>OX388044.1:20645937-26121021 GCA_947578705.1 Lacanobia wlatinum | reverse complement strand
AGCCAGACGCACGTTTGAGGCGTCTGGAGACGCGTCTCGGCGCGGGCCAGCTAGCTACAGCGTTTTTTGAATTTAGCCAGGAACAAAAGTGTGCAATTTTTTGCAGTTCTATGCAGCCAGACGCACGTTTGAGGCGTCTGGAGACGCGTCTCGGCGCGGGCCAGCTAGCTATAGCGTTTTTAGAATTTAGCCAGGTACAAAAATGTGCAATTTTTTGCAGTTCTATGCGAGCCAGATGCACGTTTGAGGCGTCTGGAGACGCGTCTCGGCGCGGGCCAGCTAGCTATAGCGTTTTTAGAATTTAGCCAGGAACAAAAATGTGCAATTTTTTGCAGTTCTATGCGAGCCAGACGCACGTTTGAGGCGTCTGGAGACGCGTCTCGGCGCGGGCCAGCTAGCTATAGCGTTTTTAGAATTTAGCCAGGAACAAAAATGTGCAAGTTTTTGCAGTTCTATGCGAGCCAGACGCACGTTTGAGGCGTCTGGAAACGCGTCTCGGCGCGGGCCAGCTAGCTATAGCGTTTTTAGAATTTAGCCAGGAACAAAAATGTGCAATTTTTTGCAGTTCTATGCGAGCCAGACGCACGTTTGAGGCGTCTGGAGACGCGTCTCGGCGCGGGCCAGCTAGCTATAGCGTTTTTAGAATTTAGCCAGGAACAAATGTGTGCAATTTTTTGTAGTTCTATGCGAGCCAGACGCACATTTGAGGCGTCTGGAGACGCGTCTCGGCGCGGGCCAGCTAGCTACAGCGTTTTTAGAATATAGCCAGGAACAAATGTGTGCAATTTTTTGCAGTTCTATGCAGCCAGACGCACGTTTGAGGCGTCTGGAGACGCGTCTCGGCGCGGGCCAGCTAGCTATAGCATTTTTAGAATTTAGCCAGGAACAAAAATGTGCAATTTTTTGCAGTTCTATGCGAGCCAGACGCACGTTTGAGGCGTCTGGAGAGGCGTCTTGACGCGGGCCAACTAGCTACAGCGTTTTTAGAATTTAGCTAGGAACAAAAATGTGCAATTTTTTGCAGTTCTATGCGAGCCAGACGCACGTTTGAGGCGTCTGGAGACGCGTCTCGGCGCGGGCCAGCTAGCTATAGCGTTTTTAGAATTTAGCCAGGAACAAAAATGTGCAAGTTTTTGCAGTTCTATGCGAGCCAGACGCACGTTTGAGGCGTCTGGAGACGCGTCTCGGCGCGGGCCAGCTAGCTATAGTGTTTTTAGAATTTAGCCAGGAACAAAAATGTGCAATTTTTTTGCAGTTCTATGCGAGCCAGACGCACGTTTGAGGCGTCTGGAGACGCGTCTCGGCGCGGGCCAGCTAGCTATAGCGTTTTTAGAATTTAGCCAGGAACAAAAATGTGCAATTTTTTGCAGTTCTATGCGGGCCAGACGCACGTTTGAGGCGTCTGGAGACGCGTCTCGGCGCGGGCCAGCTAGCTATAGCGTTTTTAGAATTTAGCCAGGAACAAAAATGTGCAATTTTTTGCAGTTCTATGCGAGCCAGACGCACGTTTGAGGCGTCTGGAGACGCGTCTCAGCGCGGGCCAACTAGCTATAGCGTTTTTAGAATTTAGCTAGGAACAAAAATGTGCAATTTTATGCAGTTCTATGCGAGCCAGACGCACGTTTGAGGCGTCTGGAGACGCGTCTCGGCGCGGGCCAGCTAGCTATAGCGTTTTTAGAATTTAGCCAGGAACAAAAATGTGCAATTTTTTGCAGTTCTATGCGAGCCAGACGCACGTTTGAGGCGTCTGGAGACGCGTCTCGGCGCGGGCCAGCTAGCTATAGCGTTTTTAGAATTTAGCCAGGTACAAAAATGTGCAATTTTTTGCAGTTCTATGCGAGCCAGACGCACGTTTGAGGCGTCTGGAGACGCGTCTCGGCGCGGGCCAGCTAGCTATAGCGTTTTTAGAATTTAGCCAGGAACAAAAATGTGCAATTTTTTGCAGTTCTATGCGAGCCAGACGCACGTTTGAGGCGTCTGGAGACGCGTCTCGGCGCGGGCCAGCTAGCTATAGCGTTTTTATAATTTAGCCAGGAACAAAAATGTGCAATTTTTTGCAGTTCTATGCGAGCCAGACGCACGTTTGAGGCGTCTGGAGACGCGTCTCGGCGCGGGCCAGCTAGCTATAGCGTATTTAGAATTTAGCTAGGAACAAAAATGTGCAATTTTTGCAGTTCTATGCGAGCCAGACGCACGTTTGAGGCGTCTGGAGACGCGTCTCGGCGCGGGCCAGCTAGCTATAGCGTTTTTAGAATTTAGCCAGGAACAAAAGTGTGCAATTTTTTGCAGTTCTATGCAGCCAGACGCACGTTTGAGGCGTCTGGAGACGCGTCTCGGCGCGGGCCAGCTAGCTATAGCGTTTTTAGAATTTAGCCAGGAACAAAAATGTGCAATTTTTTGCAGTTCTATGCGAGCCAGACGCACGTTTGAGGCGTCTGGAGACGCGTCTCGGCGCGGGCCAACTAGCTATAGCGTTTTTAGAATTTAGCTAGGAACAAAAATGTGCAATTTTATGCAGTTCTATGCGAGCCAGACGCACGTTTGAGGCGTCTGGAGACGCGTCTCGGCGCGGGCCAGCTAGCTATAGCGTTTTTAGAATTTAGCCAGGAACAAAAATGTGCAATTTTTTGCAGTTCTATGCGAGCCAGACGCACGTTTGAGGCGTCTGGAGACGCGTCTCGGCGCGGGCCAGCTAGCTATAGCGTTTTTAGAATTTAGCCAGGTACAAAAATGTGCAATTTTTTGCAGTTCTATGCGAGCCAGACGCACGTTTGAGGCGTCTGGAGACGCGTCTCGGCGCGGGCCAGCTAGCTATAGCGTTTTTAGAATTTAGCCAGGAACAAAAATGTGCAATTTTTTGCAGTTCTATGCGAGCCAGACGCACGTTTGAGGCGTCTGGAGACGCGTCTCGGCGCGGGCCAGCTAGCTATAGCGTTTTTAGAATTTAGCCAGGAACAAAAATGTGCAATTTTTTGCAGTTCTATGCGAACCAGACGCACGTTTGAGGCGTCTGGAGACGCGTCTCGGCGCGGGCCAGCTAGCTATAGCGCTTTTAGGATTTAGCCAGGAACAAAAATGTGCAATTTTTTGCAGTTCTATGCGTGCCAGACGCACGTTTGAGGCGTCTGGAGACGCGTCTCGGCGCGGGCCAGCTAGCTATAGCGTTTTTAGAACTTAGCCAGGAACAAAAATGTGCAATTTTTTGCAGTTCTATGCGAGCCAGACGCACGTTTGAGGCGTCTGGAGACGCGTCTCGGCGCGGGCCAGCTAGCTATAGCGTTTTTAGAATTTAGCCAGGAACAAAAATGTGCAACTTTTTGCATTTGTATGCGAGTCAGGCGCACGTTTCAGGCGTCTGGAGACGCGTCTCGGCGCGGGCCAGCTAGCTATAGCGTTTTTAGAATTTAGCCAGGAACAAAAATGTGCAATTTTTTGCAGTTCTATGCGCGCCAGACGCACGTTTGAGGCGTCTGGAGACGCGTCTCGGCGCGGGCCAGCTAGCTATAGCGTTTTTAGAATTTAGCCATGAACAAAAATGTGCAATTTTTTGAAAGAAAGAAAGAAAGAAAAATGTTTATTTGGGACTCGCACAAGACACATAAATTGAAAAAAAAAAATGTAAAAATAACAGTTATAAAATATATATATACAGTTAAGCGGCATCCTGAAATTAATCTGTGCGAGGCCAAGAAGGTCCCTGTCTCAGCATATGCTGCGATATTTAATAATAAATATCACAGCGCTGGTGTTATGACAGGGCCTGGCGTGATGTCACGGACACACATACGGAACAACACTAAGATGTAAATACAATAAAATAATAATTAATTAATTAAATAGTTGAGAGTACGTGAGTGAGTTTGTGTATAAACAAAACAAAATAAAATAAAATGTGCAATAGATAAATACATACAAATAATAACTTCAAAATTAACCAAATCCCAATGGCCCAGTGCTCCAGTTTCATTTGTCAATGTCATAGACAAATGACGGAACGCGCGGGCGCACTGTGGGAAGCTATGGTCACAGACTATTCGTAATGGCTGGTTGTCGAAATTAAAAAAATGGCATTATGTAATATATTAGTCTGTCGGCGCATCCGCCTCTCAATACGCCTGCTGTCACTTTATAAAATGTCAATGTCAAACGTCACTGTCATATGTCATATGTCAATGTCCATAGCTCACACCGAGCACTGGTGAGGCGGCCATCTTGTAATAAGTGACACTAAGTGTTGTACCGTCGTGGAGTGCGCACGCAACCACGTGCTCGGTGGACGTTAAGTTCTAATCCGCGTTAAGCTTAGTGATCATTAATTAATTGGTGAAACTATTGATTGTAGTATCGAGAATTATAAGTGAAGTGATTATTGCAATAGTTATTTTATTGAAATACTGTCTTCCTACCCGATAATCCACGCCTACCCGTACATGTCTCATAATCCTGATGATAGTCGAAAGACTTCAAGTCTATGAAAATGGCCGAAACACAACAAACAATGTAAATAAAACAAAACGAAAGCCTTATCGAGTGCATCTATAATAGTATAGCTAAGTTACAACGAGAACATGGGACCGTTCACAAATACTCGTTGCGTGCATACCCTGGGAAAGTTAATATTTTTATGTAGTTTCTTTTTGAATGCGCAGTAGGTGTTGCTTGAATTTTGAACTAAAAGTACCAATTGTTTTTATAGCACGATACGGCGGTGGCAGGTCGTTCCAGCAACGAGAAGCTGCGAATTTAAAACTTCCACGGAATGCAGCAGTTCGATGAGGCGTAGACAACAAAAGGTAAGCCGATGCTCTTGTTTTCACTTTGTTCACATCTCGGGCCCAAGTTAACCTACTATATAGATATATATACTATATTTTGCAGTTCTATGCGAGCCAGACGCACGTTTGAGGCGTCTGGAGACGCGTCTCGGCGCAGGCCAGCTAGCTATAGCGTTTTCAGAATTTAGCCAGGAACAAAAATGTGCAATTTTTTGCAGTTCTATGCGAGCCAGACGCACGCTTGAGGCGTCTGGAGACGCGTGTTGGCGCGGGCTCGCTAGCTATAGCGTTTTTAGAATTTAGCCAGGAACAAAAATGTGCAATTTTTTGCAGTTCTATGCGAGCCAGACGCACGTTTGAGGCGTCTGGAGAGGCGTCTCGACGCGGGCCAACTAGCTATAGCGTTTTTAGAATTTAGCTAGGAACAAAAATGTGCAATTTTTTGCAGTTCTATGCGAGCCAGACGCACGTTTGAGGCGTCTGGAGACGCGTCTCGGCGCGGGCCAGCTAGCTATAGTGTTTTAAGAATTAAGCCAGGAAAAAAAATGTGCAACTTTTTGCAGTTCTATGCGAGACAGACGCACGTTTGAGGCGTCTGGAGACGCGTCCCGGCGCGGGCCAGATATTTATAGCGTTTTTAGAATTTAGCCAGGAACAAAAATGTGCAATTTTTTGCAGTTCTATGCGAGCCAGACGCACGTTTGAGGCGTCTGGAGACGCGTCTCGGCGCGGGCCAGCTAGCTATAGCGTTTTTAGAATTTAGCCAGGAACAAAAATGTGCAATTTTTTGCAGTTCTATGCGAGCCAGACGCACGTTTGAGGCGTCTGGAGAGGCGTCTCGACGCGGGCCAACTAGCTATAGCGTTTTTAGAATTTAGCTAGGAACAAAAATGTGCAATTTTTTGTAGTTCTATGCGAGCCAGACGCACGTTTGAGGCGTCTGGAGACGCGTCTCGGCGCGGGCCAGCTAGCTATAGCGTTTTTAGAATTTAGCCAGGAACAAAAATGTGCAATTTTTTGCAGTTCTATGCGAGCCAGACGCACGTTTGAGGCGTCTGGAGACGCGTCTCGGCGCGGGCCAGCTAGCTATAGCGTTTTTAGAATTTAGCCAGGAACAAAAATGTGCAACTTTTTGCATTTGTATGCGAGTCAGGCGCACGTTTGAGGCGTCTGGAGACGCGTCTCGGCGCGGGCCAGCTAGCTATAGCGTTTTTAGAATTTAGCCAGGAACAAAAATGTGCAATTTTTTGCAGTTCTATGCGCGCCAGACGCACGTTTGAGGCGTCTGGAGATGCGTCTCGGCGCGGGCCAGCTAGCTATAGCGGTTTAAGAATTTAGCCAGGAACAAAAATGTGCAATTTTTTGCAGTTCTATGCGAGCCAGACGCACGTTTGAGGCGTCTGGAGACGCGTCTCGGCGCGGGCCAGCTAGCTATAGCGTTTTTAGAATTTAGCCAGGAACAAAAATGTGCAATTTTTTGCAGTTCTATGCGAGCCAGACGCACGTTTGAGGCGTCTGGAGAGGCGTCTCGACGCGGGCCAACTAGCTATAGCGTTTTTAGAATTTAGCTAGGAACAAAAATGTGCAATTTTTTGCAGTTCTATGCGAGCCAGACGCACGTTTGAGGCGTCTGGAGACGCGTCTCGGCGCGGGCCAGCTAGCTATAGCGTTTTTAGAATTTAGCCAGGAACAAAAATGTGCAATTTTTTGTAGTCCTATGCGAGCCAGACGCACGTTTGAGGCGTCTGGAGACGCGTCTCGGCGCGGGCCAGCTAGCTATAGCGTTTTTAGAATTTAGCCAGGAACAAAAATGTGCATTTTTTTGCAGTTCTATGCGAGCCAGACGCACGTTTGAGGCGTCTGGAGACGCGTCTCGGCGCGGGCCAGCTAGCTATAGCGTTTTTAGAATTTAGCCAGGAACAAAAATGTGCATTTTTTTGCAGTTCTATGCGAGCCAGACGCACGTTTGAGGCGTCTGGAGACGCGTCTCGGCGCGGGCCAGCTAGCTATAGCGTTTTTAGAATTTAGCCAGGAACAAAAATGTGCAATTTTTTGCAGTTCTATGCGAGCCAGACGCACGTTTGAGGCGTCTGGAGACGCGTCTCGGCGCGGACCAGCTAGCTATAGCGTTTTTAGAATTTAGCCAGGAACAAAAATGTGCAATTTTTTGCATTTCTATGCGAGCCAGACGCACGTTTGAGGCGTCTGGAGACGCGTCTGGAGACGCGTCTCGGCGCGGGACAGCTAGCTATAGCGTTTTTAGAATTAAGCCAGGAACAAAAATGTGCATTTTTTGCAGTTCTATGCGAGCCAGACGCACGTTTGAGGCGTCTGGAGACGCGTCTCGGCGCGGGCCAGCTAGCTATAGCGTTTTTAGAATTTAGCCAGGAACAAAAATGTGCAATTTTTTGCAGTTCTATGCGAGCCAGACGCACGTTTGAGGCGTCTGGAGACGCGTCTCGACGCGTGCCAGCTAGCTATAGCGTTTTTAGAATTTAGCCAGGAACAAAAATGTGCATTTTTTTGCAGTTCTATGCGAGCCAGACGCACGTTTGAGGCGTCTGGAGACGCGTCTCGGCGCGGGCCAGCTAGCTATAGCGTTTTTAGAATTTAGCCAGGAACAAAAATGTGTAATTTTATGCAGTTCTATGCGAGCCAGACGCACGTTTGAGGCGTCTGGAGACGCGTCTCGACGCGGGCCAGCAAGTTTTAGCGTTTTTAGTATTTAGCCAGGAACAAAAATGTGCAATTTTTTGCAGTACTATGCGAGCCAGACGCACGTTTGAGGCGTCTGGAGACGCGTCTCGGCGCGGGCCAGCTAGTTATAGCGTTTTTAGAATTTAGCCAGGAACAAAAATGTGCAATTTTTTGTAGTTCTATGCGAGCCAGACGCACGTTTGAGGCGTCTGGAGACGCGTCTCGGCGCGGGCCAGCTAGCTATAGCGTTTTTAGAATTTAGCCAGGAACAAAAATGTGCATTTTTTTGTAGTTCTATGCGAGCCAGACGCACGTGTGAGGCGTCTGGAGACGCGTCTCGGCGCGGGCCAGCTAGCTATAGCGTTTTTAGAATTTAGCCAGGAACAAAAATGTGTAATTTTATGCAGTTCTATGCGAGCCAGACGCACGTTTGAGGCGTCTGGAGACGCGTCTCGACGCGGGCCAGCAAGTTATAGCGTTTTTAGAATTTAGCCAGGAACAAAAATGTGCAATTTTTTGCAGTACTATACGAGCCAGACGCACGTTTGAGGCGTCTGGAGACGCGTCTCGTCGCGGGCCAGCTAGCTATAGCGTTTTTAGAATTTAGCCAGGAACAAAAATGTGCAATTTTTTGTAGCTCTATGCGAGCCAGACGCACGTTTGAGGCGTCTGGAGACGCGTCTCGGCGCGGGCCAGCTAGCTATAGCGTTTTTAGAATTTAGCCAGGAACAAAAATGTGTAATTTTATGCAGTTCTTTGCGAGCCAGACGCACGTTTGAGGCGTCTGGAGACGCGTCTCGACGCGGGCCAGCAAGTTATGGCGTTTTTAGAATTTAGCCAGGAACAAAAATGTGCATTTTTTTGCAGTTCTATGCGAGCCAGACGCACGTTTGAGGCGTCTGGAGACGCGTCTCGGCGCGGGCCAGCTAGCTATAGCGTTTTTAGAATTTAGCCAGGAACAAAAATGTGCAATTTTTTGCAGTTCTATGCGAGCCAGACGCCCGTTTGAGGCGTCTGGAGACGCGTCTCGGCGCGGACGAGCTAGCTATAGCGTTTTTAGAATTTAGCCAGGAACAAAAATGTGTAATTTTATGCAGTTCTATGCAAGCCAGACGCACGTTTGAGGCGTCTGGAGTCGCGTCTCGACGCGGGCCAGCAAGTTATAGCGTTTTTAGAATTTAGCCAGGAACAAAAATGTGCAATTTTTTGCAGTACTATGCGAGCCAGACGCACGTTTGAGGCGTCTGGAGACGCGTCTCGGCGCGGGCCAGCTAGCTATAGCGTTTTTAGAATTTAGCCAGGAACAAAAATGTGCAATTTTTTGTAGTTCTATGCGAGCCAGACGCACGTTTGAGGCGTCTGGAGACGCGTCTCGGCGCGGGCCAGCTAGCTATAGCGTTTTTAGAATTTAGGCAGGAACAAAAATGTGTAATTTTATGCAGTTCTATGCGAGCCAGACGCTCGTTTGAGGCGTCTGGAGACGCGTCTCGACGCGGGCCAGCAAGTTATAGCGTTTTTAGAATTTAGCCAGGAACAAAAATGTGCAATTTTTTGCAGAACTATGCGAGCCAGACGCACGTTTGAGGCGTCTGGAGACGCGTCTCGGTACGGGCCAGCTAGCTATAGCGTTTGTAGAATTTAGCCAGGAACAAAAATGTGCAATTTTTTGCAGTTCTATGCGAGCCAGACGCACGTTTGAGTCATCTGGAGACGCGTCTCGGCGCGGGCCAGCTAGCTATAGCGTTTCTAGAATTTAGCCAGGAACAAAAATGTGCAATTTTTTGCAGTTCTATGCGAGCCAGACGCACCTTTGAGGCGTCTGGAGACGCGTCTCGGCGCGGGCCAGCTAGCTATAGCGATTTTAGAATTTAGCCAGGAACAAAAATGTGCAATTTTTTGCAGTTCTATGCGAGCCAGACGCACTTTTGAGGCGTCTGGAGACGCGTCTCGGCGCGGGCCAGCTAGCTATAGCGATTTTAGAATTTAGCCACGAACAAAAATGTGCAATCATTTGCAGTTCTATACGAGCCAGACGCACGTTTGAGGCGTCTGGAGACGCGTCTCGGCGCGGGCCAGCTAGCTATAGCGTTTTTAGAATTTAGCCAGGAACAAAAATGTGCAATTTTTTGCAGTTCTATGCGAGCCAGACGCACGTTTGAGGCGTCTGGAGACGCGTCTCGACGCGTGCCCGCTAGCTATAGCGTTTTTAGAATTTAGCCAGGAACAAAAATGTGCAATTTTTTGCAGTTCTATGCGAGCCAGACGCACGTTTGAGGCGTCTGGAGACGCGTCTCGACGCGTGCCCGCTAGCTATAGCGTTTTTAGAATTTAGCCATGAACAAAAATGTGCAATTTTTTTAAAGAAAGAAAGAAAGAAAAATGTTTATTTGGGACTCGCACAAGACACATAAATTGAAAAAAAAAAATGTAAAAATAACAGTTATAAAATATATATATACAGTTAAGCGGCATCCTGAAATTAATCTGTGCGAGGCCAAGAAGGTCCCTGTCTCAGCATATGCTGCGATATTTAATAATAAATATCACAGCGCTGGTGTTATGACAGGGCCTGGCGTGATGTCACGGACACACATACGGAACAACACTAAGATGTAAATACAATAAAATAATAATTAATTAATTAAATAGTTGAGAGTACGTGAGTGAGTTTGTGTATAAACAAAACAAAATAAAATAAAATGTGCAATAGATAAATACATACAAATAATAACTTCAAAATTAACCAAATCCCAATGGCCCAGTGCTCCAGTTTCATTTGTCAATGTCATAGACAAATGACGGAACGCGCGGGCGCACTGTGGGAAGCTATGGTCACAGACTATTCGTAATGGCTGGTTGTCGAAATTAAAAAAATGGCATTATGTAATATATTAGTCTGTCGGCGCATCCGCCTCTCAATACGCCTGCTGTCACTTTATAAAATGTCAATGTCAAACGTCACTGTCATATGTCATATGTCAATGTCCATAGCGAACACCGAGCACTGGTGAGGCGGCCATCTTGTAATAAGTGACACTAAGTGTTGTACCGTCGTGGAGTGCGCACGCAACCACGTGCTCGGTGGACGTTAAGTTCTAATCCGCGTTAAGCTTAGTGATCATTAATTAATTGGTGAAACTATTGATTGTAGTATCGAGAATTATAAGTGAAGTGATTATTGCAATAGTTATTTTATTGAAATACTGTCTTCCTACCCGATAATCCACGCCTACCCGTACATGTCTCATAATCCTGATGATAGTCGAAAGACTTCAAGTCTATGAAAATGGCCGAAACACAACAAACAATGTAAATAAAACAAAACGAAAGCCTTATCGAGTGCATCTATAATAGTATAGCTAAGTTACAACGAGAACATGGGACCGTTCACAAATACTCGTTGCGTGCATACCCTGGGAAAGTTAATATTTTTATGTAGTTTCTTTTTGAATGCGCAGTAGGTGTTGCTTGAATTTTGAACTAAAAGTACCAATTGTTTTTATAGCACGAAACGGCGGTGGCAGGTCGTTCCAGCAACGAGAAGCTGCGAATTTAAAACTTCCACGGAATGCAGCAGTTCGATGAGGCGTAGACAACAAAAGGTAAGCCGATGCTCTTGTTTTCACTTTGTTCACATCTCGGGCCCAAGTTAACCTACTATATAGATATATATACTATATTTTGCAGTTCTATGCGAGCCAGACGCACGTTTGAGGCGTCTGGAGACGCGTCTCGGCGCAGGCCAGCTAGCTATAGCGTTTTCAGAATTTAGCCAGGAACAAAAATGTGCAATTTTTTGCAGTTCTATGCGAGCCAGACGCACGCTTGAGGCGTCTGGAGACGCGTGTTGGCGCGGGCTCGCTAGCTATAGCGTTTTTAGAATTTAGCCAGGAACAAAAATGTGCAATTTTTTGCAGTTCTATGCGAGCCAGACGCACGTTTGAGGCGTCTGGAGAGGCGTCTCGACGCGGGCCAACTAGCTATAGCGTTTTTAGAATTTAGCTAGGAACAAAAATGTGCAATTTTTTGCAGTTCTATGCGAGCCAGACGCACGTTTGAGGCGTCTGGAGACGCGTCTCGGCGCGGGCCAGCTAGCTATAGTGTTTTAAGAATTTAGCCAGGAAAAAAAATGTGCAACTTTTTGCAGTTCTATGCGAGACAGACGCACGTTTGAGGCGTCTGGAGACGCGTCCCGGCGCGGGCCAGATATTTATAGCGTTTTTAGAATTTAGCCAGGAACAAAAATGTGCAATTTTTTGCAGTTCTATGCGAGCCAGACGCACGTTTGAGGCGTCTGGAGACGCGTCTCGGCGCGGGCCAGCTAGCTATAGCGTTTTTAGAATTTAGCCAGGAACAAAAATGTGCAATTTTTTGCAGTTCTATGCGAGCCAGACGCACGTTTGAGGCGTCTGGAGAGGCGTCTCGACGCGGGCCAACTAGCTATAGCGTTTTTAGAATTTAGCTAGGAACAAAAATGTGCAATTTTTTGTAGTTCTATGCGAGCCAGACGCACGTTTGAGGCGTCTGGAGACGCGTCTCGGCGCGGGCCAGCTAGCTATAGCGTTTTTAGAATTTAGCCAGGAACAAAAATGTGCAATTTTTTGCAGTTCTATGCGAGCCAGACGCACGTTTGAGGCGTCTGGAGACGCGTCTCGGCGCGGGCCAGCTAGCTATAGCGTTTTTAGAATTTAGCCAGGAACAAAAATGTGCAACTTTTTGCATTTGTATGCGAGTCAGGCGCACGTTTGAGGCGTCTGGAGACGCGTCTCGGCGCGGGCCAGCTAGCTATAGCGTTTTTAGAATTTAGCCAGGAACAAAAATGTGCAATTTTTTGCAGTTCTATGCGCGCCAGACGCACGTTTGAGGCGTCTGGAGATGCGTCTCGGCGCGGGCCAGCTAGCTATAGCGTTTTTAGAATTTAGCCAGGAACAAAAATGTGCAATTTTTTACAGTTCTATGCGAGCCAGACGCACGTTTGAGGCGTCTGGAGACGCGTCTCGGCGCTGGCCAGCTAGCTACAGCGTTTTTAGAATTTAGCCAGGAACAAAAATGTGCAATTTTTTGCAGTTCTATGCAGCCAGACGCACGTTTGAGGCGTCTGGAGATGCGTCTCGGCGCGGGCCAGCTAGCTATAGCGTTTTTAGAATTTAGCCAGGAACAAAAATGTGCAATTTTTTGCAGTTCTATGCGAGCCAGACGCACGTTTGAGGCGTCTGGAGACGCGTCTCGGCGCGGGCCAGCTAGCAAGAGCATTTTTATAATTTAGCCAGGAACAGAAATGTGCAATTTTTTGCAGTTCTATGCGAGCCAGACGCACGTTTGAGGCGTCTGGAGAGGCGTCTCGACGCGGGCCAACTAGCTATAGCGTTTTTAGAATTTAGCTAGGAACAAAAATGTGCAATTTTTTGCAGTTCTATGCGAGCCAGACGCACGTTTGAGGCGTCTGGAGACGCGTCTCGGCGCGGGCCAGCTAGCTATAGTGTTTTTAGAATTTAGCCAGGAAAAAAAATGTGCAATTTTTTGCAGTTCTATGCGAGCCAGACGCACGTTTGAGGCGTCTGGAGACGCGTCCCGGCGCGGGCCAGCTAGCTATAGCGTTTTTAGAATTTAGCCAGGAACAAAAATGTGCAATTTTTTGCAGTTCTATGCGAGCCAGACGCACGTTTGAGGCGTCTGGAGACGCGTCTCGGCGCGGGCCAGCTAGCTATAGCGTTTTTAGAATTTAGCCAGGAACAAAAATGTGCAATTTTTTGCAGTTCTATGCGCGCCAGACGCACGTTTGAGGCGTCTGGAGACGCGTCTCGGCGCGGGCCAGCTAGCTATAGCGTTTTTAGAATTTAGCCAGGAACAAAAATGTGCAACTTTTTGCATTTGTATGCGAGTCAGGCGCACGTTTGAGGCGTCTGGAGACGCGTCTCGGCGCGGGCCAGCTAGCTATAGCGTTTTTAGAATTTAGCCAGGAACAAAAATGTGCAATTTTTTGCAGTTCTATGCGCGCCAGACGCACGTTTGAGGCGTCTGGAGACGCGTCTCGGCGCGGGCCAGCTAGCTATAGCGTTTTTAGAATTTAGCCAGGAACAAAAATGTGCAATTTTTTACAGTTCTATGCGAGCAAGACGCACGTTTGAGGCGTCTGGAGACGCGTCTCGGCGCTGGCCAGCTAGCTATAGCGTTTTTAGAATTTAGCCAGGAACAAAAATGTGCAATTTTTTGCAGTTCTATGCGAACCAGACGCACGTTTGAGGCGTCTGGAGATGCGTCTCGGCGCGGGCCAGCTAGCTACAGCGTTTTTAGAATTTAGCCAGGAACAAAAATGTGCAATTTTTTGCAGTTCTACGCGAGCCAGACGCACGTTTGAGGCGTCTGGAGACGCGTCTCGGCGCGGGCCAGCTAGCTATAGCGTTTTTAGAATTTAGCCAGGAACAAAAATGTGCAATTTTTTGCAGTTCTATGCGAGCCAGACGCACGTTTGAGTCGTCTGGAGACGCGTCTCGGCGCGGGCCAGCTAGCTATAGCGTTTTTAGAATTTAGCCAGGAACAAAAATGTGCAATTTTTTGCAGTTCTATGCGAGCCAGACGCACGTTTGAGGCGTCTGGAGACGCGTCTCGGCGCGGGCCAGCTAGCTATTGCGCTTTTAGGATTTAGCCAGGAACAAAAATGTGCAATTTTTTGCAGTTCTATGCGAGCCAGACGCACGTTTGAGGCGTCTGGAGACGCGTCTCGGCGCGGGCCAGCTAGCTATAGCGTTTTTAGAATTTAGCCAGGAACAAAAATGTGCACTTTTTTGCAGTTCTATGCGAGCCAGACGCACGTTTGAGGCGTCTGGAGACGCGTCTCGGCGCGGGCCAGCTAGCTATAGCGTTTTTAGAATTTAGCCAGGAACAAAAATGTGCAACTTTTTGCATTTGTATGCGAGTCAGGCGCACGTTTGAGGCGTCTGGAGACGCGTCTCGACGCGGGCCAACTAGCTATAGCGTTTTTAGAATTTAGCTAGGAACAAAAATGTGCAATTTTTTGTAGTTCTATGCGAGCCAGACGCACGTTTGAGGCGTCTGGAGACGCGTCTCGGCGCGGGCCAGCTAGCTATAGCGTTTTTAGAATTTAGCCAGGAACAAAAATGTGCAATTTTTTGTAGTTCTATGCGAGCCAGACGCACGTTTGAGGCGTCTGGAGACGCGTCTCGGCGCGGGCCAGCTAGCTATAGCGTTTTTAGAATTTAGCCAGGAACAAAAATGTGCAACTTTTTGCATTTGTATGCGAGTCAGGCGCACGTTTGAGGCGTCTGGAGACGCGTCTCGGAGCGGGCCAGCTAGCTATAGCGTTTTTAGAATTTAGCCAGGAACAAAAATGTGCAATTTTTTGCAGTTCTATGCGCGCCAGACGCACGTTTGAGGCGTCTGGAGACGCGTCTCGGCGCGGGCCAGCTAGCTATAGCGTTTTTAGAATTTAGCCAGGAACAAAAATGTGCAACTTTTTGCATTTCTATGCGAGTCAGGCGCACGTTTGAGGCGTCTGGAGACGCGTCTCGGCGCGGGCCAGCTAGCTATAGCGTTTTTAGAATTTAGCCAGGAACAAAAATGTGCAATTTTTTGCAGTTCTATGCGCGCCAGACGCACGTTTGAGGCGTCTGGAGACGCGTCTCGGCGCGGGCCAGCTAGCTATAGCGTTTTTAGAATTTAGCCAGGAACAAAAATGTGCAATTTTTTACAGTTCTATGCGAGCCAGACGCACGTTTGAGGCGTCTGGAGACGCGTCTCGGCACTGGCCAGCTAGCTATAGCGTTTTTAGAATTTAGCCAGGAACAAAAATGTGCAATTTTTTGCAGTTCTATGCGAACCAGACGCACGTTTGAGGCGTCTGGAGATGCGTCTCGGCGCGGGCCAGCTAGCTACAGCGTTTTTAGAATTTAGCCAGGAACAAAAATGTGCAATTTTTTGCAGTTCTATGCGAGCCAGACGCACGTTTGAGGCGTCTGGAGACGCGTCTCGGCGCGGGCCAGCTAGCTATAGCGTTTTTAGAATTTAGCCAGGAACAAAAATGTGCAATTTTTTGCAGTTCTATGCGAGCCAGACGCACGTTTGAGGCGTCTGGAGACGCGTCTCGGCGCGGGCCAGCTAGCTATAGCGTTTTTAGAATTTAGCCAGGAACAAAAATGTGCAATTTTTTGCAGTTCTATGCGAGCCAGACGCACGTTTGAGGCGTCTGGAGACGCGTCTCGGCGCGGGCCAGCTAGCTATTGCGCTTTTAGGATTTAGCCAGGAACAAAAATGTTCAATTTTTTGCAGTTCTATGCGAGCCAGACGCACGTTTGAGGCGTCTGGAGACGCGTCTCGGCGCGGGCCAGCTAGCTATAGCGTTTTTAGAATTTAGCCAGGAACAAAAATGTGCAATTTTTTGCAGTTCTATGCGAGCCAGACGCACGTTTGAGGCGTCTGGAGACGCGTCTCGGCGCGGGCCAGCTAGCTATAGCGTTTTTAGAATTTAGCCAGGAACAAAAATGTGCAATTTTTTGCAGTTCTATGCGAGCCAGACGCACGTTTGAGGCGTCTGGAGACGCGTCTCGGCGCGGGCCAGCTAGCTATAGCGTTTTTAGAATTTAGCCAGGAACAAAAATGTGCAATTTTTTGCAGTTCTATGCGAGCCAGACGCACGTTTGATGCGTCTGGCGACGCGTCTCGACGCGGTCCAGCTAGCTATAGTGTTTTTTGAATTTAGCCAGGAACAAAAATGTGCAATTTTTTGCAGTTCTATGCGAGCCAGACGCACGTTTGAGGCGTCTGGAGACGCGTCTCGGCGCGGGCCAGCTAGCTATAGCGTTTTTAGTATTTAGCCAGGAACAAAAATGTGCAATTTTTTACAGTTCTATGCGAGCCAGACGCACGTTTGAGGCGTCTGGAGACGCGTCTCGGCGCTGGCCAGCTAGCTATAGCGTTTTTAGAATTTAGCCAGGAACAAAAATGTGCAATTTTCTGCAGTTCTATGCGAGCCAGACGCACGTTTGAGGCGTCTGGAGACGCGTCTCGACGCGTGCCCGCTAGCTATAGCGTTTTTAGAATTTAGCCAGGAACAAAAATGTGCAATTTTTTGCAGTTCTATGCGAGCCAGACGCACGTTTGAGGCGTCTGGAGACGCGTCTCGACGCGTGCCAGCTAGCTATAGCGTTTTTAGAATTTAGCCAGGAACAAAAATGTGCATTTTTTTGCAGTTCTATGCGAGCCAGACGCACGTTTGAGGCGTCTGGAGACGCGTCTCGGCGCGGGCCAGCTAGCTATAGCGTTTTTAGAATTTAGCCAGGAACAAAAATGTGCAATTTTTTGTAGTCCTATGCGAGCCAGACGCACGTTTGAGGCGTCTGGAGACGCGTCTCGGCGCGGGCCAGCTAGCTATAGCGTTTTTAGAATTTAGCCAGGAACAAAAATGTGCATTTTTTTGCAGTTCTATGCGAGCCAGACGCACGTTTGAGGCGTCTGGAGACGCGTCTCGGCGCGGGCCAGCTAGCTATAGCGTTTTTAGAATTTAGCCAGGAACAAAAATGTGCATTTTTTTGCAGTTCTATGCGAGCCAGACGCACGTTTGAGGCGTCTGGAGACGCGTCTCGGCGCGGGCCAGCTAGCTATAGCGTTTTTAGAATTTAGCCAGGAACAAAAATGTGCAATTTTTTGCAGTTCTATGCGAGCCAGACGCACGTTTGAGGCGTCTGGAGAGGCGTCTCGACGCGGGCCAACTAGCTATAGCGTTTTTAGAATTTAGCTAGGAACAAAAATGTGCAATTTTTTGCAGTTCTATGCGAGCCAGACGCACGTTTGAGGCGTCTGGAGACGCGTCTCGGCGCGGGCCAGCTAGCTATAGCGTTTTTAGAATTTAGCCAGGAACAAAAATGTGCAATTTTTTGTAGTCCTATGCGAGCCAGACGCACGTTTGAGGCGTCTGGAGACGCGTCTCGGCGCGGGCCAGCTAGCTATAGCGTTTTTAGAATTTAGCCAGGAACAAAAATGTGCATTTTTTTGCAGTTCTATGCGAGCCAGACGCACGTTTGAGGCGTCTGGAGACGCGTCTCGGCGCGGGCCAGCTAGCTATAGCGTTTTTAGAATTTAGCCAGGAACAAAAATGTGCATTTTTTTGCAGTTCTATGCGAGCCAGACGCACGTTTGAGGCGTCTGGAGACGCGTCTCGGCGCGGGCCAGCTAGCTATAGCGTTTTTAGAATTTAGCCAGGAACAAAAATGTGCAATTTTTTGCAGTTCTATGCGAGCCAGACGCACGTTTGAGGCGTCTGGAGACGCGTCTCGGCGCGGACCAGCTAGCTATAGCGTTTTTAGAATTTAGCCAGGAACAAAAATGTGCAATTTTTTGCATTTCTATGCGAGCCAGACGCACGTTTGAGGCGTCTGGAGACGCGTCTGGAGACGCGTCTCGGCGCGGGCCAGCTAGCTATAGCGTTTTTAGAATTTAGCCAGGAACAAAATGTGCAATTTTTTGCAGTTTTATGCGAGCCAGACGCACGTTTGAGGCGTCTGGAGACGCGTCTCGGCGCGGGCCAGCTAGCTACAGCGTTTTTTGAATTTAGCCAGGAACAAAAATGTGCAATTTTTTGCAGTTCTATGCAGCCAGACGCACGTTTGAGGCGTCTGGAGACGCGTCTCGGCGCGGGCCAGCTAGCTATAGCGTTTTTAGAATTTAGCCAGGTACAAAAATGTGCAATTTTTTGCAGTTCTATGCGAGCCAGATGCACGTTTGAGGCGTCTGGAGACGCGTCTCGGCGAAGGCCAGCTAGCTATAGCGTTTAAAGAATTTAGCCAGAAACAAAATGTGCAATTTTTTGCAGTTCTATGCGAGCCAGACGCACGTTTGAGGCGTCTGGAGACGCGTCTCGGCGCGGGCCAGCTAGCTACAGCGTTTTTTGAATTTAGCCAGGAACAAAAGTGTGCAATTTTTTGCAGTTCTATGCAGCCAGACGCACGTTTGAGGCGTCTGGAGACGCGTCTCGGCGCGGGCCAGCTAGCTATAGCGTTTTTAGAATTTAGCCAGGTACAAAAATGTGCAATTTTTTGCAGTTCTATGCGAGCCAGATGCACGTTTGAGGCGTCTGGAGACGCGTCTCGGCGCGGGCCAGCTAGCTATAGCGTTTTTAGAATTTAGCCAGGAACAAAAATGTACAATTTTTTGCAGTTCTATGCGAGCCAGACGCACGTTTGAGGCGTCTGGAGACGCGTCTCGGCGCGGGCCAGCTAGCTATAGCGTTTTTAGAATTTAGCCAGGAACAAAAATGTGCAAGTTTTTGCAGTTCTATGCGAGCCAGACGCACGTTTAAGGCGTCTGGAAACGCGTCTCGGCGCGGGCCAGCTAGCTATAGCGTTTTTAGAATTTAGCCAGGAACAAAAATGTGCAATTTTTTGCAGTTCTATGCGAGCCAGACGCACGTTTGAGGCGTCTGGAGACGCGTCTCGGCGCGGGCCAGCTAGCTATAGCGTTTTTAGAATTTAGCCAGGAACAAAAATGTGTAATTTTATGCAGTTCTATGCGAGCCAGACGCACGTTTGAGGCGTCTGGAGACGCGTCTCGACGCGGGCCAGCAAGTTATAGCGTTTTTAGAATTTAGCCAGGAACAAAAATGTGCAATTTTTTGCAGTACTATGCGAGCCAGACGCACGTTTGAGGCGTCTGGAGACGCGTCTCGGCGCGGGCCAGCTAGCTATAGCGTTTTTAGAATTTAGCCAGGAACAAAAATGTGCAATTTTTTGTAGTTCTATGCGAGCCAGACGCACGTTTGAGGCGTCTGGAGACGCGTCTCGGCGCGGGCCAGCTAGCTATAGCGTTTTTAGAATTTAGCCAGGAACAAAAATGTGCAATTTTTTGCAGTTCTATGCGAGCCAGACGCACGTTTGAGGCGTCTGGAGACGCGTCTCGGCGCGGGCCAGCTAGCTATAGCGATTTTAGAATTTAGCCACGAACAAAAATGTGCAATCATTTGCAGTTCTATACGAGCCAGACGCACGTTTGAGGCGTCTGGAGACGCGTCTCGGCGCGGGCCAGCTAGCTATAGCGTTTTTAGAATTTAGCCAGGAACAAAAATGTTCAATTTTTTGCAGTTCTATGCGAGCCAGACGCACGTTTGAGGCGTCTGGAGACGCGTCTCGACGCGTGCCCGCTAGCTATAGCGTTTTTAGAATTTAGCCAGGAACAAAAATGTGCAATTTTTTGCAGTTCTATGCGAGCCAGACGCACGTTTGAGGCGTCTGGAGACGCGTCTCGGCGCGGGCCAGCTAGCTATAGCGTTTTTAGAATTTAGCCAGGAACAAAAATGTGCAATTTTTTGTAGTTCTATGCGAGCCAGACGCACGTTTGAGGCGTCTGGAGACGCGTCTCGGCGCGGGCCAGCTAGCTATAGCGTTTTTAGAATTTAGCCAGGGACAAAAATGTGCAATTTTTTGCAGTTCTATGCGAGCCAGACGCACGTTTGAGGCGTCTGGAGACGCGTCTCGGTACGGGCCAGCTAGCTATAGCGTTTCTAGAATTTAGCCAGGAACAAAAATGTGCAATTTTTTGCAGTTCTATGCGAGCCAGACGCACGTTTGAGTCATCTGGAGACGCGTCTCGGCGCGGGCCAGCTAGCTATAGCGTTTCTAGAATTTAGCCAGGAACAAAAATGTGCAATTTTTGCAGTTCTATGCGAGCCAGACGCACCTTTGAGGCGTCTGGAGACGCGTCTCGGCGCGGGCCAGCTAGCTATAGCGATTTTAGAATTTAGCCAGGAACAAAAATGTGCAATTTTCTGCAGTTCTATGCGAGCCAGACGCACGTTTGAGGCGTCTGGAGACCCGTCTCGGCGCGGGCCAGCTAGCTATAGCGATTTTAGAATTTAGCCACGAACAAAAATGTGCAATCATTTGCAGTTCTATACGAGCCAGACGCACGTTTGAGGCGTCTGGAGACGCGTCTCGGCGCGGGCCAGCTAGTTATAGCGTTTTTAGAATTTAGCCAGGAACAAAAATGTGCAATTTTTTGCAGTTCTATGCGAGCCAGACGCACGTTTGAGGCGTCTGGAGACGCGTCTCGACGCGTGCCCGCTAGCTATAGCGTTTTTAGAATTTAGCCAGGAACAAAAATGTGCAATTTTTTGCAGTTCTATGCGAGCCAGACGCACGTTTGAGGCATCTGGAGACGCGTCTCGGCGCGGGCCAGCTAGCTATAGCGTTTTTAGAATTTAGCCAGGAACAAAAATGTGCAATTTTTTGTAGTTCTATGCGAGCCAGACGCACGTTTGAGGCGTCTGGAGACGCGTCTCGGCGCGGGCCAGCTAGCTATAGCGTTTTTAGAATTTAGCCAGGAACAAAAATGTGCAATTTTTTGCAGTTCTATGCGAGCCAGACGCACGTTTGAGGCGTCTGGAGACGCGTCTCGGCGCGGGCCAGCTAGGTATAGCGTTTCTAGAATTTAGCCAGGAACAAAAATGTGCATTTTTTGCAGTTCTATGCGAGCCAGACGCACGTTTGAGGCGTCTGGAGACGCGTCTCGGCGCGGGCCAGCTAGCTATAGCGTTTTTAGAATTTAGCCAGGAACAAAAATGTGCAATTTTTTGCAGTTCTATGCGAGCCAGACGCACGTTTGAGGCGTCTGGAGACGCGTCTCGGCGCGGGCCAGCTAGCTATAGCGTTTTTAGAATTTAGCCAGGAACAAAAATGTGCAATTTTTTGTAGTTCTATGCGAGCCAGACGCACGTTTGAGGCGTCTGGAGACGCGTCTCGGCGCGGGCCAGCTAGCTATAGCGTTTTTAGAATTTAGCCAGGAACAAAAATGTGCAATTTTTTGCAGTTCTATGCGAGCCAGACGCACGTTTGAGGCGTCTGGAGACGCGTCTCGGCGCGGGCCAGCTAGCTATAGCGTTTTTAGAATTTAGCCAGGAACAAAAATGTGCATTTTTTGCAGTTCTATGCGAGCCAGACGCACGTTTGAGGCGTCTGGAGACGCGTCTCGGCGCGGGCCAGCTAGCTATAGCGTTTTTAGAATTTAGCCAGGAACAAAAATGTGCAATTTTTTACAGTTCTATGCGAGCCAGACGCACGTTTGAGGCGTCTGGAGACGCGTCTCGACGCGTGCCAGCTAGCTATAGCGTTTTTAGAATTTAGCCAGGAACAAAAATGTGCATTTTTTTGCAGTTCTATGCGAGCCAGACGCACGTTTGAGGCGTCTGGAGACGCGTCTCGGCGCGGGCCAGCTAGCTATAGCGTTTTTAGAATTTAGCCAGGAACAAAAATGTGTAATTTTATGCAGTTCTATGCAAGCCAGACGCACGTTTGAGGCGTCTGGAGACGCGTCTCGACGCGGGCCAGCAAGTTATAGCGTTTTTAGAATTTAGCCAGGAACAAAAATGTGCAATTTTTTGCAGTACTATGCGAGCCAGACGCACGTTTGAGGCGTCTGGAAACGCGTCTCGGCGCGGGCCAGCTAGCTATAGCGTTTTTAGAATTTAGCCAGGAACAAAAATGTGTAATTTTATGCAGTTCTATGCGAGCCAGACGCACGTTTGAGGCGTCTGGAGACGCGTCTCGGCGCGGGCCAGCTAGCTATAGCGTTTTTAGAATTTAGCCAGGAACAAAAATGTGCAATTTTTTGTAGTTCTATGCGAGCCAGACGCACGTTTGAGGCGTCTGGAGACGCGTCTCGGCGCGGGCCAGCTAGCTATAGCGTTTTTAGAATTTAGCCAGGAACAAAAATGTGTAATTTTATGCAGTTCTTTGCGAGCCAGACGCACGTTTGAGGCGTCTGGAGACGCGTCTCGACGCGGGCCAGCAAGTTATTGCGTTTTTAGAATTTAGCCAGGGACATAAATGTGCAATTTTTTGCAGTTCTATGCGAGCCAGACGCACGTTTGAGGCGTCTGGAGACGCGTCTCGGCGCGGGCCAGCTAGCTATAGCGTTTTTAGAATTTAGCCAGGAACAAAAATGTGCAATTTTTTGTAGTTCTATGCGAGCCAGACGCACGTTTGAGGCGTCTGGAGACGCGTCTCGGCGCGGGCCAGCTAGCTATAGCGTTTTTAGAATTTAGCAAGGAACAAAAATGTGCAATTGTTTGCAGTTCTATGCGAGCCAGACGCACGTTTGAGGCGTCTGGAGACGCGTCTCGGCGCGGGCCAGCTAGCTATAGCGTTTCTAGAATTTAGCCAGGAACAAAAATGTGCATTTTTTGCAGTTCTATGCGAGCCAGACGCACGTTTGAGGCGTCTGGAGACGCGTCTCGGCGCGGGCCAGCTAGCTATAGCGTTTTTAGAATTTAGCCAGGAACAAAAATGTGCAATTTTTTGCAGTTCTATGCGAGCCAGACGCACGTTTGAGGCGTCTGGAGACGCGTCTCGGCGCGGGCCAGCTAGCTATAGCGTTTTTAGAATTTAGCCAGGAACAAAAATGTGCAATTTTTTGCAGTTCTATGCGAGCCAGACGCACGTTTGAGGCGTCTGGAGACGCGTCTCGACGCGTGCCAGCTAGCTATAGCGTTTTAAGAATTTAGCCAGGAACAAAAATGTGCATTTTTTTGCAGTTCTATGCGAGCCAGACGCACGTTTGAGGCGTCTGGAGACGCGTCTCGGCGCGGGCCAGCTAGCTATAGCGTTTTTAAAATTTAGCCAGGAACAAAAATGTGCAATTTTTTGCAGTTCTATGCGAGCCAGACGCACGTTTGAGGCGTCTGGAGACGCGTCTCGGCGCGGGCCAGCTAGCTATAGCGTTTTTAGAATTTAGCCAGGAACAAAAATGTGCATTTTTTGCAGTTCTATGCGAGCCAGATGCACGTTTGAGGCGTCTGGAGACGCGTCTCGGCGCGGGCCAGCTAGCTATAGCGTTTTTAGAATTTAGCCAGGAACAAAAATGTGCAATTTTTTGCAGTTCTATGCGAGCCAGACGCACGTTTGAGGCGTCTGGAGACGCGTCTCGACGCGTGCCAGCTAGCTATAGCGTTTTAAGAATTTAGCCAGGAACAAAAATGTGCATTTTTTTGCAGTTCTATGCGAGCCAGACGCACGTTTGAGGCGTCTGGAGACGCGTCTCGGCGCGGGCCAGCTAGCTATAGCGTTTTTAGAATTTAGCCAGGAACAAAAATGTGCAATTTTTTGTAGTTCTATGCGAGCCAGACGCACGTTTGAGGCGTCTGGAGACGCGTCTCGGCGCGGGCCAGCTAGCTATAGCGTTTTTAGAATTTAGCCAGGAACAAAAATGTGTAATTTTATGCAGTTCTATGCGAGCCAGACGCACGTTTGAGGCGTCTGGAGACGCGTCTCGACGCGGGCCAGCAAGTTATAGCGTTTTTAGAATTTAGCCAGGAACAAAAATGTGCAATTTTTTGCAGTACTATGCGAGCCAGACGCACGTTTGAAGCGTCTGGAGACGCGTCTCGGCGCGGGCCAGCTAGCTATAGCGTTTTTAGAATTTAGCCAGGAACAAAAATGTGCAATTTTTTGTAGTTCTATGCGAGCCAGACGCACGTTTGAGGCGTCTGGAGACGCGTCTCGGCGCGGGCCAGCTAGCTATAGCGTTTTTAGAATTTAGCCAGGAACAAAAATGTGTAATTTTATGCAGTTCTTTGCGAGCCAGACGCACGTTTGAGGCGTCTGGAGACGCGTCTCGACGCAGGCCAGCAAGTTATTGCGTTTTTAGAATTTAGCCAGGAACAAAAATGTGCATTTTTTTGCAGTTCTATGCGAGCCAGACGCACGTTTGAGGCGTCTGGAGACGCGTCTCGGCGCGGGCCAGCTAGTTATAGCGTTTTTAGAATTTAGCCAGGAACAAAAATGTGCAATTTTTTGCAGTTCTATGCGAGCCAGGCGCACGTTTGAGGCGTCTGGAGACGCGTCTCGGCGCGGACCAGCTAGCTATAGCGTTTTTAGAATTTAGCCAGGAACAAAAATGTGTAATTTTATGCAGTTCTATGCGAGCCAGACGCACGTTTGAGGCGTCTGGAGACGCGTCTCGACGCGGGCCAGCAAGTTATAGCGTTTTTAGAATTTAGCCAGGAACAAAAATGTGCAATTTTTTGCAGTACTATGCGAGCCAGACGCACGTTTGAGGCGTCTGGAGACGCGTCTCGGCGCGGGCCAGCTAGCTATAGCGTTTTTAAAATTTAGCCAGGAACAAAAATGTGCAATTTTTTGTAGTTCTATGCGAGCCAGACACACGTTTGAGGCGTCTGGAGACGCGTCTCGGCGCGGGCCAGCTAGCTATGGCGTTTTTAGAATTTAGGCAGGAACAAAAATGTGTAATTTTATGCAGTTCTATGCGAGCCAGACGCTCGTTTGAGGCGTCTGGAGACGCGTCTCGACGCGGGCCAGCAAGTTATAGCGTTTTTAGAATTTAGCCAGGAACAAAAATGTGCAATTTTTTGCAATACTATTCGAGCCAGACGCACGTTTGAGGCGTCTGGAGACGCGTCTCGGCGCGGGCCAGCTAGCTATAGCGTTTCTAGAATTTAGCCAGGAACAAAAATGTGCAATTTTTTGCAGTTCTATGCGAGCCAGACGCACGTTTGAGGCGTCTGGAGACGCGTCTCGGCGCGGGCCAGCTATCTATAGCGTTTTTAGAATTTAGCCACGAACAAAAATGTGCAATTTTTTGCAGTTCTATGCGAGCCAGACGCACGTTTGAGGCGTCTGGAGACGCGTCTCGGCGCGGGCCAGCTAGCTATAGCGTTTTTAGAATTTAGCCAGGAACAAAAATGTGCATTTTTTTGCAGTTCTATGCGAGCCAGACGCACGTTTGAGGCGTCTGGAGACGCGTCTCGGCGCGGGCCAGCTAGCTATAGCGATTTTAGAATTTAGCCAGGAACAAAAATGTGCAATTTTTTGCAGTTCTATGCGAGCCAGACGCACGTTTGAGGCGTCTGGAGACGCGTCTCGGCGCGGGCCAGCTAGCTATAGCGATTTTAGAATTTAGCCACGAACAAAAATGTGCAATCATTTGCAGTTCTATACGAGCCAGACGCACGTTTGAGGCGTCTGGAGACGCGTCTCGGCGCGGGCCAGCTAGCTATAGCGTTTTTAGAATTTAGCCAGGAACAAAAATGTGCAATTTTTTGCAGTTCTATGCGAGCCAGACGCACGTTTGAGGCGTCTGGAGACGCGTCTCGACGCGTGCCCGCTAGCTATAGCGTTTTTAGAATTTAGCCAGGAACAAAAATGTGCAATTTTTTGCAGTTCTATGCGAGCCAGACGCACGTTTGAGGCGTCTGGAGACGTGTCTCGACGCGTGCCAGCTAGCTATAGCGTTTTTAGAATTTAGCCAGGAACAAAAATGTGCATTTTTTTGCAGTTCTATGCGAGCCAGACGCACGTTTGAGGCGTCTGGAGACGCGTCTCGGCGCGGGCCAGCTAGCTATAGCGTTTTTAGAATTTAGCCAGGAACAAAAATGTGCAATTTTTTGCAGTTCTATGCGAGCCAGACGCACGTTTGAGGCGTCTGGAGACGCGTCTCGACGCGTGCCAGCTAGCTATAGCGTTTTTAGAATTTAGCCAGGAACAAAAATGTGCAATTTTTTGCAGTTCTATGCGGGCCAGACGCACGTTTGAGGCGTCTGGAGACGCGTCTCGGCGCGGGCCAGCTAACTATAGCGTTTTTAGAATTTAGCCAGGAACAAAAATGTGATATTTTTTGCAGTTCTATGCGAGCCAGACGCACGTTTGAGGCGTCTGGAGACGCGTCTCGACGCGGGACAGCTAGCTATAGCGTTTTTAGAATTTAGCCAGGAACAAAAATGTGCAATTTTTTGCAGTTCTATGCGAGCCAGACGCACGTTTGAGGCGTCTGGAGACGCGTCTCGACGCGGGCCAGCAAGTTATAGCGTTTTTAGAATTTAGCCAGGAACAAAAATGTGCAATTTTTTGCAGTACTATGCGAGCCAGACGCACGTTTGAGGCGTCTGGAGACGCGTCTCGGCGCGGGCCAGCTAGCTATAGCGTTTTTAGAATTTAGCCAGGAACAAAAATGTTTAAATTTTTGTAGTTCTATGCGAGCCAGACGCACGTTTGAGGCGTCTGGAGACGCGTCTCGGCGCGGGCCAGCTAGCTATAGCGTTTTTAGAATTATTATTTAGCCAGGAACAAAAATGTGCAATTTTTTGCAGTACTATGCGAGCCAGACGCACGTTTGAGGCGTCTGGAGACGCGTCTCGACGCGGGCCAGCAAGTTATAGCATTTTTAGAATTAAGCCAGGAACAAAAATTTGCAATTTTTTGCAGTACTATGCGAGCCAGACGCACGTTTGAGGCGTCTGTAGACGCGTCTCGGCGCGGGCCAGCTAGCTATAGCGTTTTTAGAATTTAGCGAGGAACAAAAATGTGCAATTTTTTGTAGTTCTATGCGAGCCAGACGCACGTTTGAGGCGTCTGGAGACGCGTCTCGACGCGGGCCAACTAGCTATAGCGTTTTTAGAATTTAGCCAGGAACAAAAATGTGTAATTTTATGCAGTTCTATGCGAGCCAGACGCACGTTTGAGGCGTCTGGAGACGCGTCTCGACGCGGGCCAGCAATTTATAGCGATTTTAGAATTTAGCCAGGAACAAAAATGTGCAATTTTTTGCAGTACTATGCGAGCCAGACGCACGTTTGAGGCGTCTGGAGACGCGTCTCGACGCGTGCCAGCTAGCTATAGCGTTTTAAGAATTTAGCCAGGAACAAAAATGTGCATTTTTTTGCAGTTCTATGCGAGCCAGACGCACGTTTGAGGCGTCTGGAGACGGGTCTCGGCGCGGGCCAGCTAGCTATAGCGTTTTTAGAATTTAGCCAGGAACAAAAATGTGCAATTTTTTGCAGTTCTATGCGAGCCAGACGCACGTTTGAGGCGTCTGGAGACGCGTCTCGGCGCGGGCCAGCTAGCTATAGCGTTTTTAGAATTTAGCCAGGAACAAAAATGTGCATTTTTTGCAGTTCTATGCGAGCCAGATGCACGTTTGAGGCGTCTGGAGACGCAACTCGGCGCGGGCCAGCTAGCTATAGCGTTTTTAGAATTTAGCCAGGAACAAAAATGTGCAATTTTTTGCAGTTCTATGCGAGCCAGACGCACGTTTGAGGCGTCTGGAGACGCGTCTCGACGCGTGCCAGCTAGCTATAGCGTTTTAAGAATTTAGCCAGGAACAAAAATGTGCATTTTTTTGCAGTTCTATGCGAGCCAGACGCACGTTTGAGGCGTCTGGAGACGCGTCTCGGCGCGGGCCAGCTAGCTATAGCGTTTTTAGAATTTAGCCAGGAACAAAAATGTGCAATTTTTTGTAGTTCTATGCGAGCCAGACGCACGTTTGAGGCGTCTGGAGACGCGTCTCGGCGCGGGCCAGCTAGCTATAGCGTTTTTAGTATTTAGTCAGGAACAAAAATGTGTAATTTTATGCAGTTCTATGCGAGCCAGACGCACGTTTGAGGCGTCTGGAGACGCGTCTCGACGCGGGCCAGCAAGTTATAGCGTTTTTAGAATTTAGCCAGGAACAAAAATGTGCAATTTTTTGCAGTACTATGCGAGCCAGACGCACGTTTGAGGCGTCTGGAGACGCGTCTCGGCGCGGGCCAGCTAGCTATAGCGTTTTTAGAATTTAGCCAGGAACAAAAATGTGCAATTTTTTGTAGTTCTATGCGAGCCAGACGCACGTTTGAGGCGTCTGGAGACGCGTCTCGGCGCGGGCCAGCTAGCTATAGCGTTTTTAGAATTTAGCCAGGAACAAAAATGTGTAATTTTATGCAGTTCTTTGCGAGCCAGACGCACGTTTGAGGCGTCTGGAGACGCGTCTCGACGCGGGCCAGCAAGTTATTGCGTTTTTAGAATTTAGCCAGGAACAAAAATGTGCATTTTTTTGCAGTTCTATGCGAGCCAGACGCACGTTTGAGGCGTCTGGAGACGCGTCTCGGCGCGGGCCAGCTAGCTATAGCGTTTTTAGAATTTAGCCAGGAACAAAAATGTGCAATTTTTTGCAGTTCTATGCGAGCCAGACGCACGTTTGAGGCGTCTGAAGACGCGTCTCGGCGCGGACCAGCTAGCTATAGCGTTTTTAGAATTTAGCCAGGAACAAAAATGTGTAATTTTATGCAGTTCTATGCGAGCCAGACGCACGTTTGAGGCGTCTGGAGACGCGTCTCGACGCGGGCCAGCAAGTTATAGCGTTTTTAGAATTTAGCCAGGAACAAAAATGTGCAATTTTTTGCAGTACTATGCGAGCCAGACGCACGTTTGAGGCGTCTGGAGACGCGTCTCGGCGCGGGCCAGCTAGCTATAGCGTTTTTAAAATTTAGCCAGGAACAAAAATGTGCAATTTTTTGTAGTTCTATGCGAGCCAGACACACGTTTGAGGCGTCTGGAGACGCGTCTCGGCGCGGGCCAGCTAGCTATGGCGTTTTTAGAATTTAGGCAGGAACAAAAATGTGTAATTTTATGCAGTTCTATGCGAGCCAGACGCTCGTTTGAGGCGTCTGGAGACGCGTCTCGACGCGGGCCAGCAAGTTATAGCGTTTTTAGAATTTAGCCAGGAACAAAAATGTGCAATTTTTTGCAGTACTATGCGAGCCAGACGCACGTTTGAGGCGTCTGGAGACGCGTCTCGGCGCGGGCCAGCTATCTATAGCGTTTTTAGAATTTAGCCAGGAACAAAAATGTGCAATTTTTTGCAGTTCTATGCGAGCCAGACGCACGTTTGAGGCGTCTGGAGACGCGTCTCGGCGCGGGCCAGCTAGCTATAGCGTTTTTAGAATTTAGCCAGGAACAAAAATGTGCAATTTTTTGTAGTTCTATGCGAGCCAGACGCACGTTTGAGGCGTCTGGAGACGCGTCTCGGCGCGGGCCAGCTAGCTATAGCGTTTTTAGAATTTAGCCAGGAACAAAAATGTGTAATTTTATGCAGTTCTTTGCGAGCCAGACGCACGTTTGAGGCGTCTGGAGACGCGTCTCGACGCGGGCCAGCAAGTTATTGCGTTTTTAGAATTTAGCCAGGAACAAAAATGTGCATTTTTTTGCAGTTCTATGCGAGCCAGACGCACGTTTGAGGCGTCTGGAGACGCGTCTCGGCGCGGGCCAGCTAGCTATAGCGTTTTTAGAATTTAGCCAGGAACAAAAATGTGCAATTTTTTGCAGTTCTATGCGAGCCAGACGCACGTTTGAGGCGTCTGGAGACGCGTCTCGGCGCGGACCAGCTAGCTATAGCGTTTTTAGAATTTAGCCAGGAACAAAAATGTGTAATTTTATGCAGTTCTATGCGAGCCAGACGCACGTTTGAGGCGTCTGGAGATGCGTCTCGACGCGGGCCAGCAAGTTATAGCGTTTTTAGAATTTAGCCAGGAACAAAAATGTGCAATTTTTTGCAGTACTATGCGAGCCAGACGCACGTTTGAGGCGTCTGGAGACGCGTCTCGGCGCGGGCCAGCTAGCTATAGCGTTTTTAAAATTTAGCCAGGAACAAAAATGTGCAATTTTTTGTAGTTCTATGCGAGCCAGACACACGTTTGAGGCGTCTGGAGACGCGTCTCGGCGCGGGCCAGCTAGCTATGGCGTTTTTAGAATTTAGGCAGGAACAAAAATGTGTAATTTTATGCAGTTCTATGCGAGCCAGACGCTCGTTTGAGGCGTCTGGAGACGCGTCTCGACGCGGGCCAGCAAGTTATAGCGTTTTTAGAATTTAGCCAGGAACAAAAATGTGCAATTTTTTGCAATACTATTCGAGCCAGACGCACGTTTGAGGCGTCTGGAGACGCGTCTCGGCGCGGGCCAGCTAGCTATAGCGTTTCTAGAATTTAGCCAGGAACAAAAATGTGCAATTTTTTGCAGTTCTATGCGAGCCAGACGCACGTTTGAGGCATCTGGAGACGCGTCTCGGCGCGGGCCAGCTAGCTATAGCGTTTTTAGAATTTAGCCAGGAACAAAAATGTGTAATTTTATGCAGTTCTATGCGAGCCAGACGCACGTTTGAGGCGTCTGGAGACGCGTCTCGACGCGGGCCAGCAAGTTATAGCGTTTTTAGAATTTAGCCAGGAACAAAAATGTGCAATTTTTTGCAGTACTATGCGAGCCAGACGCACGTTTGAGGCGTCTGGAGACGCGTCTCGGCGCGGGCCAGCTATCTATAGCGTTTTTAGAATTTAGCCAGGAACAAAAATGTGCAATTTTTTGCAGTTCTATGCGAGCCAGACGCACGTTTGAGGCGTCTGGAGACGCGTCTCGGCGCGGGCCAGCTAGCTATAGCGTTTTTAGAATTTAGCCAGGAACAAAAATGTGCATTTTTTTGCAGTTCTATGCGAGCCAGACGCACGTTTGAGGCGTCTGGAGACGCGTCTCGGCGCGGGCCAGCTAGCTATAGCGATTTTAGAATTTAGCCAGGAACAAAAATGTGCAATTTTTTGCAGTTCTATGCGAGCCAGACGCACGTTTGAGGCGTCTGGAGACGCGTCTCGGCGCGGGCCAGCTAGCTATAGCGATTTTAGAATTTAGCCACGAACAAAAATGTGCAATCATTTGCAGTTCTATACGAGCCAGACGCACGTTTGAGGCGTCTGGAGACGCGTCTCGGCGCGGGCCAGCTAGCTATAGCGTTTTTAGAATTTAGCCAGGAACAAAAATGTGCAATTTTTTGCAGTTCTATGCGAGCCAGACGCACGTTTGAGGCGTCTGGAGACGCGTCTCGACGCGTGCCCGCTAGCTATAGCGTTTTTAGAATTTAGCCAGGAACAAAAATGTGCAATTTTTTGCAGTTCTATGCGAGCCAGACGCACGTTTGAGGCGTCTGGAGACGTGTCTCGACGCGTGCCAGCTAGCTATAGCGTTTTTAGAATTTAGCCAGGAACAAAAATGTGCATTTTTTTGCAGTTCTATGCGAGCCAGACGCACGTTTGAGGCGTCTGGAGACGCGTCTCGGCGCGGGCCAGCTAGCTATAGCGTTTTTAGAATTTAGCCAGGAACAAAAATGTGCAATTTTTTGCAGTTCTATGCGAGCCAGACGCACGTTTGAGGCGTCTGGAGACGCGTCTCGACGCGTGCCAGCTAGCTATAGCGTTTTTAGAATTTAGCCAGGAACAAAAATGTGAAATTTTTTGCAGTTCTATGCGGGCCAGACGCACGTTTGAGGCGTCTGGAGACGCGTCTCGGCGCGGGCCAGCTAACTATAGCGTTTTTAGAATTTAGCCAGGAACAAAAATGTGCTATTTTTTGCAGTTCTATGCGAGCCAGACGCACGTTTGAGGCGTCTGGAGACGCGTCTCGACGCGGGCCAGCTAGCTATAGCGTTTTTAGAATTTAGCCAGGAACAAAAATGTGCAATTTTTTGCAGTTCTATGCGAGCCAGACGCACGTTTGAGGCGTCTGGAGACGCGTCTCGACGCGGGCCAGCAAGTTATAGCGTTTTTAGAATTTAGCCAGGAACAAAAATGTGCAATTTTTTGCAGTACTATGCGAGCCAGACGCACGTTTGAGGCGTCTGGAGACGCGTCTCGGCGCGGGCCAGCTAGCTATAGCGTTTTTAGAATTTAGCCAGGAACAAAAATGTTAAAATTTTTGTAGTTCTATGCGAGCCAGACGCACGTTTGAGGCGTCTGGAGACGCGTCTCGGCGCGGGCCAGCTAGCTATAGCGTTTTTAGAATTATTATTTAGCCAGGAACAAAAATGTGCAATTTTTTGCAGTTCTATGCGAGCCAGACGCACGTTTGAGGCGTCTGGAGACGCGTCTCGACGCGGGCCAGCAAGTTATAGCATTTTTAGAATTAAGCCAGGAACAAAAATTTGCAATTTTTTGCAGTACTATGCGAGCCAGACGCACGTTTGAGGCGTCTGTAGACGCGTCTCGGCGCGGGCCAGCTAGCTATAGCGTTTTTAGAATTTAGCGAGGAACAAAAATGTGCAAGTTTTTGTAGTTCTATGCGAGCCAGACGCACGTTTGAGGCGTCTGGAGACGCGTCTCGACGCGGGCCAGCTAGCTATAGCGTTTTTAGAATTTAGCCAGGAACAAAAATGTGTAATTTTATGCAGTTCTATGCGAGCCAGACGCACGTTTGAGGCGTCTGGAGACGCGTCTCGACGCGGGCCAGCAATTTATAGCGATTTTAGAATTTAGCCAGGAACAAAAATGTGCAATTTTTTGCAGTACTATGCGAGCCAGACGCACGTTTGAGGCGTCTGGAGACGCGTCTCGGCGCGGCCCAGCTAGATATAGCGTTTTTAGAATTTAGCCAGGAACAAAAATGTGCAATTTTTTGCAGTACTATGCGAGCCAGACGCACGTTTGAGGCGTCTGGAGACGCGTCTCGGCGCGGGCCAGCTAGCTATAGCGTTTTTAGAATTTAGCCAGGAACAAAAATGTGCAATTTTTTGCAGTTCTATGCGAGCCAGACGCACGTTTGAGGCGTCTGGAGACGCGTCTCGGCGCGGGCCAGCTAGCTATAGCGTTTTTAGAATTTAGCCAGGAACAAAAATGTGCAATTTTTTGCAGTTCTATGCGAGCCAGACGCACGTTTGAGGCGTCTGGAGACGCGTCTCGGCGCGGGCCAGTTAGCTATAGCGTTTTTAGAATTTAGCCAGGAACAAAAATGTGCAATTTTTTGCAGTTCTATGCGAGCCAGACGCACGTTTGAGGCGTCTGGAGACGTGTCTCGACGCGTGCCAGCTAGCTATAGCGTTTTTAGAATTTAGCCAGGAACAAAAATGTGCATTTTTTTGCAGTTCTATGCGAGCCAGACGCACGTTTGAGGCGTCTGGAGACGCGTCTCGGCGCGGGCCAGCTAGCTATAGCGTTTTTAGAATTTAGCCAGGAACAAAAATGTGCAATTTTTTGCAGTTCTATGCGAGCCAGACGCACGTTTGAGGCGTCTGGAGACGCGTCTCGACGCGTGCCAGCTAGCTATATCGTTTTTAGAATTTAGCCAGGAACAAAAATGTGAAATTTTTTGCAGTTCTATGCGGGCCAGACGCACGTTTGAGGCGTCTGGAGACGCGTCTCGGCGCGGGCCAGCTAACTATAGCGTTTTTAGAATTTAGCCAGGAACAAAAATGTGCTATTTTTTGCAGTTCTATGCGAGCCAGACGCACGTTTGAGGCGTCTGGAGACGCGTCTCGACGCGGGCCAGCTAGCTATAGCGTTTTTAGAATTTAGCCAGGAACAAAAATGTGCAATTTTTTGCAGTTCTATGCGAGCCAGACGCACGTTTGAGGCGTCTGGAGACGCGTCTCGACGCGGGCCAGCAAGTTATAGCGTTTTTAGAATTTAGCCAGGAACAAAAATGTGCAATTTTTTGCAGTACTATGCGAGCCAGACGCACGTTTGAGGCGTCTGGAGACGCGTCTCGGCGCGGGCCAGCTAGCTATAGCGTTTTTAGAATTTAGCCAGGAACAAAAATGTTAAAATTTTTGTAGTTCTATGCGAGCCAGACGCACGTTTGAGGCGTCTGGAGACGCGTCTCGGCGCGGGCCAGCTAGCTATAGCGTTTTTAGAATTATTATTTAGCCAGGAACAAAAATGTGCAATTTTTTGCAGTTCTATGCGAGCCAGACGCACGTTTGAGGCGTCTGGAGACGCGTCTCGACGCGGGCCAGCAAGTTATAGCATTTTTAGAATTAAGCCAGGAACAAAAATTTGCAATTTTTTGCAGTACTATGCGAGCCAGACGCACGTTTGAGGCGTCTGTAGACGCGTCTCGGCGCGGGCCAGCTAGCTATAGCGTTTTTAGAATTTAGCGAGGAACAAAAATGTGCAATTTTTTGTAGTTCTATGCGAGCCAGACGCACGTTTGAGGCGTCTGGAGACGCGTCTCGACGCGGGCCAGCTAGCTATAGCGTTTTTAGAATTTAGCCAGGAACAAAAATGTGTAATTTTATGCAGTTCTATGCGAGCCAGACGCACGTTTGAGGCGTCTGGAGACGCGTCTCGACGCGGGCCAGCAATTTATAGCGATTTTAGAATTTAGCCAGGAACAAAAATGTGCAATTTTTTGCAGTACTATGCGAGCCAGACGCACGTTTGAGGCGTCTGGAGACGCGTCTCGGCGCGGCCCAGCTAGATATAGCGTTTTTAGAATTTAGCCAGGAACAAAAATGTGCAATTTTTTGCAGTACTATGCGAGCCAGACGCACGTTTGAGGCGTCTGGAGACGCGTCTCGGCGCGGGCCAGCTAGCTATAGCGTTTTTAGAATTTAGCCAGGAACAAAAATGTGCAATTTTTTGCAGTTCTATGCGAGCCAGACGCACGTTTGAGGCGTCTGGAGACGCGTCTCGGCGCGGGCCAGCTAGCTATAGCGTTTTTAGAATTTAGCCAGGAACAAAAATGTGCAATTTTTTGCAGTTCTATGCGAGCCAGACGCACGTTTGAGGCGTCTGGAGACGCGTCTCGGCGCGGGCCAGTTAGCTATAGCGTTTTTAGAATTTAGCCAGGAACAAAAATGTGTAATTTTATGCAGTTCTATGCGAGCCAGACGCACGTTTGAGGCGTCTGGAGACGCGTCTCGACGCGGGCCAGCAAGTTATAGCATTTTTAGAATTTAGCCAGGAACAAAAATGTGCAATTTTTTGCAGTACAATGCGAGCCAGACGCACGTTTGAGGCGTCTGTAGACGCGTCTCGGCGCGGGCCAGCTAGCTATAGCGTTTTTAGAATTTAGCCAGGAACAAAAATGTGCAATTTTTTGTAGTTCTATGCGAGCCAGACGCACGTTTGAGGCGTCTGGAGACGCGTCTCGGCGCGGGCCAGCTAGCTATAGCGTTTCTAGAATTTAGCCAGGAACAAAAATGTGCAATTTTTTGCAGTTCTATGCGAGCCAGACGCACGTTTGAGGCGTCTGGAGACGCGTCTCGGCGCGGGCCAGCTAGCTATAACGTTTTTAGAATTTAGCCAGGAACAAAAATGTGTAATTTTTTGCAGTTCTATGCGAGCCAGACGCACGTTTGAGGCGTCTGGAGACGCGTCTCGACGCGGGCCAGCAAGTTAAAGCGTTTTCAGAATTTAGCCAGGAACAAAAATGTGCAAATTTTTGCAGTACTATGCGAGCCAGACTCACGTTTGAGGCGTCTGGAGACGCGTCTCGGCGCGGGCCAGCTAGCTATAGCGTTTTTAGAATTTAGCCAGGAACAAAAATGTGCAATTTTTTGCAGTACTATGCGAGCCAGACGCACATTTGAGGCGTCTGGAGTCGCGTCTCGGCGCGGGCCAGCTAGCTATAGCGTTTTTAGAATTTAGCCAGGAACAAAAATGTGCAATTTTTTTGTAGTTCTATGCGAGCCAGACGCACGTTTGAGGCGTCTGGAGACGCGTCTCGGCGCGGGCCAGCTAGCTATAGCGTTTTTAGAATTTAGCCAGGAACAAAAATGTGTAATTTTATGCAGTTCTATGCGAGCCAGACGCACGTTTGAGGCGTCTGGAGACGCGTCTCGGCGCGGGCCAGCTAGCTATAGCGTTTTTAGAATTTAGCCAGGAACAAAAATGTGCAATTTTTTGTAGTTCTATGCGAGCCAGACGCACGTTTGAGGCGTCTGGAGACGCGTCTCGGCGCGGGCCAGCTAGCTATAGCGTTTTTAGAATTTAGCCAGGAACAAAAATGTGCATTTTTTGCAGTTCTATGCGAGCCAGACGCACGTTTGAGGCGTCTGGAGACGCGTCTCGGCGCGGGCCAGCTAGCTATAGCGTTTTTAGAATTTAGCCAGGAACAAAAATGTGCAATTTTTTGCAGTTCTATGCGAGCCAGACGCACGTTTGAGGCGTCTGGAGACGCGTCTCGGCGCGGGCCAGCTAGCTATAGCGTTTTTAGAATTTAGCCAGGAACAAAAATGTGCAATTTTTTGCAGTTCTATGCGAGCCAGACGCACGTTTGAGGCGTCTGGAGACGCGTCTCGACGCGTGCCAGCTAGCTATAGCGTTTTTAGAATTTAGCCAGGAACAAAAATGTGCATTTTTTTGCAGTTCTATGCGAGCCAGACGCACGTTTGAGGCGTCTGGAGACGCGTCTCGGCGCGGGCCAGCTAGCTATAGCGTTTTTAGAATTTAGCCAGGAACAAAAATGTGTAATTTTATGCAGTTCTATGCGAGCCAGACGCACGTTTGAGGCGTCTGGAGACGCGTCTCGACGCGGGCCAGCAAGTTATAGCGTTTTTAGAATTTAGCCAGGAACAAAAATGTGCAATCTTTTGCAGTACTATGCGAGCCAGACGCACGTTTGAGGCGTCTGGAGACGCGTCTCGGCGCGGGCCAGCTAGCTATAGCGTTTTTAGAATTTAGCCAGGAACAAAAATGTGCAATTTTTTGTAGTTCTATGCGAGCCAGACGCACGTTTGAGGCGTCTGGAGACGCGTCTCGGCGCGGGCCAGCTAGCTATAGCGTTTTTAGAATTTAGCCAGGAACAAAAATGTGCAATTTTTTGCAGTTCTATGCGAGCCAGACGCACGTTTGAGGCGTCTGGAGACGCGTCTCGGCGCGGGCCAGCTAGCTATAGCGATTTTAGAATTTAGCCACGAACAAAAATGTGCAATCATTTGCAGTTCTATACGAGCCAGACGCACGTTTGAGGCGTCTGGAGACGCGTCTCGGCGCGGGCCAGCTAGCTATAGCGTTTTTAGAATTTAGCCAGGAACAAAAATGTGCAATTTTTTGCAGTTCTATGCGAGCCAGACGCACGTTTGAGGCGTCTGGAGACGCGTCTCGACGCGTGCCCGCTAGCTATAGCGTTTTTAGAATTTAGCCAGGAACAAAAATGTGCAATTTTTTGCAGTTCTATGCGAGCCAGACGCACGTTTGAGGCGTCTGGAGACGCGTCTCGGCGCGGGCCAGCTAGCTATAGCGTTTTTAGAATTTAGCCAGGAACAAAAATGTGCAATTTTTTGTAGTTCTATGCGAGCCAGACGCACGTTTGAGGCGTCTGGAGACGCGTCTCGGCGCGGGCCAGCTAGCTATAGCGTTTTTAGAATTTAGCCAGGGACAAAAATGTGCAATTTTTTGCAGTTCTATGCGAGCCAGACGCACGTTTGAGGCGTCTGGAGACGCGTCTCGGTACGGGCCAGCTGGCTATAGCGTTTTTAGAATTTAGCCAGGAACAAAAATGTGCAATTTTTTGCAGTTCTATGCGAGCCAGACGCACGTTTGAGTCATCTGGAGACGCGTCTCGGCGCGGGCCAGCTAGCTATAGCGATTTTAGAATTTAGCCAGGAACAAAAATGTGCAATTTTTTGCAGTTCTATGCGAGCCAGACGCACCTTTGAGGCGTCTGGAGACGCGTCTCGGCGCGGGCCAGCTAGCTATAGCGATTTTAGAATTTAGCCAGGAACAAAAATGTGCAATTTTCTGCAGTTCTATGCGAGCCAGACGCACGTTTGAGGCGTCTGGAGACGCGTCTCGGCGCGGGCCAGCTAGCTATAGCGATTTTAGAATTTAGCCACGAACAAAAATGTGCAATCATTTGCAGTTCTATACGAGCCAGACGCACGTTTGAGGCGTCTGGAGACGCGTCTCGGCGCGGGCCAGCTAGTTATAGCGTTTTTAGAATTTAGCCAGGAACAAAAATGTGCAATTTTTTGCAGTTCTATGCGAGCCAGACGCACGTTTGAGGCGTCTGGAGACGCGTCTCGACGCGTGCCCGCTAGCTATAGCGTTTTTAGAATTTAGCCAGGAACAAAAATGTGCAATTTTTTGCAGTTCTATGCGAGCCAGACGCACGTTTGAGGCGTCTGGAGACGCGTCTCGGCGCGGGCCAGCTAGCTATAGCGTTTTTAGAATTTAGCCAGGAACAAAAATGTGCAATTTTTTGTAGTTCTATGCGAGCCAGACGCACGTTTGAGGCGTCTGGAGACGCGTTTCGGCGCGGGCCAGCTAGCTATAGCGTTTTTAGAATTTAGCCAGGAACAAAAATGTGCAATTTTTTGCAGTTCTATGCGAGCCAGACGCACGTTTGAGGCGTCTGGAGACGCGTCTCGGCGCGGGCCAGCTAGCTATAGCGTTTCTAGAATTTAGCCAGGAACAAAAATGTGCATTTTTTGCAGTTCTATGCGAGCCAGACGCACGTTTGAGGCGTCTGGAGACGCGTCTCGGCGCGGGCCAGCTAGCTATAGCGTTTTTAGAATTTAGCCAGGAACAAAAATGTGCAATTTTTTGCAGTTCTATGCGAGCCAGACGCACGTTTGAGGCGTCTGGAGACGCGTCTCGGCGCGGGCCAGCTAGCTATAGCGTTTTTAGAATTTAGCCAGGAACAAAAATGTGCAATTTTTTGTAGTTCTATGCGAGCCAGACGCACGTTTGAGGCGTCTGGAGACGCGTCTCGGCGCGGGCCAGCTAGCTATAGCGTTTTTAGAATTTAGCCAGGAACAAAAATGTGCAATTTTTTGCAGTTCTATGCGAGCCAGACGCACGTTTGAGGCGTCTGGAGACGCGTCTCGGCGCGGGCCAGCTAGCTATAGCGTTTTTAGAATTTAGCCAGGAACAAAAATGTGCATTTTTTGCAGTTCTATGCGAGCCAGACGCACGTTTGAGGCGTCTGGAGACGCGTCTCGACGCGTGCCAGCTAGCTATAGCGTTTTTAGAATTTAGCCAGGAACAAAAATGTGCATTTTTTTGCAGTTCTATGCGAGACAGACGCACGTTTGAGGCGTCTGGAGACGCGTCTCGGCGCGGGCCAGCTAGCTATAGCGTTTTTAGAATTTAGCCAGGAACAAAAATGTGCAATTTTTTGCAGTTCTATGCGAGCCAGACGCACGTTTGAGGCGTCTGGAGACGCGTCTCGGCGCGGGCCAGCTAGCTATAGCGTTTTTAGAATTTAGCCAGGAACAAAAATGTGCATTTTTTGCAGTTCTATGCGAGCCAGACGCACGTTTGAGGCGTCTGGAGACGCGTCTCGACGCGTGCCAGCTAGCTATAGCGTTTTTAGAATTTAGCCAGGAACAAAAATGTGCATTTTTTTGCAGTTCTATGCGAGCCAGACGCACGTTTGAGGCGTCTGGAGACGCGTCTCGGCGCGGGCCAGCTAGCTATAGCGTTTTTAGAATTTAGCCAGGAACAAAAATGTGCAATTTTTTGCAGTTCTATGCGAGCCAGACGCACGTTTGAGGCGTCTGGAGACGCGTCTCGGCGCGGGCCAGCTAGCTATAGCGTTTTTAGAATTTAGCCAGGAACAAAAATGTGCAATTTTTTGTAGTTCTATGCGAGCCAGACGCACGTTTGAGGCGTCTGGAGACGCGTCTCGGCGCGGGCCAGCTAGCTATAGCGTTTTTAGAATTTAGCCAGGAACAAAAATGTGCAATTTTTTGCAGTTCTATGCGAGCCAGACGCACGTTTGAGGCGTCTGGAGACGCGTCTCGGCGCGGGCCAGCTAGCTATAGCGTTTTTAGAATTTAGCCAGGAACAAAAATGTGCATTTTTTGCAGTTCTATGCGAGCCAGACGCACGTTTGAGGCGTCTGGAGACGCGTCTCGGCGCGGGCCAGCTAGCTATAGCGTTTTTAGAATTTAGCCAGGAACAAAAATGTGCAATTTTTTGTAGTTCTATGCGAGCCAGACGCACGTTTGAGGCGTCTGGAGACGCGTCTCGGCGCGGGCCAGCTAGCTATAGCGTTTTTAGAATTTAGCCAGGAACAAAAATGTGCAATTTTTTGCAGTTCTATGCGAGCCAGACGCACGTTTGAGGCGTCTGGAGACGCGTCTCGGCGCGGGCCAGCTAGCTATAGCGTTTTTAGAATTTAGCCAGGAACAAAAATGTGCATTTTTTGCAGTTCTATGCGAGCCAGACGCACGTTTGAGGCGTCTGGAGACGCGTCTCGACGCGTGCCAGCTAGCTATAGCGTTTTTAGAATTTAGCCAGGAACAAAAATGTGCATTTTTTTGCAGTTCTATGCGAGCCAGACGCACGTTTGAGGCGTCTGGAGACGCGTCTCGGCGCGGGCCAGCTAGCTATAGCGTTTTTAGAATTTAGCCAGGAACAAAAATGTGTAATTTTATGCAGTTCTATGCGAGCCAGACGCACGTTTGAGGCGTCTGGAGACGCGTCTCGACGCGGGCCAGCAAGTTATAGCGTTTTTAGAATTTAGCCAGGAACAAAAATGTGCAATTTTTTGCAGTACTATGCGAGCCAGACGCACGTTTGAGGCGTCTGGAAACGCGTCTCGGCGCGGGCCAGCTAGCTATAGCGTTTTTAGAATTTAGCCAGGAACAAAAATGTGTAATTTTATGCAGTTCTATGCGAGCCAGACGCACGTTTGAGGCGTCTGGAGACGCGTCTCGGCGCGGGCCAGCTAGCTATAGCGTTTTTGGAATTTAGCCAGGAACAAAAATGTGCAATTTTTTGTAGTTCTATGCGAGCCAGACGCACGTTTGAGGCGTCTGGAGACGCGTCTCGGCGCGGGCCAGCTAGCTATAGCGTTTTTAGAATTTAGCCAGGAACAAAAATGTGTAATTTTATGCAGTTCTTTGCGAGCCAGACGCACGTTTGAGGCGTCTGGAGACGCGTCTCGACGCGGGCCAGCAAGTTATTGCGTTTTTAGAATTTAGCCAGGAACAAAAATGTGCAATTTTTTGCAGTTCTATGCGAGCCAGACGCACGTTTGAGGCGTCTGGAGACGCGTCTCGGCGCGGGCCAGCTAGCTATAGCGTTTTTAGAATTTAGCCAGGAACAAAAATGTGCAATTTTTTGTAGTTCTATGCGAGCCAGACGCACGTTTGAGGCGTCTGGAGACGCGTCTCGGCGCGGGCCAGCTAGCTATAGCGTTTTTAGAATTTAGCCAGGAACAAAAATGTGCAATTTTTTGCAGTTCTATGCGAGCCAGACGCACGTTTGAGGCGTCTGGAGACGCGTCTCGGCGCGGGCCAGCTAGCTATAGCGTTTTTAGAATTTAGCCAGGAACAAAAATGTGCATTTTTTTGCAGTTCTATGCGAGCCAGACGCACGTTTGAGGCGTCTGGAGACGCGTCTCGGCGCGGGCCAGCTAGCTATAGCGTTTTTAGAATTTAGCCAGGAACAAAAATGTGCAATTTTTTGCAGTTCTATGCGAGCCAGACGCACGTTTGAGGCGTCTGGAGACGCGTCTCGGCGCGGACCAGCTAGCTATAGCGTTTTTAGAATTTAGCCAGGAACAAAAATGTGTAATTTTATGCAGTTCTATGCGAGCCAGACGCACGTTTGAGGCGTCTGGAGACGCGTCTCGACGCGGGCCAGCAAGTTATAGCGTTTTTAGAATTTAGCCAGGAACAAAAATGTGCAATTTTTTGCAGTACTATGCGAGCCAGACGCACGTTTGAGGCGTCTGGAGACGCGTCTCGGCGCGGGCCAGCTAGCTATAGCGTTTTTAAAATTTAGCCAGGAACAAAAATGTGCAATTTTTTGTAGTTCTATGCGAGCCAGACACACGTTTGAGGCGTCTGGAGACGCGTCTTGGCGCGGGCCAGCTAGCTATGGCGTTTTTAGAATTTAGGCAGGAACAAAAATGTGTAATTTTATGCAGTTCTATGCGAGCCAGACGCTCGTTTGAGGCGTCTGGAGACGCGTCTCGACGCGGGCCAGCAAGTTATAGCGTTTTTAGAATTTAGCCAGGAACAAAAATGTGCAATTTTTTGCAGTACTATTCGAGCCAGACGCACGTTTGAGGCGTCTGGAGACGCGTCTCGGCGCGGGCCAGCTAGCTATAGCGTTTCTAGAATTTAGCCAGGAACAAAAATGTGCAATTTTTTGCAGTTCTATGCGAGCCAGACGCACGTTTGAGGCATCTGGAGACGCGTCTCGGCGCGGGCCAGCTAGCTATAGCGTTTTTAGAATTTAGCCAGGAACAAAAATGTGTAATTTTATGCAGTTCTATGCGAGCCAGACGCACGTTTGAGGCGTCTGGAGACGCGTCTCGGCGCGGGCCAGCTAGCTATAGCGTTTTTAGAATTTAGCCAGGAACAAAAATGTGCAATTTTTTGTAGTTCTATGCGAGCCAGACGCACGTTTGAGGCGTCTGGAGACGCGTCTCGGCGCGGGCCAGCTAGCTATAGCGTTTTTAGAATTTAGCCAGGAACAAAAATGTGTAATTTTATGCAGTTCTTTGCGAGCCAGACGCACGTTTGAGGCGTCTGGAGACGCGTCTCGACGCGGGCCAGCAAGTTATTGCGTTTTTAGAATTTAGCCAGGAACAAAAATGTGCAATTTTTTGCAGTTCTATGCGAGCCAGACGCATGTTTGAGGCGTCTGGAGACGTGTCTCGGCGCGGGCCAGCTAGCTATAGCGTTTTTAGAATTTAGCCAGGAACAAAAATGTGCAATTTTTTGTAGTTCTATGCGAGCCAGACGCACGTTTGAGGCGTCTGGAGACGCGTCTCGGCGCGGGCCAGCTAGCTATAGCGTTTTTAGAATTTAGCCAGGAACAAAAATGTGCAATTGTTTGCAGTTCTATGCGAGCCAGACGCACGTTTGAGGCGTCTGGAGACGCGTCTCGGCGCGGGCCAGCTAGCTATAGCGTTTCTAGAATTTAGCCAGGAACAAAAATGTGCATTTTTTGCAGTTCTATGCGAGCCAGACGCACGTTTGAGGCGTCTGGAGACGCGTCTCGGCGCGGGCCAGCTAGCTATAGCGTTTTTAGAATTTAGCCAGGAACAAAAATGTGCAATTTTTTGCAGTTCTATGCGAGCCAGACGCACGTTTGAGGCGTCTGGAGACGCGTCTCGGCGCGGGCCAGCTAGCTATAGCGTTTTTAGAATTTAGCCAGGAACAAAAATGTGCAATTTTTTGCAGTTCTATGCGAGCCAGACGCACGTTTGAGGCGTCTGGAGACGCGTCTCGACGCGTGCCAGCTAGCTATAGCGTTTTAAGAATTTAGCCAGGAACAAAAATGTGCATTTTTTTGCAGTTCTATGCGAGCCAGACGCACGTTTGAGGCGTCTGGAGACGCGTCTCGGCGCGGGCCAGCTAGCTATAGCGTTTTTAGAATTTAGCCAGGAACAAAAATGTGCAATTTTTTGCAGTTCTATGCGAGCCAGACGCACGTTTGAGGCGTCTGGAGACGCGTCTCGGCGCGGGCCAGCTAGCTATAGCGTTTTTAGAATTTAGCCAGGAACAAAAATGTGCATTTTTTGCAGTTCTATGCGAGCCAGACGCACGTTTGAGGCGTCTGGAGACGCGTCTCGGCGCGGGCCAGCTAGCTATAGCGTTTTTAGAATTTAGCCAGGAACAAAAATGTGCAATTTTTTGCAGTTCTATGCGAGCCAGACGCACGTTTGAGGCGTCTGGAGACGCGTCTCGACGCGTGCCAGCTAGCTATAGCGTTTTAAGAATTTAGCCAGGAACAAAAATGTGCATTTTTTTGCAGTTCTATGCGAGCCAGACGCACGTTTGAGGCGTCTGGAGACGCGTCTCGGCGCGGGCCAGCTAGCTATAGCGTTTTTAGAATTTAGCCAGGAACAAAAATGTGCAATTTTTTGTAGTTCTATGCGAGCCAGACGCACGTTTGAGGCGTCTGGAGACGCGTCTCGGCGCGGGCCAGCTAGCTATAGCGTTTTAAGAATTTAGCCAGGAACAAAAATGTGTAATTTTATGCAGTTCTATGCGAGCCAGACGCACGTTTGAGGCGTCTGGAGACGCGTCTCGGCGCGGGCCAGCTAGCTATAGCGTTTTTAGAATTTAGCCAGGAACAAAAATGTGCAATTTTTTGCAGTACTATGCGAGCCAGACGCACGTTTGAGGCGTCTGGAGACGCGTCTCGGCGCGGGCCAGCTAGCTATAGCGTTTTTAGAATTTAGCCAGGAACAAAAATGTGCAATTTTTTGTAGTTCTATGCGAGCCAGACGCACGTTTGAGGCGTCTGGAGACGCGTCTCGGCGCGGGCCAGCTAGCTATAGCGTTTTTAGAATTTAGCCAGGAACAAAAATGTGTAATTTTATGCAGTTCTTTGCGAGCCAGACGCACGTTTGAGGCGTCTGGAGACGCGTCTCGACGCGGGCCAGCAAGTTATTGCGTTTTTAGAATTTAGCCAGGAACAAAAATGTGCATTTTTTTGCAGTTCTATGCGAGCCAGACGCACGTTTGAGGCGTCTCGGCGCGGGCCAGCTAGCTATAGCGTTTTTAGAATTTAGCCAGGAACAAAAATGTGCAATTTTTTGCAGTTCTATGCGAGCCAGACGCACGTTTGAGGCGTCTGGAGACGCGTCTCGGCGCGGACCAGCTAGCTATAGCGTTTTTAGAATTTAGCCAGGAACAAAAATGTGTAATTTTATGCAGTTCTGTGCGAGCCAGACGCACGTTTGAGGCGTCTGGAGACGCGTCTCGACGCGGGCCAGCAAGTTATAGCGTTTTTAGAATTTAGCCAGGAACAAAAATGTGCAATTTTTTGCAGTACTATGCGAGCCAGACGCACGTTTGAGGCGTCTGGAGACGCGTCTCGGCGCGGGCCAGCTAGCTATAGCGTTTTTAAAATTTAGCCAGGAACAAAAATGTGCAATTTTTTGTAGTTCTATGCGAGCCAGACACACGTTTGAGGCGTCTGGAGACGCGTCTCGGCGCGGGCCAGCTAGCTATGGCGTTTCTAGAATTTAGGCAGGAACAAAAATGTGTAATTTTATGCAGTTCTATGCGAGCCAGACGCTCGTTTGAGGCGTCTGGAGACGCGTCTCGACGCGGGCCAGCAAGTTATAGCGTTTTTAGAATTTAGCCAGGAACAAAAATGTGCAATTTTTTGCAGTACTATTCGAGCCAGACGCACGTTTGAGGCGTCTGGAGACGCGTCTCGGCGCGGGCCAGCTAGCTATAGCGTTTTTAGAATTTAGCCAGGAACAAAAATGTGTAATTTTATGCAGTTCTATGCGAGCCAGACGCACGTTTGAGGCGTCTGGAGACGCGTCTCGACGCGGGCCAGCAAGTTATAGCGTTTTTAGAATTTAGCCAGGAACAAAAATGTGCAATTTTTTGCAGTACTATGCGAGCCAGACGCACGTTTGAGGCGTCTGGAGACGCGTCTCGGCGCGGGCCAGCTATCTATAGCGTTTTTAGAATTTAGCCAGGAACAAAAATGTGCAATTTTTTGCAGTTCTATGCGAGCCAGACGCACGTTTGAGGCGTCTGGAGACGCGTCTCGGCGCGGGCCAGCTAGCTATAGCGTTTTTAGAATTTAGCCAGGAACAAAAATGTGCATTTTTTTGCAGTTCTATGCGAGCCAGACGCACGTTTGAGGCGTCTGGAGACGCGTCTCGGCGCGGGCCAGCTAGCTATAGCGATTTTAGAATTTAGCCAGGAACAAAAATGTGCAATTTTTTGCAGTTCTATGCGAGCCAGACGCACGTTTGAGGCGTCTGGAGACGCGTCTCGGCGCGGGCCAGCTAGCTATAGCGATTTTAGAATTTAGCCACGAACAAAAATGTGCAATCATTTGCAGTTCTATACGAGCCAGACGCACGTTTGAGGCGTCTGGAGACGCGTCTCGGCGCGGGCCAGCTAGCTATAGCGTTTTTAGAATTTAGCCAGGAACAAAAATGTGCAATTTTTTGCAGTTCTATGCGAGCCAGACGCACGTTTGAGGCGTCTGGAGACGCGTCTCGACGCGTGCCCGCTAGCTATAGCGTTTTTAGAATTTAGCCAGGAACAAAAATGTGCAATTTTTTGCAGTTCTATGCGAGCCAGACGCACGTTTGAGGCGTCTGGAGACGTGTCTCGACGCGTGCCAGCTAGCTATAGCGTTTTTAGAATTTAGCCAGTAACAAAAATGTGCTTTTTTTTGCAGTTCTATGCGAGCCAGACGCACGTTTGAGGCGTCTGGAGACGCGTCTCGGCGCGGGCCAGCTAGCTATAGCGTTTTTAGAATTTAGCCAGGAACAAAAATGTGCAATTTTTTGCAGTTCTATGCGAGCCAGACGCACGTTTGAGGCGTCTGGAGACGCGTCTCGACGCGTGCCAGCTAGCTATAGCGTTTTTAGAATTTAGCCAGGAACAAAAATGTGCAATTTTTTGCAGTTCTATGCGGGCCAGACGCACGTTTGAGGCGTCTGGAGACGCGTCTCGGCGCGGGCCAGCTAACTATAGCGTTTTTAGAATTTAGCCAGGAACAAAAATGTGCTATTTTTTGCAGTTCTATGCGAGCCAGACGCACGTTTGAGGCGTCTGGAGACGCGTCTCGACGCGGGCCAGCTAGCTATAGCGTTTTTAGAATTTAGCCAGGAACAAAAATGTGCAATTTTTTGCAGTTCTATGCGAGCCAGACGCACGTTTGAGGCGTCTGGAGACGCGTCTCGACGCGGGCCAGCAAGTTATAGCGTTTTTAGAATTTAGCCAGGAACAAAAATGTGCAATTTTTTGCAGTACTATGCGAGCCAGACGCACGTTTGAGGCGTCTGGAGACGCGTCTCGGCGCGGGCCAGCTAGCTATAGCGTTTCTAGAATTTAGCCAGGAACAAAAATGTGCAATTTTTTGCAGTTCTATGCGAGCCAGACGCACGTTTGAGGCGTCTGGAGACGCGTCTCGGCGCGGGCCAGCTAGCTATAGCGTTTTTAGAATTTAGCCAGGAACAAAAATGTGTAATTTTTTGCAGTTCTATGCGAGCCAGACGCACGTTTGAGGCGTCTGGAGACGCGTCTCGACGCGGGCCAGCAAGTTAAAGCGTTTTCAGAATTTAGCCAGGAACAAAAATGTGCAAATTTTTGCAGTACTATGCGAGCCAGACGCACGTTTGAGGCGTCTGGAGACGCGTCTCGGCGCGGGCCAGCTAGCTATAGCGTTTTTAGAATTTAGCCAGGAACAAAAATGTGCAATTTTTTGCAGTACTATGCGAGCCAGACGCACATTTGAGGCGTCTGGAGACGCGTCTCGGCGCGGGCCAGCTAGCTATAGCGTTTTTAGAATTTAGCCAGGAACAAAAATGTGCAATTTTTTTATAGTTCTTTGCGAGCCAGACGCACGTTTGAGGCGTCTGGAGACGCGTCTCGGCGCGGGCCAGCTAGCTATAGCGTTTTTAGAATTTAGCCAGGAACAAAAATGTGTAATTTTATGCAGTTCTTTGCGAGCCAGACGCACGTTTGAGGCGTCTGGAGACGCGTCTCGACGCGGGCCAGCAAGTTATAGCGTTTTTAGAATTTAGCCAGAAACAAAAATGTGCATTTTTTTGCAGTTCTATGCGAGCCAGACGCACGTTTGAGGCGTCTGGAGACGCGTCTCGGCGCGGGCCAGCTAGCTATAGCGTTTTTAGAATTTAGCCAGGAACAAAAATGTGCAATTTTTTGCAGTTCTATGCGAGCCAGACGCACGTTTGAGGCGTCTGGAGACGCGTCTCGGCGCGGGCCAGCTAGCTATAGCGTTTTTAGAATTTAGCCAGGAACAAAAATGTTTAATTTTATGCAGTTCTATGCGAGCCAGACGCACGTTTGAGGCGTCTGGAGACGCGTCTCGACGCGGGCCAGCAAGTTATAGCGTTTTTAGAATTTAGCCAGGAACAAAAATGTGCAATTTTTTGCAGTACTATGCGAGCCAGACGCACGTTTGAGGCGTCTGGAGACGCGTCTCGGCGCGGGCCAGCTAGCTATAGCGTTTCTAGAATTTAGCCAGGAACAAAAATGTGCAATTTTTTGCAGTTCTATGCGAGCCAGACGCACGTTTGAGGCGTCTGGAGACGCGTCTCGGCGCGGGCCAGCTAGCTATAGCGTTTTTAGAATTTAGCCAGGAAAAAAATGTGCATTTTTTTGCAGTTCTATGCGAGCCAGACGCACGTTTGAGGCGTCTGGAGACGCGTCTCGGCGCGGGCCAGCTAGCTATAGCGTTTTTAGAATTTAGCCAGGAACAAAAATGTGCAATTTTTTGCAGTTCTATGCGAGCCAGACGCACGTTTGAGGCGTCTGGAGACGCGTCTCGGCGCGGGCCAGCTAGCTATAGCGTTTTTAGAATTTAGCCAGGAACAAAAATGTGTAATTTTTTGTAGTTCTATGCGAGCCAGATGCACGTTTGAGGCGTCTGGAGACGCGTCTCGACGCGGGCCAGCAAGTTATAGCGTTTTTAGAATTTAGCCAGGAACAAAAATGTGCAATTTTTTGCAGTACTATGCGAGCCAGACGCACGTTTGAGGCGTCTGGAGACGCGTCTCGGCGCGGGCCAGCTAGCTATAGCGTTTTTAGAATTTAGCCAGGAACAAAAATGTGCAATTTTTTGTAGTTCTATGCGAGCCAGACGCACGTTTGAGGCGTCTGGAGACGCGTCTCGGCGCGGGCCAGCTAGCTATAGCGTTTTTAGAATTTAGCCAGGAACAAAAATGTGTAATTTTATGCAGTTCTATGCGAGCCAGACGCACGTTTGAGGCGTCTGGAGACGCGTCTCGACGCGGGCCAGCAAGTTATAGCGTTTTTAGAATTTAGCCAGGAACAAAAATGTGCAATTTTTTGCAGTACTATGCGAGCCAGACGCACGTTTGAGGCGTCTGGAGACGCGTCTCGGCGCGGGCCAGCTAGCTATAGCGTTTCTAGAATTTAGCCAGGAACAAAAATGTGCAATTTTTTGTAGTTCTATGCGAGCCAGACGCACGTTTGAGGCGTCTGGAGACGCGTCTCGGCGCGGGCCAGCTAGCTATAGCGTTTTTAGAATTTAGCCAGGAACAAAAATGTGTAATTTTATGCAGTTCTATGCGAGCCAGACGCACGTTTGAGGCGTCTGGAGACGCGTCTCGACGCGGGCCAGCAAGTTATAGCGTTTTTAGTATTTAGCCAGGAACAAAAATGTGCAATTTTTTGCAGTACTATGCGAGCCAGACGCACGTTTGAGGCGTCTGGAGACGCGTCTCGGCGCGGGCCAGCTAGCTATAGCGTTTCTAGAATTTAGCCAGGAACAAAAATGTGCAATTTTTTGCAGTTCTATGCGAGCCAGACGCACGTTTGAGGCGTCTGGAGACGCGTCTCGGCGCGGGCCAGCTAGCTATAGCGTTTTTAGAATTTAGCCAGGAACAAAAATGTGCAATTTTTTGCAGTTCTATGCGAGCCAGACGCACGTTTGAGGCGTCTGGAGACGCGTCTCGGCGCGGGCCAGCTAGCTATAGCGTTTTTAGAATTTAGCCAGGAACAAAAATGTGCAATTTTTTGCAGTTCTATGCGAGCCAGACGCACGTTTGAGGCGTCTGGAGACGCGTCTCGGCGCGGGCCAGCTAGCTATAGCGTTTTTAGAATTTAGCCAGGAACAAAAATGTGCAATTTTTTGCAGTTCTATGCGAGCCAGACGCACGTTTGAGGCGTCTGGAGACGCGTCTCGGCGCGGGCCAGCTAGCTATAGCGTTTTTAGAATTTAGCCAGGAACAAAAATGTGCATTTTTTTGCAGTTCTATGCGAGCCAGACGCACGTTTGAGGCGTCTGGAGACGCGTCTCGGCGCGGGCCAGCTAGCTATGGCGTTCCCTCCCCACTCGCGCGCACTGCGGTGTTTATTATATCGCTGCGTATTGTAAATTCGGAATTCGCGTTGTGTGTTTATTTTAAGGCTTGTGAATTGTTCCTAGCGGTGCTATAGTGTAGTAAGTGCGTGTTTTGTAAGTTTTTCAAAGTGTCTGTTCATTTATTTACAGGTAATTAGTCAATTTCTCCAGCTTTCGGTAAGTGCATTTATTTTTCTTGTGTGTGGGTAACGCGAAATAACTTAATCGATTGATATCTATTTGTTTAGTTCTTTTGATATTTTTAATTCATCCGTGTTGTTATAAAGTAATTCATGATGTCAACAAATGATGACCCTCCAGATCGTGGCGGAGATATATTTCGTCGAAATACAAAAACCCAAAGGTCGCCCGTGGCGACCTCCGCTAATTCGAAACGCTTGTTCAGCGAAATGTCTCCATCATACATTTCGCCCGATGATAGGTCAAAACGGGTTCATCCAACTTTCGAAACCGTGGAAAAATCCTCGCCGATTTTAAATATCAGTAATGTGAGCAATACCGATTACTGCGACTTAGTTTCCGAGGCGTCAGCCTACCTGTCAAAAATTAACGACTTAGTCAATGATCAGGGCTCTCGCATTAACGTAGCAAATAAATCTGCCATTATGGATATGACACAGCGTGTCACGGCCATCGTTTCTATGCTGGCCATAAAATCATCATGCAACGAAACGAAGTTAGCCAATACGGAACGCGAATTAGAAAAAATCAAGTCGAATAACTATGTCAATCCCAATCCTGTCAATAATAATAATAACAATTGTAAAATTTCGTATGCGGACTCGTTGAAACTACGCTTGCCAAAAGTAGCTCCAGCAATTATGGAATCCCGTCCACCATTGCCGTGTGTGGTGGCTTATCCGACCGCAGCTCGATCAGCTGATTATAGCACTTCGTCCGCGACAAAACAAGCGCTTATGAAAGCAATTAAGCCCTGTGATGACGGTTTTCAAATTGTAGGCGTGAAAAAAACCGCGAAATCAGGTGTTGTTCTACGTGTCGCTAGTGAACATCAGCTTAAAAAATTGGAATCTGTGGACGCAATTAAGGCCGCTGGTTAACGACTAGAAAAACCAAAAGGTAGACGCCCTCGAGTATTAGTTAAGGATGTACCATCTTCAATGGATGATGGCGCTTTTCTGATCGCGCTATACCGCCAAAATATTAAAGATGAGCTTCAAATGAAAGAGGATGACTTTATTAAGTCTACTAAAATTATCCGTAGGCGCTCGTTAGGCAACGGTCGTAAGTGGATAGGCATCGAGTTAGATTCCGCAGTACGTAAACACTTAGTTTCTACCAAGGATAAATTATTTATTGATTGGGCTACCTGCCGCTTTATTGACGATGTTGAAGTCGTTCGGTGCTTACATTGTCAACAGTTCGGTCACGTTAAGAAACACTGCGTTAATAAAGAACCGACTTGTGACTGACACGTTTGAGGCGTCTGGAGACGCGTCTCGACGCGGGCCAGCTAGCTATAGCGTTTTTAGAATTTAGCCAGGAACAAAAATGTGCAATTTTTTGCAGTTCTACGCGAGCCAGACGCACGTTTGAGGCGTCTGGAGACGCGTCTCGGCGCGGGCCAGCTATCTATAGCGTTTTTAGAATTTAGCCACGAACAAAAATGTGCAATCATTTGCAGTTCTATGCGAACCGGACGCACGTTTGAGGCGTCTGGAGACGCGTCTCGGCGCGGGCCAGCTAGCTATAGCGTTTTTAGAATTTAGCCACGAACAAAAATGTGCAATTTTTTGCAGTTCTATGCGAGCCAGACGCACGTTTGAGGCGTCTGGAGACGCGTCTCGGCGCGGGCCAGCTAGCTATAGCGTTTTTAGAATTTAGCCACGAACAAAAATGTGCAATCATTTGCAGTTCTATACGAGCCAGACGCACGTTTGAGGCGTCTGGAGACGCGTCTCGGCGCGGGCCAGCTAGCTATAGCGTTTTTAGAATTTAGCCAGGAACAAAAATGTGCAATTTTTTGCAGTTCTATGCGAGCCAGACGCACGTTTGAGGCGTCTGGAGACGCGTCTCGACGCGTGCCCGCTAGCTATAGCGTTTTTAGAATTTAGCCAGGAACAAAAATGTGCAATTTTTTGCAGTTCTATGCGAGCCAGACGCACGTTTGAGGCGTCTGGAGACGCGTCTCGACGCGTGCCAGCTAGCTATAGCGTTTTTAGAATTTAGCCAGGAACAAAAATGTGCATTTTTTTGCAGTTCTATGCGAGCCAGACGCACGTTTGAGGCGTCTGGAGACGCGTCTCGGCGCGGGCCAGCTAGCTATAGCGTTTTTAGAATTTAGCCAGGAACAAAAATGTGCAATTTTTTGTAGTCCTATGCGAGCCAGACGCACGTTTGAGGCGTCTGGAGACGCGTCTCGGCGCGGGCCAGCTAGCTATAGCGTTTTTAGAATTTAGCCAGGAACAAAAATGTGCATTTTTTTGCAGTTCTGTGCGAGCCAGACGCACGTTTGAGGCGTCTGGAGACGCGTCTCGGCGCGGGCCAGCTAGCTATAGCGTTTTTAGAATTTAGCCAGGAACAAAAATGTGCATTTTTTTGCAGTTCTATGCGAGCCAGACGCACGTTTGAGGCGTCTGGAGACGCGTCTCGGCGCGGACCAGCTAGCTATAGCGTTTTTAGAATTTAGCCAGGAACAAAAATGTGCAATTTTTTGCAGTTCTATGCGAGCCAGACGCACGTTTGAGGCGTCTGGAGAGGCGTCTCGACGCGGGCCAACTAGATATAGCGTTTTTAGAATTTAGCTAGGAACAAAAATGTGCAATTTTTTGCAGTTCTATGCGAGCCAGACGCACGTTTGAGGCGTCTGGAGACGCGTCTCGGCGCGGGCCAGCTAGCTATAGCGTTTTTAGAATTTAGCCAGGAACAAAAATGTGCAATTTTTTGTAGTCCTATGCGAGCCAGACGCACGTTTGAGGCGTCTGGAGACGCGTCTCGGCGCGGGCCAGCTAGCTATAGCGTTTTTAGAATTTAGCCAGGAACAAAAATGTGCATTTTTTTGCAGTTCTATGCGAGCCAGACGCACGTTTGAGGCGTCTGGAGACGCGTCTCGGCGCGGGCCAGCTAGCTATAGCGTTTTTAGAATTTAGCCAGGAACAAAAATGTGCAATTTTTTGCAGTTCTATGCGAGCCAGACGCACGTTTGAGGCGTCTGGAGAGGCGTCTCGACGCGGGCCAACTAGCTATAGCGTTTTTAGAATTTAGCTAGGAACAAAAATGTGCAATTTTTTGCAGTTCTATGCGAGCCAGACGCACGTTTGAGGCGTCTGGAGACGCGTCTCGGCGCGGGCCAGCTAGCTATAGCGTTTTTAGAATTTAGCCAGGAACAAAAATGTGCAATTTTTTGCAGTTCTATGCGAGCCAGACGCACGTTTGAGGCGTCTGGAGACGCGTCTCGGCGCGGGCCAGCTAGCTATAGCGTTTTTAGAATTTAGCCAGGAACAAAAATGTGCAATTTTTTGCAGTTCTATGCGAGCCAGACGCACGTTTGAGAGGTCTGGAGGCGCGTCTCGGCGCGGGCCAGCTAGCTATAGCGCTTTTAGGATTAAGCCAGGAACAAAAATGTGCAATTTTTTGCAGTTCTATGCGAGCCAGACGCACGTTTGAGGCGTCTGAAGACGCGTCTCGGCGCGGGCCAGCTAGCTATAGCGTTTTTAGAATTTAGCCAGGAACAAAAATGTGCAATTTTTTGCAGTTCTATGCGAGCCAGACGCACGTTTGAGGCGTCTGGAGACGCGTCTCGGCGCGGGCCAGCTAGCTATAGCGTTTTTAGAATTTAGCCAGGAACAAAAATGTGCAATTTTTTGCAGTTCTATGCGAGCCAGACGCACATTTGAGGCGTCTGGAGACGCGTCTCGGCGCGGGCCAGCTAGCTATAGCGTTTTTAGTATTTAGCCAGGAACAAAAATGTGCAATTTTTTACAGTTCTATGCGAGCCAGACGCACGTTTGAGGCGTCTGGAGACGCGTCTCGGCGCTGGCCAGCTAGCTATAGCGTTTTTAGAATTTAGCCAGGAACAAAAATGTGCAATTTTTTGCAGTTCTAGGCGAGCCAGACGCACGTTTGAGGCGTCTGGAGACGCGTCTCGGCGCGGGCCAGCTAGCTACAGCGTTTTTAGAATTTAGCCAGGAACAAAAATGTGCAATTTTTTTGCAGTTCTATGCGAACCAGACGCACGTTTGAGGCGTCTGGAGACGCGTCTCGGCGCGGGCCAGCTAGCTATAGCGTTTTTAGAATTTAGCCAGGAACAAAAATGTGCAACTTTTTGCATTTGTATGCGAGTCAGGCGCACGTTTGAGGCGTCTGGAGACGCGTCTCGGCGCGGGCCAGTTAGCTATAGCGTTTTTAGAATTTAGCCAGGAACAAAAATGTGCAATTTTTTGCAGTTCTATGCGCGCCAGACGCACGTTTGAGGCGTCTGGAGACGCGTCTCGGCGAGGGCCAGCTAGCTATAGCGTTTTTAGAATTTAGCCAGGAACAAAAATGTGCAACTTTTTGCATTTGTATGCGAGTCAGGCGCACGTTTGAGGCGTCTGGAGACGCGTCTCGGCGCGGGCCAGCTAGCTATAGCGTTTTTAGAATTTAGCCAGGAACAAAAATGTGCAATTTTTTGCAGTTCTATGCGCGCCAGACGCACGTTTGAGGCGTCTGGAGACGCGTCTCGGCGCGGGCCAGCTAGCTATAGCGTTTTTAGAATTTAGCCAGGAACAAAAATGTGTAATTTTATGCAGTTCTATGCGAGCCAGACGCACGTTTGAGGCGTCTGGAGACGCGTCTCGACGCGGGCCAGCAAGTTATAGCGTTTTTAGTATTTAGCCAGGAACAAAAATGTGCAATTTTTTGCAGTACTATGCGAGCCAGACGCACGTTTGAGGCGTCTGGAGACGCGTCTCGGCGCGGGCCAGCTAGCTATAGCGTTTCTAGAATTTAGCCAGGAACAAAAATGTGCAATTTTTTGCAGTTCTATGCGAGCCAGACGCACGTTTGAGGCGTCTGGAGACGCGTCTCGGCGCGGGCCAGCTAGCTATAACGTTTTTAGAATTTAGCCAGGAACAAAAATGTGCAATTTTTTGCAGTTCTATGCGAGCCAGACGCACGTTTGAGGCGTCTGGAGACGCGTCTCGGCGCGGGCCAGCTAGCTATAGCGTTTTTAGAATTTAGCCAGGAACAAAAATGTGCAATTTTTTGCAGTTCTATCCGAGCCAGACGCACGTTTGAGGCGTCTGGAGACGCGTCTCGGCGCGGGCCAGCTAGCTATAGCGTTTTTAGAATTTAGCCAGGAACAAAAATGTGCAATTTTTTGCAGTTCTATGCGAGCCAGACGCACGTTTGAGGCGTCTGGAGACGCGTCTCGGCGCGGGCCAGCTAGCTATAGCGTTTTTAGAATTTAGCCAGGAACAAAAATGTGCATTTTTTTGCAGTTCTATGCGAGCCAGACGCACGTTTGAGGCGTCTGGAGACGCGTCTCGGCGCGGGCCAGCTAGCTATGGCGTTCCCTCCCCACTCGCGCGCACTGCGGTGTTTATTATATCGCTGCGTATTGTAAATTCGGAATTCGCGTTGTGTGTTTATTTTAAGGCTTGTGAATTGTTCCTAGCGGTGCTATAGTGTAGTAAGTGCGTGTTTTGTAAGTTTTTCAAAGTGTCTGTTCATTTATTTACAGGTAATTAGTCAATTTCTCCAGCTTTCGGTAAGTGCATTTATTTTTCTTGTGTGTGGGTAACGCGAAATAACTTAATCGATTGATATCTATTTGTTTAGTTCTTTTGATATTTTTAATTCATCCGTGTTGTTATAAAGTAATTCATGATGTCAACAAATGATGACCCTCCAGATCGTGGCGGAGATATATTTCGTCGAAATACAAAAACCCAAAGGTCGCCCGTGGCGACCTCCGCTAATTCGAAACGCTTGTTCAGCGAAATGTCTCCATCATACATTTCGCCCGATGATAGGTCAAAACGGGTTCATCCAACTTTCGAAACCGTGGAAAAATCCTCGCCGATTTTAAATATCAGTAATGTGAGCAATACCGATTACTGCGACTTAGTTTCCGAGGCGTCAGCCTACCTGTCAAAAATTAACGACTTAGTCAATGATCAGGGCTCTCGCATTAACGTAGCAAATAAATCTGCCATTATGGATATGACACAGCGTGTCACGGCCATCGTTTCTATGCTGGCCATAAAATCATCATGCAACGAAACGAAGTTAGCCAATACGGAACGCGAATTAGAAAAAATCAAGTCGAATAACTATGTCAATCCCAATCCTGTCAATAATAATAATAACAATTGTAAAATTTCGTATGCGGACTCGTTGAAACTACGCTTGCCAAAAGTAGCTCCAGCAATTATGGAATCCCGTCCACCATTGCCGTGTGTGGTGGCTTATCCGACCGCAGCTCGATCAGCTGATTATAGCACTTCGTCCGCGACAAAACAAGCGCTTATGAAAGCAATTAAGCCCTGTGATGACGGTTTTCAAATTGTAGGCGTGAAAAAAACCGCGAAATCAGGTGTTGTTCTACGTGTCGCTAGTGAACATCAGCTTAAAAAATTGGAATCTGTGGACGCAATTAAGGCCGCTGGTTAACGACTAGAAAAACCAAAAGGTAGACGCCCTCGAGTATTAGTTAAGGATGTACCATCTTCAATGGATGATGGCGCTTTTCTGATCGCGCTATACCGCCAAAATATTAAAGATGAGCTTCAAATGAAAGAGGATGACTTTATTAAGTCTACTAAAATTATCCGTAGGCGCTCGTTAGGCAACGGTCGTAAGTGGATAGGCATCGAGTTAGATTCCGCAGTACGTAAACACTTAGTTTCTACCAAGGATAAATTATTTATTGATTGGGCTACCTGCCGCTTTATTGACGATGTTGAAGTCGTTCGGTGCTTACATTGTCAACAGTTCGGTCACGTTAAGAAACACTGCGTTAATAAAGAACCGACTTGTGACTGACACGTTTGAGGCGTCTGGAGACGCGTCTCGACGCGGGCCAGCTAGCTATAGCGTTTTTAGAATTTAGCCAGGAACAAAAATGTGCAATTTTTTGCAGTTCTACGCGAGCCAGACGCACGTTTGAGGCGTCTGGAGACGCGTCTCGGCGCGGGCCAGCTATCTATAGCGTTTTTAGAATTTAGCCACGAACAAAAATGTGCAATCATTTGCAGTTCTATGCGAACCGGACGCACGTTTGAGGCGTCTGGAGACGCGTCTCGGCGCGGGCCAGCTAGCTATAGCGTTTTTAGAATTTAGCCACGAACAAAAATGTGCAATTTTTTGCAGTTCTATGCGAGCCAGACGCACGTTTGAGGCGTCTGGAGACGCGTCTCGGCGCGGGCCAGCTAGCTATAGCGTTTTTAGAATTTAGCCACGAACAAAAATGTGCAATCATTTGCAGTTCTATACGAGCCAGACGCACGTTTGAGGCGTCTGGAGACGCGTCTCGGCGCGGGCCAGCTAGCTATAGCGTTTTTAGAATTTAGCCAGGAACAAAAATGTGCAATTTTTTGCAGTTCTATGCGAGCCAGACGCACGTTTGAGGCGTCTGGAGACGCGTCTCGACGCGTGCCCGCTAGCTATAGCGTTTTTAGAATTTAGCCAGGAACAAAAATGTGCAATTTTTTGCAGTTCTATGCGAGCCAGACGCACGTTTGAGGCGTCTGGAGACGCGTCTCGACGCGTGCCAGCTAGCTATAGCGTTTTTAGAATTTAGCCAGGAACAAAAATGTGCATTTTTTTGCAGTTCTATGCGAGCCAGACGCACGTTTGAGGCGTCTGGAGACGCGTCTCGGCGCGGGCCAGCTAGCTATAGCGTTTTTAGAATTTAGCCAGGAACAAAAATGTGCAATTTTTTGTAGTCCTATGCGAGCCAGACGCACGTTTGAGGCGTCTGGAGACGCGTCTCGGCGCGGGCCAGCTAGCTATAGCGTTTTTAGAATTTAGCCAGGAACAAAAATGTGCATTTTTTTGCAGTTCTGTGCGAGCCAGACGCACGTTTGAGGCGTCTGGAGACGCGTCTCGGCGCGGGCCAGCTAGCTATAGCGTTTTTAGAATTTAGCCAGGAACAAAAATGTGCATTTTTTTGCAGTTCTATGCGAGCCAGACGCACGTTTGAGGCGTCTGGAGACGCGTCTCGGCGCGGACCAGCTAGCTATAGCGTTTTTAGAATTTAGCCAGGAACAAAAATGTGCAATTTTTTGCAGTTCTATGCGAGCCAGACGCACGTTTGAGGCGTCTGGAGAGGCGTCTCGACGCGGGCCAACTAGATATAGCGTTTTTAGAATTTAGCTAGGAACAAAAATGTGCAATTTTTTGCAGTTCTATGCGAGCCAGACGCACGTTTGAGGCGTCTGGAGACGCGTCTCGGCGCGGGCCAGCTAGCTATAGCGTTTTTAGAATTTAGCCAGGAACAAAAATGTGCAGTTTTTTGTAGTCCTATGCGAGCCAGACGCACGTTTGAGGCGTCTGGAGACGCGTCTCGGCGCGGGCCAGCTAGCTATAGCGTTTTTAGAATTTAGCCAGGAACAAAAATGTGCATTTTTTTGCAGTTCTATGCGAGCCAGACGCACGTTTGAGGCGTCTGGAGACGCGTCTCGGCGCGGGCCAGCTAGCTATAGCGTTTTTAGAATTTAGCCAGGAACAAAAATGTGCATTTTTTTGCAGTTCTATGCGAGCCAGACGCACGTTTGAGGCGTCTGGAGACGCGTCTCGGCGCGGGCCAGCTAGCTATAGCGTTTTTAGAATTTAGCCAGGAACAAAAATGTGCAATTTTTTGCAGTTCTATGCGAGCCAGACGCACGTTTGAGGCGTCTGGAGAGGCGTCTCGACGCGGGCCAACTAGCTATAGCGTTTTTAGAATTTAGCTAGGAACAAAAATGTGCAATTTTTTGCAGTTCTATGCGAGCCAGACGCACGTTTGAGGCGTCTGGAGACGCGTCTCGGCGCGGGCCAGCTAGCTATAGCGTTTTTAGAATTTAGCCAGGAACAAAAATGTGCAATTTTTTGCAGTTCTATGCGAGCCAGACGCACGTTTGAGGCGTCTGGAGACGCGTCTCGGCGCGGGCCAGCTAGCTATAGCGTTTTTAGAATTTAGCCAGGAACAAAAATGTGCAATTTTTTGCAGTTCTATGCGAGCCAGACGCACGTTTGAGAGGTCTGGAGGCGCGTCTCGGCGCGGGCCAGCTAGCTATAGCGCTTTTAGGATTAAGCCAGGAACAAAAATGTGCAATTTTTTGCAGTTCTATGCGAGCCAGACGCACGTTTGAGGCGTCTGAAGACGCGTCTCGGCGCGGGCCAGCTAGCTATAGCGTTTTTAGAATTTAGCCAGGAACAAAAATGTGCAATTTTTTGCAGTTCTATGCGAGCCAGACGCACGTTTGAGGCGTCTGGAGACGCGTCTCGGCGCGGGCCAGCTAGCTATAGCGTTTTTAGAATTTAGCCAGGAACAAAAATGTGCAATTTTTTGCAGTTCTATGCGAGCCAGACGCACATTTGAGGCGTCTGGAGACGCGTCTCGGCGCGGGCCAGCTAGCTATAGCGTTTTTAGTATTTAGCCAGGAACAAAAATGTGCAATTTTTTACAGTTCTATGCGAGCCAGACGCACGTTTGAGGCGTCTGGAGACGCGTCTCGGCGCTGGCCAGCTAGCTATAGCGTTTTTAGAATTTAGCCAGGAACAAAAATGTGCAATTTTTTGCAGTTCTAGGCGAGCCAGACGCACGTTTGAGGCGTCTGGAGACGCGTCTCGGCGCGGGCCAGCTAGCTACAGCGTTTTTAGAATTTAGCCAGGAACAAAAATGTGCAATTTTTTTGCAGTTCTATGCGAACCAGACGCACGTTTGAGGCGTCTGGAGACGCGTCTCGGCGCGGGCCAGCTAGCTATAGCGTTTTTAGAATTTAGCCAGGAACAAAAATGTGCAACTTTTTGCATTTGTTTGCGAGTCAGGCGCACGTTTGAGGCGTCTGGAGACGCGTCTCGGCGCGGGCCAGTTAGCTATAGCGTTTTTAGAATTTAGCCAGGAACAAAAATGTGCAATTTTTTGCAGTTCTATGCGCGCCAGACGCACGTTTGAGGCGTCTGGAGACGCGTCTCGGCGAGGGCCAGCTAGCTATAGCGTTTTTAGAATTTAGCCAGGAACAAAAATGTGCAACTTTTTGCATTTGTATGCGAGTCAGGCGCACGTTTGAGGCGTCTGGAGACGCGTCTCGGCGCGGGCCAGCTAGCTATAGCGTTTTTAGAATTTAGCCAGGAACAAAAATGTGCAATTTTTTGCAGTTCTATGCGCGCCAGACGCACGTTTGAGGCGTCTGGAGACGCGTCTCGGCGCGGGCCAGCTAGCTATAGCGTTTTTAGAATTTGGCCAGGAACAAAAATGTGCAATTTTTTACAGTTCTATGCGAGCCAGACGCACGTTTGAGGCGTCTGGAGACGCGTCTCGGCGCTGGCCAGCTAGCTATAGCGTTTTTAGAATTTAGCCAGGAACAAAAATGTGCAATTTTTTGCAGTTCTATGCGAGCCAGACGCACGTTTGAGGCGTCTGGAGACGCGTCTCGGCGCGGGCCAGTTAGCTGCAGCGTTTTTAGAATTTAGCCAGGAACAAAAATGTGCAATTTTTTGCAGTTCTATGCAGCCAGACGCACGTTTGAGGCGTCTGGAGACGCGTCTCGGCGCGGGCCAGCTAGCTATAGCGTTTTTAGAATTTTGCCAGGAACAAAAATGTGCAATTTTTTGCAGTTCTATGCGAGCCAGACGCACGTTTGAGGCGTCTGGAGACGCGTCTCGGCGCGGGCCAGCTAGCAAGAGCATTTTTATAATTTAGCCAGGAACAGAAATGTGCAATTTTTTGCAGTTCTATGCGAGCCAGACGCACGTTTGAGGCGTCTGGAGAGGCGTCTCGACGCGGGCCAACTAGCTATAGCGTTTTTAGAATTTAGCTAGGAACAAAAATGTGCTATTTTTTGCAGTTCTATGCGAGCCAGACGCACGTTTGAGGCGTCTGGAGACGCGTCTCGGCGCGGGCCAGCTAGCTATAGTGTTTTAAGAATTTAGCCAGGAAAAAAAATGTGCAACTTTTTGCAGTTCTATGCGAGACAGACGCACGTTTGAGGCGTCTGGAGACGCGTCCCGGCGCGGGCCAGATATTTATAGCGTTTTTAGAATTTAGCCAGGAACAAAAATGTGCAAGTTTTTGCAGTTCTATGCGAGCCAGACGCACGTTTGAGGCGTCTGGAGACGCGTCTCGGCGCGGGCCAGCTAGCTATAGCGTTTTTAGAATTTAGCCAGGAACAAAAATGTGCAATTTTTTGCAGTTCTATGCGAGCCAGACGCACGTTTGAGGCGTCTGGAGAGGCGTCTCGACGCGGGCCAACTAGCTATAGCGTTTTTAGAATTTAGCTAGGAACAAAAATGTGCAATTTTTTGTAGTTCTATGCGAGCCAGACGCACGTTTGAGGCGTCTGGAGACGCGTCTCGGCGCGGGCCAGCTAGCTATAGCGTTTTTAGAATTTAGCCAGGAACAAAAATGTGCAATTTTTTGCAGTTCTATGCGAGCCAGACGCACGTTTGAGGCGTCTGGAGACGCGTCTCGGCGCGGGCCAGCTAGCTACAGCGTTTTTAGAATTTAGCCAGGAACAAAAATGTGCAATTTTTTGCAGTTCTATGCGAGCCAGACGCACGTTTGAGGCGTCTGGAGACGCGTCTCGACGCGTGCCCGCTAGCTATAGCGTTTTTAGAATTTAGCCAGGAACAAAAATGTGCAATTTTTTGCAGTTCTATGCGAGCCAGACGCACGTTTGAGGCGTCTGGAGACGCGTCTCGACGCGTGCCAGCTAGCTATAGCGTTTTTAGAATTTAGCCAGGAACAAAAATGTGCATTTTTTTGCAGTTCTATGCGAGCCAGACGCACGTTTGAGGCGTCTGGAGACGCGTCTCGGCGCGGGCCAGCTAGCTATAGCGTTTTTAGAATTTAGCCAGGAACAAAAATGTGCAATTTTTTGTAGTCCTATGCGAGCCAGACGCACGTTTGAGGCGTCTGGAGACGCGTCTCGGCGCGGGCCAGCTAGCTATAGCGTTTTTAGAATTTAGCCAGGAACAAAAATGTGCATTTTTTTGCAGTTCTGTGCGAGCCAGACGCACGTTTGAGGCGTCTGGAGACGCGTCTCGGCGCGGGCCAGCTAGCTATAGCGTTTTTAGAATTTAGCCAGGAACAAAAATGTGCATTTTTTTGCAGTTCTATGCGAGCCAGACGCACGTTTGAGGCGTCTGGAGACGCGTCTCGGCGCGGACCAGCTAGCTATAGCGTTTTTAGAATTTAGCCAGGAACAAAAATGTGCAATTTTTTGCAGTTCTATGCGAGCCAGACGCACGTTTGAGGCGTCTGGAGAGGCGTCTCGACGCGGGCCAACTAGATATAGCGTTTTTAGAATTTAGCTAGGAACAAAAATGTGCAATTTTTTGCAGTTCTATGCGAGCCAGACGCACGTTTGAGGCGTCTGGAGACGCGTCTCGGCGCGGGCCAGCTAGCTATAGCGTTTTTAGAATTTAGCCAGGAACAAAAATGTGCAATTTTTTGTAGTCCTATGCGAGCCAGACGCACGTTTGAGGCGTCTGGAGACGCGTCTCGGCGCGGGCCAGCTAGCTATAGCGTTTTTAGAATTTAGCCAGGAACAAAAATGTGCATTTTTTTGCAGTTCTATGCGAGCCAGACGCACGTTTGAGGCGTCTGGAGACGCGTCTCGGCGCGGGCCAGCTAGCTATAGCGTTTTTAGAATTTAGCCAGTAACAAAAATGTGCTTTTTTTTGCAGTTCTATGCGAGCCAGACGCACGTTTGAGGCGTCTGGAGACGCGTCTCGGCGCGGGCCAGCTAGCTATAGCGTTTTTAGAATTTAGCCAGGAACAAAAATGTGCAATTTTTTGCAGTTCTATGCGAGCCAGACGCACGTTTGAGGCGTCTGGAGAGGCGTCTCGACGCGGGCCAACTAGCTATAGCGTTTTTAGAATTTAGCTAGGAACAAAAATGTGCAATTTTTTGCAGTTCTATGCGAGCCAGACGCACGTTTGAGGCGTCTGGAGACGCGTCTCGGCGCGGGCCAGCTAGCTATAGCGTTTTTAGAATTTAGCCAGGAACAAAAATGTGCAATTTTTTGCAGTTCTATGCGAGCCAGACGCACGTTTGAGGCGTCTGGAGACGCGTCTCGGCGCGGGCCAGCTAGCTATAGCGTTTTTAGAATTTAGCCAGGAACAAAAATGTGCAATTTTTTGCAGTTCTATGCGAGCCAGACGCACGTTTGAGAGGTCTGGAGGCGCGTCTCGGCGCGGGCCAGCTAGCTATAGCGCTTTTAGGATTAAGCCAGGAACAAAAATGTGCAATTTTTTGCAGTTCTATGCGAGCCAGACGCACGTTTGAGGCGTCTGAAGACGCGTCTCGGCGCGGGCCAGCTAGCTATAGCGTTTTTAGAATTTAGCCAGGAACAAAAATGTGCAATTTTTTGCAGTTCTATGCGAGCCAGACGCACGTTTGAGGCGTCTGGAGACGCGTCTCGGCGCGGGCCAGCTAGCTATAGCGTTTTTAGAATTTAGCCAGGAACAAAAATGTGCAATTTTTTGCAGTTCTATGCGAGCCAGACGCACATTTGAGGCGTCTGGAGACGCGTCTCGGCGCGGGCCAGCTAGCTATAGCGTTTTTAGTATTTAGCCAGGAACAAAAATGTGCAATTTTTTACAGTTCTATGCGAGCCAGACGCACGTTTGAGGCGTCTGGAGACGCGTCTCGGCGCTGGCCAGCTAGCTATAGCGTTTTTAGAATTTAGCCAGGAACAAAAATGTGCAATTTTTTGCAGTTCTAGGCGAGCCAGACGCACGTTTGAGGCGTCTGGAGACGCGTCTCGGCGCGGGCCAGCTAGCTACAGCGTTTTTAGAATTTAGCCAGGAACAAAAATGTGCAATTTTTTTGCAGTTCTATGCGAACCAGACGCACGTTTGAGGCGTCTGGAGACGCGTCTCGGCGCGGGCCAGCTAGCTATAGCGTTTTTAGAATTTAGCCAGGAACAAAAATGTGCAACTTTTTGCATTTGTTTGCGAGTCAGGCGCACGTTTGAGGCGTCTGGAGACGCGTCTCGGCGCGGGCCAGTTAGCTATAGCGTTTTTAGAATTTAGCCAGGAACAAAAATGTGCAATTTTTTGCAGTTCTATGCGCGCCAGACGCACGTTTGAGGCGTCTGGAGACGCGTCTCGGCGAGGGCCAGCTAGCTATAGCGTTTTTAGAATTTAGCCAGGAACAAAAATGTGCAACTTTTTGCATTTGTATGCGAGTCAGGCGCACGTTTGAGGCGTCTGGAGACGCGTCTCGGCGCGGGCCAGCTAGCTATAGCGTTTTTAGAATTTAGCCAGGAACAAAAATGTGCAATTTTTTGCAGTTCTATGCGCGCCAGACGCACGTTTGAGGCGTCTGGAGACGCGTCTCGGCGCGGGCCAGCTAGCTATAGCGTTTTTAGAATTTAGCCAGGAACAAAAATGTGCAATTTTTTACAGTTCTATGCGAGCCAGACGCACGTTTGAGGCGTCTGGAGACGCGTCTCGGCGCTGGCCAGCTAGCTATAGCGTTTTTAGAATTTAGCCAGGAACAAAAATGTGCAATTTTTTGCAGTTCTATGCGAGCCAGACGCACGTTTGAGGCGTCTGGAGACGCGTCTCGGCGCGGGCCAGTTAGCTGCAGCGTTTTTAGAATTTAGCCAGGAACAAAAATGTGCAATTTTTTGCAGTTCTATGCAGCCAGACGCACGTTTGAGGCGTCTGGAGACGCGTCTCGGCGCGGGCCAGCTAGCTATAGCGTTTTTAGAATTTTGCCAGGAACAAAAATGTGCAATTTTTTGCAGTTCTATGCGAGCCAGACGCACGTTTGAGGCGTCTGGAGACGCGTCTCGGCGCGGGCCAGCTAGCAAGAGCATTTTTATAATTTAGCCAGGAACAGAAATGTGCAATTTTTTGCAGTTCTATGCGAGCCAGACGCACGTTTGAGGCGTCTGGAGAGGCGTCTCGACGCGGGCCAACTAGCTATAGCGTTTTTAGAATTTAGCTAGGAACAAAAATGTGCTATTTTTTGCAGTTCTATGCGAGCCAGACGCACGTTTGAGGCGTCTGGAGACGCGTCTCGGCGCGGGCCAGCTAGCTATAGTGTTTTAAGAATTTAGCCAGGAAAAAAAATGTGCAACTTTTTGCAGTTCTATGCGAGACAGACGCACGTTTGAGGCGTCTGGAGACGCGTCCCGGCGCGGGCCAGATATTTATAGCGTTTTTAGAATTTAGCCAGGAACAAAAATGTGCAAGTTTTTGCAGTTCTATGCGAGCCAGACGCACGTTTGAGGCGTCTGGAGACGCGTCTCGGCGCGGGCCAGCTAGCTATAGCGTTTTTAGAATTTAGCCAGGAACAAAAATGTGCAATTTTTTGCAGTTCTATGCGAGCCAGACGCACGTTTGAGGCGTCTGGAGAGGCGTCTCGACGCGGGCCAACTAGCTATAGCGTTTTTAGAATTTAGCTAGGAACAAAAATGTGCAATTTTTTGTAGTTCTATGCGAGCCAGACGCACGTTTGAGGCGTCTGGAGACGCGTCTCGGCGCGGGCCAGCTAGCTATAGCGTTTTTAGAATTTAGCCAGGAACAAAAATGTGCAATTTTTTGCAGTTCTATGCGAGCCAGACGCACGTTTGAGGCGTCTGGAGACGCGTCTCGGCGCGGGCCAGCTAGCTATAGCGTTTTTAGAATTTAGCCAGGAACAAAAATGTGCAACTTTTTGCATTTGTATGCGAGTCAGGCGCACGTTTGAGGCGTCTGGAGACGCGTCTCGGCGCGGGCCAGCTAGCTATAGCGTTTTTAGAATTTAGCCAGGAACAAAAATGTGCAATTTTTTGCAGTTCTATGCGCGCCAGACGCACGTTTGAGGCGTCTGGAGATGCGTCTCGGCGCGGGCCAGCTAGCTATAGCGTTTTTAGAATTTAGCCAGGAACAAAAATGTGCAATTTTTTACAGTTCTATGCGAGCCAGACGCACGTTTGAGGCGTCTGGAGACGCGTCTCGGCGCTGGCCAGCTAGCTATAGCGTTTTTAGAATTTAGCCAGGAACAAAAATGTGCAATTTTTTGCAGTTCTATGCGAGCCAGACACACGTTTGAGGCGTCTGGAGACGCGTCTCGGCGCGGGCCAGCTAGCTACAGCGTTTTTAGAATTTAGCCAGGAACAAAAATGTGCAATTTTTTGCAGTTCTATGCAGCCAGACGCACGTTTGAGGCGTCTGGAGACGCGTCTCGGCGCGGGCCAGCTAGCTATAGCGTTTTTAGAATTTAGCCAGGAACAAAAATGTGCAATTTTTTGCAGTTCTATGCGAGCCAGACGCACGTTTGAGGCGTCTGGAGACGCGTCTCGGCGCGGGCCAGCTAGCAAGAGCATTTTTATAATTTAGCCAGGAACAGAAATGTGCAATTTTTTGCAGTTCTATGCGAGCCAGACGCACGTTTGAGGCGTCTGGAGAGGCGTCTCGACGCGGGCCAACTAGCTATAGCGTTTTTAGAATTTAGCTAGGAACAAAAATGTGCAATTTTTTGCAGTTCTATGCGAGCCAGACGCACGTTTGAGGCGTCTGGAGACGCGTCTCGGCGCGGGCCAGCTAGCTATAGTGTTTTTAGAATTTAGCCAGGAAAATAAATGTGCAATTTTTTGCAGTTCTATGCGAGCCAGACGCACGTTTGAGGCGTCTAGAGACGCGTCCCGGCGCGGGCCAGCTAGCTACAGCGTTTTTAGAATTTAGCCAGGAACAAAAATGTGCAATTTTTTGCAGTTCTATGCGAGCCAGACGCACGTTTGAGGCGTCTGGAGACGCGTCTCGGCGCGGGCCAGCTAGCTATAGCGTTTTTAGAATTTAGCCAGGAACAAAAATGTGCAATTTTTTGCAGTTCTATGCGCGCCAGACGCACGTTTGAGGCGTCTGGAGACGCGTCTCGGCGCGGGCCAGCTAGCTATAGCGTTTTTAGAATTTAGCCAGGAACAAAAATGTGCAACTTTTTGCATTTGTATGCGAGTCAGGCGCACGTTTGAGGCGTCTGGAGACGCGTCTCGGCGCGGGCCAGCTAGCTATAGCGTTTTTAGAATTTAGCCAGGAACAAAAATGTGCAATTTTTTGCAGTTCTATGCGCGCCAGACGCACGTTTGAGGCGTCTGGAGACGCGTCTCGGCGCGGGCCAGCTAGCTATAGCGTTTTTAGAATTTAGCCAGGAACAAAAATGTGCAATTTTTTACAGTTCTATGCGAGCCAGACGCACGTTTGAGGCATCTGGAGACGCGTCTCGGCGCTGGCCAGCTAGCTATAGCGTTTTTAGAATTTAGCCAGGAACAAAAATGTGCAATTTTTTGCAGTTCTATGCGAACCAGACGCACGTTTGAGGCGTCTGGAGATGCGTCACGGCGCGGGCCAGCTAGCTACAGCGTTTTTAGAATTTAGCCAGGAACAAAAATGTGCAATTTTTTGCAGTTCTATGCGAGCCAGACGTACGTTTGAGGCGTCTGGAGACGCGTCTCGGCGCGGGCCAGCTAGCTATAGCGTTTTTAGAATTTAGCCAGCAACAAAAATGTGCAATTTTTTGCAGTTCTATGCGAGCCAGACGCACGTTTGAGGCGTCTGGAGACGCGTCTCGGCGCGGGCCAGCTAGCTATAGCGTTTTTAGAATTTAGCCAGGAACAAAAATGTGCAATTTTTTGCAGTTCTATGCGAGCCAGACGCACGTTTGAGGCGTCTGGAGACGCGTCTCGGCGCGGGCCAGCTAGCTATTGCGCTTTTAGGATTTAGCCAGGAACAAAAATGTGCAATTTTTTGCAGTTCTATGCGAGCCAGACGCACGTTTGAGGCGTCTGGAGACGCGTCTCGGCGCGGGCCAGCTAGCTATAGCGTTTTTAGAATTTAGCCAGGAACAAAAATGTGCATTTTTTTGCAGTTCTATGCGAGCCAGACGCACGTTTGAGGCGTCTGGAGACGCGTCTCGGCGCGGGCCAGCTAGCTATAGCGTTTTTAGAATTTAGCCAGGAACAAAATTGTGCAACTTTTTGCATTTGTATGCGAGTCAGGCGCACGTTTGAGGCGTCTGGAGACGCGTCTCGACGCGGGCCAACTAGCTATAGCGTTTTTAGAATTTAGCTAGGAACAAAAATGTGCAATTTTTTGTAGTTCTATGCGAGCCAGACGCACGTTTGAGGCGTCTGGAGACGCGTCTCGGCGCGGGCCAGCTAGCTATAGCGTTTTTAGAATTTAGCCAGGAACAAAAATGTGCAATTTTTTGCAGTTCTATGCGAGCCAGACGCACGTTTGAGGCGTCTGGAGACGCGTCTCGGCGCGGGCCAGCTAGCTATAGCGTTTTTAGAATTTAGCCAGGAACAAAAATGTGCAATTTTTTTCAGTTCTATGCGAGCCAGACGCACGTTTGAGGCGTCTGGAGACGCGTCTCGGCGCGGGCCAGCTAGCTATAGCGTTTTTAGAATTTAGCCAGGAACAAAAATGTGCAACTTTTTGCATTTGTATGCGATTCAGGCGCACGTTTGAGGCGTCTGGAGACGCGTCTCGGCGCGGGCCAGCTAGCTATAGCGTTTTTAGAATTTAGCCAGGAACAAAAATGTGCAATTTTTTGCAGTTCTATGCGAGCCAGACGCACGTTTGAGGCGTCTAGAGACGCGTCTCGGCGCGGGCCAGCTAGCTATAGCGCTTTTAGGATTTAGCCAGGAACAAAAATGTGCAATTTTTTGCAGTTCTATGCGAGCCAGACGCACGTCTGAGGCGTCTGGAGACGCGTCTCGGCGCGGGCCAGCTAGCAATAGCGTTTTTAGAATTTAGCCAGGAACAAAAATGTGCAATTTTTTGCAGTTCTATGCGAGCCAGACGCACGTTTGAGGCGTCTGGAGACGCGTCTCGGCGCGGGCCAGCTAGCTATAGCGTTTTTAGAATTTGGCCAGGAACAAAAATGTGCAATTTTTTGCAGTTCTATGCGAGCCAGACGCACGTTTGAGGCGTCTGGAAACGCGTCTTGGCGCGGGCCAGCTAGCTATAGCGTTTTTAGAACTTAGCCAGGAACAAAAATGTGCAATTTTTTTGCCGTTCTATGCGAACCAGACGCACGTTTGAGGCGTCTGGAGACGCGTCTCGGCGCGGGCCAGCTAGCTATAGCGTTTTTAGAATTTAGCCAGGAACAAAAATGTGCAACTTTTTGCATTTGTATGCGAGTCAGGCGCACGTTTGAGGCGTCTGGAGACGCGTCTCGGAGCGGGCCAGCTAGCTATAGCGTTTTTAGAATTTAGCCAGGAACAAAAATGTGCAATTTTTTGCAGTTCTATGCGCGCCAGACGCACGTTTGAGGCGTCTGGAGACGCGTCTCGGCGCGGGCCAGCTAGCTATAGCGTTTTTAGAATTTAGCCAGGAACAAAATTGTGCAACTTTTTGCATTTGTATGCGAGTCAGGCGCACGTTTGAGGCGTCTGGAGACGCGTCTCGGCGCGGGCCAGCTAGCTATAGCGTTTTTAGAATTTAGCCAGGAACAAAAATGTGCAATTTTTTGCAGTTCTATGCGAGCCAGACGCACGTTTGAGGCGTCTGGAGACGCGTCTCGGCGCGGGCCAGCTAGCTATAGCGTTTTTAGAATTTAGCCAGGATCAAAAATGTGCAATTTTTTACAGTTCTATGCGAGCCAGACGCACGTTTGAGGCGTCTGGAGACGCGTCTCGGCGCTGGCCAGCTAGCTATAGCGTTTTTAGAATTTAGCCAGGAACAAAAATGTGCAATTTTTTGCAGTTCTATGCGAACCAGACGCACGTTTGAGGCGTCTGGAGATGCGTCTCGGCGCGGGCCAGCTAGCTACAGCGTTTTAAGAATTTAGCCAGGAACAAAAATGTGCAATTTTTTGCAGTTCTATGCGAGCCAGACGCACGTTTGAGGCGTCTGGAGACGCGTCTCGGCGCGGGCCAGCTAGCTATAGCGTTTTTAGAATTTAGCCAGGAACAAAAATGTGCAATTTTTTGCAGTTCTATGCGAGCCAGACGCACGTTTGAGGCGTCTGGAGACGCGTCTCGGCGCGGGCCAGCTAGCTATAGCGTTTTTAGAATTTAGCCAGGAACAAAAATGTGCAATTTTTTGCAGTTCTATGCGAGCCAGACGCACGTCTGAGGCGTCTGGAGACGCGTCTCGGCGCGGGCCAGCTAGCTATAGCGTTTTTAGAATTTAGCCAGGAACAAAAATGTGCAATTTTTTGCAGTTCTATGCGAGCCAGACGCACGTTTGAGGCGTCTGGAGACGCGTCTCGGCGCGGGCCAGCTAGCTATAGCGTTTTTAGAATTTGGCCAGGAACAAAAATGTGCAATTTTTTGCAGTTCTATGCGAGCCAGACGCACGTTTGAGGCGTCTGGAAACGCGTCTTGGCGCGGGCCAGCTAGCTATAGCGTTTTTAGAACTTAGCCAGGAACAAAAATGTGCAATTTTTTTGCCGTTCTATGCGAACCAGACGCACGTTTGAGGCGTCTGGAGACGCGTCTCGGCGCGGGCCAGCTAGCTATAGCGTTTTTAGAATTTAGCCAGGAACAAAAATGTGCAACTTTTTGCATTTGTATGCGAGTCAGGCGCACGTTTGAGGCGTCTGGAGACGCGTCTCGGAGCGGGCCAGCTAGCTATAGCGTTTTTAGAATTTAGCCAGGAACAAAAATGTGCAATTTTTTGCAGTTCTATGCGCGCCAGACGCACGTTTGAGGCGTCTGGAGACGCGTCTCGGCGCGGGCCAGCTAGCTATAGCGTTTTTAGAATTTAGCCAGGAACAAAAATGTGCAATTTTTTGCAGTTCTATGCGCGCCAGACGCACGTTTGAGGCGTCTGGAGACGCGTCTCGGCGCGGGCCAGCTAGCTATAGCGTTTTTAGAATTTAGCCAGGAACAAAAATGTGCAATTTTTTACAGTTCTATGCGAGCCAGACGCACGTTTGAGGCGTCTGGAGACGCGTCTCGGCGCTGGCCAGCTAGCTATAGCGTTTTTAGAATTTAGCCAGGAACAAAAATGTGCAATTTTTTGCAGTTCTATGCGAACCAGACGCACGTTTGAGGCGTCTGGAGATGCGTCTCGGCGCGGGCCAGCTAGCTACAGCGTTTTTAGAATTTAGCCAGGAACAAAAATGTGCAATTTTTTGCAGTTCTATGCGAGCCAGACGCACGTTTGAGGCGTCTGGAGACGCGTCTCGGCGCGGGCCAGCTAGCTATAGCGTTTTTAGAATTTAGCCAGGAACAAAAATGTGCAATTTTTTGCAGTTCTATGCGAGCCAGACGCACGTTTGAGGCGTCTGGAGACGCGTCTCGGCGCGGGCCAGCTAGCTATAGCGTTTTTAGAATTTAGCCAGGAACAAAAATGTGCAATTTTTTGCAGTTCTATGCGAGCCAGACGCACGTTTGAGGCGTCTGGAGACGCGTCTCGGCGCGGGCCAGCTAGCTATTGCGCTTTTAGGATTTAGCCAGGAACAAAAATGTGCAATTTTTTGCAGTTCTATGCGAGCCAGACGCACGTTTGAGGCGTCTGGAGACGCGTCTCGGCGCGGGCCAGCTAGCTATAGCGTTTTTAGAATTTAGCCAGGAACAAAAATGTGCAATTTTTTGAAGTTCTATGCGAGCCAGACGCACGTTTGAGGCGTCTGGAGACGCGTCTCGGCGCGGGCCAGCTAGCTATAGCGTTTTTAGAATTTAGCCAGGAACAAAAATGTGCAATTTTTTGCAGTTCTATGCGAGCCAGACGCACGTTTGAGGCGTCTGGAGACGCGTCTCGGCGCGGGCCAGCTAGCTATAGCGTTTTTAGAATTTAGCCAGGAACAAAAATGTGCAATTTTTTGCAGTTCTATGCGAGCCAGACGCACGTTTGATGCGTCTGGCGACGCGTCTCGACGCGGTCCAGCTAGCTATAGTGTTTTTTGAATTTAGCCAGGAACAAAAATGTGCAATTTTTTGCAGTTCTATGCGAGCCAGACGCACGATTGAGGCGTCTGGAGACGCGTCTCGGCGCGGGCCAGCTAGCTATAGCGTTTTTAGTATTTAGCCAGGAACAAAAATGTGCAATTTTTTACAGTTCTTTGCGAGCCAGACGCACGTTTGAGGCGTCTGGAGACGCGTCTCGGCGCTGGCCAGCTAGCTATAGCGTTTTTAGAATTTAGCCAGGAACAAAAATGTGCAATTTTTTGCAGTTCTATGCGAGCCAGACGCACGTTTGAGGCGTCTGGAGACGCGTCTCGGCGCGGGCCAGCTAGCTACAGCGTTTTTAGAATTTAGCCAGGATCAAAAATGTGCAATTTTTTTGCAGTTCTATGCGAGCCAGACGCACGTTTGAGGCGTCTGGAGAGGCGTCTCGGCGCGGGCCAGCTAGCTATAGCGTTTTTAGAATATAGCCAGGAACAAAAATGTGCAATTTTTTGCAGTTCTATACGAGCCAGACGCACGTTTGAGGCGTCTGGAGACGCGTCTCGGCGCGGACCAGCTAGCTATAGCGTTTTTAGAATTTAGCCAGGAACAAAAATGTGCAATTTTTTGCATTTCTATGCGAGCCAGACGCACGTTTGAGGCGTCTGGAGACGCGTCTGGAGACGCGTCTCGGCGCGGGCCAGCTAGCTATAGCGTTTTTAGAATTTAGCCAGGAACAAAATGTGCAATTTTTTGCAGTTTTATGCGAGCCAGACGCACGTTTGAGGCGTCTGGAGACGCGTCTCGGCGCGGGCCAGCTAGCTACAGCGTTTTTTGAATTTAGCCAGGAACAAAAGTGTGCAATTTTTTGCAGTTCTATGCAGCCAGACGCACGTTTGAGGCGTCTGGAGACGCGTCTCGGCGCGGGCCAGCTAGCTATAGCGTTTTTAGAATTTAGCCAGGTACAAAAATGTGCAATTTTTTGCAGTTCTATGCGAGCCAGATGCACGTTTGAGGCGTCTGGAGACGCGTCTCGGCGAAGGCCAGCTAGCTATAGCGTTTAAAGAATTTAGCCAGAAACAAAATGTGCAATTTTTTGCAGTTCTATGCGAGCCAGACGCACGTTTGAGGCGTCTGGAGACGCGTCTCGGCGCGGGCCAGCTAGCTACAGCGTTTTTAGAATTTAGCCAGGAACAAAAGTGTGCAATTTTTTGCAGTTCTATGCAGCCAGACGCACGTTTGAGGCATCTGGAGACGCGTCTCGGCGCGGGCCAGCTAGCTATAGCGTTTTTAGAATTTAGCCAGGTACAAAAATGTGCAATTTTTTGCAGTTCTATGCGAGCCAGATGCACGTTTGAGGCGTCTGGAGACGCGTCTCGGCGCGGGCCAGCTAGCTATAGCGTTTTTAGAATTTAGCCAGGAACAAAAATGTGCAATTTTTTGCAGTTCTATGCGAGCCAGACGCACGTTTGAGGCGTCTGGAGACGCGTCTCGGCGCGGGCCAGCTAGATATAGTGTTTTTAGAATTTAGCCAGGAACAAAAATGTGCAAGTTTTTGCAGTTCTATGCGAGCCAGACGCACGTTTGAGGCGTCTGGAAACGCGTCTCGGCGCGGGCCAGCTAGCTATAGCGTTTTTAGAATTTAGCCAGGAACAAAAATGTGCAATTTTTTGCAGTTCTATGCGAGCCAGACGCACGTTTGAGGCGTCTGGAGACGCGTCTCGGCGCGGGCCAGCTAGCTACAGCGTTTTTAGAATTTAGCCAGGAACAAATGTGTGCAATTTTTTGTAGTTCTATGCGAGCCAGACGCACATTTGAGGCGTCTGGAGACGCGTCTCGGCGCGGGCCAGCTAGCTACAGCGTTTTTAGAATTTAGCCAGGAACAAATGTGTGCAATTTTTTGCAGTTCTATGCAGCCAGACGCACGTTTGAGGCGTCTGGAGACGCGTCTCGGCGCGGGCCAGCTAGCTATAGCATTTTTAGAATTTAGCCAGGAACAAAAATGTGCAATTTTTTGCAGTTCTATGCGAGCCAGACGCACGTTTGAGGCGTCTGGAGAGGCGTCTTGACGCGGGCCAACTAGCTACAGCGTTTTTAGAATTTAGCTAGGAACAAAAATGTGCAATTTTTTGCAGTTCTATGCGAGCCAGACGCACGTTTGAGGCGTCTGGAGACGCGTCTCGGCGCGGGCCAGCTAGCTATAGCGTTTTTAGAATTTAGCCAGGAACAAAAATGTGCAATTTTTTGCAGTTCTATGCGAGCCAGACGCACGTTTGAGGCGTCTGGAGACGCGTCTCGGCGCGGGCCAGCTAGCTATAGTGTTTTTAGAATTTAGCCAGGAACAAAAATGTGCAATTTTTTTGCAGTTCTATGCGAGCCAGACGCACGTTTGAGGCGTCTGGAGACGCGTCTCGGCGCGGGCCAGCTAGCTATAGCGTTTTTAGAATTTAGCCAGGAACAAAAATGTGCAATTTTTTGCAGTTCTATGCGGGCCAGACGCACGTTTGAGGCGTCTGGAGACGCGTCTCGGCGCGGGCCAGCTAGCTATAGCGTTTTTGAATTTAGCCAGGACCAGAAATGTGCAATTTTTTGCAGTTCTATGCGAGCCAGACGCACGTTTGAGGCGTCTGGAGACGCGTCTCAGCGCGGGCCAACTAGCTATAGCGTTTTTAGAATTTAGCCAGGTACAAAAATGTGCAATTTTTTGCAGTTCTATGCGAGCCAGATGCACGTTTGAGGCGTCTGGAGACGCGTCTCGGCGCGGGCCAGCTAGCTATAGCGTTTTTAGAATTTAGCCAGGAACAAAAATGTGCAATTTTTTGCAGTTCTATGCGAGCCAGACGCACGTTTGAGGCGTCTGGAGACGCGTCTCGGCGCGGGCCAGCTAGCTATAGTGTTTTTAGAATTTAGCCAGGAACAAAAATGTGCAAGTTTTTGCAGTTCTATGCGAGCCAGACGCACGTTTGAGGCGTCTGGAAACGCGTCTCGGCGCGGGCCAGCTAGCTATAGCGTTTTTAGAATTTAGCCAGGAACAAAAATGTGCAATTTTTTGCAGTTCTATGCGAGCCAGACGCACGTTTGAGGCGTCTGGAGACGCGTCTCGGCGCGGGCCAGCTAGCTACAGCGTTTTTAGAATTTAGCCAGGAACAAATGTGTGCAATTTTTTGTAGTTCTATGCGAGCCAGACGCACATTTGAGGCGTCTGGAGACGCGTCTCGGCGCGGGCCAGCTAGCTACAGCGTTTTTAGAATTTAGCCAGGAACAAATGTGTGCAATTTTTTGCAGTTCTATGCAGCCAGACGCACGTTTGAGGCGTCTGGAGACGCGTCTCGGCGCGGGCCAGCTAGCTATAGCATTTTTAGAATTTAGCCAGGAACAAAAATGTGCAATTTTTTGCAGTTCTATGCGAGCCAGACGCACGTTTGAGGCGTCTGGAGAGGCGTCTTGACGCGGGCCAACTAGCTACAGCGTTTTTAGAATTTAGCTAGGAACAAAAATGTGCAATTTTTTGCAGTTCTATGCGAGCCAGACGCACGTTTGAGGCGTCTGGAGACGCGTCTCGGCGCGGGCCAGCTAGCTATAGCGTTTTTAGAATTTAGCCAGGAACAAAAATGTGCAATTTTTTGCAGTTCTATGCGAGCCAGACGCACGTTTGAGGCGTCTGGAGACGCGTCTCGGCGCGGGCCAGCTAGCTATAGTGTTTTTAGAATTTAGCCAGGAACAAAAATGTGCAATTTTTTTGCAGTTCTATGCGAGCCAGACGCACGTTTGAGGCGTCTGGAGACGCGTCTCGGCGCGGGCCAGCTAGCTATAGCGTTTTTAGAATTTAGCCAGGAACAAAAATGTGCAATTTTTTGCAGTTCTATGCGGGCCAGACGCACGTTTGAGGCGTCTGGAGACGCGTCTCGGCGCGGGCCAGCTAGCTATAGCGTTTTTGAATTTAGCCAGGACCAGAAATGTGCAATTTTTTGCAGTTCTATGCGAGCCAGACGCACGTTTGAGGCGTCTGGAGACGCGTCTCAGCGCGGGCCAACTAGCTATAGCGTTTTTAGAATTTAGCTAGGAACAAAAATGTGCAATTTTATGCAGTTCTATGCGAGCCAGACGCACGTTTGAGGCGTCTGGAGACGCGTCTCGGCGCGGGCCAGCTAGCTATAGCGTTTTTAGAATTTAGCCAGGAACAAAAATGTGCAATTTTTTGCAGTTCTATGCGAGCCAGACGCACGTTTGAGGCGTCTGGAGACGCGTCTCGGCGCGGGCCAGCTAGCTATAGCGTTTTTAGAATTTAGCCAGGTACAAAAATGTGCAATTTTTTGCAGTTCTATGCGAGCCAGACGCACGTTTGAGGCGTCTGGAGACGCGTCTCGGCGCGGGCCAGCTAGCTATAGCGTTTTTAGAATTTAGCCAGGAACAAAAATGTGCAATTTTTTGCAGTTCTATGCGAGCCAGACGCACGTTTGAGGCGTCTGGAGACGCGTCTCGGCGCGGGCCAGCTAGCTATAGCGTTTTTATAATTTAGCCAGGAACAAAAATGTGCAATTTTTTGCAGTTCTATGCGAGCCAGACGCACGTTTGAGGCGTCTGGAGACGCGTCTCGGCGCGGGCCAGCTAGCTATAGCGTATTTAGAATTTAGCTAGGAACAAAAATGTGCAATTTTTGCAGTTCTATGCGAGCCAGACGCACGTTTGAGGCGTCTGGAGACGCGTCTCGGCGCGGGCCAGCTAGCTATAGCGTTTTTAGAATTTAGCCAGGAACAAAAGTGTGCAATTTTTTGCAGTTCTATGCAGCCAGACGCACGTTTGAGGCGTCTGGAGACGCGTCTCGGCGCAGGCCAGCTAGCTATAGCGTTTTAGAATTTAGCCAGGAACAAAAATGTGCAATTTTTTGCAGTTCTATGCGAGCCAGACGCACGTTTGAGGCGTCTGGAGACGCGTCTCGACGCGGGCCATCTAGCTATGGCGTTTTTAGAATTTAGCCAGGAACAAAAATGTGCAATTTTTTGCAGTTCTATGCGAGCCAGACGCACGTTTAAGGCGTCTGGAGACGCGTCTCGGCGCGGGCCAGCTAGCTATAGCGTTTTTAGAATTTAGCTAGGAACAAAAATGTGCAATTTTTTGCAGTTCTATGCGAGCCAGACGCACGTTTGAGGCGTCTGGAGACGCGTCTCGGCGCGGGTCAGCTAGCTATAGCGTTTTTAGAATTTAGCCAGGAACAAAAATGTGCAATTTTTTGCAGTTCTATGCGAACCAGACGCACGTTTGAGGCGTCTGGAGACGCGTCTCGGCGCGGGCCAGCTAGCTATAGCGCTTTTAGGATTTAGCCAGGAACAAAAATGTGCAATTTTTTGCAGTTCTATGCGCGCCAGACGCACGTTTGAGGCGTCTGGAGACGCGTCTCGGCGCGGGCCAGCTAGCTATAGCGTTTTTAGAACTTAGCCAGGAACAAAAATGTGCAATTTTTTGCAGTTCTATGCGAGCCAGACGCACGTTTGAGGCGTCTGGAGACGCGTCTCGGCGCGGGCCAGCTAGCTATAGCGTTTTTAGAATTTAGCAAGGAACAAAAATGTGCAACTTTTTGCATTTGTATGCGAGTCAGGCGCACGTTTCAGGCGTCTGGAGACGCGTCTCGGCGCGGGCCAGCTAGCTATAGCGTTTTTATAATTTAGCCAGGAACAAAAATGTGCAATTTTTTGCAGTTCTATGCGAGCCAGACGCACGTTTGAGGCGTCTGGAGACGCGTCTCGGCGCGGGCCAGCTAGCTATAGCGTATTTAGAATTTAGCTAGGAACAAAAATGTGCAATTTTTTGCAGTTCTATGCGAGCCAGACGCACGTTTGAGGCGTCTGGAGACGCGTCTCGGCGCGGGCCAGCTAGCTATAGCGTTTTTAGAATTTAGCCAGGAACAAAAGTGTGCAATTTTTTGCAGTTCTATGCAGCCAGACGCACGTTTGAGGCGTCTGGAGACGCGTCTCGGCGCAGGCCAGCTAGCTATAGCGTTTTAGAATTTAGCCAGGAACAAAAATGTGCAATTTTTTGCAGTTCTATGCGAGCCAGACGCACGTTTGAGGCGTCTGGAGACGCGTCTCGACGCGGGCCATCTAGCTATGGCGTTTTTAGAATTTAGCCAGGAACAAAAATGTGCAATTTTTTGCAGTTCTATGCGAGCCAGACGCACGTTTGAGGCGTCTGGAGACGCGTCTCGGCGCAGGCCAGCTAGCTATAGCGTTTTTAGAATTTAGCCAGGAACAAAAATGTGCAATTTTTTGCAGTTCTATGCGAGCCAGACGCACGTTTGAGGCGTCTGGAGACGCGTCTCGGCGCGGGCCAGCTAGCTATAGCGTTTTTAGAATTTAGCCAGGAACAAAAATGTGCAATTTTTTGCAGTTCTATGCGAGCCAGACGCACGTTTGAGGCGTCTGGAGACGCGTCTCGGCGCGGGCCAGCTAGCTATAGCGTTTTTAGAATTTAGCCAGGAACAAAAATGTGCAATTTTTTGCAGTTCTATGCGAACCAGACGCACGTTTGAGGTGTCTGGAGACGCGTCTCGGCGCGGGCCAGCTAGCTATAGCGCTTTTAGGATTTAGCCAGGAACAAAAATGTGCAATTTTTTGCAGTTCTATGCGTGCCAGACGCCCGTTTGAGGCGTCTGGAGACGCGTCTCGGCGCGGGCCAGCTAGCTATAGCGTTTTTAGAATTTAGCCAGGAACAAAAATGTGCAATTTTTGGAAAGAAAGAAAGAAAGAAAAATGTTTATTTGGGACTCGCACAAGACACATAAAATGAAAAAAAAAAAATGTAAAAATAACAGTTATAAAATATATATATACAGTTAAGCGGCATCCTGAAATTAATCTGTGCGAGGCCAAGAAGGTCCCTGTCTCAGCATATGCTGCGATATTTAATAATAAATATCACAGCGCTGGTGTTATGACAGGGCCTGGCGTGATGTCACGGACACACATACGGAACAACACTAAGATGTAAATACAATAAAATAATAATTAATTAATTAAATAGTTGAGAGTACGTGAGTGAGTTTGTGTATAAACAAAACAAAATAAAATAAAATGTGCAATAGATAAATACATACAAATAATAACTTCAAAATTAACCAAATCCCAATGGCCCAGTGCTCCAGTTTCATTTGTCAATGTCATAGACAAATGACGGAACGCGCGGGCGCACTGTGGGAAGCTATGGTCACAGACTATTCGTAATGGCTGGTTGTCGAAATTAAAAAAATGGCATTATGTAATATATTAGTCTGTCGGCGCATCCGCCTCTCAATACGCCTGCTGTCACTTTATAAAATGTCAATGTCAAACGTCACTGTCATATGTCATATGTCAATGTCCATAGCGAACACCGAGCACTGGTGAGGCGGCCATCTTGTAATAAGTGACACTAAGTGTTGTACCGTCGTGGAGTGCGCACGCAACCACGTGCTCGGTGGACGTTAAGTTCTAATCCGCGTTAAGCTTAGTGATCATTAATTAATTGGTGAAACTATTGATTGTAGTATCGAGAATTATAAGTGAAGTGATTATTGCAATAGTTATTTTATTGAAATACTGTCTTCCTACCCGATAATCCACGCCTACCCGTACATGTCTCATAATCCTGATGATAGTCGAAAGACTTCAAGTCTATGAAAATGGCCGAAACACAACAAACAATGTAAATAAAACAAAACGAAAGCCTTATCGAGTGCATCTATAATAGTATAGCTAAGTTACAACGAGAACATGGGACCGTTCACAAATACTCGTTGCGTGCATACCCTGGGAAAGTTAATATTTTTATGTAGTTTCTTTTTGAATGCGCAGTAGGTGTTGCTTGAATTTTGAACTAAAAGTACCAATTGTTTTTATAGCACGAAACGGCGGTGGCAGGTCGTTCCAGCAACGAGAAGCTGCGAATTTAAAACTTCCACGGAATGCAGCAGTTCGATGAGGCGTAGACAACAAAAGGTAAGCCGATGCTCTTGTTTTCACTTTGTTCACATCTCGGGCCCAAGTTAACCTACTATATAGATATATATACTATATTTTGCAGTTCTATGCGAGCCAGACGCACGTTTGAGGCGTCTGGAGACGCGTCTCGGCGCAGGCCAGCTAGCTATAGCGTTTTCAGAATTTAGCCAGGAACAAAAATGTGCAATTTTTTGCAGTTCTATGCGAGCCAGACGCACGCTTGAGGCGTCTGGAGACGCGTGTTGGCGCGGGCTCGCTAGCTATAGCGTTTTTAGAATTTAGCCAGGAACAAAAATGTGCAATTTTTTGCAGTTCTATGCGAGCCAGACGCACGTTTGAGGCGTCTGGAGAGGCGTCTCGACGCGGGCCAACTAGCTATAGCGTTTTTAGAATTTAGCTAGGAACAAAAATGTGCAATTTTTTGCAGTTCTATGCGAGCCAGACGCACGTTTGAGGCGTCTGGAGACGCGTCTCGGCGCGGGCCAGCTAGCTATAGTGTTTTAAGAATTAAGCCAGGAAAAAAAATGTGCAACTTTTTGCAGTTCTATGCGAGACAGACGCACGTTTGAGGAGTCTGGAGACGCGTCCCGGCGCGGGCCAGATATTTATAGCGTTTTTAGAATTTAGCCAGGAACAAAAATGTGCAATTTTTTGCAGTTCTATGCGAGCCAGACGCACGTTTGAGGCGTCTGGAGACGCGTCTCGGCGCGGGCCAGCTAGCTATAGCGTTTTTAGAATTTAGCCAGGAACAAAAATGTGCAATTTTTTGCAGTTCTATGCGAGCCAGACGCACGTTTGAGGCGTCTGGAGAGGCGTCTCGACGCGGGCCAACTAGCTATAGCGTTTTTAGAATTTAGCTAGGAACAAAAATGTGCAATTTTTTGTAGTTCTATGCGAGCCAGACGCACGTTTGAGGCGTCTGGAGACGCGTCTCGGCGCGGGCCAGCTAGCTATAGCGTTTTTAGAATTTAGCCAGGAACAAAAATGTGCAATTTTTTGCAGTTCTATGCGAGCCAGACGCACGTTTGAGGCGTCTGGCGTCTGGAGACGCGTCTCGGCGCGGGCCAGCTAGCTATAGCGTTTTTAGAATTTAGCCAGGAACAAAAATGTGCAACTTTTTGCATTTGTATGCGAGTCAGGCGCACGTTTGAGGCGTCTGGAGACGCGTCTCGGCGCGGGCCAGCTAGCTATAGCGTTTTTAGAATTTAGCCAGGAACAAAAATGTGCAATTTTTTGCAGTTCTATGCGCGCCAGACGCACGTTTGAGGCGTCTGGAGATGCGTCTCGGCGCGGGCCAGCTAGCTATAGCGTTTTTAGAATTTAGCCAGGAACAAAAATGTGCAATTTTTTACAGTTCTATGCGAGCCAGACGCACGTTTGAGGCGTCTGGAGACGCGTCTCGGCGCTGGCCAGCTAGCTATAGCGTTTTTAGAATTTAGCCAGGAACAAAAATGTGCAATTTTTTGCAGTTCTATGCGAGCCAGACACACGTTTGAGGCGTCTGGAGACGCGTCTCGGCGCGGGCCAGCTAGCTACAGCGTTTTTAGAATTTAGCCAGGAACAAAAATGTGCAATTTTTTGCAGTTCTATGCAGCCAGACGCACGTTTGAGGCGTCTGGAGATGCGTCTCGGCGCGGGCCAGCTAGCTATAGCGTTTTTAGAATTTAGCCAGGAACAAAAATGTGCAATTTTTTGCAGTTCTATGCGAGCCAGACGCACGTTTGAGGCGTCTGGAGACGCGTCTCGGCGCGGGCCAGCTAGCAAGAGCATTTTTATAATTTAGCCAGGAACAGAAATGTGCAATTTTTTGCAGTTCTATGCGAGCCAGACGCACGTTTGAGGCGTCTGGAGAGGCGTCTCGACGCGGGCCAACTAGCTATAGCGTTTTTAGAATTTAGCTAGGAACAAAAATGTGCAATTTTTTGCAGTTCTATGCGAGCCAGACGCACGTTTGAGGCGTCTGGAGACGCGTCTCGGCGCGGGCCAGCTAGCTATAGTGTTTTTAGAATTTAGCCAGGAAAAAAAATGTGCAATTTTTTGCAGTTCTATGCGAGCCAGACGCACGTTTGAGGCGTCTGGAGACGCGTCCCGGCGCGGGCCAGCTAGCGATAGCGTTTTTAGAATTTAGCCAGGAACAAAAATGTGCAATTTTTTGCAGTTCTATGCGAGCCAGACGCACGTTTGAGGCGTCTGGAGACGCGTCTCGGCGCGGGCCAGCTAGCTATAGCGTTTTTAGAATTTAGCCAGGAACAAAAATGTGCAATTTTTTGCAGTTCTATGCGCGCCAGACGCACGTTTGAGGCGTCTGGAGACGCGTCTCGGCGCGGGCCAGCTAGCTATAGCGTTTTTAGAATTTAGCCAGGAACAAAAATGTGCAACTTTTTGCATTTGTATGCGAGTCAGGCGCACGTTTGAGGCGTCTGGAGACGCGTCTCGGCGCGGGCCAGCTAGCTATAGCGTTTTTAGAATTTAGCCAGGAACAAAAATGTGCAATTTTTTGCAGTTCTATGCGCGCCAGACGCACGTTTGAGGCGTCTGGAGACGCGTCTCGGCGCGGGCCAGCTAGCTATAGCGTTTTTAGAATTTAGCCAGGAACAAAAATGTGCAATTTTTTACAGTTCTATGCGAGCCAGACGCACGTTTGAGGCGTCTGGAGACGCGTCTCGGCGCTGGCCAGCTAGCTATAGCGTTTTTAGAATTTAGCCAGGAACAAAAATGTGCAATTTTTTGCAGTTCTATGCGAACCAGACGCACGTTTGAGGCGTCTGGAGATGCGTCTCGGCGCGGGCCAGCTAGCTACAGCGTTTTTAGAATTTAGCCAGGAACAAAAATGTGCAATTTTTTGCAGTTCTATGCGAGCCAGACGCACGTTTGAGGCGTCTGGAGACGCGTCTCGGCGCGGGCCAGCTAGCTATAGCGTTTTTAGAATTTAGCCAGGAACAAAAATGTGCAATTTTTTGCAGTTCTATGCGAGCCAGACGCACGTTTGAGGCGTCTGGAGACGCGTCTCGGCGCGGGCCAGCTAGCTATAGCGTTTTTAGAATTTAGCCAGGAACAAAAATGTGCAATTTTTTGCAGTTCTATGCGAGCCAGACGCACGTTTGAGGCGTCTGGAGACGCGTCTCGGCGCGGGCCAGCTAGCTATTGCGCTTTTAGGATTTAGCCAGGAACAAAAATGTGCAATTTTTTGCAGTTCTATGCGAGCCAGACGCACGTTTGAGGCGTCTGGAGACGCGTCTCGGCGCGGGCCAGCTAGCTATAGCGTTTTTAGAATTTAGCCAGGAACAAAAATGTGCATTTTTTTGCAGTTCTATGCGAGCCAGACGCACGTTTGAGGCGTCTGGAGACGCGTCTCGGCGCGGGCCAGCTAGCTATAGCGTTTTTAGAATTTAGCCAGGAACAAAAATGTGCAACTTTTTGCATTTGTATGCGAGTCAGGCGCACGTTTGAGGCGTCTGGAGACGCGTCTCGACGCGGGCCAACTAGCTATAGCGTTTTTAGAATTTAGCTAGGAACAAAAATGTGCAATTTTTTGTAGTTCTATGCGAGCCAGACGCACGTTTGAGGCGTCTGGAGACGCGTCTCGGCGCGGGCCAGCTAGCTATAGCGTTTTTAGAATTTAGCCAGGAACAAAAATGTGCAATTTTTTGTAGTTCTATGCGAGCCAGACGCACGTTTGAGGCGTCTGGAGACGCGTCTCGGCGCGGGCCAGCTAGCTATAGCGTTTTTAGAATTTAGCCAGGAACAAAAATGTGCAACTTTTTGCATTTGTAAGCGAGTCAGGCGCACGTTTGAGGCGTCTGGAGACGCGTCTCGGAGCGGGCCAGCTAGCTATAGCGTTTTTAGAATTTAGCCAGGAACAAAAATGTGCAATTTTTTGCAGTTCTATGCGCGCCAGACGCACGTTTGAGGCGTCTGGAGACGCGTCTCGGCGCGGGCCAGCTAGCTATAGCGTTTTTAGAATTTAGCCAGGAACAAAAATGTGCAACTTTTTGCATTTCTATGCGAGTCAGGCGCACGTTTGAGGCGTCTGGAGACGCGTCTCGGCGCGGGCCAGCTAGCTATAGCGTTTTTAGAATTTAGCCAGGAACAAAAATGTGCAATTTTTTGCAGTTCTATGCGCGCCAGACGCACGTTTGAGGCGTCTGGAGACGCGTCTCGGCGCGGGCCAGCTAGCTATAGCGTTTTTAGAATTTAGCCAGGAACAAAAATGTGCAAATTTTTACAGTTCTATGCGAGCCAGACGCACGTTTGAGGCGTCTGGAGACGCGTCTCGGCGCGGGCCAGCTAGCTATAGCGTTTTTAGAATTTAGCCAGGAACAAAAATGTGCAATTTTTTGCAGTTCTATGCGAACCAGACGCACGTTTGAGGCGTCTGGAGACGCGTCACGGCGCGGGCCAGCTAGCTATAGCGTTTTTAGAATTTAGCCAGGAACAAAAATGTGCAATTTTTTGCAGTTCTATGCGAGCCAGACGCACGTTTGAGGCGTCTGGAGACGCGTCTCGGCGCGGGCCAGCTAGCTATAGCGTTTTTAGAATTTAGCCAGGAACAAAAATGTGCAATTTTTTGCAGTTCTATGCGCGCCAGACGCACGTTTGAGGCGTCTGGAGACGCGTCTCGGCGCGGGCCAGCTAGCTATAGCGTTTTTAGAATTTAGCCAGGAACAAAAATTTGCAACTTTTTGCATTTGTATGCGAGTCAGGCGCACGTTTGAGGCGTCTGGAGACGCGTCTCGGCGCGGGCCAGCTAGCTATAGCGTTTTTAGAATTTAGCCAGGAACAAAAATGTGCAATTTTTTGCAGTTCTATGCGCGCCAGACGCACGTTTGAGGCGTCTGGAGACGCGTCTCGGCGCGGGCCAGCTAGCTATAGCGTTTTTAGAATTTAGCCAGGAACAAAAATGTGCAATTTTTTACAGTTCTATGCGAGCCAGACGCACGTTTGAGGCGTCTGGAGACGCGTCTCGGCGCTGGCCAGCTAGCTATAGCGTTTTTAGAATTTAGCCAGGAACAAAAATGTGCAATTTTTTGCAGTTCTATGCGAACCAGACGCACGTTTGAGGCGTCTGGAGATGCGTCTCGGCGCGGGCCAGCTAGCTACAGCGTTTTTAGAATTTAGCCAGGAACAAAAATGTGCAATTTTTTGCAGTTCTATGCGAGCCAGACGCACGTTTGAGGCGTCTGGAGACGCGTCTCGGCGCGGGCCAGCTAGCTATAGCGTTTTTAGAATTTAGCCAGGAACAAAAATGTGCAATTTTTTGCAGTTCTATGCGAGCCAGACGCACGTTTGAGGCGTCTGGAGACGCGTCTCGGCGCGGGCCAGCTAGCTATAGCGTTTTTAGAATTTAGCCAGAAACAAAAATGTGCAATTTTTTGCAGTTCTATGCGAGCCAGACGCACGTTTGAGGCGTCTGGAGACGCGTCTCGGCGCGGGCCAGCTAGCTATTGCGCTTTTAGGATTTAGCCAGGAACAAAAATGTGCAATTTTTTGCAGTTCTATGCGAGCCAGACGCACGTTTGAGGCGTCTGGAGACGCGTCTCGGCGCGGGCCAGCTAGCTATAGCGTTTTTAGAATTTAGCCAGGAACAAAAATGTGCATTTTTTTGCAGTTCTATGCGAGCCAGACGCACGTTTGAGGCGTCTGGAGACGCGTCTCGGCGCGGGCCAGCTAGCTATAGCGTTTTTAGAATTTAGCCAGGAACAAAAATGTGCAACTTTTTGCATTTGTATGCGAGTCAGGCGCACGTTTGAGGCGTCTGGAGACGCGTCTCGACGCGGGCCAACTAGCTATAGCGTTTTTAGAATTTAGCTAGGAACAAAAATGTGCAATTTTTTGTAGTTCTATGCGAGCCAGACGCACGTTTGAGGCGTCTGGAGACGCGTCTCGGCGCGGGCCAGCTAGCTATAGCGTTTTTAGAATTTAGCCAGGAACAAAAATGTGCAATTTTTTGTAGTTCTATGCGAGCCAGACGCACGTTTGAGGCGTCTGGAGACGCGTCTCGGCGCGGGCCAGCTAGCTATAGCGTTTTTAGAATTTAGCCAGGAACAAAAATGTGCAACTTTTTGCATTTGTATGCGAGTCAGGCGCACGTTTGAGGCGTCTGGAGACGCGTCTCGGAGCGGGCCAGCTAGCTATAGCGTTTTTAGAATTTAGCCAGGAACAAAAATGTGCAATTTTTTGCAGTTCTATGCGCGCCAGACGCACGTTTGAGGCGTCTGGAGACGCGTCTCGGCGCGGGCCAGCTAACTATAGCGTTTTTAGAATTTAGCCAGGAACAAAAATGTGCAACTTTTTGCATTTCTATGCGAGTCAGGCGCACGTTTGAGGCGTCTGGAGACGCGTCTCGGCGCGGGCCAGCTAGCTATAGCGTTTTTAGAATTTAGCCAGGAACAAAAATGTGCAATTTTTTGCAGTTCTATGCGCGCCAGACGCACGTTTGAGGCGTCTGGAGACGCGTCTCGGCGCGGGCCAGCTAGCTATAGCGTTTTTAGAATTTAGCCAGGAACAAAAATGTGCAATTTTTTACAGTTCTATGCGAGCCAGACGCACGTTTGAGGCGTCTGGAGACGCGTCTCGGCACTGGCCAGCTAGCTATAGCGTTTTTAGAATTTAGCCAGGAACAAAAATGTGCAATTTTTTGCAGTTCTATGCGAACCAGACGCACGTTTGAGGCGTCTGGAGATGCGTCTCGGCGCGGGCCAGCTAGCTACAGCGTTTTTAGAATTTAGCCAGGAACAAAAATGTGCAATTTTTTGCAGTTCTATGCGAGCCAGACGCACGTTTGAGGCGTCTGGAGACGCGTCTCGGCGCGGGCCAGCTAGCTATAGCGTTTTTAGAATTTAGCCAGGAACAAAAATGTGCAATTTTTTGCAGTTCTATGCGAGCCAGACGCACGTTTGAGGCGTCTGGAGACGCGTCTCGGCGCGGGCCAGCTAGCTATAGCGTTTTTAGAATTTAGCCAGGAACAAAAATGTGCAATTTTTTACAGTTCTATGCGAGCCAGACGCACGTTTGAGGCGTCTGGAGACGCGTCTCGACGCGGGCCAGCTAGCTATTGCGCTTTTAGGATTTAGCCAGGAACAAAAATGTGCAATTTTTTGCAGTTCTATGCGAGCCAGACGCACGTTTGAGGCGTCTGGAGACGCGTCTCGGCGCGGGCCAGCTAGCTATAGCGTTTTTAGAATTTAGCCAGGAACAAAAATGTGCAATTTTTTGCAGTTCTATGCGAGCCAGACGCACGTTTGAGGCGTCTGGAGACGCGTCTCGGCGCGGGCCAGCTAGCTATAGCGTTTTTAGAATTTAGCCAGGAACAAAAATGTGCAATTTTTTGCAGTTCTATGCGAGCCAGACGCACGTTTGAGGCGTCTGGAGACGCGTCTCGGCGCGGGCCAGCTAGCTATAGCGTTTTTAGAATTTAGCCAGGAACAAAAATGTGCAATTTTTTGCAGTTCTATGCGAGCCAGACGCACGTTTGATGCGTCTGGCGACGCGTCTCGACGCGGTCCAGCTAGCTATAGTGTTTTTTGAATTTAGCCAGGAACAAAAATGTGCAATTTTTTGCAGTTCTATGCGAGCCAGACGCACGTTTGAGGCGTCTGGAGACGCGTCTCGGCGCGGGCCAGCTAGCTATAGCGTTTTTAGTATTTAGCCAGGAACAAAAATGTGCAATTTTTTGCAGTTCTATGCGAGCCAGACGCACGTTTGAGGCGTCTGGAGACGCGTCTCGACGCGTGCCAGCTAGCTATAGCGTTTTTAGAATTTAGCCAGGAACAAAAATGTGCATTTTTTTGCAGTTCTATGCGAGCCAGACGCACGTTTGAGGCGTCTGGAGACGCGTCTCGGCGCGGGCCAGCTAGCTATAGCGTTTTTAGAATTTAGCCAGGAACAAAAATGTGCAATTTTTTGTAGTCCTATGCGAGCCAGACGCACGTTTGAGGCGTCTGGAGACGCGTCTCGGCGCGGGCCAGCTAGCTATAGCGTTTTTAGAATTTAGCCAGGAACAAAAATGTGCATTTTTTTGCAGTTCTATGCGAGCCAGACGCACGTTTGAGGCGTCTGGAGACGCGTCTCGGCGCGGGCCAGCTAGCTATAGCGTTTTTAGAATTTAGCCAGGAACAAAAATGTGCATTTTTTTGCAGTTCTATGCGAGCCAGACGCACGTTTGAGGCGTCTGGAGACGCGTCTCGGCGCGGGCCAGCTAGCTATAGCGTTTTTAGAATTTAGCCAGGAACAAAAATGTGCAATTTTTTGCAGTTCTATGCGAGCCAGACGCACGTTTGAGGCGTCTGGAGAGGCGTCTCGGCGCGGGCCAGCTAGCTATAGCGTTTTTAGAATTTAGCCAGGAACAAAAATGTGCAATTTTTTGCAGTTCTATGCGAGCCAGACGCACGTTTGAGGCGTCTGGAGACGCGTCTCGGCGCGGGCCAGCTAGCTATAGCGTTTTTAGAATTTAGCCAGGAACAAAAATGTGCAATTTTTTGCAGTTCTATGCGAGCCAGACGCACGTTTGAGGCGTCTGGAGACGCGTCTCGGCGCGGGCCAGCTAGCTATAGTGTTTTTAGAATTTAGCCAGGAACAAAAATGTGCAATTTTTTTGCAGTTCTATGCGAGCCAGACGCACGTTTGAGGCGTCTGGAGACGCGTCTCGGCGCGGGCCAGCTAGCTATAGCGTTTTTAGAATTTAGCCAGGAACAAAAATGTGCATTTTTTTGCAGTTCTATGCGAGCCAGACGCACGTTTGAGGCGTCTGGAGACGCGTCTCGGCGCGGGCCAGCTAGCTATAGCGTTTTTAGAATTTAGCCAGGAACAAAAATGTGCATTTTTTTGCAGTTCTATGCGAGCCAGACGCACGTTTGAGGCGTCTGGAGACGCGTCTCGGCGCGGGCCAGCTAGCTATAGCGTTTTTAGAATTTAGCCAGGAACAAAAATGTGCAATTTTTTGCAGTTCTATGCGAGCCAGACGCACGTTTGAGGCGTCTGGAGACGCGTCTCGGCGCGGACCAGCTAGCTATAGCGTTTTTAGAATTTAGCCAGGAACAAAAATGTGCAATTTTTTGCATTTCTATGCGAGCCAGACGCACGTTTGAGGAGTCTGGAGACGCGTCTGGAGACGCGTCTCGGCGCGGGCCAGCTAGCTATAGCGTTTTTAGAATTTAGCCAGGAACAAAATGTGCAATTTTTTGCAGTTTTATGCGAGCCAGACGCACGTTTGAGGCGTCTGGAGACGCGTCTCGGCGCGGGCCAGCTAGCTATAGCGTTTTTAGAATTTAGCCAGGAACAAAAATGTGCAATTTTTTGCAGTTCTATGCGAGCCAGACGCACGTTTGAGGCGTCTGGAGACGCGTCTCGGCGCGGGCCAGCTAGCTATAGTGTTTTTAGAATTTTGCCAGGAACAAAAATGTGCAATTTTTTTGCAGTTCTATGCGAGCCAGACGCACGTTTGAGGCGTCTGGAGACGCGTCTCGGCGCGGGCCAGCTAGCTATAGCGTTTTTAGAATTTAGCCAGGAACAAAAATGTGCATTTTTTTGCAGTTCTATGCGAGCCAGACGCACGTTTGAGGCGTCTGGAGACGCGTCTCGGCGCGGGCCAGCTAGCTATAGCGTTTTTAGAATTTAGCCAGGAACAAAAATGTGCATTTTTTTGCAGTTCTATGCGAGCCAGACGCACGTTTGAGGCGTCTGGAGACGCGTCTCGGCGCGGGCCAGCTAGCTATAGCGTTTTTAGAATTTAGCCAGGAACAAAAATGTGCAATTTTTTGCAGTTCTATGCGAGCCAGACGCACGTTTGAGGCGTCTGGAGACGCGTCTCGGCGCGGGCCAGCTAGCTATAGCGTTTTTAGAATTTAGCCAGGAACAAAAATGTGCAATTTTTTGCAGTTCTATGCGCGCCAGACGCACGTTTGAGGCGTCTGGAGACGCGTCTCGGCGCGGGCCAGCTAGCTATAGCGTTTTTAGAATTTAGCCAGGAACAAAAATGTGCAATTTTTTACAGTTCTATGCGAGCCAGACGCACGTTTGAGGCGTCTGGAGACGCGTCTCGGCACTGGCCAGCTAGCTATAGCGTTTTTAGAATTTAGCCAGGAACAAAAATGTGCAATTTTTTGCAGTTCTATGCGAACCAGACGCACGTTTGAGGCGTCTGGAGATGCGTCTCGGCGCGGGCCAGCTAGCTACAGCGTTTTTAGAATTTAGCCAGGAACAAAAATGTGCAATTTTTTGCAGTTCTATGCGAGCCAGACGCACGTTTGAGGCGTCTGGAGACGCGTCTCGGCGCGGGCCAGCTAGCTATAGCGTTTTTAGAATTTAGCCAGGAACAAAAATGTGCAATTTTTTGCAGTTCTATGCGAGCCAGACGCACGTTTGAGGCGTCTGGAGACGCGTCTCGGCGCGGGCCAGCTAGCTATAGCGTTTTTAGAATTTAGCCAGGAACAAAAATGTGCAATTTTTTGCAGTTCTATGCGAGCCAGACGCACGTTTGAGGCGTCTGGAGACGCGTCTCGGCGCGGGCCAGCTAGCTATTGCGCTTTTAGGATTTAGCCAGGAACAAAAATGTGCAATTTTTTGCAGTTCTATGCGAGCCAGACGCACGTTTGAGGCGTCTGGAGACGCGTCTCGGCGCGGGCCAGCTAGCTATAGCGTTTTTAGAATTTAGCCAGGAACAAAAATGTGCAATTTTTTGCAGTTCTATGCGAGCCAGACGCACGTTTGAGGCGTCTGGAGACGCGTCTGGAGACGCGTCTCGGCGCGGGCCAGCTAGCTATAGCGTTTTTAGAATTTAGCCAGGAACAAAAATGTGCAATTTTTTGCAGTTCTATGCGAGCCAGACGCACGTTTGAGGCGTCTGGAGACGCGTCTCGGCGCGGGCCAGCTAGCTATAGCGTTTTTAGAATTTAGCCAGGAACAAAAATGTGCAATTTTTTGCAGTTCTATGCGAGCCAGACGCACGTTTGATGCGTCTGGCGACGCGTCTCGACGCGGTCCAGCTAGCTATAGTGTTTTTTGAATTTAGCCAGGAACAAAAATGTGCAATTTTTTGCAGTTCTATGCGAGCCAGACGCACGTTTGAGGCGTCTGGAGACGCGTCTCGGCGCGGGCCAGCTAGCTATAGCGTTTTTAGTATTTAGCCAGGAACAAAAATGTGCAATTTTTTGCAGTTCTATGCGAGCCAGACGCACGTTTGAGGCGTCTGGAGACGCGTCTCGACGCGTGCCAGCTAGCTATAGCGTTTTTAGAATTTAGCCAGGAACAAAAATGTGCATTTTTTTGCAGTTCTATGCGAGCCAGACGCACGTTTGAGGCGTCTGGAGACGCGTCTCGGCGCGGGCCAGCTAGCTATAGCGTTTTTAGAATTTAGCCAGGAACAAAAATGTGCAATTTTTTGTAGTCCTATGCGAGCCAGACGCACGTTTGAGGCGTCTGGAGACGCGTCTCGGCGCGGGCCAGCTAGCTATAGCGTTTTTAGAATTTAGCCAGGAACAAAAATGTGCATTTTTTTGCAGTTCTATGCGAGCCAGACGCACGTTTGAGGCGTCTGGAGACGCGTCTCGGCGCGGGCCAGCTAGCTATAGCGTTTTTAGAATTTAGCCAGGAACAAAAATGTGCATTTTTTTGCAGTTCTATGCGAGCCAGACGCACGTTTGAGGCGTCTGGAGACGCGTCTCGGCGCGGGCCAGCTAGCTATAGCGTTTTTAGAATTTAGCCAGGAACAAAAATGTGCAATTTTTTGCAGTTCTATGCGAGCCAGACGCACGTTTGAGGCGTCTGGAGAGGCGTCTCGGCGCGGGCCAGCTAGCTATAGCGTTTTTAGAATTTAGCCAGGAACAAAAATGTGCAATTTTTTGCAGTTCTATGCGAGCCAGACGCACGTTTGAGGCGTCTGGAGACGCGTCTCGGCGCGGGCCAGCTAGCTATAGTGTTTTTAGAATTTAGCCAGGAACAAAAATGTGCAATTTTTTTGCAGTTCTATGCGAGCCAGACGCACGTTTGAGGCGTCTGGAGACGCGTCTCGGCGCGGGCCAGCTAGCTATAGCGTTTTTAGAATTTAGCCAGGAACAATAATGTGCATTTTTTTGCAGTTCTATGCGAGCCAGACGCACGTTTGAGGCGTCTGGAGACGCGTCTCGGCGCGGGCCAGCTAGCTATAGCGTTTTTAGAATTTAGCCAGGAACAAAAATGTGCATTTTTTTGCAGTTCTATGCGAGCCAGACGCACGTTTGAGGCGTCTGGAGACGCGTCTCGGCGCGGGCCAGCTAGCTATAGCGTTTTTAGAATTTAGCCAGGAACAAAAATGTGCAATTTTTTGCAGTTCTATGCGAGCCAGACGCACGTTTGAGGCGTCTGGAGACGCGTCTCGGCGCGGACCAGCTAGCTATAGCGTTTTTAGAATTTAGCCAGGAACAAAAATGTGCAATTTTTTGCATTTCTATGCGAGCCAGACGCACGTTTGAGGCGTCTGGAGACGCGTCTGGAGACGCGTCTCGGCGCGGGCCAGCTAGCTATAGCGTTTTTAGAATTTAGCCGGGAACAAAATGTGCAATTTTTTGCAGTTTTATGCGAGCCAGACGCACGTTTGAGGCGTCTGGAGACGCGTCTCGGCGCGGGCCAGCTAGCTATAGCGTTTTTAGAATTTAGCCAGGAACAAAAATGTGCAATTTTTTGCAGTTCTATGCGAGCCAGACGCACGTTTGAGGCGTCTGGAGACGCGTCTCGGCGCGGGCCAGCTAGCTATAGTGTTTTTAGAATTTAGCCAGGAACAAAAATGTGCAATTTTTTTGCAGTTCTATGCGAGCCAGACGCACGTTTGAGGCGTCTGGAGACGCGTCTCGGCGCGGGCCAGCTAGCTATAGCGTTTTTAGAATTTAGCCAGGAACAAAAATGTGCAATTTTTTGCAGTTCTATGCGGGCCAGACGCACGTTTGAGGCGTCTGGAGACGCGTCTCGGCGCGGGCCAGCTAGCTATAGCGTTTTTGAATTTAGCCAGGACCAGAAATGTGCAATTTTTTGCAGTTCTATGCGAGCCAGACGCACGTTTGAGGCGTCTGGAGACGCGTCTCAGCGCGGGCCAACTAGCTATAGCGTTTTTAGAATTTAGCCAGGAACAAAAATGTGCAATTTTTTGCAGTTCTATGCGAGCCAGACGCACGTTTGAGGCGTCTGGAGACGCGTCTCGGCGCGGGCCAGCTAGCTATAGCGTTTTTAGAATTTAGCCAGGAACAAAAATGTGCAATTTTTTGCAGTTCTATGCGAGCCAGACGCACGTTTGAGGCGTCCGGAGACGCGTCTCGGCGCGGGCCAGCTAGCTATAGCGTTTTTAGAATTTAGCCAGGTACAAAAATGTGCAATTTTTTGCAGTTCTATGCGAGCCAGACGCACGTTTGAGGCGTCTGGAGACGCGTCTCGGCGCGGGCCAGCTAGCTATAGCGTTTTTAGAATTTAGCCAGGAACAAAAATGTGCAATTTTTTGCAGTTCTATGCGAGCCAGACGCACGTTTGAGGCGTCTGGAGACGCGTCTCGGCGCGGGCCAGCTAGCTATAGCGTTTTTATAATTTAGCCAGGAACAAAAATGTGCAATTTTTTGCAGTTCTATGCGAGCCAGACGCACGTTTGAGGCGTCTGGAGACGCGTCTCGGCGCGGGCCAGCTAGCTATAGCGTATTTAGAATTTAGCTAGGAACAAAAATGTGCAATTTTTTGCAGTTCTATGCGAGCCAGACGCACGTTTGAGGCGTCTGGAGACGCGTCTCGGCGCGGGCCAGCTAGCTATAGCGTTTTTAAAATTTAGCCAGGAACAAAAGTGTGCAATTTTTTGCAGTTCTATGCAGCCAGACGCACGTTTGAGGCGTCTGGAGACGCGTCTCGGCGCAGGCCAGCTAGCTATAGCGTTTTTGAATTTAGCCAGGAACAAAAATGTGCAATTTTTTGCAGTTCTATGCGAGCCAGACGCACGTTTGAGGCGTCTGGAGACGCGTCTCGACGCGGGCCATCTAGCTATGGCGTTTTTAGAATTTAGCCAGGAACAAAAATGTGCAATTTTTTGCAGTTCTATGCGAGCCAGACGCACGTTTGAGGCGTCTGGAGACGCGTCTCGGCGCGGGCCAGCTAGCTATAGCGTTTTTAGAATTTAGCCAGGAACAAAAATGTGCAATTTTTTGCAGTTCTATGCGAGCCAGACGCACGTTTGAGGCGTCTGGAGACGCGTCTCGGCGCGGGCCAGCTAGCTATAGCGTTTTTAGAATTTAGCCAGGAACAAAAATGTGCAATTTTTTGCAGTTCTATGCGAGCCAGACGCACGTTTGAGGCGTCCGGAGACGCGTCTCGGCGCGGGCCAGCTAGCTATAGCGTTTTTAGAATTTAGCCAGGTACAAAAATGTGCAATTTTTTGCAGTTCTATGCGAGCCAGACGCACGTTTGAGGCGTCTGGAGACGCGTCTCGGCGCGGGCCAGCTAGCTATAGCGTTTTTAGAATTTAGCCAGGAACAAAAATGTGCAATTTTTTGCAGTTCTATGCGAGCCAGACGCACGTTTGAGGCGTCTGGAGACGCGTCTCGGCGCGGGCCAGCTAGCTATAGCGTTTTTATAATTTAGCCAGGAACAAAAATGTGCAATTTTTTGCAGTTCTATGCGAGCCAGACGCACGTTTGAGGCGTCTGGAGACGCGTCTCGGCGCGGGCCAGCTAGCTATAGCGTATTTAGAATTTAGCTAGGAACAAAAATGTGCAATTTTTTGCAGTTCTATGCGAGCCAGACGCACGTTTGAGGCGTCTGGAGACGCGTCTCGGCGCGGGCCAGCTAGCTATAGCGTTTTTAAAATTTAGCCAGGAACAAAAGTGTGCAATTTTTTGCAGTTCTATGCAGCCAGACGCACGTTTGAGGCGTCTGGAGACGCGTCTCGGCGCAGGCCAGCTAGCTATAGCGTTTTTGAATTTAGCCAGGAACAAAAATGTGCAATTTTTTGCAGTTCTATGCGAGCCAGACGCACGTTTGAGGCGTCTGGAGACGCGTCTCGACGCGGGCCATCTAGCTATGGCGTTTTTAGAATTTAGCCAGGAACAAAAATGTGCAATTTTTTGCAGTTCTATGCGAGCCAGACGCACGTTTGAGGCGTCTGGAGACGCGTCTCGGCGCGGGCCAGCTAGCTATAGCGTTTTTAGAATTTAGCCAGGAACAAAAATGTGCAATTTTTTGCAGTTCTATGCGAGCCAGACGCACGTTTGAGGCGTCTGGAGACGCGTCTCGGCGCGGGCCAGCTAGCTATAGCGTTTTTAGAATTTAGCCAGGAACAAAAATGTGCAATTTTTTGCAGTTCTATGCGAGCCAGACGCACGTTTGAGGCGTCTGGAGACGCGTCTCGGCGCGGGCCAGCTAGCTATAGCGTTTTTAGAATTTAGCCAGGAACAAAAATGTGCAATTTTTTGCAGTTCTATGCGAACCAGACGCACGTTTGAGGTGTCTGGAGACGCGTCTCGGCGCGGGCCAGCTAGCTATAGCGCTTTTAGGATTTAGCCAGGAACAAAAATGTGCAATTTTTTGCAGTTCTATGCGTGCCAGACGCCCGTTTGAGGCGTCTGGAGACGCGTCTCGGCGCGGGCCAGCTAGCTATAGCGTTTTTAGAATTTAGCCATGAACAAAAATGTGCAATTTTTTGAAAGAAAGAAAGAAAGAAAAATGTTTATTTGGGACTCGCACAAGACACATAAAATGAAAAAAAAAAAATGTAAAAATAACAGTTATAAAATATATATATACAGTTAAGCGGCATCCTGAAATTAATCTGTGCGAGGCCAAGAAGGTCCCTGTCTCAGCATATGCTGCGATATTTAATAATAAATATCACAGCGCTGGTGTTATGACAGGGCCTGGCGTGATGTCACGGACACACATACGGAACAACACTAAGATGTAAATACAATAAAATAATAATTAATTAATTAAATAGTTGAGAGTACGTGAGTGAGTTTGTGTATAAACAAAACAAAATAAAATAAAATGTGCAATAGATAAATACATACAAATAATAACTTCAAAATTAACCAAATCCCAATGGCCCAGTGCTCCAGTTTCATTTGTCAATGTCATAGACAAATGACGGAACGCGCGGGCGCACTGTGGGAAGCTATGGTCACAGACTATTCGTAATGGCTGGTTGTCGAAATTAAAAAAATGGCATTATGTAATATATTAGTCTGTCGGCGCATCCGCCTCTCAATACGCCTGCTGTCACTTTATAAAATGTCAATGTCAAACGTCACTGTCATATGTCATATGTCAATGTCCATAGCGAACACCGAGCACTGGTGAGGCGGCCATCTTGTAATAAGTGACACTAAGTGTTGTACCGTCGTGGAGTGCGCACGCAACCACGTGCTCGGTGGACGTTAAGTTCTAATCCGCGTTAAGCTTAGTGATCATTAATTAATTGGTGAAACTATTGATTGTAGTATCGAGAATTATAAGTGAAGTGATTATTGCAATAGTTATTTTATTGAAATACTGTCTTCCTACCCGATAATCCACGCCTACCCGTACATGTCTCATAATCCTGATGATAGTCGAAAGACTTCAAGTCTATGAAAATGGCCGAAACACAACAAACAATGTAAATAAAACAAAACGAAAGCCTTATCGAGTGCATCTATAATAGTATAGCTAAGTTACAACGAGAACATGGGACCGTTCACAAATACTCGTTGCGTGCATACCCTGGGAAAGTTAATATTTTTATGTAGTTTCTTTTTGAATGCGCAGTAGGTGTTGCTTGAATTTTGAACTAAAAGTACCAATTGTTTTTATAGCACGAAACGGCGGTGGCAGGTCGTTCCAGCAACGAGAAGCTGCGAATTTAAAACTTCCACGGAATGCAGCAGTTCGATGAGGCGTAGACAACAAAAGGTAAGCCGATGCTCTTGTTTTCACTTTGTTCACATCTCGGGCCCAAGTTAACCTACTATATAGATATATATACTATATTTTGCAGTTCTATGCGAGCCAGACGCACGTTTGAGGCGTCTGGAGACGCGTCTCGGCGCAGGCCAGCTAGCTATAGCGTTTTCAGAATTTAGCCAGGAACAAAAATGTGCAATTTTTTGCAGTTCTATGCGAGCCAGACGCACGTTTGAGGCGTCTGGAGACGCGTGTTGGCGCGGGCTCGCTAGCTATAGCGTTTTTAGAATTTAGCCAGGAACAAAAATGTGCAATTTTTTGCAGTTCTATGCGAGCCAGACGCACGTTTGAGGCGTCTGGAGACGCGTCTCGGCGCGGGCCAGCTAGCTATAGCGTTTTTAAAAATTAGCCAGGAACAAAAATGTGCAATTTTTTGCAGTTCTACGCGAGCCAGACGCACGTTTGAGGCGTCTGGAGACGCGTCTCGGCGCAGGCCAGCTAGCTATAGCGTTTTAGAATTTAGCCAGGAACAAAAATGTGCAATTTTTTGCACGTTTGAGGCGTCTGGAGAAGCGTCTCGACGCGGGCCAACTAGCTATAGCGTTTTTAGAATTTAGCTAGGAAAAAGAATGTGCAATTTTTTGCAGTTCTATGCGAGCCGGACGCACGTTTGAGGCGTCTGGAGACGCGTCTCGGCGCGGGCCAGCTAGCTATAGCGTTTTTAGAATTTAGCCAGGAACAAAAATGTGCAATTTTTGCAGTTCTATACGAGCCAGACACACGTTTGAGGCGTCTGGAGAGGCGGCTCGACGCGGGCCAGCTAGCTATAGCGTTTTTAGAATTTAGCCAGGAACAAAAATGTGCAATTTTTTGCATTTCTATGCGAGCCAGACGCACGTTTGAGGCGTCTGGAGACGCGTCTGGAGACGCGTCTCGGCGCGGGCCAGCTAGCTATAGCGTTTTTAGAATTTAGACAGGAACAAAAATGTGCAACTTTTTGCATTTGTATGCGAGTCAGGCACACGTTTGAGGCGTCTGGAGACGCGTCTCGGCGCGGGCCAGCTAGTTATAGCGTTTTTAGACTTAAGCCAGGAACAAAAATGTGCAATTTTTTGCATTTCTATGCGAGCCAGACGCACGTTTGAGGCGTCTGGAGGCGCGTCTCGGCGCGGGCCAGCTAGCTATAGCGTTTTTAGAATTTAGCCAGGAACAAAAATGTGCAATTTTTTGCAGTTCTACGCGAGCCAGACGCACGTTTGAGGCGTCTGGAGACGCGTCTCGGCGCGGGCCAGCTATCTATAGCGTTTTTAGAATTTAGCCACGAACAAAAATGTGCAATCATTTGCAGTTCTATACGAGCCAGACGCACGTTTGAGGCGTCTGGAGACGCGTCTCGGCGCGGGCCAGCTAGCTATAGCGTTTTTAGAATTTAGCCAGGAACAAAAATGTGCAATTTTTTGCAGTTCTATGCGAGCCAGACGCACGTTTGAGGCGTCTGGAGACGCGTCTCGACGCGTGCCCGCTAGCTATAGCGTTTTTAGAATTTAGCCAGGAACAAAAATATGCAATTTTTTTGCAGTTCTATGCGAGCCAGACGCACGTTTGAGGCGTCTGGAGACGCGTCTCGACGCGTGCCAGCTAGCTATAGCGTTTTTAGAATTTAGCCAGGAACAAAAATGTGCATTTTTTTGCAGTTCTATGCGAGCCAGACGCACGTTTGAGGCGTCTGGAGATGCGTCTCGGCGCGGGCCAGCTAGCTATAGCGTTTTTAGAATTTAGCCAGGAACAAAAATGTGCAATTTTTTGCAGTTCTATGCGAGCCAGACGCACGTTTGAGGCGTCTGGAGACGCGTCTCGACGCGTGCCAGCTAGCTATAGCGTTTTTAGAATTTAGCCATAAACAAAAATGTGCAATTTGTTGCAGTTCTATGCGGGCCAGACGCACGTTTGAGGCGTCTGGAGACGCGTCTCGGCGCGGACCAGCTAACTATAGCGTTTTTAGAATTTAGCCAGGAACAAAAATTTGCAATTTTTTGCAGTTCTATGCGAGCCAGACGCACGTTTGAGGCGTCTGGAGACGCGTCTCGACGCGGGCCAGCTAGCTATAGCGTTTTTAGAATTTAGCCAGGAACAAAAATGTGCATTTTTTTGCAGTTCTATGCGAGCCAGACGCACGTTTGAGGCGTCTGGAGACGCGTCTCGACGCGTGCCAGCTAGCTATAGCGTTTTTAGAATTTAGCCAGGAACAAAAATGTGCAATTTTTTGCAGTTCTATGCGGGCCAGACGCACGTTTGAGGCGTCTGGAGACGCGTCTCGGCGCGGGCCAGCTAGCTATAGCGTTTCTAGAATTTAGCCAGGAACAAAAATGTGCAATTTTTTGCAGTTCTATGCGAGCCAGACGCACGTTTGAGGCGTCTGGAGAGGCGTCTCGACGCGGGCCAGCTAGCTATAGCGTTTTTAGAATTTAGCTAGGAACAAAAATGTGCAATTTTTTGTAGTTCTATGCGAGCCAGACGCACGTTTGAGGCGTCTGGAGACGCGTCTCGGCGCGGGCCAGCTAGCTATAGCGTTTTTAGAATTTAGCCAGGAACAAAAATGTGCATTTTTTTGCAGTTCTATGCGAGCCAGACGCACGTTTGAGGCGTCTGGAGACGCGTCTCGGCGCGGGCCAGCTAGCTATAGCGTTTTTAGAATTTAGCCAGGAACAAAAATGTGCATTTTTTTGCAGTTCTATGCGAGCCAGACGCACGTTTGAGGCGTCTGGAGACGCGTTTCGGCGCGGGCCAGCTAGCTATAGCGTTCCCTCCCCACTCGCGCGCACTGCGGTGTTTATTATATCGCTGCGTATTGTAAATTCGGAATTCGCGTTGTGTGTTTATTTTAAGGCTTGTGAATTGTTCCTAGCGGTGCTATAGTGTAGTAAGTGCGTGTTTTGTAAGTTTTTTAAAGTGTCTGTTCATTTATTTACAGGTAATTAGTCAATTTCTCCAGCTTTCGGTAAGTGCATTTATTTTTCTTGTGTGTGGGTAACGCGAAATAACTTAATCGATTGATATCTATTTGTTTAGTTCTTTTGATATTTTTAATTCATCCGTGTTGTTATAAAGTAATTCATGATGTCAACAAATGATGACCCTCCAGATCGTGGCGGAGATATATTTCGTCGAAATACAAAAACCCAAAGGTCGCCCGTGGCGACCTCCGCTAATTCGAAACGCTTGTTCAGCGAAATGTCTCCATCATACATTTCGCCCGATGATAGGTCAAAACGGGTTCATCCAACTTTCGAAACCGTGGAAAAATCCTCGCCGATTTTAAATATCAGTAATGTGAGCAATACCGATTACTGCGACTTAGTTTCCGAGGCGTCAGCCTACCTGTCAAAAATTAACGACTTAGTCAATGATCAGGGCTCTCGCATTAACGTAGCAAATAAATCTGCCATTATGGATATGACACAGCGTGTCACGGCCATCGTTTCTATGCTGGCCATAAAATCATCATGCAACGAAACGAAGTTAGCCAATACGGAACGCGAATTAGAAAAAATCAAGTCGAATAACTATGTCAATCCCAATCCTGTCAATAATAATAATAACAATTGTAAAATTTCGTATGCGGACTCGTTGAAACTACGCTTGCCAAAAGTAGCTCCAGCAATTATGGAATCCCGTCCACCATTGCCGTGTGTGGTGGCTTATCCGACCGCAGCTCGATCAGCTGATTATAGCACTTCGTCCGCGACAAAACAAGCGCTTATGAAAGCAATTAAGCCCTGTGATGACGGTTTTCAAATTGTAGGCGTGAAAAAAACCGCGAAATCAGGTGTTGTTCTACGTGTCGCTAGTGAACATCAGCTTAAAAAATTGGAATCTGTGGACGCAATTAAGGCCGCTGGTTAACGACTAGAAAAACCAAAAGGTAGACGCCCTCGAGTATTAGTTAAGGATGTACCATCTTCAATGGATGATGGCGCTTTTCTGATCGCGCTATACCGCCAAAATATTAAAGATGAGCTTCAAATGAAAGAGGATGACTTTATTAAGTCTACTAAAATTATCCGTAGGCGCTCGTTAGGCAACGGTCGTAAGTGGATAGGCATCGAGTTAGATTCCGCAGTACGTAAACACTTAGTTTCTACCAAGGATAAATTATTTATTGATTGGGCTACCTGCCGCTTTATTGACGATGTTGAAGTCGTTCGGTGCTTACATTGTCAACAGTTCGGTCACGTTAAGAAACACTGCGTTAATAAAGAACCGACTTGTGACTGACACGTTTGAGGCGTCTGGAGACGCGTCTCGGCGCGGGCCAGCTAGCTATAGCGTTTTTAGAATTTAGCCAGGAACAAAAATGTGCAATTTTTTGCAGTTCTATGCGAGCCAGACGCACGTTTGAGGCGTCTGGAGATGCGTCTCGGCGCGGGCCAGCTATCTATAGCGTTTTTAGAATTTAGCCAGGAACAAAAATGTGCAATTTTTTGTAGTTCTATGCGAGCCAGACGCACGTTTGAGGCGTCGGAAGACGCGTCTCGGCGCGGGCCAGCTAGCTATAGCGTTTTTAGAATTTAGCCAGGAACAAAAATGTGCATTTTTTTGCAGTTCTATGCGAGCCAGACGCACGTTTGAGGCGTCTGGAGACGCGTCTCGGCGCGGGCCAGCTAGCTATAGTGTTTTAAGAATTTAGCCAGGAAAAAAAATGTGCAACTTTTTGCAGTTCTATGCGAGACAGACGCACGTTTGAGGCGTCTGGAGACGGGTCCCGGCGCTTGCCAGATATTTATAGCGTTTTTAGAATTTAGCCAGGAACAAAAATGTGCAATTTTTTGCAGTTCTATGCGAGCCAGACGCACGTTTGAGGCGTCTGGAGACGCGTCTCGGCGCGGGCCAGCTAGCAAGAGCATTTTTATAATTTAGCCAGGAACAGAAATGTGCAATTTTTTGCAGTTCTATGCGAGCCAGACGCACGTTTGAGGCGTCTGGAGAGGCGTCTCGACGCGGGCCAACTAGCTATAGCGTTTTTAGAATTTAGCTAGGAACAAAAATGTGCAATTTTTTGCAGTTCTATGCGAGCCAGACGCACGTTTGAGGCGTCTGGAGACGCGTCTCGGCGCGGGCCAGCTAGCTATAGTGTTTTAAGAATTTAGCCAGGAAAAAAAATGTGCAACTTTTTGCAGTTCTATGCGAGACAGACGCACGTTTGAGGCGTCTGGAGACGCGTCCCGGCGCTTGCCAGATATTTATAGCGTTTTTAGAATTTAGCCAGGTACAAAAATGTGCAATTTTTTGCAGTTCTATGCGAGCCAGACGCACGTTTGAGGCGTCTGGAGACGCGTCTCGGCGCGGGCCAGCTAGCTATAGCGTTTTTAGAATTTAGCCAGGAACAAAAATGTGCAATTTTTTGCAGTTCTATGCGAGCCAGACGCACGTTTGAGGCGTCTGGAGAGGCGTCTCGACGCGGGCCAACTAGCTATAGCGTTTTTAGAATTTAGCTAGGAACAAAAATGTGCAATTTTTTGTAGTTCTATGCGAGCCAGACGCACGTTTGAGGCGTCTGGAGACGCGTCTCGGCGCGGGCCAGCTAGCTATAGCGTTTTTAGAATTTAGCCAGGAACAAAAATGTGCAATTTTTTGCAGTTCTATGCGAGCCAGACGCACGTTTGAGGCGCTGGAGACGCGTCTCGGCGCGGGCCAGCTAGCTATAGCGTTTTTAGAATTTAGCCAGGAACAAAATGTGCAACTTTTTGCATTTGTATGCGAGTCAGGCGCACGTTTGAGGCGTCTGGAGACGCGTCTCGGCGCGGGCCAGCTAGCTATAGCGTTTTGAGAATTTAGCCAGGAACAAAAATGTGCAATTTTTTGCAGTTCTATGCGCGCCAGACGCACGTTTGAGGCGTCTGGAGATGCGTCTCGGCGCGGGCCAGCTAGCTATAGCGTTTTTAGAATTTAGCCAGGAACAAAAATGTGCAATTTTTTGCAGTTCTATGCGAGCCAGACGCACGTTTGAGGCGTCTGGAGACGCGTCTCGGCGCGGGCCAGCTAGCTATAGCGTTTTTAGAATTTAGCCAGGAACAAATGTGTGCAATTTTTTGTAGTTCTATGCGAGCCAGACGCACATTTGAGGCGTCTGGAGACGCGTCTCGGCGCGGGCCAGCTAGCTATAGCGTTTTTAGAATTTAGCCAGGAACAAATGTGTGCAATTTTTTGCAGTTCTATGCAGCCAGACGCACGTTTGAGGCGTCTGGAGACGCGTCTCGGCGCGGGCCAGCTAGCTATAGCATTTTTAGAATTTAGCCAGGAACAAAAATGTGCAATTTTTTGCAGTTCTATGCGAGCCAGACGCACGTTTGAGGCGTCTGGAGAGGCGTCTTGACGCGGGCCAACTAGCTATAGCGTTTTTAGAATTTAGCTAGGAACAAAAATGTGCAATTTTTTGCAGTTCTATGCGAGCCAGACGCACGTTTGAGGCGTCTGGAGACGCGTCTCGGCGCGGGCCAGCTAGCTATAGCGTTTTTAGAATTTAGCCAGGAACAAAAATGTGCAATTTTTTGCAGTTCTATGCGAGCCAGACGCACGTTTGAGGCGTCTGGAGACGCGTCTCGGCGCGCGCCAGCTAGCTATAGTGTTTTTAGAATTTAGCCAGGAACAAAAATGTGCAATTTTTTTGCAGTTCTATGCGAGCCAGACGCACGTTTGAGGCGTCTGGAGACGCGTCTCGGCGCGGGCCAGCTAGCTATAGCGTTTTTAGAATTTAGCCAGGAACAAAAATGTGCAATTTCTTGCAGTTCTATGCGAGCCAGACGCACGTTTGAGGCGTCTGGAGACGCGTCTCGGCGCGGGCCAGCTAGCTATAGCGTTTTTGAATTTAGCCAGGACCAGAAATGTGCAATTTTTTGCAGTTCTATGCGAGCCAGACGCACGTTTGAGGCGTCTGGAGACGCGTCTCAGCGCGGGCCAACTAGCTATAGCGTTTTTATAATTTAGCTAGGAACAAAAATGTGCAATTTTATGCAGTTCTATGCGAGCCAGACGCACGTTTGAGGCGTCTGGAGACGCGTCTCGGCGCGGGCCAGCTAGCTATAGCGTTTCTAGAATTTAGCCAGGAACAAAAATGTGCAATTTTTTGCAGTTCTATGCGAGCCAGACGCACGTTTGAGGCGTCTGGAGACGCGTCTCGGCGCGGGCCAGCTAGCTATAGCGTTTTTAGAATTTAGCCAGGTACAAAAATGTGCAATTTTTTGCAGTTCTATGCGAGCCAGACGCACGTTTGAGGCGTCTGGAGACGCGTCTCGGCGCGGGCCAGCTAGCTATAGCGTTTTTAGAATTTAGCCAGGAACAAAAATGTGCAATTTTTTGCAGTTCTATGCGAGCCAGACGCACGTTTGAGGCGTCTGGAGACGCGTCTCGGCGCGGGCCAGCTAGCTATAGCGTTTTTATAATTTAGCCAGGAACAAAAATGTGCAATTTTTTGCAGTTCTATGCGAGCCAGACGCACGTTTGAGGCGTCTGGAGACGCGTCTCGGCGCGGGCCAGCTAGCTATAGCGTATTTAGAATTTAGCTAGGAACAAAAATGTGCAATTTTTTGCAGTTCTATGCGAGCCAGACGCACGTTTGAGGCGTCTGGAGACGCGTCTCGGCGCGGGCCAGCTAGCTATAGCGTTTTTAGAATTTAGCCAGGAACAAAAGTGTGCAATTTTTTGCAGTTCTATGCAGCCAGACGCACGTTTGAGGCGTCTGGAGACGCGTCTCGGCGCGGGCCAGCTAGCTATAGCGTTTTTAGAATTTAGCCAGGAACAAAAATGTGCAGTTTTTTGCAGTTCTATGCGAGCCAGACGCACGTTTGAGGCGTCTGGAGAGGCGTCTCGACGCGGGCCAACTAGCTATAGCGTTTTTAGAATTTAGCTAGGAACAAAAATGTGCAATTTTTTGCAGTTCTATGCGAGCCAGACGCACGTTTGAGGCGTCTGGAGACGCGTCTCGGCGCGGGCCAGCTAGCTATAGCGTTTTTAGAATTTAGCCAGGAACAAAAATGTGCAATTTTTTGCAGTTCTATGCGAGCCAGACGCACGTTTGAGGCGTCTGGAGACGCGTCTCGGCGCGGGCCAGCTAGCTATAGCGTTTTTAGAATTTAGCCAGGAACAAAAATGTGCAATTTTTTGCAGTTCTATGCGAGCCAGACGCACGTTTGAGGCGTCTGGAGACGCGTCTCGGCGCGGGCCAGCTAGCTATAGCGTTTTTAGAATTTAGCCAGGAACAAAAATGTGCAATTTTTTGCCGTTCTATGCGAACCAGACGCACGTTTGAGGCGTCTGGAGACGCGTCTCGGCGCGGGCCAGCTAGCTATAGCGCTTTTAGGATTTAGTCAGGAACAAAAATGTGCAATTTTTTGCAGTTCTATGCGTGCCAGACGCACGTTTGAGGCGTCTGGAGACGCGTCTCGGCGCGGGCCAGCTAGCTATAGCGTTTTTAGAATTTAGCCAGGAACAAAAATGTGCAATTTTTTGCAGTTCTATGCGAGCCAGACGCACGTTTGAGGCGTCTGGAGACGCGTCTCGGCGCGGGCCAGCTAGCTATAGCGTTTTTAGAATTTAGCCAGGAACAAAAATGTGCAACTTTTTGCATTTGTATGCGAGTCAGGCGCACGATTCAGGCTTCTGGAGACGCGTCTCGGCGCGGGCCAGCTAGCTATAGCGTTTTTAGAATTTAGCCAGGAACAAAAATGTGCAATTTTTTGCAGTTCTATGCGCGCCAGACGCACGTTTGAGGCGTCTGGAGACGCGTCTCGGCGCGGGCCAGCTAGCTATAGCGTTTTTAGAATTTAGCCATGAACAAAAATGTGCAATTTTTTGAAAGAAAGAAAGAAAGAAAAATGTTTATTTGGGACTCGCACAAGACACATAAAATGAAAAAAAAAAAAAATGTAAAAATAACAGTTATAAAATATATATATACAGTTAAGCGGCATCCTTAAATTAATCTGTGCGAGGCCAAGAAGGTCCCTGTCTCAGCATATGCTGCGATATTTAATAATAAATATCACAGCGCTGGTGTTATGACAGGGCCTGGCGTGATGTCACGGACACACATACGGAACAACACTAAGATGTAAATACAATAAAATAATAATTAATTAATTAAATAGTTGAGAGTACGTGAGTGAGTTTGTGTATAAACAAAACAAAATAAAATAAAATGTGCAATAGATAAATACATACAAATAATAACTTCAAAATTAACCAAATCCCAATGGCCCAGTGCTCCAGTTTCATTTGTCAATGTCATAGACAAATGACGGAACGCGCGGGCGCACTGTGGGAAGCTATGGTCACAGACTATTCGTAATGGCTGGTTGTCGAAATTAAAAAAATGGCATTATGTAATATATTAGTCTGTCGGCGCATCCGCCTCTCAATACGCCTGCTGTCACTTTATAAAATGTCAATGTCAAACGTCACTGTCATATGTCATATGTCAATGTCCATAGCGAACACCGAGCACTGGTGAGGCGGCCATCTTGTAATAAGTGACACTAAGTGTTGTACCGTCGTGGAGTGCGCACGCAACCACGTGCTCGGTGGACGTTAAGTTCTAATCCGCGTTAAGCTTAGTGATCATTAATTAATTGGTGAAACTATTGATTGTAGTATCGAGAATTATAAGTGAAGTGATTATTGCAATAGTTATTTTATTGAAATACTGTCTTCCTACCCGATAATCCACGCCTACCCGTACATGTCTCATAATCCTGATGATAGTCGAAAGACTTCAAGTCTATGAAAATGGCCGAAACACAACAAACAATGTAAATAAAACAAAACGAAAGCCTTATCGAGTGCATCTATAATAGTATAGCTAAGTTACAACGAGAACATGGGACCGTTCACAAATACTCGTTGCGTGCATACCCTGGGAAAGTTAATATTTTTATGTAGTTTCTTTTTGAATGCGCAGTAGGTGTTGCTTGAATTTTGAACTAAAAGTACCAATTGTTTTTATAGCACGAAACGGCGGTGGCAGGTCGTTCCAGCAACGAGAAGCTGCGAATTTAAAACTTCCACGGAATGCAGCAGTTCGATGAGGCGTAGACAACAAAAGGTAAGCCGATGCTCTTGTTTTCACTTTGTTCACATCTCGGGCCCAAGTTAACCTACTATATAGATATATATACTATATTTTGCAATTCTATGCGAGCCAGACGCACGTTTGAGGCGTCTGGAGACGCGTCTCGGCGCAGGCCAGCTAGCTATAGCGTTTTCAGAATTTAGCCAGGAACAAAAATGTGCAATTTTTTGCAGTTCTATGCGAGCCAGACGCACGTTTGAGGCGTCTGGAGACGCGTGTTGGCGCGGGCTCGCTAGCTATAGCGTTTTTAGAATTTAGCCAGGAACAAAAATGTGCAATTTTTTGCAGTTCTATGCGAGCCAGACGCACGTTTGAGGCGTCTGGAGACGCGTCTCGGCGCGGGCCAGCTAGCTATAGCGTTTTTAAAAATTAGCCAGGAACAAAAATGTGCAATTTTTTGCAGTTCTATGCGAGCCAGACGCACGTTTGAGGCGTCTGGAGACGCGGCTCGACGCGGGCCAGCTAGCTATAGCGTTTTTAGAATTTAGCCAGGAACAAAAATGTGCAATTTTTTGCAGTTCTATGCGAACCAGACGCACGTTTGAGGCGTCTGGAGACGAGTCTCGGCGCAGGCCAGCTAGCTATAGCGTTTTAGAATTTAGCCAGGAACAAAAATGTGCAATTTTTTGCAGTTCTATGCGAGCCAGACGCACGTTTGAGGCGTCTGGAGACGCGTCTCGACGCGGGCCATCTAGCTATGGCGTTTTTAGAATTTAGCCAGGAACAAAAATGTGCAATTTTTTGCAGTTCTATGCGAGCCAGACGCACGTTTGAGGCGTCTGGAGACGCGTCTCGGCGCGGGCCAGCTAGCTATAGCGTTTTTAGTATTTAGCCAGGAACAAAAATGTGCAATTTTTTACAGTTCTATGCGAGCCAGACGCACGTTTGAGGCGTCTGGAGACGCGTCTCGGCGCTGGCCAGCTAGCTATAGCGTTTTTAGAATTTAGCCAGGAACAAAAATGTGCAATTTTTTGCAGTTCTATGCGAGCCAGACGCACGTTTGAGGCGTCTGGAGACGCGTCTCGGCGCGGGCCAGCTAGCTACAGCGTTTTTAGAATTTAGCCAGGAACAAAAATGTGCAATTTTTTTGCAGTTCTATGCGAGCCAGACGCACGTTTGAGGCGTCTGGAGACGCGTCTCGGCGCGGGCCAGCTAGCTATAGCGTTTTTAGAATTTAGCCAGGAACAAAAATGTGCAATTTTTTGCAGTTCTATGCGAGCCAGACGCACGTTTGAGGCGTCTGGAGACGCGTCTCGGCGCGGACCAGCTAGCTATAGCGTTTATAGAATTTAGCCAGGAACAAAAATGTGCAATTTTTTTGCAGTTCTATGCGAGCCAGACGCACGTTTGAGGCGTCTGGAGACGCGTCTTGGCGCGGGCCAGCTAGCTATAGCGTTTTTAGAATTTAGCCAGGAACAAAAGGTGCAATTTTTTCCAGTTCTATGCGAGCCAGACGCACGTTTGAGGCGTCTGGGGACGCGTCTCGGCGCGGGCCAGCTAGCTACAGCGTTTTTTGAATTTAGCCAGGAACAAAAGTGTGCAATTTTTTGCAGTTCTATGCAGCCAGACGCACGTTTGAGGCGTCTGGAGACGCGTCTCGGCGCGGGCCAGCTAGCTATAGCGTTTTTAGAATTTAGCCAGGAACAAAAATGTGCAATTTTTTGCATTTCTATGCGAGCCAGACGCACGTTTGAGGCGTCTGGAGACGCGTCTGGAGACGCGTCTCGGCGCGGGCCAGCTAGCTATAGCGTTTTTAGAATTTAGACAGGAACAAAAATGTGCAACTTTTTGCATTTGTATGCGAGTCAGGCACACGTTTGAGGCGTCTGGAGACGCGTCTCGGCGCGGGCCAGCTAGTTATAGCGTTTTTAGACTTAAGCCAGGAACAAAAATGTGCAATTTTTTGCATTTCTATGCGAGCCAGACGCACGTTTGAGGCGTCTGGAGACGCGTCTCGGCGCGGGCCAGCTAGCTATAGCGTTTTTAGAATTTAGCAAGGAACAAAAATGTGCAATTTTTTGCAGTTCTATGGGAGCCAGACGCACGTTTGAGGCGTCTGGAGACGCGTCTCGGCGCGGGCCAGCTAGCTATAGCGTTTTCAGAATTTAGCCAGGAACATAAATGTTCAATTTTTTGCATTTCTATGCGAGCCAGACGCACGTTTGAGACGTCTGGAGACGCGTCTGGAGACGCGTCTGGAGACGCGTCTGGAGACGCGTCTCGGCGCGGGCCAGCTAGCTATAGCGTTTTTAGAATTTAGACAGGAACAAAAATGTACAACTTTTTGCATTTGTATGCGAGTCAGGCGCACGTTTGAGGCGTCTGGAGACGCGTCTCGGCGCGGGCCAGCTAGTTATAGCGTTTTTAGACTTTAGCCAGGAACAAACATGTGCAATTTTTTGCAGTTCTATGCGAGCCAGACGCACGTTTGAGGCGTCTGGAGACGCGTCTCGAAGCGGGCCAGCTAGCTATAGCATTTTTAGAATTTAGGTAGGAACAAAAATGTGCAATTTTTGCAGTTCTATGCGAGCCAGACGCACGTTTGAGGCGTCTGGAGACGCGTCTCGGCGCGGGCCAGCTAGCTATAGCGTTTTTAGAATTTAGCCAGGAACAAAAATGTGCAATTTTTTGCAGTTCTATGCGAGCCAGACGCACGTTTGAGGCCTCTGGAGACGCGTCTCGGCGCGGGCCAGCTAGCTATAGCGTTTTTAGAATTTAGCCAGGAACAAAAATGTGCAATTTTTTGCAGTTCTATGCGAGCCAGACGCACGTTTGAGGCGTCTGGAGACGCGTCTCGGCGCGGGCCAGCTAACTATAGCGTTTTTAGAATTTAGCCAGGAACAAAAATGTGCAATTTTTTGCAGTTCTATGCGAGCCAGACGCACGTTTGAGGCGTCTGGAGACGCGTCTCGGCGCGGGCCAGCTAGCTATAGCGTTTTTAGAATTTAGCCAGGAACAAAAATGTGCAATTTTTTGCAGTTCTATGCGAGCCAGACGCACGTTTGAGGCGTCTGGAGAGGCGTCTCGACGCGGGCCAACTAGCTATAGCGTTTTTAGAATTTAGCTAGGAACAAAAATGTGCAATTTTTTGTAGTTCTATGCGAGCCAGACGCGCGTTTGAGGCGTCTGGAGACGCGTCTCGGCGCGGGCCAGCTAGCTATAGCGTTTTTAGAATTTAGCAAGGAACAAAAATGTGCAATTTTTTGCAGTTCTATGCGAGCCAGACGCACGTTTGAGGCGTCTGGAGACGCGTCTCGGCGCGGGCCAGCTAGCTATAGCGTTTTTAGAATTTAGCCAGGAACAAAAATGTGCAATTTTTTGCAGTTCTATGCGAGCCAGACGCACGTTTGAGGCCTCTGGAGACGCGTCTCGGCGCGGGCCAGCTAGCTATAGCGTTTTTAGAATTTAGCCAGGAACAAAAATGTGCAACTTTTTGCATTTGTATGCGATTCAGGCGCACGTTTGAGGCGTCTGGAGACGCGTCTCGGCGCGGGCCAGCTAGCTATAGCGTTTTTAGAATTTAGCCAGGAACAAAAATGTGCAATTTTTTTGCCGTTCTATGCGAACCAGACGCACGTTTGAGGCGTCTGGAGACGCGTCTCGGCGCGGGCCAGCTAGCTATAGCGTTTTTAGAATTTAGCCAGGAACAAAAATGTGCAACTTTTTGCATTTGTATGCGAGTCAGGCGCACGTTTGAGGCGTCTGGAGACGCGTCTCGGCGCGGGCCAGCTAGCTATAGCGTTTCTAGAATTTAGCCAGGAACAAAAATGTGCAATTTTTTTCAGTTCTATGCGAGCCAGACGCACGTTTGAGGCGTCTGGAGACGCGTCTCGGCGCGGGCCAGCTAGCTATAGCGTTTTTAGAATTTAGCCAGGAACAAAAATGTGCAATTTTTTGCAGTTCTATGCCAGCCAGACGCACGTATGAGGCGTCTGGGACGCGTCTCGGCGCGGGCCAGCTAGCTATAGCGTTTTTAGAATTTAGCCCGGAACAGAAATGTGCAATTTTTTGTAGTTCTATGCGAGCCAGACGCACGTTTGAGGCGTCTGGAGACGCGTCTCGGCGCGGGCCAGCTAGCTATAGCGTTTTTAGAATTTAGCCAGGAACAAAAATGTGCAATTTTTTGCAGTTCTATGCGAGCCAGACGCACGTTTGAGGCCTCTGGAGACGCGTCTCGGCGCGGGCCAGCTAGCTATAGCGTTTTTAGAATTTAGCCAGGAACAAAATGTGCAATTTTTTGCAGTTCTATGCGAGCCAGACGCACGTTTGAGGCGTCTGGAGACGCGTCTCGGCGCGGGCCAGCTAGCTATAGCGTTTTTAGAATTTAGCCAGGAACAAAAATGTGCAATTTTTTGCAGTTCTATGCGAGCCAGACGCACGTTTGAGGCGTCTGGAGACGCGTCTCGGCGCGGGCCAGCTAGCTATAGCGTTTTTAGAATTTAGCAAGGAACAAAAATGTGCAATTTTTTGCAGTTCTATGCGAGCCAGACGCACGTTAGAGATGTCTGGAGACGCGTCTCGGCGCGGGCCAGCTAGCTATAGCGTTTTCAGAATTTAGCCAGGAACATAAATGTTCAATTTTTTGCATTTCTATGCGAGCCAGACGCACGTTTGAGGCGTCTGGAGACGCGTCTGGAGACGCGTCTCGGCGCGGGCCAGCTAGCTATAGCGTTTTTAGAATTTAGACAGGAACAAAAATGTACAACTTTTTGCATTTGTATGCGAGTCAGGCGCACGTTTGAGGCGTCTGGAGACGCGTCTCGGCGCGGGCCAGCTTGTTATAGCGTTTTTAGACTTTAGCCGGGAACAAACATGTGCAATTTTTTGCAGTTCTATGCGAGCCAGACGCACGTTTGAGGCGTCTGGAGACGCGTCTCGGCGCGGGCCAGCTAGCTATAGCATTTTTAGAATTTAGGTAGGAACAAAAATGTGCAATTTTTTGCAGTTCTATGCGAACCAGACGCACGTTTGAGGCGTCTGGAGACGCGTCTCGGCGCGGGCCAGCTAGCTATAGCGTTTTCAGAATTTAGCCAGGAACAAAAATGTGCAATTTTTTGCAGTTCTATGCGAGCCAGACGCACGTTTGAGGCGTCTGGAGACGCGTCTCGGCGCGGGCCAGCTAGCTATAGCGTTTTTAGAATTTAGCCAGGAACAAAAATGTGCAATTTTTTGCAGTTCTATGCGAGCCAGACGCACGTTTGAGGCGTCTGGAGACGCGTCTCGGCGCGGGCCAGCTAGCTATAGCGTTTTTAGAATTTAGCCAGGAACAAAAATGTGCAGTTTTTTGCAGTTCTATGCGAGCCAGACGCACGTTTGAAGCGTCTGGAGAGGCGTCTCGACGCGGGCCAACTAGCTATAGCGTTTTTAGAATTTAGCTAGGAACAAAAATGTGCAATTTTTTGTAGTTCTATGCGAGCCAGACGCACGTTTGAGGCGTCTGGAGACGCGTCTCGGCGCGGGCCAGCTAGCTATAGCGTTTTTAGAATTTAGCCAGGAACAAAAATGTGCAATTTTTTGCAGTTCTATGCGAGCCAGACGCACGTTTGAGGCGTCTGGAGACGCGTCTCGGCGCGGGCCAGCTAGCTATAGCGTTTTTAGAATTTAGCCAGGAACAAAAATGTGCAACTTTTTGCATTTGTATGCGAGTCAGGCGCACGTTTGAGGCGTCTGGAGACGCGTCTCGGCGCGGGCCAGCTAGCTATAGCGTTTCTAGAATTTAGCCAGGAACAAAAATGTGCAATTTTTTTCAGTTCTATGCGAGCCAGACGCACGTTTGAGGCGTCTGGAGACGCGTCTCGGCGCGGGCCAGCTAGCTATAGCGTTTTTAGAATTTAGCCAGGAACAAAAATGTGCAATTTTTTGCAGTTCTATGCGAGCCAGACGCACGTTTGAGGCGTCTGGAGATGCGTCTCGGAGCGGGCCAGCTAGCTATAGCATTTTTAGAATTAGCCAGGAACAAAAATGTGCAATTTTTTGCAGTTCTATGCGAGCCAGACGCACGTTTGAGGCGTCTGGAGACGCGTCTCGGCGCGGGCCAGCTAGCTATAGCGTTTTTAGAATTTAGCAAGGAACAAAAATGTGCAATTTTTTGCAGTTCTATGCGAGCCAGACGCACGTTTGAGGCGTCTGGAGACGCGTCTCGGCGCGGGCCAGCTAGCTATAGCGTTTTTAGAATTTAGCCAGGAACAAAAATGTGCAATTTTTTGCAGTTCTATGCGAGCCAGACGCACGTTTGAGGCGTCTGGAGACGCGTCTCGGCGCGGGCCAGCTAGCTATAGCGTTTTTAGAATTTAGCTAGGAACAAAAATGTGCAATTTTTTGCAGTTCTATGCGAGCCAGACGCACGTTTGAGGTGTCTAGAGACGCGTCTCGGCGCGGGCCAGCTAGCTATAGCGTTTTCAGAATTTAGCCAGGAACATAAATGTTCAATTTTTTGCATTTCTATGCGAGCCAGACGCACGTTTGAGGCGTCTGGAGACGCGTCTGGAGACGCGTCTCGGCGCGGGCCACCTAGCTATAGCGTTTTTAGAATTTAGACAGGAACAAAAATGTACAACTTTTTGCATTTGTATGCGAGTCAGGCGCACGTTTGAGGCGTCTGGAGACGCGTCTCGGCGCGGGCCAGCTTGTTATAGCGTTTTTAGACTTTAGCCGGGAACAAACATGTGCAATTTTTTGCAGTTCTATGCGAGCCAGACGCACGTTTGAGGCGTCTGGAGACGCGTCTCGGCGCGGGCCAGCTAGCTATAGCATTTTTAGAATTTAGGTTGGAACAAAAATGTGCAATTTTTTGCAGTTCTATGCGAGCCAGACGCACGTTTGAGCCGTCTGGAGACGCGTCTCGGCGCGGGCCAGCTAGCTATAGCGTTTTTAGAATTTAGCCAGGAACAAAAATGTGCAATTTTTTGCAGTTCTATGCGAGCCAGACGCACGTTTGAGGCGTCTGGAGACGCGTCTCGGCGCAGGCCAGCTAGCTATAGCGTTTTTAGAATTTAGCCAGGAACAAAAATGTGCAATTTTTTGCAGTTCTATGCGAGCCAGACGCACGTTTGAGGCGTCTGGAGACGCGTCTCGGAGCGGGCCAGCTAGCTATAGCATTTCTAGAATTAGCCAGGAACAAAAATGTGCAATTTTTTGCAGTTCTATGCGAGCCAGACGCACGTTTGAGGCGTCTGGAGACGCGTCTCGGCGCGGGCCAGCTAGCTATAGCGTTTTTAGAATTTAGCAAGGAACAAAAATGTGCAATTTTTTGCAGTTCTATGCGAGCCAGACGCACGTTAGAGGTGTCTGGAGACGCGTCTCGGCGCGGGCCAGCTAGCTATAGCGTTTTCAGAATTTAGCCAGGAACATAAATGTACAACTTTTTGCATTTGTATGCGAGTCAGGCGCACGTTTGAGGCGTCTGGAGACGCGTCTCGGCGCGGGCCAGCTTGTTATAGCGTTTTTAGACTTTAGCCGGGAACAAACATGTGCAATTTTTTGCAGTTCTATGCGAGCCAGACGCACGTTTGAGGCGTCTGGAGACGCGTCTCGGCGCGGGCCAGCTAGCTATAGCATTTTTAGAATTTAGGTAGGAACAAAAATGTGCAATTTTTTGCAGTTCTATGCGAACCAGACGCACGTTTGAGGCGTCTGGAGACGCGTCTCGGCGCGGGCCAGCTAGCTATAGCGTTTTTAGAATTTAGCCAGGAACAAAAATGTGCAATTTTTTGCAGTTCTATGCGGGCCAGACGCACGTTTGAGGCGTCTGGAGACGCGTCTCGGCGCGGGCCAGCTAACTATAGCGTTTTTAGAATTTAGCCAGGAACAAAAATGTGCAATTTTTTGCAGTTCTATGCGAGCCAGACGCACGTTTGAGGCGTCTGGAGACGCGTCTCGACGCGGGCCAGCTAGCTATAGCGTTTTTAGAATTTAGCCAGGAACAAAAATGTGCAATTTTTTGCAGTTCTATCCGAGCCAGACGCACGTTTGAGGCGTCTGGAGACGCGTCTCGACGCGGGCCAGCAAGTTATAGCGTTTTTAGAATTTAGCCAGGAACAAAAATGTGCAATTTTTTGCAGTACTATGCGAGCCAGACGCGCGTTTGAGGCGTCTGGAGACGCGTCTCGGCGCGGGCCAGCTAGCTATAGCGTTTTTAGAATTTAGCCAGGAACAAAAATGTGCAATTTTTTGTAGTTCTATGCGAGCCAGACGCACGTTTGAGGCGTCTGGAGACGCGGCTCGGCGCGGGCCAGCTAGCTATAGCGTTTTTAGAATTTAGCCAGGAACAAAAATGTGTAATTTTATGCAGTTCTATCGAGCCAGACGCACGTTTGAGGCGTCTGGAGACGCGTCTCGACGCGGGCCAGCAAGTTATAGCGTTTTTAGTATTTAGCCAGGAACAAACATGTGCAATTTTTTGCAGTACTGTGCGAGCCAGACGCACGTTTGAGGCGTCTGGAGACGCGTCTCGGCGCGGGACAGCTAGCTATAGCGTTTTTAGAATTTAGCCAGGAACAAAAATGTGCAATTTTTTGTAGTTCTATGCGAGCCAGACGCACGTTTGAGGCGTCTGGAGACGCGTCTCGGCGCGGGCCAGCTAGCTATAGCGTTTTTAGAATTTAGCCAGGAACAAAAATGTGTAATTTTATGCAGTTCTATGCGAGCCAGACGCACGTTTGAGGCGTCTGGAGACGCGTCTCGACGCGGGCCAGCAAGTTATAGCGTTTTTAGAATTTAGCCAGGAACAAAAATGTGCAATTTTTTGCAGTACTATGCGAGCCAGACGCACGTTTGAGGCGTCTGGAGACGCGTCTCGGCGCGGGCCAGCTAGCTATAGCGTTTTTAGAATTTAGCCAGGAACAAAAATGTGCAATTTTTTGTAGTTCTATGGAGCCAGACGCACGTTTGAGGCGTTTGGAGACGCGTCTCGGCGCGGGCCAGCTAGCTATAGCGTTTTTAGAATTTAGCCAGGAACAAAAATGTGTAATTTTATGCAGTTCTATCGAGCCAGACGCACGTTTGAGGCGTCTGGAGACGCGTCTCGACGCGGGCCAGCAAGTTATAGCGTTTTTAGTATTTAGCCAGGAACAAACATGTGCAATTTTTTGCAGTACTGTGCGAGCCAGACGCACGTTTGAGGCGTCTGGAGACGCGTCTCGGCGCGGGACAGCTAGCTATAGCGTTTTTAGAATTTAGCCAGGAACAAAAATGTGCAATTTTTTGTAGTTCTATGCGAGCCAGACGCACGTTTGAGGCGTCTGGAGACGCGTCTCGGCGCGGGCCAGCTAGCTATAGCGTTTTTAGAATTTAGCCAGGAACAAAAATGTGCAATTTTTTGTAGTTCTATGCGAGCCAGACGCACGTTTGAGGCGTCTGGAGACGCGTCTGGAGACGCGTCTCGGCGCGGGCCAGCTAGCTATAGCGTTTTTAGAATTTAGACAGGAACAAAAATGTACAACTTTTTGCATTTGTATGCGAGTCAGGCGCACGTTTGAGGCGTCTGGAGACGCGTCTCGGCGCGGGCCAGCTTGTTATAGCGTTTTTAGACTTTAGCCGGGAACAAACATGTGCAATTTTTTGCAGTTCTATGCGAGCCAGACGCACGTTTGAGGCGTCTGGAGACGCGTCTCGGCGCGGGCCAGCTAGCTATAGCATTTTTAGAATTTAGGTAGGAACAAAAATGTGCAATTTTTTGCAGTTCTATGCGAACCAGACGCACGTTTGAGGCGTCTGGAGACGCGTCTCGGCGCGGGCCAGCTAGCTATAGCGTTTTTAGAATTTAGCCAGGAACAAAAATGTGCAATTTTTTGCAGTTCTATGCGAGCCAGACGCACGTTTGAGGCGTCTGGAGACGCGTCTCGACGCGTGCCCGCTAGCTATAGCGTTTTTAGAATTTAGCCAGGAACAAAAATGTGCATTTTTTTGCAGTTCTATGCGAGCCAGACGCACGTTTGAGGCGTCTGGAGACGCGTCTCGGCGCGGGCCAGCTAGCTATAGCGTTTTTAGAATTAAGCCAGGAACAAAAATGTGCAATTTTTTGCAGTTCTATGCGAGCCAGACGCACGTTTGAGGCGTCTGGAGACGCGTCTCGACGCGTGCCAGCTAGCTATAGCGTTTTTAGAATTTAGCCAGGAACAAAAATGTGCAATTTTTTGCAGTTCTATGCGGGCCAGACGCACGTTTGAGGCGTCTGGAGACGCGTCTCGGCGCGGGCCAGCTAACTATAGCGTTTTTAGAATTTAGCCAGGAACAAAAATGTGCAATTTTTTGCAGTTCTATGCGAGCCAGACGCACGTTTGAGGCGTCTGGAGACGCGTCTCGACGCGGGCCAGCTAGCTATAGCGTTTTTAGAATTTAGCCAGGAACAAAAATGTGCAATTTTTTGCAGTTCTATCCGAGCCAGACGCACGTTTGAGGCGTCTGGAGACGCGTCTCGACGCGGGCCAGCAAGTTATAGCGTTTTTAGAATTTAGCCAGGAACAAAAATGTGCAATTTTTTGCAGTACTATGCGAGCCAGACGCGCGTTTGAGGCGTCTGGAGACGCGTCTCGGCGCGGGCCAGCTAGCTATAGCGTTTTTAGAATTAAGCCAGGAACAAAAATGTGCAATTTTTTGCAGTTCTATGCGAGCCAGACGCACGTTTGAGGCGTCTGGAGACGCGTCTCGACGCGTGCCAGCTAGCTATAGCGTTTTTAGAATTTAGCCAGGAACAAAAATGTGCAATTTTTTGCAGTTCTATGCGGGCCAGACGCACGTTTGAGGCGTCTGGAGACGCGTCTCGGCGCGGGCCAGCTAACTATAGCGTTTTTAGAATTTAGCCAGGAACAAAAATGTGCAATTTTTTGCAGTTCTATGCGAGCCAGACGCACGTTTGAGGCGTCTGGAGACGCGTCTCGACGCGGGCCAGCTAGCTATAGCGTTTTTAGAATTTAGCCAGGAACAAAAATGTGCAATTTTTTGCAGTTCTATCCGAGCCAGACGCACGTTTGAGGCGTCTGGAGACGCGTCTCGACGCGGGCCAGAAAGTTATAGCGTTTTTAGAATTTAGCCAGGAACAAAAATGTGCAATTTTTTGCAGTACTATGCGAGCCAGACGCGCGTTTGAGGCGTCTGGAGACGCGTCTCGGCGCGGGCCAGCTAGCTATAGCGTTTTTAGAATTTAGCCAGGAACAAAAATGTGCAATTTTTTGTAGTTCTATGCGAGCCAGACGCACGTTTGAGGCGTCTGGAGACGCGTCTCGGCGCGGGCCAGCTAGCTATAGCGTTTTTAGAATTTAGCCAGGAACAAAAATGTGTAATTTTATGCAGTTCTATCGAGCCAGACGCACGTTTGAGGCGTCTGGAGACGCGTCTCGACGCGGGCCAGCAAGTTATAGCGTTTTTAGTATTTAGCCAGGAACAAACATGTGCAATTTTTTGCAGTACTGTGCGAGCCAGACGCACGTTTGAGGCGTCTGGAGACGCGTCTCGGCGCGGGACAGCTAGCTATAGCGTTTTTAGAATTTAGCCAGGAACAAAAATGTGCAATTTTTTGTAGTTCTATGCGAGCCAGACGCACGTTTGAGGCGTCTGGAGACGCGTCTCGGCGCGGGCCAGCTAGCTATAGCGTTTTTAGAATTTAGCCAGGAACAAAAATGTGTAATTTTATGTAGTTCTATGCGAGCCAGACGCACGTTTGAGGCGTCTGGAGACGCGTCTCGACGCGGGCCAGCAAGTTATAGCGTTTTTAGAATTTAGCCAGGAACAAAAATGTGCAATTTTTTGCAGTATTATGCGAGCCAGACGCACGTTTGAGGCGTCTGGAGACGCGTCTCGGCGCGGGCCAGCTAGCTATAGCGTTTTTAGAATTTAGCCAGGAACAAAAATGTGCAATTTTTTGTAGTTCTATGGAGCCAGACGCACGTATGAGGCGTTTGGAGACGCGTCTCGGCGCGGGCCAGCTAGCTATAGCGTTTTTAGAATTTAGCCAGGAACAAAAATGTGTAATTTTATGCAGTTCTATCGAGCCAGACGCACATTTGAGGCGTCTGGAGACGCGTCTCGACGCGGGCCAGCAAGTTATAGCGTTTTTAGTATTTAGCCAGGAACAAACATGTGCAATTTTTTGCAGTACTGTGCGAGCCAGACGCACGTTTGAGGCGTCTGGAGACGCGTCTCGGCGCGGGACAGCTAGCTATAGCGTTTTTAGAATTTAGCCAGGAACAAAAATGTGCAATTTTTTGTAGTTCTATGCGAGCCAGACGCACGTTTGAGGCGTCTGGAGACGCGTCTCGGCGCGGGCCAGCTAGCTATAGCGTTTTTAGAATTTAGCCAGGAACAAAAATGTGCAATTTTTTGTAGTTCTATGCGAGCCAGACGCACGTTTGAGGCGTCTGGAGACGCGTCTCGGCGCGGGCCAGCTAGCTATAGCGTTTTTAGAATTTAGCCAGGAACAAAAATGTGTAATTTTATGCAGTTCTTTGCGAGCCAGACGCACGTTTGAGGCGTCTGGAGACGCGTCTCGACGCGGGCCAGCAAGTTATAGCGTTTTTAGAATTTAGCCAGGAACAAAAATGTGCATTTTTTTGCAGTTCTATGCTAGCCAGACGCACGTTTGAGGCGTCTGGAGACGCGTCTCGGCGCGGGCCAGCTAGCTATAGCGTTTTTAGAATTTAGCCAGGAACAAAAATGTGCAATTTTTTGCAGTTCTATGCGAGCCAGACGCACGTTTGAGGCGTCTGGAGACGCGTCTCGGCGCGGGCCAGCTAGCTATAGCGTTTTTAGAATTTAGCCAGGAACAAAAATGTGTAATTTTATGCCGTTCTATGCGAGCCAGACGCACGTTTGAGGCATCTGGAGACGCGTCTCGGCGCGGGCCAGCTAGCTATAGCGTTTTTAGAATTTAGCCAGGAACAAAAATGTGCAATTTTTTGCAGTTCTATGCGAGCCAGACGCACGTTTGAGGCGTCTGGAGACGCGTCTCGACGCGGGCCAGCAAGTTATAGCGTTTTTAGAATTTAGCCAGGAACAAACATGTGCAATTTTTTGCAGTACTATGCGAGCCAGACGCACGTTTGAGGCGTCTGGAGACGCGTCTCGGCGCGGGCCAGCTAGCTATAGCGTTTTTAGAATTTAGCCAGGAACAAAAATGTGCAATTTTTTGTAGTTCTATGCGAGCCAGACGCACGTTTGAGGCGTCTGGAGACGCGTCTCGGCGCGGGCCAGCTAGCTATAGCGTTTTTAGAATTTAGCCAGGAACAAAAATGTGTAATTTTATGCAGTTCAATGCGAGCCAGACGCACGTTTGAGGCGTCTGGAGACGCGTCTCGACGCGGGCCAGCAAGTTATAGCGTTTTTAGTATTTAGCCAGGAACAAAAATGTGCAATTTTTTGCAGTACTATGCGAGCCAGACGCACGTTTGAGGCGTCTGGAGACGCGTCTCGGCGCGGGCCAGCTAGCTATAGCGTTTTTAGAATTTAGCCAGGAACAAAAATGTGCAATTTTTTGCAGTTCTATGCGAGCCAGACGCACGTTTGAGGCGTCTGGAGACGCGTCTTGGCGCGGGCCAGCTAGCTATAGCGATTTTAGAATTTAGCCACGAACAAAAATGTGCAATCATTTGCAGTTCTATACGAGCCAGACGCACGTTTGAGGCGTCTGGAGACGCGTCTCGGCGCGGGCCAGCTAGCTATAGCGTTTTTAAAATTTAGCCAGGAACAAAAATGTGCATTTTTTGCAGTTCTATGCGAGCCAGACGCACGTTTGAGGCGTCTGGAGACGCGTCTCGGCGCGGGCCAGCTAGCTATAGCGTTTTTAGAATTTAGCCAGGAACAAAAATGTGCAATTTTTTGCAGTTCTATGCGAGCCAGACGCACGTTTGAGGCGTCTGGAGACGCGTCTCGACGCGTGCCAGCTAGCTATAGCGTTTTTAGAATTTAGCCAGGAACAAAAATGTGCATTTTTTTTGCAGTTCTATGCGAGCCAGACGCACGTTTGAGGCGTCTGGAGACGCGTCTCGGCGCGGGACAGCTAGCTATAGCGTTTTTAGAATTTAGCCAGGAACAAAAATGTGCAATTTTTTGTAGTTCTATGCGAGCCAGACGCACGTTTGAGGCGTCTGGAGACGCGTCTCGGCGCGGGCCAGCTAGCTATAGCGTTTTTAGAATTTAGCCAGGAACAAAAATGTGTAATTTTATGCAGTTCTATGCGAGCCAGACGCACGTTTGAGGCGTCTGGAGACGCGTCTCGACGCGGGCCAGCAAGTTATAGCGTTTTTAGAATTTAGCCAGGAACAAAAATGTGCAATTTTTTGCAGTACTATGCGAGCCAGACGCACGTTTGAGGCGTCTGGAGACGCGTCTCGGCGCGGGCCAGCTAGCTATAGCGTTTTTAGAATTTAGCCAGGAACAAAAATGTGCAATTTTTTGTAGTGCTATGCGAGCCAGACGCACGTTTGAGGCGTCTGGAGACGCGTCTCGGCGCGGGCCAGCTAGCTATAGCGTTTTTAGAATTTAGCCAGGAACAAAAATGTGTAATTTTATGCAGTTCTATCGAGCCAGACGCACGTTTGAGGCGTCTGGAGACGCGTCTCGACGCGGGCCAGCAAGTTATAGCGTTTTTAGTATTTAGCCAGGAACAAACATGTGCAATTTTTTGCAGTACTGTGCGAGCCAGACGCACGTTTGAGGCGTCTGGAGACTCGTCTCGGCGCGGGACAGCTAGCTATAGCGTTTTTAGAATTTAGCCAGGAACAAAAATGTGCAATTTTTTGTAGTTCTATGCGAGCCAGACGCACGTTTGAGGCGTCTGGAGACGCGTCTCGGCGCGGGCCAGCTAGCTATAGCATTTTTAGAATTTAGGTAGGAACAAAAATGTGCAATTTTTTGCAGTTCTATGCGAACCAGACGCACGTTTGAGGCGTCTGGAGACGCGTCTCGGCGCGGGCCAGCTAGCTATAGCGTTTTTAGAATTTAGCCAGGAACAAAAATGTGCAATTTTTTGCAGTTCTATGCGAGCCAGACGCACGTTTGAGGCGTCTGGAGACGCGTCTCGACGCGTGCCCGCTAGCTATAGCGTTTTTAGAATTTAGCCAGGAACAAAAATGTGCATTTTTTTGCAGTTCTATGCGAGCCAGACGCACGTTTGAGGCGTCTGGAGACGCGTCTCGGCGCGGGCCAGCTAGCTATAGCGTTTTTAGAATTAAGCCAGGAACAAAAATGTGCAATTTTTTGCAGTTCTATGCGAGCCAGACGCACGTTTGAGGCGTCTGGAGACGCGTCTCGACGCGTGCCAGCTAGCTATAGCGTTTTTAGAATTTAGCCAGGAACAAAAATGTGCAATTTTTTGCAGTTCTATGCGAGCCAGACGCACGTTTGAGGCGTCTGGAGACGCGTCTCGGCGCGGGCCAGCTAACTATAGCGTTTTTAGAATTTAGCCAGGAACAAAAATGTGCAATTTTTTGCAGTTCTATGCGAGCCAGACGCACGTTTGAGGCGTCTGGAGACGCGTCTCGACGCGGGCCAGCTAGCTATAGCGTTTTTAGAATTTAGCCAGGAACAAAAATGTGCAATTTTTTGCAGTTCTATCCGAGCCAGACGCACGTTTGAGGCGTCTGGAGACGCGTCTCGACGCGGGCCAGCAAGTTATAGCGTTTTTAGAATTTAGCCAGGAACAAAAATGTGCAATTTTTTGCAGTACTATGCGAGCCAGACGCGCGTTTGAGGCGTCTGGAGACGCGTCTCGGCGCGGGCCAGCTAGCTATAGCGTTTTTAGAATTTAGCCAGGAACAAAAATGTGCAATTTTTTGTAGTTCTATGCGAGCCAGACGCACGTTTGAGGCGTCTGGAGACGCGTCTCGGCGCGGGCCAGCTAGCTATAGCGTTTTTAGAATTTAGCCAGGAACAAAAATGTGTAATTTTATGCAGTTCTATCGAGCCAGACGCACGTTTGAGGCGTCTGGAGACGCGTCTCGACGCGGGCCAGCAAGTTATAGCGTTTTTAGTATTTAGCCAGGAACAAACATGTGCAATTTTTTGCAGTACTGTGCGAGCCAGACGCACGTTTGAGGCGTCTGGAGACGCGTCTCGGCGCGGGACAGCTAGCTATAGCGTTTTTAGAATTTAGCCAGGAACAAAAATGTGCAATTTTTTGTAGTTCTATGCGAGCCAGACGCACGTTTGAGGCGTCTGGAGACGCGTCTCGGCGCGGGCCAGCTAGCTATAGCGTTTGTAGAATTTAGCCAGGAACAAAAATGTGTAATTTTTTGCAGTTCTATGCGAGCCAGACGCACGTTTGAGGCGTCTGGAGACGCGTCTCGACGCGGGCCAGCAAGTTATAGCGTTTTTAGAATTTAGCCAGGAACAAAAATGTGCAATTTTTTGCAGTACTATGCGAGCCAGACGCACGTTTGAGGCGTCTGGAGACGCGTCTCGGCGCGGGCCAGCTAGCTATAGCGTTTTTAGAATTTAGCCAGGAACAAAAATGTGCAATTTTTTGTAGTTCTATGGAGCCAGACGCACGTTTGAGGCGTTTGGAGACGCGTCTCGGCGCGGGCCAGCTAGCTATAGCGTTTTTAGAATTTAGCCAGGAACAAAAATGTGTAATTTTATGCAGTTCTATCGAGCCAGACGCACGTTTGAGGCGTCTGGAGACGCGTCTCGACGCGGGCCAGCAAGTTATAGCGTTTTTAGTATTTAGCCAGGAACAAACATGTGCAATTTTTTGCAGTACTGTGCGAGCCAGACGCACGTTTGAGGCGTCTGGAGACGCGTCTCGGCGCGGGACAGCTAGCTATAGCGTTTTTAGAATTTAGCCAGGAACAAAAATGTGCAATTTTTTGTAGTTCTATGCGAGCCAGACGCACGTTTGAGGCGTCTGGAGACGCGTCTCGGCGCGGGCCAGCTAGCTATAGCGTTTTTAGAATTTAGCCAGGAACAAAAATGTGCAATTTTTTGTAGTTCTATGCGAGCCAGACGCACGTTTGAGGCGTCTGGAGACGCGTCTGGAGACGCGTCTCGGCGCGGGCCAGCTAGCTATAGCGTTTTTAGAATTTAGACAGGAACAAAAATGTACAACTTTTTGCATTTGTATGCGAGTCAGGCGCACGTTTGAGGCGTCTGGAGACGCGTCTCGGCGCGGGCCAGCTTGTTATAGCGTTTTTAGACTTTAGCCGGGAACAAACATGTGCAATTTTTTGCAGTTCTATGCGAGCCACACGCACGTTTGAGGCGTCTGGAGACGCGTCTCGGCGCGGGCCAGCTAGCTATAGCATTTTTAGAATTTAGCCAGGAACAAAAATGTGCAATTTTTTGCAGTTCTATGCGAACCAGACGCACGTTTGAGGCGTCTGGAGACGCGTCTCGGCGCGGGCCAGCTAGCTATAGCGTTTTTAGAATTTAGCCAGGAACAAAAATGTGCAATTTTTTGCAGTTCTATGCGAGCCAGACGCACGTTTGAGGCGTCTGGAGACGCGTCTCGACGCGTGCCCGCTAGCTATAGCGTTTTTAGAATTTAGCCAGGAACAAAAATGTGCATTTTTTTGCAGTTCTATGCGAGCCAGACGCACGTTTGAGGCGTCTGGAGACGCGCCTCGGCGCGGGCCAGCTAGCTATAGCGTTTTTAGAATTAAGCCAGGAACAAAAATGTGCAATTTTTTGCAGTTCTATGCGAGCCAGACGCACGTTTGAGGCGTCTGGAGACGCGTCTCGACGCGTGCCAGCTAGCTATAGCGTTTTTAGAATTTAGCCAGGAACAAAAATGTGCAATTTTTTGCAGTTCTATGCGGGCCAGACGCACGTTTGAGGCGTCTGGAGACGCGTCTCGGCGCGGGCCAGCTAACTATAGCGTTTTTAGAATTTAGCCAGGAACAAAAATGTGCAATTTTTTGCAGTTCTATGCGAGCCAGACGCACGTTTGAGGCGTCTGGAGACGCGTCTCGACGCGGGCCAGCTAGCTATAGCGTTTTTAGAATTTAGCCAGGAACAAAAATGTGCAATTTTTTGCAGTTCTATCCGAGCCAGACGCACGTTTGAGGCGTCTGGAGACGCGTCTCGACGCGGGCCAGCAAGTTATAGCGTTTTTAGAATTTAGCCAGGAACAAAAATGTGCAATTTTTTGCAGTACTATGCGAGCCAGACGCGCGTTTGAGGCGTCTGGAGACGCGTCTCGGCGCGGGCCAGCTAGCTATAGCGTTTTTAGAATTAAGCCAGGAACAAAAATGTGCAATTTTTTGCAGTTCTATGCGAGCCAGACGCACGTTTGAGGCGTCTGGAGACGCGTCTCGACGCGTGCCAGCTAGCTATAGCGTTTTTAGAATTTAGCCAGGAACAAAAATGTGCAATTTTTTGCAGTTCTATGCGGGCCAGACGCACGTTTGAGGCGTCTGGAGACGCGTCTCGGCGCGGGCCAGCTAACTATAGCGTTTTTAGAATTTAGCCAGGAACAAAAATGTGCAATTTTTTGCAGTTCTATGCGAGCCAGACGCACGTTTGAGGCGTCTGGAGACGCGTCTCGACGCGGGCCAGCTAGCTATAGCGTTTTTAGAATTTAGCCAGGAACAAAAATGTGCAATTTTTTGCAGTTCTATCCGAGCCAGACGCACGTTTGAGGCGTCTGGAGACGCGTCTCGACGCGGGCCAGAAAGTTATAGCGTTTTTAGAATTTAGCCAGGAACAAAAATGTGCAATTTTTTGCAGTACTATGCGAGCCAGACGCGCGTTTGAGGCGTCTGGAGACGCGTCTCGGCGCGGGCCAGCTAGCTATAGCGTTTTTAGAATTTAGCCAGGAACAAAAATGTGCAATTTTTTGTAGTTCTATGCGAGCCAGACGCACGTTTGAGGCGTCTGGAGACGCGTCTCGGCGCGGGCCAGCTAGCTATAGCGTTTTTAGAATTTAGCCAGGAACAAAAATGTGTAATTTTATGCAGTTCTATCGAGCCAGACGCACGTTTGAGGCGTCTGGAGACGCGTCTCGACGCGGGCCAGCAAGTTATAGCGTTTTTAGTATTTAGCCAGGAACAAACATGTGCAATTTTTTGCAGTACTGTGCGAGCCAGACGCACGTTTGAGGCGTCTGGAGACGCGTCTCGGCGCGGGACAGCTAGCTATAGCGTTTTTAGAATTTAGCCAGGAACATAAATGTGCAATTTTTTGTAGTTCTATGCGAGCCAGACGCACGTTTGAGGCGTCTGGAGACGCGTCTCGGCGCGGGCCAGCTAGCTATAGCGTTTTTAGAATTTAGCCAGGAACAAAAATGTGTAATTTTATGTAGTTCTATGCGAGCCAGACGCACGTTTGAGGCGTCTGGAGACGCGTCTCGACGCGGGCCAGCAAGTTATAGCGTTTTTAGAATTTAGCCAGGAACAAAAATGTGCAATTTTTTGCAGTATTATGCGAGCCAGACGCACGTTTGAGGCGTCTGGAGACGCGTCTCGGCGCGGGCCAGCTAGCTATAGCGTTTTTAGAATTTAGCCAGGAACAAAAATGTGCAATTTTTTGTAGTTCTATGGAGCCAGACGCACGTTTGAGGCGTTTGGAGACGCGTCTCGGCGCGGGCCAGCTAGCTATAGCGTTTTTAGAATTTAGCCAGGAACAAAAATGTGTAATTTTATGCAGTTCTATCGAGCCAGACGCACATTTGAGGCGTCTGGAGACGCGTCTCGACGCGGGCCAGCAAGTTATAGCGTTTTTAGTATTTAGCCAGGAACAAACATGTGCAATTTTTTGCAGTACTGTGCGAGCCAGACGCACGTTTGAGGCGTCTGGAGACGCGTCTCGGCGCGGGACAGCTAGCTATAGCGTTTTTAGAATTTAGCCAGGAACAAAAATGTGCAATTTTTTGTAGTTCTATGCGAGCCAGACGCACGTTTGAGGCGTCTGGAGACGCGTCTCGGCGCGGGCCAGCTAGCTATAGCGTTTTTAGAATTTAGCCAGGAACAAAAATGTGCAATTTTTTGTAGTTCTATGCGAGCCAGACGCACGTTTGAGGCGTCTGGAGACGCGTCTCGGCGCGGGCCAGCTAGCTATAGCGTTTTTAGAATTTAGCCAGGAACAAAAATGTGTAATTTTATGCAGTTCTTTGCGAGCCAGACGCACGTTTGAGGCGTCTGGAGACGCGTCTCGACGCGGGCCAGCAAGTTATAGCGTTTTTAGAATTTAGCCAGGAACAAAAATGTGCATTTTTTTGCAGTTCTATGCTAGCCAGACGCACGTTTGAGGCGTCTGGAGACGCGTCTCGGCGCGGGCCAGCTAGCTATAGCGTTTTTAGAATTTAGCCAGGAACAAAAATGTGCAATTTTTTGCAGTTCTATGCGAGCCAGACGCACGTTTGAGGCGTCTGGAGACGCGTCTCGGCGCGGGCCAGCTAGCTATAGCGTTTTTAGAATTTAGCCAGGAACAAAAATGTGTAATTTTATGCCGTTCTATGCGAGCCAGACGCACGTTTGAGGCATCTGGAGACGCGTCTCGGCGCGGGCCAGCTAGCTATAGCGTTTTTAGAATTTAGCCAGGAACAAAAATGTGCAATTTTTTGCAGTTCTATGCGAGCCAGACGCACGTTTGAGGCGTCTGGAGACGCGTCTCGACGCGGGCCAGCAAGTTATAGCGTTTTTAGAATTTAGCCAGGAACAAACATGTGCAATTTTTTGCAGTACTATGCGAGCCAGACGCACGTTTGAGGCGTCTGGAGACGCGTCTCGGCGCGGGCCAGCTAGCTATAGCGTTTTTAGAATTTAGCCAGGAACAAAAATGTGCAATTTTTTGTAGTTCTATGCGAGCCAGACGCACGTTTGAGGCGTCTGGAGACGCGTCTCGGCGCGGGCCAGCTAGCTATAGCGTTTTTAGAATTTAGCCAGGAACAAAAATGTGTAATTTTATGCAGTTCAATGCGAGCCAGACGCACGTTTGAGGCGTCTGGAGACGCGTCTCGACGCGGGCCAGCAAGTTATAGCGTTTTTAGTATTTAGCCAGGAACAAAAATGTGCAATTTTTTGCAGTACTATGCGAGCCAGACGCACGTTTGAGGCGTCTGGAGACGCGTCTCGGCGCGGGCCAGCTAGCTATAGCGTTTTTAGAATTTAGCCAGGAACAAAAATGTGCAATTTTTTGCAGTTCTATGCGAGTCAGACGCACGTTTGAGGCGTCTGGAGACGCGTCTTGGCGCGGGCCAGCTAGCTATAGCGATTTTAGAATTTAGCCACGAACAAAAATGTGCAATCATTTGCAGTTCTATACGAGCCAGACGCACGTTTGAGGCGTCTGGAGACGCGTCTCGGCGCGGGCCAGCTAGCTATAGCGTTTTTAAAATTTAGCCAGGAACAAAAATGTGCATTTTTTGCAGTTCTATGCGAGCCAGACGCACGTTTGAGGCGTCTGGAGACGCGTCTCGGCGCGGGCCAGCTAGCTATAGCGTTTTTAGAATTTAGCCAGGAACAAAAATGTGCAATTTTTTGCAGTTCTATGCGAGCCAGACGCACGTTTGAGGCGTCTGGAGACGCGTCTCGACGCGTGCCAGCTAGCTATAGCGTTTTTAGAATTTAGCCAGGAACAAAAATGTGCATTTTTTTTGCAGTTCTATGCGAGCCAGACGCACGTTTGAGGCGTCTGGAGACGCGTCTCGGCGCGGGACAGCTAGCTATAGCGTTTTTAGAATTTAGCCAGGAACAAAAATGTGCAATTTTTTGTAGTTCTATGCGAGCCAGACGCACGTTTGAGGCGTCTGGAGACGCGTCTCGGCGCGGGCCAGCTAGCTATAGCGTTTTTAGAATTTAGCCAGGAACAAAAATGTGTAATTTTATGCAGTTCTATGCGAGCCAGACGCACGTTTGAGGCGTCTGGAGACGCGTCTCGACGCGGGCCAGCAAGTTATAGCGTTTTTAGAATTTAGCCAGGAACAAAAATGTGCAATTTTTTGCAGTACTATGCGAGCCAGACGCACGTTTGAGGCGTCTGGAGACGCGTCTCGGCGCGGGCCAGCTAGCTATAGCGTTTTTAGAATTTAGCCAGGAACAAAAATGTGCAATTTTTTGTAGTGCTATGCGAGCCAGACGCACGTTTGAGGCGTCTGGAGACGCGTCTCGGCGCGGGCCAGCTAGCTATAGCGTTTTTAGAATTTAGCCAGGAACAAAAATGTGTAATTTTATGCAGTTCTATCGAGCCAGACGCACGTTTGAGGCGTCTGGAGACGCGTCTCGACGCGGGCCAGCAAGTTATAGCGTTTTTAGTATTTAGCCAGGAACAAACATGTGCAATTTTTTGCAGTACTGTGCGAGCCAGACGCACGTTTGAGGCGTCTGGAGACTCGTCTCGGCGCGGGACAGCTAGCTATAGCGTTTTTAGAATTTAGCCAGGAACAAAAATGTGCAATTTTTTGTAGTTCTATGCGAGCCAGACGCACGTTTGAGGCGTCTGGAGACGCGTCTCGGCGCGGGCCAGCTAGCTATAGCGTTTTAAGAATTTAGCCAGGAACAAAAATGTGCAATTTTTTGTAGTTCTATGCGAGCCAGACGCACGTTTGAGGCCTCTGGAGACGCGTCTCGGCGCGGGCCAGCTAGCTATAGCGTTTTTAGAATTTAGCCAGGAACAAAAATGTGTAATTTTATGCAGTTCTTTGCGAGCCAGACGCACGTTTGAGGCGTCTGGAGACGCGTCTCGACGCGGGCCAGCAAGTTATAGCGTTTTTAGAATTTAGCCAGGAACAAAAATGTGCATTTTTTTGCAGTTCTATGCGAGCCAGACGCATGTTTGAGGCGTCTGGAGACGCGTCTCGGCGCGGGCCAGCTAGCTATAGCGTTTTTAGAATTTAGCCAGGAACAAAAATGTGCAATTTTTTGCAGTTCTAGGCGAGCCAGACGCACGTTTGAGGCGTCTGGAGACGCGTCTCGGCGCGGGCCAGCTAGCTATAGCGTTTTTAGAATTTAGCCAGGAACAAAAATGTGTAATTTTATGCCGTTCTATGCGAGCCAGACGCACGTTTGAGGCATCTGGAGACGCGTCTCGGCGCGGGCCAGCTAGCTATAGCGTTTTTAGAATTTAGCCAGGAACAAAAATGTGCAATTTTTTGCAGTTCTATGCGAGCCAGACGCACGTTTGAGGCGTCTGGAGACGCGTCTCGACGCGGGCCAGCAAGTTATAGCGTTTTTAGAATTTAGCCAGGAACAAAAATGTGCAATTTTTTGCAGTACTATGCGAGCCAGACGCACGTTTGAGGCGTCTGGAGACGCGTCTCGGCGCGGGCCAGCTAGCTATAGCGTTTTTAGAATTTAGCCAGGAACAAAAATGTGCAATTTTTTGTAGTTCTATGCGAGCCAGACGCACGTTTGAGGCGTCTGGAGACGCGTCTCGGCGCGGGCCAGCTAGCTATAGCGTTTTTAGAATTTAGCCAGGAACAAAAATGTGTAATTTTATGCAGTTCAATGCGAGCCAGACGCACGTTTGAGGCGTCTGGAGACGCGTCTCGACGCGGGCCAGCAAGTTATAGCGTTTTTAGTATTTAGCCAGGAACAAAAATGTGCAATTTTTTGCAGTACTATGCGAGCCAGACGCACGTTTGAGGCGTCTGGAGACGCGTCTCGGCGCGGGCCAGCTAGCTATAGCGTTTTTAAAATTTAGCCAGGAACAAAAATGTGCATTTTTTGCAGTTCTATGCGAGCCAGACGCACGTTTGAGGCGTCTGGAGACGCGTCTCGGCGCGGGCCAGCTAGCTATAGCGTTTTTAGAATTTAGCCAGGAACAAAAATGTGCAATTTTTTGCAGTTCTATGCGAGCCAGACGCACGTTTGAGGCGTCTGGAGACGCGTCTCGGCGCGGGACAGCTAGCTATAGCGTTTTTAGAATTTAGCCAGGAACAAAAATGTGCAATTTTTTGTAGTTCTATGCGAGCCAGACGCACGTTTGAGGCGTCTGGAGACGCGTCTCGGCGCGGGCCAGCTAGCTATAGCGTTTTTAGAATTTAGCCAGGAACAAAAATGTGCAATTTTTTGCAGTTCTATGCGAGCCAGACGCACGTTTGAGGCGTCTGGAGACGCGTCTCGACGCGGGCCAGCTAGCTATAGCGTTTTTAGAATTTAGCCAGGAACAAAAATGTGCAATTTTTTGCAGTTCTATCCGAGCCAGACGCACGTTTGAGGCGTCTGGAGACGCGTCTCGACGCGGGCCAGCAAGTTATAGCGTTTTTAGAATTTAGCCAGGAACAAAAATGTGCAATTTTTTGCAGTACTATGCGAGCCAGACGCGCGTTTGAGGCGTCTGGAGACGCGTCTCGGCGCGGGCCAGCTAGCTATAGCGTTTTTAGAATTTAGCCAGGAACAAAAATGTGCAATTTTTTGTAGTTCTATGCGAGCCAGACGCACGTTTGAGGCGTCTGGAGACGCGTCTCGGCGCGGGCCAGCTAGCTATAGCGTTTTTAGAATTTAGCCAGGAACAAAAATGTGTAATTTTATGCAGTTCTATCGAGCCAGACGCACGTTTGAGGCGTCTGGAGACGCGTCTCGACGCGGGCCAGCAAGTTATAGCGTTTTTAGTATTTAGCCAGGAACAAACATGTGCAATTTTTTGCAGTACTGTGCGAGCCAGACGCACGTTTGAGGCGTCTGGAGACGCGTCTCGGCGCGGGACAGCTAGCTATAGCGTTTTTAGAATTTAGCCAGGAACAAAAATGTGCAATTTTTTGTAGTTCTATGCGAGCCAGACGCACGTTTGAGGCGTCTGGAGACGCGTCTCGGCGCGGGCCAGCTAGCTATAGCGTTTTTAGAATTTAGCCAGGAACAAAAATGTGTAATTTTATGCAGTTCTATGCGAGCCAGACGCACGTTTGAGGCGTCTGGAGACGCGTCTCGACGCGGGCCAGCAAGTTATAGCGTTTTTAGAATTTAGCCAGGAACAAAAATGTGCAATTTTTTGCAGTACTATGCGAGCCAGACGCACGTTTGAGGCGTCTGGAGACGCGTCTCGGCGCGGGCCAGCTAGCTATAGCGTTTTTAGAATTTAGCCAGGAACAAAAATGTGCAATTTTTTGTAGTTCTATGGAGCCAGACGCACGTTTGAGGCGTTTGGAGACGCGTCTCGGCGCGGGCCAGCTAGCTATAGCGTTTTTAGAATTTAGCCAGGAACAAAAATGTGTAATTTTATGCAGTTCTATCGAGCCAGACGCACGTTTGAGGCGTCTGGAGACGCGTCTCGACGCGGGCCAGCAAGTTATAGCGTTTTTAGTATTTAGCCAGGAACAAACATGTGCAATTTTTTGCAGTACTGTGCGAGCCAGACGCACGTTTGAGGCGTCTGGAGACGCGTCTCGGCGCGGGACAGCTAGCTATAGCGTTTTTAGAATTTAGCCAGGAACAAAAATGTGCAATTTTTTGTAGTTCTATGCGAGCCAGACGCACGTTTGAGGCGTCTGGAGACGCGTCTCGGCGCGGGCCAGCTAGCTATAGCGTTTTTAGAATTTAGCCAGGAACAAAAATGTGCAATTTTTTGTAGTTCTATGCGAGCCAGACGCACGTTTGAGGCGTCTGGAGACGCGTCTGGAGACGCGTCTCGGCGCGGGCCAGCTAGCTATAGCGTTTTTAGAATTTAGACAGGAACAAAAATGTACAACTTTTTGCATTTGTATGCGAGTCAGGCGCACGTTTGAGGCGTCTGGAGACGCGTCTCGGCGCGGGCCAGCTTGTTATAGCGTTTTTAGACTTTAGCCGGGAACAAACATGTGCAATTTTTTGCAGTTCTATGCGAGCCAGACGCACGTTTGAGGCGTCTGGAGACGCGTCTCGGCGCGGGCCAGCTAGCTATAGCATTTTTAGAATTTAGGTAGGAACAAAAATGTGCAATTTTTTGCAGTTCTATGCGAACCAGACGCACGTTTGAGGCGTCTGGAGACGCGTCTCGGCGCGGGCCAGCTAGCTATAGCGTTTTTAGAATTTAGCCAGGAACAAAAATGTGCAATTTTTTGCAGTTCTATGCGAGCCAGACGCACGTTTGAGGCGTCTGGAGACGCGTCTCGACGCGTGCCCGCTAGCTATAGCGTTTTTAGAATTTAGCCAGGAACAAAAATGTGCATTTTTTTGCAGTTCTATGCGAGCCAGACGCACGTTTGAGGCGTCTGGAGACGCGTCTCGGCGCGGGCCAGCTAGCTATAGCGTTTTTAGAATTAAGCCAGGAACAAAAATGTGCAATTTTTTGCAGTTCTATGCGAGCCAGACGCACGTTTGAGGCGTCTGGAGACGCGTCTCGACGCGTGCCAGTTAGCTATAGCGTTTTTAGAATTTAGCCAGGAACAAAAATGTGCAATTTTTTGCAGTTCTATGCGGGCCAGACGCACGTTTGAGGCGTCTGGAGACGCGTCTCGGCGCGGGCCAGCTAACTATAGCGTTTTTAGAATTTAGCCAGGAACAAAAATGTGCAATTTTTTGCAGTTCTATGCGAGCCAGACGCACGTTTGAGGCGTCTGGAGACGCGTCTCGACGCGGGCCAGCTAGCTATAGCGTTTTTAGAATTTAGCCAGGAACAAAAATGTGCAATTTTTTGCAGTTCTATCCGAGCCAGACGCACGTTTGAGGCGTCTGGAGACGCGTCTCGACGCGGGCCAGCAAGTTATAGCGTTTTTAGAATTTAGCCAGGAACAAAAATGTGCAATTTTTTGCAGTACTATGCGAGCCAGACGCGCGTTTGAGGCGTCTGGAGACGCGTCTCGGCGCGGGCCAGCTAGCTATAGCGTTTTTAGAATTAAGCCAGGAACAAAAATGTGCAATTTTTTGCAGTTCTATGCGAGCCAGACGCACGTTTGAGGCGTCTGGAGACGCGTCTCGACGCGTGCCAGCTAGCTATAGCGTTTTTAGAATTTAGCCAGGAACAAAAATGTGCAATTTTTTGCAGTTCTATGCGGGCCAGACGCACGTTTGAGGCGTCTGGAGACGCGTCTCGGCGCGGGCCAGCTAACTATAGCGTTTTTAGAATTTAGCCAGGAACAAAAATGTGCAATTTTTTGCAGTTCTATGCGAGCCAGACGCACGTTTGAGGCGTCTGGAGACGCGTCTCGACGCGGGCCAGCTAGCTATAGCGTTTTTAGAATTTAGCCAGGAACAAAAATGTGCAATTTTTTGCAGTTCTATCCGAGCCAGACGCACGTTTGAGGCGTCTGGAGACGCGTCTCGACGCGGGCCAGAAAGTTATAGCGTTTTTAGAATTTAGCCAGGAACAAAAATGTGCAATTTTTTGCAGTACTATGCGAGCCAGACGCGCGTTTGAGGCGTCTGGAGACGCGTCTCGGCGCGGGCCAGCTAGCTATAGCGTTTTTAGAATTTAGCCAGGAACAAAAATGTGCAATTTTTTGTAGTTCTATGCGAGCCAGACGCACGTTTGAGGCGTCTGGAGACGCGTCTCGGCGCGGGCCAGCTAGCTATAGCGTTTTTAGAATTTAGCCAGGAACAAAAATGTGTAATTTTATGCAGTTCTATCGAGCCAGACGCACGTTTGAGGCGTCTGGAGACGCGTCTCGACGCGGGCCAGCAAGTTATAGCGTTTTTAGTATTTAGCCAGGAACAAACATGTGCAATTTTTTGCAGTACTGTGCGAGCCAGACGCACGTTTGAGGCGTCTGGAGACGCGTCTCGGCGCGGGACAGCTAGCTATAGCGTTTTTAGAATTTAGCCAGGAACAAAAATGTGCAATTTTTTGTAGTTCTATGCGAGCCAGACGCACGTTTGAGGCGTCTGGAGACGCGTCTCGGCGCGGGCCAGCTAGCTATAGCGTTTTTAGAATTTAGCCAGGAACAAAAATGTGTAATTTTATGTAGTTCTATGCGAGCCAGACGCACGTTTGAGGCGTCTGGAGACGCGTCTCGACGCGGGCCAGCAAGTTATAGCGTTTTTAGAATTTAGCCAGGAACAAAAATGTGCAATTTTTTGCAGTATTATGCGAGCCAGACGCACGTTTGAGGCGTCTGGAGACGCGTCTCGGCGCGGGCCAGCTAGCTATAGCGTTTTTAGAATTTAGCCAGGAACAAAAATGTGCAATTTTTTGTAGTTCTATGGAGCCAGACGCACGTTTGAGGCGTTTGGAGACGCGTCTCGGCGCGGGCCAGCTAGCTATAGCGTTTTTAGAATTTAGCCAGGAACAAAAATGTGTAATTTTATGCAGTTCTATCGAGCCAGACGCACATTTGAGGCGTCTGGAGACGCGTCTCGACGCGGGCCAGCAAGTTATAGCGTTTTTAGTATTTAGCCAGGAACAAACATGTGCAATTTTTTGCAGTACTGTGCGAGCCAGACGCACGTTTGAGGCGTCTGGAGACGCGTCTCGGCGCGGGACAGCTAGCTATAGCGTTTTTAGAATTTAGCCAGGAACAAAAATGTGCAATTTTTTGTAGTTCTATGCGAGCCAGACGCACGTTTGAGGCGTCTGGAGACGCGTCTCGGCGCGGGCCAGCTAGCTATAGCGTTTTTAGAATTTAGCCAGGAACAAAAATGTGCAATTTTTTGTAGTTCTATGCGAGCCAGACGCACGTTTGAGGCGTCTGGAGACGCGTCTCGGCGCGGGCCAGCTAGCTATAGCGTTTTTAGAATTTAGCCAGGAACAAAAATGTGTAATTTTATGCAGTTCTTTGCGAGCCAGACGCACGTTTGAGGCGTCTGGAGACGCGTCTCGACGCGGGCCAGCAAGTTATAGCGTTTTTAGAATTTAGCCAGGAACAAAAATGTGCATTTTTTTGCAGTTCTATGCTAGCCAGACGCACGTTTGAGGCGTCTGGAGACGCGTCTCGGCGCGGGCCAGCTAGCTATAGCGTTTTTAGAATTTAGCCAGGAACAAAAATGTGCAATTTTTTGCAGTTCTATGCGAGCCAGACGCACGTTTGAGGCGTCTGGAGACGCGTCTCGGCGCGGGCCAGCTAGCTATAGCGTTTTTAGAATTTAGCCAGGAACAAAAATGTGTAATTTTATGCCGTTCTATGCGAGCCAGACGCACGTTTGAGGCATCTGGAGACGCGTCTCGGCGCGGGCCAGCTAGCTATAGCGTTTTTAGAATTTAGCCAGGAACAAAAATGTGCAATTTTTTGCAGTTCTATGCGAGCCAGACGCACGTTTGAGGCGTCTGGAGACGCGTCTCGACGCGGGCCAGCAAGTTATAGCGTTTTTAGAATTTAGCCAGGAACAAACATGTGCAATTTTTTGCAGTACTATGCGAGCCAGACGCACGTTTGAGGCGTCTGGAGACGCGTCTCGGCGCGGGCCAGCTAGCTATAGCGTTTTTAGAATTTAGCCAGGAACAAAAATGTGCAATTTTTTGTAGTTCTATGCGAGCCAGACGCACGTTTGAGGCGTCTGGAGACGCGTCTCGGCGCGGGCCAGCTAGCTATAGCGTTTTTAGAATTTAGCCAGGAACAAAAATGTGTAATTTTATGCAGTTCAATGCGAGCCAGACGCACGTTTGAGGCGTCTGGAGACGCGTCTCGACGCGGGCCAGCAAGTTATAGCGTTTTTAGTATTTAGCCAGGAACAAAAATGTGCAATTTTTTGCAGTACTATGCGAGCCAGACGCACGTTTGAGGCGTCTGGAGACGCGTCTCGGCGCGGGCCAGCTAGCTATAGCGTTTTTAGAATTTAGCCAGGAACAAAAATGTGCAATTTTTTGCAGTTCTATGCGAGCCAGACGCACGTTTGAGGCGTCTGGAGACGCGTCTTGGCGCGGGCCAGCTAGCTATAGCGATTTTAGAATTTAGCCACGAACAAAAATGTGCAATCATTTGCAGTTCTATACGAGCCAGACGCACGTTTGAGGCGTCTGGAGACGCGTCTCGGCGCGGGCCAGCTAGCTATAGCGTTTTTAAAATTTAGCCAGGAACAAAAATGTGCATTTTTTGCAGTTCTATGCGAGCCAGACGCACGTTTGAGGCGTCTGGAGACGCGTCTCGGCGCGGGCCAGCTAGCTATAGCGTTTTTAGAATTTAGCCAGGAACAAAAATGTGCAATTTTTTGCAGTTCTATGCGAGCCAGACGCACGTTTGAGGCGTCTGGAGACGCGTCTCGACGCGTGCCAGCTAGCTATAGCGTTTTTAGAATTTAGCCAGGAACAAAAATGTGCATTTTTTTTGCAGTTCTATGCGAGCCAGACGCACGTTTGAGGCGTCTGGAGACGCGTCTCGGCGCGGGACAGCTAGCTATAGCGTTTTTAGAATTTAGCCAGGAACAAAAATGTGCAATTTTTTGTAGTTCTATGCGAGCCAGACGCACGTTTGAGGCGTCTGGAGACGCGTCTCGGCGCGGGCCAGCTAGCTATAGCGTTTTTAGAATTTAGCCAGGAACAAAAATGTGTAATTTTATGCAGTTCTATGCGAGCCAGACGCACGTTTGAGGCGTCTGGAGACGCGTCTCGACGCGGGCCAGCAAGTTATAGCGTTTTTAGAATTTAGCCAGGAACAAAAATGTGCAATTTTTTGCAGTACTATGCGAGCCAGACGCACGTTTGAGGCGTCTGGAGACGCGTCTCGGCGCGGGCCAGCTAGCTATAGCGTTTTTAGAATTTAGCCAGGAACAAAAATGTGCAATTTTTTGTAGTGCTATGCGAGCCAGACGCACGTTTGAGGCGTCTGGAGACGCGTCTCGGCGCGGGCCAGCTAGCTATAGCGTTTTTAGAATTTAGCCAGGAACAAAAATGTGTAATTTTATGCAGTTCTATCGAGCCAGACGCACGTTTGAGGCGTCTGGAGACGCGTCTCGACGCGGGCCAGCAAGTTATAGCGTTTTTAGTATTTAGCCAGGAACAAACATGTGCAATTTTTTGCAGTACTGTGCGAGCCAGACGCACGTTTGAGGCGTCTGGAGACTCGTCTCGGCGCGGGACAGCTAGCTATAGCGTTTTTAGAATTTAGCCAGGAACAAAAATGTGCAATTTTTTGTAGTTCTATGCGAGCCAGACGCACGTTTGAGGCGTCTGGAGACGCGTCTCGGCGCGGGCCAGCTAGCTATAGCATTTTTAGAATTTAGGTAGGAACAAAAATGTGCAATTTTTTGCAGTTCTATGCGAACCAGACGCACGTTTGAGGCGTCTGGAGACGCGTCTCGGCGCGGGCCAGCTAGCTATAGCGTTTTTAGAATTTAGCCAGGAACAAAAATGTGCAATTTTTTGCAGTTCTATGCGAGCCAGACGCACGTTTGAGGCGTCTGGAGACGCGTCTCGACGCGTGCCCGCTAGCTATAGCGTTTTTAGAATTTAGCCAGGAACAAAAATGTGCATTTTTTTGCAGTTCTATGCGAGCCAGACGCACGTTTGAGGCGTCTGGAGACGCGTCTCGGCGCGGGCCAGCTAGCTATAGCGTTTTTAGAATTAAGCCAGGAACAAAAATGTGCAATTTTTTGCAGTTCTATGCGAGCCAGACGCACGTTTGAGGCGTCTGGAGACGCGTCTCGACGCGTGCCAGCTAGCTATAGCGTTTTTAGAATTTAGCCAGGAACAAAAATGTGCAATTTTTTGCAGTTCTATGCGAGCCAGACGCACGTTTGAGGCGTCTGGAGACGCGTCTCGGCGCGGGCCAGCTAACTATAGCGTTTTTAGAATTTAGCCAGGAACAAAAATGTGCAATTTTTTGCAGTTCTATGCGAGCCAGACGCACGTTTGAGGCGTCTGGAGACGCGTCTCGACGCGGGCCAGCTAGCTATAGCGTTTTTAGAATTTAGCCAGGAACAAAAATGTGCAATTTTTTGCAGTTCTATCCGAGCCAGACGCACGTTTGAGGCGTCTGGAGACGCGTCTCGACGCGGGCCAGCAAGTTATAGCGTTTTTAGAATTTAGCCAGGAACAAAAATGTGCAATTTTTTGCAGTACTATGCGAGCCAGACGCGCGTTTGAGGCGTCTGGAGACGCGTCTCGGCGCGGGCCAGCTAGCTATAGCGTTTTTAGAATTTAGCCAGGAACAAAAATGTGCAATTTTTTGTAGTTCTATGCGAGCCAGACGCACGTTTGAGGCGTCTGGAGACGCGTCTCGGCGCGGGCCAGCTAGCTATAGCGTTTTTAGAATTTAGCCAGGAACAAAAATGTGTAATTTTATGCAGTTCTATCGAGCCAGACGCACGTTTGAGGCGTCTGGAGACGCGTCTCGACGCGGGCCAGCAAGTTATAGCGTTTTTAGTATTTAGCCAGGAACAAACATGTGCAATTTTTTGCAGTACTGTGCGAGCCAGACGCACGTTTGAGGCGTCTGGAGACGCGTCTCGGCGCGGGACAGCTAGCTATAGCGTTTTTAGAATTTAGCCAGGAACAAAAATGTGCAATTTTTTGTAGTTCTATGCGAGCCAGACGCACGTTTGAGGCGTCTGGAGACGCGTCTCGGCGCGGGCCAGCTAGCTATAGCGTTTGTAGAATTTAGCCAGGAACAAAAATGTGTAATTTTTTGCAGTTCTATGCGAGCCAGACGCACGTTTGAGGCGTCTGGAGACGCGTCTCGACGCGGGCCAGCAAGTTATAGCGTTTTTAGAATTTAGCCAGGAACAAAAATGTGCAATTTTTTGCAGTACTATGCGAGCCAGACGCACGTTTGAGGCGTCTGGAGACGCGTCTCGGCGCGGGCCAGCTAGCTATAGCGTTTTTAGAATTTAGCCAGGAACAAAAATGTGCAATTTTTTGTAGTTCTATGGAGCCAGACGCACGTTTGAGGCGTTTGGAGACGCGTCTCGGCGCGGGCCAGCTAGCTATAGCGTTTTTAGAATTTAGCCAGGAACAAAAATGTGTAATTTTATGCAGTTCTATCGAGCCAGACGCACGTTTGAGGCGTCTGGAGACGCGTCTCGACGCGGGCCAGCAAGTTATAGCGTTTTTAGTATTTAGCCAGGAACAAACATGTGCAATTTTTTGCAGTACTGTGCGAGCCAGACGCACGTTTGAGGCGTCTGGAGACGCGTCTCGGCGCGGGACAGCTAGCTATAGCGTTTTTAGAATTTAGCCAGGAACAAAAATGTGCAATTTTTTGTAGTTCTATGCGAGCCAGACGCACGTTTGAGGCGTCTGGAGACGCGTCTCGGCGCGGGCCAGCTAGCTATAGCGTTTTTAGAATTTAGCCAGGAACAAAAATGTGCAATTTTTTGTAGTTCTATGCGAGCCAGACGCACGTTTGAGGCGTCTGGAGACGCGTCTGGAGACGCGTCTCGGCGCGGGCCAGCTAGCTATAGCGTTTTTAGAATTTAGACAGGAACAAAAATGTACAACTTTTTGCATTTGTATGCGAGTCAGGCGCACGTTTGAGGCGTCTGGAGACGCGTCTCGGCGCGGGCCAGCTTGTTATAGCGTTTTTAGACTTTAGCCGGGAACAAACATGTGCAATTTTTTGCAGTTCTATGCGAGCCAGACGCACGTTTGAGGCGTCTGAAGACGCGTCTCGGCGCGGGCCAGCTAGCTATAGCATTTTTAGAATTTAGCCAGGAACAAAAATGTGCAATTTTTTGCAGTTCTATGCGAACCAGACGCACGTTTGAGGCGTCTGGAGACGCGTCTCGGCGCGGGCCAGCTAGCTATAGCGTTTTTAGAATTTAGCCAGGAACAAAAATGTGCAATTTTTTGCAGTTCTATGCGAGCCAGACGCACGTTTGAGGCGTCTGGAGACGCGTCTCGACGCGTGCCCGCTAGCTATAGCGTTTTTAGAATTTAGCCAGGAACAAAAATGTGCATTTTTTTGCAGTTCTATGCGAGCCAGACGCACGTTTGAGGCGTCTGGAGACGCGTCTCGGCGCGGGCCAGCTAGCTATAGCGTTTTTAGAATTAAGCCAGGAACAAAAATGTGCAATTTTTTGCAGTTCTATGCGAGCCAGACGCACGTTTGAGGCGTCTGGAGACGCGTCTCGACGCGTGCCAGCTAGCTATAGCGTTTTTAGAATTTAGCCAGGAACAAAAATGTGCAATTTTTTGCAGTTCTATGCGGGCCAGACGCACGTTTGAGGCGTCTGGAGACGCGTCTCGGCGCGGGCCAGCTAACTATAGCGTTTTTAGAATTTAGCCAGGAACAAAAATGTGCAATTTTTTGCAGTTCTATGCGAGCCAGACGCACGTTTGAGGCGTCTGGAGACGCGTCTCGACGCGGGCCAGCTAGCTATAGCGTTTTTAGAATTTAGCCAGGAACAAAAATGTGCAATTTTTTGCAGTTCTATCCGAGCCAGACGCACGTTTGAGGCATCTGGAGACGCGTCTCGACGCGGGCCAGCAAGTTATAGCGTTTTTAGAATTTAGCCAGGAACAAAAATGTGCAATTTTTTGCAGTACTATGCGAGCCAGACGCGCGTTTGAGGCGTCTGGAGACGCGTCTCGGCGCGGGCCAGCTAGCTATAGCGTTTTTAGAATTAAGCCAGGAACAAAAATGTGCAATTTTTTGCAGTTCTATGCGAGCCAGACGCACGTTTGAGGCGTCTGGAGACGCGTCTCGACGCGTGCCAGCTAGCTATAGCGTTTTTAGAATTTAGCCAGGAACAAAAATGTGCAATTTTTTGCAGTTCTATGCGGGCCAGACGCACGTTTGAGGCGTCTGGAGACGCGTCTCGGCGCGGGCCAGCTAACTATAGCGTTTTTAGAATTTAGCCAGGAACAAAAATGTGCAATTTTTTGCAGTTCTATGCGAGCCAGACGCACGTTTGAGGCGTCTGGAGACGCGTCTCGACGCGGGCCAGCTAGCTATAGCGTTTTTAGAATTTAGCCAGGAACAAAAATGTGCAATTTTTTGCAGTTCTATCCGAGCCAGACGCACGTTTGAGGCGTCTGGAGACGCGTCTCGACGCGGGCCAGAAAGTTATAGCGTTTTTAGAATTTAGCCAGGAACAAAAATGTGCAATTTTTTGCAGTACTATGCGAGCCAGACGCGCGTTTGAGGCGTCTGGAGACGCGTCTCGGCGCGGGCCAGCTAGCTATAGCGTTTTTAGAATTTAGCCAGGAACAAAAATGTGCAATTTTTTGTAGTTCTATGCGAGCCAGACGCACGTTTGAGGCGTCTGGAGACGCGTCTCGGCGCGGGCCAGCTAGCTATAGCGTTTTTAGAATTTAGCCAGGAACAAAAATGTGTAATTTTATGCAGTTCTATCGAGCCAGACGCACGTTTGAGGCGTCTGGAGACGCGTCTCGACGCGGGCCAGCAAGTTATAGCGTTTTTAGTATTTAGCCAGGAACAAACATGTGCAATTTTTTGCAGTACTGTGCGAGCCAGACGCACGTTTGAGGCGTCTGGAGACGCGTCTCGGCGCGGGACAGCTAGCTATAGCGTTTTTAGAATTTAGCCAGGAACATAAATGTGCAATTTTTTGTAGTTCTATGCGAGCCAGACGCACGTTTGAGGCGTCTGGAGACGCGTCTCGGCGCGGGCCAGCTAGCTATAGCGTTTTTAGAATTTAGCCAGGAACAAAAATGTGTAATTTTATGTAGTTCTATGCGAGCCAGACGCACGTTTGAGGCGTCTGGAGACGCGTCTCGACGCGGGCCAGCAAGTTATAGCGTTTTTAGAATTTAGCCAGGAACAAAAATGTGCAATTTTTTGCAGTATTATGCGAGCCAGACGCACGTTTGAGGCGTCTGGAGACGCGTCTCGGCGCGGGCCAGCTAGCTATAGCGTTTTTAGAATTTAGCCAGGAACAAAAATGTGCAATTTTTTGTAGTTCTATGGAGCCAGACGCACGTTTGAGGCGTTTGGAGACGCGTCTCGGCGCGGGCCAGCTAGCTATAGCGTTTTTAGAATTTAGCCAGGAACAAAAATGTGTAATTTTATGCAGTTCTATCGAGCCAGACGCACATTTGAGGCGTCTGGAGACGCGTCTCGACGCGGGCCAGCAAGTTATAGCGTTTTTAGTATTTAGCCAGGAACAAACATGTGCAATTTTTTGCAGTACTGTGCGAGCCAGACGCACGTTTGAGGCGTCTGGAGACGCGTCTCGGCGCGGGACAGCTAGCTATAGCGTTTTTAGAATTTAGCCAGGAACAAAAATGTGCAATTTTTTGTAGTTCTATGCGAGCCAGACGCACGTTTGAGGCGTCTGGAGACGCGTCTCGGCGCGGGCCAGCTAGCTATAGCGTTTTTAGAATTTAGCCAGGAACAAAAATGTGCAATTTTTTGTAGTTCTATGCGAGCCAGACGCACGTTTGAGGCGTCTGGAGACGCGTCTCGGCGCGGGCCAGCTAGCTATAGCGTTTTTAGAATTTAGCCAGGAACAAAAATGTGTAATTTTATGCAGTTCTTTGCGAGCCAGACGCACGTTTGAGGCGTCTGGAGACGCGTCTCGACGCGGGCCAGCAAGTTATAGCGTTTTTAGAATTTAGCCAGGAACAAAAATGTGCATTTTTTTGCAGTTCTATGCTAGCCAGACGCACGTTTGAGGCGTCTGGAGACGCGTCTCGGCGCGGGCCAGCTAGCTATAGCGTTTTTAGAATTTAGCCAGGAACAAAAATGTGCAATTTTTTGCAGTTCTATGCGAGCCAGACGCACGTTTGAGGCGTCTGGAGACGCGTCTCGGCGCGGGCCAGCTAGCTATAGCGTTTTTAGAATTTAGCCAGGAACAAAAATGTGTAATTTTATGCCGTTCTATGCGAGCCAGACGCACGTTTGAGGCATCTGGAGACGCGTCTCGGCGCGGGCCAGCTAGCTATAGCGTTTTTAGAATTTAGCCAGGAACAAAAATGTGCAATTTTTTGCAGTTCTATGCGAGCCAGACGCACGTTTGAGGCGTCTGGAGACGCGTCTCGACGCGGGCCAGCAAGTTATAGCGTTTTTAGAATTTAGCCAGGAACAAACATGTGCAATTTTTTGCAGTACTATGCGAGCCAGACGCACGTTTGAGGCGTCTGGAGACGCGTCTCGGCGCGGGCCAGCTAGCTATAGCGTTTTTAGAATTTAGCCAGGAACAAAAATGTGCAATTTTTTGTAGTTCTATGCGAGCCAGACGCACGTTTGAGGCGTCTGGAGACGCGTCTCGGCGCGGGCCAGCTAGCTATAGCGTTTTTAGAATTTAGCCAGGAACAAAAATGTGTAATTTTATGCAGTTCAATGCGAGCCAGACGCACGTTTGAGGCGTCTGGAGACGCGTCTCGACGCGGGCCAGCAAGTTATAGCGTTTTTAGTATTTAGCCAGGAACAAAAATGTGCAATTTTTTGCAGTACTATGCGAGCCAGACGCACGTTTGAGGCGTCTGGAGACGCGTCTCGGCGCGGGCCAGCTAGCTATAGCGTTTTTAGAATTTAGCCAGGAACAAAAATGTGCAATTTTTTGCAGTTCTATGCGAGCCAGACGCACGTTTGAGGCGTCTGGAGACGCGTCTTGGCGCGGGCCAGCTAGCTATAGCGATTTTAGAATTTAGCCACGAACAAAAATGTGCAATCATTTGCAGTTCTATACGAGCCAGACGCACGTTTGAGGCGTCTGGAGACGCGTCTCGGCGCGGGCCAGCTAGCTATAGCGTTTTTAAAATTTAGCCAGGAACAAAAATGTGCATTTTTTGCAGTTCTATGCGAGCCAGACGCACGTTTGAGGCGTCTGGAGACGCGTCTCGGCGCGGGCCAGCTAGCTATAGCGTTTTTAGAATTTAGCCAGGAACAAAAATGTGCAATTTTTTGCAGTTCTATGCGAGCCAGACGCACGTTTGAGGCGTCTGGAGACGCGTCTCGACGCGTGCCAGCTAGCTATAGCGTTTTTAGAATTTAGCCAGGAACAAAAATGTGCATTTTTTTTGCAGTTCTATGCGAGCCAGACGCACGTTTGAGGCGTCTGGAGACGCGTCTCGGCGCGGGACAGCTAGCTATAGCGTTTTTAGAATTTAGCCAGGAACAAAAATGTGCAATTTTTTGTAGTTCTATGCGAGCCAGACGCACGTTTGAGGCGTCTGGAGACGCGTCTCGGCGCGGGCCAGCTAGCTATAGCGTTTTTAGAATTTAGCCAGGAACAAAAATGTGTAATTTTATGCAGTTCTATGCGAGCCAGACGCACGTTTGAGGCGTCTGGAGACGCGTCTCGACGCGGGCCAGCAAGTTATAGCGTTTTTAGAATTTAGCCAGGAACAAAAATGTGCAATTTTTTGCAGTACTATGCGAGCCAGACGCACGTTTGAGGCGTCTGGAGACGCGTCTCGGCGCGGGCCAGCTAGCTATAGCGTTTTTAGAATTTAGCCAGGAACAAAAATGTGCAATTTTTTGTAGTGCTATGCGAGCCAGACGCACGTTTGAGGCGTCTGGAGACGCGTCTCGGCGCGGGCCAGCTAGCTATAGCGTTTTTAGAATTTAGCCAGGAACAAAAATGTGTAATTTTATGCAGTTCTATCGAGCCAGACGCACGTTTGAGGCGTCTGGAGACGCGTCTCGACGCGGGCCAGCAAGTTATAGCGTTTTTAGTATTTAGCCAGGAACAAACATGTGCAATTTTTTGCAGTACTGTGCGAGCCAGACGCACGTTTGAGGCGTCTGGAGACTCGTCTCGGCGCGGGACAGCTAGCTATAGCGTTTTTAGAATTTAGCCAGGAACAAAAATGTGCAATTTTTTGTAGTTCTATGCGAGCCAGACGCACGTTTGAGGCGTCTGGAGACGCGTCTCGGCGCGGGCCAGCTAGCTATAGCGTTTTAAGAATTTAGCCAGGAACAAAAATGTGCAATTTTTTGTAGTTCTATGCGAGCCAGACGCACGTTTGAGGCCTCTGGAGACGCGTCTCGGCGCGGGCCAGCTAGCTATAGCGTTTTTAGAATTTAGCCAGGAACAAAAATGTGTAATTTTATGCAGTTCTTTGCGAGCCAGACGCACGTTTGAGGCGTCTGGAGACGCGTCTCGACGCGGGCCAGCAAGTTATAGCGTTTTTAGAATTTAGCCAGGAACAAAAATGTGCATTTTTTTGCAGTTCTATGCGAGCCAGACGCATGTTTGAGGCGTCTGGAGACGCGTCTCGGCGCGGGCCAGCTAGCTATAGCGTTTTTAGAATTTAGCCAGGAACAAAAATGTGCAATTTTTTGCAGTTCTAGGCGAGCCAGACGCACGTTTGAGGCGTCTGGAGACGCGTCTCGGCGCGGGCCAGCTAGCTATAGCGTTTTTAGAATTTAGCCAGGAACAAAAATGTGTAATTTTATGCCGTTCTATGCGAGCCAGACGCACGTTTGAGGCATCTGGAGACGCGTCTCGGCGCGGGCCAGCTAGCTATAGCGTTTTTAGAATTTAGCCAGGAACAAAAATGTGCAATTTTTTGCAGTTCTATGCGAGCCAGACGCACGTTTGAGGCGTCTGGAGACGCGTCTCGACGCGGGCCAGCAAGTTATAGCGTTTTTAGAATTTAGCCAGGAACAAAAATGTGCAATTTTTTGCAGTACTATGCGAGCCAGACGCACGTTTGAGGCGTCTGGAGACGCGTCTCGGCGCGGGCCAGCTAGCTATAGCGTTTTTAGAATTTAGCCAGGAACAAAAATGTGCAATTTTTTGTAGTTCTATGCGAGCCAGACGCACGTTTGAGGCGTCTGGAGACGCGTCTCGGCGCGGGCCAGCTAGCTATAGCGTTTTTAGAATTTAGCCAGGAACAAAAATGTGTAATTTTATGCAGTTCAATGCGAGCCAGACGCACGTTTGAGGCGTCTGGAGACGCGTCTCGACGCGGGCCAGCAAGTTATAGCGTTTTTAGTATTTAGCCAGGAACAAAAATGTGCAATTTTTTGCAGTACTATGCGAGCCAGACGCACGTTTGAGGCGTCTGGAGACGCGTCTCGGCGCGGGCCAGCTAGCTATAGCGTTTTTAAAATTTAGCCAGGAACAAAAATGTGCATTTTTTGCAGTTCTATGCGAGCCAGACGCACGTTTGAGGCGTCTGGAGACGCGTCTCGGCGCGGGCCAGCTAGCTATAGCGTTTTTAGAATTTAGCCAGGAACAAAAATGTGCAATTTTTTGCAGTTCTATGCGAGCCAGACGCACGTTTGAGGCGTCTGGAGACGCGTCTCGGCGCGGGACAGCTAGCTATAGCGTTTTTAGAATTTAGCCAGGAACAAAAATGTGCAATTTTTTGTAGTTCTATGCGAGCCAGACGCACGTTTGAGGCGTCTGGAGACGCGTCTCGGCGCGGGCCAGCTAGCTATAGCGTTTTAAGAATTTAGCCAGGAACAAAAATGTGCAATTTTTTGTAGTTCTATGCGAGCCAGACGCACGTTTGAGGCGTCTGGAGACGCGTCTCGGCGCGGGCCAGCTAGCTATAGCGTTTTTAGAATTTAGCCAGGAACAAAAATGTGCAATTTTTTGCAGTTCTATGCGAGCCATACGCACGTTTGAGGCGTCTGGAGACTCGTCTCGGCGCGGGACAGCTAGCTATAGCGTTTTTAGAATTTAGCCAGGAACAAAAATGTGCAATTTTTTGTAGTTCTATGCGAGCCAGACGCACGTTTGAGGCGTCTGGAGACGCGTCTCGGCGCGGGCCAGCTAGCTATAGCGTTTTAAGAATTTAGCCAGGAACAAAAATGTGCAATTTTTTGTAGTTCTATGCGAGCCAGACGCACGTTTGAGGCGTCTGGAGACGCGTCTCGGCGCGGGCCAGCTAGCTATAGCGTTTTTAGAATTTAGCCACGAATAAAAATGTGCAATCATTTGCAGTTCTATACGAGCCAGACGCACGTTTGAGGCGTCTGGAGACGCGTCTCGGCGCGGGCCAGCTAGCTATAGCGTTTTTAAAATTTAGCCAGGAACAAAAATGTGCATTTTTTGCAGTTCTATGCGAGCCAGACGCACGTTTGAGGCGTCTGGAGACGCGTCTCGGCGCGGGCCAGCTAGCTATAGCGTTTTTAGAATTTAGCCAGGAACAAAAATGTGCAATTTTTTGCAGTTCTATGCGAGCCAGACGCACGTTTGAGGCGTCTGGAGACGCGTCTCGACGCGTGCCAGCTAGCTATAGCGTTTTTAGAATTTAGCCAGGAACAAAAATGTGCATTTTTTTTGCAGTTCTATGCGAGCCAGACGCACGTTTGAGGCGTCTGGAGACGCGTCTCGGCGCGGGCCAGCTAGCTATAGCGTTTTTAGAATTTAGCCAGGAACAAAAATGTGCAATTTTTTGCAGTTCTATGCGAGCCAGACGCACGTTTGAGGCGTCTGGAGACGCGTCTCGACGCGGGCCAGCAAGTTATAGCGTTTTTAGAATTTAGCCAGGAACAAAAATGTGCAATTTTTTGCAGTACTATGCGAGCCAGACGCACGTTTGAGGCGTCTGGAGACGCGTCTCGGCGCGGGCCAGCTAGCTATAGCGTTTTTAGAATTTAGCCAGGAACAAAATTGTGCAATTTTTTGTAGTTCTATGCGAGCCAGACGCACGTTTGAGGCGTCTGGAGACGCGTCTCGGCGCGGGCCAGCTAGCTATAGCGTTTTTAGAATTTAGCCAGGAACAAAAATGTGCAATTTTTTGTAGTTCTATGCGAGCCAGACGCACGTTTGAGGCGTCTGGAGACGCGTCTCGGCGCGGGCCAGCTAGCTATAGCGTTTTTAGAATTTAGCCAGGAACAAAAATGTGTAATTTTATGCAGTTCTATGCGAGCCAGACGCACGTTTGAGGCGTCTGGAGACGCGTCTCGACGCGGGCCAGCAAGTTATAGCGTTTTTAGAATTTAGCCAGGAACAAAAATGTGCAATTTTTTGCAGTACTATGCGAGCCAGACGCACGTTTGAGGCGTCTGGAGACGCGTCTCGGCGCGGGCCAGCTAGCTACAGCGTTTTTGGAATTTAGCCAGGAACAAAAATGTGCAATTTTTTGTAGATCTATGCGAGCCAGACGCACGTTTGAGGCGTCTGGAGACGCGTCTCGGCGCGGGCCAGCTAGCTATAGCGATTTTAGAATTTAGCCAGGAACAAAAATGTGCAATTTTTTGCAGTTCTATGCGAGCCAGACGCACGTTTGAGGCGTCTGGAGACGCGTCTCGGCGCGGGCCAGCTAGCTATAGCGATTTTAGAATTTAGCCACGAACAAAAATGTGCAATCATTTGCAGTTCTATACGAGCCAGACGCACGTTTGAGGCGTCTGGAGACGCGTCTACGCGCGGGCCAGCTAGCTATAGCGTTTTTAAAATTTAGCCAGGAACAAAAATGTGCATTTTTTGCAGTTCTATGCGAGCCAGACGCACGTTTGAGGCGTCTGGAGACGCGTCTCGGCGCGGGCCAGCTAGCTATAGCGTTTTTAGAATTTAGCCAGGAACAAAAATGTGCAATTTTTTGCAGTTCTATGCGAGCCAGACGCACGTTTGAGGCGTCTGGAGACGCGTCTCGACGCGTGCCAGCTAGCTATAGCGTTTTTAGAATTTAGCCAGGAACAAAAATGTGCAATTTTTTGCAGTTCTATGCGAGCCAGACGCACGTTTGAGGCGTCTGGAGACGCGTCTCGGCGCGGGACAGCTAGCTATAGCGTTTTTAGAATTTAGCCAGGAACAAAAATGTGCAATTTTTTGTAGTTCTATGCGAGCCAGACGCACGTTTGAGGCGTCTGGAGACGCGTCTCGGCGCGGGCCAGCTAGCTATAGCGTTTTAAGAATTTAGCCAGGAACAAAAATGTGCAATTTTTTGTAGTTCTATGCGAGCCAGACGCACGTTTGAGGCGTCTGGAGACGCGTCTCGGCGCGGGCCAGCTAGCTATAGCGTTTTTAGAATTTAGCCAGGAACAAAAATGTGCAATTTTTTGCAGTTCTATGCGAGCCAGACGCACGTTTGAGGCGTCTGGAGACTCGTCTCGGCGCGGGACAGCTAGCTATAGCGTTTTTAGAATTTAGCCAGGAACAAAAATGTGCAATTTTTTGTAGTTCTATGCGAGCCAGACGCACGTTTGAGGCGTCTGGAGACGCGTCTCGGCGCGGGCCAGCTAGCTATAGCGTTTTAAGAATTTAGCCAGGAACAAAAATGTGCAATTTTTTGTAGTTCTATGCGAGCCAGACGCACGTTTGAGGCGTCTGGAGACGCGTCTCGGCGCGGGCCAGCTAGCTATAGCGTTTTTAGAATTTAGCCACGAATAAAAATGTGCAATCATTTGCAGTTCTATACGAGCCAGACGCACGTTTGAGGCGTCTGGAGACGCGTCTCGGCGCGGGCCAGCTAGCTATAGCGTTTTTAAAATTTAGCCAGGAACAAAAATGTGCATTTTTTGCAGTTCTATGCGAGCCAGACGCACGTTTGAGGCGTCTGGAGACGCGTCTCGGCGCGGGCCAGCTAGCTATAGCGTTTTTAGAATTTAGCCAGGAACAAAAATGTGCAATTTTTTGCAGTTCTATGCGAGCCAGACGCACGTTTGAGGCGTCTGGAGACGCGTCTCGACGCGTGCCAGCTAGCTATAGCGTTTTTAGAATTTAGCCAGGAACAAAAATGTGCATTTTTTTTGCAGTTCTATGCGAGCCAGACGCACGTTTGAGGCGTCTGGAGACGCGTCTCGGCGCGGGCCAGCTAGCTATAGCGTTTTTAGAATTTAGCCAGGAACAAAAATGTGCAATTTTTTGCAGTTCTATGCGAGCCAGACGCACGTTTGAGGCGTCTGGAGACGCGTCTCGACGCGTGCCAGCTAGCTATAGCGTTTTTAGAATTTAGCCAGGAACAAAAATGTGCATTTTTTTTGCAGTTCTATGCGAGCCAGACGCACGTTTGAGGCGTCTGGAGACGCGTCTCGGCGCGGGACAGCTAGCTATAGCGTTTTTAGAATTTAGCCAGGAACAAAAATGTGCAATTTTTTGTAGTTCTATGCGAGCCAGACGCACGTTTGAGGCGTCTGGAGACGCGTCTCGGCGCGGGCCAGCTAGCTATAGCGTTTTTAGAATTTAGCCAGGAACAAAAATGTGTAATTTTATGCAGTTCTATGCGAGCCAGACGCACGTTTGAGGCGTCTGGAGACGCGTCTCGACGCGGGCCAGCAAGTTATAGCGTTTTTAGAATTTAGCCAGGAACAAAAATGTGCAATTTTTTGCAGTACTATGCGAGCCAGACGCACGTTTGAGGCGTCTGGAGACGCGTCTCGGCGCGGGCCAGCTAGCTATAGCGTTTTTAGAATTTAGCCAGGAACAAAAATGTGCAATTTTTTGTAGTGCTATGCGAGCCAGACGCACGTTTGAGGCGTCTGGAGACGCGTCTCGGCGCGGGCCAGCTAGCTATAGCGTTTTTAGAATTTAGCCAGGAACAAAAATGTGTAATTTTATGCAGTTCTATCGAGCCAGACGCACGTTTGAGGCGTCTGGAGACGCGTCTCGACGCGGGCCAGCAAGTTATAGCGTTTTTAGTATTTAGCCAGGAACAAACATGTGCAATTTTTTGCAGTACTGTGCGAGCCATACGCACGTTTGAGGCGTCTGGAGACTCGTCTCGGCGCGGGACAGCTAGCTATAGCGTTTTTAGAATTTAGCCAGGAACAAAAATGTGCAATTTTTTGTAGTTCTATGCGAGCCAGACGCACGTTTGAGGCGTCTGGAGACGCGTCTCGGCGCGGGCCAGCTAGCTATAGCGTTTTAAGAATTTAGCCAGGAACAAAAATGTGCAATTTTTTGTAGTTCTATGCGAGCCAGACGCACGTTTGAGGCCTCTGGAGACGCGTCTCGGCGCGGGCCAGCTAGCTATAGCGTTTTTAGAATTTAGCCAGGAACAAAAATGTGTAATTTTATGCAGTTCTTTGCGAGTCAGACGCACGTTTGAGGCGTCTGGAGACGCGTCTCGACGCGGGCCAGCAAGTTATAGCGTTTTTAGAATTTAGCCAGGAACAAAAATGTGCAATTTTTTGCAGTTCTAGGCGAGCCAGACGCACGTTTGAGGCGTCTGGAGACGCGTCTCGGCGCGGGCCAGCTAGCTATAGCGTTTTTAGAATTTAGCCAGGAACAAAAATGTGTAATTTTATGCCGTTCTATGCGAGCCAGACGCACGTTTGAGGCATCTGGAGACGCGTCTCGGCGCGGGCCAGCTAGCTATAGCGTTTTTAGAATTTAGCCAGGAACAAAAATGTGCAATTTTTTGCAGTTCTATGCGAGCCAGACGCACGTTTGAGGCGTCTGGAGACGCGTCTCGACGCGGGCCAGCAAGTTATAGCGTTTTTAGAATTTAGCCAGGAACAAAAATGTGCAATTTTTTGTAGTTCTATGCGAGCCAGACGCACGTTTGAGGCGTCTGGAGACGCGTCTCGGCGCGGGCCAGCTAGCTATAGCGTTTTTAGAATTTAGCCAGGAACAAAAATGTGTAATTTTATGCAGTTCAATGCGAGCCAGACGCACGTTTGAGGCGTCTGGAGACGCGTCTCGACGCGGGCCAGCAAGTTATAGCGTTTTTAGTATTTAGCCAGGAACAAAAATGTGCAATTTTTTGCAGTACTATGCGAGCCAGACGCACGTTTGAGGCGTCTGGAGACGCGTCTCGGCGCGGGCCAGCTAGCTATAGCGTTTTTAAAATTTAGCCAGGAACAAAAATGTGCATTTTTTGCAGATCTATGCGAGCCAGACGCACGTTTGAGGCGTCTGGAGACGCGTCTCGACGCGTGCCTGCTAGCTATAGCGTTTTTTGATTTTAGCCAGGAACAAAAATGTGCAATTTTTTGCAGTTCTATGCGAGCCAGACGCACGTTTGAGGCGTCTGGAGACGCGTCTCGACGCGTGCCAGCTAGCTATAGCGTTTTTAGAATTTAGCCAGGAACAAAAATGTGCATTTTTTTGCAGTTCTATGCGAGCCAGACACACGTTTGAGGCGTCTGGAGACGCGTCTCGGCACGGGCCAGCTAGCTATAGCGTTTTTAGAATTTAGCCAGGAACAAAAATGTGCAATTTTTTGCAGTTCTATGCGAGCCAGACGCACGTTTGAGGCGTCTGGAGACGCGTCTCGGCGCGGGCCAGCTAGCTATAGCGTTTTTAGAATTTAGCCAGGAACAAAAATGTGTAATTTTATGCAGTTCTATGCGAGCCAGACGCACGTTTGAGGCGTCTGGAGACGCGTCTCGACGCGGGCCAGCAAGTTATAGCGTTTTTAGAATTTAGCCAGGAACAAAAATGTGCAATTTTTTGCAGTACTATGCGAGCCAGACGCACGTTTGAGGCGTCTGGAGACGCGTCTCGGCGCGGGCCAGCTAGCTATAGCGTTTTTAGAATTTAGCCAGGAACAAAAATGTGCAATTTTTTGTAGTGCTATGCGAGCCAGACGCACGTTTGAGGCGTCTGGAGACGCGTCTCGGCGCGGGCCAGCTAGCTATAGCGTTTTTAGAATTTAGCCAGGAACAAAAATGTGTAATTTTATGCAGTTCTATCGAGCCAGACGCACGTTTGAGGCGTCTGGAGACGCGTCTCGACGCGGGCCAGCAAGTTATAGCGTTTTTAGTATTTAGCCAGGAACAAACATGTGCAATTTTTTGCAGTACTGTGCGAGCCAGACGCACGTTTGAGGCGTCTGGAGACTCGTCTCGGCGCGGGACAGCTAGCTATAGCGTTTTTAGAATTTAGCCAGGAACAAAAATGTGCAATTTTTTGTAGTTCTATGCGAGCCAGACGCACGTTTGAGGCGTCTGGAGACGCGTCTCGGCGCGGGCCAGCTAGCTATAGCGTTTTAAGAATTTAGCCAGGAACAAAAATGTGCAATTTTTTGTAGTTCTATGCGAGCCAGACGCACGTTTGAGGCCTCTGGAGACGCGTCTCGGCGCGGGCCAGCTAGCTATAGCGTTTTTAGAATTTAGCCAGGAACAAAAATGTGTAATTTTATGCAGTTCTTTGCGAGCCAGACGCACGTTTGAGGCGTCTGGAGACGCGTCTCGGCGCGGGCCAGCTAGCTATAGCGTTTTTAGAATTTAGCCAGGAACAAAAATGTGTAATTTTATGCAGTTCTATGCGAGCCAGACGCACGTTTGAGGCGTCTGGAGACGCGTCTCGACGCGGGCCAGCAAGTTATAGCGTTTTTAGAATTTAGCCAGGAACAAAAATGTGCAATTTTTTGCAGTACTATGCGAGCCAGACGCACGTTTGAGGCGTCTGGAGACGCGTCTCGGCGCGGGCCAGCTAGCTATAGCGTTTTTAGAATTTAGCCAGGAACAAAAATGTGCAATTTTTTGTAGTGCTATGCGAGCCAGACGCACGTTTGAGGCGTCTGGAGACGCGTCTCGGCGCGGGCCAGCTAGCTATAGCGTTTTTAGAATTTAGCCAGGAACAAAAATGTGTAATTTTATGCAGTTCTATCGAGCCAGACGCACGTTTGAGGCGTCTGGAGACGCGTCTCGACGCGGGCCAGCAAGTTATAGCGTTTTTAGTATTTAGCCAGGAACAAACATGTGCAATTTTTTGCAGTACTGTGCGAGCCAGACGCACGTTTGAGGCGTCTTGAGACTCGTCTCGGCGCGGGACAGCTAGCTATAGCGTTTTTAGAATTTAGCCAGGAACAAAAATGTGCAATTTTTTGTAGTTCTATGCGAGCCAGACGCACGTTTGAGGCGTCTGGAGACGCGTCTCGGCGCGGGCCAGCTAGCTATAGCGTTTTAAGAATTTAGCCAGGAACAAAAATGTGCAATTTTTTGTAGTTCTATGCGAGCCAGACGCACGTTTGAGGCCTCTGGAGACGCGTCTCGGCGCGGGCCAGCTAGCTATAGCGTTTTTAGAATTTAGCCAGGAACAAAAATGTGTAATTTTATGCAGTTCTTTGCGAGCCAGACGCACGTTTGAGGCGTCTGGAGACGCGTCTCGACGCGGGCCAGCAAGTTATAGCGTTTTTATAATTTAGCCAGGAACAAAAATGTGCATTTTTTTGCAGTTCTATGCGAGCCAGACGCATGTTTGAGGCGTCTGGAGACGCGTCTCGGCGCGGGCCAGCTAGCTATAGCGTTTTTAGAATTTAGCCAGGAACAAAAATGTGCAATTTTTTGCAGTTCTAGGCGAGCCAGACGCACGTTTGAGGCGTCTGGAGACGCGTCTCGGCGCGGGCCAGCTAGCTATAGCGTTTTTAGAATTTAGCCAGGAACAAAAATGTGTAATTTTATGCCGTTCTATGCGAGCCAGACGCACGTTTGAGGCATCTGGAGACGCGTCTCGGCGCGGGCCAGCTAGCTATAGCGTTTTTAGAATTTAGCCAGGAACAAAAATGTGCAATTTTTTGCAGTTCTATGCGAGCCAGACGCACGTTTGAGGCGTCTGGAGACGCGTCTCGACGCGGGCCAGCAAGTTATAGCGTTTTTAGAATTTAGCCAGGAACAAAAATGTGCAATTTTTTGCAGTACTATGCGAGCCAGACGCACGTTTGAGGCGTCTGGAGACGCGTCTCGGCGCGGGCCAGCTAGCTATAGCGTTTTTAGAATTTAGCCAGGAACAAAAATGTGCAATTTTTTGTAGTTCTATGCGAGCCAGACGCACGTTTGAGGCGTCTGGAGACGCGTCTCGGCGCGGGCCAGCTAGCTATAGCGTTTTTAGAATTTAGCCAGGAACAAAAATGTGTAATTTTATGCAGTTCAATGCGAGCCAGACGCACGTTTGAGGCGTCTGGAGACGCGTCTCGATGCGGGCCAGCAAGTTATAGCGTTTTTAGTATTTAGCCAGGAACAAAAATGTGCAATTTTTTGCAGTACTATGCGAGCCAGACGCACGTTTGAGGCGTCTGGAGACGCGTCTCGGCGCGGGCCAGCTAGCTATAGCGTTTTTAAAATTTAGCCAGGAACAAAAATGTGCATTTTTTGCAGTTCTATGCGAGCCAGACGCACGTTTGAGGCGTCTGGAGACGCGTCTCGGCGCGGGCCAGCTAGCTATAGCGTTTTTAGAATTTAGCCAGGAACAAAAATGTGCAATTTTTTGCAGTTCTATGCGAGCCAGACGCACGTTTGAGGCGTCTGGAGACGCGTCTCGGCGCGGGACAGCTAGCTATAGCGTTTTTAGAATTTAGCCAGGAACAAAAATGTGCAATTTTTTGTAGTTCTATGCGAGCCAGACGCACGTTTGAGGCGTCTGGAGACGCGTCTCGGCGCGGGCCAGCTAGCTATAGCGTTTTAAGAATTTAGCCAGGAACAAAAATGTGCAATTTTTTGTAGTTCTATGCGAGCCAGACGCACGTTTGAGGCGTCTGGAGACGCGTCTCGGCGCGGGCCAGCTAGCTATAGCGTTTTTAGAATTTAGCCAGGAACAAAAATGTGCAATTTTTTGCAGTTCTATGCGAGCCAGACGCACGTTTGAGGCGTCTGGAGACTCGTCTCGGCGCGGGACAGCTAGCTATAGCGTTTTTAGAATTTAGCCAGGAACAAAAATGTGCAATTTTTTGTAGTTCTATGCGAGCCAGACGCACGTTTGAGGCGTCTGGAGACGCGTCTCGGCGCGGGCCAGCTAGCTATAGCGTTTTAAGAATTTAGCCAGGAACAAAAATGTGCAATTTTTTGTAGTTCTATGCGAGCCAGACGCACGTTTGAGGCGTCTGGAGACGCGTCTCGGCGCGGGCCAGCTAGCTATAGCGTTTTTAGAATTTAGCCACGAATAAAAATGTGCAATCATTTGCAGTTCTATACGAGCCAGACGCACGTTTGAGGCGTCTGGAGACGCGTCTCGGCGCGGGCCAGCTAGCTATAGCGTTTTTAAAATTTAGCCAGGAACAAAAATGTGCATTTTTTGCAGTTCTATGCGAGCCAGACGCACGTTTGAGGCGTCTGGAGACGCGTCTCGGCGCGGGCCAGCTAGCTATAGCGTTTTTAGAATTTAGCCAGGAACAAAAATGTGCAATTTTTTGCAGTTCTATGCGAGCCAGACGCACGTTTGAGGCGTCTGGAGACGCGTCTCGACGCGTGCCAGCTAGCTATAGCGTTTTTAGAATTTAGCCAGGAACAAAAATGTGCATTTTTTTTGCAGTTCTATGCGAGCCAGACGCACGTTTGAGGCGTCTGGAGACGCGTCTCGGCGCGGGCCAGCTAGCTATAGCGTTTTTAGAATTTAGCCAGGAACAAAAATGTGCAATTTTTTGCAGTTCTATGCGAGCCAGACGCACGTTTGAGGCGTCTGGAGACGCGTCTCGACGCGGGCCAGCAAGTTATAGCGTTTTTAGAATTTAGCCAGGAACAAAAATGTGCAATTTTTTGCAGTACTATGCGAGCCAGACGCACGTTTGAGGCGTCTGGAGACGCGTCTCGGCGCGGGCCAGCTAGCTATAGCGTTTTTAGAATTTAGCCAGGAACAAAAATGTGCAATTTTTTGTAGTTCTATGCGAGCCAGACGCACGTTTGAGGCGTCTGGAGACGCGTCTCGGCGCGTGCCTGCTAGCTATAGCGTTTTTTGATTTTAGCCAGGAACAAAAATGTGCAATTTTTTGCAGTTCTATGCGAGCCAGACGCACGTTTGAGGCGTCTGGAGACGCGTCTCGACGCGTGCCAGCTAGCTATAGCGTTTTTAGAATTTAGCCAGGAACAAAAATGTGCATTTTTTTGCAGTTCTATGCGAGCCAGACACACGTTTGAGGCGTCTGGAGACGCGTCTCGGCACGGGCCAGCTAGCTATAGCGTTTTTAGAATTTAGCCAGGAACAAAAATGTGCAATTTTTTGCAGTTCTATGCGAGCCAGACGCACGTTTGAGGCGTCTGGAGACGCGTCTCGGCGCGGGCCAGCTAGCTATAGCGTTTTTAGAATTTAGCCAGGAACAAAAATGTGCAATTTTTTGTAGTGCTATGCGAGCCAGACGCACGTTTGAGGCGTCTGGAGACGCGTCTCGGCGCGGGCCAGCTAGCTATAGCGTTTTTAGAATTTAGCCAGGAACAAAAATGTGTAATTTTATGCAGTTCTATCGAGCCAGACGCACGTTTGAGGCGTCTGGAGACGCGTCTCGACGCGGGCCAGCAAGTTATAGCGTTTTTAGTATTTAGCCAGGAACAAACATGTGCAATTTTTTGCAGTACTGTGCGAGCCAGACGCACGTTTGAGGCGTCTGGAGACTCGTCTCGGCGCGGGACAGCTAGCTATAGCGTTTTTAGAATTTAGCCAGGAACAAAAATGTGCATTTTTTGCAGTTCTATGCGAGCCAGACGCACGTTTGAGGCGTCTGGAGACGCGTCTCGGCGCGGGCCAGCTAGCTATAGCGTTTTTAGAATTTAGCCAGGAACAAAAATGTGCAATTTTTTGCAGTTCTATGCGAGCCAGACGCACGTTTGAGGCGTCTGGAGACGCGTCTCGACGCGTGCCAGCTAGCTATAGCGTTTTTAGAATTTAGCCAGGAACAAAAATGTGCAATTTTTTGCAGTTCTATGCGAGCCAGACGCACGTTTGAGGCGTCTGGAGACGCGTCTCGGCGCGGGACAGCTAGCTATAGCGTTTTTAGAATTTAGCCAGGAACAAAAATGTGCAATTTTTTGTAGTTCTATGCGAGCCAGACGCACGTTTGAGGCGTCTGGAGACGCGTCTCGGCGCGGGCCAGCTAGCTATAGCGTTTTAAGAATTTAGCCAGGAACAAAAATGTGCAATTTTTTGTAGTTCTATGCGAGCCAGACGCACGTTTGAGGCGTCTGGAGACGCGTCTCGGCGCGGGCCAGCTAGCTATAGCGTTTTTAGAATTTAGCCAGGAACAAAAATGTGCAATTTTTTGCAGTTCTATGCGAGCCAGACGCACGTTTGAGGCGTCTGGAGACTCGTCTCGGCGCGGGACAGCTAGCTATAGCGTTTTTAGAATTTAGCCAGGAACAAAAATGTGCAATTTTTTGTAGTTCTATGCGAGCCAGACGCACGTTTGAGGCGTCTGGAGACGCGTCTCGGCGCGGGCCAGCTAGCTATAGCGTTTTAAGAATTTAGCCAGGAACAAAAATGTGCAATTTTTTGTAGTTCTATGCGAGCCAGACGCACGTTTGAGGCGTCTGGAGACGCGTCTCGGCGCGGGCCAGCTAGCTATAGCGTTTTTAGAATTTAGCCACGAATAAAAATGTGCAATCATTTGCAGTTCTATACGAGCCAGACGCACGTTTGAGGCGTCTGGAGACGCGTCTCGGCGCGGGCCAGCTAGCTATAGCGTTTTTAAAATTTAGCCAGGAACAAAAATGTGCATTTTTTGCAGTTCTATGCGAGCCAGACGCACGTTTGAGGCGTCTGGAGACGCGTCTCGGCGCGGGCCAGCTAGCTATAGCGTTTTTAGAATTTAGCCAGGAACAAAAATGTGCAATTTTTTGCAGTTCTATGCGAGCCAGACGCACGTTTGAGGCGTCTGGAGACGCGTCTCGACGCGTGCCAGCTAGCTATAGCGTTTTTAGAATTTAGCCAGGAACAAAAATGTGCATTTTTTTTGCAGTTCTATGCGAGCCAGACGCACGTTTGAGGCGTCTGGAGACGCGTCTCGGCGCGGGCCAGCTAGCTATAGCGTTTTTAGAATTTAGCCAGGAACAAAAATGTGCAATTTTTTGCAGTTCTATGCGAGCCAGACGCACGTTTGAGGCGTCTGGAGACGCGTCTCGACGCGTGCCAGCTAGCTATAGCGTTTTTAGAATTTAGCCAGGAACAAAAATGTGCATTTTTTTTGCAGTTCTATGCGAGCCAGACGCACGTTTGAGGCGTCTGGAGACGCGTCTCGGCGCGGGACAGCTAGCTATAGCGTTTTTAGAATTTAGCCAGGAACAAAAATGTGCAATTTTTTGTAGTTCTATGCGAGCCAGACGCACGTTTGAGGCGTCTGGAGACGCGTCTCGGCGCGGGCCAGCTAGCTATAGCGTTTTTAGAATTTAGCCAGGAACAAAAATGTGTAATTTTATGCAGTTCTATGCGAGCCAGACGCACGTTTGAGGCGTCTGGAGACGCGTCTCGACGCGGGCCAGCAAGTTATAGCGTTTTTAGAATTTAGCCAGGAACAAAAATGTGCAATTTTTTGCAGTACTATGCGAGCCAGACGCACGTTTGAGGCGTCTGGAGACGCGTCTCGGCGCGGGCCAGCTAGCTATAGCGTTTTTAGAATTTAGCCAGGAACAAAAATGTGCAATTTTTTGTAGTGCTATGCGAGCCAGACGCACGTTTGAGGCGTCTGGAGACGCGTCTCGGCGCGGGCCAGCTAGCTATAGCGTTTTTAGAATTTAGCCAGGAACAAAAATGTGTAATTTTATGCAGTTCTATCGAGCCAGACGCACGTTTGAGGCGTCTGGAGACGCGTCTCGACGCGGGCCAGCAAGTTATAGCGTTTTTAGTATTTAGCCAGGAACAAACATGTGCAATTTTTTGCAGTACTGTGCGAGCCAGACGCACGTTTGAGGCGTCTGGAGACTCGTCTCGGCGCGGGACAGCTAGCTATAGCGTTTTTAGAATTTAGCCAGGAACAAAAATGTGCAATTTTTTGTAGTTCTATGCGAGCCAGACGCACGTTTGAGGCGTCTGGAGACGCGTCTCGGCGCGGGCCAGCTAGCTATAGCGTTTTAAGAATTTAGCCAGGAACAAAAATGTGCAATTTTTTGTAGTTCTATGCGAGCCAGACGCACGTTTGAGGCGTCTGGAGACGCGTCTCGGCGCGGGCCAGCTAGCTATAGCGTTTTTAGAATTTAGCCAGGAACAAAAATGTGTAATTTTATGCAGTTCTTTGCGAGCCAGACGCACGTTTGAGGCGTCTGGAGACGCGTCTCGACGCGGGCCAGCAAGTTATAGCGTTTTTAGAATTTAGCCAGGAACAAAAATGTGCATTTTTTTGCAGTTCTATGCGAGCCAGACGCATGTTTGAGGCGTCTGGAGACGCGTCTCGGCGCGGGCCAGCTAGCTATAGCGTTTTTAGAATTTAGCCAGGAACAAAAATGTGCAATTTTTTGCAGTTCTAGGCGAGCCAGACGCACGTTTGAGGCGTCTGGAGACGCGTCTCGGCGCGGGCCAGCTAGCTATAGCGTTTTTAGAATTTAGCCAGGAACAAAAATGTGTAATTTTATGCCGTTCTATGCGAGCCAGACGCACGTTTGAGGCATCTGGAGACGCGTCTCGGCGCGGGCCAGCTAGCTATAGCGTTTTTAGAATTTAGCCAGGAACAAAAATGTGCAATTTTTTGCAGTTCTATGCGAGCCAGACGCACGTTTGAGGCGTCTGGAGACGCGTCTCGACGCGGGCCAGCAAGTTATAGCGTTTTTAGAATTTAGCCAGGAACAAAAATGTGCAATTTTTTGCAGTACTATGCGAGCCAGACGCACGTTTGAGGCGTCTGGAGACGCGTCTCGGCGCGGGCCAGCTAGCTATAGCGTTTTTAGAATTTAGCCAGGAACAAAAATGTGCAATTTTTTGTAGTTCTATGCGAGCCAGACGCACGTTTGAGGCGTCTGGAGACGCGTCTCGGCGCGGGCCAGCTAGCTATAGCGTTTTTAGAATTTAGCCAGGAACAAAAATGTGTAATTTTATGCAGTTCAATGCGAGCCAGACGCACGTTTGAGGCGTCTGGAGACGCGTCTCGACGCGGGCCAGCAAGTTATAGCGTTTTTAGTATTTAGCCAGGAACAAAAATGTGCAATTTTTTGCAGTACTATGCGAGCCAGACGCACGTTTGAGGCGTCTGGAGACGCGTCTCGGCGCGGGCCAGCTAGCTATAGCGTTTTTAAAATTTAGCCAGGAACAAAAATGTGCATTTTTTGCAGTTCTATGCGAGCCAGACGCACGTTTGAGGCGTCTGGAGACGCGTCTCGGCGCGGGCCAGCTAGCTATAGCGTTTTTAGAATTTAGCCAGGAACAAAAATGTGCAATTTTTTGCAGTTCTATGCGAGCCAGACGCACGTTTGAGGCGTCTGGAGACGCGTCTCGGCGCGGGACAGCTAGCTATAGCGTTTTTAGAATTTAGCCAGGAACAAAAATGTGCAATTTTTTGTAGTTCTATGCGAGCCAGACGCACGTTTGAGGCGTCTGGAGACGCGTCTCGGCGCGGGCCAGCTAGCTATAGCGTTTTAAGAATTTAGCCAGGAACAAAAATGTGCAATTTTTTGTAGTTCTATGCGAGCCAGACGCACGTTTGAGGCGTCTGGAGACGCGTCTCGGCGCGGGCCAGCTAGCTATAGCGTTTTTAGAATTTAGCCAGGAACAAAAATGTGCAATTTTTTGCAGTTCTATGCGAGCCAGACGCACGTTTGAGGCGTCTGGAGACTCGTCTCGGCGCGGGACAGCTAGCTATAGCGTTTTTAGAATTTAGCCAGGAACAAAAATGTGCAATTTTTTGTAGTTCTATGCGAGCCAGACGCACGTTTGAGGCGTCTGGAGACGCGTCTCGGCGCGGGCCAGCTAGCTATAGCGTTTTAAGAATTTAGCCAGGAACAAAAATGTGCAATTTTTTGTAGTTCTATGCGAGCCAGACGCACGTTTGAGGCGTCTGGAGACGCGTCTCGGCGCGGGCCAGCTAGCTATAGCGTTTTTAGAATTTAGCCACGAATAAAAATGTGCAATCATTTGCAGTTCTATACGAGCCAGACGCACGTTTGAGGCGTCTGGAGACGCGTCTCGGCGCGGGCCAGCTAGCTATAGCGTTTTTAAAATTTAGCCAGGAACAAAAATGTGCATTTTTTGCAGTTCTATGCGAGCCAGACGCACGTTTGAGGCGTCTGGAGACGCGTCTCGGCGCGGGCCAGCTAGCTATAGCGTTTTTAGAATTTAGCCAGGAACAAAAATGTGCAATTTTTTGCAGTTCTATGCGAGCCAGACGCACGTTTGAGGCGTCTGGAGACGCGTCTCGACGCGGGCCAGCTAGCTATAGCGTTTTTAGAATTTAGCCAGGAACAAAAATGTGCATTTTTTTTGCAGTTCTATGCGAGCCAGACGCACGTTTGAGGCGTCTGGAGACGCGTCTCGGCGCGGGCCAGCTAGCTATAGCGTTTTTAGAATTTAGCCAGGAACAAAAATGTGCAATTTTTTGCAGTTCTATGCGAGCCAGACGCACGTTTGAGGCGTCTGGAGACGCGTCTCGACGCGGGCCAGCAAGTTATAGCGTTTTTAGAATTTAGCCAGGAACAAAAATGTGCAATTTTTTGCAGTACTATGCGAGCCAGACGCACGTTTGAGGCGTCTGGAGACGCGTCTCGGCGCGGGCCAGCTAGCTATAGCGTTTTTAGAATTTAGCCAGGAACAAAAATGTGCAATTTTTTGTAGTTCTATGCGAGCCAGACGCACGTTTGAGGCGTCTGGAGACGCGTCTCGGCGCGGGCCAGCTAGCTATAGCGTTTTTAGAATTTAGCCAGGAACAAAAATGTGCAATTTTTTGTAGTTCTATGCGAGCCAGACGCACGTTTGAGGCGTCTGGAGACGCGTCTCGGCGCGGGCCAGCTAGCTATAGCGTTTTTAGAATTTAGCCAGGAACAAAAATGTGTAATTTTATGCAGTTCTATGCGAGCCAGACGCACGTTTGAGGCGTCTGGAGACGCGTCTCGACGCGGGCCAGCAAGTTATAGCGTTTTTAGAATTTAGCCAGGAACAAAAATGTGCAATTTTTTGCAGTACTATGCGAGCCAGACGCACGTTTGAGGCGTCTGGAGACGCGTCTCGGCGCGGGCCAGCTAGCTACAGCGTTTTTGGAATTTAGCCAGGAACAAAAATGTGCAATTTTTTGTAGATCTATGCGAGCCAGACGCACGTTTGAGGCGTCTGGAGACGCGTCTCGGCGCGGGCCAGCTAGCTATAGCGATTTTAGAATTTAGCCAGGAACAAAAATGTGCAATTTTTTGCAGTTCTATGCGAGCCAGACGCACGTTTGAGGCGTCTGGAGACGCGTCTCGGCGCGGGCCAGCTAGCTATAGCGATTTTAGAATTTAGCCACGAACAAAAATGTGCAATCATTTGCAGTTCTATACGAGCCAGACGCACGTTTGAGGCGTCTGGAGACGCGTCTACGCGCGGGCCAGCTAGCTATAGCGTTTTTAAAATTTAGCCAGGAACAAAAATGTGCATTTTTTGCAGTTCTATGCGAGCCAGACGCACGTTTGAGGCGTCTGGAGACGCGTCTCGGCGCGGGCCAGCTAGCTATAGCGTTTTTAGAATTTAGCCAGGAACAAAAATGTGCAATTTTTTGCAGTTCTATGCGAGCCAGACGCACGTTTGAGGCGTCTGGAGACGCGTCTCGACGCGTGCCAGCTAGCTATAGCGTTTTTAGAATTTAGCCAGGAACAAAAATGTGCAATTTTTTGCAGTTCTATGCGAGCCAGACGCACGTTTGAGGCGTCTGGAGACGCGTCTCGGCGCGGGACAGCTAGCTATAGCGTTTTTAGAATTTAGCCAGGAACAAAAATGTGCAATTTTTTGTAGTTCTATGCGAGCCAGACGCACGTTTGAGGCGTCTGGAGACGCGTCTCGGCGCGGGCCAGCTAGCTATAGCGTTTTAAGAATTTAGCCAGGAACAAAAATGTGCAATTTTTTGTAGTTCTATGCGAGCCAGACGCACGTTTGAGGCGTCTGGAGACGCGTCTCGGCGCGGGCCAGCTAGCTATAGCGTTTTTAGAATTTAGCCAGGAACAAAAATGTGCAATTTTTTGCAGTTCTATGCGAGCCAGACGCACGTTTGAGGCGTCTGGAGACTCGTCTCGGCGCGGGACAGCTAGCTATAGCGTTTTTAGAATTTAGCCAGGAACAAAAATGTGCAATTTTTTGTAGTTCTATGCGAGCCAGACGCACGTTTGAGGCGTCTGGAGACGCGTCTCGGCGCGGGCCAGCTAGCTATAGCGTTTTAAGAATTTAGCCAGGAACAAAAATGTGCAATTTTTTGTAGTTCTATGCGAGCCAGACGCACGTTTGAGGCGTCTGGAGACGCGTCTCGGCGCGGGCCAGCTAGCTATAGCGTTTTTAGAATTTAGCCACGAATAAAAATGTGCAATCATTTGCAGTTCTATACGAGCCAGACGCACGTTTGAGGCGTCTGGAGACGCGTCTCGGCGCGGGCCAGCTAGCTATAGCGTTTTTAAAATTTAGCCAGGAACAAAAATGTGCATTTTTTGCAGTTCTATGCGAGCCAGACGCACGTTTGAGGCGTCTGGAGACGCGTCTCGGCGCGGGCCAGCTAGCTATAGCGTTTTTAGAATTTAGCCAGGAACAAAAATGTGCAATTTTTTGCAGTTCTATGCGAGCCAGACGCACGTTTGAGGCGTCTGGAGACGCGTCTCGACGCGTGCCAGCTAGCTATAGCGTTTTTAGAATTTAGCCAGGAACAAAAATGTGCATTTTTTTTGCAGTTCTATGCGAGCCAGACGCACGTTTGAGGCGTCTGGAGACGCGTCTCGGCGCGGGCCAGCTAGCTATAGCGTTTTTAGAATTTAGCCAGGAACAAAAATGTGCAATTTTTTGCAGTTCTATGCGAGCCAGACGCACGTTTGAGGCGTCTGGAGACGCGTCTCGACGCGGGCCAGCAAGTTATAGCGTTTTTAGAATTTAGCCAGGAACAAAAATGTGCAATTTTTTGCAGTACTATGCGAGCCAGACGCACGTTTGAGGCGTCTGGAGACGCGTCTCGGCGCGGGCCAGCTAGCTATAGCGTTTTTAGAATTTAGCCAGGAACAAAAATGTGCAATTTTTTGTAGTTCTATGCGAGCCAGACGCACGTTTGAGGCGTCTGGAGACGCGTCTCGGCGCGGGCCAGCTAGCTATAGCGTTTTTAGAATTTAGCCAGGAACAAAAATGTGCAATTTTTTGTAGTTCTATGCGAGCCAGACGCACGTTTGAGGCGTCTGGAGACGCGTCTCGGCGCGGGCCAGCTAGCTATAGCGTTTTTAGAATTTAGCCAGGAACAAAAATGTGTAATTTTATGCAGTTCTATGCGAGCCAGACGCACGTTTGAGGCGTCTGGAGACGCGTCTCGACGCGGGCCAGCAAGTTATAGCGTTTTTAGAATTTAGCCAGGAACAAAAATGTGCAATTTTTTGCAGTACTATGCGAGCCAGACGCACGTTTGAGGCGTCTGGAGACGCGTCTCGGCGCGGGCCAGCTAGCTACAGCGTTTTTGGAATTTAGCCAGGAACAAAAATGTGCAATTTTTTGTAGATCTATGCGAGCCAGACGCACGTTTGAGGCGTCTGGAGACGCGTCTCGGCGCGGGCCAGCTAGCTATAGCGATTTTAGAATTTAGCCAGGAACAAAAATGTGCAATTTTTTGCAGTTCTATGCGAGCCAGACGCACGTTTGAGGCGTCTGGAGACGCGTCTCGGCGCGGGCCAGCTAGCTATAGCGATTTTAGAATTTAGCCACGAACAAAAATGTGCAATCATTTGCAGTTCTATACGAGCCAGACGCACGTTTGAGGCGTCTGGAGACGCGTCTACGCGCGGGCCAGCTAGCTATAGCGTTTTTAAAATTTAGCCAGGAACAAAAATGTGCATTTGTTGCAGTTCTATGCGAGCCAGACGCACGTTTGAGGCGTCTGGAGACGCGTCTCGGCGCGGGCCAGCTAGCTATAGCGTTTTTAGAATTTAGCCAGGATCAAAAATGTGCAATTTTTTGCAGTTCTATGCGAGCCAGACGCACGTTTGAGGCGTCTGGAGACGCGTCTCGACGCGTGCCAGCTAGCTATAGCGTTTTTAGAATTTAGCCAGGAACAAAAATGTGCATTTTTTTTGCAGTTCTATGCGAGCCAGACGCACGTTTGAGGCGTCTGGAGACGCGTCTCGGCGCGGGCCAGCTAGCTATAGCGTTTTTAGAATTTAGCCAGGAACAAAAATGTGTAATTTTATGCAGTTCTATGCGAGCCAGACACACCTTTGAGGCGTCTGGAGACGCGTCTCGACGCGGGCCAGCAAGTTATAGCGTTTTTAGAATTTAGCCAGGAACAAAAATGTGCAATTTTTTGCAGTACTATGCGAGCCAGACGCACGTTTGAGGCGTCTGGAGACGCGTCTCGGCGCGGGCCAGCTAGCTAAAGCGTTTTTAGAATTTAGCCAGGAACAAAAATGTGCAATTTTTTGTAGTTCTATGCGAGCCAGACGCACGTTTGAGGCATCTGGAGACGCGTCTCGGCGCGGGCCAGCTAGCTATAGCGTTTTTAGAATTTAGCCAGGAACAAAAATGTGCAATTTTTTGCAGTTCTATGCGAGCCAGACGCACGTTTGAGGCGTCTGGAGACGCGTCTCGGCGCGGGCCAGCTAGCTATAGCGTTTTTAAAATTTAGCCAGGAACAAAAATGTGCATTTTTTGCAGTTCTATGCGAGCCAGACGCACGTTTGAGGCGTCTGGAGACGCGTCTCGGAGCGGGCCAGCTAGCTATAGCGTTTTTAGAATTTAGCCAGGAACAAAAATGTGCAATTTTTTGCAGTTCTATGCGAGCCAGACGCACGTTTGAGGCGTCTGGAGACGCGTCTCGACGCGTGCCAGCTAGCTATAGCGTTTTTAAAATTTAGCCAGGAACAAAAATGTGCATTTTTTTTGCAGTTCTATGCGAGCCAGACGCACGTTTGAGGCGTCTGGAGACGCGTCTCGGCGCGGGCCAGCTAGCTATAGCGTTTTTAAAATTTAGCCAGGAACAAAAATGTGCATTTTTTGCAGTTCTATGCGAGCCAGACGCACGTTTGAGGCGTCTGGAGACGCGTCTCGGCGCGGGCCAGCTAGCTATAGCGTTTTTAGAATTTAGCCAGGAACAAAAATGTGCAATTTTTTGCAGTTCTATGCGAGCCAGACGAACGTTTGAGGAGTCTGGAGACGCGTCTCGACGCGTGCCAGCTAGCTATAGCGTTTTTAGAATTTAGCCAGGAACAAAAATGTGCATTTTTTTTGCAGTTCTATGCGAGCCAGACGCACGTTTGAGGCGTCTGGAGACGCGTCTCGGCGCCGACCAGCTAGCTATAGCGTTTTTAGAATTTAGCCAGGAACAAAAATGTGTAATTTTATGCAGTTCTTTGCGAGCCAGACGCACGTTTGAGGCAACTGGAGACGCGTCTCGACGCGGGCCAGCAAGTTATAGCGTTTTTAGAATTTAGCCAGGAACAAAAATGTGCAATTTTTTGCAGTACTATGCGAGCCAGACGCACGTTTCAGGCGTCTGGAGACGCGTCTCGGCGCGGGCCAGCTAGCTATAGCGTTTTTAGAATTTAGCCAGGAACAAAAATGTGCAATTTTTTGTAGTTCTATGCGAGCCAGACGCACGTTTGAGGCGTCTGGAGACGCGTCTCGGCGCGGGCCAGCTAGCTATAGCGTTTTTAGAATTTAGCCAGGAACAAAAATGTGTAATTTTATGCAGTTCAATGCGAGCCAGACGCACGTTTGAGGCGTCTGGAGACGCGTCTCGACGCGGGCCAGCAAGTTATAGCGTTTTTAGAATTTAGCCAGGAACAAAAATGTGCAATTTTTTGCAGTACTATGCGAGCCAGACGCACGTTTGAGGCGTCTGGAGACGCGTCTCGGCGCGGGCCAGCTAGCTATAGCGTTTTTAGAATTTAGCCAGGAACAAAAATGTGCAATTTTTTGTAGTTCTATGCGAGCCAGACGCACGTTTGAGGCGTCTGGAGACGCGTCTCGGCGCGGGCCAGCTAGCTATAGCGTTTTGAGAATTTAGCCAGGAACAAAAATGTGTAATTTTATGCAGTTCTATGCGAGCCAGACGCACGTTTGAGGCGTCTGGAGACGCGTCTCGACGCGGGCCAGCAAGTTATAGCGTTTTTAGAATTTAGCCAGGAACAAAAATGTGCAATTTTTTGCAGTACTATGCGAGCCAGACGCACGTTTGAGGCGTCTGGAGACGCGTCTCGGCGCGGGCCAGCTAGCTATAGCGTTTTTAGAATTTAGCCAGGAACAAAAATGTGCAATTTTTTGTAGTTCTATGCGAGCCAGACGCACGTTTGAGGCGTCTGGAGACGCGTCTCGGCGCGGGCCAGCTAGCTATAGCGTTTTGAGAATTTAGCCAGGAACAAAAATGTGTAATTTTATGCAGTTCTATGCGAGCCAGACGCACGTTTGAGGCGTCTGGAGACGCGTCTCGACGCGGGCCAGCAATTTATAGCGTTTTTAGAATTTAGCCAGGAACAAAAATGTGCAATTTTTTGCAGTACTATGCGAGCCAGACGCACGTTTGAGGCGTCTGGAGACGCGTCTCGGCGCGGGCCAGCTAGCTACAGCGTTTTTGGAATTTAGCCAGGAACAAAAATGTGCAATTTTTTGTAGTTCTATGCGAGCCAGACGCACGTTTGAGGCGTCTGGAGACGCGTCTCGGCGCGGGCCAGCTAGCTATAGCGATTTTAGAATTTAGCCAGGAACAAAAATGTGCAATTTTTTGCAGTTCTATGCGAGCCAGACGCACGTTTGAGGCGTCTGGAGACGCGTCTCGGCGCGGGCCAGCTAGCTATAGCGATTTTAGAATTTAGCCACGAACAAAAATGTGCAATCATTTGCAGTTCTATACGAGCCAGACGCACGTTTGAGGCGTCTGGAGACGCGTCTCGGCGCGGGCCAGCTAGCTATAGCGTTTTTAGAATTTAGCCAGGAACAAAAATGTGCAATTTTTTGCAGTTCTATGCGAGCCAGACGCACGTTTGAGGCGTCTGGAGACGCGTCTCGACGCGTGCCTGCTAGCTATAGCGTTTTTTGATTTTAGCCAGGAACAAAAATGTGCAATTTTTTGCAGTTCTATGCGAGCCAGACACACGTTTGAGGCGTCTGGAGACGCGTCTCGGCACGGGCCAGCTAGCTATAGCGTTTTTAGAATTTAGCCAGGAACAAAAATGTGCAATTTTTTGCAGTTCTATGCGAGCCAGACGCACGTTTGAGGCGTCTGGAGACGCGTCTCGACGCGTGCCAGCTAGCTATAGCGTTTATAGAATTTAGCCAGGAACAAAAATGTGCAATTTTTTGCAGTTCTATGCGGGCCAGACGCACGTTTGAGGCGTCTGGAGACGCGTCTCGGCGCGGGCCAGCTAACTATAGCGTTTTTAGAATTTAGCCAGGAACAAAAATGTGCAATTTTTTGCAGTACTATGCGAGCCAGACGCACTTTTGAGGCGTCTGGAGACGCGTCTCGGCGCGGGCCAGCTAGCTATAGCGTTTTTGGAATTTAGCCAGGAACAAAAATGTGCAATTTTTTGCAGTTCTATGCGAGCCAGACGCACGTTTGAGGCGTCTGGAGACGCGTCTCGACGCGGGCCAGCAAGTTATAGCGTTTTTAGTATTTAGCCAGGAACAAAAATGTGCAATTTTTTGCAGTACTATGCGAGCCAGACGCACGTTTGAGGCGTCTGGAGACGCGTCTCGGCGCGGGCCAGCTAGCTATAGCGTTTTTAGAATTTAGCCAGGAACAAAAATGTGCAATTTTTTGTAGTTCTATGCGAGCCAGACGCACGTTTGAGGCGTCTGGAGACGCGTCTCGGCGCGGGCCAGCTAGCTATAGCGTTTTTAGAATTTAGCCAGGAACAAAAATGTGTAATTTTATGCAGTTCTATGCGAGCCAGACGCACGTTTGAGGCGTCTGGAGACGCGTCTCGACGCGGGCCAGCAAGTTATAGCGTTTTTAGAATTTAGCCAGGAACAAAAATGTGCAATTTTTTGTAGTTCTATGCGAGCCAGACGCACGTTTGAGGCGTCTGGAGACGCGTCTCGGCGCGGGCCAGCTAGCTATAGCGTTTTTAGAATTTAGCCAGGAACAAAAATGTGTAATTTTATGCAGTTCTATGCGAGCCAGACGCACGTTTGAGGCGTCTGGAGACGCGTCTCGACGCGGGCCAGCAAGTTATAGCGTTTTTAGAATTTAGCCAGGAACAAAAATGTGCAATTTTTTGCAGTACTATGCGAGCCAGACGCACGTTTGACGCGTCTGGAGACGCGTCTCGGCGCGGGCCAGCTAGCTACAGCGTTTTTGGAATTTAGCCAGGAACAAAAATGTGCAATTTTTTGTAGATCTATGCGAGCCAGACGCACGTTTGAGGCGTCTGGAGACGCGTCTCGGCGCGGGCCAGCTAGCTATAGCGATTTTAGAATTTAGCCAGGAACAAAAATGTGCAATTTTTTGCAGTTCTATGCGAGCCAGACGCACGTTTGAGGCGTCTGGAGACGCGTCTCGGCGCGGGCCAGCTAGCTATAGCGATTTTAGAATTTAGCCACGAACAAAAATGTGCAATCATTTGCAGTTCTATACGAGCCAGACGCACGTTTGAGGCGTCTGGAGACGCGTCTACGCGCGGGCCAGCTAGCTATAGCGTTTTTAAAATTTAGCCAGGAACAAAAATGTGCATTTTTTGCAGTTCTATGCGAGCCAGACGCACGTTTGAGGCGTCTGGAGACGCGTCTCGGCGCGGGCCAGCTAGCTATAGCGTTTTTAGAATTTAGCCAGGAACAAAAATGTGCAATTTTTTGCAGTTCTATGCGAGCCAGACGCACGTTTGAGGCGTCTGGAGACGCGTCTCGACGCGTGCCAGCTAGCTATAGCGTTTTTAGAATTTAGCCAGGAACAAAAATGTGCATTTTTTTTGCAGTTCTATGCGAGCCAGACGCACGTTTGAGGCGTCTGGAGACGCGTCTCGGCGCGGGCCAGCTAGCTATAGCGTTTTTAGAATTTAGCCAGGAACAAAAATGTGTAATTTTATGCAGTTCTATGCGAGCCAGACACACCTTTGAGGCGTCTGGAGACGCGTCTCGACGCGGGCCAGCAAGTTATAGCGTTTTTAGAATTTAGCCAGGAACAAAAATGTGCAATTTTTTGCAGTACTATGCGAGCCAGACGCACGTTTGAGGCGTCTGGAGACGCGTCTCGGCGCGGGCCAGCTAGCTAAAGCGTTTTTAGAATTTAGCCAGGAACAAAAATGTGCAATTTTTTGTAGTTCTATGCGAGCCAGACGCACGTTTGAGGCATCTGGAGACGCGTCTCGGCGCGGGCCAGCTAGCTATAGCGTTTTTAGAATTTAGCCAGGAACAAAAATGTGCAATTTTTTGCAGTTCTATGCGAGCCAGACGCACGTTTGAGGCGTCTGGAGACGCGTCTCGGCGCGGGCCAGCTAGCTATAGCGTTTTTAAAATTTAGCCAGGAACAAAAATGTGCATTTTTTGCAGTTCTATGCGAGCCAGACGCACGTTTGAGGCGTCTGGAGACGCGTCTCGGAGCGGGCCAGCTAGCTATAGCGTTTTTAGAATTTAGCCAGGAACAAAAATGTGCAATTTTTTGCAGTTCTATGCGAGCCAGACGCACGTTTGAGGCGTCTGGAGACGCGTCTCGACGCGTGCCAGCTAGCTATAGCGTTTTTTAAATTTAGCCAGGAACAAAAATGTGCATTTTTTTTGCAGTTCTATGCGAGCCAGACGCACGTTTGAGGCGTCTGGAGACGCGTCTCGGCGCGGGCCAGCTAGCTATAGCGTTTTTAAAATTTAGCCAGGAACAAAAATGTGCATTTTTTGCAGTTCTATGCGAGCCAGACGCACGTTTGAGGCGTCTGGAGACGCGTCTCGGCGCGGGCCAGCTAGCTATAGCGTTTTTAGAATTTAGCCAGGAACAAAAATGTGCAATTTTTTGCAGTTCTATGCGAGCCAGACGAACGTTTGAGGAGTCTGGAGACGCGTCTCGACGCGTGCCAGCTAGCTATAGCGTTTTTAGAATTTAGCCAGGAACAAAAATGTGCATTTTTTTTGCAGTTCTATGCGAGCCAGACGCACGTTTGAGGCGTCTGGAGACGCGTCTCGGCGCCGACCAGCTAGCTATAGCGTTTTTAGAATTTAGCCAGGAACAAAAATGTGTAATTTTATGCAGTTCTATGCGAGCCAGACGCACGTTTGAGGCAACTGGAGACGCGTCTCGACGCGGGCCAGCAAGTTATAGCGTTTTTAGAATTTAGCCAGGAACAAAAATGTGCAATTTTTTGCAGTACTATGCGAGCCAGACGCACGTTTCAGGCGTCTGGAGACGCGTCTCGGCGCGGGCCAGCTAGCTATAGCGTTTTTAGAATTTAGCCAGGAACAAAAATGTGCAATTTTTTGTAGTTCTATGCGAGCCAGACGCACGTTTGAGGCGTCTGGAGACGCGTCTCGGCGCGGGCCAGCTAGCTATAGCGTTTTTAGAATTTAGCCAGGAACAAAAATGTGTAATTTTATGCAGTTCAATGCGAGCCAGACGCACGTTTGAGGCGTCTGGAGACGCGTCTCGACGCGGGCCAGCAAGTTATAGCGTTTTTAGAATTTAGCCAGGAACAAAAATGTGCAATTTTTTGCAGTACTATGCGAGCCAGACGCACGTTTGAGGCGTCTGGAGACGCGTCTCGGCGCGGGCCAGCTAGCTATAGCGTTTTTAGAATTTAGCCAGGAACAAAAATGTGCAATTTTTTGTAGTTCTATGCGAGCCAGACGCACGTTTGAGGCGTCTGGAGACGCGTCTCGGCGCGGGCCAGCTAGCTATAGCGTTTTGAGAATTTAGCCAGGAACAAAAATGTGTAATTTTATGCAGTTCTATGCGAGCCAGACGCACGTTTGAGGCGTCTGGAGACGCGTCTCGACGCGGGCCAGCAAGTTATAGCGTTTTTAGAATTTAGCCAGGAACAAAAATGTGCAATTTTTTGCAGTACTATGCGAGCCAGACGCACGTTTGAGGCGTCTGGAGACGCGTCTCGGCGCGGGCCAGCTAGCTATAGCGTTTTTAGAATTTAGCCAGGAACAAAAATGTGCAATTTTTTGTAGTTCTATGCGAGCCAGACGCACGTTTGAGGCGTCTGGAGACGCGTCTCGGCGCGGGCCAGCTAGCTATAGCGTTTTGAGAATTTAGCCAGGAACAAAAATGTGTAATTTTATGCAGTTCTATGCGAGCCAGACGCACGTTTGAGGCGTCTGGAGACGCGTCTCGACGCGGGCCAGCAAGTTATAGCGTTTTTAGAATTTAGCCAGGAACAAAAATGTGCAATTTTTTGCAGTACTATGCGAGCCAGACGCACGTTTGAGGCGTCTGGAGACGCGTCTCGGCGCGGGCCAGCTAGCTACAGCGTTTTTGGAATTTAGCCAGGAACAAAAATGTGCAATTTTTTGTAGTTCTATGCGAGCCAGACGCACGTTTGAGGCGTCTGGAGACGCGTCTCGGCGCGGGCCAGCTAGCTATAGCGATTTTAGAATTTAGCCAGGAACAAAAATGTGCAATTTTTTGCAGTTCTATGCGAGCCAGACGCACGTTTGAGGCGTCTGGAGACGCGTCTCGGCGCGGGCCAGCTAGCTATAGCGATTTTAGAATTTAGCCACGAACAAAAATGTGCAATCATTTGCAGTTCTATACGAGCCAGACGCACGTTTGAGGCGTCTGGAGACGCGTCTCGGCGCGGGCCAGCTAGCTATAGCGTTTTTAGAATTTAGCCAGGAACAAAAATGTGCAATTTTTTGCAGTTCTATGCGAGCCAGACGCACGTTTGAGGCGTCTGGAGACGCGTCTCGACGCGTGCCTGCTAGCTATAGCGTTTTTTGATTTTAGCCAGGAACAAAAATGTGCAATTTTTTGCAGTTCTATGCGAGCCAGACGCACGTTTGAGGCGTCTGGAGACGCGTCTCGACGCGTGCCAGCTAGCTATAGCGTTTTTAGAATTTAGCCAGGAACAAAAATGTGCATTTTTTTGCAGTTCTATGCGAGCCAGACACACGTTTGAGGCGTCTGGAGACGCGTCTCGGCACGGGCCAGCTAGCTATAGCGTTTTTAGAATTTAGCCAGGAACAAAAATGTGCAATTTTTTGCAGTTCTATGCGAGCCAGACGCACGTTTGAGGCGTCTGGAGACGCGTCTCGACGCGTGCCAGCTAGCTATAGCGTTTATAGAATTTAGCCAGGAACAAAAATGTGCAATTTTTTGCAGTTCTATGCGGGCCAGACGCACGTTTGAGGCGTCTGGAGACGCGTCTCGGCGCGGGCCAGCTAACTATAGCGTTTTTAGAATTTAGCCAGGAACAAAAATGTGCAATTTTTTGCAGTACTATGCGAGCCAGACGCACGTTTGAGGCGTCTGGAGACGCGTCTCGGCGCGGGCCAGCTAGCTATAGCGTTTTTGGAATTTAGCCAGGAACAAAAATGTGCAATTTTTTGCAGTTCTATGCGAGCCAGACGCACGTTTGAGGCGTCTGGAGACGCGTCTCGACGCGGGCCAGCAAGTTATAGCGTTTTTAGTATTTAGCCAGGAACAAAAATGTGCAATTTTTTGCAGTACTATGCGAGCCAGACGCACGTTTGAGGCGTCTGGAGACGCGTCTCGGCGCGGGCCAGCTAGCTATAGCGTTTTTAGAATTTAGCCAGGAACAAAAATGTGCAATTTTTTGTAGTTCTATGCGAGCCAGACGCACGTTTGAGGCGTCTGGAGACGCGTCTCGGCGCGGGCCAGCTAGCTATAGCGTTTTTAGAATTTAGCCAGGAACAAAAATGTGTAATTTTATGCAGTTCTATGCGAGCCAGACGCACGTTTGAGGCGTCTGGAGACGCGTCTCGACGCGGGCCAGCAAGTTATAGCGTTTTTAGAATTTAGCCAGGAACAAAAATGTGCAATTTTTTGCAGTACTATGCGAGCCAGACGCACGTTTGAGGCGTCTGGAGACGCGTCTCGGCGCGGGCCAGCTAGCTATAGCGTTTCTAGAATTTAGCCAGGAACAAAAATGTGTAATTTTATGCCGTTCTATGCGAGCCAGACGCACGTTTGAGGCGTCTGGAGACGCGTCTCGACGCGGGCTAGCAAGTTATAGCGTTTTTAGAATTTAGCCAGGAACAAAAATGTTTGCGGCGCACGTTTGAGGCGTCTGGAGACGCGTCTCGGCGCGGGCCAGCTAGCTATAGCGTTTCTAGAATTTAGCCAGGAACAAAAATGTGCAATTTTTTGCAGTTCTATGCGAGCCAGACGCACGTTTGAGGCGTCTGGAGACGCGTCTCGGCGCGGGCCAGCTAGCTATAGCGTTTTTAGAATTTAGCCAGGAACAAAAATGTGTAATTTTTTGCAGTTCTATGCGAGCCAGACGCACGTTTGAGGCGTCTGGAGACGCGTCTCGACGCGGGCCAGCAAGTTATAGCGTTTTTAGAATTTAGCCAGGAACAAAAATGTGCAATTTTTTGCAGTACTATGCGAGCCAGACGCACGTTTGAGGCGTCTGGAGACGCGTCTCGGCGCGGGCCAGCTAGCTATAGCGTTTTTAGAATTTAGCCAGGAACAAAAATGTGCAATTTTTTGTAGTTCTATGCGAGTCAGACGCACGTTTGAGGCGTCTGGAGACGCGTCTCGGCGCGGGCCAGCTAGCTATAGCGTTTTTAGAATTTAGCCAGGAACAAAAATGTGCAATTTTTTGCAGTTCTATGCGAGCCAGACGCACCTTTGAGGCGTCTGGAGACGCGTCTCGGCGCGGGCCAGCTAGCTATAGCGTTTTTGGAATTTAGCCAGGAACAAAAATGTGCAATTTTTTGCAGTACTATGCGAGCCAGACGCACGTTTGAGGCGTCTGGAGACGCGTCTCGGCGCGGGCCAGCTAGCTATAGCGTTTTTGGAATTTAGCCAGGAACAAAAATGTGCAATTTTTTGTAGTTCTATGCGAGCCAGACGCACGTTTGAGGCGTCTGGAGACGCGTCTCGGCGCGGGCCAGCTAGCTATAGCGATTTTAGAATTTAGCCAGGAACAAAAATGTGCAATTTTTTGCAGTTCTATGCGAGCCAGACGCACGTTTGAGGCGTCTGGAGACGCGTCTCGGCGCGGGCCAGCTAGCTATAGCGATTTTAGAATTTAGCCAGGAACAAAAATGTGCAATTTTTTGCAGTTCTATGCGAGCCAGACGCACGTTTGAGACGTCTGGAGACGCGTCTCGGCGCGGGCCAGCTAGCTATAGCGTTTTTAGAATTTAGCCAGGAACAAAAATGTGTAATTTTATGCAGTTCTGTGCGAGCCAGACGCACGTTTGAGGCGTCTGGAGACGCGTCTCGACGCGGGCCAGCAAGTTATAGCGTTTTCAGAATTTAGCCAGGAACAAAAGTGTGCAATTTTTTGCAGTACTATGCGAGCCAGACGCACGTTTGAGGCGTCTGGAGACGCGTCTCGGCGCGGGCCAGCTAGCTATAGCGTTTTTAGAATTTAGCCAGGAACAAAAATGTGCAATTTTTTGTAGTTTTATGCGAGCCAGACGCACGTTTGAGGCATCTGGAGACGCGTCTCGGCGCGGGCCAGCTAGCTATAGCGTTTTTAGAATTTAGCCAGGAACAAAAATGTGCAATTTTTTGTAGTTCTATGCGAGCCAGACGCACGTTTGAGGCGTCTGGAGACGCGTCTCGGCGCGGGCCAGCTAGCTATAGCGTTTTTAGAATTTAGCCAGGAACAAAAATGTGTAATTTTATGCAGTTCAATGCGAGCCAGACGCACGTTTGAGGCGTCTGGAGACGCGTCTCGACGCGGGCCAGCAAGTTATAGCGTTTTTAGTATTTAGCCAGGAACAAAAATGTGCAATTTTTTGCAGTACTATGCGAGCCAGACGCACGTTTGAGGCGCCTGGAGACGCGTCTCGGCGCGGGCCAGCTAGCTATAGCGTTTTTAGAATTTAGCCAGGAACAAAAATGTGCAATTTTTTGTAGTTCTATGCGAGCCAGACGCACGTTTGAGGCGTCTGGAGACGCGTCTCGGCGCGGGCCAGCTAGCTATAGCGTTTTTAGAATTTAGCCAGGAACAAAAATGTGTAATTTTATGCAGTTCTATGCGAGCCAGACGCACGTTTGAGGCGTCTGGAGACGCGTCTCGACGCGGGCCAGCAAGTTATAGCGTTTTTAGAATTTAGCCAGGAACAAAAATGTGCAATTTTTTGCAGTACTATGCGAGCCAGACGCACGTTTGAGGCGTCTGGAGACGCGTCTCGGCGCGGGCCAGCTAGCTATAGCGTTTTTGGAATTTAGCCAGGAACAAAAATGTGCAATTTTTTGTAGTTCTATGCGAGCCAGACGCACGTTTGAGGCGTCTGGAGACGCGTCTCGGCGCGGGCCAGCTAGCTATAGCGATTTTAGAATTTAGCCAGGAACAAAAATGTGCAATTTCTTGCAGTTCTATGCGAGCCAGACGCACGTTTGAGGCGTCTGGAGACGCGTCTCGGCGCGGGCCAGCTAGCTATAGCGATTTTAGAATTTAGCCAGGAACAAAAATGTGCAATTTTTTGCAGTTCTATGCGAGCCAGACGCACGTTTGAGACGTCTGGAGACGCGTCTCGGCGCGGGCCAGCTAGCTATAGCGTTTTTAGAATTTAGCCAGGAACAAAAATGTGTAATTTTATGCAGTTCTGTGCGAGCCAGACGCACGTTTGAGGCGTCTGGAGACGCGTCTCGACGCGGGCCAGCAAGTTATAGCGTTTTTAGAATTTAGCCAGGAACAAAAATGTGCAATTTTTTGCAGTACTATGCGAGCCAGACGCACGTTTGAGGCGTCTGGAGACGCGTCTCGGCGCGGGCCAGCTAGCTATAGCGTTTTTAGAATTTAGCCAGGAACAAAAATGTGCAATTTTTTGTAGTTCTATGCGAGCCAGACGCACGTTTGAGGCATCTGGAGACGCGTCTCGGCGCGGGCCAGCTAGCTATAGCGTTTTTAGAATTTAGCCAGGAACAAAAATGTGCAATTTTTTGCAGTTCTATGCGAGCCAGACGCACGTTTGAGGCGTCTGGAGACGCGTCTCGGCGCGGGCCAGCTGGCTATAGCGTTTTTAAAATTTAGCCAGGAACAAAAATGTGCATTTTTTGCAGTTCTATGCGAGCCAGACGCACGTTTGAGGCGTCTGGAGACGCGTCTCGGCGCGGGCCAGCTAGCTATAGCGTTTTTAGAATTTAGCCAGGAACAAAAATGTGCAATTTTTTGTAGTTCTATGCGAGCCAGACGCACGTTTGAGGCGTCTGGAGACGCGTCTCGGCGCGGGCCAGCTAGCTATAGCGTTTTTAGAATTTAGCCAGGAACAAAAATGTGTAATTTTATGCAGTTCAATGCGAGCCAGACGCACGTTTGAGGCGTCTGGAGACGCGTCTCGACGCGGGCCAGCAAGTTATAGCGTTTTTAGTATTTAGCCAGGAACAAAAATGTGCAATTTTTTGCAGTACTATGCGAGCCAGACGCACGTTTGAGGCGCCTGGAGACGCGTCTCGGCGCGGGCCAGCTAGCTATAGCGTTTTTAGAATTTAGCCAGGAACAAAAATGTGCAATTTTTTGTAGTTCTATGCGAGCCAGACGCACGTTTGAGGCGTCTGGAGACGCGTCTCGGCGCGGGCCAGCTAGCTATAGCGTTTTTAGAATTTAGCCAGGAACAAAAATGTGTAATTTTATGCAGTTCTATGCGAGCCAGACGCACGTTTGAGGCGTCTGGAGACGCGTCTCGACGCGGGCCAGCAAGTTATAGCGTTTTTAGAATTTAGCCAGGAACAAAAATGTGCAATTTTTTGTAGTTCTATGCGAGCCAGACGCACGTTTGAGGCATCTGGAGACGCGTCTCGGCGCGGGCCAGCTAGCTATAGCGTTTTTAGAATTTAGCCAGGAACAAAAATGTGCAATTTTTAGCAGTTCTATGCGAGCCAGACGCACGTTTGAGGCGTCTGGAGACGCGTCTCGGCGCGGGCCAGCTAGCTATAGCGTTTTTAAAATTTAGCCAGGAACAAAAATGTGCATTTTTTGCAGTTCTATGCGAGCCAGACGCACGTTTGAGGCGTCTGGAGACGCGTCTCGGCGCGGGCCAGCTAGCTATAGCGTTTTTAGAATTTAGCCAGGAACAAAAATGTGCAATTTTTTGCAGTACTATGCGAGCCAGACGCACGTTTGAGGCGCCTGGAGACGCGTCTCGGCGCGGGCCAGCTAGCTATAGCGTTTTTAGAATTTAGCCAGGAACAAAAATGTGCAATTTTTTGTAGTTCTATGCGAGCCAGACGCACGTTTGAGGCGTCTGGAGACGCGTCTCGGCGCGGGCCAGCTAGCTATAGCGTTTTTAGAATTTAGCCAGGAACAAAAATGTGTAATTTTATGCAGTTCTATGCGAGCCAGACGCACGTTTGAGGCGTCTGGAGACGCGTCTCGACGCGGGCCAGCAAGTTATAGCGTTTTTAGAATTTAGCCAGGAACAAAAATGTGCAATTTTTTGCAGTACTATGCGAGCCAGACGCACGTTTGAGGCGTCTGGAGACGCGTCTCGGCGCGGGCCAGCTAGCTATAGCGTTTTTGGAATTTAGCCAGGAACAAAAATGTGCAATTTTTTGTAGTTCTATGCGAGCCAGACGCACGTTTGAGGCGTCTGGAGACGCGTCTCGGCGCGGGCCAGCTAGCTATAGCGATTTTAGAATTTAGCCAGGAACAAAAATGTGCAATTTCTTGCAGTTCTATGCGAGCCAGACGCACGTTTGAGGCGTCTGGAGACGCGTCTCGGCGCGGGCCAGCTAGCTATAGCGATTTTAGAATTTAGCCAGGAACAAAAATGTGCAATTTTTTGCAGTTCTATGCGAGCCAGACGCACGTTTGAGACGTCTGGAGACGCGTCTCGGCGCGGGCCAGCTAGCTATAGCGTTTTTAGAATTTAGCCAGGAACAAAAATGTGTAATTTTATGCAGTTCTGTGCGAGCCAGACGCACGTTTGAGGCGTCTGGAGACGCGTCTCGACGCGGGCCAGCAAGTTATAGCGTTTTTAGAATTTAGCCAGGAACAAAAATGTGCAATTTTTTGCAGTACTATGCGAGCCAGACGCACGTTTGAGGCGTCTGGAGACGCGTCTCGGCGCGGGCCAGCTAGCTATAGCGTTTTTAGAATTTAGCCAGGAACAAAAATGTGCAATTTTTTGTAGTTCTATGCGAGCCAGACGCACGTTTGAGGCATCTGGAGACGCGTCTCGGCGCGGGCCAGCTAGCTATAGCGTTTTTAGAATTTAGCCAGGAACAAAAATGTGCAATTTTTTGCAGTTCTATGCGAGCCAGACGCACGTTTGAGGCGTCTGGAGACGCGTCTCGGCGCGGGCCAGCTGGCTATAGCGTTTTTAAAATTTAGCCAGGAACAAAAATGTGCATTTTTTGCAGTTCTATGCGAGCCAGACGCACGTTTGAGGCGTCTGGAGACGCGTCTCGGCGCGGGCCAGCTAGCTATAGCGTTTTTAGAATTTAGCCAGGAACAAAAATGTGCAATTTTTTGTAGTTCTATGCGAGCCAGACGCACGTTTGAGGCGTCTGGAGACGCGTCTCGGCGCGGGCCAGCTAGCTATAGCGTTTTTAGAATTTAGCCAGGAACAAAAATGTGTAATTTTATGCAGTTCAATGCGAGCCAGACGCACGTTTGAGGCGTCTGGAGACGCGTCTCGACGCGGGACAGCAAGTTATAGCGTTTTTAGTATTTAGCCAGGAACAAAAATGTGCAATTTTTTGCAGTACTATGCGAGCCAGACGCACGTTTGAGGCGCCTGGAGACGCGTCTCGGCGCGGGCCAGCTAGCTATAGCGTTTTTAGAATTTAGCCAGGAACAAAAATGTGCAATTTTTTGCAGTACTATGCGAGCCAGACGCACGTTTGAGGCGTCTGGAGACGCGTCTCGGCGCGGGCCAGCTAGCTATAGCGTTTTTAGAATTTAGCCAGGAACAAAAATGTGCAATTTTTTGTAGTTCTATGCGAGCCAGACGCACGTTTGAGGCATCTGGAGACGCGTCTCGGCGCGGGCCAGCTAGCTATAGCGTTTTTAGAATTTAGCCAGGAACAAAAATGTGCAATTTTTTGCAGTTCTATGCGAGCCAGACGCACGTTTGAGGCGTCTGGAGACGCGTCTCGGCGCGGGCCAGCTGGCTATAGCGTTTTTAAAATTTAGCCAGGAACAAAAATGTGCATTTTTTGCAGTTCTATGCGAGCCAGACGCACGTTTGAGGCGTCTGGAGACGCGTCTCGGCGCGGGCCAGCTAGCTATAGCGTTTTTAGAATTTAGCCAGGAACAAAAATGTGCAATTTTTTGTAGTTCTATGCGAGCCAGACGCACGTTTGAGGCGTCTGGAGACGCGTCTCGGCGCGGGCCAGCTAGCTATAGCGTTTTTAGAATTTAGCCAGGAACAAAAATGTGTAATTTTATGCAGTTCAATGCGAGCCAGACGCACGTTTGAGGCGTCTGGAGACGCGTCTCGACGCGGGCCAGCAAGTTATAGCGTTTTTAGTATTTAGCCAGGAACAAAAATGTGCAATTTTTTGCAGTACTATGCGAGCCAGACGCACGTTTGAGGCGCCTGGAGACGCGTCTCGGCGCGGGCCAGCTAGCTATAGCGTTTTTAGAATTTAGCCAGGAACAAAAATGTGCAATTTTTTGTAGTTCTATGCGAGCCAGACGCACGTTTGAGGCGTCTGGAGACGCGTCTCGGCGCGGGCCAGCTAGCTATAGCGTTTTTAGAATTTAGCCAGGAACAAAAATGTGTAATTTTATGCAGTTCTATGCGAGCCAGACGCACGTTTGAGGCGTCTGGAGACGCGTCTCGACGCGGGCCAGCAAGTTATAGCGTTTTTAGAATTTAGCCAGGAACAAAAATGTGCAATTTTTTGTAGTTCTATGCGAGCCAGACGCACGTTTGAGGCATCTGGAGACGCGTCTCGGCGCGGGCCAGCTAGCTATAGCGTTTTTAGAATTTAGCCAGGAACAAAAATGTGCAATTTTTAGCAGTTCTATGCGAGCCAGACGCACGTTTGAGGCGTCTGGAGACGCGTCTCGGCGCGGGCCAGCTAGCTATAGCGTTTTTGGAATTTAGCCAGGAACAAAAATGTGCAATTTTTTGTAGTTCTATGCGAGCCAGACGCACGTTTGAGGCGTCTGGAGACGCGTCTCGGCGCGGGCCAGCTAGCTATAGCGTTTTTAGAATTTAGCCAGGAACAAAAATGTGTAATTTTATGCAGTTCAATGCGAGCCAGACGCACGTTTGAGGCGTCTGGAGACGCGTCTCGACGCGGGCCAGCAAGTTATAGCGTTTTTAGTATTTAGCCAGGAACAAAAATGTGCAATTTTTTGCAGTACTATGCGAGCCAGACGCACGTTTGAGGCGTCTGGAGACGCGTCTCGGCGCGGGCCAGCTAGCTATAGCGTTTTTAGAATTTAGCCAGGAACAAAAATGTGTAATTTTATGCAGTTCAATGCGAGCCAGACGCACGTTTGAGGCGTCTGGAGACGCGTCTCGACGCGGGCCAGCAAGTTATAGCGTTTTTAGTATTTAGCCAGAAACAAAAATGTGCAATTTTTTGCAGTACTATGCGAGCCAGACGCACGTTTGAGGCGCCTGGAGACGCGTCTCGGCGCGGGCCAGCTAGCTATAGCGTTTTTAGAATTTAGCCAGGAACAAAAATGTGCAATTTTTTGTAGTTCTATGCGAGCCAGACGCACGTTTGAGGCGTCTGGAGACGCGTCTCGGCGCGGACCAGCTAGCTATAGCGTTTTTAGAATTTAGCCAGGAACAAAAATGTGTAATTTTATGCAGTTCTATGCGAGCCAGACGCACGTTTGAGGCGTCTGGAGACGCGTCTCGACGCGGGCCAGCAAGTTATAGCGTTTTTAGAATTTAGCCAGGAACAAAAATGTGCAATTTTTTGTAGTTCTATGCGAGCCAGACGCACGTTTGAGGCGCCTGGAGACGCGTCTCGGCGCGGGCCAGCTAGCTATAGCGTTTTTAGAATTTAGCCAGGAACAAAAATGTGCAATTTTTTGCAGTTCTATGCGAGCCAGACGCACGTTTGAGGCGTCTGGAGACGCGTCTCGGCGCGGGCCAGCTAGCTATAGCGTTTTTAAAATTTAGCCAGGAACAAAAATGTGCATTTTTTGCAGTTCTATGCGAGCCAGACGCACGTTTGAGGCGTCTGGAGACGCGTCTCGGCGCGGGCCAGCTAGCTATAGCGTTTTTAGAATTTAGCCAGGAACAAAAATGTGCAATTTTTTGTAGTTCTATGCGAGCCAGACGCACGTTTGAGGCGTCTGGAGACGCGTCTCGGCGCGGGCCAGCTAGCTATAGCGTTTTTAGAATTTAGCCAGGAACAAAAATGTGTAATTTTATGCAGTTCAATGCGAGCCAGACGCACGTTTGAGGCGTCTGGAGACGCGTCTCGACGCGGGCCAGCAAGTTATAGCGTTTTTAGTATTTAGCCAGGAATAAAAATGTGCAATTTTTTGCAGTACTATGCGAGCCAGACGCACGTTTGAGGCGCCTGGAGACGCGTCTCGGCGCGGGCCAGCTAGCGATAGCGTTTTTAGAATTTAGCCAGGAACAAAAATGTGCAATTTTTTGTAGTTCTATGCGAGCCAGACGCACGTTTGAGGCGTCTGGAGACGCGTCTCGGCGCGGGCCAGCTAGCTATAGCGTTTTTAGAATTTAGCCAGGAACAAAAATGTGTAATTTTATGCAGTTCTATGCGAGCCAGACGCACGTTTGAGGCGTCTGGAGACGCGTCTCGACGCGGGCCAGCTAGCTATAGCGTTTTTAGAATTTAGCCAGGAACAAAAATGTGCATTTTTTTGCAGTTCTATGCGAGCCAGACGCACGTTTGAGGCGTCTGGAGACGCGTATCGGCGCGGGCCAGCTAGCTATAGCGTTTTTAGAATTTAGCCAGGAACAAAAATGTGCAATTTTTTGCAGTTCTATGCGAGCCAGACGCACGTTTGAGGCGTCTGGAGACGCGTCTCGACGCGTGCCAGCTAGCTATAGCGTTTATAGAATTTAGCCAGGAACAAAAATGTGCAATTTTTTGCAGTTCTATGCGGGCCAGACGCACGTTTGAGGCGTCTGGAGACGCGTCTCGGCGCGGGCCAGCTAACTATAGCGTTTTTAGAATTTAGCCAGGAACAAAAATGTGCAATTTTTTGCAGTTCTATGCGAGCCAGACGCACGTTTGAGGCGTCTGGAGACGCGTCTCGACGCGGGCCAGCTAGCTATAGCGTTTTTAGAATTTAGCCAGGAACAAAAATGTGTAATTTTTTGCAGTTCTATGCGAGCCAGACGCACGTTTGAGGCGTCTGGAGACGCGTCTCGACGCGGGCCAGCAAGTTATAGCGTTTTTAGAATTTAGCCAGGAACAAAAATGTGCAATTTTTTGCAGTACTATGCGAGCCAGACGCTCGTTTGAGGCGTCTGGAGACGCGTCTCGGCGCGGGCCAGCTAGCTATAGCGTTTTTAGAATTTAGCCAGGAACAAAAATGTGCAATTTTTTGTAGTTCTATGCGAGCCAGACGCACGTTTGAGGCGTCTGGAGACGCGTCTCGGCGCGGGCCAGCTAGCTATAGCGTTTTTAGAATTTAGCCAGGAACAAAAATGTGTAATTTTATGCAGTTCTATGCGAGCCAGACGCACGTTTGAGGCGTCTGGAGACGCGTCTCGACGCGGGCCAGCAAGTTATAGCGTTTTTAGAATTTAGCCAGGAACAAAAATGTGCAATTTTTTGCAGTTCTATGCGAGCCAGACGCACGTTTGAGGCGTCTGGAGACGCGTCTCGGCGCGGGCCAGCTAGCTATAGCGTTTTTGGAATTTAGCCAGTTACAAAAATGTGCAATTTTTTGTAGTTCTATGCGAGCCAGACGCACGTTTGAGGCGTCTGGAGACGCGTCTCGGCGCGGGCCAGCTAGCTATAGCGATTTTAGAATTTAGCCAGGAACAAAAATGTGCAATTTTTTCAGTTCTATGCGAGCCAGACGCACGTTTGAGGCGTCTGGAGACGCGTCTCGGCGCGGGCCAGCTAGCTATAGCGTTTTTAGAATTTAGCCAGGAACAAAAATGTGTAATTTTATGCAGTTCTATGCGAGCCAGACGCACGTTTGAGGCGTCTGGAGACGCGTCTCGACGCGGGCCAGCAAGTTATAGCGTTTTTAGAATTTAGCCAGGAACAAAAATGTGCAATTTTTTGCAGTACTATGCGAGCCAGACGCACGTTTGAGGCGTCTGGAGACGCGTCTCGGCGCGGGCCAGCTAGCTATAGCGTTTTTAGAATTTAGCCAGGAACAAAAATGTGTAATTTTATGCAGTTCTATGCGAGCCAGACGCACGTTTGAGGCGTCTGGAGACGCGTCTCGACGCGGGCCAGCAAGTTATAGCGTTTTTAGAATTTAGCCAGGAACAAAAATGTGCAATTTTTTGCAGTACTATGCGAGCCAGACGCACGTTTGAGGCGTCTGGAGACGCGTCTCGGCGCGGGCCAGCTAGCTATAGCGTTTTTAGAATTATTATTTAGCCAGGAACAAAAATGTGTAATTTTATGCAGTTCTATGCGAGCCAGACGCACGTTTGAGGCGTCTGGAGACGCGTCTCGGCGCGGGCCAGCTAGCTATAGCGTTTTTAGAATTTAGCCAGGAACAAAAATGTGTAATTTTATGCAGTTCTATGCGAACCAGACGCACGTTTGAGGCGTCTGGAGACGCGTCTCGACGCGGGCCAGCAAGTTATAGCGTTTTTAGAATTTAGCCAGGAACAAAAATGTGCAATTTTTTGCAGTACTATGCGAGCCAGACGCACGTTTGAGGCGTCTGGAGACGCGTCTCGGCGCGGGCCAGCTAGCTATAGCGTTTTTAGAATTTAGCCAGGAACAAAAATGTGCAATTTTTTGTAGTTCTATGCGAGTCAGACGCACGTTTGAGGCGTCTGGAGACGCGTCTCGGCGCGGGCCAGCTAGCTATAGCGTTTTCAGAATTTAGCCAGGAACAAAAATGTGCAATTTTTTGCAGTTCTATGCGAGCCAGACGCACGTTTGAGGCGTCTGGAGACGCGTCTCGGCGCGGGCCAGCTAGCTATAGCGTTTTTAGAATTTAGCCAGGAACAAAAATGTGCAATTTTTTGTAGTTCTATGCGAGCCAGACGCACGTTTGAGGCGTCTGGAGACGCGTCTCGGCGCGGGCCAGCTAGCTATAGCGTTTTTAGAATTTTGCCATCAACAAAAATGTGTAATTTTATGCAGTTCAATGCGAGCCAGACGCACGTTTGAGGCGTCTGGAGACGCGTCTCGACGCGGGCCAGCAAGTTATAGCGTTTTTAGTATTTAGCCAGGAATAAAAATGTGCAATTTTTTGCAGTACTATGCGAGCCAGACGCACGTTTGAGGCGCCTGGAGACGCGTCTCGGCGCGGGCCAGCTAGCGATAGCGTTTTTAGAATTTAGCCAGGAACAAAAATGTGCAATTTTTTGTAGTTCTATGCGAGCCAGACGCACGTTTGAGGCGTCTGGAGACGCGTCTCGGCGCGGGCCAGCTAGCTATAGCGTTTTTAGAATTTAGCCAGGAACAAAAATGTGTAATTTTATGCAGTTCTATGCGAGCCAGACGCACGTTTGAGGCGTCTGGAGACGCGTCTCGACGCGGGCCAGCTAGCTATAGCGTTTTTAGAATTTAGCCAGGAACAAAAATGTGCATTTTTTTGCAGTTCTATGCGAGCCAGACGCACGTTTGAGGCGTCTGGAGACGCGTATCGGCGCGGGCCAGCTAGCTATAGCGTTTTTAGAATTTAGCCAGGAACAAAAATGTGCAATTTTTTGCAGTTCTATGCGAGCCAGACGCACGTTTGAGGCGTCTGGAGACGCGTCTCGACGCGTGCCAGCTAGCTATAGCGTTTATAGAATTTAGCCAGGAACAAAAATGTGCAATTTTTTGCAGTTCTATGCGGGCCAGACGCACGTTTGAGGCGTCTGGAGACGCGTCTCGGCGCGGGCCAGCTAACTATAGCGTTTTTAGAATTTAGCCAGGAACAAAAATGTGCAATTTTTTGCAGTTCTATGCGAGCCAGACGCACGTTTGAGGCGTCTGGAGACGCGTCTCGACGCGGGCCAGCTAGCTATAGCGTTTTTAGAATTTAGCCAGGAACAAAAATGTGTAATTTTTTGCAGTTCTATGCGAGCCAGACGCACGTTTGAGGCGTCTGGAGACGCGTCTCGACGCGGACCAGCAAGTTATAGCGTTTTTAGAATTTAGCCAGGAACAAAAATGTGCAATTTTTTGCAGTACTATGCGAGCCAGACGCTCGTTTGAGGCGTCTGGAGACGCGTCTCGGCGCGGGCCAGCTAGCTATAGCGTTTTTAGAATTTAGCCAGGAACAAAAATGTGCAATTTTTTGTAGTTCTATGCGAGCCAGACGCACGTTTGAGGCGTCTGGAGACGCGTCTCGGCGCGGGCCAGCTAGCTATAGCGTTTTTAGAATTTAGCCAGGAACAAAAATGTGTAATTTTATGCAGTTCTATGCGAGCCAGACGCACGTTTGAGGCGTCTGGAGACGCGTCTCGACGCGGGCCAGCAAGTTATAGCGTTTTTAGAATTTAGCCAGGAACAAAAATGTGCAATTTTTTGCAGTACTATGCGAGCCAGACGCACGTTTGAGGCGTCTGGAGACGCGTCTCGGCGCGGGCCAGCTAGCTATAGCGTTTTTGGAATTTAGCCAGTTACAAAAATGTGCAATTTTTTGTAGTTCTATGCGAGCCAGACGCACGTTTGAGGCGTCTGGAGACGCGTCTCGGCGCGGGCCAGCTAGCTATAGCGATTTTAGAATTTAGCCAGGAACAAAAATGTGCAATTTTTTCAGTTCTATGCGAGCCAGACGCACGTTTGAGGCGTCTGGAGACGCGTCTCGGCGCGGGCCAGCTAGCTATAGCGTTTTTAGAATTTAGCCAGGAACAAAAATGTGTAATTTTATGCAGTTCTATGCGAGCCAGACGCACGTTTGAGGCGTCTGGAGACGCGTCTCGGCGCGGGCCAGCTAGCTATAGCGTTTTTGGAATTTAGCCAGGAACATAAATGTGCAATTTTTTGTAGTTCTATGCGAGCCAGACGCACGTTTGAGGCGTCTGGAGACGCGTCTCGGCGCGGGCCAGCTAGCTATAGCGTTTTAAGAATTTAGCCAGGATCAAAAATGTGTAATTTTATGCAGTTCTTTGCGAGCCAGACGCACGTTTGAGGCGTCTGGAGACGCGTGTCGACGCGGGCCAGCAAGTTATAGCGTTTTTAGAATTTAGCCAGGAACAAAAATGTGCATTTTTTTGCAGTTCTATGCGAGCCAGACGCACGTTTGAGGCGTCTGGAGACGCGTCTCGGCGCGGGCCAGCTAGCTATAGCGTTTTTAGAATTTAGCCAGGAACAAAAATGTGCAATTTTTTGCAGTTCTATGCGAGCCAGACGCACGTTTGAGGCGTCTGGAGACGCGTTTCGGCGCGGGCCAGCTAGCTATAGCGTTTTTAGAATTTAGCCAGGAACAAAAATGTGTAATTTTATGCAGTTCTATGCGAGCCAGACGCACGTTTGAGGCGTCTGGAGACGCGTCTCGACGCGGGCCAGCAAGTTATAGCGTTTTTAGAATTTAGCCAGGAACAAAAATGTGCAATTTTTTGCAGTACTATGCGAGCCAGACGCACGTTTGAGGCGTCTGGAGACGCGTCTCGGCGCGGGCCAGCTAGCTATAGCGATTTTAGAATTTAGCCAGGAACAAAAATGTGCAATTTTTTGTAGTTCTATGCGAGCCAGACGCACGTTTGAGGCGTCTGGAGACGCGTCTCGGCGCGGGCCAGCTAGCTATAGCGTTTTTAGAATTTAGCCAGGAACAAAAATGTGTAATTTTATGCAGTTCTATGCGAGCCAGACGCACGTTTGAGGCGTCTGGAGACGCGTCTCGGCGCGGGCCAGCTAGCTATAGCGTTTCTAGAATTTAGCCAGGAACAAAAATGTGCAATTTTTTGCAGTTCTATGCGAGCCAGACGCATGTTTGAGGCATCTGGAGACGCGTCTCGGCGCGGGCCAGCTAGCTATAGCGTTTTTAGAATTTAGCCAGGAACAAAAATGTGTAATTTTATGCAGTTCTATGCGAACCAGACGCACGTTTGAGGCGTCTGGAGACGCGTCTTGACGCGGGCCAGCAAGTTATAGCGTTTTTAGAATTTAGCCAGGAACAAAAATGTGCAATTTTTTGCAGTACTATGCGAGCCAGACGCACGTTTGAGGCGTCTGGAGACGCGTCTCGGCGCGGGCCAGCTAGCTATAGCGTTTTTAGAATTTAGCCAGGAACAAAAATGTGCAATTTTTTGTAGTTCTATGCGAGTCAGACGCACGTTTGAGGCGTCTGGAGACGCGTCTCGGCGCGGGCCAGCTAGCTATAGCGTTTTTAGAATTTAGCCAGGAACAAAAATGTGCAATTTTTTGCAGTTCTATGCGAGCCAGACGCACGTTTGAGGCGTCTGGAGACGCGTCTCGGCGCGGGCCAGCTAGCTATAGCGTTTTTAGAATTTAGCCAGGAACAAAAATGTGCATTTTTTGCAGTACTATGCGAGCCAGACGCACGTTTGAGGCGTCTGGAGACGCGTCTCGACGCGGGCCAGCAAGTGATAGCGTTTTTAGAATTTAGCCAGGAACAAAAATGTGCAATTTTTTGCAGTACTATGCGAGCCAGACGCACGTTTGAGGCGTCTGGAGACGCGTCTCGGCGCGGGCCAGCTAACTATAGCGTTTTTAGAATTTAGCCAGGAACAAAAATGTGCAATTTTTTGCAGATCTATGCGAGCCAGACGCACGTTTGAGGCGTCTGGAGACGCGTCTCGACGCGGGCCAGCAAGTTATAGCGTTTTTAGAATTTAGCCAGGAACAAAAATGTGCAATTTTTTGCAGTACTATGCGAGCCAGACGCACGTTTGAGGCGTCTGGAGACGCGTCTCGGCGCGGGCCAGCTAGCTATAGCGTTTTTAGAATTTAGCCAGGAACAAAAATGTGCAATTTTTTGTAGTTCTATGCGAGCCAGACGCACGTTTGTGGCGTCTGGAGACGCGTCTCGGCGCGGGCCAGCTAGCTATAGCGTTTTTAGAATTATTATTTAGCCAGGAACAAAAATGTGTAATTTTATGCAGTTCTATGCGAGCCAGACGCACGTTTGAGGCGTCTGGAGACGCGTCTCGACGCGGGCCAGCAAGTTATAGCGTTTTTAGAATTTAGCCAGGAACAAAAATGTGCAATTTTTTGCAGTACTATGCGAGCCAGACGCACGTTTGAGGCGTCTGGAGACGCGTCTCGGCGCGGGCCAGCTAGCTATTCGTTTCTAGAATTTAGCCAGGAACAAAAATGTGCAATTTTTTGCAGTTCTATGCGAGCCAGACGCACGTTTGAGGCGTCTGGAGACAAGTCTCGGCGCGGACTAGCTAGCTATAGCGTTTTTAGAATTTAGCCAGGAACAAAAATGTGCAATTTTTTGCAGTTCTATGCGAGCCAGACGCACGTTTGAGGCGTCTGGAGACGCGTCTCGGCGCGGGCCAGCTAGCTATAGCGTTTTTAGAATTTAGCCAGGAACAAAAATGTGCAATTTTTTGCAGTTCTATGCGAGCCAGACGCACGTTTAAGGCGTCTGGAGACGCGTCTCGGCGCGGGCCAGCTAGCTATAGCGTTTTTAGAATTTAGCCAGGAACTAAAATGTGCAATTTTGTGCAGCTCTATGCGAGCCAGACGCACGTTTGAGGCGCCTGGAGACGCGTCTCGGCGCGGGCCAGCTAGCTATAGCGTTTTTAGAATTTAGCCAGGAACAAAAATGTGCAATTTTTGCAGTTCTATGCGAGCCAGACGCACATTTGAGGCGTCTGGAGACGCGTCTCGGCGCGGGCCAGCTAGATATAGCGTTTTTAGAATTTAGCCAGGAACATAAATTTGCAATTTTTTGCAGTTCTATGCGAGCCAGACGCACGTTTGAGGCGTCTGGAGACGCGTCTCGGCGCGGGCCAGCTAGCTATAGCGTTTTTAGAATTTAGCCAGGAACAAAAATGTGCAATTTTTTGCAGTACTATGCGAGCCAGACGCACGTTTGAGGCGTCTGGAGACGCGTCTTGGCGCGGGCCAGCTAGCTATAGCGTTTTTGGAATTTAGCCAGTTACAAAAATGTGCAATTTTTTGTAGTTCTATGCGAGCCAGACGCACGTTTGAGGCGTCTGGAGACGCGTCTCGGCGCGGGCCAGCTAGCTATAGCGATTTTAGAATTTAGCCAGGAACAAAAATGTGCAATTTTTTCAGTTCTATGCGAGCCAGACGCACGTTTGAGGCGTCTGGAGACGCGTCTCGGCGCGGGCCAGCTAGCTATAGCGTTTTTAGAATTTAGCCAGGAACAAAAATGTGTAATTTTATGCAGTTCTATGCGAGCCAGACGCACGTTTGAGGCGTCTGGAGACGCGTCTCGGCGCGGGCCAGCTAGCTATAGCGTTTTTGGAATTTAGCCAGGAACATAAATGTGCAATTTTTTGTAGTTCTATGCGAGCCAGACGCACGTTTGAGGCGTCTGGAGACGCGTCTCGGCGCGGGCCAGCTAGCTATAGCGTTTTAAGAATTTAGCCAGGAACAAAAATGTGTAATTTTATGCAGTTCTTTGCGAGCCAGACGCACGTTTGAGGCGTCTGGAGACGCGTGTCGACGCGGGCCAGCAAGTTATAGCGTTTTTAGAATTTAGCCAGGAACAAAAATGTGCATTTTTTTGCAGTTCTATGCGAGCCAGACGCACGTTTGAGGCGTCTGGAGACGCGTCTCGGCGCGGGCCAGCTAGCTATAGCGTTTTTAGAATTTAGCCAGGAACAAAAATGTGCAATTTTTTGCAGTTCTATGCGAGCCAGACGCACGTTTGAGGCGTCTGGAGACGCGTTTCGGCGCGGGCCAGCTAGCTATAGCGTTTTTAGAATTTAGCCAGGAACAAAAATGTGTAATTTTATGCAGTTCTATGCGAGCCAGACGCACGTTTGAGGCGTCTGGAGACGCGTCTCGACGCGGGCCAGCAAGTTATAGCGTTTTTAGAATTTAGCCAGGAACAAAAATGTGCAATTTTTTGCAGTACTATGCGAGCCAGACGCACGTTTGAGGCGTCTGGAGACGCGTCTCGGCGCGGGCCAGCTAGCTATAGCGATTTTAGAATTTAGCCAGGAACAAAAATGTGCAATTTTTTGTAGTTCTATGCGAGCCAGACGCACGTTTGAGGCGTCTGGAGACGCGTCTCGGCGCGGGCCAGCTAGCTATAGCGTTTTTAGAATTTAGCCAGGAACAAAAATGTGTAATTTTATGCAGTTCTATGCGAGCCAGACGCACGTTTGAGGCGTCTGGAGACGCGTCTCGGCGCGGGCCAGCTAGCTATAGCGTTTCTAGAATTTAGCCAGGAACAAAAATGTGCAATTTTTTGCAGTTCTATGCGAGCCAGACGCATGTTTGAGGCATCTGGAGACGCGTCTCGGCGCGGGCCAGCTAGCTATAGCGTTTTTAGAATTTAGCCAGGAACAAAAATGTGTAATTTTATGCAGTTCTATGCGAACCAGACGCACGTTTGAGGCGTCTGGAGACGCGTCTCGACGCGGGCCAGCAAGTTATAGCGTTTTTAGAATTTAGCCAGGAACAAAAATGTGCAATTTTTTGCAGTACTATGCGAGCCAGACGCACGTTTGAGGCGTCTGGAGACGCGTCTCGGCGCGGGCCAGCTAGCTATAGCGTTTTTAGAATTTAGCCAGGAACAAAAATGTGCAATTTTTTGTAGTTCTATGCGAGTCAGACGCACGTTTGAGGCGTCTGGAGACGCGTCTCGGCGCGGGCCAGCTAGCTATAGCGTTTTTAGAATTTAGCCAGGAACAAAAATGTGCAATTTTTTGCAGTTCTATGCGAGCCAGACGCACGTTTGAGGCGTCTGGAGACGCGTCTCGGCGCGGGCCAGCTAGCTATAGCGTTTTTAGAATTTAGCCAGGAACAAAAATGTGCATTTTTTGCAGTACTATGCGAGCCAGACGCACGTTTGAGGCGTCTGGAGACGCGTCTCGACGCGGGCCAGCAAGTGATAGCGTTTTTAGAATTTAGCCAGGAACAAAAATGTGCAATTTTTTGCAGTACTATGCGAGCCAGACGCACGTTTGAGGCGTCTGGAGACGCGTCTCGGCGCGGGCCAGCTAACTATAGCGTTTTTAGAATTTAGCCAGGAACAAAAATGTGCAATTTTTTGCAGATCTATGCGAGCCAGACGCACGTTTGAGGCGTCTGGAGACGCGTCTCGACGCGGGCCAGCAAGTTATAGCGTTTTTAGAATTTAGCCAGGAACAAAAATGTGCAATTTTTTGCAGTACTATGCGAGCCAGACGCACGTTTGAGGCGTCTGGAGACGCGTCTCGGCGCGGGCCAGCTAGCTATAGCGTTTTTAGAATTTAGCCAGGAACAAAAATGTGCAATTTTTTGTAGTTCTATGCGAGCCAGACGCACGTTTGTGGCGTCTGGAGACGCGTCTCGGCGCGGGCCAGCTAGCTATAGCGTTTTTAGAATTATTATTTAGCCAGGAACAAAAATGTGTAATTTTATGCAGTTCTATGCGAGCCAGACGCACGTTTGAGGCGTCTGGAGACGCGTCTCGACGCGGGCCAGCAAGTTATAGCGTTTTTAGAATTTAGCCAGGAACAAAAATGTGCAATTTTTTGCAGTACTATGCGAGCCAGACGCACGTTTGAGGCGTCTGGAGACGCGTCTCGGCGCGGGCCAGCTAGCTATTCGTTTCTAGAATTTAGCCAGGAACAAAAATGTGCAATTTTTTGCAGTTCTATGCGAGCCAGACGCACGTTTGAGGCGTCTGGAGACAAGTCTCGGCGCGGACTAGCTAGCTATAGCGTTTTTAGAATTTAGCCAGGAACAAAAATGTGCAATTTTTTGCAGTTCTATGCGAGCCAGACGCACGTTTGAGGCGTCTGGAGACGCGTCTCGGCGCGGGCCAGCTAGCTATAGCGTTTTTAGAATTTAGCCAGGAACAAAAATGTGCAATTTTTTGCAGTTCTATGCGAGCCAGACGCACGTTTAAGGCGTCTGGAGACGCGTCTCGGCGCGGGCCAGCTAGCTATAGCGTTTTTAGAATTTAGCCAGGAACTAAAATGTGCAATTTTGTGCAGCTCTATGCGAGCCAGACGCACGTTTGAGGCGCCTGGAGACGCGTCTCGGCGCGGGCCAGCTAGCTATAGCGTTTTTAGAATTTAGCCAGGAACAAAAATGTGCAATTTTTGCAGTTCTATGCGAGCCAGACGCACATTTGAGGCGTCTGGAGACGCGTCTCGGCGCGGGCCAGCTAGATATAGCGTTTTTAGAATTTAGCCAGGAACATAAATTTGCAATTTTTTGCAGTTCTATTCGAGCCAGACGCACGTTTGAGGCGTCTGGAGACGCGTCTCGGCGCGGGCCAGCTAGCTATAGCGTTTTTAGAATTTAGCCAGGAACAAAAATGTGCAATTTTTTGCAGTTCTATGCGAGCCAGACGCACGTTTGAGGCGTCTGGACAAGCGTCTCGGCGCGGGCCAGCTAGCTATAGCGTTTTTAGAATTTAGCCAGGAACAAAAATGTGCAATTTTTTTGCCGTTCTATGCGAACCAGACGCACGTTTGAGGCGTCTGGAGACGCGTCTCGGCGCGGGCCAGCTAGCTATAGCGTTTTTAGAATTTAGCCAGGAACAAAAATGTGCAACTTTTTGCATTTGTATGCGAGTCAGGCGCACGTTTGAGGCGTCTGGAGACGCGTCTCGGCGCGGGCCAGCTAGCTATAGCGTTTTTAGAATTTAGCCAGGAACAAAAATGTGCAATTTTTTGCAGTTCTATGCGCGCCAGACGCACGTTTGAGGCGTCTGGAGACGCGTCTCGGCGCGGGCCAGCTAGCTATAGCGTTTTTAGAATTTAGCCAGAAACAAAAATGTGCAATTTTTTGCAGTTCTTTGCAAGCCAGACGCACGTTTGAGGCGTCTGGAGACGCGTCTCGGCGCGGGCCAGCTAGCTATAGCGCTTTTAGAATTTAGCCAGGAACAAAAATGTGCATTTTTTTGCAGTTCTATGCGAGCCAGACGCACGTTTGAGGCGTCTGGAGACGCGTCTCGGCGCGGGCCAGCTAGCTATAGCGTTTTTAGAATTTAGCCAGGAACAAAAATGTGCAATTTTTTGCAATTCTATGCGAGCCAGACGCACGTTTGAGGCGTCTGGAGACGCGTCTCGGCGCGGGCCAGCTAGCTATAGCGTTTTTAGAATTTAGCCAGGAACAAAAATGTGCAATTTTTTGCAGTTCTATGCGAGCCAGACGCACGTTTGAGGCGTCTGGAGACGCGTCTCGGCGCGGGCCAGCTAGCTATAGCGTTTTTAGAATTTAGCCAGGAACAAAAATGTGCAATTTTTTGCAGTTCTATGCGAGCCAGACGCACGTTTGAGGCGTCTGGAGACGCGTCTCGGCGCGGGCCAGCTAGCTATAGCGTATTTAGAATTTAGCTAGGAACAAAAATGTGCAATTTTTTGCAGTTCTATGCGAGCCAGACGCACGTTTGAGGCGTCTGGAGACGCGTCTCGGCGCGGGCCAGCTAGCTATAGCGTTTTAAGAATTTAGCCAGGAACAAAAATGTGCAATTTTTTGCAGTTCTATGCGAGCCAGACGCACGTTTGAGGCGTCTGGAGACGCGTCTCGGCGCGGGCCAGCTAGCTATAGCGTTTTTAGAATTTAGCCAGGAACAAAAGTGTGCAATTTTTTGCAGTTCTATGCAGCCAGACGCACGTTTGAGGCGTCTGGAGACGCGTCTCGGCGCGGGCCAGCTAGCTATAGCGTTTTTAGAATTTAGCCAGGAACAAAAATGTGCAACTTTTTGCATTTGTATAAGAGCCAGGCGCACGTTTGAGGCGTCTGGAGACGCGTCTCGGCGCGGGCCAGCTAGCTATAGCGTTTTTAGAATTTAGCCAGGAACAAAAATGTGCAATTTTGTGCAGCTCTATGCGAGCCAGACGCACGTTTGAGGCGCCTGGAGACGCGTCTCGGCGCGGGCCAGCTAGCTATAGCGTTTTTAGAGTTTAGCCAGGAACAAAAATGTGCAATTTTTGCAGTTCTATGCGAGCCAGACGCACATTTGAGGCGTCTGGAGACGCGTCTCGGCGCGGGCCAGCTAGCTATAGCGTTTTTAGAATTTAGCCAGGAACAAAAATGTGCAATTTTTTGCAGTTCTATGCGGGCCAGACGCACGTTTGAGGCGTCTGGAGACGCGTCTCGGCGCGGGCCAGCTAGCTATAGCATTTTTAGAATTTAGCCAGGAACAAAAATGTGCAATTTTTTGCAGTTCTATGCGAGCCAGACGCACGTTTGAGGCGTCTGGAGACGCGTCTCGACGCGGGCCAGCTAGCTCTAGCGTTTTTAGAATTTAGCCTGGAACAAAAATGTGCAATTTTTTGCAGTTCTTTGCAAGCCAGACGCACGTTTGAGGCGTCTGGAGACGCGTCTCGGCGCGGGCCAGCTAGCTATAGCGCTTTTAGAATTTAGCCAGGAACAAAAATGTGCATTTTTTTGCAGTTCTATGCGAGCCAGACGCACGTTTGAGGCGTCTGGAGACGCGTCTCGGCGCGGGCCAGCTAGCTATAGCGTTTTTAGAATTTAGCCAGGAACAAAAATATGCAATTTTTTGCAGTTTTATGCGAGCCAGACGCACGTTTGAGGCGTCTGGAGACGCGTCTCGGCGCGGGCCAGCTAGCTATAGCGTTTTTAGAATTTAGCCAGAAAAAAAAATGTGCAATTTTTTGCCGTTCTATGCGAACCAGACGCACGTTTGAGGCGTCTGGAGACGCGTCTCGGCGCGGGCCAGCTAGCTATAGCGTTTTTAGAATTTAGCCAGGAACAAAAATGTGCAACTTTTTGCATTTGTATAAGAGCCAGGCGCACGTTTGAGGCGTCTGGAGACGCGTCTCGGCGCGGGCCAGCTAGCTATAGCGTTTTTAGAATTTAGCCAGGAACAAAAATGTGCAATTTTGTGCAGCTCTATGCGAGCCAGACGCACGTTTGAGGCGCCTGGAGACGCGTCTCGGCGCGGGCCAGCTAGCTATAGCGTTTTTAGAATTTAGCCAGGAACAAAAATGTGCAATTTTTGCAGTTCTATGCGAGCCAGACGCACATTTGAGGCGTCTGAAGACGCGTCTCGGCGCGGGTCAGCTAGATATAGCGTTTTTAGAATTTAGCCAGGAACATAAATTTGCAATTTTTTGCAGTTCTATGCGAGCCAGACGCACGTTTGAGGCGTCTGGAGACGCGTCTCGGCGCGGGCCAGCTAGCTATAGCGTTTTTAGAATTTAGCCAGGAACAAAAATGTGCAATTTTTTGCAGTTCTATGCGAGCCAGACGCACGTTTGAGGCGTCTGGAGACGCGTCTCGGCGCGGGCCAGCTAGCTACAGCGTTTTTTGAATTTAGCCAGGAACAAAAGTGTGCAATTTTTTGCAGTTCTATGCAGCCAGACGCACGTTTGAGGCGTCTGGAGACGCGTCTCGGCGCGGGCCAGCTAGCTATAGCGTTTTTAGAATTTAGCCAGGTACAAAAATGTGCAATTTTATGCAGTTCTATGCGAGCCAGATGCACGTTTGAGGCGTCTGGAGACGCGTCTTGGCGAAGGCCAGCTAGCTATAGCGTTTTTAGAATTTAGCCAGGAACAAAAATGTGCAATTTTTTGCAGTTCTATGCGAGCCAGACGCACGTTTGAGGCGTCTGGAGACGCGTCTCGGCGCGGGCCAGCTAGCTATAGCGTTTTTAGAATTTAGCCAGGAACAAAAGTGTGCAATTTTTTGCAGTTCTATGCGAGCCAGACGCACGTTTGAGGCCTCTGGAGACGCGTCTCGGCGCGGGCCAGCTAGCTATAGCGTTTTTAGAATTTAGCCAGGAACAAAAATGTGTAATTTTGTGCAGCTCTATGCGAGCCAGACGCACGTTTGAGGCGCCTGGAGACGCGTCTCGGCGCGGGCCAGCTAGCTATAGCGTTTTTAGAATTTAGCCAGGAACAAAAATGTGCAATTTTTGCAGTTCTATGCGAGCCAGACGCACATTTGAGGCGTCTGAAGACGCGTCTCGGCGCGGGCCAGCTAGATATAGCGTTTTTAGAATTTAGCCAGGAACATAAATTTGCAATTTTTTGCAGTTCTATGCGAGCCAGACGCACGTTTGAGGCGTCTGGAGACGCGTCTCGGCGCGGGCCAGCTAGCTATAGCGTTTTTAGAATTTAGCCAGGAACAAAAATGTGCAATTTTGTGCAGCTCTATGCGAGCCAGACGCACGTTTGAGGCGCCTGGAGACGCGTCTCGGCGCGGGCCAGCTAGCTATAGCGTTTTTAGAATTTAGCCAGGAACAAAAATGTGCAATTTTTGCAGTTCTATGCGAGCCAGACGCACATTTGAGGCGTCTGAAGACGCGTCTCGGCGCGGGCCAGCTAGATATAGCGTTTTTAGAATTTAGCCAGGAACATAAATTTGCAATTTTTTGCAGTTCTATGCGAGCCAGACGCACGTTTGAGGCGTCTGGAGACGCGTCTCGGCGCGGGCCAGCTAGCTATAGCGTTTTTAGAATTTAGCCAGGAACAAAAATGTGCAATTTTTTGCAGTTCTATGCGAGCCAGACGCACGTTTGAGGCGTCTGGACAAGCATCTCGGCGCGGGCCAGCTAGCTATAGCGTTTTTAGAATTTAGCCAGGAACAAAAATGTGCAATTTTTTTGCCGTTCTATGCGAACCAGACGCACGTTTGAGGCGTCTGGAGACGCGTCTCGGCGCGGGCCAGCTAGCTATAGCGTTTTTAGAATTTAGCCAGGAACAAAAATGTGTAACTTTTTGCATTTGTATGCGAGTCAGGCGCACGTTTGAGGCGTCTGGAGACGCGTCTCGGCGCGGGCCAGCTAGCTATAGCGTTTTTAGAATTTAGCCAGGAACAAAAATGTGCAATTTTTTGCAGTTCTATGCGCGCCAGACGCACGTTTGAGGCGTCTGGAGACGCGTCTCGGCGCGGGCCAGCTAGCTATAGCGTTTTTAGAATTTAGCCAGGAACAAAAATGTGCAATTTTTTGAAAGAAAGAAAGAAAGAAAAATGTTTATTTGGGACTCGCACAAGACACATAAAATGAAAAAAAAAAAAATGTAAAAATAACAGTTATAAAATATATATATACAGTTAAGCGGCATCCTTGAATTAATCTGTGCGAGGCCAAGAAGGTCCCTGTCTCAGCATATGCTGCGATATTTAATAATAAATATCACAGCGCTGGTGTTATGACAGGGCCTGGCGTGATGTCACGGACACACATACGGAACAACACTAAGATATAAATACAATAAAATAATAATTAATTAATTAAATAGTTGAGAGTACGTGAGTGAGTTTGTGTATAAACAAAACAAAATAAAATAAAATGTGCAATAGATAAATACATACAAATAATAACTTCAAAATTAACCAAATCCCAATGGCCCAGTGCTCCAGTTTCATTTGTCAATGTCATAGACAAATGACGGAACGCGCGGGCGCACTGTGGGAAGCTATGGTCACAGACTATTCGTAATGGCTGGTTGTCGAAATTAAAAAAATGGCATTATGTAATATATTAGTCTGTCGGCGCATCCGCCTCTCAATACGCCTGCTGTCACTTTATAAAATGTCAATGTCAAACGTCACTGTCATATGTCATATGTCAATGTCCATAGCGAACACCGAGCACTAGTGAGGCGGCCATCTTGTAATAAGTGACACTAAGTGTTGTACCGTCGTGGAGTGCGCACGCAACCACGTGATCGGTGGACGTTAAGTTCTAATCCGCGTTAAGCTTAGTGATCATTAATTAATTGGTGAAACTATTGATTGTAGTATCGAGAATTATAAGTGAAGTGATTATTGCAATAGTTATTTTATTGAAATACTGTCTTCCTACCCGATAATCCACGCCTACCCGTACATGTCTCATAATCCTGATGATAGTCGAAAGACTTCAAGTCTATGAAAATGGCCGAAACACAACAAACAATGTAAATAAAACAAAACGAAAGCCTTATCGAGTGCATCTATAATAGTATAGCTAAGTTACAACAAGAACATGGGACCGTTCACAAATACTCGTTGCGTGCATACCCTGGGAAAGTTAATATTTTTATGTAGTTTCTTTTTGAATGCGCAGTAGGTGTTGCTTGAATTTTGAACTAAAAGTACCAATTGTTTTTATAGCACGAAACGGCGGTGGCAGGTCGTTCCAGCAACGAGAAGCTGCGAATTTAAAACTTCCACGGAATGCAGCAGTTCGATGAGGCGTAGACAACAAAAGGTAAGCCGATGCTCTTGTTTTCACTTTGTTCACATCTCGGGCCCAAGTTAACCTATTATATAGATATATATACTATATTTGAAAAAAATGTGCAATTTTTTGCAGTTCTATGCGAGCCAGACGCACGTTTGAGGCGTCTGGAGACGCGTCTCGGCGCGGGCCAGCTAGCTATAGCGTTTTTAGAATTTAGCCAGGAACAAAAATGTGCAATTTTTTGCAGTTCTATGCGAGCCAGACGCACGTTTGAGGCGTCTGGAGACGCGTCTCGGCGCGGGCCAGCTAGCTATAGCGTTTTTAGAATTTAGCCAGGAACAAAAATGTGCAATTTTTTGCAGTTCTATGCGAGCCAGACGCACGTTTGAGGCGTCTGGAGACGCGTCTCGGCGCGGGCCAGCTAGCTATAGCGTATTTAGTATTTAGCCAGGAACAAAAATGTGCAATTTTTTACAGTTCTATGCGAGCCAGACGCACGTTTGAGGCGTCTGGAGACGCGTCTCGGCGCTGGCCAGCTAGCTATAGCGTTTTTAGAATTTAGCCAGGAACAAAAATGTGCAATTTTTTGCAGTTCTATGCGAGCCAGACGCACGTTTGAGGCGTCTGGAGACGCGTCTCGGCGCGGGCCAGCTAGCTACAGCGTTTTTAGAATTTAGCCAGGAATAAAAATGTGCAATTTTTTTGCAGTTCTATGCGAGCCAGACGCACGTTTGAGGCTTCTGGAGACGCGTCTCGGCGCGGGCCAGCTAGCTATAGCGTTTTTAGAATTTAGCCAGGAACAAAAATGTGCAATTTTTTTGCAGTTCTATGCGAGCCAGACGCACGTTTGAGGCGTCTGGAGACGCGTCTTGGCGCGGGCCAGCTAGCTATAGCGTTTTTAGAATTTAGCCAGGAACAAAATGTGCAATTTTTTGCAGTTCTATGCGAGCCAGACGCACGTTTGAGGCGTCTGGAGACGCGTCTCGGCGCGGGCCAGCTAGCTACAGCGTTTTTTGAATTTAGCCAGGAACAAAAGTGTGCAATTTTTTGCAGTTCTATGCAGCCAGACGCACGTTTGAGGCGTCTGGAGACGCGTCTCGGCGCGGGCCAGCTAGCTATAGCGTTTTTAGAATTTAGCCAGGTACAAAAATGTGTAATTTTTTGCAGTTCTATGCGAGCCAGATGCACGTTTGAGGCGTCTGGAGACGCGTCTTGGCGAAGGCCAGCTAGCTATAGCGTTTTTAGAATTTAGCCAGGAACAAAAATGTGCAATTTTTTGCAGTTCTATGCGAGCCAGACGCACGTTTGAGGCGTCTGGAGACGCGTCTCGGCGCGGGCCAGCTAGCTACAGCGTTTTTAGAATTTAGCCAGGAATAAAAATGTGCAATTTTTTTGCAGTTCTATGCGAGCCAGACGCACGTTTGAGGCTTCTGGAGACGCGTCTCGGCGCGGGCCAGCTAGCTATAGCGTTTTTAGAATTTAGCCAGGAACAAAAATGTGCAATTTTTTTGCAGTTCTATGCGAGCCAGACGCACGTTTGAGGCGTCTGGAGACGCGTCTTGGCGCGGGCCAGCTAGCTATAGCGTTTTTAGAATTTAGCCAGGAACTAAATGTGCAATTTTTTGCAGTTCTATGCGAGCCAGACGCACGTTTGAGGCGTCTGGAGACGCGTCTCGGCGCGGGCCAGCTAGCTACAGCGTTTTTTGAATTTAGCCAGGAACAAAAGTGTGCAATTTTTTGCAGTTCTATGCAGCCAGACGCACGTTTGAGGCGTCTGGAGACGCGTCTCGGCGCGGGCCAGCTAGCTATAGCGTTTTTAGAATTTAGCCAGGTACAAAAATGTGCAATTTTTTGCAGTTCTATGCGAGCCAGATGCACGTTTGAGGCGTCTGGAGACGCGTCTTGGCGAAGGCCAGCTAGCTATAGCGTTTTTAGAATTTAGCCAGGAACAAAAATGTGCAATTTTTTGCAGTTCTATGCGAGCCAGACGCACGTTTGAGGCGTCTGGAGACGCGTCTCGGCGCGGGCCAGCTAGCTATAGCGTTTTTAGAATTTAGCCAGGAACAAAAATGTGCAATTTTTTGCAGTTCTATGCGAGCCAGACGCACGTTTGAGGCGTCTGGAGACGCGTCTCGGCGCGGGCCAGCTAGCTATAGCGTATTTAGAATTTAGCTAGGAACAAAAATGTGCAATTTTTTGCAGTTCTATGCGAGCCAGATGCACGTTTGAGGCGTCTGGAGACGCGTCTCGGCGCGGGCCAGCTAGCTATAGCGTTTTTAGAATTTAGCCAGGAACAAAAGTGTGCAATTTTTTTCAGTTCTTTGCAGCCAGACGCACGTTTGAGGCGTCTGGAGACGCGTTTCGGCGCGGGCCAGCTAGCTATAGCGTTTTTAGAATTTAGCCAGGAACAAAAATGTGCAATTTTTTGCAGTTCTATGCGAGCCAGACGCACGTTTGAGGCGTCTGGAGAGGCGTCTCGACGCGGGCCAACTAGCTATAGCGTTTTTAGAATTTAGCCAGGAACAAAAATGTGCAATTTTTTGCAGTTCTATGCGAGCCAGACGCACGTTTGAGGCGTCTGGAGACGCGTCTCGGCGCGGGCCAGCTAGCTATAGCGCTTTTAGGATTTAGCCAGGAACAAAAATGTGCAATTTTTTGCAGTTCTATGCGAGCCAGACGCACGTTTGAGGCGTCTGGAGACGCGTCTCGGCGCGGGCCAGCTAGCTATAGCGTTTTTAGAATTTAGCCAGGAACAAAAATGTGCAATTTTTTGTAGTTCTATGCGAGCCAGACGCACGTTTGAGGCGTCTGGAGACGCGTCTCGGCGCGGGCCAGCTAGCTATAGCGTTTTTAGAATTTAGCCAGGAACAAAAATGTGCAATTTTTTGCAGTTCTATGCGAGCCAGACGCACGTTTGATGCGTCTGGCGACGCGTCTCGACGCGGTCCAGCTAGCTATAGCGTTTTTTGAATTTAGCCAGGAACAAAAATGTGCAATTTTTTGCAGTTCTATGCGAGCCAGACGCACGTTTGAGGCGTCTGGAGACGCGTCTCGGCGCGGGCCAGCTAGCTACAGCGTTTTTAGAATTTAGCCAGGAATAAAAATGTGCAATTTTTTTGCAGTTCTATGCGAGCCAGACGCACTTTTGAGGCTTCTGGAGACGCGTCTCGGCGCGGGCCAGCTAGCTATAGCGTTTTTAGAATTTAGCCAGGAACAAAAATGTGCAATTTTTTTGCAGTTCTATGCGAGCCAGACGCACGTTTGAGGCGTCTGGAGACGCGTCTCGGCGCGGGCCAGCTAGCTATAGCGTATTTAGAATTTAGCTAGGAACAAAAAGTGCAATTTTTTGCAGTTCTATGCGAGCCAGATGCACGTTTGAGGCGTCTGGAGACGCGTCTCGGCGCGGGCCAGCTAGCTATAGCGTTTTTAGAATTTAGCCAGGAACATAAGTGTGCAATTTTTTGCAGTTCTTTGCAGCCAGACGCACGTTTGAGGCGTCTGGAGACGCGTGTCGGCGCGGGCCAGCTAGCTATAGCGTTTTTAGAATTTAGCCAGGAACAAAAATGTGCAATTTTTTGCAGTTCTATGCGAGCCAGACGCACGTTTGAGGCGTCTGGAGACGCGTCTCGGCGCGGGCCAGCTAGCTATAGCGTTTTTAGAATTTAGCCAGGAACAAAAATGTGCAATTTTTTGCAGTTCTATGCGAGCCAGACGCACGTTTGAGGCGTCTGGAGACGCGTCTCGGCGCGGGCCAGCTAGCTATAGCGCTTTTAGGATTTAGCCAGGAACAAAAATGTGCAATTTTTTGCAGTTCTATGCGAGCCAGACGCACGTTTGAGGCGTCTGGAGACGCGTCTCGGCGCGGGCCAGCTAGCTATAGCGTTTTTAGAATTTAGCCAGGAACAAAAATGTGCAATTTTTTGCAGTTCTATGCGAGCCAGACGCACGTTTGAGGCGTCTGGAGACGCGTCTCGGCGCGGGCCAGCTAGCTATAGCGTTTTTAGAATTTAGCCAGGAACAAAAATGTGCAATTTTTTGCAGTTCTATGCGAGCCAGACGCACGTTTGATGCGTCTGGCGACGCGTCTCGACGCGGTCCAGCTAGCTATAGCGTTTTTAGAATTTAGCCAGGAACAAAAATGTGCAATTTTTTGCAGTTCTATGCGAGCCAGACGCACGTTTGAGGCGTCTGGAGACGCGTCTCGGCGCGGGCCAGCTAGCTACAGCGTTTTTAGAATTTAGCCAGGAATAAAAATGTGCAATTTTTTTGCAGTTCTATGCGAGCCAGACGCACTTTTGAGGCTTCTGGAGACGCGTCTCGGCGCGGGCCAGCTAGCTATAGCGTTTTTAGAATTTAGCCAGGAACAAAAATGTGCAATTTTTTTGCAGTTCTATGCGAGCCAGACGCACGTTTGAGGCGTCTGGAGACGCGTCTTGGCGCGGGCAAGCTAGCTATAGCGTTTTTAGAATTTAGCCAGGAACAAAATGTGCAATTTTTTGCAGTTCTATGCGAGCCAGACGCACGTTTGAGGCGTCTGGAGACGCGTCTCGGCGCGGGCCAGCTAGCTACAGCGTTTTTTGAATTTAGCCAGGAACAAAAGTGTGCAATTTTTTGCAGTTCTATGCAGCCAGACGCACGTTTGAGGCGTCTGGAGACGCGTCTCGGCGCGGGCCAGCTAGCTATAGCGTTTTTAGAATTTAGCCAGGTACAAAAATGTGCAATTTTTTTTAGTTCTATGCGAGACAGATGCACGTTTGAGGCGTCTGGAGACGCGTCTTGGCGAAGGCCAGCTAGCTATAGCGTTTTTAGAATTTAGCCAGGAACAAAAATGTGCAATTTTTTGCAGTTCTATGCGAGCCAGACGCACGTTTGAGGCGTCTGGAGACGCGTCTCGGCGCGGGCCAGCTAGCTACAGCGTTTTTAGAATTTAGCCAGGAATAAAAATGTGCAATTTTTTTGCAGTTCTATGCGAGCCAGACGCACGTTTGAGGCTTCTGGAGACGCGTCTCGGCGCGGGCCAGCTAGCTATAGCGTTTTTAGAATTTAGCCAGGAACAAAAATGTGCAATTTTTTTGCAGTTCTATGCGAGCCAGACGCACGTTTGAGGCGTCTGGAGACGCGTCTTGGCGCGGGCCAGCTAGCTATAGCGTTTTTAGAATTTAGCCAGGAACAAAATGTGCAATTTTTTGCAGTTCTATGCGAGCCAAACGCACGTTTGAGGCGTCTGGAGACGCGTCTCGGCGCGGGCCAGCTAGCTACAGCGTTTTTTGAATTTAGCCAGGAACAAAAGTGTGCAATTTTTTGCAGTTCTATGCAGCCAGACGCACGTTTGAGGCGTCTGGAGACGCGTCTCGGCGCGGGCCAGCTAGCTATAGCGTTTTTAGAATTAAGCCAGGTACAAAAATGTGCAATTTTTTGCAGTTCTATGCGAGCCAGATGCACGTTTGAGGCGTCTGGAGACGCGTCTTGGCGAAGGCCAGCTAGCTATAGCGTTTTTAGAATTTAGCCAGGAACAAAAATGTGCAATTTTTTGCAGTTCTATGCGAGCCAGACGCACGTTTGAGGCGTCTGGAGACGCGTCTCGGCGCGGGCCAGCTAGCAAGAGCATTTTTATAATTTAGCCAGGAACAGAAATGTGCAATTTTTTGCAGTTCTATGCGAGCCAGACGCACGTTTGAGGCGTCTGGAGAGGCGTCTCGACGCGGGCCAACTAGCTATAGCGTTTTTAGAATTTAGCCAGGAACAAAAATGTGCAATTTTTTGCAGTTCTATGCGAGCCAGACGCACGTTTGAGGCGTCTGGAGACGCGTCTCGGCGCGGGCCAGCTAGCTATAGCGCTTTTAGAATTTAGCCAGGAACAAAAATGTGCATTTTTTTGCAGTTCAATGCGAGCCAGACGCACGTTTGAGGCGTCTGGAGACGCGTCTCGGCGTGGGCCAGCTGGCTATAGCGTTTTTAGAATTTAGCCAGGAACAAAAATGTGCAATTTTTTGCAGTTCTATGCGGGCCAGACGCACGTTTGAGGCGTCTGGAGACGCGTCTCGGCGCGGGCCAGCTAGCTATAGCGTTTTTAGAATTTACCCAGGAACAAAAATGTGCAACTTTTTGCAGTTCTATGCGAGCCAGACGCACGTTTGAGGCGTCTGGAGACGCGTCTCGGCGCGTGCCAGCTAGCTATAGCGTTTTTAGAATTTAGCCAGGAACAAAAATGTGCAACTTTTTGCAGTTCTATGCGAGCCAGACGCACGTTTGAGGCGTCTGGAGACGCGTCTTGGCGCGGGCCAGCTAGCTATAGCGTTTTTAGAATTTAGCCAGGAACAAAAATGTGCAATTTTTTGCAGTTCTTTGCGAGCTAGACGCACGTTTGAGGCGTCTGGAGACGCGTCTCGGCGCGGGCCAGCTAGCTATAGCGTTTTTAGAATTTAGCCAGGAACAAAAATGTGCAATTTTTTGCAGTTCTATGCGAGCCAGACGCACGTTTGAGGCGTCTGGAGACGCGTCTCGGCGCGGGCCAGCTAGCTATAGCGTTTTTAGAATTTAGCCAGGAACAAAAATGTGCAATTTTTTGCAGTTCTATGCGAGCCAGACGCACGTTTGATGCGTCTGGCGACGCGTCTCGACGCGGTCCAGCTAGCTATAGCGTTTTTAGAATTTAGCCAGGAACAAAAATGTGCAATTTTTTGCAGTTCTATGCGAGCCAGACGCACGTTTGAGGCGTCTGGAGACGCGTCTCGGCGCGGGCCAGCTAGCTACAGCGTTTTTAGAATTTAGCCAGGAATAAAAATGTGCAATTTTTTTGCAGTTCTATGCGAGCCAGACGCACTTTTGAGGCTTCTGGAGACGCGTCTCGGCGCGGGCCAGCTAGCTATAGCGTTTTTAGAATTTAGCCAGGAACAAAAATGTGCAATTTTTTTGCAGTTCTATGCGAGCCAGACGCACGTTTGAGGCGTCTGGAGACGCGTCTTGGCGCGGGCAAGCTAGCTATAGCGTTTTTAGAATTTAGCCAGGAACAAAATGTGCAATTTTTTGCAGTTCTATGCGAGCCAGACGCACGTTTGAGGCGTCTGGAGACGCGTCTCGGCGCGGGCCAGCTAGCTACAGCGTTTTTTGAATTTAGCCAGGAACAAAAGTGTGCAATTTTTTGCAGTTCTATGCAGCCAGACGCACGTTTGAGGCGTCTGGAGACGCGTCTCGGCGCGGGCCAGCTAGCTATAGCGTTTTTAGAATTTAGCCAGGTACAAAAATGTGCAATTTTTTTTAGTTCTATGCGAGCCAGATGCACGTTTGAGGCGTCTGGAGACGCGTCTTGGCGAAGGCCAGCTAGCTATAGCGTTTTTAGAATTTAGCCAGGAACAAAAATGTGCAATTTTTTGCAGTTCTATGCGAGCCAGACGCACGTTTGAGGCGTCTGGAGACGCGTCTCGGCGCGGGCCAGCTAGCTACAGCGTTTTTAGAATTTAGCCAGGAATAAAAATGTGCAATTTTTTTGCAGTTCTATGCGAGCCAGACGCACGTTTGAGGCTTCTGGAGACGCGTCTCGGCGCGGGCCAGCTAGCTATAGCGTTTTTAGAATTTAGCCAGGAACAAAAATGTGCAATTTTTTTGCAGTTCTATGCGAGCCAGACGCACGTTTGAGGCGTCTGGAGACGCGTCTTGGCGCGGGCCAGCTAGCTATAGCGTTTTTAGAATTTAGCCAGGAACAAAATGTGCAATTTTTTGCAGTTCTATGCGAGCCAAACGCACGTTTGAGGCGTCTGGAGACGCGTCTCGGCGCGGGCCAGCTAGCTACAGCGTTTTTTGAATTTAGCCAGGAACAAAAGTGTGCAATTTTTTGCAGTTCTATGCAGCCAGACGCACGTTTGAGGCGTCTGGAGACGCGTCTCGGCGCGGGCCAGCTAGCTATAGCGTTTTTAGAATTTAGCCAGGTACAAAAATGTGCAATTTTTTGCAGTTCTATGCGAGCCAGATGCACGTTTGAGGCGTCTGGAGACGCGTCTTGGCGAAGGCCAGCTAGCTATAGCGTTTTTAGAATTTAGCCAGGAACAAAAATGTGCAATTTTTTGCAGTTCTATGCGAGCCAGACGCACGTTTGAGGCGTCTGGAGACGCGTCTCGGCGCGGGCCAGCTAGCTATAGCGTTTTTAGAATTTAGCCAGGAACAAAAATGTGCATTTTTTTGCAGTTCTATGCGAGCCAGACGCACGTTTGAGGCGTCTGGAGACGCGTCTCGGCGCGGGCCAGCTAGCTATAGCGTTTTTAGAATTTAGCCAGGAACAAAAATGTGCAATTTTTGCAGTTCTATGCGAGCCAGACGCACATTTGAGGCGTCTGGAGACGCGTCTCGGCGCGGGCCAGCTAGATATAGCGTTTTTAGAATTTAGCCAGGAACATAAATTTGCAATTTTTTGCAGTTCTATGCGAGCCAGACGCACGTTTGAGGCGTCTGGAGACGCGTCTCGGCGCGGGCCAGCTAGCTATAGCATTTTTAGAATTTAGCCAGGAACAAAAATGTGCAATTTTTTGCAGTTCTTTGCGAACCAGACGCACGTTTGAGGCGTCTGGAGACGCGTCTCGGCGCGGGCCAGCTAGCTATAGCGTTTTTAGAATTTAGCCAGGAACAAAAATGTGCCATTTTTTGCAGTTCTATGCGGGCCAGACGCACGTTTGAGGCGTCTGGAGACGCGTCTCGGCGCGGGCCAGCTAGCTATAGCATTTTTAGAATTTAGCCAGGAACAAAAATGTGCAATTTTTTGCAGTTCTATGCGAGCCAGACGCACGTTTGAGGCGTCTGGAGACGCGTCTCGACGCGGGCCAGCTAGCTCTAGCGTTTTTAGAATTTAGCCAGGAACAAAAATGTGCAATTTTTTGCAGTTCTTTGCGAACCAGACGCACGTTTGAGGCGTCTGGAGACGCGTCTCGGCGCGGGCCAGCTAGCTATAGCGCTTTTAGAATTTAGCCAGGAACAAAAATGTGCATTTTTTTGCAGTTCTATGCGAGCCAGACGCACGTTTGAGGCGTCTGGAGACGCGTCTCGGCGCGGGCCAGCTAGCTATAGCGTTTTTAGAATTTAGCCAGGAACAAAAATATGCAATTTTTTGCAGTTTTATGCGAGCCAGACGCACGTTTGAGGCGTCTGGAGACGCGTCTCGGCGCGGGCCAGCTAGCTATAGCGTTTTTAGAATTTAGCCAGAAACAAAAATGTGCAATTTTTTGCCGTTCTATTCGAACCAGACGCACGTTTGAGGCGTCTGGAGACGCGTCTCGGCGCGGGCCAGCTAGCTATAGCGTTTTTAGAATTTAGCCAGGAACAAAAATGTGCAACTTTTTGCATTTGTATAAGAGCCAGGCGCACGTTTGAGGCGTCTGGAGACGCGTCTCGGCGCGGGCCAGCTAGCTATAGCGTTTTTAGAATTTAGCCAGGAACAAAAATGTGCAATTTTGTGCAGCTCTATGCGAGCCAGACGCACGTTTGAGGCGCCTGGAGACGCGTCTCGGCGCGGGCCAGCTAGCTATAGCGTTTTTAGAATTTAGCCAGGAACAAAAATGTGCAATTTTTGCAGTTCTATGCGAGCCAGACGCACATTTGAGGCGTCTGGAGACGCGTCTCGGCGCGGGCCAGCTAGATATAGCATTTTTAGAATTTAGCCAGGAACATAAATTTGCAATTTTTTGCAGTTCTATGCGAGCCAGACGCACGTTTGAGGCGTCTGGAGACGCGTCTCGGCGCGGGCCAGCTAGCTATAGCGTTTTTAGAATCTAGCGAGGAACAAAAATGTGCAATTTTTTGCAGTTCTATGCGAGCCAGACGCACGTTTGAGGCGTCTGGACAAGCGTCTCGGCGCGGGCCAGCTAGCTATAGCGTTTTTAGAATTTAGCCAGAAAAAAAAATGTGCAATTTTTTGCCGTTCTATGCGAACCAGACGCACGTTTGAGGCGTCTGGAGACGCGTCTCGGCGCGGGCCAGCTAGCTATAGCGTTTTTAGAATTTAGCCAGGAACAAAAATGTGCAACTTTTTGCATTTGTATGCGAGTCAGGCGCACGTTTGAGGCGTCTGGAGACGCGTCTCGGCGCTGGCCAGCTAGCTATAGCGTTTTTAGAATTTAGCCAGGAACAAAAATGTCCAATTTTTTGCAGTTCTATGCGCGCCAGACGCACGTTTGAGGCGTCTGGAGACGCGTCTCGGCGCGGGCCAGCTAGCTATAGCGTTTTTAGAATTTAGCCAGGAACAAAAATGTGCAATTTTTTTAAAGAAAGAAAGAAAGAAAAATGTTTATTTGGGACTCGCACAAGACAGATAAAATGAAAAAAAAAATGTAAAAATAACAGTTATAAAATATATATATACAGTTAAGCGGCATCCTTAAATTAATCTGTGCGAGGCCAAGAAGGTCCCTGTCTCAGCATAAGCTGCGATATTTAATAATAAATATCACAGCGCTGGTGTTATGACAGGGCCTGGCGTGATGTCACGGACACACATACGGAACAACACTAAGATATAAATACAATAAAATAATAATTAATTAATTAAATAGTTGAGAGTACGTGAGTGAGTTTGTGTATAAACAAAACAAAATAAAATAAAATGTGCAATAGATAAATACATACAAATAATAACTTCAAAATTAACCAAATCCCAATGGCCCAGTGCTCCAGTTTCATTTGTCAATGTCATAGACAAATGACGGAACGCGCGGGCGCACTGTGGGAAGCTATGGTCACAGACTATTCGTAATGGCTGGTTGTCGAAATTAAAAAAATGGCATTATGTAATATATTAGTCTGTCGGCGCATCCGCCTCTCAATACGCCTGCTGTCACTTTATAAAATGTCAATGTCAAACGTCACTGTCATATGTCATATGTCAATGTCCATAGCGAACACCGAGCACTGGTGAGGCGGCCATCTTGTAATAAGTGACACTAAGTGTTGTACCGTCGTGGAGTGCGCACGCAACCACGTGCTCGGTGGACGTTAAGTTCTAATCCGCGTTAAGCTTAGTGATCATTAATTAATTGGTGAAACTATTGATTGTAGTATCGAGAATTATAAGTGAAGTGATTATTGCAATAGTTATTTTATTGAAATACTGTCTTCCTACCCGATAATCCACGCCTACCCGTACATGTCTCATAATCCTGATGATAGTCGAAAGACTTCAAGTCTATGAAAATGGCCGAAACACAACAAACAATGTAAATAAAACAAAACGAAAGCCTTATCGAGTGCATCTATAATAGTATAGCTAAGTTAACACGAGAACATGGGACCGTTCACAAATACTCGTTGCGTGCATACCCTGGGAAAGTTAATATTTTTATGTAGTTTCTTTTTGAATGCGCAGTAGGTGTTGCTTGAATTTTGAACTAAAAGTACCAAGTGTTTTTATAGCACGAAACGGCGGTGGCAGGTCGTTCCAGCAACGAGAAGCTGCGAATTTAAAACTTCCACGGAATGCAGCAGTTCGATGAGGCGTAGACGACAAAAGGTAAGCCGATGCTCTTGTTTTCACTTTGTTCACATCTCGGGCCCAAGTTAACCTATTATATAGATATATATACTATATTTGAACAAAAATGTGCAATTTTTTGCAGTTCTATGCGAGCCAGACGCACGTTTGAGGCGTCTGGAGACGCGTCTCGGCGCGGGCCAGCTAGCTATAGCGTTTTTAGAATTTAGCCAGGAACAAAAATGTGCAATTTTTTGCAGTTCTATGCGAGCCAGACGCACGTTTGAGGCGTCTGGAGACGCGTCTCGGCGCGGGCCAGCTAGCTATAGCGTTTTTAGAATTTAGCCAGGAACAAAAATGTGCAATTTTTTGCAGTTCTATGCGAGCCAGACGCACGTTTGAGGCGTCTGGAGACGCGTCTCGGCGCGGGCCAGCTAGCTATAGCGTATTTAGAATTTAGCTAGGAACAAAAATGTGCAATTTTTTGCAGTTCTATGCGAGCCAGACGCACGTTTGAGGCGTCTGGAGACGCGTCTCGGCGCGGGCCAGCTAGCTATAGCGTTTTTAGAATTTAGCCAGGAACAATAGTGTGCAATTTTTTGCAGTTCTTTGCAGCCAGACGCACGTTTGAGGCGTCTGGAGACGCGTCTCGGCGCGGGCCAGCTAGCTATAGCGTTTTTAGAATTTAGCCAGGAACAAAAATTTGCAATTTTTTGCAGTTCTATGCGAGCCAGACGCACGTTTGAGGCGTCTGGAGAGGCGTCTCGACGCGGGCCAACTAGCTATAGCGTTTTTAGAATTTAGCTAGGAACAAAAATGTGCAATTTTTTGCAGTTCTATGCGAGCCAGACGCACGTTTGAGGCACAGTATAAACAGTAGGTTATCTAAGGCCGCCCGCCGAGTTATTAGCCTACTCTTGCGTTGATACCCAGGGTTGTCACTTTTACTTTTAGTTAATATTTTCGAACAAGCAGCACTTGATCTAAATTTATAAAATAAAAAGCATATTATGATTGAATATTTTACAATATAAAATGAAACCATATCAAAAATAACTGTTGCATTTAGTATAATACACATCACCTTACAATAATAAACAAAAAGAACAGACCTCTTAACACATTTTTTTCATACGATAAGCGAAACAAAAACAAGTGTCAAGTGGCCGACCCGAACGCCGGCCAAAAAAATGCGATGTACACACAAGTATATAAGTCGATCGTCAGACAATTGGATTGAACAACACATCAGACAATAGAAAAAATAATAATTTCAAAAGTAATTAATTTGCAATATTAATTATTGTGAAATTGTCCTTATTACAACTATACCTACGCGAAAAATATGTTTACCAAAACGATGTTTCGTACTCAATCCTCTATTTTATAGTAAAACTAGACTTCTTAAAATAAACTTTAGCTCTAAACATAGTATTCAGAAAAATGCGACTCGGCTACGCTCTTAATAAAGCAAATAAACTGTGAAATAAACAATACAATACCATATTTTCTAATAATATTTAAGTATAAGTAGGTACTTACATTTCTGGTTGAGTAGGAAGTATGAAGAATGATAAGTCCGGGTTTGCGAAATCATTATTGAGGCACCCGAAAACACTACAATATTTTTTTCCCCTTTTTGAAGTCATGATACTCGTAATTTACGACAAGTGTCCGCCGCCCGCGCCGGCGAGAGTTGACGAACGCAAGCGGTCGTGTAGCGTACGCGCGTGCTCACAGTCGCGCTGCACAGCCCGCACTGCCGCCACCTTATTCCCCCATATATTATGCTAGCGTGTGCGTGAAATCGCGTGCCGACATGGCGCGCGGCGCGCACGCACACATTCAAACCGAGAGCGGCACGTTTGTATGAAGATGTTTTACTGTTTATACTGTGTTTGAGGCGTCTGGAGACGCGTCTCCGCGCGGGCCAGCTAGCTATAGCGCTTTTAGAATTTAGCCAGGAACAAAAATGTGCATTTTTTTGCAGTTCTTTGCAGCCAGACGCACGTTTGAGGCGTCTGGAGACGCGTCTCGGCGCGGGCCAACTATCTATAGCGTTTTTAGAATTTAGCTAGGAACAAAAATGTGCAATTTTTTGCAGTTCTATGCGAGCCAGACGCACGTTTGAGGCGTCTGGAGACGCGTCTCGGCGCGGGCCAACTATCTATAGCGTTTTTAGAATTTAGCGAGGAACAAAAATGTGCAATTTTTTGCAGTTCTATGCGAGCCAGACGCACGTTTGAGGCGTCTGGACAAGCGTCCCGGCGCGGGCCAGCTAGCTATAGCGTTTTTAGAATTTAGCCAGGAACAAAAATGTGCAATTTTTTTGCCGTTCTATGCGAACCAGACGCACGTTTGAGGCGTCTGGAGACGCGTCTCGGCGCGGGCCAGCTAGCTATAGCGTTTTTAGAATTTAGCCAGGAACAAAAATGTGCAATTTTTTGCAGTTCTATGCGGGCCAGACGCACGTTTGAGGCGTCTGGAGACGCGTCTCGGCGCGGGCCAGCTAGCTATAGCGTTTTTAGAATTTAGCCAGGAACAAAAATGTGCAATTTTTTGAAAGAAAGAAAGAAAGAAAAATGTTTATTTGGGACTCGCACAAGACAGATAAAATGAAAAAAAAAATGTAAAAATAACAGTTATAAAATATATATATACAGTTAAGCGGCATCCTTAAATTAATCTGTGCGAGGCCAAGAAGGTCCCTGTCTCAGCATAAGCTGCGATATTTAATAATAAATATCACAGCGCTGGTGTTATGACAGGGCCTGGCGTGATGTCACGGACACACATACGGAACAACACTAAGATATAAATACAATAAAATAATAATTAATTAATTAAATAGTTGAGAGTACGTGAGTGAGTTTGTGTATAAACAAAACAAAATAAAATAAAATGTGCAATAGATAAATACATACAAATAATAACTTCAAAATTAACCAAATCCCAATGGCCCAGTGCTCCAGTTTCATTTGTCAATGTCATAGACAAATGACGGAACGCGCGGGCGCACTGTGGGAAGCTATGGTCACAGACTATTCGTAATGGCTGGTTGTCGAAATTAAAAAAATGGCATTATGTAATATATTAGTCTGTCGGCGCATCCGCCTCTCAATACGCCTGCTGTCACTTTATAAAATGTCAATGTCAAACGTCACTGTCATATGTCATATGTCAATGTCCATAGCGAACACCGAGCACTGGTGAGGCGGCCATCTTGTAATAAGTGACACTAAGTGTTGTACCGTCGTGGAGTGCGCACGCAACCACGTGCTCGGTGGACGTTAAGTTCTAATCCGCGTTAAGCTTAGTGATCATTAATTAATTGGTGAAACTATTGATTGTAGTATCGAGAATTATAAGTGAAGTGATTATTGCAATAGTTATTTTATTGAAATACTGTCTTCCTACCCGATAATCCACGCCTACCCGTACATGTCTCATAATCCTGATGATAGTCGAAAGACTTCAAGTCTATGAAAATGGCCGAAACACAACAAACAATGTAAATAAAACAAAACGAAAGCCTTATCGAGTGCATCTATAATAGTATAGCTAAGTTAACACGAGAACATGGGACCGTTCACAAATACTCGTTGCGTGCATACCCTGGGAAAGTTAATATTTTTATGTAGTTTCTTTTTGAATGCGCAGTAGGTGTTGCTTGAATTTTGAACTAAAAGTACCAAGTGTTTTTATAGCACGAAACGGCGGTGGCAGGTCGTTCCAGCAACGAGAAGCTGCGAATTTAAAACTTCCACGGAATGCAGCAGTTCGATGAGGCGTAGACAACAAAAGGTAAGCCGATGCTCTTGTTTTCACTTTGTTCACATCTCGGGCCCAAGTTAACCTATTATATAGATATATATACTATATTTGAACAAAAATGTGCAATTTTTTGCAGTTCTATGCGAGCCAGACGCACGTTTGAGGCGTCTGGAGACGCGTCTCGGCGCGGGCCAGCTAGCTATAGCGTTTTTAGAATTTAGCCAGGAACAAAAATGTGCAATTTTTTGCAGTTCTATGCGAGCCAGACGCACGTTTGAGGCGTCTGGAGACGCGTCTCGGCGCGGGCCAGCTAGCTATAGCGTTTTTAGAATTTAGCCAGGAACAAAAATGTGCAATTTTTTGCAGTTCTATGCGAGCCAGACGCACGTTTGAGGCGTCTGGAGACGCGTCTCGGCGCGGACCAGCTAGCTATAGCGTATTTAGAATTTAGCTAGGAACAAAAATGTGCAATTTTTTGCAGTTCTATGCGAGCCAGACGCACGTTTGAGGCGTCTGGAGACGCGTCTCGGCGCGGGCCAGCTAGCTATAGCGTTTTTAGAATTTAGCCAGGAACAAAAGTGTGCAATTTTTTGCAGTTCTTTGCAGCCAGACGCACGTTTGAGGCGTCTGGAGACGCGTCTCGGCGCGGGCCAGCTAGCTATAGCGTTTTTAGAATTTAGCCAGGAACAAAAATTTGCAATTTTTTGCAGTTCTATGCGAGCCAGACGCACGTTTGAGGCGTCTGGAGAGGCGTCTCGACGCGGGCCAACTAGCTATAGCGTTTTTAGAATTTAGCTAGTAACAAAAATGTGCAATTTTTTGCAGTTCTATGCGAGCCAGACGCACGTTTGAGGCACAGTATAAACAGTAGGTTATCTAAGGCCGCCCGCCGAGTTATTAGCCTACTCTTGCGTTGATACCCAGGGTTGTCACTTTTACTTTTAGTTAATATTTTCGAACAAGCAGCACTTGATCTAAATTTATAAAATAAAAAGCATATTATGATTGAATATTTTACAATATAAAATGAAACCATATCAAAAATAACTGTTGCATTTAGTATAATACACATCACCTTACAATAATAAACAAAAAGAACAGACCTCTTAACACATTTTTTTCATACGATAAGCGAAACAAAAACAAGTGTCAAGTGGCCGACCCGAACGCCGGCCAAAAAAATGCGATGTACACACAAGTATATAAGTCGATCGTCAGACAATTGGATTGAACAACACATCAGACAATAGAAAAAATAATAATTTCAAAAGTAATTAATTTGCAATATTAATTATTGTGAAATTGTCCTTATTACAACTATACCTACGCGAAAAATATGTTTACCAAAACGATGTTTCGTACTCAATCCTCTATTTTATAGTAAAACTAGACTTCTTAAAATAAACTTTAGCTCTAAACATAGTATTCAGAAAAATGCGACTCGGCTACGCTCTTAATAAAGCAAATAAACTGTGAAATAAACAATACAATACCATATTTTCTAATAATATTTAAGTATAAGTAGGTACTTACATTTCTGGTTGAGTAGGAAGTATGAAGAATGATAAGTCCGGGTTTGCGAAATCATTATTGAGGCACCCGAAAACACTACAATATTTTTTTCCCCTTTTTGAAGTCATGATACTCGTAATTTACGACAAGTGTCCGCCGCCCGCGCCGGCGAGAGTTGACGAACGCAAGCGGTCATGTAGCGTACGCGCGTGCTCACAGTCGCGCTGCACAGCCCGCACTGCCGCCACCTTATTCCCCCATATATTATGCTAGCGTGTGCGTGAAATCGCGTGCCGACATGGCGCGCGGCGCGCACGCACACATTCAAACCGAGAGCGGCACGTTTGTATGAAGATGTTTTACTGTTTATACTGTGTTTGAGGCGTCTGGAGACGCGTCTCCGCGCGGGCCAGCTAGCTATAGCGCTTTTAGAATTTAGCCAGGAACAAAAATGTGCATTTTTTTGCAGTTCTTTGCAGCCAGACGCACGTTTGAGGCGTCTGGAGACGCGTCTCGGCGCGGGCCAACTATCTATAGCGTTTTTAGAATTTAGCTAGGAACAAAAATGTGCAATTTTTTGCAGTTCTATGCGAGCCAGACGCACGTTTGAGGCGTCTGGAGACGCGTCTCGGCGCGGGCCAGCTAGCTATAGTGTTTTTAGAATTTAGCCAGGAAAAAAAATGTGCAACTTTTTGCAGTTCTATGCGAGCCAGACGCACGTTTGAGGCGTCTGGAGACGCGTCCCGGCGCGGGCCAGCTAGCTATAGCGTTTTTAGAATTCAGCCAGGAACAAAAATGTGCAATTTTTTGCAGTTCTTTGCGAGCCAGACGCACGTTTGAGGCGTCTGGAGACGCGTCTCGGCGCGGGCCAGCTAGCTATAGCGCTTTTAGAATTTAGCCAGGAACAAAAATGTGCATTTTTTTGCAGTTCTATGCGAGCCAGACGCACGTTTGAGGCGTCTGGAGACGCGTCTCGGCGTGGGCCAGCTGGCTATAGCGTTTTTAGAATTTAGCCAGGAACAAAAGTGTGCAATTTTTTGCAGTTCTTTGCAGCCAGACGCACGTTTGAGGCGTCTGGAGACGCGTCTCGGCGCGGGCCAGCTAGCTATAGCGTTTTTAGAATTTAGCCAGGAACAAAAATTTGCAATTTTTTGCAGTTCTATGCGAGCCAGACGCACGTTTGAGGCGTCTGGAGAGGCGTCTCGACGCGGGCCAACTAGCTATAGCGTTTTTAGAATTTAGCTAGGAACAAAAATGTGCAATTTTTTGCAGTTCTATGCGAGCCAGACGCACGTTTGAGGACTGTGTTTGAGGCGTCTGGAGACGCGTCTCCGCGCGGGCCAGCTAGCTATAGCGCTTTTAGAATTTAGCCAGGAACAAAAATGTGCATTTTTTTGCAGTTCTTTGCAGCCAGACGCACGTTTGAGGCGTCTGGAGACGCGTCTCGGCGCGGGCCAACTATCTATAGCGTTTTTAGAATTTAGCTAGGAACAAAAATGTGCAATTTTTTGCAGTTCTATGCGAGCCAGACGCACGTTTGAGGCGTCTGGAGACGCGTCTCGGCGCGGGCCAGCTAGCTATAGTGTTTTTAGAATTTAGCCAGGAAAAAAAATGTGCAACTTTTTGCAGTTCTATGCGAGCCAGACGCACGTTTGAGGCGTCTGGAGACGCGTCCCGGCGCGGGCCAGCTAGCTATAGCGTTTTTAGAATTCAGCCAGGAACAAAAATGTGCAATTTTTTGCAGTTCTTTGCGAGCCAGACGCACGTTTGAGGCGTCTGGAGACGCGTCTCGGCGCGGGCCAGCTAGCTATAGCGCTTTTAGAATTTAGCCAGGAACAAAAATGTGCATTTTTTTGCAGTTCTATGCGAGCCAGACGCACGTTTGAGGCGTCTGGAGACGCGTCTCGGCGTGGGCCAGCTGGCTATAGCGTTTTTAGAATTTAGCCAGGAACAAAAATGTGCAATTTTTTGCAGTTCTATGCGGGCCAGACGCACGTTTGAGGCGTCTGGAGACGCGTCTCGGCGCGGGCCAGCTAGCTATAGCGTTTTTAGAATTTACCCAGGAACAAAAATGTGCAACTTTTTGCAGTTCTATGCGAGCCAGACGCACGTTTGAGGCGTCTGGAGACGCGTCTCGGCGCGTGCCAGCTTGCTATAGCGTTTTTAGAATTTAGCCAGGAGCAAAAATGTGCAACTTTTTGCAGTTCTATGCGAGCCAGACGCACGTTTGAGGCGTCTGGAGACGCGTCTCGGCGCGGGCCAGCTATCTATAGCGTTTTTAGAATTTAGCCAGGAACAAAAATGTGCAATTTTTTGCAGTTCTATGCGAGCCAGAGGCACGTTTGAGGCGTCTGGAGACGCGTCTCGACGCGTGCCAGCTAGCTATAGCGTTTTAGAATTTAGCCAGGACCAAAAATGTGCATTTTTTTGCAGTTCTATGCGAGCCAGACGCACGTTTGAGGCGTCTGGAGACGCGTCTCGGCGCGGGCCAGCTAGCTATAGCGTTTTTAGAATTTAGCCAGGAACAAAAATGTGCAATTTTTTGCAGTTCTATGCGAGCCAGACGCACGTTTGAGGCGTCTGGAGACGCGTCTCGGCGCGGGCCAGCTAGCTATAGCGTTTTAGAATTTAGCCAGGAACAAAAATGTGCATTTTATGCAGTTCTATGCGAGCCAGACGCACGTTTGAGGCGTCTGGAGACGCGTCTCGGCGCGGGCCAGCTAGCTATAGCGTTTTTAGAATTTAGCCAGGAACAAAAATGTGCAATTTTTTGCAGTTCTATGCGAGCCAGACGCACGTTTGAAGCGTCTGGAGACGCGTCTCGACGCGTGCCAGCTAGCTATAGCGTTTTTAGAATTTAGCCAGGAACAAAAATGTGCATTTTTTTGCAGTTCTATGCGAGCCAGACGCACGTTTGAGGCGTCTGGAGACGCGTCTCGGCGCGGGCCAGCTAGCTATAGCATTTATAGAATTTGGCCAGGAACAAAAATGTGTAATTTTATGCAGTCCTATGCGAGCCAGACGCAAGTTTGAGGCGTCTGGAGACGCGTCTCGACGCGGGCCAGCAAGTTATAGCGTTTTTAGAATTTAGCCAGGAACAAAAATGTGCAATTTTTTGCAGTACTATGCGAGCCAGACGCACGTTAGAGGCGTCTGGAGACGCGCCTCGGCGCGGGCCAGCTAGCTATAGCGTTTTTAGAATTTAGCCAGGAACAAAAATGTGCAATTTTTTGTAGTTCTATGCGAGCCAGACGCACGTTTGAGGCGTCTGGAGACGCGTCTCGGCGCGGGCCAGCTAGCTCTAGCGTTTTTAGAATTTAGCCAGGAACAAAAATGTGCAATTTTTTGCAGTTCTTTGCGAACCAGACGCACGTTTGAGGCGTCTGGAGACGCGTCTCGACGCGTGCCAGCTAGCTATAGCGTTTTTAGAATTTAGCCAGGAACAAAAATGTGCAATTTTTTGCAGTTCTATGCGGGCCAAACGCACGTTTGAGGCGTCTGGAGACGCGTCTCGGCGCGGGCCAGCTAGCTATAGCATTTTTAGAATTTAGCCAGGAACAAAAATGTGCAATTTTTTGCAGATCTATGCGAGCCAGACGCACGTTTGAGGCGTCTGGAGACGCGTCTCGGCGCAAGCCAGCTAGCTATAGCGTTTTTAGAATTTAGCCAGGAACAAAAATGTGCATTTTTTTGCAGTTCTATGCGAGCCAGACGCACGTTTGAGACGTCTGGAGACGCGTCTCGGCGCGGGCCAGCTAGCTAAAGCGTTTTTAGAATTTAGCCAGGAACAAAAATGTGCAATTTTTTGCAGTTCTATGCGAGCCAGACGCACGTTTGAGGCGTCTGGAGACGCGTCTCGATGCGTGCCAGCTAGCTATAGCGTTTTTAGAATTTAGCCAGGAACAAAAATGTCCAATTTTTTGCAGTTCTATGCGAGCCAGACGCACGTTTGAGGCGTCTGGAGACGCGTCTCGGCGCGGGCCAGCTAGCTATAGCGTTTTTAGAATTTAGCCAGGAACAAAAATGTGCAATTTTTTGCAGTTCTTTGCGAACCAGACGCACGTTTGAGGCGTCTGGAGACGCGTCTCGACGCGTGCCAGCTAGCTATAGCGTTTTTAGAATTTAGCCAGGAACAAAAATGTGCAATTTTTTGCAGTTCTATGCGGGCCAAACGCACGTTTGAGGCGTCTGGAGACGCGTCTCGGCGCGGGCCAGCTAGCTATAGCATTTTTAGAATTTAGCCAGGAACAAAAATGTGCAATTTTTTGCAGATCTATGCGAGCCAGACGCACGTTTGAGGCGTCTGGAGACGCGTCTCGGCGCAAGCCAGCTAGCTATAGCGTTTTTAGAATTTAGCCAGGAACAAAAATGTCCAATTTTTTGCAGTTCTATGCGAGCCAGACGCACGTTTGAGGCGTCTGGAGACGCGTCTCGGCGCGGGCCAGCTAGCTATAGCGTTTTTAGAATTTAGCCAGGAACAAAAATGTGCAATTTTTTGCAGTTCTATGCGAGCCAGACGCACGTTTGAGGCGTCTGGAGACGCGTCTCGACGCGTGCCAGCTAGCTATAGCGTTTTTAGAATTTAGCCAGGACCAAAAATGTGCATTTTTTTGCAGTTCTATGCGAGCCAGACGCACGTTTGAGGCGTCTGGAGACGCGTCTCGGCGCGGGCCAGCTAGCTATAGCGTTTTTAGAATTTAGCCAGGAACAAAAATGTGCAATTTTTTGCAGTTCTATGCGAGCCAGACGCACGTTTGAGGCGTCTGGAGACGCGTCTCGGCGCGGGCCAGCTAGCTATAGCGTTTTTAGAATTTAGCCAGGAACAAAAATGTGCATTTTTTTGCAGTTCTATGCGAGCCAGACGCACGTTTGAGGCGTCTGGAGACGCGTCTCGGCGCGGGCCAGCTAGCTATAGCGTTTTTAGAATTTAGCCAGGAACAAAAATGTGCAATTTTTTGTAGTTCTATGCGAGCCAGACGCACGTTTGAGGCGTCTGGAGACGCGTCTCGGCGCGGGCCAGCTAGCTATAGCGTTTTTAGAATTTAGCCAGGAACAAAAATGTGCAATTTTTTGCAGTTCTATGCGAGCCAGACGCACGTTTGAGGCGTCTGGAGACGCGTCTCGGCGCGGGCCAGCTAGCTTTAGCGTTTTTAGAATTTAGCCAGGAACAAAAATGTGCAATTTTTTGCAGTTCTATGCGAGCCAGACGCACGTTTGAGGCGTCTGGAGACGCGTCTCGGCGCGGGCCAGCTAGCTATAGCGTTTTTAGAATTTAGCGAGGAACAAAAATGTGCAATTTTTTGCAGTTCTATGCGAGCCAGACGCACGTTTGAGGCATCTGGAGACGCGTCTCGGCGCGGGCCAGCTAGCTTTAGCGTTTTTAGAATTTAGCCAGGAACAAAAATGTGCAATTTTTTGCAGTTCTATGCGAGCCAGACGCACGTTTGAGGCGTCTGGAGACGCGTTTCGGCGCGGGCCAGCTAGCTATAGCGTTTTTAGAATTTAGCGAGGAACAAAAATGTGCAATTTTTTGCAGTTCTATGCGAGCCAGACGCACGTTTGAGGCATCTGGAGACGCGTCTCGGCGCGGGCCAGCTAGCTATAGCGTTTTTAGAATTTAGTCAGGAACAAAAATGTGCAATTTTTTGCAGTTCTTTGCTAGCCAGACGCTCGTTTGAGGCGTCTCGGCGCCGGCCAGCTAGCTATAGCGTTTTTAGAATTTAGCCAGGAACAAAAATGTGCAATTTTTTGCAGTTCTATGCGAGCCAGACGCACGTTTGAGGCGTCTGGAGAGGCGTCTCGACGCGGGCCAACTAGCTATAGCGTTTTTAGAATTTAGTTAGGAACAAAAATGTGCAATTTTTTGCAGTTCTATGCGAGCCAGACGCACGTTTGAGGCGTCTGGAGACGCGTCTCGGCGCGGGCCAGCTAGCTATATCGTTTTTAGAATTTAGCCAGGAAAAAAAATGTGCAATTTTTTGCAGTTCTATGCGAGCCAGACGCACGTTTGAGGCGTCTGGAGACGCGTCTCGGCGCGGGCCAGCTAGCTATAGCGTTTTTAAAATTTAGCCAGGAACAAAAATGTGCAATTTTTTGCAGTTCTATGCGAGCCGGACGCACGTTTGAGGCGTCTGGAGACGCGTCTCGGCGCGGGACAGCTAGCTATAGCGCTTTTAGGATTTAGCCAGGAACAAAAATGTGCAATTTTTTGCAGTTCTATGCGAGCCAGACGCACGTTTGAGGCGTCTGGAGAGGCGTCTCGACGCGGGCCAACTAGCTATAGCGTTTTTAGAATTTAGTTAGGAACAAAAATGTGCAATTTTTTGCAGTTCTATGCGAGCCAGACGCACGTTTGAGGCGTCTGGAGACGCGTCTCGGCGCGGGCCAGCTAGCTATATCGTTTTTAGAATTTAGCCAGGAAAAAAAATGTGCAATTTTTTGCAGTTCTATGCGAGCCAGACGCACGTTTGAGGCGTCTGGAGACGCGTCTCGGCGCGGGCCAGCTAGCTATAGCGTTTTTAAAATTTAGCCAGGAACAAAAATGTGCAATTTTTTGCAGTTCTATGCGAGCCGGACGCACGTTTGAGGCGTCTGGAGACGCGTCTCGGCGCGGGCCAGCTAGCTATAGCGCTTTTAGGATTTAGCCAGGAACAAAAATGTGCAATTTTTTGCAGTTCTATGCGAGCCAGACGCACGTTTGAGGCGTCTGGAGACGCGTCTCGGCGCGGGCCAGCTAGCTATAGCGTTTTAAGAATTTAGCCAGGAACAAAAATGTGCAATTTTTTGCAGTTCTATGCGAGCCAGACGCACGTTTGAGGCGTCTCGGCGTGGGCCAGCTAGCTATAGCGTTTTTAGAATTTAGTCAGGAACAAAAATGTGCAATTTTTTGCAGTTCTATGCGAGCCAGACGCACGTTTGAGGCGTCTGGAGACGCGTCTCGGCGCTGGCCAGCTAGCTATAGCGTTTTTAGAATTTAGCCAGGAACAAAAATGTGCAATTTTTTGCAGTTCTATGCGAGCCAGACGCACGTTTGAGGCGTCTGGAGACGCGTCTCGGCGCGGGTCAGCTAGCTATAGCGTTTTTAGAATTTAGCCAGGAACAAAAATGTGCAATTTTTTGCAGTTCTATGCGAGCCAGACGCACGTTTGAGGCGTCTGGAGACGCGTCTTGGCGCGGGCCAGGTAGCTAAAGCGTTTTTAGAATTTAGCCAGGAACAAAAATGTGCAATTTTTTGCAGTTCTATGCGAGCCAGACGCACGTTTGAGGCGTCTGGAGAGGCGTCTCGACGCGGGCCAACTAGCTATAGCGTTTTTAGAATTTAGTTAGGAACAAAAATGTGCAATTTTTTGCAGTTCTATGCGAGCCAGACGCACGTTTGAGGCGTCTGGAGACGCGTCTCGGCGCGGGCCAGCTAGCTATAGCGTTTTTAGAATTTAGCCAGGAACAAAAATGTGCAATTTTTTGCAGTTCTTTGCGAGCCAGACGCTCGTTTGAGGCGTCTCGGCGCCGGCCAGCTAGCTATAGCGTTTTTAGAATTTAGCCAGGAACAAAAATGTGCAATTTTTTGCAGTTCTATGCGAGCCAGACGCACGTTTGAGGCGTCTGGAGACGCGTCTCGGCGCGGGCCAGCTAGCTATAGCGTTTTTAGAATTGAGCCAGGAACAAAAATGTGCAATTTTTTGCAGTTCTATGCGAGCCAGACGCACGTTTGAGGCGTCTGGAGACGCGTCTCGGCGCGGGCCAGCTAGCTATAGCGTTTTTAGAATTTAGCCAGGAACAAAAATGTGCAATTTTTTGTAGTTCTATGCGAGCCAGACGCACGTTTGAGGCGTCTGGAGACGCGTCTCGGCGCGGGCCAGCTAGCTATAGCGTTTTTAGAATTTAGCCAGGAACAAAAATGTGCAATTTTTTGCAGTTCTATGCGAGCCAGACGCACGTTTGAGGCGTCTGGAGACGCGTCTCGGCGCGGGCCAGCCAGCTATCGGGTTTTTAGGATTTAGCCAGGAACAAAAATGTGCAATTCTTTGCAGTTCTATGCGAGCCAGACGCACGTTTGAGGCGTCTGGAGACGCGTCTCGGCGCGGGCCAGCTAGCTATAGCGTTTTTAGAATTTAGCCAGGAACAAAAATGTGCAATTTTTTGCAGTTCTATGCGAGCCAGACGCACGTTTGAGGCGTCTCGGCGCGGGCCAGCTAGCTATAGCGTTTTTAGAATTTAGCCAGGAACAAAAATGTGCAATTTTTTGCAGTTCTATGCGAGCCAGACGCACGTTTGAGGCGTCTCGGCGCCGGCCAGCTAGCTATAGCGTTTTTAGAATTTAGCCAGGAACAAAAATGTGCAATTTTTTGCAGTTCAATGCGAGCCAGACGCACGTTTGAGGCGTCTGGAGACGCGTCTCGGCGCGGGCCAGCTAGCTATAGCGCTTTTAGAATTTAGCCAGGAACAAAAATGTGCATTTTTTTGCAGTTCAATGCGAGCCAGACGCACGTTTGAGGCGTCTGGAGACGCGTCTCGGCGTGGGCCAGCTGGCTATAGCGTTTTTAGAATTTAGCCAGGAACAAAAATGTGCAATTTTTTGCAGTTCTATGCGGGCCAGACGCACGTTTGAGGCGTCTGGAGACGCGTCTCGGCGCGGGCCAGCTAGCTATAGCGTTTTTAGAATTTACCCAGGAACAAAAATGTGCAACTTTTTGCAGTTCTATGCGAGCCAGACGCACGTTTGAGGCGTCTGGAGACGCGTCTCGGCGCGTGCCAGCTAGCTATAGCGTTTTTAGAATTTAGCCAGGAACAAAAATGTGCAACTTTTTGCAGTTCTATGCGAGCCAGACGCACGTTTGAGGCGTCTGGAGACGCGTCTTGGCGCGGGCCAGCTAGCTATAGCGTTTTTAGAATTTAGCCAGGAACAAAAATGTGCAATTTTTTGCAGTTCTTTGCGAGCTAGACGCACGTTTGAGGCGTCTGGAGACGCGTCTCGGCGCGGGCCAGCTAGCTATAGCGTTTTTAGAATTTAGCCAGGAACAAAAATGTGCAATTTTTTGCAGTTCTATGCGAGCCAGACGCACGTTTGAGGCGTCTGGAGACGCGTCTCGACACGTGCCAGCTAGCTATAGCGTTTTTAGAATTTAGCCAGGAACAAAAATGTGCATTTTTTTGCAGGTCTATGCGAGCCAGACGCACGTTTGAGCCAGCTAGCTATAGCGTTTTTAGAATTTAGCCAGGAACAAAAATGTGCAATTTTTTGCAGTTCTATGCGAGCCAGACGCACGTTTGAGGCGTCTGGAGACGCGTCTCGACGCGTGCCAGCTAGCTATAGCGTTTTTAGAATTTAGCCAGGAACAAAAATGTGCATTTTTTTGCAGTTCTATGCGAGCCAGACGCACGTTTGAGGCGTCTGGAGACGCGTCTCGGCGCGGGCCAGCTAGCTATAGCGTTTTTAGAATTTAGCCAGGAACAAAAATGTGTAATTTAATGCAGTTCTATGCGAGCCAGACGCAAGTTTGAGGCGTCTGGAGACGCGTCTCGACGCGGGCCAGCAATTTATAGCGTTTTTAGAATTTAGCCAGGAACAAAAATGTGCAATTTTTTGCAGTTATATGCGAGCCAGACGCACGTTTAAGGCGTCTGGAGACGCGTCTCGGCGCGGGCCAGCTAGCTATAGCGGTTTTAGAATTTAGCCAGGAACAAAAATGTGCAGTTTTTTGCAGTTCTATGCGAGCGAGACGCACGTTTGGGGCGTCTGGAGACGCGTCTCGGCGCGGGCCAGCTAGATATAGCGTTTTTAGAATTTAGCCAGGAACAAAAATGTGCAATTTTTTGCAGTTCTATGCGAGCCAGACGCACGTTTGAGGCGTCTGGAGACGCGTCTCGGCGCGGGCCAGCTAGCTATAGCGTTTTTAGAATTTAGCCAGGAACAAAAATGTGCAATTTTTTGCAGTTCTATGCGAGCCAGACGCACGTTTGAGGCGTCTGGAGACGCGTCTCGACGCGTGCCAGCTAGCTATAGCGTTTTTAGAATTTAGCTAGGAACAAAAACGTGCATTTTTTTGCAGTTCTATGCGAGCCAGACGCACGTTTGAGGCGTCTGGAGACGCGTCTCGGCGCAGGCCAGCTAGCTATAGCGTTTTTAGAATTTAGCCAGGAACAAAAATGTGCAATTTTTTGCAGTTCTATGCGAGCCAGACGCACGTTTGAGGCGTCTGGAGACGCGTCTCGGCGCGGGCCAGCTAGCTATAGCGTTTTTAGAATTTAGCCAGGAACAAAAATGTGCATTTTTTTGCAGTTCTATGCGAGCCAGACGCACGTTTGAGGCGTCTGGAGACGCGTCTCGGCGCGGGCCAGCTAGCTATAGCGTTTTTAGAATTTAGCCAGGAACAAAAATGTGCAATTTTTGCAGTTCTATGCGAGCCAGACGCACATTTGAGGCGTCTGGAGACGCGTCTCGGCGCGGGCCAGCTAGATATAGCGTTTTTAGAATTTAGCCAGGAACATAAATTTGCAATTTTTTGCAGTTCTATGCGAGCCAGACGCACGTTTGAGGCGTCTGGAGACGCGTCTCGGCGCGGGCCAGCTAGCTATAGCATTTTTAGAATTTAGCCAGGAACAAAAATGTGCAATTTTTTGCAGTTCTTTGCGAACCAGACGCACGTTTGAGGCGTCTGGAGACGCGTCTCGGCGCGGGCCAGCTAGCTATAGCGTTTTTAGAATTTAGCCAGGAACAAAAATGTGCCATTTTTTGCAGTTCTATGCGGGCCAGACGCACGTTTGAGGCGTCTGGAGACGCGTCTCGGCGCGGGCCAGCTAGCTATAGCATTTTTAGAATTTAGCCAGGAACAAAAATGTGCAATTTTTTGCAGTTCTATGCGAGCCAGACGCACGTTTGAGGCGTCTGGAGACGCGTCTCGACGCGGGCCAGCTAGCTCTAGCGTTTTTAGAATTTAGCCAGGAACAAAAATGTGCAATTTTTTGCAGTTCTATGCGAGCCAGACGCACGTTTGAGGCGTCTCGGCGCCGGCCAGCTAGCTATAGCGTTTTTAGAATTTAGCCAGGAACAAAAATGTGCAATTTTTTGCAGTTCAATGCGAGCCAGACGCACGTTTGAGGCGTCTGGAGACGCGTCTCGGCGCGGGCCAGCTAGCTATAGCGCTTTTAGAATTTAGCCAGGAACAAAAATGTGCATTTTTTTGCAGTTCAATGCGAGCCAGACGCACGTTTGAGGCGTCTGGAGACGCGTCTCGGCGTGGGCCAGCTGGCTATAGCGTTTTTAGAATTTAGCCAGGAACAAAAATGTGCAATTTTTTGCAGTTCTATGCGGGCCAGACGCACGTTTGAGGCGTCTGGAGACGCGTCTCGGCGCGGGCCAGCTAGCTATAGCGTTTTTAGAATTTACCCAGGAACAAAAATGTGCAAATTTTTGCAGTTCTATGCGAGCCAGACGCACGTTTGAGGCGTCTGGAGACGCGTCTCGGCGCGTGCCAGCTAGCTATAGCGTTTTTAGAATTTAGCCAGGAACAAAAATGTGCAACTTTTTGCAGTTCTATGCGAGCCAGACGCACGTTTGAGGCGTCTGGAGACGCGTCTTGGCGCGGGCCAGCTAGCTATAGCGTTTTTAGAATTTAGCCAGGAACAAAAATGTGCAATTTTTTGCAGTTCTTTGCGAGCTAGACGCACGTTTGAGGCGTCTGGAGACGCGTCTCGGCGCGGGCCAGCTAGCTATAGCGTTTTTAGAATTTAGCCAGGAACAAAAATGTGCAATTTTTTGCAGTTCTATGCGAGCCAGACGCACGTTTGAGGCGTCTGGAGACGCGTCTCGACGCGTGCCAGCTAGCTATAGCGTTTTTAGAATTTAGCCAGGAACAAAAATGTGCATTTTTTTGCAGTTCTATGCGAGCCAGACGCACGTTTGAGCCAGCTAGCTATAGCGTTTTTAGAATTTAGTCAGGAACAAAAATGTGCAATTTTTTGCAGTTCTATGCGAGCCAGACGCACGTTTGAGGCGTCTGGAGACGCGTCTCGACGCGTGCCAGCTAGCTATAGCGTTTTTAGAATTTAGCCAGGAACAAAAATGTGCATTTTTTTGCAGTTCTATGCGAGCCAGACGCACGTTTGAGGCGTCTGGAGACGCGTCTCGGCGCGGGCCAGCTAGCTATAGCGTTTTTAGAATTTAGCCAGGAACAAAAATGTGTAATTTAATGCAGTTCTATGCGAGCCAGATGCAAGTTTGAGGCGTCTGGAGACGCGTCTCGACGCGGGCCAGCAAGTTATAGCGTTTTTAGAATTTAGCCAGGAACAAAAATGTGCAATTTTTTGCAGTTATATGCGAGCCAGACGCACGTTTAAGGCGTCTGGAGACGCGTCTCGGCGCGGGCCAGCTAGCTATAGCGTTTTTAGAATTTAGCCAGGAACAAAAATGTGCAGTTTTTTGCAGTTCTATGCGAGCGAGACGCACGTTTGGGGCGTCTGGAGACGCGTCTCGGCGCGGGCCAGCTAGATATAGCGTTTTTAGAATTTAGCCAGGAACAAAAATGTGCAAGAAAAAAAAAACGCATCTGGCAACACTGGTAGCCGGTCGTCAAAAAACGGTCTCTAATAATAATTAATTTAAGAAAATTGTTAAAAGTGTTTTAATTAAGTTAAATTAGTGTATAATAGGTAAAAAGTCCTAGTAATAACAAGTGCCAGTAATTGTACAGTGTTTTTTGTACCGATAACTTCCGAAAACAAGTACACTAAAACCAGCTGTCAAACCAACGCAACGACGGTGACTGATTTAAAAAGATCGACGAACCCGGGGAGTATTTTGTTTGAATTATATTAATGTAGGCAATATATACATACTACAAAATATCACGAGATACTGCTCAGGCCTCTGAGCAACGTCCATCACACACTGGCACGGTTTATGTCTCCTTTTGCTTGACAACTGGTGGAAGCAAAATCGACGACGAAAACATTCGCCCAGACAACTAACACTACATAATTTACTGCACAAATACACTACATAATTAAATCTATGCTAGGTACTGTTAGTTTAAACTGTAATGTATAATAAATCTTTATGTTAATCAAGTTCCAGTGTAATTTAAAACTTAGATAAAATAACAAAAGCAGTGTTTATTTATAGTAATATTTTCTTATTTAACTTTCCCCTTGTAATTCTTTCCATGTAATTCTAATAACTTTATTTAACTTTAATAGCTATCCCTAATTAATTAATTTTACTTTTCTTTTCCCTACTACCTCCTACTTATTTTTATTACTAAAAATTTTCATTCACTGTGAGTTAACTATATAACTGTACATATTCCAGTTGACCCAACAAAATGATGACCCGCAGTGCCACAATTAAAGAGCTGGAAGCAAAATTAAGAGTGTCTTTGAAGGAGCTGAAAGATTCCAAAGCATTAAACCAAAAGTTGCTCCAAGAGATTGCAGAAGGCGAGGTGGAAGTGCAAAATGTGGTCCAAAAAAACACCTGCCTCAAGAATGAGCTAGCTGAGCTACACATCCAGCACATGGACTTAACCGACCAACACACTCAACTCCAACAGCAAGTGTCTTCATTTGAAAAGTGCAGTGACATATATGAACAGACTTTGAACCGTGTTTCAGAACTCGAACAAGACCTATGTGATGCCCGTAAGGCCCTTTATATTGCAGAGTCTGTTAAGGTTAGTGAACAATTATCTAACACTAATAATTTATTTGATGAGTTGGTAGGTGTTCAGTCTAAATCAGTGTGTGAGCCAGCCATAACTATAGATTTGACAGGTGATGACACCATACCATTATGTCCTATTGTAATGAGTCACAACAAATTAAAGAAATATATTAAATTTAAGAAAATAATCAAACGGTCTCGGAGAGAAATAAAAAAACACAATCTCCTAAAATTTAACATTTTACTTAGAAAGGACCGAGTCAGCCTTACAAATAGATTGAAACTTTGTACTGAAGAGCTGGACCAATGTAGGGAACAATATGATAAAGATACTCAGTGCTTCCAAAATGATATACTATACAAGGAGTACTTGCTGAAAAATATTTATGAAAAATATGAGACCTCACAACAACAACTGAGTGAGCGCTTGTTTGAGGCTGGGGAACTATTGGACTTGGTGAAGTACAATGCTGAAAGATACGAGTCTCTGACTAATAATCTTTCATGCAGCTGTGTAAACCGGCCATCATCTCCCCAGCCCCAACTAGACATGTCTCCACCGGTGTTGGCTCTTCCGTTAGAAACATGTGTCAAAATACCAGGAAACAAATCTATATTTTTTTGTGATGAATTAGGGTCTGGCTTTGGAAAAATACTACATAACTACTTAAGCCATAGTTTTACCAACCATAGTTATCATAATATAAGTCTTAAACAAATGGTTAAAAGAATTATAAATACAAATCTTGATAATTATTCATCAATGGTTCTTCTATTAGGGAATAGTACTGGTATTACCAGAAAGGACATAGTGGATAGTGTTGACTCCTTATTAAAGTTAAACATAGGAAAGCTGATGTTATGTGCTTTTCCTTATTCCGATAGTTTATCAGATGATCAAAACAAGCATATTTTAAAGCTGAATAATACTATACACTTGCTGACATGTTGTCATAGTGACAAATTATTGTATTTTGACACTAATAAGTTTGTTAGTGGTTTTAAATTAACTCAGGGAGCTTTATCTCTGTCTGGTAAATGTAGACATATGATTGCTATGTTGATAGCATATAATATTAACGAGGTTATAGCTAATATAACAAAGATTAGGTTAAGTGACGAGCCTGTGTTGTCTAGTTGCTCTAACAGCGTAGGGACTTATTTTTATGATTCTTTGTGTTGTACGAAGGAGGACCCACTTAAAATATCAACATTCATGGAGGCCTCTGCCCATCAGATAGAGTATTCTCTTCCTGATGGAACCTATAAAGACATTTTAGACTCCTCAATTGTAGCTGTGGAGATCGCTCCGGATAATTCTTTAAACTGAACTGCAAGACAACAGAAGCTACCTCTTCTAATAACCAATTATTATATGTGAATAGGAACAAGGTATCTTCTAGCAGTAGTAATATAGTTCGTGGTAAAAATCCTAAGGGAGGGCAACACACTTTAAAATTGTTTAATCAGAATATTCAAGGTTGCTCTTCCAAATTACTTGAAATAGAAATGTTTTTAGAAAAGACCAAGTTTGATGTAGTTTGCTTAACTGAACATTGGTTAAAAGATCACCAAGTAGGATCTCTTAATTTTGAAAATTATTGTGTAGCTAGCCATTTCAGCCGACAATGTATGATACATGGAGGATCACTTATTTTAATTAAAAGTTACATTAAATCTAAAGAAAGAAAAGACATTGTTAAGCTGTCGGTTGAACACACCATTGAATTGTCCTGTGTTGAGCTAGATAAGCATGTTGTTGTATGTGTCTACAGACCTCCAAGTTACCAGAATCTATCTGTGTTTGATTCTGTAATGGAAGATGTGCTAAGAAAAGTTTGTACTAGCAATAAATCAATAATTATATGTGGCGACTTTAATATTAACTTATTAGAAACTAACTCGAATAGTATCAGATTATTGAGTCTATTTAAATCATTTAATTTATCAAATGTTTTTATTGAACCTACCCGAGTAACAGCTTCGTCTGCGACTTGCATAGACAACATATTTTGTAATTGTGATTATTTACATAAAGAGATTGTGAATAAGTTGCCCTCTGATCACAGTGGACAAACAATAACGTTTTGCACCTACATACCTTTACAAAAAATTCAAATTAAATTTAGACCAATAACAGATAAAAATTTAGAAAAACTTAATAGTACTTTGGCCAGTAAATTATGTGTTCAAAATTTTAATAACATAGAAGACCCAAATGTGTTTTATACCAAATTTTTTTCATTACTCAACACTCAATTTAATGATAATTTTCCAATTAAGTCTAAAAGTATTTACACTAAGTTTATATTCAGTGATTGGGCGACTCCAGGCATTCGAATAAGTAGAGAAAAGCTATACGAACTATATGGCCTAAAGCAACATGTGAATAACATAAGCTTTCATAAGTATGTTGCAAAATATTCAAAAACATTTAAAAGTGTATGCAAAATAGCTAAAGCTCTGTTTATTAGCAATAAAATAAAATCAGCAGATGACAAAATAAAAACCACCTGGAAAATAATAAATAATGAAACAGGTAGGAAGAAAAAGCGTGAAACTAAATTTAATTTAAATACCGTACGTGGTCCCATAAACTCAGATGCAGAGGTAGCTCAGGAATTTGAAAACTTCTTTGCTGATATTCCAAGTAAAACTACACAAGCTCTTAACTCGTCACCCGCGCTCTCTGCTGCCTTTTTAAGGAAGAATGTCAAGGTATGCCCATCAGAGTTCAAGTTTCAACATACGAACCCCTTAGCCATTATAAAGGCTTTTAAAGATCTTAAAATTAAATCAACAGAAGATCTTTGGGGAATGTCTGTAAAAGTCTGTAGATCTGTTATTGAAACTATTGCTCCCTACTTAGCTCACATATTTAACTCTAGTGTAGACCAAGGAGTATTTCCTGATCTCATGAAGCACAGTAAAGTCGTTCCACTGTTTAAATCCGGTGATAGTCAAGAACCCAACAATTACAGGCCGGTGTCAATCCTGCCGGTTTTCAGTAAGGTGTTTGAAAAGTTAATGCTTAGCCAGATGTTACTACATTTTAATAAGAATTCCATCTTTCACGAACAACAGTACGGTTTCACTAAAGGGCGTTGTACAACTGACGCTGGTGTCACCCTAATAAAGAACATCTTTAACGCCTGGGAGGATTCACAAGACGCCATTGGAATCTTTTGTGACCTCTCGAAAGCGTTTGATTGCGTTAACCATGAGACACTTTTGTTGAAACTTGAGCATTATGGGATTAGGAATACATCCCTTGATTTGATTGGATCATACTTGAAAGACAGACAGGTTAAAGTACAGGTAAACGGTGTAAACTCACTAGGGTCTGAAATGGCAATGGGCGTTCCGCAAGGTTCAATATTAGGTCCATTCCTCTTTCTAGCATACATAAACGATTTGCCCCAATTGTTTCAAAATGAACCAAAGATGGTGTTATTTGCTGATGACACATCATTGATATTTAAAATAGACCGACGGTCACAAAACCTTGATGATGTCAATTACTCTATTCACCAGGTTCAAGATTGGTTTACGGCAAACAACTTAGTACTAAATGAAAAAAAAACTAAATGTATTAAATTTTTTTTACCTAACGTTAAAAGTAACGAATGTGACATCATATTGAATGGACAAAAACTGGAATTTATTGATCAGACGGTTTTCCTGGGAATCACTTTAGACGAGAAATTGCAATGGGGACCTCACATAACATCTCTTGCGGCGCGGCTAAGCTCAGCCGCTTATGCTGTTAGAAAGATAAGACAGCTAACAGATATAGAAACCGCGCGTTTGGTCTATTTTAGTTACTTTCACAGCATTATGTCGTATGGTATTTTGCTGTGGGGTCGAGCTGCTGACATTGAATCCATATTTATTCTACAAAAGCGTGCTGTCAGAGCCATTTATAATCTTCGTCGCCGCGATTCTCTTAGGGAAGTCTTTAAAAAGATTAATATTATGACAGTCCCTTGTCAATTCATCTATGAAAATATTATGCATGTAAGGAAAAATCGACATCTCTTTAGCAAAATTAGTGATAGACATAATTTTAATACTAGAAATAGAAATAAACTAGATCAACCATTTTTTAGATTATCCAAAGTACGAACATCTTTCATGGGGTACTGTATTAAATGTTACAACAAAATTCCTTCTGAAATATTAGAATTAAATGAAAGAAAATTTAAAACGTGTGTAAAATACACACTTTGTGAACAAGCATATTACAAATTAGATGATTATATTCAAGATAAGAATGCTTGGAAACATGCTAGTCCTGCTCCATAGGACAATCTAGGGTGTAGTAGACATAGTGAAACTGGTTGATATGTTTGTGTTTATTGTATTAATATTTACTATGTAAACAGGTGTATTTACTGATTTTTGTATTTAATTTAACTCACACACTGATCATATAAATCAACAGTGGCAAAAATTTGTACGTATGTGAGTATTATGTTCCCTTACTAGCAAACTTATTAATTTTACCTCTGCTGGCATTTCTTTATTGTACCTATTAGTAGTATATAAGTGTTTTTTTGGGAGCATCGTCCTCACATATAATCAACTGATTAATGTATGCAAATATTGTAAAGCTTATTTTTTGAAAAGAGTAACTATGGAGTTTCTTGTCCGTTCTTCTCCATAAGAATCTACCTTTTGCGAACGGACGACTAGAGTCACTATAATATTTTATTTTATTTTAATTTGACGTTCAAAAGTGCCTTTATTGGTCTAGTTGAAATAAATCATTTGACTTTGACTTTGACTTTGACTTTGACTTTGACTTTGCAATTTTTTGCAGTTCTATGCGAGCCAGACGCACGTTTGAGGCGTCTGGAGACGCGTCTCGGCGCGGGCCAGCTAGCTATAGCGTTTTTAGAATTTAGCCAGGAACAAAAATGTGCAATTTTTTGCAATTCTATGCGAGCCAGACGCACGTTTGAGGCGTCTGGAGACGCGTCTCGACGCGTGCCAGCTAGCTATAGCGTTTTTAGAATTTAGCTAGGAACAAAAATGTGCATTTTTTTGCAGTTCTATGCGAGCCAGACGCACGTTTGAGGCGTCTGGAGACGCGTCTCGGCGCAGGCCAGCTAGCTATAGCGTTTTTAGAATTTAGCCAGGAACAAAAATGTGCAATTTTTTGCAGTTCTATGCGAGCCAGACGCACGTTTGAGGCGTCTGGAGACGCGTCTCGGCGCGGGCCAGCTAGCTATAGCGTTTTTAGAATTTAGCCAGGAACAAAAATGTGCATTTTTTTGCAGTTCTATGCGAGCCAGACGCACGTTTGAGGCGTCTGGAGACGCGTCTCGGCGCGGGCCAGCTAGCTATAGCGTTTTTAGAATTTAGCCAGGAACAAAAATGTGCAATTTTTGCAGTTCTATGCGAGCCAGACGCACATTTGAGGCGTCTGGAGACGCGTCTCGGCGCGGGCCAGCTAGATACAGCGTTTTTAGAATTTAGCCAGGAACATAAATTTGCAATTTTTTGCAGTTCTATGCGAGCCAGACGCACGTTTGAGGCGTCTGGAGACGCGTCTCGGCGCGGGCCAGCTAGCTATAGCATTTTTAGAATTTAGCCAGGAACAAAAATGTGCAATTTTTTGCAGTTCTTTGCGAACCAGACGCACGTTTGAGGCGTCTGGAGACGCGTCTCGGCGCCGGCCAGCTAGCTATAGCGTTTTTAGAATTTAGCCAGGAACAAAAATGTGCCATTTTTTGCAGTTCTATGCGGGCCAGACGCACGTTTGAGGCGTCTGGAGACGCGTCTCGGCGCGGGCCAGCTAGCTATAGCATTTTTAGAATTTAGCCAGGAACAAAAATGTGCAATTTTTTGCAGTTCTATGCGAGCCAGACGCACGTTTGAGGCGTCTGGAGACGCGTCTCGACGCGGGCCAGCTAGCTCTAGCGTTTTTAGAATTTAGCCAGGAACAAAAATGTGCAATTTTTTGCAGTTCTTTGCGAACCAGACGCACGTTTGAGGCGTCTGGAGACGCGTCTCGGCGCGGGCCAGCTAGCTATAGCGCTTTTAGAATTAAGCCAGGAACAAAAATGTGCATTTTTTTGCAGTTCTATGCGAGCCAGACACACGTTTGAGGCGTCTGGAGACGCGTCTCGGCGCGGGCCAGCTAGCTATAGCGTTTTTAGAATTTAGCCAGGAACAAAAATATGCAATTTTTTGCAGTTTTATGCGAGCCAGACGCACGTTTGAGGCGTCTGGAGACGCGTCTCGGCGCGGGCCAGCAAGCTATAGCGTTTTTAGAATTTAGCCAGAAACAAAAATGTGCAATTTTTTGCCGTTCTATTCGAACCAGACGCACGTTTGAGGCGTCTGGAGACGCGTCTCGGCGCGGTCCAGCTAGCTATAGCGTTTTTAGAATTTAGCCAGGAACAAAAATGTGCAACTTTTTGCATTTGTATAAGAGCCAGGCGCACGTTTGAGGCGTCTGGAGACGCGTCTCGGCGCGGGCCAGCTAGCTATAGCGTTTTTAGAATTTAGCCAGGAACAAAAATGTGCAATTTTGTGCAGCTCTATGCGAGCCAGACGCACGTTTGAGGCGCCTGGAGACGCGTCTCGGCGCGGGCCAGCTAGCTATAGCGTTTTTAGAATTTAGCCAGGAACAAAAATGTGCAATTTTTTGCAGTTCTATGCGAGCCAGACGCACGTTTGAGGCGTCTGGAGACGCGTCTCGGCGCGGGCCAGCTAGCTATAGCGTTTTTAGAATCTAGCGAGGAACAAAAATGTGCAATTTTTTGCAGTTCTATGCGAGCCAGACGCACGTTTGAGGCGTCTGGACAAGCGTCTCGGCGCGGGCCAGCTAGCTATAGCGTTTTTAGAATTTAGCCAGGACCAAAAATGTGCAATTTTTTTGCCGTTCTATGCGAACCAGACGCACGTTTGAGGCGTCTGGAGACGCGTCTCGGCGCGGGCCAGCTAGCTATAGCGTTTTTAGAATTTAGCCAGGAACAAAAATGTGCAACTTTTTGCATTTGTATGCGAGTCAGGCGCACGTTTGAGGCGTCTGGAGACGCGTCTCGGCGCTGGCCAGCTAGCTATAGCGTTTTTAGAATTTAGCCAGGAACAAAAATGTGCAATTTTTTGCAGTTCTATGCGCGCCAGACGCACGTTTGAGGCGTCTGGAGACGCGTCTCGGCGCGGGCCAGCTAGCTATAGCGTTTTTAGAATTTAGCCAGGAACAAAAATGTGCAATTTTTTGAAAGAAAGAAAGAAAGAAAAATGTTTATTTGGGACTCGCACAAGACAGATAAAATGAAAAAAAAAATGTAAAAATAACAGTTATAAAATATATATATACAGTTAAGCGGCATCCTTAAATTAATCTGTGCGAGGCCAAGAAGGTCCCTGTCTCAGCATAAGCTGCGATATTTAATAATAAATATCACAGCGCTGGTGTTATGACAGGGCCTGGCGTGATGTCACGGACACACATACGGAACAACACTAAGATATAAATACAATAAAATAATAATTAATTAATTAAATAGTTGAGAGTACGTGAGTGAGTTTGTGTATAAACAAAACAAAATAAAATAAAATGTGCAATAGATAAATACATACAAATAATAACTTCAAAATTAACCAAATCCCAATGGCCCAGTGCTCCAGTTTCATTTGTCAATGTCATAGACAAATGACGGAACGCGCGGGCGCACTGTGGGAAGCTATGGTCACAGACTATTCGTAATGGCTGGTTGTCGAAATTAAAAAAATGGCATTATGTAATATATTAGTCTGTCGGCGCATCCGCCTCTCAATACGCCTGCTGTCACTTTATAAAATGTCAATGTCAAACGTCACTGTCATATGTCATATGTCAATGTCCATAGCGAACACCGAGCACTGGTGAGGCGGCCATCTTGTAATAAGTGACACTAAGTGTTGTACCGTCGTGGAGTGCGCACGCAACCACGTGCTCGGTGGACGTTAAGTTCTAATCCGCGTTAAGCTTAGTGATCATTAATTAATTGGTGAAACTATTGATTGTAGTATCGAGAATTATAAGTGAAGTGATTATTGAAATAGTTATTTTATTGAAATACTGTCTTCCTACCCGATAATCCACGCCTACCCGTACATGTCTCATAATCCTGATGATAGTCGAAAGACTTCAAGTCTATGAAAATGGCCGAAACACAACAAACAATGTAAATAAAACAAAACGAAAGCCTTATCGAGTGCATCTATAATAGTATAGCTAAGTTAACACGAGAACATGGGACCGTTCACAAATACTCGTTGCGTGCATACCCTGGGAAAGTTAATATTTTTATGTAGTTTCTTTTTGAATGCGCAGTAGGTGTTGCTTGAATTTTGAACTAAAAGTACCAAGTGTTTTTATAGCACGAAACGGCGGTGGCAGGTCGTTCCAGCAACGAGAAGCTGCGAATTTAAAACTTCCACGGAATGCAGCAGTTCGATGAGGCGTAGACAACAAAAGGTAAGCCGATGCTCTTGTTTTCACTTTGTTCACATCTCGGGCCCAAGTTAACCTATTATATAGATATATATACTATAGAGGTATGGGGTTCAGCAACTAAATCAAACTTGCAAAAACTGCAAGTTGCACAAAACAGAATTATTAAAACATTATTTCAATATGATTATCTAACACCAACTATCAAAATTTATAAAGAAACAAAATTATTCAATCTGGCCCAAACACATAAATATAATACATGCATTTTTATTAGAAAAATACTTACTAAAGATATCCACTCACAAATTTCATTCACAAAAAAGATAGATTACCATAAACGCATGACAAGGCAAGCCAATAATCTGTGCCTAAGAAGACATAGAACGAACTATGGAAAAAAGAGTATTCTATTTGATGGGGCAAAACAATACAACGATTTACCTAAAACTATAAAAGAAGCAAAATCCCTGTTTACTTTTAAAAGACTACTTAAAAGCCACATTTTAAAGGATTTTTCATTAATAAGAGCTTAATATTAAGTTAAGCGGTAGTAATTACTAATTTACAGCGTAATATAAGTACAACCTGCAACACATAAAGTTCAAAATATATCTTACTAAAAATTAGTCATATTTAAATTTAACACACATAAATTACCATAGCATAACATACACACTACCTAACACGCTTAAATACATTGAAACAAAATATAATATACATACGAGTACATTGTATAAGTACACTATATTTTAATCTACATAAAATTATGTCTAAATAAATATACTTACAAAAAATAATAATTTAAATATTTCAAAATACATATTAGATACTACCTACACTAACTACTAAATATATATATATGTATATACAAGATTAATACATTTATATAAACTCAAGTATACAAAAAAAAAAACCATGTAGTAATTTAATTATAATAAGGTTCATAACATAACAAAAATAAGTTACAAATTAAATTTACGAACACAATAATAACATCTATTAAAATGCTTTAAGCGACTGCACTAACAATCACTGTGTCGTGGGCCTTAATAAACATAAACATGTATTTATCATTTGTATCCCACAACTCATGCGCACCTACCCGCAGGGGCCTTAATAAACATCTATTGTATCCCACAACTCATGCGCCCCTACCCGCAGTGTTGATGCGTGTTGGTTTTGTATGAACATTTTTATTTTATTTTTTTTCTACAACTACCTTGTTATTACATACTAATGTTATTTGTTGTTATTTGTCATAGTAACTAACTCGCTACGCCAATTGGTTTCATGTAATTTTAAGTTAAAATATTGTATTTTCTCTATAAGTGATTGTAAATCTTTTGAGAAAATAAATGTCTAAAACCGTATATTTGAACAAAAATGTGCAATTTTTTGCAGTTCTATGCGAGCCAGACGCACGTTTGAGGCGTCTGGAGACGCGTCTCGGCGCGGGCCAGCTAGCTATAGCGTTTTTAGAATTTAGCCAGGAACAAAAATGTGCAATTTTTTGCAGTTCTATGCGAGCCAGACGCACGTTTGAGGCGTCTGGAGACGCGTCTCGGCGCGGGCCAGCTAGCTATAGCGTTTTTAGAATTTAGCCAGGAACAAAAATGTGCAATTTTTTGCAGTTCTATGCGAGCCAGACGCACGTTTGAGGCGTCTGGAGACGCGTCTCGACGCGTGCCAGCTAGCTATAGCGTTTTTAGAATTTAGCTAGGAACAAAAATGTGCATTTTTTTGCAGTTCTATGCGAGCCAGACGCACGTTTGAGGCGTCTGGAGACGCGTCTCGGCGCAGGCCAGCTAGCTATAGCGTTTTTAGAATTTAGCCAGGAACAAAAATGTGCAATTTTTTGCAGTTCTATGCGAGCCAGACGCACGTTTGAGGCGTCTGGAGACGCGTCTCGGCGCGGGCCAGCTAGCTATAGCGTTTTTAGAATTTAGCCAGGAACAAAAATGTGCATTTTTTTGCAGTTCTATGCGAGCCAGACGCACGTTTGAGGCGTCTGGAGACGCGTCTCGGCGCGGGCCAGCTAGCTATAGCGTTTTTAGAATTTAGCCAGGAACAAAAATGTGCAATTTTTGCAGTTCTATGCGAGCCAGACGCACATTTGAGGCGTCTGGAGACGCGTCTCGGCGCGGGCCAGCTAGATATAGCGTTTTTAGAATTTAGCCAGGAACATAAATTTGCAATTTTTTGCAGTTCTATGCGAGCCAGACGCACGTTTGAGGCGTCTGGAGACGCGTCTCGGCGCGGGCCAGCTAGCTATAGCGTTTTTAGAATTTAGCCAGGAACAAAAATGTGCAATTTTTTGCAGTTCTTTGCGAACCAGACGCACGTTTGAGGCGTCTGGAGACGCGTCTCGGCGCGGGCCAGCTAGCTATAGCGTTTTTAGAATTTAGCCAGGAACAAAAATGTGCCATTTTTTGCAGTTCTATGCGGGCCAGACGCACGTTTGAGGCGTCTGGAGACGCGTCTCGGCGCGGGCCAGCTAGCTATAGCATTTTTAGAATTTAGCCAGGAACAAAAATGTGCAATTTTTTGCAGTTCTATGCGAGCCAGACGCACGTTTGAGGCGTCTGGAGACGCGTCTCGACGCGGGCCAGCTAGCTCTAGCGTTTTTAGAATTTAGCCAGGAACAAAAATGTGCAATTTTTTGCAGTTCTTTGCGAACCAGACGCACGTTTGAGGCGTCTGGAGACGCGTCTCGGCGCGGGCCAGCTAGCTATAGCGCTTTTAGAATTAAGCCAGGAACAAAAATGTGCATTTTTTTGCAGTTCTATGCGAGCCAGACACACGTTTGAGGCGTCTGGAGACGCGTCTCGGCGCGGGCCAGCTAGCTATAGCGTTTTTAGAATTTAGCCAGGAACAAAAATATGCAATTTTTTGCAGTTTTATGCGAGCCAGACGCACGTTTGAGGCGTCTGGAGACGCGTCTCGGCGCGGGCCAGCAAGCTATAGCGTTTTTAGAATTTAGCCAGAAACAAAAATGTGCAATTTTTTGCCGTTCTATTCGAACCAGACGCACGTTTGAGGCGTCTGGAGACGCGTCTCGGCGCGGTCCAGCTAGCTATAGCGTTTTAAGAATTTAGCCAGGAACAAAAATGTGCAACTTTTTGCATTTGTATAAGAGCCAGGCGCACGTTTGAGGCGTCTGGAGACGCGTCTCGGCGCGGGCCAGCTAGCTATAGCGTTTTTAGAATTTAGCCAGGAACAAAAATGTGCAATTTTGTGCAGCTCTATGCGAGCCAGACGCACGTTTGAGGCGCCTGGAGACGCGTCTCGGCGCGGGCCAGCTAGCTATAGCGTTTTTAGAATTTAGCCAGGAACAAAAATGTGCAATTTTTTGCAGTTCTATGCGAGCCAGACGCACGTTTGAGGCGTCTGGAGACGCGTCTCGGCGCGGGCCAGCTAGCTATAGCGTTTTTAGAATCTAGCGAGGAACAAAAATGTGCAATTTTTTGCAGTTCTATGCGAGCCAGACGCACGTTTGAGGCGTCTGGACAAGCGTCTCGGCGCGGGCCAGCTAGCTATAGCGTTTTTAGAATTTAGCCAGGACCAAAAATGTGCAATTTTTTTGCCGTTCTATGCGAACCAGACGCACGTTTGAGGCGTCTGGAGACGCGTCTCGGCGCGGGCCAGCTAGCTATAGCGTTTTTAGAATTTAGCCAGGAACAAAAATGTGCAACTTTTTGCATTTGTATGCGAGTCAGGCGCACGTTTGAGGCGTCTGGAGACGCGTCTCGGCGCTGGCCAGCTAGCTATAGCGTTTTTAGAATTTAGCCAGGAACAAAAATGTGCAATTTTTTGCAGTTCTATGCGCGCCAGACGCACGTTTGAGGCGTCTGGAGACGCGTCTCGGCGCGGGCCAGCTAGCTATAGCGTTTTTAGAATTTAGCCAGGAACAAAAATGTGCAATTTTTTGAAAGAAAGAAAGAAAGAAAAATGTTTATTTGGGACTCGCACAAGACAGATAAAATGAAAAAAAAAATGTAAAAATAACAGTTATAAAATATATATATACAGTTAAGCGGCATCCTTAAATTAATCTGTGCGAGGCCAAGAAGGTCCCTGTCTCAGCATAAGCTGCGATATTTAATAATAAATATCACAGCGCTGGTGTTATGACAGGGCCTGGCGTGATGTCACGGACACACATACGGAACAACACTAAGATATAAATACAATAAAATAATAATTAATTAATTAAATAGTTGAGAGTACGTGAGTGAGTTTGTGTATAAACAAAACAAAATAAAATAAAATGTGCAATAGATAAATACATACAAATAATAACTTCAAAATTAACCAAATCCCAATGGCCCAGTGCTCCAGTTTCATTTGTCAATGTCATAGACAAATGACGGAACGCGCGGGCGCACTGTGGGAAGCTATGGTCACAGACTATTCGTAATGGCTGGTTGTCGAAATTAAAAAAATGGCATTATGTAATATATTAGTCTGTCGGCGCATCCGCCTCTCAATACGCCTGCTGTCACTTTATAAAATGTCAATGTCAAACGTCACTGTCATATGTCATATGTCAATGTCCATAGCGAACACCGAGCACTGGTGAGGCGGCCATCTTGTAATAAGTGACACTAAGTGTTGTACCGTCGTGGAGTGCGCACGCAACCACGTGCTCGGTGGACGTTAAGTTCTAATCCGCGTTAAGCTTAGTGATCATTAATTAATTGGTGAAACTATTGATTGTAGTATCGAGAATTATAAGTGAAGTGATTATTGAAATAGTTATTTTATTGAAATACTGTCTTCCTACCCGATAATCCACGCCTACCCGTACATGTCTCATAATCCTGATGATAGTCGAAAGACTTCAAGTCTATGAAAATGGCCGAAACACAACAAACAATGTAAATAAAACAAAACGAAAGCCTTATCGAGTGCATCTATAATAGTATAGCTAAGTTAACACGAGAACATGGGACCGTTCACAAATACTCGTTGCGTGCATACCCTGGGAAAGTTAATATTTTTATGTAGTTTCTTTTTGAATGCGCAGTAGGTGTTGCTTGAATTTTGAACTAAAAGTACCAAGTGTTTTTATAGCACGAAACGGCGGTGGCAGGTCGTTCCAGCAACGAGAAGCTGCGAATTTAAAACTTCCACGGAATGCAGCAGTTCGATGAGGCGTAGACAACAAAAGGTAAGCCGATGCTCTTGTTTTCACTTTGTTCACATCTCGGGCCCAAGTTAACCTATTATATAGATATATATACTATATTTGAACAAAAATGTGCAATTTTTTGCAGTTCTATGCGAGCCAGACGCACGTTTGAGGCGTCTGGAGACGCGTCTCGGCGCGGGCCAGCTAGCTATAGCGTTTTTAGAATTTACCCAGGAACAAAAATGTGCAACTTTTTGCAGTTCTATGCGAGCCAGACGCACGTTTGAGGCGTCTGGAGACGCGTCTCGGCGCGTGCCAGCTTGCTATAGCGTTTTTAGAATTTAGCCAGGAACAAAAATGTGCAACTTTTTGCAGTTCTATGCGAGCCAGACGCACGTTTGAGGCGTCTGGAGACGCGTCTCGGCGCGGGCCAGCTATCTATAGCGTTTTTAGAATTTAGCCAGGAACAAAAATGTGCAATTTTTTGCAGTTCTATGCGAGCCAGACGCACGTTTGAGGCATCTGGAGACGCGTCTCGGCGCGGGCCAGCTAGCTTTAGCGTTTTTAGAATTTAGCCAGGAACAAAAATGTGCAATTTTTTGCAGTTCTATGCGGGCCAGACGCACGTTTGAGGCGTCTGGAGACGCGTCTCGGCGCGGGCCAGCTAGCTATAGCGTTTTTAGAATTTAGCGAGGAACAAAAATGTGCAATTTTTTGCAGTTCTATGCGAGCCAGACGCACGTTTGAGGCATCTGGAGACGCGTCTCGGCGCGGGCCAGCTAGCTATAGCGTTTTTAGAATTTAGTCAGGAACAAAAATGTGCAATTTTTTGCAGTTCTTTGCGAGCCAGACGCTCGTTTGAGGCGTCTCGGCGCCGGCCAGCTAGCTATAGCGTTTTTAGAATTTAGCCAGGAACAAAAATGTGCAAATTTTTGCAGTTCTATGCGAGCCAGACGCACGTTTGAGGCGTCTGGAGAGGCGTCTCGACGCGGGCCAACTAGCTATAGCGTTTTTAGAATTTAGTTAGGAACAAAAATGTGCAATTTTTTGCAGTTCTATGCGAGCCAGACGCACGTTTGAGGCGTCTGGAGACGCGTCTCGGCGCGGGCCAGCTAGCTATGTCGTTTTTAGAATTTAGCCAGGAAAAAAAATGTGCAATTTTTTGCAGTTCTATGCGAGCCAGACGCACGTTTGAGGCGTCTGGAGACGCGTCTCGGCGCGGGCCAGCTAGCTATAGCGTTTTTAAAATTTAGCCAGGAACAAAAATGTGCAATTTTTTGCAGTTCTATGCGAGCCGGACGCACGTTTGAGGCGTCTGGAGACGCGTCTCGGCGCGGGCCAGCTAGCTATAGCGCTTTTAGGATTTAGCCAGGAACAAAAATGTGCAATTTTTTGCAGTTCTATGCGAGCCAGACGCACGTTTGAGGCGTCTGGAGAGGCGTCTCGACGCGGGCCAACTAGCTATAGCGTTTTTAGAATTTAGTTAGGAACAAAAATGTGCAATTTTTTGCAGTTCTATGCGAGCCAGACGCACGTTTGAGGCGTCTGGAGACGCGTCTCGGCGCGGGCCAGCTAGCTATATCGTTTTTAGAATTTAGCCAGGAAAAAAAATGTGCAATTTTTTGCAGTTCTATGCGAGCCAGACGCACGTTTGAGGCGTCTGGAGACGCGTCTCGGCGCGGGCCAGCTAGCTATAGCGTTTTTAAAATTTAGCCAGGAACAAAAATGTGCAATTTTTTGCAGTTCTATGCGAGCCGGACGCACGTTTGAGGCGTCTGGAGACGCGTCTCGGCGCGGGCCAGCTAGCTATAGCGCTTTTAGGATTTAGCCAGGAACAAAAATGTGCAATTTTTTGCAGTTCTATGCGAGCCAGACGCACGTTTGAGGCGTCTGGAGACGCGTCTCGGCGCGGGCCAGCTAGCTATAGCGTTTTAAGAATTTAGCCAGGAACAAAAATGTGCAATTTTTTGCAGTTCTATGCGAGCCAGACGCACGTTTGAGGCGTCTGGAGACGCGTCTCGACGCGTGCCAGCTAGCTATAGCGTTTTTAGAATTTAGCCAGGAACAAAAATGTGCATTTTTTTGCAGTTCTATGCGAGCCAGACGCACGTTTGAGCCAGCTAGCTATAGCGTTTTTAGAATTTAGCCAGGAACAAAAATGTGCAATTTTTTGCAGTTCTATGCGAGCCAGACGCACGTTTGAGGCGTCTGGAGACGCGTCTTGGCGCGGGCCAGGTAGCTAAAGCGTTTTTAGAATTTAGCCAGGAACAAAAATGTGCAATTTTTTGCAGTTCTATGCGAGCCAGACGCACGTTTGAGGCGTCTGGAGAGGCGTCTCGACGCGGGCCAACTAGCTATAGCGTTTTTAGAATTTAGTTAGGAACAAAAATGTGCAATTTTTTGCAGTTCTATGCGAGCCAGACGCACGTTTGAGGCGTCTGGAGACGCGTCTCGGCGCGGGCCAGCTAGCTATAGTGTTTTTAGAATTTAGTCAGGAACAAAAATGTGCAATTTTTTGCAGTTCTTTGCGAGCCAGACGCTCGTTTGAGGCGTCTCGGCGCCGGCCAGCTAGCTATAGCGTTTTTAGAATTTAGCCAGGAACAAAAATGTGCAATTTTTTGCAGTTCTATGCGAGCCAGACGCACGTTTGAGGCGTCTGGAGACGCGTCTCGGCGCGGGCCAGCTAGCTATAGCGTTTTTAGAATTTACCCAGGAACAAAAATGTGCAACTTTTTGCAGTTCTATGCGAGCCAGACGCACGTTTGAGGCGTCTGGAGACGCGTCTCGGCGCGTGCCAGCTTGCTATAGCGTTTTTAGAATTTAGCCAGGAACAAAAATGTGCAACTTTTTGCAGTTCTATGCGAGCCAGACGCACGTTTGAGGCGTCTGGAGACGCGTCTCGGCGCGGGCCAGCTATCTATAGCGTTTTTAGAATTTAGCCAGGAACAAAAATGTGCAATTTTTTGCAGTTCTATGCGAGCCAGACGCACGTTTGAGGCATCTGGAGACGCGTCTCGGCGCGGGCCAGCTAGCTTTAGCGTTTTTAGAATTTAGCCAGGAACAAAAATGTGCAATTTTTTGCAGTTCTATGCGGGCCAGACGCACGTTTGAGGCGTCTGGAGACGCGTCTCGGCGCGGGCCAGCTAGCTATAGCGTTTTTAGAATTTAGCGAGGAACAAAAATGTGCAATTTTTTGCAGTTCTATGCGGGCCAGACGCACGTTTGAGGCGTCTGGAGACGCGTCTCGGCGCGGGCCAGCTAGCTATAGCGTTTTTAGAATTTAGCCAGGAACAAAAATGTGCAATTTTTTGCAGTTCTATGCGAGCCAGACGCACGTTTGAGGCGTCTGGAGACGCGTCTCGGCGCGGGCCAGCTAGCTATAGCGTTTTTAGAATTTAGCCAGGAACAAAAATGTGCAATTTTTTGTAGTTCTATGCGAGCCAGACGCACGTTTGAGGCGTCTGGAGACGCGTCTCGGCGCGGGCCAGCTAGCTATAGCGTTTTTAGAATTTAGCCAGGAACAAAAATGTGCAATTTTTTGCAGTTCTATGCGAGCCAGACGCACGTTTGAGGCGTCTGGAGACGCGTCTCGGCGCGGGCCAGCCAGCTATCGCGTTTTTAGGATTTAGCCAGGAACAAAAATGTGCAATTTTTTGCAGTTCTATGCGAGCCAGACGCACGTTTGAGGCGTCTGGAGACGCGTCTCGGCGCGGGCCAGCTAGCTATAGCGTTTTTAGAATTTAGCCAGGAACAAAAATGTGCAATTTTTTGCAGTTCTATGCGAGCCAGACGCACGTTTGAGGCGTCTCGGCGCGGGCCAGCTAGCTATAGCGTTTTTAGAATTTAGCCAGGAACAAAAATGTGCAATTTTTTGCAGTTCTATGCGAGCCAGACGCACGTTTGAGGCGTCTGGAGAGGCGTCTCGACGCGGGCCAACTAGCTATAGCGTTTTTAGAATTTAGTTAGGAACAAAAATGTGCAATTTTTTGCAGTTCTATGCGAGCCAGACGCACGTTTGAGGCGTCTGGAGATGCGTCTCGGCGCGGGCCAGCTAGCTATAGTGTTTTTAGAATTTAGTCAGGAACAAAAATGTGCAATTTTTTGCAGTTCTTTGCGAGCCAGACGCTCGTTTGAGGCGTCTCGGCGCCGGCCAGCTAGCTATAGCGATTTTAGAATTTAGCCAGGAACAAAAATGTGCAATTTTTTGCAGTTCTATGCGAGTCAGACGCACGTTTGAGGCGTCTGGAGACGCGTCTCGGCGCGGGCCAGCCAGCTATCGCGTTTTTAGGATTTAGCCAGGAACAAAAATGTGCAATTTTTTGCAGTTCTATGCGAGCCAGACGCACGTTTGAGGCGTCTGGAGACGCGTCTCGGCGCGGGCCAGCTAGCTATAGCGTTTTTAGAATTTAGCCAGGAACAAAAATGTGCATTTTTTTGCAGTTCTATGCGAGCCAGACGCACGTTTGAGGCGTCTGGAGACGCGTCTCGGCGCGGGCCAGCTAGCTATAGCGTTTTTAGAATTTAGCCAGGAACAAAAATGTGCAATTTTTTGTAGTTCTATGCGAGCCAGACGCACGTTTGAGGCGTCTGGAGACGCGTCTCGGCGCGGGCCAGCTAGCTATAGCGTTTTTAGAATTTAGCCAGGAACAAAATGTGCAATTTTTTGCAGTTCTATGCGAGCCAGACGCACGTTTGAGGCGTCTGGAGAGGCGTCTCGACGCGGGCCAACTAGCTATAGCGTTTTTAGAATTTAGTTAGGAACAAAAATGTGCAATTTTTTGCAGTTCTATGCGAGCCAGACGCACGTTTGAGGCGTCTGGAGACGCGTCTCGGTGCGGGCCAGCTAGCTATAGCGTTTTTAGAATTTAGCCAGGAACAAAAATGTGCAATTTTGTGCAGCTCTATGCGAGCCAGACGCACGTTTGAGGCGCCTGGAGACGCGTCTCGGCGCGGGGCAGCTAGCTATAGCGTTTTTAGAATTTAGCCAGGAACAAAAATGTGCAATTTTTGCAGTTCTATGCGAGCCAGACGCACATTTGAGGCGTCTGGAGACGCGTCTCGGCGCGGGCCAGCTAGATATAGCGTTTTTAGAATTTAGCCAGGAACATAAATTTGCAATTTTTTGCAGTTCTATGCGAGCCAGACGCACGTTTGAGGCGTCTGGAGACGCGTCTCGGCGCGGGCCAGCTAGCTATAGCGTTTTTAGAATCTAGCCAGGAACAAAAATGTGCAATTTTTTGCAGTTCTATGCGAGCCAGACGCACGTTTGAGGCGTCTGGACAAGCGTCTCGGCGCGGGCCAGCTAGCTATAGCGTTTTTAGAATTTAGCCAGGAACAAAAATGTGCAATTTTTTTGCCGTTCTATGCGAACCAGACGCACGTTTGAGGCGTCTGGAGACGCGTCTCGGCGCGGGCCAGCTAGCTATAGCGTTTTTAGAATTTAGCCAGGAACAAAAATGTGCAACTTTTTGCATTTGTATGCGAGTCAGGCGCACGTTTGAGGCGTCTGGAGACGCGTCTCGGCGCTGGCCAGCTAGCTATAGCGTTTTTAGAATTTAGCCAGGAACAAAAATGTGCAATTTTTTGCAGTTCTATGCGCGCCAGACGCACGTTTGAGGCGTCTGGAGACGCGTCTCGGCGCGGGCCAGCTAGCTATAGCGTTTTTAGAATTTAGCCAGGAACAAAAATGTGCAATTTTTTTAAAGAAAGAAAGAAAGAAAAATGTTTATTTGGGACTCGCACAAGACTGATAAAATGAAAAAAAAAATGTAAAAATAACAGTTATAAAATATATATATACAGTTAAGCGGCATCCTTAAATTAATCTGTGCGAGGCCAAGAAGGTCCCTGTCTCAGCATAAGCTGCGATATTTAATAATAAATATCACAGCGCTGGTGTTATGACAGGGCCTGGCGTGATGTCACGGACACACATACGGAACAACACTAAGATATAAATACAATAAAATAATAATTAATTAATTAAATAGTTGAGAGTACGTGAGTGAGTTTGTGTATAAACAAAACAAAATAAAATAAAATGTGCAATAGATAAATACATACAAATAATAACTTCAAAATTAACCAAATCCCAATGGCCCAGTGCTCCAGTTTCATTTGTCAATGTCATAGACAAATGACGGAACGCGCGGGCGCACTGTGGGAAGCTATGGTCACAGACTATTCGTAATGGCTGGTTGTCGAAATTAAAAAAATGGCATTATGTAATATATTAGTCTGTCGGCGCATCCGCCTCTCAATACGCCTGCTGTCACTTTATAAAATGTCAATGTCAAACGTCACTGTCATATGTCATATGTCAATGTCCATAGCGAACACCGAGCACTGGTGAGGCGGCCATCTTGTAATAAGTGACACTAAGTGTTGTACCGTCGTGGAGTGCGCACGCAACCACGTGCTCGGTGGACGTTAAGTTCTAATCCGCGTTAAGCTTAGTGATCATTAATTAATTGGTGAAACTATTGATTGTAGTATCGAGAATTATAAGTGAAGTGATTATTGCAATAGTTATTTTATTGAAATACTGTCTTCCTACCCGATAATCCACGCCTACCCGTACATGTCTCATAATCCTGATGATAGTCGAAAGACTTCAAGTCTATGAAAATGGCCGAAACACAACAAACAATGTAAATAAAACAAAACGAAAGCCTTATCGAGTGCATCTATAATAGTATAGCTAAGTTAACACGAGAACATGGGACCGTTCACAAATACTCGTTGCGTGCATACCCTGGGAAAGTTAATATTTTTATGTAGTTTCTTTTTGAATGCGCAGTAGGTGTTGCTTGAATTTTGAACTAAAAGTACCAAGTGTTTTTATAGCACGAAACGGCGGTGGCAGGTCGTTCCAGCAACGAGAAGCTGCGAATTTAAAACTTCCACGGAATGCAGCAGTTCGATGAGGCGTAGACAACAAAAGGTAAGCCGATGCTCTTGTTTTCACTTTGTTCACATCTCGGGCCCAAGTTAACCTATTATATAGATATATATACTATATTTGAACAAAAATGTGCAATTTTTTGCAGTTCTATGCGAGCCAGACGCACGTTTGAGGCGTCTGGAGACGCGTCTCGGCGCGGGCCAGCTAGCTATAGCGTTTTTAGAATTTAGCCAGGAACAAAAATGTGCAATTTTTTGCAGTTCTATGCGAGCCAGACGCACGTTTGAGGCGTCTGGAGACGCGTCTCGGCGCGGGCCAGCTAGCTATAGCGTTTTTAGAATTTAGCCAGGAACAAAAATGTGCAATTTTTTGCAGTTCTATGCGAGCCAGACGCACGTTTGAGGCGTCTGGAGACGCGTCTCGGCGCGGGCCAGCTAGCTATAGCGTATTTAGAATTTAGCTAGGAACAAAAATGTGCAATTTTTTGCAGTTCTATGCGAGCCAGACGCACGTTTGAGGCGTCTGGAGACGCGTCTCGGCGCGGCCAGCTAGCTATAGCGTTTTTAGAATTTAGCCAGGAACAAAAGTGTGCAATTTTTTGCAGTTCTTTGCAGCCAGACGCACGTTTGAGGCGTCTGGAGACGCGTCTCGGCGCGGGCCAGCTAGCTATAGCGTTTTTAGAATTTAGCCAGGAACAAAAATGTGCAATTTTTTGCAGTTCTATGCGAGCCAGACGCACGTTTGAGGCGTCTGGAGAGGCGTCTCGACGCGGGCCAACTAGCTATAGCGTTTTTAGAATTTAGCTAGGAACAAAAATGTGCAATTTTTTGCAGTTCTATGCGAGCCAGACGCACGTTTGAGGCGTCTGGAGACGCGTCTCCGCGCGGGCCAGCTAGCTATAGCGTTTTGAGTATTTAGCCAGGAACAAAAATGTGCAATTTTTTACAGTTCTATGCGAGCCAGACGCACGTTTGAGGCGTCTGGAGACGCGTCTCGGCGCTGGCCAGCTAGCTATAGCGTTTTTAGAATTTAGCCAGGAACAAAAATGTGCAATTTTTTGCAGTTCTATGCGAGCCAGACGCACGTTTGAGGCGTCTGGAGACGCGTCTCGGCGCGGGCCAGCTAGCTACAGCGTTTTTAGAATTTAGCCAGGAATAAAAATGTGCAATTTTTTTGCAGTTCTATGCGAGCCAGACGCACGTTTGAGGCTTCTGGAGACGCGTCTCGGCGCGGGCCAGCTAGCTATAGCGTTTTTAGAATTTAGCCAGGAACAAAAATGTGCAATTTTTTGCAGTTCTATGCGAGCCAGACGCACGTTTGAGGCGTCTGGAGACGCGTCTCGGCGCGGACCAGCTAGCTATAGCGTTTTTAGAATTTAGCCAGGAACAAAAATGTGCAATTTTTTTGCAGTTCTATGCGAGCCAGACGCACGTTTGAGGCGTCTGGAGACGCGTCTTGGCGCGGGCCAGCTAGCTATAGCGTTTTTAGAATTTAGCCAGGAACAAAATGTGCAATTTTTTGCAGTTCTATGCGAGCCAGACGCACGTTTGAGGCGTCTGGAGACGCGTCTCGGCGCGGGCCAGCTAGCTACAGCGTTTTTTGAATTTAGCCAGGAACAAAAGTGTGCAATTTTTTGCAGTTCTATGCAGCCAGACGCACGTTTGAGGCGTCTGGAGACGCGTCTCGGCGCGGGCCAGCTAGCTATAGCGTTTTTAGAATTTAGCCAGGAACAAAAATATGCAATTTTTTGCAGTTTTATGCGAGCCAGACGCACGTTTGAGGCGTCTGGAGACGCGTCTCGGCGCGGGCCAGCTAGCTATAGCGTTTTTAGAATTTAGCCAGAAACAAGAATGTGCAATTTTTTGCCGTTCTATGCGAACCAGACGCACGTTTGAGGCGTCTGGAGAGGCGTCTCGACGCGGGCCAACTAGCTATAGCGTTTTTAGAATTTAGCCAGGAACAAAAATGTGCAACTTTTTGCAGTTCTATGCGAGCCAGACGCACGTTTGAGGCGTCTGGAGACGCGTCTCGGCGCGGGCCAGCTAGCTATAGCGTTTTTAGAATTTTGCCAGGAACAAAAATGTGCAATTTTTTGCAGTTCTATGCGAGCCAGACGCACGTTTGAGGCGTCTGGAGACGCGTCTCGGCGCGGGCCAGCTAGCTATAGCGTTTTTAGAATTTAGCCAGGAACAAAAATGTGCATTTTTTTGCAGTTCTATGCGAGCCAGACGCACGTTTGAGGCGTCTGGAGACGCGTCTCGGCGCGGGCCAGCTAGCTATAGCGTTTTTAGAATTTAGCCAGGAACAAAAATGTGCAATTTTTTGTAGTTCTATGCGAGCCAGACGCACGTTTGAGGCGTCTGGAGACGCGTCTCGGCGCGGGCCAGCTAGCTATAGCGTTTTTAGAATTTAGCCAGGAACAAAAATGTGCAATTTTTTGCAGTTCTATGCGAGCCAGACGCACGTTTGAGGCGTCTGGAGACGCGTCTCGGCGCGGGCCAGCTAGCTTTAGCGTTTTTAGAATTTAGCCAGGAACAAAAATGTGCAATTTTTTGCAGTTCTATGCGAGCCAGACGCACGTTTGAGGCGTCTGGAGACGCGTCTCGGCGCGGGCCAGCTAGCTATAGCGTTTTTAGAATTTAGCGAGGAACAAAAATGTGCAATTTTTTGCAGTTCTATGCGAGCCAGACGCACGTTTGAGGCATCTGGAGACGCGTCTCGACGCGGGCCAGCTAGCTTTAGCGTTTTTAGAATTTAGCCAGGAACAAAAATGTGCAATTTTTTGCAGTTCTATGCGAGCCAGACGCACGTTTGAGGCGTCTGGAGACGCATCTCGGCGCGGGCCAGCTAGCTATAGCGTTTTTAGAATTTAGCGAGGAACAAAAATGTGCAATTTTTTGCAGTTCTATGCGAGCCAGACGCACGTTTGAGGCATCTGGAGACGCGTCTCGGCGCGGGCCAGCTAGCTATAGCGTTTTTAGAATTTAGTCAGGAACAAAAATGTGCAATTTTTTGCAGTTCTTTGCGAGCCAGACGCTCGTTTGAGGCGTCTCGGCGCCGGCCAGCTAGCTATAGCGTTTTTAGAATTTAGCCAGGAACAAAAATGTGCAATTTTTTGCAGTTCTATGCGAGCCAGACGCACGTTTGAGGCGTCTGGAGAGGCGTCTCGACGCGGGCCAACTAGCTATAGCGTTTTTAGAATTTAGTTAGGAACAAAAATGTGCAATTTTTTGCAGTTCTATGCGAGCCAGACGCACGTTTGAGGCGTCTGGAGACGCGTCTCGGCGCGGGCCAGCTAGCTATATCGTTTTTAGAATTTAGCCAGGAAAAAAAATGTGCAATTTTTTGCAGTTCTATGCGAGCCAGACGCACGTTTGAGGCGTCTGGAGACGCGTCTCGGCGCGGGCCAGCTAGCTATAGCGTTTTTAAAATTTAGCCAGGAACAAAAATGTGCAATTTTTTGCAGTTCTATGCGAGCCGGACGCACGTTTGAGGCGTCTGGAGACGCGTCTCGGCGCGGGCCAGCTAGCTATAGCGCTTTTAGGATTTAGCCAGGAACAAAAATGTGCAATTTTTTGCAGTTCTATGCGAGCCAGACGCACGTTTGAGGCGTCTGGAGAGGCGTCTCGACGCGGGCCAACTAGCTATAGCGTTTTTAGAATTTAGGAACAAAAATGTGCAATTTTTTGCAGTTCTATGCGAGCCAGACGCACGTTTGAGGCGTCTGGAGACGCGTCTCGGCGCGGGCCAGCTAGCTATATCGTTTTTAGAATTTAGCCAGGAAAAAAAATGTGCAATTTTTTGCAGTTCTATGCGAGCCAGACGCACGTTTGAGGCGTCTGGAGACGCGTCTCGGCGCGGGCCAGCTAGCTATAGCGTTTTTAAAATTTAGCCAGGAACAAAAATGTGCAATTTTTTGCAGTTCTATGCGAGCCGGACGCACGTTTGAGGCGTCTGGAGACGCGTCTCGGCGCGGGCCAGCTAGCTATAGCGCTTTTAGGATTTAGCCAGGAACAAAAATGTGCAATTTTTTGCAGTTCTATGCGAGCCAGACGCACGTTTGAGGCGTCTGGAGACGCGTCTCGGCGCGGGCCAGCTAGCTATAGCGTTTTAAGAATTTAGCCAGGAACAAAAATGTGCAATTTTTTGCAGTTCTATGCGAGCCAGACGCACGTTTGAGGCGTCTCGGCGTGGGCCAGCTAGCTATAGCGTTTTTAGAATTTAGTCAGGAACAAAAATGTGCAATTTTTTGCAGTTCTATGCGAGCCAGACGCACGTTTGAGGCGTCTGGAGACGCGTCTCGGCGCGGGCCAGCTAGCTATAGCGTTTTTAGAATTTAGCCAGGAACAAAAATGTGCAATTTTTTGCAGTTCTATGCGAGCCAGACGCACGTTTGAGGCGTCTGGAGACGCGTCTCGGCGCGGGTCAGCTAGCTATAGCGTTTTTAGAATTTAGCCAGGAACAAAATGTGCAATTTTTTGCAGTTCTATGCGAGCCAGACGCACGTTTGAGGCGTCTGGAGACGCGTCTTGGCGCGGGCCAGGTAGCTAAAGCGTTTTTAGAATTTAGCCAGGAACAAAAATGTGCAATTTTTTGCAGTTCTATGCGAGCCAGACGCACGTTTGAGGCGTCTGGAGAGGCGTCCCGACGCGGGCCAACTAGCTATAGCGTTTTTAGAATTTAGTTAGGAACAAAAATGTGCAATTTTTTGCAGTTCTATGCGAGCCAGACGCACGTTTGAGGCGTCTGGAGACGCGTCTCGGCGCGGGCCAGCTAGCTATAGCGTTTTTAGAATTTAGTCAGGAACAAAAATGTGCAATTTTTTGCAGTTCTTTGCGAGCCAGACGCTCGTTTGAGGCGTCTCGGCGCCGGCCAGCTAGCTATAGCGTTTTTAGAATTTAGCCAGGAACAAAAATGTGCAATTTTTTGCAGTTCTATGCGAGCCAGACGCACGTTTGAGGCGTCTGGAGACGCGTCTCGGCGCGGGCCAGCTAGCTATAGCGTTTTTAGAATTTAGCCAGGAACAAAAATGTGCAATTTTTTGCAGTTCTATGCGAGCCAGACGCACGTTTGAGGCGTCTGGAGACGCGTCTCGGCGCGGGCCAGCTAGCTATAGCGTTTTTAGAATTTAGCCAGGAACAAAAAGGTGCAATTTTTTGTAGTTCTATGCGAGCCAGACGCACGTTTGAGGCGTCTGGAGACGCGTCTCGGCGCGGGCCAGCTAGCTATAGCGTTTTTAGAATTTAGCCAGGAACAAAAATGTGCAATTTTTTGCAGTTCTATGCGAGCCAGACGCACGTTTGAGACGTCTGGAGACGCGTCTCGGCGCGGGCCAGCCAACTATCGCGTTTTTAGGATTTAGCCAGGAACAAAAATGTGCAATTTTTTGCAGTTCTATGCGAGCCAGACGCACGTTTGAGGCGTCTGGAGACGCGTCTCGGCGCGGGCCAGCTAGCTATAGCGTTTTTAGAATTTAGCCAGGAACAAAAATGTGCAATTTTTTGCAGTTCTATGCGAGCCAGACGCACGTTTGAGGCGTCTCGGCGCGGGCCAGCTAGCTATAGCGTTTTTAGAATTTAGCCAGGAACAAAAATGTGCAATTTTTTGCAGTTCTATGCGAGCCAGACGCACGTTTGAGGCGTCTCGGCGCCGGCCAGCTAGCTATAGCGTTTTTAGAATTTAGCCAGGAACAAAAATGTGCAATTTTTTGCAGTTCTATGCGAGACAGACGCACGTTTGAGGCGTCTGGAGACGCGTCTCGGCGCGGGCCAGCTAGCTATAGCGTTTTTAGAATTTAGCCAGGAACAAAAATGTGCAATTTTTTGTAGTTCTATGCGAGCCAGACGCACGTTTGAGGCGTCTGGAGACGCGTCTCGGCGCGCGCCAGCTAGCTATAGCGTTTTTAGAATTTAGCCAGGAACAAAAATGTGCAATTTTTTGCAGTTCTATGCGAGTCAGACGCACGTTTGAGGCGTCTGGAGACGCGTCTCGGCGCGGGCCAGCCAGCTATCGCGTTTTTAGGATTTAGCCAGGAACAAAAATGTGCATTTTTTTGCAGTTCTATGCGAGCCAGACGCACGTTTGAGGCGTCTGGAGACGCGTCTCGGCGCGGGCCAGCTAGCTATAGCGTTTTTAGAATTTAGCCAGGAACAAAAATGTCCAATTTTTTGCAGTTCTATGCGAGCCAGACGCACGTTTGAGGCGTCTGGAGACGCGTCTCGGCGCGGGCCAGCTAGCTATAGCGTTTTTAGAATTTAGCCAGGAACAAAAATGTGCAATTTTTTGCAGTTCTATGCGAGCCAGACGCACGTTTGAGGCGTCTGGAGACGCGTCTCGACGCGTGCCAGCTAGCTATAGCGTTTTTAGAATTTAGCCAGGACCAAAAATGTGCATTTTTTTGCAGTTCTATGCGAGCCAGACGCACGTTTGAGGCGTCTGGAGACGCGTCTCGGCGCGGGCCAGCTAGCTATAGCGTTTTTAGAATTTTGCCAGGAACAAAAATGTGCAATTTTTTGCAGTTCTATGCGAGCCAGACGCACGTTTGAGGCGTCTGGAGACGCGTCTCGGCGCGGGCCAGCTAGCTATAGCGTTTTTAGAATTTAGCCAGGAACAAAAATGTGCATTTTTTTGCAGTTCTATGCGAGCCAGACGCACGTTTGAGGCGTCTGGAGACTCGTCTCGGCGCGGGCCAGCTAGCTATAGCGTTTTTAGAATTTAGCCAGGAACAAAAATGTGCAATTTTTTGTAGTTCTATGCGAGCCAGACGCACGTTTGAGGCGTCTGGAGACGCGTCTCGGCGCGGGCCAGCTAGCTATAGCGTTTTTAGAATTTAGCCAGGAACAAAAATGTGCAATTTTTTGCAGTTCTATGCGAGCCAGACGCACGTTTGAGGCGTCTGGAGACGCGTCTCGGCGCGGGCCAGCTAGCTTTAGCGTTTTTAGAATTTAGCCAGGAACAAAAATGTGCAATTTTTTGCAGTTCTATGCGAGCCAGACGCACGTTTGAGGCGTCTGGAGACGCGTCTCGGCGCGGGCCAGCTAGCTATAGCGTTTTTAGAATTTAGCGAGGAACAAAAATGTGCAATTTTTTGCAGTTCTATGCGAGCCAGACGCACGTTTGAGGCATCTGGAGACGCGTCTCGACGCGGGCCAGCTAGCTTTAGCGTTTTTAGAATTTAGCCAGGAACAAAAATGTGCAATTTTTTGCAGTTCTATGCGAGCCAGACGCACGTTTGAGGCGTCTGGAGACGCATCTCGGCGCGGGCCAGCTAGCTATAGCGTTTTTAGAATTTAGCGAGGAACAAAAATGTGCAATTTTTTGCAGTTCTATGCGAGCCAGACGCACGTTTGAGGCATCTGGAGACGCGTCTCGGCGCGGGCCAGCTAGCTATAGCGTTTTTAGAATTTAGTCAGGAACAAAAATGTGCAATTTTTTGCAGTTCTTTGCGAGCCAGACGCTCGTTTGAGGCGTCTCGGCGCCGGCCAGCTAGCTATAGCGTTTTTAGAATTTAGCCAGGAACAAAAATGTGCAATTTTTTGCAGTTCTATGCGAGCCAGACGCACGTTTGAGGCGTCTGGAGAGGCGTCTCGACGCGGGCCAACTAGCTATAGCGTTTTTAGAATTTAGTTAGGAACAAAAATGTGCAATTTTTTGCAGTTCTATGCGAGCCAGACGCACGTTTGAGGCGTCTGGAGACGCGTCTCGGCGCGGGCCAGCTAGCTATATCGTTTTTAGAATTTAGCCAGGAAAAAAAATGTGCAATTTTTTGCAGTTCTATGCGAGCCAGACGCACGTTTGAGGCGTCTGGAGACGCGTCTCGGCGCGGGCCAGCTAGCTATAGCGTTTTTAAAATTTAGCCAGGAACAAAAATGTGCAATTTTTTGCAGTTCTATGCGAGCCGGACGCACGTTTGAGGCGTCTGGAGACGCGTCTCGGCGCGGGCCAGCTAGCTTTAGCGCTTTTAGGATTTAGCCAGGAACAAAAATGTGCAATTTTTTGCAGTTCTATGCGAGCCAGACGCACGTTTGAGGCGTCTGGAGAGGCGTCTCGACGCGGGCCAACTAGCTATAGCGTTTTTAGAATTTAGTTAGGAACAAAAATGTGCAATTTTTTGCAGTTCTATGCGAGCCAGACGCACGTTTGAGGCGTCTGGAGACGCGTCTCGGCGCGGGCCAGCTAGCTATATCGTTTTTAGAATTTAGCCAGGAAAAAAAATGTGCAATTTTTTGCAGTTCTATGCGAGCCAGACGCACGTTTGAGGCGTCTGGAGACGCGTCTCGGCGCGGGCCAGCTAGCTATAGCGTTTTTAAAATTTAGCCAGGAACAAAAATGTGCAATTTTTTGCAGTTCTATGCGAGCCGGACGCACGTTTGAGGCGTCTGGAGACGCGTCTCGGCGCGGGCCAGCTAGCTATAGCGCTTTTAGGATTTAGCCAGGAACAAAAATGTGCAATTTTTTGCAGTTCTATGCGAGCCAGACGCACGTTTGAGGCGTCTGGAGACGCGTCTCGGCGCGGGCCAGCTAGCTATAGCGTTTTAAGAATTTAGCCAGGAACAAAAATGTGCAATTTTTTGCAGTTCTATGCGAGCCAGACGCACGTTTGAGGCGTCTCGGCGTGGGCCAGCTAGCTATAGCGTTTTTAGAATTTAGTCAGGAACAAAAATGTGCAATTTTTTGCAGTTCTATGCGAGCCAGACGCACGTTTGAGGCGTCTGGAGACGCGTCTCGGCGCGGGCCAGCTAGCTATAGCGTTTTTAGAATTTAGCCAGGAACAAAAATGTGCAATTTTTTGCAGTTCTATGCGAGCCAGACGCACGTTTGAGGCGTCTGGAGACGCGTCTCGGCGCGGGTCAGCTAGCTATAGCGTTTTTAGAATTTAGCCAGGAACAAAATGTGCAATTTTTTGCAGTTCTATGCGAGCCAGACGCACGTTTGAGGCGTCTGGAGACGCGTCTTGGCGCGGGCCAGGTAGCTAAAGCGTTTTTAGAATTTAGCCAGGAACAAAAATGTGCAATTTTTTGCAGTTCTATGCGAGCCAGACGCACGTTTGAGGCGTCTGGAGAGGCGTCTCGACGCGGGCCAACTAGCTATAGCGTTTTTAGAATTTAGTTAGGAACAAAAATGTGCAATTTTTTGCAGTTCTATGCGAGCCAGACGCACGTTTGAGGCGTCTGGAGACGCGTCTCGGCGCGGGCCAGCTAGCTATAGCGTTTTTAGAATTTAGTCAGGAACAAAAATGTGCAATTTTTTGCAGTTCTTTGCGAGCCAGACGCTCGTTTGAGGCGTCTCGGCGCCGGCCAGCTAGCTATAGCGTTTTTAGAATTTAGCCAGGAACAAAAATGTGCAATTTTTTGCAGTTCTATGCGAGCCAGACGCACGTTTGAGGCGTCTGGAGACGCGTCTCGGCGCGGGCCAGCTAGCTATAGCGTTTTTAGAATTTAGCCAGGAACAAAAATGTGCAATTTTTTGCAGTTCTATGCGAGCCAGACGCACGTTTGAGGCGTCTGGAGACGCGTCTCGGCGCGGGCCAGCTAGCTATAGCGTTTTTAGAATTTAGCCAGGAACAAAAAGGTGCAATTTTTTGTAGTTCTATGCGAGCCAGACGCACGTTTGAGGCGTCTGGAGACGCGTCTCGGCGCGGGCCAGCTAGCTATAGCGTTTTTAGAATTTAGCCAGGAACAAAAATGTGCAATTTTTTGCAGTTCTATGCGAGCCAGACGCACGTTTGAGACGTCTGGAGACGCGTCTCGGCGCGGGCCAGCCAACTATCGCGTTTTTAGGATTTAGCCAGGAACAAAAATGTGCAATTTTTTGCAGTTCTATGCGAGCCAGACGCACGTTTGAGGCGTCTGGAGACGCGTCTCGGCGCGGGCCAGCTAGCTATAGCGTTTTTAGAATTTAGCCAGGAACAAAAATGTGCAATTTTTTGCAGTTCTATGCGAGCCAGACGCACGTTTGAGGCGTCTCGGCGCGGGCCAGCTAGCTATAGCGTTTTTAGAATTTAGCCAGGAACAAAAATGTGCAATTTTTTGCAGTTCTATGCGAGCCAGACGCACGTTTGAGGCGTCTCGGCGCCGGCCAGCTAGCTATAGCGTTTTTAGAATTTAGCCAGGAACAAAAATGTGCAATTTTTTGCAGTTCTATGCGAGACAGACGCACGTTTGAGGCGTCTGGAGACGCGTCTCGGCGCGGGCCAGCTAGCTATAGCGTTTTTAGAATTTAGCCAGGAACAAAAATGTGCAATTTTTTGTAGTTCTATGCGAGCCAGACGCACGTTTGAGGCGTCTGGAGACGCGTCTCGGCGCGCGCCAGCTAGCTATAGCGTTTTTAGAATTTAGCCAGGAACAAAAATGTGCAATTTTTTGCAGTTCTATGCGAGTCAGACGCACGTTTGAGGCGTCTGGAGACGCGTCTCGGCGCGGGCCAGCCAGCTATCGCGTTTTTAGGATTTAGCCAGGAACAAAAATGTGCATTTTTTTGCAGTTCTATGCGAGCCAGACGCACGTTTGAGGCGTCTGGAGACGCGTCTCGGCGCGGGCCAGCTAGCTATAGCGTTTTTAGAATTTAGCCAGGAACAAAAATGTGCATTTTTTTGCAGTTCTATGCGAGCCAGACGCACGTTTGAGGCGTCTGGAGACGCGTCTCGGCGCGGGCCAGCTAGCTATATCGTTTTTAGAATTTAGCCAGGAAAAAAAATGTGCAATTTTTTGCAGTTCTATGCGAGCCAGACGCACGTTTGAGGCGTCTGGAGACGCGTCTCGGCGCGGGCCAGCTAGCTATAGCGTTTTTAAAATTTAGCCAGGAACAAAAATGTGCAATTTTTTGCAGTTCTATGCGAGCCGGACGCACGTTTGAGGCGTCTGGAGACGCGTCTCGGCGCGGGCCAGCTAGCTTTAGCGCTTTTAGGATTTAGCCAGGAACAAAAATGTGCAATTTTTTGCAGTTCTATGCGAGCCAGACGCACGTTTGAGGCGTCTGGAGAGGCGTCTCGACGCGGGCCAACTAGCTATAGCGTTTTTAGAATTTAGTTAGGAACAAAAATGTGCAATTTTTTGCAGTTCTATGCGAGCCAGACGCACGTTTGAGGCGTCTGGAGACGCGTCTCGGCGCGGGCCAGCTAGCTATATCGTTTTTAGAATTTAGCCAGGAAAAAAAATGTGCAATTTTTTGCAGTTCTATGCGAGCCAGACGCACGTTTGAGGCGTCTGGAGACGCGTCTCGGCGCGGGCCAGCTAGCTATAGCGTTTTTAAAATTTAGCCAGGAACAAAAATGTGCAATTTTTTGCAGTTCTATGCGAGCCGGACGCACGTTTGAGGCGTCTGGAGACGCGTCTCGGCGCGGGCCAGCTAGCTATAGCGCTTTTAGGATTTAGCCAGGAACAAAAATGTGCAATTTTTTGCAGTTCTATGCGAGCCAGACGCACGTTTGAGGCGTCTGGAGACGCGTCTCGGCGCGGGCCAGCTAGCTATAGCGTTTTAAGAATTTAGCCAGGAACAAAAATGTGCAATTTTTTGCAGTTCTATGCGAGCCAGACGCACGTTTGAGGCGTCTCGGCGTGGGCCAGCTAGCTATAGCGTTTTTAGAATTTAGTCAGGAACAAAAATGTGCAATTTTTTGCAGTTCTATGCGAGCCAGACGCACGTTTGAGGCGTCTGGAGACGCGTCTCGGCGCGGGCCAGCTAGCTATAGCGTTTTTAGAATTTAGCCAGGAACAAAAATGTGCAATTTTTTGCAGTTCTATGCGAGCCAGACGCACGTTTGAGGCGTCTGGAGACGCGTCTCGGCGCGGGTCAGCTAGCTATAGCGTTTTTAGAATTTAGCCAGGAACAAAATGTGCAATTTTTTGCAGTTCTATGCGAGCCAGACGCACGTTTGAGGCGTCTGGAGACGCGTCTTGGCGCGGGCCAGGTAGCTAAAGCGTTTTTAGAATTTAGCCAGGAACAAAAATGTGCAATTTTTTGCAGTTCTATGCGAGCCAGACGCACGTTTGAGGCGTCTGGAGAGGCGTCTCGACGCGGGCCAACTAGCTATAGCGTTTTTAGAATTTAGTTAGGAACAAAAATGTGCAATTTTTTGCAGTTCTATGCGAGCCAGACGCACGTTTGAGGCGTCTGGAGACGCGTCTCGGCGCGGGCCAGCTAGCTATAGCGTTTTTAGAATTTAGTCAGGAACAAAAATGTGCAATTTTTTGCAGTTCTTTGCGAGCCAGACGCTCGTTTGAGGCGTCTCGGCGCCGGCCAGCTAGCTATAGCGTTTTTAGAATTTAGCCAGGAACAAAAATGTGCAATTTTTTGCAGTTCTATGCGAGCCAGACGCACGTTTGAGGCGTCTGGAGACGCGTCTCGGCGCGGGCCAGCTAGCTATAGCGTTTTTAGAATTTAGCCAGGAACAAAAATGTGCAATTTTTTGCAGTTCTATGCGAGCCAGACGCACGTTTGAGGCGTCTGGAGACGCGTCTCGGCGCGGGCCAGCTAGCTATAGCGTTTTTAGAATTTAGCCAGGAACAAAAAGGTGCAATTTTTTGTAGTTCTATGCGAGCCAGACGCACGTTTGAGGCGTCTGGAGACGCGTCTCGGCGCGGGCCAGCTAGCTATAGCGTTTTTAGAATTTAGCCAGGAACAAAAATGTGCAATTTTTTGCAGTTCTATGCGAGCCAGACGCACGTTTGAGACGTCTGGAGACGCGTCTCGGCGCGGGCCAGCCAACTATCGCGTTTTTAGGATTTAGCCAGGAACAAAAATGTGCAATTTTTTGCAGTTCTATGCGAGCCAGACGCACGTTTGAGGCGTCTGGAGACGCGTCTCGGCGCGGGCCAGCTAGCTATAGCGTTTTTAGAATTTAGCCAGGAACAAAAATGTGCAATTTTTTGCAGTTCTATGCGAGCCAGACGCACGTTTGAGGCGTCTCGGCGCGGGCCAGCTAGCTATAGCGTTTTTAGAATTTAGCCAGGAACAAAAATGTGCAATTTTTTGCAGTTCTATGCGAGCCAGACGCACGTTTGAGGCGTCTCGGCGCCGGCCAGCTAGCTATAGCGTTTTTAGAATTTAGCCAGGAACAAAAATGTGCAATTTTTTGCAGTTCTATGCGAGACAGACGCACGTTTGAGGCGTCTGGAGACGCGTCTCGGCGCGGGCCAGCTAGCTATAGCGTTTTTAGAATTTAGCCAGGAACAAAAATGTGCAATTTTTTGTAGTTCTATGCGAGCCAGACGCACGTTTGAGGCGTCTGGAGACGCGTCTCGGCGCGCGCCAGCTAGCTATAGCGTTTTTAGAATTTAGCCAGGAACAAAAATGTGCAATTTTTTGCAGTTCTATGCGAGTCAGACGCACGTTTGAGGCGTCTGGAGACGCGTCTCGGCGCGGGCCAGCCAGCTATCGCGTTTTTAGGATTTAGCCAGGAACAAAAATGTGCATTTTTTTGCAGTTCTATGCGAGCCAGACGCACGTTTGAGGCGTCTGGAGACGCGTCTCGGCGCGGGCCAGCTAGCTATAGCGTTTTTAGAATTTAGCCAGGAACAAAAATGTGCATTTTTTTGCAGTTCTATGCGAGCCAGACGCACGTTTGAGGCGTCTGGAGACGCGTCTCGGCGCGGGCCAGCTAGCTATAGCGTTTTTAGAATTTAGCCAGGAACAAAAATGTGCAATTTTTTGTAGTTCTATGCGAGCCAGACGCACGTTTGAGGTGTCTGGAGACGCGTCTCGGCGCGGGCCAGCTAGCTATAGCGTTTTTAGAATTTAGCGAGGAACAAAAATGTGCAATTTTTTGCAGTTCTATGCGAGCCAGACGCACGTTTGAGGCATTTGGAGACGCGTCTCGGCGCGGGCCAGCTAGCTTTAGCGGTTTTAGAATTTAGCCAGGAACAACAATGTGCAATTTTTTGCAGTTCTATGCGAGCCAGACGCACGTTTGAGGCGTCTGGAGACGCGTCTCGGCGCGGGCCAGCTAGCTATAGCGTTTTTAGAATTTAGCGAGGAACAAAAATGTGCAATTTTTTGCAGTTCTATGCGAGCCAGACGCACGTTTGAGGCGTCTGGAGACGCGTCTCGGCGCGGGCCAGCTAGCTATAGCGTTTTTAGAATTTAGTCAGGAACAAAAATGTGCAATTTTTTGCAGTTCTTTGCGAGCCAGACGCTCGTTTGAGGCGTCTCGGCGCGGGCCAGCTAGCTATAGCGTTTTTAGAATTTAGCCAGGAACAAAAATGTGCAATTTTTTGCAGTTCTATGCGAGCCAGACGCACGTTTGAGGCGTCTGGAGAGGCGTCTCGACGCGGGCCAACTAGCTATAGCGTTTTTAGAATTTAGTTAGGAACAAAAATGTGCAATTTTTTGCAGTTCTATGCGAGCCAGACGCACGTTTGAGGCGTCTGGAGACGCGTCTCGGCGCGGGCCAGCTAGCTATAGCGTTTTTAGAATTTAGCCAGGAACAAAAATGTGCAATTTTGTGCAGCTCTATGCGAGCCAGACGCACGTTTGAGGCGCCTGGAGACGCGTCTCGGCACGGGCCAGCTAGCTATAGCGTTTTTAGAATTTAGCCAGGAACAAAAATGTGCAATTTTTGCAGTTCTATGCGAGCCAGACGCACATTTGAGGCGTCTGGAGACGCGTCTCGGCGCGGGCCAGCTAGATATAGCGTTTTTAGAATTTAGCCAGGAACATAAATTTGCAATTTTTTGCAGTTCTATGCGAGCCAGACGCACGTTTGAGGCGTCTGGAGACGCGTCTCGGCGCGGGCCAGCTAGCTATAGCGTTTTTAGAATCTAGCGAGGAACAAAAATGTGCAATTTTTTGCAGTTCTATGCGAGCCAGACGCACGTTTGAGGCGTCTGGACAAGCGTCTCGGCGCGGGCCAGCTAGCTATAGCGTTTTTAGAATTTAGCCAGGAACAAAAATGTGCAATTTTTTTGCCGTTCTATGCGAACCAGACGCACGTTTGAGGCGTCTGGAGACGCGTCTCGGCGCGGGCCAGCTAGCTATAGCGTTTTTAGAATTTAGCCAGGAACAAAAATGTGCAACTTTTTGCATTTGTATGCGAGTCAGGCGCACGTTTGAGGCGTCTGGAGACGCGTCTCGGCGCTGGCCAGCTAGCTATAGCGTTTTTAGAATTTAGCCAGGAACAAAAATGTGCAATTTTTTGCAGTTCTATGCGCGCCAGACGCACGTTTGAGGCGTCTGGAGACGCGTCTCGGCGCGGGCCAGCTAGCTATAGCGTTTTTAGAATTTAGCCAGGAACAAAAATGTGCAATTTTTTTAAAGAAAGAAATAAAGAAAAATGTTTATTTGGGACTCGCACTAGACAGATAAAATGAAAAAAAAAAAATGTAAAAATAACAGTTATAAAATATATATATACAGTTAAGCGGCATCCTTAAATTAATCTGTGCGAGGCCAAGAAGGTCCCTGTCTCAGCATAAGCTGCGATATTTAATAATAAATATCACAGCGCTGGTGTTATGACAGGGCCTGGCGTGATGTCACGGACACACATACGGAACAACACTAAGATATAAATACAATAAAATAATAATTAATTAATTAAATAGTTGAGAGTACGTGAGTGAGTTTGTGTATAAACAAAACAAAATAAAATAAAATGTGCAATAGATAAATACATACAAATAATAACTTCAAAATTAACCAAATCCCAATGGCCCAGTGCTCCAGTTTCATTTGTCAATGTCATAGACAAATGACGGAACGCGCGGGCGCACTGTGGGAAGCTATGGTCACAGACTATTCGTAATGGCTGGTTGTCGAAATTAAAAAAATGGCATTATGTAATATATTAGTCTGTTTGCGCATCCGCCTCTCAATACGCCTGCTGTCACTTTATAAAATGTCAATGTCAAACGTCACTGTCATATGTCATATGTCAATGTCCATAGCGAACACCGAGCACTGGTGAGGCGGCCATCTTGTAATAAGTGACACTAAGTGTTGTACCGTCGTGGAGTGCGCACGCAACCACGTGCTCGGTGGACGTTAAGTTCTAATCCGCGTTAAGCTTAGTGATCATTAATTAATTGGTGAAACTATTGATTGTAGTATCGAGAATTATAAGTGAAGTGATTATTGCAATAGTTATTTTATTGAAATACTGTCTTCCTACCCGATAATCCACGCCTACCCGTACATGTCTCATAATCCTGATGATAGTCGAAAGACTTCAAGTCTATGAAAATGGCCGAAACACAACAAACAATGTAAATAAAACAAAACGAAAGCCTTATCGAGTGCATCTATAATAGTATAGCTAAGTTAACACGAGAACATGGGACCGTTCACAAATACTCGTTGCGTGCATACCCTGGGAAAGTTAATATTTTTATGTAGTTTCTTTTTGAATGCGCAGTAGGTGTTGCTTGAATTTTGAACTAAAAGTACCAAGTGTTTTTATAGCACGAAACGGCGGTGGCAGGTCGTTCCAGCAACGAGAAGCTGCGAATTTAAAACTTCCACGGAATGCAGCAGTTCGATGAGGCGTAGACAACAAAAGGTAAGCCGATGCTCTTGTTTTCACTTTGTTCACATCTCGGGCCCAAGTTAACCTATTATATAGATATATATACTATATTTGAACAAAAATGTGCAATTTTTTGCAGTTCTATGCGAGCCAGACGCACGTTTGAGGCGTCTGGAGACGCGTCTCGGCGCGGGCCAGCTAGCTATAGCGTTTTTAGAATTTAGCCAGGAACAAAAATGTGCAATTTTTTGCAGTTCTATGCGAGCCAGACGCACGTTTGAGGCGTCTGGAGACGCGTCTCGGCGCGGGCCAGCTAGCTATAGCGTTTTTAGAATTTAGCCAGGAACAAAAATGTGCAATTTTTTGCAGTTCTATGCGAGCCAGACGCACGTTTGAGGCGTCTGGAGACGCGTCTCGGCGCGGGCCAGCTAGCTATAGCGTATTTAGAATTTAGCTAGGAACAAAAATGTGCAATTTTTTGCAGTTCTATGCGAGCCAGACGCACGTTTGAGGCGTCTGGAGACGCGTCTCGGCGCGGGCCAGCTAGCTATAGCGTTTTTAGAATTTAGCCAGGAACAAAAATGTGTAATTTTATGCAGTTCTATGCGAGCCAGACGCAAGTTTGAGGCGTCTGGAGACGCGTCTCGACGCGGGCCAGCAAGTTATAGCGTTTTTAGAATTTAGCCAGGAACAAAAATGTGCAATTTTTTGCAGTACTATGCGAGCCAGACGCACGTTTAAGGCGTCTGGAGACGCGTCTCGGCGCGGGCCAGCTAGCTATAGCGTTTTTAGAATTTAGCCAGGAACAAAAATGTGCAGTTTTTTGCAGTTCTATGTGAGCGATACGCACGTTTGGGGCGTCTGGAGACGCGTCTCGGCGCGGGCCAGCTAGCTATAGCGTTTTTAGAATTTAGCCAGGAACAAAAATGTGCAATTTTTTGCAGTTCTATGCGAGCCAGACGCACGTTTGAGGCGTCTGGAGACGCGTCTCGGCGCGGGCCAGCTAGCTATAGCGTTTTTAGAATTTAGCCAGGAACAAAAATGTGCAATTTTTTGCAGTTCTATGCGAGCCAGACGCACGTTTGAGGCGTCTGGAGACGCGTCTCGGCGCGGGCCAGCTAGCTATAGCGTTTTTAGAATTTAGCCAGGAACAAAAATGTGCAATTTTTTGCAGTTCTTTGCGAACCAGACGCACGTTTGAGGCGTCTGGAGACGCGTCTCGACGCGTGCCAGCTAGCTATAGCGTTTTTAGAATTTAGCCAGGAACAAAAATGTGCAATTTTTTGCAGTTCTATGCGGGCCAGACGCACGTTTGAGGCGTCTGGAGACGCGTCTCGGCGCGGGCCAGCTAGCTATAGCATTTTTAGAATTTAGCCAGGAACAAAAATGTGCAATTTTTTGCAGTTCTATGCGAGCCAGACGCACGTTTGAGGCGTCTGGAGACGCGTCTCGACGCGGGCCAGCTAGCTCTAGCGTTTTTAGAATTTAGCCAGGAACAAAAATGTGCAATTTTTTGCAGTTCTTTGCGAGCCAGACGCACGTTTGAGGCGTCTGGAGACGCGTCTCGGCGCGGGCCAGCTAGCTATAGCGCTTTTAGAATTTAGCCAGGAACAAAAATGTGCATTTTTTTGCAGTTCTATGCGAGCCAGACGCACGTTTGAGGCGTCTGGAGACGCGTCTCGGCGCGGGCCAGCTAGCTATAGCGTTTTTAGAATTTAGCCAGGAACAAAAATGTGCAATTTTTTGCAGTTTTATGCGAGCCAGACGCACGTTTGAGGCGTCTGGAGACGCGTCTCGGCGCGGGCCAGCTAGCTATAGCGTTTTTAGAATTTAGCCAGAAACAAAAATGTGCAATTTTTTGCCGTTCTATGCGAACCAGACGCACGTTTGAGGCGTCTGGAGACGCGTCTCGGCGCGGGCCAGCTAGCTATAGCGTTTTTAGAATTTAGCCAGGAACAAAAATGTGCAATTTTGTGCAGCTCTATGCGAGCCAGACGCACGTTTGAGGCGCCTGGAGACGCGTCTCGGCGCGGGCCAGCTAGCTATAGCGTTTTTAGAATTTAGCCAGGAACAAAAATGTGCAATTTTTGCAGTTCTATGCGAGCCAGACGCACATTTGAGGCGTCTGGAGACGCGTCTCGGCGCGGGCCAGCTAGCTATAGCGTTTTTAGAATTTAGCCAGGAACAAAAATGTGCAATTTTTTGCAGTTCTATGCGAGCCAGACGCACGTTTGAGGCGTCTGGACAAGCGTCTCGGCGCGGGCCAGCTAGCTATAGCGTTTTTAGAATTTAGCCAGGAACAAAAATGTGCAATTTTTTTGCCGTTCTATGCGAACCAGACGCACGTTTGAGGCGTCTGGAGACGCGTCTCGGCGCGGGCCAGCTAGCTATAGCGTTTTTAGAATTTAGCCAGGAATAAAAATGTGCAGTTTTTTGCAGTTCTATGCGAGCGAGACGCACGTTTGGGGCGTCTGGAGACGCGTCTCGGCGCGGGCCAGCTAGCTATAGCGTTTTTAGAATTTAGCCAGGAACAAAAATGTCCAATTTTTTGCAGTTCTATGCGAGCCAGACGCACCTTTGAGGCGTCTGGAGACGCGTCTCGGCGCGGGCCAGCTAGCTATAGCGTTTTTAGAATTTAGCCAGGAACAAAAATGTGCAATTTTTTGCAGTTCTATGCGAGCCAGACGCACGTTTGAGGCGTCTGGAGACGCGTCTCGGCGCGGGCCAGCTAGCTATAGCGTTTTTAGAATTTAGCCAGGAACAAAAATGTGTAATTTTATGCAGTTCTATGCGAGCCAGACGCAAGTTTGAGGCGTCTGGAGACGCGTCTCGACGCGGGCCAGCAAGTTATAGCGTTTTTAGAATTTAGCCAGGAACAAAAATGTGCAATTTTTTGCAGTACTATGCGAGCCAGACGCACGTTTAAGGCGTCTGGAGACGCGTCTCGGCGCGGGCCAGCTAGCTATAGCGTTTTTAGAATTTAGCCAGGAACAAAAATGTGCAGTTTTTTGCAGTTCTATGTGAGCGATACGCACGTTTGGGGCGTCTGGAGACGCGTCTCGGCGCGGGCCAGCTAGCTATAGCGTTTTTAGAATTTAGCCAGGAACAAAAATGTGCAATTTTTTGCAGTTCTATGCGAGCCAGACGCACGTTTGAGGCGTCTGGAGACGCGTCTCGGCGCGGGCCAGCTAGCTATAGCGTTTTTAGAATTTAGCCAGGAACAAAAATGTGCAATTTTTTGCAGTTCTATGCGAGCCAGACGCACGTTTGAGGCGTCTGGAGACGCGTCTCGGCGCGGGCCAGCTAGCTATAGCGTTTTTAGAATTTAGCCAGGAACAAAAATGTGCAATTTTTTGCAGTTCTTTGCGAACCAGACGCACGTTTGAGGCGTCTGGAGACGCGTCTCGACGCGTGCCAGCTAGCTATAGCGTTTTTAGAATTTAGCCAGGAACAAAAATGTGCAATTTTTTGCAGTTCTATGCGGGCCAGACGCACGTTTGAGGCGTCTGGAGACGCGTCTCGGCGCGGGCCAGCTAGCTATAGCATTTTTAGAATTTAGCCAGGAACAAAAATGTGCAATTTTTTGCAGTTCTATGCGAGCCAGACGCACGTTTGAGGCGTCTGGAGACGCGTCTCGACGCGGGCCAGCTAGCTCTAGCGTTTTTAGAATTTAGCCAGGAACAAAAATGTGCAATTTTTTGCAGTTCTTTGCGAGCCAGACGCACGTTTGAGGCGTCTGGAGACGCGTCTCGGCGCGGGCCAGCTAGCTATAGCGCTTTTAGAATTTAGCCAGGAACAAAAATGTGCATTTTTTTGCAGTTCTATGCGAGCCAGACGCACGTTTGAGGCGTCTGGAGACGCGTCTCGGCGCGGGCCAGCTAGCTATAGCGTTTTTAGAATTTAGCCAGGAACAAAAATGTGCAATTTTTTGCAGTTTTATGCGAGCCAGACGCACGTTTGAGGCGTCTGGAGACGCGTCTCGGCGCGGGCCAGCTAGCTATAGCGTTTTTAGAATTTAGCCAGAAACAAAAATGTGCAATTTTTTGCCGTTCTATGCGAACCAGACGCACGTTTGAGGCGTCTGGAGACGCGTCTCGGCGCGGGCCAGCTAGCTATAGCGTTTTTAGAATTTAGCCAGGAACAAAAATGTGCAACTTTTTGCATTTGTATAAGAGCCAGGCGCACGTTTGAGGCGTCTGGAGACGCGTCGCGGCGCGGGCCAGCTAGCTATAGCGTTTTTAGAATTTAGCCAGGAACAAAAATGTGCAATTTTGTGCAGCTCTATGCGAGCCAGACGCACGTTTGAGGCGCCTGGAGACGCGTCTCGGCGCGGGCCAGCTAGCTATAGCGTTTTTAGAATTTAGCCAGGAACAAAAATGTGCAATTTTTGCAGTTCTATGCTAGCCAGACGCACATTTGAGGCGTCTGGAGACGCGTCTCGGCGCGGGCCAGCTAGCTATAGCGTTTTTAGAATTTAGCCAGGAACAAAAATGTGCAATTTTTTGCAGTTCTATGCGAGCCAGACGCACGTTTGAGGCGTCTGGACAAGCGTCTCGGCGCGGGCCAGCTAGCTATAGCGTTTTTAGAATTTAGCCAGGAACAAAAATGTGCAATTTTTTTGCCGTTCTATGCGAACCAGACGCACGTTTGAGGCGTCTGGAGACGCGTCTCGGCGCGGGCCAGCTAGCTATAGCGTTTTTAGAATTTAGCCAGGAATAAAAATGTGCAGTTTTTTGCAGTTCTATGCGAGCGAGACGCACGTTTGGGGCGTCTGGAGACGCGTCTCGGCGCGGGCCAGCTAGCTATAGCGTTTTTAGAATTTAGCCAGGAACAAAAATGTCCAATTTTTTGCAGTTCTATGCGAGCCAGACGCACCTTTGAGGCGTCTGGAGACGCGTCTCGGCGCGGGCCAGCTAGCTATAGCGTTTTTAGAATTTAGCCAGGAACAAAAATGTGCAATTTTTTGCAGTTCTATGCGAGCCAGACGCACGTTTGAGGCGTCTGGAGACGCGTCTCGACGCGTGCCAGCTAGCTATAGCGTTTTTAGAATTTAGCCAGGAACAAAAATGTGCATTTTTTGCAGTTCTATGCGAGCCAGACGCATGTTTGAGGCGTCTGGAGACGCGTCTCGGCGCGGGCCAGCTAGCTATAGCGTTTTTAGAATTTAGCCAGGAACAAAAATGTGCAATTTTTTGCAGTTCTTTGCGAACCAGACGCACGTTTGAGGCGTCTGGAGACGCGTCTCGACGCGTGCCATCTAGCTATAGCGTTTTTAGAATTTAGCCAGGAACAAAAATGTGCAATTTTTTGCAGTTCTATGCGGGCCAGACGCACGTTTGAGGCGTCTGGAGACGCGTCTCGGCGCGGGCCAGCTAGCTATAGCATTTTTAGAATTTAGCCAGGAACAAAAATGTGCAATTTTTTGCAGTTCTATGCGAGCCAGACGCACGTTTGAGGCGTCTGGAGACGCGTCTCGACGCGGGCCAGCTAGCTCTAGCGTTTTTAGAATTTAGCCAGGAACAAAAATGTGCAATTTTTTGCAGTTCTTTGCGAGCCAGACGCACGTTTGAGGCGTCTGGAGACGCGTCTCGGCGCGGGCCAGCTAGCTATAGCGCTTTTAGAATTTAGCCAGGAACAAAAATGTGCATTTTTTTGCAGTTCTATGCGAGCCAGACGCACGTTTGAGGCGTCTGGAGACGCGTCTCGGCGCGGGCCAGCAAGCTATAGCGTTTTTAGAATTTAGCCAGGAACAAAAATATGCAAATTTTTGCAGTTTTATGCGAGCCAGACGCACGTTTGAGGCGTCTGGAGACGCGTCTCGGCGCGGGCCAGCTAGCTATAGCGTTTTTAGAATTTAGCCAGAAACAAAAATGTGCAATTTTTTGCCGTTCTATGCGAACCAGACGCACGTTTGAGGCATCTGGAGACGCGTCTCGGCGCGGGCCAGCTAGCTATAGCGTTTTTAGAATTTAGCCAGGAACAAAAATGTGCAACTTTTTGCATTTGTATAAGAGCCAGACGCACGTTTGAGGCGTCTGGAGACGCGTCTCGGCGCGGGCCAGCTAGCTATAGCGTTTTTAGAATTTAGCCAGGAACAAAAATGTGCAATTTTTTGCAGTTCTTTGCGAACCAGACGCACGTTTGAGGCGTCTGGAGACGCGTCTCGGCGCGTGCCAGCTAGCTATAACGTTTTTAGAATTTAGCCAGGAATAAAAATGTGCAATTTTTTGCAGTTCTATGCGGGCCAGACGCACGTTTGAGGCGTCTGGAGACGCGTCTCGGCGCGGGCCAGCTAGCTATAGCGTTTTTAGAATTTAGCCAGAAACAAAAATGTGCAATTTTTTGCCGTTCTATGCGAACCAGACGCACGTTTGAGGCGTCTGGAGACGCGTCTCGGCGCGGGCCAGCTAGCTATAGCGTTTTTAGAATTTAGCCAGGAACAAAAATGTGCAACTTTTTGCATTTGTATAAGAGCCAGACGCACGTTTGAGGCGTCTGGAGACGCGTCTCGACGCGTGCCAGCTAGCTATAGCGTTTTTAGAATTTAGCCAGGAACAAAAATGTGCAATTTTTTGCCGTTCTATGCGAACCAGACGCACGTTTGAGGCGTCTGGAGACGCGTCTCGACGCGTGCCAGCTAGCTATAGCGTTTTTAGAATTTAGCCAGGAACAAAAATGTGCAATTTTTTGGAGTTCTATGCGGGCCAGACGCACGTTTGAGGCGTCTGGAGACGCGTCTCGGCGCGGGCCAGCTAGCTATAGCATTTTTAGAATTTAGCCAGGAACAAAAATGTGCAATTTTTTGCAGTTCTATGCGAGCCAGACGCACGTTTGAGGCGTCTGGAGACGCGTCTCGGCGCGGGCCAGCTAGCTATAGCGCTTTTAGAATTTAGCCAGGAACAAAAATATGCAAATTTTTGCAGTTTTATGCGAGCCAGACGCACGTTTGAGGCGTCTGGAGACGCGTCTCGGCGCGGGCCAGCTAGCTATAGCGTTTTTAGAATTTAGCCAGAAACAAAAATGTGCAATTTTTTGCCGTTCTATGCGAACCAGACGCACGTTTGAGGCATCTGGAGACGCGTCTCGGCGCGGGCCAGCTAGCTATAGCGTTTTTAGAATTTAGCCAGGAACAAAAATGTGCAACTTTTTGCATTTGTATAAGAGCCAGACGCACGTTTGAGGCGTCTGGAGACGCGTCTCGGCGCGGGCCAGCTAGCTATAGCGTTTTTAGAATTTAGCCAGGAACAAAAATGTGCAATTTTTTGTAGTTCTATGCGAGCCAGACGCACGTTTGAGGCGTCTGGAGACGCGTCTCGGCGCGGGCCAGCTAGCTATAGCGTTTTTAGAATTTAGCCAGGAACAAAAATGTGCAATTTTTTGCAGTTCTTTGCGAACCAGACGCACGTTTGAGGCGTCTGGAGACGCGTCTCGGCGCGTGCCAGCTAGCTATAGCGTTTTTAGAATTTAGCCAGGAATAAAAATGTGCAATTTTTTGCAGTTCTATGCGGGCCAGACGCACGTTTGAGGCGTCTGGAGACGCGTCTCGGCGCGGGCCAGCTAGCTATAGCGTTTTTAGAATTTAGCCAGAAACAAAAATGTGCAATTTTTTGCCGTTCTATGCGAACCAGACGCACGTTTGAGGCGTCTGGAGACGCGTCTCGGCGCGGGCCAGCTAGCTATAGCGTTTTTAGAATTTAGCCAGGAACAAAAATGTGCAATTTTTTGCAGTTCTATGCGAGCCAGACGCACGTTTGAGGCATCTGGAGACGCGTCTCGGCGCGGGCCAGCTAGCTATAGCGTTTTTAGAATTTAGTCAGGAACAAAAATGTGCAATTTTTTGCAGTTCTTTGCGAGCCAGACGCTCGTTTGAGGCGTCTCGGCGCCGGCCAGCTAGCTATAGCGTTTTTAGAATTTAGCCAGGAACAAAAATGTGCAATTTTTTGCAGTTCTATGCGAGCCAGACGCACGTTTGAGGCGTCTGGAGAGGCGTCTCGACGCGGGCCAACTAGCTATAGCGTTTTTAGAATTTAGCTAGGAACAAAAATGTGCAATTTTTTGCAGTTCTATGCGAGCCAGACGCACGTTTGAGGCGTCTGGAGACGCGTCTCGGCGCGGGCCAGCTAGCTATATCGTTTTTAGAATTTAGCCAGGAAAAAAAATGTGCAATTTTTTGCAGTTCTATGCGAGCCAAACGCACGTTTGAGGCGTCTGGAGACGCGTCTCGGCGCGGGCCAGCTAGCTATAGCGTTTTTAAAATTTAGCCAGGAACAAAAATGTGCAATTTTTTGCAGTTCTATGCGAGCCGGACGCACGTTTGAGGCGTCTGGAGACGCGTCTCGGCGCGGGCCAGCTAGCTATAGCGCTTTTAGGATTTAGCCAGGAACAAAAATGTGCAATTTTTTGCAGTTCTATGCGAGCCAGACGCACGTTTGAGGCGTCTGGAGAGGCGTCTCGACGCGGGCCAACTAGCTATAGCGTTTTTAGAATTTAGTTAGGAACAAAAATGTGCAATTTTTTGCAGTTCTATGCGAGCCAGACGCACGTTTGAGGCGTCTGGAGACGCGTCTCGGCGCGGGCCAGCTAGCTATATCGTTTTTAGAATTTAGCCAGGGAAAAAAATGTGCAATTTTTTGCAGTTCTATGCGAGCCAGACGCACGTTTGAGGCGTCTGGAGACGCGTCTCGGCGCGGGCCAGCTAGCTATAGCGTTTTTAAAATTTAGCCAGGAACAAAAATGTGCAATTTTTTGCAGTTCTATGCGAGCCGGACGCACGTTTGAGGCGTCTGGAGACGCGTCTCGGCGCGGGCCAGCTAGCTATAGCGCTTTTAGGATTTAGCCAGGAACAAAAATGTGCAATTTTTTGCAGTTCTATGCGAGCCAGACGCACGTTTGAGGCGTCTGGAGACGCGTCTCGGCGCGGGCCAGCTAGCTATAGCGTTTTAAGAATTTAGCCAGGAACAAAAATGTGCAATTTTTTGCAGTTCTATGCGAGCCAGACGCACGTTTGAGGCGTCTCGGCGTGGGCCAGCTAGCTATAGCGTTTTTAGAATTTAGTCAGGAACAAAAATGTGCAATTTTTTGCAGTTCTATGCGAGCCAGACGCACGTTTGAGGCGTCTGGAGACGCGTCTCGGCGCTGGCCAGCTAGCTATAGCGTTTTTAGAATTTAGCCAGGAACAAAAATGTGCAATTTTTTGCAGTTCTATGCGAGCCAGACGCACGTTTGAGGCGTCTGGAGACGCGTCTCGGCGCGGGTCAGCTAGCTATAGCGTTTTTAGAATTTAGCCAGGAACAAAATGTGCAATTTTTTGCAGTTCTATGCGAGCCAGACGCACGTTTGAGGCGTCTGGAGACGCGTCTTGGCGCGGGCCAGGTAGCTAAAGCGTTTTTAGAATTTAGCCAGGAACAAAAATGTGCAATTTTTTGCAGTTCTATGCGAGCCAGACGCACGTTTGAGGCGTCTGGAGAGGCGTCTCGACGCGGGCCAACTAGCTATAGCGTTTTTAGAATTTAGTTAGGAACAAAAATGTGCAATTTTTTGCAGTTCTATGCGAGCCAGACGCACGTTTGAGGCGTCTGGAGACGCGTCTCGGCGCGGGCTAGCTAGCTATAGCGTTTTTAGAATTTAGTCAGGAACAAAAATGTGCAATTTTTTGCAGTTCTTTGCGAGCCAGACGCTCGTTTGAGGCGTCTCGGCGCCGGCCAGCTAGCTATAGCGTTTTTAGAATTTAGCCAGGAACAAAAATGTGCAATTTTTTGCAGTTCTATGCGAGCCAGACGCACGTTTGAGGCGTCTGGAGACGCGTCTCGGCGCGGGCCAGCTAGCTATAGCGTTTTTAGAATTTAGCCAGGAACAAAAATGTGCAATTTTTTGCAGTTCTATGCGAGCCAGACGCACGTTTGAGGCGTCTGGAGACGCGTCTCGGCGCGGGCCAGCTAGCTATAGCGTTTTTAGAATTTAGCCAGGAACAAAAAGGTGCAATTTTTTGTAGTTCTATGCGAGCCAGACGCACGTTTGAGGCGTCTGGAGACGCGTCTCGGCGCGGGCCAGCTAGCTATAGCGTTTTTAGAATTTAGCCAGGAACAAAAATGTGCAATTTTTTGCAGTTCTATGCGAGCCAGACGCACGTTTGAGACGTCTGGAGACGCGTCTCGGCGCGGGCCAGCCAACTATCGCGTTTTTAGGATTTAGCCAGGAACAAAAATGTGCAATTTTTTGCAGTTCTATGCGAGCCAGACGCACGTTTGAGGCGTCTGGAGACGCGTCTCGGCGCGGGCCAGCTAGCTATAGCGTTTTTAGAATTTAGCCAGGAACAAAAATGTGCAATTTTTTGCAGTTCTATGCGAGCCAGACGCACGTTTGAGGCGTCTCGGCGCGGGCCAGCTAGCTATAGCGTTTTTAGAATTTAGCCAGGAACAAAAATGTGCAATTTTTTGCAGTTCTATGCGAGCCAGACGCACGTTTGAGGCGTCTCGGCGCCGGCCAGCTAGCTATAGCGTTTTTAGAATTTAGCCAGGAACAAAAATGTGCAATTTTTTGCAGTTCTATGCGAGACAGACGCACGTTTGAGGCGTCTGGAGACGCGTCTCGGCGCGGGCCAGCTAGCTATAGCGTTTTTAGAATTTAGCCAGGAACAAAAATGTGCAATTTTTTGTAGTTCTATGCGAGCCAGACGCACGTTTGAGGCGTCTGGAGACGCGTCTCGGCGCGCGCCAGCTAGCTATAGCGTTTTTAGAATTTAGCCAGGAACAAAAATGTGCAATTTTTTGCAGTTCTATGCGAGTCAGACGCACGTTTGAGGCGTCTGGAGACGCGTCTCGGCGCGGGCCAGCCAGCTATCGCGTTTTTAGGATTTAGCCAGGAACAAAAATGTGCATTTTTTTGCAGTTCTATGCGAGCCAGACGCACGTTTGAGGCGTCTGGAGACGCGTCTCGGCGCGGGCCAGCTAGCTATAGCGTTTTTAGAATTTAGCCAGGAACAAAAATGTGCATTTTTTTGCAGTTCTATGCGAGCCAGACGCACGTTTGAGGCGTCTGGAGACGCGTCTCGGCGCGGGCCAGCTAGCTATAGCGTTTTTAGAATTTAGCCAGGAACAAAAATGTGCAATTTTTTGTAGTTCTATGCGAGCCAGACGCACGTTTGAGGTGTCTGGAGACGCGTCTCGGCGCGGGCCAGCTAGCTATAGCGTTTTAGAATTTAGCCAGTAACAAAAATGTGCAATTTTTTGCAGTTCTATGCGAGCCAGACGCACGTTTGAGGCGTCTGGATACGCGTCTCGGCGCGGGCCAGCTAGCTTTAGCGTTTTTAGAATTTAGCCAGGAACAAAAATGTGCAATTTTTTGCAGTTCTATGCGAGCCAGACGCACGTTTGAGGCGTCTGGAGACGCGTCTCGGCGCGGGCCAGCTAGCTATAGCGTTTTTAGAATTTAGCGAGGAACAAAAATGTGCAATTTTTTGCAGTTCTATGCGAGCCAGACGCACGTTTGAGGCATCTGGAGACGCGTCTCGGCGCGGGCCAGCTAGCTTTAGCGGTTTTAGAATTTAGCCAGGAACAACAATGTGCAATTTTTTGCAGTTCTATGCGAGCCAGACGCACGTTTGAGGCGTCTGGAGACGCGTCTCGGCGCGGGCCAGCTAGCTATAGCGTTTTTAGAATTTAGCGAGGAACAAAAATGTGCAATTTTTTGCAGTTCTATGCGAGCCAGACGCACGTTTGAGGCGTCTGGAGACGCGTCTCGGCGCGGGCCAGCTAGCTATAGCGTTTTTAGAATTTAGTCAGGAACAAAAATGTGCAATTTTTTGCAGTTCTTTGCGAGCCAGACGCTCGTTTGAGGCGTCTCGGCGCGGGCCAGCTAGCTATAGCGTTTTTAGAATTTAGCCAGGAACAAAAATGTGCAATTTTTTGCAGTTCTATGCGAGCCAGACGCACGTTTGAGGCGTCTGGAGAGGCGTCTCGACGCGGGCCAACTAGCTATAGCGTTTTTAGAATTTAGTTAGGAACAAAAATGTGCAATTTTTTGCAGTTCTATGCGAGCCAGACGCACGTTTGAGGCGTCTGGAGACGCGTCTCGGCGCGGGCCAGCTAGCTATAGCGTTTTTAGAATTTAGCCAGGAACAAAAATGTGCAATTTTGTGCAGCTCTATGCGAGCCAGACGCACGTTTGAGGCGTCTGGAGACGCGTCTCGGCGCGGGCCAGCTAGATATAGCGTTTTTAGAATTTAGCCAGGAACATAAATTTGCAATTTTTTGCAGTTCTATGCGAGCCAGACGCACGTTTGAGGCGTCTGGAGACGCGTCTCGGCGCGGGCCAGCTAGCTATAGCGTTTTTAGAATCTAGCGAGGAACAAAAATGTGCAATTTTTTGCAGTTCTATGCAAGCCAGACGCACGTTTGAGGCGTCTGGACAAGCGTCTCGGCGCGGGCCAGCTAGCTATAGCGTTTTTAGAATTTAGCCAGGAACAAAAATGTGCAATTTTTTTGCCGTTCTATGCGAACCAGACGCACGTTTGAGGCGTCTGGAGACGCGTCTCGGCGCGGGCCAGCTAGCTATAGCGTTTTTAGAATTTAGCCAGGAACAAAAATGTGCAACTTTTTGCATTTGTATGCGAGTCAGGCGCACGTTTGAGGCGTCTGGAGACGCGTCTCGGCGCTGGCCAGCTAGCTATAGCGTTTTTAGAATTTAGCCAGGAACAAAAATGTGCAATTTTTTGCAGTTCTATGCGAGCCAGACGCACGTTTGAGGCGTCTGGAGACGCGTCTCGGCGCGGGCCAGCTAGCTATAGCGTTTTTAGAATTTAGCCAGGAACAAAAATGTGCAATTTTTTTAAAGAAAGAAAGAAAGAAAAATGTTTATTTGGGACTCGCACTAGACAGATAAAATGAAAAAAAAAATGTAAAAATAACAGTTATAAAATATATATATACAGTTAAGCGGCATCCTTAAATTAATCTGTGCGAGGCCAAGAAGGTCCCTGTCTCAGCATAAGCTGCGATATTTAATAATAAATATCACAGCGCTGGTGTTATGACAGGGCCTGGCGTGATGTCACGGACACACATACGGAACAACACTAAGATATAAATACAATAAAATAATAATTAATTAATTAAATAGTTGAGAGTACGTGAGTGAGTTTGTGTATAAACAAAACAAAATAAAATAAAATGTGCAATAGATAAATACATACAAATAATAACTTCAAAATTAACCAAATCCCAATGGCCCAGTGCTCCAGTTTCATTTGTCAATGTCATAGACAAATGACGGAACGCGCGGGCGCACTGTGGGAAGCTATGGTCACAGACTATTCGTAATGGCTGGTTGTCGAAATTAAAAAAATGGCATTATGTAATATATTAGTCTGTTTGCGCATCCGCCTCTCAATACGCCTGCTGTCACTTTATAAAATGTCAATGTCAAACGTCACTGTCATATGTCATATGTCAATGTCCATAGCGAACACCGAGCACTGGTGAGGCGGCCATCTTGTAATAAGTGACACTAAGTGTTGTACCGTCGTGGAGTGCGCACGCAACCACGTGCTCGGTGGACGTTAAGTTCTAATCCGCGTTAAGCTTAGTGATCATTAATTAATTGGTGAAACTATTGATTGTAGTATCGAGAATTATAAGTGAAGTGATTATTGCAATAGTTATTTTATTGAAATACTGTCTTCCTACCCGATAATCCACGCCTACCCGTACATGTCTCATAATCCTGATGATAGTCGAAAGACTTCAAGTCTATGAAAATGGCCGAAACACAACAAACAATGTAAATAAAACAAAACGAAAGCCTTATCGAGTGCATCTATAATAGTATAGCTAAGTTAACACGAGAACATGGGACCGTTCACAAATACTCGTTGCGTGCATACCCTGGGAAAGTTAATATTTTTATGTAGTTTCTTTTTGAATGCGCAGTAGGTGTTGCTTGAATTTTGAACTAAAAGTACCAAGTGTTTTTATAGCACGAAACGGCGGTGGCAGGTCGTTCCAGCAACGAGAAGCTGCGAATTTAAAACTTCCACGGAATGCAGCAGTTCGATGAGGCGTAGACAACAAAAGGTAAGCCGATGCTCTTGTTTTCACTTTGTTCACATCTCGGGCCCAAGTTAACCTATTATATAGATATAAATACTATATTTGAACAAAAATGTGCAATTTTTTGCAGTTCTATGCGAGCCAGACGCACGTTTGAGGCGTCTGGAGACGCGTCTCGGCGCGGGCCAGCTAGCTATAGCGTTTTTAGAATTTAGCCAGGAACAAAAATGTGCAATTTTTTGCAGTTCTATGCGAGCCAGACGCACGTTTGAGGCGTCTGGAGACGCGTCTCGGCGCGGGCCAGCTAGCTATAGCGTTTTTAGAATTTAGCCAGGAACAAAAATGTGCAATTTTTTGCAGTTCTATGCGAGCCAGACGCACGTTTGAGGCGTCTGGAGACGCGTCTCGGCGCGGGCCAGCTAGCTATAGCGTATTTAGAATTTAGCTAGGAACAAAAATGTGCAATTTTTTGCAGTTCTATGCGAGCCAGACGCACGTTTGAGGCGTCTGGAGACGCGTCTCGGCGCGGGCCAGCTAGCTATAGCGTTTTTAGAATTTAGCCAGGAACAAAAATGTGTAATTTTATGCAGTTCTATGCGAGCCAGACGCAAGTTTGAGGCGTCTGGAGACGCGTCTCGACGCGGGCCAGCAAGTTATAGCGTTTTTAGAATTTAGCCAGGAACAAAAATGTGCAATTTTTTGCAGTACTATGCGAGCCAGACGCACGTTTAAGGCGTCTGGAGACGCGTCTCGGCGCGGGCCAGCTAGCTATAGCGTTTTTAGAATTTAGCCAGGAACAAAAATGTGCAGTTTTTTGCAGTTCTATGTGAGCGATACGCACGTTTGGGGCGTCTGGAGACGCGTCTCGGCGCGGGCCAGCTAGCTATAGCGTTTTTAGAATTTAGCCAGGAACAAAAATGTGCAATTTTTTGCAGTTCTATGCGAGCCAGACGCACGTTTGAGGCGTCTGGAGACGCGTCTCGGCGCGGGCCAGCTAGCTATAGCGTTTTTAGAATTTAGCCAGGAACAAAAATGTGCAATTTTTTGCAGTTCTATGCGAGCCAGACGCACGTTTGAGGCGTCTGGAGACGCGTCTCGGCGCGGGCCAGCTAGCTATAGCGTTTTTAGAATTTAGCCAGGAACAAAAATGTGCAATTTTTTGCAGTTCTTTGCGAACCAGACGCACGTTTGAGGCGTCTGGAGACGCGTCTCGACGCGTGCCAGCTAGCTATAGCGTTTTTAGAATTTAGCCAGGAACAAAAATGTGCAATTTTTTGCAGTTCTATGCGGGCCAGACGCACGTTTGAGGCGTCTGGAGACGCGTCTCGGCGCGGGCCAGCTAGCTATAGCATTTTTAGAATTTAGCCAGGAACAAAAATGTGCAATTTTTTGCAGTTCTATGCGAGCCAGACGCACGTTTGAGGCGTCTGGAGACGCGTCTCGACGCGGGCCAGCTAGCTCTAGCGTTTTTAGAATTTAGCCAGGAACAAAAATGTGCAATTTTTTGCAGTTCTTTGCGAGCCAGACGCACGTTTGAGGCGTCTGGAGACGCGTCTCGGCGCGGGCCAGCTAGCTATAGCGCTTTTAGAATTTAGCCAGGAACAAAAATGTGCATTTTTTTGCAGTTCTATGCGAGCCAGACGCACGTTTGAGGCGTCTGGAGACGCGTCTCGGCGCGGGCCAGCTAGCTATAGCGTTTTTAGAATTTAGCCAGGAACAAAAATGTGCAATTTTTTGCAGTTTTATGCGAGCCAGACGCACGTTTGAGGCGTCTGGAGACGCGTCTCGGCGCGGGCCAGCTAGCTATAGCGTTTTTAGAATTTAGCCAGAAACAAAAATGTGCAATTTTTTGCCGTTCTATGCGAACCAGACGCACGTTTGAGGCGTCTGGAGACGCGTCTCGGCGCGGGCCAGCTAGCTATAGCGTTTTTAGAATTTAGCCAGGAACAAAAATGTGCAATTTTGTGCAGCTCTATGCGAGCCAGACGCACGTTTGAGGCGCCTGGAGACGCGTCTCGGCGCGGGCCAGCTAGCTATAGCGTTTTTAGAATTTAGCCAGGAACAAAAATGTGCAATTTTTGCAGTTCTATGCGAGCCAGACGCACATTTGAGGCGTCTGGAGACGCGTCTCGGCGCGGGCCAGCTAGCTATAGCGTTTTTAGAATTTAGCCAGGAACAAAAATGTGCAATTTTTTGCAGTTCTATGCGAGCCAGACGCACGTTTGAGGCGTCTGGACAAGCGTCTCGGCGCGGGCCAGCTAGCTATAGCGTTTTTAGAATTTAGCCAGGAACAAAAATGTGCAATTTTTTTGCCGTTCTATGCGAACCAGACGCACGTTTGAGGCGTCTGGAGACGCGTCTCGGCGCGGGCCAGCTAGCTATAGCGTTTTTAGAATTTAGCCAGGAATAAAAATGTGCAGTTTTTTGCAGTTCTATGCGAGCGAGACGCACGTTTGGGGCGTCTGGAGACGCGTCTCGGCGCGGGCCAGCTAGCTATAGCGTTTTTAGAATTTAGCCAGGAACAAAAATGTCCAATTTTTTGCAGTTCTATGCGAGCCAGACGCACCTTTGAGGCGTCTGGAGACGCGTCTCGGCGCGGGCCAGCTAGCTATAGCGTTTTTAGAATTTAGCCAGGAACAAAAATGTGCAATTTTTTGCAGTTCTATGCGAGCCAGACGCACGTTTGAGGCGTCTGGAGACGCGTCTCGGCGCGGGCCAGCTAGCTATAGCGTTTTTAGAATTTAGCCAGGAACAAAAATGTGTAATTTTATGCAGTTCTATGCGAGCCAGACGCAAGTTTGAGGCGTCTGGAGACGCGTCTCGACGCGGGCCAGCAAGTTATAGCGTTTTTAGAATTTAGCCAGGAACAAAAATGTGCAATTTTTTGCAGTACTATGCGAGCCAGACGCACGTTTAAGGCGTCTGGAGACGCGTCTCGGCGCGGGCCAGCTAGCTATAGCGTTTTTAGAATTTAGCCAGGAACAAAAATGTGCAGTTTTTTGCAGTTCTATGTGAGCGATACGCACGTTTGGGGCGTCTGGAGACGCGTCTCGGCGCGGGCCAGCTAGCTATAGCGTTTTTAGAATTTAGCCAGGAACAAAAATGTCCAATTTTTTGCAGTTCTATGCGAGCCAGACGCACGTTTGAGGCGTCTGGAGACGCGTCTCGGCGCGGGCCAGCTAGCTATAGCGTTTTTAGAATTTAGCCAGGAACAAAAATGTGCAATTTTTTGCAGTTCTATGCGAGCCAGACGCACGTTTGAGGCGTCTGGAGACGCGTCTCGGCGCGGGCCAGCTAGCTATAGCGTTTTTAGAATTTAGCCAGGAACAAAAATGTGCAATTTTTTGCAGTTCTTTGCGAACCAGACGCACGTTTGAGGCGTCTGGAGACGCGTCTCGACGCGTGCCAGCTAGCTATAGCGTTTTTAGAATTTAGCCAGGAACAAAAATGTGCAATTTTTTGCAGTTCTATGCGGGCCAGACGCACGTTTGAGGCGTCTGGAGACGCGTCTCGGCGCGGGCCAGCTAGCTATAGCATTTTTAGAATTTAGCCAGGAACAAAAATGTGCAATTTTTTGCAGTTCTATGCGAGCCAGACGCACGTTTGAGGCGTCTGGAGACGCGTCTCGACGCGGGCCAGCTAGCTCTAGCGTTTTTAGAATTTAGCCAGGAACAAAAATGTGCAATTTTTTGCAGTTCTTTGCGAGCCAGACGCACGTTTGAGGCGTCTGGAGACGCGTCTCGGCGCGGGCCAGCTAGCTATAGCGCTTTTAGAATTTAGCCAGGAACAAAAATGTGCATTTTTTTGCAGTTCTATGCGAGCCAGACGCACGTTTGAGGCGTCTGGAGACGCGTCTCGGCGCGGGCCAGCTAGCTATAGCGTTTTTAGAATTTAGCCAGGAACAAAAATGTGCAATTTTTTGCAGTTTTATGCGAGCCAGACGCACGTTTGAGGCGTCTGGAGACGCGTCTCGGCGCGGGCCAGCTAGCTATAGCGTTTTTAGAATTTAGCCAGAAACAAAAATGTGCAATTTTTTGCCGTTCTATGCGAACCAGACGCACGTTTGAGGCGTCTGGAGACGCGTCTCGGCGCGGGCCAGCTAGCTATAGCGTTTTTAGAATTTAGCCAGGAACAAAAATGTGCAACTTTTTGCATTTGTATAAGAGCCAGGCGCACGTTTGAGGCGTCTGGAGACGCGTCGCGGCGCGGGCCAGCTAGCTATAGCGTTTTTAGAATTTAGCCAGGAACAAAAATGTGCAATTTTGTGCAGCTCTATGCGAGCCAGACGCACGTTTGAGGCGCCTGGAGACGCGTCTCGGCGCGGGCCAGCTAGCTATAGCGTTTTTAGAATTTAGCCAGGAACAAAAATGTGCAATTTTTGCAGTTCTATGCTAGCCAGACGCACATTTGAGGCGTCTGGAGACGCGTCTCGGCGCGGGCCAGCTAGCTATAGCGTTTTTAGAATTTAGCCAGGAACAAAAATGTGCAATTTTTTGCAGTTCTATGCGAGCCAGACGCACGTTTGAGGCGTCTGGACAAGCGTCTCGGCGCGGGCCAGCTAGCTATAGCGTTTTTAGAATTTAGCCAGGAACAAAAATGTGCAATTTTTTTGCCGTTCTATGCGAACCAGACGCACGTTTGAGGCGTCTGGAGACGCGTCTCGGCGCGGGCCAGCTAGCTATAGCGTTTTTAGAATTTAGCCAGGAATAAAAATGTGCAGTTTTTTGCAGTTCTATGCGAGCGAGACGCACGTTTGGGGCGTCTGGAGACGCGTCTCGGCGCGGGCCAGCTAGCTATAGCGTTTTTAGAATTTAGCCAGGAACAAAAATGTCCAATTTTTTGCAGTTCTATGCGAGCCAGACGCACCTTTGAGGCGTCTGGAGACGCGTCTCGGCGCGGGCCAGCTAGCTATAGCGTTTTTAGAATTTAGCCAGGAACAAAAATGTGCAATTTTTTGCAGTTCTATGCGAGCCAGACGCACGTTTGAGGCGTCTGGAGACGCGTCTCGACGCGTGCCAGCTAGCTATAGCGTTTTTAGAATTTAGCCAGGAACAAAAATGTGCATTTTTTGCAGTTCTATGCGAGCCAGACGCATGTTTGAGGCGTCTGGAGACGCGTCTCGGCGCGGGCCAGCTAGCTATAGCGTTTTTAGAATTTAGCCAGGAACAAAAATGTGCAATTTTTTGCAGTTCTTTGCGAACCAGACGCACGTTTGAGGCGTCTGGAGACGCGTCTCGACGCGGGCCAGCTAGCTCTAGCGTTTTTAGAATTTAGCCAGGAACAAAAATGTGCAATTTTTTGCAGTTCTATGCGGGCCAGACGCACGTTTGAGGCGTCTGGAGACGCGTCTCGGCGCGGGCCAGCTAGCTATAGCATTTTTAGAATTTAGCCAGGAACAAAAATGTGCAATTTTTTGCAGTTCTATGCGAGCCAGACGCACGTTTGAGGCATCTGGAGACGCGTCTCGACGCGGGCCAGCTAGCTCTAGCGTTTTTAGAATTTAGCCAGGAACAAAAATGTGCAATTTTTTGCAGTTCTTTGCGAGCCAGACGCACGTTTGAGGCGTCTGGAGACGCGTCTCGGCGCGGGCCAGCTAGCTATAGCGCTTTTAGAATTTAGCCAGGAACAAAAATGTGCATTTTTTTGCAGTTCTATGCGAGCCAGACGCACGTTTGAGGCGTCTGGAGACGCGTCTCGGCGCGGGCCATCAAGCTATAGCGTTTTTAGAATTTAGCCAGGAACAAAAATATGCAAATTTTTGCAGTTTTATGCGAGCCAGACGCACGTTTGAGGCGTCTGGAGACGCGTCTCGGCGCGGGCCAGCTAGCTATAGCGTTTTTAGAATTTAGCCAGAAACAAAAATGTGCAATTTTTTGCCGTTCTATGCGAACCAGACGCACGTTTGAGGCATCTGGAGACGCGTCTCGGCGCGGGCCAGCTAGCTATAGCGTTTTTAGAATTTAGCCAGGAACAAAAATGTGCAACTTTTTGCATTTGTATAAGAGCCAGACGCACGTTTGAGGCGTCTGGAGACGCGTCTCGGCGCGGGCCAGCTAGCTATAGCGTTTTTAGAATTTAGCCAGGAACAAAAATGTGCAATTTTTTGCAGTTCTTTGCGAACCAGACGCACGTTTGAGGCGTCTGGAGACGCGTCTCGGCGCGTGCCAGCTAGCTATAGCGTTTTTAGAATTTAGCCAGGAATAAAAATGTGCAATTTTTTGCAGTTCTATGCGGGCCAGACGCACGTTTGAGGCGTCTGGAGACGCGTCTCGGCGCGGGCCAGCTAGCTATAGCGTTTTTAGAATTTAGCCAGAAACAAAAATGTTCAATTTTTTGCCGTTCTATGCGAACCAGACGCACGTTTGAGGCGTCTGGAGACGCGTCTCGGCGCGGGCCAGCTAGCTATAGCGTTTTTAGAATTTAGCCAGGAACAAAAATGTGCAACTTTTTGCATTTGTATAAGAGCCAGACGCACGTTTGAGGCGTCTGGAGACGCGTCTCGACGCGTGCCAGCTAGCTATAGCGTTTTTAGAATTTAGCCAGGAACAAAAATGTGCAATTTTTTGCCGTTCTATGCGAACCAGACGCACGTTTGAGGCGTCTGGAGACGCGTCTCGACGCGTGCCAGCTAGCTATAGCGTTTTTAGAATTTAGCCAGGAACAAAAATGTGCAATTTTTTGGAGTTCTATGCGGGCCAGACGCACGTTTGAGGCGTCTGGAGACGCGTCTCGGCGCGGGCCAGCTAGCTATAGCATTTTTAGAATTTAGCCAGGAACAAAAATGTGCAATTTTTTGCAGTTCTATGCGAGCCAGACGCACGTTTGAGGCGTCTGGAGACGCGTCTCGGCGCGGGCCAGCTAGCTATAGCGCTTTTAGAATTTAGCCAGGAACAAAAATATGCAAATTTTTGCAGTTTTATGCGAGCCAGACGCACGTTTGAGGCGTCTGGAGACGCGTCTCGGCGCGGGCCAGCTAGCTATAGCGTTTTTAGAATTTAGCCAGAAACAAAAATGTGCAATTTTTTGCCGTTCTATGCGAACCAGACGCACGTTTGAGGCATCTGGAGACGCGTCTCGGCGCGGGCCAGCTAGCTATAGCGTTTTTAGAATTTAGCCAGGAACAAAAATGTGCAACTTTTTGCATTTGTATAAGAGCCAGACGCACGTTTGAGGCGTCTGGAGACGCGTCTCGGCGCGGGCCAGCTAGCTATAGCGTTTTTAGAATTTAGCCAGGAACAAAAATGTGCAATTTTTTGTAGTTCTATGCGAGCCAGACGCACGTTTGAGGCGTCTGGAGACGCGTCTCGGCGCGGGCCAGCTAGCTATAGCGTTTTTAGAATTTAGCCAGGAACAAAAATGTGCAATTTTTTGCAGTTCTTTGCGAACCAGACGCACGTTTGAGGCGTCTGGAGACGCGTCTCGGCGCGTGCCAGCTAGCTATAGCGTTTTTAGAATTTAGCCAGGAATAAAAATGTGCAATTTTTTGCAGTTCTATGCGGGCCAGACGCACGTTTGAGGCGTCTGGAGACGCGTCTCGGCGCGGGCCAGCTAGCTATAGCGTTTTTAGAATTTAGCCAGAAACAAAAATGTGCAATTTTTTGCCGTTCTATGCGAACCAGACGCACGTTTGAGGCGTCTGGAGACGCGTCTCGGCGCGGGCCAGCTAGCTATAGCGTTTTTAGAATTTAGCCAGGAACAAAAATGTGCAACTTTTTGCATTTGTATAAGAGCCAGACGCACGTTTGAGGCGTCTGGAGACGCGTCTCGACGCGTGCCAGCTAGCTATAGCGTTTTTAGAATTTAGCCAGGAACAAAAATGTGCAATTTTTTGCCGTTCTATGCGAACCAGACGCACGTTTGAGGCGTCTGGAGACGCGTCTCGACGCGTGCCAGCTAGCTATAGCGTTTTTAGAATTTAGCCAGGAACAAAAATGTGCAATTTTTTGGAGTTCTATGCGGGCCAGACGCACGTTTGAGGCGTCTGGAGACGCGTCTCGGCGCGGGCCAGCTAGCTATAGCATTTTTAGAATTTAGCCAGGAACAAAAATGTGCAATTTTTTGCAGTTCTATGCGAGCCAGACGCACGTTTGAGGCGTCTGGAGACGCGTCTCGACGCGGGCCAGCTAGCTCTAGCGTTTTTAGAATTTAGCCAGGAACAAAAATGTGCAATTTTTTGCAGTTCTTTGCGAGCCAGACGCACGTTTGAGGCGTCTGGAGACGCGTCTCGGCGCGGGCCAGCTAGCTATAGCGTTTTTAGAATTTAGCCAGGAACAAAAATGTGCAATTTTTTGCAGTTCTATGCGAGCCAGACGCACGTTTGAGGCGTCTGGAGACGCGTCTCGACGCGTGCCAGCTAGCTATAGCGTTTTTAGAATTTAGCCAGGAACAATAATGTGCATTTTTTTGCAGTTCTATGCGAGCCAGACGCACGTTTGAGGCGTCTGGAGACGCGTCTCGGCGCGGGCCAGCTAGCTATAGCGTTTTTAGAATTTAGCCAGGAACAAAAATGTGTAATTTTATGCAGTTCTATGCGAGCCAGACGCACGTTTGAGGCGTCTGGAGACGCGTCTCGACGCGGGCCAGCAAGTTATAGCGTTTTTAGAATTTAGCCAGGAACAAAAATGTGCAATTTTTTGCAGTACTATGCGAGCCAGACGCACGTTTAAGGCGTCTGGAGACGCGTCTCGGCGCGGGCCAGCTAGCTATAGCGTTTTTAGAATTTAGCCAGGAACAAAAATGTGCAGTTTTTTGCAGTTCTATGCGAGCGATACGCACGTTTGGGGCGTCTGGATACGCGTCTCGGCGCGGGCCAGCTAGCTATAGCGTTTTTAGAATTTAGCCAGGAACAAAAATGTCCAATTTTTTGCAGTTCTATGCGAGCCAGACGCACGTTTGAGGCGTCTGGAGACGCGTCTCGGCGCGGGCCAGCTAGCTATAGCGTTTTTAGAATTTAGCCAGGAACAAAAATGTGCAATTTTTTGCAGTTCTATGCGAGCCAGACGCACGTTTGAGGCGTCTGGAGACGCGTCTCGGCGCGGGCCAGCTAGCTATAGCGTTTTTAGAATTTAGCCAGGAACAAAAATGTGCAATTTTTTGCAGTTCTATGCGAGCCAGACGCACGTTTGAGGCGTCTGGAGACCCGTCTCGACGCGGGCCAGCTAGCTCTAGCGTTTTTAGAATTTAGCCAGGAACAAAAATGTGCAATTTTTTGCAGTTCTTTGCGAGCCAGACGCACGTTTGAGGCGTCTGGAGACGCGTCTCGGCGCGGGCCAGCTAGCTATAGCGCTTTTAGAATTTAGCCAGGAACAAAAATGTGCATTTTTTTGCAGTTCTATGCGAGCCAGACGCACGTTTGAGGCGTCTGGAGACGCGTCTCGGCGCGGGCCAGCTAGCTATAGCGTTTTTAGAATTTAGCCAGGAACAAAAATGTGCAATTTTTTGCAGTTTTATGCGAGCCAGACGCACGTTTGAGGCGTCTGGAGACGCGTCTCGGCGCGGGCCAGCTAGCTATAGCGTTTTTAGAATTTAGCCAGAAACAAAAATGTGCAATTTTTTGCCGTTCTATGCGAACCAGACGCACGTTTGAGGCGTCTGGAGACGCGTCTCGGCGCGGGCCAGCTAGCTATAGCGTTTTTAGAATTTAGCCAGGAACAAAAATGTGCAATTTTTTGCATTTGTATAAGAGCCAGGCGCACGTTTGAGGCGTCTGGAGACGCGTCGCGGCGCGGGCCAGCTAGCTATAGCGTTTTTAGAATTTAGCCAGGAACAAAAATGTGCAATTTTGTGCAGCTCTATGCGAGCCAGACGCACGTTTGAGGCGCCTGGAGACGCGTCTCGGCGCGGGCCAGCTAGCTATAGCGTTTTTAGAATTTAGCCAGGAACAAAAATGTGCAATTTTTGCAGTTCTATGCGAGCCAGACGCACATTTGAGGCGTCTGGAGACGCGTCTCGGCGCGGGCCAGCTAGATATAGCGTTTTTAGAATTTAGCCAGGAACATAAATTTGCAATTTTTTGCAGTTCTATGCGAGCCAGACGCACGTTTGAGGCGTCTGGAGACGCGTCTCGGCGCGGGCCAGCTAGCTATAGCGTTTTTAGAATTTAGCCAGGAACAAAAATGTGCAATTTTTTGCAGTTCTATGCGAGCCAGACGCACGTTTGAGGCGTCTGGAGACGCGTCTCGGCGCGGGCCAGCTAGCTATAGCGTTTTTAGAATTTAGCCAGGAACAAAAATGTGCAATTTTTTGCAGTTTTATGCGAGCCAGACGCACGTTTGAGGCGTCTGGAGACGCGTCTCGACGCGGGCCAGCTAGCTCTAGCGTTTTTAGAATTTAGCCAGGAACAAAAATGTGCAATTTTTTGCAGTTCTTTGCGAGCCAGACGCACGTTTGAGGCGTCTGGAGACGCGTCTCGGCGCGGGCCAGCTAGCTATAGCGCTTTTAGAATTTAGCCAGGAACAAAAATGTGCATTTTTTTGCAGTTCTATGCGAGCCAGACGCACGTTTGAGGCGTCTGGAGACGCGTCTCGGCGCGGGCCAGCTAGCTATAGCGTTTTTAGAATTTAGCCAGGAACAAAAATGTGCAATTTTTTGCAGTTTTATGCGAGCCAGACGCCCGTTTGAGGCGTCTGGAGACGCGTCTCGGCGCGGGCCAGCTAGCTATAGCGTTTTTAGAATTTAGCCAGAAACAAAAATGTGCAATTTTTTGCCGTTCTATGCGAACCAGACGCACGTTTGAGGCGTCTGGAGACGCGTCTCGGCGCGGGCCAGCTAGCTATAGCGTTTTTAGAATTTAGCCAGGAACAAAAATGTGCAATTTTTTGCATTTGTATAAGAGCCAGGCGCACGTTTGAGGCGTCTGGAGACGCGTCGCGGCGCGGGCCAGCTAGCTATAGCGTTTTTAGAATTTAGCCAGGAACAAAAATGTGCAATTTTGTGCAGCTCTATGCGAGCCAGACGCACGTTTGAGGCGCCTGGAGACGCGTCTCGGCGCGGGCCAGCTAGCTATAGCGTTTTTAGAATTTAGCCAGGAACAAAAATGTGCAATTTTTGCAGTTCTATGCGAGCCAGACGCACATTTGAGGCGTCTGGAGACGCGTCTCGGCGCGGGCCAGCTAGATATAGCGTTTTTAGAATTTAGCCAGGAACATAAATTTGCAATTTTTTGCAGTTCTATGCGAGCCAGACGCACGTTTGAGGCGTCTGGAGACGCGTCTCGGCGCGGGCCAGCTAGCTATAGCGTTTTTAGAATTTAGCCAGGAACAAAAATGTGCAATTTTTTGCAGTTCTATGCGAGCCAGACGCACGTTTGAGGCGTCTGGACAAGCGTCTCGGCGCGGGCCAGCTAGCTATAGCGTTTTTAGAATTTAGCCAGGAACAAAAATGTGCAATTTTTTTGCCGTTCTATGCGAACCAGACGCACGTTTGAGGCGTCTGGAGACGCGTCTCGGCGCGGGCCAGCTAGCTATAGCGTTTTTAGAATTTAGCCAGGAATAAAAATGTGCAGTTTTTTGCAGTTCTATGCGAGCGAGACGCACGTTTGGGGCGTCTGGAGACGCGTCTCGGCGCGGGCCAGCTAGCTATAGCGTTTTTAGAATTTAGCCAGGAACAAAAATGTCAAATTTTTTGCAGTTCTATGCGAGCCAGACGCACGTTTGAGGCGTCTGGAGACGCGTCTCGGCGCGGGCCAGCTAGCTATAGCGTTTTTAGAATTTAGCCAGGAACAAAAATGTGCAATTTTTTGCAGTTCTATGCGAGCCAGACGCACGTTTGAGGCGTCTGGAGACGCGTCTCGACGCGTGCCAGCTAGCTATAGCGTTTTTAGAATTTAGCCAGAAACAAAAATGTGCATTTTTTGCAGTTCTATGCGAGCCAGACGCATGTTTGAGGCGTCTGGAGACGCGTCTCGGCGCGGGCCAGCTAGCTATAGCGTTTTTAGAATTTAGCCAGGAACAAAAATGTGCAATTTTTTGCAGTTCTATGCGAGCCAGACGCACGTTTGAGGCGTCTGGAGACGCGTCTCGGCGCGGGCCAGCTAGCTATAGCGTTTTTAGAATTTAGCCAGGAACAAAAATGTGCATTTTTTTGCAGTTCTATGCGAGCCAGACGCACGTTTGAGGCGTCTGGAGACGCGTCTCGGCGCGGGCCAGCTAGCTATAGCGTTTTTAGAATTTAGCCAGGAACAAAAATGTGCAATTTTTTGCAGTTCTATGCGAGCCAGACGCACGTTTGAAGCGTCTGGAGACGCGTCTCGACGCGTGCCAGCTAGCTATAGCGTTTTTAGAATTTAGCCAGGAACAAAAATGTGCATTTTTTTGCAGTTCTATGCGAGCCAGACGCACGTTTGAGGCGTCTGGAGACGCGTCTCGGCGCGGGCCAGCTAGCTATAGCGTTTTTAGAATTTAGCCAGGAACAAAAATGTGCAATTTTTTGCAGTTCTATGCGAGCCAGACGCACGTTTGAGGCGTCTGGAGACGCGTCTCGACGCGTGGCAGCTAGCTATAGCGTTTTTAGAATGTAGCCAGGAACAAAAATGTGCATTTTTTTGCAGTTCTATGCTAGCCAGACGCACGTTTGAGGCGTCTGGAGACGCGTCTCGGCGCGGGCCAGCTAGCTATAGCGTTTTTAGAATTTAGCCAGGATCAAAAATGTGTAATTTTATGCAGTTCTATGCGAGCCAGACGCAAGTTTGAGGCGTCTGGAGACGCGTCTCGACGCGGGCCAGCAAGTTATAGCGTTTTTAGAATTTAGCCAGGAACAAAAATGTGCAATTTCTTGCAGTACTATGCGAGCCAGACGCACGTTTAAGGCGTCTGGAGACGCGTCTCGGCGCGGGCCAGCTAGCTATAGCGTTTTTAGAATTTAGCCAGGAACAAAAATGTGCAGTTTTTTGCAGTTCTATGCGAGCGAGACGCACGTTTGGGGCGTCTGGAGACGCGTCTCGGCACGGGCCAGCTAGCTATAGCGTTTTTAGAATTTAGCCAGGAACAAAAATGTCCAATTTTTTGCAGTTCTATGCGAGCCAGACGCACGTTTGAGGCGTCTGGGGACGCGTCTCGGCGCGGGCCAGCTAGCTATAGCGTTTTTAGAATTTAGCCAGGAACAAAAATGTGCAATTTTTTGCAGTTCTATGCGAGCCAGACGCACGTTTGAGGCGTCTGGAGACGCGTCTCGACGCGTGCCAGCTAGCTATAGCGTTTTTAGAATTTAGCCAGGAACAAAAATGTGCATTTTTTGCAGTTCTATGCGAGCCAGACGCACGTTTGAGGCGTCTGGAGACGCGTCTCGGCGCGGGCCAACTAGCTATAGCGTTTTTAGAATTTAGCCAGGAACAAAAATGTGCAATTTTCTGCAGTTCTATGCGAGCCAGACGCACGTTTGAGGCGTCTGGAGACGCGTCTCGGCGCGGGCCAGCTAGCTATAGCGTTTTTAGAATTTAGCCAGGAACAAAAATGTCCAATTTTTTGCAGTTCTATGCGAGCCAGACGCACGTTTGAGGCGTCTGGAGACGCGTCTCGGCGCGGGCCAGCTAGCTATAGCGTTTTTAGAATTTAGCCAGGAACAAAAATATGCAATTTTTTGCAGTTCTATGCGAGCCAGACGCACGTTTGAAGCGTCTGGAGACGCGTCTCGACGCGTGCCAGCTAGCTATAGCGTTTTTAGAATTTAGCCAGGAACAAAAATGTGCATTTTTTAGCAGTTCTATGCGAGCCAGACGCACGTTTGAGGCGTCTGAAGACGCGTCTCGGCGCGGGCCAGCTAGCTATAGCGTTTTTAGAATTTAGCCAGGAACAAAAATGTGCAATTTTATGCAGTTCTATGCGAGCCAGACGCAAGTTTGAGGCGTCTGGAGACGCGTCTCGACGCGGGCCAGCAAGTTATAGCGTTTTTAGAATTTAGCCAGGAATAAAAATGTGCAATTTTTTGCAGTACTATGCGAGCCAGACGCACGTTTGAGGCGTCTGGAGACGCGTCTCGGCGCGGGCCAGCTAGCTATAGCGTTTTTAGAATTTAGCCAGGAACAAAAATGTGCAATTTTTTGTAGTTCTATGCGAGCCAGACGCACGTTTGAGGCGTCTGGAGACGCGTCTCGGCGCGGGCCAGCTAGCTATAGCGTTTTTAGAATTTAGCCAGGAACAAAAATGTGCAATTTTTTGCAGTTCTTTGCGAACCAGACGCACGTTTGAGGCGTCTGGAGACGCGTCTCGACGCGTGCCAGCTAGCTATAACGATTTTAGAATTTAGCCAGGAACAAAAATGTGCAATTTTTTGCAGTTCTATGCGGGCCAGACGCACGTTTGAGGCGTCTGGAGACGCTTCTCGGCGCGGGCCAGCTAGCTATAGCATTTTTAGAATTTAGCCAGGAACAAAAATGTGCAATTTTTTGCAGTTCTATGCGAGCCAGACGCACGTTTGAGGCGTCTGGAGACGCGTCTCGACGCGGGCCAGCTAGCTTTAGCGTTTTTAGAATTTAGCCAGGAACAAAAATGTGCAATTTTTTGCAGTTCTTTGCGAGCCAGACGCACGTTTGAGGCGTCTGGAGACGCGTCTCGGCGCGGGCCAGCTAGCTATAGCGCTTTTAGAATTTAGCCAGGAACAAAAATGTGCATTTTTTGCAGTTCTATGCGAGCCAGACGCACGTTTGAGGCGTCTGGAGACGCGTCTCGGCGCGGGCCAGCTAGCTATAGCGTTTTTAGAATTTAGCCAGGAACAAAAATATGCAATTTTTTGCAGTTTTATGCGAGCCAGACGCACGTTTGAGGCGTCTGGAGACGCGTCTCGGCGCGGGCCAGCTAGCTATAGCGTTTTTAGAATTTAGCCAGGAACAAAAATGTGCAATTTTTTGCAGTTCTATGCGAGCCAGACGCACGTTTGAAGCGTCTGGAGACGCGTCTCGACGCGTGCCAGCTAGCTATAGCGTTTTTAGAATTTAGCCAGGAACAAAAATGTGCATTTTTTTGCAGTTCTATGCGAGCCAGACGCACGTTTGAGGCGTCTGGAGACGCGTCTCGGCGCGGGCCAGCTAGCTATAGCGTTTTTAGAATTTAGCCAGGAACAAAAATGTGCAATTTTTTGCAGTTCTATGCGAGCCAGACGCACGTTTGAGGCGTCTGGAGACGCGTCTCGACGCGTGCCAGCTAGCTATAGCGTTTTTAGAATTTAGCCAGGAACAAAAATGTGCATTTTTTTGCAGTTCTATGCGAGCCAGACGCACGTTTGAGGCGTCTGGAGACGCGTCTCGGCGCGGGCCAGCTAGCTATAGCGTTTTTAGAATTTAGCCAGGAACAAAAATGTGTAATTTTATGCAGTTCTATGCGAGCCAGACGCAAGTTTGAGGCGTCTGGAGACGCGTCTCGACGCGGGCCAGCAAGTTATAGCGTTTTTAGAATTTAGCCAGGAACAAAAATGTGCAATTTTTTGCAGTACTATGCGAGCCAGACGCACGTTTAAGGCGTCTGGAGACGCGTCTCGGCGCGGGCCAGCTAGCTATAGCGTTTTTAGAATTTAGCCAGGAACAAAAATGTGCAGTTTTTTGCAGTTCTATGCGAGCGAGACGCACGTTTGGGGCGTCTGGAGACGCGTCTCGGCACGGGCCAGCTAGCTATAGCGTTTTTAGAATTTAGCCAGGAACAAAAATGTCCAATTTTTTGCAGTTCTATGCGAGCCAGACGCACGTTTGAGGCGTCTGGGGACGCGTCTCGGCGCGGGCCAGCTAGCTATAGCGTTTTTAGAATTTAGCCAGGAACAAAAATGTGCAGTTTTTTGCAGTTCTATGCGAGCCAGACGCACGTTTGAGGCGTCTGGAGACGCGTCTCGACGCGTGCCAGCTAGCTATAGCGTTTTTAGAATTTAGCCAGGAACAAAAATGTGCATTTTTTGCAGTTCTATGCGAGCCAGACGCACGTTTGAGGCGTCTGGAGACGCGTCTCGGCGCGGGCCAACTAGCTATAGCGTTTTTAGAATTTAGCCAGGAACAAAAATGTGCAATTTTCTGCAGTTCTATGCGAGCCAGACGCACGTTTGAGGCGTCTGGAGACGCGTCTCGGCGCGGGCCAGCTAGCTATAGCGTTTTTAGAATTTAGCCAGGAACAAAAATGTCCAATTTTTTGCAGTTCTATGCGAGCCAGACGCACGTTTGAGGCGTCTGGAGACGCGTCTCGGCGCGGGCCAGCTAGCTATAGCGTTTTTAGAATTTAGCCAGGAACAAAAATATGCAATTTTTTGCAGTTCTATGCGAGCCAGACGCACGTTTGAAGCGTCTGGAGACGCGTCTCGACGCGTGCCAGCTAGCTATAGCGTTTTTAGAATTTAGCCAGGAACAAAAATGTGCATTTTTTAGCAGTTCTATGCGAGCCAGACGCACGTTTGAGGCGTCTGGAGACGCGTCTCGGCGCGGGCCAGCTAGCTATAGCGTTTTTAGAATTTAGCCAGGAACAAAAATGTGCAATTTTATGCAGTTCTATGCGAGCCAGACGCAAGTTTGAGGCGTCTGGAGACGCGTCTCGACGCGGGCCAGCAAAGCTATAGCGCTTTTAGAATTTAGCCAGGAACAAAAATGTGCATTTTTTTGCAGTTCTATGCGAGCCAGACGCACGTTTGAGGCGTCTGGAGACGCGTCTCGGCGCGGGCCAGCTAGCTATAGCGTTTTTAGAATTTAGCCAGGAACAAAAATGTGCAATTTTTTGCAGTTTTATGCGAGCCAGACGCACGTTTGAGGCGTCTGGAGACGCGTCTCGGCGCGGGCCAGCTAGCTATAGCGTTTTTAGAATTTAGCCAGAAACAAAAATGTGCAATTTTTTGCCGTTCTATGCGAACCAGACGCACGTTTGAGGCGTCTGGAGACGCGTCTCGGCGCGGGCCAGCTAGCTATAGCGTTTTTAGAATTTAGCCAGGAACAAAAATGTGCAACTTTTTGCATTTGTATAAGAGCCAGGCGCACGTTTGAGGCGTCTGGAGACGCGTCTCGGCGCGGGCCAGCTAGCTATAGCGTTTTTAGAATTTAGCCAGGAACAAAAATGTGCAATTTTGTGCAGCTCTATGCGAGCCAGACGCACGTTTGAGAGGCCTGGAGACGCGTCTCGGCGCGGGCCAGCTAGCTATAGCGTTTTTAGAATTTAGCCAGGAACAAAAATGTGCAATTTTTGCAGTTCTATGCGAGCCAGACGCACATTTGAGGCGTCTGGAGACGCGTCTCGGCGCGGGCCAGCTAGATATAGCGTTTTTAGAATTTAGCCAGGAACAAAAATTTGCAATTTTTTGCAGTTCTATGCGAGCCAGACGCACGTTTGAGGCGTCTGGAGACGCGTCTCGGCGCGGGCCAGCTAGCTATAGCGTTTTTAGAATTTAGCCAGGAACAAAAATGTGCAATTTTTTGCAGTTCTATGCGAGCCAGACGCACGTTTGAGGCGTCTGGACAAGCGTCTCGGCGCGGGCCAGCTAGCTATAGCGTTTTTAGAATTTAGCCAGGAACAAAAATGTGCAATTTTTTTGCCGTTCTATGCGAACCAGACGCACGTTTGAGGCGTCTGGAGACGCGTCTCGGCGCGGGCCAGCTAGCTATAGCGTTTTTAGAATTTAGCCAGGAACAAAAATGTGCAGTTTTTTGCAGTTCTATGCGAGCGAGACGCACGTTTGGGGCGTCTGGAGACGCGTCTCGGCGCGGGCCAGCTAGCTATAGCGTTTTTAGAATTTAGCCAGGAACAAAAATGTCCAATTTTTTGCAGTTCTATGCGAGCCAGACGCACGTTTGAGGCGTCTGGAGACGCGTCTCGGCGCGGGCCAGCTAGCTATAGCGTTTTTAGAATTTAGCCAGGAACAAAAATGTGCAATTTTTTGCAGTTCTATTCGAGCCAGACGCACGTTTGAGGCGTCTGGAGACGCGTCTCGACGCGTGCCAGCTAGCTATAGCGTTTTTAGAATTTAGCCAGGAACAAAAATGTGCATTTTTTGCAGTTCTATGCGAGCCAGACGCACGTTTGAGGCGTCTGGAGACGCGTCTCGGCGCGGGCCAGCTAGCTATAGCGTTTTTAGAATTTAGCCAGGAACATAAATTTGCAATTTTTTGCAGTTCTATGCGAGCCAGACGCACGTTTGAGGCGTCTGGAGACGCGTCTCGGCGCGGGCCAGCTAGCTATAGCGTTTTTAGAATTTAGCCAGGAACAAAAATGTGCATTTTTTTGCAGTTCTATGCGAGCCAGACGCACGTTTGAGGCGTCTGGAGACGCGTCTCGGCGCGGGCCAGCTAGCTATAGCGTTTTTAGAATTTAGCCAGGAACAAAAATGTGCAATTTTTTGCAGTTCTATGCGAGCCAGACGCACGTTTGAAGCGTCTGGAGACGCGTCTCGATGCGCGTCTCGATGCGTGCCAGCTAGCTATAGCGTTTTTAGAATTTAGCCAGGAACAAAAATGTGCATTTTTTTGCAGTTCTATGCGAGCCAGACGCACGTTTGAGGCGTCTGGAGACGCGTCTCGGCGCGGGCCAGCTAGCTATAGCGTTTTTAGAATTTAGCCAGGAACAAAAATGTGCAATTTTTTGCAGTTCTATGCGAGCCAGACGCACGTTTGAGGCGTCTGGAGACGAGTCTCGGCGCGGGCCAGCTAGATATAGCGTTTTTAGAATTTAGCCAGGAACATAAATTTGCAATTTTTTGCAGTTCTATGCGAGCCAGACGCACGTTTGAGGCGTCTGGAGACGCGTCTCGGCGCGGGCCAGCTAGCTATAGCGTTTTTAGAATTTAGCCAGGAACAAAAATGTGCAATTTTTTGCAGTTCTATGCGAGCCAGACGCACGTTTGAGGCGTCTGGAGACGCGTCTCGGCGCGGGCCAGCTAGATATAGCGTTTTTAGAATTTAGCCAGGAACATAAATTTGCAATTTTTTGCAGTTCTATGCGAGCCAGACGCACGTTTGAGGCGTCTGGAGACGCGTCTCGGCGCGGGCCAGCTAGCTATAGCGCATTTAGAATTTAGCCAGGAACAAAAATGTGCAGTTTTTTGCAGTTCTTTGCGAGCCAGACGCACGTTTGAGGCGTCTGGAGACGCGTCTCGACGCGGGCCAGCAAGTTATAGCGTTTTTAGAATTTAGCCAGGAACAAAAATGTGCAATTTTTTGCAGTTCTATGCGAGCCAGACGCACGTTTAAGGCGTCTGGAGACGCGTCTCGGCGCGGGCCAGCTAGCTATAGCGTTTTTAGAATTTAGCCAGGAACAAAAATGTGCAGTTTTTTGCAGTTCTATGCGAGCGAGACGCACGTTTGGGGCGTCTGGAGACGCGTCTCGGCGCGGGCCAGCTAGCTATAGCGTTTTTAGAATTTAGCCAGGAACAAAAATGTCCAATTTTTTGCAGTTCTATGCGAGCCAGACGCACGTTTGAGGCGTCTGGAGACGCGTCTCGGCGCGGGCCAGCTAGCTATAGCGTTTTTAGAATTTAGCCAGGAACAAAAATATGCAATTTTTTGCAGTTCTATGCGAGCCAGACGCACGTTTGAGGCGTCTGGAGACGCGTCTCGACGCGTGCCAGCTAGCTATAGCGTTTTTAGAATTTAGCCAGGAACAAAAATGTGCATTTTTTGCAGTTCTATGCGAGCCAGACGCACGTTTGAGGCGTCTGGAGACGCGTCTCGGCGCGGGCCAGCTAGCTATAGCGTTTTTAGAATTTAGCCAGGAACAAAAATGTGCAATTTTTTGCAGTTCTATGCGAGCCAGACGCACGTTTGAGGCGTCTGGAGACGCGTCTCGGCGCGGGCCAGCTAGCTATAGCGTTTTTAGAATTTAGCCAGGAACAAAAATGTGCATTTTTTTGCAGTTCTATGCGAGCCAGACGCACGTTTGAGGCGTCTGGAGACGCGTCTCGGCGCGGGCCAGCTAGCTATAGCGTTTTTAGAATTTAGCCAGGAACAAAAATGTGCAATTTTTTGCAGTTCTATGCGAGCCAGACGCACGTTTGAAGCGTCTGGAGACGCGTCTCGACGCGTGCCAGCTAGCTATAGCGTTTTTAGAATTTAGCCAGGAACAAAAATGTGCATTTTTTTGCAGTTCTATGCGAGCCAGACGCACGTTTGAGGCGTCTGGAGACGCGTCTCGGCGCGGGCCAGCTAGCTATAGCGTTCTTAGAATTTAGCCAGGAACAAAAATGTGTAATTTTATGCAGTTCTATGCGAGCCAGACGCAAGTTTGAGGCGTCTGGAGACGCGTCTCGACGCAGGCCAGCAAGTTATAGCGTTTTTAGAATTTAGCCAGGAACAAAAATGTGCAATTTTTTGCAGTACTATGCGAGCCAGACGCACGTTTGAGGCGTCTGGAGACGCGTCTCGGCGCGGGCCAGCTAGCTATAGCGTTTTTAGAATTTAGCCAGGAAAAAAATGTGCAATTTTTTGTAGTTCTATGCGAGCCAGACGCACGTTTGAGGCGTCTGGAGACGCGTCTCGGCGCGGGCCAGCTAGCTATAGCGTTTTTAGAATTTAGCCAGGAACAAAAATGTGCAATTTTTTGCAGTTCTTTGCGAACCAGACGCACGTTTGAGGCGTCTGGAGACGCGTCTCGACGCGTGCCAGCTAGCTATAGCGTTTTTAGAATTTAGCCAGGAACAAAAATGTGCAATTTTTTGCAGTTCTATGCGGGCCAGACGCACGTTTGAGGCGTCTGGAGACGCGTCTCGGCGCGGGCCAGCTAGCTATAGCATTTTTAGAATTTAGCCAGGAAGAAAAATGTGCAATTTTTTGCAGTTCTATGCGAGTCAGACGCACGTTTGAGGCGTCTGGAGACGCGTCTCGACGCGGGCCAGCTAGCTCTAGCGTTTTTAGAATTTAGCCAGGAACAAAAATGTGCAATTTTTTGCAGTTCTTTGCGAGCCAGACGCACGTTTGAGGCGTCTGGAGACGCGTCTCGGCGCGGGCCAGCTAGCTATAGCGCTTTTAGAATTTAGCCAGGAACAAAAATGTGCATTTTTTTGCAGTTCTATGCGAGCCAGACGCACGTTTGAGGCGTCTGGAGACGCGTCTCGGCGCGGGCCAGCTAGCTATAGCGTTTTTAGAATTTAGCCAGGAACAAAAATGTGCAATTTTTTGCAGTTTTATGCGAGCCAGACGCACGTTTGAGGCGTCTGGAGACGCGTCTCGGCGCGGGCCAGCTAGCTATAGCGTTTTTAGAATTTAGCCAGGAACAAAAATGTGCAATTTTGTGCAGCTCTATGCGAGCCAGACGCACGTTTGAGGCGCCTGGAGACGCGTCTCGGCGCGGGCCAGCTAGCTATAGCGTTTTTAGAATTTAGCCAGGAACAAAAATGTGCAATTTTTGCAGTTCTATGCGAGCCAGACGCACATTTGAGGCGTCTGGAGACGCGTCTCGGCGCGGGCCAGCTAGATATAGCGTTTTTAGAATTTAGCCAGGAACATAAATTTGCAATTTTTTGCAGTTCTATGCGAGCCAGACGCACGTTTGAGGCGTCTGGAGACGCGTCTCGGCGCGGGCCAGCTAGCTATAGCGTTTTTAGAATTTAGCCAGGAACAAAAATGTGCAATTTTTTGCAGTTCTATGCGAGCCAGACGCACGTTTGAGGCGTCTGGACAAGCGTCTCGGCGCGGGCCAGCTAGCTATAGCGTTTTTAGAATTTAGCCAGGAACAAAAATGTGCAATTTTTTTGCCGTTCTATGCGAACCAGACGCACGTTTGAGGCGTCTGGAGACGCGTCTCGGCGCGGGCCAGCTAGCTATAGCGTTTTTAGAATTTAGCCAGGAACAAAAATGTGCAGTTTTTTGCAGTTCTATGCGAGCGAGACGCACGTTTGGGGCGTCTGGAGACGCGTCTCGGCGCGGGCCAGCTAGCTATAGCGTTTTTAGAATTTAGCCAGGAACAAAAATGTCCAATTTTTTGCAGTTCTATGCGAGCCAGACGCACGTTTGAGGCGTCTGGAGACGCGTCTCGGCGCGGGCCAGCTAGCTATAGCGTTTTTAGAATTTAGCCAGGAACAAAAATGTGCAATTTTTTGCAGTTCTATGCGAGCCAGACGCACGTTTGAGGCGTCTGGAGACGCGTCTCGACGCGTGCCAGCTAGCTATAGCGTTTTTAGAATTTAGCCAGGAACAAAAATGTGCATTTTTTGCAGTTCTATGTGAGCCAGACGCACGTTTGACGCGTCTGGAGACGCGTCTCGGCGCGGGCCAGCTAGCTATAGCGTTTTTAGAATTTAGCCAGGAACAAAAATGTGCAATTTTTGCAGTTCTATGCGAGCCAGACGCACGTTTGAGGCGTCTGGAGACGCGTCTCGGCGCGGGCCAGCTAGCTATAGCGTTTTTAGAATTTAGCCAGGAACAAAAATGTGCATTTTTTTGCAGTTCTATGCGAGCCAGACGCACGTTTGAGGCGTCTGGAGACGCGTCTCGGCGCGGGCCAGCTAGCTATAGCGTTTTTAGAATTTAGCCAGGAACAAAAATGTGCAATTTTTTGCAGTTCTATGCGAGCCAGACGCACGTTTGAAGCGTCTGGAGACGCGTCTCGACGCGTGCCAGCAAGCTATAGCGTTTTTAGAATTTAGCCAGGAACAAAAATGTGCATTTTTTTGCAGTTCTATGCGAGCCAGACGCACGTTTGAGGCGTCTGGAGACGCGTCTCGGCGCGGGCCAGCTAGCTATAGCGTTTTTAGAATTTAGCCAGGAACAAAAATGTGTAATTTTATGCAGTTCTATGCGAGCCAGACGCAAGTTTGAGGCGTCTGGAGACGCGTCTCGACGCGGGCCAGCAAGTTACAGCGTTTTTAGAATTTAGCCAGGAACAAAAATGTGCAATTTTTTGCAGTTCTATGCGAGCCAGACGCACGTTTGAGGCGTCTGGAGACGCGTCTCGGCGCGGGCCAGCTAGCTATAGCGTTTTTAGAATTTAGCCAGGAACAAAAATGTGCAATTTTTTGTAGTTCTATGCGAGCCAGACGCACGTTTGAGGCGTCTGGAGACGCGTCTCGGCGCGGGCCAGCTAGCTATAGCGTTTTTAGAATTTAGCCAGGAACAAAAATGTGCAATTTTTTGCAGTTCTTTGCGAACCAGATGCACGTTTGAGGCGTCTGGAGACGCGTCTCGACGCGTGCCAGCTAGCTATAGCGTTTTTAGAATTTAGCCAGGAACAAAAATGTGCAATTTTTTGCAGTTCTATGCGGGCCAGACGCACGTTTGAGGCGTCTGTAGACGCGTCTCGGCGCGGGCCAGCTAGCTATAGCATTTTGAGAATTTAGCCAGGAACAAAAATGTGCAATTTTTTGCAGTTCTATGCGAGCCAGACGCACGTTTGAGGCGTCTGGAGACGCGTCTCGACGCGGGCCAGCTAGCTCTAGCGTTTTTAGAATTTAGCCAGGAACAAAAATGTGCAATTTTTTGCAGTTCTTTGCGAGCCAGACGCACGTTTGAGGCGTCTGGAGACGCGTCTCGGCGCGGGCCAGCTAGCTATAGCGCTTTTAGAATTTAGCCAGGAACAAAAATGTGCATTTTTTTGCAGTTCTATGCGAGCCAGACGCACGTTTGAGGCGTCTGGAGACGCGTCTCGGCGCGGGCCAGCTAGCTATATCGTTTTTAGAATTTAGCCAGGAACAAAAATGTGCAATTTTTTGCAGTTTTATGCGAGCCAGACGCACGTTTGAGGCGTCTGAAGACGCGTCTCGGCGCGGGCCAGCTAGCTATAGCGTTTTTAGAATTTAGCCAGGAACAAAAATGTCCAATTTTTTGCAGTTCTATGCGAGGCAGACGCACGTTTGAGGCGTCTGGAGACGCGTCTCGGCGCGGGCCAGCTAGCTATAGCGTTTTTAGAATTTAGCCAGGAACAAAAATGTGCAATTTTTTGCAGTTCTATGCGAGCCAGACGCACGTTTGAGGCGTCTGGAGACGCGTCTCGACGCGTGCCAGCTAGCTATAGCGTTTTTAGAATTTAGCCAGGATCAAAAATGTGCATTTTTTGCAGTTCTATGCGAGCCAGACGCACGTTTGACGCGTCTGGAGACGCGTCTCGGCGCGGGCCAGCTAGCTATAGCGTTTTTAGAATTTAGCCAGGAACAAAAATGTGCAATTTTTTGCAGTTCTATGCGAGCCAGACGCACGTTTGAGGCGTCTGGAGACGCGTCTCGGCGCGGGCCAGCTAGCTATAGCGTTTTTAGAATTTAGCCAGGAACAAAAATGTGCATTTTTTTGCAGTTCTATGCGAGCCAGACGCACGTTTGAGGCGTCTGGAGACGCGTCTCGGCGCGGGCCAGCTAGCTATAGCGTTTTTAGAATTTAGCCAGGAACAAAAATGTGCAATTTTTTGCAGTTCTATGCGAGCCAGACGCACGTTTGAAGCGTCTGGAGACGCGTCTCGACGCGTGCCAGCTAGCTATAGCGTTTTTAGAATTTAGCCAGGAACAAAAATGTGCATTTTTTTGCAGTTCTATGCGAGCCAGACGCACGTTTGAGGCGTCTGGAGACGCGTCTCGGCGCGGGCCAGCTAGCTATAGCGTTCTTAGAATTTAGCCAGGAACAAAAATGTGTAATTTTATGCAGTTCTATGCGAGCCAGACGCAAGTTTGAGGCGTCTGGAGACGCGTCTCGACGCAGGCCAGCAAGTTATAGCGTTTTTAGAATTTAGCCAGGAACAAAAATGTGCAATTTTTTGCAGTACTATGCGAGCCAGACGCACGTTTGAGGCGTCTGGAGACGCGTCTCGGCGCGGGCCAGCTAGCTATAGCGTTTTTAGAATTTAGCCAGGAACAAAAATGTGCAATTTTTTGCAGTTCTTTGCGAACCAGACGCACGTTTGAGGCGTCTGGAGACGCGTCTCGACGCGTGCCAGCTAGCTATAGCGTTTTTAGAATTTAGCCAGGAACAAAAATGTGCAATTTTTTGCAGTTCTATGCGGGCCAGACGCACGTTTGAGGCGTCTGGAGACGCGTCTCGACGCGGGCCAGCTAGCTCTAGCGTTTTTAGAATTTAGCCAGGAACAAAAATGTGCAATTTTTTGCAGTTCTTTGCGAGCCAGACGCACGTTTGAGGCGTCTGGAGACGCGTCTCGGCGCGGGCCAGCTAGCTATAGCGCTTTTAGAATTTAGCCAGGAACAAAAATGTGCATTTTTTTGCAGTTCTATGCGAGCCAGACGCACGTTTGAGGCGTCTGGAGACGCGTCTCGGCGCGGGCCAGCTAGCTATAGCGTTTTTAGAATTTAGCCAGGAACAAAAATGTGCAATTTTTTGCAGTTTTATGCGAGCCAGACGCACGTTTGAGGCGTCTGGAGACGCGTCTCGGCGCGGGCCAGCTAGCTATAGCGTTTTTAGAATTTAGCCAGGAACAAAAATGTGCAACTTTTTGCATTTGTATAAGAGCCAGGCGCACGTTTGAGGCGTCTGGAGACGCGTCTCGGCGCGGGCCAGCTAGCTATAGCGTTTTTAGAATTTAGCCAGGAACAAAAATGTGCAATTTTGTGCAGCTCTATGCGAGCCAGACGCACGTTTGAGGCGCCTGGAGACGCGTCTCGGCGCGGGCCAGCTAGCTATAGCGTTTTTAGAATTTAGCCAGGAACAAAAATGTGCAATTTTTGCAGTTCTATGCGAGCCAGACGCACATTTGAGGCGTCTGGAGACGCGTCTCGGCGCGGGCCAGCTAGATATAGCGTTTTTAGAATTTAGCCAGGAACATAAATTTGCAATTTTTTGCAGTTCTATGCGAGCCAGACGCACGTTTGAGGCATCTGGAGACGCGTCTCGGCGCGGGCCAGCTAGCTATAGCGTTTTTAGAATTTAGCCAGGAACAAAAATGTGCAATTTTTTGCAGTTCTATGCGAGCCAGACGCACGTTTGAGGCGTCTGGACAAGCGTCTCGGCGCGGGCCAGCTAGCTATAGCGTTTTTAGAATTTAGCCAGGAACAAAAATGTGCAATTTTTTTGCCGTTCTATGCGAACCAGACGCACGTTTGAGGCGTCTGGAGACGCGTCTCGGCGCGGGCCAGCTAGCTATAGCGTTTTTAGAATTTAGCCAGGAACAAAAATGTGCAGTTTTTTGCAGTTCTATGCGAGCGAGACGCACGTTTGGGGCGTCTGGAGACGCGTCTCGGCGCGGGCCAGCTAGCTATAGCGTTTTTAGAATTTAGCCAGGAACAAAAATGTCCAATTTTTTGCAGTTCTATGCGAGCCAGACGCACGTTTGAGGCGTCTGGAGACGCGTCTCGGCGCGGGCCAGCTAGCTATAGCGTTTTTAGAATTTAGCCAGGAACAAAAATGTGCAATTTTTTGCAGTTCTATGCGAGCCAGACGCACGTTTGAGGCGTCTGGAGACGCGTCTCGACGCGTGCCAGCTAGCTATAGCGTTTTTAGAATTTAGCCAGGAACAAAAATGTGCATTTTTTGCATTTGTATAAGAGCCAGGCGCACGTTTGAGGCGTCTGGAGACGCGTCTCGGCGCGGGCCAGCTAGCTATAGCGTTTTTAGAATTTAGCCAGGAACAAAAATGTGCAATTTTTTGCAGTTCTATGCGAGCCAGACGCACGTTTGAGGCGTCTGGAGACGCGTCTCGGCGCGGGCCAGCTAGCTATAGCATTTTTAGAATTTAGCCAGGAAGAAAAATGTGCAATTTTTTGCAGTTCTATGCGAGCCAGACGCACGTTTGAGGCGTCTGGAGACGCGTCTCGACGCGGGCCAGCTAGCTCTAGCGTTTTTAGAATTTAGCCAGGAACAAAAATGTGCAATTTTTTGCAGCTCTTTGCGAGCCAGACGCACGTTTGAGGCGTCTGGAGACGCGTCTCGGCGCGGGCCAGCTAGCTATAGCGCTTTTAGAATTTAGCCAGGAACAAAAATGTGCATTTTTTTGCAGTTCTATGCGAGCCAGACGCACGTTTGAGGCGTCTGGAGACGCGTCTCGGCGCGGGCCAGCTAGCTATAGCGTTTTTAGAATTTAGCCAGGAACAAAAATGTGCAATTTTTTGCAGTTTTATGCGAGCCAGACGCACGTTTGAGGCGTCTGGAGACGCGTCTCGGCGCGGGCCAGCTAGCTATAGCGTTTTTAGAATTTAGCCAGGAACAAAAATGTGCAACTTTTTGCATTTGTATAAGAGCCAGGCGCACGTTTGAGGCGTCTGGAGACGCGTCTCGGCGCGGGCCAGCTAGCTATAGCGTTTTTAGAATTTAGCCAGGAACAAAAATGTGCAATTTTGTGCAGCTCTATGCGAGCCAGACGCACGTTTGAGGCGCCTGGAGACGCGTCTCGGCGCGGGCCAGCTAGCTATAGCGTTTTTAGAATTTAGCCAGGAACAAAAATGTGCAATTTTTGCAGTTCTATGCGAGCCAGACGCACATTTGAGGCGTCTGGAGACGCGTCTCGGCGCGGGCCAGCTAGATATAGCGTTTTTAGAATTTAGCCAGGAACATAAATTTGCAATTTTTTGCAGTTCTATGCGAGCCAGACGCACGTTTGAGGCGTCTGGAGACGCGTCTCGGCGCGGGCCAGCTAGCTATAGCGTTTTTAGAATTTAGCCAGGAACAAAAATGTGCAATTTTTTGCAGTTCTATGCGAGCCAGACGCACGTCTGAGGCGTCTGGACAAGCGTCTCCGCGCGGGCCAGCTAGCTATAGCGTTTTTAGAATTTAGCCAGGAACAAAAATGTGCAATTTTTTTGCCGTTCTATGCGAACCAGACGCACGTTTGAGGCGTCTGGAGACGCGTCTCGGCGCGGGCCAGCTAGCTATAGCGTTTTTAGAATTTAGCCAGGATCAAAAATGTGCAGTTTTTTGCAGTTCTATGCGAGCGAGACGCACGTTTGGGGCGTCTGGAGACGCGTCTCGGCGCGGGCCAGCTAGCTATAGCGTTTTTAGAATTTAGCCAGGAACAAAAATGTCCAATTTTTTGCAGTTCTATGCGAGCCAGACGCACGTTTGAGGCGTCTGGAGACGCGTCTCGGCGCGGGCCAGCTAGCTATAGCGTTTTTAGAATTTAGCCAGGAACAAAAATGTGCAATTTTTTGCAGTTCTATGCGGGCCAGACGCACGTTTGAGGCGTCTGGAGACGCGTCTCGACGCGGGCCAGCTAGCTCTAGCGTTTTTAGAATTTAGCCAGGAACAAAAATGTGCAATTTTTTGCAGTTCTTTGCGAGCCAGACGCACGTTTGAGGCGTCTGGAGACGCGTCTCGGCGCGGGCCAGCTAGCTATAGCGCTTTTAGAATTTAGCCAGGAACAAAAATGTGCATTTTGTTGCAGTTCTATGCGAGCCAGACGCACGTTTGAGGCGTCTGGAGACGCGTCTCGGCGCGGGCCAGCTAGCTATAGCGTTTTTAGAATTTAGCCAGGAACAAAAATGTGCAATTTTTTGCAGTTCTTTGCGAACCAGACGCACGTTTGAGGCGTCTGGAGACGCGTCTCGACGCGTGCCAGCTAGCTATAGCGTTTTTAGAATTTAGCCAGGAACAAAAATGTGCAATTTTTTGCAGTTCTATGCGGGCCAGACGCACGTTTGAGGCGTCTGGAGACGCGTCTCGACGCGGGCCAGCTAGCTCTAGCGTTTTTAGAATTTAGCCAGGAACAAAAATGTGCAATTTTTTGCAGTTCTTTGCGAGCCAGACGCACGTTTGAGGCGTCTGGAGACGCGTCTCGGCGCGGGCCAGCTAGCTATAGCGCTTTTAGAATTTAGCCAGGAACAAAAATGTGCATTTTGTTGCAGTTCTATGCGAGCCAGACGCACGTTTGAGGCGTCTGGAGACGCGTCTCGGCGCGGGCCAGCTAGCTATAGCGTTTTTAGAATTTAGCCAGGAACAAAAATGTGCAATTTTTTGCAGTTTTATGCGAGCCAGACGCACGTTTGAGGCGTCTGGAGACGCGTCTCGGCGCGGGCCAGCTAGCTATAGCGTTTTTAGAATTTAGCCAGGAACAAAAATGTGCAACTTTTTGCATTTGTATAAGAGCCAGGCGCACGTTTGAGGCGTCTGGAGACGCGTCTCGGCGCGGGCCAGCTAGCTATAGCGTTTTTAGAATTTAGCCAGGAACAAAAATGTGCAATTTTTTGCAGTTCTATGCGAGCCAGACGCACGTCTGAGGCGTCTGGACAAGCGTCTCCGCGCGGGCCAGCTAGCTATAGCGTTTTTAGAATTTAGCCAGGATCAAAAATGTGCAATTTTTTTGCCGTTCTATGCGAACCAGACACACGTTTGAGGCGTCTGGAGACGCGTCTCGGCGCGGGCCAGCTAGCTATAGCGTTTTTAGAATTTAGCCAGGATCAAAAATGTGCAGTTTTTTGCAGTTCTATGCGAGCGAGACGCACGTTTGGGGCGTCTGGAGACGCGTCTCGGCGCGGGCCAGCTAGCTATAGCGTTTTTAGAATTTAGCCAGGAACAAAAATGTCCAATTTTTTGCAGTTCTATGCGAGCCAGACGCACGTTTGAGGCGTCTGGAGACGCGTCTCGGCGCGGGCCAGCTAGCTATAGCGTTTTTAGAATTTAGCCAGGAACAAAAATGTGCAATTTTTTGCAGTTCTTTGCGAACCAGACGCACGTTTGAGGCGTCTGGAGACGCGTCTCGACGCGTGCCAGCTAGCTATAGCGTTTTTAGAATTTAGCCAGGAACAAAAATGTGCAATTTTTTGCAGTTCTATGCGGGCCAGACGCACGTTTGAGGCGTCTGGAGACGCGTCTCGACGCGGGCCAGCTAGCTCTAGCGTTTTTAGAATTTAGCCAGGAACAAAAATGTGCAATTTTTTGCAGTTCTTTGCGAGCCAGACGCACGTTTGAGGCGTCTGGAGACGCGTCTCGGCGCGGGCCAGCTAGCTATAGCGCTTTTAGAATTTAGCCAGGAACAAAAATGTGCATTTTGTTGCAGTTCTATGCGAGCCAGACGCACGTTTGAGGCGTCTGGAGACGCGTCTCGGCGCGGGCCAGCTAGCTATAGCGTTTTTAGAATTTAGCCAGGAACAAAAATGTGCAATTTTTTGCAGTTTTATGCGAGCCAGACGCACGTTTGAGGCGTCTGGAGACGCGTCTCGGCGCGGGCCAGCTAGCTATAGCGTTTTTAGAATTTAGCCAGGAACAAAAATGTGCAACTTTTTGCATTTGTATAAGAGCCAGGCGCACGTTTGAGGCGTCTGGAGACGCGTCTCGGCGCGGGCCAGCTAGCTATAGCGTTTTTAGAATTTAGCCAGGAACAAAAATGTGCAATTTTGTGCAGCTCTATGCGAGCCAGACGCACGTTTGAGGCGCCTGGAGACGCGTCTCGGCGCGGGCCAGCTAGCTATAGCGTTTTTAGAATTTAGCCAGGAACAAAAATGTGCAATTTTTGCAGTTCTATGCGAGCCAGACGCACATTTGAGGCGTCTGGAGACGCGTCTCGGCGCGGGCCAGCTAGCTATAGTTTTTAGAATTTAGCCAGGAACAAAAATGTGCATTTTTTTGCAGTTCTATGCGAGCCAGACGCACGTTTGAGGCGTCTGGAGACGCGTCTCGGCGCGGGCCAGCTAGCTATAGCGTTTTTAGAATTTAACCAGGAACAAAAATGTGCAATTTTTTGCAGTTCTATGCGAGCCAGACGCACGTTTGAGGCGTCTGGAGACGCGTCTCGGCGCGGGCCAGCTAGCTATAGCGTATTTAGAATTTAGCTAGGAACAAAAATGTGCAATTTTTTGCAGTTCTATGCGAGCCAGACGCACGTTTGAGGCGTCTGGAGACGCGTCTCGGCGCGGGCCAGCTAGCTATAGCGTTTTTAGAATTTAGCCAGGAACAAAAGTGTGCAATTTCTTGCAGTTCTTTGCAGCCAGACGCACGTTTGAGGCGTCTGGAGACGCGTCTCGGCGCGGGCCAGCTAGCTATAGCGTTTTTAGAATTTAGCCAGGAACAAAAGTGTGCAATTTTTTGCAGTTCTTTGCAGCCAGACGCACGTTTGAGGCGTCTGGAGACGCGTCTCGGCGCGGGCCAGCTAGCTATAGCGTTTTTAGAATTTAGCCAGGAACAAAAATGTGCAATTTTTTGCAGTTCTATGCGAGCCAGACGCACGTTTGAGGCGTCTGGAGACGCGTCTCGGCGCGGGCCAGCTAGCTATAGCGCTTTTAGGATTTAGCCAGGAACAAAAATGTGCAATTTTTTGCAGTTCTATGCGAGCCAGACGCACGTTTGAGGCGTCTGGAGACGCGTCTCGGCGCGGGCCAGCTAGCTATAGCGTTTTTAGAATTTAGCTAGGAACAAAAATGTGCAATTTTTTGCAGTTCTATGCGAGCCAGACGCACGTTTGAGGCGTCTGGAGACGCGTCTCGGCGCGGGCCAGCTAGCTATAGCGTTTTTAGAATTTAGCCAGGAACAAAAATGTGCAATTTTTTGCAGTTCTATGCGAGCCAGACGCACGTTTGATGCGTCTGGCGACGCGTCTCGACGCGGTCCAGCTAGCTATAGCGTTTTTAGAATTTAGCCAGGAACAAAAATGTGCAATTTTTTGCAGTTCTATGCGAGCCAGACGCACGTTTGAGGCGTCTGGAGACGCGTCTCGGCGCGGGCCAGCTAGCTATAGCGTTTTTAGTATTTAGCCAGGAACAAAAATGTGCAATTTTTTACAGTTCTATGCGAGCCAGACGCACGTTTGAGGCGTCTGGAGACGCGTCTCGGCGCTGGCCAGCTAGCTATAGCGTTTTTAGAATTTAGCCAGGAACAAAAATGTGCAATTTTTTGCAGTTCTATGCGAGCCAGACGCACGTTTGAGGCGTCTGGAGACGCGTCTCGGCGCGGGCCAGCTAGCTCCAGCGTTTTTAGAATTTAGCCAGGAATAAAAATGTGCAATTTTTTTGCAGTTCTATGCGAGCCAGACGCACGTTTGAGGCTTCTGGAGACGCGTCTCGGCGCGGGCCAGCTAGCTATAGCGTTTTTAGAATTTAGCCAGGAACAAAAATGTGCAATTTTTTGCAGTTCTATGCGAGCCAGACGCACGTTTGAGGCGTCTGGAGACGCGTCTCGGCGCGGACCAGCTAGCTATAGCGTTTTTAGAATTTAGCCAGGAACAAAAATGTGCAATTTTTTTGCAGTTCTATGCGAGCCAGACGCACGTTTGAGGCGTCTGGAGACGCGTCTTGGCGCGGGCCAGCTAGCTATAGCGTTTTTAGAATTTAGCCAGGAACAAAATGTGCAATTTTTTGCAGTTCTATGCGAGCCAGATGCACGTTTGAGGCGTCTGGAGACGCGTCTCGGCGCGGGCCAGCTAGCTACAGCGTTTTTTGAATTTAGCCAGGAACAAAAGTGTGCAATTTTTTGCAGTTCTATGCAGCCAGACGCACGTTTGAGGCGTCTGGAGACGCGTCTCGGCGCGGGCCAGCTAGCTATAGCGTTTTTAGAATTTAGCCAGGTACAAAAATGTGCAATTTTTTGCAGTTCTATGCGAGCCAGATGCACGTTTGAGGCGTCTGGAGACGCGTCTCGGCGAAGGCCAGCTAGCTATAGCGTTTTTAGAATTTAGCCAGGAACAGAAATGTGCAATTTTTTGCAGTTCTATGCGAGCCAGACGCACGTTTGAGGCGTCTGGAGAGGCGTCTCGACGCGGGCCAACTAGCTATAGCGTTTTTAGAATTTAGCTAGGAACAAATATGTGCAATTTTTTGCAGTTCTATGCGAGCCAGACGCACGTTTGAGGCGTCTGGAGACGCGTCTCGGCGCGGGCCAGCTAGCTATAGTGTTTTTAGAATTTAGCCAGGAAAAAAAATGTGCAACTTTTTGCAGTTCTATGCGAGCCAGACGCACGTTTGAGGCGTCTGGAGACGCGTCCCGGCGCGGGCCAGCTAGCTATAGCGTTTTTAGAATTCAGCCAAGAACAAAAATGTGCAATTTTTTGCAGTTCTTTGCGAGCCAGACGCACGTTTGAGGCGTCTGGAGACGCGTCTCGGCGCGGGCCAGCTAGCTATAGCGCTTTTAGAATTTAGCCAGGAACAAAAATGTGCAATTTTTTGCAGTTCTATGCGAGCCAGACGCACGTTTGAGGCGTCTGGAGACGCGTCTCGGCGTGGGCCAGCTGGCTATAGCGTTTTTAGAATTTAGCCAGGAACAAAAATGTGCAATTTTTTGCAGTTCTATGCGGGCCAGACGCACGTTTGAGGCGTCTGGAGACGCGTCTCGGCGCGGGCCAGCTAGCTATAACGTTTTTAGAATTTACCCAGGAACAAAAATGTGCAACTTTTTGCAGTTCTATGCGAGCCAGACGCACGTTTGAGGCGTCTGGAGACGCGTCTCGGCGCGTGCCAGCTAGCTATAGCGTTTTTAGAATTTAGCCAGGAACAAAAATGTGCAACTTTTTGCAGTTCTATGCGAGCCAGACGCACGTTTGAGGCGTCTGGAGACGCGTCTCGGCGCGGGCCAGCTAGCTATAGCGTTTTTAGAATTTAGCCAGGAACAAAAATGTGCAATTTTTTGCAGTTCTTTGCGAGCTAGACGCACGTTTGAGTCGTCTGGAGACGCGTCTCGGCGCGGGCCAGCTAGCTATAGCGTTTTTAGAATTTAGCCAGGAACAAAAATGTGCAATTTTTTGCAGTTCTATGCGAGCCAGACGCACGTTTGAGGCGTCTGGAGACGCGTCTCGACGCGTGCCAGCTAGCTATAGCGTTTTAAGAATTTAGCCAGGAACAAAAATGTGCATTTTTTTGCAGTTCTATGCGAGCCAGACGCACGTTTGAGGCGTCTGGAGACGCGTCTCGGCGCGGGCCAGCTAGCTATAGCGTTTTTAGAATTTAGCCAGGAACAAAAATGTGCAATTTTTTGCAGTTCTATGCGAGCCAGACGCACGTTTGAGGCGTCTGGAGACGCGTCTCGACGCGTGCCAGCTAGCTATAGCGTTTTTAGAATTTAGCCAGGAACAAAAATGTGCATTTTTTTGCAGTTCTATGCGAGCCAGACGCACGTTTGAGGCGTCTGGAGACGCGTCTCGGCGCGGGCCAGCTAGCTATAGCGTTTTTAGAATTTAGCCAGGAACAAAAATGTGTAATTTTATGCAGTTCTATGCGAGCCAGACGCAAGTTTGAGGCGTCTGGAGACGCGTCTCGACGCGGGCCAGCAAGTTATAGCGTTTTTAGAATTTAGCCAGGAACAAAAATGTGCAATTTTTTGCAGTACTATGCGAGCCAGACGCACGTTTAAGGCGTCTGGAGACGCGTCTGGGCGCGGGCCAGCTAGCTATAGCGTTTTTAGAATTTAGCCAGGAACAAAAATGTGCAGTTTTTTGCAGTTCTATGCGAGCGAGACGCACGTTTGGGGCGTCTGGAGACGCGTCTCGGCGCGGGCCAGCTAGCTATAGCGTTTTTAGAATTTAGCCAGGAACAAAAATGTCCAATTTTTTGCAGTTCTATGCGAGCCAGACGCACGTTTGAGGCGTCTGGAGACGCGTCTCGGCGCGGGCCAGCTAGCTATAGCGTTTTTAGAATTTAGCCAGGAACAAAAATGTGCAATTTTTTGCAGTTCTATGCGAGCCAGACGCACGTTTGAGGCGTCTGGAGACGCGTCTCGACGCGTGCCAGCTAGCTATAGCGTTTTTAGAATTTAGCCAGGAACAAAAATGTGCATTTTTTGCAGTTCTATGCGAGCCAGACGCACGTTTGAGGCGTCTGGAGACGCGTCTCGGCGCGGGCCAGCTAGCTATAGCGTTTTTAGAATTTAGCCAGGAACAAAAATGTGCAATTTTTTGCAGTTCTATGCGAGCCAGACGCACGTATGAGGCGTCTGGAGACGCGTCTCGGCGCGGGCCAGCTAGCTATAGCGTTTTTAGAATTTAGCCAGGAACAAAAATGTGCATTTTTTTGCAGTTCTATGCGAGCCAGACGCACGTTTGAGGCGTCTGGAGACGCGTCTCGACGCGTGCCAGCTAGCTATAGCGTTTTTAGAATTTAGCCAGGAACAAAAATGTGCATTTTTTTGCAGTTCTATGCGAGCCAGACGCACGTTTGAGGCGTCTGGAGACGCGCCTCGACGCGGGCCAGCTAGCTATAGCGTTTTTAGAATTTAGCCAGGAACAAAAATGTGCAATTTTTCGCAGTTCTATGCGAGCCAGACGCACGTTTGAGGCGTCTGGAGACGCGTCTCGACGCGTGCCAGCTAGCTATAGCGTTTTTAGAATTTAGCCAGGAACAAAAATGTGCATTTTTTTGCAGTTCTATGCGAGCCAGACGCACGTTTGAGGCGTCTGGAGACGCGTCTCGGCGCGGGCCAGCTAGCTATAGCGTTTTTAGAATTTAGCCAGGAACAAAAATGTGTAATTTTATGCAGTTCTATGCGAGCCAGACGCAAGTTTGAGGCGTCTGGAGACGCGTCTCGACGCGGTCCAGCAAGTTATAGCGTTTTTAGAATTTAGCCAGGAACAAAAATGTGCAATTTTTTGCAGTACTATGCGAGCCAGACGCACGTTTAAGGCGTCTGGAGACGCGTCTGGGCGCGGGCCAGCTAGCTATAGCGTTTTTAGAATTTAGCCAGGAACAAAAATGTGCAGTTTTTTGCAGTTCTATGCGAGCGAGACCCACGTTTGGGGCGTCTGGAGACGCGTCTCGGCGCGGGCCAGCTAGCTATAGCGTTTTTAGAATTTAGCCAGGAACAAAAATGTCAAATTTTTTGCAGTTTTATGCGAGCCAGACGCACGTTTGAGGCGTCTGGAGACGCGTCTCGGCGCGGGCCAGCTAGCTATAGCGTTTTTAGAATTTAGCCAGGAACAAAAATGTGCAATTTTTTGCAGTTCTATGCGAGCCAGACGCACGTTTGAGGCGTCTGGAGACGCGTCTCGACGCGTGCCAGCTAGCTATAGCGTTTTTAGAATTTAGCCAGGAACAAAAATGTGCATTTTTTGCAGTTCTATGCGAGCCAGACGCACGTTTGAGGCGTCTGGAGACGCGTCTCGGCGCGGGCCAGCTAGCTATAACGTTTTTAGAATTTAGCCAGGAACAAAAATGTGCAATTTTTTGCAGTTCTATGCGAGCCAGACGCACGTATGAGGCGTCTGGAGACGCGTCTCGGCGCGGGCCAGCTAGCTATAGCGTTTTTAGAATTTAGCCAGGAACAAAAATGTGCATTTTTTTGCAGTTCTATGCGAGCCAGACGCACGTTTAAGGCGTCTGGAGACGCGTCTCGGCGCGGGCCAGCTAGCTATAGCGTTTATAGAATTTAGCCAGGAACAAAAATGTGCAATTTTTTGCAGTTCTATGCGAGCCAGACGCACGTTTGAAGCGTCTGGAGACGCGTCTCGACGCGTGCCAGCTAGCTATAGCGTTTTTAGAATTTAGCCAGGAACAAAAATGTGCATTTTTTTGCAGTTCTATGCGAGCCAGACGCACGTTTGAGGCGTCTGGAGACGCGTCTCGGCGCGGGCCAGCTAGCTATAGCGTTTTTAGAATTTAGCCAGGAACAAAAATGTGTAATTTTATGCAGTTCTATGCGAGCCAGACGCAAGTTTGAGGCGTCTGGAGACGCGTCTCGACGCGGGCCAGCAAGTTATAGCGTTTTTAGAATTTAGCCAGGAACAAAAATGTGCAATTTTTTGCAGTACTATGCGAGCCAGACGCACGTTTGAGGCGTCTGGAGACGCGTCTCGGCGCGGGCCAGCTAGCTATAGCGTTTTTAGAATTTAGCCAGGAACAAAAATGTGCAATTTTTTGTAGTTCTATGCGAGCCAGACGCACGTTTGAGGCGTCTGGAGACGCGTCTCGGCGCGGGCCAGCTAGCTATAGCGTTTTTAGAATTTAGCCAGGAACAAAAATGTGCAATTTTTGGAGTTCTTTGCGAACCAGACGCAAGTTTGAGGCGTCTGGAGACGCGTCTCGACGCGTGCCAGCTAGCTATAGCGTTTTTAGAATTTAGCCAGGAACAAAAATGTGCAATTTTTTGCAGTTCTATGCGGGCCAGACGCACGTTTGAGGCGTCTGGAGACGCGTCTCGGCGCGGGCCAGCTAGCTATAGCATTTTTAGAATTTAGCCAGGAACAAAAATGTGCAATTTTTTGCAGTTCTATGCGAGCCAGACGCACGTTTGAGGCGTCTGGAGACGCGTCTCGACGCGGGCCAGCTAGCTCTAGCGTTTTTAGAATTTAGCCAGGAACAAAAATGTGCAATTTTTTGCAGTTCTTTGCGAGCCAGACGCACGTTTGAGGCGTCTGGAGACGCGTCTCGGCGCGGGCCAGCTAGCTATAGCGCTTTTAGAATTTAGCCAGGAACAAAAATGTGCATTTTTTTGCAGTTCTATGCGAGCCAGACGCACGTTTGAGGCGTCTGGAGACGCGTCTCGGCGCGGGCCAGCTAGCTATAGCGTTTTTAGAATTTAGCCAGGAACAAAAATATGCAATTTTTTGCAGTTTTATGCGAGCCAGACGCACGTTTGAGGCGTCTGGAGACGCGTCTCGGCGCGGGCCAGCTAGCTATAGCGTTTTTAGAATTTAGCCAGAAACAAAAATGTGCAATTTTTTGCAGTTCTATGCGAACCAGACGCACGTTTGAGGCGTCTGGAGACGCGTCTCGGCGCGGGCCAGCTAGCTATAGCGTTTTTAGAATTTAGCCAGGAACAAAAATGTGCAACTTTTTGCATTTGTATAAGAGCCAGGCGCACGTTTGAGGCGTCTGGAGACGCGTCTCGGCGCGGGCCAGCTAGCTATAGCGTTTTTAGAATTTAGCCAGGAACAAAAATGTGCAACTTTGTGCAGCTCTATGCGAGCCAGACGCACGTTTGAGGCGCCTGGAGACGCGTCTCGGCGCGGGCCAGCTAGCTATAGCGTTTTTAGAATTTAGCCAGGAACAAAAATGTGCAATTTTTGCAGTTCTATGCGAGCCAGACGCACATTTGAGGCGTCTGGAGACGCGTCTCGGCGCGGGCCAGCTAGATATAGCGTTTTTAGAATTTAGCCAGGAACATAAATTTGCAATTTTTTGCAGTTCTATGCGAGCCAGACGCACGTTTGAGGCGTCTGGAGACGCGTCTCGGCGCGGGCCAGCTAGCTATAGCGTTTTTAGAATTTAGCCAGGAACAAAAATGTGCAATTTTTTGCAGTTCTATGCGAGCCAGACGCAAGTTTGAGGCGTCTGGACAAGCGTCTCGGCGCGGGCCAGCTAGCTATAGCGTTTTTAGAATTTAGCCAGAAAAAAAAATGTGCAATTTTTTGCCGTTCTATGCGAACCAGACGCACGTTTGAGGCGTCTGGAGACGCGTCTCGGCGCGGGCCAGCTAGCTATAGCGTTTTTAGAATTTAGCCAGGAACAAAAATGTGCAACTTTTTGCATTTGTATGCGAGTCAGGCGCACGTTTGAGGCGTCTGGAGACGCGTCTCGGCGCGGGCCAGCTAGCTATAGCGTTTTTAGAATTTAGCCAGGAACAAAAATGTGCAATTTTTTGCAGTTCTATGCGCGCCAGACGCACGTTTGAGGCGTCTGGAGACGCGTCTCGGCGCGGGCCAGCTAGCTATAGCGTTTTTAGAATTTAGCCAGGAACAAAAATGTGCAATTTTTTTAAAGAAAGAAAGAAAGAAAAATGTTTATTTGGGACTCGCACAAGACACATAAAATGAAAAAAAAAATGTAAAAATAACAGTTATAAAATATATATATACAGTTAAGCGGCATCCTTAAATTAATGTGTGCGAGGCCAAGAAGGTCCCTGTCTCAGCATATGCTGCGATATTTAATAATAAATATCACAGCGCTGGTGTTATGACAGGGCCTGGCGTGATGTCACGGACACACATACGGAACAACACTAAGATATAAATACAATAAAATAATAATTAATTAATTAAATAGTTGAGAGTACGTGAGTGAGTTTGTGTATAAACAAAACAAAATAAAATAAAATGTGCAATAGATAAATACATACAAATAATAACTTCAAAATTAACCAAATCCCAATGGCCCAGTGCTCCAGTTTCATTTGTCAATGTCATAGACAAATGACGGAACGCGCGGGCGCACTGTGGGAAGCTATGGTCACAGACTATTCGTAATGGCTGGTTGTCGAAATTAAAAAAATGGCATTAATGTAATATATTAGTCTGTCGGCGCATCCGCCTCTCAATACGCCTGCTGTCACTTTATAAAATGTCAATGTCAAACGTCACTGTCATATGTCATATGTCAATGTCCATAGCGAACACCGAGCACTGGTGAGGCGGCCATCTTGTAATAAGTGACACTAAGTGTTGTACCGTCGTGGAGTGCGCACGCAACCACGTGCTCGGTGGACGTTAAGTTCTAATCCGCGTTAAGCTAAGTGATCATTAATTAATTGGTGAAACTATTGATTGTAGTATCGAGAATTATAAGTGAAGTGATTATTGCAATAGTTATTTTATTGAAATACTGTCTTCCTACCCGATAATCCACGCCTACCCGTACATGTCTCATAATCCTGATGATAGTCGAAAGACTTCAAGTCTATGAAAATGGCCGAAACACAACAAACAATGTAAATAAAACAAAACGAAAGCCTTATCGAGTGCATCTATAATAGTATAGCTAAGTTACAACGAGAACATGGGACCGTTCACAAATACTCGTTGCGTGCATACCCTGGGAAAGTTAATATTTTTATGTAGTTTCTTTTTGAATGCGCAGTAGGTGTTGCTTGAATTTTGAACTAAAAGTACCAATTGTTTTTATAGCACGAACCGGCGGTGGCAGGTCGTTCCAGCAACGAGAAGCTGCGAATTTAAAACTTCCACGGAATGCAGCAGTTCGATGAGGCGTAGACAACAAAAGGTAAGCCGATGCTCTTGTTTTCACTTTGTTCACATCTCGGGCCCAAGTTAACCTATTATATAGATATATATACTATATTTGAACAAAAATGTGCAATTTTTTGCAGTTCTATGCGAGCCAGACGCACGTTTGAGGCGTCTGGAGACGCGTCTCGGCGCGGGCCAGCTAGCTATAGCGTTTTTAGAATTTAGCCAGGAACAAAATGTGCAATTTTTTGCAGTTCTTTGCGAGCCAGACGCACGTTTGAGGCGTCTGGAGACGCGTCTCGACGCGGGCCAGCTAGCTATAGCGTTTTTAGAATTTAGCCAGGAACAAAAATGTGCAATTTTTTGCAGTTCTTTGCGAGCCAGACGCACGTTTGAGGCGTCTGGAGACGCGTCTCGGCGCGGGCCAGCTAGCTATAGCGTTTTTAGAATTTAGCCAGGAACAAAAATGTGCATTTTTTTGCAGTTCTATGCGAGCCAGACGCACGTTTGAGGCGTCTGGAGACGCGTCTCGGCGCGGGCCAGCTAGCTATAGCGTTTTTAGAATTTAGCCAGGAACAAAAATGTGTAATTTTATGCAGTTCTATGCGAGCCAGACGCAAGTTTGAGGCGTCTGGAGACGCGTCTCGACGCGGGCCAGCTAGCTATAGCGTTTTTAGAATTTAGCCAGGAACAAAATGTGCAATTTTTTGCAGTTCTATGCGAGCCAGACGCACGTTTGAGGCGTCTGGAGACGCGTCTCGGCGCGGGCCAGCTAGCTACAGCGTTTTTTGAATTTAGCCAGGAACAAAAGTGTGCAATTTTTTGCAGTTCTATGCAGCCAGACGCACGTTTGAGGCGTCTGGAGACGCGTTTCGGCGCGGGCCAGCTAGCTATAGCGTTTTTAGAATTTAGCCAGGTACAAAAATGTGCAATTTTTTGCAGTTCTATGCGAGCCAGATGCACGTTTGAGGCGTCTGGAGACGCGTCTCGGCGAAGGCCAGCTAGCTATAGCGTTTTTAGAATTTAGCCAGGAACAAAAATGTGCAATTTTTGAGTTCTATGCGAGCCAGACGCACGTTTGAGGCGTCTGGAGACGCGTCTCGGCGCGGGCCAGCTAGCAAGAGCATTTTTATAATTTAGCCAGGAACAGAAATGTGCAATTTTTTGCAGTTCTATGCGAGCCAGACGCACGTTTGAGGCGTCTGGAGAGGCGTCTCGACGCGGGCTAACTAGCTATAGCGTTTTTAGAATTTAGCTAGGAACAAAAATGTGCAATTTTTTGCAGTTCTATGCGAGCCAGACGCACGTTTGAGGCGTCTGGAGACGCGTCTCGGCGCGGGCCAGCTAGCTATAGTGTTTTTAGAATTTAGCCAGGAAAAAAAATGTGCAACTTTTTGCAGTTCTATGCGAGCCAGACGCACGTTTGAGGCGTCTGGAGACGCGTCCCGGCGCGGGCCAGCTAGCTATAGCGTTTTTAGAATTTAGCCAGGAACAAAAATGTGCAATTTTTTGCAGTTCTTTGCGAGCCAGACGCACGTTTGAGGCGTCTGGAGACGCGTCTCGGCGCGGGCCAGCTAGCTATAGCGCTTTTAGAATTTAGCCAGGAACAAAAATGTGCATTTTTTTGCAGTTCTATGCGAGCCAGACGCACGTTTGAGGCGTCTGGAGACGCGTCTCGGCGCGGGCCAGCTAGCTATAGCGTTTTTAGTATTTAGCCAGGAACAAAAATGTGCAATTTTTTACAGTTCTATGCGAGCCAGACGCACGTTTGAGGCGTCTGGAGACGCGTCTCGGCGCGGGCCAGCTAGCTACAGCGTTTTTTGAATTTAGCCAGGAACAAAAGTGTGCAATTTTTTGCAGTTCTATGCAGCCAGACGCACGTTTGAGGCGTCTGGAGACGCGTTTCGGCGCGGGCCAGCTAGCTATAGCGTTTTTAGAATTTAGCCAGGTACAAAAATGTGCAATTTTTTGCAGTTCTATGCGAGCCAGATGCACGTTTGAGGCGTCTGGAGACGCGTCTCGGCGAAGGCCAGCTAGCTATAGCGTTTTTAGAATTTAGCCAGGAACAAAAATGTGCAATTTTTGAGTTCTATGCGAGCCAGACGCACGTTTGAGGCGTCTGGAGACGCGTCTCGGCGCGGGCCAGCTAGCAAGAGCATTTTTATAATTTAGCCAGGAACAGAAATGTGCAATTTTTTGCAGTTCTATGCGAGCCAGACGCACGTTTGAGGCGTCTGGAGAGGCGTCTCGACGCGGGCTAACTAGCTATAGCGTTTTTAGAATTTAGCTAGGAACAAAAATGTGCAATTTTTTGCAGTTCTATGCGAGCCAGACGCACGTTTGAGGCGTCTGGAGACGCGTCTCGGCGCGGGCCAGCTAGCTATAGTGTTTTTAGAATTTAGCCAGGAAAAAAAAATGTGCAACTTTTTGCAGTTCTATGCGAGCCAGACGCACGTTTGAGGCGTCTGGAGACGCGTCCCGGCGCGGGCCAGCTAGCTATAGCGTTTTTAGAATTTAGCCAGGAACAAAAATGTGCAATTTTTTGCAGTTCTTTGCGAGCCAGACGCACGTTTGAGGCGTCTGGAGACGCGTCTCGGCGCGGGCCAGCTAGCTATAGCGCTTTTAGAATTTAGCCAGGAACAAAAATGTGCATTTTTTTGCAGTTCTATGCGAGCCAGACGCACGTTTGAGGCGTCTGGAGACGCGTCTCGGCGCGGGCCAGCTAGCTATAGCGTTTTTAGTATTTAGCCAGGAACAAAAATGTGCAATTTTTTACAGTTCTATGCGAGCCAGACGCACGTTTGAGGCGTCTGGAGACGCGTCTCGGCGCTGGCCAGCTAGCTATAGCGTTTTTAGAATTTAGCCAGGAACAAAAATGTGCAATTTTTTGCAGTTCTATGCGAGCCAGACGCACGTTTGAGGCGTCTGGAGACGCGTCTCGGCGCGGGCCAGCTAGCTACAGCGTTTTTAGAATTTAGCCAGGAATAAAAATGTGCAATTTTTTTGCAGTTCTATGCGAGCCAGACGCACGTTTGAGGCGTCTGGAGACGCGGCTTGGTGCGGGCCAGCTAGCTATAGCGTTTTTAGAATTTAGCCAGGAACAAAATGTGCAATTTTTTGCAGTTCTATGCGAGCCAGACGCACGTTTGAGGCGTCTGGAGACGCGTCTCGGCGCGGGCCAGCTAGCTACAGCGTTTTTTGAATTTAGCCAGGAACAAAAGTGTGCAATTTTTTGCAGTTCTATGCAGCCAGACGCACGTTTGAGGCGTCTGGAGACGCGTCTCGGCGCGGGCCAGCTAGCTATAGCGTTTTTAGAATTTAGCCAGGTACAAAAATGTGCAATTTTTTGCAGTTCTATGCGAGCCAGATGCACGTTTGAGGCGTCTGGAGACGCGTCTCGGCGAAGGCCAGCTAGCTATAGCGTTTTTAGAATTTAGCCAGGAACAGAAATGTGCAATTTTTTGCAGTTCTATGCGAGCCAGACGCACGTTTGAGGCGTCTGGAGAGGCGTCTCGACGCGGGCCAACTAGCTATAGCGTTTTTAGAATTTCGCTAGGAACAAAAATGTGCATTTTTTTGCAGTTCTATGCGAGCCAGACGCACGTTTGAGGCGTCTGGAGACGCGTCTCGGCGCGGGCCAGCTAGCTATAGCGTTTTTAGAATTTAGCCAGGAACAAAAATGTGTAATTTTATGCAGTTCTATGCGAGCCAGACGCAAGTTTGAGGCGTCTGGAGACGCGTCTCGACGCGGGCCAGCAAGTTATAGCGTTTTTAGAATTTAGCCAGGAACAAAAATGTGCAATTTTTTGCAGTACTATGCGAGCCAGACGCACGTTTAAGGCGTCTGGAGACGCGACTCGGCGCGGGCCAGCTAGCTATAGCGTTTTTAGAATTTAGCCAGGAACAAAAATGTGCAGTTTTTTGCAGTTCTATGCGAGCGAGACGCACGTTTGGGGCGTCTGGAGACGCGTCTCGGCGCGGGCCAGCTAGCTATAGCGTTTTTAGAATTTAGCCAGGAACAAAAATGTCCAATTTTTTGCAGTTCTATGCGAGCCAGACACACGTTTGAGGCGTCTGGAGACGCGTCTCGGCGCGGGCCAGCTAGCTATAGCGTTTTTAGAATTTAGCCAGGAACAAAAATGTGCAATTTTTTGCAGTTCTTTGCGAGCCAGACGCACGTTTGAGGCGTCTGGAGACGCGTCTCGGCGCGGGCCAGCTAGCTATAGCGTTTCTAGAATTTAGCCAGGAACAAAAATGTGCATTTTTTTGCAGTTCTATGCGAGCCAGACGCACGTTTGAGGCGTCTGGAGACGCGTCTCGGCGCGGGCCAGCTAGCTATAGCGTTTTTAGAATTTAGCCAGGAACAAAAATGTGCAATTTTTTGCAGTTCTATGCGAGCCAGACGCACGTTTGAGGCGTCTGGAGACGCGTCTCGGCGCGGGCCAGCTAGCTATAGCGTTTTTAGAATTTAGCCAGGAACAAAAATGTGCATTTTTTTGCAGTTCTATGCGAGCCAGACGCACGTTTGAGGCGTCTGGAGACGCGTCTCGGCGCGGGCCAGCTAGCTATAGCGTTTTTAGAATTTAGCCAGGAACAAAAATGTGCAATTTTTTGCAGTTCTATGCGAGCCAGACGCACGTTTGAGGCGTCTGGAGACGCGTCTCGACGCGGGCCAGCTAGCTATAGCGTTTTTAGAATTTAGCCAGGAACAAAATGTGCAATTTTTTGCAGTTCTATGCGAGCCAGACGCACGTTTGAGGCGTCTGGAGACGCGTCTCGGCGCGGGCCAGCTAGCTACAGCGTTTTTTGAATTTAGCCAGGAACAAAAGTGTGCAATTTTTTGCAGTTCTATGCAGCCAGACGCACGTTTGAGGCGTCTGGAGACGCGTCTCGGCGCGGGCCAGCTAGCTATAGCGTTTTTAGAATTTAGCCAGGTACAAAAATGTGCAATTTTTTGCAGTTCTATGCGAGCCAGATGCACGTTTGAGGCGTCTGGAGACGCGTCTCGGCGAAGGCCAGCTAGCTATAGCGTTTTTAGAATTTAGCCAGGAACAAAAATGTGCAATTTTTGAGTTCTATGCGAGCCAGACGCACGTTTGAGGCGTCTGGAGACGCGTCTCGGCGCGGGCCAGCTAGCAAGAGCATTTTTATAATTTAGCCAGGAACAGAAATGTGCAATTTTTTGCAGTTCTATGCGAGCCAGACGCACGTTTGAGGCGTCTGGAGAGGCGTCTCGACGCGGGCTAACTAGCTATAGCGTTTTTAGAATTTAGCTAGGAACAAAAATGTGCAATTTTTTGCAGTTCTATGCGAGCCAGACGCACGTTTGAGGCGTCTGGAGACGCGTCTCGGCGCGGGCCAGCTAGCTATAGTGTTTTTAGAATTTAGCCAGGAAAAAAAATGTGCAACTTTTTGCAGTTCTATGCGAGCCAGACGCACGTTTGAGGCGTCTGGAGACGCGTCCCGGCGCGGGCCAGCTAGCTATAGCGTTTTTAGAATTTAGCCAGGAACAAAAATGTGACATTTTTTGCAGTTCTTTGCGAGCCAGACGCACGTTTGAGGCGTCTGGAGACGCGTCTCGGCGCGGGCCAGCTAGCTATAGCGTTTTTAGTATTTAGCCAGGAACAAAAATGTGCAATTTTTTACAGTTCTATGCGAGCCAGACGCACGTTTGAGGCGTCTGGAGACGCGTCTCGGCGCTGGCCAGCTAGCTATAGCGTTTTTAGAATTTAGCCAGGAACAAAAATGTGCAATTTTTTGCAGTTCTATGCGAGCCAGACGCACGTTTGAGGCGTCTGGAGACGCGTCTCGGCGCGGGCCAGCTAGCTACAGCGTTTTTAGAATTTAGCCAGGAATAAAAATGTGCAATTTTTTGCAGTTCTATGCGAGCCAGACGCACGTTTGAGGCGTCTGGAGACGCGTCTCGGCGCGGGCCAGCTAGCTATAGCGTTTTTAGAATTTAGCCAGGAACAAAAATGTGCAATTTTTTGCAGTTCTATGCGAGCCAGACGCACGTTTAAGGCGTCTGGAGACGCGTCTCGGCGCGGGCCAGCTAGCTATAGCGTTTCTAGAATTTAGCCAGGAACAAAAGTGTGCAATTTTTTGCAGTTCTATGCAGCCAGACGCACGTTTGAGGCGTCTGGAGACGCGTCTCGGCGCGGGCCAGCTAGCTATAGCGTTTTTAGAATTTAGCCAGGAACAAAAATGTGCAATTTTTTGCAGTTCTATGCGAGCCAGACGCACGTTTGAGGCGTCTGGAGACGCGTCTCGGCGCGGGCCAGCTAGCTATAGCGTTTTTTGAATTTAGCCAGGAACAAAAGTGTGCAATTTTTTGCAGTTCTATGCAGCCAGACGCACGTTTGAGGCGTCTGGAGACGCGTCTCGGCGCTTGCCAGCTAGCTATAGCGTTTTTAGAATTTAGCCAGGAACAAAAATGTGCAATTTTTTGCAGTTCTATGCGAGCCAGACGCACGTTTGAGGCGTCTGGAGACGCGTCTCGGCGCGGGCCAGCTAGCTACAGCGTTTTTAGAATTTAGCCAGGAATAAAAATGTGCAATTTTTTTGCAGTTCTATGCGAGCCAGACGCACGTTTGAGGCGTCTGGAGACGCGGCTTGGTGCGGGCCAGCTAGCTATAGCGTTTTTAGAATTTAGCCAGGAACAAAATGTGCAATTTTTTGCAGTTCTATGCGAGCCAGACGCACGTTTGAGGCGTCTGGAGACGCGTCTCGGCGCGGGCCAGCTAGCTACAGCGTTTTTTGAATTTAGCCAGGAACAAAAGTGTGCAATTTTTTGCAGTTCTATGCAGCCAGACGCACGTTTGAGGCGTCTGGAGACGCGTCTCGGCGCGGGCCAGCTAGCTATAGCGTTTTTAGAATTTAGCCAGGTACAAAAATGTGCAATTTTTTGCAGTTCTATGCGAGCCAGATGCACGTTTGAGGCGTCTGGAGACGCGTCTCTCTCGGCGCGGGCCAGCTAGCTATAGCGTTTTTAGAATTTAGCCAGGAACAAAAATGTGCAATTTTTTGCAGTTCTGTGCGAGCCAGACGCACGTTTGAGGCGTCTGGAGACGCGTCTCGGCGCGGGCCAGCTAGCTATAGCGTTTTTAGAATTTAGCCAGGAACAAAAATGTGCATTTTTTTGCAGTTCTATGCGAGCCAGACGCACGTTTGAGGCGTCTGGAGACGCGTCTCGGCGCGGGCCAGCTAGCTATAGCGTTTTTAGAATTTAGCCAGGAACAAAAATGTGCAATTTTTTGCAGTTCTATGCGAGCCAGACGCACGTTTGAGGCGTCTGGAGACGCGTCTCGGCGCGGGCCAGCTAGCTATAGCGTTTTTAGAATTTAGCCAGGAACAAAAATGTGCATTTTTTTGCAGTTCTATGCGAGCCAGACGCACGTTTGAGGCGTCTGGAGACGCGTCTCGGCGCGGGCCAGCTAGCTATAGCGTTTTTAGAATTTAGCCAGGAACAAAAATGTGTAATTTTTTGCAGTTCTATGCGAGCCAGACGCACGTTTGAAGCGTCTGGAGACGCGTCTCGACGCGTGCCAGCTAGCTATAGCGTTTTTAGAATTTAGCCAGGAACAAAAATGTGCATTTTTTTGCAGTTCTATGCGAGCCAGACGCACGTTTGAGGCGTCTGGAGACGCGTCTCGGCGCGGGCCAGCTAGCTATAGCGTTTTTAGAATTTAGCCAGGAACAAAAATGTGTAATTTTATGCAGTTCTATGCGAGCCAGACGCAAGTTTGAGGCGTCTGGAGACGCGTCTCGACGCGGGCCAGCAAGTTATAGCGTTTTTAGAATTTAGCCAGGAACAAAAATGTGCAATTTTTTGTAGTTCTATGCGAGCCAGACGCACGTTTGAGGCGTCTGGAGACGCGTCTCGGCGCGGGCCAGCTAGCTATAGCGTTTTTAGAATTAAGCCAGGAACAAAAATGTGCAATTTTTTGCAGTTCTTTGCGAACCAGACGCACGTTTGAGGCGTCTGGAGACGCGTCTCGACGCGTGCCAGCTAGCTATAGCGTTTTTAGAATTTAGCCAGGAACAAAAATGTGCAATTTTTTGCAGTTCTATGCGGGCCAGACACACGTTTGAGGCGTCTGGAGACGCGTCTCGGCGCGGGCCAGCTAGCTATAGCGTTTTTAGAATTTAGCCAGGAACAAAAATGTGCAATTTTTTGCAGTTCTATGCGAGCCAGACGCACGTTTGAGGCGTCTGGAGACGCGTCTCGACGCGGGCCAGCTAGCTCTAGCGTTTTTAGAATTTAGCCAGGAACAAAAATGTGCAATTTTTTGCAGTTCTTTGCGAGCCAGACGCACGTTTGAGGCGTCTGGAGACGCGTCTCGGCGCGGGCCAGCTAGCTATAGCGTTTTTAGAATTTAGCCAGGAACAAAAATGTGCAATTTTTTGCAGTTCTATGTGAGCCAGACGCACGTTTGAGGCGTCTGGAGACGCGTCTCGGCGCGGGCCAGCTAGCTATAGCGTTTTTAGAATTTAGCCAGGAACAAAAATGTGCAATTTTTTGCAGTTCTATGCGAGCCAGACGCACGTTTGAGGTGTCTGGAGACGCGTCTCGGCGCGGGCCAGCTAGCTATAGCGTTTTTAGAATTTAGCCAGGAACAAAAATGTGCAATTTTTTGCAGTTCTATGCGAGCCAGACGCACGTTTGAGGCGTCTGGAGACGCGTCTCGGCGCGGGCCAGCTAGATATAGCGTTTTTAGAATTTAGCCAGGAACATAAATGTGTAATTTTTTGCAGTTCTATGCGAGCCAGACGCACGTTTGAGGCGTCTGGAGACGCGTCTCGGCGCGGGCCAGCTAGCTATAGCGTTTTTAGAATTTAGCCAGGAACAAAAATGTGCAATTTTTTTGCCGTTCTATGCGAACCAGACGCACGTTTGAGGCGTCTGGAGACGCGTCTCGGCGCGGGCCAGCTAGCTATAGCGTTTTTAGAATTTAGACAGGAACAAAAATGTGCAACTTTTTGCATTTGTATGCGAGTCAGGCGCACGTTTGAGGCGTCTGGAGACGCGTCTCGGCGCGGGCCAGCTAGCTATAGCGTTTTTAGAATTTAGACTGGAACAAAAATGTGCAACTTTTTGCATTTATATGCGAGTCAGGCACACGTTTGAGTCGTCTGGAGACGCGTCTCGGCGCGGGCCAGCTAGTTATTGCGTTTTTAGACTTTAGCCAGGAACAAAAATGTACAATTTTTTGCATTTCTATGCGAGCCAGACGCACGTTTGAGGCGTCTGGAGACGCGTCTCGGCGCGGGCCAGCTAGCTATAGCGTTTTTAGAATTTAGCCAGGAACAAAAATGTGCATTTTTTGCAGTTCTATGCGAGCCAGACGCACGTTTGAGGCGTCTGGAGACGCGTCTCGGCGCGGGCCAGCTAGCTATAGCGTTTTTAGAATTTAGCCAGGAACAAAAATGTGCAATTTTTTGCAGTTCTATGCGAGCCAGACGCACGTTTGAGGCGTCTGGAGACGCGTCTCGGCGCGGGCCAGCTAGCTATAGCGTTTTTAGAATTTAGCCAGGAACAAAAATGTGCAATTTTTTGCAGTTCTATGCGAGCCAGACGCACGTTTGAGGCGTCTGGAGACGCGTCTCGGCGCGGGCCAGCTAGCTATAGCGTTTCTAGAATTTAGCCAGGAACAAAAATGTGCAATTTTTTCAGTTCTATGCGAGCCAGACGCACGTTTGAGGCGTCTGGAGACGCGTCTGGAGACGCGTCTCGGCGCGGGCCAGCTAGCTATAGCGTTTTTAGAATTTAGACTGGAACAAAAATGTGCAACTTTTTGCATTTATATGCGAGTCAGGCACACGTTTGAGTCGTCTGGAGACGCGTCTCGGCGCGGGCCAGCTAGTTATTGCGTTTTTAGACTTTAGCCAGGAACAAAAATGTACAATTTTTTGCATTTCTATGCGAGCCAGACGCACGTTTGAGGCGTCTGGAGACGCGTCTCGGCGCGGGCCAGCTAGCTATAGCGTTTTTAGAATTTAGCAAGGAACAAAAATGTGCAATTTTTTGCAGTTCTATGCGAGCCAGACGCACGTTTGAGGCGTCTGGAGACGCGTCTGGAGACGCGTCTCGGCGCGGGCCAGCTAGCTATAGCGTTTTTAGAATTTAGACAGGAACAAAAATGTACAACTTTTTGCATTTGTATGCGAGTCAGGCGCACGTTTGAGGCGTCTGGAGACGCGTCTCGGCGCGGGCCAGCTAGTTATAGCGTTTTTAGACTTTAGCCAGGAACAAACATGTGCAATTTTTTGCAGTTCTATGCGAGCCAAACGCACGTTTGAGGCGTCTGGAGACGCGTCTCGGCGCGGGCCAGCTAGCAATAGCATTTTTAGAATTTAGGTAGGAACAAAAATGTGCAATTTTTTGCAGTTCTATGCGAGCCAGACGCACGTTTGAGGCGTCTGGAGACGCGTCTCGGCGCGGGCCAGCTAGCTATAGCGTTTTTAGAATTTAGCCAGGAACAAAAATGTGCAATTTTTTGCAGTTCTATGCGAGCCAGACGCACGTTTGAGGCCTCTGGAGACGCGTCTCGGCGCGGGCCAGCTAGCTATAGCGTTTTTAGAATTTAGCCAGGAACAAAAATGTGCAATTTTTTGCAGTTCTATGCGAGCCAGACGCACGTTTGAGGCGTCTGGAGACGCGTCTCGGCGCGGGCCAGCTAGCTATAGCGTTTTTAGAATTTAGCCAGGAACAAAAACGTGCAATTTTTTGCAGTTCTATGCGAGCCAGACGCACGTTTGAGGCGTCTGGAGACGCGTCTCGGCGCGGGCCAGTTAGCTATAGCGTTTTTAGAATTTAGCCAGGAACAAAAATGTGCAATTTTTTGCAGTTCTATGCGAGCCAGACGCACGTTTGAGGCGTCTGGAGACGCGTCTCGGCGCGGGCCAGCTAGCTATAGCGTTTTTAGAATTTAGCCAGGAACAAAAATGTGCAATTTTTTGCAGTTCTATGCGAGCCAGACGCACGTTTGAGGCGTCTGGAGACGCGTCTCGGCGCGGGCCAGCTAGCTATAGCGTTTCTAGAATTTAGCCAGAAACAAAAATGTGCAATTTTTTTCAGTTCTATGCGAGCCAGACGCACGTTTGAGGCGTCTGGAGACGCGTCTCGGCGCGGGCCAGCTAGCTATAGCGTTTTTAGAATTTAGCCAGGAACAAAAATGTGCAATTTTTTGCAGTTCTATGCGAGCCAGACGCACGTTTGAGGCCTCTGGAGACGCGTCTCGGCGCGGGCCAGCTAGCTATAGCGTTTTTAGAATTTAGCCAGGAACAAAAATGTGCAATTTTTTGCAGTTCTATGCGAGCCAGACGCACGTTTGAGGCGTCTGGAGACGCGTCTCGGCGCGGGCCAGCTAGCTATAGCGTTTTTAGAATTTAGCCAGGAACAAAAATGTGCAATTTTTTGCAGTTTATGCGAGCCAGACGCACGTTTGAGGCGTCTGGAGACGCGTCTCGGCGCGGTCCAGCTAGCTATAGCGTTTTTAGAATTTAGCCAGGAACAAAAATTTGCAATTTTTTGCAGTTCTATGCGAGCCAGACGCACGTTTGAGGCGTCTGGAGACGCGTCTCGGCGCGGGCCAGCTAGATATAGCGTTTTTAGAATTTAGCCAGGAACATAAATTTGCAATTTTTTGCAGTTCTATGCGAGCCAGACGCACGTTTGAGGCGTCTGGAGACGCGTCTCGGCGCGGGCCAGCTAGCTATAGCGTTTCTAGAATTTAGACAGGAACAAAAATCCGCAACTTTTTTCATTTGTATGCGAGTCAGGCGCACGTTTGAGGCGTCTGGAGACGCGTCTCGGCGCGGGCCAGCTAGTTATAGCGTTTTTAGACTTTAGCCAGGAACAAACATGTGCAATTTTTTGCAGTTCTATGCGAGCCAGACGCACGTTTGAGGCGTCTGGAGACGCGTCTCGGAGCGGGCCAGCCAGCTATAGCATTTTTAGAATTAGCCAGGAACAAAAATGTGCAATTTTTTGCAGTTCTTTGCGAGCCAGACGCACGTTTGAGGCGTCTGGAGACGCGTCTCGGCGCGGGCCAGCTAGCTATAGCGTTCTTAGAATTTAGCCAGGAACAAAAATGTGCAATTTTTTGCAGTTCTATGCGAGCCAGACGCACGTTTGAGGCGTCTGGAGACGCGTCTCGGCGCGGGCCAGCTAGCTATAGCGTTGTTAGAATTTAGCCAGGAACAAAAATGTGCAATTTTTTGCAGTTCTATGCGAGCCAGACGCACGTTTGAGGCGTCTGGAGACGCGTCTCGGCGCGGGCCAGCTAGCTATAGCGTTTTTAGAATTTAGCCAGGAACAAAAATGTGCAATTTTTTGCAGTTCTATGCGAGCCAGACGCACGTTTGAGGCGTCTGGAGACGCGTCTCGGCGCGGGCCAGCTAGCTATAGCGTTTTTAGAATTTAGCCAGGAACAAAAATGTGCAATTTTTTGCAGTTCTTTGCGAGCCAGACGCACGTTTGAGGCGTCTGGAGACGCGTCTCGGCACGGGCCAGCTAGATACAGCGTTTTTAGAATTTAGCCAGGAACATAAATTTGCAATTTTTTGCAGTTCTATGCGAGCCAGACGCACGTTTGAGGCGTCTGGAGACGCGTCTCGGCGCGGGCCAGCTAGCTATAGCGTTTTTAGAATTTAGCCAGTAACAAAAATGTGCAATTTTTTTGCCGTTCTATGCGAACCAGACGCACGTTTGAGGCGTCTGGAGACGCGTCTCGGCGCGGGCCAGCTAGCTATAGCGTTTTTAGAATTTAGACAGGAACAAAAATGTGCAACTTTTTGCATTTGTATGCGAGTCAGGCGCACGTTTGAGGCGTCTGGAGACGCGTCTCGGCGCGGGCCAGCTAGCTATAGCGTATTTAGAATTTAGCCAGGAACAAAAATGTGCAATTTTTTGCAGTTCTTTGCGAGCCAGACGCACGTTTGAGGCGTCTGGAGACGCGTCTCGGCGCGGGCCAGCTAGCTATAGCGTTTTTAGAATTTAGCCAGGAACAAAAATGTGCAATTTTTTGCAGTTCTATGCGAGCCAGACGCACGTTTGAGGCGTCTGGAGACGCGTCTCGGCGCGGGCCAGCTAGCTACAGCGTTTTTTGAATTTAGCCAGGAACAAAAGTGTGCAATTTTTTGCAGTTCTATGCAGCCAGACGCACGTTTGAGGCGTCTGGAGACGCGACTCGGCGCGGGCCAGCTAGCTATAGCGTTTTTAGAATTTAGCCAGGTACAAAAATGTGCAATTTTTTGCAGTTCTATGCGAGCCAGATGCACGTTTGAGGCGTCTGGAGACGCGTCTCGGCGAAGGCCAGCTAGCTATAGCGTTTTTAGAATTTAGCCAGGAACAAAAATGTGCAATTTTTGAGTTCTATGCGAGCCAGACGCACGTTTGAGGCGTCTGGAGACGCGTCTCGGCGCGGGCCAGCTAGCAAGAGCATTTTTATAATTTAGCCAGGAACAGAAATGTGCAATTTTTTGCAGTTCTATGCGAGCCAGACGCACGTTTGAGGCGTCTGGAGAGGCGTCTCGACGCGGGCCAGCTAGCTATAGTGTTTTTAGAATTTAGCCCGGAAAAAAAATGTGCAACTTTTTGCAGTTCTATGCGAGCCAGACGCACGTTTGAGGCGTCTGGAGACGCGTCCCGGCGCGGGCCAGCTAGCTATAGCGTTTTTAGAATTTAGCCAGGAACAAAAATGTGCAATTTTTTGCAGTTCTTTGCGAGCCAGACGCACGTTTGAGGCGTCTGGAGACGCGTCTCGGCGCGGGCCAGCTAGCTATAGCGTTTTTAGTATTTAGCCAGGAACAAAAATGTGCAATTTTTTACAGTTCTATGCGAGCCAGACGCACGTTTGAGGCGTCTGGAGACGCGTCTCGGCGCTGGCCAGCTAGCTATAGCGTTTTTAGAATTTAGCCAGGAACAAAAATGTGCAATTTTTTGCAGTTCTATGCGAGCCAGACGCACGTTTGAGGCGTCTGGAGACGCGTCTCGGCGCGGGCCAGCTAGCTACAGCGTTTTTAGAATTTAGCCAGGAATAAAAATGTGCAATTTTTTTGCAGTTCTATGCGAGCCAGACGCACGTTTGAGGCGTCTGGAGACGCGGCTTGGTGCGGGCCAGCTAGCTATAGCGTTTTTAGAATTTAGCCAGGAACAAAATGTGCAATTTTTTGCAGTTCTATGCGAGCCAGACGCACGTTCGAGGCGTCTGGAGACGCGTCTCGGCGCGGGCCAGCTAGCTACAGCGTTTTTTGAATTTAGCCAGGAACAAAAGTGTGCAATTTTTTGCAGTTCTATGCAGCCAGACGCACGTTTGAGGCGTCTGGAGACGCGTCTCGGCGCGGGCCAGCTAGCTATAGCGTTTTTAGAATTTAGCCAGGTACAAAAATGTGCAATTTTTTGCAGTTCTATGCGAGCCAGATGCACGTTTGAGGCGTCTGGAGACGCGTCTCGGTGAAGGCCAGCTAGCTATAGCGTTTTTAGAATTTAGCCAGGAACAGAAATGTGCAATTTTTTGCAGTTCTATGCGAGCCAGACGCACGTTTGAGGCGTCTGGTGAGGCGTCTCGACGCGGGCCAACTAGCTATAGCGTTTTTAGAATTTAGCTAGGAACAAAAATGTGCAATTTTTTGCAGTTCTATGCGAGCCAGACGCACGTTTGAGGCGTCTGGAGACGCGTCTTGGCGCGGGCCAGCTAGCTATAGCGTTTTTAGAATTTAGCCAGGAACAAAAATGTGCAATTTTTTGCAGTTCTATGCGAGCCAGACGCACGTTTGAAGCGTCTGGAGACGCGTCTCGACGCGTGCCAGCTAGCTATAGCGTTTTTAGAATTTAGCCAGGAACAAAAATGTGCATTTTTTTGCAGTTCTATGCGAGCCAGACGCACGTTTGAGGCGTCTGGAGACGCGTCTCGGCGCGGGCCAGCTAGCTATAGCGTTTTTAGAATTTAGCCAGGAACAAAAATGTGTAATTTTATGCAGTTCTATGCGAGCCAGACGCAAGTTTGAGGCGTCTGGAGACGCGTCTCGACGCGTGCCAGCTAGCTATAGCGTTTTTAGAATTTAGCCAGGAACAAAAATGTGCATTTTTTTGCAGTTCTATGCGAGCCAGACGCACGTTTGAGGCGTCTGGAGACGCGTCTCGGCGCGGGCCAGCTAGCTATAGCGTTTTTAGAATTTAGCCAGGAACAAAAATGTGTAATTTTATGCAGTTCTATGCGAGCCAGACGCAAGTTTGAGGCGTCTGGAGACGCGTCTCGACGCGGGCCAGCAAGTTATAGCGTTTTTAGAATTTAGCCAGGAACAAACATGTGCAATTTTTTGCAGTACTATGCGAGCCAGACGCACGTTTAAGGCGTCTGGAGACGCGACTCGGCGCGGGCCAGCTAGCTATAGCGTTTTTAGAATTTAGCCAGGAACAAAAATGTGCAGTTTTTTGCAGTTCTATGCGAGCGAGACGCACGTTTGGGGCGTCTGGAGACGCGTCTCGGCGCGGGCCAGCTAGCTATAGCGTTTTTAGAATTTAGCCAGGAACAAAAATGTCCAATTTTTTGCAGTTCTATGCGAGCCAGACACACGTTTGAGGCGTCTGGAGACGCGTCTCGGCGCGGGCCAGCTAGCTATAGCGTTTTTAGAATTTAGCCAGGAACAAAAATGTGCAATTTTTTGCAGTTCTGTGCGAGCCAGACGCACGTTTGAGGCGTCTGGAGACGCGTCTCGGCGCGGGCCAGCTAGCTATAGCGTTTTTAGAATTTAGCCAGGAACAAAAATGTGCATTTTTTTGCAGTTCTATGCGAGCCAGACGCACGTTTGAGGCGTCTGGAGACGCGTCTCGGCGCGGGCCAGCTAGCTATAGCGTTTTTAGAATTTAGCCAGGAACAAAAATGTGCAATTTTTTGCAGTTCTATGCGAGCCAGACGCACGTTTGAGGCGTCTGGAGACGCGTCTCGGCGCGGGCCAGCTAGCTATAGCGTTTTTAGAATTTAGCCAGGAACAAAAATGTGCATTTTTTTGCAGTTCTATGCGAGCCAGACGCACGTTTGAGGCGTCTGGAGACGCGTCTCGGCGCGGGCCAGCTAGCTATAGCGTTTTTAGAATTTAGCCAGGAACAAAAATGTGTAATTTTTTGCAGTTCTATGCGAGCCAGACGCACGTTTGAAGCGTCTGGAGACGCGTCTCGACGCGTGCCAGCTAGCTATAGCGTTTTTAGAATTTAGCCAGGAACAAAAATGTGCATTTTTTTGCAGTTCTATGCGAGCCAGACGCACGTTTGAGGCGTCTGGAGACGCGTCTCGGCGCGGGCCAGCTAGCTATAGCGTTTTTAGAATTTAGCCAGGAACAAAAATGTGTAATTTTATGCAGTTCTATGCGAGCCAGACGCAAGTTTGAGGCGTCTGGAGACGCGTCTCGACGCGGGCCAGCAAGTTATAGCGTTTTTAGAATTTAGCCAGGAACAAAAATGTGCAATTTTTTGTAGTTCTATGCGAGCCAGACGCACGTTTGAGGCGTCTGGAGACGCGTCTCGGCGCGGGCCAGCTAGCTATAGCGTTTTTAGAATTAAGCCAGGAACAAAAATGTGCAATTTTTTGCAGTTCTTTGCGAACCAGACGCACGTTTGAGGCGTCTGGAGACGCGTCTCGACGCGTGCCAGCTAGCTATAGCGTTTTTAGAATTTAGCCAGGAACAAAAATGTGCAATTTTTTGCAGTTCTATGCGGGCCAGACACACGTTTGAGGCGTCTGGAGACGCGTCTCGGCGCGGGCCAGCTAGCTATAGCGTTTTTAGAATTTAGCCAGGAACAAAAATGTGCAATTTTTTGCAGTTCTATGCGAGCCAGACGCACGTTTGAGGCGTCTGGAGACGCGTCTCGACGCGGGCCAGCTAGCTCTAGCGTTTTTAGAATTTAGCCAGGAACAAAAATGTGCAATTTTTTGCAGTTCTTTGCGAGCCAGACGCACGTTTGAGGCGTCTGGAGACGCGTCTCGGCGCGGGCCAGCTAGCTATAGCGTTTTTAGAATTTAGCCAGGAACAAAAATGTGCAATTTTTTGCAGTTCTATGTGAGCCAGACGCACGTTTGAGGCGTCTGGAGACGCGTCTCGGCGCGGGCCAGCTAGCTATAGCGTTTTTAGAATTTAGCCAGGAACAAAAATGTGCAATTTTTTGCAGTTCTATGCGAGCCAGACGCACGTTTGAGGTGTCTGGAGACGCGTCTCGGCGCGGGCCAGCTAGCTATAGCGTTTTTAGAATTTAGCCAGGAACAAAAATGTGCAATTTTTTGCAGTTCTATGCGAGCCAGACGCACGTTTGAGGCGTCTGGAGACGCGTCTCGGCGCGGGCCAGCTAGATATAGCGTTTTTAGAATTTAGCCAGGAACATAAATGTGTAATTTTTTGCAGTTCTATGCGAGCCAGACGCACGTTTGAGGCGTCTGGAGACGCGTCTCGGCGCGGGCCAGCTAGCTATAGCGTTTTTAGAATTTAGCCAGGAACAAAAATGTGCAATTTTTTTGCCGTTCTATGCGAACCAGACGCACGTTTGAGGCGTCTGGAGACGCGTCTCGGCGCGGGCCAGCTAGCTATAGCGTTTTTAGAATTTAGACAGGAACAAAAATGTGCAACTTTTTGCATTTGTATGCGAGTCAGGCGCACGTTTGAGGCGTCTGGAGACGCGTCTCGGCGCGGGCCAGCTAGCTATAGCGTTTTTAGAATTTAGACTGGAACAAAAATGTGCAACTTTTTGCATTTATATGCGAGTCAGGCACACGTTTGAGTCGTCTGGAGACGCGTCTCGGCGCGGGCCAGCTAGTTATTGCGTTTTTAGACTTTAGCCAGGAACAAAAATGTACAATTTTTTGCATTTCTATGCGAGCCAGACGCACGTTTGAGGCGTCTGGAGACGCGTCTCGGCGCGGGCCAGCTAGCTATAGCGTTTTTAGAATTTAGCCAGGAACAAAAATGTGCATTTTTTGCAGTTCTATGCGAGCCAGACGCACGTTTGAGGCGTCTGGAGACGCGTCTCGGCGCGGGCCAGCTAGCTATAGCGTTTTTAGAATTTAGCCAGGAACAAAAATGTGCAATTTTTTGCAGTTCTATGCGAGCCAGACGCACGTTTGAGGCGTCTGGAGACGCGTCTCGGCGCGGGCCAGCTAGCTATAGCGTTTTTAGAATTTAGCCAGGAACAAAAATGTGCAATTTTTTGCAGTTCTATGCGAGCCAGACGCACGTTTGAGGCGTCTGGAGACGCGTCTCGGCGCGGGCCAGCTAGCTATAGCGTTTCTAGAATTTAGCCAGGAACAAAAATGTGCAATTTTTTCAGTTCTATGCGAGCCAGACGCACGTTTGAGGCGTCTGGAGACGCGTCTGGAGACGCGTCTCGGCGCGGGCCAGCTAGCTATAGCGTTTTTAGAATTTAGACTGGAACAAAAATGTGCAACTTTTTGCATTTATATGCGAGTCAGGCACACGTTTGAGTCGTCTGGAGACGCGTCTCGGCGCGGGCCAGCTAGTTATTGCGTTTTTAGACTTTAGCCAGGAACAAAAATGTACAATTTTTTGCATTTCTATGCGAGCCAGACGCACGTTTGAGGCGTCTGGAGACGCGTCTCGGCGCGGGCCAGCTAGCTATAGCGTTTTTAGAATTTAGCAAGGAACAAAAATGTGCAATTTTTTGCAGTTCTATGCGAGCCAGACGCACGTTTGAGGCGTCTGGAGACGCGTCTGGAGACGCGTCTCGGCGCGGGCCAGCTAGCTATAGCGTTTTTAGAATTTAGACAGGAACAAAAATGTACAACTTTTTGCATTTGTATGCGAGTCAGGCGCACGTTTGAGGCGTCTGGAGACGCGTCTCGGCGCGGGCCAGCTAGTTATAGCGTTTTTAGACTTTAGCCAGGAACAAACATGTGCAATTTTTTGCAGTTCTATGCGAGCCAAACGCACGTTTGAGGCGTCTGGAGACGCGTCTCGGCGCGGGCCAGCTAGCAATAGCATTTTTAGAATTTAGGTAGGAACAAAAATGTGCAATTTTTTGCAGTTCTATGCGAGCCAGACGCACGTTTGAGGCGTCTGGAGACGCGTCTCGGCGCGGGCCAGCTAGCTATAGCGTTTTTAGAATTTAGCCAGGAACAAAAATGTGCAATTTTTTGCAGTTCTATGCGAGCCAGACGCACGTTTGAGGCCTCTGGAGACGCGTCTCGGCGCGGGCCAGCTAGCTATAGCGTTTTTAGAATTTAGCCAGGAACAAAAATGTGCAATTTTTTGCAGTTCTATGCGAGCCAGACGCACGTTTGAGGCGTCTGGAGACGCGTCTCGGCGCGGGCCAGCTAGCTATAGCGTTTTTAGAATTTAGCCAGGAACAAAAACGTGCAATTTTTTGCAGTTCTATGCGAGCCAGACGCACGTTTGAGGCGTCTGGAGACGCGTCTCGGCGCGGGCCAGTTAGCTATAGCGTTTTTAGAATTTAGCCAGGAACAAAAATGTGCAATTTTTTGCAGTTCTATGCGAGCCAGACGCACGTTTGAGGCGTCTGGAGACGCGTCTCGGCGCGGGCCAGCTAGCTATAGCGTTTTTAGAATTTAGCCAGGAACAAAAATGTGCAATTTTTTGCAGTTCTATGCGAGCCAGACGCACGTTTGAGGCGTCTGGAGACGCGTCTCGGCGCGGGCCAGCTAGCTATAGCGTTTCTAGAATTTAGCCAGAAACAAAAATGTGCAATTTTTTTCAGTTCTATGCGAGCCAGACGCACGTTTGAGGCGTCTGGAGACGCGTCTCGGCGCGGGCCAGCTAGCTATAGCGTTTTTAGAATTTAGCCAGGAACAAAAATGTGCAATTTTTTGCAGTTCTATGCGAGCCAGACGCACGTTTGAGGCCTCTGGAGACGCGTCTCGGCGCGGGCCAGCTAGCTATAGCGTTTTTAGAATTTAGCCAGGAACAAAAATGTGCAATTTTTTGCAGTTCTATGCGAGCCAGACGCACGTTTGAGGCGTCTGGAGACGCGTCTCGGCGCGGGCCAGCTAGCTATAGCGTTTTTAGAATTTAGCCAGGAACAAAAATGTGCAATTTTTTGCAGTTTATGCGAGCCAGACGCACGTTTGAGGCGTCTGGAGACGCGTCTCGGCGCGGTCCAGCTAGCTATAGCGTTTTTAGAATTTAGCCAGGAACAAAAATTTGCAATTTTTTGCAGTTCTATGCGAGCCAGACGCACGTTTGAGGCGTCTGGAGACGCGTCTCGGCGCGGGCCAGCTAGATATAGCGTTTTTAGAATTTAGCCAGGAACATAAATTTGCAATTTTTTGCAGTTCTATGCGAGCCAGACGCACGTTTGAGGCGTCTGGAGACGCGTCTCGGCGCGGGCCAGCTAGCTATAGCGTTTCTAGAATTTAGACAGGAACAAAAATCCGCAACTTTTTTCATTTGTATGCGAGTCAGGCGCACGTTTGAGGCGTCTGGAGACGCGTCTCGGCGCGGGCCAGCTAGTTATAGCGTTTTTAGACTTTAGCCAGGAACAAACATGTGCAATTTTTTGCAGTTCTATGCGAGCCAGACGCACGTTTGAGGCGTCTGGAGACGCGTCTCGGAGCGGGCCAGCCAGCTATAGCATTTTTAGAATTAGCCAGGAACAAAAATGTGCAATTTTTTGCAGTTCTTTGCGAGCCAGACGCACGTTTGAGGCGTCTGGAGACGCGTCTCGGCGCGGGCCAGCTAGCTATAGCGTTCTTAGAATTTAGCCAGGAACAAAAATGTGCAATTTTTTGCAGTTCTATGCGAGCCAGACGCACGTTTGAGGCGTCTGGAGACGCGTCTCGGCGCGGGCCAGCTAGCTATAGCGTTGTTAGAATTTAGCCAGGAACAAAAATGTGCAATTTTTTGCAGTTCTATGCGAGCCAGACGCACGTTTGAGGCGTCTGGAGACGCGTCTCGGCGCGGGCCAGCTAGCTATAGCGTTTTTAGAATTTAGCCAGGAACAAAAATGTGCAATTTTTTGCAGTTCTATGCGAGCCAGACGCACGTTTGAGGCGTCTGGAGACGCGTCTCGGCGCGGGCCAGCTAGCTATAGCGTTTTTAGAATTTAGCCAGGAACAAAAATGTGCAATTTTTTGCAGTTCTTTGCGAGCCAGACGCACGTTTGAGGCGTCTGGAGACGCGTCTCGGCACGGGCCAGCTAGATACAGCGTTTTTAGAATTTAGCCAGGAACATAAATTTGCAATTTTTTGCAGTTCTATGCGAGCCAGACGCACGTTTGAGGCGTCTGGAGACGCGTCTCGGCGCGGGCCAGCTAGCTATAGCGTTTTTAGAATTTAGCCAGTAACAAAAATGTGCAATTTTTTTGCCGTTCTATGCGAACCAGACGCACGTTTGAGGCGTCTGGAGACGCGTCTCGGCGCGGGCCAGCTAGCTATAGCGTTTTTAGAATTTAGACAGGAACAAAAATGTGCAACTTTTTGCATTTGTATGCGAGTCAGGCGCACGTTTGAGGCGTCTGGAGACGCGTCTCGGCGCGGGCCAGCTAGCTATAGCGTATTTAGAATTTAGCCAGGAACAAAAATGTGCAATTTTTTGCAGTTCTTTGCGAGCCAGACGCACGTTTGAGGCGTCTGGAGACGCGTCTCGGCGCGGGCCAGCTAGCTATAGCGTTTTTAGAATTTAGCCAGGAACAAAAATGTGCAATTTTTTGCAGTTCTATGCGAGCCAGACGCACGTTTGAGGCGTCTGGAGACGCGTCTCGGCGCGGGCCAGCTAGCTATAGCGTTTTAAGAATTTAGCCAGGAACAAAAATGTGCATCTTTTTGCAGTTCTATGCGAGACAGACGCACGTTTGAGGCGTCTGGAGACGCGTCTCGGCGCGGGCCAGCTAGCTATAGCGTTTTTAGAATTTAGCCAGGAACAAAAATGTGCAATTTTTTGCAGTTCTATGCGAGCCAGACGCACGTTTGAGGCGTCTGGAGACGCGTCTCGGCGCGGGCCAGCTAGCTATAGCGTTTTTAGAATTTTGCCAGGAACAAAAATGTGCAATTTTTTGCAGTTCTATGCGAGCCAGACGCACGTTTGAGGCGTCTGGAGACGCGTCTCGGCGCGGGCCAGCTAGCTATAGCGTTTTTAGAATTTAGACAGGAACAAAAATGTGCAACTTTTTGCATTTGTATGCGAGTCAGGCGCACGTTTGAGGCGTCTGGAGACGCGTCTCGGCGCGGGCCAGCTAGCTATAGCGTATTTAGAATTTAGCCAGGAACAAAAATGTGCAATTTTTTGCAGTTCTTTGCGAGCCAGACGCACGTTTGAGGCGTCTGGAGACGCGTCTCGGCGCGGGCCAGCTAGCTATAGCGTTTTTAGAATTTAGCCAGGAACAAAAATGTGCAATTTTTTGCAGTTCTTTGCGAGCCAGACGCACGTTTGAGGCGTCTGGAGACGCGTCTCGGCGCGGGCCAGCTAGCTATAGCGTTTTTAGAATTTAGCCAGGAACAAAAATGTGCAATTTTTTGCAGTTCTATGCCAGCCAGACGCACGTATGAGGCGTCTGGAGACACGTCTCGGCGCGGGCCAGCTAGCTATAGCGTTTTTAGAATTTAGCCCGGAACAAAAATGTGCAATTTTTTGCAGTTCTATGCGAGCCAGACGCACGTTTGAGGCGTCTGGAGGCGCGTCTCGGCGCGGGCCAGCTAGCTATAGCGTTTTTAGAATTTAGCCAGGAACAAAAATGTGCAATTTTTTGCAGTTTATGCGAGCCAGACGCACGTTTGAGGCGTCTGGAGACGCGTCTCGGCGCGGTCCAGCTAGCTATAGCGTTTTTAGAATTTAGCCAGGAACAAAAATGTGCAATTTTTTGCAGTTCTATGCGAGCCAGACGCACGTTTGAGGCGTCTGGAGACGCGTCTCGGCGCGGGCCAGCTAGCTATAGCGTTTTTAGAATTTAGCCAGGAACAAAAATGTGCAATTTTTTGCAGTTCTATGCGAGCCAGACGCACGTTTGAGGCGTCTGGAGACGCGTCTCGGCGCGGGCCAGCTAGCTATATCGTTTTTAGAATTAAGCCAGGAACAAAAATGTGCAATTTTTTGCAGTTCTATGCGAGCCAGACGCACGTTTGAGGCGTCTGGAGACGCGTCTCGGCGCGGGCCAGCTAGCTATAGCGTTTCTAGAATTTAGCCAGGAACAAAAATGTGCAATTTTTTGCAGTTCTATGCGAGCCAGTCGCACGTTTGTGGCGTCTGGAGACGCGTCTCGGCGCGGGCCAGCTAGCTATAGCGTTTTTAGAATTTAGCCAGGAACAAAAATGTGCAATTTTTTTCAGTTCTATGCGAGCCAGACGCACGTTTGAGGCGTCTGGAGACGCGTCTCGGCGCGGGCCAGCTAGCCATAGCGTTTCTAGAATTTAGCCAGGAACAAAAATGTGCAATTTTTTGCAGTTCTATGCGAGCCAGACGCACGTTTGAGGCGTCTGGAGACGCGTCTCGGCGCGGGCCAGCTAGCTATAGCGTTTTTAGAATTTAGCCAGGAACAAAAATGTGCAATTTTTTTCAGTTCTATGCGAGCCAGACGCACGTTTGAGGCGTCTGGAGACGCGTCTCAGCGCGGGCCAGCTGGCTATAGCGTTTTTAGAATTTAGCCAGGAACAAAAATGTGCAATTTTTTGCAGTTCTATGCGAGCCAGACGCACGTTTGAGGCGTCTGGAGACGCGTCTCGGCGCGGGCCAGCTAGCTGTAGCGTTTCTAGAATTTAGCCAGGAACAAAAATGTGCAATTTTTTGCAGTTCTATGCGAGCCAGACGCACGTTTGAGGCGTCTGGAGACGCGTCTCGGCGCGGGCCAGCTAGCTATAGCGTTTTAAGAATTTAGCTAGGAACAAAAATGTGCATCTTTTTGCAGTTCTATGCGAGACAGACGCACGTTTGAGGCGTCTGGAGACGCGTCTCGGCGCGGGCCAGCTAGCTATAGCGTTTTTAGACTTTAGCCAGGAACAAACATGTGCAATTTTTTGCAGTTCTATGCGAGCCAGACGCACGTTTGAGGCGTCTGGAGACGCGTCTCGGCGCGGGCCAGCTAGCTATAGCGTTTTTAGAATTTAGCCAGGAACAAAAATGTGCAATTTTTTGCAGTTCTATGCGAGCCAGACGCACGTTTGAGGCGTCTGGAGACGCGTCTCGGCGCGGGCCAGCTAGCTATAGCGTTTTTAGAATTTAGCCAGGAACAAAAATGTGCAATTTTTTGCAGTTCTATGCGAGCCAGACGCACGTTCGAGACGTCTGGAGACGCGTCTCGGCGCGGGCCACCTAGCTATAGCGTTTTTAGAATTTAGCCAGGAACAAAAATGTGCAATTTTTTGCAGTTCTATGCGAGCCAGACGCACGTTTGAGGCGTCTGGAGACGCGTCTCGGCGCGGGCCAGCTAGCTATAGCGTTCGCTCCCCACTCGCTTGCACTGCGGTGTTTATTATATCGCTGCGTATTGTAAATTCCGAATTCGCGTTGTGTGTTTATTTTAAGGCTTGTGAATTGTTCCTAGCGGTGCTATAGTGTAGTAAGTGCGTGTTTTGTAAGTTTTTCAAAGTGTCTGTTCATTTATTTACAGGTAATTAGTCAATTTCTCCAGCTTTCGGTAAGTGCATTTATTTTTCTTGTGTGTGGGTAACGCGAAATAAATTAATCGATTGATATCTATTTGTTTAGTTCTTTTGATATTTTTAATTCATCCGTGTTGTTATAAAGTAATTCATGATGTCAAAAAATGATGACCCTCCAGATCGTGGCGGAGATATATTTCGTCGAAATACAAAAACCCAAAGGTCGCCCGTGGCGACCTCCGCTAATTCGAAACGCTTGTTCAGCGAAATGTCTCCATCATACATTTCGCCCGATGATAGGTCAAAACGGGTTCATCCAACTTTCGAAACCGTGGAAAAATCCTCGCCGATTTTAAATATCAGTAATGTGAGCAATACCGATTACTGCGACTTAGTTTCCGAGGCGTCAGCCTACCTGTCAAAAATTAACGACTTAGTCAATGATCAGGGCTCTCGCATTAACGTAGCAAATAAATCTGCCATTATGGATATGACACAGCGTGTCACGGCCATCGTTTCTATGCTGGCCATAAAATCATCATGCAACGAAACGAAGTTAGCCAATACGGAACGCGAATTAGAAAAAATCAAGTCGCGCATACCGCCAAAATATTAAAGATGAGCTTCAAATGAAAGAGGATGACTATATTAAGTCTACTAAAATTATCCGTAGGCGCTCGTTAGACAACGGTCGTAAGTGGATAGGCATCGAGTTAGATTCCGCAGTACGTAAACAGTTAGTTTCTACCAAGGATAAATTATTTATTGATTGGGCTACCTGCCGCTTTATTGACGATGTTGAAGTCGTTCGGTGCTTACATTGTCAACAGTTTGGTCACGTTAAGAAACACTGCGTTAATAAAGAACCGACTTGTGACTGACACGTTTGAGGCATCTGGAGACGCGTTTCGGCGCGGGCCAGCTAGCTATAGCGTTTTTAGAATTTAGCCAGGAACAAAAATGTGCGATATTTTGCAGTTCTATGCGAGCCAGACGCACGTTTGAGGCGTCTGGAGACGCGTCTCGGCGCGGGCCAGCTAGCTATAGCGTTTTTGGAATTTAGCCAGGAACAAAAATGTGCAATTTTTTGCAGTTCTATGCGAGCCAGACGCACGTTCGAGGCGTCTGGAGACGCGTCTCGGCGCGGGCCAGCTAGCTATAGCGTTTTTAGAATTTAGCCAGGAACAAAAATGTGCAATTTTTTGCAGTTCTATGCGAGCCAGACGCACGTTTGAGGCGTCTGGAGACGCGTCTCGGCGCGGGCCAGCTAGCTATAGCGATTTTAGAATTTAGCCAGGAACAAAAATGTGCAATCTTTTGCAGTTCTATGCGAGCCAGACGCACGTTTGAGGCGTCTGGAGACGCGTCTCGGCGCGGGCCAGCTAGCTATAGCGTTTTTAGAATTTAGCCAGGAACAAAAATGTGCAATTTTTTGCAGTTCTATGCGAGCCAGACGCACGTTCGAGGCGTCTGGAGACGCGTCTCGGCGCGGGCCAGCTAGCTATAGCGTTTTTAGAATTTAGCCAGGAACAAAATTGTGCAATTTTTTGCAGTTCTATGCGAGCCAGACGCACGTTTGAGGCGTCTGGAGACGCGTCTCGGCGCGGGCCAGCTAGCTATAGCGATTTTAGAATTTAGCCACGAACAAAAATGTGCAATCTTTTGCAGTTCTATGCGAGCCAGACGCACGTTTGAGGCGTCTGGAGACGCGTCTAGGCGCGGGCCAGCTAGCTATAGCGTTTTTAGAATTTAGCCAGGAACAAAAATTTGCAATTTTTTGTAGTTCTATGCTAGCCAGACGCACGTTTGAGGCGTCTGGAGACGCGTCTCGGCGCGGACCAGCTAGCTATAGCGTTTTTAGAATTTAGCCAGGAACAAAAATGTGCAATTTTTTGCAGTTCTATGCGAGCCAGACGCACGTTTGAGGCGTCTGGAGACGCGTCTCGGCGCGGGCCAGCTAGCTATAGCGATTTTAGAATTTAGCCACGAACAAAAATGTGCAATCTTTTGCAGTTCTATGCGAGCCAGACGCACGTTTGAGGCGTCTGGAGACGCGTCTAGGCGCGGGCCAGCTAGCTATAGCGTTTTTAGAATTTAGCCAGGAACAAAAATGTGCAATTTTTTGCAGTTCTATGCTAGCCAGACGCACGTTTGAGGCGTCTGGAGACGCGTCTCGGCGCGGGCCAGCTAGCTATAGCGATTTTAGAATTTAGCCAGGAACAAAAATGTGCAATCTTTTGCAGTTCTTTGCGAGCCAGACGCACGTTTGAGGCGTCTGGAGACGCGTCTCGGCGCGGGCCAGCTAGCTATAGCGTTTTTAGAATTTAGCCAGGAACAAAAATGTGCAATTTTTTGCAGTTCTATGCGAGCCAGACGCACGTTTGAGGCGTCTGGAGACGCGTCTCGGCGCGGGCCAGCTAGCTATAGCGTTTTTAGAATTTAGCCAGGAACAAAAATGTGCAATTTTTTGCAGTTCTATGCGAGCCAGACGCACGTTTGAGGCGTCTGGAGACGCGTCTCGGCGCGGGCCAGCTAGCTATAGCGATTTTAGAATTTAGCCACGAACAAAAATGTGCAATCTTTTGCAGTTCTATGCGAGCCAGACGCACGTTTGAGGCGTCTGGAGACGCGTCTAGGCGCGGGCCAGCTAGCTATAGCGTTTTTAGAATTTAGCCAGGAACAAAAATTTGCAATTTTTTGCAGTTCTATGCTAGCCAGACGCACGTTTGAGGCGTCTGGAGACGCGTCTCGGCGCGGACCAGCTAGCTATAGCGTTTTTAGAATTTAGCCAGGAACAAAAATGTGCAATTTTTTGCAGTTCTATGCGAGCCAGACGCACGTTTGAGGCGTCTGGAGACGCGTCTCGGCGCGGGCCAGCTAGCTATAGCGATTTTAGAATTTAGCCACGAACAAAAATGTGCAATCTTTTGCAGTTCTATGCGAGCCAGACGCACGTTTGAGGCGTCTGGAGACGCGTCTAGGCGCGGGCCAGCTAGCTATAGCGTTTTTAGAATTTAGCCAGGAACAAAAATGTGCAATTTTTTGCAGTTCTATGCTAGCCAGACGCACGTTTGAGGCGTCTGGAGACGCGTCTCGGCGCGGGCCAGCTAGCTATAGCGATTTTAGAATTTAGCCAGGAACGAAAATGTGCAATTTTTTGCAGTTCTATGCGAGCCAGACGCACGTTTGAGGCGTCTGGAGACGCGTCTCGGCGCGGGCCAGCTAGCTATTGCGATTTTAGAATTTAGCCAGGAACAAAAATGTGCAATCTTTTGCAGTTTTATGCGAGCCAGACGCACGTTTGAGGCGTCTGGAGACGCGTCTCGTCGCGGGCCAGCTAGCTATAGCGTTTTTAGAATTTAGCCAGGAAAAAAAATGTGCAATTTTTTGCAGTTCTATGCGAGCCAGACGCACGTTTGAGGCGTCTGGAGACGCGTCTCGGCGCGGGCCAGCTAGCTATAGCGATTTTAGAATTTAGCCAGGAACAAAAATGTGCAATTTTTTGCAGTTCTATGCGAGCCAGACGCACGTTTGAGGCGTCTGGAGACGCGTCTCGGCGCGGGCCAGCTAGCTATAGCGATTTTAGAATTTAGCCAGGAACAAAAATGTGCAATTTTTTGCAGTTCTATGCGAGCCAGACGCACGTTTGAGGCGTCTGGAGACGCGTCTCGGCGCGGGCCAGCTAGCTATAGCGTTCGCTCCCCACTCGCTTGCACTGCGGTGTTTATTATATCGCTGCGTATTGTAAATTCCGAATTCGCGTTGTGTGTTTATTTTAAGGCTTGTGAATTGTTCCTAGCGGTGCTATAGTGTAGTAAGTGCGTGTTTTGTAAGTTTTTCAAAGTGTCTGTTCATTTATTTACAGGTAATTAGTCAATTTCTCCAGCTTTCGGTAAGTGCATTTATTTTTCTTGTGTGTGGGTAACGCGAAATAACTTAATCGATTGATATCTATTTGTTTACTTCTTTTGATATTTTTAATTCATTCGTGTTGTTATAAAGTAATTCATGATGTCAACAAATGATGACCCTCCAGATCGTGGCGGAGATATATTTCGTCGAAATACAAAAACCCAAAGGTCGCCCGTGGCGACCTCCGCTAATTCGAAACGCTTGTTCAGCGAAATGTCTCCATCATACATTTCGCCCGATGATAGGTCAAAACGGGTTCATCCAACTTTCGAAACCGTGGAAAAATCCTCGCCGATTTTAAATATCAGTAATGTGAGCAATACCGATTACTGCGACTTAGTTTCCGAGGCGTCAGCCTACCTGTCAAAAATTAACGACTTAGTCAATGATCAGGGCTCTCGCATTAACGTAGCAAATAAATCTGCCATTATGGATATGACACAGCGTGTCACGGCCATCGTTTCTATGCTGGCCATAAAATCATCATGCAACGAAACGAAGTTAGCCAATACGGAACGCGAATTAGAAAAAATCAAGTCGCGCATACCGCCAAAATATTAAAGATGAGCTTCAAATGAAAGAGGATGACTATATTAAGTCTACTAAAATTATCCGTAGGCGCTCGTTAGACAACGGTCGTAAGTGGATAGGCATCGAGTTAGATTCCGCAGTACGTAAACAGTTAGTTTCTACCAAGGATAAATTATTTATTGATTGGGCTACCTGCCGCTTTATTGACGATGTTGAAGTCGTTCGGTGCTTACATTGTCAACAGTTTGGTCACGTTAAGAAACACTGCGTTAATAAAGAACCGACTTGTGACTGACACGTTTGAGGCATCTGGAGACGCGTTTCGGCGCGGGCCAGCTAGCTATAGCGTTTTTAGAATTTAGCCAGGAACAAAAATGTGCGATATTTTGCAGTTCTATGCGAGCCAGACGCACGTTTGAGGCGTCTGGAGACGCGTCTCGGCGCGGGCCAGCTAGCTATAGCGTTTTTGGAATTTAGCCAGGAACAAAAATGTGCAATTTTTTGCAGTTCTATGCGAGCCAGACGCACGTTCGAGGCGTCTGGAGACGCGTCTCGGCGCGGGCCAGCTAGCTATAGCGTTTTTAGAATTTAGCCAGGAACAAAAATGTGCAATTTTTTGCAGTTCTATGCGAGCCAGACGCACGTTTGAGGCGTCTGGAGACGCGTCTCGGCGCGGGCCAGCTAGCTATAGCGATTTTAGAATTTAGCCAGGAACAAAAATGTGCAATCTTTTGCAGTTTTATGCGAGCCAGACGCACGTTTGAGGCGTCTGGAGACGCGTCTCGTCGCGGGCCAGCTAGCTATAGCGTTTTTAGAATTTAGCCAGGAAAAAAAATGTGCAATTTTTTGCAGTTCTATGCGAGCCAGACGCACGTTTGAGGCGTCTGGAGACGCGTCTCGGCGCGGGCCAGCTAGCTATAGCGATTTTAGAATTTAGCCAGGAACAAAAATGTGCAATTTTTTGCAGTTCTATGCGAGCCAGACGCACGTTTGAGGCGTCTGGAGACGCGTCTCGGCGCGGGCCAGCTAGCTATAGCGATTTTAGAATTTAGCCAGGAACAAAAATGTGCAATTTTTTGCAGTTCTATGCGAGCCAGACGCACGTTTGAGGCGTCTGGAGACGCGTCTCGGCGCGGGCCAGCTAGCTATAGCGTTCGCTCCCCACTCGCTTGCACTGCGGTGTTTATTATATCGCTGCGTATTGTAAATTCCGAATTCGCGTTGTGTGTTTATTTTAAGGCTTGTGAATTGTTCCTAGCGGTGCTATAGTGTAGTAAGTGCGTGTTTTGTAAGTTTTTCAAAGTGTCTGTTCATTTATTTACAGGTAATTAGTCAATTTCTCCAGCTTTCGGTAAGTGCATTTATTTTTCTTGTGTGTGGGTAACGCGAAATAACTTAATCGATTGATATCTATTTGTTTACTTCTTTTGATATTTTTAATTCATTCGTGTTGTTATAAAGTAATTCATGATGTCAACAAATGATGACCCTCCAGATCGTGGCGGAGATATATTTCGTCGAAATACAAAAACCCAAAGGTCGCCCGTGGCGACCTCCGCTAATTCGAAACGCTTGTTCAGCGAAATGTCTCCATCATACATTTCGCCCGATGATAGGTCAAAACGGGTTCATCCAACTTTCGAAACCGTGGAAAAATCCTCGCCGATTTTAAATATCAGTAATGTGAGCAATACCGATTACTGCGACTTAGTTTCCGAGGCGTCAGCCTACCTGTCAAAAATTAACGACTTAGTCAATGATCAGGGCTCTCGCATTAACGTAGCAAATAAATCTGCCATTATGGATATGACACAGCGTGTCACGGCCATCGTTTCTATGCTGGCCATAAAATCATCATGCAACGAAACGAAGTTAGCCAATACGGAACGCGAATTAGAAAAAATCAAGTCGCGCATACCGCCAAAATATTAAAGATGAGCTTCAAATGAAAGAGGATGACTATATTAAGTCTACTAAAATTATCCGTAGGCGCTCGCTAGACAACGGTCGTAAGTGGATAGGCATCGAGTTAGATTCCGCAGTACGTAAACAGCTAGTTTCTACCAAGGATAAATTATTTATTGATTGGGCTACCTGCCGCTTTATTGACGATGTTGAAGTCGTTCGGTGCTTACATTGTCAACAGTTCGGTCACGTTAAGAAACACTGCGTTAATAAAGAACCGACTTGTGACTGACACGTTTGAGGCATCTGGAGACGCGTTTCGGCGCGGGCCAGCTAGCTATAGCGTTTTTAGAATTTAGCCAGGAACAAAAATGTGCAATATTTTGCAGTTCTATGCGAGCCAGACGCACGTTTGAGGCGTCTGGAGACGCGTCTCGGCGCGGGCCAGCTAGCTATAGCGTTTTTAGAATTTAGCCAGGAACAAAAATGTGCAATTTTTTGCAGTTCTATGCGAGCCAGACGCACGTTCGAGGCGTCTGGAGACGCGTCTCGGCGCGGGCCAGCTAGCTATAGCGTTTTTAGAATTTAGCCAGGAACAAAAATGTGCAATTTTTTGCAGTTCTATGCGAGCCAGACGCACGTTTGAGGCGTCTGGAGACGCGTCTCGGCGCGGGCCAGCTAGCTATAGCGTTTTTAGAATTTAGCCAGGAACAAAAATGTGCAATTTTTTGCAGTTCTATGCGAGCCAGATGCACGTTTGAGGCGTCTGGAGACGCGTCTCGGCGCGGGCCAGCTAGCTATAGCGTTTTTAGAATTTAGCCAGGAACAAAAATGTGCAATTTTTTGCAGTTCTATGCCAGCCAGACGCACGTATGAGGCGTCTGGAGACGCGTCTCGGCGCGGGCCAGCTAGCTATAGCGTTTTTAGAATTTAGCCCGGAACAAAAATGTGCAATTTTTTGCAGTTCTATGCGAGCCAGACGCACGTTTGAGGCGTCTGGAGACGCGTCTCGGCGCGGGCCAGCTAGCTATAGCGTTTTTAGAATTTAGCCAGAAACAAAAATGGGCAATTTTTTGCAGTTTATGCGAGCCAGACGCACGTTTGAGGCGTCTGGAGACGCGTCTCGGCGCGGTCCAGCTAGCTATAGCGTTTTTAGAATTTAGCCAGGAACATAAATTTGCAATTTTTTGCAGTTCTATGCGAGCCAGACGCACGTTTGAGGCGTCTGGAGACGCGTCTCAGCGCGGGCCAGCTAGCTATAGCGATTTTAGAATTTAGCCAGGAACAAAAATGTGCAATTTTTTGCAGTTCTATGCGAGCCAGACGCACGTTTGAGGCGTCTGGAGACGCGTCTCGGCGCGGGCCAGCTAGCTATAGCGTTTTTAGAATTTAGCCAGGAACAAAAATGTGCAATTTTTTGCAGTTCTATGCGAGCCAGACGCACGTTCGAGGCGTCTGGAGACGCGTCTCGGCGCGGGCCAGCTAGCTATAGCGTTTTTAGAATTTAGCCAGGAACAAAAATGTGCAATTTTTTGCAGTTCTATGCGAGCCAGACGCACGTTTGAGGCGTCTGGAGACGCGTCTCGGCGCGGGCCAGCTAGCTATAGCGTTTTTAGAATTTAGCCAGGAACAAAAATGTGCAATTTTTTGCAGTTCTATGCGAGCCAGACGCACGTTCGAGGCGTCTGGAGACGCGTCTCGGCGCGGGCCAGCTAGCTATAGCGTTTTTAGAATTTAGCCAGGAACAAAAATGTGCAATTTTTTGCAGTTCTATGCGAGCCAGACGCACGTTTGAGGCGTCTGGAGACGCGTCTCGGCGCGGGCCAGCTAGCTATAGCGTTCGCTCCCCACTCGCTTGCACTGCGGTGTTTATTATATCGCTGCGTATTGTAAATTCCGAATTCGCGTTGTGTGTTTATTTTAAGGCTTGTGAATTGTTCCTAGCGGTGCTATAGTGTAGTAAGTGCGTGTTTTGTAAGTTTTTCAAAGTGTCTGTTCATTTATTTACAGGTAATTAGTCAATTTCTCCAGCTTTCGGTAAGTGCATTTATTTTTCTTGTGTGTGGGTAACGCGAAATAAATTAATCGATTGATATCTATTTGTTTAGTTCTTTTGATATTTTTAATTCATCCGTGTTGTTATAAAGTAATTCATGATGTCAACAAATGATGACCCTCCAGATCGTGGCGGAGATATATTTCGTCGAAATACAAAAACCCAAAGGTCGCCCGTGGCGACCTCCGCTAATTCGAAACGCTTGTTCAGCGAAATGTCTCCATCATACATTTCGCCCGATGATAGGTCAAAACGGGTTCATCCAACTTTCGAAACCGTGGAAAAATCCTCGCCGATTTTAAATATCAGTAATGTGAGCAATACCGATTACTGCGACTTAGTTTCCGAGGCGTCAGCCTACCTGTCAAAAATTAACGACTTAGTCAATGATCAGGGCTCTCGCATTAACGTAGCAAATAAATCTGCCATTATGGATATGACACAGCGTGTCACGGCCATCGTTTCTATGCTGGCCATAAAATCATCATGCAACGAAACGAAGTTAGCCAATACGGAACGCGAATTAGAAAAAATCAAGTCGCGCATACCGCCAAAATATTAAAGATGAGCTTCAAATGAAAGAGGATGACTATATTAAGTCTACTAAAATTATCCGTAGGCGCTCGTTAGACAACGGTCGTAAGTGGATAGGCATCGAGTTAGATTCCGCAGTACGTAAACAGTTAGTTTCTACCAAGGATAAATTATTTATTGATTGGGCTACCTGCCGCTTTATTGACGATGTTGAAGTCGTTCGGTGCTTACATTGTCAACAGTTTGGTCACGTTAAGAAACACTGCGTTAATAAAGAACCGACTTGTGACTGACACGTTTGAGGCATCTGGAGACGCGTTTCGGCGCGGGCCAGCTAGCTAAAGCGTTTTTAGAATTTAGCCAGGAACAAAAATGTGCAATATTTTGCAGTTCTATGCGAGCCAGACGCACGTTCGAGGCGTCTGGAGACGCGTCTCGGCGCGGGCCAGCTAGCTATAGCGATTTTAGAATTTAGCCAGGAACAAAAATGTGCAATCTTTTGCAGTTCTATGCGAGCCAGACGCACGTTTGAGGCGTCTGGAGACGCGTCTCGGCGCGGGCCAGCTAGCTATAGCGTTTTTAGAATTTAGCCAGGAACAAAAATGTGCAATTTTTTGCAGTTCTATGCGAGCCAGACGCACGTTCGAGGCGTCTGGAGACGCGTCTCGGCGCGGGCCAGCTAGCTATAGCGTTTTTAGAATTTAGCCAGGAACAAAAATGTGCAATTTTTTGCAGTTCTATGCGAGCCAGACGCACGTTTGAGGCGTCTGGAGACGCGTCTCGGCGCGGGCCAGCTAGCTATAGCGATTTTAGAATTTAGCCACGAACAAAAATGTGCAATCTTTTGCAGTTCTATGCGAGCCAGACGCACGTTTGAGGCGTCTGGAGACGCGTCTAGGCGCGGGCCAGCTAGCTATAGCGTTTTTAGAATTTAGCCAGGAACAAAAATTTGCAATTTTTTGCAGTTCTATGCTAGCCAGACGCACGTTTGAGGCGTCTGGAGACGCGTCTCGGCGCGGACCAGCTAGCTATAGCGTTTTTAGAATTTAGCCAGGAACAAAAATGTGCAATTTTTTGCAGTTCTATGCGAGCCAGACGCACGTTTGAGGCGTCTGGAGACGCGTCTCGGCGCGGGCCAGCTAGCTATAGCGATTTTAGAATTTAGCCACGAACAAAAATGTGCAATCTTTTGCAGTTCTATGCGAGCCAGACGCACGTTTGAGGCGTCTGGAGACGCGTCTAGGCGCGGGCCAGCTAGCTATAGCGTTTTTAGAATTTAGCCAGGAACAAAAATGTGCAATTTTTTGCAGTTCTATGCTAGCCAGACGCACGTTTGAGGCGTCTGGAGACGCGTCTCGGCGCGGGCCAGCTAGCTATAGCGATTTTATAATTAAGCCACGAACGAAAATGTGCAATCTTTTGCAGTTCTATGCGAGCCAGACGCACGTTTGAGGCGTCTGGAGACGCGTCTCGGCGCGGGCCAGCTAGCTATAGCGTTTTTAGAATTTAGCCAGGAACAAGAATGTGCAATTTTTTGCAGTTCTATGCGAGCCAGACGCACGTTTGAGGCGTCTGGAGACGCGTCTCGGCGCGGGCCAGCTAGCTATAGCGATTTTAGAATTTAGCCAGGAACAAAAATGTGCAATTTTTTGCAGTTCTATGCGAGCCAGACGCACGTTTGAGGCGTCTGGAGACGCGTCTCGGCGCGGGCCAGCTAGCTATAGCGATTTTAGAATTTAGCCACGAACAAAAATTTGCTATTTTTTGCAGTTCTATGCGAGCCAGACGCACGTTTGAGGCGTCTGGAGACGCGTCTCGGCGCGGGCCAGCTAGCTATCGCGTTTTTAGAATTTAGCCAGGAACAAAAATTTGCAATTTTTTGCAGTTCTATGCTAGCCAGACGCACGTTTGAGGCGTCTGGAGTCGCGTCTCGGCCCGGGCCAGCTAGCTATAGCGTTTTTAGAATTTAGCCAGGAACAAAAATGTGCAATTTTTTGCAGTTATATGCGAGCCAGACGCACGTTTGAGGCGTCTGGAGACGCGTCTCGACGCGGGCCAGCTAGCTATAGCGTTTTTAGAATTTAGCCAGGAACAAAAATGTGCAATTTTTTGCAGTTCTATGCGAGCCAGACGCACGTTTGAGGCGTCTGGAGACGCGTCTCGGCGCGGGCCAGCTAGCTATAGCGATTTTAGAATTTAGCCAGGAACAAAAATGTGCATTTTTTTGCAGTTCTATGCGAGCCAGACGCACGTTTGAGGCGTCTGGAAACGCGTCTCGGCGCGGGCCAGCTAGCTATAGCGATTTTATAATTTAGCCACGAAAAAAAATGTGCAATTTTTTGCAGTTCTATGCGAGCCAGACGCACGTTTGAGGCGTCTGGAGACGCGTCTCGGCGCGGGCCAGCTAGCTATAGCGATTTTAGAATTTAGCCAGGAACAAAAATGTGCATTTTTTTGCAGTTCTATGCGAGCCAGACGCACGTTTGAGGCGTCTGGAAACGCGTCTCGGCGCGGGCCAGCTAGCTATAGCGATTTTATAATTTAGCCACGAACAAAAATGTGCAATTTTTTGCAGTTATATGCGAGCCAGACGCACGTTTGAGGCGTCTGGAGACGCGTCTCGACGCGGGCCAGCTAGCTATAGCGTTTTTAGAATTTAGCCAGGAACAAAAATGTGCAATTTTTTGCAGTTCTATGCGAGCCAGACGCACGTTTGAGGCGTCTGGAGACGCGTCTCGGCGCGGGCCAGCTAGCTATAGCGATTTTAGAATTTAGCCAGGAACAAAAATGTGCATTTTTTTGCAGTTCTATGCGAGCCAGACGCACGTTTGAGGCGTCTGGAAACGCGTCTCGGCGCGGGCCAGCTAGCTGTAGCGATTTTATAATTTAGCCACGAACAAAAATGTGCAATCTTTTGCAGTTCTATGCGAGCCAGTCGCACGTTTGAGGCGTCTGGAGACGCGTCTCGGCGCGGGCCAGCTAGCTATAGCGTTTTAAGAATTTAGCCAGGAACAAAAATGTGCAATTTTTTGCAGTTCTATGCGAGCCAGACGCACGTTTGAGGCGTCTGGAGACGCGTCTCGGCGCGGGCCAGCTAGCTATAGCGTTTTTAGAATTTAGCCAGGAACAAGAATGTGCAATTTTTTGCAGTTCTATGCGAGCCAGACGCACGTTTGAGGCGTCTGGAGACGCGTCTCGGCGCGGGCCAGCTAGCTATAGCGATTTTAGAATTTAGCCAGGAACAAAAATGTGCAATTTTTTGCAGTTCTATGCGAGCCAGACGCACGTTTGAGGCGTCTGGAGACGCGTCTCGGCGCGGGCCAGCTAGCTATAGCGATTTTAGAATTTAGCCACGAACAAAAATTTGCTATTTTTTGCAGTTCTATGCGAGCCAGACGCACGTTTGAGGCGTCTGGAGACGCGTCTCGGCGCGGGCCAGCTAGCTATAGCGTTTTTAGAATTTAGCCAGGAACAAGAATGTGCAATTTTTTGCAGTTCTATGCGAGCCAGACGCACGTTTGAGGCGTCTGGAGACGCGTCTCGGCGCGGGCCAGCTAGCTATAGCGATTTTAGAATTTAGCCAGGAACAAAAATGTGCAATTTTTTGCAGTTCTATGCGAGCCAGACGCACGTTTGAGGCGTCTGGAGACGCGTCTCGGCGCGGGCCAGCTAGCTATAGCGATTTTAGAATTTAGCCACGAACAAAAATTTGCTATTTTTTGCAGTTCTATGCGAGCCAGACGCACGTTTGAGGCGTCTGGAGACGCGTCTCAGCGCGGGCCAGCTAGCTATCGCGTTTTTAGAATTTAGCCAGGAACAAAAATTTGCAATTTTTTGCAGTTCTATGCTAGCCAGACGCACGTTTGAGGCGTCTGGAGACGCGTCTCGGCCCGGGCCAGCTAGCTATAGCGTTTTTAGAATTTAGCCAGGAACAAAAATGTGCAATTTTTTGCAGTTATATGCGAGCCAGACGCACGTTTGAGGCGTCTGGAGACGCGTCTCGACGCGGGCCAGCTAGCTATAGCGTTTTTAGAATTTAGCCAGGAACAAAAATGTGCAATTTTTTGCAGTTCTACGCGAGCCAGACGCACGTTTGAGGCGTCTGGAGACGCGTCTCGGCGCGGGCCAGCTAGCTATCGCGTTTTTAGAATTTAGCCAGGAACAAAAATTTGCAATTTTTTGCAGTTCTATGCTAGCCAGACGCACGTTTGAGGCGTCTGGAGACGCGTCTCGGCGCGGACCAGCTAGCTATAGCGTTTTTAGAATTTAGCCAGGAACAAAAATGTGCAATTTTTTGCAGTTCTATGCGAGCCAGACGCACGTTTGAGGCGTCTGGAGACGCGTCTCGGCGCGGGCCAGCTAGCTATAGCGATTTTAGAATTTAGCCACGAACAAAAATGTGCATTTTTTTGCAGTTCTATGCGAGCCAGACGCACGTTTGAGGCGTCTGGAAACGCGTCTCGGCGCGGGCCAGCTAGCTGTAGCGATTTTATAATTTAGCCACGAACAAAAATGTGCAATCTTTTGCAGTTCTATGCGAGCCAGACGCACGTTTGAGGCGTCTGGAGACGCGTCTCGGCGCGGGCCAGCTAGCTATAGCGTTTTAAGAATTTAGCCAGGAACAAAAATGTGCAATTTTTTGCAGTTCTATGCGAGCCAGACGCACGTTTGAGGCGTCTGGAGACGCGTCTCGGCGCGGGCCAGCTAGCTATAGCGTTTTTAGAATTTAGCCAGGAACAAGAATGTGCAATTTTTTGCAGTTCTATGCGAGCCAGACGCACGTTTGAGGCGTCTGGAGACGCGTCTCGGCGCGGGCCAGCTAGCTATAGCGATTTTAGAATTTAGCCAGGAACAAAAATGTGCAATTTTTTGCAGTTCTATGCGAGCCAGACGCACGTTTGAGGCGTCTGGAGACGCGTCTCGGCGCGGGCCAGCTAGCTATAGCGATTTTAGAATTTAGCCACGAACAAAAATGTGCAATTTTTTGCAGTTCTATGCGAGCCAGACGCACGTTTGAGGCGTCTGGAGACGCGTCTCGGCGCGGGCCAGCTAGCTATAGCGTTTTTAGAATTTAGCCAGGAACAAGAATGTGCAATTTTTTGCAGTTCTATGCGAGCCAGACGCACGTTTGAGGCGTCTGGAGACGCGTCTCGGCGCGGGCCAGCTAGCTATAGCGATTTTAGAATTTAGCCAGGAACAAAAATGTGCAATTTTTTGCAGTTCTATGCGAGCCAGACGCACGTTTGAGGCGTCTGGAGACGCGTCTCGGCGCGGGCCAGCTAGCTATAGCGATTTTAGAATTTAGCCAGGAACAAAAATTTGCTATTTTTTGCAGTTCTATGCGAGCCAGACGCACGTTTGAGGCGTCTGGAGACGCGTCTCAGCGCGGGCCAGCTAGCTATCGCGTTTTTAGAATTTAGCCAGGAACAAAAATTTGCAATTTTTTGCAGTTCTATGCTAGCCAGACGCACGTTTGAGGCGTCTGGAGACGCGTCTCGGCCCGGGCCAGCTAGCTATAGCGTTTTTAGAATTTAGCCAGGAACAAAAATGTGCAATTTTTTGCAGTTATATGCGAGCCAGACGCACGTTTGAGGCGTCTGGAGACGCGTCTCGACGCGGGCCAGCTAGCTATAGCGTTTTTAGAATTTAGCCAGGAACAAAAATGTGCAATTTTTTGCAGTTCTACGCGAGCCAGACGCACGTTTGAGGCGTCTGGAGACGCGTCTCGGCGCGGGCCAGCTAGCTATCGCGTTTTTAGAATTTAGCCAGGAACAAAAATTTGCAATTTTTTGCAGTTCTATGCTAGCCAGACGCACGTTTGAGGCGTCTGGAGACGCGTCTCGGCGCGGACCAGCTAGCTATAGCGTTTTTAGAATTTAGCCAGGAACAAAAATGTGCAATTTTTTGCAGTTCTATGCGAGCCAGACGCACGTTTGAGGCGTCTGGAGACGCGTCTCGGCGCGGGCCAGCTAGCTATAGCGATTTTAGAATTTAGCCACGAACAAAAATGTGCAATCTTTTGCAGTTCTATGCGAGCCAGACGCACGTTTGAGGCGTCTGGAGACGCGTCTAGGCGCGGGCCAGCTAGCTATAGCGTTTTTAGAATTTAGCCAGGAACAAAAATGTGCAATTTTTTGCAGTTCTATGCTAGCCAGACGCACGTTTGAGGCGTCTGGAGACGCGTCTCGGCGCGGGCCAGCTAGCTATAGCGATTTTAGAATTTAGCCAGGAACGAAAATGTGCAATTTTTTGCAGTTCTATGCGAGCCAGACGCACGTTTGAGGCGTCTGGAGACGCGTCTAGGCGCGGGCCAGCTAGCTATTGCGATTTTAGAATTTAGCCAGGAACAAAAATGTGCAATCTTTTGCAGTTTTATGCGAGCCAGACGCACGTTTGAGGCGTCTGGAGACGCGTCTCGGCGCGGGCCAGCTAGCTATAGCGTTTTTAGAATTTAGCCAGGAAAAAAAATGTGCAATTTTTTGCAGTTCTATGCGAGCCAGACGCACGTTTGAGGCGTCTGGAGACGCGTCTCGGCGCGGGCCAGCTAGCTATAGCGATTTTAGAATTTAGCCAGGAACAAAAATGTGCAATTTTTTGCAGTTCTATGCGAGCCAGACGCACGTTTGAGGCGTCTGGAGACGCGTCTCGGCGCGGGCCAGCTAGCTATCGCGTTTTTAGAATTTAGCCAGGAACAAAAATTTGCAATTTTTTGCAGTTCTATGCTAGCCAGACGCACGTTTGAGGCGTCTGGAGACGCGTCTCGGCCCGGGCCAGCTAGCTATAGCGTTTTTAGAATTTAGCCAGGAACAAAAATGTGCAATTTTTTGCAGTTATATGCGAGCCAGACGCACGTTTGAGGCGTCTGGAGACGCGTCTCGACGCGGGCCAGCTAGCTATAGCGTTTTTAGAATTTAGCCAGGAACAAAAATGTGCAATTTTTTGCAGTTCTATGCGAGCCAGACGCACGTTTGAGGCGTCTGGAGACGCGTCTCGGCGCGGGCCAGCTAGCTATAGCGATTTTAGAATTTAGCCAGGAACAAAAATGTGCAATTTTTTTGCAGTTCTATGCGAGCCAGACGCACGTTTGAGGCGTCTGGAAACGCGTCTCGGCGCGGGCCAGCTAGCTATAGCGATTTTATAATTTAGCCACGAACAAAAATGTGCAATCTTTTGCAGTTCTATGCGAGCCAGACGCACGTTTGAGGCGTCTGGAGACGCGTCTCGGCGCGGGCCAGCTAGCTATAGCGTTTTAAGAATTTAGCCAGGAACAAAAATGTGCAATTTTTTGCAGTTCTATGCGAGCCAGACGCACGTTTGAGGCGTCTGGAGACGCGTCTCGGCGCGGGCCAGCTAGCTATAGCGTTTTTAGAATTTAGCCAGGAACAAGAATGTGCAATTTTTTGCAGTTCTATGCGAGCCAGACGCACGTTTGAGGCGTCTGGAGACGCGTCTCGGCGCGGGCCAGCTAGCTATAGCGATTTTAGAATTTAGCCAGGAACAAAAATGTGCAATTTTTTGCAGTTCTATGCGAGCCAGACGCACGTTTGAGGCGTCTGGAGACGCGTCTCGGCGCGGGCCAGCTAGCTATAGCGATTTTAGAATTTAGCCACGAACAAAAATTTGCTATTTTTTGCAGTTCTATGCGAGCCAGACGCACGTTTGAGGCGTCTGGAGACGCGTCTCGGCGCGGGCCAGCTAGCTATAGCGATTTTAGAATTTAGCCAGGAACAAAAATGTGCAATTTTTTGCAGTTCTATGCGAGCCAGACGCACGTTTGAGGCGTCTGGAGACGCGTCTCGGCGCGGGCCAGCTAGCTATAGCGATTTTAGAATTTAGCCACGAACAAAAATTTGCTATTTTTTGCAGTTCTATGCGAGCCAGACGCACGTTTGAGGCGTCTGGAGACGCGTCTCGGCGCGGGCCAGCTAGCTATCGCGTTTTTAGAATTTAGCCAGGAACAAAAATTTGCAATTTTTTGCAGTTCTATGCTAGCCAGACGCACGTTTGAGGCGTCTGGAGACGCGTCTCGGCCCGGGCCAGCTAGCTATAGCGTTTTTAGAATTTAGCCAGGAACAAAAATGTGCAATTTTTTGCAGTTATATGCGAGCCAGACGCACGTTTGAGGCGTCTGGAGACGCGTCTCGACGCGGGCCAGCTAGCTATAGCGTTTTTAGAATTTAGCCAGGAACAAAAATGTGCAATTTTTTGCAGTTCTATGCGAGCCAGACGCACGTTTGAGGCGTCTGGAGACGCGTCTCGGCGCGGGCCAGCTAGCTATAGCGATTTTAGAATTTAGCCAGGAACAAAAATGTGCATTTTTTTGCAGTTCTATGCGAGCCAGACGCACGTTTGAGGCGTCTGGAAACGCGTCTCGGCGCGGGCCAGCTAGCTATAGCGATTTTATAATTTAGCCACGAACAAAAATGTGCAATCTTTTGCAGTTCTATGCGAGCCAGACGCACGTTTGAGGCGTCTGGAGACGCGTCTCGGCGCGGGCCAGCTAGCTATAGCGTTTTAAGAATTTAGCCAGGAACAAAAATGTGCAATTTTTTGCAGTTCTATGCGAGCCAGACGCACGTTTGAGGCGTCTGGAGACGCGTCTCGGCGCGGGCCAGCTAGCTATAGCGTTTTTAGAATTTAGCCAGGAACAAGAATGTGCAATTTTTTGCAGTTCTATGCGAGCCAGACGCACGTTTGAGGCGTCTGGAGACGCGTCTCGGCGCGGGCCAGCTAGCTATAGCGATTTTAGAATTTAGCCAGGAACAAAAATGTGCAATTTTTTGCAGTTCTATGCGAGCCAGACGCACGTTTGAGGCGTCTGGAGACGCGTCTCGGCGCGGGCCAGCTAGCTATAGCGATTTTAGAATTTAGCCACGAACAAAAATTTGCTATTTTTTGCAGTTCTATGCGAGCCAGACGCACGTTTGAGGCGTCTGGAGACGCGTCTCGGCGCGGGCCAGCTAGCTATAGCGTTTTTAGAATTTAGCCAGGAACAAGAATGTGCAATTTTTTGCAGTTCTATGCGAGCCAGACGCACGTTTGAGGCGTCTGGAGACGCGTCTCGGCGCGGGCCAGCTAGCTATAGCGATTTTAGAATTTAGCCAGGAACAAAAATGTGCAATTTTTTGCAGTTCTATGCGAGCCAGACGCACGTTTGAGGCGTCTGGAGACGCGTCTCGGCGCGGGCCAGCTAGCTATAGCGATTTTAGAATTTAGCCACGAACAAAAATTTGCTATTTTTTGCAGTTCTATGCGAGCCAGACGCACGTTTGAGGCGTCTGGAGACGCGTCTCGGCGCGGGCCAGCTAGCTATCGCGTTTTTAGAATTTAGCCAGGAACAAAAATTTGCAATTTTTTGCAGTTCTATGCTAGCCAGACGCACGTTTGAGGCGTCTGGAGACGCGTCTCGGCCCGGGCCAGCTAGCTATAGCGTTTTTAGAATTTAGCCAGGAACAAAAATGTGCAATTTTTTGCAGTTATATGCGAGCCAGACGCACGTTTGAGGCGTCTGGAGACGCGTCTCGACGCGGGCCAGCTAGCTATAGCGTTTTTAGAATTTAGCCAGGAACAAAAATGTGCAATTTTTTGCAGTTCTATGCGAGCCAGACGCATGTTTGAGGCGTCTGGAGACGCGTCTCGGCGCGGGCCAGCTAGCTATAGCGATTTTAGAATTTAGCCAGGAACAAAAATGTGCATTTTTTTGCAGTTCTATGCGAGCCAGACGCACGTTTGAGGAGTCTGGAAACGCGTCTCGGCGCGGGCCAGCTAGCTATAGCGATTTTATAATTTAGCCACGAACAAAAATGTGCAATCTTTTGCAGTTCTAAGCGAGCCAGACGCACGTTTGAGGCGTCTGGAGACGCGTCTCGGCGCGGGCCAGCTAGCTATAGCGTTTTTAGAATTTAGCCAGGAAAAAAAATGTGCAAATTTTTGCAGTTCTATGCGAGCCAGACGCATGTTTGAGGCGTCTGGAGACGCGTCTCGGCGCGGGCCAGCTAGCTTTAGCGTTTTTAGAATTTAGCCAGGAACAAAAATGTGCAATTTTTTGCAGTTCTATGCGAGCCAGACGCACGTTTGAGGCGTCTGGAGACGCGTCTCGGCGCGGGCCAGCTAGCTATAGCGTTTTTAGAATTTAGCCAGGAACAAAAATGTGCAAATTTTTGCAGTTCTATGCGAGCCAGACGCACGTTTGAGGCGTCTGGAGACGCGTCTCGGCGCGGGCCAGCTAGCTTTAGCGTTTTTAGAATTTAGCCAGGAACAAAAATGTGCAATTTTTTGCAGTTCTATGCGAGCCAGACGCACGTTTGAGGCGTCTGGAGACGCGTCTCGGCGCGGGCCAGCTAGCTATAGCGATTTTAGAATTTAGCCACGAACAAAAATGTGCAATCTTTTGCAGTTCTATGCGAGCCAGACGCACGTTTGAGGCGTCTGGAGACGCGTCTCGGCGCGGGCCAGCTAGCTATAGCGATTTTAGAATTTAGCCAGGAACAAAAATGTGCAATTTTTTGCAGTTCTATGCGAGCCAGACGCACGTTTGAGGCGTCTGGAGACGCGTCTCGGCGCGGGCCAGCTAGCTATAGCGATTATAGAATTTAGCCAGGAACAAAAATGTGCAATTTTTTGCAGTTCTATGCGAGCCAGACGCACGTTTGAGGCGTCTGGGGACGCGTCTCGGCGCGGGCCAGCTAGCTATAGCGTTTTTAGAATTTAGCCAGGAACAAAAATTTGCAATTTTTTGCAGTTCTATGCTAGCCAGACGCACGTTTCAGGCGTCTGGAGACGCGTCTCGGCGCGGGCCAGCTAGCTATAGCGTTTTTAGAATTTAGCCAGGAACAAAAATGTGCAATTTTTTGCAGTTCTATGCGAGCCAGACGCACGTTTGAGGCGTCTGGGGACGCGTCTCGGCGCGGGCCAGCTAGCTATAGCGTTTTTAGAATTTAGCCAGGAACAAAAATGTGCAATTTTTTGCAGTTCTATGCGAGCCAGACGCACGTTTGAGGCGTCTGGAGACGCGTCTCGGCGCGGGCCAGCTAGCTATAGCGATTTTAGAATTTAGCCAGGAACAAAAATGTGCAATTTCCATCTCAGACACTAATCTGCATGGTTCTTAAAAAATGATGTATTGTAAGGACTATGTAGGTCGTTATTTTAAGGATTGATTTCATGACTGTATGGCAGTTTGAGTATACTATGCGTCTTACCCAAATGTCCTTACTTTTGTATTGTTCGTCGGTTCGTTGAACTCCTCAAAGTTCTGAGTTGAGCTGCACGATAACTGACAAATGCTTGCACTGTCTGGACAAGTCCACTCAAACCTGCGTGGTGCTTTCCTCAAAAGGCCACCTCAGACGTTAACCTACATGTTTTTCATATGTTATTAGCGATTGTATGGACTTCAAAAGAGACTATGACCTCTGAGTTTGTTTCGGTGTTTCTACTCAGGGTAGTCAGCTAGGAAACATCCGGCCTCATCTAGATTAATATAACAAAAAAAAATGACGTTTAAAAGAGTTACTTGTAACCTACCTATTTGCAAAATAAATATCATTTATCATTTATTTTATAAGGGTTCCGTTTTTTGTTCGGAACCCTAAAAATGTATAGCTTTGCGTGGCGGGGACTGTAGACTCTTCTGATATGCCAACTTCTCTAGTGATTCATAAGTTTTCTTTCAACTCTCTACCTACGAGTATCCTTCTACTGACGATCTCACTAAACAGTTACTGCGATGTCTCCAGGGCACAAACTTCACGTGCGCGGACCTATCCGTGCTCAACCTGACGAACAACAGGCCCCTGCCAACCCTCGGGATCAGAGGCTGCCCGCCCTCCATCCTGCCGTGCATGAACGAGTTCCTGAAGACGCGCTCCGTCTCCTACCTCGCCGTGAGAGACGGCGCGGCGCCGCTGCAGGGCGAGCATGTGGCCGGCCTCGGAGATGTGCAGACCATCATGATCGATTCAGGTAACAGAGACAGAGACAGAGACAGAGACAGAGACAGAGACAGAGACAGAGACAGAGACAGAGACAGAGACAGAGACAGAGACAGAGACAGGGACAGGGACAGGGACAGGGACAGAGATTGTGATTGAGATAGAGATAGAGATAGAGATAGAGATAGAGATAGAGATAGAGATAGAGATAGAGATAGAGATAGAGATAGAGATAGAGATAGAAATAGAGATAGAGATAGAGATAGAGATAGAGATAGAGATAGAGATAGAGATAGAGATAGAGATAGAGATAGAGATAGAGATAGAGATAGAGATAGAGATAGAGATAGAGATAGAGATAGAGATAGAGATAGAGATAGAGATAGAGATAAATTTATTTGCTCAAACATGTGTGCCAAATTTTCAGGATGTTGTTTTATTTAGATTGTCTCTGTTTTTATACATCTCAAGAGATTTGGGGTTATCCAGGGTTTAATTGTTTTCCGCTTGGAGACGGTAATTATACATATTAGTGTTTGACTCTACTATCCTATATGGGTTCCGTTTTTTATTCGGAACCCTAAAAATGACAAAAGTCGGTGCTCGCCCATCATCACTTGCTTGTGGAGGAAGGATAGACCTCACTGGAGCCCAGACCAATAATGTTTTTAGGATGCTGTTGAAACTGCCCCGTTTCTGTAGCGCTTCGGAGATGTTTGCTCAGAACAGAACTGGTTCCATGCGTGTGATTCGCAAAAAAGTTACATCACTGATGCGTAGAACGCGGGACAGTGACAACAGTCTGTAGGTACTCCCCTATTCTGAGGCACTATGTGGGGAGAATGGTCAGGTAGCTTATTCCTTACCTAAAGGGTTCCGAAACAATTTCATTTTTTTAATAGTTATGTTATTTTATCACTACAGTCTTCTTATCGGTTTCCTGTAATCTTTAGGTATTTTTTTTTAATTTAGGCTCAGTAGTTTCGGAGACAAGGGGGGGGAATGGCCATTTTTGGTCCAATATATAAAAAAAAATTGTAAAAAAAATATAATTAGCACCCTCACAGTAAGTCCTTTCATTTGATATAATATCTCACGATACTGTTCAAAAAACTTTTTTTTAAATTTTCTACTTTGACTCCCAAAAGTGACCCCCATACTAAAAATTTAATAATTTTCGTAACGCGTCCGTATTTGGGTCATAGAAATTCATATGAGAACCAAATTTCAACAGAATCGGTCCAGTGGATCCGGAGAAAACTGGCTGTGACAGACAGACAGACAGACAGACGGATAGACAGACGGACAGACAGACAGACAGACAGACAGATAGATGGACAGACAGACAGACACCCGAGTGATCCATTAGTTTTACATTTTTTTATTATACACAATTTGACATTTTTTATAGAATTTGTTATTTTTAAATATGCAATATGTCATTTTTCTTTTTATTATATACAATTTGACATAATTCTTTTCACTTTGTAAAGTATTATCATTATTTTTATTATGGATGAGGACTATGTGGATTATTTTTTATTTCTTCGAGTAATTTTAATGTTTGTCTGGCAGTTTGAGTGCTTTGTAAGGCCTACACAAATGTCCTTTCTTTGGTATTGTTCGTCGAGTTGCTGAGCTCTTAAGTAGATCTGAGTTGAGCTACACGACTACTGACAAATGCTTGCACTGACTGGACAGGTTCACTCAAATCTGTGTGGTTCTTTCTTCTAAAGACCATCTCAGACACTAATCTGCATGGTTCTTAAAAAATGATGTATTGTAAGGACTATGTAGGTCGTTATTTTAAGGATTGATTTCATGACTGTATGGCAGTTTGAGTATACTATGCGTCTTACCCAAATGTCCTTACTTTTGTATTGTTCGTCGGTTCGTTGAACTCCTCAAAGTTCTGAGTTGAGCTGCACGATAACTGACAAATGCTTGCACTGTCTGGACAAGTCCACTCAAACCTGCGTGGTGCTTTCCTCAAAAGGCCACCTCAGACGTTAACCTACATGTTTTTCATATGTTATTAGCGATTGTATGGACTTCAAAAGAGACTATGACCTCTGAGTTTGTTTCGGTGTTTCTTCTCAGGGTAGTCAGCTAGGAAACATCCGGCCTCATCTAGATTAATATGACAAAAAAAAAATGACGTTTAAAAGAGTTACTTGTAACCTACCTATTTGCAAAATAAATATCATTTATCATTTATTTTATAAGGGTTCCGTTTTTTGTTCGGAACCCTAAAAATGTATAGCTTTGCGTGGCGGGGACTGTAGACTCTTCTGATATGCCAACTTCTCTAGTGATTCATAAGTTTTCTTTCAACTCTCTACCTACGAGTATCCTTCTACTGACGATCTCACTAAACAGTTACTGCGATGTCTCCAGGGCACAAACTTCACGTGCGCGGACCTACCCGTGCTCAACCTGACGAACAACAGGCCCCTGCCAACCCTCGGGATCAGAGGCTGCCCGCCCTCCATCCTGCCGTGCATGAACGAGTTCCTGAAGACGCGCTCCGTCTCCTACCTCGCCGTGAGAGACGGCGCGGCGCCGCTGCAGGGCGAGCATGTGGCCGGCCTCGGAGATGTGCAGACCATCATGATCGATTCAGGTAACAGAGACAGAGACAGAGACAGAGACAGAGGCAGAGACAGGGACAGGGACAGGGACAGGGACAGGGACAGGGACAGAGATAGAGATAGAGATAGAGATAGAGATAGAGATAGAGATAGAGATAGAGATAGAGATAGAGATAGAGATAGAGATAGAGATAGAGATAGAGATAGAGATAGAGATAGAGATAGAGATAGAGATAGAGATAGAGATAGAGACAGAGATAGAGATAGAGACAGAGATAGAGATAGAGATAGAGATAGAGATAGAGATAGAGATAGAGATAGAGATAGAGACAGAGACAGAGACAGAGATAGAGATAGAGATAGAGATAGAGATAGAGATAGAGATAGAGATAGAGATAGAGATAGAGATAGAGATAGAGATAGAGATAGAGATAGAGATAGAGATAGAGATAGAGATAGAGATAGAGGAAGAGATAGAGGTAGAGGTAGAGATAGAGATAGAGATAGAGATAGAGATAGAGATAGAGATAGAGATAGAGATAGAGATAGAGATAGAGATAGAGATAGAGATAGAGATAGAGATAGAGATAGAGATAGAGATAGAGATAGAGATAGAGATAGAGATAGAGATAGAGATAGAGATAGAGATAGAGATAGAGATAGAGATAGAGATAGAGATAGAGATAGAGATAGAGATAGAGATAGAGATAGAGATAGAGATAGAGATAGAGATAGAGATAGAGATAGAGATAGAGATAGAGATAGGGGTAGAGGTAGAGGTACAGATAGAGATAGAGATAGAGATAGAGATAGAGATAGAGATAGAGATAGAGATAGAGATAGAGATAGAGATAGAGATAGAGATAGAGATAGAGATAGAGATAGAGATAGAGATAGAGATAGAGATAGAGATAAATTTATTTGCTCAAACATGTGTGCCAAATTTTCAGGATGTTGTTTTATTTAGATTGTCTCTGTTTTTATACATCTCAAGAGATTTGGGGTTATCCAGGGTTTAATTGTTTTCCGCTTGGAGACGGTAATTATACATATTAGTGTTTGACTCTACTATCCTATATGGGTTCCGTTTTTTATTCGGAACCCTAAAAATGACAAAAGTCGGTGCTCGCCCATCATCACTTGCTTGTGGAGGAAGGATAGACCTCACTGGAGCCCAGACCAATAATGTTATTAGGATACTGTTGAAACTGCCCCGTTTCTGTAGCGCTTCGGAGATGTTTGCTCAGAACAGAACTGGTTCCATGCGTGTGATTCGGAAAAAAGTTACATCACTGATGCGTAGAACGCGGGACAGTGACAACAGTCTGTAGGTACTCCCCTATTCTGAGGCACTATGTGGGGAGAATGGTCAGGTAGCTTATTCCTTACCTAAAGGGTTCCGAAACAATTTCATTTTTTTAATAGTTATGTTATTTTATCACTACAGTCTTCTTATCGGTTTCCTGTAATCTTTAGGTATTTTTTTTTAATTTAGGCTCAGTAGTTTCGGAGACAAGGGGGGGGAATGGCCATTTTTGGTCCAATATATAAAAAAAAATTATAAAAAAAATATAATTAGCACCCTCACAGTAAGTCCTTTCATTTGATATAATATCACACGATACTGTTCAAAAAACTTTTTTTTAAATTTTCTACTTTGACTCCCAAAAGTGACCCCCATACTAAAAATTTAATAATTTTCGTAACGCGTCCGTATTTGGGTCATAGAAATTCATATGAGAACCAAATTTCAACAGAATCGGTCCAGTGGATCCGGAGAAAACTGGCTGTGACAGACAGACAGACAGACAGACGGATAGACAGACGGACAGACAGACAGACAGACAGACAGATAGATGGACAGACAGACAGACACCCGAGTGATCCATTAGTTTTACATTTTTTTATCATACACAATTTGACATTTTTTATACAATTTGTTATTTTTTAATATGCAATATGTCATTTTTCTTTTTATTATATACAATTTGACATAATTCTTTTCACTTTGTAAAGTATTATCATTATTTTTATTATGGATGAGGACTATGTGGATTATTTTTTATTTCTTCGAGTAATTTTAATGTTTGTCTGGCAGTTTGAGTGCTTTGTAAGGCCTACACAAATGTCCTTTCTTTGGTATTGTTCGTCGAGTTGCTGAGCTCTTAAGTAGATCTGAGTTGAGCTACACGACTACTGACAAATGCTTGCACTGACTGGACAGGTTCACTCAAATCTGTGTGGTTCTTTCTTCTAAAGACCATCTCAGACACTATTCTGCATGGTTCTTAAAAAATGATGTATTGTAAGAACTATGTAGGTCGTTATTTTAAGGATTGATTTCATGACTGTATGGCAGTTTGAGTATACTATGCGTCTTACCCAAATGTCCTTACTTTTGTATTGTTCGTCGGTTCGTTGAACTCCTCAAAGTTCTGAGTTGAGCTGCACGATAACTGACAAATGCTTGCACGGTCTGGACAAGTCCACTCAAACCTGCGTGGTGCTTTCCTCAAAAGGCCACCTCAGACGTTAACCTACATGTTTTTCATATGTTATTAGCGATTGTATGGACTTCAAAAGAGACTATGACCTCTGAGTTTGTTTCGGTGTTTCTTCTCAGGGTAGTCAGCTAGGAAACATCCGGCCTCATCTAGATTAATATGACAAAAAAAAATGACGTTTAAAAGAGTTACTTGTAACCTACCTATTTGCAAAATAAATATCATTTATCATTTATTTTATAAGGGTTCCGTTTTTTGTTCGGAACCCTAAAAATGTATAGCTTTGCGTGGCGGGGACTGTAGACTCTTCTGATATGCCAACTTCTCTAGTGATTCATAAGTTTTCTTTCAACACTCTACCTACGAGTATCCTTCTACTGACGATCTCACTAAACAGTTACTGCGATGTCTCCAGGGCACAAACTTCACGTGCGCGGACCTACCCGTGCTCAACCTGACGAACAACAGGCCCCTGCCAACCCTCGGGATCAGAGGCTGCCCGCCCTCCATCCTGCCGTGCATGAACGAGTTCCTGAAGACGCGCTCCGTCTCCTACCTCGCCGTGAGAGACGGCGCGGCGCCGCTGCAGGGCGAGCATGTGGCCGGCCTCGGAGATGTGCAGACCATCATGATCGATTCAGGTAACAGAGACAGAGACAGAGACAGAGACAGAGGCAGAGACAGGGACAGGGACAGGGACAGGGACAGGGACAGGGACATGGACAGGGACAGGGACAGGGACAGGGACAGGGACAGGGACAGGGACAGGGACAGAGATAGAGATAGAGATAGAGATAGAGATAGAGATAGAGATAGAGATAGAGATAGAGATAGAGATAGAGATAGAGATAGAGATAGAGATAGAGATAGAGATAGAGATAGAGATAGAGATAGAGATAGAGATAGAGATAGAGATAGAGATAGAGATAGAGATAGAGATAGAGATAGAGATAGAGATAGAGATAGAGATAGAGATAGAGATAGAGATAGAGATAGAGATAGAGATAGAGATAGAGATAGAGATAGAGATAGAGATAGAGATAGAGATAGAGATAGAGATAGAGATAGAGATAGAGATAGAGATAGAGATAGAGATAGAGATAGAGATAGAGATAGAGATAGAGATAGAGATAGAGATAGAGATAGAGATAGAGATAGAGATAGAGATAGAGATAGAGATAGAGATAGAGATAGAGATAGAGATAGAGATAGAGATAGAGATAGAGATAGAGATAGAGATAGAGATAGAGATAGAGATAGAGATAGAGATAGAGATAGAGATAGAGATAGAGATAGAGATAGAGATAGAGATAGAGATAGAGATAGAGGTAGAGGTAGAGGTAGAGGTAGAGGTAGAGGTAGAGATAGAGATAGAGATAGAGATAGAGATAGAGATAGAGATAGAGAAAGAGATAGAGATAGAGATAGAGATAGAGATAGAGATAGAGATAGAGATAGAGATAGAGATAGAGATAGAGATAGAGATAGAGATAGAGATAGAGATAGAGATAGAGATAGAGATAGAGATAGAGATAGAGATAGAGATAGAGATAGAGATAGAGATAGAGATAGAGATAGAGATAGGGGTAGAGGTAGAGGTACAGATAGAGATAGAGATAGAGATAGAGATAGAGATAGAGATAGAGATAGAGATAGAGATAGAGATAGAGATAGAGATAGAGATAGAGATAGAGATAGAGATAGAGATAGAGATAGAGATAGAGATAGAGATAGAGATAGAGATAGAGATAGAGATAGAGATAGAGATAGAGATAGAGATAGAGATAGAGATAGAGATAGAGATAGAGATAGAGGTAGAGGTAGAGGTAGAGGTACAGATAGAGATAGAGATAGAGATAGAGATAGAGATAGAGATAGAGATAGAGATAGAGATAGAGATAGAGATAGAGATAGAGATAGAGATAGAGATAGAGATAGAGATAGAGATAGAGATAGAGATAGAGATAGAGATAGAGATAGAGATAGAGATAGAGATAGAGATAGAGATAGAGATAGAGATAGAGATAGAGATAGAGATAGAGATAGAGATAGAGATAGAGATAGAGATAGAGATAGAGATAGAGATAGAGATAGAGATAGAGATAGAGATAGAGATAGAGATAGAGATAGAGATAGAGATAGAGATAGAGATAGAGATAGAGATAGAGATAGAGATAGAGATAGAGATAGAGATAGAGATAGAGATAGAGATAGAGATAGAGATAGAGATAGAGATAGAGATAGAGGTAGAGGTAGAGGTACAGATAGAGATAGAGATAGAGATAGAGATAGAGATAGAGATAGAGATAGAGATAGAGATAGAGATAAATTTATTTGCTCAAACATGTGTGCCAAATTTTCAGGATGTTGTTTTATTTAGATTGTCTCTGTTTTTATACATCTCAAGAGATTTGGGGTTATCCAGGGTTTAATTGTTTTCCGCTTGGAGACGGTAATTATACATATTAGTGTTTGACTCTACTATCCTATATGGGTTCCGTTTTTTATTCGGAACCCTAAAAATTACAAAAGTCGGTGCTCGCCCATCATCACTTGCTTGTGGAGGAAGGATATACCTCACTGGAGCCCAGACCAATAATGTTTTTAGGATGCTGTTGAAACTGCCCCGTTTCTGTAGCGCTTCGGAGATGTTTGCTCAGAACAGAACTGGTTCCATGCGTGTGATTCGCAAAAAAGTTACATCACTGATGCGTAGAACGCGGGACAGTGACAACAGTCTGTAGGTACTCCCCTATTCTGAGGCACTATGTGGGGAGAATGGTCAGGTAGCTTATTCCTTACCTAAAGGGTTCCGAAACAATTTCATTTTTTTAATAGTTATGTTATTTTATCACTACAGTCTTCTTATCGGTTTCCTGTAATCTTTAGGTATTTTTTTTTAATTTAGGCTCAGTAGTTTCGGAGACAAGGGGGGGGAATGGCCATTTTTGGTCCAATATACAAAAAAAAATTGTAAAAAAAATATAATTAGCACCCTCACAGTAAGTCCTTTCATTTGATATAATATCACATGATACTGTTCAAAAAACTTTTTTTTAAATTTTCAACTTTGACTCCCAAAAGTGACCCCCATACTAAAAATTTAATAATTTTCGTAACGCGTCCGTATTTGGGTCATAGAAATCCATATGAGAACCAAATTTCAACAGAATCGGTCCAGTGGATCCGGAGAAAACTGGCTGTGACAGACAGACAGACAGACAGATGGACAGACAGACGGACAGACAGATAGACAGACAGACAGATAGATGGACAGACAGACAGACACCCGAGTGATCTTATAAGGGTTCCTTTTTTTTTCGGAACCCTAAAAATATATTCGTTTATTTGCTAGTAGTGGTTTTTTGATCACGGTGCACATTTTTCTTCCTGTCTAAATTCCGAAAACACTCTAGCTAGCTGGCCCGCGCCGAGACGCGTCTCCTGACACCTCAACCGTGCGGCTGGCTCGCAAAGAACCGCAAAAAATTTAAAAAAATATACGTTTATTTGCTAGTAGTGGTTTTTTGATCACGGTGCACATTTTTCTTCCTGTCTCAATCCCAAAAACACTCTACCTAGCTGGCCCGCGTCGAGACGCGTTTCCAGACAGCTCAACCATGCGGCTGGCTCGCATAGAACCGCAAAAAATTTAAAAAAATGTATACGTTTATTTGCTAGTAGTGGTTTTTTGATCACGGTGCACATTTTTCTTCCTGATTAAATCCCGAAAACACTCTAGCTAGCTGGCCCGCGCCGAGACGCGTCTCCAGACACCTCAACCGTGCGGCTGGCTCGCATAGAACCGCAAAAAATTAAAAAAAATTGCATACGTTTATTTGCTAGTAGTGGTTTTATGATCACGGTGCACATTTTTCTTCCTGTCTAAATCCCGGAAACACACTAGCTAGCTGGCCCGCGCCGAGACGCGTCTCCAGACACCTCAACCGTGCGGCTGGCTCGCATAGAACCGCAAAAAAATAAAAAAAAATTATACGTTTATTTCCTAGTAGGTTTTTTTGATCACGGTGCACATTTTTCTTCCTGTCTTAATCCCGAAAATACTCTAGCTAGCTGGCCCACACAAAGACGCGTCTCCAGACACCTCAACCGTGCGGCTGGCTCGCAAAGAACCGCAAAAAAAAAAAAATGTATACGTTTATTTGCTAGTAGTGGTTTTTTGATCACGGTACACATTTTTTTCCTGTCTCAATCCCGAAAACACTCTAGCTAGCTGGTCCGCGCCGAGACGCGTCTCCAGACACCTCAACCGTGCGGCTGGCTCGCATAGAACCGCAAAAAATTAAAAAAAAAATGTATTCGTTTATTTGCTAGTAGTGGTTTTTTTGATCACGGTGCACATTTTTCTTCCTGTCTTAATCCTGAAAACAATCTAATTAGCTGGCCCGCGCCGAGACGCGTATCCTGACACCTCAACCGTGCGGCTGGCTTGCATAGAACCGCAATAAATTAAAAAAATGTATACGTTTATTTGCTAGTAGTGGTTTTTTTATCACGGTGCACATTTTTCTTCCTATCTAAATCCCGAAAACAATCTCGCTGGCTGGCTCGCGCCGAGACGCGTCTCCAGGCACCTCAACCGTGCGGCTGGCTCGCATAGAACCGCAAAAAAATTAAATAAATGCATACGTTTATTTACTAGTAGTGGTTTTTTGATCACGGTGCACATTTTTCTTTCTGTCGAAATCCCGAAAACATTCTAGCTAGCTGGTCCGCGCCGAGACGCGTCACCAGACACCTCAACCGTGCGCTGGCTCGCATTAAACCGCAAAAAAATTTAAAAAATTTATACGTTTATTTGCTAGTAGTGGTTTTTTGATCACGGTGCACAGTTTTCTTCCTGTCTAAATCCCGAAAACGATTTATCTAGCTGGCCCTCGCCGAGACGCGTCTCCAGACACCTCAACCGTGCGGCTGGCTCGCATAAAACCGCAAAAAATTTAAAAAAATGTATACGTTTATTTGCTAGTAGTGGTAATTTGATCACGGTGCACATTTTTCTTCCTGTCTTAATTTTGAAAACACTCTAGCTAGCTGGTCCGCGCCGAGACGCGTCTCCAGACACCTCAACCGTGCGGCTGGCTCGCATAGAACCGCAAAAAAAATTAAAAAATATATACGTTTATTTGCTAGTAGTGGTTTTTTGATCACGGTGCACAGTTTTCTTCCTGTCTTAATCCCGAAAACACGCTAGCTAGCTGGTCCGCACAAAGACGCGTTTCCAGATACCTCAACCGTGCGGCTGGCTCGCATAGAACCGCAAAAAAATAAAAAAAAAATATACGTTTATTGGCTAGTAGTGGTTTTTTGATCACGGTGCACATTTTTCTTCCTGTCTACATCCCGAACACAATCTAGCTAGCTGGCCCGCGCCGAGACGCGTCTCCAGACACCTCAACCGTGCGGCTGGCTCGCATAGAACCGCAAAAAAAAAATAAAAAATTATACGTTTACTTGCTAGTAGTGGTTTTTTGATAACGGTGCACATTTTTCTTCTTGTCTAAATGCCTAAAACACTCTAGCTAGCTGGCCCGCGCCGAGACGCGTCTCCAGACACCTCAACCGTGCGGCTGGCTCGCATAGAACCGCAAAAAATTTAAAAAAATATATACGTTTATTTGCTAGTAGTGGTTTGTTGATCACGGTGCACATTTTTCTTTCTGTCTAAATCCCGGAAACACGCTAGCTAGCTGGCTCGCGCCAAGACGCGTCTCCAGACACCTCAACCGTGCGGCTGGCTTTCACAGAACAGCAAAAAATTTAGAAAAATGTATACGTTTAATTGCTAGTAGTGGTTTTTTGATCACGGTGCACATTTTTCTTTCTGTCTTAATCCCGAAAACACTCTAGATAGCTGGCTCGCACAAAGACGCGTCTCCAGACACCTCAACCGTGCGGCTGGCTCGCAAAGAACCGGAAAAAATTAAAAAAAACATATATACGTTTATTTGCTAGTAGTGGTTTTTTGATCACGGTGCACATTTTTCTTTCTGTCGAAATCCCGAAAACATTCTAGCTAGCTGGCCCGCGCAGAGACGCGTCTCCAGGCACCTCAACCGTGCGGCTGGCTCGCATTAAACCGCAAAAAAATTAAAAAAATTTATACGTTTATTTGCTAGTAGTGGTTTTTTGATCACGGTGCACATTTTTCTTCCTGTCCAAATCCCGAAAACAAACTAGCTAGCTGGCCCGCGCTGAGACGCGTCTCCAGACACCTCAACCGTGCGGCTGGCTCGCATAGAACCGCAAAAAAAATAAAAAAATGTATACGTTTACTTGCTAGTAGTGGTTTTTTGATCACGGTGCACATTTTTCTTCCTGTCCAAATCCCGAAAACAAACTAGCTAGCTGGCCCGCGCTGAGACGCGTCTCCAGACACCTCAACCGTGCGGCTGGCTCGCATAGAACCGCAAAAAAAATAAAAAAATGTATACGTTTACTTGCTAGTAGTGGTTTTTTGATCACGGTGCACATTTTTCTTCCTGTCTAAATCCCGAAAATACTCTAGCTAGCTGGCCCGCACAAAGTCGCGTCTCCAGACACCTCAACCGTGCGGCTGGCTCGCATAGAACCGCAAAAAATTAAAAAAATGTATACGTTTATTTGCTAGTAGTGGTTTTTTGATCACGGTGCACATTTTTCTTCCTGTCTAAATCCCGAACACAATCTAGCTAGCTGGCCCGCGCCGAGACGCGTCTCCAGACACCTCAACCGTGCGGCTGGCTCGCATAGAACCGCAAAAAAAAATAAAAAATTATACGTTTATTTGCTAGTAGTGGTTTTTTGATAACGGTGCACATTTTTCTTCTTGTCTAAATGCCTAAAACACTCTAGCTAGCTGGCCCGCGCCGAGACGCGTCTCCAGACACCTCAACCGTGCGGCTGGCTCACATAGAACCGCAAAAAATTTTAAAAATGTATACGTTTATTTGCTACTAGTGGTTTTTTGATCACGGTGCACATTTTTCTTACTGTCTAAATCCCGGAACAACGTTAGCTAGCTGGATCGCACCGAGACGCGTCTCCAGACACCTCACCGTGCGGCTGGCTCGCATAGAACCGCAAAAAAATTAAAAAAAAATGTATACGTTTATTTGCTAGTAGTGGTTTTTTGATCACGGTGCACATTTTTCTTCCTGTCTAAATCCCGGAAACACACTAGCTAGCTGGCCTGCGCCGAGACGCGTCTCCAGACACCTCAACCGTGCGGCTGGCTCGCATAGAACCGCAAAAAAATTTAAAAAAATATATACGTTTATTTCCTAGTAGTTGTTTTTTGATCACGGTGCACATTTTTCTTCCTGTCTTAATCCCGAAAACACTCTAGCTAGCTGGCCCGCATAAAGACGCGTCTCCAGACACCTCAGCCGTGCGGCTGGCTTGCAAAGAACCGCAAAAAAAAATAAAAAATGTATACGTTTATTTGCTAGTAGTGGTTTTTTGATCACGGTGCACATTTTTTTTCCTGTCTCAATCCCGAAAACACTCTAGCTGGCTGGCCCGCGCCGAGACGCGTCTCCGGACACCTCAACCGTGCGGCTGGCTCGCATAGAACCGCAAAAAATTAAAAAAAAATGTATTCGTTTATTTGCTAGTAGTGGTTTTTTGATCACGGTGCACATTTTTCTTCCTGTCTTAATCCTGAAAACAATCAAATTAGCTGGCCCGCGCCGAGACGCGTATCCTGACACCTCAACCGTGCGGCTGGCTTGCATAGAACCGCAATAAATTAAAAAAATGTATACGTTTATTTGCTAGTAGTGGTTTTTTTATCACGGTGCACATTTTTCATCCTGTCTAAATCTCGAAAACAAGCTAGCTAGCTGGCCTGCGCTGAGACGCGTCTCCAGACACCTCAACCGTGCGGCTACCTCGCATAGAACTGCAAAAAAAATAAAAAAATGTATACGTTTATCTGCTAGTAGTGGGTTTTTTGATCACGGTGCACATTTTTCTTCCTATCTAAATTCCGAAAACACTCTCGCTGGCTGGCTCAAGCCGAGACGCGTCTCCAGACACTTCAACTGTGCGGCTGGCTCGCATAAAACCGCAAAAAAATTAAATAAATGCATACGTTTATTTACTAGTAGTGGTTTTTTGATCACGGTGCACAGTTTTCTTCCTGTCTTAATCCCGAAAACGATCTATCTAGCTGGCCCTCGCCAAAACGCATCTCCAGACACCTCAACCATGCGGCTGGCTCGCATAAAACCGCAAAAAATTTTAAAAAATGTATACGTTTATTTGCTAGTAGTGGTTTTTTGATAACGGTGCACATTTTTCTTCCTGTCTCAATCCCAAAAACACTCTAGCTAGCTGGCCCGCGCCGAGACGCGTCTCCAGACACCTCAACCGTGCGGCTGGCTCGCATAGAACCGCAATAAATTAAAAAAAATGTATACGTTTATTTGCTAGTAGTGATTTTTTGATCACGGTGCACATTTTTCTTCCGGTCCAAATCCCGAAAACAAACTAGCTAGCTGGCCCGCGCTGAGACGCGTCTCCAGACACCTCAACCGTGCGGCTGGCTAGCATAGAACCGCAAAAAAAATAAAAAAATGTATACGTTTACTTGCTAGTAGTGGTTTTTTGATCACAATGCACATTTTTCTTCCTGTCTAAATCCCGAAAACACTCTAGCTAGCTGGCCCGCACAAAGTCGCGTCTCCAGACACCTCAACCGTGCGGCTGGCTCGCATAGAACCGCAAAAAAATTAAAAAAATGTATACGTTTATTTGTTAGTAGTGGTTTTTTGATCACGGTGCACATTTTTCTTCCTGTCCAAATCCCGAAAACACACTACCTAGCTGGCTCGCGCTGAGACGCGTCTCCAAACACCTCAACCGTGCGGCTGGCTCGCATAGAACCGCAAAAAATTAAAAAAATGTATACGTTTATTTGCTAGTAGTGGTTTTTTGATCACGGTGCACATTTTTCTTCCTGTCTAAATCCCGAACACAATCTAGCTAGCTGGCCCGCGCCAACACGCGTCTCCAGACACCTCAACCGTGCGGCTGGCTCGCATAGAACCGCAAAAAAAAATAAAAAATTGTACGTTTATTTCCTAGTAGTGGTTTTTTGATCACGGTGCACATTTTTTTTCTTGTCTAAATGCCTAAAACACTCTAGCTAGCTGGTCCGCGCCGAGACGCGTCTCCAGACACCTCAACCGTGCGGCTGGCTCACATAGAACCGCAAAAAATTTAAAAAATGTATACGTTTATTTGCTAGTAGTGGTAATTTGATCACGGTGCACATTTTTCTTACTGTCTAAATCCCGGAACAACGTTAGCTAGCTGGATCGCACCGAGACGCGTCTCCAGACACCTCACCGTGCGGCTGGCTCGCATAGAACCGCAAAAAATTTTAAAAAAATGTATACGTTTATTTGCTAGTAGTGGTTTTTTGATCACGGTGCACATTTTTCTTCCTGTCTAAATCCCGAAAACACTCTAGCTAGCTGGCCCAAGCCGAGACGCGTCTCCAGACACCTGAACCGTGCGGCTGGCTCGCATAGAATCGCAAAAAATTTAAAAAAAAAATATACGTGTATTTGCTAGTAGTGGTTTTTTGATCACGGTGCACATTTTTCTTCCTGTCTTAATTTTGAAAACACTCTAGCTAGCTGGCCCACGCCGAGACGCGTCTCCACACACCTTAACCGATCGGCTGGCTCGCTTAGAACAACAAAAAAATTAAAAAATTGTATACGTTTATTTGCTAGTAGTGGTTTTTTGATCACGGTGCACATTTTTCTTCATGTCTTAATCCCGAAAACACGCTAGCTAGCTGGCCCGCACAAAGACACGTTTCCAAATACCTCAACCGTGCGGCTGGCTCGCATAGAACCGCAAAAAATTTAAAAAAATATATACGTTTATTTGCTAGTAGTGGTTTTTTGATCACGTTGCACATTTTTCTTCCTGTCTTAATCCCGGAAACAATCTAGCTAGCTGGCCCGCGCTGAGACGCGTCTCCAGACACCTCAACCGTGCGGCTGGCTCGCATAGAACCGCAAAAAATTTAAAAACATATATACGTTTATTTGCTAATAGTGGTTTTTTGATCACGGTGCACCGTTTTCTTTCTGTCCAAATCCCGAAAACAAACTAGCTAGCTGGCCCGCGCTGAGACGCGTCTCCAGACACCTCAACCGTGCGGCTGGCTCGCATAGAACCGCAAAAAAAAATAAAAAAATATATACGTTTACTTGTTAGTAGTGGTTTTTTGATCACGGTGCACATTTTTCTTCCTGTCTAAATCCCGAAAACACTCTAGCTAGCTGGCCCGCACAAAGTCGCGTCTCCAGACACCTCAACCGTGCGGCTGGCTCGCATAGAACCGCAAAAAAAAATAAAAAAATATATACGTTTACTTGTTAGTAGTGGTAATTTGATCACGGTGCACATTTTTCTTACTGTCTAAATCCCGGAACAACGTTAGCTAGCTGGCTCGCGCTGAGATGCGTCTCCAGACACCTCAACCGTGCGGCTGGCTCGCATAGAACCGCAAAAAATTAAAAAAAAATTTATACGTTTATTTGCTAATAGTGGTTTTTTGATCACGGTGCACATTTTTCTTCTTGTCTAAATGCCTAAAACACTCTAGCTAGCTGGTCCGCGCCGAGACGCGTCTCCAGACACCTCAACCGTGCGGCTGGCTCACATAGAACCGCAATAAATTTAAAAAAATGTATACGTTTATTTGCTAGTAGTGGTAATTTGATCACGGTGCACATTTTTCTTACTGTCTAAATCCCGGAACAACGTTAGCTAGCTGGCCCGCGCCGAGACGCGTCTCCAGACACCTCACCGTGCGGCTGGCTCGCATAGAACCGCAAAAAATTAAAAAAAAATGTATACGTTTATTTGCTAGTAGTGGTTTTTTGATCACGGTGCACATTTTTCTTCCTGTCTAAATCCCGAAAACACTCTAGCTAGCTGGCCCGAGCCGAGACGCGTCTCCAGACACCTGAACCTTGCGGCTGGCTCGCATAGAATCGCAAAAAATTTAAAAAAAAAATATACGTGTATTTGCTAGTAGTGGTTTTTTGATCACGGTGCACATTTTTCTTCCTGTCTTAATTTTGAAAACACTCTAGCTAGCTGGCCCACGCCGAAACGCGACTCCACACACCTTAACCGATCGGCTGGCTCGCTTAGAACAACAAAAAAATTAAAAAATTGTATACGTTTATTTGCTAGTAGTGGTTTTTTGATCACGGTGCACATTTTTCTTCATGTCTTAATCCCGAAAACACGCTAGCTAGCTGGCCCGCACAAAGACGCGTTTCCAGATACCTCAACCGTGCGGCTGGCTCGCATAGAACCGCAAAAAATTTAAAAAAATATATACGTTTATTTGCTAGTAGTGGTTTTTTGATCACGTTGCACATTTTTCTTCCTGTCTTAATCCCGAAAACAATCTAGCTAGCTGGCCCGCGCTGAGACGCGTCTCCAGACACCTCAACCGTGCGGCTGGCTCGCATAGAACCGCAAAAAATTTAAAAACATATATACGTTTATTTGCTAATAGTGGTTTTTTGATCACGGTGCACATTTTTCTTCCTGTCCAAATCCCGAAAACAAACTAGCTAGCTGGCCCGCGCTGAGACGCGTCTCCAGACACCTCAACCGTGCGGCTGGCTCGCATAGAACCGCAAAAAAAAATAAAAAAATATATACGTTTACTTGTTAGTACTGGTTTTTTGATCACGGTGCACATTTTTCTTCCTGTCTAAATCCCGAAAACACTCTAGCTAGCTGGCTTGCACAAAGTCGCGTCTCCAGACACCTCAACCGTGCGGCTGGCTCGCATAGAACCGCAAAAAATTTAAAAAAATGTATTCGTTTATTTGTTAGTAGTGGTTTTTTGATCACGTTGCACATTTTTCTTCCTGTCCAAATCCCAAAAACACACTAGCTAGCTGGCTCGCGCTGAGACGCGTCTCCAGACACCTCAACCGTGCGGCTGGCTCGCATAGAACCGCAAAAAATTAAAAAAATGTATACGTTTATTTGCTAGTAGTGGTTTTTTGATCACGGTGCACATTTTTCTTCCTGTCTAAATCCCGAACACAATCTAGCTAGCTGGCCCGCGCCGAGACGCGTCTCCAGACACCTCAACCGTGCGGCTGGCTCGCATAGAACCGCAAAAAAAAATAAAAAATTATACGTTTATTTGCTAGTAGTGGTTTTTTGATAACGGTGCACATTTTTCTTCTTGTCTAAATGCCTAAAACATTCTAGCTAGCTGGCCCGCGCCGAGACGCGTCTCCAGACACCTCAACCGTGCGGCTGGCTCACATAGAACCGCAAGAAATTTAAAAAATGTATTCGTTTATATGCTAGTAGTGGTTTTTTGATCACGGTGCACATTTTTCTTACTGTCTAAATCCCGGAACAACGTTAGCTAGCTGGATCGCACCGAGACGCGTCTCCAGACACCTCACCGTGCGGCTGGCTCGCATAGAACCGCAAAAAAATTAAAAAAAATGTATACGTTTATTTGCTAGTAGTGGTTTTTTGATCACGGTGCACATTTTTCTTCCTGTCTAAATCCCGGAAACACTCTAGCTAGCTGGCCCGCGCCGAGACGCGTCTCCAGACACCTGAACCGTGCGGCTGGCTCGCATAGAATCGCAAAAAATTTAAAAAAATATATACGTTTATTTGCTAGTAGTGGTTTTTTGATCACGGTGCACATTTTTCTTCCTGTCTTAATTTTGAAAACACTCTATCTAGCTGGCCCACGCCGAGACGCGTCTCCACACACCTTAACCGAGCGGCTGGCTCGCTTAGAACAACAAAAAAATTAAAAAAATGTATACGTTTATTTGCTAGTAGTGGTTTTTTGATCACGGTGCACATTTTTCTTCCTGTCTAAATCCCGAAAACACTCTAGCTAGCTGGCCCGCACAAAGTCGCGTCTCCAGACACCTCAACCGTGCGGCTGGCTCGCATAGAACCGCAAAAAAATTAAAAAAATGTATACGTTTATTTGCTAGTAGTGGTTTTATGATCACGGTGCACATTTTTCTTCCTGTCTAAATTCCGAAAACACTCTAGCTAGCTGGTCCGCGCTAAGAAGCGTCTCCAGACACCACAACCGTGCGGCTTGCTCGCATACAACCGCAATTTTTTTTAAAAAATGTATACGTTTATTTGCTAGTAGTGGTTTTTTGATCACGGTGCACATTTTTCTTCCTGTCTAAATCCCGAAAACATTCTAGCCAGCTGGTCTCCGCTAAGACGCGTCTCCAGACACCTCAACCGTGCGGCTGGCTCGCATAGAACCGCAAAAAAAATAAAAAAATGTATACGTTTATTTGCTAGTAGTGGTTTTTTGATCACGGTGCACATTTTTCTTCCTGTCTAAATTCCGAAAACACTCTAGCTAGCTGGTCCGCGCTAAGACGCGTCTCCAGACACCTCAACCGTGCGGCTTGCTCGCATACAACCGCAAATTTTTTTAAAAAATGTATACGTTTATTTGCTAGTAGTGGTTTTTTGATCACGGTGTACATTTTTCTTCCTGTCTAAATCCCGAAAACATTCTAGCTAGCTGGCCCGCACAAAGACGCGTCTCTTGACTTCTCAACCATGCGGCTGGCTTGCATAGAACCGCAAAAAATTTAAAAAAATGAAAACGTTTATTTGCCAGTAGTGGTTTTTTGCTCACGGTGCACATTTTTCTTCCTGTCTAAATCCCGAAAACACTCTAGCTAGCTGGCCCGCCGAGACACGTCTCTAGACACCTCAACCGTGCGGCTGGCTCGCATAGAACCGCAAAAAAATTAAAAAAATATACGTTTATTTGCTAGTAGTGGTTTTTTGATCACGGTGCACATTTTTTCTCCTGTCTAAATCCCGGAAACACTCTAGCTAGCTGGCTCGCGCCGAGACGCATCTCCAGACACCTCAACCGTTCGGCTGGCTCGAATAGAACCGCAAAAAGTTTAAAAAAATATAAACGTTTATTTGCTAGTAGTGGTTTTTTGATCACGTTGCACATTTTTCTTCCTGTCTTAATCCCGAAAACAATCTAGCTAGCTGGCCCGCATCGAGACGCGTCTCCAGACACCTCAACCTAGCGGCTGGCTCGCACAGAACCGCAAAAAAATTAAAAAAATGTATACGTTTATTTGCTAGTAGTGGTTTTTTGATCACGGTGCACATTTTTCTTCCTGTGTAAATCCCGAAAACACTCTAGCTAGCTGGCCCGCACCGAGTCGCGTCTCCAGACACCTCAACCGTGCGGCTGTCTCGCATAGAACCGCAAAAAATTAAAAAAAAATGTATTCGTTAATTTGCTAGTAGTGGTTTTTTGATCACGGTGCACATTTTTCTTCCTGTCTAAATCCGGAAAACACTCTAGCTACCTGGCCCACGATGAGACGCGTCTCCAGACACCTCAACCGTGCGGATGGCTCGCATATAACCGCAAAAAAAAATAAAAAAAAATATAAGTTTATTTGCTAGTAGTGGTTTTTTGATCACGGTGCACATTTTTCTTCCTGTCTAAATCCCGAAAACACTCTAGCTACCTGGCCCACGCCGAGACGCGTCTCCAGACACCTCAACCGTGCGGCTGGCTCGCATAGAACCGCAAAAAAATTAAAAAAATGTATACGTTTATTTGCTAGTAGTGGTTTTATGATCACGGTGCACATTTTTCTTCCTGTCTAAATCCCGAAAACACTCTAGCTAGCTGGCCCGCACAAAGTCGCGTCTCCAGACACCTCAACCGTGCGGCTGGCTCGCATAGAACCGCAAAAAAATTAAAAAAATGTATACGTTTATTTGCTAGTAGTGGTTTTATGATCACGGTGCACATTTTTCTTCCTGTCTAAATTCCGAAAACACTCTAGCTAGCTGGTCCGCGCTAAGACGCGTCTCCAGACACCACAACCGTGCGGCTTGCTCGCATACAACCGCAAATTTTTTTAAAAAATGTATACGTTTATTTGCTAGTAGTGGTTTTTTGATCACGGTGCACATTTTTCTTCCTGTCTAAATCCCGAAAACATTCTAGCTAGCTGGTCCCCGCTAAGACGCGTCTCCAGACACCTGAACCGTGCGGCTGGCTCGCATAGAACCGCAAAAAAAATAAAAAAATGTATACGTTTATTTGCTAGTAGTGGTTTTTTGATCACGGTGCACATTTTTCTTCCTGTCTAAATTCCGAAAACACTCTAGCTAGCTGGTCCGCGCTAAGACGCGTCTCCAGACACCTCAACCGTGCGGCTTGCTCGCATACAACCGCAAATTTTTTTAAAAAATGTATACGTTTATTTGCTAGTAGTGGTTTTTTGATCACGGTGTACATTTTTCTTCCTGTCTAAATCCCGAAAACATTCTAGCTAGCTGGCCCGCACAAAGACGCGTCTCTTGACTTCTCAACCATGCGGCTGGCTTGCATAGAACCGCAAAAAATTTAAAAAAATGAAAACGTTTATTTGCCAGTAGTGGTTTTTTGCTCACGGTGCACATTTTTCTTCCTGTCTAAATCCCGAAAACACTCTAGCTAGCTGGCCCGCCGAGACACGTCTCTAGACACCTCAACCGTGCGGCTGGCTCGCATAGAACCGCAAAAAAATTAAAAAAATATACGTTTATTTGCTAGTAGTGGTTTTTTGATCACGGTGCACATTTTTTCTCCTGTCTAAATCCCGGAAACACTCTAGCTAGCTGGCTCGCGCCGAGACGCATCTCCAGACACCTCAACCGTTCGGCTGGCTCGAATAGAACCGCAAAAAGTTTAAAAAAATATAAACGTTTATTTGCTAGTAGTGGTTTTTTGATCACGTTGCACATTTTTCTTCCTGTCTTAATCCCGAAAACAATCTAGCTAGCTGGCCCGCATCGAGACGCGTCTCCAGACACCTCAACCTAGCGGCTGGCTCGCACAGAACCGCAAAAAAATTAAAAAAATGTATACGTTTATTTGCTAGTAGTGGTTTTTTGATCACGTTGCACATTTTTCTTCCTGTCTAAATCCCGAAAACACTCTAGCTAGCTGGCCCGCATCGAGACGCGTCTCCACACACCTCAACCTAGCGGCTGGCTCGCACAGAACCGCAAAAAAATTAAAAAAATGTATACGTTTATTTGCTAGTAGTGGTTTTTTGATCACGGTGCACATTTTTCTTCCTGTGTAAATCCCGAAAACACTCTAGCTAGCTGGCCCGCACCGAGACGCGTCTCCAGACACCTCAACCGTGCGGCTGTCTCGCATAGAACCGCAAAAAATTAAAAAAAAATGTATTCGTTAATTTGCTAGTAGTGGTTTTTTGATCACGGTGCACATTTTTCTTCCTGTCTAAATCCGGAAAACACTCTAGCTACCTGGCCCACGTTGAGACGCGTCTCCAGACACCTCAACCGTGCGGATGGCTCGCATATAACCGCAAAAAAAATAAAAAAAAATATAAGTTTATTTGCTAGTAGTGGTTTTTTGATCACGGTGCACATTTTTCTTCCTGTCTAAATCCCGAAAACACTCTAGCTACCTGGCCCACGCCGAGACGCGTCTCCAGACACCTCAACCGTGCGGCTGGCTCGCATAGAACCGCAAAAAAATTAAAAAAATGTATTCGTTTATTTGCTAGTAGTGGTTTTTTGATCACGGTGCACATTTTTCTTCTTGTGTAAATCCCAAAAACAATCTAGCTAGCTGGCCCGCGCAGAGACGCGTCTCCACACACCTCAACCGTGCGGCTGGCTCGCATGGAACCGCAGAAAATTAAAAAAAAATTATACGTTTATTTCCTAGTAGTGGTTTTTTGATCACGTTGCACATTTTTCTTCGTGTCTTAATCCCGAAAACACTCTCGCTAGCTTGTCCGCACAAAGACGCGTCTCCGGACACCTCAACCTAGCGGCTGGCTCGCACAGAACCGCAAAAAAATTAAAAAAATGTATACGTTTATTTGCTAGTAGTGGTTTTTTGATCACGGTGCACATTTTTCTTCCTGTGTAAATCCCGAAAACACTCTAGCTAGCTGGCCCGCACCGAGACGCGTCTCCAGACACCTCAACCGTGCGGCTGTCTCGCATAGAACCGCAAAAAAATAAAAAAAAATGTATTCGTTAATTTGCTAGTAGTGGTTTTTTGATCACGGTGCACATTTTTCTTCCTGTCTAAATCCGGAAAACACTCTAGCTACCTGGCCCACGATGAGACGCGTCTCCAGACACCTCAACCGTGCGGATGGCTCGCATATAACCGCAAAAAAAATAAAAAAAATTATAAGTTTATTTGCTAGTAGTGGTTTTTTGATCACGGTGCACATTTTTTTTCCTGTCTAAATACCGGAAAAACTCTAGCTAGCTGGCCCGCGCCGAGACGCGTCTCCAGACACCTCAACCGTGCGGCTGGCTCGCATAGAACCGCAAAAAGATTAAAAAAATGTATTCGTTTATTTGCTAGTAGTGGTTTTTTGATCACGGTGCACATTTTTCTTCTTGTGTAAATCCCAAAAACAATCTAGCTAGCTGGCCCGCGCAGAGACGCGTCTCCAGACAACTCAACCGTGCGGCTGGCTCGCATAGAACCGCAAAAAAATTAAAAAAATATATACGTTTATTTGCTAGTAGTGGTTTTTTGATTACGGTGCACATTTTTCTTTCTGTCTAAATCCCGAAAACATTCTACCTAGCTGGGCCGCGCTAAGACGCGTCTCCAAACACCTCAACCTTCCGGCTGGCTCGCATAGAACCGCAAAAAATTTTAAAAAATGTATACGTTTATTTGCTAGTAGTGGTTTTTTGATCACGGTGCACATTTTTTTTCCTGTCTAAATCCTTAAAACACTCTAGCTAGCTGGCCCGCGCCGAGATGCGTCTCCTGACACAAGAACCGTGCGGCTGGCTCGCATAGAACTGCAAAAAAATTAAATAAATGTATACGTTTATTTGCTAGCAGTGGTTTTTTGATCACGGTGCACATTTTTCTTCCTGTCTCAATCCCGAAAACACTCTAGCTAGCTGGCGCGCCGAGACACGTCTCCAGACACCTCAACCGTGCGGCTGGCTCGCATAGAACCGCAAAAAATTAAAAAAAAAATATACGTTTATTTCCTAGTAGTGGTTTTTTGATCACGGTGCACATTTTTCTTCCTGTCTTAATCCCGAAAATACACTAGCTAGCTGGCCCGCGCCGAGACGCGTCTCCAGACATCTCAACCGTGCGGCTGGCTCGCATAGAACTGCAAAAAATTTAAAAAAATGTATACGTTTATTTGCTAGTAGTGGTTTTTTGATCACGGTGCACATTTTTCTTCATGTCTTAATCCCGAAAACACTCTCGCTAGCTTGTCCGCACAAAGACGCGTCTCCGGACACCTCAACCGTGCGGCTGGCTCGCATAGAACCGCAAAAAATTTTAAAAAATATATACGTTTATTTGCTAGTAGTGGTTTTTTGATCACGGTGCACATTTTTTTTCCTGTCTAAATCCCGAAAAAACTCTAGCTAGCTGGCCAGCGCCGAGACGCGTCTCCAGACACCTCAACCGTGCGGCTGGCTCGCATAAAACCGCAAAAATATTAAAAAAAAAATTTACGTTTTTTTGCTAGTAGTGGTTTTTTGATAACGGTGCACATTTTTCTTCCTGTCTAAATTCCGAAAACATCTTAGCTAGCTGGCCCGCGCTGAGACGCGTCTCCAGACACCTGAACCGTGCGGCTGGTTCGCATAGAACCGCAAAAAAATTAAAAAATGTATACGTTTATTTGCTAGTAGTGGTTTTTTGATCACGGTGCACATTTTTATTCCTGTCTAAATCCCGGAAAAACTCTAGCTAGCTGGCCCGCGCCGAGACGCGTCTCCAGACACCTCAAGCGTGCGGCTGGCTCGCATAAAACCGCAAAAAATTTTAAAAAATGTATACGTTTATTTGCTAGTAGTAGTTTTTTGATCACGGTGCACATTTTTTTTCCTGTCTAAATCCCGAAAAAACTCTAGCTAGCTGGCCAGCGCCGAGACGCGTCTCCAGAATCCTCAACCGTGCGGCTGGCTCGCATAAAACCGCAAAAATATTAAAAAAAAATTATACGTTTATTTGCTAGTAGTGGTTTTTTGATAACGGTGCACATTTTTCTTCCTGTCTCAATCCCGAAAACACTCTACCTAGCTGGCCCGTGCCGAGACGCGTTTTCAGACACCTCAACCGTGCGGCTGGCTCGCAAAGAACCGCAAAAAATTAAAAAAATGTATACGTTTATTTGCTAGTAGTGGTTTTTTGATCACGGTGCACATTTTTCTTCCTGTCTTAATCCCGAAAACACTCTAGCTAGCTGGCCCGCACAAAGACGCGTCACTTGACTTCTCAACCGTGCGGCTGGCTTGCATAGAACCGCAAAAAATTTTAAAAAATGTATACGTTTATTTGCTAGTAGTAGTTTTTTGATCACGGTGCACATTTTTCTTCCTGTCTAAATCCCGGAAAAACTCTAGCTAGCTGGCTCGCGCTTAAACGCGTCTCCAGACACCTCAACCGTGCGGCTGGCTCGCATAGAACCGCAAAAAATTAAAAAAAGGTATACGTTTATTTGCTAGTAGTGGTTTTTTGATCACGGTGCACATTTTTCTTCCTGTCTTAATCCCGAAAACACTCTAGCTAGCTGGCCCGCACAAAGACGCGTCACTTGACTTCTCAACCGTGCGGCTGGCTTGCATAGAACCGCAAAAAATTTAAAAAAATGAGTATGTTTATTTGCTAGTAGTGGTTTTTTGATCACGGTGCACATTTTTCTTCCTGTCTAAATCCCGAAAACACTCTAGCTGGCTGGCCCGCCGAGACACGTCTCCAGACACCTCAACCGTGCGGCTGGCTCGCATAGAACCGCAAAAAATTATAAAAAAAATATACGTTTATTTCCTAGTAGTGGTTTTTTGATCACGGTGCACATTTTTTTTCCTGTCTTAATCCAGAAAATACACTAGCTAGCTAGCCCGCGCCGAGTCGCGTCTCCAGACATCTCAACCGTGCGGCTGGCTCGCATAGAACCGCAAAAAAATTAAAAAAAATTATACGTTTATTTGCTAGTAGTGGTTTTTTGATCACGGTGCACATTTTTCTTCCTGTCTTAATCCCGAAAACACACTCGCTAGCTGGCCCGCACAAAGACGCGTCTCCGGACACCACAACCGAGCGGCTGGCTCGCATAGAACCGCAAAAAATGAAAAAAAAATTATACGTTTATTTGCTAGTAGTGGTTTTTTGATCACGGTGCACATTTTTCTTCCTGTCTTAATCCCGAAAACATTCTCGCTAGCTTGTCCGCACAAAGACGCGTCTCCGGACACCTCAACCGTGCGGCTGGCTCGCATAGAACCGCAAAAAAATTAAAAAAATGTATACGTTTATTTGCTAGTAGTGGTTTTTTGATCACGGTGCACATTTTTCTTCATGTCTTAATCCCGAAAACACGCTAGCTAGCTGGCCCGCACAAAGACGCGTTTCCAGATACCTCAACCGTGCGGCTGGCTCGCATAGAACCGCAAAAAATTTAAAAAAATATATACGTTTATTTGCTAGTAGTGGTTTTTTGATCACGGTGCACATTTTTCTTCCTGTCTTAATTTTGAAAACACACTAGCTAGCTGGCACACGCCGAGACGCGTCTCCACACACCTTAACCGAGCGGCTGGCTCGCTTAGAACAACAAAAAAATTAAAAAAATGTATACGTTTATTTGCTAGTAGTGGTTTTTTGATCACGGTGCACATTTTTCTTCCTGTCTAAATCCCGAAAACACTCTAGCTAGCTGGCCCGAGCCGAGACGCGTCTCCAGATACCTGAACCTTGCGGCTGGCTCGCATAGAATCGCAAAAAATTTAAAAAAAAAATATACGTGTATTTGCTAGTAGTGGTTTTTTGATCACGGTGCACATTTTTCTTCCTGTCTTAATTTTGAAAACACTCTAGCTAGCTGGCCCACGCCGAGACGCGTCTCCACACACCTTAACCGAGCGGCTGGCTCGCTTAGAACAACAAAAAAATTAAAAAAATGTATACGTTTATTTGCTAGTAGTGGTTTTTTGATCACGGTGCACATTTTTCTTCCTGTCTAAATCCCGAAAACACTCTAGCTAGCTGGCCCGCACAAAGTCGCGTCTTCAGACACCTCAACCGTGCGGCTGGCTCGCATAGAACCGCAAAAAAATTAAAAAAATGTATACGTTTATTTGTTAGTAGTGGTTTTTTGATCACGGTGCACATTTTTCTTCCTGTCCAAATCCCGAAAACACACTAGCTAGCTGGCTCGCGCTGAGACGCGTCTCCAGACACCTCAACCGTGCGGCTGGCTCGCATAGAACCGCAAAAAAATAAAAAAATGTATACGTTTATTTGCTAGTAGTGGTTTTTTGATCACGTTGCACATTTTTCTTCCTGTCTAAATCCCGAACACAATCTAGCTAGCTGGCCCGCGCCGAGACGCGTCTCCAGACACCTCAACCGTGCGGCTGTCTCGCATAGAACCGCAATAAAAAAATAAAAAATTGTACGTTTATTTCCTAGTAGTGGTTTTTTGATCACGGTGCACATTTTTCTTCTTGTCTAAATGCCTAAAACACTCTAGCTAGCTGGTCCGCGCCGAGACGCGTCTCCAGACACCTCAACCGTGCGGCTGGCTCACATAGAACCGCAATAAATTTAAAAAATGTATACGTTTATTTGCTAGTAGTGGTAATTTGATCACGGTGCACATTTTTCTTACTGTCTAAATCCCGGAACAACGTTAGCTAGCTGGCCCGCGCCGAGACGCGTCTCCAGACACCTCACCGTGCGGCTGGCTCGCATAGAACCGCAAAAAATTAAAAAAAAATGTATACGTTTATTTGCTAGTAGTGGTTTTTTGATCACGGTGCACATTTTTCTTCCTGTCTAAATCCCGAAAACACTCTAGCTAGCTGGCCCGAGCCGAGACGCGTCTCCAGACACCTGAACCTTGCGGCTGGCTCGCATAGAATCGCAAAAAATTTAAAAAAAAAATATACGTGTATTTGCTAGTAGTGGTTTTTTGATCACGGTGCACATTTTTCTTCCTGTCTTAATTTTGAATACACTCTAGCTAGCTGGCCCACGCCGAGACGCGACTCCACACACCTTAACCAATCGGCTGGCTCGCTTAGAACAACAAAAAAATTAAAAAATTGTATACGTTTATTTGCTAGTAGTGGTTTTTTGATCACGGTGCACATTTTTCTTCATGTCTTAATCCCGAAAACACGCTAGCTAGCTGGCCCGCACAAAGACGCGTTTCCAGATACCTCAACCGTGCGGCTGGCTCGCATAGAACCGCAAAAAATTTAAAAAAATATATACGTTTATTTGCTAGTAGTGGTTTTTTGATCACGGTGCACATTTTTCTTCCTGTCTTAATTTTGAAAACACACTAGCTAGCTGGCCCACGCCGAGACGCGTCTCCACACACCTTAACCGAGCGGCTGGCTCGCTTAGAACAACAAAAAAATTAAAAAAATGTATACGTTTATTTGCTAGTAGTGGTTTTTTGATCACGGTGCACATTTTTCTTCCTGTCTAAATCCCGAAAACACTCTAGCTAGCTGGCCCGAGCCGAGACGCGTCTCCAGATACCTGAACCTTGCGGCTGGCTCGCATAGAATCGCAAAAAATTTAAAAAAAAAATATACGTGTATTTGCTAGTAGTGGTTTTTTGATCACGGTGCACATTTTTCTTCCTGTCTTAATTTTGAAAACACTCTAGCTAGCTGGCCCACGCCGAGACGCGTCTCCACACACCTTAACCGAGCGGCTGGCTCGCTTAGAACAACAAAAAAATTAAAAAAATGTATACGTTTATTTGCTAGTAGTGGTTTTTTGATCACGGTGCACATTTTTCTTCCTGTCTAAATCCCGAAAACACTCTAGCTAGCTGGCCCGCACAAAGTCGCGTCTCCAGACACCTCAACCGTGCGGCTGGCTCGCATAGAACCGCAAAAAAATTAAAAAAATGTATACGTTTATTTGTTAGTAGTGGTTTTTTGATCACGGTGCACATTTTTCTTCCTGTCCAAATCCCGAAAACACACTAGCTAGCTGGCTCGCGCTGAGACGCGTCTCCAGACACCTCAACCGTGCGGCTGGCTCGCATAGAACCGCAAAAAATTTAAAAAATGTATACGTTTATTTGCTAGTAGTGGTTTTTTGATCACGGTGCACATTTTTCTTCCTGTCTAAATCCCGAACACAATCTAGCTAGCTGGCCCGCGCCGAGACGCGTCTCCAGACACCTCAACCGTGCGGCTGCCTCGCACAGAACCGCAAAAAAAAAATAAAAAATTGTACGTTTATTTCCTAGTAGTGGTTTTTTGATCACGGTGCACATTTTTCTTCTTGTCTAAATGCCTAAAACACTCTAGCTAGCTGGTCCGCGCCGAGACGCGTCTCCAGACACCTCAACCGTGCGGCTGGCTCACATAGAACCGCAATAAATTTAAAAAATGTATACGTTTATTTGCTAGTAGTGGTAATTTGATCACGGTGCACATTTTTCTTACTGTCTAAATCCCGGAACAACGTTAGCTAGCTGGCCCGCGCCGAGACGCGTCTCCAGACACCTCACCGTGCGGCTGGCTCGCATAGAACCGCAAAAAATTAAAAAAAAATGTATACGTTTATTTGCTAGTAGTGGTTTTTTGATCACGGTGCACATTTTTCTTCCTGTTTAAATCCCGAAAACACTCTAGCTAGCTGGCCCGCACAAAGTCGCGTCTCCAGACACCTCAACCGTGCGGCTGGCTCGCATAGAACCGCAAAAAAATTAAAAAAATGTATACGTTTATTTGTTAGTAGTGGTTTTTTGATCACGGTGCACATTTTTCTTCCTGTCCAAATCCCGAAAACACACTAGCTAGCTGGCTCGCGCTGAGACGCGTCTCCAGACACCTCAACCGTGCGGCTGGCTCGCATAGAACCGCAAAAAAATTAAAAAAATGTATACGTTTATTTGCTAGTAGTGGTTTTTTGATCACGGTGCACATTTTTCTTCTTGTCTAAATGCCTAAAACATTCTAGCTAGCTGGCCCGCGCCGAGACGCGTCTCCAGACACCTCAACCGTGCGGCTGGCTCACATAGAACCGCAAAAAATTTAAAAAATGTATACGTTTATATGCTAGTAGTGGTTTTTTGATCACGGTGCACATTTTTCTTACTGTCTAAATCCCGAAAACACTCTAGCTAGCTGGCCCGCACAAAGTCGCGTCTCCAGACACCTCAACCGTGCGGCTGGCTCGCATAGAACCGCAAAAAAATTAAAAAAATGTATACGTTTATTTGTTAGTAGTGGTTTTTTGATCACGGTGCACATTTTTCTTCCTGTCCAAATCCCGAAAACACTCTAGCTAGCTGGCTCGCGCTGAGACGCGTCTCCAGACACCTCAACCGTGCGGCTGGCTCGCATAGAACCGCAAAAAATTAAAAAAATGTATACGTTTATTTGCTAGTAGTGGTTTTTTGATCACGGTGCACATTTTTCTTCCTGTCTAAATCCCGAACACAATCTAGCTAGCTGGCCCGCGCCGAGACGCGTCTCCAGACACCTCAACCGTGCGGCTGCCTCGCATAGAACCGCAAAAAAAATAAAAAATTGTACGTTTATTTCCTAGTAGTGGTTTTTTGATCACGGTGCACATTTTTCTTCTTGTCTAAATCCCGAAAACACTCTAGCTAGCTGGCCCGCACAAAGTCGCGTCTCCAGACACCTCAACCGTGCGGCTGGCTCGCATAGAACCGCAAAAAAATTAAAAAAATGTATACGTTTATTTGTTAGTAGTGGTTTTTTGATCACGGTGCACATTTTTCTTCCTGTCCAAATCCCGAAAACACTCTAGCTAGCTGGCTCGCGCTGAGACGCGTCTCCAGACACCTCAACCGTGCGGCTGGCTCGCATAGAACCGCAAAAAATTAAAAAAATGTATACGTTTATTTGCTAGTAGTGGTTTTTTGATCACGGTGCACATTTTTCTTCCTGTCTAAATCCCGAACACAATCTAGCTAGCTGGCCCGCGCCGAGACGCGTCTCCAGACACCTCAACCGTGCGGCTGCCTCGCATAGAACCGCAAAAAAAATAAAAAATTGTACGTTTATTTCCTAGTAGTGGTTTTTTGATCACGGTGCACATTTTTCTTCTTGTCTAAATGCCTAAAACACTCTAGCTAGCTGGTCCGCGCTGAGACGCGTCTCCAGACACCTCAACCGTGCGGCTGGCTCACATAGAACCGCAAAAAATTTAAAAAAATATATACGTTTATTTGTTAGTAGTGGTTTTTTGATCACGTTGCACATTTTTCTTCCTGTCCAAATCCCGAAAACACACTAGCTAGCTGGCTCGCGCTGAGACGCGTCTCCAGACACCTCAACCGTGCGGCTGTCTCGCATAGAACCGCAATAAAAAAATAAAAAATTGTACGTTTATTTCCTAGTAGTGGTTTTTTGATCACGGTGCACATTTTTCTTCTTGTCTAAATGCCTAAAACACTCTAGCTAGCTGGTCCGCGCCGAGACGCGTCTCCAGACACCTCAACCGTGCGGCTGGCTCACATAGAACCGCAATAAATTTAAAAAATGTATACGTTTATTTGCTAGTAGTGGTAATTTGATCACGGTGCACATTTTTCTTACTGTCTAAATCCCGGAACAACGTTAGCTAGCTGGCCCGCGCCGAGACGCGTCTCCAGACACCTCACCGTGCGGCTGGCTCGCATAGAACCGCAAAAAATTAAAAAAAAATGTATACGTTTATTTGCTAGTAGTGGTTTTTTGATCACGGTGCACATTTTTCTTCCTGTCTAAATCCCGAAAACACTCTAGCTAGCTGGCCCGAGCCGAGACGCGTCTCCAGACACCTGAACCTTGCGGCTGGCTCGCATAGAATCGCAAAAAATTTAAAAAAAAAATATACGTGTATTTGCTAGTAGTGGTTTTTTGATCACGGTGCACATTTTTCTTCCTGTCTTAATTTTGAAAACACTCTAGCTAGCTGGCCCACGCCGAGACGCGACTCCACACACCTTAACCAATCGGCTGGCTCGCTTAGAACAACAAAAAAATTAAAAAATTGTATACGTTTATTTGCTAGTAGTGGTTTTTTGATCACGGTGCACATTTTTCTTCATGTCTTAATCCCGAAAACACGCTAGCTAGCTGGCCCGCACAAAGACGCGTTTCCAGATACCTCAACCGTGCGGCTGGCTCGCATAGAACCGCAAAAAATTTAAAAAAATATATACGTTTATTTGCTAGTAGTGGTTTTTTGATCACGGTGCACATTTTTCTTCCTGTCTTAATTTTGAAAACACACTAGCTAGCTGGCCCACGCCGAGACGCGTCTCCACACACCTTAACCGAGCGGCTGGCTCGCTTAGAACAACAAAAAAATTAAAAAAATGTATACGTTTATTTGCTAGTAGTGGTTTTTTGATCACGGTGCACATTTTTCTTCCTGTCTAAATCCCGAAAACACTCTAGCTAGCTGGCCCGAGCCGAGACGCGTCTCCAGATACCTGAACCTTGCGGCTGGCTCGCATAGAATCGCAAAAAATTTAAAAAAAAAATATACGTGTATTTGCTAGTAGTGGTTTTTTGATCACGGTGCACATTTTTCTTCCTGTCTTAATTTTGAAAACACTCTAGCTAGCTGGCCCACGCCGAGACGCGTCTCCACACACCTTAACCGAGCGGCTGGCTCGCTTAGAACAACAAAAAAATTAAAAAAATGTATACGTTTATTTGCTAGTAGTGGTTTTTTGATCACGGTGCACATTTTTCTTCCTGTCTAAATCCCGAAAACACTCTAGCTAGCTGGCCCGCACAAAGTCGCGTCTCCAGACACCTCAACCGTGCGGCTGGCTCGCATAGAACCGCAAAAAAATTAAAAAAATGTATACGTTTATTTGTTAGTAGTGGTTTTTTGATCACGGTGCACATTTTTCTTCCTGTCCAAATCCCGAAAACACACTAGCTAGCTGGCTCGCGCTGAGACGCGTCTCCAGACACCTCAACCGTGCGGCTGGCTCGCATAGAACCGCAAAAAATTTAAAAAATGTATACGTTTATTTGCTAGTAGTGGTTTTTTGATCACGGTGCACATTTTTCTTCCTGTCTAAATCCCGAACACAATCTAGCTAGCTGGCCCGCGCCGAGACGCGTCTCCAGACACCTCAACCGTGCGGCTGCCTCGCACAGAACCGCAAAAAAAAAATAAAAAATTGTACGTTTATTTCCTAGTAGTGGTTTTTTGATCACGGTGCACATTTTTCTTCTTGTCTAAATGCCTAAAACACTCTAGCTAGCTGGTCCGCGCCGAGACGCGTCTCCAGACACCTCAACCGTGCGGCTGGCTCACATAGAACCGCAATAAATTTAAAAAATGTATACGTTTATTTGCTAGTAGTGGTAATTTGATCACGGTGCACATTTTTCTTACTGTCTAAATCCCGGAACAACGTTAGCTAGCTGGCCCGCGCCGAGACGCGTCTCCAGACACCTCACCGTGCGGCTGGCTCGCATAGAACCGCAAAAAATTAAAAAAAAATGTATACGTTTATTTGCTAGTAGTGGTTTTTTGATCACGGTGCACATTTTTCTTCCTGTCTAAATCCCGAAAACACTCTAGCTAGCTGGCCCGCACAAAGTCGCGTCTCCAGACACCTCAACCGTGCGGCTGGCTCGCATAGAACCGCAAAAAAATTAAAAAAATGTATACGTTTATTTGTTAGTAGTGGTTTTTTGATCACGGTGCACATTTTTCTTCCTGTCCAAATCCCGAAAACACACTAGCTAGCTGGCTCGCGCTGAGACGCGTCTCCAGACACCTCAACCGTGCGGCTGGCTCGCATAGAACCGCAAAAAAATTAAAAAAATGTATACGTTTATTTGCTAGTAGTGGTTTTTTGATCACGGTGCACATTTTTCTTCTTGTCTAAATGCCTAAAACATTCTAGCTAGCTGGCCCGCGCCGAGACGCGTCTCCAGACACCTCAACCGTGCGGCTGGCTCACATAGAACCGCAAAAAATTTAAAAAATGTATACGTTTATATGCTAGTAGTGGTTTTTTGATCACGGTGCACATTTTTCTTACTGTCTAAATCCCGAAAACACTCTAGCTAGCTGGCCCGCACAAAGTCGCGTCTCCAGACACCTCAACCGTGCGGCTGGCTCGCATAGAACCGCAAAAAAATTAAAAAAATGTATACGTTTATTTGTTAGTAGTGGTTTTTTGATCACGGTGCACATTTTTCTTCCTGTCCAAATCCCGAAAACACTCTAGCTAGCTGGCTCGCGCTGAGACGCGTCTCCAGACACCTCAACCGTGCGGCTGGCTCGCATAGAACCGCAAAAAATTAAAAAAATGTATACGTTTATTTGCTAGTAGTGGTTTTTTGATCACGGTGCACATTTTTCTTCCTGTCTAAATCCCGAACACAATCTAGCTAGCTGGCCCGCGCCGAGACGCGTCTCCAGACACCTCAACCGTGCGGCTGCCTCGCATAGAACCGCAAAAAAAATAAAAAATTGTACGTTTATTTCCTAGTAGTGGTTTTTTGATCACGGTGCACATTTTTCTTCTTGTCTAAATCCCGAAAACACTCTAGCTAGCTGGCCCGCACAAAGTCGCGTCTCCAGACACCTCAACCGTGCGGCTGGCTCGCATAGAACCGCAAAAAAATTAAAAAAATGTATACGTTTATTTGTTAGTAGTGGTTTTTTGATCACGGTGCACATTTTTCTTCCTGTCCAAATCCCGAAAACACTCTAGCTAGCTGGCTCGCGCTGAGACGCGTCTCCAGACACCTCAACCGTGCGGCTGGCTCGCATAGAACCGCAAAAAATTAAAAAAATGTATACGTTTATTTGCTAGTAGTGGTTTTTTGATCACGGTGCACATTTTTCTTCCTGTCTAAATCCCGAACACAATCTAGCTAGCTGGCCCGCGCCGAGACGCGTCTCCAGACACCTCAACCGTGCGGCTGCCTCGCATAGAACCGCAAAAAAAATAAAAAATTGTACGTTTATTTCCTAGTAGTGGTTTTTTGATCACGGTGCACATTTTTCTTCTTGTCTAAATGCCTAAAACACTCTAGCTAGCTGGTCCGCGCTGAGACGCGTCTCCAGACACCTCAACCGTGCGGCTGGCTCACATAGAACCGCAAAAAATTTAAAAAAATATATACGTTTATTTGTTAGTAGTGGTTTTTTGATCACGTTGCACATTTTTCTTCCTGTCCAAATCCCGAAAACACACTAGCTAGCTGGCTCGCGCTGAGACGCGTCTCCAGACACCTCAACCGTGCGGCTGGCTCGCATAGAACCGCAAAAAATTAAAAAAGTGTATACGTTTATTTGCTAGTAGTGGTTTTTTGATCACGGTGCACATTTTTCTTCCTGTCTAAATCCCGAACACAATCTAAATAGCTGGTCCGCGCCGTGACGCGTCTCCAGACACCTCAACCGTGCGGCTGGCTCGCATAGAACCGCAAACAAAAATAAAAAATTATACGTTTATTTGCTAGTAGTGGTTTTTTGATAACGGTGCACATTTTTCTTCTTGTCTAAATGCCTAAAACATTCTAGCTAGCTGGCCCGCGCCGAGACGCGTCTCCAGACACCTCAACCGTGCGGCTGGCTCACATAGAACCGCAAAAAATTTAAAAAATGTATACGTTTATATGCTAGTAGTGGTTTTTTGATCACGGTGCACATTTTTCTTACTGTCTAAATCCCGGAACAACGTTAGCCAGCTGGATCGCACCGAGACGCGTCTCCAGACACCTCACCGTGCGGCTGGCTCGCATAGAACCGCAACAAGATTAAAAAAAATGTATACGTTTATTTGTTAGTAGTGGTTTTTTGATCACGTTGCACATTTTTCTTCCTGTCCAAATCCCGAAAACACACTAGCTAGCTGGCTCGCGCTGAGACGCGTCTCCAGACACCTCAACTGTGCGGCTGGCTCGCATAGAACCGCAAAAAATTAAAAAAATGTATACGTTTATTTGCTAGTAGTGGTTTTTTGATCACGGTGCACATTTTTCTTCCTGTCTAAATCCCGAACACAATCTAGCTAGCTGGCCCGCGCCGAGACGCGTCTCCAGACACCTCAACCGTGCGGCTGCCTCGCATAGAACCGCAAAAAAAAAATAAAAAATTGTACGTTTATTTCCTAGTAGTGGTTTTTTGATCACGGTGCACATTTTTCTTCTTGTCTAAATGCCTAAAACACTCTAGCTAGCTGGTCCGCGCCGAGACGCGTCTCCAGACACCTCAACCGTGCGGCTGGCTCACATAGAACCGCAATAAATTTAAAAAATGTATACGTTTATTTGCTAGTAGTGGTAATTTGATCACGGTGCACATTTTTCTTACTGTCTAAATCCCGGAACAACGTTAGCTAGCTGGCCCGCGCCGAGACGCGTCTCCAGACACCTCACCGTGCGGCTGGCTCGCATAGAACCGCAAAAAATTAAAAAAAAATGTATACGTTTATTTGCTAGTAGTGGTTTTTTGATCACGGTGCACATTTTTCTTCCTGTCTAAATCCCGAAAACACTCTAGCTAGCTGGCCCGAGCCGAGACGCGTCTCCAGACACCTGAACCTTGCGGCTGGCTCGCATAGAATCGCAAAAAATTTAAAAAAAAAATATACGTGTATTTGCTAGTAGTGGTTTTTTGATCACGGTGCACATTTTTCTTCCTGTCTTAATTTTGAAAACACTCTAGCTAGCTGGCCCACGCCGAGACGCGACTCCACACACCTTAACCAATCGGCTGGCTCGCTTAGAACAACAAAAAAATTAAAAAATTGTATACGTTTATTTGCTAGTAGTGGTTTTTTGATCACGGTGCACATTTTTCTTCATGTCTTAATCCCGAAAACACGCTAGCTAGCTGGCCCGCACAAAGACGCGTTTCCAGATACCTCAACCGTGCGGCTGGCTCGCATAGAACCGCAAAAAATTTAAAAAAATATATACGTTTATTTGCTAGTAGTGGTTTTTTGATCACGTTGCACATTTTTCTTCTTGTCTAAATGCCTAAAACACTCTAGCTAGCTGGTCCGCGCCGAGACGCGTCTCCAGACACCTCAACCGTGCGGCTGGCTCACATAGAACCGCAATAAATTTAAAAAAAATGTGTACGTTTATTTGCTAGTAGTGGTTTTTTGATCACGGTGCACATTTTTCTTCCTGTCTTAATCCCGAAAAAAATCTAGCTAGCTGGTCCGCGCCGAGACGCGTCTCCAGACACCTCAACCGTGCGGCTGGCTCACATAGAACCGCAATAAATTTAAAAAAAATGTATACGTTTATTTGCTAGTAGTGGTAATTTGATCACGGTGCACATTTTTCTTACTGTCTAAATCCCGGAACAACGTTAGCTAGCTGGCCCGCGCCGAGACGCGTCTCCAGACACCTCACCGTGCGGCTGGCTCGCATAGAACCGCAAAAAATTAAAAAAAAATGTATACGTTTATTTGCTAGTAGTGGTTTTTTGATCACGGTGCACATTTTTCTTCCTGTCTAAATCCCGAAAACACTCTAGCTAGCTGGCCCACGCCGAGACGCGACTCCACACACCTTAACCAATCGGCTGGCTCGCTTAGAACAACAAAAAAATTAAAAAATTGTATACGTTTATTTGCTAGTAGTGGTTTTTTGATCACGGTGCACATTTTTCTTCCTGTCTGAACCCCGGAAACACTCTAGGTAGCTGGCTCGCGCCGAGGCGCGTCTCCAGACACCTCAACCGTGCGGCTGGCTCGCATAGAACCGCAAAAAATTTAAAATAATGTATTCGTTTATTTGCTAGTAGTGGTTTTTTGATCACGGTGCACATTTTTCTTCCTGACTCAATCCCGAAAACACTCCACCTAGCTGGCCCGTCCCGAGACGCGTTTTCAGACACCTCAACCGTGCGGCTGGCTCGCATAGAACCGCAAAAAAAATAAAAAAATATATACGTTTATTTGCTAGTAGTGGTTTTTTGATCACGGTGAACATTTTTCTTCCTGTCTAAATCCCGGAAACAGTCTAGCTAGCTGGCCCGCGCCGAGACGCGTCTCCAGACACCTCAATCGTGCGGCTGGCTCGCATAGAACCGCAAAAAATTTAAAAAATGTATATGATTATTTGCTAGTAGTGGTTTTTTGATCACGGTGCACATTTTTCTTACTGTCTAAATCCCGAAAACACTCTAGCTAGCTGGCCCGCGCCGAGACGCGTCTCAAGAACACTCAACTGTGCGGCTGGCTCGCAAAGAACCGCAAAAAATTTTAAAAAATGTATACGTTTATTTGCTAGTAGTGGTTTTTTGATCACGGTGCACATTTTTCTACCTGTCTAAATCCCGAAAACACTCTAGCTAGCTTGCCCGCGCCGAGTCGCGTTTCCAGACAGCTCAACCGTGCGGCTGGCTCGCATAGAACCGCAAACAAATTAAAAAAATGTATACGTTTATTTGGAAGTAGTGGTTTTTTGATCACGGTGCACATTTTTCCTCCTGTTTAAATCCCGGAAACACTCTAGCTAACTGGCCCGCGCCGAGACGCGTCTCCAGACACCTCAACCATGCGGCTGGCTTGCTCAGAACCGCAAAAAAATTAAAAAAATGTATACGTTTATTTGCTAGTAGTGGTTTTTTGATCACGGTGCACATTTTTCTTCCTGTCTCAATCCCGAAAACACTCTACCTAGCTGGTCCGTGCCGAGACGCGTTTTCAGACACCTCAACCGTGCGGCTGGCTCGCATAGAACCGCAAAAAAAATAAAAAAATATATACGTCTATTTGCTAGTAGTGGTTTTTTGATCACGTTGCACATTTTTCTTTCTGTCTTAATCCCGAAAACACTCTAGCTAGCTGGCCCGCGCAGAGACGCGTCTCCAGACACCTCAACCGTGCGGCTGGCTCGCATAGAACCGCAAAAAAATTTAAAAAATGTATACGTTTATTTGCTAGTAGTGGTTTTTTGATCACGGTGCACATTTTTCCTCCTGTCTAAATCCAGGAAACACACTAGCTAGCTGGCCCGCGCCGAGACGCGTCTCCAGACACCTCAACCGTGCGGCTGGCTTGCAAAGAACCGCAAAAAAATTTAAAAAATGTATACGTTTATTTGCTAGTAGTGGTTTTTTGATCACGGTGCACATTTTTCTTCCTGTCTCAATCCCGAAAACACATAAGCTAGCTGGCCCGCACGGAGACGCGTCTACAGACACCTCAACCGTGCGGCTGGCTCGCATAGAACCGCAAAAAAAATTAAAAAAATTATACTTTTATTTGCTAGTAGTGGTTTTTTGATCACGGTGCACATTTTTCTTTCTGTCTTAATCCCGAAAACACTCTAGCTAGCTGGCCCGCACAAAGGCGCGTCTCCAGACACCTCAACTGTGCGGCTGGCTCGCAAAGAACCGCAAAAAATTTAAAAAAATGTATACGTTTATTTGCTAGTAGTGGGTTTTTGATCACGGTGCACATTTTTCTACCTGTCTAAATCCCGAAAACACTCTAGCTAGCTTGCCCGCGCCGAGTCGCGTTTCCAGACAGCTCAACCGTGCGGCTGGCTCGCATAGAACCGCAAACAAATTAAAAAAATGTATACGTTTATTTGGAAGTAGTGGTTTTTTGATCACGGTGCACATTTTTCCTCCTGTTTAAATCCCGGAAACACTCTAGCTAACTGGCCCGCGCCGAGACGCGTCTCCAGACACCTCAACCATGCGGCTGGCTTGCTCAGAACCGCAAAAAAATTAAAAAAATGTATACGTTTATTTGCTAGTAGTGGTTTTTTGATCACGGTGCACATTTTTCTTCCTGTCTCAATCCCGAAAACACATAAGCTAGCTGGCCCGCGCCGAGACGCGTCTACAGACACCTCAGCCGTGCGGCTGTCTCGCATAGAACCGCAAAAAATTTAAAATAATGTATTCGTTTATTTGCTAGTAGTGGTTTTTTGATCACGGTGCACATTTTTCTTCCTGTCTCAATCCCGAAAACACTCTACCTAGCTGGTCCGTGCCGAGACGCGTTTTCAGACACCTCAACCGTGCGGCTGGCTCGCATAGAACCGCAAAAAAAATAAAAAAATATATACGTCTATTTGCTAGTAGTGGTTTTTTGATCACGTTGCACATTTTTCTTTCTGTCTTAATCCCGAAAACACTCTAGCTAGCTGGCCCGCGCAGAGACGCGTCTCCAGACACCTCAACCGTGCGGCTGGCTCGCATAGAACCGCAAAAAAATTTAAAAAATGTATACGTTTATTTGCTAGTAGTGGTTTTTTGATCACGGTGCACATTTTTCCTCCTGTCTAAATCCAGGAAACACACTAGCTAGCTGGCCCGCGCCGAGACGCGTCTCCAGACACCTCAACCGTGCGGCTGGCTTGCAAAGAACCGCAAAAAAATTTAAAAAATGTATACGTTTATTTGCTAGTAGTGGTTTTTTGATCACGGTGCACATTTTTCTTCCTGTCTCAATCCCGAAAACACATAAGCTAGCTGGCCCGCACGGAGACGCGTCTACAGACACCTCAACCGTGCGGCTGGCTCGCATAGAACCGCAAAAAAAATTAAAAAAATTATACTTTTATTTGCTAGTAGTGGTTTTTTGATCACGGTGCACATTTTTCTTTCTGTCTTAATCCCGAAAACACTCTAGCTAGCTGGCCCGCACAAAGGCGCGTCTCCAGACACCTCAACTGTGCGGCTGGCTCGCAAAGAACCGCAAAAAATTTTAAAAAATGTATACGTTTATTTGCTAGTAGTGGTTTTTTGATCACGGTGCACATTTTTTTTCCTGTCTTAATCCCGAAAACACTCTAGCTAGCTGGCCCGCACAAAGACGCGTCTCCAGACACTTCAACCGTGCGGCTGGCTCGCATAGAACCGCAAATTTTTAAAAAAATGTATACGTTTATTTGCTAGTAGTGGTTTTTTGATCACGGTGCACATTTTTCTTCCTGTCTCAAACCCGGAAACACTCTAGCTAGCTGGCCCGCACCGAAACGCGTCTCCAGACACCTCAACCGTGCGGCTGGCTCGCATCGAACCGCAAAAAATTTAAAAAAAATTATACGTTTATTTCCTAGTAGTGGTTTTTTGATCACGGTGCACATTTTTCTTCCTGTCTTAAACTCGAAAACATTCTAGCTGGCTGACCCGCGCCGAGACGCGTCTCCAGACACCTCAACCGTGCGGCTGGCTTGCATAAAACCGCAAAAAATTTAAAAAAAAAATTTACGTTTATTTGCTAGTAGTGGTTTTTGATCACGGTGCACATTTTTCTTCGTGTCTCAATCCCGAAAACACTTTAGCTAGCTGGCCCGCGCCGAGACACGTCTCCAGACACCTCAAGCGTGCGGCTGGCTCGCACAGAACCGCAAAAAAAATAAAAAAAAAAATGTATACGTTTATTTGCTAGTAGTGGTTTTTTGATCACGGTGCACATTTTTCTTCCTGTCTAAATCCCGGAAACACACTAGCTAGCTGGCTCGCGCCGAGACGCGTCTCCAGACACCTCAACCGCGCGGCTGGCTCGCATAAAACCGCAGAAAAATTAAAAAAAAATTATACGTTTATTTGCTAGTAGTGGTTTTTTGATCACGGTGCACATTTTTCTTCCTGTCCAAATCCCGAAAATAATCTACCTGGCTAGTCCGCGCTGAGACGCGTCTCAAGACACCTCAATCGTAAGGCTGGCTCGCATAAAACCGCAAAAATTTTTAAAAAATGTATACGTTTATTTGCTAGTAGTGATTTTTTGATCACGGTGCACATTTTTCTTCCTGTCCAAATCCCGAAAATACTCTAGCTAGCTGGCCCGCGCCGAGACGCGTCTCCAGACACCTCAACCGTGCGGCTGGCTCGCATAAAACCGCAAAAAATTAAAAAAAAATTATACGTTTATTTGCTAGTAGTGGTTTTTGATCACGGTGCTCATTTTTTTTCCTGTCTCAATCCCGAAAACACTTTAGCTAGCTGGCCCGCGTCGAGACGCGTCTCCAGACACCTCAAACGTGCGGCTGGCTCGCACAGAACCGCAAAAAAATTAAAAAAAATTATACGTTTATTTCCTAGTAGTGGTTTTTTGATCACGGTGCACATTTTTCTTCCTGTCTTAATCCCGAAAACATTCTAGCTAGCTGGTTCGTACAAAGACGCGTCTCCAGACACCTCAAATGTGCGGCTGGCTCGCAAAGAACCGCAAAAAAATTAAAAAAATGCATACGTTTATTTGCTAGTAGTGGTTTTTTGATCACGGTGCACATTTTCTTCCTGTCTTAATCCCGAAAACACACTAGCTAGCTGGCCCGCACAAAGACGCGTCTCCAGACACCTCAATCGTGCGGCTGGCTCGCATAGAACCGCAAAAAAATTAAAAAAATGTATACGTTTATTTGCTAGTAGTGGTTTTTTGATCACGGTGCACATTTTTCATCCTGTCTAAATCCCGGAAACAGTGTAGCTAGCTGGCCCGCACAAAGACGCGTCTCCAGACACTTCAACCGTGCGGCTGGCTCGCATAGAACCGCAAATTTTTAAAAAAATGTATACGTTTATTTGCTAGTAGTGGTTTTTTGATCACGGTGCACATTTTTCTTCCTGTCTCAAACCCGGAAACACTCTAGCTAGCTGGCCCGCACCGAAACGCGTCTCCAGACACCTCAACCGTGCGGCTGGCTCGCATCGAACCGCAAAAAATTTAAAAAAAATTATACGTTTATTTCCTAGTAGTGGTTTTTTGATCACGGTGCACATTTTTCTTCCTGTCTTAAACTCGAAAACATTCTAGCTGGCTGACCCGCGCCGAGACGCGTCTCCAGACACCTCAACCGTGCGGCTGGCTTGCATAAAACCGCAAAAAATTTAAAAAAAAAATTTACGTTTATTTGCTAGTAGTGGTTTTTGATCACGGTGCACATTTTTCTTCGTGTCTCAATCCCGAAAACACTTTAGCTAGCTGGCCCGCGCCGAGACACGTCTCCAGACACCTCAAGCGTGCGGCTGGCTCGCACAGAACCGCAAAAAAAATAAAAAAAAAAATGTATACGTTTATTTGCTAGTAGTGGTTTTTTGATCACGGTGCACATTTTTCTTCCTGTCCAAATCCCGAAAATAATCTACCTGGCTAGTCCGCGCTGAGACGCGTCTCAAGACACCTCAATCGTAAGGCTGGCTCGCATAAAACCGCAAAAATTTTTAAAAAATGTATACGTTTATTTGCTAGTAGTGATTTTTTGATCACGGTGCACATTTTTCTTCCTGTCCAAATCCCGAAAATACTCTAGCTAGCTGGCCCGCGCCGAGACGCGTCTCCAGACACCTCAACCGTGCGGCTGGCTCGCATAAAACCGCAAAAAATTAAAAAAAAATTATACGTTTATTTGCTAGTAGTGGTTTTTGATCACGGTGCTCATTTTTTTTCCTGTCTCAATCCCGAAAACACTTTAGCTAGCTGGCCCGCGTCGAGACGCGTCTCCAGACACCTCAAACGTGCGGCTGGCTCGCACAGAACCGCAAAAAAATTAAAAAAAATTATACGTTTATTTCCTAGTAGTGGTTTTTTGATCACGGTGCACATTTTTCTTCCTGTCTTAATCCCGAAAACATTCTAGCTAGCTGGTTCGTACAAAGACGCGTCTCCAGACACCTCAAATGTGCGGCTGGCTCGCAAAGAACCGCAAAAAAATTAAAAAAATGCATACGTTTATTTGCTAGTAGTGGTTTTTTGATCACGGTGCACATTTTCTTCCTGTCTTAATCCCGAAAACACACTAGCTAGCTGGCCCGCACAAAGACGCGTCTCCAGACACCTCAATCGTGCGGCTGGCTCGCATAGAACCGCAAAAAAATTAAAAAAATGTATACGTTTATTTGCTAGTAGTGGTTTTTTGATCACGGTGCACATTTTTCATCCTGTCTAAATCCCGGAAACAGTGTAGCTAGCTGGCCCGCACAAAGACGCGTCTCCAGACACTTCAACCGTGCGGCTGGCTCGCATAGAACCGCAAATTTTTAAAAAAATGTATACGTTTATTTGCTAGTAGTGGTTTTTTGATCACGGTGCACATTTTTCTTCCTGTCTCAAACCCGGAAACACTCTAGCTAGCTGGCCCGCACCGAAACGCGTCTCCAGACACCTCAACCGTGCGGCTGGCTCGCATCGAACCGCAAAAAATTTAAAAAAAATTATACGTTTATTTCCTAGTAGTGGTTTTTTGATCACGGTGCACATTTTTCTTCCTGTCTTAAACTCGAAAACATTCTAGCTGGCTGACCCGCGCCGAGACGCGTCTCCAGACACCTCAACCGTGCGGCTGGCTTGCATAAAACCGCAAAAAATTTAAAAAAAAAATTTACGTTTATTTGCTAGTAGTGGTTTTTGATCACGGTGCACATTTTTCTTCGTGTCTCAATCCCGAAAACACTTTAGCTAGCTGGCCCGCGCCGAGACACGTCTCCAGACACCTCAAGCGTGCGGCTGGCTCGCACAGAACCGCAAAAAAAATAAAAAAAAAAATGTATACGTTTATTTGCTAGTAGTGGTTTTTTGATCACGGTGCACATTTTTCTTCCTGTCTAAATCCCGGAAACACACTAGCTAGCTGGCTCGCGCCGAGACGCGTCTCCAGACACCTCAACCGCGCGGCTGGCTCGCATAAAACCGCAGAAAAATTAAAAAAAAATTATACGTTTATTTGCTAGTAGTGGTTTTTTGATCACGGTGCACATTTTTCTTCCTGTCCAAATCCCGAAAATAATCTACCTGGCTAGTCCGCGCTGAGACGCGTCTCAAGACACCTCAATCGTAAGGCTGGCTCGCATAAAACCGCAAAAATTTTTAAAAAATGTATACGTTTAATTGCTAGTAGTGATTTTTTGATCACGGTGCACATTTTTCTTCCTGTCCAAATCCCGAAAATACTCTAGCTAGCTGGCCCGCGCCGAGACGCGTCTCCAGACACCTCAACCGTGCGGCTGGCTCGCATAAAACCGCAAAAAATTAAAAAAAAATTATACGTTTATTTGCTAGTAGTGGTTTTTGATCACGGTGCTCATTTTTTTTCCTGTCTCAATCCCGAAAACACTTTAGCTAGCTGGCCCGCGTCGAGACGCGTCTCCAGACACCTCAAACGTGCGGCTGGCTCGCACAGAACCGCAAAAAAATTAAAAAAAATTATACGTTTATTTCCTAGTAGTGGTTTTTTGATCACGGTGCACATTTTTCTTCCTGTCTTAATCCCGAAAACATTCTAGCTAGCTGGTTCGTACAAAGACGCGTCTCCAGACACCTCAAATGTGCGGCTGGCTCGCAAAGAACCGCAAAAAAATTAAAAAAATGCATACGTTTATTTGCTAGTAGTGGTTTTTTGATCACGGTGCACATTTTCTTCCTGTCTTAATCCCGAAAACACACTAGCTAGCTGGCCCGCACAAAGACGCGTCTCCAGACACCTCAATCGTGCGGCTGGCTCGCATAGAACCGCAAAAAAATTAAAAAAATGTATACGTTTATTTGCTAGTAGTGGTTTTTTGATCACGGTGCACATTTTTCATCCTGTCTAAATCCCGGAAACAGTGTAGCTAGCTGGCCCGCGCCGAGACGCGTCTCCAGACACCTCAACCGTGCGGCTGACTCGCATAGAACCGCAAAAAATTTAAAAAAATGTATACGTTTATTTGCTAGTAGTGGTTTTTTGATCACGGTGCACATTTTTCTACCAGTCTTAATCCCGAAAACACTCTACCTAGCTGGCCCGCGCCGATACGCGTTTCCAGACAGCTCAACCGTGCGGCTGGCTCGCATAGAACCGCAAAAAAATTAAAAAAATGTATACGTTTATTTGCTAGTAGTGGTTTTTTGATCACGGTGCACATTTTTCTTCCTGTCTCAATCCCGAAAACACATAAGCTAGCTGGCCCGCACGGAGACGCGTCTACAGACACGTCAACCGTACGGCTGGCTCGCATAGAACCGCAAAAAAATTTAAAAAAATTATACTTTTATTTGCTAGTAGTTGTTTTTGATCACGGTGCACATTTTTTTTCCTGTCTCAATCCCGAAAACACTTTAGCTAGCTGGACCGCGCCGAGACGCGTCTCCAGACACCTCAACCGTGCGGCTGGCTCGCACAGAACCGCAAAAAAATTAAAAAAAATTATACGTTTATTTCCTAGTAGTGGTTTTTTGATCATGGTGCACATTTTTCTTCCTGTCTTAATCCCGAAAACATTCTAGCTAGCTGGTTCGTACAAGAACGCGTCTCCAGACACCTCAACTGTGCGGCTGGCTCGCAAAGAACCGCAAAAAAATTAAAAAAATGCATACGTTTATTTGCTAGTAGTGGTTTTTTGATCACGGTGCACATTTTCTTCCTGTCTTAATCCCGAAAACACACTAGCTAGCTGGCCCGCACAAAGACGCGTCTCCAGACACCTCAATCGTGCGGCTGGCTCGCATAGAACCGCAAAATTTTTTAAAAAATATATACGTTTATTTGCTAGTAGTGGTTTTTTGATCACGGTGCACATTTTTCATCCTGTCTAAATCCCGGAAACAGTGTAGCTAGCTGGCCCGCGCCGAGACGCGTCTCCAGACACCTCAACCGTGCGGCTGACTCGCATAGAACCGCAAAAAATTTAAAAAAATGTTTACGTTTATTTGCTAGTAGTGGTTTTTTGATCACGGTGCACATTTTTCTACCTGTCTTAATCCCGAAAACACTCTACCTAGCTGGCCCGCGCCGAGACGCGTTTCCAGACAGCTCAACCGTGCGGCTGGCTCGCATAGAACCGCAAAAAAATTAAAAAAATGTATACGTTTATTTGCTAGTAGTGGTTTTTTGATCACGGTGCACATTTTTCTTCCTGTCCCAATCCCGAAAACACATAAGCTAGCTGGCCCGCACGGAGACGCGTCTACAGACACGTCAACCGTACGGCTGGCTCGCATAGAACCGCAAAAAAATTTAAAAAAATTATACTATTATTTGCTAGTAGTGGTTTTTGATCACGGTGCTCATTTTTTTTCCTGTCTCAATCCCGAAAACACTTTAGCTAGCTGGACCGCGCCGAGACGCGTCTCCAGACACCTCAACCGTGCGGCTGGCTCGCACAGAACCGCAAAAAAAATAAAAAAAATTATACGTTTATTTCCTAGTAGTGGTTTTTTGATCATGGTGCACATTTTTCTTCCTGTCTTAATCCCGAAAACATTCTAGCTAGCTGGTTCGTACAAAGACGCGTCTCCAGACACCTCAACTGTGCGGCTGGCTCGCAAAGAACCGCAAAAAAATTAAAAAAATGCATACGTTTATTTGCTAGTAGTGGTTTTTTGATCACGGTGCACATTTTCTTCCTGTCTTAATCCCGAAAACACACTAGCTAGCTGGCCCGCACAAAGACGCGTCTCCAGACACCTCAATCGTGCGGCTGGCTCGCATAGAACCGCAAAAATTTTTAAAAAATGTATACGTTTATTTGCTAGTAGTGGTTTTTTGATCACGGTGCACATTTTTCTTCCTGTATAAATCCCGGAAACACGCTATCTAGCTGGCTCGCGCCGAGACGCATCTCCAGACACCTCAACCGTGCGGCTGGCTCGAATAGAACCGCAAAAAGTTTAAAAAAATGTAACCGTTTATTTGCTAGTAGTGGTTTTTTGATCACGGTGCACATTTTTCTTCCTGTCTTAATCCCGAAAACACTCTAGCTAGCTGGCCCGCGCCGAGACGCGTCTCCAAACACCTCAACCGTGCGGCTGTCTCGCATAGAACCGCAATAAATTAAAAAAATGTATAAGTTTATTTGCTAGTAGTGGTTTTTTGATCACGGTGCACATTTTTCTTCCTATCTAAATCCCGAAAACACACTAGCTAGCTGGCCTGCGCCGAGACGCGTCTCCAGACACCTCAACCGTGCGGCTGGCTCGCATAGAACCGCAAAAAAATTAAATAAATGTATACGTTTATTGGCTAGTAGTGGTTTTTTGATCACGGTGCACATTTTTCTTCCTGTCTTAATCCCGAAAACACACTACCTAGGTGGCCCGCGCCGAGACACGTTTCCAGACACATCAACCGTGCGGCTGGCTCGCATAGAACAGCAAAAAAAAATAAAAAATTTATACGTTTATTTGCTAGTAGTGGATTTTTGATCACGGTGCACATTTTTCTTCCTGTCTTAAACCCGAAAACGCTCTAGCTAGCTGGCCCTCGCCGAGACGCGTCTTCACACACCTCAACCGTGCGTCTGGCTCGCATAGAATAGCAATAAATTAAAAAAATGCATACGTTTATTTGCTAGTAGTGGTTTTTTGATCACGGTGCACATTTTCTTCCTGTCTTAATCCCGAAAACACACTAGCTAGCTGGCCCGCACAAAGACGCGTCTCCAGACACCTCAATCGTGCGGCTGGCTCGCATAGAACCGCAAAAAAAATAAAAAAATGTATACGTTTATTTGCTAGTAGTGGTTTTTTGATCACGGTGCACATTTTTCATCCTGTCTAAATCCCGGAAACAGTGTAGCTAGCTGGCCCGCGCCGAGACGCGTCTCCAGACACCTCAACCGTGCGGCTGACTCGCATAGAACCGCAAAAAATTTAAAAAAATGTATACGTTTATTTGCTAGTAGTGGTTTTTTGATCACGGTGCACATTTTTCTACCTGTCTTAATCCCGAAAACACTCTACCTAGCTGGCCCGCGCCGATACGCGTTTCCAGACAGCTCAACCGTGCGGCTGGCTCGCATAGAACCGCAAAAAAATTAAAAAAATGTATACGTTTATTTGCTAGTAGTGGTTTTTTGATCACGGTGCACATTTTTCTTCCTGTCTCAATCCCGAAAACACATAAGCTAGCTGGCCCGCACGGAGACGCGTCTACAGACACGTCAACCGTACGGCTGGCTCGCATAGAACCGCAAAAAAATTTAAAAAAATTATACTTTTATTTGCTAGTAGTTGTTTTTGATCACGGTGCTCATTTTTTTTCCTGTCTCAATCCCGAAAACACTTTAGCTAGCTGGACCGCGCCGAGACGCGTCTCCAGACACCTCAACCGTGCGGCTGGCTCGCACAGAACCGCAAAAAAATTAAAAAGAATTATACGTTTATTTCCTAGTAGTGGTTTTTTGATCATGGTGCACATTTTTCTTCCTGTCTTAATCCCGAAAACATTCTAGCTAGCTGGTTCGTACAAGAACGCGTCTCCAGACACCTCAACTGTGCGGCTGGCTCGCAAAGAACCGCAAAAAAATTAAAAAAATGCATACGTTTATTTGCTAGTAGTGGTTTTTTGATCACGGTGCACATTTTCTTCCTGTCTTAATCCCGAAAACACACTAGCTAGCTGGCCCGCACAAAGACGCGTCTCCAGACACCTCAATCGTGCGGCTGGCTCGCATAGAACCGCAAAATTTTTTAAAAAATATATACGTTTATTTGCTAGTAGTGGTTTTTTGATCACGGTGCACATTTTTCATCCTGTCTAAATCCCGGAAACAGTGTAGCTAGCTGGCCCGCACCGAGACGCGTCTCCAGACACCTCAACCGTGCGGCTGATTCGCATAGAACCGCAAAAAATTTAAAAAAATGTTTACGTTTATTTGCTAGTAGTGGTTTTTTGATCACGGTGCACATTTTTCTACCTGTCTTAATCCCGAAAACACTCTACCTAGCTGGCCCGCGCCGAGACGCGTTTCCAGACAGCTCAACCGTGCGGCTGGCTCGCATAGAACCGCAAGAAAATTAAAAAAATGTATACGTTTATTTGCTAGTAGTGGTTTTTTGATCACGGTGCACATCTTTCTTCCTGTCTTAATCCCGAAAACACTCTAGCTAGCTGGCCCGCGCCGAGACGCGTCTCCAGACACCTCAACCGTGCGGCTGGCTCGCATAGAACCGCAAAAAAATTAAATAAATGTATACGTTTATTTGCTAGTAGTGGTTTTTTGATCACGGTGCACATTTTTCTTCCTGTCTCAATCCCGAAAACACTCAACTAAGCTGGCCCGTGCCGAGACGCGTTTCCAGACACCTCAACCGTGCGGCTGGCTCGCATAGAACCGCAAAAAAATTAAAAAAAATTATACGTTTATTTGCTAGTAGCGGTTTTTTGATCACGGTGCACATTTTTCTTCCTGTCTTAATGCCGAAAACACTCTAGCTAGCTGGTCCGCGCTAAGACGCGTCTCCAGACACCTCAACCGTGCGGCTGGCTCGCATAGAACCGCAAAAATTTTTAAAAAATGTATACGTTTATTTGCTAGTAGTGGTTTTTTGATCACGGTGCACATCTTTCTTCCTGTCTAAATCCCGGAAACAATCTAGCTAGCTGGCTCGCGCCGAGACGCGTCTCCAGACACCTCAACCGTTCGGCTGGCTCGCATAGAACCGCAAAAAATTAAAAAAACATATATACGTTTATTTGCTAGTAGTTGTTTTTTGATCACGGTGTACATTTTTCTTTCTGTCTAAATCCCAAAAACACACTAGCTTGCTGGCTCGCGCCGAGACGCGTCTCCAGACACCTCAACCGTGCGGCTGGCTCGCATAGAACAGCAAAAAATTTAGAAAAATGTATACGTTTATTTGCTAGTAGTGGTTATTTGATCACGGTGCACAATTTTCTTCCTGTCTCAATCCCGAAAACACTCTAGCTAGCTGGCCTGCGCCGAGACGCGTCTCCTGACACCTCAACCGTGCGGCTGACTCGCATAGAACCGCAAAAAAATTTAAAAAATATATACGTTTATTTGCTAGTAGTGGTTTTTTGATCACGGTGCACATTTTTCTTCCTGTCTCAATCCCGAAAACACTCTAGCTAGCTGGCTCGCGCCGAGACACGTCTCCAGACACCTCAATCGTGCGGCTGGCTCGCATAGAACCGCAAAAAATAAAATAAAATATATACGTTTATTTGCTAGTAGTGGTTTTTTGATCACGGTGCACATTTTTCTTCCTGTCTAAATCCCGGAAACAATCTAGCTAGCTGGCCCGCGCCGAGACGCGTCTCCAGACACCTCAACCGTTCGGCTGGCTCGCATAGAACCGCAAAAAATTAAAAAAACATATATACGTTTATTTGCTAGTAGTTGTTTTTTGATCACGGTGTACATTTTTCTTTCTGTCTAAATCCCAAAAACACACTAGCTTGCTGGCTCGCGCCGAGACGCGTCTCCAGACACCTCAACCGTGCGGCTGGCTCGCATAGAACAGCAAAAAATTTAGAAAAATGTATACGTTTATTTGCTAGTAGTGGTTATTTGATCACGGTGCACAATTTTCTTCCTGTCTCAATCCCGAAAACACTCTAGCTAGCTGTCCTGCGCCGAGACGCGTCTCCTGACACCTCAACCGTGCGGCTGGGTCGCATAGAACCGCAAAAAAAAAAAAATGTATACGTTTATTTGCTAGTAGTGGTTTTTTGATAACGGTGCACATTTTTCTTCCTGTCTCAATCCCGAAAACACAATAGCTAGCTGGCCCGCGCTGAGTCGCGTCTCCAGACTCCTCAATCGTGCGGCTGGCTCAAATAGAACCGCAAAAAAATTAAAAAAATACGTTTATTTCCTAGTAGTGGTTTTTTGATCACGGTGCACATTTTTCTTTCTGTCTGAATCCCGAAAACATTCTAGCTAGCTGGCCTGCGCCGAGACGCGTCTCCTGACACCTCAACCGTGCGGCTGGCTCGCATAGAACCGCAAAAAAATTTAAAAAATATATACGTTTATTTGCTAGTAGTGGTTTTTTGATCACGGTGCACATTTTTCTTCCTGTCTAAATCCCGAAAACACTCTTGCTAGCTGCCTCGCGCCAAGACGCGTCTCCAGACACCTCAGCCGTGCGGCTGGCTCGCATAGAACCGCAAAAAATTTTAAAAAATGTATACGTTTATTTGCTAGTAGTGGTTTTTTGATCACGGTGCACATCTTTCTTCCTGTCTTAATCCCGAAAACACTCTAGCTAGCTGGCCCGCGCCGAGACGCGTCTCCAGACACCTCAACCGTGCGGCTGGCTCGCATAGAACCGCAAAAAAAATAAATAAATGTATTCGTTTATTTGCTAGTAGTGGTTTTTTGATCACGGTGCACATTTTTCTTCCTGTCTAAATCCCGAAAACACTCTAGCTAGCTGGCTCGCGCCGAGACGCGTCTCCAGACACCACAGCCGTGCGGCTGGCTCGCATAGAACCGCAAAAAAATTTAAAAAATATATACGTTTATTTGCTAGTAGTGGTTTTTTGATCACGGTGCACATTTTTCTTCCTGTCTAAATCCCGAAAACACTCTAGCTAGCTGGCTCGCGCCGAGACGCGTTTCCAGACACCTCAACCGTGCGGCTGGCTCGCATAGAACCGCAAAAAATTTAAAAAAAATTATACGTTTATTTGCTAGTAGTGGTTTTTTGATCACGGTGCACATTTTTCTTCCTGTCTAAATCCCGAAAACACTCTATCTAGCTGGTTCGCGCTGAGACGCGTCTCCATACACCTCAACCGTGCGACTGGCTCGCATAGAACCGCAATAGATTAAAAAAATGTATACGTTTATTTGCTAGTAGTGCTTTTTGATCACGGTGCACATTTTTCTTCCTGTCTAAATCCCAAAACACTCTAGCTAGCTGGCCCGCACCGAGACGCGTCTCCAGACACCTCAACCGTACGGCTAACTCGCATAGAACCGCAAAAAATTAAAAAAAAATTATACGTTTATTTCGTAGTAGTGGTTTTTTGATCACGGCGCACATTTTTCTTCCTGTCTAAATCCCGAAAACAATCTAGCTAGCTGGCTTGCGCCGAGACGCGTCTCCAGACACCTCAGCCGTGCGGCTGGCTCGCATAGAACCGCAAAAAAAATTAAAAAATGTATACGTTTATTTGCTAGTAGTGGTTTTTTGATCACGGTGCACATGTTTCTTCCTGTCTAAATCCCGAAAACACTCTAGCTAGCTGGCCCGCGCCGAGACACGTCTCCAGACACCTGGACCGTACGGCTGGCTAGCATAGAACCGCAATAAATTAAAAAAAAAATTATACGTTTATTTCCTAGTAGTGGTTTTTTGATCACGGTGCACATTTTTCTTTCTGTCTGAATCCCGAAAACATTCTAGCTAGCTGGCCTGCGCCGAGACGCGTCTCCTGACACCTCAACCGTGCGGCTGGCTCGCATAGAACCGCAAAAAAATTTAAAAAATATATACGTTTATTTGCTAGTAGTGGTTTTTTGATCACGGTGCACATTTTTCTTCCTGTCTAAATCCCGAAAACACTCTTGCTAGCTGCCTCGCGCCGAGACGCGTCTCCAGACACCTCAGCCGTGCGGCTGGCTCGCATAGAACCGCAAAAAATTTTAAAAAATGTATACGTTTATTTGCTAGTAGTGGTTTTTTGATCACGGTGCACATCTTTCTTCCTGTCTTAATCCCGAAAACACTCTAGCTAGCTGGCCCGCGCCGAGACGCGTCTCCAGACACCTCAACCGTGCGGCTGGCTCGCATAGAACCGCAAAAAAAAAAAAAAAATGTATACGTTTATTTGCTAGTAGTGGTTTTTTGATCACGGTGCACATTTTTCTTCCTGTCTCAATCCGGAAACACTCTACTAAGCTGGCCCGTGCCGAGACGCGTTTCCAGACACCTCAACCGTGCGGCTGGCTCGCATAGAACCGCAAAAAATTTAAAAAAAATTATACGTTTATTTGCTAGTAGTGGTTTTTTGATCACGGTGCACATTTTTCTTCCTGTCTAAATCCCGAAAACACTCTATCTAGCTGATTCGCGCTGAGACGCGTCTCCATACACCTCAACCGTGCGACTGGCTCGCATAGAACCGCAATAGATTAAAAAAATGTATACGTTTATTTGCTAGTAGTGCTTTTTGATCACGGTGCACATTTTTCTTCCTGTCTAAATCCCAAAACACTCTAGCTAGCTGGCCCGCACCGATTTTTACTCCTGTACAGGTGGCGCTAGTGCCAGTAATAACATCAGCTCCGTGATTAAAAAATGTTTACAAATGAATAAATCGGATTTAAGTGAAATAAATAAGTAAAACAGTGAAAATATGTACCAGTAATGAAGTGACAGTGTTATCAAACGATTCCGTACATAAACATTAAAGTTATAAATGAAAAACAATACCGTGATAATCCTCTCGTAAACAATGACAATAGCCTGTAAAACCGTGTAAACGGGTTGTGCTTACTAAATAAACTGGTGCTCTCAGTGAAATAATGAAGAGTAACGAAAAGTATTTCAAGTTTGTATGACAAAATCATAAAAACATTATGACAGTGCAAATTTTGAAACAAAGAAAAATAACCGTCTTGTCAAATTCAACTTGTTAATTATTGGAACGTATTAACTTATTTCGCACTACAAGTATTAGAACGTTTGGCGGAGTGGTTTAGGACGCTGGTTTTTTGAAGAACCGAAATACACTTCATGACCGTGAGTTCAAATCCCAGTTCTACATTGTACTTTTTCTGAATGTTTTCAATCAATTTCTAATTATGATGGATTTCTTGGAGAATATTACATTTCGACATCGGAAGACAAATTCTCAAACCAAACCTCGTATCCGATCATCGTCAATCAATGAAAGTAATAGCAGTTGCAACAATTTGACGCTAGATGGCACTTGTAACAGCTTACCAAACATGTCCGACGATGAAACTGATAAACAAGTGTCTGATCTTAAAAATGAGATAGCAAAACTTAAACTAGAATTGGCTTCAGCTCACCAGGAAATTAACACTTTATCTCTTGAGAACACGGAGTTAAAAAAGTCCATTACGAACATGACATCAAAACATGAAATAGCAAAAAAAGCTTTCAAAATAGTAACCAGCGAAACCCCAAGTAAAAACTATAAGAAAAACAAAAATAAAACACCACACAAAACCAGCATCCAGGATAGGTGTCAAAAACCAAGGCATGACTCTTTTTCTTCTCCGAAAACGCAGAATTATGACATAACAGCACCACCCTGTATATCTCTCCCTAAAAAAAACAAACTATGCATCATAAGCAGCAACAAAACTATGGGAATATTACCAAAAGCAGAAGATACATTCGATAACGATCAATTGTGCCACTACCTTACACCGAATTGCGGCATCGAGAAACTTATTGACAATTTACACTCTAAACTGTCAAATTACACCCAAAAAGACTGCTGTATTATATTTATAGGAGAGGAAGATTTTCGTAAAACCAGCAACTACTGTAATTTGGTCATTCATATGAGGGAGGTATTGTCAAAAATAGATAACACAAATGTTGTTTTATGCCTGCCCACTTATAGATACAATGAATACTCGACGATGTACAACTGGAGAATTGAAACTTTTAACAATTTGTTATACATGGATAACCAAACCCATAACTATGCTTGGCTGTTCGACTCCAATCTAAAGTTATCATATGACATGTTCTCCTGGTACACTGGCCGTATTAATAACAAAGGAATGCTGAATATTTTCCAAAACTTAAAAACACTTTTGATTGAACTTTCCTGTTATTCGACCGATATAAATGTTGGAAGTTCAGAGACAGCGCCTACCAATATTGATGGAGCAAATACAACGACAAGCAACTCTGATTTTTTTCGTCTATAATAAAATAAATATCTTGCATCAAAATATTGCTGGTCTGTTAAATAAAGCTGACCTACTTACTGTCCACCTTCAAGAAATGTCCAGGAAGAAAAAAGACATAGATGTTGTTTGTATTACCGAACACTTCATAATGCTTGGTCACGAAAAAGTATTAAACCTTCCGAATTATAAACTAGCTGCATGTTATGCAAGACAATCAAAAAAGCGTGGTGGAGCTTGCATTCTTATCAAAGAAGATTTAGAATATAAAGAACTGACGAACATCTCACGACAGTCAAGAACCAACGCATTCGAATGTTGTGGAATAGAACTAGTCAAACAAAGATTAATTATTATCTGTATTTATAGACCACCAAAACTAAATAACCTAACTGTGTTTTATGAAAACTTGGACATGGTCTTGAAAACGGTGTGTTCAAAAACAAATAAAAAAATTATTGTATGTGGGGACTTCAACATAGATATCATAAAAAGAAACAACGTTACCAAAGACTTTGAATACTTTCTATTAGGGTACAATCTAAATTTACAACTGCGACAACCGACTAGATTATCCAGTAACAGTTGCCTTGATAATTTTGCTTGTAGTTCTCAACTAAAATGTAAATGTGAAATAATAGATTTTGCTTTGTCTGATCACACTGCACAGATACTGGAAGTAAAAGTAAATAGAACCTGTAGAATTAGTTCCTGGCGCATAAAGAAACGTGATCTCTCTACCGAAAACTTAGTTAGGTTCAAAAAATATCTCCAATGCCTTTCTTTCTCGGATATATACATAACAGAGAACGCAAACGAAGCATATGATTACTTTTTGGAACACTTTCGAATGCTGTACGATCTTTGTTTTCCATTCAAGTTAGTAACCATTAAATCAAATCCAACTATTAAATGGGTTTCACGTGGTATACGCGTGTGCAGTAAGAGGCAGAGACACTTGTTGTGGAAATACAGACGTGAGGCTTCAGTCGAAAACAAATATAAATTCAAAAACTACTCCTTCAAATTCAGAAAAATAGTTAAACTAACCCAAAGAGCACAAAACAATCACTTTATAAACACTTCCAGTAATAAATCAAAAGCGTCATGGCGTATTATAAATAACAAATCACGCAATGTTGAGCCAATATGTAAAATCAAAGTTCAAGATACCGTCATTAGTAACCCATCAGAAATTGCAAATGCATTTAACAATTTCTTCATTGATCAAATACTATGTAATATTCCACCAACACGTGTACATACGGGTTTAATAAGCAACACGCATTCAATTTTCATGTCTCCAGTACTACCACAAGACGTAATAAGGGTAATACAGGCACTAAAAAATACTAACAGCGTTGGGTATGATGGTATACATACAAAAGTCATAAAATTCGTGTCTGATAATATTGCCTTACACATAAGCCACATTATAAATTTATGCATTAGCTCGGGAGTATTCCCAAACGGTCTAAAAACAGTTATTGTAAAACCACTTTACAAAAAAAACGATAAAGAGAGTTTAGTTAACTATAGACCCATTGCCCTAATTCCAATATTTTCAAAAGTCATTGAGAAAATCATTTATGAATCAATAAATAAGTTTCTATGCAAATATAATATTTTGTGTGATGAACAAAAAGGAATCAGAAAGAACAAAGGTATAAATATTGCCATATACGACTTGCTAAGAGTTATAATGGGGAATGTTGATAAAAAACAACCAATCTGTGCAATTCTTACAGATATGACAAAAGCTTTTGATTGTGTCCATCACGGAACCCTTTTTAATAAGCTTAACATGTACGGAATAAGAGGAAATGTACTAGACCTTATTAAGTCATATCTAAGTGACCGTAAACAATATACGGAAATTTCTAAAATTTGCACAAGCACTAAGCGTGAGAGAAAATATAAATCCGAAGCAAGAGTTATAACATATGGCGTGCCTCAAGGTGGAGTTCTTAGCTCACTCTTATTCTTGCTATACATAAATGACCTACCTCATCGCATTAAGCACCCTATGGTCTTATTCGCTGACGATAGCACCGCACTAATTCAAGGTACAGACATAAATAAATACGAGCATGACATAAATATTACACTTAAGGACATTGTGAATTGGCTTGACGAAAATAATTTAGTAATTAACCTGCAAAAAACGAACGTAATGCACTTTTATCAGCGCACATCACTACCGAATGTAATTATAGAATATAATAACTTTAGTATAGACCAAGTAACAGTTGCGAAATTTCTAGGTATACTGATAGATAGCCAGTTAACTTGGAAACCTCAAGCAGAAGAAGTTTGTAAAAAACTGAGCGTATCTGCGTATGTCCTACATAATCTGGCGAAAAAGGTCCACATCAACACCAGAATAGTTGCATACCATGGTCTAGTCGCGTCCATTTTAAGATATGGAATAATCTTTTGGGGAAACTGTACTCTACGAGAACAGGTGTTCAAAGCCCAGAAACGTTGCATAAGGGCAATACTTAACATGAAAGTGACAGATAGTTGCATTCCTGTGTTTAAGTCCCTAAAACTCTTAACTTTCCCGTGTATATATATTTTGGAAATCGCACTCTTTGTAAAATGTAACATGAACCTTTTCACGTCAGTAGCGGAAACTAGAAAGAGACCTATAAGAAGTCAGTATAAACACTTACTACATGTTGACAAATGTAATACGGCCTTGCTCAGAAAAAGTGTTATTACAATGGGCCCAATCATTTTCAATAAAGTACCTGACATCATTAAAAATGACACAAATCAAAATTTTAAAAACAGACTGACATTACTATTGATTGAAAAATGTTATTATTCAGTAAATGACTTTTTAAATGATAATGACTTAATTATGTATTGAATAATTTATTGTATCGAATAATTTAATGTATTGAATAATTTAATTTTAATTAATATTGACATGCCTAATGATGTCATTATCTCAACTTATATGATTTCTATTCCAATTGTTTTATGTAGATTTTATTTTTTATTTTACGAATGCACTATGCCGACTATTGTTTTTACTGTAAACTATAATTGAATTATTTTTTTAATTTAGTATTACAATTCCACTAATGTTTGCATGCCTAATGTAAGGTAGATTGTACATGGCTCATCCATCTTTCTGTAACACCTTATTTTAAGTACCTGCAATCTTAGCAAATAAACTCTACTTTACTACTTTACTTTACTTTACTTTACCGAGACGCGTCTCCAGACACCTCAACCGTACGGCTAACTCGCATAGAACCGCAAAAAAATTATATACGTTTATTTGCTAGTAGTGGTTTTTTAATAACGGTGCACATTTTTCTTCCTGTTAAAATCCCGGAAACAGTCTAGCTAGCTGGCCCGCGCCGAGACGCGTCTCCAGGCACCTCAACCGTGCGGCTCGCTCGCATAGAACCGCAAAAAAATTTAAAAAAATGTATACGTTTATTTGCTAGTAGTGGTCTTTTGATCACGGTGCACATTTTTCTTCCTGTCTAAATCCCGAAAACACTCTAGCTAGCTGGCCCGCGCCGAGACGCGTCTCCAGACACCTCAACCGTGCGGCTAACTCGCATAGAACCGCAAAAAAATTAAAAAAATGTATACGTTTATTTGCTAGTAGTGGTTTTAAGATCACGGTGCACATTTTTCTTCCTGTCTGAATCCCGGAAACACTCTAGCTAGCTGGCCGGCGCCGAGACGCGTCTCCAGGCACCTCAACCGTGCGGTTCGCTCGCATAGAACCGCAAAAAAAAAAAAAAAATGTATACGTTTATTTGCTAGTAGTGGTTTTTTGATCACGATGCACATTTTTCTTCCTGTCTGAATCCCGGAAACACACTAGCTAATTAGTCCGCGCTGAGATGCGTCTCAAGACACCTCAACCGTGCGGCTAACTCGCATAGAACCGCAAAAAATTTAAAAAAATGTGTAGGGTTCACACCTACCACATATTTATTTATGTTTATTATAAACACACACAGCACAACTACAACACAAACATAAACACAGCCACATTATTATTATCATGTATTTTTATTGATAACACAACTCTGGACATTCACGGCATCTATAATGTTTACATTATAATGTCGGATGGTGTCGGTGGCGCAATGATCATGGGCATCATTAAATATTAGGAGCGCAATGTATAAGAAGTCGCGTGCGAAAAGGCCCTGAGTCCGGCCCTGCACGTATCGATTCGGTTTGTAGGTCAGTCGGTCAAGGACCTCGCCGCTAATCACCTGCGCTCGCGACTCGCTTCATAAAAGTTATCGTTAACTGATCTGGATGGTTTATGTGAACTGATTTCCGTATTGTGTTGTGACTATTGTGTGTCTCCTGTCTGTTCTCCTTCTGTTTCTTTGTCGTGTAATCGTGTTGTGCACGGACATTATAATCGTAAGTAGCTGAGACACTTTTATTTTCCGCGCACCCGCACTTAACTACCCACACTCACGAAAGAACTTTACCAAAAATGTATACGTTTATTTGCTAGTAGTGGTTTTTTGATCACGGTGCACATTTTTCTTCCTGTCTAAATCCCGAAAACACTCTATCTAGCTGGTTCGCGCTGAGACGCGTCTAAATACACCTCAACCGTGCGGCTGATTCGCATAGAACCGCAAAAAATTAAAAAAAAAATGTATACGATTATTTGCTAGTACTGGTTTTTTGATCACGGTGCACATTTTTCTTGCTGTCTAAATCCCGAAAACACTCTAGCTAGCTGGCTCGCGCCGAGACGCGTCTCCAGACACCTCAGCCGTGCGGCTGGCTCGCATAGAACCGCAAAATTTTTTAAAAAATGTATACGTTTATTTGCTAGTAGTGGTTTTTTGATCACGGTGCACATCTTTCTTCCTGTCTTAATCCCGAAAACACTCTAGCTAGCTGGCCCGCGCCGAGACGCGTCTCCAGACACCTCAACCGTGCGGCTGGCTCGCATAGAACCGCAAAAAAATTAAATAAATGTAAACGTTTATTTGCTAGTAGTGGTTTTTTGATCACGGTGCACATTTTTCTTCCTGTCTCAATCCCGAAAACACTCTACTAAGCTGGCCCGTGCCGAGACGCGTTTCCAGACACCTCAACCGTGCGGCTGGCTCGCATAGAACCGCAAAAAAATTATACGTTTATTTGCTAGTAGTGGTTTTTTGATCACGGTGCACATTTTTCTTCCTGTCTTAATGCCGAAAACACTCTAGCTAGCTGGTCCGCGCTAAGACGCGTCTCCAGACACCTCAACCGTGCGGCTGGCTCGCATAGAACCGCAAAATTTTTTAAAAAATGTATACGTTTATTTGCTAGTAGTGGTTTTTTCATCACGGTGCACATCTTTCTTCCTGTCTTAATCCCGAAAACACTCTAGCTAGCTGGCCCGCGCCGAGACGCGTCTCCAGACACCTCAACCGTGCGGCTGGCTCGCATAGAACCGTAAAAAAATTAAATAAATGTATACGTTTATTTGCTAGTAGTGGTTTTTTGATCACGGTGCACATTTTTCTTCCTGTCTCAATCCCGAAAACACTCTAGCTAGCTGGCTCGCGCCGAGACGCGTCTCCAAACACCTCAACCGTGCGGCTGGCTCGCATAGAACCGCAAAAAATAAAATAAAATATATACGTTTATTTGCTAGTAGTGGTTTTTTGATCACGGTGCACATTTTTCTTCCTGTCTAAATCCCGGAAACAATCTAGCTAGCTGGCCCGCGCCGAGACGCGTCTCCAGACACCTCAACCGTTCGGCTGGCTCGCATAGAACCGCAAAAAATTAAAAAAACATATATACGTTTATTTGCTAGTAGTTGTTTTTTGATCACGGTGTACATTTTTCTTTCTGTCTAAATCCCAAAAACACACTAGCTTGCTGGCTCGCGCCGAGACGCGTCTCCAGACACCTCAACCGTGCGGCTGGCTCGCATAGAACAGCAAAAAATTTAGAAAAATGTATACGTTTATTTGCTAGTAGTGGTTATTTGATCACGGTGCACAATTTTCTTCCTGTCTCAATCCCGAAAACACTCTAGCTAGCTGGCCTGCGCCGAGACGCGTCTCCTGACACCTCAACCGTGCGGCTGACTCGCATAGAACCGCAAAAAAATTTAAAAAATATATACGTTTATTTGCTAGTAGTGGTTTTTTGATCACGGTGCACATTTTTCTTTCTGTCTAAATCCCGAAAACATTCTAACTAGCTGGCCCGCGCCGAAACGCGTATCCAGACACCTCAATCGTGCGGCTGGATCGCATAGAACCGCAAAAAAAAAAAAAATGTATACGTTTATTTGCTAGTAGTGGTTTTTTGATAACGGTGCACATTTTTCTTCCTGTCTCAATCCCGAAAACACAATAGCTAGCTGGCCCGCGCTGAGTCGCGTCTCCAGACTCCTCAATCGTGCGGCTGGCTCGCATAGAACCGCAAAAAAATTAAAAAAATGTATACGTTTATTTGCTAGTAGTGGTTTTATGATCCACGGTGCACATTTTTCTTCCTGTCTAAATCCCGGAAAAACTCTAACTAGCTGGCCCGCGCCGAGACGCGTCTCCAGACACCACAGCCGTGCGGCTGGCTCGCATAGAACCGCAAAAAAATTTAACAAATATATACGTTTATTTGCTAGTAGTGGTTTTTTGATCACGGTGCACATTTTTCTTCCTGTCTAAATCCCGAAAACACTCTAGCTAGCTGGCTCGCGCCGAGACACGTCTCCAGACACCACAGCCGTGCGGCTGGCTCGCATAGAACCGCAAAAAAATTTAAAAAATATATACGTTTATTTGCTAGTAGTGGTTTTTTGATCACGGTGCACATTTTTCTTCCTGTCTAAATCCCGAAAACACTCTATCTAGCTGGCTCGCGCCGAGACGCGTCTCCAGACACCACAGCCGTGCGGCTGGCTCGCATAGAACCGCAAAAATTTTTAAAAAATGTATACGTTTATTTGCTAGTAGTGGTTTTTTGATCACGGTGCACATTTTTCTTCCTGTCTAAATCCCGAAAACACTCTATCTAGCTGGTTCGCGCTGAGACGCGTCTCCATACACCTCAACCGTGCGGCTGGCTCGCATAGAACCGCAAAAAAATTTAAAAAATATATACGTTTATTTGCTAGTAGTGGTTTTTTGATCACGGTGCACATTTTTCTTCCTGTCTAAATCCCGAAAACACTCTAGCTAGCTGGCTCGCGCCAAGACGCGTCTCCAGACACCTCAAATGTGCGGCTGGCTCGCATAGAACCGCAAAAAAATTTAAAAAATATATACGTTTATTTGCTAGTAGTGGTTTTTTGATCACGGTGCACATTTTTCTTCCTGTCTAAATCCCGAAAACTCTCTAGCTAGCTGGCTCGCGCCGAGACGCGTTTCCAGACACCTCAACCGTGCGGCTGGCTCGCATAGAACCGCAAAAAATTTAAAAAAAATTATACGTTTATTTGCTAGTAGTGGTTTTTTGATCACGGTGCACATTTTTCTTACTGTCTAAATTCCGAAAACACTCTATCTAGCTGGTTCGCGCTGAGACGCGTCTCCATACACCTCAACCGTGCGACTGGCTCGCATAGAACCGCAATAGATTAAAAAAATGTATACGTTTATTTGCTAGTAGTGCTTTTTGATCACGGTGCACATTTTTCTTCCTGTCTAAATCCCGAAAACATTCTAGCTAGCTGGCTCGCGCCGAGACGCGTCTCCAGACACCTCAGCCGTGCGGCTGGCTCGCATAGAACCGCAAAAAATTTTAAAAAATGTATACGTTTATTTGCTAGTAGTGGTTTTTTGATCACGGTGCACATCTTTCTTCCTGCCTTAATCCCGAAAACACTCTAGCTAGCTGGCCCGCGCCGAGACGCGTCTCCAGACACCTCAACCGTGCGGCTGGCTCGCATAGAACCGCAAAAAAATTAAATAAATGAATACGTTTACTTGCTAGTAGTGGTTTTTTGATCACGGTGCACATTTTTCTTCCTGTCTCAATCCCGAAAACACTCTACTAAGCTGGCCCGTGCCGAGACGCGTTTCCAGACACCTCAACCGTGCGGCTGGCTCGCATAGAACCGCAAAAAAATTAAAAAAAATTATACGTTTATTTGCTAGTAGTGGTTTTTTGATCACGGTGCACATTTTTCTTCCTGTCTTAATGCCGAAAACATTCTAGCTAGCTGGTCCGCGCTAAGACGCGTCTCCAGACACCTCAACCGTGCGGCTGGCTCGCATAGAACCGCAAAAATTTTTAAAAAATGTATACGTTTATTTGCTAGTAGTGGTTTTTTGATCACGGTGCACATTTTTCTTCCTGTCTTAATCCCGAAAACACTCTAGCTAGCTGGCCCGCGCCGAGACGCGTCTCCAGACACCTCAACCGTGCGGCTGGCTCGCATAGAACCGCAAAAAAATTAAATAAATGTATACGTTTATTTGCTAGTAGTGGTTTTTTGATCACGGTGCACATTTTTCTTCCTGTCTCAATCCCGAAAACACTCTAGCTAGCTGGCTCGCGCCGAGACGCGTCTCCAAACACCTCAACCGTGCGGCTGGCTCGCATAGAACCGCAAAAAATAAAAAAAAATATATACGTTTATTTGCTAGTAGTGGTTTTTTGATCACGGTGCACATTTTTCTTCCTGTCTAAATCCCGGAAACAAACTAGCTAGCTGGTCCGCGCCGAGACGCGTCTCCAGACACCTCAACCGTTCGGCTGGCTAGCATAGAACCGCAAAAAATTAAAAAAACATATATACGTTTATTTGCTAGTAGTTGTTTTTTGATCACGGTGTACATTTTTCTTTCTGTCTAAATCCCAAAAACACACTAGCTTGCTGGCTCGCGCCGAGAGGCGTCTCCAGACACCTCAACCGTGCGGCTGGCTCGCATAGAACAGCAAAAAAATTAGAAAAATGTATACGTTTATTTGCTAGTAGTGGTTATTTGATCACGGTGCACAATTTTCTTCCTGTCTCAATCCCGAAAACACTCTAGCTAGCTGGCCTGCGCCGAGACGCGTCTCCTGACACCTCAACCGTGCGGCTGACTCGCATAGAACCGCAAAAAATTTTAAAAAATATATACGTTTATTTGCTAGTAGTGGTTTTTTGATCACGGTGCACATTTTTCTTTCTGTCTAAATCCCGAAAACATTCTAACTAGCTGGCCCGCGCCGAAACGCGTATCCAGACACCTCAATCGTGCGGCTGGGTCGCATAGAACCGCAAAAAAAAAAAAAATGTATACGTTTATTTGCTAGTAGTGGTTTTTTGATAGCGGTGCACATTTTTCTTCCTGTCTCAATCCCGAAAACACAATAGCTAGCTGGCCCGCGCTGAGTCGCGTCTCCAGACTCCTCAATCGTGCGGCTGGCTCGCATAGAACCGCAAAAAAATTAAAAAAATGTATACGTTTATTTGCTAGTAGTGGTTTTATGATCACGGTGCACATTTTTCTTCCTGTCTAAATCCCGGAAAAACTCTAACTAGCTGGCCCGCGCCGAGACGCGTCTCCAGACACCACAGCCGTGCGGCTGGCTCGCATAAAACCGCAAAAAAAATTAAAAAATATATACGTTTATTTGCTAGTAGTGGTTTTTTGATCACGGTGCACATTTTTCTTCCTGTCTAAATCCCGAAAACACTCTAGCTAGCTGGCTCGCGCCGAGACGCGTCTCCAGACACCACAGCCGTGCGGCTGGCTCGCATAGAACCGCAAAAATTTTTAAAAAATGTATACGTTTATTTGCTAGTAGTGGTTTTTTGATCACGGTGCACATTTTTCTTCCTGTCTAAATCCCGAAAACACTCTATCTAGCTGGTTCGCGCTGAGACGCGTCTCCATACACCTCAACCGTGCGGCTGGCTCGCATAGAACCGCAAAAAAATTTAAAAAATAAATACGTTTATTTGCTAGTAGTGGTTTTTTGATCACGGTGCACATTTTTCTTCCTGTCTAAATCCCGAAAACACTCTAGCTAGCTGGCTCGCGCCGAGACGCGTCTCCAGACACCACAGCCGTGCGGCTGGCTCGCATAGAACCGCAAAAAAATTTAAAAAATATATACGTTTATTTGCTAGTAGTGGTTTTTTGATCACGGTGCACATTTTTCTTTCTGTCTAAATCCCGAAAACACTCTAGCTAGCTGGCTCGCGCCGAGACGCGTTTCCAGACACCTCAACCGTGCGGCTGGCTCGCATAGAACCGCAAAAAATTTAAAAAAAATTATACGTTTATTTGCTAGTAGTGGTTTTTTGATCACGGTGCACATTTTTCTTCCTGTCTAAATCCCGAAAACACTCTATCTAGCTGGTTCGCGCTGAGACGCGTCTCCATACACCTCAACCGTGCGACTGGCTCGCATAGAACCGCAATAGATTAAAAAAATGTATACGTTTATTTGCTAGTAGTGCTTTTTGATCACGGTGCACATTTTTCTTCCTGTCTAAATCCCAAAACACTCTAGCTAGCTGGCCCGCACCGAGACGCGTCTCCAGACACCTCAACCGTACGGCTAACTCGCATAGAACCGCAAAAAATTAAAAAAAATTATACGTTTATTTCGTAGTAGTGGTTTTTTGATCACGGTGCACATTTTTCTTCCTGTCTTAATCCCGAAAACACTCTCGTTAGCTGGTTCGCACAAAGACGCGTCTCCAGACACCACAGCCGTGCGGCTGGCTCGCATAGAACCGCAAAAAATTTTAAAAAATGTATACGTTTATTTGCTAGTAGTGGTTTTTTGATCACGGTGCACATTTTTCTTCCTGTCTAAATCCCGAAAACACTCTATCTAGCTGGTTCGCGCTGAGACGCGTCTCCATACACCTCAACCGTGCGGCTGGCTCGCATAGAACCGCAAAAAAATTTAAAAAATATATACGTTTATTTGCTAGTAGTGGTTTTTTGATCACGGTGCACATTTTTCTTCCTGTCTAAATCCCGAAAACACTCTAGCTAGCTGGCTCGCGCCGAGACGCGTCTCCAGACACCACAGCCGTGCGGCTGGCTCGCATAGAACCGCAAAAAATTTTAAAAAATATATACGTTTATTTGCTAGTAGTGGTTTTTTGATCACGGTGCACATTTTTCTTCCTGTCTAAATCCCGAAAACACTCTAGCTAGCTGGCTCGCGCCGAGACGCGTTTCCAGACACCTCAACCGTGCGGCTGGCTCGCATAGAACCGCAAAAAAATTAAAAAAAATTATACGTTTATTTGCTAGTAGTGGTTTTTTGATCACGGTGCACATTTTTCTTCCTGTCTAAATCCCGAAAACACTCTATCTAGCTGGTTCGCGCTGAGACGCGTCTCCATACACCTCAACCGTGCGACTGGCTCGCATAGAACCGCAATAGATTAAAAAAATGTATACGTTTATTTGCTAGTAGTGCTTTTTGATCACGGTGCACATTTTTCTTCCTGTCTAAATCCCAAAACACTCTAGCTAGCTGGCCCGCACCGAGACGCGTCTCCAGACACCTCAACCGTACGGCTAACTCGCATAGAACCGCAAAAAATTAAAAAAAAATTATACGTTTATTTCGTAGTAGTGGTTTTTTGATCACGGTGCACATTTTTCTTCCTGTCTTAATCCCGAAAACACTCTCGTTAGCTGGTTCGCACAAAGACGCGTCTCCGGACACCTCAACCGTGCGGCTGGCTCGCATAGAACCGCAAAAAATTAAAAAAAATGTATACGTTTATTTGCTAGTAGTGGTTTTTTGATCACGGTGCACATTTTTCTTCCTGTCTAAATCCCGGAAAAACTCTAACTGGCTGGCCCGCGCCGAGACGCGTCTCCAGACACCTCAACCGTGCGGCTGGCTCGCATAAAACCGCAAAAATATTAAAAAAAATTATACGTTTATTTGCTAGTAGTGGTTTTTTGATAACGGTGCACATTTTTCTTCCTGTCTAAATTCCGAAAACATCCTAACTAGCTGGCCCGCGCTGACACGCGTCTCCAGACACCTCAACCGTGCGGCTGGCTCGCATAGAACCGAAAAAAAATTAAAAAAATGTATACGTTTATTTGCTACTAGTGATTTTTTGATCACGGTGCACATTTTTCTTCCTGTCTAAATCCCGAAAACACTCTAGCTAGCTGGCCTGCGCCGAGACGCGTCTCCTGACACCTCAACCGTGCGGCTGACTCGCATAGAACCGCAAAAAAATTTAAAAAATATATACGTTTATTTGCTAGTAGTGGTTTTTTGATCAAGGTGCACATTTTTCTTCCTGTCTAAATCCCGAAAACAATCTATCTAGCTGGTTCGCGCTGAGACGCGTCTCCATACACCTCAACCGTGCGACTGGCTCGCATAGAACCGCAATAGATTAAAAAAATGTATACGTTTATTTGCTAGTAGTGCTTTTTGATCACGGTGCACATTTTTCTTCCTGTCTAAATCCCAAAACACTCTAGCTAGCTGGCCCGCACCGAGACGCGTCTCCAGACACCTCAACCGTACGGCTAACTCGCATGGAACCGCAAAAAATTAAAAAAAAATTATACGTTTATTTCGTAGTAGTGGTTTTTTGATCACGGTGCACATTTTTCTTCCTGTCTTAATCCCGAAAATACACAAGCTAGCTGGCCCGCGCCGAGACGCGTCTCCAGACAGCTCAACCGTGCGGCTGGCTCGCATAGAACCGCAAAATTTTAAAAAAAATGTATACATTTATTTGCTAGTAGTGGTTTTTTGATCACGGTGCACATTTTTCTTCCTGTCTTAATGCCGAAAACACTCTAGCTAGCTGGTCCGCGCTAAGACGCGTCTCCAGACACCTCAACCGTGCGGCTGGATTGCATAGAACCGCAAAAAAAATTAAAAAAGGTATACGATTATTTGCTAGTAGTGGTTTTTTGATCACGGTGCACATTTTTCTTCCTGTCTTAATCGCGGGAACACTCTTTCTATCTGGCCCGCGCCGAGACGCGTCTCTAGACACCTCAACCGTGCGGCTGGCTCGCATAGAACCGCAAAAAATTAAAAAAAAATTATACGTTTATTTCCTAATAGTGGTTTTTTGATCACGGTGCACATTTTGCTTCCTGTCTTTATTCCGAAAACACTCTCATTAGCTGGCCCGCACAAAGACGCGTCTCCGGACACATCAACCGTGCGGCTGGCTCGAATAGAACCGCAAAAAAAAAAAAAATACGTTTATTTCCTAATAGTGGTTTTTTGATCACGGTGCACATTTTTCTTCCTGTCTCAATCCCGAAAACACGCTAGCTGGCTGGCCCGCACAAAGACGCGTCTCCAGACACCTAGACCGTGCGGCTGGCTCGCATAGAACCGCAAAAATTAAAAAAAAATATATACGTTTATTTGCTAGTAGTGGTTTTTTGATCACGGTGCACATTTTTCTTCCTGTCTAAATCCCGAAAACACTCTAGCTAGCTGGCCCGCCGAGACGTCTCCAGACACCTCAACCGTGCGGCTGGCTCGCATAGAACAGCAAAAAATTAAAAAGAAATATATACGTTTATTTGCTAGTAGTGGTTTTTTGATCACAGTGCACATTTTTCTTTCTGTCTAAATCCCGAAAATACACTAGCTAGCTGGCTCACGCCGAGACGCGTCTCCAGACAGCTCAACCGTCCGGCTGGCTCGCATAGAACCGCAAAATTTTTTAAAAAATGTATACGTTTATTTGCTAGTAGTGGTTTTTTGATCACGGTGCACATTTTTCTTCCTGTCTAAATCCCGGAAAAACTCTAACTAGCTGGCCCGCGCCGAGACGCGTCTCCAGACACCTCAACCGTGCGGCTGGCTTGCATAAAACCGCAAAAATATTAAAAAAAAATTATACGTTTATTTGCTAGTAGTGGTTTTTTGATAACGGTGCACATTTTTCTTCCTGTCTAAATTCCGAAAACATCCTAGCTAGCTGGCCCGCGCTGAGACGCGACTCCAGACACCTCAACCGTGCGGCTGGCTCGCATAGAACCGTAAAAAAATTAAAAAAAATGAATACGTTTATTTGCTACTAGTGATTTTTTGATCACGGTGCACATTTTTCTTCCTGTCTAAATCCCGAAAACACTCTAGCTAGCTGGCCTGCGCCGAGACGCGTCTCCTGACACCTCAACCGTGCGGCTGACTCGCATAGAACCGCATAAAAATTTAAAAAATATATACGTTTATTTGCTAGTAGTGGTTTTTTGATCACGGTGCACATTTTTCTTCCTGTCTAAATCCCGAAAACACTCTAGCTAGCTGGCTCGCGCCGAGACGCGTCTCCAGACACCACAGCCGTGCGGCTGGCTCGCATAGAACCGCAAAAAATTTTAAAAAATGTATACGTTTATTTGCTAGTAGTGGTTTTTTGATCACGGTGCACATTTTTCTTCCTGTCTTAATCCCGAAAACACACTACCTAGGTGGCCCGCGCCGAGACGCGTCTCCAGACACCACAGCCGTGCGGCTGGCTCGCATAGAACCGCAAAAAAATTTAAAAAATATATACGTTTATTTGCTAGTAGTGGTTTTTTGATCACGGTGCACATTTTTCTTCCTGTCTAAATCCCGAAAACACTCTAGCTAGCTGGTTCGCGCCGAGACGCGTCTCCAGACACCACAGCCGTGCGGCTGGCTCGCATAGAACCGCAAAAAAATTTAAAAAATATATACGTTTATTTGCTAGTAGTGGTTTTTTGATCACGGTGCACATTTTTCTTCCTGTCTAAATCCCGAAAACACTCTAGCTAGCTGACTCGTGCAGAGACGCGTCTCCAGACACCACAGCCGTGCGGCTGGCTCGCATAGAACCGCAAAAAAATTTAAAAAATGTATACGTTTATTTGCTAGTCGTGGTTTTTTGATCACGGTGCACATTTTTCTTCCTGTCTTAATCCCGAAAACACACTACCTAGGTGGCCCGCGCCGAGACACGTTTCCAGACACCTCAACCGTGCGGCTGGCTCGCATAGAACCGCAAAAAATTAAAAAAAATGTATACGTTTATTTGCTAGTAGTGGTTTTTTGATCACGGTGCACATTTTTCTTCCTGTCTAAATCTCGAAAAAACTCTAAGTAGCTGACCCGCGCCGAGACGCGTCTCCAGACACCTCAACCGTGCGGCTGGCTCGCATAAAACCGCAAAAATATTAAAAAAAAATTATACGTTTATTTGCTAGTAGTGGTTTTTTGATAACGGTGCACATTTTTCTTCCTGTCTAAATTCCAAAAACATCCTAGCTAGCTGGCCCGCGCTGAGACGCGTCTCCAGACACCTCAACCGTGCGGCTGGCTCGAATAGAACCGCAAAAAGTTTAAAAAAATGTAACCGTTTATTTGCTAGTAGTGGTTTTTTGATCACGGTGCACATTTTTCTTTCTGTTTTAATCCCGAAAACACTCTAGCTAGCTGGCCCGCGCCGAGACGCGTCTCCAGACACCTCAACCGTGCGGCTGGCTCGCATAGAACCGCAATAAATTAAAAAAATGTATAAGTTTATTTGCTAGTAGTGGTTTTTTGATCACGGTGCACATTGTTCTTCCTATCTAAATCCCGAAAACACTCTAGCTAGCTGGGCCGCGCCGAGACGCGTCTCCAGACACCTCAACCGTGCGGCTGGCTCGCATAGAACCGCAAAAAAATTAAATAAATGTATACGTTTATTTGCTAGTAGTGGTTTTTTGATCACGGTGCACATTTTTCTTCCTGTCTTAATCCCGAAAACACACTACCTAGGTGGCCCGCGCCGAGACACGTTTCCAGACACATCAACCGTGCGGCTGGCTCGCATAGAACAGCAAAAAAAAATAAAAAATTTATACGTTTATTTGCTAGTAGTGGATTTTTGATCACGGTGCACATTTTTCTTCCTGTCGTAAACCCGAAAACACTCTAGCTAGCTGGCTTGCGCCGAGACGCGTCTCCAGACACCATAGCCGTGCGGCTGGCTCGCATAGAACCGCAAAAAAAATTAAAAAATGTATACGTTTATTTGCTAGTAGTGGTTTTTTGATCACGGTGCACATTTTTCTTCCTGTCTAAATCCCGAAAACACTCTAGCTAGCTGGCCCGCGCCGAGACACGTCTCCAGACACCTGGACCGTACGGCTGGCTAGCATAGAACAGCAATAAATTAAAAAAAAAATTATACGTTTATTTCCTAGTAGTGGTTTTTTGATCACGGTGCACATTTATCTTTCTGTCTGAATCCCGAAAACATTCTAGCTAGCTGGCCTGCGCCGAGACGCGTCTCCTGACACCTCAACCGTGCGGCTGGCTCGCATAGAACCGCAAAAAAATTTAAAAAATACATACGTTTATTTGCTAGTAGTGGTTTTTTGATCACCGTGCACATTTTTCTTCCTGTCTAAATCCCGAAAACACTCTAGCTAGCTGGCTCGCGCCGAGACGCGTCTCCATACACCTCAGCCGTGCGGCTGGCTCGCATAGAACCGCAAAAAAATTTAAAAAATGTATACGTTTATTTGCTAGTAGTGGTTTTTTGATCACGGTGCACATCATTCTTCCTGTCTTAATCCCGAAAACATTCTAGCTAGCTGGCGCGCGCCGAGACGCGTCTCCAGACACCTCAACCGTGCGGCTGGCTCGCATAGAACCGCAAAAAAATTAAATAAATGTATACGTTTATTTGCTAGTAGTGGTTTTTTGATCACGGTGCACATTTTTCTTCCTGTCTCAATCCCGAAAACACTCTACTAAGCTGGCCCGTGCCGAGACGCGTTTCCAGACACCTCAACCGTGCGACTGGCTCGCATAGAACCGCAATAGATTAAAAAAATGTATACGTTTATTTGCTAGTAGTGCTTTTTGATCACGGTGCACATTTTTCTTCCTGTCTAAATCCCAAAACACTCTAGCTAGCTGGCCTGCACCGAGACGCGTCTCCAGACACCTCAACCGTACGGCTAACTCGCATAGAACCGCAAAAAAATTATATACGTTTATTTGCTAGTAGTGGTTTTTTAATAACGGTGCACATTTTTCTTTCTGTCTAAATCCCGGAAACAGTCTAGCTAGCTGGCCCGCGCCGAGACGCGTCTCCAGGCACCTCAACCGTGCGGCTAACTCGCATAGAACCGCAAAAAAATTAAAAAAAATGTATACGTTTATTTGCTAGTAGTGGTTTTAAGATCACGGTGCACATTTTTCTTCCTGTCTGAATCCCGGAAACACTCTAGCTAGCTGGCCGGCGCCGAGACGCGTCTCCAGGCACCTCAACCGTGCGGTTCGCTCGCATAGAACCGCAAAAAAATTAAAAAAAATGTATACGTTTATTTGCTAGTAGTGGTTTTTTGATCACGGTGCACATTTTTCTTCCTGTCTGAATCCCGGAAACACACTAGCTAATTAGTCCGCGCTGAGACGCGTCTCAAGACACCTCAACCGTGCGGCTAACTCGCATAGAACCGCAAAAAATTTAAAAAAATGTGTAGGGTTCACACCTACCACATATTTATTTATGTTTATTATAAACACACACAGCACAACTACAACACACACATAAACACAGCCACATTATTATTATCATGTATTTTTATTGATAACACAACTCTGGACATTCACGGCATCTATAATGTTTACATTATAATGTCGGATGGTGTCGGTGGCGCAATGATCATGGGCATCATTAAATATTAGGAGCGCAATGTATAAGAAGTCGCGTGCGAAAAGGCCCTGAGTCCGGCCCTGCACGTATCGATTCGGTTTGTAGGTCAGTCGGTCAAGGACCTCGCCGCTAATCACCTGCGCTCGCGACTCGCTTCATAAAAGTTATCGTTAACTGATCTGGATGGTTTATGTGAACTGATTTCCGTATTGTGTTGTGACTATTGTGTGTCTCTTGTCTGTTCTCCTTCTGTTTCTTTGTCGTGTAATCGTGTTGTGCACGGACATTATAATCGTAAGTAGCTGAGACACTTTTATTTTCCGCGCACCCGCACTTAACTACCCACACTCACGGAAGAACTTTACCAAAAATGTATACGTTTATTTGCTAGTAGTGGTTTTTTGATCACGGTGCACATTTTTCTTCCTGTCTAAATCCCGAAAACACTCTATCTAGCTGGTTCGCGCTGAGACGCGTCTAAATACACCTCAACCGTGCGGCTGATTCGCATAGAACCGCAAAAAATTAAAAAAAAAAATGTATACGTTTCTTTGCTAGTAGTGGTTTTTTGATCACGGTGCACATTTTTCTTCCTGTCTAAATCCCGAAAACACTCTAGCTAGCTGGCTCGCGCCGAGACGCGTCTCCAGACACCTCAGCCGTGCGGCTGGCTCGCATAGAACCGCAAAAAATTTTAAAAAATGTATACGTTTATTTGCTAGTAGTGGTTTTTTGATCACGGTGCACATCTTTCTTCCTGTCTTAATCCCGAAAACACTCTAGCTAGCTGGCCCGCGCCGAGACGCGTCTCCAGACACCTCAACCGTGCGGCTGGCTCGCATAGAACCGCAAAAAAATTAAATAAATGTATACGTTTATTTGCTAGTAGTGGTTTTTTGATCACGGTGCACATTTTTCTTCCTGTCTCAATCCCGAAAACACTCTACTAAGCTGGCCCGTGCCGAGACGCGTTTCCAGACACCTCAACCGTGCGGCTGGCTCGCATAGAACCGCAAAAAAATTAAAAAAAATTATACGTTTATTTGCTAGTAGTGGTTTTTTGATCACGGTGCACATTTTTCTTCCTGTCTTAATCCCGAAAACGGTCTAGCTAGCTGGCCCTCGCCAAGACGCGTCTCCAGACACCTCAACCGTGCGGCTGGCTCGCATAGAACCGCAAAAAAATTAAAAAAATGTATACGTTTATTTGCTAGTAGTGGTTTTTTGATTACGGTGCACATTTTTCTTCCTGTATAAATCCCGGAAACACGCTACCTAGCTGGCTCGCGCCGAGACGCATCTCCAGACACCTCAACCGTGCGGCTGGCTCGAATAGAACCGCAAAAAGTTTAAAAAAATGTAACCGTTTATTTGCTAGTAGTGGTTTTTTGATCACGGTGCACATTTTTATTCCTGTCTTAATCCCGATAATACTCTGGCTAGCTGGCCTTTGCCGAGACGCGTCTCCTGACACCTCAACCGTGCGGCTGGCTCGCATAGAACCGCAATAAATTAAAAAAATGTATTAGTTTATTTGCTAGTAGTGGTTTTTTGATCACGGTGCACATTTTTCTTCCTATCTAAATCCCGAAAACACTCTAGCTAGCTGGCCCGCGCCGAGACGCGTCTCCAGAAACCTCAACCGTGCGGCTGGCTCGCATAGAACCGCAAAAAAAATTAAATAAATGTATACGTTTATTTGCTAGTAGTGGTTTTTTGATCACGGTGCACATTTTTCTTCCTGTCTTAATCCCGAAAACACACTACCTAGGTGGCCCGCACCGAGACACGTTTCCAGACACATCAGCCGTGCGGCTGGCTCGCATAGAACAGCAAAAAAAAAAAAAAAAATTTATACGTTTATTTGCTAGTAGTGGTTTTTTGATCACGGTGCACATTTTTCTTCCTGTCTTAATCCCGTAAACGCACTAGCTAGCTGGCTCTCGCCGAGACGCGTCTCCAGACACCTCAACCGTGCGGCTGGCTCGCATAGAACCGCAAAAAATTTAAAAAAAACTATACGTTTATTTGCTATTAGATGTTTTTTGATCACGGTGCACATTTTTCTTCCTGTCTAAATCCCGGAAACACTCTAGCTAGCTGGCTCGCGCCGAGACGCGTCTCCAAACACCCCAGCCGTGCGGCTGGCTCGCATAGAACCGCAAAAGAATTTAAAAAATGCAACGTTTATTTGCTAGTAGTGGTTTTTTGTTCACGGTGCACATTTTTCTTCCTGTCTAAATCCCGGAAACACTCTAGCTAGCTGGCTCGCGCCGAGACGCGTCTCCAGACACCTCAACCGTGTGGCTGGCTGGCACAGAACCGCAAAAAATTTAAAAAATGCATACGTTTATTTGCTAATAGTGGTTTTTTGATCACGGTGCACATTTTTCTTCCTGTCTCAATCCCGAAAACACGCTATCTAGCTGGTTCGCGCTGAGACGCGTCTCCAGACACCTCAACCGTGCGGCTGGCTCGCATAGAACCGCAAAAAAAATAAAAAAATATATACGTTTATTTGCTAGTAGTGGTTTTTTGATCACGGTGTACATTTTTCTTCCTGTCTAAATCCCGAAAACACTCTAGCTAGCTGGCTCGCGCCGAGACGCGTCTCCAGACACCTCAACCGTGCGGCTTGCTCGCACAGAACCGCAAAAAATAAAAAAAATATATACGTTTATTTGCTAGTAGTGGTTTTTTGATCACGGTGCACATTTTTCTTCCTGTCTAAATCCCGGAAACAATCTAGCTAGCTGGCCCGCGCCGAGACGCGTCTCCAGACACCTCAACCGTTCGGCTGGCTCGCATAGAACCGCAAAAAATTAAAAAAACATATATACGTTTATTTGCTAGTAGTTGTTTTATGATCACGGTGTACATTTTTCTTTCTGTCTAAATCCCAAAAACACACTAACTTGCTGGCTCGCGCCGAGACGCGTCTCCAGACACCTCAACCGTGCGGCTGGCTCGCATAGAACAGCAAAAAATTTAGAAAAATGTATACGTTTATTTGCTAGTAGTGGTTATTTGATCACGGTGCACAATTTTCTTCCTGTCTCAATCCCGAAAACACTCTAGCTAGCTGGCCCGCGCTAAGAAGCGTCTTCAGACACCTCAACCGTGCGGCTGACTCGCATAGAACCGCAAAAAAAAAAAAAAAGTATACGTTTATTTGCTAGTAGTGGTTTTTTGATAACGGTGCGCATTTTTCTTCCTGTCTCAATCCCAAAAACACAATAGCTAGCTGGCCCGCGCTGAGTCGCGTCTCCAGACTCCTCAATCGTGCGGCTGGCTCGCATAGAACCGCAGAAAAATTAAAAAAATGTATACGTTTATTTGCTAGTAGTGGTTTTATGATCACGGTGCACATTTTTCTTCCTGTCTAAATCCCGGAAACACTCTTTCTATCTGGCCCGCGCCGAGACGCGTCTCCAGACACCTCAACCGTGCGGCTGGCTCGCATAGAACCGCAGAAAAATTAAAAAAATGTATACGTTTATTTGCTAGTAGTGGTTTTATGATCACGGTGCACATTTTTCTTCCTGTCTAAATCCCGGAAACACACTTTCTATCTGGCTCGCGCCGAGACGCGTCTCCAGACACCTCAACCGTGCGGCTGGCTCGCATAGAACCGCAAAAAAAAAAAAAAAAATATACGTTTATTTCCTAATAGTGGTTTTTTGATCACGGTGCACATTTTTCTTCCTGTCTTAATCCCGAAATCACTCTCGTTAGCTGGTTCGCACAAAGACGCGTCTCCGGACACCTCAACCGTGCGGCTGGCTCGCATAGAACCGCAAAGAAATAAAAAAAAGTTATACGTTTATTTGCTAGTAGTGGTTTCTTGATCACGGTGCACATTTTTCTTCCTGTCTAAATCCCGATAATATTCTAGCAAGCTGGTCCGCGCTAAGACGCGTCTCCAGACACCTCAACCGTGCGGCTGGCTCGCATAGAACCGCAAAAAAAAAAAAATATATACGTTTATTTGCTAGTAGTGGTTTTTTGATCACGGTGCACATCTTTCTTCCTGTCTTAATCCCGAAAACAATCTAGCTAGCTGGCCCGCGCTGAGACGCGTCTTCAGACACATCACCCGTTCGGCGGGCTCGCATAGAACCGCAAAAAAATAAAAAAAAGTTATACGTTTATTTGCTAGTAGTGGTTTCTTGATCACGGTGCACATTTTTCTTCCTGTCTAAATCCCGAAAACACTCTAGCTAGCTGGCTCGCGCCGAGACGCGTCTCCAGACACCTCAGCCGTGCGGCTGGCTCGCATAGAACCGCAAAAAATTTTAAAAAATGTATACGTTTATTTGCTAGTAGTGGTTTTTTGATCACGGTGCACATCTTTCTTCCTGTCTTAATCCCGAAAACACTCTAGCTAGCTGACCCGCGCCGAGACGCGTCTCCAGACACCTCAACCGTACGGCTGGCTCGCATAGAACCGCAAAAAAATTAAATAAATGTATACGTTTATTTGCTAGTAGTGGTTTTTTGATCACGGTGCACATTTTTCTTCCTGTCTCAATCCCGAAAACACTCTACTAAGCTGGCCCGTGCCGAGACGCGTTTCCAGACACCTCAACCGTGCGGCTGGCTCGCATAGAACCGCAAAAAATTTAAAAAAAATTATACGTTTATTTGCTAGTAGTGGTTTTTTGATCACGGTGCACATTTTTCTTCCTGTCTAAATCTCGGAAAAACTCTAACTAGCTGACCCGCGCCGAGACGCGTCTCCAGACACCTCAACCGTGCGGCTGGCTCGCATAAAACCGCAAAAAAATTAAAAAAATGTATACGTTTATTTGCTAGTAGTGGTTTTTTGATTACGGTGCACATTTTTCTTCCTGTATAAATCCCGGAAACACGCTACCTAGCTGGCTCGCGCCGAGACGCATCTCCAGACACCTCAACCGTGCGGCTGGCTCGAATAGAACCGCAAAAAGTTTAAAAAAATGTAACCGTTTATTTGCTAGTAGTGGTTTTTTGATCACGGTGCACATTTTTATTCCTGTCTTAATCCCGATAATACTCTGGCTAGCTGGCCTTTGCCGAGACGCGTCTCCAGACACCTCAACCGTGCGGCTGGCTCGCATAGAACCGCAATAAATTAAAAAAATGTATAAGTTTATTTGCTAGTAGTGGTTTTTTGATCGCGGTGCACATTTTTCTTCCTATCTAAATCCCGAAAACACTCTAGCTAGCTGGCCCGCGCCGAGACGCGTCTCCAGACACCTCAACCGTGCGGCTGGCTCGCATAGAACCGCAAAAAAATTAAATAAATGTATACGTTTATTTGCTAGTAGTGGTTTTTTGATCACGGTGCACATTTTTCTTCCTGTCTTAATCCCGAAAACACACTACCTAGGTGGCCCGCGCCGAGACACGTTTCCAGACACATCAACCGTGCGGCTGGCTCGCATAGAACAGCAAAAAAAAATAAAAAATTTATACGTTTATTTGCTAGTAGTGGATTTTTGATCACGGTGCACATTTTTCTTCCTGTCGTAAACCCGAATACGCTCTAGCTAGCTGGCCCTCGCCGAGACGCGTCTCCACATACCTCAACCGTGCGGCTGGCTCGCATAGAACCGCAATAAATTAAAAAAATGTATAAGTTTATTTGCTAGTAGTGGTTTTTTGATCACGGTGCACATTTTTCTTCCTATCCAAATCCCGAAAACACTCTAGCTAGCTGGCCCGCGCCGAGACGCGTCTCCAGACACCTCAACCGTGCGGCTGGCTCGCATAGAACCGCAAAAAATTTAAATAAATGTATACGTTTATTTGCTAGTAGTGGTTTTTTGATCACGGCGCACATTTTTCTTCCTGTCTAAATCCCGAAAACATTCTAGCTAGCTGGCTTGCGCCGAGACGCGTCTCCAGACCCCACAGCCGTGCGGCTGGCTCGCATAGAACCGCAAAAAAAATTAAAAAATGTATACGTTTATTTGCTAGTAGTGGTTTTTTGATCACGGTGCACATTTTTCTTCCTGTCTAAATCCCGAAAACACTCTAGCTAGCTGGCCCGCGCCGAGACACGTCTCCAGACACCTGGACCGTACGGCTGGCTAGCATAGAACAGCAATAAATTAAAAAAAAAATTATACGTTTATTTCCTAGTAGTGGTTTTTTGATCACGGTGCACATTTATCTTTCTGTCTGAATCCCGAAAACATTCTAGCTAGCTGGCCTGCGCCGAGACGCGTCTCCTGACACCTCAACCGTGCGGCTGGCTCGCATAGAACCGCAAAAAAATTTAAAAAATACATACGTTTATTTGCTAGTAGTGGTTTTTTGATCACCGTGCACATTTTTCTTCCTGTCTAAATCCCGAAAACACTCTAGCTAGCTGGCTCGCGCCGAGACGCGTCTCCAGACACCTCAGCCGTGCGGCTGGCTCGCATAGAACCGCAAAAAAATTTAAAAAATGTATACGTTTATTTGCTAGTAGTGGTTTTTTGATCACGGTGCACATCATTCTTCCTGTCTTAATCCCGAAAACATTCTAGCTAGCTGGCGCGCGCCGAGACGCGTCTCCAGACACCTCAACCGTGCGGCTGGCTCGCATAGAACCGCAAAAAAATTAAATAAATGTATACGTTTATTTGCTAGTAGTGGTTTTTTGATCACGGTGCACATCTTTCTTCCTGTCTTAATCCCGAAAACATTCTAGCTAGCTGGCCCGCGCCGAGACGCGTCTCCAGACACCTCAACCGTGCGGCTGGCTCGCATAGAACCGCAAAAAAATTAAATAAATGTATACGTTTATTTGCTAGTAGTGGTTTTTTGATCACGGTGCACATTTTTCTTCCTGTCTCAATCCCGAAAACACTCTACTAAGCTGGCCCGTGCCGAGACGCGTTTCCAGACACCTCAACCGTGCGGCTGGCTCGCATAGAACCGCAAAAAATTTTAAAAAAATTATACGTTTATTTGCTAGTAGTGGTTTTTTGATCACGGTGCACATTTTTCTTCCTGTCTAAATCCCGAAAACACTCTATCTAGCTGGTTCGCGCTGAGACGCGTCTCCATACACCTCAACCGTGCGACTGGCTCGCATAGAACCGCAATAGATTAAAAAAATGTATACGTTTATTTGCTAGTAGTGCTTTTTGATCACGGTGCACATTTTTCTTCCTGTCTAAATCCCAAAACACTCTAGCTAGCTGGCCCGCACCGAGACGCGTCTCCAGACACCTCAACCGTACGGCTAACTCGCATAGAACCGCAAAAAAATTATATACGTTTATTTGCTAGTAGTGGTTTTTTAATAACGGTGCACATTTTTCTTTCTGTCTAAATCCCGGAAACAGTCTAGCTAGCTGGCCCGCGCCGAGACGCGTCTCCAGGCACCTCAACCGTGCGGCTAACTCGCATAGAACCGCAAAAAAATTAAAAAAATGTATACGTTTATTTGCTAGTAGTGGTTTTAAGATCACGGTGCACATTTTTCTTCCTGTCTGAATCCCGGAAACACTCTAGCTAGCTGGCCGGCGCCGAGACGCGTCTCCAGGCACCTCAACCGTGCGGTTCGCTCGCATAGAACCGCAAAAAAATTAAAAAAAATGTATACGTTTATTTGCTAGTAGTGGTTTTTTGATCACGGTGCACATTTTTCTTCCTGTCTGAATCCCGGAAACACACTAGCTAATTAGTCCGCGCTGAGACGCGTCTCAAGACACCTCAACCGTGCGGCTAACTCGCATAGAACCGCAAAAAATTTAAAAAAATGTGTAGGGTTCACACCTACCACATATTTATTTATGTTTATTATAAACACACACAGCACAACTACAACACACACATAAACACAGCCACATTATTATTATCATGTATTTTTATTGATAACACAACTCTGGACATTCACGGCATCTATAATGTTTACATTATAATGTCGGATGGTGTCGGTGGCGCAATGATCATGGGCATCATTAAATATTAGGAGCGCAATGTATAAGAAGTCGCGTGCGAAAAGGCCCTGAGTCCGGCCCTGCACGTATCGATTCGGTTTGTAGGTCAGTCGGTCAAGGACCTCGCCGCTAATCACCTGCGCTCGCGACTCGCTTCATAAAAGTTATCGTTAACTGATCTGGATGGTTTATGTGAACTGATTTCCGTATTGTGTTGTGACTATTGTGTGTCTCTTGTCTGTTCTCCTTCTGTTTCTTTGTCGTGTAATCGTGTTGTGCACGGACATTATAATCGTAAGTAGCTGAGACACTTTTATTTTCCGCGCACCCGCACTTAACTACCCACACTCACGGAAGAACTTTACCAAAAATGTATACGTTTATTTGCTAGTAGTGGTTTTTTGATCACGGTGCACATTTTTCTTCCTGTCTAAATCCCGAAAACACTCTATCTAGCTGGTTCGCGCTGAGACGCGTCTAAATACACCTCAACCGTGCGGCTGATTCGCATAGAACCGCAAAAAATTAAAAAAAAAATGTATACGTTTCTTTGCTAGTAGTGGTTTTTTGATCACGGTGCACATTTTTCTTCCTGTCTAAATCCCGAAAACACTCTAGCTAGCTGGCTCGCGCCGAGACGCGTCTCCAGACACCTCAGCCGTGCGGCTGGCTCGCATAGAACCGCAAAAAATTTTAAAAAATGTATACGTTTATTTGCTAGTAGTGGTTTTTTGATCACGGTGCACATCTTTCTTCCTGTCTTAATCCCGAAAACACTCTAGCTAGCTGGCCCGCGCCGAGACGCGTCTCCAGACACCTCAACCGTGCGGCTGGCTCGCATAGAACCGCAAAAAAATTAAATAAATGTATACGTTTATTTGCTAGTAGTGGTTTTTTGATCACGGTGCACATTTTTCTTCCTGTCTCAATCCCGAAAACACTCTACTAAGCTGGCCCGTGCCGAGACGCGTTTCCAGACACCTCAACCGTGCGGCTGGCTCGCATAGAACCGCAAAAAAATTAAAAAAAATTATACGTTTATTTGCTAGTAGTGGTTTTTTGATCACGGTGCACATTTTTCTTCCTGTCTTAATCCCGAAAACGGTCTAGCTAGCTGGCCCTCGCCAAGACGCGTCTCCAGACACCTCAACCGTGCGGCTGGCTCGCATAGAACCGCAAAAAAATTAAAAAAATGTATACGTTTATTTGCTAGTAGTGGTTTTTTGATTACGGTGCACATTTTTCTTCCTGTATAAATCCCGGAAACACGCTACCTAGCTGGCTCGCGCCGAGACGCATCTCCAGACACCTCAACCGTGCGGCTGGCTCTAATAGAACCGCAAAAAGTTTAAAAAAATGTAACCGTTTATTTGCTAGTAGTGGTTTTTTGATCACGGTGCACATTTTTCTTCCTGTCTAAATCCCGAAAACACTCTAGCTAGCTGGCCCGCACAAAGTCGCGTCTCCAGACACCTCAACCGTGCGGCTGGCTCGAATAGAACCGCAAAAAGTTTAAAAAAATGTAACCGTTTATTTGCTAGTAGTGGTTTTTTGATCACGGTGCACATTTTTATTCCTGTCTTAATCCCGATAATACTCTGGCTAGCTGGCCTTTGCCGAGACGCGTCTCCTGACACCTCAACCGTGCGGCTGGCTCGCATAGAACCGCAATAAATTAAAAAAATGTATTAGTTTATTTGCTAGTAGTGGTTTTTTGATCACGGTGCACATTTTTCTTCCTATCTAAATCCCGAAAACACTCTAGCTAGCTGGCCCGCGCCGAGACGCGTCTCCAGACACCTCAACCGTGCGGCTGGCTCGCATAGAACCGCAAAAAAGATTAAATAAATGTATACGTTTATTTGCTAGTAGTGGTTTTTTGATCACGGTGCACATTTTTCTTCCTGTCTTAATCCCGAAAACACACTACCTAGGTGGCCCGCACCGAGACACGTTTCCAGACACATCAGCCGTGCGGCTGGCTCGCATAGAACAGCAAAAAAAAAATAAAAAATTTATACGTTTATTTGCTAGTAGTGGTTTTTTGATCACGGTGCACATTTTTCTTCCTGTCTTAATCCCGTAAACGCACTCGCTAGCTGGCTCTCGCCGAGACGCGTCTCCAGACACCTCAACCGTGCGGCTGGCTCGCAAAGAACCGCAAAAAATTTAAAAAAAACTATACGTTTATTTGCTAGTAGATGTTTTTTGATCACGGTGCACATTTTTCTTCCTGTCTAAATCCCGGAAACACTCTCGCTAGCTGGCTCGCGCCGAGACGCGTCTCCAAACACCTCAGCCGTGCGGCTGGCTCGCATAGAACCGCAAAAGAATTTAAAAAATGCAACGTTTATTTGCTAGTAGTGGTTTTTTGTTCACGGTGCACATTTTTCTTCCTGTCTAAATCCCGGAAACACTCTAGCTAGCTGGCTCGCACCGAGACGCGTCTCCAGACACCTCAACCGTGTGGCTGGCTGGCACAGAACCGCAAAAAATTTAAAAAATGCATACGTTTATTTGCTAATAGTGGTTTTTTGATCACGGTGCACATTTTTCTTCCTGTCTCAATCCCGAAAACACGCTATCTAGCTGGTTCGCGCTGAGACGCGTCTCCAGACACCTCAACCGTGCGGCTGGCTCGCATAGAACCGCAAAAAAAATAAAAAAATATATACGTTTATTTGCTAGTAGTGGTTTTTTGATCACGGTGTACATTTTTCTTCCTGTCTAAATCCCGAAAACACTCTAGCTAGCTGGCCCGCGCCCTGACGCGTCCTCAGACCCCTCAACCGTGCGGCTGGCTTGCACAAAACCGCAAAAAAATTTAAAAAAATTATACGTTTATTTGCTAGTAGTGGTTTTATGATCACGGTGCAAATTTTTTTTCCTGTCTAAATCCCGGAAACACTCTAGCTAGCTGGCTCGCGCCGAGACGCGTCTCCAGACACCTCAACCGTGCGGCTGGCTCGCACAGAACCGCAAAAAATAAAAAAAATATATACGTTTATTTGCTAGTAGTGGTTTTTTGATCACGGTGCACATTTTTCTTCCTGTCTAAATCCCGGAAACAATCTAGCTAGCTGGCCCGCGCCGAGACGCGTCTCCAGACACCTCAACCGTTCGGCTGGCTCGCATAGAACCGCAAAAAATTAAAAAAACATATATACGTTTATTTGCTAGTAGTTGTTTTTTGATCACGGTGTACATTTTTCTTTCTGTCTAAATCCCAAAAACACACTAGCTTGCTGGCTCGCGCCGAGACGCGTCTCCAGACACCTCAACCGTGCGGCTGGCTCGCATAGAACAGCAAAAAATTTAGAAAAATGTATACGTTTATTTGCTAGTAGTGGTTATTTGATCACGGTGCACAATTTTCTTCCTGTCTCAATCCCGAAAACACTCTAGCTAGCTGGCCCGCGCTAGGACGCGTCTTCAGACACCTCAACCGTGCGGCTGGCTCGCATAGAACCGCAAAAAATTAAAAAAATGTTATACGTTTATTTGCTAGTAGTGGTTTTTTGATCACGGTGCACATTTTTCTTTCTGTCTTAATCCCGAAAACATTCTAACTAGCTGGCCCGCGCCGAAACGCGTATCCAGACACCTCAATCGTGCGGCTGGGTCGCATAGAACCGCAAAAAAAAAAAAAAATGTATACGTTTATTTGCTAGTAGTGGTTTTTTGATAACGGTGCGCATTTTTCTTCCTATCTCAATCCCGAAAACACAATAGCTAGCTGGCCCGCGCTGAGTCGCGTCTCCAGACTCCTCAATCGTGCGGCTGGCTCGCATAGAACCGCAGAAAAATTAAAAAAATGTATACGTTTATTTGCTAGTAGTGGTTTTATGATCACGGTGCACATTTTTCTTCCTGTCTAAATCCCGGAAACACTCTTTCTATCTGGCCCGCGCCGAGACGCGTCTCCAGACACCTCAACCGTGCGGCTGGCTCGCATAGAACCGCAAAAAAAAAAAAAAAAATATACGTTTATTTCCTAATACTGGTTTTTTGATCACGGTGCACATTTTTCTTCCTGTCTTTATCCCGAAAACACTCTCGTTAGCTGGTTCGCACAGAGACGCGTCTCCGGACACCTCAACCGTGCGGCTGGCTCGCATAGAACCGCAAAAAAATTAAAAAAAGTTATACGTTTATTTGCTAGTAGTGGTTTCTTGATCACGGTGCACATTTTTCTTCCTGTCTAAATCCCGATAATATTCTAGCTAGCTGGTCCGCACTAAGACGCGTCTCCAGACACCTCAACCGTGCGGCTGGCTCGCATAGAACCGCAAAAAAAAAAAATATATACGTTTATTTGCTAGTAGTGGTTTTTTGATCACGGTGCACATCTTTCTTCCTGTCTTAATCCCGAAAACAATCTAGCTAGCTGGCCCGCGCTGAGACGCGTCTTCAGACACATCACCCGTTCGGCGGGCTCGCATAGAACCGCAAAAAAATAAAAAAAAGTTATACGTTTATTTGCTAGTAGTGGTTTCTTGATCACGGTGCACATTTTTCTTCCTGTCTAAATCCCGAAAACACTCTAGCTAGCTGGCTCGCGCCGAGACGCGTCTCCAGACACCTCAGCCGTGCGGCTGGCTCGCATAGAACCGCAAAAAATTTTAAAAAATGTATACGTTTATTTGCTAGTAGTGGTTTTTTGATCACGGTGCACATCTTTCTTCCTGTCTTAATCCCGAAAACACTCTAGCTAGCTGGCCCGCGCCGAGACGCGTCTCCAGACACCTCAACCGTACGGCTGGCTCGCATAGAACCGCAAAAAAATTAAATAAATGTATACGTTTATTTGCTAGTAGTGGTTTTTTGATCACGGTGCACATTTTTCTTCCTGTCTCAATCCCGAAAACACTCTACTAAGCTGGCCCGTGCCGAGACGCGTTTCCAGACACCTAAACCGTGCGGCTGGCTCGCATAGAACCGCAAAAAATTAAAAAAAAATTATACGTTTATTTGCTAGTAGTGGTTTTTTGATCACGGTGCACATTTTTCTTCCTGTCTTAATCCCGAAAACGGTCTAGCTAGCTGGCCCTCGCCAAGACGCGTCTCCAGACACCTCAACCGTGCGGCTGGCTCGCATAGAACCGCAAAAAAATTAAATAAATGTATACGTTTATTTGCTAGTAGTGGTTTTTTGATCACGGTGCACATTTTTCTTCCTGTCTTAATCCCGAAAACACACTACCTAGGTGGCCCGCGCCGAGACACGTTTCCAGACACATCAACCGTGCGGCTGGCTCGCATAGAACAGCAAAAAAAAATAAAAAATTTATACGTTTATTTGCTAGTAGTGGTTTCTTGATCACGGTGCACATTTTTCTTCCTGTCTAAATCCCGAAAACACTCTAGCTAGCTGGCTCGCGCCGAGACGCGTCTCCAGACACCTCAGCCGTGCGGCTGGCTCGCATAGAACCGCAAAAAATTTTAAAAAATGTATACGTTTATTTGCTAGTAGTGGTTTTTTGATCACGGTGCACATCTTTCTTCCTGTCTTAATCCCGAAAACACTCTAGCTAGCTGGCCCGCGCCGAGACGCGTCTCCAGACACCTCAACCGTACGGCTGGCTCGCATAGAACCGCAAAAAAATTAAATAAATGTATACGTTTATTTGCTAGTAGTGGTTTTTTGATCACGGTGCACATTTTTCTTCCTGTCTCAATCCCGAAAACACTCTACTAAGCTGGCCCGTGCCGAGACGCGTTTCCAGACACCTAAACCGTGCGGCTGGCTCGCATAGAACCGCAAAAAATTAAAAAAAAATTATACGTTTATTTGCTAGTAGTGGTTTTTTGATCACGGTGCACATTTTTCTTCCTGTCTTAATCCCGAAAACGGTCTAGCTAGCTGGCCCTCGCCAAGACGCGTCTCCAGACACCTCAACCGTGCGGCTGGCTCGCATAGAACCGCAAAAAAATTAAATAAATGTATACGTTTATTTGCTAGTAGTGGTTTTTTGATCACGGTGCACATTTTTCTTCCTGTCTTAATCCCGAAAACACACTACCTAGGTGGCCCGCGCCGAGACACGTTTCCAGACACATCAACCGTGCGGCTGGCTCGCATAGAACAGCAAAAAAAAATAAAAAATTTATACGTTTATTTGCTAGTAGTGGATTTTTGATCACGTTGCACATTTTTCTTCCTGTCGTAAACCCGAATACGCTCTAGCTAGCTGGCCCTCGCCGAGACGCGTCTCCACATACCTCAACCGTGCGGCTGGCTCGCATAGAACCGCAATAAATTAAAAAAATGTATAAGTTTATTTGCTAGTAGTGGTTTTTTGATCACGGTGCACATTTTTCTTCCTATCCAAATCCCGAAAACACTCTAGTTAGCTGGCCCGCGCCGAGACGCGTCTCCAGACACCTCAACCGTGCGGCTGGCTCGCATAGAACCGCAAAAAAATTAAATAAATGTATACGTTTATTTGCTAGTAGTGGTTTTTTGATCACGGCGCACATTTTTCTTCCTGTCTAAATCCCGAAAACATTCTAGCTAGCTGGCTTGCGCCGAGACGCGTCTCCAGACACCACAGCCGTGCGGCTGGCTCGCATAGAACCGCAAAAAAAATTAAAAAATGTATACGTTTATTTGCTAGTAGTGGTTATTTGATCACGGTGCACAATTTTCTTCCTGTCTCAATCCCGAAAACACTCTAGCTAGCTGGCCCGCGCTAAGACGCGTCTCCAGACACCTCAACCGTGCGGCTGGCTCGCATAGAACCGCAAAAAATTAAAAAAATGTTATACGTTTATTTGCTAGTAGTGGTTTTTTGATAACGGTGCGCATTTTTCTTCCTGTCTCAATCCCGAAAACACAATAGCTAGCTGGCCCGCGCTGAGTCGCGTCTCCAGACTCCTCAATCGTGCGGCTGGCTCGCATAGAACCGCAGAAAAATTAAAAAAATGTATACGTTTATTTGCTAGTAGTGGTTTTATGATCACGATGCACATTTTTCTTCCTGTCTAAATCCCGGAAACACTCTTTCTATCTGGCCCGCGCCGAGACGCGTCTCCAGACACCTCAACCGTGCGGCTGGCTCGCATAGAACCGCAGAAAAATTAAAAAAATGTATACGTTTATTTGCTAGTAGTGGTTTTATGATCACGGTGCACATTTTTCTTCCTGTCTAAATCCCGGAAACACACTTTCTATCTGGCTCGCGCCGAGACGCGTCTCCAGACACCTCAACCGTGCGGCTGGCTCGCATAGAACCGCAAAAAAAAAAAAAAAAATATACGTTTATTTCCTAATAGTGGTTTTTTGATCACGGTGCACATTTTTCTTCCTGTCTTAATCCCGAAAACACTCTCGTTAGCTGGTTCGCACAAAGACGCGTCTCCGGACACCTCAACCGTGCGGCTGGCTCGCATAGAACCGCAAAAAAATAAAAAAAAAGTTATACGTTTATTTGCTAGTAGTGGTTTCTTGATCACGGTGCACATTTTTCTTCCTGTCTAAATCCCGATAATATTCTAGCTAGCTGGTCCGCGCTAAGACGCGTCTCCAGACACCTCAACCGTGCGGCTGGCTCGCATAGAACCGCAAAAAAAAAAAAATATATACGTTTATTTGCTAGTAGTGGTTTTTTGATCACGGTGCACATCTTTCTTCCTGTCTTAATCCCGAAAACAATCTAGCTAGCTGGCCCGCGCTGAGACGCGTCTTCAGACACATCACCCGTTCGGCGGGCTCGCATAGAACCGCAAAAAAATAAAAAAAAGTTATACGTTTATTTGCTAGTAGTGGTTTCTTGATCACGGTGCACATTTTTCTTCCTGTCTAAATCCCGAAAACACTCTAGCTAGCTGGCTCGCGCCGAGACGCGTCTCCAGACACCTCAGCCGTGCGGCTGGCTCGCATAGAACCGCAAAAAATTTAAAAATATGTATACGTTTATTTGCTAGTAGTGGTTTTTTGATCACGGTGCACATCTTTCTTTCTGTCTTAATCCCGAAAACACTCTAGCTAGCTGGCCCGCTCCGAGACGCGTCTCCAGACACCTCAACCGTACGGCTGGCTCGCATAGAACCGCAAAAAAATTAAATAAATGTATACGTTTATTTGCTAGTAGTGGTTTTTTGATCACGGTGCACATTTTTCTTCCTGTCTCAATCCCGAAAACACTCTACTAAGCTGGCCCGTGCCGAGACGCGTTTCCAGACACCTAAACCGTGCGGCTGGCTCGCATAGAACCGCAAAAAATTAAAAAAAAATTATACGTTTATTTGCTAGTAGTGGTTTTTTGATCACGGTGCACATTTTTCTTCCTGTCTTAATCCCGAAAACGGTCTAGCTAGCTGGCCCTCGCCAAGACGCGTCTCCAGACACCTCAACCGTGCGGCTGGCTCGCATAGAACCGCAAAAAAATTAAAAAAATGTATACGTTTATTTGCTAGTAGTGGTTTTTTGATTACGGTGCACATTTTTCTTCCTGTATAAATCCCGGAAACACGCTACCTAGCTGGCTCGCGCCGAGACGCATCTCCAGACACCTCAACCGTGCGGCTGGCTCGAATAGAACCGCAAAAAGTTTAAAAAAATGTAACCGTTTATTTGCTAGTAGTGGTTTTTTGATCACGGTGCACATTTTTCTTCCTGTCTTAATCCCGATAATACTGTGGCTAGCTGGCCTTTGCCGAGACGCGTCTCCTGACACCTCAACCGTGCGGCTGGCTCGCATAGAACCGCAATAAATTAAAAAAATGTATTAGTTTATTTGCTAGTAGTGGTTTTTTGATCACGGTGCACATTTTTCTTCCTATCTAAATCCCGAAAACACTCTAGCTAGCTGGCCCGCGCCAAGACGCGTCTCCAGACACCTCAACCGTGCGGCTGGCTCGCATAGAACCGCAAAAAAAATTAAATAAATGTATACGTTTATTTGCTAGTAGTGGTTTTTTGATCACGGTGCACATTTTTCTTCCTGTCTTAATCCCGAAAACACACTACCTAGGTGGCCCGCGCCGAGACACGTTTCCAGACACATCAGCCGTGCGGCTGGCTCGCATAGAACAGCAAAAAAAAAATAAAAAATTTATACGTTTATTTGCTAGTAGTGGTTTTTTGATCACGGTGCACATTTTTCTTCCTGTCTTAATCCCGTAATTGCACTAACTAGCTGGCTCTCGCCGAGACGCGTCTCCAGACACCTCAACCGTGCGGCTGGCTCGCATAGAACCGCAAAAAATTTTAAAAAAACTATACGTTTATTTGCTAGTAGTGGTTTTTTGATCACGGTGCACATTTTTCTTCCTGTCTAAATCCCGGAAACACTCTAGCTAGCTGGCTCGCGCCGAGACGCGTCTCCAAACACCTCAGCCGTGCGGCTGGCTCGCATAGAACCGCAAAAGAATTTAAAAAATGCAACGTTTATTTGCTAGTAGTGGTTTTTTGTTCACGGTGCACATTTTTCTTCCTGTCTAAATCCCGAAAACACGCTAGCTAGCTGGCTCGCGCCGAGACGCGTCTCCAGACACCTCAACCGTGTGGCTGGCTGGCACAGAACCGCAAAAAATTTAAAAAATGCATACGTTTATTTGCTAATAGTGGTTTTTTGATCACGGTGCACATTTTTCTTACTGTCTCAATCCCGAAAACACTCTATCTAGCTGGTTCGCGCTGAGACGCGTCTCCAGACACCTCAACCGTGCGGCTGGCTCGCATAGAACCGCAAAAAAAATAAAAAAATATATACGTTTATTTGCTAGTAGTGGTTTTTTGATCACGGTGTACATTTTTCTTCCTGTCTAAATCCCGAAAACACTCTAGCTAGCTGGCCCGCGCCCTGACGCGTCCTCAGACCCCTCAACCGTGCGGCTGGCTTGCAAAAAACCGCAAAAAAAATTAAAAAAATTATACGTTTATTTGCTAGTAGTGGTTTTATGATCACGGTGCACATTTTTCTTACTGTCTAAATCCCTGAAACACTCTAGCTAGCTGGCTCGCGCCGAGACGCGTCTCCAGACACCTCAACCGTGCGGCTGGCTCGCACAGAACCGCAAAAAATAAAAAAAATATATACGTTTATTTGCTAGTAGTGGTTTTTTGATCACGGTGCACATTTTTCTTCCTGTCTAAATGCCGGAAAAAATCTAGCTAGCTGGCCCGCGCCGAGACGCGTCTCCAGACACCTCAACCGTTCGGCTGGCTCGCATAGAACCGCAAAAAATTAAAAAAACATATATACGTTTATTTGCTAGTAGTTGTTTTATGATCACGGTGTACATTTTTCTTTCTGTCTAAATCCCAAAAACACACTAGCTTGCTGGCTCGTGCCGAGACGCGTCTCCAGACACCTCAACCGTGCGGCTGGCTCGCATAGAACAGCAAAAAATTTATAAAAATGTATACGTTTATTTGCTAGTAGGGGTTATTTGATCACGGTGCACAATTTTCTTCCTGTCTCAATCCCGAAAACACTCTAGCTAGCTGGCCCGCGCTAAGACGCGTCTTCAGACACCTCAACCGTGCGGCTGGCTCGCATAGAACCGCAAAAAATTAAAAAAATGTTATACGTTTATTTGCTAGTAGTGGTTTTTTGATCACGGTGCACATTTTTCTTTCTGTCTAAATCCCGAAAACATTCTAACTAGCTGGCCCGCGCCGAAACGCGTATCCAGACACCTCAATCGTGCGGCTGGGTCGCATAGAACCGCAAAAAAAAAAAAAAAAATGTATACGTTTATTTGCTAGTAGTGGTTTTTTGATAACGGTGCACATTTTTCTTCCTGTCTCAATCCCGAAAACACATTTGCTAGCTGGCCCGCGCTGAGTCGCGTCTCCAGACTCCTCAATCGTGCGGATGGCTCGCATAGAACCGCAGAAAAATTAAAAAAATGTATACGTTTATTTGCTAGTAGTGGTTTTATGATCACGGTGCACATTTTTCTTCCTGTCTAAATCCCGGAAACACTCTTTCTATCTGGCCCGCGCCGAGACGCGTCTCCAGACACCTCAACCGTGCGGCTGGCTCGCATAGAACCGCAAAAAAAAAAAAAAAAATATACGTTTATTTGCTAGTAGTGGTTTTTTGATCACGGTGCACATTTTTCTTCCTGTCTAAATCCCGATAATATTCTAGCTAGCTGGTCCGCGCTAAGGCGCGTCTCCAGACACCTCAACCGTGCGGCTGGCTCGCATAGAACCGCAAAAAAAAAAATATATATATACGTTTATTTGCTAGTAGTGGTTTTTTGATCACGGTGCACATCTTTCTTCCTGTCTTAATCCCGAAAACAATCTGGCTAGCTGGCCCGCGCTGAGACGCGTCTTCAGACACATCACCCGTTCGGCGGGCTCGCATAGAACCGCAAAAAAATAAAAAAAAGTTATACGTTTATTTGCTAGTAGTGGTTTCTTGATCACGGTGCACATTTTTCTTCCTGTCTAAATCCCGGAAACACTCTAGCTAGCTGGCTCGCAGGGAGACGCGTCTCCAGACTCCTCAACCGTGCGGCTAGCTCGCATAGAACCGCAAAAAAAATTAAAAAATGTATACGTTTATTTGCTAGTAGTGGTTTTTTGATCATGGTGCACATTTTTCTTCCTGTCTAAATCCCGGAAACATTCTTTCTATCTGGCCCGCGCCGAGACGCGTCTCCAGACGCCTCAACCGTGCGGCTGGCTCGCATAGAACCGCAAAAAATAAAAATAAAATTATACGTTTATTACCTAATAGTGGTTTTTTGATCACGGTGCACAGTTTTCTTCTTGTCTAAATCCAGAAAACATTCTACCTAGCTGGCCCGCGCCCAGACGCGTCCTCAGACACCTCAACCGTGCGGCTGGCTCGCATAAAACCGCAAAAAAATTAAAAAAATGTATACGTTTATTTGCTAGTAGTGGTTTTTTGATCACGGTGCACATTTTTTTACCTGTCTAAATCCCGAAAACATTCTAACTAGCTGGCCCGCGCCGAGACGCGTCTCCAGACACCTCAACCGTGCAGCTGGCTCGCATAGAACCGCAAAAAATTAAAAAAAAATGTATACGTTTATTTGCTAGTAGTGGTTTTTTGATCACGGTGCACATTTTTCTTCCTTTCTAAATCCCTGAAACACTCTAGCTAGCTGGCCCGCGCCGAGACGCGTCTCCTGTCACCTCAACCGTGCGGCTGGCTTGCAAAGTACCGCAAAAAAATTAAAAAAATATACGTTTATTTGCTAGTAGTGGATTTTTGATCACGTTGCACATTTTTCTTCCTGTCGTAAACCCGAATACGCTCTAGCTAGCTGGCCCTCGCCGAGACGCGTCTCCACATACCTCAACCGTGCGGCTGGCTCGCATAGAACCGCAATAAATTAAAAAAATGTATAAGTTTATTTGCTAGTAGTGGTTTTTTGATCACGGTGCACATTTTTCTTCCTATCCAAATCCCGAAAACACTCTAGCTAGCTGGCCCGCGCCGAGACGCGTCTCCAGACACCTCAACCGTGCGGCTGGCTCGCATAGAACCGCAAAAAAATTAAATAAATGTATACGTTTATTTGCTAGTAGTGGTTTTTTGATCACGGCGCACATTTTTCTTCCTGTCTAAATCCCGAAAACAATCTAGCTAGCTGGCTTGCGCCGAGACGCGTCTCCAGACACCACAGCCGTGCGGCTGGCTCGCATAGAACCGCAAAAAAAATTAAAAAATGTATACGTTTATTTGCTAGTAGTGGTTATTTGATCACGGTGCACAATTTTCTTCCTGTCTCAATCCCGAAAACACTCTAGCTAGCTGGCCCGCGCTAAGACGCGTCTTCAGACACCTCAACCGTGCGGCTGGCTCGCATAGAACCGCAAAAAATTAAAAAAATGTTATACGTTTATTTGCTAGTAGTGGTTTTTTGATAACGGTGCGCATTTTTCTTCCTGTCTCAATCCCGAAAACACAATAGCTAGCTGGCCCGCGCTGAGTCGCGTCTCCAGACTCCTCAATCGTGCGGCTGGCTCGCATAGAACCGCAGAAAAATTAAAAAAATGTATACGTTTATTTGCTAGTAGTGGTTTTATGATCACGGTGCACATTTTTCGTCCTGTCTAAATCCCGGAAACACTCTTTCTATCTGGCCCGCGCCGAGACGCGTCTCCAGACACCTCAACCGTGCGGCTGGCTCGCATAGAACCGCAGAAAAATTAAAAAAATGTATACGTTTATTTGCTAGTAGTGGTTTTATGATCACGGTGCACATTTTTCTTCCTGTCTAAATCCCGGAAACACACTTTCTATCTGGCTCGCGCCGAGACGCGTCTCCAGACACCTCAACCGTGCGGCTGGCTCGCATAGAACCGCAAAAAAAAAAAAAAAAATATACGTTTATTTCCTAATAGTGGTTTTTTGATCACGGTGCACATTTTTCTTCCTGTCTTAATCCCGAAAACACTCTCGTTAGCTGGTTCGCACAAAGACGCGTCTCCGGACACCTCAACCGTGCGGCTGGCTCGCATAGAACCGCAAAAAAATTAAAAAAAGTTATACGTTTATTTGCTAGTAGTGGTTTCTTGATCACGGTGCACATTTTTCTTCCTGTCTAAATCCCGATAATATTCTAGCTAGCTGGTCCGCACTAAGACGCGTCTCCAGACACCTCAACCGTGCGGCTGGCTCGCATAGAACCGCAAAAAAAAAAAAATATATACGTTTATTTGCTAGTAGTGGTTTTTTGATCACGGTGCACATCTTTCTTCCTGTCTTAATCCCGAAAACAATCTAGCTAGCTGGCCCGCGCTGAGACGCGTCTTCAGACACATCACCCGTTCGGCGGGCTCGCATAGAACCGCAAAAAAATAAAAAAAAGTTATACGTTTATTTGCTAGTAGTGGTTTCTTGATCACGGTGCACATTTTTCTTCCTGTCTAAATCCCGAAAACACTCTAGCTAGCTGGCTCGCGCCGAGACGCGTCTCCAGACACCTCAGCCGTGCGGCTGGCTCGCATAGAACCGCAAAAAATTTAAAAATATGTATACGTTTATTTGCTAGTAGTGGTTTTTTGATCACGGTGCACATCTTTCTTCCTGTCTTAATCCCGAAAACACTCTAGCTAGCTGGCCCGCTCCGAGACGCGTCTCCAGACACCTCAACCGTACGGCTGGCTCGCATAGAACCGCAAAAAAATTAAATAAATGTATACGTTTATTTGCTAGTAGTGGTTTTTTGATCACGGTGCACATTTTTCTTCCTGTCTCAATCCCGAAAACACGCTACTAAGCTGGCCCGTGCCGAGACGCGTTTCCAGACACCTAAACCGTGCGGCTGGCTCGCATAGAACCGCAAAAAATTAAAAAAAAATTATACGTTTATTTGCTAGTAGTGGTTTTTTGATCACGGTGCACATTTTTCTTCCTGTCTTAATCCCGAAAACGGTCTAGCTAGCTGGCCCTCGCCAAGACGCGTCTCCAGACACCTCAACCGTGCGGCTGGCTCGCATAGAACCGCAAAAAAATTAAAAAAATGTATACGTTTATTTGCTAGTAGTGGTTTTTTGATTACGGTGCACATTTTTCTTCCTGTATAAATCCCGGAAACACGCTACCTAGCTGTCTCGCGCCGAGACGCATCTCCAGACACCTCAACCGTGCGGCTGGCTCGAATAGAACCGCAAAAAGTTTAAAAAAATGTAACCGTTTATTTGCTAGTAGTGGTTTTTTGATCACGGTGCACATTTTTCTTCCTGTCTTAATCCCGATAATACTGTGGCTAGCTGGCCTTTGCCGAGACGCGTCTCCTGACACCTCAACCGTGCGGCTGGCTCGCATAGAACCGCAATAAATTAAAAAAATGTATTAGTTTATTTGCTAGTAGTGGTTTTTTGATCACGGTGCACATTTTTCTTCCTACCTAAATCCCGAAAACACTCTAGCTAGCTGGCCCGCGCCAAGACGCGTCTCCAGACACCTCAACCGTGCGGCTGGCTCGCATAGAACCGCAAAAAAAATTAAATAAATGTATACGTTTATTTGCTAGTAGTGGTTTTTTGATCACGGTGCACATTTTTCTTCCTGTCTTAATCCCGAAAACACACTACCTAGGTGGCCCGCGCCGAGACACGTTTCCAGACACATCAGCCGTGCGGCTGGCTCGCATAGAACAGCAAAAAAAAAATAAAAAATTTATACGTTTATTTGCTAGTAGTGGCTTTTTGATCACGGTGCACATTTTTCTTCCTGTCTTAATCCCGTAATTGCACTAACTAGCTGGCTCTCGCCGAGACGCGTCTCCAGACACCTCAACCGTGCGGCTGGCTCGCATAGAACCGCAAAAAATTAAAAAAAAACTATACGTTTATTTGCTAGTAGTGGTTTTTTGATCACGGTGCACATTTTTCTTCCTGTCTAAATCCCGGAAACACTCTAGCTAGCTTACTCGCGCCGAGACGCGTCTCCAAACACCTCAGCCGTGCGGCTGGCTCGCATAGAACCGCAAAAGAATTTAAAAAATGCAACGTTTATTTGCTAGTAGTGGTTTTTTGTTCACGGTGCACATTTTTCTTCCTGTCTAAATCCCGAAAACACGCTAGCTAGCTGGCTCGCGCCGAGACGCGTCTCCAGACACCTCAACCGTGTGGCTGGCTGGCACAGAACCGCAAAAAATTTAAAAAATGCATACGTTTATTTGCTAATAGTGGTTTTTTGATCACGGTGCACATTTTTCTTACTGTCTCAATCCCGAAAACACTCTATCTAGCTGGTTCGCGCTGAGACGCGTCTCCAGACACCTCAACCGTGCGGCTGGCTCGCATAGAACCGCAAAAAAAATAAAAAAATATATACGTTTATTTGCTAGTAGTGGTTTTTTGATCACGGTGTACATTTTTCTTCCTGTCTAAATCCCGAAAACACTCTAGCTAGCTGGCCCGCGCCCTGACGCGTCCTCAGACCCCTCAACCGTGCGGCTGGCTTGCAAAAAACCGCAAAAAAATTTAAAAAAATTATACGTTTATTTGCTAGTAGTGGTTTTATGATCACGGTGCAAATTTTTCTTACTGTCTAAATCCCGGAAACACTCTAGCTAGCTGGCTCGCGCCGAGACGCGTCTCCAGACACCTCAACCGTGCGGCTGGCTCGCACAGAACCGCAAAAAATAAAAAAAATATATACGTTTATTTGCTAGTAGTGGTTTTTTGATCACGGTGCACATTTTTCTTCCTGTCTAAATCCCGGAAAAAATCTAGCTGGCTGGCCCGCGCCGAGACGCGTCTCCAGACACCTCAACCGTTCGGCTGGCTCGCATAGAACCGCAAAAAATTAAAAAAACATATATACGTTTATTTGCTAGTAGTTGTTTTTTGATCACGGTGTACATTTTTCTTTCTGTCTAAATCCCAAAAACACACTAGCTTGCTGGCTCGTGCCGAGACGCGTCTCCAGACACCTCAACCGTGCGGCTGGCTCGCATAGAACAGCAAAAAATTTATAAAAATGTATACGTTTATTTGCTAGTAGGGGTTATTTGATCACGGTGCACAATTTTCTTCCTGTCTCAATCCCGAAAACACTCTAGCTAGCTGGCCCGCGCTAAGACGCGTCTTCAGACACCTCAACCGTGCGGCTGGCTCGCATAGAACCGCAAAAAATTAAAAAAATGTTATACGTTTATTTGCTAGTAGTGGTTTTTTGATCACGGTGCACATTTTTCTTTCTGTCTAAATCCCGAAAACATTCTAACTAGCTGGCCCGCGCCGAAACGCGTATCCAGACACCTCAATCGTGCGGCTGGGTCGCATAGAACCGCAAAAAAAAAAAAAAAATGTATACGTTTATTTGCTAGTAGTGGTTTTTTGATAACGGTGCACATTTTTCTTCCTGTCTCAATCCCGAAAACACATTTGCTAGCTGGCCCGCGCTGAGTCGCGTCTCCAGACTCCTCAATCGTGCGGATGGCTCGCATAGAACCGCAGAAAAATTAAAAAAATGTATACGTTTATTTGCTAGTAGTGGTTTTATGATCACGGTGCACATTTTTCTTCCTGTCTAAATCCCGGAAACACTCTTTCTATCTGGCCCGCGCCGAGACGCGTCTCCAGACACCTCAACCGTGCGGCTGGCTCGCATAGAACCGCAAAAAAAAAAAAAAAAATATACGTTTATTTGCTAGTAGTGGTTTTTTGATCACGGTGCACATTTTTCTTCCTGTCTAAATCCCGATAATATTCTAGCTAGCTGGTCCGCGCTAAGGCGCGTCTCCAGACACCTCAACCGTGCGGCTGGCTCGCATAGAACCGCAAAAAAAAAAATATATATATACGTTTATTTGCTAATAGTGGTTTTTTGATCACGGTGCACATCTTTCTTCCTGTCTTAATCCCGAAAACAATCTGGCTAGCTGGCCCGCGCTGAGACGCGTCTTCAGACACATCACCCGTTCGGCGGGCTCGCATAGAACCGCAAAAAAATAAAAAAAAGTTATACGTTTATTTGCTAGTAGTGGTTTCTTGATCACGGTGCACATTTTTCTTCCTGTCTAAATCCCGGAAACACTCTAGCTAGCTGGCTCGCAGGGAGACGCGTCTCCAGACTCCTCAACCGTGCGGCTAGCTCGCATAGAACCGCAAAAAAAATTAAAAAATGTATACGTTTATTTGCTAGTAGTGGTTTTTTGATCATGGTGCACATTTTTCTTCCTGTCTAAATCCCGGAAACATTCTTTCTATCTGGCCCGCGCCGAGACGCGTCTCCAGACGCCTCAACCGTGCGGCTGGCTCGCATAGAACCGCAAAAAATAAAAATAAAATTATACGTTTATTACCTAATAGTGGTTTTTTGATCACGGTGCACAGTTTTCTTCTTGTCTAAATCCAGAAAACATTCTACCTAGCTGGCCCGCGCCCAGACGCGTCCTCAGACACCTCAACCGTGCGGCTGGCTCGCATAAAACCGCAAAAAAATTAAAAAAATGTATACGTTTATTTGCTAGTAGTGGTTTTTTGATCACGGTGCACATTTTTTTACCTGTCTAAATCCCGAAAACATTCTAACTAGCTGGCCCGCGCCGAGACGCGTCTCCAGACACCTCAACCGTGCAGCTGGCTCGCATAGAACCGCAAAAAATTAAAAAAAAATGTATACGTTTATTTGCTAGTAGTGGTTTTTTGATCACGGTGCACATTTTTCTTCCTTTCTAAATCCCTGAAACACTCTAGCTAGCTGGCCCGCGCCGAGACGCGTCTCCTGTCACCTCAACCGTGCGGCTGGCTTGCAAAGTACCGCAAAAAAATTAAAAAAATATACGTTTATTTGCTAGTAGTGGTTTTTTGATCACGGTGCACATTATTCTTCCTGTCTCAATCCCGAAAACACTCTACCTAGCTGGCCCGCGCCGAGACGCGTTTCCAGACAGCTCAACCGTGCAGCTGGCTCGCATAGAACCGCAAAAAAAATAAAAAAAAGGTATACGTTTATTTCCTAGTAGTGGTTTTTTGATCACGGTGCACATTTTTCTTTCTGTCTAAATCCCGAAAACAATCTTACTAGCTGGCCCGCGCCGAGACGCGTCTCCAGACACCTCAACCGTGCGGCTGATTCGCATAGAACCGCAACAATTTTAAAAAAATTTATACGTTTATTTGCTAGTAGTGGTTTTTTGATCACGGTGCACATTTTTCTTCCTGTCTAAATCCCGAAACACACTATGTAGCCGGCCCGCGCTGTGACGCGTCTCCAAACACCTCAACCGTGCGGCTGGCTCGCATAGAACCGCAAAAATTAAAAAAAAATGTATACGTTTATTTGCTAGTAGTGTTTTTTTGATCACGGTGCACATTTTTCTTCCTGTCTCAATCCCGAAAACACAATAACTAGCTGGCCCGCACAAAGACGCGTCTCCAGACACCTCAACCGTGCCGCTGGCTCGCATAGAACCACAATTTTTTTTAAAAAATGTATACGTTTATTTGCTAGTAGTGGTTTTTTGATCACGGTGCACATTTTTCTTCCTGTCTTAATCTCGAGAACACTCTAGCTACATGGCCCGCGCCGAGACGCGTCTCCAGACACCTCAACCTTGCGGCTGGCTCGCATAAAACCGCAAAAAATTTTTAAAAAAATTATACGTTTATTTGCTAGTAGTGGTTTTTGATCACGGTGCACATTTTCCTTCCTGTCTTAATTCCGAAAACACTCTCATTAGCTGGCCCGCACAAAGACGCGTCTCCGGACACATCAACCGTGCGGCTGGCTCGCATAGAACCGCAAAAAATTAAAAAAAAAATATACGTTTATTTCCTAATAGTGGTTTTTTGATCACGGTGCACATTTTTCTTCCTGTCTCAATCCCGAAAACAAGCTAGCTGGCTGGCCCGCACAAATACGCGTCTCCAGACACCTCAACCGTGCGGCTGGCTCGCATAGAACCGCAAAAAAAAAAAAAAATATATACGTTTATTTGCTAGTAGTGGTTTTTTGATCACGGTGCACATTTTTCTTCCTGTCTAAATCCCGATAATATTCTAGCTAGCTGGTCCGCGCTAAGACGCGTCTCCAGACACCTCAACCGTGCGGCTGGCTCGCATAGAACCGCAAAAAAAAAAATATATATATACGTTTATTTGCTAGTAGTGGTTTTTTGATCACGGTGCACATCTTTCTTCCTGTGTTAATCCCGAAAACAATCTGGCTAGCTGGCCCGCGCTGAGACGCGTCTTCAGACACATCACCCGTTCGGCGGGCTCGCATAGAACCGCAAAAAAATAAAAAAAAGTTATACGTTTATTTGCTAGTAGTGGTTTCTTGATCACGGTGCACATTTTTCTTCCTGTCTAAATCCCGGAAACACTCTAGCTAGCTGGCTCGCAGGGAGACGCGTCTCCAGACTCCTCAACCGTGCGGCTAGCTCGCATAGAACCGCAAAAAAAATTAAAAAATGTATACGTTTATTTGCTAGTAGTGGTTTTTTGATCATGGTGCACATTTTTCTTCCTGTCTAAATCCCGGAAACATTCTTTCTATCTGGCCCGCGCCGAGACGCGTCTCCAGACGCCTCAACCGTGCGGCTGGCTCGCATAGAACCGCAAAAAATAAAAATAAAATTATACGTTTATTACCTAATAGTGGTTTTTTGATCACGGTGCACAGTTTTCTTCTTGTCTAAATCCAGAAAACATTCTACCTAGCTGGCCCGCGCCCAGACGCGTCCTCAGACACCTCAACCGTGCGGCTGGCTCGCATAAAACCGCAAAAAAATTAAAAAAATGTATACGTTTATTTGCTAGTAGTGGTTTTTTGATCACGGTGCACATTTTTTTACCTGTCTAAATCCCGAAAACATTCTAACTAGCTGGCCCGCGCCGAGACGCGTCTCCAGACACCTCAACCGTGCAGCTGGCTCGCATAGAACCGCAAAAAATTAAAAAAAAATGTATACGTTTATTTGCTAGTAGTGGTTTTTTGATCACGGTGCACATTTTTCTTCCTTTCTAAATCCCTGAAACACTCTAGCTAGCTGGCCCGCGCCGAGACGCGTCTCCTGTCACCTCAACCGTGCGGCTGGCTTGCAAAGTACCGCAAAAAAATTAAAAAAATATACGTTTATTTGCTAGTAGTGGTTTTTTGATCACGGTGCACATTATTCTTCCTGTCTCAATCCCGAAAACACTCTACCTAGCTGGCCCGCGCCGAGACGCGTTTCCAGACAGCTCAACCGTGCAGCTGGCTCGCATAGAACCGCAAAAAAAATAAAAAAAAGGTATACGTTTATTTCCTAGTAGTGGTTTTTTGATCACGGTGCACATTTTTCTTTCTGTCTAAATCCCGAAAACAATCTTACTAGCTGGCCCGCGCCGAGACGCGTCTCCAGACACCTCAACCGTGCGGCTGATTCGCATAGAACCGCAACAATTTTAAAAAAATTTATACGTTTATTTGCTAGTAGTGGTTTTTTGATCACGGTGCACATTTTTCTTCCTGTCTAAATCCCGAAACACACTATGTAGCCGGCCCGCGCTGTGACGCGTCTCCAAACACCTCAACCGTGCGGCTGGCTCGCATAGAACCGCAAAAATTAAAAAAAAATGTATACGTTTATTTGCTAGTAGTGTTTTTTTGATCACGGTGCACATTTTTCTTCCTGTCTCAATCCCGAAAACACAATAACTAGCTGGCCCGCACAAAGACGCGTCTCCAGACACCTCAACCGTGCCGCTGGCTCGCATAGAACCACAATTTTTTTTAAAAAATGTATACGTTTATTTGCTAGTAGTGGTTTTTTGATCACGGTGCACATTTTTCTTCCTGTCTTAATCTCGAGAACACTCTAGCTACATGGCCCGCGCCGAGACGCGTCTCCAGACACCTCAACCTTGCGGCTGGCTCGCATAAAACCGCAAAAAATTTTTTAAAAAATTATACGTTTATTTGCTAGTAGTGGTTTTTGATCACGGTGCACATTTTCCTTCCTGTCTTAATTCCGAAAACACTCTCATTAGCTGGCCCGCACAAAGACGCGTCTCCGGACACATCAACCGTGCGGCTGGCTCGCATAGAACCGCAAAAAATTAAAAAAAAAATATACGTTTATTTCCTAATAGTGGTTTTTTGATCACGGTGCACATTTTTCTTCCTGTCTCAATCCCGAAAACAAGCTAGCTGGCTGGCCCGCACAAATACGCGTCTCCAGACACCTCAACCGTGCGGCTGGCTTGCATAGAACAGCAAAAAATTAAAAAAATATATATACGTTTATTTGCTAGTAGTGGTTTTTTGATCACGGTGCACATTTTTCTTTCTGTCTAAATCCCGGTAACAGTCTAGCTAGCTGGCCAGCGCCAAGACGCGTCTCCAGACACCTCAACCGTGCGGCTGGCTCGCATAGAACCGCAAAAAATTAAAAAAAATATACGTTTATTTCCTAGTAGTGGTTTTTTGATCACGGTGCACATTTTTCTTCCTGTCTGAACCCCGGAAACACTCTAGCTAGCTGGCCCGCGCCGAGACGCGTCTCTAGGCACCTCAACCGTCCGGCTGGCTCGCATAGAACCGCAAAAAATTTTAAAAGATGTATACGTTTATTTGCTAGTAGTGGTTTTTTGATCACGGCGCACATTTTTCGTCCTGTCTTAATCCCAAAAACACTCTCGCTAGCTGGCCCGCGCCGAGAAGCGTCTCCAGACACCTCAACCGTGCGGCTGGCTCGCATAAAACCGCAAAAATATTAAAAAAAAATTATACGTTTATTTGCTAGTAGTGGTTTTTTGATAACGGTGCACATTTTTCTTCCTGTCTAAATTCCGAAAACATCCTAGCTAGCTGGCCCGCGCTGAGACGCGTCTCCAGACACCTCAACCGTGCGGCTGGCTCGCATAGAACCGCAAAAAAATTAAAAAATGTAAACGTTTATTTGCTAGTAGTGGTTTTTTGATCACGGTGCACATTTTTCTTCCTGTCTTAATCCCGGGAACACTCTTTCTATCTGGCCCGCGCCAAAACGCGTCGCTAGACCTCTCAACCGTGCGGCTGGCTCGCATAGAACCGCAAAAAATTAAAAAAAAAAATTATACGTTTATTTCCTAATAGTGGTTTTTTGATCACGGTGCACATTTTTCTTCCTGTCTTAATTCCGAAAACACTCTCATTAGCTGGCCCGCACAAAGACGCGTCTCCGGACACATCAACCGTGCGGCTGGCTCGCATAGAACCGCAAAAAATTAAAAAAAAATAAACGTTTATTTCCTAATAGTGGTTTTTTGATCACGGTGCACATTTTTCTTCCTGTTTCAATCCCGAAAACACGCTAGCTGGCTGGCCCGCACAAAGACGCGTCTCCAGACACCTCAACCGTGCGGCTGGCTCGCATAGAACCGCAAAAATTAAAAAAAAATGTATACGTTTATTTGCTAGTAGTGGTTTTTTGATCACGGTGCACATTTTTCTTCCTGTCTAAATCCCGAAAACACTCTAGCTAGCTGTTTCGCGCCAAGACGCGTCTCCAGACTCCTCAACCGTGCGGCTGGCTCGCATAGAACCGCAAAAAATTAAAAAAAAATTATACGTTTATTTCCTAGTAGTGGTTTTTTGATCACGGTGCACATTTTTCTTCCTGTCTTAATCCCGAAAACACTCTAGCTAGCTGGCCCGCGCCGAGACGCGTCTCCAAACACCTCAACCGTGCGGCTGGCTCACATAGAATCGCAAAAAAATTAAAAAAAAATTATACGTTTATTTGCTAGTAGTGGTTTTTTGATCACGGTGCACATTTTTCTTCCTGTCTAAATCCCGAAAACACGCTAGCTAGCTGGCCCGCGCTGAGACGCGTCTCCAGACACCTCAACCGTGCGGCTGGCTCGAATAGAACCGCAAAAAGTTTAAAAAAATGTATACGTGTATTTGCTAGTAGTGGTTTTTTGATCACGGTGCACATTTTTCTTCCTGTCTAAATCCCGAAAACACTCTAGCTAGCTACACATCTTCAGACTCCTCAACCGTGCGGCTGGCTCGCATAGAACCGCAAAAAAAATTAAAAAAATGTATACGTTTATTTGCTAGTAGTGGTTTTTTGATCACGGTGCACATTTTTCTTCCTGTCTCAATCCCGAAAACACACTAGCTAGCTGGACCGCGCCGAGACGCGTCTCCAGACACCTCAAGCGTGCGGCTGGCTCGCATAGAACCGCAAAAAATAAAAAAAAAATGTATACGTCAATTTGCTAGTAGTGGTTTTTTGATCACGGTGCACATTTTTCTTCCTGTCTTAATCCCGAAAACACTCTCGCTAGCTGGCCCGCACAAAGACGCGTCTCCGGACACCTCAACCGTGCGGCTGGCTCGCAAAGAACCGCAAAAATTTAAAAAAATGTATACGTTTATTTGCTAGTAGTGGTTTTTTGATCACGGTGCACATTTTTCTTCCTGTCTAAATCCCGGAAAAACTCTAGCTAGCTGGTCCGCGCCGAGACGCGTCTCCAGACACCTCAACCGTGCCGCTTGCTCGCATACAACCGCAATTTTTTTTAAAAAATGTATACGTTTATTTGCTAGTAGTGGTTTTTTGATCACGGTGCACATTTTTCTTTCTGTCTTAATCCCGAAAACACACTAGCTAGCTGGCCCGCGCTGAGACGCGTCTCCAGACTTCCCAACCGTGCGGCTGGCTTGCATAGAACCGCAAAAAAATTAAAAAAATGTATACGTTTATTTGATAGTAGTGGTTTTTTGATCATGGTGCACATTTTTCTTCCTGTCTAAATCCCGAAAACACACTAGCTAGCTAGTCCGCGCTGAGACGCGTCTCCAGACACCTCAGCCGTGCGGCTGGCTCGCATAGAACCGCAAAAAAATTAAAAAAATATATATGTTTATTTGCTAGTAGTGTTTTTTTGATCACGGTTTACATTTTTCTTCCTGTCCAAATCCCGAAAATAATCTAGCTAGCTGGCCCGCGCCGAGACGCGTTTCCAGACACCTCAACCGTGCGGCTGGCTCGCATAGAACCGCAAAAAATTTAAAAAAATATATACGTTTATTTGCTAGTAGTGGTTTTTTGATCACGGCGCACATTTTTCTTCTGTCTAAATCCCGGAAACACTCTAGCTAGCTGGCATGCGCCGAGACGCGTCTCCAAACATCTCAACCGTGCGGCTAACTCGCATAGAACTGCAAAAAAATTAAAAAAATGTATACGTCTATTTACTCGTAGTGGTTTTTTGATCACGGTGCTTATTTTTTTTCCTGTCTAAATCCCGAAAACACTCTAGCTAGCTGGCCCGCGCCGAGCCGCGTCTCCAGACACCTCAACCGTGCGGCTGGCTCGCAAAGAACCGCAAAAAAATTAAAAAAATATATACGTTTATTTGCTAGTAGTGGTTTTTTGATCACGGTGCACATTTTTCTTCTGTCTAAATCCCGGAAACACTAGCTAGCTGGCATGCGCCGAGACGCGTCTGCAGACATCTCAACCGTGAGGCTGGCTCGCATAGAACCGCAAAAAAAAAAAAAATATATACGTTTATTTGCTAGTAGTGGTTTTTTGATCACGGTGCACATTTTTCTTCCTGTCTAAATCCCGAAAACACTCTAGCTAGCTGGCTTGCGCCGAGCCGCGTCTCCAGAACCCTCAACCATGCGGCTGGCTCGCAAAGAACCGCAAAAAAATTAAAAAAAAATATACGTTTATTTGCTAGTAGTAGTTTTTGATCACGGTGCACATTTTTCTTCCTGTCTAAATCCCGAAAACACGCTAGCTAGCTGGTTCGCGCCGAGACGCGTCTCCAGACACCTCACCCGTGCGGCTGCCTCGCATAGAACCCCAAAAAAAAAAATGTATACGTTTATTTGCTAGTAGTGGTTTTTTGATCACGGTGCACATTTGTCTTCCTGTCTAAATCCAGAAAACACTCTAGCTAGCTGTCTCGCGCTGAGACGCGTCTCTAGACACCTCAACCGTGCGGCTAACTCGCATAGAACCGCAAAAAAATTAAAAAAAAAATATATGTTTATTTGCTAGTAGTGGTTTTTTGATCACGGTGCACATTTTTCTTTCTGTCTAAATCCCGAAATCACTCTAGCTAGTTGGCCCGCGCCGAGACGCGTTTCCAGACACCTCAACCGTGCGGCTGGCTCGCTTAGAACCGCAAAAAATAAAAAAATGTATACGTTTATTTGCTAGTAGTGGTTTTTTGATAACGGTGCACATTTTTCTTCCTGTCTCAATACCGAAAACACGCAAGCTAGCTCGCCCGCGCCGAGACGCGTTTCCAGACACATCAACCGTGCTTCTGGCTCGCATAGAACCTCAAAAAAAATTAAAAAATGTATACCTTTATTTGCTAGTAGTGGTTTTTTGATCACGGTGCACATTTTTCTTCCTGTCTAAATCCCGAAGACACGCTAACTGGCTGGCCTGAGCCGAGACGCGTATCCAGACACCTCAATCGTGCGGCTGGCTCGCATAGAACCGCAAAAAAAAATTAAAAAAATTATACGTTTATTTGCTAGTAGTGGTTTTTTGATAACGGTGCACATTTTTCTTTCTGTCTAAATACCGGAAATACGCTAGCTAGCTCGCCCGCGCCGAGAGGCGTCTCCAGACACCTCAACCGTGCGGCTGGCTCGCATAGAACCGCAAAAAAAAAAAAATGTATACGTTTTTTTTCTAGTAGTGGTTTTTTGATCACGGTGCACATTTTTCTTCCTGTCTAAATCCTGAAAACACTCTAGCTAGCTAGCCTGCGCCAGGACGCGTCTCCAGACACCTCAACCGTGCGGCTGGCTCGCATAGAACCGCAAAAAAAAATTAAAAAATGTATACCTTTATTTGCTAGTAGTGGTTTTTTGATTACGGTGCACATTTTTCTTCCTGTCTAAATACCGACGACACTCTTACTAGCTGGCTCGAGCCGAGACGCGTGTCCAGACACCTCAACCGTGCGGCTGGCTCGCATAGAACCGCAAATTTTTTAAAAGATGTATACGTTTATTTGCTAGTAGTGGTTTTTAGATCACGGTGCACATTTTTCTTTCTGTCTAAATCCCGGAAACACGCTAGCTAGCTGGCCCGCGCCGAGACGCGTCTCCAGACACCTCACCCGTGCGGCTGCCTCGCATAGAACCGCAAAAAAAAAATGTATACGTTTATTTGCTAGTAGTGGTTTTTTGATCACGGTGCACATTTTTCTTCCTGTCTAAATCCCGAAGAATCCAGCTATCTGGCCCGAGCCCAGACGCGTGTCCAGACACCTCAACCGTGCGGCTGGCTCGCATGGATCCGCAAAAAAATTAAAAAAAATGTATACGTCTATTTACTCGTAGTGGTTTTTTGATCACGGTGCACATTTTTTGTCCTGTCTAAATCCCAAAAACACTCTAGCTAGCTGGCCCGCGCCGAGACGCGAGTCCAGACACCTCAACCGTGCGGCTGGCTCGCAAAGGACCGCAAAAAAATTAAAAAAAATGTATACGTCTATTTACTCGTAGTGGTTTTTTGATCACGGTGCACATTTTTTTTCCTGTCGAAATCCCGAAAACACTCTAGCTAGCTGGCCCGCGCCGAGACGCGAGTCCAGACACCTCAACCGTGCGGCTGGCTCGCTTAGAACCGCAAAAAATAAAAAAATGTATACGTTTATTTGCTAGTAGTGGTTTTTTGAAAACGGTGCACATTTTTCTTCCTGTCTAAATACCGAAAACAAGCTAGCTGGCTCGCCCGCGCCGAGACGCGTTTCCAGACACTTTAAACGTGCTTCTGGCTCGCATAGAACCTCAAAAAAAATTATAAAATGTATACCTTTATTTGCTAGTAGTGGTTTTTTGATCACGGTGCACATTTTTCTTCTGTCTAAATCCCGGAAACACTCTAGCTAGCTGGCATGCGCCGAGATGCGTCTCCAGACATCTCAACCGTGAGGCTGGCTCGCATAGAACCGCAAAAATAAAAAAAATATATACGTTTATTTGCTAGTAGTGGTTTTTTGATCACGGTGCACATTTTTCTTCCTGTCTAAATCCCTAAAACACTCTAGCTAGCTGGCCCGCGCCGAGCCGCGTCTCCAGACACCTCAACCATGCGGCTGGCTCGCAAAGAACCGCAAAAAAATTTAAAAAAAAATATACGTTTATTTGCTAGTAGTAGTTTTGATCACGGTGCACATTTTTCTTCCTGTCTAAATCCCGAAAACACGCTAGCTAGCTGGTCCGCGCCGAGACGCGTCTCCAGACACCTCACCCGTGCGGCTGCCTCGCATAGAACCGCAAAAAAAAAATGTATGCGTTTATTTGCTAGTAGTGGTTTTTTGATCACGGTGCACATTTTTCTTTCTGCCTCAATCCCGAAATCACTCTAGCTAGTTGGCCCGCGCCGAGACGCGTTTCCAGACACCTCAACCGTGCGGCTGGCTCGCTTAGAACCGCAAAAAATAAAAAAATGTATACGTTTATTTGCTAGTAGTGGTTTTTTGATAACGGTGCACATTTTTCTTCCTGTCTTAATACCGAAAACACGCTAGCTAGCTTGCCCGCGCCGAGACGCGTTTCCAGACACTTCAACCGTGCTTCTGGCTCGCATAGAACCTCAAAAAAAATTAAAAAATGTATACCTTTATTTGCTAGTAGTGGTTTTTTGATCACGGTGCACATTTTTCTTCTGTCTAAATCCCGAAAACAATCTAGCTAGCTGGCCCGCGCCAGGACGCGTCTCCAGACACCTCAACCGTGAGGCTGGCTCGCAAAGAACCGCAAAAATAAAAAAAAATATATACGTTTATTTGCTGGTAGTGGTTTTGTGATCACGGTGCACATTTTTCTTCCTGTCTAAATCCCGAAGAATCTAGCTAGCTGGCCCGAGCCGAGACGCGTCTCCAGACACCTCAACCGTGCGGCTGGCTCGCATAGAACCGCAAAAAAATTTAAAAAAATGTATACGTCTATTTGCTCGTAGTGGTTTTTTGATCACGGTGCACATTTTTCTTCCTGTCTAAATCTCGAAGAATCTAGCTTGCTGGCGCGCGCCGAGACGCGTCTCCAGACACCTCAACCGTGCGGCTGGCTCGCAAAGAACCGCAAAAAAATAAAAAAAATATATACGTTTATTTGCTAGTAGTGGTTTTTTGATCACGGTGCACATTTTTCTTCTGTCTAAATGCCAAAAACACTCTAGCTAGCTGGCATGCGCCGAGACGCGTCTCCAGACACCTCAACCGTGAGGCTGGCTCGCATAGAACCGCAAAACAAAAAAAAAAATGTATACGTTTATTTGCTAGTAGTGGTTTTTTGATCACGGTGCACATTTTTCTTCCTGACTAAATCCTGAAGACACTCTAACTAGCTGGCCCGCGCCGAGACGCGTGTTGAGACACCTCTTCCGTGCGGCTGGCTCCTATAGAACCGCAAAAAAAATAAAAAAATGTATACGTTTATTTGCTAGTAGTGGTTTTTTGATCACGGTGCACATTGTTCTTCCTGTCTAAATCCCGAAGAATCTAGCTATCTGGCCCGAGCCGAGACGCGTGTCCAGACACCTCAACCGTGCGGCTGGCTCGCATGGATCCGCAAAAAATAAAAATAAATGTATACGTCTATTTACTCGTAGTGGTTTTTTGATCACGGTGCACATTTTTCTTCTGTCTAAATCCCGGAAACACTCTAGCTAGCTGGCATGCGCCGAGACGCGTCTCCAGACACCTCAACCGTGAGGCTAACTCGCATAGAACCGCAAACAAATTAAAAAAATGTATACGTTTATTTGCTAGTAGTGGTTTTTTGATCACGGTGCACATTTTTCTTCCTGTCTTAATCCCGAAAACACTCTAGCTAGCTGGCCCGCGCCGAGACGCGTCTCCGTACACCACAACCGTGCGGCTAACTCGCATAGAACCGCAAACAAATTAAAAAAATGTATACGTTTATTTGCTAGTAGTGGTTTTTTGATCACGGTGCACATTTTTCTTCTGTCTAAATCCCGGAAACACTCTAGCTAGCTGGCATGCGCCGAGACGCGTCTCCAGACACCTCAACCGTGAGGCTGGCTCGCATAGAACCGCAAAAAATAAAAAAATAAAATGTATACGTTTATTTGCTAGTAGTGGTTTTTTGATCACTGTGCACATTTTTCTTCCTGACTAAATCCGGAAGACACTCTAACTAGCTGGCCTGCGCCGAGACGCGTCTTCAGACACCTCTTCCGTGCGGCTGGCTCCTATAGAACCGCAAAAAAATTAAAAAAATGTATACGTTTATTTGCTAGTAGTGGTTTTTTGATCACGGTGCACATTTTTCTTCTGTCTAAATCCCGAAAACAATCTAGCTAGCTGGCCCGCGCCAGGACGCGTCTCCAGACACCTCAACCGTGAGGCTGGCTCGCAAAGAACCGCAAAAATAAAAAAAAATATATACGTTTATTTGCTGGTAGTGGTTTTGTGATCACGGTGCACATTTTTCTTCCTGTCTAAATCCCGAAGAATCTAGCTAGCTGGCCCGAGCCGAGACGCGTCTCCAGACACCTCAACCGTGCGGCTGGCTCGCATAGAACCGCAAAAAAATTTAAAAAAATGTATACGTCTATTTGCTCGTAGTGGTTTTTTGATCACGGTGCACATTTTTCTTCCTGTCTAAATCCCGAAGAATCTAGCTTGCTGGCGCGCGCCGAGACGCGTCTCCAGACACCTCAACCGTGCGGCTGGCTCGCAAAGAACCGCAAAAAAATAAAAAAAATATATACGTTTATTTGCTAGTAGTGGTTTTTTGATCACGGTGCACATTTTTCTTCTGTCTAAATGCCAAAAACACTCTAGCTAGCTGGCATGCGCCGAGACGCGTCTCCAGACACCTCAACCGTGAGGCTGGCTCGCATAGAACCGCAAAACAAAAAAAAAAATGTATACGTTTATTTGCTAGTAGTGGTTTTTTGATCACGGTGCACATTTTTCTTCCTGACTAAATCCTGAAGACACTCTTACTAGCTGGCCCGCGCCGCGACGCGTCTTGAGACACCTCTTCCGTGCGGCTGGCTCCTATAGAACCGCAAAAAAAATAAAAAAATGTATACGTTTATTTGCTAGTAGTGGTTTTTTGATCACGGTGCACATTGTTCTTCCTGTCTAAATCCCGAAGAATCTAGCTATCTGGCCCGAGCCGAGACGCGTGTCCAGACACCTCAACCGTGCGGCTGGCTCGCATGGATCCGCAAAAAATAAAAAAAAATATATACGTCTATTTACTCGTAGTGGTTTTTTGATCACGGTGCACATTTTTCTTCTGTCTAAATCCCGGAAACACTCTAGCTAGCTGGCATGCGCCGAGACGCGTCTCCAGACACCTCAACCGTGAGGCTAACTCGCATAGAACCGCAAACAAATTAAAAAAATGTATACGTTTATTTGCTAGTAGTGGTTTTTTGATCACGGTGCACATTTTTCTTGCTGTCTTAATCCCGAAAACACTCTAGCTAGCTGGCCCGCGCCGAGACGCGTCTCCGTACACCACAACCGTGCGGCTAACTCGCATAGAACCGCAAACAAATTAAAAAAATGTATACGTTTATTTGCTAGTAGTGGTTTTTTGATCACGGTGCACATTTTTCTTCTGTCTAAATCCCGGAAACACTCTAGCTAGCTGGCATGCGCCGAGACGCGTCTCCAGACACCTCAACCGTGAGGCTGGCTCGCATAGAACCGCAAAAAATAAAAAAATAAAATGTATACGTTTATTTGCTAGTAGTGGTTTTTTGATCACTGTGCACATTTTTCTTCCTGACTAAATCCTGAAGACACTCTAACTAGCTGGCCCGCGCCGAGACGCGTCTTCAGACACCTCTTCCGTGCGGCTGGCTCCTATAGAACCGCAAAAAAATTAAAAAAATGTATACGTTTATTTGCTAGTAGTGGTTTTTTGATCACGGTGCACATTTTTCTTCCTGTCTTAATCCCGAAAACACTCTAGCTAGCTGGCCCGCGCCGGGACGCGTCTCCGTACACCACAACCGTGCGGCTAACTCGCATAGAACCGCAAACAAATTAAAAAAATGTATACGTTTATTTGCTAGTAGTGGTTTTTTGATCACGGTGCACATTTTTCTTCTGTCTAAATCCCGGAAACACTCTAGCTAGCTGGCATGCGCCGAGACGCGTCTCCAGACACCTCAACCGTGAGGCTGGCTCGCATAGAACCGCAAAAAATAAAAAAAAAATGTATACGTTTATTTGCTAGTAGTGGTTTTTTGACCACTGTGCACATTTTTCTTCCTGACTAAATCCTGAAGACACTCTAACTAGCTGGCCCGGGCCGAGACGCGTCTTCAGACACCTCTTCCGTGCGGCTGGCTCCTATAGAACCGCAAAAAAATTAAAAAAATGTATACGTTTATTTGTTAGTAGTGGTTTTTTGATCACGGTGCACATTTTTCTTCCTGTCTTAATCCCGAAAACACCCTAGCTAGCTGGCCCGCGCCGAGACGCGTCTCCGTACACCACAACCGTGCGGCTAACTCGCATAAAACCGCAAACAAATTAAAAAAAATTATACGTTTATTTGCTAGTAGTGGTTTTGTGATCACGGTGCACATTTTTCTTCCTGTCTAAATCCCGAAGAATCTAGCTAGCTGGCCCGAGCCGAGACGCGTCTCCAGACACCTCAACCGTGCGGCTGGCTCGCATAGAACCGCAAAAAAATTTAAAAAAATGTATACGTCTATTTGCTCGTAGTGGTTTTTTGATCACGGTGCACATTTTTCTTCTGTCTAAATCCCGGAAACACTCTAACTAGCTGGCATGCGCCGAGACGCGTCTCCAGACACCTCAACCGTGAGGCTGGCTCGCATAGAACCGCAAAAAATAAAAAAAAAATATGTACGTTTATTTGCTAGTAGTGGTTTTTTGATCACGGTGCACATTTTTCTTCCTGTCTAAATCCCGAAGAATCTAGCTATCTGGCCCGAGCCGAGACGCGTGTCCAGACACCTCAACCGTGCGGCTGGCTCGCATGGATCCGCAAAAAATAAAATAAATGTATACGTCTATTTACTCGTAGTGGTTTTTTGATCACGGTGCACATTTTTCTTCTGTCTAAATCCCGGAAACACTCTAGCTCGCTGGCATGCGCCGAGACGCGTCTCCAGACACCTCAACCGTGCGGCTGGCTCGCATAGAACCGCAAAAAATTTTAAAAAAATGTATACGTCTATTTGCTCGTAGTGATTTTTTGATCACGGTGCACATTTTTCTTCCTGTCTAAATATCGAAGAATCTAACTTGCTGGCGCGCGCCGAGACGCGTCTCCAGACACCTCAACCGTGCGGCTGGCTTGCAAAGAACCGCAAAAAAATTAAAAAAATATATACGTTTATTTGCTAGTAGTGGTTTTTTGATCACGGTGCACATTTTTCTTCTGTCTAAATCCCGGAAACACTCTAGCTAGCTGGCATGCGCCGAGACGCGTCTCCAGACACCTCAACCGTGAGGCTGGCTCGCATAGAACCGCAAAAAATAAAAATAAAATGTGTACGTTTATTTGCTAGTAGTGGTTTTTTGATCACGGTGCACATTTTTCTTCCTGTCTAAATCCCGAAGAATCTAGCTATCTGGCCCGCGCCGAGACGCGTCTCCGTACACCACTACCGTGCGGCTAACTCGCATAGAACCGCAAACAAATTAAAAAAATGTATACGTTTATTTGCTAGTAGTGGTTTTTTGATCACGGTGCACATTTTTCTTCTGTCTAAATCCCGGAAACACTCTAGCTAGCTGGCATGCGCCGAGACGCGTCTCCAGACACCTTAACCGTGAGGCTGGCTCGCATAGAACCGCAAAAAATAAAAAAATAAAATGTATACGTTTATTTGCTAGTAGTGGTTTTTGATCACTGTGCACATTTTTCTTCCTGACTAAATCCTGAAGACACTCTAACTAGCTGGCCCGCGCCGAGACGCGTCTTCAGACACCTCTTCCGTGCGGCTGGCTCCTATAGAACCGCAAAAAAATTAAAAAAATGTATACGTTTATTTGCTAGTAGTGGTTTTTTGATCACGGTGCACATTTTTCTTCCTGTCTTAATCCCGAAAACACCCTAGCTAGCTGGCCCGCGCCGAGACGCGTCTCCGTACACCACAACCGTGCGGCTAACTCGCATAAAACCGCAAACAAATTAAAAAAAATTATACGTTTATTTGCTAGTAGTGGTTTTGTGATCACGGTGCACATTTTTCTTCCTGTCTAAATCCCGAAGAATCTAGCTAGCTGGCCCGAGCCGAGACGCGTCTCCAGACACCTCAACCGTGCGGCTGGATCGCATAGAACCGCAAAAAAATTTAAAAAAATGTATACGTCTATTTGCTCGTAGTGGTTTTGTGATCACGGTGCACATTTTTCTTCCTGTCTAAATCCCGAAGAATCTAGCTTGCTGGCCCAAGCCGAGACGCGTCTCCAGACACCTCAACCGTGCGGCTGGCTCTCATAGAACCGCAAAAAAATTTAAAAAAATGTATACGTCTATTTGCTCGTAGTGGTTTTTTGATCACGGTGCACATTTTTCTTCCTGTCTAAATCCCGAAGAATCTAGCTTGCTGGCGCGCGCCGAGACGCGTCTCCAGACACCTCAACCGTGCGGCTGGCTCGCAAAGAACCGCAAAAAAATTAAAAAAATATATACGTTTATTTGCTAGTAGTGGTTTTTTGATCACGGTGCACATTTTTCTTCTGTCTAAATCCCGGAAACACTCTAGCTAGCTGACATGCGCCGAGACGCATCTCCAGACACCTCAACCGTGAGGCTGGCTCGCATAGAACCGCAAAACAAAAAAAAAATGTATACGTTTATTTGCTAGTAGTGGTTTTTTGATCACGGTGCACATTTTTCTTCCTGACTAAATCCTGAAGACACTCTAACTAGCTGGCCCGCGCCGAGACGCGTCTTGAGACACCTCTTCCGTGCGGCTGGCTCCTATAGAACCGCAAAAAAAATAAAAAAATGTATATGTTTATTTGCTAGTAGTGGTTTTTTGATCACGGTGCACATTGTTCTTCCTGTCTAAATCCCGAAGAATCTAGCTATCTGGCCCGAGCCGAGACGCGTGTCCAGACACCTCAACCGTGCGGCTGGCTCGCATGGATCCGCAAAAAATAAAAAAAAATGTATACGTCTATTTACTCGTAGTGGTTTTTTGATCACGGTGCACATTTTTCTTCCTGTCTTAATCGCGAAAACACTCTAGCTAGCTGGCGCGCGCCGAGAAGCGTCTCCAGACACCTCAACCGTGCGGCTGACTCGCAAAGAACCGCAAAAATTTAAAAAAATGTATACGTTTATTTGCTAGTAGTGGTTTTTTGATCACGGTGCACATTTTTCTTCTGTCTAAATCCCGGAAACACTCTAGCTTGCTGGCATGCGCCGAGACGCGTCTCCAGACACCTCAACCGTGAGGCTGGCTCGCATAGAACCGCAAAAATAAAAAAAAATATATACGTTTATTTGCTAGTAGTGGTTTTTTGATCACGGTGCACATTTTTCTTCTGTCTAAATCCCGGAAACACTCTAGCTAGCTGGCATGCGCCGAGACGCGTCTCCAGACACCTCAACCGTGAGGCTGGCTCGCATAGAACCGCAAAAAAATTAAAAAAATGTATACGTTTATTTGCTAGTAGTGGTTTTTTGATCACGGTGCACATTTTTCATCCTGTCTTAATCCCGAAAACACTCTAGCTAGCTGGCCCGCGCCGAGACGCGTCTCCGTACACCACAACCGTGCGGCTAACTCGCATAGAACCGCAAACAAATTAAAAAAATGTATACGTTTATTTGCTAGTAGTGGTTTTTTGATCACGGTGCACATTTTTCTTCCTGTCTTAATCCCGAAAATACTCTAGCTAGCTGGCCCGCGCCGAGACGCGTCTCCGTACACCACAACCGTGCGGCTAACTCGCATAGAACCGCAAACAAATTAAAAAAATGTATACGTTTATTTGCTAGTAGTGGTTTTTTGATCACGGTGCACATTTTTCTTCTGTCTAAATCCCGGAAACACTCTAGCTAGCTGGCATGCGCTGAGACGCGTCTCCAGACACCTCAACCGTGAGGCTGGCTCGCATAGAACCGCAAAAAATAAAAAATAAATGTATACGTTTATTTGCTAGTAGTGGTTTTTTGACCACTGTGCACATTTTTCTTCCTGACTAAATCCTGAAGACACTCTAACTAGCTGGCCCGCGCCGAGACGCGTCTTCAGACACCTCTTCCGTGCGGCTGGCTCCTATAGAACCGCAAAAAAATTAAAAAAATGTATACGTTTATTTGCTAGTAGTGGTTTTTTGATCACGGTGCACATTGTTCTTCCTGTCTAAATCCCGAAGAATCTAGCTATCTGGCCCGAGCCGAGACGCGTGTCCAGACACCTCAACCGTGCGGCTGGCTCGCATGGATCCGCAAAAAATAAAAAAAAATGTATACGTCTATTTACTCGTAGTGGTTTTTTGATCACGGTGCACATTTTTCTTCCTGTCTTAATCGCGAAAACACTCTAGCTAGCTGGCGCGCGCCGAGAAGCGTCTCCAGACACCTCAACCGTGCGGCTGGCTCGCAAAGAACCGCAAAAATTTAAAAAAATGTATACGTTTATTTGCTAGTAGTGGTTTTTTGATCACGGTGCACATTTTTCTTCTGTCTAAATCCCGGAAACACTCTAGCTAGCTGGCCCGCGCCGAGACGCGTCTCCGTACACCACAACCGTGCGGCTAACTCGCATAGAACCGCAAACAAATTAAAAAAATGTATACGTTTATTTGCTAGTAGTGGTTTTTTGATCACGGTGCACATTTTTCTTCCTGTCTTAATCCCGAAAATACTCTAGCTAGCTGGCCCGCGCCGAGACGCGTCTCCGTACACCACAACCGTGCGGCTAACTCGCATAGAACCGCAAACAAATTAAAAAAATGTATACGTTTATTTGCTAGTAGTGGTTTTTTGATCACGGTGCACATTTTTCTTCTGTCTAAATCCCGGAAACACTCTAGCAAGCTGGCATGCGCCGAGACGCGTCTCCAGACACCTCAACCGTGAGGCTGGCTCGCATAGAACCGCAAAAAATAAAAAATAAATGTATACGTTTATTTGCTAGTAGTGGTTTTTTGACCACTGTGCACATTTTTCTTCCTGACTAAATCCTGAAGACACTCTAACTAGCTGGTTCGCGCCGAGACGCGTCTTCAGACACCTCTTCCGTGCGGCTGGCTCCTATAGAACCGCAAAAAAATTAAAAAAATGTATACGTTTATTTGCTAGTAGTGGTTTTTTGATCACGGTGCACATTTTTCTTCCTGTCTTAATCCCGAAAACACCCTAGCTAGCTGGCCCGCGCCGAGACGCGTCTCCGTACACCACAACCGTGCGGCTAACTCGCATAAAACCGCAAACAAATTAAAAAAAATTATACGTTTATTTGCTAGTAGTGGTTTTGTGATCACGGTGCACATTTTTCTTCCTGTCTAAATCCCGAAGAATCTAGCTAGCTGGCCCGAGCCGAGACGCGTCTCCAGACACCTCAACCGTGCGGCTGGCTCGCATAGAACCGCAAAAAATTTTTAAAAAATGTATACGTCTATTTGCTCGTAATGGTTTTTGATCACGGTGCACATTTTTCTTCCTGTCTAAATCCCGAAGAATCTAGCTTGCTGGCGCGCGCCGAGACGCGTCTCCAGACACCTCAACCGTGCGGCTGGCTCGCAAAGAACCGCAAAAAAATAAAAAAAATATATACGTTTATTTGCTAGTAGTGGTTTTTTGATCACGGTGCACATTTTTCTTCTGTCTAAATCCCGGAAACACTCTAGCTAGCTGGCATGCGCCGAGACGCGTCTCCAGACACCTCAACCGTGAGGCTGGCTCGCATAGAACCGCAAAAAATAAAAAAAAAATGTGTACGTTTATTTGCTAGTAGTGGTTTTTTGATCACGGTGCACATTTTTCTTCCTGTCTAAATCCCGAAGAATCTAGCTATCTGGCCCGAGCCGAGACGCGTGTCCAGACACCTCAACCGTGCGGCTGGCTCGCATGGATCCGCAAAAAATAAAATAAATGTATACGTCTATTTACTCGTAGTGGTTTTTTGATCACGGTGCACATTTTTCTTCCTGTCTTAATCCCGAAAACACTCTAGCTAGCTGGCGCGCGCCGAGACGCGTCTCCAGACACCTCAACCGTGCGGCTGGCTCGCAAAGAACCGCAAAAATTTAAAAAAATGTATACGTTTATTTGCTAGTAGTGGTTTTTTGATCACGGTGCACATTTTTCTTCCTGTCTTAATCCCGAAAACACTCTAGCTAGCTGGCCCGCGCCGAGACGCGTCTCCATACACCACAAATGTGCGGCTAACTCGCATAGAACCGCAAACAAATTAAAAAAATGTATACGTTTATTTGCTAGTAGTGGTTTTTTGATCACGGTGCACATTTTTCTTCTGTCTAAATCCCGGAAACACTCTAGCTAGCTGGCATGCGCCGAGACGCGTCTCCAGACACCTCAACCGTGAGGCTGGCTCGCATAGAACCGCAAAAAATAAAAAAAAAATGTATACGTTTATTTGCTAGTAGTGGTTTTTTGATCACTGTGCACATTTTTCTTCCTGACTAAATCCTGAAGACACTCTAACTAGCTGGCCCGCGCCGAGACGCGTCTTGAGACACCTCTTCCGTGCGGCTGGCTCCTATAGAACCGCAAAAAAATTAAAAAAATGTATACGTTTATTTGCTAGTAGTGGTTTTTTGATCACGGTGCACATTTTTCTTCCTGTCTTAATCCCGAAAACACTCTAGCTAGCTGGCCCGCACCGAGACGCGTCTCCGTACACCACTACCGTGCGGCTAACTCGCATAGAACCGCAAACAAATTAAAAAAAATGTATACGTTTATTTGCTAGTAGTGGTTTTGTGATCACGGTGCACATTTTTCTTCCTGTCTTAATTCCGAAAACACTCTAGCTAGCTGGCCCGCGCCGAGACGCGTCTCCGTACACCACAACCATGCGGCTAACTCGCATAGAACCGCAAACAAATTAAAAAAATGTATACGTTTATTTGCTAGTAGTGGTTTTGTGATCACGGTGCACATTTGTCTTCCTGTCTAAATCCTGAAGAATCTAGCTTGCTGGCGCGCGCCGAGACGCGTCTCCAGACACCTCAACCGTGCGGCTGGCTCGCAAAGACCCCAAAAAAATAAAAAAAAATATATACGTTTATTTGCTAGTAGTGGTTTTTTGATCACGGTGCACATTTTTCTTCTGTCTAAATCCCGGAAACACTCTAGCTAGCTGGCATGCGCCGAGACGCGTCTCCAGACACCTCAACCGTGAGGCTGGCTCGCATAGAACCGCAAAAAATAAAAAAAAAATGTATACGTTTATTTGCTAGTAGTGGTTTTTTGATCACGGTGCACATTTTTCTTCCTGTCTAAATCCCGAAGAATCTAGCTATCTGGCCCGAGCCGAGACGCGTGTCCAGACGCCTCAACCGTGCGGCTGGCTCGCATGGATCCGCGAAAAATAAAAAAAAATGTATAAGTCTATTTACTCGTAGTGGTTTTTTGATCACGGTGCACATTTTTCTTCCTGTCTTAATCCCGAAAACACACTAGCTAGCTGGCGCGCGCCGAGACGCGTCTCCAGACACCTCAACCGTGCGGCTGGCTCGCAAAGAACCGCAAAAATTTAAAAAAATGTATACGTTTATTTGCTGGTAGTGGTTTTTTGATCACGGTGCACATTTTTCTTCTGTCTAAATCCCGGAAACACTCTAGCTAGCTGGCATGCGCCGAGACGCGTCTCCAGACACCTCAACCGTGAGGCTGGCTCGCATAGAACCGCAAAAATAAAAAAATATATATACGTTTATTTGCTAGTAGTGGTTTTTTGATCACGGTGCACATTTTTCTTCCTGACTAAATCCCGAAGACAATCTAACTTGCTGGCCCGCGCCGAGACGCGTCTGCAGACACCTCTCCCGTGCAGCTGCCTCGCATAGAACCGCAAAAAAAATAAAAAAATTTATACGTTTATTTGCTAGTAGTGGTTTTTTGATCACGGTGCACATTTTTCTTTCTGTCTAAATCCCGGAAACACTCCAGCTAGCTGGCATGCGCCGAGACGCGTCTCCAGACACCTCAACCGTGAGGCTGGCTCGCATAGATCCGCAAAAAATAAAAAAAAAATGTATACGTTTATTTGCTAGTAGTGGTTTTTTGATCACTGTGCACATTTTTCTTCCTGACTAAATCCTGAAGACACTCTGACTAGCTGGCCCGCGCCGAGACGCGTCTTCAGACACCTCTTCCGTGCGGCTGGCTCCTATAGAACCGCAAAAAAAAAAAAAAAAATGTATACGTTTATTTGCTAGTAGTGGTTTTTTGATCACGGTGCACATTTTTCTTACTGTCTAAATCCCGAAAACACGCTAGCTAGCTGGTCCGCACTGAAACGCGTCTCCAGACACCTCAACCGTGCGGCTGGCTCGCAAAGAACCGCAAAAAAATTCAAAAAATATATACGTTTATTTGTTAGTAGTGGTTTTTTGATCACGGTGCACATTTTTCTTCCTGACTAAATCCCGAAGACACTCTAACTAGCTGGCCCGCGCCAAGACGCGTCTGCAGACACCTCTCCCGTGCAGCTGCCTCGCATAGAACCGCAAAAAAATTAAAAAAATGTATACGTTTATTTGCTAGTAGTGGTTTTTTGATCACGGTGCACATTTTTCTTTCTGTCTAAATCCCGGAAACACTCTAGCTAGCTGGCATGCGCCGAGACGCGTCTTCAGACACCTCAACCGTGAGGCTGGCTCGCATAGAACCGCAAAAATAAAAAAAATATATACGTTTATTTGCTAGTAGTGGTTTTTTGATCACGGTGCACATTTTTCTTTCTGTCTAAATCCCGAAAACACTCTAGCTAGCTAGCCCGCGCCAGGACGCGTCTCCAGACATCTCAACCGTGCGGGTGGCTCGCATAGAACCGCAAAAAAATTAAAAAATATATACGTTTATTTGCTAGTAGTGGTTTTTTGATCACGGGGCACATTTTTCTTCCTGTCTAAATCCCGAAGAATCTAGCTATCTGGCCCGAGCCGAGACGCGTGTCCAGACACCTCAACCGTGCGGCTGGCTCGCATGAATCCGCAAAAAAATAAAAAAAAATGTATACGTTTATTTGCTAGTAGTGGTTTTTTGATCACGGTGCACATTTTTCTTCCTGTCTTAATCCCGAAAACACTCTAGCTAGCTGGCCCGCGCCGAGACGCGTGTCCAGACACCTCAACCGTGCGGCTGGCTCGCATAGAACCGCAAAAAAATTTAAAAAAATATATACGTCTATTTGCTCGTAGTGGTTTTTTGATCACGGTGCACATTTTTCTTCCTGTCTAAATCCCGAAGAATCTAGCTTGCTGGCGCACGCCGAGACGCGTCTCCAGACACCTCAACCGTGCGGCTGGCTCGCAAAGAACCGCAAAAAAATTAAAAAAATATATACGTTTATTTGCTAGTAGTGGTTTTTTGATCACGGTGCACATTTTTCTTCTGTCTAAATCCCGGAAACACTCTAGCTAGCTGGCGTGCGCCGAGACGCGTCTCCAGACACCTCAACCGTGAGGCTGGCTCGCATAGAACCGCAAAAAAATTTAAAAAAATATATACGTCTATTTGCTCGTAGTGGTTTTTTGATCACGGTGCACATTTTTCTTCCTGTCTAAATCCCGAAGAATCTAGCTTGCTGGCGCACGCCGAGACGCGTCTCCAGACACCTCAACCGTGCGGCTGGCTCGCAAAGAACCGCAAAAAAATTAAAAAAATATATACGTTTATTTGCTAGTAGTGGTTTTTTGATCACGGTGCACATTTTTCTTCTGTCTAAATCCCGGAAACACTCTAGCTAGCTGGCGTGCGCCGAGACGCGTCTCCAGACACCTCAACCGTGAGGCTGGCTCGCATAGAACCGCAAAAAATAAAAATAAAATGTATACGTTTATTTGCTAGTAGTGGTTTTTTGATCACTGTGCACATTTTTCTTCCTGACTAAATCCTGAAGACACTCTAACTAGCTGGCCCGCGCCGAGACGCGTCTTCAGACACCTCTTCCGTGCGGCTGGCTCCTATAGAACCGCAAACAAATTAGAAAAATATATACGTTTATTTGCTAGTAGTGATTTTGTGATCACGGTGCACATTTTTCTTCCTGTCTAAATCCCGAAGAATCTAGCTAGCTGGCCCGAGCTGAGACGCGTGTCCAGACACCTCAACCGTGCGGCTGGCTCGCATGGATCCGCAAAAAAATAAAAAAAAATGTATACGTCTATTTCCTCGTAGTGGTTTTTTGATCACGGTGCACATTTTTCTTCCTGTCTAAATCCCGTAAACACTCTAGCTAGCTGGCCCGCGCCAGGACGCGTGTCCAGACACCTCAGCCGTGCGGCTGGCTCGCATAGAACCGCAAAAAAAAATTAAAAAATGTATACCTTTATTTATTAGCAGTGGTTTTTTGATCACGGTGCACATTTTTCTTCCTGTCTAAATCCCGAAAATACTCTAGCTAGCTGGCCCGCGCCAAGACGCGTCTCCAGACACCTCAACCGTGCGGCTGGCTCGCATAGAACCGCAAAAATTTTAAAAAATGTGTACGTTTATTTGCAAGTAGTGGTTTTTTGATCACGATGCACATTTTTCTTCCTGTCTAAATCCCGAAGAATCTAGCTATCTGGCCCGAGCCAAGACGCGTGTCCAGACACCTCAACCGTGCGGCTGGCTCGCATAGATCCGCAAAAAATAAAAAAAAAATGTATACGTTTATTTGCTAGTAGTGGTTTTTTGATCACTGTGCACATTTTTCTTGCTGACTAAATCCTGAAGACACTCTAACTAGCTGGCCCGCGCCGAGACGCGTCTTCAGACACCTCTTCCGTGCGGCTGGCTCCTATAGAACCGCAAAAAAAAATAAAAAAATGTATACGTTTATTTGCTAGTAGTGGTTTTTTGATCACGGTGCACATTTTTCTTACTGTCTAAATCCCGAAAACACGCTAGCTAGCTGGTCCGCACTGAAACGCGTCTCCAGACACCTCAACCGTGCGGCTGGCTCGCACAGAACCGCAAAAAAATTCAAAAAATATATACGTTTATTTGTTAGTAGTGGTTTTTTGATCACGGTGCACATTTTTCTTTCTGTCTAAATCCCGAAAACACTCTAGCTAGCTAGCCCGCGCCAGGACGCGTCTCCAGACACCTCAATCGTGCGGCTGGCTCGCATAGAACCGCAAAAAAATTAAAAAATATATACGTTTATATGCTAGTAGTGGTTTTTTGAACACGGGGCACATTTTTCTTCCTGTCTAAATCCCGAAGAATCTAGCTATCTGGCCCGAGCCGAGACGCGTGTCCAGACACCTCAACCGTGCGGCTGGCTCGCATGGATCCGCAAAAAAATAAAAAAAAATGTATACGTCTATTTACTCGTAGTGGTTTTTTGATCACGGTGCACATTTTTCTTCCTGTCTAAATCCCGAAAACACTCTAGCTAGCTGGCGCGCGCCGAGACGCGTCTCCAGACACCTCAACCGTGCGGCTGGCTCGCATGGATCCGCAAAAAAATAAAAAAAAATGTATACGTTTATTTGCTAGTAGTGGTTTTTTGATCACGGTGCACATTTTTCTTCCTGTCTAAATCCCGGAAACACGCTAGCTAGCTGGCTCACGCCGAGACGCGTCTCCAGACACCTCACCCGTGCGGCTGCCTCGCATAGAACCGCAAAAACAATTAAAAAAATGTACACGTTTATTTGCTAGTAGTGGTTTTTTGATCACGGTGCACATTTTTCTTCCTGTCTTAATCCCGAAAACACTCTAGCTAGCTGGCCCGCGCCGAGATTCGTCTCCGTACACCTCAACCGTGCGGCTGGCTCGCAAAGGACCGCAAAAAAATTAAAAAAATGTATACGTTTATTTGCTAGTAGTGGTTTTTTGATCACGGTGCACATTTTTCTTCCTGTCTAAATCCCGAAGAATCTAGCTATCTGGCCCGAGCCAAGACGCGTGTCCAGACACCTCAACCGTGCGGCTGGCTCGCATAGATCCGCAAAAAATTTTAAAAAAATGTATACGTCTATTTCCTCGTAGTGGTTTTTTGATCACGGTGCACATTTTTCTTCCTGTCTAAATCCCGAAAACACTCTAGCTAGCTGGCTCACGCCGAGACGCGTCTCCAGACACCTCACCCGTGCGGCTGCCTCGCATAAAACCGCAAAAAAATTTTAAAAAATGTATACGTCTATTTCCTCGTAGTGGTTTTTTGATCACGGTGCACATTTTTCTTCCTGTCTAAATCCCGTAAACACTCTACCTAGCTGGCCCGCGCCAGGACGCGTCTCCAGACACCTCAACCGTGCGGCTGGCTCGCAAAGAACCGCAAAAAAATTAAAAAAATATATACGTTTATTTGCTAGTAGTGGTTTTTTGATCACGGTGCACATTTTTCTTCTGTCTAAATCCCGGAAACACTCTAGCTAGCTGGCGTGCGCCGAGACGCGTCTCCAGACACCTCAACCGTGAGGCTGGCTCGCATAGAACCGCAAAAAATAAAAATATAATGTATACGTTTATTTGCTAGTAGTGGTTTTTTGATCACTGTGCACATTTTTCTTCCTGACTAAATCCTGAAGACACTCTTACTAGCTGGCCCGCGCCGAGACGCGTCTTCAGACACCTCTTCCGTGCGGCTGGCTCCTATAGAACCGCAAACAAATTAGAAAAATATATACGTTTATTTGCTAGTAGTGGTTTTGTGATCACGGTGCACATTTTTCTTCCTGTCTAAATCCCGAAGAATCTAGCTAGCTGGCCCGAGCTGAGACGCGTGTCCAGACACCTCAACCGTGCGGCTGGCTCGCATGGATCCGCAAAAAAATAAAAAAAAATGTATACGTCTATTTCCTCGTAGTGGTTTTTTGATCACGGTGCACATTTTTCTTCCTGTCTAAATCCCGTAAACACTCTAGCTAGCTGGCCCGCGCCAGGACGCGTGTCCAGACACCTCAGCCGTGCGGCTGGCTCGCATAGAACCGCAAAAAAAAATTAAAAAATGTATACCTTTATTTATTAGCAGTGGTTTTTTGATCACGGTGCACATTTTTCTTCCTGTCTAAATCCCGAAAATACTCTAGCTAGCTGGCCCGCGCCAAGACGCGTCTCCAGACACCTCAACCGTGCGGCTGGCTCGCATAGAACCGCAAAAATTTTAAAAAATGTGTACGTTTATTTGCAAGTAGTGGTTTTTTGATCACGATGCACATTTTTCTTCCTGTCTAAATCCCGAAGAATCTAGCTATCTGGCCCGAGCCAAGACGCGTGTCCAGACACCTCAACCGTGCGGCTGGCTCGCATAGATCCGCAAAAAATAAAAAAAAAATGTATACGTTTATTTGCTAGTAGTGGTTTTTTGATCACTGTGCACATTTTTCTTGCTGACTAAATCCTGAAGACACTCTAACTAGCTGGCCCGCGCCGAGACGCGTCTTCAGACACCTCACCCGTGCGGCTGCCTCGCATAGAACCGCAAAAACAATTAAAAAAATGTACACGTTTATTTGCTAGTAGTGGTTTTTTGATCACGGTGCACATTTTTCTTCCTGTCTTAATCCCGAAAACACTCTAGCTAGCTGGCCCGCGCCGAGATTCGTCTCCGTACACCTCAACCGTGCGGCTGGCTCGCAAAGGACCGCAAAAAAATTAAAAAAATGTATACGTTTATTTGCTAGTAGTGGTTTTTTGATCACGGTGCACATTTTTCTTCCTGTCTAAATCCCGAAGAATCTAGCTATCTGGCCCGAGCCAAGACGCGTGTCCAGACACCTCAACCGTGCGGCTGGCTCGCATAGATCCGCAAAAAATTTTAAAAAAAATGTATACGTCTATTTCCTCGTAGTGGTTTTTTGATCACGGTGCACATTTTTCTTCCTGTCTAAATCCCGAAAACACTCTAGCTAGCTGGCTCACGCCGAGACGCGTCTCCAGACACCTCACCCGTGCGGCTGCCTCGCATAAAACCGCAAAAAAATTTAAAAAAATGTATACGTCTATTTCCTCGTAGTGGTTTTTTGATCACGGTGCACATTTTTCTTCCTGTCTAAATCCCGTAAACACTCTACCTAGCTGGCCCGCGCCAGGACGCGTCTCCAGACACCTCAACCGTGCGGCTGGCTCGCATAGAACCGCAAAAAAAAATTAAAAAATGTATACCTTTATTTATTAGTAGTGGTTTTTTGATCACGGTGCACATTTTTCTTCCTGTCTAAATCCCGAAAATACTCTAGCTAGCTGGCCCGCGCCAAGACGCGTCTCCAGACACCTCAACCGTGCGGCTGGCTCGCATAGAACCGCAAAAATTTTAAAAAATGTGTACGTTTATTTGCAAGTAGTGGTTTTTTGATCACGGTGCACATTTTTCTTCCTTTCTAAATCCCGAAGAATCTAGCTATCTGGCCCGAGCCAAGACGCGTGTCCAGACACCTCAACTGTGCGGCTGGCTCGCATAGATCCGCAAAAAAAATAAAAAAAATGTATACGTCTATTTACTCGTAGTGGTTTTTTGATCACGGTGCACATTTTTCTTTCTGTCTAAATCCTGAAAACACTCCAGCTAGCTAGCCCGCGCCAGGACGCGTCTCCAGACTCCTCAACCGTGCGACTGGCTCGCATAGAACCGCAAAAAAAAAAATTGTATACGTTTATTTGCTAGTAGTGGTTTTTTGATCATGGTGCACATTTTTCTATCTGTCTAAATCCCGAAATCACTCTAGCTAGCTGGCCCGCGCCGAGACGCGTTTCCAAACACCTCAACCGTGCGGCTGGCTCGCAAAGAACCGCAAAAAATAAAAAAAAATGTATACGTTTATTTGCTAGTAGTGGTTTTTTGATCACGGTGCACATTTTTCTTCCTGTCTAAATCCCGAAGAATCTAGCTATCTGGCCCGAGCCGAGACGCGTGTCCAGACACCTCAACCGTGCGGCTGGCTCGCATGGATCCGCAAAAAAATAAAAAAAAATGTATTCGTTTATTTGCTAGTAGTGGTTTTTTGATCACGGTGCACATTTTTCTTCCTGTCTTAATCCCAAAAACACTCTAGCTAGCTGGCCCGCGCCGAGACGCGTGTCCAGACACCTCAACCGTGCGGCTGGCTCGCATAGAACCGTAAAAAAATTTAAAAAAATATATACGTCTATTTGCTCGTAGTGGTTTTTTGATCACGGTGCACATTTTTCTTCCTGTCTAAATCCCGAAGAATCTAGCTTGCTGGCGCGCGCCGAGACGCGTCTCCAGACACCTCAACCGTGCGGCTGGCTCGCAAAGAACCGCAAAAAAATTAAAAAAATATATACGTTTATTTGCTAGTAGTGGTTTTTTGATCACGGTGCACATTTTTCTTCTGTCTAAATCCCGGAAACACTCTAGCTAGCTGGCGTGCGCCGAGACGCGTCTCCAGACACCTCAACCGTGAGGCTGGCTCGCATAGAACCGCAAAAAATAAAAAATAAATGGATACGTTTATTTGCTAGTAGTGGTTTTTTGATCACGGTGCACATTTTTCTTCCTGTCTAAATCCCGAAAACACTCTAGCTAGCTGGCCCGCGCCGAGCCGCGTCTCCAGACACCTCAACCGTGCGGCTGGCTCGCAAAAAACCGCAAATAAATAAAAAAAATATATACGTTTATTTGCTAGTAGTGGTTTTTTGATCACGGTGCACATTTTTCTTCCTGTTTAAATCCCAAAAACACTCTAGCTAGCTGGCGCGCGCCGAGACGCGTCTCCAGACACCTCAACCGTGCGGCTGGCTCGCAAAGAACCGCAAAAAAATAAAAAAAATATATACGTTTATTTGCTAGTGGTGGTTTTTTGATCACGGTGCACATTTTTCTTCTGTCTAAATCCCCAAAACACTCTAGCTAGCTGGCCCGCGCCGAGACGCGTGTCCAGACACCTCAACCGTGCGGCTGGCTCGCATAGATCCGCAAAAAAATTTAAAAAAATGTATACGTCTATTTCGTCGTAGTGGTTTTTTTGATCACGGTGCACATTTTTCTTCCTGTCTTAATCCCGAAAACACGCTAGCTAGCTGGCTCACGCTGAGACGCGTTCTCAGACACCTCACCCGTGCGGCTGCCTCGCATAGAACCGCAAAAAAATTTAAAAAAATGTATACGTCTATTTCCTCGTAGTGGTTTTTTGATCACGGTGCACATTTTTCTTCCTGTCTAAATCCCGAAAACACTCTAGCTAGCTGGCCCGCGCCAGGACGCGTCTCCAGACACCTCAACCGTGCGGCTGGCTCGCATAGAACCGCAAAAAAAAAATAAAAAAATGTATACCTTCATTTATTAGTAGTGGTTTTTTGATCACGGTGCACATTTTTCTTCCTGTCTAAATCCCGAAAATACTCTAGCTAGCTGGTCCGCGCCAAGACGCGTCTCCAGACACCTCAACCGTGCGGCTGGCTCGCATAGAACCGCAAAAATTTAAAAAAATGTGTACGTTTATTTGCAAGTAGTGGTTTTTTGATCACGGTGCACATTTTTCTTCCTGTCTAAATCCCGAAGAATCTAGCTATCTGGCCCGAGCCAAGACGCGTGTCCAGACACCTCAACCGTGCGGCTGGCTCGCATAGATCCGCAAAAAAATTAAAAAAAAATGTATACGTCTATTTACTCGTAGTGGTTTTTTGATCACGATGCACATTTTTCTTTCTGTCTAAATCCCGAAATCACTCTAGCTAGCTGGCCCGCGCCGAGACGCGTTTCCAGACACCTCAACCGTGCGGCTGGATCGCATAGAACCGCAAAAAATAAAAAAAATGTATACGTTTATTTGCTAGTAGTGGTTTTTTGATCACGGTGCACATTTTTCTTCCTGTCTAAATCCCGAAGAATCTAGCTATCTGGCCTGAGCCAAGACGCGTGTCCAGACACCTCAACCGTGCGGCTGGCTCGCATAGAACCACAAAAAAAAATTAAAAAATGTATACCTTTATTTGCTAGTAGTGGTTTTTTGATTACGGTGCACATTTTTCTTCCTGTCTAAATCCCGAAGACACTCTTACTAGCTGGCTCGAGCCGAGACGCGTGTCCGGACACCTCAACCGTGCGGCTGGCTCGCATAGAACCGCAAAAAAAAAATAAAAAATGTATACCTTTATTTGCTAGTAGTGGTTTTTTGATTACGGTGCACATTTTTCTTTCTGTCTAAATCCCGAAATCACTCTAGCTAGCTGGCCCGCGCCGAGACGCGTGTCCAGACACCTCAACCGTGCGGCTGGCTCGCAAAGGACCGCAAAAAAATTAAAAAAATGTATACGTTTATTTGCTAGTAGTGGTTTTTTGATCACGGTGCACATTTTTCTTCTGTCTAATTCCCGAAAACACTCTAGCTAGCTGGCCCGCGCCAGGACGCGTCTCCAGACACCTCAACCGTGCGGCTGGCTCGCATAGAACCGCAATTTTTTTTTTAAAAATGTATACCTTTATTTGCTAGTAGTGGTTTTTTGATCACGGTGCACATTTTTCTTCCTGTCTAAATCCCGAAAATACTCTAGCTAGCTGGCCCGCGCCAAGACGCGTCTCCAGACACCTCAACCGTGCGGCTGGCTCGCATAGAACCGCAAAAATTAAAAAAAATGTATACGTTTATTTGCTAGTAGTGGTTTTTTGATCACGGTGCACATTTTTCTTCCTGTCTAAATCCCGGAAACGCGCTAGCTAGCTGGCCCGCGCCGAGACGCGTCTCCAGACACCTCACCCGTGCGGCTGCCTCGCATAGAACCGCAAAAAAAAAAAAAAAGTATACGTTTATTTGCTAGTAGTGGTTTTTTGATCACGGTGCACATTTGTCTTCCTGTCTAAATCCAGAAAACACTCTAGCTAGCTGTCTCGCGCTGAGACGCGTCTCTAGACACCTCAACCGTGCGGCTAACTCGCATAGAACCGCAAAAAAATTTAAAAAAAATTATACGTTTATTTGCTAGTAGTGGTTTTTTGATCTCGGTGCACATTTTTCTTTCTGTCTAAATCCCGAAATCACTCTAGCTAGTTGGCCCGCGCCGAGACGCGTTTCCAGACACCTCAACCGTGCGGCTGGTTCGGTGGTATAAGAAAGCATGGTGTGCTGTTTTAATACCAAATGCATAATGAAAAGCTGGCGAACAGTTAGTACGTTGCAAGATTTGTATAGGAGATCTGTGGGATAGAGAAATGGATAGAAATTGGCTTCTTTTAAAATGGCTCTCTGAGCTCTCTCAAGAGGGAGTAAGAGAGTTTTGGGTGCTCCACCCCATGAAGTGATACAATACTGAATTACAGATTGACCTAGGGCCAAATAAACTTGTGTGATTAATTTTGATTCTGCAATCGTCCGCAGTTTTTTAAAAACATATATTAATTTACGTACTCTTTTAACCAGACTTTCGATATGTGGTCTAAAAGAGAGTGCATTGTCAATAATAACTCCGAGATATTTAATGTTGCATGTTTGGAGGATTAATGGACAATCGCATGTGCTGATTGAGTGATGGAATCCACATTTATGTGCAAACAGATGAGGGTTAGTAGCGTTAAATTGAGGATTGCGCATGGAAAAGTGAATATATTTTGTCTTGTCAGCATTTAATGTTAGTAAATTGCTTTGAAGCCATTTAGTCACAGTATTGAAACCTATTTGAGCGTATTCGTACAATTCTTTACTGGTTTTAGCGGTAAATACTAAGGCCGTGTCGTCAGCATATGAAACAATTTTGCCATTTTTAATGTTTAAATTGCACAAATCGTTCATATAAATCAGGAAAAGGGTTGGGCCCAAAATGCTTCCCTGAGGAACACCAAAACCAGTCGTTTTTTGCTCATCACTCGTAATATCGTCTATTCTAACACATTGATATCTGTCGTCTAGGTAGTCAGCAGTTTCAGCGGCGTTCCCCTTATTCCTATGGTCTCTAATTTAGTAAGGAGCCTAGAAATAGATACTGTGTCGAAGGCCTTCGCTAGATCAAGGAAAATTCCCAGGGTCTGGTTTCCTTTGCCAAGTTCCTCTGAAACGTAATCGGTCAGGTGGTGCACCGCATCGGCTGTGGATAGCTTGGCTCTAAAACCAAATTGCGCAGATGATAATAAATGGTTTTTTTCTAAATAGTTCACTAGTCTGTTGTTTATAATTTTTTCTAGTAATTTAGATATTGAGGGGAGTAATGATATTGGCCTATAGTTATTAACAAAATCTTTGTTCCCGGATTTAAAGATAGGGATTACAACTGCTTTTTTTAGGCATCTAGGAAAAATGCCTTCGGAAAGACAAATACGAAATATATATCGAGGGGTGAAAGGCTATTTGGTTGAAGCGACATCTTGGGCGATATTGAGTTATATACATATTCGGAATCAGCAATTTTTTCTCTGTCGGATGATGCCGGTTTCATTTAAATCTGAGCACTTTTTTGGCGCTTCAAACAACTCTATTTTTGGGTTGTTTCCAAAGTGGCAGTGTATTATCTGACGTCGTTTTTGCATTAATTTATTACTAGTGTACTTGAACTATACAATGATTTAAAGAACCGAGACATAAATCAGTAGGCCTTTCTCAGAAAAAAGATTCAATATCGGTTAAAGCGTTTTTCTTGTTTCTATTTTTTAATAACATGTGACTTAAATCATTTTGATATCCACGATTTACATGTCGCGATGTCGCTTAAATCATTTGTCCGTCAACAAAATACGACATGGAGTGTCACTTAAGCTCTTTCAGCTGCATCTATTTTCTACCTAGGGTGCTTCTTAAACAAAATAGCCGTTTTGTTTTAGCTATTTTGCATGTTCGTTAAAACATTCTGGTCCTATTATTTTTTTAAATGAATGACTCTTAAAGCAGACGGTAAAATGAACTGATGGAATTTGAAACATTTTTTCAATTTTAATAAAAAGAAAAGTCGACCTTTAAATCATTCAATTCTAATATGATACATTTCATTCATGTCATATAATACCATTATTTATTCTATCACCCGGGAGTTAAAAATCGTGATCATTCAACGACACTGTAGCGCTCAGGCGCTTCAGTCGAACTCCAGTGTATCAAGGTGTGACGTGACTCACAGTTGCCGCCAGTGTTTATAAAACAGCGCTCTCCAAAACAAATCGTAAGTGTTGTTTATGTATGATTTCAAATTGAGATGAAATGTAATACGATTACTTATTTGTTATTATTATTTATTAGTTTAATTATGTTACTAATTCTATTAAGTATGTAGTTAATTCATTATTTTAAGAGAATTATTGCAGTCTTAGGCTAACTGTCTTCATTTAAGTTCGGTATAATTGTATAACAATACATGATTGTTATTATTGATATACACACTGTTTAATATAGTTGTACTTATAATTATTTAATACTCGTATCTTTAGATGCATTTTAGGTACACCTAGTTTGTTTATTACAATAAAATTACCGATAAGCGACATGCAAATTACTTTTTCAATGATCTATTATGTAATAGATTTGTCGTTTATTTGTAAACTATGTTAAGTACTAACATTTAGCGCCAACTATGAATATGATATAGGTACATACTTGTGGTTGTAAAAGGATCATCTTATGTACTTCCCTTATAATTACTATTTCAGATAAATATGGAGACAGAAAGACAGAAATTCTACAAACACAAAATCAAACGAATCAGTGTGTCAAAAGAGGATAATACGTCTTCCGTAACTGATAAAAGCGACACCACCAAATCTACAGTAACAATCTTAGGAAGTGCCACCTATCATGAACAAGTCAACGATTTAAGTATTTTTAATTCGAACAGCATAGATCAACAACCGGAATCCTTGATTGATGATCCAATTGATTTAAATGATGAATCGAACTTTTATGTACATTCTGTGGATATAGAAGTAGGTATATGTTTCATATTTATAATACTTGTAATAGTAGCCATTTGTTATTAACACGTTGAATTTTACTTATTTCAGACAAAAACGACACAATATATACCTGATGATTTGAATTTCAGTAGATAGCATAGATTCTACAATAGAACAATCCGTTCAAATATTACTGTATGGGCTCCATCGCAATGGGCTACAATATGCCAGCTAGCAAGAAAAGAACCGGCACCTTATAATGTTGAAAATCTGACACATGAGGATTTCTTAAATTTTGATGATATGTCTGATAAATATTTTAAGGGAAGCCTTGTAGGTAAGATAAGTAAAATCCGTACAGCAACATTTAAGAAATCTCATACAAATCAGATGAAAGTAAAATTTTCAATGTAAAATAGTGCACCGGAAGGTACTATACAAATTATTGCGAAACCTAGAGCTATCAATCGTAGATATAATTCAAGTTTGCCGATTGCCAAAGCCAAATACATGGATCTAAAGAAATTATGTGACACAGGGGTTGTACCCAAGATATTTCATAAAGAATATTTAAATCTGCAATACTGCAATTCCAAAGACGTTCTACTCGATACTGATGTAGAGGATACAGTCGAAGAAAATGATAACTAAATACTTTTTCGTTATTTTTTATTGCATTTTATTATCAAGCATTGATTGTATATTATATAATTGCTAGAAGTTTTGTTGTTTGTACTAAAAGCTAATTATAGTTGATGTTCCTACATTGAGACTGATTTTACATGATTATTATACTAAGGTAAATTACACCACACACATTATACACCACAGTGTGTAATGTGTGTGGTGTTTTATTTTTATGAATTACACCACACGTAATTCATAAAAATATTTATTCTATAGCTATTTTCTTCTTTGTCACTTTGTCATTGACAGTTCCTGCCAAATGTGTGAAAGTGACTAAGCAGAATATAGCTACAAAAAAACTTGTGATTGTTATCTCATCGTCATAAGGGTGACAAATGTGATGGATAGGATGGTGTTAAAATATGCAGATTTACGCCTAATATTGTTAAATATGAATAAGCGAGTAATACTTATTTTAACTGATGTGGTTGATTAAAACTGAAAGATAATAAATAAAAATATTGATGTTCCTACATTGAGACGTTTCGTACAAGAGTTCTACTTTATTATTATTACGTGACTTAATAAATACTTAAACTGATTCTGTGTATTTCTTTATTTATTCAATATCAGCACCCGAAATTTTCGGTGATAGCGGTATATTCAGGTTGTTTCAACAGCCATTGACTGATTTAGACGCTTAAAATGTTACATCCAACGTCACATTTTCAATACTGTTATGTTACTTATGTGAATTAGCCAGTCAGTCAATTTAATCTCAATTGGCAGGTGAGATAAATAGCTTGCTACAGTTAATTTTGGGCTGCGTCACTTCATGCTGTTTGGCTTATTCTGAAAATATACTGCAGAGTCGCTTAGTATTTTTTTCCTGTAGCCAATTGTAGTTATGAAGTCACTTAAATCTTTTTTCCGTTCCCTGAAAAATAGTGGCTTAAGGCAATTCGTATTAAGCGACATTTATCTTCTTAATTAAAGGTCTGTTTTATATGGTATAAGCATTAACACCTTGACGTTTTCAAATTAATTTAAATTAAGTTTACTCCATTCCAATACCTGAAGAAGTTTTTTTGTTATGATTTTTTTTCGGAAATTTTAAACTTTAAATGGCTCTCCTGTAAAGTTGCAAAAATGTCGCTTAAACCAAATAGCCTTTCACCCCTCGATATGTTAAGGGAGGTACCAGGATATGTCTGAATTGTTTAAGGATCTTATTGCTAATATTATCCCATCCCACTGCACAGTCGTCTTTCAGTCCACAAATAATTCGGTTTATTTCGTTCTCGTCAGTGTCCAGCAAGCCAAAAGATTTTAGCGCGCGCACTTTATTCAATTCTTGGGAAGGTGATTGAACACAGTAATTCTTTGGAATCTGTTCGGCAAGAGTTTTCCCAACATTCACGAAAAAGTTGTTGACAAGGTTGGCTGATAAAAGAGGTGAACCATTAGTTAGCAATAAACTCGAATTTGATTCACGCTGTTTTGACGTATAAGTGACGTTTTTAATATGCTTCCAAAGTTGCTTGCTGTTGTTTCCTGCTCGCTTTAGTTCATTTTTATCGTAATTATTGTTTAAGCTCTTTAAAAGGTTGTTACAAAAATTCCTGTATCTTTTATATGTGGTTTTCATGATACTATCAGCTGGGTTTCTCCTTGATGCCTGATGAAGTTTATCTCTGTGTCTTATACACCGAATAAGGCCAGGAGTAATCCAAGGTTTGATATTATAAAGTTTCTTATTTGTCGTAATAACAGTAGTGTTACGTAATATTGCTGATTGAACATGTTTTATTAAGTACGATAAAGCAAAATTTGCGTCAGCAGTATTATAAACTGGGTTAAAGTCAAGTTTGCTTAAATCATATTCGAGTTTGTTTGTGTTTAATTGGGTTTTGGTCTGGGGACGATTTGGCTTAGGCAGCATTAAGTTTAGGGTTAGTAGAACAGCGTGATGGTCAGTAATTGTTGAGTTAGTAACAAGCGTAACATACGATAAACTGGATTTGATGATCATATGATCGAGGCAGGAGTCGCTATGATGAGTAGGCAAAGTGTGCGCAGGTAGAAAGCCATGGAATGAGCAGATATTAAGATACTGTTGAGTCCCTGCATCGCAGTTTCCAGAGTTAATGTTTATATTTATGTCGCCTGTTAATATAACATTCTTAAAAGAGCTTAGGTCTTGAAAAATCTGGTTTAAGGAAGCGTTAAAAGAATCCAAGTTTCTAGCGGAAGGGGATCGATATATAGCGATTATTGCTGTAGTTATACCGATTTTGATGATTAAACAGTTACTCGTACAGTCTTGTAGAGTAGGTTCTTCGACTGTGATCATTAATGTTTCCTTAGAATAGACCACCACACCGTCATTTTGGTTGTTGTTGAGTTTTGTATACAATACGTTGTATCCTGGCATTTCTGGGAGGTTATCCTGGCGATTAGATAGCCAGCATTCGGTTAGTACCATAATATCACAATGAAAATTGAGTCTATGAAGAAAAATGTTAAAGCTATCTATATTCTTGTAAATACTGCGAATGTTTTGGGTTAGTATGGTTAGTGACTTATGATAATCGGAGAGATATTGTACGCAGTCCTCAACCTGGCATGACTTTGAAACGGGTACAAATGTGTTATCTATATCGGAAATCAGGTTGTTATCCATATCTAGGGTAAAGAAGAATATAAACTAGTAAGTCTTAAATATAAATAAATATGTGGCGCTCTTAGGCGCCTTCATAGTCGATCGAGTTTAAGTACCTGTTCTCGGCAGCTTTTTTAGCAGGACACTCTGGATCTCCCGTCTTGTGGTTGGCTGGTTTTTTGAAGCGCAAACATGTTGCACATCTTGGCGCAGCGGCTTTCTTTGTGCAGTCTTGAATAGTGTGCCCTTCTTCACCGCAGTGTCCACATGTAGAGGTAGCTACTTTGCACGTCTTGGCTGCATGACCGTACTGCTGGCACTTGTAACATCTTGTCACCAGTGTGAAGTCTCGAACTGGGCAGGATGTCCAATTTACAAATAATCGGTCCTGTGTGATGAGAGCCTTCCGGATATGAGCTGGAACTTCTACAATGTAGTTACAGTTCTCCGCATCTTTTCTGCCAGATTTGTGGCTTAGTTTTATTGAGGTCAAAAATGTATCTCTGGAGATATTCGGTAGCTTTTCGGCCAAGTTTTGGTCATAAATGCATTTATAAACCTCATTTTCAGCCATAGATGCAGGGACCCCTATAACTATTATGCGTGGTTTGCGCTTTCGAGGTTCATCGACGGTGAGAGCTGCCGAAGCGAGTTGTACTGTTTGCTTGAGCTTATCCAGGTCTTCTTTAGTCTCCGTGCTAATTATAAGTCCTCCTTTACCTATTTTGCGTACACCTCTGACCTTCAGTTTCATATCACCAGGGCATATGATTTTTTGGACTATGTTCTTGGTTTCTTCACTTGTCTTTGAATGATCACTAGGAAATATTGCCACGGAGCTAAAAGAATTAGGACGAACAAAGCTGTTAGACCCCTTCTTCCCCATATCTGCAAACGATGTTGTTTCTCTTTCCTGCCTTGCACAGGACTCCTTAATGGTCCGGTTCATCTCCATAACGTAGTCCTTAAGGTTGCGGTCTTCTGTCAATATGTTGAGAGAGTTGTGGGTCTTATAAGCATATTGCTTAAGTGACTGGTACTGAACCGCCATTTGCGAAACACCATTTCCGACCTTACGGCAAAGATTGCTTATTTTTAACTTCTGCTCGGAATTCAACTTCCCATCAGAAGCAATCGTACATACCTCACTTAAACACTGCTCGATAGAATTCATCCAGCTCTGAATTTCGGGAGTCGAAATTGTCTCCATTTGCTCGTCTTCCATGGCTTGGTCACGTCTTGGTTGTTGGGGCTGTGCCGATGTAGGTGTTGGTGGGGGGCTGCGTCGCGTCAACCCACTCCGGTTAAAGGGGCTGCCTTCCATTTTTTCAAATTATAATATACTAATCAGACCATTTTTGATCAAACTGCACTTATAAATTGTACTTGTCAGACACGATAGTATGCACACAAAAAAGTAGGTCACTATTTATGCAAACGTTAATTTATTATATTTAATAATTATGAATTGATGGGCACGTCTGTATGCGCTGAGTGCTCGAAGTCCAACCCGATTGAGAGCACGAAAATCCACGCATAACCTATCAGAGCCATCTTTCTTTTTGACCAGTAGAATAGGACTGGCATACTCAGATTCCGATTCTCTAATTATGTTTTTATCCAACAAATCTTGTATGATCTCTCTTACTCTAATTTTTTCTTGGTAGGAAAGACGGTAGGGATGATAAAGTATAGGCGTCTCGCTTGTCAAACTGATATGCATTTTTCCTGTTTGCACCGTAGTGGTAGCAGTGCCAGATATTAGAAACTCGGAAAACTCATTAATGACGACCATTAACGCAGCAAAATCATCTCCAAGAACGGGCGTATCTACTTTAATTCGCATATCAGTTTGCGTGGAGTTTACTTGAAAAACTTCATTTGGGGCACGGCTTAAGTACTGTTTGTGTTTTGTGCGAACGTAAACAATGTCGTTCCTGTTAAGAACATCCGTGCCGATAACAATTGGAGCATTCATGCATGAAGAGGGTATGACTACCAAATCTACTTCGAGGGAAATGTGTTCGAACTCGATAGTGAGAGTCACGTATTCTCGAGAAACTATTTCGCTATCGCTCACTCCTTTAACAACGCAAAAAGTGGATCTACGCGGACAGGAAAATAGTTTGGTGACGTCTGAAGAGATCAAAGAAATATTAATTGCACCGCTATCTATCAGAACATCTACTGGAATACCTTGAACGACAGCAGTTACTACATCGCTGCCGCTAGAACTACTTGCAAATTCCCTACACAGATTAACTTTTCTTTGATAACTGTTCCTTCCCTCTGAACGCTGTTTAGCAAAGCAGTCTACTTCCTTATGCCCAGTCTTCTTACAAAACGAGCACGTTGGTTTTGAAAGACTTTCCGAAGATTTTGCCGCACTTTCCGAAGGTTTTTGATTTTTCGGACACTTATAGCTTTTATGTCCAGTCTGACCGCAAGAAAAGCATTTATCATTAGTAGAAATATGGCGCCTTTTTATTGTGCTAGAGGAAGACACGCGTGTTTCATTCTTGGTACGGGTAGGCTTGACATAAATTGCTAAAAACGATACCAAATTATCAATTGTTAAGTCGGCATTCGCGGCCGCGGCACGAACATGTGGGTCGGTAATACCACGTACTACAATCTGCACCATTAGCTCATTACTCAGACCTTTAATAATACGCAACCGTAACAGCGAACGCCGGGCATATTCTGCATAGGTCGAATATTTATCTGAAGTAGAATTCATATCCTCAAACAAAATATTGGCGTAGTCAAGTTTGCGAGGGCACAACGGCTTAAATTCTAATTTAAAATTAGACCAACAACGGTCATTGGTATTCCACTCACTAAGCCAGGTTTTTGCATCGCCTTTAAGGCAGTTAGACACTCGCGAAAGACATTCGTAATCATTCCAATGGTTTGATACTTTAGCGCGTTCCACCTCTTCACACCACACCTCAATGTCATGGATAGCGGGGTCAAAATTGGATACGTAATAACCATGTGATTTGTAGGATTTAACATGTTTAGTATCTCTGCTAATGTTTGTGTCGTTGAGGGTACACTGACATCTTGAGGCGTGCTGTGACCAGCGGGTTGCGGTGGAGTTTGGGGTACGCTTGCGGAACTTTCCTCGATTGCATTCAAACGCGAGACGATCGTTTGCAATGCCTGTTTTACGGAGTGTAGTGTCCACGCATCGTATCACTAATAGTAGGTATTGGGCTCGCCTACGCACCATCACGTGCTGCCTGACTGACGGTTGAACACTGACTGACCGTTGACTGACTGTACGTTGTGACGTACGCGCTCGAAAGCAATCATAAGTATATACATACACTACATCCCTTCCTTTTTTTTTATTTGTGTATAAATACTTCCTGTAGTAAGTTTTTTATGGATCTAGGTACTTATAAAAAATATATGTATGTATTTATTACTAAGTATTTATTTCCTTCCAAACACTGTACATGACACTAGAGGTATTTTACTCCTTTATTATTATTTTTTTTTTTCGGTTAACGACCCGATTATACTATATTGTAATTATATACCAATTATATTTTTTTCAATGATCACATGTGAGATAATTGTTTTGATTTTCTTTATTGTATTCAATGTTATATGCCTTGATATTATTATTATCTCTATCTTTCTTCCCTTTTCTCTTTTTAATTTAGTCATGATTAATCAATCTTATTTATGAAGCAGATGTATATTTTTGATTCAATTCCTTGGTTTTTTTTTATCATTTAAAACTTTCCACTGACCTTCAATTTCTATAAATGTACGACATTTCTTTTTCATCATTTGTCCTGTTTCATCATTATATACTTCAATATCCCCCAAGAAATTTGCTATCGTTAATCTCTACGGCAATTGTCTAAAATTTTTTTTTTTTTTACACACAGAGCTATTCCAAATCTTCAGTTAACTGACTTTTCGTTCAGTGTTTTAGCCATTCGACAGTTCTAAACTGGCTGTAATCAATCCTTTAGGTTTGATTCGTGATTCACTAGTATTCGTGATTACTAAGTCCAAGCACCAATGAAGTCATAAAACTCACATTGATTTTAACAAAGAATGTCAAAGACTATTATTCACAGTCTCATAGCTCAGCAAAACACAATTCCTATACTCGCACTTCCCCATGGGAAGAATACCGAGTAAACTCTAATTTGTACCACCAATAGCAACGACACCCTGATACAGACTTCCTCGTCTATATCACTCTGTGATACTGCTACGATATCCTGGTACGCCCGCCGACCCACAGAACTAAGAACCTGTTCACACAAACTAATTTTATGCTTACTCGTCATCTATTTCATAACTTCACAACGTCAATTATTCATATACTTGGCCTTGGGCATCTTCCCGACAATGAGATTTTAAAACATACCAACCGGTAAGTTATGCACATCAGAGTTTACGAAGAGAAGAGAACCTAGGCCTGTCAATGTTTGTGCCTACGTTCATGTGAAGGGGCTACGTTCATGAATTACTCTACGTCTAGTTCGGATCTATCTGCTACTTTTATATTTGCGTCAAATGGTCCTGTTAGGTCTTGACCTAACAAGACCATTAGGAAGAACCCCTTGGGTTTTCTTACTTTAAGAACAAACAAAAACTTGTTTTGTTTCATATTTTCCCAAGTTTTGTGTGTGATTAAATTTGGATTTACCTACACGCAGAGTCTACTAACATTTTTTTTTTTAACCTTCATTCCACCTATACGACAATCTAGTAAACTGTCATCGTCGATTTTGAACACATATTGTATGTCTTTCGACTCTGTTTGAACTGAAATCTGTCTGCTTATTGTCTAAGCCGTACTAAGAAATTTTTGAAACTTTTCATTTGCCCCTTTTTTGATCAATCAAAAAGAGTGACGTTCTTAATTCTCAATTTGTTTAGGTGTAAAGTATGCGTGGAGTTTGGTGATAGCCACTTCAAAGACATCCACTCCATCAGCAGGTGATATTTGTATCTGGTATATTATTAAACTAGCTGATCCGAGCAACCTCGTCTTCGTCACATTATCCATTAATGCTTTGCTACTATTGGTCGTAGCATGATGTTAGATCCTATAGTCTTCCCCGATAAATAGGCCGTCCAACACTAAAATAGTCCTTCAACTCGAACCAGCAGTTCCCGAGATTAACGCGTTCAACCAAACAAACAAACTCCTCAGCTCTACAATATTAGTATAGACATTTTTAGCAATTCTAGTCCACAAAATGTAGCAGCAAAGCCCGTTACTTGTCACTACCCTTGATGCCAACAGCTTCCAGGTAGATCAAGAGTTCCTACGTCCAGCGTTTTTATCTCGTTCCTACTGATGAAGGTTCCCCCTCACAATCAAATTTGTCAATTTAATGACCAGTATGTACATAAAAAGTACCACTAGGCACTGCTGACCTATTTTGTCTTTGATAACTAACTGTCAATTTAATGACCAGAAGGTATATTCTGCTGTAATTACTGTCATTCAATGATGACTTGTCAATTTAATGACCAGTAGGTGTATTCTACTGTTATTACTGTCATTCAATGATGACTTGTCAATTTAATGACCAGTAGGTGTATTCTACTGTTATTACTGTCATTCAATGATGACTTGTCAATTTAATGACCAGTAGGTATATTCTACTGCAATTACTGTCATTCAATAATGTCTTGTCAATTTAATGACCAGTAGGTATGTTCTACTGCTATTACTGTCATTCAATGATGACTTGTCAATTTAATGACCAGTAGGTATGTTCTACTGTAATTACTGTCATTCAATGATGACTTGTCAATTTAATGACCAGTAGGTGTATTCTACTGTTATTACTGTCATTCAATGATGACTTGTCAATTTAATGATCAGTAGGTATGTTCTACTGCAATTACTGTCATTCAATGATGACTTGTCAATTTAATGACCAGTAGGTGTATTCTACTGTTATTACTGTCATTCAATGATGACTTGTCAATTTAATGACCAGTAGGTATATTCTACTGCAATTACTGTCATTCAATTATGACTTGTCAATTTAATGACCAGTAGGTATGTTCTACTGCAATTACTGTCATTCGATGATGACTTGTCAATTTAATGACCAGTAGGTATGTTCTACTGTAATTACTGTCATTCAATAATGACTTGTCAATTTAATGACCAGTAGGTATGTTCTACTGTAATTAAATTTATGCGCTCTTTGATTTATTATTTTAGAACTAATCATGTAGTACAAATCAAATATCTAAGCATGAGGTCCCTGGTTAGACTCCCAGGTCGTTGCCTTTTTCTTTTCGATCTTGTCAATACCAGAAGCATCGAAATAGATAGTGTTCGTTTCCCACGCTCCCATCTGACTCCAACCGAAGAACGTTCTCCTTCGCAGTCGAACTTCTCCAATATGAGTTGGGACATGTTAGTGTTATATCGTGAACCAACTAGTTTGTTGTTTTTTCAATATCAATTTTTTTTATCACAAAATTCTGCTTCCTTTTTATAATGCGTCAATTTGATGACCAATAATGCTGTTGAGGATCCTCTGAACATAGTCAAACGGTGTCAATTTAATGACCAGCAATGCTGCTCCAACGTCATAATAAATCAGTATTATTATATCATTATACTGTTATAAAACTTGAAAATAACTTTATTATTTATTTGTCGATTAAATGACCAGGTACTACGCCAGTTTACATGGAATATAAGTAAGTTACTAGGGTATATCCATTTAATTAGGTAACGTCCAGACGGTCAATAATTGTTTTTGAACTTGTCCTAAATAACCACCAATAAATACCACAGTACTTAAATAATACTGCAACCTATCCTTCCGATAAGGCCAAGCATAATATTAGGGTTCAAAATAAGAAAATCATTAAAAATACTCCACGTCTCTGACCACGTTTTTAAGATGTGGTGGTGTTTATTTTTCAGAATTATTGAAATATCCACTAATCACTTTGTTCATTATGGCACATGTAGGTACTTCAACAATTTAGCAATACCTATGAATATTATAATAATTACAAGATCACTGGGTAGGGTAAAACCGACATTATATTAATGTTTGTCGTAATTTATAACTTACGTAGGTGTAAATAAACAAACACAGTTTAACATTTGTTCTTCAATGCCATTATGATTATTCTATAGTCCATTATTACTTTAGTGCGAGTTACTAAACAACGAAGAACATTCCTTAAAATGTTATCAGTGTAGCTGAACATTCCAATGTAATGACTTTTTCGTAAGTCAAGCAATAGTCACCACTGTTAAGTAGGTGTAAAGTTTTATAATTTTGAATCACAATGGGTATCTATTTGTTAATTAAAGTAAACTAATGGTTTAAACCATATTTTGTCTAAAGGTAATTATAATAGCTGAGAAATGTAAATGAAAATGTCGCATGTTTTCTTAGTTTGAATAAGTAACATTCATGTACCTAAGTAGCATAAGTAAATTATCTTGCCACTTCGCCAGTCACATTTTCTCTTTTTTTTTTATAAAGTCACTTTACTTACAGTTTTAATTATTTTTTTGTCCTCGTCGCCATATGTAGTGTCCACGCATCGTATCACTAATAGTAGGTATTGGGCTCGCCTACGCACCACCACGTGCTGCCTGACTGACGGTTGAACACTGACTGACCGTTGACTGACTGTACGTTGTGACGTACGCGCTCGAAAGCAATCATAAGTATATACATACACTACACGGAGCTTTCCCGGCTACGAGATCTTCGGTTCGATCGTTCACGCGACTTATGATGATCTCGCGAACGTGAAACGCGATGAGAACGAGAACGGGACCAATCGCGAGAACGGGAACGGGCTCGATCGCGGGAGCGGGAACGGTGCTGTTTACGTTTATGTATGCGTCTATGTGGGTAGTTCGATTCGGACGACACACTACGCGACCTTGATCGAGGCATTTTTCAAAACAACGATATAAGTTGATTGTTTCCTAGCTTAAATCAAATTGAGTGGACTAGGGCGAATCCCACTTCTGATCTTAGGGACCAGGAGTGGTATTTAAATAAAAAAAACAACTGTCAAGCCTGCCTAACTTATATTTAAAAAACACATTAAATAATTAACACAATTATCACGCACTATTTAATAGGAAACAATCAACTTCAGCAAAACACAATAAACAAAGGCAATATTTGCACATAAAAAGAAAATGGCCACCAAACAAAGACTTAGCTGTGATCTGAGACGAAATCCAACGACCTCTCTGCGCGAGCGCTGACTGGTAAAAAGGGGCGCGGCTTTTTTTTGTCGATTGCCACTCGCAGTTACGAACCTGGGAAGGTTGCAACTACTTAACCGGACTTGAGGGGCGCGGTTCGGTTGACAACCGCTTTTATAGGCTTTGGAGAGACGTTTCAGATGACAGCTGTACAGATACTCATTCTTAACCTAATAGTATAGATTACCAATTTTACTGGACAAATTACATAGAGTCTTAAATATATATCTTAATTCTAAGGATTACGAGCCTGAACTAGGAAATCCTGTGTTTCAGGCGAGAAGATCTAAAATAATTTAAAATTAACAAATAATCAAAAGGATTCTATAGTACAATACAAATGTGTAAGAAATCTGTGATATAAACAGTTAACAACTTAACATCTAGATAACTAACTAAACTAGGTCTTAAATTGTATAAATCGTACAGTTTTTTAAATAACAAGGTACTTAAACTAGGTCAAGAATTGTATAAAAACAAAATCACTTTAGCACAACCAGTAAATTCTCTGTATCATCATAGGACATTTTTTGAAGAGTTTCCATAAGAATTCTCTTACAGTTAACTTTATTCAGGCTATAAATGTTTGCTTTCGCATTCAATCTATTGTAGAGGAAAGGACCAAGAAACATATAAAATTTTGATGAGAAAGCATGTTTGGTATGGTTTTGAGGACAGACTAAATCTTTACGTCTTTTGTTAGTAAACTCCGTGCTATATGTTAGATCTGCGTGCTGTTTTAATACAATACCCATTATAAATAACTGCCGGACTGTTAATACTCCACATTCCTTATATAGGAGGTTAGTAGGGAAAAGGAAAGGGCGGAAAGTAGACACTTTGAGAATTGCCCTCTGAGCTCTTTCGATAGTTAATAACAATGTTTTACCCGCTCCACCCCATGTCGTAATACAGTATGTTACTATCGATTGACATAGGGCAAAGTAGACTTGTCTCACAATATTTGGGTCTGCAATGAAGCGTAATTTTTTAAAAACAAATATCAATTTCCGAATCCTATTATTTACAGCCTCTATATGAGGTTTAAACGAAAGTGTCTCATCGATTATAATTCCAAGGTACTTTACTGTATCTGACATTTTAATTTTAGGACAAACACATTGGTTATTTGTGCTAGATGTGCAGTTATGAGCATACAATGTTGGGGTAGTGCAAGTTAGTTTTTGCTTGCGCATCGAAAACTTGACGTAATTTGTCTTGTCAGCGTTTAAGGTAAGTGAATTATTTTGAAGCCATTTATTAATAACATTGAATCCGTGTTGCGCAAACTTGTAGACATTTTCTTCTGAGTCTGAGTCTGAATTTGATGCAGTTTGCGGGAGTTTTATTGTTAAAGAAATACAATGCGCACCTTTAAAGTCAAACCGTTACTAAACGAAATTTTTCAAGAATCGAGTTATTAATGCCATCTTTCTTAAAATTACGTAAACTATACGATGAATTTGACACTTTCATAAAAAGTCCACTTTTAGAGGTAGATGGCGCTAATTTTGACCGTTACAAAACCAAATAAGGTTTGCTAAACGCAATATCGTGTTTATACTAGTTGTGAATTGTTCGTTGAAGAGTGATGATGGAAGATTGACGGAAAAGTGTGACTATTGGGATAACCCCGGCTGCACGTCAAGATAAAGGTGTTTTGTTTAGTCACTTTAATTGGTACACTGTAACATTTTATTTGGTTACAGTTTTCCTTTTACCAAATTGTGCACTTCATTATGTAATTTTGTTGGTAAAATGTTACATTTCGTATAGTTACCATTTACTATTAAGTTTTGAGATATTTATGAAATCGTATTTATCTCTAAAGAGTAATCATTAGTTTAGTATCCGCATTTCCTTACTGTAAGAATAAATTAATAAGTAATATATTTAAATCTAATAATGGGACATTTAGGTTAGTTGCAGTTTGTCACCATACGCAGGGCACATTTGCATTAGAATGTTTGGGGGTAAATTATTACATTTTAGTTAAATACTGTTTACTCTTAATATTCACTATAAATAATATACCAAAAAGTTAATATCAGATAGTTTTATTTCAATTGAGTTTCACTTTTCTACTTATAGAAAACGAATTAATAGTGTTGATTTTATTTTTGCTGTCGTGTAATTTATAGTGGTAATAGTTTTTTTTTATTATTCATGGTAATAATAAAAGTAACTTTGCTTCAGATGTCATATTTACGGAACCCTCGCATGAAACGTATCGTGGCCGCTATGGAAACAGTAAAAGAATTCTTATCGATCGAAGCCCCTAAAAATCTATCTATGGATGATTTGAATCATATCCCCGATGCAGATGAGACTTTTTCGTTAAACCGAATCGAATCTCAACCATGCCTAGAAACTACAAACTTATGTTCCGTTTTAGAAACTCGTACTTCAGGTTCATTATCTGTGGATGAATTTACTGCAGAAACTAGGAGATCTCCTTCTGTATTGCAAGTACAAACGCTACCTCAATCAGTTGGCCACGTAACTGTTGACGAGTGTAACATGCATTCTAATGACAGAATAAACATTTAATGTTTCGTCAATTCTGGTTTTCCGATGTTAACTGCAGATAAAGAAATAAGTGCACCCGGCTCTAGCAAAAAGGAAAGATCTAATTCATTTAGCTCAGAATCATCTTCAAGTTCTTCATCATCAAGTTCAACTTCGCTGTCATCATCAAGTACGTCTACGTCGGGTAAGGACTTTTCACCTGATGAAGCAGATCGCGATCCAGACTATGTATTGCCAACGCCACCTAGACGTGTATCATTCAATCTAGCTCCTCCAAGTGACCACAACATACAACAAGTTCAAGATTAAAATGATACCATTTCTTTGCATCGTATGAATCTGTTGACAGACAATAATGTACCTATCAAACGAAGACGTAAAGGACTTAATAATTTATCTAAAAAACAAGAAACTAAAAGCCTTCGCAACAGTGGACAACAGTATACTTCCGATAATAAGAAAGATTTTTTTTTTACTAATTGATAGGCACGCGTTTGATCACTATCTCACCTGATGGTAAGCGATGATGTGGTCGCAGATGGAGCATGCTTGCCTAGAAGTAATCTCTCTCTCTCTCTTATATGGTGTACATAATAAAGAGTATTCTATTCTATTCTTAAAGATTCCCAGGTTGTAGCTATCAGGAAACACAGACTCCGGCAGGGAATTCCACTACTTAGCTGAACGCACTATGAATGTGTTCCCAAAACGTTTTGTGCGTGTGGGTGGGATGTCCACCATGTACCGGTGGCGTATTGCCGTCCGGCTTGTGGTCCGATGATGGAACGGGCTCGGCGGAATTAAATTATGCAATTCTTTCGCACACTCCCCAAAATGCAACCGGTAGAAAACCGACAGGCTAGCAACTCGTCGTCGATGCTCAAGACTTTGGAGCTTCGTCGCGACGAGCCTATCATTGCCGATGATCTTCTTCGCTCGTTTCTCAATTGATTCAAGGGCATCAAGCCGGTATCTGGCAGATCCATCCCAAAGATGAGAGCAGTACTCCATACACGATCGAACTTGCGCTTGATAGAGTTTGAGCAGGTGTTCCGGTGTGAAGTACCGTCCCACCTTTGCTAGGATCTCCAACTTCTTTGCAGCTTTTTCCTCTAAGCTAAGCTTTTGCCTCTATGACAGGGCCAAAATTGAGGGTAGATGTTAATGTAACCCCAAGAAGCTCAAGTCTGTCGGTTATCGGCACGGTTGCACCTCGGAAAGATGGAGCTGGGTGGAATTGGCTCCTTTTGGCGGAAAATAGATTGTTTCTTAGGCACAATCTATTTTCCGCCAAAAGGTAAAATTTGTCTCCTAATTAGTAATTCGTTTTCTATTCTGATGATAATTATAAGTTTAGAGATAACTAGCTGTGATTTAACAGTAGGTACAGAATTAAGACTGATTAATAAGACATCCTAAAATTTAAGTGCCATAATGTCAAAGAAATGTATGGTTCTCGCTTTTTTAATTAGAATAAAACATTGATTAAACCATGTTATTTTACTAATCGGTCCAGTTTCAGTTAGATAGAATGAAAAATCAAAAAAAAATCAATGAATCATCAAAAAAAAATAAATGAATAATGAATGAATCATTGTTATAATAAGTTTTTAAATATTTTTTATTTAGTTACACCGTTTATATGGAGAGTTAGCAGTAATCAATCGAAATCGAAAAAAAAAATTGATGGAAAAGTGTTACTATAAAATTCAAATTCATAATTAACAATGTTCTATTTACAAAATATAACTTTTCTGAATTTTATATTATAGTGTTAATATATATCCATTATTTTGACCTCAAAAGATGGCTCAAATCACCATGATCTTAAATTCTACTGCGAAAAAGCAGTGAACTTTTTTTATTTAAGCTCCTGTGTAAAATTTTGTATTTTCGTTTAGTAACAGTTTGTCTTTAAAGGTGCGAATTTACGTACGTTGAAAATAACAAAACGTTGGGTTCATTTTCTCGTTTCGTCAAACGAGTTGAATTCATAAACGTCGTTGTCTCGTAACTCGATGACGAATTCAACGAGTTGATTTGTACACGGTCAACGTTAATCCTGTTGAAGAGACATCAACGTTGATTCAACTAGTTCGTTGATTCAACGCCCATCACTATGAATGACATAAATGACATTCCGTTTCGGTTTCCCGTCTCTGGAGTGCTGTTTCGTGTATGTGATTTCGTATTTGTTGATTTGGCTTTTCTTCCCTGGTTCAAGAGATTTCTTTCACCCTGACGAACTGGCTTACCCATTTGGACTTGACACTGATTTGGCTGCGATAGTTCTTTCGTTGGACTCTCGACAAACTGCTACTCTGGACTCTGATTACCTACTGACTCCCTATCAGCTTTGCGTAAGTATTGAAGACCATCACGTTATTTAACATAAATAAATGGATGCAGAAAGCATAGGACTGGTGAAAGTGCTTGGGGCAGGCCTATGTCTAATATGGACATCTTTTTTCTGAAATAATGATAATAACTAAAGTAAAGTAACTAACTAAAAAAAAAAAGTAGTACTTTAACCTCGGGAGCGCTCGGGCAATACATCAACTCTCCTTCAAAACACTTCTCTGCACTGCCAGCACTGCACTTCACAATCATGGACCTTTACTCAAAGTTGTCAAGCTGTGTGGAGGAACTTTCGTCTACGTTTGCTTCGAGGATGTCACAGTACGAGGAAGACCTGAAGAATGCCAGTAGTGACGCATCACACAAGTCAATAGCCAGCCTGTCCAGGGACTTCACTGAGTTCAAGGGACTCATGTGGAAAACCTTGACGGCACTGAAATCCCAGATGGAGTTGCTTGTTGTGGGGTTGGATCGCCATGAGATGGCTTCCCGGGCTAAGGTTCTCCTGCTACATGGCTTAAAAGAGGAAAAGGATATTGATCCTAGCACTGGCCTACTTGAAATATTATCGAAGCGTCTGGAAATGAAAAATGTCCACCTCAAAGACTTGACAGCCTGTCACCGTCTCGGTAGCAACACCAGCAAGCCTCGCCCCCTCTTGGTACGCTTCGAAAGCCGCATTTTGCGGAATGAGGTGTGGCGAAGTAAAACCAAATTGAAAGGGTCCGGTCTTACGCTTTCCGAGTTCCTCACCAAGCCCAGGCACGACATTTTTATGAATGCTCGGAAGTATTACGGAATACATAAGTGTTTCTGAGGGGAAGATCGTCATCCAGGTTTCCGATGGTACACGGCGGAAGATCGAGTCTGCCTTGGATTATCGAGAACTGATAGCCAAGTTCTCCGTTGCCGAGGCCACAGCCGTAACATCGAAGCAAGTGCCCGACAGGAAAACACGCAAGCCTGCTAAATGATGGTACTTCGTCACGACTCCTCTATTTCTGTATGTGCATAGGTAGATATTTATAATTTTATTTTTGAATGTCGGTCACTCTATTGTTGTTTTTTTAGTTTTATATATTGTCGTGTTGTTTTGACCAGGGACCGTACAACCCCGGTTAAGAGTTAAGTCTTTCGAAGGGGTAAGCCGTTTATGAGGTTACTTTATCATGATGTAACTCCTTGAACGGGTTTTATACTTGAAACCCACTGAAAGGGTTACCCCTTCGTTATGATAACACATTGAATGGGTTCTATACTTGAAATCCATTGAAAGGGTTACCCCTTCATTATGATAACTCATTGAATGGGTTCTATATTTGAAACCCAGTGAAAGGGTTACCCCTTCATTATGATAACCCATTGAATAGGTTCTATATTTGAAACCCACTGAAAGAGTTACCCTTTCACTATGATAACCCATTCAATGGGTTCTATACTTGAAACCCACTGAAAGGGTTACCCCTTCATTAAGATAACCAATATAATATAAGGGTTTTGTTCAGGTTAGGAACGAAATTATTATGGTTATTAAATCAACTTTATTTCGGTAGACATCGTTGGCTTGTACACGAAACACGTGTTACCTACCGATCCGTTGCGTCTCCCGTTTTCGGAAGCTGTAGCGACCTGTTTAAATTTAAACCTGATTAAGTTAAGCAGGTAAACGGAAGGATTTTGGTTTTTGATTGGTTAACTACGTGTTTTCCTTGAAATGGAACCTTTTGTACTATATTTCGTTTGGTTTTTGTTTTCTTTTATTCATTTAAAAATGTAGGTATGTACGCCTAAATCACCCTAAAAAGCCTTGGTTTTATCAAATTCATTTCATTTCATTTCATTTCAAATTAACTATTACCGAAAAAAAAACGTATGTAAGTTTTTTTGGGAAATATAAGGTTTATGATTTCCGATTGTTTATTTGACTGAAATATTCGATCACATTATCAAAATTGACTTCCTTGTCTATTTCAATTGATAAAATCGAAATGTTACGCGCGGTATAAGATCAGACCAAGCGCAACATGAATTCATTATTTTAGGGAATTAGAAAAAAAAAATGAATATAAAGTTGCGATGCGTTTTAAACGATGTTATTAGTACCTAGGTAATGTAAATGGTTACGTTTAAGAGTAGGTAGTTATTAATTGATGTCTTATGAGGGAAATTTTGTGCGCCTTTTTTGGATGTAGGTACGAGTGATTTGTTGTTATCACCTTGCTGCCGTGGTATAACTAAATTGCCATTATCCCACATCTGGTCGATTTCTTATTTTTGATGATATACTAATGAGAAAAAAGTATCTATCGATCTGTGTTTGTGAACTTCCAAAGCTATTCAACACCTTGAATAGGCACTGCAGCTTGGTGCTTGGCACCCGGGGTGGACCAGCCCCCTCCCCCCCCCCCTTTACGCCGCCACTGCGTGCAACGCTATCCACGTACGCATTCAAACTGAGATCGGGAGCGATTTGTAGTGTAGTGAAATAATCGGCTCTCTACCGCAGGGACAGGGCGCCCTAAAAACACACATTTTAATCACCAGCCAAATTTTGAGAACTACTCTGCTCTTGCAGATAAACAACTTCTCAAGAAAGCAATAGTCACTTCGTTAAAAAAATGTGCCTCCCATACAAATTTCGGTCAGTTGATGAATATTCTGTATGGAAAGTTTTTTTTGTTGAAAATCATTTTTTTTTAATCATCAAATGACTCGTACCGCCCTAGGTGAAGCAGAATAGAGTGTCAGACTCTTACTGACTAAAACCCATCCATGTTCCTCCTAATTCCTTTTGCGTACCTGGGCCGCGGTGACTCTTTCGAACAAACATCGGAACCCTGGCAGGCGCTGGCCCTAGCGGGCCCCGTCTACTCTGTTGACATCTGTTTGAGGTGCGCGTGGAACACAGCGCGTCGCGACCCGGGCCTGGTTCTGATCGGACGGCGAACCACCCAATGCTCGACGTCCGCAGGCCCTCTTGTTGAAAATCCTACTATATATAATATTATGGGTTGGGTTTAGAAACATGCTGCCTCGCTGAATATCAGGGGTTTCTAGGGGGTTTTCTGATACCTATACAACATTTTGTTATGCCGGAGACGCCGATAGATATTTTTTTATGAATCAAGAATCCAAACTTTTAGGTTAGGTTAGTGTAGGAACGTAACTTTTTTATTCAAATTCAAATTCAAAAATTTTATTTCAGACCAAGAGATCCATATAGTGTTAGTATAAACTTAGTCTATGTTAGTAAAAAACAAAATAATAAAAATACACAAAAAAAAAAACATTAATTGGCTGCATGCACATGTGGACGCACATGCCTGCCAGCCCAGAGCCTGATAAACGGTCCATCTATCTTGTCCACCAGTGTAGCTAAAATACTGTTACGGCTGCCCCTGAATCGCCGCAACATCGATGCGCAACGTTTGCGCATGATGGCATGAAAGTCATCCACTCGCGCTACCGCAAACATGCCCGATGCACTGCAAAACCGAGGCAGCCCCAACAATATCTGTTCGCGACGGTAGCGTTATAGTATTATATAACTCGCAAATATACGAGCTTAAGTAAAACATAGGATTAGTTATAGCTTAGACATTTATTGTTGTTGAAAATTAAATTCATAAAATTATTGTCGTTTTCCCCAGGCGCGTGAGACGTCTTGGGGAACTTATTTAGCTAAAATAGATAGGTAGGGTTACACACTCACTTACACATTCCTGGTAAACCCTTAAAAAAGGTATCTGGTAAAAGTTAGAGGTAAAGGAGGTACACAGGTATCGAACATTTTTCATACACCGACATAGGACAGCTACTCAAAAGGTAGTAGGGTGGACTGATAAACCACCATTCACAGACACCTCCCTTTACTAAACATACAAAAAATCTAGATATATAGGCTTTAAAATATAGGCATTAAAGAGCTGACACTAAGCCCTATCCGAATATGTATACATCTTTATGGTCAGTTAACGCATAAAGCCACAAATTAGAAAAATATAAAAACACCGATTTTTCCCCTTCCGGGTTTCTGACCTCATACTCCTTCCACCCTTAGAGGGGTGGCTTTGTAAGATGTGTATCTGGATAGAGGGATGATGCACCTACCGTAATACATATAGCACAACAGCCCTAAGGGCACAGCTTTTCGGGAAGTCAACCCTTAATAGTTAACAAATTCAAACTTGTAGATAGTTTCGATAGAAAAATGCAACAAACCCCTAAGTGGGTAGGGTTGAAGGGTTGATTTCCGGGGTGGAAATCAACGGGGTTCAAGTCAAGGGGTCAAGTTCGACGGGGAATTTTGGGTGCTTTACAGACAAGTGCATCAACCCCTATCCAGACCTAGAATAAGCCTATATATAGCCAGGAATGTACCTCAGTCAAAGTTAAACCAATAGTAAAAATAAACTAAAACAGTTATTGGTTTTCGGGCCTCGTTACGGTAAAGTAACATGGTACAATAGTAAATAAATCAAAAAGTTAAACACTACGAGTTTAACTTTTTGGCAAGAAGAAATTAGAACTTTTAAATAGAAAGTACATAGTCGCGAATTCATCCCTTAAACCGCTAGCTGCAGTGTTCAAGCAATCTATCTGCATCTTTATTTAATTCCCTGGTAAGCAAACATCCCTAACCCCAATCATTCCCGAAGACAGCAAGTTCGAATATCAAGAAAGAATAACGATGCACGTGTGGTACAGAGACCTTTCGTACATCGGTACAGGACGTCAGCGCGGCTGGACGCAGTTGGGTGGTCGCAATTCACGTCGAAGGAATTTGAAGAAGGATAGACCTACCCCGAACACACCCCCGTTCCTGCCGATCACGCCCGTCTGGTACAATATCCTCAGCGCATTATTTTACTGGATGCGCAGAGCGTTGTAAGCCTTCTGCGTATACCTAACCCACAAGCTGCACGAGTAAAACGACTGGCAGTAGGCTTTGAAGAGAGTCAGTTTTAACTCGTCAGTGCATCGCGCAAACCTGCGGGCAAGCATATTGCATCGGGCTGCCAACGCTCTGCGCTCCCTATCTATATCCTGGTCATCCGTGAGAGAACCCGTGACCACATGACCGAGGTATTTAAATTGAGTGACGACTTTTTACATTGCACATTATTTAATCTTAATTGATTAAATAATGTGCGTTCTCTACCGAAAAATTAGGATTCTTGTTAATAATTAGATTGTAAATCGTATTATAATAGAAAAATATTTGCAGGAAAAACATAAGAATAAAAATTTCATGTTTTTCGAGTTAAGTCACGTAAAACGAAACGCAATGGTGCCATTTTGTCATCTTAACAGGATCTATCACTCATTCCGTTCCCCTAATATTACGGCTTCAATACCGTAATATGGCAATAATTATGGACATAATTGAAACAAAATCAACTAAAACAACACAAATTATGGCGTAAACGTAAAAAACGTATTTCAATCTTTAATTTTAAGGGCTCCGTAGTCAACAAGGAACCAATAAAGACAGTCAGACAGCCGGATATGGCGAAACTATAATTAGTTTCGCCATGTTCAGCTGTTGTCTGTCCGCAACTCAGAATGCAAGAGCGAGCAGAGCGAGCTCTGAACTTGGGGCACCTCGACCCCGACTCGGATAGGTTAGGTTCGAATGGAGCGCTGTTTGCACATTCTCAAATATGTTTTCCCTTTTTTTTAGGCAGCATAATTTTTAACTTTTGATGAAAAATGAAAAAAAATCCGAAGGGTGCCGTACCATATTTTACCTTAATTTATAATATTTCCAGGTTCCGTTGGTTACCCTTTGCACACGGAACCCTAAAAATATCGTTACCCCCGCCCTTGTCTCCGAAGTTTGCACTGAGAAAAATAAAAAATAATTCAAAGTGATAAAAGTTTATGTAAAGATTAGGTACCTACAGGAAAAATAAAACCATGTCACTAAATAGCACACATTTTTAAATTACAATTTTGAAATATGAGGCCAGGTAATTACGTAATTTGAAAATGGGAATTTTTGTTTTTAGTTTAGTTAAAAATATGTAATTCTTTCTTATTTAGTTAGGTAAATTATGGTTCAAAACCGATTTTAACGTTTAAATGGCGTAAATCGGACCACGGGTACTGAAGATATAGCAATTTTTAATTTAGGTAGTAGAAATGTAGGTACCTAGACTCGAAATAACTTTAATGTGCTATTATGAAATTTAAATAATAATAATAATAATAATAAATTTATTACTACTAAAGACTAAAACTAACACTACTAACTAAACTAACTACTACTAGACTAATACTTAATAGGTTTAAAGAAATAGGTATGAACGGCCCCTTGATGTCCGAGTCAGGTGGTTTTACACCGGCGAGGGCAGGCGTAGATTGGATGAGCGAGAATTGAAATTTTTGCTAGTACAATATTGAACTTTATCGCTGTAAGAATAGAGTATTTATTTACTGCCAAACGGATATACAAATCTCGCACCAGTCATCGAGGACCCGCTCGGTCTCTCTCTGTCAAGCACAGACTCGCGCGGGCACGCGCCGCCGCGCGCCGACTCTTTCCGTTATCGTCAGCTTTCAATAATAACGCATATTATTCTAAGATCTGGAGATGTTGCTGCATAGGGTAATGGCTCCATCGAATGAACATCAAAAATAAGGAATTGAGACGTTTCTACCAGACGTAGTATTTTTTTTTCATAATTGCAACCATACATCCCGTTTTAATTACAAAATCCGTCACAGTACATTACAAAATTGCAAGCGTCTTAAGTTATCAGGGAGGAATAGTGAAATTGTAAGTTGTTCGAGCCATAATTTACGACTTAGGTATGAGGAATCAGTTTCGATATACTGTCTCTGTAATCTAGACGATAGTAGGTATTTTCGTTAACTTTTTTGTTTCTTTTATGAATAGTAGGTAAATAGGTACTTATTGTTTATGAATGTGTTTCAAATCAATTTACTTACTTGCGATTTTAATTAGTAACATTACATTTTTGAGTGTTGCAGTATTGGAAGTAAAAGTGGTTATAAATTCAGTACATGTCATGTTTTAGTTGAAAAACACAATTTATTTTAATTTCACAAGGTTCATGTTTTGGGCGCTATTTATAAATAGATTTCTTATCTTTTGGCCAGTATTGGGTCTTGGGGCAGTTATGTTCATTCACTCACTGGAGCCTAGACTCGGCTGGCTAGGCGGCGCGTGACAGTGCGAGCCAGCGCAAGACAACTTTGGGCGTTTTTAGGGTTCCGTGCCCAAAGGGTAACCAAAGGAACCCAAAACTAAGCTGTCCGTCCGTCCGTCCGTCTGTCTGTCAGCGGGCTGTATCTAACGAATCGTAATAGGTAGAGAGTTGAAATTTTCACAGATTGTGTATTTTTATTGCCGCTATAACAACAAATAATAAAAATTAAGGTTTATAGTATGGAACCCTTCGTGTGCGAGTTCGACTCGCACTTGGCCGGTTTTTTCCATTTACCGGCACGGCACCGGCTGCCGGGGAAGCAAAACTGTATGAATATAGGTAGGTATCTATATGAAACGTCTATTCACTTGCCGGTGCCGGCGACGGCGTAGCCTCCCACCGGTGCCATCGCAGGCGTTTGCTGCGTACGTATACAAAACACATGCAGTTATGCCGGCCGGCACCGAGCTCGAAGCTTGCTGTCTCGGCGCCTGCGAAGGCACCGGTGGGAGACAACGACGGTCCGTCGCCGGCGCCGGCAAGTGGAAAGAAGTGCATTATATTCATACATTTTTGCTTCCCCGGCAGCCGGTTCCGTTACCGTGCCGGTAAGTGGAAAAACGCACAATCCCATCCACGCCTCGCCTCGCCGATATAAAACCACTTTGACTCGCACTTGGTCGGTTTTATCTGGTCCGATGCGTACGCAATGTTAGTTGGACGGACTTAAACGTGGACTGCCGAGGGCGACCGCGGGGCGCGATTCGACAGCGCGAGGTGGAGGCGGTTAGCGAGCCGCTTGCCGCGCGGTTCTTAGATTTTTATGTACCTACTAGTTGACCCGCGCAACTTCGTCTACTCCGCTCCTACAGGCCTTAGCGTAATGATATATAGCCTAAAGCCTTCTTCGATAAATGGGCTATCTAACACAGAAAAAATTATTCAAATCGGACCATTAGTTCCTGAGATTAGCGCATTCAAGCAAGCAAGCAAACAAACAAACTCTTCAGCATTATATTAATGTATATAGATTTGGCAGAGCAGGCGCTGGGCTCCACTAGCGGCTGGAGTATAGGTACAGCTGATTGATAAATTACGTACCTAAAATTGAAACCTATCTATTGTAAGGTATAACAGTGAAGGGAAATTATAACAAACTAGTAGTCACGTAGGAATTTCGGGAAATCCTCTCTTAGTGCTCCCCTAGACTCCCCAAGGAGTCCCCAAATTCCAGCTTTCTACGACCAGTAGTTTCGGCTGTGCGTTGTCTGTCAGTCACTCAGTTACGGAAGAATTTTATATATCAGGATAATTAAGTAGGTCACCTTACCTTTAACAAATTTCCACATAGATTACATTTACTTGTATTATTTGATGGATCATATAAAAAATAGCGATGTACAGCATGTCGTTTCGGTTGTGGCAATTTTAAATATAAACTGTTCACAATTTTATTCACAAATTGAAATACTGACTAACACAAGATCGCAAACTTGCAATAGACGTCTTGGCCCGTGAGCCAGCAACAGATTTCCATGACCAAGTTCCTCCCAAACGATAACTTTTAAGATGGTTAAGAGAGCTTTATTATGGAGCTCTGTGAACGTCAGCTGCGATACGGTGGGTGGGTTAAACAGTGGCAGCCTCTCAAACACGACGAAAAAAAATTTTTTATCGGTCTTGTCCTCCCGAATGAAAATAGTGTCAGATTATAGCCAACCCAATATCTTGCAGAAAACAAAACGTCAGCTGGCTGTATCTCGGTGGAAAGGTCGTCAGCTGTTCACACGAACATGTAATTTTTTTTCTTTACTCATTTCCTCCCGATTGAAAATAATGTCAGATTATAGCCAACCCAATATCTTGTAGAAAACAAAATGTCAGCTGGCTGACATTTTGGCTCGGTGGGAAGGTAGTCAGCTAGCGCCCAAAAAGGGGCATCTATCGCCTACTTAAATTCACCAGCTGACGAGTTTTCCCTCGGCATCTTGCCAGCTGATTTATTTTATTACTTACAGGATCATATTAATGATCAGCTGTCAAATTTTTATCCGGGAGAAAGTAACTAAAGTTATTCGACTTTATGCTTCATGCTCCGACTGAAAGATTTTGGAGCCTGTATTTATTATTTTTTCCACAATATGCACTTACAGTGTATACATATTTCGATTTCTAAGACCATTTTCTATAAGATGAAATAATAATATAATCCATAACTATGAAGAATAAAAAAATCCTAGAACAAAAATTTTCAAAATTTCAACGTGACTAACTTTCACTTTACCTTTTTCCTTATATTTTGAAAACTAGATGTTCTATCGACTTGATTATTTATGTAATAATGTTTTTAGGGTTCCGAAAAAAAAAAGGAACCCTTATAGGATCACTCGGGTGTCTGTCTGTCTGTCTGTCTGTCTGTCTGTCTGTCCGTCTGTCACAGCCAGTTTTCTCCGGATCTACTGGACCGATTCTGTTGAAATTTGGTACACATATGGACTTCTGTGACCCAAACACGTACGCATTACGTAAATGATTAAATTTTTAGTATGGGGGTCACTTTTGGGGGTCAAACTAGAAAATTAAAAAAAAAGTTTTTTGAATAATATCGTGTAACATATCAAATGAAAGGGCTTACTGTGAGGGTTTCAATTATATTTTTTTCATAATTTTAAAATAAATGGTTTTGAAGTTATTCAAGAAATTAGACGAAAAATAACCATTCCCCCCCCCTTATCTCCGAAACTACTGAGCCTAAAATTTTGAAAAAAAATGGAGATAATAGATCTTTACCTAAAGATTACAGGAAAACCTATTAGAAGTCTGTAGTGTTAAAATAACATGTTTAAAAATTTTAATCCGTTCGGAACCCTTTGCACGCGAGTCCGACTCGCACTTGGCCAGTTTTTTTTATGTAAAAACCTTTCATTTGACACTAGTTTTGTAACAATACCTCTATAAACAAAAAATCACATTTTCAAGTTACGTAATTATTTAACAGTACAAAATCTTACTTGAAAATTCTCTTGTAAAGTATCAATTTTACAATGGACAATCAAAATAGTCCTTCAAGCCATTCGAAAGGGGTTACCTACATCGTATGGGTTGTTGATTAACTGCTTAGAGAAACCACATCAAAAACCCATTCAATGAGTAACCAAAATGGTCCGTGGTTAAGTCATTCATTAGTTATTTCCACAGTGTCATGTCGTATGGTATTCTATTATGGGGGAATGCTGCCGATATCCAGACAATTTTTGTTTTGCAGAAAAGAGCTATTCGTTCAATTTATAAATTAAGTCCTAGATACTCCCTCAGAGATAAATTTAAAGATATAAATATAATGACTGTCCCTTCTCAGTTTATTTATGAAAATATTTTGTATGCCCATAAAAATATAAAAATGTTTAAAAAATACAGTGATATACATAATGTTAATACTAGGAATAAACACAAATTTGTTGTTCCTGTAACCAGGCTTAAAAAAATAGGGGGCTCATTTAGATGCCAATGTATACGCTTTTATAATAAACTTCCAAGTCACATTCAAGATCTAAGCATAAATAAATTCAAAGCATTTGTAAAGCGTAAACTTTGCCAGAAGGCTTTTTACACCATAAAAGATTATCTTGAAGACAAAAAGGCTTGGGATTGAGCTGTTCCAATAAAATACACTTGCGCAGTCTCCGTTTTTATTATTATTGTCAATATATATTTATTTGCTTGGTTTATACATTGACATTTTTTTTTTATCAATTTTTTAGTTTTACTTTTGACATTTTCTTTTATTATACACAATTTGACTTATGTAATTTTTTTTTTTTTTATATACAATTTGACATTTTTCTTTTTATTATATACAACTAGCACTTCGCCCGCGATTTCGTCTGCGTAGACTTTAGAGGTGGCGCGCAACTTCTTTGTTCCATATTCTCATTCTCGGAAATTCATCTTTGATTCTTTATTCTGATAGTTTGTGAGTCTTTACTGTCCGTACTTTCAGCTCCGGAACTACTTCGACATGTTTCTGGTATTCTGGTACTTGTGAATCTTTAGCGCTCATAACTCCAGACCAGAAAAAATTCGATATGTTTCGGTTCTCCTGGTATTTTTAAATGTTAACTACTCACAATTCCAGCTTTGAAAATACTTCGACATGTTTCTGGTTTCCTGGTACATAATGAATGTCGCTCATAATTCCTGCCCGGGAAAAACATCCACATTTCTGTTGTTTTGGTACTTTTGAATCCTTACCGCTCATATTTTTGGGCGGAAATATTTCGACATATTTCTCGTCTCCTGGTTCTTATGAATCTTTAGCATTCACAATCCTAACCCCGAAAATACTTCGACATGTTTCTGGTCTCCTGGTACTTTTGAATTCTAACCAGTCACAATTCCAGCCCCGAAAATACTTCGACATGTTTATGGTCTCCTGGTACTTGTGAATCTTTAGCGCTCGTAATTTCAGCCAAAGAAATACTTCGACATGTTTCTGGTTGACATGGTTCATTTTTCTGTCACAAGTAAATCTATAGCATTTACAATTCCAGCCCGGAAAAATCTTCAACATACATATTTCTGTTCGACTGTTAAAAAAAAAAACAAAAAAATATTCTAGCCCAAAAATACTTTAACATCGTTCTGTTCTCCTGGTACTTCTGAATCTTTAGCGCTCCCAATTTCAGCCCCGGAAATACTACGACATGTTTCTGCTCTCCTGGTACATAATGAATCTTTAGCGCTCATAATTCCTGCCCTGGAAAAACTTCCACATTTTTCTGTTGTTTTGTTACTTTTAAATCCTTACCTCACATATTTCTAGTGCAGAAATATTTTGACATGTTTCTGGCCTCCTGGTACTTTTGAATTCTAACCGGTCACAATTCAAGCGCCGGAAATATTTCGACATGTTTATGGTCTCCTGGTACTTGTGAATCTTTAGCGCTCATTATTTCAGTCAAAGAAAAACTTTGACATGGTTCTGGTCTCCTGTCACATGTGAATCTATAGTGTTTACAATTCTAACCCGGAAAAAATTCAACACACATATTTCTGTTCGACGGTTAAAAAAAAAAACAAAAAATATTCGAGCCCAAAAATACTTTAACATCTTTCTGTTCTCCCGGTACCTGTGAATCTTTAGCGCTCTCAATATCAGCCCCGGGAACACTACGACATGTTTCTAGTCTCCTGGTACATAATGAATCTTTAACGCTCATAATTCCTGCCCGGGAAAAACGTCCACATATTTCGGATTTCCTGCTACTTTTGAATCCATACCGCTCATAATTCTAGCACCGGAAATATTTCTACATGTATCTGGCCTCCTGATACTTATGAATGTTTATTAGCATTCACAATCCTAGCCTCGAAAATACTTCGACATGTTACTGGTTTCCTGGTACTTTTGAATTCTAACCGGTCACAATTCCAGCGCCCGAAATATTTCGACATGTTTATGGTCTCCTGGTACTTATGAATCTTTAGCGTTCACTATTTCAGCCAAAGAAATACTTCGACATGGTTCTGGTTTTCTGTCACATGTGAATCGATAGCGTTTACAATTCCAACCCGGAAAAAAAAATTACCATACATATTTCTGTACGATGGTTAAAAAAAAAAAACAAAAATATTCGAGCCCAAAAAAACTTTAACATCGTTCTGTTCTCCTTGTACTTGTGAATTTTTAGCGTTCTCAATTTCAGCCCCGGAAATACTACGACATGTTTCTGTTATCCTGGTACTTGTGAATTTGAAGTACTAAAGCAGCAGAAGCGCTAAGTTTCCACTTCCTCCTCAATCTCCTTTAGGCCATGCCTTTTACCAGGATAAAAAGTAGCTTTTGTTTGATTCCAGTATGTGAACTATATGTGTGCCAAATTTCATCCAAATCCCTTCAGCCATTTTTGCCTGATTGAGGCACAAACATACAAACATACAAACTTTCACATTTATAATATTAGTAGGATTTGACATTTTAATTTAATTTTTCATATACAATTTGACATAATTCTTTTGACATTATCATTATTTTTATTATGAATGGGGACTATGTGGATTATTTTTTATTTTTCATTGAGTAACTTTAATGTTTGTCTGGCGGTTTGAGTGCTTTGTACGGCCTACACAAATGTCCTTTCTTTGGTATTGTTCGTCGAGTTGTTGAGCTCCTATGTGGATCTGAGTTGAGCTATACGACTACTGACAAAGGCTTGCACTGACTGGACAGGTTCACTCAAATCTGTGTGGTTCTTTCTTCTAAAGACCATCTCAGACACTAATCTGCATGGTTCTTAAAAAAATGATGTATTGTAAGTGTGAGGACTATGTAGGTCGTTATTTTAAGGATTGATGTCATGACTGTCTGGCAGTTTGAGTATATTATGCGGCTTACCCAAATGTCCTTACTTTGGTATTGTTTGTCGGTTCGTTGAGCTCCTCAAAGTTTTGAGTTGAGCTGCACGATTACTGACAAAGGCTTGCACTGTCTGGACAAGCCCACTCAAACCTGCGTGGTGCTTTCCTCAAAAGGCCACCTCAGACCTTAACCTACATGTTTTTCATATGTTATTGGCAATTGTATGGACTTCAAAAGAGACTGTGACCTCTGAGTTTGTTTCGGTGTTTCTTCTCAGGGTAGTCAGCTAGGAAACATCCGGCCTCATCTAGATAAATATGTCAAAAAAAAAAATTGACGTGTAAAAGAGTTACTTGTAACCTATTTGCAAAAATAAATATCATTTATCATCATTCGAAGGGGTAAGCCGTTTATGAGGTCACCTTATCATGATGTAACTCCTTGAACGGGTTTTATACTTGAAACCCACTGAAAGGGTTACCCCTTCATTATGATAAACCATTGAATGGGTTCTATACTTGAAACCAACTGAAAGGGTTACCCCTTCATTATGATAACCGATTGAATGGGTTATATACTTGAAACCTACTGAAAGGGTTACCCCTTCATTATGACAACCCATTGAATGCGTTCTGTACCTAAAACCCACTGAAAGAGTTACCCCTTCATTAGATAACAGATATAATATAAATAGTCCTTTAAGCCATTCGAAAGGGCTACCCACATCGTATGGGTTTTTGATTAACTGCTGAGGAAAACCCTATCGAAAACCCTTTCAATGGGTAACCGAAATGCTCCCTGGTTTTGACATATGCCATGTAAATGTAATTGTCACTAATGTCACTTAAAGTTTCGTTCGGAAACTTTACGTTTACTCTGGCAAAATTGCTTTTAATCTTATTTTATCAGTATGTATTGTTAACCGGCGAGTGCATCGAGGTTATAGTATAAAAATATTTTTATTCTCTTAGATTAGGTTACATATAATTTAAACATATTTATTGATTTATTTTATTAATATTTTATTATGTCTGAAGATTTGCTTGATGATAGTTTTTTCTCATGTTCATCCGCTTGTGCGTCGGATCAGAGTTTCGCCAGTGCTTTTAGCGATGACACTTCTCTGAATCTTCAAGACCTCATATCTTCTACTTTCTCAAACTGTCGCAAAATTTTTAACGTTGTCCACATTAATGCTCAAAGCGTTCCAGCACACTACTCTGATCTGCTGTCTTCCTTCAACTCAGATCTTGTTCACGCTGTCCTTGTATCCGAATCTTTTCGTAAGCCTGCACTTCCTTCCACGCAGTATTCACTACCTGGGTACAAAATCGTGCGCAATAACAGAACGGGCAAGGGAGGTGGAGGGGTTGCCATTTATCTCCGTGGTGATATAACTTACAGGGTTGTCGACCAGTCTCCGAGTGTCTACTCGAAAGTCTGCTGAACACCTATTTGTTGAAATAGACTTTCAGCATACAAAGCTACTTTTGGGAGTCTATTATAGTCCCTCCTGTCAAATTGACTACTTTTCCTCTTTTGAAACGAAATTAGAAAACCTTATCCCCCTATATGACCACACGCTAATTCTCGGAGACTTTAATACTTGTCTGCTGAAGGGAGACTCGCGCAGCCGTAAACTCCAATCACTTGTCTCTTCTGTCAATATGCACGTACTTTCTCTCAATGCTACTCACAGGGCTCCTCACTGTACTCCTTCTCTTTTAGATCTCATTTTAGTATCTGATCCTAACAAAGTAGCCACACATGGACAGCTTCCTGCACCTTTTTCCTATCATGACCTCATTTACCTTTCTTATAAGATTCGACCTCCTAAACGCAAGGCCAAATTTCTCTTTCTTCGTTGTTTTAAAAACATTGACTTGGAGCGTTTAAGAGCTGACGCTGATGGCATTGACTGGTCTTCTGTGTACAACTGCGAGGATGTGGATAGCATGGTGTCAATCTTCAGCAGGACTATGTTGGAGTTGTATGAGGTACATGCTCCCTTAAAAAAGGTAAGAGTGAAGCACCTTCCTGCGCCATGGCTATCCCCAGCAATAAAAAACCAGATGGCTAAGCGTGACAAGGCCAAGCGTTTATACAGGAAGTGTCCCACTGAGGAAAACTGGGATCTTTATAAAACTTTGCGAAATCGCTGCAGTCGTTTGTGTAGGAATGCAAAAAGCGCCACATTCACAACTCCATTGAAAACTTCAACCAAACACAAGTATGGCAATTTTTGAAGTCTCTTGGTATTGGTAAAACAACTAGCAAGAGTTCTCCTGATAAGTTGGACCTCAATGCACTTAATGCACACTTTTCTAAGTCTCCGATTGTACTCGACAACCGTGTTAAATCGTCAACTCTCCATGATCTTTCAAGTCTTCCTTTGCCTGAAAATACTTCTTTCTCTTTCCAACCAATTACTGAACTGGATATTAGGAAATGTCTCCTATCCATATCGACTAAAGTGGTAGGTGACGATGGCCTTCAACTCCAAATGTTTCTACCCATTATAAATGAAATTGTTTCGGTCATAACACATATCATCAATTTTTCTCTCTACTCTTACTCCTTTCCTTCAGCGTGGAAGAAGGCTTACGTTCTACCGCTTCCTAAAGTTTCAAATCCCTCTTCACCATCCCAGTTCCGTCCAATATCCATCCTCCCAGTCCTCTCCAAAGTCCTCGAGAGTATTGTACAGAAGCAACCTTGTCAATACATTTACGAAAACATCATGTATGTCAGAAAGAATTTACATCTTTTTAGTAAAAGAGGCGACAGACATAATTATGGTACTAGAAATAGGGATCAATTAGTTCAACCAGGTTTCAGACTGGCTAAAGTTGCCTCATCTTTTATGGGGTACTGTTTAAAATGTTATAATAAGATACCTCCCCATATATTAGAACTTAATGAGACAAAATTTAAATCTTGTATTAAACGCACACTATGCAGGCAAGCATATTATAAGTTGGGGGATTATATTGAAGATAAAAATGCTTGGCTGAATGCTGGTCCGGCTCCACAGCCACTAGGGCGCACAAAATAATCTGTTAGCATTTGGAAACATTGTTGGACCGGCTGAAGATTGTAAAAAAAAAAACAATATTTGCATTGTATAGACTCAATTTTATTTAGCAATGTATAATTTCATCCATTTTAACGGCACATGTGTGAGTACTGTGTACCTTAAACTTAAGCTATAGCTATCAGTTTTAGGTTTGTTTTTGACTTGAATGTACCCTGGCGGTTGGGAGTGTCATGCTCACACAAAAGTCTGGCTGATGGTGGCGTATGCGTTGGATCATTTGGCTCCCTTCAAAATTGTTGAGCCGAATGGTGCTAGCGCATGCGTCATGTTCGTGAACGGGCGCTGTCAGTTGGGACTGGTCATTTCTCAGTTGCCATGGTTTATTTTAAATATTTCTTTGAATTGTTCCTTTTTTTTCCCGGACGCTTTTATCCTGCTCGTCTGTTACATCGTTCTCACATATTTGTATAATTTCAACTTGATGTAAACAAAAATTTGTAACAATTTATTATTTTTTAAAAGAGTGTCCGTGGAGTTTCTTGCACGTTCTTCTCCATAGAGATCTACGCTTTGGAACGTGCAAATAGCTTCATCTTGTTGGACTGACCGACCTTGACAATTCAAAAGTGCCTGTAAATGGTTTATTTGAAATATACGATTTGATTGATTGATTGATTGATTAAAAAAAAATTGCCAAAAATTGCAACTGTCTTATTATCTTTCCTCTAATAGCCTGTTGAGTCCATACCAATCTGGCTTCAGACCTGGCCATAGCACTGTGACAACTCTTGTCAAAGTAACTGATGACATAAGGCTGGCTATGGAGAACAAATTTCTAACAGTATTGGTACTACTCGACTTCAGCAGTGCTTTTAATTCAGTTGACCTATCCATTCTCTTGGGAATCCTTTCCTCTCTTAATGTCTCTGCATCGGTAATTGAGTGGTTCAAATCCTATCTTCAGGGCCGCTCGCAGTCTGTCCGATCTGACGAGGTTTTCTCTGAATGGTGTGATTTGGCTGCGGGGGTTCCACAAGGTGGCGTCCTCTCACCTCTTCTCAGTTTTTATAAACGCTATCACAAAGGTCCTTACTTCGAACTATCATCTCTATGCAGACGACTTGCAGCTATATCGTCATTTTAAAGTGAGTGAATTGGATGAGGCTGTGGCTGCCATCAATAATGACCTTGCAAGTATCAACACGTGGGCTAAATCCTATGGACTCTTGCTGAACCCAACTAAATCACAAGCGCTCATTGTTGGTGGCAGATACATGCTCAGCCAATTAGGTTACCGGTCTCTGCCGCCAGTAGTGTATGACTCAGTGCCTGTAGAATATTCTAAAAGCGCTAAGAACCTCGGCGTCCATATGGACACGAATCTCTCTTGGGAGGTTCATGTTGCTCATGTTAGTAAGAGAGTATTCTACACTTTCCAGTCTCTTAAACGTCTTCAAAAATTCCTTCCATTTCACACTAAGGTCAGTCTTGCTCAATCTCTTCTCCTACCACTTATAGACTATGCCGATGTCTGTTTTCTAGATGCGACGGAGGTGCTCCTAAATAAACTCGAGCGACTGCAGAATGTGTGCATACGCTTTATTTTTGGCCTCCGGAAGTACGACCACGTGTCGGAGTTCCGGACCAGACTGGGGTGGCTGCCCATTCGGCATCGACGAGATACTCACATCCTATCCCTTCTCTATACAATCCTGCACAACCCTAATTCTCCTCAATACCTTCAAGAACGCTTTGAGTACCTCATCCCGAGGGGTAAACCATGTCGTACTGCCACATCTCTTCTCCTTCGTACTCCGCGTCACACTTCCAGCCGCTATGGTGGCTCCTTCTCTGTTACTGCAGTGCGTCTCTGGAACTCTCTCCCACATTCCCTACGTGACAGTCCTTCTCTTGATGTCTTCAAGAGGAAAGTTAAAGAGCATTTCCTTTCCCTATGACAAAATATTCGTAGATATGTATGGATGTATATGTATATATATGTGTGTATTTATGTATGTAGGTATATTTATGTATGATTAAATATGTATTATTGAAAAATGTGCACTGGATCCACCCTCTATTGTGATTTCTCTCTATCACTCAAAGGTTTGCTGGTAGAAAACTCAATTTTGAGTTAAGCTCGCCTTTGTACATGAACGTTTTAATCAATGTAAACTATTATAAGTTGTTATGGTGTACAATAAAGAATTAAGAATTAAAACAAGTTTACAATACTTATGTCATATTTGTGTGGAGACTGCTTTACGACTGCTGCAAATCAATTATCTGTGGAATCAAGAGCAATCCCTGCAAGTCAATGTGTGTCATGCCAAAAGTCCATTGCTTATTGTCACTCTCATTCATTGCCCAATGGTTCTGAAAGAGATGATATCGCTTGCCGTATATTGCCTCAACAGGTATGAAGTATAGGATTGACAATCACCTGAGCCTATTGTTATATGTATTAACATTATAAAATTAATTTAATATGTTAAAATCTACTATCACTATTCTATGTCATGTCATTTGAGTTATGATATCTTTCCATGTTTTAAGCATTCATATTTTTTTTTTAAATACAACCTGAAAGACCACACTCACACCACATAGCATCACTTGCAAGACGTCATTCCCATTCTTTGCCCGAAGGATAAGAAAGAAACTATTTCTCCCAGACTGGTAAATAATTACATTCTCTTATTTTTTAATCCATTCTTGTTAGCATAAACGATGTTATAAATATGTTTTTTCTTGCAGATAGCAAATCATAGCAGAGTGTGCTATGAATGCTGGTTATCACGTCAGAGACATGTCTGACAGTAGTTCCTGATGAATCCACAAATAATGAAAGTAATGTACTAGTACTACCCAATTTTGACAGACAGGAAACTGCCATGTCCTGTTTTTATATGGTTGCACTTAAACAGAGCGACATGTGGTACCAAAGCTTTTAAGGTATTGTTTGTTAAAATCAAATAAATTGTTTGTAACAGATAATGCCACATTCAAGATTAGGACAAATGTTTGAAATGTCTAAATCATCCATTTCAAAGACATGAAAAACTGTCAGAAATACTTAAAATGAACAATTTGTACCATTACATATTAGTTGGAGCAAAGAATCCACGGTTATTACTGTAACTGTATTATTGGAAAACGTACCGTGGGTTGCTGTGATCACATCATGACTATAGTTTGGTATATGGGGTGGACTCGACATCAACAAGATATTTCGGTGCCTGCCTCCTTCCTGGACTATTATACTAGTAATAGAAGATTTTGAAAATGCAAAAATGGAATAAAAGAAAATAATAAGCATGTCATTAGTTTTATTTCAAATATCCCTCCTAGTTACTAAATTCCCATTGACACTACCCAATTATTGTCAACTCCTTGTATGTTGTATTTATTGCCTATTAGCCTTCACAATGTAAAAAATTATTTAAGAATCAATAATATTAATTCAACTATCTATCTTGATTACAATCCTATAATATAATGACAGTCAAGTCATATACGTAGTATAGCGGATGTATCCAAACGTCTCCCTGGTCGTATGGGTCGAGGTAAGGCTTCTGAACGTTATTGTCCCTAGTGCGTATCCGAACGCACTGTCGCTCATGCGCTTTGCGCCGACCTATGACAGCAGAGCTGTCAGAATTCTAGCCACTGATTGGCTGTTGGTTATGTTGGTAGAAGATTATTAGTTTTTAGTATGTTGTCATACAGAAGTATGGCGGATATTGGGAATTCTGGCTTGAGTGTCGTTACAGTGTATCAGTTATATGTTACGATTCATTAAAGTTTATGCCAATAACAAAACCCTTTTCACTCTATCTGACTCACCCCGACTACATCTTGGCACCCAACGTGTGTTTCAGTGGTTTTTGTTATGTGGATCAAACTTTTCGTTAGTTGCAAAAAGTTCGCCAAGTGAAAACTGTAGGTACTTGTGTTTTGCAAAATGCCGCGGGCTCGCAAGTCGCTTCCCGCCGACAGAGAATCAAATTCGGAAGAATTGGAACAATCAAACAATATAACTATGCCACAAGAGTTTCTTACGACCTTGTTAACATCGATACAACAGTCACAAGCAGAATTTTACAATCAAGTCCGTCACGAATTCCGTTCGTCGACGCCGCAAACATCGATCGATGTAGGTACATCCGCCGCCGCCGGCGCCGCCGAGGCCCTCGTGAAGTCAACAGCAAACTTTTCGAAATGCTCATCCAAGTTCAGCGGTAATCCTGAGGAATCCGTGGAAAACTTCATCGATGCCATCGAAGTTTACAAGTCATGCCTAAACATAAGCGACACGAACGCTCTCTTAGGTATGTCGATGCTGCTCACTTCTTCAGCGGGAACATGGTGGCAGGGCGTCAAGGGCACTACGAAAACATGGGATGAAGCTATAACTAGACTCCGAAGTGCGTATGGCGAACGTCGCCCGCCTTTCCGAATATACCTAGAGTTGTTCTCCCTAGTACAAGGCAAAGAAAATACGGATTTATTCATACCTAGCTAAAGTCCGAGCCTTGTTTGTCAAGCTACCTCAAGAAGACTTATGCTAACGTGTCGAGTTGGATATGACCTTCGGATTGCTGGATCGCCGCATCCGCAAGCGTATCGACAGAGCTGCAGTATCAACGTTCGACGAGTTGCTTAAAAAGGTGCGAGCTATAGAAGACTCCCTAAATGAGTTACAACATGGCCGCCTATCGCAAAAATCGTCTGACCGCGAAGAAGGATCACGCGCCGCTGCCGTCGAGTCTGCGCGTACTGCCTCTTCGAGTGCTGCTCCCCGTTCTTCCACTGCCATCGCCGGTAGTCGCACGGGCGACTCAACCGCGAAAAAGGTAGGGCATGTGAAGTCTTTCTGTGTTTACTGCAAACGTAGCGGTCACACGAAAGATATGTGCGAAAAATTAGTGAACAGTAACAAAAATAACTCAAAGAGTGAGGACATAAAAGACGTTAAATGTTACGGTTGTGGTGCCGCGAATGTCATTAAGTCGAAGTGCTCTAAGTGTAACGCTAATAACATGAAAAATAAAGAACATTCGTCGTTCTATTCGTTATCATCGACTCGTGAATCTCGTGTGCCTACCGGTCACATTGAGTCGCATCGCACGCGCCCCCGCCCTGTGCATGTGCATGACGACAAACGCTGCGTGGTCAACGCGCCGCCACCGCAAGCGCCCACCCCGCCGCCGCCGCCGCCGTTGGAGGCAGCGTATTGTTTGCTGGTGCGGGCGCGGCCGCGCCCCCTAGCGGCTACCAGTGCAAGTCTTATCGTTATCACGAAGCTCGAGGTAACCCTGCGCACGTCGCAGGGGATTCTATTATTAAATGTAGTTGTGTTCCTAATTCTAATGTTGTCGCTGTAGGTACTCACTGTTCCGATACTATTGTACCTAAATGTTTATATGTTAAAGTTTCTCGTAAAAATTGTATTTTAGCGAGTAGTAATTTTAAGAATAATAATTTTAAATCACAAAAGATTTCTTGCGTTAATGATAACACTCTTTCTGTGTTTTTAAATGATCATTTCGATAATTGTGTTGGTGTTAATAATCGTTATTCTTGTGTTCATGAGAATCCTATCGTATGTTTATGTACTAATTCAAATGTTTGTACTACTTGCGATCAGGGGGAGTACGCGTCACCGTTACAGGTTAATGATAGTACGTCGCGGTCGGTAATGTTAAATGGTTGTCAATCTTTTTCTGGTAATTCTGACAGATCAAAATCTTGCACAGTTCGCGATTTTATGCCTATTTCCAGTGATTATAAGCCATTTTGTAACATTACCAGTGATTCTCAACATTTTTCCGATACTGCAAGTTCTTGTCAACATTTTTTCGAGAATACAGGGGGTTCCCAGTTCTTTTCTGAAAACATACCTAATTTTAATAATACTAACGGTTGTCAACATTTGTGCGGAATTGCCAGTGGTTCGCAACCTTTTTTCGGTGATCGTAATAAAGTTCGATCGTATCTTAGGCCCGTGCTAAAGATAAGTATTTTAGGTGAAAACGGTATTGCGTTGGTAGATTCGGCAGCTAAAAGCTGCGTCGCTGGTCATACGCTATACGCTCTCCTAAAGGCCAAAGATCATCCTATGTCCTCGCGTAAGGAAAATGTAAAACTAGCAGATGGTGTCAGTAGGTTATTGAATGTACTTACTACCGAGGTAAATGTGACTCTTGAAGGTAGAACCAGGCTTGTAAGATTTTTAATTTTTCCTGACTCGGACAATAATGAAAGTCTTTTAGGTATAGATTTTTTAAAACGATTTAATATTAGTGTTGATTTCGGTAATGCTAAATGGCACTTTGCTGACAGTGTTGAGCAGTTCGATCTTCTCTTTGAAAAAGCACATCACGTTGAAAGTGTGCCTATTAATAGTATACTTAGGGACGAGGAAGCGTCACGTCTTAGTGACGAGCAGCGTCAGGTACTTGCTCAATTACTTTCTGAAAATAGGGACGTATTCGAGTTAAAAGGTGAACCGACGACTTTCGCAGAACACGTCATTGACACCGGCGATCACGCTCCTATCGCGGTTCCTCCGTATAGGCTCACCCCTGCAAAAAAAGAGGTTATGCAGGCGGAATTAGAAAAGATGTTGACTGATGATATCATAGAAGAGTGCGAATCGGCATGGGGCTCTCCAGCATTGTTAGTACCTAAAAAGAACGATCAAGTTCGTTTCTGTGTAGATTATCGAAAACTTAACGCGGTTACGAAAACCGATGTGTACCCGATGCCGCTTATAGACGAGTTAGTGCAGTCTACCAAGCGCAATTGCATTATGAGTACCTTAGACATGAGAAGTGGATTTTGGAATGTGTCAGTTAGGGAGGGCGACAGAGACAAAACGGCCTTTTTGACTCCTTTTGGTACATACCGATTTAAAAGGATGCCGTTTGGCCTGAAAAATGCTCCGTCCACTTTTCAACGGCTTATAGACAGACTGTGCTCTGGCGCCTCACTTAAGAATGTCACTCTATTAGCCTACCAAGATGATCTGCTCGTCATATCCGAGGGATTCGATCAGCACGTCGCTGACTTACGTGCAGTTTTTGAGAGGTTGCGCGTGTTCAATCTTCGCGCCAATCGCGAAAAGTGTGTTTTCGCGCGCGAAGAAGTGAAATACTTGGGTCATGTCATTACTCAGGATGGGGTTTCGCCTGATCATGACAAAGTTCGCGCTGTGGCGGACATGAAAGCACCAAGTTCGCTACGTCACCTCAGAACGTTTCTTCAGACTTGTTCGTGGTTCAGGAAGTTCATTTTGAACTTTTCAGATGTTGCTGAACCCTTAACACGTCTGTTAAAAAAGAATCAGATTTGGGTATGGGGCCCTGAGGAAAATAAGGCGTTTCAGGAGCTTAAAAATCGCTTAACGTCTGCGCCCATTCTTATCCAAGCTGATTATAGCAAACCGTTTATCTTGCGTACAGATGCAAGTAATTACGCTCTCGGTGCAGTATTGCTACAGGGTGAAGGTAAAGACGAACGGCCGATTGAATATGCAAGCCGCCTTCTGAATCCTGCCGAGCGTAATTACAGCACTACCGAGAGGGAAGCTCTTGCGGTAGTATGGTCTGTTGAACGATTTAGAGGCTATATTGAAGGTCAACAAATTATTGTAGGAAGCGACCATCAACCTCTGAAATGGTTGTTGAGCTTGAAGTCGCCGTCAGGTAGATTAGTTCGGTGGGCACTGAAGTTACAGGAGTTCAATATTCAGTTCGAGTACACTCCAGGCAAGGCCAATGTGGTCGCCGATACACTAAGTCGTCCCACCTGCGAAGAAAATCGTAAAAATCAGTGTGGTATTTGTTCCGTCGTAGTTGACTTACCTACTAGAAGTCCTACTGAACTCCGACTTGCTCAGTCAGAAGACGCTGAATTAAAAAAAATAATTAGTGGTCTTGAAAGTAATGATGCAGTAGAAGAAAAACGCTGGTCCGAACGAGGATACTTCATGCAGCAAGGAGTCCTTTATAGGTATAATCCCGATGTCGATGTTGAGAAACCACAGCTTGTACTTCCTGTGAGTTTACGGCTTGACGTCTTGAGGGAATGCCATGACACTCCCATTGCTGGGCATCAAGGTATTGACCGAACTTTGCATAAGCTGTCACAGCGATTTTTCTTTCCTGGCATGAGACGATTTGTCGCCGACTTTATTAAGTCTTGCGCGACGTGCCAAAGGTACAAGTCATCTAACCTTAAGCCTTCAGGTTTTTTACAGACCCCAGTCTTAAATCAAAGGGGAGAAGTCTTGGCGATTGACTTGTTTGGCCCGCTCCCACCTGGAGAGAAGGGGGAGAGGTATGTTTTGCTAGTAGAAGATACAGCTACTCGATGGGTCGAGCTCTTTGCTCTTGTAGACGCCACCTCAGTAGTCTGTGCTCGTACATTGATAGAAGAGTACTTCCTTAGATATGGCTTACCTCGCCGCATCATATCTGATAATGGCGTACAATTTGTGTCTTCTGTCATGCAACAGTGTACATACATCTTGGGAATTACACAGGACTTGTTACCTTTATATCATCCTGAGGCAAATCCAGCCGAGCGGAAAAATAGAGATCTAAAGGTGCAGCTAGCCCAGTTGGTAGACACACAGCATTCGTCGTGGCCTTACCACTTACCTTCTGTTCGGTTCGTCATGAACTCGGCGTTATGCCAAACAACTGGCGTGTCTCCGGCTTTTCTCACCTTAGCAAGAGAGCTCCGTTCACCCGTCGACGCGCATTTTGATATCAGAGCCGTCCTGGACAAAGATAATTTTGTTCCCCAAATCACGCCCTACCTTAAGAAGTTCTTAGATTCATTAGTTTCTATTAGGGATAAAGTAGAGAAAGAACAGGACAGACGTAAAGATTACGCAGATAGAGGTCGTAAACCCGAGGAATTTGATGTTGGTGATCAAGTTTTAGTAAAGTCGCACGTATTGAGTAACGCTGCTAAGGGATTATCAGCTAAGTTTGTACCAAAGAGGGACGGTCCCTATTCGGTCGTTAAAAAAGCTAGTCCTACTACTTACCTTGTGTCACATATTAGTGATCCCAACGAGATCCTAGGCAGGTTCCACGCGTCCCAACTTACGCCTTTTGTTAATAGAGACGATGCACCTCTTTGTCCAGTTATGCCAAAGCGTAACCGAGGTCGCCCTCATCATATTCAGCCTGTTTCTTTCGTCAATGAGCGGGTTCCTGAGCGAGGACGCCTTCACGAACCCGAGGGGGAGTGTATAGCGGATGTATCCAAACGTCTCCCTGGTCGTATGGGTCGAGGTAAGGCTCCTGAACGTTATAGTCCCTAGTGCGTATCCGAACGCACTGTCGCTCATGCGCTTTGCGCCGACCTATGACAGCAGAGCTGTCAGAATTCTAGCCACTGATTGGCTGTTGGTTATGTTGGTAGAAGATTATTAGTTTTTAGTATGCTGTCATACAGAAGTATGGCGGATATTGGGAATTCTGGCTTGAGTGTCGTTACAGTGTATCAGTTATATGTTACGATTCATTAAAGTTTATGCCAATAACAAAACCCTTTTCACTCTATCTGACTCACCCCGACTACAGTAGTCATTAACGTATACATAAAGGTGTCGTACAATGGCCATAGCCTTAAATTATATGTTATAATCAAAGTGCCATAGCGTAGGACCGTATGTACTGTACGCGACATTTATTTTTAATTCAATTCAGTTTTTAAGGTTATGGCTCCATAGGTGAACAATCGATGATTTTGCCAATGTCAAGGTACGAGATGGTAATATTGGTTGGTACTCAATTACAATAACTGTTTAATGACTGTTGGTGAGTTTTTGTAGCGATGTCATCCAATATTCACCATGCTAAAAAGGACAAAACATTTGGTTGATAACATATTTTTTTGGGGTTTGACAGATAGAATAGTTTGACAGCCGTCAGCGCTGTCATGAACGTTTCTTTGAACGCAGTTACGATCTAAAGCAGTGTATTTTCATATTCTTTTATTTCTTAATGTATCGACTATTGAAAGATTTTAAATACTGTAAATAACTCAATTTAGTGGAAGGAATCTTCATAGTTATTTGTACCTCGGTACACGTTTGGGCCAGAATAGAAACACCTCCTTTCAGTATGAATGTTCAAAATACAATAAAACCCTTCCGAGATGAGACGCAAAAATTTCTTTAGTCCTTCAGGTTTTCTGCATGTAGTGGTGACACTCGTTCGTTCACTTTTTGTCACGGGTCGGGTGTCACCCCTTAACGGGCGACGTAATAAAATCCGTGGTGGGGTGTAAAAAAATTTGAGCTCGCTTCGCTCGCTCTTACTTTCTGCACTCTCTTTTTTCTCGAGCGTTTCTGTATGTCTCTATAAAATCACTATGTTTGTGTATGAAATCATCAAAAGAAAAAAAAACCTTTCCGAGTTGGGATGCGAAAATTTTCGAGCTCGCTTCGCTCGCTCTTGTGTTCTGCGCTCTTTTAGTTCTTGATTTTACTTGCGTTACTCAACAAATTGGGTTTAGGTAATGACGAAAACAACATCAAAATATTGTAATTTTCGAGATTTTGTTTGTAAGTAGGTATGATATAAGAACATTCCTGAAAATAAAAACCTGCAGCGCAAATGGCACACCCCGTCCGAAAAATAGCTTGCGATTGCCGTCACCAGAACGAAAGGCCGAAGGTGCAACTCATAATTATTTGGGGGGGGGGGGGTTAATTTGTGGGGTGACACCACATTATCCGCCCCGGGTGTCACCCATGCTAGCTACGCTACTGTCTCCAACTGCAAGCAGTCGCGAATGCGCCGCAGTGACGAACGAACGGTGTGATTGTTTTGTAAGCAGTAAGCGGGTGATTTATGAATTTTGTTTTGAAATAAGTACAAGTACTTACTTAAAATGGAAAAGAAAAAATATAGAATAAACTGTGGTGTTTCTGGTTGCTTGGATTCATCAATAACGCATATTACATACATTATCACACATTACATTTATATACTTAGCTACTAACATTTTATATTATTGAAGTAGACGAAATACCACTATGAAATGATTACCTATATGAGTAATTAATGGTAAGTACTTATCTAGTAAGATTACCAGTACAATTAAATGTCAGCTGTTTCTTGCATTTTTAAAGTTTGTAAGAATTGGAGTTTGGTGAACTTCGGCGACAACAGTTTGTTTGTTTTTTCTTTTATAATAAAAATGTTATATTCACAATTACAAAAGTAGAAAGAAACTCAAGTAGGCAAGTAGATGAAATTAAAATACTGGAGGCGGGCAGCCCTATGGCTTGTTTACGTACCGCGCGGCTGTAGGTAATTATTTCAAGGAGAGGGCCGAGTCACAATACTGTAGATATTTATACTGTGACATTAATATCTACAAAAATGTCCGAGGGTATATATCTATCATGGTTAAGTCACAATGACCGCTTTATGACCTTTATAGGATCACTCGCGTGTCTGTCTGTCCGTCTGTCACAGCCAGTTTTCTCCGGATCTACTAGACAGATGCTGTTGAAATTTGGTGCACATCTGGATTCCAATGACCCAAACACGGACGCGTAACGTAAATAAATAAAGGAGTATGGGGTCACTTTTATGTCAGCTAATATTCCGCTATTGTCCTTTATGTCAGCTAAGATTTCGCCATTGTTCTTTTTAAATTTAGCATGGGCTGTGAGATTTTCTCCATCATATTGGGTCTCTGTTATTTCTGTGCTTTAGTAATAAATCGAGTAGAGAAATAAAACAACAAGGAGTTTTTGTGTGTATTTTAATAAAATAAAAAAAGTTATTTTGTTTAATAATTTGTCAGATCTTTAGTTAAATGCAGTCGAGTACTTTTATCATACAGTACATGATTAAATATAAAATTTATTCAGCATTGGTATTCCTAACTAACTTAATGACAATAATCGCCGCAAAACGCGCGAGTCTTTGGTTTGAGAGAGGATCGCGATCGCGAACGCATCAGTCCGTCGCCTCCGCGTCCGCATCGTGCGTGCGCAGCGTGCGGCAAGTGGCGTCGTTAGGCCGCCCCAGCGCCAGCGTGCGGCCCGGGGCCGCCGGCCGCACGGTGTGCATCAGTCCGTCGCCTCCGCGTCCGCTTCGTGCGTGCGGCACGTGGCGTCGTTGGGCCCCCCCAGCGCCATCGTGCGGCCCGGGGCCGCCTGCCGCACGTTGCGCATCAGTCCGTCGCCTCCGCGTCCGCGTCGTGCGTGCGCAGCGTGCGGCACGTGGCGTCGTTGGGCCGCCCCAGCGCCATCGTGCGGCCCGGGGCCGCCTGCCGCACGTTGCGCATCAGTCCGTCGCCTCCGCGTCCGCGTCGTGCGTGCGCAGCGTGCGGCACGTGGCGTCGTTGGGCCGCCCCAGCGCCAGCGTGCGGCCCGGGGCCGCCTGCCGCACGGTGCGCACGCGCCGCACGCGCAGCCGCCGCGCGCCCCCCGCGGCCTCCAGCGTCACCGTGCGCGCCAGCTCGTGCGCCTCCGTGCTCACACGCACGCACAGCGCCACGCCCGAGTAGAAGTCCAGGTCGGCGGCGATGCGCAGCCGCGGCGCCGCGCGCACCTCCGCGCGCGCGCTCAGCTCGCTCCACGCCGTGCGCACGCGCGCCTCCACCGCCGCCGCCAGCCCCGCGCGCAGCGCCAGCTCGGCGCGCGCGCTTCGCCACCACAGCGACACCTGCGCCTGCGCGTCCAGCGCCAGCGCCAGCGCCGCGCGCTCGTGCACGCGCGCCCGCACGCCGGCCAGCAGCGGCACGACGTGGCTGCTGTCCTGCAGCGGCTGCAGCGCGCGCAGCACGGGCGTGGGCTCGCTGGCCGTGCCCGCCCACACGTGGCCCAGCAGCTCGGCCTGCGGGCAGCGCTCAGTCAGTCACCGGCTGCGCGCGGGGCGGAGCGCCGGCAGTCACACTCACCTGTCCGTTGAACAGCGGGATGTCAGGCAGGCGCGCACCGCCCACCGCCAGCGCCAGCACGCCGCCGGCCTCCTCTGCCGGCTCGGGCTGCTCGGCGCTGGCGTCTCCGCCGCTTCCGCCGAAAGCTTCCAGACCGCGTGTCACCACTTCTACCTGGAAGTAATAAATTATTCATGATCATTTTAATCTTTCACTTTTGATGTCGAACATCTAAGTAATGAAAGAGAAGACAGCGCGATACTCACAGTGAGCGCGTCGAAACTATCGCCGTGGTCCGCGTGCGCCAGCAGCCGCACCTCGCCGCGCCGCAGCAGCCCCCCGCGCGCCACCTGCAGCGACTGCAGCTCCGTGTGCCAGCCGCCCGCCGCCCAGCCCGGCGCGCGCACCAGCACCGACGACGTGCCGCCCAGCGCCGCCGCCTCCCAGCCGCGCAGCGCCGGCTCCAGCCGCCCGCGCAGGGCGCGCAGCTCCGCGTGCGCCGGCGCCAGCGCCGCCACGCGCTGCCACAGCACGCGCTGCAGCTCGTGCTGGCCGCGCGCGTGCAGCGCGTACGCCACGTGCGCCAGCGGCGTCGGCACGGCGGCGCGGCGCCGCACCAGCAGGTCCAGCGCGGCGGCGCGCACCTCCAGCGCCGCGTCGTCCCGCAGCGCCAGCGCCTGCAGCCGGTCCAGGCGCGCGAACGTCAGCGCGGCGGCCGGCACGGCGTCCAGCGCGCCCAACGCGGCCAGCGCACTGTCGGGCTCGGCGCGCTCGGCGTGCTGCAGCAGCAGGTCGGCGCTGTCGGCGCGGCGCATGTTGCCGAGCGCGCGCAGGCGCAGCGCGCGGCACGGCGCGTCGCGGCAGCGCGCCAGGCCGCGGGCCAGCGCGTCGCGCGCGGCCTGCGCGGCGTCCTGCGCGGCGGCCGGCAGCGCGCGCGCGGCGGCGGCGGCGGCCAGCAGCGCGGCCGAGCGCACGGACGGCGCGCGCGCCTCGTCGCCCAGGCGCAGCAGCTCCAGCACGACCGCCTCCTGCACAGAGCGCGGTGAGGGCGGCGCCACACGGCGGCGCTAGCCGGGGCGGGCGGTACTCACGTCGGGCCGGGCGGCGAGCGCGAGCGCGCCGAGGTAGGTGTGCGCGAGGGCCAGCAGCGGCTCGCGCGCCTGCAGCTGCAGGAAGTCGTCGGCGGCGGCGTGCGCGGCGCGTGTGGCGGTGAGGCCCAGCAGACGGCACAGCGCCGGCCTGCAACACAACGTATGTGAGAGCCAGCAGACGGCACAGCGCCGGCCTGCGACACAACGTATGTGAGAGCCAGCAGACGGCACAGCGCCGGTCTGCGACACAACGTATGTGAGAGCCAGCAGAAGGCACAACGCCGGCCTGCGACACAACGTATGTGAGAGCCAGCAGAAGGCACAACGCCGGCCTGCGACACAACGTATGTGAGAGCCAGCAGACGGCACAGCGCCGGTCTGCGACACAACGTATGTGAGAGCCAGCAAAAGGCACAGCGCCGGTCTGCGACACAACGTATGTGAGAGCCAGCAGACGGCACAGCGCCGGTCTGCGACACAACGTATGTGAGAGCCAGCAGAAGGCACAACGCCGGCCTGCGACACAACGTATGTGAGAGCCAGCAGAAGGCACAACGCCGGCCTGCGACACAACGTATGTGAGAGCCAGCAGAAGGCACAACGCCGGCCTGCGACACAACGTATGTGAGAGCCAGCAGAAGGCACAACGCCGGCCTGCGACACAACGTATGTGAGAGCCATCTACTTGTAGTATAAGACATATCTACATTTATATTATAAAGAGGAAAGATTTGTGTTTTTGTATAGCTACATTATCCCTGAGTAACATATGCTATATTTGTTATTACAAGAGAAATTAGGGATCTTTACGAAAATTACGGCGCGGACGAAGTCGCAGGCGAAATGCTAGTAGATAATGAACGCGCGGCACTTTCACCGATCGACTAGTGATGATGCGCACGTAGTTTTTGATGAACGAAAATCAGGTTATAGACTCAGAAGCAGGTGACTCGAAGTCAGCGAGTTTTTTAAAGTCTTTCTTTAGCACAAATAGTATTTGAAGGATGTATTTTGTTTTCCAAAATAAGGTTCCATTCGGGAAAGTAATTCGTAGTCATTTCGTAGTATTCTTTTCTTGACAATCGTAAGTAGGTAATTCATTTCGGTGACTTATACAAAATTACAGCAACATTTACTTAGGTTTTTTTCCAAAATCTGTTTACGTTTTAATAGTAACACTAACAGCAGTGTTTCGTCGTCAGAGTCCGTCGTGAATCGCTTGCTCCTAGCGGGTACAGCGCGCGCATTACAGTGAATGGAGTGAGACAGACTGATATTTTATTTTTAGAGAAAGCGAGACGGATAATGCGCCAATGCGTGATAGTCAAATGATTAATTATTTTGATTTAATTTTCGTGATAAAATCTGCCAAACACACGATGACCTGGGACCCAGATCACCGTGTTTTCCTAACACACTAAATTCACTAATCACACACTCCTTCACTATGGTGAAGTAGAAGTTTTTGCACACAAAAGTACTATTTAGGTAAAACTTTTCTCTTTGCTTTTGGCAATTTTGTTCGACTTTTTAATGTTCTTAGATGGTTGATAACATTGATATTTTTATGGAAAGATAAGTAGCAAGTGTTGTGCCATTTTGAAATCTTGATTAAATGGACCATTTTTTTAAATAACTTGCCTAGGGTATAGTACATTTTTTTTTAATGATGGAGTGTCAAAGTTATCTGAGAAAAGGTTTTTTAAAACATGACCCAATAAAACTTTTTTTTACTGTGACCGTATTAATTAATTATGGGATTTGTAACTGCGATCAATAGCATAGTTATTTAGCATTACACTATAAAAAACCATTACAAAATTGGGACTACAATTTGTAATCACAGAACCTAAATATGTGATCTAGAGTGTTGATTTTCAACATTTTTTATTTTTGTCTGAACTTGTATAACCTATCGCCCCTTACCCGCGTGACGTTAAGTTTCCGGACACCCTGTATATCACACGATACAGTTTGAAAAACTTTCTTGTTTGACCCCCAAAAGTGACCCCCATTCTCAAAATTGATTTATTTACGTAACTCGCCGTGTTTGGAGTTTGGGTCACACACAGAAGTCCATATGTGTGTACCAAATTTCAACAGAATCGGTCCAGTAAATCCGGAGAAAACTGGCTGTGACAGACACAACCGAGTGATCCTATAAGGGTTCCGTTGTATGTTCGGAACCCTAAAAACTGAGACTTTTATCACATTGGTTGTTCATTTGTCTTTTATCACATTGGTTGTTCGTTTGTCTTTTTTACACGCGCGCATGCATAGCGAGGTGGGTGGAGTACGTACAGGTGGTCGGGCATGTCTGGGCGCTGCAGCAGCTGCAGCGCGGCGGAGTGGTTGGCGCGCCGCAGCGCCGGCAGCAGCTGCAGCGCTGTAGTATCGCACGCATGCATGGCGAGGTGGGTGGAGTACGTACAGGTGGTCGGGCATGTCTGGGCGCTGCAGCAGGTGCAGCGCGGCGGTGTGGTTGGCGCGCCGCAGCGCCGGCAGCAGCTGCAGCGCTGTAGTATCGCACGCATGCATAGCGAGGTGGGTGGAGTACGTACAGGTGGTCGTGCATGTCTGGGCGCTGCAGCAGGTGCAGCGCGGCGGTGTGGTTGGCGCGCCGCAGCGCCGGCAGCAGCTGCAGCGCTGTAGTATCGCACGCATGCATAGCGAGGTGGGTGGAGTACGTACAGGTGGTCGTGCATGTCTGGGCGCTGCAGCAGGTGCAGCGCGGCGGTGTGGTTGGCGCGCCGCAGCGCCGGCAGCAGCTGCAGCGCTGCAGCGGCCGCCTCCGCGTTGCCCCCTTCGCCCGCGCCGCCGCCCCCCAGCGCTGCGCCGCCCCGGGCCAGCGCCGCGCTCAGCTCCTGCGATACGCACTGCTGTTTAGATAGTTCGATTTAGTCAGAAATTTAAAAAGTAATTTATTAAAAATGTGCGCTTTTCTTTTGTATTTTTTTTTTTCAATACGGATTCGATTCCTGGCTAGAGATATCAATTTTTCAAAACTACAATTATGCAGTTTTAGTTTTCATTAAAATTTGGCTTGGAGCTTTTCGTTATTCCTCATAGTTTAGGATTCGGTCATCCACATAATAATATATGATAATGAGTAGTTGAGTAAAGTCTTAGAATGAGATTATTTATATCGTATTGAGTGTACTACAAGCGGAGCATAGGTAGTCAACGAAACATTAATAAGAATATCTGTCAGTAGCCGAGAGGCAGAGATAAGCGGCTCAGCGTCCGTCGGGGCGACACGTGGCGCTGAGATAGCGCGGCCCCGCGACCCGCTTATCTGCGTGACGACAGCGAGCTCGCGCGCACCTCGGCGGCGGCGGACGGCTCTGCGGCCGGCGCCTGCAGCGCCTGCAGCGCCAGCGGCGTGGCGCGCAGCGCGGCCGGCAGCGCCTGCAGCGCGGCGCGCAGCTCGGCGGCGGGCGGCGCGGCGCGCGGCGCGGGCTCGGCGCGGCGCAGCGTGTGCCACGAGCGCGCCTTGACGCCCAGCGCGGCGTGGCCCAGCAGCAGCAGCTCCTCGGCGTGCAGCGCGCGCAGCTGGGCGCCGTCGTGCGTGACGCGCGTGACGCGGCGCGCGCTGCGCACGGCGCCCGCGTCGCCGGCGCACGAGCGCTGCCGACGCACACACCGCACGATTAGTGTTACATACGAAAACATCCAACACCACACTATACACCGACATAAGTTTGTGTGATATAAAATGTAACCGACTTCCAAAACAAAACACTACAAAGTATAAAATAACTTTCATTTCGGAAGTCGGTGTCAAAAAACGAAATAACCAAAAACACATTTTTTGTAAAAAACGTTTTTTTATTTTTCACTTTTTAGTGGTACCTGCGTACCTATTCACAGCGTACCGGCGTAATGTTATGTTATGAAAATAAAACTTACTAAGTGCTTTCGGTGTAAAGGTCTCGTCAATACGAATGAAATAAGCCCAAACACTTGGTAGTTCCTACATACCGATGTGGAGTTCCCTTGACTCTCTGTCGTCTCCATCATCAGATCTGATCCAAACCTTCATTCTTTTGTAGTATCACCCGATACACACACGAATATCATGTTTTTACCACATGCGTGCCTACAATTTTCGAGAGTTGCCCTCGATTTCTCAGGGTTGCCATCATCCGATCCTGACGTGGTGGCAATGGGGCCATCTCGGAAGCATACCCTTTCATATAAAAAAAGAATCATCGAAATCGGATCATAAACGACGAAGTTATCCACAAACACACATAAAAAAAAAATTAAAAAATATATATATATATATATACACTGTCGAATTGAGAACCACCTTCTTTTTTAGAAGTCGGTTAAAAACAATATTCTACTATTTGGCTTATTGTGACCGGTTAAAGTGAAAATAGTAATTTACTAATTATGATAACATGATAATATTGAAAAAACATTTGGACGACACAGATTTCTTATCAACTAAATAAATAAAATTAAGACTACATAATAATCATTGCAATGCAAAAATAATTCTAGTTTCTATGTCGATACCTAGAGTACCTATACATCTAAATAAAACCCCTTTTCTATGTGTTTTCAAGCAACAGATTAGATTAGTATGTTGACACCCACCTTGATTTTTCTGAACACTTCTGAGGAAATGGTCTCATACAGCACGAGGCAGGAGCCAGACACATCTGTCTCATTGTACTCTCCATCCAGCATTTGTAGCTGAAAATAGTATTATAATAATATTTGATTTATTGATAAATTCACATATTAAGTATGTCCGACATCATGTTGTGAGAATCCAATTCTTAGAGATTTTTTTAAAACGAAATTTAATGTTTCTATTTAAATTATTTGTCCATGTAATACCACATAAACAAAAAAACTTAATGTAATTAATTATTACTTGCAATAGACAGCAATGACCACATAAAATAAGTGCAATAGTCAGCTGGAGCGTGGCCAGCAGTGAAGCCTCACCTGGAACAGACTGAGCAGGGACTTCTTGTAGTTGAGTACATCCGGCAGCTCCTCAGGGTCCAGGTAGGCCGTCTTGATCTCTCCACGGCTCCAGTGAGCATAGAATGAGCTGTCACTATAGGAGTCCCACACGGACTCGTATGGCATGAAGTCAGCATTTACATGCTTTCCTCGCAGGTATAGTTTAGGAGAATGCAACTGAAACAAAATTAAAGTTTAGGTAGGCCGGTAAGGCTAGGCTCGGTAGGAGCACAAGGCACACGTGCCTTGTGGCGAGTGATACTCAGATACTGACTCGGAAGTGGAGCAGCAGCTCTGCGTCGGCGACCCAGCGAGGCGCAACTTGCAGGCGCGCGCGCAGCTTGTAGCCCACCTCGCGGTCGGCGCGCGCGGCGTCGTTGAGCTGCAGCGTGGACTCCAGCTCGAAGGCGGCCGGCGCGCGCAGCAGCTCGCGCGCGCCCGCTCCGCCCGCACCCATTCCGCACAGCGCCGCGCCCAGCGCGAGCCACAGCCCGAAGCCTCCCGGTCCCATCACACACGACTATACGACGACCGCTAATATATTACGTAGATACGTCGACACAGCAGACCGGACACCGGCGCGATTAACTGGCACACAGCGTAGCACTCGTTCGATTCAAACAGCGACAGACGTGACTCTGCGACTCTGACACTGACGTTCAACTGACGCACGTTTGACAGCTCGCCGGCCGCTGACCGCTGCGCAGGCGGCGCGGGGCGGAGTGGGTGCGGGGGAGCGGCACGTCACGTACTCGGTTTCACTTCCGCCAATGGCGGGGGCGAGCTTACAGTAGGTATATAATATATATTATATTGAACACCGTTCACAATTTTATAATGATACGGTTTATTTAAACGAGTGTCCGTGGAGTTTCTTGCACGTTCTTCTCCATAGAGATCTACGCTTTGGAACGTGCAAATAGCTTCATGTTTTTGACTGACCGACTTTGACAATTCAAAAGTGCCTATAAATGGCTTATTTGAAATATACGATTTGAATTTGAGTTTGAGTTTACTACTTATGTTCAGACTTGGGCAGTTAGCTAAAATAATATCAAAGCTGTCGATGTTCAAAGTAACACTAATCTAAAAATTAGGTCGGTACTTACCTAAGTACCTAGGTATTAAGTACCTAATTACGATTAATGAGATCAAAGTCTCAAAATAAATATTTGCAAATCATTAAGGTCTAACTACACTTATTAACGCTTAGGTAGGAAACTACTCCATGATTTATTAGAACCTATCCACTCATAGATTTAAGTCAATAGTAGTACCTACCTACGTACCTACTTAAATTTACTTTCGTAAATCTAAGTAGGTACCTACACCTACATAAATAAAGGGTTAATTAATAAGCGAGACTACACTGATAGTACCTAGTTGATGGTGGTTGATCGATTTCCTATGTATGAGGATATAAACTAAACTAATGTGTTCAGGTAACTACACCAACCTGCGGCCGTTGACCCCGTTATTTTTATTATAAGCCCCTAGTGTCCCACTGCGGGGTAAAAGCCTCTCTTGCTATTTAGGGTTCCGTAGTCCACAAGGAACCCATAGTTTCGCCATGTCTGTCCGCAGTTTAGGTCAGGGACGCTTAGCAATACAAAGTTGGAATTTGGTATGGGTGGGTAAACCCGTATACATCACGCCGACGACGACAGTAGTAAAATAAAATCTGAAAAAAAAAACTAATAGTTTACAGTAGGTGTAGTATCCACGCATCGTATCACTAATAGTAGGTATTTGGCTCGCCTACGCATCATCACGTGCTGCCTGACTGACGGTTGATCACAGACTGCCTCCCACCCAGTCCGTACGTTGTGACGTACGCGCTCGAAACCAATCATAAGTATGTACACTACATCCCTTCCTTATTTTTATTTGTATATAAATACTTCCTGTAGTCAGTTTTTTTATGGATCTAGGTACTTATAAATAATATATGTATGTATTTATTACTAAGTATTTATTTCCTTCCAAACACTGTACATGACACTAGAGGTATTTTACTCCTTTATTATTATTTTTTTCGGTTAACGACCCGATTATACTATATTGTAATTATATATCAATTATATTTTTTCAATGATCACATGTGAGATAATTGTTTTGATTTTCTTTCTTATTTTCAATGTTATATGCCTTGATATTATTATTATCTCTATCTTTCTTCTCTTTTCTCTTTTTAATTCAGTCATAATTAATCATTCTTATTTATGAAGCAGATGTATCTTTTTGATTCAATTCCTTGGTTTCTTTATCATTAAAAACTTTCCACTGACCTTCAATTTCTATAAATGTATGACATTTCTTTTTCATCATTTGTCCTGTTTCATCATTACATACTTCAATATTCCCCCAGAAATTTGCTATCGTTAATCTCTACGGCAATTGTCTACAAACTTTTACACACAGAGCTATTCCAAATCTTCAGTTAACTGACTTTTCGTTCAGTGTTTTAGCCATTCGACAGTTCTAAACTGGCTGTAATCAATCCTTTAGGTTTGATTCGTGATTCACTAGTATTCGTGATTACCAAGTCCAAGCATCAATGAAGTCATAAAACTCACATTGATTTTAACAAAGATAATCAAAGACTACGTATCTTATTCACAGTCAACATCTATCTCATAGCTCAGCAAAACACAATTTCTATACTCGTACTTCCCCATGGCAAGAATACCGAGTAAACTCTAATTTGTACCACCAATAGCAACGACACCCTGATACAGACTTCCTCGTCTATATCACTCTGTGATACTGCTACGATACCATGGTACGCCCGCCGACCCTCAGAACTAAGAACCTGTTCACACAAACTAATTTGATGCTTACTCGTCATCTATTTTTATTCTTATACTTGGCCTTGGGCATCTTCCGGACAATGAGATTTTAAAACATACCAACCGGTAAGTTTAAATGCACATCAGAGTTTACGAAGAGAAGAGAACCTAGGCATGTCAATGTTTGTGTCTAACGTTCATGTGAAGGGGCAACGTTCACGAATTACTCTACGTCAATCTACGAGCATCATGGTCATAACTGCACCGAACAGTTTGAATCAATCAATATTATTTTAAATCTTACTTATATTAACTTATATCTACAGTAAGCAACCCGGTAGTGAAAAATCTATTTAGAAATTGTAATAGCTCAGAATTCTCTGTATCCCTACAGCTTTAATCAATGTCATTAATATCAAGTTACTGTTTATAATCGTTTACTATCGAATTTACGAACTGAATTTAATAACTTGTTATGTAAGAAAACTGTCACCAACACGTTAATATAAAAGCTTAAATCCAATTTTTCAAACACGTCTAAGTCGGAACATGACCTTATGGCAACCTTGCCATGCAATATCTCATTCTTTAAGTTCGTACTGAATAAAATGTTGAAACTATTACCACCAATGGGAAGCTCTTTAAGTACTCGCTTTTTTATATTGATAGGCACCAATATCTCACCTGGTGGTAAGTGATGATGTGGTTGAAGATGGAGCACGCTTGCTTAGAAGTAACCTATTCACTCTTGACTTAAAGACTCCTAGTTTGCAACTAGGAGTCTTTAAGTCAAGCCTCATCTTTTATGGGGTGCTGTTTAAAATGTTATAATAAGATACCTCCCCATATTTTAGAACTAAATGAGACAAAATTTAAATCTTGTATTAAACGCACACTATGCAGGCAAGCATATTATAAGTTGGGGGATTATATTGAAGATAAAAATGCTTGGCTGAATGCTGGTCCTGCTCCACAGCGACTAGGGCGCACAAAATAATCTGTTAGCATTTGGAAACATTGTTGGACCGGCTGAAGATTGTAAAAAACAATATTTGCATTGTATAGACTCAATTTATTTAGCAATGTTTAATTTCATCCATTTTAACGACACATGTGTGAGTACTGTGTACCTTAAACTTAAGCTATAGCTATCAGTTTTAGGTTTGTTTTTGACTTGAATGTACCCTGGCGGTTGGGAGTGTCATGCTCACTCAAAAGTCTTGCTGATGGTGGTGGATGCGTTGGATCATTTGGCTCCCTTCAAAATGGATGAGCCGAATGGTGCTAGCGCATGCGTCATGTTCGTGAACGGGCGCTGTCAGTTGGGACTGGTCATTTCTCAGTTGCCATGGTTTATTTTAAATATTTCTTTGAATTGTTCCTTTTTTTTCCCGGACGCTTTTATCCTGCTCGTCTTTTACATCGTTCTCACATGTTTGTATAATTTTAACTTGATGTAAGTAAACAAAACTTTGTAACAATTTATTATTTTTAAAAGAGTGTCCGTGGAGTTTCTTGCACGTTCTTCTCCATAGAGATCTACGCTTTGGAACGTGCAAATAGCTTCATCTTGTTGGACTGACCGACCTTGACAATTCAAAAGTGCCTGTAAATGGTTTATTTGAAATATACGATTTGATTTGATTGATTTGATTTGATTCAACTATCAGGAAACACAGACTCTGGCAGGGAATTACACTCCTTAAATCTTTCTCCAACCATAATCATGTATTTGTCAGAATATGGTAGGTACATTATGGTCTTAAGATTAGTTACTGGTAACCGTTCTTTTATATATTTTTTTTTCAACTTTTCTCCCTATGATTCTTCTTAATGATTGAGAAGCTGGTTGTACTTTCTCATCGATTAGTGCTTCCACTAAAACATCATTGGATTTCGGAAACTGTCTTAGTTTCCATTTGGTCAATTTGTAATCCGATTTTATGTACACCCATTATAACTATAGCCATGGCAATTTCTTTCCCAAGTAGATCTCTAGTTCCATCAGAGATGCAAAAAAAAAGTAAAAAGTTACATTTTCGTATCTATCTGCTATTTTTATATTTGCGTCAAATAGTCCTGTTAGGTCTGGACCTAACAGGACCATTAGGAAGAACCCCTTGGGGTTTCTTACTTTAATAACCATAAAAGTCTTATTGCAACTGAATGTTTGGTTACCTTGTTTTGTTTCATATTTCCCCAGGTTTTATGTGTGATCAAAGTTGGATTTATCTACACGCAGAGTCTACTAACTTTTTTTTAACCTTCATTCCACCAATACGACAATCTAATAAACTATCATCGTCGATTTTGAACACATATTGTATGTCTTTCGACTCTGTTTGAACTGACATCTGTCTGCTTATTGTCTAAGCCGTACTAAGAAATTTTTGAAACTTTTCATTTGCCCCTTGTTTGATCAATCAAAAAGAGTGACGTTCTTAATTCTTAATTTGTTTAGGTATAAAGTATGCGTGGAGTTTGGTGATAGCCACTCCAAAGACATCCACTCCATCAGCTGGTGATATTTGTATCTGGTATATTATTAAACTAGCTGATCCGAGCAAACTAGTCTTCGTCACATTATCCATTAATGCTTTGCTACCATTGGTCGTAGCATGATGTTAGATCCTATAGTCTTCCCCGACAAATAAGCTGTCCAACACTAAAATAGTTTTTCAACTCGAACCAGCAGTTCCTGAGACTAACGCGTTCAAACAAACTCTTCAGCTTTATAATATTAGTATAGACATTTTTAGCAATTCTAGTCCACAAAATGTAGCAGCAAAGCTTGTTTCTTGTCACTACCCTTGATGCCAACAGCTTCCAGGTAGATCAAGAGTTCCTACGTCCAGCGTTTTTATCTCGTTCCTACTGATGAAGGTTCCCACTCACAATCAAATTTGTCAATTTAATGACTAGTATGTACATAAAAAGTACCACTAGGTGCTAGGCTGACCTATTTTGTCTTTGATAACTAACTGTCAATTTAATGACCAGAAGGTATATTCTACTGTCATTTAATGATGACTTGTCAATTTAATGACCAGTAGGTATATTCTACTGCAATTACTGTCTTTCAGTGATGACTTTTCAATTTAATGACCAGTAGGTATATTTTACTGTTATTACTGTCATTCAATGATGACTTGTCAATTTAATGACCAGTAGATATATTCTACTGCAATTACTGTCATTCAATGATGTCTTGTCAATTTAATGACCAGTAGATATATTCTACTGTAATTACTGTCATTCAATGTTGACTTATCAATTTAATGACCAGTAGGTATATTCTACTGCAATTACTCTCATTCAATGATGACTTGTCAATTTAATGACCAGTAGGTATGTTCTACTGTAATTACTGTCATTCAATGATGACTTGTCAATTTAATGACCAGTAGGTATATTCTACTGTAATTACTGTCATTCAATGATGACTTGTCAATTTAATGACCAGTAGGTATATTCTACTGTAATTACTGTCATTCAATGATGACTTGTCAATTTAATGACCAGTAGGTATATTCTACTGTAATTACTGTCTTTCAATGATGACTTGTCAATTTAATTACCAGTAGGTATATTTTACTGTTATTACTGTCATTCAATGATGTCTTGTCAATTTAATGACCAGTAGATATATTCTACTGTAATTACTGTCATTCAATGATGACTTATCAATTAAATGACCAGTAGGTATATTCTACTGCAATTAAATTTATGCGCTCTTTGATTTATTATTTTAGAAGTAATCATGTATTACAAATCAAATATCTAAGCATGAGGTCCCTGGTTAGACTCCCAGGTCGTTGCCTTTTTCTTTTCGATCTTGTCAATACCAGAAGCATCGAAATAGACAGTGTTCGTTTCCCACGCTCCCATCTGACTCCAACCGAAGAACGTTCTCCTTCGCAGTCAAACTTCTCCAATGTGAGTTGGGGACATGTTACTCGTAGTGTTATATCGTGAACCAACTAGTTTGTTGTTATTTCAGTATCAATTTTTATAACTAAATTCTGCTTCCTTTTTATAATGCGTTAATTTGATGACCAATAATGCTGTTGAGGATCCTCTGAACATAGTCAAACGATGTCAATTTAATGACCAGCAATGCTGCTCCAACGTCATAATAAATCAGTATTATTATATCTTTATACTGTTATAAGACTTGAAAATAACTTTATTATACTAACGCTTCGTCCTCGAGATTAGTAAGAATTATTACACATGTAGTATCACATAAGTGACACCACTCAGACACTATAGTTGAGAGTTTTCTTTTTTTTTTTTCAACTGTGGGTACCTCGATTTCTCCTTATTAGTCGACTTGGAATCTCTCGTCATTCACATTTTAGTGTTCAACCGCTCAACACGTTCAACATTTTATTGTTACTGTACCGTTAATATAATGTCGAAGAGAACGAGTAATGTGGATTACGAACACCTAACGAAGAAATTTCAAAAATACGAACGCAGATTACGGCGTTTGTATTCACTTTCGCAAGACGCAACTCCTTCGATCGCGCATACTTCGTATGAACAAACAGATATGTTACCTAGTGATTGTGTGTGTGTTGCTACTGAGTATTAAAATAACGTATTTACGTTAAAACTTAAGTTTTGCACTCCGGGCTACCTATGGGTTTTCCGACGCACTAACTTTACTACCAATACTCAATAAAACAGTTTTATTTCACGGGTTTATGGCTAAACGTATTTACGTTTAAGCAAGCCTTGCACTCCGGGCTGCCTGTGGGCTGTCTCGACGCAAGGACTACTACTATAAAACACCCGTTACGTCATGTGTACCTAGTTACCACTGTTCGTTCGCAAATTTTAGGAAAAAGAATACAACATCTATTCTAATCCGTTTTACCCATCGGTAAAATAAATAAGTCGGTAGATATTTTTCTACTTTATTTCCTACCTACCTACAAGTAATTATTTATAAAATTGTAGGTTTCTAACTTATGAGTTAGGTACAATAGCCTATTTTCAATTACTGTGTTTCTTTTAAGAATACACTGGTATTGAGCCTGAAGATTGGTTACAAGACTCTCGGGAGGTCAGTTATGAACCCGACGAGACAATGACCGTTGTTCCTGTCGACCTGGCCGAGCCTGTTATTGTAGCTGACTTATATGGTGTCCATAATAAAGAGTATTCTATTCTATTCTATTCTGATCACATCGTACCAGCAATGGATCCGGTCATACCAAGCGACCCTGTACCGGGCAAACCTAATACCTCGCATGAGGTACCAAGTGACATTATTAACGTGGACCTAGACCAGGATACGATGGTGATCCTGGGAGAAGTCCCGCCGACATCAGTTAAGTACGGTCCAGACTTACATTAAGACTTAATTTAAGCAAACGCTTCGAATACATTGCCACCGAGGATCTTGACAATGATTGCAGGAAAACAATAATTACAAAATATTTGTTACCAGCAACTGCCCGCTGCCCCGGCCCTGAACGCGGAACTGAAAGCAGCGATACCCGAAGCCGCAGCAAAGCGCGATAAGGCCATAGTTGTCAAGCAGGATCAGATTTCGAGCGTAATCTCCTGCTTGGGGCAGGCCAGTCAACTCGTTGCAAAAAGCAGAGTTACTCCCTGAACTAATTGACGCTGCACGAATCCTTTGTGATATCTAACACTACGATTCGGTTACCCGCAGAAACTTTATTTTGTCTGCACTAAAAAGGGACATGAAGGAGGCTTAAGTACTTAGTACTAAGATTGATGAATTTCAATTTGGCGACAATTTATCAGAAACAATCAAATCAGCTAAGGCTGTTACCAAATCCGGCACAGAACTGAAGCCTGATACCGTCAATAGAAACCCAACAAAACGACCAAGCAACCCAATGCCGCAGAGGCATTTAAACCGACGAGCTCCTGCTCCAGCGCGCAGGCCGCTGGCAGCCGCGCCGAGGAGCCGCGAGCCTGCAGTGCCGCGCCCGCCAACCCCGCCGCGCCCGCCAGCTCTTCGAGGAGGTTGCCGCCGCAGCGCCAGCCGCAGCGCCGCTACTAGACCCAGTTAAGTACGCCGAGCGCTTGTCATACTTTAGTAAACAATGGTCGCTTATAACGTGATCGATCGATCAATCGATTGTCGTGGATTGACGGATGCAAACTTATCTTTTCCTCTCAGGTAATACAAAACGTAATACCTAACGAGCAAAGTTATTAGACTTCAGAATTTATTTGTTTTGCCGAAACTATTAATAGCCTTTTAAATATCGGCGCCATTTCAAAATGTGACCCATGCTCAGGTCAATTCATATCTAGCGTGTTTCTCACTCCTAAATTAAATGGAAAATGAGGTTCACATTAAACCTCAAACAATTAAATAAATTCATTAATACACTTCATTTTAAATAACAAGATCTAAGCACCGCTATAAAACTTGTAACTAAGGACTGCTATATGTATAGCGACCTTACTTTAAAGACGCTTATTTTTCTATTAAAATGCACGAACATTCTCGTAAATATCTTAAATTTTTATTCAATAACCAATTACACGAATTCAATATCTTGCCATTCGGGTAAGTACAGCTGCATACTTGTTTACAAAGTTAATGAAACCTGTTGTAAAATTGTTGCGGTCAGCGGGTTTTTTATCTACCCTCTAGTTAGATGATTGATTGTGGAGAACAGGGCAATGGGAGCCTACTAAGGGAAAGTTTTAATAAAAACCACGTTAGTCAAAATTCTTGTAATTTTTTATTATGAACTCTTACCTTTATTATAAGAGAATACTTTAATCACAATTATAATCAACTACAGACATGTATTAAGGTACAGTCACAGTTTTACAAAAAAAGTCAGTCGCTCCTATTACCCGACAAATACGGCTAATGAGAGCCCATTTAACGCTCATACGGAAAATGGGAGCCATTATAATTACTCTCAAAGAATAAAATTAACAAAACGTACTATAAATGAGATCTCAGTTATTATAATAAAATATAACTATTTGTAACACAAATAAACATGAAAACAAATCAAACAAAACGCAGATAAAACATGAAATTATTAATGGAAAAGAAAAGATCCAGACTTTACGGATCCAAACAAAATGCACAAATATAAGTTTCTGGACTATCACTGCCAGAACACTCTTTATGGGCCCAGTTTCCGCAACTTCTGCATCGGTACCACATCTCTCCACTTTTTCCAGTGTCTAAACAAATTGCACATAAATTATCCTCTTCAGAATATTCTGACTCATCATCGCAGATAGCATTTTCGTCTACTTGATCAATAGATGAGTCTTCATCATCACTTTTAAACAAATATTTTGTTGCCTTTCTGATCCTTGTGTTTCTGGTTGTAGTCTTCTTACTTTTAATCTCTTTATCTTTGGTATGTTTCTTCTTAATACATTTGCCTTTGGTACATTTTCCCTTGACACAATTTTCTTTATCACAGTTTCCTTTATTTTTCTTAATTGTCTTTGTCTTATTCTCCTTTTCAGTTCTTTTCCTCTTCTTTTCTTGAAATACTGCTTTCATTGGAGTGCTTGTTATTATTTCAGAATGCTGTTTAATCTTCAACGGTCTTTGTTTTTGAGAGAAAAGTTGTTCGGGCAGTGGGCTGACAATAGAGAGAGCATTAGCAAAGTCAATATTGGACGAAGTTGCGATAGATCTGACGGTGTGTGTCTCCAGAGTAGCAGGCAGTTCTGGTGTTGAATATGATGTGGATGGAATTGGAGCTGGGGTTACAGCAGCTTCCCTCTGAATAATTTCCGGTTCAATTTGCAGACCACAAAAAATAGATGGACTTGTTGCAGGGCTAGCATATGGTTGCTCAGCCTGATTTAATGTTGATGGAATAGGCGTGACATTAGTTGTCTGCTGTTGAGCGTCAGCCACAGGCACAGCTGATCTGGATTCCTCATTAATGAAGTCATCATCACAAAAAACTCCAGGATTCATAGGGAATATTCCCGTTGCTTTAAAGCTCGATACTCCTTTTTCTATAGAAGCAATTCTAGTATAGGCTTTATTAAACAGTCCAGCAATGAAAAAGCGTTATATTAGTCTTGTTAAATCCGAGGATTCGGTTGATACTGATAGCTTCAGGCTTTCTAATACTCAAATCTGGATGACGCTGCAAAAATCCAGCCAGCCAATCTTTTCCTGCAGTTTGATTGACTTGGTTAAATCGTTTCTCAATACCTAGTTGTTTAGCTACACTGTAACATACTTTGCGAAACTGTTCTCTTGTCAAACCATAAAATTTATTTGACATAGTCCGAAGATGGTTAGCCAGTATTTCTTCTTGGGCAACATTAAATACAGTGTGTCTTCCCAGCTTTGGAGAGTTTTTGTAGCTACTATCGTCAGCTTTCGCTAAATTGTATCTCTTCTTTAAAGTGCTGTAGGGAATGCCAGTTTGTTGAGATACTTTGTACACCGAAATGCCTCCTCTTTTGAGAACAGATACCGCATTTTCTAATAAATCCACTGTCCAAGAAGCTTTTGTGGTTGTCCGAGTTCTTTTACGTGGCATCTAAAACAAAAAAAACAAGGCTTTTATATCTCTAAAATTACTAAATGGGGTAACAGGAGCTATGCCGGGTAATGAGAGCCTAGCTAGGCTATCATTAGCCGCTGACCACCATTTTGAAAAGTAATAACATAAATATGTAATTCTATTCTCAATCACAATTCAACTAATTGGACTTGTTAGTAAACGAATCTAGGGATATAATAAGCATAAATACAACAAAATAAGAATATAATTTCATGCTTACCTTTATGCTGGCAATCGACAATTTCTTGTAAGCACGGAGCGAAAAACACACAACCGTCTCTCGTGACTAAACGAATGGCACTAACGGTACGAGCGCGTCAGGCGAAGTTTGCCGATAGTTGACGGAAGTAGCCGAGTGCTTACGATCGAGCAAATGTGCCTGCATTCCGTCCAAACACCATAGCTCCCATTGCCCGACCGCTCTCACTACCCCGCGTTCCCCTACTAGGCGATACCTACATACGACTATTGCGAGATTAATGTTGCAAACACAAAGAAACTGCTTTGCGCCTTAGGCTTTATTATTAATTATTATAATAAAAGCAATCTGTTTCCTTCTACTATGTGTAAATTCTTAGGAGTTTTTACAAACTCGACTAAATTAGAAATTAGTTTACCGACTGATAAAAAGCGCGCATGAAAAACGAAATTCATAAATTTATCAACATCAAAAGTTGCAAAATTAGAACCTTCATACAACTAGTAGATATTTTAGTGTCAGCCTGCCCAGCTGTTGAATACGGCTGGGCACACACCAAACTATTTGAACGATGCAAATTCTTGAATCAAATCCGTGATGAAGATTATAGTAAACAAATGATTCTCCCCGAATCGTTAGACTGACTTTAATTGGTGGTTAAAAATTATTGATAGATCAAAGCACCCTACTAGGGATGACCACTATAACATCGAAATATTTACTGACGCCTCAACAACGGGATGGGGCGCCTCCTGTGGTAGTGAAAAGACAAATGGACAGTGGTCGACCAGCGAGCGAGCGAGCCAAACATATTAATTATTTAGAGCTATTAGCTGCATTCATTGCCCTTAAAAATGTTTGCCAAGGATTTATATGATTGTCAAGTATTACTTCGAATTGATAATTCGACTGCTTTAGCATTATCATCCGGATGGGCGGGGTTCAATACCCCCAAACAAGTATGGCAAGGGAGATTTCGGATTGGTGAGAAGAACGCAAACTGTATATTTTTGTTTCTTATATACGATCTTGTGATAACACCATTGCAGACGCCGAGTCACGTCGTAATCATCCAGACGTAGAATGGGAGTTGTCAGAGCGGGCCCTCAACACTCAAGTGTAGGTTTGGATTACCCGATATACCAGATATTGTTTGCCAGTCGTATCACCAAAAAAGTGCAAAATACGTTTCCGGGCATGAAGACTCAGACGCTTATGCCATTAATTCTTTCACAATCCACTGGGGCCCTTCTTATTTCTATGCGTTTCCCCCCTTCTCGGAAATTTTAAAAAGTCTTAAGAAAATTATCAGCGATAAAGCTCAGGGAATTTTCGTTGCTCCTTTATGGCCCATGCAACCATAATATCCTCTATATAGGTCTCAGCTTATATCGGATCCAATTATATTTACCCCTAACGAAAACAATTTGATATCTCATACCCCGGTTGCTGGGGTGTTATCCGAGAGGCGTTTTCACGAAGATGCCTGCCGCCTTCGTCAATAAATATCATGATAGCTTCTTTGTCAGATAGCTCGATAAAACAATATGACGTATGTCTAAAAAAAAAAAAAATGATAGATTTTTTGCAAAGAATTCGGTGTTAACACTACGAGGCCTCAGTTCCATCAGTAATTTATTTTCTGACGCAATTTTTTAGCAATGGTGGTAAATACGGGACTCTAAATTCTTATCGATCAGCTTTGTCAGTGATTTTGGGACCACATATTTCTAAAGATGATCGAATTCTCAGATTTTTTAAAGGTGTTTTCGCTTACGCCCGCCTAGGCCAAAATATAACGTAACGTGGGAAACAAATTATGTGCTAAATTATTTGCGGTCTCAATATCCCAATGACCAACTTTCACTAGATGAAATTTCAAAGAAATATGTAAGGTTACCTACTGGCCCTTACCATGGCTCATAGGGTCCAAACACTTTCGAATATTAGAATAGAAAATATAGATAGGTATATTATCACCTAAAATTGTCATTACAATTCCTGATTTGATAAAAACTTCTAGAGTGAGGTCTAAACAACCCCTTTTAACTTTGCCCTTTTTTAACGAGAGTGTAGAAATTCGCCCCGCTAATACACTAGTATTTTACATAGAAAAAACCAAAAACCTGCGCAAATCTGGCATACTTTTTATAAATAAAAAAAAAACCGCACATCTCTGTAAGTACGCAAACACTTAGCTGCTGGATTAAGTGCACATTATTCGATAGTGGGTTAGACGTGTCCCTGTTCTCGGCGCACAGCACACGTCACGCGGCCACGTCGCGCGTATGCCGGCGGAGTTACGCGGCGTCCTAGGTGGGCGGTTCAAAGCGAACGCGAGTATGAAGCGGTGACACGCGAATTCAATGCGATGCGGTGCGACGCGGCGGCTATGTCCTACGTGCATGAGAATCGTCTCGCACAGCCGCCACCGACGACGCCGCCGTTCAGTGGGCACTGTGCATTTGTCATGGACGGACGGAAACAAATATTATTGGAAAATTCACTTCTTAAGTATCAAATACTCAAGAAGTATGTACGGCGAAGAAGTGGGACTAATATTGTATACTTAGAAAGGCATATTTATGGGGAATTTCACAATTTGTATGAGGAATTACGAGCTCAACCCTTGTTATTCAAGGAATATTGTCGAATGTTGCCTACAACCTTTGAGTACCGTGTGAGCACGCACTAGAACAGTACGCTTACGCTCAAAAATAAATAGATCGTCAACCTTTTTAACGATTCTATAAAGTTTTAATTTTCTCCTAATAAATATTTTTGTCACGATGAAGACGTGTGCAATTTGTAATGATCACTTTAACGACGGGGTGCAATGTGGAAGCTGCAAGAAATTCCTGGATTTCTCTTGTGCAAGTGTGTCCGAAGCGAGTTGGAGAAGGCTAGGAGCCGACCGAAGAGCGCAATGGAAATGCCCTACTTGTAAATCGTCGCCTGCTCTGCTTTCACCGAAACCTTCCGCTTCACTAGATACAGTACTGGGTGAGATTCGTGAAATGAAGCAGCAGCTGCAGAGCTTACCAACCTTAGTTAGCGACATAAGATCGATTAAAGATGAATTGACCGAACTTAAGAAAAGTTGTGATTTCTCTAGTGGTAGACTCGATGAATTCGATACCAGACTTGCTGAACTAGAAAAAAAAACATCCGAATTTGAGAAGCTTCAGGACACTGTCTCTTCATTGCAGACAGAATTAGCCTCAACTAAGCTTGAGCTTTCTTCGTTTGATCAGCGATCCAGACTGAACAACGTGGAGATTAAGGGTGTTCCCCTAAAGAAGGATGAGAACTTATTCGCAATCGTTGACGCCATCGGCAGCGCAAAATCAATTACAAGTGTTCGAAGACCCAGATAAACTACATTTCGAGGGTACCAATACATAATTCCAAGGAAAAATTAGTGATAGTTAGCTTCCTCAACAGATTTATAAAAGAAGATTTTATCGCGGCTGCACGTGCTGATAAGGATCTCTCCACCTCTGACATAGGTTTTCAAGGAGCGCCACAACGTATTTATATCAACGACCATCTAAGTGTGGAATCCAAAAAACTACTGAATAAAACTAAAATCGCTGCCAGAGAGAAACGCTATGAGTTTGTTTGGGTGAAACATGGTAAAATTCATGTTCGCAAGGATGTTAATTGCAAAACTTTTATAATAAGAAAGGAATCGGATTTAAACAAAATTGTTTAAACCGCTTCTATTTATGTCCAAGATTGATGTGTAGCTTTCCTACTTTTAAAATGTATCGAAGTTTACACATCAATTGTTATTTGCTTTGTTTTTGTAAAAGGTTTAGCACCTCTGCACTGCTAATGAGCTTCTATTGTATTCCTTATCGCGATTTTCGTTTTCGAGTTCCAATATTTAACTACACATTTGTCTCGCTTACGCACATGCGTGTGATATATTGCTGTTTGCTTGCTCGCACAGTCATGTCCTACCTAATATCGGATGATTTACACATTCTTGCTAACTTTATTTACTCTTACCGTCATTATAAAGTCATATTGTTTTTATGCTTAGGTAATAATTATGTCGAAATGAATTGGCAAATGTTATTTTATTATATTGTTGTGGAAGTTTATTCAATTATTGTTGGATATATGTGCAATGGCTAACAACAGTGAACAGTGTCTTACTGTCTTTTATCAAAATGTACGGGGATTGCGAACAAAGACAGAATCGTTCTACCGTCAGGTTTTACTGAATTCCTACGATGTTATTGTTTTAACGGAGACGTGGTTAATAGATGGTATGTTAAACTCGGAGTTGTTTGATGATCGTTATTTAGTATGGCGCCGTGACCGGGATTATGCTATGACTGGACAAACAAGAGGTGGTGGTGTGCTTATAGCGACGCGTAGGGAGTTACCTGTTACCCCGCAGCCGCTCCTACACTCCTCGGCGGAGGATCTCTGGATCAGCTTACGGCTTAAAAATTCGAAGTCACGTGGGTATGTGAACCTATTTATTTGCACTGTTTACTTATGTAAACAAAACAAAGGGTTTTCGTTTTCGGAGCAATTAAATAACTTCCTGTCCAAATTGAACCACACAGCTCTGAATAAAACTTCAGACGTGTTTTTAGTTTTAGGTGATTTTAATATGAGTGGAATTTCGTGGGCTCAATCTAATAACCTTTCGTTGGTCCCAGTGAATCCCGCCACTAGTGACGAATGTTTGTTCGCGGACGAGTTGTGTACGCTAGACTTTGGTCAGTATAATGGGGTAGCTAATGGGTACGGGAAACTGTTGGACTTAGTCCTCTCAAATAAGTTAGCCTGTGTTAGGGAATGTGTTGACCCTCTAGTGCCTATTGATCCCTACCATCCCGCTTTGTTAATCAATATTGACATCTTTGAAATACCTCCACTTGACCACGCGCCGCGGTTGCGATATATCTATAGCAAAGGCGACTTTGATTCTATAAATAACGAGATTTCTGGCACTAATTGGGAATATGAGTTTTCAATTCGGTCACTGGATGAGTCGGTTGAGTACCTACTTTATAGAAACTATAAAACAGTTTCAAAACAAATATATACCACAAAAGCTAGTACGTAATAATAAATATCCAGTCTGGTACAGCTCATCACTCGTCAAAACAATCGAAGAAAAATATAAATATCTAAAAAAATTTAAGACTTATGGCAATAAATCTGACGAGTTAACTTTTAAATATCTGCGGGACAGAGTCAAAGCCATGGAAGCTTCATGTTATAGATGTTATCTTAATCAAACTGAAAAATCCTAAACCCTAAACACTTTTGGACCTTTGTTAAAAATCGCTATAACTCTAATAATATACCAAATACATTCAATTATAACGATGAATCATTACTCACTGGAGATTCTATTTGTGATGCTTTTTCGTCTTATTTCATGTCAACTTTCCTCAACCCCACTTCATCTAATACTCCTAGTCCGCCTCCTGTTTTCCCTTTTGAAACTAATAGTACTTCACCCGACATTTGTAACATAGAAGTAAATGTTGATGTTGTGACCGGTTTACTTCGTAACTTGGATCCATCTAAAGGTGCTGGCCCTGATAACATTTCATCTAAATTTCTAATTAAATGCGCGCCTTCCATTGCACTTCCTATCTCAATATTGTTTTCCAAGTCTTTGACTCAAGGGATTGTCCCCAAAGTATGGAAATTTGCTTTCATTACACCCGTACATAAGAAGGGTTCTAAAACCGAGATTACTAATTATAGGCCTATATCCAAGCTGTGCATTATAGCTAAAATATTTGAGAGGATTGTCTATAACCAGTTATATCCCGCCCTTGCTAGCTCGTTCAGCTCCTTTCAGCATGGATTTTTAAAAGGACGGTCTACCACTTCTAACTTGATTTTATTTAATGATTTTATTACAGATGCTATGGATAATGGTAAGCAGGTCGAGGTTTACACAGATTATAGCAAGGCATTTGATCGGATCGACCACGATACCCTGACAAAGAAACTAAGCTACATGGGCATCCGTGGAGACCTCTTGAGGTGGTTCTCTTCGTATATTGATAACAGGTCACAAGCAGTAGTACTTAATAATTATATATCTAGTTGGGTAAACGTACCCAGCGGAGTGCCCCAAGGTTCGTTGCTCGGTCCTTTTTTATTTGTTGTCTATGTAAACGATATCGATCAGTGCCTCCATTCATCCAAACTATTATGCTTTGCCGATGACATGAAAATCTTTGCCACTATTTCAACGCTCGAAGATAGTCTAGCACTTCAGGCTGACTTGTATCGGCTTGAAGAGTATTGTCGGGCTAATAAACTTGATCTCAACCCATCCAAGTGTTCGGTGATCACTTACACTAGAAAACGTGCAGTCCTAGCTACTACTTATACTTTGGCGGGCCAGATCTTGCCAAGGTGCAATACTATTCGAGACTTGGGCGTCCATCAAGACAGTAAGTTACTGTTTGACACACACATTGATTCAATTGGCAAAAAAGCTTCTAAACTGCTTGGATTTATAATACGTCTCTCTAAGTGTTTTACGGATGCTAAAACACTAAAAATATTGTATTGCACTTTTGTAAGAAGCCAGCTAGAGTATGCGTCTCAGATATGGAATCCACGTTATCATAAATATATTGACCGCATTGAAAACATTCAAAGACGTTTCATAAAATATCTTTGCTTTCATCAAAAGATTCCATACCAGTCAACCGATTATCTTGGACTCTGCAGGAAGTATCATTTGCTACCACTGGTAGATCGACGTAAAATTGCTGACTGTTTATTTCTGTTGAAAATCCTCAACAACAATATTGATAAACCTGACTTACTGTCAAAATTTTATTTTAATGTGCCAAGTAAAACATTCCGGTTTAATCCACCCATACGTGTACCTCATACATCTTCAAATTATAGGCGGAACAGTTATATTGTGCGCGCAAGCAGTAATTTCAATGACATTTGCAAGGAATATGATTTGGATCCATTCACAATCAGTGTGAATTCTGCGAAAAGGTGCTTAAGCCTCAAATTCTTTAAGTAGCAAGTATTTATGTGATTATATAATTATAAGTTTAATTTAAGCGGTGCGTTTTTTATATTGTGCTCACACCATAATTTACATTATGTTTTTATACGTGAGGATTTGTTATTGGCTTGCTGGTGACTACGGTTTCCTATTTTGTTTGTCTTTATTAGCTGTAAGTCCTCCATGTACTAAATAAATAAATAAATAAATAAATAAACAAACAACAAATTTCTATTTACGACATTATCCAAACAAAAACACGACGTCACCGCATCCAGTTCGCGCGAAAATATCAAGCCAACTGATCGCGTTCGCTTCATTTCGCGCCGCTTCGCACTGCACCCCACGTGCGTTTGGTCACGTAGGCCACTTCAATAGGTTTCGACTGTTTGTTGCATTTGCGCCGCGCCGCGCTGCTTCGCGTTCGCGTCTAGATCGCTCACGCAGGACGTCGCGTTAGCATAGACGAAATTCGCAGAACTGCAGGCTGGAACGGTAGTTCTGAAACTTACGCTAGGTATTACAACCGTTGGGGGACCCCCCACACTGCTTGCGTCCACGTCGCGTCCCCTGGAAACGGCCCAGTTCTGTCACCGTAACGGAGTGGCAGACTGGGTACGGCCAAAGAGCAGTGTGCTTTCGCAGCTACCCAAATATTTTTAACTTTGTTTTAAATATTTCATGCGTTTTTAGTTGCGAACCTGCGGGAGATTTTTATTCTTTATAATGCCTACACCCTCGCGGGACGCCTGCGGGCGGTTTTTAAAGCAAAAAGGCCCTTCTCAGGGCCAACCCAAAGGCCCTTCTCAGGGCCAACCCAAAGGCCCTTCTCAGGGCCAACCAAAAGGCCCTTCTCAGGGCCAGTCTGACGCTTCGGCGTCAGAAGCTAGCCGCGCGCCGTCTGCGGCTAGCTTGTTTGGCACGGCGGACGAGTTGTCGGACTCCGACAATGAGTCCGTAATAAGCGTCTCGGACGCGGGCGACTCCCGGTCGCGGAAGCGGTCCTTCATGAAGGATGGCTCCGATGGCTCCTCGGCGTCGGGCACAACGCGGAAGTCGAAGGCAAAAAAGCCGACGACAGCCTCAGACACCCACGAGGTGGGTCTCTTGGACGCCCAACGACAATTGGACCTTGCTCGGCGGAAGCAGAACCAGCAGGACCTGGAGGAGCGGGTTGCTGCGAAGGAACAAAGGGCGCGTGCTGCCAGGGCCAAGTCCGGCTACGGCGCGTCCCGCGTTCTGTACGCGGACCAGTCCCTAGCCGAGCTGGAGCGGATGGCGGAGGAGGACGAGGAGGAGATCGCGGAGGTCGCCTCTAAGTCCTCCAACTTGAAAGGGACATTCCAAAAGGCCCTTAAGTGCCGGGCCGCAAGCATGCGCGGTATTGTCTTGGAGCTGATCCAGCGCAAGACAACCGACGAGACGCGGCAGCTGCAGGCGAAAGTGGATCGCCTGCAGTCAGAGGTCAGCCAGCTTCACCAGAAGCTGGCTGACGCCACGGCTCGGCCACAACAGGCCGAACTAAGACCTGCGGCAGAGGCCCCCCCCTCCAACCTTGAGGATATACTCCGCAAGGTGGTAATGGAGGAGAGGGCCTTCACGAGAGCCTGCATAGCAGGGATAGAGGACCGGCTCCTTCCGGAGAAACGCCTCCGACCGCCGCTTGCGGCGGACAAGAGGCGCAGCGAGGCGGGGCCGTCCTCTCAAGAGGAAGATGCCCTTCTCCCTTCGACCACCCCGTCCAACCAGCAGGGCTGGACCGAAGTGGTCAGGAAGGGGAAGGGCAAGGGCAAAGGCAAGAAGACGGCAGCGGCCTTCTCTGCCGTCCCCGCCACCACGCTTCCCGGCCAGTCGAAGACGACCGGTAAGGGGAAGGGGAGGGGCAAAGCCAGCAAGGCAGCGCCGGCCGTCCCCGCCGTCCCCGCCGTCCCCGCTACCACGCCTGGGTCCGGCAAGGGAAAAAGGCAGGGGAAAAGGACGCTCGTCCCCCCAAAGTCCGCAGCCGTCGTGGTGACGCTCACCGCGGAGGCTGCGGAGCGGGGGGAGACGTACGCGTCCATCCTTTTGCGGGCGCGTGCCAATGCCGATCCCACCCAATTAGGGATCGGCAAAGTATCTTGCCGGCGGACCCAAGCCGGGGCTCGTATCTTCGAGTTCCCGGGGGCGGAAGGCAGCGCCAGCGCTGACCTCTTCGCAGCCAAGCTGCAGGAGGTCATCGCTGACGCAGCCAAGGTGGCCCGACCGGTAAAGTCGGCGGCCATTGAGGTGACGGACCTGGACGACTCCGTCACCAAGGAGGAGGTGGTGGCGAAGGTCGCAGCCATTGGGGGCTGCGGCGTCGCAGCGGTGCAAGGCCGGGACATCAGGCCCGGCCGCGGCGGCATGGGCACTATGCGTCTCGAGTGCCCAGTCGCCGTTGCCAAAGCCGTCCTCGAAAAGGGACGGCTTACCGTCGGCTTCAGCTCGGGTGCGGTCCGGGCACTCGTGGAGCAGCCACTGCGCTGCTTCAGGTGCTTTGGCATCGGCCACACCCGAGCCCTCTGTCCGTCCTCGGTCGATAGGACGGACAGCTGCTACCGCTGCGGCAAGGGGGGCCACAAAGCCTCCTCCTGCACGGCCGCCACACCGCACTGCGCCGTGTGTGCCGCCAGTGGCTGCCCAGCAGGCCACGTCATGAAGGGGAGGTTATGTAACCCTCCCCTTAAGAGGGGCAAAGTGCAGGCGCCGGTCGGGCCTGCTGCCAACACCGTGGTTCCGGAGGCAGGAACCGCGGTGGCTGCGGAGGAGGGGGGTGCGATGTCCGATTGATGGCCGTATCAATCGAACATCGCATCCTCCAGGCGAACACCAACCACTGTCGGGCAGCCCAGGATCTGCTGATGCAGACCATGGCTGAGTGGTTGGTGGACTTGGCGGTGGTCGCCGAGCCTTACTCGGTCCCTGGCCATTGGCTGGGCGATCGAGACGGCTTGGTGGCGTTGGTGGCGCGGTCTTCCACAGACTCCCCTCCCCTCTCGCTCTTAGAGAGGGGACCGGGATACGTGGCCGCCGCGTGGGGAGATGTGGCCCTTGTGGGGGTCTATTTCTCCCCAAACCGCCCTCTCACGGACTTTGAGGACTTCCTGGAGGTCCTTACTGCTGCCGTAGGGAGGGCGTCGCCGCGCCAGGTCGTCGTGTTGGGCGACCTGAACGCCAAGTCGGTGGCATGGGGCAACCCGGCTGCCTCGTGCAACGTCCGGGGACGCGCCGTCGAGTTTTGGGCGGCTTCATGCGGCGTGTCCCTCCTCAACAGGGGGGCGGTCCACACATGCGTGCGGCAACGGGGAGGGTCGGTGGTTGACGTCTCGTTCGCCACCCCCGTCCTTGCCGCACGCATTGTGAACTGGCGGGTGGAGTTGGTGGAGACCTTGTCGGACCACCGCTATGTGCGGTTCGACATCTCCACCCAGAGCCCTCGTGGGCAGATGGCCCGCTCTAGCGGGTCTCCCTTCCCACGGTGGGCTCTCACTCGCCTGGACCGGGAGGCAGCCAAGGAGGCGGCCTTCCTCCAGGATTGGTTGTCGCCCCCTGTTGAGGGCCAGGACGTCGACGCCGCAGCGGTCCGGCTCAGGGAATCCCTGACCGAGGTGTGCAATTCAAGCATGCCTCGGTCTCGCCGTCCGCCTCCCCGTCGTGCCGTCTATTGGTGGACGGAGGAACTGGCGGGGCTCCGAGCCTCCTGTGTGGCAGCCAGGAGGGCCTACACTCGGAGCCGTCGGCGCAGCGCCCGTAGTCAGGCAGACGAGGACCGCCTCTACGCCTCTTACCGAGAGGCAAAGGCGGTCCTCAAGTCGGCAATGGGCGCTGCCAAAGACGCGGCGAGGGCCGAAATGCTCGAGGGTCTCGACAGGGATCCCTATGGGAGACCATACAAGGCGGCGCGGAACCAACTCCGCCCCCATGGTCCCCCATTGACGGAGACCCTCGAGCCGGCGTTGCTGGATGGGGTGGTCCGGTCCCTGTTTCCGCGCAGGACCGACTTCACCCCACCCACGATGGACCCCCCGCAGGGGGCGGCTTCACCGGAGGAGGGGATCCCTCCGGTGACGGCGGAGGAATTTCGCGCGGGGGTACTCAGCCTCCGCGCGAAGAAGACGGCCCCTGGGCCGGACGGCGTCCCCGCACGGGTGGTAGCTATTGCTGCCACCCAAATGGAGGATCGGTTTCGGGAGCTTTTCAGTGCGTGCTTTACGGCTGGGAGGTTCCCGAAATCGTGGAAGGAGGGGCAGTTGTGCCTCCTCCGAAAGGAGGGACGCCCGGCGGACTCCCCCTCGGCATACCGGCCCATCGTTCTGCTCGATGAGGTCGGTAAAATGTTCGAGGGGGTCATCGCCTCCCGGCTCAGTGGCCTGTTGCGGGGAGTAGGGCCAGACCTGTCGGACGCCCAGTTCGGGTTCCGACAGGGGCGTTCGACCATCGACGCACTGGCCCTACTCAAGGCCCAGGTGAAGGGGGCGGTGGAAGCGGGGGAGGGGGTGTTGGCGGTGTCATTCGACATCGCCAACGCCTTCAACTCTGTCCCCCACTCGACCATATTGGAGGCACTCCGATATCACGGAGTGCCCCAATACTTGCGGAACGTCCTGGCCAGCTACTTGGAGGACAGAGAGGTCCTCCTCGTGGACAAGCTGGCCAGGATGAGACGGTACGCAGCCGAGTCCGGTGTTCCGCAGGGGTCTGTCTTAGGGCCTCCCTTGTGGAACATCGGATTCGATTGGCTCCTGCGGGGAGCCCTCCTCCCGGGCACGAGTGTCATCTGTTACGCAGATGACACTCTCCTCACTGCCCGGGGGAGGACTTTCGGAGAGGCGGCCTGTTTGGCCTCGGCTGGCGGATCCTTGGTCGCAGGGAGGATCCGCCGCCTAGGGTTGAGGGTGGCGCTGAACAAGACCGAGGCCGTGTTCTTTCACGGGCCTCGGCAGCGCTGCCCTCCTGACGCCCACATATTCGTGGAGGACGTCAGGATAGGGGTCCAGGCCCAGATGAAATATCTGGGCCTGGTGCTGGACAGCAGGTGGCGCTTCGGCCCGCACTTCAGCGGGCTGTCGACGCGCCTGCTGAAGGCTGCGGACGCCCTGTCTTGGCTCCTCCCGAACCTGGGGGGGCCAAACGCACGATGCCGGCGGTTGTATGCCGGCATCCTGCGTAGCATGGCCCTATACGGGGCCCCCATCTGGGCGGACTCCCTCCATAGGAGGGAGAATGCCACCGCCATCCGCAGGCCCCAAAGGGCCATTGCACAGCGGGTGGCGAGGGCTCACCGCGGTGGTCGGCCAGGACCTCTCACTACCCGGCGTGGTCAGCGCCATGCTGGAGAGTGAGGGGGCCTGGTCAGCGGTGGCCTCCTTTTGCGAGGCGGTTATCTCGCAAAAGGAGGCGGCGGAGCGCGAGCGGGAGGATGACCCTCTCGCTGCGCCGCTCCGCAGGCGAAGAAGAGGTCGGAGAAGGCGGGGCCTTCTCCCTCCTCGTGGTGGTGATGGGCGGGCGACAGGCGCGGGGGCGCCTTCGCCCGCATTGCACCCGTCACCACCTTCGTCGGACATTCCCGGCCCTCCCCCCACGGGGAGGGCATGAAGGGCCCGCCGTGAAGGCGGGCGGACGTCGGAGGGGGGCTGGACGTAAAGGCTCTGCCGATCTCCCAGTCCCTCTCCACTCAGACGATGCGGGAATGCCGCTGGGTTATTTTAGTGGGTATACCGGGCTAGCCCGGGGAGTCCCACACGGCCCCCCCATCCCCCGATGGGAGGGTGTGCGTAATGCATTTTTTCCCAGCGCAAAAAAAAAAAAAAAAAAAAAAAGGTATTACAACCGCACCATCATCGATTATGATGAGGGTTCTCTAGCTAGGTCGATAATTAATTAGTAAGAATGAAAATAATCTTCTTTTCTCACAGTTGTCGTTGTTGCAACATTTGTGTAATAAATTGTACTCATGCATAAAACAAGAAATAAGTATTTAATTTGTACGATTGTTTATTTCTTATGGAAATGTTTATGATTTATGATCTGACGCATTCATTTCATTTGAAAACATTTTTATATTAAATAATAAAGGAGTCTGAAGTTAAAACACTGCGTTGTTAATATTTCCAGAAATAACTCTCAAAGTCTACATGTGTAATAATTCGTACTAATCTCGAGGACGAAGCGTTAGTATAATTAATGATTAAACGAACTTACCTGTAAGCGAAGTTCTATCATAATTATACGAAGCGCTTCGTCCGAAGAGATTAGTACTCCCGCCCTCCCACGCTTCCGCTATTCCCTTACATTTTTTCTGAAAATATTAAGCAACGCTGATTCCTCTAAACTTTAAACTTAATGACGAGAGATTCCAAGTCGACTAATAAGGAGAAATCGAGGTACCCACAGTTGAAAAAAAAAAGAAAACTCTCAACTATAGTGTCTGAGTGGTGTCACTTATGTGTTACTACATGTGTAATAATTCGTACTAATCTCTTCGGACGAAGCGCTTCGTATAATTATGATAGAACTTCGCTTACAGGTAAGTTCGTTTAATCATTAATTATTTATTTGTCAATTAAATGACCAGGTTCTACGCCAGTTTACATGTCACAATATAAATAAGTTACTGGGGTATATCCTTTTAATTAGGTAACGTCCAGACGGTCAATCATTGTTTTTGAACTTTTCCTAAATAACCACCAATAAATACCACAGTACTTAAATAATACTGCAACCTATCCTTCCGATAAGGCCAAGCATAATATTAGGGTTCAAAATAACAAAATCATTAAAAATACTCCACGTCTCTGAACACGTTTTTAAGATGTGGTGGTGATTATTTTTCATAATTATTGAAATATCCACTAATCACTTTGTTCATTATGGCACATGTAGGTACTTCAACAATTTAGCAATACCTATGAATATAATAATAATAAAAAGATCACTGGGTAGGGTAAAACCGACATTATATTATTATTTGCCGTAATTTATAACTTACGTAGGTGTAAATAAACAAACACAGTTTAACATTTGCTCTTCAATACCATTATGATTATTCTATAGTCCATTATTATTTTAGTGCGAGTTACTAAACAACGAAGAACATTCCTTAAAAGTTTATCAGTGTAGCTGAACATTCCAATGTAATTACATTTTCGTATATACATACACTACAGTAGGGATCCCTCCTACACGTAGTGGCGATGTTTTATTTTCTCGTTTACCCCGTGGTGTGAGTGTCGTTGGATAGGTCCTATTAAATATTGAGGGAGAGCGAAACCATTTTTAACCGACGAAACAACGGAGGAGGTTCCCAAGTCGACGCGTAGGTATATTTTTTTTAACCGACTTCAAAAAAATGCAGGAGGTTCTCAATTCGACCGCGTATATATATTATTATATTTTTTTTATGTGTGTTCGCGGATAATTTCGTCGTTTATGAACCGTTTTCGATGAATCTTTTTTTATTTGAAAGGGTATGCTGCCAAGGTGGTCCCATTGCCATCACGTCAGGATCTGATGATGATGGAAACCCTTTTTTTTTGTGGGGAAATCCTCATGTATATACTCCATCTGGGGAGACGGATTATTATAAAAAAAAAAAAAAAAAAAAAAAAAAATCTTATATTTTTTTTTTTTTTCTTTTTTTTTTTTTTTCTTTTTTTTCTTTTTTCTCCTATCTACTAAAACCACCACTACCATAAGTGGGGGGCACGGGATACAATAAAATTCACGCGCGCCCCCGACTGGTATCAGACCGCCATTGCTAGCGAGTTCCACCTCTTAGTGTGGCCGCGCTTCAACGACCGCACATGCTCCTATAAAGGCGCGCACGGAACTGCGCACCACGTCCTTTAGGTCCGGCTGGTCAGGAGACTACTCGGCCCCAAGTTAGCCGCCCGCAGGCCCCTTCTTATGGTGGCCGGAGATTTTAGCGCCCTTCGACGCCCGGTTGCCCTTCTGTTGCGGTTGGATTGAGAGGTATGCTCTCTCTCTCTCCCTCTCCGCCGCCTCCTTTGCGTGCATCACCTCCTCGCAGAAAGAGGCGATGGCATCCCACGCGTTCTCGCTTCCGACTATAGTTTTAACTACGGACGGAAGCGAGAGATCATTTAAGCGAAGTGCCGCAACGAGTGCACAGCGCTGTTGTGCCCAAGCTGAGCATTGCTCCAGTGTATTCTGCGCTTGGGACACTTCACACAGTGGTGACAAATGGGCATCCGCTCCCGACCTATGCGACGCAGGTGCTTTCCAAAGCACTCGTGTCCAGTGAGCACCTGCGTCAGTCGAAAACTGAGCGCACCGTGCCGCCTCTGCAGCCACTCTTCTAGAACAGGCCTTACGGCCACTATCGTGGCGTGCCCCCATCTGGGATGTGCCAGTCGCTGGCTTCATTCGACCACTAGGTTCTGGTGGAGCTCGGCTCTTCGTGCCTCTATTTCTCGCGGAACCGACCGCTCATCGCGCGCTAGGTTCTCCTTCCGCCAGTGATAGAGGGACGCAAGAGATTTCGCATCCAGATCCCAGGGCGTTGATCCAGCCAAGAGCGTTGCTGCCTCGTAAGAGATCGTGCGATAGCCCCGTATCACCCTGACGGCCATCGTTCTCTGCGGTCTTCGCAGTATTGCGGCATTGCGGGCCGTCAAGTTATCTGCCCACACAGGTGCCCCATATAGGGCCATGGCCCGCACGATCCCCACGTAGAGCCTCCGGCAAGAGGCGTTGGGCCCTCCCAAATTGGACAAAAGCCGTGCAAGAGCAGCTGCAACCCTCATCAACTTGGGGACAAGACGCTGCATGTGCGACTCGAAGTCCCATCGGCTGTCGAGGACGAGTCCCAAATACTTCATCGTCGACTCGACACCGATGCGGAGGCGTCCTACCACTATGTGTGAATCCCGCGGTGGCTTATTCCGAGGCACATGAAAACAAAGGGCCTCAGACTTGTGTAAGGCCACTTCGAGACCCAAACGCCGGATCCTTCCAACGACCTGTGCAACCCCTGCCGTGGCCAGTATTGCCGCCTGGCGATGCGTTTGCCCTCGGGCCGTCAACAGGGTGTCATCAGCGTAGCATATTACGTCTACGCCCTCGGGAAGAGCACTGCGCAGCACCCAGTCGTAACCAATGTTCCACAGCGGTGGTCCTAATACCGAACCCTGTGGAACCCCGCACGACGTCTCTCGTTGACCCCATCTTTCCCGACCTGAAAAAATTACGTTACTCTCCGCTAAATAGTCCCCGATAATTTGACGGAGGTAGGTTGGCACGCGATGGTATACAAGAGCTTCCCTAATGCAACTCCAGGGCAAGGTATTAAAGGCGTTGGCTATATCCAAAGATACCGCCAAGACGACTTCACGCTGGGCAACTGCTTCCTCCGTTAAAGCTTTTACTCGCATGATTGCGTCCACGGTAGAGCGACCTCGGCGAAAGCCAAACTGGTTATTTGACAAATCTGGCCCTTCGCCAGACAAGTGCTAATAATAATAAATATGATAAAAAAAATAAGCTGGCAACACTCGATGTCAACACAAGTTTTATTTTCGTACAACCATATTTAAATTTAAAATAACAGTTTTTAATTGTATTAATGAACATTTCTTTCGGCCGAAACCTCCAAAAACAAATAGATTTTGATATTACATACTTTACGAAATCATAAAGCTCACAAATTGTTCAAATAAGAAGAAAATATAAAATGCAGACGGATGACATATGTCACATTGAAAATAACTATGAGTACGTTAACGTACGTACAACAAAGAAAATGAAACTTATGATAACACGAGCAGCTTCGAGACGCGCACGCCTACCATCCCCGGACCCGTCGCTGAGCTCCGCCTCGCCGCCGCCGGACAGCGGATCACCATGTTCACCGGTGGTTGCAGTAGCGTTGAGTTCCAGCGACGAGTATTTCTCCCCGCCGACGTCGCCAACACCTGTGCGTCGGCAGGGGAGAGGCCGGCCACCGAGAGGCTTGGGACCTAGGGGCCAACCGGCCCCGAGCCGGGTCCCCGCTGCCGGTGGTTGTGTGCAGCGCATGAGATGGACGCAGTCCATGAATGAAAACGTCATGCGCGCATACTATGGGTCTACAGAGGGCGGAACTAACCTCACTGCGTACCGTGTTAGGATGCTGTCTTTGTTTCAGAACCTAGAACCAACCGTGAACGTCTCGGCCCAACGATTGTCGGATCAAGTACGGGTCATCCAACATAATCACAGGTTGGACGATGCCACATTTGATAGGCTGCGCTCAGAAGTACTAAGCAACCTTATTATCTCGACTCCGACACAGACCGCGGTACAGGCGCCAGCCAATGGCGCAATCACACCGCGGCCTAATAGTGATAGTGATAGTGATGGGGTAAATGATAGGGTTGTCACGGTAAGTAGCCAGTGCAACGAAAGATTGAGGAGCGCACTGGAGGATGCGCTTCGCGAGTATAGATCAACTCCGACCGACCTTAGGCCCCGATTACCACGGTTACCTATGCACAAAAAGAATAGGGCGCTGGTGTGTGCTTTGGACTCGCTGTTGCAGAACATATTTGAAAGCAGCGAGAGCCTCGTTGATACGCACTCGATCCTGTTTTGCGGGGCTGTTGCGGCATGTCGTATAGCGAACTTCAAGTTCCCTAATGGTGACGAAGCTATACGACCAAAGCCTGCTGCACCAGCCTGGCAGTGCAGAATCGAGCGGCGTATCGATGAGGCTAGGGCACTCTTCGGTAAACTATACTGCTTCAGGGAGGGCAACACACGACCACGCGTGATGCGCTTTGTGAGACGGGCGTTTTCGGGGACTGATATCAGCCCTCGAGATTACACGTCCCGTGTCACAGAGCGCATCGACTTCCTGAAGCAGAAAGTTTGTGCATGGGCAAACCGTATTCGGCGGTATAAGCGGCGGGTTGACCGATACTCGCAAAACCGCATGTTCCAGAGCGATGAGAGGTGGGTGTACAGAGCTTGGGAGCGACCTGAACAAAGTGTGATAGACGTGTGCCGCCCGGATGACATTGCCACGAGTACATTCTGGCGAAACATCTGGTCGGTGCCTGTCTGTCATGCCGAGGGTGGCTGGATGCGCGATGTCGAGCGCGTGTGTGAAGCTATACCACAAATGGAGGAAATTAACCATCACTCCACTAGATGTAGCCAAAGCAGTCCGTCCATTACCGAACTGGAAGTCTCCGGGACCGGACGGACTTCATAACTTCTGGCTTAAATGGTATAGCAGCTCACACGCGCTCCTGGCATCTCAATTCCAGTCATCCTTAGAGTCTGGGTCGCTACCACAGTTTCTAACAACTGGCGTTACCCACCTGCTCCATAAGACTGGTAGTCCCGCGGAACCCAAGAACTATAGACCAATTACTTGTTTGTCGACGGTCTATAAACTTCTTATATCTATCCTGAGAGTAAAGATCAATGAGCACATTGAGACTAACTCAATTATGTCTGCCTCTCAGAATGGATGTAGGAAGGGGTCCCGCGGCACTAAGGAGCTTCTCCTCATAGACATGGCCATAAGTCAACAGGTTCGTCGATCCCGCAAGGATCTGTCGACATGTTGGATAGACTACAAGAAGGCCTATGACTTTGTGCCACATACATGGCTCATGAAGGTGTTGGAGTTGTACAAAATAGATGCAACTCTACGCACCTTCCTTGAGTCATGTATGAGGCAATGGAAAACAGTCCTTCGCTATCCAGGATGTCGACCGATTCAGGGGAATGATGAGCCTGTATGGATTAAACGGGGAATATTTCAGGGCGACAGTTTGAGTCCGCTTTGGTTTTGCCTGGCTCTGAATCCTCTAAGCACATTGCTGGAGGATTCAGGTCTGGGCTATCGGTTGAGAAGAGGTGGTCAGGCCATATCTCACCTTCTTTACATGGATGATCTGAAACTCTTTGCCCCCAACAATTCGTGACTGATGGAGCTACTGAAGGTAACTGAAACCTTCAGTAGTACCATCAGGGTGGAATTTGGTGTGGACAAATGTGCAGTCTGCATGTAAAGAAAGGGGAGATTATGGAATCTGAGGGAATTCAACTCTCGGATTCCATACAGGTTAGATCCCTCAGCTCGACCGAAACCTACAAGTATTTGGGTATGTCAGAAGCGTTGGGCATTAATGTTGCTGACATGAAGCAATCGTTGAGGGAGCGCTTCTTTGGCCGCCTGAAAAAGGTTTTGAATAGTCTTTTGTCGGGCGGAAATAAGGTGCGCGCCTTCAACGGTTGGGTTATGCCACTATTAATGTACTCTTTCGGCATACTCAAATGGACTCAAACCGAACTCGACGCCCTAGATAGGAGAGTCCGCACACTGCTGACCGCAAATCGGATGCATCACCCACGATCGTCGGTGATGAGACTGTACATCCCGCGGAAGAGTGGAGGTCGAGGCTTTTTAAACGCCAAGACTCTCCAATATTTTCTCAAAGCTGATGTGGGTATGCACCGAGATGTGGTCACAGTGGACAAGGGACTCACCCCGTTGTCCATGGCTAAAGAGAACTGGCGCAAACCTGTGATACTTACCACAGATGACCGCAAGGAGGTATGGAAAGGCAAGGAGCTTCACGGGCGCTTCTATCGGGCTCTTCATGGGTCCGATGTAGATTTTTTAGCGTCTGTGGCCTGGCTACGTTTCAGTGATCTCTTCGGGGAAACTGAAGTTTTGTCTGTGCGATTATGGACGAAGTTATCTTGACGAATAACTACCGGAGGCATATTATGAAGGACGGGACGGTGGACGTGTGTCGGACGTCCATCAGACATATTATCTCTGGTTGTTCTCGTCTGGCTAACGGCGAGTACTTGCACAGGCACAACCAAGTGGCCAGGATAATCCATCAGCAACTTGCTTTGAAAAACAAACTTGTGGATTCTGAGGTACCGTATTATAAGTAGGTATGTGCCCGACCCAGTTCTCGAAAATGACCATGTCACGTTGTACTGGGATCGGTCTATCATTACTGACAGGACTATTGTTGCCAATAAGCCTGACATAGTGGTGATAGACCGATTAGCGCGCCGCACAATGATAATCGATGTTACCATTCCACATGACGAGAATCTCGTGAAAGCTGAGAAAGAGAAACAGATTAAGTATCTCGACTTAGCACACGAGGTTGTCGACTTGTGGAATGTGGACTCGGCTGTCATTGTGCCGATTGTCGTTACGCCCAATGGCCTGATAGCCAATAGCTTCGACGACCATCTGTCGAAGCTGGCGTTACGCGGTTGGGTAAAGGGCCTGATACAGAAGGCAGTACTCCTCGACACGGCTCGTATTGTGAGGAGGTTCCTTTCTCTGGAGCCCTAACCACCGGTAGCTTGGACTTTGCTCCCGACACCGGCGGACTACTATTTTTTATATTTTTAAATGTATTTTTTAATATTTTTTTAAGATATATTTAAAAATGTAATCTTTATGTTCAGAAAAATAAATAAACGAAATAATAATATAATAAGACCGGATAGTGAGGCGTGCAATGATTATAGACGTAACCGTCCCGCATGACGAGAACCTCGTGAAAGCCGAGAAAGATAAACAAATTAAGTATATTGACTTGGCTCGCGAGGTTGTCGACATGTGGGATGTGGATTCCGTGTGGATGCCAATGGCTTAATAGCCACGAGCCTCGACCAACACCTCAGGAGGCTCTCGTTGGGCAGCTGGATCAAGGGCTTGATTCAGAAAGTGGTACTTCTGGACACGGCTCGCATTGTCAGGAGGTTCCTTTCTCTGGAGCCCTGACCGCCGGTAGCTTGGACCCTGTTCCCGATACAAGTGGGCTACCATTTTTTATATTTTTAAATGTTTTTTATATTTTTTTAAATGGAGGAGGAAAAATGCCTTCGGAAAGACAAATACGAAATATATGTGTACCAGGATATGCCTGAATTGTTTAAGGATCTTATTGCTAATATTATCCCATCCCACTGCACAGTCGTCTTTTAGTCCAAAAATAATTCGGGTTATTTCATCCTCGTCAGTGTCCAGCAAGCCAAAAGATTTTAGCGGGCGCACATTATTCAATTCTTGGGAAGGTGATTGAACACAGTAATTCTTTGGAATCTGTTCGGCAAGAGTTTTCCCAACATTCACGAAAAAGTTGTTGACAAGGTTGGCTGATAAAATAGGTGAACTATTAGTTAGCAATAAACTCGAATTTGATTCACGCTGTTTTGACGTATAGGTGACGTTTTTAATATGCTTCCAAAGTTGCTTGCTGTTGTTTCCTGCTCGCTTTAGTTCATTTTTATCGTAATTATTTTTTAAGCTCTTAAAGGTTGTTACAAAGATTCCTGTATCTTTTATATGTGATTTTTATGATACTATCAGCTGGGTTTCTCCTTGATGCCTGATGAAGTTTATCTCTGTGTCTTATACACCGAATAAGGCCAGGAGTAATCCAAGGCTTGATATTATAAAGTTTCTTATTTATCGTTATAACAGTAGTGTTACGTAATATTGCTGATTGAACATGTTTTATTAAATACGATAAAGCAAAATTTGCGTCAGCAGTATTATAAACTGGGTTAAAGTCAAGTTTGCTTAAATCATATTCGAGTTTGTTTGTGTTTAATTGGGTTTTGGTCTGGGGACGATTTGGCTTAGGCAGCATTAAGTTTAGGGTTAGTAGAACAGCGTGATGGTCAGTAATTGTTGAGTTAGTAACAAGCGTAACATACGATAAACTGGATTTGATGATCATATGATCGAGACAGGAACCGCTTTGATGAGTAGGCAAAGTGTGTGCAGGTAGAAAGCCATGGAATGAGCAGATATTAAGATACTGTTGAGTCCCTGCATCGCAGTTTCCAGAGTTAATGTTTATATTTATGTCGCCTGTTAATATAACATTCTTAAAAGAGCTTAGGTCTTGAAAAATCTGATTTAAGGAAGTGTTAAAAAAATCCAAGTTTCTAGCGGAAGGGGATCTATACATAGCGATTATTGCTGTAGTTGTACCGATTTTGATGATCAAACAGTTACTCGTACAGTCTTGTAAAGTAGGTTCTTCTACTGTGATCATTAATGTTTCCTTAGAATAGACCACCACACCATCATTTTGGTTGTTGTTGAGTTTTGTATACAATAAGTTGTATCCTGGCATTTCTGGGAGGTTATCCTGGCGATCAGATAGCCAGCATTCGGTTAGTACCTTAATATCACAATGAAAATTGAGTCTATGAAGAAAAATGTTAAAGCTATCTATATTCTTGTAAATACTGCGCTATCTATATTCTTGTAATAATTTTTTGGGTTAGTATGGTTAGTGACTTTTTATAATCGGAGAGATATTGTACGCAGTCCTCAACCTGGCATGACTTTGAAACGGGTACAAATGTGTTATCAATATCGGAAATCAGGTTACTATCCATATCTAGGGTAAAGAAGAATATAAGCTAGTAAGTCTTAAATATAAATAAATATGTGGCGCTCTTAGGCGCCTTCATAGTCGATCGAGTTTAAGTACCTGTTCTCGGCAGCTTTTTTAGCAGGACACTCTGGATCTCCCGTCTTGTGGTTGGCTGGTTTTTTGAAGCGCAAACATGATGCACATCTTGGCGCAGCGGCTTTCTTTGTGCAGTCTTGAATAGTGTGCCCTTCTTCACCGCAGTGTCCACATGTAGAGGTAGCTACTTTGCACGTCTTGGCTGCATGACCGTACTGCTGGCACTTGTAACATCTTGTCACCAGTGTGAAGTCTCGAACTGGGCAGGATGTCCAATTTACAAATAATCGGTCCTGTGTGATGAGAGCCTTCCGGATATGAGCTGGAACTTCTACAATGTAGTTACAGTTCTCCGCATCTTTTCTGCCAGATTTGTGGCTTAGTTTTATTGAGGTCAAAAATGCATCTCTGGAGATATTCGGTAGCTTTTCGGCCAAGTTTTGGTCATAGATGCATTTATAAACCTCATTTTCAGCCATAGATGCAGGGACCCCTATAACTATTATGCGTGGTTTGCGCTTTCGAGGTTCATCGACGGTGAGAGCTGCCGAAGCGAGTTGTACTGTTTGCTTGAGCTTATCCAGGTCTTCCTTAGTCTCCGTGCTAATTATAAGTCCTCCTTTACCTATTTTACGTACACCTCTGACCTTCAGTTTCATATCACCAGGGCATATGATTTTTTGGACTATGTTCTTGGTTTCTTCACTGGTCTTTGAATGATCACTAGGAAATATGGCCACGGAGCTAAAAGAATTAGGACGAACAAAGCTGTTAGACCCCTTCTTCACCATATCTGCAAACGATTTTGTTCCTCTTTCCTGCCTTGCACAGGACTCCTTAATGGTCCGGTTAATCTCCATAACGTAGTCCTTAAGGTTGCGGTCTTCTGTCAATATGTTGAAGGAGTTGTGGGTCTTATAAGCATACTGAACTGCCATTTGCGAAACACCATGACCGACCGCCGTTAAAAATAAGTTAAAAATAAGCAATCTTTGCCGTAAGGCAAAGATTGCTTATTTTTAACTTCTGCTTGGAATTCAACTTCCCATCAGAAGCAATCGCACATACCTCACTTAAACACTGCTCAATAGAATTCATCCAGCTCTGAATTTCGGGAGTCGAAATCGTCTCCATTTGCTCGTCTTCCATGGCTTGGTCAGGTCTTGGTTGTTGGGGCTGTGCCGATGTAGGTGTTGGTGGAGGGCTGCGTCGCGTCAAACCACTCCGGTTAAAGGGGCTGCCTTCCATTTTTTTCAAATTATAATATACTAATCAGACCATTTTTGATCAAACTGCACTTATAAATTGTACTTGTCAAACACGATAGTATGCACTCTAAAAAAAAGTAGTTCACTATTTATGCAAACGTTAATTTATTATATTTAATAATTATGAATTGATGAGCACGTCTGTATGCGCTGAGTGCGAAAATGAAAAGTGCTGGACAAGGCGGTCGGCAATAATTCTCTCCAGTAACTTACTCGTCTCGTCCAAAAGCACAATAGGCCTGTATGCTGACGGAGAGTCTGAAGGGCGCCCCTCTTTCTTCAGCAGGACCAACTTGCCAGCTTTCCATCGACGTGGAAACTGACCCCGCTCAAGGCATGCACTTAAAAGTCCCACAAATCTGGGCCAGAATGCTCGCATTGACAAGGCCAGCGCACGGCTTGGTATTCCGTCCGGTCCTGGAGCAGTGTTTTTAGCTTGTAGCCGCAAAAACCCAGCCCTCAGTTCCACCTGGGTCACTTCAGGTATGTTTTCTTCAACACCCATTTCGACGGCATCTCTGTCGTAAGCTGCAAGAGGTGATATCATTGATGGGGGTGTGTGTTCCGATATTGAAGGAAACAGAGTGCAGACGACCTGATCAAGGAGTTGTGGCTGAAGACTCTGGGTAAGCGGAGGAGTCCAGGGCCGCAGTTTGTTCCTAACCATAAGATTAGGACGCCCCCATGGATCTTGATCCAAGGTCGCCAGCAACTCCTCGCGGGCTTGTATCTTGGACCTTCCAATTGCCGTTTTCATGGCTTCCTTTGCAGCTCTGTATCGTTCGTAGAGTTCCGCCACAATGACATCTGCATTTCGGATGCGGATACGCCTCCTGCGGTGCCTGGCATATAAACGTCGCGCCACTACACACGCCTCGCGTAACTGTGCAATCTCCTGCGACCGCCAATATACCTGATGTTTGGCAGGTCCGCGCTGTGACCGTGGCATCGACGCATCACATATAATGGACAGTGCCCTTTGAAGCCACTCCACCTCATCGTTGATGTCGTCAGGCCTGTCCGGTGCAGACACCCAGGCCTGAACGATTGAGGCCTCCAGGAGTGCCTCCCGATCTAGCTTTTTCGGAGCCCAGCGCGAACCGGCCCCTCCAGAAGCCAACCGGCTCTGGTTATCGACCGTCTGGGCAGACACGGTAAAATGGATATATCGGTGATCTGATAGTGTTTCCACCTCTTCCATCACACGCCAGTCATGTACACGGCGCGCTATAACAGGGCTAGCAAATGAAAGGTCCACTATCGATTCGCCTCGCTGACGCACGCACGTGAGCACCGACCCTCGATTGAGGACAAGCAAGCCGCTTTCTACGGCCCACTGCTCTAATACCTGACCCCGCGCATCTGTTCTTCAGGAACCCCATGCCGTTGATTTAGCATTAAAGTCTCCAAGGACCAGCACGGGAACAGGGTGGCACCGACTGACCACAGTGCCCAACTCTGCTATAAAGCTCTGAAAGTCAGCAAGAGACCTGTTTGGAGAATGGTATACTCCAACCACTACCATCTCTCCAACGTGTGCTGCTACAAAACCTCGTCCTCTGGTGACGTTTTCAAAAGACGGACAGTCAATGGAAGCCCGTAATACGAGAGAGCCTACCAAACTGTTGGCGTCACTCACCCAGTCATTTCTGGGTAGGACAAAGTAAGGCTCTGCAACCACTGCAATATGAATCGACCACTGTGCCATGCTCTGGAGAAGTAAGTCCTGAGCCCTAGCACAGTGGTTGATATTACTCTGAAGTACACTTAGATGTGGGGCCATTATACAAGGTCCGTATCTGTACTCCCCATCCCGATAACCATTTGCGTGGCTTCTGTTGCAACTGACTGCTGCGACGACGACTGACTGAGAAACAAGCATTGCCACCTTACTTAGTCCTCCCTTAACACTGCTCTTAGGCGCAACACAGGTCTTACTGCCCGCCTAATGCTCTGCAGACTTTCCTGCTGCTGTACACATAAAACAGTGCGGCGCGGCTTCACAGGTTTTCGCTGTGTCCGGGTTGACTACAGCGGTAGCACAAATTGCTACGATCAACCGCCGAGGTGCAACGCGCTGCGACGTGACCACCTTCAAGGCAACGGAAACACCTCAATGGTCTGGCAGCAAGCAGTTTCACCTGTGCAGACACCCAACCCACAAGTATTCTACGGCCTTTAATAATTTTATTTGCCGCTGTGACCGGACAACTAACGACTGTCGTCCTAGAGCCAGCCACGCCAGGACGAATCTCCGAAGCTTTAACAGTCTCGGGGGCACACTCTCCGAATCTGACGACTGCAGTCACCACTTCATCAGTCGTGACGGAGTCGTCTAAGCCCGATATTTTAAGATCAACACATTTTTTTTTTTTTTTTTTTTAATCTTTATTTATTTAGGGGCATTTGTCTCCATGGACATGGGAGCCCCAACGTATCCTAAACTAAATTACATCCTTAATTTATAAAAGAAAAGAAGGAGTCACTGGTGCAAAATTATATTTTCAACAATTGACTTTGCTGCGTCAGATGTTGGTTCTGCTAATATGGTTAAGAATGCGCCTTGATCGTATTTGCTTATATTAAATTTTTGCATCAATGCCTCCCTCCCATTCCGATACTTATCACACTCTACAAGAATGTGTTGTATATCATCTAACTTATCACACAAATCACAATTTGGGGAATCAACCTTTTTCATTAAAAAAGCAAACTTCTTTGAAGGATAATGGCCAGAGCGTAATCTATTTAGAGTAACAATGTAGAATCTATTTAACTTACTATTGTAAAACCAAGGCACTCGAGGAGGCTGACATTGTATAGTTTTAAACCATATACCCTTTTCTTTACTCCTTTCATCAAAGTATTCTTTAAATTTTAAATAACATGTATTTCTGAATCTAGTAAGAATTTCTGTATAATGTGGCAAAATTGGAAAGTGAGTACTATCTATCGCTGCTAATTTGGCTAGCCTGTCAGCCTCCTCATTTCCTTTTAACCCTATATGTGACGGAACCCATTGTAATTTCAGATTCACATTATAATTTGTGGTCAATTCATGTATTGTTTTTAAAATGCTATAGACTATCGTTACACCTCTGCTGTAACCAGAGGCGCATCGAGTCAAATGCTGTAAGGCGCTTCTGCTATCCGTTACTATAACAAAATTCCCGTTTTGACTTTTTACGAAATTTAGAGCTTCTGAAATTGCAATGAGTTCTAGAGTCATAATCGAAACTGCGGCTTCTATTTTGAACATGGCAGTTACTTTATTTGATATTTCACAATATGCAGCACCAAGACCGTTATGACTTTTAGACCCATCGGTGAACAGTTTGGTCCATCCTGGATATTTATTAGTTAATTCTTCTATTACATTACATTTTAACGTTGTTGAATCGTAATTTTTTTTGCATTCATTAATAGAATCCAAATTTATTTCGACTATTCTATTTAGGTTAATATAGCTCACCCATATATCCAATTTAAATACTTCAAGGGGATTTGAGGCATGTATATTACATTCTTTACACTCATTGTACACCGTTATAAATAAAGGCTTTTTAACTCTCTGCCAGTATCCTTCATAACAGTTCGAACTAAGGTCTGTTAAAAGATTGATTGTTATATTATTTGACCAAGACATACTTTTTATACAATATTTATAAGCAAGATATAATCTTCTCAGGAAAAGTGGTGGTAGGCATAGCTCACTCTCCATAACGTGGATGGGTGTACTTTTAATATAGCCTCCTATTACTCGCATGGCTTGATTTTGAATACGCTCTAATTTTATTAAATTATATTTAGCACTTGTATCATAAAGAAAACACCCAAAGTCGATTCTACTTCTTATTAACGATATATATATTGTTCTTAAATGTTTGGGATGAATGCCCCAACCAGGACCTACTAATACTTTCAACAAATTCATGAATTTTAAAGTGAAAACTTCTTTAGCGGCGTTGAGCACTTTTTCTGTAATGGGTATAAAATCTTAAACTCGCGTCAGGGTCACGTGACCTGATCGCAAAAAGCGTAAGACGGACTCGCGTCAGGGTCACGTGATGCGAAAAAGCGTAAGATCGAGGGGAAGGGAGAGGAACTAGTATCTCCCACTCTTTCTACCGTGCCTGAGTGTGCTGCTCCGCTTAGGCGGCACAGGGCGCTTGCGCGAATGTCCGTCTGTGTTTATGTACAGCGTGCCACGCGTATCCAAGGATACGAAATTACGGAATTACGAAATTATGGATGAAAGTTGATTTTTCTAAGAGATAAAAATTAATGTAATATATAAATAAATAACGATATAATATTATGAATAATAACATGTAAATTGTCATATTTGTGTACGATGGCGCAATAAATAAACATTGTATTCTACCTCATAAATGATAGTATTTTTGTACTTATAATTAAACACAACGTTATTTTTTGTTGTTTTTATGGTTCGTTTTGTTTATGTCAGGAACTGTGTCAAGATTGACATCTGTCACTGACAGTCGCTGTCGCGGCCACACGTCAGTGTCTTTTTGTTTATTTTGTTGTCGGTGGTTTGTCGATGATGTGACCGCGACAGTAAGGATGTATTATTTACATGTTTTCACTTCTGCCGGTACTCCCGGAGTGCTACCGGTGTTTTTTTCTGATATCTCATTCACATGTTTACTCCATCGTAAGGATGCATCTAACCATAATCCTAAATATTTAACGTTAACCTCTGTCGGAATAATATTATTTCCAATTTTTAATTTTACTTCTTTTCTTCTACGCCCTCTACTAAAAATACATATTTTTGACTTATTTGCTGATAATTGAAGCCCTATATCATCTAACATGTTTATAACATTATTTAACGCAACTTGTAATTGGGATTCACAGTGTTTAAGGTTTTTATGGCTAAAATATAAAACGAAATCGTCCGCGTATTGAGACACAGCAACATTATTTACCTCGTGACATAACTTAAATGTAGCAATATTAAAAAGTAATGGGGATATGGGATCACCTTGAGCAAGACCTCTATTGGTATATCTAATTTGAGTAACAGGTCCATGTGTATTACTTCTTATCATAAGACGTCTATCATTTAAAAAATACCATAAGTAAATACACATTTGCTTACCAACTTTTAATTCATCTAGAACTTTTACCACTTTGTCTACTAAAATGTTATTATATGCATTTTCTATGTCAAGAAAACATGAAACTGTAGGACAATTCTGTGCAAAACCTATTTGTACATAACTAATGAGCCTTGTCAGGCAGTCCACAAATGATTGAGCACTTCTGAACCCACATGTATGTGATGATAAAATCGAATGCTTTTCGACGTACCATTCTAGTCGTTTACCTATCATATGATGAAAAATTTTGCAAACACAGGATATAAGGGATATCGGTCTAAGTTTGACTTCGGAATTTATTTCGGTTCCTACCTTTGGTATGGGAACTATTAATATAGTTCGCCACTGGGCTGGTATAGTTCCTAATCTAAAAATTGCATTGTATAAATTTAAAAGAAATTGCTTACCTGAACGTGGTAGATTATAAATCATTGAATAAGTAATTCCGTCATTACCCGGCGCTGTGTCTTTTTTCTTTATACAAACATCTAGCTCTTGCATGGTAAATATGGACTCAAGTAAGTTATTATTGGAATTAAAAGTTGGTGGCTTATCAGCAACGTAGTCTGGTGTTAGCGAATAAAGCAATTCCTTTTGTTTATCTTCAGATGGGCAAAATTTTGATTGATGATGCCCTTTAAACCAACGCATTTTGCGCCACATATCAGAAACAGAAACACATTCATTAATACTGCTGCAAAAGCCCTGCCATCCTGATGATTTAGCCTGTCTCACTGCCATTCTAGCTTTTTCAACGTTTTCCTCAATTTTTTTAAGATTGTCCGGCGTAGGATTTTTCCGAAAATAACTTAAAGCTAATCTTCGTTTTGCTATTATTTTGGATAATATCGGAGACCAATACTTTTTTGGCGTAAATTTATTTGTGGGACCGATTGGTATTTTTAACACGGGAATATTCGTATTAGCAGATCTATTTATAACATCTAAAAAAAAATCATAATAATTTTGAACAGCGTTTTGGCTACAGGTAAGACTATCGAAAGCAAAAAAAGTATCTGCAAGATCTTCTTTGTATTTTTTCCAATTTGCATTTGTAAAATTACGTTTTTCTGTTATATCTGCGGAATTGGGCAAAGTCATTGTAATTTTAATGATGAGGTGGTTGCTACCTAGATTTTCATTCATAACTGCCCATTTAAAATCTATGGATATATCTGATGAAGCAAAGGTAATATCGGGAGACGAGTTTTGGAGCATATTGTTTACTAATTTTACTCTTGTGGCTTGTCCATTGTTTAAAGATATAAACCCGGTTTCTAATGCCGCGTCGAATAACTGTATACCTCTCTGATCGTTTTTATAGGACCAATTCGTATGGTGACCGTTGAAGTCCCCGGCTATTAATGTTTTTTTTGTAGCTTTTCTAAAAATGTCTTCCCAATCTGACTGAGATGTTCGTACCGACGAAGGGCAGTATATTGAAATAATATTATGTAATTGATTACAGTTTATTAATTTTACATGAATTGCTTCGATACCTGTATTTATTCCGCTGATGGAGCAAACATGTGACTGTATGGATTTGTGAACAATTATTGCAACGCCTCCGTAAGAGTCAAACCTGTCATTGCGATATATATCATATCCACTAATATGGAGACCAGATTCCATGTCCAGCCACGTTTCGCTAACTATAGCAATATGGACCTTTTCTTTGAATAATAATGTATCTAGATCTGCTATCTTTGGTCTAAGACTCTGTGAGTTCCACTGGAAGATATTAAGAACTCTAGCCATCAAATAATTTTAAAAAGTTTTCCACTACTACAACACCAGAAAATATTTTTATCAAACATTCTTGAACAATAATTTTTAAAACTGATTTACATTTATCTTCAAAACTATTTTCAGACTTCACTATGTTCCGAATTTTAAAAATTAAATTCCAAATGTCGAATTTTCTCTCTTTCCTCATCCTTGCATTCTCCAGCGTATTTTCTTCTGTTGTATGTACTCTCTCTTCTACATTTTCTGATTCCAATTCTATAAAGTCCATGTCTTGTTGTTCACCTTGCCTTTTTCGATATTCTTTTGTTTTTGAATTTATCACCTTTTCCCTATTTTGTGTTCTTTTGAATTCCACATTTATGGCCTTATTCTGTTTGCTATTCACCTCATGCACGGTGGCCGTAGTTCGTACCACATTGCTGTATGTCCTATTCATATTGGTTGGAGTCGACTGAACACTATTTATAGTACCAATCTTAAAAGGCTGTTCCTCTATTATAATAATAATAATAATAATAAACATTTAATCTCAGAATCTCTTCCATAATTTGTTAGTAACAATGTAAACTTATAAACTAGTGTTAGTAATATTTAATACCTACTTATTGCAACATGAATGAGGCACGCCGATCCTGGGGAATGTCTACTTGACTGCGTGCAGTCGTATCCACCGCCCCAAGATCGGAGAGTCCCACCTTTCAATTAACGTTCTAAGGATGATGTTGGGGCTGGCGCGAACACGGCGCAACAGAGATGCGCACCTCTTGCGCATAATGGCCGAAAAACTATCGACGTTCGCGTCGGCGAACATGCCGGACGCGCTACAAAAACGCGGCAGCCCCATCAACACCCGGAACGTGTTGTTATATTGTGTGCGCAGGCCACTATATGCCCTCTGTGTAAAGTTCACCCACAGGCTGCACGTGTAAAAGGATTGGCAGTAGGCTTTGAAAAGAGTCACCTTAACCTGAGCCGTACAACGTGCAAACCTGTGGGCCAACATCCCACACCGAACAGCCAGCGACCTGCGCTCCCGCTCGACATCCACGTTGTCTTTCAAGTCGTCTGAAACCCAATGACCCAAATATTTAAAATGTGCAACTCTTTTTAGAGATCTGCCACAAAGCAAAACTGGTGGAATTGTGTTATAGCATTTACTGCCTGCTTTAAATACCATGAATTCGCTCTTTAGTGCATTATATTTGAGCCCATGGGTCTCAGCGTACGATTCACACACATTAATCAGTTTCCTTAATGCCTTGATCGATGGGCTCAGCAGAACCATATCGTCCGCATAACTTATATTATTAATGGGGATATATATTATGCTTATAATATTATTATGGGGAGTATGGGTGGATCTACTATGTTTTCTGATGACCTTCCTTTTGTTAAATAGACTTCCAAGGCTTTTTTATAAGTTAAATTTTGTTCACTCATAATACTTCGAATATTTTTTTCCTTAATAAAATATGGACAGGATTTATTTAGTGCCATATGTGGTCCTTTGCAATTAAGACATTTATATTCCTGAGTTTCACAGTTACTGTGTTGATCACCACATTTTGGACAAATCTTATTTTTCAATGTACAGAACTTTTGTATGTGTCCATATCTCCAGCATCTGGAACATTGTGTTACGGGAAACACATATTTTTGTACATCAAATTTACAACCATAAGCAATAACGAAAGAGGGAGAAGTTACATCTCTAAAACTTAATCGGACGGTTTCACTTTCTACCCATTCATAATTTGAATTTCTTCTCCTCAATCTTTTGGCAGATAATATGTCACATGTTGCAGATAAATTTTGTAATAATTCATTTTCATCCATTTCTAAATCGACTCCCTTAATGACACCGTATACACATTATATTCATCTGTGAATTGAGCTTGTATATCTAAATCTTTAAGTTTTTGGTTTTTAATAAGTTTTTCTGCTTGAATTTTATTTTCAAATTGTACAAATACTCTGTATGGACTTTTGTATTTAATTTTATTTATATTTAGTATATTTTCATCCCTCAAAAGTCTTGCCAAAGCCATTTGTTTTGGTAATATTTTTAAAGAAGACAAACAAATTTCATATTTTTCTCCCATATCTATGTTTTCCTGGTTTTGGTCATAACTATTGTTATCTACAGAGTCACTTCTGTTTAATCTCTTTGGTCTTCTTTTGATCACAGTAATATATCCCTCTTCACTACTGTTTTCACTTTCTCTCGGTCTTTTATCACTTCTTGTTTTTTCCATAACTTGTAATTCTCTTTCACATTCTTTTATAATATCCTCATCACTTTTATCATCATCACTATTATCCTTGTCACTTAAAATATCATCCATAATTTATAATTAATAAACGCGGGTATATGTGAAAAACACTAAGAACGTATCTAACGATACTACGTGCGCTTGTCACAACGTCTCGCGCGCCACCATCAACACATTTAGTGGGCCTAGTCACTTGGATCTCCTCGCCAAAGATTCTTTTAATTTTCCGGCCAGTGCATCTGCTAGTGGGCCACTAGAGGCACCTGGCACTAGCAGCATGCGAGCACCTGTCGCTGCATTTTTTTGTGCGCAAGCCCGTGATGCCAAGGTCTTCAATGCGTATGCTCTCCTTGGCTCTAGCTAGCACATTCGCATAGCTAACCCCTTTCGCTGCTGCCTCAGGCTTCAACGTGGTAATGACGGCCGTTGATCGTGGGGCGCGAAGTCTAGCGGCTTGTTTACTCGCCTCTGCTCGTTGTTTAGCCTCCTTCTTCTTGGCTTTCTTGCGAGCCTTTTTATTTGCTTTTTTTGCCCCTGCAGTTTGCCACTGCTGCTGCTGCGTTCCAAAAACCTGAGGAGCGGAGCTAGTTGGTTCAGCTTGGCTCGCCGGACCTGCTCTCTTTTCCTGCTTTGATTTCTGCGCCTTCGAGGGCACGGACGTTAGTGGACCCTCGGTGGCTAACGCAGCCTGGGTTGGTGCGGCTGTTTTAGCTGCGTAAGTTGGCGCCACCACCGGCGCTTGCTGTATTCTACGATCTGCCGCCAGTGGCGGACGAAGAAGCCTTCCTTCCAAGGTGGAGTATCTTGTATTGATGCTAAGAATGGCTTCCTCCAGGCGGGAAATTTTTACATCTGTCGGAGTTTCCTGTCCTTCATGTGGCCTTTGCTGCCGCTCCTTATCCAATTTTGCAATATGGGCTCGTATGTCCTCGAGCTCATTCTGTTGTTGAGTCACCTGTAAAGTAAGGCGGTCATTTTCCGCCTGAAGCCGTGTTGTCTCAGCAAAAGACGCGCGCTTACTCAGCGCCTCTACGGCCTCTCCTATAGCGGTTAATGCCATTTTAAGGGCTCGCTGGTCAGGCCCACTTAAGCCCTTAGATACTTTTCGCACCCTCTGCACCGTCACCACAGCGTCCTGCACTTTGGTGTTCAAGCCTTCTGCCGATAAATCAGATAGTTTATCCCGTTCCTCCTCCGTTAGTTCTTTTCAGTCCTTTACGAAACTGCTAGTTGCTGTCCGACCCCTTCCTCTTCGTGCAGTACCAACTTTAGAAGCCGGCGCCGCTTCATCGCCCGAGGTCGAATCTGACCTCAAAATTTTCGCCTCTCTGCGTGTGCGCTTGCGCCAGAGCTTTCCTTTGCACTGCGCATCACTCCCTACACTCTCCATACTTCCTACGCTCATCACCGATGTTGCGTCAGACTCTAACGCAACACCCACCTCCTTATCATCTAAATTGGTTTTTGTTATATAGTTTTCCATACTTATTCCCACGAGTATGGGGGATCTAAAAAGTACAGCTAGGGGCACCCCCTGTTCCTAGGTAAGTGTACATTTGTAACCCAACCAGGGTGTCCACTGGTACCCTGGCTGGGGGTGCGCTAATAACTGATGCACCAAGTACAACTTGAGTTAGTTGCAGATGGAACTACTCCTCAGCCATTCATACCCTCGCGACGCACCAAATTTGGTATTAGAGGTAATTTCTTAAGAGATTTTCTTCCTCGCGGTCCTCGGTTTCTCGATGAAGCCAAGACCCTCGTCCCGTCCTAAGTCATGGAATATGTCCATGATTCTCTTTCTGGATTACGAGATCGACGGGTGCAGTCAAACTGCTTGCTCATTGGCAGGATAAGTGCACAACAAGCGCCGCCCTTGCTTCTCCACCATTCATTCTTCTGCTTACAGCAGAGGATTAGATGGAAAAACGACTCCCCCTTTGTCCCCACTTAGCCTATGGCTCATACTTGCGCTCGTCTATCCTGACTTCAACGACAAACTCTCCTTTTCCGCTTCCAGGGGTGTAGGTGGAAACCCGTCCTGCAAGAAGTAAATATCCCGCAGCGACACCTTGTGCTTTTCCTTTCACCGTGCCCTTAAATAGATAAGAAGGCACACGAAAGTCGACTCCTCGATCATTACTGGTCTCCTCCCTCGTCCAGAAGTTCGCTACAGACAGCAATCCCGATCTCCAGCTCCATGGAGAGATCACTACCTGTACCCAGGGTGCACCACGTGGAGGTCTTCTGGCACTGCACCCCGTCAAGGGAACTCCACATCGGTATGTAGGAACTACCAAGTGTATGGGTTTATTTCATTCGTATTGGCGAGACCTTTACACCGAAAGCACTAAATAAGTTTTATTAAGGTTTCGGCGATGGATGAATTGTCCATACAAACGTAATACCAAAATCATTTGCAGCTTGAACATATTTCCACTATTTTATGCTGATATTCGGATTTAGACAGTATTTATCTAGGTTTCTACGTCTTTTATTTTTTTTAAACCATCGTAAAATGAAGTTAAAGCGAATTTAATTTCGCACATTTTTACAGCGTAAATAGCATGTTTTCATTTTGTTTTTTCTGTATTATAAACAACAATATTTTCAATATTGTTTCCGTAGAAACATAGCTTATATTATCAAGTTACAAATTATGGAAAAAAAAATAGAAAAACATTAAGTTTTCATTCATAATTTTTGGTATTACGGAACACATCCAAATTTATCACAAATTTCCAATCGTTAGTAGTTCTGTCTCGGCAAGCAAATGTCAATGTGTGCGTGATCGCACTGCTCACGGTCGTAGTAGCTGCTGTGTGTACATCACTCCGACAGACACTCACACCAGCGAGTGTTAGACGATTAGATAGGTACTTTACTGTGCAGTGCGCGCGTAATTATTATTGTTTTCTAACTTGTTTTGTAATATTTCTGACACTTGACCTTAGGTATGAACTTGTATTTAGATATTTGCCTTTTGATTTGGTATCGAGCAACCAGAGTAACGTACATTTTTACGACCTTTGTTAGTTTTGGCGCCTTCAGATTTGTCGCAAAATGCCGCGCGGCAGCAGCGCGGCTGCAGCACTACCGCCGCGCGGCCCTTTGCGTTTGTTATTTGTATGGATTAACAAAATAGCGCGGCAGCAGCGATGCAACCGCGCCGCTGCCGCGCGGCATTTGAAGGCGCCCTAACCGAGCCGACATGGACGCCGCGCCGACTCCGAACGTTAGGTTGGGATGTATCTCACTTACTTACCTACTTTCTTAGCTACCTATAGGTACTAATTTTAACATAATTATCTTTAAATTTAAAGTGAGCCCAAGAAAATAAAGATATTTTTAACCGACTTCAAAAAAAGGAGGTTCTCAATTCGACTACGTATATATATATTTTTTTGTGTATGTTTGATAACTTCGTCGTTTATGAACCGATTTCGATGAATCTTTTTTTATATGAAAAGGTATGCTGCCGAGGTGGTCCCATTGCCACCACGTCAGGATCTGATGATGAAACCCCTGAGAAATCGAGGACAACTCTCGAAAATCATAGGCACGCATCTAGTAAAAACTTGATATTCGTGTGTATGTCGGGTGATACTACAAAACAATGAAGGTTTGGATCAGACCTGATGATGGAGACGACAGAAAGTCAAGGGAACTTCACATCGGTATGTAGGAACTACCAAGTGTTTGGGCTTACCTATTTCATTCGTATTGACGAGACCTTTACACCGAAAGCACTTAGTAAGTTTTATTTTCATAACATAAGATCACGCCGGTACGCTGTGAATGGGTACGCAGGTACCACTAAAAAGTGAAAAATAAAAAACTTTTTTACAAAAAATGTAACCGACTCTCAAAACAAAACACTACAAAGTATAAAATAACTTTAATTTCGGAAGTCGGTGTCAAAAAACGAAAAAACTAAAACTGTTTTGTTTTGGAAGTCGGTTACATTTTTTTAACTCGTTTAGTCGATTATGGTCACCCTAAACGACTATCACGTTGCTATTCATATATTTTTTTTAAAGATGAATAGATTTATCAATATCTATGAAGTGTGAACATAAATGTTAATAAGTGTTATGTTTATTAAAAATTCTTGTTTTTTAATTTTATTATTCTTAGTTCAGAAAGATTTACAGACATCGCGTAAATGTAAATTACCTATTGGAATATTTGTCTTTTACCTAATAATAATACTTGGCATAACACTTTTACTATTTGTCTTGTTTTCATTATCAATCATCCTTACCAATATTATTATATAATTATTAAAATATAAATGCGAAAGTTACTCTGCCTGTCTGTCGCGCTTTCACGCCAGAACTACTGAACCGATTTAAATGACATTTAGAACACAGACAGTCTAGAGCCTGAGAAAGGACCTATGTTTCTTGGGGAGTGTAGGGGGGCACTAAGAGAGGATTTTCCGAAATTCCCACGGGTACAGGAAAAAACAGGAAATGGCCGTACAAAGTCGCGGGCAAAAGCTAGTTTAGTAATAACAGTAAGTGTTTGAAGTTTAGTAAAAAAATACAGAAATAAGACAGAAGAAGTCTTAGCTTTTCAAAGCTGAGACCGTCCTAAAGAAATTATGTAAACATAAACAGGCTTAACATAAATGAAGACTATAATTGTGAGAATTATAATATCCCAATCATTTATGTTTAGGCACCCGATACGTGACATGCGGCCGGGCCGTTTTTCCCCCAAGACCACCTATCGATGACGCATCTGCTAGGTTTTTTTTACAAGGCCTAGATCTCGAGATCCTATGTTGAGATTTCGGCACGGTGAAGAAATTTCCAAAAAACGCATTACTAGTCTGTACATTCACTAACGATTCCCCAAAGTAGCCGACAAAAATAAAGCAAATAATGAACATAGGCACCTTATTTTACTAATAAAATTAAATGCCTTCGACTCGAGTCGTTATGAATAGAAGACAAGAATACAACAACAGCTATCTATCCACTCACACGCACACAGCTGCGCACCCCGTCCGTCCCCCGCTTATCTTTGGTCAAAGTGAGATGGCAATATGCCGCGAACAAATTTTGTGCTTGCCTAAACTTGTAGTTGCGAGCGTCTCCGCCGGCCTCTTAAGTAGGCTCCAGATCATAACATAACATCACGCCGATACGCTGTGAATGGGTACGCAGGTATAAAATAACTTCCGAAATTAAAGTTATTTTATACTTTGTAGTGTTCAGGTAGGTACCCATTCACAGCGTATCGTAACCCTATTACTAAGCCTCCACTGTCCGTCCGTCCGACCGTCTGTCCGCGGGCTGTATCTCAAAAACCGTAATAGGTAGAAAGTTGAAATTTGCACAGATTGTGTATTGTTTCTACTGCAGCTTTAACAACAATTAATAAAAAAAACTGGCCAAGTGCGAGTCGGACTCGCGTGCAAAGGGTTCGGAACGAATTTTTTTTTAATGTTATTTTAACACTATAGACTTCTTATAGGTTTTCCTGTAATCTTTTTTTTTTATTGTGATGGGTTTGCTCTTGACTCTAGTCTAAGTCAGAGATGACCGAGACAAAGTCTACGATGGAGCGAGCTTACCCAGAAGGAGCCTGTTCACTCTAACTTTGAAGATATTAGGGTTGTAAGCGTTTGGAAACACGGACGCAGGCAGAGAGTTCCACTCCTTTGCTGTGCGCATTATAAAAGACGTTTGGAAACGCTTAGTGCGAGTTGGTGGAATAGCAACAAGGTAGGGATGGTAAGATGCAGTGCGTCTGGATGTCCGATGGTAGAAGGGGGCCGGTGGGATGAGGTCGTGGAGTTCTTGGGCACACTCACCGCAGTACAATCTGTAGAAGACCGACAAGCAGGCAACCTTACGGCGATGAGCCAAGCTATGCAGCTTGGCATCCACCAGTTTTACGTCACCGATGAGCCTCTTAGCTCTGCGTTCCACCGAGTCAAGCGCGGCAAGCTGATGTTTAGCTGAGCCATCCCAAAGGTGGCTACAATACTCCATGCAGGATCGGACTTGCGCTTTATATAGGGTTAAAAGCTGTCCAGGCCTGAAGTATCGCTTCACCCTATTTAGGATGCCCAGCTTTTTGGCCGCGGTTTGGGCTTTGTACTCGATGGTGGCCGAAGTTGAGACTGGATGTCAACTCCATGCCTAGGAGCTCGAGCCGATCAGTCACAGGAACAGATGCACCCCGAAAAGTAGGAGTTTGGTCAAAACGACTCCTTTTTGCGGCAAAAAGACACGCCTGTGTTTTGGTGGCGTTAAAAGTGGCCACATTGTCATCACCCCACTGGGAGACAAGGCTTAAGGTCAAATTTGTCCGCTCTACCATGGCCTCTCTCAAGGAACGAACTTCATCCCCGCTGGTTGTTGCGCTGGACAAGTATCTCTCTGAAACCGTACTGTCATCGGCGTACCCAACAAGACCAAGCTGAAGTAGGTCATTGATGTGCAGCAGGAAAAGAGTTGCAGAGAGAACAGACCCCTGAGGAACTCCAGCATCAATAGCCATGAGGTCAGAGGAGCAGCCGTCAACGACTACTCGGATCGACCGTTCACTCAGGAAGTCTGATATCCAGCTACAAAAACCAGCTGGGATGCCATAAGCAGGAAGCTTGCTCAGTAGACCTGCGTGCCAAACATCAGCAAATTTAAAATTACATCTAGCAACTTTTGATCAATCGTTCATTTGATGTCACATACATTGGGATTCTAAAATATTTCTAAATAAAACATTTGGTCGTTTAAATTTTGTTATTTCGTTTATTGTTCTTCTGAAATTTGCTCGAGAAAGTATTGATTTTTTAATATGCAACCGGGAATGGTCATTTTTCGTCTTATTTCTTGAATAACTTCAAAATCATATATTTGTAAATTATTAAAAAAATATAATTAAAACCACACCACACCACACCACCACACCACACCACATTTGATATGTCACACAATATTGTTCAAAAATCTTTTTTTAGAAATATTCTAGTTTGACCCCCAAAAGTGACACCCAAACTAAAAAAATGATAATTTACGTAACGCGTCCGTGTTTGAGTCACAGAAGTCCATATGTGTACCAAATTTCAATAGAATCGGTCCAGTGGATCCGGAGAAAACTGGCTGTGACAGATGGACAGACAGACAGACACCCGAGTCATCCTCTATGGGTTCCGTTTTTTATTCGGAACCCTAATAAGGTAGGTACGGAAACTTTCGTGTGCGAGTCCGACTCGCACTTGGCCGGTTTAAATCGTTAGAGTCAAGTGTGCGTGTCCTCTGCCAGTGAGACGTACCTAGACGTACAGGGTACCTAGCTAAGTAGTACCTAGCACAATAATGTGAAATTATGGAAAAGTAAAAGATAGCACAAGCTTTTAACGATTACTTTGTAGACCAAGTGAAACCAGTTACTAATTATTTTAAACATTAATAAAAATAAACAAAAATTAGCAGAACAAATACTTCTATGTTTATGTCGCCTACAACACCCTAAAAACTAGCGCTCTTGTTTCTGTCGGAGACGCAGATCGGATGTCCGTCAGACGTGTCTTACCTTTTATACCCAGGGTTTACCCTGGAGCACCATTTCAAACCACGCGCGGGCGTATGTATGTACGCCCGTGACGACATCTGCTATCGGCGTCTCCGCAATCTTGAGGACTCCTGGTTCTCAACGCTGTGGGTTTTAGTGGACACAGGCCTGGACAAAATTGTCTACGCCTGTGTCTACCGTTCGCACAGCGGTGATTTGGAGACAACTGGGCTCACACAGCACCTAAGTGAGGCGGCGGATGCAGCTCAGCAGCGGTACCCTTCTGCCCAATTGGTGTTACTGGGGGACTTCAATGCCCACCATCAGGAGTGGCTCTTCCCATACCAGTGCACAGACCATGCTGGACGAGAGACGCGAAAGCTAGCGCTAGCGTTAAATCTTACCCAGCTGGTCCAGGGGGCAACGAGGGTGCCGGATGTTGATTCGCACACTGCCAATTGCTTGGACCTTCTGCTGACAACAGATCCAGACCGCTACTCGGTGTCGATTTCTTCACCACTGGGTAGTTCCGACCACTGTCTGGTGAAGTCTGTGTCCGTCTACTCCCCGCCCGATCCTAGCCCAAGAGGCACCCGGCGGGTATGGCGATACAGGTCAGCAGATTGGGATGGCATGCGATCTTTCTTCGCATGTTATCCTTGGCAGCCTACTTGCTTTTCTTCGACTGATGCTTTGTCGTGCGCGGACGCCGTGACGGATGTGTTGCGGAGGGGAATGGAGTACTACATTCCGTTCTCTGACGTAACAATGTCTGGCGAAGCTCGTCCATGGTTTGGTGCCGAGTGCAATCGCGCTGATGCGCTTAAACACGCGGCATACCTAGCATGGATCGACGCTCGTGCGCGCAAAGCAAATGACGTGAGTCAGAAGAAGAAAGCCTTCAACAGGGCTGCCAAGTCCTGCAAGGTGTTGCGGAGGGCTTTGACCACATTAGCCGAATAGGGAACAAACTTGCTTCATACTCAGCAGGTAGTAAGGCTTTTTGGTCCCTGGCTAAGTCGGTCGAATCGAACTTCTGCCGCCCCTCACTACCACCACTGCTGAGACACGACGGGACGCTGGCCCACTCCGCTGAGGAGAAAGCGAACTTGTTTGCTTCTTTGTTTGCGGAATCTTCACGTCTGGATCCTGGTGGCGCGAGGCCCCCTGCTTCTCCTGGTGATGTGAGTCGAGTATGTCGAACATTCGAATTCATCAGAGGGACGTTCTTCGGGTACTGCGTAACCTAGACGTGAACAAGGCTAGTGGCCCCGACGGGATACCGGCAATTGTTTTGAGGACTTGTGCGCCTGAGTTGTCTCCAATCTTGACACGCCTATTTCGCCTTTCGTTTGAGACTGGAAAAGTGCCGAAGGCTTGGAAGCAAGCTAACGTGCAGCCCGTGCCCAAGAAAGGTAGTCGAGTTGACCCGTCGAATTATAGACCTATCTCAGTAACGTCCATACTCCGTAAGAGTATGGAACGCGTGCTGAATCATAAACTCCTGGCATACCTAGAAGCGAGTGATCTCCTTAGTGACTGACAATACGGGTTCCGCCGAAATCGGTCAACTGGGGATCTTCTTGCGTATGCCATTCACATCTGGAGTGAGGCTATAGAGAAGCACGGGGAGGCACTAGCGGTCTCCCTTGACATCTCGAAGGCCTTCGACAGGGTCTGGGGGGCTACTCTCTAACGAAATCCGTAGTTTCGGGCTTAGTTGCGGGCGGGCGTATTCTACTCCGTATCACCTACAGACTTACGATTAGTCCCGAACCCGAACTGGGAATGAATGACAACACGATTTCACAGTAACTGTCAAATCGTGTTATCATTAGTTCTCAGTGGTTAGGTGATACGAAGTAGAAAATGCCCGCCCGCAACTAAGCCCGAAACTACGGATTTCGTTAGAGAGTAGCCCCCCTGGCACGAAAGCCTTATAAGTAAGCTTCCTTCCTTCGGTCTGCCTGCCGAATTGTGTGATTGGATCGCGGATTTCCTGAGGGATCGGTCTATCCGAGTGGTCATAGATGGCTGCTCGTCTGGACTGCTGGATATTAATGCCGGGGTTCCTCAGGGGTCGGTGCTTTCGGCAACACTGTTCTTGCTGCATATTAATGATCTGCTTAAACCCGGTACCTTTGGGTATGCAGATGACAGCACTGTTGCTGAGAGATACGTGTCCAACGCACGAGCTGGTGGGTCGCAGATCCGGTCTCTTCGGGAGGCTATGGTTGAGCGCTTGAACGTGTCCTTACAGGCTGTCTCAGAATGGGGCGATGACAATCTGGTCAAGTTCAATGCTGCTAACGGCCCATTCACGACCTTACCGCGGTGAACGGCGGCGGCGTGCGGGGCGGCGAGCGATAAGAACAAATGTATGAAAATGTTTGAAGCACGCCACGAGTCGCCGCTCATAGCGAAAACGCGCGCGGTTTTGTCGGAGCGAATCGCTGCAGCGGCGCGCGGTGCGGAGCAGCGAGATCAAAAGTACAAGCGAATGAGCGCGACGCCACGAAACAGAGCGGCGCGGATAGCGGTGTAGGTGTGACGGACTCGGCGGCGAACTCATATACAAAAAAAATTAGACCCTTTCGGATCTGATGTGCTGTTTTAAATATACGTCTATGTGCTGCAGAATATAATCAAATGTTTCCACACTCATTCTTGTGTACTCATAAAACTTGTCCAAATATTTTCTGTAATCTTCGTATAGGTCGCAAAATTCGCCATTTAAATATCGATCTTTATTCAGTTCGTGCACTCCTTCTCTCATATTAAGAATATCTTGTTTTAAAAATATACTGCTTTCTAAACACAGAAGGTATAATTTTGATAACGCCATAATTTTGACATTACCTAAATACGTCCACCTCGCCCGCTGCCGCTAGCCGCTACTGAGGGTACGTGGCGTGTAAAACGCACCGCTTGCCGCCGCCGCGCCGCCTGCCGCGCCGCTCGCCGCTAAGACCGAAGTCGTCAATGGGCCGTAAGACCCGCCACCCAGCTCCATCTTTCCGAGGTGCAACCGTGCCGATAACCGACCAACTTGAGCTTCTTGGGGTTACGTTGACATCTACCCTGAATTTTGGCCCTTTCATAGAGGCAAAAGCTCAAGTGGCTGCAAAGAAGTTGGGGATCCTAGCAAAGGTGAGACGGTACTTCACCCCGGAACAGCTGCTCAAACTCTACCAAGCGCAAGTTCGATCATGTATGGAGTACTGCTCTCATCTTTGGGACGTATCTGCCAGATACCAGCTTGATGCCCTTGGGTCAATTGAGAAACGAGCCAGGAGGATCATCGGTAATGACAGGCTCGTTGAGTCGACGCATTTTGGGGAGTGTGCGACGGAACTGCATGATTTAATTCCGCCAAGCTCGTTCGATCAACGAACCACAAGACGAACGGCGATGCGCAACCGGTACATGGTGGAGATCCCACCCGCACGCACGAAACGATTTGGGAACACATTCATAGTGCGTACAGCTAAGGAGTGGAATTCCCTGCCGGAGTCTGTGTTTCCTGATAGCTACAACCTGGGAGTCTTTAAGTCAAGAGTGAATAGGTTACTTCTAGGCAAGCGTGCTCCATCTTCGACCACATCATCGCTTACCATCAGGTGAGATAGTGGTCAAACGCGAGCCACACAATAGTAAAAAAAAAAACTGCAAACCGTTTTTTAAAAATACGAAACTACTATGCCTTCGTTGTACATTTATGCAACGTCTATGTTCGTCAAAAAATAATTTACATCAGTATGCTCGAGTAACTAGTCAGCGCCATTGTGATCGGTTACAAACGATCGGATCTAGTACTGCACTACACAGAAATAGTATTTTTGTAATGGCTCCAAAGGTCTATAATAAATTACCAAAATGTGTGAGGAGTGAATATAATGTCCGCAAATTGTTTTATTTCTAATAGATAAGACGTATCTTACTTTATAGAAGAATTTTTAAATTATAAAATATGACATTTAATATAATTTACCATTGACATACATGTAAAAAAATAATTATAATTTATTCATCATTAATTTATATTACACTAGCACTTCGCCCGCGACTTCGTTCGCGCGGGTTTAGTTGGTCTCCACGAACTTCATCTCCCTTCTATCCTCGGGTAATGTGTAAATTACTTATTAATAGACTAAACGTTGGGCAGTTCGCTCATACCGCAACATTTTTCTTACGAGTATTTTTATACCCGACGTTACTTTTAAACGAAAGGTCCAATTTGAACAGATAAAGATTTACATCATGATAATAAAATCACTTCTATTCCATTTCACCCGGGTTTTAATTGAATAATTTGAACAAAAAGCGGTCATTGTGACTTAACCATAATAGTTAGATATATACCCTCGCGGACTTTTTGTAGATATTGATGTCCTCTATAAAAATGTAGTACATCACTTTGCTCTATTGTCAATAGTTTCCGCAGCGTACGCAATGTAAGGATCTTTTTGGCATTTTTATTTTCACACCTTGGGTTACATTATCGAAGTTTTCATACGGATCCCTAACTTTTTTGAAAATATTCTATAGCCCACGTTCATCAGGGATAGTGAAGGATTCTAATGGTGAAGAATTTTTCAAATCGGTTAAGTTGTTTCGGAGCCTATTCATTTCAAACAAACAAACAAATCTTTTCTCTTTATAATATTAGTGTAGATATTGAGTACTTTAATTACGTAGTATGTACATTATTTTTATATATCATCAATAGTTTTCTCAGCGCACCCCAAATAATAAATTTTACAGGCAAAATTTTGCTACTTTGGGTTACAATATTGCAATTTTCTTAAGGATTTCTATTTTTCATACATACAGCCTATGTTCATCAGGGATAATGTAGGATTCTAATGGTGAAAGAATTTTTCAAATCGGTCCAGTAGTTTCGGAGTCTTTTCAATTCAAACAAACAAACATGCGAATATACAAACCAACAAACAAACAAATCTTACCACTTTATAATATTAGTGTAGATGTAGATTATTGACATTGTTTGCTCGAACTTGACCTTGTATTGTTTAAATTCAAATTTATTGCTAAAAGATAATATATTTGTACACCAATTTCGGTAGGACATAGAGCTCGACTAAAATATTTACATAAGACCTTTACTGTAATACCTGTGTTCACAAATAAAGATTAATTGATTGAAAAATAAAATCACAAAAAACACCATGGAACCGACCAGTTTTTTTTTTTTTCATTCTTATCTGTCCTGGGCTACCCGAACCTAGCCTAGCTTTGATAGCAGTCCAGCTCGTCTGGTCATCTCCTCCTGGGACTACCGCGTCGCCGGCTCCTGGTGTTTGGGACCCAATCCGTGGCTACTTTCGCCTAATTTTATTGTGGCATAGGTACGGCAGACATGACCCGCCTATTTTATTTTGGCAGCTTTGTTAAATCTGCGATTTGAGTTTTGGAACGAAGCACACTGTTCCTTTACTTATACTCTGACTTAACTCCGTTAGTAATTTATTTTGGCTTTATAGCATACTTACCTAAACTCAAGAAAGAAACCGTTCGTCTAGGTCCTAGTTAATAATACTTTTAGGTAACTATGGACCTACCATCTAAGTGCCCGATAAGATTTCCCATGTTTTAGGTCTGTCCCAAGAGCTTAGTTTTTTATAAGGAATTCTTGAATAAAGTCTAGCCCCAGCAGTTTGAGCTGCACGGCCGCGTGGTCAGGCAGCGATTCAGGACTTATAGCCACCTTTCTTACAGACTTACAAGCTTATACTGTTCCATGAAGTGCTCACTGTTGAGTATAACATACGAGTATCATTACCTAGCCCTAACATTGCGTGACACAAGCACAGATTACCTACTAAATAGTAATGACTATGACACAACTCACAAAATATTTTGTTTCGAGGTTCTCAGCTTGAATAGTTGTTATTGCGTGTATAAACTTGGTATAGCCATGTTGACTGCCTGCAGTGCGAGTCCGTTGCTGACCGTTGTTGTTATGAAGTTCAGTTATTAATCTCTGACGATTCTGGCGAATCCATTCACGAAACTGAACAGCTAGGAAGAGTGGGTTAGTAGGAATGCTGATACGGGAGGTACCTACCTAGTACCTGTATTGACACTCTAGAGTCGGAATATAGTTTCACGTGCCTTGAATATTAAGAGGAAATGCTGGCGGCGAGACTTTGTATGTAAAAACTGGCCAAGTGCGAGTCGGACTCGCGTGCAAAGGGTTCCGAACGAATTTTATTTTTTAACATGTTATTTTAACACTACTGACTTCTTATAGGTTTTCCTGTAATCTTTAGGTAAAGATCTATTGTCCATTTTTTTCCAAATTTTGGGCTCAGTAGTTTCGGAGATAAGTGGGGGGAATGGTCATTTTTCGTCTAATTTCTTGAATAACTTCAAAACCATTTATTTCAAAATTATGAAAAAAATATAATTAAAACCCTCACAGTAAGCCCTTTCATTTCATATGCCATACGATATTGATTTTTTTTTTTAAATTTTCTAATTTGACACCCAATAGTGACCCCCATACTAAAAATGTAATAATTTACGTAACGCGTCCGTGTTTGTGTCACAGAAGTCCATATGTGTCCCAAATTTCGACAGAATCGGTCCAGTGGATCCGGAGAAAACTGGCTGTGACAGACGGACAGACACCCGAGTGATCCTATCAGGGTTCCTTTTTTTTCGGAACCCTGAAAAATCATAATTCGAGGTTTGGCTCTCGACTGTTCTCTCCTCCAATATTGGACCGATATAAGAGATATTTCAAAAACTGAATAAGAAGGATTTTTTTTATTTTTATTGGGACAAGCCCACCACACATTCCCAACCACTGCAACTCCTGAAAGCCAGAATCAACAGTGGCGACCACCAGAAAAACGCCGAGCCAATGAAGCCCGACGAGTCCCGGAGAAACGATTTAACTGTCTTGGATCCTGCAACGAATTTAATCAGAAAAGTACAGCGGAGGAGTAGGAAAATAAATATATGTATAATTTCCACTTCCCTCCTTTTCAAGCAGGAGACAGAATAGAGCTAGGCCAATAGGCACCAAGGGACATATACAACTGGGTTAAGCCCAGTTGTCAAGCACCACGGATTATATATTAATTAAAAACTAATGGGTCCTAAATTGTGAGCTACTTTTGATTCCAGTAATAGGTATGGCAAAATCGCCTGAAAGCACGGAAATTTGTTCTGGTTTCTACAAGGTCCGTGTAGTAAACTACTCCAGATGTAACCTGAATACTATCTAACATAATATTGCGTTCAGTTTGCCAAAGAATACACTCCCATAAGATGTGGTGTGCGGATTGTTCGTATTCATAGTCGGCTGTAGAACATTGACATAAAGGCGAGGCCACAAGCCTAAAGGAAAATAATTTACTCTTAAAGTTGCCATGACCTGTGAGAAATTGGGCAACACAATGATCCACCTCCAGCCATGTCCTATCCAGCCGCTCACGAACGGATGGAAAAAAACTGGTGGAGGTGTCGGCCTTTAATGGAATTTTCCCACCTACATTGCCATTCGGATAAAAGTTCCTCCCAGACGTCAGTCTGGGGTTTTAGTAATCTACAGATCTTAGCACGGTCGCGTTGCGGTAAAAACTCTGGGTCCGTGATCTTTCTAGCGTAGTAGTACATGCAGCACGCCGCTGCACCTCTAGATCGACTGGGAGAACACCCGCCAGCACCGGTAAGGCTTCAGTACTAACCGTCCTATACGCCTTGCATAAGAATATCAAAGCCAAACGCTGGCTTTGCAGCAATTTACGGCGTACCGCCCCTATGGTGGCCCTGTCAGCCCAGACAGGTGCCCCGTAGCACATACAACCCAAGTAAGTAGCCCCATAGATAGTTTTTAAGGTTTGAAATGAGAGACCCCAAGTAGCTTTGGATATTCTCGTCAAGGCGTAGAAGTTCTTTTTTGCTTTTTCACCTACTGTTTTTATATGATCAATAAATGAAAAGTTCCTTTCTAGTAGCATACCGAGGTAGCACACGGATTCTTTTCTTTTAACGGGTACGTTATTAAATTTAATACTAGGCCAGGATTTTAGGTTCCCTTTTAAAACAAGTTGATAGGTTTTATGCGGTGCAAAGGTCAGACGGTTTCGATCGCCCCACTGTGATATTAAACGTAGACATGTGTCAGCCAAGTTCTCGAGGCCCGCCCGAGTGCTTGCCTCAATGAGCAGTAGTAAGCCATCGTCCGCGTAACCGGTTAATGAACAGCCGCATGGGAGCGGAAGCGCGAGGAAATCATCGTAGTCAAAATTCCATACATATGGACCGATAACTGAGCCCTGAGGACATCCCATGGTTAGAGACTTAGAAATGGAATGATGTCCAAGTTTGAGTTTCGCGGAGCCGTTTAGAAAATACGAAAGAATCAGATTATAGATATTTTTGTAGCAACCACGGGTTTTCATTTTAAGTAGTAGCATCGGCCACCATGCGTTATCAAAAGCGCCAGATATGTCGAGAAAGATTCCAACCACGTATTTATGTTCCGATAAGTTAACAATTTTACGGACAGAGAGAGCCGCGTCGACTGTGGATTTACCAATAGTGAAACCAAATTGATTAATATGAAATTTAGGTACATTCGGTAGCAAGCGCGGAACGATTAGTCGCTCTAAAGAGTTTCCCCAAAGATGGAAGTAGTGTTATGGGCCGGTAGGACTTAGGGTCATCCGGGGGCTTATCGCCACTCTTCGGAATAATGCGTATAAAGCCTTGTCGCCATATTCGAGGAAAAATACCTTCTGCAATGCATCGGTTATATACGGATAAGATCGCGTCGCCCGCTGTTTTACACGCTTCTATAATCATTCTATTAGATATTTTATCTTCACCGGATGATTTTTTGAGAGGTAGTCTCTTGACAACGTTTATGAATTCGTCAGTGGATGGAAGGTCTGACTCCGGTGATTCAGGTGACACCGCGGCCCACGCTCTAATCTGTTGGTGGTATTCATTATCATTTACTGATGAATCGTCTGGTATTAGAGAATTAAGCAAAACATCAGTTGTTTCTTCAATGCCGGTGGTATGTTTATTATTTACTTTAATGTTCTGAACGTACGCAAGGTCGACAGATCTATTAGCCTTGAACTTGTGGTACAAAGGAGACCACGGACCCTCCTTATCAAGTTTATCAACAATTTTCCGGAGTAAATTACCCTTAGATTTTTCAACCGATGCTCTGTAGCGCGACTTGGCAACTCTAAAAGTACTTAAAGCAAGATTAAGGGGGTCCCCGATAACCTTACGTTTTTTAAGCTTATTAAGTTGTCTGCGCGCTCTGCGATAGCTTTTACGTTGTTCAACAAGGTAGTCATTCCACCAATCACATCTACGAATATTGGTCATAGATGCGCGACCAATAGCAATGTCAGCACAGTAAGTGAAGGTGTCTGACATTATCTCAGCACTTTCCTCAGCTGACAGTCCATCGCGAGTGAAGTCTTTGGCATGACAAGCAAAAAGTGAGCTAAAGAATTCCCAATTCGCGCCCCTACTTTTATATCTAAAATTCCCAATTAAGTGTGACGAACCTTGAGTAAACATAGGAACAAATTCGTACACGATCAGGCGATGATCACTACAAGACGCGTCAGGAAGGACACGCCACCTATCCAAGCGTACGTCTGCACTGGAAAGTGTGACGTCAATACAAGATTCGCCCATTTGGCTACAAAAAGTATAGAATAAGAAGGATGTTTACTGTGTCTATTTGTTTTCCTTAGAGTGTTAAAATAACTTGTTAACAAAATAAAATTCGTTCGGAACCCTTTGCACGCTAGTCCGACTCGCACTTGGCCAGTTCTTTTTCATTTCATTTGGTTAGTACAGTAGTTCAATCCACGAGCACGAAAAAGTGCCGTCGCGCATTTCATGAGAAATGTTTCGGAATTTTGGCTTTTTACAAATAGATAAGAGAAAATGGCGAAAAGTGAAGCCGCTATGTTCAATACTAATAACTATTCTAACTAACTACTCAACTACCCAATAAGCCAAAGTTGTTTAAATATTGCAGTTTCTGAAAATAAGAAAACCAAATTTGGTCATTTTACGCAAAAAACACAATCAAATTGTAAATAGGCCTCTTAATTTGATATTTGAAGCCCGAAAAACGTTAAGAAATAAAGTGGGGAGCGGCATACTGCTGGTGCTGGGCAATCACTTGATCAGTCACCAGAGCTCTGCGAGGGCGAGGGGGTCGGACACCAGAGCTCTGCGTGTGCGAGGGCGAGGGGGTCGGACACCAGAGCTCTAAGTGCGCGAGGGCGAGGGGGTCGGACGCCAGAGCCAGTAGCGTAGCGAGGGGGGGGGGGCGGGGGGTTTGCGGCGCGCACCGGGTGACACCCGCTTAGGGGTGACACCCGACCGCTCGTTGACTGGTTTTTTGTCACTATCGGGTGGCACCCCGAAACGTTTGACGCAATGGAACCTGTCGGGAGTAGGATGCAAAAATTTTTGAGCTCGCTTCGCTCGCTCTTGCATTTTACGGTCTCTGGCTTCCAGAGTTTTTCTATATAAATCAACAAAAAACTTAAATTTCAATATGAATGTTCAAAATACAATAAAACCCTTCCGAGATCGGGTGCAAAAAATTATTTTGTCCTTCAGGTATTCTGCATTTAGGGGTGACACTCGTTCTATGGCTTTTAGTCACGGTCGGGTGTCACCCCTTACGGGCGACGACATAACGAAACCCGTCCGTGATGGGGTGTAAAAAATTTCGAGCTCGCTTCGCTCGCTCTTACTTTCTACCCTCTCTTTTTTCTCGAGCGTTTCTGTATGTCTCAATAAAATCACTATGTTTGTGTATGAAATGATCAAAAGAAAACAAAACCTTTCCGAGTTGGGGTGCATGAATTTTCGAGCTCGCTTCGCTCGCTTTTGTGTTCTGCCCTCTCTCTGTTAATGAGCTTTCTTGCATCACTCCGTAAAGTTATTTCTATTTAAGTATGAATGATCAAAAGAATATGAAACCTATCCGAGGTGGGATGCGAAAATTTTCGAGCTCGCTTCGCTCGCTCTTGTGTTCTGTCCTCTTTTACTTCTTGGGTTTACTTGCGTTACTCAACAAAGTTGGGTTTAGATAATGATGAAAACAAAATCAAAATGATCTGGTTTTCGAGATTTTGTTTGCAAGTATGATGTAAGAACATTCCTGAAAATAAAAACCTGCAGCGCAAATGGCATACCTTCCCCTCTCCCTTCTGAAAAATGGCTTGCGATTGCCGTCACCAGAACGAAAGGCCAAAGGTGCAACTCATAATTATTCGGGTTAATTTGTGGGGTGACACCACATTATCCGCCCCGGGTGTCACCCATGCTAGCTACGCTACTGACCAGAGCTCTGAGTGCGCGAGGGCGAGGGGGTCGGACACCAGAGCTCTGCGTGCGCGAGGGCGAGGGGGTCGGACACCAGAGCTCTGAGTGCGCGAGGGCGAGGGGGTCGGACACGAGGCCGCGACGACGCGCGGCGCTCAATAACACAACGACACACTTCATGCGATACACATTTATTGGAACAATAGGCAGCTACGGTCAACAGGGACCACTAATCACTCTCATTAGCATTACTTTCAAATAATACTCTCACGAGGACAAAGTTTTGGTTCGTAGATAAGGTGCTGCTCAAATAAAATTATATTCAATTTGAGTAAGCCCCTAGCGGTACAACCACTTAGCCCGCGGTACCAGCGCAGCAGCAGCCAAATCGAAAGTTTTCTAGTTATTAACTTATTAACAGACTTCAAAAAAGGAGATTCTTCGATTGGCTGGAATTATTTTTTTATGTTGGTTACCTTAGAGCTCCGTCGTTCATTAACTGACCATTTGGAAAATTCTTGACATTTTTTTTTGGTAGGTAGGTAGGTACTTCCAGATTGGTCTCATTTTTTGTTGGTTAGTTTTTAGTTAAACCTTTTTGAATTGGGACACTGTTACGTCTGTTACCGCGAGTTGAGTTCTAAAGTTATGTGAGTTCGGTTCCTACTTATTATAACCTAAAATATTAACTTCAATAAATAAACAATCAATAACAAACTGTAAAGAAATAAGTATAACATTAGAAAATTGATAAAACAGAATGAACAGATGAAAATTACGTTGCGTCTGTTGGAAGTATTAGTGATGTAGTTAGCTCAAAGAGCTGCGAGTGCGCAGCTGCCTCACACAATGACACAACACGTGACGTAGTACTAGTGCTCGTAGCGTCCGACTCGAGGGTTACTTTAGGTCAGTCATAGCATATTGGGGCCCCTATGGGCTATGGCTGTGACGTAAGACTATTTTGCTTCTTCTTCCTATCGTGTAGCCAGTAAGGTCTAACGGCCCTACACACCCTAGTATCAGAGTTTCACTATTTTGCTAAAATACTTTTACAAGTTAGTGCTTAAAAATGTATAGAGAAAGAGATCTAGGGGTCCTGGGCACTTGCGCTGAGAGCCTAGTAGAGGGGTCTGGTTAAGACCACACTTGGGGACCTACAGGTGAATTTTTTAAATGTGCCTTCAGGGCCAGTTCCGAAACTATGAGGAATATAGAATTGTTAATATATTATTACTTCCCAGAATTGGATCCTTATTAGCTACACTTTCGGATGGTGTAATAATACAGGATGTTTTTTTTTAATCAACCTGTTCAATTCCTGGGTAGGAACAACGATTTTTAAAAAATCTTCTTTTTAATTTTCATCAAAATCGAGCTCGAGACTCCTTTCAGAGTTTTTGTTTTTCGATATTCCTCATAGTTTCGGATTTAGCCATGAAGGCACACTTTAAAAATCACCACACACCACCACCCTGTATAGTAGGTTTGTACTTATAGTCCAAGATCCCAGAGCCGCCAGACCTCTCTTATATTCTCAGTGATTAAATGTATGGTAGATGGATAAAGTAAGAAAAATAATTAACAGAATTATTAGCATTACCTACAGAAGTTCATGAATTATAAAAGCACCGAATATAACTATGATGAAAAGATAGAGAAGTACCTAAGATTAAAGGTCAAAAGGTTTCGGTCGGACACTACTCCGGAGTGTACCCTCTGTGCCCGAAGTCCGTATTTTATTCGGCCTTGTGGCGCGCTGCACCGCTGCGGCACGTGATGACGTCACACGCACAGCGGCGCGCTGCACCGCTGCGGCACGTGATGACGTCACACGCACAGCGGCGCTGCACCGCTGCGCCACGCATCATGGTTATATATCCTAACAAACAATTATATTATTACAACTGTCGCCAGTGTCTGGCAACCCCCGCGTGCGTGATATAATACTGTAGGAACAGTCATCCGCGCTGCACGCTGCACACTCGTTTTTCATAGCACATATAACAATAAATAGCACCTGTTAGACAATGTACCTGTACACTATGCATATCAACTAGTTCAACAATATCACATGAACGTGTCGCTCGGCTGCGGCACAGCGCCGCGCCGCTCGTTTCTGCGGCGCCGCTAGCCGCAGCTCATTTGGATCGGATAATCTTTGGTCATTGAACTATATCTTAGTACGTCGCGGACTATATACCGCCCAATAACTTATAATATTTACAACTCGTTTTAACTAGATAATTAACATTTTCATAATCATGAAACGATTCTGTGGTCACACAAGAGACAACAGCAACAATACTGTGCGGAGCGGGCGCCGCGCCGCCGCCTACGAGTAGATCGTCATCAGGATCATCTGCGAACAAAACGCGCTCGTGTCAGTGTCGCAGTGTCGTGCGGTAGCGGCGGTCAGTCAGTCAGCCAATCAGCGCACGCACCTCTTCCAGGGAGAGCGGGTTCGACTTCACCTTGGTGTCGAGGCTGCGGTAGCGCTCTGCAACAGAAACACCGCGCTCAATCTCACTCATTACTCTCGTACATTCTGTTTCACTTACGTCGTACGCGTACTGAGCGTCGGCAAACGTTAGAGTACCGACCGTGCGCGAGGTGCAGGCGCGCCAGCGCCATCACGTAGGCCTCCTCCGACAGCTGGCGGCCGCGCGCGTAGCGCAGCACCAGCCCCTCCAACACCTTGTTGCTGGCCGACACGCCGGCCGCCCACAGCAGCGCGCGCAGCTCGTACGACGACACGCGCGCGCCGCAGCGCCGCCCCGCCGCGCGCACGAAGGCGGCGCGCCAGTACGCCAGCAGCGCTAGCAGCGCCGGCAGCTCGCGCGCGCGCACGCAGCCGCTCAGCGCCGCGTCGCGCAGCGGCACCAGCGCGCGGCACAGCTCCAGCGACGGCCGCGCGCACAGGCACGCGCGCCACACACGCCGCAGCGCCGCGCGCAGCGCCTCCGCGTCCAGCTCGCCCGCCGCCGGCAGCCTCGCCGCCGCCGCGCGCAGCTCTGCCGGCAGCGCCGCACCGCGCAGCTCGGCCGCCACGTCGCGCACGATCACGTTGTCCTCGTTCACCTCCCTGCACACACACACGCGGTGAGCGGCGCCCGCACGCACGCACCGCACGGCAGGCCCGCACGCTCGCACGCACCACACGTCCGTGAGCTCGTCGGTGAGGATGCGCAGCAGGAAGGCGGCGTCGGTGTGGGGGCGGCGCGTGTGCGGCACGACGAGATAGCGGCCCGGCGGCAGCGTGAAGAACGTCACCACCTCGCGCGCGCGCGACTCGTGCGTGACGTCGAGCGGCCGCAGCCCGCGCAGCGCCGCGGGTCCCGAGCGGCGCGGCCCGGCGGCGCCCAGCTCGTACACGGCGAAGCCGATGGCGCGCAGCTTGCGGGCGGCGGCACCCACGTCGTAGTGCTGCGTGACAGACACCACGACGTGGCACTTGCGCGCGCCGGCCTCGGAGCGCGGGATCTGCACGTGGAACTGCGGGTTGGCGGCGGCGGTGGCGGCGGCGGGCGGGCCGCCGGCGTTGTACCCGGGGCGCCAGCGCCGCCGCGCCAGCACGGCGCGCCAGGGCCGGCGCGCCTGCAGGCCACGCTCCAGCAGCCAGTCGTCGGGCCCCACGTGCACGAGCTCCAGCTGGCTGAAGGCCGCCGCGAAGTCTTCGAACGCCATCCTGCCGCGAAACACTACGACTCCTCATCGATGCAGTACACACCACACGGTGGCTCACAGTTATACCTACAGGCCTTAATTTTCCGTTCGGAAAAACCAAAACTTAGAAGATAATTAAAGTGTCCATAGACGTTTTAACTCCAATGTTTCTGAATTATTAAAATTTTACATGTATTTATTTTAAAATTATGACAAAAAAAAATTGAGATATCATGAGTCGCTGGTATATATGAAAATGCTATTGTGAGGGTTTCAGTTATATATATCATCGGATAATTGCAAAACAGGTACGTAAGTCTACAAAATATCTCTAGAGACTGTAAACTCTCGATAAATTGTCAACTGAACATTTGGAATACTTTTACGCGACCAAATTTGATAGTTTATAATCTCTCGAAGTCATTCCGAGAAATTGTGAACTGACATAAAATGGCGATCAATCAAAGCTCAAGTTTACAATTTATCTATTTTGATATGATAGTTAAATTGAAAACTTGGTCCCTCATTGGACAGAGAATTTTAGTGGTTTTATAGTCTTTGCTCATTGGTCTCTGTTGGTGTAAGTAAGCTCACGTGTACGCCATATAGTTACGAATTGAATGAAGTCGTTTTCGATTTCGCGAAATTAAAGTACCTACCCATGATAAAAAATTGAATTTTTTTCGTTCGTTTAGTATAATTCTTATTTAGTATAATGTTTTTTTGATCCAATTAGCATCTTGTATAATTGACATTTGATCTTACTGCTGAACAAAGACTGCGAATGGTCAGGAACTTAGGGCATCCCGACACGGATACGTTAGGTTTGAATACTTACGTTACTTTAAACCCTGCAGGCAAAAATAGGAGCCCCGCGCAACGGGGCTCCGTCAACTTACCTTGGTCACAACCGTAATCCAAACAGAATATACCTATACCTAACATTACACACCCAAAGTAAACCCAACCAACATCGGGTAACGGGAGGTTCATTTAATTCGTAACTCTATGGCGTACATGTGACGACACATCTGAACAGACCAATGAGAGCCTTCTTGTAGACTTGTGCTCTGATTGGTCGCCATTTTATTTCAGTTCACAACTTCTTGAAATGAATTCGAGAAATTATACTACTATCAAGTAACTATCTTTGAAGCGTAAAAAGCATTCCCAATGTTCAGTTGACAATTTATCGAAAGTTTACAATCTCTAAGATTATTTAATTATCTTACGGAGTCTGCCACTTTCCGGTGACTTTTTAACCGACTTCCAAAAAAGGAGGAGGTTCTCAATTCGGCGGATATTTTTTTTTGTTTTATTTTTTATTTTTTTATATGTACACCGATTACTCCGAGGTTTCTGATCCGAATTCTGTGATTCTTTTTTAAATCGATAGATCGAGTATACTTGCCTTTTGGTCCTGTAAAAATTTGATTCAGTTTGGTTCAGTACTTTTTATTTTATGAACATTTTTGCTTATTTCAATTTCTGCGTTGACGAAGACGTCGTCCAAATATTACCACTTAAAAGTGAAAAATAAAAAACTTTTTCTTAGTAGTGTTTTATTTGGAAGTCGGTTATATTTTTTGGTAAAAAGTTTTTTCTCATAATTTTAAAATTAGAAATAGATGAAAAAATCTCCATACTTGAGGATCTGTAAATGGCTTGCTGGTGACTATGGTTTCCTTTTTTGTTTGTTTTTATAAGCTGTAATTCCTCTATGAAATAAATAACAAACGGTCAAGAGCGAGTCGGGCTCGCGAATCAAGCGTTCGGTCATTGGTACCATCATATAAAACGCCTTCGTCGGAGAAAGAGTTTAACACTGTGATGTAGAATTTTGCAGTTTAAGTCAGAGCCATCTCTTGACCGAAAGCGGAACTAATGTAATTTTTGTTCATCACGACCCACGAGACCGCCAAGTGGCCTAACCGCGTTCCGGTACGATGCACAGTGTAGCCAATTCAGAGGAGTTGGGTCGAAATAGTTGTTCCAAAGCAGGCAGACCGACCAGACTCGCGTTGATATGGGCGTATCGGGAGACTAGTCGCGGAGGGTAGCGGGATCCGAGGCACGGTGCGCCGCTGGCCGACCGCAGGTAGTTGGGGGCCCAAGTAGTGTGCTAGCCACACATGAAAGGCTGCCCCGCCAACTGTCGAAAAATCACGGAATGCACCCTCGTGCTGGTTGGCGACCACACGAGAGGGCCCGATGGACATTCCCGGGGGGGCTCGGGCGTCCCCGCAGTCTCCAGACTAGTCCCCCAATGATGTCGTCCTGTCAGAGCGTGCCTGAGGGTTAAGAGCGTGGAACCTCATTTCACTTCCTTCTCTTCTACCTTACTCACTCAAAACAATATGACCAGGAACAATAAGAGAAAAGCTGTACAGCGGCAGCACTCCCTCTCACACAAAGTGCACCTCTCTAACATACGAGGTCTGCACTCAAATCTCACCGCAGTCCACCTAGAGACTGAAAAACCAGTGCTCCTGTTCCTGTCGGAGAAGCAGATCGGATGTCCGTCAGACGTGTCGCACCTTACATACCTAGGGTTTACCCTGGAGCACCACTTCAGACCACGCGCGGGCGCATGTGTGTACGCCCGGGGCGGCATCTGCTATCGGCGTCTCTACAATCTTGACCGGCCTGGATAAAATTATCTACGCCTGTGTCTACCGTTCACACAGCGGTGATCTGGAGACAACTGGGCTAATACAGCACCTCAGTGAGGCGGCGGATGCGGCTCAGCAGCGGTACCCTTCTGCCCAATTGGTGTTGCTGGGGGACTTCAACGCCCACCATCTGGAGTGGCTTTTCCCATACCAGCACACAGACCATGCTGGACGAGAGGCGCGAAAGCTAGCGCTAGCGTTAAATCTCACCCAGCTGGTCCAGGGGGCAACAAGGATACCGGATGTTGATTCGCACACAGCCAGTTGCTTGGACCTTCTGCTGACAACAGACCCAGACCGCTACTCGGTGTCGATTTCTTCTCCACTGGGTAGTTCTGACCACTGTCTGGTGACGTCTGTGTCCGTCTACTCCCCGCCCGATCCTAGCCCAAGAGGCACCCGGCGGGTCAAGGCCAAGTCCTGCAAGGTGTTGCAGAGAGCTAGGTTTGACCACATTAGTCGAATAGGGAACAAACTTGCTTCATACCCAGCAGGTAGTAAGGCTTTCTGGTCGCTGGCTGAGTCGGTCGAATCGAACTTCTGCCGCCCCTCACTACCACCACTGCCGAGACCCGATGGGTCGCTGGCCCACTCCGCTGAGGAGAAAGCGAACTTGTTTGTTTCTATGTTTGCGGAATCGCCGCGTCTGGATCCTGGTGGCGCTTCTCCTGATGGATGCGAGTCGAGTATGTCGAACATTCGAATTCATCAGAAGGATGTCCGTAGGGTACTGCGTACTGCCACAATTGCGGCGATAAGTCCCCTCTTTGAGGAGTGGCTAGAGCGGCGCCACGGCGTCCTCACCTTCCGTCTGACGCAGGTACTCACCGGACACGGTTGTTTTGGGAGGTACCTGTTTCGAATTCAGCGGGAGGATACGCCCGGGTGTCAACACTGCGAGGATCGCCCGGAGGACACGGTGGAGCATACGGTGGAGGTCTGCCCTGCTTGGGAGGAACACCGCCGCGTCCTCGTCGAGGCGATTGGCGGCGGCGACCTCTCGCGTCCGGCCCTGGTCCAATCCATGGTCCGGAGCGAGGAGGCATGGGAAGCGGTCACCTCCTTCTGCGAAGCAGTAATGCTAGGAAAGGAGGAGGCCGAACGCGTGAGAGAGAGGGAAACCTCACGCCCCAGCCGCCGCAACAGGAGAAGACGCCCCGGGCGTCGGGAGTCGCAGGGCGATTCCCGGCCACCGTAGGCACGGGCCTGCGGACGGCGAGCATTGGGTGGCTCGCTGTCCGATCAGAACCAAGCCCGGGTCGACGGCGCGCTGTGTTCCACGCGCGCCTTAAAGAGCTGTCAGCGTAGAAGACGGAGCCCGCTAGGGCCAGCGCCTGTCGGTGTCGCGAAATCTGTTCGAAAGAGTCGCCGCGGCCCTGGTACACAAAGGGCATTGGGAGGAACACGGATGGGTTTTAGTCAGTAAGAGTCTGACACTCCCTTCTGCTTCACCCAGAGCGGGAGGAGTCATTTGATGATTTCCTGCGTAACCTAGACGTGAATAAGGCTAGTGGCCCCGACGGGATACCGGCAATTGTTCTGAGGACTTGTGCGCCTGAGTTGTCTCCAATCTTGACACGCCCATTTCGCCTTACGTTTGAGACTGGAAGAGTACCGAAGGCTTGGAAGCGAGCTAACGTGCAGCCCGTACCCAAGAAGGGTAGCCGAGTTGACCCGTCGAATTATAGACCCATCTCGGTAACGTCCATACTCTGTAAGAGTATGGAACGCGTGCTGAATCATAAGCTCCTAGCATACCTAGAAGCGAATAATATCCTTAGAGACCGACAATACGGGTTCCGCCGAAATCGGTCTACTGGGGATCTTCTAGCGTATGCTATTCACATCTGGAGTGCCAAAGTGCCAGGCCATAGAGAAACACGGGGAGGCACTTGCGGTCTAACTTGATATTTCGAAGGCCTTCGAAAGGGTCTGGCACGATAGCCTTATTAGTAAGCTTCCTTCCTGCGGTCTGTCCGCCGGATTGTGTGATTGGATTGCAGATTTCCTGAGGGATCGGTCTATTCGTGTGGTTATAGATGGCTGCTCGTCCGGACAGTTGGATATTAATGCCGGGGTTCCTCAGGGGTCGTTGCTCACGGCAACATTGTTCCTGTTGCATATTAATGAACTGCTAAAACCCGATACCAGACGGGTATACAGACGACAGCACTGTTGCTGAGAGATACGTGTCCGATGCACGAGCTGGTGGGTCGAAAATGCGGTCTCTCCGGAAGGCTATAGTTGAGCGCTTGAACTTGCCCTTACAGGCTGTCTCTGAATGGGGCGATGCCAATCTGGTCAAGTTCAATGCTGCTAAGACCCTAGCGTGTCTTTTTCCGCTAAAAGGAACCAAATTCCACCCAGCTCCATCTTTTCGAGGTGTAACTGTGTCGATAACCGACCGACTTGAGCTTCTTGGTGTTACGTTAACATCTACCCTCAATTTTGGCCCTTTCATAGAGGCAAAGGATCATGTGGCTCTATTAAAACTCTGGAGATAAGACCCCGCCTGGGCACGATGGCATATTTTTTTAATTTTTCATCAAAAGTCGAAAACTATGCGGCATGAAAAAATATTTAAGAATGTGCAAATAGTGGTTTTTGATACCTCACGGCCCACATGTCACTATTGCAAAAAAAAATATAAATATTTTTACTTCTTTCTTATTTGCCAATTAGTAGGGCAGACGTCATCTAAAACTATTCCAAATTTCAAGTTGATAGCATTAGTTGTTCTTGTGTCCCACTGTGACAGACGGCTGGCTGAATCGCACCATAAGGGTTGCTTTTTAAACCCCGACGCAAAAACGGCGGAGTGTTACAAGTTTGACGTGTCTGTGTGTGTGTGTGTGTTTGACTGTGGCATTGTAGCTTCCGAACGGATGAACCGATTTTGATTTTGTTTTTGTTTGAATGGTTTTGTAGTCGGGAGTGTTCTTAGCTATTTTTGATAAAAATCGATTCAAGATGGCCGCCAAAATAGGTATTAAATGAAAGATATAGTGTATAGTATTCTACTAGTCAAGCACTAGTAGAATACTATACACTATGACAAATTTCAAATCCAAGATGGCAGCCACCATAAAATGTCGAGAAAAAGCATGAAAAAAATTAAATTTAAAAAACCCCCGACAAAAAGAAACTTTAAAATGTAAAAAATATTTCTATTGGACGACGCTTGGACCAAAGAATTGAAAGAAACCTTTATTAAACTAAAAGGATCAATAGAAATTATTTTTTACTTTTAAAGTATTTTTTTTGTCGGGGGTTTTTTAAATTTTAAATTTAATTTTTATTACCATTCTGGTACGGAACCCTAATTAACATTCCCTTATATCTGAAACTGCTAAGCCTAATATTTTGAAATAAAAAATATTTCTTTACCTATAGATTACAGGAACACATATAAGAATTTTAAGACGTCAATATTTTTAAGTAACAATATATTACCAACAAAAAAAGATATGCTGGTCTTTTTTAGTTGCTCTGAGCATGTTATAAAAAAATATAAGTTCGGAACCCTTTGCACGCGAGTGCGACTCGCACTTGGCCAGTTTTTTAAACACCGGTATCCCGGGAGCGGAGGATATTAATTTAGACAAGTTAGAGATATAGATATACATAATTGTCAGATTTCAAATCTTTTCAAAACTAACTGTTGCCCGCGACTTCGTTCGCGCATATCCCGTTTTTTCCCGGGAAATGCTCTCTTAGTGCTCCCCTACACTCCCCAAGGAACCTACATGCTAATTTCTACGACTAGTAGTATCGGCTGTGTGTAGTCTGTCAGTCGCTCAGTGAGTCAGTAACGGAAGAATTTTATATACACTGATGATTGATATCGTGACGTAAAAGAACGCTTCAGTAGGCACACACTGACCAGAAGTCCCCCGGGCGGTCCGCGCGCGGCTGCAGCAGCTCGCGGTCGGGCGCCGCCAGCGCGCGCCACTCGGCGCTGTCAGCCGCCCAGGCGCCGCGCCATGCGCCGCGGCCCGACGCCGCGCGCAAGCGCACCAGCGCGCCGCCGCCGCGCACGCGCGCCAGCCCCGACACTGAGTAGGGCTGCGCCGCCAGCAGGCCGCCAGGCGCCGGACGCGGCGCCGTGGCCACCAGCAGCGTGGAGCGCGGCACGGCGGAGTTCAGCACCTGGAAGGTGAGCGCGCGCGGCTGCACGCGCAACGAGAAGCTCTGCACGATGCCGCCCGACAGCTCCTGCAGCGCGCGCGCCACGCTGCCGCCGCGCAGCGCCGCATACGAGCCGTGCAGCCTGCGGAAAGAGCGCGCGTCAGACCCGGTCAACGCCTGCAGCCTCGGGCCGCGTACCTACTTACTTGGCGTAGGCCTTCTCGAGCAGCGGCAGCGTGAAGTCGTCGCTGGACGCCGGCGCGCCCAGCAGACGCGCACCGGCCGCCGCCGCCGCCGCCGGCAGCCGGTCGTCCACCAGCACCTCGCGCCACTCGCCGAACACCCAGAACCGGAACCTGTGTAACGTTACATACGTAGGTACATCGTACATTTTTTATCTGAAATGGTGAGCGCTAGAGATTCAAAAGTAAAAAGAGACCAGAAACATGTCAAAGTATTTCCGGGGCTGAATTTGTGAGCGCTAAAGATTCACAAGTACCTGGAGACCAATAAAATGTCACAGTATTTTTGGACATTTTTTTTTAACTGGAGAACAGAAATATGTTGATGTTTTTTCAGGGCTGGAATTTGTGAACACTTTAGATTCACATATAACACGAGACCAGGAACATGTCAAAGTATTTCTTTGGCTGGAATTGTGAGCGGTTAGGATTCAAAAGTACCAAGAAAACAGAAACATGTCGAAATTTTGGCCAAGCTGGAATTATAAGCGCTACAGATTCATTTTGCGCCAAGAGAACAGAAACATGTCGAGGTATTTCTGGGGTTGGAATTGTCAGCAGTTAGGATTAAAAAGTAAGCTCCTGGTACCTACTTTTTAGTCCTAACCGCCGACAACCAGAAACATTTCAAAGTAGTTTTTCGGCAGGAATTGTGAGTGCTAAAGATTCACAAGTATCAGGAGACCAGAAACATGTCAAAGCATTTTTTGGCTTTTTTTTAGGATGCGAAATCATCAAATGACTCCTCCCGCTCTGGGTGAAGCAAAAGGGAGTATCAGACTCTTACTGACTAAATCCCATCCGTGTTCCTCCTAATGCCCTTTACGTTCCAGGGCCGCGGTGACTCTTTCAAACAAATTCCGCAACACCGGCAGGCACTGGCCCTGTCGGGCCCCGTCTTCTATTCTGACAGCTCTTTGAGGCGCGCGTGAAACACATCGTTCTGTCGACCCGAGCCTGGTTCTGATCGGACGGCCATTTATTTATTTATTGATTGATTGCTATTGTTATCTATACACATTAATACCTATTTAATTGGATGTAAATCTGGAAAATAAATCATTTCATTTCATTTCAATACTCGCCGTCCGCAGGCCCGCGCCAACGGTGGCCGGGAATCTCCCTGCAACTCCCGACGTTCGGAGCGGGGTCTCCTGTTGCGGCGGCTTGGGCGTGAGGTTTCGCTCTCTCTCACGCGTTCGGCCTTCTCCTTCGCTAGCATTACTGCTTCGAAGAAAGAGGTACCGCTTCCCTTGCCTCCTCGCTCCGGACCATAGATGGACCAGAGCCGGACGCGAGAGGTTGCCGCCGCCGATCGACTAGACGAGGACACGGCGGTGCTACGCCCAAGCAGGGCAGACCTGCACCGGGTGCTCCACTGTGTCCTTCGGGCGATCCTCGCAGAAAAATATTTTTGGGCTCAGAATTATTGAGAACGCTAAAGATTCACAAGAACCAGGTGACCAGAAAGATGTCGAAGTATTTTTTAGGCTAAAATTGTGTAGTAAAATATTTTTGGGCTCAGAATTATTGTGAACGCTAAAGATTCACAAGAACCAGGGGGCCAGAAAGATGTCGAAGTATTTTTTAGGCTAAAATTGTGAGTGGTTAAGTCTTTCAAGTAACGGGCGACCAGAAAATATGTGTAAATATTTTTGAGGCTGGAATATAGTGCGTTAAAGATTCATACGTACCAGAAGACCAGGAAACACGACAAAATAATCCCAGGGCTGAAAGCAAGAACAACAAAGACTCACAAACTATAAGAATACCAGAATCATGAAGATGCATTTCCGAGGATAAGAATACGACACAGAAATAAGGATAAAGAATCATAAAGAAGAATTTCCGAGAATGAGAATATGGGACAAAGAAGTTGCGTGCCACTTCTAAAGTGTACGCAGACGAAGTCGCGGGCGAAGTGCTAGTTCAAAATAATTAAAAAAAAAATAGCCAGGGTGATAAAGGATAACTAACAGAACGCATTTCCATCATTTGTGGATTTTTTGTCTATTTAGATGTTCGCGCATCACGTAAAAAGTAAAAAATAATGTAGATAACTTTCATACATTCAAATTGTACGTAACCCAGGGTGTAACTAAGTTTTTGTTTCATCGTAATCGGTTCACTCTATCAAAAGATATTTGTATTTAAAGTTCTCAAGAAGAAATTAATTATCATTACGTGACACGCGCACATACACGCAACGCCATTTATTACTACAATTAAATAGTAATAGTTTAGTACTGTTTCATGAATTAATGCGTATATTTATTGTGAAACTCATACTGCCACACTCAGAAAGGTTCATTAAATTAGTCCTAATGATTACTTAACTAATTATCATTAAATTCATTAATGACCGATACATCCCAGTGACATTATTTAAGGGTTCATTAGTTAATGACAACTTTAAGTATCCGTAGGGCGGAGCATCGCCAAATCATCTTTGAGATTGCACATCGATTAACTGTTGGTGTAGCCACACTTGAAAAATTGATATTATTAAATAGCAAAATAGTTTATTAAACACATTGAAAGCATATAAATAGGTAACATAAACTAAAATTTGTTCATTTGACGTTCGTTTTTAACTAAAAAACCAAGCGAAACAGCTATTTTCAAATAAATAAAATAATACAACCGGACCCTTTTTTTCTGGTATCACTAACTGTCAGTGTTATAAACTGTCAAGGTTATGTTTTTAGTTTGTGACTTGTGTTGTTGCGTTTAAACCGCCAAGAGTCTTCATGTAGTGATGGGTCGTTGAAGGTTTTTCCGTCAACGAAACGTTAACGTTGAATTGCGTTTGTCAACTAGTTGATCAACTAGTTAATTTCGTCAACGAGTTAACGTGTTACGAACGTCAACTTGCATGAACGATAAACGCCTAAACGCTTTTATTAACGTATGCTGTTGTAATGTTAATTTACGAACAATTTGATGCAGTTTGCGGGAGTTTTATTGTTAAAGAAATACAATTTACGTACGTTAAAAATAACAAAACGTTGGGTTCATTTTCTCGTTTCATCAAACGAGTTGAATTCATAAACGTCGTTGTCTCGTAACTCGTTGAAGGATTCAACATGTTGATTTGTACACGGTCAACGTTAATCCCGTTGAAGAGACATCAACGTTCATTCAACTAGTTCGTTGATTCAACGCCCATCACTATCTTCATGTTGTAAATTTTGATTACAGGTGTGCAGGACAGCCGCACACATAGTCTTCGGTTTAGAGTTAAGAGTTAGGCACGTGTTGCTTTTAAGTTATACCGTTAGTTAACAACATATTTTTAGAAAGTAGACAGATGTAAGGGATAGTTCGATGCTTTAAAAATGTTTGGGTCACATTGTCATTTGTTAAAGAATTCACACTAGGAATAGAAGTGTTTTAACAATAGCAAAGATGTCTGATCTGGTAGACTTTATGTATTTCGTGGACTATGCCAGATCAAATCAAATCAAAATCAAAAGGCATTTATTCAAATTAGGCTGAAAATCAGCACTTTTTGAACGTCAAAATTTACATGAAGACAGTCCCCCAAATCGCCCAGCCCGTCACCACTTCCTACTGTTTTAGCTGGGAAGAAGAAGTGGCCAACAAACTCCCCAGCAACACAACTGTCTGTTAAGTTTAAACAACTTGAATTTATATAACATTATCCAACAGTTTACGATAGATGTCGATCATAAAATAAATAAATGGATGGCACATGTCCGCTAGCATACCATTTTATCCCAAAAATTACATATGAAACAATGATAAAACTAATTACATATATAGGTAATGAAATAAGTAAACTCAAGCATACAATACTAATCAAAATGAGCCTCCACGAATAAATGGCGTGCCCGCTTACATGTTCAACAATGCAATTTAACCATAATTTGTGACCCAAAGTCACAAGTGATAAACTAGGACCATCGCAGTTAAATTATAACACTTAAAAATTTTAACAATAATAAAAATTTTAAAGAATTAGAAACTATTGCCGGACGTTAATAAATATTAGAGACAAATACACCATTCTGTTAATGGGCAGACATAAAACTTTCACATAACAAGGGATGTTTAACTATAGGGGTCGGTAATAACTTAAAATAAAAATACAACCTCAAACGTCAATGCCAAAATCAATCATTAGAAAGTTAAGTGATGGTTTTGCTTTACTTAACTTTAACTGTCATTAAGGTGTGGTAACGGACCGTTAACTGTCTCTGAGAGAAAACTTTTTTAAATCTACTAAGGAGCGACTTAAGTAACCATTAAACGTCTCTGAGTGTGGCAGTTTATACCAAAGGAAAAATGATCTTATTATTTTATTTATCGTAACATGTGAGCTTCTAAGTTTGAACTTATATTTTGATAGTTCAACTACATTGTCGATAGATGGCGATGTACTGATGACGCGTTTTTCTGAATCGCGGTGCTAAGATTCTCCGCTGATACATGACGTTGGTCCATGTCTGACAAAGTTTGGATACCTATTGCTATGTAGCTAATTAGTAGGGGTTAACGATATGTTTGACCGAAAAAGAAAAAAGAGATGAGAAGTGATTGATAAGTTTTATTGTGATTAGAATTGACATGATTAATCTTTATCAGCCGCACGGGTCGATGTTCAAGGTTAAGCAGCGCTTGCCGAGGCCGGTCTGCGGATGGACGGCCACTGTAACACACTGAGATTCCTCCTTGCCTCGGAAAGCACAATAAGCCCGGCTTAGGGCAAGCATAACGGGCCAAAATTAAAACCCGGTTTTTTTTCGGTTTCCGTACAAAAAAACCCGGTTTTCGGTGAAACCGGTTTGAAAATATGTTTTTTGATTGCTTTTCTAAATGAAATTAATAAACGGATTTTAAGACCGCTTACACCTAGCATCTTTTCTATTATTCAATAGAAACATCTATTAAAAGAAAAAAAAAATAATTTCAATAAAAAACTTAACTAAAAAAAAACAACCGACTTCCAAAAAAAAACACTACAAAGTATAAAATAACTTTAATTGCGGAAGTCGGTGATTTTGGTTGTTTTTTTTTAAGTTTTTAATTTTTCACTTTTTAGTAGGACCCCACCACACCTAAAAACACCATTGGAAAGTCGCAGGAAAGCAAAATAAGCAATTTCATTAACTTAGATGACAAACAAAATACTTCATCCAAGTAAACGAATTCAACCTATTTTGATTAAATAGCAAAACTACTAAAACGATTTTGATGAAATTTGTATGGGACAACCTCTGAAGTATGATCTACCAAACAAAAAAATAATCATCAAAATTAATTACTAATTGGCAGAATAATCGCGCAATGTTATAAACAAAAAAAAATAAAATTGAGAACCTCCTTTTTTGAAGACGGTCAAAAATGCAGAATCTTGTTAAAATTAAAGGTATATTTGTTAAAAGTTACCAAATTTCCAATACTACGACAAACAACACGTCTTTTGACTTTGAACCGCTTGGCAACGTTTGGCAAAGCAAAATGTCTGATATCAAATGCATCGTTTTGATTGACACGTGGTGTAGTAATGTTGTCATTAAAAATTAATGAAAAACTCGAAAAACCGGTAACTTTAAAAAAAACCCCGGGTTTTTTAGCCACTAGAAATATGGCGAAATCCCGGTTTTTCGGTTTTCGGTGAAACCGGTTTGTATGCCCTAAGTCCCGGCTGTCATTTGAAGATCTTTGGCAGTTGTTATGGATTGTCAGAATTCAGTAAATCTGGCTCCAGTCTTGCCAAGAAGTACCGTGTTACCCAATTAATGGGTTGTGGAGGTCTGGTAGACAGCCGCTCCACGTAAAATACTGGTATTCAGCTAAATCCGGTTTGACTGGAAGCCAACCCTAATTTAGTTTGGAAAAGGCTAGGCAGATCATGAGTTGCACGAGTCCATCTTCAAGGTTAAGCTACACTTGCCAAGGTCGGTCTGTGGATGGGTGACCATTTTAGCATACCGAGATTCCTCCGAGGCTTGGAATATAACAGCCGCCCGGGTTGATCTTCAAGGTTAAGCTACGCTTGCCAAGGTCGGTCTGTGGATGGGTGACCATTTTAGCATACCGAGATTCCTCCGTGGCTTGGAATATAACAGCCGCCCGGGTTGATCTTCAAGGTTAAGCTACGCTTGCCAAGGTCGGTCTGTGGATGGGTGACCATTTTAGCATACCGAGATTCCTCCGTGGCTTGGAATATAACAGCCGCCCGGGTTGATCTTCAAGGTTAAGCTACGCTTGCCAAGGTCGGTCTGTGGATGGGTGACCATTTTAGCATACCGAGATTCCTCCGTGGCTTGGAATATAACAGCCGCCCGGGTTGATCTTCAAGGTTAAGCTACGCTTGCCAAGGTCGGTCTGTGGATGGGTGACCATTTTAACATACCGAGATTCCTACATACCTAGGAATATAATATCCGCCCGGGTCGATCTTCAAGGTTAAGCTACGCTTGCCAAGGTCAGTCTGTGGATGGGTGACCATTTTAGCATACCGAGATTCCTACGTGCCTCGGAATATAATAGCCGCCCGGGTCGATCTTCAAGGTTAAGCAACGCTTGCCAAGGTCAGTCTGTGGATGGGTGACTATTTTAACATACCGAGAAGAGATCTCTGGCAGTCTTTACGGATTGTCAGAAGCCGAAAATTTGACATCTGCAGTCTTGTCAAGAAGTATCGTGTTACCCAGTATTGTAGGGTTGTAGAGGTCTGGTAGGCAGCCGCTCCACGTAAAATACTGGAATTCAACTGAATCCGGTTTCACTGGAAGCTGATCCCAATATAGCTGGGAAATGGCTAGGTAGATGATGCTTCATGGTAAAAAACTGAAATGATTCGCGAAAAACAGTGAATCTACAGTTGGCAAAACTGGGCACAGACCACAAACGTAATTTTATTTCAATTTCCTTTATCCACTAGGGAGACGGCCTAAAAGTGACATCAAGGTATTTAATTGAATTTAGGATTCCCCAAAAAAAAAAACGTAATTATATTTTCGTCATACATTTACCCTATTCTATAGACGGCCTAAGCATATGCCAGCCTGTTCATTAAATGTTGTATTAGACGCATTGGCAAATTTGACACATTTGGGCATTGGGGATCATTTAGGCCGCTGATTAACCGCCATTCAATGAAAAGGCCAATAAAACGGCAGAGTTACTCTCTCAAGGACCGTCAGCCCCGAACTGGGGCCAAATGGTATTGTCTTTCAAATGTCTTGCGTGCTCGGTGCACGGGCGGTTGGCTGGGACAATAATAATAACGTTTTACTTTTTCTATATATGCCTAAACTTTTAGCAACTATATTCGGATCAGGGGGGCTACTCTCTAACGAAATCCGTAGTTTCGGGCTTAGTTGCGGGCGGGCATTTTCTACTCCGTATCACCTAACCACTGAGAACTAATGATAACACGATTTGACAGTTACTGTGAAATCGTGTTGTCATTAATTCTCAGTTCGGGTTCGGGACTAATCGTAATTCTGTAGATGATACGGAGTAGAATACGCCCGCCCGCAACTAAGCCCGAAACTACGGATTTCGTTAGAGAGTAGCCCCCCAGCTTCCGATCAGCACGGCGGAGTCTCGGTATGTTAAATAATATGGTCACCTTTCCACAAAGCGACCTAGGTAAGAGTTGGTAAACCAAGAAAATCGACCCGTGCGACTGTTATTATAATTTAGCTACGAGCTCCTCATCCTCATTCAATAAGTCTCCTCATTGAGTACCTACTAAATATCGATGTTAAAAATTCGATTATTCTTATACAGTAAATCGACTCTATGAACCCGAATTGTTAAACATAAAATGTAAAAATTAATCGGTGTTCCGTAATCTGCAATTGTCAGTGAAAATCAAAAAACGGTGTATCTTTTTGCGCTGGACAAAATTAAGAATCAACTTGATTCATCAGTTTCTTTGTTTTGTAGTTTGAAGCCTACCTACCTCCGTTTGTTCGATAGCCGGTTTTGTTGATTTTGATACCTACCTCCAGTTAGGTATGTACCAGAAGATTACCTGGGCTAATCGGCATTTCAACCGGAAGAGATGATACAGTGCCCTGCATTAGGTACCCTCTTCCTATTTTCTTAATTTTGAGAGAGATCAGGATACGCAAGGTATTAACTTAAAGTTGATTTTGTCTATGCAACAGATATGTTTCGGGTCCATATTGGCTCACCTAAAGTTCTTTACCCGAAATTGTTCTTCCTAATGATTTCTAATCCGAATGATCACTCTTCCTAAAATTTTTCATCCTAAAGTTTTCATTCATTCTATTTGTAGTGCTACCGGCGATGTTCATAACACTCATGTTTCCGAAAATTGTAATTAATAATATCATTAATGTAAATATATTTAAACTCCTACTGTTTTTTATCATAACGCTTTTATCCCTAAACATACTGTTTAGAATGATTAAAGGTCGTTTCACTGATTTTTGTCTTAAATGAATGAAACTCAGGTCAGAGTGTCGTCTTGGGGGCACTATGAAAAAAATAGTTAGAAAAATTTCGCGACCAATTTCGAGGTAGCGCTCGCCGGATGCCGCGGCACCGCTCGCTTCGCTAACCTAACCTAACCTATGGATCCCTTCCACCTCGTTTTTACGACAAACGGTTAGTCGGAGACAAAAAACACCAAGACACTTTTAGCCTTAAAATGAAAAGAAATCTAAACAAAAAAGATATGACTTTGAATAATAGTGTAAAAGACGGTTATGTTAAGAAAATATAGGAAAACAAATAAAAGTATAATAGATGTTTATTGCTACTGACATTATGAAGTTGAATGCTTCGGAATTATGAACATTAGAGACAGAGTAGTTAGGAATTGTGATTGTTAGGATGAAAAATGTTAGGAAGAACATTTTCGGATTTCCAATTATCGGAGTTGAAGATTTAGGTGAACTTTGGCGCACCCATATTTTTCGACTTCCACGCGAACGAAGTCGCGGGCGCAGCTAGTAGTACAATAAACTTCCAACTATTCGAACACGTTATCGAATGCACGGCGGCGGCACAGTGGCAGCACTGCAGCGCACACGACAGCATGCTCAGTGGCAGTGCGCGCGCCGGCGCCGTGGTACTCGTCCTTCACTGTGTCGCAGCTCAGCTCAGCTCAGCTCACGATTGACCAACTTGTAGGTACCGTTCCCACAACCACGATCAAAAACACTGGCAAATTGCTATAAAACTCACTTGCTGTCTAAGATTGATTAGTAGGAGGCACAGGTTCCCTAGAACTTGCCCCCTTCCCTAGTTCCCTAGAACTCCCTAGAATGAGCGGTAGATACTCCCAGGCCCGGCAAAGACATATGGAACAAGTCGTAAAATGTGAGATAGTGCGATGTGGTGTGGGAGGTGGCTGCAGGCGGCGGTAGGTGGCGGCAGAGCGGAGCCGGTGCCGCACTCATTGTCAAATATTAATGTAAAATGTTCTTTGACAAAACTATTTTTATTTACAAAGAATGTGTCTAATAGCACTCCACACACACTCTGAAGACACGCTGTGAACACACTCCGTTAATGACGATAGTCTCCGATCGTAAAGTCCGAGAAGCTGGATCGCCTCGACGTTCACATGCTGGTGAAGTCTCTGTTCGTGTGTTCCTGCTAATTTTTGCAATGAGGTGGTCCCGCTGGCCGCCGCGCAGCACACGTGCGGGTCACCGGCGGCGCCCACCTGCACTCGCACACTCTCACTACACATACACAGAGACACACCTGAAGGCGCCGGTGTAGCGCTTGCGGAAGCTCTGCGGCGGCGCGGCGCGGTCTAGCAGGCGCGGCGTGGGCGCCAGCGCGGCCGCCGCGCAACACACGTGCGGGTCGCCAGCGGCGCCCACTTGCACACTCCACCTGCACGATCATTCTCACAGTATACATAATCATGTCGCAGATGGATTCCTTAATTAGCTATTTTCCATAACCGCTAGTTATTTTATATAAAAAACTCCGATATTTAAAACACCTAAACGTTTAACTGTTTTTAGGGTTCCGTACCCAAAGTGTAACCATGGAACCCTATTACTAAGCCTCCGCTGTCCGTCCGACCGTCCATCCGTCTGTCTGTCAACGGGCTGTATCTCAAGAACTGTAATTGGTAGACAACTGAAATTTTTACAGATTGTGTATTTCTAATGCCGCTATAACAACAAATAATAAAAATTAAGGTTATTGTACGGAACCCTTCGTGTGCGAGTCCGACTCGCACATGTCCGGTTTTTTTTTTTTAATACTGTTTTTTTAATAAGATGTAAAATTATATTAACAGTTTTAAAGGGGTTCCAACTTTTCTCTATGGGAGTTGGCACAACGCCCCGCTGCCATTTTTAATTTTTTAAGGTTTTCGAACCTCTATATGGAAAAACGGAACACTTTTAGGATCACTTGGTTGTCTGTCGGTCTATCACATCCGATTTTCTCCGAATCTCCTAGACTGATTCAGTTGTTTGGTACACATATGACCTATTGTGACCCAAACACGGACGCGTAACGAAAATAAAGATTTTTTGAAAATGGGGTCACTTTTTGAGGAAAGAATTTGACAATTAAAAAAAGTTTTTCCAACTCTACCGTGTGACATATTAAATCAAAGGACACATCGTAGGAGTGAAAACTTTTGAAGGAAAATAGATGAAAATTTACTACTGAGCCTAAAATTTTGCAAAAAATACCGGCCAAGTGCGCCTCGGACTCGCGTATACGGTTCTGAAACAATTTTTTTTTTTTTTAATATTTTATTTTTACACTACAGACTTCTAATAGATTTGTCTGTAATCTTTAGGTATATAACTATTCTCTGCATTTTTTTAACCGACTTTCAACAAAAAAAGGAGGAGGCTTTCAATTCGGTGGGTTTTTTTTTTCATTCGGTGGTTTTTTTTTTCATTTTTTTTATATTTTATTTTTACACTACAGACTTCTAATAGATTTGTCTATAATCTTTAGGTATAGGTATAACTATTCTCTGCATTTTTTAACCGACTTTCAACATAAAAAGGAGGAGGTTTTCAATTCGGTGGGTTTTTTTAATGTATGTACACCGATTACTCCTAGGTTTCTGGGGGGCTACTCTCTAACGAAATCCGTAGTTTCGGGCTTAGTTGCGGGCGGGCATTTTCTACTCCGTATCACCTAACCACTGAGAACTAATGATAACACGATTTGACAGATACTGTGAAATCGTGTTGTTTCATTCTCAGTTCGGGTTCGGGACTAATCGTAAGTCTGTAGGTGATACGGAGTAGAATACGCCCGCCCGCAACTAAGCCCGAAACTACGGATTTCGTTAGAGAGTAGCCCCCCTGAACCGATTTCTGTGATTCCTTTTTAATTCGATGCAGTATACTTGCCATTTGGTCCCGTAAAAATTTGATTCAGTTTGGTTCAGTATTTTTTATTTTATGAGCATTTTTGCTTATTTCAATTTCTGCGTTGACGAAGACGTCGTCCAAGTATCACCATTTAAAAGTGAATACTAAAAAACTTTTTAAAAATAAATATAATCGACTTCCAAACAAAACATCAAATTTCGGAAGTCGGTGTTAAAAAACAAAACCAAAAACACCGACTTCCGAAATCAAGGTTATTTTTTTCTTTGTAGCGTTTTGTTCGGAAGTCGGTTATATATTTTTTTTTAATTTTAGGCTCAATAGTTTCGGAGAAAAGGGGGGAATGGTCATTTTTGGTCTAATATCTTGAATAACTTCAAAACTTTTCATTTTAAACGTTATGAAAATAATCTATACTAATATATAAAGCTGAAGAGTTTGTTTGTTTGTTTGTTTGCTTGAACGCGTTAATCTCAGGAACTACTGGTCCGATTTGAAAAATTCTTTCAGTGTTAGATAGCCCATTTATCGAGGAAGGCTATATATCACCACGCTAAGACCAATAGGAGCCGAGCAGTAATGAAAATTGTGACGGAGACGACGTTGCGCGGGTCAGCTAGTATAGTTAAAACCCTCACAGTAAACCCTATTATTTGATACTAGCTTCTGCCAGCGGCTTCGCCCGCGTGGTCCCTAGGGAACATATTCCCGGGATAAAAAGTATGTCCTTTCTCAGGCTCTAGACTATCTCTGTGCCAAAGGCATGGGCACCTTAGTATGGAAACCATACCCATGGCGGACACAAATAAAATTAGTAGAGTGTAATGATATAAGGCTCTGATTTACTATGGCATTAGTCACGTTAATGTGAGCCACGGGAATCTTGAAAAATTCAAGTGTTATAAACTGATATGAGGAATATGAATAAAATGCTAGTTCATAAAAATGTTTTTATTCAATTTGATCCAAATCAAGCATAAGATCATGTAAGAAGGCAGCAGCTGCGTCTGTTGCTTCCTGATGTCTGGCCCAAGACAGATAATAAACTATGCTAGCGACATGGGCGCAGCTCCCGACAGTTCGGCGGCCGTGTATACATGAGCAGTAGTACTCTTCTATACTTTGTCGTCCGTGTTGTGTTGGGTTTAACAAAATATATGTATAGTACTACAACCGATTAAAAAGTTGAAGTTCGTGAACACATTCGTAAGAAGTTGGCTGTTGTATCATCACAGCGCTAATATTTTCCATTTACCTATTCGTATTAATTGTTTAAGTATTTCGTTTACATATTTATCTTGTTAATTTGAGTATTTATTATATATTAATAGTGCATGTATAGTTTGTATATGTATATTATTATATTTATCTTGTTAATTTGAGTATTTATTATATATTAATAGTGCATGTATAGGTTGTATATGTATATTATTGTTCGTTTTAATTGTATTTGAATAATTTCAATCGCTTTTAATTCATCATATTGCACCTACCACTATTCTCTGCATCACCCAAAGGTTGACTGGTAGAGAATGCCGATGGCATTAAGTCCGCCTATGTACATTTGTGTGCTGAAGTATTAAAATAAATAAATAAGTACTGTTTCGATCGGATATGACGTGACTGGATTCGCCCTCTGATCAAAATCTTATTATCAATTAAATGTTGATTTCGATACATTTTTATGAAATAATCCCCGTTTGGTCTTATGTGCTCGTGACAATAAGACCTTGCGATTCTCAAATGGTATGAGCCCAACGTGAATAAGATCAAATCTTCATAGGTCAGCTGTGGAAAATCTTCAAAGTCTGGACTGTTTCCATCTAGAGGCACGAATGCTACTCTTTGTCTGTTCAAGTTATTTGTTGATACGTATTCTGCTAACTCATTTTCTATATTTATATTTTGATTTATAATATCGACAAACTGATCGGCGTATATATTATCTTCATATGGCCGTCGAGAAGCGTTGATAACTGCCGCGGTTATTTTGAAATCGGTCATCATATTTCGCATCGCAACATTAAAATATGTACGTCGAAATATTTTAAAATCTTTCTTAAATCGTCCATTAATTGTTTCGATTACCCAACGGCACATTGTAATTAATCGAGCGTCAATTGTTGATAACTGTTCTCCCCTTCCTCTAGTTGGCGGCATGTGGGGATTATATCCACGTTCTTCAATTGCAGGGATCGAATCCCGAAAGCCACGGTCCAATAGAAACACGTCGTTAAGTCTAAGATACCAATGCCAAGCTGAATCTTCTTGCATCAGGCTGCGCATAATAGTTGCATCCGAAGTAGTCGCTGAATATGGTCCTACGACTTCTATTATATAACCGTCTGTACATACGATCAGAAAAGGCTTTACCAGGTTGCACTCTTCTAAAGGTAAATATATGTTCCGTCGAACACAAGAATTGCTGCCGGTTCAGTTTGGCTACCACCAAAAATATGAGTTGGGATACGAAGATTTCGTGCCACCACTTCTTCTCTAGTTAAATGATTTAAACCCAGGTAACGTGGAACAAAATCTTCAGTTAAGCATTCTCTCGCTGTTTTTAACTTCCTCTCTAATGTTCTTCTAGATATTTGGAATTTCGTAGCTAAGCGCTCATCAGATTGACCAGTTCTTGTTTTAGTCAAATACATTCCTAAAGTAGTAGCAGGACGATCAGACCTGTTACGAAGAGACGGTGTTTGGTCTAAAATAGTCATGAACTCAGAGACGCCTGGACCGATTTGGAAAATTCTTCTTTACGTTGAAAGGGTTTACTTCACAGGTAGTCCCATGGTCATCAGTTCTGGGGCTGGTAATGGGACCCTCGATATATCGAGGGGACTCTTCAAATTTAATTACAAATGTATATTTTTCAGACCTTTTCCTACACTTGTAGTATGATGACGTTATTAATTGCCAAATTTCATGTTCTAGGTCAACGGGACATACCCTATTCATTTTGATTCCCTTGAGAGTGTCGAAATATTCGTTGTTTGCGGCATAAACAGCCGTATCTTTTTTTACGTTAACTTAGAACTTTGATTTTTTCACAGCTTCAAGGGACCGTAGACTTAAGTACATGGTTTTAATTTCAACTCGATACCTCCACGCGTTCCCGAGATATAATTATGGTCTTGACAGACAGACGGACGGACAACAAAGTGATCTTATAAGGGTTCCGTTTTTTTTCCTTTTGAGGTACGAAACTCTAATTACTTAATGATGTGCTTATAATGCAGATTTGCACGGAGTACTCATGAGGTTAAAATGACCCTCTTCCAAGCCTATTGTCAGACTTTCTACACCTGCAGTCTGTGGGTCAAGTATACGCAGAGGGCATACAGCGCTCTGCGTGTCCAGTACAACAATGCATTCAGAATGCTTGTGGGGTTGCCGCGGTTCTGTAGCGCGTCGGGTATGTTTGCTGATGCGAGGGTGGATGATTTCTACGCAATTATCCGCAAGCGTTGCGCCTCTCTAAGGTGCAGAATACGCGGCGGCTCCCACGGCATGCTGAGGGCATTGAGTGACCGGTGGGACTGTCCAATGCTCGGCCGATGGGTGGGACTGCACACAAAGGTCGTAGCTAGGTGAGTGGACTGGCATCTTTGTTTTGTAAATTGTAACTGTTTTGTTCTTATTGTATGTGTACCTACTAACAATAGTTTGATAAGTTTAATGTATTTACTAACACTATGGACCTCGGTCTGCAAATAAATAAATAAATAATTATGAATTAGGTTTAATTCAAATAATAGTTTTCAACTTGATTTAATTATTAATTGGAAGAATGACAGACACATGAACCGCTTTTTTAAGAACATCAAAATAATAGTGATGGTTTAATCAAGCAAGAACTATTATTAGAATACAATCTATTGCATAAAAGCGCGTGTTAATAATTAACATAATACGTTTCTCCCATGTTTTCATTATGACAGCTGACCATAACCCTCCACTTGCACGAGCACGTTCCGTCACTAGTCTCTGACATTAACATTTGTTTTTATAGTAGGGGAGCCCAAGCGGGGATTTCGGGATTTACTCGAGCGCGTCAGAATAACATGAGGGGGCAACCTTGCACCTTGTGAAGTACTCCCACAATACCTGAGCCAGAGGAGAGTACATAGGGTCAAACGTTTAGGACAGCTGATCAGATCAGTAAAAAAAATCGATCTCTCGATTTACTCGAGCGCATCAGATTAAGGTAAGGTAAGTTAGTTACATGCAGAAAAGTGTGCATTTGAATAATCTGACAGTTCGAGCGTGACATAAGGAAATGGGAGTGTCACAAAGTTGCAAGAAAAAAACGTCACCTGGACATTCTCGAGTGCATTTTTTTTTTTAAGGAAATTAGTCACGATTCAAGGAAATAATATAATCTGCCGATTTGCACAAGTCGAAGTAGCTAAAATCATAAATAAAGTGTGGTACATGCAGTCGCTGAGAACTATGTACTTCCCACTTCGCGCCACTCTAACCTTCTCACTCTTTCCTTATTGTAACGTTGCACATTTCTACGGTAAACTTTATACTTATAAATAATATGGCAACATTTAATTGGAATTATAGTGGCAACATTTTAAGCAATGACAGCTGCGCGCCTATTGGCCGTGTCTCCCTACGATGCCATATTACACGAGACAAGGCTTTCTATGGGCCTGCACGTCATTTCTCGGGAATACATCAGCTGAAGCGAATAGCCATTTAGTACTCCTTAAAAGTCTAGATCCTTGCTAGTTACTACTTGAAATCGTAACTCTAAAAATTATGAGTGAAGAACCCCAGAAGGGGTTCTTTCCTGCCTACATCTTCTTCAATACCTCTCGAGGACCGACAGGATCGGAATTAGGAATTTTACGAGGTTTTATTCGTAATATTATAAAAAAAAAAGTTCAAAGTGTCAGATTAACAATGCCCCTCAAAATAATCGTCAGATTTTTTGACAAACATGACTGGAACATCAAACTGAAAATCGAGTTTTAAAAAATCGTCACGTAATGTAAAAAAAATTCAAAGTGTCAGATTAACAATACCTCTCATCAAGCTGAACCTCCTGTATGAAAATCTGACACGCTCGAGTATTGCAATATGGCGATTTTTTTTTGCATTTTCAAAAAATCTACGTTAGTTTTTTTTTTACATTTTTGAAGATCTGTGGACGCTTCCCCATCACTGAACGGAGAAACATTACAGAACCTTTTATTCTTCTTATCATCTAAACTACAAAATGTAATAGATTCCCACGACGCTCGAGTAAATTGACATTTAGCATCAATGCCTCCCCCTACTATTAGATTCGTTGGTCGATGTTAGATTATTTAATGTTTGAATGTATTTCACATGTTCATTGTTTCATTTTTAGGGTTCCGAAAAAAAAGGAACCCTTATAGGATCACTCTGTCTGTCTGTCTGTCCGTCTGTCACAGCCAGTTTTCTCCGGATCCACTGAACCGATTCTATTGAAATTTGGTACACATATGGACTTCTATGACCCAAACATGGACGCGTTCTGTAAATCATTAAATTTTTGGTATGGGGGTCACTTATATCGTGTGACATATCAAATGAAAGGGCTTACTGTGAGGGTTTTAATTATATTTTTTCCATAATTTTAAAATAAATGGTTTTGAAGTTATTCAAGAAATGGCCATCCCCCCCCCTTATCTCCGAAACTACTGAGCCTAAAATTTTGAAAAAAACGGAGATAATAGATCTTTACCTGAAGATTACAGGAAAACCTATAAGAAGTCTGTAGTGTTAAAATAACATGTTAAAAAAAAAAATTCGTTCGGAACCCTTTGCACGCGAGTCCGACTCGCACTTGACCAGTTTTTTACATACAGGGTGAATTTTTTGAGTGTAGTTTCAAGGCCAAATCCGAAACTATAACGAATATCGAAAAACACTGAAAGGAGTCTTGAGCCCGCCGAAACACCCCATCCGAAAGTGTAATGATATAAAATATCCAAATAAATATTTCTCTTTCTTTCTTTGTTAAGTTGATTTTTAATTACTTTTATTTTTCTCACATGGCGACTTTGCCTTCAAATATCTCGCCAACATGACACTTTAGGGCACCACGTTGCTAAAAGTTTTGTCTACCCATATAATATATGCAAGTTAGATCGTGCGCCGCAACTTTGAAACATAAAAAAAATGGCAGCGGGGCTGTTATGCCAGCTCCCATAGAAAAAAAGTTCAAACCCCTTCCATCTTTCTTGGTCCAGTAGTTTTCGAGATATTGTGATTAATCAGTGAGTGAATGAACGACGACAGCGACGACTTCGAGTGCATTAGCGTCGTACGTGTGAGGGTGACGTATGGACGTACCTGTCGGCGAGCAGCTCGGGCGCGTCGTCGGTACCGTCGTCTCCGCGGAAGCGCGGCCGCACGCACAGCTCCTGCAAACAACACGACTCGAGTACAGACTGTGGTACAGACTGCCGCGCATCAGCCGCGCCAGCCGCACGAAAGAGTTGCCGCGGCCCTGGGGGGCTACTCTCTAACGAAATCCGTAGTTTCGGGCTTAGTTGCGGGCGAGCGTATTCTACTCCGTATCACCTACAGACTTACGATTAGTCCCGAACCCGAACTGAGAATGAATGACAACACGATTTCACAGTAACTGTCAAATCGTGTTATCATTAGTTCTCAGTGGTTAGGTGATACGGAGTAGAAAATGCCCGCCCGCAACTAAGCCTAAATTTCGGCAGTCGGTGTTTTTGGTTTTGTTCCTTTGTTTTTAACACCGACTTCCGAAATTAAGATTATTTTATTCTTTGTAGTGTTTTGTTTGGAAGTCGGTTATATTTTTTTGTAAAACGTTTTTTATTTTCACGTTTATGCGGTGATACTTGAACGACGTCTTCGTTAACGCAGAAATTGAAATAAGCAAAAATGCTCATAAAATAAAAATTACTGAACCAAACTGAATCAAATTTTTAAGGGACCAAATGGCAAGTATACTGCATCGAACTAAAAAAGAATCACAGAAATCGGAACAGAAACCTCGGAGTAATTGGTGTACATACATAAAAAAATACCCACGGAATTGAGAACCTCCTCCTTTTTTGGAAGTCGATTAAAAAAAGAATTAGCGAAATCGGTCCAGCCGTTCACGCGTAATGTCGTGACCAAGGGAAATAGATATACATGAAATTACGTTACGTAAATATAGCAGGTAGGATTGAAGGACAATCTTGATTTTGTTGATGAAAAAATGTTGTCCCATACGTCAATGTACGTCACGGCCAATTCTCCAACCGAAAATATAAGTTTACTAGCACTTCGCCCGCGACTTCGTTCGCGCGTGTTTAGTTGGTACTCCACGAACTACATCTCCCCTCTACCCTCTTAATAGGGTAATGTGTAAATTACTTCTTAATAGACTCAACGTTTTGCTCATACCGCAACATTTTTCTAACTTAAAGTATTTTTATACCCGTCGTAACTTTTAAACGAAAGGCCCGGTTTGAATAATTTAAAGTGATACATGTACATGTAGGTACATAATCAACCTTAATTATTAAATAATTTAAATGGATGAGGATTAATATCATGAGACCAAAATCACCATTTCACCCGGGTTTTGATTCAATAATTGAAACAAAACCCGGTAATTGTGACTTAACCATAATAGTTGGAAATATACCCTCGCGGACATTTTTATAGATATTGATGTCCTCTATTAAATTGTAGTACATCACTTTGCTCTATTGTCAATAGTTTCCGCAGCGTACGCGTAAATAAGGATTTTTTTAGTATTTTTTCACACCTTGAACATTATCGAAGTTTTCATACGGATCTCTAATTTTTTTGAAAATATTCTAAAGCCTATGTTACTCAGTGATAATGTAGCTTTCTAACAGGAAAGAATTTTTGAAATGGGTCCAGTATTTTTTAAGTTTATTCGTTACTAGTGGACGTCACGCGGTTTCACCCGCGTAGTTCCCGTTCCCGTGGGAATACGGGGATAATATACATATAGCCTATGTTACTCCCTGATAACGTAGCTATCCAATGCTGAAAGATTTTTTCAAATCGGTCCAGTAGTTTCGGAGCCTATTCAATTCAAACAAACAAACATACAAACAAACAAACAAATCTTTCCTCTTTATAATATTAGTGTAGACATACAAAAATACAAATCTTTCCTCTTTATTATAAAATTAGTGTAGATGTAGATAATGGCAAAAAAAACCTAATATACTTCCGTTACTGAGTGACTGACAGACAACGCACGAAACTACTTGTCTAGAAAGCTGTAAGGCTTTCCTACACGCCCTAGGGTAGCACTAAGAGAGGACTTCTCGAAATTCCCACGGGAACGGGAAAAAACGGGATATGCGCGTACAGTCAACAAAGCTATTGGGTATGCAGGCAGCTTTGGGGACCGAGTCACCCGCGTCCGTAGGAGAGTACCCAATGTTAACCCTACACGTGGTCCCCGGGTGGTGCTAATCAGGTGACATTAACTGACGGTAGGCTTAGACGCCAAGCGGCCTAGCTGCGTTCCGGTACGATGCTCAGTGTAGCCAATACAGAGGAGTTGGGTCGAAATAGTTGTTCCAATGCAGGCAGGCCAACTAGGCTTGCGCTGACATGGGCGTATCGGGAGACTAGTCGCGGAGGGTAGCGGGATCCGAGGCACGGTGCGCCGCTGGCCGACCGCAGGTAGATGGGGGCCCAAGTAGTGTTCTAGCCACACATGAAAGGCTGCCCCGCCAACTGTCGCAAAATCCCGGAAAGCACCATCGTGCTGGTTGGCGACCAGACGAGAGGGCCCGATGGACATTCCCGGGGGGGCTCGGGCGTCCCCGCAGTCTCCAGGCTAGTCCCCCAATGATGCCGTCCTGTCAGAGCGTGCCTGAAGGTTAGCAGCATGGAACCTCATTTCACTTCCTTCTCCTCTACCTTATTCACTCAAATCATGACCAGGAACATAAAGAGAAAAGCTGTACAGCGGCAGCACGCCCTCTCGCACAAAGTGCACCTCTCTAACATTCAAGGCACTTAAATCTCGCCGCAGTCCACTACCACCTCGAGACTGAGAAACCAGCGCTCTTGTTTCTGTCGGAGACGCAGATCGGATGTTCGTCAGACGTGTCTTACCTTTTATACCCAGGATTTGCCTTGGAGCACCATTTCAAACCACGCGCGGGCGTATGTATGTACGCCCGGGACGACATCTGCTATCGGCGTCTCCGCAACCTTGAAGACTCCAGGTTCTCAACGCTGTGGGTTATAGTGGACACAGGCCTCGACAAAATTGTTTACGCCTGTGTCTATCGTTCGCACGGCGGTGATTTGGAGACAAGGGCTCACACAGCACCTGAGTGAGGCGGCGGATGCGGCTCAGCAGCGGTACCCTTCTGCCCAATTGGTGTTACTGGGGGACCTCAACGCCCACCATCAGGAGTGGCTCTTCCCATACCAGTGCACAGACCATGCTGGACGAGAGACGCGAAAGCTAGCGCTAGCGTTAAATCTCACCCAGCTGGTCCAGGGGGCAACGAGGGTGCCGGATGTTGATTCGCACACAGCCAATTGCTTGGACCTTTTGCTGACAACAGATCCAGACCGCTACTCGGTGACGATTTCTTCACCACTGGGTAGTTCGGACCACTGTCTGGTGAAGTCTGTATCCGTCTACTCGACGCCCGATCCCAGCCCAAGAGGCACCCAGCGGGTATGGTGATACAGGTCATCAGATTGGGATGGCATGCGATCTTTCTTCGCATGTTATCCTTGGCAGCCTACTTGCTTTTCTTCGACTGATGCTTCGTCGTGTGCGGACGTCGTGACGGATATGCTGCGGAGGGGAATGGAGTACTACATTCCGTTCTCTGATGTAACCATGTCTGGCGAAGCTCGTCCATGGTTTGGTGCCGAGTGCAATCGCGTTGATGCGCTTAAGCACTCGGCGTACCTAGCATGGGTCGATGCTCGTTCGCGCAAAGCAAATGACGTGAGTCGGAAGAAGAGAGCCTTTAACACGGCTGCCAAGTCCTGCAAGAAGGTGTTGCGGAGGGCTCGGTTTGACCACATTAGCCGAATAGAGAACAAACTTTCTTCATACCCAGCGGGTAGTAAGGCTTTTTGGTCCCTGGCTAAGTCGGTCGAATCGAACTTCTGCCGCCCCTCATTACCACCACTGCTGAGACCCGACGGGACGCTGGCCCACTCCGCTGAGGAGAAAGCAAACTTGTTTGCGGAATCTTCGTCTTGATCCTGGTGGCGCGAGGCCCCCTGCTTCTCCTGCTGGATGCGAGTCGAGTATGTCGAACACTCGAATTCATCAGAAGGACGTCCGTAGGGTACTGCGTAACCTAGACGTGAACAAGGCTAGTGGCCCCGACGGGATACCGGCAATTGTTCTGGAGACTTGTGCGCCTGAGTTGTCTCCGATCTTGACACGCCTATTTCACCTTTCGTTTGAGACTGGAAAAGTGCCGAAGGCTTGGAAGCAAGCTAACGTGCAGCCCGTGCCCAAAAATGGTAGTCCAGCTGACCCGTCGAATTATAGACCTATCTCGGTAACGTCCATACTCTTACAGAGTATGGAACGCGTGCTGAATCATAAGCTCCTGGCATACCTAGAAGCGAATGATGTCCTTAGTGACCGACAATACGGGTTCCGCCGAAATCGGTTTACTGGGGATCTTCTTGCGTATAGAAAGAAGAAGAAAGAAAGAAAAAGCGTTTATTTGCCATTCACATCTGAAGTGAGGCCATAGAGAAGCACGGGGAGGCACTAGCGGTCTCCCTTGACGTCTCGAAGGCCTTCGACAGGGTCTGGCACGATAGCCTTATTAGTAAGCTTCCTTCCTTCGGTCTGCCCGCCGGATTGTGTGATTGGATCGCGGATTTCCTGAGGGATCGGTCTATCCGAGTGGTTATAGATAGCTGCTCGTCTGGACTGCTGGATATTAATGCCGGGGTTCCTCAGGGGTCGGTGTTTTTGGCAACACTGTTCTTACTGCATATTAATGATCTGTTAAAACCCGGTACCTTTGGGTATGCAGACGACAGCACTGTTGCTGAGAGATACATGTCCGACGCACGAGCTGGTGGGCCGCAGATCCGGTCTCTCCGGGAGGCTATGTTTGAGCGCTTGAATGTGTCCTTACAGACTGTCTCTGAATGGGGCGATGCTATTCTGGTCAAGTTCAATACTGCTGAGACCCAAGCGTGTCTATTTTCCGCCAAAAGGAGCCAATTCCACCCAGCTCCATCTTTCCGAGGTGCAACCGTGCCGATAACCGACCAACTTGAGCTTCTTGGGGTAACATTAACATCTACCCTCAATATTGGCCCTTTCATAGAGGCAAAAGCTCAAGTGGCTGCAAAGAAGTTGTTGGGGATCCTAGCAAAGGTGAGACGGTATTTCACGCCGGAACAGCTGCTCAGACTATATCAAGCGATCAAGCGCAAGTTCGATCGTGTATGGAGTACTGCTCTCATCTTTGGGACGGATCTGCCAGATACCAGCTTGATGCCCTTGATTCAATTGAGAAACGAGCCAAGAGGATCATCGGCAATGATAGGCTCGTCGCGACGTCGCGTCTTGAGCATCGACGATCGTCGGTTTTCTACCGGTTGCATTTTGGGGAATGTGCGACGAAATTGCATAATTTAATTCCGCCAAGCCCGTTCCATCATCGGACCACAAGACGAACGGCGATGCGCCACCGGTACATGGTGCCCCACCCACACGCACAAAACGTTTTGGGAACACATTCATAGTGCGTACAGCTAAGGAGTGGAATTCCCTGCCGGAGTCTGTGTTTTCTGATAGCTACAACCTGGGAATCTTTAAGTCAAGAGTGAATAGGTTACTTCTAGGCAAGCCATCTTCGACCACATCGTCGCTTATCATCAGGTGAGATAGTGGTCAAACGCACGCCTAAAAATATTGAAAAAAAAAGCTAACTTGCAACTACTTTTACTACTTAGGGTTCCGAAAAAAAGGAACCCTTATAGGATCACTCGGGTGTCTGTCTGTCTGTCTGTCCGTCTGTCACAGCCAGTTTTCTCCGGATCCACAGGACCGATTCTGTTGAAATTTGGTATACATATGGACTTCTATGACCCAAACACGGACGCGTTACGTCAATTATTAAATTTATAGTATCGGGGTCACTTTTGGGGGTCAAACTAGAAAAAAAAAGATTTTTGAACAATATCGTGTAACATATCAAATGAAAGGGTTTTTTTGAAGATTTAAATTATATTTTTGTCATAATTTTAAATAAATAGTTTTGAAGTTATGGGGGTCAAACTAGAAAATTAACAAAAAAATATTTTTGGACAATATCGTGTGACATATCAAATGAAAGGGCTTACTGTGAGGGTTTTAATTATATTTTTGTCATAATTTTAAAATAAATGGTTTTGAAGTTATTCAAGAAATTAGACGAAAAATGACCATTCCCACCCTAATCTCCGAAACTACTGAGCCTAAAATTTTGAAAAAAAATGGAAATAATAGATCTTTACCCAAAGATTACAGGAAAACGTATAAGAAGTCTGTAGTGTTAAAATAACATGTTAAAAAATAAAATTCGTTCGGAACCCTTTGCACGCGAGTCCGACTCGCACTTGGCCAGTTTTTTTTTCAAAGTTGCGGTAGAGAACATTCCAACAAACAAAAAAATTTTAGGAACTTGGTGCCCAAAGTCACCATTTGAATTGTCAAGTTGTCTATTTTTACTCGACTGCGAAAGAAGGAGGGTTATGTTTTTCGAGTGTATGTATGTATATTTCTTTGGCACGCCCTAGAGCCTAAACGGCTCGATGGATTTTAGCTTGAGAGGTGTCGTTAGATTCGTATTTACTGTGAGAGTGACACTGGGTATCTATATACTAATATAATATATAATATAATATATAATAAATATATAAAGCTGAAGAGTTTGTTTGTTTGTTTGTTTGTTTGTTTGCTTGAACGCGCTAATCTCAGGAACTACTGGTCCGATTTGAAAAATTCTTTCAGTGTTCGATAGCCCATTTATCGAGGAAGGCTATAGGCTATATATCATCACGCTAAGACCAATAGGAGCGGAGCAGTAATGAAAATTGTGACGCAGACGAAGTTGCGCGGGTCAGCTAGTATACTAATATATAAAGTTGAAGAGTTTGTTTGTTTGCTTGAACGCGCTAATATCAGGATCTACTGGTCCGATTTGAAAAATTCTTTCAGTATTAGATAGTCCATTTATCGAGGAAGGCTATGGGCTATCTATCTATCACGCTAAGGTCAATAGGAGCGGAGCAGACGAAGTTGCTGTATAAAAGAAGAAACTGACTGACTGATCGATCAACGCACAGCCGAAACTGCTGATCGAAGAAAGCTGAAATTTGGCATGTAGCTTCCTTACACTCTATAGGGGTGCACTAAGAGACGATTTCTCGAAATTCCTACGGGAACGGGAAAAAAGGGATATGCGCGTACGAAGTCGCTGGTGAAAGCTAGTATCAAAATAAAAAGAAAACCAAATGGCGGATTTTTGGCGCCAAATTCAAATGTTTGGCTGTAGCTTAAATGGCTTGATGGATTTTAGCTTCAAAGGTGTCGTTAGCTTCGTATTAATATTGTGAGAGTGACAATGGGTATATGAAAATAAAAATAGCCGATTTTTGGCGCCAAATTATGCCTTCAATAAATTTTTAAGTTTCAAACCCTATCGAGTGGGGTATCAAGATAAAGGGCTTGAGGAGACGATTCCAAAAATGTAACTAAATAAAATGTAGGAAATATCTGCATCAGACTGCTTGAAAAGCGACTCGTTTCGGACTTTTTGTTTGTAGCGGTCAGGTTTTATGATAGAGTATTTTTTTTTTATTGGGAAAATAAACAGCTACAATATACATAATAATATACAAAAACAAAATATGTTAAAGGAGCGTTGACAATATTTCAGCCCACTGCATTATCCACATATTTACATACAATAATTTAAAAGATAGAAATAAAAGAGAGAAATAATTTAAAGTACCTTCGAATCTACATTGAAAAATGACGCGGGCCGCTCGGTGCGGGGAGCAGCCGCCACCATTTTAATAAATGATAAATAAAAACCGAGTGATTAAAATACAGACGTTTCTTTAGCTTATCCCTATGTGCCAGTAAATTAAAGAATAGAAAAAGACTAAAATAGTGGTCGAAGCCTTGTGGTTCCCGGGGACATACCACATCCCCTCCAGCCCAACGTGAGGTCAGATTCTGCACTAAAATAAAATATACTTAAAATTGTGAACTATTATTATGTTTGTTTATTTTAATATATTATTAGATTATTAATGATTAGATTTAAAATAAAAGGATTAAATAAACGATTTATCAATGTTAACGTCATTAAAGTCGATTTGTGCATTCAAAATAAATGTCTTAAGTCTAGCCTTAAATGTACCAATGTTCGTTAGGTCCCTTATGGGTGGGGGAATGTTATTCCAACATTTGGAGGCCGTGTAACGAAAGCTTCCTCGGAAGGCTGCAGTACGGTAATGCGGGGTAGCTAGCTGCTGAGCACAACGCCTGGCCTTGCGCTCACGGTGACTATTTACCCAGGCAAGCTTCGTTAATATAAAAATAACCTTAATTTCGGAAGTCGGTGTTAAAAAGCAAAGAAACAAAACCAAAAACTTTATTCTTTGTAGTGTTTTGTTTTGTTTTGTGTTCGGTTATATTTTTTTGTAAAAAGATTTTTTCGTCGGTTAAAATCAATTAGACCATATGATGGTTATACTAACCTTTGCATTACGCCAAAGTATTACTATGCCACAGTATTATTATGCTAATAAAAGTCATGCGAAAACGTTATGACAAATAATATAATGCCTGAAGATGTTATAGCAAGAGAGGTTTCCCTAGTACCTAAAGTGAAGTGAACCCGTAAGGCGAAGTGTGCGAGGTAGCGCGTGTGGCATTCACCATCGAGAGACAGTCGCGCGCAGCTTCCCGGAAAGCGATCACTGTAGGAAGTGGATCAGCGCGTGCTCGTGAGACCAGCCGCAGAACAATCGCGCCGCACAACACTACCGACTGCTACCGACCGACGCGACGCCAACATGCCCTACAAACGGAGTAACGCTCGAATGTGGGGCGGCAGGCGGCTATCATAACGGCTCTTAAGTGTAACTGCGCCGCTGTCATTACATGGTGTCGGCTAGCGGAGCGCTCCGCCGCGCCGCGCGCCGGCTAGCACGTCCACGTCGCCCACCTACCACGACGACAGAGCCTTATTGTTTTAACCGTGACTCATGCAAGTTTCATCAGCTGATAGTATGGACGAACTTGGCCCATACAGCCACGCAGTATCCGATCCGAACCCCGACCGTGTTCCATCCGAATTGAAACAACATTCGGTCGTATGGAGCACAATTCTAGCGCCGCCAGTGCCGCCACTCCTTCCAAAAGTAAGTAGGGTACGGCTAGTTGGCAGTGGGACGGATTCGGCCGCGCTCGCGGTTTGCTGCACTTTCCTCGCAGGTTTCACTGGCAGGTGCAGCCAACGTTTATGTAAATGAGGTGTAATGTAAGTAGCCCATTAGCGAGCAGCCGCGCGCACGCCGCCGGCGCCGTGCGCGTCACTGTGGCGGCAAGTGTGCGCCTGTGCGGTGATGGCGCGCATGAGAGAATCTAACGCATGACACTTGTACAGTTGTACCTACACTATACCGCGCAGCTAAATCTAGACAAACTTGAAGGAACCAGATGTCATCAGCAGGTCTGACACAAAGTTTTAATTTACTGAGTATTGTAGATAAACGTGCTTGGCAAAAACGTAAACCAAAATGTATTTGCACAGTGTTTAGTTAGTCGGGCGCTGCGTCGGCAAACACTGGCCCGCTGTTGAAACAAGTGCACGCCTTTGCGTGTGTGCGCGTGACGTGACGTGTCACGGGCTCACGGGTGGCGGGTACATCTGCAACGCCAAAGTTGAACCACTGAGTGGACGCAAAGTTAGCAGCGGTTCTTAACACAACTACACGAGCTTCCTTACGTACCCATGGGCCACGCACGACCAACTCGACAGGAGCTATGCTATGTATTACGGTCAAGTGGTGGCCGCCTGCCGTCAACAAATACCCGGCAAGATTGCAGTACGCCGCGCGCCGCTGCAGCGCTGCGGCGTCGACGAGGGAGTGCGCGGCCGCGCGGGGCTCGGACGCACGCTCGTCGTCGCCAACCTTGATGTCTCTCGCCGACGATCGCACGAACGCTCTCGAGGCCAGGCAGGCGGCAGCACCGTTATACCTTTTGAAAGACCATAAGCAAGTACCTACAGCGCAGTAATAATTGTGAAATCTATCCGACCGGATGCAATATGTCAGAACAGAACTGAGTATGATTGAAACGGCTACTCTCGGCATGTGTTAGTACTCACAGCATACGTGCGAGTTGATCGTGCACGTCGCGCGAGTTGATCGTGCACGTCGGGCGCTGATGTCTGTAGCGCGCTCAGCAGCCCCGCAAGCGGCGTGCGCTCCAGTGCGACTAGCTCGGCTACACCCCTGCGCGCCGCACACTCTGTACGCTGCACACACCATGACACCAGAGCCAGACCTCTGGATGGGTTTCAAAGCCTACATAGACATTTGAGGACTAAATCAATGGGACAAAATAATAATAGTGTGTATCGTGAAAAGAAGAACTATTTGTTTAGTCTATGACGACATGTACTAAGTATGCGATACGACATGCGCAGCCGCAGCGAGCGGCGCGCCGGAAGCGGGTTCCGTTACTAGCTGCCCATATGTATGTATTAAAGAGCCCTTAGCGGCAGCACAGCGCTGCGCGAGGCGTCGCCGGCCGCGCAGAGCAAGCAGGTACTCTGCACGCGGTTCAGGAGGAGTACTTCTGCAGGCGTATACACCACGGCGCTGTACACTCACAACAGCACCCGAGCTGTGAGGGAGTATACTCACGTGCGGGCGCAGCCAGGCGACCGCGCGCGCCAGGCGGGCGTCGCCCAGCGCGCGCGCGGTCGGGAAGGCGCCGTCCTCGAACAGCGCGCCTGACGCCTCCGAGCCGCTCCAGCACCTGCACACACACACACATGTCAGGATGTGTTTGTTTTTCTGAATCAACCGTTTCGATTCGTGGCTGGCATCCAATGATGTTATTCGTCATGATAACTTCGTCCATAATTGCACAGACAAAACCTTCGGTTTCTCCAAAAAGGTTACCGAAACGCAGCCAGGCTACGGAAGCTAGTTGATCTACGTCAGGCCCATGTAGGGCCCGGAAAAAGCGTCCATTAAGTTCCTTACTCTGCCATACCGCCCTACGATCGTTAGTGTCAAGCACCGCAGTTTTACCAGTTCTCATTTGCCAAGGAAAGCGGGGTGAGTCCCTTGTCCACTGCCACTAAATGCATAACCACGTGGACAGCTAGGAAATATTCCCTGAGACAGCATTTCTTGCGATTGTGGAGCGTCTTAGCATTTAAAAAACCTCGACCTCCACACTTTCGCGGGACCGACGACCATGGGTGATGCGTTCATCCAGGGCGTCAAGTTCCGTTTGAGTCCATTTAAGTATGCCGAAAGAGTACTCGTACATCAATACCAGCGTGACCCAATTGTTGAAGGCGGCCACCTTGTTTTCGCCTGATACAAGGCTATTAAATACTTTCTTCAGGCGGCCAAAGAAGCGCTCCTTCAACGATTTTCATGTCAGTAACATTGATACCTAACGCTTCCGACATACCCAAATACGTATAAGTTTCAGTTGAGGATCTCAGGTTTATGGAATCCGAGAGTTGAGTTCCCACGGATTCCATAATCTCTCCACGCTTTACATGCATGAACGCACATTTGTCCACACCAAACTCAATCCTGATGAATTCTCCAGCAGTTTGCTAAGAGAATTCAAGGCTAGGTAAAACCAAAGCGGACTCAAACTATCGCCTTGAAATATACCCCGCTCGATCCTTACCGGTTTGCTATTCCTCTGGATATTTCGACACCCTGGATAGCGAAGGACTGTTCTCCATTGCCCCATACACGACATCAGGAAGGTGCATAGCATTGCATCAATTTTATACAATTCTAGCACCCTCATGAGCCATGTATGAGGAATCGAGTCATAGGCCTTCTTATATATAGTCTATCCGGCATGTCGACAGGCCGAACCTGTTGGCTAATGGCCATATATATGAGGAGTAGCTCCTTAGTACCGCGGGATCCCTTCCTACATCCATTTTGAGAGGCTGACATGATGTGTATATGACTATTATTCTTTGCTCTCAAAGTGAATGTAAGAACTTTATAGGCCGTCGGTAAACACGTAATCGGTCTATAATTTTTAGGCACCGCAGTACTACCTGCTTTATGGAGCAGGTGGGTTATTCCTGTAGTTAAGAACTGGGGCAGCGACCCAGACTCTAAGGCAGACTGAAATTGAGACGCTAAGTGAGCGTGCGATATTGTAAGTAAATTTGATCCAGAAAATGTGCAGACTGTCCGGCCCTGGAGATCATTATTATTATTCTCTTTATTCATCTTACTAAAATTACAAATTTATATTTTTAATATTCCTTAAAAAACACACACAAAAAAAAAACATTTAAAAATATAAAAGCAGTAGCCGCAGGCATCGGGAGCAAGGTCCAAGCTACCGGTGGTTAGGACTCCAGAGAAAAGAACTTCCTCACAATACGAGCCGTACCGAGGAATACTTCTGTACCAGCCCTTTTATCCAACCGAGTGACGCCAGCTTCGACAGATGGTCGTCTTAGCTTTTGGCCATCAGGCCATTGCCCGTAACAACTATCGGCACAATGACAGCCGAGTCCACATTCCACATGTCGACAACGTCGTGTGCTAAGTCGAGATACTTGATTTGTTTCTCTTTCTATGCCTCCACGAGGTTCTCGTCATGCGGGATGGTAACATCGATTATTATCATTGTGTGGCCCGCTAATCGGTCTATCACCACTATGTCAGGCTTATTGTCAACACTAGTCCTATCAGTGATGATCGACCGATCCCAGTACAACGTGACATGGTCATTCTCGAGAACTGGGTCGTGCACATACTTGTAATACGGTACCTCAGAATCCACAAGTTTGTACTTCAGAGCAAGGTGCTGATGGATAATCCTGGCCACTTGGTTGTGCCTGTGCAAGTACTCGTCGTTAGCCAAACGAGAACAACCAGAGATGTCTGATGGACTCACCCGGATGGTGGCATGCCCGACACACGTCAACCGGCCCGTCCTTCATTATATGCTTCCGGTAGTTATTCGTCAAGATAACTTCATCCATAATCGCACATATAAAACATTCAGTTTCCCCAAAGAGATCACCGAAACGTAGCCAGGTCAAGGATGCTATGAAATCTACACGGGACCCATAGTAGCGGCCGCGAAGCTCCTTGCCTTTCCATACCTCCTTGCAGTCATCTGTAGTAAGTATCACAGTTTGCGCCAGTTCTCTTTAGCCATGGACAACGGGGTGAGTTCCTCGTCCACAGCTACCGCATCTCAGTGCATACATCGACTTTGAGAAAATATTCTCTGAGACTGCACATCTTGCGGTTGTGGAGAGTCTTAGCATTTAAGAAGCCTCGACGTCCACATTTCCGCGGGATGTACAGTCTCATCACCGATGAACGTGGATGATGCAACCGATTTGCAGTCAGCAGTGTACGGACCCTTCTATTCAGGGCGTCGAGTTCGGTTCGAGTCCATTTGAGTATGACCGTCCGAAAGAGTACATTAATACCCAACCGTTGAAAGCGCGCACTTTATTTCCGCCCGACAAAAGGCTACTTAAAACCTTTTAACAGGCGGCCAAAGAAGCGCTCCTTCCGCGATTGCTTCATGTCAGCAACATTGATACCCAACGCTTCCGACATACCCAAATACTTCTAGGTTTCGGTCGAGCTGAGGGATCTAACCTGTATGGAATCCTCCTCTCAGAGTCGAATCTCCCCTGTCTTTCCGTGCATGACTGCACATTTGTCCACACCAAAATCCATCCTGATGGCACTACTGAAGGTTACCTTCAGTAGCTCCATTAGTCGCAAATTGTTGGGGGGGTAGCCTAGGCTTAATTGTCCAACAGTGTGCTTAGAGGATACAGAGCTAAGCAAAACCAAATTGGACTCAAACTGTTGCCCCGAAATATTTCCCGTCTAATGCATACAGGCTCATCATTCCTTTGAATTGGTCGACATCCTGGATAGCGAAGGACTGTTTTCCATTGCCTTATACATGACTCAAAGGTGCGTAGATTTGCATTTGTTTTGTACTACTCCATCACCTTTATGAGCCATGTATGTGGCACACAATCATAGGCCTTCTTTTAATCTATCCAACATGCTGACAGATCCTTGCATGATTGACGAAGTTGTTGGCTTATGGCCATGTCTATGAGGAGTAGCTCCTTAGTGCCTCGGGACCCCTTCCTGTATCCATTCTGAGAAGCGGACATAATTGAGTTATTTTCAATGTGATTATTGATCTTCACTCTCAGGATGGACGTAAGAAGTTTATGGACCGTCAACAATCAAGTAATCGATCTATAATTCTTGGGTTCCGCAGGACTACCTGTTTTATGGAGCGTGATACCAGTTGTTATAAACTGTGGTAGCGACCCAGACTCTAAGGATGACTGGAATTGAGATGCCAGAAGCGCGTGTGAGCTGCTATACCACTTAAGCCAGAAGTTGCGCAGAGCGTCCGATCCCGGAGACTTCCAGTTTGGTAAAGGACGGACTGCTATGGCTACATCTAGTGGACTAATGTTAATTTTTCCCATTTGTGGTATAGCTTCACACACGCGCTCGACATCGCGCATCCAGCCACCCTCGGCATGACGGACGGGCACCGACTAGATATTTCGCCAGAATGTACTAGTGGCGATATCATCCGGGCGGCACACGTCCGTCAAACTTTGTTCAGGTCGCTTCCAAGCTCTACACAGCCACCTCTTATCGCTCTGGAACATGCGATTCTGCGAGTACCGAACAACCCGCAGCTTATACCGCAGAATTCGGTTTGCCCATGCACAAACTTTCTGCTTCAGGAAGTCGATACGCTCTGTGACACGGGGCGTGTAATCTCGAGGACTAATTCCAGTCCACGAAAACGCCCGCCTCACAAAGCACATCACACGTGGTCGTGTATTGCCCTCCTTGAAGCAGTATAGTTTGCCAATGAGTGCCCTAGCTTCATCAATACGCCGTTCGATACTGCACTGCCAGGCTGGTGCAGTAGGCTTTGGTCGCATAGTTTTGTCACAACTAGGAAACTTGACGTTTGCTAGACGACATGCCGCAACAGCCCCGCAAAACAGAATTGAGTGCGTATCAACGAGTCCCGTAGCTTACAAAGATGTTCTGTAGCAGCAAGTCCAAAGCACACACCAGCGCCCTATTCTTTTTGTGCATAGGTAACCGTGGTAATCAGGGCCTAAGTTCGGTCGGTGTTGATCTGTACTCGCGAAGCACGTCCTCTAGTGCGCTCCTCAGTCTATCGTTGCACTGGCAACGTACCGTGACAACCCTTTCATCTACCTCATCACTATCATTGTTGAGCCGCGGTGTGATGGCGGCACTAGCTGGCGCCTGTACCGCGGTCTGTGTCGGGTTTCAAGTGATAAGGTTATTCAGTACCTCTGAGCGCACTAGCGCAGCCTATCAAGTGCGGCATCGTCCAACCTGCGATTACGTTAGATGACCCGCACCTGATCCGACAGTCGTTGGACCGAGACGTTCACAGTTGGTTCTAGGTCCTGAAACAGAGACAGCATCTTGACACGGTATTATTATCATTTAAGGTATGTCTTGAACAATCTCGGGACCCTGAGGTCGCGGTCCTTTGGTAGGCGTTATTATCATTATTATTATGAGCTTGTACCGTACCACTGTAGGGCAAAGGCTTCCGTTTCCTCCTACTGTCAAATTATGTTAATTTATGTGTAGTGTAATACAACTACAGCTACACTTTGTTCTGCTGAGGAACATCGCTTTCGAGTTTTCGGAGAAATTATCATCAGGGAGATAAGATCGGTTCACACGGGCTCGCGAGGCGCGGTCGTGGCTGCGCGAACATGTGTGAAATGAAAGGTCATTGCGTTACATACAACAATCACTTGGAAGTGGTCTGCTTTCCGCAAATTAACATAGTAAATTAATGAGTAATTTCAAATGCCATACCACGCCATAGTACAATGTGTGTAGCAGAGCTAACACAAACTGTCCCAGTATTTTAAGATATGCTATATACATACGTACAGTACAGAGGTAGAGACTTGCTGCCGTTTCGTGCGAGGCGGTGCGGGGAGGTGCGGGGCGGGGCGGGGCGGGTGCTAGAGAAGAACTCACCTGGAGAGCTCGGAGTGGCGGTCGTCGCGCAGCGCGGCGCCATCTGCACACAACACACACTGTTAGCGCGCGCGTCACGCACGCGCGCCCGGCCTGCTGGCGAGCCTCGAGCCACGAGCTCGGCAAACGGACAGACGTCACGTTACTGGACTGAGACCGATGAGCCCCGATGCCCTCGCCAAGCCTACGGCCTCTCATTTATTTTTTATTTAACATATTTAAATGTACCGTATGGTGTCGGCCGGTGCCGTATGGTGCCGTAAAAGAATAATACCATCCCATCACTTCCCGTGGGTGTCGTAAGAGGCGACTAAGGGACTCGCCAGAGAATAGGCAGCAGCGTTCTCTGTAAACACTGTACTCAACACCACACACAGCGATCGCCAACCCGCCTGCCAAGCGTGGCGATTATGGCTCCCTTTGGGGGAGGCCTATGTCCAGCAGTGGACGTCTTTCGGATGATATGATGATGATGAAATGTATGATGATGAAATGTGTGTGTGTGTGTGTAATGTGTAACGTAATGCCTACATTCTATAAGTATGCCCCGTGCCTCGGAAAGCACGTTAAGGCGTTGGTCCTGCGCCAAATGTGTCTGCGGTCGTGTGGGGTTGCCGTCCCATCGGAATATGGGAGCGACGGAAGAGGGAGTGCACCTGTGTCGGCGCACAAACTTGAGCACCATAACATATCTCGCGCCGATGCCTAGTCTCCGTTGTTAGTCTTCGGCCGCCACATGGCCGAAGTCGGTCAGGAGGACTATGTTGTATATTATAAATATCCTTTAATTGCAAATCCTTGAGTACGAAGGTATTATTTGCTCATATTATTTACGTATGATGCTTAACAACTTATGATAATATAGAAATACAAATACGAGTACAACGTATTCTTGCTATAACAATTATTGCAGAAGGTCGTCGCCGACGCGCGTTTTTCGGCGACAATACCCGCACAATAGCGGCACTGATAACGTAAGCCTCGCAGCGATGCCAAGCTTGTGATGTCACATTGTTGCAAATCCCACCTGAGTTAACTAAATACTTTTCTATGTTACATATTGATGACAAAGAAAAAGATACTCAAATCAAATCAAAAGTCGTTTATTCAAATTAGGCTGACAGCCAGCACTTTTTGAACGTAAAGTTTTACAAAAGACAGTCCCCCAAAACGCCCGCCCGTCACCACTTCCTAGTGTTTTAGCTGTGGAGAAGAAGTGGCCAACAAACTCCCCAGCCATCTGTCTGTTACGTTTTAAGAACTTGAATCTATACATATAAAAGTATGCTAAGTAATTAATACATGACACGAAATTTATAACTTGTTAGCTAGCACACTATGATACTGATAATGATAGAAATGTATATAAAAAAAACAACGAATTGACCTACATAGTCAGATAAATAAAAAAAAAATATATTAAAAACAAAAAAAAAACAATATTATATGAATATATATAACCTGTCATATGCTAATTACTTAGAGAGAAAGAACATGATAATTATGACATTATCGACCAACTGTTCTTATCGTCTAAATAATTATTAATAGAATAGTATGCCTTCGAACAAAGGTTAGATGTAACTTTAGCTTTAAATGAGTTAAAAGGCAGGTTAAGAAAGGAAAGTGGAAGTTTATTGTATAAACGGATACCGAGCCCCACAAATGAGTCGTGAACCTTACGAAGTCGGTGGGAAGGAGCATACTGCTGATGCTGCGGCCGACGAACAGCTAGCAGAGCTGGCAGCGGCTGATGGACCTTGCGCTGCCTGTACCGAGAGACTAAACGTTTCGTGAAATCGTGACTAGTGAGTGTTTAAGCTTTCGCTCTCAATGAAGACAAGCCGAAATATACCGCAGTACCACTTGATGGCCCGTGCAAGACATTGGACGGATCAGTGAGACGGCGCGTCGCTCTCGGCTGCGGCCGAGCGGCACGGCGCCGAGCGCGCTCGCGGCGCGTCATGCACTGGGCGCCGCACAGTGCATGCCGCGGTGACGTCTCCGCCATGCGTGCTCCACGTTATACTTTCGGTTTCGTGCCCACCGACCGATGCCATCGCCGCCCAGGGATCACTTCAGATCCACGACCTAGGTACCTATGTCTGTCTTCCTTCGAAATCGGTCGTTATTTTGTTTTTGTGTTTTGTTTCCATAATATAATAACATCGCCATTTGTAGGGTTCCGTACCCGAAGGGTAACCAACGGAAACCTATAACAGCCTATAACTAAGCCTCCGCTGTCCGTCCGTCCGTCTTTTTAGGGGAACCCTTATGGTGTGACTTAGTCTGTCCGTCTGTAACAGCTGGATATCTCAAGAACTACTAATAATGCTATCAACTTGAAAATTGGAATAGTCTTAGATGACGTTTGCTCAACTACACTGGACCGCAAAGAAAAAGGGTCGGTTAGGTTAGGAACCCAGCTTTATGAAATTAAGACTAAATTAAATAATACATTATTTAATGCCACATAAAATAATATATAAAACCTTTATGTTTATTTTTTAATAAATGTATAAAAACTGAAAATGTAAAATAAGGTCGTTTTTAGGGTTCCGAACAAATAACGGAACCCTTATAGGATCACTCGGGTGTCTGTCTGTCCGTCAGTCACAGCCAGTTTTCTCCGGATCCACTGGACCGATTCTGTTGTTGATATTTGGTACACATATGGTCTTCTGTAACCCAAACACGGACGCGTTATGTAAATTAATAAAATATTTAGAATGGGGGTCACTTTTGGGGGTCAAACTAGAAAAAATAAAGATTTTTGAACAATGTCGTGTAACATATCAAATGAAAGGGTTTTTTTGAAGATTTAAATTATATTTTTGTCATAATTTTAAATAAATAGTTTTGAAGTTATTCAAGAAATTAGACGACAAATGACCATTCCCACCCCTTATCTCCGAAACTACTAAGCCTAAAATTTTGAAATTTCTAGTTTGACCCCCATACTAAAAATCTTTTGATTTACGTAACGCGTCCGTGTTTGGGTCACAGAAGTCCATATGTGTACCAAATTTCAACAGAATCGGTCCTGTGGATCCGGAGAAAAGTGTCTGTGACAGACGGACAGACAGACAGACAGACGGATAGACAGACAGACATCCGAGTGATAAGTATAAGGGTTCCGTTTTTTGTTCCGAACCGTTTGTTTTAGTTTTAGGCCAGTCATACAAGACATTTTAGGTCGCAGTATTTTGCACCATCCTGATTTTTTAGGATGTTATTAGGATAGATGCCAATAAGAGTGCTAATGCAGTTGAATTGGTTTTACAGGTATTGAGATATAGCACATCAAACACGAACCATTTCTCACAAAAATCGAACTGTAGTTTAAAAAAAAATGGAGCTCTGTGAATTGCTGGACTTTCGAAAAGATATGTTAGATAGCTCAGTGGAAAATGTTTCTTATCATTTAAAATGAAATCGAGTACAATTAAAAAAATACTATTTTATTGATCTTAAATATTGCACATATTTTGGTATTATTCAAATATGAAAGAAAATTAAGGGAAATGATTTACGTTACGTGATGACGGGACCTCAGCTGACTTCTGCAACAGAAGTACACGGCATTATGTAAATTAGTATTGTCAACAATCTAAGAGGATGGTCTATGGGAAGATACCCGAATGTTCAATTTCCTTAAGATATTTACCGTTGGAAAGCTCTTTTCTAGATGATCATTTTTTACTTATTCGACTTTTGTCAATTATGAATTCGTTCGAGTTCATGAATGAAAATAAACCTGAACGGACAAATAATTTTGAATACTGGAGTTAAGCATTTTTAGCGCCCCATAGCATCATTATAGTCATCGTTGGAAAGAGGTATTAAAAAGGACTTTTATAAATATAACTATTTCTAATTTTAGGTCCGTTTGGAGATAAAATGTGAAAATTTAGACTCCAAAGTTTAGGTTTTTGTTCAGCTCATAATAACCACAAGTTACGCCAGTAAAACGAGCTTCCCAAAAATAAACCTTTGGTAGTGACTTGACTTTGTAATTGTCAGTATGTTCGGAGTTAATGACTTAGTTAGGTGACTAATTTTGGGTACCGAAGTGGTACGGTATTCCGTGAAGCACACCCAAACGAAGCGCACCCAGACGAAGCGCACCTAAAGTATTCCACTTAGCACACCCGTAGGTGGGCTTCAAATAAAAAAATAAATTGATTAATTTCCTATTCCACGAAGCACACCTACGAATGTCACTCGCATAGTGCGGGGGACTAAGAAATAAAAATGTCGATAGAAGAAAATATTCTAATTATGAAACAATCTGTGATTTTATTAAGAGCACAAAAAAGGAAAATAATAGAAAAATAGTTAAAAAATAATTATTTTTTTAGAAAGATAATTATGAAACAATCTGTGATTTTAAAGTAAGATTACAAAAAAGACAAATATTGTGTCACATTATTATAATGAAACTGAATGATGTTAGAAATTTAAGTTGGTCTTTTAAATAATAAATATTTTCTTCTATCGACATTTTTATTTCTTAGTCTCCGCACAAAGCGAGTGGGAGTGATATTCGTAGGTGTGCTTTAAGCTTAACTCTTAAAAATTACAGAAAATTAAGAAGTTTTCTGAGCCCCACGCAGTTAGCACAGGTCTTTCGAGACTAAAACATTGGGAGGGCACTACTGGCATAGATCCTAACGACCACCCAATAAATCAGGATGGTCCAATTTTCTGCGACCTAACCATTGGACCTAACGCGTTTAATCTGTCTACGGTGAGTGGCCTATTTTGCAATAAAACAGTTATAAATATGGTGTCTCTGCCTTATAAATTGTATTATTTAGAAGGCAGAGTTAATAGACTTATAAGTTATCATGCCGTTAACCACTCAAGAATGTACCAGGATCCTGACAATGCTTGAAGATGGGCACAATCGGTGAAATACAACGAGAACTGTTGGTGTGACTCTTTCTACAGTTCAGCGTTTCCATGAAACTGGATCCAATCTTCGAAGACCAGGAACAGACCGAACGAGGTGCCAAACGGTACGGGAGGATCGCTATATGATGACAACAATTTTGAGAAATCGCTTTCTGACGGCTTTTGGAGTAAAGAATCATCATTCACGAGCTGCAGGAAACAATCTGAGTAGATACAGTAAGGTGGCGTCTGGCTGTAGCAAATTTAAAGCCATTAGATATAGCAACAAGACCTGCAAATGGCCCAAAACTAGAAAGACACTACAGAAACTCAAGGTTGGGTTCTGGTAGAGAACACGAGAATTAGACTCTGAATGGATCTGGTCAAGAGTTTCGTTTTCAGATGAGTCTAGGTTCTGTTTATTGTATAACGCATACACATAATATATATAATGCACGACGGGAGGAAAAGAGTGTACAGAAGACCACGAGAGTGCTATAACCAAGCTTCTATACAATACAAAGTACCATACGGCGGAGGCTGTGTTCGTGGATTTCTTCCGAAAGCCGCACTGATCAAAAAAGCACTCTTTTTAAACCGTCAACAAAATTACTTTAGTTTCACCATCGGTCAAGAGATGGAGCTGACCTAAAACTGCAATTCTACACCGCAGTGTTAAAATAACTGTGAGGCAAAGAAGTATAAATAAATTTAAAAACATTATGGTACGGAACCTTCGGTGCCCGATTCCAGCTTGGGAAAATTATATGAGTTTATATAATTACATAATGCATGCTTGTTTAAATATATATTTAGTAGCTACTGAATGAGGAGCTCGTTGCTAAGTAAAAACAGTATACACGTACAGTATATATATATATACAATACCTATGGGTCGATCGACCCGTGCGACTGTTGTTCAATCAGTCTCCTCATTCATCACCTACTAAATAATCTATTTAAAAAATCGATTATTCTTACATCCTAATATATAAAATTCGTCGTAGGAAGCTGAAATTTGGCATGTGGGTTCCTTGGGGAGTGTAGGAGTACTCAAACACCCCCCCCCCCCCGTAAACATTTTAGGAAATCCTCTCTTAGTACTCTAAGAGAGGATTTCCCAAAATGTTTACGGGAACGGGAAAAAATGGTACCTATATGCGCGTACGAAGTCGCGGTCAAAAGCTAGTGTACAATATTATTAAAACTATGGAATTTGAAGGTTTTAGTCTTTGGTTTTAGTGCACCTATTTTAGTTTTTGGTTTTAGTGCACCTATTTTAGTCTTTGGTTTTAGTGCACCTATTTTAGTCTTTGGTTTTAGTGCACCTATTTTAGTCTTTGGTTTTAGTGCACCTATTTTTAAAGAGGCCTATTACAATTCGACTGTGTTTTTACGTAAAATGGCCAACTTTGGCTTTATTATTCTCAGAAAGTGAAATATTCTAGCCCAGTCGATCGCGGCAAAGAAAAAAATATAAATAGGTACGAATAACAGACTGTGCAACAATGTAAATACTAAATAGGTTATGTAAATAAAATTAAAAATACTACGTAATTGTGTAGTGAACTTTACCTACTGTTACATTTGTAATTTGAAGAAGTACCTATGTAATTCGATCTTGGGTCTAATCAAGTTGGCCACCCCTGGTATAGTGTATAGCGGCCTCACTTTCGCATTTTTCTATTGTAAAAAGCCAAAATTCCGAAGTAAGTTTCTCATGTAAAGCGCGACGGCACTTTTTCGAGCTCGTGGATTGAACTGCTGTACTTACCATAGACATGTACCTACTAACCAAATGAAAAAATAAAAAACATCATAATATTTCTTACATAGGGTCCGTGCACGGCGTTGACTATGCCATCTAGTATCGCATGTTCGAATCTTTAAGGGTCAGAATACTTGACATTGACGCTTCTGTGCTGCCACCTGTGGTTCCAGCACGCTCCCTATAGGTAATGGTTTCGTGAATATCGGCCTCAGTTTGAATAAGAATGGCATATCCGTAAAAAAAAAATCCCATTCAAATCCATTATAACTACTATAAAAAAACGCCCAGAACAAACTGTAAATTTTCCTTAATACATTAACATAATTATGTAAAATGTATACCAAAATAAACCATAGTTCATAAGAAGTAGTAGTAGTAGTTTTTTGAGTTACCATAACCTAATTATAAGACCTATTGTATCACCAAAAAACACACTAATAAGTAGTATTCATTAAAAAAAAATATAATAAACCCTAAAATAAACGTAATTGCAACTGCCTAATTTATACATGATGCGATGTTTTTTGAGTGAAAACGCATTTTTTTGATAGTCTAGGGCTCTTAATCATTGGTTCGCAGTACATCGACTGTTTGTACATTAAGTAGTGTTATCGTAGACACCGTAGTTTGTGTGGCTGGTTGGGTACCTACCTAATATTAGTCATTTTACTTAGACTGTGAATCAATCAATATTTCTTGAAAAAAAAAAACTTTTTTTTTTGGGTTTTTTGGGGTTGGAAAAAGTACCTGCCTACTTATAATTTATTATAACGTTATTATCATGTTTGTATTCCCCGAATGGGCAAGCAGAACTGTGTAGTAGGTAATAGGTAAGATTCATAAAGGAAAAAAGAAAAAGTCTGGGAATGGAAAACAAGACTGTCGTCTGTACGGGTAACGAGGCATTCGATTATAAAGTACTAGCTGACCCGGGCAACTTCGACTGCGTCACAATTTTCATTACTGCTCCGCTCCTATTGGTCTTAGCGTGATGATATGTAGCCTTCCTCGATAAATGGGCAATCTATCACTGAAAGAATTTTTCAAATCGGACCAGTAGTTCCCGAGATTAGCGCGTTCAAGCAAACAAACAAACAAACTCTTCAGCTTTATATATTAGTATAGATAGAGTATAGATTATTATGCTATTACCAAGTTTGTTGGTAAAGTATATGATTATACTTTTGGAAACCGTTTTTAATATAAACTAGTCTCCACGCCTTTATCGTGTTGAAGATAAGACGTTATTCAAAATATTAATCGTTTTGAAGTCGCAAAACTATTTTAATATTTCCTCCACGTAAATCGTGTAGAGGACAATTTATACAATAATCTCCACGTAAATCGTGTCGAAGATTTCAAGCGCCTACCTGTTTTGGTTTGGGAACTTGGTCAATGAGGACCATAGTGTTGACTTTTATTCCCTTCTCCACGTATATCGTGTTGAGGTAACACAAATTTATATAATCTCCACGTAAATCGTGTCGAAAGATTTCAAGCTTCTACCTGTTTCGGTTTGGGAACTTGATCAGGGAGGACCATAGTGTTAACTTTATTCCCTTCTCCACGTATATCGTGTTGAGGTAACACAAATTTATGTAATCTCCATGTGAATCATGTTGAGATCCTAATTGTCTTGCTCCGCGTAAATCGCGTTGAGTATCATAGATATTAAAATCCTATGACTTAACCTAGAAATTGAGGCGGCTTTGTCAGCGCTTAATTTTAAAAAAGACCTGTTCAGTCAATACAAGCAGAATCAAATATCTAACTGTTTAACAGCTTTTTTTTTTAATTTTTTTACTATATATAGGCATACGTTTGACCACAATCTCACCTGATGGTAAGCTGTTAACAGCTGTTGGTATAGTCCTTAATAGTGCTTTGTCCGCTTCTAAAGACAAGTTACCACAAGCACATCAAATTATAAAACCATTAAGCGACTCTGGAAGACCCCTATGTGACTATCATTACAGAGAGTCACAGTCGAGACGATATGCAGTTATTAATAATTTGAATAAGGATAATCGACAAATCGTGAACACAAAGATCGATCAATACTTATTCGGTTCCAACCTATCTGAAATCTCAAATCAACAAAAGCGATTCTAAATCTGGACTGCAGATGAAGACTTCTCAGCGCGCTCCGTGTGAGCCTTCGACAACACAATATTCAAAGGGGGCTTTAAACGCGAGGGGGGTTCCACGAGCAGCAGTCGGCCAGCCGCATCGGAACCGCGCCCCACGCAGGCCAGCAGCAGCGCCGCGGGATTGCCGCCCAGACGCGTACTGCCAGAACCGGACCAGCTCGATGCGCCAGAGGACCAGGAGACGCTGACATCACTGGCCAAGGTAGCACTCGCAGGTGGACTCCAATATTTGTATCATAACTGGTGTAGTATGACCAGTGACCCTACAGAGTTATCTTGGCTATAGTATACTGTTCGAACAAGAAACTGTACAATCTATTCCTCTCAGAAATTCCAGTAAATCGATGTCGAAATTCATGATTATTGATCATTGTATCACAGGATTATTTAAATCAAAGTTTATAAATACATGTGAGCCCTGCGAGGGACAATTTATATCACCTGTTTTTACAACATTTAACAGCATTAAGGCTAATATACAAAAACTATTTTAAGGCAATTTTAGATTTGAAAGACGCCTACTTTTTAATCCCTGTAAATAATAGGGAGAAATTACGTGTTGAATGGAAATCTCAACTATACCAATTTAAAGTTCTCTCCTTTGGTCTACGCCCTATTTGTGCTTAACAAACTGTTAAAACCTGTTTTGCAGTACTTACGAGGTCGAGGTTCGATTTCAGTTAATTACTTAGATGAATGTGTCTACAATTTAAACAGGACACAGAACCGTTTATAATATTGAAGCTTCGTAATAAACTTCAATAAAAGTCAAGTAACGTCAAAGACAGAATATAAATTTTTATTATGCTTTATTTTCAACGGATTTGATATGACTATTTATCTTCCTGAAGAAAAGAAACATCGTATCTTGGAGAAAACTATAGAATTTCTAAATTTAAATAAATGTTCAATCAGGTACTTTACTAAATTCATAGGCCTACTAACTTCTGCACCCCTTGTCGTCATCAGTTATTATTTCTAGCTCTGGAAAACTCTTACGACTATAACAAGACAATGATACAGTGAAATTCATTAAAAGAGGACTTAAATTGGTGAAAAATTAATATTAAAAACTCAGTATGTCCTATTCCTAATAATGTTTTTGTCTCGAATTATACAGCGATGCATCTAACACTGGTTGGTATAGCTTGCGGTAATGAAAGTTCACACGGGAATTGGACAGAATCGGAACTCAGTATACACATAAATATTTTAGAACTGAAGGCCGCGTTTTACGGTTTAAGAATATTCGCTTCTAAGCTTCGTAACTGCAATATACTGCTGGGAATCAGCAACATAAATCGAATGTGACAGTATTAAACATACCCATTTAAATCAAATAGCCTGGAATATTTGGCAGTGGTGTGAGCTTAGGAACGTTTATATATTTGCTTCTTATATTAAATCTTCGAATTTGCTGATCGGGAATCAGAAAAATCAATGTGGTCACGGAATGAGAGCTAGCTGAGTATGCATACTCTGAAATCACAATTAAATTGGGTGTACTCAACTTTGATCTTTTTACTAGCTCACAAAACTATAAATGTCTAAGATACGCCTCATGGAAAATCGATCCCCAATCTGAAATAGATGCTTTCACTTTCAATTGGAAGGGTCCTTCTTTTTATGGTTTTCCCCTGTTCTGCATTTTAACTAAAGTTTACAAGGTAGAGGGTATACTAGTCGTACCCTATTGGCTTTCACCAACCTGGACCAAATTAATAATTTCACAAAAAATATTTTTTGAATCTGATCAAGACTTGTTGTACTCTTCTTTCAGAATACACCATCCACTACACGCAGACTTTATACTAGTGGCAGCGAAATTATCAGGCAATCGATGATAACTCGAGACGTTCCTGAGACATCTTTGGGTATCGTAATATCTTCATTTGCACTAAAAACCTTAAATCAATATAACTGCACCCTTATATCCTGGTTAACCTAAATTGTCAAGACATTAATTACGAATTATTTTTTTTAATTTACTAGCACTCGAGTGATTTCCTCTATATTCACAGTGAAAATTTAACGAACGGGCTAGTCATAGTACTATGATTACACACAGACCTGCCCTGTCAATTATTTTAGGTACAGAAATCACATTAAATAGTTGTTTATTGGTTCCTGAAGGGTGTATACAGTAGTGCTATTCTGTAAGAACATTATCGTATCTCGACAGTGGAATCCGAGGTGAGTTTCAAATTAAGACCTTTATGTTGCGCGCAATAAAGCTCATTTTGTGAGTTTTGTCACTCAGGTGAAGCTCGATATCGAAATAGTTGTTTACAGAATAGACTAGCAGGTTACGTCCTTGCAATCCTAAATACACAGCTGCTTGGGACACTAATAAAGTATTGATCTTTGTATCCAGTTTGTATCCTTACGGATATAACACTTGAATGTTTATCGAGAAAAATAATAACTTTACTAAATAGCCATGCGCAAAGAATGCGGACACTTAGGTAGTTTAATCAAATTTAAAAATATATTTTGATTGATTGATTTTGATTTTGATTATATGTCCAGCTACCGTTGTTCAAGCTTATATTGAAAGAACCTCATCCTTACGTCACAATCAATTACACAGCCACCTGTTCATTACCTTTCAAAAACCTCACAAGAAGGTATGTTCGCAAACACTAGCTCACTGGGTCAAAAAAGTTTTAGAGGAAAGCGGCATTGACATATCGATATTCGGAGCCCAGAGTACCCACCAAGCCTACACGTCAGCCGCCCATAGGCTGAGTATAAACCTGGAAGTGGTTCGGAAAGCCGCAGGGTGGAGTAATACTTCTAATGACTTCCTAAAGTATTATAACAGAAATATAATTATCTCTGTTATCAACGATTTCGCTAATGCTATATTCAATTATCTCTAATTATACAAACCTATTGAGAGAGGCGTACCTCTAGTACACTCACACTTTATCAGTTATAATCATTATTTAAGTGTAATTTTTTTAAGCTGGGTATCTAAAAGTGTGGCAAAGACAGCACCATCTCACGTACTGCTGCAAGTAAATTTGTAATCGTCTTCGGTTGAGACCCTCGCATAATTGGAATCAAACTTCACAAGGTAAGTTCGTTTGATTCTTCATAATTAAGAATCAAACGAACTTACCGTGTGAAGTTTGGGTAGGTACTTATTTTTGTCATTTCTCAACCTTGCGATGGCGAGGGCAATACAGAAATCGTGCAACCAGTGGCGCAGATGACCGTTTTATATAAGAGTGTAAACTGAGAATTCGACGTCAACCTGCTGTTCAGACTCAGCGTTCGCCCTGAGTCCCTGTACGTCTACCATGAGTTTTATCAATCTATACTCGCTAGCGACTGTAGTTAAAAAATGTATGAAAACTTTTACAAAACGAGTTTCTAACTTATTTGTTTAAGTTGTTATATAATTTAATGTCTTTGGTTGTTAACTAACAAGCAAGCAAGTAGCAAGTAAAACTTTAGTCAACAACTAAAAAAATAAATTGGAAACTTGTTTTTTTTTTTAAGTTTTCATACACATTTTTAACCACAGTCGCTAGCGAGTATAGATTGATAAAACTCATGGTAGACATACTGATGTCAGCATCAAAATTGGACCGATGAATGGAGTCGAGTTTTATTCTCTGACGAAAGCCGTTTCTATGTTATTAATTTCAGCGACGGAAGGAAAAGGATGTGGAGGTATTGACTATCGAGCAGAACGTTAGCATCAAGCAAATTCAAAGTCAAAACGTTTATTGCGAACCAAGTGTATAAGGTGTTATGTTTTGTTAGTAGGTCACAACAACAACGTCAACAACGTCTTACGGTGAAGGGTCTGCTATGATGTGGGGCGGTCATCACTGATGGGGGTTCTCTGACTGCACACAGCTATATTCCTGAGATCTTAGAACCCCATGGAAAGGCCAGAACGATCGCCCGACACGAACCCATGAACATGTGTGGGACATGATTGGACAAAGAGTCCGAGAAAGAAATCCAGCCCCTAGGAATGATGAGGAGCTCAAATGTGCGCCGGTTGAAGAATGGGATACCTTGCCTCAGGTAATGATTGAAGCTGTTGTCACAAGCAAGACGTGTGGAGGCGACACACGCTATTTATTCTAAAGCGCGTATTACACTACCCGATCCATCGGGCCCGATCTGCAGGGACCGTGTGGTGTACCGTGTAATAAGAAACAGAGAGTTAGGACCCTACCGCCGGGCGATCGGGTGGTTCCGATCGCGCAGTGGCGGCGTAGGGTAGATTGGCACACTGGGCGATTATAATTACAATTTTCCGATTGATTATTTGTCTAAAATATTCGATCACATTATCAAAATTGAGTATAATATCAGACCAAGCGCAACATGAATTCATATTTTAGGAAATAAGAAATTACATTCGAAAAAAAAAAAAATAGTTGCGATGCGTTTTAAACTATGATATAAGTGCCTATGTAGTGTAAGTAGTTAGGTACAAGAGTAGGCAGTTTGTCATTGTTGTCTTATAAGGGAAATTTTGTGCGCCTTCTTTGGATGTAAGAACGAGTGAGTTGTCGTTGTCACCTTGTTGCCGTGGTAGAACTAAAATGCCGCTATCCGACATCTGGTCGATTTATTACTTTTGATGATATATGTATTAATGAGTAAAAAATATCTATCGATCTGTGTTTGCGAACTTCCAAAGCTATTCAACACCTTAATTATCCACGGCTAGTCCCCTCCACCCCCACTTTATGCCGCCACTGCGTGCAACGCTATCCACGTGACGCATTCATACTGAGATCGGGAGCGATTTCTAGTGTAGTGTAATAATCGGCTCCCTGCCGCAGGGACAGGACGCCCTAGAAATCGGGCCCGATAGATTGGGTCGTGTAATACGATACGCGCTTTACTTTATCTTTATTCAATTTAGTTAATTAGAAAACATCGATATTTATAGTCAAAACCATTTTTATAAGTTAAATAAATTATAATAATCCCCATAACTTGTTGTTTTCTTAGTATTTTCTTAATTAAATAAACAAATCAACTTAAATGAAGCGAAAACTTTAAATGAATTAAGTCATGAATAAAATCATTTCCTTTTTTGTGTTCCCCTAGTTTTGGCGGTGAGTATACTTATCAAAAGCGTCAGAAGTAGTCTACTAGCTGACATTGGAGCACGCCGTACGACCCCCAGGCTGGCAGTCGTGGTGTGCTGTGCAGGTCTACTGATGGTGATGTACTCACTGGCGTGGCCGTTGTTCTTGAGCGCGTGGCCGGCGAGGGGCGCGGGGGGCGCGGGGGGCGCGGGGGGCGCGGGCGGCGGCGACGGGGAGGCGGAGGGCGGGGAGGGCGCGCGCGTGCGCATGAACTTCCTCATGGCGGCGCGCGCATCACGTCACGCACTGGCAGCAGTGATGAGCAGTGGCAGCACCCTGCGACGGTAGCCACACGTCGTTACACTAAGCACTGCCTACTCCACGGTACGGCACCACGACACCAGAATGATAATAACGGACCTAATTAGAGCATGAAAAGGATTACCTAACTAGTACCTATATAAATATAATAGATCAGTTTTGCGTGGACGCGCCGCTGAGCTGCCTCTGCCGGCCTGGCGGTGCAGCGGTGCTCGCCTACCCACGGGGCGCGCTGTGCGCTGTGTAGGTAGTGTGTGCACTAGAGCTGGCTCATGACGAAGTGTTCAGTCGTGTAGGTACCTACTCGTGTGTTTGAATCAATTTATCGGCCGCGGCGTTCGCGCGTTCTGATTAACGGGTCATTGGGTAGCTAGTTGTAAATAAATAATTGTAATGAATTGGAAAACAACAATTTGTTTTGCTGCTTGAAGCAAGGTTTCCTACCTGGTAAGTGTTTCGCGCAATGTTTACGTCAGACATCCGTCGACTGGTTGCGAATGCAACTTATTAAAGTCTGGATAAGCTACGCGCATCATGTACCCATTTTGTTCTACTTTTGTAGGTCAGTTGTATTTTACTCTGAAGAATGAATGCCTAGTAAGTACTAGCCTTAGTAGGTACCTAAATTCATGGGTTAATTATCAACAATGTACATAATATTATATTGGTACAATATGCTGTTGAAAGAACAGTCGGTATACAGAGAACGTAGTAAACGACGTGTAGGGCAGGAGAGGCGCGTCGATGTGTCGCTGGGTATGTAGCGCACTGTGTACTGTTACTGCACTGACACTCGCGCTCGGCTCACGGCTGGCACACGCTGCTCGGTACGCGGGACTGCGCACTACACGCGCGGCGCTGGCGGCGGTGAGGCGCGCACTGACGTCCCCCTCACTCAGCTGTCACTGTCAGGTGTCAGCGCACTCAGCGCACCGCGGCACAGGTACAGTGTCGTAGGGCGGCCCGCTTGACAACGAAGCCTACCTTTCATGTTAGTGTCCATGTCCCCCTGCCTGTAGCCGCACGTGTGTCCGTGCCGCCGGCTCGAGCCCGACCGGCTCTCGTCATCCTGCGCCTGCGCTGCTCATTCTCTCTTACTTGTGGCGACCTATCTACTCGAGCGAGCTGATTTTATCAGAATCTACTAGACTGATTCAGTTGAAATTTGATACAAATTAGATATGAGCGCCGTGGCGATTTTTGACGGCGGCGGCGTGGAGGTAAATTTACGACGGCGGCGCGGCCTTGAACCAATTACTGAAGGAGCGCTTTAAAGAAAATAGCCATACGCGGGCATCGTGAAATTTAAAAAAAAATCTTTTGTAGCTTGCCGAGTTATTTTTAAAGGCCTATTCAGACCTACGCGATATTCGTTACCTAGAGCGGTAGCGATAAATGCCGCTCGGTTTCGCGCGGTATTCCGCCGGGTATTTTCTTTGGAGTTCCGCGACTTAGATTTGAACAGTAGGATTACCACATACCCACTCGGCGTTCACTACCGTTCTAGGTAACGAATATCGCGTAGGTCTGAACAGACCTTAACATAAGGACCGGAGGGTATCCACGTTTTTAACGTTATCCAATGCGTTAGTCAACCATTTCGAGTAACTTACATCTAGCTGACTCACTTCTTGACGTAGTATCTATGCTTTGTTCAGTTTGCTGGTCCTTGGTTTGGAAGTTCATTGTCGCCGCATACGGACACGGACATCTCAGTACTTACTAGAATATATGGTTAATCGACTTGGTGTCGCGGCAGACCTCAAAACTGACCGGCCTGGGTCTACTATGACGTACCAATTCCGTCATGATTCTGATGTGATGTGAGAGATATGGAGCTACACAGGACACTTTTTTATTTTATAGCCTATACTGTCTCACTGCTGGGAAAAGACCCGCAAGTCCATTTTTTGCACCGAGCCAGCTCGAACCAAGTCTGGCAGTAGGCGTTTAGGTCGTCTCGCTACCTCTTCCTGGGCATAGCTGACGTTAGTTAAAACATTTTTAGTAAATATTCAATGTTAAAATTCGTTTAAAACGCTTGCATATTTTGTCGCTGTTACGAATATGAACCTTAATACAAAAAAAAATGCTTCGCGGCGGCGCGCCGGATCATTCCAGCGGCGACGGCGCGCCGTTTAAGTCCACGGCAACGGCGGCGCGCCGGCGCTGCGCTCATATCTAATACAAATACATAGTATAACCTTGTGTGACCCAAACATGGACGCGTTACGAAAATAAATATTTTATGGGGGAAAACTAGAAAAAAAGTCTCCAACTGTACCGTGTGACATATCAAATCAAAGGGCTCATTGTAAGAATCTCAAAAGTAGTTATACCTGTAATATCTCCCGCGCCGAGGCTCATCTTAGCTGAGATTGGCCGAGAGGCCAAAGTACTGTCGGGAGGATTATTGCTGTCTGAGGTAGTTACGGTACACATACTTTTTAAATGAATTGGATTGCTGCGTTAAAAGCACACACGCACGATGCCAAGTCCAACTTGAGTACATGATGTCACTGCTATTAATAAGCGTCTGCTGGGGTTTGCTGGGCTCGCTCGCTCTATTGCTGAACTCATCATCGCTTCATCATCATCATATCTGCCGAAAGACGTCCATTGCTGGACATAGGCCTCCCCCAAGCTTCATCATCGCTCACTTACATCAAAATGCCCTTGCTACTACGATATGACGGCGCTTTCAGTGCACAAGTGTTACTATGCACGTACGATTGTAGGTACGAGTAGTTCTGTATCCGTCTCGCCACGTCCCGTCTACAGGACTCGGAGAATACATCCGAACAATAAAAAAAGCAGTTACCTACGATTTTACATATTTATTGACATCCTTAAATTCTAAAAATAAAATATTTACGTATGCACAGAAGTAATTACAAAGAGAAGTACCTATTCGTAGCAATATTAGTTTATATCTACAAGTTCTACAAAACTAGGACAACGATAGAAAAATAAATACAGCTACATTGAGATTGCCCGCGCGATGAGCCCTGCGAGCTCGCTCGCGCCGCCGGCGAGCGGGAATGTGGGAGTGCAGAGCGGTCGGAGCGGTCGGAGCGGTCGGAGCTCGCCGCGTCACTCGTCGTCCGACTCGGTCTCCAGGCGGTCGGGCCGGCGCACGTCGCGCGGCAGCAGCAGCACGCAGGGCGGCGCGCAGGGCGGCGCGCAGGGCGGCACGCGCGGCGGCGCGCAGGCCGGCACGTCCATGGCGGCGCACGACGCCGACAGGCGCGCGTCCAGCTGCACGCGCACGCCGCACAGCGCGCGCAGGCGCGGCACCGTGTGCGTGCCGCGCGAGTGGAACTCCAGCGTCTGCGCGCGGCCCGGGCGGCGGCAGCGCCACCAGCAGGCGCCGCCCACGCTCTCGTACACGCTCTCCTGCGGCCCGCAACACACTTCACTTTTCAGTCATTATTAAGTTTTTAGAGGTTCTTACAATTCTTACAAATGAAAGGCGAATACGTATGCGGATAAATTGGAATAATATATGTAAGAGATAAAATTATTTATTATTTTTTTAATGAATGTCAAATATTATTTTGAACTACCTCCGGTCTATAAGAGTACTGTAACCGACTACTTTTCCCCCACTTTGTAAGCGAGTTGTACTATATAGAGGGGCGCACTGTATTTCGACAGATCAGAAGCTGTCCGATAGTGGGCACGGCACAACGGTGCTCTGAATTGTCAGGTATGTTTCCTTATAATAACTTTATGCTGACTTTTCATTTCTTATATGTATTATTTTAACCGTTATTATTTTAAAACTATAATAATGTGTTACTGTTACTGAATATAATAATGTGTTATTGATTACTGTGTCATTATGACTCTGAATATAACGAACAAACTCAATTATGTCTAATATTCCTAACTCTCCCACATCAGAAGTGGGATGGATAACAAAAACTACGCCTATATTTTCGTTTGATTTCAAGAAAGTTCAAAGATGAACAAAGACGAATCTGAGACAGCCGAGACCGGGGTCCTGCAGAGTGCTGCAAAAGCCGCTCGAGGGTCTAGTGAAAGACCTACACCTGGACACCAATCGCCAATCTTGGAATAAAGGACAACGCGCTACGCAGCTGAAACGATGACATCCCCAGCCCATAACGATGCAGCTCTCGGCGGTTCAGTAGCAGCCGTAATTCAAGGGCAGTAAAGTTTGTACTGTTATGCAAAATATGATGCAAGAAATGATGTCACAATTGATTCATACTACTGCAAAAGCTTTTAACCCACCAAATGCGCGGCCTATTCCCCGCATGCGCAACCTTTAGCATATTTATGTACCAGCTTTCGACCCTGACGATCGGACCGATACTGTGCAAGTCTGGTGCCGAAACGTCGAGGAGCTTAAAACTGAGTATGAACTCAGTGATAGAGAAATTCTTAATTTGACTAGAAAAAACTTGCGCGGACGTGCAGCTGAATGGGCGCGTCGTAATTATTCAACTCTTACTAACTGGCCAGAACTTAAAACAGGTCTTATCGAAACTTTTTCAGATGAAGCTCGTTACTACGATGACCTGTCGCTGTTTTTGGACTATACTAGCGAACAAGCCGCTAGTCTTTCTGAGTACGCAACTCGAAAATGGGAGTTGGCGAAGAAAGTTATTGGTGTGGAAATGACTGATCAACGCCTTGTCGAAGCGGTTATTTCAGGTATGTCTGACTTTCGTATTCGTTCTGATTTGCTACGCCTTACACCGAAAAACTTGCCACAGTTAATTCAAAGCCTAAATTCATATAAGCGGAAGAGACCTGGAAAAGAGTCTGATCACATTATTCCATCCAAGCCTTCTAAAAACATGTCTAACCCAGACACTTCGTCTAAAAGGTGTCATAAATGCCACAAATTAGGACATATTCAAAGAGACTGTCGTTTAGGTACCAATCGCGGCTCTAGTAAAGATTCGACTTCAACTACTACTACTTCTAATAATTCAAAACCAGTCGATTTGGGTTCGAAACCCCCTGTAACATCTTGTACTTTCTGTAATAAAAAAGGGCATTCCAGTGAAAACTGTTTTCATCGCTTAAATAAGAAAACTAAAGATGAAAAGTCTTCTCAAGCAAATAGCCTAGTTTTAACCAACAAAAAATTACACACTGTTCAAATTGACAATCTTGATTATTCCTGTCTGATAGACAGTGGTGCAGAATGCTCTCTAATGCGGGAAAGTATCGGTGATTCAATTAAAGGTAAAATGACTTACGAAGCAATTCTTTTGAGAGGTGTTGGTGACAATGCTTTCTGTTCATCGCGTAAAAAGCTGTGTATGATCTGTGTTGATGGTATAAACTTTGAATTAGATTTTATTCTAGTCCCTGATAGATACATTCAGTATGACGTATTACTTGGTCAAAATTTATTTGAAATACCTGCTATTCAGGTGATTTTCTCAGGGAATTTTGCTAAAGTCTGTCGCAACTCTTACAGTGTTAACAGTCTTATAAAGGATATTGATTTCGATGGGGTGGATATTAATCCTGAATTAACTCCAGAACAAATTGTACTAATACGTGACTTGTTAAAATCATATTCTGAAATGTTCACGTCTGGCAACGCAGTTTCCATAGTGACCACCGGTGAGCTAACTATTCGATTGAAAAATTCGGATAAAATAGTTCAACGACGACCCTACCGATTAGCTCCTGCTGAGCGTGAACATGTCAAGAATATAATTAAAGATTTGAAGGACAATAACATTATTCGTGATAGCAATTCCCCTTTTGCAAGTCCAATATTACTGGTTCGGAAAAAAGATGGTAGTGACCGAATGTGTGTTGATTATAGGGAATTGAATAGCAACACCATTCGTGATCACTTTCCACTTCCAATTATTGATGATCACATTAGTAAATTGTCGCGTGCTAAATATTTTACAATTTTAGATATGGCAGCCGGTTTCCATCAGATCCCGATTGCAAATAACTCTATTGAAAAAACTGCCTTCGTCACGCCCGATGGGCAATATGAGTACCTAAGGATGCCGTTCGGGCTCTGTAATGCTCCTTCTGTGTTTCAAAGGGCCGTAAACACAGCTCTTAAACAGTTCGTTGACAATTTTGTTTTAATTTACATAGATGACGTTATAATCTATTCAGAAACCGCTGGTCATGGTATCGAACGTTTAAAGTTAGTTCTGGAAGCTTTGCAAAAAACTGGGTTTTCTCTCAATATAAAAAAATGTAAGTTCTTAAAAACTGAAATCGAATACCTAGGAAGAATTGTTTCAAACGGTCAAGTTAAACCAAGTCAGGGTAAAGTTTCCGCTCTTTTAAATTCTCCTATCCCAACGACTGTAAAGCAAGTAAGACAATTTTGTGGACTAGCAAGTTACTTTCGAAAGTTCATTCCTAATTTTTCCCTCATTATGATACCCTTATATAATTTAACTCGTAATAATGTCAGATGGCACTGGACAACAGAACAGGAATCTGCTGGAAATAAGATTCTGCAGTACCTTGCTTCTGAACCTGTACTAACTTTATTCGATCCTGCTAAACCTGTTGAGCTTCACACTGATGCCAGTTCCGCAGGTCTGGCAGGAATTCTTTTTCAAAAACATGATCAGATGAAAGTTGTAGAGTATTTTAGCATGCGCACCACTGAGACGGAAAGCCGTTACCACTCTTATGAGTTGGAAACTCTCGCAGTTGTTAGATCTATAAAGCATTTCAGTCATTATTTGCTTGGCAGGCCATTTAAAGTCATTACTGATTGCAACTCGCTTAAAGTCTCGCGCAACAAAAAGGAATTGCTTCCTAGGGTTCATAGGTGGTGGGCTTACCTACAATCGTTTGATTTTAGTATTGAATATCGAAAAGGAGAACGTATTCCCCATGTTGATTACTTAAGCCGTAATCCGTCAACTGTCAACATAAATAATATTCAAAATTATATTGAATAGCTGGAAGTAGAACAAAATAATGATTCAGAAACCAAACTTATAATTGAATCAATCAAAGACAAAACTATTGACAAAGATATTGCTTCCAGTTATGAGATCCAAAATGGATTGTTGTATCGTATTATTTCCATTAATAATAAAGTTAAGAAACGTCTCTATGTTCCAAAAAGTTATAGATGGCATATCATACAAATTTATCACGATTCTCTTAAACACTTTGGATGGGAAAAAACCCTTGACAAAATAAGAGAACAATTTTGGTTCCCGAATATGTCTAAGTGTACACGTAAATATGTTGACAGTTGTCTTACTTGTAAGATAAATAAAAGCCAGTCAGGTTCTCGACAGATTACATTGCACCCTATAGATAAGCCCCCTACTCCATTTCATACCATAGTTCATATGGACAACACTGGTAAATTGAGTGGCAGTAAACCTACTAAACAATACGCAGTTGTTTTTATAGACGCATTCACGAAATATTGCTTCATGAAACCAGTCACTAATTTGACTGCAGTGGCTACAGTAAATGCCTTGAAGGAATTAATTTATACTTTTGGTACACCTAAACGTATTGTTTGTGATCAGGCTGCTTCTTATACTGGCAAAGAATTTACAAGTTTTTGTGAAAAATGGTCTATAGAATTGCATTTTATAGCTAGTGGTGTGAGTCGTGCAAATGGTCAAGTAGAGCGAATAATGAAGGTTCTGACAAATTGTTTTACGATTGTTGAAAATACAACCAAAAGAAGTTGGAAGGATGCTGTTGGTGAAGTACAGTTGGCAATTAACAGCACCTTTAGTAAAAGTACTGATCACACTCCTTTCCAACTTTTGATGGGCTGCGATCAGTCACCTGCTGCTGTTTCACGCTTGATCTTGAAATTGTAATCATCACGCTATATCTTGTAGGAGCTAAGCAGTCAATAACCATAAATTATTATAATATCGGCTATTTAAATCAAACGTCAACTGAATTCATAGAATCGGCGGTACAATGTCTGGCTTGCGAATGAATTGGTGTAAGTTCGAATCCCAGTTTTCGCAAGTTTTTTTAAATGATTGTTGAGAATTTTTTTACCGTTTTAAGTTTCTGCTCTAACATTTTCGTTGACCGCGACTTTGTATGCCTGTACGTTTAAAAATGTGTAGAACTTGATGTGACAAAGTACTGAAATTCCGGATATATAGGATAATTAACAAAAGTTTTTCTATTTTTTTGTAATCTTTTTGCTTCGCATCAATCGCATTACGATAATAAGTACAAAACCAAAGAAGATAACTTTTCACATAAACCGAATAATTTGTAGCAATGTAGATAAAATGAACTAACTACGTAAAAAAGATACCTGCAATGCCATCTATTGACCTAAATAGTACCTTTGACGACATGAGATTTCACTAAGACATATTTTTTAGTTATTAGTGGTACATTTAAAAAATCTTAACGACAGAAGAAGAACGACATTTTTTTAATGTATTAAAAGAATCTCTTAGTTCTTTTAATACCCTAAAAAAATGTCGTTCTGAATTAATGTGATATTCCTATTACCTAACAAAAATAAAACGAACTCCAAACTAATCTTTTGATAGTTCAACTTCATATTCCATAGATGGCGTTATACATTTGATCTCATTTTCGCGGTATTAAGATAACAATATTCGTCATCTTGCGCGCGCTTATTTTTGCTAAACTTAACAAGCTAAAGCTGCTCAATAAGACCTATAGTTTGGAGGATTTAATGAATGCCACCGATGCTGCTATTAACGTAGCCACGTACTGGGTCAAAACAGCATTAAGAGCTAACCATCGACTCGAAAAGACGAAGAAAAATGAACCTTTTCGACATATTTGCTCAAAAAATGTATTTACGAAGCCTGATCACATTGTTCGAAAGTTAAAAATTACGCACCATACCATGGAGCGTGCAGTAAAATAGGTACTCTCACCTAAGTACCTACTTTACCACACGCTCCTATACAAAGCGCCGTGCGTAACTTTTACGGTTTTTTTTTTTAATTTCCATAAACAATATAATAAGATCGATAAAAACAAACTACAAAATAAATGAGACGATAGCCAGTTTTTTTTTGTCAAACAAACGTACTGAGCAAAAACGCATCCGTCTGCGACTGCGTGAGTTTCACAATACGAGAATAAGAAAAGTTCAGAACAGGGACCGGACAACCCCGCTTAAGAGTTAAGCCTTTTGATAGGGTAAGCCGTTCATGAGGTAACTCATATCGCAGTGTTACCTTTTGATCGAGTTACATCTCCGAAACCCAGCGAAACGGTTACCACCTTTATTATGGTAAGCACGTGAAGGGGTTAACCCCTTCAATGGCTTAAGCCTTTGAAGAGGTTACCTTTACGAAAAGCTTTTATTCGGGTTACCCTGAATTACCTAATACACTTGAGCTGCATGTAGGTGCGGGATACTTGCACCCTAGCGGCGCCTCATTGCCGTACTATTTTTATTGAGTTATTACGAATTTGACAACAAGTGATGAAAGTCGACAGATGAGCGAGCTAATAATTAGGATGAGTAACACAGGTTAGTGATTATTATTTAAAGTACTGAGTTAGGTACCTTAATGTTAATATTGTGATGTGTAATTATATTAGTAATTTAAAATTATTGTTATTATGTTAAGTTACAAGTTACCTACAACTGAATTACTTAGCCTTGTAAGTACCTACTTATTTATTTATTTAGTAACATATATTTTTATTATTATTACCAATAGGATTGATTGTGTTTCAGGTGACGCTAGCGATACTGATGATGATAATGTACGATTTCAAGAATATAGTCAGCCGCTTTTTACAGAGAATCAAGACGAATTCCCGAGTACGATTACTAGCACAGGCGGCTATGATATGTATGAATAGTTTTAAACTGTGTACTCGTAGGTATAGCATATTTGGTTCGATGCAAACTCTGGCGGTTGTGAAAAAAAGTGGCGACCGACGCGACGCGCGCGCAATGTTTTTATTTTAATAAACACTCGCCAAGTGCGAGTCAGACTCGCGTGCAAAGGGTTCCGTACGAATTTCATTTTTGTAACATGTTATTTTAACACTATAGACTTTTTATAGGTTTTTCTGTAATATATAGACAAAAATCTATTATCTCCAATCCTCCATTTTTTCAAAATTTTAGGCTCGTGGGGGGATGGTAATTTTTCGTCTAATTTCTTGAATAACTTCAAAATCATCAATCATGAAAAAAAAAATATACTTAAAACTCTCGCAGTAAGCCCTTTCATGTGATTTGTGACACGATTGCACGCGAGTCCGACTCGCACTTGGTTAGTTTTTCTTTTTTCATTAGTTCGCTGCCATTTAGTTATTTTTTTTCAAAGTAGCGGGGCATGATTTAACGTGCATAAACACGGTTCCATTTTAGTCGTCTTACAAAGGCAGTCCACTTAATGTACCCGACAAAAACTACCTCCAGGCTCGATTATTTTAAAAAATATGATTTGTTTAATAAGATTTATTAAAATTTGTTACACTAATCAGTCTTTCACTTATTTTCACTAGAGTGAAATCACATTTGTCAATAATGGTGAATGAATGATGACGAATCATAGCTGATTTAAATAGAGTTAAATAATTATAACACACTAAAAAAAACACTAAACACACTCACACTACATAGATTGACTTGGCATGAAAACACAATGTATCTCACAAGTAATACATATAGTGCGATTGCCAAGTCAATCTTTTATTTAAAACATAAAATATTTTTAACATTGATATGAGATGTTGTTAGGTTAGCTAATTAAGTAATAACTTAAGGCAGAAGGATCCTTAAGTAGGGACTGAATAAATTAACCGACTTGATATTACATGGATCTCACAACTTTTTACGGTAGAAGAACTGAGTTGCGAGACTTGGTTTTTTACAAGTTATGTTATGGCATTACATTTGCTTGTGTCAATTGATGCATCTTATACATAATATCGGTGAACAGCACCTCGCCTCGGCTGTGACATTGTCACAGATAGAATACCTCTCTAAATTCCTTGCTTAATAGAGAAGTACTACAACATACACTTTGCCGTGTAGTATCCGGCAAGTAAAAAGAATAGACCAACCCATCTCCTCACGTGGGTGTCGTATGAGGCGACTAAGGGATATTAGCCGGAATGACAACAACGCATCCGTTTTTTGGCTCCAGTAACCGAAACATGGCGGTATATCTATGAACCATGCTGGAATGCTCCCAAATGCCGAACCTTACAGTGGGCAGCAACACTATAAGAGAAAGCATTCCAGGAACTGCGGTCACCAACCCGCCAGCCAAGCGTGGTGACTATGGCAAATCCTCACTATGAGAAGTAACCCAGAATCCCAGATTTACGGCCCCCAGTTCCCGGTAACTGCACTATTCCTGGCCATGGTACCGGCCACGGTAACGGTGCGGTGGCAGGTGCTAGGAATCCCCTGGCTATGGCGGGGTACCAACCCCGAAAAATTGACCTGGCGACATACAACGGACGCTCTCAGCGGCTGAACGAGCACTTCGCTGAATTGGAAGTAGAGTTAAGTCGTATTAACTAGCACATCGTGGGACTATCGGAGATCCGAAGACGGGGAGAAGATGATAACCCTCTATAGTGGCCACTTGCTCTATTTCCGAGAAGGACACCAACCATCCCAGGGTGGCGTTGGGTTTATGGTCCACAAGTCACTCAGGGGTAACATTGTGGAATGCGGCAATGTGTCGGCAAGGGCTTGATACCTTTTAATTAAGATATCAGAAAAGTACTCTTTAAAGATTATACAAGTGTATGCCCCAACATCCGCACACCCTGGCGAAGAACTTGAGGCCACCTACGAAGACATAGTGAAAGCTATGTCTCGTACCAAAACATTCTACACTGTTGTCTTGGGTGACTTCAACGCTAAAGTGGGAGTACAAGAGAGTGGTGAGTCGAGAGTAGGCCCATTTGGCTATGGGCGCAGAAATCACAGGGGGCGAATGCTGGTACACTTCCTTGAGACTCAGGGGCTTTTTCTGATTAACTCTTTTTTCCAGAAGAATCCTCAAAGGAAGTGGACCTGGCGAAACCCCAATAACGTGACAAAGAATTAGATCGACTTCGTTATGTCTGATAAGCGCCATATATTAAGAGATGTCTCTGTGATCAACAGGGTCAACACCGGAAGTGATCACCGACTGGTTAAAGGCATTCTGAATATTAATGTTAAAATCGAAAGAGTGCGCCTAACGAGGTCGACCGTCAGACCAACGCTGCCCCAGGTCGAAGCTGGTTGCGAAAGCTTCCAGTTGGACCTACAGAACCGATTTGCCATGTTGGAAACCACTGAGGACATTAACGATGCCGCCGAAAGCCTGCTACGTATCATACGCGAGATGGGTAATAAACACTTTCGACCAATGAGTTATAGACGTAAATCAGTACTCACTAGCGAGACTATGGAATTGATGAGGAAACGACGAGAACTCCCGAATGCCACACCGTCTGAGCGTCAGTTACTTAACAGGGAGATCAAGAAGCTAATCAGACGCGACATTCGGAGTCCAAATACCCGAGACATCGAGCAAGCCATAGCGCGGAATAAGGGTTCGAAGGTATTTGCCAAGACCCATACCTCCCGTTGTCACCTGCCGAAATTCAAAACGTCACAGGGCACCACCGTCACCTCGAAGCCAGAGATACTCGCTGAAGTCGAAAAGTTCTACGGAGACTTGTATGCTCAAAAAACACCTCAGGCCCACGGCGCGGATGATCCACGGGCCAGGCTTACACGCCATCTCAAAGACGAGCTACTCTACATTCACATGGGTGAGATTAGGATAGCTCTCGGACAACTTCATAACAACAAAGCTCCGGGGGTGACGGGATAACCACAAAGCTGCTCAAGGCAGGAGGAACACCTGTCTTGACAGAGCTTGTAAAGCTCTTCAATTCCGTCATCCACACTGGCATAACACCGGAGGAACGGCACAGCAGCGTGGTGGTATTATTCTTCAAGAAGAGCGATAACACGCTCCACAAGAACTACCGCCCCATTTCACTCCTGAGCCACGTCTACTAGCTGTTTTCGAGAGTTATCTCGAATCGTCTCGGCCAAAAGTTCGATGACTTCCAACCGTCGGAGCAGGCCGGGTTTCGAAAAGGCTACAGCAACGTAGACCACATACTCATATCTCACTAGATCACACTACAATTCAGGCAAATAATTCAAAAGACTGAGGAATATAATCAGCTTCTGTGCCTAGCGTATGTGGACTACGAGAAAGCCTTCGATACCGTCGAGACCTGGGCTGTCCTGGAGTCCATGCAGAGATGTCTTATCGACTACCACTACGTAGAGGTGATGAGATGTCTGTACAAGGCCGCAACAATTACCGTCCAAGTACAAGAACAGAGCACAAAACCAATCCAACTGCGTCGAGGTGTAAGACAGAGAGACGTCATCTCTCCGAAACTGTTGACGAACGCGTTGGAGGACGTTTTCAAGATGCTTGATTGGAAAGGATGGGGCATAAATATCAACGGTCAGTATATCTCACACCTCTGATTTGCGAATGACATTGAAATCAAGGCGGAATCTTTGCAGAAGAATACATAAATATCTAGGCCAAATTATACAACTGGGCGGCACAACTTTGAGAAGGAGGCGACCAGAAGAATTCGCTTGGGCTGGGCGGCATTCGGGAAGCTGCGTGATATCTTTGAATCGTCGATCCCACAATCCCTTAATACTGGGTCTATAACCAGTGCGTCCTACCCGTAATAGCTTACGGAGCCGAAACGTGGACAACACTCGCCATAGGCCTGGTCCACAAATTCAAGGTTGCTCAGCGTGCAATAGAGAGAGCAATGCAATGTTTCTCTGGTGGATAGAATTCGCAACGATGTCATTCGCCAGAGAACTAAAGTTACTGACATTGCGCGTAGGATCAGCATGCTGAAGTGGAAGTGGGCCGGCCATGTCTGCAGACGGAGAGACGGTAGATGGAGCAGACATGTGTTAGAGTGGAGACCGCATATGGGCAAACGTAGCGTGGGACGCCCTGCGGCACGATGGATCGATGATTTAAAGAAGGTGGCTGGCAGCGAATGGATGCAGACTGCTCAAGACCGGGATAGTTGGCGCTCTTTGGGGGAGGCTTACATTCAGCAGTGGACGGATATTGGCTGAAATGATGATGACAACATACACTTAGGTAAACAAAAACACTGCTAAATTTATTTAAGTTACTTCCGTAGTTCCGTCCGTGTTCCGAATTAAATGACGAATGATGAGAATAAACAAGAATAGACACGAAAAAGAAATATTACCTACAATGTTTAGCCTGTGCGACAAGGAAAATTGAACTGTAAGATCATACGGACAATGATTATTATTCCATGTTTACAAGTCGCTCGGTACATGCAACAATGGCGCGCACCGGGCGACAAGATGTCACATGCGGTCGTGGTTATGCAATTTTCAAACTAATGTCGATTTCGAAGAGTGCATATTACGATGTGTTGGGTTCGAATGGCTTACCCTGTTACAGAGTTACAGGGTATTGAAAGGGTAAGCCGTTCGGAATGGGTTACACAACACCCGTTCGAGAGTGTAACACGTATCATAGGGTTTATTTTTGAAGCGCTTAAAAAAACCCGTTCAAAAACCCTTTCAACGAGTACCCGGCCGGTCCCTGGTTCAGAAGCTAGGAGGTGAAATAAAGCGCAGCATTTTTTCCAATGCTTACTTATATTTTTTAATAAAACTCAAATAATTATTCACAAAATTATATTCAACTTTCCATGGCGGGAAAATCACCAATACCACAGATTAAAAATAACCGCCGCATAAAACTGAAGCTAAGTACTTTAAACTCAACTAAATTAAAAATGGAACTTCCAAAATTACTAATGCTTATTTATTGGAAGTATTTTGAAGTTCAGTTTTAAAAACATAATATCAGCAATATAATAAAAGATAACAAGTTAAGGAGCTATGCGAATAATAAGGCCGTTTTGAGAATTGTTTTTTCTCGTAAAGTACCTATAATAGGGATTTGATATTTCGGTTCATGTTTCTTGACTTTATGATCTACCTAAATTCTAAAGGAATACACGATACGAAGAAATTTTCTCGATAGAAAAAAAATGCAAACTTCGGTCTGTCTTTTTGCCATTTTCATTTTCATGGCGTAATGCATTGTATTGATTTTATGAAAACTACTTTTAAACATAGAAAATAATCTTATCTAGCTAAATTCTTAACATATTTTGATTTCGTTATACTTTTGTGTTTTAAAATCCGAAAATTAATTTTGGCACTTACGTTATTTATTCCGAGCCGCCCTCATTCTATCGCCATCTCATCTTTTGTCTTTTAAAAGTATTTGCATCACTGTCGATTCAGATCAATTTAGATGGTCCGCGGGCCTTGTCAACGTAGCACCTATGTCACTTTCGCAGATCCGAGTTGTCAGATTTTCGTAATTTAAATATATTTTTTTACAATATTTTACATAGTTCAGCAGCTTAAAGTTGTAATTTATTAAAATTAGTGCTATGAAATTATTTACACTGTAATTTTGTGACCTTGAACAATATAATATAATCGTAGTTATTTTCTATTCGTGCCAACATTGAAATGATGTATAAAATGGTATGAAATAAAATACTGAAACTGGATAAAGCACTACGTTTGGGAACATACCTGAACGCAACAAAGGATTCATATCACAGGAAATTAATTGTGGCTAATAACACCGACAAATCATGATAAAATCATCACTTTCACTTCTGTGTATAGATTCAGATTCAATTTGTTTGCAAAAACATGTGTAGATAATATACATGGACAATCATAATGCATGCTTATTACAGGTGTTACATAAATTCTTTGGCTCAACAAGTTTGACCATGGCTGGTGTACAAATCACATGATACAAATTAAAAAAATAGATAAAATACAGATTAGATTAATAACAATAAATACATCAACAATTAACATTAAAATTAAATTTAAAATTAGGTAAATAGTCAAAATAAGTAAACAAATTTAGTCATTACAGCGATTTGTCATTAAGAAAGTCATTGATACAATATATATGTTTCTGTCAGTATGTTTTTAAAAGTTTTCTTAAACTTTTTTAATTTTTTAATATGGTTAGGGATATTATTATAAATTATTGGCGCCATGCATACAACGCTTTTACGCAGCAGCGCTGTCTTAGCTGGCTGAACACAAATTTTACTATTATCCCGGCGATTACGCATTATAATGTCCGATAACCGAGGAAACAAATCGTCGGGCATAGTGCAAATCCGCGTAACTAGCATTGGATAATTCCGCGTATCTGACAAATGTAGCCCATTTATGTTTTCGCGGGCAATTCACGCAAAATCTTGATTGGCTACCACCGCCTTGACGCGAGTTTATTAAATACTGCGTATCTTCCGCCGGCTAGTGTCGATACCGCGTAAGTGGTGTGATGATGACACTGGGGGCATTTTTGTGTTTTATTTTTGCAATAAAACTCTGTGTTTACTTAAAATAAATCGGTGGAACATCAGGCAAGTGTTAATGTTATGATTATTTTGTATACTTTAAGTTAAACATCGGTATTTAGCACAAATTTAGCTCATTTTAAGCTTTTTTTTCAAAATGTACTGAATAATTTAAATTGTGCAAGTGTATGTAACCCAGTTATTATCATCCCTTTCATATTATAAAATACCGCTATATTAAATAACATATGTTGCACCGATAGTTTCATCATCGATCGACGATAATAATGATTTAATTCCTGAAAGTAACTTAGAACCTGAAGTTGCAGCAGAGTCTAGAATAAGGAAACGAAAAGCAGAACAAATGTCTTCAAAAAGGTATAGGAATAAGAAGTTAAGAATGCTAGGTCAGGAATTTCATTTTCATCAATGCTAGGTCAGGGTTTCAGAAAGACTGGTGATGAAAGTTTTTTACAAGACTATCAAACCGGCGCGAAAACTTAGAGAGGCTTGTAAGTCAAGCAAATGTATAAGGAGCAAGGTGATTAACTGTGAAAAGTTTACTGAAACTGTACGATTAAATATTTTTAAAGAATATTAGGAGATGAGCTGGATTGAGAAAAAAATGTTTGTTTCGTCCTTAGTAAATAAAAAACCGACTAACAGAAAAACCACTGGAAGAGCTGATACAAGACGAGGTACTACAAAAGGGTATTATTTGAAATTAAATGACCAAAAACATAGAGTATGTTTAAAGACATTTTTAGGGACATTAAGCATTAAGGAGGGGACTGTAAGGTACTGGTTAGGAGAGAAACCACATAAAGAAACAACAATGAACAGGAGGGAAGATATTGCGTTGCCTACGTTAAAAGAATTAGTGCAAACATTTTTAAGGGATATGCCCAAAATTCCTTCTCACTACTGCAGAAAAGATAGTACGAAATTATATTCAGAGCCAATAATACAGTCTAAACGTGAACTATACCGTATCAATGTTGAAGAGCCAACAAAAAAGGCACAGAGTGGCATCCAGAATTTTTTTTGAAGATGTTCTGAAAATTAAAAACATAGCATTGTTTCAACCGAAAAAAGATGCATGTGATCTATGTTGTTCGTATAAAGTAGGTAATATTAGTGAAGAAGAATATCAGCAACATTTGTCACGAAAAGATTTAGATAGACAAGAAAAGACTTTAGACAAAGAAAGTGCGAAAAATGGAACCCTTCACCTTATCACTGCTGACTTACAAGCTGTGAAATTGTGTCCATTTTTGAAAGCCAGTGCATTGTATATTAAAACGAAGCTAATTTCACAATTTACAATCTGGGCACTAATAATGTTAAGTGTTATTGGTTTGATGAGACAACTACTGATTTAAAAGCATCAACGTACGCAGAAAAGACTGATATCGTCTGAATAAATATAAGATTTGATTAAACTAGTGTTGATACTGTCGCACTATCAATGTTTATACGAGTAACTCAAAGAGATTTTAGAGAAAAAGTATATATTGGTTTTGTTACATTCATTTTAATCTAACTTTTGTAAGAGATAAAGAGTGAATTAATTTTGTATAGTTTTATTTTCAATATTAAATAATATTATAGTTAAAATAATATTATTTGTTTCATTTTAAAACCGCGTACCTTACTCTTAGGTTCGAATATGGTAAGTTTATGGTCAAATCAAATCCGCGTAATTGTCGTAGGGCCTTAATTACTTATTTTAAGGGATATATTTTCCCAACAAGAGATAGAACACATAAATAATTACTCTCTGTGTAAAAATGAGATTAAAATTCGTTGAAATAAAAAAGTTTTTAAGTTTTATTAACCTTCCCCTGTAAAATTGGATCTATTGCAGATACGCGGCCTTTAAGTATGGTAGATTCGCGGAATTGCACTATCCCCAACGAAATGGGGATTTTTCTGACAAACAGGGAAATGTCCAAAATATAAAGTGAAGGAAGTGTGAGGATTTTATATTTTGCATAAAGTGGCTTACAGCTCTCGGTACTGAGGATGCCGAACATGGAACGTATGCATCGTTTTTGAATTTTAAATGCCATATCTTTATTTGTTGAGTTTCCCCAAAAGATAATGCCATATCTGAGGACAGATTCCACAAGTCCATAATAAGCCGAGAGTAACACATCGGTGCTTATAGTTGGAGCGTGTTGGTACAAAGCATATGCTTGACTACTGATTTTTTTACATAGTTCGTCAACGTGTTCTTTCCAATTAAGTTTACTGTCTATAATTACGCCTAGAAAACGGTCATTAGTTTCAAAGTGCATTATATTTGTTTTTTCGTGAATTTCAGAACTACGTCAAGAGGGAAGTGAAAATAATTAAAAAAATATATAACGCATAATCATAAAGAGGGACATGAGGTCAGATGCCTCAACACCTACTTTAAAAGAAATGAAGAGTAAATAAATAGAGGTCAGTCACGAAAATTTTACTCCTTCATGATTCTGACCTCCTTGTAGTCTCTACTGCTCATAATTCTAGCCCCAAACATACCTATTCGTGATTCTATTAGACATTGACGCTTAGATGATTTATTTAGATGATTTGATGTTTATTATTTGATTTGTAATGTTGTTGCGGTACAGAATTAAAATATTACTTCTAAAACCAATCAATAGGTATTAGTCCGGTCAAATTAGACCAAAAAATAGGAGTGAAGTTACAATAATCGCACCCAGCTCAATATTGGTAGGATTGTTCAAAACACTATGATAAATGAAATCTAAAAAGGCCTCATCGATCCGATTCCTGGAAAAAATATTACTTGGGGTCAAAAGTTACAAAAACGTGTTTTTCGCGATTTTCAGCAAAACGGTATATATCTATTAGGATTTGGTTTCCGCACTTAGTCCTGATGTTGGACCATTGTGCGTGACCCAATACTCCAACCAGCCAACCTCCCTGCAGAAACAAATTAGTTTTCCCGGTGTGTAAAAACATCTGTAAGCGAGTTCTGTGACCCTATTGTTTGACTCCGTATTTCGGTAACACCTGTGCACTCAAAGAGTACGTGCTACGTGCGATACCGTTTCCTCCTCCTCCATGCAGGCTCTGCATAAAGGACTGTCCGTAATAGCTATCGTGTTTAAGTGTTTGTTCAAGGATGGCATAGCCTCCCTGGACTGCCTGCTGCGGGGTGCTAAGGCCTACCAGCGTTCCGCTTGTTTGTGGGTGTGTTCTTGTAGCCATGTGCGCGCAGCTGGCCGAAGGGGAGTAGTACTATGGGTTCGGCTCCAACAGCCACAATATCAGATCCCCTCCTGGCCAGCTCATCGGCCGCGTCATTTCCTTGTGATCCGCTGTCTTTTTATCCACTGCAGCGTCACAGTGTTGCGGTTGGTCACCGTGATGCGTTCTAGTGCATTGTGGCATTCTTGTATGAGTTTCGAGGTGGTGTGATGCTTCCTTAGGAATTGAGGGACTGAGGCGCTGTCGGAGAGTATTCGAATGTGGGTATCCGTGACTCCCCTGGCTTCTATGGCATAGACCGCGCGTAGTTCCCGTTCCCGTGGGAGTACGGGGATAAAATATAGCCTATGTTACTCCCTGATAATGTAGCTATCCATTGCTGAAAGAATCTTTCAAATCGGTCCATTACTTTCGGACCCTATTCTTTTCAAACAAACAAACAAATCTTTCCTCTTTATAGTATTAGTGTAGGTAACTATTACAGGTCTGAAGTCAGGGGTCATGTCACCCGCGAGCAGGAGGCGAAGTCACATGATAGAGGAGTCGCAAAAATAGTTGAATTAGCTCGGTTAATCGGATGTCTAACTGTGTTCCAAAATGAAGGCTGTTGGAGGTAGTATTACAGAGTGCCCCACACTGAAGAAGACCGAATGGCTTGGAGACGCGACGTATGTGGTCGCGATCTTCAGCAGTGAGGAAACGACGATGAAGAAGGCCACTCAAATGCGCATAATTTTACGAATACTGTTAAAAATTGCTGACGCCGTATACCACAATCAAGAAGGTGGTTAGGTTGTTTTAGAAAATAGCCTTTGTTGTCCTTTGCTTCAGCATTAATTAATTTCTTCTGTGTATGGGGAACCACCGAACATACAGCAACCATCAATATGCATAATATTGACAAATGTTTGTGAGGAAAATATTTCCATAAAATAAAACGAGCATGGAAGAAATAGTGCACATCATCCTATTAGGTTCTTTTTTTTTACATGGGTCAAGACTGCCACCCATTCCCAACCACTGCAACTCCTGAAAGCCAGAATCAACAGTGGCGACCACCAGAAAAACGCCGAGCCACTGAAGCCCGACGAGTCCCGGAGAAACGATTTAACTGTCTTGGATCCTGCAACGAATTTAATCAGAAAAGTACAGCGGAGGAGTAGGAAAAAAAAAATATAATTTCCACTTCCCTCCTTATCAAGCAGGAAACAGAATAGAGCTAGGCCAATAGGCACCAAGGGACATATACAACTGGGTTAAGCCCAGTTGCCAAGCACCACGGATTATATATTAACACTAAAACTAATGGGTCCTAAATTGTGAACTACTTTTGATTCCAGTAATAGGTATGGCAAAATCGCTTGAACGCACGGAAATTTGTTCTGGTTTCCACAAGGTCCGTGTAGTAAACTACTCCAGATGTAACCTGAATACTATCTAACATAATATTGCGTTCAGTTTGCCAAAGAATACACTCCCATAAGATGTGCTGTGCGGATTGTTCGTATTCCTGGTCGGCTGTAGAACACTGACATAAAGGCGAGGCCACAAGCCTAAAGGAAAATAATTTGGAGAAATTGGGCAACACAGTGATCCACCGCCAGCCATGTCCTATCCAGCTGCTCACGAACGGATGGAAAAAACTGGTGGAGGTGACGGCCTTTTATGGAATTTTCCCACCTACATTGCCATTCGGATAAAAGTTCCTTCCAGACGTCAGTCTGGGGTTTTAGTAATCTAGAGATCTTAGCACGGTCGCGTTGCGGTAAAAACTCTGGGTCCGTGATCTTTCTAGCGTAGTAGTACATTGCAGCACGCCGCTGCACCTCCAGATGGACTGGGAGAACACCCGTCAGCAGCGGTAAGGCTTCAGTCCTAACCGTCCTATACGCCTTGCATCAGAATATCAAAGCCAAACGCTGGCTTTGCAGCAATTTACGGCGTACCGGCTATGGTGGCCCTGTCAGCCCAGACAGGTGCCCCGTAGCACATACAACCCAAGTAAGTAGCCCCATAAATAGTTTTTAAGGTTTGAAATGATAGACCCCAAGTAGCTTTGGATATTCTCGTTAAGGTGTAGAAGTTATTTTTTGCTTCCCCCCTCCCCCCTCATGTTTAACACGACGATGTCATACGACGTCCTGCCGATGACCGCCGACTTCTTCGCAGAATAAATACGTCACAATGCAAAATATTTGCAGTTGATCAACTGAATTGTTTTTCTTTGAGACATGATTTCATCTATGTTACATTTTATCGTTACGTTTTACATTTTATGGCAGTAACTCATGACAGAGGTGGCGAAGGAATTAGTTTTATAATATGTAGTGATCTAGTGATAGTGATGTAGTTTGGATTGTGATGATGTTTTTTAATAACACAATATAGCTATGTGAGAAAAAGTAAGTTGACATAGTAATAACAGAAAAAAAACGAACGTTTTCCATAAAATCTCGAAAGCATTTATTACAACACCATTTACAGGAACTATTGAATTTCCCGGGAGTCAGTTCCAAAGCGTAGATCCCTATAGTTACACCATTATTGCTGCTTCTACATGTGAAAACAATATTAAAAAAACCGGTCATGTGCGAGTCGGACTCGCCCACCGAGGGTTCCGTCCAAATACCTACCTTGGTAGGTGGTAATCAGCAATTTGACCACCTCATTGTTTATAGAATTGCTTAGAATGAGATTTCTTACCGACAAATTCCGATTTATTACAGCCCACACGTAACCGCTCGTTCAATAATTTTTACCGCCCATTTAATTATTTTCCTGCTCAATATATTCACTGATCCATTTCATTATTTTTTATTACTCAGTTTTGTTTACTTTACTGCTTATTTTTAACTGCTGAACTAGTTATTAAACGTGTCATTTATAATTTTTAACTTACCAAAACCGCCATTTACAACTGCCTCTTTAAATCAGTGCCTTTTTTATGGTTTAATTACAAATGTATAATTTTCAGACTTTTCTCTATACTTGTACTATAAGACGGTATTACTTGCCAAATTTCATAGTTCTAGGTCAACGGTAAAATAATACAAAACTTTTTACAACTTCCAAATACAAAAAAAAAACACTACAAAGTAAAAAATAACTTTAATTTCGGAAGTCGGTGTCAAAATACGAAGAAACTACCAAAAACACGGACTTCCGAAATTAAAGTTGTATTTTTTTGTAAAGTGTTTTTTTTTTATTTCTATTATTAAAGTAATTGCCCATGCAATCGATGCATCTTTGTCAATGCAGTGGCAGATTATTGATGCCCTTCTTGAAGAAATGAGACCGGAGGCAACAAATTCTTCAAATAGCATTTACGCCTCTCGGATATTGATTTTTTTCCCTCCAAGAGTTATTCAAATTCTGGAAAAAGTAGAAGTCTGTAGGCGCAAGGTCTGGTGAGTACGGCGGATGACGGAGAGCTTTCAACCCCAGCTCTTGTAACTTGGAGACCGTCTGCTGTGCAGTATGACGTCACGCGTTGTCGTACAGGAGCAGCGGAGACGAGCGATTGACCAAAGCGGTTTGGAGATGTGCAAGTTTCTCCATGATTGTGTTCAGTTGTTCACAGTACACATCTGCAGTAATGCTCATCCCCTTTGGTAAAAAGCTATGATGAGCTAACTGGTTCTACTGTTACGCTTATACTGTAACCATATTCTATTGCTTTTTGGCTAATAGAGTCGTGCTGCTACAGTTATAATATAAATTTATCGATTAAAATATTCTAAAACATTTTTGGAAATGTCTCCATTGTGGCACATTTCTTTGATACCCAACATGACTACCTATATCACGAAAATTTTTAGGTGAAAATGGTTGCAAACCAAATTTATAAATGATCATCATATGATCATGCAAGGAGACTCCAAGCATTACCCTCTCCATTGCCCTTTGGGTGACTTTAAGCCTTTTGATGAGGCCCAATGTGAGCAACCAAGTTTCGATTCCATAAGTCACCCATCACATACACTTTCGTCTGGAGACACTGTGGTATGTGAGACGATAAGATACCACGCAACTTCCTGAACGCCGCCTAGCCGAGTCGGATTCGACGGTTGACCTCTTTCTCGAAGTTAGCTCAACCTAACTGGACCGTTTGTTCCAGGTAGACGTTCTTATCTACATTTTCGAGTGTAGTCTCTGATCTTGATACGAGTGGGTCATTGTTATAAATCTTAAACCATCATTCAAAATAAAAAACAAATACCTATTCAATGATATCTAACTAAATATAGCTAATGATAGGTATGTACTTCGTCGACTTCATCGATTTTATTGCTACCCTTAGATTCGTTTTTTGATTTATTGCAACGGGTCCGGGTTAGTCAGACCAGGCAAAGTCTGTGTCTAGTTAGGTACTAGATGTATCTTTATTCTGATAGCATAGGTAAAGCTCAAAGAAGAAAGCAGTATCTACTTAAAAGCAGTCATATTTTTCTGTTTGACCGCCGTTTTTTGTGCATAATAGACACCTGTGAGTAAGCTGATTAAGTAGTTTTCCTCAGGTCCCAAGAGGAAAAATATCTTATAGTGTGATGTAAATCCGTAGGCCCTGATCCTGTGATGACTATAGGTCATGGCACATTATGAGGGCACCGCAACGGCACGGCGTCGCTTCGAATTTAGGCTACGTCTAGCCACCAGAGCGCTAAATACGCGTCGTCTGCAAGATGCAAGCTCACAGTCCGCACCGGCTGCAAGGTGCAAGCTCGCAGTCCGCACTGGCCGCGATGTGCAAACTCGCCGTCCGCGCGCCGGCCGCGAGGTGCAAGTTTGCCGTTCGCGCGAGACGAGAAGCACGCGGTTAGGTCCCTTACAGTGCGCGGGTTGACTTCCCGCTGCCGTCATTTTCATATTGAAATATATTTTACGACACACGGTTTAAGGCTCTAATTTGAATTACGAGTAAATTGCTGGATTGGAGCAGTGCCGTTGCGGTGCCGGTATAGTGTGACATGACTTTACGAAGTCAAAAAGAAAAAAAAATTCTTAATTCACACAAGTAGTTTTTGGTTGATCCGCACTATCAGTTTTAATAAATAGGAGATGGAATGGAGAGTTGTTTTTTTGTAATCTTTATACTTAAATAATAATTAGGAATAAATTAAAAAGGTACCTATTGAAACTCCTTTATGTTAGCTACGTTAATTTATCGATAACAATTTGAAATGTGTCCAACCCTATTGTCAGATGTCAAAAATGTCAACAAATCAAATCAAAATATTTTCGTTTTCAATTAAAACAATGTGTATTAAAACAATAATGTACTATCAACATATTTTGCCCGAACTTCTGAATTTTCGTGAGTGTCATCTTTTTCCTGTTGTTCCTTTTATTGGCCATTTATATTTTACACGAATATGCCGCGATTTTTTCAAAAAAGTGTCACAGGTCTGGCTCCAGACACGTCCCGTGGGACTCTGCGGGGTTCAAAGGCAAGCTATTCTCCACTAATTCGATGTTTATTAAAAATGAAAGTATTATGCAAAATTTAACCATAAATTATTCTTCTTTATGTTATTACCCTTTCTTACATATGGTTTTTGGAACTAAAAGTTTCATAAGCTTCCAGAACAATAAGAAAAACATGAAAAAATAGTCAATTTAGCCTCCTCTTCGGATTTTTTTTTGATCGAGTGAAGTTTTCGATATTATGTTTTGAACCACAAATTGTCAAAGTACATAAAGTAAACTACAATATGTATTTTTTTTGGTTTTCAAAAATCATTATTTGTTTGTTTATTATTGATTCAAAGTGATGAAATATTGGGAATACCTGGCCTTAATCATTTTAACACAAATAACATTTTGCACGATAAACAGTATGGTTTCACCAAAGGACGTTGTGCAACTGACGCTGGTGTAACGTTACTAAAACAAATTTTCAATGTGTGGAAAGAGACGCAAGATGCCATAGGTATCTTCTGCGACCTGTTTAAAGCGTTTGATTACGTTAATCACGAAGCATTACGGACTAGGTAAAACAGCGTTAAACTAAGTAAAATCTTATTTGAATGATAGAGAGCAATTAGTTCAAATAAAAGTTGTCAATTCCTCGGGGACGATTGAGCCCTGGGGAACGCCCATTTTCACGTTTAATACATGAAAAACGGCGTCCCCTAGGGCTCGATTTTGGGTCCTTTTTATTTTTAGTTTATACTAGCTGACCCGCGCAACTTCGTCTGCGTCACAATTTTCATTTCTGCTCCGCTCCTGTTGGTCTTAGCGTGATGATATATAGCCTATAGCCTTCCTCGATAAATGGGCTATCTAAAACTGAAAGAATTTTTCAAATCGGACCAGTAATTCCTGAGATTAGCGCGTTCAAGCAAACAAACAAACAAACTCTTCAGCTTTATATATTAGTATAGATAGATAAATGATTTACCCCATTTATTGCAAAACAAGCTAAATATAGTCTTGTTTGCCGACGACACTTCTTTAATTTTTTAAATAAATAGACGTGGTAATAATCTTGAAGACGAAGTAAATAAAGTCCTGCAGGTCCAAAATCGGTTCACTGCTAATAATTTGGGTTTAAATGAAAAAAAAAAACGAAGTGCATAAGATTTGCCTTACTAAATATCAAATGGATTGCTTGTGACATAGTGTTGATAAGGGAGAACCTGGAATTCGTCGATAGAACGGTTTTCCTAGAGATTACGCTTGACTCGAGGCTACAATGGGGTCCTCATTTAGCATCTCTTGCAGGACGGCTAAGCTCAGCAGTATATGCTGTTAGGAAAATCCGGCAATTGATGGATGTTGATACCGCGAGAGTAGTCTTTTTTAGTTACTTTCATAGTATCACGTGTTACGGTATCTTACTATGGGGACGGACTGCAGACATCGAGTCAATTTTTATTCTGCAGAAAGGAGCCATAAGTGCCATATACAATCTTCGCCGGCGCGATTCTTTAAGAGAACTGTTTAAGAGTATTAACACGATGACGGTATCTTGTCAAAATAATATTGTAAGAACAATATTTTTATTGTGTAGACTCAATTCATTTAGCATTGTATAATTTCATGCATTAACGGCACATGTGTGAGTACTGTGTATTCTAAACTACTTATAATTTTCAGTTAGAACTGCTCATGTTCAGCTGTCAACGTTTATTTTAATTATTTGTTTTTGAATTGTTGCTTTTTTACTCCAGACGCTTAATCGTGCAAATCTTACTACATCTTTCTCACAATATATGTTTGTATAATTTCCACTGGAATGATGTAATCATATCATTGTAAAAATATTGATTTAAAAGAGAGTCTGTGGAGTTTCATGCACGTTCTTCTCCATAGAAATCTACGCTTTGGAACGTACAAATAGCTTCATCTCTTTTGACTGATCGAACTTGACAATTCGAAAGTGCCTATAAATGGTTTAATTGAAATATATGCTTTGAGTTTGAAGTCATATCTTTTTCTTTGATGAATACAATTTTCGGCATCATCATCCCCAATCAATTATTTCCTATCGTTGTTATCTGCAGTATGTTAAAAAAATGAATCACCTGTTCGGAATGTAGTCGCTGCACGTAGAGCGGCCTACAGCGCGGCGGTGCGGGCCCCGCCGCCACGTTGGCGTAGCCCGGCTCGTGCTGCGGGGGCGGGCGGTGCGGGGCGTGCGGCGCGTGCGGGGCGGCGGCGCGGCCTGCGGGCGCGCGCGGCGGCGTGCCGGGCGCGCCGGCCGCGCGTCAGGCGCCCGCGCGCTCCACCACGCACACGCCGGCGTACGAGCGGCCCAGCGACATGCTGGCGCCCAGCAGCGCCCAGCAGTCGGCGGCCGGGTCGAACACCTCCACGGTGCTGAGGTTGGCGGCGCCGTCGTCGCCGCCCACCACGTACAGGCGGCCCTGGTGCGCGGCCACGGCGGCGTTGCGGCGCGCCGTGTGCATGGGCGGCGCGGCGGCCCAGCCGGCGCCGGCCCAGCGCTCCACGCTGCGCCGCACGGCCGGCCCGTCGTGGCCGCCCACGGCGTACAGCGCGCCGTCCACCACGCCCACGCCGCAGCCCGAGCGCCGCGCGCCCATGTCGTCCACGGGCTCCCAGGCGTCGGCGGCGGGGTCGTAGCGCTCCACGCTCTGCAGGCACTGGCGCGACGCGCCGTCGTAGCCGCCCACGGCGTACAGCTTGCCGCCCAGCACGCCCACGCCCACGGACGAGCGGCGCGTGGACATGGGCGCCACGGGCCGCCACACGCCCTCGCGCGTGTCCAGCGCCTCGGCCGAGCTGAGGCCGGTGGCGCCATCGAAGCCGCCCACGGCGTACACGACGTGGCCGATGACTGCGACGCCCAGCGTGGAGCGGCGCGCGCACAGCGGCGGGCCGGCGCTCCAGCTGTCCGTGGCCACGTCGTACACGTCCACGCTGCGCACGCGCAGGGTGCCTGCAAGTTCGACGTTGTCAGCAGTCAACGACATGGTACTGCTACACTAATCTGACCACAGTGCAAAGTTCCGTTAAAAGTCCGATTCTTATTAGTTGTTGATATTAGCATCATGAGTGATACTGACGCGATGACGATTATATTTTTTTTGTAACCTAGCAAAGTCTTTGTTAAGCTTGTGTAGTACACGGGAACCTGCCGTGCCAAAATTTAATTATACAAACTTTTAGCAACTTTTTTTTATACCAATGCAATATTTGCAATTATTTTAGTCCGCACATTTTCATTTGGTTAAATTTTTACTCAGCAGAATATTAACAATGTCATTAAGGCATTTGGTCCTTAATCAAATGATGTATAACAGCAAACAATCTTCTGCCCTGCCCCTAGAGTGCTATTTAGAATCAAGTAGGCGCGGAGGGGCGAGGTGGCCGCGAGTTGAGGAGTAGGCACCGCAACTTCGTCTCGCTGGCCGACCGCGGCAGCGAGCGTTACATTTGCGACAATAAGCTCGCGCGGGCCCGCCGGAGCCCCGCAGCGCCCGAGCCGTGACAGAAACCATGCCTTCTGCGTGTTGCATGCTCTTTTAATTGCTGCATGCTTGCTTGCATGCTCACTTGCATGCTTGCATACTGCATGCATGCTTGCTGCATGCAGCATGCAAGAATTAAATATATTTTCCTGTAAGAAGTCCGGGTATAATTTATAACAAAATAGTACATTACTGCAGCGGCCAGCGAAAGAGGCATTGATGGACGAACGTGTAAATGTGGCCCGAGGCGAAGCCAAGGCATACGTAAGTCCATCAATGCCTTTTTGTGGCCAAGATTTGTATAGTACTTTTCTCAAATAATGCGCGGAAATTAAAAGTAGTACCTAGGCAGAACTTTTTATTTGAAAATACAATTACTTTTCAAAATCAATGACGAACATCGAACAACAATAATTATGACTTGTTCATTTGTTTTTTTTTCAAGAAACAGCTTTCTATTTGCAAGCCAGTTCGAAATTCAAATAAATCCTTTGATAAGTTACCTCCTCGGTTGCTATGTTTCGATGTAAAATATCGTTCCAATTTTAAATTACCCGACAGATATGAGTTTACTATGTAATTTTCATACAGCTTTTGCCGGCCGCTGCTCGCATGTATTTGGCCAGTACATCAATTTCGATTTATCTCGAAGATGGTTGTCAAAATAATGCTCAAATTTCGAAGCATGTTCGTGAAAACGTAATTATCCTATTGCTTCAAACAAAACTACACAACAAGTGAACTATATCAAAACAAAACAGCTTTCTATTTGCAAGCCAGTTTGAAATTTAAAAAAATCCTTTGGTAAGTTACCTCCTCGGTTGCCATGTTTCGATGTAAAATATCGTTCCATTTTTAAATTACACGACAGATATAAGTTTAATATGTAATTTTCATACAGCTTTTGCCGGCCGCTGCTCGCATGTATTTGGTCAGTACATCAATTTTATTTATGTCGAAGATGGTTGTCAAAATAATGCTCAAATCCAAGCATGTTTGAAAACGTACAGTTCGCATCACCGTTGTTTACCCCTCCGAAGTTAGGTTTTAGTGACGACCGCGCAGGTGCAATCGCGTAAACAAGTGTTACGTTCCTAGAATATTTTTTTGTTTATACGTTTTATATTATAAATAAGTAACAAAGACTACCAGTAACAATAACAAAATCAAAAAGTAACACCACAAATACATACACCACAAAAACACACAATAAACAAATCAAATAGTAAAAAATAACCAAAATAATTAATTATAAAAAATAACAACGTGTAACACTTTTCGCATCAACAGTCGTATTGCATTGAGCAAGCGGGTCACACGTATGCATCGAACGTATACGAGCGAGTGAGATGCTATTACACCCGCCATCTTGCGCAAACACGCGCATGCGCGACCTGCTCGCGCATGCGCTGTATTATGTTTTTTGTCAAATTGACATTCTGCGCACTCGATTGCGACGTACTTCGGGAAGGTAAAGTTGCGTGACGGGAACTGTAATTATCCTATTGCTTCAAACAAAACTACACAACAAGTGAACTATCTCAAAACAAGTCGGTAGAAGAAAAAATATTGCCCGCTATCATATAACTCGTATCTACGTAACAACGGCGCCGTACTCGGCAGGCTCACCGTTGAAGCCGCCCACGGCGTACACCTTGCCGCCCACCACGCCCAGCCCCGCGCGGCAGCGGCGCGTCAGCAGCTCCGCCGCCGGCCGCCAGCGCGCCGCATCCAGCTGGAACGCCTCCACGTCGCGGATGGCCTTGGGCGCCTGGCCGCCCACCACCAGCAGCGCGCGCGGCGCCCGGGGCGGCTGGCGCGGCCGCGCGCGCGCGCAGGCGGCGGCGCAAGCGGCGCGCCGCTCGGGCCGCATGAGGTGGAACGACAGCGCCTCGATGACCAGGTCCTTGACGCGCAGCCCCGCGCTGCACAGCGGCTCGGCGTTGGCGCGCGCCACCAGCGCGTCCTGCGCCAGCAGCGGCAGGCGCACGTGCTCCAGCAGCGCGCCCAGGTGCGGCCCGCGCGCCGCCGGCGCCGCCTGCAGCCAGCGCACCACGGCGTCCAGGATCAGCTCCTCGCTGGGCACGGTGATGCGGTCGTTGTCCAGCAGCGCCGCCAGCGTGTCCGGCTCCAGCGCCAGGAACTCCTCCGTGTCCAGCACCTGCGCGGAGAGCGAGCGGTCACCTACCGCTGCGCCACGTGTACGCGCAGTGAACATGTACGACGCTCACCTCGACGAAGTGATTCTCGATGAAGCGCGCGGCGGCGGTGCTGAGGTCGGCGCAGGCGTGCAGCTCGGCGAAGGCGCGGATGCCGAGCGCGTTCTCCGGAGACAGCGCGCCCGCCAGGAACACGCAGCACGCCGCCCGCACGCCGCCCACCGCCAGCAGCGACGCCGCCGACAGCAGGCTCTGACACACAACACACGACACGTATGTATAGCGTGGAGGAACACGCAGCACGCCGCCCGCACGCCGCCCACCGCCAGCAGCGACGCCGCCGACAGCAGGCTCTGACACACAACACACGACACGTATGTATAGCGTGGAGGAACACGCAGCACGCCGCCCGCACGCCGCCCCCCGCCAGCAGCGACGCCGCCGACAGCAGGCTCTGACACACAACACACGACACGTATGTACAGCGTGGAGGAACACGCAGCACGCCGCCCGCACGCCGCCCCCCGCCAGCAGCGACGCCGCCGACAGCAGGCTCTGACACACAACACACGACACGTATGTACAGCGTGGAGGAACACGCAGCACGCCGCCCGCACGCCGCCCCCCGCCAGCAGCGACGCCGCCGACAGCAGGCTCTGACACACAACACACGACACGTATGTACAGCGTGGAGGAACACGCAGCACGCACGCTGTCACAGTTACCTGCACGTTGTCCTCGGTGATGACGAGCGAGTCGGGCGTGTACACGTACTCGATGATGGCTTCCAGCGCGTCTGGCTCCACATTCTGAAACCGACGACAAGTCATTTAAATTTCGTTCTGTGTCAAATTCATTTCAATATTTTTTGCGAAGTACGGGTCATAGACGTTAAAGTCTGTAGATCTATCTCTGAAACTATTGCACCCTACTAGCTATCCTATAAAACGCGAGTGTGCACGTGCTTAGCTATAGCTTTCACATAGAGAAAGGGTTCAAAAATGTACAAAGATTACTAGTCCTTGCCCAGGTCTTTACGCAGAAAAGGTAGAATTCGAACAAAAATCTCATTTGAGCTGCTACTTATTATACATTTTGGAGCATGGGTTTTCGCTGTCATCCAACCAATATTTACATGAGATTAATATTTTCGTCGTATGCTATGGGTTAGGGAGTGTAAAGTTGTAATTAGTGTTGTAAATTAATGTGTCATTTTTGGTTAATTAACCTGTTCCTACCTGTTAAGCTGTTTTTACTGTCACGAACCCCAAACTCATAATAATTGGTGTCAGAAGAGTGGATATTTAAACCATGGCGATTTTACCAAAGGACGACACGGAGGGTATCCGCACCCGGAGTCAACGCCAGCAGGAGCCGGACCAGAGGCGTTTTGGTGGAGCAACGCCGTAGACGTCGGAAGGCCTGCTACCGAACAAGGAGGCCGGTCCGTCCACAGCTGCTCCAGCATCATCAGCACCAGACTTTGCTGCTTTGATGATGATGCTGCAGAGGAGCAGGCTCGCCGATAGGAGGAGCGGGCCCGCCGACAAGAGGAGCAGGCCCGCCGGCCGGAGGAACAGGAGCGACGCTTGGAAGAACAGCTGCAGTGTGAGGAGGAGCAGGTGCGCCGCCAGGAAAGATATCTGCTCCTCATGAAGGACCTTCCCGCGAACTTTGGAAAAGTCATGTGACGTGGCGTCGCATACAGTACCTGTATGGTGATGGTGGGCTGCGTACTCTCGTCGAACTGCGTGAACATGGCGTGGAAGTAGGGCGAGGCGGCCGCCAGCACAGCGCGGTGCGCGGGCAGCGCGGCGGACGCGGCGGCGTCGGGCGCGGCGCGCGCGTGCAGCGTCACGTCGCACAGCACGGCGTCGCGCCGCAGCCGCGCCAACGCCGCCAACAGACGCGCGGGGTGCGCCCCCGCCTCCGCGCCGCCCGCCGGCCGCTGCGACGACTCGTCCAGCGACGACTGCGACGCGCAGCGCGCCATCATGCTGCACACACCATATTATTGATACTCACCTAAACTACTTCTTGCTGCCATAATATTAATACTTTTTCTGATTAGTCTTTACACCTGAGGTCGTAGTAAATTGCGCTATCCCGATTTTTAGGGATGTTGCTAAGATAGATACCGACAATGTACAAAAGAGGATAAGAACTTTGTAGCATAGCTCCCAAGGTGTTATTTTTTTTCGAAGTTAGGAACATGGGGCCCTTAGGCGCCGACCCCACTGCATGCGGTCTAGCGGTCAGAGATCCGAGTTCTGTGTTCCGCGACCACTGTAATCTATGCGGTGGCTAAGAATCCTACACACACAGAATCTGTTAAGTACAACAGCCTATACTGGATGCTAGGCAGGAACTCGAGACTCTCTTTGGACAACAAACTGCTAATATATAAAGTCATTCTAAAGCCCCTTTTGGACATATGGTTTGTAACTATGAGGCAGTGCAAGCGATTCCAACATCAATATACTCCGGCGACACAGAACAAGATCCTAAGAACAAGCAAAAGTACCATGGTACATAACCAGCAATGTAGTTCACGAGCACCTTGAAATGAGGACAATGAAAGAGGAAATTCAGAGTTTGACAGCAAAATACAAAGAGCAGTTTGTGAGGGTTATATGAGTACCTACTTTAAGATCTTTATTATTACAATCTATGCACCTTTGTAACCATTTATAAGCACTATTCTATGAAATATAGTTCAGTATTAATTGGGCATTCACTAGTTTCATTTACCATCAACACCGCACCTTACATGGCGACCCTGCCAAAGGAATCTACGTGCGCTACGCGAACTTGAGACGTTAAGTGTGACTCAAGACGCGATAAGTATTGAAAAATAGTGATGAAAATGGAACGATTATTGATTTATTGTGTCCACGGACTAGACGTCAGCGCGAGTGTACGAATCATAGCCATATGGCTACTTGTGGACACAGGCGTGGAGAAAATTATCTACATCGGCGTATACCGATCGCACAGCGGTAACCAGGAGACTACAGCGATGTTTAATTCCCTCGTGGAGTCGACCGACGTAGCCCAGCAACGGTACCCAACAGCGAAGCTCATTTTTCTAGGGGACTTTAACGCCCACCATAAAGAGTAGTTGTTCCCATACCTGAAAACTGACCATGCCGGGTTGGAGGCGCGTAAGTTTGCTTTAACGCTTGATCTGACCCAGCTGGTGAATGTGGCAACGCGGGTACCGGATGTTGACGCCCATACACCCAATTGTTTGGACCTTCTGCTGACAACTGATCCGGACAGTCTTTCAGTATCGGTCTCAGCTCCGCTGGGAACGTCTGACCACTGCCTGGTGAAATCCGTGTTGACCTGCTCTCCTCCAGATAAGAGTCCTAGAGGCACGAGACGAGTATGGCGATACAAGTCAGCAGACTGGGATGAGATGCGGCACTTTTTTGCGTCTTATCCATGGCGGCAAGTGTGCTTCTCCTCGGGTGACCCCTCGTGCTGTACTGACGTGATTGCGGACGTGATTCGGCAGGGGATGGAATATTTTATTCCATTCTCCGACATTCTGCTCGGTCACAAATCCCGGCCTTGGTATAATGCAGAATGCGCCCAAGCTGAGGCCCGTAAAGAGTCTGCTTACCAAGCATGGATCAAAGCCCGCGACCGAAAGCTTAAAGCACGTAGGGTTCGCGCGACTAAAAGAGCCTTTAATTCTGCCGCTAAGTTCTGCAAGCGGGTTTTACGTGAGGCTCGTTTTGACCATGTCGGACGTATCGGAGCACATAATAAAGAGTATTCTATTCTATTCTATTCTATTCTAGCACTGCACCCTCCGGGTAGTAAGCAGTTTTGGTCCCTGTCGAAAGCGGTTGAAACGAATTTCTGTCGACCCACTTTGCCTCCAATGTTGAAACCTGATGGCTCGCTGGCTCACTCTGCAAGTGAGAAAGCAAATTTATTTGCAACTCTCTTTGCAAGCAATTCGCGTCTGGACGCTGGCTCCAAGCAATCACCAACTTTACCCCGTTGTGACTTTTCGATGCCGGAGATCGCATTTCATACTAAAGAGGTCCGAAGAGTATTGTGCAGTCTAGACGTGAATAAGGCCAGTGGACCTGACGGCATTCCAGCGAGAGTGTTGAGGCAATGTGCACCTGAACTGTCTCCTGTGTTGACTCGCCTGTACCGCCTCTCTCTTGAAAAAAGAACGATGCCAAAATCATGGAAGCTTGCGAAAGTGCAACCGGTGCCCAAAAAGGGAGACCGTGCTGACCCTGCACATTACCGTCCAATCGCCATTACCTCCATCCTATGCAAGGTTATGGAAAGGGTTCTGAACAGTAAGCTGCTGACCTACCTTGAAGACAATGATCTCCTCAGTGACCGTCAATATGGTTTTCGCTGGGGACGGTCAACTGGCGATCTTCTTGTGTATGTCACGCATTGCTGGGGCGAGGCCATCGAGAGACACGGCGAAGCACTAGCTGTGTCGCTTGATATCTCGAAGGCCTTTGACAGGGTCTGGCACGCAGGTCTACTCAGCAAGCTTCCTGCTTATGGCATCCCAGCTGGTTTTCGTAGCTGGATATCAGACTTCCTGAGTGAACGGTCGATCCGAGTAGTCTTTGACGGCTGCTCCTCTAACCTCATGGCTATTGAAGCCGGAGTTCCTCAGGGGTCTGTTCTCTCTGCAACTCTTTTCCTGCTTCACATCAATGACCTACTTCAGCCTGGTCTTGTTGGGTACGCAGATGATAGTACGGTTTCAGAGAGATACTTGTCCAGCGCAACAACCGGCGGGTATGAAGTTCGTTCTTTAAGAGAGGCCATGGTAGAGCGGACAAATTTGACCTTAAGCCTTGTCTCTCAGTGGGGTGACGACAATCTGGTCACTTTTAACGCCACCAAAACACAGGCGTGTCTTTTTACTGCAAAAAGGAGTCGTTTTGACCAAACTCCTACTTTTCGGGGTGCATCTGTTCCTGTGACTGATCGATTAGAGCTCCTAGGCATGGAGTTGACATCCAGTCTCAACTTCGGCGCCACCATCGAGCCCAAACCGCGGCCAAAAAGCTGGGCATCCTAAATAGGGTGAAGCGATACTTTAGGCCTGGACAGCTTTTAACCCTGTACAAAGCTCAAGTCCGATCCTGCATGGAGTATTGTAGCCACCTTTGGGATGGCTCAGCTAAGTATCACCTTGCCGCGCTTGACTCGGTGGAACGCAGAGCCAGTGGCGTGCCTAGGGTTTCAAAATAAGGCAAGCCCAATAAAATTCTAACCGATTTCAAAAAAAGAAAGTTCAGTTTTCGACTGAGTATGTAGGTACCTTCGTATGTATCATCGCAATTTTCTCATACATTGATATAGATGTCTCAATTCGTTGTTTACCAAAATTACCGAAAGAAACCATTGTACACAGGTGTTTATGGGAATTTGCGTGCCTTTTAATGGCGCCAGATATGTTATTTAAATCATTATAACCAGATGTATTCCAAACGGAATCTTCATTCGAAAAAAATATGCAACACCAGCAATACAACTTATTAGTGTGCGAACAGCCAACAATCCAACTAGTTTTATACACTGATCTATTAAATTTTCGTTTATGCGATTTACTAGTCTGAGAAAAACACAGATTAGGCGTCGGTTTTAATGAAGAAATTAACTGTTTTTTCTGAGCAAAGTTTAAAGATTTTACCTTATCTTCGCCAATCAAAACTTGAACGCATTTTAAATCCTCACAAGTTACAATTACCTCCATTGTTGTAGGTAAGTCACCAAAACAATTGTATCACTGAGAAAATCTAAGAAAACACACAAAAATCTTTAACAACATAACTTTTCAACTCTCAAGCAAATGAAACTGAAGTGAGTTGCACTCGGGTGTCAAGAACTACTTACGCAGAGTTGCAGTGTTGTCATTTAGGCAAAAAAAGTCGCCAGGTATATGAAAAATCTAGCTAGATGTCGCAATTTTTTTATTTTTAAGATATTGCTTGAATATTTAATTTCGTTATTTTAAAAAGTCGCTAGTTTTTAGTGTTGCTAAATCTTAAAAAAAGTCCCCAAACTCGTTAAAAATCTCCAAGATCTCACAATGTCGCTAAAACGGCAACACTGCAGAGTTGGCAAGGTGACAAGGTCAAGCATACGCGTGCAACTTCATACGCATGCACGGCTTAATCGTACATACTGATCGATTTGTAGACGCACAAGGTTTAGAACTCGTTATACGGCAAATCGCTATAAGTGCGAAAGTGACGGAGATAGTATTTGAAAGCCCGGTAAAAGCCGGTACGTGTAAGCGAGATAGCTTTATGTAGATGCTGCAAATGCGAAACTCTGCGCGCGAACAATCGCGATGTGTAGTTATGTAGTAATGTGGCAGTAATACTTTGTGTTATTTTGATAAGAATTAAGCGCGCGAACTTTTAAATAGTTCGGGTTTGATATTGATTCTCTATCGAGCATTTTAGTAAGGCAAACATAACAAACATAAACATAATAAAGGCGAGCATTTAAGCAGGCCGGGCTTTTGGGCTTATATGAAGGTACCGCCACTGCGCAGAGCTAAGAGACTCATCGGTGACGTAAAACTGGTGGATTCCAAGCTACATAGCTTGGCTCATCGCCGTAAGGTTGCCTGCTTGTCGGTCTTCTACAGATTGTACTTCGGTGAGTGTGCCCAAGAACTCCACGACCTCATCCCATCGGCCCCCTTCTACCATCGGACATCCAGACGCACTGCATCTTACCATCCCTACCTTGTTGCTATTCAACCAATTCGCACTAAGCGCTTCCAAACGTCTTTTATAATGCGCACAGCAAAGGAGTGGAACTCTCTGCCTGCGTCTGTGTTTCCAAACGCTTACAACCTTAATCTTTTCAAACTAAGAGTGCACAGGCTCCTTCTGGGTAAGCTCGCTCCATCGTAGACTTTGCTCTGTCATCTCTGACCTAGACTAGAGTCAAAAGCAAACCCATCGCAAATAAAAAAAAAACATCCACGAAAATGGGCAAGCAGCAGTCTAAAGAGAAGACTGTGATCGTCCAAAACGAGGCCGCTGGCAGTAACCAAGCTACAGCAGACGAACTTCGCTTTCATATGTCCACATCTAACATTATTCTGTCCTGCATCCTGCTTATACTTGTATTGGGCATATTAGGCTCTGTGTATCGGCAGTATAAAAGGTGCCATAAAAAATGGATCACCAACGAGATAAATAGGACGACTATGAGGAGATCTCTTTTCCACGCATGCGGTTGGGGACCACGGAACCATCTTCAAAAGCTTACGAAGAAGAAGCAGTGTAAAAAACGTGATTTCAAAAGAGTGCTAAAAGTGTTTAAAAATAAAATATAATAGAAGTGCATTTAAAAAATGCTAAAAAAAAACAAGTGAAATATAATATTTACCCATTATACGTGTTCACATTCCAATGCATCTCTTACCAAATAAGGACGATGCGCTGATTGAAGTTTGGACTTTAGTGTTACTTGTGTGCGGTGTTTAATCATCCTTATCCTTACTAATCCTTACTTAATATTATAAATGCGAAAGTAACTTTGTCTGTCTGTCTGTCTGTCGCGCTTTCACGCCAAAACTACTGAACCGATTTAAATGAAATTTGGTACACAGATAGTCTAGAGCCTGAGAAAGGACATAGGCTACTTTTTATCCCGTGAATATGTTCCCTGGGGATCACGCGGGCAAAGCCGCTGGCAGAAGCTAGTAATATCATAATACTTATACTAATGTTTAACAATGTATAACAAGAACATTATAAATTCTCTACGTTGTGGTGGTAATAAGGTATGGATACTATATGTATTAAAATTATACAATGATTTAAAACGATTAGAGTTTACTTAATAAAGATAGGACCGAAAAGAAGGACAGAAAGAGTAATAGAAAATAAGTTAAATGAGGTTGATGAAATTTATGACCAGTATGAAACTTGGTTGAACGATTTTAAAGAAAAAGTTAAGAAAAAGTATTATAGTGACCAAGATATTGTATTATTAGAAAATTATTGTCGTCAAGTGATAGATTTACGAGAGGATATTTTACTGTTGTGTGAAAGTGATATATAAGAGACGTCGTCAAACATGAATACATTTGATTTGAAAACTGCCTTAACTCTTAACCAATTATGACAAATGAGGAAACTAGTATAAAACAGCAAATTGACAACATTGAATACTATAACTCTCAATTGAAAGAAAACGCAAGTGTTATTATCTAAGAAAGCAGCAACGGCAATACAAAATAAGTTATTAAGAATGACAAAATGAGTTGCCGATTTCGGCAAAGAAATCACGGAATTAAAAACCAATTAATGAAAACATAGCGATCAAACAATTTTCCGAAGGTTTGCGAAATCGTAAACTAAGGGCTGATTTTTCAATAGTCGGATAACTTTTAAGTGTGGAATAAAAATGGCCGTTTGACAGATTTTATATAGAAAATAAGTCAACCCGCCATTTTTATTCCTCAGACAAAGGTTATCTGACGATTGAAAAATCGGCCCTAAGTACGATTATTTCTGCAAGAAATTACAGCTGCGACCGCGTCCTTCAATGAGCTACCAAGCAGCTCAAGACGAGGAGGCCGCAACAACAACTCTTCAGGGAGAAATTATGGGTATGTATAAAAGACCCCACAATAATTACTTTAGTAACAGAAGCCGTTCAAATAATTATAGAGGCCGACATGGTGGAGGTAGAAACTTCTACGTATTCAGAGGCCAAGCGCGCGGGCAGCAACAACGATACCGCTCTACTTCACGATGACAGCCGGCTCGAAGAGGCGCTGGCAGTCACAGATGGCAAAGAGGTAACTTTAATTATTCTAATAGAAGAAATCAAGGGATACCAAAAGATCGTGAGGTCAATGTTCTTAATATCTCGGAACTATACACAACAACAGGATTAACATTCAACCAGTTTTTTCGTGACTAATAGTGAAAAATGCATTTTAGCTAGTGATAGCAATTGTTATATTTCATTTGTTTCTTAATATTACGTTTATTTAATGACGAACCTCGTCATTAAATAAACGTAATATTAAGAAACATTATTTTCTAGTAGATTCTGGAGCATCGGTATCAGCATGCACATATAAAAATGCTCTAGAATGCGGCGTTCCAATCCATAACGAGCATGTAGCCATAAACGGTTTAGGTGGCAGAGTTCAAGCAATAGGATACCTTAATTTAAATGGAGAAACAATTAGTCAAAAGTTCTATGTATTTCATAATTTACCTATTAAGGGAGGTGAAATTTTAGGTCGTGATTTTTTAAATAAATATACAGCTCAGTTAGATTTTAATAAAAATACTTTAACTTTATCTACTGATACGACAACTAATTGTTTTTCACTAGTAACTAAATATACCGATACTATAAATAACAAGTGAATTATACACTTCATACAAACGAACTTTAATGAGGATTGTGTAGTATCTTCAAAAGAATTAATACATAGTGTGTTTCTAGCAAGTTCTATAGGTACTCCAAAACATGGACTAATACTTATTAAAATATTAAATGTAAATGAAGAAGATATGTCGTTAACGGAAATAAAACCGGACATTAGAAAACATAGGGACTTTGACGTCTGTAACTATGGTAAAACGCAAAATGACGCAGACAGGATTGAAACTTATTTTCTCAATTAAAATTGCAACACTTAAATAATGAAGAACAAAAACCATTGAAAATATTTACGCAAAATATTCAGATTTATTTTACCTCCCCAAAGACAAATTAAATACTACAAATGTATACAGCCATACTATATCCGTAAAGTCTAACACGACACCAGTATTTTCAAAACAATACCGTTTACCACATTCTCATAAAAATTAAATAAAACGTCAAATTAATAAAATGCTGGAGGAAGGTATTATAGAGCCCAGTAAAAGCGACTGGTCCAGTCCAATATTATTGGTACCGAAGAAATCGGATTCAACTGGAGATAATAAATGGAGACTAGTAGTCGATTACCGAAAACGGAATACATAATTGCACAGAGGACGATAAATATCCGTTACCGGATATCACAGAAATTTTAGAATCACTGTCGGGTAGCATTTATTTCACACATCTTGATTTGCACCAAGGCTATTATAACGTCAAATTAGAGGAAAATAGCAGAAAGTACACAGCTTTTTATTCGGGACAGTACCAAATGACACGTATGCCTATGGGGTTGAAAACCAGTCCCAGTTCGTTTTCGAGAATGATAACAATAGCAATGGCCGGTCTAAATTATGAAAAATGTTTGATTTATTTAGATGATTTAATTGTGTTTGGTCGTAACTTGGATACTCATAATAAAAATTTGCAACATATTTTTGAAAGATTACGGACCGTTAACTTAAAATTGAACCCCACCAAGTGTGATTTTCTTAGAAAAAAGAATTTGTACTTGGGACACGTTATTTCAAGTGACGGTATAATGCCTGACCCTGCAAAAATAACTGTAGTAAAAAAATTATCCATGTCCAGCTAGCACAGAAGAAGTAAAAAGATTCGTAGCATTCACTAATTATTACAGAAAATTCATACCAAAATTTGCTGAAATTGCACATCCTTAAAATACATTAACTAAAAAAGGTGTACCATTCGAGTGGAGTGAGACATGTCAACAAGCATTCGAAACATTAAAACAAAGTTTAATACGTCCACCAGTATTACAGTATCCAGATTTTACATAACAGTTTATTTGTTAAAACGTTTTATTGTTCAAACTGATGCATCAAATAATGCAATAGGAGCTATTTTGACAAATAATAATGGACGACCAGTAGCTTTCGCTAGCGGAAGTTTAAACAAAGCTGAAAAGAATTACCCAGTCATAGAAAAGGAACTACTGCAATTGTATGGGCTGTGAAATACTTTCGTCCATATTTGTATGGTCGACCATTTACAATATTTACGGAACATAAACCATAAGCCAACATGAAAGACCCATCAAGCAGACTAATGAAATTTAGAATGATTTTAGAAGAATACACTTTTGAAGTAAAATACGTAAAAGGTTCTGACAATGCAGCTGCAGATGCACTGTCTAGAATTACTTTAAAAGACTTGAAGGAAATGCATTCATGCATTTCCTTCAAGTCTTTTCAAGTATAATGAACGTCATGACAAGAGCACAAGCGAAAAAATTAAATAAACCAGACTCAACGGTGGATATGGATGTTTCAGACTTGAGGCCTGATCAACCAAAAGTCGTAAGCATTCATATCAGACCAAAAGAATCAATCGAATTAAAATTTATAGGTGTTAAAGAATTAGGAATATTAAAGAAAATAAAATATTCTGTTATGTAAAAAATAAATCAACAATTTATGTAAAATTCCTACGTTATCAATCGCAAATGACGCGAGACGAGTTTGTGAGAGAGTTAGATGCTCCACTTATAGTCCTTAGGATGTTGTTTTGAGCTCGTTGGAGGCAAAGGATGTTTGACTTGCAGGCTGAGGACCACAGTTGTATCCCATAAGTCCAAATGGGTTTGATGACTGAACTGTAGACCCGGAGTTTATTGCTCAGAGACAATGTTGACTGTCTGCCAAGCAGCCACAAAAGATTCTTAAAGCGATAGTTCACTTCGTAGCGTTATTGCTTGATGTGATCTTTCCAAGTCATACGTTGGTCCAAGTAGAATCCTAGGTATTTTACGCATTTGGATTGCGGTAGAGGATCTTGGCCGATGTTGATTGTTGGACACAGTTTCTTTCTCAAAGTGAATGTGATATGGTGAGATTTGGAGGCACTCGCTTTAACACGCAATGTGCGCAACCAGTCACTGGTTAGATTTAGCTGGTTTTGGAGGATTCTACTGGCTTCATCTGGATCGCTGCTTGTTGCAAGAAATGCGGTGTCATTTGCAAAGGTCGCGACCGTTACGTTTGGAGCTTGAGGAAGGTCATGGGTGAAAATATTATATAACACAGGACCAAGGACTGAGCCCTGTGGTACTCCAGCGCTGCAGGTGTAAAGAGAAGATCGCGCGCCTCGTTGCTTGACTTGGACCATTCTGTAATTCAAATAAGACTTCATCAGAAGATATATTGAAGGTGGAAGGGTATTTTTAATTTTAAACAATAAGCCCTTGTGCCACACACGATCAAAAGCTTGTTGGACATCGATAAAAGCTGCAGAGCAGTACTCCTTCTTCTCAAGGCATTGTCTGATAGTGTTGTAGACCCTATGCACTTGCTCTACTGTGGAATGGTCATTGCGAAACCCAAATTGGTGATGGGGAACAACGTTATTTTCCTCAAGGTGCGGTTTTAGTCTTATCAGGAAGATACGTTCCCAGAGCTTAGACAATGATGGCGTAAGGCTAATAGGTCTGTATGATGTGACGTCATTGATTGGTTTACCGTGCTGGTGTATCATCACTATTTGCGACATTTTCCATAAAGAGCGGAAGTAGTAGACTCGGAAGGTTGGTCAGGAAAACAATGCATTTCCTGGGTAACTCCTTTAGTAGCCTTGGTGTTATTAGGTCGAATCCGGGGGCTTTGTTTATTGACAGATTGGAGATCTCTTTGGCTATCTCCCTTGGCGATGTTGGTCGCAACTGAGTACTTGATGTCATCTCTTTGTTTAACAGTGTATCTATTTGAGGGTCATCAGAGCCATCGCTTACATTTGGTTTAAATACTTCAGCTAGGTGGGCTGCAAATACTTCAGCCTTTTATGAGTCGGTACGTGCCCAAGAGTTGCCTGTCCTCAGTGGAGGTAAGCACTGCTGTGTTTGACCCATAGTTTTTGTTGCTTTCCAAAGAGAGTGGTGACCGCTTGCAAGTGAAGACATCACTTCCAGTTTCCTTTTAAGCGATTCGTTGGCTACTTCAGCAAGAGAGGCTTTTGGATCTGCTATAGCTCGGTTGAGTCTTGTTTTGTCTTCTCTGTTGCGAGAGAGCTGCCACACTCTACGTAGCCGTCGCTTTTCCGCTATCTTAATGCGTATCTCAACTGGTATAGGTAGATTATGGAATGTTGTGTCCATTTCGGGAGTATTAATCCAGGCTGCCACTTGTATCAAGTTTGTGATATATAAGCAATCATCATCAATATCCTCAGGAGTTTTTAGAGGAATATTGAGGCAGATGTTGGATTCCAGATAAGCTCGAAAGGTTTCCCACTCAGTTTTTGCATTATGTAGGTTATCATTTTCTGATTCACGATGTATGATTGTTGTGCTTACAATTAAGTTAACAGGTGTGTGATCTAAAGAACCATCGAGACTTGATTCTACGTGAACATACAGGTGGCATATATTTTTGGTGATAAAGAAGTCTAACAAATCTGGGTTCTTTTGTGTGTCCGTGAGCCAGTTTGTCGGTTCGCCGGTAGAAAATGGCATCAGCCTATTTGAATCAACGCTTTTCTTCAATTCTCGACCTCTTGTTACAGTTGTTCTAGCTCCCCAATATGTATGCTTAGCATTCCAGTCTCCACCAGCTATAAATCGATTCCCTAGTGTCTGAAAGAACTCCGTGAACATAGCTTCTTTAATTGAATATCGTGGTGGACAGTATATCGCCGAGAGGTTTAGGTGCCCAGAGCGCTCCTCTATTCGCACTGTAGTAGCTTGCAAGTAGTTTTTTGTGTAAGCAATGCTTCACGCTGTTTTTGATAACAATCGCAGAGCCAGCGTGAGCGCCTCCATCGGGGTGTGATGTGAAATATGCACTGTATCCTGGGATGCATATTCGGCTTCTAGAAGTCGTATGGGCCTCAGATATAAGACAAGCATCGAGTTTGTTAGATTTAAGATAAGTTTCCAATTCTAGAGTATTTAGTGCGAGACCGTTAATGTTCCACGTTGCGATGTGTAGTGAAGTCATTTTGATAGTTTGGAGACGAGTGTTGTTATAAGACCCAGCATGGAGCTTTTTTGTTGGATTAGAAGATCGCTCGTTTCACTTTGTTTTAGCAGAATACTCTCTAGTATGGAGTTCGTAGTGTTGTGTTTATCACAGTTCTAATTTGGAGCGTTGACATTTTCAGCTACAGCTTGTGCATAGGTCTTCTGGTGTGATATATTATGGTCTTCGGTGTTTGGAACAGGCGGAAAGCGTGGCCCAGTGGCAGGAGTTAGTATGGTGGTAGGCTGGTTTGGTTTTCGCGTACGTGGGTTATTTTTGTGTCTCCTAGCGATTAGCTCTTTATAGATTTGGCAGCTTTTGTAGTTAGCGGGGTGATCACATGAACATAAAGCGCACTTAGCTGGTGTGTTTCGGTCTTTTTATGACAGTCAGAAGTTTTGTGATTTTCTCCGCACTTGACACATCTAAATGGCCTCATACAATTGTTCTTTGAGTGTCCATATTCTTGACAGCGTTGGCATTGCTTTTGGTTTTTCGGGGATCTTCTATTTTTATTTTTTGGTTGTATATGGACCCATTTTTGCAAACAAGAACCAACCCACAGTTTGAGTGATATTGAGTTTAGTACATAGATGGCGCTCAAATCACGCATTCTAGCTTCTCTAAAAAAATGGTTCCTTTTCACCGACTAACAACAGAGATACAACACTGTCACTTGCGGAACCAACCCACTTTGGCCACCTTTTAATAAACTGTAAAGAACTATACGGCATGGTCCCCTAAACACTTATTAAAACTAATTGTTAAACAGACCCATGATCCGTGGTACCTTTTCAACTTAAGCATTTTAATTATGCAAACCAGAACCAATGTTCGTTGGTTCCATCTAGCATAAAAAGTTATAATATTTTTATAACTAAATAGAACCAAGAAAGTTTGGTTCTTGTTTGCATAATGCAAATTACGTTAGTCTTGAAGGAACCATGTAGCATAGTTCTTAATGGTGTTAAAATTCAGCAGTATTTAAACAAAAATAAAAGATCCATGTAGCATAGTTCTTAATGGTGTTAAAATTCAGCATTATTTAATCAAAAATAAAAGAACCATTCTAATCGCGGGTATCGTTAATACAGATAATAATAAAAAATAACAAAATGTGATTTTACTTTTGTAGTATTTTTTTTTCACGTGTACATAATAAGTTTTTTTTTGTATTGGACACACTAAAAATAACACTGGCAACACTAACATTACACAATATTTCTGTTTGCGACTTGCGTCTTCATTTTGTTAAATGTTCGTTCGATATTTAAAATGTTTAGAAAAAATGCTAGTGCTAGAACAAAGGCCCTACTTGTTACAAAGTGCAGATGAAGAAGATAGTGACAGTAATGGTAAGTGATTATAAAATTAACCTGTTCCTAAACTTTTGTTTTGTTTTATAACCTCAAAATGTAGTAGATTTTAACTTTAAACTAACATGATTATGGTAAAATAAGACAGAATGGTATGATGAACTTCTACCCATATATTATTTTAAAGTTCCCCATGTATCTATGTAGGTTCTTATCTGTGGTTTAATTTTGTCAAACCTTATTTCTGTGTTGGGTTAATTTTGGTAAGTACCTACATATTTTTGATCTTATGCCTCGCGGCCTGTCAATCAGGGCAAGTCAACACAATACACACTAATGACTTCAGTAGCTACATGCTTCATATTGTTTAGGTTCGTCCCTATGTAAATACATGTAAACAGGAACAAAACCTACTTAGCTACCTAAACATGCACATTACATTACACACATCATTTATTTAATTATATTGCAGATGTTATAGAAGCAACTCCGGAAAGCAGTCCCACGAAGGTGAATAAAGGTAAGTACTTTCTAAACTCTGACTAACGGTTATACAGATTGGATCAGTCTATAAAACTAAATTAACTCTACCTATTGAAAGCTTATATAATTTCCATTGCATTGTTTAGACAGGGTTATTTATAATGAAAATTTTTACATGGATAAAGTAAAACCGTATTGACGTATTTTTTGACGTATTTTTTTGCTTATTGTTTTTAAGTACATTTTTTAGGGTTGCGTACCCGTAGGTTGCCATACGGAACCCTACTAAGCCTCCGCTATCAGTCCGTTGCCGCTATAACAACATATTAAAAGTAAAATAATGAATGATAGGTTATACGGGGTGGAAGGGACACCGACGCGAAAACGATTACCATGAATTCAGTACACATCATTCTTAGCCCCCTACACAGAAATTTTTCAGCGGTTTAAAAAAAAAGCTGTTCCATACATTTCGACCGTGTAGGTATATTTGTCGCCACGAGTCGTGAGCACAAATGACAAGTAAATTTTTCGGTTTTTGGGTTCCTTTCGGGGTTTTTTGGGGGGCCGACTTTGACGGACCAATCACGTGCAGCGTCGGCGGCCCAAAAATACTCGGAAAGAAACCCGAAAACCCGAAAATTAACTTGACCTTTGTGCTCACGACTCATGGCGAATACTACTTTTATTGCACTTTTGTTGAAATCAGCTGTTTTTTTTTTAATAACCGATTAAAAAGTTCTATGTAGGGGGGGCTCAGGATGATGTGTACTGAATACGAGGTAATCGTTTTTGCATCGGTGTCCTTCCACCCCGTATAGCTTTACGAAAAACAAAATGTCAGAAGATAACATTTTTCTTTCTTCCGCAGCTTTGCCTGTTGCTAATGCCGAGCCGCTTTTAATTGCTTCGACCATTAATATTGATGATGAGAAATCTGGTGAAAGCAGCATAGAACCTCCCGCTTATTCCCCCTTAACTCCTCGACTACTGAATGTACCTGGTGAAAGGAGCATAGAACCTCCCGCTTATTCCCCCCTAACTCCTCGACCACCGAATGAGGTTCAACCTGTTGAAAGGAGCATAGAACCTCCAGCTTGTTCTCCCCTTACTCCTCGACCACCGAATGTACAAATGCTTATGTCTCCGAAACCACATTGTTCAACAAAAGAAAACATCCCAAACATTCAATTTTTATCTTCACCATTGCAACCAATGTCGCCAGAGACAACAGAATTATTTAATATTCTAGCTGATTCCCTTGACAATGAAGAATCCAACATTAATAGCAATGAAAACGCTGCACTAGGTTCACCGATTCCTTCGGACATAACAAACATCATGAATAGTGATGACTCCGTACAGGACCCAGACTTCGTTTGTCATAATGAAAACGGAATATCTAGTGATAAAAGCTCTGAAGATTCCGTATCTTTGTTAGCGACAATAGAAGAAGGACCTCAAACTGCGATAGAAATACGGGATGAAACTAATACATCAAACCATAACTCAAGCAGTCTAATTTTGCAAGAAGAAGATATTGAAACTGAAGCATCATTCCAAGGAAGACCAAAAAGGGGTAGAAAAAGATTATATGGTGGAGACCTAAGAGAAGACAGAAAGAAGAAAAAATATAATAATCTAAGCTATGTGAACACTAAAAAGCAGGTAGTCGAAAGTAAGGTATTCATTGACTATAGCTGTAATTGTCCAAAACAATGTCAAGAAAAGGTATCATCTGAACAAAAACTAGAAGAATTTAATAAGTTCTATTCGTTTGGTTCATATGTTGCACAAAATATGTATTTGATAGCTTGCATTAAGGAAAAACCTAAGAAACGAGCATACGTCACGACTGCGCGACATAATTTAAAAAGAAACAACAAAACATATACTCGGGAATATTATTTGAAAAATATCTTAGTCTGCAAACAAATGTTCTTGAATACACTTCAAACGTCATCTATAAGAATAAACACAGCTCTTTGTAAAATGCGGAATAATTGCCTGAAAGATATGCGAGGACTACAAGCGGGTCAAAATGCGGCTTCAACAGACAGTGAATTGTTTCTGGAAAACATAATTAGGAAATTACCAACTTATATATCACATTATCGCCGAGCTAAAAGTAACGACGCAAAGTTTCTCACATCGGACATGACTTTACCCAAAATATATAATCTCTATAGTGAAGAAGCTAAATCAGCTGGTCAAAAAGTTCTTTCTTACTCTAAAGTAAGACATGTGTTCGTCACAAAATTTAACTTGCGTACCAAACCCCTTAAAAAAGACACTTGCAACAGATGTGACTTCTATGAAAGTAAAAAGAATCAGGCATCGGAAGAAGAAAAAAGGAAAATCGAAGAAGACCACAAAAAGCATATCGACAAAGCTAAATTTTTGCAACAACAACTAAAAAAAGATATGAAACTGGCAAAAGATGACCCAACTATAGAAACTATTACTTTTGATCTTCAAAAAACGTTGCCTCTTCCGAGGATACCCACAAATATTGTTTTTTATAAAAGACAGCTATGGGTATATAATCTGGGTATCCATACAGGCAGTAATGACCAAGCACATTGTAATGTGTGGGTCGAAGGGGAGGCAGGCAGAGGGTTCGCAGGAAGTCGGTTCGTGTTTAATAAAACATATCACAGAAAGATTAAAAGATGGTGTAGAGAGTTTATTCCTCTGGAGTGACTCATGTGGGGGTCAAAATAGAAATATTAAACTGACCCTAATGTTGAAAGCATTATTGAATGATCATCCCACTCTAAAAGAAATAGATCATCGATTTTTAGAATCTGGCCACAGTTTTTTACCAAATGACACGGATTTTGGCCGGATAGAGTGCTCTCTTAAACATCAGCAACGATTGTACACCCCAGATGATTACATAGAGATCATGAAAAACTGTAGAAAAATTAAACCAATGATTGTAGACAGGCTTACCAAAGAAGACTTTTTGTCGTCACGCAATTTAGAGACAAAAATCACAAACAGAAAAAAGGCAGTAGATGGATCTAAAATAAGTTGGCTGGATACCAAAGAAATAGTGCTTAAAAAAGAAGAAATGTACTCTATTTTTATGAGAAACAATCTGGACGATGAGTTGAAGGAAGTTAGTATAAAGAAAAATATCAGAAGCAGGACCGTGATAACCAGAAGTGATATGGACTTACTTTGGCCTACAGGCAAAGCCATATCTGAGGCTAAGCTATCAGATATAAAAAGTATTCTGCATCTAATACCAAACGACGCAAAAGATTTCTACAAAACCTTGACAAGTTCAGACATAGAAGACGATATCGATGGCTTTACCGGGCCTATCGATTTTGAGGTAGAAGGCGATGATGATAATACTGATGTTTAGTTTTAAGGGTTCTTGCTTCCATTGTTCTGTAATATTGTATTGAAAATGATTAAAAAGTATATTTTATAAGTAATCACTTTTATTTTTAGAAATATCACAACAATTGAATCTTACGTCCATTTTGCAAGTAGGAACTAAGCAACAAAATATGTTTTTGCTAGAAAGAACCAACCGGGTTTTTAACGATTTACTTTATACCATAACTTCATAAAATGTATAAATCTGATATTCCTAGATAGCCTACAGTATGCCACATATGGTCAACTAGTAATCATTCATTAATATACTAAGTATGCATTTTGCACACTTTGTTTACAAAAGTTTCATTTTCTCGAAAGTAATCTGCTGTGTGTTGGTTCTTGTTTGCAAAAATGGGTCCATATGTACATGATGCTTTTAACAGCTGGATTGTCATTGCTTGGTTCGAGATTGACAAAAAATGTGGAAGTGGGTTTTTTGTGAGCAGCTGACTATTTCGCCCCTCACTTTGTTGCCAGTAGACTCAATGGCATCAATGATCGCTTCATGTGGAGTGCTGTGGTGGAGATTTTTGATGACGATACGGTAGCTTTTGGTGTCCTTAGGAGTGAAAGTATATCCAATAAGGCCGTTGGCTCTTATAACCGTTATTACTTTCTTTTGTTGCTTACTTTTTCTATTAGTTTTGAAAGCTCTTTTACATATTGTATGCCATGTAGTACAATCGGTGGAGGTTTGTTAGGTCTTTTGGTGTTGCTGTTAGGACCTAGACTGTCGGCAGGGTCTAAAGGTAGGTTTTCGAACCTGTTCCTGGTTACAGTTCCTTCAGCCTGTGGAGGCGAGTCGCTTATCTTCCTCTTTTTATTGTAACGAGGAGTAGGGACCTGTTGCCAGGGCGGTGGAGCCGGATTTTGGTTACTTGCTTCACCGGGGTTGTTTGCTTGCTGAGTTTCTTTTTCTATATCTATTGTTTCAGGTTCAGTTATTTGTGTTGTGGGATAGAGGATGATAAAAAAGTAATTTTAAATGATTTTCATCGCTTACCTAATATTGGTTTTGCTGGTATGAGACGAATGTCAAATAACATTAAGAAATATTATTATTGGCCTGGCATTGATAATGATGTTCGGATATTTGTAAGGCGATGTGACAAATGTCAGCGGCAAAAGTATTCAATACCGAAGAAAGAACCCATGGTGATTACTAGTACAGCTAATACTGCATTCGAAAAAGTACATTTAGATTTGGTTGGTCCACTAGAAACAGACAGTGAAAATTTTACATATGTGCTAACATTACAATGCGAACTTACTAAGTATGTATGTGTGTGTGTGAACGTTAATCTTAATTTCTAAAAAAACAGAAGAAGTTGCGAGAGTTTTTGTCAACAACTTTATTCTCAGATACGGTGTGCCAAAAGTGATAGCGACAATCAGGGGAAAAGAGTTTCTCTCAGAAATATTTCAACAGGTATGTAAATTATTAAACATAAAACAACTTAATTCTACAGCCTACCATCACCAGTCCATAGGAGCATTGGAAAACACTCATAATGTGTTTTTGAGTATCCAAACAGAGAACCATCCAGAGATGTGGAGTAAGTGGATTTCTTTTTGGTGTTTTTCTTATAACACGGGCGTACAAACAGAAACGGGATTCACTCCATATGGAGTGGAGGAGTTGGGTCGAAATAGTTGTCCCAATGCAGGCAGACCGACCAGGCTCGCATTGATATGTGCGTATCGGGAGACTAGTCGCGGAGGGTAGCGGGATCCGAGGCACGGTGCGCCGCTGGCCGACCGTAGGTAGTTGGGGGCCCAAGTAGTGTTCTAGCCACACACGAAAGTCGCCCCGACAACTGTCGAAAAATCCCGGAATGTACCATCGTGCTGGTTGGCGACCAGACGAGAGAGCCCGATGCGCATTCCCGGGGGGGCTCGGGCGTCCCCGCAGTTTCCAGACTAGTCCCCCAATGATATCGTCCTGTCAGAGCGTGCCTGAGGGTTAGCAGCATGGAAATTCATTTCACTTCCTTCTCCTCTCCTTCCTATACTCATGACGAAAAGGAACAAAGTAAGAAAAGCTGTACAGCGGCAGCACTCCCTCTTTCATAAAGTGCACCTCAGCAATATTCGAAATCTCGCCGCAGTCTATCACCACCTAGATACTGAGAAACCAGCGCTCCTGTTCCTTTTGGAGACGCAGATTGGATGTCCGTCTGACGTGTCTTACCTTTTATACCCAGGGTTTACCCTGGAGCACCATTTCAAACCACGCGCGGGCGTATGTATGTACGCCCGTGACGACATCTGCTATCGGCGTCTCCGTAATCTTGAGGACTCCAGGTTCTCAACGCTATGGGTTTTAGTGGACACAGGCCTGGACAAAATTGTCTACGCCTGTGTCTACCGTTCGCACAGCGGTGATTTGGAGACAACTGGGCTCACACAGCACCTAAGTGAGGCGGCGAATGCGGCTCAGCAGCGGTACCCTTCTGCTCAATTGGTGCTACTGGGGGACTTCAACGCCCATCATCAGGAGTGGCTTTTCCCATACCAGTGCACAGACCATGCTGGACGAGAGACGCGACAGCTAGCGCTAGCGTTAAATCTTACCCAGCTGGTCCAGGGGGCAACGAGGGTTCCGGATGTTGATTCGCACACTGCTAATTGCTTGGACCTTCTGCTGACAACAGATCCAGACCGCTACTCGGTGTCGATTTCTTCACCACTGGGTAGTTCCGACCACTGTCTGGATCCTAGCCCAAGAGGCACCCGGCGGGTATGGCGATACAGGTCAGCAGATTGGGATGGCATGCGATCTTTCTTCGCATGTTATCCTTGGCAGCCTACTTGCTTTTCTTCGACTGATACTTCGTCGTGCGCGGACGCCGTGACGGATGTGTTGCGGAGGGGAATGGAGTACTACATTCCGTTCTCTGACATAACAATCTCTGGCGAAGCTCGTCCATGGTTTGATGCCGAGTGCAATCGCGCTGATACGCTTAAGCACGCGGCGTACCTAGCATGGGTCGACACTCGTACGCGCAATGCAAATGACGACAGTCAGAAGAAGAGAGCCTTCAACAGGGCTGCCAAGTCCTGAAAGAAGGCGTTGCGGAGGGCTCGGTTTGACCACATTACCCGAATAGGGAACTAACTTGCTTCATACCCAGCAGGTAGTAAGGCTTTTTGGTCCCTGGCTAAGTCGGTCGAATCGAACTTCTGCCGCCCCGCACTACCACCACTGCTGAAACCCGACGGGACGCTGGCCCACTCCGCTGAGGAGAAAGCGAACTTGTTTGCTTCTTTGTTTACGGAATCTTCACATCTGGATCCTGGTGGCGCGAGGACCCCTGCTTCTCCTGGTGGATGCGAGTCGAGTATGTCGAACATTCGAATTCATCAGAAGGACGTCCGTAGGGTACTGCGTAACCTAGACGTGAACAAGGCTTGGCAACGGTACGAACAGAGTGTTCTGCATGCCTAGGGGTTGGAGTGACTTTTCAGCACAAATTCTATTTTATAACCTGTTTCCTATTCACAAAAAAATCAGAGGTACCTAAAGAAAAGACCTTCGGACTTGAGTTTACATTTAAAAAGACAAACCAAGTAACTTTAGAGCCTATTTAATCAAATCAACTGGTTTAACAACATTTACAAGTTTATCATCACCAAACTTGCAACATTTATCACAGCAAGAGCCACTACTGAAGTATGCACTAGAGAAGCTAACCTGTACCGTCCACGGTCTCCATCTCCCTCGGCAGCACTGTTGTCTACCCCAGACCTGCAAAAGTTATATTGCATTCTGTAATCTTAAAGCTCTCTAGTTGTAGATAAATTCCTGGTCTACAGGGAGAACAAAATATGTGTCTTGAAAGAAATATGGTCAAATGTCCCTAAAGCCCATTCCATTAACGTGCATGCGTTGTGCTTAACATACAACTAGAGAAATATTTATCTTTGCACTATGCGCAATTTGGTTTCTGACCTTATCCACCGAAAGTGCAATTGCGTGCCTTAAGCACACTGTCAGGTACTATGCTGACAGGAGTACACAGAGTTCAGGATCTCTCCAAGGCCTTTGACCTGGTCTCATACAATATTCTCTGGGATAAATTATAGGAAACAGGGATACCCAATGAGCTACTGTACGTTTTTAGGTACTGGTACGGCAAACAAACTAACGTTGTAAGGTGGGGGAATGACTGTTCCCTGCCATACAGGTTGGAGTGTGGCGTGAGGCAGGGGGGCTTAAGCTCCCCAAATCTTTTTAACTTGTATCTGAATGCATTGATCGAGGAACTCAGCAGTGCGCATGTGGGCTGTTTTGTGGATGGGGTGTGTTTTAACATCAGCTACGCGGATGACATGGTGCTGTTGGCTCCCTCGGTCAGTGCACTCAGAAAACGTATAAAATCTGTGAGAACTATGCTGCCAGCCATGGGTTGCTATATAATGTAAAGAAGTCCGAACTCATGCTTTTTGAGGCTGTTGGCAGAAAATGTCCAGAAAATGTACCACTAATAAAAATTTATGATGTCCCAATTCGTCAGCTACATCAGTTTAAATACTTGGGACATGTAATTGCTGACAACCTTAGAGATGATGCTGATGTTGAACGGGAATGCAGGGCATTGGTGGTACGGGCGAACTTGTTGCCCCGTAGTTTCGCTCAATGTACAGAAACAGTCAAACACACACTGTTTAAAGCATACTGCACATCTCTGTACTCGAGCCCCCTATGGATCAACTGTACGAAACCTGCCATCAGTGCAGAGCGTGTTCAGGACGCTGATGCAGCTGCGGCGTTACTGCAGTGCATCAGAGATGTTCGCAAAAGCCCAAGTGGACAGCTTCTCAGCTATAGTGAGGAAGAAAAGTGTGTATCTGCTCACAAGATTGCATGGCAGTGGCAACAGCCTCTTGAAGGTGATAGCTGGCAGGCTTAGTGAGAGCACAATAATGGGGCATCTCATAAGAACAATACTGTCTGTTGTAGAACGTAAGTACTAACATCTTTTAAGAATTTATATTTGTTTTGTATCAATGTGGACCTTATGTTGTCTTATAAATAAATACATTATTATTATTATTCTATTGCAATGCTCTGTGTCAGTGTCAATGTATGATCTGGAATGCAATACGGCCATCCTCGCGCTGACACTGCGGTGATCGTATAAGGCTAGGTTCCACTCACAGGGCTCGGTCACGCTCGGAGTCAGCCTGACCGTCCATGGCGCGCGCGGCAGTCCCGCAGTTCACCGCTCACCAGACTGCACTTCCTAAATACCTCATCTATAAACAAACTCCCAGGTTGCTCTAACGTTCAATCACAAGTACATAACAGCTACTTATTCCTACCACACAAGGTTATCAACGCAAACAGTGCAATATTTCGCAATCAAAGTAATGAGAAAGTATTTTAATGTATTATTGACAAATAAGAATTTACTATTTTACTCTCGAAACATATGACAATGACAATGTGCCAAAACTGTCAAATTTCCTCTGCTGTCACCACAGTCCACAGAACACTAAGACCCCTTCTACACGGATTTAATCTAGCGACCCATCAAAGGTGACCTTGCTTGTTGCCATCCGTGTAGACGGTAGATGCAATCGAAATTCATACAAAATTCGTGGATGGAAATCAAGCTCCCACCAAGGCTACGTTGGATGGAACGCTAGATTACATCCGTGTAGAAGGGGTTTAACAACGAGTGTAGTGAGTAGTGATGTTCCGGATTTTTGCATCCATATCCGCGGATATATGAGGGAGAAGAAAGATCCGAAACCGTATCCGTACGGATCTTTTACCTTATTAATTTTTAATTGATAGGATGAAATGCTATATATAGGTGATTAGGTAGAATTAAAAACTGTTATTCCATTCAGAGTATTTTTTTTTCTTAACCAGTCAAGGACCGAATCAAATATTTGGCACCTTTATATTGCAAACATTTATCGCAGTGAGTTGCCATGTCAATAGTATGTACATAACAAAACAAAAGTAATACCCGCGCAATGCAAGTCGAAATATATCCTGGCTGTCGTTGCGGCGGCGGGCGTGACGTCAACTATCGTTTCAAGGTCTCGCGCGCCGACACCGATTGAGTAAAATACAAAGATCCGTATTCGGATCCGTTTCCGCGGAAATACATGTTTAACCAACGATCCGGCACATCACTAGTAGTGAGTGGCATAGAACCACAGATAAAACACTATTTATTTTTAAATTTTTATTAATTGGTTTATGACCTGGGTGCTAGGACCTTTTAGCTTTTACACTAATACTTATATAATAGCTACATGTAGAACACAGATATTTTTTTCTATTCCCGTATAGCCTATATAGCCTTCCTCATGAATGTGGCTATCAATTTTATACAATAATAACTGTCTAAATCCGACTGGTAGTTCCAGAGCGTAGCGTGTTCAAACAAACTCTTCAGCTTTATATTATTATTAGTATATATTAAAACTTTATTGACAAAATGTGGACGCTTACAATATACTGTTAATACCTTGCATCTCTGATTCGACAGTTCATGTAAACGCATATTTGACAAATAAATTATCTTTCTTTCTTTTCTTTCACTAGTATTTTTTTACTAACCGGGTCTGGGGAGCTACTCTCTAACGAAATCCGTAGTTTCGGGCTTAGTTGCGGGCGGGCGTATTCTACTCCGTATCACCTACAGACTTACGATTAGTCCCGAACCCGAACTGAGAATGAATGACAACACGATTTCACAGTAACTGTCAAATCGTGTTATCATTAGTTCTCAGTGGTTAGGTGATACGGAGTAGAAAATGCCCGCCCGCAACTAAGCCCGAAACTACGGATTTCGTTAGAGAGTAGCCTCCCAGATTCTGATCACTGATATTAGGTAGTACATTATATCTTTCATAGATGGCACTTTTAAGCAGTGAAAGAAAATAAGTATTGTAAGCATTTAATTTTTAATATCATGATGTGATATTATCATTAAATAAAACTTCTTTCATCCTTAACTAAAATGGAAATTCCCATTAACATTGATTCAATTTACAACGATACAACGCATAGATGGCGCTTTTATATTATCTATGAATTGTACACTAGCACTTCGCCCGCGACTTCGTCTGCGTAGACTTTAGAGGTGGCGCGCAAATTCTTTGTCCCATATTCTCATTCTCGGAAATTCATCGTTTTTCATAGTTTGTGATTCTTTATTGTCCGTACTTTCAGCCGGAACTATTTCGACATTTTTTGGGTTTTAAAGATAGAAAAGAAAGAAAGAAAAATGTTTATTTGGGACTCGCACAAGACATATATCGCGCATATATAAACTTTAGCGCTCATAACTCAGCCCAGAAATAACTTCGATATGTTTCGTTTTTCCTGGTATGTTTAAATGCTAACCACTCACAATTCCAGCTTCGAAAATACTTCGACATTTTTCTGGTATCCTGGTACTTGTGAATCTTTAACGCTCATAATTACCCCACCCAACCCAGAAAACACCGCTATATGTTTCTGTTTTCCATCTTAACTTTTAATCCTAACCACTCAAAATTCCAGCGCCGGAAACATTAAAACATTTTTCTGTTCTCCTGGTACTTGTGAATCTGTAGCGCTCATTATTCCAGCCCCGAAAATACATCCACATTTTTCTGTTGTTTTGGTAATTTTGAATTCTTACCGCTCATATATCTAGCGCGGAAATATTTTGACATGTTTCAGGCTTCTTGGTAATTGTCAAACTTTAGCATACACAATCCTAGCCACGAACATACTTCGATTTTATTTTGGTCTCCTGGTACCTTTGAATCCTAGCCGCTCACGTTTCCAGCGCCGGAAATATTTCGACATGTTTCTGGTCTCTTGGTACTTGTGAATCTTTAGCGCTCACAATTTCGGCCAAAAAAATACTTTCACATGTTTCTAGCCTCCGGTTACTTGTGAATCTATAGAATTTACAATTCCAGCCCGGAAAAAACATCGACATACATATTTCTGTTTGACTGTTAAAAAAACAAAACAAAAATATTATAGCCCAAAAATACTTTAACATCGTTCTGTTCTCCTGGTACTTGTGAATCTGAAGCGCTCATTATTCCAGCCCCGAAGATACTTCTAAATGTATCTGATCACTTCGTGCTTTAGAATCCTACCTGCTCACAATTCCACCCCTGGAAATACTTCGTCATGTTTCTGATCTCCTGGTACATAATGAATCTTTAAGGCTCATAATACCTGCCCGGGAAAAACTTCCACATTTTTCTGTTGTTTTGGTGCTTTTGAATCCTTACCGCTCATATATCTAGCGCGGAAATACTTTGACATGTTATCAATCAAATCAATCAATCAATCAATCAATCATTTATTTGTTTATAATGTAGGTATACATATAGGTTGGTTGGTTGGTTGGTTTTTGTAATCATTCCAACTGATTATTTAACCTACACATGTTTTTGACAAATAAATATATCTTATCTTATCTTATCTTATCTTAAAGTTTGTAAATTGTCCCGATACATTTTGCCTTACGGCATGCAAAATATTGGAATTGAATTTAATAATAATAATATAACCAATACAATTATTAACTACTCGCGAACTTAATAGGTAATTACAGATGTCAAAAAAAAAATGAATTAAATATTAATCACTCACTTATTATATAACTTAGAATATTAATGTCATAATGTCAAATAGCTTAATGTCAAGATTTTTAATGTCAAAATATTTAAGAACACAACAACAAAAATCACAATAAAGATAATGTCACAATGTATGGTACATAAGTTATTCCAACACAAAAACAATATTAAAAAAAAAACAAAAAAACAATCTTAAAAAAAAACAAATAATAGATGCAACAATGTCATTAGAGTCATTACATTTTATTAATCATAGATTAAGATTCGAAATTGCAAAGATTATGTTTCATTTTTTACAAACAACGACATTTTAGTATAGAGTTTTGTCATTTAAAAACTCTTTAATTGTGTAATAACATTTCTCCAGCAATAATTTTGTTAATTGTCTCTTAAAAAATTTTATCGGCAGGTCTTTTAAATTTAAAGGTAAGTTATTATATATAAGTGGACCCATGGAAAGGATGTTATTTTTTACTAAGGCTGTTTTATGACCACCTGTGTACAATTGGTTTTTATACTGGGATCTTATTGGTACTGTGCGTTGTCTTATCTCAACTATCGAGGTAAATAAGTGTTTGTTTGATGTAACGAATAGGGCAACTTCTAAAATATACAAACAAGGTAATGTCAGAATTTTCAGAGATTTAAATACAGGTTGACAACTTTCAGTAAACTTAAGACCTGTCATTGATCTGAGGCATCGTTTTTGAGCTTTAAATATTTTTTCTCTCTCACTGCAGTTGCCCCAAAATATGACACCGTATCTTAATAATGAAGCAACTAATCCATGGTAGGCAATGACTAATGTATCCATGTTTACTTTATGTGAGAGGTTATAGAGTACATATGAAGATTTGCTTAGTTTTTGGCACACATTTTCAGCATGAGATTTCCATGACAATTTGTTGTCAATATACACTCCTAGAAATTTTGTCACTGAAGTTGTGTCTACGATTTGGCCACTATATTCAGTAACTACTTTTTTTGGCTGTAACCTTTGATGAAAGTGCATGACTTTAGTTTTTTGTAAATTTATGACTAGATTATTTTTGTTTAGCCAATCTATTATTGTTTTAAGTGTGCTGTTTATTTCATCTTCGTAGTTCGTCTCATTCCTACATTCGACTATAGCAGTGCTGTCATCAGCAAATAATGTCATTGGTTGACGAAGTTGACGGGGTAGGTCATTTATATAGAGTAGAAACAGTAAAGGACCGAGTACACTACCCTGCGGAACTCCAAATTCTGTTACTCTACAACTGGATAGATATTTTAGTTCACGCTTAGTTTTAGTACAGATTCTCGATACTTCTGTATATTGTTTTCTTTCCGTGAGATATGATTTAATGAGGTTTAGCACATTTCCTCTTACGCCATAATCGCTAAGTTTATTTAAGAGAGTGTCGTGTTTAACATAATCGAATGCCTTTGTCATGTCTGTAAATAATGCGCATATAGGGTTTTTCTTATCCATGTTATTCATAATTATTTTTAAGAGATCGAATATAGCCATGTTGATATTTTTGTTTTTACGAAATCCCTTTTGTTCTTCACATAAAATGTCATTTTTAGTTATAAAATTGTAAATAGATTCGTATATAATTTTTTCAAATATTTTGGAAAATACTGAAATTAGAGCTATTGGTCTATAATTTGACATGTCTTCCTTGTCATTCTTTTTATGTAATGGTTTTATGATCACAGTCTTTAATTTATCAGGGAAGACACCTGAGCTTATACACACATTTATTATATGGCTTAATGGTTTTGCTATAACATCTGAGACAAATTTGACTACAATGGTTGAAATCCCGTCGAATCCGAAACTTTTTTTATTTTTTAAGTTTTTTATCACACGCTCGATGTCTTGAGGGACTGTCGGCTGCATAAATAAAGACTTTACGGTTTTGGGAATATGAGCTTTATTTCCCGTATGATTATTACTGGATGAATCATGACGAATTTGGTCAACGAAAAAGTTATTAAATGATTCAGCAATCTGCCTAGGGTCTGTTACTGGTTTGGTTCCTTCTTTAATTAGCAAAATTGGTTCTTTTATTAAGTTTTTATTATTATTTATTATTTGCCATGATGCTTTTGATTTGTTTGTTGAGCTATTTATAAAATAATTATTTTGGGCTCTTTGAGTTAGTTTTATAATTTTTTTAAGCTTCTGTGCATAGTTTTGAAATTTATTTTTATTCTCACTTGTAGGTGCTCTTCTGTATTTCCATAGCATTTTCCTTTTTTTTCTGCTACAAACCCTAATGCCACGTGATAGCCATTTAATTCTTTTATCAGCTTTTACAATTTTTAAATGTATTGGGAAGCATAAGTCATATAATAAACGAAAAAGATCTATGAAATTATTATATGCCTCATTAGGGTCATTTGTATCAAGTACTTCAGAGAAAGATAGACATTGAAGGTGATTTTTAAATGAAATCATTTTTTTTCTGGATAAGTTACGCTTTTGTATTCGCCAGGAATTTATTATACATGTTTTGTGAACCGGTATTTGCAAAATTTGAGCGGTGTGGTCTGATAAACCGAAGTCGACTACCTTGCTCATACAATTTTGTTTGGAATTGTGGGCAAAGTTATCTAAACACGTGCCGCTTTTTGGTCTAGTTGACTGATTGATCATTAACTTTAGATTGTAATTCAACAGTAAATTCTCAAAGTCCAATGTTAAGTTATTTTTTTTTAAAGTGTTGATGTTGAAGTCACCGCATACTACAATTTTTTTATTTACCTTGGTACACAATTTCTTCAACAAAATATCTAGGTGATCAAAAAACATACTAATACAGGACATGTTCGGTGGTCTATAAATACAAACAACTATTAATCCCTGCTGTTTTAATTCTATTGCGCAATATTCAAATACGCCCGTAATAGATGTGTTAGGTAGCTCTTTGCATTCGTAATTGTCTTTAATAAGGATACATGCTCCTCCTCGCTTCTTATTTCTAGAATAACATGATGCAAGCTTATAATTTGGTACGTTAATTAAGGATTCCTGTCCTGACATAACGAAATGTTCTGTGATACATAGTACATCTATATCTAAATTGTTGTTTTTAGCTTGTAGCTCTTGAATATGCAGCGTCAGCATATCAGTTTTATTAAGAAGTCCGGCGATGTTTTGGTGCATGATGTTCATGTGCTTATAATAGAAATAACTGGTCTTGAGATGTTGTTGATTTGTCCTCAATCTCACCATTTAAGAATGGCAGCGTCTGGTCAATATTGTCGTTTGTCAAATGGTCTTGAGCGCAGAATAATTTGTAGTCTATCAGTATGTTGGACATGATCTGTTCAAAAATGTTTCTCCATCCATTTTTGTTCAATTTTCCTGTACTGCTGGAAAACATTTCAAGTGATAGGGTGCGATTGCTATCGAAAAAGTATGCGTATTGGTTATTTTTTATGTCCAAACATAGTAGGTTATTAAATAATTCGACTTTGTAATTGTGGATTAGAGCACCTGTTTTGTAAGTCGGAGCGCAAATAATAATGTTTGTGTGGTTGATATTTTTCATTGAGTTTTTTAAATTGTCAAGAGTAGTCAAATAGTCTACATTGTTCAGATCATTTTCTCCAATGAAAAACAGGCAGTAATCGTTCATCGTGAAGTCTTTCAATTTATATTCAATAGAGTTAAGGAAACCTGTTGTGGTGACGTTTGGCAGTATATGATGACAGAAGTTAAAATGTTCTGAGAAGATTTCTTCAACTAGGGGCAGCGTTCCCTTTGTGCAATTACTGCTTATTATAGATAAGTTGTTTTTATGTTTTGGTACGTGGGTAGCGCCTGATGAATTTTCACAGGCAATATTACACACTTGTGGGGTTGTCAAATTTTGTTTATTTTGCGTCAATTTTTCTTTAGTCGGATTGGATGTTTGGGTTTCTTTATTAAGCATGTTTGTTTTTTTGTAAGGTGTATCTCTAATCTTGGTCTCATTTTTTGAGACAATCGGTGAATTGTTTTGATGTTTACAGATTTTTTTACAAGCTGATGATGGTGAGCCATTTTTCCTATAAGGCGTTAAGCAAATCTTTTTACAAGTATCAACGTTCTTCAAAGATTTTTGTAGATCAGTTTTTAAACGGAAATTCTCGTTATTTAAGTCGTCTATTTCTTGATGAGCACTCATCAGTTGCATCTTAAGTGATTTTATTTGATCGTTTAAGTTGTTAACTAAGTCATTGTCACTATAGTTGTGTAGACTGTCGGGTATGCTCAACATTGTGGTGTCAAATATTGTTTTTTCTTCGTTAATTGTCATATCCATATCTGACAAGTTACTTAAAGATCTCGTTTTGTGTGGTTTCCGATATGTTATGTTCCTATCTGAGTCCATGTTTATATTATTATTATTTCTCCAGCGCCCTCTGCTATTTTAGCACTAGCACGTAATTGACTGTCGATAAATGGTGATAAAACATTCACAAAAAGACCACCGTAGAATGACCGAGATTCGAACCTGCCGCTCGTGGGCGCTTTACATACACATGTAGTTATCACAGCTTCTGCGCCACGAAGTATTTAGCAGACTCACTTGAAATGAAGTAGTACTTATCAAGGGTTAATAAATTTGAATTTTGGAACCGTTGATTTTTTCCATTTAATGTGGGTGCAATTTTGTATAAAACATAGATGTAAACACTTTCTTAAATTGAGTTGGAATAATGTCTGTTGGGTTGGTTTTATTGACTTTTATTGATTTCACTGTTTATTTGTCACTTTAGTTTTTCACTGTTATGGTTTGTTTTTATGTTTATATTTACTATGTTTAATAATGCCAATATGAGCACGATTGATTTTAATTGTCACTGTTGTTTTTATTGTCACTTTGATAACGTTCACACTGAATAATTAGACCTTTATACACAGTTTTTTAATATGAGAAACACATAAATCCGTATATTCATGTTTTTGATAAAATTATAAACACGGAGCTGTTTTACTCAGATGTCAAGCGAACAGCGCCACCTGACACCTGTTGCTGGCTTTCTGGTACTTATGAACCTGTAGCATTCACAATCCTAGCCCCGAAAATACTTCAACATATTTCTGGTCTCCTGGTACTTTTGAATTCTAACCGGTCACAATTCCAGCGCCGGAAATATTTCGTCATGTTTATGGTCTCCTGGTACTTGTAAATCTTTAGCGCTCATAATTTCAGCCAAAGAAATACTTCAACATGTTTCTGGTCTCCTGTCACATGTAAATCTACAGCGTTTACAATTCTAGCCCGGAAAAAACTCCAACATACATATTTCTGTTCGACGGTTAAAAAAAATAAACAAAATATATTCTATCGCAAAAATACTGGTACGCTACAAAAACGTGGCAGCGACATCAATATGCGTTTTTGTACTGTACGCGCAGGGCATTGTACTTACGCTTTCTGTGTGTATCTAGTCCACAGGCTGCAGCATGCAGGTGTACAATGATTGGCAATATGCCTTAGGTAAACATTAATGTCGCATCTTGCAAACCTTTAGACCTTTAAACCTTTCGGTGAATGCCCTGTCTTCGCTCTCGATGTCACAGTCATCCGTGCCATCCTCCGTAACCCAGTGACCAAGGTACTGAAACCGCGTTAGCCTGTTCATTGTAGCACCAACTAGCGAGACTGATGACACTACATCATAATTATGTCTTATTTCTTGTACCTACATGCCAATGACAAGATGAAGAACAATGATTATGTGATACCGATACATTAATTCTGGCTAAACCAAATAACGTATCATATCATGTTGATTACTACCTATTTTTTCAGATGTAATTTCTCAGTAAATGCCGTCGAAAAGTTGGTTCATCTGCACGCTGTTTTGAGACAGCAGCCTTAATAACATAAGTTCGCATTGTACCTCAGTCCCTGGGCCCCAGCATAGTACTCACAGATGCCAACAAGTTTCCTGAGGGCACCGATCGATGGACTCAGCAGCACCATGCCGTCTAGATAACTGAGATTATTAAACGACACTCCATCTATCATGTATCCGAAACCCGTACCTATTGCTGAGTTCATCAATCAGCTTATTCATATAAACATTGAACAACTTGGGCAAGTTAAACCCCCCCTGCCTCACCCCACATCTAAGTCTGTACAGGAGTACGCACTTGAATATCGAACAAAGTTGGTTTGATTACCGTACCAAAATTTGAACATTTCTATTATTTCAGGTAGTTTCTGTTTCTTCCGACAATTTACTATGTACTCTATGTATTTACTCCATAATATGTCATATATGACACAAGATCAAACGCCCGGGATAGATCGAGGAAGCAAGCATACACAGGTGTCCTCCTCCCGGTATAATATTGCACAGTGCTCTTTAAGGTCATAATTGGCGTTTCTGTGGACAACCCACTCCTAAAGCCAAACTATCTTTCGTTGACTCTAATACGTTTACCCAAATGACTGTCTAGTAAACTATCAAGAATTTTAGTCATAATAGTTGCTAGAGATATTGGCCTGTAGTTATCTATTTAAGACATGTCACCGGTTCTATTTTTAGGAATGGGTACCACCAGTGTTTTCATAAGCTCAGCTTAGCAGCTCAGCAGCGGCTATCGTGACCGGGCGATTTACCCCTGGACATGTTTTTAAGGGGATACATTTAGTATAAGGCCGTTTTTCGTTTTAGTGTATCTTGTTAGGTACCTGGAACAGGTATGTGTGATTACGGTATATGTTTTTTGACTGTAATATAATCTAGTATACAACTGAAGGAATACACGATATGAAGAAATTTTCTCTATAGAAAAAAATCACAAAGATCCAAATATCTTTTTACTTTTTTTAAATACAAGACGCAACGCTTTAGATTGATCATATGAAAATTATTTTAAAACATATAAAATAGCCTTATCGAGGTTTCAACTGAACAGATTTTGATTTAAGAATACTTTTATGTTATCAAATACGAAAATTTATGTTGGCACTTACGTTTTTTTATTCCGAGTTACACTCTTATTATCCTCATCTCATCTTTTGCCTTGCAAAAGTATTTACATCTCTCTCATTTGTTCAGTTCATCAGATGCTCCGTGGAGCTCTTGCAGGCAGGACCTGAGTCACTTTTTTGCAAATCAAAGCTGTCAGATTTTCTTAACAGTAAATGCGAATGGTTTAGCCGTTTAAAATGAAATTTAGTGTTAAAAAATGTCTGCACCATGTGAATGTGTATTCTTATGAACTTGAACAATATAAAACGCAATATTTTTCTATCCGCGCTAACTTTTGAATTATGTACAAAATTGGTATGAAATAAAAGAGCAAAACTAAATAAAGTACAACATCATTGGGAGTTCCTACCTGAAGGCAACAATGGCCCTGTTTTCCAGGAAATGAATAGCAACGGCTTGAAGAAAATAACGTCTGCAAGTCATCACCTTTACTTGGATGTAAAAAAAAAATGTACATACTGGATCCTTCAATCTTTTCATCTCACAATGCAATAGTAGGTAAACATTTTATGTTCTATATTGGAGTATCTGTTTAAACAGCGTTAATCTCACATTTTAACTCAAGACACACGCTGAAATAAATGTATTCATTTTATGATCGAAATACGTCAGACAAACAACCTAGGGATGATAAAGGAGTCGCGTTTGAATTGTGAAAAAAATGTGTTAAGTAAATACTAGCTTTTTACCCCGACTTGTCTGTCTGTCTGCGCATCGGGTGACACCCGCTTAGGGGCGACACCCGACTGCTCCTTGACTGGTTTTTCTCACTATTTTATTTTATTTTTTATTTTACTTTATTCAGAAAACCAATAGCGATACTTATGAAATATTACAAAAAATATAAATCAGTTTTGTAAGGCTAATAATAGGTTTCCCTGATTTACATAATGTGTGTAAACCATGCGAACGGACTTCAGACAAAAACAATATCAGATAATAAATTTAAAGATTGTAAGTAAGATTAAATATACATGTAAAAATCTGCTAATTAATTAATTAATTGATCGTGATGAATGCCTGTTGATGATGATGAACAGAGCGTAGTTGTAGTTTGCGTTACTTGCTATTCGTTTTTCAGAATGATATTTTACCGGAGCTTTAAAACTAGGATTTGTACAATTAAATGAGTCAACCTGAGAGAAATAAGCGTTGTAGGTTCGAGCAATGCGAGTTAATACACAATTTTTAGCGTAGTTAGTTCCATGCCGAGGCACATGTAACAATGGTGTATGACGAGTGCGTCGCAGGGGAGCGCTAAATTTGATCTGTGCAACCAAATCCGGGCAGTCCAGCCTACCATTAAGAATGTCGTAAAGTAAACTCATATCCAACACTTTACGTCGTTCATCGAGTGTAAGCAGACCATATTCGCGACAGCTATTTTCATAGGTCATCGGCGGTTGGCGGAGGAGATAGTTGAGGTGGTTTATAAATTTTCATTGTATCCGTTCTATTTGATTTTTGTATAAAATATATTGGGGTGACCAGATTGTACATGCATATTCGAGGACGCTGCGAACATACGGAAAATAAACAGATTTAATGGCTTCAATGTTTTTAAATTCCTTGCAGTATCTAAGAACGAATCCTAAATTTTTGTAAGCTCTGGTTGTAACAATGTCTATGTGATTTGAAAATGTCAATTTGTTATCAAACATAACTCCTAAATCACGTACCATCCAGTGGCGGTATCTTCATATAAGCCCAAAAGCCTGCCTTACTAAAATGCTCTATAGAGAATCAATATCAAACCCGAACTATTTAAAAGTTCGTGCGCTTAATTCTTGTCAAAATAACACAAAGTATTACCTATGCCACATTACTACATAACTACACATCGCCATTGTTCGCGCGCAGAGTTTCGCATTTGCAGCATCTACAAATAGCTATCTCGCTTACACGTACCGGCTTTTACCGGGCTTTCAAATACTATCTCCGTCACTTTCGCACTTATAGCGATGTGCCGTATAACGAGTTCTAAACCTTGTGCGTCTACAAATCGATCAGTATGGACTACTTAAGCCGTGCATGCGTATGAAGTTGCACGCATATGCGTGACCTTGTCACCTTGCCAACTCTACAGTGTTGCCGTTTTAGCGACGTTGTGAGATCTTGGAGATTTTTAACGAGTTTGGAAACTTTTTTTAAGATTTAGCAACAATAAAAACTAGCGACTTTTTAAAATAACGGAATTAAATATTCAAGCAATATCTTAAAAATAAAAAATTTGCGACATCTGGCTAGATTTTTCATATACCTGGCGACTTTTTTTGCCTAAATGACAACACTGCAACTCTGCGTAAGTAGTTCTCGACACCCGTGTGCAACTCACTTCAGTTTCATTTGCTTGAGAGTTGAAAAGTTATGTTGTTAAAGTTTTTTGTGTGTTTTCTTAGATTTTCTCAGTGATACAATTGTTTTGGTGACTTACCTACAACAATGGAGGTAATTGTACCTTGTGAGGATTTAAAATGCGTTCAAGTTTTGATTGGCGAAGATAAGGTAAAATCTTTAAACTTTGCTCAGAAAAAACAGTTAATTTCTTCATTAAAACCGACGCCTAATCTGTGTTTTTCTCAGACTAGTAAATCGCATAAACGAAAATTTAATAGATACACTAATAAGTTGTATTGCTGGTGCTGCATATTTTTTTCGAATGAAGATTCCGTTTGGAATACATCTGGTTATAATGATTTAAATAACATACGAATATCTGGCGCCATTAAAAGGTACGCAAATTCCCATAAACACCTGTGTGCAATGGTTTCTTTCGGTAATTTTGGTAAACAACGAATTGAGACATCTATATCAGTTTATGAGAAAATTGCGATGATACATACGAAGGTACCTACATACTCAGTCGAAAACTGAACTTTCTTTTTTTGAAATCGGTTAAAATTTTATTGGGCTTGCCTTATTTTGAAACCCTAGGCACGCCACTGGTACCATCTATCTATCTATCTATTAGGATTTGGTTTCCGCACTTTGTCCTGATGTTGGACCATTGTGCGTGAGCCATGGCGGCCGTCATTCCAACCAGCCAACCTCCCTCCAGAAGCAGATCAGTTTTCCTGGTGTGTTGAGAACATCTGTAAGCGAGTTCTGTGTCCCTATTGTTTGACTCCGTATTTCGGTAACGCCTGCGCACTCAAGGAGTACGTGCGATACCGTTTCCTCCTTCTCCATGCATGCTCTGCATAAAGGACTGTCCGTAATACCTATCGTGTGTAAGTGTTTGTTCAATGAGCAGTGCCCGGTGATAGTCCCAGCCACCATTCGTAGGCTATCCCTATCCAGTCGCAGAAGGCGTCTGGTCAGTTTCCTGTTTAGGGATGGCATAGCCTCCCTGGACTGCCTGCAGCCTGGTACCAAGGCCCACCAGCGTTCCGCTTGTTTGTGGGTGTGTTCTTGTATCCATGTGCGCAGCTGGACGAAGGGGAGTGGTACTATGGGTTCGGGTCCAACAGCCACAGCATCAGAACCCCTCCTGGCCAGCTCATCGGCCGAGTCATTTCCTAGTGATCCGCTGTGTCCTTTTATCCACTGCAGCGTCACAGTGTTGCGGTTGGTCACCGTGACGCGTTCTAGCGCATTGTGGCATTCTAGTATGAGTTTCGAGGTCATCACGTACCATCTCAACTTTATTAATAATTATTCCATTAAATTGGTACGAGTACGTTACTGGTTTTTTTTTACGTGCATAACTGATACATTGACATTTTGTGACATTTACTGTTATCTTATTTTTTGTGTAGTAATTATGTAAATTATCAAGGTCTTTTTGTAGAGATATACAGTCATCAACTGATCTTATTTCGTTAAATATTTTTTTGTCGTCAGCGTACATTAAATGTTCAGAATGTTTAAATGAGTCAGTAATATCGAATAAATATGCATTATAAAAAAGGGGTCCTAAGTGGGACCCTTGCGGAACACCGCTAGGAATTTCAATGAAATTAGAACGATAACCTCCTAATACTACGGCTTGTGACCTTTTAAATAAGTATGATTGGACCCAACGTAGAAGATCGCCGCGTATACCTGATCTGTACAATTTGTTGAGCAGGATGTTGTGATCCACACGATCAAACGCTTTTTCAAAATCTGTGTAAATCACATCAACCTGCCCGCCATTCTCTGTGTTTTCGAGAGTAAAGTTTGAGAAACAAGCCAAATTAGATATGGTCGAACGTTTTTTCCAGAAGCCGTGTTGTTTACAAGAGATACCTCTTAGGAGTATTTCGATGAGAGAAGCAAAGAAAAAGGTATTTGGTTTAGAACGATACAGTGTCAGCCTTCTCGAATGCCATGGTTTATGAATTACAAAATAAGTAGAAATATTATAGTTATAGCAAATAGGTTACGATCAGGACACTACCCCTCTAAGAAATTTGCATATTTGATGAAAAAATCCGATTCCCCTAATTGCGAAGTATGTGGTGTACTTGATGATGTTTACCACTTATTAATAGATTGCAGTAAATATATAAGAGACAGGGAATCACTGCTGCGTGAATTTAATTTGAATATGATGGATGTTGGAATTGTTTTGGCAATATTAGCAAATCCCCTTTCGTCTGCGGCTCTCAACCTATTTAAAATGTTCACGCGTCAGTGAGATCTTGTTGGTATGTACTTGCTAAGTTTAGATTAGTATTAATTGTGTAGTTGTATTGCTTAGTTAGGAATCAACGGGGCTGACATGTTCTTAGAATAAAAGTCCCTAAAACAAAAGATCAAAAAAAAAAACCTCTTGGGATGTACGGATATATAGCATTGTATACAAGTTTTTCAAACACTTTACCTAAAGTATTAAGAATAGAAATACCTCTGTAATATTATATTTTTATTCGCGACCCCTTTTTATGTATGGGTACTATAAGTGCTTTCTTCCATTCATTTGGAAACGTCCCTTCTCTTAAAGAGATATTAAACATTAAGCAAATTGGATGGGCTAAAGACTTGGCGCAACTTTTCCAAAACAGTGGAGGTATTCCGTCACAACCTGGACCCTTATCGATACATAAAGAACTCAGAACCCCTCCACGGTTGATGGAGTAAATTGTAAATCAGAAATGATATCAACACAACAATCATCAATTTCTGTGTTCAATGAACTAACAAGGTTGTAGTCAGAAGGCACACCAAAAACATCATGGAAGAAGTCACCGAATGCTTCGCAAATTTCTGCTCCATCTGTGTAATTTACATTGTTGTGGGATAACATTTTTGGGTAATTGAATCCTCCTCGCAAATTTATGTAGGCCCAAAACATTTTAGGATTTTTTTTAGATTAATTTCAGTCTCATGCAAGTATTTATTATAACAAAGGTCTTGAACGTGTCGCTGCCTATCCCGCAACATTGCAAACTCATCGTAATCCAGATAGTTACCAAAAAGTTTCCAACGTGAGTGTGCCTTACTTTTTTCTTTAATTATTTTTATAAGTGAGTGACTATACCAAATGGGATATTTCATTTATTTCATTTATTTATTCATAATAACAATTTACATTGTGTCGAATTTATACATATGCAATAAACTATCAAACACAAAGAATTATGAATTAGCCTTCCTAGTGAAAATCAAAGTACCTAAAGTGCGGAAACAGTTTTCAATATTATGACAAAACAGTATATAATGTAATTTTAACAGGTTTAAAGTATAATGTCAAAACAGTTTTTAATATAATGTCAAAATAGTTTTAAAAAAAAAATTCAAGAGATTCTAAAATATATAATGTCAAAAGATTCTCAAAATATAATGTCAAAAGATTCTAAAATATATAATGTCAAAAGATTATAAAATTTATAATGTGAAAAGATTCTAAATTTCATAATGTCAAATATCCACGTATCATTTATTATTGTGTGAACTTAGTTCCGATATACTATACCGACATTTTTCTAATAAAAAGGCTTTTAATTTTGTTTTAAACAAGTTGGTGTTAGAAACCAGGACCTTTAGCTCAGATGGCAAATTATTAAATGTCTCTACAGCTTGGTATTTCGAGCAATGCTGTACTATATTACATTTAGGTACTATTTATTGCTTAAAGGTTTTTCTTCGCGTGCTCTCTCTTATCTCTCGTTCTTCTTGTGATTCAAACTCGTGTAGATATTTAGCAAAATAACTTAAGAGGACCAATATATAAAGGCTAGGTACTGTCAGTATTCCCAATTTTTTAAAGTAATCTCTGCATGAGACACTTTGTACAATTCTGACTATTGTCCTTATGGCTCGTTTCTGCAAGATGAACGCTCTCTGCCAGTTATAACTGTAACTATTTCCCCATAGCACGATGCTATGCCTTATCCTAGACTCGACCAGCGCATAATATACAGCCTTTAACTGTTCTAAGTTTAATTCATCCCTAAGGCTCCTGAGAGCATAACATGCTGACGATATGGATGATTCAATAACAGCAAGCTCCGGTTTCCAATTTAAAAGCCAATCTATATTAATCCCTAAGACTTTAGCCTTGTCCACTGATTTAATACTGTCTCCATTTATTTGTATATCTAAGTTTTCATTATGACAAGTCGTAGTTTTAAATCTACACTAATATTATAAAGAGGAAATATTTGTTTGTTTGTTTGTTTGAATTGAATAGGCTCCGAAACTACTGGACCGATTTGAAAAATTCTTTTAGCATTAGATAGCTACATTATCAGGGAGTAACATAGGCTACATATTATCCCCGTATTCCCACGGGAACGGGAACTACGCGGGTGAAACTGCGTGACGTCCACTAGTACTAAATATTTACGAGACGGCTAAAAGGTACGTGTGCATCAATTCCTGTTTGTATCACATCGTAGAATTTTTGGACAACGCTGTCTGTTGGTGTTATATTTAGGGTTGATTGCCAGTCCATACTGTCAAAGTAATTATTTAGTGCTGTATAGTCGGTTATTCGATAATTACGTCTAGGTGCAGATAGCTCGCGTAGTGGGGAAATATCAAGGTCAGAGATTGTTATGGTTAGCACTGGATGATGTATGTCAATCTTAGAGAGCGGTTGAAGGCAATCGTTTAAATGTAATAACAAGTTAGAAAACACCAAGTCCAGTGTATTACCTTTGTGATTAAGAAGTGTATTGTGTTGCGTTAATCCCAAAAAACCCAAACCATTCACCAAACGCATAGCTGCACTTTGTACTTCGACGGCACCTTGTTTAAGAAAAGTTGTTCCAGTCATATTCCATTTTATACACGGAAGATTAAAGTCGCCTATCAGTCAATAATTATTATTTTTTGCATTTTGTGAAAATGAATTAGTAATATTTTCCAAAACGAAATCTATATCTGAGGCTATTCTGTGAACATCCGGCGGCGCGTAAACAACACTTATATATAGGTCTGTTGATGCAGACAGCGCGCGAACCGGTATTGTTATGGTCAACAATTCCGTACCAATTATATTAGACACGCACTCAATGCACCACGCAACCCAACTCATGTCGCGAGAGTATCATAACACCGCCACCCGACGATTTGCCAGTGGCGGCTAGGTCGCGGTCCTTTCGAAATACGTCATACCTATTATCGCACAATTCGCTATCAAAAATGCCGCTATGTAGCCAGGTTTCCGTCACGATAATTAAATCATAACTATTACATAAAATATTTTGACGGAATTGCGTTGGTTTAGTTCCGAGACCACGACAGTTTTGGTAATACATATATATTTAAGTTAGGGGGCTGCATTGTGGTAAGTATTTTTAACTAATAAAATATTTGACAATCTTGTACGCACGGGACAATGAACAATAAATAGTATTAGCACATTTAGTAAGACGTGGGTATATTGGCGGCAGATAACACTTTCCTGCAACGACACAGCCAGAAATAGAAGAATATATGCACTACGATTTATGCTATTATGAATTACCTGATTTGCATGTAACCTAGTACGAAAAATATAAATGTATGTGATCACACAAGAAATAATTATATTGTAATGTGGGTATGTTGCTAATGAATTGTAAACGTACATTAGAATAACAACAGGTATAGGACACGCGCTACTTATAGGTGCAAAACAAAATTGTTTATCTAGAATTCGTGTTTTATAACTATAGTAATATACTATAGCATTAAAATTAACTAACCTTCTATTGCTACATAACTGCAAATATTTATCGGAGAGATAATATGTTGATGTTGAGCTTAGGTTCATTTTTAAATTTTTTGTCCTATTAAACGACACATCATTACATTGATATGTAAAATAGTATTTATAGATTGTCTGTAAAATCAGAATTACACTTTCGCAGCATCCAATACAATGTGAGACCAGATTATGTAAATATAATGAGCACACAAATATGTATCGCACCAACCCAACGCGTATAGCCATTAGTCGCCAGTGGCCTCACAATGGTCGAACAAAAAACACTTTACATAGATCTCAGTAAACTTAGACTCGGCAAACGCAAACATCAAACCTTCAACTCCACCCTGTTTCATTCCAACCTGATTCTATTCTATATTTTAATATGGCAAGCAAAGCCGATGTCGACTATTCTGCCAATGTCTAAAGTAGATTGGAGAAGCAAGTGTGTGTGATAGATGAACGGTAGACAAGGACTTAATTTTTTGATTGGTCTGTACAGTTGGAAACTTGCTGTGTTAGTGAGGGACTGAAACAAACAGAAAATAGAAATACATAAATATTATAATTAGATTGTTAGAACATTAAAATTATGTACAAATGTCACATCCACATAGACGGTAATTTGGAGAACTGAATGACTTATAGTTTAATATTATTGCGATTGATGAAAATCATCAGCACCACAAGCAGTTCTGGAGAGGGATATGTTAAAAGAGAGGGAATGTTAATCGGAAGAGGGATCTTAAATTTGGGGAGTCGGCCATATAGATCGAGTGAGGGGATGTTATTGGTACATTCGAAGAATATGTGGTCCAAAGTACCCTCTTCCATTCCGCACTCGCAGAGAGAGGAATCGCGTATGCGTATTTTTTTTGCAGAAAAACGGGGGTGCAACAAAAACCTAATCGGATTCTACAAAGGACAGATATAACAGTTTTGGAAACCTTTCTGAAACCAAAGAACCATGGTTTTGGTTTTATTATCGGTTGGACCGCATAAAAAACCTGCCTTTCTTTTTGCTGGATGTATTCCACTGTTCCTGCCAAGAGCTCTGGAGATCGAATTTTGGGATAGACAACAGATCATAGTTCAGATGGATGTTGTATGAGAGGTCAGCCGTTTCAGATGAACATGCATCTTTAGCCAAAGCATCAACATATTCGTTGCCCTTGATGCCACAATGACTAGGTATCCAAACTAGCTGAACATCTTTTTGACTCTTAGTGCAGGAAAGCAAGCAGTTTTTGATTTTTAGAATGAGGGGGTTGTGTAGTTTGCTTTTAAAAGGACTTTGACTTAAAGCTTGCAGGCAGCTAAGATAATCCGTAAAAATAACTGCTTTTTCAATGTTAGTGTGTGACTCTATAAAAAGACAAGCTTCTAATATAGCCACACACTCACCAGTGTATACGGAAGACTCTTTAGGGCATTTAAATTGCAATATGATACTGGAGCTTTGGTAATACACCGCGGCTCCGGTGTTATTATCCGTAGTTAATTTAGAAGCGTCAGTAAAAAATAATTGAAAATCATTCCAACGTTCGCCCACTGCCGCATTGAAGGCCGAATTAGCTGATGGGGATTTTTTGGAAATATTAATATTATACAAGATTTTGGGGGTAAAACATAAGACTTCGTAAGAGAAGTTAAATAGCGGTAAACGTGGATACTGAAAAATGGGACATGTTAGATTTTTAACTTTTCTAAAGGCTTTAAGTAATAGAGTATTTTCTTTATTTTTCCAGTAATTTGAATTCCTGGTTAAGGCATCTAACTCATTTAGTCTAGCTATAAGGGGATGGGAAGACCTGGAAACTAGCATAGACATAAAACGGGAGACGAGGAATTGCCGCATTAGGGCCAGGGGAGGTTCAGCGCATTCGACCTGCAACGCGTTGATGGGAGAAGACTTCATGCAACCACAGATGATCCGAAGGCATTTGGACTGTACCCTATCCAGTCCCGCCAAAGCGCCTTTGTTGCAGGGAATCAGATGGTATGTTCCATAATCCAGAACGCTACGGACTAAGGCGTTGTACACCAATTTCATGGTGTAAGGGTGAGCACCCCACCAAACACCCGCAAGAACTTTTAAAATAGAAAAAATTCGTTCACATTTTTGGATCAGATGGTTAATGTGAGGCTTGCCAGTTAATTTCGTGTCTAAAAAAACGCCTAAAAATTTTGCTTTGTTTGCTAGGGGAATATTATGGCCTGAAATGCTCACTGAGATCGGGGGTAACTGTCTTTTTCGAGAAAATATTACTGCCGAACTTTTGGGTGCGAAAAGTGATAGGCCATGGCTTAAAAGCCATTGGTTCAAAGAATCCAAAGAGAGGCATAGAGATGAGGCGGCATCGACGATGGAGGAATCTGTCACGTATAGAGCAATGTCATCGGCGTATTGTAAAATCTGACAATTGTTGTTTAAGCAGGACCCAATATCAGCCGTGTATAAGTTGTATAGAATTGGACTGAGGACAAAGCCTTGAGGGAGGCCCTTCCATGTATGCCGTTCATCAAACTCCTCTCCCTGGACTCTCAGAACCATAGACCGAGATGAAAGGAGACCACATATGCATTGTATCATCTTAGCCGGGAGACTCAGCTGATGCAGTTTTTGCCTGAGTACGGGAAGAAGTACGTTGTCGTATGCGGAGGAGACGTCGAGGAAAGTGGCAACAACAGATTGATTTTTGGAAAAGGCTATATGTATATCTGTAACTAGAACACCGACGCTATCCATTGTACTAAGCCCTTTCCTAAATCGAAATTGGTAATTCGGCAGCAAATCTCTCGATTCAACTAACCATTCGAGACGATTTTTGATGAGATGCTCTAGTAATTTGGTTAGGACTGAAGATAAGGCAATCGGCCTAAGGCCATTCGGATCATCTGCATGTTTGCCAGGTTTCAATAAAGGAATAATTATCTGAACCTTCCACTGGTCTGGAACCCAACCATGGCTGTAACAATAATTTAAGAAATTTAGAAAATATGTTCTAGCTTTAATGTTGCAATGGGAAAAAATTGAATATGGCACACCATCAATACCAGGAGCTGAGTCCCGGAAATGGAGCATCAAAGGGATCTTCTGTGGTTTAATACCACAGAAGATCCCTTTGATGCTCCATTTCCGCAAAGGCACATTTACACTTTCAGATAAGCTTGGAACACAGGGTGGTGCTATTTTGTCAAAAAAGAGTTCAGCTGTTTCCCTAGTTATTGGAGAAGTGTTTGAAGGAGAACACCCACGCCTGAACCTATTGATGTGCTTCCAAACAACTGAGATTGGAGTAGACGGGGATAAGGAGGTGCAGAATTTAGTCCAGCCTGCACGTTTCTTCTTACGAAGAAGACGTTTGGCTCTGGCATTGCATTTTGAGTATGCCAAGAGATTTTCAGTGCTCATATCTGTATTGTAGCGCATCTCAGCCTCATGTCTTGCTTTAACTGCTGCAGTGCATTCTGGGTCCCACTATGGAGGTGACGGGATTTTATTTCTGGCACTGTTTTTTAGTGGGAAGGTTGAGTCAGCACTTGAGGTTATAGCTGTAACAAAACCCTTATAGCAACTTTCGGCATGGCAGTGACCAGAAGGGTCTGGTAAACAAGAATTTAAATTTGGAAGTTCATCAATTTTATCCTCCAATAATGAAGTAAACTTAGCACAATCAGGTTTAGACAGATTATATTTCAAAAGCGGAGGAGAAGTTTTTTCTAGATATGTTTTATTAATTAGAGATGTGATAATAGGGTAATCGTCGCTACCATGCGATAAAGTTGTGCATTCCCACAGAGCAGATGCTGCTAATTCAACCGAACAGAATGTAAGATCTACACAGCTTTTTTGCTGTCCGGGAAGCGATCTACGAGTTGAGCAGCCATTATTCAAAATACAAAGATCCAAGTCATCCAAGATCTCCACCAGCGCTACGCCAAAAGCATCACAGCGTTCAGACCCCCATCTGTAATGATGACAGTTAAAATCGCCCATGACTGACATTGGACCATGAGTGTTGCAAAAAATTTCTATCAAAATATTTAAGAAGTTAGGGTGGGGATGTGCAATATAAATGGAAAAAACTATGATGCCCTCAACCCTTCCTGCGGTAATACTTAAATTACCCTCAAGTGAGGGAAAAGATAAGGGAGAAAGTGGGACCCGATTGTTTACGAAGAGAGCTGACCCTCCGTACCCATCGGATCTATCACACCTGAGAATGTTAAAATGTGGCATACGAAAACTAAGACTTGGGGTGAGCCAAGTCTCAGCTATAGAGCAAGCCAATGGCTTGTACTTATTCAGAAGAAATATGAGGTCGTGTTTCTTATGCCACACGCTCCTCACGTTCCACTGGAGGAATACTAGGCAGGACGCCATTTTTAATTGCTAAAAGGAGTGAAATAAGTTGGTCGGCAACGTTGGACGGTGATTGGGGAATATTAGTAGATGAAGAGAAAAAAGTTGGTAAGAGTTTAATCAAAAGTTCAATAAGAGAAGTAATATTGTTGGATGGAATATTGTTATTGATAAGAGCACAGCCATTGGGCTGTGAGGGTTGAGGAGTACTAATTATTTGCTGGTGAGCAACTTTGTCATAAGAAGGGGAAAGAGGGGCATGGGTCTTGGGTGGAAGAATAACAGATTTCTTGTGTGAGGTAGTTTTAGTTACATTTGCATAATTCCTGGAAACTACTGGAACTGCTTTGTTGGCATCAGCGTATGTCATATTTTTCTCTGCCATGACAGTCTTAATGGCCCTCTGCCTACCATGCTCAGGACAGGATTTGCTATTAGCGAAGTGATTCCCCGAACAAAGCACACAGAACGCCTCGCTCTCAGAGATGTTGCAACCATCACCGGGGTGATCGTGGCCACATCTACTGCAGCGTGGTTTAGATCTACATAAATTTGCAATATGCCAAATCTGCAACATTTCCGGCATTGAATTGTAGGGAAAATGTATTGTTCCACAGGAAGGGATGCGTAACAGCAAAAGATCCTCTTGGGTAACACTTGACCATCGAAAGTAAGGACGCAGGTTTCAGTGGGTTTCCACTCTGCTATACCTTCCCTATGCAGTTTTCTGTTAATCCGACGAACTTTAAGTATTTGCCCACAACCCGAAGGCACAGACAAATATGTGATTGCCTCTTCTTCTGTTATGTCCGAGGGGACCCCGGTTACAACACCCATCCTTGTAATGTTGAATGTAGGGATTGATGCTGTATAACTATGTTTAGACAACAAACTGTTTACCAGGAATAAGTTAGCATCCTGAGGGGATGTAAACTCCACGGATACGCGATTCCTTCCTACTCTTTTGACACCATCACGAACCACGTTCGCAACATTGTTGATCCACAGGAATTTTCCGAAGTTAACGGGGTGTAATGTGGTGCCTGCATTTTGCTGGGTTTCAATACGAGAAACGTGGACAATAAACGGGGCCTTATCGGTGGCTGAGTACTTGGTTCGGCCTATTTGGCTTTTTGGTTGTTTGCTTGGTGTTGGGGTATTGGTTTCTCGTGCCCGGGGCGTTTGCGTGTATTTAGTGGAGGAGATACGTCCATCTCTGTGATGCTACAAACAACGTCAGCAAATTGTGACAGTGGGTTCGGTGTCGGAGGGAAGGGAGTCAAGGAAGCTGGAATGTCAGGAGCATCCGGATCGGGGGGTTTGTTTATGTCCATCTTTGATGGAACGGCTTAAAACAACACACAATACAAACCTGTTAACAAATACAAGGACAACACACTTAAACAAAAACAAGTTCAAAATGTAACAACAATCACACAAAAAGCTAAAAAAACCTCGGAACACACGTGCTTGCCAAAACACCCGTGGCGAGAATCATTCCAACCTGATAATCTCTAAGAGACATACTATAATTTAGCACAGATGACTGTGATAAAAAGTAATAAAAAATAAAATACACGAATGTTAAGAAATTATAAACTAGACGATTTTCTTTAAATCTTCCTCGTCCGAAATGAAGGTAGCTGGAGTTGTTACTGCTTTCCTCACGTGAATCCGGCAGTTTTTTGTCCAAGTAAACTGATATTCTTTAATTTTAGCCATGTCTTTGGTCTTTTTTAGAAGATTCTTGTTGCACATCGTGAGATGCTCGTTTATATATACTGGGATCGGACTGCCCTGAATATCCAGATCTTTAGTAGAAAGACGGCGTTTACGTGCTTGAGAAATGATATTGTCCTTGAGCTGCCGGGTGCGCAGTTTGGCTACTATAATTCTTGGCCTACCTTGAATCTTAGACTTTGCAGTCACTCTGTTCACGTGAAGAATATCATCATTTCTTATGTCAATTTCAGTATGTTTAGCAATTTTTGAGACAATTTCAATTAAGTTTTCCTTGTCAACTTCAGGTATACCAACGATTTCTATATTGAGTAGCGGGTCCCTTTGTTCACCTGCGTTAACGTCTAATCTTAGTTTTCTGTTTTGCACCTTAACTTCTTCAAGTTCTTTCTTTAATTCTCTCTTTCATCTCTCTTCATTCTCTTAATCTTGGGATGATGTCCAATCGGCAGTTGAAAACGGTTTAAAAGTTACAGCAAATTGGCTAAAACATAATTTACTTACCCTTAATATCGACAAGACGAAAGCGGTTAACTTTTTTATTTCCAACAGCTCAGCACCTCGCAAAACAATTAGCTTTCGTATTCATTCCTGCCAAAACTCCGACAGCTGCTCCTGCCCTCAAATAGAAAACACCAACTCCATGAAATACTTAGGTATTTATCTTGACAGCAAAATTGCATGGACAACCCACATAACTACATTGAGCAACAGAGTTCGAAAGCTACTTCATATATTTAAGCGTTTGGGTAAGGTTGCCGACGAAGCTATCGTGAAAATGGTGTATTTCTCACTTTGCCAATCAATACTAAGTTACTGTATCGTCTCATGGGGTTCCGCAGCTAAAACTCATATGATTAAAATAGAACGTGCACAGCGTGCTCTGCTTAAAGTTGCATACAGGAGACCGTTTAGGTACCGCACTAATCTACTTTACGCAGATGCAAAAGTCCTGAGAGTTAGGCAGCTATACATTCATTCAACTACGCTGCGATTTCACAAAACATCACTAAAGAGCTGCAGATCTCAGCAACGCTCCAGTCGTCTGATGAACTGGGATAAACCTCATTTTAACAAATCTTTTGGAAGGAGATCGTTTGCTTTCATGGGACCTTACTTATACAGTAAATTAAATAAAACCCACAAAATTGTAAAACTAAGAAAAAAAAATTGCTCTAAAGTAGTCTCACTGTGGCTGCTCAATTTGGATTATGACAAAACAGAGGATGTGTTAAAAATAATGTCATAAAAAAAAAAAAAAAAAAACAGTAATGTCAATAAACGCATAGGTATACGAGTAAGTATCACACTAACACTTGCAACCACTCTTACCCTTCTTACATGCACTCACACACCCACACCTACAACACTACACTCACTACACCTACCGCACTACACTTCCCACACCATATTCACTACACCACACTCTACCCAAATTACTGCTTGTTATACTTATTATAGTTGAGTTACTTAAATTATTGTCTTTGTAACTGTACCATCTGAATATGGATTGAAAGAGACTGGACCCCACAACACAGGGAATCCTAGTGTGGAGTTCAGGGCTTCACCTACGTTTGTAAACTTAATGAGACAATAAATAATTTTTATTTTTTTATTTTTTTTTATTTATAATTGACAAAGGTCCTTAATTTCATTTGAGTGAAGTTCAAGTTTCTTTGCTACATCGTCGTACTCGTCGTTGTGATATTGCATTGACTTTTTAAGTGATGTGATTTCCTCGTCTACTTCAGCTTGTTTGCTTTCTAACTTGTGAACAGATTTTTTAAATTTTGAAAATTCGGTTTTCATACTGGTAATTTCCGATTTCATTTCCTGTGTACTTTCATTCAAGTTCTTCAGGGAGACATTAATTTGCGACATTTCTTGGCCAAAATCCATTTTCATTCATTTAGCTTCGCCATATTTTTTTTGCTGAAATCTTCGAATACTTGAGTAAATTCGTCGTTATGTCCACGCTTGCGACGAGTGACATTCGTCCTTGTCTCTTCAGCTGTTTTGTCTACAGACATATCTGGAACCGAACTCGCACGAGCGTTTGGTGAATCTGACATCTTACTGTCTATCTATTAAGAGGTCTGTGGTCGCGATAAGACAAGAATGCAGTACGTTACGATCCACGAACTGCGCGTGAACATTAACTTTTAAAATCGACGTTATTCAATGGAAGATGAAAATATGACTTTTATATTTTTAGGAAAAATAGTAAACGCGTCCGTTCGCATCGACTCGCGGTGACTACTACTATCGGGTGGCACCCCTAAACGTTTGAGGCAATGAAATCTGTCAGGAACAGGGTGCAAACATTTTTGAACTCGCTTTGCTTGCTCTTGCATTTTCCACTCTTTGTCTTCCTGAGTTTTTCTACAAAAATCAACAAAAAAAAAAAAAAATCAGCATGAATGTTCAAAATACAATAAAACCCTTCCGAGATGAGGTGCAAAAATTTCTTTAGTACTTCAGGTTTTCTGCATTTAGGGGTGACTCGTTCGTTGACATTTGTCACGGTCGGGTGTCACCCCTTAATGGGCGACGTAATGAAACCCGTCCGTATTGAGGTGTAAAAAATTTCGAGCTCGCTTCGGTCGCTCTTACTTTCTGCACTCTCTTTTTTCTCGAGCGTTATAATAGTTAAAAATATATGCTTATAGGATGTACGATTTAGTTTTCACTGATACAAAACCACCGCTAGAAAATGCACGGTTTCTGTAAAAAGGCTACGTGAGTAAAGCCACGCGAAAAAAAAACAAATTGACTCCTTATCATTTCATTCGTTTTCATAACATAGCTACATATGTATTTCAATTATGATTAAAATATGTTTTTGTATACAACTGGTCTACTCCATACCTTCCGTATGCTCAAAAGTCTCTAGTGTTATCTCTATCGCACAATTATGGCCATGTTCTTAAATTGTCAACTGAATTAGTAGTTTTCAAAATAATTTGGAGCCATACAAAATAAGATATAATTTACCAACGACTGTAAAAAATAAATATTAAAACAAATATTCATTTTTCTGCGTTCAATATTTTATTTTATTGTATTTTATCTACGTCTAAAATCACTGTTTGTAAGAGTGCTGATTTGTGTTATTATTTTGACAGAAGGAGTTTAGGAGTTTGCGTGCGAGCAACACTGGATCAGTTGGCGGTTTGAATTAATTTGATGTTGTGGCGCAAGGTTCGATATTTCGAACTTTCCGCGTGGAAGCATGCGGGGTCTGCGCGGTGCCGGGAGGTAAAGTGTTTTCGAGCAATCATTTATTTCAGAGATACAGCCTCTACGTCACGGGCAGTGAATCGCACGCTTGGTTGATCCGTTGACCGCTATCCCACGATGTACCTATTATTAGTAGGCCCCAGTGGTGACTCAATTTTAAATCGTTGCTGAAATAGATTAGCAATCTCCATGGGGCCACTCTTACCCTCTACACTCGAGGGGAGACTCGTCTCAGGACTCAGCTTATTGGTTTCCCTACAAAAGCTTCCAAAGGTCTTAGCTGCGCGGTGTGCTGCAATTATGTCCATTTTAATTTGTTGCCGATTGTTTTGACACCATCTAAGCGTTCCCTTGAAAGCCTTCCGAGTCGCACACATCTGGGTATACAGCGGGCCTGCACTAGGTTTACCATACTGCACCCAGAGCTGACCTCTCACATGCTGGTTCGAGCCCGTGACATCTCCGCTTTCGAGTCACTTTACGCTTAAGTACATGTAAGCACTGCTAAGGCACTCATGAAAATTAAAAAAAAACCCAGACTAAAACTAACTTTAAAAAGAAAAATATTATACGTATTGATCCTTTCAACTTAATACAGGTACGATTCTTTGGGCCAAGCGTCATCGCTTCGAGGGACCGCTAATAATATAGAGGTACTTGGCTCAAAGAATCGTACCTATATTAAATTAATAGGATCAATACGTATAATTTTTTTACTTTTTAAAGTTATTTTTTAGTCGGGGTTTTTTTTTAATTTTTAATTTAATGTTTATGTCATGCTTTTTAAACTTAATGTACCTAATAGGTACTACCAGAAAACCTATGATCTCATCATCTTCCTGCCCTTATCCCATGTTACTTGGGGTCGGTGCAACACGTATTTTACTTCCATTCTGTCCTATCAGCCGTCAGTCACACTACCACTAACTCCCTTTTCTTTCATATCGCTCCTCACACAATCCATCTATCTTTTTTTCTTCCTTCCTCTACCTCTCCGTCCATCCACATATGATCTACACTCACCTAAACGGCTCAACATTCTACAACCTTGGAAAGTAGCTTTGCATCTCTCACCAATGTATTCACTAATTTCTCTTTTCTGCTTCATCACACCCTGATCATAATCTATTTATAACCTACTAGTTGAACCGCGCAACTTCGTCTGCTCCGCTCCTATTGGTCTTAGCATGATCGGCTACCCGCAACCTTCACCAGGTCATCGGTCCACCTTGTGGGAGGCCTTCCAACGTTACGTCTTCCGGTACGCGGTCGCCACTCCAGAACTTTTCGGCCCCATCGACCATCTGTTCTGCGAGGAATGTGCCCTGCCCACTGCCACTTTAGTTTGGCGATCCTTGGGCTATGTCGGTAACCTTGGTTCTCTTGCGGATATCATAATTCCTGATTCGATCACGCAAGGAAACTCCAAGCATTGCCCTCTCCATTGACCTTTGAGTGACTTTGAGCCTTCTGATGAGGCCCATTGTAAGCGACCACGTTTCAGTTCCGTATGTCATCACTGGCAACACGCACTGATCATAGACTTTCGTCTTGAGACACTGTAGTATGTGGGACGAGAAGATACCGCGCAACGCTGCCCAGCCGAGTCGGATTCGACGGTTGACCTCTTTCTCGAAGTTGGCCCTACCTATCTGGACCGTTTGTCCTAGGTAGACGTACTCGTCTACAACTTCGAGTGTAGAGTTTCCGATCTTGATGGGAGTGGGTGCTACATGGGTATTTACCATGATCTTGGTTTTGTCCATGTTAATTTTGAGACCCACCCTTTCGGAAGCTCTACTAAGGTCATCGAGCATTGTACTGAGGTCCTCCGTAGTCTCAGCCATGACGACTATATCGTCGGCAAATCGAAGGTGACTGATGTACTCGCCATTGACATTAATGCCTAGCCTTCTACAATCCAAAACCTTGAAGACATCCTCCATTGCGGCTGTAAACAGTTTCGGAGAAATGACGTCTCCCTGCCTCACACCCCGCTGCAGGAGGATAGGTTTCGAGGTCTGATCCTGAAGTCGGACTGACAAGGTGGCGTTTATGAACAAACCTTTCAGCACCTCGATGTACCGATAGTCAATCTGGCACCGTTGGAGAGACTGCAGCACAGCCCAAGTCTCGATCGAATCAAAGGCTTTCTCGTAGTCCACAAACGCTAAGCAGAGGCGCAGATTATACTCTTCGGTCTTCTGTATAACCTGACGGAGCGTATGGATGTGGTCTACGGTGCTGAAGCCTTTTCGGAATCGGGCTTGTTCGGGAGGCTGAAAGTCGTCAAACCTGTGTGCGAGACGGTTCGTGATGACTCTGGAAAACAGCTTGTAGACATGGCTTAGAAGTGAGATGGGCCTATAGTTCTTAAGCAGGGCATTGTCACCCTTCTTAAAGAAGAGTACCACCACACCTCTGCTCCATGCCTGTGGCGTTTTCCCTTCAAGTATGATGGAATTGAACAGTTCCTGAAGGGCCTTAAGGACCGGTCTTCCACCCGCCTTCAGGAGTTCGGCCGTAATTCCGTTCTCACCCGAAGTCCTGTTGTTTTTTAGCTGCTTCAGAGCCATCCTAATCTTATACAGGCTGACGTCCGGGATGTCCTCGGTATAGTGCCGGAATCTAGCTCTTGGGTCGTTAGCTAGATTTGTATCGGGTTTAGTCATTGACGTGTATGTAACTGTCCGTAGAAAGTCTCGATCTCTCTCAGAAGCTCCGATTTGGCGGACATGGTTCTGCCATCAGCGGTCTTCAGTTTCGTGAGCTGGTTTTGCCCACTAGACAGATCTCCAGAAAAGACCCTGGAGCCCTTATTCCGCTCTATCGCGTTTTTAATCTTTGCAGTATTAAAGCGGCGGAGGTCTCTTTTCAAGGACTTGGAGATCCGTCTATTTAGTTGCCGGTATCTGCACGCATCTTCTGAAGACTGCAGAATCATATCCCGCCTCTCCTTCATGAGCTTCAAAGTAGGATCAGAGACCCTCTTGTTCCTATCTGTACGGCGAGTCTTGAAAAACTTAGACCCAACCGTATGGACAGTTTCCACGAACCCATCGTTGCAATCGTCCACGGAGCTCCCTAGGCACTCGAAACGGTTCTGAAGTTCGAGCTGAAAGCTCTCAGAGTTTTGGATCTGAATCTGTGCTGGACGGAGCGTAGACCTCATCAGTCGAGACCTTTCAAGCTTGATATTTAGATTCAATGTGCCTCTTACCATGCGGTGATCACTTCCGGTTTTCACCGCGTTGATCACAGAGACATCATTGAATATTTGCTTCTTCGTCGACATGATGAAGTCAATCTCATTTTTGGTTATACCGTCTGGGCTCTGCCAGGTCCACTTCCTATGCTCACGCTTTCTGAAGAAGGAGTTCATCATATAGAGGCCCTCCTTCTCCATAAAACTAGCCAGTTAGTGTCCCCCCGGTGGTTCCGACGTCTAAATCCAAATTGCCCCACTCGCAGCTCGTCACCGTCTCGTTTGCCCAGTTTCGCGTTGAATTCCCCCATGACCACGGTGAAGTGAATTTTATGACCATGTATGGCTCTGGATATATCCTCATACATGGTCTCTATTTCGTCGTCGGGGTGTGTCGAGGTTGGGGCGTAAACCTGTACGACCTTCAACGAATATCTTGACGATATTCTAAGTATCAGGTACGCCACCCTGGTCGACACACTCTCGATGCTCACCACATTGAGCACAAGGGACCTGTGAACGATGAACCCCACGTTGTTGCCAGGTCCAGTCGTCGGTGTTTGTTATGGTAGCCGGGTCCACTCCGGCGATTCTTCGCACCCCTTGCCTCGCCGTGACCTTGACCGCTACCGGAGTCAAGGGTAGACGGGCTGCCGGGCACTAGGGGCCATTTTTTGGTTGTGCTTGTCATTGGGGGCCATAATCGCCACGCTTGGGGGTTGGCGATCGCAGTGTATGGATTTGAGTTTTACAGAGAATGCTGCTGCCCATTCTCTGGCAAGTCCCTTAGTCGCCTCTTACGACACCCACGGGATGTGATGGGATGGTATTATTCTTTTACGGCACCATACGGTACCGGCCGACACCATACGGCAAGATAGATTCATTGCGACCATTTAAATGAATACGAAAACGGAAGTTCTGCTGTAAGTGAGGAGTTGGGTATCCTCTAGATTTCAGGACATGCTAGGACAGGTTAAGGTTACTATCGATCTAAATATAATCTGTTCATTGAAACCATTCCAGTGAGTTCAAACACCATACCGCTGCTGTAACTTAGTGAGGAGTTGGGTATTCTGCAGACTTCAGGTTGTGCTACAGCATCAGGTCAATATACCATGTTTTTGCAATGACATTAAAGTAACAGAATACCAAATTTCGCATCGATCAGACCCGTTAAAGCTGATTTAATGCCTTCATCTACTAGAAAAGAGCTGATGGTCTTCAAACGGCTCAACCGATTTTGATAAAACTTGTCTAAGAACCATCGCTAGAAAACCTGTATTCAAATAAAAAAAAAAACCGCATTTAAATCGGTTCACCCATTTAAGAGCTACGATGCCACAGACATACACACATAGCGGCCAAACTTATAACACCTCTCTTTTTTGTTCGTGGGTTAAAAATGCTAACAACAGTACCATATATGTTCTCACATACCTTGTCACAGCACTCCTGGAAGATAGTAGAAAAGTCAGTCTCTCTCAGCTTCACATGACATAGATTTAAGTATTCCTTTGCCTGAATAACTTCCCTACTACCTCACACAACTTTGTTACAGACAGTATAATTAACTTTAACAATTTTTGGTTTCAATACCTGTAAATCACAAGACAGCTGCAATGGTAAATAATCTGACCAAAAACCACTTTTTTACAAAAAATATAACCGACTTCCAAAAACAAAACACTACAAAGTATAAAATAACCTTAATTTCGGAAGTCGGTGTTTTTGGTTTTGTTTCTTTGTTTTTTACTTCCGAAATTAAGGTTATTTTATTCTTTGGAGTGTTTTTTTGGAAGTCGGTTATATTTTTTGTAAAAGTTTTTTATTTTTCACTTTTAAGTGGTGATACTTGGACGACGTCTTCGTCAACGCAGAAGTTGAAATAAGCAAAAATGCTCATAAAATAAAAACTACTGAACCAAAGGGAATCAAATTTTTATGGGACCAAATGGCGACTATACTGCATCGAACTAAAAGAATCATGGAAATCGGATCAGAAACCACGGAGTAATAGGTGTACACACATAAAAAAAATACCCACCGAATTGAGAACCTCCCCCTTTTTTGGAAGTTGGTTAAAAATAAAGCTTACTAAGCGCTTTCGATGTAAAGGTCTCGTCAATACGAATGAAAAAAGCCCAAACACTTGGTAGTTCCTACATACCGATGTGGAGTTCCCTTGACTCTCTGTCGTCTCCATCATCAGGTCTGATCCAAACCTTCATTCTTTTGTAGTATCACCCGATATACACACGAATATCAAGTTTTTACTAGATGCGTGCCTACAATTTTCGAGAGTTGTCCTCGATTTCTCAGGGTTTCCATCATCAGAGCCTGACGTGATGGCAATGGGACCACCTCGGCAGCATACCCTTTCATACAAAAAAAAAAGATTCATCGAAATCGGTTCATAAACCAAACGAAGTTATCCGCGAACACATAAAAATATATATATATATACATATACGCGGTCGAATTGAGAACCTCCTTCTTTTTTAGAAGTCGGTTAAAAAACATCATACCTACCTACTTAATATTAATATCCGCTATAGCAGTGGTTCCGAACCTGAGGGTAATTACCCCCGCGGGGTAAATCAGCTATTCTGTGGAGGTAACAAAGAACCTAAATAATTAAGACCTAATCTAATGAAATACGTTATTCTAGCTGCCGTCACGTCGTCATTGTCACGTCGCCATTATGGGTGGGCGATGTTAAGAAAAACACCGATATCTTTACATCGATGGTTGAAATTTTTAACCATCGAACTGTCGATGTTTTATTAAAAATATCGATACATCGATTGGTAACATCGACTGTGAAAATAGGTGCAGAAATTTAAAATCTGTGCAATATTTCATCACACAATTTGATCAATTGATTTGTGATTAATAAAGATATTTGTATTTGCTTTATTGTTTGGAACATTTTAAGGTGGGGCTGAATTCAGTTTTCCTAATACGTGACAGGGGTAACAATATTTAAAAGGTTAGGAACCACTGCGCCATAGTCAGTAAAGCCGCCTCGGTGACCACACAATGATCAAGCCATCTACGACAATTGTCATGTGCATCACGAACGTACGTGTATGAATTAGAGTTTATCCAAAGTCTTTCTATATCAACACATAACCACTCTTACTCGTCGTAGAAACTACGTAACTCCAACCCAAAACGCTCACCCAGATACTCAACACAATAGCCACAAAAAAAAGTTTTTGTGAATCACCTTTTCTTTACAATTATCTCAAGTCAATATGGGAGCTGGCATAGCCTCCAGTCGCTATTTTATTTTTTTGTTTATTCAAATTTGTGGCACACGGTGAAATAGGGAGAATGTATAGAGGATACTTGACAACCGGTGTTGAACTTTTAAGACATATTTATAATGCATGGGAAGACAAATGCGATACCCTGGGAATTTTTTGCGACCTGTTCAAGGCATTCGACTGTGTTTTTCATGAAACATTGATCAGGAAACTACACCACTACGGGATCCGGAACTCTTCACTGGATCTTATTACTTCATACTGGAGTGATAGGATCCAGAGAGTTGACGTGAACGGAAAAAGATCTCCTGGATGCACCGTAACAATGGGTGTCCCCCAGGGTTAATTTCTTGGCCCATTTTTGTTTCTTGTTTATATTAATGACTTGCCTTACCTCATAAAGGATAGTCAAGAAAGAGTGTTGTTTGCAGATGACACTTCACTTTTATTTAAACTTAAACGTCAGCAACCGGTTACTAACGATATAAATAACATTCTTTCAAAAATAGTACACTGGTTTAATGTTAATAACTTAAATATCAATGAAAAAGAAACTAAATGTATTAGGTTTACGATGTCTCAGGTTAGGCAAGTGGATACTAGTGTGCTAATAAAGGGTAAAGAGTTGAGTCCTGAAGAAACTACGGTGTTCTTAGGCATAACTTTAAATGCTAAGGTTCAGTGGGGACCACATATAAATAAATTATCGAAAAAACTTAGCTCTGCTGCATACGCTGTCAGAAAAATTAGAAATTTAACTGGTTTAGAAACAGACCGTTTAGTTTACTTTAGTTATTTCCACAGTATCATGTCGTATGGTATTCTATTATGGGGGAATGCTGCCGATATCCAGAAAAATTTCGTTTTGCAGAAAAGAGCTATTCGTTCAATTTATAAATTAAATCCTAGATACTCCCCTCAGACATAAATTTAAAGATATAAATATAATGACTGTCCCTTGTCAGTTTATTTATGAAAATATTTTGTATGCCCATAAAAATATATTTTTTTTTTAAAAATACAGTGATATATGTATATACTGTTAATTCTAGGAATAAACACAACGTAACCAGGCTTAAAAAAATAGGGGGCTCATTTAGATGCCAATGTATACGCTTTTATAATAAACTTCCAAGTCACATTCAAGACCTAAGCATAAATAAATTCAAAGCATTTGTAAAGCGTAAACTTTGCCAGAAGGCTTTTTACACCATAAAGGATTATATTGAAGACAAAAAGGCTTGGGATTGAGCTGCTCCAATAAAATACACTTACACAGTTTCTGTTTTTATTATTATTGTCATTATTTACTTATTATTGGTCTTGGTTATACATTGACATTTTTTATGAATTTTTGTAATTTTTTTATTAAACTCAATTTGACATTTTTTATACAATATGTTAATTTTTTTATAAACAATTTGACATTTTTCTTTTCATTATATACAATTTGACATAATTCTTTTGACTTTGTAAGGTATTATCATTATTTTTATTATGAATGTGGATTATTTTTTATTTCTTCGACTAATTTTAATGTTTGTCTGGTAGTTTGAGTGCTTTGTACGGCCTACACAAATGTCCTTTCTTTGGTATTGTTCGTCGAGTTGTTGAGCTCCTAAGTGGATCTGAGTTGAGCTACACGACTACTGACAAATACTTGCACTGACTGGACGGGTTCACTCAAATCTGTGTGGTTCTTTCTTCTAAAGACCATCTCAGACACTAATCTGCATGGTTCTTAAAAAAATATGTATTATAAGTGTGAGGACTATGTAGGTCGTTATTTTAAGGATTGTTTTCATGACTGTCTGGCAGTTTTAGTATACTATGCGGCTTACCCAAATGTCCTTACTTTGGTATTGTTCGTCGGTTCGTTGAGCTCCTCAAAGTTCTGAGTTGAGCTGCACGATAACTGACAAATGCTTGCTGCTTGCTGTCTGGACAAGCTCACTCAAATCTGCGTGGTGCTTTCCTCAAAAGGCCGCCTCAGACGTTAACTTACATGTTTTTCATATGTTATTGGCGGTTGTTTGGACTTCAAAAGAGACTGTGACCTCTGAGTTTGTTTCGGTGTGTCTACTCAGGGTAGTCAGCTAGGAAACATCCGGTCTCATCTAGATTAATATGTCAAAAAAAAAATTGACGTGTAAAAGAGTTACTTATAACTTATTTGCAAAATAAATATCATTTATCATTCGAACAAACAAAAAGGTTAGCAACATGGTGCCATAAAGTGTCACATTTCCGAAATTTTTGGAGGTAAAGTCACCTCGTGAGAAAAATGAAAATCATTACTTGTGTTTTATTATGTGCTTATATTTTTTTTTTATTATTTATAGGCTCGCGTTTGACCACTATCTCACCTGATGGTAAGCGATGATGTGGTCGAAGATGGAGCACGCTTGCCTAGAAGTAACCTATTCACTCTTGACTTAAATACTGTTGATACACCATTGAATAATGTTGAAAATTGAATAAATTCAGTGATATTGTATGGTTTCAGGTCAATTAAATATTATAAGTGATTATGTTAGTATATAGCCGTTTTTTACCCGACTACGGCAAAGCCAAAAGGAAGGGTTATGATTATAGCAGTCTATGTATGTATGTATGTATATTTCTATGTTCCACTCTGGTGCCTAACCCACTGAACTGATTTTTACGATTGAGGTATCAATAGATTTCTAAAAACGTTCCGGGTGACATAGGCTATATAAATTATTCCTAAATGTATTATGGTGGCCTTGACACGTAAATTTCAGACGACGAAAAAAATAAATTTCAGATAATTGTGACATGTTTGGTATCAAAAGAAAGGTCTTGACGAGCACATTACAAATATGTATGTATATCATATTGTTTTAGTAAACGTATAAATTTAAATTGCTAATAAACAAGTAAAAGAAAGCCTGTACCTTGTATGGCGTGGCTGTACAATTAATAGTGAAAAATGTGATCAAAATGACACCAACGCGAAGATAATCAAAATTTTAAAATCAATACAATTTTTTATGCCACTCATTAGAAGAAAAATAAATAAAACGAAATATTCATATTTCGGATTTTTTCGAAGCCCGATAGATGGTGTTGGCGTCGAAACAAATCACGCCACGCTTTCGTCTGCGATGTCGTTGCGTCCCCGTAATGGAACGTAGCGAGCGGTCACGACCCTGCCCTTGGCAACCTCTCGGCTTATAAAAACAGGCCACTCACTGTGTACCATAGCTAAAAATGCTAAAATTCGTCGAGCGTGCGCCTGCCCAAAAAGTGATAGCAACTCAAACGAAACGTATGTATAAATGCATGTTGTGTACCGCAAGGCGCGCCGCAGTGCCTTTATCTCAGTGTAGCATCTTCACAAAACCTCGGCAGTCACCTGGTTTCGTTAGTTTTTTTTATTAGTTCAAACTTTTCCAACTACGTGCGTTGGGGTTGGCTTGCAGTCTAATCTAATACAGCTAAATACCAGTATTTCACATGAGGTGTCTGCCCATTTGACCTCCATAACCCGATTTATTAGCTTCTGACTACCCGTAACGACATAAACACATACATATACTCATGCTGATTGGAAATAATTTTTGGGATAAAATAAAAATCCCATCAAAAACATAAATGTGAAAAAGGGAGCTAAAGTTCAATATTAATAATATCTGTGATTGTCAAAATTAAATAAATTAGCCAGGATTACTAACAGAACCCATTTCCAGCATTGAATTTTCTACCGTTTGTCTGTTTAGTTGTACAAAACACGTGGAAAGGTCAAAATAAATGTAGATAACTTTTATTTATTATAATTTTGTAACTCAAAGTACAATTAAAGTATTGTTTCATCCCAATCGGTTCACTCTATCAAAAGATATGTGAATTTAAAGTGTTGAAGGAGAAATTAATTTACATAACGTAAAGCAAATACACGTAACTCCAGCTATTGAACAAACCAATTCATGGAAATAACACCAGGTTACATACTGTGGAGTTATTTGTGAAACTTTTGATAAGTAGCAAAGGAAAAGTGAACATTGTATTATTTTGTTGTTAGGGATTTATCGTTATATGGTAACCTTATTGAAATGTTGCCAGATCCACTTCAAGGTCGATGGATAGCAATCTTAATTTGATCACAATTTCTAAATAGCGGTGTTCTTCGCGGAAAAAGGACCTTCCCCCATGTCTGCTAATACATATTACCTTAACTTATAATAAACTAAAGCTGTTAAAAGATGGACCCCCGGTTTTATGCGGAAACCTGGCAACATTGGGTCACTTGCAGGCTTAACGGTTTACTACCCGTGGTGAGGGGCAAAGCCCCGTGATTGGTTCGTCGCGACTATTAAGATAAGACATAAAGTGTTGAGTTTTGAGACAAGACATAAAGTGTTGTATCTATGCTCTAAATCTTGGTCATCTGCCCAATCTTTTCCCAAAAATATTGAAGTCGGAGTCCAGACAAACCGGATTCAGTCGAATACCAATATTTTACGCGAAGTGACAGATCTCCACATCCCAATAACTGGGTGACCTGGTACTTTTTGGCCAGACTGGTGTCAGATTTTCTGGTTTCTGATAATCCGTAACGACTGTCAAAGATCTACAAATAACAGACTAACGAATTTAAGTAAAGAAAGAAATAAAAATCGTTTATTTGGCACACCTAGGCAGGGGCGTAGCTACCGCCGTATCTGCCGTATCAATTATACGGGGCCCCGGGCCAGGGGGGCCCCCGACGTGCGTAAGCAAAAATTATATAGTCATCATCAGCTATAAATTATTTAATAAATCAGTTTCCCGAAAAAAAGGCAAGGAGAGTGTATATTTAATTAAAATTGTTTGTAAAAATTTAGGGAAAGGTGACAGACAGATAATTAGGATGAATAAATATTTCTTTTAATTTTATGCAAACATTTTCTTTTCTGAGAAATCTTTACCCTTCATAAGGGCCCCCAAACAAATTTTTATACGGGGCCCCGCCAAGGCACGCTACGCCACTGCACCTAGGTAAACACAATGTAGGTATAAACGTTGTGAAACTTCATTTAATTAAAACAATAACATTGTGTGTCTCACGGCTGCGCCAAAAAGGTCCAGTTTAGCAAAATGCCAGACAACTAGGAATTACCTTACGCTTGTTTTCTACTGAACCTTACGTTGAAGTACTTTTCGAGGGGCGCAGGAGTTATGACGATCAACCATCCACAGACCGACTTCAGTAACAGTGGCGTAGCTGGCATGGGTGGCACCTGGGGCACTCCAAAATAATTATGGGTTGCCCGTTACACTGGTGACGGCAGTCGCAAGCCATTTCTCGGGAGGGGGGGAGGAATTTGCAGTACATAATGATGTTAATTATTCATACTTAAATAGAAGTAAATTCATGAACTGAGGCAAGAAAGCTCATTAACTGAAAAAGGCCCGAACGCAAGAACGAACGAAGTGAGCTCGAAAATACATGCAACTCGGAAAGATTTTATTTTCTTTTGATCATTCACACGTAAAAATATAAGTTTTGTTGAATTAAACAGATAAGCTCGAGGACAAACAGAGTGCAGAATGTAAGAGCGAGCGAAGCTTGAAATTTTTACACCTTTTCAGAAGAGTTTTGCACTGTTTTGATTACTCATACATAAATATTATAGAAGTCTTTTGTTGATACAGCTCAAAAATTTTCGCGTCCCACTTCCAACAGGTTTCATTGCGTCAAACGTTTAGGGATGAGACCCGACAGTGACAATAAACATTCGTATATAAAATAATGTCTTGGGTGTTTTTTTATTCATTCTTTTGTATAATTGGTTTATATTTAGTAGTAGATAAGAAATTAAGAATCATCATGATTCGAGGTACTAGGAGATACCAGGGCTGGTCGCCACTTTAAACGGAAGTGGTGATATAGTAAGCACCCTGCATAACCTTATTTTTATTATTTATTTATTTTTAATTCGAGAGGGGTCAGGTTACTGAAATCTTATCTATGCCATAGTATCACATTTTTCACCATCATGCACTGGAACGAAATCGCGAGCGTAGCTAGTTGTACAATAAAAAGCATGGATAAAATGATGGCGACGTGCAGTTAATCAAATCTAAATAAATAGTAACGATTTGTTAAACGGAAAAGTATAAAATAAAAATTGAGTTTAAAAAACTGTAACCCGAGTACAGAAAAATAAAAGTGATCTGAAAAGTAAGAAACAAGAAAATATTTCAGAAAAAATTCAAGACAGGTACAAAAATGGTCAAAGTAAAGCCGTGGTCGCATGCCTTTATAGTTTTATAGGTGTGCCAGGCACCCACATGATATACAGGCATGCGACCACGGCTTTACTTTGACCATTTTTGTACCTCTCTTAATTTGTTTCTGAAATATTTTCTTGTTTCATACTTTTCAGATCCCTTTTATTTTCTGTAGTCGGGTTACAGTTTTGTAAACTAAATTTTTTATTCGTGCATGTGGTGTTAAACTTTAATTAATTGTTGCACGTGCAAATGTTACTTTAGATATTAAGTCAGAAATGTATGTAGTGTAAACCATTGTTGGTTAACCTAAATAAATAAATAAATACTCCCAGGTTATAGCTATCAGGAAACACAGACTCCGGCAGGGAATTCCACTCCTTAGCTGCACGCACTATGAATGTGTTCCCAAAACGTTTTGTGCGCGTGGGTGGGATGTCCACCATGCATACTTACTTATATGCAGTAGATTGTATATTACTAGCTTCTGCTAGCAGCTTCGCCTGCGTAATCCCTAGGGAACATACCCCGGGATAAAAAGTAATAAGGATAGTAGGATAGTAGGATGTGTTATTCTAGACTATAAGATATGGTGGGCGCCAGCTAAACGTGCAATAAAGACATTGCACCTGCATTGACATTTCCCTAATATCCCTTCGATACTCGAACAATAAATTATGAACCATTTTCATCCGACTGCGCCAGAAGGCGGGTTATGTTTTTCGAGAGTTTGTATGTATAATTGTTTGGTACGCTCTGCGGCCTGAACGGTTCGATGGATTTTAGCTTGAGAGGTGTCGTTAGATTCGTCTTGATTGTGAGTGACACTGGGTAAATAAAAATTAAAATGGCCGATTTTTTGCATCATAGAATAGAATAGAATAGAATAGAATACTCTTTATTATGTACACCATATAAGTTACAGAAAAAAAATAGATGAAGAAAACATTACATAGGGTGACACAATGGGCGGCCTTATCGCGAAGCGATCATATTTAGCCTTAAATATTTTTTTAATTTTCAGAACCTATCGAGTGGGGTATCAAGATAAAGGGCTTGAGGAGACGATTCCAAAAATGTAACTCACTAAAATGTAGGAAATAAAAAAATCACTGATCTGATTCCACCAACTGCATCAGACTGCTTGAAAAGCGACTTGTTTCGAACTTTTTAGTCGTTTTTAGCGGTTGGGTTTTTTGAAAAAATCAATTTTTTTAATTACTAGAGAACGTAAGTAAAGGATCACGAATTCACGATAGAAGTCGATTCAGGACAGCTTTATGTCATTATTTCTGTTTTTGAGATTATTAAGTGGGTCAATGACCGTTATTGCCGGGTATCGGACGTCTACCATACCTCTGTGCCACATTTCATGAAGACCCTTCAGGCGTTCTGACGTGAAAGAGTAACAAATAGCCATCTATCCTCACAAATTTTCGCATTTATAATACAAGCTTCTGCCAGCGGCTTCGCCCTCGTGATCCCTAGGGAACATACTCCAGGGATATAATTAGCCTATGTGCTATTCGAGACTATAATCACCTCTGTGCCAAATTTTAAGAAGATCCTTTCAGGCGTTGTGACGTGAAAGAGTAACAAACTGGAAAGTAAAATCCATCCATCCATCCATTCTCACAAACTGCAACTCTCTGCCTGCGTCTTTGTTTGCGAACGCTTGCAACCAGAGGCGGATCAAATGTTGCCAGCGCCCTAGCCAAGCCCCTTATCGGCGCCCCTAAGGTGATCAAGAGCAGGCGCGGATCCAGAATTTTGCTCAGAAGGGGGGGAATATTTGTCTCTCTCAACAATTTATACGTAAGAAAATTATAGCAAGCATAACGAGCACGAAATTTTAAGTACCTCGTTGATATAGCTAAAGTTTTGTAATTCCAAATGCGAGAGCGAGCGAAGCGACCTCGAAAATATTAGCAATCCGCCTCGGATCAGATTAGATTTTCTCTTAACCATTCATACTTCTATAGTAGTTTCTTTGTCAACCTATGCCTAGAGTGCTATGCAAAGAATTAGAAACTTGGGTCTTGGGTAGATTAGACTTTTTGAACTAGCTGCTACTAGAAGTTATAGATGTCAGCCAGACTACACCAACTTCCAAACTCCAGGCTGCACTGAAAAATTACTAATAGAAAATCAGAATGAGACTGCCCAATCCGGGAATCGAATCCAGGTTCCCACGCTCAGCAACCGTGCGACCACTACGCCGAGACATCATAAATAAGCAAGAGATAGCTATTGTAAATGCTGTTAACAGTTAGCCTTTTTTTTAAGGATGGAATATCATAAATGACTCCTGCCGCTCTGGGCGGAGCAGAAGGGGGTGTCAGACTTTTACTGATTAAAACCCATCCGTGTTCCACCTAATGCCTTTTGCGTTCCAGGGCCGCGGTGACTTTTTCAGACAAATTCCGCAACCCTGGCAGGCAATGGCCCTAGCGGGCCCCGTTGTCTGTACTGACATCTCTTTGAGGCGTGCGTGGAACACAACGCGCTGGCGTCCCGAGCCTGTTTATGATCAGACAACAAGCCAACACACTCTCACCGTCCGCAGGCCCGCGCCTACGTTGGCCGGGAATCGCCCTGCGACTCCCGACGCCCGGGGCATCTTCTTCTGTAGCGGCGACTGCGGGCATGAGATTTTCCTCTCTCTCTCACGCATTCGGCTTCCTCCTTCGCTAGCATTACTGCTTCGCAGAAGGAGGTGGCCGCTTCCTATGCCTCCTCGCTACGGACCATGGATTGAACCAGGGCCAGACGCGAGAGGTCGCCGCGCCGATCGCCTCGATGAGGACACGGCGATGCTCCACCCAAGCCGGCCTCCACCGTGTCCTCCGGACGATCCTCGCAGTGTTGAAACGCGGGCGTATACTCCCGCCAAATTCGAAATAGGTATCTCCCGAAACAAACGTGTCTGGCGAGTACCTGCATAAAGCGGAAGGTGAGGATGCCGTGGCGCCGCTCCAGCCACACCTCAAAGTGAGGACTTATCGCCTGGATTTTGGCGTGCCCAGCGCTGGGTTGCGACTGTCGCTGTCTCCAAACTGTCCTGCCGGAGCTCCGTCCGCCGCTGCTATTTGCCGCGGCAGAGGAGTCTCGTCCCGTAAACAGTTGGCCTAGATATTGGTTTTTGGGATCGGACTCTGATGTAGGTGTAATATAGGAGCGTAATTCGGAAGCTCTATGCAAAATATTATTTTTTAATTTATGTACCTACCTAAGTAAATATATTCTACCTGATACCCTAAATAATATTCCCAAAAATGTAGTCAAAAATATTGTTACCAGTACATATAAAAAATGTTAATTTAACTTAAAAAAGTATTACTTTACTGGTGATATCACTCGTCTTAAGTACGTAGGTAGACTTATGTTTACTTGTGTTATGTAACATGCTGTGTGGCGAGCCTGCTTACTCCACTTTGTCACATAAACCTTTAAAGGTTTCGGACAAGTGTCATATTTATCTATTATTAATTTACTATAATGTGTTGAAAAATAAAGGGAAAAAAAGAACTTTTTTTTCCTTTTTGTTCCTCGTGCGCCCCTAGGCACGTGCCTACTTTGCCTTAGGGATAATCCGCCTCTGCTTACAACCCTCATCTCTTCAAGGTCAGAGTGAACAGGCTCCTTCTGGGTAAGCTCGCTCCATCGTGAACTTTGTCATCTCTGACCTAGACTAGAGTCAACCATCTCAAATAAAAAAAAGCCTTTATAATATTAGTAGGAAATAGGATAGGATAGGATTTTGCGAAGTTCTCAATAAAGTGGTGTTCACTTTTAACATTTTTATTTTCTTCCAATAAATGGCTGAATCAAGCTCGGAACTATTATTTGAACTTAATCTAATGCTTATGGGCACGTAGGTATTTAATTCATTTTAATTGATTCCTATTCATTATTGTCACACGACGACTTTATCTCCAAGAGCACCATGTTGCGATATTTTTGCTCATTCAGCGGTACCCTTCTGCCCAATTGGTGCTACTGGGGGACTCCGACGCCTACCTTCCGGAGTGGTTCTTCCCATACCAGTGCACAGACCATGCTGGACGAGAGACGCGAAAGCTAGCGTAGCGTTACCTATCATAAGTTCGAAAAATATTTTACCGAATTTCATTTCACCTAAAACTTTTCAACTATTTCGTTTCGTTTTTTTTTTACTTCATCGTAGTCACGTGTGCCACTGTATCAGTTGACCTATGTATCAATTCGATTTCATTCGTTACCTACTCCAACGTTTATTTGGTCGAAAAACTTTTTACCGAAGTTACACTTCGCCGAAAGAACTTTTGTTCGAAGTTAAGTTCGAAGAATAATGTTTCTGAACATTCATTATTCGACTATTTTGAGTGGTGTAATGGTGGTGTCATGGTGTGGTGGTGGTGGTTAACAAAAGTGGTTTTAAGTTAATTACATAATGAAATTTATGCTTCACAATCTTTGCTTCATAAAGTGTGAAGCAAACAATAATAAATAGGCGAAGTAATACATTCGTTAATTTTGCGCACACAAATATCTATGTTGGTGTGCCCTGCAAACCTATCAGATTTGCTTTGTGAAATTCCAACAAAAAAAAATTGGAAAAGTGGCTCCCTTTGGTGCAATAGCCAGCAAGGCGAATACGAAGATGTTTGCAAGCCATCTCGCAGGTTTTGCGTTTTATGTTTCTTGTAAACATTTCCAAAATAATAACGTTGTAGTTTGAAAATGTACCATAACAAGCGAAGCGAGCTCAAGAATTTTAGCACCGCGCCTCAGATACCTGTCAGGATTTCTTTAAACCTTTGATATAGAAACAGGAAAATGTAGATCGCCAGGGCGAGCGAAGCGAAAATTGAAGCTTCCAAAGACAAACTTAAAATAAAAGTATGGTTTTGCTTGGGTCCGTTTTTGATGAGAAAATATGAGAGAACAAAAAAATATCTCCGAAACTATTGCGCCTAACATTAAAAAAAATGCAGGTAATAGTTCTATACCTAAAGATTACAGGAAACCCTATAAGAAGCCTGTAGTGTTAAAATAACATGTTGAAAAAATGAAATTGGTTCTGGGGGGCTACTCTCTAACGAAATCCGTAGTTTCGGGCTTAGTTTCGGGCGGGCATTTTCTACTTCGTATCACCTAACCACTGAGAACTAATGATAACACGATGTGACAGTTACTGTGAAATCGTGTTGTCATTCATTCTCAGTTCGGGTTCGGGACTAATCGTAAGTCTGTAGGTGATACGGAGTAGAATACGAACGCCCGAAACTACGGATTTCGTTAAAGAGTAGCCCCCCAGAACCCTTTGCACGCGAAATCGCTTCGCACTTGGACAGTTTTTTAACACCGACTTCCGAAATTAAAGTTATTTTATACTTTGTAGTCTTTTTTATTTGGAATTCGGTTGTATTTTTTTGTAAAAAGATTTTTATTTTACACTTTTTACTTTTAGTGGTACCTGCGTGCCTCTTCACAGCGTACCGGCATGGTTTTATGTTAAGAACTGGTGTAAACAATATACATACATGCGATTTCAGCAATGCCGATCCATTTGATATGATTTATAGAAGAGTTCCGTGGCTTACCTACCTCTGAAGTTCTTTATCAGATTTTCACCAAATTAAAATGGGACCAGTCATAGAAATATAAAAAACTAATTTATTATATCTACGGGACCAGTCCAAGAAAATACTCTTCCAAACAAACCAAGAATCATCCAAATCAGTTGAGATTTTTTTATACCATTGATAGGCATGCGTTTGACCACTATCTCACCTGTTGGTAAGCGATGATGTGGTCAAAGATGGAGCACGCTTGTCTAGAAGCAACCTATTCACTCTTGACTTAAAGACTCCCAGGTTGTAGCTATCAGGAAACACAGACTCCGGCAGAGAATTCCACTCCTTAGCTGTACGCACTATGAATGAGTTCCCAAAAGGTTTTGTGCGTGTGGGTGGGATGCCCACCATGTACCGGTGGCGCATCACCGTTCGTCTTGTGGTCCGATGATGGAACGGGCTTGGCGGAATTAAATTACGCAAGTCCGTCGCACATTCCCCAAAATGCAACCGGTAGAAAACCGACAGGCTAGCAACTCGTCGTCGATGTTCAAGACTTTGGAGCTTCGTCGCTACGAGCCTATCATTGCCGATGATCCTCTTGGCTCGTTTCTCAATTGACTCAAGGGCATCAAGCTGGTATCCGGCAGATCCGTCCCAAAGATGAGAGCAGTACTTCATACACGATCGAACTTGGGCTTGATAAAGCTTGAGCAGCTGTTCCGGCGTGAAGTATCGTCTCACCTTTGTTAGGATCCCCAACTTCTTTGCAGCCACTTGAGCTTTTGCCTCTATGAAAGGGCCAAAATTAAGGGTAAATGTTAATGTAACCCCAAGAAGCTTAAGTTGGTCGGTTATGGGCACGGTTGCACCTCTGAAAGATGGAGCTGGGTGGAATTGGCTCCTTTTGGCGGAAAATAGACACGCTTGGGTCTTAGCAGCATTGAACTTGACCAGATTGGCATCGCTCCATTCAGAGACAGCCTGTAAGGACACGTTCAAGCGCTTAACCATAGCCTTCCGTAGAGACCGGATCTGCGACCCACTAGCACGTGCGTCGGACACGTATCTCAGCAACAGTGCTGTCGTCTGCATACCCAAAGGTACCGGGTTTAAGCAGATCATTAATATGCAGCAAGAACAGTGTTGCCGCCCTTGTTGAAGCCCGACCCCTGAGGAACCCGGGCATTAAAATCCAGCAGTCCAGACGAGCAGCCATCTATGACCACTCGGATAGACCGATCCGTCAGGAAATCCGCGATCCAATCAAACAATCTGGCGGGCAGACCGAAGGAAGGAAGCTTACTAATAAGGCTATCGTGCCAGACCCTGTCGAAGGCCTTCGAGATGTCAAGGGAGACCGCTAGTGCCTCCCGTGCTTCTCTATGGCCTCACTCCAGGGGGGCTACTCTCTAACGAAATCCGTAGTTTCGGGCTTAGTTGCGGGCGTTCGTATTCTACTCCGTATCACCTACAGACTTACGATTAGTCCCGAAACCGAACTGAGAATGAATAACAACACGATTTCACAGTAACTGTCAAATCGTGTTATCATTAGTTCTCAGTGGTTAGGTGATACGAAGTAGAAAATGCCCGCCCGAAACTAAGCCCGAAACTACGGATTTCGTTAGAGAGTAGCCCCCCAGATGTGAATGGCATACGCAAAAAGATCCCCAGTAGACCGATTTCGGCGGAACCCGTATTGTCGGTCACTAAGGATATCATTCGCTCCTTGGTATGACAGGAGCTTATAATTCAGCACACGTTCCATACTCTTACAGAATATGGACGTTACCGAGATGGGTCTATAATTCGACGGGTCAGCTTGGCTACCCTGGGCACGGGCTGCACGTTAGCTCGCTTCCAAGCCTTCGGCACTTTTCTATTCTCAAAGTAGAGGCGAAACAGGCGTGTCAAGATCGGAGACAACTGAGGCGCACAAGTCTTGAGAACAATTGCCGTCGGGGCCACTAGCCTTGTTCATGTCTGGGTTACGCAGTAGCCCACGGATGTCCTTCTGATGAATGCAAATGTTCGTCATACTCTACTCGTATCCAGCAGGAGAAGCAGGGGGCTCCGCGCCACCAGGATCCAGACGTGAAGATTCCGCAAACAAAGAAGCAAAAAAGTTCGCTTTCTCCTCAGCGGAGTGGGCCAGCGTCCCGTCAGGTCTCAGCAGTGGTGGTAGTGAGAGGCGGCAGAAGTTTGATTCGACCGACTTAGCCAGGGACCAAAAAGCTTTACGACCTGCTGGGTAAGAAGGAAGTTTGTTCCCTATTCGGCTAATGTGGTCAAACCGAGCCCTCGGCAACACCTTCTTGCAGGACTTGGCAGCCCTGTTAAAGGCTCTCTTCTTCTGACTCACGATTTGCTTTGCGCGTACGAGCGTCGACCCACGCTAGGTACGCTGCGTGCTTAAGTGCATCAGCGCGATTGCACTCGGCACCAAACCATGGACGAGTTTCTCCAGACATTGTTATGTCAGAGAACGGAATGTAGTACTCCATTCCCCTCCGCAACACATCCGTCTCAGCGTCCGCGCACGACCAAGCATCAGTTAAAGAAAAGCAAGTAGGCTGCCAAGGGTAACATGCGAAGAAAGATCGCATGCAATCCCAATCTGCTGACTGCTCTGGGGCTAGGATCGGGCGGGGAGTAGACGGACACAGACTTCACCAGACAGTGCTCGGAACTAACCAGTGGAGAAGAAATACCGGTGGACACCGAATACCGGTCTGGATCTGTTGTCAGCAGAAGGTCCAAGCAATTGGCAGTGTGCGAATCAACATCCGGAACCCTCGTTGCCCCCTGGACCAGCTGGGTAAGATTTAACGCTAGCGCTAGCTTTCACGTCTCTCGTCCAGCATGGTCTGTGCACTGGTATGGGAAGAGCCACTCCTGATGGTGGGCGTTGAAGTCCCCCAGTAACACCAATTGGGCAGAAGGGTACCGCTGCTGAGTCGCATCCGCCGCCTCATTCAGGTGCTATGTGAGCCCAGTTGTCTCCAAATCACCGCTGTGCAAACGGTAGACACAGGCTTAGACAATTTTGTCCAGGCCTGTGTCCATTATAACCCACAGCGTAGAGAACCTGGAGTCTTCAAGGTAGCGGAGACGCCGATAGCAGATGTCGTCCCAGGCGTACATACATACGCCCGCGCGTGGTCTAAAGTGGTGCTCCAGGGTAAACCCTGGGTATGACAGGTATGACACGTCTGACGGACATCCGATCTGCGTCTCCGGCAGGAATAAGAGCGCTGGTTTCTCAGTCTCAAGGTGGTGATGGACTGCGGCGAGATTTGAGTGCAGACCTCGTATATTAGAGAGGTGCTCTTTGTGTGAAAGGGAGTGCTGCCGCTGTAGAGCTTTTATCTTTTTGATCCTGTTCATTTTTTGAGTGAAGGAGGTGTAGGAGAAGGAAGTGAAATGAGGTTCCATGCTGCTAACCCACAAGCACGCTCTGACAGGACGACTTCATTGGGGGACTAGTCTGGTGACTGCGGGGACGCCTGAGACCTCCCGGGAATAACCATCAGGCCCACTCGTCTGGTCGCCAACCAGCACGATGGTACATTCCAGGATTTTTCGACAGTTCCGGAGCAGCCTTTCATGTATGGCTAGCACATTACTTGGGCCCCAACTACCTGTGGTCGGCCAGCGGCGCACCGTGCCTCGGATCCCGCTACCCTCCGCGACTAGTCACCCGGTACGCCCATATCAGCTCTAGCCTGGTGTGCCTGCATTGGAACAACTATTTCGACCCAACTCCTCTATATTGGCTACACTGAGCATCGTACCGGAACGCAGCTAGGCCGCTTGGCGGTACGTCTTTGCCCAGTGGGTGGTCACAAGCTATCGGCCGAAGCCTACCACCAGTTAGTGTCACCTGATTAGCACCACCCGGGGACCACATGTAGGGTCAAACATTGGGTATTCTCCTACGGACGCGGGTGACTCTGTCCTCGAATTGGCAAAAATATCGCTGACAAACATTTTTCCTGAGACCCTATCATCAGATAATGACTTTATACCTTTTTCTTAGCTCAGCAACATGAGATAATGATTACCAGGCATAAATAACAACAACAACAACAACAACAACTACAACCATCAACCGACAACCGCCGCCGCCACAGACGCCACCGCCGCCACCGCCGCCACCGCCGCCACCGCCACCACCGCTACCGCCACCACCGCAAAAACGGTCGCTAGCATAAAGTGACGTAGCGCCAAGGAGGCAACATATCCTGAGGTTCTAGAGAAGTGAAGAGGTATGCCACGGCTATCAGGACAATCCCGGAAGTACGGTCAAGATCCCTACCAGCATCTTACTGGATTATACATCCTTCTCCCGAGCACGTTTGCTCTTGGGAATCTCCACTCAGACCGGCCGATTAAGGCAAGAAAGAGGTGGGAGCTCTGTTCTTCGTCAGTGTTCACTCCGGCCAGCCACTAAAGGCAAGCTGGAGATGAGGAACAAGACTTCTCCCGTGAAATCAGGTCCGTGGGGTCGCTACTGCCCAACAGTTTGCCACAAAACTGCCTTGCGGATTGTATCTCTCTTTGCCTGGCCCCTCATCTTAGGTATGACCTAAGGTTCATTGGGGCGCGCAAGCCCCACCACGACGTCAACGTAGAGATACGGTGGTGGGGTTATTATTATTATTATTCTAGGTCAACCGGAAGTAGGGTACAGGTATCGGAATACTTCACAATTTCCTGTATTTTTTTAGATTATGGCTTTTAATTTCTAAACGGTACATTTTAGGTGAAAAGTCATTCCGCATATTTTTAACTTGTGATTGACGGAGCTTAATAGCCGTTGCGACGCAACAACAATTGAATAGTTTTATTGTAAAAAGACCGGGGGCCGCCATGTTTTTTGGTCAATCGGGGGCCATAGGATATTAAACACTGCGTTTTAAAAAGAAACAAGTTTAAACCGCGTGATTTAGTATGGCATGCGGGGATGCCATTAGGTATGCGTCAATTCAGTTGACGCCCAATGGCACGATCTCGTGCCCAAGTAGTGGGTTTTTTTATATATCAATGCCGGTAGTAGATAAAACTTGCTTCAGTTTCACCATAAATCGTTTCTCTGTTAGTTATTAAATTGTAGTTTTAAACATTTCTTCTTTCTTCTTCGTTCTGGCTTGCGGGGCAGGCCGCAAGACAGGCATAAGGTGGGCAGGAGACCCACCCCGCCTATGGTCCGGCTCTTACTAATTACTGTTACTTTTTATCCAGGATGTAAAAATTTTCGAGCTCACTTCGCTTGGTTTTGCATTGTAGACTCTCAAGTGCTTGAATTTTGGTACATTTTTCAAAAAAGTTTCTTGTAGTTAAGTATGAAAAATCAAACCTAATGAGATGGATTGCAAACATTTTCAAGCTCGCTTCGCTCGCTCTTGAATTTAAATATATCTCAGTTCGTAGCCTTTCCCGTAGGTGGCAAAAAAATATACTTCTATTTAAGCCTCCACTGTCCGTCCGTCCATCCGTCTATCTGTCAACGGGCTGTATCTCAAGAACCGTAATAGCGAGACAGTTGACAGTTTTCACAGATTGTGTATTTCTATTGTCGCTATAACAACAAATAATAAAATTAAGGTTTATGGTATGTACGGAACCCTTCGTGTACGAGTCCGACTTTTTTAAAAACCCCGCCCGGACGCTCCCCGGACGCTCCCCGGACGCCTTCTAAAGTAGAACAAATCCAGGGAAACCTGGACGAAGGTTTTGGTACATGATTTGTTAAGGTTTTGTGTAGATTGACTGAAATACGACGCTAATTGTTGCTCAAGGTAGTAAACCTTTGCACCCGTGCGAAGCCGGGGCGGGTCGCTAGTAGTAGCTCTCTACATTTTATGCAATATTATGCAATGTTAGTATAGTATCTGTAGCGGCATCAATGCCACCACAAGAAAAACCAACGGAGCAAATCTACATCGCAACAAAAAGAACAGCGGCGTCATCTATCCAACTAGCAGCGAAATACTACGTCGAAATCCTGCATCGCGCAAGCAGAATATTTACCGTGCGATTTGAACATACATCAGCCCGAATGTCAATTATCGGGTAGTTGTCCGCCAGGGAAAACAACCGCCTGGTCGGAGGATCCTCCCGCATACCTCCAAATACCTATTCGTAAAATTACTGAAGATAAGTACGAGTATGTAGGCAGTTTTTAGTTGAGCTTAGCTTTGTTTGAGTGATATTATTGTTTGATGGTTGCATTCTCGGGGGCGAGGGGGTGCCGGGTGGCTGCAAGGACACGCGGGGGTGCGGGGGCGCATCGATCTGCGCCCAGCTGTGCCGGCCCGCCACCGCCGCCGCCCGCCGCCCGCGCTGCGCGCTTCTCGCCTAGCAACAACACAGCACCAATAATGATTCTGTTTCATGCCAAACCAAATAATTGAGTTTGAGTAGGTACTCGGGTCTCATAACATTCACTCACAAGATATAGGTATAAGGGTTCACTTCGCACTTAGTACAAGAATAACATAAATATTAGGTTCAGGTAAGTATGCTTTATAGGCTGAAATGGTGGAGCACACAGAGCATAGGTACCTAGTTATGGAAAGTATGGATGAAGTCAGATCAAACTCCCTAGCTAGTGTCACTCGTGGACGTCGGAGGGGAGCAACGCGGGTGCGGGGGAGGGAGACTGACTCCGCAAAATAAACAGATGCTTCGATCTACATAAGTAGACATCAGCAGATTTATATATAGGTAATTGGGCTTATATTTTAGCCCCACAACATGAATACCTACTACATGAACTTTGCGTCCTGAATAAATTTGATGCTTTTTTAGCGACACTTTCATTTGGTTAGGTACCTACTTACTAATTCGAGTTGCGTTTTTTTTTTTTCATAGTCAAAACGGGTTCGACCCCTGGCTAAAGCCTGGCTAGGAACGGCTAAGAGCGAGTCGGACTCTCACATAAAGAGTTCCGTACCATACCAACAACCGATCCAAAAATAGTACGCTTTTTTATGGCCCCCTTTGGCTGCCTGTCCATAGACGCGAGGCGAGGCAGAGCGGAGCGGAGAAACGGTAAAATACTTAGAATGAAGGAAAAATATTAACCACTGCGTCTATGGACAGGCAACCTTTAACTTTTAATTTAATATTAATTTTATTATACAATTTGTTGAAATGTCAACTTCTACCTATTACGTTTCTTGAGACACATCCCGCTGACAGACAGACGGACGGACGGACAGCGGAGGCTTAGTAGTAGGGTTGTGTTGGTTACCCTTCGGATTTGGGTCCCTAAAAACAATTTTCTTTTTTAAAGTACGTACGTATATTGTTTGTACATAAATAAGTAAAACAGGGGTATTCCAGGTGCTCTCACTTGGACTAGAAGATAGTAGGTGCCGAAATCTAATCTAACCTAACTAAGTAACTAAACAATTATATTCTTGACTGCGTGTAGCAACCACACATAGGTAGCCGTCATTTGGATAGGTAGGTAGCGGATGTGATCAGCAGGTGTGCGCGCGGCGGGCGAGCGGGCGTGGCGGCGCGCCGAGCGGTGGCGCCGCCGGCGGCTGCGGGCGCTGGGGCAGGCGGCGCGGCGGCGGCGGTCCGGGCCCGCGCGGGGCCGAGCGGGGTGCGAGCTGCGGCCGGCCGGCGCGGCGCTCAGTCCCGCGCGCGAGCCCGCCGCCGCCGCCGCACCGCCCGCGCCAGCCCGCACGCCGCTCGCCGCTCGCCGCCATGGAGCACTTCATCGAGACCGTGCGCAAGTATCCGTGCCTATGGAACACCACGGCCATCGAGTACCGCGACCAGGAGCTAAAGGACGCCGCCTGGGCCGAGGTCATGAAGGAGACGGACCTGTCGTCAGGTGAGCCCCCGCCCGCGCCCTCCCAGCCCCGCACGCGCTCGCTATTGTTGTGATATAGAGGCACATACAAGGAAACATTTCCTAACAGCCGCGCGCTGTACCGCCGCCGCCGGCCCCGACGGCCGCCGACTGGCGCGCCGCCGCCGCCGCCGCGCGTGCTCGGCGCCGCCGTACGCCGCGCGCCGTCACACTCGTCAAAGAGTATAATAACTAATATGAAGGACACTTGGTCACTCTGCCGCCGCTGTCGTTATTGCCGGGCCCCAATCGCCCACCCTATGCAATGGTAAGGTAATGTTTTTTTCATCTATCTTTTCTGTAACCAACATAAATGTTGTACATAATAAAGAGTAAGTATTGTATTATATTATAAATAACTTATACCTACGCATCAAATTAACATCAAATCCTAACAATAACGTAGACCAGTCAAAACATCAAACTTTTAAGTCAACGCAATCTAAGGATAAGGCCGTTTGGTCCGTTTATGGCGCATATTTTGACGCTCGCAAGGAAATAAAAAAGTAACACATTTTACTTAGAGTTTTTTTTATAAGTAGGTACCCGTCGTAACTTTTAAACGAAAGGTCTGATTTAAATACTTTAATGTGTAGTTGCTTCCTCACCCAAAAATTGCTCAACGCACCTAAAGAAGTTTTCACTTCAAAAAATTGGCCAAGTGCGAGTCGGACTCGCGTGCAAAGGGTTCCGAACCAATTTCATTTTTGTATTATGTTATTTTAACATTAAGTATAGATACACTTCTTATAGGTTTTCCTTAAATCTGTAGGTAAAGAACTATTATCTGCATTTTTTTCAAAATGTTAGGCTCTGTGCTCAGTACTTTCGGTGATAAGGAAGGGATGGTCAATTTTGGTCTATTTTCTTGAATACCTTCAAAACTATTTGTTTTAAAATTATGAAAATATATCTATACTAATGAAGGAAGATTTGTTTGTTTGAATTGAATAGGCTTTAACTGTTGTTCTGTCAGCTTTTACATTATCTTCTATCAGCACCGGAGGTAAACACTGTGCTGCTTTTACTAGCTCACTGAACACGGCAGGCGCGGTCGCAGTCATAAACTTGGGGGGGCCACCCCCAAGGTTCGTCAGGTCGAAAAAATGCAGTTTGTAAATACCTTGTTTCGAATATTTAGATTTTTAACCAACTTCTTCAAAAAGGAAGAGGTTCTATGTTCGACTGTATGCATTTTTTTATGTATGCTCACCGATTTCTCCGCCAATTGTGGAGCGATTTTAAAAAATCGTTTTGAGGGGGTGTTTATGACCCCCACGACTCCCCCAGTACGTTCGATCTGTTGCGCTAGGTTGTTAGCTTCTCAGGACACGGCGCGGCATACGCTGGCAGAGTGTGCCGCTTGGGAGGAGCCGCGCCGTGCCCGCATCTCTGTGGTAGGCAGTAACCTCTCGCTGCTGACCGTTGTCCGTGCTATGGTCGACGGCGGTGGTCTCCTTCTGCGAAATAGTTATCTCACAAAAAGAGGCTGCGGAAAGGGAAAGGAAGATCTCGACCTCTCTCCCGGCTCGCAGCAGGCGCACCGAGCGTCGGAGGAGGGCATACGCTGCTTGTTTATTATATCTATGCGTTGCCCTCTCCTGGCCCCCCTAACTGGGTCCAGGGGTGGCGGTCTTGGGTATGTGCGTCGCCCCCATTTATCCGGACCCGAGGTGGAACACGTGGTGTTTCTTTGCGCCCTTCTTTGACGTCGCGGGGGGAGTCAAACACCTCACTCCCTCCGCTTACCCGAGGTGGCCCGCACAGGCGGGCCACCTCGGGCCCCAGCCGGGGATTACGGAAGTCGCATAAGTTCCCGCGATCCCCGGCGTAGGTGAGAGATGGAACACCGAGGTGGTTTTAGTCAGTAAGAGTCTGACAGACCCCTCACATCCATGAGGCTTTCTCATGTTATAAAAAAAAGGTTGTTAGCTTCTCCGATTACTCACGTTTGTATTAGGTATCTATTCATATCGTGGTATGACGACACTACGGGATAAGAAATAGTTATGAATATTATAGAGAGAACGGAGGGCGTTGGCTGTCCGATGCAATATGTTGGCCCGCAGGTTTGCACGGTGTACAATAGAAGTGAAAATATCTCTTTTTAAGGCTTTTTGCCAGTCTCTGTACACCTGCACCCTGTGGGTTCGGTATACGCAAAAGGCATACAATGCCCTTAGAGTTCAGTATAATAATGCCTTCAGGGTGTTGTTAGGGCTCCCACGTTACTGCAGTGCATCAGGAATGTTTTCGGAAGCACGCACTGATGGCTTCACCACCATCCTTCGGAAAAGGACAGCATCCATGATGCGCAAGGTGCGTGGGAGCGGCAATGATATACTGATGGTCATTAGTGATAAGCCGTGTTGCGCCATCATGGCGCATTGGGTACATACACATGTGCATGTGCCCGGTGCGTCAGGTGAGCGCAACAAATATATGAATTGAAATCTGTTTTGTATTGTGTCTGTTACTAACATAGCTTTTAAGTGGCCAGAAATATATATATTTTTTTATATATATATATTTTTTTTTATTATTAACTAAACCGACTTTTGAAAATCCTTACAGTAAAAGAAGTGAAGCTGAAGTGGAAGAAGTTGCGCGACAGCTATCGCGATGCGCTCAAGCGACAGAGCGAGATGCTGGCCAAGGAGCCCGCCAACCCTGCCAAGAAGAACTACCCGTGGAAGTACATGGGGCTGATGCAGTTCCTGCAGCCCTACATGAGTAACCGCAAGAAGCCGGCGGGCTCGCCCAGCTACCCCGCGCCGCCGCCCGCCGCCGAGAATGGCCACGCCGACGCCACCTCGTCCTCGTCCGAGTCCGAGGCCGAGTCGGCGCCCAAGCGTAAGAACTGCTCGCAGCTGGGCGCGCTGGAGCGCAAGCTGGACTACCTGTGCAAGGCGCAGGCGGCCAAGCGCGCGTGCGGCGAGGCGCCTCAAGCGCCCGCGTCGCCCGCCGCGCCCGCGCCCGCCGCGCAGCCCGACCCGCTCGACATCTTCTTCAACAGCATGTGCCAGTCCACCAAACGCTTCCCTTTCCCCACGCAGATCAAGGTATCACTCCATCACTAACTATCACCTACATGATACGCTTCAGCTCCTGACTCCTGCGCTCGACAGCCGGATGAGTCGGATCCAGCAATTTATATACCAGTTCTTTTAAGTAGACAGAAGCCTTTTGTGAAATTGTCAGTTGAAGACTTTTGTCCCTGTATCTTTAAGGGGTACACTATATTATTACGAAAAACTTTATTCCGACAGTCACAAATACGAATTTCAAAATACCGATTTTCATAATTCCGAATGGTTCAAAATTCCTAATATAACAACTCCGATTTATCATTAATCCTTTTTTTATAATTCCGACATATCAATATTCCTAATGTTTATAATTACTATTCTTAAAATACCTAGTTTCAATAGGTTGATTAACAAAAAGTCCGACTTAATGATACTTCGAAACATTAAAAAACGTCTTGAAAACTGAATAGCAAGACAAATAAACACTTGCTCGTCAGTACAAAGTATATTATTATGTTTAGTAGGAGGAAGGGTGTTCAAAACAGATGCTTGCTTGCATGCAAGCAAGTATGCAAGCAAGCCAGCATGCAGCATGCAAGCAAGCATGCAAGCAAGCATGCAGTATGCAGCATGCATGGTTTCTGTCACGGCTCCGGCGCTGCGGGGCTCCGGCGGTCCCCCGCGAACTTATCTTCGCAGATGCTTTTAACGCTCCCCACCGCAGCTTCGGCTTGCTGGCCCCACCAACACCTGCTCCTCAACTCGCGGGCCGCCTCGCCCCTCCGCGCCTACGTGGGCTTAAATTACACTCTAGGGGTAGGGCAGACAAGACTACGTGGAGTCGGTTTTACAGCGATTCGTTTCTGTCACTTACTTTTGCAGCAAAAGTTATTGACTGTTTAAGGCAATATTCAATGTAAGGTTCAAAATGTTAAAAAATATTCGTTAGGTATATTAAACAGTAGGTCTTTTGACCGTAGTTATTTCGAAAATACTTAAAATATCTTTGGATATGTAATTAACTGAATATTATATTGATTGAACCCAAATCAGAATCTTAATTTTAGCAGTTTATTCGATGTATGGAAAATCGGAATGTCGTTTTTCGAACCGAAAACCCATCGAGCATTTGATTCTTTGGACGTATGATAATCGGAAAACGAACAATCGCATTTATGACTTTCGGTCAAATAAGTTTCGTGATTTATAATAATAGATATTATAATTCTTAGGTATTATGAAATTCGGGCTTTTGAAAATCGGAATATCGAAATTTAGAATAAAATATTTCGGACTACGTGATCACCCAAATAGTGTTTTCCCGTCTTTAAGGCCTGTTCACTACAATGGTGCGAGGCAGCAGAGCGGAGAAACGGAGAAATCTTAACCAATGGAATTGCATAAAATTTTCGCACCACGTGAGTCACTGACGTTTTGACTGTACATGATTGGTTAAGATTCCTCCATGATTCCTCCGATTTTGCGCGGAGCGAGGCAACGAGTGAACATGTGTATCACGGAAGAGTGGTTTTGTGTGCAGATAAAGAAGAGCTTGTTCAACGCGGTGATCGAGGCGGAGGAGGCGCTGCTGGCGGAGCAGGCCAGCTACGCCAGCCTGTGGGCGGCCGAGGCGGGCTCGTCGTCGTCCAGCGAGCCTAGCGACGACGAGCGCAAGCCGTCCTGAGCCCGCCGCGCGCGCCGCCGCCGCCGCCGCCTGGCGCGCCTCTACGAGCAGTACGCGCACTACGCGCACTATGCGCACTACGCGCAGTACGCGCAGCACGCCGCCGCGGCCGCCGCGCTCAGCGCCTGAGCCACAGCACCGCCCACAGCACACCTCGGCCCGGCAGCACGGCTCCGTGGCCAGGCGAATCAAGCACGACACCGCAGCACCTCGGAACTTTCTATTTCTGCCCACAATGTTCACGTCTCCCAGTCGATGGCGAGTTTAGTTTGGATATACTCGTATGCTTGCATGAGCGGTCGCTTGCGGCATTATCTTTTCATAATAGTGTTGGAACATTTGACGCTCTCACTTCAGCAGCGGCGGATCCAGAACTTTGGGGGCTTGACCCCGCTGAGGGTAGGTTTTAGCAAAGTAGTACCTACTTTTCGTAAAATCCTCAAAGATTTAGTTAGGATGTAGATTACCAACCAAAGATATCTCGGTGTTTTGAGAGAGGGGGGGGGGTGACTTGAGCCCATTAGCCCGCTTCGTGTTCAGTGTCAGACAATGAACTTTCAGTGCCTAGTGCTTAAATGAACATTCGAAACATTCAGTGTGTTAGTGATTAAGGGGAAGTTGCTGGAGCATTCAATGAAACAATAGTTACGTTGTATGTATTGTTGTGTTTTGTAACCTAAAATACAAAAAAAAAATAATACTCTGGCATCTGCATCTGGCAAAGAATGCCTGTCAAGTTGTTGAATTAACGGAAGATAGGTAGTAAACTTACTGACAACCAAGTTCCCTGAGTGAGTGAGTGAGGCACCGCCTAGCGCCTGGCGCGCCGCGCGTGTCGCGGGTGTCGCGCGTGTCGCGTCTGTCGCGCATGTCGCATGTGTCGCGCGGCGCCTAGTGTTACGCTGGGACTAGGTACACTTGGCGTAATTGCGCAAATATCCGCGATGCTTAGTTATTAAAAAAATAACTTAATTTCGATGAAGTTATATTTCTAATCCAAGTAACGCAATATTTTGACAAATACGCCAAGTGAAGTGGCTCCTAGCTCTATCTTATCATCTACTATACCTAGGTACTACTGACAAGATAATTGGTACCTAACCAAGCAAATTAGAATTAGGTATAGCTAGTTAGGTATAGGTACCACAAAAGGCCGCCGCCCGCCATACACGAAGAAGATACTGTAGGTACCTAACTGTAATAATTACATCGGTATATTAATTCACCATAGCTACATATTGCCAGCCGTACAAGAATTAATCAAAATTCAGCACGAAGCTAAGACGTATGCTGTGGTGTCTTGCCTGTTCTATTATAAACCGACTACCGAGTTAGTACGGGTACGTATTACAATACCGAAATTTAAGGCTTGTATACATGCCAATGACCTTGTGCATATAAACGGAGCTAACGACTCCTCTACGCGCCACTCCGCTACCCGCATTTTTAATTTATTATAAAAACATAACACATATTTTAAAAAAGTAACAAAACCAAATTATTTTCGTTTGTATTGCAAAGCAGTAGATATTTTTTTTAGACTTTTTTAAAAAATGTGTAGAGTAAAATGGTTTCATCTCAAAGACTTTAAGGTGATTTTTTTCTTATTATGTGATATCGATACATAAATTCTGGCTAAACCAAATTACGTATCATATGATGTAGATTACTACATATTTCTTTCGGATTTATTTATTTATTTTAAATAGAACGGCTGAAGCCAATGACACTATTTAACATCTAATTTGTTTAACCCAGTCATGCATTTGTCTCACAAAAAATTCTGATAGTATCATCTTCCATTCATCCGCAAACATATTGTCAAGACTTGTGTTTGAGTCCAGGAGGGCGTTAATAGCGGCTACTGTCCGAGGAATAGGTGACTTGGAGTGTGCAATAGTAATGTTTTTAAATACCTAAGCAACTAACACTTACCTATGAATTACTTACGTAAGTTTAAAAAACTGATTGGACTAAATATCTAATGTTTAAAATATCAACAGTTATTCACCTAATGCGCGTATTACACGACCCAATCTATCGGGCCCGATTTCTAGGGCGCCCTGTCCCTGCGGCAGGGAGCCGATTATCACACTACACAAATCGCTCCCGATCTCAGTGTGAATGCGTACGTGGATAGTGTTGCACGCAGTGGCGGCGTAAAGTGGGGGCAGAGGAGGCTGGTCCGCCCCGGGTGCCAAGCACCAAGCTGCCGTGGCTATTTAAGGTGTTGAATATATCATCAAATGTAAGAAATCGATCAAATGTTGGATAACGGCATTTTAGTTATACCACGGTAGCAAGGTGACAGCGACAACTCACTCGTACATCCAAAGAAGGCACACAAAATCTCTCTCTTCAAAGGCATATCGATAAATAACTACTCTTCTACCTAACTACTTACGTACTAATATCAACGCATCGCAACTGTTTTTAATTTTTTTTTCGAGTATATTTTCTAATTCCCTAAAATATGAATTCATTTTGCGCTTGGTCACAAAACCGCCCAGGGTGCCAATCTACCCTACGCCGCCACTGCGCGATCGGAACCACCCGATCGCCCGATGGCAGGATCCAACTCCCTGTTTCTTATTACACCACACTGTCCCTGCAGATCGGGCCCGATAGATCGTGTAGTACGCACTTAAGTTTGATACACCAACATTTGAAATATCAAATGGTCAAAATACCTAAAATGATGCATCACTTGCGAGCTCTTTGTATGAAGTAGAGAGTATCGAATGTCCTAGGTTAGGTTAGGTTAGAACAGTGTAAATTAACACGCGCGAAGGCGAGCGAGCGAAGCGAGCGTGCCGCGTCAGCATCCGCCGGGCGCCACACTCTATTGTTGGTGAATCATTTGGTTTAGATGAGGTCAAACTCCACCAAATTGTCGGCGGAGGCTCCTATTTCAAGAGTTTAGGAACCTTACCAAACCGAACCTCGGGGTGCCCCTGACGTCGGCCGTGTAGGGCTAGGATTCAGGTAATCGCGGGAACTAGCTACGTCGCCGCTCTTAGGGATTTCATCCATCGGTATTTCGTCCATTCGGGATTTCGGCCCTTCGGGGTTTCATCCTTTCGGGCATTTGGACATCAGTATTTTATGTTTCGATATAACGGCTATCGGCATCAGTCATAGTTATTATGAAATTTCTGGATTTTAATACGTACCCGTTAGTACCGACCGAGTACTAGTGGAACGGTCTGCCTTGCGGAGTTGCGCGCTGGTAGAGTTATTTTAATTTTCCTCTAATACGGCTGACGATACTGTAAACAATAATAAACGTCATGTGACTCGTGCGAGTGTGCGAGTGTGGCGGCGGCGCGGTGGCGGCCTAACACGGTGTTGTATGTAGTAGTCGATGTAGGTCCTGTAAGTTTAGGAAAATGACTGAAATTATTACAATAATGATGATGCATAGTTGCGTACATTTATTTGTATATTGTGTAAGTAAGTATTCGTACCTACCTTGTAATGATACCTAATGTAATTATAAAAGAAACGATCTCGGACAACATTAAAATTTTAGTATATTTTCTAGTTTTATTAGCCTAATTATTACAAGGCTGGGGAGTGGGGAACATAGGTACTGCGAAGGACATTTTGTTAACCCTTATCCTAGAGTGACCGATCTTGACAATTCAAAAGTGCCTGGAAATACTTTACTTATGAAATCCCAATTTATTGAAAGTTTACAATCTCTCAAGTTATTTTATAATCTTACGGAGTTTGCCATTTTCCGGTGACATATACATTGTTCGAAAGTTAAAAATTACGCACCATACAATGGAGCGTGTGGTAAAATAGATACTCTCACCTAAGTACCTATTTTACGGTTTACGGTTTTTTTTTTAATTTCTATAAACAATATAATAAAAATTCCACTTCATTCCGCAATTCCGCAGACGCAGACGGAAGCGCTTTTGCTCTATACGTTTGTCTCACTTACTAAAGAAAAAATAAAACGATAGATATAGTTCTAATTACCCGACTGCGCCAGGAATAGGATTATGGTATGTGTCGATTGTTTACACATCAAAAAAAGTTTGCGATCACTTTGAAAAATCGAAAACTTTTTTGTTACGGTAGAATATATTATGATTTCTTCCTCTTTTTAGATTCTTTATTTAAAAATATATATAGAATCAGAATATAAAACAATAAAACAGTTCAATTGTTTTTCGATATAAAAAGCTTTCAGTCCTAGCTTACGCTCATTCAGAATTCTGATTTAGTCAATTTTAACGGATTTAAAACACTTTGCGTGGAAAGTTGTAATTGAAAAAATGCCAACAGGATTATCAGAAGTTTTAGGAGCAAGACAAGAATAGTAACTTTGAGGGAAGAAAGATACACCACGAGAGAAATTGCACGCTGATTTGCTATATCCCAATCCTCTATCGTGACCACGTTGCAGAGGTACCACGGGATGGGTTATTTAGCTGACCGACCCCGCAGTGGTCGTCCAACTGTTTGGCCTGCTGCCCAAAAGCACTATATTAGATTGCTGGCAGCCCGTGACCCAACAATCAACGCTACTAAAATAAAAGCAGAAGTTCGGGCCGCTGCTGGGCTTGAGGTTAGCACTCAGACCATTTGGAATTACGTGCACCAGAAAATCGATGTCCTTTTGGGGTGGTATTATGATTGGAGCTAGAACACCTTTGATCCCGTATCGAGGCTTCATGACAGCAGACATGTATAAAGCAGTTGCTATTGATGGAATTGTCAGACCATTCCAAGTAAACCATGTGCATCAATTTGTACTGGTCGATGATAATGCGCCCGCACATCGAACTCAACGAGTCAATGCTGCTCTCCAAGAATACGACATCACAAGGTTAGACTGGCCTGCCGGCTCGCCTGACTTAAACGCAATAGAACACGCGTGGGATGCTCTTAAGCGAGCTATTTGGAACCGTCAGCCACGTCCCCAGACAGTGCCAGAGCTCAGGGAAGCCACTATTCAAGAGTGGGATAGGTTACCCCAAGAAATGCTGGATAACTTGATCCTCAGCATGCCCAGGAGGACCTCCGCATGTGTTCGAGCCAGGGGAGGAGTTATATTATATTGAATATAAACTTTTTATTAATTAATTTTTGTTTTTAAGTTTGATTAAAAAGTCTTTTTCTTTCTATCAAATTCCTGTCACAATTACATTCTGATTAAAACTCAATTTTTGTTAAGAAAAAATAGTTTAATTTTAAATTTTAAATAGGGTTTTTCTATTTAAAGAAAACACACAACAAATAATTTTTCTTGATAAAGTTAAATTTAAAAAAAATACATCAGCTTATGCTAGTGATCACAATTTTTTTTTGATGTGTGTATGTGTACCAGACGGGCGTGATCGGCTGGAACGGGGGTGTGTTTGGGGTAGGTCTATCCTTCTTCTATTCCTTCGACGTGAACTGCGACCACCCTACTGCGTCCAGCCGCGCTGACGTCCTGTACCTATGTACGAAGGTCTCTGTACCACACGTGTACCGTTCTTCTTTCTTGATATTCGAACTTGCTGTCTTCGGGATACATTGGGGTTAGGGATGTTTGCTTACCAGGGAATTAGTGAAGATGCAGAATTGATTGTTTTAACACTGCAGCTAGCGGTTTAAGGGATGAATTCGCGACTACTTTACTTTCTAGTTAAAAGTTCTAAATTTCTTCTTGCCAATGACTACAAATCTATGTTTTTTGTCTATTTACTAACGTACTATGTTACTTTGCCGTAACGAGGCCCAAAAACCACGTTAGTAACAAAAACCACGTTAGCAACCACAAAAACTGGTTTAGTTTATTTTTAACTATTGGTTTAACTTTGACTAGAGTACATTCCTGGCTATATCTAGGCTTATTCTAGGTCTGGATAGGGGTTGATGCACCTCTCTGTAAAGCCCCCGAAATTCCCCGTCGAACGGGGTGGAAATCAACCCTTCAACCCTACCCACTTAACGGTTTGTTGCATTTATCTATCGAAACTATTTATAAGTTTGAACTTGTTAACTATTAAGGGTTGACTTTCCGAAAAACTGTGCCCTTAGGGCTGTTGGGCTATATGTCTTACGGTAGGTGCATCATCCCTCTATCCAGATACACATCTTACAAAGTCACCCCTCTAAGGGTGGAAGTACTATGAGGTCAGAAGCCCGGAAGGGGAAAAAATCGGTGTTTTTATATTTTCCTAATTTATGGCTTTATGCCTTAACTGACCATACAGATGTATACACATTTGGATAGGGCTCAGTGCCAGCTCTTCAATGCCTATTATTTAAAGCCTAAATATCTAGATTTTCTGTATGTTTAGTAAAGGGAGGTGTCTGTGAATAGTGGTTTGTCAGTCCACCCTACTACTACCTTTTGAGTAGCTGTCCTGTGTCGGTGTATGTGAAATGTTCGATACCTGTGTACCTCTTTTACCTTTAACTTTTACCTGATACCCTTTTTTAAGGGTTTACCAGGAATGTGTAGGGGAGTGTGTAACGCTACCTATCTATTTTCAGCTAAATAAGTTCCCCAAGAACGTCTTACGCGCCTGGGGAAAACGACAACAAATTATAAATTTAATTTTCGTTACATAAGTATCTTAACTATAACTTATCCTGTGTTTTACATAAGCTCGTATGTATGCGAGTTATATTATAATGCTATTTGACGCTACCGTCGCGAACAGTATGTATGTATATTTCTTTGGAACGCTCTGTAGTCGCCGCGCCGTTTAGGCGTGATGGATTTTAGCTTGAGAGATGTTGTTAGATTCGTGTTGTTTAGGCTACAGAGCGTGCCAAAGAAATATACATACATACACTCATTAAAAACATAACCCGCATAGTATTTTTTTTTCTTTAGTGAGACAAACGTACTGAGCAAAAACGCTTCCGTCTACATATGCGAGAGTTTCACAAAAAAAAACTGGCAAGAGCGACTCGGACTCGAGTGCAATGGGTTCCGAACGAATTTTCTTTTTTTTACATGTTATTTTAACATAATAGACTTCTTACAGGTTTTCCTGTAATCTGTAGGTAAAGATCTATTATCTCCATTTTTTTTTTTCAAAAAATTTCGGTGATAAGGGGGGTATGGTAATTTTTCGTCTAATTCTGAACTTCGTCTAATTTTGAATAACTTCAAAACCATTTATTTTAAAATTATGAAAAAAAATATATAATTAAAACCCTTTGATTGACCCTCATCCCTTTCATTTGATTTGTCACACAATATTGTTCAAAAAACTTTTTTTTTAATTTCTAGTTTGACCCCAAAAGTGACCCCCATACTAAAAATGTAATAATTTACGTAACGCGTCCGTGTTTGGGTCACAGAAGTCCATATTATGTGTACCAAATTTCAACAGAATCATGACGGACAGACAGACAGACACCCGAGTGATCCTATAAGGGTTCCGTACGTTTTTTGTTCGGAACCCTAAAAAACGAGAATAAGAAAAGTTCAGAAGCTAGGAGGTGAAATAAAGCGCAGTACTTTCCAATGCTTCCGTATATTTTTTATTAATAGTCAATTAATTATTAACATTAATTATTAACAAAATTCAACTTTCCATGGCGGGAGAATCGCGAATACACTGATGATGATTTATTAACCGTATAAGCACTAGAACGCTCACAAAATGCTTAAAACTGTCCGATAAATCGTTGTCAACAGAGCCCTAGTCACTAGTGTACAAATTTGGCTACTATTAATCAAAAAAGGAAAACATAGAGACACAGTATACATCCTTCTTACTCAGTTTGTGAAATATCTCTTATATCGGTCCAATATTGGAGGAGAAAACAGTCGAGAGTCAAACCTCGAATTATGACTTTAAACATACCAAGTCTCGCCGCCTGCATTTCCTCTTAAAATGGTCACCCATCCACATACCATACCGTATGTAACGTTGAAGATCGACCCGCCCGTGCGGCTGTTGTAGTTTAGCCACCATGAAGCATAATAAATTCACACCATAAATCCGTGCACCACTTATGTAAGTAAAAATCCACTCTACCTATAGAGGTGCATGTAGTGCTATTCTGTAACAACATTTTCGTATCTCGACAGCGGAATCCGAGATGAGTTTCAAATTAAGACCTTTATGTTGTGTGCAATAAAGCTCACTTTGTGAGTTTTGTCACTCAAGTGAAGCTCGATATCGAAATATGTACCTAGTTATTTACAGAATAGACTACGCGCGCGCTCCAAGTAGACTCGGATCGAAAATCGATAGTTTTTTGTTATAATACAAAAAAAACTTTTTTACAATAACCCTCCCTTTTGGCTTTACCGTAGTCGGGTAAAAAAATACAACCGACTTCCAAAAAACAAAACACTACACAGTATAAAATTAACGTCTTTAACTTTGTAGTGTTTTGTTTTTTGGAAGTCGGTTGTATTTTTTTGTCAAAGTTTTTCAGTTTTCACTTTTTAGTGGTGATTCTCCACAACCAAATTAAAATTTACATGTGCGTACCTAACCCATTCAAAGCGTACCGTACCGTAATGTTATGTTATGAATAACATAACATTACGGTACGGGTAAACAATAGATAGACATGAGATTTCAGCAATCCCGGTCCATTTGCTATTATTTATTGAGGAGCTCCGTTGCCTATCTCCGAAGTTCTTCATCAAATCTTCACCAAATTGAAATGGGACCACTCCAAGGAAGTACTCTTCCAAAAACTACCCAAATCGGTTCATCTGTGCTTATAAAATTTGAAGAGTTCCCTCTATTTCTCCAGGAGCCCATCATAAGATTCTAACCTGATGATCATGGGGCCACAAAGTCTACCCTTTCAAACAAAAAAGAAATTTTCCAACTCGGTCTGGGCATCTTCGAGTAATCGTGGTTTATTTTCAACTCCCGACGCAAAACGAGGGGTGTTATAAGTTTGACGTCGATGTCTGTCTGTCTGTTTGTGTGTGTGTGTGACCGATTTCGATGCGGTTTTTTTCATTTGAAAGCCAGCCAGCATTTCCTTGCGGTGGTTCTTAGCTATGTTTGGTTAATATCGGTCCAGCAGTGTAAGTGTATCAGCTCTTTTCCAAAATGATGTAAGGCATTTTTGGCGTATGATTACTCGATTAAGTGCATCACGCGTGCCAGTACAATCGTTAAATGACCATTAATTGATAACTTCGACCTGTTGCTGCAACCGTCTCCTTAAAAACCGACTCTTCGAAAACTCACAGCAGACATATCGTATTTGGGTTCAATAGATTAGTTTCAATGGTTTGGTACCTTGCAGGTTATGATCTTGCAATACGGTCACGTTGACCTGGAACTACAACCTGGATGGTCTCCAGAGTACCCAACGCCTCGAAAACTTACAGCAGATATATCGTGTTTGGATTTAAATTATATTAGTTTTAATGAGTAAATTTCTTGCAGGTTATGATCTCGCAATACGGTCACGGTGCTGCAACAATACTGATTATAACTAAGTTTACAAATGTTGAAATAAAAATAAAAATTAAAAAAATCCAACGCAAAAAAAAAGAACGAACATTTAAAATGTCAAAAATAATAACTACCGCTGAAAACAGACAACCTAGTGCAGAAAAAAATCAGTCCGGGCTGCAATTTCTTGCCCTCTAAGATAAGATAAGATCATTTATTTGTCCAAAACATGAGTATATACACACATGGTATGCAAGATGTTACAATTAAATTACATAATATATCAGTCATGTTTTGCCTTAACGGCGTACAAATATAAATAGGTAAGTTACACTTATTACGTAGGCATGAAATAATTTCAAATTTATCCACTATTACAAAGATTAAACAATCCAAATCCAACAGAACAGCAATAATAATTCAATTTAATTTATTTAATTCAAATAGATTAAATGTCCAAATAATTAAAAATACAATTCAATGTCAAAGTAATTAAAAATACATTCAATTAAATTAGTAAATAATCAAAGTAATAATTCAATTAGGTACATTATTTTTTTTTTTAAATACAAATTCAACAGAACAGCAATAATAATTCAATTTAATTCAAGTCAGTTAAATGTCAAAGTAATCAAAAATACAGAAATTAGATTAATTTATCATTCAAAAATTCGTCAGTGCTGTAGTAGGCTTTTCCTAAGAGAAGGCTTTTTAACCTACTTCTTAATATTTCTGTTGTGTATTACCTCCAACATTTTGGCAACTTATTATATAGAATTGGCGCCATACAGAATACACTTTTTCGCAATAGGGCTGTCCTGGATCTAGGAATGCAAAGTTTGCTGTTGTCGCGTCAATTTCGAATCACTTTATCTGATAATAGGGGGAACTGGTGTGGGTTTGATTTGACAAACATAATGGTTTCCAAAATGTATATAGATGGAAGAGTTAATATTTTATATTTTTTGAAAAATGGTTTGCAGCTGTCAGTGACATGAAGTTTAAACGTGGTTCTAAGGCACCTTTTTTGGGTTTTAAAAATGACGTTCTTATTTGTTGAATTGCCCCAAAATATTACTCCTTATCTTAAGTTAGAGGAAACTAAGCCATGATAAGCAGTCAGCAGCGCGTCAACATTTAACATTGGAGCTAATTTGTACAATGCGTATGTGGAATCACTTATTTTTTTGCTTAAGGCTTCTGTATGCGCTTTCCAATCTAATCTACTGTCAATAATTACTCCAAGGAATTTGGTTGTGTCAACTTTGTCTATTTTATTATCACAATAGTGTACATTAACATTTGGAATGGTTGATCTTTGGGCAAAATACATAATATTAGTTTTTTCAAGATTTATCTTAAGATTGTTGTTTTCTAACCATTTTATCATTGATTCTATAGAATTGTTATTGTCAGTTTCGTATGCGTCTTTATTTTTACAGGCAATTGTAATGGTACTATCGTCAGCAAATAGAGTCATTCTAAAATGGAATAAATTATTGCAATTCAGACATTATGTGAGCTCTCGTTGCGTTCTGTAATTCAGGGCAGCAAATGGCAGCCCCGACGGATTTTTTTAAAAATATATATGAATAATTAACGATACAAATAAGGACGAAGTTATCATGACGAATAACTACCGGAGATTTATTGTCAAGGTCGGCACGGTCGACTTATGTTGGGCATGTCACCGTCCAGGAGAATCAGTTCTCTACATTATCTCTGGTTGCTCTCGTCTAGCTAACGGAGAATACTTGCATAGGCACAACCTTGTAGCCAGAATTATCCATCAGAAACTTGCTAAGGTATGCACCCGACCCAGTTCTCGTTAATGGCAATATCACATTGTACTGGGATTGGTCCATCATCATTATCGTCACTGACAGAACTATTGTTGCCAATAAGCCTGATATAGTAGATGTGGACCGAATCGTGAGGCGTGCAATGGTTGTAGACATATAACAAAACACTACAAAGTATAAAATAACCTTAATTTCGGAAGTCGGTATTTTGTAGTGTTCTGTTATATGTCTACAACCATTGCACGCCTCACGATTCGGTTATACTTTGTAGTGTTTTGTTTGGAAGTCGGTTATATTTTATTTTGTAAAAAGCATTATTTATTTTTCACTTTTAAGTGGTGATATAAGGACGACATCTTCGTCAACGCAGAAATTGAAATAAGCAAAAATGCTCATAAAATAAAAACTACTGAACCAAACTGTATCAAATTTTTACGGGACCAAATGGCTAGTATACCGCATCGAACTAAAAAAGAATCACAGAAATGGGATCAGAAACCTCGGAGTAATAAAAATACCCACCGAATTGAGAACCTCCTCCTTTTTTGGAAGTCGGTTAAAAAGCATCAAATTTATTCAGGACGCAAAGTTTATGTAGTAGATAAATATAAGCCCATCTGACTCAAGGATTAGCTATAAATATAAGCCCATCTGACTCAAGGATTAGCTATAAATATAAGCCCATCTGACTCAAGGATTAGCTATAAATATAAGCCCATCTGACTCAAGGATTAGCTATAAATCTGCTGATGTCTACTTATGTAGATCGAAGCAGCTATTAAAGAATCACAAAAATCGGATCAGAAACCTCTGAGAAATCGGTGTTCATAGATAAAAAAAAATACCCACCGAATTGGGAACCTCCTCCTTTTTGGAAGTTGGTGAGAAACCATCCCAATATCTTGATTTGGCTCGTTAGGTTGGCGACTTATCGAATGTGGATGCGCAATCATTGTACCGATAGTCGTGTTAGCCAATGGCTCAATAGCCACGAGTCTCGACCACTTTAGGAGGCTCTCGTTAGGCAGCTGGATCAAGGACTTGATTCAGAAAGCGGTACTTCTACACGGCTCGCATTGTTAGGAGATTCCTTTTCCTGGAGCCCTGACCACCGGTAGCTTGGACCCTTGGATTATATAATTAAAATATTTAAAAATATAATTTATATACATTTTTAAGTGAATAAAGGAAATATAAATATTGAAAAAAAAAAGTTTTTTTTTCGACTAGACAGTACCCGCAATAATGCGACCTATACTATAGTAATCTATAGACATTTATTTATCTATCTCACCACCATATTTTATTTCTGTATATCGTGAGTATGGATTCCATACTATGGTGCTCAGTGACACGGAACCATCGGTGGGCGAGACCGAATTGCACTTGTCCGGTTTTTTCCTTTTGAGGTACGGAACCCTACGGAACAAGAAACTATTATTGTTCTGTTTCCGATAGCAAAAATACTATAATAGGTCTCAATGTTGTCGAAATCTGATTGAGAAACTGAGAAACGACCATTCTTCAGAAAGTTTATTTTAAAAAAAAAATTAAAAACCCCCGAAAACAGAAACTTTAGTAAAAAATAATTTCTATTGATCCTTTTAGTTTGATATATGTAGGCAGGTACGATTCTTTGGGCCAAGCGTCTTCGCCTCGGGGGACCGCTGTAAAAAGGATCTAAAAAGATCAATAGAAATTATTTTTTACTTTTTAAAGTTCTTTTGTCGGGGGTTTTTAAAACTTTTAATTAAATTTTAATTTCATGCTTTTTATACTTAATTTTCAATTCTTTAGTTAATATTCCTCATTACATTTCAATATAGTGTACATTGTTCTACTAGTCCAGCCCTTTCATTTGATACCCATATTGAGGGAGTTGTGAAAAAAAATGTAATACCATTTTGTGGTGGCGGCAATCTTGGATTTGAAAGAAGAATGGTCATTTCAGACCCAGAGTCCGACAGAATTGAGACCTATCGTAGTTGATAGGATAGATGGCTAACACGTAAATAAATCACCTTGAATATGTCTTCAAACGAACTCTTTCACATCCATTCCTACAAGTATGCCGATCGTGTTTGAGCTCATTTGAATTGTCTCGATGGATATTATGCATGGATGATAACGATCAGGGTCTGATGATGACAAGCAGAAAGGTGGAAAACGGTAAAACGTGTTCTGCGCCATTTCAGACCCACAGTCCGACAGAATTGAGACCTATCGTATTGTTTCCGTCATTTGAAATAGAGTAAGAATATGTATTTTTTTTCGATTTCGATGGCTAACACGTAGATATTACTACATATATGAGCTTGAGTATTTCTTTAGTGAAAGTATAGAAAAGAAATTCTTTGTCCACTCTTACAAGTATGCCTGTGATATCTGCGCTCATTTAAATCGTAGTGTTGGGTACCATTCACTGTAGTTGGTAACAATAGTCTGATGATGGAAACCATAAAAGTGAGTAGTGGATCTCTTAGTTGACTACTCTATACCCATTGTGTTTGGGCTCGTACGAAACGTACGGGGCGGTACTATTCAATGTAGCTGGTAACAACGATCTGATGATGGAAACCATAAAGGTGAGTAGTGGCTCTCTTCGTTGACTACTCCTGTAGCCATCGTGTTTGGGCTCGTACGAAACGTACGGGGCGGTACTATTCAATGTAGCCGGTAACAACGATCTGATGATGGAAACCGTAAAGGTGAGTAGTGGCTCCCTTAGTTGACTACTCCTGTAGCCATCGTGTTTAGGCTCATTTGAATCCTTCTGAAGAACACTATCTATTGAAGCTGGTGACAACGATCTGATGATGGAAACCATGAAGGTGAGTAGTGGCTCTCTTAGTTGACTACTCTTAAACACTTCGTGTTTGGGCTCGTTTGAATTTTCCTAACAAGTTCTATTTATGTTAGCTGGTAACAAGGTTCTTATGATGGGGAGACCAGAAACGGCCTAAAGGCGAGCCAACTAAGAGATCCAGTAGGATATTTTAGTTGGCTCCTAAACACCTCGTACACGATGGTTATGCTTGCGAGAGTGTATGAAATAGTTATTTGTGCAACAAGAGAGCAAAGTCGTTTTTTGCTGCGAGTGCTGATATTGAATCCTGAGTGTGGCGAGGGATTCAAAGGCACGAGATGCTAAAAACTTTGCTCTCGTGTAACACACATAACTTTTCACTTCAGCAGCGAGAACACTTTAGGAGATAAAATAATAAACAGGAATAGATTGAAATAACTATTTATTGTGAATCAAAATAATTAACATTAAAGAGAGGTACCAATTCAATAAAATGGAACACATTTAAAGTTAAAAGTAAAATTACTACAATTCTACAAATTTAAAGTAACAGATTTATTTGGCAACGTTATAGTTGCCTGTTTCGGTGGCGGATTGAGAAGGAACAACGGTGAACGTGCGTCGTTGGAAGTGGATGGGCGTGGGTGAGACCAAGGATCCGAGGTCAAATTCAGACTTATTGTTTCCACTATACGCTTACAGATTTTCGACTTATTCTCTATTGAGTCTTCAATATAGCCTTCTGCAACCGTATTGGACTTCCACCCGCCGCAAGAGCGTTGCCGAAGTTCTCCGAAAGCAGTGACCCGCGTATAGCTGAGGCTCTACCAGTTTTAAGAAAGTGGCAATTTCTCGCGGTATAGCACCTATTTTATTTACTCCCATAGGCTGTCTTGAGCATTTATTATTATGGTATTGTATGAAAAATCGGTCGGTTTTTATATAGGCCGGACGTAAATTTTGGTATTTTTCTACAATAGTTACATATTCTTCGCGTACAACAAAAGACCTGTCAAGGTTCGTCTTCGTAATTTTCAATTTTACTAACAGTAATTTATCTGAATGCTTTTCGATATTATTAACTGTTAGCTGTAATAGCTCGTTATTGTGACACGCTCCACTAATTCCTATGATCAGTACAACCTGTAATGAAAATATTACATAATTAATATGCATAATTTAACATTTACAGCATCTTTACATATCGTAATAAATATTTTAACAGTATTGCTAAGCCAGACTAGGATTCATTGCGCCTCCAAAAATTAGTAGTAGGCAGTAAGTACCTTTATACATATAGGCTGTTGTCTACACACAAATTTTAATAACTAACAACATGATTCATAGGTACCACTTTAGCGGCAAGAAAATTGCAGTCCGGAGCTTCATTAAGAATAGAATAGAATAGAATAGAATAGAATGCATTTATTTGTCAGAATATTGTACAAAGTTGTTATGTGCATTATTATGTATTACGTCCATAATATTCTGCCGTTTCCGGCGTACAAATATAGTTGGTGAAATTATGGGTCATTAGTCAAAATTCAATTAAGTCAAGCTAAATAAAAATAATTAAATATGATTTGTAGGAATTAATGTCAATTATTAATTAGGTAAGTTTTTCGGTCATAAAATCTTCTGTCGAATAATAACATTTGCTTAAAAGAAAGTCAAATAATTTACATTTAAATATTCTGAGGCTAAGAGTTTTGTAGCCATCAGGTAATTTGTTGTAGACAGTAATGGACATGCAGTATACATTATTAGAAAACAGTTTAATTCTACGCCTAGGAACATTAAGCATATGCACTTTCCGGCTGGGTCTCGATACAACATCATTATGCAATTCAAATTCATGTCTGTTTTGGTGAACAAAGATACAAATTTCAAAAATGTATAGTGCTGGAAGTGGTAGTATTTTAAGTTTTTTAAATAATGGAACACAACTGTCTAGTGGGTGCGCTCCACAAATTGAGCGTACGCATTTTTTCTGAGCTCGAAACACTCTTTGAAGTTCAACCGAATTACCCCATATTATAATACCATAACGCAAGATTGATGAGACATAGCCATGGTATGCACATAGTGCTGCGTCAACACTAGCCACACGTGTTAGTCTGTATAAAACGAAAACAAATCTATCTATCTTTTTACATAAATCATCAATATGAGATTTCCAGTTACAGTTTTTATCAATTATTATCCCCAAGAATTTTGCGTAATCGACCTCTTCTATTGTCTCATTTCCATATTGTATTTTAAGCCGTGGACGCGTACTTTTATATGTCTGGAATTGTATCATTTTTGTTTTATTAATATTAATATGAAGATTATTTTGTTCAAGCCATGTGATAATTTTATTTAATGTCATGTTTATTTCATTTTGGTACTCAACAATGTCGTCATTTTGGTTTATAATACTAAGGGTCGTATCGTCAGCGTATAGTATGCAATTATGGGGTGTTACACTAGGCAAGTCATTAACATAGAGCAAGAATAATGGCGGTCCTAGTATGGTCCCTTGGGGCACACCACAGTTGTTTTCACGATACTGAGACCTGTATGCGAGCTTTTGATGTCCTGTTTGTCCCGAAATCTCAACACATTGCTGTCGATGTGTAAGGTAGCTTTCGAGCCACTTCAGCGCGTTTCCCCTTATGCCATATCGATCTAATTTATAAATTAACAGATTATGGTTCACGAAATCAAATGCCTTGGACATATCTAGAAAAATAGAGACAATTGGTAGTTTACCATTAAAGCCTTTTTTTATATTTTTTTTTTTTATTTGATTTATTTAATTGATCTTCACTTAAAATTTTATATTTGGTTAAAAAACCGGAGAGTCTTTCATGCATTGCCTTTTCAAAGACCTTTGATAATATTGGTATGAGTGTTATGGGGCGGTAGTTATTCATATCACTTCTGTCACCTTTCTTGTGAATTGGTTTGACAATTGAGAATTTCAACCGTGAAGGGAATAAACCTTGCATAAATGACAAATTAATAATATGGCTAATATGAGTTGATAGAAATGGGGAGCATAATTTAAGAATTTTTGTGTTAATATCATCGTAGCCTGTAGAGTTGGTTGATTTTAAAGAGTTTATTATTTTATATACTTCGGTGTCATTAGTTGGGGTCAAATATATAGTATTTGGTTGATAAGTCAACGGTGGTGTGTAGTCAATAGATGGGTCAATGGTGTCATTCGTCATATCAATAAAAAAATTGTTAAAAATGTCAGCTATCTTTTCTGGTTGAGTATAAATTTGATTATCTATTTGAATTTTATTTATGTCATGAGTATTTTGTTTTTCGCTGGTATTACTTTTTATTACCTTCCAGGCAGCTTTACATTTGTTGCTAGATTGAGACAAATAACGCGTGTTCTCGCCTTTTTGTGCCTGAAACAAGCAATTTTTCTATGTAAAAGGCCAAGAAATTTTTCTATGTAAAAGGCCGTGAAAATTTTTTAGCCCCACTGACATTCTTTTTAGAAAAGATACGAGTTTTGCGTATGTTTCAATATGCACGTTATGTTTTGTTTTTAAAGTAGCTTTCAACATTGAGTAAATACTCCACATTGTAGATGATCGCCTCGTCTGTGATAAATCTAAAAAATAAGATAGCAACACCGTCTCCAAAAAAATTGCTTGCGCCCTTTGTAAGTCTCCATTCATTGAAGACATGGTATGCTTTCAGATATTTTTCGCGAGACTTCTCAGGTTGGAAACTTAATTCTGCATTAATAACTTGTTGTTTTAACTCTTCCGGTGTTAAAATACTGTTCTCGTCGCTAGTTTCACTCATATTTTACGATTATTTTAATATTTTTTAACTTATTCAACTCTTTACGCCAGCCACGAAATTTTATTCACGCTCTTTTATTTAAATTAAGGCGTGTTCGGAAATACCACCCATGATATTTTATTATTCAAAATATATATTACGTAACATTATTGAAACTAGAAATAAATATTTACAGGTTAACTATCAGTTTTATTTGCAGTAAATTCTTATTTTCGTTTAAATACAACAATAAGTTAAAAATTCAATAAATTACATTAAAAGACATAATTATCTTTTTGCAAAATTTCTTTAGTTAGTACGAAATTCCGAACGTGTTTGTCTTTGAGGTCGAATTCAAAATCGGAACTTCGAAAGGGCTGGTCTTTGTCTCTCTCTCTTTTCTAATGGCGGGAAAGAGATGGAGTGTGAATGTTTCGAATTGTATAATTTACCCAAGGCTGAACAAGATATTCGCGACTTATTGAAAAAAAAAAAAGTTACTTGGTCTCACTCAGTGAGCAAAATCGCATTTTGCTCTCTGATTTCAGGCAGCAAAACCTACATGTTTGAGCTACTGAAGTGAAAAATAGCTTTTCTATACTTTGTTTGAACGAACACTTTATACCATATCGAATTCGTTGTCTACACATACCACCGTATGTGTAGACAACGAATTCGAAAAAAAACTTTTTACATAAAAATATAACCGACTTCCAAACAAAACACTACAAAGAATAAAATAACCTTAATTTCGGAAGTCGGTGTTAAAAAACAAAGAAACAAGACCAAAAACACCGACTTCCGAAAGTCGGTTATATTTTTATGTAAAAAGTTTTTTTTCGAATCTTCTAATCAATAAATTATTAGTAAAGTTTTTTTATTTTTCACTTTTAAGTGGTGATACTTGGACGACGTCTTCGTCAACGCAGAAATTGAAATAAGCAAAAGTGCTCATAAAATAAAAACTACTGAACCAAAGTGAATCAATTTTATGGGACCAAACGGCAAGTATACTGCATCGAACTAAAAAAGAATCACAGAAATCGGATCAGAAACCTCGGAGAAATCGGTGTACATACATAAAAAAAAATACCCGCCGAATTGAGAACCTCCTCCTTTTTTGGAAGTCGGTTAAAAATAAAAACGTATTTCTCTCATATTTCCGACGACAAACTAGTGATTTGTTGAACTGTCGGAGGTGGGTTAATTTTGAATGTGCCGTGACCATTCTTCTTTGTCATAGTGTATAGTATTAGTATAATACTAGCTCTTTCATTTGATACCCCTATTGCGGCCATCTTGGACCGATTTACAGACAGACACGTCAAACTTTCTCCGTCGTTTTTGCTTCGGGGGTTAAAAAGAAACGACCACTGCCAACCTATGGCATGCTTATAATCCTTACTAATTCCTTACTTTCCATAGGGTGCTTACATAAAGAAACAAGTTTCCGGGACAGACAACCCCGTGCGGGTCGGTACAGATCGGTGCAGGGTTAACCAGCATAAAGAAACAGTTAAAAATATCCTTATTGGCAACCATTTCCTGCAGTTCGTCTGACATATGGCTCGGTCCAGGTAGTCGGCAATGCTCGGCACCGACAAGTTTAAACCTGTTTCTTTATAAATGAGCGCATAAGATAACCTGGGAATATTATACCTGTACCGATCGGTACAGGCCCGCACAGACCTGCCTGCACCGGAACCCTGTATCTTTATGTTTGCACCCTTACTATTTTTAATATACATAATTATAAATGCGAAAGTAACTCTGTCTGTCTGTCTGTCGCGCTTTCGCGCCAAAACGACTGAACCGATTTAAATGAAATTTGGTACACAGATAGTCTAGAGCCTGAGAAAAGACTTTTTCATTGAAAGATTTTTTATGTGGAGATTTTAATGTTAATATTTTAGATGTAACTCCACTCAGTGATCGACTTCTCAATCTGTTTAGGTCTTATAATTTAAGTAACTTGTTTTTTGAACCAACTAGAATTACGGCAACTTCATCTACTTGTCTTGATAATATTTTTAGCAATTGTGATTCCGAAAATAAATTTGTGTTAAGTGACCTAACGTCTGACCACTGTGGACTACTAGTTAGCTTCCCTATGCCACTAAATATAATGCCACATAAAATCGTATACCGGCCTTATACATCTAGCCGTTGCAACAAGTTTAAAATTAATGTATCTAAAAAAAATTCACCATCTATAGTAGAACATGAAGATCCTAACGATATCTATGGAGCCCTTTCTGATGTGGTGCAAAATGAGTACCAATCTACATTTAAGTCGAAAACTTTAAACACTAGAGGTACCTCCTTTGGTTTCAACCAATGGGCTACACCGGGTATTTATAAAAGTAAAGCGAGACTATATGAATTATATGGTTTAAAAAAATATAAATTTGATACCCCTTTTTAAGAGTATGTTAGAAATTATTCTAAATTATTTAAAAAGATTTGTGCTACTGCCAAATCTAAGTTTTTAAGTGAAACTATTAAAAATTCTAAAAATAATGTAAAAGCAACTTGGAAAATCATTAAAAATGAAACAGGCAAGTCAGTTAAACAAGAAAATCAATTAGAAATAATTGTTGACAACAAATTAGTAAGTAAATCAGCTGACGTAGCTCAGGTATTTAATGACTTTTTTGCAAACATACCTATAACTACGACTCGCTCCCTAAGTTCGTCCCCGTCCAATGCTGAAAACCTGTTACATAGTAGTGTGCCAAAATGTAGTCAATTATTTAGTTTCGAGCACGTAACGCCTAGTGACGTGGTTAATGTTCTTAACACACTTAAGTCAAAAAACACTGGTGATTACTGGGGCATTTCCATTAAACTTTTGAGTAACATAATAGACATCGTTGCCCCTTACCCTGCTGTTACTTTTAATAAATGCGTGGATTTGGGAACTTTCCCTGACCTCATGAAAAGTAGTAAAGTCATACCTTTATTAAAATCTGGTAATAAAAATGATATAGGAAACTTCCGGCCCATTTCTATCTTACCTGCGTTTAGCAAAATATTTGAAAAGTTAATACTCAAGCAACTGCTAAAATATTTTAATGTCAATAGCCTCCTACATAATGAGCAGTATGGCTTTACAAAAGGCCGTTCAACTACAGATGCGGGGGTTGCTCTCCTAAAACACATCTTTAACGCATGGGAGAACTCGCAAAATGCAATTGGAGTTTTCTGTGATCTCCAAAGCTTTTGATTGCGTACACCATGATACGCTTTTGCGTAAACTACGTCATTATGGTCTCCAAAACGAAGCTCTTAACGTAATTGATTCATATTTACATAATAGGTTTCAGTGTGTAGATATCAATGGTGTGAAGTCCTCCGCGTTTCCAGTTCATTTAGGTGTGCCTCAAGGTTCTATACTGGGTCCGTTCTTGTTTCTGGTGTATATAAATGATTTATCATATTTCTTAAAGGGTATCTGTGATGTAGTACTATTTGCAGATGACACCTCTCTTATTTTTAAAGTAGATAGAAATAAACAAGATTTTGAAAACGTGGACAGTGCTCTCTCCATGGTTACGCATTGGTTTACGACAAATAACCTAGTTCTTAACGCCAAGAAAACGAAATGTGTCAAGTTTCGGACCGAATATCATCTTAAACAAAGAGGTGCTTGAAACTGTGCACTCAGCAGTGTTCTTGGGAGTAAGTGTTGATTACAAACTTCAATGGGGCCCGCATGTATCAAGCCTGTCGCGAAGGCTCAGCTCAGCCGCCTACGCCGTCAGAAAAGTAAGACTATTCACTGACGTTGACACAGCTCGGTTAGGATATTTTAGTTATTTCCATAGCGTTATGTCTTAAGGTATCCTATTGTGGGGTAAAGCTGCTGATATACAAAATATATTTGTCTTACAAAAACGGGCTGTACGAGCAATATATCAGCTGGGGTCAAGAGTTTCTTTAAGAAACATTTTCAAAGACATTAGAATTCTCACGGTAGCATCTCAATTCATTTTTGCAAACATATTATATATTAGGCAAAATATACATTTATACACTAAAACCAGTGATATCCATAACTTTAACACTAGAAACAAGCACAAACTACATGCACCATCCCAGCGTCTTCGAAAGGTTCAAGACTCATTTGTGGGGCTCGGTATCCGTTTTTACAATAAGCTACCCCCTTCTTATCTTGAGCTGCCTTTTAACTCTTTTAAAGCTAAAGTTAAATCTAACCGTTGTTCGAAGGCATACTATTCAATCAATAATTATTTAGACGATAATAATAGTTGGTCGCAGTGTTGAATACAAGACATACTTCGTTTTAATGTTACTTCGTTTTAATGTTCCTTCATAGTTAGTATAAGACAGTTTCTATGACTTCATAATATATTTGTTGACATGTATGTCCGTAGAGGTCAATTATTGTATTTTTTTTTTGTAATGACATACTTTGTATACAATGTTTTTTTTTATTGTAGTGCAACATGTGATTAACTAGTGACTTAGACAATTGTTTGATATTATTCTATCCTGAGCAACCGGCAGCAAGTTCGTCATGCTCCCTTAGATTTCACTGCTTGCGGTAGCGTCGGAGGTCGGGTTACCTCTTTTCCTCAAATATGGCGAGGTAGGTAATGGCTGATCTTTGCGTTATGCTCGTTAACGGGTGCTGCTTGTGGTGAATGGTCGTCTTGTTAGCCATGGTTTGTTTTTTTTTATGTTACAATGATTAACTGCTTTTTGTTTAATTTGATGGCCCTAGTTAATCACTTGTGGCGTCGAGTCACAGATATAAATATTGTTAGATTCTACCCCATCACGTGTAGGCGGGCACGCCCTTTATGTCTGGAGGCATACCTATTAAGTTTGGTTTACATTGTTTTTATGCTTGAGTTATTTATTTATTAATTCATTGAGTTGTCTGATTATGATGGCGTAATGGAGTGTGCTAGCTTACAATTGGCAAATGATTTAGTTTTTAGGTTGTACGTGTTACCTAGAGTCTATTATTTTGCTGTTGCTGGGGAGTTTGTTGGCCACTTCTTCTCCACAGCTAAAACACTAGGAAGTGGTGACGGTGCTGGCGTTTTGGGGGACTGTCTATTTGTAAACGTTGACGTTCAAAAAGTGCTGGTACTCAGCCTAATTTGAATAAATAACTTTTGATTTTGATAATGCAAAAAATGGGTTGTAAGGGGTTGAAAGGGGGGGGAACAGCTCATTAATGTATTTATACGTATGTGTCTAATTTGTAGAACAATTAGCCTAAAAATTAAAAATGCTACCCAAAGACACTATTCCACGCGGACGAAGTCGCGGGCACAGCTAGTACTTAAATAATTTAATAAGGTCTTTGCAGTAGAACACTACAAATAGCTCATTAAAGTATTTATACGTATACAAGTGTCTTAATTTGTAAAATAATTACGTAGCCTAAACAATTAAAAATGCTACCCAACGGACGAAGTCGCGGGCAGTTTTCACTCATAAAGTGGGTAAATACTGGGGAGTCCGTTCTAAGAAAAATTAAATACTATCGGTACCCGTAGTCGTATAAAGGGGTACACACATCCGGGTATTCTACTCCGTATTACCAAATTATTAAGAACTAGTTGACCCGCGCAACTTCGTCTGCGTCACAATTTTCACTACTGCTCCATGATTTTTTGGATTGGTCTTAGCGTGATGATATATAGCCTCCTAGTTGTTGCCTGCGACTTCGTACGCGCGTATCCCGTTTTTTCCCGTTCCCGTAGGAATTTCGGGAAACCCTCTGTTAGTGCTCCGCTACGGAGTGTAGGGAAGCTATATGCCAAATTTCAGCTTTCTACAACCAGAAGTTTTGGCTGTGCGTTGTCTTTCAGTCATTGAATCAGTCAGTAACGGAAGAATTTTTTATAATGTTACCGGCAATCTGTATAATCCGGTATTCTATAGAATACTTAGGCAATGTATATAATACCGAAAACATTCAGGTAATGTATGTAAGGGAAGACGTGTAGAGACGGCAGTAACGCTAAGTTCACACGACGACATTTTCTTAGTCGGATCTGATTTTTACAGGATACGGTGTAGTCGCAATACAATTTATATGAATGAGTTCACACGCGCATTCGCTTTTAAGCTCCAACAAATAACCGAAACGGACAAAACTTACGATCCGATTGTGTTGTGCGTATCAATCACCTAACCACTAATTCTTAGCCCGGGTTTGGGACTGATCATAAGTCCAAAGGTGATACGGAGTAGAATACGCCTGCAACTAAATTTTTTATTAATTTTGCGATAGGACACCGTTTTCGAGATGTAAGCAAATAAAAAAAACTGTTTTTGCACTCGAAGTCAGAACAGAGCATTCGGTTCAGTCGTATACGTACACGTACCCTACATACCTACCCTTCCTGCCTACCCCACCTACTTACCCCACCTATCTATCCCACCTACCTACAACACCTACCCCCCACCTACCTACCCCACCTACCTACCCCACCTTACAACCCCGCCTTACTACCCCACCTATATACCCATAGTACCTACTCCACCTACCTACTCTACCTACCTACCCATAGTACCTCACCCAACTACCTACCCCACCTACCAACCGCACCTACCTACCCCACCTACCTACTCTACCTAACTACACCACCTAACTAAACGACCTACCCCACCTAACTACCCCACCTACCTAGCCCACCTACCTACCCCACCTACTTACCCCACCTACCTACCCAGCCTTCCTACCCCACCTACCTACCCCACCGACATACCCCATCTACCTACCCCACCTACCTACACCACCTACCTACCCCACCTACCTACCCCACCTACCTACCCCACCTGCCAGCCTCACCTACCTTCCCCACCTACCTACCCCACCTACCTGCCTTACCTACGCCAAATACTTAGCCCAACTTCCTACCTCCACCTACCTAACCCACCTGCCTACGCCAAATACTTTTTTTTTTTTTTTTTAACGGGGTGAAATCCTCATGGATGTCCTCCACCCTGGGGCGGGCAAAGGGGTCTGTCAGACTCTTACTGACTAAAACCACCCCGTCGTTCCATCTCTCACCTACGCCGGGGATCGTGGGATCTTATGCGACTTCCGTAATCCCCGGCTGGTGCCGGCCCGCCTCTGCGGGCCACCTCGGGTCAGCGGGGGGAGTGAGGTGTTTAACTCCCCCGCGACGTCAAAGAGGGGCGCACGGGAACACCACGCGCCGCCACCTCGGGTCCGGATGAATGGGGGACGACGGACATCCCCAAGTCCGTCGCCCCTGGACCTAGTTAGGGGGGCCGGAAGAGGGCAGCGTATGCCCTCCTCCGACGCCCAGTGCGCCTGCTGCGGGCCGGGAGAGAGGTCGAGATCTCCCTCTCCCTTTCCGCAGCCTCCTTCTGTGCGATGACTATGTCAACTTCCTACCCCCACCTACCTACCCCACCTACCTGCCCTAACTACCTACCTACGACACCTGCCTACCCCACCTACCTACCCTAACTACCTACCTCACCTACCTACCCCGCTTACCTCCCCTACCTATACTTTGCCGCTTGTCGCAAACTTATAAAACATTCACATAAACCTTACATATTTCCATACAAACTTTCATCTCCTATTCACTATTGTTATTTTACACCCTTGAGGGTTAAACCTTTACAAACTTTGAATGTATAATTTATTTATATCGAATCAACAGCCTAAAAAATAAGTTTCAAGCTTCTTTCTAGCTCTAAAAATGACGATACTTCCATGCAACTTTTCATCCCCCCTTTCAACCCCTTACAACCCTTATTTCGCATTAAAAAGTAGCCTATGTCTTTTCTCAGGCTCTAGACTGTCTGTGTACCAAATTTCATTTAAATCGGTTCAGTAGCTTTGGCTTGAAAGCGCGACAGACAGACAGACAGACAGAGTTACTTTCGCATTTATAAATTAGTAAGGAAGTAGGACAGCCTTCCTCGATAATAGCTATCTAACACTCAAGGAATTTTTTTATAATCGGACCAGTAGTTCCTGAGATGAGCGCGTTCAAGCAAAGAAACAAACTCATCAGCTTTAAATGTATATTACATATAAGTATAGATTAAAGATTAGATAATGATAACAAGATTTGACAGCTACTGTCAAATCGTGTTTCATAGAAGTTTCAAAATTCTATAGAATCAATGGTCAAAATAACAATCTTAAGATAAATCTTGAAAAAACTAATATTATGCATTTTGCCCAAAGATCAACCATTCCAAATGTTAACGTACACTATCGTGATAATAAAATCGACAAAGTTGACATAACTAAATTCCTTGGAGTAATTATTGACAGTAGATTAGATTGGAAAGCGCATACAGAAGCCTTAAGCAAAAAAATAAGTGATTCCACATTCGCACTGTACAAATTAGCCCCAATGTTAAATGTTGACGCGCTGCTGACTGCTTATCATGGCTTAGTTTCCTCTAACTTAAGATACGGAGTATAATTTTTTGGCAATTCAACAAATAAGAACGTCATTTTTAAAACCCAAAAAGGTGCCTTAGAACCATGTTTAAACGTCATGTCACTGACATTACTGTAATTCATATTTTCTTCTTTTATTATAATTACTGTAATTCATATTTTCGGTCTGACATTGTTTTTGTATTATTATTATATTTTATGGCTATTGTGCAATGGGTTCGAATTGCCTGAGTAAATAAATGAATTATTATTATTACTGACAGCTGCAAACCATTTTTAAAAAAATACAAAATAATAACTTTTCCATCCATATACTTGGGGGGCCGAGTCACCCGCGTCCGTAGGAGAATACCCATTGCTAGTCCCTACACGTGGTCCCCGGGTGGTGCTAATCAGATTACATTAACTGGTGGTAGGCTTCGGCCGATGGCTTGTGACCATCCACTGGGCAAAGACGCAGCGCCAAGTGGCCTAGCCGCGTTCCGGTACGATGCTCAGTGTAGCCAATTCAGAGGAGTTGGGTCGAAATAGTTGTTCCAATGCAGGTAGACCGACCAGGCTCGCGTTGATATGGGCGTATCGGGAGACTAGTCGTGGAGGGTAGCGGGATCCGAGGCAGGGTGCGCCGCTGGCCGACCGCAGGTAGTTGGGGGCCCAAGTAGTGTACTAGCCATACATTAAAGGCTGCCCCGCCAACTGTCGAAAAATCCCGGAATGCAACATCGTGCTGGTTGGCGACCAGACGAGTGGGCCTGATGGTTATTCCCGGGAGGTCTCAGGCGTCCCCGCAGTCACCAGACTAGTCCCCCAATGAAGTCGTCCTGTCAGAGCGTGCTTGTGGGTTAGCAGCATGGAACCTCATTTCACTTCCTTCTCCTCAACCTCCTTCACTCAAAAAATGAACAGGAACAATAAGAGAAAAGCTGTACAGCGGTAGCACTCCCTCTCGCATAAAGTGCACCTCTCCAACATACGAGGTCTGCACTCAAATCTCGCCGCAGTCCATCACCACCTTGAGACCGAGAAACCAGCGCTCATTGTTTCTGACGGAGACGCAGATCGGATGTACGTCTGACGTGTCGTATCTTACATACCCAGGGTTTACCTTGGCGCACCACTTCAGACCACGCGCGGGCGTATGTATGTACGCCCGGGACGACATCTGCTATCGGCGTCTCCGTAATCTTGAGAACTCCAGGTTCTCAACGCTGTGGGCTTTAGTGGACACCGGCCTATATAAAATTATCTACGCCTGTGTCTACCGTTCGCACGGCGGTGATCTGGAGACAACTGGGCTAATACAGCACCTCAGTGAGGCGGCGGATGCGGCTCAGCAGCGGTACCCATCTGCCCAATTGGTGTTGCTGGGGGACTTCAACGCCCACCATCAGGAGTGGCTTTTCCCATACCAGCACACAGACCATGCTGGACGAGAGGCGCGAAAGCTAGCGCCTGCGTTAAATCTCACCCAGCTGGTCCAGGGGGCAACGAGGGTGCCGGATGTTGATTCGCACACAGTCAATTGCGTGGTCGTTCTGCTGACAACAGTTCCAGACCGGTACTCGGTGTCGATTTCTTCACCACTGGGTAGTTCCGACCATTGTCTGGTGAAGTCTGTGTCCGTCTGCTCCCCGCCCGATCCTAGCCCAAGAGACACCCGGCGGGTATGGCAAACAGGTCAGCAGATTGGGATGGCATGCGATCATTTTTCGCATGTTACCCTTGGCAGCCTACTTGCTTTCCTTCAACTGATGCTTCGTCGTGCGCTGACGCCGTGACGGAAGTGTTGCAGAAGGGAATGGAGTACTACATGCCGTTCTCAGACGTAGTAATGTCTGGCGAAGCGCGCCCATGTTTTCGTGCCGAGTGCAATCGCGCTAATGCGATAAAACATGCGGCGTACCTAGCATGGGTCGACGCCCGTGCGCGCAAAGCAAATGACGTGATTCAGAAGAAGAGAGCCCTTAACAGGACTGCCAAGTCCTGCAAGAAAATGTTGCGGAGGGCTCGGTTTGACCACATTAGCCGAACAGGGAACAAACTTGCCTCATACCCAGCAGGTAGTAAAGCTTTTTGGTCCCTGGCTAAGTCGGTCGAATCGAACTTCTGCCGCCCCTCACTACCACCACTGCTGAGACCCGATGGGTCGCTGGCCCACTCCGTTGAGGAGAAAGCAAACTTGTTTCTATGTTTGCGGAATCGTCGCGTCTGGATCCTGGTGGCGCGGAGCCCCCCTCTTCTCCTGATGGATGCGAGTCGAGTATGTCGAACATTCGCATTCATCAGAAGCACATTCTTCGGGTATTGCGTAACCTAGACGTGAATAAGGCTAGTGGCCCCGACGGGATACCGGCAATTGTTTTGAGGACTTGTGCGCTTGAGTTGTCTCCAATCTTGACACGCCTATTTCGCCTTTCGTTTGAGACAGGAAAAGTACCGAATGCTTGGAAGCAAGCTAACGTGCAGCCCGTGCCCAAGAAGGGTAGTCGAGCTGACCCGTCGAATTAGACTCATCTCGGTCATCGTAAGCTCCTAGCATACCTAGAAGCGAATGATATCCTTAGCGATCGACAAAACGGGTTCCGCCGAAATCGGTCTACTGGGGATCTTCTTGCGTATGCCATTCACATCTGGAGTGAGGCCATAGAGAAACACGGGGAGGCACTTGCGGTCTCCCTTGATATCTCGAAGGCCTTCGACAGGGTCTGGCACGACAGCCTTATTAGTAAGCTTCCTGTCCTTCGGTCTGCCCGCCGGATTGTGTGATTGGATTGCAGATTTCCTGAGATCGGTCTATCCGAGTGGTCATAGATGGCTGCTCGTCCGGACTGCTCGATATTAATGCCGGAGTTCCTCAGGGGTCGGTGCTTTCGGCAACACTGTTCTTGCTGCATATTAATGATCTGCTACAACCCGGTACCTTTGGGTATGCAGACGACAGCACTGTTGCTGAGAGATACGTGTCCGACGCACGAGCTGGTGGGTCGCAGATCCGATCTCTCCGGGAGGCTATGGTTGAGCGCTTGAACTTGTTCTTACAGGCTGTCTGAATGGGTCGATGCCAATCTGGTCAAGTTCAATGCTGCTAAGACTCAAGCATGTCTTTTTTCCGCTAAACGAGCCAATTCCACCCAGCTCCATCTTTTCGAGGTGTAACCGTGCCGATAACCGACCGACTTGAGCTTCTTGGTGTTACGTTAACGTCTACCCTCAATTTTGGTCCTTTCATAGAGGCAAAGGCTCAAGAAGTGGCTGCCAGAAATTTGGGGGTCCTAGCAAAGGTGAGACGGTACTTCACGCCGGAACAGCTGCTCAAGCTCTATCAAGCGCAAGTTCGATCGTGTATGGAGTACTGCTCTCATCTTTGGGACGGATCTGCCAAATACCAGCTTGATGCCCTTGAGTCAATTGAGAAACGAGCCAAGAGGATCATCGGTAATGACAGGCTCGTCGAGTCGAAGCTCCAAAGTCTTGAGCATCGACGCCGAGTTGCTGGCCTGTCGGTTTTCTATCGCTTGCATTTTGGGGAGTGTGCGACGGAATTGCATGATTTAATTCCGCCAAGCCCGTTCCATCATCGGACCACAAGACGAACGGCGATGCGCCACCGGTACATGGTGGACATCCCACCGACTCGCACTAAACGTTTTAGGAACACATTCATAGTGCCTACAGCTAAGGAGTGAAATTTCCTGCCAGGGTCTGTGTTTCCAGATAGCTACAACCTGGGAGTCTTTAACACAAGAGTGAATAGATTGCTTCTAAGCAAACGTGCTCCATCTTCGACCGCATTATCGCTTACCATCAGGTGAGATAGTGGTCAAACGTACGCCTATACATAGTAAAAAAAAAACATTTTGGAAACCATTATGTTTGTCAAATCAAACCTACACCTGTTCCCCCTATTATCAGATAAAGTGATTCGAAATAGAAGCGACAATAGCAAACTGTGCATTCCTAGATCCAAGACAGCCCTATTGCGAAAAAGTATTTTTTTTTTATTTGTTATGGGTTTGCTCTTGACTCTAGTCTAGGTCAGAGATGACCGAGACAGTCTACGATGGAGCGAGCTTACCCAGAAGGAGCCTGTTCACTCTAACTTTGAAGAGATTAGGGTTGTAAGCGTTTGGAAACACGGACGCAGGCAGAGAGTTCCACTCCTTTGCTGTGCGCATTATAAAAGACGTTTGGAAACGCTTAGTGCGAGTTGGTGGAATAGCAACAAGGTAGGGATGGAAGGTATATTCTGTATGGCGCCAATTCTATATAATAAGTTGCCAAAATGTTGGAGAGAATACACAACAGAAATATTAAGAAGTAGGTTAAAAAGCCTTCTTTTAGAAAAAGTCTACTACAGCACTGATGAATTTTTGAATGATAAATTAATCTCATTTCTGTATTTTTAATTACTTTGACATTTAACTGACTTGAATTAAATTAATTAAATTGAATTATTACTTTGATTATTTATTAATTTAATTGAATTTATTTTTAATTACTTAGACATTGAATTGTATTTTTAATTACTTTGACATTGAATTGTATTTTTAATTATTTTGACATTTAATTGATTTGAATTAAATAAATTAAATTGAATTATTATTGCTGTTCTGTTGGAACTGGGTTGTTTAATCTTTATAATAGTGGATAAATTTGAAATTATTTCATGCCTACGTAATAAGAGTAACTTACCTATTTATATTTGTACGCCGTTAAGGCAAAACATGACATATATTATGTAACTAGCTGACCCGCGCAACTTCGTCTGCGTCACAATTTTCATTACTGCTCCGCTCCTTTTTGTCTTAGCGTGATGATATGTAGCCTATAGCCTTCCTCGATAAATGGGCTATCTAACACTGAAAGAATTTTTCAAATCGTTCGTGAGATTAGCGCGTTCAATCAAGCAAACAAACAAACAAAATCTTCAGCTTTATATATTAGTATAGATTTAATTGTAACATCTTGCATGCCATGTGTGTGTATACTCATGTTTTGGACAAATAAATGATCTTATCTTATCTTATCTTACCGACTAAGATATATTTTTTATAAAAAAGTTTTTTATTTTTCACTTTTTAGTGGTACCTGCGTACCCATTCACACCGTACCGGCGTGATATTATGTTATGAAAATAAAACTTACTAAGTGCTTTCGGTGTACAGGTCTCGTCAATACGAATGAAATAAGCCTAAACACTTGGTAGTTCCTACATACCGATGGTGAGTTCCCTTGACTCTCTGTCGTCTCCATCATAAGGTCTGATACAAACCTTCATTCTTTTGTAGTATCACCCGATATACACACGAAAATCAAGTTTTTACTAGATGCGTGCCTACACTTTTCGAGAGTTGCCCTTGATTACTCAGGGTTTGCATCATCAGATCCTGACGTGGTGGCAATGGGACTATCTCGGAAGCATACCTTTTCATATAAAAAAAGAATCATCCAATTCGGATCATAAACGACGAAGTTATCCGCGAACACACATAAAAAAAAATATGCGCTGTCGAATTGAGAACCTCCTTCTTTTTTAGACGTCGGTTAAAAATAGGTAGGAACATACGGAGTTGGTCATCGTCACCTGCCGCCTTAGTGGAGATGGATTGGAAATGTCACCGGAAAATAGCAAACTCCGTAAGATTATAACATGACTTGAGAAATTGTAAACTTTCGATAAATTGTCAACTGAACATTGGGAATGCTTTTTTACGCATCAAAATTTGATAGTTTATAATTGCTCGAATTCATTCCGAGTAGTTGTGAACTGAAATAAAATAGTTACCAATCAGAGCACAAGTCTACAAGAAATAGGCTCTCATTGGTCTGTTCGAGTTCAGAGTTACGAATTAAATGGACCTCCCGTTTTTTCCGATGTTGGTTGAGTTTACTTTGGGTGTGTAATTTTAGGTTTGTCTAATTTTTAATATCTATAGGTCTACGGTGCTGAAGCCTTTTCGGAATCCGGCTTGTTCGGGAGGCTGGAACTCGTCAAACCTGCGCGCGAGACGGTTCGTGAAGACTCTGGAAAACAGCTTGAAGACATGGCTCAGAAGTGAGATGGGCCTGTAATTCTTAAGCATGACATTGTCGCCCTTCTTAAAAAAAAAATCACCACTCCTCTGCTCCATGCCTGTGGCGTTTTCTCCTCGAGTATGACGGAATTGAATCGTTTCTGAAGGGCCTTAAGGACCGGTTTTCGACCTGCCTTCAGGAGTTCGGCCGTTATTCCGTCCTCACCCGACGCCTTTTTGTTTTTAAGCTGCTTCAGAGACATCCTAATCTCATACAGGCTGACGTCCGGGATGTCCTCGGTATAGTACCGGTTCAATCTAGCTCTTGGGTCGTTAGCTAAATCAGTAGCGGGTTTAGTCATTGACGTGTATTAATAGCTGTCCATAGAATGTCTCGATCTCTCTCAAAAGCTCTGATTTGGCGGATCTGGTTCTGCCATCGGCGGTCTTCAGTTTCGTGAGCTGGCTCTGCCCAATAGACAGATCTCTAGCAAAGACCCTGGAGCCTTTATTCCGCTTTATTGCGTCTTTAATTTTTTCAGTATTAAAGCGGCGGAGGTCGCTTTTCAAGGACTTGGAGATCTGTCTATTGAGCTGCCGGTATATGCACGCATCCTCTGAAGACTGCAGAATCATCTCCCGCCTCTCCTTCATGAGTATGAAACTTAGACCCAACCGTGTAGACAATTTCCGGTGTCCGGTTTCAGTTTCTGCTTTGTACGCCACATAAAGATTCTTACGTATGTATGTAGGTATATTTACTTTGCGAAGTTAACAACGTTATCAGCATAGAGAAACCCACTCATTGTTGAAGATAGCTTAGAAACATCTCAACTACTTTTGGTTAATTAGGTTGGAAGTCAGTCCGGTAAACACAAAAAAACCGGGTATTCCAGTCGTCCTCGAAAACAACTAGTCTTAATACTATTATTTATTTATACATTAAGGCTCACCGGGTGCTGGCTCCGCCGCCGTCGTTCCGGGTCAGCTGCATCAATTGACACAAATGGAATGTCTTACTCACAGGCACTTATTTATTTGGAATTTCAAAGGCCGTCAGAAGGAGGAAGATAACGGTAACTAATGTAGGTACGAGTAAATAGTAAGTTTTCAGAAAACATTTGGTGGGGTACTGGGGTACACCCTGCCGGCGCCGTTCAGCTGGTCTCCGAGTGAGCCAGCCCTCAGCAGTGCGATTCTCAGTGAGCTGTCAATCCATGTAATCAAGATAGAATGAGAGCTCACGTTGTGATCACTTTGCCCAAGCCTCCACTTCGCCATGTCTACAGAATCGGCCGGCAGTAGTGCAGCAGTGGCTCGTGTCACCGCTCGCTTTGCTCACTTATCGCATTCCCAGAACGTACAGCTGTTGTTTTCTGTCAAAAGAAGACATGTTTCTTGTGTATGTATATTTGCGCGCCTCTCCGTAAACAACTAGGAACGGAATTCACTGAAACCACAGACATTGTAGATTTAAATATTATTATTACGCTTCCTTCACAGATATTAAGTACTAGCGGACGTCACGCGGTTTCACCCGCGTTGTTCCCGTTCCCGTGGGAGTACGGGGATAAAATATAGCCTATGTTACTCCCTGATAATGTAGCTATCCATTGCTGAAAGAATTTTTCAAATCGGTCCAGTAGTTTCGGAGCCTATTTATTTCAAACAAACCAACAAACAAACAAATCTTTCCTCTTTATATTATTAGTGTAGATACCGATGAAATGGCTAATAAAAACGTTAAAGAAGCTAACAAGTTCCTCCCTAGAATACCCTGGTATCTGTTGGCGTCAGCCGCAGAACATTGGTTTTGGTGTCAGTTGATGTTAAAATACGCAACTAGCCTGTATCCTTTGGGCAAAGACCACAGAACACTAATAACCTAACGGGCAAAGACTCGCTATGAAGGATTCACACATCATGCATGTATTTGCATAGCACTTCGTCCGTGCTGCAATTTTCTGTAGGATCGCTAATTTTCTTGAAAATAAATTATAGCCTATGTTACTTCCTGATAATTTAGCTTTCTATTAGTTAAAATCGGGCCAGTAGTTTCGGAGCCTATCCGGTACAAACAAACAAGCAACAAATTCGTAGTTGCCCTTTATACTCTCACCAAAAAGAAACAAGCTTGTACATTTTAACGTATAAAAGCTGAATTCGAATCAATAGGGAGCTTAAAAACTTGTTTACGAGAGCGGGTGAAGTTGTTGGCACTGTGTGGCGTCCGCGTGGGGTGCGGGCGCGGCGCGGTGCGGTGCGGCGCGGCGCGGCGCGGCGAGCGCGGTGCGTGCGGCGCGGCTCCGGCCCCCGCCAGCGCGCGCAGTGCCTCGCAGTGACTCGGACGAGCAAGGCCCGTGCGACGCGCTACGTTGACCGAAACGCATTCTTAGTTTTGTTTTTGTTGCTGTCAAACCACATATTCTTATCGTAAGTACATTTTCTATTTACTATAGTGAGTTCGTATTGCATGATTAAGGTTACAAGGATTGAACTATGTGATGTCGGTACTGAATATCTCACACTCATCACGGTCGCGTCTCGCGCCGCGTCACTGGCGTCGCGTCGTTGTTCCGCTGCGCGCCGCGCCGAGCATTCGATAATGCTACATTACTTACCTACTTAGCTTATGTATGTTTACATTCTCGCGGCGGCGGTGGCGTGCTGTTTTTGTTTGGGAATATGTGTCTGATCTACGAGTACGTTCATATGCGTATTGAGTACATATTGCGGTCGTTTCGATTTTTCATCAGCAAGGTGCTGCCTCCGTGGTCGAGTGCTTTGGGCGTTTATTTTGAGGTTTAGCCGGTGGTCGTGGGTTCGATTTCCACGGGAAGCATACTTTGTAAAGTTGTTTCCAGTTTGGCAGGCTTGAATCACCTGATTGTCTGATAAAAAGATGATTCCGTGCTTCGGAAGGCACACATAACCGGTGGTCACGGCCGCCAAATGGCGGTCGTCAAATAAACCATGACAGAGGCCGTTGAGGCGGCTTAAAAACTCTGACACTAGAGCGTGTGGGGTCGTTAGACCTTACTGCCCACACGATAAAAAAGAAAATCAGCATGGTAAATTTTATAATCAAAATTTTATTGTCACCAGGAAATGATGGAAAAACCGAAAAGACCGATGTCAGCATACTTGCTGTGGTTGAACAGCGAGCGCGGGAAGATAAAGGCGGACCACCCCGGCCTGAAGGTCACCGAGGTAGCCAAGAAGGCGGGTGAGATCTGGCGCTCCATGGACGACAAGACCACTTGGGAGGAGAAGGCAGCCGTGGCCAAGGAGCAGTACGCGCGTGATCTGGAGTGCTTCAACGCTAACGGCGGCGGCCCTCCTCCCAAGAAGGCGCAGAAGAGGGGCGCAGCCAAGGCCAAGCCCGTCAAGGTGAGCCGGAGCAAGGCGAAGAAGGAGGCGTCAGAAGACGAGGACGACGCGGAGGACGACGAGCACGACGACAGCGAGTGAGCGCGCCACCCGCGCCCCGCGCCCCGCGACCCCCAGTGACGCGCGCCGCACACACGCGGGCCCGGAGCGTGCTGCGTGCCGTGCGTGCGTATCAAAACATTATTACGTTTAGTGAGTGTTAGTAGCAGTCAGAATACGATGCGGATGGAGCATGTGCAGAACTTACCGACTGTTTCATGTATTACTGACTGACGTTCATTGCAGTGCGCGTTCTCATTCTTACGTTCAACATTTATTTTTAAATGTAAACAAAAATACTACAAGTCACACATTTCTTATGAATGACAAAAGAAGTCGGCTGTTTGCTTCGAGGCAACAGAGCGATGATGATCTCTCATACAAAATTATTGACTGAATTATTTTTTATTAAATTAGTATGTAAGGTGCACTCGGCTAATTCCGAAAATCGGGTTATTCTGATAATTTATAATTACTACTAAACGCAGCCATACTTTTCGATCTGGCTAAATTCACCTAGACCGCATCTTAACCTGCTGCGGGGGCTTTACTTGACTCGGGGTGCTGCGAGCGAGCATGTGTCTAACGTGACATTTTTGTGAAAAGTGCTATTTGCCGCGTTTTTTGGATTTTCAGAATTACCGAACATCCACAATCTGTTAAGTTATTTAACTGATTGTTTTTTAATCTGATATATTGTCGTTTTAGTGAACTACTGAGTAGGTTTAGAACACTAGCTCAAGAATTTTTGCTTTCTCGGAATTATCCGAATCGGGTAATTCCGAGTCATTTATGAACATCTTTTATTTTGAAATAAAATAATTTCATTAGGTACCCGAACAAAACTTTAATAATTAATTAATTGTCGTTTTTACTTTTATTTGAAACAACAACTATTTTTCAAATAGTATACCTAACTAAGTACTAAAAGTGTGAGTACCGTGGGCTACTGGTCGGTAATTCCGAAATATAAATATCACAAAATGTATTTAGGCTACTCAGAGGCCATATCGAGAAATATTTTTGCGAGGGTAAACCTGTTCGAAAAAGGAATACGTAACTTATAACGCACTTTTAAGTATATTTCTTTCAGAATTACCGATGATACTCAGGAATTGCACTTGAACAAAGAAAAAATAACCAGGTTTTGAAACACTTTTATTTACAAATAATGAGGATATTTATACATCAAAAATCCTTTCGTAATTACCCGAATACACCTTACTAAATTATTTGAAATTCCACACGAATGTGAATTAATTATACATCTTGTGTGAGAACGTTGTTAGGCACTCGATGTATAATGTTTTACATGCTGTGTGAGCTCGAGTAGTGCTATTATACATATAAGTTATTATTACTTAAACTTACATTACTTATTAGAGTGATTATGAAGACTTGCTATTATCTAAGTTGACGTCGCTGCTGTATGTTTCAGATTTGTATGCATTTAATAGATGTAAGATTTTCTAAACTAAGCTATTGGTCGTATAGAATAAAAAATAATTTCGACTCCAGTTACTTTTTTTTAGTCTTCCTTTGATCATAGTAAACAGTTGAAAAGCTTCGTCGTAAAATAATGACGAGAGGGTTGAATTACGAACGAGGGGTAGGTATCGCTCGGCGGCAGACGCCGGCGGCATGCGGCAGCGGCGCGAGGGGCCGCGACTCGCCGCATGCTGGGGTCGGCAACTACCTGGGGCTACCTGAGGTGTTCAACGATTCATCTATTTCAAGATTTTTTTGTTTAGAGTAGAATGAATGTTATAAAATATGGAAACACAAACCGTCACATAATGTATAAGATCTTATAGACTTATTAAACAAGAGTTACCTAACGGAACATCTCTAGTATCGTATAGTAGGTAGGTACACTAGGTATTACGGAAACATAACCGACTATCGTAGTCGGTCGCATGTCACATCCAAGGTGAGCTTGGTGGGAGCTTGGTTTCCATCCGCGAATTTCGTTTGAATTTGGATTGCATCTGCCGTCTACACGGATGGCAACAAGCAAGGTCAGCTTGGATGGGTAACTGGATTACATCCTTGTGGAACTGGAACATGCTTTAATCTATACTAATATATAAAGCTGAAGAGTTTGTTTGTTTGTTTGTTTGTTTGTTCGCTTGAACGCGCTAATCTCAGGAAGTACTGGTCCGATTTGAAAAATTCTTTCAGTGTTGGATAGCCCATTTATCGAGGAAGGCTATAGGCTATACGGGAATGGGAAATTCCTACGGGAACAGGAAAAAAACGGGATATGCGCGTACGAAGTCGCGGGCAAAAGCTAGTCTACTTATAAATACTAATCTACTAGTTGTACCCATAGAGAATATATTGTACCTATTAGGTACAGCAACATTGCAAAATTTATTCTTCAAAATTCACATTTCAATGAGCGGAAAATACTCCGACACAAAATATACATAAATATCGCGCGCCGCCGCGCCGGGCCGGGTTGCGGATCATGCGGACAGCAGGTAAGTAGTGGTCGCTAGAGGCGCTCCTCGGGCCATTCACTACTACAGAGTAGTATCTACTAACTACAGAAGTACAGACTCGACCCGGTACCTACTTACCCAAGCTAAATATGCAGATTAATTACATTATACAGTGATTTCATCTTTAGTTTTAACAACACGCAACAAGTATGCCGCAACGAACTAAAAAAGAATCACAGAAATTAGATCAGACACCTCGGAGTAATCGGTGTACAGTATGCATAAAAAAATACGCGTCGAATTGAGAACCTCCTTTTTATTGGAAGTCGGTTAAAAAATTAACTTCAATCAGAATCCAAGGTAGGTTTACCTATTTAGTCATTTCTTTTCATTTTAAATCAATCAATTCAAAAACAATTTCCTCATGAATATTATACACTGTATGCTGCTATAAATCAAACGCAGTATGTAACCTACCTGTTACCTATCTAGGTACCTATCCAAATGTGATCGAAAAGTATTAGTTCATGGAGTCCGAGTGGGAGTCGCCGGCCGCCGTGAATCGATACCAGCGAACGGCGAGGCGCGAGGCGCGAGGCGGCCATGTGGAATTTATAAAGTGTCCGACGCGCGGCGCGGCCCCGAGAGCGTCTGCGCTCTTGCTTTTTCACGTGTCTCGCAGTGTGCGCCGCTCGCACCCGCGCCGCCAACGCGCGCGCGAGCGAGACGGACGCGCGGCGTGCCTCGCTGTGCGCGTGTCTGTCTGCCGCTGTGCCCGACGCCGTGTCTGCTCGCCGGCCTCGGTGCGGTGTGACGTGGGACGTGTACGCGATACAGATATTTATAAAAACTAGGTACCTACTACATTTCAAGTTTACACATTAAAGAAACACATGTTTGGAGGATCTAGTGTTTCCTTAAATGTTTTGTGACGTAAAGAGCTGGTAGCCTTCTTCTTAGTTATAGCAATTTGAGAGATCCGTTAGTAATGTCGACTGGCAAACGTAAGAAATGCTTAGAAGTGAGTGTGACGGGCGCGGAGGCGGGCGAGGTGGGCGAGGTGGGGCGGCTGGTGGATTGCAGCCAGGCCGACGACCGGCGCATGATCCGCCTGGTGCGCGAGCGGCCGCTGCTGTACGCGCGCAACAACATGCCCGTCGCCAGCTACTACTCGCAGGTCAAGAAGCTGTGGCAGCAGGTCGCCGACAACATGGGCTGGTCGGGTAAGGACTGCGTACTAAACTCTAGCCGTACCGCGTACTGCTAAAAAGATCGTCGATTTTTTGTGGGGGTCTATCCCAACTATATAGAAATGAAAGACTTCGAATGCATTATAGGAAAAGCCTTAACTCACCTGGATGGAACTTCAACGACACTTGATAACTTTCGTTACCAGTGGCCGTACGCGTACTGGTTGTACCTAATCAGTTGCGTTGTCTGCTGGAGATTGTGAGGTGTTTGATGATGATAAGCTAGTGGTGTGTTGCAGTGGCGGACGTGCGGCGCAAGTGGTCGCACGTGCGCAACTCGTACTCGCGCCACCTGCGCAACGAGATGTACGGCGTGCGCACGGGCTGCGGCCGCATGGTGTCCAAGTGGTACCTGGCCGACGAGCTGGACTTCCTGCGCGAGCACATGGCCACCGACACGTACGTGCGCCCCACTTCCCACCAATTATTTATACAGAGTGCGTTATTATTCTAAGACAGAGGGCTTAGTGCGAGTTTTTAAACGCAATCGATAGCGTTATGTTTTATTTAGGTTCTCGCAGTTACTAACCTTCGAAGGTTGCAACAACCGGACTTATTTGTGTGGACCTCAAATGAATTTAAGGCTCCCAGCCGAGGCTAATAAAACTTACAAACTAAAACTCCGCTCACTGAGGGCACCCCTTGTGGGGTACGGACCTCGGCTCAGCGGTGTCGTTTTGGGGAGGACAGCAAGGGAAAGGCTGGGTCATTATTTTCGGGGGGATTTATGTCATTTTGTACAGAGAAAAAGGTTTTCCGTTATTGTCACCAGACAGCGCTTATTTAGTTTCAATACAAATTGATGTTTACACGTAGCGCTTAGGGATGTTGTATGTAAACACTTATCGCGTAGGGAAGTTGTCCACAGGTAGCGCGTAGGGAAGTTGTTAACACGTAGCGCGTAGGGATGTTGTAAACACTTAGCGCGTAGGGAAGTTCTCAACACGTAGCGCGTAGGGAAGTTGTCAACACGTAGCGCGTAGGGAAGTTCTCAACACGTAGCGCGTAGGGATGTTGTAAACACTTAGCGCGTAGGGAAGTTCTCAACACGTAGCGCGTAGGGATGTTGTAAACACTTAGCGCGTAGGGAAGTTGTCAACACGTAGCGCGTAGGGATGTTGTAAACACTTGGTGCGTAGGGAAGTTCTCAACACGTAGCGCGTAGGGAAGTTCTCAACACGTAGCGCGTAGGGAAGTTGTCAACACGTAGCGCGTAGGGATGTTGTAAACACTTAGCGCGTAGGGAAGTTGTCAACACGTAGCGCGTAGGGAAGTTGTCAACACGTAGCGCGTAGGGAAGTTCTCAACACGTAGCGCGTAGGGAAGTTGTCAACACGTAGCGCGTAGGGAAGTTGTCAACACGTAGCGCGTAGGGAAGTTCTCAACACGTAGCGCGTAGGGATGTTGTAAACACTTAGCGCGTAGGGAAGTTCTCAACACGTAGCGCGTAGGGATGTTGTAAACACTTAGCGCGTAGGGAAGTTGTCAACACGTAGCGCGTAGGGAAGTTCTCAACACGTAGCGCGTAGGGAAGTTGTCAACACGTAGCGCGTAGGGATGTTGTAAACACTTAGCGCGTAGGGAAGTTGTCAACACGTAGCGCGTAGGGATGTTGTAAACACTTAGCGCGTAGGGAAGTTGTCAACACGTAGCGCGTAGGGAAGTTGTCAACACGTAGCGCGTAGGGAAGTTCTCAACACGTAGCGCGTAGGGAAGTTGTCAACACGTAGCGCGTAGGGAAGTTCTCAACACGTAGCGCGTAGGGATGTTGTAAACACTTAGCGCGTAGGGAAGTTCTCAACACGTAGCGCGTAGGGATGTTGTAAACACTTAGCGCGTAGGGAAGTTGTCAACACGTAGCGCGTAGGGATGTTGTAAACACTTGGTGCGTAGGGAAGTTCTCAACACGTAGCGCGTAGGGAAGTTCTCAACACGTAGCGCGTAGGGAAGTTGTCAACACGTAGCGCGTAGGGATGTTGTAAACACTTAGCGCGTAGGGAAGTTGTCAACACGTAGCGCGTAGGGAAGTTGTCAACACGTAGCGCGTAGGGATGTTGTAAACACTTGGCGTAGGGAAGTTCTCAACACGTAGCGCGTAGAGAAGTTCTCAACACGTAGCGCGTAGGGAAGTTGTCAACACGTAGCGCGTAGGGATGTTGTAAACACTTAGCGCGTAGGGAAGTTGTCAACACGTAGCGCGTAGGGATGTTGTTAACACTTAGCGCGTAGGGAAGTTGCCAACACGTAGCGCTTAGGGATGTTGTAAGCACTTGGCGCGTAGGGAAGTTCTCAACACGTAGCGCGTAGGGAAGTTCTCAAAACGTAGCGCGCAAGGATGTTGTAAACACTTAGCGCGTAGGGAAGTTCCCAACACGTAGCGCGTAGGGAAGTTGTCAACACGTAGCGCGTAGGGATGTTGTAAACACTTGGCGCGTAGGGAAGTTCTCAACACGTAGCGCGTAGGGAAGTTCTCAACACGTAGCGCGTAGGGAAGTTCTCAACACGTAGCGCGCAGGGATGTTGTAAACACTTGGCACGTAGGGAAGTTCTCAACACGTAGCGCGTAGGGATATTGTAAACACTTAGTTGGAGATGTTTTTGTCAGATTGCAACTGCGATGCGAATCATCATCTTCTTGCCCTTATCGCAACACGTTTTTTCTTCCACTCTGCCCTATCTGCCGTCAAACTATCTGTAACTGCGATGCGAGTGCGAGCTTTATAAAAATGCAGGAATTGTACCGCTCTTAACCGTGCATCATTTCAAATGAAAAGGCGTGTTGTGAGCACTGGCAGATCCAGGGCGGTCTAAGGGGCTCAAGCCCCCCCCCCGGATTTCCTTCAAGTCATTGAGGACTTACTTCACTTTGCTCAAATCTAGCCTCCGCAGAATCAACCCCAACGACAATCTTGGATCCGCCACTGATTGTGAGAGAGCTTTTATACTTGTAGCTACCTATATTTTGGGGTCCGTCCGTCCTAATGAATCACTCGTGTCGTTTCTAATAGCTAACAACAATTTTTGGGGGTTAGGGGGCAACTCGTCCCACTTCGATACTAGGACCAGGGACCAATTCCATCTTTACTAATTTGATAATAGGCAACTGGGTACACGATAGTTTAGGCATTCGGACGATTGCACTACTGGATATTCTCTAGGGCAGGGATGGCTAACCGGTCGATCACAATCGACTGGTCGATCGCTGCTAGTAGTCCATTCGATCACCGCAAGGATAAAAATATAAATACTAATAACAGACTGCGCAACTAATAAATAGGTCATATTAATAAACATTTACCAAAATACCTTCGCTAGCTTAAAACTGAATACTGGACCTTCATTCAAAATTTAAAAGGGTGTTAAACAGGGCGATTGACGCTATCCCAAATTATTTACGAGCACACTTGAGGAGATATTTAAAACACTGGCAGCCTCATGGAAGACCAAGGTATTGAAGTCGGCAAAAGGAGGTTGACAAACCTCCGACTTGCTGACGACATTGTCCTTTTCGCTCCCACAGCTCCAGAATTGCAGAGTTCCAGACCATGCTCCAAAAATTGAGCACAGCTAGCTTCAAGGTGAGACTAGCGATGAATCGGTCTAAACCCCAGCTAATGACCAACAGCACTAAGCGTAAGGTCGAGGTGGATGGGCAAGTAATACATTATGTCGATGAGTACATCTACTTGGGCCAGTTAGTTTCTTTCGTAAACAGGCAAGAAAAGGAAATCGATAGCCGCAACGAAAATGCCTGGAAAAGCTACTGGTTCATGAAGACGCTTATGAAAGGTGATCTGCCGAAGCGCACACTCATCGAAATGTGTACTCTACTTATCCTAACCTAAGGTGCTCAGACCTGGTCGCTCACCCAGTCGCAAAACTTCGGCCTCGGAGTTTGCCAAAGAGCGAGGGAACGCAGCATTCTGGGCGTAAAAAGACAAGAGAGAATTCGAAACACCACGCTTCCGTTTCGCGATCCAAAACGGGAATAATGGACGTGGGTAAGAAGGCTGCCAGCCTTAAATGGGATTGAGCGGATCACGTAAGCTCTGTGGGCATCTGGGTAAAAGTCTCCACGCAATGGGTGCCCGAAGACGGCCGGCGCGTCGCCGAGGCCGTTTCAAAAAGAGGTGGCGAGACGACCTGGATGCGTACCGTGAGGGCTGGTATGAAACGGCGCTAGAAAAGAATTCATGGAAGGACAATGCGAGTGCAGAGAGCAGTGAGACAATGCGAGCTAATTAAGAAGAAAAACAGGTTAATGAAATATATGTACTGAACTTTTCTGTTTCATTTAAAATTTTGAGAAGTATGTACGAGGAATTGGTAGATCGCACAGGGTTTCGTCAGTCAAAGTAGATCTTGGGTCAAGTTGGCCACCCCTACTCTAGGGGTTTATTGGTCCCAATAAGTGATACTAACTGTAACAAAGGGAAAGAAAACAAAACTGAACTGAAGGTTAGTTGATCTCATTTCTTTTATGTAATCGCGACTTCGTCTGCGTGTTTAGAATTTAGTCAGAAATTTAAAAGATATTAATTAAAAGTGAGGACTTTCCTTTAGTTTGTCATGTACTGTCGGGTGTTATTACTCCCCAGAATTTGATCCTTATTAGCGACACTTTCAGATGGTGTAATATTAAAGGGTGTTATTTTTTTTTTCAAAATGTGTTGATACCAGGCAAAATGAATTCAGATTTTTAAAAAATGCAAGAATACAGTTTCAGTTTTCATCAAAATTGGGCCATTCTCACCAGGAGGACAGAAACATGTCAAAGTATTTGCGGCGCTGGGATTCTTAGCTGTTAGGATTTAAAAGTACCAGGACACCAGAAACATGTCGAAGTATTTTCGGGGCTGTAATTATGAGCGCTAAAGATTCACAAGTACCTGGAGACCAGAAACATGTCGAAGTATTCCCGGGGCTGGAATTGTGAGCAGGTAAGATCGACAAGTACCCTGTATTTTCTCTCTGGAGCAAATTCTAAATTTCACGCGGACGAAGTCACTGGCAGAAGCTAGTGATTACATAGAAGGAATGAGATCCACTAACCTTCAGTTATGTTTCATTTCGCTTTGCTACAGCCAGTATAACTTTATCGGGTCCAATAAACCCCTAGAGCATCAACGCTCAACGAGCATCACTCAAGCTGCGGCCGCGGGCCGCATGTGGCCCCCCAAGCTGTTCTGTGTGGCCCTGTAGCCTAAAACATTATTTATTCATTGTTGCTATATTTAATACATCTTACTACCAACTTCATTGAGATCCCGGCTTACTAAACCAATCCTTGATGATGTGCTGAGCCTATTCACCCTCTAGAAAAACGAAAAAGTTGGTATTTGCAGTAGCAATTTATACTATACTAGCTGTCCCGCGCAACTTCGTCTGCGCCACATTTTTCTTAACGTGATGATATATAGCCTAAAAAAAAAAAGATAAATGGGCTATGTAACACTGAAAGAATTTTTCAAATCGGACCAGTATTTCCCGAGATTAACGCGTTCAAGCAAACAAACAAACAAACTCTTCAGCTTTATATATTAGTATAGATAATTCGAACTATCCATTTGTCAAATATTCAAAAATCACATTTAATGTAGATACTGTTAAATTACTTATAGATTTTTGTTTTACTGTATAATATTGCAGCCCATCATGATAAAAGTAGAAGCGCTATGTGGCCTATGAAGAAAAAAGGTTGAGTGTGGCTGCACTAGAGAATATCCAGTAGTGCAATCGTCCCAATACGTAAAGGTTGAGTGTGGCTGCCCTAGAGAATATCCAGTAGTCCAATCGTCCCAATACGTAAAGGTTGAGTGTGGCTGCCCTAGATAATATCCAGTAGTCCAATCGTCCCAATACCTAAAGGTTGAGTGTGGCTGCCCTAGAGAATATCCAGTAGTCCAATCGTCCCAATACCTAAAGGTTGAGTGTGGCTGCCCTAGAGAATATCCAGTAGTGCAATCGTCCCAATACGTAAAGGTTGAGTGTGGCTGCCCTAGAGAATATCCAGTAGTCCAATCGTCCCAATACCTAAAGGTTGAGTGTGGCTGCCCTAGAGAATATCCAGTAGTGCAATCGTCCCAATACCTAAAGGTTGAGTGTGGCTGCCCTAGAGAATATCCAGTAGTCCAATCGTCCCAATACCTAAAGGTTGAGTGTGGCTGCCCTAGAGAATATCCAGTAGTGCAATCGTCCCAATACCTAAAGGTTGAGTGTGGCTGCCCTAGAGAATATCCAGTAGTGCAATCGTCCCAATACCTAAAGGTTGAGTGTGGCTGCCCTAGAGAATATCCAGTAGTCCAATCGTCCCAATACCTAAAGGTTGAGTGTGGCTGCCCTAGAGAATATCCAGTAGTCCAATCGTCCCAATACCTAAAGGTTGAGTGTGGCTGCCCTAGAGAATATCCAGTAGTCCAATCGTCCCAATACCTAAAGGTTGAGTGTGGCTGCCCTAGAGAATATCCAGTAGTGCAATCGTCCCAATACTTAAACTATCGTGTACCCAGTTGCATATTATCAAATTAGTAAAGATGGAATTGGTCCCTGGTCCTAGTTTCGAAGTGGGACGAGTTGCCTCCTAACCCATTTCTGGTACTGACCGCAAAAGGGTTAAAAGAAATGAAAGAAAACTAGTTTATTTAACACACACAAACACACACAATGTAAAAAGACAAAGGAACACAAATAAAAGGAACTTAATTCTAAAACAATTACATTGTGTGCTCCGCGGCTGCGCCAAATAGGTCCAGTTCAGCAAAATGCCGGACAACGGAGTCGAAATCATTGTCCATTCTTTTAAACTTCAAAGTAACGGGAAATTCCTGGATGAGGGAGCCACAGAACAGGAAAGTGTAGCGGAAAGGAAGTATTTCGCGGTTACGCCTGCACTGGTCAATGGTCTAAAGCTAATAGTACTCGTATGATGATGACTTATGACTTGACAATACCTACGTTACAAATGTAGCGTCGCTTTCCTTTTTGTTGCTGAGTCAGCGTGCGTCTGCTTCCACAGGAGGCCGTCGCGCTACTCGTACGCGCCGCTGCTGCTGGAGAGCGCCGGGGGCGCGGGCGGGGCGGGGGCCACGAGCTCGGGCAGCGAGGCTCGCGAGGAGCTGCAGCCCTTCATCTCCAACCCCTGGTTCGCGCTGAGCAGCCCCCCGCGCGCCGCGCCGCTGCAGCTTACGCTGGAGCCCCAGGAGCGCGCGTGCGATTCGCCCGCCGCGTACGCCTTCGAGCCCGACGAGAACTCCGCCTACTTTGACTTCTTCCGCGGCATCCACAACGACTACCAGGAGCTGCCGGCCAAGAAGCAGCGGCTGTTCCGGCGCGAGTGCTTGGCCTTCCTGCACCGCCTGCTGGACGAGGCCGAGCCGGCCGAGCAGAAGGCCGCCCTAAACCTCAGCCACGCCTACACCGCCGACACTGCTGACACTGCCTACTCGGACGACGAGCGCGACTGCAAGCCGCTCATCATCGACAGGGAGGACTCTGACGGCGACCGCTCCAACGGCATGCTCGAGCACTAGGATGGGATCATTGATAATTGATAGTAGCAAGGTGAACTCGTGCGTGAGACGCTATGTTCCTAATGTGTCGAGTCGAGGGCTCGAGGCGCGGCGCCCGCGTGCCACTATGCCACAGAGTCACCTCGTGAGCTCAAGGCGGACCGTTCTGCAGGCTGTGCGTAGTGCCGGGCGCGGCGCCCGCGTACCACAGCCGCACAGCGGAGTATGGGTGAATCTACTAATAGTACCTAGTTAATAAAATGAGGCGCAGACTTTTGCAGTTCTCGCTCAAACTAGATCTAGTCCGATTGTTATATGTCTTCATGAACGATCATTTGGCACGCAACTCCATGCGGCGACTAATGTTAACTAAATATTGTAAGAAATGAAATGATGTTATTTTAATTCATAAGTGCAAACAAATATTAGATACTAGTTGAGCCACGCAACTTCGTCTGCTCCGCTCCTGTTGTTCTTAGCGTGATGATATAGCCTATAGCTTTCCTCGATAAATGGGCTATCTAACACTGAAAAACATTTTCAAATCGGACCAGTAGTTCTTGAGATTAGCGCGTTCAAGCAAGTAAACAAATAGACTCTCCAGCTTTATAGATTAAAGTATAGATCAATTAATGATTAAATTTAGCGTGTGTTCCGAAAATATAACCCAGTGGCCCAGTGGTGGTAAATAGGTATAGGCCAGTGCTCATGACTACCTCCTCCTGACGTCAAGTGGTGTCGCACAGAGCGGCCGCCCAATACTTAGAAGCCGTCAAAATTATTTTTAACCGACTTCAAAAAAAGGAGGAGGTTATCAATTGGACTGTATTTTTTTTTTTATGTTTGTTACCTCATATTAACCGACTGGATGAACCGATTTTCATGATTCTTTTTTATTTGAAAGCTGGTGCTTCCCGTGTGGTCCCATTGCCACCACGTCAGGATCTGATGATGGAAACCCTGAGAAATCGAGGGCAACTCTCGAAAATTGTAGGCACGCATCTGGTAGAAACTTGATATTTGTGTGTATATCGGGTGATACTACAAAACAATGAAGGTTTGGATCACACCTGATGATGGAGACCACAGTGAGCCAAGGGAACTCCACATCGGTATGTAGGAACTACCAAGTGTTTGGGCTTATTTCATTCGTATTGACGAGACCTTTACACCGAAAGCAACTTAGTAAGTTTTATTTTCATAACATAACATCACGCCGGTACACTCTGAATGGGTCCGCAGGTTCCACTAAAAAGTCAAAAATAAAAAACTTTACAAAAAAATATAACCGACTTCCAAACAGAACACTAAAAAGTATAAAATAAGTAACCTTAATTTCGGAAGTCGGTGTTATAAAACAAAGAAACAAAACCAAAAACACCGACTTCCGAAAAAAACTGTTTACAAAAAAATATAACCGACTTCCAAAGTCGGTTATATTTTTTTGTAAAAAGTTTTTTTTAACAAATGGGTGATGCAGAATGAATAAAAACATCTTAATTTATTTAATTTTCATTATTTTAGTTAATTTTACAATTTTTAATAAATATTTTTGAAGTTATTCAAGAAATTAGACCTCGCACTTGGTCAGTTTTTACTAAAAATCGTGTGAGAGTAATAACAACTAGCCATAATTATATCAAATTTAAATCTACTAAGATTTGCAAACATAAAGGAACTAAATATTGCTGAAAAAATCACCATTTAAACCCCCCCGTCCCCCATGTCATCAAAAACTGATAAAGTGCGAGTCTGACTCGCGTGCAAAGGGTTCCGAACTAATTCCATTTTTTTAACATGTTATTTTAACACTACAGACTGCTTATAGATTTTCCTGTAATCTTTAGGTATAGAACTATTATCAGCATTTTTTTCAAAATTTTAGGCTCATTAGTTTCGGAGATGAGGGAGGAATGGTCATTTTTTTGTTTAATTTCTTAAATAAGTTCAAAACGGTTTATTGTAAAATTAGGTATGAAAAAAATATAATTAAAACCCTCACAGTGAGCCCTTTTATTTGATATGTTACACGATACAGTTTGAAAACTTTTTTTTTTAATGTTCTAGTTTGACCCCCAAAAGTAATCCCTATACTAAAAAAATATTTATGTAAGTAAAACGTCCGTGTTTGGGTCAGAGAAATCCATATGTATACCAAATTTCAACAGAATCGGTTCAGTAGATCCGGAGAAAACTGGCTGTGACAGACCGACAGACAGACAGACGGACAGACAGACACGGTAGGATCACTCTGAGACACCCGAGTAATCCTATAACCCTAACAATAAGAATCGAACTAATAATGACCTTTTATTGACAGTTTTTGTAATCTGTGTAATAATAATACTTATAATGCTATTTATAGCGAACACTTCTCTTAGAACCTATTAAATAACTAAAATGTGTGTAAAATTAACTAAAATAATGAAAATTAAATAAATTAAGATGTTTTTATTCATTCTGCATCACCCATTTGTTAAAAAAAACTTTTTACAAAAAAATATAACCGACTTCCAAACAAAACACTAAAAAGTATAAAATAAGTAACCTTAATTTCGGAAGTCGGTGTTAAAAAAAACTGACCAAGTGCGAGTCGGACTCGCGTGCAAAGGGTTCCGAACGAATTTTTTTTTTTAACATGTTATATTAACACTACAGACTTCTAATAGGTTTTCATGTAATCTTTAGGTACAGATCTATTATCTCCATTTTTTTCAAAATTTTTGTCTCAGTAGTTTCGGAGATAAGGGGCGGGAATGGTCATTTTTCGTCTAATTTCTTGAATAACTTCTAAATCATTTATTTTAAAATTATGAAAAAAATATATTTAAAACCCCAGAGTAAGCCCTTTCATTTGATATGAAAGGGCTTACTGTGACCCTTTCACACGATATTGTTCAAAAAACTTTTTTTTTTAATTTTCTTGTTTGACCCCCAAAAGTGACCCCCATACTCAAAATTTAATAATTTTCGTAACACGGATGTGTTTGGGTCATAGAAGTCCATATGTGTACAAAATTTCAACAGAATCGGTCCAGTGGATTCGGAGAAAACTGGCTGTGACAGACGGACAGACAGACAGACAGACAGACACCCGAGTGATCCTACAAGGGTTCCTTTTTTTTCGGAACCCTAAAAACAAAGAAACAAAACCAAAAACACCGACTTTTCACCGCGTGCAAAGGGTTCCGAACCAATTCCATTTTTTTGAACATGTTATTTTAACACTACAGACTGCTTATAGATTTTCCTGTAATCTTTAGGTATAGAACTATTATCTGCATTTTTTTATTTATTCAAAATTTTAGGCTCAGTAATTTCGGAGATAAGGGGGGATGGTTATTTTTGGTCTAATTTCTTGAATAACTTCAAAAATATTTATTAAAAATTATGAAAAAATATAATTGAAACTCTCACAGTAAGCTCTTTCATTTATATGTCACACGATAAAGTTTGAAAAACATTTTTAATTTTCTAGTTTGACCCCCAAAAGTGACCATACAAAAAATCTATTTATTTACGCAATGCGTCCGTGTTTGGTTCACAGAAGTCCATATGTTTACCAAATTTCAACACTCGGTCCGGATCAACCGGAGAAAACTGACTGACTGACTGAACTATATTCAAAAGAATATAAAACCTATCCGAGGTGGGATGCGAAAATTTTTCATTTTCATTCATACTTAAATAGAAATAGCATTATGGAGTGATGCAAAAAAGCTTATTAACTGAGAGAGGGCAGAACACGAGAGCGAGCGAAGCGAGCTCGAAAATTCTTGTACCGTACAAATCCTTATCCTAATAAATATGTTAGTCATATTGAGTGTTTAGTTTAGAACAAAATTGCTGTTCACACCATTTAATTTGGATGAATATCTTAGGAGATATACCAAAATTAAAGTAAGTCGCGCAACCAAATAATTATAACGGAGATGTCCCGAACCGGTAGACACTCGAGAGCAGACGTCGTTGACGATATTATTGACTCTGGCAGTTAGATGTTCACTTTGTTAGTTTGGGCTAAATAAATATTTGCACCCGTGCGGAGCCGGGGCGGGTCGCTAGTTAAATGATAATTCATTGCCACAGCAAAAGATGACTCCTCTCTGCGGCTCTAAAAGATAACTTTAGCAGAATCAGAGAGCACATCACGCTACCCGTCACTGTCAAATTTTCCCAATCAACCTTGAACCTAATGCGTTAGCGATAGAGATGGAAATGAAATTTGACAGATTGTTGCGTGATTAATATTATGTGGCCTTTTAGCGCCTCTGTTCTCATTTCTCGTTGTGCGTGACTTTTCTAGGTTTCGATAGTTTGGCTGAATTAAAACTAACGCGGACGTGTGAAAGTGTAAAATGGAACGTTTTTTAGTTTGTTGAAGCCACTGAGCGTGTTTACTAGTTACTACAGGTACCTACAGAGGGCCTAGCACGAATATTTTGACTTAAGGTCAGTTGTTCAACAATGAACCACCTAAATTTGTACCTAACCACCATAACTCAAAAGTTTACTTTTGAAATAAAATTGTATCTGAAATAAAAGTAGTATAAGTGTAGGTTAGTTGACTACCTTTTTGCATTTAAGACATAGAACTTTTAGTGATACTATTCATAGAACAAGTATTTTTTTTTTTCGAAAATGATATTTGGCTCATTGTGTCCACCCCCTGTACACAATAAACCGGAGGAGTCTGTTACAGCTAACCATGAGGCACACAAAAGAGATACTCGATCCAGCTGTGATTGTTCGACGCTATCACGAGTCGCCTCTATTAAGTATTTGGGTGTCACGCTAGATGACCAACTCACCTGGACTATGCATTTCACGTTGACAATAGCTAGAATTAGAAAACTAGTATATATCTTTAAAAACTTGCGCACAGTTGCAAATAGAACTCTACTTGTACAAACCTACCGAGCTTTGTGCGAATGCATTATCAGATACTGCATTTGCGCATGGGGAGGTGCAGCAAAAACCCATATGATAGGTGTCGAGCGGGCACAGCGTATGGTGCTTAAAGTACTTTTATACTTACCGTATCGACATCCCACATCTTCAGTATACGAACTTGCAGGAGTATTATCTGTGAGAAAGATATTCACCTATGAAATGCTACGAAGATACCACAAAGAAGTTGTTCCTAACCTGCCCATATCACAAAAGCGCGTGGAAAGATGCCCTGTTCCTCGTACTAGATCAGCATTTGCTAGAAGACACTATGCTTATCTTGCTCCGCATACCTATAATAAATTTAATAAAATCCAGAAAGTAAGCAAATTGAATAACAATAAATTTAAAATAATTCTATATACATGGCTAAAGTCAATGGACTATAATGATGTAGAAAATCTCATAAAAACATAACACATTCTGCACAGCACACCCACACACTTACACACCCATATACACACCCACACAAACCCACACGTACACAAACACACCCACACAAATACGGCAGCACGCTTGTTAGCTGGTTAACATTAGGTTTATCAAAAAAAAATAAAATTGTTTCTATTCTTTTAATTTATTCTGTCTGACGTAAGATTACTGTCACTTTATTAAGGGGAAGACACTAACACCTGCAACACAGTTTTTACTAGCGCAGGTGCTAGGGAATCCTATAATCCAAATTGTATTCATTATGTCAATAAAGAATTATTATTATTATTATTATTATTACATTGAACCAATGAAAGTCAAAATGTTATTTATTCAGAAATAATTACACATATTGTTAGAAAATCTGTCTTTAATAAACAAATATAATATAACTTGTTTTTTTTTATGACCGAAATTATTTAATTAGGTACCAGAAAGAGAAACAATTGTTTTCAATCAGTGAAAAATTAAAAGCTATGAGACTTTATTTATAACTAGCTTTTGCCCGCGACTTCGTACGCGCATGTCCCGTTTTTTCTCGTTCCCGTAGGAATTTCCCATTCCCGTATAGCCTATAGCCTTCCTCGATAAATGGGCTATCCAACACTGAAAGAATTTTTCAAATCGGACCAGTAGTTCCGGAGATTAGCGCGTTCAAGCAAACAAACAAACAAACTCTTCAGCTTTATATATTAGTATAGATTAATAATTTGTGAAAGGCTTTTTAACATAAAATAATATTTTAACCCCCCACCAAAATAGAGGGGTGTTATAAGTTTGACGTCGATGTCTGTCTGTCTGTGTGTGTGTGTCTGTCTGTGGCATCGTAGCTCTCAAACGGATGGACCGATTACAATGCGTTTTTTTTTCATTTGAAAGCCAGTTTCCTTGCGGTGGTTCTTAGATAAGTTTTATCAAAATCGGTTGAGCCGTTTGAAGATCATCAGCTCTTTTCTAGTTGATGAAGGCATTTAATCAGCTTTTACGAGTCTGATCGATGCGAAATTTGATATTCTGTTACTTCAATGACATTGCAAAAACATGGTTATTTTGACCTGATGGTCAAAATAACCATATCTGAGGTCTGCAGAATACCCAACTCCTCACGGAGTTACAGCAGAGGTATCGTGTTTGGACTCAGTGGAATGGTTTCAATGAACAGATTATATTTAGATCAGTAACCTCAACCTGATGCTGAAGCATGCCCTGAAATCTACAGGATACCCAACTCCTCACTTACAGCAAACCTTCCGTTTTCGTATTCATTTAAATGGTCGCAATGAATAGGCTATAAATAGATTGTGATCAGGGCTTGATGATGAAGCAGAAAAGAGAAATGAGTGAAAACATTGGTGAGAGATGCTAAGCTACTTTCGTTCGTTCTACCGATATGATATTTTGGTATACGATGTAGGATGTAGTGCCGTTTAGATGAGTGTAGATCATGTGTGGATGGATGGAGAGGGAGAAGACTGGAAAAAAGATGGTTGGATTGTGTGAGGAGTAATATGAAAGAAAAGGGAGTTAGTGATAGCGTGACGGCTGACAGGACAGAAAGAAAGTAAAAAATGTGTTGTGCTGACCCCAAGTAACATGGAGTTAGGGCAAAAAGATGATAAGATCATAGGTTTTTTAGTAGTGCCTATTAGGAAAATTAAGTTTAAAAAGCATGAAATAAAAATTAAATTAAGAATTTAAAAAACCCCCGACAAAAAAAGCCGGCGAGTCGGACTCGCACACGAAGGCTACCATAAACCTTAATTTTTTAACCCCCGACGCAAAAACGACGGGTGTTATAAGTTTGACGTGTGTGTGTGTGTGTCTGTGGCACCGTAGCTCCTGAACGGATGTAACAATTTTAATTTTGATATATTTTTTTTGAAAGGCGAATTTAGTCGGGAGCTTAGAATAATAACGCAGTCGGGAGTGTTCTTAGCTATCTTTGATGAAAATTGGTCCAAGATGGCCGCCGCCACAAAATGGCGGATGACATATTTTTTCACAATTCACTCAATATGGGTATCAAATGAAAGGGCTTGACTAGGATCAATAGAAATTATTTTTTACTATTAAAGTTTTTTTTTGCCGGGGGTTTTTAGAATTTGGCTACACGGCTTTTTTTTGCTTGAAAATATACTGGCATTATGGAGAAATCTGTGACGAAGAATCGCCATATTTTGGTGCTCTGGGTTCTACAGCGCCATAACGAAGCGTCTGCGAAACTGACAAAATAAGCTGTTTTTCGGTCGATTTTCCGTCATATGAACTTTTTAATTTCCAACAAGTACCAAGCCGAATGTGGCAGATGTGACTACCCACCATGGCACCACGTCCCCTCATCTCCTCGCATCCGCATCCCTCTATGTGGCATCCGCATGGCGAGCGTTACATACACATGTATGCCTATATTATTACAACAGCATTGCCTGAAGGCATCGGCGGGCGTGTGCCTGCCGCGTGAGGATACCGCCGATCATTATATCGTCTTGTGGAGGAAGCTGGCGAGCATCAAAGGCAGCCCACTCGCACGCATCGCACGCTCAGACGCGTGACGTGCTCGCCCCGGGCCCCAAGCGGCGTCGCCGTGTGTTCAGTCACGTTCATAGTCCTATTGGTGTTATCAAAGTTTCAGGATGTTGCTTTATTATTTTGAGCCATAATTTTCCAACTGCAGTACAAAGGCCTTTCTATTCTCCTTCCACTTCTTCCTATATTGGGCTATGAAGCTTTGTGTACCTACAGATTAGTTAATTAGTGATTAGTTTAGTCAGCCGTACAGTACAAAGATACAGGCGCCGCCGCGCTGCGCCGATTGCGTGGCGACAGTGGGCTGCAGTCGCTGCAGACGAGCTCACGGGGAGGATGCTCGAGAGACACGTGTGGGGGTTCCCAATGCTGCGCGCTGCTAGACGGCACCAGTCACATCAACACATCTAGCGCACCGCAGAGCTCACTGAGCCACTGAGCGTAGCTGTGAAGTGGTCGTTGTGCTACTCACAAGCTCACAGCGATACTATATCTGGCAGTGTTGAATGTTGTTACAATAGGATAAACTTTTAAAGTGTGCGTGGATGGCCAAATCCGAAACTATGAGGAATGTCGAAAAACACTAAAAGGAGTCTCGAGCCCGATTTTTATGAAAACTGAAACTGCATAATTAGATATTTAAAAAATCGGTGTTGGATGAGGCCATAATGCATGAAATATTTGTTTATTTTTTTATTTATTGTCAAACATTACATTACGGTACACTATTTGTTTTTCTTACAGTTTTACTCGCCAAACTTATTAGTTTAATGGCGAGAAGCGCTTGTTTAATATACACATATACTTATGAAAAACCAACCTTAAAAGTACCCAATAAGTACTATTTCGCTCAAGGATTAGTCACACCGGCACGAGTAGATCGCGGACGAGCCGCGGACACTGGACACTGACAGACTGCGAGTACCTACACAGGGCCAGACACCAAGCCACACATCCCCAGCATCGGCCAACCTCGCATCGCACAGAATGTCCGTACAATAAGAAGCCAGCCCTCATTTAACCTCTCCAGTTGCTACTCTAACTCTTGCGCAAGTGAGTCTAAGTACAGAAAGAAAGAAAACTTGCTTATTTGGTACACATAGGTGAACACAATGTAGGTATAAGGAATTTTAATTTAAAAAACCCCACGCGCTACCGCTGCATAGCAGAATAGATGGATGGCTAGTCAGTCGAAGTGGAATAAGGGATCTATCGTGGTTCGGTTTGACCGTTTTACAGTCAGTTTATGAACTGAAATAAGTGCAGTAGGCCTTGCCTTAAAAAATATAAAAAGAAACTCGCGACTGTTAAACTAAAATAATGACACAAAAAAACAGTAGGCCAGCAATTGAAATAGGGGCGAAACAAAGTTGTAAAATATGTATCTACATCCGAGTTGGCCACCCTGTATTAAGATAAAAGGCTTCATGTAAGTAGTAAGTACTTATGGTATAAAATAGTATGGATGACCGATATGCCTGCATGGCCGTCACCGTAAAGTGCCCCCGAGACGTTCAAACTATTTGATACAAACACGTAGATTTTGGTTTCACTCAAACCATTTTGATAGTTTACATAGCTAGTTTGAAAGGTTTGTCACATAATAACACGTGACACCCGGGGCGGATTTTCCCGGCAGGTTTTGTTGCGTCAAACGTTTAGGGGTGACACCCGACAGTGACAAAACCTAGTCAACGAACGATCGGGTGCCACGCCACGCCTAAACCCGTTTAGGGGAGACACACGGTGCGAGCCGACCCTCTTCGCTAAGCTACTGCATTTGAACAAACACGGCTCAGTTTGCACTGGATTTTGTAGTGTAATTTGTACCATTCTTTGGACCAAATTTTTTATTTGAGGTGGGTTTGCTCTTGACTCTAGTCTAGGTCAGACATGACAGAGACAGAGTCTGCGATGGAGCGAGCTTACCCAGAAGGAGCCTGTTCATTCTGACTTTAAAGAGATGAGGAAGTATAATCTACTAGTGGACGTCACGCGGTTTCACCCGCGTAGTTCCCGTTCCCGTGGGAGTACGGGGATAATATATAGCCTATGTTACTCCCTGATAATGTAGCTATCTAATGCTAAAAGAATTTTTCAGATCGGTCCAGTAGTTTCGGAGCCTATTCAATTCAAACAAACAAATCTTTCCTCTTTATAATATTAGTGTAGATAGGAGACCGACAAGCAGGCAACCTTGCGGCGATGAGCCAAGTTGTGTAGCTTAGCATCCACCAGTTTTACGTCGCCAATGAGCCTCTTAGCTCTGCGTTCCACCGAGTCAAGCGCGGCAAGCTGGTACTTAGCTAAGCCATCCCAAAAGTCCAAATTGTTTTCTTTTCTTTTTGTATTAATTTGAATTTGGAGATTAGGAGGGTCCCCTCTTAATCTCCTAATTCTAGTCTCGAGGAATTTGATAAATAGGTATTTGAAGAAACTATTGCCGATGGCGTCGCGCTGCGTGCTTTACTTGGTGGGGCCAAGTGCGAAAGCGACATCTGCAGCTCAGGCTGATTTTACCTATAAAACTGACAAAAAGACGTTTTGTATTCTGCTGTTTTCTTCTTCAAAACATGACTGATCTAAAAAAATCATATATCAAAATTTAGAAGAAGACTATATTTACGCTTCTATTATTTTGTTAATAATAATAAGCAGCGAGAGCCTCGTTGATACACACTCGATCCTGTTTTGCGGGGCTGTTGCGGCATGTCGTATAGCGAACGTCAAGTTCCCTAGTGGTGACGAAGCTATACGACCAAAGCCTGCTGCACCAGCTTGGCAGTGCAGAATCGAGCGGCGTATTGATGAGGCTAGGGCACTCATCGGCAAACTATACTGCTTCAGGGAGGGCAACACACGACCACGCGTGATGCGCTTTGTGAGACGGGCGTTTTCGGGGACTGATATCAGCCCTCGAGATTACACGTCCCGTGTCACTGAGCGCATCGACTTCCTGAAGCAGAAAGTTTGTGCATGGGCAAACCGTATTCGGCGGTATAAGCGGCGGGTTGACCGATACTCGCAAAACCGCATGTTCCAGAGCGATGAGAGGTGGGTGTACAGAGCTTGGGAGCGACCTGAACAAAGTGTGATGGACGTGTGCCGCCCGGATGACATTACCACGAGTACATTCTGGCGAAACATCTGGTCGGTGCCTGTCTGTCATGCCGAGACTGGCTGGATGCGCGATGTCGAGCGCGTGTGTGAAGCTATACCACAAATGGAGGAAATCACCATCACTCCACTAGATGTAGCCAGAGCAGTCCGTCCATTACCGAACTGGAAGTCTCCGGGACCGGACGGACTGCATAACTTCTGGCTTAAATGGTATAGCAGATCACACGCGCTCCTGGCATCTCAATTCCAGTCATCGTTAGAGTCTGGGTCGCTACCACAGTTTCTAACAACGGGCGTTACCCACCTGCTCCATAAGACTGGTAGTCCTGCGGAACCCAAGAACTATAGACCAATTACTTGTTTGTCGACGGTCTATAAACTTCTTACATCCATCCTGAGAGTAAAGATCAATGAGCACATTGAGACTAACTCAATTATGTCTGCCTCTCAGAATGGATGTAGGAAGGGGTCCCGCGGAACTAAGGAGCTTCTCCTCATAGACATGGCCATAAGCCAACAGGTTCGTCGATCCCGCAAGGATCTGTCGACACGTTGGATAGACTACAAGAAGGCCTATGACTCTGTGCCACATACATGGCTCATGAAGGTGTTGGAGTTGTACAAAATAGATGCAACTCTACGCACCTTCCTTGAGTCATGTATGAGGCAATGGAAAACAGTCCTTCGCTATCCAGGATGTCGACCGATTCAGGGGAAAGATGAGCCTGTATTGATTAAACGGGGAATATTTCAGGGCGACAGTTTGAGTCCGCTTTGGTTTTGCCTGGCTCTGAATCCTCTAAGCACATTGCTGGAGGATTCAGGTCTGGGCTATCGGTTGAGAAGAGGTGGTCAGGCCGTATCTCACCTTCTTTACATGGATGATCTGAAACTCTTTGCCTCCAACAATTCGCGACTGATGGAGCTACTGAAGGTAACTGAAACCTTCAGTAGTGCCATCAGGATGGAATTTGGTGTGGACAAATGTGCAGTCATGCATGTAAAGAAAGGGGAGATTATGGAATCTGAGGGAATTCAACTCTCGGATTCCATACAGGTTAGATCCCTCAGCTCGACCAAAACCTACAAGTATTTGGGTATGTCAGAAGCATTGGGCATTAATGTTGCTGACATGAAGCAATTGTTGAAGGAGCGCTTCTTTGGTCGCCTGAAAAAGGTTTTGAATAGCCTTTTGTCGGGCGGAAATAAGGTGCGCGCCTTCAACGGTTGGGTCATGCCAGTATTAATGTACTCTTTCGGCATACTCAAATGGACTCAAACCGAACTCAACGCCCTGGATAGGAGAGTCCGCACACTGTTGACTGCAAATCGGATGCATCACCCACGATCGTCGGTGATGAGACTGTACATCCCGCGGAAGTGTGGAGGTCGAGGCTTTTTAAACGCCAAGACTCTCCACAACCGCGAGATGTGCAGTCTCAGAGAATATTTTCTCAAAGCTGATGTGGGTTTGCACCGAGATGTGGTCACAGTGGACAAGGGACTCACCCCGTTGTCCATGGCTAAAGAGAACTGGCGCAAACCTGTGATACTTACCACAGATGACCGCATGGAGGTATGGAAAGGCAAGGAGCTTCACGGGCGCTTCTATCGGGCTCTTCATGGGTCCGATGTAGATTTTTTAGCGTCCGTGGCCTGGCTACGTTTCAGTGATCTCTTCGGGGAAACTGAAGGTTTTGTCTGTGCGATTATGGACGAAGTTATCTTGACGAATAACTACCGGAGGCATATTATGAAGGACGGGACAGTGGACGTGTGTCGGGCATGCCACCGTCCGGGTGAGTCCATCAGACATATTATCTCCGGTTGTTCTCGTCTGGCTAACGGCGAGTACTTGCACAGGCACAACCAAGTGGCCAGGATTATCCATCAGCAACTTGCTTTGAAATACAAACTTGTAGATTCTGAGGTACCATATTACAAGTATGTGCCCGACCCAGTTCTCGAAAATGACCATGTCACGTTGTACTGGGATCGGTCTATCATCACTGATAGGACTATTATAGCCAATAAGCCTGATATAGTGGTGATAGACCGATTAGCGCGCCGAACAATGATAATTGATGTTACCATCCCGCATGACGAGAACCTCGTGAAGGCTGAGAAAGAGAAGCAAATCAAGTATCTCGACTTAGCTCACGAGGTTGTCGACATGTGGAATGTGGACTCAGCTGTCATTGTGCCGATAGTCGTTACGGCCAATGGCCTGATGGCCAAAAGCTTCGACGACCATCTGTCGAAGCTGGCGTTACGCGGTTGGATAAAGGGCCTGATACAGAAGGCAGTACTCCTCGATACGGCTCGTATTGTGAGGAGGTTCCTTATTCTGGAGCCCTAACCACCGGTAGCTTGGACCCTGCTCCCGACACCGGCGGACTACTATTTTTTTATATTTTTAAATGTTTTTTTTATAATGTGTTGTTTTTAAGAAATATTTAAAAATGTAAATTAGTATGTAAGGATAAAAAATAAAGAGAATAATAATAATAACCCACCGCCGTATCTCTACGTTGACGTCGTGGTGAGGCTTGCGCGCCCCAATGAACCTTAGGTACTCATACTTAAGGTGAGGGGCCAGACAAAGAGAGATACAATCCGCTAGGCAGTTTTGTGGCAAACTATTGGGCAGTAGCGACCCCACGGACCTGATCTCCCGGGAGAAGTCTTGTTCTTCATCTCCGGTTTGCCTTTATTGGCTGGCTGGAGTGAACACTGACGAGGAACAGAGCTCCCACCTCTTTCTTGCCTTAATCGGCCGGTCTGAGTGGAGATTCGCAAGAGCAAACGTGCTCGGGAGAAGGATATATAATCCAGTAAGATGCTGGTAGGGATCTTGACCGTACTTCCGGGATTGTCAGTTAAAAATAAAAATAATAATAATAAACCGGAGGCATATTATGAAGGACGGGACTAGTGAATGCAAACCGGTTTCACCGAAATCCGAAAAACCGGTTTTTCGGCATATTTTTAGTGGCTATTAAACCGGTTTTTATTTCAAGTTTCCGGTTTTTCGAGTATTTCATTATTTTTGAATGTGAATTAATAAGTAAGGATAATAAATAAAGAGAATAATAATAATAAATTTATTTGTTACAATATTGCTAACGGTTAAAAACTTATCAAATTTGTCTGATAGTTGTCTGAACACGGCAGTAAAAACGAGCTATATTTTTGGGTTTTTGGATTGTCATAATTCTATTATTTTTTTTTTTTTTGGAAAATGTTAAATTATATTTTGGGTTTTTGGGAAAAATCATTGCTCTAGAAGCATTATCCACGAAGAAAACAGCAGAAAACGTTTGTATGGAGAAAGGCCCAATAGAATTCCCTCATAATTTACCTAATAAACACAAGGAAATCGCGATAGGCATTTCACAATTGAAACATTGGGTGCAACAAGCTATGGCATATTGCTAAAATCCTTGGAAACTATTGAGTCAGCTGAACAATATTTGAAAGTGATGTCATCAGCAAGAAGCAATCCTAGCCCGTTCAATGTATTGATGGCTCGCTACCTTATTGAAGATTGGAATAAAGGTTTACAGGTCTTTTTGTCTAAGAAACCCACAGCCACAGGAAAAAACAAAGCTCGGTTTGCTACACAGCAATATATTAAACTCGACTTTAGTCCTGAAGGAGTGATAACGACCTCAAGATTTTATGCATCTCCGGATTTAAATTTTAGATTAAAGAAAAATGTTTTGCCAGGAAGCAAACATGATTTGAATTTGCAGCAGGTAGAAAAACCTGGAGTAAAAGACGTAAAGATTAGGGACGTTTTATCCTTGACACCTTTCATGAAACCTGAAAATGCTGAGTGGTTGAAACAGGTCCTGACCTTACAGGCAGGCCTGAAGGATCAGGCTGTACCGTCCAGGAGGTCAGATGTAGATGATTCGGAAGCTTCCCTTCAGTCCAGTGAATTTTTTGATGATTCTGATTAAAAACACCAAATTCAGAAAAAATGAATAAGAAAGTTAAAAATACACGTAGTGGTAATAAATACACGTGTTTAACTTACATTTTAATTAAAAGTAATTACATAAGTATTCAAATTGTTATTTATTTTCCTTAAAAATCAATAGTTAAATTAACGTCCTATTTGTTTACCAGTTGGGTGCAACAAGGGCGGATAATACAAGTAAAAAAAACTTGATTTTACGATGTTTCTGACTGCTTTAAAATAGTTATTATACCTTAATCTTTTTACTTAATCATGGGACTAATAAATAATAAAGTAAATGTAAGTCAAATTATAAGTAAGTATTGAAATATTATAAGACATTAAAATTGTCATTATCAATTTCCTCTAAACTCTATTTTACAACATGTGCCACAACACTGATTACAGCCACGTACAGAACCAAACTGTGCAGTGCCGTTTGATGAACGTTCAAACCTTCAAACGGTTTCATCAAACACGTAGGGGAAAGTGGTCACCCTTCGTACACTTTTTACATTTAAATTTTTTTCTCTGTGATTTATTGTCATAATTATGTAGTTTATGCACCAAAATGTAAAAAATATGTTGTAGTTTGTAATAAAAAAGTCTGAAACTATTATGCCGAAAGGTTAAAGGGTTAGAGACCTTTTTCTACGATTCGATATTTGTACGAATGTACCCCACGTACGTACTTTCGTACAGTAGGTAAAATTTAATTATTGACCTGTTTGAACGATACCGTAATTTTTATACCATCCCAATTCTTATATTTATTTTTATCCTCGTCTAATTCTGCAGAAGAAATAAAAAAACCACGTTACGATTTATAAAATAAGTACATTATGAAATCTGAACTAAATCAAAGGTTCCGATAGATATAAATTAAAAATGCCGTAATTATTACATGTGTATAGAAAATTTTAAAAGATAGTTACTGTATTATTTCATAAAAATCTAAATTTGATGTATTGGTGATAAAAAAGATCTAAAAGGGAACATTCTTACGCGTACGAATGCACCCCCTGTATGTCTGTCCGAATGTACCTGTAGTGTATGTATATACTTATGATTGCTTTCGAGCGCGTACGTCACAACGTACAGTCAGTCAACGGTCAGTCAGTGTTCAACCGTCAGTCAGGCAGCACGTGGTGGTGCGTAGGCGAGCCAAATACCTACTATTAGTGATACGATGCGTGGACACTACATATGGCGACGAGGACAAAAAAATAATTAAAACTGTAAGTAAAGTGACTTTATAAAAAAAAAAGAGAAAATGTGACTGGCGAAGTGGCAAGATAATTTACTTATGCTACTTAGGTACATGAATGTTACTTATTCAAACTAAGAAAACATGCGACATTTTCATTTACATTTCTCAGCTATTATTACCTATTATTATTTACCTTTACCCAAAATATGGTTTAAACCATTAGTTTACTTTAATTAACAAATAGATACCCATTATGATTCAAAATTATAAAACTTTACACCTACTTAACAGTGGTGACTATTGCTTAACTTACGAAAAAGTCATTACATTGGAATGTTCAGCTACACTGATAACATTTTAAGGAATGTTCTTCGTTGTTTAGTAACTCGCACTAAAGTAATAATGGACTATAGAATAATCATAATGGTATTGAAGAACAAATGTTAAACTGTGTTTGTTTATTTACACCTACGTAAGTTATAAATTACGACAAACATTAATATAATGTCGGTTTTACCCTACCCAGTGATCTTGTAATTATTATAATATTCATAGGTATTGCTAAATTGTTGAAGTACCTACATGTGCCATAATGAACAAAGTGATTAGTGGATATTTCAATAATTCTGAAAAATAAACACCACCACATCTTAAAAACGTGGTCAGAGACGTGGAGTATTTTTAATGATTTTCTTATTTTGAACCCTAATATTATGCTTGGCCTTATCGGAAGGATAGGTTGCAGTATTATTTAAGTACTGTGGTATTTATTGGTGGTTATTTAGGACAAGTTCAAAAACAACTATTGACCGTCTGGACGTTTCCTAATTAAATGGATATACCCCAGTAACTTACTTATATTCCATGTAAACTGGCGTAGTACCTGGTCATTTAATCGACAAATAAATAATAAAGTTATTTTCAAGTTTTATAACAGTATAATGATATAATAATACTGATTTATTATGACGTTGGAGCAGCATTGCTGGTCATTAAATTGACACCGTTTGACTATGTTCAGAGGATCCTCAACAGCATTATTGGTCATCAAATTGACGCATTATAAAAAGGAAGCAGAATTTTGTGATAAAAAAATTGATATTGAAAAAACAACAAACTAGTTGGTTCACGATATAACACTAACATGTCCCAACTCACATTGGAGAAGTTCGACTGCGAAGGAGAACGTTCTTCGGTTGGAGTTAGATGGGAGCGTGGGAAACGAACACTATCTATTTCGATGCTTCTGGTATTGACAAGATCGAAAAGAAAAAGGCAACGACCTGGGAGTCTAACCAGGGACCTTATGCTTAGATATTTGATTTGTACTACATGATTAGTTCTAAAATAATAAATCAAAGAGCGCATAAATTTAATTGCAGTAGAACATACCTACTGGTCATTAAATTGACAAGTCATCATCGAATGACAGTAATTGCAGTAAAACATACCTACTGGTCATTAAATTGACAAGTCATAATTGAATGACAGTAATTGCAGTAGAATATACCTACTGGTCATTAAATTGACAAGTCATCATTGAATGACAGTAATAACAGTAGAATACACCTACTGGTAATTAAATTGACAAGTCATCATTGAATGACAGTAATTACAGCAGAATATACCTTCTGGTCATTAAATTGACAGTTAGTTATCAAAGACAAAATAGGTCAGCAGTGCCTAGTGGTACTATTTATGTACATACTGGTCATTAAATTGACAAATTTGATTGTGAGGGGGAACCTTCATCAGTAGGAACGAGATAAAAACGCTGGACGTAGGAACTCTTGATCTACCTGGAAGCTGTTGGCATCAAGGGTAGTGACAAGTATCGTGTGTTGGACGGCCTATTTATCGGGGAAGACTATAGGATCTAACATCATGCTACGACCAATAGTAGCAAAGCATTAATGGATAATGTGACGAAGACGAGGTTGCTCGGATCAGCTAGTTTAATAATATACCAGATACAAATATCACCTGCTGATGGAGTGGATGTCTTTGAAGTGGCTATCACCAAACTCCACGCATACTTTACACCTAAACAAATTGAGAATTAAGAACGTCACTCTTTTTCATTGATCAAACAAGGGGCAAATGAAAAGTTTCAAAAATTTCTTAGTACGGCTTAGACAATAAGCAGACAGATTTCAGTTCAAACAGAGTCGAAAGACATACAATATGTGTTCAAAATCGACGATGACAGTTTACTAGATTGTCGTATAGGTGGAATGAAGGTTAAAAAAAAAATGTTAGTAGACTCTGCGTGTAGGTAAATCCAACTTTAATCACACACAAAACTTGGGAAAATATGAAACAAAACAAGTTTTTGTTTGTTCTTAAAGTAAGAAAACCCAAGGGGTTCTTCCTAATGGTCTTGTTAGGTCAAGACCTAACAGGACCATTTGACGCATATATAAAAGTAGCAGATAGATCCGAAAATGCAACTTTTTTACTTTTTTGCATCTCTGATGGAACTAGAGATCTACTTGGGAAAGAAATTGCCATGGCTATAGTTATAATAATAATAATAATTCTTTATTTTCGGACAACAATGATCCAGCGTGTTAGTAAACAATATTATAACCTATTACTAGTGTTAGTAGCTAAAATACAACAGAGAAGAAGACAACACAGAATAAATATTATTGTGAAAAGGACAACCCCAATCTAATGGTTAGTGATAGTCCTTCTCACAAAACTTTTAATTATCGAAGAGTCGATACTCTCCGCCACAGTTTTTAGTATACTGTTGCCACTCGCCCACAACCTTGACAACAGCGACGCGGTTTTTTTGCGAATGACGGCGTGGAAGCCATTGGTTCGGTTTTGCGCAAACATACAAGAAGCGCTGCACCATCGTGGCAGTCCCAACAGCATCCTAAAAATGTTATTATACTGGACGCGTAGGTCATCCAGCGATCTTTTGGTATAGTTGACCCAAAGATTCCCCGTGTAGAAACCCTGGCAATATGCTTTAAAAAGTTTTACTTTTACTTGATAAAAGTAACACTTTGATAATGGGTGTACTTAAAATCGGATTACAAATTGACCAAATGGAAACTAAGACAGTTTCCGAAATCCAATGATGTTTTAGTGGAAGTGCCAATCGATGAGAAAGTACAACCAGCTTCTCAATCATTAAGAAGGATAATAGGAAGAAAAGTTGAAAAAAAAATATAAAAGAACGGTTACCAGTAACTAATCTTAAGACTATAATGTACCTACCATATTCTGACAAATACATGATTATGGTTGGAGAAATATTCAAGGAGCGTAATTCCCTGCCAGAGTCTGTGTTTCCTGATAGTTGCAAACTGGGAATCTTTAAGTCGGGAGTGATTGGGTTGCTTCTGGGCAAGCGTGCTCCATCTTCAACCACGTCATCGCTTGCCACCAGGTGAGATATTGGTGCCTATAAATATAAAAAGCGAGTACTTAAAGAGATTCCCGTAGGTGGTAATAGTTTCAACATTTTATTCAGTACGAACTTAAAGAATGAGATATTGCATGGCAAGGTTGCCATAAGGTCATATTCCAACTTAGACGTGTTTAGTGAAAATTGGATTTAAGCTTTTATATTAACGTGTCGGTGACAGTTTTCTTACATAGCAAGTTATTAAATTCAGTTCGTAAATTCTATAGTAAACGATTATAAACCGTAACTTGATATTAATAACATTGATTAAAGCTGTAGGGATACAGAGAATTCTGAGCTATTACAATTTCTGAATAGATTTTTCGCTACCGGGTTGCTTACTGTAGATGTAAGTTAATATAAGTAAGATTTAAAATAATATTGATTGATTCAAACTGTTCGGTGCAGTTATGACCATGATGCTCGTAGATTGACGTAGAGTAATTCATGAACGTAGCCCCTTCACATGAACGTAGGCACAAACATTGACAGGCCTAGGTTCTCTTCTCTTCGTAAACTCTGATGTGCATAACTTACCGGTTGGTATGTTTTAAAATCTCATTGTCGGGAAGATGCCCAAGGCCAAGTATATGAATAATTGACGTTGTGAAGTTATGAAATAGATGACGAGTAAGCATAAAATTATTTTGTGTGAACAGGTTCTTAGTTCTGTGGGTCGGCGGGCTACCAGGATATCGTAGCAGTATCACAGAGTGATATAGACGAGGAAGTCTGTATCAGGGTGTCGTTGCTATTGGTGGTACTAATTAGAGTTTACTCGGTATTCTTCCCATGGGGAAGTGCGAGTATAGGAATTGTGTTTTGCTGAGCTATGAGATAGATGTTGACTGTGAATAAGATACGTACATTCTTTGTTAAAATCAATGTGAGTTTTATGACTTCATTGGTGCTTGGACTTGGTAATCACGAATACTAGTGAATCACGAATCAAACCTAAAGGATTGATTACAGCCAGTTTAGAACTGTCGAATGGCTAAAACACTGAACGAAAAGTCAGTTAACTGAAGATTTGGAATAGCTCTGTGTGTAAAAAAAAAAAATTTTAGACAATTGCCGTAGAGATTAACGAAAGCAAATTTATTGGGGGATATTGAAGTATATAATGATGAAACAGGACAAATGGTGAAAAAGAAATGTCGTACATTTATAGAAATTGAAGGTCAGTGGAAAGTTTTTAATGATAAAAAAAACCAAGGAATTGAATCAAAAAGATACATCTGCTTCATAAATAAGATTGATTAATTATGACTAAATTAAAAAGAGAAAAGGGAAGAAAGATAGAGATAATAATAATATCAAGGCATATAACATTGAATACAATAAAGAAAATCAAAACAATTATCTCACATGTGATCATTGAAAAAAATATAATTGGTATATAATTACAATATAGTATAATCGGGTCGTTAACGAAAAAAAAATAATAATAAAGGAGTAAAATACCTCTAGTGTCATGTACAGTGTATGGAAGGAAATAAATACTTAGTAATAAATACATATATATATTTTTTATAAGTACCTAGATCCATAAAAAACTTACTACAGGAAGTATTTATACACAAATAAAAAAAAGGAAGGGATGTAGTGTATGTATATACTTATGATTGCTTTCGAGCGCGTACGTCACAACGTACAGTCAGTCAACGGTCAGTCAGTGTTCAACCGTCAGTCAGGCAGCACGTGGTGGTGCGTAGGCGAGCCAAATACCTACTATTAGTGATACGATGCGTGGACACTACAGTACCCCTGGCCTTCCACCAAATTAAACTGCAACTTTGTACAAATTCTAATCTAGTATCAAAAAATATAACAACAAAAACTCAAAATAACCAATATTAACATTAATTAATCATCACTATTTTGTCAAAAACATAAAAATTATACCTACGACTGCAAGTTAAACTTAAGTAAAAAAATTTACTCGCAGCGCGCGAAAACACGTTATGTCTTTTCAGCTCACACAGAGTAACGCCACAGACGCGAAACTCCGCAAGCAACGTGGCGGCCGTTATGTCTACGTACACATGCAAAGGCGTGTTTATGTGCCCTTTAGTTTTTCTGTTTTTCTAATTGTACGAATGTGCCCCGCGTACGAAGGGTGACCACTTTCCCCTAAGGTTTGAATCAAACCGTTTGACCGTCTCGAGGCCGCTTAAGAATGAAGACGAAGCTGCGAAGTAGATAAAATGGCCGCTGTGTCAAAGATGACTAAATAGTTAGATATAACGTCTGTGTTATCTCCCCCCTTCCCGTCCGCATTATTTTACCGCGCCCCCCGCACTGCCTCGCAGACTCGCCCAGTCTAGTATGCCCCCAGTCATCGTAGCGGATGTACGTGTCAAACTTTGAAAAGTGGAATAATAGTGCAAATCCAAATTTTATGCTAGTGTAATCCTTTTATGCTAAATATGTTGATGTTTAGTAGCTTTTGCTGGAGCCTTGTAGCTTGTGTGTAATAAGTATATTTTATATATTCCTTAAAAATTTTTGTTACTTTTTTCAAGTATGTCATCTAGCGGAGCTGAGCAGGCTAGCGTCGCCGGGACGTCAGGAGGCGACGCGTCGCGTGCTGCTCACATAGACGGTGCGTATCGCTCGCAGATGATAGCGCGTGGCGTATGACGTCATCGCGCGTACTTTACGGCGGCGTGGTGTTGTTGCAGAGCGCGCGCTGCTGGACGCGCACTTCGTGTCGCTGGTGCGCGGCTACGAGGAGCTGTACCTGCGCGAGCACCCGCTGTACGAGGACCGCGTGCGACGGCGCGCCGTGTGGGAGGAGATCGGCGCCATCGTCGATCAGCCGGGTGAGTACTAGCTAAATACTTAGTAGATGACCCGGCGAACTTCGTATCGTATCACTTTGTAACACTTTATTTTCTTTTCTAAACCACCCCTTTAATATATTAGAGCGAACAAAACCAAACAATATTTATGTTTGAATCGGTCAAGTAAGGTCGTTTTTTGAGTTTTAGCGAGGGCAAAGAACAGTAGGTAATTTTATATTTTTACAAATACATGAATAAAATTGAAGTGTTTGTTTTAATATCAAAATAACAGTTTTTTTACTGAGTGCATACCCCTCTTGCGTCCGGCCCGCGCGATAATTTCACAACAAACTAGACTTTTTCCCTTTCGTCTAAGGTATAAATAATAATATTCATTTAACTCAAGTATTTAATTAAATCGAAATAAAACACCTCACACTCCTCGTAGTTTAACCGCGATGTCTCGAGCGCTCCCCTCGACTCGCTCGCAAAGGCAACATTGCCGCCCATCTACGGTTATTAAAACACGTGGTTTTGATTTAACTTAAAAAAATGGTATTTTTGAATTGGTTTCATGAAATAATAATATTTTTGAATTGTTTTTTTTTATATTTTAGTTTAGTTTTTAAATAAAAACAAATTGTAAAATCAACAAAATTAAATATAGTTTAATTCAATCGAGTCGAGCTATCCTTTATTTTGCTTAGACGGTAGTCGGACAAAAAATCAGCTGATTTATGTTAATTTTCTCAAACATGCTTGGAAATTTTAGCATTATTTTGAAAATCTTCTTCGAGATAAATTGAAATAGCTGTACTGGCCAAATACATGCGAGCAGCGGCCGGCAAAAGTTGTATGAAAATCCATATCTGTAGTGGTTTAGCGGCCAAATAAATTACATAATAAACTCATATCTGTCGTGAAATTTAAAAATGGAACGATCTTTGACTCCGAAACGTGGCAACCAAGGAGGTAACTTATCAAAGGTTTTATTTAACTTTCGAAGTGGCTTGCAAATGAAGGGGTAGGCGAAAAACAAGTAAGGCCGAGACGAGTTCGTCCATCAACACCAATGATATTAAAACTATAGATACGTTGTCCGCACTCTAAAATGACAACATGAAATGAAGCCAATTGGCCACATCGCGCTTAGTTACGCACCAACCTGTCGCACGACACTACGTTTGTTTTTAATTTATGTTGTGTGTGTAAACCTGTGCAAAACATAAAAAAACATGCCGTCGTGTGTTTTTTTATAGTTTAATTAGTAAAACTAATTAACGTATTATATATACTTTATTTCCCTTTCTTCACGCGTATAAGTAGCTATCTAGTATTTTCGCCGTTTTAAACGCCGCGATGTTGGTTCATGACGTGTCTATATATAATACGTCATTGATCAGCACCACTTTTGCTGGCCGCTGCAGTATTGTACTATTATGTTACCACAACTCGACATAATGTACGGGTCGGCTGATAGGCCAGTCACCGTAGACAGATTAAACGCGTTAGGTCGCAGAAAATTGGACCATCCTGATTTTTTGGATGGTCGTTAGGATCTATGCCAGTAGTGTCCTCCCAATTTTTCAACCTCAAAAGACCTGTGCTAACTGCGTGGGGCTCAGAAAACTCGGTAATTTTCAAGAGAAATGGTGCGTTCTACGGAGAAAGTCAATCTAGATACTTTTAAAGTAGACAAAATTTGATACAATTTGACTGTAACGGTTACTCTGTAAATATAATAGTGTTGACGTACAGCACTTCAAACATAGCTATTTTTTTCCAAAAAGTTCGAAATTGAAGTTTTAGTTTTAAAGTCTGGGTAGGCAATATCGTTACATTACCATATTTTTTTGCATAAAACTTCTAAGAACACTTCAATGACTACACGGTGACGTATAAATTACTCATGTAAACTTTTCCGTCGTAAAATTATAGGTAATTCTTTGGTCGCGCAGAGTAAATCTAGAGGATTTTTTTTGAATTCCCTCCCTGCTCACTGATGTCTGCACACGACATTGTAAGTAGGCACGGGCAAGGCGAATCAATATATTTTCAGAATATATACCACGTATGGCGATGCAATTTTAAAATTACGAGATATGACTTTTTGGTGACGTCGAAATCGGTTCATCTCTACATATAGATATACTAAAATCTATACTTTTTTATAAACTGGCCAAGTCAGACTCGCGCGCAAAGGGTTCCGAACGAATTTCTTTTTTTACCATGTTATTTTAACGCTATAGAATTCTAATAAGTTTTCCTGTAAAATATAGGTAAAGATCTATTCTCTCCACTTTTATCAAAATTTTAGGCTCAGTAGTTTCGGAGATAAGTGGGGGGGAATGTTCATTTTTCGTCTAATTTCTTGAATAACTTCAAAACCATTTATTTAAACATTATTGGAAAAATATACATACTAAAAACCCTCGCAGAAAGCCCTTTCATTTGATATGTCGATATTATTCAAAAAACTTTTTTTTGAAGTTTTCTAGTTTGACCCCCAAAAGTGATCCTCATAATAAAAATTTAATAATTTACGTAACGCCGGGGACGGTCAACTGGCGATCTTCTTGTGTATGTCACGCACTGCTGGGGCGAGGCCATCGAAAGACACGGCGAAGCACTTGCCGTGTCGCTCGACATCTCGAAGGCCTTTGACAGGGTTTGGCACGCAGGTCTGCTCAGCAAGCTTCCTGCTTATGGTATCCCAGTTGGTTTTTGTAGCTGGATATCAGACTTCCTGAGTGAACGGTCGATCCGAGTAGTCGTTGACGGCTGCTCCTCTGACCTCATGGCTATTGATGCCGGAGTTCCTCAGGGGTCCGTTCTCTCTGCAACTCTTTTCCTGCTGCACATCAATGACCTACTTCAGCTTGGTCTTGTTGGGTACGCAGATGACAGTACGGTTTCAGAGAGATACTTGTCCAGCGCAACAACCGGCGGGGATGAAGTTCGTTCCTTGAGAGAGGCCATGGTAGAGCGGACAAATTCGACCTTAAGCCTTGTCTCCCAGTAGGGTGATAACAATGTGGTCACTTTTAACGCCACCAAAACACAGGCCTGTCTTTTTACCGCAAAAAGGAGTCGTTTTGACCAAACTCCTACTTTTCGGGGTGCATCTGTTCCTGTGACTGATCGCCTCGAGCTCCTAGGCATGGAGTTGACATCCAGTCTCAACTTCGGCGCCACCATCGAGTACAAAGCCCAAACTGCTGCCAAAAAGCTGGGCATCCTAAATAGGGTGAAGCGATACTTCAAGCCTGGATAGCTTTTAACTCTATATAAAGCGCAAGTCCGATCCTGCATGGAGTATTGTAGCCACCTTTGGGATGGCTTAGCTAAGTATCAGCTTGCCGCGCTTGACTCGGTGGAACGCAGAGCTAAGAGGCTCATCGGTGACGAAAAACTGGTGGATACCAAGCTACATAGCTTGGCTCATCGCCGTTAGGTTGCCTGCTTGTCGGTCTTCTACAGATTGTACTTCGGTGAGTGTGCCCAAGAACTCCACGACCTCATTCCACCGGCCCCCTTCTACCATCGGACATCCAGACGCACTGCATCTTACCATCCCTACCTTGTTACTATTCCACCAATTCGCACTAAGCGTTTCCAAACGTCTTTTATAATGCGCACAGCAAAGGAGTGGAACTCTCTGCCTGCGTCTGTGGTTCCAAACGCTTACAACCCTAATCTCTTCAAAGTTAGAGTGAACAGGCTCCTTCTGGGTAAGCTCGCTCCATCGTAGACTTTGTCTCTGTCATCTCTGACCTAGACTAGAGTCAAGAGCAAACCCATCACAAATAAAAAAAAAAAAACGCTTCCCTGTTTAGGTCACAGAAGTCCACATGTGTACCACATTTCAACAGGATCGGTCCAGTGGATCCGGAAAAAACTGGCTGTGACAGACGGACAGACAGACAGGCACCCGAATGATTCTATAAGTGTTCCGTTTCTTGTTCGGAACCCTAAAAACGTTTACACGTTAAAATGCTCACTCTACAAGGAAATTCGTAAGAGATGAAGTCGTAAACCAGTTGATTCAGGCAGTATTTTTTTTTTCAGAAAATTAACTACAGTAAAAATCGATTTCGTAGTCCCTAATTCACTTTATCCTTACTAAAAATGTTAGTATTAGTAGATTTCGTCAGGGGATTATAGCTGTAAGAGCGCTAAAAATCTTTAACTTGGGTACTCAAAATTAGTCACCTAAATAAGTCATTAACTCCGAACCTACTGACAATTACAAAGTCAAGACAAGTCACTACCAAAGGTTCTTTTTAGGAAGCTCTTTTTACTGGTATAACTAGTAATAGGAGTATAATTTTTCACATTTTAAGGTTATCTCCAAACGGACCTAAAATTAGAAATAGTTATATTTATAGCAAAAGTCCTTTTTCATAGCTCTTTCCAACGATGACTACAATGATTCTATGGGGTGCTAAAAAATGCTTAACTCCAGTATTTAAAATTATTTGTCTGTTCAGGTTTAATTTCATTCAATACCTCGAACGAATTCATAATTGACAAAAGTCGAATAAGTAGCAAATGATCTTCTAGAAAAGGGATTTTTTTGTCTTAAGGAAATTGAACATTCGGGTATCTTCCCATAGTTGGATGACCATTCTCGTAGATTATTGAAAATACTTATTTATATTATGCTGGGCACTTCTGTTGCACAAGTCAGCTGAGGTCCCGTCATCACGTAACGTTTTCTTCCACATTTGAATACTCCCAAAATATGTGCAATATTTAAGATCGATAAATTTTATAGATTTTTTTTAAATTGTCGATACTCGTTTTCATTTTAAATGTTCCACTGAGCTATCTAACATATATTTTTTGAAAGTCCAGCAAATCATAGAGCTCCATTTTTAAACTACAATTTCGTTTTATTTTGTGAAAAATGGTTCGTGTTTGATGTGCTATATGTGTCAACCTGTAAAACCAATTCAACTGCATTTGCACTTCAACTGTAGAAAATTTTATCTACTTTAATAGTCCACTGATTGACTTTTTATGTAGAATTCACCGTTTAGAAGATATGAACCAACGTCTGAAAAATGAATGAAAATTTTGAAGTTTTCCGAGGACCACGCAGTTAGCACAGGTCTATCGAGGTTGATAAATTGGGTGTACACTACTTGCATCTACCCTGATAACATCCCAAAAAATCAGGATGGTGCAAAATACTGCGACCTTGTGAAATGAAATGTCTTGTATGACCAGCGTACGCGATTTTAGGGGTTTTTATAAAACAAGTCTACCTCTGACACTGAAAAACAAAGTTGTCTAACTCAAAATTGCATTTTTTTTTCGAAAGGAGATGACCAGTTTCTGTCCAGGCGAGTTCGGGATCATGTGCAGGATTACAGTTTTTCACCAAGACTTAAAAATAAAGCTATAATTTTTTGTGGTTATACATATTGTTACGAGCTTAGGGTTCGTTACAATAAAAACAGCCGATTAAACAACCAAAACTGACACTTGAATTTATAACACTAATTAGCACTTTAAAACACACTAATTATAAAACACAATCGCACTACTGAACACTTCACTTCACTACAATTCGCAGTTAAAGATCGCTCTCGAAGTTATTGTTTGTATCGCCAATTCAATACTGACTGCCGTCGCCGGATGTCCGCCCTTTATATACCGACAGTAATTTCCAGAACCCTCCTGTATGGAAACCTCTGGAAAGTTCGGGCACACACAGGTCCCGACCGACCAGGTGTCAAAACATCGAGAATGTTCTAGCACTAAATGTCTGCTACTGGATACTAGATGGCGCCAGCAGCATGCCAGTGTATGCTACTTGATACTAGATGGCAGCACGTAAATGTTTGGTTGGTTTCCGCTACCTGATACTAGATGGCGTTAGCAGCACGCAAATGCCGCCATGTACCCAACATTAATTCTGGCGCGTAACAATATTATTCCGAATAAGGCCAAGGTTAAAATCTCTAAAAAACAGTATTTTAATTGTTTCCGCAGTATTGCACGATGTATCCATAATCATCCGGTAACCATAGTAACCTACACATGGTATAACGAGTTATTTTTATCAAGTGAATAATGACTAAGGAATATTATGTATATTTGTTTATGATTAATTTTATTGATTGACAATATACAGGTTAAATTAAGTTTTTATTGACACGTGTGATGACGTGTGTGTATTTCTATGATCGGAAACCATAATTTTTTAAAATAATTACTGCGTTTAAAGGAGTGTAATTTATTTCACAATGCATCTGACATAAGTGGCGACTGCCTGTGTAGGGACGGCCAGCAATCTGTTTCTTAAAATTGATAATTCAATCGATTCGTGTCTAATCATGAAAAATCGATTCACAAAAAATCGAGATTCAAATAGATTTTTGGATAAATTTTATTTTACCGTTTAAATTATGAAAAGGTAAATAATTTATAGTTGTGTTAATGTGAAGATTTATTTTGTATTAAATAATCGACGTTTGTTAATTTTTACGTAAAAGGATTTACGAACTTATACCTACTGCCTATTAATGTCTTTGCATTGCTGACGTAACATAACTATGTGTAAAATATGGTTCCACGGATAAGTTTGATGGGTCAGAGCTTTCTAATATAAAAACTGATTTCTATCTTAAGATTCAAATTTAGATTGACTTAGTGTGTTGTGAAAAAAATAATTATCGATTTATCGACCTTAGATCGCCATTCACCGTAATCACATCCCTACTTGGACACCGATCTTGGCGTATCTTTCATTAACGTCAGGCGATTATTGTGTCCAATATCTGACTAGAAAGGTTTAGGTAGTTAAAGAAACCAGTTTTACTTAAACACATATCGAACAAAGAAACTACTGCTTAAAGTAATGGTTCAATTGATTTAGTAATTGTTATGGTTGTATTTGCATTGTTTTTAGTAAAAACATATCAAGATTGTTTACCTTCATTTTACTACCTTTCCAGTACAGCAGCTCGGTGCGATGGCGTGTCAAATAGTAGACAATAATTCTTTAACTCGACAACCGCAACCCCTAACGCCATCTCTTATTGAAAAGTAGAGTAATGTAGTGAAAACTTTTCTTCAATTTTCTCAGTTTCCTTAGCTTTTAGACTCGTGAATCCGTTTATCTGTAAACTACAGAATATAACAATTCCAAGAATATAACAATATTAACTGCACATTGATGTTGACACCTAGCCACGCTCCCATAGTATCACTGGTCATGTCTTTAAGCGCAAATTGACAAAAACGAACAAACATTTAATTAATATTTCAAAAAAGCTAGAACTCTAAAAAGCATGAAATACATTCAACCGAAACCAAGCGAAAAATAACATTAATTTCGGAAGTCGGTGTTTTTGGTTATTTCGTTTATTGACACCGACTTCCGAAATTAAAGTTATTTTATACTTTGTAGTGTTTTGTTTCGGAAGTCGGTTATATTTTTTTGTAAAAAAGTTTTTTATTTTTCACTTTTTAGTGGTACCTGGATACTCATTCACAGCGTACCGGCGTGATGTTATGTTATGAAAATAAAACTTACTATGTGCTTTCGGCGTAAAGGTCTCGTCAATACGAATGAAATAAGCACAAACACTTGGTAGTTCCTACATACCGATGTGGAGTTCCCTTGACTCTCTGTCGTCTCCGGTCTGATCCAAACCTTCATTCTTTTGTAGTATCACCCGATATACACACGAATATCAAGTTTTTACCAGATGCGTGCCTACAATTTTCGAGAGTTGCCCTCGATTTCTCAGGGTTTCCATCATCAGATCCTGACGTGGTGGCAGTGGGACCATTTCGGAAGCATACCCTTTCATATAAAAAAAGATTAATCGAAATCGGATTATAAACGACGAAATTATCTGCGAACACACATAAAAAATATATATATATATAACTTAAAAAAAAAACATAATAAAGTCACTGCCATCTTGTGTTATTTCGTCGAACTATGTCATCAGCATCATACATGTTATCTATTAAAACTCACCAAACAGTACCGCATTTTATACTCTCGTCGCTTTAGTGATATATAGTGTTGTATCGCGATGATAGTGTAGTATCTATGGGCGTACGATAGGTTTCTTTTTTGAGATTGTGGACTCTCCACAACACAAAAAATATTTATATTATTTTGAATCGACCAAACCGTTTTAAATTGAGTTTTAGCGAGAGTAACAAATAGTAATTCTAAAATTTTACAAATAAATCAAATTGAAGTGTCTTTTGTAATATCAAAATAACAGACTTTTATTAAGTGTTATTCGATACTTCTAAAAAATATCTATACATATAATAAAATTGTAGACTTGCCGTCTCTGTACATTGAATATTTTTGCATAAAAATGACAGAGAAACGATAGAAAAAAAGGCAGTAATTTAAACATTTTTGTCTGTCTGTCTGTTTGTCGACGGCTTCGTAGCCTAGGTGGTAGTGTATCTGCCTTCGACTCACAGAGTCCTGGGTTCGAATCTCGCCTAGGGCAAACATTTGTGTGATGAGCACTTGTGTTTTCCTTGTGTATGGTTTTTGTTTATCTAAATACGTATCTATTTATATATGTATTAATACATTTTTGTAGGCATATCAACTGTCTGATGCCTATAGTACAGGGTCTGCTTAGTGTGGCCGTGTGAGAGACGTTTGGCACAGCGCACTGGTCACCCACGCTCTAGGTTAGGTGGAGCACTGCTTATCTCGGTAATCATTACCGAGATAAGCATGCCACCATGAGTATCCATGAGCTCTGGCTTGAGCCTCATAGGCATAATTATTCAAATCATGGCCTAAGTATTTATTATTACTGGCAGATTTCGATTTCTACAACATATTTACTGTTACATTGTCAAAGTACATTTATAATGCTTACATACTAGGTCCCGGACCTTTGGAAGGCGTACGAGAGCCCGAAACCAACTCGTGACCCAATTACTTGATAGTAATTCTAATATATCAGCACGACAAAGGTGATCCTTTGTTGTGCTGATATATTAGGAGAGAGGACGTTGTTCACAGTAGTGTAATATTCACAAAATGTTTTACTTGGTTGGTTTTAGTAAAAAAAAATAATTGTCTTTTATTTGTGCAGCTGAGGACTGCAGAAAAAGATGGAAACGAATGCGAAAAAACTACTTTCGAACCGTGCAGCTCGCCAAGAGACAAGCCAGCGGGCCGGAGAGCCGGCCGGGGCACCGGCCTAAGAGACCTGCGCATGAGAAGCTGATGACTTTCCTCGACACGACTTTTCTTAATAAAGAAAGACTGAAAAATATACTGACGAAGACTGCGCGTCATGCTATTCAAGAAGCGTCGGCGCTGGAGACCGTCACTTCAAGTGATGACGACTGCAACTTGCCTGAAGACGCCGCAGCCACTGACGAGCTGCAAGGGGAACTCGAAGACGACGATGTTGTAGACTTCTTCGTGTATCTCGGAGAATCAATCAAGGACTTCCCCGAAGCCGTTAGAATTCATGTGAAGCGCGAAGCTTTCAGAATTGTTACTGATGCAGAAGAAATGTTGTATCATAGAAAGCTAAGAGAAGATCTGGAGATAAATAAGCCTGAAGACATCGATTAAGTTGGAATCTAATTGAAGCTGAACAGACAGCGACAGTCAGCAGCGCTACAAGCGGGAGAACGTTTGATGGAGACGTGATCATCCTTCATACAATTTCAATAATTCTCTCCTATGTGCCAAGAAATATGCATGTATATAAGTGCTTCGTTTTTTTTTGTAATATTACAATGTTGCGATCAAGTCTTTTGATTGCAATATTATTTAATTGGTTAATAGACAAGTAAATAATTTTCATAATTCACCATTTTTTGTACTACCTGTGCGTAAATAGGATTAGAGTATCTATAGCTACTGATCAGGCAGACAGGACCTCTCATCCCTACCCTGGTATTGTTTGATATAATAATTTACGTTGTGATATGATTTAATGAAGTTACGTGCAGCCCGTGCCCAAGAAGGGTAGTCGAGCCGAAGAGTATGGAACGCGTGCTGAATGGTAAGCTCCTGTCATACCTAGAAGGTAACGGTATTTTTAGTGCCGATAATACAGCTTCCACCGAAATCGGTCAACTGGGGATCTTCTAGCGCAGGGGTGGCCAACTTAATTAGACCCAAGATCTACTTTTTACTGACAAAATCCTGTGCGATCTACCAATTTCATACTTCTTAAAATTTTCAATGAAACAATAGTACAATATACATTTTTCAAACCACCTGCACGAAAACGCCAGAGTCATGCAAACTCAACCTAAAGTCATTATTGCCCGGCAGGTTATAATGAAATTCAGTACAATATTATTGCCCGGAGGTCAATAATGTGATTTAATTTGGAACTCAACTTGGAAACCAACGGGAACCGCTCTCATGACTTGCGCACAATTTTCTCGCAGTAGGTATGAAAAGTAGAGTAAGCTCCTCAGGGATAAAGGTGCCATTGCCTTGGGCTAGCTTGAATCCCTCGCTGCATTCAGGATTGTTGTATTAACTCTCTCGCTTCACTCGTGAGTTAAATTCTAAAATACCCTCTCTGCCCTTGAGTGTTAACTTTGGAATCCTTCGTTAGGTTCGGAATTCAATATGACGCCCGTGGCATAAGTCACTGCTTAATCCCCTCGGTACATAATCTACTATTATTAACCTTTTTAGGGTTCTGTATCCAAAAGGTAACCAACGGAACCCTATTACTAAGCCTCCGCTGTCCGTCCGTCTGTCCGTCCGTCTATCCGTCCGTCCGTCTGTCTGTCAGCGAGTTGTATCTCTAAAACCGTAATAGGTAAACAGTTGAAATTTTCACAGATTGTGTGTTTCTATTGCCGCTATAACAACAAATAATAGAAATTAAGTTTTATGGTACGGAACCCTTCATGAGCGAGTCGCACTTGGCCGGTTTTTTCTTCTTAATTAGCCCGCATTGTCTCAAAGCTGGTTAGGCCTCCCCCAAGTCTTTCCAGGATTTTTTTTCTCGTACCAGCCCTCACGGTACGCATCCAGGTCGTCTCGTCACCTCTTTTTGGATGGTTACAATAATATTAAAGAATTTTTGTACATTCTACCATTACGGCAAGAAAAATTGTCAGTTAAAGCATATTTATAATATTTTTTAATATTTCTTTCTTAATTTCAACGTACAAAAAGGAGTTAAACAAGGCGATCCACTGTCACCAAAGCTGTGCACAAGCGCTCTGCAGAAGGTTTGCTACAAGTTGCCTGATGCATGGCAGTCACGAGGAAGAAATGCTCCAATATCTGAGCACGGAAAGTCTTGAGGTTGGACTTTCAATGAACAGATCCAAGACCCAGGTGATGACCAATAGCACGAAACGTAGGGTCGAGGTAGACGGGCATGTGCTGCAATACGTCGATGAGTATACGTACTTAGGTCAGATAGTGTCTTTTAAAAAAAAAAGGCAAGACAAAGAAGTCGAAAGACGAGTCCAAAACGCTTGTAAGACCTTTTGGGCCTTTAAAAAACATTATGAAAGGTAGTCTTCCAATAACACTCAAAAGGAAAACTCATTGAATTACTGCCCGTCCTAACCAACGGTGCACAAAGCTGGTCACTTACAAAACAACAAAAGTCCAGAATCAGATTTGCCAACGGGCTATGGAGCGCAGCATAATAGGAGATCGCGTTAGAAACACCACCCTGCGCTCCATAACTAAAGTCATAGATCATGTCGGAGAAAAAACAGTCAGGCTGAAGTGGGAGTGGGCTGGCCACGTCGCACGAATGAACCCAGAGAGATGGGCGAAGTTCGTCACTCATCGGATGCCTGAGGAAGGACGTCGTCGTCGAGGTCGACCGCGGCGAAGGTGGTGTGACGATCTCATCATGTTTGCGGGACAAACTTGGCCAGAGATCGCCCAAGACCGAAAGATTTGGTAGGAGAAAAGGGAGGCCTTTGCCCAGCAGTGGGACACAAGAGCAGGCTAACAAAAAAAAATTAAAAAAAAACATTAATGAAGACATTTAAAATATAAAAACTATTAGTCCGCTGGCGGTTAGGGCTTCAGAGAAAGGAACCTCCTCACAATACGAGCCGTATCGAGGAGTACTGCTTTCTGTATCAGGCCCTTAACCCAACCGCGTAACGCCAGCTTTGACAGATGGTCGTCGAAGCTTTTGGCCATCAGGCCGTTGGCCGTAACGACAATCGGCACAATGACAGCCGAGTTCACATTCCACAAGTCGACAACCTCGTGTGCTAAGTCAAGATACTTAATTTGTTTCTCTTTCTCAGCTTTCACGAGATTCTCTTCATGTGTGATGGTAAAATCAATTATCATTGTGCGGCGCGCTAATCGGTCTATCACCACTATGTCAGGCTTATTGGCAACAACAGTCCTATCAGTGATGATAGACCGATCCCAGTACAACTTGTAATACGGTACCTCAGAATCCACAAGTTCGTATTTCAAAGCAAGTTGCTGATGGATAATCCTGGCCACTTGGTTATGCCTGTGCAAGTACTCGCTATTAGCCAGACTAGAACAACCAGTCTTTATTATTATTATTATTATATTTTTTCTTTTTATTTCATGTCATATATAGCATTGCAGGCAAAGCGCCGCCATTGGATTTTTTTATAATTTGTGGCGCACGATGCATATATTATGGGTAGAGGACCCTTTTTCATTAATTTGCTCTCTTAAAAGCCGCATAACGGTTAAATAATACTCTTTGTTTACCGATTGACCTTCCGGCAAGAATTCCGAGTGCACAACACCGCGACAGTCAAAGAAAACAGACAACATGACTTTGACTTTTGATCGAATTTGGCGTGTTTTTTTCGGCGCCACTCCGAAGCTCGTTGACTAGTTCGCATGTCAACCCACACTCATCACCAGTAACAATGCGTTTCATGAATGTTGCGTCGGAACTGACTCGCTCTAGCATGTCCTCAGCGACTCTTATGCGATTGAGTTTTTGGGAAAAAATTCCTTTGGCCTTTTGGGACTAGCCGAGCGGCAACGTGTTTCATACCCAAGTGATTATTTAAAATGGTACGGACCGACTCGCGAGACACAGAAAGTTCAGCGGCTATCTCTCTCAAAATTGAATGAGGATTTTTAGTCACTATTTCCTTCACTTTTGCGATGTTAACCAATGGACCCTATCCAATAAAAGAACAATTATCAAAATTGGACTACTCTTTAAAAAGTTATGCGTGGTCAATGGTCATACATTAGAATCAGTGAGTGAACAATCAATTATTCCCTGTTTTCCTACCCATAGGGTTGGATTTTTTTTTTCAAAATTGATATGTGACCAACTTCGAGGTATACCCTTTCCAATAAAACGAATTATCAAAGTCGGACTACTCTGTAAAAATCTATCCCATCCATAAAAAAAATATACGCGTCGACTTGAGAACTTCCTCCGTTTTTTCGTCGGTTAAAAATTAGCTGTCATACACTATCAACATGTCGATTTAGCGCTTATGTCCCACACATAAGGTTACATTTAAAATGCAGGCGCGCACAAAGGCTTTGCTCGGAAATGACGTTCAGTACCTGCGCGGCTACACGATCACACGATGATATTGTTTTCAGAGTAAAGTCAATTTTTAATGGCGACGGTGGCGACGAAGGATACTACAAAGACCTCGTGTATTGAAAATAATATCAATCTTGCTTTGGGAAGTGTTTGTAAGTCGCAAACTGTGGACTGTCGACTTGATAGCTGAACCAACATATATGGACTGCCACGTTCAATAGGGTATATGCACGAAAAAAGTAGTTATTATCTATACAATTTATCTAAAAATATACACAAATATAATACTAACAGTGAAAATAGAATCAAAATTGCTCGAAAAACAAACGAGATATAATTATTTTAAACAAATATATCTGTCCCTCTCGCGAAAACGCTGTTTTCTATGGCAGCTGTATAGGCGCCAAGAACTTTGACGTCACAATTCATATCGGACTTCTCTTTCTAATTGTAAACTTTGAAGCTTTGTAACTTCATCACTGATGAAGGTATTTAAAAAATAATTTCATAATTGTTTATCAGAGCTAATAAGTATTTCAATTTGCAGATAAAAAAATCGCATGCATATTCCCTATTGACATGTGTTGGTTCAGTTATCAACTCGACAATCGCCAGTCGAGTGGTGTTAGGAAGCAATAACTATCACCCATACATATGAACAAAATAAAGTCTATAAAATAAAACGATGTGTTAAGCAATTACAGTCGTCCAATTAAAATTGAATGAATTTTCGTTACGTACGTTTATTCCGCGGAGCCGTGCTAGGCCTGCTGTACTGTAACTGGAAGCTCCGTTGTAGTTGCGCCTTAGCGTCTTTGTAGCTTGTCGTAGCGCCTTTGTAGCTTGTCGTAGCGCCTTTGTAGCTTGTCGTACTTTGTAGCATCGTCGTAGCACTGACGTAGCAGCGGCGTAGTATTTTCGTAGCTTTGACGTAAGCTATGAAAATCAAATCATCAAAATCAATCAATCAATTTGGCTATTGGTGACTTTCATCAGTCATCAGTCTCCATAACGCACAGAACATGCTTCCGTCGAGGACCTCTCGCCTCCTGTTTGGAGCTCGTTAGTTCGCGTTATTGCTTTGCACGGCACGCCAACCCATCACATATTGTGCGAGCAATAACGACTACAATCATTCAGACTACACCGAGCCGATATCGTCCGTTATATATACTCGTAGGCAATCGTAATCATTTTTATGCTATATATTTAGAGGTAGTTAATTCAAATGGAATACATTCATATTTAGGGAACATTTTCGTCTGTAGTATTGACTCTGTTTAATGGCTATAATTTGAATTTAAAAGGAAATGAAGACATTAAGTAAATTGGTGTGATTGAGCCGCTTCGCTCGCTCGCTCACTGGAACAAATAACAATAAAATATATTACACATAATTATAATTTGTCGGCGGCGTACCGGTTGTGTTGGACTGGAACGATACGACCTTATTGCTTGGAGACGGGGACAGTAAAGGGGTGAACCAAAATATGAGTTGGGCCTGTGCAGAAGGAGCGTGAGGTACCGGCCCCGCTGGCATCGCTCATCGTCGTCATCAATAGCATACAGAGCCTGTACCTACCAATACTCACATAAAATAGGCCCTAAAAAGACCCTAAAGAGAGGTTGTCTGTAAGAGATTGCCCTGTGCGATAAGACCGCCCATTGTACACTAGTTTTTATAAGCGATTTTCCTGTGCTTGTTATGAGGTGTACAATAAAGTATATAATAAAAAGACAACCTCTTAATCTGTTCTATGGTTAAACTATGTACTTATGTAAATGAATTAGCGAAACTTCTCGGGCTGGATGAGTAGAGTATATTTGCCCAAATGATGCACATGGTATGCGTCACGATTGCCGCAAATAAACTATTTTATTATACGATTATGTTAGTTATTCCGTCTTGTTATTTGTGCGACTGGCTGATTGCAAGTCAGGAGCTACTCCCAGCGGCCGTTGACCCCGTACGCGTACCTAGTTGTTTGTACATAGTCATTAGATATCGATGTCATTAGATATGGATGCCATCATCACGTACAGGATTATTACATTATTTATTTCAGCTACAGCGCGATAATGCTACGCTAACGTTAAATTGAGTCATTCGTTGTACGACTTTTGTAGGTCTTTGATCCTCTAGCTAGGTAGTAAGTTAGTAGACGAGACTAAAACTAAACAGTATTTATAAATCTTTGTGTCGTGTAACTTCATTTGCCACTTCTCATTTCTATGCGTAACTTACAGAAATGTAAACAATAGTGTGTTTCATAACTCCGGGCTAGTCGTCCAGATCGAGAATAAACTCAAATAAATAAGTCAAAGAGCAAACTTAAAACAAAAACCTTTTATTTAAATATTAAATTAAATATAATACTGCAGTGGAACGTTTCTACTGAACGTTTCTGAGCAAATGTACGAACTTGGACGCTCGGTCACCGGTTCGATTCCGAACAAAGGGCAACTTTCACCAATTACCATTAATAATTTATGCAGACGATAACCTGCTCTAATTCCCTATTCTTAGAATTCGAAATAAAATAAGCAGGAGTTTTGACATTGATTAGAAGCAAGGTATTCGAGTTTCAACCATAAGTGTTGCCTAATTCAGCTGAAATTCGCATGTAGATGAAACAAAAAGGGCCCAGCAGTAACAGATTTCCATGGCGCTATTATTTCGGCACCAATTTGGTAGGCATCGATTTAAACAAGTATTTATGTAATGCGAATGGTAATGAGAAATTGAGAACAATTAAAGTAATAACGAACTGCTATCTGTGCTTACTTGACGTACCTACCTATGTGCATACCTAGCACAGTCCCTACTACACCAGTGAGTGCCCTGGGTACCTATGTGCATACCTAGCACAGTGCCTACTGCACCAGTGAGTGCCCTGGGTACCTATGTGCATACCTAGCACAGTGCCTACTGCACCAGTGAGTGCCCTGGGGACCTCTGGCGCCAAGTGACTAGCGATCCTCGACAAGGCGTATGTTCAGCTAAAGTCATAAGTCTGCGATATTAGTGTGTGAGATCTCCAGCTGCAGTGCTACGTCGGGCACGTTGCTGCTATGGTACCTACAGGCGCGGCGGCGGCGGTGTGCGTTGTTGCAAACATTCGTTCGAAGACATGCGGCATCCGTCCACCCATACTGGGCACAAGCGCTTCATTATGTCTACTGACATTTCCCGAATGATTCCTTGTAGACGCTATAGCTCCGTTGTTTAGCGAGCAGGTAGGCAGTGTTGTACGGTCCACCACGTATCAGCACCCCCCCCCCCCTCTGGCCCCCGGGGGTCGCGGGCGCGGTATACAGTAATTGACTTCTTGCGTGCACCACCTACTTACCATTTTTCGTTTATATAGTGCGTCGAGAGATGGGAGCGAGTCGGTAAACTTTCGCAGAGTACATCGATAATTTTAGGAAATAAGCACTACTGGATATTTGGGTAATTTAATTTAATTTATCTTTATGTCAGACATAAGTGCATATGTTACAAACTAGTGATATAACGAATGTCATATTTTGGACATATTCGCGAATGTCCAAAATATGACAAAAATGATAATGCGAATATCTGCTGCCAACATTCACGAATGCGAATGCGAATATTCAGTTTTATTTAAATTTGGCGCCATTTGTCTATGGCTTGGTGACTTTAGCGGCAGTCCCGTTCGAACGAAGTGCGTTCCGAGAATAGCCGAAAACGCATCCGATTGAAGTGTCATTTCGCTCGCGCCGGTGTTTTCGTAAACAAAACAAGTGAATTTTGAGGTTACAGTGTGAATAGTGATTATAAACATGAGTAAATCAAATTCTAGTGAATCAAATAAAAAATTATACACGCAAAAACATTCGCAATAATGTCGCGAATGCGAATGCGAGTATGCAAAAATATGCGAATATTCGGGAATGCGAATGCGAATATTCGTTACATCACTATTACAAACACAGCGTTAGTACCTATAGTTGTTAGTAGTGCACACAAAAATAAAAATAACAAGGTGTTAGTAATTTGTTAGTAACCACAATCAATTCAGTAATATTCTTGAGTTCTTTGTTTCAGAACCAACGTTTTAAGGGAGAAGTCGTCATCATCTGCCCAACTTATTCGCTACTATGTTGCGGACAGCTTCCGAGTCACAACTGGAGCGCTTAACTTACTGACTTCCATTTACACTCTCCATCGCGAGCGCTTCCTTTGTCCTTGAGGTTTCTTATCCATACCTTGTTTGAGAATGTGATCGGATGTAGCACTTAATATTCCGCGCCTGACACCTGACACAGTCTGACTTAATATTCCGCGCCCGCTTAATGGTCCGCGCCTGTTTCAGTAGGTACTCATACAGGCGCGGACTGCGGCGTGGTCAACCGGATCAACACAGCAAAGAGGGGCTATGCCCAGCTGGGCGATGCGACGTTGGGCTGTGGGTGACAATTATGATGCTGACGGCTAAGATATCACTTTCACAAAAGTGCCCTGGTCAACTGCTAAATAAAATAATGTTCGCAGTCGTTGCGCTGACACCTGGCATCCTGCGGCTCTACACTAGTGACGTTCTGTTAGCGGTAGTGTGGCGACGGCGATTGCCAAACGTCGATAATATACGGGACTACGAGATTGATAAACGCTGACGGCACTTTGTCTAGTAGAGCCTCAGTTCTTTCAGAACGAGCTGACCTGACATGTCGCACATCTCTACGACATTGCTGCTTGTATCGTTTCGGTTGCTCTTCACTCGGCGGGAGGATGATTTGTTCGCTAATTGTATGGCTCTCCCCCCACACCCCCTCGCTAAGTGAACCGGCTCGTTGTTTGCGTAGGGTAGCCACACCGTGTTAGGCAGGTACATAATGCCGACTGTTGTGTTCCTGGGCTCTGGCACACACTGTCTGCTGACATCGGCTGCCCGCGGCCGCCCGCGGGGCTTCGGTGCCCGACTAAGGAAGCGCTGATGTTAGGTTACTTTCTTTTGGTAAGTATGTCTATGATAGTAATAAGTTCGTCATCGTCAGTCAGATTGCGAGGGTACGCTGACGTGCAGATACTTGTATAGTGATGGTATTAGTAGTTCGTGCAAAAAAAGTATTTGATTCACTTACCTTTAATGTTATGGACAATAACTCCGAATGTAAGGAAAATTAATAACTAGGTGTCTATTTTTTTCAATTAAAGATTCAAAACATTTATTTTAAACTCGGTTCTGCCCGCGACTTAGCCCGCGTGGATGTTGAAAATTGTCTCAAGCGAACATGCTCCCGTGATGATAAAATATGGCTATTGAAGACTGTAATCTATTTCTGTGCCAAAATACATCCAGATCCGTTCAGCCGTCCCAGCGAGATTCAGTACCGCTACAGCAGCGCGATCAAATGCAGAGATGTAGAATATAACTGCCCGCGCCGCCGCCGCGCCGCTCCTTGTCCGCTGACTTCGTGTCCGCGCCTTTAACTAACATCCGTCCATCCAAACATTCGCATTTATCATAATTATGTAGCACTAAGATTAAGGAGGGGCTCGAGGCTAAATAAAATCAGCCGTACAGGTCGATCAAGGTTAAGCAACGCTTGCCGAGGTTGGTCTGTGGATGGGTGACCATCTAAACATACAACACAACATAGAGTTTCCTCCGTGCCTCGGAAAGCACGTTAATCTGTTGGTCACGGCTGTCATTTGGAGATCTTTGGCAATCGTTACGGATAGTCAGAAGCCAGAAAATGTGACACTAGTCTTGCAAAGGAGTACCGTGTTACTCAGTTAATGGGTTGTGCAGGTCTGGCAGACAGCCACTCCACGTAAAACACTGGTATTCAGCTGAATCCGGTTTGACTGGAAGCCGACCCCAATATAGTTGGGGAAAGGCAGGCGGATGATGATGTAGCGCTAAGATCATGTAAGTGTAACAAATCTGTATCGTTAAGACTATCACAGAATTTGTATCGTTAAGACTATCACAGAATTTGTATCGTTAACACTATCACAGAACTTGTATCGTTAAGACTATCACAGAATTTGTATCGTTAAGACTATCACAGAATTGTATCGTTAAGACTATCACAGAATTTGTATCGTTAAGACTATCACAGAATTTGTATCATTAAGACTATCACAGAATTTGTATAATTAAGACTATCACAGAATTTGTGTCGTTAAGATTATCACAGAATTTGTATCGTTAAGACTATCACAGAATTTGTAACGTTAAGACTATCACAGAATTTGTATCGTTAAGACTGTCACTGAATTTGTGTCGTTAAGACTATCACAGAATTTGTGTCGTTAAGACTATCACAGAATTTGTATCGTTAAGACTACCACAGAATTTGTATCGTTAAGACTATCACAGAATTGTATCGCTAAGACTATCACAGAATTGCGTTTTTACTCACAATACTGCTGACTCATCGCATTGTGTAGAAATTAGGCAGTTGCAATAACGTTTATTTCAGGGTTCATTATTAATTTATTTAATGAATATTTATTAAATTTTCATTTCTTATGAACTATGGTTTAGTTTGGTATACATTTCACGTAACAATATTAATATTAATTCTGATCGTTTTTAGTAGTTTTTTATGGATTTGAATGGTTTTTTTACGGATATTCCATTCTTATTTCAAATTTCTGAGTCCGCTATGAACGACATTACTATATACTTCTATACTTAATTTATAAAGCTGAAGAGTTTGTTTGTTTGTTTGCTTGAACGCGCTAATTTCAGGAACTACTGGTCCGATTTGATTTTTTTTTCAGACTTATATAGCCCATTTATCGATGATATATCATAACGCTAAGACTAATAGGAGCAGAGCAGTAATGAAAATTGTGATGCAGACGAAGTTGCGCGGGACAGGTAGTAAGGAATATTATGATATATTTTTCATTTCTTTTGGTTATTATAGTAGTTCAATCCACAAGCTCAAAAAGTGCTGTCGCGCTTTTCATGAGAAACTTACTTCAGAATTTTTATCTTTTTACAAGTAGATAAGAGAAAAATGCGAAAAGTGAGGCCGCTATGTTCAATACTAATAACTATTCTCAATAAGCCAAAGCTGTTTGAATATTTCAGTTTCTAAGAATAAGAAAGCCGAAGTTGGTCATTTTACGCAAAAAACAGTCAAATTATATTAGACCTCTTAACTAGGCTTCCCATCATTCCGTACCTACCTGAATGTTCAACAACCGGTTTATTCAAGCGCCGTTTACTCGTTCTTGCACTAGATGGCGCTAGTAGTGTCGTTGTGAGAACAACCACAAACAAAGAACAGCTGATGTGCAGCCACCGACGCAAAACTGTCGGCGAGTGGTAGTTAGCGAAGCTGCGCTATTTATAGCGGGCACCAGGGAGACATCATTCGAGGGAGCTTAACTAACAATAATTAAGTTCGTGAATATAATGCTCATAGCGCAGTGTGGCGTGGGAGCCGCGACTCAACTCATGTTAATTTCAAGAGGGTCGGCGACCTCCGTACGAGGAGTATCGTATTGTCATCCATATTGGAAGATCTGGTATTGTCTTCTAAGTTAGTGTAGTGTTCTAGCACTGAGTAGAGTGTATCGAGTGGAGCGAGCCAACACCGAGCAGTTACACAACAAGTGCATCGACCTCACGCACACTCGCGCAGGTTGCTAGTGTACACAACAGCGCACAACCAGGCCACGTAGCAACACGGCCCGACTAACTGCGCAAGTGCGCATCTCACTTCATTACATCACAACAACCTTTGTTTTCCAATGTAACACGAGATAGACGTGGCTCAACTTTACCAATGGCGAAAGCAAAAAAATGCCCAAGGGCATCCCCTGTACAACGCAATATCAACCTTATACCTAGTCAATAAAAATCAAATTGAAAGATAAAGCAAGCAAAACGAAGATGTTAGCTCACAGATGTGGATAGATATTTACGAAGAAAATTGAGCTCTGTTACTGAAAGATAGAAATTATAATTCATGTAGAAAGTTTTTTAACTCTGCCTTTTTCGGAGGCGAATTTGTGCGAACAATTTTCATTGTGCTGTCACAGCAGTGATTGTAGCCGTGCGGATCATCCTTGTGTCCAGGGGTTAGAGTTGAGAATGCAGTGGCGATGGAGTCAGAGGATGACGAGTTGATGTTTGTGAATCAGTGACGAGTCCAGGTGACATGTGGCGAGGAGGCAATGAACTGGAGCCGGCGGAAACCGAAACATTCGACAGTTTGCTTGTCGCAGTCGACGAAGCGTTTAATACCTATTACAAAATCTGAAATTACATTCAGGTATAATATGTTTGCGTAATAAAGTTCCAATTGGTGCTTGTATTTCGCATAAAAAATCTGTGGAGTTGATATTTTGACAACTGTATCGTTTTAAGTTTTTTTTTTTTAAATTCAGTAGCTATCGCTGTACCTACTCCGCTACGCTGTACTCTTGTATTACATAGTCCTTGCCCTTTTTAATTGATGGTGAATCTAGGAAAATTGACTCAGCTAGCTAGATTGTTGAGACAGATTTTATCAAATACTAGCTTTTGCTGGCGACTTCGTGTGCGCATATCCCGGTTCTTCAAGGTCCCGTAGGAATTTAGGTAAATCCTCTCTTAGTGCTCCCCTACACTCCCAAGGAACCTACATGCCAAATTTCAGCTTTCTTCGACTAGCAGTGAAGGCTGTGCGTTATCTGTCAGTCACTAACCACAGTCATTGTGCTCCACAAACCCTGACAGAACTGTACCTACCTACAGTGAGGGATGATCACCATCCCTGATCATTGCAACACAACAATTAATACTGTTGCAAGTAGTTTTTTGTTTTGTTTTGTTTTGATGGAAAACGATGACGTGGTCGACGAGTGACCACGCTTGCCGCTTCTAGCTTTAGAAATAAACTGTTCTCTTTTGACATAAAGACCACCAGGTTGCAGCTATCAGGAACACAGACTCCAGCAGTGACGCACAATTAAAGTGAATTCCCAAAATGTAAAGACTCATTATGACAATTACAAGGGATCAAAGTTAGTGTTTAGCGGTGCCCCGAACTTATCGCTGGCACAGCTTAAGGACGGATGCGTCAGGCGGCCCTCGTCGTCATCGTGCACAGTCACTCGGGCAGGGCCGGACTGCGGTCACCGCGAGCTGGTCTACACACCAACATCATTCAATTCAATTCAATATCATTTTGCTTTAATTTTGGGTAGGTACAGAGACAGATGGGATTCTGGAAATGGTTATAGCCTACTTAAACGCAAGAGGAGCCGCGAGCAAAAGCTAGTTGATTTTAAATTTGATAGTTACCTACCAGGAACCACTCTTTTGATGAAAGTTTAGGATGAAACATTAGGCTACCTTTGTACTGCATTCACATTTGAAGTGCAGCATCGGTTATGTTCCGCCGATGCAGGGGTCTCGTAGCGGCCCACGGTCGCGTTCGCGTTCATGCCACCGACAGGACCGGCCGACACCGGCGCTGCTGCGGCTCTGGGCCAGGTCGACCCTCTTCTAGCGCAGTCGGACACAGAACCCCTCGTGCCATGCAGAGCCTACTACACGAGAGACGCACACGACAGTCTCACCGGCTACAGAATATCCACTCCTATCAAAACTAAAAAAATGCATTGCCGATTCTTTGATTGGGAAGTGAATGTGAAATATGGCTTAAGAAAAATCAGTTTTGTTTTGTTTTTACAGCATTGATTAAATAACAAAATATTCATTTCGAGAGATCAAGAATACCGCAGCAGAAGTGAACCTTCTGCTGTGGCCTGCGACTGGTGTCAACATGGAGGCGAGTGACGTCATGGCTCACACCGCTGACGTCACCGCTCAGGAACACTCGCGGAAGCCCGCAGAGAGGCATAGAGGTAGATTATCGGCAGGAATAGCACATACGATACTTTTTATCCCAGGAGTATGTTCCCTTGGGATAATTTTCGACATTTAAGCGGGCAGAGCCGCGGGCAGCAGCTAGTAATAAATAAACTCCCCGCTGATTGGGATTCCAAGTTTCCTGTTTCCAAATCCTCACTTCCGTACTAATATTATAAATGCGAAAGTAACTCTGCCTGTCTGTCGCGCTATCACGCCAAAACTACTGAACCGATTTAAATGAAATTTGGTGGACAGATAGTTTAGAGCCTGAGAAAGGACATAGGCTACATTTTATCCCGGGAGTATGTTCCCTAAGGACCACGCGGGCGAAGCCGCTGGCAGAAGCTAGTAATACATACATACATACTGTTACATATCTTGTATGTCTCTGTTAAAGTGTTATAATAATTCGTTGAATAACTAGATAAAAGAGTTTCGAGCGTTATTGCGTATTATTGTTGCTACGGGCACAGTTGTACACATACTGTATCTATACTTCTATACTAATAATAAAAGAAAAAAAGAGAGAAAAGATTTGTACATTTGTAAATAACAAAAAAAACTTAAAAATTACTGGACCGATTTGAAAAATTCTTTCAGCAATGGATAGCTACATTATAAGCAAGTAACGTAGGTTATATTTTAACCTCGTACGGGCACAGGAACGGGAACTATGCGGGTGAAACCGCGTGACGTCCGCTAGTATGTGCTTTAAGTGTTTTTATGTGTGTCTGTCCTGGCGTTCTGCCGTTGGGAGTGTTCTTTCTGCGTGTACTGTCGTGTCGCGCGATGAGCGCCGAGCGCATCACTTGAGACTAAAGCGCACTACACACCAAAGCCCGGCCGGCGGCATATGTTGGCAACATTTTGCCGGCGGGCTAGGTTGGCGGCTTCAGTCATTGGTCAGGTTGGCGGATCCTGAACTATCCGAAATAAATGATTTATTATTATTATTGCAAGTCGTAAAACTTTGCCGGCGGCATGTCGGCGGCTCGACATCAGAAACATATATGGCAGTTAGCAATTGCCGTGCGTCGAAAGAGCTTTTGTCATATAATATTTGTGCCATTCTCAAGGATAATTCAGTAAATAAAACTAAACATGGACGATGACAGTGATCTGTTCCCATACATTTTAGAACATTTATGAAATTAACCTACACCGAATTTGAATATTTACTGAATATTGTTGGACCCAGAATAGTAAAAAAAAAAAACAAATTACAGAATTTCAATTTCGCCACAAGACAGATTATCAATAACGTTGAAATATCTGAGTACGGGCGATTCATTCAATAGCCTTGGTGACGTATTCAAAGTATCTCCTCAAATTATTTCATACATTATCCCAGAAGTATGCCAAGATATAGTGGATGGACTTATGGATTTTGTAAAGGTAAAAATGTATCTCAGTTATCTAAATGTTATATTATTATCCTCTATTTATCATCGCGTGTAAAATATTTCCTTGTATGGGACTACTCACATTTATTCAGCTCCATTCGCGTTTCCCTGAACGATTCTGGTCACACTTATACAGCTTTGCTTCCATCAGCCGCGTACAGCGTCGTAAGAATGAGAAAGGCGCTGAATACGCGGCGAAAATGGTAAGATGTCCGTGACTACCGCAGGACCACCGCCGCCAATCGCTACCATTTTTGGTAAATAGTTAGTACTCAATTGGTACAAACTATTAGTACTCGAAAAAAAATTGGGAAAAGTTTCCGAGAAAATCGACTTTGAAGGTGGTCTGGCGGTAGTCACGCCCTTTATTCATTTAGTATTGTGGTCTGAAAATGGACGTTTCTATATGCGATATTTTTATCGTTTGGCTTCTTGCAGAAGAAATAGATAAAAATAAACGTAAAAAATTTAAACGCAAACGACAGTGGATCGACCCAGTACAGGTACAGTCCAAGAACTAGATTGAAGGATTGAGAATTTATCTCTCTCTGACAATTCTACGGACTTTAGACCGATAAAACTAGAAGTGTAATTCACATTTTAAGAGAATTTTTTTTCTTGGCAATTTCTTCGATGTACCTCTTGGAATATGCCTACCTTAAAAATTGAACTCATTGTATCTTCTAAACTAAGACCCAATTAAACCTGTGACTTGGCCAAAACTTGCGACTAATTAGCGACTATTGAGAGAGAAAACAGATATTCGCTAGGTGCCCTAGCTTTTGAGATTCAAATAGACCAAGCTGGGGTAGCCGCACCCCAGATCGGCCACCTATAAACCCAACTTTTGAACCAGTGATCGACTAATTCTGGTATTTGGCGACTAATTAGCTATATTTTTTTATTATCAAAATTAAAATCCCTGATGGTGGCCATGCCAGTGTCAGTCACACACGGAGTCGAGAACCATCCGAGTACCGCGCTGTTCCGCCGCGTAAGGCCGCATACGACGCTGAATGCCGCGGAACAGCGCTGAACTCTTCATGTAGCATTCGCATGATAAAAACACATTTGTCCTCATTTTATACTTGTTTGCCGCGAAAGCTGAAAAGACGCGGAAAGCTGAATGGATGCGGACGCATCTCCATACAAAATCGTTGTTTTCTATGGACATAAGCTGAATGGAGCTGAAAACGTGTGAGTACTCCCTATATAGGCAGTCCCTGTTGTGTCTGTCATCATCATATAAATAAATATTAAAAATATTTTTTGTGTCGTATGATTTGTATTATTTTCTTTCTAGTTTAATACTGTTAATATTTTTATTTCAGATGCCAAGGACATCAAACGAATGGAAAAAAATTGCGGATGTATATTTGGATACATGGAATGTTCCTAATTGTCTTGGATCTATGGACGGAAAACACATAAAAATTCAATGTCCACCACAGTCTGGAAGTGAATATTTTAATTATAAAACTTATTTCAGCATTATACTGTTTGCTTTATTAGATGCAAATTACAAGTTTTTATACGCTAATGTGGGATGTCAGGGTCGCATTTCTGATGGCGGTGTTTTAATAACTCTGCATTATGTAGATTGTTAATTGATGGTTCTTTAAAATTGCCGGACAACAAACCTCTACCGGGGAGAAATCTACCAGTGCCATATTTTTTTTCGGTGATGATGCTTTTGCAGTACAAACCCATATTATAAAACCTAATGATGGTAATCACGCAAAAAGATCTCCTAAGAGAGTTTTTAACTATCGCACATGCCGAGGGCGAAGAGTAGTTAAGAATGTATTTGGGCAGTTAACCAGTAAATTTCAGATATTCAAGAGACCTATCCAGCTAAATCCGGAGAAAGTTACTATTGTTCAATTATATTAAAAGAGATAGTACAATACAGCGAAATGAATATGATTCTGAAAGTAATCATGGAGAAATCATACCAGGTGAATGGCTCACAGTAGATTCTGAAAATAATTGTTTTTTTGGCTTGCCAAGAGACGACAATATAACTCTGTGTGCTGAAGGTACAAGGAAGGAGTTGGCTGAATATGCTCCGATGTTGGAAGTTTAGCATGGCAGTATGACAAATGAGCAATTCACTCAATAAGTTCGTCTGCATGTCCTATAACTATTAAAAGCTTGTTTATATACAAAAGTGATTATCTTTACGGTGTATAAGGTTTAAATAAAAAACACATGTTGATAATTATATTTTAATTAATTAATGTTGATAATAGGGATGTACGTATATGTGATTTGACTTTCCCAAAAGTAGGTAACTACCCTATTATAGAATGTTAATCATAATATATATCATAATAATAGTGCTGTGTGGTAGAATACTGATTATCGGGGGTGGATATAGCAGAATATACAGATGATGAGCGGTTGGAAAGGTTTGCATCCGTCTGATCATATGGAGAACCTGTATAATATCTTGGATGACTAATACGCGAGCTAGAAGGTCTTGCATAATCTGCATACATGCCTGTTTGATATCCAATTCCGTTTTCAAAAATAATATTATTAATTCGATATCTCACAATTGCATTGGTTGATTTATCCATATTTCTAAGCTTTGCTGCAATATATTCACCAAAAACAGTGTGCTCATCTTTTTCTTTTGTTTCGCTTTGCCGTTGGGCGACAGATCTCATAACATTCAGTGCTTGTGAAATCATTTCATGGTTTGGATTTCTTTTGACACGTTTTGTCGTTTCGTTGGCCAATGAAGGAGATGAATAATTTTACTGGGAATGAGATGAATCATTTTGTTCGAGGTATGCTCTCGTCTTTCGTCTCCTGAAATTAAGATATTTCTTAACCAGTAAGTATAACAATAAAAATTAAATAAAGATTTAAGGCGCCATATCCCGATGATTCGTTTGGGAAAACTAATTTTTCTCAAAACTTTTAAGGAATGAAAAATCTGCAATATATATTCGGCGTCTAATGACGCCGAATATTATTATTAATTTCTACTTGAACATGCGAGCGTTCGCTAGTATTAGTATAAAAATAAAAAATATATTTTTACTTACTATATCGATCGTTGCAGTAGGAGTATTCTTGTTTTGCAAAAAACTAAACGATTTATATGCAAACCATTTGCTTTGCATATAAATCGTTTAGTTTTTGTTTTGATTCATAAACAGTATCTGTGCCGGTACCAGACTTTTTTGAGTCAATCACTTTTTTTTTATCTGTATAAAACTGACTTGTTAACTTTTTATTTTTCTTTCTATCTCTGATACATCTGTATTTAAATGACTTGCTATTTCATTTAATGCGTCGAAACGCTTCGGTCGACTTTTATGATCTGTGTGTTTCGGATTCCACAATATCTCATTCACATGATAAAGATTGATTACCTTAAGAGGTTTTTCCTCGTCCCACTCCATGTCGCAAAAACAAAAGTACTAGCACGTCACTACAGCTCAATTAATGTCGCCGGGCAACTGAGCGCTTGCGTACGCGAGCCGCCGGCAAGCCGCCGACGTATCGGCGGGCAACACGCGCGCGCCAAGGTTGCCGACATGCTTCTTTCAACATAAGCCGCCGGTTGTGTCGGCGGGCTGTGTCGGCGGGTCGACGGCTTTGGTGTGTAGTGCGCTTAATGTTTCGCAGTAGCAACGCGCCTCGAGCCGCACATTTACAAAACAATTACAGTTAATGCTCGCGCGCCATTACGTCACTTTTTCCTTTTTTGTGTATCTCTGTGTATTGTCGCGGAGAGGACCCGCTGGGCGAGCGGAGATAATAGCTTCGGCACAGGATACTTTATATTACATACTTTCAGACGATGAAATGACAGATGAAAACGTTTTCAAATGCCTTAATGTAACTAGACTATCACAATTAGTATGACTTTTAATCATTAATGGGATACTATTTCTTCTTAAGAAAATTATCGATCCAATTTGATTAACTTTTTACAAAAAAAAAAATACTCATCACTCTCGACATCCGACTCATACATAGAATAGAAAGTAAGTAAGTTTCTTCTATCTATAAAGCCGTTATTCCAAGCCTTCCGTTCCTTGCGATTCCGAAACTGTACGTCTACCATGAGTTTTACAATCTATACTCGCTAGCGACTGTAGTTAAAAAAATGCATGAAAACTTAAAAAAAACAAGTTTCTAATTCATTTGTTTAAGTTGTTAACTAACAAGCACGCGTATTGCAAGTAAAACTTTAGTTAACAACAAAAAAAAATTAGTTAGAAACTTGTTTTTTTAAAGTTTTCATAATTGTTTTTAACTACAGTCGCTAGCGAGTATAGATTGGTAAAACTCATGGTAGACGTACTGAAAGCCTGACCCACCTAGCGACAACGTACCGCGAGTGTGACAGAGCTCACTACAGTTACTGGCGGACAACTAGCGGGCCCTGCGACTGCGGGAATGTGCCGGGACATGGAGCTCTCCTTACTTACAGCGATCAGAATGTAATGTCATGTGTGGTTGATCGCCTAATCATGCATGAGCCTTCTGCTCTACCTGCAGTGTGGTCGCGCGGCGCGGCGGCGTGCATGCAGAGCGTTGTGCAAATGATCTGGTACGGTACTTACACGCGTTTTATTCAAATCATCGTTTTCGAGATGGCGGAATAATATCCACTTTAAAAAAAGTGACACTTTCTTCTAAACTGCAGAGCAGATACATTCATTTTGTTTTCTGATATTTTTGCGACCGTTGTTTCAGGATCAGGAGTGCCTTAAGGGAAATTTTATATTTTCAGTGGATAGCGGGTGATTTTTTAACAGAGCTTTCAGTTTAGATTGGCCAGATTCTAGTTAAGACAAAGAACTAGTTAAATAGAAATAATAACCTGTCGACACATCCCCAGTTTTTCAAACATTTTAAAGTCACACGCACCTTACCTCTCCACGTAGGTACATTAGGACCTACGTGGAGAGGTAAGGTGCGTGTGACGGATTTGGATGAAACTTGACACACGGGGAGAGCATGCCTTGGAATACTATATAGGACTTTTCATCCCGGCAGTATGTTCCCTAGGGGTATTTTTCAAATTTGAAGCGGGTGGAGTCGCGGACAACAGTCAGTTAAGTAATAATCTCAACTAATATTATAAAAATGCGTAAGTGAGTTGGTTTGTTACTCTATCACCTTGAGTCATTGAACCGATATTGACGAATATTGGTAGTAAGAGGTACCCTGGAGACGTCACCGCCTCACCTGCTACTTTTTTGCGAAGATCTATATAACGCAAACAACGCCACGGGCACAAGGTAATATATACCTAATAAATACGAAACACGGCCGTCACTGTCGAGCATGTTGCCTGTTAGGCCAGTTCCATCGTGGTAGTCATGATGTCACTTCGATTGGGATAAATCTCTCTGACAGTTATCAAAACGAAATGATTGCACAGCGCGAAAGCTATCAGACGCCCGCCCCCTCCCCACCCCACCCCATGAATAAAAATGAATTATCAGTGTTGAGTGGAACAGAAATGAATTATGGCGGCTATGGGCGCCGAACGCGGCCATTTCCGATGCCCGCTCAATTTCCTCCGACACATCCATCATGGACGCTCACTGTTGCCGGCTGGAGAGAGGAGGGCGCTTCATCTCGGTGACATACAGATTGCACATTCGATTTTTTGTATTAAAGGACATTTATCACAGACTAGCTTTTGCCCGCGACTTCGTACGCGCATATTGTGTATTTCCCGTTCCCGTAGGAATTTCGTGAAATTTTTAGGGCACTGACAGTATCACTGAAACTGTGTTACTTATCGAGTCTGTGCGTCTCACTAAATATTCATTGAAATTTGTTTTAATTAGACAATAGTTACGCTTACTACGGTGGCGGGGGAAGTAGATTAAAATATTCAGTCATTTATCTTTGACGAATAATCCAAAAAACAATCAACAAACGCTTTCGATAGGCGTTTAGCAGCGTTAAACTTAGTTAAAAAATATTTGAATGATAGACAGCAATTTTCAGCAATTTTTTTTTTTATTGAATGATAGGCAGCGATTTTGGGTCCTTTCTTATATTTGATATAAATCAATTATTTACCATATTTATTGCAACAAAAACTTGATATGGTGCTGTTTGCCGACGATAACTCTTTAGTTTTTAAGATAAGTAGAACGACGGACAATGTTGATGTCATAAATAATGCCCTAATGTAAGTCCAAAATTGGTTCAAGGCGAATAATTTGGTTTTAAATAAAAAGAAAACGAAATGCATAAGAATTGCCTTACCAAATGTCAAAAGCAGTGATTGTGACATAGTACTGAACAGGGAAAAACTAGAATTTGTCGATAAAACGGTTTTCCTGGGAATAACGCTTGACCCAAGACTACAACGGGGCCCTCATATAACATCTCTTTCAGGATGGCTAAGTTCAGCAGCTGATGCTGCTAGGAAAATCCGTCAATTAACGGATGTCGATAACGCGAGACTAGTCTGTTTTAGTTACTTTCACAGTATCATGTCTTTTTAGGGTTCCGTACCCAAAACGTAACCAACTAAGCCTCCGCTGTCCGTCCGTCCGTCCGTCTGTCTGTCAGCGGGCTGTATCTCAAGAACCGTAATTCAGAATCAACAGTGGCTACCACCAGAAAAACGCCAAGCCAATGAAGCCCGACGAGTCCTGCAAAAAGGATTTAACTGTTTTGGATCCCGCAACGAAATAAATCAGAAAAGTACAGCGGAGGAGTAGGAAAAAAAAGAATAATTTCCACTTCCCTCCTTATCAAACAGGAGACAGAATAGAGCTAGGCCAATAGGCACCAAGGGACATATACAACTGGGTTTATACTCTAGGTGCATGGTCCTCACATAAATTAACAAAATTTTTGCATACTAGAGCATATTGTAAAACATTTATTTGAAAAGAGTAACTGTGGAGTTTCTTGACCGTTCTTCTCCATAAGAATCTACCCTTCCGAATGGACAGTAGAGTCACTATAATATTTTAAATGTAAATGATGACATTCAAAAGTGCCGTTTAATGGCCTAATTGTAATAAACGATTTGACTTTGCCCAGTTGCCAAGCACCACGAATTATAATATATTAACACTAAAACTCCCCCTGAGTATTAGTGTGCCTAAATTGTCAGCTACTTTTGATTCACGCACGGAAATTTGTTCTGGTTTCTACAAGGTCCGTGTAGTAAACTCCTCCAGATGTAACCTGAATACTATTTAAAATAATATTGCGTTCAGTTTGTTAAAGAATACACTCCCAGAGGATGTGATGTGCGGATTGTTCGAATTCATGGTCAGCTGTAGAACATCGACATAAAGGCGAGGCCACACACCTAAAGGAAAATAATTTACTCTTAAAGTTGCCATGGCCTGTGAGAAATTGGGTAACACAGTGATCCACCTCCAGCCATGTCCTATCCTGCCGCTCACGAACGGATGGAAAAAACTGGTGGTGAGGCCTTTGATGGAATTTTCCCACTTACATTGCCATTTGGATAAAAGTTCCTTTATTTATTTATTTGGATAAATTTTAGTAATCTAGAGATCTTAGCACGGTCGCGTTACGGTAAAAACTCTGGGTCCGTGATCTTTCTAGCGTATTAGTACATTGCTGCACGCCGCTGCACCGCTAGATCGACTGGGATAAAACCCGCCAGTACGAACCGTCCTATACACCTTGCATAAGAATTTCAAAGCCAAACGCTGGCTGGCTTTTATGTCGTACCACCCCTATGGTGGCCCCGTCTGCCCAGACAGGTGCCCCGTAGCACATACACCCCAAGTAAGTAGCCCCATAAATAGTTTTTAAGGTTTGAAATGATAGACCCCAAGTAGCTTTGGACATTCTCGTCAAGGTGTAGAAGTTCTTTTCTGCTTGATCACTGTTTTTATATGATCAGTAAATGAAAAGTTCCTTTCTACTTGCATACCGAGGTAGGACACGAATTCTTTTCTTTTAACGGGTACGTTATTAAATTTAATACTAGGCCAGGATTTTAGATTTCCTTTTAAAATAAGTTGATAGGTTTTATGCGGTGCAAAGGTCACACAATTTCCATCGCCCCACTGAGATATTAAACGTAGGCATGTGTCAGCCAAGTTCTCGATTCCAGCCCGAGTGCTTGCCGCAATGAGCAGTTAGCCATCGTTCGCGTAACCGTTTAATGAACAGCCGCATGGGAGCATAATAATCATAATCATAATTTATTTGTCAGAACATGGTTGGTATGTACATTACATGGTCTTAAGTTTAAAAGTATTGTTTCATCATATTCTACCACATGGGCGTACAAATGTTAAATAAATGTTACAAAGGTGATTTACATTACATTATAAATAATAATATTTTTAATAATAATAGTTAAAAGTCAAAGGAGAATGTCACAAAATGAAAAAATATAAATAATAATTGAATTAAATTAATATGTCAGTGTCATTTAGGTTGTCATTCAAATTATAATAGCATTTATTACATAAAATTCTTTAAAATGCTTCTTAAATCCAGCCAAATCTAAGTCTCTAATTGGTTTTTTAATTTTATTAATTATAAATTTGCGGGGCTCTGCAGAATATGCTTTTCCGCAAGAGAGCTGTCTTGGCTCTGCGTCCGCGAAGCATGTCATTTCGCCTGTTACGTTGTACAGTGTCAGATAGGTACGAAAATAAATTTGGATTTAATCGCACAAATAAGGCAGTGTCATAAATATACAAAGCTGGTAGTGTCGGAATTTTATGTTTTCTGAAATATGGTACACAACTATTCGTCACCTGAAGCCCAAACATAGATCTTATGCAGCGCTTTTGCGCTTTAAACGCGGCTTCCCTATTTGTGGAGTTACCCCAAAATTTGATGCCGTATCTTAACACAGATGCAACAAGACCATGATATGCTGTGAGTAGTGCATCCGTGTTAACGGTTGGAGCAAAATAAGTTGCTCATCCTATGCCCTATATAGGGCATAGGATGAGCAACTTATTTTCTTGCATAATGCTTCAATATGATTCTTCGAGTTAAGCTGTATATCTATTATAAGCCCTAGGAATTTAGCACTGTCCACGTCATTAGTTATCTTGTTTTGGAATTTCACATCAATTTTTTGACTAGATTTTCTATGGCCAAAGTGCATAATTTGAGTTTTACCTAGATTATTTTTTAAGTTATTATTGTTTACAGTGCAAGCATTTGTCAGTTATAGTGCAGCTCAACTCAGAACTTTGAGGAGCTCAACGAACCGACGAACAATGCCAAAGTAAGGACATTTGGGTAAGCCATGCGGCTTACCCAAATGTCCTTACAATTATGACTAACATTGATAAAAAGACACCTGTTTGTGCTATGTACTGTGACATGACACAAGCTTTTGACTATGTTGACCACGATATATTAAAAAACAAACTGTACTCTTATGGGATAAGAGGTAATATTCTGGATCTGTTAATGACTTATCTCTCAAATAGAAAACAAAAAACTGCTATAACAGACTTAAATCTAAAGACGAAAGAAGAAGTTACATATCTGTCCGAAGAACATACTGTATACTTTGGCGTACCACAGGGCAGTATTCTGGGTCCCTCATTTTTTTTATCTATATGAATGACCTGCCCAAAGCCATAAATTACCCCATAACCCTATTTGCTGATGATAGCACGGTAACAGTAGCTTGTAATAAACCTGACAAATACGAAGCTGATGCTCATCCTATGCCCTATATAGGGCATAGGATGAGCAACTTATTTTCTTGCATAATGCTTCAATATGATTCTTCGAGTTAAGCTGTATATCTATTATAAGCCCTAGGAATTTAGCACTGTTTTAGATTTCAGAGAACGTCAGCTTCTCAAGACAGGTTCTGAATTTAATCATATTCTCCGGGCTAAAATCCCGTTGAGATTTGTACCAATATATCAAAACAAAGTCCACTCTTACGGGACTCTTCAGCAATTGCGCAGTGTGATCCGATAGGGCTAATTCAATCACTCATTTCGATGGCACAACATTCAAAGACACCAGTTATTGAAAATCTTGAAACCTTCTTTAATTCCTTGTATTGTAGTCCGTTTCTAGTAAAAATGCATGCTACACCTCTTTAAGTTGATTTTTTTTCGCGGAAGCGTAGTATCATGCCTTACGGTATTTTGCTATGGGGACGGGCTGCAGAGCCATCAAAGCTATATACAATTAATTATATAGCTTTGATGGCTATAAATATTCTCTACCGGCACGATTCTCTAACTACTGTTTAAGAATATTAACATCATGACGACCGAACGTATGACATTGTCAATACATTTACGAAAACATTATGTAAAACAGCAACATCTTTTTTTGTAAAAGAGGCAACAGACATAATCATGGTACCAGAAATAGGGACCAATTAGTTCAATTAGGTTTCAGACTGGCTAAAGTAGCCTCATCTTTCATGGGGTACTGTTTAAAATGTTATAATAAGTACCGCCTTATATATTAGAAATTTATATCTATTATACGCACACTATGCAGGCAAGCATATTATAAGTTGGGGGATTCTATAGAAGATAAAAATGCTGGTCCTGCTCCACAGCCACTAGGGCGCACAAACTAATCTGTTAGCATTTGGAAACATTGTTGGACATCTGAAGATTGTAAGAAAGCAATATTTGCATTGTTTAGACTCAATTTATTTAGCATTATATAATTTCATCCATTAACGGCACATATGAGAGTACTACTATTATAATTATTTTTATTATGAATGGGGACTATGTGGATTATTTTTTATTTTTTCGAGCAATTTTCATGTTTGACTGGCAGTTTGAGTGCTTTGTATGGCCTACACAAATGTCCTTTCTTTGGTATTGTTCGTCGAGTTGATGAGCTCCTAAGTAGATCTGAGTTGAGCTACACGACTACTAACAAATGCTTGCACTGACTGGACAGGTTCACTCAAATCTGTGTGGTTCTTTCTTCTAAAGACCATCTCAGACACTAATCTGCATGGATCTTAAAAAATGATATATTGTAAGTGTGAGGACTATGTAGGTCGTTATTTTAAGGATTGATTTCATGACTGTCTGGCAGTTTGAGTATATTATGCGGCTTACCCAAATGTCCTTACTTTGGCATTGTTCGTCGGTTCGTTGAGCTCCTCAAAGTTCTGAGTTGAGCTGCACTATAACTGACAAATGCTTGCACTGTCTGGACAGGTTCACTCAAATCTGTGTGGTTCTTTCTTCTGAAGACCATCTCAGACACTAATCTGCATGGTTCTTAAAAAATGATATTTTGTAAATGTGAGGACTATGTGGGTCGTTATTTTAAGGAATGATTTCATGACTGTCTGGCAGTTTGAGTATATGAATGGTGCTAGCGCATGCGTCATGTTCGTGAACCCATCAGTTGGGACTGGTCATTTTTCAGCTGCCATGGTTTACATATTTCTTTGAATTGTTTCTTTTTTATTCCGGAAGCTTTTATCTTGCTCGTCTTTTACATCGTTCTCACATGATTTAAACAAAACTTTGTACAATTTATTATTTTTAAATGAGTTTCCGTGGAGTTTCTTGCACGTTCTTCTCCATAGAGATCTACGCTTTGGAACGTGCAAATAGTTTCATCTTTTTTTAACCGACCGACCTTGACAATACAAAAGTGCCTGTAAATGTGTTAATTGAAATAAATGCTTTGAGTTTGAGTTTGATAAATGCTCCCGATCAAACGTCCTTCTGTCCGTAATGTAACCTTATTGCCTAACCTTTGGGAGAAGTTGAGGGACAGGGGTACCCCGGCTGAAATACTGAAAATGTTCCAGTACTGGTATGCCAATAAAAAAAACCAGGTGAAGTGGTCGAATACTCTCTCTACAGCAAACAGCCGGTTGATAATGTAAACATATCGAAGTGAAGGCTTGGGTGAAGTGATAACGAAGTGAGCTCTTTGTGATCACTTCACCCAAGCCTTCACTTCGACATGTTTACAGCAGCGCGGTTCTGTAAACCTCTCACCGCGAATGTTTAGGTAAAGTGAACATGAAGTGAGCTGTCAATCCCTGCAAAAAAGATGGAATGACAGTTCACTTCGTACTCACTTCACCTAAGTGAACACGCTGAGGTGTTGCCAGAATAGACCGGCAGATTGGAATGCGCTGTGAGACGGGGGGGTTTGACATCCCCTAGGCTCTTCAATCTGTATGTTGACGGCCTCATCGCTAAGCTCAGCAGCATGAATGTTGGATGTCGAATAAATGGAGTGAGCGTCAACAAAATCAGCTACGCGGACGACTTGGTGCTGCTGGGCCCGACTACTGGAGAATTAGGGAATTGCCCAAAGTCTGTGAGACTTCTGCCGCCTCACATGGACTAATTTAAAATGTCACCAACAGTGAATATATGCTCTTTAAGGCCGCAGGTAGATGTCCAGACTCTGTACCCGTAATTATTCAGCTGAATGGTCTCCAGTTAAACAGAGTGTCCAAATTTAAGTACCTTAATGGACATTTCATCACCGACGACCTTAAAGATGATACTGATATTGAGAGGGAGCGTAGGGCACTGGTCAAAGGTAACATGTTGGCCCGTAGATTTGCTTGGTGCTCTGACCTAGTAAAAATTACTCTTTTTAAGCCTATTGTCAGAGTTTTTACACGGGCAATCTATGGGCCAACTACACAAAAAGATCACTGGATGTCCTGTGCGTTCAATACAATAATGCTTTCAGGATGTTGTTGCGACTGCCCCGTTTCTGTAGCGCCTCAGAAATGTTTGCCGAGACCCACACAGGCGGCTTTAAAGCCATAATACGTAAAAAAATTGATTCGCTGCTGTGCAGAGTGCGAAGTAGTCGCAACTATATCCTGAGAGCTGTGGCGGAGAGCTATACGCCAAATATTAGGCATTTTGTAAGGACGTTGATTAGGTAGGAAACATTTTCCTGCCTGGTCATCCTTTGTTTTAAAATATGTTTTACTAACACTAGAATATAAGCTGTTTTGAAATATGTACTAACAAAATATGGATCACCGTAGTCCGAAATAAACGAATTTAATTTATTGCACATTACACAACGAACGCTCACTTTCCAGCACGCGGGGTTATTTATGAACAAACACTTTAACCGTCCATTACGGATATTAGGCAAATGTCAGACAAACAGACGCACATGTCGGGGTCACCTTAGTTCAACACGAGCGATCTGCTGCTCTGCGGGCATGTCTTGTATCCAAGCCGCTCGCTTGGCACAAATTTCGCGTTGTGGACGTGGAGAATAACTCCTAAACACACGCGGTCACCTTCATACGGCGCTTGTCAGTAGATGTGGCGTTCGCAGAGGTCGAATACGTAAGTGCTAGTCGACCCGTGTCCATTTTATACACAGTATCTATAGTTAAAATGGGAACTGCTCGCAACGCAGTTATGTAGGAACAAAAGCTTGTCAAGCGTTTCTGCATTATTTATTGTACCTACCGAATAGATCACTTCCGTAGGGCCTTTTTATCTTCGTTTGGGTGTCACTGGTATCAATAACCTCTCATAGGTACATACAAGCTTCGAGTCTAATAAAGAAAATTGAAGAATCGTACTGGAGCATCACGATATCTTTCGGACGACTCGCTAACCTTCAAACATAAAAGAAACGGAAACGACACACATCACATCAATGATGAAGACATCTGTCATCAATGAGTAGCTTCACTTGTCGCTGAGCACGATGTAGTGGCTCGTGGCTAGTGATGGCTGATGGCACAGTTAGGGAAAGCGGACGATGGCAGCTTGCCGACGCGGCGGACACAGAAGACAGTCGGTCACCTCTGCGTTGTGTAAGAGCGCGGCGGGATCCCCGGCGCGCGGCGTCACCGCCCGATATACTCCGCCACGCTCACCACGCACCAAGCGCTGCAGAAGAACCACTCTCTCCGATCACGTTATCAATATTCTGAAAATTTGGCTAGGTGTTTGCTTGCTCACTATAAAATGAGGAAATATTATTTTTTGGATTTAAAACCTGTGTAGGAGGATTAGATGAACTTTCTGAAGTCGTTTGGTGGATGTGCACTAAATCAACAAGATACCAGAGATTATTGAAAAGTTCAAATACGTTTTTGCGACTGGCGTTGCGTTAGCAGCAAATGTTGTGTGAATGAATGACGAGTTGTGCTGAGCAGAGTGTCCTATGGCCAGTACTATGTGTCCATAGGACACTCTGCTATTGCGCGGTTCTTCTGCCTCCACTCAGGCAGCTGCCAGGGGGCATGGCGCTGGGCCAGCCCTGCCGGCCTGCTTGGCACGGCCGCGGTTTAATGGAAATGATTTACTGGCAATTACGCAAGTCCAGGTTACAGGTGTGAGGTGACTGAGCCGTGCGTTAAACTGCATCCGTCATGGAATGGTGAAGCTGATGACGAACATAAAGACATGCAGCGATGAAGTTATTCCTTTTAAAATTTGAACTAGTTTAGAGATGCTCTTATTAATATTTGTATACTTATGTTCATTCTTATGTAAGAACTAACGACCACAGCGATGATTTTCATCGAACGAAAATGCATAAAGTTGTTAGGACGAGCAGGCTCCCACCGTGCACCACCACCGGCAGGCGGGCACTGTCTCCCCTCCGCGTGCTTTTCATAACGTGTCACCGAAGGCTTCATTTACATTTGTAGATAAAAACTCGGCTTAATGATGAGGACAAAGGAAAACAGAATGAATGTACAGAATGAAAGAACATTTTATACAGTGTTAGCTCAGAGGCTGTAATTATTTTTAATGGCAATGGCATGTTAAATAACTGCAGTCTGTTCAAACAGAGGGAGACTGAACGAATGAAATGAATCCCTTTGACTGGCTGTGAGTGAAGCAATCGAGCGTGTCTGTACACTCGAGGGTAGCCATGCGTGCGGCGCTCTGTTGATACACCGGCCGGCATAACACTGTTGATGACTGACCAATTAAAAATGTAATTGAATATCTGTCGGTAGTCATAGAAATGTCATCTCTTGTAACAGAGTGTGAATTGTACTAATTTTCAAGAAACATTCGTATTCGCATTTCTGTCGCAATCTGTCAAAAAAAACTATTTTTTCTTAATTTTTTGGCAGATTGTGGCACTCAGGTATCTGCCAGTTTTGTTGTCTGTGTGTTCTGACGTATGAGTCGAATATTACTTTTTTTTTGTATTGATTGGCCCGCCACTATCTCACCTGATGGTAAGCGATGATTTGGTCGAAGATGGCGTACGCTTGCCTAGATGTAACCCATTCGCTCTTAACTTAGAGACTCTCTGGTTGTTGCTATCACGAGACACAGACTCTGGCAGGGAATTCCACTCCTTAGAACAACCCAATTCGCAATATGAATGTGTTCCCAAAACGTTTTGTGCGTGTGGGTGGGCATCTACCGGTACCATCATCACCATGTACCGGTGGCGCATCGCCATTCGCCGTTCGTCTTGTGGTCGCTGATGGAACGGGCTAGGCGGACTTAAATTATGCAATTCCGTTGCATATTTCCCAAAATACAACCGGTACTAAACCGACAGGCTAGCAACTCAGCGTCGATGCTCAAGACTTTGGAGCTTCGACTCGACGAGCCTATCATTACCGATGATCCTCTTGGCTCGTTTCTCAATTGACTTAAAGGCATCAAGTGGGTATCTGGGTCCGTCCCAAAGATGAGAGCAGTACTCCATACACGATCGAACTTGCGCTTGATAGAGTTTGAGCAGCTGTTCCGGTGTGAAGTACCGTCTCGCCTTTGCTAGGATCCCCAACTTTTTGGCAGCCACTTGAGCCTTTGTCTCTATGAAAGGACCAAAATTGAGTGTAGATTGTTAATGTAACACCAAGAAGCTCAAGTTGGTCGGCTATTACGCGCACGGTTATACCTCGGAAAGATGGAGCTGGGTGGAATTGGCTATTTTTGGAGGAAAAAGACACGCTTGGGTTTTAGCAGCATTGAACTTGACGTGATTGGCATCGCCCCATTCAGAGACAGCCTGTAAGGACAAGTTCAAGTGCTCAACCATAGCCTCTCGAAGAGACCGGATTTGCGAACCACCAGCTCGTGCGCTGGATACGTATCTCTCAGCAACAGTGCTGTCGTCTGCATACACAAAGGTCTTTAGCAGATCATTAATATGCAGCTATTATTGTTGTTGTTGTTTTTGTGATATTATTGTTGTGGTTCTTATGATAGTCCAAGATTGGAGAGTTGGGTGTTTTTTGGGAGCTTCGTTCTCACCTATATAATCAATTGATTAATGTAAGCAAATATTGTAAAGCTTATTTTTGAAAAGAGTAACTTTAGAGTTTCTTGTCCGTTCTTCTCCATAAGAATCTACCTTTTGCGAACGGACGACTAGAGTCACTATAATATTTGCGCACACTAAACCTGGTTGCTGGTAAAATAGATGTTCTCTCGTGTTCACTGAGCGAGTTCGCAAAAGTAACATTACACATTTTATGTTATGAGAATTAAGTTTTATTGGAACAATTATTGTATTAATTTATTGTATTGTGTTGTTTTATAATTATGTATATTTGATTGGAATAATTGTATTTAATTGATTTATTTATTGAACTTTAATTGTTTTGTTTTATGAATTGAATTTTATTGTTTTTTTTTTGTATTTTAAATTGAATTGAATTATTTTTTCTACATTATCGCATTGGGTCACTGTGATGATAGCTGTATGTATGTCCGTAATAAATAAATTTTTTTTTTTAATTTGACGTTCAAAAGTGCCTTTATTGCTCTAGTAGAAATAAATCATTTGACTTTGACTTTAAAAGTTTTCCTATAATCTATCTCCATTTCTTTTTCAAAACTTTATGCTCAGTGGTTTTGGAGATAAGGGGGGGGGAATGATCATTTTCCGTCTAATTTCTTGAATAACTTCAAAACCATTTATTTTAAAATTATGAAAAAAAATACATTTAAAACCTTTACAGTAAGCCCTTTTATTTGATATGTCACACGATATCGTTAAAAAAACTTTTTTTTTATTTTCTACTTTGACCCCCAAAAGTGACCCCCATACTAAAAATTAAATTATTTACGTAACGCGTGTTGAGGTCACAGAAGTCCATATGTGTACCAAATTTCAACAGAATCGGTCCAGTGGATCCGGAAAAAACTGACTGTGACAGACGGATAGACAGACAGACGGACAGACAGACGGACAGACCCGAGTGATCCTATAAGTGTTCCTTTTTTTGTTTGGAACCCTAAAAAGGACTTCAAGGTCACCGCTGGGTGACTTGTACTGTTGTAACAAGTAGGTAATTACCGCAGTTGTCAGGCTGCATCGTCACAGACCAGCAGTTAGCCGCCTGCTGAGTGAGGTCGCCCGTAGGTGCTGGAAAATCCCTCGCTTGTTGTGCGAGCTTCTACACATACTCGAGAAGTTGATCTGACTCTGTCGACGCGTGCGTCGCCGGCGTGAGGCACCAACCAGTCGCGATCGATCTCTGACTCAGAAACGATATTACGATCATTGTGTTGTGTTATAAAATATTGCATTACCTACATATATGTAATTGTACCTCGGCCATTCTCCGATTAGCAAGTTTTACGTGTCCGGGCTTGCATAATCCGTAATATTATCATATTCAATCATGCAATTTTTTTTATCTGTTAGATAGTATCCGTATCTAGCTGTAAACAAAAATATTGGCTTCTGTTTTAAGTATTTAAGACCAAATTAATTTAACCTATGTTCAAAGAACCTCTGTTCTCTAATTACCGTGGCGTGTCCACACACCGACTTAGTGTTAAAACTTGCTTGTAATTTTTATAACGTACAGATTAACTTTGTTCCATTCAACGTTTTAAACGGTATTAAGCAACGTGTATCGCATAACAAAATATCGACTCAATAGAATCAGTTTATAAATAATAATCATTAAGTAACCGCAAGTCCAATCGAAAGTCATAATTGCCATGACATTTTCTGTACACGGCTGCACATCCCTAAATAATAGTATTTGGCACATGGCTACCGTACGCGTCGCTTCTCCTCAGTGTGTGCCGCGGTCCATCAGCAGTTGTACGTCTCTAACGTTAGGTAGTGTACCGCCAATGAAGCACGTGAGTATATAATTACCGTAGCCTTGGTTAAAAACTTTTCTAATTACCGTTGTACTTATTTTAATACTTGATTTTTAAGTTAGACCCAAGTTGATCATGTAAATGGAGACAGTACATTGGCCTCCGTACTTTGCAATAAGCTAGTATTTGTATACTGTGTCGGTTTTCGACATTTTTAAGAAAATCTATCGTTTTCTAGTTACCGTATACTATTTACCATATGTTTTTAATTACCGTTGTATGAAAAATGAGTACTTGATAACTAACTGTAGCCGCGATGTCGCACCAATGGAAACTTTTCCCGCGATTTTCGTAGATTATTATTGTCATTGTCCGTAAATATGTCTATATTATATGCTGACCATTCATCAAGTTATTTAATTTATAGGATGGGAAAACCCAAAAAGACCAAAGAGGAAGTTAAAGAAAAGAGATGGCTCGCCGCACGACAACGCCGAGAACGAATTAAAAATGACCCTGTTTTGTATCAGCAATCAATAGAAAAGAGAAAGAAAGGTATAATAAAAGAAAAAGAGATAAAAATATACTACCTATCGGCGAAATGTCTCCAAAAAGCCGGAAGAAAACTCAAAGCCTGCTTATGTATTTCCTGGGTCTTCGAAGTCTCTTATTTCCAAACATGATTTAGAGTTTTGAGAAGTTCGAAAAAGCGGAAAGTAGCTTAAATTTATCTGACACAGACAGTTTTTGCGCTCCTGTGTCTCCTGTTGATTACTAAGGATAGAATAGTAAAGTAATAAGAATAAGACGACTAGAGGTTCATTTTTCGATTTATCTGATTCTGATGAATCTGTTGTTTAAATATTGTTTTTCGATTGCTTGTTATTTTTAAATAGAAAATTACTATAAAACAAGACTGATTCAAATGTATGATATACTAGTCTGTATAATTATGATGATTCTTTATAGAGTTACTCAGTGATATTAATATAAGCAAATCTTAAAAGAGCTGTGAGTAGCTTTAACTTAGATATATCTTTATTATCCAAGAAGATTAAGAATATTATTCTTTAAAGTTCCATCCTACTTACCTTTTTAATAAATATCATTTCAAAAAACTAAAAAAAATACCAATTAAGACAATGTTTTTTTTATTTAGTTTGTTTTTACCTGATTTTCATTGAAAGTGTCAAATTTTTAATAAATTATAGCAATGATAAAGTGTCTTTTTTACTAATGGTTATGGTTATGAAGGACATCGTCAATTCTATTGCTTTAATTATATAATTATATGCATACAAATTATTAATGTGTGTTACTATCATTTCATTATATCATATTTTACCTAGACCTGATGATATCTAATTACCGTTGCATCAAATATTATTTTTTTCTAATTAACATACTCATAAATTTTTTAAGTCTAATTAACTAGAAAACCACCATTAATTGTTATATGCCTCATTAATTATTGAATTCGTATCTTTGATTTGTTTCATATTTTAATGTGTTTAAGTCAAATCAGTGAAAGATAAAAAAGGTTACGGTAATTAGGCAAAGAATGCTGAATTGGAGAATGACCGACCTACAGATGCAGGATTCGATACAAGAAATGACCAAGTACAAAGGAAAAAACTAAAAATCAAGACCAAGGCTTTATTGTCTTAAAGGACACGGGTGATCAGGTAAACCGCTAGTTATTATGTCACTATGTGTATGTTAGGGAAGTACCTACTTACAGTAATATATCTTTCTTACAAAATAAGTATTCGATAGGAGCAGGCTCTCGGTGACAATACGTAACGAAGACCTGTCACCGTCACCGCCACTATTATACTCAACACAAAGCAAGTCTTTCACTGCTGTAAAATACAGGTGCATCTGATCCTCACCAGCAGTGCGTGTGACAGCCGCCGCCGCCGCCGTCATGAGCACTAACGTACACTAATTGTTTATCTGTTCACAGGTCGACACACAACGAGCGGTGACAAGTACGTGGGGATGCGGTGAGGACAGCTCGCACTGACAGCGCGGAGCGGCGGCGGCGCGGCGCGCGGACCGAATACTGAAAGAAACACTAACATGAATTAAAAAACCGCCTTGATATTGTTTCCTCATAAGCAAATAAATTAACCTATCCAATGGCACAAGTTCTGGCTGACGTCTCTGATGCAAATGCAAAAGTCACTCTGTCTTGGGATACTTAATAAAAAGTTTATTTATGTTTCGCCTCATTTTATTTTTCTAATCATAGTGGGAGCGATAGAATAAAGCATTATGTTTATTATTTCACAATGCACGCATGTCCAATTGTAAACAGTCAGAATGTCCGTCGCGTGTTTACGCCAACTCTACTCGCCGGACGTGAGTTGCGTGTTTTATCGAATCATCTTTTTAACATTAAGTAAATAGTCCATTCACCTTCGAATTACAAAACAAACAGATTAGTGTATAATTAACGTTATTTTTCAGTCGTTATTCAGACGTGATGACGCCAGTATGTTTGCCGCCGCGCGCGCCCACGCGGCTCCCCGCCACTCGCCCGCTGTGTGGCCACACACGCTGTGTGCCGCTTTATTGCTAATATATCACGGCCAATCACGGGGTAGCCAGTGATAATTCATAGAGTGCAGAAACGCAGCGATTGCGTTGCGATGGTGGTGCGATAGTGGCGCGACAGAGGTGCCACCGGGCGGGGTTTACGAGCGTGCTATCGGCCGTTACTGATTACGTTTTATGCGCCGGCTTTAAACACTATCAGGATTTGATAACACGTAATGTACGGGCGCTGTCGTCCCAGCCTCAATCAGTGATAGGTTTGGTTTGGTACTGAAATAATTCTCTATGAATGGAATTTGTGTATGTGAAAATACGTTAGACACAGATGCGACATACAGTATGTCGCATCTGTGTCTAACAATTAATGGTGGTTTTCTAGTTAATTAGACTTAAAAAATTTATGAGTATGTTAATTAGAAAAAAATTATATTTGATGCAACGGTAATTAGATATCATCAGGTCTAGGTAAAATATGATATAATGAAATGATAGTAATACACATTAATAATTTGTATGCATATAATTATATAATTAAAGCAATAGAATTGACGATGTCCTTCATAACCATAACCATTAGTAAAAAAGACACTTTATCATTGCTATAATTTATTAAAAATTTGACACTTTCAATGAAAATCAGGTAAAAACAAACTAAATAAAAAAAACATTGTCTTAATTGGTATTTTTTTTAGTTTTTTGAAATGATATTTATTAAAAAGGTAAGTAGGATGGAACTTAAAAGAATAATATTCTTAATCTTCTTGGATAATAAAGATATATCTAAGTTAAAGCTACTCACAGCTCTTTTAAGATTTGCTTATATTAATATCACTGAGTAACTCTATAAAGAATCATCATAATTATACAGACTAGTATATCATACATTTGAATCAGTCTTGTTTTATAGTAATTTTCTATTTAAAAATAACAAGCAATCGAAAAACAATATTTAAACAACAGATTCATCAGAATCAGATAAATCGAAAAATGAACCTCTAGTCGTCTTATTCTTATTACTTTACTATTCTATCCTTAGTAATCAACAGGAGACACAGGAGCGCAAAAACTGTCTGTGTCAGATAAATTTAAGCTACTTTCCGCTTTTTCGAACTTCTCAAAACTCTAAATCATGTTTGGAAATAAGAGACTTCGAAGACCCAGGAAATACATAAGCAGGCTTTGAGTTTTCTTCCGGCTTTTTGGAGACATTTCGCCGATAGGTAGTATATTTTTATCTCTTTTTCTTTTATTATACCTTTCTTTCTCTTTTCTATTGATTGCTGATACAAAACAGGGTCATTTTTAATTCGTTCTCGGCGTTGTCGTGCGGCGAGCCATCTCTTTTCTTTAACTTCCTCTTTGGTCTTTTTGGGTTTTCCCATCCTATAAATTAAATAACTTGATGAATGGTCAGCATATAATATAGACATATTTACGGACAATGACAATAATAATCTACGAAAATCGCGGGAAAAGTTTCCATTGGTGCGACATCGCGGCTACAGTTAGTTATCAAGTACTCATTTTTCATACAACGGTAATTAAAAACATATGGTAAATAGTATACGGTAACTAGAAAACGATAGATTTTCTTAAAAATGTCGAAAACCGACACAGTATACAAATACTAGCTTATTACAAAGTACGGAGGCCAAAGTACTGTCTCCATTTACATGATCAACTTGGATCTAACTTAAAAATCAAGTGTTAAAATAAGTACAACGGTAATTAGAAAAGTTTTTAACCAAGGCTACGGTAATTATATACTCACGTGCTTCATTGGCGGTACACTACCTAACGTTAGAGACGTACAACTGCTGATGGACCGCGGCACACACTGAGGAGAAGCGACGCGTACGGTAGCCATGTGCCAAATACTATTATTTAGGGATGTGCAGCCGTGTACAGAAAATGTCATGGCAATTATAACTTTCGATTGGACATGCGGTTACTTAATGATAATTATTTATAAACTGATTCTATTGAGTCGATATTTTGTTATGCGATACACGTTGCTTAATACCGTTTAAAACGTTGAATGGATCAAAGTAAATCTGTACGTTATAAAAATTACAAGCAAGTTTTAACACTAAGTCGGTGTGCGGACACGCCACGGCAATTAGAGAACAGAGGTTCTTTGAACATAGGTTAATTTAATTTGGTCTTAAATACTTAAAACAGAAGCCAATATTTTTGTTTACAGCTAGATACGGATGCTATCTAACAGATAAAAAAAATTGCATGATTGAATATGATAATATTACGGATTATGCAAGCCCGGACACGTAAAACTTGCTAATCGGAGAATGGCCGAGGTACAATTACATATATGTAGGTAATGCAATATTTTATAACACAACACAATGATCGTAATATCGTTTCTGAGTCAGAGATCGATCGCGACTGGTTGGTGCCTCACGCCGGCGACGCACGCGTCGACAGAGTCAGATCAACTTCTCGAGTATGTATAGAAGCTCGCACAACAAGCGAGGGATTTTCCAGCACCTACGGGCGACCTCACTCAGCAGGCGGCTAACTGCTGGTCTGTGACGATGCAGCCTGACAACTGCGGTAATTACCTACTTGTTACAACAGTACAAGTCACCCAGCGGTGACTTTGAAGTCCTTTTTAGGGTTCCGAACAAAAAATGGAACACTTATAGGATCACTCGGGTCTGTCGTCTGTCTGTCCGTCTGTCTGTCTATCCGTCTGTCACAGTCAGTTTTTTCCGGATCCACTGGACCGATTCTGTTGAAATTTGATACACATATGGACTTCTGTGACCCCAACACGCGTTACGTAAATTATTTAATTTTTAGTATGGGGGTCACTTGTGCCAGCCAGTGATAATTCATAGAGTGCAGAAACGCAGCGATTGCGTTGCGATGGTGGTGCGATAGTGGCGCGACAGAGGTGCCACCGGGCGGGGTTTACGAGCGTGCTATCGGCCGTTACTGATTACGTTTTATGCGCCGGCTTTAAACACTATCAGGATTTGATAACACGTAATGTACGGGCGCTGTCGTCCCAGCCTCAATCAGTGATAGGTTTGGTTTGGTACTGAAATAATTCTCTATGAATGGAATTTGTGTATGTGAAAATACGTTAGACACAGATGCGACATACAGTATGTCGCATCTGTGTCTAACGTATTTTCTTTTTCAGATTGTTGCTAGAGTAAGTCTTTGGCATTCTGTAATAATAACGACTTAATGTTTGCTAATTTCAGGTTCGGTAGTTGTCCTGTATTCGACATCCACTGATGTGCCTCAGTGGATGTCGTAACTCGTAAGTGAAGTAAGTGAAGTATTAGCCGTGCACAATCGTATCTGTACGCTGTAGTAACCATACCTCCCATTACTCTAGTAGATTCAGGCGATATTTTAAACTAAATTAAAACAAGTGTGCTGGCATCAGATTTGTAATTGCGGAGAGCTCCTAATATGTGATCTAATAATGTTCAACGAGATGACAGTTGTACCTACAAACAGGCGCGTTGGAGCTCTCTGTAACGGTGGCCAGCCATTTCCGGAACATGCCTGGTGCTTATAAATATCCTACCGACAGTCTGCTTTTTAGGTAAGTGGGTCTACTTGGGTTATTGACTAGGTTTAAGTTACAAAGTTCGTAAATTGCAAAAATGGTGAGCATGTTCAGTAGAAGCTCTAAAGGGTCATAACAGCTGGATATATTAAGCGAATCTACGAGGTTATAAGATTACCAGTGAGTCCAGTGTCCTGACTCCCGCATGTACTATAGCGAAAGGGTTTCACATTGACTAAAATACTTACATTATTGAACATACAGTGTGTATTTTTATTTGCACATACGAAAATGAGGGAAACTATGTTTAATTTTATCGACGGAAAACGTATAAAAAAAAATCTAATATTTTTTTTAAATGTTCTATTGATTTAAAAAAAATTTGTTCGCTACTGTGATCTCATTGTAAACAAAACGGTGTAACTTTTAAACTGAACAATCTATCGCGATGAGACATGAGATAATCGTAAAATTTATCGATAAGTCGCCCCCATCACCGACCTTTTTTATTACTTTAAATTATTCTCCATTGTACTAGCTATCCAATTGTAAAAAATACATGTTCATAACTCAAACATAACAGGTTGTATTCAGTGTTAAAACATGGCACTTCGAACGCACAATTTATTGTTCTTTTAAGGATGGTTGGATGGAGGTGGAGGTTCAATTACAACCATTTACCCTATCGGTATCCCACTGACAGTTTGTACGAAGAATGTAATGTTCTTAGGGTTAAACAACTCTTTGTGCTGTCTGTAACATTGCGCTTTCATCGACAGGCACTACTAACCCAAATTAAATCCCCCGATCCTGTAGACTGATCAAATGGGTCATACCAGCGACTCGTACAAAGTTCGCCTAAAGATTACCTAGATATGTCGGTCCATATATCTATCAAAAACTGAACAGAACCCTGAACTTAATTGGTTGCTCCAAGTACAAAATTGTAGAACTAAAATTACGAAGTGGCTATCAGCTCAGGGCTATGGAAAAACTGAAGCTCTCCTAATTCCCCTGATGTAAATCATCTGCGCAAACTCATCCACACATATAAACGTACACAAACACACCCTTACAGACACAAATACACATCACTTTACATTCACTCACATCACAAACAGTATATGACATACTAACTCACACCCTTTTCAACACACACCCACTCACACACACACACACACACACACACACACACACACACACACACACACACACACACACACACACACTCACATATACACACACACACAAATTTCAGGAACGTAATCTTGTAAGTTAAGTTTGAATTTATATTTCATTTCGTTACCTTTGCTTGTATGTTAACTTATTTGAACCCAACTGTAATCTACTATGTGCACTTATATGTGTCATCAACCACGAGGATACTAGATCCCACGACACAGGGTATCCTAGTACCTTCATATAAGCCCAAAAGCCCGGCTGGCATGCCTTACTAAAATGCTCGATAGAGAATCAATATCAAACCCGAACTATTTAAAAGTTCGCGCGCTTAATTCTTATCAAAATAACACAAAGTTACCTATGCCACATTACTGCACATCGCGATTGTTCGCGCGCAGAGTTTCGCATTTGCAGCACCTACATATAGCTATCTCGCTTACACGTACCGGCTTTTGCCGGGCTTTCAAATACTATCGCTGTCACTTTCGCACTTATAGCGATGTGCCGTATAACGAGTTAGAAACTTGTGCGTCTACAAATCGATCAGTATAGACGACTTAAGCCGTGCATGCACGTATGAAGTTGCACGCGTATGCGTGACCTTGTCACCTTGCCAACTCTGCAGTGTTACCGTTTTAGCGACATTGTGAGATCTTGGAGATTTTTAACGAGTTTGGAGACTTTTTTTAAGATTTTGCAACAATAAAAACTAGCGACTTTTTAAAATAACGAAATTAAATATGCAAGCAATATCTTAAAAATAAAAAAAATTGCGACATCTAGCTAGATTTTTCATATACCTGGCGACTTTTTTTGCCTAAATGACAACACTGCAACTCTGCGTAAGTAGTTCTCGACACCCGAGTGCAACTCACTTCAGTTTCATTTGCTTGAGTGGGAAAAATTATGTTGTTAAAGTTTTTTGTGTGTTTTCTTAGATTTTCTCAGTGATACAATTGTTTTGGTGACTTACCTACAAAAATGGAGGTAATTGTACCTTGTGAGGATTTAAAATGCGTTCAAGTTTTGATTGGCGAAGATAAGGTAAAATCTTTAAACTTTGCTCAGAAAAAACAGTTAATTTCTTCATTAAAACCGACGCCTAATCTGTGTATTTTTCAGACTAGTAAATCGCATAAACGAAAATTTAATAGATCAGTGTATAAAACTAGTTGGATTGTTGGCTGTTCGCACACTAATAAGTTGTATTGCTGGTGCTGCATATTTTTTTCGAATGAAGATTCCGTTTGGAATACATCTGGTTATAATGATTTAAATAACATACGAGTATCTGGCGCCATTAAAAGGCACGCAAATTCCCATAAACACCTGTGTGCAATGGTTTCTTTCGGTAATTTTGGTAAACAACGAATTGAGACATCTATATCAGTTTATGAGAAAATTGCGATGATACATACGTAGGTACCTACATACTCAGTCGAAAACTGAACTTTCTTTTTTTGTAATCGGTTAAAATTTTATTGGGCTTGCCTTATTTTGAAACCCTAGGCACGCCACTGAGTGTGGGATCTAGGGTTACTCAATTGCACTCAAAGTTTTTTTTCAATTATATCTTGGTGCTTTTAGACTTATATTGTGCTTACTATGTCTGTAAATTAGTTCTTAATAAATTCTTTAATTCATTTTTTAATTTATTATTTTACACTTAATTTAATGCATCAGGTTCTCAAAATGTCCACCTTGTCGCTCTCCGTATCATTTTGGGATGATTCGGAATATCGTTCGCACAGTTAAGTCTCACTGTTGATAGGGGTACTGTAGACACGTTGTTTCATGGTACCCCATGCGAAGCAATCAAGGGGCGAAAATACAGGTGAACGCACAGGCCACCCTACATGTCCTTGCCGGCCGATCCATTTTGTCACTATAATTAACGTTTAAAATGATCTCACATTGGTAGTATAATTATTTTATGAGGACGCCCAAATGCATACTAATGTCTTACAGCGATAGAAAAACAATATTCAGAAGTAATCTTCAGTGATGCTGTAGCACGGGTTCCTACATTTTATAAATAATCTTGGTTGGCTGACGCGGGACGCCTGGTTGCCCACCAACCGAAGAGGCGAGTCCATTTTTGCTGGTTTGTATCTCAAGGAAGTTTATAAAAGTTCAGATCAGATGACGGAAATTCGTTCACAAATTAAAACTTTTATCTCAGAATGCCTAATTAAAGAATAGGTAATTTTTGACCCGGAAAAGTCACGGTCCCTGTGGTAGGCTACGTGAGCGAAGCCGCAAGAAAAGCTAGTAAATATGTATAGTGAGCGATGTTTTATTTTGTTTCCCTCATAACGCGACGTGACCTTGGCAGTGGCACGTCGCTCCACCCGTCACTCTCGCTGGTGGTCCGCGGCGCTGCCAGGAACCACTGCAGTACAAGTTCAAGGATACATCAGCGCTTCTGCTCCGTCCGCCCTGACCGTCATAACGCGACGTGACCTTGGCAGTGACACGTCGCTCCACCCGTCACTCTCGCTGGTGGTCGGTGGCGCTGCCAGCAACCACTGCAGTACAAGTTCAAGGATACATCAGCGCTTCTGCTCCGTCCGCCCTGACCGTCATAACGCGACGTGACCTTGGCAGTGGCACGTCGCTCCACCCGTCACTCTCGCTGGTGGTCGACGGCACTGCCAGCAACCACTGCAGTACAAGTTCAAGGATACATCAGCGCGTCTGCTCCGTCCGCCCTGAGCGTCATAACGCGACGTGACCTTGGCAGTGGCACGTCGCTCCACCCGCCACTCTCGCTGGTGTTCCGCGGCGCTGCCAGGAACCGCTGCAGTACAAGTTCAAGGAGACATTAGCGCATCTGTTCCGTCCGCCCTGTGCGTCATAACGTGACGTGACCTTGGCAGTGGCACGTCGCTCCACCCATCACTCTCGCTGGTGGTCGGCGGCGCTGCCAGCAACCACTGCAGCACAAGTTCAAGGATATATCAGAGCGTCTGCTCCGTCCGCCCTGAGCGTCATAACGCGACGTGACCTTGGCAGTGGCACGTCGCTCCACCCGCCACTCTCGCTGGTGGTTCGCGGCGCTGCCAGGAACCACTGCAGTACAAGTTCAAGGACACCAAACGGCTGTACAGTACGTGTGAACAAGCTTATTAGGATTATACTGCTCTTTGTCGAGAGAGAGACCTAGAGGCAAGGAGCCACTTCTTGCCTCTCGGTCTCTGTATTGCGGAATTGTTGACACTCTCGTCATCACCATTTGTTGCCTAGCCTATTCTAACTACATGTTATGTGAATAAGTATCAGTATTTTCCATCGAGCGACTGCCAGTAGAAAGACTGATAGTCAAACTTTCTGGGTTCTGGTTAATATAAAGCTACCAGATTATGTTTGTGCGGCAGAAGGAGTTGTACGGGTCTTCTTGTTGCCATCTGTCGCATGGCGCGCGGTGTTGACGCAAGTCGATCTAACTCCACACATTACCTACTGCGTCCATATACTATATAACTACTTTTAAATAAGTACCTATACTTACAAGACACGTTGACAGCTGAGAATAATTACGGAAATGTACGCTAATTAGAATTTCAGGAAAATGTATTTTAAACGTTTGACAAGTGGCTGAGCACAAATTACTTATTGGATATTTTTTTGTAAAGACTCTGTTTGAACTAGCTCCAATTATATTTTAGATCTTGATGTAATGGAGTGATTTTTTACGCTAGAGCAGTTTCTCATTAGGTTGTGACACAAAAAAGTAGGAATTTTCAGTTTTCTTTTTACACTCAACTACACAGTCCGCTTCCAATAACATAAGCAAGATATCGAAAGGCAAATCAGTATTGTGGAAAAAACATGCACATTTCATGTTTTTTCTGTGTGTGACATATCCCAATATGTCCCACACAGTTTCGGAGGTTCGCGTAATTGTGTGCCAGTGCCAGTACGTTTGAATGTAATTTTTTTTTTTACTAAATATAGGCATACGTTTGATCACAATCTCACCTGATGGTAAGCGATGATGCGGTCGAAGATGGAGCACGTTTGCCTAGAAGCAACCTATTCACACTTGTCTTAAAGACTCCCAGGTTGTAGCTATCTGGAAACACAGACTCTGGCAGGGAATTCCACTCCTTAGCTGTACGCACTATGAATGTGTTCCCAAAACTTTTAGTGCGTGTCGGTGGGATGTCCACCATGTACCGGTGGCGCATCGCCGTTTGTCTTGTGGTCCGATGATGGAACGGGCTTGGCGGAATGAAATCATGCAATTCCGTCGCACACTCCCCAAAATGCAAGCGATAGAAAACCGACAGGCCAGCAACTCGGCGTCGATGCTCAAGACTTTGGAGCTTCGACTCGACGAGCCTGTCATTACCGATGATCCTCTTGGCTCGTTTCTCAATTGACTCAAGGGCATCAAGCTGGTATTATACTTGTAAACGACGAACTTGAGCGACACGCAGCTGAAACTTTTCATCGTTTTTTCTACCTATGTTTCTCGAGTCCGCAAGAAGTAGCTGACACATATATTATATCAGTTGCGCGAGCATGTTAGGATGGGAAACATGGTGTATCTGCCGAGGTGGTCAGTCATCCGTCACGCAGCCAGGCTCCACTAACAAATGGTCCCGGTCGGGTCGCTGAGGAGTATGACGATAATGTATGAAGAAACAGAACACCTCCACATGTCATATGATAATAGATCGTGTTTGCGTTCAATGGAAATGGATCCACGAAGATAGCGGCAGTCGTGAGCTGCCTATAGCTGCTGTTGCTAAAACAATCACTTGTTGTCTATTCAATCTACGTTTTTCGTATTCATTCGGTACCTGTAAGTGTAAAATTATGTAACGTGGGTATTTTTTGTAGCATTTTTTTCAGTTTTGGTCGTCATGACCTATCGCTGGCTTGCTGGCTACCGTCATGGCAAGGAAAGTGAACCGCTGCCAAGTGTACTCCAGAGCACGGAGTGACTGACGTCTGTACTGAGTTGTTTAATGTGGCTGAAACTGAACGATGATAGACGTTTTGGTAATACAGAAAATACCTTTTTCATCAGCATTTGTTTTGCAAAATATAGAACAGTAACAATCCATCGGCCGCAGCCCCTTCCCAACTGAAGTATTCTTCTCCTCACCCAATAGTAAAACCGACAGAATTGCCGAGATTATCATAAGCTAGTATTTGCGAACACACTTTTTATAAGTATTCCATGTAGAAACTAAAAAGAGGCCGAAATAAATTCGCGAGCCGACCAAATTCCGCTAGATCCCGGTATTTGTGTAAAGAAAACAAACAACAGGTGAACATGGGAAAGCAGCGCCCTAAGCCCGGCCTCTTCGGACCGACCAAAGCCTATGAAAGAAGCATCCGCGCGAACCTCGAGGGATCACAGCCGCCACAGCGCCGGCGGCGGCAGAGGGACAACTCTACTGGTGGGACCACTCACCTTCAGCTTTTGACGTAGGACAAACAATAAGTAGTTACCTACTGACTTGTCCTTTATAATGCTGCGAAGTATTTATTTGGATCAGAGTTTTTATTAAACGGGCTTCAAATAACATTAATTTGTAAATTAACCGTGGGATGTACTCAAATGTTAACGTTCAAAACGAAAACGCTTATCAAAATAAAGTGTTAACGTTGTATCCATTGAAAAGTGACTTATTTGTGAAGTATCAATTTGTTAGGCTAAGTTGTCGTAGCATACATTTAGCGGCCGGGTCGGACCTGCTCCTCTGCTCGCCCTGTGCTGTGCGTGGATGTTGGTGCGCCCCGGCGACAGCAGGCTCCCGTCGATCGGCGGCTAAGCCCAGCTTACCGGCACAAAGGGCGCTCTCTTTGTGTCTTCTTACAAATGAGCTGATTACAAAGTTGTGACGAAGTAAGGTGTCACGACGGTTGTGAGCTGTTACCATAGTTACCATGATTAACGAGAAGGACTGACGCGACACGGCAGATAGGGTAAAGATAAGTTCCTAAGTACATTCTTATGCGTTGTACTGGTTTCGATTCGGAGCTGCGGATGTGTGACACTGTGGTTATAGCAATATACCATTTCGATGATGTAAAGTATTTATGACCCAAAATTGTCTGGCGTGGCGACTGAAAACAAAAACTGATCATGGTAATTGAGAAGCCATTCCTCCATCTCAAACTCAACCACTGATTGGTGTTTCGGTTCCAGAAGTTATTGACTGAGCCGTAATTAGAGCACACGGAGCAGTAGCAGTGTGTGTGCGTATGTGTGTGCTCGCGGTGAGATTAACCTTTGTTCCGAACTGTTGGATAAACATCCAATATTCGCTATACGGAGTTAAGTTATTAGCAAGTTGCGCGGAGCCAACCGTTACTAACCGGCGGCGGGCGGCGGAATACAAATTAACGTTCCAACTAACTTCGCGACTGGATCCCAGTTGCTTGTCAAACCCATAGTCGATACAGTGGCAACCGCCCAACGTGAGTGAGACTCTATCAAAGTAAAAATACGATTGATTTCTGTGTGGAGGCTGAAGCAGAAAGTTGTCGGATGAATTAATCCGCCCAATTTATATCGGTGGATGTTTGCGGGCACAGTGTAGTGGAGCCCGCTCTCATCTGATCCGCGGAATTCTGTTTGTTGTTTGGGATAAGTAATCGTTCCTCCTGCCAAGTATTGCGTTATTAACCGCCGACCAAATGAAAAACAGCCATATTTTTAGAACGTATCGTATATTTATCTGCGAGCAGATTGTGTAGGCATCCGAGTTTATTTCTGACATAATGTGCTCCGTTATTTTAAAAATTCAAGATCGATCAACACTATGAGGAAAACTGTAAGTGAGTGTTAGCGAGACGTGCCAGTGTTCGTGCTGTGTTGTGTTGTAAGATAGTCTTCTTTATAAACTTCAGTAAAAGGTTTCCACATGTGACATTGACTTTGATGCCCACAGACACCCCACATCTCGGGGTAGGTTCCTAGAGAGGAAATCCTAACATTTCTTTGCACTTCCCACAATTTGGCACCGACATGAAATAGTGAAGACATCGGAAATTACGTAGGTAGATAATTACTTTATCATCAGAAGATGTGATGATAGAGGAGTAAGACATTCCAAGCAGGCGGGAATGTGAACGTGGGCTCGTGGAGCGATCCGTCTCGCCCGGCCCACATGCGGGCACAGCGTCACACTGGGCAGTGGGCTGTGGGCAGTGGGCACAGCACAGCACACAGGGAATCTGCCGCTGTTGGCAGTGCCGCGCCTGCCGGTGCCGGACGCCAGCACACCACGCCACGCGCCGCGCGGGCTGAGCAGACATGAATAACGCTCGAAACTTTCCGCACATCCACGGGAGAAGTTGGCCAGGTATGAATTATGTGCCAAAAGAAATTCTTGGCAAGGAGGCGGCAGCGGGTCAGCTTCTGCTAATTAATTGTGAGCACATTGTACCGTCAAGGTTGCCTTGCTCGTCACCTGGGTTCGGTCGCACAGAAACAGATGTGATGCCTCTGTTTGATCCTAATCTGGACCTGACAGCTTTACTTTCCTGCAAATTATTTCTTTCATAAATATTTACGACTAGCTTTCCCCCGTGAAAGTCGAAAATGAACCCATGGAGACATATTCTTGGGATGCAAAGTTTCCTATATTCTATTCCAGTTCATGTTTTGCTCAGCACAGCCAGCACAGGAGGTACAAATCATTTTTACCTACTAAAAACAGTCACGTTAATATGCTGGTTGCGTCTGGGCTGGCTCCCGGGGCCCCGCGGGGTCGCACACACCATGACACGGGTCTGAAGGGTCTGCAGCCGGGAGAGACGCGTCCTCTACATGCTGCAGTGCTCCCTCGAGACGCACATACAACCCGGTGTCAATGTGATGTGTGTTGTGTTACTGTCGGCGTTTAAACTTCCGTCTTCTACGGCGTTTGATTTATTTACGGTCTAGTTATCGAACGATTTGCGTTACATCTCTTTGATCAAGTGTTATAGAGGTAGAGATTTATGGCATCCTTGGATGTTCATAACAATCGTAGGTAGCTTTCGACTCGTGCACAGATTTATTCTATTCGTAACGTGTGCATCCGCTTAAAGAAGTCTAAATTGTTAGAATACTCACCTCTGTAATGATTAATTGAGTTATTGTCAGCTCGCCAAGAGTCCCGGACGAGTTCGGATGGGTGACTGGAAGTGCAAAGTCACGCGTGCCGCCGTGCTGTGCATCTTCATACAGATGCTTCAGCATGTTGAGCAGAAGGCTCACAGGTAATATGAATTGTTTATACACTTCTGGTAAACAAACGACGGTGTTGTTCGTCCTTTCCTGTATTAAAAATCCGATATAGTTTAGCACTATATATAGTCCAAGAGCAAAACTGAACTATTCATGGTTTAAGATATTGGGTACTTTCCTAAAGAAAAGTACCTTCCTAAATTTCTTAAAGTATAAAAATAGTAATTCTTTTAAGTCCATCATCATCATCATATCAGCCGAAAGACGTCCACTGCTGGATATAGGCCTCCCCTAAAAGGGGGGGTTTGCCATAATCGCCACGCTTGGCAGGCGAGTTGGCGATCGCAGTGTAAGTATGGTGTTGAGTTTTACAGAAAACGCTGCTGCCCATTCTCTGGCGAGTCCCTTAGTCGCCTCTTACGACATCCACGGGAGTGATAGGATGATAGTATTCTTTTACGGCACCAAACGGTGCCGTTTGGTGGGTCGACACCATACGGAATAAGTCCGTCCGTTATATTTTCATAAAATATTGAACACGAAGATTTTTCCATTAAAAAAAAAATGTTTTTATAGATAAAACGCAACGAAACGAACTTTGAGTTCAAGAGTGGAGGCTGATGACGTCACATTTGAGTAAAAACTGTACTAATACGTGACGTCACGCGAGTTCTCAACGCACTTACCCTTCGCCTTCATTTTTTTTTACGTGATAATTGAAAAAATACGTGTCCATTATTCTACAGCAATCTATCCGATGGACTAATTAGATTTTTCAGGAAATTACCCAATTATAAAAGCTGAGTGGGTACAGAACTGTCTTTCAGATTTAATATCACAAGTACGTAGCTTGAAAATAAAAAAGAGTAATAAGAACTACTAAAAGAAACTACAATGTATTGCGTGATTGTTCGAACCTGCGGCACAGGCTCCGCGGTTTGGTACGTGGACAACGCGGTACCGGTTGAGCGCTCGGCGCTCGTGGCGACTACGAGCATCTAGCCATAGTTATATGGGCTTTACCGAGAGCTGCTACAAGCGGCACTTCTGTGCTGTGCCTGCTCGCTACCGGCTAGTTAACAAGCACCCCACACTCAGCACTCTGCCAGCCCCGCCGACGTGGTCGCATGGCGGCACGAGTGGCACGACGCACGACCAAACACATTGTAACGAGCCGATATCTGTTGATTCAGTACTCAGTGAGATCACTTCTAATTTATTTATTATCTATTTATATGATCGTAATTGGCAAGGTAACGTTAGATAACACAACAAGTAAAGGTTGTCAACGCTGACAAGCGATAATTTAGTAAAAAGCGACGTTTGTTATATTTCTGGCAATGACAAGGAATCTGCTCACAACAACACGGCAAGTTTGCCAAGTGCTTACAATGAAAAGGAACACGTCAAATGTAAGTCATTACTAAGCGTAGGTCTGCCTCCACAGCTCCGGTCTGACCGGCAGCAGCTGAACATTGCCACGGAGCGCCGTCTTACCAGTGACCCACGCAAACGGTAACTGGTTCATAGATTTCCTTCTGACTACTCGGTAAAACTGTCAAAGATGTTGACAAATGACAGACGGGACTAACGGCTTAGCGTGCTTTCTAAGGCACGGAGGAAACTCGATATGTACGGGATGCTTACCCATTCACTACCGACCTCGGCTAGCGTAGCTTCACGTCGAAGCTCGAGCCGCGACATTTTTAATTAAAGAGGATATTCTATGCACAAGGCTAAACTTACCACCTCCCAGCAGATAGAGATCAGCCTGCTGATGACGTCATGCAGCCATTGCGAGCAACAGCAAAAACCACAATGTATTGTGTGCTAATAGGTATACTTCACACAATACTGAGTCGGGTTCAAAGCCTACTGATGTGCAGATAAGATGCTAATCTGCTGTCGAACAATCTTTGTGATGGCTTGAATGTTATGAGTATTTTGTAAAGAAATGAGCTTGTCCTTGAAAGTATCACTATGGAAGAGGTGCCTGGCAACAACACAACTCAAGGCGTAGCACAATATACATACTATAGTATACTGAAATGTTACGGTTTTAGATAAAATGATTGGTGGTGTCGAATATTAAAGCAGCTGCAATACATTGAAACTAGATCTGTTCATAAATCGTCCGGTCCGGAATATTCCGCAAATCGCCGTCCAACGAACTTACAGCTCGTTGTTACCATGACTCGTGAGCACCATTGTACAGCGATGCTTTCAGGCAAATTGCTTCAACTACATGTTGTAGAATTATGCAAAACATTTGTAAGGCGGTGGCATCCTTAAATTGCTATTTGCGTCATATTTTATTTATGGTTCGGACGCACGCGATCGTCTTCGCCATTATTGCTGGAAAGTGAACCTTATCGCTTGTGCTTTTTGGTTTATATTGATTGGTCATTGCGAGTGGTCGTGTCTTGGGCAGACTGTTCGGCGCGGTCGGTTGACGCAAAAGGCACGATTCCAATTACCATGTGAGAATCAGTCGCCACGGGCACTGCGGGGCGCGCGGTGCTACCAGTAGTCCAGTACTACCTACCTGTAGCTCGTCAGCTACCGGCCGACGAGTGCCGACGACGACGGCCGCCAGCCTGAACATTACACTATAGGTAGTACATCATGCACACCAGTACGGCTCAGTGTACATGTGCCTAGTCTCAGGTGTTCGTTGGAGCGAGACTGATTGACGGAAATGCAGTTTTTTGTTTTTAAATAATGATCAGTTGCGTCAGGAAATTCATTAGATATTCACTAAATTGGGGTTCTTGGACTATTGCAGAACAATCGAATAGAAACATCTGTCCTCACTCATCAACTCTCTTTAATCACTTTATTAATTTTAATGACGGTCCTTTTTGGTGCGTATCCCGATTACAGAGAAAAACCACAGGATCATTTTATTATAATGTAATGTACTATGTACCTACTACATTGGTAAGTATGAGCTAAGTCTCGCCCGTCGCTCGCTGAAGTGGGCCAATTCAGTAGGAATACTTTTTTTCTGAATTCACATAACAAATGAACTTTATCTCCGCAATGAACAACGAAGAGTTACCACCACGTCAGGCAGCCAGGCTGCGGCTGCGGGCATTGAGAGCGGCGAGTGCGGCGACAGATCAACGCTTGCGCAAGCCGCGTCGCGAATAGCGCGGCCGTGAACCCCGCCCGTGACCCGCGCCGCGCCACACTCCCGCCACTTCAGTGACCAGTCACGCCACAGCACACGCCACGGCAACGTCACAACAGTGGGCTATTACAACTCTTCCTACTGTGCATTTCCTCAATAAAATACATTGAACAAGAGTTATGCACTCTCTTACAAAACGAGTTCTAAGTACTTCTAGCGTTAAAGCCCAAGCTATCATACCCACCCACACCCACATTTCGCCAAGGGAGTGCACCTATTGCCTACTAAATCAAGTAGTTTGTGGCACTGCGCAAGTGCGCACTGGTGCCGCGCTAGTGTGCTGGGCTCGAGACTCATTATTAAATAAGCGTCCCGAATTGTGAGCATCTGGTACCGATGAGCGAACTCTTTTAACAATGTCAAGTCAGCGGCCTCTTTATTTGACTTTATTCTGTTATTTATGCGCGCGCGCACGTCAACAAGTCACGATGAAATACGCACATACTCGTAAGTGCACATAACTCTTTGTATCTTCATGGAGATTAACATCGTGCCGTGAAGCGCGACAGTTTATAACCCGGGGACGCGTGTCGGGCGGGCTGACCGCTCGACGCTCCACACCGCCTGCGTTCGTTGTGAAAACAGCTCGCATCCGTCCAACGTATGCAAGTTCTTGCGACACACCTAAATCTCCTCGACATACCATGTCCCAAATTATGAAAAGGTTAAGATTTACTGCATTTGCACTTTATTTGCAAATGCAGTAAACAGGAGCAAAATGTATCCCGATTTGTTATTATTTAATTTACAATTTTGACATTAGCAAGTTATTTAGAGTGATTTTTGATTTTCGTGGAAAACAATATAAATTCAGTCCTTTACGATCTTGTGAAGTGAAATGTTTCAGCATACGAGTCAGTTTAGAACTGGCTGACATAGTATCTGTACCTTGCGTCTTGTGATGTGTAAGTCTGTCAGTACGTATGCGGCACACGCAAACGTGCGTCTGCGCATGATTATTGGGGCACTTCGTTAGATATTTATTAAATACTGTGCTTGCTTCGGCTGTGGCTCGGATACTATAGGCATTTGCATCATCACCATCATATCAAACTAAACAACAAAAAATTGACTCAATTTAGTCAGTTTTGAAGTTGTAATTGCTTCGATGCTCGTGGCTAATTGCATCGAAGCTCGTGGGCTCGTAGCTATATGTTTAATTCATATCTATACTAATATATAAAGCTGAAGAGTGTGTTTGTTTGTTTGCTTGAACGCGCTAATCGAGCGAGCGAGGAAGGCTATATATCATCACGCTAAGATAAATAAGAGCGGAGCAGACGAAGTTGCGCAGGTCAACTAGTAATATAAAAAACTTTTTACAAAAAAATATCGAAAGTAGGTGTTTTGGTTTTGTTTCTTTATTTTTTAACACCGACTGAGTGGCGATACCTGGACGACGTCTTTGTCTACGCAGAAATTGAAATAAACAAATATGCTCATAACATAAAAGCTACTGAACCAAACTGAATCATTTTTTTACTGGACCAAATGGCAAGTATACCGCATCGAACTAAACAAGAATCACAGAAATCGGATCATAAGCCTCGGAGTAATCGGTGTACATACATAAAAAAAAAATACTACCGAATTGAGAACCTCCTCCTTTTTTGGAGGTCGGTTAATAAAGTTGAAGAGATTGTTTGTTTACTTGAACGCGCTAATCTCAGGAACTACTGGGCCGAATTAACAAATGTGTTAGATAGCCTTTTATCGAGGAAGGCTATAGGCCTATTTATATATATATGATAACGTGATGATAATGCCAGACGAAGTTGCGCGGATCAACTAGTTAATTTATAATTTTAAACAGTCACTATGTGGTAGGTGCCGAGTACCGAGTGCCGTCACCCAGTCTGCGGCCGCGGCGTGGCCCTGAACCCGTCACCTGTCAGTGCTGTCACATTCGCCGACATTTCGCCGAACTGCTATAAATAACGAGCGGATCGCACAAGCGCGCGCCTTGTAATGTCGCCATACATAAGTTTTATTTTTTATACTTCTATAATTGTTGCGCTTCAGCCGTGTTCAAAAAAGAAAATGGTACAGTTTAGGTTACTTCGGCTTGGGATTGAGACACCTGTGTACACGTCAGTGACAGCAGTAAGAGATTGCCGCGTTGGATCAGTGTTGGACGTTTGTTTCGTGCGTTTGATTGGCCGCGGACAAGAAATACTTATCATTTTCAAAATCTTTAAATTAGGAAGAACAAATTAGACGCCGCTCTCCGAGGGTAGACAGTTAAGCCGTAGTTCGTTAAAGATAGTTAAGGGGAATGGAACGTGATATTCTAAATTAATTTTGGACTTAGAGCGAACAGGTTCATCAACTATTCACTTTCATCAAGGTGGGTGTCGAAGAAAGAATACCATAGGATTTTTTACTGTGGCAGGACACATAGATCCTGTGTGCATTAGATATGAGCGCCGTGGCGATTTTTCACGGCGGCGGCGTGGATGTAAATTTTCCAAGGCGGCGGCGGCGCGCCGGGGGTACGGCCTTGAACCGATCGCTGAAGGAGCGCTTTTTTGGCTGCCTTATAAAGAAAATAGTCTTCTGTCGGGCGGCGTGTAATTAAAAAAAAATCTTTCTTCACATTTCGACTCCCATTTGGGCCCTGCCCCTCACTGTCAACGTCAACCTACAGCAGTCAATTGCGAACATGGCGTCTCCAATTGCCAGTCTCATCTCGATTCTCGACAACTCTCATCTTGCTGATGTCACCTTTTGAATATCTGATCCCTCAGAGCATAACATTTTCTATAGCTTGCTGAGTTGTCTTCAACACAGACCGGATATGTTAAAAACATGGATACTTATGTTTTTAACATTATGTAATGCATTTGTCAACTTGTTATGTCCAGCTAACTCACTTCTCGATGTACCCATCCTATGTTCAGTTTGCTGGTCTTGGGTTTGGACGTTCACTGTCGCCGCATACGTAAAATGGACATCTCATTTCATCGCGCCAGACCTCACAACTGACCGGCCTGGGGCCCTGCTATGACCTATCAATTCCGTAATGATTCTGATTTGAGAGAGATGGAGCTATACAGGACGAAGAAAGCTTTTTTTTTATTCAGCCTATAGTACTTACCCCACTGCTGGGCGAAGGCCTTCCCGAAGTCCTTCCAGATATTTTTGTCGTATTTTTCGAGCTGGCTCGAATCATCCCTGGCAGTAGGCGTTTAGGTCGTCATGCCACCTCTTCCTAGGCATGGCTGACGTTAATTATATCATAAACATTTTTAACAAAAATTCAATGCATAGTAAATTCGAATATGAACCTTAATACAAAAAAAAACCGGTGCATTCCCGCGGCGGCGGCGCGCCGTATAAAATCCACGGTGGCGGCGGCGCGCCGGCGTGGCGCTCATATCTAGTATCTATACTAATATATAAAGCTGAAGAGTTTGTTTGTTTGCTTGAACACGCTAATCTCAGGAACTACTGGTCCGATTTGAAAAATTCTTTCAGTGTTAGATAGCTCATTTATCGAGGAAGGCTATAGGCTATATATCATCACGCTAAGACAAATAGGAGCGGAGCAGTAATGAAAATTGTGACGCAGACGAAGTTGCGCGGGTCAGCTAGTGCATAAATAAACATATATGGTTGAATATTTCTCCCTTTATTGAATGAGCAGTTTGTGGCGATGCGAAGCGACACGATTCGATGTGGTCGCGCCTCGTGGCATGGACAGAATAGCACCACAGGGCGGTGCTATTCTGTAACAACATTTTCGTATCTCGACGGTGGATTCCGAGGTGAGTTTCAAATTAAGACCTTTATGTTGTGTGCAATAAAGCTCATTTTGTGAATTTTGTCACTCAGGTGAAGCTCGATATCGAAATAGTTGTTTACAGAATAGACTAACTGGTCGCCTGCCAGCGCCCGGTTGTCTGCGACAGTGCGATCAGTGATCACAATATTGACTAGGTACCGGCTACATATTACATCGTTATTGACGAATCTGCCTGCTTCTGTCATCTAGGGTTTTATACTTAGTGATAAACAATGATAGATTCTTATCGATAAACAAATACTTTTATCGACCGACCTTGAGAATTCAAAAGTGCGTGCAGTTGGCTTAACTAAAATAAGTGCTTTTAGTTTCGAGTTTTGACACCTATAGATCCTCCTATCGTTTGATTGCCAAATCGTCTGTAAGTTGTACTTATAATTATAATGTATGTCACTCGATTTTATACGATTTTCTGACCTTTTTAATGATCACGGAAGGGGCCCAGTTGGACTCCTAGTGGCTATCATTACCTACTAAAATAAGCGCTGAGGGTGCGGTGCTGCGGGAAGTGCTGAACTGTCAGTGTTCATTACCAGGGAATCAATTACTTATATGTCATGAATGTAGATGAAGGGATCTGTTTACGTTTACGTCCACGTTTTATGTAGGTAAGCATGTATACAGACTCAGCGTGGAATGTGTCCAGCTGTGGAGGGCTGTGTGAGAGGACAGTGTCCAGCAGTGGAGGGCTGTGTGAGAGGACTGTGTCCAGTAGTAGAGGACTGTGTCCAGCAGTGGAGGGCTGTGTGAAAGGACTGTGTCCTGCAGTGGAGGGCTGTGTGAGAGGACTGTGTCCAGCAGTGGAGGGCTATGTGAGAGGACTGTATCCAGCAGTGGAGGGCTGTGTGAGAGGACAGTGTCCAGCAGTGGAGGGCTGTGTGAGAGGACAGTGTCCAGCAGTGGAGGGCTGTGTGAGAGGACTGTGCCCAGTAGTAGAGGAGTGTGTGAGAGGACTGTGTCCAGCAGTGGAGGGCTGTTTGAAAGGACTGTGTCCTGCAGTGGACGGCTGTGTGAGAGGACTGTGTCCAGCAGTGGAGGGCTATGTGAGAGCACAGGTCCAGTAGTGGAAGACTGTGTGAGAGCACTGTGTCCAGCAGTGGAGGGCTGTGTGAGAGCACTGTGTCCAGCAGTGGAGGGCTGTGTGAGAGGACTGTGTCCAGCAGTGGAGGACTGTGTCCAGCAATGGAGGGCTGTGTGAGAGGACTGTGTCTAGCAGTGGAGGGCTGTGTGAGAGCACTTTGTCCAGCAGGGCTGTGTGAGACTACTACCTTGATCAAAAGTGTAACAGTTGCATACTGCGGACATTCCAATAACTCAGGACATGTTTAATTCATATTTTAATAATAGTGAACTCGAATAAGTTCTCTATCTAACACAAACAAATTATTGTGTCCCTGAAGAAGCAGCATTTACATTTCATTTATTCTACGTTTTCAACAATGAAGGTACCTCACTGTAGTCATTTCTAATAAGAATGTAGTGTTGTCAGTGTGTGAGTCAGTGCTCGCAGCTCGCAGTAGTGTGCGGCTCGCATGCGCCCGGCCGCTATCGATCCGCGCCGACCTTGGCACTGACGGAGGACATCTATTTATAACCACCCCCTCTTGAGCGTTCAGTTGCACCCCGCGCCCGCCAACCTCCGCCTGTGCGTGGTGGAGCAGGGGGCAGGGGGTGGTGATTATGAGGAGCTCGCGACTCACGAGTGGAGTATGACATGACATGCACTTGCACGTAAGCTCACCGGGATTAGTGTTATGTTAAACGGGCGCTGCAGCGCTGCAGCGGTACAGCAGCGCAGTCGTGCGTGACAGTAACTTGAGTTATCGGTTACCGCGGCTCTGGAACGCACAAAACATTTAAAGGAACCTCTCTCATTTTGAGTCTGACACTTCCTCCCGCTCGACTCTGCACAGAGTGACAGAAGTCATGTGATGATTTTCTACCTACAAAAAAAGGGACGTATCTTAAAAATTAGTTAAACGATTGTAATGAGAATCAGATGTTGTGCAAGCAGCTGGTAACCTCCAAAAAATCATCACCTACATACTCAGCAGAAACATATTAATTTTGACCAAAAATTTTCACGAATATCGGAACAGAAGTAAAACTTAATCCGAATTAACGGTGTTTGTTACCAAATCAATCGATCCATTGTCGATCAATCAATTGCAAACAATGAATTAATGCCAAAGCTACCGCACCGACCGGCGACTGACAGACGTCGATCAACGCCCGATTGAGTTATTTTGTATTTTCTTATAAAATGTGTAAAATTAGTCACTTCGTGTTAATTGATATACACTCATGTTATGTCTGGATTTAAATATCACTGAATGTAAGCGTAGAACGTGAAGGAAGTAATGAAAAGGTTCTTAAGGACAATGTAACCCTCTGACCTTGGGCTCGCCGAGCCGGGGCGCGGGGGTTCAATAGAGAGTGCTAAATTACTCTACTTTTTTTTTTTACTATTTATAGGCATACGTTTGACCACAATCTCACCTGATAGTAAGTGATGATGCGGTCGAAGATGGAGCATGTTTGCCTAGAAGCAACCTATTCACTCTTGTCTTAAAGACTCCCAGGTTGTAGCTATCTGGAAACACAGACTCTGGCAGGGAATTCCACTCCTTAGCTGTACGCACTATGAATGTGTTCCCAAAACGTTTAGTGCGTGTGGGTGGGATGTCCACCATGTACCGGTGGCGCATCGCCGTTCGTCTTGTGGTCCGATGATGGAACGAGCTTGGTGGAATTAAATCATGCAATTCCGTCGCACACTCCCCAAAATGCAAGCGATAGAAAACCGACAGGCCAGCAACTTTTTACCGCGTCTGTGAGCTGAGATCAAGATGAATGCTTTAATTAGGAAATTAATTGAGTAGTTGCTAAAATGGAAAGGTACACGTAACACGCCCAGGCCGACACGGGCTATGACCATGCTATGCCCGACTAAAAACGATCATTAATTAAATTGGCCATTACAGTTTTCAGCGCACGTTTACAGTGAAATGTTCAATTGATAACGGCAAGCTGCTGAGCAGTCTCTACGACGTCACGTTATCCCCTTGACAGTCATCGACGTGACAGCCGAGTTCACGCTGGACATGTTACATGATGAAGTTAGTGTAGCGGTCCAGCTGTCTTGTGCCCGCTAGTGGAGCAGAGATAGACAGAATGGTCGCCATGCGACGCGCGAGCTTCAGTGATCAGCTGTGCCATCGAAACCGTTAGCCACGACTTTGTTGTTGCGTTAATTATTATAAGCAACGAAAGGAGGTTATAGGTAAGTATCCAGGCGCGCTCTTATCAGGGAATTCTGTGAAATATGAAATGAAACGCGAACGGGAACTACTAGCTAGTAGTTGCCAGGCGGGGGCGATCGATGCCACCTGCGGGGCGGGAGGGGCGGGTGGCGCGCGCTGGCGGGGGTGCGAGGAGAGAGGGAGGCAGCCCCCACCGACCCTCGCCCCCTCCATTACGAATATTTCCGAACTCCGACTGTGAATGCGAACGGGGAAGAGATTTATTTTTAATTTTTGCGACGTGATGCGAACATTGGATGATACAATGGACGTTGTCTTATCCGGAGCTTTATCCCGCGTGGGGGAGCATCGCTGCTCTGTCCAGTGTCGGTAGCGGAGACATCACAAATACTCTTAGATCTCTTGCTTTAGTTAACGCTCAAGGTTTAGGTCTAGCTGCACAAGGTTTGACTGAAAGACAACCCTAACATACAAATGAGAAGTTGAGGACTATCCCAACTACTTACATATACTGGGCTCGGCTTTCAGATTGATTGATTTTAAATAAGTATTACACTCACCGTGTAGGACGTGTGTGCTGGTAGTTATTACTCATAATAATAAACCACTTTTCTGTGAGAAAAACCCTCAAATATTAAATAGGTAATCTGTGTAAGTTTACTAATCTAAACTAATATTAAAAAGAGGAAAGATTTGATTTTTTGTTTGTTTGTTACGATTTAATTCAAAAACTACACTAACCATTTAAACAATTCTTTCACCAATAGAAAGCTACATTATCCTTGAGTAACATAGGCCATATTTATAACAAGAATAAATAAGCGATCCTTAAGAAAATTGCAGCGCGGACGAAGTCGCGGGCGAAGTGCTAGTGTCAAATAACTCTGTATTTTCTTTCACCCTTTCAAATATTCAGTCGGTAATGATGTGCTCTGGACCATAATATGTGTGTAAATTACAAGTTGAGCAGTCGCGGGATACTGCTACTTTATTTTGGAATTTGGACACAAAAAATCAGTCCTTTTCCTAGTCGAGTAATGTGAAAATATGTGGCGCAGCAGTAGACGACAAGAACACTGCTTGACAATAAGCTGAAGCTGTTGAGTTTATGGACTCTACTCTTCTCCTGGATTCCCCCTTGCTTCGCACCTATGCTGGGCTGATCAGCTCCCACCATGCACAACTATATAGTCGGTGTCACGTGTACCTACATGTTTCTGTAACGAGTATTTTTATAACCCTATTAATAAAACAGTAATTAATTAAACGCACGTATCCGGTGCTTGCATTGGCTCTCGCCGTTACATGCGCGCAGCGACGACGGTGCCTGGTCGACTGCACTGCACCAACAGGTCAGGTCTGGACTTCTACTGGTACCTCCAACGACTGCAGCCTCCAGCCTCCCTTCGAAGCTGTAAGTTGCGACGTCATTGCGTTAGCTGCTGCATTCACGTCCTCCCGCACAATTGCATTTTGCTAAGCAGAAACGGTGCAGTGGTGAAATTTCAGCAGAAGTCAGGAGTTTCCTGCAGCTCACCAGACTCCTGACTGCTAGAGCAGTGGAACCTCCACACAAGCCGTTTATTAGTTTCGAGAGGGTTGAACTTTTTCAAGGAACGGTGCAGGAAGAGCTCGTGGCTAAATAGTAACAGCAGCACGCGTGGATCTTAAAGGTTAGGCAACGCTTGCCGAGGTTGGTCTGTGGATGGGTGACCATCATAACATACCGAGACTCCTCCGTGCGTCGGTGCGCAGGTCAAGCCGTTGGTCCCGGCTGTCATTAGTAGATCTTTGGCAGTCGTTAAGGACTGTCAGTAGCCTGACAATCTGATACCAGTCTGGCCAAGAAGTAGGTAGCGTGCTACCCAGTTGTTGGGTTGTGTACATTCTGGAGGTCTGGTAGGCAGCCGCTCCACGTACAATACTCGTATTCAGCTGGATCCGGTTGTGGAGTGGAATCCGACCCCAATATAGTTGGGAAAAGGCTAGGCTGATGATGATGTCAGCGGAGCAAGCAATATGAACCCTGCCGTTGTACTAATAAGTTTGACTCGGAACAGCTAGTTTATTCTGTAAACGCTGCACCGTGGAAACTTAGGTGAAGTGATCGTGAAGTGAACTGCCATTCCACCTTGATTGGATGTTTGGAAGTTGTCATAATACTATATTCACTTATAAAACCAATTATATTAGGATTTTTAGGAAAGCAGTTAAAGTAGTTAAAAGTATTGCTGTGGGGGTTCAAATACAGAAAGCTAAAATTAAAAGCAAGGAGATCTGGCAAGTAGTTAATCGCCATAGAAACAAAAACAAACAAATAAACTTAAAAAAGCTAATCGTGAAATTGAATGATAGGATTATTGATGACCCCAGGGAAGTTGCAAAGGTATTCGCTGAACAATTTAATTGTTACAACCGCTCATTGGAGAAAGCAGAAGAATATAGTTCACTTTTCTGTTTATAACATTCTACTGATAGGGTAAATAATGAAATGTGTTTGACGTCCGTTACTCCTGAGGAAATAATAAAAATTGTACGATCAATGCCTAATAAAACTTTAAGTGGATACGATGATTTGCCTATAAGTGTTTTGAAGCAACATATTAAAGTTCTTGCGCTACCTCTGTCGATCTTTTTCAATAAGTGTTTCGAGGACGATATTTTTCCGGAACAACTTAAGATTGCGAAAGTTATTCCTTTACATAAAAAAGGTTCACAGACGGATACTAAAAATTATCGCCCTATATCAGTTTTACCAACACTCTCAAAGATCTTTGAAAAATTAATTAAAATTCATCTAGTCACTCATCTCAATATAAATAAAGTTATAAATAAAAGACAATTCGGTTATCAAAAAGGTGTTGGAACTACAGAAGCTTTCACTTTAGTTAACGACGTGGTTGATAAACTAAATAAAAAATTGAAGGTAGCTAGAATTTTCTTGGACTTGAGTTCTGCTTTTGACACTGTAAATCATACATTGTTGCTTGCCAAAATGGAACATTTTGATAATTACACAGAATACTGAAATAAAAGAGAAATTAACCAGTCTAGCTGAGCAATATGATGATATCGTCACTAGAACAAAGAGGTTGGAGGCTGAAAGACAATCCGATTATAACTATATTTTGCAATTAGAAGACCGAATTGAAAACTTGGAAAGAATGTCATGCCTGTCAAAAATGGAAATAAGAAATATTTCGAAACCACTTGGAGAGTCTAAGGAAGACCTACACAAAATCGTCATAGAAGCGGCCACAGTGCTCGGTGTATCCATCCAACGGCATGACATTAAAGACTTATTCCGGCTAAACAGGAAGGAAGGCGTATCACCAATAATAGTAGATTTTACGAACATGCATATTCAAAGGGCTTTTCTGAAAAGGGCACGGAACTTTAATAAGACTAACAAAGATAGTAAGTTGAACACTTTACATTTAAAATTAGAGGGCCCTCCTAAGCCGGTATTCCTGTCCGAGTGCCTCACACCAAAAGCCCAGAAGCTATTCTACCTTGCTAGAAAATTCGCCAAAGAGAATAGCTATATGTTCTGCTGGACTTCTCTTGGCAAAGTATTTCTAAGAAAAGGTGAGGGAGAAAAGCAGATTCTTATTAAAAACGAAACATACATCGATCTCCTACATCAAGCTAAATGACTAGCTGGGTATTTATGCACCTATTATCCATATTACAATCATGAGTTTTTTATTTTTAAATTTTGCATGCTCTTTCAATCAAAATTATCTTATAAATCAATATTATTAGTAATTAAGCATTCTTGTCATTGTACTTTTTACTGTTTAATTACTCACATTCACCACACATTGAATCATAACACTTACACATTATTTTCACTAGAACACAAAACACTTTCGTGCCTTTTAGTATGTGCCTTCAATATAGTATATTCTGCAGCTTGTGATGTTCTGGCAATTTGTCAATGCTATACCATTGCTACTAGTTCTGTTTCGGTTTCTTCCTACAAAGAATATGGTTGATTTACAAGGTGTCGCAAATGACATTGACGATGTCGTCATTGTCGGCGATGCTGTAGCTATTGACATGCCAGAGCACTGCAAAGCTGCCTTTAACTTAGGTGCAAAATCGTTTTCAGTTCTAAATCAAAATATCAGAAGTCTAAACCGTAACTACGAAGGGCTTGCTGTACTCCTTAAGAGACTAGACATCAAGTACGATCTAATTATGCTTACAGAATCTTGGCTATCCGAAAATTCGATCATACCTGAAATGTTAAATTACACAACTCACAGTACTAAAAACCATCTTAATCAAAATGACGGTATCGTACTATACCTAAAAAACAGCTTACACGCAAATGTATATAATAATAATAATAATAATTTATTTATTTATTCAGACTACAAATGCGGTGCCAAACTATTGTCAAGAAGTAAATTGCCTTGTGGCAACAATCAACAACGACTTAGCCATTGTATCATTGTACAGACCTCCAGCCTTCAAAAACCTAGACCCCTTTTTGAAGTCTTTAGATAAAATCTTGTCCAGTATTACTCATTATAAAAACATAGTTCTAATGGGCGACTTGAACATTAACATCAAACTTGAACAACTCAACCCTAAACACACTGAATACTTAAATCTGCTTGCGTCCTACGGCCTTCTTTCCACGCACACTCTGCCGACTAGAGAGTCGAATTGTCTTGATCACTGCTTCGTCAAAACAAAACTAAAACCTTTGACTATAGTTTGCAATTCAACTCTAACTGACCATTTAAGTGTTATGATATCACTGCCTCTGAAAACGAAAAATAGACCCAAAAAAAACCTCATTCATACAAAAACCGACTACGATGCTGCTATTAGAGACTTAAATCAGATCAAATGGGAGGAAAGTTTTCATAATAACGATGACCCAAATGTAATTATGAACATTTTCTTGAAAACCATCAGAGACGTCCTATCGAATCACACACACACCGTCAAGCAGCCTAGGCGACAAATAATCTTTAAGCCTTGGATTACACCAGGTCTTTGTAGATGTATGAGGAATCGTGATCAACTTCACCAAAAACTAAGAAAGGATCCAGAAAACTCAATCCTTATTATAACTTACAAGCGCTACAGAAATAAATGTAATAATCTACTAAAAAGCCTTAAAAACAAATATTATAAATCAGAATTTACTAAGTCTAGCTATAATATAAAAAGACAATGGGGATTGGTAAAAGAAATGTGTAATTTAAATAGCAATCCTAAAATGCCAACTGAGCTTCTTTCTACTTATTCAACACCTCAAGACGCGTTAAATAATATAAATAGGTATTTTGTAAATGTTGGTAGTAATTTGGCAAGCACCATCTTGTCCAGGACACGCACAAATGAAATAGATCTGAGCAGGCGGTATAGACCAAAACCGAATAGCGAACCCTTAAACTCATTTATGCTTCTCCCAGCAGACCAATTTGAAATAAGAGACATAATTGCCGACCTTAAAACTAAGAATTCCTCGGGATGGGACGGTATCTCCACGTTTTTTGTTAAGAGAGCAGTAGATTCCCTCATTGCACCACTAGCACATATATTTAATGCTTGTTTTTCAAAAGGAGTATTTCCAGAGCCGCTTAAAAAGTCTGTCACTGTTCCTATATATAAATCAGGAGACAAAACTTTGGTGTCGAATTATAGACCAATCTCTCTACTTCCTAGTTTTTCAAAAATTCTAGAAAAACTAATAAATAAGAGGCTAAAACACTACCTAGATACTCATAAACTTCTCTCAGGTAATCAGTTTGGGTTCAGAGAAAAAATATCAACCGCCGACGCTCTTCACAAACTAACTTCGTATGTAGTCGATAATATGGATAGAGGGCAAAAGTCCCTAGGTATATTCCTAGACCTAGCAAAGGCCTTCGACACCGTCTCAATACCCATCCTCCTGAACTAACTCGAGACCCTAGGAATTCGGGGAATACCTCTCCAACTTTTCCAAGATTACTTAACAAACCGAAAACAGGTTATAAGAATTGATGACAGCGTAAGCCATGAGGAAAATGTGACCTTCGGAGTGCCTCAAGGCAGTGTAATGGGTCCTACGCTGTTTTTAATTTATATTAATGACCTCTGCAACTTGCCTTTACAAAATGGTCAAATAATAACATTCGCAGATGACACAGTACTACTGTTCAGCTCCAACACGTGGAAAGATGTGACCGAAGCAGCTAATCAAGGTTTTGCTTTGGTAACCTCATGGTTGGATAATCATCTGTTGACACTTAATCTTGACAAAACTAAATATATAACATTTACAATTAACGCTAGAACTCAACCTTCTCCTAACTCAATAATGATACAAACTCACAATTGCAATAATCAAGACACCTGTCATTGTAACCCAATCTCTAGAACTAATTCTATAAGATATCTCGGTGTGATAGTAGACCAAAACTTGAACTGGAAAGAGCACGTCATGAAAGTAAGCAATCGCGCAAGAAAGTTAATTTATATTTTCAAAACTATAAGAAATGCATGTGACATTAAGCTACTGACAAAGATATACTTAGCACTATGTCAGTCTATACTGACATACGGCTTGAATGTATGGGGAGGAACTCCAAAAACCAACATGTTATTGGTCGAAAGAGCCCAACGCATGGTACTTAAGGTTATTTCTCGCAAAAAGTACACTTATCCGACACACCTACTTTACTCAGAACTGGAAGTCCTAACGGTACGAAAATTATTTGTTACACTTGAGATCATGGTACAACATAAAGTGAAACCTCATTTTGCAAACAGGCGACGATTAGATATAGTTTACAACATACCCAAATATAGAACATCTTTCGCACACAAATTTCACAATTATCTCGGTCCTAGCCTCTACAACAAAGTAAGTAAAGATCTAAAATTAAAGAAGCTTGATAGCCAACAATGTAAAAAAACTATAGAAGAATATTTGAAAACACTAGACTACAATAACACTGAAAATCTACTGAAAAACTTGGTATAAAGAGGCACATAAATAATAGGGCACACATACAGATACATACAGAAAACATATACAGATACCCATACCTAAACACAAAATAACACAGACAAATCCAATCATGTAACTTAATTATATAACTGTACTATGATTTATTATTGTACCAATACAGTATGTAATCCATCTGTTAACCATGTGACTTTTAACTGGAACCTTGTGGGAATCAGTTGTTTCTAGGGTTGAGGAAGACTATCCGCTCGTGATACAGTTTTATACTAGTACGAGTGGATAGGGCGAATCAGTCTTAAGACAACCAAACCACTTTTTTTTTTACTGTTGACCTACCTATAATTTTATTGTCAAAGTTACTTTAAAATGATTATTATTTTTTTGTTTGACTATCATGTGTTTATTATTAAGTTACTATGTATGGTTGTCTCATAATTGTGCAATAAAGATTATTATTATTATTATTATTACGGTGTAAGAGGACAGGTTCTAGCGCTTTTTCGGTCGTATTTAACAAATCGAAAAATGTATGTAGAGGTAAAAGACATAGACCAGAATAATTTTCAAGAAGCGTATCATTCAAGGTTACGAAGGGTTTTGACAGGTGTGCCACAGGGTTCTATACTGGGTCCAATCCTATTTTTAATCTTTACAAATGATTTACTTAACCTAGCAACAAAACTTAATCCAGATTTAAAACTAATAACATTTGCAGACGACACCAATGCTGTTGTTGGTGAAAGTACTGCAGAGGCTTTGAGCAGCACTATAAACACGGCTCTTGAATCATTTCAAAAATGGTTTACAGCAAATAAGTTGTAAATTAATGCTAACAAAACAAACATCGTACTGTTTAAGTCTACATCACGTGGAAGTGATAATCTAGATGTTAAACTAAATGGAGACAAAATAGGTATTGTTGACTCAGTAAAATTTTTAGGAGTTCATATTGATTCAATATTAAATTGGAAAAATGACCTAAAAGCCATAGACGGATCAATATCATCAGCATGCTATGCCCTCAGGAGCCTACGAGAAGAACTTAGCATAGATATTTTAAAATCAGTTTACTATGCACTGGTACAGTCAAGATTGAGATATAGTATTCAGCAATGGGGAAATAGTTACAAGTATAATTCTGATAGAGCTTTTGTGCTACAAAAGAGGGCAATCAGAACAATATTTCGTATTCCCCAAATCGAGTCCTGTCGGAAACATTTCCAAAACCTATCAATTCTGACAGTATCTAGCCTTTACATACTTACAGTCTTGACTATCCTAGCAAAACACATAAGTGATTATGAAACGCAAGACGAAAGACTTAAAAGGGAAAGCACAAGAAACGAATATTAGAATCATAAAGTGAATTCTAAATTAAATATTGCTTGCCTAAGGAAATAAAACAACTGTTGTATATGTTCACCTTATTTAAAAATAAAAAGTTCAAAAAGTTCTTACTGGAAAAAGGTTTCTATACCGTGGTTGAGTTCATGACTCAACATTATTAATATCATTGATTCTTTGTTTTTAATTATTGAGTTTGTTACATGAGTTTGTTTTTTTATTATGTTTTAAAAATTATTATGGGACATTGTTGATTATTTTATTGTTTTATGTGACATATATTTTTTTTCAATATACATATTTTTTGACGTTTTAATGAATTGTGTTTGACATGAATTAATGTTTTAATTGATTTTATGTAATGATTCTGGCTCCAAATTAATTTAAATTGTTAATGGTTTTATTTCTGTGTTGACATTTTAAATTATTTTCACTATTGTTCCTTTTTTTAATTCTGTTATTATTATTTTTTTTTTTTTGTGATTTATATTGATTTAATTGAGAGAATGTTTTTTTTTCAATATTTAAGTTAATTGACTTCATCTTTTTTAATTGTTTACTTAACTGTTTTTCTGTTTTTTTTTTGTAACACATTCAGACGCAATGTAAATTGTTATTGAATTAAATTAATGAAATGAATGCTCATCGTGAAACGAACTGTCACTCCAACTTTATAGGATGTATTGACAGCTCACCTCATGTTCACTTCACCTAGGTATTCACCGTGAGGTGTTACAGAATAGCAGTCCACTAAATATTTTTTTTTTTTTTATAAACGTTGCCCCACACTACAAATTTCTCCTGTATCGTGGTTGCGTTCACAAACATACAAAGCTCACATACACAAAAATCCAGACTCGGAACAACTATCCAGTAGGCCATACAAATATAAGTTTCGTGCCGAAATCGAACCCGCGACACGCAGCGCAGCAGTCAATCGCTCAACCACTGCGCTAATTGTGTCGTCAAAATAATATGAGTTCTGAATAAATAATTCCGAAGGCCGCGCTGCACGCCGGTGCACGCCGCTGCACGCCGCTGCAAAGCGCTAATGTTCGGTTCGTTTGCAGGGTAATGGGGTCCCGGATCATCCCACTATGTAAGTATGCTAATTAATTTGTAATAATCATCATTCAATCAATCAATAAATTCAGTCATACAAAATTTTCAATGAGATGTATATAGATAGCCACAGAAAGATAATACCTATACATAAGATAGTATGTTTAGTAAAATCTTATATAAAGGTTTAGTGCCTAAATTAAAACTGGTGTATGATAAATTATATTAATTACAGGTAAAACAATTTTATCATTACACTAGCTGACCGCGCAACTTTGTCTACGTCCCATTTTTCATTACTGCTCCGCTCCTATTGGTCTTACCTCTTCGATAAATGGGCTATCTAGCACTGAAAGAATTTTTCAAATTTGACCCGTAGTAGTTAGACTAGCGTGTTCAAACAAACAAACAAACTCTACAGCTTTATATATTAGTATAGATGTCGAGCTATGGGCACTTATATTCTATCGGTTTAGGTAGTTAACTAAAGGTAAGACAATCTCAATGTGTCTCTTTATTTAAAAACTCGGTTTTAAAATAAAATGCAACTAAAAATCAATGTAAATACAACAATAACGATTATTAAATCAATTGAACCATAAGTTAGAAAAGTAGTTTATTTATTTAATATGAATTTGTGTAAAAAGATACATCAAGATTGATGTATCTTTTTAAGAGACACATCGAGATTGTCTTACCTTTAGTTAACTACCTAAACCGATAAAGTATAAGTATAGCACCCCTACGGTTGCCAACTTATGTTAAGACAAATAAAGATTCACATTCATTATTGCGCGAACATGGTCATGCCGACTGCCGACTGGGAGCGTGGTATGTACAGGGTGGTGTTACATGCGGGCGCGGATGGCCAAATGGGCATGCCGACTGCCGACTGGGAGCGTGGTATGTACAGGGTGGTGTTACATGCGGGCGCGGATGGCCAAATGGGCATGCCGACTGCCGACTGGGAGCGTGGTATGTACAGGGTGGTGTTACATGCGGGCGCGGATGGCCAAATGGGCATGCCGACTGCCGACTGGGAGCGTGGTATGTACAGGGTGGTGTTACATGCGGGCGCGGATGGCCAAATGGGCATGCCGACTGCCGACTGGGAGCGTGGTATGTACAGGGTGGTGTTACATGCGGGCGCGGATGGCCAAATGGGCATGCCGACTGCCGACTGGGAGCGTGGTATGTACAGGGTGGTGTTACATGCGGGCGCGGATGGCCAAATGGGCATGCCGACTGCCGACTGGGAGCGTGGTATGTACAGGGTGGTGTTACATGCGGGCGCGGATGGCCAAATGGGCATGCCGACTGCCGACTGGGAGCGTGGTATGTACAGGGTGGTGTTACATGCGGGTGCGGATGGCCAAATGGGCATGCCGACTGCCGACTGGGAGCGTGGTATATACAGGGTGGTGTTACATGCGGGCGCGGATGGCCAAATCCGAAACTATGAGGGATGGCGGAAAAAAAAATGTACATTACCTACTCGTACCACACGACGCGTCGCAGTGCATGCACCCAGTGGTAGCCAGAGTTTGTAGTAAGTTACGAGAGCGTGAGGTCCTAGGGGCTGGACGAGGACTGCACGTGGCGTGGCGTAACGTGGTTGTGGTGACGATGGCGGCACGAATCATATCCTGCTAACTAATAACTAACATTTTCACAAGCTGGCATGTACCCAGTTGCGCAAGTCTGTTTCGTATGTCGGTCTCGCATGTCGGTCTCGCATATCGGTATCGCATGTCGGTCTCGCATGTCGGTCTGCATGTCAGTCTCGCATGTCAGCGTCATGTTTGAGTCTTCAATATTAATTTGTACTTTGTAGTGAGAAGATTTTTATACATTTTACATTTACAGTGTTCATTGGATTCTCCTTGCCGGCCTACAGTGAGTATTTTTCAGAATTACCTAAATATTAACTCGAATATAAACGACACAAAATAATATGGATTTAAAAACTAAAAAAAACCGGACAAGTGCGACTCGGACTTGCCCACCGAGGGTTCCGTACAAAGTAGGTACATATTACTTTAATAAAGACTTCCTATATTGTTGTATGATTTAGTTATATGTATAGTTTTCAGACTTTTCCTTACACTTGTAGTATAAGACGGTACCTATTACTTGCCAAATTTCTTAGTTCTACATCAGCGGTAAATACGCTATACATTTTGATTCCTTTGAGAGTGTCGAAATATTCGTTTTTTTGCGGCATAAATGGCCGCATCTTCTTTTTACGTCAACTTAGAAGTTACATTAGTAGTGTATAATTGGGGGTTCTGGATCACTTATGCTCTCGCTTTCGCTCGAGCGCGTGATCCAGAACTCCCCGGTCATACACTACTATCGTGAGAACTGATGTACAGCGATATCTTCTAATGCAGGTAACTTATGTGCTGTATCACTCTCCTGATAGAATAAATCTGCTGTTGCTGTCGACATATTATACTCCCCCGAGTCTTTGACGAATTCACAATGGGTTGTTCATGATCAGCTTGTTTGTTGCTAACTTTAACGAATGTGTGAAGGTTCTCACAATAGGTTCACTATTGAATATTTAAAGGTGGTGAGTATTTTTCAAGTTAGATTTCACTGGATCTTCCAACTTCTGGTATAATAAATCTTCTGTTTGGGTTATATCACTATCCTGATGTTTTAATTCACCTGTGTTCGATATATTTTTTTGTGTTGGATCCATATCTTGAATACAAATTATCTCACCCCTAGCATTCCTGCAATTCATTTTACGAATTCCATCTAAATCGGATTTCACTACAGTTTACAAAATTTAACTTTTCGACTGTTGCCGCGGACTTGGTAGTTGAAAATGTTTATTTTTGTCATGTTTTTCTTAAATCAACCCTCAAAAAAAATTGTGCAGCACAAATTCTTCTTTTTTTTAAATTCTATAATTTACTAGCTTATTCCTGTTCCCGTAAGAATCTCGGGATATCCTCTCGAAGTGCTCCCTTACACTCTTCAAGAAACCTACGTGCCAAATTACAGCATTCTACGACCAGGAGTTTCAGCTGTGCGTCGCCTATCAGTTAGTCCCTCAGTAAAGGAAGACCTTGATTCGTTGATAACGTATATTTAATGTGTTAAAAAAAAATTCTAAATGTTTTGCGACGTGAATATAGCTCAAGGAGATATTGATTAACCAATCCAAATCGTTTTGCTATATTTATGGAGAACATAATTTTGTAAAAGCTATATCGGAGTTCATTAGAAATGCCTCTGTATTTTGGCGAGAACCAGAAAATCTGAAACTCAAAAGCCAGAGGTGATAAAAAAAATCTATCTGTATATTTGAACTTAGCATACCATGTGGAGTCACAGCAACAGCCAAAGCTTTTCCGGCAACAAATGCACTGTAAACTAGTGTAATATATACACAAATTTGACTCATTTTAGGTGCAATGTGGCATCATGTACATAAACATTCTATAATAGGGTAGATATGAACCGACTCAATTTGGAGCACAATGCAATGGCATTTCTAATAGAGTTGCTGTTTCAGACAGTAATTGATTGGTGGGGATAGGAAAAGTTTAATAACTGTTACAACGAATTAAAAAAATATATTAGATGAGTTAGAAGGAAGGGATATTTGTAAAAAAATTAAAATCATGTAGAAAGTTTATTATCAGAGCAGCATTTTTTAAACACCATACATTTTTCAAAGCACATACTGAGTTATGACACAAACAACTACACAAATCTTCAGAAAATTTACATCGATCATACAGATTTAGGGGTTTTTCAATTTCTTAGTTTTAAATTTCTTATATCGGGGTTTTAAATGTCTCAGTTTTCTGGAAAAAGTACATGTATAGTATAAAATAATTATTTTAACTCAAAATAAATATTCTCACATATTCAATTCTTATTAAACAGTTGGTAAATTCTCATTTGAAAATTTATTAGTTTTTAATTTCAGAATTTCTTATTTCGGGTTTTTAAATTTTTTACTTTTTTCGATTCCGAACAAAAAACGGAACCCTATAGGATCACTTGGGTGTCTGTCTGTCTGTCTGAAACAGCCAGTGTTCTCCGGATCCACTGGACCGATTCTGTTGAAATTTGGTACAAATAAGGACTGCTGTGACCCAAACACGGACGTGTTTCGTAAATTATCAAATTTCTAGTATGGGGGTCACTTTTGGGGGTCAAACTAGAAAATTAAAAAAGTCAAGCTAGAAATTAAGTTTTTTAAACATTATCTTGTGATTGTGATATACCTATCAAATGAAAGGGCTTATTGTGAGAGTTTTAACCATATTTTTTTCATAATTTTGAAATAAATGGTTTTGAAGTTATTCAAGAAATTAGACGAAAAATGACCATTCCCCCCTTATCTCCGAAACTACTGAACCTAAACTTTTTAAAAAAATGGAGATCTTGACCTATAGATTCCAAGAAAACCTATAAAAAGTCTATAGTGTTAAAGTAACATGTTAAAAATAATTAAATTCGTTCGGAACCCTTTGCACGCGAGAAAAGATTAAACAGATTTGGGATATTATAAATTGCATATCAAATAAATAATCGCCTATCAATACATACTCATCATTTATATTCTTTTTTACATCAAATAACTTACTTCACTACAAATAAACTAAATGTTTAACAAAACTCAAACTGCAGATAATTCGAAATCATACATCAATATGACATTACTTTTTTCCTCATAATGCAATACAGTTAAATATATTTTTGTTCAAAAATACTACATACATAGCATAAATACTGACTGCACAGCAAATTTTCCATATTTATGGACAACACCCCGACTCAGACTACCCCGACTCGGATAGGTTAGGTTAGAAGTCTAAGGCGGGAGCGAAGCGGAGCGGAGCTCCCGCCTTTAGCCTTCGTGGTTATTTTTTTTTTAAACCACCCAGAACTATGGTGAGTCGCAGTACAGTTTTGTCGTGCATTAAGATTATTAGCTGTGCATTGATGAAAAATTTTGCTTTAGGAAAAATCGCTGTACGCTGCGAAAATAAATTGTAGTGTGTTTAGTGATATTTTGAGTTGAATATTTTGCTGTGCAATCAGTAATTTTGATGGGAATTCGGAATCTTATTGCATAGAAAAGGGATATTTTTTGATTTGCGTTTAAATATTACCCAACTGATTTATATTAAAGTCATTGGCAAATTACAAAAAACTTGCACATAAAGAGCGCATAGATAAGTTATAAAAACTGAATTAAATTAACTTTAATTTAATTTAAGAAGGTTTGCTGTATAGAACTGGCTGAACTTACAAGGTGTGTTTTAAAGCTTTCCACACAACATTATTTTTATCGGTTGATAATTTTAATGTTACAAGAGATTGTTTCCAACGCTCGTTTTGGGCAAGTTTTTTTTCTTCGTCCGTGTTCTCTTAGTTCGAAATAATAATTTCCAACCCTGCCTGGATCTGATTGAAAGGTATTGCTTCACTCGCTGAGTGAAGCAGCTCGTCAGAGTGGCAGCACGGAGCAGCGATAGATCGATACTAATATTATAAAGAGGTTAAGATTGTGTGTCATAGGCTATATATTAACCCGAAACATACCGCCCAACGAAGTGGGCACGGGTCAGCTAGTTACAAATAATAAAGTGCGAGCGGAACTAATAAAAAAAATAGATAAATTTCGAGACTTCTACGTTGTTTAATGTACCGCTACCATAATTATTATATATTTTTTTGAATATTTTCTTTTTTTTATTGTAGATTTATAGGTAGGTAACCTATTAGAAAAGTCTATTTAAAACTCATATGTCCGCAAATCAGTATATTTTTAATGGAGAAAATCATTGTAAATCTAAAAACACTGATAGTATATTTAGCTTTTAAATGAAATGGAAAAATATGTTAAAAAAATCTTACCTTGGAGTCTGAAACGATGGTATTCCGTGTTTTGTTTGGAGCTGGTGCTGTACCCACTGGCAGCCCGTCGCTATCAGACTCTGATCCTGAAACGAAAGGGCTTTTAGAAAGCAAAACCTTCTTTTTCTGAGATACTTTTTTATCTCTCTTCACAGCTTTTTCTTTGAGCAGCCGCGGGTTTTTTTATTGTTTGAAACGTTGAAGGCTCGGCGACCTCTTCTTCAACCCAAAAAGGATTATTCATCGACTGGGTCCTGAAAATATAATTAAAATGCGATAAGTATTTTAGTTACCAGAATAGGGAATAATATATTTACAGTATCAGAACAAAAAATAGTTTAAATGACTTAGGAATCGAACCCAGGTCTTATGTTTATTGCATGATAGAGCAACGAAGCATGATTTATTAAACGTTTAAAAAATATTATTATGAAACTACAAAAAACAGTACAAGTAGGTAAACGGTAATTTTGAAAATATTAAACTAATATATTATCTAAACTTAAATGAGTTAATTCAGCTTATCTTAATAGATTTGATTCTAAAGCCTAAGTCAGACGTTAGTTTAAAAAAATAATCACTTCGAAACTTTAATTAAAACAATATTTGTCATTGGAATTTCATCTCTGTCATCTGAGAACTTAAAGTATATTTTGTTTTATTCATTTCTCGTACTGAAATATCAGTGTGAATGCTTCCGAATACTTTAGTTAAGGAAAGTGTTTTCGCAGCACTTTATCCTTATTAGAAGTTTTGGAGACGGAAATCGTAAAAGGAATGAGGTGTCAATTAACTCTGGTGGAATACATACAAATATATAAAAAACTGGCCAAGTGCGAGTCGGACTCGCGTGCAAAGGCTTCCGAACGAATTTAGATTTTTTTTTAACATGTTATTTTAACACTACAGACTTTTAATAGGTTTTCCTGTAATCTTTAGGTAAAGATCTATTATTTCCATTTTTTTTTTCAAAATTTTAGGCTCAGTAGTTTTAGAGATAAGGGGGGGGGGAATGGTAATTTTTCGTCTAATTTCTTGAATAATTTCAAAACCATTTATTTTAAAATTATGAAAAAAATATAATTAAAACTTTCACAGTAAGCCCTTTCATTTGATATGTCACACGATATTGTCTAAAAATATATATTTTTTAATTTTTTAGTTTGACCCCCAAAAGTGACCCCCATACTAAAAATTTAATAATTTACGTAACGCGTCCGTGTTTGGGTCATAGAAGTCCATATGTGTACCAAGTTTCAATAGAATCGGTCCAGTGGATCCGGAGAAAACTGGCTGTGACAGACGGACAGACAGACAGACAGACACCCGAGTGATCCTATAAGGGTTCCTTTTTTTTTTCGGAACCCTAAAAACCAATAAAATGAGATAATAAATAATGATTTTTTATTGAGATGTTAAAGGTAAGCGGGGTTTGAATGTGCATATTGGGAGGGTGCATAAATTTCAAAATGCACTCACTTCAGACCCTGTCATTCCATCATCTAGACCTTCTACACCAGCTACTTCCTTATACCTGTTTTGGAAAATTTGCAAAATTCATAAACTCTGTACCTGTTTTAAAGCGAGTTCCCCGCGGCGCTAAACCTCTAGTGGCGCAACACTTAGCAGGATGCGTTCGCCGTGCCACCCGGGAGAACTCGCAAAGTGCCTGGGAGCAACTTCTCAGTTTCCCCTAACGAATTTTACATGTTAATAAGAATTTGGCAACCAAAAAAACTTTAACAGCACAAATTAAAGAAAATTGTAACGTTTGGGCCCTTAATTTGGAATCTAAATTATCGACACAGAGGTTTACCTCTTTAAGAGGTATTTCCCATCTGGTCGAGTTTAAATTAGGGGAAGGTGAAATTAGTGGAGCAGCCAGGATTAGGCTTTTAAGTAGTGATGTGGTAGCTCCGTGTTCTACAGATACTCTCGCAGCTCTGGAGAGCAAACATCCTGCCCCAGCGAATGATCTTTCTTTTCCCGACACCCCTGATTCGGATATTCACACCCTCACCATTACAGGTTAAGAGCTGATCACAGCCGTTTGCTCCTTCCGGAATGGCTCTGCTGGCGGCCTCGACGCCTTAAATCCTCAACACCTAAAGGATCTTATCTGTTCAGGCGCCGGGGAAGCTGGTGAGTTGCTGTTGAAGGAGCTCAAGGCTCTGATTAACCTCATGCTTTCCGGCAAGTTGAACGAGGCCGTCATCGACGTCTTGTACGGGGCCAACTTATGTGCCCTGCGCTAGAGAGATGGCGGGATTCGTCCCATTGCCGTGGGAACTGCTTACTGTCGTATGGCAACCAAGATTTGTTGCAAATTTTATGGTGACGTCGTTTCGAAAAAAATTCAGCCACTTCAGTTGGGTTACGGCTCCAAAGCGGGCTGTGAGGCTGACGTACACGTATTGTCGACCTACGTAAATTCTGGCAAAGGAGAGGTCATCCTGAAGGTTGACATCAGAAATGCTTTTAACTCTGTAAATCCTTTTGGAATCCGCTGTTGGCTATCAACAAGGTGATCCCTCGGCCAGTGATCTTTAGTTTAGCTATTCACCCAATTATTTGACAGCTAAATTCTAAATTTAATGTTTGGTATCTCGATGATGGAACCCTTGGAGGTGATGTAATTTTGGTTTTAGATGATCTACAATTTTTGAAAACTCAGTTTCATTCCATAGGACTTGATCTAAACTTTTCTAAATGCGAATTATTTTTATCTGACAGTACTGACCGACAACTCACATTTTCAAAATTTAACGCAATAGCCCCTGAAATAAAAATTATGGACAAAAGCTCTTGTTCGATGCAGTAATTACTATCGAACACGGTTTTGCTGATCTAGCTATCCAATTCGTACTTAGTGCGCCACGAAGCCAGTGCATATTCGGACAGCAAACCGCGTGCATTCGCCAGCCTATCATTAGCCATCATTTTAGCGTAGCTTAAAGTGCTTAAAATAAACTGTTTTTAACCAGTGAAACTAAGCGTTTTAGTAGCCATCCAAATAGTCAATACCATGTTGGTCGTGACCCCAACATTTTGGTCCTTCGAGCCAAGAACTTTGTGTGTCGTTTATACAGTGCGGTTTTTCTGAACTATCGGCAAGTGAAGTGACTTTATCAGTGACTCTGGAATACAGCGTCCATTAGCGAAGCTGAGCAGTAACTGTAGTGGTAACGGCTTTAGCAGCAGTGTATTGAGCTCCACTCAATACACTGCTGCTAAAGCCGTTACCACTCGCTCAAAATATTCTACGAATACGTGTGTACGTATTCAGCAGCAGTGAGAGTATAGTTCATACAAGCAGCACCAGCGCGCCACTGACTTGGGGAGCAACCTTCGTCGGTGTAACTACAGCAAGGAATTCTTTCAAGTAAGATCGTTCCATTTTACTCATTTTACCAGCAACAGGTTGGAGAGTCTGTATGTCAATCAAATCGAGATTTCAGAGAGCTTGAGAAAACTTCTGACGAATTTTAAAAAGCATAGCGTAGAGCGTAAAAAGTTTGATTACTGTAAGCGTAAACTCGGGTTACTTGAGAAATACTGGGAAGAATTCCAAATAAATCATGAAAAAATTCTCCCTTTTGAAAAGACCAATCATAAATATTTTGTCAACTCGGAATTTGAGCGTACGGAAGAAATTTACGAGACGGCAAACAAACTTATTATTCAAGATCAAAATGAGTTGGTTCAGCGAGGTCAACAGTCAGCGTATCCTCAACAAGCACAGCAATTTGCGGCCGGAACTTCGATGAATCAGCTGGAACCGCAAGAAACAGCAGCAGCCTCTACGATCTTTGAGTCGAGGGGAACCAATAGCATGCTTGACGACATGCTTCATAAGCAGTCGGTCAAATTTAAAGCATTTATCCGAGCTGTCGGCAACACTGATATTGAGACAATTGCCGATAAATGGGAGGTCGAAGATGCCCTTCGAATCCTGCAAAACCGATGACTAACAATGACACAACCTACACTGGGAAATCATTGGCGAGTCAGGGTACGATCTAGCAAGTGATTACGAGTCCCACTTCAATAGATACGAACGGACTTTCAACAGCATGAAGAAAGCGATCAACTCCAAAATGTGGTCAACATCCTATTCAAAATTCCTTTGTTGTTGTTGTTTTTGTGAAATTCCTGTGTTTACGGGAAACTATCAGCAGTGGGTGTCATTTAAAGATTTATTTAGCGAGGCAATCCACAAAAACACAGCATTATCAAACGCACAAATAATGCAATTCCTTAAAGGCAAGGTAAAAGGTGAAGCCGAGCGCTTGAAACAGCACCTACCTATCAGTACCGACAATTATATCGTCTGTTGGGAGATTCTAAACCATCGCTTTGATAACAAGAAGCTCATATTTACATCTCACGTCAATGTGTTCCTGAACCTTCCCAACATACAGCAGCAATCATACTTAGCTATAAAAAATTGCATGATGTTACGTTAGAGAGCCTCCACGCCATCAAAAACTTAGGTGTGGATACTAGCACGTGGGACCTCTACTCGTGCACATTTTATCACAAAAGTTGGACAGTGAATCCTATTCCGAGTACATAGAGTCGTTAAAGAACGTTAGAGAACTACCAGTGCTCCAAGAATTTTCAGACTTTTCTACACTAATATTATAAAGAGGAAAGATTTGTTTGTTTGTTTGAATTGAATAGGCTCCGAAACTACTGGCCCGATTTGAAAAATTCTTTTAGCATTGGATAGCTACATTATCAGGGAGTAACATAGGCTATATATTATCCCCGTACTCCCACGGGAACGGGAACTACGCGGGTGAAACCGCGTAACGTCCACTAGTTAGAAAATAAGTTTACTAGCTTAGAAACATCTCGTCGACGTCATGATGTCACACCAAAATCACAGCCATCTCATCAGCAAGCCGGTCCATTAACATCATTTTCAAGTAATCGTAAACATCATAATTCTAAATCAAACGATAATTATAGCAAGCAAATAAAATCTATTACGAAAGGCAAGCACGTGTCGGAAGTTAAATGTCCTCTTTGTTTTGCTGAACATAATTTACACAACTGCGAAAAGTTTCTGGAAATGTCCAATGAAATGAAACTTAAAACCGTCAAACAACATAATTATTGTACTTATTGCATTTTTAATCATAACGGCAATAAATGTCGATCGACAAAACGATGTCGCAAATGTTTGGAAAATCACCATACTTTATTGCATGAATGTTTTACGCAGCAAAAACCTTATTTTACGTCCGGTCCAAGTAAGCAAAAGCAAATTATAATAAGCGAGAGCAAACAGAGTATACGACTGAAGAAGAGATCCGAAAAAATGTTATTACCGTTCAACATAACAATCCTGAAAAAAATATTAACGAAGATTTATTACAACGCCACAGTTCATTTATGAAAATAAATCGTATAGTAGCATGGTTATTACGTGCACGTGCACCGACAAGTAAACAAAGGCCGTCGTATCTCACATTACAGGAGCTAAGGAAAGCAAAATTTGCATCGGATATAGATAATTTATTGCACAAGAAACTTAGTTCCGAAAGCAAGCTACTAAATCTAAACCCATTTTTAGATCAAAGCGGAATATTAAGAGTCGGAGGACGTCTTAAAAATGCAAGCATTAGCGCCAATATGAAATATCCTATAATTATCCCATACAGCGGGCGATTGACGGAGCTTCTTATTCAGCAAGCACATGAGCATACCTTCCATGGAGGAGCTCGACTTACCTTGTCTCTATTGAGACAACAATACTGGATAATTAAAGGAAACAGAGCGACCATGAAACAGCTTCGTAATTGCGTGACCTGTAAAAAACAAGAGCCCAGAAAACTACAGCAAATAATGGGAAACTTGCCTGATTTTCGAACTAAACCAGCACTAAACCTGTTTTATCATACTGGAGTAGACTATACAGGGTTTATTAGAGTGAAATCAAACAAAGGCAGAGGTATCAAAAAGTCTAAAGGATATATCGCCTTGTTTATTTGCATGGTTACGAAAGCGATCCATATAGAATTAGTCTCGGACCTTAGCAGTTCAGCATATATAGCAGCATTACGTCGCATGGCAGCGCGACGAGAAGCACCGAAGCACATCTATTCGGACAATGGGACTAACTTTGTAGGTGCCAATAAAATACTTCAGGAAGAGCAGCAACAGTTTGAGCGTATCTTTAACGATACCTTTTATAGAGAAATAGCTGAAATGAGCATAGAATGGCATTGGAACTGTCCTTCTTGGCAAAGTGCTGGAGGGATCTGGGAGCGATCAATTAGGAGTCTAAAGCAACCTCTGAAAAGAGTAATAGGAGACCAAGCCTTGACATTCGAAGAATACAGCACTATTTTGTCTCAAATCGAAGCAAGCCTTAACACGAGACACCAGATCAGAGACTCTGATATCGGACACAGTGGTCCGATATCAGAGGATATTGACGATATTGATTTTCTCACGCCAGCGCATTTTCTCACCAGCCGTGCTGGTCTAACTGTCATAGAAACGGCACAAGATGCGAGGACAAGATGGTATTTGGTGAACAAAACGTTCCAAGATATATGGAAACGATGGATAGCGGAGTATCTTACGCAGCTATCGGTACGCAATAAGTGGTTAAGAGGACAAAATAATATAAAAATAGGAGACATGGTTACTATTCACGATGACAATATGCCCTCAGGAAAATGGCCTGTTGGTCGAGTGGTAGAGATCCACCCAGGAAAGGATGGAGTGATTAGAGTGGTAACACTAAAAACCAAAAATGGGTATATTAAGCGTCCGATCATAAAGCGATCTTACCTACAACAGAAAAGAACGTAGCATTGAACCCGCAAAGCAATGAATCAAACGTAAACGCGGGAAAGCAGCCTAACAGCTATTCGAAAATGTTTAGCGTAGCATTAGCATTATTATTTTTCATGAGCTTTATAATGTCCACGGAAGCATCGTTCAAAATTACAGCATTCAACAGCAGCCAAACATTATATTTTGATCCTCTGGGACAAATACATCCCATTCGTGATGAATGGAAAATAGTGACCTATTACAATATGTCTCCTTACTGGCAAGGAGATAAAGCGGAAACACAATTTTCGAATTATCTCGAGCAAACATGTGGTAAAATTCAAGAGCTAAGTCATTGTCGAATCATCATACTGCAAATACAACACGAGTACAACGAGCTAAAATATTACAATCAGCTGTTGCTTAATCAGCATTTCGGAGCGCACTTGCGAACTCGACGCGGGCTTTTTAACGCTGTCGGTTCAGTTGCAAACTCGTTGTTCGGAGTACTCGATCAGGAATTTGCAGACAAGTACAAGAGTGACATTCACCTCATACATAGTAATATAAACCATCTAAGTCAGCTGTACAGGAACCAGACATCGGTCATAGAAGCGGAGTATAATACATATATTAAAAAGAACAGAGATGACTATTCCAAAACAGCATAAAATGATAAATTAGCATCTGAATTACTTAGACAGCGTGACCAACACATTGCAGAAGGAGATCGTCGTAATGTCTACTAGTCAAGATTTCACATTAGCAGCATTAGCGACTATCAATATGATACAAAATTTAAAGCCCACACAAATTTAAAGCACACTATGACTGAAACCTATCACGGTCAGATCAATCTGCATCTCTTGACACCGCAACAGCTTCGTAGGGACTTACAAATCGTGTCTAGCCAAATATCTAAAGAACTAGCATTACCCGTAGATGACATCCAGTTTAACCTATATAAGATCTACAAATTGTTAAAAGTCAAAGCAAGGATGACGGAGGAATATTTCATATTTGAAATAACTTTATCTTTAATCAGCAGAGATACGTTCCAGCTATACAATTTGATACCAGTGCCGGTTCAGATTAACAAAAGCATGATCAGCATCAAACCAGCATCAGAATATGTTGCAATCAATTTAAGAAGAGACGCATATTTGCTAGCCAGCATCAGTGGTCTTCAAAGTTGTGAATATCAAGCAGAAACTTACCTTTGTCGTCTGCAGGGGCCTGTCAGGAGTTTAGGTCCAGATGAAGAAAATCTGTGAAAAGGAGAAGCTAGCTACATGCAGAATGATAAAATCTACCTGTGAAAACGAATGGATCCCGTTACACGACCTTTCTACCTATTTGTATTTCTTTTGTGGCTCATACTCTTTGAGAGTCATATGTGACGACGATCTACAAATGAGGCAAGTCAGTAAGGCCGGTCTTATTCAACTTACTAAGCAATGTATTATTAAAGGTCGAGACGTAACACTTTACGCTTATCAGCAATTAGAGAATACGCTCAGTCTCAAACCGAATATACTCGAGACAAAATTAACTCCGATAAATCATTTGGGCAGTAACTATTTGCTATCTATCCCAAATTTTAAAGACTATGAAGTCGACTACGACGCTATACACCTAAACGATTCTTTAAAGCATCTCGGTGAACAAATTAAATCGATTAAGGAATCAGCTCAGCAGACAGAAATGCCAACGACGCACGATATACACCAACATGCTTTATCGTACGGACTATTGGCAGTAGCTATCGCAGTGGTCCTGTGGTTCCTGAGGAGACGGTGTCAGCGAGCCGGCAGTATACCCATCCAGGGACGTGCCGAGAGCGTACCAGCCAGTGTGAGTGTGTGTATAAACCAATCTGAGCAAGAAAAGAGCTCTAGTGTTAGTGCGCGCAATCTACCCCTATCAGGAAAGGGTTCGAGTGCAAGTGACAGGGCACGAAATCTGCCCCTATCGGGGAAGGGGTCGAGTGCAATCGAAAGTGCGCGTGTATCTAGTTTTTCTAAACAGTGGTCTAGCTTACGTTTGAAAAGGCGAGACACGTCGACGTCTCCCCTTGCCAAAAGACAAACAGTATTTTCGATTGAGGACTCAACCGTTTGAGCATAATTATAGCTGTAGTTTATAAGGTCTATTGTTTATCACCTTGTAAATCATTCATTATCAAACATTGTCCTAACCTTTGTTAGCATGTAAACCCACGCTCATGTAACAACCCCTTTTGTAAGCTTATCTCATTCTCTCCTCGGGAGCATGTTCGATGCAATAATTACTATCGAACACGGTTTTGCTGATCTAGCTATCCAATTCCGGCGTACTTAGTGCGCCGCGAAGCCAGTGCATATTCGGACAGCAAACCGCGTGCATTCGCCAGCCTATCATTAGCCATCATTTTAGCGTAGCTTAAAGTGCTTAAAATAAACTGTATTTAACCAGTGAAACATAGCATTTTAGTAGCCTTCCAAATAGTCAATACCATGTAGGTCGCGACCCCAACAGCTCTCTTTGCCTCCTTGAGTCGCCAATCTTTGAGAATTCCTTTCCCAATTTTGTCGAAGAAAAAATTCAAAATTTCAATGATGTTTTGGAAAGACTATTAAAAATTAACATGCATTCGGCCATCACCATTGTTCGTTACTGCTGTTTTGGCTCTAAATTAACATATTTCCTTCGTGCTTCCCATTTATGGAAACACCCTCATCTTCTGAAAAAATGGACCAAAATTATCAAGCACAACTGTGCTGTGGGTGAGTGGGAGTCGGACCTCTGGTTTCACGCACTACCGTCAACCGGGCGGTTGACGGTAGTGCACGTCTACTTTCCGCATCGCTGCTTCCCTTCGTACACTCTAAATGTGTACGAAAAAATTTTAAATGTGGCCATGGACGACCGAGTTTGGGTTCAAGCTACTCTTCCCATACGTAGTGTTAGTTTACCGGCTTTTATATCCTCGGTTCACGGCACTGAAAAATTAGTCAGGAATATCAATCAGTGCTTCCACACTGATTGATTTTGATGTACCGTGCTTCACCGAGGCTATAACTGCCTGGAGACTCGCTTGGCCGAATGAAAATTTACCCGACAACCCATCATACCAGAGACGGTGGGATGAGCCGCTCTGCAGAGAAGTTCAGAAGAACTTATTGCCACTGCTGCTACTTCTGCGGAGCGTGCGCGCCTGCTGGCTGTGGGTGAGTGGGAGTCGGGCCTCTGGCTTCACGCGATACCGTCAACCGCCCGCACGTCTACTTTCCGCCTCGCTGCTTCCCTTCGCTTAGGCACATCCTGTTATTCTCCTCATCACTGTCACTGTGGCGAAGCTATCAACAGCCTCGGGCACCACGGTCTGTCGTGCAGTCCAGCCGTACTAGAACCCATTGGCCTGGCACGCGACGATGGTAAGCGACCGGACGGTATGTCTTTATTTCCTTAGAAGATGGCCTTTAGTGTGGGACGCTACTTGTGTCGATACTCTTGCACCATCCCATCTTCCTAGCTCGTCGTGCTGTGCTGGTTCTGCCGCTGCGGCTGCTCAGAACCTCAAACGGCAGAAATATAGTAACCTTATTGGCAATTATATTTTTAAGCCATTTGGGGTTTAAACTCTTGTGCCGTGGGGTCCGAGTGCTCACGTTTTATTTAAAGAACTAGCTAAACGTTTAGTTGACACTTCGCGTCACCCAAGGGCTGGCTTTTACCTCGGACAGAGGATGAGCATTGCACAGCGACCACGCTGTATGGCAATGCTTATCCTCTGTGCCGCCAGTCTTTTGGGCTCACTTCCAGTCGACAACGATGCGGACGAATTTTTTGACGCCATATTATAGTTAGGAGTTTTATTTTGTATTTTAAGTGTAAATAGTTTGTTATTTAAATAAAAACAAAAAATAAGATCTCTGATAGTTATTTGTCATGTATGCCGAAATGCTATTCTTTAAATTCTTAAGTTGTAGAGGCTGTGTTGGATATAGCTATCCTGCTCATTTTAATGCTAAAGGAAAGGCGGCAATGGATATCAGTGGTTTTTTTTGTTATAGTACCAACTCGCAATAGTATATTACCGAATAAGACTAGGTGAATATGATGTTGGGGAATGAAACAAAACAATTTCTACATATAATAAGTGGTTTTCCTGTCGCGCTGACCGTACGCTGACGGTCGGCGCTGATGGGTCAATATGTATGTAGTTATAGGTAGCGTTTTTGAGTCGCGCTGACCGCTCAGCGCTGACGGTTAGTAAGAAGTTCATACGCTTCGGCTGTCAGCGCGGACAATCAGCGTGTGGTCAGCGCGACTTTAAAACCAGCCTAAAATAGTGTATTTTAAACGAGAAAGTGCACATGGTTCGAACCTCACCAACAGATATTATTTTTGTATTTATTTTCTCTTTTGAAATGTATTTTTTACACCATAATAATGTCAAAATACAAATAAAATAGGTTTTCGCGTACTTAAAATAACATTTAAATTAATATTCGACTTTTTCCCAAAAGTTTAGTGAGGAATTGTTATGAGAAGCCACTACATATTACAAAATTGCAGATACTTATGCGTCTAACCTTAGCAATGTTTATCATCACGCTATACTTTCAAGGAGCTGAGCAGCGAAAACCCATAACATAAATAACATCGGGTATTTCACTCAATTGTCAACGGTAGTCATAGACCATCAGTTTAAGCCTGCCGGATAAGTTGGTGTGGGTTCGAATCTCAGTAGTCGTAATTTTTTTATGGATTTATTTGACTTATGCATTTCCCTACTTTTATGATTCCTTTTTTACTTAATATTTTTAAATATTCATAACCATTGATTTATAAAAAACCCAAGATCTCGAACAAATGCAACACTCGAAACTGACGTCAAAAACTGACATGTATCAAGTGTCATGTGTGAGTTGTGTGTACTTAATAAACATTTTTTTTTGCAAATTCAACCTTACACGGATCGCTCAAAGTAGTTTTTACAAAGCAGTGCAGTATGTCGAGCGATGCGAGACTGTTTGAAAATAGCGCACAGTTATACATTTTGCGCTTGTTTTTTGCGGACGTTTTTGAGATGCTGAATGTGTATATTGGGTTTTTTATACAGGGTGTCCCAGAACTCAAGGTCAAGCCGAAACAGGGTGACAGGATTGATCATAACCATCACGAGAAAAATTGCAATTGGCAAGTGGCATTAAAAGTTGGCGCATTTAAATGTTCAAATTGTTTACCATCAGCCTCAATATAGTCTAACCGTCGTAATATAGCCCGCGTTCACGCAGGTCGGCTGATGGTAAACAATTTGAACATTTATTGTAAAAAAAAAATGTTATTTCTCTATCTGACTTTTATTCCAACAAACCTATATTAAACTAGGTCAAGATTTTTCATTATTTTACTAATTTTACTAACTTTTTTTCACTTTGGTAAAATTGGCGTCACTATCTGTCTCGCTCACTCATGGCAAACATACCCACTATCCATCTCTCTCATCATTTTGCATTAAAATTAAGAACCTACCCAGAGCTTGTGCGAATCAAAAACATTTTAACTGAGATAGCAAAAATCTTCAAAAAAATTGACGCTTTGCCTCAACGATGGGTCGTAGTTAACTAGGTAGGTAGTACCCCTCTTGGCATAAAATTTGAAGGCATAATAATAGTGCTGCAAGATAATGCTTTGGCATAATGCAAAGGTTAGCATAACTATCATTTAGTCTAATATGTTTTGGCATAAGTCGGAGTTATGTAAGAGCGAGCGAAGCGAGCTCTGGACTTGGGGCACCCCGACTCGGACAGGTTAGGTTAGAAGGGGACCCCCTAGACCCCGCCATCTCCTTCGTGGTTATTATTTTATAAACTTTTTTTTTGGAATTTTATGAAATTTTCTAGTGATAAAATATATGATTTATTGGTGATCTCTTTAAATTAGTTTGCTTAAATACTTATTAGGACAAACCTATTATAATACATACAAAAATATTTATTTGGTACTAGACCCTATATCTCCATGATTTTAGGTGATTTATTGTGGAATTGATTTTATATTGTTTGGTGACTACATTTTGGTGACAAATCTACTATTTTGCGGGCAAACCCTATTATTTAAGAAACACAAAACTAATTAAATTGGCGATAGCTTAAATGATACCCAAATATAATCTGTTCATTGAAACCATTCCATTGAGTTCAAACACAATACCTCTGCTTAAACTTAGTGAGGAGTTGGGTATTCTGCAGGCCTCAGGTTGTGCCACAGCATCAGACCAATATAACCATGTTTTTGCAATGTCATTGAAGTATCAGAATACCAAATTTCGCATCGATCAGACCCATAAAAGCTTTAAATGCCTTCATCAACTAGAAAAGAGCTGATGATCTTCAAACGGCTCAACCGATTTTGATAAAACTTATCTAAGAACCATCGCTGGAAAACCTGCTTTCAAATAAAAAAACCGCATACAAATCGGTTCACCCGTTTAAGAGCTACGGTGCCACAGACAGACACACAGACACACATAGTGGTCAAACTTATAACACCCCTCTTTTTTGGTCGGGGGTTAAAAACACAGAAACCCAATTTCAGCGGAGCTAATACAATTCTTTCGATTCCTCTATCGTCGGACTTCGCCACCTGCTCGTGGGTGATATTACGAAACCCCTGGCTCTAGGCCCATATAGGCCCAGTGTTGGGCAACTTGAGCAAAGCTTAGCAAATGTAAGCGCGTGCCGGTTGACCAATATTCTAATCTCGTGATTCAAAAAATGAGCTGAAATGCATAACGCCATCTGTGGAATATGTAGGTGAACTGTTAATATATAAGTTCGGAGTGTGTTTTAATATTTATTTATAAATAGGAATATTATGTGCATTCAGAACGATATTTTTTTAAGGTATTAAAAGAAATACTTTCTAAGACGTTGTAAAAGTTATAAATAAAAAAATATTTTCCAGTGTAATTCTCAAGCTCGATCGATCGATAGTAATCAATAGATGGCACTGCGTGTATCTGCATTACGTAGAATAATACGTTGGTTCCTCTAAGAAATTACTACAATTCCTGTCAGGTTTATGTGTAAAACTTATCTACATTGGTTTTGTACTTTTTAGGGTTCCGAAAAAAAAGGAACCCTTATAGGATCACTCGGGTGTCTGTCTGTCTGTTTGTCTGTCCGTCTGTCACGGCCAGTTTTCTCCGGATCCACTGGACCGATTCTGTTGAAATTTGGTACACATATGGACTTCTATGACCCAAACACGGACGCGTTACGTAAATTATTAAACTTTTAGTATGGGGGTCACTTTTGGGGGTCAAACTAGAAAATTAAAAATAAGATTTTTGAACAATATCGTGTGACATATCAAATAAAAGGGCTTACTGTGACGGTTTTGTATATATTTCTTTTTTTTCATAATTTTAAAATAAATGGTTTTGAAGTTATTCAAGAAATTAGACGAAAAATGACCATTCCCCCCCCCCTTATCTCCGAAACTATCGAGCCTAAAATTTTGAAAAAAAATGGAGATTACAGATCTTTACCTAAAGATTACAGGAAAACCTATTAGAAGTCTGTAGTGTTAAAATAAAATGTTAAAAAAATAAATTCGTTCGGAACCCTTTGCACGCGAGTCCGACTCGCACTTGGCCAGTTTTTTATAACGTGATGTGAACAAAACAGAATACAGATAAAGAGAAAATACGTTCTGTTAATTATACTTTAACAGTCTGGCAAATGGGTCTGTGCAGTCTGGGAATGGTCATTTTTCGTCTAATTTCTTGAATAACTTCAAAACCATTTATTTTAAAATTATGAAAAAAAAGAAATATATACAAAACCGTCACAGTAAGCCCTTTTATTTGATATGTCACACGATATTGTTCAAAAATCTTATTTTTAATTTTCTAGTTTGACCCCCAAAAGTGACCCCCATACTAAAAGTTTAATAATTTACGTAACGCGTCCGTGTTTGGGTCATAGAAGTCCATATGTGTACCAAATTTCAACAGAATCGGTCCAGTGGATCCGGAGAAAACTGGCCGTGACAGACGGACAGACAAACAGACAGACAGACACCCGAGTGATCCTATAAGGGTTCCTTTTTTTTCGGAACCCTAAAAAGTACAAAACCAATGTAGATAAGTTTTACACATAAACCTGACAGGAATTGTAGTAATTTCTTAGAGGAACCAACGTATTATTCTACGTAATGCAGATACACGCAGTGCCATCTATTGATTACTATCGATCGATCGAGCTTGAGAATTACACTGGAAAATATTTTTTTATTTATAACTTTTACAACGTCTTAGAAAGTATTTCTTTTAATACCTTAAAAAAATATCGTTCTGAATGCACATAATATTCCTATTTATAAATAAATATTAAAACACACTCCGAACTTATATATTAACAGTTCACCTACATATTCCACAGATGGCGTTATGCATTTCAGCTCATTTTTTGAATCACGAGATTAGAATATTGGTCAACCGGCACGCGCTTACATTTGCTAAGCTTTGCTCAAGTTGCCCAACACTGGGCCTATATGGGCCTAGAGCCAGGGGTTTCGTAATATCACCCACGAGCAGGTGGCGAAGTCCGACGATAGAGGAATCGAAAGAATTGTATTAGCTCCGCTGAAATTGGGTTTCTGTGTTTTTAACCCCCGACCAAAAAAGAGGGGTGTTATAAGTTTGACCACTATGTGTGTCTGTGTGTCTGTCTGTGGCACCGTAGCTCTTAAACGGGTGAACCGATTTGTATGCGGTTTTTTTATTTGAAAGCAGGTTTTCCAGCGATGGTTCTTAGATAAGTTTTATCAAAATCGGTTGAGCCGTTTGAAGATCATCAGCTCTTTTCTAGTTGATGAAGGCATTTAAAGCTTTTATGGGTCTGATCGATGCGAAATTTGGTATTCTGATACTTCAATGACATTGCAAAAACATGGTTATATTGGTCTGATGCTGTGGCACAACCTGAGGCCTGCAGAATACCCAACTCCTCACTAAGTTTAAGCAGAGGTATTGTGTTTGAACTCAATGGAATGGTTTCAATGAACAGATTATATTTGGGTATCATTTAAGCTATCGCCAATTTAATTAGTTTTGTGTTTCTTAAATAATAGGGTTTGCCCGCAAAATAGTAGATTTGTCACCAAAATGTAGTCACCAAACAATATAAAATCAATTCCACAATAAATCACCTAAAATCATGGAGATATAGGGTCTAGTACCAAATAAATATTTTTGTATGTATTATAACAGGTTTGTCCTAATAAGTATTTAAGCAAACTAATTTAAAGAGATCACCAATAAATCATATATTTTATCACTAGAAAATTTCATAAAATTCCAAAAAAAAGTTTATAAAATAATAACCACGAAGGAGATGGCGGGGTCTAGGGGGTCCCCTTCTAACCTAACCTGTCCGAGTCGGGGTGCCCCAAGTCCAGAGCTCGCTTCGCTCGCTCTTACATAACTCCGACTTATGCCAAAACATATTAGACTAAATGATAGTTATGCTAACCTTTGCATTATGCCAAAGCATTATCTTGCAGCACTATTATTATGCCTTCAAATTTTATGCCAAGAGGGGTACTACCTACCTAGTTAACTACGACCCATCGTTGAGGCAAAGCGTCAATTTGTCGCCAATTTGTCTCCGCCTTTGAACAAATTTTCATTAAAATTATAAATTGATGTATTTAATTGGTAACGAATACTATTATTTAATAACTGAACGAAACAAAATGTAACTACTGCATTGGTGACAAAATAACAAATAAAAAGGAGTCGCAGTCAGGGATCGATACTCGATTTATTTGGTGACAGATCTACCATTCTGAGCACAAAGCTATTATTTAAATAATAAAATTACTATCATAAGAATAAAGTTTATATTCATCTAATGCACTACAATTTTATTGGTAATCCATCTCTTATTTTACACATATATCAACATTAATTTGATAATTCATACCTGGGAACACTTTTTGTTTATCTGAGAACGAAAATATTTCGTGGCGATAGATCTATTTATTAGATGATACAACTTGATGACAAATATAAATTTTGGTGACAAGAAATATAGTCCCCATTATATTTAGATCAGTAACCTTAACATGATACTGAAGCATGTCCTGAAATCTGTAGGATACCCAACTCCTCACTTACTTACAGTAGACCTTCCGTTTTCGTATTCATTTAAATGGTTGCAATGAATAGGTTATAAATAGATTGTGATCAGGGTCTGATGATGAAGCAGAAAAGAGAAAAGAGTAAATATATTGGTGAGAGATGCAAAGCTACTTTCCAAGCTTGTAGGATGTAGTGCCGTTTAGGTGAGTGTAGATCATACGTGGATGGATGGAGAGGGAGAGGAAGGCCAAAAAAAAGATGGATGGTTTGTGTGAGGAGCAATATGAAAGAAAAGGGAGTTGTGATAGCGTGACGGCTGATGACAGAATGGAAGTAAAAAACGTGTGGATAAGGGTAGGAAGATGATGAGAATAAAGGTTTTCTAGTAGTACCTATTAGGTAAATTAAGTTTAAAAAGCAAAAAATAAAAGTTAAATTTAAAATTTAAATAACCCCCGATTAAAAAATAGCTTTAAAAAGTGAAAAAATAATACATATTGATCCTTTTAATTTAATATAGGTACGATTCTTTGGGCCAAGCGTTATCGCGTCGGGGGACCGCTAATAATATAAAGGGACTTAACAAATACCATTGCGGTCTCCCGATATCACTTTTAACTTTTTAAAGCTATTTTTTATTTTTTCACTTTTTAAAGCTATTTTTAAATCGGGGGTTTTTTAATTTTTTAATTTAACTTTTAAAAACAAAATTGTTTCAATTTGCGTTCCTGGTTCGGAATAAATAAAAAATCAACTTGATTCATCAAGCAGTTTCAAGAAGATTGTTCGGTTATTTAAGAAGATCCTATGCTATCCCGTTGCTTCACAGCATGAATTCGTTTCTTCGGCCATGTGTACGGGGAACCCACCGACCAAACATCAACCATCAAAATGCATAATATTAACAAATGTTTCTGGAGAATGTAAGGGATATATTTCCATGGAAACAGCCATGGAAGAAAATGATACACATCATCCAATTAACTTTTATAAATATAATACCTAAGTATAATTTTATGATTTCTATTTAGGTATTTAATTTCTATAAAACTTTGCAAAGTCACATACATCTAACAAACTGTTTTCTGTTTAGTTTCAAAACTGTTCAATTCCCAGTGAGCCTATGAAACGTCATGACCAGCCCATGGCCAGAAGTTATCTGTTGCGAGCTTCACTCTCCAGTGGATCAACTGTCGATCCCTAGGTAATGACGCCAGAGGCGAACTCGCGAAGAGATGTTCCAAGATAGTAGTGCTGGACCCGTACCCACTCCCCCTCCTATCTTTGCCATAGTTTCGTACATGAATTTGCCAGAGATCACCTGAACTTCGTGACAACAAATGGTCACGGACTAAAAATTGCAGGCAGTCAAAATTTGTCAACGTTAAGCCTATACACGCGACTAACTAAACGACTTCTCAGCTCAAGTAGAAATGCCCTCCGAATAATAATAGGTCAATAATAATTACGGGTCATTGCTCCCTAAAAAACATCTTTCAACATAGACGCTGTAGACAGGCCAATTTGCAGAGGTTGCTTGGAACCGAGGAATCAGTTGCCCACGTCATCCAAAAAGTAATGCTGAGGCTGCCCGAAGTGAATAAATTCTCGGAACGGCGAGGTCGCTCCGCCATATCTGTGAAGCACCCAGGAGGCATCTGTGCATTTGGGCGGAGCTAGGCGGGCTAACTTAGCCAGGACTGACTGAGAATGGGAGTCTAACATGGTGCGGATAGCGGAATCTATATTCTACTCTACTCTCTCCGTTGTAGGAGGAGACTTCTCTTCTGGTTAGTTTTCCCATGGCCTACTTTATGTAGCTTTATCGCACGTTAATAATCCTTTTATTAAGGTTTTTTTGTTAAGAATCATCGAATGACTCCTCCCGCTCTAGGTGGAGCAGAAGGGAGTGTCAGACTCTTACTGACTAAAACCCATCCGTGTTCCTTTTAATGCCTTTAGCGTTGCAGGGCCGCGATGATTCTTTCGAACATATACTGCAACGTGTTAACAACCCTAGCACCTTTTTCTAACATCATGCATAGAGAAGCGTTATCATTAAAACGTGTCTCATTACGAAAAATTACTAGGGCTGGTCGGCATGTGGAACAAAAGAGGTGAAACAGCCAGTGCCTTGCATAATACTCTTCCAAATTCCTAAATCTAAGAGGAGTCAAGCAATGCTAGATATTGATTGTTCGTATATCTTATCTTAGAGAGGTTACTCGCGAACGAAGTCGCGGGCAACAGCTAGTTTTAAAATATATTAAGTAAAACTGTAATTAAACTTCTAAGAACAAATAAAAAACAAACGTTCGTACTAAGGTATTGATTATCTTGAATATCTATATACCTACACATGCAACAAAAGAGAGATTTATTCCAAAAAACAATTACAATTACCTATACAGGGATATTGAAAAAATACCCAAAATCTCTTAATCCTGACTTCGTGTCATGACCCTGAACAACATTTGTTCTACGACTTTTACTTTTTACGACGAATATTATAAGTAAGTATATAAGTGTAGACATGACAACCGTTCGGACCGATGAAAATAATCATGTATCAAGCGTTCCACTGTGAATGAAACACAATACTCAGATCACTTACAGTTTTTCACAGTATCAAGAGACTGTAGACCTGAGTATTTGGTTTAAATTCCAACTCGATACCTCCTTGGTATCGACAGACAGACGGAAGGACAACAAAGCGATCCTATAAGGGTTCCGTTTTTCCTTTTGAGGTACGGAACCCTAAAAACGGACCTTTACAACCCCTTAGCCAAACGACAGCTTCACCCCCTCTTCACCCGTCAGTACTTTTAGTATGCTATTTAAAACACCATTCCCTACAACTATGCCAAAATTCACTTATACACGAATTATTTCCCCTATTTGGCTGTTTTTTTTTTGTTTGGAGGGCTACAAAGCTGTTTGACATCTTGTTACTTTGGGGTAAGTAATATCCCATCAGAAACATAACTTGTAAAAAAAAACAAAGTTTCGTAACTCAGTTCATCTACCGTAAAAAGTTGTGAGATCCATGTTGTTACATGGATCCAAGTCTGGTAATTTATTCAGTCCCTACTTAAGAGTCCTTCTATCTTAAGTTATTAAGTAATTAGCTAGCCTAACAACATCTTATAGTGACCATATCAATATTAAAAATCTTTTAGGTTTTAAATAAATAGACTGACTTGGCCATCGCATGAAAAAGCAATGCTGTAGGTGAAAGCTAAATGACCTTAAGTCCATTTTTTGACTTTTTAATGATTCTAGTTCAGAATACCCAAATTGATCAAATGGTAAAAGACATTAAGTCCTTTTTTTATGGATGGGAAATCATCAAACGACTCCTCCCGCTCTGGGTGAAGCAGAAGGGAGTGTCAGACTCTTACTGACTAAAACCTATCCGTGTTGCTCTTAATGCCCTTCGTGTTCCAGGGCCGCGGTGACTCTTTCGAATAGATTCCGCAACCCCGGCAGGCACTGGCCCTAGCGGGCCCCGTCTACTTTGCTGACAACTCTTTGAAGCGCGCGTGGAACACAGCGCGCTGTCGACCCGGGCCAGGTCCTGATCGAATGGCGAGCCACCCAACGCTCGCCGTCCGCAGACCCACACCTACGGTGGCCGGGAATCGTTCTGCGATTCCCGACGCCCGGGGCGTCTTATTCTGTTGCGGCGACTGGGGCGTGCGGTTTCCCTCTCTCGCACGCGTTCGGCCTCCTCCTTCGCTAGCATCACTGCTTCGCAGAAGGAGGTGACCGCTTCCCATGCCTCCTCGCTCCGGACCATGGATTGAACCAAGGCCGGACGCGAGAAGTCGCCGCCGCCGATCGCCTCGACGAGGACCCGACGGTGCTCCGCCCAAGCAGGGCAGACCTCCACCGTATGTTCCACTGTGTCCTCCGGCCGATCCTCGCAATGTTGACACCCAGGCGTGTCCTCCCGCCGAATCCGAAACAGGTATCTCCCGAAATATCCGTGGCCGGTGAGTACCTGCGTCAGACGGAAGGTGAGGACGCCGTGGCGCCGCTCTAGCCACTCCTCAAAGAGGGGACTTTTCGCCACAATTGTGGCGTGCCCAAAGACATTAAGTCCTACAGCCTATAATTTCGCAGATGTAAAATTATAAATAACATTAAGTCCCTAAGCCTGAAAAAGTTAATGATCGTATGTTTACTTAATATTGTTCACTATTTAAACAATATAATAATGTTAAACAATAGTAATTGGGACTTTACTGTTCTTTACCATTACGCGCGGGTTGGATTTTTGCGGGTGCATCCCCGCCCCGCCGCGACCTCTACATGGCCAGATACATAGATTGCTGAAGATCAATATGTATTAATAGGACCTATAGGTGATACCATAACCCACACTCCTGAACACTATCCCGAAGTTCAAGATAGATTTTCACCTTCTTTGTTAGCATCCATTCAATCATCTGACAAATAGAAACAAAATAATAGACGCGCCTTCAAACGGTTTATTTTCTCCAGATGAAGATGATGATTAAATTCCTAATACAAGTGAAGATTCTTCAAGCAATTCTATGAAATTTAAACGTAGAGCTAATTTCACGCGCTCCATTACAATACGCTCCATCGTAGACTTTGTCTCTGTCATCTCTGACCTAGACTAGAGTCAAGAGCAAACCCATCACAAATTAAAAAAAATAAACGAAAGCCCAGAAATAGACTCAGAAACAGATACTAGTTTAAAGGTGTTAAAAACAAAAAAAAACCAGTCACGAGCGAGTCGGGGCTCGCGCACCGAGGGTTCCGTACAAATTTGTAGGTAAGTACCTATTATAAATAGTTCAGGAATCAAGTTTCGCAGTTTTTTCCGCGCTTTTCCGAGCTAAGATTCTATCGCGGAGGCTTAATATAGTAGGGTTCCCGTCAGCACCTTTGGTACGGAACCCTACAGGCCTGATCCGCAAGTCGAACCGTCCGGTACTTCGCAAGTTCCAAATTGGTTCAAGACAGTGCTACGATAAATGCTTAATGCACGATTAACGAACCAGAACAAATCAGAGATTGAATGAATTTGGACCATAGCAGATACTTTTCAAGACCTTTTAGAAACCGAACCTATATATACAAATACTAGCTGACCCGCACAACTTCGTCTGCGTCATTAAATGTAATTATTTACGACATCACATTAGAAACCTCAAAAATAACAGTATTTGTCCACTATTTAATGGATGTTATTATACATATGAACCTTCCTCTTCAATCACTCTATCTATTAAAAAAACCGCATCAAAATCCGTTGCGTAGTTTTAAAGATTTAAGCATACATAGGGATATAGGGACAGAGAAAGCGACTTTGGTTTATACTATGTAGTGATTATCATTCCTGATTTGATCACGCAAGGAAACTCCAAGCATTACCCTCTCCATTGCCCTTTGAGTGACTTTAAGCCTTCTGATGAGGCCTATTGTGAGCGACCACGTTCCAGTTCCATAAGTCATCACTAATCATAGACTTTCGTCTTGAGACACTATGGTATGTGGGACGAGAAGATACTTTAACTTTTTTTTTTTTTACTTTTACTTTACTTTTTTTTTAGACTTTGTCTCGGACATCTCTGACCTAGACTAGAGTCAAGAGCAAACCCATCACAAATAAAAAAAAAAACGCAACTTCCCGAACGCTGCCCAGCCGAGTCGGATTCGAGGTTAGCCCTACCTAACTGGACCATTTGTCCCAGGTAGACATACTCGTCTACAAGTTAGAGTGTAGAGTTTCCGATCTTGATAAAAGTATGTGCTACATGTGTATTTACCATGATATTGGTCCATGTTCATATTGAGACCCACTCTTTCAGAAACTCTACTGAGGTCATCGAGCATTGTACTGAGGTCCTCCGTAGTCTCACCCATGACGACTATACCGTCGGCAAATCGAAGATAGCTGGTGTACTCGCCATTGACATTAAGGCTAGCCAGTCCAAAACCTTGAAGACATCCTCCATTGCGGCCGTGAACAGTTTCGGAGAAATGACGTCTCTCTGCCTCACACCCCGCTGCAGAAGGATAGGTTTCGAAGTCTGTTCCTGAAGTCGGACTGACATGGTGGCGTTTTTGTACAAACATTTCAGTACCTCGATGTACCGATAATCGATCTGGAGTGACAGTAAGTTATACTAGTCCTACCCGCAAGCTCGCGAGCGAACGGACGTGTTACGGATCCTTTGTGTTATTAAATTACAAAAAATATTATATTTTCCTACCCTACATTTTAAATGGGTACGAAATGTAGCGGCTGTGATGCTGCTTTGGATGATTAACTTTTTATGGAGTGTTCACAAGAAAGATGAAAGATGAAATTTCATCTCAAGTGTCATACACCAAGGGAAATAGATGAAGCTTTTACCCAAGAATACAAAGCTCAGTGGATTTGTCCGGAATGTATTTGCATAATGCCGAAAAGGTGTAATACCAACATGCCTGTTTGAGGAACTACAAGCATCAGCAAGACCTTTTCAGTTAGCAGCTTTGTGGACACCAGTGATCGTGGTAGTCGTCGAAATACAGGTGAAATCATAGTGAATACTGAGATTCAATTTCTGGATGAAATACGGGAGTTTCGATGGAAAGTTAAGAAGCAGCTGGAAGAGCAACGAAATGAATATGTTTTGTTGCAAAATAGATTTATTAACACAGAAACTGAGTTGAAAGAGTTGAAACAAATATTGAAGGTAGTACAAGAAAAGGCAAATAAAGTTGAGATTCTAGGAGCAAAAATAAAAGTTCTGAAAGGGAAAAATAAGAAATTGAAAGCTAGTCAGAAGAAAAATCAGGTGCCAAATCAGGCAGAACAAGGGCCTAGAGAGCTAGCATTTTCTTTTGCAAACGCTGTCAAAGTTATCAGGTAGTTAGCAATAATGTAGCGAAGGAATGTGTGTGCACAAAATCTGCGACAAAATTATTGAATAAGGAACCGACGCAAGTAATAAATAATGATAATAAGTCTAAGAATATGTTAAGTGTGGAAAAAGAACAGCCTGAATAAGAGGGAAATTGGACTAGCGTTACCAGGAAAAGAAGCAGCGAAGTGAAAAAAGGCGGAAATACGAGTGCTGTTATTGATATACAGGGAACGGAAAAGAAGAAATATTTACATGAATGGCGTGGACTGGGTGTGGTTTCTTAGAGCAAGCAACCCCAGAAATCCTACATAATTCTGTACAAATATTGTACCAAACCGTACGAGGGCTGCGAACAAAGTTGGAGGAATGTTACACAAATATTTCAATCGGAAGTGTAGACTTGTTTGCTATTACGGAAACAGGTTGCAATGACTCTGTCCATGATGCAGAAATAATTCCACCAGGATACACCATTCTGTGGTGCTACCGAGTGGACGGGCGTAAACAAGGGGGCGCGTGTCTCGTGCCCACACCGAGTTTTGAGTTGCGGCGAGTGTCGGTGCCTGATGACGTGAACGTTGACAATCATGTGTTCGAACTGGTCTGTGCTACTGTTTACCTACGTAAAAGATTTATTTTTTTGATGTGTGTTGTTTATATTCCGCCAAATAGTAATGATAATGAGTATATGTTATTATTTCGTATCATTGAACAGTATTGTAGTAAGTACGAGGATATAGTGGTTATAGGGGACTTTTTATTATATTAGGGGTTATATTTGTATGCCAATGAATGGCGAAACATGTCAGATCCTAGTTCTCTATTTAATAAGACCTTAAATGTACCATGTTTCTATACAAATAAAATATTCTTTTTCTTAACTTGTATTCATGTTCTTCAGCGGTACGTGATTATTACGAATACTTTCAAACTTTTTGTGAATTCACTCAGAGTAACACGGTGGGAAATTGCAATGGTCGTTGTTTGGATTTACTGTTGAGTGCATTGGCGGAGGCGCCGCTCGTACCAGTGGATCCGTACCACCCGCCGCTCGAGATCTTGGTAAGTACTCGCTCGCGCCAGTGGCAACGCCGGCTCCCGGCTCGGCGGGCCCGGCTGCACCCTGCTGAGCGAGCTCAGTCTCCGAAAAAAGTTGGAGTTTCAACAAAGCCGACTTTTATAAATTGTATTCTTTGATTGCTAACGTTGATTGGACTCCTTTGTATAAATTGGACTTAGAAGCTGGTTTAGATTTTTTTGCAGTATTATTAATTCTATAACAGATGACTGTGTACCGAAAAAAAAGCGAAGTAGTGTAAACTCAAAGTACATTTACCCTGAGTGAAATAATTCGCGACATAAAATTGAAGGCTTTTTTGCATAAACAGTGCAAGGCAAGCGGGTTGAAAGTGGATTATGAAGCGTTTGCTAGGTGTAGGACACGCATTAAAGAGTCGATTGTAGTCGCACAGGAACAATATCGTGACCGTATTCAGAGTCAAATGCTGAGTGAGCCTAAATCCTTTTGGAATTACGCCAAATCCAAGAGGTGTAGGAGAAGTGCGCAGGAGATTTTGAAAGACGGGGAGGTATTGTCTGGTCAGCGGTGTGTTGAAAAGTTTGCGGAGTATTTTTAATCGGTTTATAGGGCAGAACCACCGGTGCTGGATGTGGACGCGGCTATAGCTAAAGCAGGTAGTGGAAATGGAGCGGCGCGAGTACACTTGGACCAATTAACGTTGGTAGACGTATGTTGTGCGCTTCTAGACCTGAAGCCGAAGCGATCCGCAGGGCCTGACGGCATTCCCCTTATATATTTAAGGATTGTCGGTCAGTGCTAGCGAAGCCACTGCTTCACATTTGCAGATGGTAGGCGTGTGTGATACAGAATGAAGCAAGAGTGTGAAGGGGTGAAAGAAAGTCCGAAGTAGGTATACAAGAAGAAGAAAGAAAGTTTACCAGTGTCTCCAAGCAGCCGTGTTCCCGGAGAGGTGGAAAGTGACTCGCGTTGTTCCAGTTCCGAAAGGGGGGTCAGCAGAATCTGTGGATGGGTTTAGGCCAGTTGCAGTGTTGTCGACGCCGGCAAAAGTACTGGAAACTGCTATTCACAAGAGCATTTATCTACAGGTGAGCACTTAGCTTTCGGACGCTCAGCATGGGTTTCGACCGGGAAGGAGTACCACCAGTAATCTTCTCTGTCACATGGCTCATCTGATACCAACGGTGGATAGTGGGGGGCAAACTGATGCTGCTTACTTCGAGTTCAGAAAAGCATTTGACTTGTCGACAGTGACGTGTTGCTTACGAAGTTAGCCGGTGTTGGTTTCACCCCACATTCACTACGGTTTTTTGCCAGCTATTTGAGGGATAGGCCACAATATGTGGAATATGCGGGACACGTGTCAGATTCATATTTCACGAGATCAGGTGTGAGTCAGGGTAGTAATCTTAGACCTTTGGGGTTCCTCCTTGTGGTAAACGACTTGCTAGAAACGGCGCGGTCGCAGCCATAATCTTGGGGGGGGGGGGGGAGTTAAGTCTTATTTAGAAAGTTATTAAGTCTACCTCTTGTAGCGAAATAAAAAATGCGGTCTTCGCTAGTCATACGTATATAATTTTTAAATAAAAACAAAACCTAATAGTGAATATAAAAAAATATGTAAAAAAACAGACGAATTAAAAAGAACTTTGGTGAGTACTTACTTTTGTTCGGGCGCCATTTTGTAGCGAAATAATTTGACTCCGAAAATTATTATTATTTATTTATTTTTAGGGTTCCGAAAAAAAAGGAACCCTTATAGGATCACTCGGGTGTCTGTCTGTCTGTCCGTCTGTCACAGCCAGTTTTCTCCGGATCCACTGGACCGATTCTGTTGAAATTTGGTACACATATGAAATTCTGTGACCTAAACACGGACGCGTTACGTAAATTATTAGTATGGGGGTCACTTTTGGGGGTCAAACTAGAAAATTAAAAAAAAAAAGTTTTTTGAACAATACCGTGTGACATATGAAATGAAAGGGCTTACTGTGAGGGTTTTAATTATATTTATTTCATAATTTTACAAATAATGGTTTTGAAGTTATTCAAGAAATTAGACGAAAAATGACCATTCCCCCCCCCCCCTTATCTCCGAAACTACTTAGCCTAAAATTTTGAAAAAAATGGAAATAATAGATCTTTACCTAAATATTACAGGAAAACCTATTAGAAGTCTGTATTGTTAAAATAACATGTTAAAAAAATTAAATTCGTTCGGAACTCTTTGCACGCGAGTCCGACTCGCACTTGGCCAGTATTTTTTTCAACTGTGTGTGTGTGGTTGTTCTTCTCGAACTAACGTTTATTATTGTTTTATCCCTATTGTTTGTTCCAGATTCCTGATTCTTTCGAAGACATTCTAGAAGCGCACATTTGTGGATTTTCATCGTCTCGAATGTTCCATTTGGTGATACGTCCGAAACAATTGGTTAATGTTGCTGATATTATTATATGTAAACTTGATTTATTTAAAATAACCCTGTTTAACTATCTATACTAATTATATATAAAGCTGAAGAGTTTGTTTGTTTGTTTGTTTGCTTGAACGCGCTAATCTCAAGAACTACTGGTCCGATTTGAAAAGTTCTTTCAGTGTTAGATAGCCCATTTATCGAGGAAAGCTATAGGCTATATCATCACGCTAAGACCAATAGGAGCGGAGCACCAATGAAGAATCTTTCTAAATCCGGGGGTCTTTTTTTACTTTTGAGAGCTTCCGCTGCCTGCGCTGCGTAAACGGTTAAAGTTTCGCAAAAATAATGTATGGCAGAATTGTTCCTCTTTAAAAGTTCTAAAAAAAAGTTCACGACAGCATATGTCTATATTTTAAGGTTGGCTCACTATAACCTTTTTTATGCTAATCAAATTTGTTCCAAAATAATGTATTATTTGCGAAGGTGTTTATATAAACATGATATTAATCCTTATCCAAATAAATACGTTATTCATCACAAGTATTTAATTTTAAACAAAATTGCCCTTTACATCATTCGATTTCAATGAATATCTGAAGAGATATCTCAGTTTTAAAATATCATCGCAGCAAAATAATGATCAAGTACTGCGCGCGCATTTATGACGTGCAAGGCCGCATATAACATTCTTCCGTTACTGGTGACTGAGCTGAGGGAGTGTCTGACAGACAGCGCACAGCCGACACTACTGGTCGTAGCAAGCTAAAATTTGGCATGTAGGTTCGTTGGAGAGTGTTGAGGAGGATTTCCCGAAAATCTTACGGGAACGAGAAATAACGGGACATGCGCGTACCAAGTCGCGGGAAAATTACCTACAAAAAAGTCTTATGTCAAAAAGTATTTTGGTTAAGTCACAATGACCGCTTTTATCGAACGAATAGTGGTGAAATTGGTATCATTATTCATTACATAAATCCTTATCAATTTACATGGTTTTATAATTAAGGTTGAATATGTACCTACATGTAAATTACAGTTTAAATTATTCGAATATAATCTTTCGTTTAAAAGTTACGACGGGTAAAGCAATGCTAAAATTTAGAAAACGGGCAGTAATCTAAACCAAACCAAAAGTAAGTATCTAAACCAAAAGTAATATCTAAAACTCACTACATATTATAAAACAAAGTCCTCCGCCGCGTCAGTCTGTCTGTCTATCGGTTCGCGATAAACTCAAAAACTACTGCACCGATTTTCATGCTGTTTTCTCCAATGGATAAAGTGCTTCTCGATAAAGGTTTTTTTAAATTTTGTCTAGAAGAAAATTAGGGACCCTTAAGAAAAAGCAGCGCGGACGAAGTCGCGGGCGAAGTGCTAGTAGAAATATAAAACTCTTTTATTTCTTCCCAACAAATATAATTTTTTTCTGAATATAATTTCGTACCTATAGCTAGTTGAAGCTTAGATTCTGTAACGTATGCGAGGTGTGTGAATTTAGAGGCTTCGTGTTACAAGGTAAGCTCGTATACTTGGTTGATTGCTTGTCTAATTTTTTATCCACAGCTTGACTATTCCTATTGCGATTGATCGATTATTCCCTTTGTGTCTAGGTTATCTGTTCACCTAGTGTGTTTTTTTGCTTTGATCTAATTGCTCTTCTGATTCTCAGCCAACTGTTGATTTAGTTGCCGGTTGATTCGTTATAGCAAGTTTCAATATCTAACTCGTTCTTAATTCAAATAGATTATTGTTTATTATTGTGTTCGTTTTGTAATCAAAGATGGCTGAAGAAGATATTTCTGTATATGAGACTCCGCGTCGGCGTTGTAGCAGTCCTATTATTTCCAGACCTCCTCCACCAAGAACATTTCGTGCGTCAACGCAGTCAATTCTCCCTTCCCCAATAACATCGGAGGATAGTCCACAATTTTTCAGGAAACAGTTTTCACTCTCGAGGTGGAACCTAAAGTTTGATGAGAATACTTGCGTTCGTGAATTTTTCGCATGTATAGATGAATTTAAGGAGGCTGATAATATAACTGATTCTTATGTCGTGAAACGTTTTCACGAACTTTTAACAGGTATTGCTCAACAGTACTACAGGTCGATTCGTCGCTCTCATTTTTCTTATTCTGAAGTTAGGCTTGCTTTCATTAAAACCTTCGGTTCTGCCGATTTTGAATTTCGTACAGAACAAGAAGTTCGCAATTTGAAACAGCGACCCGACCAGTCCGTTAACGATTTTGTTATAAGAGTAAACTATTTAAACGACAAATTACGAAAACCTATTGACGAACCCGATAGTAGAAATAATTTGCCACAACATGTTGCCCAAATTTTACCCATTATTTTCCATCAAAAAGTTCTACGACATCCATTCGCTTATTGAATCGGCATCTCATTTTGAAAGTTATATACAAAAACCCTCAAAAACTGTTTCTAGTGTTAACGATCCTAGTCAGCCATCCACATTTAAAAATCTTCCAAAACATCCTTCAAAACGACATTTAAACCCTACTAATTTTCAAACATGTCAATGTGTTAGTCAAACCCTTTTATGTTTTAAATGCAACAAGACTGGACATTCTTTTCGTTATTGCCCAGATGTGCCTGGGACGGTGTGCTTTAAATGACGCACCCCTGGTTTTATTACACGGGATTACCCGAAATGCAACCCAAAAATTGCTTTTTCTCGTACTGTTTCACCGGTGATAGCTTCAGATTCGTAACCGACCCTTTATTGAAATTATATTATACAATCGTTTAGTTAGAGCTCTTCTTGACTCGGGTGTTCAAATGTCCTTGATTAGTGGGAGTTTAACACGCGAATTAGGTATTTCGTTAGACACTAATAATTCTTATCCTCGGGTTATTTCCGCAAATAACTCCCCCCTATTGATATTTTAGGAACTGTTTTTCTCCCAGTTCAATTCAATGGTACAACTTTTGTCCATGAGTTTTTGGTAGCCCGTTGTATGACGTCTTCAGTTATTTTAGGAATAAATTCGGTTTGACTTCGGTTTTTAGTAAGGCTTTTAACAAGAATATTAAAGGGAACATGTTCCTTCCCTCTCTTAGTAATTTTCGCGAAGTATCTAGCGTATGTGACGCCCGTTACATACATCCCCGTAATATTTTATTACCTGCACAAGAGCTGAGTTTGCAGAAGGTCATTGACGAGTTTCAAGTTATTTCGTCAGATAGAATTGGTCTAGGAAAAACTACTTGGCTTTCTCACAAGATCAATACTACTGGTCAGCCAATTAGGCAAAGATTTTACCCTCTTTCGCCGGTTAAGTTAAAAATATTGAACGAAGAAATAGATAAAATGTTAGAAATGGATGTTATCCATCCTTCTCGCTCACCTTGGGAGAGTCCTGTTGTGATGGTAACTAAAAAGGATGGTTCCGTCCGTTTTTGTGTTGATAGCAGAAAATTGAATAGCGTTACGATTAGGGATTCATATCTTCTCCCTCGTATTCACGATATTCTCGATAATCTTCGTGGTGCGAGATATATAACTTCCTTTGATTTTAGGAGTGCTTTTTGGCAAATTCCTCTCGCTGATAAGGAAAGTTGTGAAAAGACTGCTTTTATTGTTCCACAACGTGGTTTATTTGAATTTGTCAGGATGCCGTTTGGTCTTACAAATGCGGCATCAGAAATGCAACGTCTTACGGACATGATTGTAAATTTTGAATTTACATCAAATATCGACGACTGTACTTTTGGATACGTCGACGATTTGATTTTAGTTTCGAAACACTTCCGTAGTCATCTTGCTCTTCTTAGAAAGGTTTTGAACCGACTTAAAGAAGCTGGTTTATCTATTAATTTAAAAAAGTGCGAATTCTGTAAAAGCGAGTTGAAGTATCTGGGTTATATTGTAAACGAAAAAGGTTTACAAACAGACCCAGGTAAGCTTGATGCTATTAGGGATTTCCCAACTCCTAATACTGCTAAATCTCTTCGCGGTTTTATTGGAATGTGTTCATGTTATAGACGTTTTGTTGATGGTTTTTCTTCAATTATTGCACCTCTTACCGCTCTCATTGGTAAGAGAAAAGGTCGAAAACCTATAGATTGGGATGACGCAGCTGATGAAGCTTTTATAAAGTTGAAACAGGCATTAATAAATACTCCTGTTATGACGTGTCCTGATTTTTCTAAACCATTCGTTTTACAATGCGATGCGTCAGCTGTTGGTCTGGGTTCTGTCCTTTCACAGACAATTGATAACGTCGAACATCCTATAGTTTATTATTCCCGTTTGTTTTTTAAAGCTGAACGTAATTATAGCACTACTGAACGCGAGCTCTTATCATTTTTAGATTCAATAAAACATTTTCGCTGTTATCTTGATGGAATGAATTTTTCTGTCATTACCGATCACATGGCTTTGAAGTGGCTTCTTACCCTACACAACCTCTCTGGTCGTTTAGCACGCTGGGCAACAGTCATTTCTCAATATACTTTTCACATTGTCCATCGCAAGGGTACACAACACGTTGTTCCAGATGCTTTATCTAGAATTTATGCTAGCCCGGTCACTTTTGATCAAGGACCTGAGCAAACTACGATAGATGGTATAAAAAGGTTTATATAGGCGCTCGTGATACACCTCAAATGGTTCCTGCTTACGTCATTCAGAATGGTGTTCTTTTAAGACGTATGCCTATCACTTCTTCTTTGGCTTCAGATCCTTGGTGTGTAGTATTACCTGCTGAGAAGGTACCTGCCGCGATTTGGGAAGTACATAACGATTTTCCTTCAGTACATCCAGGTGTCACTAAATCATATCTTAAGATAAGAGAGTGAGAGAGAGAGTGTCAACAAGGTGATCCCCTCGGGCCAGTGATCTTTAGTTTAGCTATTCACCCTATTATTCGACAGCTAAATTCTAAATTTAATGTTTGGTATCTCGATGATGGTACCCTTGGAGGCGATGTAAATTTGGTATTAAATGATCTACAATTTTTAAAAAATCGACTTTATTCCATTGGACTTGATCTGAACTTTTCCAAATGCGAATTATTTTTGTCTGACAGTATTGACCGACAATTCACACTTTCAAAATTCAACGCAATAGCCCCTGGAATCAAAATTATGGACAAAAGCTCTCTTCACCTCCTTGGGTCACCAATCTTTGAGAATTCCTTTCCCAATTTTGTCGAAGAAAAAATTCAAAATTTCAAAGACGTTTCGGAAAGACTGTTAAAAATTAACATGCATTCGGCTATCACCATAATTCGTTACTGCTGTTTCGGTCCTAAATTGACATATTTCCTTCGTGCTTCCCATATGTGGAAGCACCCTCACCTTTTAGAAAAAATGGACCAAATTATCAAGCATACACTATCTTCAATTTTAAATGTGGCCATGGACGACCGAGCTTGGGCTCAAGCTACTCTTCCCATTCGTATGGGAGGCCTCGGCGTCCGCAAAATTACCAGTATTAGTTTACCGGCTTTTATATCTTCGGTTCATGGCACTGATAAATTAATCAGGAATATCCTAGCTTCCACACTGATTGATTTTGATGTGCCGTGCTTCACCGAGGCTGTGAATGCCTGGAAACTCGCTTGCCCGAATGTAAATCTACCCGACAACCCATCATACCAGAGACAGTGGGATGAGCCGGTCTGCAGAGAAGTTCATAGGAACCTTATAGCCACTTCTATTTCTACTGCGGAGCGTGCGCGCCTGCTGGCTGTGGGTGAGTGGGAGTCGGGCCTCTGGCTTCACGCACTACCGTCGTCGAACTTAGGCACCTTGTTCGACGATACAACTTTCCGCCTCGCTGCTTCCCTTCGCTTAGGCGCATCGTGTTGTTCTCCTCATCGTTGTCACTGTGGCGAAGCTGTCAACAGCCTCGGGCACCACGGTCTCTCATGCAGTCGAAGTGCGGGTCGCTTTGCACGGCACGCAAACATCAACGACATTATCCGACGCGCTCTTGTCGCCGTCGGCGTTCCAGCCGTACTAGAACCCAATGGCCTGGCACACGACGACGGCAAGCGACCGGACGGTATGTCTTTGTTTCCATGGAAGATGGGTAGGCCTTTAGTGTGGGACGCTACTTGTGTCGATACTCTTGCGCCATCCCATCTTCCTAGCTCGTCGTGCTGTGCTGGTACTGCCGCTGCGGCTGCTGAGAACCTCAAGCGGCGGAAATATAATAACCTTGTTGGTAATTATATTTTTGAGCCGTTTGGGGTTGAAACTCTTGGACCGTGGGGTCCGAGTGCTCATGCCTTATTTAAAGATCTATCTAAACGCTTAGTTGACACTTCGCGTGACCCAAGGGCTGGCTTTTACCTCGGACAGAGGATAAGTATTGCCATACAACGTGGCAATGCCGCCAGTCTTTTGGGCTCACTTCCGGTGGACAGCGATGCGGACGAATTTTTTGACGCCTTATCTTAGTTAGGATATTTTATTTTAAGTGTATATATTTAGTACTTTAATGCTGTACCTAGTTCATATCTAAATAAATTAATATTATAGATAAGAGAGACATTTTACTGGCCGAATATGTTTCGGGATGTTACTGAGACTTTGAGGCATTGCGAAATTTGCAAGGCTTAAAAAATCGCTAATACCCAACTTCGAGGTCAAATGTTGTATCCTAAAGACGTAAATTTACCCCTACAATTAATTTCTGTCGATTTAATTGGTCATTTACCGATTGCCTATTATGGATATAAATATATTTTATCCATGGTCGATGTTTTTTCTAAATATATTTGGTTAGTTCCGCTTAAGAAGGTTAATGCTAGTTCTATTGTTAAAGCGTTAGAATCTGAGATATTTTTCAATTTTGGAGTACCACGTGCTATTCTTTGTGACAATGCTACAGTGTTTCGTAGTAATCATTTTTTAAATTTCCTTAGATCTTTTCATACTGATTCACCGACTTACACGCCTTATTATACACCTCAAGCAAATACAGTTGAACGATATAATCAAAGTATTGTTACATGTTTAAGTATTTTAGTAGGTGAGAATCAAAGAAATTGGTCTAAGTTGTTACCTAAAGTTAAACTTTATCTGAACTCTTATATTAATTTAGCTACAGGTTTTACACCTAATTTTGTAATGTTCGGTAGAGAAGTTTTTATGGATCCTAGCCGTGCGAATAGTCAGACTAGAAGCTCTAATTTGGCCGACAGTCCTAATCGTCACGCCTCGAATCTGTCTTCTCTAGGCGAAGTTTATGCTAAGGTTGCTGATAACCTTTCTTTGGCTTTCCTCCGTAACTCACGGGCATACAATGCCAATCGAACGGCTATCACTCTGCACGTAGGTGATTTTGTATGGAGACGTAATTTCTCTGGATCATCTATTCCTGATTATTTTTCTGGAAAGCTTGCTCCAAGATTCGTTAAATGTCGCGTAGCTCGAGTCATTTCAAGAACCATATTTTTACTTGAGGATTGTGATTCAGTCCATTTAGAACAGTATCATATTAAAGATATCCTAAAATAAATTTTCTTTAATGTTACTTGACGCGTTATTCCATTTTTTTTTTTAATTCTGAATGATTCCTTATTCCCCTTATGGTTTTTATAAACTTAAAAAACATCTTTATACAATCGTTAAATTAAATTATTATTACCGGCCATTCTTTTATTGTTCTTTACGGAACTTTTGCCGCCAAACTGTTTCAAATTGTCATTGCTCCTTGGTACTTGGCATTTGTCAATAAATAGTTTTTTTCTGGCTTGACATATTGACAGATAGTGTTTGGAAACTGTCGAAAAATTGTATTCGATATTTTTTTTATTGATTTAGTGATGTGAGATTGTCGATAATTTTTTATCGATAAATTATAAAATGGAGTTTGGTGTTCTGAACCTTAACACTCATTACTAAATATAATATTTCTTTAAATTTTCTTGAACATCAAGCCTCGTTTCCCCGTTGGGATAGGCGGAGATGTTGTTTTGATTTCTCACCTTTTAACATATTGATATTTAATGATTAGTTCAATTCTTTCTTCTATTATTGGACTCGTCCTCTTTTTCTTTAATTCTTTGAATTACTCGGACTTAAGGTTCTTATTTTGCTCTTTAAACTTAAGTCGTTCTTGGTTTTGGCTTTATGGTCGATCTTTAGGGTTGATCTTTTATTTATTGGGGATCCCTGGGTTTGTTTTCTTGTTGATAGTTAGTAGTAGATTGATGTTAGATTAAGTTAGATTAGTTGGGCTCTGTTTTTCTTCTTTAATTTAGATTTAATTAGCGCATCGCGAGCTCGCACTGATAACGATTAGATGAAGGCGCCTTCATTTTAATTCTGTTGCACTTCGATTTCGTTTATTAGGTTTACTTACTATTTAATAATTTAGTCTAATCTAGTTTAATTCTTATTGGGTCCTTGCTTTTTTAAATACTTTTCATCCTGTTATTATAGGGTAGTCATTAGTTTTTGCTTCCTAAACTTGATAATGTTTTTCTGTTTCGGACTTTCGTCTTTTTTTTAGAAAGGGGATATTGCAGCATTGTGTTCTGCATTTTGGTAAAGAAATTTTTTTTTTCCAAATTTAACCTAAACCTCATTCGTTTAGACACCATTTTCTTTTTCTGATCATATTTTAAATTGAGATTTCATCGAAATGACACGACAAATTTCAAGAAAAGTTGAAGTCAGTAAATATGAATTAATATAAATAAATTGGAAGAAAGTATTTATGTGTTAAATAACTTCAACATTCACCAGACACTGACCATATTTTCTTGAAATTTGTCAAGTGTCATTTCGATGGAATCTCAATTTAAATATGATCAGAAAAAGAAAATTGTGTCTAAACGAATGAGGTTGAGGTTAAATTTGGAAAAAAAAAATTCATTACCAAAATGCAGAACACAATGCTGCACTCTGCATACCCTAGGTGCATGGTCTTCACATTTAACCAAATTTTTGTATATCAAATATTGTAAAAGATTTATTTGAAAGGAGTAACTATGGAGTTTCTTGTCCTTTCTTCTCCATAAGAATCTACTCTTCCGAATGGACAGTAGAATCACTTTAGTTTTTTTATGTTATTTGAAATGTGAATGACGTTCAAAAGTGCCGTTTAATGGCCTAATTGGAATAAACGTTTTGACTTTGACTTTGATCACATGAACAGTACCTAAACTAACATGATTAAATTCGGTATTTTTTACAAAAAAAAATATAAAATAAAATTACAAAGTCATAAAACAAATGGGAGACGACTGTGGGGCGGATTCAGCTCAAAAAAAGTTGGTTACCCGGGGTCCCGAAATTTTTCCATGTGTGATTCGCACTACGGACTCGCTCACGATCAATGGTACCCTATTGCATCCTACAAATGAGACGTTTACGAAATTACGCCCCTTACAATTATACCTTTAAGTTCTCGTAGGAAAACTGGGGTGAAAGAAGCAACGCGGATGAGTTACGATACTGAATTTTACAAAAAAGCTGTAGCGCAGCGAGCTCGAAAAATTTTAGCACCTTGTCTCGGATACCTTCGACTTTTTTTCTATCATAACACAAATAGATGCTTAAACATGCGTTTCTGAGTCAACGAACTACTCCTTGACTCAGAAACGCTAATTTTCTTCTTATTATACATCCATACATATGTTTTTTTGTAGACTTAAGCGAAAATCGGAAAGCGAATGATGCTAGGGCGAGCGTAGCGAGCCCGATACAATTTTTGTTCCTTGACTCAGAAACGCTAGATTTTCTTCTTGTCTCACAAAGCACAGATGATATTTGTCGATTTAAGCGTAAACTGGAAAGCTAAGGATGCCAGAGTAGGTGAAGCGGGCCCGAAAAAAATTTACTTCATTGTCTCGGATACGCCATATTTTCTTTATATCGTACATACAGATGTTCCTTTGCAAAATATGGATGTTGCAGATAGTGGGGTGAGCTCGAAAATTTTACCACCCCGCCTCGGAATAAAGGTGTACATAGATAGGTTAAATTTTTTAATATCCATTCAATTATCGAAATTACTTAGTGGATTTTTACATAAAAGTTGCACAATTAAAGACGCAAAAGCGAGCTAGAAATGTTCTTGGATAGTTTGTGCCTCGGATAAGTAAGATCCTCTGTTTACTATCGATAAAGACATAAAAGTAATGTCGTCGACTTATGAAAAACTAAGAATGCAAGAGCGAGCGAAGCGAGCCCGACATTTTTAGTACCCCACCCCGGTTAGTTGTAGTTTAAATGATCGTTATTTTGTCTATTTTTAGAAAGTTTGTTAATTTGACGCTTCGATTAATATTAGTACTAGATTCCCGATAAGCGCTTCAAAACCGGCCCGAAAAATAAGACCACGAGTACTTTTGTAATCCTATTTCAAATTAGTATGGTCCAATCATAGCCAACATTAAGACGTCAAAATGCCGCAGTACGCTTTCAAAAACTGTGTAAATAACCACCGTAACACCAAGGTTTTGGATGGAATATCTTTTTTTCGGTAAGTTTATATCATTAAGTGTTTTTTATAAAATAAAAACAGAATTAAATAGTAAATTTAATTAGAGATTAAACGAAGTTACCTGTGAGTGAAGTTCGATCCTAATTATATGAAGACTTCGTCCGAAGAGATTAGCAACCCCCCCCCCACCCACTCGTTCAGTCTCTACCCTAATCAATCGTAAAATATGAAGTGAATGCGCTAAACTCTAAACTACTAGCATTTTATACACATGTAGACTTTTAAAGATACGAATCACAAAATATAATTAAATGAAATACATGAGCTATACGTTGCAAAGTTTTTTTTATTTTTAACAACCAAAACATCACTTAATTTTACAATTGCTGTAACTAAAAGGTTTACTTGTTAATTGAATCATTCATAATAGCCATACCAAAAGAATCATTAGACGTATTATTAACAGGTCTATTATAAAATTTTGCAAATTTTTGGGAGCTAGGGCTCCAACCAGCAGCTTTCCTAATTTTATCAACATTGACACCTAATCTTTGCGCAGCAGATGTGGCAGCATGCCGAGTGCTATGCGCAGTGAACGTGGAAGTATCAATTCCGCTTAAACTTAGGGTATGTTTTATCCACCTAGATAAAGTTTGTGAACCTACGGACTTATGAGGCCTTTTATAACTGATAAATAAATTATCCGTATTAATACGAAGTCCTTCAGTCATTTCGAGGTAATTGAGTAAGGCTTTTGCTGGACAAATCTCTGGATTTTTTCTTTTTTCTTTTATCAAAAAATGGAATCACGAGCATGGGTTGAGATGCCCCAATTCTAGATGTTTTTGTAAGGTCGGGAATTTTAATTTTGATTTCTTTTGGAAACTTTTCAATATTACAAATTTGTTTTTTGATCATGTTTGCACCCTATGTGCAGTAACAAGAGCCAACAGAGTAATTAATTTCTTTGAAAAATTTTCAAGACTTAGATCTCCATTTGGGTAGCATTTTTTCAGATAATTTAATACCAAAGACGTGTCCCAGGTTTCATTATACTTAGGTAGAGGGGGTCTAGAACAAAATACTCCTTTAAAAAATCTTTTAATATCTTCTTTCCCGGAAATGTTTTCTTTAGTAATTAAACTCAAAGCGGACCGGTATGAAGTTAATGTTACATATTGTGCACCACCCTTATACGCAATTGTTAGGAAGTTCATAATATTTGGAATTGATACCACATATATGTTCAATTTATTCTCATTACAATAAATGAACCACTTTTTATAGCACCCTTCATATTGTTTATAAGAGTTATCCGAGAAAGAGTTAAGTACTATATCCATAGATGAAAGTGGGATACCTCTTCTTATCATCGCCTCGCGGATAAGATCCCTGCCACCAGGGTAAGGCTGTTGCGCATGTGGAGGCGACTGAAATCATTAGATAAAATTAAATTATCATTAGCCCTGAATATTACCATTTCTGACACTAAAAGACTTTTGAAAAATGGGTACCAGGGCTGTGTTGGCCAGTGTGGGACAACCATGATACCCTTGGCGTTATCAGACTGAATTTTTCGTAATGATTTGAATATCATAGTAAACGGAGGAAACGTGTAGAAATAAAATCCTGACCATGATATTGTAAAAGCATTTACTGCGTAGGCATCCGGATTTCTGTGCCAGGAGACGTAACTTGGGCGTTTATTATTTAACCGACTGGCGAATAAATCTATGTTTGGGGGACCAAATTTTGTAACAATTTTACGATAGGCATAGTTTGCAAGTTGCCACTATATCTGGATGCGTACGTTTTGACTCCAGATCTGCTTCAAAATTCTCTGAAGAGCTAATATATGAAGCAAAAACATATAAATTTCTATGTTCGCACCATTGCCAAAGTTACTTCGTAACCTCTGTTAAATGGGGGAACTGGATGCCTCCCATCCTGTTGACGTTGGAAATAGCGGTGGTATTGTCAATTCGAAGGAGAATCTGAAAGTGAGATAAATCTTTAGCAAATATTTTAAGACCAATATAAGCAGCCATAATTTCAAGCAAGTTGATATGCTGGCTGAGTTCATCGTCTCCTCACAGGCCACTAGTTCTTTGATCACCAGTTCACCACACGCGATTCCCCACCCCGTTGTTGTGGTATCAGAGAAAATTTCAAGGTCATATTTATCTATTTTGATTTTACAAACAGAATGATCGATAGCATGATTCTGTCTATTTTTAATGAATTTGGTAAATTCATAACAGTTTCATAATTTTATGTTTTGTATTTTTAATTTAAATGTAGTATTGAGACTTAGTGCCCTAATAAATAAAATTTATTATTATAATTGTTGTTTGCATTTTTTAAATTAAGATATTTGTATTTTTCAAATAGTTTGGTGTAGAGCCAGCCATACTCCACAGCCGGGCAGGCAGACACCAAAAGACCAACAAAGCTAGCAAAAGCTCTGATTTTGCATTGTTTTAATTTTGTATTTTTTTTAATTTCTAATTTTATTCAATTATATTTTTTTTTTTTGGTAGAGTGGCCTGAAACTTTTTTGTATCTATAATATATCCTAAATATCTGCAAGAGTGTGAAGGATTTAAATTACTTTTTTTCCTTATATGATAAAAACCAAGGCTCGTAAGGAGGTTTTGTGTTTCTTGTAGGTTTTTATCACATGTTTGTTGATCATGACAGATGTCATCTAAATATATAGTAGATATGCAACCACGTGTTCGCAATAATTTCATCACTGGTTTCATAACCTTTGTAAATATAACGGAGCAGTATTCAAGCCGAAAGGTAAGATATTAAATTCATAAATAAAATGCTCAAACTGGAACCTGAGGTATTTTCGATAATCTTTAACAATCTTGATGAAATAAATATGCGTCTTTTAAGTCGATAGTGAATAAATAACAATCTCGTGATATTAGTTTTAGTACAGTTCTCATGTCTTCCAGTTTGAAGTGATTGGTGTCTATAAATTTATTTAAAGATTTTAAGTTTAAGATAAAACGCAACTTTCCGTTTGGCTTGGGTATTAAAAAGACATTTGACAAATATTGGTCGGACCGAGCTTCACATTCTGAAATGGCTCCTATTGACAATAAATTATTATCATATATCGGCTTCAATAAAGTGTGCCCTTTCTGACTCCGAGTATTTCCGAATACTAGGGGGTACTGATTGACTTGGTAACCGAAAAAAGGGAATTTTATAACCCTTTATATATGAAAGGATCATTGAATCATGTGTGATCATTGACCAATCTTTATGAAATAAGGACATTCAACCAGCAGGATTTACCTTGTTTAGCGACGTCTGTAGTTCTGTCTCTGCTGCGGATGCTGAGACTGCTTGGATGAGCTGGCTGGCCGATTGGGCGTCGAGGTCGTTGCAGGATCCTTCATCCTTAGTGGACCCGTCGGCCTGCGAGCCGGACCCGGATTTCTCCAGTTTCAATTCCTTGAAGGATTAGCTGTGCTCTGTGTAAACTTCTTATTTGCAGGTTTCGGTGTCGGTGGTTTAAGATCTGTACCAGATTGATTGATGGCTTTTGCAGTTTTGATGGTTTCTGCTAAGTTCTCACCGAAAAGAAGCTTATCAATTTTTGTATTCTGTAGTTGCTGTCTAACTCTTTTCTTGACAGCATTCAATAGGAAGTTTCTCCGCGTCACAGAGTCAGCATGTTGAGAGTCGCAGATGATACGAGTAGAATCTAACAGAAGTTTGAGAAAATCAGTGTTTTTCTCCTTAGCAGATAATTTAAGCGTGATGGCTTCTCCTAAAGAAGTAATGGCATGGAAGTTTTTGTTTACTTTCAATGGCTTTATCGCGTTTAGCAATAATATCGGAGACAGCTGCTTTTATTTCTGCATTCAATTGAGGAGGATCAATCAACTTGGCATTTTCAGGAGTTCTATAATTTTCTTTAAGCTCCTTACGCAGTTCTTTTGTTATACCCGCCGTTAAGTCCTGAGTCTTCTGTTGCTGCAGGTGTCATTGCGTCTGTAAGCGGAACAGGTTCTGGGACTACGGGCGGTGAAGGGTCCGCAGGATCCGGCGCAACTATCACGACAGACTGAATCGGGACAGAGTTTTCATCGCGTGATGTGCTAGGGAGTGGATCTGGTTCCAGTTCAATCTCAAGCTGCGTTAGGTCTACATCTGTTTGTTGCTCGGGAGAAGGCTGAGCTAAGTCTGATATGACCGCTTCATTGCTAAACAACTCCGTATATTCTTCGTCTGAAAAGGAGACGTAAATAGGTAGGAGACGTGATGTAGCCTGGCAATGCGAGTCAATATTATAATATAAGTGACAGTCCCAAGTTATGATAACAAGTACTGTCCACAAACAAATTTATCTAGCACCATAAGACAGTCCCATTGTACTGCTCGGTGGGCGCGATCATGACTGCATAAACTGTCTTAGGTGTTATCGTTACAATAAAGATTGAACATGTTGTTCAATATCTTAAAATCTTTAATGTTTTCAATGTAAAACACTTGTTAGTTACGTAAAAGTCTGAAAGACTGAACTGTTGGAAATTAACAGTAAGAAACAGTCCCAATGCAAGCAAGTACTGTCCGCAAACTATTATTTCCTAAAGAATAATTAAATCTTATTTTGTCAGGCTCGTATTAGTGAAAAAACAGTCCCACTGTACTGTCCGTAACACTAATTTATCGAGTAGAAAAAAGTTTGAAGTATATACCTCACTAATATCAGGGGGTTGCACTCCAATCTCGATCCGGTCCATCACCATCTTGAGACCGAGAAGCCGCACCTGTTTTTCCTAACGGAGACGAAGATAACAACCCCGTCGGACGTGGCGTACCTCAACTACCCGGGCTACTCTCTGGAACACAAGTTCAAGAAGCAGGCTGGGGTCTGTGTGTACGTCCGCGATGACATTTTTTGTCGTCGTCTCCATTGCTTTGAGTAATCGGGTTTTTCTGCCATATGGCTACTTGTGGACACTGGCGTGGAGAAATTCATCTACATCGGCGTATACCGATCGCATAGCGGTGATCAGGAGACAACAGCGCTGTTTAATTCCCTCGTGGAGTCGACCGACGTAGCCCAACAACGGTACCCAACAGCGAAGCTCATTTTTCTGGGGGACTTTAACGCCCACCATGAAGAGTGGTTGTTCCCGTACCAGAAAACTGACCAGGCCGGGTTAGAGGCGCGCAAGTTTGCGTTAACGCTAGATCTAACCCAGCTGGTGAATGTGGCAACGCGGGTACCGGATGTTGACGCCCATACACCCAATTGCTTGGACCTTCTGCTGACAACTGATCCGGGCAGCCATTCAGTATCGGTCTCAGCCCCGCTGGGAACGTCTGACCATTGCCTGGTGAAATCCCTATTGACCTGCTCTCCTCCAGATAGGAGTCCTAGAGGCACGAGACGAGTATGGCGATAAGAGTCAGCAGATTGGGATGAGATGCTGCACTTTTTTGTATCTTATCCATGGCGGCAAGTGTGCTTCTCCTCGGGTGACCCCTCGTGCTGTGCTGACATGATTGCGGACGTGATTCGGCAAGGGATGGAGTATTTTATTCCATTCTCCGACATCCCGCTCGGTCACAAATCCCGGCCTTGGTATAATGCAGAATGCGCTCACGCTGAGGCCCGTAAAGAGTCTGCATACCAAGCGTGGATCAAGGCCCGCGACCGGAAGGTTAAAGCACGTAGGGTTCGCGCGAGGAAAAGAGCCTTTAATTCTGCCGCTAAGTTCTGCAAGCGGGTTTTACGTTGGGCACGTTTTGACCATGTCGGACGTATCGGGGCCAAACTAGCATTGCACCCTCCAGGTAGTAAGCAGTTTTGGTCCCAGTCGAAAGCGGTTGAAACGAATTTCTGTCGACCCACTTTGCCTCCAATGTTAAAACTTGATGGCTCGCTGGCTCACTCTGCAAGTGAGACAGCAAATTTATTTGCAACTCTCTTTGCAAGCAATTCGCGTCTGGGGGGCTACTCTCTAACGAAATCCGTAGTTTCGGGTTTAGTTGCGGGCGGGCGTATTCTACTCCGTATCACCTACAGACTTACGATTAGTCCCGAACCCGAACTGAGAATGAATGACAACACGATTTCACAGTACCTGTCAAATCGTGTTATCATTAGTTCTCAGTGGTTAGGTGATACGGAGTAGAAAATGCCCGCCCGCAACTAAGCCCGAAACTACGGATTTCATTAGAGAGTAGCCCCCCTGGACGCTGGCTCCAAGCAACCACCAACTTTACCTCGTTGTGACTCTTCGATGCCGAAGATCACAGTTCACATTAAAGAGGTCCGAAGAGTATTGTGCAGTCTAGACGTGAATAAGGCCAGCGGGCCTGACGGCATTCCAGCGAGAGTGTTGAGGCAATGTGCACCTGAACTGTCTCCTGTGTTAGCACGCCTGTAACGCCTCTCTCTTGAGAAAAGAACGGTGCCGAAATCATGGAAGCTTGCGAATGTGCAACCGATGCCCAAAAAGGGAGACCGTGCTGACCCTGCACATTACCGTCCGATCGCCATTACCTCCATCCTATGCAAGGTTATGGAAAGGATTCTTAACAGTAAGCTGCTGACCTACCTTGAAGACAATGATCTCCTCAGTGACCGTCAATATAGTCCAATCAACGAGGACATTTGTTGTATGGAGACTTCCGAAAAATTCTCCCGTCTACGAAATTTAGCATGTGATGAAATTAGGTAATACAGATTACAGATGTACAATAATCCAACAAATTTTGTTACGAGAAGTTAGGTATTTTTACCTAAACATGAAAATTGCTTATAACTCTTTGGGAAAAATTCCTCTGACTGAAATACTTTCTGTGTACGTACGAATGTATTAGTTACAATAATTATGTAAAGGTATCCAACATTTTTTCGATTTCGGAGATACCTCAAATTTGACTTTTAACATTTTGCACTATAACTACCACTGAAAAATTGCTCTGCCATTTTTTATTTTTTAATATGTTTTTATATCCTTAAATACGTAGCTTTGTTAAGTTATCCAAAAGATTTTCCTATTTAAACTTTGTTTTTTTTATTTTTGCTTAATTACGTAATCTGAAAAATTTCTCCGTCCATTTTCATACCTTTATTAGTCATATGATTTTATATTGAAACAGATTTATCAACAATCCAACAAATTTTCGAACGTTCATTATATTTTTTAGGATAGTTCGCTGATTTATTATGCTACAGCGGAAGTGTTGACCTTCACTTGACCGCTCGGAGTTGCCACGCACTACTTTTGGAGTAGTGTAAGCTAGTTTAGTTGCTACTGTTATTATTACAGCAGCACAGGCTGTTAAATTGTATAATTCGATTTTGAACTCAACCATCAAAATTTTCAGGTTTAAAATCATTTAGATTAATTTGACAGTATTGTATAACCAGATGTGGTGTTGACTTTACAACGGCGTAACCTATATTTGTAAAAAGTATTTATTAGCTATATGGATCTAAAATAAACCTTTGATACCTCCTTGAGGACTTTGTAAACTATGCAAAAAATCTGCTTAAAAAGTACCTACATATGTTCAGAAAGACACCTGTTGAAGAGATATCGAGTTAAAAATAAGAAGTCAGTCAAGAAATCAATATCAGACAATATTTGGTTAAATAAACAACAAGGGCGGGCTGTATACATATCTATGTATACAGCCCGCATATACGCATATAGGTATAAACATTATTTTTATTGGGTTTACATATTTTGAATAAAACAACACATGCCTATAATCTTTTTCTTTTTTGTTACTGTATCTCACCTGATGGTAAGCGATGATGTGGTCGAAGATGGAGCACGCTTGCCTAGAAGTAACCTATTCACTCTCGACTTAAAGTCTCCCAGGTTGTAGCTATCAGGAAACACAGACTCCGTCAGGGAATTCCACTCCTTAGCTGTACGCACTATGAATGTGTTCCCAAAACGTTTTGTGCGCATGGGTGGGATGTCCACCATGTACCGGTGGCACATCGCCGTTCGTCTTGTGGACAGATGATGGAACGGGCTTGGCGGAATTAAATTATGCAATTCCGTCGCACATTCCTCAAAATGCAACCGGTAGAAAACCGAAAGGCTAGCGACTCGTCGTCGATGCTCAAGATTTTGGAGCTTCGTCGCGACGAGCCTCTCATTGCCGATGATCCTCTTGGCTCGTTTCTCAATTGACTCAAGGGCATCAAGCTGGTATCCGGCAGATCCGTCCCAATTGGCTCCTTTTGGCGGAAAATAGACACGCTTGGATCTTAGCAGCATTGAACTTGACCAGTTTGGCATCGCCCCATTCAGACACAGCCTGTAAGGACACATTGAAGCGCTCAACCATAGCCTCCTGGAGAGACTGGATCTGCGACCCACCAGCTCGTGCGTCGTACACGTATCTCTCAGCAACAGTACTGTCGTCTGCATACCCAAAGGTACCGGGTTTAAGCAGATCATTAATATGCAGCAAGAACAGTGTTGCCGAAAGCACCGACCCCTGTGGTAGTGAGGGGCGGCAAAAGTTCGATTCGACCGACTTAGCCAGGGACCAAAAAGCCTTACTACCCGCTGGGTATGAAGAAAGTTTGTTCCCTATTCGGCTATTGTGGTCAAACCGAGCCCTCCGCAACACCTTGCAGGACTTGGCAGCCCTGTTAAAGGCTCTCTTCTTCTGACTCACGTCATTTGCTTTTCGCGTACGAGGGTCGCCCCATGCTAGGTACGCCGCGTGCTTAAGCGCATCAGCGCGATTGCACTCGGCACCAAACCATGGACGAGCTTTGCCAGATATTGTTGCGTCACAGAACGGAATGAAGTACTCTATTCCCCTCCGCAACACATCCGTCACGGCGTCCGCGCACGACGAAGCATCAGTCAAAGAAAAGCAAGTAGGCTGCCAAGGGTAACATGCGAAGAAAGATCGCATGCCATCCCAATCTGCGGACCTGTATTGCCATACCCGCCGGGTGCGTCTTGGGCTGGGATCGTGCGGGGTGAAGATGAACACAGACTTCACCAGACAGTGGTCCGAACTACCCAGTGGTGAAGAAATCGTCCGACCGACCGACCGACCGAGTAGTGGTCTGGATCTGTTGTCAGCAAAAGGTCCAAGCAGTTGGCAGTGTGCGAATCAACATCCGGCACCCTCGCTGCCCCCTGGACCAGCTGGGTAAGATTTAACGCTAGCGCAGGCTTTCGCGTCTCGCGTCCAGCATGGTCTGTGCACTGGATTGGGAAGAGCCACTCCTGATGATGGGCGTTGAAGTCCCCCAGTAACACCATTTGGGCAGAAGGGTACCGCTGCTGAGCCGCATCCGCCGCCTCACTCAGGTGCTGTGTGAGCCCAGTTGTCTCCAAATCACCGCTGTGCGAACGATAGACACAGGAACGGTAGACAATTTTGTACAGTGTGTCCAGTATAACCCACAGCGTTGAGAAACTGGAGTCCGTCTCCGATAGTAGATGTCGTCCCGGGCGTACATACATACGCCCGCGCGTAGTCCAGTAGTCTGAAGTGGCGCACCAGGGTAAACCCTGAGTATGTAAGATACGACACTTCTGACGGACATCCGATCTGCGTCTCCGACAGGAACAAGAGCGCTGGTTTCTCAGTCTCTAGGTGGTGATGAACTGCGGCGAGATTTGAGTGCAGACCTCGTATGTTAGAGAGATGCACTTTGTGTGAGAGGGAGTGCTGCCGCTGTACAGCTTTTCTCTTATTGTTCCTGGTAATATTGACTAGTAAGGTAGAGGAAAAGGAAGTGAAATGAGGTTCCATGCTGCTAACCCTCAGGCATGCTCTGACAGGATGGCATCATTGGGGGACGAGCCTGGAGACTGCGGGGACGCCCGAGTCCCCCCGGGAATGTCCATCGGGCCCTCTCGTCTGGTCGCCAACCAGCACGATGTTGCATTCCGGGATTTTTCGACAGTTGACGGGGCAGCCTTTCATGTGTGGCTAACACACTACTTGGGCCTCCAACTACCTCCGGTCGGCCAGCGGCGCACCGTGCCCCGGAACCCGTTACCCTCCGCGACTAGTCTCCCGATACGCCCATGTCAACAAGCCTGGTTGGTCTGCCTGCGTTGGAACAATTATTTCGACCCAACTCCTCCGAATTGGCTACACTGGGCATCGTACCAGAACGCGGCTAGGCCGTTTGGCGGTACGTCTTTGCCCAGTGGGTGGTCTCACAAGCCATCGGCCGAAGCCTACCACCAGTTAGTGTCATCTGATTAGCACCACCCGGGGACCACGTGTAGGGTCTAACATTAAGTATTCTCCTACGGACACGGGTGACTCGGCCCCCAATCATTTTAAATTAGGTACTTATACAGTTAGACAGAGTGCAGTAGGTAACTAATATTGATAATCGACTAGGTATAATCACATTAGTTTTATTTGATTTTCAAATTTTAAATATAACAACACGTGCCTACAGTCATTTTAAATTACTTATACAGTTAGGCAGGCTGCAGTAGGTAACTAACATAGATAATCGACTAAGTATAATCACATTATTTTTATTAGGTTTACTTATTTGGAATATAACAACACGTACCTAGAATCATTTTAAATTACTTATACAGTTAGACAGGGTACAATAGGTAACTTTGATAGATGATCGACTAGGTATAATCACATTACTTTTATTTGGTTTACAAATTTTAAATATAACAATACGTGCCTACAATCATTTTAAATTGCTTATACAGTTAGGCTGCAGTAGGTAACTAACATAGATAATCGACTAGGTATAATCACATTATTTTTATTGGGTTTACATAATTATTTGGAATATAATAACACGTGCCTACAATCATTTTAAATTACTGTTACAGTTAGGCAGGCTGCAGTAGGTAACTAACATAGATAATCGACTAGGTATAATCACATTATTTTTATTTGGTTTACAAATTTTTAAATATAACAACACGTGCCTACAATCATTTTAAATTACGTTTACAGTCAGGCAGGCTGCAGTAGGTAACTAACATAGATAATCGACTAGGTATAACCACATTATTTTTTACAGTTGATTCAGTTGGGTTCAGTAGTTTTTATTTTATGAGCATATTTGTTTATTTCAATTTGTGCGTAGACGAAGACGTCGTACAAGTATCACCACATAAAAGTGAAAAATTAAAAACTTTTTCCAAAAAAATATAACCGACTTCCATACAAAGTATAAAATAACTTTAATTTCCGAAGTCGGTGTTAAAAAACAAAGAAACAAAACCAAAAACACCGACTTCCGAAATTAAGGTTATTTTATGCTTTGTAGTGTTTTGTTTTTAAGCAAACGTTCCTTGCACAGGTAGATAGGTACACAACAACACAACACACAACTGCTCCGTTTCGTACTTCGAGCGAGACACAATCAAGACGCCCGCGTTGACGACCGATCGTTGCTAAGCGACGGCAATGCTTGTACTTAAGAATTATTGAGATTGTAAAAACTTTGGTATTAGGCCGAATTTCCATTGGCTTATTGGAAAATCTATTAAAACACGGACTCATACTAATAAACGTATTAAAATAACCTGAGCAAAATGAAATCAGCGAACTATCCTAAAAAATATAATGAACGTTCGAAAATTTGTTGGATTATTGATAAATCTGTTTCAATATAAAATCATATGACTAATAAAGGTATGAAAATGGACGGAGAAATTTTTCAGATTACGTAATTAAGCAAAAATAAAAAAACAAAGTTTAAATAGGAAAATCTTTTGGATAACTTAACAAAGCTACGTATTTAAGGATATAAAACATATTAAAAAATAAAAAATGGCAGAGCAATTTTTCAGCGGTAGTTATAGTGCAAAATGTTAAAAGTCAAATTTGAGGTATCTCCGAAATCGAAAAAATGTTGGATAACTTTACATAATTATTGTAACTAATACATTCGTACGTATACAGAAAGTATTTCAGTCAGAGGAATTTTTCCCAAAGAGTCATAAGCAATTTTCATGTTAAGGTAAAAAAACCTAACTTCTCGTAACAAAATCTGTTGGATTATCGCACATCTGTAATCTGCCTACCTTACTTTATCATAATACCAAGTCTCACTGGCAGAGGAATTTTTCGGGTTACACATGCCCCGTTGATTGGGCTAATATGGCTTTCGCCGGGGATGGTCAACTGGCGATCTTCTTGTGTATGTAAGAAAGAAAGAAAAATGTTTATTTGGGACTCGCACAAGACACAGTAGTAAAATACGTAAAACTAACAGTTATAAAAATATGTTTACGCAGTTAAGCGGCATCCTTAAATTAATCTGTGCGAGGCCAAAAAGGTCCCTGTCTCAGCATATGCTGCGATATTTAAAAAATAAATAAATATCACAGCGCTGGTGTTATGACAGGGCCTGAAGTGATGACACGGATACACATACGGAACACAACACTAAGATACAAATAAAGTAATGAATATAAAAGTTTGTGTAAATACATAACAAAATAAAATGTGGACCTACATAAATACATATAATAAATAATTACAAAATTAACCAAATCCCAATGGCCCAGTGCTCCAGTATCATTTGTCAATGTCATAGACAAATGACGGAACGCGCGGGCGCACTGTGAGAGGCTATGGTTCGCAGTGGTTGGTTGTCGAAATTAAAAAATGGCCGAAACACAACAAACAATGTAAATAAAACAAATCGAAAGCCTTTTGAGTGCATCTAAAAGTAAATATTATAATTATAGCTAAAAGTAAATATTATTGAACAGTTGAAGACTGTGTGGTGTAGTGTTTTGTCATAATATTGAGAACATGGGACAATTCACCAATACAAATTGCGTGCATACCCTGGGTTAGTTGATATTTTTATGTAGTTTCTTTTTGAATGCGCAGTAGATGTTGCTTGAATTTTGAGCTAAAAGTACCAATTGATTTTATAGCACGAAACGGTGGTGGCAGGTCGTTCGCATCCCACCCACACGCACAAAACGTTTTGGGTACACATTCATAGTGCGTACAGCTAAGGAGTGGAATTCCCTGGCAGAGTCTATGTTTCCAGATACCTACAACCTGGGAGTCTTTAAGACAAGAGTGAATAGGTTACTTTTAGGCAAACGTGCTTCATCTTCGACCGCATCATCGCTTACCATCAGGTGAGATAGTGGTCCAACGTACGCCTATTAATAGTAAAAAAAAAAACCTATTACACCCTTAGCTCCACCTCTTCGCCGTCCAGTGTTTGGTGCTAATTCGCCTATACCTCGCATGTACAAAATCATAAACAAACGCAGCGACCTGGTTGACGTCCACGCAGACTTAAATAATTAATATTAATATTTAATACAATTATCGAGAATCTAGAATTTAATTACATTAAGTCTTTAAAATTAAATTTATATTTACAAAAAGCAATTTGCTTGTGGTGTTTGCCTGTAATTGGTTGTGTAATTAGATTTAAGACACAATTACTTATCTGTTCCTATCTGTATAGTATCTGTAATAACTGTTGGTGAACTTTAATCAAATAAATAAAAAACAGAATTAATATCCAGTTGTTGTATAAAAATTGTATAAATTTAAATTGATTTTGATTGAATTGAAATTATGTAATAACTTGCATGGAAATCTAATAATTTGTAAAACTGCATGGAAATATGAGAAATAATAAAAGGCTTATTTATTTATAATATCCAGGTGTTACTAAATATGTGGAGAACAAGCAATCGAGTGGGCGCTTCATCACGCTGCGAGACTACGACTTCGTGGGCCAGGACCCGACGCTGGCGGCGCGGCTGGCGGAGCGCATGGCGGTGCTGCAGGCGCCTCTCAACCTGTCCGCGCTGCAGCCGTCCCCACCAAGCGCGCTGGCCGCCATGCGCCTGTGGCAGCCGTGGCAGCACCACGCCTTGCCGCTGCAGCCGGACTATCTGCGCTCGCGCCTCAAGCTGCCACAGATGTGAGTACTTAGCATGGGGCCGTGTGGCAGCAGTGGAAGCGCCACGCCTTCTCGCTGCAGTCAGACTATCTGCGCTCCCGCCTTAAGCTGCCACAGATGTGAGCAGCAGCAGCAGTAAGTCGGAATTATGCTGCAGGCTCCAGTGGGTCAGAGTGGTGATCTGTGTCGTAGTGACTTGACTGCTGGCACTTGATCAGGAGAAGTTCTTCAAGGCTCTTCATGTAATTGGCCGAAGGAGCTGTGTACTGTACCGGGTCGCTGATGAGGTTAAGGGTGATGAAAGAGGCTGTGAGGATGCTGTATATGGGAACAACCAATACTACACAATGACCAGGCTGATTAGATACAAACAGAACTATCACACAACACACCATAGATATTCCATAAAGTACATTCTAAGCTAGATAACTGGAAACGACTAAACGCCGACAAACACTACGCCGACACACTGAACACCGACAAGACTTTACTTCGACGGGACTCTTCGCCGACGGGACTCTTCGCCGACAGGACACTTCGCCGACAGGACACTTCGCCGACAGGACACTTCGCGGACAGGACTCTTCGCTGACAGGACTCTTCGCCAACAGGGATCATCAGCGACGCAACTTATTTCCGATAATCAGATTTGGAAATCGATTATGCTTTTCTTGTAATTATACAATTCATAAAAATAAAGATCTTGCATTGTTTATGTATCGGTATCAAGTGTACTACGTGAGCTCGACAAATGGATGTGCGATTAACGCTTATGCGACAAAACTGTTCTGCGACTCACTATAGTTCGAATGCACGCTTGTGCGACACACTGAAGATCGACAACACCCCGACTCAGAGTACCCCGACTCGGATAGGTTAGGTTAGAAGGCTAAGGCGGCCTTCGTGGTTATTTTTTTTATTGCGTCGCTGACGAGCCCTGTCGGCGAAGAGTCCTGTCGGCGAAGAGTCCTGTCGGCGAAGTGTCCTGTCGGCGAAGAGTCCTGTCGGCGAAGTGTCCTGTCGGCAAAGAGTCCCGTCGAAGTAAAGTCTTGTCGGTGTTCAGTCTGTCGGCGTAGTGTCTGTCGGCGTTTAGTCGTACACTCAACTGGAAAGTACCGGGGTCAGATCATATTCAGCTATGGGTACAAAAGATTCACAGTAATTCATGCTTATCTAAATAATTATATTAATATTTTCATTCAGGACCCCGAAACAATACCGTCTATAGATTCTGTAATTCGGAAGAAAATTTTAATAAAATCCGATTTGTTTACCATATACCTACATCGATTATAAAAAAGCTCATGACTCTGTACCCCTTTCACAGCTTGTAAAAGTTTAAAATATTTCAAAATACACCCAACCTTATTAACTTTCCTGAAGGTCATGCTGAGCACATGGACTCCCGGCTCCCTGCTTATGCGATACAGAAACCTCCCGAAGCAACCATGCCCCGAGAGGACCTGCGTCACCCGAAATGACAGAGAGCCGTGCCTTCTCCCGAGCCACCGGTCGAGCACTGGCCGGATAGCCTCGATAGTGACGAGGCCGACGTGAGAGCCTGTCCCGCCATTCCACCACCAGGACCTCGCGCAGCTCGATGTGACGCTGCATCAGTCGCTCGCCACGTGCCCGCGCGTCCTCACGCCACCGATGCAGTGACGCGAGGACTTTCGCCTCCAGGTCCCAGGGCGGAGATCCGGCCAGTGCGCAAGCCGCCTCGTAGGAGATCGTGCGATAACCCCTGATGACTCTGACGGCCATCACCCTCTGCGGTTTCCGCAAAACAGTGATGGTGCTGGCCGTCAGGTCAGCCGCCCAGATCGGGGCCCTATACAGGGCCATCGTACCCACGTACAACCGCCTGCAGGCGGTGCTCGGGTCCCCCAGATTGGGAAGCAGCGTTGACAGCGCCCCAGCCGCGCCCAACAACTTGGGCGCCAGCCGCCGGAAGTGGGGGCCGAAATCCCAACGGCTGTCGAGCACCAATCCCAGGTACTTCATGGTGGACTCGACAGAGATACGGGCCCCCCCAACAACTATGTGCGATCCCGGCGGCGGCGCCCGTCGGGGGCCATGAAAGGCTATGGCCTCCGACTTGTTGAGGGCCACCTCCAGGCCAAGGCGCCGTATACGGCTCACCACCTGTGAGATCACGGCCGTCGCCAACAACGCTGCCTCCTGTACGAGCTCCCCCGGGCAGTGACCAGCGTGTCGTCAGCGTAACACGTGAGGTCTACTCCCGGTGGGAGCTCGCCCCTCAACACCCAGTCGTACCCGATGTTCCACAGGAGCGGGCCCACGACCGAATCCTGTGGAACACCGCACGACATGGGGTGCTGGTGTCTGCCATCACGTCCCAGATAGGTGACATACCTCTCCGCCAGATAAGCCCCAATGACGCGGCGGAGGTAGGGAGGCACTCGATGATAGCGCAGTGCCTCCCGAATACAACTCCAGGGCAGTGTGTTGAAGGCGTTGGAGATGTCCAAGGACACCGCCAACATCACCCCACCCTGGGACACCGCTTCCTCCGCCAGGACTCTCACCCGCGATATCGCCGTGATGGTGGAGCGTCCATGCCGAAACCCGAACTGGCATTCGACCAGGTCCGGCCCCTCTCCGCACAAGTGGCTGACGAGGTGGGCTGTGATTATCCGCTCGAACAGCTTTCCCACCTCGTCCAGCAGCACTATGGGCCAGTACGCAGACGGCGAGTCCGCAGGGCGCCCCACCTGAGCAGGACCAAACTGGTCGTTTCCACTGAACGGGAAAGTGGCCCTGCTCCAGGCACGCTGAGTAGAGTCCTCTCAGTTGGGGCTCCAGCTCCTTCAGAGCGAGGGCCAACACGCAGCCGTGAATACCATCAGGCCCCGGGGCAGTGTTCTTCGCCCGGAGCCGCATCACGGTCGCCCTCAGCTCGGCTTCTGTCACCTCTGGGACGCTGGCGTTCTTTTCAGGCTCTGCGGCTGTGGGCAGAGCCATCGGCGGCGGAGTATGCTCCGCTCTGCCGGAAAGAGGGCTGCGACCACGTTCTCCAGCAGCTCGGGTCACATGGACTCACTGCCCCAGCCGAAACAATAGATCAGCCCAATCAAAATAAAGCGAGGAATCTTCGAAGGAGATGGACTTACGGCCCATTCACGACTTCGGTATTAGCGGCGAGCGGCGCGGCAGGCGGCGCGGTGGCGGCAAGCGGTGCGTTTAACACGCCACGTACCCTCAGTAGCGGCTAGCGGCAGCGGGCGAGGTGGACGTATTTGGGTAGTCGGAACGTGCTCAAAATTATGGCGTTATCAAAATTATCCCTTCTGTGTTTAGAAAGCAGTATATTTTTAAAACATGATATTCTTAATATTAGAGAAGGAGTGCACGAACTGAATAAAGATCGATATTTAAATGGCGAATTTCGTGCCCTATACGAAGATTACAGAAAATATCCGGACAAGTTTTATGAGTACACAAGAATGAGTGTGGAAACATTTGATTATATTCTGCAGCACATAGACGTATATTTAAAACAGCACATCAGATCCAAAAGGATCTAAATTTTTTTGTATATGAGTTCGCCGCCGAGTCCGTCACACCTACACCACTATCCGCGCCGCTCTGTTTCGTGGCGTCGCGCTCATTCGCTTGTACTTTTGATCTCGCCGCTCCCCGCACCGCGCGCCGCTGCAGCAATTCGCTCCGACAAAACCGCGCGCGTTTTCGCTACGAGCGGCGACTCGTGGCGTGCTTCAAACATTTTCATACATTTGTTCTTATCGCTCGCCGCCCCGCACGCCGCCGCCGCTCACCGCGGTAAGGTCGTGAATGGGCCGTTAGCCCACTATGGTTCTGCCTGGCTCTAATCCGCTGTCTAATATTTTAAATGCAACATCATTAGGAATTTCCTTAAAAGCAACAGATACAATTGCCGTAAAACCATTCAAATATATCGAACTAAAAGACAAAATAATCCGACTTTGGCATCTACAAAAGTTTACAATATGGGGTTATCTAAAACTGGAGTAATACCCAAAAAACTTCATCAAACCCTTAATACTGTCAACCTTCTTTCTAACACTTACCAACTACTGCAGAAAGCAGTGATATTAAAAACATAGTAAGAAAGTTCCTGCAATGTGAACCCGATAACCCGCACCAAAAGGCCAGTATTCGTAACAAATATCAAGCATACTGCCCAGGAATAAGGTTTTTTATACAAACTTCAGTCCCCTATTTCACCCCTTTACTGAGGTTTCATTTAATCCTTCTTAGCTAACATCTTCGACTCATAATCTAACTCCGTGCTAATTTTCATCTTCATGTGTGAGTGAGTGACCTTTCGGTATTATATATATAGATAAATATCCTATAGCTAGGTAGATAGGAGATGTTAGGTAGGTACATTAGAATAAAATAAATGAGTAGCTTAAAACCGATCACACTTGCAGGGTCAACGTGAGTTTGGACTACGCCGAAATTGTCAACAGTAGTGGTGACTGGCTCTTTAAAACGAACACATCGAGCCCGGCCTCAGGCCCCGCTGCAGACCCGTTAACTGACCCCGCAGACCAGAGCTCAGGCCCCAGGGTGGCCCTGGTCCCTTACCCCGTGGCGGCCCTGGTTCCAGGTCCCGGAGCGGCCCTGCTGCCGGGCCCGGTGGCGGCCCTGGTTCCGGGCCTTAGATCGGAACTGGTCTCGAACTTCGATGCTCCCCCAAACGCGCCCCTCGACACAGTGGACGGCCGCCGCAAGGACGCCGACATCCCAGCGTACAACTACAAGATCTTGGACCTCATGAAGCAAAATATTTACGGCACGCAACGCAAGATCCTGGAACTGGACCAGGTCATCAAGAAGCACGAGGCCGACCCGCGCTTTCGCATGGCGTACATCTACAACCGGCTGGACGAGTGGCAGCACGACTTGCGCACGCTGTACTACGCCATGGTGAAAAATCGCAAGTGGTACCTGCGCGTCAAGAGCCTCATATGGTACTACGAGCATGCGCTGCGGATCAATATCGACATCACGTACAGCGTGGAGCATCTGGTGCACCTGCACTCCGAGTACATGAAGAAGATGGAGCATATCATGCCGCTCAGCACGCGCCAGTCCCTTAAAGAGCAGAAGAAGAATCAGGAAGAGTGGGAGAAGATGAAAGAAAAAGGCATACCGATTCCAATATAATATCAGAGTCGAAATAGCAGCAGCGAGTGTAGCACGACGGATACGGATCACGGATGGCGTCGTTTACATTCTTTGTCATTAATAAAAGTTGCATTACAAAATCGTTGGTATGCTGTGGTGTAGAAGTATTAAATCCGCGACCGTTGTCTATAAAAACCAAGCCAATGATTTCTGTAATATTTAAATGTCATTAAAATTGTTAACAAGCCTTTCATATTCAAATAAGCTATAGTTATAAGTTTCACGTTAGTAGCTGTTTGCCACAAGTACACAGATCACAGTCACTTGAAAAACTTGTCAGCATAGGTACCTTGACTGATACCCACAGCGGTTGAGCGGTGTAGACATATAAGAAATTCTACAAAGAAACACTGAATAACTGCCAATATATACATTTAATCAAATCACAACTATCTAAACACTATATAAAATCAAGTAAACACGTGTAACGGTATTCTAACCTCAAAACATAATCACAATATTCAAACTTGTAAATGACAACTAAAGAGATGTTACTCGCGCTGCGTTTGCCAACCAACCGCCCGATCAGTGGACAGTTTATTATGCACAGGCTAGTGTCGCCCTACCATTGCTCCGGGAGTTTGCAACGGCCAATAGTAGTGCGACACCAGTGTTGCCAACTTAACTAAATAACGTATTTAAATTCAGTCTTTAAGCAAATAAATTGACTATTATTAAAATCATAATTCCACTAACAACAAAATAATTATATCTTTAAAAAATGAACGTACATCTTCGAAGCGATAAGATCCAGCCGTCCTGCGCACGCATCCGTCCCCGGATAGCGTCCCAGTCTGGTGCAATTGCTGAGAACAAAGCATATACATGCGTTAAGTCACGTTTTATATAGTGAAAATTGATTTACTAATGTTATTTGAATCGGGCGTCTACTCTACTATTCCATCAACGGCCAGCAGAAGAAAGACCCCAACTCAAAAGATTTGTTGACATGACATATATTGGTATTCAGATGTAATCTATAACTGTTCCATCAACGGTCAGTTATTGAAAAGTTTAGATTTTGTAGTTCACCCTAGGCGATGCCTTCGGCCAACCCTAGTTATTTTACTACAAAACCCCAAACCCATTAGCAACAGATCTATTTTACACGAATAAATACTGTTGTCCGAAATACCAAAATATGTTTGAAGCAAATGCACTAGACACACGTATAATAGTAAAAGTTGTAAGAGATAGATAATGTGGATAAATAAAATCATTACATGGATTAAATAAATACCTGACAACATCTCAGGCCATTTCTTAGCCTTCAGAATCTAGGTCTGCCAATTTGATCCAAGGTTTCATATTTTCAGCACACGTGGTCCCCTCATAACACTTGCTTGTTCTTTCGGCTCCACGCAGATCCTTTACTTTGTAGCGGTAATGTCCTAGTACTTCAGTCACCTGGAAAGGTCCTGTGAATGGAGGTAATAATTTAGTACTTTGCCCGTCATTCGATTGGCTGGGAATTTTTATCACTACCAAATCGTTAACATTGTAATTATGAGCCTGTTTTCGTTTGGAATCGAATGCCTGCTTTTGTTTTTCTGTACTGGCCTGAATGCGACTGTTAACGTTATTCCTCAACAACGTGACATCAACAGATTGATTTTCCTGTGTCAACATGTCAGCATCAGTTTGGAGTCGGTACCCAAAGAATACTTCACTGGGTATGGCTGAAGTGGTTTTATTAATGGTACTGTTTATTCCTTGTTGGATAGTCGTAATATGTGTATCCCATTTATCATAGCTAGTGTTAGCACCCATACTTCTTTACCCGTCCAGGATAGTGCGATTAAAGCGTTCCACCTGACCGTTAGAGCGTGGGACAGCAGTAGCTATTACATGTTGTCCAATATTTTTGTCCTGGCAGTACTTAACGAATAATTTGGAAGTGAAAGAACTTCCAACATCGCATATCAGCCGCTTTGGATTACCGAAAACTTATAAAATAAATATTTAATAATATAAATATTTTATCTTATTAATTAATAACAACTTGACTGAACGGAACGTGAACGGGCGCCGTCAGTTGAAACTGGTCATCTCTTACCTGCCACTGGCTTATTTTAATCTGTACCTGCATTTTGAATTGTTTATATATTTTCTTGTTCTTTGCATTGTCCTCACATATAGAAGCAATCAATGTTAATGTTAACAAGATTTTTGTAATACATCACATGGTTTAAAAGAGTGTCCGTGGGGTTTCTTGCAAGTTCTTCTCCATAGAGATCTACGCTTTGGAACGTGCAAATAGCTTCATGTTTTTGACTGACCGACTTTGACAATTCAAAAGTGCCTGTAAATGGTTTATTTGAAATATACGATTTGATTTGATTTGATTTGACTTTTAGTGTTACGAACAAGTGATATAAATACAAATTTGGTAAATGAATCGACAGTCACCAAGAGGTAGGTATTTCTACGTGTAGTCTTTGCAAATGGACCTAGATGGTCTATGTGCAATGTGTGACAAGGCATCGCATATTTAGGTATAGGATACAGTTTTCCTTCTTTTTTTCCGTGAATATTTTTACAGTAAATACAGTTAATGCAATTTTTAATATATTTGGACACAATTTTTTTAATCTTGGGAAACCAATAGCACGACTTTATTCTTTCAATTGTTTTATCCACGGCAAAATGGCAAAGATCGTCATGATTGGCTTTAATGATCTGCCAAATACATTGTTTAGGGACAAGCCATCGTCTACCATAGTCAGTTCGGCGGTATACCTTATTACCCAACAGTTCATAATCATTATACACTTTCTTATTCAGCTCGGCCTGACCTGACTCTAATATTTCTCTAATTGCACAAATATTTGGGTCTTGTAACTGAACCGATAATAACCAACACACTTTCATTGCATATGGGGGTAGAATCTGTATCAACCGAATTCCGGCTCCAAGCATCAACATGTTGCATTTGAGCTCCTAGTTTGTGCATTATCTCAAACGTAAATTCTTGGGTAAGTAACACCCACCTACCAATTCTGGAATTAATTTCTTGTTTATTAATTGTATATTTAACAGCGTTACAATCTGTATAAATTTTGAATATAATCCTAATAAATAGTGACGGAATTTTTAAAGCGCAACAACTATAGCTAAAAATTTTTATTCAAAAGAGTGATACTTTTTTTCTTCATAAGAAGTCTGTCAACTATAAAAATAAATCACGACTGGCGTCTGTATACAGAATAGTAGGTAATTTGGGGTCATAAATTTTCAACATGGCGTTCTATAATAACTCGGCGCCTTTAATTTATTTACGGCTGAGACTTGTTCAGATCCCAATTCCCATGTGATGTCCTTTTTCAAGAGCTTTGTCAACGGTTTTGCTAAAAGAGCACAATTCTTTATAAATTTTCTAAAATAATTAATAACTCCTAAAAATTGTCTTACTTGGTGCACATTTTTAGGTTCAGGCTAATTCTCTACTGCCTTTAGTTTCTTTTTACCAGGACGTATACCGTCTTCAGATATATCGTACCCGAGAAAGATACTTCTCCTTTACAGTTATTTTATTTAGAGGCCTATAATCAATGCACATACGTTTTTCGCCTGAAGGTTTATCGACTAATAAAACCGGACTGGCGTAAGCGGAATTACTCTCACGAATTATGCCATTTTTCAATAGGTCATCAATAATTTCCCTAGTTGCTGCCTTCTGAGATTCAGATATACGGTAAGGTCTTTGGTACACGGGTTTGTTTGTTGTTAACTCAATTTCTAGTTCGACACAAGATGTTTGTCCTAACGATTGTAAATCTTTTGAAATAACTCGAGAATATTTAGAAAAAATGTCCTTTAATAATGAGCCGTGTTCAACAGAATTCGAGTTGAACATAGATGACTCTATTATGACTACTTGGTCATTACTTATGGGGCAAAAGGAAAGGCTATTTCCTATACGTGCATACATAATTCTTTTGTCCTCCGTAAAATTTCTACCAACTAAAATAGGACAGCCAGCTAATTCGACACAAATATAAAGGACCACATTAAGCTCAGCTTTGTCAACCACAATGTCAATCTGTACCCAATGAGTGACCTTGGAGCAGGTGTTCGTTTTAAATCCAGTTAGTAAAACCAACTTATTTAACTGAAAAATAGTAAGGTTTAACTCGCGTGCCAAAGAAGATGTTATTAGATAGCAAACTGTCCTTGAATCATCATATCGAAGCCATAGTCAGTAGTGCTTTTAAAATGTATGGATTTGTGATGAGATCGTCAACAGAATTTAAGTGTACTTCAACATATCTCTATCTGTACAAGACGCTCATTCGCTGTCAATTGGAATATGCGGTCCCCATTTGGAACCCCTTTTATCAAAAGTACGTAGCTGGAATAGAAAGGGTCCAGCGCAAGTACCTCCGTGCTATGTACTACAGATGTTATGGGACTAAGACTTATCTGTCATATTCCCAACTTTTTCATAAGTACAAGCTTATCAGCTTGGAGAACCGTCGCAAATACCTGGAGGCCAACGTACTTCATGACATTGTACACAATAATTTTGATGCCCTTGATCTAGCGAGTAAGCTGTGTTATTCTTCCCCCGAACAGTTCATGTGGGTCAGGTTCGTGCACGTACTATATTGGCGCATAATTCTTGTTGTACGAACTCTGGCTTACGCTGGCCTATTCATAGAATTTTGGAATCTTATAATTCAAATTTTATTGATATTGATATTTTTGCATGCTCGAAAAATAAATTTAAATCTAATGTTATAATTTTTTTATCTCAATTGTAATCTAATTATTATTTATTTATTGCATAATTTTAGGGAATGACATTGTTATTTATTCGATTTGACTTTGTAGTTCTGGCTTTTTAGTAACTTATTTATTTAGCTCAAAACATTTGTTAATTTTGGTAATGGTCGTCTAGTGGCAACCACTGTTCATAATTTGTTTTATCTGCGGATAATGCAGTGGACTGCAACATTACCACTTAAAGTTTTGTTAATCTTGTGTATTATATATATGTTGTAGTTGTTTATTATCCCTTAATAAATAAAATAAAATAAAACAACTACTGCCCATATCAATGAAAGCTTGTCGTTTGTATCCATTAACAACAACATCTTTATCAAATTTATCCTTAGGAGCAGGTTCAACAATATGCTTAACTTCACTTTCCTTTTCAGGTTTTACTCTAGGTTTAGATGTACAAGCAGGCTCTAAATGACCAAATCGATTACAAAAATAACATTTAACATTGTCTTTTTGACTACAAATGGTCGTTTTATGCCCAGGCTCACCACAGCGAAATCATGTAATGTTTGTGCCAGCATTGGAAACAGAACTATGTATTGGTGCTTCATTAAAGCTTGAAGAGCTTTCTGCCTTGTTATCTACATTAGAACAACCTGAGCGAGATGAATTTTTACTGTTTAGGCTGCTATGCTTCTGAGCGGACTTTGGTTCAGAGTCGACATGAATTTTTCCGTGCAAAAATGAGGCCAATTCATCACAGTATTTAAAATTACCAGCATCTTAAAAAATTACCAGCCGCAGTTCTTATATTTTTATCTCCAATTGATCCCACGATAACCGAAATAATATCTTGTTCAGAAAACGACAACCTCGTTTTATCAATTTTGCCTTTTTGTCTACACTAATATTATATAAAGATTTGTTTGTTTGTTTGTTTGAAATGAATAGGCTCCGAAACTACTGGACCGATTTGAAAAATTCTTTAGTGGACGTCACGCGGTTTCACACGCGTAGTTCCCGTTCCCGTGGAAGTACGGGGATAAAATATAGCCTATGTTACTCCCTGATAATGTAGCATCAGGGAGTAACATAGGCTATATTTTATCCCCACATATATCGGCTATATTTTTTCGTCCACTAGTACAAAATAAAATTCATATAATGATTGACCGTCCACAGGTTTTGTTTTGATTAAATCTTTTAACAAACTATACATATTACGTTTTATTTGAAATGTATCTAATAGTGTATTTCGCCAATCCTTCCATTTCCAGGTCGTCCACTGTGTTTTATTTGTTTGAAGCGAGTCGTTTTGGCAGTAGGTATTGCGTAATTTTTGTAACGCTTGATATTGTAAAACACGATCAGACCAATGAAAAGCACGAGCATTAGCTTCTACAACATTAATCCACATTTCAATATCGTCCACTAATGGGTCGAACTCAGGAATCACAGATGATAAAATAACATTTTGACTTACTGCAGGAGACGCACGCCTGGTGCGTCTCCTTTTCTTTCGCCTGTATCCATCAGAGCTGCTCGACGATAGCGAGTTAGATCTTGAAGACGTGCTACTCGTACCACTCGTACTTGATACTCTTTTCCCACGAGGGCGCTTGTGGCGTCGCGGCATATTTGGGCGCGTTTTCGTCACACTTCTGATATAAGAAATTCTACAAAGAGACACTGAATAACTGCCAATATATATATTTAATCAAATCACAACTATCTAAACACTACATCAATTCAAGTAAATACGTGTAACGGTATTCAAAGCTCAAAACATAATCACAATATTCAAACTTGTAAATGACAACTGAAGAGATGTTACAGTTCCCGTCACGCAACTTTACCTCCCCGAAGTACGTCGCAATCGAGTGCGCAGAATGTCAATTTGACAAAAAACATAATACAGCGCATGCGCGAGCAGCTCGCGCATGCGCGTGTTTGCGCAAGATGGCGGGTGTAATGGCATCTCACTCCCTCGTATACGTTCGATGCATACGTGTGACCCGCTTGCTCAATGCAATACGACTGTTGATGCGAAAAGTGTTACACGTTGTTATTTTTTATAATTAATTATTTTGGTTATTTCTTACTATTTGACTTGTTTTTTGTGTGTTTTTGTGGTGTATGTATTTGTGGTGTTACTTTTTGATATTGTTATTGTTACTGGTAGTCTTTGTTACTTATTTATAATATAATACGTATAAACAAAAAAATATTCTAGGAACGTAATACTTGTTTACGCGATTGCACCTGCGCGGTCGTCACTAAAACCTAACTTCGGAGGGGTAAACAACGGTGATGCGAACTGTACTCGCGCTGCGTTTGCCAACCAACCGCCCGATCAGTGGACAGTTTATTATGCACAGGCTAGTGTCGCCCCACCATTGCTCCGGGAGTTTGCAACGGGCCAATAGTACTGCGACACCAGTGTTGCCAACTTAACTAAATAACGTATTTAAATTCAGATACAAGTCTTTTAAGCAAATAAATTGATTATTATTAAAATCATAATTCCACAACAAAATAATTATATCTTCTTTAAAAAATGAACGTACGTCTTCGAAGCGACAACAGACGCGAAACGGTAACAACTCAGTGTGTGTACAGCAGGAAAAGGATTTTTCTATAAACATATGCAAGGGTCGGTATCATGTTCATTTCACACAAGTGGTTTTATTCCAATTTTCACTCCAAAGTGCTTCTTTCACCTGTGAGTGTGTCAGGGGAGCGTGCAGCCGAGCTGCCGTGCATCAAACGTAGTAGCCAGCTAGTAGTCCAGTCGATCGCCGCAAGGATAAAAATATAAATACTTATAAATATGGAATGTGACGTTTCGAAAGTTAACAAGTCATAAGCTCTTTGTATACTTCTCTATAAATAAAAAACATGTATAGATTTGTATAAATTTATAACGAAACTTAAGTTATAAGTGCAACTTACAAGTCACAGTGTTATCTAGCGTGTGTGTGCTGTGTAAAACATTAAAAAACTTTAAAAACAATATCTAGTTCTAAAACAAGTGTTTGGGTACCCGAAACCCAAAATTAAATAAACAATAATAATAATAGTTTATTGATACACACATGATTCATACACAAGAGCAGATGTACACAAAACATGGAATATCTACTTAAATCTACACAGATCATGTAACCCTGTCTCCTAAACTAGGTAGTCCTGTATCTTAGGAGACAGTGTTCGGCCATATAGGGCGGCTAGAAGCTTGTAGGTGTAACTGCAGTCGGGATGTTTAGCGCAAGGGAGAATAAATCATGGATTTGCGTTCCGGTGTGTAAATGTGTTGTGTGTGTGAGAAAGTGTGAGTGTGAGTTTGTGGGTGAGAAAAAATACAAATGGAAATACAATAGTCATGTATTGAGTGTGAGTCGGGTAGTGGAATGATTGGATATTATTCTACGAACGTAAGTAAGGACTCCGTGAATAAGTAGTCTTTTCGTAGTAGCCATTCAGTCAGTTTGTTTTTCAGGTTATGGGAGTTTAAATTCATTATTTTTATTTGCTTTTTAATTTTCATGTACAGATATGACCAAGAATGTAAAACTGGCGACGAGCGAAAGAGGTTCTGTGAGGGGTAGTGGGTAAGATTAAAGTTCGTTTGTTGCGGTCCAATGGAGGGAGGTACCTATGTGTTCTTAGTATTGCCTTGAGCACAAAGAGCTGCCGCACTGTTAGCACTTTACAGTCGGCATAGAGGTCGGATGTTGGATATCTAAAAGGTTTTTTGGTCATAACTTTTAGTATTGCTCTTTGTGCTCTTTCTATTCTAAGAAAAAGGTTTTAGCTGCTCCACCCCAGGCAGTTATACAGTACCCGAGTATAGATTGGCAGAGGGAGTAATAAATCATCTTCAGCGTGGCACTGTCGGCAGAATCTCTAAGGGACTTGAAAATGTGGATAAGACGCATTCTTCTTGAGGTAAGGGTATCAATCTGCTTGTCCCACCTTAACGCACAATCGATCTGTACACCCAAATACTTAACAGCGTCTGAATGACTTATTGTGGGACAGGTACAAGGTACCGTGGGATTTGGACAGGAGTGAGCTCCAATGTTAAAATCTGGTAAAGATAAAGATAAATTTATTTTCCCAAACATGTGTACACATACAAGAATAAAAAAACATGCATGCAGGATAACATAAAATTAGAAAGAATTCAGACATGTTTGCCACATACAATGGCGTGCAAATATTGTGCATAGTAAAAAATTAATAACAAATTAATATATTTAGATTATTACAAATGTCAATGGTCAAAAATGAATTAAAGTCAAAATATTAATCAAGTCAAAATTACAACACAAAATTATGTCAAAATTATATAAAATGTCAATCAAAAATATGAGAAATCTATGTCAAAGTTAAATGTTAAATATAAATCAAAATGTCGAAATTACAATATCTAAGTCAAATATATAAATGGTAGACAATAATAAAAAGACCAAAATCAAGATTATATGAATAATGTCAAAATAAATGAATCTGCAAGAAATTCGTTGATATTATAGTAAGCCCAGTTGCTTAGAAACACCTTTAGTTGTTTCTTCAATTTCAGATTATCAAGCTCCCTCCAACTTTTCGGCAACTTATTATAAATAGTGGGAGCCATGCAAAAAAGACTTTTGCGCATAAGTGCAGTCCTACTCTTATGCAGTCAGAGCTGACTTTGATCTCGCCTGTTTCTAGGGAATCTATCTGCCATTCGCGGAAACAGGTTTTTATTATTTCTGACAAACATTTCTGTTTTCAGAATATAGAGGGATGTCAATGTTAATATTCTGTAGCGTATGAAATAGGGCTTACAACTATCGGTAGTTTTCAACATAAACATGGCCCTGAGGCATCTCTTTTGTGCTTTAAATACAATTTCTTTATTAGTTGAGTTACCCCAAAAGATAACCCCATATCTGAGAACAGATTCAGTTAGCCCGTAGTAAGCGGTTAATAACGCATCTACGTTAACCGTTCGTGAAAGCATATGCAAGGCGTACGCACTACTGCTTATTCTTTTAGTCAGGGTCTCAATGTGCGCCTTCCAATTTAAATTCCGATCGATTGTCAGTCCTAGAAACTTAGTTCTATTAACTGTGTCATTTGTAATGTCATTGTACTTTATGTCAAGATTAGGAAGAGTCAGTGAGCGTTGGCTAAAATGCATCATAACTGTCTTATTTAAATTTATTTTTAAATGGTTATTATCCACCCATCCTATAGTTTTTAGCAAAGTATTACTTATTTCCTCTTTATAGAAATCTATTTGATTGCACGGTATTGTTATTGTACTGTCATCTGCGAATAATGTCACCGGATGTTTGATTGCCATTGGAAAGTCATTTATATAGATAGTAAAAAGCGGTGGTCCCAGTATACTTCCATGTGGAACTCCGTAGACAACGTCGCGTTCATCCGATACAAATATTTCTTCTCTTTTGGTACTAGTATTTAGTCTGCATATTTCAGTCATTTGTTTTCTGTCAGTTAGGTACGATTTTAAGAGCTCAAGAACGTTTCCTCTTACCCCGTAAGCTTCAAGCTTTTTCAATAAAATATTATGTTGCACGTAGTCGAATGCCTGGGTCATGTCACAAAATATCGCACATACTGGTTTATTTATATCCATATTTGTCATAATAGTATGCAAAAAGTCATAAATTGCCATATTAATTGTCTTGTTTTTCCTAAATCCTTTTTGTTCGTTGCAAAGAATATTATTTTTCTCTAAATAAAAATTAAGTTCCATATAAATGTACTTTGCAATTATTTTCGAGAATATCGGAATCAACGAAATCGGTCTGTAGTTTTCCATGAACTCTATATATTTTTTTTGAATAGTGGCTTTATTATAGATAATTTTAGGGAATTTGGGAAAGTACCTTCGTTTATACACAAATTTATGATGTAGCTCAACGGGCAACAAATTTCTTCAGCAACTGCTTTGATTATTTTTGTGCAGATGCCATCGTAACCGACACTGTTTGTGTTCTTAAGGGCTCGAATGATTTTTAACGCAACGTTTGGTAAACATGGAGCCATGAACATAAAGTCTTTCCTATTTATAATATTCTTAGTGACTCTGTCTCCTGAATTAATAATGGGCTGAATTTTGTCAGCAAAATAATTATTAAATACATTACAAATGCACTTTGGATCAGAGATGACTTTGTTATTATTAATTATAAGTTTATTAATATTATTCTTTGGAATATTTAACTTTAACTGGTTTATAATTTGCCATGTAGTTTTCGATTTATCATATGATGTCTTTATTTTATGGATATTTTGAGCTCGTTCAGTTAAATTAATAATGTTTTTAAAGAGCTTCGTATAATTTTTAAATTTTATTTTATTCTGGAGAGTAGATTTTAATCGGAACTGCCAAAGTAATTGCCGTTTTTTCACACTGCATCTTTTAATTCCACGTGATACCCATTTTTGTTTTTTATGGACATTCATCGAAATCATAGTTTCGGGGAAGCACTGTTTGTATAGCAATGAGAAGATATCTGAAAACGAATTAAACGCTACATTTGGGTCATTTGCTTCATATACTTCTGAAAACGACAGACTCCGCAGATAGGCTTTAAATTTGTTAATGTTATAATTACTATAATCACGTTTTCTCCTATTCTACCGACAAATCGTGCTTATTGGGCATTTAAGGAGTTGGGCTGTGTGATCCGATAGCGCTAATTCTAATACCGACGATTGACAGCGCGTTAAAGTTAAAGTTATGAGCAAAATTGTCAATGCATGTTTTGCTCTTAAGACGAAGTTGATTGATAAAGCTCCAGTTTCAAGTTAAAACTTACTAACATATTTTCAAATTCTATTGACTGATTAGTTCTTTTAAGTACATCTATATTAAAGTCTCCCGCTAATACAATATTTTTACAATCGGTTTTTATTGAAAATTGTAATATCTGTTCCAATTTATTAATACATTCATTGAAATTATTAGAATTTGGTACTCTGTAAATACAAACATACAATTTTATAGATAGTCAGTTCAATGGTGCAACATTCAAAGACACCACTTGCAGATATTTTTGCTATTTTTGGTAGTTCTCTCCATTGGTGATCGGACCTCACTAGTATGCAAGCTCCACCTCTTTTGGTTTCATTTCGACTGAAACAGGCTGCTAGGCAGCTGGTCCGGGAGTATTACCACGTCTTAACCCGAAGGGAATGTAAGTGGTTTTATTTAGGTTTAGAGTTAATAGGGTAGTTTAGCCATATACTATTTTAGACATTACAGCTTCCGCATTTGCCTTTACCATATCCCAGGTTGACCCACGGATTAAGATTGCAGTATCGTCAGCGTAGGCGTAAATATTGCAATTTGGGAGGTTCATCTTACACAGATCGTTCACGTAGATTTGGAATAGGGTTGGGCCCAGTACACTTCCTTGGGGAACGCCGTATGTACCTATCCTGACGCACTGTTTGCGGTTTGTAAGGTAGTTCTGAAAGATATCCAAGGCAATACCCCGGACACCTATGACTTCCAGTTTTGAGATGAGGTTGGGAACAGAAACTGTATCAAAAGCCTTTGAAAGGTCCAGAAAGATTCCGAGGTATTTAATTTACTGTCAAAGTTAACAGCGACCAATTTCGTACAGCATTCTGTTGACAGCCTTGACCTGAAGCCATACTGGTTGTCGGCGATAATGTGGAATTTATCAAGGAAGCGCCTTAGTTGTTTGTTTAGAATCCTTTCTAGGACCTTAGAAAGAGCTGGCAGTACTGAAATAGGCCTGCAGTTTGTGACGCAGTGTCTGTCCCCACCCTTGTATATCTGGTAAATAATAGCCTTTTTAAAAGCATCAGGGAATACGCCTGATTTAAGGGATAGGTTACAAAGAAAAGTTATGGGTGGGATCAAAACATGTCGGGAACATTTCAATAGCAGAGGCGAAAGACCATCCCAGCCTACGGCGCTCTTGTCACGTAGCTGGAGAATGAGGGACTCAACTTCAGATTCAGTGACATCGACATATTACAAGGGAATTATCCTGAGAGGGTTGGACGCTATTGCGATATGGATGCGAAAGGTGTGTAATTGGTGTGTTGTATGCTGTGAAGTGATTTTATCTGCTAGGTCACTTCCTATGGAACTAAAGAAGTGACACACCTCGTTTATTGAAGACATGTGTTACCTTTCAATTCCAACAACTCAGAGGGACTTGTCTGCGGTTTATGTCTGTTTGTTATAGTGTTAATCACTTGCCGCAGTTTACGAGGACTGGGTTTGGCTTTATTTAACTCATTAATTTCATAAGCGATCTTTAGTTTCTTAAGAAAATCGTTGCAAAAGTTGCGATATCGAGTGTAGGTAGTTTTTAAGATAATGTTATCTGGAGATTTCTTGGCTTTATGCATATGCATTCGATCTCGATTTTGTATGCATTTTAACAGTCCTGGAGGGACCCAAGGCTTTATAACGTGTTTTTTCCTGGGGAAATTTACTTGAATTGAATGTTTGGAGACGACCGAAGTAAGAGTGTCAATGAATATAGTTGTTGATGAGTTGATGTCGTTAGTGTTGTACATTGCAGAAAAGTCTACATTTTTGAGATCAGCAACTATGGCTTCATAATTTAGGCGGGTGGCTTTGTGGGATGATTTGTGTGGTGGGTTGTAGTTAGCAATATTCAAGAGAGTGAGTTTATGGTCTGTGATATGAGATTCCAGGATGAGAGTGGTAGATAGTAGGTTGGACTTAAGGAAGATATGGTCTAAACATCGTTCAAAGCGAGTGGGGATGAGATGGGTGGGCAAGATTCCGTGAGCGGCATTCAGATATAGGTAATCGAGCGTTCTGTCACTTCGGTTGGTTGGGCACAGGTCCAAATTCAAGTCACCCATAAGAGCGATGGAGTAGCGAGAGATACTATTATATAGATTGTCCAGATTAGATACAAAAGAATTAAAGTTACTCTTAGAGTTAAGTGATGTTGAACGATACACTGCAGTCACTGACAATTCGCTGTTACCTATCTCACATACCAGGCAATTGCCTCCTTCAAATTTTGGTTCCCGCACAGTACATTGCAAACCTAATCTGGTGTATATAATAATGCCGTCATTTTGATTGCAGTTAGTGATGGTAGAGTGAGCCTGAAACCCGTCCAGAATGGGTATACAGGTAACATTACATAGCCAGCATTCAGTAAGAATCACAACGTCATAAGTAATTTTTGTTTGATTTATTAGAAGCTGGATATGGTCAAAGTTTTTACGGACACTGCGGATATTTAGATGCAGTAAATTAAAATTGCCGAGAGTTGAAGGGAGGACATACCGTGGACAGTCCTCGGGTAGGCAGTTGTAGGAGGTACCTGTACAAGTAGATGCGTCAATGTCTTGTAAGATGTCAGTTATGTTCGCCCTTTTTAGTTGTGAATAAATAGCAAGACAGGAAATTATGGAAAAAGGCTTGTAGATGGGAGGAAAAGAACTGACTTGGAGCCTTATTGAAACATAGAACTTTAAGTACGCATCGAGGGAAAAGTGTTAGAGTGTATATTGAGATGTTTGTATTTGTTGTTAGGTGAAGTAGTGTGGGTGTGTACAATCTGTAATCTAAATTTTAAGTGTGATGTTAAGATAAATGTGTTCAGGAAATATTGGAGAAGAAATATTGTGATATGCGCAAGAAGAAAAAACGGATGATACAGTCATTTAGCTTCGAGATCTTGAAGAGACTGTTCAGAACTAATCAGAGTGTGCTTGTCCCCTTCCAGCTTCCTTAGGAAGATATTATCGTTGGAAACCCAACAGAATTTGTATGCGGACCTTGATGCAAATTCCCGTGCTTGATACGATAGTTCGCTTAGTATTTACGGCTACAAATTCGGCAATTATAGGACGCGGGGAGATGCTATTAGAGGGTTTTCCGGGTAGGCGGTATACGTCTCAAATATTAGAGTCACTAATAGGTGTTCCCAAAGCCTCGCAAATTTTGATCATTGTTTTTGAAAGACTGGCACAGGTTTCAGAGTCAGCAACAGGCACATTACGGATTTCGACGAAAGATGAGCATGATTTGATTTGTTGGTCTATAATCTTTTTTTCTAGATGGGCTATGTGTCTTTGGTGTGCATCTCGTATTTTTTTAGTTCCTCAATCTCCTTCATATCTTCAAACTTCGTATTAAGGAAACTCATGGATTGAATAATTTCTTCGTTTGATTTTTGAATTGTTTGTTGCCTGAATGGCCAAGTTTTGGGACGAATCCACCAAATCACAGTCACTTTAGGAACGAAAGTTTGAGAAGAAACCGGCATAACAACCACTCTCCCGCTCTACGACCGCCCAGTGGGAGGTGACGCCTGGTATAAACACTTAAAGAGTGACAAGGAATCAAAAGTCACTAGTTAAAATATTTTCATACTTAAAGAAATAAACTGCGCCCTATCGTCTAGTGTGTGCGCGCCTTTACGTCGATTCGATACAGTGACTGAACCCATAGTGCCTCTCCGTACCATACACACCGTGAAACTGCCATAAACGCGTTCCTTAGTATAGCGCCATCTGTTGCCTGACTCGCGAAGTTTTGAACTAATCGATTACGCTCAAACGTAAACAAACAGTGTTTACAATGGCTAAGTGCGGTGGCTTTGGCAAATTCCTTTCATCGACAGAGGCCGCAAACTGCAGCGAGTGCAGGTGTTGGTACTGTGGCACATCCTCCTTGAGTCGCAGTACAGTTTTGTCGTGCATGAAGATTATTAGCTGTGCGTTGATGAAAAATTTTGCTTTAGGAAAAATCGCTGTACGCTGCGAAAATAAATTGTAGTGTGTTTAGTGATATTTTGAGTTGAATATTTTGCTGTACAATCAGTAATTTTGATGGGAATTCGGAATCTTATTGCATAGAAAAAGGATATTATTTGATTCGCGTTTAAATACTACCCAATTATTGCGAGTATGTTTGATTAATTTCTGCCCGCGGCTTCACCCGCGTTATTAATATTTTCATGGGTTTCGATTTTTGTGGACGGAACCCTAATCCTTTCAAAAATAAGTTACTCATTGTAACATCATTAAAAAACTGTTTCTGTCGTATATAATTTAGATTTTTTGGGTTACTTAGGCCAAATTCTACATGAAATAAATTTTATTCTTAGTTAATTTTAAACCGTAAGTCGAAATATCACCGACATAAATTTGCTACATTTTTGACATGGTTGACATTTTTTTGGTATTCTTGGCTGACATGGGGTCGCTAATTACGAATATGAAAACTTAAAATCCACAAAAAAAAAACTGACCAAGTGCGAGTCGAAATCTTGTTTGGGTAACTGAAATTCATAATATAGCTACTAAATTTCACACGAATCGTTTCAAATGTTTGAGAACATTCATGACAAGCGTGATCCTATTCTGTTTTTAGGGTTCCGAAAAAAAGGAACCCTTATAGGATCACTCGGGTGTCTGTCTGTCCGTCTGTCCGTCTGTCACAGCCAGTTTTCTCTGGATCCACTGGACCGATTCTGTTGAAATTTAGTACACATATGGACTTCTGTGACCCAAACACGGACGCGTTACGTAAATCATTAAATTTTGAGTATGGGGTCACTTTTGGGGGTCAAACTAGAAAGTTAAAAAAAAATGTTTTTTGAATAATATCGTGTGACATATGAAATGAAAGGGCTTACTGTGAGGGTTCTAATTATATTTTTTTCATAATTTTAGAACAAATGGTTTAGAAGTTATTCAAGAAATTAGACGAAAAATGGCCCCCCCTCCTTTTATCTCCGTAACTACTGAGCTTAAATTTTTGAAGAAAAAAAATGGAGATTGTAGATCTTTACCTATTAGAAGCCTGTAGTGTCAAAATAACATGTTAAAATAAAAAATTAGTTCGGAACCCTTTGCACGCGAGTCCGACTCGCACTTGGCCAGTTTTTTATATTATTGTATCGTCAATAGCACGCAAAACAATGACTTTTTATGCAACATTTTGATATCTTCGGTTACATTGTTCCATTTTAAGTGGGGAAGTCTATTTTTTTTTAAATAATAGCCTATCTCCCTCGGTAAAGATGCAGCTTTCTAACAGTGAAAGAATTTTTAAAATCGTTCTAGTAGTTCTTAAGTTTTACCTTCCTTTTTATAATATTAGTTTAGATATAATATTATAGTATAGAATCAGCCTTTTATCAAACATAAGAAGCCCTTTCATAAAATATGAGTAATACTGCTCTTCGTAACGTGGTCGCTCTTCAGTCATCAAAGCATTCTATGAGACATGACGAACGCTACATACAGCGAACGATTACCCTTAACATTTCACATAAAATAAAACTTTAAAATTCCTTTCAGAAAACATTATCCTCGGTGCCGTTCGATACTTACTTGATTAACTCATCAAAAAATTTCAGGGTACTTTAACCCCAATATTTTGAAACTGAGACATAATCTTGACATTAGCTTTTTAACATGAAATTAATATCTTCATTAGCCTTTTGGGAAAATATGAGCTACATTGCTGTTCTTTAGTTGATTTATCATAACGCAACGGATAAAGTCAATTTACGTTTCTCAATATTTCAAAACAGGGGGGCTACTCTCTAACGAAATCCGTAGTTTCGGGCTTAGTTGCGGGCGGGCGTATTCTACTCCGTATCACCTACAGACTTACGATTAGTCCCGAACCCGAACTGAGAATGAATGACAACACGATTTCACAGTAACTGTCAAATCGTGTTATCATTAGTTCTCAGTGGTTAGGTGATACGGAGTAGAATACGCCCGCCCGCAACTAAGCCCGAAACTACGGATTTCGTTAGAGAGTAGCCCCCCAGGGACAAAAGGGTGTGCTTGAAGTTACGGAAGCTATCATCTGAAATATTTGTACCCGCGACGGTACAGACACGTGAAAGGATGCTTGTTTGTTTGTGCAAACCAATGTTACCATTTATCTGCAAATCTACTAGTCCGATTTTGATGCGGTTTTCAGTGATGAGTTTGGGTTTGATTGATGCATGTTCTTAGATAGGTATTACGGTGACAACTCATCAGGGGGAGCTGTAGTAAACATTTGTTTGTGCAAAACTACTAGTCTAATTTTGATGCGGTTTCCAATAATGTAAATAAACTATATCGATATGTACTACATGTGTACCTATCGTGTAATGTGCTCTCTAAAAAGTTTAACATTAAAATTTTTGGAAAAACCCACGACGTTGAAAACGTAATTGAAAAAGGATAAAATGATTCAAATAATGATGGCAGCCCCAGACGGATATAAATTCTTTAAGTCGGGGGTTTTAAAATTATTTTATCCTTTTTAGGGCCCGAACATCCGTAAAAAACGGAACCCTTATAGGATCACTCGGGTGTCTGTCTGTCCGTCTGTCACAGCCAGTTTTCTCCGGATCTACTGGACCGATTCTGTTGTAATTTGGTATACATATGGACTTCTGTGACCCAAACACGGATGTTTTACGTAAATAAATTGTGGAGCCCTAAGGTCGCTCTGGTGCAATGTGTACCGGGAATTCTTATGTGTAATGTGGAAGAAAATACCGACATGTGTATTCACCAAGCGCCTTTATTGAACTAAATTGTATTACAGTAATGCGCTATAATGTTCGCCAGTATGTTGTCATATTGTAATACACAACCATTTTCCAGCCGTCATCTCGTATTTACATCTCAGCAATTATGTCGAAGTAGACTAATTTTGCTGCCGACAATGTGGTGACGTTCACTGTAGTCTGTTGCAGTGACGTAGCTATGCATAATGCAAACGTGAATAATGTGCTAAAGTAATTGCTTAGGGACCTTTAGGCAGGTTGATTCCGTTTCGATCTCTCAGTGTTCGGTGGTTCGCTAGGCGTTGTTTCAACTTCACTCTCTACGCACCCTGTAGCACTCTGTTCGACAGGTAGTCTTGATAATTTGATGATAGGGGGCGTTTTAAAGGGGGCTTTTTTTTTTCAGGGTCACCCCTCGAACGTGTCCATCCTTACCAGGATGTGTCTCCATAACCCTACCTAAGAGCCATTTAGAGGGCGGCAAGTGATCATCTTTTATCAATACGATGTCGTTGGTCTCAAGGTTCTTTGTTGCATAATGCCACTTGCTGCGTATTTGAAGTGTTTGAAGGTATTCAGATGATCATCTCTTCCAGAAATCTTTGTGCATTTTTTCTAGTAGCTGCCATCTAGTTTTACTGTGTGTTGTGTTGTGCCCATCTCATCATCATATGTGCGCCTTCTCAACTTGACTGGTGAGACCTGCTTGTGGAGGCCAGCCGAGCAGATTCGCTATTAATGAAGACACCTTGTCACTTCACTTAAAGTCTCGAAGAACCAAAAAGATGTGGAGCCCTAAGGTCACTGTGGTGCGATGTGTACCGGGAATTCTTATGTGTAACGTGGAAGAAAACACCGATATGTGTATTCACCAAGCCCCTTTATTTAACTTAACTTTATGACAATAATGCGCTATAATAATGTAGAAACGTAAGTACATGTGATCGCGGGCGTCAGCATTCAAGTGTCGAGCGAGCTCGTAGATAAATATTTTTTTAGAATGGTGGTCACTTTTGGGGGACAAACTAGAAAATTTTAAAAAAAGTTTTCAAACGATATCGTGTGACATATCAAATGAAAGGGCTTACTGTGACAATGTGTGGTTTCAATTTTATTTATTTTTTATAATTTTAAAATAAATAGTTTTGAAGTTATTCAAGAAATTAGATCAAAAATTACCATTCCACGCCTCACCACACCTTATCTCAGAAACTACTAAGCCTAAAATTTAATAAAATATGCAGATAATAGTTCTATACCTAAACATTACAGGAAAACCTATAAGAAGTCTGTACCTAGTGTTAAAATAACATGTAAAAAAAATAAAATTGGTTTGGAACCCTTTGCACGCGAGTCCGACTCGCACTTGGCCAGTTTTGTCAATTACGTTTTAAACGTTGTGGGTTTTTTTTTTTAATTTTAATTTTGCCTTTTATACATCAAATGAGTGTTAATGCTGTTGGTTACTCTGTTCTAGCTCATCGAATATCATACCGACAGAACTCCTTCACCTTCATATTACAGAACTGCTAGAATTAACTTTAGCTTTAAAATCCTAAAATAAAGTGCTTAGGAGCCCTTTTAGAAAACATGGAAGTAATTACTGTTAGTCACTCACATCTTATTAATTCTATCAGTTTTAGCCATTATCGTTTCGTCCAATATATATTTTGAGAGCGAGGACACTTTCAATGATTGTCGTCATAACATAAAAATAAGTTCTTAATAAGCCTCTTCAGAAAATGTTAGCCTCAATGCTGTTGGTTACGCGGTTCGTCACTAAACTATTACTGTTCGTTAACCTCAATATTTCAAATCACAATTGACCTTAGCTTCCGTAACATGAAGTTAAGAGCTCAAGCCCTTACAGAAAATATAAATCTCATTGCTGTTGGTAACTTGCTCCATTTTGTGTTATTCTCCTTCAACTGTAAAAAAAAAGTTTGTTCGAGTGCGCCGTGTGCGGTGTGGCATGTCAAATGAAAGTCTCATTGTAACGGTCTCAAAACTATTTTATTGTCTCTGAAAAGTTTAAAATAAAAAAAAATACAGATGAGAAACCTATGAGAAGTTTTTGCTTTTAAAGTAACATGTAAAAATATATATTCGTTCCGAACCCTTTGCACGCGAGTCCGACTCGTATTTGGCCGGTTTTTTTATATATTTAACTAGCCTCTGCCAGCGGCTTCGCCCGTGTGATCCCTAGGGAACATACTCCCGGGATAAAAAGTAGCTTATGTTCTTTCTCAGGCTCTAGACTATCTGTATACCAAATTCATTTAAATCGGTTCAGTAGTTTTGGCGTCAAAGCGAGACAGACAGACAGAGTCACTTTCGCATTTATAATATTAGTAAGGATAGCAGGCAATTCGACAGTTCGTGTCACCTTCAAAAAACGAACACATCAGACGAAAAAAAAATCTGTGACCCATGAAACCATTTCTCACAAGCAACATTTTGATACAAAATACTTTCTTTTTTGTTTTTTCGAACACCTAAATATATTGGAAAACGTCGATCTACGTGGGCATTTGTTATATCTGTATCTCGGCTTTATAACAGCCTTTGGCTCGGATGTTAATGTTGAAGCTATGACAAAGTTTGCCAATGGATAATGCTGTCAACTCCTTGCATCATTGGACCAGCCCGAGAATTATTTACCTCTAACACATTAATTTTGTTTCGCACATCGCACCGCACTCACTAACACAATTATCGTTGGATTCACTTACACTGTTACTTAGATAATAAAGTGTTACCACAGGAATGTCTAGCAGTACTAAGCTCATCTTCTTCTTCAGTCGAAGTCCTTGTTAACTTCAGTTTTGGAATCTGTCTGCTCAGCCTCCCACTCGTCTTCGACCCTGAGGAGTGCGTCCAAGACTTGTCTCTTGACGGAAGACTGGAATTTTCTTGGCAGCCGTTTGGTACTCTGGCAGACACTGGCGAAGAACAGGTCGAGGGCGTCCTGGTCGGAGCTGGGCGGCTGCTGCGCGGGCTCCCAGACCTCGGGCTCGCGACGGTCCTCCTGCTCCGACGCTATCTCGCTGTCGTCCATCTTGATACCACTTTTTGCTGATCGTTGACTTCTACATTTGAAAAAGTAAGCGTTAGTCAGAAGGTTCTAGCACTGTGGCGCTGTGTGTGTGGTGCGTGTTCATATCGAGCGAGAGATTTGGAGGAACTATGCTTTCTTAGAGAAAAATAACGTTCTAATGTAGACAATAACTAGCACTTCAGCTCGACTTCGTCCGCGCTGCTATTTTCTTAAGGATCCCTATTTTTCTAAATATAGCCTATGTTACTCAGGGATAATGTAGCACTTTAATAGTGAAAGAAGTTTTGAAATTAGTCCAGTAGTTTTTAAGATAAATCGTAACAAACAAACAAACAAATAAGAATTCAAATCTTTCCTCTATTAATATTAGTTTAGATAATATCGACGTGTGGCTCACCGCCTGATGGTCATGTAGGGCAGCACGAAGGCCATGCGGCTCTGGAAGCGCCACTTCTTGCAGGGCAGGCCCGCCTTCGTGGTGGCGCCGGTCTTGCTGCGCTTGAGCGCCTGCCGCATGGAGTCGCGCAGGATCTTCCACTCGCGCTTGAGCACCTCGCCTGCAACAACAGGCCAGCAGCTGTTCATAGGTACTGAATGGTTCGTGTGGGCTGCGGCTCTGGGCCGAGGCTGACGAGAGGAACAGCTTAACTACCCTTTTTGATAAAAAACTAGGATTGAATCGGTCATTAAACGGGCTACTTAGAACAATGAGGCAGTAATGCAACAGCACGCAACATCATAACGTTTGCGGACTAAGCACTAACGTACGATTTGTGCGTGATTAGTACGATCGCGCACCCGGTTGCTGCGCTAGACTCTTATAAGTACCTACCTAACTTCATCATTGATATGGAGTAGGGATGTTACGGAGCTCCGATTCCGATTCCGATTTGTCGGAACTTCCGATTGTTTTTGAACCTACGATTCCGATACCTGTTCCGAAACTTTTCAATCGGAGGTAATCGTAGTTCGATGACTTGCGGCGGGCGGCGGCATACGACCGCGGTCAACGCGTCTAAAAACCTCTTTATACTTGTCGCACGGGGATAGCCCCTCGTAACGTGCTTTCTGTCGCTTACTCATTCATTTGTTATTGTTTCGCATTGGGGATCAGGGCATTTGTTTTTGTTTGTTTTTATGAGTGAACACGTTAACAGAATCTAGAGTTTAACAGCTGTATTTGTGTTTTTAATAGTGTGCAAGTGGCAAATTAGTTGAACAAATTTTTAATTTTATAAGTAGCATTGCCAGCATACTTACAAGGACGCCAGCAGGTCAACCTACACGAATCTGTCAAATTTTGCCAATCGAACGTGAACCTTCCAAATTTGTGACAAAGTTGAAAATCTTTTGCAGAAATTTGACAAATTGTGGTAGCTTAAAGTGCTGGCGTTTTTACAATGCATAATAGGGTATTTTACTAAAAAAATCAAATTAGTCCGTCAGATAGATTTAAAAAAAATATTGGACACGTATTTTTACTTTTTTCACGTAAACAAAAAATGAAGACGATACAGCGCGTTGAAGACATGCGTGACGTCATGTGGCTTGGTAAAATTGTACCATCATAGTGACGTCACGCGTGTTTTATCATCTCATCGTGGCACTATATCATCTTCATCTTTTGTTTACGCGAAAAAAGAAAAAATACGTGCTTAATATTTTTTGAATATATATCTGACGGACTAATTAGATTTTTTTAGTAAAATACCCTATTATTTTATTAATTAATGACTGAACTTTTCAACGCCTCGTCAGGCGTTCTATTGTTTGTATTTGAAATTAAAAGGACTACTTAGCAATGTATGTATTTTTTTTCCATGAATTATATTAACCCTACTTTCTCACACATTCTCTTCTAAAGCATCCGCCTCCGATTCCGATTCCGATTCCTGTTCCGATTCCGATATATCAAATCCACAACCTCCGATTCCGATTCCGGTTCCGATATCATCACATCCGTTACATCCCTAATATGGAGTGCTTTTTGAAAAGCAAAATGCTATCAATTTAAAATTTGAACTGAAACCGAAGCTCTTACCATACAAGCAAGTACCTACAAGTGAGCTTCAGGCTTGTACACATGCCAGTGACCTTGTGCATATACACGGAGCTAACTACTCCTCTACGCGCCACTCCGCTACCCGCATTTTTTATTTATTATAAAAAAAATAACACATATTTTAAAAAGTAACAAAACCAATTTATTTTCCTTTGTATTGCAAAGCAGTAAATATTTTCTTTTTTACTTTTGTAAAAAATGAAGGAGTAAAATGGTTTCATCTCAACGATTTGGAGGTGATTTGGTGTTTTTTTTTTCTTATTTTGTGATACCGATACATAAATTCTGGCTAAACCAAATTACGATAGATTGGTGGGTAGTGAAAAGTGAAACAACAAAATTTTTATCTCCTAATTTAAAATCCTGTCTATACTAATATTTTAAATGCGAAAGTAACTCTGTCGAGGACGTGCAATTAACGCTTATGCGACAAAACTGTACTGCGACTCACCATAGTTCGAATGCACGCTTGTGCGACACACTAAAGATCGGGAGCCCCGCTTTGCGTCCTATTTCTGGGTGGTTTCAAAAAAAATAACCACGAGTGCTAAGGCGGGAGCGAAGCGGAGCGGAGCTCCCTCCTTGGTGATGGCCACGTACATGGAGGCCATCGTCGTCGACACCGAGAAGACTGCTAGGAGGTGCATCCAGGTGCTATTCTAACCTAACCTATCCGCGTCTGGGTGGCCCTGAGTCGGGGTGTTGTCGATTTTCAGTGTGTCGCACAAGCGTGCATTCGAACTATGGTGAATCGCAGTACAGTTTTGTCGCATAAGCGTTAATCGCACATCCATTTGTCAAGCTCACGTAGTACACTTACTCTGTCTGTCTGTCGGTCTGTCTGTTTATCTGTCTGTCTGTCTGTCTGTCGCGTTTTCACGCCAAAACTACTGAACCGATTTAAATGAAATTTGGTACATAGATAGTCTAGAGCCTGAGTAAGGACATAGGCTATTTTTTATCCCGGGAGTATGTTCCCTAAGGACCACACGGGCGAAGCCGCTGGCAGAAGCTAGTTTATAATAAAAACAGTAAGTAATATTAGTAAACGTTAAACATAAATGATACTAAATACTAATTAATCAACTCTACCTGCCAGTGAAGTGTTTTCACAAAATTATTTGTAACATCACATCTACGCAATGGAAGCAATCAACCGCATTATCACTGATATGAGCAAGCTATTCAGCCGAATGATGTCGGAACATCTAAACTTAAGTATTCGTATGCATTCCACTTTCTTTTTTGACAAATTTTTCACTATTGTACAAGCAGCTCGTTTGTGGAATGCATTACCCATAGAAGTGAGGCGTGCTCACACGCTACCAGCGTTAAGAAAATGGTGAAGGAGCACTACTTTTCACTCTAATTTTTCCGCTCCTTTCTCAATTATATTTATTTATTGGTATATTAATTGGTATTGTATTCACGTATTTATTATGTATAATTAGTATTAGTTTGAACGTTTGTACACTGACAGCCCTAACTCTATCTCCTTTCGTTTAGTCCATCCAAAGGTTGTCTGTAAGAGATTGCCTTGTGCGATAAGACCGCCCATTGTACACTTGTTTTATAGAATTTTTACTGTGCTTTAAATATGAGGTGTACAATAAAGTATATAACAAATAAATACGTATCATTTCATGTAGATTATTACCTATTTACTTCAGATGTAATTTCTCAGTAAATGCTGACGAAAAGTTGCTTCATCTGCACGCTGTTTTAAAGCATTTATTTGTCGAGAGAGCAGCCAATATCTTTATATTATTCCAACTTTCTAACGCTAAACGTCTAAGAGCCATACCGCGGACAATCAGTCGCACATGCGGGACATGGCAAAACTAAGCATTCCTAGTTTAGGCAGTTTTTTGATAGATATCAAAACGCCGATTTATATTCGTCAGTTATCTAGTTAGTAAAACTTTTCTGGCTGTTAAAAGATCGGCCCTAAATCTTCCATAACCAATATGAATAAAAATACAACCGAATTTAGAAACTCCTCCTTTTTTTGAAGTCGGTTAAAAATGCAACGCAAACAACACTGATTACACGGAGACAGTTTATCGTGTGTAACTCTACGAAGACGTTTGTCCGCGCGACAGAGCGACGCGAGCCGGTGCGGCGCGTGGCGGGCGGCGCGTGACGTCACGCACAAGCATGGCGGATACGTACTGTTGGCGCCGAGCCGCTCCGAGATGTCCAGCCAGCAGCGGTCGCGCACGTCGATGTCGCGGTGGTTCTCATGCTGCGTGTCGTACAGCACCGGGTACTTCTTCACTTCGTCTATTAAACGCTCTCTATAGTTTCTCGAGTTCATCTAAACGATACTTTTCTCCGAGCGATAAACGCGGCCACCCCAAGCGACGCCGAAGCTATACTGAGAGAGAGAAAGCGATAGGCGTGCGACGTTGCCGCTCCGCTGATGACGCGCCGCATCGCCCATCGCGCGCGGTGTGCGCCGGCTCGCGGCTCGCGGCTCTCATCCTAGTTTGAGCGCGACCCTGAATAAAACGCGGCGGGCCGTAGGCAGACACTCACTGACAATAAATACGTTTAGCATTAGTGTAGCTCCCATCGCCAGTCAAATAACCTGTGGAAAATAGCTCTTAGATAAATAATTTAACATAGGTAGGTAAGCAGAAAAGGGGTTTGAAAATGTTTCTCGAAAATATTACTAAAATCACGACAGTATAAAAAAAGTATTTTCGCAAAACGTTTGTAGTTAGGATACGAACCCATTTTATTTACTTATAACTTACTTTTTCAGGCGAGTTTTTCGAGAATTACTATTTACGGGCGCCGGGGGCCGGGCGGCCTTAATTCGGTCGGTAGGCGATCGGCGAACTTGGTACCTACGGAAAAGTGAAAATGCTACTCCGCCCTAATGTTGTAGGTTTGCAACAGCTTTTGCTGATAGCTAAACATAGCACCGAGGCTGATATCCTCGCTGATAACTAAGGCTACAGCCGAGACATCGCATCACACACACTTTTTTTTTATTCGTGCATTCCACAATGTAGGCTTAAAGGTAAACATTTTAAAAGTATCAATCACGGACCCTGTGGGGCACAGCACAAGTAAGATATGTGGAGGTGAGGACGTAATATTAACTCAGTATCTGGGGGCACGGCCGTGCCATCCTTTTCTCGAAGCAGTTCAGGCCATTCTCGACCCCCTATAACTTCGTTGCGGATAAAACTAGAAGCCTGAATTTTCAGTAACCAAGCAGGCATTGTAACACGGTATATTTCAAATTTCATTCAATTTGAACCAGAAGTTTAAGATTTAAGAATTACAACTAGTCTTCATTTTGTCACTCACTCACTCACTGACTGACTGACTGACCATCAAAAGTCTAAGTTTATAAAATGTGGTTGGCAGCATCTATCTGTTGAATATTTACTAAGATACGGATTTTCTTTTCACTGTGAATAGTGCGTAAGTGAATCTGTACTGTATCCCCACATTATGCCGTAGCTAAGCCATGTATAAGCATAGGAGTTATCTTTATACTTATCTATGCTAATATATAAAACTGAAGTTTGTTTGTTTGCTTGAACGCACTAATCTCAGGACCTACTGGTCCGATTTAAAAAAATCTTCCAGTTTTTTGTTAAAAAGTTTTCCAGATAAGATTTGAACCATCTTACCATCTTCTTACCATTTCACAATAAGGTCGTCAGTCTTGCTCAATCTCTTCTTCTACCACTTATAGACTATGCAGACGTCTGTTTTCTAGATGCAACAGAGGTACTCCTAGATAAACTCGAGCGATTGCAGAACTTGTGCATCCGCCTACCCTCTATTGTGATCTCTCTCTATCACTCAAAGGTTTGCTGGAAGAAAACTCAACTTTGAGTCAAGCTCGCCTTTGTACATGAACTTTTCTTCACGCTAAAATATATGTTGCTATGGTGTACACTAAAGAATTAAAGAAATATTCATGTGATTTATCGCGGATACCTAATCTATATAGATTTTTTAATAAAATAATATTATCTAATCATATTTTATTGTTGTTTCATTAGAATTTAAATTCAATTTTGATGGTACCTAGGTTAATGATAAAAAAGCCTTGTTTTACCTAGGTACTTTAAAAACAATATCGTGTCATAGTTTAAAAGACAGGACAGAATCCGAAACACCACGCTGCGTTCCAAAACGGGAATAATGGACGTGGGTAAGAAGGCTGCCAGGCTCAAGTGGGATTGGGCGGGTCACGTAAGCCGCATGCAAAGTGACCGTTGGGCAAAAATCTCCACACGCAGGGTGCCCGAAGATGGACGGCGCCGCCGAGGCCGGCCCAGAAAGAGGTGGCGAGACGAGCTGGACGCGTACCGTGAGGGCTGGTGCGAGGTGGCGCGGGAAAAGAATACTTGGAAGGATTTGGGGGAGGCCTTTGCCTAGCAGTGTGACAGTACAGGCTAAATAAACAAAAACAAGGTGCTACTGAGATTAAAAAATTAAAGGTATCCTATATATACCTTTAATTTTTATGGTAAGGCCTTTTTACCCAAATGTCCGGCTAAACCAGATGGTCTGTCCGGCTTTTCGATTTGAAGACCTGAGGCGCTAGACAAAGTGCCAAACTCTGACCTACCTACCGAATACGATTGTCGAAGTGCCAAAATACAACGGATTGATCACGTGATATTTCGAAAGCGTTTTTCAATCCCATACATTTTTGTCGTTTTTAACCGACGAAAAAACGGAAGATGTTCTCAAACGACGCGTATTTTTTTTTTTATGTTTGAACATGCATAACTTTTTACAGTGTAGTCCGATTTTGATAATTCTTTCTTTATTGGATAGGGTATAATACCTTGAAGGCGGTCCCATATAAATTTGTAAAAACCGGACACCCTTAATTTTTTAATCCTAGTAAGTACCTATAACACGATATTTTTTTTAAAGTACCAAGGCTTTTTATCATTAACTAGGTAAACTATCAAAAACACCGACTTCCGAAATTAAAGTTATTTTTTTGTAAAAAGGTTTAAGTATCTATAAGTTTTTGCTTTTCAGTTTTTTCGGAGGTTTAATTTTTTTGTTAAAAAGTTTTTTGACATTCCCCTTCGCCGCGCTACCGCAGACAGATGTCACTTGTGTAGAGCCTCCGGCAACCTATCGGTAGTAAGTACCTACTTAGGTCGAAACGAAAAGTAACTAGGCACCTTTAAGCAAAGGTAGGCACCAACTTAATCTTTACCTACCTACTACATGGTACTAGCTAAGATCAATCTAAGACGTCTATGTTAACATACAATTTCTTAGGTTGGCGTAATCTTCGCCGATAACTATTTGGTAGCTTGCACCGTGTAACTGTACGATAAGAGTGTACCTACTGCGCGGCCTGCCACACGCTGTTGCTACGAGCGCGCACTCACACACGCGCAGGCACGCACACCGCCGCATAAGCCGGCTACAAACCTCCGCAGTGTGGGCGCCGCAGCGCCGCCGACGGGTCGCGGTACGTTACGTCACGGTCCTCAGCAAACGTTTATCAAGTCAGTTTGTTTGCATATAAGTTGTCATAAACACTCCGAATATTTTAAGCGTTTCAACAACTGTTCAGCGGCATCTAGAGACGGCGCCGCTTGCGTGCGAGCCGGCCCCGGCGACATGGAGCGCCGAAGCGTGTGGGCGCAGCCGCTGGGCAGGTCTGCCGTCGTGCGGGACTCCATCGAGCAGCAGGAGAAGTCTGCCGTCGTGCAGGACACCATCGAGAAGCAGAAGAAGCCCAGTTACTGTTGCGTGATGAACTGCCGCAACAATTCTATTCTTAATCCTTCTTTGGGATTTTTTAAGCTTCCAAGCGATAGTGAGAGGTAAATATTATTTGAGACATGTAATGCCATCTATGTTTTATAGCTCACACTAGCTTGGTGCTATGGCAGTAGCATAGTAGTTTGGTCCGTCAATTTGCACGGTGTTTTTGTTTTTAGATTGTATGATGGATTCGATATTAGCCAGTAGGTAACTTTGTTTTCATTTTTCATCCTCTTCGTGATTATTTTTTAAACCACCCAGAAATGGAAACTTTGCGAAGCGGGGCTCCGTCGGCCGGGCCCGAATGAAAAGTATATTTCCGAGACACAGTCATGTGGGGTATCTATTTAAAGAGCTCGAGAGGGTATTGCAAAAAACCAAAACCCTCTTTCTTTTTTCTGTAATTTGTTTTTGATTTGCAATTTTTTCGATCGAATATTTATTTTTTTCAAAAATCATGCTCTTCCGAATCGAATGACACCTCATTCTCATTCATCTGAATTGTCAAGTTCGGTCAGTCAAAGAGAACGAAATCCACGGGCACTTATTTAAATCAATAGATTTTTCAAGATCTCGCACACGAAGGGTTCCGTACCATAAACCTTAATTTCTATTATTTGTTGTTATAGCGGCAATAGAAATACACAATCTGTGAAAATTCAACGGTCTACCTATTACGGTTATTGAGATACAGCCCGCTGACAGACGGACGGACGGACGGATGGACGGACAGTGGAGGCTTAGTAGTAGGGTTCCGGTGGTTGCTCTTTGGGTACGGAACCCTAAAAAGCAACAATTCAAATAAAATGATAGTTACTTGTACCTCAGACAGTACTCACACATGCGCCGTTATAGTTGCCTGTACCTCAGACAGTACTCACACATGCGCCGTTATAGTTGCCTGTACCTCAGACAGTACTCACACATGCGCCGTTATAGTTGCCTGTACCTCAGACAGTACTCACACATGCGCCGTTATAGTTGCCTGTACCTCAGACAGTACTCACACATGCGCCGTTATAGTTGCCTGTACCTCAGACAGTACTCACACATGCGCCGTTATAGTTGCCTGTACCTCAGACAGTACTCACACATGCGCCGTTAATGCATGAAATTATACAATGCATTTATTTTTTTTGTATAAAATGAAAACATAATGTTCTTACATTCAGCGGATCTAACAACTGTTAAAAGATTAGTTTGTCGCGCTACTAGCTGTGGAGTAGGAGCCAGGACCAGCATTGAGCCAAGCATTTTAACCTTCAATGTAATCTCCCAACTTATAATATGGTGCCTGCATAGTGTGCATTTAATACAAGTTTTAAATTTTGCTTTATTTAGTTCTTAGCTTTATGTTTAATTATTAAATTTTAACAGGTTTATTTTTAACTATATATTATGATATGTATATCGGGTATTTTATTTAAAACACATTTTAAACAGTACCCCATGAAAGATGTGGCTACTTTTTGACGGCTCGGTTGGCGCAGTGGTTGAGTGATTGACTACTGCGCTGCGTGTCGCGGGTTCGATTCCCGCACGGAACAAATATTTGTATGGCCAACAGATAGTTGTTCCGGGTCTGGCTGTTTGTGTATGTGAGATTATATGTATGTAAACGCACCCACAATACAGGAGAAATTCCTAGCGTGGGGCAACGTTTCCTTTTTTAAAAAGAAGAAAAAACAACTTGAACTCATTGGTTCTAATTTCTAGTGACATAGCTATGTTTGTCGCCTCTTTTACTAAAACATGTAGATTCTTTCAAATGTAAATGATGGTTTCATAGTTAGAATTATTGTTGACAAGGTACCATCCTGTGTTCATTAGACCACTTCTTTTGTACTTATAATATTTTATAGCCCTGAAGACCCATCTTGGCGTGTACCTAACTTAAAGTGCATCCCTTGTTCAAGGTCGAAAGAATGGCTGGATAGGATACACCGAGTCAAGAGTAAGTTGAAGAAGATGCTTGTCTGTGAGAAGCACTTCGAGCCGCGCTACGTGAACAGGAACAACGATCTGCGCACGCGCCTAGTGATGCACGCCGTGCCCACGCTGCACCTGCCGCGGCCCGAGGCGCTCACGTGCACGCCCGACGTGGCCGCCACCAGCACCGCCGGCGTCGTCAGCCGCCAGCGCGTCAACACCACCAAAACAAAAAAAAGAAAACGAACCGCGCGACAGCGTGTCACAGAAAAGAGTGCTGTAAACCGAATCGAAGCTTTCATACGCAAAAGTCGCCACCCTGGAAATTGTAATAGACTTATCGCAGAAATTATATCTCTACAGAAACGATTTAGCGATAGAAGGGACGGCTGGGATGTTACAGATGAGTTCAAGTTTTTTGCTCTAAAGCTGTATTGTTCGTGTCCGAACACGTACAAAACAATGCAATCACTTTTATGCCTGCCCAGGATTTCAACGCTATATCAATACTATGTTCCCTATTCGAGCGATGTTTGTGAGAATTTAATAATAGCTGTAAAGATCAAAGTTGACACCATGACAGCTGAGCAGAAGGAATGTGCCGTGTGCATCGGTACTCTGCATGTAAAGCCGAACCTCCATTATGACGTCAAGAAAGATCAAGTGATCGGCTTCCACGACGTGGACGGCGCGCAGCGGCTGGAGCCAGCCAGCACAGCGCTCGTAGTCATGGTGCGCGGTCTGTATCATGACTGGAAGCAAGCGATTTCATGTTCATTTTTGGCGCCACGTCAAGACTATGAAGATGTGAGAGCGTATATTGAAAAGATCATCAGCAAAATGTTTGAAATAGGATTGACTGTGCGCGTGCTGATATCTGATGTCGAGACGGATTTTATTGGTTTAACAAAACAGAAGAAAATCACATCGAAAGCTCCCTTCTTCCATGTTAACGATTATAAAGTTTATTTCTTGTATGATCCAGTCCACTTGGTGAAGAACGTGCGTGATTACTTTACCACTACTAATTTTTACTTTAACGAAACGATCGCCAAGTGGGAACACGTAACTGAGTGCTACGACCACGAATGTAAGGAACCATTACGACTCGCACCTCAACTGACAACTTACCACATCATACACACGCATCTGCAATCCGAAAAAGATAAGGTTCAACTAGCGGCGGAAGTTTTCAGCAAGCAGACCGCGGCCGCGGTATCTGCGTACGCGCAGCTCAAGGTGATCGACGAGCCAGTCGCGGGCACCGTGCAGTGGATCCTCCTCATGAACAAACTGCTTAACGTCCTCAACTTCACTTCTTATGTCAGGAACGACGAGACAAACGCTCCGTTCACGGGCAAGGATGAACAGCTTGAGTTTATAGAGGAAGTACTAACAATATTCAAAGACTTGCGATTGGTTGATGTACACCGAGGTTCCGATGTTACAAAGGACGCCAAAATTATAAGTAGATTGAGAGCAACCCTCAAAGCCGTCGTGTCATTGTACAGGGATTTGAGTTTAATATATAACAAGTTTCCGACTTTTATGAGCCGAGACTGTCTCGACTTGTTCTTTGACAAAGTTTATAAATTGCGCGGCCGCCTGCCTACCTGCAGACAAGTACAGTTATCATTAACGAGCAGGACCCCTATATTCAACATGTTTCAAAGTAAAAAGAAAAAAATAGAAGATTGTCTAGAGTTCTTTCTAAAGGAAGCACTAGAATTCAGTGCGATTGTAATGGTGTATGAACGCGCCCCGCCGAAGTTAGCTAACCGGTACCTGGAGTGTACCGCGGGGCTGGAGCTGGACGCGCTGACGCTGCCAGCGCAGCAGGCGCTGCAGGAGCTGGCGGCGTTTCTGCTGTACCAGGGCTACCGGCAGCACAGCGACTGCGAGCCCACCAAGAGTTACGCCTTCCAAAATGCCAACAACCAAAGTACCACTGTTGTACTCACTATCAAATCAAAAAACCAAGATGATCACACTGTGCTGGTCATGGTGCCTGCGGAGTTCGTAGAATTCGTTGAATTAATGGAAATTACTATTAAATTATATTTTGAAACAGAATACCAACGAAGCGTGCTGAAGGGACTCGTGGAACATCTACTTTCAGACGATGTTACGTTCGCAATGCCCTGCAAGTGTTTCCCTTTACATTACATAAAATATTTGTACATAAAATACAGATTTAATATGATACTGAACTACAACAATAAAGAATACGATAAAGCTTCACAAGAGTGCAGAAAGTATTTTGTGATAAAAGAGCTGTAAACGACCCATGTCTACTAAAATTAAACATTTGCAGACTTGTTACTACATACTTCCGTTTATCTAATAATAAAAATATGTGATAATATTGAAACCATTTTCATTCTGGCCTATCTGCTTAGTAGTTTGAGCAGAACGCCTTGTAGTCAGCCTCAGCTGCATCATCATCGATCTAATATCTGCTGCAGTCAATGGATACAATTATTGCGTTCTGTTAACATAGGTGCGATGAGCATGGCAGTCGCGGACGCGTGCCGAGAGCGCGGCGCGGCATGCGGCGAGCCGCTCGGCCGCGCGACACGCATGCGGGCGATAGCGACGGCGGCGGCGATAGCGACAAGGTCGAGGTCACCGACATGCCTTTATGCAATGCCGAGTTATGTGTGCATGTGCCGCATGTGCGAGTGTGCGACCTTGCCACGTGAATAATCAGGTGAACATGTTCCAAGTTCATGGTTAGTTATTCATTTCGTCACACCAAAAAGTAAGCTGTTGTTTCTTCGAACTTGTCACGATGAATAAGTGCAATTGATCGAACTCTTTGCTTTCCTTACGATGTGCCATCTTATTTTAGTCTCGTGCATTCATTAGCAGGCCTACGATCGCCGATGACTAATTACCCAGTGGTTGTCAGTAACGGAAAAGAATGATGAGGTACCTCTATGTGTAGGGAAATTTGCTGGATGCGTGGTGCACAGGACCGGTCGATACCGATGCGGCAACGCCTTTGGGATGGCCATATCTAGCAGTAAAGTTACACTCGTAATTATGAAGTTTTTTAGGGTTCCGAACAAAAAACGGAACCCTTATAACGGAACACTCGGGTGTCTGTCTGTCTATCCGTCTGTCACAACCAGTTTTCTCTGGATCCACTGGACCGATTCTGTTGAAATTTGGTACAAATATGGACTTCTGTGACCCAAACACGGACACGTTACGTAAATCATTAAATTTTTAGTATGGGTGTCACTTTAGGGAGTCAAACTAGAAAATTAAAAAATAAAGTTTTTTGAACAATATCGTGTGACATATCAAATGAAAAGGCTTACTGTAAGGGTTTTAAATATATATTTTTTTTATAATTTAAAATAAATGGTTTTGAAGTTATTCAAATCATTAGACGGAAAATCCCATTGCCTTATCTCCGAAACAACTGAGCCTAAAATTTTGAAATAAAAAATGGAGATAATGGATCTTTTTTTTTTTTGATTGCAGGAAAACCTATAAGAAGTTTATAGTGTTAAAATAACACGTTAAGAAAATGAAATTCCTTCGGAACCCTTTGCACGCGAGACCGACTCGCACCTGGCCACTTTTTTGGTTTAAGAAGTCTTAAGATCAAATTAACTGTTGTGTGTTTTTCTGGGTAAGCTCGCTCCATCGTAGACCTTGTCTCTGTCATCTCTGACCTAGACTAGAGTCAAGAGCAAACCCATACCCATCACAAATAAAAAAAAACCGGACAAGTGCGAGTCGGACACGCACATGAAGGGTTTCGTACCATAAAGCTTAATTTTTATTATTTGTTGTTATAGCGGCAATAGAAATACACAATGTGTGAAAATTTCAACTGTCTACCTATTACGGTTCTTGAGATACGGCCCGCTGACAGACAGACGGACGGACGGACAGCGGAGGCTAAGTAATAGGGTTGCGTTGGTTACCCTTCGGGTACGGAACCCTACATACTGAGTGAATCAAATCAAATCAAATCGTATATTTCAAATAAACCATTTACAGGCACTTTTGAATTGTCAAAGTCGGTCAGTCAAAAACATGAAGCTATTTGCACGTTCCAAAGCGTAGATCTCTATGGAGAAGAACGTGCAAGAAACTCCACGGACACTCTTTTAAACCATGTGATGTGTTACAAAAATCTTGTTAACATTAACATTGATTGCTTCTATATGTGAGGACAATGCAAAGAACAAGAAAACATATAAACAATTCAAAATGCAGGTACAGATTAAAATAAGCCAGTGGCAGGTAAGAGATGACCAGTTTCAACTGACGGCGCCCGTTCACGAACATGACGCGTGCATCAGCACCATCTAACTCAACCATTTTGAAGGGAATCAAATGATCCAAAACACGCGCCACCATCAGCAAAACATTTGTGTGAGCATGACAAGCTCTCAACTGCCACGCTCGTTCATGTCAAAGTAATTTAATAACGAAATCTATAATTACATATGTAAATGGCTCCATAGTGCTCACATTTACAAAAAATTTAAAATATGCTTCTACGTTATACAAAACTATGGTTTCAAGTAAATAAGAAAAGAAAAAAACAGAAGGCTGCTTTATTGTGTATACTTTGCTGATACAGTAATACGTGAAGTGAAGGGACCAGGAGACGCGACCCGATACTGCTCATGGTTAGGGACCAGGAGACGCGACCCGATACTGCTCATGGTTAGGGACCAGGAGACGCGACCCGATACTGCTCATGGTTAGGGACCAGGAGACGCGACCCGATACTGCTCATGGTTAGGGACCAGGAGACGCGACCCGATACTGCTCATGGTTAGGGACCAGGAGACGCGACCCGATACTGCTCATGGTTAGGGACCAGAAGACGCGACCCGATACTGCTCATGGTTAGGGACCAGGAGACGCGACCCGATATTGCTCATGGTTAGGGACCAGGAGACGCGACCCGATACTGCTCATGGTTAGGGACCAGGAGACGCGACCCGATACTGCTTATGGTTAGGGACCAGGAGACACGACCCGATATTGCTCATGGTTAGGGACCAGGAGACGCGACCCGATGCTGCTCATGGTTAGGCTTAGGCTTACTAATAGCTAGTTTGGTTACTGTTGATGCAGGAAATTATGGTCTTTAAGTAGAACATAATTTCATGCATAGTTCCCGAGTTTGTTTGTTGGTTGTAGCTATCAAACACAGACTCTTCAATCAAATTCGTAGCGAGATTCAAGATAGTGGAATCATTTCTCCGAGACCCATCAAGCTTCATTGCTTATCTGGAGGTTGCCACTCGCCTTCATCCTGGCCATCAAGAATTGCAGGTTGGGCTTGGGAATAGAGCGGCAGGTTGGTCAAAAGGAATATGCAGGAGTAGCGTTGCCAGGCGTCCGGATAAAGCCGGACACAGTCAGGCTTTTTGGTTGTGAGTCCGGCCAAATTAAATGGTGTCCGGCCTGTCCGGCTTTAGTTAGGATTTTTGAATTTGAGCATTTTTTACATTTGACATGTGTTGATTTCCGCTCCGCTTACCTCACCTTGTATCACTAGCTACTTACTACTACTATTGCAATTATATAAATGAATGTAGTAGGGAATGAATATTGAATGATTAACAATAAAGAAGACTGATTAATTCAATTTTATTTTTGTTGCATTACAATTTAAGGTAAATTTTATGGTAAATAATAATTTGTATCACATTAAAAAAAAAAAGTGGTGTTATACTTAGGCAAAAAATTAAGGATATCCGGCCATTTTATCCAAATGTCCGGTTAAAATAGCTGATCTGTCCGGCTTTTTGGGTTGAAGACCTGGCAACCCTATGCAGGAATATTGTTTTTCAGAGTGATTTTTAATTTTCTATTTGCAAGCAAGCAGGTATCAACCGCAGTCATATCCAGCCGACGCGACGCCCGCGCAGGCACCGCAGGCACTCGTGCGCGCTATCAGCGCATCGGATCGCGCCATCCGCCGCGCGCCGCTCGATTGTTTGTGCCAACATTATGTCACTCGCGTGGCGCGCTCAAGCCTGCACTAATTAAAACGAACAGTTCTATCGTTCCTGGCTTCTACCGGACGACTATAGCTGGTACCTCTAGACACAAGGTAGTTTTAAGTCTGAAGGGTATTTTCCGCTAGGATAACTAACTTCTGTATAGTGGACACGTGTTTACCCTCCCAAAGATTTCACATGACGATGACGTGCTAAATCCAGATCGTGTCTGTGTATCTATCTATCTAGGTAAGTAGTCGACCGCACGCTCGCGTCGGTGGTAACGATGCGACCTTGAGCTTAGAGCAAAGAGTCAGTATTATAAGAGGGCAACTGAGGCCAACCAATACTGGTTTTTAATACCATGGAGATGCGGTTTATTTTAATTTAAAATATTTTTGTTGCGTGTAGTAGGCATTTAAAGAGGCTGTTATGCATTTATATTTTTGTAAAATACTACATAGCCAGCAATATAATGTTCTTTTAAACATGTCTGCAAAAAACTAAGTGCAGATCGAACTTATAAAAAACTAAACCATGCAAAGAATGGTAAAATAAAATTCCAGTGGTAAAGTATTATAACCGAGCAGTGAGCACTCGGCCTTACAGTGGCGACGGACTGTCTGGCAGCGCCCGCGCCGGTGACAGAGACAGACATACCTTACTATCGAGAGAGACAAGGACCGACAATTCTCGGCAACCAAGCGTGCCGTCTCGCTCTAAAGTGCTTGTTTCTACGTGAACGAAAGAGAGGGAGGGAGTGATGGTTGCAATTTATAGGTACAACCTATTGATAGGTGTAGGTAATTATTTTGCAATGTCTTCTGATGGCACCAGTGGTGTAGCTCGTTTCAAAGGCCCTGTATCAAACAATTTAGGGTGTCCCTTTTTTAAGGGTATTGTTTTTTAAACTAAATACTACTAGCTAAGGGCTTGTGGCCCAAAACATTGGTACTTCCACGGCAGCGTTGGTGGCATATTCTCTATGGTGGCAGCACATCGTTCACTTCGGTTCCATGTTTTGGGGCTAGCGTTGCCAGGCGCCCGGCAACGCTAGCCCCAAAACACGGATACCATACTACTATTGCAAGAACTTTTGTAACCATATGCAAATAAATCTTTAACTTGACTTGACTTGTAATCCTGCGTCCCATCCAAGGTGACCTTGGTGGGAGCTTGGTTCCCTTGCGCGAATTTTGTTTGAATTTGGATTGCATATGCCGTCTACACGGATGGCAATAAGCAAGGTCACCTTGGTTGTTGGATGGGACGCTGGATAACATCCGTGTGGAAGGGACTCTAGTCCCGAGGCATTTGGAAAATAGGTATTTGAAGAAACTATTGCCGATACCGTCGCGCTGCGCCCCGTCTAGTAAAGTGCGAAATCGATTCATTAGAGCTACATTTTTTTGGAAAAAAATCATTGCTCTAGAAGCATTATCGACGAAGAAAACACCGGAATGCGTGTAAGGAGAAAGGCCCAATCGAGTTCCCTCTTAAAGCCGGACACAATCAGGCTTTTTGGTTGTGAGTCCGGCCAAATTAAACGGTGTCCGGTCTGTCCGGCTTTTGTCAAGCTTTTTTATTTTGACCATTTTTGGCTTTATCCGGACGCCTGGTAACGCTACCCGGGTATACCCTTACCTCAACAATTACCTACATAATATGTTCAATTTCAGTTTTTCAGTAATTAGTTTAGTTACTTATAGCTATATATATTGCATTTGCATTGGACATTAAAGTCAATCACGCCAATAGTGCTATTCTGTAACAACATTTTCGCATCTCGACGGCGGAATCCGAGGTGAGTTTCAAATTAAGACCTTTCTGTTGTGTGCAATAAAGCTAACTTTGTGAGTTTTGTCACTCAGGTGAAGCTCGATATCAAAATACTTATTTACAGAATAGACTAGCAGAAAGGCAGCACAGAGGGCCTAGCACAAATATTTTTGATGTATAGTAACGTAACGTAAAATTTTACCATAACTACAATACTCGATTAAATTTATCGAATTAGATACTTTATTCATATTTTTGAATGATATAAATTGTGTATGTCCCATAAAATTAAACCAAAGTTCTATGAGGTTGTAAGTTTTCACATTCAAAATTCACTTACGCTAACGTTACTATAAGTCTAAATATTCGTGCTAGGGCCTCAGATCTGAATGAAATTTGACGCAGAAATGGATTATAGTCTGGATAAGCACACACACACGTTCTATCCCGGGAGTATGTATGTGTGCTTGTAATAATTTCCGATAACTACTGAAGCATGTTCGTAATAAAAGGGTATAAGTACCTACTACTAGGGAAGTATTTATTATTTCGTTTGCGTCACATTTTAATTTTTCAATAATGCTGTGCTTTATTGTTCATAGCGTGATGTTGTCATATAGCTTATAGCCTTCCTCGGTAAATGGGCTGTCCTACAGTAAAAGAATTTTTCAATTCGGACCAGTAGATAGTTCCTGAGATTAACGAGTTCAACCAAACAATTCTTTCAATCTTCAGCTTTATAAAGTAAAGATATTGTGTTGGGTAACTTAACCTTCCAAAACCGTGTTCAAGGCGTTACCAAGTTGTTGTACTCTTAGCATTGACCGATGCTAACTTGCACAGTTGCACTTCATGATTTTTTTTACCACTATCTCACCTGATGGTAAGCGATGATGTGGTCGAAGATGGAGCACGCTTGCCTAGAAGTAACCTATACACTCTTCACTTAAAGACTCCCAGGTTGTAGCTATCAGGAAACAGACTCCGGCAGGGAATTCAATGTAACGGGTTTGTAACCCTCTTGTTTTGTGTAAACTTCGACAGTCAACCTCTTAGTCAAGTTGCACACTTGCTGGATTACGCTAAAACTACTTAAAAAGATTTTCGCAGGTAGCACTATTACGAGCATTATTTATAACTCTACGAAATAAATTAAACTTTGTTCCGTTGTGTTAAAGTTCAGTATGAATACAAAGGAAACTTGGATGTTAAATATAATACCTACTCCAATAAAATTTAGATCTTGTGCTGAACGATTAAGAGTCTAAAACTGATTGAAGCAGCAACATTGGTCACTTAATTTTTTATCGTATTTGAAAAACGTGTTTTTATCGGTGACAAGCTGCCGAAGTGCCGATATATCACGTCCGTCGGTCCGTCACATGCCACAGTGTGCCTATTGTTACGACTATTTATTTATAGGCTTTTTGTGGATATTTTATACCTATTTCTTTCAAGGATACAACGGCTACCCATGGAATAATATCAATAAATCTTAGCGCACACTTACCTAGGTTGCTGATGAAACCTGCACCCATTTTTTTTGTAAGTAAACCAAACCCTGGCGATACTGGTCTAAGGTGAGCCTATTATATACCTAACTAGCATTTCGCCCGCGACTTCGTCCGCGCTACAATCTTTTTAAGGATCCCTAATTTTTTTTTAGACAAATTATTATTCGAGAACCACTCTATCCATTAAAACAGCATGAAAATCGGTGCGGTAGGTTTTGAGTTTATGGCAAACAGACAGACGCGGCGGAGGACTTTGATTTATAGTTTTTTTTTTTACTATTTATAGGCTCGCGTTTGACCACTATCTCACCTGATGGAAACCTGAAAACGTTTTGTGCGCGTGGGTGGGATCTCCACCATGTACCGGTGGCGCATCGCCGTTCGTCTTGTGGTCCGATGATGGAACGGGCTTGGCGGAATCAAATTATGCAATTCCGTCGCACATTCCCCAAAATGCAACCGGTAGAAAACCGACAGGCTAGCAACTCGTCGTCGATGCTCAAGACTTTGGAGCTTCGTCGCGACGAGCCTATCATCGCCGATGATCCTCTTTGCTCGTTTCTCAATTGACTCAAGGGCATCAAGCTGGTATCTGGCAGATCCGTCCCAAAGATGAGAGCAGTACTCCATACATGATCGAACTTGCGCTTGATAGAGTTTGAGCAGCTGTTCCGGCGTAAAGTACCGTCTCACCTTTGCTAAGGTCCCCAACTTCTTTGCAGCCACTTGAGCTTTTGCCTCTATGAAAGGGCCAAAATTGAGAGTAGATGTTAATGTAACCCCAGAAGCTCAAGTTGGTCGGTTATCGGCACGGTTGCACCTCGGAAAGATGGAGCTGGGTGGAATTGGCTCCGTTTAGCGGAAAATAGACACGCTTGGGTCTTAGCAGCATTGAACTTGACCAGATTGGCTTCGCCCCATTCTGAGACAGCCTGTAAGGACACGTTCAAGCGCTCAACCATAGCCTCCCGGAGAGACCGGATCTGCGGCCCACCAGCTCGTGCGTCGGACATGTATCTCTCAGCAACAGTGCTGTCGTCTGCATACCCAAAGGTACCGGGTTTATATTATATTACTTGACAAAAACTAAGGCTGTCAAGAGCGGAGGATGGAAGACGTTTCATTTTTAGGTATATGTTATAGAAGAAGACAGGAGTGTTTCCCAACTCTGTCTCCGATAGAGGGAGATGAGCACGTGAGCGGGACGAGGGATGCGCAGGAGACTGTGGCAGGAGTGTTGTTTTAGGTCACGGGGTCACTGCTCGCGAGATCAGCTGCACATGACATTGATGATGGGTGGGTGTGGGTTAAAGACTGGTGGGAGTTTGGAGCTTTACAAGCTCCTACACACACTACACACTCTAAATAGACAATGTCCACTTAAACATTTTTTTTTCAATCCTCAAGTTGAAGGGAAATCTATAAGTCTGTGATAAGACCTGTCGTAATGTATGGATCAGAATGTTGGGCTGCCAAAAAGACGGATGAAAATAGATTGCATGTAGCGGAGATGAGAATGTTGAGATGGATGTGTGGAGTAACGAGAATAGATAAAGTGAGAAATGAGTACATTAGAGGTAGTTTAAAAGTGGCGCCAGTGACGGAAAAGTTAAAAGGGAATCGCTTGTCTTGGTATGGTCATGTGAAGAGGAGGGATGAAATGCATGTAACTAGAAGAGTTATGAACATGAATGTGGATGGATGGAGAGGGAGAGGAAGGCCAAAAAAAAAGATGGATGGATTGTGTGAGGAGCGATATGAAAGAAAAGGGACTTAGTGATAGAGTGACGACTGATAGAACAGAATGGAAGAAAAAAACGTGTTGCGCCGACCCCAAGTAACATGGGATGAGGGCAGGAAGATTATGATTGTGCCAGCTCTCCCTAGCCCTCCTCGGCGACGTCGCTCGTCCTCTGGCTCCCACTGAGTAACAAATCTGTCCTGAATCCTACATACCTGACCCGCCCAATCCGACTTCAGCCTGACAGATTTGTTGTCCATATGGGCCAGTTTTAGCGTAGCGAGTCTCATAGAGGCCCTGTATCAAATATTTTTGGGGGGGCCGGTATTATGTTTTGGAACAAAATAGGCCCTACTCGATAAAGACTGTGTTGGCAGCCCAGGAAGGAGACTGCGGGACTAAATGTTACATAGGTATGCGTCCACTCGTCGGGGCCCTATTGTAGCCCGGGAGCCCCGAATCTTCGATACGGCTGATCCGGCGGTAGCTACGCCCTGTCACTGAGCTACATTACCCACGCTCCATCGCTCGCCCAGTGGCAAACCTTGAGTTTGGACTTATGAGACTCGGTCGGACCCAGCGACTTCATGGACCAGTAGCTTTTCCAGGCTCCTCGACACATTGCTCGACTTTTTGTTTTAACTGTATTCGAAGGATTCATTGTTGGCTCAAGTAAAATACTCATCGACGTAGTCGGTTTCTTGCCGATCTTAAATTATCCCCACTTAAATTATACTATTTTCTTATCTTATAAGGTACCTTGGTCTTACTAAGGTACTTAGGTAGGTACTAAAAATATCCCCCGAAACAGCCTGAAATAAAGAGGTTATTAATACTTCCGTTTATTAATTTACTTAACATATTACATTTTTTAAATTTGTGTTTCTTAAAAACATGAGATAATAAAACATTTATCAAATATTATAGTCAGGAATTTCTACTCCGTTGCAAGTAGGTTCTACCACCACCACAGAACAGATAAAAGAGGATTGTTTTGTGACCACCACCACAGTTGGTATATTATAATTATTCAATTTATAAGGATTCTTTCAGATCTTTAATGAATAACACTAGAGAAACGTCATGGTACAGATATATTCAATGTAGGTACTGTAGACGTTCCGATTAGGGCTTCTGGAACGTCTCGGGATCGATATCAATAAGAAGACTTTAAGCGATTTAAGAGATCATTATATTAAGCGGGTGCTCTCAAGAAAAACTTTTACAGAACTGTCAGTAAAACAAATCAATCATCGTATGTCAATATTTGAACCTATTCTAAATTCCTAATTCTTCTAAAGCTTTTTTTATGATTAAATTGACAGAGGTCCCCGGAGGGTGAGCTATCCAAGGAGGTTGTATCACAGTACCTATATAATAAAAGACAAGAGATAAGAAACTCGGCCATAAGCTTTCGAATTCAAATTGATGGAGTTACAAAAAACTCGAAAAAGTTGCAACATAAAGAGTAAGGGTTCGTGTTCACCAGACCTGTTAACCTTCACCTTACACATGCTTTTATTAAATAATGTTGACTAGTTTGACTAACAATATCTAGACTTAATAAATAAATGAATTGGATCATTAACTAATTCATACAAGTTACGTGACTACATCGACGTGCATCGTGGCGAAATCTTTTACAATTGTAGACTTACAGAAATTCATCAGTTAAAAAACAGTGTTCCATACATTTAGATAGAGCACCTATTGTTCTTTTCTAAGAAAACATTCTTACTGATTTTGTTACCACTGTCATGCTAAGCGACTAGTCTACTGTACCATTCGATTCGCACCAGTCTCAGTATATGAACTGGCATTTCAACCGCGGCTGTGTTCGCTTTCTAAAAATAAATGATAGCCTATGTTAATCAGTCGGTCCAGTAGTTTTAGAGCCTACTAGGTTTTGCCCGCGACTTCGTACGCGCATACCCCATTTTTTCACGTTCCCTTAGGAATTTCTCGAAATCCTCTCTTAGTGCTCCCCCTACACTCCCCAAGGCCAAATTTCAGATTTCTACGACCAGAGCGGTTTCGGCAGTGCACTGTCTGTGAGTCACTCAATCAGGCAGTAACGATGAAAAACAACTTTAACACAACACTCGACTTTGTCTCTGTCAGCTCTGTAGACTCCTAGTAGAAAAACAAACATACAAAAATACAAATCTTTTCTCTTTACATATTATTAGAGTAACTGTAAAAGTGTAGATGACGCCATAAGATTGTAAAATATCGCTTGAAATAGCAAACTGATTTTTCTCCATGACACGAATATATTGTGGAAGTGCTTACAGAGTTTGCAATTTTCCGGTAACATACATTTTATTATTCGACAATAGGGAACATGCAATATTTTAATTTTAATGAACTCCATCTAGATAGACCACCACACCAAGACAAACCGACAGTTTAAATTTTCGCGCGAAAACGGACGATGACGTCACTCCTGCCTGCCACTAGTCAAGAACTGTCCTAACTCCAAGACATAAGGTTGCCTTTTCGTTGTTATAACAGCAGTGACGTCACTAAACGCTGATTATTGTTGTTAAATACATTCCGTTTCACTTTACTTTAATTCATAACATTTGTTAAAAATCGATATTAACTAAAATAAAAACGTTGCAATGGCCTTTATTTTATACTTTTCTATTATTTTATTACCAACATTCTCATAAATTCTGTATTTGCATCTTCCCTATTGTTACACCTCAGTGTACGCCGAGCCGACCCCAAACAAGATAAACGACAAGCTGTTAATCGTGCGCCAGTGTATGAGTGTAACAATAAAAAGATGGAAGCAGACAAAAAGGTAAAACACAAGAGAAGTTAAACGTTGTTCAACCGGTTCGCTACCGCTCCGAGCACTGCCTACCACTCGCTAACGACCAGCGTGAGTTATGGACTTGTGTACATACAACAATATATTGTAAACTTATGGTCTTCTTCATCTTCAACTTTGTCAAAGTATGGATCGAAGTGTTCGCTCCTAGGTTGGACAAAGACTTCAGTAATTCAGCAGCTGCTGCGACCAGCGTCGGTATTGAACCGGGCGTAAAACCAGCGCTTGGTTCAACATGTTGAAGGTGAAATAAAGAAAAAGTGTTTATTAGCCTAGGTTGATTGAATAATGAGGACAATCATTGTTATCTTCTGGTATATTACTAAAAGCCAACCTAATGAAATTGTTTCAGCGTGTTAAATGAAATAATATACACAAATCGACCAGTACATTTCGAAATTTTATTAAAAGCATATTTTTGATACATGACGCTATTATTATAAAAAAAAACAATTAGCAATGAGGTTAAACACAAGATACAATAACTAAAATACAATAGGGTTACATAAGTATTACAAGAAATAGGTAAAAGGAATAATATACTGGAGTCCAATACAAGTAAAATTAAAAGTAGATCAAATTATAATGGCGTAATTAATATCGCGACTACAATGTAATGTTCTTCAGGTCGATTTGTACAAAAACCGCTAGATTGTAATAAAACTTGATTGTATCATAGACTATCGTCATAATATGTGAAAAGTTAATTTTGAATACAATGAATGTTATCCAAATTAGATAGTTCACAATACTCGTATACATATGTTTAGGTGTCATCTCGAGATGAAAGAGTGCACGATCAAATGCCATTTATCATAGAGTTACAGTTCGGTGACAAACGTTATGTGTAACAGAATAAACGCAATACTTCATTTTGGTCATTAAACTCATCGTTATGAAAAACGTTCACTACGGGACCAACCCCGAAATCGACAAAAAAAATCAAATGTTCAGGAAAGGAGATGTGTCAGAATGGGCCAGGTACACTGGGAACATTCAAAATTCCAAATACAACGAAATACTTTTTTTCGATTTCCAAAAGGCCGAATTTCATAATACCTAAGAATTATAATCTCTATTATTAGGGTTCCGTAGCCAAATGGCAAAAAGCGGAACCCTTATGGATTCGTCATATCTGTCTGTCTGTCCGTCCGTATGCCTCAGCCACTTTTTCCGAAACTATAAGAACTATACTGTTGAAACCTGGTTAGGAGATGTATTTTGTAAACCGCGTTAAGTTTTCACACAAAAAGAGAAAAAAAATTTTTTTGGGGTTTCCCCATACTTAGAACTGAAACTCAACAATTTTTTTTTTCATCAAACCCATACGTGTGGGGTATCTATGGATAGGTCTTCAAACATGATATTCAGGTTTCTCATTTTATTTTTTTCTAAACTGAATAGTTTGCGCGAGAGACACTTCCAAAGTGGTAAAATGTGCCCCCCCCCCCCTTTTTTATAAGGATGGGAAATCATCAAATGACTTCTCCCGCTCTGGGTGAAGCAGAAGGGAGTGTCAGACTCTTACTGACTAAAACTCATCCGTGTTCCTCCTAATGCCCTTTGCGTTTCAGGGCCGCGGTGACTCCTTCAGATTCCGCAACCCCAGCAGGCACTGGCCCTAGCGGGCCCCGCCCAACCCCCCCCCCTGTAACTTCTAAAATAAGAGAATGATAAAACTAAAAAAATATATAATGCACATTACCATGCAAACTTCCAACGAAAATTGGTTTGAACGAGATCTAGTAAGTAGTTTTTTTTAAAACGTCATAAATCGTAAACCGCAATTTACCTCACATTCAATCAACTGAAATATAAAAAAAAACCATTTAATTTTATAAACATAAACCTTATGCATAAACCGTGAACCATTATTTTTCTAATAATAAATCTGTAATAGGTGCCTAAGTAAATAATAATTATAAAGTTACAACGAACTACAAGAACTTTTATGTTATGTTACTTGCTGCTACGGAACCCTTCATGGGCGAGTCCGACGCGCAGTTGGCCGCTTTTTTAAAAATTTCGAAATTTGTTTTACCGACAATGTAAATGCGATTTGTTTGCTTTCCGATTTTCATACGTCCGAAGAATCAAATGCTCGATAAGTTCTCGATCCGACAAACGACATTCCGATTTTCAATACTTCGAATAAACTGTTAAAATTATTCTAACTATTTTCGACATAACTATGGTCAAAAGACCTACTGTTTAAAATACCTAAAGATCGTTTCACAGATTTTTATAATATCTAATTAACGATATCCAAAAAGGAGAATTCACCTACGGTTTGTTCAACAATTAATAAACCGGTTGATTGAAGTAACGGACTATACACTTGGCATAATCTTCTTTAAACGACTATTTTTGAGCATTAAACTCCTTAAATTCAAACTAAAAATTGTCTGAAACAAAAACTGTCTTAAATTAAAATTAAAAATGGTCTTAAAGCGGATTTCACCAATGAAGCTGAACACGATCAGTACATCTAAACTGCGTTCAAGAGCCGTCAGTGTCAATATTCCCCAAAAAATAATGACACTGACGGTTCGTAAACGTGGTTTATATGCTGATCGCGTTCAGTTTCATTTATATAATCAGCACTTAAACAGTCAATATGTTGTGCTAAAAAAGTAAGTGACAGAAACGAATTGCTATAAAACCGACTCCAAGGAGTGTTAACTGCCCTACCCCTAGAGTGTAAATTAAGCCCGCGTAGGCGTGGAGCCGGCCAGCAAGCCGAGGCTGCGGTGGTGAGCGTTAAAATTATCCGCGATAAGTTCGCGAGGGACTGCCGGAGCCCCGTAGCGCCGGAGCCGTGACAGAAACCATGCCTGCTGCATGTTTGCTTGCATACTCGCTTGCATGCTGCGTGCTTGCTTGCATGCTGCAGGCTTGCTGCATGCTTACTGCATGCTTGCTTGTATGCTCGCTTGCATGATGCATGCTTGCTTGCATGCTTGCTTGCATGCTCGCTTGCTTGCTTGAATGCTGCATGCTTACTGCATATTTGCTGCATGCATGGTGTATGCATCTGTCATTCATTTTTTAATTCCTGCGTTTTTATTACGGAATTATAATTAATCAGTACTTTAATAATAGGAATTCGTATTTTTAATGTTTCGAATTATCGTTAAGTCGGACTTTTTGTTATTCGATCTATTGAAACTCTGTATTTTGAGAATAGTCATTATAAACGTTAGGAATATTGAAATTTAGGAATTATAAAATAGGATGAATGATAAATCGGATTTGTTATATTAGGAATTTTGAATCATTCGGAATTATGAAAATTGGTATTTTGAAATTCGTATTTGTGACTGACGCAATAAAGTTTTTCGTATTTATGTAGTATACCCATGTGCACTACCTCAACAAAAAGAGGAAAATTCTTAGAATTCTATATTATTATAAATATATTGTTGTGGTAGTTAATTGATGTTTATCAATTACTTTTGTCGATTTCGACATAGCGTCTTGCCCATTTAGTTACTCTGTGCTTAAAATCAATGACAGTACACCATAGATCATAGAAAGATAACTGTCTGCTGCCACAACAATGTCACTTCAGTCACTTTCGTATCGCTGTCGGTAAAATGTCAGAAATAAACATGTCACACGTCATTAATCAATCAAAATGACAGCTTACCGCCATGACAGTTTTTTGTTGTGTGTTGCAATTTCAAGAGTAATTTCTTGTGTTTTACCAACAAACAAAGCCATTTTAAAGAAATTGGACAGTTGAGAACTGTTTTAAATGTATTTCCTGATTTTGTAAGTATAGTGCACAAGACCAGACCAGAATCCATACACTTTGGAACATCTCCTTTTCCGAGTTATGCGCACATAAATGTGGCAGGCAGGGGCAGTCGATTTCTTTTCTCGATTTCAATGTTGGTCCCATAGTGAAAATTTTTCGTAATGATGAGTACCTTAAGAGGTACCTATTGCGTTTATTCTGTTACACGGTGAATAAAAAAATTTCAAACTGCCGTAGTTACTTATCCTTCGGATCAAATTGTCAGTTTCACCCGACACTCACTGGTGGAATTGAACATTCCAGCATTAAATCAACTCTGATTAAGCGGCAGATGAGTGATGCAGAAGTTTAATCTAATTCCATACTATCCAGCAGAGTATCTTCTGCCGAAGCATTACTAGACTGATCGCTACTCACCTCACTTGAGTTCCTCGATCCGAACCGACGGGGTAGCTCCACAAACATTGGTTTGTGAGAAGATGGGATGTATTCATAATATCCAATTCGGCCATGCTGTATATTGAAGTTACAAGTAAACAACATATCACTAACAGCATTCTCATCAGTGGCCGAAACTTCGCAAGATAGTTGTTTTTTAAAGTTATTGTTTTTCAAGAAATGGGTCAAAGTTGCGCTGTTCGGATCAACATCTCCTAACAAAACGAGGCACCTGTTTTCTTTTATATACTTATAAACAAATAAGTCGATCGCCTTTTTAAAATCATCATCAGTTAAATCGCCTTTTACGCCTGTTATAATATATAAAAACTCGTCAAACAGTAACAAAGTCAAGTAAATCTCATTTTCATAATATGTTATGGAACTAACCACTGTTACAGTTTTATTTGGTTTCTTGTAGCAAATTATTCCTCGTCCTGATCTCAAAGCAGTTTCCTCATCCGATCGATATGCTATCTCAAAGTTCGGCATGTCGATGTTATCTGATGCGATCGTGTTCGTCTCTGCAACGATTAATAGGGATGCATTTTGGTACCAATTGTCAGAGGTAACAAATTGATGTTGCTTGTCAAAAGTTGACCCTGAGTTCAAATAAACTATGACATCACCTTGTTTATCGTCAAATGTTTCAAACGCCAGTTTGAGTTTCATTTCATTTCGCAAACGGTTCAATTCATTTTCTTTGTGTATAAATTTCTTGGTATTTTTGCTAGTAAAATCTAGATTTCCTACAATATAAAGGTCTTCTAGTCGTTTAACTCGAGTCAACGCTACGTATTGCAGGCTTTTGTCCGTGCGCAGCCTGTCGTAGGGATCGTCAGTAATGTTGACACATACACCGCCGTGGTATGTTTGCCCCTGACTCTTGTGAACTGTGATTGCTTCAGCAGCTTTCAAAGGGAACATGTTACCGAAAGTTCGATTAACTTTTGGGTCATCTTTTAATTTAACTACAACCTTAGAACGTTGAATTGGAACCCAATTCTCAAATCCAGGTCTTTTATGTTTTGAGAAATATTCCGTTTTAGCTTTTCTTCCAATATTATTGGAATGAAATTCCATCCAAATAACAAGTACATCATCTCCATTACAATCAAAATCTCTGACGACTCCAGTGATACCGTTCGCCAAGCCGTCTCCCACGTCCACGTTGTACGTGATCATGTAGCGTAGGCCTCGCTTCACGCGCAGGTAGGCCGGCTGCCACTCATCACTATCTATGGAGTTAACGATTTTTTCTTCTTCGTCTGATGCGTCTAGTCTCTCAGCATTCCGCTGATCGACAAACTTATTTTGGTAAAACAAGTGAATGGCGGAACTCGGAACATCTTCTGCTTGTACTTTTCGTGACATCAGCAGTTCAACATCTTCTTCAATCATTTGAGAATCTCTGAAATTGTTTAAGGCATTGATGAAGTTTTGGTCTTCCTGTCTTATAATCTTTGTCAATTCATAAAACTCGCAACAAGTCCAATAAATTGAATTAGGATATACGGGTTGTTGATTAACTGGATCAATTTGATATAGATCGCCAACCAGTAGAACAAACCTATCTCCATATAACTCGTCGTTGCCAAATATTTGTGTCAAACGTTTGTTTACTGTGCGCATTGTCTTTTCGCCGACCATAGAAATTTCGTCACAAATGAAGAATATACAACTTTGCAATAATGATTTTTTCATCTCGAGACGCTTTTTAGAAAGATTAGTGGCTGATTTGTAAAGAGGAATTGAAAATGTGTGATGTAATGTGAGACCATCGATATTTGAAGCTGCTTTCCCAGTGAACGCACATTTCAACACTTTCAAATTTTGTGGAGAATCAGATGTCTTATTTTCTTCCCATGTTATCAATTTTTCTATGAAATTAATTACAGTACTCTTCCCGGTGCCCGCTGGTCCCTGAAGTATAATCCTTGGATTGTGTTCACGTACTTCACCAAACACATCCGGTTTACATATTTTAATTTTATTTTTGTACATGTAATAAATATGCATTGCGATGTTGCGTTGGTCATCAGTCAATATCACAAAAATCTCTTTGATGTCGTTCAAATCTATTGACAAATTTTCGAATACTGGGTCGTCCAGAGGATCTAGAAAGATAATAAAATATAATTAATTAATTCGAAATAGAAAGATAAGTGTGTAAATAAAAGGTCATACCTAATGGAGCCTCGGGTTCGACCAACCGGTATACAATGAGTCTGTCATTGTGATCCAAAAAATGTAACTGAAAATATAACGCAATAAATACAGAGATACATTAACACCGAAATTACTATTTGATATAAAATGCTGAATCAAATAGAATTGAAGTTTGCGGAACACGTACGTCGTGCACGTTCTCCATGGTCGGGAAGCCTTCGGGCAGGTTTGGGAACTTCCAGAGCTGACGCTTCTGCTTGTTCCGGGCGAAAACTTCTTTTATTTTGCTCATGATTCTGTAATAAATTAAACAGAATAATGTTTTAAAATTGTGTCATAGGCAGTTATGAATAATTATGAAAGGAAGTTTAGAACGTAAGATGTTGACAGTTTAGAGGGTATGCAGCACAGAGAGTAAATCTCCGTTGTAAAGGGGGGATCCTCCGACCAGACGGGTGTTTTGTCGGGCGGGCAACTGCCCGATAGTTGATATTCGGGCTGATGTATATATATTCAAATCGCACGGTAAACTCTGCTTGCGCGATGCAGGATTTCGACGTAGTAGTTCGCTGCTAGTTGGATAGATGGCGTCGCGGTTCTTTTTGTTGCGATGTAGATTTGCTCCGTTGGTGTTTCTTGTGGCGGCATTGATGCCGCTATAACAGAATAGACCAGCAGGCCTACTCGGTCAAATCTCACCGTGTCAACTTAGGTGAAGCGAGCATGAAGTGAACTGTCTTTCCATATTATTTGTATGAATGGTAGGTACAGCATTTTGAAAAGCAGACCACCATTCGATTGGCTGCTTATAATCGCATGTGAATTGTAGCATCATTCACTTCATTTCTCGCATTCACTCTCCTGTATGTGCATCAATGTTTCTAGGTCTTGTAAACGGGGAGCCCAGGTATATGAACTCAATGGAATAACCACGATATTTACATATGTTTAGAGGGGGCACCGACATTGACGTATCTAGGGCTTTTTTCCAGGGGGGGCCTGGCCCCCAACCTGAGATGTGACGCCCAGTAAGAAAAATCGTTGCGGTGTGTACGATCAAAAGTGGATTTTTTAGGCCAGTCATAGTCAGAAGGCACAGGTACACACCCTACAATCTCGAGGCACGAAAACGTCAGATTATATGTCATGCAAATTCAAGCAAAAGCAAGTCATTATTGCCTGGCGGGTTATAATGAAATTCAGTACAATATTAATGCCCGGAGGTCAATAATGTGATTTGAATTGGGAATTCTACTTGGAAGCCGACGGGAACCGCTCGCCGCCAGTACTCTTTCTTCATGATGCGAACAATTTTCTCGCAGTAGGTGTGAAAAGTAGATTATGCTCGTCAGGGATAAGGGTCTCAGGGGTAAGTCTTTGTCTTGGACTAGCGTGAATCTCTCGCTGCATTCAGGATCCTCGTATTAACTCCCTCGCTTCGCTCGTGAGTTAAACTCTGAAGTCTCTCGCTTTGCTCGGGAGTAAACTTTCGAATCTTTCATTAAGTTCGGGATTCAATATGACGCCCGTGACATAAGACACTGCTTTATCCCCTCGGTACATAACCTACTATTTCACAACACCTGAACGTCAAATATTTGCCATGCAAACCTAACCTAAAGTACGTCATTCAAACCCGCGAGCGGCCCCCGTCGGCCTCCGCTGCTAGGTGACGCGAGCGCAGTCAAGTTGGGGTTCCAATCCCAAATCACGTTATTGCCCGGTGGGTTATAATCGGACCTGCTCCTAGCTGTGGAGGCCGACGCGCACCACCTCTTTTCATGGCTAGAGCACAATTTTTCGCAGTAGGTAGATATAAAAAGTAGAGTATGCTCCTCAGGGATAAAAGTTTCTATGCCTTGGGCTGGCTTAAATCCTTCGCTGCATTCAGGATTCTTGTATTAACTCCCTCGTTTCGCTCGTGAGTTAAGCTCTAACCTCCCGAGCGTTCTAAGCTCCCTCGCACCGCTCGGTAGTTAAATCTCGTATCCTTGTGAATCGATGCGCTTCCCCAGGAAATCAGGATGGCAACCAGCCGATTATCCTTCAAAGTTAAGGTTCGAGAGCACATTCGTAAAAAGTTGGCAGTAGTATCGTCACAGCGCTAGTTTTTCTACTCATTATTTGTTTGCATCAACTGTTCAAGTATATTTGTGTATTAATTTGAGTGTACATATTTTAGTAATTTATTGTATGTACAGTTAATTTATATAAATCTTTGTATGAATTCAAATATTAATCGCGTTTCTGATGTTTTTCCAATTTGCACCTACCACTAATATTCTCTGCATCACCCAAAGGTTGACTGGTAGTGAATGTCTTAGGCTTTAAGTCTGCCTCTGTATATCTGTGTGCGAATAAATAAAGAGGTTCTTAAAAATTCGAAGTGGATCTACTAGGACATGTGAGGTATCATATGAAAGAGCGTTTTTTGCATATGTTCCCACATTTTTTCTTTTTCTTAAAGCCACATGATGTTCGACATTGTACGTAAAATGTAAAAGAATGACCAGCCCCCCCCCCATCTCCGAAGTTTGCATAGAGAAAAATCTGAAATTATTCAATGTGATAGAAGTTTATGTAAAAATTACAGGAAAATAAAACGATGTCTCTAATTATCACACTTTTTCAGAAAACTTCAACTAAAATTACATCTGTTGCACCATCGATCAAGAGATGGCGGTGGTCTAACACTGCAGTGTTAAAATTCTCCGACTAATAGGGGAAAGTGGTCACCCTTCGTACGCAGGGCACATTCGTACAAAGTAAAACAGAAACACTAAAGGGCACACAAACACACCATTGCATGTGTGGATGGACATAACTGCCGCCAGGGGTGGGCAAGTGATAAAAATATATCGATATTTATCGTATCGATATTTTTAAACAGTATCGATAATTATCGAGTGAAAAATATCGATATATCGTCAGTTTTCGCATGGTTATTCATACATATTCCCAAAGCATTCTAACTTCGTAAAAAAGAATGGACGAAAATAGTATTTTTATTTATGCTCGAGCCTAAACAATTACAAACAATTTAATCAAACCGGTAGTCATCAGATATGGACATTAGTATCTAATAACATTAAACATGAAACCAAAGATGCGTTAAAAAAAATCTAAATTAATACGAATTCGATACTCTAAAATAAATATCGAGTATCGATATATCGCGATTTAAAATATCGACGATATATATCGATAATTGTTTGGAAAAATATCGATATTTTGATATATCGATATTTTTTGCCCATGCCTAACTGCCGCTACGTTGCTAGCGGAGTGTCGCGCCTGTGGCGTTCTCGTTTATAATATTATTCCTACCTTTTAAAATTTGTACAGTAATTACATTACTTTTTATTTAGTTCAGATTTCATAATGTACTTGGTTTTATTAAAATCACGTGATTTTTTTTTATTTCTCCTGCAGAATAATAAGAGGGTAAAGCTAATATACGAATTGGAAAATTACGTTATCGTTCAGACAGCACAAAAAAAATTACCTACTGTACGAAAGTACCCCTCGTCTAATTTCTTGAATAACTTCTAAACTATTTATTTTGAAATTATGAAAAAAAATTATTAAAACCCTCACAGTAAGCCCTTTCATTTGATATGTCACCCAATATTGTTCTAAAACTTTTTTTTAAATTTTCTAGTTTGACCCCCAAAAGTGACCCCCATACTAAAAACGTAATGATTTACGTAACACGTACGTGTTTGGGTCACAGAAGTCCATATGTGTACCAAATTTCAACAGAATCGGTCCAGTGGATCCGGAGAAAACTGTCTGTGACAGACGGACAGACAGACAGACACCCGAGTTCCGTTTTTTTTTCGGAACCCTAAAAAGCTAAATAAACCCTTATGGGCATAAGGGTTTAAAAAAGAAAGGTTATCGGACTGGAGTAACTCTTTAATCAGATGAAGAAAGCAGTTCTAATCGAAGGAATTACAAAACGAGAGTCGACCATTACAATATCTTGGATAATAGCGAATTCCAAATTACATTTCGGCTAGATAAACCGTCTGTACAAAGTTTACTAGTCGAAATTTATCCACATCTGCTCATCAGGTATGTATTATTGGCGCGGATTACAAAAGGGCTATTGCCGGACGTTAATAAATATTAGAAACAAATACATCATTCTATTAATAGGTACGGACATAAAAATTTCACCAAAAAAATCAAACAATGGATTTACGACGGGGGTCGGTCATACTGGGACCGCATAGAGTACCTAAAGTCACAAGTCCGGTGAAATTGATGCGCTATAGCTTGCGATTACACGGTCGCCCGGCCGCTGCAAATTAATTAAGGCGACGACATTCGCTAGCGACCTTGAGGGAACAAAACGCGCACTTGTGTAACCACCCAAAATTCAGTAGTTTTTGTACTTACCTTATTATTCATTCTAAGACTTTAAAAAAATAGCCGTATATGAAAATGTAGATAGTTAAATTGTCTTTGAGATAGTGTAAATTCCATTAAAATACGTCCGGCGGTTTGCTCCGATTGTCGGTTTGTATGTCCGTGTTTGACATAACGTTGAACGGATAAAACTCAAAATTTAAATATATCAAATTATTAAGAAAATAGTCCTATGTAACATTATATCTTTGGAACGTGCAAATAGCTTCATCTTTTTGGACCGACCGACCTTGACAATTCAAAAATGCCTGTAATTGGTTTATTTGAAATACATATTTTTGAGTTTTTTTTTATATTTTTAAAAAAATTACGACTAGCGTTTTAGACGTGATTCACATTTTAAAATCAGCTACTCTCAGTAAACTTCGCGGTCGTGAGATCCTTCTACGATGCGATGTTTACAAAATTACAAATTGTCGATTCGCCGATTGCAGTAAACGCGTTCCTAGTTGGCAACACCATTCAAGGACATTTGAGTCGATAAAATAAGTAGGTTTATTTATATATATTTTTTTTTTATTAAATTTTAATATGACGGCGAAATTATTTTATTAAACTCGATCCACTATACCTACAGTACTTTGTTAAAAATAATTTATTTCCTTTAGTTTGTCATGTTTTATTACTTCCTACAATTTGGAGGAGGTTGCAGGTGTTTTTTTTTTGTTCAAAATCAACCGGTAATAAAATTCCAAAAATCCAATGATGCAGTTGTAGTTTTCGTCAAACTCAGGCTCGAGACTACTTCCATTGTTTTTCATTATTCCTCATAGTTTCGGATTTGGGACAATAATCTCATGGAGCACGTGTTGCTTGAGAGCCGCCCGACCGTCGCGTCGCGCGTCGTCGCCAACCCGACCGACCCTCAAAAAAACTATTTGGACCGGTAAAAATATATTTTTTCCACTGCACTGCCAATATTTATTTCTAATGTGTGCATTATTCAAGTTTATGACATGGGACTTACGAGTGCGGTGTAGAGTAATCGCCTACTCAGCACATTAACAACATTGTTAAAAAGTGGTTGCAAGTTAGCTGCCTCATACCAATGAGCTTGGTTGACTGTACAGGGGACTTATAAATAACTGGCGAAATGGTGGTCTACCTAGACGACTATAGCCTCGTTGAGGAGACACACAAGAGAAGGAACCTGTTTGCTTACGAACGAATATTTGATGGTTTAACCAAAATTGTTTAGAAAGAAAAATACCAAGACCCATCGATCTCAACGTTAGTTAGCATTGTTAACTTATTATTTTAAAATATTAATAGGTATTTATAATTTGAAACACGGAGATAGTGTGACAAACACCACTTTTGATTATATTTTATTATATTATTATTTGACTCTATTTTATTTAAAACCACGCACGTTTTATCACTAATACAAGTGCCTACTTCACTTATCACAACTACACTATAGCAATAATCAGTAGTGTACAGTAAATTATAAATATTAGATTTAAAATAATACGAAAATTTACTTACAAAACCGCAGTGACAGGTCGTGTGAACACACAAATTAAGAACTGTGTAAAATTATTAAAACTTTGAATGAATAAAGTTATTACACACGTCTTCTCTGTCCAGTGTCTAGACAGATACTGTGGGGGACGATGTGGACTGGAGCTGAACACATTAGCTCCGAGGGAATCCCCTGTACGGTTAGCAAGTTGCGACTCGCACAGCTATGAGCCGCTGACTTGATTCCTAAGGCCATGTCCGCACTGCGATTTTTATTCACGCGAATTTTTTTCCGCAGTACTGTAACACATTGAATCCTAAGCAATATCCGCACTTGCGAAAAAAAAATCGCGAGGAATAAAAACCGCGCGCGATTTGCTACAAAATATGATGCTCAGTCGTGCACCGGCGCTATTGAAAGGATGTCGCGCGCTTCGTCTCCCGCCCGATCGGCGGCCGCACAGGAGTTCCCAGAAAATGGTGACATTGAAATAGAGCAGGGGTGGCCAACCAGTCGATCGCCGCAAGCAAGGATAAAAATATAAATACTTATAACAGACTGCGCAACTATGTAAATAATTTAGCTTAGTGAAATTAGAATAATCTATAGAGATAATATATAAATAGTAGGATAAATAAATAGGTCAGGTTAATAAGCATTTACCAAAATAGCACCGCTAACTTAAAACTCAATATTGCTCAATATTGCTTCATTCAAAAAGGGTGTTAAGTAGCCACTTTCTCCCAAATTCTTTACGAGCACACTTGAGAAGATATTAAGACACTGGCAGCCTCATGGAAGACCGCCGAGGCCGGTCCAAAGAAAAGTGGCGAGACGACTTGGATGCGTACCGTGAGGGCTGGTACGAGCTGGCGCGAGAAAAGAGTTCCTGGAAGAATTGTGGGGGAGGCCTTTAACTAGCAGTGAGACAATGCGGGCTAATTTAGAAAAAAAAGGCTAATACGATATATACTGAACTATTCTGTTTCATTTACAGCTTTAAGAAGTGTGTAATTGGTAGATCGCACAGGGTTTCGTCAGTAAAGAGTAGATCTTGGGTCTAATCAAGTTGACCACCCTTGAAATAGAGCAACTAGGTAGGTAGGTGGGTAGGTAGGTGGTATGTAGGTAGTTACCTAGCTTGGTAGGTACCTAGGTAAGTAGATACGTAGGTAGGTAGGTAGCTAGGTAGGTAGGTAGCTAGGTAGGTAAGTAGCTAGGTAGGTAGCTTGATAGGTAGGTAGGTATCTTCCTAGATAGGTTGCCAGTAGACGGAAACGAAGCCGCGGGGGACAGCTATTAAAAATATAATTTGATTAATCAAACAAAGGGAATGGAAAAAAAACTAAACAAACAAAACATATTATGCAACATGCTTTAATTATTACGTATCGGCCCAACGACTGCCGGATCAGGTACGCGTCATCTAGCGTGGCCATGTCATTGCTCCTCCGTTGCAGACTATGGCACCACCACAGTCAGCCCAATTGCCCAGCCACGCTAACGAAGAGAGTAATGATAGGGTTACAAACGTAAGTGCCCAGTGCAATGAAGAACTGAGGAGTACTTTGGAGTGTGCTATTTGGGAATATCGCTACGTGCCGCCTGAACTTAGACCACGCTTACCTCGCTTGCCCATGCATAACAAGAACAGAGCGCTGGTTGGATGGATCCGGCTTGGCTGCTCTGGATTCGCAGCTGGCAAATTATTTTGATGACTGCGAAGACCTCACTGATGCACACTCGATAATGTACTGCGCGGCTGTAGCGGCATGTCGTGTAGCTCATTTCAAAATAACCAACGACAGAGTTACACGACCAAAACCAGCCGTACCAGCTTGGCAGTGCAGGATCGAGCTTCGTATCGGTGAGGCCACAGCGCTAATCGGCAAACTGATCTGCTTCAGAGAGGGCAACAGTCGCGCTAGAGTGATGCGCTTTGTGAGACGGCCGTTTTCGGGCCTGATGTCAACCCCCGAGATTATATATCTCGTGTCACAGAGCGCATCGATTTCCTGAAGCAGAAGGTGTATATATGGGCAAACCGTATTCGTAGTTATAGGCGGCAAGTGGAGCGATACACCCAGAATCGCACATTCCGAAGTAATGAAAGGTGGGTATATAGGGATTGGGAGCGACCGGACCAAGGTGTGACTGATATGCGCCTGCCGGATGATGACGCCATGTGTTCATTCTGGCGTAGTATTCGGTCGGTGCCTGTCAGTCATACTGTGAGTGACTGGACTCGGGACGTCGAGCGCGTGTGCGATCTGATACCAGTAATGGGGGCAATTACCATCAGCTCCCAAGATTTAGCTTGTGCAGTCCGTTTGTTGCCTAACTGGAAATCTCCAGGGCTGGACGGGTGGCGTCTCAATTCCAGTCTGCCTTAGAGTCTGGACCGCTACCCCAGTTCCTAACCACAGGAATAACCCACCTGCTCCATAAATCAAGTAGTACCGCGGAGCCTAAAAATTATAGACCGATCACATATTTACTGACGGTCTATAAAGTTCTTACATCCATTTTGAGGGCAAAGATTAATAGTCATATTAACAACAACAACATCATATCTGCCTCTCAAAATGGGTGCAGGAATGGGTCCCGCGGTACTAAGGAGCCTCATTGATATGGCCATTAGCCAACAGGTTCATCGTTCCCGAAAGGATCTGTCGACATGCTGGATAGACTATAAGAAGGCCTACGACTCGGTGCCTCATACATGGCTCATGAGGGTGCTAGAATTGTATAAAGTTGATGCAACGCTACGCACCTTCCTGATGTCTTGTATGGGGCAATGGAGGACAGTCCTTCGCTATCCAGGATGTCGAAATATCCAGAGGAATAGCGAACCGGTAAGGATCGAGCGGGGTATATTTCAGGGCGATAGTTTGAGTCCGCTTTGGTTTTGCCTGGCCTTGAATCCTCTGAGCACACTGCTAGAGATTTCAGGGCTAGGCTATCGGTTGAAGAGAGGTGGTCAAGTTATATCTCACCTCCTTTACATGGATGATCTGAAACTCTTTGCCCCCACTAATCTGCAGCTGATGGAGCTACTGAAGGTAACTGAAACTTTCAGTTGGCGCCATCAGGATGGAGTTTGGTGTGAACAAATGTGCGGTCATGCATGTAAAGCGTGGAGATATTATGAAATCCGTGGGAACTCAACTCTCGGATTCCATAAACCTGAGATCCCTCTCTTCAACTGAAACTTATAAGTATTTGGGTACGTCGGAAGCGTTAGGTATCAATGTTACTGACATGAAGCAATCGTTGAAGGAGCGCTTCTTTGGCCGCCTGAAGAAGGTATTCAGTAGCCTTCTATCAGGCGGCAACATTGGGTTAACCCACACAAAAATAAAAATATTATCTTAAATCTTTACAATTAAGTTGCCGGGGCTTCCCGGAAAGTAATCCGAAGATACATGTGATGGGACAAATCTCGCTCTTCCTCGATTATTTAACAATTGTTTCGTTGTGCTAATTAGGTAGAAGTTATGCATTTTTTAAAAAACAAATAAAAAGAAAAATGAAAATCGTGTTTATGGCAGTGTGTGAAAACTAGTGTGTTTTGTATAAATGTGTGTTTATACGTGTGTTTATGAATGTGTAAATTTATATTCTGTGTATGTGTGAATGAGTGTGGGGGTGTGCTGGAGTATGTATGAATGGGGGTGTGTTGGAGTGTGTGTGTGTGTTGAAGTGTGTGTATGTGTGTGTGTCTATATGCATAACGTTCAACCCAGAGTCGCCAAAATGTCTTCCACGGCATCATAATTAAGCGTGAAGAGCCATTCCGTTAATGTCTTCTTGCACTCATACAGCTGCATGGGGTAAATGTTAAGTATGCGATTTACTTTCTTATAAACGCGCGGGGCTTGAGTTATATTTTGGCGGCTAGCAAATTTTGAACGTGCTGAATATATAGGAGCTACTATATCACACCGTCTTTTTTTAAGTTTGGCATGGCTAAAGGGTAGAATTTTGTGATATCTTACTACCATGTGTAGTATGTGCAGTTTTCTAACGGAGAGCAGCTTAGAACTTGCGTATACAGTTTCAGTAGGGAACCTGTAGGGCTTACAGTACATGACCTTAATCAAGGATCTCTGTGCCCTCTCTAGATCAATAAAATACGACTTAGCTGCTTCACCCCATACCGAGATACAATATATGATTACAGACTGGGCCAGTGCGATATAGATTTTGTTCTGTAGTATTCATAACATGTCTTAATGATTTGAAAACCCATATGAGTTTTCTTACCCTCCTTATAGTTAGTTCGAGGTGTGGGTACGAGCTTAACCTTTGATCTACTACAATATCTAGGTACTTGACGGAACTTACCTTATGAATTACAGGGCAACTACAGGTAGATTGGGTTGCGGTTCGACAAGAATGTAATCTAATGTTAAAGTCAGGCGTAGGCTGAGAGTTTGCGTATTTAGTGAAGCAGACGTAGTTGGTTTTTTGGGTATTTAGCGTATGTAGATTCTCACATAGCCAATCACTAACTCTAGCCAGACCCCTCTCAGCCTCCAGCCACTTTGCAACTTTGTCCCAGGTCTTATCAGAGAAGATAATAGCGGTGTCATTCGCGTAGGGCAGTATCCTTGCACCGTTGATAATAAGGTTACAGAGTTCATTAATATAAATCAACAAGAGCGTCGGGCCGAGGACACTGCTCTGCAGGACGCCAAAAGTCACGCTCTCTTCGTCACTAACATGGTTTTCAATTTTTACCCCTGTTTTCTGTTTTGAAGGTAACTGCTGAGAAGAGAGAGAGAGCAGAACCTCGAAATCCTAAGTTCTCCAGCCTGTGTATAAGTTTAGAGATAGAGACGGTATCAAATGCCTTCTTGAGGTCAAGAAAGGCCACTAGGCATTTGTTCCCCTTATCTACTTCCTTGGTTATCACAGTAGCAAGTTCCTCCGTAGCATCCTGGGCCGACATTCCCCTTCTAAAACCATATTGAGAGGAAGATAAGACGTTATAATTAGTCAGGTAACTATTCTAGAGTTCAAGAGCTTCTCAATGATTTTAGAAATGGAGGTCAACACAGAAATTGGCCGATAGTTGTTAACATCGTCTTTATCTCCACTCTTATACACAGGGGTAACAACGGAGCGCTTAAGAAGGAAGGGGAAGATACCTGTGTTAAGGCATAGGTTGTCCAGGTCACTGATCAGCGCGACTAAGATCTCCTTGGCCTGTTTTAGGAAAAGGGTAGGAATTCCGTCCCACCCTGGTGCACTCCCAGAGTCTAGGGACATCAGTATATTTTCAACTTCCTCCTGAGAGGTGTCTAGGAGAACAAAGGAGGACAGATTAGGTTTTCTATATTACAAAATGTAGGGGGTACGTAACTATTTAAGATTTTCTGAGCTAGAGCTTGACCAATGTGACAAAGACAAGACAATGCTTGTACAGACCCTAATTCTTCCCATCATCGATTATGGTGACGTGTGCTACTATGACCTGAATGCAGATCTCGTCAACAAACTTGTCCGCCTTCTAAATTACTGCATTCGATTTGTTTTCAATTTGCGCAAATATGACCATGTCTCTGCGTATCGGCCTCTTCTGAAGTGGCTGCCCATACGCCAGCACAGAGTGCAGAGGGCGCTAACTACCTTGTTCTCATTTCTTAACTCTCCTTATTCCCCTAGTTATCTAGCGCCCCACTTTCAATATATTTGCGCAAATCACAATAGAAACTTACGCTCATCGCATAACCGTCTTCTTCATTGTCTCTCTCATCATACTGACTTCATTCACTGTTCTTTCTTAATTCAATCAATTTCTCTGTGGAATGCGCTACCCCAGGAAATCAGGATGACAACCAACCGGTTCACCTTCAAGGTCAGAGTTCGCGAGCACATTCGCAAGAGGTTAGGTTGAGGAGAGGAGGCAGTAGTATCGTCACAGCGCTAAATTTTTAGTCATTGTTTGTTTGCATGAACTGTTAATGTATATTCGTGTATTAGTTTGTTCATTGAGTATATATATTATAGTACCTATCTATACTAATATATAAAGCTGAAGAGTTTGTTTGTTTGTTTGTTTGTTTGTTTGCTTGAACGCGCTAATCTCGGGAACTACTGGTCCGATTTGAAAAATTATTTCAGTGTTAGATAGCCCATTTATCGAGGAAGGCTATAGGCTATATATCATCACGCTAAGACCAATAGGAGCGGAGCAGTAATGAACAATGTGACGTGGACGAAGTTGCGCGGGTCAGCTAGTTGTATGTATAAACCTACCACTAATTCACCCAAAAGTCGACTGGTAGAAAATGCCTAAGGCATTATGTCCGCCTCTGTACATTTGTATGCATGAAGTATTAATAAATAAATGTTAATAAAATAATTATTAACATAGTTAACCGAGTCTTGGGGACATGATTTTATCTTAAGTAGGTGGGTATTAGAGCTCCTGGGTGGCTTTTAATTTGTGATGTCATTAATGGTTGACCACAATGCCCGAGAGTTTTTAGCAGATGCTTTGATTTTGTCTTTATTAAATTTATTTTTTAGTTTTTTTATAAGGTTACCACAGAAAGTCCGATATCGTCTATATGTAATCACTAGAATTTGATTATGTGGGTTTGATTTGATTTTAAGGAAGATTGAATTTCTAAGTCTAATACACCGTAGGGCACCTGTTGTTATCCAGGGTTTAATCGTTCTTTTGCTATTCGTGATAATTACATTTTTAGAGTTCGAAAGTAAAGCTGTTTTGACCAATTCTATAAGCGCAAAGGCGTAAGTATCAGGGTCTTTGAAGATGTTAAAAAAGGAGGTATCAATATTTTTTAGACTATTATGAGCATTTTCCTAGTTGACTATTGTTTTGTGCTTTTTAGATACATTATAGCAATATTTATTCTCGAGAGATAATAAAACCATGCAGTGGTCTGTTACGGTTGTATTTAAAACCGCTGTAAAAGCTATATTTTGTTGTTTATCAAGACTCAGGAAGACGTGATCTAGGCATCCATCCCCCCTCGTGGGTAGATTGTGAGATGGTAAAAGTCCATGCGTAGATAGCATATTTAAGTAAGTTAATCTATGGTTTCTTTCGTAATTTGTTTCAGTAAGGGAAATAATTAAGTCAATATTAATATGTCACCCAAGATTAGAAAGTTTTTGCTAGGAGTAATATTATCTAGATGATTGTTAAGGGATGTAATGAAGTTACCTGCCTGTAGAAATGATGGGGAACGGTAAATACCCAGTATAGTGTAATTTGATATATTTAACTCAAGACCGGTGGCATTTACAAGGTTTAGTTCTTTAAATTTTACTGACAATTTATTTGTGATGTATACAACTACCCCGTCACTTTGGTTAATTTGGTGTTTTGTTTGGAAAGATGTGTAATTCACTAATTGTGGTATGTTTTTTTTAGAGTTTAACCAACATTCTGTTTTTTAGTTGTGATACAAAAATTTTGATGACTTGCAACTCACCCTGAGTTGCAAGTCATCAAAATTTTTGTATATACTTCTTCTAATGTTTATTTATTTATTTATTTATTATATACTTTATTGTACACCTCATAACAAGCACAGGAAAATCGCTTATAAAAACTAGTGTACAATGGGCGGTCTTATCGCACAGGGCAATCTCTTACAGACAACCTTTGGATGGACTGAACTAAAGAAGTTAGATTTAGGGCGGTCAGTGTACAAACATCATAAATAATATTAATAGAGAGATATACATAATATAAAAACAAATACATACAATACTAAATAATATACTAATAAATATCAAATATATAACAGGGAAAAGAGACAGTAATTTATAGTGAGAGGTAATGTTCCTTCACCAATTTTTTAAACGTTGGTAGCGTTTGAGCGCGCCTCACATCTATGGGTAATGCATTCCACAAACGAGCTGCTTGAATAGTGAATGATTTGTCAAAGAAAGATGTAGAATGCATTCGAATACTTAATTTAAGATTATCCGATGATCTCAAGGACCTTGAATGTGTGTCACAGAGAAACTGAAAGCGTTCTTTAAGATAAAAAGGAGTAGAAGGATTAAAGAGCACATTATAAAGTAGGGAAAGTATGTGGGCATTCCGGCGAAGGCGAATAGGAAGCCATTTGAGCTTAGTACGAAAATCAGAAACATGGTCATACTTGCGCAAGCCAAATATGAACCTGATGCAGAGATTTTGAAGTCGCTCAAGCTTGTCCAATTGGTCTTGGGTGAGATCAAGATAGCTGGCGTCAGCATAGTCCAAGATTGGGAGAAGAAGAGATTGTGCTATGGCAATTTTAGTGGTGACGGGAAGAAAGTTACGAAGGCGTCTCAGGGAGCCCGCTGAAGCAAACAGTTTACGACTGACCTCCTGCAGTTGTTTAGTCCAGGAAAGAGTGCTGTCAATATAAATCCCCAAGTTCTTCACAGTATGAGTTATAGGAATAGTAGTGTTATTGAAAGAAACCTGGGGAAGTGTCGACCAATCAATCTTTGAAACGGTCCGGGAACTACCAACAATAATCACTTGCGTCTTTGTTGGATTAATCTTCAGCCCAAACTCAGTGCTCCATTCACCTATTAATATAATGTTTTGTGTTAAAATAATTAAATTGTGTGGAGAATTACTCGTGTTTAGTTTTAGTTCTTGTTCTTACACAAAGGTTGGGTCATGCCTGTTGATGTACTCTTACGGCGTACTCAAATGGACTCAAACGGAATTTGACGCCCTGGATAGGCGGGTCATCATGACGAATAACTACCGGAGATTTACTGTGAAGGACGGTACGGTCGACATAATGTCGGGCATGCTACCGTCCGGGAGAATCAATTCGCCACATTATCTCTGGTTGTTCTCGTCTAGCTAACGGAGAATACTTGCATAGGCACAACCTTGTAGCCAGGATTATCCATCGGCAACTTGCTCTGAAATACTCTCTTGTGGAGTCGGAGGTGCCGTACTACAGGTATGCGCCCGACCCAGTTCTCGATAATGGCAATATCACATTGTACTGGGATCGGTCCATCACCACTGACAGGACTATTGTTGTCAATAAGCCTGATATAGCGGTGGTGGACCGAATAGTGAGGCGTACAATGATTGTAGACATAACCGTCCCGCATGACGAGAACCTCGTGAAAGCCGAGAAAGATAAACAAATCTAGTATATTGACTTGGCTCGCGAGGTTGTCGATATGTGGGATGTGGATTCCGCAATCATTGTACCGATAGTCGTGTCGGCCAATGGCTTAATAGCCACGAGGCTCGACCAATGCCTCAGGAGGCTCTCGTTGGGCTGCTGGATCAAGGGCTTGATTCAGAAAGCGGTACTTCTGGACACAGCTCGCATTGTCAGGAGGTTCCTCTCTCTGGAGCCTGTACCTACCCGGTAGCTTGGACCCTGTTCCCGATACCGGTGGGCTACTATTTTTTATATTTTTAAATGATTTTTTATTTATTATTTTGAAATATTTAAAAATATAATTTATAGGAATATTTTTTGAATAAAGGAGATAATCATCATCATCATCATCATATTATAAAGAGGAAAGATTTGTTTGTTTGTATGTTTGAAATGAATAGGTTCCGAAACTACTGGACCGATCTGAAAAATTCTTTCACCATTAGAATCCTACATTACCCCTGATGAACATAGGCTGTTATATTTTCAAAAAAATAGAGATCCTTAAGAAACTTGCAATAATGTTACCCAAATTAGCAAAATTTTACCTTTAAAATTCATTATTTCGCGTGCGCTGAGAAAACTATTATACATAAAAATAATGTACTACATAATTGAAGTACTCATTATTACCTATAAAAAAGTCCGCGGGGGTATGTCTAACAATTATGGTTAAGTTGCAGTGACCGCTTTTTGTTTAAATAATTGAATCAAAACCCGGGAAGAATGGAATAGTGGTGATTTTGGTATCATGATATTAAATGGTTTGATAATTAAGGTTGATTATGTATACATGTACATATATACAATAACACTTTAAATTTTTCAAAACTAACCTTTAGTTTAAAATTACGACGGGTATAAAATGCACTATGCCCTACGCTGAGTAGTTTACACGCCTACATTACTCTATAAAGAGGGAGGTATAGGAGATGAAGTTCGTGGAGTACCTACTAAACCCGCGCGAACGAAGTCGCGGGCGAAGTGCTAGTTTGTTAGAATCTGGTACAATAGATGTTGGTCACAAGTTGTTAGTTTTACATCTAAAGCTCAATCTAAAATTCTCCATTTATTAGTAAGTATGCCAAATGTTAAAATAAAAAAAACTTTCTGTTATTCATTTTAGACGTCCGTCCCTGCCGGGAACTACATCGAATTGACAAAAGTCGCGCGAAATTTTATTGGCAGTGCGGACACGGTAAATCTCGACGGCGAATTTTTACTCGCGCGAATAAAAATCGCTGTGCGGACATGGCCTAATGCGACCATTTTACTTAATTTAAATGTCACGACTGAATACTGATTTTTTTATACGTTACGGTGGCAAACTAGTGGTCTAAAATTTAGAAAAAATGTCGATTTTAGGTCTGTACCTGATTACAGGAAAACCTTTTTTTTACTATTAATAGGCATACGTTTGACCACTATCTCACCTGATGGAAAGCGATGATGTGGTTGAAGATGGAGCACGTTTGCCTAGAAGTAACCTATTCACTCTTGTCTTGAAGATTCCCAGGTTGTAGCTATCTAGAAACACAGACTCTGGCAGGGAATTCCACTCCTTAGCTGTACGCACTTTGAATGTGTTCTCAAATCGTCTAGTGCATGTGGGTGGGATGTCCACCATGTACTGGTGGCGCATCGCCGTTTGTCTTGTGGTCCGATGATGAAACGGGCTTGGCGGAATTAAATTATGCAATTCCGTCGCACACTCCCCAAAATGCAACCGATAGAAAACCAACAGGCTAGCAACTCGCCGTCGATGCTCAAGACTTTGGAGCTTCGACTCGACAAGCCTATCATTACCGATGATCCTCTTGGTTCATTTCTCAATTGACTCATGGGCATCAAGATGTTATTTGGCAGATCCGTCCCAAAGATGAGAGCAGTACTCCATACACGATCGAACTTGCGCTTGATAGAGCTTGAGCAGCTGTTCCGGCGTGAAGTACCGTCTCACCTTTGCTAGGATCCCCAACTTACTGGCAGCCACCTGAGCCTTTGCCTCTATGAAAGGGCCAAAATTGAGGATAAATTTTAACGTAATACCAAGAAGCTCCAGTCGGTCGGTTATCGGCACGGTTACACCTTGAAAAGATGGAGCTGGGTGGATTTCGCTCGTTATAGCGGTAAAAAAAAACGCTTGGGTCTTAGCAGCATTCAACTTGACCAGATTGGCATCGCCCCATTCAGAGACAGCCAGTAAGGACAAGTTCAAGCGCTCAACCATAGCCTCCCGAAGAGAACGGATCTGCGACCCACCAGCTCGTGCGTCGGACACGTATCTCTCAGCAACAGTGCTGAGAGATACGTGGCATACCCAAACCTATAAGAAGTCTTTGGTTTTATGGTTCCGTACCAAAATGGTAAAAAGGAACCCATATGATGTGGCTAAGTCTGTCCGTCTGTCACAGCTGGATGTCTCAAGAACTACTAAAGCTATCAGCTTGAAATTTGGAATTGCTTTAGATGACGTTTGCTCAACTGTTTAACCGACTTCAAAAAAAGGAGGAGGTTCTCAATATGGTTGTATTTTTTTTGTAAATAAGAAAAAAATAAAAATGGATGTATTTTTTTGCAACAGCGACTGAAAGGGATTCTTAAAAATTCGAAGTGGGGCTACTAGGGCATGTGGGGTATCCTATGAAAGAACGCTATTTGACTCGCGCGCAAAGGGTTCCGAATCAATTGCATTTTTGTTACATGTTATTAAAATAACATGTAACAAAAGTTTAGAGACTTCATATAGGTTTTTCTGTAATCTGTAGGTTAAGAACTATTATCTGCATTTTTTTTCAAAATTTTACGCTCAGTAATTTCGTAGATAAGGGGGGGGTGTCTGTATGTCTGTCTGTCCGTCTGTCACAGCCAGTTTTCTACGGATCTACTGCACCAATTCTATTGAAACTTAGTATACATATCGAATTTTGTGACCCAAACCAGGACGCGTTACTTTAATAAATATTTTTTAGTATGGCGATCACTTTTGGGGGTCAACAAGAAAATTAAAAAAAAAAAGTTTTTCAAACTTTATAGTGTGACATTTCACATAAATGAACTTACTGTGAGGGTTTTAAGTATATTTTTCATAATTTTAAAATACATAGTTTGGAAGTTATTCAAGAAATTAGATCAAAAATTTTTGAAAAAAATGCAAGTAATAGTTGTATACCTAAAGATTACAGAAAAACGTATAAGAAGTCTGTAGTGTCAAAATAACATGTAAAAAAATGAAATTGGTTCGGAACCCTTTGCACGCGAGTCCGACTCGCACTTGGCCAGTTTTTTTGAGCTACGGACGGACCACGGCCCGATTACATGCGGATCAACTTTTGGAACAGCTGTTACAATATAAGTATAATTTTAAGCTAAGTAAGCAGTTTACTTCGATGCGCATTGTTAAATATAAATTACCTGTATGCAGTGATTAAAGAACATTCAATCGAGTTGGTTGTCTGATTTAACAGACCTGAGCACCTTAGACCCACCATTTCATGGCGACCCTGCCTTAGGGTCTGTCAAGGGGCAGATTAAGTAGTTTTTGTTGCGCAACGATTTCCAAAATGTGCAACTCCGTAAATCAAAATGCGGCTGGTGGAATCTATGACGCCCTTCTGAAGGACTTTGGAGGACACATGGAGCGGCTGAGAAAGACACTATCATTATTCTCGCTGTCATATCTCTCCTGATCATTTACTTTTTCCTGAAGTACTAACGAAACTGCCACCGTCAATGGATACAAGAGAAATCGGATTCAACGCATTTTTGCGCGTACCCCCCTACGTGGACGAGTGGAAGGTCACCTGCCAACTGATTAAAAATAAGTCAGTGATTTGCATTCAGACTCATACCTATTTGTTTTATAACTCAAAAACTAAACGACACGAAGACTCAGTGAACATAATACCTCGCGGCTAAAACTGCAACGTGTGAAATTCTGGTGTGCCGTTTCGGAATAATTATTGTAACATGAATCTTTTGTTTTCTCCATTGGCCTAATATAAAGTATGTAATATTTTATTACTAGCTTCTGCCCGCGACTTCGTCTCCGCTAGCTCGTCGTATACGCTAAGCGTTCTTTCTGACCTATTTGCTCGGCTCCTAAGGGTCACAGAGTCATGTGATGTCAAATATTTAATACAGCCCCGGTAATATATATCTTCATGATTCTGGTATCCTGGTATTTAAAAACAGGCTTTACCATGTATCTTGTTTGTTAATAAATGGTTAAGTAATAAAAAAAAACCGGTCAAGAGAGAGTCGAACTCGCGCACCGAGGGTTCTGCACCATAATATAAAACGTGAAATGTTTTTAAATTTTCATAGGCGAGGCCATTGATATATTAAAAGGATTTTAGGATATATTGAAAGGACGCCTTTTAATACATCAATGGGCGAGGCCTATATTTCCGGCGGTCCAGTAGCTTTTAAGATGCAAATCTTTCCTCTTTATAATATAAGTGTAGATGGAAAGCGTTCGGTGATGATGACGCAAAAGCCATGATTTTTCTTCACCCAAAAAGTGCTCAACGCACCTAAAGAAGTTATCACACTCACCGCGCCTAAAGAAGTTTTCTCTTCAAAAATAAAGCATGTTGTGAGTTTGTGACACGACCAGAATGAAGTAAATACGTCCGCGGGCGGTGGGTGCCGCACACATTTTAGTGATGTCGGAAACTGTCACCCGCGAAACGTACTAAGTGTCGCCGAGTATTCGTCGCCTCGGCCGAGGACCTAGCCGAATGTTCTGTATTCGCCAAAATCCCTATTCGAGGCATCTCTAGTCGTTGGACTCAATGGTTCCGGGCGCTACAGCCGACCAGCCGGACCGCCGCGGTGCCGTCGACCCCGCTCCCGAGCCAGGCCCATCTAAGTTTCAGCAAGTTTAAACTAGTTTAGTTAGTGTCGCCCCCTGGCGGATACTTGAGAATTTTTAGATTTATTGAAAGGGCTCCAAGTTTTGTGACAGTTGGAGTAGCATCCTGGGAGATGTCCCTACATACTTTAATTTGCCACTACGTTGGCGAGAGTGTTTCAATTTCTGCTTGTTGTTAATGCAGAACAAAAAGTAATGTTTTGTAGAAGTTGTTGTCATAGTGTGTCTTTTATCATCACTCAATGAGTGACTGACAACGCACAGTCGAAACTACCCGTCGTAGAAAACTGAAATTTGGCCTAATGTGGCATGTAAGTTCTTTTGGGAGTGTAGGGAAGCACTAAGAGAGGATTTCCCGAAATTCCTACGGGAACGAGATAAAACGGGACATGTGCGTACGAAATCGCGGGCAAAAGCTATCAGGGATCATGGTGTGACGGCCCACAGATCGACCATATAATCATGTGTCGGATAGATAGAATATACTTTATTGTACACCAAAAATAGTTAAGTGAAGGAATCCAGCTGTGCTGTGACCAGATCACTAAATTACAATAACACATACACAGTCAAACGCCGTGTGCGAGCAGCAGATCATATTTGCTTATTTGGACACAGACAGTCGCGACAATGCGACTGCGCATTTACTTATTTAATTAAATCTCTTAGTTTGTTTCAGTCACCAGTGTTTCACCTCAGGGTAAGATCGGCCTTATCTATCTATTGGCATTAAACTCACGAAAAAGAAAGCGGTGTTAAAGTCTTATTTGTGTGTGACCAATTTGCAAAACGAAGATCATTTATCGTTTCATATAAGAGTCGTCGTACGGTCGCTCTTACACGTCGCGCCTGTCTGTAAGAGCCTTTTTCGGTGAAAAATAACTGCAGCTACTGCCGGGCTCTGCACACAACGATGACGTCACCACGTGACGTCACGCGTCAGTGCTACCTGAGGAGACGAGACGTTCGTTACCGATGCAGTGACCACACACACGCGTGTGGGGATGGCACACATACGCATATGTCGGTCAATACGTATTCAATACAGGCTGCCGGGTAAAAAGAAGCGTAAGTCGGTAGCCAAACAACTGCGTAGGGTTGCCACTCATGTCTGTTTTATTTATACCTTCTATACAAGATGAATTTTTAAAGTGTGCCTTCATGGCCAAATCCGAAACTATGGGGAATATCTGAAAACACTAAAGTTTGTGTTTGATATTTGAAAAATCGTTATTCCCAGGAATCGAACCGGTTGATTTTGAAAAAAACAAACACAACTTGTATTATTACACCATCCGAAAGTGTAGCTAATAAGGATCCAATTCTGGGGAGTAATAACACATGGCAAACTAAAGAAAAGAGCTTTTTTAGGGTCCCGAACATCCGTAAGAAACGGAACCCTTGTAGGATCACTCGGGTGACTGTTTGTCTGTCTGTCTGTCCGTCTATCACAGCCAATTTTTTCTGGATCTACTGGACCGCTTCTATTGCTGGTCCCGAGACTCCTTTCAGTGTTTTTCGATATTCCTCATAGTTTCGGATTTGGCCATGAAGGCACACTTTAAAATTCACCTGTAAGTATATGTTTATAAAAGCGAAAGGTCACTCATTAATTCACTCACTAATTAATCACGAAATCAAGAAAACTACTATCTATGAAGTTGAAATACCTATGGCACGTAGGAGAATTATGGGGCACCCATGAATTTATTTATCATGCCCACGAAACATGGTTAATAAGTTCATGGGTGCCGAGATGGGACCAAACCTTTACGAGCAGCAGACGTCAGCTAATAAAGGATTTTGGGAAACTACCCCTGTGAAGTGGTGCAATAAGAGGTGGAAATTGTTTGAACTAAATCAGCGCAGATGAAGTCGCGGGCGAAGTGCTAGTTACACTATAATTTAAAATTATCTACCTTCTATACAAATAATTGAATTCATATACAAATAAATATGAACAAATAAATTGTAATTTCAAAATAACAGCTTATTAAATGCATTTGAAATCATATAATCTACTCTATCACTTACATTAAATTTAATTGTATGCCTACATTAACAAGTGTAACAATTACTTAAAGGCTAACACCACATACACAATTTTTGGTTAAGCAATTAAAATAATTCATAACATTAACTAACGATACGAAAATATTAAATAAATTGATTATAACAATTACAAATTAATAACAATAACAAGTTCATAAAAATAGTGTGAAATTGGTTTAACAATTAACAGAAAAAAAATTAAAAGCATTCAAATAAATTAAAATTAAATTCGTTAATAAATTAAATCACATAGAATAGAATACTTTTTATTATGTACACAATATAGGTTACAGAACATACACTTAATAAAAACGTCACATACTTCAATGGTAGTTCCAAGTGTGAAGCTCAACTTTCTCTAAGTTGGAGAAAAAACTTTATTTTCCTTTCGGTATGGACTGTCGAATGAATAACATATCATGAATGACCAGGGTATAAAAATAAATTAACTATTGTCAACATTCACCATCCAAATCTCTCGTGTAATTCAGATCCAAACAGAAGATGGGTTTTATCTCTAAATGAATTTATTATGATTGCTTCAGACTGCTGGCGAATCAAATGAGCCTACTAATTTGCAAAGGAAGTCATGCACTCAGTTACTCTCAATAAAAAAATACTAAACATAATTGTTAATAAAAATAATGTCAGTTTGATTTCTTGATGACCCTGGAACGAGAGGCAAGCCTCCAACTCGACCGGTTTTTCAAGTTCCTTAGCGCTAAATGGAAATGTTGAACGTCGTTTATCCATATTTCTGTCAGTGTAAAGTAAACCTTAATTACTCAGGTTTAAATTGTAAATTGCTTTATTAAACCTTAGTGCGTGAAACTTTTTGCAGTCAATTATAGCTTTCTCTGTCTAACATACAAGGGTTATATAAAGTTGTCTTGCTCATGACAGCTGTCAGAGCCAGTTTTCACAATTGAAACTTGAAAAGTTGTTAGGTTGTATACGTAGGTACTTACATACATTATGAAGTCAGGTTTTGTAGGCTTCCGCTGTGTTTGGTATGGGTAGGTATTAGGATTCTTAAATTATACTTAAGTAGGTACATTGTGTTTCAAACTGCGAAGGTTTTATTATTTCAACCAATAGATGTTTTTTTGTTTGTTTAGGGTTCCGAACATCCATAAGAAACGGAACTCTTATAGGATCACTTGGGTGTCTTGGTGCTTGCCTTTCTGTGCGTCTGTCACAGGTAATTTCTCCGGATCGACAGGACCGATTCTATTTTTTTTTTTCGGACGAGCCCGCCAGAATCAACAGTGGTGACCACCAGAAAAACGCCGAGCCAATGAAGCCCGACGAGTCCCGGAGAAACGATTTAACTGTCTTGGATCCTGCAACGAATTAAATCAGAAAAGTACAGCGGAGGAGTAGGAAAAAAAAAATAATTTCCACTTCCCTCCTTATCAAGCAGGAGACAGAATAGAGCTAGGCCAATAGGCACCAAGGGACATATACAACTGGTTTAAGCCCAGTTGTCAAGCACCACGGATTATACATTATTAACACTAAAAACTAATGGGTCCTAAATTGTGAGCTACTTTTGATTCCAGTAATGGTTTTCTACAAGGTCCGTGTAGTAAACTACTCCAGATGTAACCTGAATACTATCTAACATAATATTGCGTTCAGTTTGCCAAAGAATACACTCCCATAAGATGTGGTGTGCGGATTGATCGTGTTCATGGTCAGCTGTAGAACACTGACAAAATGAGGGGGGAGAATGGTAATTTTTGGTCTATTTACGTACCTGTAACGCGTCCATATTTTGGTCACAAAATTCCATGTGTACCAAATTTCAACAGAATCGGTCCAGTGGATTCAGAGAAAACTGGCTGTGACAGACGGACAAACAGACAGACACCCGAGTGATCCTATAAGGGTTCCGTTTTTTGTTCGGAACCCTAAAAATGGAGATAACATATCTTTACCTACAGATTGCCGGAAAACCTATAAAAAGTTTAAAGTGTTAAAATAGCATGTTACAAAAAATAAAGCAGGAGATCTTTCATCTACATCCTTCACCATCTGGCACCCAGTTTCTGTATGTCCTGGCGTTGCAGTCGTTTAGTGTAGCTGATAGTTGGTGACGCGGTAGCCAGGTCATTCGGATGATTTTCCAGCCGCATTTCATAGTTATTCCCTGTTAGTTTTAACTCCTCCTTAACAGTTCTTATGCTCACAGCTTTATGGATCTCTGTGTTGGTGATGAACCATGGTGCATTTGAATTGGTTCTTAAGATGCCATTTTGCCAATAGAAATATAAAATACTTTTTCTTATATTATGCATGGTTTTAACACTCTGTTTAATTCGTTACTGTGTGTCGCTGTGTTACTGATGTGATACGCATAAAAAATGCAGTATTATGGTGCGGAGTGAGTGGTGTGTTGATAAACACATCACTCACTCCTAGTCCAAGTCCTATAAATCATATTGTCCATACTTCTATACTAATAATATAAAGAGGAAAGATTTGTTTTTTTGTATGTAACGAATAAACTTAAAAATAACTAGACCGATTTCAAAAATTCTTTCAGCATTGGATAGCTACATTATCAGCGAGTAACATAGGCTATATTTTATCCCCGTACTCCCACGAGAACGGGAACTACGCGGGTGAAACCGCGTGACGTCCGCTAGTCATATATAATACTAGCTGACTCGGCATACTTTGTTTTGCCAAATAAAAAAATAGCCTACCACCTATTCTCATACCTACCGAGTATACACACAAAATTTCATGAAAATCGGTCGAGCCGTAAAATAAATACGATACGATATTACTGTATGTATTTTAGCCAAGTTTAAAATAAGTACCTACTCACACTTCGTATTATTTCGGATCCAAGATTTAATAAAAAAGATTCGGTTAACTCGATATTCTGTTCACTGGAGATAAAACTTTACTATCGAAGTTATAAAGCCTTGAAATAAACATGCGCGATAAAAATACTATTCTATGTTGGTCCAGCGTAAGAAAAAAATACCTTATCGTTATTATTTTTTAAATCTGAAATTCTGAACGAATATCGTCTGGAGATAAACTCAACTCAACTCAAAACATTTATTTCAATAAACCATTTACAGGCACTTTTGAATTGTCAAGGTCGGTCGGTCCAAAAAAGATGAAGCTATTTGCACGTTCCAAAGCGTAGATCTCTATGGAGAAGAACGTGCAAGAAACTCCACGGACACTCTTTTAAACAATAAATTGTTACAAAGTTTTGTTTACATCATGTTGAAATTATACATATATGTGAGAACGATGTAAAAGACGAGCACGATAACAGCGTCCGGAAAAATAGGAACAATTCAAAGAAATATTATAAATAGCCCTTGATAAAAAAAAGAAACTGTTAAAGGAGTAAGTAACATTTTAACTGATGGTTTAGCAGATGCACACAGTGGCGGAGCAAAACTAACATTTTATGTGGGCAAGATTGGCAGTTTACGAGGCCCTCTAGGTCCTACCTAAGAATAGTGTTTTTTTGAGGAGGTTTTCAGAAGTTGGATTCTACAATTGAGGGTGAGATGCGGCGAACTCAATCGCATCCCGCCTCGAATAGTTTTGATTTTCTTTTGACTTTTTGTACGAGTAAATCAACTAGTACCTATCCCGCCTCGGCTGATGTTTTGACAATACTTACTGAAGTAAACCTTAAGGCTTGTATATATGCCAATGACCTACAAAAAACATATGGCATATAAACGGAGCTAACTACTCCTCTACGCGCCACTCCGCTACCCGCATTTTTAATTTACAAAATAACACATATTTTAAAAAAGTAACAAAACCAAATTATTTTCGGTTGTATTGCAAAGCAGTACATATTTTTCTTTTAGGCTTTCTAAAAAAATAAGGAGTAAAATGGTTTCAACTCAACGATTTGGTGTTTTTTTTTTTCTTATTATGTGATACAGATACATAAATTCTGGCTAAACCAAATTACGTATCATATCATGCAGATTACTACCAATTTTTTTCAGATGTGATTTTTCAGTAAACGCCGGCGAAAAGTTGCTTCATCCGTACGCTGTTTTTAAGCATTTCTCGAGAAAGCGCGGAGAGACTTTGTATGTAAAATGTTATATTTCGAGGTTTGGCTCTCGACTGTTTTCTCCTACAATTTTGGACCGATTTAAGAGATATTTCACAAACTAAGTAAGAAGGATATATACTGTTGTTTATTATATATATGGGTACAAAGGTTCTAGATCTAGTTAGTGGGTGCAGTACTGATCTTCTAGATACGTAACGAGGTAACCTGTGTTTAGAAGTACATTATAAATGCGATAGTAACTCTGTCTGTCTTTATCTTCCCGGCCGTCTTAACGGCTTAACGGATTTTAATAAAAATTGGTAAACTGTAGATTATAATCTGGATCAGGACATAGGATTTTATCACGTGACCATCTTCCCTTGGGAATTTATCCGACTTTTAAGTTGGCAAAGCCGCTGGCAATAGGTAGTAGCTTATAAAAATCAAGGACACGAGCTATTCATAGTAACACAGTAATAATATTGGTGACTCACCACTCACAACATACAAGCCGAACTGAAAACATTCGAGCCACTTTTATTTTTAGCACTGCAGAAAAACATCGTTAAGTAGTGCAATAAAATAAAATTTTATATCCTTCACTATCGATTGTGAGTCACCTTTTAAAATAAAATTCGATTTTGAACAGTGTGTTAGTAGGTAGTTTATACAGGGAAATTGAAAACCCAAAACCTCTTAATCCTGACTTCGTATCATGACCCTGAACAACATTTGTTCTACGACTTTGACCTCAACTACACAATGTAGCTAAAAACAATTTGTTTTCATTTATGTAGTCTGTAAAATTCGCGTATACTACGCGCGCGCGCACCCATGCCCGCGTCGTAGAACAAATGTTGTTCAGGGTCATGATACGATGTCAGGATTAAGAGGTTTCGGGTATTTTTTCAATTTCCCTGTATAAGAACTAAGTCTGCTAACCCTGCTGAATAGCAAGACATTGAGTACGAGGTAATTCATTGCCAATAATGACCCGTCATACTACCCCGGCAGGTACATACTGAACTCACCGCATGACCTACGAGTACTACAGCCAGTCGACGTTGTAAACCTCTCACACCGGGAAAACTCGAGTAGAGTGAACTCGAAGTGAGCTGTCATTCCATCTTGATTACATGGATTGACAGCTCACTTCGTCATCACTTCACCCAAGCCTTCACTTCGACATGTTTACAGAAACACTTAATAATTCCCATCGTTACAACTATTTGTTTTTTAAGTTTTTAAGTTTGTTATGGTGTATTGTGTAATAAGTAGGTAGTTTAATCGTGGACCTAGGTTCGATCCTTTATTTTTGTTTTAATATCTTCGATGTTTGACTTGAGTTAAAAGAAAAGTTAAAGGAAATTTCTTTCATATCCATGTTTACAGCTAATCTAACAGTGACGGTGTGCGTCCCATAACAACACAATATTTTCCAATAAGACGGATCGTCTCGTCGCTACAAGTTGCCGAGGAGCGTTCGATCCCGGCTTTCGGCGACTACACGACTCGCCTCCAGCATCAAGCGACAAGTGGCTATAACCATAAACTAAGAGACACAGACATCCGATGTTCATTCGATGTAAATTTATTACTTGCCTCTCAACTCTCTAAAGTGGCCGAGGAAATGGGCGGTGGAACGGGCGAGTCGCTCGCGCCAGCCACTTGCCTCGTTTACGACTTTCCAGCGCTTCTTTGATGGATTAGTTAGTGTAAAAGGAAATGTTGTGCAAGTTTCACGGGCGTTAAGTTTTAACTGTTGGGTGTTTTCCTTCGGTTGTGTTTAAGTAGGTTTCTGGGAACAAATACAATGTTCCTCTTTTATTGAGCGGATATCCAGTGTGTTGTAGGTAAAATTTATATGCCGAAAACTTAGTTATGGTACATTTTTGTGTCGAGATATTTGTACCTACAAATAAATTGATATTCATGATTAAGATAATATTGCCATGTCAACCTATTTATCTTGGTCACACTATTATTTTCTGACAAAGCCAAGTAACCCTTCCTGTCTTTATTAATTAGTAATTTACTGGCGCTAGTAAGTTGCGCTAGCGCACAAACGAGGCATATAATTCGGCTGCCCGTACCTGTCCGCTGGGGCGTGGGTGTTGCCCATTGGTACCTGTTTAATGGTCCACTATTCAACCCTCAGTTTTTTCGAGTGCAACACGTCCGCGTCGGGATCACGCATACATTATTTATGTTTGTCTGTAATTTATGCCAGCTCGTAATTATAGTTTAGCTTATTAGTTGGGAAATAAGAAAAAGACAGCGAGAGATGATTTGTTGTACGTTTTAAAGCTTTTTTAGTTGTTCGTTGTTCTTTACTTTCGTTTATTATGGTTCCGAAAAAAAAGGAACCCTTATAGGATCACTCGGGTGTCTGTCTGTCTGTCCGTCTGTCACAGCCAGTTTTCTCCGGATCCACTGGACCGATTCTGTAGAAATTTGGTACACATATGGACTTCTATAACCTAAACACGGACGCGTTACGTAAATTATAAAATTTTTAGTATGGGGTTCACTTTTGGGGGCCAAACTAGAAAATTAAAAAAAAAAGTTTTTTGAACAATATTAATAATAATAATAAATTCTTTATTTTGAGAAATATTTGTAACAGACAATCTCCTTACTTATTTTTTTAGTTAAAATTAAATATACACTTAATGTGTCAAAGGAGTGCTTTGGCATTCGTACTAGGATTACCTTGTATCACGAATGCCGTCACCTTCCACCGGGCACAGTTGGTCTATTTCTAATTTTGGAGAAAACTAAACAAACTAAACTAAATCAAATAAAACTAAACAATAATTAAACAAAGCATAGTAATAAAAAATAAAAAGAAACTAAGCAATACAAAATAAAATTAAAACAAAAGCAAAAATAAGCGAAATTAAAAAAAAAGCAGAAAAGCACAATAAAATAATAAAAATGAACTAAGCAGTACTCAATAAAACAAAGCAAAACTAAAAGATCAAGCCAAATTAAACAAAAGCAAAACCAAAGAACTAAGCAAAGCATCATAATAAATAGTAAAAAGAAATTTAGCAATAGGTACCAACTAAATAAAACAAAGCAAAACTAAGCAATACTAGATAAAGCAAATATGGGCTAAACTAGAACTATACTCATTGTAAACTTAATTTATTTTCATAATTCAAATTTAATATTGTGTGACATATCAAATGAAAGGGCTTACTGTGAGGGTTATCTTTTTATAATTTTAGAATAAATGATTTAGAAGTTATTCAAGAAATTAGACGAAAAATTACCATTACCCCTTATCTCCGAAAATACTGAGCGTAAATTTTTGAAAAAAATGGAAATAATAGATCTTTACCTAAACATTACAGGAAAACCTATTAGAAGTCTGTAGTGTTAAAATAAAATGATAAAAATTCGTTCGGAACCCTTTGCACGCGAGTCCGACTCGCACTTGGCCAGTTTTTTTTAGTACAATTAACATGTAGGCAACTAGCTGAACCGGCAAACGTAGTTTTTCCAGATAAAAAAAAAGCCTACGACCTATTCTCAGACCTTCAAATATACACACAAAATTTCATTAAAATCGGTCAAGCCGTTTCGGAAGAGTTCGATAACAAACACTGTGAAGAGTTCGATAGCAAACATTAGAAGATAAGGATTGAAAGTTATTTGTCATAACACTCATAACTAAATAGAGGTTCAAATCTATGATTGTCTGGTGCTAGACATCCTACCCTGCCGACAGTGCCGCCTACCTTATAACTGAAATATCAATCTGAATCACTCTCAATCGCGAGCTATCGATTATAATTTATAACAAAAGGCCCCATGTTTTATGGTATCACCTGTACCAGTCAGTCAGACTGAAAGACAACCCCTACAAACTTGGGAAAAGGCTAAGCAGATAATGAGTTTCTTGATGCCTTAATCGTCTACTTGACTACTAGGAACAGCTTCACGAATCTTAGGAAGCCTATAAAAACGTTCAGCGTTACCGAAATTAAAGTATGACGTCAGGTATGTCGCAGGAGTTACAAGTCATCGCAGTCAATTCACTTCTATATCGAACAGTTCTGAATCGTGCTGATTGCGAGCTTTTAAGCTTGTTCCACACGGATGCAATCCAGCGTCCCATCCAAGGTGACCTTGCTTATGGCCATTCATGTAGACGGTAGATGCAAATCAAATTCAAACAATTCACCTTGGATGGGAAGCTGGATTACATCCGTGTGGAACATGCTTTACTGACAAGTCATGTATGTCACAATGACGTCACAGAAAGCTAGATGGGAAAAAAGGTGTAGAAAAAAATGAACCAATCTCTTCACGCCACTTGATGTGCACACTTTTCCATTACGCTCGAACAAAAAATTAAATGGCGGTTGTATTAAGCGATGATGTCACCCAATGTTCTGTGCTCGCGACCTGTGTTCGGTGATCACGCTCAGCGCGATCAGCGACTGAAGTCGGGTCGTCGCCATTACCAGAACATTACTGAACAACCGACGTATTTTTAGCGACGCTTCTTTGTTTCGCGACTCAAATGAATTGTTTCCTGAAAATTCGAGAGCAATTTATTTTAACTTTGACTCATCTTTTATTTTTGTGTGTCATTAAGATGCCATCATTAGACGATTAACTTGGAGCATCGGTTTAGCGAGGGGCTAGCGATTACCTACTGACGCTACAGTTCATTACTGATCGTGATTGTAGAGATACTGTACTTGTTCCAGGTGTTTCAATCATTATTGCAATAAAGATGAATATAGTCAATGCCCTTGTGTTGGTTACGAATAGAAGTGGCCTCATTAGTCATGTAGGTACTGACTGCAAACTTCGTAAATATTGTTCAGAAGGGAAGGGCTTCAGACTAGCCCAAAAAGGTTAACAAATCGTCACAGGTATCTCTTACCCATATCTTTCTTTCTATGTATTAAGTTCAGTTTCCACCACAGGCATAGTTTGTGCTGCATCCACATTTGTTTTCAGCGTATTTATAACTGCGCGAGTGAAGCACGGGGGCGTTGCTAGTGGCGCCCCCACGCGGAGACAGCGTGGCGCGGCGTGCGCTGCGCGTGCGCCGGGCGTCGCTGTAGTAAACCACTAGTAAACAGACCGCCGACGCAAACACACGTCCGTGTAAACCGAGCCACGAGGCGGCCTTGTGGTGGCGGTGGCGGTGGTTACTAGGTAACTACTACCTATTGTTTTTCAGAGAGCCTAGCATGAATATTGTTGACGTATAGTAACGTAACGTAAAATTTTACCGTAGCTACAATACTCGATTCGCACATAATATTTATTTGAATTAGATACAATTTTCATATTTATGCAAGATATAAATTGTGTATACAGTGCCATATTATTAAACCAAAACACTATGGGAATGTAGTTTTTCACGTTCAAAATTCACTTACGTTAACGTTAATATATGTCAAAATATTCGTGCTAAGCCCTCTGGTCACTCAATCGCAGTCCACAGCTGGATAAAACATAGACCTCTCCTAATCAGCATCCAGTCTGTTCCAACCACTTTCTTAATGTTTTCGGTCCAACTAGCTGCAACTTTGTTTAAAAATGTAATAATATATTCTCGAGGATCATATTCTTTGATCTAACGTTCACTGGCTGCGTATATATCCAACTGCATCCTGACCACCTCCAGTTACAAGAACATACCATTGTCATGTAATGAAGAAGACCTTAGTTGTGATATAGAGTCAGTACTCTCTACCTGAGACCTGAGGGCCAATCTACTCATTTTTAGGGTTCCGAACATCCGTAAAAAACAGAACACTTATAGGATCACTCGGGTGTCTGTCTGTATGTCTTTCTGTCTGTCTGTCTGTCACAGCCAGTTTTCTGACCGATTCTGTTGTGATTTGTTATACATTTGGACTTCTGTGACCCAAACACGGAGGTGTTACGTAAATTATTATTTTTTTAGTATGGGGGTATAACACTAATATATCTCTCACCTCCATAAAAGCAAAGTTTATTCAAAACATGTTTACTGAAGTTTTCGGAGACTCACTGACGCCTCCTTCAAAGACAATGTTTTTCTCAAGCTGTTATCACATCACGCTGATATAATCAGTGTGATGTGATAACAGCTGGCACGAGTGCGGCGAGTGATCGCCGATGACGTCACGCCTGATCATCAGATCTGAATCAATCTTGTGTACCTACTACATACATAGGTATCTTTGTTAACATTAAGATGCGGTGATTAAAGTAATTAAACATTGACAGATAGTGCCTTGTGTTGTGTTTGTGACGAGTTTTACGCTTAACAATGTATACATATAGCCAGTTAGAGTTCGTGACTACTGATTACCATGAAATAACGGCTTCAAGTGTGGCGTTATCTAAATTGTCAATAAGTTCTTGTCAATTGCCAAGAATTTCACAGTTCTCTGTGAAATGCTATCAAAAATTCAACATCCAATGCAATTAGATCTGCTGTAAGCAGATCATGAAATAATGGCTCTGGGCTAGCCCTTTAGATTAGTTGTGAAAAGAAAAAACAGACAAAATGGACAGTACTGAGGATATATGAGGGTAGTGTTTAAAATGGGTTAATTAATATTTCCAGAGATAGGGAGGTCCAGCGCATGATCGCATGACGTCCCCGTCACAATCGCACGACACGACGCAGTACGCAGCACGCAGCAGGTCCGCGCTGGGAGCTGGTACAATCACAACAAACGGAACATTTTCAATTTTCCACGCGAAGGATCTCCAAATCGGAAATCTGTATTCCGCTACAAAATTGAGAATCGCGATTTTATTAAAATCAAGGGGAAGAAGAATATTCTTATTTTTTGACACCGACTTTTTTAAATTGCATCGCTGGGCCCAAGGGCGGAGGAGGGGGGGGTGAAGGGTAGGCAGACACTGAAGGCATTTGCATTTTTATACTATAATTAAGCCCTCCAGGGGCTGAGGTCGGCGGCTCGCACTCCGGCACTCCCGCACTCCCGGAGCTACACGAAATGTGGATTAATTTTATATTTTTTCGCGCTATTAATTTGGGAGGTCGTTAATTGCGGTATATTCTTATTAGACTGACCGTAATTAATGATAATGGCGCGCAATTACGGCTCGTTAGACACATTTTCATGGTGATCATTTCGGTTAAATTTTGTAAAATGATAATTTAGTCATTATTTAGATCGTTTGAAGTTTCGTTTTTCTCGAAAAACGGCCGCTTGTGGGAATATTAATTAAGATAATTTTGAAGGAACAACAATTTATACATTCCCCCGTCATTGCATTTCTTTTAGACTTGGCCTTCAAGACCAGAGCGGATACTCATTCAACTCAATCTACACTAATATTTTAAAGAGAAAAATTATTCATTTTTGTTTGTCTACACTATCTACACTTCTACTTCTACACTAATATTATAAAGAGGAAAGATTTATTTGTTTGTTTCAAATAAATAGGCTCCGAAACTACTGGACCGATTTGAAAAATTCTTTCAGCAATGGATAGCTACATTATCAGGGAGTAACATAGGCTATATTTTATCCCCGTACTCCCACGGGAACGGGAACTACGCGGGTGAAACCACGTGACGTCCGCTAGTAGAAATATAAAAAGCATTAGGTGATACACATCTTATAAACTTTTGCATTTATAATACTAGTAGGAAGTGGGACAAGATGGGCAGGTCTTCTGTTTCCATATTCTGAGCAAGATACTCCCAGTTTACAGTTCACACACTGAACTCGTGGCGGGTTCACGCGAACTCTTTGATTCGTGATTTTATTGCTGACTGTAAAATAAACAAAGTTGTTTGCGATGCGGCTCAGCCCTACGCTCCTGCGCCACGACGACGGGAGATAGAGAAGGTCCACTTGTAACAAGAAGTGGCGAAGTTGTGCCAATTTCAGCAGAATAGGTTTTCTCCCTTCTGTGGGTGTTGTACTAAAAACTTTCGATGGTGCATTGGTCATGTTTACCTGATTTATGATAAAACCTGTTGACCCGCGCAACTTCGTCTGCTCCGCTCCTATTGGTCTTAGCGTGATGGTATACATATAGCCTATAGTCTTCCTCGATAAATGGCCTATCTAACTCTGAAATTTTTCAAACCGGACCAGTAGTTCCTGAGATTAACGCGTTCAAGCAAAAAACAAACAAACTCTTCAGTATTAAGTATAGATTTAGTGTCATTTGGGAATTATATGTATTTGTACCTATAGGTTAAAGTAAGTACAGGAATTGTATATCTACATACATGTGTACCTAGGTATTGATGTAAGATCTTTATGTATATAAATATGGATGGTTAAAACAGTAGTGGAAGACCAAATAAAGTGAAAGGATTGTGTGAAACACGATATTCTGGCAAGACAGGAGATTACTATTGAGATGATGGCGACTTATACAGAAGTATGGAATAGTTCAAACAAACTGTGAAAGCTGTAGATGTACTAGTATGGATCTTCTATGTAAGCTATGTGCTGGCGCCTGGCCGCGCTCGGGCCGGCTAGTAACAGATGTTCGGTAATTACGCGTTTTACGATTCATGCGACCGTAAACCGACGCGCCGCACAATGGAGAATTTTATTAAACAGCTGTAAAATATATGTAATCATATACGGTACGGTTTTATGGATCAAAAACGTTTTTGGCAATACATAAAGGTCTTTGCTGTTCAATAATACTGTTACGCGATTTTCAACCATATAGCCCAAACTACAAGGTTGCAAGTTCTTTTTAAATGTCGTCGTAAAAGTAAGGCAAAGTTATACTTACTGAAATTGTCACCTTTCCTTTGTGAAGTCGGGTTTATTGCGTTTTTTGTTAAGTACGGGTAACATTTTATGATATTAGTCGATTGTTAGTTTTACGACTTATATTGTTGTAAATTATATCAGTTAAAATGTGATTTTGTAATAAGACTTGATCCGTTTTTGGAGACAGATCCCACGATCAACATACAGTTAAGATTTATAGGGGTGACGCTAGGTAGCAAAACTGTTTGAGTTCGATTTCGTTCTGGATATACATAAAACGCTGTAAGTATGACTAAATCAGGACATTTCAATACATGGCTTAAGGGTTATTTGCACTACAACAATCCGCTCAGACATACAGTACCTAAGTTCAGGGTGATAATAAAAATCCTACATTCCCCAGATTCCCCTGCACCACTGTGTAACAGCCAACCCCGAGGGAGTCATCACGCCACTGGCTGCCACCCTCGATCACGTGGCTGCAACAACAAAGCCTAACGAAGTGGCGTGATCTCCGGGGGGGAGATCACGCCACTTCGTTAGGCTTTTACGATCTCCTCCTGCGAGGGACCATCAGCAACCTGACGCTCGTTAGGTGTGCCCTAGCTGGCTGGGTTTATAGCTTGCCGGAGTTAAGGAGTTGTATTTTTTATTGAGACCTAGTATTCAGAACTACAACGATTTGCTAAGATATGTGTGGGTGTTTTTGTCATTATATTAAAGAATGCTCATTTTTCCTATGCTACGTATTAAAAGTTTCACAAATAATTCAACAGTAGTTGTGGTGTTATTTCCATGCATTCATTCATGAAACAGTTCTAAACTATTTCTATTTAATCTCAATAGATGGCGTTGCGTGTATGTGCTTCACGTAATGATAATTAATTTGTTTTGAAACCTTTAAATACAAATATCTTTTGATACGAGTAAGCCGATTGCGATGAAAGAAAAACTATGTTATACCTCCAGTTACGTACATGTATGAAAGTTATCTACGTTATTTTTGTACGTTTTACGTGATGCCTGCACATCCAAACAGATAACCAGACAAAAAATCCAAAAGTGATGGAAATGGGTTCTGTTATTTATCCTTTATCTCCCTGGCTATTATTTTTTTAATGGACAAAAACTATTCTTCTACAGATTTATTTTATGTATAGATAGATCTCTTTAAACCGTTTTAAATTTTATATTAGAAATAGGTGGAGGGTGAGACTGGTTTGCGTGAGGGCCGCCATCCATGGCTACACACAATAGTCTATCACCTACAGCGAGGACAACAGCAACATATCATGTAGAGTGAGTGATTAGTGCCACCTGAAGTACAGACAGACAGTCGGGCAACAAGGAGATATAACGGTAGGTATGTTAGGTTAGTGATTTACATCCACTACACTCATTCATGTCTCTGCGGTACAATAAAAAACAATGTAATTTTTTTTATTCAATAAAATCTATTTTAAAACACGGACAAAAAGTTAAATGAAAATCATCTTTCAAGCAGTCTGATGCAGTAGTGGTAGTAGTGGCAGTAGTGGCGAATCTGTGATTGAACTAAAGTAAACGCCACCAACTGCATCAGACTTCTCGAATTATATAGATAGTATTTTGCGATCGTGTTTTTTGATAAAAAAAACAATATTAAAAAAAAATAGTATTGGTTTTTTCGCTCTCTAGCAAATACACCCTTAAACATCCTCGAACACCCTTTAATAGTTATGAGCACGTACTTCTGGAACAGCCTGTATACGTCACCAGAAAATTGCAAACGTCGTAAGATTGTAAAATATCGCGTGAAATTGTAAAATACGGACATACCTGTTGGAAACTATTGAATTTGAGTTGGATTTATTGTATAAAAAACGATTTTTCCATTATATAATCGAGAAATCATCTATACTATCTATACTAATACATAAAGCTGAAGAGTTTGTTTGTTTGTTTGCTTGAACGCGCTAATCGCAGGAACTACTGGTCCGATTTGAAAAAATATTTCAGTGTTAGACAGCCCATTCATCGAGGAAGGCTATAGGCTATATATCATCACGCTAAGATCAATAGGAGCGGAGCAGTAATGAAAAGTGTGACGTAGACGAAGTTGCGCGGGTCAGCTAGTAATTCAATAAACAACAAAAATCTTACGTAGTCTGCATTTTTTCGGTGACGTATACACTCAACGGTAGGTTCGGTAGACAGCCAGCATCAGGTCTACTAGCTGTCTTGCATTTTTCTGACCTGAACTTGTGTGGCACACAATCTATACTAATATATAAAGATGAAGAGTTTGTTTGTTTGTTTGCTTGAACGCGCTAATCTCAGGAACAACTGGTCCGATTTGAAAAATTCTTTCAGTGTTAGATAGCCCATTTATCGAGGAAGGCTATATATCATCACGCTAAGACCAACAGGAGCCGAGAAGTAATGAAAATTGTGACGCAGACGAAGTTGCGCGGGTCAGCTAGTGTTAAATAAAATGAAGTTTCCTTGTATGTGTTCCACCAACATAGTGTTTTTTTGCTTTATTTTCACTGCTACATTTTCAACACTGTTTGTAATAAACATGGCATTGCCTACGTGACTCCTATAGCCTACGTCCTGTGAGCTCGAGATAACGATACACTGAGAATCAGGTCACCGCACCGTGTGGAATATCTCCGGGCGCTTTTTTTTTAAGGACGGGAAATCATCAAATGACTCCTCGCTCTGAACGGAACAGAAGGGAGTGTCACACTCTTACTGACTAAAACCCATCCGTGTTCCTCCTAATGCCCTTTGCGATCCAGGGCCGCGGTGACTCTTTCGAACAAATTCCGCAACATAGCTCCGGACGCTACGAGTACCTATGTACGAGGATATTAATAGTTACTCATTTTCATAGAAATGCGATGAACTCAGCTGTCGAGATTTTTCCTCTACGTTATCATTTTGATTGAATTTGACAATTTTCAGGAAAAAAGTTATGTTATCACTTCTCTGTAAGAAGAGGATATAAAGCTTTGTTCACACGATGGCAACTAATGGCAAGTACAGTGTCTTCTGTCGATGTGACTAAAATAGACTTTTCTGTTTACAAGACATGACACATGTTGACTATGACACGACTGTAGACAGGACCTTATGTTGTTCTGAATGATGAGTTACTTGACAGTACAGTAACATTCATGGTGGCCCTGTGGCATTGTTCCTTTGTGTGGACGAGGTTTTATGAAAACAACATACAGTAAACATAATATTTGTAAGGTATAAAACACATAGATTATAAACCACATGATTAAGAACGACATGGTTCTTCTAAAAACACTGAATCATCTGAAGAAGCCACTACTGAGTGAGATTGATCGGTATGGTGTGATGGTAACATACCACACACACACACACATACAGACATGGTCGTTACGTACGCACACATTGTGACGTCACCCCACGGTGTTAGGAACAGGTTTAAATGATAGATGGGTAAACAATAGCACGAAATTACAAAACACGAGATAGCTGTGTACATGAAGGGGTGAGCAGAGATGAGAAGAACCTTCACTTTTATATTTTTTGAAGAGTGTGCGCCATCACATAACGATAATTACAAGTCTCAAATCCGATATTCCCGTGCACTAACAGCTTCGCAAATTGAGTGCTCGCCAATTATTCCTGGCAACGTTCTCAAAGGAAATTGGACCTTAAATTGTCGGCTTTGTACTCGACAAAAGTACAAATAAAGTCCGTTGGACTCGCAGTACGTTTCCATTCGCTGCCACCTGCTACTCTGCTGCGGGTGGTTTGTGTTATGTACAGGTTGGCGAGCGGCGTCGCGGGTCAGCATTAGTGGAGGATAAAGGGCTTTTAGTGACTGTTATTTTGCATTTACCTACATAACATAATATGGTAGGTATGCATGTGGGCTACTGGGGATTTAGAATACCTATTTTTTCATCAACGTTTTAGAAGAAGTGAAGAAGATTATCTACTAAACCGTTTTAGGCGGTTTTAAAACGTTTTCTTGATTTATACCAGAATCATTCTTGAAATAAATCGTAATTCATAACACGTGTTAGTGAAATCTTTGGTAAGATCTTTATTAGACAGTAAACTCTCGATACATTTTGAACAGATCATTTTAAATACAATAAATCTCATGAAAATTCTTTAGTTTCTGATTTATCCGAGTCATATTGAGGCGACTAAGGGACTCGCCAGAGAATGGGCAGCGACCTTTGTAAAACTCAACACCATACACTGCGATCGCCACCTCGCCAAGCGTGGCGATTGTGGACGAAGACATCTTTCGGCTGCTATGATGATGATATTGAGATAAATGATTTAACAATTTTACGCTATATGTTATGAACTTACGGCGTTCGTAATAATCCGGTGGGATAAGCGAAGCTAAACAAAAATACGATCTACAATTTTCTCATTTCACCACACAGTAAAATAATTCAGGCACTCAAACTGAAAGGTAGAGAGGCAAGGTTCAGTAACCCCACATGATTCGTTGAAGCCCTTCACAAGAACCTGAACGAACGCTCGACGGAACCAATCGATCTCGTCAATTTCAATTTTAATAACTTTATTGGAAAAATCGTCGAGTGAAATATTGCCAGCTTGATTACGAAAATGAAAGGCTTCTGTGGAAAAAGGTAATGTATTTTTGAAAAAGTAACTTGTTGACGATATTACAAGGTTTCTTGTATAGACTCAATTTATTTAGCATTGTATAATTTCATCCATTTTAACGGCACATGTGTAAGTACTGTGTAACTTAAGCTATAGCTATCAGTTTTAGGTGTGTTTTTGACTTGAATGTACCCTGGCGGTTGGGAGTGTCATGCTCACACAAAAGTCTGGCTGATGGTGGCGTATGCGTTGGAATCATTTGGCTCCCTTCACAATGGTTGAGCCGAATGGTGCTAGTGCATGCGTCATGTTCGTGAACGGGCGCTGTCAGTTGGGACTGGTCATTTCTCAGCTGCCATGGTTTATTTTAAATATTTCTTTGAATTATTCCTTTTTATCCTGTTCGTCTTTTACATCGTTCTCACGTTTATATGTATAATTTCAACATGATGTAAACAAAACTTTGTATCAATTTATTATTTTTAAAGAGTGTCCGTGGAGTTTCTTGCACGTTCTACTTCATAGAGATCTACGCTTTGGAACGTGCAAATAGCTTCATCTTTTTGGACCGACCGACCTTGACAATTCATTTGTGCCTGTAAATGGTTTATTTGAAATGAATATTTTGAGTTTGAGGTACCATGGTCTCAGCCTTTGGTATATTATAATTTAAATCGCCACGTTGGATACCTCTTGATGACGTTGTAAACGATGTACCGACAGAACCTGGTTCCTGGCATTCATTTCAGTGCTGCTCACTGTTCAGGGTCGGAATTGAAATTCAGTAAGTAGCCACTTTTTTAACCTGAAAAGAACTTCATACTCATTTGATGGGGACAAGAAGTCACTTTACTAAACTTCGTTATTTTTGAGGTGATGATTTGTATTTCAATTTCAATCTTTATTGCGAATACAGTACATAGTTTTACATTCCAGCTGTTAGGTGAATGCGCAGTTCACTGTATTTTACCAATTTAGGCATGCAAAATTATTATTTAAATTATAAATGTAATTAATTATTGTAAACATCATATTAAGTTAAAATATACAATTTCATAAATGTCAACCAAACCAATTACTCAAATTAAACAAATGTCATCAATTATCACTAAAATTATGCTATGTCAAAAATTAAAATTAAAACGTATACAATGTCATAAATCGAGATCAAAGAGTAATGTCAAAGAATAAAATGTCACAATAATAAAATAAAAAGTAATAATAAAAATAAAACGTAACTAATGTCAGAGTCAAAAGGTAATGTCAGTATATTCAAAACATAATAAATTAATGTAAAGAAATGAAAATGAAAATAAATCGGACTAAAGTAATAACTATAGTACCTATGTACTGTTATACAGATATATTTAGATATATTTCTTAGAATGTATTATATCGTAGTTGCACCCATATATGTATACTAGCTTTTGCCCGCGACTTCGTACGCGCATATCCCGTTTTTTTCCGTTTTTTTTTCCGTTCCCGTAGGAATTTCCCGTATAGCCTATAGCCTTCCTCGATAAATGGGCTATCCAACACTGAAAGAATTTTTCAAATCGGACCAGTAGTTCCTGAGATTAGCGCGTTCAAGCAAACAAACAAACAAACAAACTCTTCAGCTTTATATATTAGTATAGAGTATAGATGTGTGCTTTATATGTACGTAGCTACAAACGGAACTGCACAAGGTTCTAAAATACTATACTTGAGCCTTTAATGGAATATTTTGTATGTATGCTTTATATCATGTTTATATTCTACATACTGTTTGTCTGTTCAGAGAGTGTCACAATGTTTGGAGCGGCTCTTTACTACTTCTAATAATAGCATTCGTGTATGTTATATTAGGACATAAATTAATGGTAATATAAAATCTGATACTCTTATATACTTAATATATAAAGCTGAAGAGTTTGTTCGTTTGAAACCGCTAATCTCAGGAACTACTAGTCCGATTTGTAAAAATATTTCAGTGTTAGATAGCCCATTTATCGACGAAAGCTATAGGCTATATATATTATCACGCTAAGACCAACACGAGCGGAGCAGACGAAGTTGCGCAGGTCAACTAGTATTTAATAATTGGTTCTAGAGGAACAGAAAATAATTATTAAAGCGCTTTTCCTTTCTGCTAATTTGATATTATTTCGTATAATTATTATTTATAGTGTTGCTGTGCCCGACAGGGTCCATAATTGTTTCTATTATTCATATTTGGCACCTGTGTGAGTACATTATGGATTGCAATAAACGACTCGAGATACTTCGACAGCTCCGGAATGACGTCATTTCACCAACTCTCTTAATTACTCTAGTTATTTTCGTACAAAAGCCTCGTCATAATGAGACGAATTTGAAGAGTTTCACGAACAATTGCGTGTTTGTTAGCTATTGTTGGAAAATTGTTTGTTTATGGTTTAATAATATATAAAAGACAATCCGACAAAGTTCTGAAAGGGAATAAAGTAGAAGGGAGTTCTCTTTTAATTATAATCATGCAGTTGAACAGGCTTGAAAACTTTTTTGGTAACCCACGTTTTAAATAAAGCTTCATGTATTACTAGTTGCCGCCCGCGGCTCCGCCCGCGTGAATGTCGAAAATTATCCCATTATTATTGTGCAGAGAGTAATTGAAATTAAATAAATAAATAATAATAATAAGGGAACATAATCCCGGAATACAAATTCTACGTATTATTCCAGACTATAATCTACCTCTGTACCAATTTCATCAAGCTCCGTTCAGCCGTTCTGACGCGGACGTGATTGAGTAAGTAACCATCCAGAAATCCAAACTTTTGAAGTACCTATAGAAGTGTACAGACTACTAGGAAACCTTTTTTTTTTTAATAGAACGTATTTATTTCCAATCGAATTTTCTTTCCCAAAGTCAATTATGTAGACAGGTATATCTACAGTTTATAAAATCAACATCAGTCTTGCTGTTAAATTCTAAATTGGAGATCATCCAAGGGTCATGGAAGTGACTAGTGGTCCTTAATAATGCATGCCCAAAACTGGCGCTAAACCCCTGATATATTATCACGGCGAATATAATCCTAGTAGATTGTACTGTGATTACTTCGTACCCTCTCTCGGAGCCCAGAACATTGGGACTGTGCCCTGTGCTGACTGATGCCGGTGATCCCTGGATATGACCAAAACTGACATACTATTATACGTTACCAATGGACGAGCTTCTTGGTTTGTGACATCGCTAAGGCCCATGATCTGTAGAATCGTTTCAGAATTTGACCCAGGTAGAGGTGGCGCGTTAGATGCGTACCGCATGGCCTGGTTTAAGGTGCTTTAGTAAAAGGATATGTACCTTCCTGGACGAATATTCCTGGGAATAGGTAGATTCCCAGAAAAACAATCAAGTCCCCGGTTTAGCTTTTTCAAAAATTACAACCGTCCACATAAAAGTGTACCTCTTTTTATCAAGAAGTGACGTAACATTCCCCCATTCCTGAACTGTGATATGACTTCGACGCACTCCTGCACTTTGTCATATTTTATTGCAAAAAAAGCATAATAACACAAATTACTTGTCCAATACTTTTTGTTAATCATACTGCCTAGGCCTTAATAGAATCATATTTTGTATCTTGGAAACATCAATTTAAAGGAGTCCTTTGCTCAGCTGTGTACCTATCGTATAAATAAGAGAAATGGAGACAAGTTTCCGGTTCAAAATTATTTTAGCAAATGTACTACAACAACGTAATACCGTCTCTCTAACTTCTTAGCTCGTAGCCTCCGACCTTCAGGCTCTGTAGGCTCAGGGTGACAGCAGGGGAGTCGGGAGCTTAGCGCTCAATTTGCAGCTACATGTGTCAGCGGCGAGTTCTAATGTCGGATCACCGGACTTAAGCTGACGCGCATGTAAACTAATTACGGGGGAATTAAATCCGTAGTGTATTGTGGAGTTCAATTTTTTAACCGACTTCCAAAAAAGGAGGAGGTTCTCAATTCGGTTGGTATTTTTTTATGTATTTACATTTATTCTCTCTCATCTATGATGTACACCGATTACTTCGAGGTTTCTGTTCCGATTTCTGTAATTCTTTTTAGTTCGATGCGGTATACTTGCCATTTGGTACCGTAAATAAATTAATTCAGTTTGGCTCAGCATTTTTTTGTTTTATGAGCATTTCTGCTTATTTCAATTTCTGCGTAGACGAAAACGTCGTCCAAGTATCACCACTTAAAAGTCAAAAATAAAAAACTTTTTACACAAAAATATGACCGACTTCCAAACAAATCACTTCAAAGTATGAGATATTATATCATTTCGGAAGTCAGTGTTAAAAACAAAGAAACAAAACCAAAATCACCGACTTCCGAAATTTGGGTTATCTTATACTTTGTAGTGTTCTATTTGCAAGTCAGTTATATTTTGTAAAAAAAAAGGTTTATAGGGATTCCGATGGTAGATTTTTTTGGCTAGCAACCAAAATGTGAAACTGCTTACCTAAAAGTGAAAGCTACAGGATTTGATGCAGTTTTTCCAATTTAAGTACCCAAGAGTTGATAGGAAATAAGGCTAGGTTTTTTCCGAGGCCAAACTGGTTTCCTCATCATCATCCACAGCCGGACTTCGCCCTCTGCATAGGCCTCTCTTTTCTTGTGTCAGTCCCCACGTTCCTGTGCCGCCTCATCCAGGTAAACTGCTTTAGGTATCCAAATATCTGCAAAAGCAGAAAGTAATGTTGCGCGGGTTGTTCCTGTATCTGTGTGTGCCAAATAAATAAGTTTTCTTTTTGCTTTCTTTACGATTATAATCCCCAAAGTTTATGTACCTAAAGTGTCACGTTAGCTCGTAAAACATTCGTTGCAGCTGATGAGGTATTGAGCAACCGAACACATGGCACGATGGCACACAATACCGACCCAGCTCCACTATATAATGTACTAAACTCAATCAATCCTTTATTTTTTCCATATGCCTCAAAGCAATGCAATTCGGGACATAAAGTCACTGTAACAAGGTTTAAAATTCATTGGCATCGATCAACGACAGATCTAATTTCATTTTAATTAATGCCTGCACTTTGATAATAAGACCAACCACTTGTCTCTTCGGTCTAAAAATAGAACGAACGAGTGTTCAATTTTGATTCTTGTAGTTAAACGTTAAGGTCGGTATTGGTTTGATTGGTATCTTCAAGCCGTTGTTAAGGGGGGTCGGCAGGCTCACGTGTGCGTTATGCGGCGATGAGTGCTCCACTTCAGTTGTAGCATCGTATGTTCAGTTATCACATGGTTACATCTTCTTAGCGGTTATTATTACACTGATAACTACAAATGATGAAAAGTCCTCAGACGAATATACGTAGGTCCTTAAGTATATTCGTCTGAGGAGTTGTTTTCTAACTGTTTATCTACTGCTCTTATGAGAAGTCCTGTGCGGTGATAGGAAGTAATGAGCTTGTTGCTTAATAATTACAGCCGCATGGATCGCTCTTCAAGGTTAAGCAACGCTAGGCGAGGTCGGACTGTGGATGGGTGATCATCTCAACATACCGGGACTCTTCCGTACCTCGAAGAGCCCGGTAAGTCCCAGCTGTCATCTGAAGATCTTTTAAGGATTGTCAGAAGCCAGAAAATTTGGCACCAGTCTTGCCAAGAAATACCGCGTTACCCGTTACTGGGTCGTTGAGGTCTGGGGCAGTCGCACCACGGAAAATACTGGTATTCAGCTGAATTCGGTTTGACTGGGAGCCGACCCCAGATACCTAGTTTTGAAAAGGCTAGGTAGAGGAAGAGGCAGTGGTAACCTACATCGACATCACTACCTGTCTGAACGTTAATGTTCTGAATACTTCACTCTGAAGTTCACTTATTTGCGTAGGCGTTAGCATTCCTGAAACTCCAACGAGTTGTTTTAAAAAACATTCTTTAGGTTATTTTTAATTCAGACATGTTCGGTATTCCACTAGCGCGGATACTTTTTCATTTAAATCGTAGAAATAGTTTCACAAATTAAATATTCCAGGTGTTTGCAGACGAAAAAGGAATTTTGATGCTGAAATATTCCCTTTTTTTGTAGCGTGTACTTAAAAATGTGGAAAATACAAGTATTTTTGTCCTTTACAAGCATTTTGGTCAATAAGATTCCAACAGGCATATTTATTAAAAAGAATTAAAGCATATGCTTAGTTTAGTACTGGTTTCAAATATAATATTTATAGATTGATGCCCGATTTCTGAGGTACTTTATCGGTCGTTTATCTGTCGATTGACCACTAACCAACCAATGACGTTATGACGAATAGCGTTCACGGACAGATAAACGACCGATAAAGTAGGTACCTCAGAAAGCTGGCATTAATAAATAATTTGTTAATCGTTAGGCAGCTATAATTGTGTCGTTGATTTCTTCCAATTATGTCAAGACTGAAAGCAAGCTGCACAGTCAGGTCATCCTGACTGTGCAGCTCCAGTTCTGAATCAGTAGGAAATATGCAAGTGGTGGTGGTCTGTCACCTTACAGTCCAGTCCTAAGCCTATCTCAATCAAAAGTTCAAAACTGTCCGAGCGCTGTCCAAGTTTGAAGACAACTTTTTAAACAGACGAATGAAGAAGTCTCATAACGCTAATATCATTGAACAGCCCGCCGCCGCCCGCCGCCACCGCCCGCCGTTGTTCGCGACGGCACTCCGAGCTCAACAGAAAAGTAGCAAAAACACATTAAGAGGGCAAACTTGAGTGTTGAAAAGTTTCTTTATTAAATGTTGCAACCCTTCCTGATTAGCGTCGCGAGGAGTGAGTTAATGAGGACGTGGAGAGACGCCTGTCGCAATGTCGCTATGTCACAGGCCACTTCTGGGCTGACAGCATCACAACTTGGTGAGCTGCCCTCTTCTTAATACATTTACTCTGTCGTCCTCCCGTCTTCGCTCTCTATTGTAAACTCTCGCAGATTAATGAAGTGTAAAAAATGAACTTGTGTAACGATGACTAATTATAGACGCCATGTTTTAAGAGAGGTGTATCCGTTTCACTTCGAATTTAATAAAGGTATACGTTGTCTGGTTGAGTTATCCATAAACCCATAGCGTATCTACTAGCTAGCTACCTATTCGAATGGTGATTCATTTAATTGGATTACATTAGTTACGAATGTCATTCGATAAATCGAGTCCAATTGATTTTGCCAAATATGGCGCCGGATGGTTTGTTTTCGTTCCAAGCCGTGTTTTGGAAAGGCACAATATTGTCCCGTCGACAATCTCCACGCTATGGAGTCACTGACCACAAACACGTTGGAATCGAAACGGACCAAAATAACACAATTTATGTAAATGTTTTTATTCTTGTCTCTTTTTATTATATTTTTATGTCGTCGTAATGCGTTCATTAATTTAACTTTATGGCTGAAAACTGCAATGAACCGGTTTTTCAACTTGTATTTTTGTGTTAAAGGATTTTAAACTTTATCATATTTGGGCAGGATTGGTTTTCTCTTGTTAAGATGCTTTGAGATAAGCTGATGGATCAAGTTGTTTTTCAAGATAAAATTGTATTTTATTATGGATTCACGTGCACGTGTGAACACTGTGGACACTGTGGACACATTCTATTATTATCTGATCAACACAAGTTTTAATTTAAACCAGAGCTTGAATTTTTTCCGCTTAGTTTAGGTAGGTAAGCTTTTACAGACTGCACCTGCCTGTGCCAAAAAGTAAAGGCTGAAGAAGTGGTTTACTAATCTTTGCACGTCAGCATGAAGTTGAAGACGTAGCGATGGCGGGCCTTCCACAAGGTAGACCGATGATAATGCCTGCGGAAGCTGTTGGAGGCGTGAAGCACAGGGCCGTGAGATGTGGTGACAGTTGACACTTATTTAATTGGAAATTAGGAATAGCGTGGGTTCTACTTCAATCTCAAAACCAACTGTCTTCGGGGCAGTGTCAGTCACCAAAGCAGAGCAGTGACTCTTCTGCCCCAGCGCTGCACAGGGGCGGCGGCCGCGCCCGAGGTGATTATCCGCCAGTGTAAACACAGAACACTGTTGCCATGTCCCTTATCTGTTATCTCTTATCACCACCTCGCCGTTGACAGGCGAGCGCAGCAGTAAGCGTGCGTCCGCGCTGCCCTTGCACGAAACGACGCCTCATTAGTTCATTATGAATGTTTACTCATATGTTAGGTATACATATGAATGGAGATTTGCTATCTTTTAGTGATAAATATTAGGTGTGGACTTTGTTTTCATTGATTAAGAAAATAGAGGAGTAGATATCTATACCTGCCTAAGTCCTAAAGGTATCAGCATCATAATTCACTCATTCTCTCATTCCATGTTATATTAATTATATTTACCATTACACCCTACCAGTTACCACCCTCCATATTATATCACAGACCGTTGTACCATATTCTAACAAATAAATGATTATGATTACTCTTGGAATAAATATGTTGTAGTTACCTAGCTAGATTTAGTAATAGTAAATTGAAATAGAAATCTTGAGGTGGTTTAGAAACTCTAACACTAGGGTGTGTGGGGTCGTTAGACCTTACCATGGGGTCCCAACACGAAGAAAGAAAATTTAGTTCTAATAAATAATAATAGATGGCGTGACATGTATCGATTTTTATTGAAGTTTGTGTAAAAATATTTTTTTTCTTTTTAATGGTCTTTAGAATAGTATGTTCTTATTTAATAACCTCCCCTAAGCCCTAAATTATGGAATAATGGGCTTCTTACTCAACTTTGGAAGATTATTGGAACGAATCATTTAAAATCCGTACATTATGTAGCAATAGATGGCGCTGTTCGAAATTTTAGAGTTTGCTATTCAACTCATTCATTAAATTAAATACTACTACTCGGGCGAGTTGCTTGGTAACTGCCTCGAATGACGTTTGTGAAAAGTGCAGTGTGCACAAAAATTTTTTGTTACCATTTCATATTCTTTTACGAAAATTCTTATTTTGTTTTTTTATTAAACATGTTCATGTAGGTTTATTATTAAATCGAATGTATGAATCTGTATTAGTTATCTTGCATTTACCAACACAATATTTAACATATTTAGCCATTCAAATCTTTAAATCTTTATAAACAATTATATCGCGATCTATTTTCAAGGAAACATTCATAATAAACACTAATCTCAATCATAGAAAGATTATTATAGTAGAATAGCAAATCAGTGCTAGGAATCCCAAACTGAAATAAAGATTCAATATTAATACCTAATGTAGGTACCTATTAGTTTTACGTTTTTTTTTTTTTAACTTAAGAATCGAGTAAGGTTATGTACCTAATTTAATTGTTTCATTAACTTAAATAAGTATTCAAGTAATTTAAACAATTAAGTAATGTGAATAATTTGAACTTAAATGGAACAATTCGATTTCGATGAAAATAACAATAATTAATAGGTGTAAACGCAACGGTAATGATGCTATCCCTACTGTCTTCGACGTCACTATAGGTACTAGCACACCACAAAGTAGGCATATAAGAAAATTTGTGACAACGCAAGCTTCAAGGTCAAGTCTAGTATTAGGTATAGTATCTGTGGCCTAGCTAGCAGTAGCAGTAGAACCCGTAGTGGGGTCTCCGTCTAGGCTGAACGAATAATATGGCGAACCAAATTTAAAAACTCCGACCTCGACTTAGGTGCTGATAAATCCACCTCCGTAACATTGTAGGATGCTACCTACATACAGTTGCAGTGATAAATTTAGGAACAAAAATATTCGTATTTACAACGTGTAACAGAATAAACGCAATACCTCTTAAGGGGTCATTGTACTCATCATTATGAACAACTTTTACTATGGAACCAATCACGAAATCGCGAAAAAAAAAAGGTGTTCAGTACATTTTGTCTAGTTATGCGCACAGAAAAGTATGGGGGCGAAGATGTTTTTTTTTTCGCGATTTCAGTGTAAGAACCGTGATAGGTAGACAGTTGAATTATTCACAGAATGTGTATATATTGCCGCTAATACAAAAAAAATGGCCAAGTGCGAGTCGGACTCGCGTGCAAAGGAATCCGAACGAATTTATTTTTTTAACATGTTATTTTAACACTACAGACTTCTAATAGGTTTTTCCTGTAATCTTTAGGGAAAGATCTATAATCTCCATTTTTGGCTCAGTAGTTTCGGAGATAAGGGGGGGAATGGTAATTTTTCGTCTAATTTCTTGAATAACTTCAAAACCATTTATTTTAAAATTATGAAAAAAATATATTTAAAACCCTCATAGTAAGCACTTTCATTTGATATGTCACACGATATTGTTCAAAAAACTTTTTTTTTTAATTTTCTAGTTTGACCCCAAACGTGACATCCATACTAAAAATTTTATAGTTTACGTAACGCGTCCGTGTCGTAAGAAGTCCATATGTGTACCAAATTTTAACAGAATCGGTCCAGTGGATCCGGAGAAAACTGGCTGTGACAGACGGACAGACAGACAGACACCCGAGTGATCCTATAAGGGTTCCTTTTTTTTTCGGAACCCTAAAAAGGGGGACCATAACCCGAAAATAACAAGAAACGGTTATTTTCGGGTTATGTTACGGAAACCTTCGTATAAGAGTCCGACTCGCACTTGACCGGTTTCATACTTTGAAGTATCTTTACTAAAATCTATAGGTATTTACAGATTTTCATTTATTCTATACAATCTATTTGGTTTTAAAAATGAAAGTAACTTATTGTCGAATTTAAAATTTCCCAAAAAACTAAAGGGAGCTCCCATTCAAGAAACGTGTTTTGTTTCTGGTTCGGAACCCTTCGTGTGAGAGTCCGACTCACACTTGACCGATTCTGTAGGCACTTTACAGAGTTTTATCTAATTCTATCCAATCTATTTGGTTTGAATAATAAAAGTAACTTGTCAAATTATAAACGATGTTTTCACTATTTTGAGTAAATATTCGAGTCATTTTAAATATTTGTTGAAATCTCTACATTACTCTCGTAACGACGACGTCAGCTTCAAGGTCAAGTGGACAAGCAACAAACAATACAGTACCTACAATACGCTTTCAACGCCATCTATTAGTTGGAATTCGAGGAAATCGCGCTTGCAAGTTGTCACTGCTAACACCATCTAGCACGCGGACTCAAAACCAAGATAATTCGTCTGAATTATTTTTTTACGGCGGTCGCGTTTCTTTGTATGAGATGAGGCATCTGTACGCTAGTATTATATTATCTGTGACCTTACTAACCACACGATAAGAAGAAGGAAGAGAAATGGAAACTTAGATCATACAAGATCGCTTTTAGCGATAAGGCCGCCCATTGTGTCACCCTATGTGATGTTTTTTTCATCTATGTCTTCTGTAACTTCTATGGTGTACATAATAAAGAGTATTCTATTCTATTCTATTATATCAGTATCCGTCAAGCGAATTAGCCAATTTCACTGTTTACAATACGCGGAAAGAATAAGCACTCATCAAACTGATCATCACGCTAGTTCAGAACATTCTCGTAATAACAACTAGATGAGTCAAATAAGGCTTCCTGACGATGTCTCCTTTCGTATAAAGTTAACGATATTTATATCTAACCATTGCATGTGATCAGGCTGACAATTAATCGCGGTAATCTAATCACGCTGACATCAATCAAGACGCGCAGTCCCCATCGAAGTGAACTCCATCTCACAGATATAACATCTCAATGCTCTCAAAGAGTTCCTTCAAACATGGCGCGCAACCGACGCAGTTCGCGCGCGAAATTGTAGCCGCGCTGAGTCGGCGCAACCAGCCTCGTCTGACCCTAGCCACCCTCGGGAAATGGCGGAAACTAGGAGAAAATGTGCGGGATCGGGTGATTGGCAGGTGGCTAGGTAAGCTGGCTAGCTGGTCTCCAAGTTTGAGTATGATTGATGATAGGTGCCCAGTAACTGTTGGAGCCGGTAACATTTAGTAATTTGACAAGCCTCGCAGCTCCCTCTCGGCGGCTGAACGGGAATTCTTCTTGAAAATTGAGTATGTTTTCTCATTCCGTTTTATTACTTGCGGAGATTATTAAGTCAGTGATGAAGTTATTATTTTTAGGAGATTTCATGGAGAATTATAATTTTACTTTTTCGTAAAGTTTTTAAGAGAAATTTTGAAGAGAGTGAACTCGCACTAAATTAACTCTCAAATAGGAATTTAACTGTCAGGAAGATCATTGATATTTTCTAGAAGATCAGTTTACCTTCATAACCTAAACGCATGATGTTATTGTTTACCGTAGGTACACTTACCGCTAATAAGATAAGGCGCGTGTTGTCATCAGTTCACTCTCTTATCGCGGCTTCACGAGCTAATCATCGTGACTCATCGTTATAATTTAATATCACAATCTCATTATTATGATTTGAGTGAAACAGTCAACAACCTATAAGTCGTGTTCGTGTGACCTCCGTGTTTTTGCCTATAAACTAGTGAAAAAATAAAACATCAGTTTCAAACACATTCTTAAGGAGGTTCAAGCTTCGAATCAATCAATAAAAAATTGCAAACCAATCAAATGTGTGAGACGATACCCCTAAGTGGGAACTACCAAAGTACAACCTATCTCAAAGTTATCATTTGGGAGAGCTACCTTAGATGACATAAAGACCGTTATATAGTATATAGTATCGCAACGTTTGCCAGAAAGAGAATCAATTTAAAATGGAATTGAACATGAAATTTCAAAGTACTAGCTGTGCCCGCGACTTCGTCCGCGTGGAATGGTGTCTTTGGGTAGCATTTTCAATTATTTAGGCTAATTATTTTACAAGTAAGACACATACGTATAAATACTTTAATGAGCTATTTGAATTCACGTAAACCTTACATATTTCCATACAAACTTTCATCTCCTACTCCCTATTGTTGTTTTACACCCTTGAGGGTAAAACTTGTACAAACTTTGCATTAAGTTTCAAGCTTCTAACTCTAAAAATGACGATTCTTCTATACAGCTTTTCATCCCCCCCTTACAACCCTTCTTTCGCATTAAAAAGTAGCCTATGTCTTTTCTCAGGCTGTGTGTGTAAAAAATTTAATTCAAATCGGTTCAGTAGTTTCGGCGTGAAAGCGCGACAGACAGACAGAGTTACTTTCGCATTTATAATATTAGTAAGGAAATATATATATGTAAATATACTAGTTGACCCGCGCAACTTCGCTCCTATTGGTCTTAGCGTGATGATATATAGTCTATAGCTTTCCTCAATAAATGGGCTATCTAACACTAAACTCAACTCCAACCCTGAGATAAACGCGTTCAACCTAACAAACTCTTCAGCTTTATAAAATTAGTATAGATATTAAGGCTGCTCTCTCGAGAAATGCTTAAAAACAGTGTGAAGCAACTTTTCGTCGGCATTTACTGAGAAATTACATCTGAAAAAATAGGTAGTAATTTACATGATATGATATGTAATTTGGTTTAGCCAGAATATATGTATCGGTATCACATAACAAGAAAAAAAAACTGGCCAAGTGCGAGTCAGACTCGCGTGCAAAGGGTTCCGAACGAATTTATTTTTTTTAACATGTTATTTTAACACTACAGACTTCTAATAGGTTTTCCTGTAATCTTTAGGTAAAGATCTATTATCTCCATTTTTTTTTTTCAAAATTTTAGGCTGTGTAGTTTCGGAGATAATGGGGGGGGGGGTATGGTCATTTTTCGTCTTATTTCTTAAATAATTTCTAAATCATTTATTTTTAAATTATGTAAAAAAAATAATTAAAACCCTCACAGTAAGCCCTTTCATTTGATATGTCACACGATATTGTTCAAAAAACTTTTTTTTTTAATTTTCTAGTTTGACCCCCAAAAGTGACCGCCATACTAAAATTTTAATAATTTACGTAACGCGTCCGTGTTTGGGTCATAGAAGTCCATATGTGTACCAAATTTCAACAGAATCGGTCCAGTGGATCTGGAGAAAACTGGCTGTGACAGACGGACAGACAGACACCCGAGTGATTCTATAAGAGTTCCTTTTTTTTTTCGGAACCCTAAATATCACCTAATCACCTCCAAACCATCGGACCAATAGTTCCTGAGATTAGCGTGTTCAAACAAACAAACAAACAAACCCTTCAGCTTTATATATTAGTATACAAGCATACATTAAGTACGGATTGAATATCTTACCTGCTGAATATTCAAGCGTGGTTTACGACAGCTACAGCTCTGCCTACGCTGTTGCCGTTATAGTCGTGATGATATAGCTTGTTCTGTTATACTATGACACTATCTTTGAGATTAATATGATTAATTTTATTTACGGAAGGAAGACCATAATTGTGTAGTAGTGTTATTGTTACATAAGACCAACTAGTTGGTATGTGCGATCTAAAGCGGGTTTCCGAGTGTTGTGCAAAGTTCGAATCTCATGAAGCAAGTTTTTACTTAAATAAATAAGTAGGTAGGTAAGTAGAACTTTAGTCATCCATCTCAGTCTTTTTCACAGCTATAGGGATAAGATTAAGCCAAAGCAAATTTGATTGCTAGTCTTTGATTGTGTTGATCGCTAGTCGGTGTCTGTGGCCCTGTGGCTGTGGTAATGTGCTTATCAGGTGCGCTCGGCTGGCCGCCTGACCGCAGGCCGAGCCGAGAATGAAGCTTGAAGATAACAGACCAGATAATGTAGTCTTTGAAGCCAGCTCATTCTGGTTACCTATGTTATCACGAACGTACAGCCTGCTGTACGATACCTACCTAAGTGTTACGAACATGAACTTGCCTGACATCGTAATAGTACATAATCAAGGATGTTTTTGTTTCACGAACAAGTCACGTTCTTCTACCAAACAGGGTGGCAGGAATCCAGGCGGAACCAATTATGTAGGGCTGAGACTGAGAGACACCTCATTTAGTAACGATATACATTAGTGACATTATTTAGGCGATACACTTGGGCTAATAAGGAAACAGCCTAGATAGACAAATAAAGCAATTCTGTGACTACAATACGCATGCGTTTTGCTTTCACAGAAGCAAATATTGCGGTAAGCATGCTATCGCTCGGTGAATGAAATGCCAGCAAATCGATGCAGGCCGTCGCGTGTCGCCGGGGGTGCGGGGCGGCGTGCGGGGGTGCACACTGGCACGTAGCATGCCAGTCGGCCGCCGGACGCGAGCCAGCGTGCGTGTGCCAGTAGCTGGCAGCGACCGCCGCGAAATGTCTCGCTGGGGCGACGAGAAAACACTGTTTTTCATCGCCTGTTATAAAACCCAGGAGTGTCTGTGGAACCCGACGTCTTTTTTCTACAAGAGTAAGGAAGCTCGAGCGAATGCCTACGCGTCACTGCTGGAGCAGTTCAAGGACGACACGATGACGGTGCAGCTGGTGAAGACGAAGATCAAGAACATCCGCACCACGTACCACCAGGAACTCAACAAGATCCGCTACTCGCGCCTGTCGCCCGCCGGACACGAGTACAAGCCCACTCTGTGCTGGTTCGATGCCGTGGATGAGTTCTTGGGGGAAACAGTGCGCAAAGAGCCTTTAGATAGAATCGTGAGTATCATAAATGGTCGTCATACCTACCTACACTACCTGACGACGCTTATAGGTATTTTTTTAACGACACAACTCACAAATCAACCAGTAGGGATTTTTTATTGTGAGGTTGACGAAAATAAAAAAATCAGACTAAAATACAGGGTTTTATTAAATTAAGTGGATAGACAGCTGCTGACTAATGAGGTAAAAGTAAGATAATAGGTACCTACTAACTAAATATTTAGTAAAGGTCAGCAAAAATGTGAAATCGTTTGTAATTTAAAAAAAAGTAAAGTAAACTGATAATATTCCGTTCATGTTTAAATTTAAAACCATGAATTACTTATAGGTTTTCCTGTTACCAACAGGAGGTCTATTATCAGTATTTTTTTCAACATTTTAGTTTCAAGTTTCTGAGATGAGAGTGGTCAGTTTTAATTATTTTTTTTTCATAATTCAGAATGTAACATTTTAAAATGATGAAGAACTTTTGCGACCCTTACGATGAGCCTTTTTATTTGAGATGCCACACGACACACTTTTTTTCAATCTTCTAATTTGGCCCACAAACAGTGACCCCATTCTCAAAATATATTGATGTTTCTTACGTGTCCGTGTTTGGTCCGAATCGGTCCAGTGATTCGGAGAAAATTGGCTGTCATACGGACAGAAAGTCTGAGAGTTAAAGATCTTATAAGAGTTCAGTCTTTTACCTATTTAACTAAATATTATTAAAATCATGTTAACTAATCGAATATAAATACATAGTACAAAAAGGAAAAGATTAGAACCTATTTCTGTTATTAAATGTGTTATAGGCTTGATTGCCAATTCTACTTTTTTTTTTTAAACTGTTTAGCTTTGACCCTTTATTCTATTACTTGTATCTCTATTGTTAAATTCTTGCCTAATTTCATGCAATCATTTGTTGCAGACTCCACAAATATGTAGAAAATTCAACAACTTCAAACGCAAACTAACTTCTTCAAGTGATTTGGATGAAAGTGCATCAGCACAGACGGCTGGCACAGCGGCACAGTCGGGCACAGCGGCACAGACGGGCACAGCGGCACAACCACCAAGCCACGATCAAGAGCCCCCTGCGAAGAAAACAATTAAACTAGTCAGCAATAAACTGATGAAACGGCAGGACGATGAAACTGATTCAGAGAAGTCTGACACTTCTATCCGATTGCAGAATACACCAGCTTTTATAAACAATGCAGGTCCATGCGAAGATGAGTTCCATTTCTTCGGAATGAATGTCGCAGCTCAGCTGAGGAGGCTTCCCGTGCAAGCAGCACTGCAGCTGCAGACTGAGTTTCAAAGTGCACTGTATTTGGCAAGAGTCCACGGACGGATCTCTCCCGCCGGTGAGGACATGGAAGACACCACGCAAACGGTTGAGGAAATCAGTGATAGTGACTCAGTGGAACACGTCGTAGACAGCAAGGAATTTCATGTTGACATTCACCTGCCGATAGAGAGGCAGGAGCCACATGACAGCAGAGAAACAGTGCGTGTGTTCAAATAGCTTGGGGTGAGTCTTAACCCCGTTGTGATAGACTGAGTGTATAATGTGTAAACAACTAGGGTAACATACCTTTTAAATAGGAATTAAAAGTATTAAAAAAGTCTAAAAATGTAACTTATTTGAACTTGTTTTCAACTGGAACTCATCTTTTGTGCGATTTGCGAGATATCACATCAGAAGATTTTGTGTTGCTAACATGCCGAATAAAATTGTCGGTTTAGAATCCTTGGGTTTAATTTCTTAACGTGATAGATATCCTCAGAGTTAAAAAAAAGTTAAACACTAACCCTGAGCACCCTGAGTAAGTTAAATCATAGTTATTTACTTGTATTTATCCCAAAATTTTCGTGCAAGTGATCCTTAGGTATAAAGACTAGTCGTCGTTAAGAACTATATAACTAGGTATCTACTCATAGACAGATGGTATCCCATCAAAAGAGGTACTCCATTGTCAAAACAGCAACAAAGCAATCAGGATGGGTGTGACGAGTTGTCAAGTGAAATCATTGCGGCGTAATGAGTTTTTTATGACTGCAGAACAATTAGCTGATTGCGAGGGGCCGGCCGACGGCGACGGAGGCGCGGGCTTTTGTCGCTTTTAATCTGTGCTCTTACAAAACGTGTGGGTGTTGAAAAAAACTTCAACTAGGTAGGTACATGACTCAAAAGTGACTTCGAATGGGATTTTTCTTACTGGCTAGAGAAATATGGAGATATGTAGATTGTTGTCAAAGGCGAAGAGGATAGTAAGCAAATCCAGGGATCGACTCAATTTCGCTATCTCGAATCCGTCTGCAAAGTGTGGTGACTATATGGCAATATGTTATGAACATAATTTTTGTAGAAGTAATGTGCTAAATTAGACAGTTAACAAACAGATCAGATGTAAGTTTGAGTCCTTTGATGTAGATATCAAGGAGTGTGAGGACCAAGGTTCGGTTCAAAGACGAAATACTATTTCGTTATGTTTAAGATTACAAAGAGTTATTAAAACTAAAATTCCCATTCCCATGTTTGAATATGGAGATTGTAGACAAAGAACTGCACCCATGAGTGGACCCGCTTATTATTAGTTAAAATAATTCTGAGTGAAATGGGGTGCTTTGTCCGCGGCGGAGCACCGGTCCATTTGACAATACATTGCATACAACTCGTTTATAACAAGAAACGTAATCAAATGTAATGGTGCATGCTGAGGCACACGTTACACTTACACACAAATATACAAACTTGGCATTATAAATAAAAAAAGTGTATGAGCTTTTTATTATACGTATAATCCGTGCAATCAAAGTTCTGAGATAGCTTTTACTTGTTTTTTTACTATTTTATTAACGTTTAACTGACTAGTTTACATTACTAGCAATATAAACGTGTAGATAGGTATAAACAAATTGACGAAAACAATATAGAACCGGTTGTTGGGAACAAGGTCAGTGTGGCAGTACCGCGGGCCCGAGCTACCGGCCCGTGCCAAAGATTACAAGACTTGGATACGAATCACGAATTCACGATTATTACACGACTGCCCAAAAATAGTGTTAAAAATGTTTTTTTAATAGAACTTATTAATAGAAATTACTAAGTTTTATCTGTCATTTGTAGATCTTTGGCAGTCGTTACGGATAGTCAGAAGCCAGTAAATCTGACTCCAGTCTTGCCATGAAATACCGTGTTACCCAGTAAAATACTGGTATTCAGCTAAATCCGGCTTGACTGGAAGCCGACCCCAATGCTATTGGGAAAAGGCTAGGCTAGGACTAAGTTTTATCTGTTTGTTTTTCTTTTAGGAGGTATTTTGCATTTATTGTCTAAATTTATTACCGATAGGCAATGGGGATGAAATTGTTTTATGTCTGTTTAATGTCTAAACAGATTTAACAATCTATTTAGAGTTTTTTTTTTCTTTTAGGAGGTATTTTACATTTATTTTCTAAACTTATATATTACCGGTAGGCAATGGCGATGAAATAGTCGTCTCAAAATGTTCTTAAATAATAGTATTCAGATGTTTTGTTGTTGTATGTATGAACTCATGAATAAAAGTGATTATCTTACCTGTGACATTGAATCATTCAACATTGTTTTTCGGCAAATGCACTGACTATGGAAAATTTGTCGTTTTTCGTAAACAAGTGCGATAATAATATGTCATTGGTCATTATCACTTTACGTCACCTTTTTTATTATCAGTCGTATCTTAAGTATCGGCAGATTTCCGCTTATCTGCGCCAAAATACTGCAGTGCTATAATCATCACCAAATCGTTGTCAAAAGCATGTGAATATCACGATTTCTACCTAAATCTTGATGTTTTATCTTCGGTAAATAAATGATCAATTTATGTTATCAAACATAATTTATGATATATGAGGTTTTTTAGTTTGATAGGTACTTAATATATTTGCCAAATGCCAAGGAGCATCCAGTTTTCACAAATCCTTGTGCGTCCATAAAAAAAGAGCTAGATGATCCTAGTGGCCCCATTCCACCCCGCGCACTCCGGAGAGGCAGTTACTCGTACGATAAACGCGCACTAAAAATACACTATGTATAAGTACGCTACATATTTTGTATTTTTTCGTAAGTACTTATGCGTAATTGCGTACCTACTCGTATTGAACCTACCGCCTACTGCATACTGCGTTACTGCACGAAAAACAATAACGTGGCGATCTAATACTTTGTTTTGTAATACATTTATTGAAATACTAGCACTTCGCCCGCGACTTCGTCTGCGTAGACTTTAGAGGTGGTACGCAACTATTTTGTCCCATATTCTCAGTCTCGGAAATTCATCTTCATGATTCTTTATTCTGATAGATTGTGAGTCTTTACTGTCAGTACTTTCAGCTCCGGAACTACTTCGACATGTTTCTGGTACTTGTGAATCTTTAGCGCTCAATACTCCTGCCCAGAAGAAACTTCGATATGTTTCGGTTCTCCTGGTATTTTTAAATGCACACCACTTACAATTCACGCTTCGGAAATACTTCGAAATGTTTCTGGTATCCTGGTACTTGCGAATCTTTGACGCTCATAATTACAGCCCGGAATAAACCGCTATATGTTTCTGGTCTCCTAGTACTTGTGAATCTTAAGCGCTTACAATATCAGCCCTGGAAATACTACGACATGTTTCTGTTCTCCTGGTACTTTTGAATCTGAAGTACTAAGGCAGCAGAAGCGCTGGGTTTCCACTTCCTCCTCAGTCTCCATTAAGCCATGCCTTTTATCGGGATAAAAAGTAGCCTATGTTTGATCCAAATCCCTCCAGCCATTTTTGCCTGATTGAGGCACAAACATACAAACTTTCACATTTATAATATTAGTAGGATATAGGTATCTACTTTTAATTAAATCTGCTGACAAGTGATTGAGTTTTAATCTAAAAGTAAAAAAAAAGGAAATATTATTAAAATATGGAACAAAAGAGAAACAAGTAACCATTTGAGATTCAGATCAACAAAAGAAAACAAAAATCACAATGCAGAAAACGTACAATTATAATAAAGTCATCTCGTTACGAATTATGGGTACAACCATATTTTTATATCCGCAAATCGGTATAAATAATCCTAGGTATAAAAAACTAACCGTAACGTATTGCCCAATCCGCGGTCGATTCGACCCAAACGTAACCCGATCTTAACTACCCAGTACCCACTGACAAAAGGATCCACGCTTTTAATGTTTTATTCTTTTTCCTTCACTGCTATACGGGCTCTTTCAAATTTTCGAGCTATGAGGGTCTTTATGACCCCTTGTGGTGTGAATTTCGATTGTACACGCTTGTCACTTAAAGGGTTATGGAATGAAAACTATTGAATGTGATGGTATTCTGATGGTATCTCGATGTTTATTGTGAGACAGGGTTTAATGTGTGAAACCACTTTCAGAAATGTTGCTGTTGGTTTTATTGTAATCCTTATCTATTTTGTGAATAGGACCTTCGAGTGTGTGAAGACTTGGGTCCAAACCTTTCCTTTAGTGGTCAGAGTCAGTCCTCTTTAAGATGAACCGTTTGGACTTTTAAAGAACCAAGACCGTTTGCCATGTGTCAGTCTCGGTAACTTACACTAAGAAACTTAAAAGCAGCGTCTTTTAACCAACAGCAACTTAGTGATCAATCCGTTATGAGATTTAAATAGCAATCACGACCTTATGGCGATTGGCACTCTGCACCGCATTACGCACCGTAGCGCGGGAGTGCGTGTTCTTACGTTGCTGGAATGTAGGAACACTGAAAACGCATTCACGCGCAGTTTTTGACTTCGTCGCCACGCACCCCGAAGCGTGTAGCGGGCGTATGTCACACAATCTATCCATGGTGATCCATACTTCCACACCTATTAAACATGTGAGAGTAACTCTCTCTCACTGTGTGTTTGTTACCTCTTCATGTCTTAACGGCTGAACGGATTTGGATGAAACTTGGCACACGGTTAGACTAAGTCTTGGAATAGCACATACCTACTACCCCGGGAGCCTCGTGCACTCGGAATAATTTTCGATTAGGCACAACGCGAGTAGAGCCGCTGGCAGATGCCGTTCACAATAAACACTAAAATATTCGTCTTGGATATAAATATGTATCCTGTGTGCAAAAGCCCGTGCGGTTCGGTTCCGGTGCTCTGCCGGAAGGTTATCAGGGAAGCATGGGACATTAGCCCCTTACGCCCCGAGGTCAATGCTGGAGCTGACTCATTTGCGAGAGTTTAGTCGCCTCTTATGCAATAGCGGAAAGTTAATGAGGCTTAACAAGAAGGTCGCAAACAAGTGGCATCGAAACAGTGCGGTCCCAAGACCTGAGCTTAAAGCTACCCTCGATCTAATCCGTCCTTATTGCGGCTTGAGTCCCACACATGTTGGCAGCGTCGAGAATTTTAAGAAACTCGTGACGGGAGCGGATATAACTAAGTTAGTGCCATTACTGTTGTTCTTTTTATGTTCCTTCGTCGATAGAGAGTGTAAGTCGTGTAGGATGAAATCCATATGTGTCTGATAATATCAGAATCTATTTTCCTGACTCTGACTTAACTTGGCCTACCCTAACAGGATCCACAGGAATAACTTGACGCTTTACGCAATACAATTATTTTAGCATTCGTTTCGTAACACTGTTTCCCATGACTCGTCACGTCACCGGACATCTTTCCTGTGAGTGTCGGTGTAAGCGTGGTGTGTGTGCACAAAGGGATGTTTTAGCCTTGCTTCACTGAGTGCGGGGGACGACGCTATTTGTGTAGTCGTTCCGCTCTGCACGCCGATGTGTGCGGGAAACTTGGAATCGCTTAAAAATATCTTTATGAGCCTTCTTATGTGGGCTCGAAATGTGTTCAGTTCTTTGTAAGTTAACCTAATGTTACTATATCTATGGTTACTATGTAATATGTAAGTAAACCTGAGCGGCTGAAACCAACACAGTGCAGCAATCAATACTCGGTTGACATTGCAAGACCTTTCCAGCCTATTTTTAGGGTGATTTGTAGGTCACTTTATACCAAATTTTGCTTATATTATTTTGTGTGTTGTACCCAGACTTATCGTCATAACTTCGCAACTTTTCCAAAGCTGAACAAGACAAATCTGTGAAGAGTCCTTTGTTGTGCAGTCAGATATAATCCCCAGACTACGGCCATTAGGCTTACGTCTAGAGTTATGTTCATCGCTTCACTGGACTAAGTAGTGTTGCTGTCGGCCGACAATGTACAGCAGTACGTGTAGGTGTACACAAACAGTGCGTGGAAGCTAAACAAAGAGAAACGAAACAAGGGCGCGGCTCTGTGGAGCAGTAAGCAGTAGCTTTACAAAAGTTAATAACATACAATACCCCCGTCATTCCCCGTGTATATTTACAACAAGGGCTGAGGCAATTTTTTGACCCAGTAACTTCTGCGCAAGATAAACAACGTATAAGATAAAATTCTTAAATAACTCGACTCCATAAGGCGGGGCCGACAAATTCACTGACATGAACAAAATATTCTTGTATCTTGGCTGACTTCATGAATTTCATCAAGATGCTGCGTCTCCCTCTAGCGCGTGCGGATGTCTCGCTTACACTCAATCTCCATTATAACGATAAAGCGACATTGAGCGTGAGATTGCCTGTGCAAGGATCTCTTCATATTTTCACTAGTCAGAAATTTTCCGCTGTGCGATTTTGAGCCTTGTTGTCAGGGTCGTAGGGAAAATTTCGGGGGTGGTTATTCGCAGAACGAAGTTGGCGGTTGAATAAGGAAGTGTTTTCCTCTGAGAGTAAGTCGGTATCTGTAGGGCTGTCAGCTGAGGCATCAAGTCGTGATGCTCATGGAATATGTCGCGGTGCGGGGGGGGGGTACACTACATGACGTCCCCACTTCAAGGGAAGGGTGTCAGTCAGTAAATCTCGGCGTAATTGTGAATATGTTTTTAAATGTAGCGGCAGATAAGGTTTATGTGTGACGTGCGTATTTTTGCCTGCAGGGGGTAGTTTCCTGTTTACCTACCTACCAACTTTTTACATGTTGTAGCTATTTCAGATGGGGCAACTTCTCAGGTAAATCATTAGTAATTATTTAAAAGCACCGCACTTTTAGATCATAACAAAATTAGTACCGAGAAATCGATTATCCGAATTTAAATGAGTTTAATTCCAAATGTTATCCAAGTACCATTTTCTCTTAGCAACGTCTTTGTACCGACATAATCGACATATCTAACACATAACACCCCATTTTCCAGTTGTTCTCGATGACGCACCAATCATTTGATCCCCTCACTCGGCACTCACCATCACGCCAGCCCGCGAGTGAGCACATCTGCATGCGATGGCTGAGCACTCTTCAGTTACAAATCCATTATGTTTTGAATACGGTGTTGGTGGAAAGGGTTGGGGAATTTTGAAGAATTGCTGCGACACTGGTCGAGCTGGTGATGGTGTTTTAACAACACAAGAGGTCTAGGGCTGAATACTACCAAATAAATAAATAAATTCATTTATTTATTTGCAAATAAGTGTCACTGTTATGTACATAAAAGCTCTCAGGAGACAGTTACCTTCCTAATTACATAACACAGTTTGTTTACATGCTAGGTACAAAGCTAATTCGATTCGATTAAATGATTACTAATGCCTATAGGTACTTAATCCTATAATTCGAGACCTGGACAATCAGCTAGGCTTCCATCTTGAAGTCTTTATGACTGGTTTATTTTCTTACTGTTGGAGGTAAACTAACTGAAGCGAAAATAACAAAAAATAGTTATCCTGAGTTTTCCTATGAGTATTCTCGGATATCTATACCTACTTAACAGTTATTTGTTTACTGAAACGGTTGATATAACATGGCTATTGAAAGTAAAACCGACCTTACTCAATCAAGTGAATTCAAAGAGGTCCTAACACTCCGTTGTAAATAACCGTCGCTTTTCACACGAACAAACAGATAGCGCTCCTCAGTCCTCACATAATCCCTCCTTTGGGCTTTATGTATATGCAGGTACGTAATGTACTCGTATGAATGAAAATGTCCGAAATCGTCGGCTATTCACGATTCACGGCGGATTGTATGGCCGTGCGCAAAGGAGCTCGCTGCTCTTCAACCCTGCCGAGGGGCGTCCGTGCAAGAATGCTATAAAACTATGTGTGTTTTGAGGGAGGAATTTTTTGTAGAAATATTTTGTTCGTAATGTTACACTGAAGTGAAAGTGAAGTTAAATAATTCACTTCGTTTGGGAGCTGCTGTCATGTTGTGGTTTGTTTTGTGGCGTTGTTCTTTTGGGGGAAATGAGTATCCAGTTGGAAATAGGACATACATGGATGACTAGATGAATGATAATTGGATTATTAAAGGACCTAGTAGATACAACATTTATTTGAACTAACATTAAGTACCTACTAGCCCTATTCGTAAAATCAGGTAAAAATGTAAAAGAACGACAATTTAACACGACTCTGAATTTAACACATCATATAACTAAATATACATATAGGTAAATAAGGAAACCCTTTTTTAGAACCCCATAAGAAACCCTTAAAAACATCGATAAAATCAACCGATCATCAATCTCCTCAACCCAATTTTCCCTAAAAACTTAACGCTTACCATTCCCGATTCCTCACGATCCCGCCCGAATCCTTCCGATTGCTCCCGATTCCGGGTGATTCCTCGGCATTACAAACTAGGCCCTTAATATTTATGTCTTTACGCGCACATATTCACCCCCTGAGGGACTCCGAGCCACTCCAAATGTCAATTAGCGTCACAAGCTACCCGCGTCCCGCTAAATATTCCACCTAGTCGAGGGTCCCATACACCATACACGCAGATTTAGGAGCATAATGCCCTATTTATAAAACGTCAAACCTATTTTTGGATTAACAAAGGTAGTTAATATAAGCCCAGTAATTTGTGGTTTTAACGAAGTTCTAAAGGGCTGGGATTAACGAGTGGCTGTGAATTATCTTGTTATTTTGTAGCGAGAGAGAATAATCTGAGAGTGCTCTGAAAACTGTAAAAAGTTTCCGTGTCCGGATTTGTTGTTAATCCAGATTGATTGGCTTTCATTAAGCGTAATATGTTTGTCGATAGATATATGTGCAGGCTGGCGAGGAGACACGGAGGATAGCAACAAAATAGCCTGGGTTCAAGCGAAACGTGACGGATGGCGGCCGATGATGGAGGGCATCCAGGAACAGCGCGGGTCCCGCTGGGAGATTGGTTGACGATATTACGAGGAGAGAGAGTTATGGCCGCGATTAGCTGGACCCTGGCCAGCGTGGCGGGGGACTGGGGGCTGTGTGCAGTTAAACACGAGGCCGAATATGATTCTGAAATATAAATACGTACTAGGATTTACCTTTAAGCTGTTTAGGTGATTTCTATCTGTTTCTTCAGTAGATATACGTCTACAGGTGTTTCACCCACCTCGATCGGCTTCGATTAGCCTGAACATTGATATGAGCAAATCAAGTAAGTAGTGTTGATGGTGTGGTGGACCGACTTTAGGACCTGTAGTGCATTGTGATCCTTATCTTTAACATTATGGGGTATTATAAACTTCGCCAAAGCGAAGTATTTCAAAAATGTTTAAGACTCATTTGAGTGTTCCCCTCCACGGAAATCTTTAGTAAAAGGCGAAAGATTTATGCGTTTTGAAGGGAAACCAGAGATACTGAACACGCGCGGTCCGCGAGACCCAACCAAACGACGGAGAATCTTAACACCGCGATTCAGAATCGTGACGTCAGCGTACAGCGCCATCTGTTGCTAAAGTGTAGAAATAAATTAAAGTTAAGGACAAAAATAAAAACAGTAGGTAAACAGATAGGGACTTGCTCCCTATATTTTAACAAAATAAGCTTGGCAATCGGTACCTCGCAGGTATAACACCACCACCACGGCGTCCCTCGATACAAGATTACTGAATGCAAATTATTCTTGATGTGTTTATTTCCCTTATCGTACTCATCTAATTAACAAAAAGAAAACGTACCAGCCTACTTACAAATGAAATTAAAACACAAAAGAACATTTCCACAAACATCATGTAACTTCTAAAACACATAATTAGTTTAGACTTCAAATGAACAAGTTATTACGAGACAGCGCTCCGTGCCACCCCGGTTCCACGCTGCGCACACCGCTTGCGTAGACTAAATTATTAATTCAAATGATTGTTCGACGAGACCGAACTTACTAAAAGGTATTCGAATATCGCCATTAAATTATTGAGCTATTCAAAACTTTTGTCTGCCTTGAGTTCGCGGGTTCCGCATACCGAACGAATTTTCGTTTCTAATAACATCTGAGCGACGCAGTCAGCTGACTTCCTGCCACCCTGTCATTACACATAGCCAAAGTAAACTCGACCATTCGTCTTCACTCTAAAGCACAATTTCATATAGTAAAGACCCAACTGAAGGGTGTAGTCGAAACAAAGAAGGAATCAGCTGTTCGCCGCAATTTCGGCGTCCGGGGGGTGAAAGTGGATTTTTAAATAATTAATTACGTACGTAATTTGTTTCATCGACAAAACAATTCGGCGATAAGATTTCAATGTACACTAATACGTTATTGTTTATTGTAAGAGAGAACGAATTCACATGAGCCTCGGAAGTGGAAATGAACTCAAAATTTAGCGAGCTGTTGATGGGAGGGCTTTTGTTACTTATTTTATGAACTTCGATAAACTTATCGACGTGGCAAGTAAAATACGAACGTAAATCTCTCCAAATCGCATCCAAACCCAAATAAAAATATTACGAAATTGCGGAAAATTCAAATAATCCCGTATAATATTTATATAAAAGGGTTAAATTACGCATTCTCGCTCGGAATAAACGCCAAAAAAATCCCAAACGAAGACGATGAGCAGTCGGCACGTCGCGGCGCCGGCATCCCAAATATATGCTGATAAAACAATAAAGAGAGCGACCGTAAAACGAAGCCTTTTTATGTCGACGCGTTAACATACAAAACACTAGTGCGTGTGTACGTAGTAGGGATGCTATACTTTATGACACTAACACAGTCTTAATTAATATCGCGCACGATCAAGCGGCGCCCTCCGCTAGCCCGCCCCGCGGCTGCGCCCGCAGTACGTCGTAAACGAACAATTTTTATTTAGCGTGCATAAAAGTTGCCAGATAAAGTGCGGGGTTAAAAAATTGCAGCTGTCAACCGTCACGGAGCACCTCGTACGACTGCCACACGTTGTTTATTGGCAGTTGGCACTGGAGCGTCGAGCGGGATCCGGCGACTGATGAAATATGTGACAGGCACTATCTGCGAATAAATAGAATTAAATCTGTTACAAAACTAAACGTGTACATGGCTGGATTGATGTATGACCTTTGGTTGTTTTTTATATCAAAACCATTCAACAAAGCTCTATGACTCTTTTATGAGCTCTTCAAAACCCATAAGCGTGAATAAATGAATTCGCTTTTAAAACGGTAATTTTACGTCACTTTTACGATTCAGTTATAAAACTATAGTTTTTGTCATGAATGCATTCATATTAAAAACGTGTAAAAGGTTAATAGTCCATTCAGGCAATTTATTTTCATAATAACGACACAATCAAATGTATCTACCCTGTTGGGATTGGAGCACCGCGCCCCGCGCACCGGCCGCGGCCGCCCAATAACTCGCGTTTATTACTACACCGATTATTACTATCGAAGGAAACACTCTAAATGCTATAATTTTCGAACAAAAGTCGTGATAAAATCAAGAAGTTTCGGAAAATAAAAAAGTAATTTATATTTTACGACGTCATTCGGAATGGCGAGGAAGTGAGAGCTGTACAAGCTACAATTTCAGTAAATTATGGCTACAATTCGATTTGTGGATGACAAGAGTCGTGTGCATCAGCTGGGTGCCTTCCCCTGCACGCCCCGCACGCCCCCCACTCGGCGGAGGATGACGGAGGGACGGCGAGAGGACGGAGCGGAGGGTGCGACGGTGTTGTTGTGTGCGAAATTGCGGTATTTAAATTCAACACATTAGGGACTGTCTAAGGTAGTCGTAACTTATGCAAATCAAGCAGATATCGTTGTTTTCACCTCGGCGTCATTTCTGTCTATAGTCGAGCTTCTTGAAAGAATTAGAGGATTTACGGTGACGTCCTTGCGAAATAATATCGACATCAACTTCGAGAAAACAACAATTTACGACTTAAGCGACCGACCTCATTCACTCTGCATACTGCTACGGTTATCTAAAAGGCCATAAAAGTAGCGTTTAGTACCGTACAATTAAAATCCATTAGTCTCATAGTTTAGCCAACAGCTATAACTCAAGATACGTGTCCGACGTCCGGGCCGGTCCGGTTTATCTGCGGACCGGACGGCCGGACGCCGGACGGCGACGGACAGTAATAGCAGGAGATATCAGCGAGTAGTTATTGTACAAATGTGTGGGGATTGTGCTATTCTCTCTCTGCATCTGTGCCTACACGGTAAATATGGTTAATTGTACCTTTAGTAGATTCAAATGAGCTTACTGGATAATCGCAGCAACGATCCTTTGAGACATCGCATTTGCCCAGCTAGCCAAGCTAGGCTTTGATGAGTCCTTGAATTTATTCATCAGTCCCTTTAGTATATCTACTGTAATATACAATATGTCATATAATAATATTATTTATAATAATATTAAAAATGCGTAAGTTTGTGAAAATGGATGGATGGGTGGTGGTTACTCTTTCACGTCAGAACGAAAGGATCTTCATGTTTGTCACAGAGGTAGGTATACAGTCTGAAATAACACATAGTCTATATACATTCCGGGAGTATGTTCCCTAGGGAACACGCGGGCGAAGTCGCTGGCAGAAGCTAGTCTACTTTAAAGACCCTTTTCTCAACGCTTCAGCGATTGATCTCCGTCTCATCTAGTCTGTTACATTATCTTGCAATAAACTATCTCCTTGATATTGATCCTTACTATCTCAACACTCGAAAATAAACCGATTTCGGAAGCGAACTCCCCCGAAGTAAAACAATCGTCCGACAAAGGCTGGCGGCCACAGTGCAAGACAGACAGAAGACACACTTGTATCTTGATTGCATTTTCACTGCTTTGCCTATTTTACGACTTACGACATTTTTATTTCATGCTGTTTATGTGGTTTCCTAGTTAGTAAACAGTAGGTGCAGGTTAGTCTTTTCTGTAAATAACCATTTCGGTATCGAGCTTCACCTGTGTGACAAAGCTCACAAGGTGAGCTTTATCACACACAACATAAAGGTCTTATGTTTATACGAATTTGATACTCACCTCGGATTCCGCTGTCGAACCACGAAAATGTTCTTACAGAATAGTACTACAGGTCATGCTTTGATCCAACCATCTACTAATCAGCAATCTGCAATTATCAATCAGTCTCCAAGCGTGATGGCAATGTGAAATACTACTTCTTCACTGGACAAAGTTACCACCGGATGTAGGAGGAATGACACCGTGGAAGGCTCAAGGGAGGACTGCTAGAAGAACTAAACTAAGTAAGTATCTTTATTTGCAAAACTGACTACTTATAAACTGTCTCTTGAAAGCCTCAACTATAACGGTCATCAGAGATAGAATTAATGAAAGTGTAATAAATGTTTTGCTTAGGGCCATCACGGAGAAGTATTAAGAAGTCAGGTTGATAGAAAGCGTGCGCTATTGTAGACCACGACTGTCGATAGATAGAGGCACATCATGTGGGTTTTAGCAATCATCATGATTTCATGAATTGTGTGGAGTAGTCATTCTGTATCACCTTGCGCACACCGGCTCATGTAGCTAGCTGTGCTCTCGACTGTTTACGACGAGAACACCCACGACTTACGACTTCCAGTGATTGAAACTAACAATTTTACGCCGTTTCCGCCAGCCGGGCCGCCGGGCCGCTGCGCCGAGCAACCGATTGTCAGTTGTGCGCTGTTTGTTGCTGCAGTTGCAAGTAAGTGCGCACACTCGAGAGGGAGATCAGGTGATGAATAACATAGAATAGGATTCCTCTTGGATCTCTGGAAGGATCTCAGAGCTTCGAAAGGGTATTCAAGCGTCTTGGCACTTGAAGTCTTGATTCAGTAAGTGCATGTGTATTTTCATGGGTAAACCCAACCCAGGGTAAATCGCTTAATCGTTATAATGTAAGTATTCTTGGCTTTCATTATTAAGATGAGAAGCAGTGCCTAACAGAACGAACCAAAGTAGGAGCGAGATGAATCTCAAGAAGCTTTACAACATTATGTAAATAATGTTATCTGCTTTAAGTGAACTACATGTATCAGATAAAATTAATTACATATCTTTTGTACCAGTCTTCCTGTTATCCGCCCTGGACATCTTTTCAGGTAATTGGAAAGCCACCTGGTCGAGTGGGCAGCTAAGCTCTGGCAATATAAGATCAAAAGTCACAAATAACAGTAGTAAGTCCCATAATTATTTTAAAGTTAATTCCAAAGACGAATGGGCGCTGACCTGTGAACCGGTTCATTTAAGGGAATTAGTTTTAAAATAGCATCAAGTGCAAGCCTCAGATACGAGCACATAAATTTAATTTAACTTCAGCTGACCTCCAACGGATTCCAATTAGTTTATGATCTCCAATTATATTTTAATGCATTTCTGAGCTCATTCGGAAATTAATCTTGATGTCACACCGCTTGAATCAATGGAACAGGTTCTTTCTTTGAATATTTTATAATTGAAGACTAGTTTTTAATTTAATGCTTCAGTATTCATAAAAAGCTTTCATTTTAATCTATACATATAATAAAATCGTAGACTAACCGTGTCTGTACATTGAATATTTTTGCATGAAAATTACACAGAAAACTCAGGAAAAAGGTATAAAACACAAAAATGCAATTTTTGAAATTTTTGTCTGTTTGTCTGTTTGTCTGTTTGTCTGTGCGTTTGTGGGAGCATCACGCTTAAACCACAGATTAGATTGCAAATCTAAATACTTAAAAATATTAAGTGATAACCCGAGTAACATTTAGCGTTTATTTCATCAAAATCGACCCACAAAATCAAAAGATATTGAATTTTTAAGTTTAGGAAGAAACTTCTTAATGTATTCTGATGAGTCAGAGCGCCATCTATTGAGAAAAATAAAATGCACGAAAGCATTCAAAATTGTTGAGTTATTTGTGAAACTTTTAATACGTGGCAAAATAAGAGTGATCATTTTATACCTTTTCGTTATTGATCGATACAATCGATCCACAAAATCAAAATATATTGAATTTTTAGTTTAGTAAGAAACTTCCTCATATATTCTGATTAGTCAGAGCGCCATCTATTGAGGAACCAAAAAATGCATGAAAGCATGAATGTTACACCAAAACACATTGATTGAGTTATTTGTGAAACTTTTAATACGTAGACGTAGTCTTCTGTACATATAATAAAATCGTAGACTAAACGTGTCTGTACATTGAATATTTTTGCATGAAAATTACACAGAAAACTCAGGAAAAAGGTATAAAACACAAAAATGCAATTTTTGTTTTTGTCTGTTTGTATGTGCGTTTGTGGGAGCATCACGCTTAAACCACAGATTAGATTGCAAATCTTAGTACTTAAAAATATTAAGTGATAACCTGAGTAACATTTAGCGTTTATTTTATCAAAATCGACCCACAAAATCAAAAGATATTGAATTTTTAAGTTTAGGAAGAAACTTCCTAATGTATTCTGATAAGTCAGAGCGCCATCTATTGAGAATAATAAAATGCACGAAAGCATTCAAAATTGTTGAGTTATTTGTGAAACTTTTAATACGTGGGAAAATAAGAGTGATCATTTTAAACCTTTTCGTTATTAATCGATACAATCGATCCACAAAATCAAAATATATTGAATTTTTAGTTTAGTAAGAATGTTCCTTATATATTCTGATTAGTCAGAGCGCCATCTATTGAGGAACCAAAAAATGCATGAAAGCATGAATGTTACACCAAAACACATTGATTGAGTTATTTGTGAAACTTTTAATACGTAGACGTAGCAAAATAAAAGTAAACATTTTAAACCCTTATCGTTATTTACCGTTACATACGGGCTTCTTATTTAACGTCTTCCGCTGCCAAATATTTTGTCAGTTTACATGGTCGATAGATGGCGTTGCACTGATAACACGTTTTTCTGAATTACGGTGTTAAGATTTTCCGCTGGAGAATGACCTCACACAATTTCTAAACACAGTCGTGTTTCGAAGAAATTTCGGTTTGGTCTCTGTAAGGTCTTAAACTGTTCGGGACCATAATTGGTTAAATCTCTGGTGCTGGTTTCGTTTAAAGTGCATTTATCGTAGAGTCTTAAACTGATTTAGTTTTGCGAAGTTCTAGACGGTTCGACTTGCGGATCAGGCCTGTAGGGTCCCGTACCAAAGGTGCTGTGCTGACGGGACCCTACTGCTAGGCCTCCGCGATTGATTCCGTTTAGAGCGAAGCAACGAACGGTTCGATTTGCGAAACAAGGCTAATAATATAAATAAAAATCTTATATTTCAGACAGATCCATTTTTTGGTTAGTAGTTAGGTTTAGGTTTAGTTTAGGTTAGTAGTTTGGTTTTTTGTAATAAGGTATCGTACCAAAGGTGGTCACGGTGACGGGAGCGCTCGATTTTGGGAGGCTACTCTCTAAGTCCGAAGTCCGTAGTTTCGGGCTTAGTTGCGGACGTATTCTACAGTTCTACTCCGTATCACCTACAGACTTACGATAAGTCCGAACCCGAACTAAGAATGAATGACAACACGATTTCACAGTAACTGTCAAATCGTGTTATCATTAGTTCTCATTGGTTAGACGATACGGAGTGGAATATTTTTTTTTTTACAATAGATAGGCATACGTTTGACCACTATCTCACCTGATGGTAAGCGATGATGCGGTCGAAGATGGAGCACGTTTGCCTAGAAGCAACCTATTCACTTTTGTCTTAAAGACTCCCAGGTTGCCCGCAACTAAGTTTTTAATTCGTGCTAAGTATCCAACGGTTCGATTTGCGAGCCAAGGCAAATTATAGGATTCCGTGCCAAAGTTGCTAATGGGACCCTATTATTTAAGCATTCGCGTACGATTTTGATTCGTGCGAACCCAGTCGATTTTTAGGGTTCCGTACCAAGTTTGCTAACGGAACCCTTTTTTTTAATAAGCCACCACTGTCCGTCTTCCTTCAGTTAATGCGTTTTATTTCTGTCTCGCTAATATAAAAAATGTCTTCTAGAAAAAGGTCGAATCTTTCACAATATAGCAAAATTCTTAATCTTCTTAATATATTTAAAACAAAGTCGGTTTTGTTCGAACACTTTTCTAACTCGAGAACGACTCGACCGATTTTCATAGTTTTTGTGTTTTTGCATTAGTCTTCGTCCGGAATCGCATAATAAGAATTAAAATACAAAAAAAAGAGTAGGTAGGTAGGGTAGGTAGGTAGGATAAGTAGGTAGGGTAGGTAGAGTAAGTAGGGTAGGTAGGGTAGGTAGGTAGGTAAGGTAGGGTAGCTATGGTAGGGAGGATAGGTAAGTAGGTACGTAGGTTAGGGTCGGTAGGTAGAATAGCCAGTTGACGGGAGCGAAGCCGCGCGGGTCAGCTATCTATACATATAATAAAATCGTAGACTAACCGTGTCTGTACATTGAATATTTTTGCATGAAAATTACACAGAAAACTCAGGAAAAAGGTATAAAACACAAAAATGCAATTTTTGAAATTTTTGTCTGTTTGTCTGTTTGTCTGTGCGTTTGTGGGAGCATCACGCTTAAACCACAGATTAGATTGCAAATCTAAATACTTAAAAATATTAAGTGATAACCCGAGTAACATTTAGCGTTTATTTCATCAAAATCGACCCACAAAATCAAAAGATATTGAATTTTTAAGTTTAGGAAGAAACTTCTTAATGTATTCTGATGAGTCAGAGCGCCATCTATTGAGAAAAATAAAATGCACGAAAGCATTCAAAATTGTTGAGTTATTTGTGAAACTTTTAATACGTGGCAAAATAAGAGTGATCATTTTATACCTTTTCGTTATTGATCGATACAATCGATCCACAAAATCAAAATATATTGAATTTTTAGTTTAGTAAGAAACTTCCTCATATATTCTGATTAGTCAGAGCGCCATCTATTGAGGAACCAAAAAATGCATGAAAGCATGAATGTTACACCAAAACACATTGATTGAGTTATTTGTGAAACTTTTAATACGTAGACGTAGTCTTCTGTACATATAATAAAATCGTAGACTAAACGTGTCTGTACATTGAATATTTTTGCATGAAAATTACACAGAAAACTCAGGAAAAAGGTATAAAACACAAAAATGCAATTTTTGTTTTTGTCTGTTTGTATGTGCGTTTGTGGGAGCATCACGCTTAAACCACAGATTAGATTGCAAATCTTAGTACTTAAAAATATTAAGTGATAACCTGAGTAACATTTAGCGTTTATTTTATCAAAATCGACCCACAAAATCAAAAGATATTGAATTTTTAAGTTTAGGAAGAAACTTCCTAATGTATTCTGATAAGTCAGAGCGCCATCTATTGAGAATAATAAAATGCACGAAAGCATTCAAAATTGTTGAGTTATTTGTGAAACTTTTAATACGTGGGAAAATAAGAGTGATCATTTTAAACCTTTTCGTTATTAATCGATACAATCGATCCACAAAATCAAAATATATTGAATTTTTAGTTTAGTAAGAATGTTCCTTATATATTCTGATTAGTCAGAGCGCCATCTATTGAGGAACCAAAAAATGCATGAAAGCATGAATGTTACACCAAAACACATTGATTGAGTTATTTGTGAAACTTTTAATACGTAGACGTAGCAAAATAAAAGTAAACATTTTAAACCCTTATCGTTATTTACCGTTACATACGGGCTTCTTATTTAACGTCTTCCGCTGCCAAATATTTTGTCAGTTTACATGGTCGATAGATGGCGTTGCACTGATAACGCGTTTTTCTGAATTACGGTGTTAAGATTTTCCGCTGGAGAATGACCTCACACAATTTCTAAACACAGTCGTGTTTCGAAGAAATTTCGGTTTGGTCTCTGAAAGGTCTTAAACTGTTCGGGACCATAATTGGTTAAATCTCTGGTGCTGGTTTCGTTTAAAGTGCATTTATCGTAGAGTCTTAAACTGATTTAGTTTTGCGAAGTTCTAGACGGTTCGACTTGCGGATCAGGCCTGTAGGGTCCCGTACCAAAGGTGCTGTGCTGACGGGACCCTACTGCTAGGCCTCCGCGATTGATTCCGTTTAGAGCGAAGCAACGAACGGTTCGATTTGCGAAACAAGGCTAATAATATAAATAAAAATCTTATATTTCAGACAGATCCATTTTTTGGTTAGTAGTTAGGTTTAGGTTTAGTTTAGGTTAGTAGTTTGGTTTTTTGTAATAAGGTATCGTACCAAAGGTGGTCACGGTGACGGGAGCGCTCGATTTTGGGAGGCTACTCTCTAAGTCCGAAGTCCGTAGTTTCGGGCTTAGTTGCGGACGTATTCTACAGTTCTACTCCGTATCACCTACAGACTTACGATAAGTCCGAACCCGAACTAAGAATGAATGACAACACGATTTCACAGTAACTGTCAAATCGTGTTATCATTAGTTCTCATTGGTTAGACGATACGGAGTGGAATATTTTTTTTTTTACAATAGATAGGCATACGTTTGACCACTATCTCACCTGATGGTAAGCGATGATGCGGTCGAAGATGGAGCACGTTTGCCTAGAAGCAACCTATTCACTTTTGTCTTAAAGACTCCCAGGTTGCCCGCAACTAAGTTTTTAATTCGTGCTAAGTATCCAACGGTTCGATTTGCGAGCCAAGGCAAATTATAGGATTCCGTGCCAAAGTTGCTAATGGGACCCTATTATTTAAGCATTCGCGTACGATTTTGATTCGTGCGAACCCAGTCGATTTTTAGGGTTCCGTACCAAGTTTGCTAACGGAACCCTTTTTTTTAATAAGCCACCACTGTCCGTCTTCCTTCAGTTAATGCGTTTTATTTCTGTCTCGCTAATATAAAAAATGTCTTCTAGAAAAAGGTCGAATCTTTCACAATATAGCAAAATTCTTAATCTTCTTAATATATTTAAAACAAAGTCGGTTTTGTTCGAACACTTTTCTAACTCGAGAACGACTCGACCGATTTTCATAGTTTTTGTGTTTTTGCATTAGTCTTCGTCCGGAATCGCATAATAAGAATTAAAATACAAAAAAAAGAGTAGGTAGGTAGGGTAGGTAGGTAGGATAAGTAGGTAGGGTAGGTAGAGTAAGTAGGGTAGGTAGGGTAGGTAGGTAGGTAGGTAAGGTAGGGTAGCTATGGTAGGGAGGATAGGTAAGTAGGTACGTAGGTTAGGGTCGGTAGGTAGAATAGCCAGTTGACGGGAGCGAAGCCGCGCGGGTCAGCTAGTTATCAATATATCAACTATATCAGCGCTTACCTGATGGCACTGGTTTTAAAGTATAAGATGAGTTGATCTACCAATTTTATGTTATCTTCCGGCTTGGGTGGTTTTCTTCCAGTAGACCAGTACGTGTATACGAAAAGGATAAGCCCTCCCTACTGGCCTTGATGCTTTCTATTGCGATGGAATATCTTAGCTGCATCCATCGGCGTATCGACGTTTTTCTCTACTTATTATCTTATATGAGATCAAATTGCTTACCAAGAAGATCTTCAAGAACTGTTCCATCAATTGCGGAAATTCTATCAAAATCTATTGGAATTTCGGATCAGTACAACATTATATTTAAGGAAAACTGTTTGGTTTCCGTCGAGCACATCTCCGGCGTATATTTATATAACCGATATAGAGGAGGTCGCAGCCGTGACCCGCTTGCTAATACGAAGGTCGCGTCGATCTGATTACCTGCTGATGTCAGCCGGGTTTCAGGGTACATAGAGGAGAAGGCTCTCGAAGTATTTACACTACTTGTGTCCATCATCATAATTGTCGTGTTCTTATCCCAAAGGGGTTTGGGGTATACCTGCCTGAGTCACGGAATTGTTCGCAAGGGTCGCCCCGGCCCTGGGGGGCTACTCTCTAATGAAATCCGTAGTTTCGGGCTTAGTTGCGGGCGTTCGTATTCTACTCCGTATCACCTACAGACTTACGATTAGTCCCGAACCCGAACTGAGAATGAATGACAACACGATTTCACAGTAACTGTCAAATCGTGTTATCATTAGTTCTCAGTGGTTAGGTGATACGAAGTAGAAAATGCCCGCCCGAAACTAAGCCCGAAACAACGGATTTCGTTAGAGAGTAGCCCCCCTGGAACGAAAAGTAACACGGGTGGGTTTTAGTCACTGAGTGTGACACTCCATCCCGCTCCGGCCAGAGCAAGAGGAGTCCTAAGATGACGTCTTATCCTCACCAAAGAGGGGGTTTGTGTGTGTCTTCTCTATTCTTCTCAGTCGTCGGGTTGCGCGATTAGAAGTAGTCAGTTTGTCAATGTGTGAAAAACTGTGTTCTACCTAAAGATTAATCATAATTGGAGTGCTAGACCCGTCAAATTGTGGTGTTTTTATTTTTTGAGCATGTTTGGCTATGTTTCGAACTAAGTAACGTAGGTTCCTTCATAAACCTTACTCCGCTGTGACCAACCGAGCGTCACTTCAGTGTAACCATATACTATTGTAGTCTTTGGGTGTAACTAAATAATATGTCCGTATTAAATCGACTTTCAAAACAGAAAGTCGTTTTCACCCACCACACCAACCACACTCGTAAAAAAAATAAAAATAAAGCATTCAAAACCAAACACAAACAAAAAAATCTAAAATGAAATCTCCCTTCAAATTCATGGCCAATCAATTAGGCCGCGAATCGTTTAGATAACAGCGAGCACACATAATTCAATGCGAGCCAGTGGTGATCCGCGGCCAACGAGCCGGGAATCGAACCCGCACCCCACGCCAACCAATCAAATAAAAAAGCTCAAGTCCAAACTTGCATTTAGTTGAGGGACCCGTATTTGAGTTTATTTTTTTGTTTCTGTAAAGATGAGAGGGTCACTAGTTTGTAGTAGTTCTTTTTGTAACTATGATGAGTTCTGGGATAGTATAACTTGAGGAGATAAAAAACCCTCTTGATTTTATGACCACTTACTTTAGTTTTTTTATACCTAGTCAACTAAACACTATCACAAGTTGAATAAATGAAAAAAAAAACATTATTGAAAAATGATAACGTATCGACAGAGTACCCAAATCTTCAAGTCTAATAAATGGTTATTACGGACACTCATGACGTGTATTTTACTTACGTCAATCAGCAAAGAAAATGTTTATAATAAAAACCTTGCTTGCATAAAAATGTGTAATTGACTGGGGGACCTACATTTACACGAACACAAGGTTTTTGAGAATAGCCAACGTTTCTGGCCACTTATCCCTAACAGGCTTAAACACTTTTACATACAACACGATTACTGTGCCAACAAAACAAAAAATAAATCCGGTTTTGGAGGCACGGGCCCCTAAACCTCTCCCGCGGCTGTCCGACGCATCGAGTCTATTCAATGGAGCCGGGAAGCTGTGGGTGGACATAAACCTTCCAAACGCGAAGCTTCCAACGACAATTAGCGATAAAAAAAAGCATGACGTAATGAGAAAAAAGTTGCCAGTTGAAAAAACCAACAAAAAAGTTGCCAGCAAAAAATTGTAGCCAGTCTACGGGAAAAAAGTGGATGAAAAAATTGTAAGTATGAAATAACGTATGGGCGCGGGTATTATGATAGTCAGTTTTTGTACGAGGTAATCTGATTATGTGTGTATGTAAATTGTGAGTGTTACTCTTGTGTACTATGAACCGACTCTAATGTACTTAGGTGTGATTGAGAAATGAGTGGGCTCTGCAAAAAATAGGAGGATAAGCATTACATAATAACTTACATTTTATACACGTACCTTAGGTAGGCAGAATATCCTAAGCAGGTTTAAGAAAATATCAGATATCAACCCTTTTGTGCAGCACTAATAGCTACTTTAATTATGATGCCTGGTAAGTAAGTATGTGGATAATAAACATATTTTTTGATATTTCATACATTTTTACCCTATTAGAGACGATTTGCAAAAAACATCTCCGTAATCAGAATCACATAAATCACAGCATTCCACGATAATAAATAATTCCTGTGATCAACACTTAATAACTTATCTCGCTGACTTCAGGAAAACTGTCGAGAAACACGTCTGCCAGGCCTGCGCTAACAGCGGCGCGATGGTGCCGTCGCCTGTAGCCACATTAATTAACGAGATTATTTGCTCCAATAAATAAGGCAGGACAGCAACTAACACAAAGAGAACACAGATTCCAGGGAAACTTGATTTCCGGATTTAAGGAGCGGAAAACAAAAGATATTCGATTTACTGCGCTCCTATGGTGGACCAGGCGAACCCAGCTGAGGGGGATCTTCGGTTCAATAAGTAGGTAAGTACGGGGAGATCCTATATGGTTAGATATAAATATTATATAGGTAGCGTCTGTGCTGTTATTTAGATGGAGACTCCTCTTGCTGTAGACACTGAAATAACAAGAATCGATATAATGGTTCAGGTCGTAAAGAAACCAGCTGTTCAGCACATCTGTGTTGTATTCACCTAAAGCCGCATACGCACGAGCGAACAAAAACATGGGGAACACGAACATCGAACACTTTGTTCGTACATGCGTAACACTAACGAACATCAAACACTGGTCGTCAAAAATGTTCGTGGCGATCCAATTCGGTGATCGACGTTCTTGTTCACCATGTTTTGTTCGCTCGTGCGTACACGGTTTAAGATCGAATATATCAAAACCATATGCGGGTACATTCCGTTCAAGTAGAATCAAAGGAGTACATTAAATTGTCTATAAATTAACAATAGGGTATGGTATTCAAACGATCTTTGATCATTTACAATACAATATGTGCCGTACCAAATTATCCTTACCTTTGATGACATTGAATAGAATTGAATACTCTTTTATATGTCCACCATATAAATAAGGTACAGAAACATTAAATGGGGTTATACAACGGGCCTGTTTAATACATCATTACTATGACAATTTTCATTACAGTAAGGTACTAATCTAACTACCCCCTGTAAACACTTCAGTGTGTTAGTCTTCCCGGGCTGCGGAACGACTTGTCTCGCACGACGCCATTAGAGGCCCTCAGTGGCCGCTGTCCATGGGAAGGTGGCCAGCTGACAACACAACCCCGTGGGCCGGTGTGGCGCGGGGCCTGTGTTTGTGTTCCGTCGACATGATAATATTGTTGGTAAGTTGAAGAGTTGCGTCAGCGACCGACACTCCACTAACGAAGGGATTGCTTTTAAAATACCGACGCTTGCCTGCTTGAACTTGCGTTTTTTTTTTCGATATAGAATATTTTTTCAGCCACTAGTGTAATACTTAAACTATTTTTCTATCTCACGACCTCATTTCTACTGAAAACATTTGATTAAAGTTAATTTGCTTGTTTATTTTTTTTAGTAAGCTTGTGAATTTTGATTGTTTTTATATTTTTATGTTTAATTGGCTAAAAGTGTAATCGAAACATTTGTACGCCGCTTTACGGTTGTAGAAAGCTGAAAGTTGCCTTGTAGGTTCCTTGGGGAGTGTAGGGAGAGGATTTTCTGAAATTCCTACAGGGACGAGAATAACCGGGATAAGCGCGTACGAAGTCGCGGGTAAAAGCTAGTTTTTATTTATATTACTATTAAGTAGGCACTTCATGTCTCCTAACAAAAGGTCTACAAAGAAACCTGTAAGTATGCCATAAGTACCGATTACAACTCGATCCCGTCGCTGACGTTAACTATAGCGGTGAGGTAACTGCGGCTGGCCGTGAATTCAGCCAAGGTCGGAGAGTGACAGCCGAGGTACCTATACGTTGTGTATCACGGTATGTATAGGTAAGTGCTTCGTAACATTAGACGTGCTTCACGATTGAGTTACATTGCGGATTAAGTGTTACCTATGTACAGTGGCGGCACGATGTGGGCAAGATTGGCATTTAGGTCCTACCTAAGAATAGAGTGATTTTTTGAGTAGGTTTTCAGAGGATGGATTCAACAATTTGAGGGTGAATCTCGCCGAACTCAATCGCACCCCGCCACGAGTAGTTTTGATTTACTTTTGACTTAATGTGCAAAATTAGTAAATATTCAAGAAATAAGTTTTTTTTTTTTGACTGGGACCTCTCGTAGTTCACCTCGCTAAGGGTGGTTACTACTCAACCGGGCTAGCCTGTGGTGGCCTCAGAATGATTCTAAAGCCCCCAGCCAAGGCAAACATCAAGAAAGAAGTAAACTAAAAGAACATATGATGTAAGAGAGAACGTAGTGTGCTTGTGTGAGTAAATCATAGTGCCTATACTACCGCGGCTATTATTTTGACAATACTTACTGAAGTAAACCTTAACAATAAAAATCATTCAAATAGCAACAGCAAGCAAACCGAGCTCAAAATAAATTGGAAATAGACTTGGATTTTTGACATGATAACATCTTAGAAATCGATGAACGCCGGCTGCACGCACGAAATAGTGTCACGTTCCTCCTGAGCCGAGCGTGCAAGCGAGAGCGTGGAACAAGCGATAGAGAGGCACGATCGGCCTAAGCGTTCGGCTTGTTTGTTAAGAATTCAATTGTTTTTTTGTGGCCTACTATTTTTCTGAATTGAAAAAAACCAAAGCTGCGAGCCCCTTCGGACCGCGCGGCCGTAGGCGGTGGCCCACGTCGCCCACGCCTTACGCCGCCTCTGCCTATGTAGAAAAAGCAAATTGGAAGTAGACTTCAGTGTCTGAAATGAGTTAAAAAAATGCCAGTACATATTTATTTGACTTTCCCTTTCCTTCGAAATTTAACAAACGAATCTAAAATTGCTTCTAAGTACATTATGTTTGCAAAGGAAATCTCTAGAAATACTGATCCTATTAGGTAAATCTTAAAATGTTTTAAGCTGACGCTAAGTGTCAAAAACTGATAGATAAAATAAAGTAAATTTCACAATAAAAAGTCTTATCTATTGACACTGTTTTTCTCTTTCCACAAAAAAATCACATCTGGAAATAATTGGCACCCGCGATTGTAGTCACCCCTCACAGAAAAAAGAGCGCGAACATTCCCGAAGAACATGGCCGCCATCGATGACGTCACGTATCAGCAGGAGGTAGCGTAACAGTCGGTGATACAAGTTGTGAGCTTTGCGGAGCTCCAGCGCAGCGGTGACGTCATCCAGAGCGCGGCTGGCGGCTGGCGGTTGGCGGCTGGCGGTTGGCGGCTGGCAACATTAGCTATCGATGGCTTGCAAGATAATAATGTAGTTGTAGCATAGATGTTAATCTTGCTGTGGCTTAGAAATCAAAGCTGAATATTTTTATGGACGTTGGTGAATCGAGTGGCCAGGATCGTCGTTTTCACTCAAATTGTCAGCTGCTGTCAGCAGAGATAAGTTCAAAATCGTGACTACAAGTATCACGATTTTCTGCAGTCAAATTTCAGAAGGATAGGAACGGAGGGGTCGGTAGATAAAAATATAGAATATACTTTATTATTGGTACTTGCACGAAAAATAGTTATGCAAATATTTTACACAAACTTAATTTAATGGGTTCAATGTAGGTCGGCAGGTAGCACAGAATAATGAGAGAAACACCGCAGTAACGAAGTAACGATCGACTAAAGCTACGCTTCACCTGAAAGCCATTTACACGATTTATTAGCTCTGAAATCGCCTCCCTGCCCGCTTCACGAGATTATTGTCGAAGCTTTGAGAGCAATGATGATTCAATTTCTATCGGAGGCTTTTACAGCTTGTACAGCCTTGGATTGTAAACCACTTCACATACATAAAGGAGTTTTCCATCTATCTACATGTAGAATAAGCTTATTTTTAGATAAATACTAACCTTCACCCACGATTTCGTACGCGCATGTACAATTTTTTCCCAATCCCGTAGGAATTTCGGGAAATCCTCTTAGTGCTCCTTGCAGCCTACATGCCAAATTTGAGCTTCTACGACCAGTAGTTTCGGCTGTACGTCGTACCTTTGTCAGCCATCGGAAGAATTTGATATACATATTATGATTTTGCTTAATTTCAGATTATTTTAGGGGACAAAAAACCACCACTCTTCACCAAAACCATGCCAATCTACTTGTGACAAGTCTGTCAAACTGCCCAGCATAGTGAACTACTCCAACAATGCAGCCTCGCCCCACGCCCGGGAACCGAACCCCCGTCCTTCATTTGTTCGTAGAACCTGTTGGGGAGTATTATTACACACACGTGAACAAAGGACGTGTGTTTTTTTGTCTTTTGAAACACTTAGGAGATTGATTTTCTGATTAAATGAGGTTTTTGTTGAAAGTTGACTTGATAGCTATATTGATAGTTAATTAACTAAACTGTATTTATTGGAGAATGGAAACTAATCAATAGAATATGGAAAAGGAAAGAGGTTATTAAAGACCTCTGCTTGATGTCCAATTTGTTTTATAGCAGCTACTGTACGAGCGGTGTGGGGGTCTTTCAATATTACAATATTTTAATACTTACAATATTGTTCAGTGTAGTAAAGATATATTTTGCACCTACTTACCTAGTCTATCTCAATCTCAAAGAAATTTCTAACTCGATGTTGTGGAAGTCTTACGATTCGATGTTATCAACGCACATTGGTTCCCGCATAATTGGTGTAACCTAATCTCTTCAAAGTTAGAGTGAACTGAAGGCCTAGCACGAATATTATTGACGTGTAGTAACGTTAACGTAAGTTATGTGCGAATCGAGTACTGTAGCTACGGTAAAATTTTACGTTACGTTACTATACGTCAAAATATTCGTGCTAGGCCCTTAGGTTTCACCTGGGTGAGCTCATTCCATCGTCAACTTTGTCTCTATCACGTGTCACCTCTGATCTTCGACATATTTATAATCAGCGAATTGTCTGATTGTTGATTGACCACACCACCACACACCCACACCAAACCACATCTAATTTTCTCTTTCAGGCAATACAGCTGTGTCAACCGACACTACTTAGGCCAGTTTATATTTAGGTTCTACTTAATCAAGTCAGTTTAACCCTTTTTCCAAATCCAGTCATGTTACCCTATGTATTTTATTATTATTTATTATTATGCTAGACTGGAGCAGACAAGACGCAGTTAAAAAAAATTGCTTAAAAATCGCAAACAATGGCGGAGTTGTCAGCGTTTAAAAATCTGTGATAATGACAAAGACAGCACTAACCGCTTTCCTGATATTTTGAATACCTGCGATAAAATATGTAAAGTAACATTAATTTCAACTGAAATATTCACGAAGTTAACTCATAACTCCAGGAAATAGTTCACCTATGTATTTCACCAAAAAACTACGCATATTTTTAAACTTTTTTTTTTCCAAAAGCGAATCTTGAAACACAAAGACTATAAAAATTCTCTATCCTGAAACATGTCGTTTAGAGTTAGCAGAAAATCGTCGATACAGAAACTATGAAAGGAACTGGAATAACCGGCCCGTGTGATATTGTACAATAATGTTTCAGGAAGTAAGTGGATAGGTAACGTAGGTACCATCGGTAAACAAAGGCACAATCAATCTGTCTACAAAGTGGTGGTTACGACTGTTTGCATTTCATTCTTCATTTTGATTATGAAAAGGATCACTGATAAAAGAAACTTAAGCACTAATATTTCATCGATAGTATTCAAATGTGTACCTACCTATCTTTCTAAAGTAGTAGGTCTGTACATATATCAACATGTAAGTACATCGGTACTACACTTACATAAGTAATTTAAAACATAACCCTTTTACACGAACGAATAAAAAAACTCACAAAGAATCGTTCCCAACCACCAACAAAAATAAGTGAGTTATTCATTTCATACATCTCATGTTTTCTTGCTCCGTTTGAGATGAAACAAAAAACACTAAAACACATGCTCCTTACTAAGCTGTAATGGCCGTTCGCACGTAATAACTGTCTTAACTAACTCTTTGTCCATCTATAAATCCTGTATGATTAATAATCTTTACAAAAACTGCTAAAATGTACACAAATATAGACCTTGTGTTAACGCAGTAAGGTCGGCTATCAATAAGTTCTGTCACTTAGGCCAATTAATGAAATAGCACATGTATCGTTTGTATGGCGATAAGTACTAAAGTTTTTCGCGTAAGCTGCGATCAATAACTTGTTCACACTAAAGGAAACTTAACTTTAGCAGCTACCAAATAAGGTTGAAATTTCCTTGTATGAAGTTCAGTGCTTTCATTCGCTTGTTGCCAAGCGCGTTGCGGGACGAGCAGCGAGGGATCGTCAACCTTTTTTTAGGCCAACCTGGTCTAGGACTTTCACCTTTTAACACTGCTCCCGGCGAATTTATATTTTATTTCAAATACAGATAAATGAGGTAAAGTTATAAAAGTTCTGAGATAGCTTGCCCCGTATTCGGTAGTTGTCTATTCATAAAATAAATTGTTTATCATTTCTTTGAGCTCGTATGATAACATTTTATCTTATTGCCTTGAAATTTTCTTTTCTTTGCATTTGGCAATAAAGCTTTGATAAAATACAACACAGGCATCAGATAATATGCTAATTTGTTTGTCAGACACAAACAATTGGGAACAAAGATATCTGCTGGACTACATAACATACAATCGCATTTGTATCATTTCAATCAACAATGTATTATTAAACTCATCGTAACAGTTATTCTAACATAAATAATAGTAAAAATAAAGTAAAAAGGTTGGCAACTCGCGAACGCTGCCATAAATGCACTCGCTAGCGCAACGGGGCTATTACCTACATGAAAACTGGATTGACATAACATCCTTTAAAGATCAGTTTTTAAATTGAACCTTGTTTCGAAGGCGGTAAGGACGACGGATGTGTATATTTCTTTGTGAAGGTCGATGTCGCTTGCGCTGTTTGGTGGGCGCGCGAGGACTTAACCGCATGCGCGCCTGTGAGAGTGTATGTGCGCGTCGGTGTGCCGGGCGCTGCGCCTGTGTGCGCCGGTACACTGCTTCGGTCACGTAGGCTCGTTTAGCGAGCTGCCACTGACGGGTTTTTAGGACATTTTCGCGTGTAATCTGCTTTTCTTTGTTTGGTAAATCGGTTTTCCCTGGTTTTCTTTACTTTTATTGTTGAATCGAAGAGTTTTATACATGTAGGATTTAGCTTGAGTATTTGGAAGTGTGTAGTGCCTATAATTGCGGAAAATATTGAAAAAATATATTGTCACTTAAAATCATGAAATAAACATATCGATTTCTCTCTTCAATTTGATCTACTCAACCAAGCCGTCTTATCCGATCAAAACAAACATTAATCAAAAACTGTTTTCTACCATACATGTCCGCTTTGCCCCCGTGAAAATGCACATAGCAACAGTTCGCGTCAGCTGTGGCGGAGTTTGCCGAGCGCTGGCGGAGATAGCCGAGCAGTACGATTGATTGGCCGATACCCTGTGAAAGTACTGATACTTCTGAAGCTAGTAAAGGACAAAATTCGATGATTTATTGACTTTATATGCATTTTATATTATCGACAAACAGTTTCATAACTTCAGGGTGCTGACAATAATGGATGTTTCTATACAGTTACAAATTGTCGGCGTGTGTGTAGGTTGCTACTTTCTTTGTTGGAAATCAGAAATAGAAAAGAGTTCATATTGTATGAGGTTTCTATCGTTTCGGTTTGGCTTTATACAGTAATAGCTTTATACAGTAATAGCTACTTTATGAATAAGAAATAAGAAAGGCACTTGATGTTGTAAACTCGTAAGTTAGAAAATTATAGACGAATAGGATAGAGGATTTAGGTAGGTACGTTGAAGGTAGCTTTTCCCCCTAATTATTATCTTTATAGTACCAAGTTAGGTCCCTAGTTATGTTAGAGAGCTGTCAACTGGTCATTCAATACAACAAAAGTCAAAACTGTTGAAGAAGGGCACAGGGGCAACTATACCTACATACCAAAAGCACATTCAAGCCTTCGGAATACTCGTGATCCATAAAAAAAACATCTTGATAGTTCGGTACTGAAACTAAAAACAACACATAATATATTTTCTTGCAAATTAACATTTTGATTTGATTTGATTTTAACCTTACAATATTTTAGAACTGAATATTCGCAATTCAAAATTTTATAGTCTAGGAGACAGGACACCTTACATTCATCTCAAACAACTGGATTAAATGGTACCTATCGTTTTGTACGATCTGAGAATGATTGAGTGCTCCCGATGATCAGATGTGCCTCCAAGGTAACGAGCAGGATGGAAGGGTGCATTTGTATGCAAAGTCGATGGAGGGACAGATTCGCAGTCGAGATTCATTCTTTGTTGGGAGGGTCGGGCGTCACGTTTTAAAAGTTTTTGATGCAGACTGACTTTGTGACTTATTTATTTTCTCTTGTCAGTTTGATGGTAAAGGGTGAATCTGAATACGAAACAATGGCATTTGATCAATTCAGTGTCTTTTATGATTATATGTTTTTGAAGGAGTCCCTTTTGCTGACAGACTCAAAGGCATCCCATTAGGTTTGTTATGTAAATGGATCGAGCGTGACTAATTTTTTTTACTTACATGCTAATTTAGGTCTCTGGTGTGCAGAGCCTGTGTGAGAGAGAGATTAAGCATAGTATTTTGGTAAATCCTATCATCGGAAGCTGTCGTAGGTCTATTAGGTACTATTAACAGAAGTGCAAACAACATAATAAACCATTAATTCGAGTATTCTCACATAAACAACAAAATGACAGCAAATAGGCAGTAAACTTAATAGCCGCACTTACAGCCAGCCTGGAATAACCAGTAGTGAGTAGTAGCTTCCCTTGGAACCTGTTCCGTTCAGGCTAAGCTGTGTGCCTGCGCTGCGCCCGGGCCGCGCGCCGCTCGCCGGCAGCCTGCGGGACGACCGGGACATGCGATGCGATGGAGTTAGTAGGTTCGTATAGGTCTATTTGTTGTGGTTGATTTTGTAATAGAAATATCCTAGGTTTCTTCACGTTCTACGGGGAACTAGAGCCTTTAATTTTTTTTTTAATTACAACAATCGTCAATGTGTCATCAAAACCAACTTGCATCTTTCTTAAAAAAAGATGCTGCCTCTTATCTATTTGCTTAGACGGTTCCAGCTTCGTTTTGAAATGACTTACTTGAATGATGCCTTCTTTAGCTTCCCTAATCTTAAGTTTCGGTCCAAAAAGCACAATATTTTAGATTGAATCTCGAACGGTACAACCGTATAAGTCACTATAGTTGGTCGTCTCTTAGAAGGTTTTACGAACGATCTAATCTATAGGAGTACTCTCTGAAACCGGTTGCGTCTGAACGCTGCTCGTATGCCCGGTAGCCACTGCCTGCGGCCTGCCTGCCTCCTCGCTCACTCGCTGTACGGCTGTACGACTGTACGAGCGACTACAGAAACAAAGGAAATGTATTACGGAGACGAATCTTTGTTTATAGCTAGACTTTGTAGCTAGTAGCTACTGTAGCTCATCTGTTTTCGATCTCATCGTTGAGTGATAGACATAGAACAGAATACTTTTTGTTATATCGTGTACCCACCCATATAATTACAGAAAAGATAGATGACGCAATGGGCGAATTGTAGTAGTAAATTAATTTCAGTTCGTGTTTTTAAAAAGTATGACTGCTATGGCAATAATCTAGGCTTTCTATGTGCTCTAATTACTAGCTATTGTATTAAAGCTATTCAATACAATAGAGGAGAATAGACATATCAAAAAACTGTAGGTAGGTATGGTTGTATCTAAACTCATAGGCCATAACAAAAACAAAGGGAGGAAAGCCAACTGAACAATTTTTCAGCAAACGATTCCAGCGTTAGATAAAGCTTTACAAATAAAAGTCCTAAATCACGGTGCATTGTTCTCCAAATTAACTGGAACAACTTTCACTGGCCATTAAAACAATGGGTAGCGAAACCGAATAGAAAACACCATAAACATGGAACCGACCGACTGCCATACGAGCATACGAATCGTAGCGTGATAAACACGAGATCAACAAAAACACCATCAACATAGTCATTGGTTCTACAACCTTTTACGCCCACACATTTTTTTCTTCGTCTATGCCTGAGGATGAATAGATAAGAATGGAAGGTAGTTGTCGGGGTTTTCAGAGAGATAATGTAATTTGATTGAACCTTCAATATCAAGCCTGACTACTTATTACATCTATAAACCAGTCAAAGTTCTAATCAATATCTACCTTACTGTTTTTACTTACATAGTTCACTCGTGCACTCGATAGTATGTCGAACACACAGGCAACTAAGAAACCTCGAATAAATATGTTTCAGCTCCTACACAAGGTATACCCGTGACATGACATATGATTCTAAAAAAAACCAATGTGCATAATAAACAAGTCGCCCGAATAATTTAATGCACTCGAGTATACTATAGGTACCTCTAGATAAAATACTGGCTACAGCTCCGTTACCGTATAACTCTTTGGAACCACAAAAAGTATGTAAGCACGCCGCTGTTATCTGACTGGGCCCCATAAAAGTTTATGGTGTATATTCAACCCACGTCCTGATGGGGCCGGCCAGAGAGCGATGGTAAATAAAATAAATCTCACATTCTATGCGGTAAAGGGTTCCACTATTGTCTTTGTGGCATTGTCTCCGAGACGGTATTATTATTATGTTACATGTAGGCAATCATGTTTAGAGTTCATTAGAATTATGCGACGGCTTTGCTTGGATTCAGTTTTAGAGGAACTGTTTCGGTAAGATAAATACTTTCTCAAGACTCAATAGTAGTATTACTGGATTGCCAACGCACAAAGAAAACACACGTTTTGGTGAATAACGAAAATTAATTTAACATTTAGTAATAACGAAGAATAATAAACTCATTTTAAATGACAGTGCAGTAAAAAAACATAAAAGTAAATTGTTTTATTTGCCGCGCTTGAAATTACGACATCCGTTTGACGTTAATAAATTACTATTGTAGTAAAACTATCTGAATATTATTAATAATGCTGGAAGGAAACGAAGACCATTTATTAATTTACGAGTACGTTATTGGTATTATGTTTTATAATACTAATGCCTCTTTCCCTCACAGTATAAAGCCTTTAATTTTGCACAATACCGTAGACAAAGGAATTAATAAGTTATAATGGACTAGCTTCTGCCAGCGGCTTCGCCCGCGTGGTCCCTAGGGAACATACTCCCGGGAAGTAGCCTATCAGGCTCTAGACTATCTCAGTACCAAATTTCATTTAAATCGGTTCAGTAGTTTTTTTTGTGAAAGCGCGACAGACAGACAGAGTTAGGATTTATAATATTAGTAAGGAAGTAAGGATTGAAGTTTAGACAAAGTCTCTAAGAAAGTTCGACGTCAAGAAAAACTTTGAACAAAGCGTCATTTGCTTATTCCTTCGGAAAATACAAGACTCATTTAAAATAATACCTTTTATTCCCGACACTAAGAACTGCACTGACTTTCGCAGTACCTATGTATGTTAATATGAAACCACTTCCCGTGGCCGCTCACCATCCTCTGACACAAAAAGTAATCCTCGCTGTAAAATTGTAAGCTTCCTGCCTTTTGAAGAGCTCAACTAAATGCATTTCTTGGTGCAAATGAACGTCGCTTTTGGCAACACATGTCGAATTTTGGACACAATCGGCAAAAAATAGAACAACCGCAACACTGGAATTTTTTGCATTGAAAATATGTTTTGTCTGAGCTTATTCAAAATGTATGTCCTCAATATCAAAATATTGAGGACATACATTTTGAATACGCATACTTGCTAATAAAACTCAATTTTCATAATCCCTTCAGCACCGTAACAAAGGAATATGTAACTAATCGCACCATTGATGAAAAGTATTATTACCGGGCAGTTGCCGGGCTCCCAAACTATACACCCTACGATTTCGTCATCCATCTTCGAGATGCAGCTACAATCAATTATGACCTTTAAATCTTTCACTATAAAGTTCACGCCAGTAATTGCATCTCCTGCCCTGCAGGGGTGCTCGGGCTATGATTACGTCATAATTTGCCCCTTTTTTAGGGAAGAGAGAGGATAATATTCGCAGATATGGTCGTCTCGCTCTAAACATGGAAAGTAGGTACCGAAGTTCTTTGTTCGTGAGTATTCGCGTCGGGTCGGGAGTCATGTTTTTTGAGGAATGGATTAAGTTCGTGAGTTACGTCACACGTTTGATTCCTTTGTTGTGACTTATGATGCAGGACTCCCATCATGCAGAGTACTTTATTGTTACCAGAAACACCCTAAAAGTAAGCTGGTTTGAGTTTATGGTGATATTACACGGGTTTGTCGTAAAGTGTCCCGTGGACAAAGAAGATAATGTAATCAATATTCCTTTTCCCTTTCTTGGATATAAACCCTGATGTAAGGTATGAGAGTATGGGAGTACGGGACAGATATTGACACGCCTAGTTTTTATTGAATTTGTCCGAGATATTTATAGGCCGGTGTCGAAGATGTAAGATGGCGATAAAGATGGGTGTTCACAGCTGTGGTGTGTGTGGGGCGGGCGCTTATAGAATGTGTGTGAGGTGGGGCAGTGCCGCTGTGGGGGACAACACGGCTGTGACTGCACTGGTTACTATGCTAACTTTAGTGAAAAATACTTACCGTATGTGTGTTGTTGTTGTCTTCAGTCATTGGGTTCTAAGCTTTTGATTCCAGTTAATCTTAGTGATATTATTTTAGGAGTACTATGTTGATCACATAAGTAGTTATATCAAAGAAGCGCTCTTCCAGACACGAACATGAACAATAGTTGAGGTCACAAGTTCGATACCCGAGCGAATCAAAGTGGTTTTCGAACAATTCCAGCTTATCTCGGGCCGATCAGTAATTGTTTCTGTGGTAAGATTAATAGCGTTGTGTTTCGGTCCGGAAGACCCGGGTGTATGAGAGCCCGGGCCTGCAGGGCCCATCCGAGGTGGTGTTTTGGAAGATCAAAGCGATGAGGAGCGTTACCGTGGAGAAACTGCTCATGCGAATAAACTTCAACTAGGTAGCCTTCGCTAGTGAGTATGGTCGGTATCACAAGTGCCTACATTTTGACATTTTCAGCGATTTTGTGTCATATTCGTTAAGCAGTAAGGACGGTTAACATAATTCATAGTGTTACACATTTACCGTACTGCGTTTCATTGTGGTTTTAACAAAACAAAAAAGAAATGCTTTTTGACGTTTAGGAAAACAATAATATAACACAATACAATATAAAATGCAACAGAGTAACGTACTTAGTTACACTTCTGCCTATCTCTTCGTGAAGTTTGTGGTAACAGTTTTTGCCGCGACTTCGTTCGCGTTAATATAGCTTTACGCAAAAAGTAGACTAACCATCACCAGGGTCCCATCTATAATCTGCACAACACAAACAAATATAAAAATAATAATAATAAAAACAACAATATACAAACGAACGAAGAAACTCACTTCCGTATGTATAATATTGGTTGGGATGGAATTATTTCGTAAATTCAACAGAAAAAAAATTGACTCGCCTACCGAGGGTTCAGTACAAAGTTACAAATTACTTTACATAAAGACTATAGTTTTTATGACTTAATTACAAATGTAAAGTTTTTAGACTTTTCCCTCAGTATAACTCTTACCTGTAAAACTGTGGGCCTCTTTCGTGGTTATAAGTTAGTTAAGACGGTATTACTTGTCAAATTCCATAGTTCTAGGTCAACGGGAACTACCCTATACATTTTGATTCCCTTGTGAGTCTCGAAATATACGTTTTTTGTGGCATAAACGACCCAATATTTTTTTACGTTAACTTAGAACTTGGATTTTTTCACAGCTGCAAGGGGCCATAGACCTGAGGGTTTTAATTTCAACTCGATACGTCCACGCGTTCCCGAGATAAACGGTCTTGACAGACAGACGGACGGACAACAAAGTGATCCTATAAGGGTTCCGTTTTTTCCTTTTGAGGTACGGAACCCTAAAAAAAGTTAGTATAGAAAGTGTGAATGGGTGCAATAGTCCTGCTGATCTACGTAGCAGGCTAGCTGCAGACTGTGAACATGTGCAGTATGTTGTTGCTACACCCGATACAGTGGCGACAATCGCCGGAAACAGTCGAGCAACTATACCTATCTGCGAATGTATGTGTAGGCAGCCAGGCGATTATTGTAGGTAAACCTGTTTGCGTCTAAACTTAGAACACTATCATCATCTTGTGTATAGTGCAGTGGTTAGCGATTGGCTTTTGAAATACGAGTCGCGGGTTTGATTCCTTATCTTATTTATTTATTTTTATTCTTATATTCTTCCAAAAACCACCCAAATCACTTCAAGTGTGCCTTTAAAATTTGAAGACTTCCTTCTATTTCTCCAAGATCCCATCATCAGATCCTGACCTGATGATCATGGGACCACCTGGGAAGTCTAGTACCATTTCAAACAAAAAAAAAACCAAATCGGTCCAGGCGTGTTCGAGTACTTGGGGAACATTTTTTTTTTACTATTGATAGGCACACGTTTGACCACTATCTCACCAGAAAAAAAAAAAAAAAATTACGTAAAAAAAAACATTCCGATGAATTGAGAACATCGTCCGTTTTGAAGTCGGTTAATAAAAGACAAGTTAGTTGTTTAGAGTAGGTATTAAGTAGATACCTAACCTTTAGGTAATACAAAGCAATATGAGAATAAACAGGGACGTGCTCATGCCATCATGATTAAGCGGTGAGAAAGGAATAGTGTTATGCGGCTTGTATAACTCCGTCTCCCTCCCACACCATTATGATGATGGTTTTAAAATGTCATAATAGGTACCCAGCAGACAGATCGTAATATTCGTAGGTAATACAGTGCTATTACTGTGTTATGTACTTTGTATCTTTCAGAAAATAAGTAACTGAACTAGATAAGTATTATTATGAATATCTTTATTAATACTAGGAAGCTGAAGAGTTTGTTTTTGTTTGATTGAACGCGCTAATCTCAGGAACTACTGGTTCGAATTGAAAAAATCTTTTAGTGTTGGATAGCCCATTTGTCGAGGAAGACTATATAACATCACGCTACGACCAATAGGAGCGAAGCATTAAATGAAAAGACGAAGTTGCGCGGGTCAGCTAGCTAGGTTTATATGCTGCCCACGGCTAGGGGCCCGCGAGAAGGTTGAAAATTTTATCGCAAGGGAAAATACTCCCGGGATATAAAATATCTTATGTCCTATTCCAAGATTCTAGTGCCAAGTTTCATCCAAATCTGTACAGCTGCTAATACGAGAAGATGGTAAAAACATACAGATTGTCGAACAGACGAGTTACTTTCGCATTTAAAATATGGATATGTAATGGATGGATGAACATGCTTGGCAACAGGCACACGCATTGTTAATCGTTGCTATTAAATAACATAAGGATAATTACTTCGTGTAGTTCCCATTTATGTACATTCTGTGACATATATACGTATCTATTTTATTACAGAAAAATAAACACGGAACTGTGTTTAAAGCTATCTACCAAATAAGTCTTTATTAAATTAAACTTATCTACGAGTATGTAGGGATGGCTACTTAGATAGGCTAACGGTACTCGCTGGCTCAGTCATTTTATTAAGTTAGTAGATTTTCGTTATATGTATGTATCTACTTACGTATAAAAGGTTTCCCAACACCAAGGAACCTATCATTAATGCTGGAAAATCTGCACACGTTATGTAAATCTCATAATCAATCCCCATTACAACTGACAGAAATCTCACTAAAAACTAAACCAGCTGATCACGACTGCGGCAGTACCCAACCTGCCTCCCCTTGTGACGTCACACGGAACGCCAGTAGCTGCACAAAAAACGAGCTCATCGTCTCACGTTACACATGTTATCTGCCCAGAAATAGAAACGAGTAAACACTTAACCCATTTTTTTTGTAAAGTTGGTTAAACATAAATCTTCACTTTTTTTCTCGTCGTTTTGGACATCTGAAAGTGTACCTGCACATCAGTGCTCTCATGCATTCGAAAACATTGATAAGGGAAATAAAACCTTATGTGTATAACTTAAATTCTATTTCAGTCTGTAAATAAGATTCATGAAATTGACATTGAATTCGATGCATTGAAAAGCTGTTACAATCAAAAACCAACCTTACACGTTACAGATAAAGTCCAAGTTCTTTTACATCAATAACCATACCATAGATCAAAGAAAATTATTTCTTTTGGGTTACAAAATAAGGTAGGTTTTCCAACAGTTTTCAGTCGTGTAAAGTAGGGCTAGCTCACAAGGGCGAGGCAGGGGCTCGGGTTGCTATGCAAACGCTTGGTTTGTTCCACTTGTGACCGACATCACGACCTTCTTTTATTACTATTTATAATAAAGAAAGCGATCGTGGGTTGATATTGTTATTTCTTTATAATATACACAATACATTTTATTTTTAATAATAATTTTAAAAAAATAATTACGTTATTGAACTGGAACTTTTTGTAAAATATTTTATCTATTAAAAGCTATAAATAAAATTAAAACTTGTTTCAGAGTTATTCTCGTTTGCAAGAGGTTGAGGTGCATTATGCATTTTAGAACTGAAGGTTATCAACTCATCTCAGTTTTTAATTTAGCGAACGAAACGAGTTCGAAAGAGGAAAGAGGATAACAATTTGGCTTTAAAGGTCACCTCAAGATGCTTGCGGTTGATAAACGTTGATTTAATTCAGAATCAGTGGTTTAGCTACATTTTGATTTTGGGACAGGTTTGCGAACAAAAAGAATTGGACAAAAGTTTGATCAATAGGGTTAGTGACTATCATGTTTAGAAGGAAATAGGGAAGGCCTTTGACCATCATTTGGACAATATGGGTTATTAAAATCAGTCTACCTAACATCTTTTTTACACGGCGCTACTGCATATTGTGACCTCCACAACCTAGCAACAGGGTAACACAAACTCCCTTGGAAGCTGGTGTCAGATTTTCTGGCTCCTGTCTGTCCATAACGACTGGCAAAGAACTTACAATGACAACCAGCACCAACGTGTGCAAGGCTTAACGTGTGCACCGATTTACAGAGGAGACACGGTATGTAAACGATGGTTACCCATCGACAGACCGACCTAGCAAGCGTCGCTTAACCTCGACGATCGACCCATGTGGCTGTTATTATTTAGCTACGAGATCCTCGTGTGGGTTTTTAGAGGTAGCGGAACAGAGAGTAAAGTCCCGCAAACCTCCACTGGAAAGGGAGGATCCTCCGACCGGACGGTTGTTGTGTCCGGTGTGGGCAACTGCCCGATAGTAGTAGTAGTTCGCTGCTAGTTGGATAGATGGCGTTGCGGTTCTTTTCGTTGCGATGTAGATTTGCTCTGTTGGTTTTTCTTGTGGTGGCTTTGATGCCGCTACAGGTTATTAGAATAATAGTTTAAAAGATAGGCCAGACAATTCCGGGAGGCAAGCGGAGCGCAGTGCTGTTGAATCTGTGAGCGACGACGGGGGCCAACGAGATGACAGCCGCGGGCGGCGCGGCGCTGATTAAAAACTGACAACTAACACACGCGGCGGTACTTGAGTGTAATGAGCTGTGACGTCATCAGCTAATACGGCGGCTCGGGAGCTGGACGGTAGGACGCAAACTAACTACTTATTAAGTAGTTCCAAGCAGTGAAAGATTTACTCCGACTTTATTAAAGAATTTAATGTTTATTAATATCGGCTAAACTGCCTTATCCTGAAAACCTGTAAATCTCTGTAATCTCCTTTCAAACAAACTATCAGCCGATTGTAAAGTAACTCCACATTCTCAATTAGGAAACCAGGCATTAATACTTACCAAGATACCTATTTGAGAAATCGTCGATGTTGAAGTATCTAACTAAGAACACGGTCTTTCGATCGCCATAACACAAACCAACCGTTGCGCTATTGTCACTACATAATAAGCAGGTTAGTAAGTAGCCACAACAAATAATGAATGGTATTCATAATAATAAGTACTTGGAGCCCCATGGGGCCCACAGTAACTCGTTAGAGTCCCGGGTTAAGTAAAACAAAAGATAAAATTCTATTTGACATAAAACATAAACATTTTTTTACTAGGTTCACAGTTCTTCTTTCTTTATTTCTGATCGCTTCTACAAAAATAAAAACAATTCCTTCGCTTTCTGTTTTGTCGATGTTTAGTCAAGAGTGGGTATTTGTGAGACCTTGTCGATCAATGTCACTGTCTGTAGATAGGCAAATAGGCTAGTAGGTGAGCAGGTACCTACCTCTACTATATATCTACCGATACTGTTGTTTACGTTACCTTTATAAAGGTTAGATTAGTGGTGTCACAAAAATACAGGTGTTTTTTTTCCGCACTTGTGTGTTTTTCAGCTTTCCACCCTGTATGATTTCGTTGGTTTTGTGCTTAAATATTACTTACTATACGTATGTAAATGATGTACCAAGTTGTTTTTAAATAACTTCCTTATCGTTAGAAATTAAATAAATATTTTCTTTCCCTTTTTTTGGTTTAATGTTTGTTTTAAAAGCTTTTATTCGTCAAAACGATTCTTTTCCCTCTTGCATCACTGAACTTCTAAGAAAACATAATTTTCCTCGCCTCGCCCTGCTTCCATCGCTCCCTCTCCCCGTCGTCCTGATCCTCTCTGCTCTCGATAGAACGCCTCCCAACTGTATTTGTTTGTGTCGTTAGCGACAACTTAGCGAGAACTTTCAACCAATAACATTTGCATAAAAACAGCTTAAAACTGCTCAACATCAACAATGGTCCTTCGAGCCGGATTTGTGTCGTCAAGAGTAGGATGCTCCTCGGGTTTGTTTGGCAGAGAAATGGAAAGTGTTGGATGACTGCAATCTTTCATGGTTTTTTTTCAGACGTGTCATTGGATGAAGGAACTGAAACGAGATAATTTAGGGACATAATTCCGTTTTTTCACTGAAAAGATAAATCTGTGTATAGTACCTACACAGATTTATCGTAAAAAACGTTAAGAAGCTATGCTCATCAATTGCCAACCCACAGCCACAGACGAACAAACATTGCTGTTCACCGAGCACAGTGCTTACGTAATGACCCCCTGATCCGCTAATGTCTCTCTAAGTAACGAGGGACTTACGCAGGATTACTTGTAATGAGTTCAGGCTTACCCTCAGATTCAGAGTAGGCGTAGCGTTATTTAGTTCTCAGAGACATCTCCGAAAATTATATCCCTCTGTAAACTGCCCTGGATCCCGGAGGGGGTGTACTCAGAGAATTTTAGCTTAAATTTGTTATGAGTTAAGTCATTATATTTCTCTTAGTAACGGTTAAAATTCTGGCTATAAAGTCCCACCACATCTCGATCACCACATTTTACAGTAACAAAGAATTGGCGAATGTAAATAAATGGTTAATAAACTGCATTCGCCAATTCTTTGTTACGCCATAGATCTTACTTATTCAATTAATAGCAGTCCTTTATATTATTTTTTTTTTTATTTATATATTAATTTTAACACAACATACAATTCAGAGAACATATTTTTCATTCATACGTTTTCGAATTTCCCTTTGTCACAAACTCACAAATTGGTAACGTATAAAAGCCAGCGTTATTTCTAGTAGATATATTTCGGTGTCGCGTTACCTTCGTTTCTCCTCTGCGAGCGGAGCGATCGATACGCGGCTGACTGTACCTAGGTACTGACGTACTGGCGTAGGTACCGATGTAGCCCGCACTCCCGCAGCGGCGCGGCGCGGCGTAGCAACAGACTGCGAGCTCAGGAATGCAGTGTTTCTAACTTTTACTTAACATTGCAGATAGTTCGCTCTGTTTTATAATAGTTTGGAGAGTTTTTTTCACGTTCTCTGGAAAGCCCAATTGTAATTCAGTTGAATAAATACTATGGCCACTATGGAAGCCCGTCCGAACGGTCGTGTGGAACTTTTACTCAACATTTCAGCTGCAGTTTTTCAGCATTTGAGCTCTATATTATACTTATGTAGTGTCTTTAATGTAAATAGGACAGTCATTATTGAAGATTCTGTAGAATAAATACTATGGCAGCCAGTCCTAAAATTCAAAAATAGATGGTTTGGACTTCGTTTTCAGTCCTTTGAACAGGGGATCAGCAGTACTTATTCCTTCTTTGAAGAGGCTTTAGCCCAGCAGTGGACCATGTCCCACAGCTGGGCTAAAGTCTCTTCGTTTCTTTTTTCATCCTTTTACAATCATGCTTGCTATTACAAACTGAATATCGTGTAGGTATCCTTATACCTATATAGAGATTGTAAATAATCATTATACCTTTTGATAAAATGCTCTAAAAGTAAATTGATAAAGTAGATTTGTATAATGTATGTATGGAAAGTTTCACCCGATTAATATCTAGCGAATTTATCAGCCGATAACACATCGATATCTGATAGCGGCAGCTAAAATAGAAATAGTCGACTTATGTAATAAATATATCTGTTTATGTGTATGTAGGTCATGTTACATGGACTTAATGTATTAGTCATGTTTAGTTGTTTAGAAATATACGTATAGATCGTCTGTCTGGGCTAGCAATACTGAACATTTGACATTTTATAGAAGACGACATTTTTCAGCAAGAATAAATGTAAATATAGGCATAGCAGGGGGACTACTCTCTAACGAAATCCGTAGTTTCGGGCTTAGTTGCGGGCGTTCGTATTCTACTCCGTATCACCTACAGACTTACGATTAGTCCCGAACCCGAACTGAGAATGAATGACAACACGATTTCACAGTAACTGTCAAATCGTGTTATCATTAGTTCTCAGTGGTTAGGTGATACGAAGTAGAAAATGCCCGCCCGAAACTAAGCCCGAAACTACGGATTTCGTTAGAGAGTAGCCCCCTGTTTCGGATCTAGATTGATATAAGAACTATTGTTTTCAAGTTGGTACCTAATGTTGACGTTGGAGGCTATCACTAGCACCTTCACTCACACTTCAGAAGAAAGGCCTCCCATTCCAGTCGCCACATCGACCAGTCCTGTGCTTCTTACATTCAGCGGTCTGTCGTGACCCTGGATGAGATACTCGTAAAATAAACTTATTTTACGATTTGCGCTCGTTTTGGTCGTACAATCATGTTATATAGCCTATAGCCTTCCTCGATCTGAAAAGGATGATCTATCCAACACTAAAAGAATTATTCAATTTGAACCAGTTCTTCCTGAGATTAGCGCGTTCAAACAGAAACTCTTCAGCTTTATAGCATCAGTATAGATTAACGTTAGATACTTTTTTTCCATTAAGTAACAATGTGATGCCAAAACTCGTCGCAGATTGTGCGCAGACCCACTTACAATGTTTAACTATCAATATTACCGAAGCTAAGTGTCCAACCACTTTGAAAGTACGTAAGTACATACGTACGCGTTACCGGTAACTAAGTATCAACTCCAACATTTCTAAGCAGGTTTACAACAAAGAATAGAGAGGTTTAATATTGACTTTCGACCTTCGTAAAATGTCAGTGTAGTAGGTTTTAGCGCTCGTGATGAATCGGCAACCTTCGCCTCGTGTCGGCGACAGGGGTGCATTTACCGATACTCTTCACAAATATATTGTTGGGCGATACTGGTCTTTGGAGCCTTGTAGTTTTGGAGAGATATGGGCCGTCCGAATAGGGGATGTTTTTTAGGGATCTGTATACGAAGGGTAATCATAAACAGAACCATATTACTAAGCCTCCGCTGTCCGTCCGTCCGTCTGTCTGTCCGCGGGCTGTATCTCAAGAGCCGTAATAGGTAGATAGCTGAAATTTTCACAGAGTGAAATCTATACTAATATATAAAGCTGAAGAGTTTATTGGTTTGCTTGAACGTGCTAATCTCAGGAGCTACTGGTCCGATTTGAAAAATTATTTCAGCGTTAGATAGCCCATTTATCGAGGAAGGCTGTAGGCTATATATCATCACGCTAAGACCAATAGGAGCGGAGCAGTAATGAAAATTGTGACGCAGACGAAGTTGCGCGGGTCAACTAGTAATAAATATTCAACTAAAAATTATTGAAGGCTCCCCTACAAGAAACATGTTCTTTTTGGATTTATAGTACGGAACCAGGTTATTGGCCGGTTTTTTATATTGTTGAAAGGCTAGCGTTCCACCACAATGTCACCTGATGGAGAGCGATGAACTGGTCGACATGGAGCACGCTTGCCTAGAAGTAACCTGTTCACTGTTGACTGCAGGACTGCTGCGAGGAGATTGCAGCACAGAACACAGAGATCGGGAAGATGGGCACAAGTATCTTTTTAACTTATGATAACACGTTTTCAAGCTAAGCACGGTCTGTTGTAACCTATTAATTATTCTCTACAGGTCTACAGGTTCTGTAATTTCGCACCGTTTGCCAGTCATTCCTAGTGTTACTACGCAGCGTTCGCTGAAAACAGAGTTTTCTCTGTAAATAGGTGTGTATTACTGTAACCCATCTCAAATTAAACATCATCACCGTTAACACCCGGAATCCCTCAAAAGATTACCGCAAAACAAAGGACTTAAAAAACCCTCCTTACTTTTAATCTTATTAGAAAAAAGCAACAAAAAAAAGCCATACATCTTCATAACCCCATCGCAAATATAATTAACCCTAAAATATCGCGACGCCTTTTTCTGTAACGTAGAATTTAGCGGTCCCTTCGACCGGAGAGGTCAGGCCCAGGCTTTGTTACCGCGCGATAAATCCGCCGGTCAATAGTACCCGTACCTGCGTCGGACGCTAATGTCCCCGATAGCCGCGTCCAACGGTTGGACGCTGTATTTTGGGATATATTTGGACACAGGAGCTATTGATTACCCGGTTTTGATTTCCGGGTCTGTAATGTGTCGGGTTCTGTTTACAGTTTGTTTGTTGGAAAGAAAAGTGTTACCTTTTTAGTTATCGGGGGAAATCTTCAAAAGGCACCTGGTCAAGACCGGGGGATGTGAAATTTAAAGTTTTATTGTAATGTAGTCAATCAAAACTAGTATACTGATGAATGGAACATGTTACAAATTTTAATATTAAATGTGTTGCATGTAAACAATAAACTAACATATTTACTGAAGGTAATAAATGCCACAGTTCATGAATAATTTTCACAGAAAATTGTCTTTCTTTTTATTTGTTACGAGTTCACAAAGTGAAACAGTTTTGTAGCTGAACTGAAAGATAAAATCAACAATAATTTAAGTTCGCGAGCGGTCAATGGGTTAAATGAATGAAAGGAATGAGAACATAAATTGAATTTCTTAGAATCGTAAGTTTCCTAAGATATAATCTGTGTGTGGCACGCATGGCCAAGTTCTTGGTTACACATTACTTACCGCTCCGGAAAACTTGTGAAGGTTTTTCCTTATAAGAGACAGATTGCTGATCTGAAAATGCTAGGCAATATTTCGTTTAGTCATAGTCTGTTTAATCTGTTCGGTGATCTGAATCTGAACTAGATTGTAACAATATGTCCAGCAGAATATACGAGTACATGTAGTATTGACATTCTGTCAAAAATTATTGCAGAGTTAGATGAAGTATCCTTAAGTGGAAACTTTAGGTCAAACTACCTAATATTTCGCGATTAAATTTTACATGACATGACATACATACTTCACCAAAATGTTAACTGTTATATTTGTAAAGAATAGGCAGGTAGGTATAACCACAGAACAGATAAAGGAGGTTTACTCCTACCTTTTACCTCCTTTATCTGTTTTGTGGGTATAACCGTACCAGTATCTGCGATGATGTAAAACGAAAGTTTCTTACTGCATCACCGTAAAATGTATTATTATTCTGTAACAGCACCCTCACACGAGTCAGCTGATATTCCCGCGCAGATTGCGTACTCGGCCGTATATTTTATGTTCCCATCTAAAGTTTATATCAAAATAAATTAAATTGCCTTTGTTGGCATGCGATCCTCTGCGATTGTCGAAAATCATTACCTTTCCACGAGCCGACGAGCAATTTGAATTTTCAAAAGAGTGTCCCCCAGCAATTGGGACGCAAAGTGCACTAATTCGGACCAATGGGGACTGGGGAGGTTGGGGGAGTGGGGTCACTCGGTGGAACGGGAGGGGGGGGGGGGCAAACCGCGATAACTTGAATTCCTGGACATGGCATTCTGTATCAGTTACCGATGTACGTGAAATTACCTTATTAATTAGATCCAGTAAGTCAACTGTTTGCCCGGCGGACTTTTCAGTGTTTTGATTCCTATGAATCAAAACGACACACACAACGCTCAGAAAACAGAAGATTGTACCAATCTTCTGTGTTATTGATAGCATTATATTTAATCCTATGCGTGCGTGACCTTGTGTATCTTCCGGTTGATGATAAACAACATTGTTTTTAATCATTGATAAGTTTTTAATAAACATTTTATGAAACTCACAGAATTTTCTTTGACACTTTTTCCGTTTGACATGACACGTTGGTGTTGTTTAGTGATTTTTTTTTTAGGTGGCCTTTACAACAATTTCAAACGTAATACGGATTAATGTTTCTGTATCACCTGCACTGTGGCTGGGGCTACTCGAAATAAGTGGCTCATTGGAGTCGAGGCTATTATTGTGTTTCAACAACTGAAGGGTAGCATGTCCCATTCATACGTATGATAAAAAATTAAACCATTTTCGTAGTCCGCTGAGCACGCATCGAGTGCGAGCCACGCATTTCCTTTACTTCATTATTTGTTACTAGCTGACCCGCACAACTTCGTCTGCGTCACAGTTTCATTACTGCTCCGCTCCTATTAGTCTTAACGTGATGACATATAGCCTATAGTCTTCCTCGATAAATGGGCTATCTAACACTGAGAGAATTTTTCAATTGAAATCGGACCAGTAGTTCCTGAGATTAGCGCATTCAAGCAAACAAACAAACTGTTCAGCTTTATATATTAGTATATAGAGTACAGATTTTTATAATTGAGAAACCTAAAGATAATTTGACAAACAGTGCAGATGTCAAACTAACCCTTTCTGCACGAATCCGACTAGCACTTGGGCCGTTGGGCGTTCTTTCAAACATCTTAATTATTTTTTATTTAAGTACCTAGGTAAGAATATCACACTAGATACAATGGTTTAATGTTTCTAGTTGCAAAGCTGGTTCGTGATCATGTCAATTGAGTAGACACATACACACCTGCGCTCTGCAGGGCTAATCTAGCGAGATCGTTCGTCGACCCCCGCGGTTCTGTACAGGAGACGACTACATTTTTATTTAGCTACACTTCATCACCATCATCATATCAACCGAAAGACGTCCACTGCTGGACGGATTCTCGCATCCCTCGGCAACACTTGCATGTTCTTCTAAAACAGCCGAGGATGAAATTGTTTCAGTAGGGAACTTTGTGAGCTGTTGTTCCAACTGGAAAAAAAAACCTTTTATGTATTTTATTTTGCATGAGTTTGACTTTAGCTCACCTGATGGGGTCTTTAAATCATAGTTATCTATTCACTTTTTATTTAAAGACTCCCAGGTTATAGCTACACACCAGGAATCACAGACTCCGGAAGAGGATTGCACTTCCTTCATGTCGATTTAGGCAATAAGTTTTAATTTTTAGTAGATTTTTGTCTGATAAAAAACAAAAGACTGTGTAAGTATCTAAAACAAATGACGGATGATGACATTGTTTATCTGTTTGACTTCTTTTTTTATTCATTCTTTCCTCAATAGCTTTTAGCAACCAGTCCATTAGGTTCTTGACCTAAGTGTTTGTTCAATTACGTTGGTCTATTCATGATCATCACAACACAATACAGGAGTTAGCGTCCACAGTCAAGTCAACATACACCGTACCATTTATGTCTTCGCCATTATCTAGATATGTAAAGTGCAAATAAGGCACCACTTCACACCCAACACAACTTCAAAAACACCATCGTATAAGTAGCTAGTAGGTACAGACAAGCACACATGACTTCAGGAAACAACACAGTAGTTATTTTCCCCGCTATGATAGTATGAAACACAAACAACACGTTTATCGGCGCGATAACACCGCGGAGTAAACAGCCCAAAAGTAACGAAAACATCAGCTGCCACTAAGTCACTAAAAGTACCAACAGTATCCACTAGTACCACTGTATGAAGTGTTTCAGTAAGACAACTCCACGCTGAACTCGACTGAAACGCACTTAGCAAAACAAAAAATGAATAACAAAAGACATTAGAAAAAAAAAATGCTTCATTTGGAGGAGCCAAATGACATTCACAGTCTTTTGTTTTTACTACAAAAACTTAACTAACAAATCTGCATCAATAATATAAGTAAGTTACAAATAAAGCTACAATGGTTTATAAGTGATTGCTTCGTGGATAGTTTGGTTCGCTTTTATAAACTGTCTGAATAAAGTATCCAAGTTCTCGTTTTCTTTCATTCGTGTTGTTGCTATTGACTGTAACTATATACAGGTGATCTCCAGTCGCCTTGAACCTGCCACTACATAGGCATCCAGATCACGACTCTTCTCTCACGTTCTATCAAGAGCGTAGCATAGATGCAGGTATTCATTCATTTTAAGGTTATTAAGAAACCTATGTTCAAGAACATCTCCCCGTTATGAAGGCGCCAGAGGGCTGCACCATCTCATAAGCAAGTTCTTCTGCGTGTCCCTCCGCACTGGCCGCTAAGTGATGCGGCGACACTGTGTCGCTTCACTCTCGACAATATCCCTAATGCCCCATACATCGCCGCTATTGTTTCGCATAACCCTACAGACACGGCGTGTTAGCAGATAATGGACGTTTTGACAACTCCACAATGAGAGGGTCTTAAATAGTAAAAAGTCAATCAATAAGATGTTACAGTTAGCTTGTAGCGGCTGTGTGACGACTTGTTCTTGAGTTCATATTAGGATTGCTGTAAAAAACTTAAGGCAGTGTTATCAATGTTCTATTGATGAAATTGCTGGTGTTATCTCATAGTTTTTGTGTGCTAAATTTGTTCATCACTTTTATTGTTTAAATTAGGTACTTACGTAATTCCGAAGCAAGCAAGCAAAAATCACGGAAGTACTTCTCTTCTACATCTTCGTATATTATTCTTGAAAAGCTTTTTCTAATGGTACATTTTTATAAGCTTTATCGCATTTTCCCTTAGTTTTTCAGAACAAAGTCAAAGTGGGCATACTATTTTGTCTATTTCCTGAAGATATCTACGTAAACAACTTATGAACCACCGAATAAACATTGTAGAAACAATAGTTAACGCCTAGATAATGTTGTTTGTTACACCTTCCTTATGTAATCACCTATTTTTCACGGTTCGTGTTTAAAAGACAATAACAAAGTTTAATTTAACAGCAATTTATTTCGCAATAAAAACAAGCAAACGACTTTATTGTTACCTATTGTGTCATGTGACTCACTTTATCATTCAACTCTTGTTTGAATTGATAATAAAAAGGAATTAAACATGTCCGGGACGGCCGCCATTTTGCCAATCACGGTCCGAACTCATAACATTTGCCCCAAATCATAACATTTGGCCCGGACAAATTAATTGCCCCATAACTACGTATACTTTTTAATTTTGCTATATCCCATGGCAACGACGACGCCATTACACTGGACAGGGCACGGGTTTTATCTTTCCGCTAGTGATGTGACTTGTTGTTGGGTTTTGAAATGGCCGCAAACCGCGTTAAAAAATTGGTTTGTTTGGGTTTATGCGGATATAGATTGTACCGTTTGGCAGTAAAAAGAAATCAATTCCTACTTGTATTTTTTTTGTTTGAACAACTAAATTGGTTAATTTATTCTTTTACGGTCCTGAAGCAGAACACAATGTTCAAGATTTTAATGAATATTATAATAAGCTGTAGTTGCCACATGCAAAACTGTAAGTAGGTAGGTATCACTACTTCACAGCAGTCAGCCCCTGCAATTTATGGTTACGACCTGTGAGATTATAAGCAGCTGTTACGCTATGTTTTTATGCCCCAGATCAGCACATTCTCGGGGACATGCATGGGGCGTATTTTAATATATTCGAAAGGATCTTAAGTGCTAGGGTGATAACTAGGTAGGCATCTATAAAAATATACGGCGACACATAATGCTACTCATAAACGAACGCAAGAAGCGTAGTCACGATCCTTCGTAATGAGAGAGCGATTGGAGGATCAAGAATGACGTCATAAAAATTCATGTGTTCGGCGTTTTTGGGATAAATATTGAGATTATGGTCGCAGATAGATAAGGAACTACATTTCTGTTAGAGAAGTTTCATTTCCTTAGTCAACCCTTTATACAGATGACAACGCACTAACATTGACGTAATATCCGTTCGAATCAGGGAAATCTGCGGATATTCAGCCGTCGCGTCGTATGCCCATCACTATACCCCATGGTCATATTTTAATGTCCATAAATTGTAGTAATTGGGCCCGGAGTGGCGCGCGGCAGCTGACATGTCGTTTTATTTTACAATGCCGTGGATGGTCCGCGGCAGCGGCGGCCGGCCGAGCCCGCGGGGCGAGCTAGTTAAACATTGACGCCTTCCGATGGTGCCCGCTGATACGGACAATTTATTTAAAATTACTTTTTGTTTAATTATGGAATCGGTAATAAAGCTATTGTTTTTCGTGTTTTATGGGTTTTTGAGCAGGCTATTTGGCTTTGTCTAAAAGTATTGTGGTTCCATGTACCTATATATATACTATAGCAGTGTTATGTTGACGTTGGCTTTTATTCAGGGCAATTTACATGTACAAGTAGATAATAAGTTAAATAAGTAACAGTACGAACTCTTTCAGGGTAAGAGACAGATTCGATGTTTTTTCTACTTCCTAAACAAAACTAAAATCCCAGTTAGTAAAATCATGCTCATTAAGCGGTGAGTTATGATGGCAACACTTCGTTGTCCCTCAATTATCAAATCACAAAACATACAGCACTGACTACACCGTCACCATCAGGCCCTCACAGTCTCATCCCAATTATTCCTTTACACACTGAAACAATAATATTTGACCAACGTTACCCACCCTAAACTTCGAAATGTTCAAGACAAATATTATCTCTAAATTATCTTAAATCGAGAGTTGTCCCGTGCCATGGGGACTCTGCTTCCCATCTTAGTCCCGCGACGATGGGAACTAAAAGCTTCCGGCTGGCAACACCCCGAGGACCTGCAGGGTACATCCACTTCCTAGCCATACTATGTATAAGTTATTAGCTTGTATTCAAGCTGAGAGAGAAATCATGTTTTTGTTTCGTCAAGCTGTAAGGAAATTTTCGTGTACCGTGGATAAAAGATATTGTTTGTTATTTATTTGCAGTCGATACGATCATTATTTATCAAGAGCTTTAAATAGAACAGAGAGATAGTTGTAAGAAAACTGTTTTGCAAAAACAAAGATAAGAATAATATTTCTTCTCAGTCCTAACCTCCCAACTGACCAATACATTGATCACAATATTACTTTTCTTCACAAGTTGCACAAAAAGATCTCATAATAGACAGAAAGAAACGTGGATAAAAGAACAACGTATTGATCACTGCATTACAAATGTACTATTACTATTGCGTAAATCATAACATATACAAGTATATAGGTATCGTAAGTAACTCAACAGCACCGAACTCCCATTGAAGTTGGTCTATTATCCTGGCATTATTAAAACCATTCTACGTGGCAATAACGCCATTCTTCCTGGCATTAGGCCGCGAGTTAATGCCACAAAACTTTGTATATCGAAATGTGAAAACTACGCCGTAATCGTATGCCACGTGATCATACTACAGTAGAGGCACCATGCTTTTGGGAAATACTGGGATGATTGTCGTCACTTGGATTATTTTGGAGCTGGTTAACATGGCTCAGGACAATGTTTTATCCGCTAATTAACATTAATTAGTGAATAAAAATCCTCATAAAACAATTGTAAGCATTTGCAAAGCTAAAGCGTAGGTACCTACAGATTTAGTTATTGGACGCTTAAATAAATAAATTATAAACTTTGTGATGACCTTTGCTTGCGCACATCTCATCACTAACAGTTGAACCTGTGTGATTACGATTTGAATGGCAAAACTTGATGGCAGACCTAAATCCAGTAGCACAGAATAATAATCCAAGTCACGAGCAATTAATAAATAATAAAAGTGAACTATCGGAGTATGCCACTACTCACGAACGTCCCCCAAACTTAAACAAAGCCATATGGCAGTATTTGCATTTCGCCGTTATATTTACATGTCCTTCCTGTGGCAGGCGTCGTGTGTCCACCGTGATATTAGTAATAGTAGGGCACGCACAGGCTCGGGATTGGGCAATAAAATACACGAGTTATCGCGAGCGACGCACCGTGAGCGCAGGCGGTGCAAGACACGAGATGTTGACTGGAATCAGTGTCACCCTACTGAATTTATTTTTTAAGTTTTTGTTTTAGTATTTTTCCATCGTTAGCCCGGGTCGCGGAAGATTGAGGAAGTGATGGACGATCGCGTCTAGATCACGTCTTCTGCGAAACGACGAGTCAAGTCGAAGAAACGGGGTAGCCTTTGCCTAGGAGCAGGACAGTTGAAACTAGATAAAATCTTCCCAGAAGTCAGGAGTAGTCCGCAATAGGTGTTGCTATCAGAATATTAACAATCCTGGCGCGAAACGAATGACATAAAAAACTGGGCCCTTTTCACGGATGTCATTTAGTTATATTCCTTGCATAAGCGAAGCTTTCATAAAGCATCACTGTTACGAGTATAACGGATATAAATAATAATCCTATTCTTAAAACATACATATTTTTTACTGGTCAAGTCATCAAAATGTATTGTTCCGTTTTTTCCCCTGTCATGGTTTAAAAAATGTGAATAATACCATGTAACGTTTTTTGTGCTTACATAACAATAATAATCATCGTGTTTATTTAAATCAAGCTCTCTAAACTTAAGAATATTATGATAATAATTATGCTTATTTTGAAAAGAAGTAATTCGCTCTGACATCATTTTGAAAGATTAAAAAATAATTTGTATGTTTCGATCGCAGATTAACAAAAAACACTTTTTTTTCATTTCTAATTTCAATTATTCAGAAAAGATGGTTAAATAAAGTCGGGCCAGAATCTACTTTTATCTGCCATACTAAACTTTGGCATCAGCACAGCAAAAAAAATGCCATTTCTTATGATTTTATGAACTCAAAAAAAAAAAATTTTTCCTTACGCCACACACCACAGAAAGTTGTGTGACGTCAGTTTCCCGAACAAAAAACATTGAATACTTTGAACCGCAGAAGTTGGCCACAAAGGAATGAATGGCCTTCTTTCAGTATTGTTCCGTAAGGCAGCGGCGCTAATATATGGCTACTGCTAGAGCCACTAGTTATATATTGTGCCCTGATTTAGGGGGCTCGTGGCTCCTTTATGGGAGTTAGGAGCTAAGGCTTTGTGTTTTCTACTAAACTTCTTTAATAAAACATTCTTTCTGATAGGTTATCATTAATCCTTGTTTGTTTTTTCTTACTTGAATACTGTAACATAAATTGGTTACAATTTTAGTTTTTTGTTTTGTGTTTCCTTTGGAATATCTTCAATAATAAAAAAAAAATTGATCACCACAGTCTTAATTTTTTTTAATAAATTATATTACTAGCGGAAATGATTAGCAGGTTATCTTTGTTACCTATTTTTGACCTAAACTTAAAAAAACGGACTAAGGTTAATTAAAATAAAATAATCGCTTCAATTTTGTTGTTTACCTTGTTAATAAGGTCAACGATAAATTTACTAATAATATGCAGCACGTGGCGGCGGATCGGAAAACCACAATATACTCGTATGTTAATAAAAAATAATTAATAATATTGAACATTTTAAAGTTATGTTTGTTATTCACTTGGTACTGCTAGCTTCATCAGAATTAGCTACGTACTCCTATTTATTATATAATCTTATAATTTCGTGACTTATTGCTTAAGATTTACTAAAAATTAATGTAAGTACTTATTTTTTTTTAGAGTCGACTTTTCCTACACACAATCTTAAGATCCGGTTATCTACTTACTCTCCGTTCCACAAACTTTTTGTCGTCATCAAATAACCAAAAAAGCTTATAAAAAGCGTAGAGACAGCATGGTCACACTATCTTATATAACAACAAAAAAGATCATTATCCGAGCTGCCACTTCGAGTCCGCCGAGCAACGAGTGTGTGACGTCATCAGCTTACTTCTGCGTACACATTAAAAAGTATGACTTAAAAACTTTTTGTTATTAATCTTCATTACATTACTTTGACTGACAAGTGTTACCTTTTCCATGTTTTTTATACAGATCATGAACTGGATTATTCAATTATCCGTCCAAACTAAATTACTACTTATTCATCTGAAACCATGGTCGCTCTACTCTTTGAAAACGATTTTAAAATCCTTATTCAGCGTTATTGTTGAGTGCTAAGAGCGTGTTTTGTCTGGCAAGTGATTTTCTTAGAAGCATCGTTGAAGTTGGCTTTAGTATTTTCACAGTATCCAAGTAGTTTCTTTGTGTTGATATTAAAAAAAGCTTCAAATAGCTTATTATTGTACCGTAGATTATTGTTGTGGATCATACGTTATGTTTTCTGCAAATAAAAATTTAAATTCTATGTTGTTAATGCGTAATGAGGGGGAAATTACTCCAAAGTGGTAGGTTAGCTACAATTGAATCAAATAGAAAGTTTTGTGATCATCTGGGAATCAAAAAAAGCGATGTAGAATTTATAAGAATGAGATACAATGGCCTATACTTTAATGCTTTATTAAATTACTAAGTTAGAATAATGATCACATTTGCTTGAAAATAAACTTCTGACGTATGTGCATGTAGCTGTACATAAACAAGAGCAGCAAAGAGCGGAACAATAACTTGATTTTACCATAAACTGAAAAACAGAACAAACGTTTAACTATTCAAGAAAGTAATAAGGTTTTACTGTTAACTAAACTCGATGTTGCCATCACGAAACGTGGGTAGTAAACCTTATTACTAAAACAATCCAATCCAGCAAACATTTATCAGACGATTCCCCTAAAATGTGCGCACAGAACAAAACAAAGTTTAGTGAGCTACTTCCTTTATGGGCGCGCCGTCAAATTGATCTGCCGTTCGCGATCTATACGCTGCGCTATGCGCGTTGTGTCACTCCTCGCTGTGTGCGACAGTGTGCCAGGAATCACAATGTAAACATGTTTACGAGGCTGTTCTCCTACATCAACCCGCACTTGATTCATCTCGGCGATGTAATCTCGCTTCTCTCCGCGACTCTCTCCATCAGCGATTGGATCGCGCGATAGAAGCTTCATGGCTTCCGATTGATCGCTCCAGGCTTCATACTTTTCCATTTTATTGGCGACGGCATCCTTGAATAAGACCAATCAACACTTCGGGTTTTTGCCCTATTTCCTTTGATTGTATATTTGATGTTGAGGAAAAATCCAAATCATTTGTTGCCAGGGAGGTGATAACACAATTGAATGAAAGATGGCTGTCGTTTTCCGGACGACGAAATGCTTTTATCAAAATGTTGCAATTGAATGAATTCATGTGTTGTCCTTTAATTAGTGTTTGTTATTATGAATCGAAGATAAGATTTTGAATTCAGATAGGACTTACATTAATAGATGATAAATATATTTTTGATGTCAATTAGCACGACTACAGTTCGTGACTTTATTTAACACATTTGTTTGAATGAAGTACGAGACGGTCGTGTTTCCACTGTTTGTAGGTATACATGCGATAATTATTATGATTGATGATGTTGATGGTATCAATTTACATTATGATTTGAGAATATGCATGTGTCTGCTGCATGTCAGCCGAGTTATACCTACGCTGAGTTTGACATTTAAAGATCTCCTCCGCTTTGTCGTACAAACACGACTCACAAAAAAAGGATAATAAAGGACCCAAGATTTTCGCAAAATTTTGACCAGCCTTTTAATTCGGATCGAATGCCATTCACTGCAAACATTTTACTTCCAAAACTTCTTAATCTTTATCAGAAGGACACTTTGGTCCTGTCTCGGGAATCATCGTCAGCCATTACGTCGGATCCCTGTGGAGCCGGCGACTGTTCTGACGTCAATGTCACACGAAATTCCAGAATTTTACTGCCGATATTTTTATCAGAAACGTCGTAAAAATAACGCAATGAAACCTGACACTTGTGCTTTGTTTACTCCTTTCATTAATATAATAAAAAATAAAAAAGTTCAGTAAACAAATATCTAATCTACATAAAGCGGCGTGGGGTGTTCATTTGGCAACAAGAACTGTGAGTAAGCCGTCTCTGCTAAGCCGATACTAAAAGAAAAGGGAAAATGTCGTAAAAAACAGCTTCGTCCCGTTCTGAGTAAACAAAACGCCAGTGGAAGTCTCCGCTAAGTTGTTTGTGTTGATGGACTTCAAAGTTTGGAAGTTGCGAAGATACGCACTGAATTGTTAGGGAAACAGCTTGAATACTTTGAAGTCTCATTAATGTTGCAAAATTGTCTGTTTTGAAAAGAAGGGCTCCGAATATACGGGAAGTTTAAGTGGAGTTCGGAATTAAGATGCTCCTTATTAAGATACTGATTGCCGACAAAAGACCAGGGAACTTCATGTATAAGAATGTTCTAGAGAACTCAACTGTTCCGGCTAATATTGCAATTCTAACCAGTTTGAAGTGTGCATTTAATTTTCCGTTTGCACGAGAGTACATTTTCTAAATGTGGCTGAGCGGATCGCAATACCTACTCGACCTATGAACCTTCAATCTCTTTAGAAATGTTAGGACCATAATATAAAACCCACATGTTTAGCTATCTTATATGTATTAGAGCAATTTACTTACATGACCCTTAGTATTTTGGCACTTTTAACTTGTAATTTCGTTAAATCGGTCAAGGATATTAAGTGATTGTGCAGCAGGTACGAAGTTTTTGGCTTTAACATGCAATTATTCGATACCATTAGCTGTGGGGTCATAACCTCTCAGTTATTTAGACCGACTTCATCATAAATCAAGTGAGCCTTGAGATCGAGTTTAATCTCCAGTCTGTAAGTGAGGACAAGTGTCCTGTGTCTTTGTCCTAGATTTCATCCATTATATTGTTTACGACGACTGGCATCAGGGTTAGATTGTGTATCACTAGATGTATGTCATCTATCATCACGGTTACTTTTAATATTATAAATCAATCATAATCAACGATACTAGAGTCAACGGCCGCTGTTCATCCAACGGTCCTTCACACCATTATGACTCTCTTTATGGCAATTGTCGCAGATGACAACACAGACCGCATGAGTAATAACTCACCTGTAACAATCAGCTCGGTAACCACCGAGCCCCAATAATTAGCGACACAAACCGACGATTTATCATCAGCAGATTGTGGCATTATCGTCAGGAAGGTAGTTATAACACAATACTCCATAATACTCTGTATTGTCGGTTGACCGCAGCGCGCGCGCAAGGACAGACGACGCTCGCTAGATCATTCGCTGATAACCAAAAAATTGTAATACAGAGGATCCACTTTTATTTCATTTTTTTACTTATCCTTGAAACTAGTGAAACTACGAGCACTACAGCTTGGCAAAGATCTTCCCCAAATTCTTCTTAGTAATTTATTCCTGAGCCGCTTCAAGCAATCCTTGCGGTTCGCGTCTTGACAAAAAAAAAAATCTTTATATGATAGCACTTAACTTTCTTACTACCGCTAGTTATATTAGCTTCTTCTTGGCCACTGTCTATTTCCTGTTCTTTCTTAACCCAGTTTCCTCAACGCTTTTGCTTTCCAGCTATATTTCATCTAGATGACATAATATTGTTTATAAAGAATGAGGTGTTTATGCTTATATGATCATCATTAGTAAATAGCTAGATTCTAATGTAGCCAACGGTATTGTACACTCTAAAGAATCTCGAAACCCATTGGAGGATAGAAGCAACATTATGTGCATGAACCTTGAGAAGCTTTAAATATAAGTGTATTGCTACAAATATGAATTCAAGTTCAGCTTATACTCCGTGAGTGTTTCTAATGGCAAATCTAAACAGTCCTTCTGCATGTTATCTTCCTCGCCACCGGCCGACACAGACATTGTGGCAGCGCTGCGCTTACGCACGCGATAAGGACAAGTGCTCGATTTTATTTATCTTATGTTTCATTAGACAAGCGTTCAATCACGTTTGAGGATTTATTTTTATGGTCTTGAACTTGTTTCCCTGGTAGGTACCATTCCGTACTTGTGTGGATTTTTCTTTCATCCTGAATTTCCTCTCGAACCCTCCTTTCTTCTGCAAAATTGATCATCTTTTGCAAAAAAGAAACTGCAGTAAAAAGAGATACAAGATGTGACTTGGGACGGATGACATTATCAGATAGCCACCTGGGATCTGCGTTGAGTCCTCCACTTCCCATAGCTTGAATTCTCCATGTGAAAGTGTAACCCTCATCTAAAAATAAATTAGCATGACTAGCTTCCTCTTAACTGTCAGTCGGTGTTTCTGTGTGTGTGTCTGTGCCTATGTTGGTCGTGCTAGTGTGCTTGTATGCAAGGGAGTGTGTTCGTGTGCGTGCATGCAACTCTTCCGTCCGCGGGCTGCACTTCCTACCATCTCGCTTGGGCTGGTGATTAGGAAGTCAATACATTTAAGTGCTGGTACTAAAGTAGGTTTTATTGTTTCCTCTGCCAGTTATCTTGTAACTTTACATGTTTTATATTTTATTTAACTTTACATGTTTTTTTATTTAACTTCGTCGTTTTCTATACTAACATGAGTTCTTTATAAAAGAGTTGACTAATCTATATTTTGCCATCATCACAGGGGCTCAAAAACAACTTATTGATTTGACAGTAATCTGTGTAGGATCGGTACTGCGATTACTGAAATTGGAGTCATGATGAGCCCAAGATAATTGCCGACGATATAATGTATAAATAGAGTCTATATAATTATGTTCTGTAACAACATCAATTGAAAGCCGTGTCGGTTCAGTAAGGCCAGGTCAACGGCCACACATTCTCACAACGTTGGCTAATTCTATTCATTCAATGGCTCTTTGTTTAGCCCCGTCGCTGTTGCTAGGCTATGCGGCTGTACAGCTTTAGATACAAGCAGGTAGGTATGGATTTTTTGCGTCGAATGTGTTGCCACGGGATACCCCAAGTTTTTTGATGAAGGGTCTTCTTCTACATTGGGGAAAATACCACTTTTTGTATTGGTATTGACAAAGTTTTGTATTGTGAATTGTTTGTTCGTTTTGGAGTTTCCTGTTAACCTATTGACTTATCTAATAACGGCAATCGATCTAATTTCTGCTTTTTTTAATTAAACCTTTTAACCTTATATCTCTGAATACTCCAAATCGTTTTGAACAAGAAAACTGCAGCAAAAAGTATCTCCGGTATTAATGACATGATGAAATTTAATAAGTAAAGCACACTTGTATGGAAGACCTTCGATTGTTCTAGAAATCTAGACTGTATCCTAGACCAGACTAGTCTTGCAACTTATTATTTAGCTCTTAATCAATACCTGCTCGCCCTAGTTCTAGACAACCTGCGAGTTAACTTAAACTTCAGTTAGATTGAGATTGACGTAAAATAGTTATCGATTTCATAGAAATATTTAAAAAATTGTTTTCTCTGTTTCTTTACACACTGTGTCTACTTTTCTTATCAAATTCTTCTGTCGCAGGTCTGCTGGAAGAAATTTCTTTTGAAATAAGCAGTACCTTTGTGCTCTTTTCTCTGTACAAAATTTTCTATTTAATAGTATATTGTGTGTACATAAATAAATAAATATTTTACTCAACAAAAAAACTACAAGGAACTTTTAGGCCCAGGCAACAAGAGTTCTGCATAAAATAGCCAAATTAAATGCAAATAATCAAAGATTGATGAATATACAAAGAATTCCTTTAATTACCTACTGCTTCTACTTTTCAATATTTTGCTTTGCCCGGCAGGGTCCATACTTGTTTTTTCTTATTAATATTACCACCTGTATGTGTACATTAAGAATTGCAATATGGAGTGAGGAATTATATGAAAGAAAAGGGAGTTACTGAAGTGATAGCGTAACGGTTGACAGGGAAAAATGAAGAAGAAAACATAACGAAAGCGATAACGACGCAAGAAGACGTTGATACGAGTATGAGGCAACTTAAAATTACCCAATAATGGACATGACTACATGAATGATGCCGAGAACTCGTAATGCGGGACGTTCAAGTAATTTGATCAAACAGTTTAGTTCAAACTGCTTGATCAAATAGAAATACGTATCGTATTTCTTCATGCTATTTGACGACTCATTTTTGATCTAATTTTCCCGCAGACATTCATGCCAGTTTCATAAAATTGTTTGAAGCAGCCTGTTTGATTGAATTATTTGAACGTGTATGGCCGCATTAGTGAGATTTCTCCTAGACTCCTGAATTCTGGTCTGAAGAGATCAGAATTACCGGTGAAACTATTTCACAACTATTTTCTCACAAGAAAACAACATGATAGGTACTTACTTTTATCAAGTTGTTTTCTTGCGAGCGGTTTCAAGGCTGCAAGCCTATTTTAAGGATAGGTCAGTATCCTGCGAACCCAACAACACTTTTATCAGCATATTAAATGCAAGTACCAGAGCTACTCCCATATCCATAATGTAAGCAAAGTTATCAGTGTGCGGCAGAGAAACGAACCCAGTCCACTTATCACGACCGATTGTGGGACGAACTGGATCGAACCGGTCCTGAACCGGTTCAGGGCGGTTCGGAGCGGTTCGGGCCGGGCGCTCGCGTGCCGCTAGAGCCGACACGCCTAGCTAATGACTACTAATATTACGTGAAATTGTAGTTTTCATTGGAGAAATTGTGTATTCTGAGTGTGAAATGGATAATTAATGGATTTTGGTTTGTTTGGCAAATGGAGCGAGCTGATGGAAAGTAGATGTAGGCTTCTTGGAAATGAAATGCTTATCAAATACTTTAATCGTCGCCAGCGGACCCCAGGTCCGAGTGTGAAGTTAGACAGAGAAAATTTCTTTGACACATGTAGATTACTGTAATACACCGTTTCTGTGTATCGTAAAAAAACCGTACAACCTGTATACCTTTCCTTATAGGTGCAGGTACAGTCGTTTATGCATCAAATAATCATTTTACAGAAACATTTCTCGAAAACATTTTAAGTCGGTCACTTGAGGCAAGAACACAGCAAAAGAACAGCAATGTTCTCAAAATAATGTGTGTTAATAAATCAATTATACATCTTCCTAACTACAAAGAAACGACCTATTAGCAACAAGTTAATGAAAATGGCGTCTCTTGAGCCGCGTTATGTCACACCGCGGACAATGGTCGATTAGCGGAGCACACAAATCTGTTGCAGCCCATCACGATGATCACTCTTAATGATACCTACAGCATCTACTTGTAGGCACTAGCTACAGGTTCTTTGTAATTGTGTCATGCAAGCTTTTCAGCGGTTAATTATGGTATTGAGGAAAATACTTCGTTATGCGTGCACTGTGCATATAACGTTGGTAGCGTGTCCTGTTCTTTTTTCATTTGTGTCATGAATTGTTACATAACCGGGGCTGGGGTTAGGTAACCCACGCTGGACCGCACCTTTTTAATTTATCTTTACTGGCACTTCAAAATCTCAGCGTTTTCTCTGGGGAGGCTAAATAACTGCAAAGCCTCTGATATAAGAGAATTTCACAGATACTGTATAACCATCAGGTAAGTCTATTACTTGTTTGTTTGTCCAATAAAACACGTAATTCTACGCAAAATTTCATAATATCGAAACAAAAACAAGGAAAAAAAAACAAATTCCAAATACATAAATCATAAAATAAAACCAACGTTATACAATATTTATCACCATCACCACTACTTCCGTGTTGTTTTCCTCGCCGTGCAAAGTTTCCACAAGTGTGTTGTCTGATGGGCAGCACCACTGTGTTGCGTCAGCTGGTGGCTGTTGACTCTCGTCAGGTTGTTGCATCAGCTACGTCCACAAGACGCCACGTCTTGTGGTCGTGGGGCCTATTTACTAACAATATGGTCGTCGGGTGCCGGTATTTTTCAGGAAACTGGGTCGATTTCATACTTTCGACTGGAAACGCTTTGCTTTTACATTCTGAAATGGTTGTCTAAGACTGTGCGACATAGCAGGGGCGCGGTGATTATGACCGCTATATCTTTTCTGTTTGATAAGAGGAAATTTACCTATTATTGTAATATTAACTCCTCTTTTTTAAATTACAATTATAGGTAATTTTCCTAATAATAGATAATAGGTATTTTTAATATTTAATGTCAATCAATCTGACCTTTTCCTGTCAGCTTTCAGTTTAACCAGAATACCTAAATGTCTAAGATGCATCTGAGTAACAGTATTTTACATATTCTACCTGATTTCCACAACCCAGTTACTGGGTAAAATACTGTAACCTTTGTCAAGACTGCTGTCAGAGTTCCTGGCTGTTGAGACGACATTATTTTTAAGATCAAGTGGACCCTGAGGGTCAAAAGGTTGGAATCGCGCCACAACATCAACTTTACGTCGAACCACGAAGGTTCGAGTTCCAACCCACCACCTACAGATCTTCTTGAAAGAGGACTTTTGGCCGAAAGGTGTCGTTTTTCGACGTTTCCGAGGACGGTAACGCGAGACCACGCAGACGACAACACGACGCCGACAACATAACGTGTATAGTTGTAGTTTTAATAAGGTTTTATTAATATGTATTAGTTCATTATTGTTTAAGATAATTTTGTATATTTTATCTATGGGCCTCAGTTGCCTGATAATAAAATGATTATTATTATTATTAAAATAATGGAGTAATTTTATTCACACTGGTTGGACAGACCTATCCCTGGTAGGAAGAGGCTTTACAGATAATTAGTTGTACTTGTTATCAATAACAAACATATTGTTGTTTTCCATAGGTATCGCATTATTGTTCCGGATGGGTATAATAATATAAAATATTAAAATAATACAATAACAACGTCCGATCTGCATTGCAAATGAAGAAACAATATATTGCTGATATGATATTGTTTATTTGCTGTCAATTTAGATAAAATCTATACCTACATAAGACGGAATATGCCTAGGATAATAAATTAGTGGTAGCTACCATTTGTGTTCAAACAGATATTGAGGGCCGGTTTCTAAATTGAAAATTTGGAGTTAAGAACGTTTCAACCACGTTTAACGGAAATATTTGACTGGAGTTTAGAGTTTAAAATAAATTCAGGAATCAGGAATTAGTCATACATAGGAAATTTTGTCAATCGAAAAGTCCTGTAAATTCCTGGGAAAAATGTAGTTGGATTGGATGAAGCAATTGTTTTCTCCATACAGAGAGGATTACTGAAACTTCTAACGGTTTAGTGATAGATTTATGAGTGAGAGAGTGAGTGAGTGAGTGTGTGTTTGTGAGAGTGTGAGTTGGTGAGTGTTAGTATGAACTTAGTCTAACATAGACTAAGTTCATACTAACACTATATGGATCTCTTAGTCTGAATTAAATTTTTGGAATTGAATTGAATTTAACATCCTGGGTGGGATATTCATTTAATTTATTTATATTTTATAAATATTCAAAACTGCACAAAAGGAAATATTTTCCTTGCCTTTTTTACAAATATTATTTATTTGTTTACTTAAGATTTTCGTTCAAAATCTATGTCTTCCACTTTCAACTGAGTCATAAATAATATTTTAGGCAGTGTTCTACTGAAAACTTGTTTTTATTATAAACACCAAAAATTATCCATCAGTGTCTGCATTTTGTTTAATTGATAAACATAAACCACCTTACCCAATCAAAATTCAACCTTCATTCCAAGACTTTAAAGTTGAAATTCCCTCTGTAGTGCTAAAATTATTTTCGTGCAAATTAAACGATTTTCAACCTTATGCCATTGAGATAAGAATGCCATGTGTTTGTAAGGTGTGTTAAAATTACGTCACTTTCTGAATCAAGATCATGAGAGTTCAATAGCACGTAATCTCGATTGGCTAATGTTTTCAGGTATTTTTAATGGGCTCTTACAAAACAAGCTTTACGTAAGACTGTATTGTTTCCAGTTCCACGAAGTTTTATATTTGTATCACAGCGTTGACAACATTATATTTTGGAAGAGGCTCGTTCTTAATTACCACCAAAACTGGAGCTATGATGGTGCCAAAACTGGAGCTATAATGGTGCCAAAACTGGAGCTATGATGTTTTTTTTTTATTTGTGATGGGTTTGCTCTTGACTCTAGTCTAGGTCAGAGATGACAGAGACAAAGTCTACGATGGAGCGAGCTTACCCAGAAGGAGCCTGTTCACTCTAACTTTGAAGAGATTAGGGTTGTAAGCGTTTGGAAACACAGACGCAGGCAGAGAGTTCCACTCCTTTGCTGGTGCCAAAACTGGAGCTATGATGGTGCCAAAACTGGAGCTATGATGGTGCCAAAACTGGAGCTATGATGGTGCCAAAACTGGGACTTCCGCAGCCTCCAACGTTTTTGAATGACATGCACTTTTCAGGCAGGATTAACTTGACATACCGAAACCACCGAAGAAAGGTAAATGGCCATCGAAGATTTGCCAAACTTAGTGGCAATGTGCAGTACACGCTGCTCGTAGAGCGGATGGCCGAAGGGGTCATCCGCAATGTGGACCGGGGACCTGATGCAGGCCGGGACAATCAGCTGGATGCGAGACGCACAGGAACATTGGCGACTTGCGGAAGGCCTACCTCCAGCAGTGGACGACTATCAGCTGAAATTATCATGATGACTGAAATGACTACGGTGAAAATTGCTAAAATTTTCCCGTGTCATCTACATTCAGCTCTGCCTAGTAACAGCGCAAATCGCTGTGACGTCACAAGCACGCATGCCGTGAGAATGTTCCCCAGCGGACGCGCGACGCTTGTTTTGTAAACCACGCTCATCGGCTTCCAAACAACAGCCACAACAGAACACGAATAGCGGATATGCGACGCTAGCGGTATGTGATATAACATACTAGACGGATGTGCTCAGGAAAGAAGAGTTATTGAAAAGCCAGGTATTCAGAATTTCGGACGGGGCCCGCTAGGGGAAGTGCCTGCCAGGGTTGCGGAATCGTTCGAAAGAGCCACCTCGGCCCTGGACGCAAAGGGCATTTGGAACACGGATGGTTTTTAGTCAGTAAGAGTCTGGAGTCATTTGATAATTTCCATAATCCAAAAAATAGGGATTCAGAAGTTACAGTGGGCCGGCCATTTGTGTTGAAAATCCTATAGCTGGAAAAACAGATGAGTCTTAGAGTGGAGACCGTAGACGGTGACCGTGGGACGCTTACAGCTTGGTGGACCAACGACTGCTGGGGAGCCTACGTTCAGCTGTGGGATGCGTTGTGTTGATGATTCTATGACACCTTTAAAATCTAAAGATTGTTACTTAAATCCACAGAGAGTAAATAGTTCTAATTGAAATACTCGTATCAATCACACATCCGCATCACTCATGCATGCTTGGATTAACTACAAACCGTATTTAGAGATCTTAACTTGATATAAGTAATTCCCTAAGCAAACCCCGGGTCAATATGGTGACTGCCAAAGGAAACCACTGATCACCTCTTGATATATTTCAGTGATGTAGCGGCATCAATGCCGCCACAAGAAAAACGCCATCTATCCAACTAGTAGTGAACTACTACGTCGAAATCCTACATCACACAAACAGAGTTTACCGTGCGATTTGAACGTCTACATTAGCCCGAATATCAACTATCGAGCAGTTGCCCGCCAGACACAACAACCATCCGGTCATAGGATCGTCCCTTTTCAATGGAGGTTTGCGGGACTTTACTCTCTGTACCGCCTACCTCTAGATAGCTAATTGTCCAATCCGTCCATTTTGGTAAAATAGAGACAACTGCAATCTTGGTCCCTTCGCAGATGAATTTGTGATCTATTTCAAGATAGCGACAATTTTAAAATGAAGATAAATCTGCTCATAGTGGAAGTGCATCATTGCCGGATTGCTCTTCTGATAGGGATCACGTTCTGTCCCCTTGCGCTATAAATAGCGTGAATGTGCATCCTGCACGTGGACCGCCGATTATCCTTCATTATCCATTCATACGGTGGATGTTACGTGGTCTCTGTTGCAAAAGACCGGTTCGCTCAAGATGACCTATTGAAACATCATCTGATTTTGGTGGACAACCCGGAGATAAGTTGAGCAGCTAATTCATCATCATCTGCGTAGTCATTTCCCCGATGAGTTGTGGTCGGCTCCTGTCTAACCGGAAACAGATAAAAATCTGTATTCTATAAGAATTGACTTCTAATCTAACTTCTACAACCCAGTACTACTAAGTCGAGACTCCTGAAGTCCTGAGTGAGTCTGGCTGTCATATTTAAGCTTCTGAATATCTGTAAGTTTTCTAAAGAACTAAAAAAAAATACAATCACAACCACCTATGCAGCTAATTATCAATTTTCGAGTACAATGAGCAATCACTATCTTATCAAAAAAAAACACCGTCCTTTGAACCCACGCAAAAAATATCGCAAAGACACATGGCACGTGTATTTCCGATCATTGTTATCTAGCGAGTAGGTGTGCCATGTAGCTGATGCAATATAACCGGTTGCAGGGTGATCGAGAAGCTCGCTGATCCGCTAATCCGAGATGACCTATTGAATCACACTTCTTATCAGTTACTTCTACTATCCAGTGAGTTTCGCTTGTCATTGCATCTGTAGTCATCGAGAATCGTCATAGGTGAAGTAAATATTTCCTGTTCAGATCTCGGTACTACTTTTCATGTCCTGTATAAGTACAGGACTCATGTTTTAGATGTTGGTACGTCCGCTAAGCCAACATTTTGGATGATCTCATAGTCTTGCCTAGAAGACAGGAAGTCTTTTGTAAATGAAGATTTTCTTTGGGTAAAAAAAACAGGTTTGCACTCTTCAGGTTCAGTGACATCGTTACGCTACCTCTTGCTACGTCAGATTGTCAGGTATCTGACGTTACAGACCCAGCCTATCGAATCATCAAATACCATCTGCTAATCAGCCAGGTCTTATGAAATAATCTCTCGAAGACATATTAGCACGTGGACGACTAGGCCGTCTTTGATGCGGATGTGTGCAGCTGACGCAACCGGACCGGTCGGTGGCTGCGCGTGCGCCGCTTAGCCCGGAACGACCCAGGCAATCACATGTCATATCGCTCAATATGTCGCCATTCTGTTAATTCTGTTGGTAGATTGTGGTGGATTGGTTGTTGGACACGTGTTTTTGTGGAAGTCTACATACCTAATTTTGCGTGATTTGGGGAAGTCCACTTGATTTTTGTGATTAATTTTTGCTCTGAGATATTTGAGGAGGGAGGATTTTCGGGATTTTTTCTTAGGTTATACAAGTTTGTGTAAAAGAGTTGTATAACTATTTTTGGTGTACAATAAAGTCTATCTATCTCTCTTTTTTTCTGTTTTTTCGTAATAAGGAATTCTGTCATAGGTGACTGATTTAAACCTCATAATTGCAAGTGGAGAAACCGTATGCTCAAAGTTAATTAATATTTGCTGTTTGCCAACTTAGATTATATTTTAATCACAGGCTCCATCATTGGCTCTGTCTCTATTAAGTTCCACAGTGGACTAGTTCGTTCCTTACTACAATATGATAATATTCTAGGAACGATTGCAGCATGGTTTCTGAAGCGTGCCGGCTTATCAGCGTCTGGCGCGAGCTAGAGGTCACGACACTCATTATGATGTATTAGCACTGCATTCTGCTTACATTATGTATTAATGAGTGTACATAGACTGTTTGTATTGACACACGTGCCCAATAACAGGAACAAACCTGTTTCCGAAGGTCGTTCAATTTGTGTTCCTAAATGAGTTAAGATTCTCTAATTCGGTTTCAATCTGAATTTCCTTTAATAACTTTGACCTTCAGTAATATCATCCCTATCTGATCCAAACTCAATTACGCAGGCAGGAAAGTTTGTAATCTTCTAAAAGTTAACTGGTCCAAAATACTTCCATATTTTGGGACATTTAATCTTTATACCTTTTGTCTTGAGTTCTTAAACGTTCTGCACTGGCTCAGCATCATCACACCTTTCTATCATTTTATTTATTTTCGGTCGGTGCACTATCTCTTCTTCCTCCATGCATTATTCTTTTTCATTCATATTCACTTTCTTTTCAAACCAATAATCATCTTTCAATCTGATAGTGGTCAAACGCGTGCCTATCAATAGTAAAAAAAATCTCTCTGTTCATCGTTTTTTGTATTCTACTTCGACGATAATAACTCTTGACGGTGATTTTCTGTCCATCAGTTGGAAATAAGACTCACTGATCAGGATGCTCTAAAATTTCGTCACTCAAAGCTCCGGATCATAATTTATTAAGTTTACCACAACCTGTTCATCAACTGAATACCAACACGTGAACAGCTGTACAATGACGCACATGAACACTTTAATTCTCAAAAAACTGGCCAAAAGTGGCTAATACACGTTACACTGGTCTACGTCGATGATGACGTAGAGGTAACGAAAACAAGACGTTTTAGGGAAACATGTTACACCGGCATCTGGTGTGAGTAACAGGGTTATACAGGCCGATTTCCTAGTCATTGTATGACGTGGTAACACCAGTACCTTTAATCTATGTTGCAATATTACGGGAAATGTTTGGACAAGTATTGGAGCTGGAGCAAAGGCAGATGTGGTTAACCTAGAGTAGTTATTGGTATTTTTTTATTTTTAGGGACTTACTTAATAAGAAGTTGGTTTCTTTGCCAAAGAGCTTGTCGGGGAATTACAACCATAATGCCTTATTCTGCTGTTTTCCAGTTGGAGGATATGAAGCCAGGTATAATGACTATCTGCCAGGGTTGCGGAATTTGTTCGAAAGAGTCACCGCGGCCCTGCAACACAAAGGGCATTAGGAGGAATACGAATGGGTTTTTAGTCAGTAAGAGTGTGACACTCCCTTCTGCTCCGCCCAGACAAGAGGAGCCATTTGAAAATTAACAATCCTCAAAAAGAAAAAAAAAGGTGTAATGGACTAGCACGTTGAATATTCCAGCTTTTCTTCAACTCAAACTATCCGGGCTGAAGAATAAAAGTTACCTGTAGTTGACTTTGTAAGGTTGGCACCTAACATGGTCAACTACCTTCCAAAAAAAAATAAGCGTTGTTTATGTTAAATAATTTCAGAAGGTAGTTATATTAAATGTGAATCTTGATAATACGTGAAGCTCTCTTTTCCTGCAACAAAAGAAGTTAAAATTAAATTAGTTCCAAGAAAAGTTTTGTAAAAAATGAGACAATCCTCGGTAATGCAAACTTGTACTCGATGCCAAGATTCGTAGATTGCGTTTGACAGGCAGACATATTGTGTAAACATGTAAGAAAGAACAGGAATTCGTAGAATATAGAAAAAACCTTTCGAAACGATAAAGTCGGTAGTATAACGGTGGCTGCAAGGTGTATCAGCAGATGTGCGGGGCGGTGTGTCCGGGGCGCGCCACGCGTGCCTTTTACCGCTTTTGGCAAAAACAGACTCACAGGATGTGACGGGATGTAGACTTTTCAAAAACGGACATGCTGAATATCCTACTACAAATGTTGTGGGATGGTAAAACCAACATTTGATTCATCTTCGTTGAAATTTGGAATTGTATAGGAAAATGAATGAATAGAGTCATTGTCATAAGCAACGATATTTATTTATATAAGAACGTTTAATTATAATTTAGCAAGAAAAAAACGAGCTAAAAAAATAGCAATGGAAGATGTTAAATAGAAAAATAATAATGTCACTGCCCAGGAAATAAAAATTAAATTATTATCCACTAGCTGCCGCTCGCGGCTCCGCCCGCGTGAATGTCGAAAATTAACCCAAGGAAATATATTCCCGGGATAATAAGTATTCTATACGTTATTCCAGAGTATAAAGTACTCCTGTGCGAATCATCTAGATCCGTTGAGCCGTTCTGACGTGATTGAGTAACAAACACCCACCCATCCAAACTTTCGCATTTATAATACTGTAAGTTGGATTCATCCACAAGGGGGATTTAGGAAAAACCAGTCGCATTTTGATTCATAAAACTGAGGGCCTGGTAATCACGAATCAAACCAATAATGCGGTTAAAATCCCTATATTCTTAAACGGCATTTTTTCCTTTTAAATAAAAAATGGCCTTCAGCATTTTCAAGGGTACCGATGTACATCATAGTTGCATTCTTAGAATAACGGAAATTATTGCATGCAACCAACATGCAACTGGTATAATTGCACGTTAGATTAGATGACTCACCTATTTGAAGTCGGCTAACATGGAAACCTACCATAATTTGCTTAGAACAAAGCCGACACCTACGTGACTTAATATTGAACAAAGAAATAAATTATACTAGGTATCAAAGTTTTTATCTGGACCCGCTGCCTAAGTGCCAGGTTGCATGTCCAAAGCTTGCTAAGGACCAATGTGACTTTTCCAATGTCATTCTTTGTAGCTAGAGTTAAAAAACTCACTAACAGTGTTAAAATTGAAATAGCTAAAACAGCCTGATACATACACCGACACCCCTCACCCCGCGCATCATGCTGCTGCAGTGGATCAACGAACATGGTAAATGCTATGGATATAATAAATAAATTTCTATGGTAAATGTGTACAACTTTGGAAATTTCATCTTTCAGGAAATGCGTAAGTATTTCTTTACGTCACCATTCGTGCAATTTGAGAAAACCAGCACTTTGCCTGCGACCTCGTTATGCAATATTCCCCCTTTTCACCCCCTTAAAGGGTAAATTCTCAAAAATCTTTCCTAAGTACATACCTACATCAAAAAAGGTAGCTATCACGTTGACTAGTGGTAAAGACCAATTTCACCTTACGATACTGTGTGAGCAAACGAACTGCTGAATTGATGATTCAATGAAATTAAATAATTGCCTTGATTGGCCGAAAGCCAATAAGTACGTAGCCATAAATGTATGAATCAACCAATCTGCTGACTTGTTATTTCCTCAAATAAGCTTGAAAACTGCTGTTGCACTAATAAATGTATTAAATACATAATAAAAGCTATCGACAGCTGATTTTACAATACCCTTGAAGAGGTTAGTCATAACGTGAGTGACATAAACATTATAGTTCTACAGGTAACGCTAATATAGTAGCTAAATCGTGCGGTTCTGAGAATTGTCACGTTATTTCTAAGGTATAATAAACACTTATTTGTGAACTTTTCTATTTCGTAGTTGAGCAAATATGGCACGGGTTGACCAATGATTCATTGAGTATTTAATTTCTGTGCTATGCGTCGTGAGTTCTGAGTTCGATTCCCGCTTTGAAAAAATACTTACTTACATTATTTGTATAGTTTGCATTACTGGCCCCTTTGTCTGTTATACAGGAAGTGAAAATTATGTTTTGTCGTTTTCTGATTAATTTTGTTGCACCATGACATTGGAATACTTTCTTGAACTTCATTGTTTTGGCCCTTTTCTGGTGATCGTAACAGCTGATTCTTTCAGGAGTTGTGGTTGGGAGTGTGGAGGGCTTGTCCCGTTAAATAATAGCCTCGTTCCTATTCTTAGTTTGTTGTATTTTTGATTGCTACAAACACGAGACATGACTAACATATTATAGCATTACATTTATCACACAAATGTAGTTATTACCACTTATAAGGATGCTGCTGCTATCTGCTGATATAAACATAAATAGCCAAATTAGTACTATTATCACAGGGATGCTAATTAAAAGTAAACTCGAACGATTCCAAGAATTGCAGTTTAGTTGCTTAAATAAAACTGTAATAGTTTACACTCGGTTATTTGCAAGAATACTCTAATTTCAGTTCAGATTCAGAGATGTCTGCCTTTTTTTTAGGGTTCCGAACAAAAAACGGAACCCTTATAGGATCACTCGGGTGTCTGTCTGTCCGTCTGTCACAGCCAATTTTCTCCGGATCCACTGGACCGATTCTATTGAAATTTGGTACGCATATGAACTTCTGTGACCCAAACACGGATGCCTTACGCAAATTATTGAATTTTTAGCATGAGGGTCACTTTTTAGGGGCAAACTAGAAAATAAAAAAAAAGGTTTTTGAACAACATCGTGTGGCATATCAAATGAAAGGGCTTACTGTGGGGGTTTTAATTATATTTTTTCATAATTTTAAAATAAATGATTTCGAAGTTATTCAAGAAATTAGACGAAAAATGACCACTGGGCCCCTTATCTCCGAAACTACTGCGACTCCCAACTCCCGGGGCGTCTTCTTCTGTCGCGGCGGTTGGGGCGTGAGGTTTCCCTCTCTCTCACGCGTTCGGCCTCCTCCTTCGCTAGCATTACTGTGTCGCAGAAAGAGGTGACCGCTTCCCATGCGTCCTCGCTCCGGACCATGGATTGAACCAGGGCCGGACAGAGATGTCTGCCTACAGGGTAATTTACTCAAATTAGGCTGAGTGCCAACACTTTTGTTACAAAAAGCCAGTCCTCCAAAAATGCCCAACTTCCTAGTGTCCTGGGATCGATTACCGTTTGGATGAATTCATATTTTGTGCAGCCTTATGGTAGCAGAGTATGATGGGAAGCTAAGCTGATGATATACCAGCTTTTTTTGTTTTAAAGCACAACATTACATCATACCTGAATCCCCGAATGGATTGACAATTAAAGATACGTACGCTACGTAAGTAAAACTGTACACCCACATTCCACTAGTTTTGTTTCAGTCTCCTGCAGTAGGGGCGAAACAAGCAAAAACTATATAATACCTGTAGAAATAAAGGGCATTAAGCAATAGCAGTAAAACTGATTTAATTAACTTATTACCAATTGATGACTTCGACTCTTCTGAGGTCGACTTTTGGTTAATTTATAGGTAATACTTCTTACTCTAACTTAGATAATGTCACAAATAATCCCAGTATAAAAGTTAGGTTAGGTTAGTCTATGTGCTAGTCCAGGGCGCGGTCTACCCGTGTGCCAAGTTTCATACAAACCCGTTCAGTCCCTAAGGACTGAAGATTTCCTCTTCACTCTTAAACAGACAAAGTTTCGCATTTTTAGGGTTACGTACCCTAAGGGAAATCAACGGAACACTATTGCTATACCTCCGTTGTCAGTCCGTCCGTCAGTTTGTCTGTCAGCGGGCTGTATCTCAATAACCGTAATAGGAAGACAGTTAAAATTTTCACATTGTGTGTATATCTATTGCTGATTTAACAACAAATATTGAAAGAAACGTTTTTATTTTTCGGTTTATTGTACGGAGCCTTTCGCGTGCGAGTCCGACTCGCACTTGGTTGGTTTTTAAATATTAGTAGGCATAATTGTACCTCGGCTTCATTAGTGTGCCCTTTTACCTACTAAGGGCTATGTAAGCTTCACCCACGCATCACTGCGAACAATGTCTCGTACAAACTTGTAAACCATGGCAGTCCCATTTTTTGTGAGCACAGATCACGCTTGACCGGCCACACAGTAGGTACACCTCTATTATCTAAGAGTGTAGCAATTAATTCTTAATAATTAACAATATAATTGAATTCGCCATGTTTTAGGCCCGTTTGAAGGTCAGGATTGAAAGAAGAAATAATAATTGTAACTAGTTTGAGCTGGTCCGGTTTTGGGGCAAAAAGTTAATAACAGTAGGTTCCTAAAGTAGGTTTGTGTGGCTGAAGACTCAAGGTTATTCGGCAGATGTGGTGTCAATCAATTATCATAGAGGGAATCGTGAAAAAAATCTTTGGTTGATAAGTTGAAAACCGGCAATGATTTTTTCTGTCTATGTAACCACTAATAAGAATTTGTATTAGTGCTCACTCTCTTAGGTACTTTCGTTTCTCGCAGGATTCTTATTCTGCAGCATGTAGGCAGAAGTTTACAGCTGAGAGTTTTTGTAAAGCTTAAGGAAAAAATATCTTAGACACTGAAAGTGATCTCATGACCACTGCGGTTGCACGGTGACAAAGGATCTCGAACTATATTCAGTCATGTGTTCTTGGTTCATAGTTATTAATGTTTTTGCTTTAGGTACTTACTCTTAAGGAAAACTAAGAAAAGGAGACTGTTTAAAACAGCTTAAGTAAGTGGCTGAAGTGTTAAAACAGTAACACATGTTTCTAAAACAGAAACTTTAGCAGAAGTCTGTCAAAAGTCTGCATCGTAACAGTGCGCTAAAGACTTGAGTCAATATTTTGCAGAGCTGCGCGCGCGCAGGCCCTCCCCCTTCCCCTTCCCCGTCCCCCCGCCGCGCCGCCATCTTCACTTAGCGACAGCAATGGCCGACAAAAAGTTGTTATTCAATCTAGTTTGGAAAAAAACTGTTGTTACCAACTCGTGTAGCCTGGAGAGTGAAGAGTGTGGCTGTAACAAACGATGACCTCTCTTTCTGTTAGTTTTTGTTACGCTTTTCAAGGTTAGCTTGGAGTTTTAACAGTAATATCGATCAAAGCTAGGCCTCGCAAACTCTCTATCGATTTCAAATAACCCAAAAGTGAATTTATGCAGCTATCCTCTTGTTCCCTTGATTTCACTAATTCTGATTTACATTTAGGAAATGCCTGTTTCAGGATCATAAGTAGTTATTCCACGATAAAATTCGATGTGAACGTTAGAGATTTTATTTATTTAACATAGGCACGCCTACAACATGAAGATACCACATCGTTTTGTTGTTTGTGTAAAAAAACTGTACATAAGTAAGTATCGTTTTTCCCACTGCAGTTCCTATACGTATCTGGTAAGCTTACAGCGAACCAAGAACCTGTAATGTTTTTCTAATTCTACGTAGAACCACTTACTCAGTAGTTAGGAGAAAACAATAGAGAAAGAAAATTTCCATTTGTACCAACTTTCCTCAAACGAGGACTTATTAAACGTCCTCCTAAATGAGCTTACATAACCCAACATTTACATAAAGAAGTGACTATAAAAATGCGCAAAACACAGCTGAGTGAAGCCTTGGGGTGCAGCCGTGCAGTGCGAGCCCGCAGTCGCGCCGCTAAGTGGATCACGAGTGTAAGCATGTCTGCTGACCACCGCACGCTTAGCCAGAGTGTTTTACGTTACAATTTTTTGTAGTACTTCCCTGTCTGGCCTTTATTAGGAGAATACGAATTCTGCCAGCGACGAGGAACTGTTCGAAGGAGTCACCGCGGCCCTGGAACGCAACCGGCACTGGAGCAACACGGGTGGGTTTTAGTTAGTAAGAGTCTGACTCTCCCCTTCCGCTCCGCCCTGAGCCGGAGGAGTCATGCCCAAGTGCAAGTCGGGTCATGCCCAAAAAATTGCCCAAGTGCAAGTCAGATTCGCGTTTAAAGGCATTTTATAGACTTCTTTCTTATAAGTTTTGCTGTAATATAGGTAAAGAACTATTATCTGCATTTCTTACTCAATTTATTTATGTAACAGAAGTTCATATGTGTACATTTCAACTACGATTAGTTCCTCCAAATCAACAATCAATTTCCTCCGAATCTACTAGCTAGGCCAATGCCCAGTAGATTCGGAGGAAATTGGCTGGGACAGACGGACAGACAGACACACCTGAGTGATACTATTAGGATACCGTTTCTAACGGATGTTCGGAATCCTAAAAACAAAAGAAAGGATTTTATTTTATCGAGGCTATATTGGAGTTATTTTCATTCATTTCAGGGGGGCTACTCTCTAACGAAATCCGTAGTTTCGGGCTTAGTTGCGAGCGGGCATTTTCTACTTCGTATCACCTACCCCCCACCACCACTGACCACCACCCTGGCCACTGAGAACTAATGATAACACGATTTGACAGTTACTGTGAAATCGTGTTGTCATTCATTCTCAGTTCGGGTTCGGGACTAATCGTAAGTCTGTAGGTGATACGGAGTAGAATACGCCCGCCCGCAACTAAGCCCGAAACTACGGATTTCGTTAGAGCGTAGCCCCCCTGAGACGGTCATCTGGCTAAAATACCTAGCTTTTAATATATGGGGCGATTACGCCCGTGGAACACGCCTTGTTGTCAAATATCTATGGTCAAATCTAGGGTTCGCAAATGGCTGGAATGGCTGGCGAAAAAAGGATACGACCGTGCCTGTTTTTTGCTCGACTTGGCGGGGCACTTCCGTGCCTTCATATTATTAAGTTAGAACACGGTTTTCAATCAAAATCAGACATTACGAGACATGTCGCGGTAGCTTATGAAAATGTTTACTATCGGGCTAATAGGCTTTTAAGTAACTTTTAATATTTCTTTAATAGTTTTAACGGGTCAAAAGTAGTTTCAACTGCTTTTTGCAGTTTAATGTGGTCTTAACCAATTAATTAACACTTGACTGTGACATCTAAAAATAAGCAATAGCGTATATAAATTAGGTATACCTCGACGATAGCACAAAGATTCGTCTTTTCCATCGAATGGACCACTTGTACCACCATATTTATATCTATAAAATAAACTCTTTCCTTTATAATAGGAGAAAGCATTTCTCTTCTTCATATCCCTACCAATATAAATTCAAACAAAAATCTAATTAACACTTAATAAAACGCCGCTATATTAGTTCTTATCTCTCCACACCACTTACCTGTGAGTTATGTGAGGAAAAAACAACAATGAGATATGTACGGTACATACACCACATAGTAGGTATATACAGCACATAGTAGGTACATACAGCACATAGTAGGTACATACAGCGGCCGAACTGCATGCAAATACCGACCAAAATACACGAACATACAAGTTGGGACATAAGTAGGTACTGTAAAGTGAGAAAGCAGTGTAGTGAAACGGTTCCGTACGAAAAAATATTAATAAAACTAGCTTCTGCGGATTCGGCCGCGTGAAAAGTGCTTTCACGGTTTTTTTTGTATAACATCAGCTATCTACCAATGAAAGTCCCGTCTGAATTAATTTAGCCGTTTTGGATATTAGCCGGGACAATTAGACATTTTTTTTAACAAGCACACTTAAATTTAATTTAATTTTTAATTTTATTATGTATGTGTCAAATAAACAAAAGTGTTCATCAAAGAGGTCGCGTATCGCAGTAGATCTATTCCGATCTTATCTATTAAATAATCACTATTGATATATTGATTGCGATTACTGTCGGCCATCACGTTTGCATCAACCTCAATTTACACTATCGTGTTTAGAATGTGTGCCTCATCAGATTTTAATTCATTTTACAACTAAGTAAAGCAGTATTGTCTTTGTAAAATACTTCAAATTGACAGAAAAACAAAGAATTCAGGAAAAAACTGAATTCCATCAACCAGACCCAACAGTTTTCAGGCTAAAGGAGAGTTTGAAAGAGAATTTCATGTTGAGTAAGAATAGCATACATACACTTGCAACAATATATTTACTCATTCAGTTTTGATCCATTGAAAAATACATGTGCCTCTGAGAGAGACAAGTCAATTTAATTGGTTCATTAATGTGGCCAGCTTCACAACGCAAAAAGTACATAACTACTGCAAGCATATTATGTGTAAGCCCCATATCTCCTGGCCACAGAACTCCAAAGCCATGTACAGTGTACACAGAGTTTTCGAAGCGGAACACAACGGGGTTGCCAGTCGCCAACTCTTTGTGTTGCCACACCATATAATTAAATATTATTACCGCGAGGTATTGTGTTCGATCCCGGGCTGTGCATTGTTACTTCAATGCTAATGTACATTAGGAGCTTTTTGTAGTTTTATGGCTGTCGTAAATAACTGGATTTGTGATTGATAAGTGACGTTGATGGCGCTGGGGACGGACGATCAGCTGCTCATTATTTCATATTTTATGACCGACTTAGACGACTGTGGAAAATTGCTGCAGAAGTGGTTCAGCCCCTATTTTAAATTGTGTAACTATCATAGGTACATCAAAGGTATCACGATGCTTTAATGCCACTCATAAAGTGTCTTAATAGTATTATGCAAAACTATGTGTGAAATGAACAAAGACATTTCATTGGAATCATACGACCGCTACCGACCGACATAAACTTGACTAGTAACATTTCCCGTACTGCTGTAATTTCCCTCAGTGGCAATATCCTCAAAGATTCATCTCGTAACCATAGGAATTCATCACGCCACGCCATTGCTTATAGCCGTAATAAACGAATGGCCCGAAATGAGCGGCTCCAACAATTGACGTAATAACCTCTGCCTCTGCCGAGCCCCCGTCGGCGCTGGCGATGTAATACTTGCTCTTATCGAATGCCTTCTATACTACGCCTACTATAATTTAGTTTTTTTTACAGTATATGGTAGAAACAGAAGCGAAAAGAAATGGAATTTTGCTGTTTCATTTTTCATGCGGGAAAATTGGTTCTTTTTTGCTTTTGCAAGTATTTTTTAAAACTGTTTTGTTAATAATAACATTTACTGCTGAAACCTTATTTACATGGTGTTCCATTTAAATTAGATAAGTATCTAGTCATTGACTACTAATGAGTCGACAGTAGCTTAAAACAAAGCGATCCCCAGCGACATACCGGAAAGAAACCAGGACAAAGAAGTGAATTTGCTACTTTGTATGCGAACGACGCGCACTACATTGTAGCATCCGTGGGTGTGTCTGTTCTGACGTGCTATTACAAAACTAGCACTTTATGACCACATAATATTATTATCACAATTTCTAATGCATTTGTTGAAAATCCTTTTTCACGTCGTAACTTAAGAACAACAACAAAAGTCGTCGGGTTATCTGCAAACTCTGCGTATACTACACCGCTCCCTTATTATACAGGGTGGATCGTAAAATGGTCCCACCTATTTTGCACTCGTAAAAGAGGCTCGTAAATTTTACGTCACAAATGCGTCTCATTGTTGGCTGGGAGCGGAGATAGGCAGGGATCGAGCCCCATCGAATAATCTCTGGCTTCACGATAAGTCGTGCATCCTCGATCGTTCGGCTGTCGATGCTGGGTGCGGCTGGTATCGATAACGTTCAATGAAAATTGGGAAAACTTATAGTGAAATTGGCAAAAGTTAAAATTTGCTCTTAGATAGGTACTATTTTTTATACTAATTTGGTGGTTTTCAATTCACAACACAAGCGCTGAACACTTAGGTAACAGAGTAAAGCATGGACCTTGTGATCTTTTAACACTGGCAACCTAATAACATAACACTGAAAAATAGTTTTAACGTTGACAACTAAGACCCTAGCATATTCCTAAGTATAGGAATGTAACAAAACAGAAGTCAACATATAATCCTCGCACTAAGCCGTGTTTGTGTAGGAGGCATCAAGCGAGGAACCATGTCAGCATCTAATGCCTCGCAGCGGTCGACAAACTCGCCTATCTCTTGAGATATCCCTTGTAAAAAGCTTAGGACATAATCTGTTAGAGATAAGACCAAAATCAATATAGACCTACATGTCTTACGACAAATATGTAGGCTTGTCGGGATAGTTGGGTAGAGGCCCTTCTTAGAACTGGCTTTTGATGTTACCGAGCCGAATTTGGCTGGGCTAGTGCCTTGTGTACAAGGGAATAATTTTGAAAGTACGATATAGGTTACTTAAAGGTCACACGGGTATTTGATTGATCAGTACTAAAAGGGAAAAAAACTTCGGCAAAATACACATCTGGCAGAAAAATAAAACCTTCCAAAGGAATGCTGAACAATCACAAAAGAATTTTATAACCACATTCCCATAAAACGGAGGAACAATGCCGCGTTTCGTGTTGCGTGCCTATTAACTAAATTAGTTGGTCGTTGTATAACAAATTATGCAAATATTTGATCCCCCTGTTTTGGTGCACCTGCGCCACTGTCACACCTGTGGACAATGTCCACTGCAGTGACAGATTGTTACGACATATATTTTCACGTATCTGTTAGGTATGTTTTCCCTTTAATTATTCCCCTGTGGTCAGTAGAGCGACAAGGGACTAATTATTTTGTGCTTGTATGTAGGCAACAGAATATATGGTTTTGCAGTCTGTCCAGGTTTGGTAACAGCTGGTATATACGGCAATTGCCAACGGACATGACAGTCTGATTGAGTCACAAAAACCTCTATTCCATCGCTAAAATTATGGGCAGAAGTGAAAAAAAAATACTAACCACTTTTTGATGTCGCGTAACGGCGTAAGTAATCCTCAAAAATAAAAGAAGTTTATCGACAGTTCGATATACAGTAAACGCCTACATTTTTCCCAGCACTACGTATTTGGCATAATCTTTCGTTCTCTCCCATATTGTTTTTAAGTTACGACAGTTTTGGACAATGGTTCGGAAATCCGCCGCGGCGCTCCTCGTTCCCCTATCCTGCCGCGTGCGGGGCGGCGGGGGGCGTCGCTTGACGGTGCAGCGATGTAAAATGAAAAGAAATTGATTTTTCAACACCCTGTAGATACAATAAAGATTAAGTACGACGTTACGTTACTTATAAATATTTTTTCCGCGGGTTTTGTTATTTTAGATTTTTTTTAGGTTTATATATTCCATGCTTTTATATTTGTTTAGATTTTTTTCAAGAAGCTTTGATTTCCTTTACAATTAATGCCAATAACAGTTTCAGCCAATAATTTTTTTATTTGAAAATACAATTATTTATATATTCGAATCGCTTGGTCGTTATATTAATGTGCCTATCCTTTCCCCAGCTATGTTGGGTTCTGCTTCTTGGTGTCATTTTAATATTAGTAGATGTGAATACTTATTCGATATAAAATATTCCACGAAAATAAAACTGGTTAATATTATTTAGCCTTTCAGGCACCAGTTCCCACGATTCTTAATACAAAACGGTTCATAAACATCAATAATGAACGATGTAATAATTGAATTAGTAACCAGCACACAATCGAGTAACCACCCCAGAGGATCCTCCATTAAACCAGTAACCAGTAACCAGATAAACGATGATCGAGCACAACTTGCATTTAATTACACAAACTAAACGGGATTTATGCGCCAACATAAATAACGATAAAATTAACAGTGTCCTCGGAGAAAATAGAATTTCATTAATTTAATCACGACCTGCCCTCCGACAACAGAACCAACGAGTGGAGGACTCCCCGCTCCCCCCTCCGCCCTCCGCACTCAGCCACCTCTCCGCTCAATGGAACTACACGACCAGCCCTCTTGACCCTCGCAACAAGCACCTCTCGAGCTCCCTCAACCACTATCGAGCACCACCAGAGCTCAGCTTACACCAGACATCAACAACCTACGTAATCAGAACTCCCAACTTAAAGATTTATCGCGCAGTAATAGGTCTCCCTAAATGGACCAAGTTTTATAGCCGCTTTCTTTGTTACAAAAGTACTGAGGGTTTTATTTGGGAATTTTGTTTTAAATTGTATAAAAGGAGATCAACTATTGTAGTAAATTTTACGAGGGGTCGCTGAAAGAATACTGATCCCGGGAGCCCGCTGTGGACGCTCGTAAACCCGAACTGGGCAGAATTAGACAAGTAGAGTCGAGCAAGCGCACAGTGCGACGTAATGGGAGCCCGAGCGGCGAGTGGCGCAGTCACTGAGTCAACGGCTTCGGAGCTACGGGTCACAGGTTCAACTCACGCATAAACTTTGTGAGCAAGGACGTTGTATTTATTCTGTGTTATGTAAGTAGTTTGGAGGACTTAGATTATACAAAATCTTCTATGGTGCTACTGCAAATAGTGACCATTCTCTATGGTGACGAAATAACTTTTAAAAACTCTTCTTTGGTTTTTATATTTATTCCGATGAAGCTTGTTAGCGAATTTTTTTTTTCTCATTTCATCATAAAAGGGACCCCAAACTGCGTGAATACCGCTCAGTTCGCATTGTTTCTGCGTGGCTAGCTACCACCCTCTTATTGAAGTAAATAATCATCTTTTATAGCAAGCCATTGTTAAGCCTGGCCATCAAACGTAGGACCTCGGACGTAAACCAGTAGCAACAGCACTAACATGGATCGTACCTTACGTATGAAGTAAATAGAAAAGGTTAAAACGGTCATGGTGATAGGTGGGCGGCGGAGTACATAGTTACGTACGGCGAGCGCCCGGGCGGTACTACATAGTTATGTATCGTCGACGACCGAGCCGCTCGATGCACGCGGCGAAGCGAGCGGCCGAACACGCCCGAGCGCGCCCGAGCTGCGCCGAGCGCTCCCGAGCCGGCGTGTACACCCGCAGTCCCCGCTCGCGGCGCGCACGAGCGAACGTGTGCCGAATTCGTGTTCGTTCGTCGCTCGTCTAATTTAAAAATAGATAACATTCGCGAGTTACCGCGCTTGTCGGTGTGAGTCGAGCGCTGCGTTGTTATCGACCTTGACATTGTGCGCGAGTGAGACGGAACGATGACCGAAGTCGATTGGTCGGGGGACTTGGCGATACGCTTGGTGGAGGAGTATAGGCAGAGGCCCGAGCTGTGGGACAGCTCGAACGGGCTGTACCGGGTGCAGACAGCCAAGTACGAGGCGTGGTCGGACATGGCGAGGATATTCCAGTGCGATATCACCGACTTGCGCAAGAAGTTGAATTCCATATTCGCGTCGCACCGCCGCGAGAAAGGAAAGATCCGTAACGGTGGCCGCTCGACTTGGTTCCTGTACCCGTACTTGCGGTTTCTGCCGAATCATCTCGATTCTAACTCTGGGGCGGATTGCAGAGAAGAAGTTATTGTGGTAATTCAGGCTATTTTTACTCATTGTGGCGTAATTGAAGAAAAACAAATCTTAGGAACTAAGGGACAAGTTTCTTCGAAAACGCTCTATGATTGAAAAGCGGGGTTAGGGTTAAGTAAACTAAAGGAGTATTACTTCTTTATTGCATCGTGCTCACTACATATCATTTTGCGTCAGCGAACGGGGTCTCAAGAAATTGAATGTTTGTCTTGTATGTCATTAAATTACTGAACATGACATGCGGGTCGATTAGCCAAGCCATCTGTTTAAAACCTCTTCAATAGGTACCTAGAAATTTATTTCCCTTGACCATTCAGCGAAAACAGTCCTTATTCCTACTAAATAAAGGCGTTGGCAATAGGTAGCAAATAAATTGTTCCAAGGGATATGTCTGCCATGATAATTATCGTTGTATCTGTAATCTTTCTCATTCTGTGTAATGTAAATGTGTAATGATCTGCAGTGTAGGTAGTCATGTTTCGAGTTTAAAGCGGCTATAGCTATAGCCCAACGGCGGATTACTGAATGAGAGACTAATCGGACGCCATCACGCCCCTGCACTATTTATGCGAACCCTTGCACAATTATTATTATATTTAGCAAAGTAGGAGGGGATCAAGAATACATGGTACTACGCTAAACTATGTATTAAGTTAGGGATGAGGTAGAAGTGGCCTAATCACCAACATTAATTAAGCCGAAAGATACCTACAGCAGGATATGGCTTCTTCATGTGTCGAGAGATTGACTAGTCCTGTGATTCTTACACCTAGTGGATTCCCGAGGGCTTCTCCAGGTCATCAAACCACCTTGTGGCTGGTCTTTGAGCAACCTTAGAACAAAGTATATCTATTTCTTAGTTCCATTACTTCCATTAGTTTGAGGCTTGCGTTTGACCGCTATCTCACCTGGTAAGCAATGATGTGGTCGACGTTGGAGTACGCTTGCTTAGAAGTACCTCATTCTTGACTTTGCCTAGAAGTACCTCACTCTTGACTTAAAGATTTTCGTAGTTTGATAAGAAAATCGCAATTTAAATCGCTCGTGTCTTCAAGGCCAAATGCCCTGAATATAGGCCATCAGGTAAATCATTATAAAGCCGTGGTCAGGACAGGCTTTCGGCCATTTATCTTAAAAAATCGGTCAGTGTGTCCGTAACCTTGATTGTGGGTGACCGGTGCCAACTGTTTACTGGCTTCTTTATATCTATTTACTTTGGATTGTTTTTGATATTGTAATGAATTGGATCTTGTGAGAATTTAGAGTTGAGGTGTAATAAATTAAAATTTTTTGAACAAAGAGCAAAGTGATAGGGCAGAACTATATTTTTTCTTTCGAATCATGCTTTTACCAATTCATTTCATTTTCTGTGTGTTGAAGAAACAGCCAAGAAACAGAAACAGTCGCCAAGATGCAATAATCGGTAATGAGCCCGATCAATGCTACGGGGTACCATTGGAAATATGATGAAATTCTAAGAACTTTCAACAATTTCAACCCTGTTTACAAAGGGGATGAGAAATTCATGCCCTTAAAATCCTTCGCATATCGAAGGTAAGCAGAGCATTACCGGAGATTCTTTCAGGATTTTCATGTCTATCAATAAACCGTGACTTCTGCAATATTTTATGCTTCTCGAGCCAGCGGTTTAGGCTTTATCATAATGTTTATTGCGAACCTCGATAAAGATTAAAATAATAGCCAAAACAGGCTGATATCATAACATAATATCGTAACATATGAAATTCTACCGTTACTGACTGACTGAGTGACTGACAGACAATGCATAGCAGAACTACTGGTCGTTGAAAGCTGAAATTTGGCATGTAGGTTCCTTGGGAGCACTAACAGAGGATTCCCTGAAATTCCTACGGGAAAACGCGGGAAAAAGCTAGAATAATTAATAAAATAAATCGTCTTAGGTTACCTAGATACACTATGTTTGTTTTACACACATCCCGGAAATGTTTGAGTTGTCAACAAAGTGTAACGACTTGTTATTGCCACCACGAGCCCTGCTGTAAAACTCTGCCAAATTTCATCATTCGAGATATTGTTAGCAGACACTGATTATTATATCATTATCTTGTCTAATTAAAGATCATCTTTTAATACACCTGCTGATGATCCTTCCCTTCGGTGATAAGATACCTGTATATTTGTATTTAACAATAAAGTTGCATCACATTCTTTTTTCGGTTTCTTATCTTTCTACACGTGTCTGCTGTAGAGTGCACTTCAGTTACATTCGCCTCTTATGTATATCTTTATGTGTTATTCTTTTGATAGTCTGAAGAAATCCTTCACATTGATAGTTCACCTCGCAAATTATGTAATGGTACCTAAGTAGACTGTTCATGAAAGTAGACGAGGGGCGAATTAAACAGGTTCTGTCCTATGATTCGCTTAGACTGCTAGGAGTTGATGATAAAGTTGAAATTATAGCCAAGAGGACTTACTGTGGCATTATTCCGGTGTAGGAGGGAGACGGAGCTGTACAAGACGCGTAACACTGTCCCCTTTTCACAACCGGATCATTGGTCCGACAACCTAATTTAAAAATATCAAAAACTAAGTTTTTTTTCCGAAGATGGCGAATAGATATTAATATTTTGATCAAGAAGTCCATACAAAGCCAGCTGCAAACCCTAGCATGGCACACATAGCGAGCACAAGTCACCAAGGCCGCAGCTTATCAAGTAACTAAATTAAATTACGGAAATAATTTGCTTGTTTATTGCCAAACACAAGGACACTGACTGGCGTTATCGAAACGTTTCAGCAAAACATTAGCGACTATCTTAAATAAATAATTGTTAATTGAATGTAAATATAGCTATAGAGTAATTTTAGTGTATTAGGAATCAGCTATGGTGAACTAGAAATCAATCTTTCTTGATTTATTAGTAGGATGAAGTTTTTCAAATTTTATTTTATTTTGTTTATTAGGAATTAGCACTTCGCCCGCGACTTCGTCCGCGCCGCTATTTTCTTAAGGATCCCTTGTTTTTTCTAGCAATAAATATAGCCTATGTTACTTAAAGAATTTTTATTAGTTTATTCCTTACAAATATACAAATCTTTCCTCTTTATAATATTAGTGTACCTAGATAAAAAACAGTTTCATGTTTTTTCCTAGATGTTTCAGATGCGTTGGTATAACGTCTACCAACGGATTAATCAAAATATACCTAAATGAAAAACGAGAACGGTTTTTTTAGAATAATCGTGCAAATAATTCCTTTAAAAATAGGGAGTTTCAATCACTAAATGCCTACTGATCATAATAATGCTCCAAAATGTGTTAAAAAAGACAATCTTGATAAACATCACGCCATAGAAGCAAACAACATACTTAGTAATATTACACCAAAAACATGAGCTAATCTGAAGATTACAGTAACATTACACTCGTACATAATACTAACATTTGTTTGAGCAACCATAATGTGCACTAAGGACCATCACGTTCTATCACAAAGAAAGCAAGTTATCTAAATATTATGATCCTAATATTATCACTCGCAAAAACGGAATTTGCCGTTATATAATCTTAAATACTTGCTCAGATTTACGTCAAATGTGATATAATATATCACAGATAATTATTATTATCTGTATCAATATTAATTGCTGAAAAATTGCAACGGCTAACTTCCATTGTTACCTATGTTTTATACATAGTTTGTTTTTCCTTACAAATAAATAAATTTCAGAAAAGACATCTTTTTTACATGCTTTTGAGCGGCACTAAACTCCATAGTAAAATTATATTATTTTTAATAACACTTTATTGTTAGCCAGTGGTTAATGTCGGATACAAGCATGTTTAAACAGATGCAACTCAGCTGTTAATACTCCTCAATTACTAACGATTGCATCATTATTTACTAAGTGTAACCGAACTTAATAATGATAATACAAATGACCATGTTTGGTTTCAGATTACTTTATTAATACCTATTGAAACAACACGGGCTTCTCATACACCAATAGCTTACAGCAAATAAATAACAATTTAACTACTATTATTAATCTTGTTTTTCTACATTAATTACCGCTTCGATCGATACGCGGCTAAACAACTATTGAAACAATTCGATTTGCCGATAGTGACCTCATCGCAAAATATAGGTCAATCAAACACGAGCTTGGGTAAATTAATTAATAATGCATGGATATAGCAAGTTGTTTTGTAGCGCGTTTCCTGGTCCGAGTCAAGGTTGGGGGCTCTTCCTGTATTCAGATTAGGGAGTGACTTCATTGTTTGCGATTTGGATGGTCACACTGACTTGCGCCGCCGATACCGAATAATTATATAACGTCCTGTCGCTAAGCATGGCTAGGGCTCTACCTCTAATTGTAGCAATCACGCGAGTCGAAACAGATCATTATGAAACTCTAAAGCTCTCACTACAACTGTAGCCAAATGAATACTCATGCAAAATAAACAACACCGGAAAGAAATTAACAACAATTTTTTTCCCACAGGGAACATCAAACGAAGAACAGTACTCGCATACCCAACAAACAAGGTCAGAGGAGTCATCAGATAATGAAGAAGACGTCAGCAACCACAGAGAAGAAAATGAAATCATGATCAAAGAGGAGCCGGTCATAGAAACATACTGCATCTCAACTGAGCTGGAGCCGAGCCACGAACCGAAGAGAAGAGCGGAGCGGGCCAAGCAACGGGCACCCTTGAAGAAATACAAACTTACCAGACCCTTGTTAAAACGTAAATTGGTAGTGAAAGAAAACGACTCTCTTGACAACAGACTGCTAGAGACATTGAAGTTATTGCGAAAGTCAGATTTGTCGAGGAAGAAGGACGAATGTGACAGCTTTGGAGACTACATAGCGATTTCCTTGAGGAAGCATGATGAAAGAACGCGGAGTATGATCAAACAGGCCATCAATAATATACTGTTTGAGCAGGAGATGAAGAAGTACAGCAACAGTCAGTACACGGTGGTGCTATCAGAGGTCGATGAGAATCCTCTGGTGCTAGGTGACAGTGATGACAAGTGACGCCTGAATGACAGTCTGTCCTGTTTTGAGTAATTTTTCACTGAGACTGATTTTAATAATTAAGTATATCATACAACATTTTTGATATAAATTGAGTGCTTGGCAATGATCGTGAACAATGTGTCTATTAAAAAAATGTTACAGTTCAGTGTTGCATTTACACTTAAGTAATGCGTAAGTGGTAAATAGTAACGATGAATACATGCATGTTTTAAATATTGATTTAGTTTATTTAATACTAGTGGACGTCACGCGGTTTCACCTGCGTAGTTCCCGTTCCCGTGGGAGTACTGGGATATTAATATAGCCTATGTTACTCCCGGATAATGTAGCTATCCATTGTTGAAAGAATTTTTCAAATCGGTCCAGTAGTTTCGGAGCCTATTCATTTCAAACAAACAAACAATCAAACAAACAAATCTTTCCTCTTTATAATATTAGTGTAGAAAAGTATATGACTCTTATCCAGTTAGTTAATTGAAATTACACAAAACTAACATTTACTATGCAGATGGATAATTCTTTTTGACATAAATGTCTAAAATTACTTAATTGTTCAAAAGTTTATGATTTTCCTGCATCGTTGGACATTGTGCTTCTGACCCCGGCGCAATACGCACGGATTTCTCGTCGTCAAGTGAAGGTGATGTTGTTTTGGTCTGTAACTTCATATTTAAATGTTTGTATTATTAACTTCGGGGTCAAAGCAAAGTGAGTGGATGCAAGCGAGCTAACAGAACTTTACAAAGCGTTGGTATAATTAATTTTCCGTTCAAAGTAAACAATGTAGAAGTTATCATCCTTCGTTCCTTTTGATAGGTATATTCCATTAGTCATTTGATCACAGTTTCCTGCATGACTCCCATAAGACAGCCACTATCTTAACTAACTGAAACATTTCCAATTATCAGGAAAACCGATGTTCAGTTCGCCGAACTATAATTATCGGGAAAAAATATGGAATCAATAAAAAATTCAGCATTAACACATGTATCGTCAACCGCATTAAAACAACTGCATTGTGCTCGCCTTACGTTTTTCCATTAGTTTTTACACACATCAATCAATTATTTAGAGCACTTGTCTACGTGCCTGCTCACACGACTGGCGCAGTTCTCGCATTACGATATCACCTGCATCCATCACGATTGCAACGATCTCGGCTGTTTTATTTCTATTGCTGTTTTAATACTCTCTTGTCGATGCACTCTGGAAATAAGCCGACAATGTAATACGAAATTACCTTTATTTGCTTTACTAAATTTTAAAATTGGTAAATGCTGTCTATTTAAACTCTAGTAGTTTCTTTGGTGTTGTTTCTTGCTGCATTGCATACATCGCTTCACTTGGGTTGCAGGTGTCTTCACCCATGTGAGGCTGCAGCGTATTGTATGCTGTGATGATCGATGTTGCATTAATAAGGGTGCCACTCTTGGTGAGGAGCATCACGCCACCTACGTCACCGGAGTGTGCATGTATGTCTGTTGTTTCGCGTGCAATCTAGCGATGAATTTGCATTTAATTGGCTTCAGTTACAAGAAATTTTTGCTCATAGCAAACTAGTTGAATCATTTTTCATTTAATTTGCTTCAACGTGTCTTATTATTGTAGTTTATATGTTGAATACTATATAATTGGACGTTGCTAGCGTCTACAATGGTTCGTGAATGACAAATGTGTTATGTATTAGCGAGCGAGTTGAATATTTATGAGACTTTGTTATTCACTACATTTTCAAAAGTACATTCAAATATATACCTATATCAGACACGTGTCACATTTTATTATCATACATCGAAAATATTTTCGTATCGTCAATATATCAGTGTCCAAATACCGCCTTTAACGTATACATTAGTGATTAACAATACGTTTTGACCTGAGTTGTTCTGTTTGACCCCTTTAAGTTCTGTTTGATGATTCATGCGAATATTTATGAAAAACACAATGTGGATGAGTTCACGTATTTCATGATTGAAGTATAAATTACCTGAAAGTAAGAATGGCTGCATGGAGGTAATAAATATAATACGTATCGTTGCCAAGTGGGTGTGGCAGCTTATCGTCCGCGCATGCGTAATGAGCCGGCTGTGGGCAACACTCGCCGCTAGCTAGCAAATAGGCCCTTTAGCGAAGTTACATTGTACTTGAACACCTAGTTTTTACCTAAATCAGCCCATTCTAGACGGTGCCAGGTCCCTGTCTGCCAAACAAAGATGTTTAACGGCTGCAACAGAAAACCCTTTGAGCTCACAAAGACCAAACTACTCCGTCACAACAAAACGTATTCTAATAAAATTTGGTCTTTTGCGTAGATAATAATTCATTTTCTGAAGTTCACCTTCACACCGTAGTCGAATACCTTACACATTTATTTTTATAAGTACAACAAAAGTTTTTCTTTTAAATACGTAACTAACTTCAATTAAAAAAAACTTCTTACGAAATCAACCTTAAAATATGCCGTTAAGAACCTTCACACATTATTAAGTTAGTTATTTTATTAAGTTTTGGAAAACTTACAGCTAAACATAACACTAATAAACATTTGAACAAAATAAGGCCAATTGACAAGACTAACCCATTCATTAACAAAGTATCCTTTGGTAAAGCCACCTCTTCAATGAATTAAGATCCTCCCAGCAACACAAGTCCATGTGACACTCGCCACACTCGCCACACGTCCTCACAGAGTGATATCCCTCCCTTCCTCTACCAAGTCTGTAAGAGCTCAGCCGGTATTGCGTCAGCAATCGCGCTCAGAAACGATGAAATTGCATCAGTACATAAATAGTTGGTCTAGCGCTAGCCGACCGACCCCGTTCATGTGGAGGAAAAACCCCATTAAAAACAATAGAATGAGGAAGTTGTCGACTATTGTTTCAGGGATTTCTTTCCTGTAATTTTGGGTGTACTTTAGAAAGGATGTTTTATAATAGCTCTAGCCGACCCGCGCAACTTCGTCTGCATCACGTTCTTCATTAACCTATAGCCTTCCTCGAAAAATGGGCTATCCAACACTACAATAATCTTTTAATTCGAACAATTAATTCGCAACTGTTTCAGAGAGAAATAATTTATCCAGTACCACACAATCTGGGGAGAAAATAGTGCCGTATGTATGGAGAAAATTCCAGCACAAATTTTCTCTGGAACTCGGTAATTGCGAATGTGCCCCTCGAAAGGTCAGATAGGTGTTCCATTGTACAGCCGCGGCTGCAGTCCACGGCCCATGGGTGGTACATTCTGTGGTCGAGGGTGTGTGAGGTGACCAGGAGACACTCCTGGGTATGTCAGGGACGTTTAAAGATAAAGGCTAAACTTACCGTCACAAGGCTACGAACATTTCCCGAAAAAAAAATGCCATAACTTTAGGTTTGTCTCTATTTCTTAATTTCTATAGCTGCGGATTTTATATTTGAGCAGAAAGGAATGCAAGAAAACAATGCAAGGAAAAGTAACAAACAATAGTTTAACGATGATGTAAATTCTCTGCGGAAATACTGTTGTAATATTTTCTCTTCAAGATAATGAAAACGTGAATCATAAAATGAAATGACCCGTAATTTCAGATAACCTTCACAGTAACCGTCTAGTGTTCCTTAGCTATAGTATTAGGTATTTTCATTATTTTTAAATGATGAAATAATACGTTTGACTACCCAAAAGGGACAACCAGAGGTGACGAATATTTAAGTACATTATGTAAGTATTCTATAAATCAAAATGGCTACTGAGGTATTTGAAATGGAGACAACCGTTTGAGTTCAATCCCAAAATGATATTCAGGATATTAATAGTTCCAAAAATGTATCATTCATTTCTCGTCGAACTTGAAAACTACAATGGAAGTACACAGGTATATTATTATGTATTCTACCTATACCTATAGGTTAGCAAGTTAGCAACTGTATGCGATCATTAAGTCAATGAAGCGGTATTATAATAATTGCCTGTAATTTAAGATACCTACTCTATAAAAAACGGTCTGACATCGAATCAAAATTTTCCGTTCAATATTAAGCAAAGTTTCCTCAATTTGCCGCAGGTACTGTTGGTAATTACTTCGTCCTACAAGTAACCACTCGTTATTTCGTAAAACCTAGGACCTACCTACGTGCAACGTGCATGCACAGCTACATAGGTATCTGACTTTGTTCTATAAGACTGCTGTAGCATCCTACATGACTTCAGCAACACTAGACATATTGTCGCCTGTAGCTAAATATACATCTTACGTAAGCTTCAGTGCTACACATATCAATACATTGAAGTATCTTTCATCGTCCGTTACAACAGTCAACCTTGTCTGTTCGACAATAATGGTTGTTTTCCCATGAGCCCTGCCATCAGATAAGGTTCGACCTCGAGTTATCGATGCCAGACGTCAACGCCTTTGTTTTTGTTATTCGTTTATATCAGGATAATGATAGTCTTAGGTAATGGCTAATCTCTGATAACATGGCTGAAGGGTGACAAACAGCTGATGATAAGAGAAGACTAGGACGCGGTGACACGTTTTGTTATTGTGGCTTGTTCAGGACGTTGCTCTTAATCCTCTCGCTTTGATAATCTTGAGATTTCGAGCTCTTAGTAGATTGAGTGGAGCTGTTGCGTATGTCACTTTGTGTTGATCGTAAAATTAAGCAAGCACGACGATATTACTACTACAAAATAAGGTTAAGTAAATAGAAGTATTGCGCTATGAAATATTAGAAGAAGGAATCAAGGTTTGCCATTAGTCAAGTAATCTAGGACACCTACGGACTATCCAAGCGTACTGAGGTGAAAACAATCTACCTACTTATTAAAAAATCGCATGCTCATAGGCGGGAGTCGTTCGCCGAGGTACCAGGCAAGCATAATTGCAAGCGGATTTAATTCCAGCAGCGTCGGCACTATTCGAAGCCCTAGCAACGCTGCGGATATAAAAACTACAATTTGCGTAACTGTGGGGTAGTTACGCTAAATTATATTACACAGTATTGTATTAGCTTCGACTATTACTTCAGAAATCCCTTAATCTTCTTAGCTTTATTACATTTTGTCTGCCTTTCCTTATCTATTGAAAACGACTGGGACTTAGTGTTTCGTCTGGATGATAAGCAGTTGTTTCATCATCGCTACTTGAAGTTATGAAGACGAGTGGTCTGCGGCTGACGCAATGAACATCAAGGGACTTCACGAAAAGCTAGACTTTTCCATTAATAAAACTATGTGAACAAGGCAAGCAGACCACTTACAGAAATAGCTCGATATCGTCCATACCGCAGTGAGTGCTAAAGTGTGCAATTAACAATAGGTAATTATAGCAATCTTGATGTTTCATTGAAGTGTGTCTGCGCTGGGAGTGACTTGATACTTGAGGGCACTCAAGCCCCAGGATCGCCGTGACGTCACTTATGGAGTACTGTCTGTCTGTTCGAGTGCTTTTATATATAGATTGTAGACATTGTGGCTGTAACGATCCGTAGATAAGGAAATAATGTTACATAAGGACAAAATCCTCCCCACGAGGCAAGACTAGAGAGTGTCAAAACAAGAAAAAGATGGTCTTTTTAAATTTAATTATAGATGAAAAAGAAATATAATTGGTCCTTCCGTTCGCAGAGTTAATTTTATCTTGTGTTGTATCGTGATATTTTTGTAGACATCCACGTGGTTCTAAGGTATTTTTATATACTCGTTGTTCTAGAATAAATGTGCTGATACTATTTGCGACAAATAACCTACAGATATCTCGAGGATTGCGCGAGACCTCGGCCTAGGTATAAAAGGAAATATTCTGTTGACATGACTTGCGTAAATACATAGATAAAGTGGTCGTCTTACGTTATTATCTCTGTAATTACAGCAAACCTTCTAGATCTTTGCCGAAACTTCTAGAGGACGTTGACGTGTAAAAGTACGGGAGCACGAGGATATAGTCACATCGTAACGTTAGTGTAATACATTACAGCGAAAGGTTAAAGAGATCTCACTCAGAAGTAAACAACACATGTGTTCCGAAGATATTTCTGTACAGAGGCCGAGCCAGCCGTCACGTACACCCCACCACGATAAATTATACCACACGTTTCTTTTTTACACAGAGTTTTCAGCCTTATGACCAAAGAGATAACAAAGATAATCGTGAGAAAGTTAGGAACGTCTTGTGGCAATATGCGGGGGTTCATCGAAACAGTTTTGATGGAAAAAAGTAATTACTAAAGTGTCACTTTGAAGTAAGATTCTTTTGAGGATGTTTACGCAAATTGTTGTGAACTTCCTGACATCAATGGACGCTGATAAAAGCGTTGATAGTCGAGAAAAAAGATACTTGCCTATTTTTTCAAGATGTCATGAAATATTTGCGCTCGTGTATTTGCGGAGTGACACATGTAGAATATTTACACGAGTGAAGTTTTCCGCACTTGAGGAACACGTGGTGGCACTTGACTGCGTCATAAAAAGTATCATCTTGTGAAGAAGTTTATGCAGGAAATGGAGATTGAAGATTGTGGATTAGATCTGATTGATATTATTAGCATTACCACTAGGTATAAGAAGAGGTAAGGCAAGAAAAACAAGGACGATGACTCAACAAGGGTTAACAAGCAAAACCAATCTTGAAAAGTTCATTAAACTCTTATAATATGCTTGTACTCGTACCAGAAGTGTGTCTATGACAATTGTTGCTCGAACTAGGTTTCGAACCCACGACCTCCTAGATCGCAAGTCAAGGCCTTTGGGCTATTCTCAATATAGAAGAACATTCACTGAAATGTCAAATTTAGTTCATCACGTACGGTTTGAGCTGGTTTTCTAAGTTTTTGTTGATATTAATTATTTAGTTATTAATTATTCTTGCGAAACAATTTGCCGATCTCTTTAACTTTAGCTCCTTGACATCAAATATTTTCAACAAAAAATGATTCAGAAATGGCTCAGTAATTCAGCCAGTGCCTAAAATATGGACCGACCAAGATCTCATAAAAGTATTTTATGACTCACTAAAAAGTAATATAAAATATTCCGGTTTGCGATAACAGTGAGAATTTCTTGAAATCACAAAATTACGTCAGGCATCTTAGAAATAAGATCCGTGAATACTTTGATAAGGGAAGAATAGATAAGTTATATCTCTGCAACATTCTGTCATATTTATTAATAGGAAGAGGTGTCTTAGTAATATCATTTACATAACCTTTCGGTTAACATAATAATTATCCATTTCTACCCACTTTCCATACTTTCAGAGGAATCACTTGGCTAATTATATCGACACCTTAATTATCAAGGTATTCGATATAATTTTACCCAAGTGCTCTTGTGAAAAAAAGACACTAAAAAGTATTTTTAAAAACCTGACTGAAAATGTTCATGTTAAAACATTGAATTTAGTGTTAACAGAAGATGCTATCACAAAATTCAGATTGTTCGACAAAAGGAAGAGACATGATTTTAGCAGTCTATTTGAAAGTTGAGCAAATAACGTTATGTTTAGGCACAATGCAAATACTGTCCATCCCGCGGAAGAGATCGCGGAATGCGATAAGGCCGCCCATTGTATGTGTTTTAGTTTTAAGTTTCCTTTTGTATTTAATTTTTGGTGTACAATAAAGTATATAATAAATAAATAATAATTAACGCATATGCATCACGATCAAAATTCCCTTAAAAAATTCTCACAACGTGAGCCCAGTAGCTTTCCATCATACGATTCGACACATCATAATTTTCCTTAAAACCACAAGCTTCTGTTTCGAGCCACTTCAAGGAATTGCATGCAAAAAATAATTATATTAACCGAGTTAAAACATTGCGTACGTGCGGACCGCCACGGTACTACCGCCACGGTACTCACTGACGAGATATAATTATCACAACTGCTGAGTATTTCGGGAGATGAGTATAATGTCACAAACAAAAGAAAGGCGAGTTTTGTACAATATAAGTTTACCATTGTGTACAATGTACATGTGTGGGACATCGTAATCATCTGTTTTGGGTTTGACAGATTTTTTGCTCGTGTTTTTCAGTTGTGCAGAGCTAAAGACATGTGTGATTTTTTTGTTGTTTGGGCGTCTTTCAGTTACCTTCAGTATGTGTTCTTTATTTTAAAGATTTCTTTACTCTTCTTTTGTTTGTAAAAGTTGGTCCTTTTAGGAGAATGACCCTGCGCTTCAGCACTACATTTACTTTGTACCTACATTTCATTTTCATTTTGTCATAGTTTTCAAAGCACATTTTCGTCCTTAACAGTGACGATTGATGGTAAATAAACACACAGTTATCGCGTCCTGTCCGCGACTGGGCCGGTCTCCGGGCGCGTCAGCCAGGACCAGTCTGGACAGGTTCGGACAAGTTGGCATACAAACCCGTCGGGACGTCTTCACGACCACTCTCTTTCGAGTGGACAAGGTTTAGCATATATATAGGTATAAAAATACTGGAGAATCGAAAGTTACAAGTGGTTAGGAACTTAGGACCAATTTTAACTTTCTGTTCTCTGGTATTTTCGGGTATAGGACCACGTATGAGTCTAATAATATTCATGGTCAGTTGAATAGTAATCTATATGTATTAATGGATGCTAGTAATTATGTTGAAACTTGGGCTGTACGAATACGGAAATAAACACATTGTTACAACAGTTAGCTAAACTTCTATCAGTGTTCAAAATTAAAATAAAGACAGTTATTGAAGTTATGTATTTGTTAATGTTTCTTTCACAGGACTAATATGTTTGTCTTTTTCCTTCATGACTGTCACTGAGAAATGAATAAATATGGAAGAACACCCTGAAAACAAACTAAGTGAAGCTTTTCTCTCTTTCAAATAAAATTAATTTCCATTTTGATAAATTAAACAACTCCACCAGATTTCAGTTCCGCCATGCTGTCGAAATTGTTCCAAAAATATACAGAATTGTAGAATGTCCCCTAAATGTAGGCAAAAAAGTCGGCGCCCTGAAATATTTGCGCTCCTTATAATTGAAAAAGCGAGGCTTGGGGCGCGATGGTGGCGACAGCCGGCCATTGTAGCGAGTGTGCGTAAAAACAGGCTCGCCAGAGGAGCAGGACGCTCGCGGTGCGGGTTTTTTCTAATTTCGCACGCTTCCTTGAATTTTTGCAGACTTTTGTAGAATAGTGTAATGTGATATTTTTTGGTTAGAATATTATTTGTCTGTTGTATAATACTGAAGAGTACAATAAAATAATAAAATTATAAGCATTAAATTTCAAGGTGCGGTTTCAAGTCTTACGTAAGCAGAATTTTAGTATTTTTTAACCCCCCGTCCCCTTGACAGCGATAGTAATCATTGGTATAGTTTTTACTCGCGCGAGTAAACTCCCCCACTTCTGTTATTTTTCTTATTTAACTATGAAACATCGCATTAGAGTAAAACCAATTAAACAGCTATAATTCTGTCAAATAAAAAACGACTAAGTTTGCAAACAAAAAAGAAACTAAATATTGTTGACGTAATCACCATTCAAATCTCCCCGCCCCCTCACCGAAAATAAGCATAGTAAAGACCCCCCCCCCCCCCCCACCACCCCCAGTGGTGCTTACGTAATACTGGAACGGCCCCGTGGCGGTGTATGGAGTAATTGAACTAAAAATAAAAAACTACAGAAGGAACATAGATAGTATTTATGGTATTAAAACTCTGATACATCATATCAGACAAGTTGAGAAGTCATATTAATATCGTGTCTAACAGCAATTCCTAGATTGATCACAAAAACATTTCAATTAGCATTTATATTATATGTAGATACTATAAACGGCATAATTTTACTACTAGATGGGCTATTTATACACATTTTAAGGAAAAAATAGGCAAAAAATAACGAGTCAAGATCAACAGCTATGCAACAGTGATTTTCTTCTATGGTAATGAATGACGTCACACTCTAAAAAGAAATAAGAAGATATAATCAAGTATAATAGGGCAATTCCAATTAATTGATCGTTACGTAAACGTGCACACATTAACCTCTTTTTGACTGTACATATCAGTCAGAACTTACAAACATAAGTCGATGGTACGACTCATACTAATTGATTTTCAAATCAGACCAAAACTGACTGGTTTGATAAACAAGACAACTGAGTGAATCTCTAATAGGTAGATATTATGTATCAACTAGCTTTATGCGCATATTCCGGTTTTTCCATTCCCGTAGGAATTTCGGGAAATTCTCTCTTAGTGCACCCTGACATTCCCCAAGGAACATTTCAAATTTCAGTTATCTACGACCAGTAGTTACGGCTGTGCGTTGTCTGTCAGTCACTCGTTCACTCGGTCAGTCAGTCACTCAATCAGTCAGTAAAGGAAGAATTTTATAAATTAAGAAAGACCTAGCTAGATAAATGTGTTTGAGATTCGTACATTAATCGCATACATTGACTGTCTCGTTGCTCAAATGGGCGTAAGCGCTTCTACTGAGCATACGGTTCTGGGTTCGATTCTTAAATTTCCTTAAGTCTGGATATAAGCTCACCCATTACATAAATCTTGCACATAAATTTCGTTTCACCTCTGCCCAACCCTACAAGGACAAAGTGTGATAATACCTACGTGAGTCAAACCAACCAAAAATCAAAGGTAGATTCGAGATTCATACATTGCGGGATCGCCAACTATCTTTAACCTGATGTATCTTCTGAACAAAAGCAGCAATGAAAATCAAACAGAAAATTGGACGAATATAAATGACACAAATACGGACTGACGTTATAAACCTCTTAATATGTCCTAAATAATCTAGACAAAGTATCTGGGTGAAAGTTTAGTCTAATTATATGCAGGGAGAACTTGCCAAAACGGCCTACGTGATATTTGACAGGAGTGTGGGAGTAGATGCAAGATATCAACACCAATAAGAGGAAGGGAGAACGCATATAAAAATAAGGGGTTTTTACCTGAACCTGTTCTGGTTTGGGGTAGTCATTTATTATTATTAATTGTTGTTACTGTTGCCCATTGTGTGTGTTTGGGTACTTTGAGTATGTCGGTGCCCCTCTCAGCAGGGAATGTAAAAGTAATAAATACATTAGCTTCTTGTTTGGTATTGAAATCGAATCTGACGAAATCTTACATGTTAAGTACTGCCAGGATTATTGTGGTTCGCCTACTCACTCGATAGTTACAAAAAACCTCACACAAAACGGCTATTTTATTTATACACCTTATTATCTATCACGGTCACATTAAACGAAAAAAAATGCCATGACAGGGAATCGAACCTGATCATGTAAGTTTGTTTCTAGAGTCTCAACAACTCAAGTGTCTGGGTCAACCTTCAAAGCTATAAAATATTTCGTTTTTATTTTTAGTCAAGTAAAAGAAATCGCCAATTAAAAAAATATTTTTAATAGGAATGTCAAGTAAAAGAATGACTTACAATTATTAACATTTAAATCTTACTCACTACCTAATTAACTAAGTTCAGTCCAGTACCAACATGTTTCTTAGAGTTATTTTTAACATTAGAATAAACTTTTCATATTCTTAAACATGTTATATACTCTCACATATACTGAAATTGGTCCAATTACTAAAATATCCTAAATTTCACATTACATACTTGTTAACAATTTGGAAAGACATGGTACAAACATATTTTTTAAAAGTAAAAAATGACGAGATCAGAATACAAACGGCAAATCCGCTGAAATCAAAATACGAACAAAAACATAGTTTTGAACTGTAAAAATCAATATGGCGGACTTTTGTTATTCGGTCTGAGTCTCGTTGGCCTTCGTTTCCTCTTCCGTGACACTGACAGTGACGATCATGTCCACTATCTTCGGCTGCAGCCTCAGGGCCTTCTGGGCAGGCAGGCTCCTCAACAACGAGGCTATATACTTGCCGAACACGTCATAAGTGTCTTCAGTCCTAGTAGCAATAGGAACTGGCGCTGAACTTGGTACAACTGGTGCAGTAGTGACGTCATTCAGGAAGATCTGCTGACCCTGGCTGAAGTTATCACTCGGCCCGCTTGAGTTCGACCGTTTCCGTCGCTTCGCTTGTGAATCTTCTGTTACCTCCTCGTTCTCACTCTGATCTTCCGATTGGGAGTAGTTGGTTATCGGTTCCAAGTCTATCTGAGCCTGAAACCCCCAGTCGTCCTGCTCGTCAACATCGTAACATTCCATCTTCACATTGGTGAGAGCTTCACTCGGCTTATACTGAAAAAAAAAAAACATATAATATATGTTATGTTATGTTTTAAAGAAAAGACTAGAGTCAAGAGCAAATCAATCTCAAAAAAAAAAAAATCGGACAAAGATGGCGTGAGTAATGAAAGAAACTTACGTCGTTACCCAGCAGCCGCGACGTCTGCAGATGCGGTCGGATGAACGAGTCCATGAGCGGGAACCACGGCACCTTCGGCTTGTACAGCTCGGGCGAGTTCGCCCCCACCTTGTCTATACTGTGCTTGATCTTCTTCAACTCTTGCGAATACGAGTTGCGTAGATTCTTGAATTTAATCATCACATGTTTTCCTTCGAAGTTCTTGATGTTGAGTATTCTGGCTATTTTGTCCGCGGCTCTGGCTCGTTTGGTCTTGTTCGGGTAGTCATTTAGTGAAGAGTTCCACAAACAAGGCTCCTTTTTGTACTCTGAGATCAGTTGCAGTGTTTTCCTGTCGTTGATACGCAGTATGGAGTTCTGGGTGAGGTCGTGCGAGCTAATTTTCTCACGCATGGTGCTGGCGTGCGCGCGTGGCGGCGGGCGGCGGGCGGTGCGGTGCGGTGTGCGGGGGGGTGCGAGGTGCGCGCGCGCGTAAACCCGTCCTCTCGCTCGGCGTGCTCACGCCACACTGACGCCGCCGTGGCGTCGTCGTGACGTCACTGGTCGTGGGGCGCGCTGTTTTTTTAACGAGGCGTGGTTTGTGCCGCGTTTGGTTATCGTTGCGCTTTGTTCTCGCGGTGTGGGCAGCATGCTAAGCGGAACTACCGTTCATTTGTTGGTGATCATTTGAACAACACGTGGTAGTAGATACTTTCTACGCTAAATACCTGTTCGTAATCTATAAAACTATGCAGAAGTATAAAATATTCAAGTACACGACCGTAACCAAATCCGTTCGCCTCGGTCTCGTGCGTTGAACAGCTGACTGCGTTTTTTTCCCCTCGATCAGCTGTTGAGAGTATTCGTAAAGTAAGGGAACGTAACGGCCTCTGTAATTCCGGGAATCTTGTGCCGGCATTCCGCCGGGGATCTCCTAAACACCATGAGAATGAAAACTTAGGCTTTTTTTGTTGCACAATGCGCTTATATATTTGTACGATTTGAGAAAAAACTTAATAGATAAGGTTTCCAAGAAGTTTACACTAAAAATTAAATTGTTAATTACTTTTATGAGTAAAGAGGAGGTATGGTGGATTATTTTAATGACTGATTGATAAACAAAAGCTAAGGTGAATCATTGTTTTCGGAATGAGCTCATGCAAGAGCATTAGATATAATTGATGTATTCATTTTGGTTAAAAAGTCTTTTTATCACTGCTGCAGAAGGAGGGCAGGTAGGTAATGTTTTATCGTTAGTATTAAACTTTATAATTCAAATATACAGTTCACTTTAAATTTATGTCTAGCAGGTGAGACACAAAAATGTTTGTTTTTATAGACATACGACATACTATATGAATTGACGGTGTACGGGTCTATTTCAATAAAAGAATTGATTTTCAATACGAGTCAAGATTTATTTTCCAGGTATTAGTCATAAACAAGTAGGTAAGTATACTTTATGAAACTAATTAACACTAGCGCGAATCGCCGATTACTTACTTACTCATTAACTGCACTTAATTGCTTCTTTGAGTAGGTATTTATGTGGTATAGGTACAGCTATGTAGATGGGCTGCGAACAAAGGATCCTTTCCTACAAATATAGATGGATGTATGTTTGTTACTCCATCACTCCAGAACGGCTGAACGGATCTGGATGAAAGGCACAGACATAGATTATAGTCTGGAATAGTACACAGGATATTGGTGTTGTTGCATGTTCTCTTGCGATAACTTCCGATAATCACGCGGGCGAAGCTAGTATAGTTTATAATCAATCAATATATAAAAAAATCCATTACTGAGTGACTGACAGACAACACACAGCCGAAACTACAGGTCGTAGAAGCTAAAAGGCAATAAGATAATTCCTTGGGGAGTGATAGGGGACCACTAAGAGATAATTTTCCGAAATTCCTACAGGAACGGGAAAAAACGGCGCGTACGAAGTCGCGGGCTTAAGCGGGTCTAACCTATATTTTTATCACGAGTGGACTGTTCACGCGGAGGGAGCCGCGCTTGGCATCTGTGTCGATAAGTATACAACCTTACGTAACTAGTGTAGTCCCCAAGGGAAAGGCAGTGGTATTTCTATTGTTATCGTGTAGATAATAAATTTACTTGAACATAATGAACTCGATGTTTGAAGTCTGATGCTTCGTTTAAAACTCTAAGTGCTTATTGCAATCCATAATGTATGTACACAAACAGGTGGCAATGAATAAATAGATACAATTAAGGATCCTGTCGGGCCAGAAATAATTTAAATAATTAGAAGACAGGAAAAGTGCTTTAATCATTTTCCTTGTTAATTGTTATACACTTCTGGACACATCTATTGGCCCACCTTGTACATATTTTCAGTTTATATTAGGTCGAGCAAAAAGTTTTTATGCAGTTTTGAACCTGGCACATTCACAATTTCATTCAATAGTCTTTTTTTGAATTTCGAACACAGAATTTAAAGAAACAAAAGACAATTTGGAGCCTGTTTGTTGATATCAAACAATCGAATACTAAGAAAACTTGGTTTTATTGGTTTACTTGGATTTAATTCTTGAAAAAGTGATTGATATCTTTGGTTTTGCAACAAACATTACTTATTCTTAACATTTAGGTGAGGTTCTATCAATAATCTATGGATACTTCACCTGAAGTCGCCGCCCAAGCTGTGGCACTTATTCAGGCCGGACACAGCCAAAGAAACGTGAGTGCTCAACTTAATTTAAGTCGATCTGCGGTCCGAAATGTTTATCGAAGGGACCTAGAGACTGGCGGCTTTGTTCGTCGCCAAGGAAGGCCACGATCTCGGGTCACAACTGAAAGGCAGGATCGATTCATCGTGACGACCAGCTTGAGAAATCGTCACCTTACCTCCATTGAGATACAAAACCAACTTCGCGACTTCCACGGAGTATCTGTGAGCGCTCGAACTGTTCGGAGAAGGTTAAAAGAACGCGATATGGTACCACACAAGCCAGCTAATGGGCCCAAACTAACGCGAGCCCACCGAACAACGCGCCTTCATTTCGCACGCAGTCATTTAAATTGGACACAGCAAGATTGGAGCCGTGTACTCTTTTCTGATGAGTCTAAAATTGTGTTACATGGCAATGATGGAAGGAAGAAGGTCTACCGATGTAAGGGAGAGCGTTTTGCACAATGCTGCTTTGAAGAGAGGGTTGCTTATGGCGGTGGCTCATGGACTGTCTGGGGCGGTATATCCGCGAGCGGCAAAACTCAACTTGAGGTTGTTACAGGACCACGGCTGCCAACATAAAATGCTGAAATACGCGGACTATGTGGGCCCAAATTTCCTTTTTATGCATGATAATGCAAGAGCCCATGCGGCCGGCATCGTCAGGGAATATCTTCGGGATGTGAACATCACAGTTATGGACTGGCCAGCCAGAAGCCCAGACATAAACCCCATTGAGCACATGTGGGACGAGCTAAAAAGACGTGTTAGGGCTCGTCAGCCAGTTGCCCAGACGATGCAGGAGTTGAAAACTGCCATAGAAGAGGAATGGGAGATGATCCCTCAAAATTTCATAGAGCGGTTGATAAACTCTATGCCTAATCGTATGAGAGCTGTGGTAGATGCCTATGGAGGCAACACGCGTTATTAAATTAAACCTTTATTTGATAAAACATGTTTTTTATTCAAAAATCAATTGCCTTTAACAAGGCGCATATCCGACTTGTTAGGCGTAGCTCCATGTCGTATGGTATTCTGAATTCAAATTTAAAACAATACGATCGAAAAAGATGGTAAAATGTATCAGGTTTAAAACTGCATCAACAGTTTTTGTTCAATCTAGCAATCATATTTCGGTAGGGGCCATCGAAACCTAAACTCTAAGGTGGGCCAATAGATGTGTCCAGAAGTGTATTTGCTGTTCAAATGAATTTTAATTTAATTTGCATTAATACACTACACCTACTATACCTTATCTCTCAGTGATACAAAGCGAACCATGCTATACCAATTGGCAATTGCTATTTTCGATGGTACCTGCTGAGCAAAATTCCAAAGTTCTATCATCTTCTAAACATCCGACAAAAAATGGCTTCCTTTTTGTCCAACTCAGGAACCGAACCCAACGCCTACCAGCTGCACTTGTGCATTTGCGACCATTTATCTAATAAGACAGTTCGACATCTGCCCATCCCCTCTGCGAATATAGTCGTTATACTATAAACATTGTTTTTAATGATATAAAACATAAAGTAATAAAAGTGAAACAAGGTTGTTTTCGACCGCACACTGATAGTACGTGGTATCTGGTTTTTGACCGATAACCAACCGGGCGATACCGGTTCTTATCACCATTGAATTATCTCCCAAGAACTTCTGAGACTACTCTAAATAATGTCATTTTTATGGACCACTAGCCCCGCCCGCACCTCGCGCGGCCCGTGTCCTCGCTCGCGATACTACATACCTATATTTCCGCAAAAAAGATGCCTAAAACTGTCTTCAGGTTTTCATTTATCTCTGTAAGTACCAAAATTCAAAATCGGTTGTGCCATATAGGCGTAAAAACACAAAAAAAAACAAACAAACTTACTATAGCATTTATTATTTTAAGATATTTTTTCAAAGTAACAGACATAGGTATAAACTTTAAAGATAATGTCTTGTTCGTGGGGATTTTTACATTTTATTTTATGGTCTGTTTTTCAACTGATAAAGCCTATCAGGGAAGACCCATCAGATGATTGAAAGTGGTTTTCCAGCGCCTTTGGCACCTAAACTATTGGGATATGTTACTGGCCTTTGAGATATAGGGATGTCTGTGCCCGAGTCTTACCGTCACTGTTCCTTTCAGACGGGAAGGGTTGGCAGCTATGGTATCCTATATTATGTAAAGAACCCAACGTAATCAGAACATGCTCATTTTCACAGGCATTCTGTGTTACTAAATATTTTGTGAATGTCAATATAATTTTCAAGCCTGCGTGAAACTTAGAAATAATCCGACGGGATCATAGGTCGGTACGGAACCGTTCATGTGCAAGTCTGACTCGCAGTTGGCCGGTTGATTTTTAGAGTTCTGTACCCGATTGGGTACAGAACTCTAAAAATCAACCGGCCAACCAATGGAATGGTAACCAATGGAAACCCATTACTTAAGCTTCCGCTCTCTGTCCGTCTGTCTGTCACCGGGCTGTCTGTTAAGAACCGTGAGTGGTAGACAGTTTAAATTTTCACTGTGTGTGTACAACTAATAGTAAAAATTAAATTAAAAATAGAGGGGACTTCCATACAAGTAACGTGTTTTTTTCGGTTTATGGTACGGAACCCTTCGTGTTAGAGTCCGACTCGCACTTGGCCGGCTTTTCATTTTTTTAACATCTTTACCTGAAGTAATCTAGGACACTTATCATCTTAAGAAAACAGTAATACCTAATCTAGACAATAATACAGTTTAATGATGATGTTCTGATGTAGGGTCGTAGGCGTAACTCTGTGTTTGTAAATACCAGTTAGAAATATTTAGTTAAAACTGGTTTCATATCGTTTGCCTGAAAACTAGGTCTTTAGACGAAGAGATAAGGGCACTATTGATGCTTGTCAATGACCTTTTTCTAGTATAAAAGATGATAAATATTCATACTTTTAGTGCACGTATACTGTTTGTTTGGCAAGTAAGTTCACAAAGATTACCATTCATTCAACTTAAACATATTTTGGTCTAGCCGTAACTTGAATACCCCCGAAAAATAAAAACTCTTCAAGATATTGAGCACCTCTTACCAGCCCTATAATATTCAGTTATATGTGTATTAGTTTATAAAAATAAATTCTAAATAAAATAATTGACCAAGCGCCGATTTTTCAATAGTTAACATTTGTCAGAGGAGTAACAATGGCGATTTTACATCTTTTTGTAGAAAATATGTCAAGCAGACATTTTTATTCATCGAAAATCATCAGACTACTGAAAAGCGCTCTTAGGAGCCCTAAGTTTCGTTAATTCCTTCACTTAATCTCTCGTCTAGCTCACAAACAGATAAACATGACCTATTCCACTTCTATCGCCATTCCGTCAAAATAATACTTTTATGTTTATTATCTAAGCAGCAACATAACATGCTGCATAAATATTATCTATGAAATACGTGAACGAATGTGGGTCAAAATGTAATAACATCTTGCTTTTTACATCTGCACATACATTCTATCTAATATTACGAATATTGCAGATACAAAATGCGAAAATGAGTTTGTGTGTTGGTTACGTCTAATCATCGAGCTGACTTTGATGAAGCTGACCTGGAGGCGAATATAAGAACAAGAGAAGTGACTGCTGGCTGGCATAGGCGCTGGGAGGGGGTGCAATGGGATGCACTTGCATACCCCTGAACTTCTATAAAATATACAAAAACATTCAAAACTAAGAAAATCTATACTAACATTTTACTCGTATAGCTGAAGAGTTTGTTTGAACGCGCTAATCTCAGGAACTACTGGTCCGATTTGAAAAAATCTTGCAGTGTTAGATAGCCAATTTATATCGAGGAAGGCTATATGCTATATACCATCACGCTAAGACCAATAGGAGCGCAGCAGACGAAGTTGCGCGGGTCAACTAGTAAATCATAAAAACCTCACAGAACTAAGCACATCCGAGGCGAGGTGCTAAAATTTTCGACTTTATTCTTTAGTTCTCACGCCTTTTGACAAAGTTTGTACTGTTCCTGTTTGAATGCAAAAAAATAATCTTCTCGCAGTCGGGTGTTGAAGGTGCACCCCGCTGAAAATATTTATACCAAAGCCCATGCTGGCTGGTTTATCACTTTTACCACGAAACAAAGAAGCTATCAAACGGTTATCACCAACATCGGTCTACTGCAGGCAAGGTATTCTCATCCACGTCTTCCTAGCCAGCTTGAAGATCGCCGCTCTACCAAGCCTGAGTGTTACAGCGTGTGTGTGCCAACTCTGGATATAAAAGCGTCAATATGACTTTCCAGTGGTCAACCACTGACACTCCATTGAAAGAAATGGCATAGAATCTTGTCAAAATCAACCATTATGAAATCAATGATAGACCATTCTGACACTATTGTAATGGCAGACTTGGGGCCCTGGTCATCATCAAGAACACTCTCAAGTCTGCAATTTCTAAGTTTACTACAAAACGCTTGTCTCTCTAAACTCTGTATCGAAAATGTTTTTAATTAACAATAATTTGTTCTTTTTTTTTTTGTCAAATAGTAATTTTACAACCGATTGTCATCAGGGATTCAAAAACGAACTTCAGGAATCTAGATATCAAATATAATTAAAATCGGTCATTTCCAAGAATAAGAACTTGCGGGTTTGTGTGAAATATCAAGAGGAAAGGGTAAAACTTCACAGTCATCGATTCTAAGACGGCTATAATTTGTTTGTATAGGTAGTCTATAGTGGCAGCACGTTATCTCTTTGATGACTACAACACTTGGTATACGTGCGGATTGCCTCGTTGGTCTACTGGCAGAAAGCGTGTATCGTTGACCATCGGGTCCGCCCGGGTTCGATACCCACGTTGGGCACTTCACTAGCCTATTTCGATCTACTGTTGAACGAAATAGGCTAGTAATACCTAATCGGCACGAGTCGTGAGCACACTCTTCATTGTTCGGTTTGCCGCCGACAGCTCTGACGCTTCACGTTATTGGTTCGTCAGTGAATGCTCATCGACTATTGCGCTTGCAAGTTTCGTTCGCCCACCGTACATCACCCTGCCGCATTCATCTGTGCTCACGACTCGTGCGCCGGCCACTGCTATAGCATACTATAGCCGAAAATCGTGACAGGTTAATGACTTTACACTCGCCCCTTTTGCGACTTATCGCCAGGTATCGCACACCTCTGCCTATCTCCCCGTGGCACTAGCGTGATGCCGTACGTGATGCCTACAGGACTAGAGGCACGGCTCCTCGTGAGCTCGGCCTTATCTCCGCACACAATGTCGTACGATGTTGTTTGCCTGATAACGGCCGATAGCGCGCCGGGCTAGTTACATATGCGAGCACACATCATGTACGAGCGCTTTGTTCATGTCCTGACACACATAAAGGAAGTTATATTTAAACTTATGTCAATACTGATAGCGGTTTAATGATGAAAATGTCCTGATTCGCTACTGTGGCATTATCGACGATTAAATTGCTCAAAAGCATGTAATACACGTGCTTGTAACTTGCACAAGGGTGTGCAAGTAAGTAACTTGCATGTCATAGTGACGTACACCGTTCAGAAGTTAATGGCGCAATGGCATGCAATCTACTTGCATACTTTTGTGTAAGTTACAGATAAGTGAATTTTGGGATTTACTTGCACAAGTGTATGAAAGTAACTGGCATACTGTTATGACATTTATAAATCAGAAGTAAGTACGACTCACTCAGTGGTGGCTTACGCTATCTTAATTGTTTGTTAGTTTGCAGGAGATATAATCTCTGGATGTTCTGAGTTGATTCCAAAAAATCTTTCTGTATCATTCAGGCTTTTATCCCAGAAAACGCACGGCTCACGGGGGGGACGGGGCAGGGGACGCTAGTAACCTAACTCATTTCAGTTCTCAATTTCTCATTGGTATATGTACTTAGCGTCCTTCGTAAACCATACTATATAAGTTATCTTATTACCTTATAACATAAGCTCCCACGAGATAACTGAAAAATCCTTTAATTCACGAAAAAATATGACATCATGTTATTCAAAAACTGTCATTGAACACCTAATCCCAGAAATGAGGTCCCAGATAACAATATATCTTATCATATAGGTAGAAAAATAAGTCCATACCTATCGAATGGACCAAGAAGAAGTGCGCCTGCTTACCCGACCGCGCAGACGGCGAAGCACCAACAATGTGTCATGTGTTTGACAGCTGATGACGTCAAATCACGCCATATTAATGATGCAAGAAACTGCAAGACTTGGCATAGAATGACGGTCAAGGAAAAGGGTATGACTGAGTCAGTTTTACCTTGAATGGTTTTCCTAATCAAAAATGGAGCTGTGCCTATAACTACTGGGTATTTTTTATTTATTTATAAGGTAATTTAATAATGCTTTATTCGGAATCTAAATATAGTAGGTATGTGGGCCACTAGGCTCAATGTAGTGATTCATTTGTAGATTTGATTAGGGATCATAATAAATTATAACCATAAAAATACCTAAGATTTTTTTTAAAAGAGTTGTTTAATTGTTTTGGTGTATTATAAAATATACTGTATATTCTTAGACATGTATCTACATAATATATCTATATATTCAGGGTTTAAAGCAGCAGCAGAGAAAAAAACCGGCCAAGTGGGAGAAGGGCTCGCATGCAAAGGGTTCCAAACGAACCTCAGTTTTGTAACATGTTACTTTCAAATCATAGACGTTTTTACTGATTTTCTGTAATCTTTAAGCAAAGTACTATCCTTACTAATATATATTAATATTACAGATGCGAAAGTAACTCTGTATGTCTGTCGCGTTTTCACGTCAAAACTACTGAACCGATTTAAATGAAATTTGGCACACAGATAGTCTAGAGCCTGAGAAAGGACATAGGCTACGTTTTATCCTGGGAGTATGTTCCCTAGGGACCACGTGGGCGAAGTCGTTGGCAGAAGCTAGTTATCTATACTTTTTTAAACGTAGACTCAGTAGTTTCGGAGATAAGGAGTGGAATGGTAATTTTTCGTCTTATTTCTTGAATAATTTCAAAATCGTTTAATTTAAAAACCGTATATTCTAAACCCGCACAATACATTTCATTTGATACCTCACACGGTACAGTTGGAAAAAGTTTTTATTTAAATTTTCTCGCTTTTCCCCTTAAAGTTACCCCATTTTCAAAATTTATTTATTTTCGTTTCACGTCCGTGTTTGGTTTATAGAAGATTATACATTATATATTATTACATGTGTACCAAATTTCAACTGAATCGGTCAAGTAGATTCGGAGGAAATCGGCTGTGACAGACGGACAGACAGACAGGCAGCACACAGACAACCGAGTGATCCTATAAGGGTTTTTTTTCCATAAACAGGTTCGGAACCCCAAAAATAGGCAAAGCTTTATAAAATCATCAGCTTTATAAATATGCCACGATATACTTTGCCGTACTTTGGGCACATAACCAAATGCCCTAAAACGAAAACGGCGTTTAGTAATTCACTGAATGACGGATGGGTCAGTCCTTACTTGGACGGCTTACTTCGATGAAATAACATATTATTTCCTCAAACTTTTCACCACAATGTGACGAACTGACGACACTGACAACACGCGTTTTTCCCCTGTTCGATATTAATAATTTACGGCTAAATATAATGTGTTTCGTGTGTTTCCCTCTGTAACATGCAATATATCATACAATGACATAATCACGCTTACCTTGCATTTCTCAAAGGACTTGGCAGAGTTCACACGTTAACCTTCATGTTTCGCGAGATTGGATATCTTTTGTATTTAGTCGGGTTTGTATTGTCAGGAAATTCGCAGTAGTATAATGAGATAGTTATTGTGAAAGTTATAAGTAGATTTGGGTAGGACTACACTAAAGTATTGATTGAAATGATTTGTTTCTGAGTTGGTTTCGAATTCATTTTCATCTTATTATTTTACTGCTTTGAGTCTAAATGCTAAAAAATACTTGGAAAAGCATAAAATTTTATTATTCAAGTTTATCTTGTGGCAGAACAGGCGACAGGCGACAATCTAAATATCTGACAATTAACAATGTATTTCTTTCATTCATTTTATGTTGGCAAAAGAATGATCTTTTTTTTCAAATGTGGCGGATTTTCAGTAACATAAAATTGGGCCCATTTTCCACGAATACCGAACCACCACGTGGTCTTCGTCACGGGCTTGGCAACAGTCACCACTGTCAAGCCATTCTGTCAGTGAGTCATTCCCTCCCCGCCGTCGTCAGCGAAAGTGCGATAATGAGTCAACTGGTATTATAACACGTGATAGTGTAACATTATCGAACGATGCGGCTACCGACGTCACGCCGTCAGCGAGGACCTTGAAACACTTCGCAAAGGAAAAGAAGATGCATTCATTATATTATTTTATTTAGATTATTAAAAAAAAAATCGTTTATTTCGGACTACGGTGATCCATATTTTGTTAGTATTTCAAACATCTTATATTCTAGTGTTAGTAACCATTGATATAGAAATTGTAGAACATGTAACATGTATTGTAAAACAACGGATGACCAGGCAGGAAAATGTTTCCTACCTAATCAACCTCCTCACAAAATGCCTAATATTTGGCGTATAGCTCTCCGCCACAGCTCTCAGGATATAGTTGCGACTACTCCGCACTCTGCCCAGCAGCGAAGCAGTTTTTTTACGTAGTATGGCTTTAAAGCCGTCTGTGTGGGTCTCGGTAAACATTCCAGAGGCGCTACAGAAGCGGGGCAGTCGCAACAACATCCTGAAAGCATTATTATATTGAACGCGCAGGACATCCAGCGATCTTTTAGTGTAGTTGACCCATAAATTGCTCGTATAAAAACTCTGACAATAGGCTTTAAAAAGAGTAATTTTTACAAGGTCAGAGCACCGAGCAAATCTACGGGCCAACATGTTACCTCTGACCGCCAGTGCCCTACGCTCCCTCTCAACATCAGTATCATCTTTAAGGTCGTCGGTGATGAAATGTCCAAGGTACTTAAATTTGGACACTCTGTTTAACTGGAGGCCATTCAGCCGAATAATTTCTGGGACAGAGTGTGGACATCTACCTGCGGCCCTAAAGAGCATATATTCACTCTTGGTGACATTATAAATAAGTCCATGTGAGGCAGCATAAGTCTCACAGACTTTGAGCAATTCCCTAATTGCCCCAGCAGTCGGGCCCAGCAGCACCATGTCGTCCGCGTAGCTGATGTTATTGACGCTCACCTTATTTATTCGACATCCAACATTCATGCTGCTGAGCTCGGTGATGAGGCCGTCAACATACAGATTGAAGAGTCTAGGGGATGTCAAACCCCCCTGTCTCACACCGCATTCCAATCTGTATGCTCTAGAGAGAGTGTTAGACCACTTCACCTGGTTTTTTTTATTGGCGTACCAGTACCAGCAGATTATTGGAGGAGGAATATCCGGCAAGTTTCGGAACACATATGAAGGCCGCGACCGGGACGTGTCCGGCCCGTGGTCCGTTACGAAGTGGTGGCACGGCCCGGACGCGGACGTCTGTGAACGAGTTCGTATGAAATTTTTGTACCGATATTGTTTTCATCATCATCATTATAACAGCCGAAAGACGTCCACTGCTGGACATAGGCCTGGTTTGCCATAATCGCCACGCTTGGCAGGCGGGTTGGCGATCGCAGTGTATGGTGTTGCGTTTTACAGAGAACGCTGCTGCCCATTCTCTGGCGAGTCCCTTAGTCGCCTCGTACGACACCCACGGGAAGTGAGGGGATGGTATTATTCTTTTACGGCACCATGCGGCACCGGCCGACATCATACGGCGGATATTGTGTTCAGTAAAAATAATATATATATTATGTGTGTGGATCAAGCTTTAGGTGTTAACGATATTCTGACATCTCGAATGGCGAATTGGCGAATTCGATTCTAGGTTCGATTTTATTGACTGAAACGTATTTTATAGGTACTTAACTAACAAAGTACCTAGTTAGATACTTATTTTATTTTAAGAGTTTGGTTTATGCGTATGCAGACATGCAGTTATGAAACGGAATTGATGGCGATGAAAAAAAAAAAAGAAAATTATGCGCTTGTTTTGTGAAAGTCTTTTAAGGCGAAACAATCTCATAAAAAACGTCTGATACTAACTCGTCCATAAAAACCGAGAACCATATTTCCTCACGACATTTCCTCGAATCAGTGTAGGTATCGCACTTAGCACGTTTTGCTTCCACGCAGTCAGCCGCGGCCGGCAGACACCGCGGTGCCGCCATGTTGCAACGCTGTAACTAGGCAGAGAGCCGTGACCAACACACATATACGTACAATATACTCTACTACATAATATTTCAGCCAACTGTACATTATTCAGCATTAAATAGCGTTATTTTTGTTAAAAATACTCCTTGCAATTCGTCTAGACGTGCTTGCAATAATATTTTTTTGCCAATTAGCTGTATTTTTAACGGCTAAGGAAGTTTTAATAAGGGAAGTGAACGAAAATAGCTTGTTATGAAGGAATTAATAAATCAATAAGATAAGCCAGAACTGTAGGAGACGGTGTATTTACTGAGTAGGTTTGATTGTTTTTCAGCAAGTTTTCAGAAACGTTATTTTTATTTATAACTAGCTGACCCTACAGACCACGTCCTGCCTACAGGTGTATGGCAGTGTCGGCTACGAACGGTTTATATGGTAAAAAGAATATACATTATTCTTTACATTTTTCCGTGCAATTTTTCCTCTTCACCTTCCTCGGACATCAACGGATATTTGGGAATAATTATAAAGAAAATAATTGCCGAATTGGTACAGCAGGTCCAGTGTTTGCGCTTAGTAACACATTAACTGCCTCCGTGGTCGAGTGGTTTAGGCGTTTGCCTTGTGACCCGGTGGTCGTGGGTTCGATTCCCACGGGAAGCATACTTTGTAAAGTTGTTTCCAGTTTGGCTAGGACATTGCAGGCTTGAATCACCTGATTGTCTGATAAAAAGATGAGTCCGTGCTTCGGAAGGCACGCATAAGCCGGTGGTCCCGGCCGCCAAATGGCGGTCGTCAAATAAACCATAACAGAGGCCCTTGAGGCGGTTTAGAAACTCTGACACTAGAGGGTGTGGGGTCGTTAGACCTTACTGCCCACACGATAAAGAGAAGAACACATTACCTGAGCCACTCATTTTTATTTAAATAGATGTGCCAAAGAAAATTTGAGTTGAGGCACACACTAATTATTTTGTTATTACTAAATTCTAAGACAAAATTCATTAAGAAATTCATTTACACCATTCTCCAACATTACAATCCCCACGTAATCCTCGCGAATCACCAGGTATAATCCTCATCTCTGCTTACCCCACATTAAGCGTTCATAACCCTCAGATGATGAACAGGAACATTTACGACGTGGCTCCGGGAAGTCGAGCCGTAACGGGTCGAAACGGGTCGGAACGGGCCATAACAGGCTGTAACTCATTGCGATACTGTGCATCGCGCAATAAGTCTTATCCCCGAAATTTGGGGTTACTTATCTTAAGATGGGGATTACTTCCGTGCCTCGGAGTGACGAAAGAAATTATGCAGAAGGTCCATTTAAATGAGGACAGCTCAGTCTCATTATTTATGTTAAGCCGTGTTTGTTGAGGTGAGACGCGAATGCATTAGAATATATTTATACTCTCTAATATACTTAATATATAAAGCTGAAGAGTTTGTTTGTTTGCTTGAGTGCGCTAATCTCAGGAACTACTAATCCGATTTGAAATTATTTCAGTGTTAGATAGCTCATCTATCGAGGAAGGCTATAGGCTATCATCACACTAAGATCAATACGAGCGGAGTAGACGAAGTTGCGCGGGTCAACTAGTAATAAATAAAAAAAACTTTTTTGTACATATATTCAGAAGTAACAAAAATGTTAATCTCTTAAAAAAGATCATTAAATTGAAATAACGATTTTTCAGATTGTATAAATTATATTTATCGTATGATATAAATTCATGGCATAAAAATTTGATGATGTAACATTGTGAATATATTTTTGCCTGTGATGGTTTAGATCAGGCTTTTGCCTAGCATACTTTAACGCCTTTTATTATTCTGATAAAGATCGTTAACGAAGGGGTTTGACCGTAAGTTTTCTGACATTTCTTCAGTAAGTATACGTGTAACTCAAGCAAGTGAAATTTGGTTAAAATGCTTAATACGATTTTTTGTTTACCTGCGATTTTTCTAAATCATTTTTAGGGTACCGTACCCCAAAAGGAACAAACGGATCTTTTAAAGGATCACTTCGTTGTTCGTCGGTCGGGCTGTCACGAGCCGTTTTCTCAGGTATTATATCAAATACTAATCCTATCTACATTCGATTATGTAGGAGCCCTCGGTGGCGAGTGAGACTCGCGCTTGTCCGGATCTTTTTCTCGGTAATGATACGGATAGATTTCGTTCAGAGACAGTTTCAAGTGAGCCTTCTGTCCATGTTCCTACTCGGTGCAATACCTCATTTCTGGTACGTTTTACGACATCCACCGTTAACTGGCGCTCTCGTAAACTCGACGTTAATTAAACATATACTCTTAATGTACTACTGTGGGGTACTGCTAGGTATATTGTAGTAGTTAAAGTACACTGTTTGGTATGTTTGGTATGTTTGGCAGGTGAACAAGTAACTGGTGAGGACATTATTATTTACTTGCAATAAATCGTAACATGCCACGATGATACTGGAGTTTTCTCATCGATGACTCGTAGAAATCTAAATATATATAACTCAAAGGTGACTGACTGACTGACTGACATAGTGATCTATCAACGCACAGCCCAAACCACTGGACGGATCGGGCTGAAATTTGGCATGCAGGTAGATGTTATGACGTAGGCATCCGCTAAGAAAGCAAACCCCCAAAGGGATAAAATAGGGGATGAAAGTTTGTATGAAACTTTGTAAATTTTAAACTTCTTAACGCGAGCGAAGCCGCGGGCAAAAGCTAGTTAAATATTTATATTTACCTAGCTTTTGCCCGCGGCAAATTATCTGCTGGATAAGTTTTAACTTATCCAGCAGATAATTGCTGCTTCAAGGTTTTTCAATAGTTACTAGTTAACCTCAGCTATCTTCTTTCCTCTCTATACAGAAACTCGTTTTCTGCACTTACTCGTTTTGGGAATACTTTCATTGTGAGTATGGCGAAGGAGAGGGTTTCCCTGCTGAAGTCTTTGTTTCCCGCACCTGGGTGCTCCGGGATCCCGGATCTCCGCGGTACCACTGGGAATTGAATTGAAAGATAAATGAGTGTCTTTTAGGCAAATGTGCTCCTTCGACGACCACTTTTGTCACTTTCGACACTCTGACCTAGACCTAGAGTCAAGAGCAAACCCATCACATACATATAAAAAAAAAACTATTGCTTACTGCGTGAGACAGTAGTCAAACGCGAGCCATAAAGCTGAAGAGTCTGTTTGTTTGGTTGAACGCGATAATCTCAGGAACTACTGGTTCGAATTAAAAAAATCTTAAAGTGTCGGATAGCCCATTTATCGCGAAAGGCTAGGCTATGTAAATTCACGCTACGACCAATAGGAGCAGAACATTAATGAAAAATGTGACGCAGACGAAGTTGCGCGGGCCAGCTGGTCAATTATAAAAAAGTAAAGACAAACTCACCTACCAACTATATTAAAATCAATTGATTTATTAATAACACTTATAATTCTATTTAAACTTAGAAAAAAAGATAAGTGATGGTAGGTAATTAATAACGAAACGTCAGTTCGATGACATTATCGATAACAGCGCTAGTGTGGGGAAAGACCCTCGGTGAACTATGACCGATAAATCATAGTCGATGGACAATCGCTAGTGTTGACACTGTCCATTAACTTGCTGTGACAATCGATTGAACTGTAGTTAACGGTGCTACTTTTCTACACTATAATAATATTAATATTGTAAAGGAGAGTTGTATTTTTGTATGTTTATAATGAATAGGCTATAAGACTACTGGATCGAGTTTTAAAATACTTTCACTATCACTGAATTGCATAATCTATATTTTATTTTCAGAAAATGAGCGAAATGCTAGAGTTAAATAAATAAACGATATATATATATTTTTTTTAAATGCAGTTCACAAACACTAGTTAAAGAATTAAAACGCTTGTTTATGCTTATTTTAATTCAACGGCGTACCTTTCTAGAACAAATCGTAATTGTTGTTATCAAGCTCACAATGGAGTCGTCTCCTTCGAATTAATTGCGACAAATGTTGAAGTTTTCTAATCAGTAATCATTAAGATTGATTGCAGTGAACTGAGTTGGCAACGAAGAAATAATGCAATCTTGGTGAAGTGTACCTGCAGCGATTTCTTCAAATGTACCTTACCTAATTTATCAGTATGTAAATGCTGTGATTCCTACAAAATATTATAAAATCTGTAATATTGATTATGTATATGTAAAGAAACCTAACATGAATGGCTTGACGGGATGTAAGTTCTCTCGCTTCGCACCGCTCACTCTAACTCCCGTCATACCATTCGAACCTAACCGGTCCGTGTCGGGGTGCCACAATAATAATGTTTTGGATTCAGCTTGGAAAATTTGATTACACTAAAGCTATTTAGAACGACAATTTTCGGTATTAATGTTACTGTTTCAGTAAAACAGTTTTAGTTCCAGTCTTAGGGTTTTTTGAAAATTTAAATTGTTGCCTAAATAAACATGTTCCTCTGCGTATCGCGTCCACAAAATAAATACAAGAACATAACCTTCACTGAGGCAATCTTTCGCACCGCCCTGTATATCAGCAGCACATGATATACAGGCTGCTCCAGAACGGTGCAATAAAAGCGAGCTGGTGCCACCTGGGCTCGCTCGTAAATTCTCGAATCATTTGTGTGATTGTTGGACGAACTTGTTCAGACGAGCAGGTTGCTATCGGGAATCATTTGAGATAAACAAAAAAATTTGAAAGGCATCTGAAATCTGGATATTGAAGCTGGATATGAGTCCACTGGCTTTCTCGTACTCAAGGAAGGTCCTAAAACAAGTAACATAACACATTTTACAAATATTCTAAGTTTTCTACTACTTTTCGTGTTTTTGACCCGGGGGAACCTGTGATTGGCTCTGTGTCTCATATACAATTGTTATCCATCTGTTACAGCTGTTGGTTCTGCTATGAATAAATAAATAAATAAATAATGAAGTCTATAAAATACAGATTCCTAAATACGTAGACGATGGATGCGAAGAGTCGAAAATAGGCAATGAGATTACGAATATTGCTGATGCGGTAGATGCAACCTCCTTTAATACATACATAATACCCTGGTTCCCTGAAACAAAACTTACGCATGTAACGAATAACGAAATCTGTTCGTACAAATCTCCTAAACATCATAGCTATTCCTAGCAGCGTTTTACAGGAAAAATGCTGTGACACAAACAACAATAACTTAATTGAATATATGTATTTTTGCATAAACATACATACGTGGCCCTGCCCTGGGTAGCAACGTGACGTAGGACTTAGTCACGACAGAGTTCAAAAGTTTCCTGCCAAAATCAATGCGAAAACAATAGTGTAGAACTATTATATTAGACTTTCCTTCCTCCTCGTATGGGTTATATAATTAATTAATTGAACAACTACAATTTTATTATTGTAGTATCTAAGAATAACCACCAAATTTGTAACCTTATGGAGCGATATAAAACAGTGGGAATTAATATGTTTTGACGGTAACTAAACTTAATAACAAAAGTAAAACAGGTTACATCTTTTAAAACTGATGATAGAACGCAGCAGTATCGCTGAGTATCATAGACTGCTTTGTATCCCGGAAAATGCACGGTTCTTTTGTAATACCTATGTCACAGGAGCAAAGAAGCGGGAAAAACTAGTTTAATTTATAGTTACAAGCTTTTATTTAACTTGCCTTGCGGAAGGAAACCGCAGCGTTTGGCCCGCTCGTCTGCCGACCCCAAAACGTAGGTAGCAGTCCCTTCAATACCGCCTACTCATCGCCGGGACGATGATGCAATACCTCCGCACACAAGATGGCGCCCCAACGAATTCCAGGGCTCTAACGAGGACCCTCAAGTCCTCGGAAATTACTTACTGGGCTGGAATAGTTTACTGTTGAAGTGGCTACAAGGGTGACGGAATTACCGTTGAAGTTGGAATGTTTTAAAGAATGATTTTGCGAATGCTCGTTGGAGCTCGTTTGGACTAATTTTTGTGACTGTTTTAGCTGGTAATCAAGCAAAAGAGATTAACCTCTGATTTCTTAATTAATGTTTGAATTTGAGTATTTTACAAACTCTAGTTGGGCTTGAAAATCTATCAAAAATCAGAATTAAAACAGGGTTTGACATAAACTCGGCATAAGGTTTACTAACATAGATAAGATTTTAAATATCTATCACGAGCTAAGTTTTCCCTTAAACCTCTGTGCTGTCCATATTCACTTCTCCAGGTTATTTTAAGACTCCTTAAAACCCAGACACATAAGATTTCTCTGTAGTTGAAACCGTAACATTCGTAAACTTGATACTTACGCCAAAGTAGCATAGTAACCAGTACTTATACTTTAGGCTAGACTTTAGCCGTTAATGCTAACACGCATGACCTAGCACGATCTGACATAGAAAGTGGCGTCCAACTAGTTTTTTAAGCGATTTGTCTAGACAACTAGACGCAGCCTGCAGCCTGGCAGGACAGAAATGGAAAGTGACAGTCTTACGTGGTGGCTGCTAAGGAGGGGTAAATGTCATCTCGATATTATACAAGCTTGTTATTAATGAAAGGGTAAGTAAAATTAATGACAAAAGACAAAGAGTAAATGACTTGGAGAGGTTATAATTTCAATGCCCAAAGGTTGTGTATGGAAATTAGGTACAACCTCTCTCTTTGACGGGAATCCACTCCTAGAAAAGCGAAATAAATCAATACCAATATTTCTGCCCTTATCCTAATTGAATGGTGCAGCATGTCTTTTTTTCCAAACATTTCTATGAGCCATCATCTGAAAACATCACCTTCTTTTTCGCCATTTCATTTATTGCACATCGTTCATTTATCCTTTTTCTACCTCTTTATACATTTAATTCAATACTCCTCGCGACATGTACCTCATTCCTGCGCATCACAAGCTCATACCATGACAACTACTGAATATGCAAGACAAAATATCTAGAATCATCTTAGCAATGAATTTCTAGCCTTGTTATTGTTGATTCCTCCTCCATAATGCACAATATATATCGTCTAACTTACGTAAAAGAGTATAATCTAATTGTAGAACGTGCTTAGTGCCGATCTAGAAACGCTAAGTCTGCTTTGTGTCAGGCTAAGCTGACGTCAAGTAGACTGCTGGCGGCTGACCGCTGACGGCTGCACGTTCGTCCTGACGTGACGCTGCACTCGCGACAACAATTGACAATCGCACAAAAGAAATATAAATGTTTTACTTTTATTTGTAGGAGCACAACATTGTTGAAAGTACGTCAGCGAAGTCGGATGATTCGGGGATGTGAACAAGTGTCGTGGATCATCATACCCCGTGTGTGTATATGAATTGATCTGTTCACGCACTTATTGCACTTGCTACGGTTAATCCAATGATGGTATGATGGCTGCAGAAACTACGCGGATTTATTTGTGCAGTAACACAAAGAAATCGCTGTGGTTTCTGCAGTTAGATACTAGACATGGCTGAAAGTTTGTCAAATCGATACTAATAGCAGTCATGGTTATTGAAAACTATACATTTTGGTACTGAATCTTATAGATCTCACGAAACATTGTTGCCAAGGTTCAATGAATTGAAGTAAGAAATTGACACTCAGCTGAACCTGCATGGTCGAATAGAAAATTAGTTTACTATTATTAGTAGAATGCTCGTCTGAAACATTGGATCTGTTGACAGTACCTATACAGGGTGTGACGGAAAGGTGTAACAGGTGGGACAGGTGTGTGGGTTAACTTCTGCCCTTTTATGTGTCAAATCTGAGGCCACCACAGGCTAGCCCGGTTGAGCAGTGACCACTCTTAGCGAGGTGAACTGCGAGTGGTCCGGACAAAAAAAAAAAATTATGTGAACACTAGTTAACCTGCGCAACTTCGCCTGCTCCGCTCCTATTAGTCTTAGCGTCCTCGATAAATGGGCTATCTAACACTGAAAGATTTTTTCAAATCGGACCAGCAGTTCCTGAGATTAGCGCGTTCAAACAAACAAACAAACAAACAAACTATTTAGCTTTATATATTAAATATACATGAACAACTTTCTTCAAGTTCGTCATATCTAATTACTTCTCAAAACAAAAAATGGATTTTGTATACAAGGTTTTTGAGTTTTTTTGGAAGTAACTATGACTTTATATCTAGTATTATTAACAGATAAAGCCTGCGTAAAGGATAAAGCAGTGTTATTTAAGTAGATCTATCCATGTCATAGTGAACCTTGGCTGCTTCATTATCGTCGTTTATAATCAAATGTTTTCCTCGCTCAGAACCTTGTCGATCTCTTCTGTCTTAATAAACATAGGTTTTCCTTTGTCTGTTCTAATTTATATTTTATACGTGCGTTAGTAGCATGCTATTTACTTTATTTATGTGTAAAACAATAAAATTCTACACACTCCACACTGTTTTAAGGGTGTAGAATTTTAAAGCTAATTATCTCTTTGTATATGGCTGTCAATATTCCTGCTAACAATTTAAAATTTTTGTATTTTAATTTCTATTTAATTTAATTTATAATGTGCAATTTGTAATTTAAAGTTTTTTTGCCCTTGTCCTGAAATAAATGAATTTTATTTATTTTATTTTAAGCGAGTCGAATCTTACACTTAGGTACTTCAGACGGAAATGAGCCTTTTTGCCTAAGCTAGAGCCGATATTTGTTAATCTGGTAGATAGATAGCGATATGCCTATGAGTTGACAGAAAAAGGCTAGGAAAGTATTTCTTACTAGTGGACGTCACGCGGTTTCACCCGCGTAGTTCCCGTTCCCGTGGGAGCACGGGGATAAAATATAGCCTATGTTACTCCCTGATAATGTAGCTATCCATTACTGAAAGAATATTTCAAATCGGGCCAGTAGTTTCGGAGCCTATTCAATTCAAACAAACAAACAAACAAATCTTTCCTCTTTATAATATTAGCAACGCTAACTTGCACTTCAACACTATGTTGAAGTGCAAGTTAGCGTTGTCTACACTATATTATCTGGATAGATAATTCTAAAATCATATCCGGCTTCTACAATGATATGACAAAAAAAGCTTATCATCTTTACAACTAATACAAAACTAAGTAAACCAAGTTATCACAAGTAGACAACTTCAGCTTACAATGAAAAACCTGAATTACAACCCTGAATTACTGAAAGTTCTTTATCACTCAAAATACTTCTAGAAGTTTCGATAAACCATATTCCAAAATAAAGCCGTCTTGTACAATGAGTTGCCAAAAAAAATTCTTATCATCAACACAACGGCAAACAACTAACGACAAGTAATCTTTTTTTTCAGTCGATTCATGACTCGATTGTCTCGAACAGAAAATTCCACCATTGACAGTATTTCCAGAAGCCCCGATGAGCCGCGTTCGCGTCGCAGTCAGCAACCCTCTCGTCTTACTGCGAGCAGGCGAGCCGTCTCGTCGCCACATTTACTAAACACTGACTTCCCAGAAGCCGATGTTTAGCAACAGTTCCGTACGTCTACCATGAGTTTTATCAATCTATACTCGCTAGCGACTGTAGTTAAAAAAATTTATGAAAACTTTAAAAAAAATAAAATTTTTAATTTATTTTTTTAGTTGTTGACTAAAGTTTTACTTACAACTTGCTTGCTTGTTAGATAACAACTTGAAAAAATAAATTAGAAACTTTTAAGATTGATAAAACTCATGGTAGGACGTACAGGTCACAACCGTGATGACGATGACGGCTCGACAAATTCCGCAACGCTGGACCCCAAATGTATAGCGGAGTCCTCCTCCCCTTATCCCAATATTTCTGGAGTCAGAAATTGGAAATCCACCTCGAGTGAGCGTAACGATCCTTTGCCTTCTATGTGTGAAGAAGATGGCTTTGCTCTGCCAAAGGAAAACCATAAACTTGTGTATGCTGGTATTAGACATAATAGTACGAAGACTTATATATATCTGCTTTTTAATCAACGCCACAATTAGGCGTCCACGTTTGAAAGGCGTCTTTTCAGAAGATCGACTTGTTAATATGCAGTTTTGAAGAAACCTTATTAATCGTGTGGTTTGCTAACGCCTTACATGGAAGGAAATAGCAATTTTAAACATTCAAAATCATCGACATATGCAACAGCTTATTTTAGGGGAAAATAAACAGTTATGTTATAGTCTTATCAATTTCTAGTAACCAGCCTGTGGTTAGGTTTTGGCATCGAAAATATTCCACTGCTTCTGTAAACCGTTATGTGACTAAACTCTTGATCAAATGACTCAAAATACTTATTAAAAGTGACGTGTTAGTTAGTTGCCATGGTGAAATGTAGGCATTGTGCCAGGGACAAGTCGCGGCCTGTCCGCGGTGTGTGGAGCTATAGTGACTAACCGCCCGGTTATCTTGAACCCACCGTTATCGGACGTTCAATGTTACAACATACGGAAATTGATTAATCTTACTGGAATTTTGAGTACAGTGAGAAAACGTACACGAAATCGTTCGATTCTGGGTGATTTTTTTGTTCTTATTTCTCCGAAATTGGTTACGTATTTCTCGCAATGTCAACATCCCTTTCAGATTCCCTGAAACTCTTTTCAACGAGCATTCTTATCTTTTGTTTGAGTCAGCATTTTACTTTACATTACATGTCATGCAATGGTGACAAAAGAATGGAGCTCTAAAATGCTAACGGTACAATTTAAATCAGCCTGCTATTTATTTTGCATTATATTTTTTATCAACCGACTTTAAAAAAAAGGAGGACGTTCTCAATTCGATTGTACGGAAAATCGGTACATCCTAAGACATTGATATATAAAAAACCCAAGATACACACTCAGCATCTCAAAAACGTCCGCAAAAAACAAGCGCACAATGTGTAATTGTGCGCTAGTTTCAAACAGTCTCGCATCGCTCGCCATACTGCACTGCTTTGTAAAAAAAACTTTAAGCGATCCGTGTAAGGTTGAATTTGCAAAAAAAATTGCGCATCAATCGCCATACTGCACTGCCTTGTAAAATCAACTTTAAGCGATCCGTGTAAGGTTGAATTTGCAAAAAAAAATGTTTATAGTATAACTACACACAACTCACACATGACACTTGATACATGTCAGTTTTTGACGACAGTTTCGAGTGTTGCATTTGTTCGAGACTGTGCATCTTGGTTTTTTTATATATCAATGCCCTAAGAGAAAACTGGCATTTAGTCATTTTAATGAGATAGCAAACTACTATTAGGCGGTGGTAAATACTGAAAATGCCTATGACTAATGATATTCGCAATGAAAAAAAATAACAGAAAACCCCATTAAAAAACTTCCTGTGAGGTAGTTTCAGTAGATACCTACTCAGAATGCGCAGCCCTCCTTTACCATATAAGGTATTAACCGCAACAAAGCCTGTTCACTCTGAAGAGGGCATTATTCATCGTAATGAAATTCACTTCCGTTCAGCAAATGGGCACATAATGTCGCAAGTATTATCACAGTTGCACATATAACGAAATTATTATCATTCATTGCAATCACCACTTAGTAAAGTAAGTAGTCTTGAAAGGAAAATCCGTTATTGTGTAATGTAAAATGAATCATATTAAAACCGGTAGAGAACACGTTTTCGTTAACCTGATGATCCAAATAACCTACTAGTATTCGCTCAGTCCATCGTTCGACTCCCGGGTCGGGTAGGTATTGGCAAGGTGAATCATCCATTGAATTAGATTAGGTGAACGTGAATCGTGTTATCGTCGCCATTAAGGTTAAAAATAAAATTATCATATTTATTATCTTCATGTCTTTTGCAATAAAATATCGCTATCGTATTCGTCATTAATAGTCGATTCGTCAGTTCCTATAATTTATAGACTTAAATAAATAGTCATATGAATTATTAAGAATATTATATAACATAAACCACATTTTTCGCTTCGAACGGCTTAAGCGCATAGGTTTGCTAGCTTTTACAGAAAATGAAGTCATTTATTATTACTAGTCCACGCTGTCCCAACGCTGGGCCTCCCTCCGTTCCTTCCAACGGTCACGATTTTTGGCCACTTTCCCAACATATAAAAAAAACTGACCAAGTGCGAGTCGGACTCGCGTGCAAAGGGTTCCAAACCAATTTAATTTTTTAACATGTTATTTTAACACTACAGGGTTCATAGAGGCATAGGTATTTTTCTCAAAATTTTAGGCTCAGTAGTTTCGGAAATAAGGGGGGGAATGATCATTTTTGGTCTAATTTCTTGAATAACTTCAAAACTATTTATTTTAAAATTATGAATAAATATTTAAAATCCTCACACTAAGCATTTGATACCTCACACTATACAGTTTCAAAAACTTTTTTTAAATTTTCCAGGTTGACCCCCAAAAGTGCCATACTCAAAATTAATTTATTTACGTAACGCATGTTTGGGTCACAGAAATCCATATGTATACCAAATTTCAACAGAATCGGTCCAGTAGATCCGGAGAAAACTGAATGTGACAGACAGACAGACAGACAGACAACCGAGTGATCCTATAAGGGTTCCGGTTTTTACGGATGTTTGGAACCCTAAAAAACGAGAACTTTCCAAAAAATGTTCATCCTCTTGCCAATTTAACTTTTAATTAAGAAAGAACTATTTAGGTATTATAATTGGGTATTTCCGTTAAAAAAACCAGTTAGTTTCAGGATTGGCGCTGCGCCAGGCGCATGTTTAATAAGCGTGTCTCCTGTCTCATAACTCTTCATTATCTATTAGTAGTCATGGTGGGAGAGGATACTACTCTGTGTGCTTACCCTCCCAAGGTCTTGATGGTAAAATGACCATCCTATTAAAAAATCCTAATCCTTACAATATATTAAATTCTTCCGTTACTGAGTGAGTGACAGACAACGCACAGCCGAATGTACTGGTCGTAGAAAGCTGAATGTAGCATGTAGGTTCCTTGGGGCGTGTAGGGGAGCACTAACAGAGGATATCCCGAAATTCGTACGCGGTGGAAGCGGGATATGCGCGTACGAAGTCGCGGGCGCAAGCTAGTTATAAAATTATTATAAAAGTGAACGAATATGGAAGGAACTTGGCACACGGGCGCCATCACCCGCATTACAACAAAGGATTTTTTATATCGGTAGCTCGTTACTTTATCGAGTCTTTTGGTTGCTTAGGAGAAATTTCTAAGGGAAAAACCCTATTAAACTGCCCTTCCCAGGAATGGATTCCAGGACCCGATGTGCAAGTGTGCTTGCGAATAATATAGTTCGACAAGCCAGGCATTATCATCACTGTTGAATATTACGCTACTTATGCAATAAGCGGCAATAGTTCAACGGTTAAGAGTAGCGGTCGTGCAAGCGCGTGGTTGCGAGTTCGAATCAAACCCTATTTGTTTGGACTGTTGTCATGTCGTCATGAACCCCTTTCATTGTGCAATCTGACAAGCATCTGCAAGTCCCAGAGTGAGAAACAAAACTCCAAAAAATAGACCACTAGATACGACTACACTTAAAATTTATTTGAGACAATTTTTCTGAGGGATTTCGGAGATATTAAGTACTATAATCACCATGTATATCAATCAGTTATGTGATCACTTGATCAACTAACTAAATAAAATATAATCTTGCACATTTTAAACATGATTCAATTGGAATATTCCAGTAACGTTCATCTATCATCATAATTAATTAAATTATTTAATTTGCCATTAACTGGTCAGTAATAAATTAAGAGAATCAGAAACTAGCAGTCATTGTAAATGTAGATATTATGAGTGTTATTAGCGGTCCTTAATTGCTAGTTTCATTAAATACCTACTAGTTGGCTACGTGACCGCTTGCTGGTACACTCAGTCAGGCAGATTGCTCGGAAGCTGTAATGACCGTCATTTTGAAAGTCGATAGGCGACGGATGACGAAATACAGCATCATTTTGAGTAATTGACGGGACTTTCCTTTAGTTATCTTTACGTTTGATAGACGGGGAATATGATTAATTTGACGTTTGATCTGGGATCCTATTCTGTGAAAATCTCATCGGGAAACTTTAGATGAAGTGAATATGAAGTGAGCTATCAAGGTGGAATGACGGTTCACTTCACCTCACTTCGCCTAAGTTCTTGCGATGAGGTATTTACAGAATACACCGACTGTATTGTCTTAAGGTAAAGCCAGGCTAAAGCCTGGCTGGCTAAATGGGTTTCGCACTATCATCGTCATCTGCCTAGCCTTTTCCCAACTATATTGGGGTCGGCTTCCAGTCAAACCGGATTCAGCTGAATACCAGTGTTTTACGTGGAGTGGCTGTCAGCCAGACCTCCACAACCCATTAACTGGGTAACACGGTACTTCTTGGCAAGACTGGAGTCAGATTTACTGAAGGGCTTCGCACAATATGGGGGTATAATAAATACAGGGCATACAGGTGAAATCTAAGCCTATTAAACTAAATAAGGTAAGGTTTGACCTGCTTTTATAATAAATAGCAACTGCCAATGGTTTGTAAACCGGAAGAGGTTGCACCTTTATGTTTTTTTTTAAACCTTTCAAAGGCAATACGTACGCCAAAGCATTGTTAATATGAGTAACAAAAACTCAAGCAATAATATTTTTTACTTTACTTGAAAAAGTACTTAATCGACCTACTTATTTTTTGTTCCTGCACGTGTCCTGCATAGCCTTGAAATGAAGTAAATTAAAAAATAAACTCATTAATCTCACTGAATATAATACCTATTGCAAGTGTAAAAATTAGAGAAATGTAGCAAAAAATATTCACGGCTTTTTAATTACTCATACTTCAGCAAGTATTTCAACAAAAAACTCGGCCATACGTCATCGTACTGTTAAAAAAGTTTCACAATTGGAGGTGCGTCCGCGCTTGGGCGCATGGCAACAGTCGCGCGCTCTGCAGTGAGTCAACAGCCGCGCGTCACAGCACACGTGTGCAGCGGCACAACTCCACACGCCTTCTAGAACGTGCTTGACGAGCGATTACTAATAACTCCACTTAATATATTCGTGCCTTCGGTCTCATCGCCTCATGGGTGACATGATGACGTTTACTTTCTTTGTGTTTTATTGCATTGTCACTTTTATATTTTATTTTATGTTGAGCTGCGTCATCTTTCGATAAGGATTTCATCCTATTTCTTTTTCCTTTTATGGAAGAGAAAACCTGTTATTGCGTTGAGCGTGTATTTTGGCATGTATTGAGACAGCAATGAATTGTTACCTATTCCTCTTATTACAAAATAGATCCTGGAGTGGTTGAATGGTATGTGTTACTTATAGGTAATAATAATAATAATAATAATAATATCGTTTATTTATAAAACAGGGCACATTTACGATAAAATATTTTACATTTTTTTTTAAAGAACACAGTTGCTGATTTGCCTGAACTAGGTTGAAACCTGTGCTTCAGGCTAGATAGTGCTTATGTAAACATCAATAATAAAATAACAATTTATCAATTACCTATAATAAAAACTTAAAATTAAAGGACACATCATGTTTTATTTACATACAAAAAGAAGGTCTTCTGTCTCTACGTACGAGATGCTTAATAAATATTGCACAATTGTCTTTTTACAGCTATAATAATTTAACTTATAGATACTTAGTTTCTTATTTAGTCTATTGTATAGAAATGGACCTAAAAATGTAAAAAATCTTTTTACAAAAACATATTTTGAAAATGAATTAGAATCGCAGACAATATCATTCCGTCTCTTATTAGTAGTTTCGGTGTTGTATGTAAGCATGGTGTGCTGTTTTAGTATCAATTGCATAATGAAAAGCTGGCGAACAGTCAGTACGTTGCAGGATTTGTATAGGAGATCTGTGGGATACACAAAGGGATGGAAATTGGCTACTTTTAAAATGGCTCTCTGAGCTCTTTCAAGAGGGAGTAAGTGAGTTTTGGGTGCTCCACCCCATGAAGTGATACAGTACTGGATTACGGATTGCCCTAGGGCCAAATAAACTTGTGTGATTACTTTTGGATCCGCAATAGCTCGCAGTTTTTTGAAGACATAGATTAATTTGCGCACTCTTTTAACCAGACTCTCAATATGTGGTCTAAAAGAGAGAGTATCGTCTATTATTACTCCTAGATATTTAATGTTGCATGTTTGGAGAATAAAAGGACAGTCACATGTACTGATTGGGTGGAGTGCACATTTATGAGCAAACAGATGAGGATGAGTAATGTTAGATTGAGGCTTGCGCATGGAGAACTGAATATATTTTGTCTTGTCAGCATTTAACGTTAGTAAATTTCTTTGAAGCCAGTTAGTCACAGTATTGAAACCTAATTGAGCGTATTCGTACAATTCTTTACTGGTTTTAGCGGTAAATACTAAGGCCGTGTCGTCAGCATATGAAACAATTTTGCCATGTTGTATGTTCAAATTGCACAAATCATTAATATAAACGAGGAAAAGGGTTGGGGCCAAAATGCTGCCCTGGGGAACACCAAAACCAGTAGTTTTTTGTTCATTGCTCGTGATATTGTCTATTTTAACACACTGATATCTGTCGTCTAAGTAGTCAGCAAAGAGTTTCAGCGGGGTTCCCCTTATTCCCATGGTCTCTAATTTGTTTAGGAGCATAGAAACGGACACTGTGTCAAAAGCTTTTGCTAGATCAAGGAAGACCCCCATAGTCTGGTTTCCTTTGCCAAGTTCCTCTGAGACATAATTGGTCAGGTGGTGCACCGCATCGGCTGTGGATAATTTGGCTCTAAAACCAAATTGCGTAGATGATAGTAAATTATTTTTTTCTAAATAGTTAACTAGCCTGCTGTTTACAATTTTCTCAAGTATTTTAGAGATTGAGGAGAGTAACGATATTGGCCTATAGTTATTAACTAAGTATTTGTTCCCAGATTTAAATATAGGGATTATAACTGCTTTTTTTAGGCATTTAGGAAAAATGCCTTCAGAAAAACAGATACGAAATATGTGGGCTAAGGGAGGTACCAGGATATGCTTGAATTGTTTAAGGATCTTATTGCTAATGTTATCCCATCCAACAGCACAATCATCTTTTAGTCCACTAATAATTCGTGTTATTTCGTCTTCGTCAGTGTCCAGGAATCCGAAAGATTGTAGTGCGCACCTATTATTCAATTCTTGGGAAGATGGTTGATCACTGTAATGCTGAGGAATCTGCTCGGCAAGAGTTTTCCCAACATTCACGAAAAAGTTGTTGACATGATTGGCTGATGAAAGGGGTGAACTATTAGTTAACAATAAACTCGAATTTGATTCACGCTGTTTTGACATATAAGTGACGTTTTTAATATGTTTCCAAAGTTGCTTGCAATTGTTTCCTGCTCTGTTTAATTCATTTTTATCGTAATTCCTTTTCAAATTCTTTAAGAGATTGTTACAAAAATTTCTGTATCTTTTATAAGTGGTTTTAATGATAAAATTACCTGGGTTTTTCCTAGATGTTTGATGAAGTTTGTCTCTGTGTCTTATACACCGAATCAGGCCAGGAGTAATCCACGGTTTAATATTATTAAGTTTCTTGTTTGTTGTAATAACCGTAGTGTTACGTAATATTGCTAATTGCACATGTTTTATTAAGTACGATAAAGCAAAATTTGCGTCAGCAGTATTGTAAACTGGGCTAAAGTCAAGTTTGCATAAATCATATTCGAGTTTGTTTGTATTTAATTGTGTTTTGGTTTGGGGACGATTCAGCTTAGGCAGCATTAAGTTTAAGGTTAGTAGAACAGCGTGATGGTCAGTAATTGTTGAGTTAGTAACAAGCGTAACATACGATAAACTGGATTTGATAATCATATGATCGAGGCAGGAACCGCTATCATGTGTGGGCAAGGTGTGCGCAGGTAGAAAACCATGGAATGAACAGATATTAAGATACTCTTGGGTCCCTGCATCGCAGTTATCAGAGTTTATGTTTATATTTATGTCACCTGTTAGTATGACATTCTTGAATGAGCTTAGGTCTAGAAAAATTTGGTTTAAGGAAGCGTTAAAAGAATCCAAGTTTCTAGCGGAAGGGGATCTATACATAGCGATGATTGCTGTAGTTGTACCAATTTTGATGATCAAACAATTGCTCATACAGTCTTGTAGAGTAGGTTCTTCCACTGTGACCATTAATGATTCCTTAGAATAGACCACCACACCAGCATTTTGGTTGCTATTTAGCTTGGTATACAATAAGTTGTACCCTGGCATTACTGGAAGGTTATCCTGGCGATCAGATAGCCAGCATTCGGTTAGAACCATCACATCACAATCAAAATTAAGTCTACTAAGAAAGATGTTGAAGCTATCGATATTCTTAAAAATACTGCGAATATTTTGTGTTAGTATGGTTAGTGACTTTTTATAATCGGAAAGATATTGTATGCAGTCCTCAACCTGGCATGCCTTTGCATCAGGCACAAATGTGTAATCTATATCAGTAATTAAATTATCATCCATACTAGTAAAAAAAAAAAAAAAAAAAAAAAAAAAAAAAAAAAAAAAAAAAAAAAAGAATATAAACAGTAAGTTAAGTCTAAAATATAAACAAATATGTGGCGCTCTTAGGCGCCTTCATAGTCAACCGAGTTTAGGTACCTGTTTTCGGCAGCTTTTTTAGCAGGACACTCCAGGTCTCCTGTCTTGTGGTTTGCTGGTTTTTTGAAGCGCAAACATGTTGCACATCTTGGCGCAACGGCTGTTTTGGAGCAATCTTGAATTGTGTGCCCTTCTTCACCGCAGTGTCCACATGCAGGGGAAGCTATCTTACACGTCTTAGCTGCATGACCGTACTGCTGGCACTTGTAACATCTCGTTACAAGTGTGAAGTCTCGAACCGGGCAGGACGTCCAATTTATAAATAATCTGTCCTGTGTGATGAGAACCTTACGAATAGTTGCTGGAACTTCTATGATATAGTTACAGTTCTCTGCATCTTTTCTGCCGGATTTGTGGCTTAGCTTGATTGAAGTCAAAAATGTTTCTCTAGAGATAGTGGGCAGTTTGTCGGCCAAGTTTTGCTCATAAATACATTTATAAACCTCATTTTCAGCCATAGATGCAGGGACCCCTATAACTATTATGCGTGGTTTGCGCTTTCTAGGTTCATCGACGGTGAGAGCTGACGAAGCCGATTGGACAGTTTGTTTGAGCTTTTCCAGGTCTTCCTTAGTCTCCGTGCTGATTATGAGTCCTCCTTTTCCTATTTTGCGTACACTTCTGACTTTCAGTTTCATGTCACCAGGGCAGATAATTTGTTGGACTATGTTCTTGGTTTCATCACAGGTCTTAGAATTGTCGCTAGGAAAAATCGCCACGGAGCTAAAGGTGTTTGGACGAACAAAGCTGTTGGTCCCCTTCTTCACCATATCTGCAAACGATGTTGTTCTTGTTTCTTGCCTTGCACAGGACTCCTTAATGGTCCGGTTTATCTCCATTACGTAGTCCTTAAGGTTGCGGTCTTCATTCAATTTGTTCAGGGAGCTGTGGGTCTTATAAGCATATTGCTTAAGGGACTGGTATTGAACAGCCATTTGCGATACTCTATGTCCAACTTTACGGCAAAGAGTGCTTATTTTTAGCTTCTGCTCAGAATTTAACTTCCCTTCAGAAGCAATTGCACATACCTCATTCAAACACTGCTCAATAGAGGTCATCCAGTTCTGAATCTCGGGAGTCGAAATTGTTTCCATTTCCTCGTTTTCTACGGCTTGGTCACGTTTTGGTTGTTGGGGCTGTGTCGGTGTAGGTGTTGGGGGAGGGCTGCGACGCGTCAACCCACTCCGGTTAAAGGGGCTGCCTTCCATATTTCAGATTATGATATAATATAATCAAATCAGTCCATTTTTGACTAAACAGCACTTATAAATTTTATTAGTCACACACGCGAGTAATTACACTAAATAAAGTAGGTCACTATTTATGCAATTGTTAATTTATTATATTTAATATACATTGATGAGCACGTCTGTTTACGTTGAATGCAAACGAGCAAATCAATAGTAATTAATACTTTCCGAAAATATATAAGTAAAGAGGACGCCAGCGGCTTCGCCCGCGTGATAGTCCAAAATTATCCCTAGAGAACATACTTCCGGAACGAAAAGTAGCCTGAGTGCTATTCCAGACTATAGTCCATTTCTGTTCCAAATTTCATCAAAACCCGTTCAGCCGTTTTGGCGTGATTGAGTATCAAACATCCATCCATCCAAACTTTCGCACTTATCTATACATATAATAAAATAGTAATATTATATATATAACTAACTATATATAGTTAGGATTAGGATGATCCAAGGGAAAAGGGGACGCACTAAACCCCCGCAATGACTACTAAACGATACTTGGTATTAACTTTTGACTGAATATTAGAAGATCTTATTTATACCATAGAACTACAGACTCTAAAGAAGGATCTCATAGACAACTGTTTACATGTAGATATATTACTTTGATATTTTTTTTAAATCACCTCTAGAAAAAGTCACAAAAGACAAGCAGTTTACATTTTACAAATGAGGTTGTGGAGCATGATGCAAGAGCAATGTTCCTGACATGGAAACCTTTAAAAGAAATTGGTCCTTCTGACAGAGTTTCGACTATCGCTACCAATTTCAGCAGCCGAGGCTGGGCATCGGCGCGAGAAATACAAGTATTTTAGGGAACGTGGCAGCACAGAAGCGCCACTGTTAAGTATTCTAAATCTTAAAAATTAAAAATGTGTAACACTAGATGGCATACTCAATACCGAGCACGTTCCCTATATTGTGGACCACTGCTCAAACGCAGGGTCGCTCTTTCCCAACTCAGCCACCTCAGGCTCACAATCTAAATATATATAACTCAAAGGTGACTGACTGACTGACTGACATAGTGATCTATCAACGCACAGCCTAAACCACTGGACGGATCGAGCTGAAATTTGGCATGCAGGTAGATGTTATGACGTAGGCATCCGCTAAGAAAGGTTTTTGATCAATTCCACCCCCAAAGGGATAAAATAGGGGATGAAAGTTTGTATGAAACTTTGTCAATTTTAAACTTCTTAACGCGAGCGAAGCCGCGGGCAAAATCTAGTCATACATATATCTAAGTACATTGTACAATCTGCACCCCTTCAAGTGTTTCAAACGTCACGGCAGCGCCTGCGCAGGCGGCGCGGCGGCGTGTGAGCAACGTATGTCGGCACATGGCAACAGTGACTCCAGCCACACTTGCGTCACCCGCTTTGTCTACGCTTCGTTGTCAGTACGTGATGAAGAGCCCTCGATTCATTCTACGTGTAATAACATCATCATTCTCATTATTATTGCCATAGTTTACAAACTTAGGTACTCTATTGATACCTAAACGTGAAATCTTCCATGCGTACGGTGTGACAAAGAAATTGTGTCACACGGCGACGAGGGACAAGGTCTTGGAGCCAACGTTGTTTTGACTGGGTGAGTAACATTTTGAATGGATCCTGTCATATGAGTCTTTGTGTTTGTTGGAATATAAAGGTTTAACGACGGGTACGACATGCCATTTTTAATAGATGTGCTCTAGTTTGACCACAAAAGCCACCTTTTTTAACTGAAAATGTCTTTTTTAAGGGTTCCGAAAAAAAAACGGAACCCTCATAGGATCACTCGGGTGTCTGTCTGTCTGTCCGTCTGTCACAGCCAGTTTTCTCCGGATCCACTGGACCGATTCTGTTGAAATTTGGTACACATATGGATTTCTATGACCCAAACACGGACGCGTTACGTAAATAAATAAATTTTTAGTATGGGGGTCAAACTAGAAAAATAAAAAAATTAAGTATTTTGAACAATATCGTGTGACATATCAAATGAAAGGGCTAACTGTGAGGGCTTTAATTATATTTTCTTCATAATTTTAAAATAAATGGTTTAGAAGTTATTCAAGAAATTAGACGAAAAATGACCATTCCCCCCGGGGCCCTTATCTCCGAAACTACTAAGCCTAAAATTTTGAAAAAACGGAGATAATATATGTTTACAGGTATATCTTTAATTATATAACAGGAAAACCTATTAGAAGTCTGTAGTGTTGAAATAACATCGTTCGGAACCCTTTCGCACTTGGCCATTTTTTTTCTAGGTTGGTCCCAAAGCAAAAGTTTTTCTTTTTCTTAAACACGTCCCTCGCATAAACTGGGTACCTGACACCCCGTGTAGTCAGTCGGTGTACATTTAATTTAACTAATCGTATTTTTATGTACATTACGAGTATGTACCTAACCATTGTTTTTACGGAAAATACACCAAAGGAAAAGTACGCATTACTAGGCTAGGAGAGCGAGTTATCTGCTCTTAGCCACACTGTTACATGGCGTCATCACCTAGATCTGTTGCTACGTGACGGAGGAAGGGAGCCAGATAATCTCACTAATGATCATCACGTAATGATACTTGTTTCTGTAGATACGTATTATATTATGTAGGTGTAATTATAGGGTGGTTGCTACGCCTAAATTGCTGTTAAGCTGTATTTTTCCAAAGAGTTCTGGAAAAGCGAATGTAAGTGCTGGTTTGAGCTTTCTTATTTCCTAGTGACTATACCTTTTCAGTGTAAAAATGATAATAATTAAGAAACACCTCCTCTTACTAAAATGTTACCCCAGTCTCAGATTCAGTCACTTGAGCAAACCAGAGTTATAATTTAACTCAGTTTTTTTATTTGAGATAGGTTTGCTCTTGTCTAGGTCAGGGGTGACAGAGACAAAGTCTACGATGAAGCGAGCTTACCCAGAAGGAACCTGTTCACTCTAACCTTGAAGAGATTAGGGTTGTAAGCGTTTGGAAACACAGACGCAGGCAGAGAGTTCCACTCCTTTGCTGTGCGCATTATAAAAGACGTTTGGAAACGCTTATTGCGAGTTGGTGGAATAGCAACAAGGCAGAGATGGCAAATTGCAGTGCGTCTAGATTTCCGATGGTGGGGGCCGGTTGGATAAAGTCGTGGCTTCTTGGGCACACTTACCAAAGTACAGTCTGTGGAAGACCGTTCGTTGCTAATATATTAAAAAATCAGAGATATGTACGTACATGGTCCCAGGTTAGAAACAACTCTGATTTAAAAGATGTCTCTGTTTTGCGCTAGTGGGCCTGAGAATTGATTTTGAGAGATTTGGATAAACACTACGAGTAACTGAGAAAAACTTATTTGTAACTTAGATTTTTTTAACTAACCAGTTTTTACAATGAGCCATGACTGCATTTATATCGATGCAGCAATTACGCGACTTCGGTATAACAATGACTTCACACTTATGATATTTCCTGGTTTTGCTCACCATAGGTCACGGACAAGACCAGGAAGTATATAATATTATATACAGGAGAGAGGAGACTGGTCGAGCCTTCCTTACAATTTGCATATAAAAGATTTGAGATTAAAACGAGTTTTAGCTGAGACTGTATCTGTGACGTCCGTATGCAACTTGATACGTTTATTGATAGCAATTTTTTTAAGGATGGGACAACATCAAATTACTTCTCCCGCTCTGGGCGGAGCGGAAGGCACGCTTACTGACTACCCATCCGTGTTCCTCGTTGTAGGGCCGCTGTGACTCTTTCGAACAAATTCTGAAACCCTGGCAGGGGTAGCTATAACCTGGAGTCTTTACGTCAAGAGTAAACAGATCACTTCTAGACAAGCATGTTCTATCGTCGAACAAGGAAGTAGAATGGATTAATCGGTCATTATTATTATTAGCTTCATTTCAGCTAAAAGACCTTCGTTGTTGGAAATCGACGTTTGGAGGACCAAATGTCGCCAGTTCGACCGATTCTGTGTTTTCTACATCCAGTGGACTCCTGCTGTGTTCAGTAGGTATGGAAGTGCTTCTAGCGCTATGCCTCCAGGTTTGCGGCCGCCACTCCAAAATCTTCCGGTTCCATTGGCGATTCGTTCAGCAAGTTAGGAATCCTTGGTCAGGAGTTTTACGTTTCTTTATATCTATTTAGATTACATAACCTTTGTCACCAATGTCATCTACATTACGTAAACACAATTTGTTTTATACAAAAACGTAACATTAAGATAAATGTTAGGATAAAGCAGCAAACACAAGAACAACCAAACATCGCCCACACGTACGCGGCCGTTTGAGAGAGACGTGAATCTAAGTTAATAACTTAGCTGTAAAAATTACGGCGCTAACTCAAACAGTAGCAGGTTGTACACTATCCGTCCAAGTTATAAGATGAAGGGAGTCCTCAGCTATCTTTATAATCGCAATAAAATTTGTCTGATCTATGTCATACTAGCACTTCGACCACGCAGATTTTCACCATCTTCCAGGCTGAATATCCACAAATCCCTTCTTAGAAGGAAGCCTTGTGCAAACATGTTCGCATGATTTAGAAAGTATCTATAGTTTCGGCTTTGTATTGTCAGTAAGCCAGTTTCTCCTTTTATATTTTATGTCCTAAACTCGTCTATTATGATGTCTTCACCCAGTATTAACAACTTACCTTGGAAACTCAGTTATTGTGCTATTTCAAAAGTTTTTGTCAATTTTTTAGGCTTTTCAGGAGGCTTGTAGGTGTCTTAATGTCATCATCACCCTCAACCTCATCAGCGAACTTGGCCGGAGGGGATTGAGGTAGCGGCATCAATGCCGCCACAAGAAAAACCAAGGAGCAAATAAACATCGCAACAAAAAGAACCGCGGCGCCATCTATCCAACTAGCAACGAACTACTACGTCGAAATCCTGCATCACGCAAGCACAGTTTACCGTGCGATTTGAACATATACATCAAACTGAATATCAACCGAATATCAACTATCGGGCCGTTGCCCGCCAGGCACAACAGCCTGGTCGGAGGATCCTCCCTTTTCAACGCAGGTTTGCGGGACTTTATTCTCTGTTCCGCATACCTCCATAACCTATTTTAACGTAGAAGCGAATCCAGTTTTCCCTCCTGGTCCTAGGAGAGAGCCACTCTAATGTATCGTTATATTTTCGATGAAAACTTTGTCGAAAACACATTAACTTGAAATATAATAATACCCTACTAATGGAGCAGTCGTGAAAAAGGGAAAAGATAATTTTCCGCTTGTCACTGATTCCTTGTACCTCAACAACTAGTAGGCGGTATTTGTTCATAGTTTTAGTGCGCAAGCGACGCCTCTGCCGACGCCGTTAATTATACAAGTTTGTATGTGGGAACCTGCTTGTACAGTGTTGAGCTTCCTTTAGGGAACGGGAAACAGGCTGAAAGTTTGCTAGAATATCCAGAATTATTTATTTGTTAAACATAGGTAACATACAAGATTTAAAAAATAAGGCAGTGCGCTTTGTTTTGCCAATGTACAAATTAGAATGTGAAAATAGCGCTCTTTCATAATTGATACCCACATGCCCTCGTAGCCCCACTTCGAATTTTAAAGAACCCCTTTCAATCGATGTTGCAAATAAATATATACATTTTTTTATTTGCAAATAGTTGAACAAACGGCATCTAAAACTATTTCAAATTGATAGCATTAGTAGTTCTTGAAATATCCAGCTGTGACAGACGGACAGACTTAGTCACACCGTAAGGATTCCTTTTTACCATTTTAGTACGGAACCCTAAAAAAGATAATATGAGTGGGTGCAATGATAATTACTTTCCTACCTATTTGAGTACCTGAAATTGAAAATTGTATTATTTATAATCAATTTTATTTCATGTTAAAATGTAAAGTCAGTTCAATTTGGAAGATTAAGATATTAATCTATATCTATCATCATCATCATATCAGCCGAAAGACGTCCACTGCTGGACATAGGCCTCCCCCAAGCGTCGCCACGCGACCGGTCCTGTGCGTCTCGCATCCATCCATCCATATAAATCTATACTAATATTATAAAGAGGAAACATTTGTATTATTGTATGTGACGAATAAACTGAAAAACTACTGGACCGATTTGAAAAATTCTTTCAGCATTGGATAGCTACATTTTCAGGGAGTAACATAGGCTATATTTTATCCCCGTACTCCCACGAGAACGGGAACTACGCGGGTGAAACCGCGTGTCGTCCGCTAGTGTAAAATATTTAAATTTATGTCAGCACTAGCCAGCGATTGCTAGCATGCAATGCTGCAGCCAATATTATAAATGCGAAAGTAACTCTGTCTGTCTGTCTGTCTGTCGCGCTTTCACGCCAGAACTACTGAACCGATTTAAATGAAATTTGGTACACAGATAGTCTAGAGCCTGAGAAAGGACATAGGTTACTTTTTATCCCGGGAGTATGTTCCCTAGGGACCACGCGGGCGAAGCCGCTGGCAGAAGCTAGTTTATTATAAAAAAATAACACATGTTTAAAAAAAGTAATAAAACCAAATTGCAAAGCAGTGGACGTTTTTTTTTAGACTTTGTTAAAAAATGAAGGAGTAAAATGGTTTCATCTCAACGATTTGGAGGTAATTTGGTGATTCTTTTTCTTATTATGTGATACCGATACATAAATTCTGGCTAAACAAAATTACGTATCATATCATGTAGATTACTACCAATTTTTTTCAGATGTAATTTCTCAGTAAATGCCGACGAAAAGTAGTTTCATCTGCGAGCTGTTTTTAAGCATTTCTCGAGAGAGCCGCTTTAAGTCACCCTATGCGACGTTTTGCATGTATGTACATAGGATCATACGATGGTTACTAGGTATGGTTACGTATGGATGTGCCCGCAGAAAATTTATACAGTGGCCTTATCACACTATTCAACTTGTATGAAATCTAATTAGGAACACAATTTAGGAATTACCTAGTGCAGTCGAGACCTGCCAAACACACTAAATCAGAATCTAACTGTTCTAACTTCAGTTACATCTTTCGATAACCTAATTAGATTTCCTACAAATTGAACAGTGTAATAAGTGTTTAAGCTTGACAATTTAACGGAATACCTATTTTCCCATACGATTTGACACAAGCGAACGTTTACGTGAGCGCGATTGAGTGCTTTAATAAAACTTACCCTACTTTTGGGTATAAACTCGCACTAGGCCCGCAGTACTCCGTACAGTGCCTACGTACGATGTGTCCTTGGACCCGTCCCAGTTATCCCGCCCCAAATGATCCTTGACCCTTGTAGCTGCTGTTAGAAGCCTGAAAGTCTGGAACTAGTTTTACCTTGAGTATAACTGGATCCATTACTAATAGAAATGTTCCTCGGTTCAAGATAAGTAAATTGTTCATTCTGGAAACTTATTCTTTGAAAGGTTGAGTGAAGGATATACTTCGAATCACAAAATGTAGTCTAGATGCCTAAATATAAAACCCAAAAAAAGTCGGAATAAAAAACCTATAAACTAAATAAAGAATTAGAAACATTTGTTAAAAAATAAAATAGGTACGATTTGGTTTTACATTCGTTTAACTTGGCCAGTTAAGTTAGACCCCTTGTTACTCACACTTTTTATCTAACGATATCTCAAAGTAGACAAGGTACCTCTATAACAAATTTCGGTACAGTTACCAGACCGCTATGTACACTAACTTATTTATAACTTAAGTAATGTTCGTTACTCCACAGACTGTAAGTTAAACATAAGTTAAACGAGAGTTAAGTTACGTGTGTTTGTGAATATTTAACGCATTCATCTTCAGCAACTATTTAAAGTGAACTTGAGATTTTAATATGAAGACTAGAATAAAGTTTGTATACTTGTGTACTTTAAAGTTTTAATTCAGAGATAGATGTGCGAGAGCATGTATTTACCTTTGCTATAAGTAAGGCTTCAAAATAAGGTAACGTAAATATAATGGAGGAGCCCGTGGCTTACCTAATAATAACAGCGGAAAGGGTCGATTTTCAAGGGTAAGGAACGCTTGCTGAGGTTGGTTTGTGGGTGGGTGACCATCTTAACACATACCGTGACTCCTCCGTACCTCGGTGCGCACGTTAAGCCGTTGGTCCCGGCTGGCATTTGTAGATCTTTGGCAGTCGTTACGGATGGTCAGAAGCCAAAAAATCTGACACCAGCCTTGCCAAGGAGTACCGTGTTATCAAGTTATGGACTGTGTAGGTCTGGCAGGCAGCCGCTCCACGTAAAAAACTTGTATTCAGCTGGATCCGGTTTGACTGGGAGCCGACCCGAATATAGTTGGGAAAAGGCTAGGCAGATGATGAACCTGTCATAATTTCAGTCGAAAGTCCACTGCAGGACATAGGCCTCCCCCAAGAGTCGCCCCGTCGACCTGCAGTCTTTCAAATAATAACATAGCTACATATGAGGAAAAACTATATTTAAAATGTCCATACTTACACGAGCAAGTACCTAGACTATAAAACTAAATTGTAACTATTATTATAATGAGTCATTATACTTAAACCTACAATATTAAGAGTGACTTATGTAATTGTTTCAGTAGGTAACAGCAACATATAGCAAATTACATGTTCTAGTTTTCAAGAACAAACTAGTAACAGCCCGTCACAGACTGAATATAATAAAGTAGGCACCTAGGATGAATAAAAATAGTCTATATGTACAGAGTCGAGTACATTCGATACAAGTAATAAAACTATTTGTTGGAACAAACTCGTTAGTAAGTTAGCAACAGTTTTTGTGCTCGCAGTCAATCAGCTCGGGGCTTCCAATCAATTGCTCAATATGATTGATTGAACAACGAAACAATTAGGCTCGCCTGATGGCAACTGACTAAAAATGAATGCTAATTTTTATTATTTGAGAAGGATTTTACATTTTGAAATTAATTAGTGAAGTTTGGAAGTAGGCCAAAAAAATTGCCTTGATTTTGTTTTAGCTCAGAACTCCAAATAAGGATCTGCATTCAAAACGATGTGGCAAGATTAACGAAGACCTTAGGCCACTTGATGACACAATCCGGAATATTCCGATCGGATCCACTCATCCGTCAACTCTAAATCACGGTATCAATCACACACCTAACTACAAATACCGTCTGAATTCAAAGCCCCTTTCTATTCTAGCCTAGCAACAGACTCGGGCGTCACTGTTATTAGCACTCCAACACGCGAATCCATCTCCCTTCCCGATTCAATCGGGTGGCAACAGGACACTTTATTATTAATAAAGCATTTTATTATGGAGTGGAGTCAGCTGCCACAGAACTGCCACCCTCGGGGAGCCGGCAGGCGCAGGCCACAGGGCTGTCACCCGCGCGTGACCTTGCCGGCTATCCTTGGCAACGGTATAGCAGCTCGCTACTGAGCACGGTTAATGATGCTTAATGCTTCGCTGAGTTAGGAAAATTACTGGATTAACGCTACAAGCGAGTACTTTGTTGTTGCTACACGGCTTACGCAAAGTCCCTGGATCCGTATTGTGGGTAAACTTGGACCCCACAGTCCCTAAAAAGGACACAATCGTTAACAAACACATATTTCAACAGTTTTATGACCCTTACCCTCGCTCATTCTTGCGGAAAAATTTACATTAAAAAATCATCTTCGAAATAATATCCGCTAGCAATCTCACAAAAACTTACAGTAAAAGCAATTCCGAAGTCGCAAATTGAAAGTCCAAACGTAATACTAAACCAAATTACCGCTTACCCGATTTGATATTTGTGCCAGTGCTCCCCCACCTACCCTCGCTGTTGATTGAGGGGAGACAGGGGACAGATGCCTGTTATTTTTTTCACGCAACGATTCAAACAAGATTGTGTTGAATATTTAAATAATTGTAGTGAATGTCACGGACTCACGGGTGGTGAGCGCTGGGTTTCAGTAAACGGGGAAAGTGCTTTTATGCTTTAGTAACCTTAAGAACTATCATTATTGTAATGGTTACGATATTAATAGAACTCAAGAACAATTTAAAGAAATCACTTCCTTTCAGAGCTTACACAAACACACAAAGACATAAGGCTAAGTTTCTCGTGACTGCTGACTTAGCTTAATAATACAATTCAGAACGATCTAACCCGTATGTGAATCAGTTCAGGAGTTTCCGAGATTAATCTGAACAATAGAACAAAGAACAATAGTGCCTCTTTTGTCATAAAACATCATGCAGACAGAGTTTTATGACAGCAGGGCACTTAATGGTACCATTTCGATTAGGTTTATTATCGGCATGGCAACACTGTTAGTTCCAGCCGGCTTCCGATTGATGACGACTTGCTATTGACATTGAAATGCTGAGGGAAATAGTTTCCTTAATAGCTCGTAGACAGTGTGTTGTAGTGTTTAAAGTTACAGCTTGTGTGTGTGCGCGTGTGTGTGTGTGTGTGGGGACACAAACGTACACAAAGACTCCCAAAAATGTCACAGTTATGACCCCCGTAGAGATAGAGGTGTGCGTTTACACTCACGTTTTACCCATGAGGGTATAAAGTTGGTCCCAGGAGACAGAGGGACTGATCGTTCCTTTACCTGATTTGGAAACCAGCCCTGTTTTATGGTCAATTCAATCAGCAATCTTTATAGTAAAAGATTTAAATTAGCCGTAGCTTTTACTTACATAAAGAATCAACGATTCTAAGTCGAATCCACTTTCGAAGTTCCAATATGTCCAGTAAGCACTGTTTTTATGTGCTTACTAATCGCCTCACAACGTTTATTGTTACGTTTCAACAATGACGTAAGATGTAAAGGTGTGCCACAGCTTGAATTTCTCCTCATCCATCAGACCTCAAGGTGTGAGCACAACAATTAGCCAAAAGTCAAACATACAAACATTTCGCGTATCATTATTACATCATACATCTGAATTCACAATTGGCCAAACTGACGATTTTTATAAAACACCTTTTACCCCTACCATTTTGTTACGAGTAAGGCTTACGAGCTGCGGATCGTTACTGGTAACAATGCGCGGTGCCGTGGTAGGGGTCGCCTGGCAACAGCTACCGTTCTATGGACAATTAAAACAGTTCGCCAGTTTTTTGTCCGTCAGTCGTGCGTGACTCGAATCGCTTTGTGATAATCGCGAACGATTTCAACTGAGATACGTCCCGTTCTGATGCTATGTATATTTGCGCTGTCGGTATTATTTTTTTGGGGAACATGATTTCAATTGTTATTTGTGTTAGTTATAAAATAGTTTTTGTTGAGTCTATGATTTTTAAAATCGAATTTGCTTTGCTATGATTCATTAGCGTTTTTAGAGGACCGTTTGTTTTTTGTTTGTGATTTCATAATGGAAGTTAAATAAAATGTCCTTAGGTATAGACAAAACGTCTAGAAGTTCATTATTGTCTACTGTAACGGAGAACTAATGCTGCAATACAGCTATTAGGAAATAAAATTAGACTAAATTGACTCATTACACCAAAGTCGTAAAACAACGTTTTCCCCAACTCCTTTTCGTTCAGCGGGTAAATGTATATTCATAACGCAATCTCTGCCACACACCGCCATCGCTTGCTCGGCACCGAATCGAACCCATTACCAGTACAGCTATAATTATAAATCGCTTACCTCCAATACCGTAATGGCCACGAAGGATATAATTTTGGCCGTAAATCATATGAAATAACCTCAAATGTTAGTAATTTCGGGTTTACTCAGTGCGTGGGGTGTTTGCACAGGGTTGGAGGTGACGCCGGGGGATGTTGATGTACGTAAGCCGTTAGCAACATGCTTTAAAAATAAACTTTGTTTCGTTTACATTTAAATGGAATCGGAATTGGGTTAGCGGAGCTTATTTTGTTAAAATAAAAGTGAGTCCTTTTTGTTGAAGGTTTTTGCTGACGATTTTTCGCTTATTCAAAGCGGCGCAGTCGTGTCGACGAAAATAGATATTGATTTCGGCTTAGACTTCGCCTAACTTTGTTTGAAAGGACGATAGGCAGGTATCGACATAAAGGACAAGTTTAAAAGTACACTCATTTTAGTCGAGCGAAATAAATGCTCGGCCCGCATAAAACAAAAGTTAAATAAGTTCGCTGAAGAAACTAAGTCTATTCCAGAATCGCCAAACAGTTTACCCTTGAAAAAAGAAAAGAAAAACTTGCTTCTAACATTTCTCTAAATAAAACGAATCAATAAGCACTTTTACGACTCATTCGGGGGTGAAAGGGCTCGGCTTATTGCCAGTATAATCGTTTTCACCCCTTCCGTGTCGTTTCGCAATTCATTGGCAACTTTCTAGTTGCTGATGCTCAGCAGAATTGCTTTCTGATTGCTTTTCTGCGCAAAAATGAAACTTTATTGAATAAAAATTGTTTTATTGAAAACACTACCTTCGCTACTAGCAGTAAATTGTGTTGGTATTGCTGATTGTTTTCAAGTATGTTATTGTAGTTTTTAATGGGAAAACTCGACTGTAGTTTTATTTCTTTAGATCATTGAGTTGTTTTACTGTAGCTATTAATTTACAATGCGTTGTTGTGTTACAAAACAGTAAGTACATTACATATTTGATTCAAAGCAAGTCGTATAGGGTATACGACATACATATCGCGACATAAAAGCAAATACTCTTCACAGTTCACTGGTTCGGAACATTTGGACGTATGCCAAGCAGAGACATCTATCGGTATATTTCAGCTAATCTTCAAAACTTTCTACTTCATTTTCATGCAATTTTTCCTTACAAACGTTGATACTGTTTGTGAAAACCCTTGTAGAAAACTCTTTTCAGGGCTCTGAAATATTTCTGTAGTAGATAGGTAATGGTTTGGACCTTCCAAACAGAAGTATGTATAACCAGAATAAAGCTATGGTTCTACATTATTATACATATTTTATTTTGGGCATTTCTTCCTCTTTCGTGGGTGGTAAGGCCACGAGCCGTATTTGTCGTTACCTCAATGACAAAGATCACGACCAATATTAATTTTGACTGAACAAAATATGATAAAATTAAGCTGATGTTACATTATTAATATGATATAATGATATCAGAGCTGGTTAGCTTCCTACATGTAATACTGTAGTAAGTATTACATGTAGGAAGCTAACCAGCTCTACTTAATATTTCTGTAAGATTTTGGGGTATAAATCCTTCCTTGTGTTAATAGGATTAGGGGTTTTCTGTTCTAAGAATAGAATAGTGCTTATTTACGAATGAGTATAATTAACTTTTACATTTGTACCTACTATCTCTCTTGCTTAGGCTATATTTAAGAAACTGATACTGCCTAAATCACTTAATTACGAGATTTTAGTAGCATCTATTTCTTTCTTATTGGACTGTCTTTGTTTGTAGTTAGTTAATTAGAGGTTTCTTTATTTTCAATAATGCAATAAGCATTTTCATAGGTAGCACTGTCTTCTAGTGTAGAAGATACTTACATCATATATGTACCTGCTTTCCTTTAGTGGTGGTAGTTTTATCCAATAGAATACTTACTGAGTCCTTACCTTCAACTCATTGATCGACTCCAACTTGAAGATTTCCTGCAGAATATATTAGAGTTTCTCGTATCCTAAGTCCAACATGAATCTTTTTCTTTATCAAAAGTATACTACCTATCTTTATCACTGACTCTTAATTTAAGTGTAACACCAGAAGCCACTTGGTTCCGACCACTCGGCTCATGTGACCTCAAATCTTCGAGTCGAAGTCATTATGCCTGTGTTCTGCTTTACTCGCAGACTTATCTAAATTCATCATTATCATCAACATTTGTATCTAAATTGCCAAATACTGTGTCACGGAGTGCCATAATGACCTGAGATATGAAACAGTGAGATAACCTATATTTTGCATTATCTAGTGTTTACATTGAATACTTGTTTTATTTGGATGTTCTTGTGGTGGAACGTGGACTCTGATTTTTTTGTCATTTGTTTTATTTGGAGTCTGCTCACTTTCTTTCTATATTTAGGATGTGTACCTATTTGATGTCTTTTTGTCAATACAAGTCCTTTTAATTAATAGAAATTAAGTTTGTACCTATTTAGATACTCTTTCTGTTGGAAAACAAATTTGTTTTTGGTGCTAGCCAACCTTTTAAAGTTACTATTTTAAATTGCTTTCATATAAATTCAGTTTGAAATTAACAAAATCTATAGAAGTTGTGTAAATTACAGACCCAGAATATATATTCTGTTCTCTTTTATTTCGCAGAGTATCTTAAAATTTAAATTGAATTAAGAACTTGAGAAGTTTTAATCAAATAATAGACTTTTACTCAACATTTATACATTATGTGCTAGATACTATATTTTTGCTGGAAAATGCAATTTTCCAATATCAGTCATTTTTTTGTTCTTTTTATAAGTTAACAAGGTGGGTAATTGGAGAAATAAAAACACAAAAATCTGTTATACAACGTTTATTTCAACAAAAATTCTTTTACGTAAATATTTTTTTCAATGTTGTATAACCTCTTTATTAAAATAAAGTCAGTTTTAATAATTTAATAATACTATCTTCTTGTATTATCAATTTGAAATGTAAATAAAAAATAGTAATTCATGTCAGCTTACGATTCTTATCTTAATGAGACAATATTGGAGTTTAGATAAGTTTAAAAGCATATACAAGGCCAACATAGAGTACAAAAACAAGTAAGTAGTATTATACAATAGGTATATACACGTGGTACAGGAGACATAAACAGAAACATATTAAAATTGCTAATGAATCGTTGCCTAAACTTGGCATGAAGTATGCACGAGCGTTGAATACTGATTACAGCAAATATTGGTAGCATAAATCACGAAGCCCGACCAAATGAAAACGTCGGTGATACAATGCAATTTATTCAAAAACTGAGCTTCTTGCGTTATTCAAGTAATACTGACGTTTGAGCCAATGTTTGCAACGTTCTGAATACAAAGAATAATTTACAATTAACATTTATTTAAATATTCTGTATTCTAATTCGATTCTAATTCAGTTCTATTTTGAAGAAAACTTTCAATTCTGTAAATTTATTTTCATTCATAAGGATAAAATGTTATACAAAAGTGAAACAGAATAGTGGGGAATAGTGTAGTAGGAACAGGTTGGGACGTGTTCCCGTGCAGTGCGTTGTTAGGTCCCATTGTCCTTTTGTGTGAAGGGATCGTAAGAATAAGAAAGGAATAAGGGATGTATTGTGTGGCGAACGGGAATCTTCGCGACAGGTTGCTCGCTCTTTTAATTTCCGTCGGGTATTTATTTAATCTTCCCTTTAACGTTGAATTTTCCCTTCATCTCTTTTTTTCTGAGGTTTAATACATTTTTTTTCTTTTGATTGAACTTATTGTTACAATTCAGATTAGGTGGAAAGGGATTCTGGAGAAATCTGAGGGACATATGAAAATTTAATGTAACACAAAAGAAAAACAGACTGAAGAATAACAATGAACTTAGTTTAAGTGCATGTAATAGCCATGCCGGGAAAAGTACAAACAGAGATATGAGAATTGTTCTGTCGATGGGTGTCCTTCTGTTATTGCTCAAACATAAGATAGGTAATCAGAAACTCAATTCAAAAGTAATGATCAACATCAATAAACTCAGTGCTGTAATCAAAATTAAGTCCTTGTTACAACATTAAATTATGAGCAAGCACACATATTCAATCACAGGCACGTCACTTCAACAAAGGTAGATATTATTTCAACAATCTTATTAACTTGTTTGAACAACGTTTAAGATTTATCTAAAGTAAACATCAATTTAACTGATAATGATAAAGAGCTTGCGTTTGAGCTACTCAAGCCAGACGAGCTTATCACCAAGACATTTAATACAAACATTAGTTTATTCACGAAACTATCGGCACACAATGAAACTGTACACGATGTTAATAATCACTTCGTTTGTTTAAAGAATTACATCATTGTCATTAATAAAACAAAGATACACCGGTATCATAATGAAGCGAACTCTTTACATTATCATTTATTAACTTTATGTGTGTTCAACGATAAACTGAGCGGAAGGTGCCGCGATAACGATGATTTTATTACCTCCTCAGTGAACTTTCCTTATTCGGAAACGTTTGTAAAGAAAATCATATTACTCTATATAGCAAATATCCTGTCCAACATTTGAATCAACAGTAAACAATAATACAAAGTGCACATAACGACTTTGATGATATCGTCAAAAAAAAAAAAACCTAAAGATAGAAACCACGAAAATAGGTAGCCTAACTAGTTTGTGGGACGAACATAAACAGCAAATTCGACCCGTGAACTTTGATTAGATATGAATTGGCATTAACATGAGAAGCATAGAGCTGTAGTCACGAACATTGGCGAGTGGCATGAGCGATTCGACTCGCTTGTCAAACGTGAGTCATGTCCGCCCAAGGCCGAGACGCCGGCCGGCATCGCTTGGCAACCAAACCGAGTTTTTTCTTCATTTCTTTTTGCTCGTTGTTTTTCTGCCTTTCCAGTTATTATAATCTGAAATCGTTCTGTTTTCTACACTCAAGTAGGTATATCTCAAAGTGATTTTTTTTTGTAAAATAACCACTTTTACTGCCTTTTTACACCGCAAAAAGACGTTTAAAAAGACGATTGTTAGGAAAAAAAACTATTCGCCATTTATGCAAAACATTAGTCGCGCGATAAGACACGCGATAATGAAGACTATCTTTATTTACATTAAACAACCGTTTTTCATGTAAACACTCTCATTTTGCTTTTAATTAACCTTTGAAGTTTATATGAATTTGAAGGTAAGGTATATTGAAAAGAAAAGAAACAATTTGAATAGTGTCCCAGAATATTATTAACGATTTAAGACGGTGATTCCGACGGTGGGGTTCTTTTTTTTTGTACGCCCAAGTAATCACGTAAAGTGGTTCTTTCTGAGAGAAATTTCTAGTAGGCTGATGCAACTCAATTTCAAATTGCATGTTTTCAAAATTATCGTCATCTTTTGCACTGCTTTGTGCTGGCTTACGTTGGAGCTTGTTTAATTTTATTACACTTCCTTTATAGAGAGTTTTGAATCAATTTCTATTTGTGAGGAGTTCTCATCCTTTTTGTTGTTTTTAATTATTGGCAGTATATCATTGTGCTATTGTCTGACGTCGGTCGGATCGTCAGTCGTTGTATCCGTCACGTAGGCATTTTTTAAAATTGTTGTGTTAAAAATCGAGACAATCTGCAATTTACATGACATTAGATTTGTTCTCATTTTAAAAGGATTTTCTTGGGTTCTGATGGAGTTTAGCGTTAAAAATTTACTGACTCCTCACTCAGTAATTTTTACTTAACTTCTGTTTTAAGTTTTTATTGAATATATATATATATATATTTCAGCTTCATCTGTTTTTTATTGGAATAAGTTGTTTATTCATATCTAATTTTGGTTCAATGGTTTAGTTGCATTCGTTTTTCGATGTTTTTTTTTATGCGGTTCTTTGACGTCACTTGTATTTTTTTTTCTGATTTATCTTTAAAAATTCACCCAAGATGAGTGCCACTAAATTGTATGTTGACTGATGGTCTAATAACACTTTGTGTAGTTGCCAAGTGTTTTATTATGTTTTTTTCATCAACTTTAATGCTTCAAGTATTTATTACAGTTTTAGGGACATCTTTTTTGATGATGGTCATCATGATAAATTCTATTAGTTTTATATCTGTTATGACTTGATTTTCATAAAGTTTAATTTTGAAAACATAATTATTTTCTGGTAGGAACTCTGAAATTGGTTGGCACATTTTTAATTAATGTTTTATATGAATGTTGGTTCAGTAGTTATCAAATGCAACGAATTATCTTACCGCTAGCTAATAAACCAATTTAAAAGTTATCACCATTTTCATATTGATATCACTGTCTCTAAGAAAATAATCCCTATGGAGATTTTAGGGAGACGTACTCAGATAATAAAAAAACTTTTTTTTTTTGCATCTGGTGACAAGTCTCTGAAAACGACTAATATTAACACTGCCATAAACTACTTACCTAATAACAAATTAAAATATTTTTTAACAATACACAAAGATTCACAATACATAAATACATACATACATACAAGAATTATAAAAATCGTTTATATTTCTAAAGTCTTTATCTTAATGATACAGAAACGAACGAGCAGTCTGACAGATTTACCTACCCAGCAGATAGCTACGATATCCATAATTTACTGGACATAGATAGTTACAACATACAGAGATACATTCTAGTAATTTCTGAACAGCCAGAACAACGAACAAAGAACAAAGAAACCGATACCGAACATACTGGATGGTAATGTAACACACGAGAATTGAACCGAGGAACACTTTGTTATGGGGTGGAACCGATCGCCCCACCGGTGGGACCCGAACAAAGAAGCCGGCCGGCTTGCGGCCGGTGCCGGCGCGGAGCGTCGTGGAGACGACCTCTTTGTACCGCGGCCCGGCGCAACTGGCGCGCGGGGCCCCCTCTGCGGCCCGCGGAGTGTCCCCCCGCACCCCCGCCGCGGCCCTCTATATAACCTGTGGCAATCCCCGGTTTCGTCAGTCCGTCACACAGAGCGACAGGGTTGGGTGGGTCGAATAGTGAGCCGCGGGCGAGTGACGAAGCCCTATGGTTACGAGATCAGATCTGATGCGGTCGTGAGCTTCGGACGTTTTATCAATTTCCCATCGATCTCTTGACGATAACTAGTCGCCGGTGGTGTGAAGCCGGTTGTTCAGTGCGCATTCGCAGTACAAAAGAGACTTGTGATATTTTTCTAGTAATATTAAGTTCCGCAGCGGAACGCTTTAATTTTTTTGTCGTTTAAAAAGTGTACAATATAAGTAAAAATTTGGAAAACATGGAGATCCTGCCGGTCACGAATCAGTTTGTCGGATTCAATAGCGAAAAAGGTGAGTTGACTTTCTATTTGGAGTGGCGAGGCGAGGGAGGGAAGTGGCTTTCTAACCGGCTGACTGTTGTTGCTATGCGGCGCGCGCACTGCGGCCGGCGCCCGTCGCCGGCAGATGAGCACTCAGCCTGGGCTTCTGCATCATTACCATCATTAGTGACAGCAGCCCAGCTGAGTGCTTCACCTTGTCCGCCAGCCGGCGAGCCGGGCCAGCCGTCATTATCAGCTGACGTGTCAGCTGTTCCGCTGCGCCGCACTCCCTCGCCCTTGGTGCGCACTGGCTCGATACACATTTGCATTAACTTTATTCTAAAACAGTTTAGTCATGAATTTAGATCACGTTAACCTTTTGTTTTGAATTATTCCAGTAAGATTTATATTGACAGCTCAGAAAAAAAAAGTTCGTAACTAAAACTTGAAGGGTTGAAATCTAAAGTTGTTCTCTTGTTGTTATAGCTTGGAATGGACCAACATGGCGGGAAGCGCCGGTGCCGGTGCCGACGGAGGCGGCGCTGGCTCAGAGGCTGGAGCGCGAGCTGCGCGCCGCCAAGGGCGCCAGCGAGCTGGCCGCCGCCGAGGTGCTGGTGCCGGCCGAGCTGCTGGCCCGCGCCGCGCGCCAGACGCTGGCGCTGGCCGAGGGGGAGCCGTGCGGCTCGCGCGGCGCCGCCGTCATCGTCGACGTCACGGGGAGAAGACTAGCAGCTTTCAAAATAGACCCCAACACGTTAACCACGCACGAGATACATCTACATCTGGAACACGATGCCACGAACTGGACTAGCCTGTTGCCGCAATTCTTAAAGTAAGTTCAACTCTTTATCTCAGATCGATACCGTTCCATTGACGAACTTGCGTCCGCCTAGCAACAAGGCAGCCCCGACAGCAGCACTAACGGACCCTCTCTCTTGTTACAGAAACTTAACGCGAGGCGGCACCATCATCATCAGCCCCCAGTTCACGATAGAAAAGAAGAAATTGTTCAGGAGCCAGGCGGAGTGAACTAGCCTGTGATAGCGCGAGATGCGAGCGAGCCGACTGACAGCCCTCCTCGATATCTACGTATCGTTATTTTAACAAATATCATATTATTATATATTATATTAATTATTATATATTTTTAATAAGAGAAAAAAGCACAGCGTGATATGTAACGTATAGTTGTAGTATAAGCGCGCGGAAGAGCGCAGGTTTTAGTTGCGTTGCCCGTGGGCCGCCGGCACGGTCGATAGTGACGCGAAATGCACTTTGTTATCGATAAAGTGTCGATATTCGGTCGCTGGTCGATCGTGCCGGCTTCGCGGGCGCGCGTGCGCCGGCGCGCGGCGGCGAGCGTCGATCTCGCCCCTTCCCCCTTCGGACGTCGGTTGTCTTGTTGTCTGCCCACCGCTGCGCTCGCCTCCCCGCGCCGCTCGTAATTATGTTAATCATTGTATGATCATTGTTCGTATTTTGGATATTTTAATGATTGTGAGTCGTGGTGGTTGTTCGCGTGAGTGGCGTGGCGGCGCGTGCGCACCCTCTGATCTCAGCCGCCGCCGCGCGTGTGATACTGATACCCTGAACGATATAGTCTTAGGTATTATTTTTTGTTTCGAGTTCGATTCTATTCTGAAGTTGCGTAGAGTTCGTATTTTCATGTATCGTAACTGTATTTATTAGAAGCGATCTCTGTAGAGGTCCGATATGTGTACGTTTTTCGTAATTGTACTAGTTTGTACATTTGTTTGTGATACTACTTTTGTAATGTATAAAATTTAAATGCGAGAAAAATATTACTTTTTATGAATGTGAAAACATGAATGCAGATTTATAAATATTAGAGACGTGTATCATAGAGTGGAGAGTGGGAGGCGTGGCGGGGCCGACGCAAGCTATGCGCGCGCCGAGTCCCGCGCCCTTCCCACAAGCTAAAGATCTCAGGTTATATTATTGATAGTTATTAAAAGTATTAAGTTATTTAAGTTAATATAAAAATGAAATTTTTTGTAAGATTATTTTCTATCGCCGCGCGAAGCTGCGTTACTATAGTCCAGTGGGTGATAAGTAAGAGATACATTTTGTACTAACAGTACATATAATTGACGAGATGTTAATATGGCAGATTGCATTTTCTTCATCCAGTGTAATTACTACATTAAATGTAAATCAATAGACTAACCGTTTTTAAACGAAATCTAAATGTTTGTAGGGTCCAGTGTTTTAAACGCACAATATCATAGTACTAGAGTTCACTTTCATCGATAAATAAAAAGATTTTAAAAAGCTACAAAAACATTTTACTTCTAAAACTTGAAATGTCGACATATACAACAAAAACTAACAATAATAATAAATGTATCAATTGTTTATAATTGATATTTATTTGATAGACCGTAAAAGAAAATGTAGAAATATGAAGAAAAAAAAATACATAGTTTCAAAATGGAAAGTTATCTTTTAATACCCACCCCTTCCCCAAACCCGATGAGAGAAGAGAAGAAAGATGAACACAATAAATATGAACACATTGAAAGCACCCACAATACCTCGTATACAGCTCACACAAACAATATAGCTCTCAATAATACTAAAAGAGATTAAATATTCCATACAGATGACACTTAAAAAAACAAAGAAAACGAAGAACATCGTTTCCATACATTATCATAAATTTGAGCTCTAGGTAAAAACAAGCAAGAGAGTTGGAGTAATATTTTAATACAACCGGTTGGGACCGGTCGGGACCGGTTCAGGCCTCGCCTCGCTATAGATTGGTGCAACCCCATCCTCCAGTGTTTTTTTGTATAATTAGTAAGTACAGACGAGTTGGTACAGTTTTCTATATGTGCCGGTTATAGGCATGCTGCGACATGTGCTGACTACATGGAGGAACAGAATCTAAACGCTGTCGTGGAATATGTGCAGATTGCGATATGAGATAGATTGCATTGCCTACCCGCGTCGGAGGATGGTGCCAAATAGCTTTGATGTGCCTCGGTAATGCAAGAACAGCTATATAGATAAATTATAGGTTCTCCTTATCCTCGAATGCTGAGTTCGTTTTTGTAGTAAATTGGCATCGCTTTTTATGGTTACGTTCTATCGTAGACTCCATCATTTTATTATCTCGCCTGCAGATCAATGTTTTATAAACAACATCGTCTATACACACAACATGACTATTACAATAATATTTTTCAATCTATTGTTCTTCTAAATTAAGGAACAATCATCAATTTTCATTTGGTTGTTATATTCGCTTCACTTTTTTGTCGACTTTAGTGAACATGTAAAGTTTTTATGTATGCGAGAACATAAAAATAAATTCGTTCCGTTCGAAGTAAACAAATTAACATGCAGAGGTCTTTGTATCGATTCTAAGGAAATTGGACCAGTTGACGTAGCACCACATTTCGGAAAAGACATGCAAGCAACTGTTGAAACTATTGCAAGGAAAGTTAAGGCTATTTTCCTATGTATTCAAAAATAACTGGATGGTTTTGCAAACATATATTATCGCTTTTAATCTGCAAAGAAATAGGCAACCACTTCCGAATGTGTGACTAAAGAATTATACCTTGTAGCATTTATGTTTATTTTATGACTTGTGAATTGATTTATTTAGCTTTACCTACCAGCGCATAGTGGACAGTGAATAAAAACACCTTATTTTAGTTTTAGATTATGCTGTCCTCGATTTGAATCTTGAATCATAAATAAAATATTCCGCCTTTTTCAGATTTCACAAATAACTCGTAAGTCTTTAAATCAGTAGGTAGTTACCTACACAAAAGAGAGTATCTTGATAACTATCTACCGAGTTACTATTTAAAATAATAAGGCACAACATCATTAAAGTAACAACGAAATACCGCAATTTGTGCAATATTTAATTTTACCAAAACAAGGGTTATTTCACTTTCTAACCGCAAACCAACGACATGATTGTACAACGATCGTGATTCGTCGTGACGCGTGACGCGGCGGACGCACCGTCCACTCCGCCACAATTATCGACAATCGACCGCTCCGAGCGTGGCACATCCCTAGCGCGATCATTATGTAAAATTAAATTGATAGCTTCCATCGACTGATTTGAAATTGTAAAATCTAGATTGTTAATTAAATGCAAAATAGAATAAATTAATAGTGTGACAGGGTACCTATAAGTTAGTGTTATAGGTAATTTTGACAAACCCATTAGGTGAAGAAAATTACAAGCACTAAACCAAAATCAATTTACAGAGTTGGAAAGCATTGATTTGTGTGCTGTTGCTAGGCGAGGCTCGCCTCGATACGCGAGCTCAACAGTCAGCGCCATCTGTAATCGCTTCGTGGAACTAACTCACTCCTGAAATTAACCTTTTACTGAAACATGGTGTTCCGTTATTTTTACAGACAAATAATAAAATTGTTGTGCAAAATATATGAACGTGAACGCTTCAATGTAATAACAACTTTGTGCGAAACTTTTTAGGTGTATTTTAGATAAGCAGGTTTCAGTGAAGATGTTCTGAGCTTTAGTTATTTACTCAACTAAGCCAATATTGATCCAAGTGTTGCTAAGGCGGAGCTATTTATGTCGATACCATCATAAACATAATATTATAGCTATTCCGGATTTTTCCAAAACTTTGTTTCTTCCATTTATATTAAAATTATGTTAGCGGTGTTTTGTCCGAAATAGAAGAGATTTGGTGACTCATTCACTGATAAATTAATTCTTAATTCTTAATTCTTTATTGTACACCATAACAACTTATAATAGTTTACATTGATTAAAACGTTCATGTACAAAGGCGAGCTTAACTCAAAATTGAGTTTTCTACCAGCAAACCTTTGAGTGATAGAGAGAGATCACAATAGAGGGTGGACCCAGTGCACATTTTTCAATAATACATATTTTATCATACATAAATATACCTACATACATAAATACACACATATATATACATATACATCCATACATATCTACGAATATTATGTCATAGGGAAAGGAAATGCTCTTTAACTTTCCTCTTGAAGACATCAAGAGAAGGACTGTCACGTAGGGAATGTGGGAGAGAGTTCCAGAGACAGAGAAGGAGCCACCATAGCGGCTGGAAGTGTGACGCGGAGTACGAAGGAGAAGCGATGTGGCAGTACGACATGGTTTACCCCTCGGGATGAGGTACTCAAAGCGTTCTCGAAGGTATTGAGGAGAATTTGGGTTGTGCAGGATTGTATAGAGAAGGGATAGGATGTGAGTATCTCGTCGATGCCGAATCGGCAGCCACCCCAGTCTGGTCCGGAACTCCGACACGTGGTCGTACTTCCGGAGGCCAAAAATAAAGCGTATGCACAAATTCTGCAGTCGCTCGAGTTTATTTAGAAGCACCTCCGTCGCATCTAGAAAACAGACATCGGCATAGTCTATAAGTGGTAGGAGAAGAGATTGAGCAAGACTGACCTTAGTGTGAAATGGAAGGAATTTTTGAAGACGTTTAAGAGACTGGAAAGTGTAGAATACTCTCTTACTTACATGAGCAACATGAACCTCCCAAGAGAGATTCGTGTCCATATGGACGCCGAGGTTCTTAGCGCTTTTTGAATATTCTATAGGCACTGAGTCATACACTACTGGCGGCAGAGACCGGTAACCTAATTGGCTGAGCATGTATCTGCCACCAACAATGAGCGCTTGTGATTTAGTTGGGTTCAGCAAGAGTCCATAGGATTTAGCCCACGTGTTGATACTTGCAAGGTCATTATTGATGGCAGCCACAGCCTCATCCAGTTCACTCACTTTAAAATGACGATATAGCTGCAAGTCGTCTGCATAGAGATGATAGTTCGAAGTAAGGACCTTTGTGATAGCGTTTATAAAAACTGAGAAGAGAAGAGGTGAGAGGACGCCACCTTGTGGAACCCCCGCAGCCAAATCACACCATTCAGAGGAAACCTCGTCAGATCGGACAGACTGCGAGCGGCCCTGAAGATAGGATTTGAACCACTCAATTACCGATGCAGAGACATTAAGAGAGGAAAGGATTCCCAAGAGAATGTCAAAGTCAACTGAATTAAAAGCACTGCTGAAGTCGAGTAGTACCAATACTGTTAGACATTTGTTCTCCATAGCCAGCCTTATGTCATCAGTTACTTTGACAAGAGTTGTCACAGTGCTATGGCCAGATCTGAAGCCAGATTGGTATGGACTCAACAGGCTATTAGAGGAAAGATAATAAGACAGTTGCTTCTGTACAATACTCTCGAGGACTTTGGAGAGGACTGGGAGGATGGATATTGGACGGAACTGGGATGGTGAAGAGGGGTTTGAAACTTTAGGAAGCGGTAGAACGTAAGCCTTCTTCCACGCTGAAGGAAAGGAGTTAGAGTAGAGAGAAAAATTGATGATATGTGTTATGACCGAAACAATTTCATTTATAATGGGTAGAAACATTTGGAGTTGAAGGCCATCGTCACCTACCGCTTTAGTCGATATGGATAGGAGACATTTCCTAATATCCAGTTCAGTAATTGGTTGGAAAGAGAAAGAAGTATTTTCAGGCAACGGAAGACTTGAAAGATCATGGAGAGTTGACGATTTAACACGGTTGTCGAGTACAATCGGAGACTTAGAAAAGTGTGCATTAAGTGCATTGAGGTCCAACTTATCAGGAGAACTCTTGCTAGTTATTTTACCAATACCAAGAGACTTCAAAAATTGCCATACTTGTGTTTGGTTGAAGTTTTCAATGGAGTTGTGAATGTGGCGCCTTTTTGCATTCCTACACAAACGACTGCAGCGATTTCGCAAAGTTTTATAAAGCTCCCAGTTTTCCTCAGTGGGACACTTCCTGTATAAACGCTTGGCCTTGTCACGCTTAGCCATCTGGTTTTTTATTGCTGGGGATAGCCATGGCGCAGGAAGGTGCTTCACTCTTACCTTTTTTAAGGGAGCATGTACCTCATACAACTCCAACATAGTCCTGCTGAAGATTGACACCATAGTATCCACATCCTCGCAGTTGTACACAGAAGACCAGTCAATGCCATCAGCGTCAGCTCTTAAACGCTCCAAGTCAATGTTTTTAAAACAACGAAGAAGGAGAAATTTGGCCTTGCGTTTAGGAGGTCGAATCTTATAAGAAAGGTAAATGAGGTCATGATAGGAAAAAGGTGCAGGAAGCTGTCCATGTGTGGCTACTTTGTTAGGATCAGAAACTAAAATGAGATCTAAAAGAGAAGGAGTACAGTGAGGAGCCCTGTGAGTAGCATTGAGAGAAAGTACGTGCATATTGACAGAAGAGACAAGTGATTGGAGTTTACGGCTGCGCGAGTCTCCCTTCAGCAGACAAGTATTAAATTAATAGTGTTGTTGTTGCATGCTTATAGAGGACTAGCTTCTGTCAGCGGGTTCGCCCGCGTGAGCTTCGAAAATTATGCAAAGGAACATACTTTCGATATAAAAACCGGTCAAGTGCGAGTCGGACTCACACACGAAGGGTTCCGTACCTACCATAAACCGAAAAAAAACACATTTCTTGTATCGGAGCCCCGTTTTATTTTTAATTTAATTTTTTATTTTTATTTTTGATGGGTTTGCTCTTGACTCTAGTCTAGGTCAGAGATGACCGAGACAGTCTACGATGGAGCGAGCTTACCCAGAAGGAGCCTGTTCACTCTAACTTTGAAGAGATAAGGGTTGTAAGCGTTTGGAAACACAGACGCAGGCAGAGAGTTCCACTCCTTTGCTGTGCGCATTATAAAAGACGTTTGAAAACGCTTAGTGCGAATTGGTGGAATAGCAACAAGGTAGGGATGGTAAGATGCAGTGCGTCTGGATGTCCGATGGTAGAAGGGGGCCGGTGGGATGAGGTCGTGGAGTTCTTGGGCACACTCACCGAAGTACAATCTGTAGAAGACCGACAAGCAGGCAACCTTACGACGATGAGCCAAACTATGCAGCTTGGCATCCACCAGTTTTATGTCACCGATGAGCCTCTTAGCTCTGCGTTCCACCGAGTCAAGCGCGGCAAGCTGACACTTAGCTGAGCCATCCCAAAGGTGGCTACAATACTCCATGCAGGATCGGACTTGTGCTTTATATAGGGTTAATAGCTGTCTAGACCTGAAGTATCGCTTCACCCTATTTAGGATGCCCAGCTTTTTGGCCGAGGTTTGGGCTTTGTACTGCTGGTGGCGCCGAAGTTGAGACTGGATGTCAACTCCATGTCTAGGAGCTCGAGCCGATCAGTCACAGGAACAGATGCACCCCGAAATGTAGGAGTTTGGTCAAAACGACTCCTTTTTGCGGTAAAAAGACACGCCTGTGTTTTGGTGGCGTTAAAAGTGATCACATTGTCATCACCCCACTGGGAGACAAGGCTTAAGGTCAAATTTGTCCGCTCTACCATGGCCTCTCTCAAGAAACGAACTTCATCCCCGCTTAATTTAATTGTTATTAAGTTTTTGTTGTTATGGCGGCAATACAAATATACAATCTGTGAAAATTACGGTTCTTGAGATACAGCCCGCTGACAGAGAGACGGATGGCCAGCGGAGGCTTAGTTATAGAGTTCCGTTGGTTACCTTTCGGGCACGGAACTCTAAAAGTACGTTCTCTTCCAAGTTTCATCCTTTCCGTTCTTTCAGATTTGAAGGAAAGACAGAGTTAGTTTCGCATTCATAATACATATATGTTTGGATTCAAATTGAAGTCAGAGTCCGTAGGTACGTCGCACCTAGTGCGGACAATCAGACGGACCAAGTATGTGTGTGTGTGTGTGTGTGTATGTATGTATGTGTGTGTGTATGTATGTGTGTGTGTGTAAGTGTGTGTGTGTGTGTATCGTAGATATTATTTTTCTTCCTTACTCTACATATTATATTTCAAGCTTCGTCCTCGAGATAAGCAATAGGAACTGATTACTTGATGGTGCCTTGAATAAAAATGCACCGATAACTTGGCAATGCCACGAGAAGTAGTCTACACCACAAATTGTAGTGACAATGGTATAGGTAACGAAGAATTCCAGTATACGTTTAGCTCGACATTCTCAATTTTCTTTTTCTGTCTGATTAGCTTCCGCAATCGACTTCGCCTGCGTGTATGTCGTAAACAATCCCAAGGGAACATGCTCTCGGGATAAGAAGTATGTGCTATTCCAGGTTATAATCTGTCTCTGTACCAAATTTCATCCAGATCGGCTCAGCCGTTCTGGCGTCATTGAGTTACAAACATCCATCCAAATTTTCGCATAAAGGACATAATTGTAATTAACTTAAAAGATAGTGAAGAAAGAAGAAGCACTGAACGCAGTTATTTATACTGCAAAGGAAGGATTATATTTTTTATCTATTTGTACCTAATCGTATACCACGTAAACATAGGTAGGTATCCTAGATCCTACTAGGATAAAAAATATGTCTTTGTCTGTTCCTGCCCACGGCATACCATTGTTCCAGCCGTTGAGGCAAGATTCACAAGCATGCAAACATACAGAGTATCAGGTTAATAATACTAGCAGGTTAGGACCTAACGTAAGGATCAAGGTAACATCTGACTCACTACGAACCTTGCGGTTTCAGAGCGTGGCGTCTTAATGTCTACGGTTTCTACATCCAAGTCAGCTGTAAGTGCAGGCTCTAAGGTATGAAACAAAGAGTTTATAATGTTTTGTTTTTCGTCTCGCTAAGCTACTGTTTTATCAAATATAGCACATTCAGTGCTTTATTAATTAATAACAGTAGCTTAGCCCTACTTTTTACTCCTTTTATTTCTAGTAAAACCTAAAGGTAGGAGTTAGAAAATAGTATTGTGTCACAATCGAACGGTGAGCCGTCTTATAAAAAATGTATTTTAGACAAAAAAGTCCATAGGCAACGCAAAGTTGATAGTAACAAGAATTTTGCTTAAAACTAATGTTAGTAATGACCAAGAGCACTCTGTTTAGTCCAACAATTAGCGATCTAACTGATCAGCATGTTTTCGAAACATCGTTGTAACCAGAACTCCCTAAACCCCTTACATAACACAAAATAAATACTATTATTGAAACATCACATATGCAAATACGGCTCCAGTGATACGATACGTACGTACAGTGCTGTCCATACATTACGTTAATCCCTTGTTCCCCTTATTACACGCTTAGGAGATAAGCCGTAGTTGACCATATCGGGCCCGGTGAGGGGTGCACCATCTGCGCTGAAGGGCTGACCTGCCGTAGATTAAGTTAACGGTTGCTAAGTGCTGATAGAGGGTTGCTGGTGGTCGTTGAGAGTTTTTCTGATAAAATTATGGCGCTGAGGCTTATAGTGTAAGACACCATAGCCACAGTATAGATATCTACCCAGTGCCACTATAGAATTCTGGCGAGAAATACCTTGACAACTATGCTCAGCTCGATTTTCCTCACTTTTCCTGTGTTTCTGGTTTTCACATAAGAAACTTGAAGCTTTCTTTTCATGCAAAGATGGATTCAGCTTTAACGTGCTACCTTAAAATACCACCCTAACAAGAATGTCTTCACCACTAAAATTCTGGTTATATTCCACGCTAGCCAAAAAACGTCAACTTATAGTTTAGAAAAGTTTGTACATTAACTTTTTATTTTAATACCGTGATATGGTGACGCCAGAGGTCAGCCATGACAGCTGATACAACAATAACTTTATATTTTGGTAGGTATGTCAGTTATCGTAAGCCAGCAGCCCCCGGTAAGTGGGTAGGCACGATAGTGGCCATTCACACGTTCTCAACGGTAGCTTGTATTGCCACAGTCGTTATATTTTCAGTTTTATCTGGGTGGGCTTGTTTTTGAGTTACACGAGGCAATTATGATTAGGTATGAACTTGTACGGTTTAAGATAATTTGCTTGACATACGAAAACAACCTGTCTGGCTCTTTTTAACCGATTTCAAGAGGTACTTTTTCCTTCGTTTAGTACATAACTTGGGAAAAAAAAATATTTTATCGAAATCGTTTTTGTCGCACATTATCTCTGAGACTGAAAAAGCTTATTCTGGTTTTTATGGTAGGCGCTAGATAACCTTGAAATAAAGTAAATTGATCTTTCTCTAATATTCCTTTGTAGATACCCAAGCAATAAATAGTGAACCGTTTTTCATTACTGGAGAACGGATCAGAATAGAGGTCGATTCAGCTAGTCTATTCTGTAAATAACTATTTCGATACATATCTGAGTGACAAAACGCACAAAGTGAGCTTTATTACACACAACATAAGTCTTACACAAATACGAATTTGATAGCTCACCGCGGATGCCGCGCTCGAGATACTCACAGAAAAGCACTACAGGACAGCTTTATGTCTTTTTTTCTGTTTTTGATGTTAAGAAAATCAGTGAATGTATGTCTGTCAGTGCATATATACACCATATGTTTTTTTAGAAAATATGAAAGAAGTAACTTATTTTAATAATTCAGTTATTGCGGAACCAATAAAAGAATAAGTAAAGCATCGCATTTGCTCCAATAATTATTGAATTTTATAAGTGAACCATAAAAATAAGTTATTACTTGGAAGTTGGATCGTTTCAACTTTTCTAATTAACTTGATTGCTTTACTTACAACTTGCTAACATTCGGCCATTATGTATTGGAAGTTGGGCTTCCAGTAATATCGGATTATCTGTACTTGGGATAGTTATTATTTCTTGTTTTCCTAGGAAGTTATTACTACCTACATACAATATAAAATTATAAATATTACCTATATTGTAAAAAGTTTGGTTGAAAAAGTATTTTTTTTTTCTGTTTTGATCGATTGCTATTAATTGATTCAGCTGTCAGCTCACGTCGAGATCACTTCACCCCAGCCTTCACTTCGACGTGTTAACAGAAATGACCTGCAGATGGCTTGGTTCGAAGGATTCTGGAGTATCGACTGCGTACTCACCAGAAAACTGACACAAAGTGGACCGATGGTCTAGTGGTGGCAGTGGGAATCCAAGCAAGGGACACTGGTGCCGACTGCACTGTCCCTTGCTTGGAATCCCACATCGAAGTGGTCACGCTTGGGAAAGAATTGTATGCTAGGTATGTAGGTGTATGCAGGTACGCAGTGATCATCTTTCGGTTTATGCTCGTCGTAATGATGATGATGACAAACACTTGAACTATATAACAGAAGCTGCGGTAATCTATTGAATTTATTATATTGTATTGACACATTAACAGCTATCATAAAATCGCTGCTGAATAATTGAGGAAAACAATAAAATCAATTAATTATGTTTTGTTTCCCGGCAGACCAGATAATACATAAATTAACTCGCCAATTATCGTAGGTACAAAATTAACCAACCTTTAGGTACTTGCCTACAGACTCAATGTGCAAAGTGGTGCAAATCTTTTAATTTTTAAAAATATATATTTATTTGCAGCAGTGTTTAAAAAATATGAAATCTCCATCCTTCACATCCTCCGTCGTCCACATCATCCATTCCCCTCTGTTCAAACGCAAGCCTTTTTTTATTTATTTTTATAGCCTATTGTTTCCCACTGCTGGGCAAAGGCCTCCCCCATATCCTTCCAGACACCCTTTTCCTGCGCCACCTTCAACCAGCCTTCGCTCAGTGGCGGAGCCTTCATACAAGCCCAAAAGCCCGGCATGCCTTACTAAAATGCTCGATAGAGAATCAATATCAAACCCAAACTATTTAAAAGTTCGCGCGCTTAATTCTTATCAAAATAACACAAAGTATCTTCCTATGCCACACTACACATCGCGATTGTTCGCGCGCAGAGTTTCGCATTTGCAGAATTTACATATAGCTATCTCGCTTACACGTACCGGCTTTTACCGGGCTTTCAAATACTAGCTCTGTCACTTTCGCACTTATAGCGATGTGCCATATAACGAGTCAGAAACTTTTGCGTCTACAAATCGATCAGTATGAAAGAATTAAGCCCTGCATGCGCATGAAGTTGCCCGCGTATGCGTGACCTTGTCACCTTGCCAACTCTGCAGTGTTGCCGTTTTAGCGACGTTGTGAGATCTTGGAGATTTTTAACGAGTTTGGAGACTTTTTTAAGATTTAACAACAATAAAAACTAGCGACTTTTTAAAATAACGAAATTAAATATTCAAGCAATATCTTAAAAATAAAAAAATTGCGACATCTAGCTGGATTTTTCATATACCTGGGGACTTTTTTTGCCTAAATGACAACACTGCAACTCTGGTAAGTAGTTTCCGACACCCGAGTGCAACTAACTTCAGTTTCATTCGCTTGAGTGGAAAAGTTATGTTGTTAAAGTTATTTGTGTGTTTTCTTAGATTTTCTTAGTGATACAATTGTTTTAGTGACTTACCTACAACAATGGAGGTAATTGTACCTTGTGAGGATTTAAAATGTGTTCAAGTTTTGATTGGCGAAGATAAGGTAAAATCTTTAAGCTTTGCTCAGAAAAAACAGTTAATTTCTTCATTAAAACCAACGCCTAATCTGTGTATTTCTCAGACTAGTAAATCGCATAAACGAAAATTTAATAGATCAGTGTATAAAACTAGTTGGATTGTTGGCTGTTCGCACACGAATAAGCTGTATTGTTGGTGCTGCATATTTTTTTCGAATGAAGATTCCGTTTGGAATACATCTGGTTATAATGATTTAAATAACATATCTGGCGCCATTAAAAGGCACGCAAATTCCCATAAACACCTGTGTGCAATGGTTTCTTTCGGTAATTTTGGTAAACAACGAATTGAGACATCTATATCACGCCAGTTATCATTATTTGACATTTATGCAAACTATTTCGACAAACAAACATTAAAAAGCCAATTGATTTGCTTGTATTCTAGTCCTGGTCTGAAAGACCGTAATGTTTTCGAATTAATTGATTTCATTAATGAGAATAACCTTGAAGATGCCTTTCCCGAGCTGTTAAAATTAGCGTATCTTGTTGTAACTATTCCAGCTACAAGTTCTTCCGCGGAACGTGCTTTTTCGTCTCTTAAACGTATCCATACCTATCTGAGAAATACACAAGGTCAAGAGCGTCTTTCCGAATTATCAATGATAGCTATTGAAAAACAGTTGTTGGTAGAATTAAAACGATCACCAACATTTTACTCTGATGTAATTAAATCATTTCTTAAGAAAGATAGACGATTCCAATTAGAATATAAATAATTTATTTAAATTCCTTATTACATTCTATCTAGCTATTTTTTAACTTTCGTTTTGTAACTTTGTTTTTTTTTTTGTCTGTAACCTTGTAATTCACCGCACGACAAGCAAGAGTGAAATTGAAGAAGAGGAAAGAAGAAGATGGATGAATTCACTTTTAATTTATTGTACCTAACCAGTAGTTTATGAGAAAATTGCGATGATACATACGTAGGTACCTATATACTCAGTCGAAAACTGAACTTTCTTTTTTTGAAATCGGTTAAAATTTTATTGGGCTTGCCTTATTTTGAAACCCTAGGCACGCCACTGCCTTCGCTGTGTGCATCCAGATCGTCTCGCAAGCCTGTCAATCCTTACTTATATTACTTATTTTACTTATAATACTATAAATCCAAAAGTAGCTCTGTCTGTCTGTCTGTCGGTCTGTCTATCGCGCTTTCACGCCAAAACTACTGAACCGATTTAAATGAAATTTGGTACACAGATAGTCTAGAGCCTGAGCAAGGACATAGGCTACTTTTTATCCTAGGAGTAAGTTCGCTAGGGACCACTCGGGCGAAGCCGCTGTCAGAAGCTAGTAAATCATATTTGTCCTTCTTCAGGGATATGCACTAACAGGTGTAGTACAGATGGAGTTCCGGGAAGGTCTTTTTACAGCTGACGAGGCCCCTTTCATGTGGTGATGGTGATCACCGGGGTAGTTTTAGTTTGGCAAGAATCCCACAATCCCCGAATTTATCCCCAAATCCCAGGCGGCTTTTGAAGGCACCTCCGAGAACAAAGAGGAAAAGAAAGTTTTACACCTGCAAGTACTGGTCCGGAAACTTCTGTTTCTAACTTTGAGTGTCATAGGCTTTTTATGCCGGAAAAGAGTATACCGTGGTATACGCCAGAGAAGCAGAGCCGCGGGTCACTGGATATTGAACTAAAAAGAGCAGCAGAAACAATATAATAGAAGTAATTAGTTTATCAACCTCAATAATCCCGATTTCTTGGAGATAGGAGAACTGACATCCTCTTGATTCCTCGTCTCTCAAAGACTCCTTTGTCAGTATCCCACAGTTATCAACTTTCGTGCATACAATTGTTAAACACAGTGGGTGACTAGTTAGACGGACAATGGCATGAATCTGACACTGCGCAGCATTAATAATCGTTATCCTCAAACGGCACGTGTTTTGAACTCATTTGCAAACATTAATATAGAGATTATTATTAACCTATATCCTGTTTGTATCAGGAGATCTTTGTCCAGCATTGGATGGCCAGACCTTCACGTGTGCTGAACCATTCAATGTCTCTAAGGCTTTAATGTCCGGTTGACATTTTGAAGTAAGTCTACTTAAGAACATATTTATAACAGTAATCAGATTTAAAAAACTGGCCAAGCGCGAGTCGGACTCGCGTGTAAAGGGTTCCGAACGAATTAAATTTTTTTAACATGTTATTTTAATACTACAGATTTCTAATACGTTTTCCTGTAATCTTTAGGTAAAGATCTATTATCTCCATTTTTTTCAAAATTTTAGGCTCAGTAGTTTCGGAGATAAGGGGGGGGAATTGTCATTTTTCGTCTAATTTCTTGAATAACTTCTAAGTCATTTATTTTAAAATTATGAAAAAAATATAATTAAAACCTTCACAGTAAGCCCTTTCATTTGATATGTCACACGATATTGTTCAAATATTTTTTTTTTAATTTTCTAGTTTGACCCCCAAAAGTGACCCCCATACTAAAAATTTAATAATTTACGTAACGCGTCCGTGTTTGGGTCATAGAAGTCCATATGTGTACCAAATTTCAACAGAATCGGTCCAGTGGATCCGGAGAGAACTGGCTGTGACAGACGGACAGACAGACAGACAGACAGACACCCGAGTGATCCTATAAGGGTTCCTTTTTTTTTCGGAACCCTAAAAATCAACCACCCATACATTTATGTTTTATACCTCTACGAAATGTACTGAATATCAATTTTTTTTTGCCGTGCCTCAATTCAATTCAATTTATTGATAAACCTTTTACAGTAAAATGTGTATAAATAGCCATAGAAAGATAATATCGAGGGGTGAAAGGCTATTTGTTTGAAGCGACATTTTGGGCGATATTGAGTTATATACATGTTCGGATTCCGCGTTTTTTTTCTGCTTCGGATGGGCCGAGTTTCGTACAATTCTAAGCACATTTTTGGTGCTTAAGACAATGCAATTTAAGTACATAATTTTCAAACATGATGTATGATCCGACATCACATTTGACACATCGGTTCAACTCTTTTCCGCTGCAACTGTTGTACACTCTGTTTGGAGCTTCAAACAATGTTTCTTCTTAATAGTAATAAAGTGTATAAATGACTTAGGAAGTAATCAACATGTATAGAGATTGAGAAATAATGGCTTACAGCCGTGTTCTGTTGAGCTCCATACTTCATTGTGACCCACCCTGCCAGTACCCATGAATTATGAAGCTCGATAAATTAGAATAGTAAGGATTTTATCAACAAAAATGTTTCATTAATTCTTTCGAAACATGAGACATCAAACACTCAATAAGAATGTCTATCGTTGTTTAAGTCAACTTGCCTGTATCGTTAAAAAACCCAATTGGTAGTTAAACAATAGCTTATTCCTATAATCATTGAGTAACGTCGATTCAATCATTTTGCTTTCTCCTGCATAAGCATTGTAAGGTCATTTAAACCATTTTGCCTGCTGCTGATTTGTGACAACGTTGGAACTTGAATCATTTTTCTTTACTCCAAAAATAAGGCGACACAGATCATTTTGTATTAAGCGACATTTATCTTGAACTCGTAACTATTATGTTATTGAAAATTATACCAAAACATTAAGGATTTTTTTCTTCGATAAAGATACCCGATCCCCATTAAAGTAAGAGCTTTAGTTTTTTAGTAACGATTTTTTTTCCAAATTTTGAATCTTTGAATGGCTCTCCTGTAAAGTTCACAAAATGTCGCTTCAAACAAATAGCCTTTCACCCCTCGATATATAGTAAACATCTAATACAAAGGTAATTAGTGCCTAACTTTAAACTAGTGTATGACTAAAATTATTTACAGGTACAAGATATTTAACTATGAACTTAAAATGTATGTAGCGACCAGCGGGTCTAAAAAGGCCACTTTAGCAGAATCAGAAAGCAAATCACGCTACCCGTCATTGTCAAACTTTTCCAATCAACATTGAACCTAATGCGTTAGCGATAAAGATGAAAATTAAATTTTACAGATTGTTGTGTGCTTAATATTATGATTCTAATGTGATTCTCCTAAAGTCCTTTTTTGGTTGGTCCCGCGGTAAAAGTTGTTCATAATGAGTACAATGAGCCTTTTTCAGAATTTGCATTTAATCTGTTACACCCCCCCCGTACCCTGAACGATTCAAGATTAAAATTATGTTGAACATTTTTAAGGATCACAGTGGTTCACCCAGTCACTAGACGTTAAGCCTGCATCATTCTACCACTCCTGCTAAATTGACTATGTTCGTCAAAATTTCCGTAGAGGTAGGCTTTAAAAAACATCCGTATTATTAATACTCGTTTGACTATAATTGAACAGCAACTCACGGAAATGACTCTAATATGTAAGTAACGGGACCCAATGATGTATTCTTTAATTAAACTCTCTCAGTTCATAAGAATAACTAACATAATCGAAAAAACGCTTGAACATAAGGAAGTCTGCGCCACCGTGTTTTTAGATGTTGCGCAAGCTTTTGATAAGGTTTGGCATAAAGGTCTCATATTCAAGCTCAGACGCATGCTACCAGAATTTGCAGATATCCTAGAGTCGTACATAACTAATAGAATGTTCAGAATACGGCAGGAGGACGCATATTCCGAGCTAAAAGCTATAAAAGCTGGTGTGCCCCAAGGAAGTGTGTTAGGCCCAATTTTATACTTGTTATATACATGTGATATCCCAGAACTGGAAAACAACACCATTGCGACCTTTGCAGACGATACTGCAATTATGGCTACCGGATCAAGCCACAGAGAAGCAGTAGAAAAAGTTCAACTAGCTGTGAACAAAGTTTATGACTGGACACAAAAATGGAAGATCAAACTGAATGAGTCTAAATCAATTCACATTGACTTCACAAACAAACACTTGGACTATCATCCAATCTACATAAATGGCATGCTAGTGCCTTATGCTAATACAGCCAAATACCTTGGCATAACTCTCGACGCCAAGTTGCGTTGGAAAGCTCATGTCAAAAAGAAAAGACAGGAACTCGATATACGTTATAAAAGTATGTATTGGCTACTCGGAAGGAAATCCTGTCTGTCAATACACAATAAAATAACCATATACAAGCATATTCTGATGCCAATTTGGACGTATGGTATCCAACTTTGGGGCTGTACTAAACAAAGCAACATCAAAATAATTCAACAATTTCAAAATAAAGTACTCCGGGATGCTGTCAATGCACCCTGGTACATAAGAAATGACGACCTTCACCGTGACCTTAAAATGGAATTCGTCACCACAATTATCCAAAAATTTGCTGAAGCCCACGAACACAGACTTCATCGACACGTGAATGTTGAGGCAATTCAGCTGCTAGACAACACAGACTTAGTGCGTAGGCTAAAAAGAACTAAACCTTTTGAATTAGTGTAGTGTAGTGTACAAAGTGAATGAATAATAGTAACAATGTTGTGCTATAAATATAACACATGAACATAGTGTTTCATAAATTATATCAGACTCTAAGAAAGTGCTACGGATTGTGTAAAAGTGCAAATGGACACTATTCTTAGTTTTAACATAATCTATCACGTAACATATTAAGTTAGAGTTAAATTGCTTATTAGTCTTTTAGGCTAGATCGTAATCAATTGTTAAGAATTTTGTTCTTACTAATAAAGTACAAAAAAAAAAAAAAAAGTTCATAAAAAAACAACATTTGAGAACAAGCCGGATCTACCATCCGCTAACATTACGAGTTGTTGATAAAAAACAATTACAGTTCGTTGAGATAACGAGATTATTAAATAAACTCTTCATATTCAAGTTTATTTCAATTCTAAATTATGAAGTCATAGCTTGAAGATTGATGATATTAATTAGTGAATGCTGCTGCTATCGTCTAGTATTTAGAGTCAAATACTTAATTCTTAAAATCAGGATGGTGAGATTGGTGGTATTTTTTTAGTTCTATCATAGATTAGCTGATCCGCGCAACTTCGTCTGCGTCACATTTTTAATTTCCTCCGTTCCTATAGCCTTCCTCGATAAATGAGCTATCCAACACTAAAAGATTTTTTCGATTCGAACAGAGTTCCTGAGATTAGCGCGTTCAACCAACCAAACAAACAAACTCTTCAGCTTTGTACTGGTTTTAGTATAGCATCGGTGCCACCAGCATTAGACTGCAAGAAAACTTTTATTTTTGTAACTTTTTGCATTTTTGGGCTCGGGTTTTTAATTTTATTTTTGCAATTGCTCTTCTCGTGTGTATCAGAAACAGAACATAACTCTTTTAATATAATCACGCAATTTTGAATCCTATATATATATGTAATCATATCCTGTATAAGTAGCATAGCAATAAACCCAAGAAAGTTAAAAAAGAAGTGATCAGTTAAGCAAACAAAAAACAAATTCATTAACCAGGCAGTTGGGAGTAACGTTACGCTAAATACCAAGATCATAATAACCTTTTTTACCATCAAAATTATTTCATTGGATCAGAGAGGTCAGGCAGCTGATACAAAACAAGATTCGTAGACAAAAACCTTAACGAACTATACTTTATCAAAGTACCTCCAGCACCTACTTAGAAGGGAACAAAAACTACTAATCAAGAGCAAAAACTACGTAAAATAACAGCTAATGACAAAGCAGAAAAGGATACATGTGTTCCAAACAAGATGATATATCAGAAACGACATGGTTGCCCTCAATTCCTCAGCATGGCGATTTTTTTCCATAAACCTCAAAGAACATAACGAGTCCACTTGTTTTTCTAAATAGGAAAAGCAAATTGGACATGCTCACATAGCAACGAGATCTAAAATAAGTCCACATGCTCCCCGCGGCTACACACGGAGCAGATTTGTGGACGAAACTGGCACGGTGTTCGTTTATAACGAGGTTTGGGATACACTGTGTCTGATTGTGTTTGTAGTTGGAAAGCGCGTCGTCGTCAATTGAAACTCCGGCCTTAATTGCGTTGTTTACCACAGCCAACTGACAGCAGTCTGGATTTACTCCATACCCCTGTACCGAGTGCAAGATCCTTTGCATCTGTGGCGATACTCTCGAATGCAGCCGTGCTCATCGCTGATTTTGTATAGGATCCTTTGAAGCTTTTAGGTGAAACTTTTCAATGGATGCTCAATAAAGAAAGGGTTAACTGAATAAAGTTGATAGCGGACGTGGTGTAATGAAACGGTAAGACCGTCTGTTAACATTAAATTTTACAATGTTTATTCGTTTATTTTCGGCACAAAATCTCTCCGAATGGGGTCTTATTTCTAATTCTGTATTAAATTAATGTAAATTCGACTGAGACTTATGTTCTTAGTAAAGAAAATGTTTAGAAAATACAACCGGTTTTGTGAATAAGATGTTTTTCAATGGTTTCTTTTACGAATTGTTAGTTGAAGGTTATTTTTTTGTGAACCAGTGTAATGGATATTGATTGAGCATACAATCTATCGTGTGTTGTGTTATGTAGATGTTACCTTCAATTCTACACGTGTAAGATTACGAACTGTAATTCATTTTGGTTAAAGATAATCCATCTCAGACATAAAGGCTTTGGGTAAACGCCAAAACCTTCGCTTGCTGCGTTATAACTTTTGCTTTTGATCTACACATTGTCTTCTTCAATATCTTGCTTATTTTTATCATCACCATCATGTTACTCATTAGTCCTCTGCGGACATAGCACACCACACCACATAACATACACCGTACACCACCGCGTACACCATTTAACTCGATTGTCACTGTTGCCAAGTGACTTCATTGCAAGAAAATTAGTTTTAGCTTAATCTTGGGATCGGCGCAGAATGCGTTTGTCTTTGAGTCTAACCCCCTTTTTATATAAAAGTTTTTGCTTCAATTAATTCTAATTGAAATGGAAGTTATATTTTTTCACTCCTCTGCTGCTTTTTTCTGATTAAATTCGTTGCGGCATCAAAGACAGTTGAATCGTTTCTCCGGGACTCGTCGAGCTTCATTGACTCGGCGTTTTTTTGATGATTGCCACTGTTGATCCTGGCTTTCAGGAGTTGCAGGGGTCGAGAATAGTGTGTTAGGCTTGTCCAAAAATAAAACTTCTAATAGTCATACAGGCATTACCATGAAAACATTCTTGAAACCAAACGCTCACAACAAAAGGAAAAACAAAGTGTTATTAACATAAACTGATGAAGTTTTCTTAATGGCTGCCAATATCACGGACTCATTAGGGGCAGCACAATTAGAGGCAGATGAGACACATTAAAAACGAATAAGATTCGTACTAGATTGTTGTGGGGAGGCTGTGGAATCTTCCATATAGGTCGCGGGGATTTTCCACAAGGGTGGGTTCTGGGATGTAGGATAGATGACAGACTAGATGTAAATAGACCAGTATACCTTTATTATCTAAGTTATTTCCTACAGTGTAGTCGATCAATTTGATAGTCTTGTTATTTAGTGGCAGTAACAGAAGTTTCTTTTTGCGTTCTTGTGGCGATTGAGTCTACTGGAGTATAGGAAATCATCAACAATAGGACACAGTCGAATATAGCGACTTTGAATGTTCCCTGTGAGTAATCTAGGGGTACTAATACAAGCTGTCCGGGTAAACGTTCTTTTGCCATAAAAAAATGACCAAAAAATAAATTAGCCTACGACCTATTCTCAGACCTACCAAATATTAATTTCATTAAAATTGGTCATGCCGTTTCGGAGGATTTCGATAACAAACACTGTGACATGAGATTTTTATATATATTAGAAGACTATAAAGCGGAAGAGTTTGTTTGTTTGCTTGTCTGTTTGGTTGAACGCGCTAATCTCAGCAACTACAAGTCCGAATTGAAAAATTTGTTTGGTATTGAATAACGAGGAAGGAAAGCATATTAAGGAAGGCTGTAGGCTACATTTATAACATCACACAGTACGCTACGACCAGTAGGAGCGGAGCATTCATGAAAAATGTGACGCAGACGAACTTGCGGGGGTCAGATAGTAAAATATTAAGAAGAAAGGTCTAAAATCTCTATCTCTTCTCTATTAATATATAAAGCTGAAGAGTTTGTTTGTTTGCTTGAACGCGCTAATCTCAGGAACTACTGATCCGATTTGAAAAATTATTTTAGTGTTGGATAGCCCATTTATCGAGAATGGCTATAGGCTATCATCACGCTAAGACCAAAAGGAGCGGAGCAGTTGTGACGCAGACAAAGTTGCACGGGTCAGCTAGTGTTAAATATTTTTGAGACGTTGTTAAATGTGAATTCAGTCTTACTTTTGTAAGACTGAAGTCACATTTAACAACGAAGTCACATTTCCTAGTTTTTACTAGGTAATGGGCTGGGTTCCTCAAGAGGAAGTGCGGGCGGAGGGACTTTGTAAGTAAAAAGTCACAATTCGAGGTTTGGCTCACGCCTGTTTCCTCCTCCAATATTGGATCGATTTAAAAGATATTTCATGACTGAAGGATATATACTGTACCCTATGTTTTCCTTTTTTATGATGTATTAACCGTATAAGCATTAGAACCCTAAAAAAATGCTCAAAATTGTCCGATAAACCGCTGTCTTCCTTTTTTTTTATCGGTGGTATATCATCAAATGACTCCTCCCGCTCTGGGCGAAGCAGGAGTGTCAGACTCTTACTGACTAAAACCCATCCGTGTTCCTCCTAGTTCCCGCCGCGTTCCAGGGCCGCGGTGACTCTTTCGGACAAAGTCCGCAGCCTCAGCAGGCGCGGGCTCTAGCGGGCCCCGTCTAACCGCTGTCTAGTGTACAAATTTGGCAACTATAAATGGAAAAAGAAAAACATAGGGACACAGTAAACATCCTTCTTATTCAGTTTGTGAAATAGCTTTTCCGCATTTCCCTTTAAAGCGTAGCGTTTTGATATTGGCAATTTTCCCATATTCATGTGTCAGTATTATTTTGTAAGTTGAATGAGAATTGAAGTGAAGACGATGAGATGAAATTATGAACAATTTCTCTGGTACTAATTTGTCTAATTTTATTGAAATTAGAAAAATACCAGTCTCTTTCAGAACTTTCTTTCAGGAATTACGTGAAACAAGATTATTAAATGCACGTAGCTATTAGCGTTTTAAAAAATGGTATAATTTAATTTTCTATTCCATTTTTCAGACTTTTCAGCAGTTCCCTTTCAGTAACGACTTTCCCTCTGAAACTGTAACAAAAATGAAATTAAATTAGCCATTTCAGTAACAATGTTAAAGACATATTTACTCTGTTAACTATAGGCCCGTCTTTGTCACGACACGAACTCACAAACAAATAAATTAACTGAGCGTAATAAAATCGTTCATATATACCAACTTACTAGAACAACCCTATAGAGTAAATTGCAACTTTATGGACAAAAGCATAAGGCGTGTTTTCGTGATTTTGGACTGTAAAATTAAAGTTGTAAGTACCGTAAATGGCCCTTCATGTTAGGTGTTATTTTTAGGAGTTTGTGCGTGTGTGCGTGTGTGTGTATGACCATCAAATTGAATTAGTAGGTCTATGTACGGTGTGGGTGGACTCGTGTGCGCGCGTGTCGCTCTATGTACCGTGTAGTCCGAGAGCCGTGTGCGCGTGTGTAACTCTATGCCGTAAGTGGGATGTTGTGAACGTTCGCCTGGCCCTCCGACTAATTGATATGGAAATTAAAGTGTTGATGTTGGAATAACAGGAAGCGATGCGTGAAATAAAGAGTTGAATGGGTTTGTTCTGTTTGTAGCTGTGGAGAGTACCTGGCCCTTTATGGTTTTCATATCGTGTTCATCACAATGAACATGTAACCCTCAACTTTAAATAGATCAAACGAAAACTGATAAATTGTGTTTTATCATATTTTGGTAAAACTCAGATGAAAATTGTGCAGCTGCTTGTGTGATTTTTCGTTAGCGAAATCTAGCAGATTTTCAAAACAGTTCCGCTCATTTTTACTGAAGCAATCATATATATTTATTGCAATTGAGCGTTCCATCATGATTCCGTTCTGAAAAAGATATAGTGCCTCGTTGAGTTAAGTCCGCCTATGTACCACTATTGTACATGAAGTTTAAATAAATAAATAGTGCTATTTGTCTTGTAGAATAGGTATTTTGATGACTTTAGTACGTACCAAAACAAAAACAAGCCGAACAATCAAGCTTACACAGTTTTCTATAGACAGCGGAAAATATTCTTCTGTTATGTCAGTAAAGCTTAATGTTTAGATTCTGGTCTGCGACTAGCTAAAACGTTGACTTGCGACAGATGCCCTTCATCTCCATTTGCAAGTTAGCAACATGACATTCACAAGGCACACCACCTCTCCATGTCCCAGCTACTCTTATCACACACGACCCCCGCGGGGGCCGACTTACTAATTATAACGTTCTGAAGTGCACGCGCCATAGTGCTGTTGTGCTGGTAAATTAGAGAAAATGTGCAGAGACATGTTATGTAGGCGCAGACTTATAATTACCAAGTATTTACATAACATTGCCCACAGTGGGGTTGTGCACCTAAAAAAAAAATTGTTAATCGTTTTTCATTCCTGGAAAATGTAAAGGATCACGTTAGATGTCAATTCAAGTCAGTTATGTCTTAATTTCCGTTTTTAGGGTTCTGAACAAAAATCGGAACCCTTATAGGATCACTCGGGTGTCTGTCTGTTTGTCTGTCTGTCTGTCCGTCTGTCACAGCCAGTTTTCTCCGGATTTACTGGACCCATTCTATTGAAATTTGGTACACATATGGACTTTTGTGAACCAAACACGGACGCGTTATGTAAATTATAAAATGTTTAGTATGGGGTTCACTTTTAGGGGTCAAACTAGAAAATAAAAAAAAAAGTTTTTTGAAAAATATCGTGAGACATATTGAATGTAACGGCTTACTGTGAGGGTCTTAATTGTATTTTTTTCATAATTTTAAAATATTTGCTTTTGATGTTATTAAAGAAATTAGACGAAAAATGACCAATCCCCTCCATATCTCCGAAAATACTGAGCCTAAAATTTTGAAAAAATGGAGATAATAGATCTTTACCTACAAATTACAGAAAAACCTAATAAAAGTCTATAGTGTTAAAATAACATGTGAAAAAATAAAATTCGTTCGGAACCCTATGCACGCGAGTCCGACTCGCACTTGGCCAGTTTTTAGATTAAGAATGTCAATAAACGTATGTGAGTCGGTGACTACTATCGAAAGAAAGAAAGAATACATACAAATGCCTAACATTAGCGATGTTGTCTACCGTCAAGTTACATTTATACGAGTACTTCTTTGCGTAAACGCGAGACTTATCCTGAAGATGCGTCCTTATAAATTTCGATTCCTGAAAATAAAAACGGTTTTTTCAGCTTTGCTTCTAAATATTCATTTAAAATACGAGCGAACCTTGAACAGGCTTTTCTTTATTTCAATATAACTCTCGCACATGTAGAAATTAGTCCAAAAATAAATCTTAAATCCGGAAATGTGCCAAACACTTTCCTCTTTTATAGCCATTTCCAAATAATCGGGTAAAAGTAACAACCGAACAACAGCAGAACATTTGGCAGGTTGCCCAACCCGTGCAGGACACGGTGCACACGTCCTGCCCACCCACATTACAGTAGAAAGCACGCGCACCTACCCAATCTAATCGTACACTGGCGGACACTAAAAATAACGCACACAATTAGCCAATCTACGCTTATCTGCTCAATTGAGGCAATTCATCTACATTACACTGCCCGACTAGCTTTAAACTAGCGGGTTAGGGAAGAGTTGTATTGAAAGCGAAGCGATCGATGGTCTTGGAAGCGATACTAATTTTGTTCTAGATTAAGACTAGAATAGAATAAAATGTTCTTTATTATGTACACAATATGAGTTACAGAAAATATAGAAGAAGAAAACATTACATAAGGAGACACTGGGTTCGTAACTTTTTTAGTGTTGCAAGCCAATTCAGCAAACACTTTTGTTAAATTACATGATTTGATTTAGCTTAAAGCTAAGTTTTCCAAAGCAATTCAATCAATCGAGCAACCCTAAGGTTTGAAATTTTAGAAAAGCGATAATACAGGATAGCATATACCATACCACATATAATAAAAAACATGATGCTTTGCTATCTCGCAGAGCGTAGCTTTACATCGCTTTCCATGTGACACATGCTTCAGTTGGTGTTATTAAGCACTAAGTACCATAAAATTTATTCATTCTGAAGGTCTGATGGTTGTTACCGTAGTGATAATAATACGCTTTAGCTTTATTATCATCATAATACATTTTTATTATTCATAAATCCATTACAATTTGAAGTTGTTTTATGGTGTGGTATGAATCCTGGTTAATGAACCAATTTCTAGAAAATACTCTTCGCTTTACAGTGTTTCATTTTGTCTATCGACAGCCATTAGAAAAGCTTGACAGTACAAGAGTCAGATAATTATAATAACAATCGATCTTACCCAGGGTTGCTCAATGGCAGTCATCCCATGTACAAGTTTATTCACCCGCATTCCACCATTACGTAGATCAAGACTTCAGTTACCACATACATCGAAACACAAAAACATCTAGACAGCGTATGTTCAGCATCAAACGGTCGACTCCTGCGCAATCGCGTCATATTCTCACCTGCGATACTTCACACATCGAACCCATTTAATCGATGAGGTGATCGCACGGCGGGTGCAGGGGCGGCTGAGGAGCGGGGCGGGCGGGGTGCGCAAATGCACGCACAAATAGATCTTGGCAGGGGCACGCATCGGTGCACACTGTGGAGGCGGAGGATGCAGTAGGCTGACTTGTGATAACGGCCTGCTTAAGCCGTTATCACTGAACAGCAATTAAACCTTCTACCTCTAGGGATGTTGACGACACGGTTGGCGCAGTGGTTGAGCGATCGGCTGCTGCGCTGCGTGTTCGATTCCTGCACGGAACTAATATTTGTATGGCCTACAGATAGTTGTTCCGGGTCTGGCTGTTTGTGTATATTTGGAACGCACCCACGATATAGGAGAAATTCCTAGTGTGGGGCAACGCTTTTGGAACGAAGTTCCTTATCGCGCGTTGGCTAGACGGAAAAAAATCATACGAAAAGTTGTAACGACACTTTTTGCTATAGTTGTAAGCCGTGCGGCGTGCGCGTGTTTCTCTGTCTGTCTCTCTCTCTCTCTCTCTCTCTCTCTCTCTCATAGAAAGCAAGCCAGTTATTTTCGTTTCGTCTTTCTATTTCTGTTTACATTATATTTGTTAATAATAAAAACAATATTATTATAACATAAAAAAAAAAATTACAATTCCTTCATCTTCTTTAATTGAAAGGAACTTCGTTCCATTCGGGTGTCCCTTGACACCTCTCAAGTTTTTTTTTATTGTTGTAGTCCTGTAACTGGGACCTTCGTCAAGCAGTGCAATTACTCATAACTGTAGTTAGGTTAGGTTTTCAAATAAGTATGTACTGATAACTGCTATCAGTTTTATGATCATGGATGTAGAAAGTTACACTGTCATCATGAGAAATTCAATTGTAGCATCTGTTATCATTACTAAACTGTCGATCAACAGAGGGCCTGCGACGAATGTTTTGTCGTATACGTTACAGTATCGTAGACGTTAGTGAATTATGAAACTACAACCCCATTGTTACGTTTAATTATATGCGGCATACACAACAAGTATCATACAAAAAACTGGCCAAGTGCGAGTCAGACTCGCGTGCAAAGGGTTCCGAACGAATGATTTTTTTTTAACATGTTATTTTAACTCTATAGACTTTTTATAGCTTTTTCTGTAATTTATAGGTAAAGATCTTTTATCTACATTTTTTTCAAAATTTTAGGCTCAGTAGTTCCGGAGATAAAGGGGGGAATGGACACTTTTCGTCTAATTTCTTGAATAACTTCAAGGCCATTTGATTTAAAATTATAAAAAAAATATAATTAAAACCCTCACTGTAAGCTCTTTCATTTGATATGTCACACGATATTGTTGAAAAACCTTTTTTTGAAATATTCTTTTTTGACCCCCTAAAGTTAACCCCATACTAAAAATTTAATAATTTACGTAACGTGTCCGGGTTGGGTCACAGAATTCCAAATGTGTACCAAAGTTCAACAGAATCGGTCCTGTGGATCCGGAGAAAACTGGCTGTGACACACGGACAGACAGACAGACAGACAAACACCCGAGTGATCCTTTAAGGGTTCCGTTTTTTGTTCGGAACCCTAAAAATATAAATATAGTAAGAAAAATTTTACGTTACGTTGCTATACGTAAAGAACGTTCGTGCTTGGCCCTCTGTTTATTCTTCTCAAGCATGTCCTTGTTCCATGTTACTTCTTCAAGTGTCCGTCATTTTCCTTTCTTCTCCAAAGCATTTTGCACTCTTTCCTTACAGTTTCTCTGTGCATCATCAGTTCATTTTAGTTGTTGTGTCATCTAGATCTTCTATACCTACTTTTCCAGACACTGGTAGACACGCATATTCACACCAACGCACGCATGTGGGCGTAACATCTTGAACGAACTCCCTTATAACATTATTTGATTCCTGACTACTTCTATCTACAGTCGAAAGATTACTTTTTTGTTTTTTTAAGAAAACGCTGCCCCACACTAGAAATTTCGCCTGTATCGTGGGTGCGTTCACAAATATATAAACTCACATACACAAACAGCCAGGCCATACAAATATTTGTTCCGTGTGGGAATCGAACCCGTGATACGCAGCGCAGCAGCCAATCACTCAACCACTGCACCAACCGCGTCGTCAAATTTTTAAACCATAAATTTATTATTAAACCAGAAACAGTTTCATTTAATAGGAAGCCATTTAAACATGCGTTTGGTGAGTGTTCTTTTTGAAAATTATATTTTAGTTCGGTCTATTTATTTGTAGATAAAAATTGATAAAAACCAAAAATAGACAGGACGCTTGACATCTGAGTGCTTGTAGCACTTTGGTGATAAAACATAACAAATACTGAAATCAATATTTTATCAATGAATAAAACATGATAGACTCTGCAGTCCAATGTTCACCTATATTAGTTACCAAAAGTCAAAGATTGTGATGTCAAATTAAAGTGGTTTATATAACCAAAAGCAAGACCAAAAAGACCGGAGAAGTGCGAGTTGGACTCGCCCACCGAGGGTTCCGTACAAATTTGTTGGTACATTTTATTTAAAATAAAGAGTATGTTTTTTATGCTTTAATTACAAATGTATAGTTTTCAGATTTTTCAATATACTTGTAGTATAAGACGGTATTGCTTGTCAAACATAGTTCTAGGTCAACGGAAAATACCCTATAAATTTTGATAGAGTGTCGCAATATACGTTTTTTTGTGGCATAAACCGCCGTATATTTTTTTTTACGTTAACGTAGAAGTTTGATTTTTTCGCAGCTGCAAGGGACAGGTAAACCTGAGTATATGGTTTTAATTACAACTTGATATCTCCACGAGTTCCCGAGATAAACGGTCTTGACTGACAGACGGACAGACGAACGGACGGAGTTCCGTTTTTTCCTTTAGAGGTACGGAACCCTAAAAATGAAGTGTTTTGAGTCAGCTGACCGCAGAAACTAGTTGCTAAGCTAGAAAGTAAGTTAGTCTGCAAATTGATGAATATTTGATTGAAAGCAAAAAAAAAAACTCGCGTGACTCTGCTTATGTCATAAAATTATTGCTCGTTTTAATTGCACGCCAGTGCAGTTACAGAATAAGTGGATTAGGATCGACTAGCAATATTTTTTTTTTACTTTTGAGCAATTGTTTCAGAAAAAGTATGTCCATCTGTAAGGTGTTTTCTTGATGTACAATATTAATTTCAATTTATTTGATGTAAAGTATATACCAATCATCAAGAAATTAGGTTTAATAATCTAATCATTGTAACCGAAATAATCCACTTAAAATCTGCGGTTGTCTTGATTGTTTTCTGATGATTAACAGTAGGTACTTATGTACTTACTGTAGATAGGTCAATGAAATAATAAAAACATACGTCGCAATAACTTTTCGAAAGTATCTCACTGCCGAGTGGAGCATTTTTTGCATACCTGGTTACATAAAACTAGATTAAAAAGTAACATTTGTAAATATTATGACAACACTCAGTGGCACTCACGCCACGACAGTAGCGCTTGATTAATTGGCAACACTGTTATTGGCATGTACTACATAATCTAATTTGTAAGTAAATGTTACTGAACGAACTGTTACAGAAATTTAATCTTAAATTATATTAAGGAAGTACAATTGTTTATACTTTTAATGTTATGATTGAATGACGTATTTTTTTCACTGATATGTATGGTACTAATTTTATGAGTGGTATAGACTACTTTTAAACTTGGGGGAGGCCTATGTCCAGCAGTGAACGTCTTTCGGCTGATGATGATGATGAAAGGTTACTTTTGTACCTAAAAATCCAAGGATACCTATAATGATGGTTGGGAAATACTACAGCAGCAAAGTCGTGTGAGAAAACTAGTTTGAAATAACCTGAACAAAATTTAACAAGGACAAAATGTAATATATTTCAGTTCATCGTCAGAGTTACTAACCGCTAGAAATAAAACCACGAATAAGGTCAGGCAATAAATCTGGGAAGTGCTCGCATCGTTGGCACCAGCACTTTGTTTCCTGACTTCCACGGTTCCACCTGCAGGCACTTAGAAGTATTTTCAAATTAAAAAATAAAATAGATAGACCATGATTTTCTTTCATTTTCAGATTAATTTTCTCTGGTTTTGTATAGCACTGGATAATTTCACCCTTTAAAAAAAGAATATAAAAATAAAACGTCTCAAATTAAATACTCATATTGAGAAAAAATATTTTTTTGTAATAATTTAATTATTTGGATGTAAAAACATAGTGTAAATAAAAGTGGCCAAACACAACGGACCACAAAAATTAACACACCAAAAAAAAAAACTTAAAATGTCAGTGCCATTTTAAAATGAGATCAATAATCACGTTTTCCAAAAAATATTACATAAGCAATTAAATGTACATACACAAACACATACTAACAGCCGAGTTCATTCACATAAGACCTTGACATGATTACATTCAATGAAATTTAGTGAGCGTTGCGCAGACGCAGCGCAGTGTATATGTATGTGTGTGTGTGTGCACAAACACACACCAGTGCAGGTATATAATGTGCGACACGTGGCGAGATGCGCACGATTCGTTATGTAAATCCTTTGACATAATCGCTTATTAATACTTCAATTGTATTTCAACTTTGTTTCAGGGTTTTTGATCAAAGAAAACCATGAAATCACGTAAGTAACATAAGTGTTTCATGATAATGCCATTAATAGCTTATAAAATAATTTGTAATTAAGAATATAATATTAAGAAACCACAGCGTTTGAATTGTCAAATGTGGTTTTAAAGTGCATTTTCCCCTGGCAAATAACAAACTGTGCATTTTAAAAGCCTCAGCTGCTTATAATAATTTGATTTCTTATGTAAATTTAAAGACAATACATAATGAGGGATTTGTGTGCCATCACAATAATGTTATATGTCATTGACTGCCTGAACGTGTGCATCGTCTATTCTCGATAATTACTAAACACATTTTCATGCGGTTTTCTTGTTAGCACGTTTGTGTAGACGGAGACATGAATAAATAATATCATGTCTGAGTAGGATGGTCGTTTTATTGAATGCGATGTATGTATATGACTACTTACATATTATACGCACATATGTACAGTGTATACTTAGGACATGTTCTGAGAAATGATTTTTCTTGAAGTAGTTCATTGATTTGATTTGAATAAACTTAGAACTAGTAACAGAAGGTCAATTTTTCGAACAATACTTAAAAATGTTCAAAGAAGAATAGTTCAGATCTAAAGGCATTCTCGTTCTTAGACAATGTTCAAATTCTAGCCGGAATATCATCACGGTAACAATCAATGTCAAGTTTTCAATTGCGAATCCGATGTGAATGGGAAACTGAAAGTGGCTGCCGACGTCACAGGAGGCTTTAGGTATTGTGATGCAGAGTGATATATTGTCGTAAGCAGAAAGCATTGGAAAACCAGTAAGTGATAACGGAGAAATCGTGGTACCAACCCTCTGCCTCTGCTACCATGCATGAAACAGTCTAGGATAAAGCCAAAGAGTCCATAGCTGCATCAAAGTGTACCGGAGATCTCAATAATGATCTGCTTATGTATTACTAGCTTCTGCCAGCGGCTTCGCCCGCGTGGTCCCTAGGGAACATATTCCCGGGATAAAAAGTAGCCTATGTCCTTTCTCAGGCTCTAGACTATCTCTGTACCAAATTTCATTTAAATCGGTTCAGTAGTTTTGGCGTGAAAGCGCGACAGACAGACAGACAGAGTTACTTTCGCATTTATATTAAGTAAGGATTAGCTTGTCAGCAACCATACTCCTCCACGCCATACTCCTCCACGCCATACTTCTCCACGCCATACTTTTCCACGCCATACTTCTCCACGCCATACTTCTCCACGCCATACTCCTCCACGCCATACTTCTCCACGCCATACTTCTCCACGCCATACTTCTCCACGCCATACTGCTCCACGCCATACTCCTTGGAAGAAAAGGATCAATTTCCTATTCCATGACATGGTCTCCCCGTTTGTTCAGTTTCATCGAAATCCGTTCTGCCTTTAAGATATGAAGGGTAATAAACTGACAGACAGGTATTTACAACATTAGTGTGGAGTTGTTAACTATAACCTAGATCACCTTGAAGTTATAAACATGATCTTACAAAAATAAAAAGAATTTGCTAATAATAACGAATTATATATTCAAGAGCTACATATAGATTTGCGAACAATGTAACCTTACACAAATGAATTACAACCTTGAGCCATCAGGAAAATGTGCAGGAAAGGACACTGACGTCAAAGAAAATCGCACGCAAACACTAGTCTTGTTTTCAATTGATTGTAGAAATGTTTTGTATGAGACTGAAGGAGTTAATTTTTTAGATGGTAAATCATGAAATGACTTCTCTCGCTGTGGGCGGAGCGGAATGAGCGTCAGACTCTCACCTTTGCGTTCCAGGGCCGCGATGACTCTTTCTCAACAAGTCCAGCTCCTACTGCTCTTAGGTTAATCATTCGGGTTTCAATGTTTTACCGATGTTTCTATCTACCTACCCTTCTATTTGTTATGGTTGTCTTCCTTCCTTGTAGGCAACTTCGACATCTGTTTGCTTCTTCAGCTACCTGGAACAAGTGTCATGTTCATAGACTTACATTTAGGTAATGTTCATTACTAGCTGACTCGTAAGCTACTCTTTGGAACAATTCCGCAACCCTGGCAACGTCAAACTGAAGGTCTACAGTAGATTACTATGAAAATGCTTGCTCAGTATGTATGACACGTTACGAATGGGCTCGCTTCTTACAACTAAGGATTAAATAAAATCATTCAGTTGATGTAACTCATAATTCTTTGAAACAGAAAATATTTAGAGCAATGATTTTTTCAAGATTTTAAATAAGACGTTAACCGCATTTACAAATTATTTTCGTCTAATCGACTAATCCTGTGAGTTTGTTTTGCATTTATTTCACAGCTCTACGCACCTCGAAAATAAAATGAAATGGTGCCTCATCCGATCATAAATAATTATTATATAAACAGACTTACTGTAATTAGAAAAAAACGGGCCAAGTGCGAGTCGGACTCGCATGCAAAGGGTTCAGAACGAATTTTATTTTTTAACATGTTGTTTTAACACTATAGACTTTTTATAGGTTTTCCTGTAATGTATAGGTAAAGATCTATTACCTCCATTTTTTTCAAAATGTTTGGCTCAGTAGTTTCGGAGATAAGGGGGGGAATAGTAATTATTCGTCTAATTTCTTGAATAACTTCAAAACCATTTATTTTAAAAATATGAAAAAAAAATATAATTAAGACTCTCACAGTGAGCCCTTTCATTTGATATCTCACACGATATTAAAAGCTTAAAAACTTTTTTTTAATTTTCTAGTTTGACCCCCAAAAGTGACCCCCTAATAAAAATTTAATAATTTACGTAACGCGTCCGTATTTGAGTTACAGAATTCCATATGTGTACTAAATTTCAACAGAATCGGTCCGGTGGATCCGGAGAAAACTGGCTGTGACAGACGGACAGACAGACAGAATGACAGACAGACGGACAGATAGACAGACACCCGAGTGATCCTATAAGGCTTCCGTTTTTTGTTCGGAACCCTAAAAAACCTAACTTTTTAATTAGAATTTGAACTAAGCATGTAGTATTTTTTTATGAATAAGCCCTTGAACATTGTCATTTACCTTTTTTGAAAATTACTAAGAGCATTACAATTTGATTCACATTCTCCTTAGTACGTCAAGGGGAATTACTGGCATTACAATGTCGACTAGTGCTGCTTACCTCTTCATTACTAATCGTCTTCTAAAAGCTTTTTGGCGAGAGCTCACGTACATCCAGTCTGTATTTAGATTGCCTGAGATTTATAGATCTAGATATGTTTAGCATTTTTCTTGTAATTTAGTGTAATGTTAGTAAGAGTTCAGTGAGTGTTGAATTATTTGTGCTGTCGCGCAAATGTAGAGTCATTGACACTGTGACAACTAAGGCACTTGTCTCACCGCCGACGAGGAAGCGATCAGCTTTCGACTATTTTTAAAAGACTTCCAAAAAAGGAGGTTTTTAAGGTTCCGTACCAAAATGGTAAAACAGTGAATCTGTCTGTCACAGCTAACAAAGAACCCTTATGGTGCGACTCAGCCTGTCCGTCTGTCTGTCACAGCTGGATATCTCAAGAACTACTAATGCCACCAACTTGAAATTTGATATAGTTTTATTGTTCAACTATTTTTCAAATAAGAAAGAAATAAAAATATATATATTTTTCTTGCAACAGCGACTGACAGGGATTATTAAAAATTCAGAGAGGGCATGTGGGTTATCATATGAAAGAACGCTGTTTACACATTCTTAGACTTTTTTTTTGGGCCGCATGGTTTTCGATTTATGTCGAAAAATGTTGAAACATTGACCACCAAACTTTGAAGATAAGGGGGGGGGGGGCCCTTATCTTCAAAGTTTGAATAGAAAAAAATCTGAAAGTATTCTATATGATAGAAGTTTATGTAAAGATTACAGGAAAAATAAAACGATGTTTCTAAATAGCACAGTTTTTCAGAAATCATCAGATCAACAAAAAATATATTAGATCCACTATCTGTAAAGAGATGGCGTTGACCTAAAACTGCATATTCTACGCCGCAGTCAACACGTAGAAATAAAAATTAGCTCTAATTAATTTTAATAGATGGCGCGATATACAGTATCGATCTTCATTGAAGTTGTTGTTAAATGAAGTTTTTTTCTTTTTAATCATATTACGAATGGTATGTTCTTCTATACTAATTTAATAAATAGGTAAATTTTGTGAGTTTGTGAGGTAATCTCTGGACTAAATCGATTTTGAAAATTCTTTTACCAATAGAAAACGGGTGTCATAGGCTATATATTAACCCGAAAAATACCGCCCAACGAAGTGGGCACAGGTCAGATAGTATTTAATAAGCTCCTATGGAATAATAGGCGCTGTTTGAAAGTTTAGAAAAAAAATCCCGTGTGAGTAAAAGAAACATTTGCATTTATAGTCAGCATTATTTTAGTAGCAGCGACAAGAGCTAGCATAGAGAGTACTCGCTTAGCGACACGCGCTCAGCGATGCTCGCTCGGTCAGAACTCACGCCGAGAGACCAACCCGCGGTAATTTCTACCTATAGTGCGGGCAGAGTGAGTGTTGCGAATAATCGCCCGTCACATAAGAGCACTCGCTTATAGCCGAGCGACAGAACTATCGAAATTACACACTCGCTACTCGCTGCTCGCAAACTCGTTTCGAGTTTCAAGCTTTACTCGCTTCTCGCTGATCGTCGGCGGTGAGACAAGTGCTTTAGTGGCTCAAGGAAAACGTATTATTCTTGTATTGTGAGACTTGTCTATCTAAATTACTAGTTAAAATAATGTATGGTTGCATATTTTTAACAAGAAATTTTTAAGGAAAAATTGCAAGGTGAAAAATTATAGAATCATAGTGAAAAATTATAGAAATGGCTAGAACAATGTATTTTGGCATCTTGTCATAAAACTGTACAGTAAATCATCTACTAATAAAACCAGTAACAAACGGTTTGGGTTTATGCCAAACATGGTTCGCAAACCGTTTCAGCACTTGTTGAAACTGGAAACCATTTGTAATTCAGATGTAATACATAATTATGGTTCATGAGATAATATTACTAATTGAATCTAGTTATAAACTACTTGGTTTAATTACATTACGCTTAAGTAGGTCATACTGCAGGCAGCGCAAACAATTAATAAAATTGTAGCATTGTTTAATTTAACCAAATTAGACATGAGTTAAAAAACTATTAACTAAAGTTGCTTTAATAGAAAGTGCCTTGAAAGCTTCAATTGCCAAAAATAATAGATATCATTGTTTGCAATCTGCATCAAGCTTATGTATCTACTGATTGTACTGTTGAAGAAAATGTCTCTTACATAATAAGGTAATGGGGGCATCGCGTTTGAATTCACCACTAGATGGCGCTAGTGTAGCGTGAGGTCGTCATAATGTCAAATTTCACTGTTGGTTGGCTTTGACTCGAGTTTATTCACTTATTTGTTTCAATTTTTGTGATTATTTTACTAAAACAGCCTGACTATAGCAGATTAAGTTACGTTTCTACCGACTACAGCATTGAACTTTCTTTTTTTGTTGGAAATATGTATATTCCAACAACCTCCCTCCTCTCTTCCTTCTTTGTTCCATTGTGATGAGTCTACGTAACACTGCGACACTAATGGTGGTGTATTAAATCGCACGTTTACGGCATCATACATTATTTTTCTTCTAACTTTGTTCACATGCGCGTAATAACAACTTTAATGCCATGATCAAGGACCATACTCGACAGTGGCGCCAACTGGTGAGTACAAAAAGAGTAGCCCTCATTGCGCTAGTTGGCGACCGACTAGTCGAGTTGCTGACTTTAGGCAAGTCAAATTATAAGTCATAACAAATTGGCGACCATATAAATTGGTCCTAAATAATTATAATCGAGTAATGAAACAAAATATAAAATTCAACTCTTCAGTTCATAAATGATTAAAACATATATAGGAAAAGTGCAAAAGTGGCCTAAATGCTAAACAACGACCACTTTTTCAGTTGGCGACCACTGGTAGGCAAGGTACGCACAATTAAGGGGAGGAGGAGTATTAACCAATAATGTCAGCCGTTCTCCGTTGCTCCGCTCCGCTGCCTCGCTCCGCTGCCTCGTTCCGCTTAAATGGAAGGCACCCTTACTCTTCCTTGAAAACGTGACTTGGACCTAAACTTGACGTTAGTGTCAATTTAACAAATGTCAGAAAACATCAGCGTTTTAACCTGACGCTTCAGTGCCCGTAATTTCAGGAAATTTCATTTCATTTAAATAGGAATTCGCTTTGAATCTTGCCGCCTTGACAGAATTTGACATTGACATTGACAACCGCCAAGCTGCTATCTTTTTACACATATTTCGCATTAGTTTCCGCCATAGTAACAAACCAAGATTGGCGGACTTATCTCACCATTACTGTCTGCGCAAATATAGGCCAACCCTTTGATAAGAGTCCGCATATCTTGCACGTGGAAGATTTTAGATCCACACAAAATATTGACATTACAGACATGTGTTTACTGAGTAAATAGCCAATGTCCTTGTTACTATCTATCCTTGTATGTCTATGTATAAAGCTTAGCCAAGTACTTAGGTACCTATTGCTACATAAAAAACTCGAAAATATTGAATAATGACACACTGTCGATTCATATGTAAATAAATAAAATATGTGTTTAATATTTTTACGTGGAAAATATACGAATGTTTTGTTATTGACATTTCGGATGGCATGTTATAATCGTGGACAGCTGAAATATTATTGTGTTTTTGCTGTTTTTTTGATAGCTGAGTTATGTTGCAAAGCATGTTTTGTAGTTAAGTTTAGGAGGTGTTGCTATGCAGTGACGTTAGGTGTTGCCAACTCGAATAATTATTATTTGTATAACTTACTAAATCAAGACACAGATTACATAATATCATGACGCCACATTTTCAGATAGATTAGGCAGGGATGTACCCTATGTCTGTTGGTCGCACAATTCAGAATCCAGGCTGCGTGACCTGCCAGGGTTGCGGAATTTTTAAAGGAACACTCCCTCCGCTCCACTCAACGAGGGAGAAGTTGTTTGAAGATTTCCCATCCGACAAAAAAACCGGTCAAGTGCGAGTCGGACTCGCCCACCGAGGGTTCCGTACAAATTATTATACAATCCAAATAGCTGTTACATATTTTTTTATGATTTAATCAAAAGTGTATGGTTTTCAGACTTTTCCCTATACTTGTAGTATAAGACGGTATTACTTGCCAAATTTCATAGTTCTATATCAACGGGAAATACCCGATAATTTTGATTCCCTTGAGAGTGTCGAAATATATGTTTTTTTTTGTGGCATAAACGACCGTATCTTTTTTCTGTTAACTTAGAAGTTTTTATTTTTTCACAACTGCAAGGGGCCATAGATATTTATTTCAACTCAATGCCTTTACGCGTTTCCGAGATAAACGGTCTTGACAGACAGACGGACGGATAACAAAGTGATCCTATAAGGGGTCCGTTTTTTTCCTTTTGAGGTACGGAACCCTAAAAAGGGGGTATATGCCGTATGCCTGTTGGCCATTCACCAGGCAACATTCAGAGCCCAGGCTTCTACAGGGTGCTAAACCCCAATAACAACTTTCCAGACCTGGGAATCAAACTCAGGACCAACGCAAACCACTACACTAAGACACACGTGACCTAGGTAGGTACTTACATCAAAGAAGTGGTCATTAATAATATCGATAAGCTGACACACAAAACTAAACGATGGTCCTATATTCTTAATGGAGGTGCCTACACTGATAAGGGTATACTTTTATCGATATACTTGATAGGTATAGGTGCTTATGTCAAATCGTTACCCTCGTTTTGGCAGTAGTGATTGCGGGCGCTCAACCGCTTTGGTCATTATTACCGATAACAGAATGGTGATGGAAATGGCACTCGTGACCCTGCCAAGAATAGCTGGACCTGGAGACACTGTTATCTCCTACCGTCTGTGTGTCTGTGACTTACAGACAACAATAAGAGCTTGTGTGCTCCCAATACGGGACAAACACATCTTATACAAGAATTATTTCTGGAGGAAAAAAACCCTGTCAACTTAGTTCAGCCACATTTTTTTCTGACCTAGACATTGAAATATACTGATTCAAACTAGACAATGTAGCGAAACTTCGCAGATTGTACAGATAGAGTACCTAATGACGCCATCATCATAATTTCAGCTGAAAGATGTCCACTGGTCATAGGACTCATAGGCCTCCCCCAAGTATCACCACAACAACCGGTCCTGTGCGACTCGCATTCCCGCGGCTTCCACCAGGTCATCGGTCCACCTTCCAATACTTCGTCTTCCGGAACGCATAATTAAGGAACTTTGAAATTAAATTATATCTATACTAATCATATTTGCGTAGTTTCGCTAGATTTATTTATTTAGACGCTTTAATCTGAATTACTCACGTAAACCTGCTGATTCAAGGGGGCTACTCTCTAACGAAATCCGTAGTTTCGGGCTTAGTTGCGGGCGGGCGTATTCTACTCCGTATCACCTACAGACTTACGATTAGTCCCGAACCCGAACTGAGAATGAATGACAACACGATTTCACAGAAACTGTCAAATTGTTTTATCATTAGTTCTCAGTGGTTAGGTGATACGGAGCAGAAAATGCCCGCCCGCAACTTAGCCCGAAACTACGGATTTCGTTAGAAAGTAGCCCCCCAGAAGTGCATCTTCAAACCTTAGACACGAAGTTATTTTTAACCGGCTTCAAAAAAAGGAGGCCTCGCGTAGTCCCCGTGCAGTCCCCGCGGTGGTCCATGACTCGCATATGTGATGCGCCGACAAGGTTCTCAATTTGGTTGTATCATTATTTTTTTTACTTTTAGATTTATTTAAGATTACATCTGTCTGTTTTGTGCGAGTCCCAAATAAACATTTTTCTTTATTTCTTTATACACATTTTTAAACTCAACCAGTGAGTACTAGTCTTCCTCATAGTTACCTACTCGTACTAATAACTCGAGTCGTGTCCCACCTGTGTCAACTAGCCCTTACAAGGTGGGTAGTCCGACAGCGACATGTTCCAGGAAGTGTGGCCTCTGACACACTCCGGGGCACGCTCGCATTTCTCGCCGATACCATATCTAGCAGACGGCCAGTCGCTAATATTACGAGACTAGCAGATAATTGAAATTTTCAATGATTATGTAAGACTGCCACGCTGTTCTCAAAAATGGACATCGTCGACGTAGGAAAAAAGGCTTCCAATCTGACATGGAATTAGGTGGGTCACGTCAGCCGCATGCACAGTGACTGCAGGCTATTGTCTCCACAATATGGGAGCCTGAGGAACAGGTGGCGAGACGACCTAAACGCCTACTGGCCGGGATGGTTCGAGCTCGCTCGGGACAAAGATACCAGGAAGGACTTGGAGGACAGCCTTGGAGTCTTGGAGGCAGTCATTGCCTAGCAGTGGAACAGAATAGGCTAAAAAAATGTAAGATTGCATGCTATTTATATTGATAGGCAAGCTTTTTATCTGATCACCTGATGGTGAAATAACAATAATTTCAGACAGACATTTGCAATACCTAGTAATATACATAATATTGAGTGATCGCTAGAAGTAACTATCGCTGCTAACTATCGTATGTCGCTTTACTGAAAGACTCCCAGGTTACCTATGGCTAGCTATTAGGAAACATAAAATCCGGGGCAAGTAATATAAAAGTTATTATTTCAATATGTGTATAAAGTGTGTGAGTTATGTAACGTTGCCCAGCGTCCAGCACATCTAGTGCCAGTAGCAAACTTGCTGACTAGCTTATCGGCTACGACACGTGAGCTGTTCTCGTTCAGCTCGTGCCGGCTACTGATAAGCACAGATATCAAGTAACATAATATTTGCATTTGCTTGTCTCCCCAGCGAGTCGATTCATCAACTTGATTGTTTAATAATTACAAAGTCAATGTGCCACACTTCTAGATCGAAGACTTGTCTTATCTTTTTCTACAATTTTAATCTCAAAGCTAAGTCATTTTCGAGCTAAAACAGCAATAATCCTAGTTTATCCACGAAAAGGCTTCGCAAACAGAATTAAATAATAAAAGAACAGAATTAGTTTCCCAAATATGGAACCCAGGCGCAAACAGACGCACTCCAGATAACATATCTCAAGGATGAATTAAAAAAATATAGGGTTACGTAAGCACGCCGATGTAGCGTAAACATGTTTTTTTGATGCACATTTATTCGATAACACCAAAATACCATTTTTAAAAATACATTTTTAAACAACTTTATGTCAATAGCTGTACAGTTGAATTTAGTCTGATCTGTATGTAAAGTATTTGTCAAGGCCCAAGGTCAGTATTTAAATTTTCTCACCTATGACACAATGCGGAGGAAAACAAAAGTTTCACGGTTATCGTGCGATAAGAAAATTCGACACACTTGCAGAAAATTCTCGAAGCAATGCAGTCGCAGATAAATTTGAAATAGCTTAGGTACAGTCGTATTCTAGATTCAAGGTCACCACCTCACCAAGTTAGCTGCTACGTAGATTAAGCTCAGGGGGGCTACTCTCTAACGAAATCCGTAGTTTCGGGCTTAGTTGCGGGCGGGCGTATTCTACTCCGTATCACCTACAGACTTACGATTAGTCCCGAACCCGAACTGAGAATGAATGACAACACGATTTCACAGTAACTGTCAAATCGTGTTATCATAAGTTCTCAGTGGTTAGGTGATACGGAGTAGAAAATGCCCGCCCGCAACTAAGCCCGAAACTACGGATTTCGTTAGAGAGTAGCCCCCCTGGTTACTTAAGTTTTTTCGATGTAATCTGAAGCCATGACTATATCTTGGTTATTTTAGCTGGCAAATAGCATATTTGAGTAATCAGTGAACTTAGTGCGAGTTCTTTAACGTTCTCGATCATGTTAGCGTAAACGTCAATTTGTATCGAAACTGAATAAGCGCTATCTGGTGACAATAACGGAAAACCTTTTTTTTCATACAATTTGACTTAACTAAAACTTAATTTGATTTGAATGTTCACGTTAACGCGATCGAGTACCTCGGAGACTGTATCGGACTGCAAAAATCGGGAACTAATCATATTGCCTGAAAGCAGCGTATCTATTAAATTTTATTTGGCATTTACCACGCAGATTTTCCATACCTGGCCGTAAGGCTGCCTGACCATTGACGCGGAGCGAGGCAGCGGAGCGGAGAAACGGAGAAATATCAGTCACTGGCATTTTCTCTGTGACACTGCAATTCCATTGGTTAATATTTCTCAGTTTCTCCGCTCCGCTGCCTCGCTCCGCGTCATCGGACAGGCAGCCTAATGGACTGGTATTTCTGCACATTACATTTTTGACTGTCCTCCATAGTTTTAACATTCAAGACTTAGTGTCGAGAATTCCTATTCGTCTAGGTAATAAGTCGAGTGTTGTGAAAAACAACGTTGATTGATGCGAGTCGCTGGCGTGTGCGGCAGCGGTGTAAGTGAAGTGGTCACGTACCGCTGTGACTCACAAACACATACATTACGAGACAATACATAAATGTCGAATGGTAAATAGGTACCTGATGTGTGAACAGCTTGTAAATGGTGTAAAACACTTGCATTTTGCCGCGGTATCGCTCCTACCTTGCAGGCATCTTGATTTTTCCGGGATGAAACCGTTTGGTTCTCAGTGAAAATGTAGCTTTTTTCAGTGGAAATAATCTTGGTCAGATCAGAATCATCATCATCATCATCATAATATCAACCGAAGACGTCCACTGCTGGACATAGGCCACGCGTGTCACCACTACAACCGGTCCTGTGCGTCTCGCATCCATCGGCTAAACGTGACACCCAGGTCATCGGTCCATCTTGTGGAAGGCCTTCCAACGGAATACTTAGATATAATTCCACAATAAGCAGCTTTAACAAGAATCAATGGTAAACAGGTATTTATTATTTTCCTAGAAACTTTTTGGTAAACAATAATATTGACGTTGAAATTCGATAATCTATACTTACACGTGGCTTGCAGCCATTTTATCTGGATAAGTGGGTGTGGACTTTCCACCGAACTGCACTACCCAAGGTCAACTAATCAAGATAATATTACTGGATAGGTTTATAGGTATAGTTAGTGGTAACTTAACAGTGAACGCAAAAAAACAAAACCAGTTTATAAATTAGCCTAATATTCTATTGGAACTAAGTAATTTGATAAGCCAACTAAAAGTCAAGGTGTTACCCACAGAACAGATAAAAGAGGTATATCTGTTCTTGTGGTGTTACCAATAACAAGACGTTGACTGTATCTATCTACTACAAATTTGACCCTGATGTCTGTCTCTTATCACTAGTTTACACAGTGCAAGCTAGCATGCGAGTCATCCTGCCGAGTAGCTAACTCGCATCGTATGGACATTTCTTACGAGTTACTGCTACGTGCGAGTTAGCTCTCATCCGAGTTACTTCATTTTTTTTTGTTTTCACTCGCCTGACAATAACTCGCACATGCATCATGCAGTAGGTAGTAGGGTGAGCGTGCCCATACCGAAATGGCATTGAAAAGGTAACCATCTCAGCAAGAAAAGAAGCTAGAAGAAGAAGAAAAGAGAGAGAGAAAGAGAGAGAGAAGAGTGTCCATGGAGTTTCTTGCACGTTCTTCTCCATATAAATCTAGGCAACGTGCAACTAGCTTCATATTTTTGATTAACCGACTTTTGGACTATTTAAAAGTGACTGAATGGTTGAATTGGAACAGATGATTTGGATCAGGACTACGTAAATGCAGACAGCTCTGCCTATCCCTTAGGCCGCGGGCACGAACTGAGCGGCGCGGCGAGCGGCGCGGCAAGTTAAACCGTAATCTTATAACATTGGTAGGCGTAGCGGCTTACCGCTAAAATAACAACAAGTAACTTGAAGAAATCGGGCTAAAGGTTTATGCTAAACATACATTCATAAAGTTCTTTTGTTTCTGTAGAAAATACATGAGTCACGTACATGTTATACAATATAATAGGTAAGTAATTATAATTAATGACACCATGGAAAGATAATTATTTTAGTGTGGAAGTTGTTACTAACCGAAAGTCTCGCAGTCGTTATGTAGCGGTATGAGTCATGATACGAATATATTATGTTTTTACGTTATATAATTATGTAGGTAAATAGAATATCAGGTGGTACATAAGTTAGTCATCAGGCAACAAACTTTGTTTTGTAACAGTTTTGAATTTTTAAATCTGCCATCTTGAATTTTTATGGGGGAGATTTCAAATAACCAAGTGCACACATCACTGACAGTCGACTGGACACCGAGACCCACAGGACAAGTAAATGTGGCGACACTTGGGGGAGGCCTATGTACAGCAATGGACGTCTTTCAGTTGAAATGATGAAGAACATTTCATACATTAATGGTGACCAAAAAGTATCCTAACTTCCAAAATGATTTCCCTTCCACAAGGAAAGTACCATCGCTCCTACTCGGAAAATAGTTTAACTTTTCACGGAGAACGTTGAAATGATTCCATGTAAAATCACAGACAACAGATGTAAAAAACAAATATACTTCGATATCTCTATGTAACCGTTTCTATTTGCTCTATTAAAAATACCTATCTAATAGAGTCGTTATCAGCGGCGACGCCGGGTCTGTATCATTATCAACGTATCGGTATCAGTGCCTAGTGACTCAGTGCCACTTAGCATACAATAGGGTCGCGGGTTCGAGGCCCGGTGTGGCACAGCTGCGTATGCGCAACTATGTAGAACACTTGAAGGTTTGTTTCAATTACTTTTCTAGAAAAAATATTGACAACGCTGAAATAGAAACTGTGATAACCTTTCGTTAGATAGTTGATAGTTCTAACATTTTTAAATAAAAAACAAATTTGATCCCGGATGAGATAGTTAAATAGGTATAATTATTTAATGATAATAAAAAACAATTTAATTTAATAGGTATAATTACCTTATTTTTGACGATATTTGTGACAACGTGACGCTGCCGTCGCACCGTATCGCTGCTGTCGTGATAATAGACGCAAACACATACAGACGTGATAACAGTTATCAGTCGCCAATAGGACTGGCACGGCGGTGGCTGTCATGCGCCTGACGCGTGATCCAGGAAACTGCATGGTGACATGAAATTATCACGTACTATATTATAAATGCGAAAGGATCTGCATCTTTCCGTCTGTTACTTTTTGACGTCTACGTCTGAACCGATTTGGATGAAACTTGTCCCAGATTAAAGCACACCTAGAATACTTCTGTCTTCAATTCTGGGAGTTGGTTCCCTTAGGCTTACTTTCACGCGGGTGACGACGCCAGCAGATACTAGTGAATAATAAATGAAAATCTATGAATGTGACAGTCATTTCAGGTAGTTGGAGTAGTTAACAGATATCAAAGTTGCTTAGAAGGCAGAAGCTAGGGTATAACATATGTCAAAGAAATGAAAAACTATTGTAACATCGAAAATCTATTTATGTGGGAGCAGCAGTAGCTGGACTTTGAAATCTTATCCATAGACGTCGATAAATATTACATCATATGCAATTTATCAGGTAGACCAAGCAGAGATCGCTCTTCCAGTCTAGATGGTTACAGCTGGATACCGTAGCAATGCTTTTTACATGACGCGACTGCTTATCTGGTCTAGGCAAAGCAACATGAATATTTATTTTTGATATAAATGAATTAGTTGCCTATAAATATTTATGTATTTTTATTGTACCTATCATCTTAATGAAACATTTTATAAAATAATCGCGCCTAGAGGTGGTTTATATCGGGTGTTTTAGGTAGGCCGCTTTTGTAAGAAGACTAAAATGGAGAATGAACATGTGAATGAACTGATACCGAAGCTCCATCAACCGCACCACAGATTCAATTTTATCTCTAACATGACAACACAGCATAGCAACAACATAACCTGCATAATGCAGACATAACAGGCGACGTATAACGTCTGTCACAGTGTCACAAACGAGACGTCACGTACGAGAGTCGTACGTGTCAGTTGCATCACACACCGGTGTGGTGTGAGTGTCCACATGTTTGTAGTTGATGAGCTGTGCGAGGGTGGCTGGTTTGAGTTGAAGGCATTCCTCCCTAGGGTTACCTAAAGGGTTGAATGAAGACAGGTAGCAAGAAAAGGCTATGATCATTCAAAGATATCCTTTTTTTTAATTACTTATGAGAAATCATCAAATGACTCCTCCCGCTCTGGGCGGAACGGAGGGGAGTGTCAGACTCTTACTGACTGAAACCCATCCGTGTTCCTCATAATGTCCTTTGTGTCGCGGTCGCGGTGGTTTGAACAAATTCCGCAACCCTGACAGGTTGCAAGCAAGGAAAGGCTATGATCGTTCAAAAATATCCTTAGGACAGGATGGTGGGAAAGACTATGACAATGGAAATAATTTAATCAACATTAAGTCTAACTGTGGAAAATGCGACATTATTATCACAACATTACAGCCCGTTAATACCATACTTTTTTTTAGCATCTGCATAGCAACACTTCTATGGGTGAAAAAAAAACAGGAACGAAACAGATTAATGCTAACTGGCCAATATTTGCCATTAGATAATATCAACCTATTAAGGTGCGTCCACACGATATAGGATTCCGTACAGACTTCCATAAACTTGTGTAGAATGTTGTCTGTGTAACAAAGGAATGGGGACAAAAGCCGGTGATACGAGTAGACATTTTATAATAAGACTTCAAAATCTGTGCAGAAAAAGGTCTGTATCGTATAGACCCACTATTAGACTGAAATAAAGACTGTGGCTCTGAAATCGGCCATTTCCATTTGTGCTGAAAACAGCTGATTCCAGAGTAATATGTACATGGTAAGAACATAAGTACTTAGTTCTAAATAAGTATTGTTTGGCCGGAAAACAACAAGGTCGAGGCGATTATTTAATTACTGTCGCACGAGTAACTTATCGTCCATATCAAAGTAAGGCTAATCTTGTTTTAGGCGGATTTACTAGCTTTGTGCCACTAATTATCAGATACCCTAATTTGTATCATTTGATCTATCAACTGTACTGAATTCATTTAACCTAACACTAGTCAGTACTACACAGTCGATACATAACCTGACCTGATAACCCAGGGATAAAAATTATGAAGAAAGCATTCCTTTCATGTTCTGCTGTTTCACGTTTTGGAAAGCCCTGAAGTATGCCTCACCAATATAATAGTATTTTGGTCATCTGTACTTCAGGACAGGATACACTGAGGTCATAGTGTAACAGGAACTGCAAAAAACGACACACTGAATAAACAAGTGGAAAAGCGCGCGAACCATTGCCCCTCATATTTTCATCTCCCTCTCAAAGACAGCACATTTCCCTGTCATTTTCACCGACTCCGTATTTTCCTCGCAACACAATAATGCATACATTTTGTCACTTCGACAAGCCTTACGTAACAACTTACAAACAGACACACACATAACGCTTGCGACTGTTCCTATGTGTATACTGTTTGTTTAGACATAGAGCGCGAGTGTGTGAGTGTGTGTGTTGTGGGCTTGTCTACAAGTGTGTATATGCTTGGAAGCGAAATGGAGACATCGCTTTATCTGTCGCGACTTACAACTGATAGTGGGTAGGGTTACCATGTAGTAAGGCGAAGACCTAGGTCTTAGTCTTGTCTTGTTATGTCTAGTCTAGGCTCTAGACAAAACAGCCTTCAGTCATGGCTCTACGAAAACAATGTATATTGTTATTATACAGTCTTTCGGACAAGACAAAAAGGTATTGTTTTAATACCAGAAAACTGTGTTGTCCAGGCCTTGTAAAAAGACAAGACTGTTCAAACAAAATAAACTTACACTAAACGAAAAAAGAAAAATATTTTCTTCAGTAAATATATTCTTGTATCCTTGAATTAAGCATTACCGCATAAATAAAGCACAGCAGTTGTAAATTAATGTCAGTTTACATAGAATTTACGCAATACTAAAGTAAATTGTAGCAGTCTTGTGTTCAAGAGTACCTAAATATTTTTGCATGTTCTTTGCAAAACATGAAAAACCCTGAGGTATAGATATAAGCCGGGCTGGTGGATGTCCCCAACTCCACGTCCAAGCGCGTATTTAAAGAAAAATCACTATGATATAGATAGATAAAGCAAAACAATGATGCTGTATGGGTGACAAATTAAGTCGTAACCAGAGTACATGTGTTGAAAGATGCATGTTTTAAAAAAGCGAAAGGATTATGTAGAGTAGGTACAGTAGTGGACTGTAAATGCAGATATTATAAGTAGTGTACATAGTTTCTAATTAGACCACAATCGTAGACTTTCATGTTCCATTCACTACAGCTCTTTGCAGTCCTGTGGCAGTAATGTAGCAAAAAACTGTTTTTGACAATCCTTTTAGTTTTTACATACCCAGAGGTCGAAGTCGCTTCATAGTGCTCATATTATTTAACCAAAAATGTATTCATAAAAATACCACTCGGAATGAGCTATGTAGCAACGACATAATCGTTTGCATGTGATGTGCATTTAACTCAAATAAATTAAAATAATTTTATCCCATATCCTGTTACCACATGGTCGCCCTACTCCCGTATCTATCTCCGTCAAGTTTGTCTCCTTTTGGGACCGTCCGTTTGTTTTGCGGCAACTTTCTCCAGAACTGGCCGGTCGGGTTGCGACCACACTCGCAGCCATATGTGGCCGTATGTGGCCGCATGTCACGGTCAGCTGTGACTTATGCCGCGTCTCTTTGTTTCATGCTATTTGCTTGAGCTCATGTTTGAGTTGAGGGTTTGGTAAAGTTTACAGTTGTCGTATGTTGGACAGGGGTTGTCAAAATGTGTTGTTATTTCAATATTACTTTGAGAAGGCTAAATAGAATTTGAAGCCCATAAGGGTGCCTGTCCATTACGAGCGAGCAAGGCAGCGGAGCGGAGAGACGGGAAAATTTTAACCAATGGAATTGCATCAAATCTTCGTACCACGTGAATCACTGACATTGGTTAATATTTCTCCGTTTCTCCGCTCCGCTTTCTTGCTCGCTCGCAATGGACAGACACCCTAATGGGCTAATCCAAACTAATATGATAAAAGCAAAAGTGAGTTTGTTTATTTGTTACGCGTTTACGCCTAAATCTCAGAATCTATTTTGTTGAATTTACAGAGATAGTTAGGATCCCGCAGACGGTTCTAGGGTACTTTTTTTTAAAAAGCTTGTTATCATAAACGTATATAACATATCATAGCTTAACTTACTTCAGCTAAAATAATTTATTGGCCCACAACACTTCAATCAATCGATCAATTCAGCCCTACGCAACTTACTGCAAATAACCTTTACATAATTGTGAAGAAATTACACGCACATGAAACTTCTTCGCTTAGGCGGGAATGGGCCTTTCTCTGGCAATCGATAGGTGACTAAATAAACCGCCTACCTGGTATTGTTTAGTCACCTATCAATCTTTTAGATTAAGCAACTCTTGCCGAAATTGGTTTGTGGATGGGTTTCCCCTTCCTGTCCCGGAAAGCCTATAAAATAGTTCATCTTAATTGTTTTATATAGGAAGCCTGAAAGTCTAACAATCAGTTATACAAAGTAGTTTTGAGTAACACAGTTACTGGATTGTAGAGATCAAAGATAAAGTTACCCTACATAAAATACTGTTTTATTTTTTTAAGGATGGGAAATCATCAAATGACTCCTCCCGCTCTGGGCGGAGCAGGAGGGAGTGTCGGATTCTTACTCACTAAAACCCATCCGTGTTCCTCCTAATGCCTTTTGCATTCCAGGGCCGCGGCGACTCTTTCAAACAAATTCTGCAACCCTGGCAGCCACGTAAAGTCCTGGTAGGACCTAAAATTGTAAGAAAAAGGCCGAGTTAGTCCCTGTTCATTGCTATTACCACTTTTCACCATTTTGATCGATTACCTCGCTTCAAAATGATACCAGGAAAATAAAAAGTGTCTCTATCTATGTATATGTGTTGCCAACGTTAGGCAAGCGCTAAAAGATTATCTGAGGCTATGCACGTCATCACATCGAGGTCGCAGCCATATTCAAGTTGTTGAAATAAAATGCTGTTGCTATGCACAGAGGTAAAGAACAGCATTGAGAATTAAAAGATTGACGAATTTAGCAGCTTGTTGCAGACTTGTGGTAGGCCTGAGGTGGGGAACCTGTGGTACGATGGTCATGTGATTGTGGTAGGGTGTGTTTTTTTCTCGGCGAGAAGGTACCAGCGGAACCTTATTACTAAGCCTCCGCTGTCTGACCGTTCGTCTGTCTGTCAGCGGGTTGTTTCTCATGAACATAAAATAAGAAATCCGTCATGTGTAACTCCGACTCGCACTCAGCGATTTTTTCAGATTTTTCACGTTACTCCTCACTCATAGAATATGCTCATAGTTTTAGATAATATAATGAGTCTTATCTTTTAGGGGTTTCTGGGAGGAGAAGTCCTGCATGAAATCCTAATACATATAAAATTCTTTCGTAACTGACTGACTGAGTGGCCGTGTGACTGACAGACAATGCACAGCCGAATGGTCGTAGGGGAGCACAGAGACGATTTTCCGAAATTCCTGCGGGAACGGGAAAATAAGCGATATGCTCGAAGTCGCTGTCAAATACTAGTAGTTTTATATCATCAATTTTGCCAGCATTGAACTGTTATCAATCCTATTACCTAGTAGAGTAAACCTATTTAAAAACAACTGTCTCAAAACATTGAAGTCAGATTGTAATTTCAAAGGCAGACAGGACAAAGAAAGCTCTATATTAGTAAGTCCATGACCAATAGCAAGCACTGGTGATCATGGGACCTTGTCAAAGTCCGAGCCTCAGTACATCCTTTATTTACTCTGAATTTGGAGGACAGATAAGTTAGTTACCCGCAGGCTTGTTGCCAAGCGCCCAGCAAGGCCTCCGGTCCATCTTACACGAGTCTGAAGATAAAATTACCCAATTTAGGTTACAGGTGTGTGTTTGTTCGTTTTCAAAGTCACTCGTGACGTCATACCCACTTCCATATTTGTACAATGTACACACGGCATTGTGCGAAATAATAATTTCGCTTTCAATTATTGTTGGCAATTTTATGTGGAAGAAAATTATTTCAGCTATTTTCACAAAGGATTACTGACGTAAATACGTGCCATAATTACGTGAGTTATGTTTTTCAGAAAATATAATTTATTTTAACGTGTTTTTTATATTTTTCTGTTTAATATTCTTTTATGGTCTGACAGTCACCAATGAGGAAGTCGTATAGTAAGCTACTGCACTACATTAGATCACCATTTTTCAGGAAAGATTTAAAAGATGATGTTCCAGCTAAATAGGTACATAATTACAGCCCCACTCACCTTGTACTTAATTTTCCCAGAATCTATTTTCTTGTGACCAAACCATGCAGCTTTGGACGTAAGAAAATAAGCTCTGTGATAAAATAAAGTTAGAAAAACATGCACTCTTCATGAATAAAGAACAGAACATCGAAGTTCATAACTGAAGAAGTCACTCACATCAAAGAGATGTCAGCATGGTAGACGGGGTCCGACGGGGCCCGTGCCTGGTTCAGTTTGCGGAATTTGTTCGAAAGGGTCACCGCGGCCCTGGAACGCACAGAACACTGAGCCTTGAAACACGGATGGGTTTTAATCAGTTAAGAGGAAATGCTGGCGGCGAGACTTTGTATGAAAAAGTCATAATTCGAGGTTTGGCTCTCGACTGTTTTCTCCTGCAATATTAGACCGATTTTAGAGATATTTCAAAAACTGAATAACAAGGATGTATACTGTGTCTCCATGTTTTCCCTTTTGATGATTTATTAACCGCATAAGCACTAGAACTCTCACAAAATGCTCAAAATTGTCCGATAAATCGCTGTCAACAGAGCCCTAGTGTACACATTTGGCAACTATTAATCAAAAAAGGAAAACATAGAGACACGGTTATACATCCTTCATATTCAGTTTGTGAAATATCTTTTATATCGGTCCAATATTGGAGGAGAAGAGAATCGAGAGCCAAACCTCGAATTATGACTTTTTACATACAAAGTCTCGCCGTCAGCATTTCCTCTTACGAGTAAGAGTCTGACACTCTCTTCCGCTCCGTCCAGAGCGGGAGGAGTTATTTGATGATTTCCCATCCTTAGGGTGCGTTCCCACCAGAGCTGAGCGAAGTATGTGCACAACTCGCTCAGCGCAAGCGATTCTATCTATTGGTTCTTACAAACGCATTCCTCGCAACACATCCTCGCACATCGCTGGTGTAAACGCAGCCTTAAAAACAAGGCTGATAAACTTATCGTATTTTGAAAATGTTTTCAGACTAAAGTAATTTAGAAACAGTCACATGTCACGAGTCACGATTTCTTATTTTGTTTTACCAGTCAACTCTTCGGGATCTATGGACCATCTGCAGATCACGATGGGTGAGCTAGAAACATCGAATAGGTGGACATATTCGTACTCTAGGATATTGATGAACCTGGCTAGATGGATGGGTGCTGTCAAATTAACTACGAGGAGCTTACGACTTCTTCCGCTTTCTTTTATTTAATCTTAGAAGGATTTTGACTTGATAAATTGCTATCATTTCTTCCTCAATCGATTTGTTGCCAAATGCCAACGATATCCGCGTGTTATATCATACTTAAAGCGAACATATGATAAAATAAAAAAATATGGCAAACATGCCAAGGTTGATCCAGGATGAGCTCTCATCTCAAACTCACTATAAACATTAAATTATATTAATAAAATAATAAACATACCACATACGAGATAACAGCAAACTGGCTCGACCTCCATACTGAATTTATATTATCACAAGAACTAAAATATTATTTGAATAGATTAATCTTTAAATCCGAAACATCCTAACTTGACTGTACAACACATTTGAAACTAAGCTTTTGGTGGAAAAAATAAGGTTTTTATTTGGTTGTAGGCAATAGTTGATAATGCGAGCGATTTGCAAAAAGGAAGATAATAAAAGTAGGTTGATAGAACCGGATTGAGCCGGTTTTCGCCACATGTGCTTCATTACGTGTCGCCTGTGAGGCTATGAGGGACGCCTAAGGTACTGTTACGTAATACTGTTCTTCATTATGGACATTTTACTGTTAAATGGATGCTGTTGTATAAGAATACTGTTAGAATTTGCATGCGGAGATATTGCGACTATCGTGTTGGTAGATGCCAATTAAATGTAATAGGGTTTATTATACTGTTGGTTTTAAATGCAGAATGTAAATTTTCTATTTTATGATGGGAAAAATAAATATCTGGAAGGATTTAGGGTGGCCTTTGTCCAGAAGTAGGACAGGCAGGCTGAAGAAAAAATTTTGGCAAAATTTCTATATTTAATCAAAATGATGAGGTAAACATAGTTCAATAAATATTCAATTAACTCATTTAATTTAAAAAAGTAAGTTTTCATTATCTGGGAAATGAACTGAAAACCTGCTATTAATTAAATTTACCTAAAAGTTACAAAGTGTTTTAATTCGAATTTATTCAGAAAACGTTACATCCTTCAAGTTCTGCCTTTAAACTCGTTTCTTTGAGTAATTAATTGATTGAACCCCAGTTTAAGTCATCTCCTAAGTCACCGGTTTTCACGAAATTAAACTTCTTTAATTATGTTAAGATACTTCCATAAAAGTTTCTGATCCACTAATCAAATAATTTTGATCTTCTTATTTCGGAAGAAGTCATCTCACTTCCATACTAGCTCCTCGAAACATTATGGATTGATAGAATACAAAACAATCTAAAGACAAAAATAACAACAGGGAAAAGCTCAAAGGTACCTATTGCGCTTGATGTGACCATTTCATATGCATTCATTGGCTAAATATCAGGCGTAAACATGAAACATATGTAGGTTTCATATTTACGTTAACTAGCAAGGCAAGGAGCTAGAATAATGTTACTATATAAAAAAACCGGGCAAGTGCGAGTCGGACTCGCCCACCGAGAGTTCCGTACAAATTTGTAGTTACAAATTACTTTAAATAAAGACTGTATTTTTTTACAGTTTTCATACTTTTGCCTATACTTGTAGTAAACGTACGTGTTGGTAGATTTACTGTAAGTGCAGAGAGTAATTGAATTTAAATAAATAAATAAAAGACGACATTACTTGCCAAATTTCATAATGTTAGGTCAACGGAAAATACGCTATAAATTTTGTTTCCCTTAGAGTGTCGTCATCTTTTTTTTACGTTAACTTAGAAGTTTAATTTTTTCGCAACTTCAAGGGACTATACACCTGAGTATATGGGTTTAATTTCATCTCGATACCTCTACGCGTTCCTGAGATAAAGGGTCTTGGCAGACAGACGGACGGACAACAAAGTGATACTACAAGGGTTCCGTTTTTCCTTTTGAGGTACGAAACCTTAAAAAGAACTTTATCATACTGTTCCTATTATATAAAGTAGTATATAGAAAGCAATAGCCACCCAAAGTCTATTGCCATCGTCTATGGAGACACGCAATTGGCGCCCGATACAGCGAAATAGGTCGGAGCGATTAATGTGCGTAAGAAATAGATTTCAATTGTGTTGCTATGAATATCCTACGGCTGCGTTACACCTCGCAGCCAGAAGAATACAGAAACCTCGGCGAGTTACTTGATAAAGGGTTTATCAAAGAAAGAACTAACAGCTCAAACTGCTAAGCAAGGATTTCTGCGTGTTCTGGTTTGATGGGTACAGGTAACTTTGAAAAATCAGTTTCCGAATATATGATGATGCTAACGGAGCTCCGTTATCATCATCATTTATACGGTGTAGTGCCTTTTATTGATTTTTAGGGTCCCTTACCCTAAGGGTAACCAACGAAAGGCAGACAGGCTGTATCTCAAGAACCGAATTAGGTAGACAGTTGAAATTTTCACAAAGTGTGTATTTCTATTGCGGCTATTACAACAACTAAAAAAATGATGTATGTGCCGAAATGAAAAACTGACAAATAAAACTCGTTTTTTTATTATTATTGTTAGGCACGCGTTTGACCACTCGTTTGACCACTATCTCACCTGATGGAAAACGAAGATGTGGTCGAAGATGGATCACGCCGAAAAGTAACCCTAAGCTACCTTAAGGTAGATGACGCATCGTCAAACCCTTTGGTATTTCAGGGGGCTAAAAGCAGCAGCCACCACTTTTCATCGGACGAGATGTTGGCATATTTACCAACCTTCTTAACAAGACTAAATAAATAAAGCCCAACCTAAAGATACTGAATAAATAAACAGAAATGAAAAGGGTGGCTTCAACACGAAAAAGGTCTTCAAGTATCTTTACTTTGCCAAACCATTGATCCAAGATGACATAGACAGACATCATGGGATGTCTGTAGCCAGAAAGCCAGAAAAAAATAACGTCGGACCAAAAAGGATATCACAAAGGTCTCTCAAAACTGACTTTAGTTTAACTTACTAAATTACTACCGGGTTTCTGAAAGGTGAAGTTTAATATAAACGTTATCAAGAGGGTTAGTCACCTACAAAAATAGCGCACAAAGCAAAAGTAAATTATGACAATATTCTGATTCACTATACCAATAAATTATTATGCATTTCAAGTAAAACAATACAGTGGAGTTCAGTGCATGCGAGTGCATTTCCTCTGACTCACCACCAAGGCTGGTGGAAACAAAAGATCCTCAACAATACGGAACACTTGTCTCTTTGTGTGTTTGCTCGTAATTAATGTTATGTACCTACCTGGGTACATAGCAAACGAACAATATCTACTTATTTAATGAAGGATAATGTTGCAGTTCGTGGAAAGTTACATTTTTGTGTTATTATGTCATTGCAGTCCTCGGAAAATTGTGTTTTCCGAGTTTTTACATCTGTGTAAAGTGAAAAATATTTTCTTTTAAAAATATTTTTTTGAATTATTTTCCTGTTGGTATTTTAACTTGTAATTATTCTTCTTCTTAAAAACTTATAATCATTAAAACGTTTAAGTCAAAGTCAAAGCTTTTGTTAAAAAATCATTTACAGATGGACTTCTAGGCAAGCGTGCTCCATATTCGACCACATCATCACTTACCATCATTACATAAGTGAGATAGTGGTCAAACGGGAGCCTACTTCAGTCCCTGTTGCAAAAAAAATTAAATTATTTTTATTGCTTTCTCTGTTACATAAAAAGTTAGGCAAATGTCATGTAAAAAATATCTAACTTTCAAGTTGATAGCATTTGCACTTCTTGAGATATCCAACAGTGACAGACGGACAGACTAAGTCGCATCGTAAGGTATTCCTTTTTTAATGTTTTGGTACGGAACCCTAAAGAAATGGTTAGGGAGTCGTTTAGTTAGTCAAAAAGGTGAAACTTATTGCACGTTGCGAAAATAATACCTTTATGGGAGAGGAATAAAGTACGTACAAAAAATTATATGGAGAAATAGTGCTAGGGAGCAAAAACCTATCACCTGTACCAGAAAGTCGAGTGCTCTTTGGCGGCTCCGATTCCAAACGGTAAAGCCCTACCCTACCTCTGCTCATCATCACCACCACTCTGCAAATTATTTTCTTCTGCACACAAAAAACTATGACTAATCCCCGAAGCTGCGCAAAAACATCTGCACATGTTCAAACGTTGCCACCTGAGCAATGATGGCGCTGTAATCAATTTTCATTCAGCACTGTTTGTTCTCCCCGACCTCTGGGTCTGCTGCACACCTGAGCAAAGCCTGCTGGAGCTGAGTGAGATCATGTGAGGAGTACGGAGACAGCTGAGTCAATAGAACTAAGATGGAGGGTCTAGTCTGCATATTGTAGTATTGAGGTTGCGCTAGTTTTAATGCCCAAAGGTGTCTTGAATTTCTCTGGTCTGGAGAAGGTTTCGACATGGTTTCATTGAGAAGCTAGTAGGTTTCGGGCAAACAGACAAAATGTACTTGACAGTTTTGTGTTGTAGTAATAGGTAAGGGCAAAATATATTTTGGCTACAGCATGTTTTGTGACGACAAACTAACAAAATGTCGGAAAAAACAACTAGCCATAACATATGAATATATTTTTACACCTTTCGTATGAATGAAAGGTTAGTCAAAAAAACTGGCGTAGTGCTAGTCGAACTCGCGTGCGAAGGCTTCTGAACGAATTTATTTTTTTTTACATATTATTTTAACACTATGGACGTTTTATAGGTTTTCCTGTAATCTATAGGTAATGATTTATTATCTCCATTTTTTTTTCCAAATTTTAGGCTCAGTAGTTTCGGAGATAAGGGGGTATTGTTATTTTTCGCCTAACGTCTCGAATAACTTTAAAACCGTTTATTTTAAAATTATGGTAAAAAAAATCCTCACAGTAAGCCCTTTCTTTTGGAATGTCACACGATATTGTTCAACGTAACACATCCGTGTTTGGGTCACAAAAGTCCAGATGTGTACCAAATTTCAACAGAATCGGTCTAGTGGATTCGGAGAAAACTGGCTGTGACAGACAGACAGCTATCCGAGTGATCCTATAAGGGTTCCGTTTTTAGTTCGGAACCCTAAAAAAACTTTTTTACAAAAAAATACCACCGACTTCCAAATGAAAATACACTAAAAAGTATAAAATAACGTTAATTTCGGAAATCAGTGTTTTTGGTTGTTTCTACGTACGTTTAAACCGATTTCCGAAATTAAAATTATTTTATACTTTGTAGTGTATTTTCATTTGGAAGACGGTTGTACATTTTGTAAAAAGTTTTTTATTTTTGACTTTTTAGTGGTACCCCAAACCTAACAACACCGCTGGAAAGTCACGCCGCACGCCGTCACCGCAGTTCGTCAGAAATAATAGAATAAATACAATAAATAGTTTTGATGATGAAAACCTATCGACAAGCAGGAAAGATATTTACTTAGAAAGATATTTGTTGAAGAAAGCTAAAAGTCACTAAAATCTTTTAACCGTCAATAAACAAAGACTAAAGACGACTGCATTTATTTTAACCCTCCGAAGTCCTGACAAGCATAATAACGCCAGTGTAAACACCAGCGATATTAAATGTCAAATTTAAATCAATTGTGTAGTATTATTATTTATTTGACGCCGCCATTATCGTGTTCCTCCGTTTAAATTGAGGCCAGGGTTTAATTTACGGCCAAATTTAATATTAACAGGCAGAGAAGTATTATAATAAATAAATTGTGAGTTTTATGAGAGTGTCTTCCGCTTGGCGATCGGTTTATGAAGCGTGTTACGTTGGGAGCTCGGCAGTGAGGCAGGTCACGGTGTCAGCGGCAGCTCGTTACATCGCTTGGCAGGATCCCATTGTGCATTATTGTACGAGTAACTGCTGGACATTGGCTACTCAGTGACAGATGAAATGGTGTCTGTAGGGGAATTGCCGATTTATTGCTAATATCGTTTTACGATTATTGTTGTTATATTGATAAAGGTAAAGCGCATCTAAGTTCAAGAGTGGGAGCTGGTGACGTCACGATTTAGTAAAAGTGTTCGATCGCTTGATGTCACGCGAGTTTTCAGCGGACTGTATCGTTGTAATTTTTTGTTGACGGGAAAAAAAGAAAATATATGTTGTGTAACTTCCCAATTTGGAAAACATAAAAAACTTACACACTTTGGAAGTCTTGTCATACGATATCGCGAAGATTGGTCGAAGAAAAACCGAAACAATTTATTTCGGACTTCTGAAACAAACAATTTATTTGTTTACATGATTATACTCATTGTTCTTTTACAGAGTCGATATTATTCTAGAACGTATAAATAACTGTACAAACAATAATATTGTCCATGACATTACACGATAATGAACATCCTTCTCATAGCCTGAATAAAAAACTAATTGCATTGCAGCAAATAATTACATAAAATACCTAGCTACAATATTTGGGGAACTTTCTAACGAGCATAATTTAATAAGTTATACTAACGACCTTACCCGTCAGTATCAAGATATGAAGATATTATTATTTCCATTATTTCGGACAAAATCCTGTGAAGAGCATTGTGGTACCAAGCAGCAGATGAGATCAGAAGGCTCACTTGAAAACAAAAACGAATAGTTGAACACAGTACCGGTGGGAAGAACGGTAACATTATGGGTAAAATAGTAACAATTTAGTTCCCTTTTTAAATTACTTGAAAAAAAATCTTTGAAAACGGAAAGGTATATGTGATTACCTTATAAATACCTTTATTAATATTAGAATAAAACTGAACAGAATACTATGATTGAATAAGATAGAATACTAAATATATATACACTTAAAATAAAATATCCTAACTAAGATAAGGCGTCAAAAAATTCGTCCGCATCGCTGTCCACCGGAAGTGAGCCCAAAAGACTGGCGGCATTGCCACGTTGTATGGCAATGCTTATCCTCTGTCCGAGGTAAAAGCCAGCCCTTGGGTCACGCGAAGTGTCAACTAAGCGTTTAGATAGATCTTTAAATAAGGCATGAGCACTCGGACCCCACGGTCCAAGAGTTTCAACCCCAAACGGCTCAAAAATATAATTGCCAACAAGATTATTATATTTCCGCCGCTTGAGGTTCTCAGCAGCCGCAGCGGCAGTACCAGCACAGCACGACGAGCTAGGAAGATGGGATGGCGCAAGAGTATCGACACAAGTAGCGTCCCACACTAAAGGCCTACCCATCTTCCATGGAAACAAAGACATACCGTCCGGTCGCTTGCCGTCGTCGCGTGCCAGGCCATTGGGTTCTAGTAAAATAAATAAAAAAAAAAATTAGTTATTAATTAGTTTAAACCAATCAGGACCATACACCAGTAAATCACCAGTCGGGAAGAAACGTGTCGTCGCATCGTCTACAGGAGCTTGACACTGACTAAATGTCTACAAACCTTACTTTTTTTTAAATTGATTCTTAGCGGAAGTTTTCGTTTGTACTTCTGTGCATTGTTATTATTAGCCTTCTGTTAACTATAATTTCGGGTGCGAGCCTCATTATGCGGCAATTATTATTAACGTGCAAAGTTGCAGTGTTATGGAAATAGCAAGCTAGGTCGGGAGCCCGGGTGCGCGCTGGCAAAGTCATGTAGTTTGAACAACATTGTGTATTTATTCTTATACTTTGATGTTTATTTATTAAATACATTAAGTTTATTTAGGCTTGCTAACCTAAGAAATTATAACAGTAACCTGGATTCAGGCGCATTCATCATCATCAATTAAAGTTGCTTTGTTCCATGTTTTGTCCACAAAAAAGCTTGCTTAGATATTAAACTAAGCTAGAAGTTATGGTCACTCATGTAAGGAAAATATTACCATTTGATAATTAATTAAATACTACACTTAGGCATGATTTTTAATAGTGATTAAATGTTTTAAGTGGAGACTAAATATGGCTGTTTTACACATTTTGTGTAAGTACGAATCCTGTCAAACCGCCAATTTATTCCTCAGTTAAAAGTTATCCCTTCTATCCTCAGTACTTTACTACTTTTACTCGTAACTTCACAGGTATAACTTTGTCCTAGTTTTATTAACCCTTGAAAGCTAACTCGAACAAGAAAAGCTCTAGTTCTGCGATGACGCACGCTCTATTTAAACTACAAGGATACCTTGCAAGCACGAAGGCGACACAATATTACCATAAAGTAGTTTAAAAGTAATATAGTGACAATGGCACAATAAAACTGTATTATGTTTTTTATATTTCTAATGCACTCATTTTGTCCTTGACATGACAGGCAGCTTTGACCTCAAATATAAGGTGATGTTGTTTGAAAATTATTGAATACTAGCTTTTGCCCGCGACTTTGTACGCGAATATTCCGTTTTTCCCGTTCCCGTAAGAATTTCGAGAAATCCTCTCTTAGTGCTCCCTTACGGAGTGTAGGGAAGCTTCATGCCAAATTTAAGCTTTGTACGACCATTCGTTGCGGCTGTGCTTTGTCTGTCAGTCACTCAATCAGTTAGTAACTGAAGAATCTACACTAATATTATAAAGAGGAAAGATTTGTTTTGTTTTTGTTTTTGTTTGAAATGAATAGGCTCCGAAACTACTGGACCGATTTGAAAAATTATTTCAGCAATGGATAGCTACATTATCAGGGAGTAACATAGGCTATATTTTATCCCCATGCTCCCACGGGAACGGGAACTACGCGGGTGAAACCGCGTGACGTCCACTAGTTTTATATATATTGATTGATTTTCTATGATGATTTTAATACATAATTTATTTGATTTAGTTTCGTTTGTTTAGTTTTCTCCAAAATTAGAAGTAGATCAACTGTGCCCAGTGGAAGGTGACGGCATTTGTGATACAGGGTAATCCTAGTACGAATGCCAAAGCACTCCTTTGACACGTTAAGTGTATATTTAATTTTAAGTAAAAAATAAGTAGAGAGTTTGTCTGTAACAAATATTTCTCGAAATAAAGAATGTATTATTATTATTAATAAAAAGATATGCAATATTGACTTCCTAGTAGTGTTGCAAACTGCGGCTATGCCTGGGATAAAAGTGCCCTGTTGCATCCAGATCTGTTCAGCGGTTAAGACGTGAAAGGGGACAGGTCACATGCATCTTTTCTGCGAATACTAAGAAATTGAAAAAAAAAATGAGTAAACCTAGTAAAGATACAGATGATTTTCATAAAATAAACAATTTACCTTTACCTTCTTTTCCAAAATTCGCGGTGGCCCTAGCTCCTTGCCTACCGCTATCGGGCGGTGCAGGCGCACACACATAAATCATAGCGTTATCTGACGTGCGCCTGCGCAGCTTTGGGGCAGGTCGTAGACCCCACTATCGGGGGCTAAATAAGTGTATCTGCACAATAGAACGTTCGAAAGGATAAGCAGAGATGAGTACTGTTAGTGTCAGTTACAATGAACGATCAATAAGGAAATAAATTTATAATCGTATCGGTTGATTAATCAGAATGAACTAGGCTGTGTTGCCTTCTAATAGTTAGTTGACGTTTATGGTTTCATCATCAGCCGAAAGATGTCCAATGCTGAATAAACCGTCAAATATCGTCACCTGGTGATCTTCACGACCTTCACCAGGTTATCGGTTCAACAAAGTGTGGACCTTGACCTATTCCCCTGGGCATACCAACGCAGTGTTTTCCGGTATACGGTCACCATTCCAGAACCTTTCGACCTCAAGTACTATACATTCTGCGAACAATGTGCTTCGCTACTGCTTTCTTTTTGTTTGTGTAATTCTTCGAATTTTATCGGTAACCTTAATTCTTTCACGGATCTCTTCATTTGCGACTCAATCACTGCAGGTTCTAACGGTTTAGTAATATCAAACAATCTTACATCAGCGCCATTATCCAAATTATAACTCACCTTATTCAAGATCGTAATTACTTCCTCACGGTAAACTTTAAATTATACCCGAACATGTCTACACAAAAATATCTGCCATCATAAGTTAGTTAGTTATTATTGGACTTTCTTAAATATAGACTAGCTGACGCCTTCTCCTTAGGTGTGGGACGCTGAAGCAGCACCACTAATTAGTTCGACATTTTCAGAAATTGGTGAGGGCTATTTAAAGTCATACTGAAATCGTGACATGAACAGGGTTATTCCTAAAAGTATCGGTAAAACGGGGTAAACAGAAAAGTTCGGGTGATAGAAACAAAACTTTGAATTGTATTTTGACTTGAATGCCACATCATTGGTTTAAAAAAATAATCAATCTTTTAAAACTAATATTGATTTAAACATTGGAGTCCTTAAATGCTGCAAGCCGAATTTAAATAAAGTAAAAAACCCCTTCAAAGTTTATTTCTATTCAACCTGCTTTTCGGTACGAATATGGTTAGTTCACATTCCTTTTAAGGAAAACGAATCTGTTAATTAGTATTTAAAGTAAGCATAATCATGTTATTTTTAGGGTTCTATACCTCAAACGAAAAAACAGAATCCTTCTGGGATCACTTTGTTGTTTGTCCGTCTGTCTGTTAAGACCGTTTATCTCAAGAACGCGTAAAGGTATCGAGTTGAAATTAAAATCATTTACTCAGGTCTATAGCTTCTTGCAGCTGTGAAAAAAGCAAACTTATAAGTTAACGGAAAAAAAGATACGGTCGTTTATGCCGCAAAAAAACATATATTTCGACATTCTCTAGAGAATCAAAATGTATAGAGTATTTCCCGTTGACCTAGAACTATGAAATTCGGCAAATAGTACCTTCTTGTACTACAAGTATAGGGAAAATTCTAAAACCATACATTTGTAATTAAATCATAAAAATATAGTCTTTATTTAAAGTAATTTGTAGCTACAAATTTGTACAGAACCCTCGGTGGTTGAGTCGGACTCACACTTGGCCGGTTTTTGTTATAAATTAGGCTGAAAATATCAGGGAACTAGTATTTCCCTACACTACAATTTTTTCTCATCCAGTTTGTACCTACATCAAATCTTATTACAGTTGTAATCATTTAAAAAAGCAATTTATATACCTAAGAACAGGTAATATTATTAATTAATCATAATTGTAATGTAATTGTTGTTCATCCGACGGAAATAAGCGAGATGGTTATCATCAGTAAAACTTATATTTACACGGTTTCTTCTTACGCTAATTATCCTGTAATTGTTTCCTTTTAAAATCAGTCAAATTTACTGTGAATATAATTTAAAATTACGACTTCATCAATTTAAAAATAAGGGTAGCCTTTAAATAAACTGGATGCGGAGTCAAGTTGGTACAGAAATGCACTGAAAGTAAGCATCACAATCACTGAGTGTTGTACCTCTAATACTGTGCGCTGTCTGTATCTCGAGTTGCCGTAGGAAAGACCATGAAAGCCAGCCCAGGGAGCCAGCTTTCATGAAAACATCACCTTTAACAGGAATTGTTTCAAAAACTGGTACCTATTTGTATGGAACAGCTTGATTACAAAATTACACCATTCGTAAACAAAACGATTCATTACTTAGGAACTGCAGCACACCTACCTACGTGACAAGAGCCCAAACCCTCCACACCCGACCAATCAGGCTGCTGCGAAGAGAATGTACCACAACAAACAGCTCGCGACCGTCACCTAGTTAGGGGTCGAGCACCGGCCAGTAAACAACGTGTTTATGTTCGAGCTCGTATTGTTTATGCTAATAAACACTTATATCTACTCCATAACTCACCTACCTATGCATTTTAATAGGTATCAGGAAAATATGACTGTCAATTGTTTGTGAATTTGAAGTTGACAGCTGCGTTTTATCTGCTTTGTCGATGGAAACGTTTTGTGATCTGTGGATCTACAGGCTCTAACATAAAAAAATTGCCAAGTGCGAGTCGGACTCTCACACGTAGGGTTCCGTATCATAACCCGAAAAAAAAAACCGTTGCTTGACCGCGATGATTGATTACGTCCTTTTTTTATTTAATTACAAATGTATAGTTTTCAGATTTTTTCCTATACTTTTAGTATAAGATGGTATTACTTGCCAAATAAATAAATTTCATAGTTCTAGGTCAACAGAAAATACCCTATTAAAAAATCCCATTATGGAGTCGAAATATACGTTTTTTTTTCGGCATAAACGGCCGTATCTTTTTTTCCGTTAACTTAGAAGTTTGATTTGTTCACAGCTTCAAGGGACTGTAGACCTAGAGTATGTGGTTTTAATTTCAACTCGATGCCTTCACACATTCCTGAGATAAAGGGTCTTGACACACAGATAAATGGACAACAAAGTGATCCTATAAGGGTTCCGTTGTTAGGGTTCCGTACCCAAAGGGTGGCGACCGTTTTAGAAACCAGATAGACTACATCCTCATCCAGAGCCGATGGAAATCGTCTATCATGAATACCTCGACATACCCGGGGGCGGACGGTGGCTCTGATCACCAGCTTTTAGTCACCACAATTCGACTTCGGCTGAGAAAACTCCTCAAGCAAGAACGCACACTGAACATGCGCCATGTTGACCTACAAGCCCTCAGAAAAGCGATTGAACATAAAGTGCCTGAATGCTCTCTAACTGAAATTACTGACCCAGACGTCACTTGGAAGGCTCTGAAAAAAATTATTGTGCAAATTGCCAAAGAAAATATGCGTCCTAAACCTGCCATGAAGCCTTTTATATCTTCGGGAACAGCTGACCTAATTCTTTGTAGACGTGAATTAAAGAGAAAGGGTCTGACCTTACAAGAAAACAGAAGGTTATATGACCAACTCAGCACAGAAGTCCAGAGAAGTTGCCGCAAATATTATGACCAGCACATCAACAACATCTGTGCTGATCTCGAGCGGAATTCTATGAAACACGAGACTAGATATCCTTTCCGTAAGGTCAAACAGCTGACTTAATCGCGTAGTACGAGTACCTGCACGATCGCAAATGAAGCAGGTAACATGCTCACTGAAAATGATCAGGTTCTGGAACGCTGGAAACGGGCCGGGAGTTCGCCAAATTATTGAAAAAAGCCGTGAATTTAACAGCCCTGTGCTGTTGTGTTTCATTGACTACAGTAAGGCTTTTGATTGTGTGCAGCGGGATAGGCTGTGGGAGGTTCTGGGAGACATGGGCACGCCTCAACATCTTATTGATTTAGTCCGATGCCTCTACATCAACAACCGCTATTTCGTCAAAATAGACAACGACTGTTCAAATGTGTTCTCCATCAAGAAAGGCGTTAGACAGGGATGCATCCTCTCACCTTTGCTCTTTAATGTATATGGAGAGTATATAATGTGGAAAACTCTTGAGGGCTGGGAAAATGGGATTGCTGTTGGTGGAAAACGCAATTCCAACCTGCGATATGCAGACGACACCGTTCTCCTTGCTACAACTTTTGACGACATGAGGGAGATATTGCATAAATTGGAGGTGGAGAGTGGCAACTTAGGGCTTGCAATAAATAGGCAGAAAACCAAGCTTATGGTGATAGATCGTGCGGGAAAACTAGCGGGCTCCAATGGCATCCAGGGCATCGATACCGTGGACAGTTTTATTTATCTGGGCTCTAATATTAATAGTGAAGGCAGCTGCGTCCCGGAAATAAAGCGACGGATAGCCATGGCTAAGGATGCTATGTCGCGCCTCCAGAACATCTGGAAAAATCGTGGTATAGGTTTCAAGACTAAGGCCAGTTTGGTTTTCCCGATTTTCCTCTATGGAGTTGAGACGTGGACAATGCGAGCAAGAGAAAGACAGAGGATTGACGCATTCGAAATGTGGTGCTGGAGGCGGATGCTCCGAATCCCATGGACAGCCAAACGCACAAATGTGTCTGTCCTTTCTCAACTTAATATCAAGACCCGATTGTCTACGGTTTGCTTACAGCGTATTTTAATCTATTTTGGTCACATAATGCGAAGAGGAGATAGCAGGCTTGAAAAACTGGTAATTGTTGGCAATACCGAAGGAAAAAGAGCACGTTCCAGGTCGCCAACACGATGGTGCCAAGTAAAAGAAGGTACGTCCTCAAGCAAATTCCAGCAGGTGGTGATGGCAACTTTGGACCGGAATCGGTGGAGACAAATTGTCCGCTTGAAGGGGTCCAGTGACCACGATCCTCAGTAATGAGGGACCGACTGAAGAAGAAGAAACCAAAAAGGTAACCCTATTACTAAGCCTCCGCTGTCCGTCCGTCCGTCCGTCTGTCAGAGGGCTGTATCTCAAGAACCGTAATAGGTAGACAGTTCAAATTTTCACAGATTGATAATTTTTCACAGAAGAAAAATAAGGTTCCTGGTATAAAAAAACCGGCCAAGTGCGAGTCGGATTCGCACACGAAGGGTTCAGACCATTCGTGTGCGAATCCGACTCCCACTTAGCCGGTTTTTTCCTTTTGAGGTACGGAACCCTAATAAAATAAGTAACCATATTTTAAATGCCTTCTGATAAGCTATTCGTTAGGATTCGTTATTAAATACACAATTTGAATTTAGAATCTGCTTAGTAATCAGTGTTTAAAATATTCATAATTACGGCACACGGTTAGTTTTTTTATGAATAAGCGTGATAGAGTAGACAAATGACTTTTATGAGCTGTTACGTTTTCTATTAAATCTCAAAGTATGGGGCTACCCACGTGACATTTGGGTATCGCATGTCAATCCTACTTCGGGCTTTGTTACAATCGTGTACGTTAACAGAATGACACTTTGCTTAGACACTCTTAGCACCAATCTATTACCAAAACATGGTTATTATGGCAATTTCCTGGGAGGTCGTTATTGCAGAATGTTTTAAAGATGTACTTCTATTTGAGACTGAGGCCCGTATTACAAGTCAGTTTGAAGGATCTTCACACCAGTCAGTCGTCATGACAACGAAAAACCTTTGGTTAACGTCAATAAATAACGAGATTTAACGGTCAATATGAAAATTCAAGAGATTTGAGTTGGAGGACATAACTTGGAATTTATGAGTAAAACGCTTATACGCTATTCAATTTGTAGAAAATCTAATTAGGAAATCTAAAGATATAATTAAAGTTAGAACAGTTAGATTCCGATGTAGTGCGATGGGAAGGTCCCGGCCGCACTTATTCCTAAATTGTGTTCCTAATTAGATTTTGTTACAAGTGCTTCCAGAGTTCTATGAAGAAAAGTGGTTTCCTTCCAAAATCGCGAATTACGAAAAAGGTCAACTAACATACAAATGTAAAATGCAATATGCGACAACATGTAGGTAGGTACTACATACGTTGTTATTGTTTTAAGATTATCATGAAAACCATTGCAGGTCAGTATTTACTTAGTATTCGGTCGACATAATATGCAGCATTCGTACAATTTATGGATAAATTCCATAATTTATAAACGAATAATGCTAATTAATGAATATTTCACAAATAAACATTTTCCTTCCTCTGTAAACAAATATAATTGTTACAAAATAATATCCGGTCATGATGGGAACTAAATAAAAAGTCCAGGCTCCGCTACTATGACGTACGAATGTCAGCAAGATTCCGTTGTGTGAAAGGGAGAATGCTATGCGTTTGTATGGTTCCGTCTCGCTCTCAAAACGGATTCATAATGATTTTTAGACGTCTTAGTTACCCAGTTCTTATCTCATCAAGTTGAACGATAATAGAAATCATGCTTTGTGAGCCTCTTAAAATAACTTAGATAATATTTTACATAACACTTGTCACTCAACAGCACTCAAACCATTTCTAGTTTCCACCTTATAAACACATGAGTAAATTCAATGTTGATTATAAATCAATAAAAACAAAATATTTTTTTCAATTAAGAAAAACACAATACAATTAGTTACAAAGGGAAATTATTCTCAATTGTTTCCACAGGTTTTCATTTACCATAGCTAATTTATAAACTAACTAACTGCCTCCTATTGTAAAAGCAACCTTGATTGGTAGGCTGTAGGGTGTAATTTCGCATGGTGTGGCAAATCCTTGGGGCCGGTCAATGACCGGAGGTATTGCAATAACTATGCAACGCTAGGTTCGCGTTGAAAACTATATGTTCGTGCCTGATGCATGCTGGTTACTGACTATTATGGGTTTCAACATTTTATATTGTTATAGAACTTTTATGTCATGCAATGTTTTCCGAGGTCGATCTGTGGATGGGTGACCATCTTAACATACCGAGACTCCTGCGTGCTTCTGAAAGCACTCTAAGCCGCTGGTCTCGGCTGTCATTTGATCAGTCTTGACCGGATTGTCAGGAACCAGAAAATCACCAGCAGTCTTGCATTGGCAGTCGGTATTCAGCTGATTCCAATTTGACTGGCAGCCGACCCCAATTTTGTTGGTAAAACGCTAAGTAGTTGATGACATTCTATTTGGAGATTTGACGTGTTGCTGTTTTGTCTCTCCATGTGCACAACGCTGTCGTTGGCCACACTTTGTAGATCATCGATCTATTTGTATCACAAGGCAAAACATTAAAGGACAATGTGAGGTCATCAACTAGTTTTAAAACGATTTTCAGGACAATTCATAACTAACTACATCTAATTTCGATCAGCAATATCATAAAGCATCATTCTGCACCTGATTGAAAAGTTTTCACTTCCTTTGTCTTTATTTTTATCATTAAGTTACAACATTTTCAAAAAAAGTAATTATTCTAAAATACATGCAGTATTAAGGATACGAAGTGTACTGAGAATGATATTTGTAAAACTCAAAGCTGAGCACAATAATTTGGGATGACGATGTCCCGGAAAAGTATAAAATTCACATAATTAAGAGACAAAATATATTCAGTAGAGAGAAGTAAACGTCATGTACTCATATCATCACTTTAAGATCGACGTGAACGAATGTTTTTCAAAACAAAATGATACGTATATCACAGCTAACTAAAACATACGATGATATCCTCTGCAGTCATGCGATAGTGGCCACTGATACGCTACGTCATGGTGGGGCACGGGGTCTGGGGGGCTACTCTCTAACGAAATCCGTAGTTTCGGGCTTAGTTGCAGGCGGGCGTATTCTACTCCGTATCACCTACAGACTTACGATTAGTCCCGAACCCGAACTGAGAATGAATGACAACACGATTTCACAGTAACTGTCAAATCGTGTTATTATTAGTTCTCAGTGGTTAGGTGCCCCCCTGCTTTTGAAAATCTCCTTTTGGAAGTGGTGGAAGAAAACTAACGATTTTTACTATTACCAAACAACCATGTTTAGAGTTTTTCAATTTTAGGTGAATGCAAATCAAAAGTGTTCGAACATTTGTCTATGGGAGCTGGCATGGCCCCCTCGCCTCTTTATAGTGACTTTACCTCGACTTGGCCTCGCATAGACTAAATTTATTAGTGATTAAGTAATAGACTACTTTTAGTTTTAATTAATGTTACATCTGTCTGTTTTGTGCGAGTCCTAAATAAACATTTTTCTTTCTTTCTTTATCTCGGCAACGTGACACTTCAGGCACCATGTCCTAACATTTTTTGTTTGTTGCCTTGTGACGCAACTTTGAAAAAAAAAAATTGCGGCGGGGGGCTATGCCACAAAGGTTCTTACCCCTTTTGCGCTTATTCTTGATCACAAGTGTGAACTTGAATAGAAGTAACTACGAGTAGTAAATACGAGCAACAGGTGAAGTTTTGTAGCTTTAAAAAACAAAAATTTTGCTTTGGCGATCAGAAAACAACTGTTCCACCTAAAATGTATCTAGATCTGGTCTGGTCAAATCGTGGACCGACGCCCTGGTGAAGGTTGCGGGTATCCGACGCACAGGACCAGTTGTTGTGGCGACACTTCGAGCAGGTCTATGTCCAGCAGTGGACATCTTTCGACTGGTATATTGACTGGTCAAATCGTAAACTAAACTTAGTTCTGAGAAAACTGGGTGATGAATGATGATGGGAAAGAATCTGTTTCAATCCAAAATTCTTTGTTACCAGGTCGCTAGGTAGAAACAACAACATTTTTGTTGCGCTTCCAACTACCAAGTCTATTTGCACCCATTATTATTATTTAAACAACCTTTGCGTAACATTTGCCCACAAAGTAAATAATTTATGTACTAATAACTCTTGCACATAGTTGCATTGTTTTATGTAGAGTTACAAGCTGAAATAGCTTGCGGTAGGTCAAGCTTCTATGTGGAAGTCGGTCCTGCTGATGTCATCTAGCTTCCAGAGGAGCAACTTATAAGGTGAGGCAGTTCTGAGAACAATGTGACATGGCCTGCTTTGATTACATCCACAAAAAGGGATAGGTTAAAATAATATCAATCTGATATCGATTCCCTGCAGTTCAAAGGTTCTGTTCCAGAAAGAAAGAAAGAAAGAACGACCATTGATTAGTGTTGACGCAGCCTTTTGATGGTTCAAAAAATCAAACCTCCGAAAAAACTGAAAAGCATAAAAATAACTTTAGGTAATTTCGGAAGCCGCCGCGGTGTTTTTTTATTGTTTCTTCGTATTTCAACCAAAATTTAAAAAAAATGTGCCTACAAAAAATGCTACACATCTCTGCACTAAAGTCTGTGAATGAACAATAAATTACCCCTATTTTTCCCCCCCTTAGGGTAGGATTTTTTTTACAAATATTATATGGGACCACTTTCGAGGTATACCCTATCCAATAAAAAAGACTATTACTATGACGTGCCAACGCCATTTTGTTTAAATTTCTCGTGGTGCATAGCTCCATTTTTTCCACGTTGTTTCTTTATGAAGATCAGAGAATATTTGGGAGAATCTAATCTGTTCAAGGGTACCCGTGCTTTCACCCAAAAACAAAAACCAAGTTCCTTTGCTTGTTTCCAGAGTTATTTCGCCAAAAATAGTTTTTCTCTGTTGATTTTAATACTCATGCTTTGCACCTTGTCCATACCTTCAATGATAAATTCTTACAAAGACGAATTCTGGTTCAGGTTTTTTAATGAACTCTATAGCTTGTAATTGTTTAGTTTTTTCATAGTTTAATCTGCACCTTATACAAACATCCATTTTAAAGGATACAGTTACAACATTATATTCTATACCCACAGCTTGTAGATAGGCTTCCGCGTTGGATGTTGCACAACAGACAATTATGACCTATGTTTTACGACAAAACACGTACATAAAGATTGTGGCAGGTCAGCCTTGACTTGACAGTAAAAAAGTCCGTGAATATGCCAACAACAATTACAGTGAACTTGAAAGCCAGAATACCATCAGAAAAGCAACGAGACATTGAGGCTCTACGAGTCCCAAAGAAACGATTCGACCTAAAGGATCAGCGGAAGAGTAAGAAAAAGACATCAGTCCACTTGCCTGCATATCAAGTCCCCCCTCCTACCACCAATGCCATCATAATTCCGATAAGGAAGGCTCCGACTCCCTTTCATACCAGAATCATGAGACTAGTGATACTGGCAATGTCGACTTTTCAGGGTTGATATATATGATGGTGGTGGAATCATCCGGTAAAATCCTTGTTGGTTTATACCACTGTCAATGTAGATTTGCATATTATTATAACAAAATGCCTGAACGATTTATTTACCCATGTTTTGATGAAAATTAATAGTAAACTTATTTTCACGTTTCAAATTACAGTTATTATATTGGGTTTATCAGCAAGAAAACTGATAGTCGCAGAAAGTAATTGTAAGTGTTGATCTTATATACCAAATGCCTTAGCAACTGAAACCGTCAAATCAGCAAATACTTAGGCTAGTAAATAAACATTCTTACTAATCGTAACTTACCTACATTGTAGTTTACGAGCCTCTAGCCATACCTCCCTCCGTCGCAGTAAAATATTGTTTTCAAACGTTTAATGAGTTAAGACGTAGAAATAGATTGCGGTAGGTCAGCCTTGGGCATGAGTGCTGTTTGCTTCGGCAGAGCAAAACATGGCACCTACCTCACTGAAATCTGAAATCAATAATGCACTCAACGTCCATGCTCAAGGAAAATTCTACTCGTAAGACAGTATTTTGATATGCTCAATTGCTCAACAACCATCCTTAATTAATCCATTCAAATCCTCCTACTGTAGCAGGTTCCCATCAACGACACCGTACTGCCTTAGTAACGGTGTCATCCAGCTTGATGAGATTGTTATTATTGTATATTATAGTGATTCTGATATGAAAACTGTACTTTGCTTAAAAATCTAAACTTGATTATTAGTCTGCTATGATTTTGAGTTTAGATAATAATAAAACATAGCTGTACTTCAGGAATCGCTATTTACTGAAACAAACTGTTATGAAAAGGAAATTCAACATCGCTCTTATGGAAACGAAAAAAAAGGTTATACAAAACCGCAGTTAGACGCCATCTCAATGTACGTTCTCTGAAACTGAAATAACCTCCAGTTAATAACATATATCGATGATTTCAGCCCTGAAATATCACGTTACAGCTAAGTATTTACATAAATATTTCAGCTACATAGTAACGTTATTTATATGAAACTTCCGCCTCAATGGCACATTGTTACATAGTTTTATGTGTTATGTTATGTTCTACGTGCTATGTACTATGGTGCAGCGCTTGCGGTAGGTCAACCTAGGTGTTTACTGCACTTTGATGCCCATCACGCCTCCATTTTATGACCAGCTGGTCGATTCTGTAAACACTTCAACGTAGCGGAGTGATTATGAAGTGAACTGTTATTCCACCTTGATTGGATGGATTGACACCTCACTTCATGGTTACTTCAACTGAGTTTTCACGATTATATTTTATCAGAATAGCACTACTGGGTCATTCTAGTTTTAGAGGGATCATTTGCAAGTACTGAAAAACGACTGCGTTACTTTCTTCATACACAGATTTTTTTTATAGATGACAGCGATGCGGAGGAATAGTTTGACGCCTAAGTGTGTTAGTTCTTCTAGATACAACCTGTAGCTCTTAAGGGGTCATTGAACTCATCATTATGAACAACTTTCACGATGGGACCAACCCCGAAATCGCGAAAAAAATCAGCTGTTCAGTGCATTTCAGTTATTTTCGCAGTCGACTTTTTTTTCGCGATTTCAGTGTTGGTCTCATAGTGAAAGTGGTTCATAATGATGAGTTCAATGACCCCTTAAGAGATATTGCGTTTAATCTGTTACACCTTGTATGTACGTATTAAATTGATTATTTAGCTAGTCGTTGAAACAACAGTAGATTCATCAAATAAAACGTTTAATAACGCCTTTTCTTTCTTTCTTTTCTTTTCTCTCTTTAACGTTTTATGCATTAAATAAGTTTAAGTTTTTCATAAAAGTATAAAAAATATAGAAATATTATTATAAAATATAGAGATATAGAAAATATATATTATATATATATATATTATATTATAATATTATATTATAATAATAGATATATAAAACATATAGAAAAACGCGGGCGAAGTCGCGAGCGAAGCGTTAGCTTCGCTCGCGACTTCGCCCGCGTTTTTCTTATGGATCCCTATTTTTTTTAGTAATAAATATAGCCTATGTTACTCAGTGATAATGTAGCTTTCTAATGGTGAAAGAATTTTTGAAATCGATCCAGAAGTTTTTAAGTTTATCCGTCACATACAAAAATAGAAATATTTCCTTTTTATAATATTAGGGTACATTTCACTCAGGGACTGGTTTTTTAACCGACTTCTAAAAAAGGAGGAGGTATATAAAATAACTTTAATTTTGGAAGTCGAAACAACCAAAAACATATAGTGTTTTTTTATTTGGAAGTCGGTTGTATTTTTTTGTAAAAAAGTTTTTAAATACCAAAAGTTGAATAGCCCTCCCACATTTCCTTGTAATTCTAGAACAAAAATCATAACGTTATATGTATTACAGTTGAAGATATTTATAGTTGGTTATTTATGATAAGCTAGAGATGTGTCACGAGTTCACAGTATTGTTGTTTTATAACCACGAATAGGTATCTGTTTGCTTTTGATTTATTGGTTACGTTACGGTTAGATAATATCTACCTACGAGTAAAACAATATGATGTTGATTACATCGGAAAGTAAAACATAAAATATTATAGCTACTCTTTACTTTTATTTTTCTTTATTTATTTAAAGAGCGTTTATTCTAAACAGATTATGTCACCCTCTTCGTTACAAAAAGTGCCAATGACATCGAGTCTGTACATCATCCTGGCTGCTTTTGAAGTAGAAGCAGCCAGGATGCTGTTACATACCCCAGACTCGTTCTTATTATTAAATACCATCATCAAATGTTGTCTCTCCGGCTTGTTCCACACATACTCTTTACTTACCACATTACACTTTTAGGTAGGTGCCATCAATCCAGATATTTCGTCAGCTCATTTTAAACGATTGTATGCCTTCAAAATAGTTTATATCCCAGAATTATCACAGCAAGGTCGTTTGCATAATCAACTAACGATAAGGTACCTGTATTAATTTTGGTTACTATTACACTAACTGGATATTTTCGAGGAGTACCGTGATACCCAGTTAATGGGTTGTGGAGGTCTGGTAGGCAGCCGCTCCACGTAAAATACTGGTATTCAGCTGAATCTGGCTTGACTGGAAGCCGACCCCAATATAGTTGGGACAAGGCTGGGCAGATGATGATGACAACACTAATTGGATATTCTCATATCTTGAGAAAAAATTATGTAACAAACAATCTTATTAAATCTTTTTCCTTTTAGACTCAACACCCTTACAAAGAAATAACTATACAACGATATGTTTTTCACGATTTCAGTGTTGGTCACATGCAATGATGAGTACAATGACTCCTACAGGTATGCGTTTATTCTGTACGTAACACGTTGCATACATGAATTTACGAGTAACTGAAAGATTCAATAGATCCACAAGCACTAAAAATGATTTATAATTAAACACCATCAGCAAAGAGATATCCAAGATACCTCTTATTGAGCCTAAACAGCCACTAAAACCTTTAATTTATTCACCAATAAACAACAAGGCTTTATAAACCTGCACAACTTAGATCAATACGCGATCCGTCAGATAATGACGGATGATCAGTATGAACACAACTCACAGTAAAGATGTGCAGCTTGCACGACGCATTTATCCTCCCACTCTGCTGCTTGTGAAATTATGTCGGATTTAACCTGAATACTTGTGTTATTGTTCTAGTGTTAGACACAGCGATTGTTATTGAGGTAGGACACAATTACATGCCAAGTATTTCAGTTTACGATATATTATTGTTTGTAGGTAATTGAGATGCCATTGCTAACTAAGAATATTAAATTATTTATTCATCGTCAGCATCACCATTTCGCACACATCGATCGGTTTTCAAAGCCAATTCCCGAACAAAAACAAATTGACTTTAAATATCACCAATTGCATCAGACTGCTTAAAAACCGACTTGTTTAGAACTTTTAGTAATCGTTAGCGGTCAGGTATTTTCACAAAATCAACGTTTTATTTGCTACATTTTAGCGAGTTATATTTTTTGGAATCGTCTCCTCGATATCTTTATTTAGAAACCCTACTCGATAGGTTTTGAGAAATAGTTGAAGATGTATTAAATTAATAATAATATATTTTTTATAATTTTTATATACCCAGTGTCTTTCTCTCGCAATCAAGAAGATCTCGAATTTAACGATGCCTCTCAAGTAGAAATCCATCAAGCCGTGTAGGCGGCTACAGAGCGTGCCAGAGAAATATACCTACATACATACCTCTACATACGAAAATCCCTCCTTCTGGTGCAGTCGGGTAAAAGCGTTCAAATTCACAACATCATTTCAGCGACAATTAAGAGGAAATGCTGGCGGCGAGACTTTGTATGTAAAAAGTCATAATTCGAGGTTTGGCTCTCGACTGTTTTCTCCTCCAATATTGGACCGATTTAAGAGATATTTCACAAACTGAATAAGAAGGATATTTACTGTGTCCTTTTTGATGATTTATTAATCGTATAAGCACTAGAATTCTCACAAAATGCCCCAAATTGTCCGATAAATCGCTGTCAACAGAGCCGCTCTAGTGTACAAATTTGGCAACTATAAATAAAAAAAGGAAAACATAGAGACACAGTATACATCCTTCTTATTCAGTTTGTGTAAATAGCTCTTATATCGGTCCAATATTGGAGGAGAAACAGTCGAGAGCCAAACCTTGAATTATGACTTTATACATACAAAGTCTCGCCGCCAGCATTTCCTCTTAATGCAAAACTTGTCAAAATGTAGGGGAATCAGAGGTTTTTGTGACTGTTTGTGACTATGATGCGAATGTGAGTACCTCTTAAACATTCGAGAATTGGCCCTTTGTGCATCGGCGGTCCTCATTAGGTGAACGGTTCACTCCATCATCATCAATCTATCGATCGACCAGAATTATAATTATTGTGCTGCGATTCCCTGTCACATTATTAAAAAAGTTTTTCGCCAGTGCCAACACTTCTGTTAGCTTCATTTCTTAATGTTTACCTAGTATATTTCAAGATGACAAAACAATAGGCGACTGCATTCTCAAATGCATTTTGGTAACAACATGTCACAAATCTAGCCACATGTTCCTGGCAGTCGCCAAGAGTCGTTATTACAGCAATTACTATAGAAAGTAGTTTCTAGGAAGCTAAGAATATTCCACAGAAACTTATTCTGTTTCTAAGAACTGCGCTCAGAACGATGCAGCGTCCCACACGAATGTAAAACAATATTAGACATGACATTTAACGTAAACACTTCACTTTTCGACTTTACAACGTTTAATAACAATGGTCACTTGTTTGTTTTTACTCAATTGAAATGTATCATAAAAGCAAGTCTAAGAAAAATATGCTCACGAAGTACTAAAGTACTTAGGTACGCTAAACCTGTGTTTGACGTCAGAGGTTGGGTTTCGGATTTGTTTTTTCTAAGGAAGCGAATCAGCTAGTTAGTGGCGGTCGTACGATATTTTTTTTGCGTTTTTGTGTAATTGGAGGTGCGGAGATTGTGCGAAAATGAGACTCGTGTCTGAAATGCGCGCAAGGTGCACGTGAGGGTAGTGTGGGAAAATGCGCAGCAAAAAAGTTAAGGCTTGTAATGGAAAACTTAACGAAAAAATTGATTTTCCTTTAAATATATCAAACGCATTTTGTTAGAAAAGTAGGTACTGGTTTGATAGGGATACGGATTTTTAGATAAATAGATGAACTTATGAAGCATTATAGTTTGTTGAATTCCAAACTTTAAATCCTATAGCTATTTTAGACCGGTTAGAAGACTACTCAAAAACAGCTAAAAAGTAAAAATACCCGTATCCTCTTACCACTTAAACCACGTAATAATTAGCCTGAACAAACACCGACTCGTTTTACGACCACTAGCGACTCTCCGAACTATAAAACACAATCCTTCCAAAAATACATCCCTAAAAGTTTAAGTTCTTCGGAATAAAGTTCTTCACAGACAGGAGCAGAGCGACAACGGCGACGTGACAACACTTTTCGTAGATATTGTTCTATTTGTAGACAAGTATTTTCATAAAAAGCGCGTTGTCGCATTGTCGCGCTCTGCCCGTCTGCGTGGGCCTTAAAGACACTTTCAAAGGAGACAAAATTAGTTTATTTCCCTTGTGGAAACATTGCCTTAGGTGACGATTAGGTAATTATAGTTCAATGACACTTTAAAAATGCATGAGGCCGAGGACACTTGCGCTTGGCGGCTCGCCAGTAGGAGTTACATCTCGTGCTATAGGCGCTTCCCTATGGTACCGTTTGTGCTGTGTAATGCTGGCATGGTTTGCACGTTGGCCATTTATTCGTATAGTGTAGTGTGAACACTATCTCACCTAAATATGGAAAGCAATGATGTGGTCAACGATGCAGCACATTTGTCTTGAAGTAACTTATTCTCTCTTGACTTAAAGACCCCACGTTGTAGCTATCAGCAAACACAGACTCATTCCAATCCTTAGCTGTACGCACAATGAAAGTATTCCCAAAACGCTTCGTGAGTGAACTAATGCGTGGGTAATTGCAATGAATGAATTGCATAGTGATAGTCATCACACGAGGGAATGTTTACTTTAATCTTGGGTTATCATAAAGGACCTAGTTTTTTTTTCTTCTCTAGTGTGGAAAAGAATCCTCTGAATGTGAATGTCAGTACCTACCTAGAGCAGTGGAGTTTGCGTTGTCGCGTCGTGGCAAGCTATGGAGAACGCCTATGTAAAGCCGTTGATGTCTTTTGTCTGTAATGTTAGTAATCACCATAGATTACAGAAACCAGTGACTGCAGAAATGGTTGTATTTTCTCTCACTAACTTGAACTCTGTAAAAAACAAGTCTTCTTCTGTTTGTAAACTGTCCGGTTTTCAGTGCGAATGCGTCCGCATTTCTTTTACGACACCACTAATAAGTAATTAAAATCTTGAACTGAACTCGGAAATGCGCATTCCAACCTTCAAAAGTTAACGCTGAAATTTTGGCAACTGAAACAGTTCCTTATCATAAAATTTGAACTATTTGTCCCACTTTTACAGTCTTTCTTAATTAGCCACCTACTCATTTGAGTCATTTGAATGCAAAAATAAAAATAAAAAAAACAATATAAAAATACGCCGCTTTGCATTGTATGTGACGCATATTTTCTTTGATTGTTGTAGTTTTTCTTTTTTTTTTATGCTTCATTTTGATTGTTAGTTTTGCACTTCGCAGTATTTTGTAGAAACCATTTTAATGCCGTAGATATTTGTTACCAGTGCATCTACCAAATCAATATTTTTTTCATTAAATTTTCTTTCCCACTTTGATTTCAGGACTTCAGCATCCAGGCCTCGACCCCGGAACAGTGTCGCACAGCAAGGGGGCGTGGCCTCAGCTAGCCTCAGGGTAATTATCGCTGCGTACGTGCGCCTGCACACGCGTGTTGCGGCAGGTCACTCACTCGCCACACTAGCGCTGCCGCGCGGCGCCACCACCTGTATTTAAATATTGTAGAGAGCTTTTAGCTCTCTTTTATGTATGTCGCGAACACGCGATGTAATCTAAGGTTAGATTAGGTAATCATTGTACTAGATCTTTCTGTCATTGATATTTTGGAAATATCAACTGAATTAAGTGATAAGATCATTGATTTAGGTCTCCTTTATCTTCTGTTTACATCATAATGCAGTTTGCAAAAGTAACAAAATTATAGCAAATTACCGAATTCACATTTTTTTGTGCTTATTTTTATAATCGTTTTTTTTTTTATAACTAGGTATTTTTTTTTATTTATAAGTTTCTCCGGCCATACATACAGACTTATAAACTTACACTAATTATCTCAATATCATGTACAAACGCGTATAAAAACAAAATAAATCATTGAGCTTCAAAAAATGGTCGACATCGCTGTCAATAGCAAAAGTGCCCAGAACACTGGCAGCATTGCCGCGTTGAATAGTAAGGATTCTTTGGCCGAAGAGAAGCCCAGCCCTCTGGTCACGTGAACAGTCGAAGTTGTTTGTTAATGTCCTGAAAGAGTCGATGCGCATGCATACTCTTCCTTAGAACCTATTTCTCAATACTCCAGCCAGATTTTAACTTTGAAATCATCCTTATAACCTCCGGCTTTCTTCAAGGATTGTCCTGATAGACCTGATGATCTTCACTCAATGACCTGATGAGACAACAGCTTGGACTAGACATCATAAAATCCGTGCATATTATCTAACCAAACACAAACTAATCGTACATGTAATAATTCATCAAAAACTGTTTGTTTGCCAAACTGCATATAAAATAGTGCTGTGTGCGTGACAAGTGAATGTCACTCGTTATAATAGTGACGGCGTCATCTGCCAACATCATAGCAGGCTGTCGTTTATGCGTTCATTACTCTCGAGTGTTGAGGTGGTCAATTTAAAAGTACCTTGATACCTTTTTATGCGGAATGTGCTTGCTCTTGACCTCGTTCACGCCTGATGGAAAGCGATGCATGAGGTCTATGATGGAGCGAGCGTGCCCAGAAGATTCCTGTTCACTCTTGCTTTGAAGGCAGACGCGTTATATATGGACGGGAACACAGACGCTGGCAGAGAGTTCCACACTTTAGCTGTGCGCAGAGTAAATGTGGATTAGAAGTGCTGGGTACGTGCGGATGGTACCCTGCAGTACGTCTGGTAGTAAAAGGGCGATGGTGGGATCAGGTCGTGGAGTTCCTGCGCACACTCTCCGTGAAGTACAGTCTGCAGAAGACCGACAGGCAAGCAACTGCTATTCTCTAAAAACATTTTCTTATCTCGACAGTAGAATTCGAAGTGAGTTTCAAATGAAGATCTTTATGTTGTGTGCAATAAAGCTCACTTTTTGAGTTTTATCACTCAGGTGAAGCTCGATATCGAAATAGTTTCTTACAGAATAGACTAGCAGTAGTAGTTCGAGTGACTGACAGACAACGCAGTGATTACTCATCAGTTAACTTAAGAATTTTATATATTACCATATTGATTGATAGAGGAGCTCGTGACTAAATAATAACTGCCGCACGGGTCGATCTTCAAGGTTAAGCAACGCTTGTCAAGGTTGGTCTGTCGATGGGTGACCATCTTAACATACCGAGTTTCCTCCGTGCCTCGGAAAGCACTTTAAGCCGTTGGTCCCGGCTGTCATTTGTGCATCTTTGACAGTCGTAAGTCGTAACGGATTGTTAGAAGCCAGTAAATCTGATTCCAGTCTTGCCATGAAGTACCGTGTTACCCAGTCAATGGGTTGTGGAGGTCTGGTAGGCAGCCGCTCCACGTAAAATACTGGTATTCAGCTAAATCCGTTGTTTGAATGGAAGCCGACCCCAATATAGTTGGGACAAGGCTAGGCAGATGATGATGAGGATATTAATTGATGATTGATTGATTGGAAAAGCATCAGCCAACATTATGGCACTTTTCGTAGTTCTAAATCGCATCTTGATGCCCAAAATGCTAGTTGTAACTTTTGTTACAGGAGGTCAATGTCCTGCAGTACATAATCTCCAAAATGCTAATAAGAATATCTCAATTAATACCGCATACAGGAAATATTAAAGTGACCTAATTTCCAAACCGGACCAAACCAACATTGAAACATTATATTTCATAGTTATTAAAATATCAGTAATATTGTATTTCATTCTTCATTATTTTGTTTTGTAATTACCGCAATACCGGTTCCTAGGTATATTGATAAATGTAATTAATAATATTGTATTGCAATAATAATAACGGTTTTAAAAATTTCGAAAACCTTGCGCTGAAGTTTTAAGAGTTCACTGAAAGGATAATTTGAAATAAAAAATAACATTGCTAAAGCTGATATGAATTTAACAAATAAATGATTTGATAAGTTCTGTTGTTTGCGGTAATAGTTTATTAACGTTACGGGATGTAGTCCGACACGTGTTTTGACTCAGATTGCTTTGTTGTGGTTTAATTAAGTGAAAAATAATGGAAAATAGATCCATCTGAACAATAGTCTTATTTATTTTTCTTAAGGTTTATGAGACTTCATGCGTTCATGAAGTTTTCTTCATGATTAAACCCCAATAAATGATAAATGATATTTATTTTGCAAATAGGTTACAAGTTAATCTTTTACACGTCAATTTTTTTTGACATATTTATCTAGATGAGGCCGGATGTTTCCTAGCTGACTACCCTGAGAAGAAACACCGAAACAAACTCAGAGGTCACAGTCTCTTTTGAAGTCCATACAATTGCCAATAACATATGAAAAACATGTAGGTTAAGGTCTGAGGTGGCCTTTTGAGGAAAGCACCACGCAGGTTTGAGTGGGCTTGTCCAGACAGTGCAAGCCTTTGTCAGTAATCGTGCAGCTCAACTCAAAACTTTGAGGAGCTCAACGAACCGACGAACAATACCAAAGTAAGGATATTTGGGTAAGCCGCATAATATACTCAAACTGCCAGACAGTCATGAAATCAATCCTTAAAATAACGACCTACATAGTCCTCATACTTACAATACATCATTTTTTTAAGAACCATGCAGATTAGTGTCTGAGATGGTCTTTAGAAGAAAGAACCACACAGATTTGAGTGAACCTGTCCAGTCAGTGCAAGCCTTTGTCAGCAGTCGTGTAGCTCAACTCAGATCCACATAGGAGCTCAACAACTCGACGAACAATACCAAAGAAAGGACATTTGTGTAGGCCGTACAAAGCACTCAAACTGCCAGACAAACATTAAAGTTACTCAATGAAATAAAAAATAATCCACATAGTCCCCATTCATAATAAAAATAATGATAAATTTAATGTCAAATTGTATATGAAAAATTAAATTAAAATGTCAAATTGTATATAATAAAAAGAAAAATGTCAAATTGTATATAAAAAAAATTGTACAAAAGTCAAATTGTGTATAATAAAAGAAAATGTCAAAAGTAAAACTAAAAAATCGATAAAAAAAAAATGACAATGTATAAACCAAGCAAATAAATATACATTGACAATAATAATAAAAACAGAGACTGTGCAAGTGTATTTCATTGGAACAGCTCAATCAAGCCTTTTTGTCTTCAAGATAATCTTTTATGTTGTAAAAAGCCTTCTGGCAAAGTTTACGCTTTACAAATGCTTTGAATTTATTTATGCTTAGATCTTGAATGTGACTTGGAAGTTTATTATAAAAGCGTATACATTGGCATCTAAATGAGCCCCCTATTTTTTTAAGCCTGGTTACAGGAACAACAAATTTATGTTTATTCCTAGTATTAACATTATGTATATCACTGTATTTTTTAAACATTTTAATATTTTTATGGGCATACAAAATATTTTCATAAATAAACTGAGAAGGGACAGTCATTATATTTATATCTTTAAATTTATCTCTGAGGGAGTATCTAGGACTTAATTTATAAATTGAACGAATAGCTCTTTTCTGCAAAACAAAAATTGTCTGGATATCGGCAGCATTCCCCCATAATAGAATACCATACGACATGACACTGTGGAAATAACTAAAGTAAACTAAACGGGCTGTTTCTAAATCAGTTAAATTTCTAATTTTTCTGACAGCGTATGCAGCAGAGCTAAGTTTTTTCGATAATTTATCTATATGTGGTCCTCACTGAAGCTTAGCATCTAAAGTTATGCCTAAGAACACAGTAGTATCTTCAGGAGTCAGCTCTTTACCCCTTATTAGCACACTAGTATCCACTTGCCTAACCTGAGGCATCGTAAACCTAATACATTTAGTTTTTTTTTCATTGAGATTTAAGTTATTAACATTAAACCAGTGTACTATTTTTGAAAGAACGTTATTTATATCGTTAGTAACCGGTTGCTGACGTTTAAGTTTAAATAAAAGTGAAGTGTCATCTGCAAACAACACTATTTCTTGACTATCCTTTATGAGGTAAGGCAAGTCATTAATATAAACAAGAAACAAAAATGGGCCAAGAATTGAACCCTGGAGGACACCCATTGTTACGGTACATCCAGGAGATCTTTTCCCGTTCACGTCAACTCTCTGGATCCTATCACTCAAGTATGAAGTAATAAGATCCAGTGAGGAGTTCCGGATCCCGTAGTGGTGTAGTTTCCTGATCAATGTTTCATGAAAAACACAGTCGAATGCCTTGGATAGGTCGCAAAAAATTCCCAGAGCATCGCATTTGTCTTCCCATGCATTATAAATATGTCTTAAAAGTTCAACACTAGTTCACATCAGTTGTTGAACGACCCCTTGTAAAACCAAATTGTTTGGTATGTAGAAGTTTGTGTCTGTTAAAAAATCTTTGCAACTGCTCTAAAATAAGCTTTTCAAATATCTTACTAAAGGTGGGTAGCACTGAAATAGGTCTATAATTAGTGGGGTCAAATGTACTACCCGCTTTAAACAATGGTATTACTTTACTATGCTTCATTAGGTCAGGAAACTCACCACAATCAATACAATTATTAAAAATAAGTACTAAAGTAGGAGCCACAATGGTAATAATGGACTTTGCAACGTCCACTGAATTATCCCATAAATCTGCAGTCTTTTTCACATTCAAACTGTTAAATGTTTTAATTATATCTGTACCAGTGACATGTTGGAAACTAAATTCGGAATCGCAAACTTTAACATTTTCTTTAAGCAGAGACTCTGCTGCAGTGGGTGATGAGTTCAGAGATTTTGTTGTTAAAATAGGAATCTTTGAAAAAAAAATTTCAATACGAAATCAAGGCACCACGTCTTTCCAAGAGGTATTTTTTGTGAAAAGTCCGCCTCATTATTCCTAGCCACTGCTACTCCTGAGTTCCAGTATCAACAGTTTCGACCACCAGAAAAGCGCTAATGAGCACAATGAGACCCGAAGAATATATCCAACTGTCCTGGCTTCCGAAAGGAAATGAAGACAGTCGCCATCGCAGTCGCTATGTGTCAAAAATTTAGGGAAATCGGAGTGTTTTTTAACCGACTTCAAAAAAAAGGAGGTTCTCAATTCGGTTGTATTTCTTTTTTTATGCTCGTTAGTGCTCATTGGATGTTAATTTGGAAATAAAATCATTTCATTTTTCATAACTCCGTCATCATCGCAGTCGCTATCTGTCAAAAATTTAGGGAAATCGGAGTGTTTTTTAACCGACTTCAAAAAAAAGAAGGAGGTTCTCAATTCGGTTGTATTTCTTTTTTTATGCTCGTTAGTGCTCATTGGATGTTAATTTGGAAATAAAATCATTTCATTTTTCATTTCATTTCATTTTTCATAATTCCGTCATCATCGCAGTCGCTATCTGTCAAAAATTTAGGGAAATCGGAGTGATTTTTAACCGACTTCAAAAAAAAGAAGGAGGTTCTCAATTCGGTTGTATTTCTTTTTTTATGCTCGTTCGTGCTCATTGGATGTTAATTTGGAAATTAAATGTATTTCATTTGTCATTTCATTTCATTTTTCATAACTCCGTCATTTATGAACCGATTTCAAAAATTCTTGTTTTATCTGAAAGAATATATTTCCCGATTGGTCCCATAGAAATATCAAAATAAGTTAGGAAGTTTGGCTTTTAAATCAAAATGCTGGTATTCGTTTACTTGGATGACGGTTTTTTGTTATACAAGTAAACGAAATTGCGTATTTTGCTTTCCTGCGATTTTCCAGTGGTGTTGTTAGGTGTGGGGTACCACAAACAAAGTGAAATAAAAAAATTGCTGATGGATAATCAGTCCTTGAAAAATGAACACTGGTAGTCAGCTGTATCAGGTTGGACTGTTAGCCGACCCCAACTTATATTGTAACCAGCTTCTGCCCGCGACTTCGTACGCGCGTATCGTTTTTTCCCGTTCCCGTAAGTATTTTGGGAAATCCTCTATTAGTGCTCCCTAATACTCTCCAATGAACTTACGTACCACAGCTTTCCACGACCAGTACTTTCAGCTGTGCGTTGTCTGTCAGTCACACAATAACGGATTAGTTTTCCTCTATACTGCATGACTAAAGGCAATCAATCAATCATATATTAATTTGCAAACATGGGTATTGGTACATAGATGTTCTTTTTAAATAGTATAGTACTTCATATTTTACCGTCGCAAGGGCATGCAAATAATATTGAATTGCAGTGGAAGGACTCGTCCAAACATCGCAACAACGGAATCTTCTGATGTTTACAGGATGTCAATCTTGTAGTAAAGAGCCCTTCAGATAAAATAAACGAAACAAAACAACACATCATCGCATTATCTCCTTTAATTGCAGAATTAAGTACAAACGCGGCGACACAAACAAACTGTTCTCGCTATCGGCGCTAGGCCGGTACTCACAGGAAACTCGCTCACACACGCGAGCTAAACACAGTACATTAATTAGCGACACACTACGATAATAATATACTTCCCGAGGCTTTATCACGTGCTAATAATATATTGTTTATAATTTAGTTAATCCTATCCTACAATGTGGTCTGCAGACGATCTATAATTTATTTATAGGCTTACAAATCTCGGTACCTATTTCAATTTACATTCGTCGCCATGATCAGATTTTCTAACAGGTGAGTAGTGCCATTAAGATAAAAGAAATCCTTAGGGCCTGAGGATTTTTTAATATATTTGAACTAAGTTTTCAATTAATGGGTTGTGGAGGTCTACTAGAAAGCCGCTCCACGTAAAATACTGGTATTCAGCTGAATCCGGTTTGACTGGGAGTCGACCCCAATATAGTTGGGAAAGGCAGATGATGAAAATAAGTTTTCAATAGAATTATGAAGTAGTTTTTGTACTAAATAACAGAGTATCGAGTAGGTAATATCTCTAACCAGGTTGCTCATACCCGGAGTTAAAATAACAAAGGAATATTTACGGACACGATCTATAATAGGATAAGGATATTGCACCACAACTTGGGATAAAACTGCGCCTATTTTCCTGGTCCAGATTTTTAAACTACGCCATTATTCATACAATTTTATTTTTTTTACTTTTTGAATCTATTTGATACCGCAGATCATCCCAGTGACTATACGGAAAAAAACTGGCCAAGTGCGTGTCGGACGCGCGTGCAAAGGGTTCCGAAGGAATTTTATTTTTTTAATATGTTAATTTAACACTATAGATTTCTTATAGGTTTTCCTGTAATCTATCGGTAAAGATCTATTATCTCCATTTTTTTTTAAATTTTAGGCTCAGTAGTTTCGGAGATAAGAGGGGGGGCATGGTCATTTTTCGTCTAGTTTCCTTAATAACTTCAAAACAATTTATTTTAAAATTAAAAAAAATATAATTAAGACCCTCACAGTAAGCCCTTTCATTTGATATGTCACACGATATTTTTTATAAAACTTTTTTTGGAATTTTCTACTTTGACCCCCAAAAGTGACCTTAATACTGAAAATTTAATCATTTGCGTAACGCGTCCGTGTTCGGGTCACAGAAGTCCATATGTGTACCAAATTCCAACAGAATCGATCCAGTGGATCCGGAGAAAACTGGCTGTGACAGACGGACAGACAGACAGACAGACAGACAGACAGACAGACTGACAGACAGACAGACAGACAGACAGACAGACAGTCAGACAGACAGACAGACAGACAGACAGACAGACAGACACCTGAGTGATCCAAAAGGGTTCCGTTTTATTTTGGAACCCCAAAAACTACAAGGGTTTAGTCATCAACGAAAAAATCGTGGACTGATTTGTCGGTCGTCATCAAGAATCCTAATTAAATGGGTCCTTTCAATTGACGTTGTTGCCGCTAGCGGAGCGCTGTGCCGGAACTCATGATTTCATCAGTTTGGTAATTGTACTATTTTAGCTATTTTTGACGCTTATCTTGTGTATATTTACGAAAACAGTACGAGGTAAATGCGTGCTGACCTACTTTTTTAATTCATAAATTAAATTAAATAGGTACACCTTTTGCTTTGTGGGAATGATGGTTTAGTGTTATGAGTGTGATTCTTTTAATTTTTGCGTGAACGTGCTATATCAAACAGGTATTTCAAGCAAGGGTTTTCACATTTTTAACAAACTGATCAAGAGCGAGTCGGACTCGCGCACCGAGGGTTCCGTCCGTCCATACGCCTCGCCGATATCCTCTATATTATAGTGTTAAAATTAGATATTCTATATAATTTTAACACTGCGGTGTATATTGCAGTTTTAGATCCAGCGCCATCTCTTAACTGATAGTGGAACTAATTTAGATATATCGTTTTATTTTTCCTATAATCTTTACATAAACTTCTATCACATAGAATCATTTCAGATATTTCTCTTTGTAAACTTTGGAGATAATGGGGGGGGGGTAATAGTCATTTTTCTTTCATTTTTCGTTGTTCTAGTAGCCCCACTTCGAATTTTTAAGAACCCCTTTCAGTCGCTGTTGCAAAAAAAAATACAATTTTATTTCTTTCTTATTTGTTAAATAGTTGAGCAAACGTTATCTTAAACTATTCCAAATTTCAAGTTGATAGCATTAGTAGTTCTTGAGATATCCAGCTGTGACAGACGAACAGACTAAGATACGTTTTGTGTATTTTGCCATTTTGGTACGGAACCCTAATAAAGAAGCCTTATGTTTAAATGTTTTGTCGTTATGATTTTTTTTAAACGTACTAATTTTAGCAGTTTCCGTGATAAACAGACAAGCTAACAAACAATGTTCAATATTTATTAAGTTCAGAGAGCAGTTCCTAGCTGTGATGTCTATTTATATAAAACTAGTTATTACGAGGATGTAGGTACAAGGAAGTATTTCAGGAAGTAGTCTATCAGCACGTAGACGTACGCCACTTCAGGCTATGTTTGTTGCTACGCCATCTCTTCCGCTTCTGTCTATAAACGTATCTACAGTCAGCTGCATGTCACCTGTAGCTATCAAATCCACCCTTACTGCCACGACAGAAAGGTGCTATCAATATTGGACAGTTACCGGGGATGTACAGTCGACTGTACATAACAGCCTGCTTTTGATTTCCTCATATGACTCGATGTTGGTGTAAATAACTAATTAATGCGGATAATGTTGGTACCTGCCTATTTTGGACATCATGTAGTTATAATAATGATCATGTTTGTTTGTACACTCATCTAAAATAATGATTACCTACCTAGATACCTAATTGTAAGGATAATAAAGAGGAGGCAGGTAATACATCAAAAATATGACTTTAAGGATGGGAAATAATCAATTGACTCCTCCCGCTCTGGCGGAGCAGAAGGGAGTGTCAGACTCTTACTGACTAAAACCCATCCGTGTTCCTCCTAATGCCCTTTGTGTTCCAGGGCCGCGGTGACTCTTTCCAACGAATTCCGCTACCCTGGCAGGCACTAGCTCTAGTGGGCCCCGTCTTCTATGCTGACCCCGTCTTCTATGTATGACTTGAATTTGAGAAGATTTGTCGATAGTTTTCAGGTTTTTAGGTACTAAATAATTTTGATTTTGTTCTATAAATATTTGCAAATCGGCTCTTTACTGAATCTACTTCTTACTGCTACACCTTGCTTCTGACATCATAATTCCAAGATATAAAGGGGCCTATGCGCTATCCCAGACTATAATCTAACTATTTGCGTCCAGCCGTTCTGACGTGAAGCATGATTGAGTAACAAACAGCCATCCATCCAAACTTTCGCATTAATAATATTAGTATTATTAAGACAGCAAGAAAAATATCGTCACTCTAAGTAACCATTACGCCTTTTCCCCACATCAGAAGACATGCCCGAAACGCTTTGCTACTTCTTTGAACCCAAAATCTAATTCCGCCGAACATCCAAACTCACTTACGTACATCTTCAGCAAACAGCGGAACTACGCATAACCGTCCGTAACGCGTAACTACCCGTCGTCGGTAGATCGAACCGTCCCGCGTCCGCAGCAGGGCCCCGTCGGGGGGCACTTAGCGAGATTGTCTCAACACGAGCCCGGCGCGGCGCCCCCGAGCCCCGACCCCCGACCAATACTTATGAAATATCACAAGGTTACTGCGTTTTTGAGGAAGCCGGGGAGAAAGGGGACAAACGGCACGCTGTTTGTTCACCGCTTCGGGGATTACTTAATAATTAATTGAAAACGTAAGTGGAGGAGATAGGGGAAATTGAATCTATTTGTTGTTCCGGTTAAAAATAATCACGGTGGAGTTTCAGATTGAATTTTTAATTTTGGCTGCCTGAAAAATTGGTGAATTACATTAACAGATGTGATTTCTTATCCTGATAATTAAGAAAATGTTTTAAGATCTCTTTCGATCGTTTGCTTTGGCATAACTCTCGAAACTGGCTTATATATGTTTATTTAAACCAATTTGTGATAAACTAATAACTGAAAAATCAAAGTAAAAAAAAACTTGAACAGAACATTCTAGACGAAATCAAATACCTATAAACTCGAAGCTAATCAAATCAATATTGTTAGTTACTGGGTCAAATCTGTTTACTCGACAAGCACTGTAACTGTTACCAAGGAAAACGAGCTTATTTTCATAATTACAAACAAGTCTAAATATACCGCTGCGAGGCTCGATCACCACCGTACGAGGAAAAGAGACAGCAATAGTGTAGAATTACTATTGTATAACAATAACAATATAAACAATTGGTTTGCTTACCCAACCGTGACGAGGTGCTTGTGGCTCCTATTTCGCGAAATATGGACAAAATCGTGGCAATGTTTGTCCTTAAAAGTGGCTTTGTAGTCCAGTTTTGTAAGAAAAATAAGCGGATTATATTGTCGCTTAGCAAGCGAAAGTTTGAGCGGTGGCAGCGAAGTCTGTTTCCTTAAAAACAAAGTCGTATTTTTGTTGAGTCATCGTCTGTAATAATCCTCTGAATTAGCGGTGTATGGTCGTCTTAGAGGACACAATCAGCACATTTTCCTATTTATTTCTAATGCTGTTTATAATATGCAAAGCATTCTTGGTAAAAAGTGGCATGGAAATGACTTTTCTATGTTTCTATACACAAATATTACCTTCCTACATAAATAAAACAAAGCCGTCATAATTGCAAGGTTCCGCCGGAACCCTAAACTAAATTGAAATATCACTATGTAGAGGATATTGTCTCTATATCCGCCATTTGCATAAAGATCCAATTCTTGTTAGACCGAAATGCATTATCCAAGTTCTATCCCTGTCTCTCCCTTCTCATTTAATATGTTCATCTCTGTCTAAGCAATCATGCGGTCCCTTCATTAATGCAAATACCGTCAGACCATAACTCATGCGAGTTACCCCAACGTAACGCAATAAAAGGCTTTCCCTCCGTTGGCTGCAATACATTACTCGCTGACAAGCGTGCTTGCCTTCACAATTTATAGCTTCACGCGTCGATGGATAGCGTCCTGCCGTCCGTATTGCGCACTACCTTGTGAAATAATAAAGATGTACGATTTACAACGTTTGAAGTTTGAAGATGTCCTTTTGACCCGATTTCACTCCAGCGTTCGCCTAATGAAAATATATTGAAATGTCCTCGAGCAAGGGGTTGAGAGGAATCTGATCAGCTGATTTATAACTATCCTATGGCACTACATGTCGGAACGTATTACGACGAAATATTTAGTGCGGTATAAGGGAAATTGGGTTCTACATATACTCTTCGCTTCCCAATACATTGAGACAAGTTGATAACGACGTATATTGAGATTAAAGTATTTCATCCCGATCCTACATTTATTTGAGCACAAATTCGATGAGCATAAGGATAATATCGTTATGCCCTCTTCTGTCGAAAGGAAACAATAATAATATTGTCCAAGTGCTAACATATGACCGAGAGTCAAGGCAGTCTCGTTAAAGATACACCTACGTTAAATGTTAATAAAGACAACTATTCACCGTGCGATCGAGGATGGTGAATATGTTTAGTCATATAAGAATAAGTCTGCCCACAGCAGTTTTCAACTTCTGAAAGTTAACTAGTCTCCAAAGCCTTATCTATTTAAATCATAATCAAATTCAGCGCTTTGTTCACATGAGTATTAACTTCCCGTCACTCAGAGTTATCTTACTTTGATACTTTTTACAGGAAGAGAGAAAACTAGTTGGTAGCCAGGAGTGATGTCAGCATAGTAGAGGTTACCAGGGTTGCGGAATTTGCTCGAAAGATTCACCGCAGCCCTGTAACGCAAAGGGCATTAGGAGGTACACGGATGGGTTTTAGTCAGTAAGAGTCTGGCACTCCGTTCTGCTCCGCCCAGAGCGGGAGGAGTCATTTGATGATTTCCCATCCTTAAAAAAATAAGGGGCTCTTTTTTGTGGAGACTAGTTATTTATTATTTTAAGTGTAGTGAATAAGCAGCTTTATATTAACAAGTGACCTCAGAACTCAGGAGGTCAATTTCATTATTTAACTTTAAGCTGAAAATATATTATTATTGTGTTTACTTATCGAATGTAAACGTTAAATTATGTGCCTTTAACCTTTCTTTAATTAACTTATATTATTCTTGGATGTAAAATGTTTTCTTTTGTATTTTTGCAAGATTTTAATGTTCCCTACAAGCTTGCCCATCAAATACTTGCCTAATTGAAATTTAAAATATAATCTTTAATTTATTGTTTACTTTTAAATTAAAACAAATTGTGATGCACTTCAATTATTGTCAAGCAGAACGTATTTTGATTACTTTTGCACTTATGATTCTGCTAAAAAGGATAAGTATAACAATAAACTGTAAATTAACAACAACGTTACATAACGTTATGAGCGACAATGTTTATTATGCATGTGATTGTATTATGTAATGATTCACCGCCACAAAAAATATACAGAAGTTTAATGTTGCTCAGAAGCTAACACACACACTAACAAACACGAAATAGGAGAAATTAGTTTACGACTTTTGTCTTTATAGTTACACTCGTAATAATACAGTAATAAAACTTAACAATATGGTAATAATAAATAAATAAATAAAATATCTTTATTTCAGACATTACTAGCCCATAAGTTGTTAGTACTGAGTTAGTAACAGATTATGCTTATATGCTATATTAGTGTTATTAGTAATACTTAAACAGTTTATTTAGCTACATAACCCTATAGCTACCTTCACCCAGTGTCTTTGGATGGGGCAGTCGGGTCTGTCAAGAATCATTTTCAGGATGCTGTGCCGAGTGTTACGCAAGCGCTGCAGTAAGGATGCCGCTTTTTTACGCATGATGGCGTGAAAATCATCAGTGCGAGCTTCAGCGAACATGCTTGACGCACTACAGCACCACGGCAGCCGCAACAGCATCCTGAAGGCGTTGTTGTATTGAATTCGCAGGACGTTGTAGGCTCGGCTCGTATATGATACCCATAGGCCGCTCGAGTAAAAAGACTGGCAGAACGCTTTAAATAAACTTACTTTGACGTCTGCCGTACATCGAGCGAACCTACGGGCCAGCATATTGCTCCTCACCGCCAACGCCCTGCGCTCGCGTTCTACGTCGCTGTCATCCCGTAGGTCACTGGTGACAGTGTGACCAAGGTACCTAAAACTATTAACCACACTGAGTACTACACCGTTGAGATATACAGGAGGTACACGACGGGGCTGTTGCTTAGGTGCTTTAAACACTAGGATCTCACTCTTTTTTGAGTTGTATGTAAGGCCGTGCACCTCCGCATACGTCTCGCAGGTCAACCAAGGCGGTTAGGAGGCTGAAAGATCGCCTAGCGCGAGGATGTGTACGATATCAGAACTATCTACTGAATTATGTAGGCAGGGTAACTGCCCTTAGTTATCATAATCATTATCACTTGCCTAACCCTTTTCCAACTATGTTAGCTTTGCCTTCCACTCTAACCGGAAACAGCTGAATATCAGTAGTTTACATGGATCGACCAAGCTAAGAGAACCAAGGTCACCGACATAGCCCGAAGGATCGCCAAACTAAAGTGGCAGTGGGCAGGGCACATTGCTTGCAGAACAGATGGTCGATGGGGCCGAAAAGTTCTGGAGTGGCGACCGCGTACCGGAAGACGCAGCGTTGGAAAGCCTCCCACAAGGTGGACCGATGACCTGGTGAAGGTCGTGGGTAGCCGATGGATGCGAGACGCACAGGACCGGTTGTTGTGGCGACACTTGGGGGAGGTTTATGTCCAGGAGGAGACGTCTATCGGCTGATGATGATGATTTTGATGGACCAATAACTCCGACTAAATAAAATTGTACTTCTGTTCATCATCTCTTCTGTGACATAGTGGCACCACCGGTGTCGATTTCAAGGTGATCTCATGATGCAGTGGTTCGGTAGCCATCGCTTATGTCTAGTAACGCTATGCGGGACGGAACGCCCTTTCGCTGTTAGTGGGTAAGCAGTGTCAGGCTGTGACACGTTGTAAATCTTTAGCAATTGTATTTTTAAATGGAAATTTTGTTTGCTTGTTTGTTTCCTACAAGGATAACGATATCATAATGAACTGGTTATTTAGATTGTATTTTTATTAATTGCGGTGATGACTTCTTTTGATGAGGAGCTCGAAGCTGAATAATAACAGCCGCACGAGTCGATCTTTAAGGTTAAGCAAGCTTGCCGAAGTTGGTCTGTGGATGGGTGATCATTTTAAAATACCGAGACTCCTTCATGCCTCGGAAAGCACTTTAAGGCGTTGGTCCCGGCAGTCATTTGCAGATCTTTAGCAGTCGTTACGGATACTCAGAAGCCAGAAAATCTGACACCAGTCGAAGTCTCGTAAGCGTATTTTACGTGGAGCGGCTCTCTACGTAAAATACTGGTATTTAGCTGAATCCGTTTTTACTGGAAGCCGACCCCAATATGTATAGTTGGGAAAAAGCTGATGACGATGATGTTTTTCTTCTTTTGATGTTTTTAAGTACCTTCATGACTGGATAGAGAAAGATTCGAGAAATTTCCAATATTTTTCACATCATGCTATGTCGTTGCTTACACCATCTTCCAGACAGCATTTTGATGTTTCTTTCTGGATCTGACTCCGGTTTGATAGCTCTGATAAACCTCATGCTTCATCTTATGGCAGTCACTGTTTGGGTAGTGTGAATGAAGCCATGAAAGTTTTCGAAGTGATTCCTTTTTTTAAGGATGGGAAATTATCAAATAACTCCTTCCGCTCTGGGCAGAGCTGAAGGAGCCACCACTAAACCCACCGTGATCCTCCTAATGCCCTTTGTGTTCCAGGGCCGCGGTGACTTTTCCGAACAAATTCCGCAACCTCGAAGTGATCCCTAAAAATATCTATTAACGAATACGTTTTAGTACTTAGGCACTATAATTAGCTGACCAAGTATGACTAATATGAAGTAATAATTAAACAAGCAGTTCAACGCACGGAGTATTGCAAGCCACAATAATTTATGAGAGCAAGGTCCAGCATTATGCTGAGCGCTGGATGTAGGTCGGAAATTAGACCTAAACATAGCTCGTTAGGCAATATGTAAGACCTAATGAGCTATAAATATGATGTGTTTAGCAAATATGAGCTGCATATATTGTTGTTGTTTTAGTAACCAATGTTATGGATAATTTTATAAACAGGAGCGGTTGGAATACTAATGTGAGTTATGTTCTAGAATTCTTTAGGTATCGTTTTTACACTGATTTAATTTAAAAGAGTGTCTATAGAGTTTCTTGCATGTTCTTTTCCATAGGATCTACTCTTCGGGACGTGCAACTGCCGCGCTGGTGTTAGGGTCGGTGAGGGTGTTCTGCTGCAGTACAACTTGCTGCTCTTGTCGCTAGCGCGGCAGAACTAGCTTTATGTATTTGACTGGCAGACCTTGACAATTCAAAAGTTTCTGTAACTGGTCTATTTGAAATAAAGGATTTTGTATTTGGATTTTAATTTGTTTTTATATTAATAACTAAGTCAGGGCCGTGTCAGGGCAGTGACCGTGCATCCGTGTCCCGTCAGGGAAGCTACCGGGCCGTGGCCGGGCTGTGCACGTGCCGCTCATTCATCAGTTTGTTTTCGTTGCCACGCGCACAAAAAGACACGCGTTGGAGAAAAGCGATTTCACCAATGGAGAGATTATTCGTTTGTTTAAAGTTGGGCAGTTGAAAAACACACTAGTTTTTATTTGGCCAACTAACCATTTATTTGCGAATTAAGTATAAATGCTTCAGTAGGTTTCAATTTTATAAATAAGCCTCATATTGTTGTAATTCTGAAGGCTGTGTACCTGTTTTATAATACACGACGTCTACATTTCAGAATTATCTGGTTGGTAATTTGACCACTTCATGCGCCATGGCCACATACATTGGTATTTTTCATTTTCATCGGATCGTTGAATACATATGGGCACTATTAGACAGGTCCACTAAAATCTGTGAGTTTTCATGCTATATCAAACATTATACTTCATGGCACTCATATGATCTGACCATTTCAATATAGTTGTATGGTCTTCGATAAGTCGATTTTCCTTCTCAAAATAGCCGGCTAGGAAACATCGACCTCATAGAGTTTAAACACTAGAGAAAAAACAACTCACAAAATAAATACTTATTATTGATTCAGGTTGAAAAATAGTTTTATTATATTCTTAAAAGTTACTTATTTTAAAATAGGTTTATGTTTAAAACACACACACTTAATCATTTTGAACATAAAGTCACACACAAAACATACAGGTAGGTAGCAATATTTATTAACGATTAGCAAATCTCAGGTAGTTATTGTTATTTTCTTATCAAAATTCTTTGCTTGCCCAGCCAATCCAGATTGTACTTTGTTAAAAACTAATCTTGCTCATCTGAAAAAACATAATCAATCATCAATATATATCAATCTATTTAAAATTCTTCCCTAACTGAGTGATTGAGTGACTGAGTGACTGACAGCCAAAACTACTGGTCGTTGAAAGATGACATGTGGCATGTAGATCCCTTAGGGAGTGTAGGGGAGCACTAAGAGAGAATTTCTTGAAATTACTACGGGAACGGGAAAAACGGGTTAGGCGCGTACGAAGTCGCGGGCAAAAGCTAATTTATCTATATAATTGTTCAGTTACTAGTGATTGAGTGATATCTGACCCATTAAGCCACTTCATGTAGTTTGAGTTGCCGATTGCTCTTGCAGAAAACTTACAACTGATTCATAATTCAACGACGATGGTTTCGATGGGGTTGCCGAGCTACTCGTAAATACCATAAGCTCATAAGTATCTCCTCCCATTAACACAATATGACTGGGTAACTGGACATCAGCGCCGATTTTGTTTGCCACAACATACATGTGAAGGCGTTTACCATACGACAAACAACAGCCGGATTGCAAAAAAATCGCTTATTTTGCTGATGAACGTTATGAACGTTTTGATTGCACTTGACATCTTAACATTTTTCACTTTTCCTCGTCGCCTTGTTGAAATAAGAGGTGCGAGGCCGGCTTGATCAGAGTGGGAGAAAATGTTTTTTCTATACCATGTTGGTAAGAATCACAATTGATGACAGGAAAACTTGCTGAATATCCGAATACTTCTAGATTTAATCTTCGGTATTATATCAGCTTTACAAGCAATAATATCAAACAAAAAATTTTCGAACCGTCAACATGACCGTGACATGACAGAAAACAACCAGTATATTATTTTTCTCTATGACAACCAGACAGACCTGAATCTGATGCATGGAAGTAGTTAGTGCATCCGTCTAATTATATTAATAGCCATGTTGCCAACTCAAAACACGTTACGTACGAAATAATCGTTTGGAAATGGCAGAAGCGTTTTAAAACCAACAAAATCACTGCACTTAACTATTTTTACATTTTTCTTATGGCGGACTTGCATTCAAAAGCGTTCATGCTACAAACTTCAGCGTGGTCATGTATAACAAAAGCCCAGAGAGCCCTGATGACGTATCCGCACGGCACTGCGTCGGCCCGGCCACGGAAGCTCCGTCGCCTGCCCGGACACGGACGAGTGTGAACGAGTTCATATAAAATGTATGCAACGATATTTTTGTGAGCTCCTGACAGCGCACGGCCCGTGCCCGTCACGGCCACGTCCCGGCTATGTGTGGATTGAGCTTTAGAAAGACTATTCTGCGGTTTAAAAGTATATCATCGACTTCTTCTTTTATTGGCACGTGGAAAACGCCAGTCAATAAATTTGGTAAGTACGAGTTAATTAATCACTTATTAGTTATTTTTCCATAGACATCGAAACTTTAAGCCCGTATTTAGCTCCTCCAGAAGTCGAAAAAAATTAAAAATCCTTTCGTTGTAGTCACAGTTTTTAAACTCGGGAATATATAGGTACTCTCGAGATGAAAAGTCCTCTTATATCCTCTTGCTGGACGTGGTCTACACATGTGCCAAGTTTCATCCCAATTTTTTAAGACGAGAAGAGGTAACAAAACATCCACACTGACCGAGTTACTTTCGCATTTACCTATAATAAACATATTTATCCCTATTTTAAAACAAAAACCATCGTAGTCATCGTCGTCGGAGCTCTTGGCTAAATAATGTGAGCAATCAATATTCAAGGTTAAGCAACGCTTGCCGAGGTTGGTCTGTGGATGGGTGAACATCTTAACATCCCGAGTTTACTCCGCACCTCGAAAAGCAGGTCAAGCCGTCGGTCCCGGACGTCATTTTTAGATCTTTGGCAGTCGTGACGAGTAGTCAGAAGCCAGCAGATCTGACTCCAGTCTTAGCAAGAAGTACCGTGTTACCCAGTTAATGGGTTGTATAGGTCTGTTAGGCAGCCGCTCCACGTAAAACACTGGTATTCAGTTGACTCCGGTTTGACTGGAAGCCGACCCCAATATACTTGGGAAAAGGCTAGGCAGATGATGATAAGTTTTTTAGCTAAGATACAACAAAGCCTTTCATTTCCTTTGTCACCCTTATCTCCACGTACAAACCTGCTTATCTCCCTAGCAACGACTCAGCTCGACGTCGCCACATATAGCCCGAGCGCCGACAAAGACCCACTATACGCTATATCGGGCTATCGGTTAAAAGCTTGTAAGCATTATCAATCATAGGAGCTTCCTTCCGTTGCCATGGTTACGGGATCTAAGGGATCTACTGACGGTTTATGTACCGTGAATTTTCTTTTTATACATTACAGCGTAAAGGCATTTAGTTCGCCTCTGTACTTCTTTTGTTGCGAAAGCTTTATGCGTGAATAAATAAAATCAGTCTACTATTACTATTTCTTATTACCCCCCTGCTGAGCAAAGGCTTCCCTCCATTGCTTCCAATTCGTAAGGAAGACATCCAGTTTGTCCCGCCATCTCCTTCAGATTACAGGATAATGTAGGCACTATAGTGGCTCCTAACCTTTTCTACATTGTTGCACCCTGTGACCTATTAGGATGACTGATTTTATCCCCGACCGCAAACATTGACTTTCATCATTTTCAGAAATAATGGTCGCCAAATTATTGTTAAATACTCATGTCTCAAAAGCGAATTTAAACTATTATATTTGAAAATTCAAAGTCAAATGTCGTTGACAGTTAATAGATATTTAATCGTGGCAACATGATCACCAACAACGAACGATACTGCATCATACAAACAAGGTTTGATGAGATGCTCCTGTGTTGTGGAACATGCGGCAATTACGTTTGGCGATCTATAATTTTATATTTTTACCTCCTCATAGGTCTTGGGTTCTTTGTTACCCCCACAGAATAATCGATTTACCCCCGTGAATGAATACCCCCAGATTCGGAACCACTGCACTAGATAGATTTAGAAGGGCCGTCACATAAAGGACCGGCAGGTACAATTTAAAATATGGAATTGAAAATCTCTTTATTTTCAGTTATTTTATAGATATAATTTCTCGAGATAGAAGGCTCAGACAGAAATCAAACCTCTAACTCAAACCGCGACCGTTACCAACATTACAATAATAAGTAAACAACACATCGGACCACTACGACATAATTTCAATTAGTCGCGGTCGCCATTATCCTTTGTAGTACCGTAATAACATTATAAGGGTGTGCGCACACCGCACCGCGCCTCGACTCGATGTAGTGGAAGCGTTCGGGAGCCATACTCCTGATTTATGACTACCCTCGCTAATAATTTCCAAGAAGAGCATAGGTTACTAGTGATGTGGTGAATGTTTGCGGGACGGTACGAAACTGACTGTTCGGGATTTGAAACTGAAAATGTTACGAGTATTAACTTGTCATTAGTCGTGTTGAGTGGTACATTAAATAACACGCCAGGGGCCTAAATGTTCGTTTAAAGTTTAAAAAAATATTTCAAATAACAAAATATGCAACGAATATTCTGTGTGCTGATAAAAGGCACGTATTTCGGTCTGTACGAATTTATTCACTCAACCTTAACGGCACGTTCAAGAGAGACGAAATTCGGGAATTTTCAAAATTACCTCCCATGATTACCGACCAACACAAACACCCAAAAACTTAAATTAAGGAGCCACTTACTTACGCTTACTTAAAAGTCAAATGAGAGGATTAAGTTACCCCACCACAACATTACGAGAGGGGAGGAAATAACGAAGTTGCTTACCCAAGACTGACATTAAATCGACTCACTTATTACTAAGACCACCATTAAATTCCGCGATAACGGAATCCCGCCATTTCCGAATTATCCCGGGAACGCGCAGCACTACTTTGCTTGTTTTCGCAACGTCTAAAGTTCAACACTTACAAATGTCGGACGACGCCCTACATGCGAAGGTAGTTAGCAATTAAAGTGTTCAATGGTTTCATTTCAATGTTAATTATTAAAGCGAGGAAAGTTTTTCGATTCGGTGTGACATTTGTTTAATGGCTGCCGGTCGGTTCAAATGTCAGACTCGTAATGCAAGTTGGCCGCGAGAGATTTAGTTGTTTTGTCAGTCGACATTACTGACAAAGGTCCTTATTGGTGCTTGTTAGTTCTTGTTACTTGAACTGAACTTTGAAATGTTAAAGCACGTGATTTTGTTTTCCTTGAGAGTACAGAGGTAAATTGATGTGTTAGCATATAATTTGGGCGGGATTTTTACGTTCAGGGTCAGCTAAACTGTCGTATTTGTAACGGTCATAAAAACGAAAGAGATAATTTTTTATTTACTTTTGTTATATTTCCGTAAGTACTTATGTAGTCACTTAAATAGATATCTTTACCGTGCTTAAACACTCTTACAGAGGCCTATCTCATAAGATACCTAGCAGCACAGATATTGATAAATACATTTTTACCGACTACATGGTTGACATCCCACCCACACGCACAAAACGTTTTGGGAACACATTCATAGTGCGTACAGCTAAGGAGTGGAATTCCCTGCCAGAGTCTGTGTTTCCTGATAGCTACAACCTGGGAGTCTTTAAGACAAGAGTGAATAGGTTGCTTCTAGGCAAACGTGCTCCATCTTCGACCACATCATCGCTTACCATCAGGTGAGATAGTGGTCAAACGTATGCATATCTACAGTAAAAAAAAAACTGTACAGCAGTTTGGCAGAAGATTATGATGTGTAAAATCATCATCTGCCTAGCCTTTTCCCAACTATATTGAGGTCGGCTTCCAATGAAGCCGGATTTAGCTGAATACCAGTATTTTACGTGGAGCAGCTGCCTACCAGACCTCCACAACCCATTAACTGGGTAACACGGTACTTTATGGCAAGATTGGAGTCAGATTTACTGGCTTCTGACTATCCGTAACGACTGCCAAAGATCTATAAATGACAGCCGGGACCAACGGTTTAAAGTGCTTTCCGAGGCACGGAGGAAACTCGGTATGTTAAGATGGTCACCCACCAACCTTGGCAAGCGTTGCTTAACCTTGAAGATCGACCCGTGCGGCAGTTATTATCTAGCCACGAGCTCCTCCTCCTCATAATGATGTGTAAAAATAAAAGAATAAAAATAATTTTATAAAATTAAAAATTATAATAATATTATAATTTTAAAGTATTTTTAATGTGGAATTCCACAGAATCTCTTCACTGCATGAGCTGCAATGCGCTGTACATCAGAGAACTGATACATTCGCAAGAAGTTATTAGAACAATTGCAGCATTAAATTGTTGGCTTCGTTTTTCTTAAGAACATTTTTAATTTGGTTATGTGTGTGAATGTACCTATATATAAGGTTTACTGTTGTATTTTTACTGTTTATCTTTCACTTCAGTTGCACCAGCTTTGTTGTCCCTGCAGAGAAAATGCCTAAAGTATTAAGTTTGCCTTCGTACAGTGTATTTTTATCATCGTCATCATATCTGCCTAAAGACGTCCACTGCTGGACATAGGCCTCCCCCAAGCGTCGCCACAACGACCGGTCCTGTACGTCTAACATCCATCGGCTACCCGCGACCCTCACCAGGTCATTGGTCCACCTTGAGGGAGACAGTGATTTCCCATCATAAGAAAATCCCTCTGTTTAGGTACTACTCTGTAGGTAGGTTTTAGTAAATAAAACCATAACAAATACACTTAAAACAATGGTACCCCTTTCCCCAGTTCGTCAAATTCTCGCGAGTGTTGGAAAGCTCAGCTCGTGGCAGCTGTTACTGGTGCGCGTGCGCCGCCGCCGGTGCAACCATTGCTTTATTATTAGCTTAAGTACCCTTTCCAAGGTTTGCGAAACTTTTTCATCGGTAGGTCAAATTGTAGGTACCCGACCCACAAAGTTAAGGTATAAATAATTGAACTTGCTTTCGTTTTTTTGTGGTTGTTTTAAGGTAGGTAAATAAACTTCAACAAAAAAAATCACGTATGTACGTACGTAAACAGCACTGTTCCAAAATAACAGAATACAGCCCAAAACACCCGTCGTCCACCAATTTGTAGTATTCCTGTGAAAAAGTCCTGTTAATAAATAAAAACGTTAAAATAAACATCGTGTCAAACGTCACCTCGGGTAAAAAAGCAATATATTTAACAGAAAATAATATCATCATTCATTCTCAAAATTCGTCTATGACGCGTTTAAATGGTTTTCTGTCGATTTAAGTATAAGTCGTATGAGTAAAGTCATCTCTCTTTCTGAATTCTTTCATATTCCTTCCATTAAAGAACTTAATAATCCTCATCAACACCACGTACTAAACCCATCCAAACTACACTAAACACCAGCAGAGCCCATTCCAACTATTAAGAAGGAATGCCGAAAGGATTGTCATCAGCGCAGAGATATAAATTTTAATGGTCGGCCGGGTGGTCGCGAGATTATGCGTAATGTTCGGGGGTCTAATGTACTCCTGGTAGGGATGCTATGGGGTTGGAGGGAAAACTGGATAATTCCTGATGAAACTTTTGGTGTATAGTAATGTTATTAGCTGAACGAAGGTGAAACCCATCCTTATTCCTCCTAATGCTCTTTGCGTTCCAGGGCCGCGGTGACTCTTTCGTACAAATTCCGCAACAAACAAAAGGTAGAACAAGGCTACCAGTGATCATGAAAATGTAGATATTTGTTATAAAATCCTGATACTCTATGTAACTTTCTACATATTTACTTGAAAATGATATGCAACTGAGCCTCACTCTGCAAAGAGTAAACAACTGCAATCACGAATTCACATGCAAAGTGTTAGTACGTCAATCTAATCTCAATATTCATAAGAAAGTCCCATCTCACCCTCGTCAGAGCCACCCTATCAGAGATAACGGTATCTAGAGGCGTCCCGCGCTTCATTACTTGACTACCAGCCATGGTTCAAATTAACCGGCTAACGGCGGCGATATCAAGCAGTAGTGCCGATCATTCTACTAGATTACACTGCGTTTGGGAGCAGGGGGTTGATCAAATGATCAATATATTTAGGGGGTAGTTTTGGAGTTATTTGCAGAGTTCTTTTGGAGGAATAATCGTAACGCATGTCTTTAAAATGAGGGAAAAAAACAAATCTTAAAATTAACTAAAGTATCTCATTGTCTTCTTGTCTTGCTTGAATGCCTGGTTTAGTGACTGCAAGCGTCACTACTGATTATGTGGTTCTGGATCAGATTTCTGTATCAGAAAAAGCGTTATAAAAGAATTTAATGGGCTCGTTGAATTAGATAACTGGGAAAATGTGGATACTATAAGGACACCTCTTGTTCTGTGTTTAATCCTTTGAAAAAAGCGTAAATCTATTTTCGATAAGATATCAAGTTGGAGAACAAGATAAGCTCTAGAAAGACTTGGTTTTATTAATTAGGCGTGGTTTTATTTCAACTAATGTTACTTTTACTACTAAATCTATTTTCGATAAGATATCATGTTGGAGAACAAGATTAGCTCTAGAAACCGTTCTAAACGAAACTAAACCGGATAGATCCTCGCAGTGATAGTAGGTAGCTTGTCGTTAACAGATAATCGGGTGACTGTCCACCTCCCACTGGCCGCCGACAGCACTGCTCTGCCATGCCCCTGACTTTGATAGCGTAAAAGTTTCCTTACACCCACGCGTCGTACGCAAACTACGTTACTGGCGCCCGGGATGCGAGAAATGTGGATAAGAAGCATTTAGTAACAAGAAGCGTTTAGTGCTTCATGGTCTTCAAAAGATTTTCACACCTAATATTTTCAGAAGTCACTTGTAGGCCCGTCTAAACATTATATTATATCCTACTTCCTACCAATATTATAAATGCGAAAATTTGTGAGGATGGATGCATGTTTGTTACTCTTTCACGTCAGAACGCCTGAAAGGATCTTTATGAAATTTTGTCACAGAGGTAGATTATTGTCTGGAATAACACAAAGGCTATATAAATACCGGGAGTACGTATGTTCCCTATGAATCACGCGGGCGAAACCACTGGCAGAAGCTAGTAAATTATAAATTCATCTATTCAAGAGTTTTTACCGCCCAATAGCGCCGTCTTCCCATTACATTTTGTGCGAAAATTTTACAAGATTTGACATGACAATGTTTCGCCGCGCATACCTACATACATTGTCAGTCACTTGGGCTTGTCGAATCCACGTCGACGGCGAATCAATCGCGTTTGATGGGATAACCCGCGCCACCGGCTATGCGAGTAGGGTCGGGGTACGGTGCTGGTAGGAGCGGGGCAGGGGAGGTAGCGGGAAAGGGATAGAAAATACCTATTACCTTTTAAAACTAAATTAGGTAACGTAATTCAAACAAACACTATTAACGGCTTGCTAGTTAGCTTCTACCTTTGGCTTTGCTCGCGTGAATGTTAGAAATTAACCCAGGGAATCATATCCCCGGGGAACTATTATCCCAGGGGAACATACCCCGGGATAAAAAGCAACCAACGGGCTATTCCAGACTATAACTTAACTCTGTGCTATACATCCAAATCCGTAAAAACATTTCTCGCTTACTTCATTCAGCAAGTCAAATAAACATAATATAGGAAGATAGAAATGTCTCTGAATACAACTGGGAATACCTTCCCTAAGTCTCAGAAATAAATAAAATGAACATCATACATTGCTGGGTATATTTAAATGTTACTCGTTAACCCTTTCAGCAGTGCCATTAATTTGGTCACACGTCTGTAACCAGCTCTTAACGACAGCACCGACCCACCGTGTACACTTGAGTGGAATAAGCGTGAAGTTAACCGTCATTCCATCTTGTTTGTATGCATTGACAGCTCACCTCATGTTCACTTCACCTAAGCTTACACGGTGACTTGTTAACAGAATCGAACTGCTGTACATTTAAGAGAGACTAAATATTAGATTATGCAACGAGGGGATAAAGCAGGGTCTTATGTCACGGGCGGCATATTGAACCCCGAACCTAATGAAGGATGCGAAAGTTAACTCCCGAGCGTAGCGAGGTTAGAGTTTAACTCACGAGCGAAGCGAGGGAGTTAATGCAAGAATCCTGAATTCAGTGAGGGATTCAAGCTAGCCCAAGGCAGAGACACTTTTATTCCAGAGGAGCATATTCTACTTTTCACATTTACTGCAAGAAAATTGTTCGCAAGTCATGAAGAGAGGTGACTGGCCGCGAGCGGTTACCGTCGGTCTTCCAAGTTGAGTTCCAAATTCAAATCACATAATTGACCTCCGGGCAATAACATTGTACTGAATTTCATTATAACCCAAGACAATAATGACTTACTTTAGGTTGAGTTTGCATGACATATAATCTGACGTTTTCGTGCAGGTGGTGTGAAAAGGACTTTTGAATCTTATCAATTTAGCCTGTCGCAGTTCTCTATTGCAGAAGCCTAATCCAAATTACATTCGCAGCTGGTTTTCCTAGTTTTCCATTGTCATTCATCAGTTTTGGGTGACAGAACCATGTTTAAATAAAATCCTTGTTGTATTTCAAAATCGCTCCCGCTCCATCTTCTGCTCCTCTGCCCTCATCCTTCCAATTTTCACAAGGGCATCCCTCAATCCAATTGCGACAGGTAACTGAAATCTTCAGTAACAATGTTCAGATATCGACGTTGCGCTGAAAATGGCGAAAATATGTTATTTATTAACACAAACATGCCCTGACGTATTCCTTCAGCTCACATTCGGATAGAAGCCATTTTGAGGCGGCTTATATCTGTGAGTGACGTCAGATTTAGAAGGTTAACACCCAAACTGTGGCTGTTGAAGAAAAAATGTTTATCTAGGGTGTGGCAGAATCGATAATACTTTGGCAGCTAAACAAAAATAGCCAACGAAATAAACGCTATTCTCTTGTATAGAAATATTGACAGGCTCGCATTTGGCTAAGCAAATGATGTGGTTGAAATCACTAGCACGCTTGTCTAGAATTAACGTACTCAGTCTTGCCTTCAAGAAAGCTCGGGGTGCTTGCTATCAGGACATAAACTTCGACAAAAGAAAGTACATATTCCGGAAACGTTTTGTGATGTCGAGCATGTAACAGATAGTTTTCAAGATAGAAGATAAAACTAGTGGTTTACCAAATTCCATACCTAGTAGCAAAAGTCAATGTCATTACCACTATTTACTAACAAAATTGGATGTCCGCCAAATCCCAAAAAACAAGCTTGTATTTACTTCCCACATAATATATTTCCTATTACTGAAGTGGAAACTTTGCTGAAAGCGATGCACAAAAACAAGCGAAGCCTTCAGACAAACACTATGAAAGTTATTAACTAACGCCGGAAGTTGCTGAAAAAAATTACTACGTGTTTCCATCGCGTGCGGCCGGACGTAACGCCGATACACTGGCAGACAATATAATGGGCACGTTTCAAATAAAGTTTTTTGGATGTTCATATTGGATTTCGGCAACAAAATACAATATTGTACACCGTGTTAAGAAGTCGACATTTTGTTGACTAGCTTTTGCCCGCGGGCTCGCTCGCGTAAATATAGATTTTGGCAAAAACCAGAACCTATTATCATCTCCAGTGTCCCATCTATCTCTGTAATAAAATTCATCAAAAAAGAGTGAAGCAATTTAGGCGTAAAAGCATAACAAACAAACTAATTTTTGCATTTATAATATTAAGAGTATAGATTTATGGTTAGTGTTTAAATCGAAAAAAAAATCTGACAAGATTATAAATCTTATCAGACAACAGTTTCTTTTACAAGTTTGTAAGATGAGTTTGTACTGTCGTGTTTTTCCAGCAAATCAATTCACAAATTCTGCAACTTTGTCTGCACTCGCCAATTTCGATCAACAACAATTAAATCGAGCAAATATCACAAGTTTTCTTGAAGCTTCCGGTCGGAAGTAAAAGGTCTCATTATAAGGCTATATTTAATACAACAGCAGGTTTCCGAGGCACGTACCACATTAACGTTAATAAAGTTTCAAGGAGCGCTGCTGACGTCATCAATGAGATTTATTTGCGAGACATGCCGATAAATCTTCGGCAGAATCTTGTTCGTACTGTTTTTTGTTTAAGGATGAGAGGTATTTAACTGGTAATCGTCTTTTGGTATTTTTACGTCTTTTTGTTGTAAAGAATTATTGGCAATTTCAACTGCTTTTTTCTTAAGTCTTGACATTTATAAATCTTTTGTAAATGCTACTTGTTCTTTTGTTTCAACGTAAGTAATGGAAAATTTTAAATTTTTGCTCATGGTAAACAAAAGTAGCGCAACATAATTTTAAGTTGTTTGCTAGCAGTTTTTGCTGTCCATCATTTATTGATGTATAATATAACTACGCAGGTACCTACGCACAAAGCGTTTTAGGAATACTTTAATTGTGCGTAAAGCTCTAGAATCTTAGTTTCCTGATAGCTACAACGTGAACATGTTTCTTCTATGTAAAATTGTCTATGCTTCTAGGCCACATCTGCGCTTTAAATCACTTAAAATTGTGGCCAAACCCGAGCCTATCGATAGTAAGAAGATAAATATTGTTAGGTTTGTAAGGTTTTTTTTTTACATTATTGCACTAAAGACCGGTTTAGTAATGAATAAAACATGTAAGCCCTCGGGTTGAAAGCTAATAAGATGGGTGACTCGCCGTTATCTGCAGTGGACGCCTCACCGGCGAGCGGCAGGACACAGGTGATGTACAAGGAAACCGGTTGTTTTGCGCTTTCCCTTTTTTGTAACTGGGACGAGTTTTACTCTGGCTCCACTACAATAAAGGTCATAATGATACTGATGATTTATTTGTATACCCACAAGAAAATTCAACACTAAAGCTGCACAGGTTTGTTTTACGTAGGCACATAATTTTGACGTACTAAGTTTTGTCCGCGGCTTCACCCGCGTAGAAGTAGTCTATAAAGTCTCCCGGGTCCATCCATCTGTGTGCCAAAGTTCATCAAAATCAGTTCGGCGACGTATGCGCGAAAGCTTAACAAAAAACTTACTTTCCATTTCATAATTATTAGTTGGGATATTTGGTCAATCAGCTTCGCTATCAATTCTATTGACATGTCAATCTATTCGCGAAAGCTGTTCACATAAATATCAGACAAAAAGTCCTGAATTTAGGTTAAAAGGAAAAAACGAAGATATCGCTGTTAGTAATCAAAATAAACTTTTTCAATTTCCCTGTTTCCGTGTCCCCCAGTGTACCGCTACAGGGGTTGCGAGCAGGCAGACAAACAAACAGTGAACTACGCTGACGGCGACGCCCCGCTGCGCTGTGTTGTACTCCTAATAATTTATACTAGCCTAGTACTTTTATAGCGTAATTACGGAGTTAAATTATAAATATTGTTATTTTATGTACACGTATGAATAATTAAAATTCATGCTATTTCCCTATTTTTGAATTATAATTTCTTTCTATTTTGTTGTTTTATTTCGCTGATATATTCAGCTGCTAAAGGCTAGATAGGGAAGTCATATCTAAAGCGCTATATTATTATGCCCAGTGCCCCAGACAGTTTTGATCAGTTTTTCATAAGATGCTGTTTTATATTTTACAAAAATGGATGGAAACAATTATTTTGATTCAGCTGTCTACTCTATAGCTATATTACCAATACCTACCAATTTATTTGCCAAGTGTGTTGATAATGCTAACACTATCTAACATGACTTTGTTGTCGACGAGAATCCTTTTCTTTATTTATCGTGTTTTGATAAAAATGTTTTTTCGTCTACTCAAGTAGACGAGATTGTATATTTACAACCTTCAATCTATTGATTATTATCATCATCACCTTTTTATTCAAACGACGCACGCTGCTGAAAGCTTCCCCATATCAACCAGTCGCGACCCTCACCAGGTTTCGATACACCTTGTCCAGACTTCCCAAGCTGCGTCTTCTGGTACGCGTCGCCTCCTTTCGACCGAAACAAGGCTCGTTAACCTAGCTGTAAGTATTTACAAGCACCCTCGTAATATCATCCACAGCCCAACTTCGCCCACTGCTAGGAATAAACTTGTGTTATCCTGCGTTAATCCCTACGCTCCTGTGTCATCCACGTTCCACCTGCGATAGCAACTAACTATGCCATCGACCCATCTCGCTGCCGGACGATCACTATTCCCTCTACTGTCGGACCCCATTCAGTCACTGCTTAATTCCACTTCTACCATCGCCCATTCTTTGTCATGTGTCCTTTTGAGTTCCATAACTAGTCTATCATCACCTCACATAAAATGGAAAATAATAACAGCCGCTAATCAATACGTACGTCACAGATAGGACCGGCCGCGCCCACCAGAACACGCCACGTTTATAAACAGCACAAAAACAAACACTTAGTGCAGTTAACTACGGTTTCCCAACATATTTGCAAGTTTAATCGACGCGAAATTGCAACGATTGTTGTCTAAGTTCACGTAAACAGGTAATAAATTGTAATCAAGAAGGAAGTGGCGCAAGTTGGGAGAGGTAGCGGAAGCGGGTGATCGGGCTGAAGCGTGTAAGTGCGAAATGGTCAGTAATTTAAATTGATAGGTTTACATACAAAGTAGAGATGCATAATATCCAAGAAGGCATTATGTTAGTTGTACGTATCTCTGCGTCTTTTTTGTTTTTAAGATTCTGTACCCGAAGGGCGACTAACGGAACCCTATTACTTAGGCTCCGCTGTCCGTCCGTCCGTCCGTTCGTCCATCTGTCTGTCAGCGGGCTGTTTCTCAAGAACCGTAATAGGAAGACAGTTGAAATTTTCACAGATTGTGTATTTATATTGCCGCTGTAAGAGCAAATAATAAAAATGAAGGTTTATGGTACGTAACCCTTCGTGAGCGAGTCCGACTCGCACTTGGCCGGTTTTTGTTATTAGAGGATTACCAGAAAAATACAGGCTATTGAATATTAAAATTCATGGACCAAAGCTCACGCTCGATAACTATGGGAGGCTTTGCAGGAGGTTTATGCTGGAGAGCAAAACGAACTGTCTATTTGAATTTGAATAATTTTGTTTGCTTGTGCTTCGTTATTAAACACATTTTTTTTTTCAAAATGTGTTTATGTGTAATGTGGTCCTTCGCTACCAAAGCGTTAAAGAACCTACGAGAACATACTACATTGGACAAATCGCCACGGCTCATGAATTGAACCGTACCAAATCACAGTAGCAGCTAACTGTTGGTTGTCATGCGAGTCGTCGAAACAATTGCATCGTTGCACTCAGTTGCGTCACAGTTGCCATGCGCGCGCGCACGTAAGGTACCATCAGACTGCCAATCATCAAGCAGTTGCTTATGCACTTCCTTCAGTTTTAGAACTTAAGTTGGTACCTCTGAGTCCTTGGTGCGAGTTTATAAACGTACTCTATCACGCTAAGGCTGCTCTCTCGAAAAATGCTTAAAAACAGCGTGCAGATGAAGCAACTTTTCGTCGGAATTTACTGAGAAATTACATATGAAAAAATAGGTAGTAATCTACATGATATGATACATAATTTGGTTTAGCCAGAATTTATGTATCGGTATCGGGTCCACCACGGGCCACCATCTATAACTAATTTAGGTAGCTAGGTTTTGCTGACGCTATCATTGCAGTTCTGGAAGGTCAGGTCCGTACTTTTGCAGTCAGAACAGGTCCAGCCTATCAAGCTGTCCAGTACCGACGGGTAGTGAGCCTACGTGATGTAAGTAACTATGGTAGACGTCAGATACCCGTGAAGTAACGGTCATTGACCCACATACGTTTATTGACTTTCTTAATATCAAAAATAGAAATAATGACATAAAGCTGTCCTGAATCAACTAGTATCGTGATCCTTTAGTTATGAAAAACGGCTCATAATTTATTGTTCGACTATCTACGAAGGGATATTAGGGAAAGGTCAATGTACTTTATTGCACGTTTATCTGGCGCCTACCATAGTCTATGTTTAATCTAACACAGTAGGCTTGGCAACTGAAAAAAAATTATAAGTCCGTCAGTTAGATTATCAAAAAACATTTAACCCGATATTTTTCTTTTGTTACGTAAACCCTGACGAAGAAAAAAACTGACGAAGATACGACGTTTTTAAAATTCTCATTACATCACGCCGTGATATATTTTTTAGTGCGTTTTGACGTCACGAGCCCCCACTCCCGAGTTTTGATGCGTTTTATCTTTGTCAACATTCATTGATTTACAAAATACGTGTCCATTATTTTTCAATACTCTAACTTACGGACTAAATAGGTTTGCAATTTATTGGTGGTGGAAACTAGCCTATTATCGTGAAGCCGTTATAAAAATAAATGCTTTTGTTTCACATTCATTTATTTTGTTAATTCTGCTACCTATTTAATTAATTGATTCTTTTTTTTTACCAGTGTAACAAGCACCATATGACAATACCTGAAGTACCTACCGAAGTTCCCTACACATTAGCGCCGTATCCTCACAAATCAATCCACGTGTTTGGAAGCCAAAACACTACCGGGTCAGGTCAAAACCGAAACCCGGACCTCTGCCCGCACCACCTCCAAACTGTACTACAATAACCCATCAACCAGCTACAAAGGTACAAGTGACCCCATGACCTTAAATGGGGCTTTTAAGTCACAACATCGCGTGCTCGTCCCCTATGTGTCACTTTTCATGTTAATTTTAACCACAATTTGAACCGCGGTTCTATTCTAACTGGCGTTAATGTCTGATTGGCCGACAGTTTAATTTATTGCTATGTATATGTTATCTTTTTTATTGCAGTTTAGTGGCGTATATTATGTATTTTTAGATATACAGTCGAGTTTCTGTTTTAGTTTAATAAAATGTTGGTTTTAGTAGTTTATAGGTGGAAACTTTAGTTCTTAATTAATGAGTTTTTCATGATATTTTTATCTTAATGAATAGTAGAACATTATATTTTATTAGACATTGATGTTGCTATGGCACTACAATTCGTTCTGAATTTTTATCGTCTTTCCAAAATTTTCCTATTTTTGAGAATTGTCTACCTAATTATTCGTCTTTTATTCAAAAGAGGCTGAGACCCAGCACTTTTCGAAAGTTAAGTTTTACAAAACGACAGTACACCAAAACGCCCGCTCGTCACCACTTCCAAGTCTTTTATCTGGGAAGAAGTGGAGCAACTCTCAATACATTTGTCTGTTACGTTTGTAACTTAACAATTCAATAATGAGTACTTATTTATTTAAACATATGAGGACATCATCTTAAGTACGCTGTCGATATTAATATACCATAAGGTCGCCAGAAACAGTCAAAATATTACCTAAAATCACAGTATTTCTATCTATCTTACTTAAGGGCTTATAACACTATTCAATTTGTAGTAAATCTAATTAGGAACACAATTTAGGATTTAGTGCAATCAGGACCTTCCAGTCGCACTAAATCGGAAACTTACTGTTCTAACTTTAATTACACCTTTCGATTTCCTTATTAGATTTCCCACAAATTGAATAGTGTATTAAGCTTTTTATAGTAATGTTACTTTGTTCTTTAACATACCTACATAACATATTATACTTAGCTACTACATATAATTAAATTACTAATAAATAACCTGAAACATGCATAATGATGAGTGATGACATATGTGGCAGTAACGCGATACGTTACTCATGTGACAACGAGTCCTTGTTTATTTCATTGTTGTTGTGCTATTAATTTATGAGTAACACGCCACTACTGTAATAATTATATTATTATTGACTAGGTAAGGGCAATTCTCGGGCTGTGTTATTTATATGAAAGATAGTGTTGACAATATTTAATTAATAGTTTAATGAGGATTTGAGGGACCTGCTGCTTTAAATTAAAGGAAAGAAAAACTGTTTATTCTGCCAGAAAAGATGCACAAAATAACAAACTTAAATAGAAATAAAACTTATTAAACTTAAGTTAGAAGGAGGAGGAGGTGACCTCTAGAAAGTATTTACTGATCCGGGTTTCATAAAACCCGGTTTCATAAAGCCTTGGGGAAAAGCAAGTGAATAACCATTTTATAGTCTTAGTTATTTAACAGATGAAAGCTCCATGTTTCCATAGACGTGTACGCATGGCCCAAAACAATAACATATGAAAAACTGTAGGCGACATTTCCCATGAAAAAGATGCCAACTTTACCGTAACGACGTCTATGCGGCCACGTCGAAACTACCCACAATTTCCGCCGCACATAACACTAAAAGCAACTTTTTCTGACAAACGGCCGCTCCGTCCCACTGAAATATTTTCCGAAATATTCGCCGACCGCATATCCTATCACAAAGTCTACGGAACCCTAAAACAATAGGCCAAAGTTGAAGCTCATAAATCCTACCGACTATTGTTACCAAAAAACAAAGAGATATTATGTATATATATATTATACCCATATGTATACTATACCCATCTCTTTCACTCTTCCTGTAAGCCCATAAGGTTGTTTCATTCTTTAGCGTCGCTGCGACCATTTCCTGTTGCCTAAGACTTAGATTGCTTGTATGGTTAATCGAGCAAAAACGAAACTAATTTCGATGTTATCTTCCCAACTATTATTTTGTGTTTGTTTATATTTAAAAGAATATATGAACTGTGAAGTTTGAACGCATTTTATAATAGTCGTATAAAAATTGTTAGGTAAAAGAATGAGTCTGGATATTTGGCATGCGGTGTAAAACTAGGGTACACTAAAAAGCCTGGGCTGTGGAATTGGTTGAAAGAGTTACCGCGGCGCTGGAACGCGAAGGTAAGAATCTGACACTCCTTCCAGGAGCGGGAAGGAGTGTCAGTTTCATACTCCCGGAGAGGTTCTCCCTCTCCGGGAGTATGTCATTTGATGATTTCCCATTCAAAAAAAGAAAAAGGTTACTTACACTAAAAATTATACTAAGGCGATCGACTTGCCAGTGTGAGGTAACTATGTGAGAATAGAATAGTATACTCTTTACTATGTACACCATATAAAACACGGAAAAGATAGATGAAGAAAACATTACATAGGGTGACACAATGGGCGGCCTTATCGCTAAAAGCGATCTTTTCAAGACAACATAAAAAAAAAAACAAAACAAAATAACATTTTAAAGAGAAAAGAAAGACAGCACTATAGGTGTCAGAGAATGATATTATTAAGAGGAATGGGGTGGATATATTTTTAAATTCCTTTTTATATCGATTCTCCATCATGAATATACTGGACTCCATTTCGGAACCTACCTTCACGATGTAACCCAGCCACGAACCCCTTACTTAGCCCCAGTCCCGAATGCGCTCGCTATCACGACTATCAGCACGCCGCGTTATCAGGACGTGCATCAGCAGACACGTTCATTTGTTTCTTTGATAACATCCACCGGTGGCGGTGCCGGGAAGCATGGTCATTCAGTTGCGATAGGATTTTTTTTTTTTAAAAAAAAGAGGAATTTTGGTTTTGGTCGTTTACTTTTGGACTTTATATTTTATTTTGTCTTGAAGAACACAAGGTCTTGATAAAAGGTCTTCTATCTGGGCGTTTAGGTCATCTCTACAGACTGTGCAAGGCTTTTCTGCGGGCCTAGGTTAATATTTTATAGTTCTTGGGTGAGTCCTTTGCCTACGAACAATTGTGAATATACATTTAGATAATATAATGACGTTATATATGAATGTAGGCGCGTCATCCATCAACAGAACTCTGAAAAAACATCGCAGGCACTGTCGGTACTAATCGGTAGCAAGATAGCTACGTATAGGATCGCGATAGTTAGTTTCCTTTTATAAGTATTTCAGAGTACGGGCAACTTATCTATAGTTTTATACATTATCATTGTTAGGATCGTATTAAGTAAACACAGTTTTATTCAAGCCTTTTCTAGTTTCGATCACACTATACGATACAAGACAAATTGTTTCGAAAAGCCAGTGTTCCGGCGCGTGGCTGGTAATTCGTGAAATGATTAGCATACGGCATCTGATGCTGTTGATAAATTGAATTACGCGGCCCAGTTGCTCAGCACAAAGGTGTGAGGAGAGTGGCCAGCGGACTGTGTCTCCTAGTGGGGGGTCTGGTCGCTGCGGTGCTCTGAAAATAATGAGATTTTTAATGTAATCTGTATACGTGTTTCAAGGGACTCTAATAGCAGAAGGTTCAGGCTATTTTTGCTTTCTGAAAACCACTAATGTTTTACTTAAAACTTGTGCTAGATACTACCAGCGGCATCGCCTGCGTGAAAAAAAAAAACTATCCCAACATTGAACATACTCCCGGGATGAACAGTACTGTGTGCCAAGTTTCATCCTGATCCATTCAGCTGCTGCTACGTGAAGACGTAAACATCAGATGAACAAGCTTTCACAGATGGACAGGGTTACTTTCGCATTCATTCATATCTTCATATTAAGTATGGAAATATGGATGATATGACACTTTTAAAACTAAATACAGAGCTAGGTAGTATTCAAGTTACTAGTACCAAAAAATCTCTAGGAAGTTCACAGCTTCATTGGCTTGACATCACGCTTTAGAAGACTCCCTATGTTTCCTGATGATCGTACATTCTACCTCTCCATCCGGTGTTAATGTTATCTGCAATGGAAATTACTAATTGAATGTATTAATTATGTTAACCGGCCTAGTTGTTGAACACAAAGCTGTGTGGAAAGTGGCCAGCCAACTGTGTCTCCTAGTGGGGACATGCATAGAGCAGTTTTAACAACTGTGTTGAAAAGCATTGCCTATCTACATTGTTAGTAGAATAGGTGGGTAGTAGTACACCCATACTTTTGTGGCTGTGTTCAGGTAATTATATGTCAATTATAATTAACTAGTGGACGTCACGCGGTTTCACCCGCGTAGTTCCCATTCCCGTGGGACTACGGGGATAAAATATAGCCTATGTTACTCCCTGATAATATAGCTATCCATTGCTGAAAGAATTTTTCAAATCGGTCCAGTAGTTTTGGAGCCTATTCATTTCAAACAAACAAACAAATCTTTCCTCTTTATAATATTAGTGTAGACTAGCTTGGCCTGCGACTTCGAACGCGCATATCCCGTTTTTCCCGTTCCCGCAGGAATTTCAGGAAATCCTCTTATTTATCCCCAGGGAGGAAACTATATGCCAAATTTCAGCTTTCAACGACCAGTAGTTTCAGCTGTGCGTTGTCTGTCAGTCACTCAGTCGCTCAGTAACGGAAGAATTTTATATTATTAGTATAATACATAGGGATCAAGTAAAAATTACATGCAGGCGGAGCCGCGGGCGGTATCTAGTATTGTTTATTTCTTCCACCTTTCATCTAGATATATGCCAAAGTTCCCATTTAGATACATTTAGAAAAATGTTAGAAAACTCGCCATAAGAGTATGAACAGCATGATAATAATGTCATGGGTTCTATTATCTTCACTTACCAAGTTCCGCAAATTGACGCATAATGTGATTTGACTGGCCTGTTGTGTTTTGTTTTGATTTTTATGTTTTTATAATATTACTTAGAATGTTTTAATCTCCTCTATTAAGTGGAGCACATTATTGTTTTGGCACATGTGGTGCTTACCTGTAAGAATTTGTAGCACTACACCTTTACACCTTTTTTTTTAAGTAAGTACTTTTGTAATATTTTTGGTGTTAACAATTGTTGGTGACCTAATAAATAAATAAATAAATCTTTCTTGTCCAATATTACTTGTGCGCGGCGTAAATTTCATTTCTTCTTCCATTATATATTATCTCCTGCCAGCAATCACCCTATCATGTGTCCCCATCTTTCATTAATAGTACCATAGTGTCCCCACGACTTAAAACATATATAAAAAGCCTTTGGAGACCCTATTTATATCCCATCTTAGAATGATGTCTCAAAACATAATCTCCATCACATAAAGACCTCACTTTATAAACCTTTTAGAACAAAAGCCTTCAGTATTTAGTACAAGAGATGCTCATCTCACGTCATAATGAACTGGTATAATCCGGCCAAATTGCGTAGTAGGTAATGTCGTAACGTTTTACGATAATCACGCGGCGTCGTGTTCCGGCACGGTTATAATGTGCTGGAGGCGCCATGACGTGTAATGGGATTATGTAATTTTGATAATTATGTCATTAATACTTGGATGCAATATCTGTGTACTGCAAATTAGGCTTAATGATAGTATAAGACATGTTTTCCACTCGGTTGTATTGCAAATACGACTTTAGAGCAGTATTCTCTTGTTTTCTAATATTTTTTCAAGCTGTCGCTAAAAATTAGTCTTTCACGCTTCGTCCACTCGAATATTTATTGTTGAAATCAATCTGCATACCACCTGTTTACATTCAACAAATTTCTTCTAAATGTGTTTTTCAGTTGTTTTTGCCAAAACATGGTCACCATACAAAGTAAACATACATAAAATCATACGATCTCCGAAACTTGTCCTAAACGAAAGATACATCGTTCAGACCGCTTATTTATAAGCTTATCAGCGAAACTAATCTACAAGTGATGAGCTGTGAAAACGCTTATAAACGATGTTCCCCGCACTTTAGAAGATCGGCCCGCGATGACTGCACTTTGCATAAGTTTTCTATAAAGATTACTTTACATCTTATATTCAAATGAGAAAGTAATTAAACGGAATTAATTTAAATAAGACACGGTCGTTAAAAAAGTGATTTTCGTTATCATCTGCGTGTTTATTATCATTAACTGTTTTCATAAATATTTTCTAGATTGTGTTCTGTTTTGTCCTCAGGTCGTTAATATAAGAGTAGAAATTAGAGGTCTACCAGGGCTGTGGAACTAGTTCGAAAGAGTCACCGTGGCCTTGGAACGCAAAGGGCATTAGGACGAACACGGATGGGGTTTAGTTAGTAAGAGTCATTTGACAATCTCTCAAGTTTAAAAAAAAACAGCCTAATGCGAGTCGGACTCGCACACGAAGGCTTTGCTGTTGTTGTTATAGCGGCAACAGAAATACACAATCTGTGAAAATTTTAACTGGTTACTTATTTATTACGGTTCTTGAGATACAGCCCTCTGACAGACAGGCGGACGGACGGAAAGCGGAGGCTTGGTACTAGGGTTCCGTTGTTTACCCTTTGGATACGGAACCCTAAAAAAGAGGGTTGTGCAACATTTGGCCTAGAGACGAGACTTTCAACGGGATAACCCGATTGTTGGACTGGATAAAAGATGATAGGACAAGAAAGAGTCGATTCGTGAGATATGACTAATAGAGAAGTATTCAAAATGAAGAAATGTATCGCGGATCTAAAATAAATTAGGTAAAGGGAATGATGGTATCTTTTCGGTCGCTATTTGGTGTTGCTAGAGTGCATACTATTATGTTCTAGACACAAAAAGTTGGCGTTCTCGTAGCTCGTGGCAGTGCAGACCACGCCTAAATTTTTATTTACAGCGCACTTGTTACACCCATTTGTAATAACCAATTTATTTCGTCCCTCGTCGAGGTCGTAGACTAAACAAACTCCAATCTCGAAGCATCCATTCTAGACCTGAGCCACTGCTGACCTCTCCTCAAACAATACGCAATTTTCCCTCACCTTGTCTGATGCAACAACCCGCACTCTTCCGTCATGTCTTTCTATCTGATCTACAGCATAAATCATTGTGCAGATGATTATTAGACCATCGCTTTATCTGTCGATCGGACATTTGCATGAATTAGTCAACAATTATGCTGAGCTGCTGTAAAGCGATGTTTTTTGCTGGATTGTAAAAAGTGTAGTGTGAATTAATTGGTGCTTGTATTGTAAGTGGGCTGCGTGGTGATCACGTCAGGAAGTAAACTAGGTTGAATTGGTTATTTGTTAATGAGTTGTCGTGTGATTAGTTTCCATTTCCAGGTTTCTAGATTAAACAAGAAATATCTTAAGACTCAAGCGCTCTTGGAGTTTGTTCCCAGAAAATTCGTCTTGGATGGTCTTTTACCTATCCAGGACGTATTTTAAGGGCACAGGACCTGTAGATGTGACTGGACTTGATGCCCAGAGAAGGTCTATGTCCACCTATGGATGTCTTTTGCCAGAAGTGAAGATGATGACGAAAAAACATCGATTTATCTACAAGTGTTTTGTTTGTCTGTGTGTATTATAGTATTATGCCATAGGTACTAAACAAATCTCGCAGTTTTTTTCAAGTACCTAACTATTGGCGTTTCCTACTCTTCTCCCACATAAGAGAATTTCTTTTGTAGAAAAATGGTAAAATAAGTGGTACCTTTGTGCTCTTCTTTCTGCATATTGTTTTCAATAAGGTGTAAAGTCTTTGTTTGTATAAATATAAATAAATATTCTTGTACAAAAACAACGAGCCGTCACATAAATATCCAATTGAACGCCTCTCTGTGTACAGCACGTGAAACAGTGCGTTTGTTTGTCCGTGAAGCTGTAGTAGTTCTTGTGTTTATAACTACTGATTTAGCTCCAACACGGGTTCGCTCGGTGCTGACCCAGTTTCAGAAGGTCCCTGAAACACAGCACACTGGGCGGTAATAGTTTTACTGTTTTTCAGTGAATATTATAATGTGCGATAAATAATTGATAGCCTTGGGGATGATTTTTATTGGAAAATAGTGGTGTAGCAGTTCCGTTCAATGTGTGCGCTTATTTTCACAAAATAAGTAAGAAAACTGAACTATATGAAATAGTTAATGATTATTCAGGTTATTGATATGTAGGGAAATGAATTACGATCACAACTGGTTTAGGAAAAAAGAATCAAGGGCGTGAAGAAATCTTTAATATGAGTGCTTTAACAACTATCATCATTTATTATTTACAATATCTTCTCTGAATGTGAAAATGCTTCTTATCTCACAACCTGGCTTTTGAGGTTCTTTAGCTACTTTAAACCGGTAAAATTGTTACTAGTCTCTACAATAATTATCATGGTTAAGTCAACATTATCACTCATGTCACTAAAACTATCCATTCATATGTAATCCAACAAATACATAATTATATTACAACATACACGTCACGTCACGTGAAACCTAGGTTCAAAGTATTGAATAACTTACATATATCTAGTTTGGTTAACCCTCACCTTACTTATAAAAATATAAACGCTACCGATTGACGCAAGCACACTATATTTAATTAATAACAAACCAGGGCGACGACAAATTAACATAAACACGCGATGTTGACAATAATACAGTCTTTATAAATGTTATTTTCTTCTTAGATACCGGTTATAACCGGTTTTGTGTTATCGGCCTTTTAATGTCCTGATATAGAACGATGCACGCCTCCTTTTGTCCCAGGAGTAGGTATAAGTAATAAGTATTGATTATAATGCTTGCCGGTACTTGCAGGTGGACCGATGACCTGGTGAGGATCGCCAGTAGCTGATGGATGCGTAGAGGACCGGTTGCTATGGCGACACGCGCGGGGACGCCTATGTCCAGCAGTGGACGTTTTTCGACTGATATGATGATGATGATTATGCTTTCTTTTACGATAAGGGCGACAACCAGACTGAATAAATATATATATCCTGAGCAACAACCCCAAAATTAACGATAATATTTAGTGTTTTTTTTTTCTCAAAAATGTACACGTATCATTAACAAGTTCCATTTTTTCAACAAATAAATAATGCAAATTTTAATCATTAACGCTACTTTCCCATCAGCTGATCCCTACAACTGAGACATGAAGCAATTAAAAAGAATACCCTCTCCCCCTCATAAGTGGCTATCAATATTCATGAAAATGGCTCCAAAGGAAATTTTCTAACAAAATTACAGGGCAACGTGAAACTCCGGGAAAATAAATAAAGATTTTTTTGATGTACAATTTTTCATCTTTCCCTGAGGTAAGAAATGTAAGGATGGAAATTTGGGCTGCGATAAGGAGGGTCCGGTTTCTTAGTCGGCCGAAAATGATAGCTCTTCGCGTACAGGCGCCGATACAAGTTTATTAGGATATTTTTAGATTATTTTTTTCCTGGTTCTATTTATATAGTTCTTTCTGCGTGTATTTTTGTTTACTTACACGTGGCGATTTTTATGTCCGCAACAATAAGAATAATGACACACTTATAGCAATCTACCTAATTCGTAGGAGGTAATACCTATTATGAACTAATGAGACATTCCAAAACTATCCATTGTTTCCAAGGAAATAATCGACGACGTCGATTGCCACAAGTTACAAAAACAAATATATTGTTCTACCTTATTTTAGGTACTTATATTAACCATTTCCTCACTTCCTCAGTCATATCATATCTAGAGGTGATACACAGACATCCTTCAAAAACACACGCCACATGGGAAATTGAGGAGCCCTGTCAAAAATAAGCTACACCACAACACAATTCCCCCGCGCAGCACTTGTGCCGGCGCGTGTACACCACCCTCCGACATTGATACCTGTATTATCAGATGTTTCCGAGCCGCTGCGTCGCGCTGATAGCCCGGTGCCCTGAATTATTGCTTCTTACACCATCTACTACGGTTTGACACCCATCTTGAAGGGAATGTATTGCGAGGGTGTTTTTATATTGTGTTATAGTGTATTTGGAGATAATACTAGAGAGGAGCACGTGGTAAAATAATAAGAGCCAATAATGGGTGACCATCCTTACATACAGACACTTCTCCGTGGCTCGTGCCGGCTGTTTCTAGGTCGTTATGGATGAAGCTAGAAAATCTGAGACCAGAGGGTCTAGCACGAATGTTTCTGACGTATCGTAACGTAACGTAAAATTTGAATATGACTTTAATACTTGATTCGCACATAATATTTGTTTGAATTGGATACTATATTCATATTTTTGTATGATACTAATTGTGTATGTCGCATAAAAATTAAACTAAAATACTATGGGGTTGTAGTTTTCACATTCAAAATTCATTTATGTTAACGTAACTGTGACGTTAATATACGTCAAAACATTCATGCCGGGCCTTATCTTATTGCCACAGAATTAATAAAATACATTTTTCTTAATCCACGAATGCAGACATTTTCTGCGAATCCTCTGGTAGTATTTTGAATTAAATAAATATCATATTTCACAACTCCTCTGATATAAATTTCCTTATCCTGTAAAAATATTTCGGAGCACTTCCTGTTTGCAAATCCTCCACGGTATTTGAAAATTTCAACCTCGAAAGGTTTATATCAGTTTTCACATGTTGCAAGCGCTTCCGTGTCCCATGAGGTTGAACACCATTACTAAGTTATACTAACGTTACAGAAGGAAAACTGTATGTTTACATTTACATAAACAAAATACAATCGAATCATAAATCATAGAAGGAAATATTAGCTCCTGCTGCTGAAACTGGTACTAGAAAATAGTAATCCAAACCAAAATATAGTATGTTACAGATTCAGTTATTATTATTTTGATAAAATTTCTAATCATTGTTTTTGACTAGCAATTTGATAAGGTGTTGATTTGAATGTCAGTCATTGAGAAACAAAGAGTAATGGCTTCCGCAGATGGATACCGTACGCTAATTCGAGAATCTTTTATCGTAGAAATTGTTATACGGAAAACATACTAAAACATATAACATACATACAATAGTTTCTATAAAGTGACCGTTGATCGTGGCATTTTTGCAACGCGCCTGTCTGTGGGAGCCTTTCCTCCCTGTAATTCTTTTTTTTTTACTTTTATTAAACTAAATCGGTCATACTTAAAAGTACTACCATTAAAATTGCGTGTTATTAATCGATTAATTTATTCTTAACTGTATGATTCAATTCTTGCAAACATTACATCATCCCGAAAAACAACAAATATGATGTAATTCACGTCTCAGTGCTGGTCACAGTAGACAGGTCTCGTGTACAACATGTCTTAAGTAGATCAAATCATTTCCCAAAAGGGATATTGTTTGTGTACGTTTTAAATTGGACTTAAGATTGCGTTGGAGCATTGAATGGTTCCATAAAAGGGAATGCTGACACATAATACTATTTCATAAAAAAGCTACATCAGTAATATTTAGGCTTCATAATGTAATATTATTATAAGATTAAACGAACTTACCTGAAGTGAAGTTCTATCTTAATTATACGAAGCTCTTTGTCCGAGACGGGTTTTACGAGTAGTAGTACGATGATTCTATCAGCGCAAGTCACAATTTTTTAAAGCCTAAAAATAAAAGCAAAACTTTTTAGTGTGGCAACTCTGTTTACATGTCATTACGTTTAAAGTCAGGCTTTATGAACAATCCCTATACCGGGATTATACTTGGTAAGTATAAGTGGGAGGGTTTTTAGGGACTGTCGCCGTCTCGGACAAAGAGCTTCGTATAATTAAGATAGAACTTCACTTCAGGTAAGTTCGTTTAATCTTATAATTATACTCACTCTTTGTCCGAGACGGGTTTTACGAGTAGATGTTCAAAGTAGGATTGTGAATAAACACCATTTGTTGCGAAAGACATAAGAAATATATATTTTAATAAACCAACTGCCATATTAACAATTATTATTTATCAAAAAACAATCAACTTATTTTATATATAACAGACTCAACCTTAGGTATTTGTTACAGTATTGCATATTGCACTACCAAATTGGGTTGAATCTTGGTCTATGGGCCTATTGTAATGTCTGGCAAACATGGCAGAATTTTGAGACCACCCTGCAGCCTTCCTTATAACATCAATGCTAATTCCAGATCTTTTTGCTGCAGATGTTGATGCATGTCTGGTACTATGAGCAGAGAAGATGGTGACGTCTATTCCAGCTTCCTTCAATGTTTGCTTGATCCAACGACTTATAGTTTGAGTTGATGCATTCTTGTGTGGTTTCTTGAATGTGAGAATTAATTTGTCAATATTATTCCTTAAAGACCCAGTTTTACCTAGATAAGATTTGATAGTGTTGACAGGACAAATTTCCCTTTTGTCAGGGAATGTTTTTAAGTTGAACATTGGTTGTTCACCACCTCTTCTAGAGGTTTTTATTATATCAGGTATGTATACTTCTAGACCTATATCTGTAAATTTCATATTAGAAACTTTTATCATTGACAAGGTCTGTACTCTATGACCAGTTGTTAAAGCAAGTATGGTGACTAATTTTTTGGTTAATTGTTCCAATGATATTTCTTCATTTGGGTAATATCCAGCTAGGTGATTAAGCACCAATCCTGGATCCCATGTTGTATTATATTTTGGCATTGGAGGTCTTGATCGGAAGATTCCCTTAGTGAACCTTTTGAGTCTATCGTCAGATCCGATCTTAGGCCCCATCAGTAGCGATAATGCTGACCGAGCAGTATTGATGGTACCATAAGATGCCCCATTGTCATAGCATTGTGATAAGAATTTTAAAACATAAGGAATAGATGCTTGATATGTATCTAAACTGTGCTGTCCACAAAACTTCCACCATAGTTTTAGGGATGAATCATATTGCTTCATTGTGTTCAATGAAAGAGAGTTCAACATTATAGTTAAGGCCGAGTTTGGTGTTCCTCGTCTTATGAATGCTTGGCTGACAGCAGCCCTGCAGCCAGGGTAAGCTGTTGATGCAGCGGATGATATTCTCTGAAAGGATAATAGGTGTTTGTTAGGTTCAAATATGATGAAATCTCCAGTTGACATTGATTTAATTAGAGGGAACCATGGTTGTGATGGCCAGTAAGGGAAAACCACAATTCCAGTAGCCCTATCTCTTTGAATTTTATATAAGCATTTTAACAATAATGAAAAAGGTGGAAATGCATAGAAAAATATATTGTTCCACTTGAGAGTAAAGGCATCCACAGCAAATGCTTCTGGGTCGCGTTTCCAAGAGACAAACTTATTACACTTTTTATTTGTTCTAGAGGCAAATAAATCTATTTCTGGGATACCAAAACACCTAGTTATTTCTATGTAGGCTCTTGGAGAAAGTTCCCATTCAATATTAATTTTCCTTGATTCTTTATCAGCTTCGAAATTATCTTTAGTATTTATATACGAAGCATAAATCCAAATATTTCTATTTTCACACCATTGCCAAATTTCTCTTGTGATATCATTTAGGTGGGGAAACTGTACCCCCCCCCATTTTATTTATGTATGCTACAGCAGTGGTGTTATCTATTCTCAATAAGACTTCACAATTGGAAGTTTCTTTTGTGAAACACTTAAGACCTAAAAGGGCAGCTTTTAATTCTAAATAATTTATATGATGTTTTTGTTCTGAACGTGACCATGACCCAGAAGCCTTCTTGTGATTGCATACAGCTCCCCAGCCTGTTGTAGAGGCATCGCTATGTATTTCTAAATGGAAATTATATTGTTTTATTGGATTACTTCTATGTATATTATTTCGCCACCATGTTAATTCGAATTTGATTTCGTGACAAATAGGCATGTAGGCTTCATAACTATCATTTGCTTTTAGCAAGGCGAGGTATTTCTTTCTTTCTAATATTTTAGTATATAGCCAAGCATATGGTATTGCTGGGCATATTGAATTCAATAATCCTATCAATTGGGAAAATTCTCTTATTTTAAAAGAACTATTTTGTTGAAAAGATCTTATTTTTCCCAGTATTGCTATTTGTTTCTGATGTGGGACTGACAAGGAGAGATCTGATGAATTTAAAATAAAGCCTAGATATTTACATATTTGGCTAGGAGTTATAACACTTTTTTCAAAATTAATAATAAATCCCAAGCTTTGTAAGAGTTTGCATGCAACATCAGTATTCTCTTTGCACTTAATTTCTGATTCACCGAAATATAAACTGTCATCTAGATAGCATGTTAATAAAATGTCTTGCTTTCTTAGGTGTGCACAAACTGGTTTGAGAAGTTTTGTGAAAACAAAAGGAGCTGAACAGAGGCCATATGGTAGGGCATTAAACTCATATAATATTTCATCATATGTGAATCTGAGGAACTTTCTGTAATTCTCAGCTATTGGTACAGAAAAGTAGGCTTCTTTTAAGTCTATTGAAGCCATGAAACAATTTTTGGACATTAACTTACAGGCTGTTCTGATATCCTCTAATTTGAAATGTTCTGTGGAAATGTATTGATTTAATTTCTTTAAATTTAGAATAAATCTATAAGACCCATTAGGTTTAGGCACTAAAAATATGGGGGAAGTAAATTGGTCCTTACAGTATGAGCATTCAGAAATTGCACCTAAATGTAAAAGCTTTTTTATCTCAGAATCTATAATTTGTTTTTCTTTATGTGGCCAGTGTTGTGGCTGTGTATTGTAAGGGGCTGGTACTTTGGTGAATGGGATTTCATACCCTTGTACCCATTTTAATATCACTGGGTCATCAGTGATTTCAAGCCACTTTTTTGCAAAATGTTTGAGTCTGCCTGCATGTACCTGCATGTTTTCTATTTGAAGTGTCTGGATCTGGCTGGAGGGTGTTTCCGTTCTGGTTGGCGTCTGGCGTTCGAGATGCGAGGTTGTCTCTTGTACATCTGTTGGTGATGTTGCCCACCGCGGACTTGTTGATGCTGTTGATGGTTCTGCGGTGGGCCCCTCCAGTTTAACTGTTTCTTGTTTGTGGGTTTCAGCTTCTTTGCACCTTCAGAAATTGAAGCACTGGTTCGTTGTATTGACTGGGCTGCTTTGATCCTGTCAGCACAATCAGCGCCAAATAAAAATGTGTCCACTTTTGTGTTCTTTACAGCCTCTTGGATTAACTTGCTAGCTCCTGATAGGCCAAAGAATTTCCTAGAAGAGGAATCTTGAAAATGAATTTCCGCTGCGATCTTCGCAGCATCATTAACTTCTTCTATAAGGGCTTTGCTATTAATATTCCCTTTTAAAATACTGGTCAATGATCGGCCTAGACAGGTCATTAAAGTACCTGTGAGGTTCTGTCTGGCAATAATCCTCCTATCTCTCTTGACCGAGGGTTCAGAGAGTGTGGCCATTATTTCTGGGTTCATTATAGGAGCAACAGCATTTGGAAAATTCGAGGGAGTAGAATATTTCTTAATGATGCCATCTTTGGCCTCCTTTCCCAATCCATTGGACATTATTTTTGCCCAACGCAGGGCCAATTCTGGTCTAATAGGATCGCCAAACTCTGTTTCTTCTTCTCCCTCCTTTCCAAGGGCCAGTATAAACTCTTCTGGGAGTTGGTCATTTTCTGGAAAAAGATTTAAATGATTTAGAACTATGTGTTCCTCAATTGAAATGTCTATCCACTCCGTGATAGCGCTTAAGTTGACATAATCAGTGCCTTGATTTATTTAGGAGCTTGTCTATCCACGAGGTGATAGCGCCAGCTCTAATAAGTACATAGTACCTGTCTATCCGCAAGGTGATAGCGCTAGGTCTTTTTTATTTAAGTAGGTAAGTACATAGTACCTGTCTATCCACAAGGTGATAGCTCTTTTGTAAATTTGAAACATAGAGCATGTCTATCCGCGAAGTGATAGCGCTAGCTGTTATTTAACGTGGCTTATATTATGTTTAAATGCATGGTTAGTTATTCTAAATAGATTACTACACACCTGTAGGAGAGTCTTCAATCGCCACAGGTTCTTCGATCTGCGTCGGCGAGCAGAGCCGGGGCGGAGTTGTTGAAACTTCCTGAGAGCGTTGACTAGCTGGAGACAGTTTCCTTAGCTTTTTTTCTAATTTTCTGATCTTCTTTCTTAGATGTTCCTCTTCATTAGTTTTTCTTTTTCCCATCTTTACAGGTGACTAATACGAGTATAAGCACTATTGATAATTTCCACGTGAAAAAAGCGTTTCTCAGTTCGAAAGACTGTATCGAAAAAACCGTTAGCCGAAAAAAAAAAATGAGAGTACACTTACAGTTGATCATAGATGCCAACTTGCAGGAAGCAACCGAAAAACCGGAAGAAAAAACAAAACGACAAAATACACTTATCAATCTGTACTATAATTTGGTACAAATCGGTGAATATTGAATGTTTAGACCGGAAGTAGATCTGCACTAGCGAAAATACTTATTTTGATCTAATTATAGGTTATAAATCCACAACTCGAGCTTATCATGAATATATAAGGATTAACCTTTGTGTACTATTATAAAATAATTAGAATGCATTCAAAACATACCTGTAACTCGGAATCCAATTAGGATTCAATTAAATGTTTACAACAACAAACCTTGACCTTGACTAGGAAACTCCTCACTTATTACCTTTTTTCATGAATTTAACATTGTAAATACAAAACACACTATAGGAATCCATCTTATACTGTTGGAAAAGAGTTTCAAGCCAAGAATATCGTCGAAAATCGAGATTTTGGACATTTTTCCACGAGAAGTATGTGACCGCGCCGCGCACAAAAAATCGTAATGACATGTAAACAGAGTTGCCACACTAAAAAGTTTTGCTTTTATTTTTAGGCTTTAAAAAATTGTGACTTGCGCTGATAGAATCATCGTACTACTACTCGTAAAACCCGTCTCGGACAAAGAGTGAGTATAATTCCCTTTTTTTAAGTATGGAAAATCATCAAATGACTCCCGCTCTGGGTGATGCAGAAGGGAGTGCCAGACTCTTACTGACTAAAATCCATCTGTGTTCCTCCTAATGCGTTCCAGGGCCTCGGTGACTCTTTCGAACAAATTCCGCAACCCTACAAGCCTTATTCTGCTGCATCGCTCCCATTGTCTACAGCTCTTAGGAACCGTGATTTAAGCGACAATGAAGCTTTTCAATTATGAAAAAACGTCTTTGCAAACAAATTAGTACTTGCCTGTACATAACATAATCAATAATATTACCTCTTCGACTTCGAAACGAATGTAGTAACATTCGAACGAAACGAATGTATAGGTATTGTATTCGTTTCGACGTCGTAAAAAGTTCTGTCACGGTCATTTTTAAAGTTCCATTCTATTCTTCTTCCGCCAAATACATTACACCAATCGTTGGCCATAAAGCATTTTACTTCACAAATAGAAAATCAATCTACGCGGTGCCATAGAAAATAAATTGATGGGGATGGAAATAAATGTGTTACCATAACCCCATGACATTGAAGAGTTTGCTGAATCTTAGATGGATAGCACACAAAATTGAAGTAACGTGGTGGTTATGGCTGCTATGAATATAAGACGGCATTTTAGTGAAAAATCTGTACTGATGGCATAAAAGATAAAGCATTAAAATGCTGTAGCGAAATAGTAGAAAAGAACTGTTGACCAAAGCGCAGGTTTCAGTGATTCGAACAATTTCAGAATGATATTGTGTGATATTGGTATTTTGTATTGAATGAGTACTTTGTCTTCATCTATGAACTAACGAACTTCTGCAATTACTTTTTCTTTAAGTCTGATTTGACTTCAAGTGAAATAATATATTCTGAACAAGCTCCAGTTTTCTGGAGCTGAATATCTAGACAAAATCAACCAATAAACTTCCCCACATTCACACAAAAACATACAAATGAAGCAATAAATAACACTTCAAAAAGTTTCCCATTTGTAATATCAATTCTTGTGTAAGCCGGGTTCGATTCCCGTTCAGATCAAACGCGGTAAACACATAAATTGTTCGCGCGTAATTCTGATGATCACGCGAGCTGCGCGTGCGCATGGTACGGGGCTGCCAACCTACGGCGTGTCCAGTACCGCACTACTTACAGCATGGACTTTTGCTTTACATCTATTATAAAACCATGGACGTACACCGTACCACGTAGCAGGTATGTAGGTTATATCTTTTCCAGGCGCGATCTGCAAGACACTAAAACAACAGTTTTTGAAAAAGTCCTGAAAAAATTTCAAGCTACTGCAAAATCTGATTTGTCAAATAGCATCCAGATATTTTTGGGGGAGCAAGAGTAACATAATTATGGTGATACAATGGGCCGTAAGAGGTCGAGATAGCGTAACAAAACTCTATTTTATTCTGTAATAATTGGGCATATTCTGCAGAGCTTTGGGATCTGCAGAGTGATTTATTTAATACCTACTTTACGCATAAAGATGTACAGAGGCGGACTGAATGCGTTAGGCATTTTCTAGCAGTCAACCTTTGGGTGATGCGAATAAAATTAGTAATAGGTGCTACAGCCGAACATTGAATATCTATTAGCTCTTTCAGCTGTTTTTTTACTGTCAAATATTCTCATACGTATTCAAATAGGTTGTCTACTCCTGCATAGTACATAGTTGCTACACGTGGTGGCTATTTGTATGCCGATGGAGGATTCAGATACAAACAGCAATGTAACTCCATTGACCGGGCATTGTTCATAACATCCAAGACTGTGCGCTGTTTACGATCTTACACGCTCATTAATTAGTGGATTTAGGAGATTTTCAGATTTGCTGAAAGAAAAGCTTTTGGGATTTGAGAAGCATCCCACTAAAGAATTAGAAAAACTACTTTCATGCTGTGTTTTTTACTCAATTAGTGTGCATGCGACGTCAAGGTGCCTCATATTAGAGGCGAAGGATGTTAAAACAAGTTTTGTCACTGTCTTACCTACCATTTTCTTTTAAGTTACCACCCTATTTTACTTTGGTTAAAAATATGTCTGTATTTAGCCCGTCAGTTCGATTATCAGAAAACATTAGCCACGTATTTTTTGCTTTATCCAATCAATAAAATGAATTGACAAAGATAAGGCGCATCAGAATGGGAGCTCCCATTCTGATGCGCCTTATCTTTGTCAATTTATTTAAGTTTTGTGAATTTTACGTGTGTATTGTTAAGTGGTATTTTTTTTACGTTGACGTCACGTCACGCAAATTTTCTCCTGTCTTGTCTCCATTTTTAACCGACTTCCAAAAAAGGAGGAGGTTCTCAATTCGGTTGTATTTTTAGGGTTCCGAAAAAAAAGGAACCCTTATAGGATCACTCGGGTGTCTGTCTGTCTGTCTGTCCGTCTGTCACAGCCAGTTTTCTCCGGATCCACTGGACCGATTCTGATGAAATTTGGTACATATATGGACTTCTATGACCCAAACACGGACGCGTTACGTAAATCATATTTTTTTAGTATGGGGGGGTCACTTTTGGGGGTCAAACTAGAAAATAAAATAAAAACTTCGCACTTGGCCAGTTTTTTTTTATGTATGTTACCTCATAACTCCGTCATATATGAAAGGATTTGAAAAAATCTTTTTATACTCCTCGATTGGTCCCATTAAAATTTCATTTAAATCGGTTTAGTAATTTGGCTTTTACTTAATTTTCGTTTACTTAGATGATATATTTAGTTTGTCATCCAAGTAAACAAAATTGCGTATTTTACATTGTTGCAATCTTCACACTCCACCAACGAAATAGAATGATTTCCACGTGTCTGAATCCAAAAAAGCCTCGAGAGAAAACTTGTGCCACCACTTTACACCCATCAGAACACTTAAAAAGCTCTGCCTTTTTAAGCATTTTGATCTTTACAGAAAATGTAAACATGTTTTTTGTTATGATGTCACAATTGACTTATATATGACACATTCGATCATCTCCACACGGTCACCAACAAACTTCACAACGTGTGCGCATACGCATACCGCGCCAACACCAATTGACAGCAGTGACGTCCCCCAGTGACGTATGAATAAGTTATGAAGAGTTAGAAAACATCGCTATCATTTTGGCATCTTAAGATAAACATGTTTTGCTGGGATACAAATAACTGAAGTCGTTCGGAGTTTTATCTGTTTTTGAGTGTTTTATTTATTGTCTCTGACGTATGTACTGATATAAATACTAATTGATATATTAACAGTAATCAATTAATGCTTTTGTTTTGTTATAGTTAAATGACCTTCTCTTGGGTGGACGACAACTCTCGATGGTAAGTTCCGCATTCTGTCCAAGACCACCCTCTGGATCTGGTACAAAATAAGCCTGTTTTAACCACGATCTCACCTGATGGAAAACGAAAGAAAGAAAGAAAGAAAGAAGAAAGAAAGACGTTTATTTCACCGAAAGCGACGCACAAAACACAAAATTAAAAGGAAATAACTTAACTTAGTCTACAATAGAACGTGTGAGCCCAAAAGATGTATTTCCACTCTTGGTTTGGAGGCTGACTCGTTTTTGCTGGCATGAAAGACCAATGTGGGCAAAAAGTTCCACACAATTACCCTCATAAGTTTGTGCCTGATTATTGTCAACCGCCAATCCAAACCTGTCATGTGCTTTCGTATTTTGCGGAAATTGAACGGTCATGGTAGCATTAACAGTTTATATGCCGAGGAGCCAGTTAGGTTCGAGGAACAGACTCCATATTTATGAAGCCTCAAGATGTGCTGATTAGTGTACGTAACGGCATGCTGCAGAGAATCCTGGTGTCTATGTGAGAGTTTATTTATCGGCTGCGCTGGCGCATGTCCAACAGCCTCAGGTGTTTCCAAGTTGATTGGGAAGGAATGCCTAATGTACTGCTATTTATCTTCTTACGACAGTATCTTAACAGCTCATCAGTATTTGCAGATGAATAAATCTGGATAGTGCATTTCGAATGGAGGAATGTTTGGATTGCCAAGAACTGCTTGTGAAAGCTTAGTCAGAGGAAATGGCAGAATTGAAGCCAAAGTCATTCATTTGTCCCTTCAGGCATTATGGGTGTGATTTCATGTTATGCCAAAGAAAGAACACAGAAAAAAGAAAACCTGTGTAAGGCGTACCTCACACCGATTTTACCGCCGCAAAATAACCGCAACAAGCGAAATCCAAAGTTAGAATGCTTAAAATAACGTCGACAATTTAAATAATTTCTTAAGAATCCAACAATAAAAATATCTTGAGAATGTAAAGCGTAGCAGCTTCCTAATTGCAGCACTTGTGACAAGTGACGAAGCCTGTCTTATCGCGCGCGTCGGGGACCGAAATAAGCCACTGTTCAGGACACCTCTCAAGCACCCCTTCAGAGCGGTGTGAGAGGGGAAATTGTGTTGTTTCTGGCATTTGACACTTTATCATGTGACAGATGAACACTCTGACCGACTGAGTTTTTTTTTTTTGGGTATTTAGGATCAGTTTTGTGCTAAAAGATTTTCTTGCTGGTCGATTTTGAGAAATTGCGCCAATGTCATAGAATAATTAAAAAGGTGGAATTTTAAATATTGGTAACACGCAAATTAATCCAATTTCAGGTGAGTTTGAATCGTTATTTGTCTATTTATTGATAGACAAAAATTTATCCGGTAACAGTTTATATATCTACGGGTAAGTTACAAAAATAAGATGTTTCTATGAAACAATCAAAAAATAAAATTCACATTCGGGGAATCACTTCAGTTTAGATAGAAGAATATTTATTGTTTTAGAGAATTACCAGTAATTTATTCATTGCCGACGAATTAGAATAACATCAATATTTTACGAATAAAACATGTTGTTTGTTCATCTAACAGTTCTTGGGATTACGCGGATCTCATTCAGAGGTGAATCGGGGTGAAGTAGATAGTCGTGTATGATATAACAATACAATTTAATTCATAAAGCTTGTTGTATGCATGCACACGTACGTTGGCACATTTCGAGAAAGATTCTACACTATCCCAGTTACAGAGATTATACAACGACGTTTGGCAGACGGATTGGCGACCGCAGGGAGTTATAATTACATCGCCAGTTGCTCTGCTGTCCATCGCCCTGTCACCTGTAACTAACTACGACACAGAAACACAAGGTCCTATTCTTAGGACCAGAACAACAAAGACAAATCTTCCTCAGAACAAGATCTTTTAACTAAACGAGCGACAAGGACTAATTCTCGACATCTCAGCTCGATTACTGCCCTTCCAATCCATTTTATCCATCCATATCTTTGGCAAGCGTCCAAGGCGCTGTTTTGCGTCCATCGCCGCACGCGCAGCTTTCCCGAGCTATTTTTAAACGGCGGACGCCCGATGTGCCCCGAAAAGTGACGGAGATTTACGATCGCTTAATGGCTAATTAATTCGTGGTTAACATGTGTTGGATCATTACCATGTTTTTGGGTTTAATTGTGGAATTACTTACAGAATGACTTGGACTTTTAAATATCCTCAAGGATATACGAGTATGTTAACTCGTTTAGCCTTAACGTGTACTGAAAACCCAAATTATTTTGAGTAAATTTTCTTCAGACTTGATAAGACAAGTGCAAGACTGCCGTAGCTTTTATAAGAAACATAACTAAACTGTTTTTTCGATGTAGAAACTAGGGCTAGTTTCTAGGACGCCTCCCCGCCGGGCGGGACTGAAAATAGGGCAATAAGCTTTACCTTCAAAATTGAGGAACAATATTCTGAAATAGTTCGTCAATATTTCAATAATAATGAAGCCCCTCAAAATTTACGACTGCCGAAAAACCGACCTTAATATCCAATTTTCTCAAATTAATGGCATTCTCAGGGAAATAATAAATTCTAAGAAACTCCACTTTCAGGGCTTGTTAACTTTATTTATTTGATTCGCAATCATAAAATATAATGTTTTATCAATAATCAAAGGAGAGTAGCGGAAGATAATTTCAATCAATCAGCATCCCTTGGGAATAATAAGGTGTATTATAAATGGACTATTGAAGTAGTGAAAAACATGCGAATAATTTATTTTATCTAGTTGTGGCGTCAGAGTTGTTTTTCCTGGCACGTGTCTTATGTTAGAAGATTACAGACGTCACGCCGGTCGTCGGGGGTAAGCAGAGCTGACAGTGTGATGGATATCAATTAGTTTTGTGGTATGATGGATGTTACGTCTTAAAATGTGTAGTAACAGCCGTATTTATAAAAGGTGTAATTATATAAAAGATCATTTCATAAAAATCATCATCAAAAAAAAAAACATACTTTCATTTTAAATATTGATTAATAGATTCTTAATTCGAACTTCAGTTTCAAAAACCCAAACGAGTTCTCGAGAGACTAATCACATATTTTGTCTTCTTTTTAACCACTCGTAAGACTGTTTCATAGTATCACGAAAATGTTCTATTGTATTAGATATAAACATGGTGCGTTTTCGTCATAGATAGTATCAGGTACAATTTACAAGCAATCGATCAATAGATATTAGACTCAAAGGTTTTCAGCAAATCTCCAGAACTTCCAATTAAACTGTGTCTGACTTTGACTAGTTCTGACTAGTCAAAGTCAGTCACAGATCAGCTACAAACATTTGCCTATTTAAGACACTTAGTTTAAATAACTGTCAGCCGGATTAGCTCACCATTAATCAACAGGTCGACTGCCTATTAATTTGCTATGGCTGACAGCAATTAGTATGTGCCAAAAGATGATTCACGCCATTACAGAACCATGAATCTTTCATGGTAGATAGAACAAGGTCCATTGAGGGGAATGTACTTAGTATTTAATGGTATTTTATTAATGGATCAATGTATTCTGACTTGTCATTAATGTGAGTGTGTATTGTTTCTAAGAACAACTGTGTATTCATAGGCGTAACCTCTGTTTTGTTTCTTCTTGGCAAAGGCCATAGATCATACTTCTTATTGTTGCTAAAGGATTGAATAATTTTGAGCATATAACAATACCCGTCACTCTATTCCCAAACACTGTAACTGCTGAGATCCAGAGTCAACTGTGGTGACCACCAGAAAAACGCGGAGTCAATGCAGCTCTACGAGTCCCAGAGAAACGATTCAACTGTTTTGGATCCCGCAACAAAATTAATCAGAAAATAACAAACATAATTTCCACTTCCCTCCTTATCTCGCAGGGAACAGATAGAACCGACTGTCTACCGCCAGAAATTCTTCATACTCAAGAATCGTTCATTACCCTATCTTCTTTTGCAACACTTTTAGGTATGTCGTAGCCAGAGTGTATCATGTAAAAAGCTTGACAATTTAGGAGTCAGACAAAGAGCCCTTCGATTGATAAAGCGATAACAATTGTCAAAAAAAACTTTTTACAAAAAAATACAACCGACTTCCAAACAAAACACTAAAATAACCTTAATTTCGTAAGTCGGTGTTAAAGAACAAAGAAACAAAACCAAAAACACCGACTTCCAAAATTAAGGTTATTTTATACTCTGTAGTGTTTTGTTTGGATGTCGGTTATATTTTTTTGTAAAATGTTTTTTTATTTTTCACTTTAATGTGGTGATACTTAGACGACGTCTTCGTTTACGCAGAAATTGAAATAAGCAAAAATGCTCATAAAATAAAAACTACTGAACCATACTGAATCTAATTTTAAAGAATGACAGAAATCGGATCAGAAACCTCGGAATAATCGGTGTACATACATAAAAAAATACCCACCGAATTGACAACCTCCTCCTTTTTGGAAGTCGTTTGAAAACCAAAATATATACTTAGGTACATGAAATAAAGTTGAAATGATAAAGGAATGTCTGTTCGAACGTTTGCTCATACGCGAAACTCACTGTCATTCTTCAAGAATAACGCGTATCAAAATACAAGAAACACAGCGCATAGTACAATGTCACTTTTTCTACTAGACCCTTACTATCGCTATCACCAAAAAGCCAAAAACTGACGCCAACCCCAATAACAGATTAAGTGAGTTGGCTATCACTCCATTAACTGTCTTATTGTAATTCCATATATAAAATATTGTATATCTGTTTGTTGTTCCAAATAAAAATAAATAAATAAATAAATAAAACACTAATCGATAGGTCTGGCTTTTAGGCCAACGAGACTAATCGATATCTGTCCACCTCCTCAATTCGTGCCGAACAGACATTAACTTTTAGACTAGTTGGCAGACGTACAGTCTCCTGAGTCCTCGTGTCTACATCCACGCAGCCATTCGCCACGAGTCCATCTTACTACGCTGGATACGCATCGGGAAACCCTTGCGTCTGACTGAACATTGTTGGCGGTTGTCGAATCACGCGCAGAGTGAGTGTTACATACACGAGGCACGCTGAAAATGTGCCAGACACGCGCGGATTATGTTCTCTGAGAGATTTGTTTAAAAGATGCAATAGTGATCTAATAAAATCACGTTAGTCATGTTGCATTGGCGTGAAGAGCCACGAATGCCTGACAATGGCATAGAATCATCCGGGAAAGCTCTGTCAAAAATGTATCGACAAGGCATAAGAATAATATTGTTGCCATGGAATTAAAGGTATCGTTTTTTATTACGAGATATTCCAGAAGCCTACAGTTTTGCATAAGGTGCTCACTATCAAAAATCCTATGAATTAAAATTATGATGTTAAAATATTAACTGAGTTTAAACTCCATGTTTCTGCGTCAAGAAAGTTTCTCGAAAGCTAATTCGTTCAACAATTTATTTATAAACGTCTGCAAATAGCTTCTTTAATTATAATCGACACGTGTTTAGCAGTATTTATTTCGAAGCGCGCGTGGATGCAATGCTGTCACGTCTGTCACGCGTGGCGGCCATCTTGTCGTCGTGACATTTATGACAGCCCGCGTTTCGTTCGGAATTTATTACGCCAACACTCACTTATGACAGTTGACGTAACGTTCGACTCGTGCGCCCTTCAAATAATTGGAATATTAAAAGAAAGTCATTAATTGTAGGAAAAACTACATCTCTCAGTGGAAATTCTAAGTTATTTTTCGATATTTATGAAGATTGCTTGTCTATTTTCTTGTTTCAAAAGTAATTGGTAATTTGTTTGTCGTAGTTGGCAAGGACAGAAACATCAAGATTCTTCAGATGTTCGTCCCGAGTGGGCTTTTAAAGTTAATTGAAGGTCTTTAGTGTTATTACGCTGAAAGTAGTTAGCTATACTATACCTATTCTGTAAACATTTCGTTTCAGCCAACTACTTGAAATGATAAAATCGAAACTTCTTTGCAATTCAATTGGCAAAATTATCAAAACAATATTATTTAAATGTGATCTCAAGATAGCTCATCAATTCAGATTGATTCCACATCACATCAGAAACATATTTTTCACACAAAATACGAAGAACTTTTAAAGGAGTATTTTTGGATTGAAAATTAAAATTTTCATGAATACTTGTAAGTTTTCCTTAATAAATACTTTCATGTTACATATTCAATTAGATTTGATTATATGAAAATGACAAAAGAAACAAGAAAATTATGAAAATATCAGTGGTAGTGCTTCCATTATGAGGAGATATAAGTTTTAGGTCATCTTTTTATTCTGATCATCAACAATACAATATCATAGTCATTATATTCAAAAATAGTCTAAAATGGTTTTGGTACGCACTGCTTTATCTTCTACTAGCTTTTGACTTCGCACCCGCATATCCTGTTTTTTCGCGTTCCCGTAGGAATTTCAGGAAATCATCTCTTTGTGCTCACTCCACAAATTTTAGCTTTCTACGACCAGTAGTTTCAGCTGTGCGTTTTCTATCAGTCACTCAGTCAGTACCAGAAGAGTTTTATATACTAGGATTGTTTCTACGTAGTCATTTAAACATGTTATACCAAGAACTCCACCAACAACAATCAAAATTCAGACCCCTTCCGAAAACTCGGGAAAAACCAATCCGTGACAAATCACACAAACAAAAATTAAACATTAAAACCAGTTTCTGGAAAGTCCCAACAATCGTGGCCACAGGAGAACATCATTATAATGTGCCTCTGCATTATGCAGGCAGCACCTACTGATTGAATATTGAGATGGTTGCTTCGGCCCTGTGTTTGCCTAGGCGAGGCGAGGCGGCGAGGCGGCGACATTTGCAACACAATGGCGGGTGCAAGGACCTGCACACGTGGGCTCGCTGAATTACGGTGGCCATTTGCATGTTAAAGACTTTGCAGGATTGGAGATTGATCTTAGGAAGTGGTGAGCTGAGTTTAAAGTAGGTCTTTAGTCATACGTCGATATGCGTACACGTTCTTGGTTTACGAGTGGATCTAGTAATGTGGTTTACGTTAATAGATCTTGTCAAGTTGATAAATAAATAAAATATCATTGGACACACAAAGTCCAAGAGAACCAAGGTTACCGACATAGCCCGAAGGATCGCCAAACTAAAGTGGCAGTGGGCAGGGCACATTGCTCGCAGAACAGATGGTCGATGGGGCCAAAAAATTCTGAAGTGGTGACCGCGTACCGGAAGACGCAACGTTGGAAGGCCTCCCACAAGGTGGACCGATGACCTGGTGAAGGTCACGGGTAGCCTTGGATGCGAGACGCAAGGACCGGTCGTTGTGGCGACGCTTGGGAGAGGCCTATGTCCAGCAGTGGACGTCTTTAGGCTGACATGATGATGATGATGACAAAAAGTCAATAATTTTATACTTATCATATAATAAAGAATGGTCTATTACACGGTATTACAGGTGTTTAATACATCTCTGCCTATCCCTTCTCAAAATACAGCCAGATTTCAGAAATGTATCTTTGAATGAGTAAATTAGTATCTATATCAATCTGTCTAGCTTTTTAGCTTCCAGTGTGCTGGTTAAATATGTTACGAATATAACCGGATGCAGCTGAATACCAGTATTTTCCATGGAACGTCTGCCTATCTGACCGCCATATCCCAGTAACTGGGTAATACAGCGCCATTAGTACCTACGTACCTGTAAATGCTTATTAATAATCCCACATATCCATACTAACATGACCACTCACGCTAAATCCTTGGCCTCCAAACGACCCCATTCCCCACCGCCGACATCAACCAAGCAGTTTGATACACAAATCTGAAGATCAGCTCTTCTTCTAAGTCGGTTAAGGGCCGTAAACCGTTTTCGGGTGTGACGGCACTGAGCCCACGGGTGGCACAGCGCACTCTTGACGGATTGCACACGAATCTGACGTAGGGCTGCGAGTACTGGCCATACAAAAGTTTAGTCCAACTGCTAATACGTGAGCTGGTAATAGATTGGTCGTGAGTTTGACACTCATCCGTTGTTACTTAAAGATGCTTATCGTTACTCAATATGCCAGGAGCGTGCCTTTTCGGAAATATTATGCGTTCATCCAAGTATAGTCTGAAAAGACTCATTATACTGGGCCGGGTTGAAGGAAAACGCGCTCAAGGTAGAATAGCGGCAAGATATTCCGAGGCTGTCGGAGGCAGCATGTACAGAGCGACCCACACTGCAGAAGACCGCATAGCTAGGAGATGTGTCGGATGTGGTCGCGATCCCCAGCAGTGAGAGAACGACGAAGAAAAAGAAGAAGAATCGTTAATATGACAAAGTTATCTGCTGGACCAAGCTTCAAGAATCACCACAAGGATAAAAAAGGAAGCTGTGAAATCCTGGGGATCTTCAAATCAATAGTGATCACTTGAACAGGTTACTTCTAGGCAAACGTGCTCCATCATCAACCCCCATCATCGCTTACCATCAGGTGAGATAGTGGTCAAACGTGTGTCTATTATTTAGTCATTAAAAGCTCTTGTTAGATAAAATATACATTATTGCACAACAAAAGTCGTTACACAACTCTTCGATACCAGAATTCAATATCGTTAGGTATCGTTTTATTGGAAAGCAGCCTGTCAAAATTTGTTTTAGCTTTATTGAATAGTTGCTTTATTTATATTTTGTTCATTGTGGTCGAATGCGCGATTTACAAGTGTTATTCCTAGGTCAAATAAGACGACCTTCATAGGCACGTCTTGAGAAATCTATCATAGGATTTTTATGTCATAACACTGCCTGATGAACCGGTGAGGGTCGCGGATAGCGCGCACGGGGAGGCCTATGTCCAGCAGTGGACGTCTTTCGGCTGATAATTATGATGATTATGAAAATGTTGGAGTTATAATGTATATAAACTCAGCAACAAGACAATGATTAAAGATAAAGAAAACGATGAACAATAACAAAAGACAGTCGCAAGTATAACCCGACATTATCTTCATTTTATACGAAAATGTAAAACTTGAAGACAGGCGTAATGTAATCAGTTGAGTACTCCCAAGAAAGTGGACCAAACAAACAAACAGCTTTCTCAACAATTTTAATAAGGATCGCCATTATAATTACAAATACAATCGTTTTGTAGTCACAACACTCCTCCATGTTATTTTAAAACATGTTTCTTCTATTTATATTAAGTTAAAATAAAACACTCTCTTGAATTTATATTACTGTTTTTGCTATTCAATACAAAAGGGCATTATTGAGCTGTTTTGTTTTGAAATGTAAATGATTGTGTTAAGTTATTCATTAATAACTCAAGTGTGGACTTATGAGGAACTATCGTAACTGTCATCACTGAAAATTCAATGGGTATATTTTATAATTTTCGATCACTTTGTTTCAATTTTTGTAGTGTGGTTCTGCAATTCTGTTGCGGCATCAATGCCGCCACAAGAACACTAACGAAGTGGAGTTTTTCCGGCAACAAAAAGAACCGCAACGCAATCTATCCCACCAGCAGCGAAATACTAACGAAAACCTGCATCGCGGTATCTGAGTTATCCGCTCGATTTAAACATATACAATAGCCTGAACATCAACTATCGGCCAGTTGTCCACCAGACACAAAAACAGTTCGATCGGAGGATCCTCCCTTTTCTATGGAGGTTCGCGGGACTTTACACCCTGTTCCGCATACCTCTATACAAACTTCTTCATAATGCAACCACGAAAAAATACAATAATCGATAATAAAATGAATAAAATCGAGATCAATTTCTACAGATGAGGGTTGTATTGTATGTCACATCGTTGTCGCAACTTCACGTCGTTTGTCTGCGGGAGCCTTTAACAGGAAAACCATGTCACGATAAAAATGCGTATTATCTGTATATTTGTACTAAAATGTCTATTTTGGTAAAAAATCTCTCAGATGAAACCAGTATCAGCCCTGTTTGAAGTGACAATATTGACAGAGCGTAGGTGGGGTTTTCGCAAACAACCCTAGCACCCTCAACCCCAGATGTAGCCTGGCCAAGACACGCGAAACTTCGACCGAACTGTAAGTATTCTAAATCAACTTTATTACTTTTACTCAAGGTCTAAAAACCCGCCAAGTGCGAGTCGGATTCTCAAACGAAGGGTTCTGGACCATAAACCGACAAAACACGTTTCTTGTATGGAGAAATACACACCCTGTGAAAATTTCAACTGTCTACTTATTACGGTTCTTGAGATACTGTCCGCTGACAGACAGACGGACGGACAGACAGCGGAGGCTTAGCAGTAAGGTTCTGTTTTTGGAAATTATCTGACGGACTTATTCAATTTTAAAAAAATAATAATACCCTATTAATGAATATGAAAATACATAATTTCGTAGCGTTATTAAAAGTAGTACTTAATTAAAGTCTCTGTAATCATTTAAAAGTTATCTTGGACTGTTTGAGATAGGTAAGTGATGGTCCAACCTCACAATGAAAATCAATCACAATGATAAACTTCCTACATAGCTCCTTATTCATAGTAGAGGTACTTTAAAACAATGATTTTAATGAAAGCTACTAAAGTGCTGCATAAATTCAACATTCACAAAAACTCAACTTCTTAGCGTGTCGATGGCAAATAGAGTGATTAAATTTTATGATTGGCCCAGAGCTCAGCAATGTAATACCATTTGCTGAGGCAGCCATAAGGTCCTCACAAGTAAGGGTGATAGAGCATGCGAAACAATACTGTGGGGCGACGCCACACAAACACTGAAGTTCGGAGCCATCCGAGAACCGGACCTGAGGAGGTTATCTTTAGTGCGACCGACCTGAGTGCGGAGTCTATTTAGAGTTGTCTAGGTAGGCCACGGCAGCGCGTGCCCAGAAGGGGGGTTCTCGGAGAACTCGATGAAATAATCATCGATTGGCGAATCTTTTCACTATGATGACAAATATGTAACACTCAACTAAGAGCACATCAAAATGACCCCAACTAACCCCGTTGAAAAGATATTCGAAGCAAAGCCTTCTGTACAAGTACCTACTACACCCCTCGTGTTACTAGCCACTTATAATTAACCCACTAATTATTAACAAACCATTGTGTGCATTTAAATGCTAAATTATTCATTGGGTACTTAATTTTTTTCCGAGTCCTACCGACCTCGATACACTGTGTTGTAGTTTTTTTGCATATTTAAGTAGCGATTGTGCTACTGTGTATAGCAAAACAATATTATTTTTATAGGTATTCTATTTTTCCCCTCGCCAAGGTTCGGTTATTTTTTTTTTTTTGTTTTATTTACATGGAACACGACGGCGGAATCCATTGCTAAAGGCCGGATTCAGCTGTGTGATTCTGTAAACCTGTAAAATCCATGTAATCTTGTAAAATCCGTGGTGAAATGAACAAGAAATGAGCTGACAATCCAAACAATCAAGATGAAATGACAATTCACTGCCTCCATGGTCGAGTATTTTAGACGTTTACCTTGTGACCCGGTGATCGTGGGTTCGATTCCCACGGGAAACATACTTTGTAAAGTTGTTTTCTAATTTGGCTAGGACATTGTAGGCTTGAATCAACTGATTGTCTGATAAAAAAATGATTCCGTGCTTCGGAAGGCACGTATAAGCCGGTGGTCCTGGCCGCCAAATGGCGGTCATCGAATAAACCATGTCAGAGGCCCTTGAGGCGGCTTAGAAACTCTGATAATAGGGTGTGGGGTTGTTAGACCTTACTGCCCACACGATAAGAAGAAGAAGACTACATGCTCCCTCCATAAACCTGAGTTAACACGGTGAAATGTTGACAGACCGGCTGGATTGAGTATTTGGAGTTAAGAACGTGTTAAGACCTACTTCAAATGCCAAAGTTTGACAAGTTTACTGGCTAAAGTAGAGTTTGACAAAAACTCCTTTATTCAGAAATCAGGGTTAAGCTCACAACACCCGCATGGGTCGATCTTCAAGGTTAAGCTTCGCTTGCTGGCGTCGGTCTGTTGATGAGTGACCTCACGCCTCCGTGCCTCGAAAAGCACGTTAAGCTGTTGGTCCCGGCTATCATAAGTAGATCATTGGCAGTCGTTACAGATTGTCAGAGGCCATTAGATCTGACTCCAGTCTTGCCAGGAATGCCCAGGAAATACCGTTTTACCCAGTTACTGGATAGTAGAAGTCTGGTAGGCAGCCGCATCACATAAAATACTGGTATTCAGCTGAATCCGATTTGACTGGAAGCCGACCCCAATATAGTTGGAAAAAAGCTCGGCAGATGAAGAGGGTTAAGTCTACAAAGCAAAAGTATCACTATTAAGAACCAAATGGTCGCGAAATGATGTTTTGCGCAATCTAATCTGGCATATATAAACAAAGAAAATAATATATATTCAAGAAGACTTCAACGCTCCCTACCTCAGTATATGCCTTCATACATTCTTATAACTTTACTTACAAACTACGAAAACAAGATCCTTTTAGCTCTAAGTTAGGCAAGTAAAGTGCACCAGTAGGTAAGCAAGATGATCTCATTGCTTAAAATACTATGTTAATGTTAAAAGTAAATGATAAAAACAAGTCGCGAAAACATCCTAGACCTGTTGTGTATGGAAAAACATTGAATTTTTAATGTTTCCATGTTTATCGTGCAGAAACTCACATAAATTACTTTACACTAGTTATTTTATTTTGTGTTACTAGCTGTGCTAGAGAATTTATGCAGTTTAGAAGTTTCTTCATCTTTTCTAAATAGATCTATGTCTTTGAATAAATAATTGGAGTTTCGGTAAATAGGTTAAAAATTACTACACTATTACACGTCAATCTTCTTTTGCAGATTATAGTAGACTAGCTGACCCGCGCAACTTCGTCTACGTCACAATTTTCATTACTGCTCCGCTCCTATTGGTCTTAGCGTGATGATATATAGCCTAATGGGCTACCTAACACTGAAAGAATTTTTCAAATCGGACCAGTGGTTCCTGAGATTAGCGCGTTCAAGCAAACAAACAAACTCTTCAGCTTTATATATTAGTATATATTAGTATATATATAGATGAAGTCTGTGTTTCCTAGCTGACTACTCCAGGAAACGTCAGAACCAGCTCAGAGGTCAAGGTGCATACAAATGTATTGGTCATATCATATGAGAACCATGTAAGTCTAAGGTAGTCTATAGAAGAAAGCATCACACAGATTTAAGTGGACCCGTCCAGTTTTTTTTTTTTAAGTTTGGGAACTCATCAAATGACTCCTTTCGCTCTGGGCGGAGCGGAATAGAATAGAATAGAATACTCTTTATTATGTACACCATATAAGTTACAGAAAAAAAATAGATGAAGAAAACATTACATAGGGTGACACAATGGGCGGCCTTATCGCTAAAAGCGATCTTTTAAAGACAACCTTTCGGAAGGGAGTTTCAGAGTTGCGTTCGAAGGTCGCGGTGACTCTTTCGAACAAAATTCCGCAACCAAAACAGTAGGTACCTACATTTGTCAGTTATAAGTTTTTCTCCAATCTTCCTGCCTACCACCAAGTCATACCTGAATCTCTGAACCGATGTTAACAAATTTCGGTAAGGAGATAAATGACGGGACTCTGAAGAGTGTTACAAGCTACTGCTTTTACGAAAATCAATCAATAACGCGAACAAAGCCGCAGCAAATGCTAGTTACGAATAAAAGTGATATTCAGCCACTTTTTAACATTGGAGTATTAAATACTTCCTTATTTCCATAATTATTAACTTTTGATTTTATGGTCTAGTGAGCGGGTCCGCGATGACGTCATCGTCGATGTAGGTCGTATTGTCGTTATTCTTACCTTACTACCTTTAGTCCAGATAGTCTATACTTTTAGTACTAGGTAATCTTGGTAACCCTGGCAGGGTTGCGGTTTTTGTTCGAAAGAGTCACCACGGCCCTGGAACGCAACGTGCATTTAAAGGAATGCCTGTGTTCTTTTTTAGTCATTAAGATTCGGGTTTCAGTCAGTAACAGCCTGACGCCCGTTCCGGTAGAACTTATTTGATGTCTTCACATCCCGAAAAAAAGCTAGGTAGATAGTGTTGCTACAAACTATAATTATGTCTATTGTATAGTGGTAAGTACAAAGTGAGCAAATGTACGATTACATGAAACGCGAGAGAATCACGCGCAATCGAATGGTTATAGCGGATATCAGCGACACGTGCGCTCAGCATAACGTTGCCTTCACGCAGCCACCTGCAGAAGATGCTCTCCTGGTATCTGCTGACTAGAGGATCAACCGCGGACGAGCGGAAAAAGTGGTTGCTGGGTCAGGGTCACTTCTCGTAGTTACCTGCAGAAGATGCACTCTTGGCACCTACTACTTAAAAACATACTTACTTCTGTATTTTTTCAAACAACGTGAATCTTAGCGACGTATTTTCTAAGTCTAGTTAGTCAAAAGGACTTTCGCTAAACGGCTTTTATAACTCTTTCCATCTTCATCCCTTTTTTGGCATGTGGTATTTTTATTGTTAGGCTCGCATTTGATCACTATCTCACCTGATGGCAAGGGATGATGTGGTCGTCGATGGAGCAGGCTTGCCTAAAAGTATCTTATTCTCAGGTTGTAGCCTACTTTGGTCTAAGAGAGACTAAAATAAACTTGAGGCTATCTCGGTCAAAAAAAATGACCACCAAGTCCCTATCAATGATTGAAGGATCCCGTAAATAAAATCATGACAAGACAAAGCGACAATACATTAAAAAAAAAGATAGAAAAGAAACCTAATGATCAAAATGCAGCAGCAAAAGCTAACATATACTTAACGTTTTTTCTGACCAACCCGAGCCATAACAACTATTTATTTTTGACAACTTAACATTTTTCTTGGACATCGGACATCTCTATAGCACCACCCTAGGCACTATCTAACATTTTTTCAGAGTAGCAACTGGGATGACCTTCCCGGCCGCCACTCGCGTAGACGCATACATTAGAATACGATGCGTGTGTAATGGCGGGTCATGGCAGGACACTACGGCACCTGCACGCCGTAGGGTGACGTGCTCCAAAGAAGATACAGGACTGTCCTGAATGTCAGATCCAAACCCTTTATGTCTGTTTTTTAACTCCTTCCAAACAGAATTGATTGATTTATCGAAGGTATTAACATCTGATTGTATTTGTGAAAACAACTAAGTATAAGACGTTATTTATGGTATTTGTGCTAGAGAATAGCTGTATGAATAAAATAAGGGTGTTCCTCGGTATAAATACGGCTTATGTTCGTCCTACTTAAGTAACATAATCCTCATTAAAAAAATCCAACACATTTATCTATCTTATCTAACAGATATAAACCACTCACACAAAAACACATTAAACACGTAGATTTTTAAATTATAGCCATACAAACATCATAAAACTGTGTTTCGTAAGCTAGCCATACAATTTATACCATATACCATACTTGGTTGGCCATAAACCAAAAACTGATGTTAAAAAACCGCCTCGAGTTGCGTAAGCGCATGATAATATCTTATAAATCAGAATCAATAATAATTTAAAACAGGAATCATTTTGTTTATTTGTTTGTGGTCACATAAAAAGGCTTATCGATGCTGAGAGGCGTTATAACGACTATAAACTTACGGTATAAGCAGGGTTACTGGTTTTGCTTATGAAAGTATAAGTACCTACGGTTGGCTGGTGGCTGGTGGAGATAGCATTAAATAAGACTGCCTTTGTACAACTGGGCTGGGTGTATTGTTTTTAAGGCCCAGTCGCATCTGATATTACTAAATGCATTTAAAACAACATTTCGTCATTGTCACCTTTAAGTAATTGACTGAAATATGGACTAAGCTCCCAGAGCCGCCAGACCTCTCTTATTTTCTTACTAACGAAATGTGAGGTATAGGGTAGTGTTAGTACGTACTTTAACATACGTATACATGGTAGCTTAGGCTAACATCGACAGCCGATTTCCAGGTATCAGGTGTTAAAGCCATTAAATCACTTTTTTAACTCTGGGTGCTGGTTTTTGTGTATTTTTTTTCTCAGAATATTGTTAAATAGTAAGTAATTAAATAATATTTTAACGACTGTTTAGTCATGGTAATATTCTAAGAGCTGATCGCCAACTCGAGTGAGATCCTATTCAAAAGGCTGAAATTAGGGCATAGTTTATTTACTAGGTGCGAAAACTAAAGTCTGTCAGGATTTGGGAGGATACAAAACTACCTCCTTGACTACCGAAATACCTTTTATACATCCCAAAAAGAATTGGTGTTAAAAGTACATATACTTGACTTACATATTTTGTTAGTGAGAAAATAAGTGAGGTCTGGGGACTCTGGGTCAGTCTCATAGGACGATAATTTTACTTTGTTTAGCGTTAATTACATATTAGTTATTTATGCTACAAGTAGCTCTAATTTTAGTGTACACAATCAAAGGCCATAGAAGTGCGTCCACCATAGCCAATTGCCTACAGGGATAATAAAACGAAGTGCCCCTACACTGGCCAGAGACTCGAGTGTAGTCTATGGCGGCCAGAGATTCGGGACGAGGCAAAGGCGTGGCCACACTGCCTGCTCATCGTTAACTACCATCTGGAACCCTTACTAGTGGAAATCTTGGGAAATTCACTCACTTCTTACCTGTGTAGTTCTGTGGTTTATATTTATTTGTATACCCAAATCATGATCGATTAGCATAAATACTTTTTTTAGGTAAATTCTTCGTCTATGATGTAGCCGATGTTCTCTTTTTTTTTTGCATTCACAGACGAACACTTGCGAGATATCTTGGGAAGTTTCTTTGTCCGTATTTTGATTTGAAAAAAAAAAACCTATTTTCATTTCCACAGTGCAGTTCTATTTTCATCCTCGTAGTGGATGAGAAATATAGTGAGAGCTTTGACAGTCCTAGAATACTCAGCTCTCTTCTCCATTCATACTTGTATGTTGAATTATAAATTCAAAAAGTTTACTCTATGGTACTGTAGACCCGATAACATCAACCATTCTAAATGTAAATTATGCAAACGTTTTAAATGTTATTGATATGATTTCACGGATATGTGTTTATTGATAGCCATAATGTATGTTTGTTCTGATGCCAGGGTAAACAATGGAATGTGAGGGTAAATAGAGGGGCTCTAATGGCTGCGGATCACTGGGATGTGGTATTGATCCGTTTATGTTATTGTGACGTCGATGGTGGGGTAATCAAGTCATAATTCATGAAGCCTTTGATTTTGATGATAAACGGAAATTATTAATGTTGAGTTAGTTGAGCGGATGTAACAGGATTTACGAGTATTGTTAATATATTTAGGAAGACGTACATTTGATTCGTAGCTCCGATTTGTGTTTATTTGTTCATTAATCACTAATGATCCGCCCTGTCTTAGCACGGGGCAAATTATATTCACAAACCTTCCTCGTTTATCGCTCTAGAAGAAGAAAACGGAGAAACAGTCGGAGGCAGACGGAGACATTGTTTTTAGGGTTCCGTACCCAAATAGTAACCAACGGAACTCTATTACTAAGCCTCTACAGTCCGTCCGTCCGTCTGTCTGTCAGCGGGCTGTATCTTAAGGCTTGTATACATGCCAATGAGCTTGTGCATATTAACAGAGCTAACTACTCCTGTACGCGCCACTCCGCTACCCGCATTTTTAATTTAATTAAAAAAATAACACATATTTTAAAAAAGTAACAAAACCAAATTATTTTCGTTTGTATTGCAAAGCAGTAGATATTTTTTTTTACTTTTGTTAAAAAATGAAGAAGTAAATTGGTTTTATCTCAACGATTTGGAGGTGATTTAGTGATTTTTTTTTTCTTATTATGTGACACCGATACATAAATTCTGGCTAAACCAAAATACGTATCATATCAAGTAGATTACTACTTATTTTTTCAGATGTAATTTCTCAGTAAATGCCGACGAAAAGTTGCTTCATCTGCACGCTGTTTTTATGCATTTCTCGAGAGAGCAGCCTTAAGAACCGTAATAGGTAGACCGTTGATTTTTCCCTAAGTGTGTATTTTTATTGCCGTTATAACAAAAAATAATAAAACTAAAATTGAATTAAAAATTAAAGGGGGCTCCCTTACAAAAAACGTGTTTGTTTTAGTTTATGGTACAGTACCCTTCGTGTGGGAGTCCGACTCGCACTTGCCCGGTTTTTTTTTACTATTTATAGATATAAAAAATTTACAAGTGACTAACACAAATTGATAACGCACAGCTTGAATATATCTTCTACTCTCAATATTTTAAAGAAAAGGTGGATCAAACCCCTCGCAATTTAATCAAACAAGTCGCCAAGTCATCACTTTACTACATAACTCCAGAAAATTCAGAGCTCCTACAGAAAATAGGTCTTCCATCTTCCCCACAACTTCAACAAGTACACCACCACTTAGAGCAGTCCTCAAACACGAGTCACTCCCCACTGGGTCTGTGCGACCCTCAGCATGTGGATGCCCTCTGTCCCCCTCATGTATGGTGCTAAACAGCCCCAGCCTCGGGCTGTTGGCTAATTGTCAGCACTTGACTCCCCCACACACATCCACTGCACTTTAGAGCTGTCATTAAAATCCTTCCAAAGACTAGTAGTAGCTAGATATGTGTAATGGGGGTATAAAATGTAAGAGTGTAATTAGTGGCTTATTTCATTTAAATGGTTGGACTGCGTACGGCTTACAGAAGAGAGTAGTGGATTAAGTTTACGAGATGGTAACAGTGAGAGTTTAAGTATGTTATGACTTTCTTATAGGAAACTTTTACGCATTCGAAGAGAATAGGGATTCTCTTCAAAGTAAGAGTAAACAGGCTTCTGGGTAAGCTCGCTCCATCGTCGACTTTGTCTGTCACCTCTGACCTAGACTAGAGTCAAGAGTAAACAAAAAACCCAGCTCTAGCAAAAAAAACAAGAGGAAACCATGCATTACATTTTTATGAGAGTTCTGCTTCCGTCCGCGTCTACGCTCGCGTTACTTGCCTATAGTCATCTTTATAGTCCCATCTATCTCTGTACCTACATTCACCAAAATCGGTTCAGCGTTATAGGCGTGAAAGCATAAAGAGCTGTCTCACTTTCACATTTATAATATTAGTTAGGATAGAATATTCAGAAGAAGAAAGAAGGCTGCAAAGCCTACAAAGGCCAATTCAAAGACGACGATGCAGCAAATACTACAAAATAATGAACAAGAGCGAGAAAAGCTGATCACACTACAAACTTCCTTAAAGCTGAAAAAAGACATATGTGTTCAATCTTCAACAACACAGAACACATCAAAGGCAACCAAAAAAACAAATCTAAAGTAGGAAGCAAAACCAATCAGTTCCAGGCAACAATCGACGCATATCGTCCAAATGTAAACAAAAAACTGTTTCTTGTTTAGCAAAAAACGCGTAGCACAGATACCCGTCGTAGTGGGTAGGCAGTGGTAGAGGTACAGTAATACCGAAATAACACAGAGTAAAAATAGTAGGGCCTGTGCGCTGCGTAGCGAGCAGTTGGCCAATATTGTGCATGGAGCGCGTTGTGTTGCGATCAGTTGTGGTGTGTGGCATGGGAGGTAGCGGGGAAGGCCCGAGCAATTCACATCGGCAAAGGATCGGTGGACGAGATGATTTTGAATTGATACATACCATAGAGAAACATTCAGTTTTGACTAAACTAAAGGAAATAAACGGAGGTACTTTTCTGGAGGTCAAGCTCACTAACCTTGGAACTGCATAGAAACTATTATACCTGATAGCTCACGTTCACTTGAGGCGTGCCTTTGGTGTTAAAGACATAGAATTGTGTCCGTCGCCACCTAGCGATAAAATAAATCTACTTATCGGAAAAACTCTTCTGCGAATACCCACTAATAGAGTTTGGTGAAAAAGTATTTTCTGGTCCACACGATACCCAACTGAATAACGACTTTAGGAGAAAACTTCCGGCCTTGAACCTTACGAACTCTCTTGATTTTCTAGTTCCCAGCTTCTCAGTACAAGCCGTAGGTCCCCCGCCACAGCTCATGACATGCCGCTCCTCCTAACACAGTATTGCTTAATCCGCTGTTGCCACGCGACCGGCGCGGAGCACACAAATGGGCCTCTTTGTTTCTTATCACCGGCACATAGCCTGGGAACACGGCTCTGTATGTACTCATTATGTACTGCGTGTCAGTGTGCTCATTGTTTCGGTACATAGCAACAAGACTTGTTCGAGCCGGTTTAGCTAAAGGCTGTTTTTTAAGACTTCGTTTCTACCACACTACATCGCAATTGTTTTCGATTTTGATTTATAATCATAAATACAGCTAATTTCACGCCGTACCTTCCACAGTGTAATACCAAAGGTTGGCTGATAGAGAATGCTATGTTGCATTAACTTCTTCTATCAATCTATTCTTCTACCAATTGGACTTCCGCAGCGTTGGCGCGGCCTTCCACAAGGTGGACCGTTGACCTGGTGAGGCTTGCGGGAAGCCGGATGCGAGACGCACAGGACCGGTTGTTGTGGCGATACTTGGCGGAAGCGGCCTCTACCAAGTAACAAGACGTCCACTGCTGGGCATAGGCCTCCTAGAGGCCTATGTCCAGCAGTGAACGTTAGTCGTCTGACATTCATATGTCAGACGACCATCATCATTGATGGTGTACCAATCCTATACAAAAAGTTAAAACTAAGCACAAATGACCGTTTCTGCTGACTTCAGTCCACACACCCTTTGTATCTGAAGAATTTTAAGTTGAGCAAACTATGGTATCTTTTGAAGAGTTCCAACTCCAACTCCAAATCTTCAATTCAGAAACCGTGTGTCTGAGCTACCGCAAAAGTCTCCCTAAATAACTACAAGATCTACATTGCATCCAGTATAGACCAGCAATCTACAATAATTTGACAAGCTTGTAGAACGAAAAATATATTTTGACATTGCCACAATCAACACGCATGCGACGCATACGAAATTGATTAGTTACCTCACAGTAATTACGTTGTTTTGCCACAATACCTACCGCAGGCCTACCTTAACAGCTCCTCATGCACTCCTACATTCGCAAGGTCACATCACACGAAATAGCAAAACTTCACGCGTGACTGCAATAGATATATGAAATCGTGATAACATATTTTTACATTTCATTTTTCATGATATCGATAGCTTTTAATGGCTTTTCATAGTCTTGGTTTGGAGTATTTCAGAACAGAAACATCTGCGAGAAAATCAAGATTATATAAGTGACCTCCAACTTGTGAGATATGAGATTCCTTTCTTCCTTTGGTATGTACGGTGTGATCAGTTGCCTAAAGATTGCATTTCCGTGAACTTCAGTCATGACTTTCTGTCGGTATACAAGTTTTGAACTAAAACTTGAAGAGATCTTTGATATAATTTCCACAACTAACCCAAAATCCATTTTTTTTTGTTAGTCTATATCGTCCCGATAAAAATAAATAAATATAAAAAGGAATCCATATTTCCCTTGGTTCACGCGTGATGTCGTACATCACGTGAACGGCTGGCCGATTTCGCTAATTCTTTTTTTGATGTGTTTGTTATTGTCAGGAAAAGGTTCTTATGAAAGAAAAAAATAAGAAAGTTGCGGGGTAGGTAGGTAGCCAGTTGACGGGGGCGAAGGGGAGAGCTATATATGTATAAATAAATATGTATTTTAAATGCGAAAATAACCATGACTGTCGGTTTGACTGTATTTTTGTAACCTTTTCACGACTTAACAGCTAAAGAAATTTGAATGAAACGTAGCACATGACTGTGTAGACCATGCCCGTGAACAGAGCAAAAGGTCACACTAAGGAAAGGATTTCACTAGGAATGTGTTCCCTTAATATAATTACCGAATTTTACGCGGACAAAGCCTTGGTAGAATCTAGTATTAAATAATGAAATAACCTCTAAGTACTTCCCAACGTTGCATAACCTCAAATAAGCCCTCCATATACATATACCTGTAACCACAGTTTAATATAACAGAATGTTATTTCCAAAGCGTGAAGATTACAATGAGCTACGGTACACCGTGGTCGGCTGATCGAAAACACTTTTCTATTTCCATCAACCACGCGTTATCGCACTTGACGACATATATTTTAGTGTTCTGTTTACGATAAAACCTTTATACAATTCTCCTCCTTATATACTTCAAAATACAGCTAGTTTTTCTTTGCGTTTGAGCCAGTTATCCGATAACGCTTATGCTTGCAAACGTGACGACCAGCCCTGACCAGCGCAATGTGTCGCGAATTTTCTCGATGTCAGTGAAAAAGGACCATTTACTTGTAAAATATTTTGTTTCACTGCATCAGCGAATCAGGTTTCTGATGTGTTATTGTTATGAGTTTAATATAGAAAGCGTTCACGTGCTTTGAGAATGGGTATGACTAACATTATCGACGATTAAATGTTAAAATATTTGGTTAATTTGCGTTTTCGCTAAATTTAGCTTCAAGCTGTACCAATATTACTACATTTTCAGGTGTTCAAGGTATATTTTCGCGAGTTTAAGGCTTAGTCATAGTACAAAAATACAAATCTAAGGAGTACGAGACAAACTGGTCCAAGTGACTATCAGTATAAGGCTCAAAGTTTATAAATTGCTACTTAAAGTACTTCATTTAATGTTATGAAAGCTTAGTTTAACTGTGTCATTGTTCTGAAATATTGACGTCAATGTACAATTCGTGGCAATGTTCTTGTAATTTTTTTCGTCTTTATTAGTTTTTAAGGTTTCGTACATCAAAAGAAAAAAATGGAACCCTTATAGGATCACTTAGTTGTCCGTCTGTCTGTCTGTCAAGACCGTTTATCTCGGGAACGCGTAGAGGTATCGAGTTGAAATTAAAACCATATACTCAGGTTTATGGCCCCTTGCAGTCGCGAAAAAACAAACTTAGAAGTTTGTTTTTTTCACAACTTTTATTAATTTAACGTAAAAAAAAGATACTGTCGTATATGCCGCAAAAAAACTTTTATTTCGACACTCTCAAGAAAATCAAAATGTATAGGGTATTTCCCGTTGACCTAGAACTATGAAATTTAGCAAGTAATACCGTCTTATACTACAAGTATAGGGAAAAGTCTGAAACTATACGTTTGTAATTACTTAAATCATAAAAAATATAGTCTATATTTAAAGTAATATTGTAGCTACTTTGTACGGAACTCTCGGTGAGCGAGTCCGACTCGCACTTGGCCGGTTTTGTTGTTGTGACGCCAAATTTGTAACATATTTAACGAATTTTGTGATTTAGGTACCTGTGCCGTGTACACAAAGAAAATAAAGAGAAAAAAAGCTCAAAAAGTTTTTCAGACACATTAATTTTATCATATAAATTGAAAAGCAATATAATGTTTAGGAGATCAGTTATGTTAATAGGTACTAATTTCGAATCGTTAGTTGGTTGGATTGATGAGATTTCATAGAAAATTCGCCACCCTTCTTTAGTACAAAGTTATCGATATAAATATGAGTCCCAACCAACGTAACTAATTCTATATTGATTGAAAACATGTTTTTCTAACATTTATTATCAGTAGGTGATTGTGTGGCATACGTGACCAGTGTTATGGGCCACGTCATATCTGCAAGCACTCGGCATAATGGAGTCAGTTTAACTTTAAGTCTAAGGTCGGTTTTTAATCGATATTTGATATCCAGTTGCTGTTGCAGGTTTATCTGATAGGGTTGCGGAATGTGCTCGAAAGAGTCACCGCGGCCCTGGAATGCAAAGGGCATCAGGAGGAACACGGATGGGTTTTATTCAGTAAGAGTCTGACACTACCTTCCGTTCCGCCCAAAGCTTATCTTTGAAAAGAATTCCAGTTTGTTTAGATCGTAAAGTCTGTATGGAAGTCGTCACCGTCATGTGCTTGGCCTTTTGTTACCTTTGTTGGAGTTGGTCTCCTGGCCAACCAGAAGGCCGATTACAGAAGGGTAATTTTTTTACCTTTAAACTTTGAGAGGAAATAAGAAGCGTTTCTGACAGTTTTCGTCTGCGGCCGCTCTTTAAAAATACGAGAATTTCCTCTTATTGTGGAACTCTCTGCCGGCGTCTGTGTTCCCTTCCACATATAACCCGTCTGACTTCAAAGCAACAGTGAACAGGCATCTTCTGGGCACGCTCGCTTCACGTAGACCTCATCCGTCGCTTTCCATCAGGCGTGATTGTGGCCAAGAACAAGTCTAATCCTCAATATAAAAAAATAAAAAAGATGTAGCTGAATATCAGCATGAAGCGACTGCTAATCTGACCCCCAAAACCAAATATATTGGAATTTAAGAAGTTAAATATAAAATATCATAGAAATCACTGACTTTCACCTTTCGAGAACGGCTTAATCCTGAACTTATTAGCAGGGATTAGACTATACAAAAACATAAATCAGGTCTCCGCTTGCTTCAACCGCATGAAATGATGTCCTATTATTAATTATTATGACCTGTGCCAGGGCATGGCGTACCCGTGTGCTAAGATACATCCAAACCCAGAGCATTAATTATTTGAGTATATATTTAGTATAAGTAATAGTTTAGGAAGTAACCAGCACAGCAACAGTACCCACGTGAATTTGCGACTAACTTCACTTCCCCAGTCACGTGCTTAACAAATAAACGCACAAAAGGCATACAATGTATGATAGCTGTTGCCAGCCATCGTCACCGCCTCGCAAACATGGCCGCCTGGTACTCTGGTGCACAATAATGGTCAGACGACGCGACGGTTTATAGCCTGCCGCTGATAAGCAGCTGATTGCGTCGCCTTTGCTGTGGAGCAGTGTGCAAGGTTATGAGTTTCAATTTGTGGTGTGGTGTTATTGATTCTGTTTCAAATGGTAGGTACATAGGCATGGGAAATTTTAAACTAATATGTCAATGGGTCGTGAAAGTTATGCTATGTGCTTGTATGAGGAATAATGGACATCAATGTGTTCGTTATTTATAAAACACACAAATTATACCTATCGGATTTAGAACCAGCTAGAACTAGTCTTTCGGGACATTAGCAAGCAACTTGTCGACTGATCACGTGACCAGAAAGCTGGGCTTTTCTTCGGCCAAAAAATTAGCATTGCCATTCCACGCGGCAATGCTGCCAATGTTCTGGGCACTTTTGCCATTGACAGCGATGTGTACTATTTTTTTGATGCCCAATGATTTATTTTGTTTTTATACGCGTTTGTACATAATTTTGTGTTAATTAGTGTATATAGTTAAGCATTTATTAAAGCAGGTATAAATATCTTAAATGAGGTAAAAATGTAATTGCTTATTACAAATTATATCTTTAAAGGTTGTCAAATTAGCTCAGTTTAGGCTTTGGAACTGATTTTAGGGATTAGGCTGGAAAATGCTTAAACGCACTTTATTGTAATGCTCAGGAAATCTAGAAAATTGGAAGCCGACGTATTCCAATATAAATGTAGTTTAGAAGTCAGGATATTTTGCAAACATAACATAGTATTTGTATCACAAACAGACAGTGGCAGATTAACCAGTACCTAGGCAGGTAATTCTCCACGAAAACTATCTTATAAGGTATATGTCTTCTTTTGGCTTAAGTTGGTGATCAGGCCAACATCTAAAGATTCAGAGAAAATGAGAATGTTCCCAATCCTGCAAGTCACGTTGACCAACACGTTGAATGTCGGTTGCTAACTCAGTGTAGTTAGGTGCCATGTCAGCAGTTGTGTCGTAATGCTCACGATTTTGTGTCGCTGACCTAAGGATTATGGGAATAAGGCTGTGTTTGTACGACGGAGGAGCGTATAGCGGGGTGAGGAAAAAGATAAAATAACACAGTAAAATGACAGGGACACGGGATTATTCCAACGATCGCTTTGTCAGTTACAATACGCCTGTGTAACGAATTTGGTTTCGACATGTTTCGAATGTAGCGTTCCTGTTTCAAACACCTCCATTTTATCCAAAGACTATCTATGATTTTACCCATTGATGTGTAGGTATTGTACGTAGTTATAATGTTTAATCAATTTGTACATTGCATCGTATAACATGTTCCCTGCTTTTACTATGAATGGTTTTCCGTATAAAAGGGGCTACCCTACACTAGATGGGGTAGGTGTGGTACAAACGCAAACTCGAAGCAGCTTGCTACTGCTAAATCGGTGAGCAGTCCGTGCCGAATCAGGAATGATGATATCCGCAAGAGAACCAAGGTTACCGACATAGCCCGAAGGATTGCAAACTGAAGTGGCAGTGGGCAGGGCACATTTCTCGCAGAACAGATGGTTGATGAGGCTGAAAATTCTGGAGTGGCAGCCGCGTACCGGAAAACGCAACGTTGGAAGGCCTCCCACAACGTGGACCGATGACCTGATGAGGGTCGCGGGTAGCCGATGGATGCGAGACGCACAGGATATCCAGCAGTGATAACTTTTTTATAAAAAATACAACCGACTTCCAAAAACAAAACACTACAAAGTAAATTTTTCCAACTTGGTTTCCAAAACTAACAGTAACAACGTGTCTGTGTAACGTGTTTGCTTTCGACATGTTTCGACTAAACGTGGGTGTTTCTGTTTCAATCAAATCCACGTTTCCGCTCTTACGCCTGTGTGCAAATGAAACGGTAGGTATGTCACCAGAAAATGGCAAAAACCGTAAGATTGTAAAATATCGCGTGAAATTGTGAACTATTTTTTCTAAATGAGACGGAAGCATTGGAAACTATTGAATTTGGATGGGATACACGAAACGATTTTTTCATAATATATCAAGAAATGATAATCTAATAAAGGTTTAATACAATCTTACGGAGTGTGCCATTTTTATTATTATTATTTTCCGGAAACCATTTCCTAGGGTTGCGGAATTTCTCCGAAAGCGGCCCTGGAACACGGCGGGCATTAGGAGGAACACGGATGGGTTTTTGTCCGTAACAGTCTGACATTCCATTCCGCTCCGCCCAGATGGGAAGGAGTCATTTGATGATTTCCCATCCTTAAAAAAAGCTACAAGCAATATTATAAATGCTGGACTTAGCAACAAGTTTAACATCGATCCTTCCCGCTATAAAGGGCGTAACTTCAAATCTCATACTAGACAATGGCAATGAGCACAAAACTGAACGGTTTCGCGCTATTTTAACGTAGTGGATTTTTAAATATATATACAGATCGAAAAGGCGTGATAAAGTGAGTGCATCAAAAAAGTAAAGTTATGTCGACATGGGCCCCGACTGGGCTTTTAGCAGTCTTGCTTTTGTCCACTTCATCATCACGGCTCAAAAAAATCACAACTTCAGATCTTCAGTCACAAATACCTAACCGTACCTCATCTGTGCTTACTCAGTAGCACGTGTTCCAAAGCGTGACGTCTCCCACCGTTGCTGAGTCAGCCGACTGCGGCTGTGAAGCACGGGTTTGTGTTGCTGACCGACTGACTCGACCCAGTGGCTCAGCAGAATTACCGCTTACTGTGTCTCTCAGCGTTGTGGCTTAGCTGGTTTGCGAATTTACTTGTCTAAAGTAGATTTAAAAGGGGCTGCCCTATTCCTAGTAAATGGTAGGTGTGGTGCAAACGCAAACTCGAAGCAGCTTGCTACTGCTTAATCGGTGATCAAGCAAAGAGGTGGACCGATGACCTGGTGAAGGTCGCGGGTAGCCGATGGATGCGAGACGCACAGGACCGGTCGTTGTGGCGACGCTTGGGGGAGGCCTATGTCCCGCAGTAGACGTCTTTCGGCTGATATGATGATGATGATGATGACTGATGACTTATCAGTCATTAAACTAACACCTTCATTGCACCGTATCTAACCCTGTGATCCGATGCGAATGTTGAGCAATCACGCTTTGTTCTACTACTTATTTTCACCAACGAGGCGGAATATATTTCATCTTGAAACAGGTAATCACGTGTATTGTCTCTCTACCACCCGTTGCTAAGTCAGCCGACATCACCATTTTGTAGCACACGATTTTGTACCGCTGACCGAATCAGTATTGACATAAGGCTGAGTCTTTATGGTAGCGGAGCGTTTAGTTGGTTTCCGAAGCGTGTATAGGAAAAGTATTTAAACAAGAATCTAATACTTTTCCAACTCGGAGTCCAAAACTAACAGTAACAAAGTGTCTGTGTTACGTATTTGGTTTCGACATGTTTCGACTAAACGTAGGTGTTTCTGTTTCAAACAAATCTACGCTTCCTTTCTTATGCCTCTGTGCAAATAAAACGGTAGGTATAAACCTTTTCCCAGGTATGCGGAATTTCTTCGAAAGCTTCTGGAACGCGGCGGGCACTAGGAGGAACACGGATGGGAAGGAGTAATTTGATATGATTTCCTATTCTTAAAAAAAGTATAAAAATATTATAAATGCTGGACTTAGCAATAAGTTTAACATCAACCTTTCCGGCTACAAAAAGGGAGTAACTCCAAATCATATACTTTTAGCAATGAACACAAAACTAAACGGTTTCAAGCACAAAACAAACAGTGCCGTTAAACTGTAAGGAAATGTTGGGTAGTCTTCTTCTTCTCGTGTGGGCAGTAAGGTCTAACGACTCCACACGAGGACACTTGGGTCAGAGTTTCTAAACCGCCTCAAGTGCTTCTGACATGGTTTATTTGACGACCGTCATTTGGCGGCCGGGACCACCGGCTTTTACGTGCCTTCCAAAGCACGGAATCATCTTTTTTTATCAAGCAATCAGGTGATTCAAGCCTGCAATGGCCTAGCCAAACTGGAAAACAACTTTACAAAGTATGCTTTCCCATGGGGATCGAACCCACGACCACCGGGTCACAAGGCAAACGCCTAAACCACTCGACCACGAAGGCATTTGTTGGGTAGTAAAAGCTATTTTTTAAGTAGTGGGTTTTTAAAATATACACATCGAAAAATCGTGAAAAAGTGAGTGTATCAAAAAAGTAAAGTTGACTTGGGCCTCGACGAGGACGTTTCACAGTTTTGCGTTTCACCTCCACATCATCAAGGCTCCTGAAAAAGTTCTTTAGTCTCAGCAATAATACAGAGCTCCATCTCTGCTTACTCAGTAGCACGTGTTTCAAAGCGTGATGTCTGCCACCGTTGCTAAGTCAGCCGACTGCGGCTGTGAAGCACGGGTTTGTGTCGCTGACCGACTGACTCGACCCAGTGGCTCAGCAGAATTACTGCTTACTATGTGTCCCACAATTGTGGCTTAGCTGGTTTGCGGATTTATGCTGGGTTGGATGTTATTCATCTACATTGTACTATTTGTATTATTTCCTGCCAATATGCAACTATAACTGTTGATTCTGTGTTGTCAAAGTAATACAATGTTAAAATAGCCTTTGTCAACGGTTTTGCCCGCGTGAAAGTAAGGAATGATTCCACACATACCTACTACGTATTATTGCAAACATACCTACATCCCAGAACTAATAATGGGATTAAAATGTATCTTATGTCCTGATCCAGATTCTAGTCTACAAAGTAAATTTCACTCTAATCCGTTCAGCTATTCAGGAGTGATTGAATTAGCAAACATAAAAAAAACTTTTTAGAATTAACTACTGCCAGTATCTTTACGCGCGTGAAATTCTATAGCTTTTGCACGGACCCCAGGACTGAAAAGTATTTACTTTAACTATTCTATGTTCATCTCCAAGGTCCAAACTAGCTTCATATCACAATTCACCAAAATTGATTCTGCAGTTTAGGCGAAAATGTAACACAGAGAGACGGATGGATGGACCGACAGAGTGACTTTCAAGGACCTAGCACGAATATTATTGACTTATAGTAACGTAACGTAAAATTTTACCATAGATGCAATACTCGTTTCGCACATAATATTGATTTGAATTAGATACTATATTTATATTTTTGAATGATATAAATCGTGTATGTCCCATAAAATTAAACCAAAATACTATGGGGTTGTAGTTCTTCACATTCAAAATTCACTTACGTTAACGTTACTATACATCAAAATATTCGTGCTAGGCCCTATGGATTAGAAAGAAGAAAGGATGAACAGTGATAGAAGAGGATAGTAACCTAACCTTTTTCATATAAAACCATTCTACTTTCTGGTGGGAACATTACACCCACACATCGAAGGTGATCGCCGACGACTCGAGCGATTGAACTTGTGAGCGCTTTTAAAGGATGACAACATAGGGCTTCTGCTAAGCTACATGAAGATTACACTCTGATATTATTAGTAAAGTCACCGATGAACAACAGTCTAAACAAGAGTAGGTATACTGTAGTTACAGTTTAGAATTCGTCCATTTGTGAAACTAGGTAAGTACTACTTGTGTTAACTAACCATTATAGGTAACTTACCTCCACGATTTGTGTAAAAATACATTCCCATAAAGGAAAAGAAAATCAGCTGTTCCGTTATGCGAGCGAAAATGTACTGAACGGCACCTGTTTTATTCTTTTTCGGTAGTTGATTTTTAAACTAGCTAATTAGCTTTTGACGGCTATTTTGTAAGCACATATCTCGATTTTTCCCGTTTCCGTAGGAATTTTGGGAAATCCTCTCTTAGTGCTCCCCTACATTCCCCATGGAATCTACATGCAATAATTTCAGCTCTCTACGATCAGCAGTTTTGACTGTGCGTTGTCTGTCAGTAACGCAAGAATTTTACATATTAGGATTCCTGGAAAACATTGGCCGGCCATAGAAAAGTAATCCTGTATACAGACTACAGACAGGTAACTAGTTAACCTTAACGCAATCAATTGGGAGAAACACCGTTAAATCGTGTGGTTAAACCTTCAATAAGAAATGAACTCAAACGGTGACTGCGTCGGAATCGAAGCAGTAACCCGAGCTGACCGCGGCTAATACACTCTACTACATTTCGATGTCGGCACTATTGAAGCCCAGTGGTGTCCATATCAAGCTGAGGATACATAAGCAGGCTTGATTTAATTAATTAATTAGAAATAGAGCTGCACGAGACTTGTAATTTGACTCGGATTGGTTTAATAGCTACTTTAGTTGAACAGAATATTATACTTTTTGACAATATTATTGTTTAAAACATAATCTATTGTTACTAATAGCTACTGGTTAAGTTAAACATAATGACTGTGAATATTCTTGCATGAGGTAGCACCACCTATTGCTTCTAATTATCGATATCGATATACGATGACATTTCACATTTTTTGGACGATCTTTTTTTTGTGACACTTTCGCCTCAATTCATAAGGATTTTTTCAAAAGTCCCGCTATAAATCGGGACAAATGCGGATTAAACTTTTCTTTTTTCAAAAGTTAGGGTGCCTGTCCATAACAGCGGAGCGAGGAGATTTTATGCAATTCCGTTGGTTAAAATTTCTTCGTTTCTCCACTCCGCTGCCTCGCTCTGCTGAAGTGGAAAGGCACCCTTATCGTCCCATTACTTTAAAATATAGCAGAAAATACATTTTTTATTTTATTTTAACTGATATGAAAACCAGCTCGCCAGGGAATGGGCAGCAGCGTTCTCTGTAAAACGCAACACCATACACTGCGATTGCCAACCCGCCTGCCAAGCGTGGTGATTATGGCAACCCCCCCCCCCCCCCCCTTTGGGGGAGGCCTATGTCCAGCAGTGGACGTCTTTCGACTAAAGATGATATGAAAACAAATTATAAAAAATACACGGCAAAAGTATTTCATACTTAATGAAAAACTTACAAAGCTCGCCTCTTTCTTCTTACGGATATTGACACCGTCGTGCAAAAACCTTTTTAAATAATAAATGTTATGTATGTACTTGTTTCATATTTATTTAAATGGTTATATCCTTTATGTTAAACAGTTAGCTCACGGCCGCGGATGTACTCGCTAAATATTTAAATAATAAACATTAAATCCGTGCATTTTAATTAATTTCTATAAGCGCTGTTATTTACACCGGAGTGCATGTTTATTCATTTTATTGTTGTGTATTTATAATGTGTCCATATTTAGCATGGTGTGACTGTTAGCCTTGTTATTTTTTTCTTGAAAATACCTGACATCAAGGATATTATCCTTAGTAGCAGTTTACCTGTTGAAGTTTGCTAACTAAACCTAGAGACACCGCATAAATCAGCTGATAACTGAAAAATCGGCTGTGACGGACGAACAAACAGACAACCGAGAGACCCTATGAGGGTTCCGTTTTTCCATATAGAGGTTCGGAACACTAAAAAGTAACCTGCATGAATAGGCTTATATTTGTATTCGTGTGTTAATAATTATTTTTGAGCTGTTGGCATTAGTTTTAAACAGTGATTGACGATACAGTCAGTTGTAACAAAGACCTTTAACATAATTCTAATGACGATACCAGATAAGGAATTACCATTGGTTTACTCTGTAAGACAATGTACGTCTTTCAAACCCTCTTGCCATGCAAGGCGTGACGCTTATGTAAGCCAGAGAAAGTCCCATCACAACACAAAGGTTTGGCTGCCAACTCCTAACAGGCAACAGACCGTTTTCGTAACTTTTCAACTGCACAAACAACTTTTCAACCACATACTCCTAATAACACGCGACATGGGCATACGCTAAACTTTTATGAAACCTCATCAAACCAGTCTAAAAACTAACAAATCACTTATCTCCATTTAAAAATGCAAATTGTACGTCAAGAGAAACCTCGTAAGATTATTTCAACGTTTTTTAACCTGCTCAGCACTAAGAATGCATTTCTAGACTGTTTTAGAAAACCTAGTCCCGTCCTACATGGCGAATGCATCCGCCATTTAAAATATATGTCCATGTGCCAACATGTTTTTACTTTATAACAGCTATATAACCTAGAAAATAGATCGCGATTCTATGAACTGGTACCGAGGAAAATTATTTACACGACTGCTCTTAGATTTCTTAATACATTACATCTTGTTTATGCAGTCTATTTCTGCAGCTTGGTAGGGAGCCAGCGATGGTTTCTATCAGTGTTTGAAGAGAAAGGTGTGACATAGTGCGGTGGTAGAGGACGCTGTAGTAGATCTTTCTGCCTTCACTTCGGTTGCTAGGCGAGCGCTGCGCCTGTGTGAGTGGGTGCAGTGCCCGAGGCTGTAGTGACGTGCCGCCGATGTTATCGACTGTGTTGCTTATCGATGTTGTACCTACAGGGCTTGTGATGAAACATAAGCGAGCTCATTTCTAGTAAGGTTGACCTTTTACATCGTTGTGGTTTTGGTAAATTGCAAATGAGAAGTTAGGTAACATAAGAAATCATTTTGACATTTCGCTTAAACTTTAAATTAGTAACAGTGATCTCAAAACTCAGATTATCGCCCCAAAAGGTAATAATAGAAAAGCAATCAACGGTTAATTTAGCTCCTCAATCAAATTTTAATCAAGCCAATCACCACAAGTTACACAATTCAACCTTTTCCGCGCAATCTAAGACAATCGACGCGATTCCTAATGTCTTATAATCAGTTTCGACAAAAAATTTCGCAACTCTTTCACAACACTATTATTATCTTTCGAGCGGCACCCACACATGCGCAAAGTGCATTCGATTATGACAAAAAACAATTCTACAATATACCGTTCTGAAATTGAAAAGTAGACGATTTTATACCTTATATGTGGGAGTTAATGGTTTCGAGGTTATTGTGGGGCTGTAAAGGTAAGTTGGTGTGTGTATAAAAGTGACGTATTTTGGTTGTGTGAGTGTTGTGTGCAGTCATCGACCCGTATCTCGGGCAAACCTACCCCAACGTGAAAAATATAAGTATTTCCGAGTGGTAACTAGTGTTGTAATGATCCGTCAGAGTTTCGCACCACTTTCTATTCTGACATGCGTTGAACCTGGCCACCTAGATAACCTAGCCACCTAGATTCATCTTTCTATCTCATCGATGGACGCGAATGGATCGTCGATTGCTGGAAGAGGCCAAAGGTGTACACTCAGGTTTTTATGTTAGCTTCTCAGTTTACACATTTATTCGCTTGGAAGCGTGCCCAATGTAATGTCAATAGGCTGCCTATTACTTCTGGACTGAATATGTTTACGGGCAAATCAGGCGACGCTATATTTCTTGCTGTGAAGAACCGAATGTTATTCAAAATCAGCTGTTTGTGAATCTTAGCAATTTATCTATGGGAAAATGCTATTTGAGTAGCTAGAAGGCTTTGCAATCATTCGTCCGTCCGTATGCCAAGACCCTTTATCTAGGGAAAGCGTAGAGGTATCGAGTTGAAATTTTTCACAAATCTGTACGCATAAGGTGGTAGAATATATAATATTTTTATGAGTACTTCTACGAATTGGTAAAATATGTGGTCTACTCGCTTTTCCATCAAAAAAGCGAGAAGCATGACAACATAGGTCACAATGGTGTAATCATCAGCCTACCTTTATCTTTACTGTTACTATGTGATACGCTTCCGAACACTGAGTATAAATAACCAATTCTCACGTATCTCAGAGGTCAGATGGCCGTATCTACCTGACCTCTGAGTACTTATCATAGTGCAGTAGGTATAATATTATCATTTGTGACGACATTCATTTTGGGACGACCTTGGACGACGCAGTCGCATATCTTTCTTGGTCCGTAATTTAAATCGCTAAACGCCTATTAACGAGTCAAACAGTTAACATTGTATTCTATGTTATAGTGTTTACACCAGTGCATCGTTTTTACGTTAAATAGCAGTGAATTACAGTTTAATAGTGCAATATTAACAGTTTATTAAAACATCTTTTTTAAATATTACCCTGCAACCAACACAAAAAACTGACCTACGACAACCCGCGGAGTCTAAGCGATAGAGGCGGCCTTAACTTGGAGCGTAAGTGATAATTTGTAAGGATATCCAACTTAGTGCTACCTCTGCGCGTAGGTGCGTACGAAGATTGTGAATACCGAGCCAAGGAGGGGTGCAGTGCAACCACTATGCCGAAAATTAACCGCACGCCACCTCCCGCTCCTGCCCGTGAGATAGATAATAATCAACCTATTTTTTCAACTCCGGACATATTTAGTAATCCAAATGAGCCTGAAATGTCCAATATTACCTCGCGATCCAAGCGATTTCGACCAGACTTCTCTCCGGAGTGTGAATGGAAGAAATTTGAGGAAAAGATAACGAAGTTGTTTACGTCTTGGAAAAGTGAGCAAGATGCTCTGCTTGGGAAACTGACGTCGGAGTTGAGGGAAATTAAACTACAAAATGTGGAGATCCAAAAAACCAACACAGAAACATTAAAAACAGTAGAATTTCTGAGTAATGATTATGATTCCATTAAAACGGCCCTGCAAAAATTGGAAAAAGAAAACTCTGAACAACGCAACTATATAATGGATCTGGAAAAGAAACTGGTTGATATACAGCTTTGCACGCGATCATCCTGTATCGAGATGAGGAATGTTCCTGCGAACGAAAAGGAATCTACTAATGACTTAACATCTATTGTTTTGAAAACCTGTAACATTGTCCAGCCGTCGGTTAAGCCTCCTCAGTTACGTGACGTGTATCGTTTGCCCGGGAAGAAAGGCTCCAATAGACCGATAGTAGCAGAGTTCCTGACTGTCACCTCAAAAAATCAAATACTGGATGCCTGCCGCATGTTCAACAAGGGTCTGCCCTCTACTGAAAAGCTTAACACGGGTCACATTGGTGTTCCCGGAGAAGTTAAACCAGTCTACATCGCTGACCACCTGCCTCGTACCCTGCGACAATTATTTTTTGAGGCTCGTTCATTTGCCAAAACTAATAACTATAAATTTTGTTGGTCACAAAATGGCAAAATTTTTCTACGTGAACGTGAAGGAATGGATTCTGTTATTATTAACACATCATCTTGTTTTAAAAAATTGCTCACACCGAAATAATGAAGCTAAGGCGGCTTATCTTCATCTCATGTTTATCCATAAATTTGAAACCTCACTGTTACCTGTGATGAAATCTCAAGCACTGCACACAGCCTTTTACAAATTTATTTTTTATTATTTTTTTCATGTAACTATTTATATTACTCTAAGATTTACCATTTTTCATATTGCAACATGTACATGTCAGCCTCTACACTATACACCGCACCACCTAAAATTTACAACAACTCGATATTTCACCTTCATCACCATAATCCATGACAACTGTTTGATTATGTATATTCAAGCGCTCTTATTTGTACGCTGTACACAAATGGCTAACAAATCCGAATCACTTAAAATAAAAATGTCGGCATACATCCAAATGTTACTTTTAAAAAATCCACATATTCATGGTCTATATCAATACGCACTTACCATCAATCATCAATGTTCGATAATGATAGTTTAGATGATATTGACACTTTTGGCCTAAGTGATTCACATATCTGCCAACCTGAGTTCTGCAGCAGATTCATTAATAACAATGCCAAGTCGTTAAATATAATACACCTCAACATACGCAGTGTGAATTGTAATTTTGACAATTTTCGAATATTTCTTGTCAGCATCAAAATTTCATGTGATGTTTTAATTTTATCGGAGTGTTGGTTAAGTGTGTCAACAGTTCCACCATTGGAGGGGTATGTTTCTTATCACACAAGTAAACTTAGAAACCAAAACGATGGCATTATAATATACATTAAATCAGAATTATCTCATAACGTTACGGAACCTTCTTTGTCTGATGCTAGCTGTCTAATCTGTAACTTTAAATCCCACAATATTATGCTCTTGGCACTTTATCGTTCTCCTTCCATAAGAAATCTTGATAATTTTATTGATGGGTTAGACATTACTCTAACTCAAATGTCAGCCCAAAAAAATATAGTGATTATGGGGGATATTAATATTGACATTAATCCAAATGCTCTGACCCAACAAGCTAATCAATACCTAAATCTAATTGCTTCACATGGCCTCCTTCCAACACATCTTTTCCCCACCCGCGTCAACTCTTGCATTGACCATGTAATGCTGAGATCTAATCATAAAACTACGACTCTGGTTTTCGATACACAGATTACTGACCATAGGCCTACCTTTATAAACATTCAAAATGTAATGTCACAACCTATCTCTAAATTTAACCGCATAGTTGTTGACTATCCAGCGGTAATTACCGACATTTCATCAATGGATTTTAGTGAAATAATGAATATACAAGATGCAAACAATGCCGCTGAGTCTCTGGTATCCATTATTAGCTCAATCATCGTCAAGCATTCCAAATCGGTGTACATGGCTTCGAGACGCAGAATCCTGAAACCTTGGATTACCAATGGGCTGCTCAAATGTATCCGAAATAGAGATAGCATGGCTAGTACGCTTAAGAATGACCCTGAAAACTACATCCTCAAAGTTACATACAAACGATATCGTAACTTTTGTAATAAGCTTCTCAAAAACTTAAAAATTGCCTATGAAAAGGAAGAGTTTCAAAAGGCGAAAAACAACCCAAAAGCAACATGGAAGATCATTAAAGATATTACTGGAACTAGTCGCAATGCTCATTCTCCTAAAGAACTATTAGCTATTTCCTCTGATGAAAAGTCTTCAGTCAATACAGTCAACGAGTTTTTTGCCAACGTTGGCAAAAACTTGGCTGACAAATTGTCGCCTACTAACACCTTTGAATGTTCTCTCGATCCGATACCCTGTAACTCGTTGGTACTCATACCCACAGATGAAGTTGAGGTCTCAAATCTAATTGTCGGGTTACGAACAGATGCTGCGGTAGGCTGGGACGGCATATCGTCAAGACTATTAAAATCCTGTCTGCCCGCGCTTGTTCCAGCCATTACTCATATCTGCAATCGCTCTATATCCACGGGCTGTTTCCCTAAGGTTTTTAAAAAGGCTGTTGTCCATCCAATCTTCAAGAATGGAGACAGACACAGTGTAAATAATTATAGACCTATCTCTGTCTTACCTGCCATTTCGAAGATACTGGAAAAGATACTAAATATTCGATTGGTAAACTTCCTTGAGTCGTACAAAATCCTAAGTAATAACCAGTATGGGTTTAGAGGTGGCAGGTCAACTGAAGATGCAGTTGCTGCCTTGGTAGATCATGTAGTGGCAAAATTAGATAGTAAAATGAAATGTCTGGCTATCTTCTTGGATCTTTCTAAAGCATTTGACACTGTGTCTGTACCTCATCTCTTATCCAAGTTAGAAACTATGGGCATTCGTGGACATACCCTTAAAATATTCCAGGATTACCTTTGTGATAGAACCCAGTGTGTAAAAATCAATGAAGTAATTAGCGACACTGAATTATTGACTTTTGGCGTTCCGCAGGGTTCAATTTTGGGCCCAACTTTATTCTTAATTTATATCAACAACCTATGTAAGATGTCTCTAACAAACTGTTCCATGTTTGCTTACGCAGATGATACGGCCCTGCTTCTTCATGGTAGTGATTGGTCTGAAACAGTAAAACACGCGGAACACGCTCTTGCTTCTGTGATGGAGTGGCTATCGAACAATATTTTAACATTAAATCTAAATAAAACGGTTTACTTAGCTTTCTCATTAAAACACACTAACCTCCCTCCTCCTGATGCAATGGTGCTCAGAGCTCATAATTGTCATCTCGGTCTATCCTCTTCACAATGTGACTGTCCAAAACTTACAAGGTCTGAGTCTGTTAAATATCTCGGAGTCCATGTTGATAGTTCTTTGAGCTGGAAGCCTCATCTGGGACATCTTGTATCACGAGTTCGCAAGTGTATATTTATCTTTAAGAAACTAAGGCACACTGTGGACTTAAGGACTATTAAAACCGTTTATTATGCCTTGTGCCAATCCATTATAAACTATTGCATCACGGCGTGGGGTGGGGCACCCAAAACATCCCTTCTGCCTCTGGAGAGGGCACAGAGAGCTGTCCTTAAAGTTATGACCTGTAAGCCTTTTAGGTATTCCACAACGACTCTCTACACAGAATGTAAAGTCCATACGGTGAGACAGCTCTTTGTGCTCGGCACTATTCTACGTAAGCATCCTTCAGTTGAATATAAGCCGAATGCTACCAAAAAACGCAGATACTACATTGTTTGTCCTACCCACAGATGTAGAACAAAGCTTGCCCGGCGCCATTATAGTATACTGTCAAATCACCTATACAATAAGGTGAATAAACTTTGCGACATTGTTTCCTTCTGCCGAAATGGATGTAAGACCACTGTTTCCAAGTGGCTCTTAACACTTGATTATAATAAGACTGAAGATCTGATAAATATATCGAACAGGTGAAGTAATAAATCAAATAAAAAAAAACACTTAATTGCATACCTACTCTAACCACTTATTATATTATATACACTACATAGACTTACATAACAAACATATATAGACTTTATTAACACACACACCATCACACTCATCCTATCACACATGAGGCTACATCTTAGTAAATAAGTACTTAAGTTTTTGTAATATACTGTGCTCGTCCTACAACTTCTGTTATGTGCTCAAACTGTAACCGAGAACGCCGGTACCCTAAACACAAGTTTAATCTTACACTGGGTACCGGAGTTCAACGTAAACACCTTTTATTGTTGTTTTAAAACTGCTTAATGTCTAAATTTGTGTTTTGTACAACCTATAGAAAATAAAATATATTATTATTATATTATTATTATTATCAATACTCTGGTGATCACTACCCAACCTCCTAGACTATTCCGAACTATGTTGGCAGCTGAATACCAGTACATTACATGGACTGCTGTCAGACTTTCTGACTTTTGACTACGCGTAATGACTGTTAAAGATCTACAAATGACAAGTAGAATCAATTGCATTTCCGAAGCACGGAGCAGTTGCGGGCGTATTCTACTCCGTATCACCCACGAACTTACGATTAGTCCCGAACCCGAACAAAGAACGAAAGACATCACTATTTGACAGTAACTATCAAATCGTGTTGTCATTAATTCGTAGTGGTTAGGTGATACGGAGTAGAATACGCCCGCAACTAAGCCCGAAACTACGGACTTTAGGTTTAGAGGGTAGCCCCCCAGTTTTGATAGGTATGCAATGAATGGTCACCCATCCGACCGACCTCGGCGAGAGCTGCTTAACCTAGGAGAACGACTCGTGTGGCTTTTGTTATTTAGTTGTGGCGTTAGTCTCTTCTCCTCAACTTCCTACAATCTAAGCAACATAGTAACGCCCACAGCACAGACCACCTGACCTCTTAAGTCATTTACATTAAACATTCAAAAACTACATGGTTCTCTTTTCAATATTATATTTTACAACTATCGTTACATATGTCCATCGGTAAAACGGCCCGCCTAATCGTGAATGGGTATCTTTATTGCATTTTTATTCACATCGCTCCGGTCAAATGGGCAAAATTATATGTGGATGGGCCATAATTTGGAGACACCGGTAATACGGCCTGCCCAAAGTTGGAGAACTAAACTTTTATGGCCAGCGACTTGGTGCGTTTGATATAAAAAATGTTGGGATTGTGAAATTGAATGCGTTTTATTTATTTACGAGTGTTTTTGGATTTTTGGATTTAGTTTCTTTTATAAAAGAGATGGAGGCTTGTGCTTAGCTGTGATTTCTTTAAGTGCAGCATATTTTGCTTTTATGCAGTCAAGTAAGTTGTAGCTTTGAATACACTGGTTATGCAATCGTTATCTTTAGAATATTGCCACTCTCACTTCCGTAACCTTTTCGCAACTGTGTTGGGATCGCCGACCAGTCTTGAAGGATACAGGTACAAGGCCTCTACAACCCAGTAACTGGGTATCACGATATCCCTTGGTAAGACTGGTGTCAGATTTTCTGGATTCTGACCACTGTGACAACTGTCAAAGATCTTCAAATGACACCCGGGATTAACAGCCGCGCTTTCCACACGATAATACAAAATGTTGTATTACATAGGTACTCAAAAATTATTTAAACGTCACTTATTTGTATTCCTCATATCATGATCTGTAACAGAAACTGAAAAATATAATCATTGGTGAAAAAAAAAACTATCGACAGTGCCTCTGCAAGTGTCAACACATAAAACCCTTTCTACTCCCCATCCACCTTCGAAAGAAGCAGAAACCCGAACAGGGCCCCAAGTCTGCTATTACAATAGTGTCAGAATGGTCTATCATTGATTTCATAATGGTCGATTTTGACAAGATTCTATGCCATTTCTTACAATGGAGTGTCAGTGGTTGACCAATGGAAAGTCATAATGACGCTTTTATATCCAGACACTATTGTAATAGCAGACTTGGGGCCCTGAACCCCAACAAGATCTAACCGTACTATTGTTTACATTAGCAGGGAGCAGTACCGCAGCCTCTCCGAGCAGGCTACGTGCCCGCGCTGGTACATTAGCAGTTTGCCCTTCGAGATAAATTGCTCGCGCCCTTTGCCCGCTAACGATTGTTATTTATTGCGCCGGAGTCGGCGGTGTGCTGTGAGCTGTGTGCTGCGGTGTAGCCCTGATATTACAATAATAGAACGTACTTACGAATGTTTTCTAGAGCTGGTTTAAAGGGCTTCATGGTTTGCAAAAAACAATTGATTAAGTCGGTTTACGGACGATAATGTTACGTGATACCGTCATAAGAAAACAATTGAATTCTTAACAAACGAGCCGAACGCTTAGGTCGATCGTGCCCCTCTGTCGCTTGTTCCGCGCTCTCGCTTGCGGAACGTGACACTTTTTCGTGCGTGCAGCCGGCGTTCATCGATTTATAAGACGTTATCACGTCAAAAAATATTTTTGAAATATTTCGAGAAAATCCGGTCGATCTTCAGTGTTTGTGTGGTGTCTCTCCGCAGTCCATGGCTCATCTTGCGTCTAGCACGTGTACATGTGAGGACCTTAGGGCTGCGTCAGCGAATGATGTTACCGTAACGTGCAAGCTAAGAAGATACAAAAGTGATTCCCATAGTATATTTGCATAGAGTAAAATACTTAACTATTTCAACTGTTTCATTCTTGATATGATGAAATGGCATTCTGCCAGCAACAAAAATAATCCAAAAGAAGATTGACATTTCGTTAACGTACGTTAATTCCGTGTATTATTCTCTAATAGAATGTCACTTTGTTTAAGCCCTCTGAAAACCCAATCGATTTCTGAATTAAAAAGCAGAAGAAAACGCAGCAATGTTGCTAAGAGAAATAATTATACCTTTGAAAGCGTGACATATCGAGAAAATTATTTCTCACAAAGCTTTAATTTTCTTAAACAAGTTCAATTAAAAATCACAGCAATCATTTCTGAACCAATCGGTAATTGTAAGCACAGAACCAGCAAGCAACGCAATTATATTTATTATCTACAGGTACAATTCACGCCAATTTCCGAATCCAGTTTTGGTGATATCAGCACCATAACAAACAAAACACACGCAACGGTATCGACAGAGCGGTGTGTAGAGCTGCGCCGCTAGAGGTGCCCCGCTAGAGTGGGACTGGTTCCGTGATGGAGTAGAGACGAGTTCCGCACGGCTATGGACCGATGTTGTTGCTAGGTGAAGTGATCTCTTGTCCTACTGCCCGGTATAGACGCGGCCAGAAGTGCTTTGGGTTCTAATAAAAAAAAAAGATTTTCTAACTGTTGTGCTGTTGTCGAACATGGCATTGGATTTATACTACTGAAATTATTTTTTCAGTTAAGTTTAAGAAAACATACTAACGGCAAATCCATATGTAGTTGTAATAGGCTGACCAATCAGGTACATAATAAAGTTGTGGGCCGAAAAATATACGTTATAATATTTTCTTAACTGATTAAATTCTTGAGCAGTTGGTCTTTACTGAAGGTGTGTAGGAAGCAATTGCTACAACTTGCCATTTATTCTGAAATACGCCATTGTTTTACTAAATCAAACTTGGCGAATCTAAATATTATCCAAAATCAGCTGATTGCAATGTTGAACAGCTGCGCTTTACTGGCGGTTAGTAGAAAGCAACCTCTAAAAACCGCCGTAATCCTGAAATAGGCCATAGTTTTAGCACATCAATAGGGAAAAGAACTTTAATCCCTAAGAAGGTTACTATGCTTTTTATTTTTTTCTCCAAAAAGAAGTCCAAACCACTTCTGTCATCACCAGTACTCACACAGTCGATATTAGAAAGCAAGATGACGCTGGCGCCGGCGTCTTGCACTTCTCGTGTTAATTGCCGGCGCCCCGGCGATCCGGCACGGCACGGCAGTCGTCCGGCACGGCACGGCAGCCGGCCGGCACCGCGGCACACGGCAGAGACATATGAAAGTTGTCTGATCGGCTCAAAGCTCGACGGGCGTTGCTACCCGGCTTCCGCAGTTTGTTGCTACGCGGAGAAATTGATGGAAAATAGATTAGGTTTGATTCTATTTGTTGAATAGAAATGCTTCCTTCGGGGATTATCTTAGACAAATAGTGACATGGAAGTGTTTGTTTATAGGCGTTTTTTTTCTATCACAAGTACCTAAGAAGTTCTACTCCCTAACTTTCTCTATTTTATTAAAATACCAGTGTACTTTTGGCTCTAAATGCCGCCATTAAATAGAAGGCACTCGCTTTTATTTGTAAAAAAAACATTTTTTATTTTTAGTTAAACCATTAGTAGTATCTAATTTAACTCAGGTTTTAACAAAGTCAAATCTGTACATAGTGGCATTCTTTGACAAAACTAACATTGACTACAATGGTCGATTTCAGTCCATTTCAGCCAAGTTTCTTCAGAATTTTCTTAGTCACTGACAGCGTTTCAGTATTTTTCCTACCCTATTTAAACACCATTCCAAAACGGTCCCAATCCGTCAGGCATTTAATATATTAATAAATAATGAATGCCGAGCGTGTATAGAAAGCAGCATGTTTGTACAGGTTCATATAAACAGCCCGTCTGTCTGTCTGTCCGTCAAATGTATGGTAACTGACATATTCGCCTCCGTGTTGCGGCGCACTGTTTTTGTAGACCGTGCGGTACAGTTAGCAACACAGCTAGTTTTGTAACGATGTTGTAAAGATTTGTGGAAGAAATGTCGTAGTGTATTAAGCAGGTTCATAAAGATAATGAAAACATGCATAGTAGAGCATAGCACAGCGTAGTTATCATAGTAGAGCATAGCACAGCGTAGTTATCATAGTAGAGCATAGCACAGCGTAGGTATCATAGCATTAATCAATACAAATAACAATAGTATTAATCATTCAATTTATTCGTTCCACATTTTGACGACGCTAGCGACAATTACAGCATCGCCACAAAAAAATCTGTGTTGGGTTTTATGGATAACAACTGAAGGCCGATTCTGCAACGCTCGCATTCGTATCTCACTCGAAATCTGTCAAAGAAGCCTTAGTTTCCCTACATTTTTGACGGATGACATGCGAATGCTAACGTTGCTTTAAAAACAGTAGAATTGGCACTCTGACTTTGGATTTTAAATTTTGCCAATGCATAATGGTAAACCTCACTCAGAACATTGCCGAAACACTGACATAACATAATCTGTCACAATCCTCTCACACAATAGGTATTTCACAATCCTCTTATATTCAAATCAGTGGCCCATACCTACATACAATAAAAAAACAAAACATTCTTTTTTCTAAAACGCTTTTTAGATTAAATTGGTTTTTAATTAAAACTCCATTTCCATTTAACATTTCGTTTCTAACTGTACTCGATGTTTGTGATACGAGTTGATTCCGCTCTGACATTTAATAAAGAAAACAATTATTTGTTTGTTTGTTCCGATCGTACTGTTACTGCTGGGCCATTACGTAATCGCCTATTTTCGTGGAGCGTGTGGCAACCAATCAAAACTACCATTTACCTACATACGTCCCATTAGAGAGAATTAATTTGTCAAACAAAACCGCGTGATAAATTCGTGAAAAAGGATTAAAAAGTCGCGATCGGCTGACTTCGGAAGAGTTCGTGCACGTTCGACAGTGTTCGGGCACGTTCGGCACGGGTCATCGCTCCGACCTAGATCGGGTGCGCCCGCGCAGGCCACTGTTGCTAACTGCGCGTTTTATTCTATTATTTGTGTTAAATAGTGGAGCGTTGCGTGTTTGCGTTTAGTTTGTTATAAAATTACACATAACTAGCTGTAACAGGTTCTTTTTATGACCATAACAAAGTAGAAAATGGCGGAGTACACGCGAAATAAACACCATGTTTGTTGATCATCGCTGGCTTTCGATTTGATGGACGACGAGCCATCGCGACGTTTATTTGCAGCACTTCCAGGATGCAATAAATACTAGAAACAGATATTAATGTGTGAACTTGTTGCAACAGCTCTGTTTTGCTCGTTTACGTTTTGATCACGTAAAGTTTGAGACTTTCTCACCCTTTTTCTGTGAACCTGTCGAGCATGGCTTCATAGATTGTAGTTCAAGATAAGAGAATCGAAATATCATGGAGATACCAGCGTAAGACGATGTAGAAAAAAGAAAAATCAACTTATCAGTTCATGCCTCAAAGTAAATATTCTAAAAATCCTTGCTCTTACAAAACCAATCAGTTTTCAGGGTAGCGTACCCGAAGGATATCCAATGGAACTCTATTACTAAGCCTCCGCTGTCCATCCATCTGTCTGTCAGCGGACTATATCTCAAGAACCGTAATAGGTACACAGTTGAAATTTATACAGTGTGTTTTTCTATTGCCGCTATAACATCAAATAATAAAAATTATATCAAAAACTAAAGGGGACTCTTATACAAGAAACGTTTTTTTATCGGTTTATGGTACGGAACCCTTCATGTGAGAGTTCGACTCGCACTTGACCGGTTTTTCAGTTCCGTATGTCGAATTATGAAAACTTACCAACAGGTGAGATAGTGGTCAAACGCGTGCCTATCAATAGTAAAGAAAAACTTAATGCATGGGGTGGTTGATTTTAGTAAAGTAGTTTGGTCCTTTAGTATAAGTTGCTCATAATGATGGATGAGTAATTATGAGTAACTTTTATGCTACATTGTACTCAATGACACCTTCTCAGGTTTTGCGTTCAAGTGAAAGCTCATTTTTTGCAGGAACCAGTGTTAAGTAACCAAATAGACTAAAACTTGTGGTCCCTAGTCTTAGACTCTTCTCCAAGGCTCCCAATTAAACTCTAAAATTCTAGATCAAGTCAGCATCTTACAGAATCAACAAAACCTACTAACGAGACCATAGCTCACCACCACAGACCATAACTGACCATAGCTCTACCAATACAAACCCATGTTTTTTAACAGCACGTAACATGTCAGTTGTAACAGCACGTAACATGTCAGTTGCAATCACGTATTGTATAACCGACTGCTGTCATTACCTGCAGGTGTGAAGTGGCCCTTTGACACACTGGCCCATGCTGGCGCATTAGGTGGCTACATGGACGCCACATAGGGGACATGCGGGAAACGGTCTTAGTGCACTTAGATGTTAGTGTTGTTAGGTAGTGTAGTTTTATGAAGCGGGTGGACGGTCACTGGGAAGACAATTTAAATATTTGCATTAATATACGGTCTGTTAATGACACGCGTAATACTTGATTTGGGACTGAAAATACTAATATGATTATGGCTAACTTTTGTTTTAGTGTACAGGCCATTTCATGAAGTGGTCGGCCATTTCCTATAATGGTTGGCCAATTCATGAAATTGCCACTTCAAACCTCAAAACCTCGGCCACATCATGAAATGGCCAATTCTATGTGGCTACTATACTTATATTGTTGCTTATAAGGTTAAACCAAAACGACCGATCGATCCTTGATCGATGCCGTCGATGCTACCACAGATCGTTTGATGAAAGTGAGCAAGTAATCATTTATTTATCAAAAAGATTAGCCCTAGGTTACATCATTATTGTGAGCATAGTAGACGGGGCCCGCCAGGGTTGCAGAATTTGTTCGAAAGAGTCACCGCGGCCCTAGAGCGCAAAGGGTATTAGCAGAAACACGAATGAGTTTAGTCACTGCTTCGCCCAGAGCGGGAGGGTTCATTTGATGATTTCCTAACCTTTATGGGTATTACTAATACGTAAGAGAACGTAACGTTAGAGATTTTGTGTAAAGTATGCGTTACTGAATCTAATATCCTAATGGTAGAGTCAATGTTGAATGACTCTCTATTCCTTCTAACATTAAGTCCTTTCAGATCCAGCGCCCATTTTAATGAATCATGAATAAAATTCCAAACTAATAAAAAAATTACATTACCACTTTCATTTCCATATTATTCCACAGTACCCCATTAAAATAGCCATATCAATTAATTCCTCAACACATTAACTAAACGATTCCCGCTTGCATCCAGCGGCACCTACCTACACCAGAGGTAGTGACGACACACCTTTAGCTTTCAATGGAATTGCGCGCGACACGTAAATCATGGCCGACCCACTGAAATTAACAGCCATTTATGTAATTATGAATACATTTATACTGGTTCTGTGCGTTATTATTATAATTTAATTGATGTGATTATATATTTTGTGTGGAACATGGCGTTTTCATACATAATTTGGGCTGTACTTGTGATAGTAATTGAGTGTTGTTACTTATAAGTTTAATGTATTCTATATATGTTCAAACTAGAATGCTATTGAATTAATTTCAGAATAGTGTACTAATTACACTAATTTAAATAAACTATTAGAATATATCCCCCATCTTTAAAGTTATTACTCAAGTATTCTGCAATCGTTGTACCTCTATTTCTAGATGGAAAGTGCAATAGGCAAATCAGTAGCCTGAAAATGTGCTCATTTCATTATTTTATCTTTACCGCTCTCTCCCTGTGTTTAGAGAGCCACAAGATCCTTGTCAAAACATCACAACCCATGATACCATTTATAACAAGACGATCTACTAACAGCTGTCGTGGTGCAATTAAATTGTATATGTCCACAAGATCGTGCAGCATCGGGCTACAGTCGGAGCAACTCGGAGACTCTCGGAGCCATTCGGAGACAGTTGAAGCCAGGCGAAGACACGCGCTCAGTGGGAGATTACGTGACCAGTGGTGACTGTGGTGAGGAACCTGAAAGCATGACTTGCGTGAGACACAGTGTTGGGGAAACAGAAGGTCAAGCTCTAAGAGGATAAAAGAAAAAAAAACCATTAATTTGACGTCTGCCCATCACATGTACACAAATAAAATAAAATGTAATGTGACAATCATCACAAAAAAGCAGTGCGTGCCTCACGGTTCCGCAATCAATAATAAAAATAGTATCTTAACTACATATTACAATACATACTTAATACCATGAATGTGACTTCCAGCCAAAACGAATGGTAATATGGTCAATAATATGTTAAAAGAATGGTTTGAATTATCTTCGGATCATTAACCGAACACCATTAAAACGGACTACGTACATGCTTGAACATCAACGGTCCCTGCCTCATTTTTACAAAATATCAGTAAATAGCTGACTAGTATAAACTTTGTTTTATTAGTCTATCACATATGGAACTCATAAATCACACAGGTTACTAAGAAAATTTACTTTTTTCGCAAAACCGTTAAAAAAAATGAAGGCACTACAAATATTTTTGAAACGCCTGCCAAACTTGTCCTTCTGCCGACTCTCCTCTATGACTTTCCCTCGATAGTTAAACTACATGATTCGTAGTTATCGCCTCAGCCGTAGCGGTTCAGAAGTAGCCGGGCCACAAAAACTGCGTGTATACCACACGTACGGATTGCCAGCAGTAAAAAATACTAATCGAATTTATTATTGGAGTGTCACTATCATCACGGCGGATCACGAACAAGTAAGAGCGGTGGCGGTGAGGAAATAATTGACGGTTCCACAGCTTGCTACCAGAAAAACCATATTTGAAAAGCTTTGTCTTTGCATTAATTACAAAAGTGGTTAATTAATAGTCATACGAAGTTCTTTTTTATTTGAGATTGCTTTGCTCTTGACTATAATCTAGGTCAGAGACGACAGAGACAAAGTTGACTATGGAGGGAGCTTACCCAGAAGGACACTACTAACAGCCACCTGCACCAGCTGGACAGCCTGTGCACTCTAACTTTGAATTGATTTTGAGTGCGTTCGGAAGCACAGACGCAGGCAAAGAGTTCCGCTCATTATAAAAGACGTTTTGAACCGCTTAGTGCGAATTGGTGGAATAGCAAAAAGGTAGGGATGGATGTCCGGTGGTATCTTTATAAAAGGAATAGATTCCGATTAATCGTGATACAGGTAGATAACTACCGCACGATCTCTTGCTCAGCATCTTGGCAGCATCCTGATGCCTTAACCACTGGGAAAATAACACTTTGATTTCGAAAGCTTAATATAAATTAATGAATGTACTTATGTCATGAGCACAGATTACACCCACAGAGATAGAGAGTAGAAAGAAATAGATAATCATGACAGTCCGCCATGCCCCGCGCAAAGGCATACAAAACACTTGAAAAGAACATAAGCACATACAATAAAAGCTTTAAGCTTGAGGCAACTGTAGCTACTCGTATCTTCACGATATCAGCTGTGGATCGCGTAGTTCTTCCACTAGGAGTCATTGCTCCTAGAAAACAGTTGTATAAGAAATAAGTATCACATGGACGAAGCTATTTCAGTCATAGGCTTAATACAGACGAAAAAACAGTAATATGCAATAAAAAATAATGACATCATTAAGTTGCAGGATATTTGTGAAACAATATAATATAGCTATTTAGCAAGCAGCTACAAATTCCTAATGTAACCGCATCACATCATGTAATGATACCATAGCGTGATGATTACGATCATAACAGTGAAAGTTACATCTAAATGGGTGCAGCAATTTTAGTGATAGTTAGAAGTTTGATATATGTAATGTACAAACAGGGGCAAATGAATATTATGATGATGTATGATATTGTTTGGTTTTGTAAGTAGAGTCATCAGTTTTTATCATATTTTATTTATAATGTAATGCCATCGGAATATTCACTGATATAATCTTCATTTTCAATCTACGTATCATTCACTACAGGAAAAGTAAAAACAAAAACATTTTTTTCTTCACAGTCAACCAAAGCAAAGAAACATTAATAATTTAAAAACAAAACGTGAAATTTCATTTATTTATAAGGTTAAAGTTAAATTATTTCATTATAGTTCATTGACCATATGAACACACAGAGATCTATAATTAAATTGTCTAAAATAAAAATGTTTTTCCTATTTTTTTACGACAACATCTTAATTTTAAAACATGAATAGCAAACAAAAAAATGTGTTCATCAGCAGATTACTTCGGCGATAGCAAACAGGCCAGTTTGTCACGGCACATAACGGAATGGAATCGTTTCGCCCCATCCCGCCAGCCCGAGCAGAACGCCATAAAGATACGCGCAATAAAAATACGTCTGTGCGCGGAATACATTTGTCAGCTCACGCAGGAGAAAATTACATAACACCATGTTTGTTCCCTCAGGGGTGAGGAGAAGTTCCTAGTAAATACACATTTCGAAATCAAACTAGAACCAGAGGCTCTACACAAATTACATTCTGTCAGCGATACGTGGCGAGGGCGATTGTCAAAACGTAAAAAAACCCACCAGTTTCGAGTCGAACTCGCACACGAAGATAAACCGAAAAAAACACGTTTTATGGAAGCCCCCTTTAAGTTTTTATATTTAATTTAATTTTTATTATTTGTTGTTATAGCGGCAATAGAAATACACACACTGTTAAAATTTCAACTGTTTATCTATTACGGTTCTTGTGGTACAGCCCGTTGACAGACAGACGGACGGACGGATAGCGGAGGCTTAGTAAAAGGGTTCTGTTGGTAACCCTTTGATATGGAACCCTAAAAATGTACCCACCTGTGGGATTGAAAAACGCTATCGAATTGTCGCGTGAACAATCCCTTATATTTTGTCATTTCGACAATCCCATTCGCTAATAGAATGGCACATTGTTCAGAGCTTCAGGCTAGTTAAGACTCTGCCACGATTGCGAAGACGTTCAAAAAAAGCTCCCACGTCCCTGGAACGCGGCGGGCATTAGGAGGAACACGGATGGGTTTTAGTCAGTAAGAGTCTGACACTAGAGAGCGGCAGACCCAGAGCGGCACGGCGCTTTAGATTATTTCCTAACCTTAAAAAAGACTGCAACTAAGACTCTGGCAGGGTTGCGGAAGCGTTCGAAAAAGTGCACACACGGGTGGGTTTTATTCAGGAAAGTCTGACACTCCCTCTCGCTCCCCCCAGAGCGGAAGGAGTCTTTTGATGATATCCCATCCAGGAAAAGGGCTGCGGACTGAGAACTTCGTAATAACACACACAATACTTACTTTCACAGTGCATACAGGGATAATCGTCATGTTGGTGCCCCATACCATTTGAAATGTCTAACGGGGCCTCTGCGAGTTGGCTTCGGCTCTTCGTACGCCTATCAAAGGACCCGGTCTCCAGGGACCCGAGAAAGTGAAAAACACAATACTTATAAAATTAGGAAATCAAACCCCAAGAATCGAAGGCGCTCAGCAATCAGCCAAGCGATCACAAAATACTGTTTCGAAAACAGATAAATAGGAAGTAATATTTCGTCAGAAGGATAATTATAAGAGCTCTTCATCTCTCGGTAATTAAAAAAATCTGTGCCCGACAGGGTCCATAATTGTTTATTTTTATTTATACTTACCACCTGTATGTGTTTCTATTGGTTTAAATAAAAACCGGCCAAGTGCGAGTCGGACTCGCCCACCGAACGTTCCGTACAAATTTGTAGCTACAAATTACTTTAAATAAACATTGGTTTTTTTTTTATTTAACTACAAATGTATAGTTTGCAGACTTTTCCCTAAACAAGTAATATAATACGGTATTACTTGCCAAGTTTCATAGTTCTAGGTCAACGGGAAATACCCTATACATTTTGATTCCTTTATGAGTGTCGAAATATACGTTTTTTGCGGCATAAACGATCGTATCTTTTTTACGTTAAGTTGGAAGTCTGATTTTCCACAGCTTCAAAGGGCTGTAGACTTTGGGTGTATTTGGTTTTAATTTCAACTCGATACCTCCACGCGTTCCCGAGATAAAAGGGTCTTGACAGACAGACGGACGGACAACAAAGTGATCCTATAAGGGTTCCGTTTTTTCCTTGTGAGGTACGGAACCCTAAAAATGAGAGTTTTCCCAATGAAGCAGTCAAAGCACTCTGTATTCATATTCTTAACTAGTTGAACTGCGCAACTTCGTTTGCGTCACATTTTTCATTTAAGCTCCGCTCCAATTGGCCGTAGCCTGATTTTATGTAACCTATAGCCTTCCCCGATAAATGGGGTATCCAACATTAAAAAAAGCAATTCGAAAGAGAGTAGTTCCTGAGATTAGCGCGTAAAACCAAACAAACAGACTGTTCAGCTTTATAATATTTGTATATCTATACAAATATTATAATCTATATATTATCTATACATTAATTGACATACAACTCTCAGCCATAACCGCCATTGGGCCTAGAAGCATGTTTTGCACAGATTCCATTTAGGCCTTAATTATACACAAAAAAGGAAAGATTTTGAAATTTCATCCCGTAACTTTTGATATGGTATGAAAGCTTTATAGCTGATTGTAATTTTTGCCGATCCGAAACCCAATCGAGCACATGGTGTACGGGTTGGTATGTACCGTATGCCAGTTTGTTGTAACTAACCTATATCGCAATAGAATATTGCACAGGTCAGGTTAAAATCAAAAAACCTGTAATAGAACATTAATAGAACGTCTGGTTTCCATCAAGAGGTAATCCATCGAATTGTTTGTAGGTTCAATCTTGATTGAATACTGTTATTCTACAATGGAATGTAGGACAGCCCAGTTTCATATGGCTTACATTACACCTGGGGTGAAACGGATAACCTCGTAAGAGCTGTAAAAATAGCTTTGGACATCCCAGAGTTTTATAGAATATTGTCAGATTAATAATACCAACCTGAACCTTACCTACCGCAAGTCAAAGGCCACTTCTCAGTCTGAGAAGGCACGAGCATTTGATGATTATTGACCATGGTACTCAAGGCTGGCTGGTTTTTAAAGAAAGAAGATAATAGGGATTTTTTTTAACATTAATTTGGCGCAAACTTAAGTTCAATTTCAAAGTTTTATTCCGTCAAATCATAGAAAAGTTCGTAAACACCAAGATTTTCCTCTGATCTAACAATATCTCAAATGATTCAAGAGTTCAAGACACGGAACATTACGCACCAACATTATTAGAACAATTTGGCACAAAAGACAGCAAACAACTAAATCACTAAGTGGTCCATTTCCCCTCATTAATATCTCCGTATCACCTCTGTTTTATCAAACCCACTGATTGTCACCGCCATGCCCCATTGACGCGTCATCGGCGAAATTATCCGGACATCATTTAAGAAGCTTGTTCGTCGTGAAAGAAACTATGTCGCGCGTATTAAAAGATTGTTAGCGCCACTACAAAGTGAGAATATATGCGAAACATACGTCGGGACAGATTCTTTACTTTGATGTGTGAGAAATAATATTTGTTTGGACCACCCGAATTGTAGTGCAATAATTTCGTGACAATGCATGGAGTAGAACAATCCAACGCAAATCTTTTTGCTGGCATAACATTTTTGATCATCTGTAATTGCGATTAATACTGAAATTGAAGCGTAACCCCATAGGAAAAGGTAAGGGTTTATGAACGTGTACTCAAGTTAAACTAATCAGTACAGATTGTACTTCGGTGAGTGTGCTCAAGAACACGACCTCATCCCACCGGCCCCCTTCTACCATCGGACATCCAGCTACCATTCCTACCTTGTTACTATTCTATCAATTCGCACTCAGCGTTTACAAAAGTTTTTTATAATGCGCACAGCAAAGGAGTAGAACTCTCTGCTTGTGCCTGTGTTTCCGTTCACTTACAACCCTCATCTCTTCAAAGTTAGAGTGAACAGGCTCCTTCTGGGTAAGCTCGCTCCATCGTAACCTCTGTCTCTGTCATCTCTGACCTAGACTAGAGTCAAGAGCAAACTCAACTCAAGTAAAAAATTCAGTCACTTTGATAAAAATTGTACAATCAATGAGCGTGTTATTTGGAATCATATTATAATACATAAGAGCAACAAAGAGGTATATCGTTTTTCTCTCTCAAGTAACGAAATTAGCCTAGAAGTAACGCGTCCTTGTTTCACCCCCAATTCTGGGGCAATTCAAAATACGAATCACTGCCTAAAATGTAGTAGTTCCTAGCATAAAACACTGGGCTTAAATACAAAATACCTCCTCGAATATTGAAAATAAATGAAACCAAGTTTCAGTCAATAACAGTAGGTCTGACTGCCACACAAATACCTGAATAATGCAAGCATGGGTCCGCTGAGTATCGTGATATGTCACCGGCAGAGACAATGGCTGCCGCCCACGTGGCCTGATGACGTCGGCACGTCGCCGGGTCGACGAACCCTTTATTTTTATTGAGCGACGCGAAGCTGGCCCGATGGAAGTGCTGAAAAAATGTTTCAGATTTGAAAAAATGTGGGAATTGTTTATCCGTTCATTTCCCCAAATAAAATTATTTTTGCTAACATACTTAAACTACTGTATAATAAGTACTTGCGTGCCTAACAGAAAAAAAAGTGTTTAAAGGGAATAAAAAAATTAGGCCCCATTGCTGTCGATCGGGATAAGAACCCAAAATGTACCTACTATTGCCTATATGGCCCTACCATAATCATTGCCACGTCGAATAACAATGCTGATTACTGATTCTTTGGTATATTTTCTTCATTTTCTTTATTTCTTCCAAAGATCAGCTAGTCTTCTAGTCATATGAGGATATAAGTTACAAGTGAGGTACCTACCTACTAAACGGTTTTGTTAACAACATAGGTCTTTAATATTTTTCACACTAGGCTTATTTCGTTGTTTTTTCCTTCATTAAAAAATAATAAGTTGTGGTTGGCTTTTATCAGTAAATGTTTACAGTTTGTCCTTCATTAAAATACTTTGTTATCGCCACAGCAAATTAATTAATAATTGAATAGTTACAAGTCACGACTACCTATAGGTACATTTTACAATCGGTCATAACCTTCCCTAACCAATTTATTGTTAACGTGAAATGAAAATGTAACATTAAATTTCGACATAAATCAGACCTATCACCATAAGCTCCGCTCTTAACCTAAATACATCATTACGATCAGACAAAGAAACATAAACCACTATGACCGAGAATGCGCAAGCGAATAAAAGCAAAATCTTTTAATGAAAACCGGTATTTACTAGTTAAAAAAAAGATCTGAAACTACTAATAAAATACCTACTGCAATAAAAAACTGCTTTTTAAAATCGTCCCCAATCACCAGATTGGCAAACGTATTGGTGATAGTATACTACTTTCAACAGACGCTATTTTCTGCCTGAAATTCTTTCGTCTTGTCCAATGATCTGTACAATTTGCAAGTCCCGCTCGAAAATAATCATAAATATTCGGAAAATGCGTAGTTAGATATTTTCTACGCATTGCTCTATAAAAAATCACTGACCTTATTACATTCTAATATAAAATATTGTGTAGGTTTTTATTTACCGGGATCCCGGTTAAGAATAGGTTTCCCTACTTGTAGGTCGCCTCCCACGCCTGAGATGAGAGCCAGGCAGCTAGGAATATCAGCTTCAGATCCAGTAACCAGGAGAAACGTTTAGATAATCTGTACAACTACTTTTGCTCAAGGCCCAAAATCTCTATAAATCCGGACTCATCCAGTCTTCAAAGACAACATTCAGCAAAATAAGGATTACGCCGCATTCCTTTCAAAATGCGTGGGAAGTTGTGTGCGCAAGTGACTCCAAATGTTTTTTTTCTGACGTCCCGAATTTAATATTAGCTCGGCAATGACATCGAAAAATACTTTTTTTTTTTGCAAATTAGTCGATGAATGTAGGTATATAGAGCGTCTCAAGATAGAGTTAGTCCGGTCTGGTTCAACCACTACTTCAACCAATTTGTAGTCAACCAGGTGGGATACCCTTGTTTCATCGAAAAGAATTTGACAAATTATTACTACCCAAAAAAATTTCCTCATAATTTCATTTGCCAAAATATTACTCAGCAAATAAACTCTTGACAAATAATTGTAACGCAAACCTAACGTTTGGCAAGTGAACGTTTAAACAATAACTTGCTAACCAGCGAGTTCTTTTACCAATTTTAATGTAGTCAAATGTTTCAGTTGGTAAAAAGTATTTTACGCAAAATGAAATAAGCCAAATATTTAGTATCGTCAATTCTCAATTTGCCGTTTCAAGATCGCATCTTTATATCAGTTGCACAGAATAAACAATCTAAATTACAAAGTATTTTGTTATGTGGGTAGATGGTAAATCATAAATGACGCAGCAGGATAAATACGTTTTTGTTACAAAATACATATACTCGGTCTTCTTACAGGGAACTATATTTATTCCAGTGTAAGAAGCAAGCAAGCGTGCATCATGCAAGCGAGCATGCAAGCGAGCATGCAAGCGAGCATGCAAGCAAGCATGCAACATAGAAGCGAGCAAACAAGCAAGCATGCAGCATGCAATATGTAGCTGGCATGGTTTCTGTCAAGGCTCCGGTGCTGCGGGGCTCCGGCGGTCCCACGCGAGTTTATTGTCACAGATGGTTTAACGCTCACCACCTGCTCCTCAACTCGCGGGCCGTCTCGCCCCTCCGCGCCTACGCTATTCTAAATTACACTCTAGGGGTAGGGCAGACAAGACTGCGTGGAGTCGGATTCACAGCGATTCGTTTTTGTCACTAAAACCATTTTTTTAGTAAATTATGTAATTCACAAAAAAGCTTATTTTCGTCTTCATACTTTTTAAGCGACTTCCAAAAAAGGAGGAGGTACTCAACTCGGTTGTATTTTTTTATGCTTGTTACCCCATAGCTCCGTCAAATATGAACCGATTTGAAAAATTATTTTATGTGATAGGATATACTCCTCTATTGGTCTCATTTAAGTTTCATCGAAATCGGTTCAGTAATTTGTCTTTTAAATCAAAATAGCTGGAATTCGTTTACTTAGATGACGTATTTAGTTTGTCATCCAAGTAAACGAAATTGTGTATTTTGCTTCCCTACGACTATCCAGTGGTGTCGTTAGGTGTGGGGTACCACTGAAAAGTGAAAAATAAAAAACTTTTTACAAAAATACGGCCGACTTCCACTCGACTTTTTTATAACAAATCATTTGACTAAATTATTACTGTGTAAAGATTGTTTGCTGTAATAAATAATTGGATTAATAACATTATCCTTAGTAATCTGCCGAGTAAAAGTTTTACCAAAGGAAAATGTGCTTACTAAAATCATTACAAAGTAGCATTGGTATAAAAAAAGTTTGCTAAAATTTGTTTGGGTAATGAAAGTCAATTTTTTTCGGCAAAACGGCAGGATCCCCAACCAGGTAACTAAACAAATTCTAGTGCAGTTTTGATTCTGACATGAACCTTACTCATAACAGAATCTAACTAAACCATACTAAAACTAGTGTCGCTAATATTGCAGGTACCTACAACTTTCTAGAACCAAGGTGCACATGTATTTTACTTTCTTCAAGGTCGTTGGCATTTCTTTTCTGGAGCATTTGAAGTTCTTCCGGTTGTAATTACTTTTTGCAGATAAACTTATAAAAAGTTGTGCTTACATTACACTGTCTTACATTAAAATAGAATTTCCAGAAATTGCTGGCGTACACTTTTTTGGTTTACCACTTTCATGATTATTGCATCACCCAAATGATTAGCAGTCTAGATTGACATGAGCTTTCATCAAAGCCACCATCTTTCTATCCCATCTATAAAATCTTGTTCGCGAGGTCGTCATTTCTTTCATTTGGATCTATTTCAGGCTTGACATAGATCGGCAGCTCGTATAAAACCTCAGCGGCGGTTCATTCAATGGCGGGCAGCTGAAACAACAGCCATTAGTACCGATCTCTTCCAAACAACCTCATTTACGAGCATTACAGACACGACAACCATAAACATACGCATTGAGAGTAAGGATGCGTACACATTGGGAGAAGCTCAACAAACAAGACGCAAGTAACACTAAGTTCCAGATGAAAGGCCTAAGTTTTGGCCCACTTACTTGCATTAACTAAAGTTATCTTATTAACTCTGAGTTAGTTGCTACCACGAGCCCATTATATATGAAATATTTGGTATTTAACCTCGTTTTGGCAACTAACTCCGAGTTAAGTTTATGGTGCAATTGGACCTTTGTGTCACAAAGTAAGCCCGCTGGCAGGGAAACTTCGCTGGGAGTTACTTTGAACGAAACCCACGGCGATGTTAAGCAAAATAACACTAAAAAGGTTGCACAATCAATAAACTCAAACGGTTGGACCATTAATGCTGCGCGATTTTGTAAACATCGCACCGTGGAATCAGTTGAATTGAACATGAAATGACAGTTCACTTCACCTAAGTTAACACGAAAATATTGACGGTAACGACCGGCAGATAATGCAACGAAACTTGTTAGCAAACCTTCAGAGTTTAGTGGAACCTGAGAATCAGAAAATAGAGCAACAGAATGCGACTCCAGTCAAACACAAATGAAAGCCATAGGCAGTGGCGTAGCTAGTCTCAAAGGGTCAATCATTTTTGGAGGCCCCGTTTTTAGGGCTACTTATTGTTTTTTTTTTTAAACAAAATAGGCCCTACTAGCTCAGAAGTGTCTCGGCAGACCACGAAGGTGACGGTGGGACTAAATGTAGGAGCTTTCTGTCCACACGTCGGGGCCCTTGTAGTCCCCGGGGGCCCCGTATCTTTGATACGGCAGTAACTACGCTCCTGGCCATAGGTCAAGAACCAGTTAAGACTGCATTGTGACTGATAACTGTTCAGAGGGAAAGGCAAGCCAAAGTAAATATGGATGAATTGTATGGCATAAAATGGAGTGAATGATAGTCGACAGAGGAAAATGGAAGAAGGAACCTTTCCGCCTGCCTTAAGATACATGGGACAAAAGCGGAGGCTAGGCATGTAACATTCTGCCAGCAGCCGCGGAGCGTACCGACTGTCAAAAAGGCATGGGAATCTCTTAAGTATGTTTTGGTATTTCGACAATCGCATTTGGATGGTAATGATGAGCTTAAACATATAATTTATCACTTACAAAATCATCAACACATGCGAACGCTAACACATGCGATCTAATTTTTAATGCGAACATCACGTGAATGTCTCTGAAGTGTGTCGTGAACTCGTGAGATATTGTCAGCATTTCTGCGTTCGTTGTCACTACTATTTATAAGTTAACGGAAATATGCGCGTGGGCATTTGTTTTACTATGAGAGTGGCGCTTATAATCAAAGTTTATTGTTCTCTTATCTGGGTTGGGCATTAGATGTTTATTTCGCGTACTTGTGAAAGTTAATTAATGTCTTATCAGAGAGTTATACCGTAATTCATTTTATACTTTATAAAGTCAGGTGTTTAAATTAATGATAAGCTTTGATTTCAAGGGAGTTTATAATGTGTTAAGATGGCTGAAGATTTATGTAATCGTCTTCAGAACGCGGTAGTCCACCAAAATCCTAAAAAAAAAAAATATAACAGGCATAGGTACAAGTTGACAATATGATGCTTAATTTGACGTCATTTGAGTTACCTTAATAATATGTTTGCCAATTCTTTGTTAGCTATTTCCGAACAAAGGATTGGCAAAACATCTCATTACGGAAACATAACAACAATTTAACATTTTACTTTATCAGTTACCGAATAACCTCCTCCACATCTAACTATTAAACAAACTAAAATAATAGTTACATTTTTAAAATTCTTCTTCTATTAAAAACTGAGTTTACAAAGTAATTTATTTTAACTATAAAACACAGGCGATGTCACGAGACTCCGCTAGATTTAATTCACGCAGAATGTAAACAAACACATAAATTGTTTGAGCCACTTGCACGCATCTACAAAGTGTTGTAAAATGTTAGCGCACTCGTAGAGGTGCTCGTAGTAAATAGAGAAGAATAAACCTCGCAAATACTGAATACAGATAGTAAACAAAGACAATCTGACGAACGCTTTTATTAAAAAAAAAATCAGTGAACAGTCTTAAAGACTAACCTTGTACCATTGTTACCGGTGAAAGCTATGCTAAGTTCGGCTGTTTAAGTAACACTTTAAAATTATGAAAGTAGATAAACTAAGACTCAATATTAGATAAAAGAATCGGCAACTGGCCTTTCTACAGGTTCTAATAAAACTCCAGTATAAGTTACAGAGAAAATAAAATACAAAAAGACAATATAATTTGTACCTACGACTAAGACAACTGCGCCCTTAGCACGAATATTGTTTACGTATAGTAACGTAACGTAAAATTTTACCATAGCTGCAATACTCATTTCGCACATAATATTTATTGGAATTTGATACTACATTCATCTTTTTGAATGATATAAATTGTGTATGTCCCATAAATTAAACTAAAATACTATGGGGTTGTAGTGTTTCACATTCAAAATTCACTTACGTTAACGTTGCTATACGTCAAAATATTCGTGCGAGGCCCTCAGATCATTTTAACATTTTCATTTTCCTACCAATGACGAAAATTTGTTCAATTTTCCTGCTACTAATATAGCCGCGGAACAGGTCCACACATATAAATTAGTCAGCAGTCCACTTGTACGTCAACCGGCACTCGGGCGAGTCTCTCAGCGGTGGCTGTAAAATTAGGATAGTTACTGTCTTCGGCTAATTATATTACTAGCTTATTTTATTGTTACTGACTGCTGAAAGCTAGAGGTTAATGTGATATGGCGCAACTGAGCTGGGGTTTTCGTCCAATGGTGTGCTGTGAGTTTCTGTAGGTTCCGATAGTGAAAATGTTCAATTCAGCCTGCGAAGTAAAATATGCCTAAAATATCGAAGCCATGGTGGATTCACCATCTTTAACATATTCATGCTTACTTCCTTTGTAACCCAACCGAGACTATTTGAACAGCATACCTACAAGGATTTTGACTGCTCCTCTTGGCGCTGATCTTCATTGTAAAATATAAGAAATTCCAACTTAGCGACGAGTTTAGCGTTTTCCTGTAGCTTGTTGGTGGGTGACATGATATCAGGTATCCCATCTTTTCCAAATCTTTCACTGAAGACTCGTGGCCATACGAGTATATCTGTCGTAGAGAAATGATACAAACAGAGATTTATCAAATCCCTAATAAGGTAGATGATCATTCACAAATATATAATACACCTTTAGTTTCTCATTATGACAAATGCTTATAATTACGACTAAATAATTCTAACACCGTAGTGAAATTTATACGGTATAAGGTGTGGTAGGGGTACGTCCTGCGTATTCAGTATAATAACGCGTTAAAGGATGTTGTTGGGGTTGCCGTGCCTCTGTAGTGCGTTGCAAATGTTTGCAAACGCGCGTGTTGACGGTTTCCACGCTATAGTGCGTAAAAAAGTGGCGTCATTATTTCAAAGACTGCGCGATAGCACCAACAGCATTTTGCAAATGATTGCATCCCGCCATGACTGACCCATACAGGCACACTGGGTGGGAATAGTGACGGGAAAATTATAGCTGTTAAAAAAAATGTATTTTTATCATATTATGCACCTACTAACATAGAACATAAGAAAAATTGTTACTAACACTTATGGAAGGAAATCACCAGAGTTTGGAAAATGCATAGAGTCACAATTGTCCCAATAGTAATATCAACAACAAGTGTTATCCCAAAACAAATATTCAATAGTTTTAATGTTCTCAATCTATCGAAATACACATACTTAACACTGCAAAAAGCCGCCATCTTAAATACTTGCCGAATTGTTAAAAGATTTTTACAACTTGATTTGGATAACAATTTTACTGCAGTACAAAGTAATCTACCATCACAAAGTAATAACTAGGATCTCACCTTGGTTCACACCCGTGAAATTCTAGCAAACACCAGGTACTAACCTGAGAAAATAAATTAAAAATACCAAAATAATAATAATAGCCAGTTACCAGATCCAATGGGTCCCAGGGTGCACCGGACAAAGGCGAAGCACCCTGCCAAGCAAGCAAGGCATGCAGGGCGGTGGTACTAATGAACCATTAAAACGAAAAACTCGAGAAGAACACGTAACTGCCAGTCTCGTCATAAAATCGTAGACGGTGTGAATGCATCTATAAAATATTTATGAATATGTATTTAAATGCTAATTACATAATTAAATTAATTGCTCATTTAAAAGTTGCCATCCAGTTTTACCACTGTTTTACGTCTATTTATCTATTAATATCTATTATCAAAAATCACTACCATTCTCTTTACTTGGGTTCTATACTTTTTTTCATAATTGTTATCGTTAATATTTATCTATTATGTAATTATTGTAAATAAATCGTACACCTAAGACTACTTACAGTACTGTCTTTCCATTTTAACCGATTTCAGTAAAAAGGAGGTTCTCAATTCGACCGCGTATATATATTTAAGTGTGTTCGCGGATAACTTCGTCGTTTATGAACCGATTTCGATTAATCTTTTTTATATGAAAGGGTATGCTGCCGAAGATCTAATGATGGAAACTCTGAGAAATCGAGGGCAACTCTCGAAAATTGTAGGCACGCATCTGTTAAAAACTTGATATTCGTGTGTATACCGGGTGATGCTACAAAACAATGAAGGTTTAAATCAGACTTGATGATGGAGACGACAGAGAGTCAAGGGAACTCCACATCGGTATGTACGAACTTCCAAGTGTTTTGCTTATTTCATTCGTATTGACGAGACCTTTACACCGAAAGCACTATGTAAGTTTTACTAAATAGGCCCCAGTTCATAACATAACATCACGCTGTGAATAGGTACGCAGGTACCACTAAAAAGTGAAAAATAAAAAACTTTTTTACAAAAAATATAACTGACTTCCAAAAACAAAACACTACAAAGTATAAAATAACTTTAATTTCGGAAGTCGGTGTCAAATAACGAAATAACCAAAAACACCGACTTCCGAAATTAAAGTTATTTTATACTTTGCAATGCTTTCTCTATGATCTCTTTAAAATCCATCCAAAGGTTGTCTTTAAAAGATTGCTTTTAGCGATAAGGCCGCCCATTGTGTCACCCTATGTAATGTTTTCCTCATCTATCTTTTCTGTAATGTATATGGTGTACATAATAAAGAGTATTCTATTCCATTTCCTGAAAATAACTATCCAGCTTCTTGATGTCTCTGATTTAAAATCCCGGAATTTCCTGATTCTTTAACACTTGATGTTTATTAAAATAATTGGCGTGATACGAGGCGGTAGAAAATATATCGCTACTAATATTTTAGTGACAGATACTCATTTCCTATGAGCAAACCGTGAGAAACACGCAGTTTTTAAAATTAATAAACAGGCCGAAATAATAAAAAGGTTTTCAGAAGACATATTCATAAAATATAATTTAATTTCGCCAGGCCCGTCCCATCATCGGACCACAAGACGAACGGCGATGCCAGTCTGTGTTTCCTGATAGCTACAACCTGGGAGTCTGTAAGTCAAGAGTGAATAGGTTACTTCTAGGCAAGCGTGCTCCATCTTCGACCACATCATCGCTTACCATTCGGTGAGATAGTGGTCAAACGTATGCCTATCAATAGGAAAAAATACTTTACGTCGCATTATATTATAATATGAAGATAATGTAGCAGTAACTAGGATATCCTTGATCATCAGTATTTTTTTTCTCTTTTTAAGATGTTCAATAATATCACTCTATTACTTTCTTTAGCCCAGCCATGCCCAGTCTAACCGGATTCAGCTGAATTCCATTTTTCATAGGTCTATTTTTTATGTTTTAATTACAAATGATAGTTTTCAGACTTTTTCCTATACTTGTAATATAAGACGGTATTAATTGCCAAATTTCATAGTTTTAGGTCAACGGGAAATACCCTATACATTATGATTCCCTTGAGAGTGTCGAAATCAACGTTTTTTGCGGTATAAACAGCCGTGTCTTTTTTTAAACGTTAACTTAGAACTTTGCTTTTTTACAGCTTCAACGGACCGTATACCTAAGTATATGGTTTTAATTTCAACTCGATACCTCCACGCGTTCCCGAGATAAAAGGTCTTGACAGACAGACGGACGGACAACAAAGAGATCTTATAAGGGTTCCGTTTTTTCCTCTTGAGGTACGGAACCCCAAAAATATTAAATCAAGATAAACTTGCCCTAAACATAAGAGCAGGAAAAGAATCCATCTGGAATCCAAATCATAACAGGAACCCCACATGAACCGGAAAACCGGTTAAGAAAACTACACAAACCGAAGTTTATTATTACAACATATTGAAACAAGCAACGCACCAACTTTTTTATGACTTGTTATCTCAACAAACCAATTTAAATGTTTCATCTTGAAAAATATACAACAATTTATCCCGAGTTTTCTCGTATTTTCACGATATTTTTAACTGGAGTGAGCTGTCGTAAATATCTTCACGGTCAGTTCCTGGTTGTCACCGGCAGAGAGCTAGGAATGTGGTTCATTGGCGTCATTACCTTCTTGATTGTGATATTTTTTCAATATTACGAGGGAAAATCTGTATTATTTTGCACATTCAGTTTAATAATAGTATAGGAAACGCATCAGCATTGAACTGATGATATTGTTGGCACGAGAAAACCAGGGTACGTTTTGAAAATGTTACGATTTTGTCATGTGATGGTTTCCATTACGACGTCTTTTCGTTCAGGGATTAGAGAATGTGTACCTTCCAACTGGTACCAGACTACCGTCTGATTTGATGAAAATTTTGATATTAGTCATGGAATGGGATTCTCTGCCGGACTCTGTGTTAGCTAATAGCTTTCACTGAGGGTCTTTAAGACAAGATTAAATAGGTTACTTCAAGACAAGCGTGCCCCATCGTCGACCACGTTATTGCTTACCATCAGGTGATATAGTGTTCCAACGAGGCCTATAAAGGCCGGCGAAAAACTAAACCATATTTTTTTTGGAAGGAAAATCATCAAAAGCCTCTTTCCGCTCTGGGCGGAGTTTTAGTCAGTAAAAGTCTGACACTCCCGTCAGACTTTTACTGACTAAACCCCGTGTTCCTCCAAATGCCCTTTGCGTTACAGGGCCGCGGTGACTCTTTCCAACAAATTCCGCAACAAAACTATTCCATACCTTAGTCAATTTTCTACAAAGTTGTGGGCGTTTTAGGTCAAATCCTTTCCCGAAGGATACCTTACCCTATGTAGGCGTATTTATCGTCGAAGTCAGTGAAATACGCCCACATTCTACCAATGACGTCGGTTCGTGAAGTGTTTTCTTTTAAAAATTGGCAAACTGGTCGAGAACCTATAGGAAAGAAATTGATTGCCAACAAGGCCATAGTTTCCTGGAACGTCATGAAGCCAATTTTCGAGACAAGTTCAATTCTGTGACTTCAGCTCTACATAAATGTAGGTTTTTCAGCAATTTTAGCAAAGATATCTTTAACTGAGTCAAATCCATACTAATATATATTATTGCTAGTGAGAGAGTATTGTGCCGCTTTTTTGTTTTTGTCCGGGTCACTTTAAACTATGATAACTTTGTTTGGAGTTTGTTTAAATATATAAATACTTGTGGACGTCACGCGGTTTCACCCGCGTAGTTCCCGTTCCCGTGGGAGTACGGGGATAATATATAGCCTATGTTACTCCCTGATAATGTAGCTATAAAAAAATAAAAATAAAATAAAATAATCTTTAATTCGGATAAGCAGCATCCATATAGGTTAGTAAACAAAAAGACAACTTATTCCTATGTTAGTAAAGTTATAAATCTATTTAGAGACAAGGATGTTGTTCGAGAAGCTATCCAATGCTAAAATAATTTTTCAAATCGGTTTAGTAGTTTCGGAGCCTATTCAATTCAAACAAACAAACAAATCTTTCTTCTTTATAATATTACTATAGATAATAGTAGGAGGTACAAAAACCAAACAATTTAAACTTATGAAGTGTTCTTGATCCGAATATAATAAGGAATAATTTATCGTTCAGTTGACTACATGAACATTACATCTAATGACAAAATAACGCATCTAGTTATTACTTTAATTATCATTTAACACTATAACAATAAATTTAAAGCACATTTGTAAGGTAGCCTGACTGAATTCAATCTGTTCGTAGCATCGTTTGATCAGCAAATGGTGATGACATGCATAAAAATTACACTTTCATTATAAAATTCAAATTAAATTACATATTGAAAACGTTTGAAGAGTCTAAACACCTAATAAGCTACAATTTATTTAATTGACTACAGGGGCCGCAGTGAATTCGAATAGCCTTTAACAATGGAGATTTCTAAGTAATAAGTAGATATATTATGATCTTTGTTATTAAGTCTTATATATCTTAGACGGTCAACCCCGTTATCTAATAAAATGGCTGACTGATAAACTCAAACTGAAAATATTTATTTAATGGAAACATATTTTTGGACTTAAAGCATATCCACTTATTTGGTTCTTATAGAAAAGAACGCCCAAGAAAAACTTAACTGAACATACAAGATAATTCTGTCTTCTAGACGTATAATCTCAAAATTATGTACCTACAAACGCGTATAAAAACAAAATAAATAAATATTTAAAAACAAAATAAATCTTTCGGCATCAAAAAATTCATCCACATCGCTGTCAGTGGCAAAAGTGCCCACAACACTGGCAGCATTGCCACGTTGAATGACAATGCTGATTCCTTGGCCGAAGAAATGCCCAGCCCTCTGGTCACGTGAACAGTCGACAAGTTGTTTGCTGATGTCCCGAAAGACTCGAAGCGCACTCGGACCCCAAGGACCTAACGTTTTAACCCCAAATGGCTCAAATATATAACTCCCAATTAGGACTCATGGACTTTTTAGACCATGAGTGTCATTTTTCCAATGCCTTGGGCCACGAACATAGACTAGGTATTTGACAGACAGTAGTCCACAGATCAACTAATCTTAAAGGAAGGAAAATTATAATTTGTAGAAATATCTCAGTTGAGTCTTTCAGAAGCAAGGTTTCTTTTTCAATATTACAAACAAAACTAAATTGGTAAAATATATCATAATGAGGCGCCACATAAATAACCCCACCTGGCACAAACACTTGTAAATCTAAATAAAACAAGAAACAATTTGATATCAAGAAAATCTTAACAACAGAAATTAATAGCGTTACATTTATCACAGTAGCTTTAATTTCCCAATGTTTGAGAATGTTAAAAAGCTAGTTTTAACCGAAGCCATTCATTATAAGCGTCAGAAATAATGCGTTCTGCTCGGCGTTCCAAGTGGGGCAGTGTAAGTGATAATTTCATATGCTCACGCGCAGACTGACCTATATCGACGCGATGATCTGGATTAAATCAACACAAAGATCAATGGACAAAATAGACATTAGTTTCATGCCTATTTTTTTTACTTAGCTTTTTTTCGCAGTTTATCTCAGTAAAATTGACTCCTCATTTGACTTAAAGGTGAAAGTACAGCATGCCTAAACTAAAACAGTAGCCTAAGAGTGCAAATCGAAGTCTTAACAAGCCACAAAAAAAAAACACAATATTGTAGTTTAATCCCTAATTCTCTTTGTTTGCCCCTAGCACTATCTATCCGTCGCATGCTTCCACCATTAAAGCTTACAGCCCAGCCTTGTCCACACGCCCCTCAGAGCTGCCTCATATCAGTAATATGAACATTATATCTTACAGAATGAGCTGCAATGATTTATCTCTCCGACTCGAGTCAATCTTAATGGGGTTTTCGCCATTAGAAAGCTCCCAAGAGCGGGCGCCGTAAAACTTTATGATGTTCTTACCTTCAGCCTTTTAAAACCACTTTTTTAATGTTGCAGCCGAGATTATTATAGTTTCTATAATACTGTTTCCTTGGTCGTGATTTACTGTTTTATAGACTTATTATAACAATTGATGTTCTATTTCTTTTTTTTTTTTCAATTCTTCTCAACTGTTAGGTACTACCAGCATAAGAGTCCCAAATCTTGCCCATAAATGATGAAAAGATGTAAATCTGCCATCAGGCTTTCCATTGTAAGTTCTTGCAGATCACGAGCTTTCTACATTATTCAGCTTTCTACATTATTTAAGTTGGGTATTTTTCGACAGTCACTCATCGTAACCTCTCACAAACTTGTCTCTAACATGAACGTAATCAAAACACCATAATTTCCACAGAAAGCTACCACCGAAATGATAGCGACAATTAAATTTATGACTTCCTGTTTTTCGGCAAGCTGCACGGTGGAACCTCAGCATTAACCCAGTTGGAACCAGCCTGGGGACCACCAGGGCGCCAGCTCTGCGGGCAACTCATAAAGAACAGGTTTGTCTAAAATTACACAAACAACACCTAATATAACCGTCCCGAAATATTATTATGTAGGAAGTTCTATACCGGTATTATAATCATGGAAGAGAGAACAGAAGGGCAACTCTGATAGAAGCTCATGCTCTCATGTAAGTTCGCAAATGACAGCTACCGAAAGACTTTTCTTTGCAGCTTTTCTTTCCACTGCAAAGAAAAGTCTTTCATCCTTGTCTTCTTGAAATTATCTGAGAATTAGACTTACAGCCCAGGATACAATTTTAGTGACAAACAATATTAATCTTCAAAATAATAGCTTGTAACTATTGATATAAAGATTATAGTTTTTTTGTCTGTTCATATCTCTATCATCTGAATCTTTGAAAGTTCTGATGCGATTACGAAAATTCTTTGATACAACGTTTTTTTTCTCAGCTGAATGTGATATTACGTGGATGTCGAATGGGTGGAAAAAATCGAACAACATAAAGGTCTTATGTTTATACTCATCTTGGATCTCGCTTTCGAGACTCGAAAATGTTGTAACAGAATAGCACTACAGTAATGCTAGCGAAGGAGGAGGCTGAATGTGTGAGAGAGAGGGAAACCTCACCCCAACACCACATAATATCCACCTGCGACATCCACATAATATCCACGTATTATCAAGGTTCTAGAACCTTGTTTGGTCAAGGTTCTATTTTCAAAAACAACGAACCATGCAGTGACGCTTACAAAAAACAAGTTTGCCTTCTGAGCTTCCTTTCACTACGGTCGATGTTTGTCAACGGTTGCACACGATTATTATAATAACACGAACAATAAATAATACCGGCTTATGTCCATCATTTGCATTTTTATTAAATATTGATTAAATTATTATGATTCCGACAAGTTTTTTCTTGTTTTGGGATCTCGACACATTTCGTGCTTTAAGTTTTTAATTTATCGTGTAGTGCTCATTAAGTGAGTTGCTCAGGCACCTTTGGCTTAAGCTACCTGAGAGGTAACGAGATTAATTAATCGTTGGGAAATAAGCAAGTGATTATGGTTAAAAGTTTTATTTCGCCATTTCCTGCGGCTAGCGTGTTTGTCCAGTTGGAAAATGTGCGTATCTTGTGGCTACTGGGTTTTATTAAAACTTGATTAATAAACTGGGTAGATAACACCGAGGAAACACTATTTTATTTGTGAACTTTTGAAATAAAACGTTCAAAGGTTGTTTGAAAATCTTGTGAACAGTCTATCTTTGGAAGGTGTTTAATTTACTAATGCGAGAAAATAAATGTCAATGACATAGTATTGTTAAAATATCAAATAACTGTTTGAGATATAACATAAATCTGTATATTTAATGGCAGTGCAAAAATGGCATGTTTTTGTTAAAAAGACGTCGCTATATCTGTCTGCACCTAAAAACTGGTAATATTGTAGTAACAGGTATAACTCAGATTCTGATTTTAGTAACAGGCCACTTTAATTGGTTGTTTCATTATAACATCGTTAAAATCACCTATATACTTGTTTGAATAGAAAATTAACAAAAACAGTAAAATCTTCGGTCTTTGTGCAAAAACATACCTAGGTATTGGTCACTAGCCAAATTGCAACTTTGCACTCTTGACTAGCCTCACTGAGGACGACTCGAAATAGGCATATTGACATCCAATTTTTTTATGTTATTTTAATCTATGATGATATCACACGTGGGTCCAGTAGTAACAATAAGATATTTGTGGCTGACCGTACCTACGTGAGGAGTGGAGCGGGGAGGAGTGGATCACTCAATTATGAAATTTAACTTTTATTGTAATTTCTTGTAGTTTACCGCAGAACCACGTTTTGTGTGATTCTAATGATGACTGATTTATGGAGTATGTGAGGCGATGGAATTGTGTTCAGGGTCAGGATAGTTGTGATAGGGTTTTATTTGATATTTCATAGAGAGATTAAAATAACATTATTTAGATAAACTAAAGCAAACGCCACATTTTCAGTACAACTCCTCATTCACCGTTTTCCTTGAGTAAGATCGAAGTCAAGACCTGGCCATTTGACAATTCACAGGAACAGCGAACTGAAAATCCCGTGGTAACATTCAGAATCAGAAAATACTTACCTGCTTAGCACCTGGTCAGCCCACAAACTTGACTTTCCTCGCAGCTAGTGCACTTTAGGCAGATTTATAACTGAACGTGATCGACTTACCCCCGTCCACCCTCCCATTCATCGCACATTTGAGATCTAGTCCAGACTAATTTCAGCTGTCATCTGTGAGTAAACCCGGGCGAGGTTTGAGGTCAGGAATGATCTCGGCACCAATAGCAGTAATGTCTCAGTAGCACTAGTGTCTGCCCGCGTGTCTGCCTGTAATGAGGCCGGTGGCACACATTCTTGTTGCAGATTCTTATATAGGTAGTGATGTGAGTTGAGTAAAAAAGGTTTTGTACAAATAATTGGTACGAAATGTTCGCGTTCACAGTTTTACTGGGCAAGTGTACACCTGCACAGAAATAGGAAATAGACTTTAGTAATCATTGTTTAATTTATTTTGGTTACTAACACCTCGTTAGTTTTATTAGTGTGTGTACTAGTACTAACAACCCTACTAACGCTATTCTTTGTAACGTTTGGACTGATGTCTGAAATAAAGATAAATTATTATTTATTATTATTACGTGAAGCTGTTTTGTACGAGTTTTTCAAAGGGATTATGTTCTACAATCGTAACCATCTGACCATCTGTAAACATCTGTGGACTCCAGGAATCTGGTGAATCTTTTAGCCCTTAGATTAAGTAATAATAATCCATCGCCGAACTCCTTGTCTTTATTCAAACCTAGATATCTCCTAGCTTTTGCGGTAAAATATCAATGAAAAGTTTTTCGTTATAGGCCAGTACAAAACAAACTTACGAAAGGTACATCTTAGGATTCGAAATACTACCTAATCTAACTATATACAATTGAAATTAAAATAAAAACTTTATTTTATTTCTTATTATCTAAACTAAACTTTATTATCTTCTGTCCAAGGTGAAAGCCAGCCCTTGAGTCACGCGAAATGTCAACTAAGCATTTTACTTAAATTCTTTAACTGAACGCTTCTTAGGTCAAAATACAATGAAAACCCAACAAACTCTTAATAAGACCCTCCAACTCATAAAAATACTTCGCAAGCATCTTAACTTCCTTTCTTTTATTAAGAAAGAAAACAGAAAGCAATACACTCGACACGTTCCCTACAAGTTGTAAAAAAAAATCATTAAAAAAAGAAGTTCGTTAAAGTTAATTCAAATTGTCGTAAAGTCGCTCCTGAAGGGCAAATCTGAAGGCCTGATGGGGTCAATTGAAGCTGTTTAGCATATTTCACTAATTAAAGATACGGAACACTTTACTGTAAGGGGAGGGTTCCACTCGCGGACCGCGGTTAGGGTCGCTGCACACTGATAGGAGATAGCAGATATCTGATCAAACTTTAGGTTGGACTCGAGGAACTTTCGTCCCCTCTAGTGAATGTTAAGGACTGATAGAGTTTATACATACATTTTAATAGATATTTTCTGGTTACTTTTACATTTTGCGAGTTCGCACAAAGTAAACAGTTGGACTACATACAAATTCATTGCCGATTGTTGTTTATATAAAAATCCTACATTGCCTGATAATCATAAATAAAAAGCTCAGCGCCCATAAATAATACTGCTTCTATGATACTTCTGAGTTGTAACTCAGGCTTTTATAAATAATTTCCACCATCGTAGCTCACAATTTGCCGCTTTCTACAGCATCGTCGCGCTCCTACATTATACATAACAGCGACCGTAAAAACTTCAAGTTGTTGACGTTTTAAAGCTATTAAAGAGTCGAATTAAATTAGCATCGCGAGTGGCTGGAGAGCATCAACAAAATGGCTGCCGCCCTCGAACCGAGCAATCAGGAAGAATATGATTACTTAAATAAATCCTGTGTAAGTGGACGCCAATTATTTCGCATTATCCGTTTATTATCATTTGCAGGAAGTTTTTCAGGAAAATTTGGGAAAATATTGTAGATCAGAGGAGCCCTGAGTGGCAATTTGCTGATGATACGTTTGGGCTCGCTTGTTTTTGTAATTAGGAAGGTAAACAGAACGTAAATAGGTGTAATTTGGGAAAAGTATGATGCTAATAAAGACCATCTGACTTGGAGCTTGATAAATTGAAAAAGCTCCAAGCAAGGAGCAATTATTTTTACTAAGTGTTCCATTTCATCGAAGAATTTAATTATCTGTCAGACTATGACACATTTTCCTACACAAATCTTATTAGTTCCGGTCTCTAACTAATAACTATTTTAACCCTTAAAGCCACAAATAAGCTGGAAACTTACTCTCTCTTTTGGAGACCTAATCCGACTACTTTTACGGTTAAAATCTACATAACAAAAAACATTGACATACCCAAATCCACAACAGTTCCTAAACCAGTCCCCCCACTGCACCCCATAACAAAAACATAAAAATTGGCTTAAACATAGGCTTCTATAATAACAACCATGCACGAATATTAGCAGCTCGTATTTACGAGGTGAGTCAATATTATAATAACAACTATGAAATTAACACGGAAAAGGAAGACATTAAGCCCTTTGTGTGCTCTCGTTAAGGTCGAGTGCACACCGACAAGGGCCCGGACCTTGGGGCCCTAGCACCGTGGTGTGTGCACAAGGCTTTAGGTCAGTACTTGCGGTTGCCATACAAAAAAATTTAGTTGTGAGCACGTTCTATTTGTTATGAGGTTATTGGACGTATGATGGGAGTACAAGAAACCAAGGGCATGTGTTTTGTTTGTTTTTAGGCGCTTTTACTATTACGTTGTAATAGTTTTGAAGTGAAAACTTCTTTAGCGGCGTTGAGCACTTTTTCTGTAATGGGTATAAAATCTTAAACTCGCGTCAGGGTCACGTGACCTGATCGCAAAAAGCGTAAGACGGACTCGCGTCAGGGTCACGTGATGCGAAAAAGCGTAAGATCGAGGGGATGGGAGAGGAACTAGTATCTCCCACTCTTTCTACCGTGCCTGAGTGTGCTGCTCCGCTTAGGCGGCACAGGGCGCTTGCGCGAATGTCCGTATGTGTTTATGTACAGCGTGCCACGCGTATCCAAGGATACGAAATTACGGAATTACGAAATTATGGATGAAAGTTGATTTTTCTAAGAGATAAAAATTAATGTAATATATAAATAAATAACGATATAATATTATGAATAATAACATGTAAATTGTCATATTTGTGTACGATAGCGCAATAAATAAACATTGTATTCTACCTCATAAATGATAGTATTTTTGTACTTATAATTAAACACAACGTTATTTTTTGTTGTTTTTATGGTTCGTTTTGTTTATGTCAGGAACTGTGTCAAGATTGACATCTGTCACTGACAGTCGCTGTCGCGGCCACACGTCAGTGTCTTTTTGTTTATTTTGTTGTCGGTGGTTTGTCTATGATGTGACCGCGACAGTAAGGATGTATTATTTACATGTTTTCACTTCTGCCGGCACTCCCGGAGTGCTACCGGTGTTTTCTTTTTTTTCATGTAGCTTTTCCGTAGCACCTACGCGTATTACTAAAAATTAAGAAGAACAAATTACAGCATCTGTTACGTGACAAAACTGTTTTCTTTTTCAAGGTGACTTTTGCCACAGTACCTGTCTAGCAGAATTAGGTATTTAAACTCTTTTGTTTCATATTTACCTAACATTTAGTCTTGGGAGTATTTTACTACCTAGTCGCCATGTCAATTAAATCAATATAACTCCTTAAAAACATCGAGACATGGAAACTTTCTGTAGTCCATTCAAATAATCAAGTCCTATATACGCAGAATTTTGTGCCATATTTTATGGTTAACGGTTACCTAACTTAAATAGGAGTTTTTATTTCAACTGTAGGTATAAGGCTTTTTAGTGGATCCGACACCACATACGGTAGCTAATTACAAACCCAACACTATTAAATCCCAACAATATTGATCAACACTAGGTAAGATGTGCACACACTGCACGAGTGTACGCCCACATGCTTGCTCTCCGTAAGACACGGCGCACATATTGGTGGGTGGTAGCGCTTTCAGGCGCCGCGATTTATAGCGTCGTAAACGCAGTTGCGCACTCGCGCTTAGGAAATGAACGTGGATGACTTGTGAGGGAGAGAACCAGCGGAAAAACATCTCGAAACCATAGACACAGTATAATGTTGTCTCGAGTCCTCGACACTCTCCCAAATTATTTGAAGTCAGAGCGACTTGTGTCATCTAATAATTGTCATCTTATTAGTCACCCTCCCCCAATCAATCGATCAAATCATCCGCTACAATCCATCGTATTTCGGTTTCTCTTAGGCCACGTTTCCACCTGCAAGCAACTTGCATGCAAGTTTAATTACATTGCGTGCTACCAAGGGATCATAGTGATCAAGCGCTTAATCGTGCCCCGCAGTGTAATTATTGCATTCAAGATGCTTGCAAGTGGAAACGCGGTATTACAGACATCAATGAATTTGATGATGACCAACACGGTTGGCACAGTGGTTGAGCGATTGGCTGCTGCGCTACGTGTCGCGGGTTCGATTCGCGCACGGAACAAATATTTGTATGGCCTGCAGATAGTTGTTCCGGGTCTGGCCTTTTGTGTATGTCAGTACACCAAGATACAGGCGAAATTCGTAGAGAAGGGTAACGTTTAAAAAAAAACCGGGCAAGTGCGATTCGGACTCGCCCACTGAGGGTTCCGTACAAAGTAGCTACAAATTACTTTAAATAAAGACTACATTTTTTTTATGATTTAATTACAAATGTATAGTTTTCAGTCTTTTCCCTACCCTTGTAGTATAAAAGACGGTATTACTTGCCCAATTCATTGTTCTAGGTCAATGGGAAATACCCTATACATTTTGATTCCCTTGAGAGTGTCGAAATATACGTTTTTTGCGGCATAAACGACCGTATCTTTTTTTTACGTTAACTTAGAAGTTTGATTTTTTCACAGCTGTTAGGGGAATTATCTTAGTGTTGGATGGCCCATTTATCAAGGAAGGCTATAGGCTATATAATATCACGCTAGGACCGGGTCAAACGCGCGGGTCAACCTGCTAGTCAAAAATGAAATAGCACCTATTATTTAATTTCAAAACATAAGAATACTGGTTCCTTCTCACATACTCCTCGTTTTATTCAACAATTTTATAACGAGTTGCAAAGGGCAGAGTGTACGAACACTCGAACCTCACCAATGGAGATCTTGCGCTGATCAATACATCGCTATTACTCTACCGGCACCCGGGGAACGATAGCGCGATGTTTAGAATGAACATTGCTGTACAATGTTACTATATTGCTGAACTAGCGGACGTCACGCGGTTTCACCTGCGTATTTCCCGTTCCCGTGGGAATACGGGGATAAAATATAGCCTATGTTACTCGCTAATAATGTAGCTATCCATTGCTGAAAGAATTTTACAAATCGTTCCAGTAGTTTTTATGTTTTTACATACAAAAATACGAATCTTCCCTCTTTATAATATTAGTGTCATCATCATCATATGTGCCGTAAGACGTCCACTGCTGGACATAGGCCTCACCCAAAAGGGGGGGTTTGCCATAATCGCCACACTTGGCAGGCAGGTTGGCGATCGCAGTGTATGGTGTTGATTTTTACAGAGAACGCTGCTGTCCATTCTCCGGCGAGTCCCTTAGTCGCCTCTTACGACACCCACGGGAAGTGATGGGATGGTATTATTCTTTTACGGCACCATACGGCACCGGCCGACATCATACGGATAATATTAGTGTAGAATAGATGATTAGTGGTGGAAAGATTCTCAAACAACACGACACACGTAACCAGCTGTACTGGTTACGTGTGTCGACTCGTTCGTCTAGCGGCCGTAAGTGCTACAGCTGCTAGTCTATTCTGTAAGAAACTATTGCGATATCGAGCTTCACCCGAGTGACAAAACTCACAAAGTGAGCTTTATCTTTATTATTGCACACAACATAAAGGTCTTAATTTGAAACTCACCTCGGATTCCACTGTCGAAATACGAAAATGTTGTTACAGAATAGCACTACTGTACATGAAGTCTTGAGTTCGATTCCCGAGTAGGCCAATTTATTATTGGGTTTCTATCTAGAATATTTATCTAGAGTGTGGATTTGTGCCTAGTTAATAGCAAATGGTTGGACCCTTAGATACTACTGATACAGCGATATACGGAGCTTAAATTGGAATAGAATAGAATATTTATTTGCGTGGAATGTGTGTATACTAGGAACATCTCTGCCTAGCCCTTCGAGAAATACGGGCATAGCATCATCTATGTGTGGACAAGGGCGGATCCGGGGGGGGGGGGATTGTGCTAAGGGGCTCAAGCCTCCCCTACAAGTCAGCGATATCTTTGGCAATCTACCTACCCAACGAAGTCAATGAGGAATTTACGAAAAGTAATCCAAGGACGCTTGTATTGCAATGAACTTTATCTGGCGCCTAACAACGACACAAATCTACTCTACAATGTTTAGTAGTTTTAATTAAGCAAGGTGGCAATATTTACATTATCTACGCCATACTCTACCGTTCGGCTAATTTCAAAAGTGTGCTAGTATCCTACCGTGTCATCAAGATAGGTCTAAGTAAAAGAAAGCCGCCGCTATCAGACACGGTATCACGGTATCACAGTGATAACAGGAGCGAGTCTTGTGTAATGCGGCCATTCCGACAAAATACGTGAATATTATGTACCCACATAATATTCACGTATTTTGTCATACAATCCTTTGTATTTGGGTATTTACATGAAGATAAAATAATATAAGGCAACTAAGTTAAAAATTAGTTACCAATACAATTGGAAAACAGGTGGATCTGGTCTGTTTTTTTTTTAAGCCTATGATGACACACTGCTGATGCTGGTCAAAGACAATATCATTTTAAGCGATAAGGCCGCCCGTTGTGTCACGCTATGTAATGTTTTCTTCAAAAATCCTTTCTGTAACTTAAGTATATGGTGTACAATATAAAGGATATAATATTCTACTCTACCTATTTTTTTTTTGTAAATATTTCCTTATTAATGAAGCAGTTACCCACTACATCATTATGTCGGACTGCACGCTCTAACACAATAATCAACTCATTATATTTTTCAACTCAGGCGCACGTTAATGTTATCGTCGATCTAACTCCGCCATTTTGCGAAAGAACCCATAAAAGTCATAATCGTCATAAACATTATAGAATTATGTACAAATTATACCATGGCCGGGCATGGCCGCCATCGCCGATACACCACAACAGGCCACCATTGCATAATTTGTTACAATTTTTATTTCATCATGTAGGAAAACTTTGAATATATTATGTAAAGATTCATGTTCTGATAATGACATATGTGTGGTCTGGTTTTAGTTATTTATGTAAGTTTCGGAAGCCGCTGTGTAAGATTTGTCTGAGTTGATCTGATAACATTGCCCCGTCATCACCAATCTCTTACAGAAGTTCCACATTCGGCGTGATTCAATTAGAAATGATGACAATGACTAGGCTTGGTGAACAGAATCTGCCAAGGAGAGTCATCAGAGTAAACATTGGTCAAATTATTTTAATAATTAAATTCACAGACATACAGGCTGTAAATGAAAAAAAAAACTTTTTTACAAAAAAAAAAAAACAACAAAACACTACAAATTATAAAACAACTTTAATTTCGGAAGTCAGTGTTGTGGGTTTTGTTTCTTTGTTTTTTAAAACTGACTCCCGAAATTAAAATTATTTTACACTTTTTAGTGTTTTGTTTGGAAGTCAGTTATATCTTTTCGTATTTTTTTTTCACTTTTTAGTGTTGATACTTGTACGACGTCATCGTCTACGCAGGAATTGAAATAAGCAAAAATACTCATAAAATAAAAACTACTCTACTACTACTAGCCAAACTGTATTCACTCAGCAACTTTTTACGGGACTAAACGGCAAGTATGCCGATCGGACTAAAAAAGAATCACAGAAATCGGAGCAGAAACCTCGGAGTAATCGGTGTTCATACAAAAAAAAACTAACGGAATTGAGAACTTCCTCATTTTTTGGAAGTCGGTTAAAAATAAATTTGTTGTTCAGTATATTTTGTCGAGTTTTGCAAACATAGATAGATATATTGGGTAGTCGATTTGTTTTCGCGAGTTCAGTATTGGTCCCATAATAAAAGTAGTTCAATGAACAACTTTTTGTTTTGTGTTATTTCTATTATAAGGTTAACAAAGATCAAGAAGAAGAAGAAATAGAAGAAGAAGCTTCGGTTAGAAACACAATAAAAACGGAAGTTTTCCGTTATAACCTACCTACTGGATAGTAGGTATATCTTCGTCAGAACCAATTAAGTTATTTTTCTGTGGTTAGATTAGGTTCAAGCAATATGAATTACTGAATCACTGCTTGACTAAGTCACTCGTTCGACATGGTCCGATGTGGTTAATTAGAATAAATTACTAATAACTCATTAATGATGTTGTGCCGCCGGTTAGCCACGGTTCATTTGCTTCAGTTCTTTTGGTAAACAACAGGGAAAAATATTATTCAGAGAGAATAACGACTATAGGTACAACAATTAGGCCCAGGTGAAAAATATGGTTAGTGCTTCAAGATGCATTAACAAGTCGAAAAGTCTACAGTTGCTGCAGCTTCAGTGATGGAAGTAAAAAACGAAACATAACGCCTATATTGCAAAATAGTTAGGCAGAAATGTACCGGTGTACCTAGGATGGGAAATTATCAAATGACTCCTCCCGCTCTGGGCAGAGCGGAAGGGAGTGTCAAACTCTTACTGACTAAACCCATCCGCGCTCCTCCTAGTGCCCGCCGCGTCTCAGGGCCTCGGTGACATTTTTGAAGAAATTCCACAACCCTGGCAGGTACCTATACCCACATTTTGCCAGTTATATTTAAGTCCATTGGGTGAGCCTGTTGCGATCAACCGGCCACGTACCCTGAATTCAGGCTGCTACTGAGAAATTCCTGTGAAAAACTCAATAACACTGCGTGAACAGGGAGTCGAACCAAGACCTCATGCTCAGTAGAAGCGCTCACTAAACCAAGAAGCAGTAACAGAAATAATTATTACAAGCTTTAACCTACAATCAGCATATAAATACTCACATACAGCCAACTTTGCAACATTACGTGTCAAAGTTCTAAACAATACTACCAACTAAAGTTCACTCAAAACCTCTAAGGCATCGTGTACACGTGCGGCTCTGCGACTAAACATAAGGGCGCAGCCACACTTGCGACTCGCGTTACACAATGACTGCGCAAACTTAACCCACCTTCGAGGTCGGACCCAAAGATTAATTTACAGATAGGCCGTGAGATTAAGCCTAGTATTGTACAGAAATATTGCAGTCATTACGATTGACAGAAGATATTCAGACATATTGCACGAGATGAGGAAAGTGGCTTCATAAAGGGCTTATTCTTACTGAATAGCTGTTTTCTTAAGGTCTTGCAAGGTGAGCGGATTGCATTACAATGGGTACATTAGTAACTTGTCAATTAATCATCTTCGATATTGATTAATTCTTGATTTAAAGGTTTCATACAAGCCGCCTTTAGAACTCTATTTAAAGTAGTTAGTAACCATTATTTTCAAAATTATTCGACCGTTGATCAAACCATACTACAAGGCCTTAAGGCCTTCCTCTCCCTGATCCACACAATTCTGTCTTATTGTAGTGCGGGCAGTCCTTTCGGTAGGAGTTCACTTTTTTTTCGTTATTGACCGTTTGACCGGGTAACCAACGGAACCCTATTACTAAGCCTCCACTGTACAATCGTCCGTCTGTCTGTCAGCGGGCTGTATCTCAAGAACTGTAATAGGCAGACAGTTGAATTTTTTAGATTTTTTTTTTTTATGATTTTTTTCCTTCCATCTTTTAATTAATCGTTTTTTTTTTTTGTTTACTTAACTGTTTTCTTTTTACTTTTTTGTAACACATTAAGACACAATGTAAATTGTTATTGAATTGAATAAATGAAATGAAATGAAAATGAATTGTGTATTTCTGTTGCCGCTATAACAACAATAATAAAAATAAAATAAAATTTTAAAGGGACTTCCAGTGGAGAAACGGTTTGTGGTAGGGAGGGTTCCCTTCGTGTAAGAGTCCGGCTCGCACTTAGCCGATATTTTACTGTCAAGAATCCCGCTGTGGATTTATATTTTTCAGTCTTTGCCTCCAGTATTTTGTACCACCCTACTCTATGTTAAAAGTTAATCCGAGGCTTCTCACATTTACATACTACACAACATAACATACATACGGATTGTAAGTATGTTTGTACAGATCGACAAACATGGCCAACCTTGTAATAATTTAGTCATTATTGGCGCCAACACTCCATGTTTGAGGGAGTGACAGACGCTAAACTAATCAGCAAATGTTTGTAGATTTGTACCAATATTTTGTGGATTTTGACCTACATTAGCATATTATGTCAGTATGTCTTTGAGGTGTGTATTGATTTTTGTATGTTGTCGTCGTATTTGACCTGTCGAGTTGTTGTTGGGGACTGCATTTTCCTCCTAAAGTTCACCTTTTAAATTGTTTTATTAAGTCAGGCAATAAAGACCGAAAATACAAATAAAAAGCACAATTTTCATTTCTCTAAAAATATCTTTAACAATAAATGTTTTGTATTTTTAAGAAATTTGCTTCAATATCATAAATAATCTAAAAATCCTCTTCCGCACACCTAAAAACCAGATTACCCACATAATAGCCATAGTCCCCATATAAAAACACATTTAGTAATAATCTGCCATAATTTCAACGCTACCACGAAATTAATAAACACTATTAAAATAATAAACGACAGTATTAACTATAGCTGACTATTATCATCAACAACACATGGATTATTGAGAATAAAAAAATATGCATTTTCTGGCAAAAGCTCAAATCTTGTCAACCTCGCCCCATTTAGAGATGGGGCGGCATAAATAAACGCACGGTACGCGGAAGTACGACCACTTACCGACATAACCTGACCTATAAACCCAACTAAAGACCTATAAAGTAAAGGCCATGTTACGCTGGTGTAATCCCCACGATGGACTATCGTAAATTCGAGTCGCTAAGACGTTATTTTGTATGAAAACGTCGGCGTTAGTTGGACTTAGTGCGGGGAAGAGGAAATAATGTAAGCATGCATATTATGTGCTGTTTGTTCGATAAGCGATGTACGGAGGAATTGTTTGTTGTGGTAATAAAATTATGCTAGTAAAAAATATCGAGTTTAATGCCCACACATAGGTGCTGACTGAGATAATAGAGTCTAGAAAAATCTATTTCTTGCAGTGACCGTTAAAAGACCTTTAAAGCTAAGTAGGTATCACCTACAAACTAAAAATCGAATCACAAATAATAAAATGTTTCTTAGAAAAGCTTTAACTTAAATACTTACTTTTAAAAGCTTACTTGAAGCTTTTACGCATAATAATATATTGCAAAAAACTAGTCGCCATCTTAGTATTGAAACAATCTCACTAATGAGACCGATGTTGAAACATTATGAAAAGTAGGATTAAACTAAGTACCATTAGCAAATAGAATGAAAACTGCCATCAATTGCGTTTGAAGTCGGCGCCAAGAAAAACAACATAATATTTTACGAGGCACTAATTAATATCCGGATTATGGCTGACAATTAATCAAGAGATTCCGTTATTATTCGATTAATTATGTTCTTATTACGAGTTTCCTATTATTATTTATGTTATTAATTTCGAAAATACTTCTTAAATTAAAAAAAAAAAACATCTTTAACTACTCAGTAATTTTTGGAACATAGACTGTAGTATTCTTTTTTTTCTTTTGTTTGTTCAATATATATAATTTATAACGTTCATTTGGAAATAAGTTCATAAGTTTGCATGCTTTAATTCTAAGGAAAGCTTACTGGATCTTATACTTGTTTTAACAACTTTATATACCGTGTTCTTTGCAAATAATTATATCATTATCAGCTCAGAATGCGTATACTCCTGCTAAATAAGTTTTCCATAAAGATTATTTTCATTCTGAAAATATGTCCTGACCTGAGTATAATAATATAAAGGAACAGCAGTGTTAATAAAGGGTAGAAATTTTTCAATACAGTTTGATTGACAGACTTTATTAAAATGCAAATTTTCCCATCGCTTTATTATTATCGTGGCTTCGCTCGTGGGGACTATCTCACAGGAACTGTGCAATTTATTGGGATAAAAGTAGACCCAGAATGCTGTGTTCCGTGCACTGTGACCGCTGGACAATAGTCTCCACAGAGTGGGTCCTGAGGATGGACGGCGCCGCTGCGGCTGGCCTAGGAAGAGGTGGGAAGACGACCTAGGTTCCTACGGCAAGGGGTGGTTCGGGATAAAACAAAAATCTTTAATCTTTGACCAGTAATGGTGTTCCATTATAGGATGAATTAAAAAAAAAGTAGAATAGAATAGAAAACATTCATTCAGCACAGACACAAACGTACAGCAACAAACACAGTAAACAGAAATAATAGTAGGAACATAATTGCGCTGAGCGTGCCCATATCGAAAGTTTAAGTTAGCTTAGGCACTCATAATAGTGCGGATGAGTGAGTGAATGAGCATATTCCACATAAACTAACAAATTTTAAGCCTCTTATTAAGACATAGGAAGGTATACAATATAGATTCCATACGTAAGTACCTATTCCATGTTTTGTGACAGAACATTTTCATTATATTTCTCGATATCGACAAAAACAGAACAATAAATTAGATTTATAGAATAGATTAGGAATCTATGTATAGTTGCATGTTGACACACCTACCTATACGACGTCACTCGATTTCTATAACTGGTTTGTATTCAAAATATCTAGAATTTGACTTAACCTTAATTATAAGACTAGCTTCTGTCCGAGACCTCGTCTGCGTGGGCTTCAGAATTGGATCCAGAGAGAAATGCTCCTCAATCTCCGCTAAGTATAAGTACAAGTAAGCATAAGTAGCCACATAGATTAATCGAGGTTATATCCGTCAGTGTTAATCTATCTGTTTGTCAAATTTCATCAAAATTCGTACAGCCGTTTCTGCTTGATTGAAACACAAACACACAAAAACATAAAAAACCATTTTTATAATATTAGTAGAATATTTTATTAATAAAATATCAACAACCTAATATTTATTCATTCTCAGTATTTCGAAATATGATTCTTGTCTGAGATCGTAGGCGCCATACTGATGACCATAATTTTACGACTCTTCGTATTTTCATATTTATGACACCAGAATTAATTTCGGTAAGTATCGGTGACCAATAACGGGTTCTTTACGTTTTTCGATAACAGCTATCTTTTGGTCGTTTGGATCTGAATGACGCACTTACAGAAATAGTGCAATATAGATCTATAACAGGTTTTTTAAAACCAAAATTATTTAAACACTTGCTGCTGATCTTGTTAGGGTTCCGTACCCAATGGGTAACTCACAGAACCCTATTACTAAGCCTCCGCTGTCCGTCCTTCCGTCTGTCTATCAGCGGGCTGTATCTCGAGAACCGTAATAAATAGACAGTTGAAATTTTCACAGAGTGTGTATTTCTATTGTCGCCGCTATAACAATAAGTAATAATAATTAAATTAGATTAAAGGGAGCTCCCATACAATAAACGTGTTTTTTTCGGTTTATGGTACGGAACCCTTCGGGTAAGAATCCGACTCGCACTTGGTCGGTTATTTTTTCTTAATGAAACATGCTTCACAACACGTATTTCAAATGTATGTTGTTCCTTATCAAATAAATTATATTTAGCTTCAGCTTCCCCATTGAAAACATTATGAAAGATATTTCAAGTTGTTTTGTACTACCGATACCGCTCCGTGGTTGGTTTGTTAATGTTTCACATTAAGATCTAATAATACGTTGAACTGATGTTATAAATATCTTCAATGGAAGAATATGACCTTTACATATTAATCTATTACTGCCTATAACCGCTACAGACCTACATTTCTATATCTATACTAATATTATAAAGAGGAAAGATTTGTAGTTTTGTATGTTACGTAAACTTAAAAACTACTGGACCGATTTGAAAAATTCTTTCAGCAATGGATAGCTACATTATCAGCGAGTAACATAGGCTATATTTTATCCCCGTACTCCCACGGGAACGGGAACTACGCGGGTGAAACCGCGTGACGTCCGCTAGTATATTACAAACGACTAGATTAATAAAGGACTAACGTTTTCCTTCCGTAACCGGACGCAGTTTTGATTCCATAGCCTATTTATTCCACTGAGCTGTGTTCCTGGGATAAAAGAAGACTCATGCCCAGTTTCCAAGCTACTTTATCGGTCGTTTATCTGTCCGTTAACCAATAGCCAACCAATGGTGTTAAGGCAAATAGCGTTAACGAACAGATTAACGACCAATAAAAACATCAGAAGCCGGGCATCAGGGATGGTGTGGCGTTCTAACAGTGAAATATTTCGAATTGTTAAGCTAAGAGGCTCATCGGTGACGTAAAACTGGTGGATGCCAAGCTACATAGCTTGGCTCATCGCCGTTAGGTTGCCTGCTTGTCGGTCTTCTACAGATTGTACTTCGGTGAGTGTGCCCAAGAACTCCACGACCTCATCCCACCGGCCCCCTTCTATTTCTTTTCCGTCGGACATCCAGACGCACTGCATCTTACCATCCCTACCTTGTTGCTATTCCACCAATTCGCACTAAGTATTTCCAAACGTCTTTTATAATGCGCACAGCAAAGGAGTGGAACTCTCTGCCTGCGTCTGTGTTTCCAAACGCTTACAACCCTAATCTCTTCAAAGTTAGAGTGAACAGGCTCCTTCTGGGTAAGCTCGCTCCATCGTAGGCTTTGTCTCATCTCTGACCTAGACTAGAGTCAAGTGCAAACCCATCACAAATAAAAAAAAAACACCGGTAGCACTCCGGGAGTGCCGGCAGAAGTGAAAACATGTAAATAATACATCCTTACTGTCGCGGTCACATCATAGACAAACCACCGACAACAAAATAAACAAAAAGACACTGACGTGTGGCCGCGACAGCGACTGTCAGTGACAGATGTCAATCTTGACACAGTTCCTGACATAAACAAAACGAACCATAAAAACAACAAAAAATAACGTTGTGTTTAATTATAAGTACAAAAATACTATCATTTATGAGGTAGAATACAATGTTTATTTATTGCGCTATCGTACACAAATATGACAATTTACATGTTATTCATAATATTATATCGTTATTTATATATTACATTAATTTTTATCTCTTAGAAAAATCAACTTTCATCCATAATTTCGTAATTCCGTAATTTCGTATCCTTGGATACGCGTGGCACGCTGTACATAAACACAGACGGACATTCGCGCAAGCGCCCTGTGCCGCCTAAGCGGAGCAGCACACTCAGGCACGGTAGAAAGAGTGGGAGATACTAGTTCCTCTCCCTTCCCCTCGATCTTACGCTTTTTCGCATCACGTGACCCTGACGCGAGTCCGTCTTACGCTTTTTGCGATCAGGTCACGTGTCCTGACGCGAGTTTAAGATTTTATACCCATTACAGAAAAAGTGCTCAACGCCGCTAAAGAAGTTTTCACTTCAAAAACATATTTCCAAAGGTTTATCCTTTACGAACTTTATGGACAAACAAACAATTTTATTTCTTTATAATTTATTGGCTTCTGAACGCGGCTTTGCTCGCTTTAAAGCCGACTCCAGGGTTCCAGCTAACACTGTAACAAGATCCATCAAAATCAGTTCAGCTATTTAGTCATAAAAGCGTATTATACTCACTTTCGCTTTTAGTATTACATAGGGTAGTTGAGATAATCTCTATAAGCTTGGCTAAGCTTTCATACTGAATTGAAGGAACTTTCTTTATGACATAGTCTGAGATTAAAAGGATCATATTAAAGATAATGTCAAAGTGTACTTTCCCGTAGCTCGTGGCCATTACACGCACTGTCTACGCACTATGTCGACAGCTGTCATTATTTTGCTAGTGTTATAACTTTTTATGTACTAGACACGCTCGCTCGCTACTATAGTACTATATTAAAGCGATGACAAAGATTACTTAATCTTTGTAATACATAGTTCTGTTACCTGTCAGTAGTTTAGTACGCGAATAATCTTCCTAATATATAAAATTCTTCAGTTACTGAGTGATCGAGTGACTGAACTACTGGTCGTAGAAACCTGAAATTTGACATGTAGGTTCCCGTGGGAGTGCAGAGGATTTCTCAAATTGGAATCTCAAATTCCTACGGGAACGGTAAAAAATGGGATATGCGCGTATAAAGTCGTGGGCACAGCTAGTTATGGATAAAATCTGATTTAGTTGGACTCCACTAGATTACTACATACTACTACTCATACCAACTGGTTATCTACTTAATACTTTAGGTGATAAAAAATAACCCTTTTATAAGTATGCTGGCAACTTTTACAGATTCTATTACAACTAAAGCCATGAAAAAAATACCTGTGTACTTTGTTAGATACATTACACAGATTGTGTAATGAGCTAATAGGGAATATGCATGAAAAAATATTTATTATCTATACAGTGTATCTAAAACTATACAAAAATATAATACTAACAGGGATGAAAAATAGAATCAAAATTGCTCGAAAAACAAACGAGATATAATTTTTTTAAACAACTGTCCCTCTCGCGAAAACGCTGGTTTCTATGGCAGCTGTATAGGCGTCATGGACTTGACGTCTAAGTTCATATCGGATTTCTTTTTCTAATTGTAATATTTGAAGCTTTATAACTTCATCGCTGATGGAGGTGTTTAAAAAATAATTTCATGATTGTTTACCAGAGCTAATAAGTATTTCATTCTGCAAATTAAAAAATCGCATGCATATTACCTACTGTAATGCAGCTCACAGCTCCACTACTAAGATTCACAGTATCATAGTAGATTAATTGTGCACATATATATGTGATTTATGGCATACCAATCGTGGCATCAATTAGTGCTTCAAAACTAATTGGAAACACATGTACCTGCGTGAGTAATTATTGTCTTAACCTATTAGTACTATGAACTCAAGGCGCTAACGCTCGTATTTTATGCCTTGGTACTAAACTTGAGAGGGTCATTGGAAGCCTTGGCCAATGATGGGATCATATGGGAAGACCTTGATACTTGGCTGTCAGCTTCACTACCATCGTCATCATCATCATTATCATCATCCTATCAGCCGAAAGACTTGTCCTGTGCGCCTTGCATCCAGCAGAAACCGCGGCCTTCAGCAGGTCAGCTTGTGGCTGTGGGAGGCCTTCCAAGGCTTAGTGGGTTTAATGCGGAAACACAGACGCAGGTATTAGTTGCAGAGATTTCCCGAAAATCGGGATAATCGCGTTCGCAATCGCAGGCAAAAGTTAGTCTGAACATAAGAACGCTGAAAGCATATACAATCAGTCCAAATACCATTCCAAAAACATCATGAATAAGAAAGATCAGCCAAACAGTTTATTCTGTAAACATCTCATCATGAAAGCTTAAGTGAAGCGAACGTGAAGTGAACTATCATTAACAGCTCACTTTAAGTTGACAGAATAACATTGCTAATACCAATGGTAGACATGCAATGAAGTGATAGTCTTATCTAAATCAAAGTACATTCACATGCACAACATTAGTTTATATATAGCCTCATTTCCTCCTACGAAATAAATAAACCTACGACCCATAGCTGACACCCTCGTGCCTTATAACGACCAATGCCAAATAACGACACAAACTATTTAATATTCATAAACACACAAACAATAATTAACAGGTAGGCAACACGTTATCACAGCCGCTTATCGCTCCATCGTGTGCCCCACCCCTTACTTTCACGTCTTTATCTTACGACTTTATCTTTTTTTTATATTCTATCTAAACTCATTTCCCTAGGGCGGGCTCAATTTGAACCAAAAACTATTCGAAAATAAACTTTACCTCAATTCCCAACTCTATCTTCAAAGCCATAAGAGGCAGTATCACCTGTGTGCCAGTTTCTGAACAGCAAAGTTCTTGGTTACCAGTAAATTACCAATCAGTTGACGTTTCGTAGATCGTAAAAGTAACCAACGCTTTGAATATCGGCCGTAAAGAGTAGCGCGTTTAGTCGAGTCGACTCGATTTATACCACTCGGATAGTGTACATCAAACGATTTTTTGACGTTGATTTAGTTTTAAATAAATAACGTGCGGTTTGGATTATTCGGCTATTTTCAGAGACATAAGGTCATGCATTTTCAATAGTTACATTAATAGTTCGAAAATCAACAACTTACGTTAACATTCACTGTAGGATACTTTAGAGATATGAGGAACAGAGAGTAAAGTCCCGCAAATCTCCTCCGACCGGACGATTGTTGTGTCCGGTGGGCAACTCCCCGATAGTTAGTATTCGGACTCTTACCTTTGGCTTTGTTCAAACAGCAACTTGTGAAGAATCAAGTCCATTATTGTTCGCAATTGCCAATTTTAAACAGGCACCAAACATGCAAACTTCAATAAAATATTCTAACAATAACATAAACAGATAATTTATAATTAAAACACTATAACCGGACATAAATCACCCTGTGTCCTAGGGAGAGGTCATCAAAGAACGCAACACCTCACGTAAGGGCGCGCCCTCACTCCACTAAAACCCATGGAAGCACTCATAAATTAACTCCTAAGGCCAGGGCTGCATAGTCGCACGTCACACGCGTCCCTTTCGTCCATAGACAACGCATATTTATATACCAGACTAAAAATATCCCTTTTAAGGTAAGAAAGACGTTTCGCCTCGGTATGGCATGACCTTTAGTTAAATTGATCGGTCTATATTTGTCGCAGATCATTTTAATTACGTAAATATAGCTAATTATAGGAGATACCGAGACGTGCGTATGTTCTATTTTTAGTCGATATTTCCAAAACAAGCTTGTTTTTATCGGAAATATCTGTCTTACCCATTTAGAAGTTGTCAAAATTTTCCAGAAATTGGTAGGTTTTGACTTTAGTCAAAGAACCTTTATAGAAAAAAAAACTAAGATTTAGTCGCTTTTAGGAACCTAAAATCGATTCTAAAAATTACTTTGATGAAAACTCGATGATATCTCTACTTCTATACTAATATTATAAAGCTGAAAGTTTGGTTGTTTGCTTGGATGAACGTCTTAATCTCAGGTTCTGGTTCGAATTAAAAATTCTTGTAGTATTGGATACCATTCATCGAGGAAAGCTATAGGGTACGATATCACGCCACGACCAATAAGATCGGAGCGCTAATAGTAAACCAGTGGTAAGTCGATTACCCAAAAACTCGACTAAAAACCTCCCAAAAAACCTCGTGTTCGATTAAAACAAAGCCCACTGTATTCCGTGCGTACAAACACGAACGAAATGAAAACGTTACCGCCATGATTTGTGGCTGCCACAGCACATAAAAAAACATGGCTCACGACATTCGTATCATTTTGTTTGTTATGTTACTACTACTGCGAGGTATGAGCTCTTTTTGTTTATGGTCTTATGGGGACTCGTGGGTAAAATAAGGTGTGACTTGCTTTTAATTACTGTAGTGCTGGTCAGTGTCTGGTCGTAAACTGAAGTATTTTTAAAGGTTAAGGGCCTGTTTTAAAGTGTTTGCATGGACAGTCAGGTAATTTTATGACAAGCAAAATATAGCTTACAAGGTTTTGTACGCGACTTCGTACGCGCATATAACGTTATTTCCCGTTCCCATAGGAATTTCGAGAAATCCTCCCCTCTCTTAGAGCTCCCCTACACTCCCCGAGGAATCTACATGCCAAATTTCAGCTTTCTACGACCAGTAGTTTCGGCTGTGCGTTGTCTGTCAGTCACTCAGTAACGGAAGAGTTTAATACAGGGTGATAACGTTCCCACTGCTGGGGCACAGGTTTCCACTCTATAAATGATGAGGCAAATGGGCCTCATCAGAAGGCTCAAAGTCACTCAAAGGGCAATGGAGAGGGCAATGCTTGGAGTTTCCTTGCGTGATCGAATCAGGAATGATGATATTCGCAAGAGAACCAAGGTTACCGACATAACCCGAAGGATTGCCAAGCTAAAGTGGCAGTGGGCAGGGCACATTGCTCGCAGAACAGATGGTCGATGGGGCCGAAAAGTTCTGGAGTGGCGACCGCGTACCGGAAGACGTAACGTTGGAAGGCCTCCCACAAGGTGGACCGATGACCTGGTGAAGGTCGCGGGTAGCCGATGGATGCGAGACGCACAGGACCGGTCGTTGTGGCGACGCTTGGGGGAGGCCTATGTCCAGCAGTGGACGTCTTTCGGTTGATATGATGATGATGATGAATGATGTGGGAATGTCTTTAAATGCTGTAATCTACCAAAAGGCACAGTACGGATTGGTGGATGACAAGTGTCTATTTGAAGAAACGACTTACAGGTAAAATGTATGTAATGTATTTAAAAAATTGTATCTACCAGATAAGTTAACAAAAACTTAGGTGTTTATGAAGACATAAGTTATTTGCGGTAGGTACAAGGAAATAATTGGACCCATTTCACAAACGTAACGTACCTAAAAGGTACCCAACAATCACTCCACTTATTAACCGATACAACACAATGCCATAATTAAAACTCCGGAAGTACATCCATTATTACATAAAAATAATAGGTACATAATTAACATTGAAAGTACAATTACGTTATAAGCCGCGGTATCGCGCGAGCAGAGGTGAGAAGTCGCGCGTTGTCGCGGGTCGCGGGGTCACCTTATCTATGACCTGCGCCCGCGTCGCATGCGTCGGATTAAAAAATATAAATATTATGGCGATAACTGGCGTAGGCACACTAATTGATATGGTACGGTAATAGCCAATTGTGTTATAAATGGCAGCGAGGCTATCATAGTTCATGGGCGTTGTGGTAGGGTTGGCTGTGATCAAGAAAGCTGCCACCATCTGCCTAATATCATGGTGATCCCAGTTTAACATTGGTGATTTCTATCTGTTGTTAGAGGAATAGAATATCACTACATCACTACATATTATAAAAAAGTCCTCCGCCGCGTTTGTCTGTCTGTTCGCGATAAAATCAAAAACTACTGCACCGATTTTCATGCTCTTTTCACCAATTGACAGATTGGTTCTCGAGGAAGGATTCAGTATATAATTTGTGTAGAAAAAACTAAAGATCCTTCAGAAAATTGTAGTGCAAGCGAAGTGCTAGTTAAGAATATTTTAAATGCAAAAGTAGCTCTGTCCGTTTGTCACCACTTCACAACTTATACTTAGCACACGGGTAGACCATGTCCAGATTTAGGTCAGAGGATTCTTCCCCGCAGGAATATGCTCCCTGGGGATAATTCTCGACGAAGGGACGAAGCCGCTGTGCTGGAAGAAGCTAAGCTAAAGAAAAGCTTCTTCATATTCAACAGCTGACATTTTATGATAAATCCACGCGAAAGCTTTTATTGTTTTATTTTGTCTCGGCCCTGAAAAGATCGCCCACACAGAAATAGGTGCCACGTGTACACCTATGGAGACTTTAGCACTACTGAATTTTATTATTTCCAAAATCTTCCGCTCCAAGGGGCTGCTTTGACGCCGAAGAATCAGCCGCCCACGTCATCCTAGAATGCAAGGCTGTGGCTAACCGTGAACCCCTTCTAGCTACGTGAACTAATCCTCGGAACGGTGAAGTCGCTCCACGAAGCCAGTGAAGCTCCCAGGAATCTTCTGTGCTTCTGGACGGAGCTAGGCTGGCTAACTTAGCCAGGACACCTACGCACACTTGACCGAATGGGAGTCTAAGTGCGGAAAATGGAGTAGGTACCAACTCTACTCTACTCCGCTCCAATTCTGCCAACCGAAATACATCAACTTTCAATATCATCCAAGCACGAGTTCATAAAGTATCGTCTGCCGATGCGCGATGGTAGCCGTAACGTAATGCGGTACACTGCAGTTACCGCCCTATTACGGGGCATAAAAGGGTGATCTTTACGGTTATTGCAGCCTATTAACCGGTATTGTGGACTATTAACCGGTATTGATATTGCTTTGATGGCGTTCGATGGGTAAAAATACGGAATTATTATTGTTATTGAGAATTTGCGTGTTTGAATCATAATGGCTGATGTTGTATTGTTTTAGCCTTTATTTGTGTTTTTAGGATTTGTCCGCAGGGAATTATGTGGGTTAGACTTGTAGTAAATTCCAAAGCTTTCTAGGTCAATTGTAACATACCTACTGAGGATAATGACATGTTAAAGCTGAGTTACAATATTGGGTCGTACAAAAGAAACCAAGAATCATGTTTAATGCGATCTAAACATGCTCTCTTTTTCAATCTCACAAAAGATTGGTAAGGCAAGTACTTACTAACCAATATTTTAACAAAGTGATTAAATTATTTGATCGTTATGTTATATTAGCTTTTGCACCGACGTCGTACGCGCATATCTCGTATTTTCACGTAGCCATTAGAATTTCGAGAAATCCTACATGCCACAGCTTCCTACGACCAGTAGTTTCGCTGTGCGTTGTCTGTCAGTCACTCATTCAATCTCAAGAGTTTTACATTACACTAGCTTTTGCCCGCAACTTCGTACGCGCATATCCCGTTTGTTCCCGGTCCCGTAGGAAATCCTCTCTTAGTGCTCCCCTACATTCCCCAAGGATCCTACATGCCCTCACTCACTCAGCAACGAAGAATTTTATAAATTAGGATTGATTAATTATATCTTTGTAAAAATCTGTTGAAGTACGGATCCAGATCGATTATTATGACACATTATGCTACATTTTGTCCTGTAGAATTCACCGTTCCTGTGGTATAGGCTAACGCAGAGCCGCGGTTAAAAGTACTGTGAAAATTAAAACCATCATAAGGTTGCTTTTCCACCAGCGCTGTGTTATTTATTTTTAAATTTCACAGCCTATGCTGAGATAGGGACCTTTTTGGCCTCGCACAGACTAATTTATTATTGACTATCTTCTACCAGCGGCTTCGCCCGTATGATAAAAAGACAAGTCATACTCCCGGGATAAAAAGTAGCATATGTTCTTTCTCAGGCTCTAGACTATCTCTGTACCAAATTTCATTTAAATCGGTTCAGTAGTTTTGGCGTGAAAGCGCGACAGACAGACAGTGTTACTTTCGCATTTATAATATTAGTAAGGATTAAGTAATACACTACTTTTAATTTTTAATTAATTTTACATCTATCTGTTTTGTGCGAGTCTCAAATAAACATTTTTCTTTCTTTCTTTCTTTCAGCTATGCTGCAAGAATGTAAAAGCTAAGCTACGAAACAATGTAACCGTTTCCACTGATGCTAAGCTACGTAGCTGTGCGAGGAAGATGCGCAGCTCGAGGTATGCGATGTATCGACAATAGGGAAGTTACGCACTGCTCTGCACATAGCTACACACCTCGCGACCATCCATAGCACGCATCCATAGCTCGAATGCATAGCATGCATCCACAGTACGCATGCTACCACATAAAAAAACGTAGCTTAGTTGAATCAGTGCTACGCTATATGGACCGATTAATTGGTGGATATCAAACGCATCCATAGCAACGTTGCATAGCTCATCCCTGGAAAAGCAGCCCTACTGTTTCATAAATAAATTCAATGATTGTATTCGCATTTAACTTGTAATGACATCCACAAAACAACAGTCACATTCGCACTATGTCTGTAGAATTAATAATGGCTGCCAACCGTACAAAACAACATTGTATGGTCCTGCTTATTATTCGCGTCAGGTTGGCAGCGCCGAAGTAATACGGGTTACAGCTCACAGCGATGGACTCAAAACATTCAGCTGTTTATAAACAAATGGAGCCACTGTTGTTTACAACTAACTGAACTTATATCTAAGTGGTACAATCTACGAAGCTGATTTGAGATAGTAACTGCATTAACAGATTTATGATTATGAACAGTAAATAAAATATAGGCAAAATCAGGAATATCAATTGTTAAGAGGGAAAATTCTTCTATTTTTAGGAGCGTTCATATTTGCAAACTGCCAAAAACACTTCTAGTTTCACTACATTTTAGATGAGATGACACTACGATTTGAATCCTGTCAGGCTCCGGCATCGGTATCGGTAGTACAAATTCGTAAAAATTTGTACCGGCCAGAGCCAGACACCAAACGCTTTTAATAGTTGGCCTTATCTTAAAGTAGAGCTGTTCAGAACATAATACCCAGTAAAAAAAATGAATACGTAGACCCTTTGGATTCATGAGAGTCTTAATTTAAAGACAATGAAGAACAGAAATTAATATCCCTGACAGTACGTAGATAACAATAATTTAACTTGTTCGTGCCAAACTTTGATTGGAAGTAAACACCTCACAAACTCCATCACAAATCTGAAGCCAGCAACAAACAAGAAAAAAGAAATCAAGCAACAAAGCAATTCGGCATGTTTCGGCAAATTAGTTTGTCTTGAAACTCAACGAAGTTCATCAAAAGAGGATATACAAGTGGCAAACTTGTTAACTAAAGTCTTCTATAATAAGAAACGAAGCCAGCCAGAAATCGGACATGAACAGCCTTTCTATAGAACATGTTTTGTAAACGAAATATTAAAATCGCTGCGCAGGACAAGCGACTATAAAATTTCGAAACAATAATTGCTATAATTTGATTACTCCAGAAATTGCAACCATTAGACTGCTATAATTATACAAACAACCACAAATACTAGTACCAACCCATGCGACTAGCGAACAGGTACTTAACCCAATTGCTACTAGTATGTACGTATCTACTAATAAAATCCCAAAACGATGAAGGTTGAAGGAGGCCTGTTTGAACGCGCTAGCTGCTGGCCTGGCGCACTGGCACACAATGCCTTGTTTACGTTCGGCTGAGCCTTGAGCGAGTGGTACCCACTTGCCAGTTGCGCAACTATCGACGCTGGCTTGCTGGAGCTGTTGCTAGGGGGACATAGAGTGGGGAGGGAGAGGGGGCAGCTTGGAGGACAGTATTGTGCCTATTGCATGAAGTGCATCACAGATGGTTTAAACAAAGAAACTGAGTTTGTATGAGTATTTTCGTTAATATTTGAGGATGGGATGGCAAAGGATGACATTAGCTGACATCTTTTGCTTTTGAATTAGTATAATAATGACACATCATTTTAGAGACACTTTTCAAAACCAGATTTTCACTTCTCTACCTTATCTTAAAGATGTAGAAAAGCCAGTTTTCCAGAATATTTTTAAATTAAATCTCATCCTACATTATTTCATTCACAGTTACAAAGAGTTTTTACCTGCAGATAAAGCTCTAACTAGATCTTAGAGCTAGTCTAGTCTAGATTTTCATGAGAGGATGAAACAATGGATAAGTTTACACTATTACATTATTCAAGGAATAAACAATGTTTTTTAGTTAGTTTTCACCATTTTCCCTAGCTACATTGTGACGGGTGACGCCCTTTACTCGCTACGTATACCATAGCCCTCTGCACTTCCCACTCTATGGCCAGTTCGTCGACCCCGCACTCGAGGCCTACCGATACCCAACAAACAACAGCTGAGCTGCACTGACACACACACTACGCTCCCACCTGACTCACACACACGCACAGATTGTCAGTTTGTTTGTATCACACACACACTCCAGCCAGCAGAGATACAGACAAACACATAATAGTTTGTTTAGATGTACACGTTGAAACATTCGCGTTTCATAGAGATTTAGTTTTTCAATTAGAATGTGTAATTGATTTTTTGTCTTCCATTGTTGTGTAGATACATGTACTTACTGTTTAATTTCCAAGTAGATGTGTGGAAAGATCGTGGAGAATCGAAATTGTGTACAAGGTTGAATCCTTTGTCTCGACGACTAGAAATACATTTGTATAGTCTTTCAAGACAATATTTGCAAGTTTCAGGCTTTGGTTTACATCAAAACAGTTTTGAGACGCATTAATAATGTAATTTTGAAGTGTCAGTGAAACAATGTTTGCAGCGTTAGAATGTGAACTGAAAATAAGAGCTATGGAAATTAGTTACTTATGCTAGATGCCATTTTACATGTCTATTTATAGGTCCGTTTCTTGAAGACCAAGTGTGAATGCCCTGACTTTTACAGGTACTAATAAGAGTAATACTACTAATTTTTAATCTACATTCGCATATCAGTCGCAATCTATCAAACAGTCTCAATTTCCATACATTTGTGACAGATTGTGACCAAGATGCGAATGTGAACGATGCTTAAACATTAGTAGAATTTGTCTTGAAGTACTTACTAAATTAGCAAGCATTCACACAGAACAATAAAACAAACTTAGTAGCCATTATGATGTATTGAATTTAATACCCATATATCTCCTCATATCGGACATAAAAGATTACAATACGAGGTAAACTAACCTTCGAGGAGTAATTACTCATTTCTGACGATAAAATGACAGCAGAATAGAAGTAGTTCATTAAAATCTTACTAATCTGAAGAGTTTGTTTGTTTGGTTGAACGTGCTTATCTCGGGAACTACTGGTGGGAATTGAAAAATTCTTTTAGTGTTGGATAGCCCATTTATCGAGGAAAGCTATTTATATAATATCGCTCTGTGACTAAAAGAAGCGGAGAATTCATGAAAAATGTGAGGCAGGCGAAGTTTTGCGGGTCAACTAGTATATCAATAACATATTGCACAAATATGATAAGCGGGCGATTCAGAACTAACTTCAAAATAGACGTCGTTGTACAATGGGTAGTTTATCGCTATCGGCGATCTTGTGCGACCTACATTATGAATATTGTATTTAGTTATACGAATCGTATGTTATTCTTAGATTATCTTTCAAATCAATCAATAAACACGGTCTTTTGCTGGCTGGACTCAAGGAGCTAGTCTATTGACACCTGCAATGTCAGAAATAGTTTTTCATGAGTTTTCTCGCAATAACATGGATGACAAGTTTTTCCACAGAGACTCAACCACGACTATCTATACATATCCTCACTAATATTATAAATGAGCAAGTGAGTTTGTTTATGCTTGCATGCTTTTATAGGGTGTTAGTAAAGAGATACAGATGAGACCCTGGAGACCAGTATTTCCAATATCTTTTTTTACAAAAATCTATATCTACGCGGGCGAAGCCGCAGACAAAGGCTGGTCAACTATAACGACGTTTAAGAAATAAAATAATTTATTACCCATCACTTTCAATTTAATTACTGACCCGTAAAAAACTAAACAAGTGATTCAATCAACACATACATCTACATAATACCACAGTATAGGTACCAGTATTACAATCAACACAAACATCTACATCCATACCACAGTATAGGTACCAGTATTACAATCAAAAACACGTTCCGTCGGCCAAGGCCGCGCATTTGCATCGCCAGCCATAATTGTTAGCACGCGAACTTACCCTCCTTCATTATGCTATGCTAATTTGTAGCAGTTATATTGTTAGCTACAACTAGGCTTTACAAGTAGCTTTGTCTGTGTTTATAAGATAAATGTGAAGAGCCTTTGTTTTGGTAGTTAAAGGATTTGCGTAAATCTGTCTTTGCAAATCTTGTCTGAGAGCTCTGTGTTGGAGTTAGGAACCTGCTTTTTATTTTACTCTAAAACTATTTAAAATCAGATGAGCATATTCCACTAAATTTCTCGGGAACCTGAGGTTCGCTGTCCTTTGGAAAGCGTTCGAGGGGCCGATGCCAACTCGCAGAGGCCCCGTTACCTTTTTCTAATGGAATGGAGCACCAACCGACGATTTTATCCCCACATTCACTATGAAAGTATACCCAAGGACAATCCCCGGTTGTCGTTAACTTTTCTTTTTATGTTGATAATATTTTCTTACAATTCAGTTCTTAAAGCAGTCTTCAATTCAGTTACTAAAACATTGGCAAATTTCCGAGAGTGTTGGTTAGGGTTACTATCCAAGTAAGAAGATGAAAGTGGACCGATGACCTGGTGAGGGTCGCAGGTAGCCGATGGATGCGAAACGCACAGAACCGGTTGTTTTGGCACGCGCGGGAGGCCTATGTCCAGCAGTGGACGTGTTTCGGCTGATATGCTGATGATGATAATGAGATGAACCATGTAGGTATCAATTCCAGGTTTCTGACTGCACCTGTTACAAACCAACAACTGGACGGATCGATGTTTTCTTTACAGTATTAACTGTGTGATATCATTTTATATAAATAATGCTCAATGTTCTGCTATTAGCCACAGCATTGTTTATAATGTTATTAAAAGTTGTTATTACGTGATTATTTATTGTTAAATGCGAACTTGGCATTTAATAAAACTGTCCCTTATAACTATGTGCAGTTTGCAACATCAATAATAAACCTTTGATTGTATTTTCTGTTTTATAATGAGCGACTCTTTGCGGCTCGTCACCTATCTCAATTTTTCCGGGTTATTATCGAAAGAATTTGGGTAACAGGAGGAGTGTACCTACTATGACGTCCAGCGCTATCATGGTTCCATTTTACAACAGGAATAGAGCTAGGCGCCTTGTATTTCTCCGCCTTCCTTCTAAACCGGAATCGTGATTGTTTTAAGGCGTTACAGTGAGATCACCGTCACCAAACACACGTTAACAATTTTAGGACTTTTTTTTAAATTATCTTTATCATTATAAATTAAAAGATTTAACCTGCCCTGTTAATGTTTTAGATCATAATATTAAGACTGTACACCGATTTTTTCAGCTGCAGAAGAAAAAGCCGGAAGAAAATAACAGTATATACCTACTTCCCAGTTTCCCACCCAGGAAAATGAAAACTGATCACGCAATAAACTCAGTCCGCTTAACAGATTTTTCTTCGACCTCCAAAATGAGGCCGCGTCTTCACTACAGTAAATAACATTTAGCGTTACCTATGTAAATCACGGTTATAAAGAAGAGTGTTAAAAAGAGCAGTTTCAAAGAAAAGGGACGCTCGATAAAACGGCGCATAGATAAATATAAATAAATCAAGTAATTAATGTCAGCGCCGCTGAAATACTCGTGTCTCGTGTCTAGTTGGATGGACGCCTGTCACACCGAAGGGAAATTGGAAGTCTTTTTTGAAAAAACCTTCTTTCTTAAAGTCGGTGATAAAAAACAAAGCGATTCAAGTGTTTTTTTTTGTGCTGCTGTAGGTATGGGAGACGAATCTGCGAAGCTAAAGTGGGATTGGACAGGCAATCTTTACAAGATGTACAAGGATAGATTGGCTAAAATCGTCACATCCGAGGCAGGACTAGAAACGCTGACCTGACAATTTAGACTGAATCCTGATGGGTTGGAGCTGATAAAGTTCGCTGTAAAAATATTGGGGAGGCCTTTGCCCAGCTGTTGGACAAAATAGCATAGCATAGTCGGCCTTATAATGTTCCCACTGTTGGGCCTCAGGCCTCCTCTCTAGGAGAGGGAATGGGCTGTAATTCACCACGCGGGCCCAATGCGGGTTGGTGAATGTCACATGTCTTCGAATGTTTGGTTCTAGGACATGCCGGTTTCCTCACGATGTTTTCCTTCACCGTTTTGAGAGCAGTGGTGATGAAATAAATTACACAAATTAATGTGCCTGGCTGGGTTTGAGCCCGTGACCTACAACTCATAAGTCGAAGCCACAGTTCAACTTTGGACAAAATAGGCTAATAAAAATAAAATATAACTTGAGCCAAAGATTGCTAATTTATATCAGTAACTTATGTAGTAACTTATTCCTGCTCAGTGTGGAAAACATTGTAATTTAAAACAGTTTTACGACTCTATAAACGTAAGGCTCGTTAAACATAAAACAAAACAAATGATAAGGTATATTATCTCAAAACACTTCAACCAAATGAAGTTTAATTGTGATTATCATAATTTAAGAATACATAATACAAAAACAACATGTATGATTGACATTTACATTAATGTATTTTTTATTACAAATTCGTTGTAGTTCGGTATTGTTTTATTCATTTTAATAACTTTTTAATGATATTTTGCATAAATTAACATAAAAAGTATTAATTAATCAGAAATAGCATTTTCGCATACATTTTCTTGTGAAGTCTTAATTAGCTCCAATTTCTATGCAAACCACACGATTCAACTGGGTATAATGAGCGCATTTGAATGTATAATTATATGACTTAGTAATAACAAATGTGTTTTTCCATGCTGAGCAGGAAATTAGTAAAAATAATAATAGACTAACCCAAAAACTTAGGATAGGCATCAAATTCAATTGACACCAAAATAATAGCTAGTACGTTACGCCACCGTGTGAATGCGGCCTACAATTCGTAACACAAAAATAAACAAAACCAAAGCTTGGTTTTTGGAAAGTCGTTCAAACAGCGGTTTTGTGACACGCTTCGACAGAGGTGATCAACCTTTTACTTTTGAGGATCGCCAGTGTAAGTACTAACTTTATGCGTTATGTAAAGGATGAGTCATAAAGACACACACATTAAGCAGCTTAGCTGCTCCCCAACAGTGTCAAAAGTATTTGATAAAAAATAAATTGAAGGCTCAAAATTAAGCTGGAGTCTCTACTCTTTGCTGTACGCAAATAATGGCTGTACTTTGCGAATTTGATACTTGCGAAATACCATATTTATTCTACTGTTATAACATCTCTATTAAACAGATAATTCCACCCACTGTAAATAGAGACCGTTCGCTCGTTGAGCACCCCTGCTCGAGACCGCTTTGAACTCTGATTCACAGTAGATGATGCTGTAGCAATGTTCTCAGAAATCGTCTCTATGATCAGGGCAGAATCGGGAAGTAATACCATTTATCTCTGGGAATAAACACATCGTCGCCCGTTAGAATTAGTTGATATAGCTACTCATAATAAATATGGGAGATGAATAATTCAAGGGATATTTTGATGTTTGAAAATGATTTGTAAATAGCGAAGATGGGTAAAATTGGCAATAAGGTTAAAATGTTATGATTTTAATTTATAGAACCCGTTCTTTTCTTCTTTCCGTGTTGAATGACTTGACTTTACTCAACGGTCAAACAACTTGGTCGGTTCGACCAAGTTGATCAGCATCTTGCTGAGCAGAAGAAGCGCAGCAAACTCCTCAAAAAAACATCTACCTATCTGCTGATGAAGCTATCTGTCGGGATCGCAGGGTCTTTATAATTTCACCTCCATGACTCAAACTCTGGATGAGTTTATAAAGCCTTTATGAATATACTAGTTGACCCGCGCAACTTCGTCTGCTCCGCTCCTATTGGTCTTTGCGTATGATATATGAGGATATAGCCTTCCTTGATAAATGGAGTATCTAACACTGAAAGAATTTTTCAAATTGGACTAGTAGTTCCTGAGCGCGTTCAAGCAAACAAACAAACAAACAAACTCTTCAGCTTTACGAGAATATATTAAAGTATAGATTAAATGTATCATAAACTCTCTATAAACAAAACACAGTTCCTCAAGAACTCGTGTTTAAAGAATAACAGACGCATGGATCGACCTTCAAGGGTAAGCTACGCTTGCTGAGGTTGGCCTGTGGATGGATGACCATCATAACCTACCGAGACTTCTCCATGTCTTCTCGACGTTAAGCCATTGGTCTCGGACGTCATTTGTAGATCTTTGATGTCTGACACCAGTTTTGCCAAGAAGTACCGTGTTACCCAATTAATGGGTTGTGGAGGTCTGGTACTTAGCCACTCAACGTAAAATACTGGTATTCAGCTGAATCTGGTTTGACTGGAAGCCATATTATACTGTATAACTTGTTGACCCACGTCTAGCCGTTATCAGTCGCCTGATAACAGCAGCCCTTGGCTATAATTAGCAACGAAAGCATTTAATTCCAGCACAAATACTACATTTTTATCTTATTTAAACCAACTAAAGCAAACAGAGACTTAGTAAATATTGTTTTATTGTGATTGTATGCCTGTGTTTTAATTTTTTATCAGTGCTTAGTATTTACACAGGTTTTTTAACGATATTAAAATGATAAAACTGTCAACTTATTCAGGTATTTTAAAAATAACGGTCAAGAACGAGTCGAACTCGCGCACCGAGGGTTCCGAACCATCATATAGAACGTGAAATGTTTTGAAATCTACTATATTCGTCATAGAAACACTTTAACACTGTGGTGTATATTGCAGTTTTAGATCAGCGCCATCTCTTGACCGCTAGTGGAACCAATGTGACCCCTAGTGAACTAAGCTTTTGTTGATGATTTCTGAAATTGTGTGCTATTTAGAGACATTGTTTTATTCATTGTTTTTACTTCTATCACGTAATATAATTTCAAATTTTCTCTATGCAAACTTCGGAGATAAGGGGGACGGTCAATTTTTTTTACATTATTTCTCCAAAGTCGCAAATCATGCAGCCTAAAAAAAAAAAATGCCGCCAAGTGCGAGTTGGACTCGCCCATAAAGGGTTCCGTAGCAGCAAGTAACAAAATATAAAAGTTCTTGAAGTTCGTTGTAACTTTATAATAATTATTTACTATAATAAATCTGTAATATGGTTCATGGTGGAAAGTAATAGTTCACGGTTTATGCCTAAGGTTTATGTTTATGAAATTAAATGATTTTTTTATATTTGAGTTGATTGAATGAAAGGTAAATTGCGGTTTACGATTTATGACGTATTAAAAAAAAACTACTTACTAGATCTCGTTCAAACCAATTTTCGGTGGAAGTTTGCATGGTAAAGTACATCATATATTTTTTAATTTTATTATTCTTTTATTTTAGAAGTTACAGGAAGGGGGGACACTTTTTACCACTTTGTAAGTGTCCCTCGCGCAAACTCTTCAGTTTAGAAAAAAATATGTTAGAAACCTCAATATCATTTTTGAAGACCTATCCATAGATACCCCACACGTATCGGTTTGACGAAAAAAATTTTTGAGTTACAGTTCTCAAAAAATATTCTCAAAAATGGGGAAGCCCCAATTTTTTTTTCTAATTTTGTGTAAAAACCTTAATGCAGTTCACAGAATACATCTTACCAAGTTTCAACACCAAGTTTCAACAGTATAATTCTTATGGTTTCGGAAAAAAGTAGCTGTGACATACGGACGGACAGACAGAAATGACGAATCCATAAGGGTTCCGTTTTTTGCCATTTGGCTACGGAACCCTAAAAATATTTGAGAATGTGCAAATAGCGCTCTTTATATGAAAAAGTTGTTGCAAAAAAAAATCTTTCTTATTTGCAAAATAGTTGAGCAAACGTCATCTAAAACTATTCCAAGTTTCAAGTTGATAGCATTCGTAGTTCTTGAGATATCGAGCTGTGACAGACGGACAGACTTAGTCACACCATAAGGGTTCCTTTTTACCATTTTAGTACAGAACCCTAAAAACAACACAACACTTCATTAGGAGGTCAACTTACGACGGAAGTTGACAAGTAGCTGGGCATGCTACCCAGGGCAGTAGAACTCATTTTCACCCACAGTCATCCAAGGGCCGGCTTCCAGTCCAAGCCGATGCACCTGAGTTGAGAGACCAGGAGGTCTATTATGCCTGCTGGGGCTGCGGACTTTGTTCCAAAGAGTCACCGTGGCCCTGGAACGCAAAGGGCACTAGGAAGAACGCGAATGGGTTTTAATCAGTAAGAGTCTGACACTCCCTCCTGCTTCAGCCAGAGCGGGAGGAGTCATTTGATGATTCACCACCCTGAAAAAAAAAACAAAAAGACCTATTATGACGTGCGAATGCCATCATTGTTAAGCTGTGAAAAAGGGATAGTGTTATGCGTCTTGTATAAATCCGTCTCCCTCCCACACCGTTTTCATGATAGTTTTAAGTACCCCTGTATTTTACTATCTGACCTGATTTTTGCCTATATGACCTCCACAACCTATTATGATCCACCCCCATCGCATTCTAAAATTCAGCTTTTGTACATAGGCTTAAATACACTCTACAAAATATTATTGTCTATAAAAGGCGTAATAACAACGGAATTCCTTTACCTAAACATTTAAAAAACATATTTAAAGCCCGTTTCCAAGATCTCAATTCTCAAACTAATTAAGATTCTTCTCACGTCTCGGAAAACAGTTTGGTTAGCGCCCAAGTTCGGCCATAACTATCTTCTATTTATCTTTGCAAATGAGCTATCGTGTCTGCGTAAACCACCAATTTCCGGCCGTTTCCCCGATGAGGGTCAAAAGATCTAATTAGAAAACTCACCGTTAGTTAATTTGTGTACATGGGAACGTTTATAATTACGTGTAAAGTCTTTATTCTGCCAATGGGGCTACTTTAGTCCCTTACACCACCTTTGTGGTGAGCATAATTTGGTATCATAGTCATTCGACTACAGTTTTGATTAGATTATAAAAGTGTTGATCTATTAGAAAGAAAGAAGAAAGAAAACAAGTTCATTTGGCACACACAGATACACACGATGTAGGTACAAATAAAAAGGTAACTTAATTCTAAATCAATTAGATTGTATGCCCCGCGGCTGCGCCAAATAGGACCCCAAAATACACGTTCTATTTCACAAAATCCTGATACTAAATACATAGTTACAGTGTACAATAGTGGTAAGGTTAATATTATTATGTCAATTAACGAACAAACTTTATTCTTATTCTTAATTTTGCAATTGATGTTGGGTTCATCGGGACGCCTATCTACGTGTGTGAATTTCACTAACTTTTCGAAAAAGACCAACTCTCTAAGACACTGTACATAATCGAGTTGGATTATTTGGCCAGATTGCTGATTAGTACAGTATTTTCATTGAAAATTAAACCAGTGACTTCATCCCGTAAGCCTATACTTATACAGAAAACTACGTTTAAATTCTTACTGTAGATAATGATATCAAGAAAAATAACAGTAAGAATATCATCAGTCAGCTACAGCACTGAATAGATCGAGTGTAACCTCATTTATATCCAGAGTACGTCCTTAACGAACGCCCACGGCTGGCGGCCCTAAAGGTACCTATAATATTAACATTCAAACTGCAGCAGATAATAACACTAGTCCTATATGAGCGGTGCTAGGCGACGCGATGTGAAGTGATAACACAACAAAATGTGATTCAATCGAAATTTTTACTGCATTAAAACCATGAACCTTTTACTTTGTACTGTATTGGATGAGCTGTAGGTTTAATAAGCACTGATTGGGTTCCATTAAATGCTATAAGACATCGTGACCAAAACAAGATGAAGATGGAGAAATGAACTTGACTCTTACCGGAAGGACTACCTCGCAAGGGCAGAGGAAAAGGGAGAAGCCACTGTCCTGCAGTGGTACACAACGGGCTAATTAGATTACATTTACTTTGTAGGTAACCACAAAGAGATAGTCACCACTAGTCAAAGTAAGTACTGTGTGGAATCATTATTATCATCATCTGCTATGAGTTCGTAGAGATCAGCAACAGTAATTATCTGCTAATTTTCTTTGCAGAGCTGTGTTTCGTGCAATACATTTTTGCAAAACATACAAATAGGTTCAATTGCTTTATGTAACTACATGCTTTTTGCTACCACTCTTCTCTACACTTCAGTTCTTCTAGTTTCATTTTTTACTTATTATCCTCATTAATTTTCTCTGTCAAAGTTCTTAGCTCATCTTCTGCATCGCATCGCATCGCTTCACAGCACTGTGTCTCATAGGACAGTGCTCAAGAAATGTGAAGATATTACATAAAGATGGCGGCGCTACGTCACCGACACAAACAAGACAGTTAGCATATATAATAGGAACGTTATTATTTTTAGTATAAGTGTACAACCAGCCGGACCGGTTCCTCTGGGGATGTAATATAAACAACTGAGGAGGTCTCGATAAAACGGTTTTCGAAAATACCGCTGGTAGTTTTCTTTGTCTGAACTGGTCCTTCATTGAAAAACCAGCACGAACGAAAATGACCATTCCCACCCCTTATCTCCGAAACTACTGAACCTAAAATTTTGAAAAAAATGGAGATAATAGATCTTTACCTATAGTTTACAGGAAAATCTATAAGTGGTCTATAATGTTAAAATAACATGTTAAAAAATTAAATTAGTGCCCTTTGCACGCGTGTCCGACTCGCACTTGGTCTTATATTATTATTTGTTGTTACAGCGGCAATTCAAATGCACACTCTATGAAACTTTCAGCAGTCTACCTATTACCGTTCTTGAGATACAGTCCGCTGACAGACAGACCGACGAACGGACGGACAGCGGAGCCCTAGTATTTTTTGGGTTTCGTTGATTACTTTTTGGGAACGGTACCCTAAAAATGGTTACTCTGAGATCAATGCCAAGAAAACTGGTAGGAACATCCAGTTTGGCCAAAAGCAACATTCTGCAAAATGCCAAGATGATTGCAATAATACCTACGTAAAATGATTTTTCATTTTGCACGGCCATCAAATTAAGGGCTTATTAAAATCTCAATATACACGTGTTGACGTTGACTGTCACCTTACTAGTTAAGTAAGTATTTAACAGCCTATAAGGAAACCAGAATATCTCAGACGGTGTTATTCTTACTGTATTTTTAAACTTCTTCTGAACACCTACGCAGTCATGCCTCAAAACAAAGCAACGCAATAACTTCATAGTCAATTTCACACGACATCCAAATGCAGATACAAATATTTATCAAGTTTCCCAAATCAGCATGGAATAGCTTTTACCATAACCGTAACCATAACAACCATAGACGCTTTTACTTCACCTACTACTAACCCTGATGGAAACACACATTTGTACTGTCAACAAAGATATTTGGAATACAGGCAAAAATATGATTTTTTTACTGTACTCATCATCTGCCTAGCCTTTTCCCAACTATATTGGGCGCGGCTTCCGGTCAAACCGGAATCTGCCAATATTTATTTGTAATGTGTGCATTATAACTTTTTAGGGATCCGTATCCAAAGGGTAACCAACGGAACCCTATTACTAAGCCTCCGCTATCCGTCCATCCATCCGTCCTTCCGTCCGTCTGTCTGTCAGCGGGCTATATCTTATGAACCGTAATAGGTAGACAGTTGAAATTTTCATAGAGTGTGTGATTCTGTTGCCGCTGTAACTGTTGTTGTAAGTAATGAAAATACGATAGAACGGAACCCTTCATGCGCTAGTCCGACTCGCACTTGGCCGGTATTTTAAGCATATGCCATACCTACGAGTGTGGTGTATAATAATTGTCTTCTCAGCACACTCACAAAGTTTTAAAGTAGTTGCAAGTTAGCTGCCTGCATACCAAAAAGCTTTGTTGACTGTACATAAAGGCAGGCGAACACGGGTATCCATATCCGTCATAACTGTTGAAAGACGACCAAAATGCATTAGTTCGTTTGTTTGTAGTGGTAATGCTTCAATTAGCGCGTATGATGCGCGCGCGCAGGTGACGGTAATGGAGATATGGACGGAGAGGTAATGGTGCCCCGTGGGGAGCAGTTAGTGAGGTGATTACAGAAGCACAGCTTTTGATAGTTTGTTTGTATAGGGGAAATATTTGGAAGATTAAGCGAGGTTTAAATTAAGGTACAAAGGGAGAAAACGTCTACTTTACTCATAGCATAATTTATGTGGTGGGCAATGAGACATCAAACACAGATCGTTTCTCTTTTAGCGATGCAGTTAGAGTATCTTTTAACAATTTACATAATCGAAAACATCATGAAAGAGTCTCTATCAGAAACACAGAAACAGGTGTAAAATTGACGAAAATGAGATTGCATAAAAAAAAAATGTCTTTACGTTATAGACTTATCACCACCATCCACGGCCATTACGGATTCGGGCATAGATAACTCTACAGCTAAGACTAACTTACTTGAATTTGCTTACAGCTAAGAAGTGGGTCTCCCTGCCGCAGTCTGTGTTTCCTGAAAGCTACAACCTGGGGATATTTCATTCAAGAGTGAATAGGTTACATCTTGGCGAGGGTACTCCATTGTCAACCACATCATCGTCTATCAGTATTAATAAAAAAGAGACGGAAAATAAGTTTAAATATAAGTGCAAAACTTGAAGTAGTTTAATTTAAACGATTGATTTAAACTTCAGATAAAAGGATCAGTGTAACTCAAGTTCTAAGTTTATCACTTAAAACATTACTTACACAAGCTCTTTCTCCATCGCCGTGGACAGAATCATAATGAGACCCGCATAAAACAGATGGTTGTCGCTGTACAGCATAGCATTATGCTGATATAGTTTGTGTAGGTGGATAAGACCAGCAGTGGACTGCATCACTGATTGATTTGTGGTCGCACATAATGCATGGCAGGTATAAGAAAATTAAAAATATAATTTCTAATTATTAAAAAAAAATATTTTCATTACTCATACTCGGAAGTAGGCCTGAAGTTGCCTGAGGAGCGGGTTGAAAGTATTACTTTTCAGCCCTTGGGAGAATCGTTTCCAACTGACAGCCGTCAAAATCTAAAAGAACTTGTTTTATTTTCACATTTCTATTGAACCATGTCCCAACTTTCTATACAGCCACTCAATTACAGCGCGATGTAAAATTGAAATAACGTAAAGATGAGTATTTAAATAAAGATTATATATTTTTAAATGGCCTTATTATTATTTACTTTCAACTATTTCTTTAAAATAACATAGACTAGACTAGAGTCAAGAGCAAACCCATCACAAATAAAAAAAAATAGATTTGGGCAAAATATTTATAATTTTTTCAATGATAAAAATGTAAAATAATGGCTGAATAGCTGGCAGGTCACAGAAAAAAAAAACGAAATAGGCGGATTCAGATATGGATTTTTTTATTTAGCTAAATAGTGTTTTTATTTTTACTTTCCTTGTATTCGTAATGAAAAGCACTTCAAATAAGTGTTAACCTCGGGTGAAAGACTTATTTGAGTACCTATTCAGATTTTACCTTCGGTGTTTTTTCAATTCTCATTTTCATAGCTCTGATATTAGTGGTGATTAAACATGTTACAGCCATCTTGACCGTATCGCTTAATCTTTAAAAAAAAAGTACGTTTCTTACTACATTTTGTTTCAATAAAAATAAACTTCGTAAACCCATATATCAGTCTATCTATACATCTAAAGTCTGATCTAATCTCTTAATAGCTTTTATCGCCCAAGGGAACATTACACATGACTTATCTCCTGATGAGAGACCACACAGGATGGAAGATGAGTTCAATATCCATCGTACGAAAACATTATTCTATGATACAGACAGTCAGAGTACAAATTCTACTGTATCATAGAGTTGTATCATAGAATAATGTTTTCGTACGATAGTGATTGTATCATAGCGTAATTGTTAAGAGGGTACTCTAGTCCCGAGGAATTTGATAAATTGGTATTTGAAGAAACTATTGCCGATGCCGCCACACTACGCCCTATCAAGTAAAGTGCGAAAGCGACAACTGAAGCAGAGGCTGATTTTACCTATAAAAACCTTGACCAAAAGACGTTTTGTATTCAGCTGTTTTCTTGTTCAAAACTGGACTGATTTATAAAAGTTATGTATCAAAATTTAGAGGAAGACTATATCTATGCTTCTATTATTTTCTATTTTGTTAAAAACTTATCAAATTTGTCTTATAGTCGTCTGAACATGTCTAACATTTCAACTATAGTCGTCACAACACAACAAGAACGGGCTGTTTATTCGGATTTTAGTATTGTCATAATTCTTTAAGTAATTATATTTTGAAAAAAAAAAAGAAAATGATAGAGGCACGTATTAATTCGATCTTGATTTGGAAAAAATCATTGCTCTAGCAGCATTATCCACGAAGAAAACAGCGGATGCGTTTGTATGGAGAAAGGCCCAAGAGTTACCGACTAGAGTCCCCTCTTAAGTTTCAAAATTGGAATTGTCAATATTAAATCGGCCCCCTGTTCACTTACAATCACGACTTGATTATTATAATACAACAACAACAGTGTTGTTCCAGTGGTAAGCTCGTAACAGCTGCTTTCACTGCGCAGACTCGAACCTACGACCTTTCGATTATTTACTGCGCTCGCGCACGATCCGATACACACAAAACAAATTATAACTGGTAATATGTGTGCGTTCTCAATGTGTTGAGAGAATAGTTTCTAGAACTTTGAAGAACTATAACTTAAAAGTATATACTTATTGAAACTGTATAATTTCCGAAGAATTCTATTACAATTTCACGATGTTTTCAAGCTGATCATATCCATGCTAAATGAACCTTTCTCTTCATCATTATCATCATCTGCCTACCTTTTCCCACCTATATTGGGGTCGGCTTCCAGTCAAACCGGATTCAGCTGAATACCAATATTTTACGTGGAGCGGCTGCCTACCAGACCTCCAGAGTGTTAATAAAAAAAAAACCTTTCTCTTCAATGCTATCATTTTTTTTTCAGCCTGCTCTCTGAAACACTGGAGCCCCAATTTCTCCTTTCCAATTTTCTCAATTTTGAGGTAACATCCAATCTTCTATACTTCGAACAATACTACCATAAAAGAATCCAGCTTGAACAACCATCTTTGATTGGGTCTGCTGCGATGTTGTCGTATTATAGCATTGTAAAAAACTTGAGCTTTCCGTTTCCCAAGAGATCCAACAAATTGGAAAAATAACTACGTATTAGGATTGACACAAAAGCTGTTTAATGCAGAATAGTTCTACACAAATAATAACGTCAGGTGAAAAAAGTAATAAAACGTGTTGTGTTTGAAAATGTGTTTTTTTTTTTTGCAAAAGCGTCCTGAAGTATGAGTTTGGACTATTCCTTCTAAAAAAAATTCGGCAATTACTTATTTAAATTTATATGTAAAGTCATCTATATCTAAGATCAATGGAGCCAAACTCATATTAAACGCGTTATGGTAATTAGAAAACCAGTATAGTGGGCGTGCTCGATCAGAGGCGCGGGCGCACCGATATCACACATCGTAACCAATCTACAGAAGGGCCACGTATACACCAGCTTCCAAACGTAGTACTAGCGAAAAAACAAAAAATCTTGTGGTCGCTTAAGAGAATTCCTTTAAATTAGTAGGTATCACTATTAGGTGACAACTTCCAATGACTTCCAATATCCGAATAAAATAGTAATCTCCAAAATCTTTTGCCGAAATCCTCACTTACAACAGTGCCACGGTACATGGTTGTATAAATCACTCCCAATCTTTTACAGTTACAGCTATTAGTAACGTTTTAATAGAAGAGTAACAATGCCCGTCATTCTCTGTACCACTGCCAGTTATTTATTCTGACTAACTTTCTTATACTTTTCCCGGAGACGACGTGAGATAAAGTCCTGACAACACCACTTATCTCTTCTCCATCTTAAATTTGCCTCCTTTTCAAACACCGGTTGGAGTGGTCCTTCTGTCCAGTCAATTTGAGTTTTAATTGTACAATCCTTTGTGCGTCCACATTCGGCTGCAGTCGCAACTCTTCGGCAAGGTTCGGGCACGTTCGGGCACGTTCGGGCTCACTCGGAGAGCCCTGACGTCACCCGATAAGATCGCTCCAAGAATCGTGCCCAGAATTCTTAGAACTTGCCTGTCATATCGAGATGAGATAATCGTTAAAATCGGTGATATTGTTATATTGAATAATAATACCAAATTGCTGAGACAACTTTTTTGTGTTAATTAATAATGATCAGTAGAGTCTTTTATTTAATTGTCGTTTATTTCCTAATTTGCATAGGATTTTGAAAACATTCATTGGAATAGATGGAAATTACGTAGTATACTAAAACCGGTAGCAGGTGTTTGCTTACCTGTTTCGGATTCGGCGGCAGGACACGCCCGGGTGTCAACATTGTGAGGATCGCCTGGAGGACACGGTAGAGCATACGGTGGAGGTCTGCCCTGCTTAGTCGGAGCAATCCCGTATCCTAGTCGAGGCGATTGGCAGCGGCGACCTATCGCGTCCAGCCCTGGTTCAATCCACGGTCCGGAGCGAGAAGGCATGGGAAGCGGTCACCTCCTCCTGCGAAGCAGTAATGCTAGCGAAGAACAAGGCCGAACGTGTGAGAGAGAGGGAAACCCGGGCCCGGCCCCGGGCGTCGGGATTTTCAGGGCGATTCCCGGCCGCATTAAGCGCGGGCCTGCGGATGGCGAGCATTGGGTGGCTCACCGTCCTATCGATAATAACGGGGCCTGCTGGGGTCAGTGCAACGCAAAGGGCACTAAGAGTAACATGGATAGGTTTTAGTGAGTAAGAGTCTGACACTCCCTTCTGCTCCGCCCAGAGCGGGAGGAGTCATTTGATGATTTCTCATCCTTAAAAAAACAGGTGTTTGAAACAAAGCGCTTCTTAAAAGTTAGGTTGGGTTTGGGTACTTACCTACCTACTTCACAGTCACGACAAGGCTCTGCCATCAGGATCTTATACAAGATGGTTAAGCAAGATGGGCAGCAGAACTAAGACTAACCATAATATTGTCATTTGATTTCCTTAAATTAAAGAACCTAAGGGCGGATTTCTGAATTGAGTTTTTTGAGTTTACCCTACTTAAATGCCGACAGGTTTTAGGCTTGAGTTTGAAAAGGCTCAACTTTAAATTATTAATTCAGAAATCCGGAGTTCAAAATGTAGAAGAAATCCGGAGAAAAGGGAACATTCTGACTTATAAACTTCTGACATAGAACAATGATAGAAAGTTCTTAATCCCAAGTGCAAAACGAAACAAAAATCTAATAAAACATAACGTTTCTCTCTAACTTTCAGCTCCACTTTCAGATTTTATGGCGTCCATGCACGGCGGGACTTATTACTCTGCGCGCGCGCCGCTCGCCGGGGATCAGCATACTAATGTGTACGTGAAAGTGTGGTGGAGGCAGGGCTGGGCACACAGGCTGGGGACTAAACAACAGAGGTGTCATATCGTCCTTTATTATTTTTATAGATATATTTTTTTAATTTGACAACATAATTTTTCTATGGGCATCTTCAAAATGATCTTACAGAAATAAAACGAGTTTTTTTTACTTTCATGAAATCGTATTATTAGTATGCATGTTCTGAATCAAAGAAAAAATTGGGCATGAGAGGTTTTGTAGATTGACCAAAGAATCCGAATCTTAATATCAAGAGTGAATGGATTACTTCCAAGGAAGCGTGCTCCATAATCGACCGCGTCATCGTTTACCATTTGGTAAGATAGTGGTAAAACTGCTTTGGAGTGGACAGTGCGTCAGAACAAGTTAAAAAAAAATCTTCATCAACCTTTTTCTACTTTGGCCTAACTGTCACAACTTTACTTAACTTTCATCTTTTCTTTAGTTGGCCAACTCTGATGTCCAAAAACTTTGTTTACCAAATAACAAAAGATTCCTGAATAACCAGTGCCAGCCCTGTCGTCTCTATATGTCTCCATATTATCCGCATTGTATGCTGATAGGGCGACTATATTCAAATCATTGTGCTTATGATAGTCTATAGTTCGTACAGCTCAGGCGCTTAATTCTATATTAGGTATGTTTAGACTGCATATATTTGTACTACGTGTCGCTTACGTAGAATAACGTGGGGCGAATAAGTAATGGGGTAAGTGCAACTTGGTAGTGCATAAAATGCTCCCAAATATCTGCTATGATTTGAATATTGCCAAAACAAATCTTTTTCAAATCTCTTTGACGAACAAACTTTTTCAAATCGCTTTGCGAACAGCGTAACTGCTTTATTTGATTTTATAAAACCTTAGAGTTTTCTTATACTTATCGTGTCGATGGTTATACTGCATGGGCCTAGTAATTGACCACGTGTATCGCAGCGTTAGAGGCGTCCAAATCATCTAGAGGTTGTATTGTTCTCCTGACCAATTTCGGCCATGGCGGCCCATCTCAACGGGACAAGCCATCGCAGGACATATTATAGTGCACAAGTGTGTGCGCAAACACTGCACCGTGTTTGCGCACACACTTCCTCATCAGAATCATCACCATAATCGAATAATCTACATTGCAGGTTTGGGACAGTGGTGCAGTCCAGAAAATAGGGCATAGTACGAACTGCACTGCACTCGCATTGAGCGCTTGAAGGGTCAATTATCCCCCATTTCACCAATACTAGGATTAAGCTAAGGTAAAGCTTATCAAGTGCAGTCGGTTTTAAGCAACCTGATCCAGCGCGTTTCGTAGGGGCTGTTTTTTGCTCAGTTACCTCTCACCAGCTTAGAGTAGTTAGAAGGGAGGATTTCTTAACTCACTAAAACTACTTCAAAACTGTCGCACCTCTTCTTCTTCGTGCAATATCTAGGAAAGTCTTTCTAGCATTTATCTTGGCCCTTGGTGATATTTAGACACCCTAATTGACCCTAATGACATCCTTAGCCATTTTATTTCATATAATAATATCACTCAGCTACTTCATTACATGTAACCAGGCCTTAATTGTGCTAACAGGATTCTCAGGTAGGTACCGTAAAGCCAAAACCCCACCTAATACTCTGGTGAAACAGAGACAAACACCGTCGTTGGCAACAGCCAGTGTTATTGCATAAACCGATCAGGTGGAGCGACGTGCCCAGCGTGCTGATGGCCGCCATTGTTTACGTGAGCGCGGTGCGCATACGCAGCCCGCTCGCGAATGAAGGTGGAGCACGGTACCGCGGGAGCTGGGATTCGAAAATAAAACCTAGACAAAGCAAATTGATGAACTGATGGATATTGATGGATTTTTAAGTCAATCAGTCAGTTGACTGTTAGAAAAATAAATAATAAATATTGTTTTAAACCATTCCTCCATTTCGTGTCCAGGCCATCTCTATCCATTCCAGGTTGCCTGGAAGAGATCGCGGAATACGATAAGGCCGCCAATTGTATGTTTTCTTTAGTTTAAGGTTTCCTTTATGTATTTTTCATTTAGTGTACACTAAAGTATATATAAATATGTGAATAAATAAACAAAAGAAAACAGTGGCTTCGTTGACAAAATTGCAGAGAATTTTGTCAGCTGCAGTAACGAACACGTGAAATAAGATGATTCAAGAATAACTCTGATCGTCTTCCATCCTGAATAGAACTAGATTAGCAAAACCTGGGTAAGAGACATTTAAGCCGAAGTTCGTGTGTACCTATAACCTTACAAAAATATGCAGAAAATAAATATTATAGAGCAGAAATTGAAGATGAAGGTTTTAAATGTTTCACGAAAGATGTCCCTGAATTTTCCCGAAGAGACATATGCTAATGAGCAAAGCAAACTAGGCAAGTTCTGCTGCTTAATGTACTTAAGCTAATTTCTAATATTTCAATACAGTTCGCATTAAAATACTAGAAATTAGTAGTAGTACTTACTTATAGTGACCGAAAGAATAGCATCCCTACTCCCAGCACAGCTCGATATTCCACTCACAATAACGAGCGCACACGCACCGCATATGAACGCGCGCAGTAATGGCGGCCGCACGAATAACTTGACAGATAATAATTAATATAATATGCAGACAAGCGTGAGCCTAAACAATGGATTACTATCAACTCACTGATTACCAAACAATCGTAATCATTAGAATGCACTAACTGTTATATATGATCAAGCGACGATTTCGGAAACACAAAAGATGTCCGATTTGGTACAAGTCGTATTTTGCGAAAGCGTATGAATTTTTAGCAGGATTTTTGGGGTTAATGTTTGGCATACAAACAATGTGGCATCCATATTCAATCGTTTGACATCGTATTGTTAGTTCTTGTTTCTATTTTTGGGCTTTCGAACCTTGTCATCGCTTGGATTACCATTCCTATCCAAGAATCGAATACCATCCAATACATAGTGTTGTACTCCGGGGAAGTGTCCAATTGGAAACACCTGAGTGCAATCGCCAGTCCTTTTTATTTAGATTTACGACAGTATCCTCTTCACCTAGTTTTAGATCTCCCCCAGGACGTCCGTATTCAGTCGTCCACTTTTATTCATTTTCTCATTTCGACTGCCATTAATAACTGGCTCGTTTAAGTAATAAGTTTGTCGGTTTCCAACATTAAAAAGCTATAAAATTATTAATTTCCATACCTCTCCCAAGTTTTTCGCCATAAAAGCAGCATCAGCACTCGATCTAAACGCTGCAGCACCATAAAACATGAAGAGCTGTGGGGAATAACTTTCAGAACTGAGTGAAAACACCATAAAAAGATCCCTCAGTTAAAATATTCCCAAGATTTATGGGCGTTCATTAAATAATGCATTTACGTTAGAATTCGCGTGGCCCGGGGGAAATCTGGCGGTTTGGTCACAACCATGCTTTTAATTACACCCCGACATTAACTGGAACACCCAAATTGTTTTTTTAAAAGGGAATTGAGTTACGACCTGGTGTTACCTTTTTGGGGCGTTTCTGTTAGAACGTTGTCAAAAAGCATCGTCAAGCGGGGCGAATATCGGAATCATTGAACTTATTAGCCATTACGTAGCATGCGCTTACATTATTGGACATAATTCATGGTTACAGAAAACTATGGTAGGTGCCAGATAAATTTGCAATAAAGTACCTTTCCCAATAGATATCTCTTCGTAGATAACCAAACAATTAATTATGAGTCGTTTTTCATTACTACAGATGTGTAAATAGAAGTCAATTCAGGACAGTTTTATGTCTTTATTTCTGTTTTTAGGGTTCCGAACAAAAAACAGAACCCTTATAGGATCACTCGGGTGTATCTGTCTGTCTGTCCGACTGCCACAGCCAGTTTTCTCCGGATCCACCGAACCGATTCTGTTGAAATTTAGTACACATATGGACTTTTGCGAACCAAATACGGACGTGTTACGTAAATTATTAAATTTTTAGTATTGGGTTCACTTTTGGGGGTCAAACTAGAAAAAAAAAAAAAAAAATTGAATAATATCGTGTAACATATCAAATGAAAGGGCTTACTGTGAGGGTTTCAATTATATTTTTCCATAATTTTAAAATAAATGGTTTTGAAGTTATTCAAGAAATAAGACGAAAAATGACCATTCCCACCCCTTATCTCCGAAACTACTAAGCCTAAAGTTTTGAAAAAAAAAATTAAGATAATAGATCTTTACCTATAGATTACAGGAAAACCTATAAAAAGTCTGTAGCGTTAAAATAACATGCTCGGAACCCTTTGCACGCGAGTCCGAATCGCTCTTGACCGGTTTTTTTTACATTAAGCTAAGTCAATAATTTACATACATTTATTATAACGTTCAATGACCCTTATTGCACATTGATCTGGCGTCTACTCTACAATGTTTCTTATAAACTGCCCAAAACAGGTCATACATTTGTATCCCACATTTAAGTAACACATATCTGCAGCAGAAATGTTTCCGCTGTGAAAATCAATACACCCAAAACATACAGTTTCAATTTCAAGTTATTCAATTCCATATACTGGTAACTCGTACCTCCCGGGAGGCAAGAGTCAGGATTACATTTCCATGTTCAGCTCGTCAAGGTATCCGTTACTTCCCCAGAGGGTGTAAGCAGAGCTCCAAGTACCTCCTCGAGTCTTACTAACTTACTCGGTATACAGGCCACGCTTATTCGCGCGCTACTCCCGCAGGGCTGGGCGTGTCAATGTCAGCCATGATATGTGATTGACAGATACTGTAATATTAAATTTAATAATGGCCTGAAAATGATATTGACCTTTATGAGTCATTTGTATAGTAGGCAAGTGATTCACGTTTTTCTTGTGGTTGAAATTAATATTGTAGTTTAGCATTATATCTTCAATTAATGTGTTTCTTTCTGTGACTTTTTGTATTCATTATAAAACGTAAAAAGTACCTACATCATTTTCCATTTAATATTTTATTTAAATGACCATCATAACTCGTTTACAAAAAACTTATGTACCTAGCTCCTATTATATCTCGCTTGATTTACAAAACCGGTTCCTCTACAATCAAAATATCATAAAATTATAATGCATTATTTTTTACTCCACGTTTTATTTTAACTACCAAAATATAGTGCCAATTAATCAAAAATAGATGTCCAAAAAACTTTAAACATGAAAGGAAAACTGGAATGAGCACAAATTAGAGTTAAATAAAAACTCTCGTCGAGTTGGCTCGTAAAACTGTAGAAGTGCCAAATATAGACGGCGCCGGAGTACAACATTAATGCTACATTGAAATACTCAAGGTTATAATAGCACTTACGTTGATTTAGCCTATGTTGATGACATGTTTGTAATCTTCTGTTTTACATTTTCGATGCATTTTAAACCGGAATTTTGAGCGTATTTTTTTCCTTAGGGTGCTCCCACGCTGCTTTTAAAAACGTTTACAAATATTGTCTAACACTAATACATTAACTAACAAATGTAAGGAATTTTTACATGTTTTGAGTGCTCCTAAAGTCCTAATCAGATTTTTTAACAAAATTTATAGCATTTGAAAACATGAAACTGTCTTGCAGTTTGGATTTACGTTCCGGAGCGTCTACACGAAAATGGAAGAAGATTTGCTCATTGGATTAGCTTATACTTTCGTTAAAAAAAAAAAGAAAAAAACACTCTCACTGGATGAGCCAAACGCTAAGATCTAGAGAAAAGTACAGTGCCACAGAGGGTCGAGGACACCTCAAGGATTTGACAATTGACGGTTGCTTAAATGATTTTTTAAGAATGAACAGTTCTGAATTTGAATATCTACTAAATTTTTGGCTTACTAATTTGTACTAGTTATAAAAGGCTTAGAAATATGTTTAAACTGTCAGACCAAGTTGTTTCTACAATCGTACCAGCTAGTCCTTCTGATAAAACTCACGTGTAAACTATTAGGTGTAGTGAGCGTGAGGTGAACTGTCATTCCATCTTGTTTGTATGGTTTGACAGCTCACTTCATGTTCACTTCACGTAAGTTTCACTTCGACATATTTACAGAATCGCACTGCTGAAGTACGAGGCACTGAATGAGAGTAAAGTTTATTTTTTTTGTATTTTTCAAAATTCAAATAAAAAATGACTCACTCTTAAATAAAAAAACCTCTTACTATATATCATGGTTTCCCCCGTAGGCATAATGCCTACGGGGGATTTAAAAAAACGCGCCTTGCATTCTACCCCGAAAGCGGTGGGGAAACGAGTGCATTGTCATAATGTAGTCGCTTTCTCAGCGCTCTACTCCAAAAACGGTTAATTTTACAGAAAAATGCAAGAGGCATTTTTTGTAGATAATTTCACGACAAACAATGTCCTACATTGACCTCCGAGCTGTTGCTCGCCAGATATTCACGAAAACGTGGCCTTTTGACCTTTATAACTTTTTAGCCGGCACGATATCAATGTCGATTTTTCACATCTTCATTTCAACGCCGTAATAAAGGCTCGCTAAGAATTTTTCCGCAGATAAAACCTAAAATGCCTGGACTAGAGGTTTCACAAGAATATGTGGTACAGCGGGTCTAAACAGGCCACTTCCATAGAATCAGCCAGCACATCACGCTACCCGTCACTGTCAAATTTTCCCAATCAACCTTGAACCTAATGCGTTAGCGATAAAGATGAAAATAAAATTTGACAGCTTGTTGTATGATTGACATTATGATCCTAATATGATTCTACTAAACTGGCCCTGGACGCGCTGGTTCATCAACAATTTTATTCTTTTTAATTTTTAAGTCCAGTTCTAATATAAACCAACTAGGTCAATCGTATTTTTACTGATAATTACTTTATTGATTAACTAGTTGACGCGCGCAACTTCGTCTGCTCCGCTCCTATTGGTCTTAGCGTGATGATATATAGCCTTCCTCGATAAATGGGCTATCTAACACTGAAAGAATTTTTCAAATCAGACCAGTAGTTCCTGAGATTAGCGCGTTCAAGCAGAGGGGCTCTGTGCGATGTAGTACCTCTGGAGCTACAGGCAGCATCATTTTCAGAAAAAACGGCTGGACTTGATGCAGAGTTGAAGGAGTTGCATCTCCAGGATACATTATACAAAATGTTAATGTGATGTTGAGCGGTGTTTCTAGCATAACTATTTTTTATTTCTTTAAGTTTCATCAATGAACGATTTACGCTCCACCTCAATACTATGATAGTGATGACGTAAATGATATACGTATCGCTGGACATTCGAGATCAGAACACGTCACTAAAAGCATTGATCTCAGGCAGATGATGCGAAAGAATTCGCAGAATATTTTTCAAATGAAGGGACTGGGGCATCTGAATATTATTATAAAACGTTAAACTATGCAATCCTTCATCGACAGTTGAACTTGGGATATTTTCACCCTTCAGGAACATTAGTTTTTTAAATGCAAACCATTTGCTCGACTCGTTAGCTCTCGCACCGGATTTAGTTTGATATTCTTTGTTAAATTGGCCCACGAGTGATCTAATTTTTATTTTCAATTACGTTTTTATCCAGATTAAATTCATTGGCAATTTCTCTCCAAGGGTCGTGTTTTTCATTTCGATTTTTGTAGTCCTCTGATATCGTGTTCCACAATTCTTCTCTTGCTTGAAACATTTCAATCAATTTGTAAACATCTTCGCTACCCCAATTATATCCAGACATATTGTTTGTTGTTAGCGCATGCGTAACTACTGTACTAAACAAATTGTCGAAAATTATTGTATGTCTCTCCACACGCCCTGCAGTCGACCGCTGCGCGTGCGCGACTACTGAATTCAACAAATTGACTGACGATTTCAGTACACCGCACGGTGCGACGTACTCTAGAGCGGGCTATATGGATATAAATGTTTACTAACAATACCTAACATAAAAACATTTTCCTAATATTGTGATCAAATGTTTGTTTATAAAATGTTTACTAATGTTTGGAAACATTTTTAACAGCAGTGTTCTAGCACTTATACTGCTTCATTATTTTTCTTAAGTAATTTTATTATAATACAGACGTAATATCCTGGTCATCCTCTACTGAAAACTGAATAGAAGGGAGAGACGGAAAATATTTACCCACAGCAGCAAAACTGTATTTACAGATGCATTTCATTACCACATACACATAAATAAATAACGAAAAAGCCAAACAAATATTTTCCAAATGAAAGCCCTGTATTAGTACCTACGAAAATAAACCGATTACAATGTATTACCATATAAATTACACAATCCAGAAATAACACGCGAATTAATGTGCCATAGTCCTGCCCACCCCTGCCCACCCCTGTACGCGTTCGTACGCGGCGAAATTATACAAATTACAGCATAGAATTTTATGACACGTCTAATGCCTTCATATAGGATATCCCAATTGTTCATGCTTGTATATGATATTGTTCATGCTTGTATATGATATTGGCTTCCGGATCCGGATTGCAACTCGCAAAATATGTTTGTGGTGAAAAATTGTATTACTTGTTTATTGTAATATTGATAATCGTTGAATGGTGGTAGTGAACGCAGTCTGTTTTATTTAAACTTTTGTTTGTTTGTTGTCTGTAGGAGCAATTAATATTTCTTTTCGTAGATAGAAACGTGTGCCGTTTAAAGCTATCTTTGATTCCGGAAAATGTACGGGTTCCTGTTTTTTTTTTACTATTTATAGGCGCGCGTTTGACCACTATCTCACCTGATGGTAAGCGATGATGTGGTCGAAGATGGAGTACGTTTGCCTAGAAGTAACCTATTCACTCTTGACTTAAAGACTCCCAGGTTGTAGCTATCAGGAAACACAGACTCCGGCAGGGAATTCCACTCCTTAGCTGTACGCACTATGAATGTGTTCCCAAAACGTTTAGTGCGTGTGGGTGGGATGTCCACCATGTACCGGTGGCGCATCGCCGTTCGTCTTGTGGTCCGATGATGGAACGGGCTTGAACCGTGTAAAAAACTTAATGCTTGAAATATGACGAAATTTAACATTGGTTTGTTTTGGTTAGTCTTTAGTTTGGACTAACAGTTAGCTCTTCTTTAATAATGCTACCAAACATGACTGAAACAAATCGCCTCGGTAAAGTTAAAAACACTGAATGGCCAAAAACAATTTTGGCAGTTTTGCTCAAGGCCGCCCAAAATATGTTTTTGTTAAGAGAAGATGACTCAGTAACGTTAAAACAACATTTAAATAATGGGGTATATCAACATACTAAATTTAAACCAAGGAAAAATCCGTAAACGAATCACGTGTAGGTAGTTTAATTTAAGCTAAACAATTCGATGTTACCTTGATACAACAATTAAACAAAAGTGTCACCGGTCAGAATAACTAAACCATAGCAAAATCTGTGTTTATTCAGTTGCTGGACATAACTTACATAATAATATTATGGCAAAAATGGTTATTTCTATGAAATTATGTCATGCGTACTGAATTTATGCCAAGGACAGCCATCCAGCTGGGTAAAGCTTTTGGAGACTTTTTTTGCTTCAAGTGTGTTTTCATGCATAGATAAAAAATTGTACATGCTTGATTGGACATAGACCATAGGCATATAGACGTATAGAGTTGCTATTAGTTATGATGGGCTCAACACTAGTAGCCAACTCATCAACAACTAATTTCTATCGTAAAACGATGAAACGAAATTAATATTAATAAAAACAAAGTAAAACTAATTCTTTGTTTTTAATATTAATTTCGTTTCATCGTTCAATAAATACTGACTGACTGTTTCTGACTGGTAGAGAATGCCTTGCATGTACCACTATTGTACATAAAGTTAAAATAAACAAACTATGTAATTTTCACATTAAAATAACAAGTGACAAACACTGTGCGACAAATAATAAAATTTATTGAAGCATGTCATCATCATCAGAAGTCATTATAAATAAATTAATTATATTTTTTATGAAGTTGCCCTCCCTAAAAAAACAAAAGCTGTGCCTACGCAGACGGCGCGCAAAGCTAGTCAATTATAATAATAAATTATAAATAATTAATGGCACATTATTAATTTATCCTAATTCTGTGGCTTCCTTTATTCGAGTCTCGTCACGAACACGTTTGGCTTACTTTACTTATTATTCGAGTTGTTTTCAAGCGAGTGGCCTTGGCTCACTCGTAGCTGTCGGGAACCCGTTTTGGATGTATCCTCGCGATCATATCCTTTGTTTGCACGTATGTACATACTAGCTTCCCCCGCAGGAACGCCCGCGTGAATAGTATTTTCATGGGATTTTTTTGTTGCACGGAACCCTAATCCTTTTTAAATTAAGTTACTCCTTATAACATCAGCTATCTGACAGTGAAATTTCCGCCAAAATTGTGTGTTTTTTTACTTTTGATTGGCACGCGTTTGACCACTATCTCACCTGGGCCCCAAGTCTCCTATTACAATAGTGTCAGAATGGTCTCATAATGGTCTCATAATGATTTCATAATGGTCGATTTTGACAAGTTATGCCAGATTTCTTTTATATATGTTTTTAAATATTATTTATTAATTTGTCATTATGTACGAGATTACCATTCAATGCCATTTCTTTCAATGGAGTGTCAGTGGTTGACCATTGGAAAGTAATAATGACGCTTTTATATTAGTAGATTACCAAACTTGTCAAAATCGACCATTATGAAATCATTATGAGACTATTCTGACACTATTGTAATAGCAGACTTGGGGCCCTGATGGTAAGCGATGATGCGGTCGAAGATGGAGCACGCTTGTCTAGAAGTAACCTATTCGCTTTTGACTTAAATACTCGCAGTTTGTAGCTATCCTGAAACACAACCTCTGGCAAGGAATTCCACTCCTTAGCTGTACTCACAATGAATTTGTTCCCAAAATGTTTTGCGCGTGTGGTGTCATTGTCATAAGGATCGTATATAATTTCAAGTAATAAGTAAAAAGCTTTTTTTATATTACAAACAGACACTTCAACTTAATGTATTTGTTTTTGTATGTATAGAGTATAATGTATGTACGCGCACAGGTAGGTAGGTGGGTATATATACACCACTGACACAAAAAGCGACGATAATTTATATTGTTACTTGCTGGTTAAATTCATAGTGGTTATCGAGTTTTTTATAGACATGACTCATTGTCAGTATGTTTTTGAAATGAAAATAGCATTTCGTTGTTGGATTTTAATTTTGACTCCTTAGAAATTCCACTTCGGTGTTTTATAACTTTTTGGGAGAAAAAATTTGCTTTTACGGGTCGTTTAGCTGACCTTCTTTTCACTTGATAATGAAATATCTTGCCTGCCTCTGTTAATATATTTTCTACTAGTGGACGTCACGCGGTTTCACCCGCGTAGTTCCCGTTCCCGTGGGAGTACGGGGATAAAATATAGCCTATGTTACTCCCTGATAATGTAGCTATCCATGGCTGAAAGAATTTTTCAAATCGGTCCAGTAGTTTCGGAGCCTATTCAATTCAAACAAACAAACAAACAAATCTTTCCTCTTTACAATATCTATTAGTGTAGACAAATTCAATATTATTACCATTACTATTATCCGACTGCCCTAGAAGAGTATTGAATTTTACTTTTAGGATCACTTTGAATTTCTACGACAGCCAAAACTTACTGAAAAGTATAATAAATTATCCTAATATAAAAAATTCTCCCGTTACTGGTGACTGAGTGACTGACAGACAACGCACAGCCTAAACTACTGGTCGTAGAAAGCTGAAATTTAGCATGTAGGTCCCTTGGAGAGTGTAGGGGAGCATTAAGAGAGAATTTCCTGAAATTCCTACGGGAACGTTGAAAACCGGGATGTGCGTGTACGAAGTCGCGGGCAAAAGCTAGTTATTATAATATAAAAATACGAAACCCGGCTTTAACTATAAAACGTCAATAACATGAGATCCTAAAACCTTCAAACTGAAACCTTTAAGAAAAACTCAGAAAAACACCATTTAAAAAATCATTTCCCATAGGTCTGTTTAATACGGGGAAGTTTTAATTAGGCCCGTAAAGTCACAAGTCCTTCCCTTTCTTACGTAGAAGGCAAATTTAATTTCCTGTACGCTGTTGATGTTTGCACGGGCCGGCAGAGGGCGCTGCTGGCGCAAATTAAATTATTTTTTCGAGGGTAACTGGAAGGTTACTCTTTTGGAAAAGGTTTGACGAGTGATAAGGGGTGTTTTAAAAGAAAGATTTCGGGTGTATTTTCGTGCTATCGTTTATGTTTAAAAGTGTTAAAACCTTTTTAGTCTAATATACATATCCTGGCCATTGGATTTTTGACACTTATTTGATTTATATTGTTTTACATGTTATTCTCTTTCTGTTGTCATCTTTCCTTGTAACCACGTATATATTTCAATACACGTTTCTTTGTTAAAATGATTTTTCTTCAGTAACTAATTGTCTCAACGCTCTGTTAAGCAATTAAAATAAACAAGTAAAAGATAGTCGTATTACACGTAATATTTCTACGACTATGTTTTAACTGAAGGAAAAGAGTTTTCTGCAAGCCCATTCTATTTGCTGAACCAAGATAAAAGTCTAAATATTCTAGAACTAATAATTTTATCAGTATATCCATAAAAAGCGAAGCATGCCAAGACTGCTTAAGCTTGGCTTCAAAAATAGGTCTAACGTTACAGAAAACAAATTCTTAAAAAAAATCTTTTGCTATCCAATCTGGCTTAGGTCCTTGCAGTTAAAACATAATTCACTTAAAACTAAATAACAGCTTATAGTCTCTAAATGAAGCTTGGTCTATAAAAAGCTCTGCTGTAGAAAGTGCTTAATTACCGCAGTACGGAGCCAAACGCATCAGTCTTCCAGCCATCCACTCTGTTATTTATAGAACTGGTTCCTTCTCCATAAGCATACAGCCAAGACTTTCGCTTAAATAAAATATATCCCTACTGAACTAATATTATAATGAGGCCGAAACGTTTGTTTGAAATCATTTCTAGAACTTGATACAGACTTTTTAGGGTTCCGAACAAAAAACGGAATCCTTTAGGATCACTCGGATGTCTGTCCGTCTGTCACAGCTGTGTTTTCGCCGGATCCACTGGACTGTTTCTGTGGAAATTTGGTACACATATGGACTTCTGTGACCCAAATATTGACGCCTTACGTAAATTATTACATTTTTAGAATGGGCGTCACTTTTGGGGGTCAAACTAGAAAAATAAAAATAAAAGTTTTTTGAACAATATCGTGTGACATATCAAATGAAAGGGCTTATTACTATGAGATTTTTTATATTTTTAAAATAAATGGGTATGAAGTTATTCAAGAAATTAGACGAAAAATAACCATTCCGCCACCCGTATCGCCGAAACTACTGAGCCTAAAATTTTGAAAGAAATGGAGATAATAGCTATACCTATAAATTATAGAAAAACTTATAAGAAGTCTATAGTTTTAAAATAACATGTTAAATAAAATGAAATTCTTTCGGAACCCTTTGCACGCGAGTCCGACTCGCACTTGGCCAGTTTTATACTATTAAATGTACGGTTCCCGTTGGATAGGCCACTGGAGCCAAGTCTCTCTAAAAACTTCATTATTAAAAATTGGCTAGTAGACCGGTATGTTTCCTTGGCTAAACGGCCGACCAAACTTTGATGTTTTTTTTTTTTGCGAAAAAGGCTCGATTTGATTACATACGATTATTACAATTATTTGCAGCGCAGGTCAAGGTGACCGTTTACATTTGGAGCATAAGGGTGATTTTCCACCAGAGATGTGCTATGCAGCTATGCTGCGAGAGTGCCAAAGCTAAGCTACGAAACTATGTGACCATTTCCACTGAAGCTAAGCTAAGTAGCGGAGCTAGTAAGATGTGCTATGAAAATGCTACGCCGCACGGTAGCTGTGCGAGAAAGATGCACAGCTCGAGCTATGCGACATATCGACAATCGAGAAGGCATGCACTGCTCTGCACATAGTTACACAACTCGCGACCATCCAAAGCACGCATCCATAGCTTGCATCCATTGCTTGCATCCATATTATGCATCCTTCCATATAAAAAACCTAGCTTAGTTTCCATCAGTGCTATGCTATGTGAATGAATGAATATAATTGGTGGATATCAAACGCATCATTAGCAACGTTGCATAGCACATCTCTGGTGAAAAATCATCCTTATGGTAGAAAATCGTATACAACAGTATGTCTCATAAATTGATCTATATTAAGTAAAAGAGGGTATGGTAAACCACCGAGTTTCCAAGAAAACGAAATTATTTACCCAAGCGGCCTGCCTCTATTGGTACCACTTAGGTCCACACTTCCTACTGCCACATAAAATAACTATTTATTAGTAATACCGAGAAAGTGTAAAGATACGGCTAAGTTAAATAAACTCTTACTTAGATTTCACTGAAAGGGAAAGGGACATCGTTTCATACTGTTCACTATCGCAAATAACCTAATAATCATAATAATCCTAGGCCTAATGGCTGGTATCAACATACCGATAGGGAAATGTATCGTGTCGTATTCTTGAGGCAAATTGCAGCAGATACTATGTAAATAAAATTGACGTCATGATTAGAAATGTGGAATCTATTTAGCGCAGAACCAATTTATATCAAGAAATTTTTCAGTGACTGTGGACAGGGCGAATTGTTCGCAGAAAGGATGGCTAATGGGGCCGAAACGATTAGCGATCCGGTACCGGAAGATGAATCGTTATAAGGCCTCCCACCAGAGGGAACCGATGACCTGGTGAGGCACATAGGAACAGTCGATGTTGCGACACTTGGGGGAGGCCTATGTCCAGCATTGGACGTCTTTCTGACGATGATGCTCATGAAATTTTCAAAACAAAGAACATTATTGTAAGATTTTCCTTACAAAACCGAAACACAAGTCACTACACCGTTTCATTTGGAATCCAACCTCAATACCCCTAAAACGTACAGTAAATATCTTACCCATTTAAACATACGGTGCTAGGAAGCATATTGTACCGAACCAATAAGGTAATTTAAATTCACATCAGCCACTAAACTTAAGGTAATAACATAACCAAATTAAGCTGCTACCTTCACTTATAGTTTGAGCGCCATCTTGGATTCCAAACACATTCGATTCGGCAGGCAAAGTTGCCTCAATTACCTCCTGGGTACAAAGTAGCTCTGGGGGCCGGGGTAGGAAGCACCAGGGGTCGGTTGTACCATTGGGTAGGTTGGTGGAAAGTACCTGTGTTTAGAGAAATGTCTCAGCATTTATTACGAATTATGATTCGGCGAAAGTTATACTGTGAATGGTGTGTGGTACAAGGCAAGAGAGATTTCCAATCTACATAATTATACTATCTATAATTCTATACTATATTATAAAGAGGTAAAGTTTGTGAGGTTGTAGGGGATGGATCTACTGAACCGATTTTGAAACTCTTTTACCAATAGAAAGCCACGTTATTTGTGAGTGGCATAGATAGGCTAGACATATATTAACCCGAAAAATACCGCACAAAGAAGTGGACACGGGTCAGCTAGTAAAATAATAAGGGAGAAGGATGTTACGTTAGCTGTAATTTTCTTAATCCGAAAATAGAACTACCTATGTATTACCAATAGTAGTTGATTAAAGAATAATTGTAGAACCATTAAACCTTAATAAGTACGTTGAAATGTCAATCATAGCCGCACCGTAAAAGCAGTATTGAAGAAGAAGTTCTTTGCTAGTTTTATAGTATGCTAAACGCAAGAAAATTCGTCACCGTGTAAATGGAGCTTTAGGTCGTAATACGTCGATGATCATCTGTCTGGTGAGGCGTGTCATCATACCGATTAACAACCTTAATAGCCTCACACCTCATTCGCATAAGGATTCTCCGTCCACCAAATAAGGAATAACTACTAAACACAGTATTTTTTCAACGGAAAATGTCGTCACCAGTTGTTAACATAAAACCACTTGGCATCACTGTAAAAAGTGGTTCCACCGCGCCCAGCAACTTCTAATACATACTACATACGAAACTCATACGAAACTACATAAATAAATACATACATACATGAACACTAAAAACCAGTCAAAACCAGTTGCTAGTACTTACGTCAACTTTGCTAAACAAACCAAGTTTTTATCGCTACCCGCGGCCGGCCGTCGCTCACACCGAACCGTACCGCGGCTCATTTGGCACCGCATGTTACGAACACGGGGTAACTTGCCACGTAAGTGGTAACTCCGTCTCTCTCTCTTTCTCTCTCTCTCGGATATACGGAAGGAGTTAAAAGTTTTGAAGCGTTATCTCGTTTAAGTTGCTTAATTACTGGCGTGTTTGTATTCTGTTTGGCGACGAAATATTAATGTGCGGATATGTGGAGTTGGTACTGTTGGAAGTTGAAGTTAAAAAAGTTGTTGAGGTGTCTCGTATGGAATTTAAATTAGAACGACTTTGATATTGTTCTTATTACTTTTGGTTGGTGCTCGTGTTCAAATTGTCATCGCTCCCTGCGATGATTGGATAAAACAATAACAGAAGCCAGAAACTGAACTAGAGTACCTACTAAATTTAAAATTAAATTAAATTAAACTTTATTTTCAGACCACAGTCCATAATTTCGTTAGTATTTTGGTGTTAGTAACAATGGTGCTTACGTAAGTAGGTAAGTATTGTTAGTTTATACATAAAAGATTTATTTATTTGTATATACCTATGACTGTCCCCACCCAGTGTCCCTGAAAGGGACAGTCCGGTCTGGCAGCTATCATTTTCAGGATGCTGTTGTCACTATCGTGCAAGCGTTGTAGTAAGGAGGCCGCTTTCCTTGCGCATGATGGCATGGAAACCATCTGTGCGAGCCTCCGCGAACATTTCTGAAGCACTACAACGCCATGGCAGTCCCAACAGCATCCTAAAATCATTATTAAATTGAACACGCAGGACGTTGTAGGCTCGGCGCGTGTATGATACCCACAGGCCACTCGTGTAAAAGGATTGACAGAACGCCTTAAAAGGGTTACTTTGACGTCTGTTGCTAACTAGATTTAAAATGCCTCTTATTATACACCTAAGTGTTGTTTTTATAACACCAAATCTCACAGTTAATCAGCTAATACAGATAAAATTGACAGTTTCATATTTCAAAAGATTATCTTTTCTAGTGAAACGTTTGTTAACTCTAAAAAGCTTTTATATTAAGATCAGCGTCGATCAATTACAAAACTATTATTCTAAAAATAGCAATTTAAATGAATGCTAAGCATTAAATTAATTGCCCGCAAGCTACACGTGATGCAAATTCCCATCGGTGTGAGCGTCAGCGTATACTTTTTGCGGCCATATCGCTTGCATATGGATATTCGCAATATTATGATAATTGTACGAAGCACATGTGGAGCCGTCACGTGCTGCCGATGCAAGCCTGTTTCATACGACAATCATTATTTACATCTACTCACAATTTCATTACAATGTTGAATCGGGTGCAGTTTGTTTGTGAAATTTATGACAACTAAGTATTACTAACTAGTTGACCCGCGCACATTTTTCATGAATTTTCCGCTCCTATTGGTCGTAGCGTAATGTAGCCTATAGCCTTATTCGATAAATGGGCTATCTAACACTGAAATAATTTTTCAAATCGGACCAGTAGTTCCTGAGATTGGCGCGTTCAAGCAAACAAACAAACAACTAAACAACTCTTCAGCTCTATAATATTATAAGTATAGATAGAACTGGCTCAGGATCATTCATCGAGAACATGCAATGTCTCTCTTTCTCTCTGGGAGGAGAATTTTGATCACTCTATTGAGGATTAATATGTATTAATCCTTGATTGATACTAAGATATCTATGTAAATATCCTAATTTTAGAGGTAAATATACTACTCAGGGTAGTCATATTTACTTAGTAACGATTTTAGCTGGATTTGTAATACTTCGTGTCAACAGACATTTTTGACAACAATTATGGATTTTTTCGTGCAATAAATGTGAGAGCTTCACACATGTTATGTACATACTCTTCACCCCGTCAGTGTTTGTGATGGGTTACTGACACAACATTATAAATATTTGGGAAACAAGACACATTTTGGGGCATCGAGCCAACAGAGTAAACACAAAAAAAAAACATTTGGAAAAGCAAACAAAACAGCGTGCAAGACGAGTTAACAAGTAATTACATCGCAAACCAGAGAATACTGATTATTTTTATCAAGTTTCATATAAATAAACTTTCAACACGCATTTAAATGATATAAAAACATAATGTTCAAAGCGAACCACTTTTGTGAAACGAGTAATCTTTATACAAACATCCGACACAGATAAAAAAGTTTCACTAATAATAAAAATTTACTAAAGATATGAGAATATTGCACTTATTGACTTATTTTAAAACTACATAGCTTCTGCCAGTGGCTTCGCCCTCGTTATCCCTTGGAAATATACTCCTGTAAAAGCCTATGTGTTATTCCAAACTATAATCTACCTCTGTGCCAAATTTCATGAAGATCCTTTCAGGCGTTCTGACGTGAAAGAGTAACAGACATGCATCCATCCATTCATTCATCTTCACAAACTTTCGCATTTATTTAGTAGGACTCACATCTGACAGTGGCTCCGCCCGCGTGGAAGTTAGATGTCATCCCAAGGTACCAAACTCTCGGGACAACAAAGAATCCTGCACCTTAATCCATTACATGTTCTACCCGTGTGCCCAAAGTTTTATCCAAATGCGTTCAGCCGTTAAGACGTGAAGAGCTAACAAACAGACAGAGTTACTCTCAGTTTTAAAATATCTATATACTAATAAATAAAGCTGAAGAGTTTGTTCGTTTGTTTGCTTGAACGCGCTAATCTCAGGAACTACTGGTCCGATTTGAAAAATTCTTTCGGAGCGGAGCAGTAATGAAAATTGTGACGCAGACGAAGTTGCGCGGGTCAGCTAGTTACTATATATTTTCGCTAAAAGTAACATTTATGGTCACATCTATCTCTGTGCCAAAACTCATCTGAATCTGTTCAACGGTTAAGGTGTGAAAGTGTTACAAACAAACAAAACTCACTTTAGCATTTATAATATCAGTTAGGAAAGTATGGATCTGCACTTGAAGTAAAAACTTGTAGCCAGACGCAGCGTGGTGTTAATTAAGAGAAATTTAATTAAATGACTTGAACAAGTTGCCTACTTAGTTATTAAGTGGGGGCGGGGGAGGGGGCGGGGGGCGAGGGTCAGCAGCTGAAGGAAATGAAGTCATTTTTCTTCCCACTCAGTCGCAGTGGGGTGAACAAGTTACACCACTCGAGATATTCTACAAGTATCTGAGATTTTATGTAGAAACTTCGGAATAGATACCTACTTATTAATTAGCTGCTGCACCCGTAGCGTTTTAAAGAACAATAATAAAATACTTGTGTCGAAAAACCCGACCGCAAAAACGACTAACAAGTCTGATGCAGTTGATGGCATCGCGATGTGAACTCAAATAAGACATACATATGTACAGCGCGAGTGAGTCTAAAACGGCCACTTTAGTAAAATCATATTAATCATACAACAATCTGTCAAATTTCATCTTAATCGCCAAAGTATTAAGTTCAAGGTTGATTGGGGAAGTTTGACAGTATTGTGTAGCTTGATTTTCTGCTTGCTGTGTAGCTTGCTTTTATTTTAGAAAGAAAGAAAAAAGAAAGAAAAGTAAGAAAATTTTGTTAATTGGCATTATACAAATAAAAACACCTTAAAGCACAGGTGTTTTTATTTGTATAATGCCAATTAACAAAATTTTCTTACTTTTCTTTCTTTTTTCTTTCTTTTTGATTCTACTAAAATGGTCATTTTAGACCCGCAGTACAACAATTTTCTTAATGTCCCTCGGCAATCGTCGCATTTCCGAATACTAACGAATGTTAATTTCCATGTCCAGCAAATATTAGATTTATTTTGTATAATATTAGGTCATTACATATGAAATTGGCGTTTTGTAAGGGAGGAACACAAAGTCGTTTTTTTTAATATAACATATTTATTTAATCAAAGTATGTACCATTGCCATCTATGCACTTTTGCCATCTCATAGGTAGTTCATTGATCTCTTTACTAAAAAAACCATTCGGACGGGAATCAATAAAATCTTTGATGGCGCTTTAGACTGCCCCATCGGAGTTGATTTTTTTTTTCTCTTGCAAGAAGCTATCCGAATTTCGAAAAAAATGGTTATCTGTTGGAGCAATGTCCGGGGAGTACGGTGGATGTCTTAGACATTCCAATTGAAGCTCCTCTAATTTGGTAGCCGTCTGTTGTGTAGTGTGTGGTCTAGCGTTGTCCTGAAGCAGCAGTGGCCTAGAGCGATTGACCAGCCTCGGCTGTTTAGCAGCTAGCTTTTCCATCATGGTTTGCAGTTGCTGACAATAGACATCCGACGTAATCGTCTGGCCAGATTTAAGAAAGCTGTAGTGAACGACACCGGCACTAGTCCACCAAACGCTCACAAGTAATTTTTTTTTTGAGTCAATTTTCGCTTGGGGCAGGATTTGGCTGGTTCGCCTGGATTCATTTATTGCGATGAGCGTTTCCGATTGTCGTACAGGATCCACTTTTCATCACAGGTAATGATTCGATTTAAAATGCCTTCATTACTGTGCCGGTTGAGTAATGTAACGCAGCAGTCGACGCGCGTTTGTCGGTTTGCTGCACTCAATTCATGAGGTACCCACCTTTCAAGCTTTTTCAGCCTTCCCAATTTGCTTCAAGTGGATTAAAACAGTTTTATCACTAACACCGCAACCTGCAGCTAACTCGGACGTGGTTTGCGATGGATCCACTTCCACAATAGCATTCAATTCTTCATTATCAACTTTGGTCTCCGGCCGTCCACGGGGCTTGTCCTGCAGGTCGAAATTTACAGAACAAAAACGTTGGAACCAAAAACGCACAGTGTTTTCTTTTGCGACACTGTCGCCATAGACATCATTAATCCTTCGAGCCGTTTCTGCAGCACTGGTGCCACGATGGAACTCGTACTCGTAAATAACGCGATATTTCAAGTTTTCTATTTTGTAAACTGACTGGCGCAAAGAAAAACCAAAAGAGGAAAAAACAAATGAATTACAGTTTTCGAAACACAAAAGCATGAGTAAATAGCTGTGTTAATTTGAAATTGTTATTCCAAACCAAAGAAGAGATATTTGAGATCAAAGTGGCCAGTACGACAAAACGCCAATTTCATATGTAATGACCTAATAATTGGAATTCAGAACTAAGTACTTTATTGTTATTTTGTATTTTTTCCTTTACAGCTGTAAAACTTAGTTCTATATTCAAATATTAATAGTAGGTAATGATATCTCATTTTTAGGGTGCCTGTCCATTACAGCGGAACGAGGCATTGTAGCGAAGAAACGGAGAAATTTTAAATATTCATGTCAGTCAAAATGTCAGTGACTCACGTGGTGTGGAGGTTTTATGCGATTCCATTGGTTAAAATTTGTTAAAGGCTACAGGGCGTTCCAAAGAAAATAAAGACATGCGAACATACAGACACACTATCGAAACAAAAATATCCTTCTTCTAAGACAATCGGGTAAAACGTTACGCACTTTCATTCCTGCTAGAAAAAAAGAAACGATTTCCCAAAAAATCAAAAGCACCCCTAATTTAAACTCCCCAAATCTATTCCTGTAGGGGTTGAAACAGAAACAGAGGGGTCTAATAAAGACTTCAAGGAAACGTTTGACACTTTTATTTTAACGACCGAGAGCCCTTTACGACCGTAGAAGTCAACTAAATATCTATGTTTATTGGTAACAAATGTGTCTCTGATGCCCAACTATTACAAGCTTGAAGATTTAAAAGAGTATTCCTGAGTGACAGTTTCATGAGCCGTCGTGTGATAAGTACTACCATTTGATTTGTTGTAGTATACAAACCGTTTTACGACGAAATCGAGTGTATTTTTAGTTGGTTTTCTTGTAATGGTGTCTAAGGGAATACTGGAGATACGTTTAAGTGTAGAAGTTGAGTTTTATTGCCGCACTAATGTTATAGTTTAAGGTGGTGACAAGACACTTACATCGATGTCTATTAAGTCGGGCTGGGTAGCTGTTGAAAATGTTATTCGGTTTTACATCTTTAGTAGTACCTACATAACTTCAAGTTTACGGCCAAGTTAGCTCGCTTTTGGGGCCTTTTAAATGTTATTCAATTGAGAAGAGAGCTGACAGACAGACGGACGGACAGCGGAGGCTCGGGTTCCGTCGGTTACTCTTCGGGTATGAAACCCTAACAATTATGAAAAACAAATCCTTTCCATTGTAATTTTAATAATATCTATCAATATCCTGTCTCGGTGCTCTGTGACCTGAGGGGCAATTATACGTACTAAAGTCTAAGCAAAATTCGCATTCTAAACAAAAACTATAGTTTCCCTACATTTTACCATTCCCGTAGATAAATAAGTACTGGGCCAAACATGATAATAAACAGTTAAATACTATTTTTGCCATCGACACACTAAAAAGAAGAATGTACCCCACAATTTACTAATATAGAATAGAATAGAATACTCTTTATTATGTACACCATATAAGTTACAGAAAAAAATAGACGAAGAAAACATTACATAGCGTGACACAATGGGCGGCCTTATCGCTAAAAGCGATCTTTTAAAGACAACCTTTGGATGGATTTTAAAGAGAAGAGTGACAGTACTGCAGGTAGTCTTAGGTGTACTATTTATATAGACAATAATTACATAATAGACAACCGTGTCAGCCTCACATCTGGCATAAAACCTATGATTAAACTACTCCACCGATTGCTCCGATAACAGTAACCGAATCTAATAAACCAGCTGAATAAATTAGCAGTCGTACCTACTTTCCCTTTGCACTAGTGATGGGACACCATAAAATCAAATCAGAAAGCAACTCGACCACACACATCACGGAAATAGACCCACCACGGGTGTCCCATGCTCTTTTTACGACTAATAAACGTACAAGCGACAACATTGACTACAAACTACAAAGATAAGAGAATCTCGTTATTTTGGGATTAAAGACTTTCAAATAATTTATGGTGGAAAAATAATCGCGCTGTCAAAATATTTTTTTTGAGTGGTTGAGGAAATTAAGCTGTTGTTTTCGTTAAATAAGATATCATGATATGTTATTCAACGAAAACAAATATATAATAATAAAACAAGTGCCAAATAATGTTTTATTTTTTGGCACTTGTTTTATTAAGTCATTTGTGGGAGTTATTTCTTAAAATCCGGCTTTTTCTAGTACCTATCGTATAGTCATATAGTTAATTAGTACTTCACCTGCGACTTCATCTGCGCAGATTTAGTATTCCACCCTCTACTTCACCTCTTTACGGGAGGAGTTTCTTAAAATCCTTTTTTAGCTGACGTCTCCTATTCATAATCTGCCTCCGTGACAAATCTTCTTGGGTCTAGTTTTTGTTTGTTTTGTGAGATTAACTAACAAATCGTTCTACAGACGAGACGCCCGTGAGCCGCCATTAGACACAAAATGTAGAAAAGTTTTCTACCCTCCAAGTTCCTAGAAAACTAAAGGAAAATTCATTATTTTATCATTAATCGGTTCACAGGTTCACAGGTTCTCGGGATTTCATAAGAGTCCCTTATCAAACTTTCCTGTGGAAAACTACACCTTCAAAATGGCTATGAAACGTGTTTAGCAAATAAAATAAAAATGTTGTACTTATTATCAAAGAAACATAACAATAAAGTATTGTTAATGGCACAACACAGTTGGTCACAAACAGGATAACTCCGCGGTTGATAAATAGCAATACTACGCAGTGACAGATACTGACCACGACTAACCCTATTTCATTAATTGATAATTAATTTGATGTAAACATTGCGAAAAGTAAACAGTATTATACTTAAACAAACTTCATTTAGTTATAGCGACTAATATCTAAGAAAATATTCATTTAAGTTTCTTGCAAATTGAACATGAATATGACTGTTAATTAAACTTTATATTACACTAGCGGACGTCACGCGGTTTCACCCGCGTAGTTCCCGTTCCCGTGGGAGTACGGGGATAATATATAGCCTATGTTACTCCCTGATAATGTAGCTATCCAATGCTAAAAGAATTTATCAAATCGGTCTAGTAGTTTCGGAGCCTATTCAATTCAAACAAACAACTCTTTCCTCTTTATAATATTAGTGTAGATTATTTTTCTACTTCTGGCATCAAAGACATTCTCACTTACATGGAAGAATTATCATAAAGACAAATCTGATTTGCCTAAAGAACGCTTTCCAATTATTACATTCGTTACCAAGTCTCTCACGCTCTCGCTGTTCCTGGTAAAAAAATATATCAGATCTCGAGTCAAGCCCAATAACTCTAGAAGGCTTTATTCTACTAACCTACAATAGGTACATTTAGTTTGTAGGTAATCATAATCATATACATCTCAGTAACATGTATATTGTAGTATACATAGATTGGCTCTGCCCGGGTTGCGGAATTTCGCCAGGGTTGCGGAATTCCGCCAGGGTTGCGGAATTCCGCCAGGGTTGCGGAAACATGTCAGAGTTGCGGAACTTGTTTGAAAGAGTCGGTAAGAGTCTGACACTCCCGGCCGCTCCGCCCCGAGCGGAAGGAGTCATTTGATGATTTAGAAGCCTAAAATAAAGGTATAGATTTGCTGTTAAGTGTTCTCAATAGCTATTCATGGAACTTATTGCACGGCTCTCAAGTGTCATCTAAACCGAAACTGTAAGGGTTCGAAATGACGACTAAGTTTTTCTTAGCTATTTAGTTGGTAAATTAAAACAGAATTCATATTTTTTAATCTTTATCACTTTTATTCAACTTATTTTAAACAACATACAGTGCGAAGCGAATTTTTATTTGTTAACTAACAAGCAAGCAAGTTACAAGTAAAACTTTAGTTGACAACTAAACATATAAATTAGAACCTTGTTTTTTAAAAGACTTCATAATTTTTTAACTTCAGTCGCTAGCGAGTATATAGATTGATAAAACTCAAGGTAGACGTACAGTTACGAAACTAACGAAGCAAGAAATATAGTGTTTTTTACACTAAATTCCTGCTAAACTATCAGAGCAAGGTGTAAACTATACAAATCAGCAACAAATACGTTAAACATTAATTTATATCAGCCTCCATTGCAGCTCATTTGTTTACGTCAAATTATTTCGCGCGTTATTATTAATTTACGAATGTTCAACTCCCAACCGTGGGTTCTGCATAACGCAGTATTAATATTTATCATTTAAAGTGGATTTGTTAATCTAGTTTCAAATGCAATTTGCAAATATTGAGTTATCAATTGTAATCTTTCATTTAGAATTTCTTGTGTCCATCAATCTCTTTGGCTTTGGAGTGCACAGAGACCTTTTTGACATTGTATTTCCTATACCTAGGCAAAATTACTTTGTTCTACACAATTTTTCCCTATTAAGAATAGCTAAAATAAATTGAATCAGCTGTCAAAACGCCCATAGCGTGTGTTGTTGCCAAATGGCCACACTGACAACGCCTCATTACATCTCTGCTTACTCCACGAGGATCGAGTCGTGATAGCACAATGCTAAGCGACAAACGCGGCACTAATTTAGAATGTGTGTACAATTGGTCACAATGCCGCACTAGAGTTGGCAACAAGATAATGCTACGAATTTCGTTGGCGGCTAAATATGGACATGTTGCCATTTTCGAGGACATTCTTCACATGTTTTGAGTACAGTATGAATGTATTTTAAAAGATGTAAGTAAAAATTCGTTAATTTAATGTGTTGGGCTGGCATTATACGCAACAATGTAGTATTATTAAAACATTCAGGATGGATGGGTGCTATGAGTTTTGGTTGTAGACGATTAAATTCAGAATGTTGCTGCGTAAACATATTTTTATGACGGTTAGTTTTACTTATTTTACTTTTATGTGTCTTGTGCGAGTCCTAAATAAACATTTTCTTTCTTTCTTTCTTTCTTTCTTTTTTTCTTATTTTCTTTCTTTCTTTCATATACTAAACCTACAAAACGCTACAAGCTACGAATTCTCGTAGTATGTTTAGGCTAGAAAACGCTAAATATTAAGATATCGCGCAGTGTGCCGAAGCTTTAAAACGCTAGTAGCTATGATATTTTGTAGTACAAAGAAGCTACAAAACGCTACGTGCTACGATTTTTCGTAGTAAGCTGTAGCTTCAATACGCTACATGCTACGGTTTCTTGCGGTATGCTGCATCTGCAAAACAAAAAAGTTTTATATACAAAACCAGCTGACCCGCGCAACTTCGTATGCGTCACAATTTGCATTACTGCTCCGCTCCTATTGGTTTTAGCGTGATGATATATAGCCTATAGCCTTCCTCGATAAATGGGCTATCCAACACTAAAATATTTTTTCAAATCGAACCAGTAGTTCCAGAGATTAGCGCGTTCAAGCAAACAAACAAAGAAACAAACTCTTCAGCTTTATATATTAGTATAGATTATTCTTGGCAATAGCGATACTTATCCATTCTTATGCATCACTATTTGCTTGTTTCATACCTCCTATTTTGTTATTTCATTCTTATCTACAACAAAAACAAGTTACCTACTCAAAAATAAATAATTCAAACATTTCTAGCTTAAAATATACAAGGTCGTCTTGAAACACATTCGCGAAACCGGTTCTTGTATCTAGTAGTACGTGACTTGCTAAACTAATTCATTAGGTACAATTATTTACATACTACCACTTAGATTCATCTGACCATCCTTAAAATTTCCTGACGGGATACGGGATAGTCTAAATTCAATTTTGATAAGGGTTTCTGACAAAGTGACATTATTCCAGTGATAATGATTGTCAAAAGTATAAAATGTTTGGGATACCTGCTACGGAAAATTGTAATTGACTGGCAATTCCATATAGCATTCTGGTACTTAAAACCACTCCTGTCTTCAGGCCCAACATTGTCCCCAACAACCAACTCTACCAATGTTGATGCATTTGAGACTGAATCCTCTCCTGACAAATTGTTGGTCCAACATTTGTCACCCACAATCAACTCTCATCTATACTTCTAGTTCGTATGTTTGTTTGGTTGAACGCGCTAATCTTAGGAACTTACTTATTGGATCGAATTAAAAAAAAATAGTGTTGGATAGCCCATTTGTCGAGGAAGGCTATAGGCTACATAACATCACATTACGACCGATAGAAGCGGAGTATTTATGAAAAATATGACGCAGACAAAGTTACGCGGGACAGCTAGTCTTTTACAAATGTGGAGGCATTCTTTCCATAATCCAAAACAATAGTGAATACAAGTCATGGATCAGTGGATACCCCACAGACCTATCGGGTATCATGTCACGTGCAATGATGCATTAAATAACCCATAATGAGTGTACACCATTGACATAACACCAGCATGTGGATCGCTCCCATATCTGCTGGCCTTGAGCACCGCTGAATAACACCATATACCAACACACTATTTACTATCATAACAAGTTTTAATACAAATACATAAGGATTAGATTCAAGTAAATTAATAGCAAATATAGTTGGCTACCAGCAACACGTGTTGGTCATTGTAAAAATCGACTTTAAATTAAAATTCGAATTTTATTCTTAATCCCAATTGAATAACAGCTATTTTCCTGTGGCCAATCAAGCGTGTACACACTTCAGTCGAATTTGAATTCAAACCTGAAGTATATAAGACTGAATTTGAAGTTGTGGTCAGTTGGTAAACAACAAATTCGCAAATACTCCGAGGTCACGCTTCCTGGTTCTTGACAACAAATATAAATTATGCCATACACGTAGGTATGTACCTATATACTTACATAGTCAAATTAATTGGTATGGATAAAAATACATGAATTGTCCTTTTTTATTGAAGCACAGAGGAGCCGCAGTGGTCACGTGACCACCTCGTGGATAACTTTCGTGTTGACCTTGTGTCGAGGTCCGAGGATCGAAACCTGTTTTGTCAGAGAGATCTTGTTTTTATTATTAAAGGATACAGTAGCGAATTTGGCGAGTTATTCCCCCTAGCCCAAGATATCATGCACATTGTGAACGCTCTGTCTTAAGATATAAATACGTATTTCCAGTGGGCTAATAAAATTTTTCTTGTCGGAAATGGCTGAAAAAACCGAGACAAGTTTTTTTTAGCTGCTAAATCTCAACCTATTAGGAGAAATTGTCCTGCAAAGTGCGAGAAAACGACTACTAACTACTAATAACTCTACACAAATTAGAACAATTTTATTCAAGTAATTTGAAATATAGAAAAAGTAAGTATATAGAAAACTTAACACACATTCCCAGAAGAAATTAAGCAAACAAGCAAGTAATGAACGCAGTAAATCTGCCAGTCAATTCTGTCACCGCGTAAATGTACTATCATTCCGTATAGATTGACAGCTCACTACTTGTCCACTACACTAAACTTACACGGTGGGATGTTTATACAATCGCATTGCTGTTTTTCTCGAGCAAAATACACATTTTCATAATGAAATCACATTCAGTACGTAAAGAACGACACTAACCCATTCCCCGCCATTATCTTAAACTGTTAATCTTGTCTTATCGCCACACCATCCCACACTCACATGACACAGGCACTGTATAATTATAAACTTAGATTAAGTAATCAGGGCCTATCTCCAAAAACCATTATCTCATCCTATGCAAACACTTGGCTTCACCTCCTGCCCCCCTACTCCCCCCCTCGGTACGCACTCAGAAGTTTGTTGATCAAACCGCGGGCGTTGATGACCACTTGAATTAATTAGATGACCAAGAGAGGGGTCGCCTCTGACCCCGTGGGGTTTAGTTAGCGGGGTCGCCTTAAGCGGTATCATCACTAGGTTTTAATTTGGGGTAGATTAGTTTTTGGTTTAGTGGAAGTGCTGGAATAAATTAGTGGTTTCTAAAATAAATATGTATTATGTAGTTTGAATATTAAGGTATGATCTCAATACTGAAGTTAATATTAAACTTTCATCTACGTAAATAAAATTAATCCTAGTACGTAAATAAAATTAATTCTGGATTCAGATTCTGGTAAATTATTACCTACATAAACTATATAAATGAACAAATTAAGTAAGTACCTATAATTACAAAAGCACGTAAACAAAGATAACTATGTTATTGAAATAACATATTATCGTGTGAATTTTTCGAAGCTATTTGAAGCCACAGATAATGCCAACAATCGCGGGATACAGGATCATTGAACTTACCTAATATTCTTAAAGTTTTCATCACGATTCATCCATCTATACTATAAATACCTATGATCCTATTATACTTACTTATTATTATTTTTATTTATTTATTAATCCTTACTATCATTACTTATATTATAAACGCGAAAGTAACTCTGTGTCTCCGTCTGTCTGTCGTGCTTTCACGCCAAAACTACTGAACTGATTTAAATAAAATTTGGTACAGAGATGGTCTAGAGCCTGAGAAAGGACATAGGCTACTTTATCCTGGGAGTATGTTCCCTAGGGACCACGCGGGCGAAGCCGCTGACAGAAGCAAGTTTAAAAAAAAGTCAATCACTGAACTGATGCAACCAACTGCATCAGACTGCTTGAAAAACTACTTGTTTGAAGTTTTTAATCGTTTTTAGCGGTCGGCTTTCTTGACAAAGTCAATTTTATTTATGTCCTACATTTTAGTGAGTTACATTTTTGGAATCGTCTCTTCCAGCCCTTTATCTGGAACATTTAATATTTTTTATGGCGCCAAAAATCGGCCAGTTTAATTTTTATATACCCAGTGTCACTCTCACAATTAAGACAAATCTAACGAGTCGACACCTCTCAAGCTAAAACTCATCGAGCCGTTCAGGCCGCAGAGCGAGCAAAACATACATACATACATAAATATTCTCGAAAATCATAACCTTCCTTCTGGCGCAGTCGGGTAAATACTTCCATTACTGGTGACTGACTGACAGACAACGCACAGCCGAAATTGAAGGTCGTGAAAAGCTGAAATTTTGCATATAGGTTCCTTGGGGAGTGTAGCGGAGCACTAAGAGAGGATTTCCCGAAATTCCTACGGGAACGGGGAGAAACGGGAAATGCGCGTAGGAAGTCGCGGGCAAAAGCTATATAAATACCTACCATAATGGTATAAATGCGAAAGTCACTCTGCTTGTTACCTGTTAAAGTTTTTACAGCACTCGGGCAGAAAATGTACTGGAATAGTACATACGATACTTTTCATTCCAACAGTAGGTTCCTATAGTCCCTTGGGATAATTTTCGAGTTTCTTGCGGGTGATTCTGCTGCCATAAGCTAGTAATGTACATATATATATCATCCACTCAAGAAAATACCAAAACAGTTTCAGTTGAGCTGGCATCTCATGAATTAATTACATATTAAGTTGGCTGACGGTTACTTCGCGGACCGGTGGCGCCCTCTGTGAGCCAGCTCATTAACCAAGTGCACGCAAGGCGTTGATAAGAAACGTCCCAAGTTTCAGACTCCGGAAACTGATGAATATTTTATACTGCATTAAAATATTTTAAGGGTGGAAAATTGGATGTTTTAAGTTACTAGTAGTAAGTTCGAGGAGGCTGTATCGAGGGGTGCCTGTCCTGTGCCTTGTGTGTTTACGGCTACGCCAGAAAATTGGGAAAATTGTTGCCATAATTTTTGTGGTGCCTTAAATTTTGGCCTAGGATACAGGGTTACTTTTTAAAGACAAGCCTTTTTCTTTATGGAGGAGCTCGTGCCTAAAGAATAAAAGCCGCACGGGGGTTAAGCAACGCTCGCCAAGGTTGGTCTGTGGATGGGTGACCGTCTTAACATACCGAGTTTCCTCCGTGCCTCAGAAAGTACGTTAAGCCGTTGGTCCCGGCTGTCATTCGTAGAAGTTTGGCAGTCGTTACGGATTGTCAGAAGCCAGTAAATCTGACTCCAATCTTGCCAAGGAGTACCGTGTTACCCAGTTAATGGGTTGTGGAGGTCTGGTAGGCAGCCGCTTCTCGTAAAATATTGGTATTCAGCTGAATCCGGTTTGACTGGAAGCCGACCTCAATGTAGTTGGGAAAAGGCTAGGCAGATGATGAAGCCTTTTTCTTTTTGGGAATGTATTTTTGCATGAATCGTGTCTTTTAATGATACCTTATACCTGGAAAATTTGACTGGTCACTGAAAAGTAACCCTTGAATAAGAAAAAATCGTTAGGCACCTTTGTACACTTTAGTAACATAGACTTTACAACGCAATTAGTAATAATAATTTGACAATAGGATATTGTGATGGCTTAGAGACTATAGCTTATTATAAATTACAGCTAATTAAAGTCACCAAAATCTAAGAAGTTCGATTTGACAGCTGAGTAGAGAGAGATAGAAGATTGTTTTACCACTAAGTGCGAAAGAGATTTATTTGTATGTCTCTTTCATACTTACTAGTAAAGCAATGTTGTATCCTGACAACTATACATAGAAAGAAGAAAGAAAGAAAGAAAAAGCGTTTATCGCGTAGCGTTTAGAGTTTTTTTTAAGTTATAGCTAAATTACATGTATTTATAAATTATAGATTAATTACATCCATAATGGAGGTATTGGGATAGGATCCTCGATACATCCCTTACAAATCTGACAGTCCCAGAGAACATTAGCACTTTTAAGATGTTACAATAATTCCATTGGCCATAAGCCACAAGCGGAGGCATCAGCTTATTTACACTGCACATCTTGATGCAATCAACGATCTTAAACCTAAAGTTTATTTCCACAAAGGGCGAACCAACCAGTGTTAACAATAAATCCCTCGGCAGTTATTTACAATGTTATTATATACAATAACAAATTAGCCCCGTGAGAAGTGTTATATATTTGTTGATTTAATCAGGCGCATGTGGGCGCTGTCTTCATTAAGTATGCTTTAGTAAACAATGGAACAAGTTATGGTAATTTCATTGTAGATAGGGCATTTAATTGTCTCGCTTTATGTTATTTTTCTAGGTATTGCGTCATTTTGTTTTGTAGGAGCAAGGTCGTCTGTATGTACATATTGAAGACTTATGTACTACCATAAGAGTGATAATGTCAAAGAACTGCAGATGGTAAACAGTTATAAATATTAATAATTAAAATTATAGAAAAAATTACACAAAAAATACCGATTTTTGGCATGTTTTTCTTACTCCTCCACAGCTTTATTCTGATAAATTTCGTTGTGGAATCCAAGACAATCGTTTCGCCGGGACTCGATTCTGGTCTTCAGAAGTTGCAGTGGTTTTGAATAGTGAGGTGAACAATCCAAAAGCAAAAAAAGTGCTAGCTATTTCACTTATAATAAAACTGTGGCAAATTGTGCTGAAAAACAAAACATTCAGTAGTCAAACCCTTCTCCCAACGTAGTCACTGCGCTACTACAGTATTTGACGAAGGAAGTCTTAAAAGAAAGTCGTCGACATTGCGAGCAGACCGCAAGTTTCACGACTATCTTCGCTCCTGCGTCCCATGCGTCTGGTACATGCGCCAGCGCAGGATGCCGCGGTGAATGCGAACCAACCGCTTCCGGAGATACACTGGATTAATTTATTATTGTACATAAGCAGTAACTTTATTTTTGGTTTAATGGACATTTAATAAAGACCGCGGTGTTAAATTAGCGTGAATATTTTTAAAGGTATGTTGTCTGGTTACCTGTGGATATAATAAGCTAGGCTTTGTTCACTAATTTACTGACGTTTAATCGGAGTCAGAACTAGTTTAGATTAAATAGGTGTTCCACAGAAACCATGCATTGTTCTTTGATATTGTAGCCTTCTAGCAGTAAAAGAATTTTCATAAAATAATTTGTACTTCCACAGGTACTTAAGGCGGAGACACCTGGGAGGAGCTGATTTTATTATCAATGTGAATCACGTCTAAACGGCTAGTCGCAACTTTTTGGACAAAATATATGTTACATTAGACTAGTTTTAATTTGATATATGAAAATTTTGAGTTTTGAGTTTCATAGTGTAATTAATTTGAAAAGATATGTCTAACACGGACATAAAAACGACAATCGAACCAAAACCGCCGGGCGTATTTTAATGTAATTTACATTTTCTCAAAAACTATTTAATTATCTACATTTTTAAATACGGTTATTTGTTTTAAGTCTTAGAATAATAAGGTAAGTACAAAAAACTACTGAATTTTGTGTCGCGCGGGTGTTAATCGAGTGCGCGTTTTGTTCCCTCGGTCGCTGGCGTGTGGCGTCGCCTTAAGAGCGGTTACTCCTCGCTGTGTTTCATACAAAATTTCAAGTCTTTATACTTGGAAATGACTAAACTAATTTTAATGAAACTTGGTATGCATATCTACACTAGATATCCAGGTCTAAATATTTAGTTGAGGACCTTTTCGAAAAAAAGTTTAGAGGAAGAGAGAGAGCGATATTAAGTTTTCTATAGAAAATGAAAAGTCACTCTATCTTTTCCCCAAAATTCTTTATTTAGACCTGGATATCTAGTGTAGCATACCAAGTTTCATTAAAATCAGTTAGTTCATTTCCAAGAATAATGACTTGAAAGTTTGTATGAAACTCCGCGAGCAGTAAACGCACTTAACCTGTTAAACACTTACAAACAAACACTTTTACCTTTTTATAGTTTAGGATTCTAAATAACGTCGATCTTTAAAACACAAGCAGAGCAATATATTCCAGTCTTTTAGGAGGAACGAAAACGCCTGCGTGTCTGTTGAACGTGAGATTACCATAGTTCGAAGAAACAATTCAGCCTGACATAATAGCTAGCATTATCAGTAAACCTATTCAAAACCCACAATTAAGTCAAGAAAAGCGAGCTAAATGAATCATGGCAAACAAAAGAAGCTATTGACAATACCTCTTCATCTTACATAACAAACACTTTACATACATACACTTGTATAGGGATGTATGTACAGTCAGAGGCATAAATATGTTGCAGAATTGTTCCAAAGAGTGATTGCGGCCCTGGAACGCCATGGAAATTTCCAGAAACACGGATGACTGACTAAAACACTCGCTTTCCCATCCAACAAAAAAAAAACTGGCCAAGTGCGAGTCGAACTCGCGTGCAAAGGGTTCCGAACGAATTTAATTTTTTTTAAACAAGTTATTTTAACACTACAGACTTCTAATAGTAAGTAGTAATAACTAATAGTAGTAGTTTTCCTGTAATCTTTAGGTGTATTATCTCCATATTTTTCAAAATTTTAGGCTCAGTAGTTTCAGAGAAAAGGGGCGAATGGTTATTTTTCGTCTAATTTCTTGAATAACTTCAAAACTATTTATTTTAAAATTATGAAAAAAATATAATTAAAACTCTCACAGTAAGCCCTTTCATTTGATATTTCACACGATATTTTTCAAAAAACTTATTTTTTTAATTTCTAGTTTGACCCCAAAAAGTGAACCCCATACTGAAAAATTAATGATTTACGTAACGCGTCCGTGTTTGGTTCATAGAAGTCCATATGTGTACCAAATTTCAACAGAATCGGTCCAGTGGATCCGGAGAAAACTGGCTGTGACAGACGGACAGACAGACAGACACCCGAGTGATCCTATAAGGGTTCCGTTTTTTTTTTCGGAACCCTAAAAAGTGGCCATAACTATGATACTTACATATATCGGTGCGATTTTCTCGCAACTTGTAAATTATTTAAGACCTATTTCTTTATAGACCGGTTCCGGTTGTCTCAGTACAGGTTCCAAAATTACAATTTATCATTAATTTAAACCTAAATTTATACATAAATCGCATAGAAAAAAATCAGTTAGCCCTGAATTTTCTAGGACATTTTACTCTCTTTAAAAACCAAATCAGTCTAACCTTATCAGTTTAACCTTTTTCAGCATTTTATATTTATAAACCTATATTTTTATTTATAAACGATCCCAAAGGAACATAGTCCCGGGATAAACAGCCTATTCCAGAGTACCTAAATCTATCTCTGTCATCTACATCTTCTAATATATAAAAATCTCGTATTGGTCAAAAGGTTAACTATAGATGCAACCATTCAAGTGATGTTGGGCACCCCCCCCCCCCCCTATATATTTTCAGCAATAGAAAGCCAAGTTATCAAGAAGTAACATAAGCTACAATTTATTTTAAAAAAAATAGCAGCGCGGCCGAAGTGCTAGTTATTTATAAATACAGTAGTACGAGTAAACTGGTAAGTGAGTATATATCAGCGCTCGTGACTGTACATAACACGTGTTGTATGTACACAACAAACAGCGCGGCACTCCTCCCGCGCACTATCAGCGAGCGACATGATTCATGTGCTGCCAGACTCATTGTCTTCACTCCACGACTCTACATAATGTAGTGTTTAATAATATTTCTAGGTAACGTAGGTTCATTAATAAATCTGAGGAAAATGATATTATTTATGTAGTTTTCTTATTTATGTTGTGCTCATGTTTAGAAGGTAAAATAACAACAATAATATTTATATTTCAGTTGTATATGCAATATTAATTTTGTCCCAAGTATTTCCATTTTGGATATGCAACAATCGCACCGATGTAGACTTATCGAGTAGACACCGTGAATTGTCAAATCCTAACACCTATAAAATTCTATTGGTCGTAGAAAGCTGAAATTTGGCATGTTAGTGTCTTGGGAAATGTAGGGGAGCACTAAGAGAGGATTCACCGAAATGCCAATGGGAACGGGAAACAAACGGGTTATGCGCGTACGAAGGTGCAGGCAAAAGCTAGTATACGTATAAGATGAGACGCCTGTGCCCAGGACCCCTGTGCGTATCATCACTCGATGATACGTACAGGGTTCCCGGTCTGGTAGCAGCTGGATGAGAGCTGCCGAGATTCGAGATAAATCGAGCCTTTTCAGGAAAAACATCATCATCTACCCAGCCTTTAACCAACTACATATATTGGGGTTGGCTTCCAGTCAAACCGGATTCAAATGAAAAAACATCGTTAGCGACTATTTGCACTTTTTATTGGATTTTTTTTTCTTTCCTTAAGACCCCTTTTCGATTTTTTCCGAAAATTACTCGAATGGCGTGCGTTTGACGAAGCTGATGACTTATTAATGTCGTCAGCATAAAACTAATATTTCTAATTATAATAATGGTATATGAAATGGGAATAATTCGCATGACGCACAGTACCTAGACCACAAATAAATCAGAATCTCACAAAAAAATATTTAAAGCTAGATTAGTATCACATGTGTCGCAAAATCGTCATTATTCCTGCTGTTGTAATTCCACCGGGGCTAAACAACATGGTGCCATGGTTTCGCGATAAGAGTGGCTCATGTCATTAGTGTAACAAGGCCGCCCCCGCCATTAGGGAGTAGTGGCCTTTGTCTAACGCTTCTAAGTACACGATCGTCTACCTTCTACTTTTAGACGTTTTAGGTTAGGCTATATTTAGTTCTGTCCTTAAATTCAAGTCTTCATCATCGTCAACCTAGCCTTTTTCCAATACCCCGCGGTATTTCCTGGACAGATAAATAATTAAGGCCCACTACTACTCTACTGCCCCGCTTAGCACTGAGCTAACGGTCTAGTCCAGCGCTAATTTTTACATTTGCAGAATGTTCTTGCACGAAAACGTAGTTAACCCCGACTAAAACTATATTTTTAGTTATTTCAATAGCCTTTCAAACAAGAACATACAAAGCAGAATGTTCTTGTTAGCTCAGTGCTAAGCGGGGCAGCGCAAGTGGGCCTAATAGGTAATTATATTTAGTCCATCAGTTAATTTCCATAAAATATTTAACACGTATTTTCTGCCCCTTTCCAAAACAATAAAAATGAACAAAGATAAAGCGCACCAAAATTCAGGAGTAGGGGCTGGTGACGTCATTTGGTAAAAGGGTACGAACGAAGGCGTGACGTCACGTGAAATAAAACACACTGACTTTCGCCTTCATTGTTTGTGTATGAGAATAAAGTCATATTGTTTTAGGAAAACGAGATGAATAGAAACACAGAATATAAACAAAACTTGGAAGGGGATTTCACTTTATTTAAATTCTACATGCAACATTTTAGAACCCCAATTTTTAAATCAATAATATTGATTGATATTTTTTTAACCAATAATGAGGAGTTCAAATGAAAATACCGTTCAAAGTTTTGTTACTATTCACCCCTGCGGGTAAATAGGAAATTTACCCCGTTTTCGTACCTAATCCAACTATAGACCAAACTGATTTTTTAAGGAAAATACTGTAATCAGATACGGCTGCAGATTAAAAATTTCATAAAAAAACAAACACCGACTTCCGAAATTAAGGTTATTTTATGCTTTGTAGTGTTTTGTTTGGAAGTCGGTTATATTTTTTTGTATTTTTATTTTTATTTTTCACGTTTAAGTGGTGATACTTGGACGACATCTTCGTCTACGCAGAAAATGAAATAATCAAAAATGCTCATAAAATAAAAACTACCGAACCAAACTGAATCAAATTTTTACGAGACTAAATGGCAAGTATACCGCATCGACCTAAAAATGAATCACAGAAACCTCGGAGTAATCGGTGTACATACATAAAAAAAAATACCCACCGAATTGAGAACCTCCTCCTTTTTTGGAAGTCGGTTAAAAAGTAGGGTTTGCGGTAAAGTATCTAGATATGTACTTTTATTAAAGCTGAGGGATGCCATTTCTTACAAGTACCTGCAAAACATGGGTAAGCCTACGTAACCTCAGACTCTTAATAAATTACCATGGCATTGTATGTCAAGAATCTCCCACATTTTGTCCAGTTAAACACTCTTTATGGCTTTATTAATTATTCAATTATTGGTTTCTGTGCACTTAATCTTTAAGTCAGCTTTGTGAAGAGAGAATAAATGATAAATTAATATTAATAATTCATCTGTTCACTCTCGTTGTTTGAGAAATCAAAATTTAGACGCTAAAATACCATAACTAGGCATATCAAAGTCCGTGCATACTTGTAGATTATCCTGTAATAAATAGTGTAAATAGAACATAAACAAACCGCCGACAGATGTTCCTTACATAACCAAACACGTGTGGCCTTGGACGATATAATATCACTTATATACTACATAACCAGTACATGACACACACAACACACAGCGATAAGTGTGCAGCTATATGTACATATATTATGTACTTAATAATGGCTTGAATTACTGTTAATCCACGTGCGTTCGCGCACGTCCTTGTAAATGCGCGTCCTTTGGAGAATATTCTAGACATTTTTACTTGATTTTCAATAATATTGATGGAAACTAAAAGGGCTATATACGTACTTGAGTCATAGTAGGAGATAATTTGTATCCATTGGCACCAACTTCGCTATTGACTTTAATTTTGTGTATTTTTAGTGACCATCTCATCATCATTCTTCAGTTACTGACTTATTGAGTGGCTGAGTGACTGACAGACAACGCACAGCCGAAACTACTGATCGTAGAAAGCTGAAATTTGGCATGAAGGTTTCTTGAGGAGTGTAGGGGAGCACTAAGAGAGGATTTGCCGAAATTCCTACGGGAACGGGAAAAAACGGATTATGCGCGCACGAAGTCGCGGGCAAAAGCTAGTAAGTGACAAAAGGCCCTAAAAAGTATAGGTTGCAAAAGAGTTTGAACTTTGACTTGTATGACACAGAGTTTGTTGTTCTCTTATTCTAAATTGAAACATAGGCAGTCTCAAATGGTAATCGAAACGCTGAAAAAACAGCAAACCTACTAATCTTAGTTGCAATTTAGTATTCACTCGTGCTGCGAAGTGCGAACTATAATACTCGTACGACGATCTCGGGGACGGGGGTCCATTTCAAGTTCAAAAGAAATGAGACTCCAAAACCCTATACTTCGGTATCACTTAATGAAAAGTGCCACAAGACTTGCTTGAAACTCCCAAATCAATTTTCATAGTAAAGACATGAGAACTTAGCAAATCGATTGAAACCCTTATGTTAACCCGTACTTCGAGTCCCGCTCTCCGACATCAGAGGATATACGTGAAGAGCGCCCACACCTAAACAAACACGCGAACTGCAAACAGAACCGCTTCAAATCGGACGAATCCTTCGGGAGGACCGATCTCATCCGGACGCCGAGTCCGCAGCCGCAGTCACACAATCATCCCTACATACACACGAGCACATCAATCTACGCTTCTATACTAATATTATAAAGCTGAAGAGTTTGTTTGTTTGTTTTAACGCGCTAATCTCAGGAACTACTGGTACGAATTGAATAAATATTTTAGTGTTGAATAGTCCATTTATCGAGAAAGGCTAGAAAAATGTGCGCGGTTCAGCTTGTTTCTCTATACTTATAAAATCGTTTGTCCTGATCCTGACTAACTATCAAATCAACGCAAAGCTATAACCACAAGGCGGGCTTGCTTTAACTCCGAATTAGTGTTAACCTGGGGCCATCATATATGAAATATTTGTTATTTAACCTCGTGTTTAACTCGGAGTCAAAAGTTAACTCTGGTCTGTGCAAGTTGGCCTAAGAAAGCTGGGAATAAAGGGAGGCTTATAATTATGATGGGTTTATTTTATAACGTAAGCATCTGCTAAACGACTTTTGGGTGCAATTTTTCTTTAAACGGGGAAATGGGAGGGTGAACTTTGTATGAAAAGCTTATTTGTTCTCCAATACCGATATCTACGCAGTCGAAGTCGCGGGCATCAGCTAGATATTACTATCTCATCGCCCGTAGCTTCGATTGCGCAGAAATAGTATACACTCGATGTTCCTCCTTTTCACCCCTTTGAGTTTCCAATAATCCCTTATTAGTGCTCACCTACGTCTTCAAGAAGTCTTGTGCAAAATTTCATGTTCCTAGTCCCAGAACTTGCGACTGTGCGTTAATATGTCTGTCAGTCAGATTCTCTTTTATAGGTATTTATGTGGATACATAGTGATTAGTTGTCATACACAGTGTTGCTGACAGCGCGTCAATTATCCGCCACGTGCACTGCTTATGTCAGTAATTATTATAGCGTTTTGCTACGCTGACTGAGTCGATTTACTTGGGGGAGAGTTATTTAACTTAATAAAAAAACCGGTCAAGAGCGAGTGGGACGCGCCCACCGAGGGTTCCGTATAATTTGTAACTACAAATTACTTTAAATAAAGACTTTATATTTTTTATGATTTAATTACAAAGAATAGTTTTCAGAATTCTCCCTATACTAGTAGTATAAGACGGTATTACTGGCCAAATTTCATAGTTCTAGGTCAACGGGAAATACCCTATAGATACATTTTGATTCCCTTGAGAATGTCGAAATATACGTTTTTTGTGGCCCAAACGACCGTTTCTTTTTTTTACGTTAAATTAGAGGTTTGATTTGTTCACGGCTACAAGGGGCTATAGACCTGAGTATCGAGTTGAAATGAAAACCATATAGTTTTAATTTTCCCGAGATAAACGGTCTTGAAGGACAGACGGACGGACAACAAAGTGATCCTACAAGGGTTCCGTTTTTTCCTTTTTGGGTACGGAACCCTAAAAATTGTAAAAAAATATTTTTTTATTGCGGCTGTGTCGATTAGGCTTGTGAAAAAATGGAAAATATTAAACTTTGAAGAGTTGATATTCATAAACTCCATCAACTTCACATGCATGCAAAAACTAAAGAAAGACACTAGTTTATTTGGGGTCATATAATCTTCTTACACAAGTCCTTATTCATATATCTACTTACCGTTATCCCAATATTCAACTTCTCCTAGTTACATCATCTTTCAAGCTACAAATAACAAGAGCAATTATTATATCTAAGCCTAAACTGTCCTACTGCTGGGCGAAGGCCTCCGTCCCTTCCTTCCACTGTTCCCGGGTCTGTGCCACTTCTTGCTAATTCCTAAGGAAGACATCCACTATCTTATTCGTGGGCTGCCGCGACCCCGCCTCGCGACTCTTTCCGATGAATCAGTCTTAACCTACCCTGCCTGTTGCAGAACATTCATCATTTGAACGCGATGCACGCTCATGAAAGATCTTGAAAATACTAGCAGACTGCTGAAATATTATTTTTTCTTCAAAGCTACGTGAATATGCAAACGGTGAATAATTACAGGGTAATGAACCGTGACCCAAGCACTAGATGACCTCTTCAAAGCAGCCACACACACAGACATACATCCACTCTCATACTATAGCGATATGTTTGGAAGTTTGACGGGGGCCCGGCTGATAGCTAGGTGACGTTGATAACCCAGCCGCGCACTGCAGATAGCCTTGGACGGGACCTATAGCACTTGATATAGTTATAAAAATATGCTTTATTTACGGAAACTAATCGGGCATTTACTTTTACTCCAATATGGCTCAGCTAACCGGTGAGTTTTTGCCAGCCATCACTAGAAGTAAGAATAATTTGGGAACACATTCATAGTGCGTACAGCTAGGGAGTGGAATTCCCTGCCAGAGTCTGTGTTTCCAGATAGCTACAACCTGGGAGTCTTCAAGACAAGAGTGAATAGGTTGCTTCTAGGCAAACGTGCTCCATCTTCGACCGCATCATCGCTTACCATCAGGTGAGATTGTGGTCAAACGTATGCCTATACATTTGCACGATGGGTCATACAATGTTGCTGGATTGGAGGGTTGAAAGGCGACAAGACACTGTCACTGTGAAGAAGGCGCTACCACGTTGGACGTACTTAAATGAAAATACTTTTTCAACTGTAGATGGTAGCGAGTACGGTCCCTGCTGAGCCAAGCCCTCTGTCTCGTAGCGGATAGAAAGGACTCTATAAAGGCACTGAAGGAACTGCCTATGACGTATAGTAAAAAAAAAAACAATTTAATCTATCTCTCAATTTATTCTAATCACAATGATCTGTTAATCATCTGTTAGCCTTTGCCCAATCTTATTGGAGTCGGCTTCCAGTCGAACCGGCTGAAAACCAGTATTTCACATGGAGCGGCTACCTACCAGTCCTCCACCGATTAACCGGTGACACGGTGACAGGTACTCCTTGGCAAGACTGGAATCAGATCTTCTGATTTTTGACAATCCGTACGACTGCTTCTATAGGAAGGATGTAAACTGTGTCTCCATGTTTTTTTTTTTTTTCAATTATTTGTACAAATGCAAATTTGTACACTAGGGCTCTGTTGACAGCGCGGCGATTTATCGGACAATTTTGAGCAATTTTTGACGGTTCTATTGCTTATACGGTTAATATATCATCAAAAAGGAAAACATAGGGATATATTTTAAATCTTTTTAATATTGGAGAAGGAAATAGGCGAAAGCCAAACCTCGAATTAGTCCCGGCTGTCATTTAGTCAGAAGCCAATAAATCTGACCCCAGACTTCCTAACGTCGTGTTATCTTGGGTTGCGGAGGGCTGGTAGACAATCAGTCCGAGTTAAATACTGGTACTCACCTCCGGTAAGACTGAAAGCCGATCCTAACATAGGTGGTAAAGACTGTGCAGAGTGATTAAGATCCAGTGGAATACAGAAAGTACGTGCTAGTCCTTTGGGTTTTCAGTTAATAGGAAATGCGGGCGCATAGACTTTGTACGTAAAAAGTCATAATTCGAGGTTTGGCTCTCCCCGGTTTCCTCCTCCAATATTGGACTGATTTAAAAGATATTTCACAAGCTGAATAAGAAGGATGTATACTGTGTCTCTATGTTCTTTTTCATTAATAGTTGCCAAATTTGTACACTAGGGCTCTGTTGACAGCGGCTTATCGGACAATTTAGAGCATATTTTGAGGGTTCTAGTGCTTATACGGTTAATGTATCGTCAAAAAGTAAAACATAGGGACACAGTATATACCCTTATTATTCAGTTAATGAAATTTGTTTTAAAAAGTTCCAATATTGGAGGAGAAAACAGTCGAGAGCCAAACCTCGAATTGTGACTTTTTACATACAATTCTCTCCACCCGCGTTTCCTCTTTAAGGAGCTTCACAAGGAAACATCAACCGGAGTGAAGCACATCCGTGCATGTAGACCGATAGATAGGTCCCTACAAGCATTGGTTATAGACATAATTCATATAATAATACCTTTCCATGTACATCAATCGTTAGTTTGAGGCATCGTAACGGCATCATTCATAACCACAGAATAGAGAAAAACTACAACATTGTATGCGTCGGCGCGAATCCGCGGAAGTTGTAAAAATCAATGATGCTGGTAAGTGTCGCTTTCTCTGGCTCTCTGGCTTGGATAGCATTATACTTATTTATGGACTATTTCTGGGTTTGATTACTGTGGAAAGAAGGTAAAAATTAAAATAAGTTTCCTTGCGTGCGGAAATTACATGACGTAATCGCAGTAATAGCTGTCATCGTGATCTATAGATTTATTACGAATCATTTCAGTTAAAAGGAAACTAGACTGCAAAGTACTAGCATAATGTCTCGGGCAATCGTAACTTCAGTAAAGAAACTGAAATTCTTGCCTCAAAATGGTAGTATAAACCCACATTTGATAATATAATAGAAGGCGAGCTGCTCCTAACAAGTTTCGAATGAAAAACTCCACTACCACTCCACTAACTTCTAGGGATTCATCCCTAGGTATTGGGTTTAGTATTATTGTACAGTAGTAGTTAGTAAGAGGCCCGAATCTCATCACGTCTTATAAAATCTCTCTTTAACTCAGGCCTACCAGGAGCCGACCACATGTCTAGAATACTTTATCGAGATGACAAGACAGGTTATCTCTCAAGTTTAAACGTGGACACTATTTGAATCGTGATAATGACACAATCATTACTCAATTGATCGCACTAGTGCATAATGCGCACTTATTAGTACAATAGTGAATCTATTACAATAGCGGTGGAGCGACGTAGTTCGTGGCGACATGCTACCGAGGCATGGGAGGTTCACGTGTAAGAAAGTAGCGACTTCTACGTCTTCTTTAAGTATTTATAGATACGTATGTTGATAGATGAATAGTCTGTATTATGAGCACCATATAAAGTATAGGTTAAGGGCATTTTAACTATATGCCTAGTTTTAAACACCAATTAGGAGATTATATTATGAAAACTAAAAATATGATTAAAAAGATTACGTAAAAAATAATTACTGGCACAATTTTTTTGGCAGTCTTATTACTAAAAGCGATTTTTAAAAATAAAAAAATAAAATAAAATGTGTTTATTATCTTAAATCTTTACAATTAAGTTGCCGGGGCTTCCCAGAAAGTAATCCGAAGATACTTGTGATGGGATAAACCTCGCTCTTCCTCGATTGGTTAACAATTGTATCGTTGTGCTAATTAGGTAGAAGTTACACATTTTTATAAAACTAATAAAAAGAAAAATGAAAATCATGTTCATGGCAGTGTGTGTGTGTATGAATGGGGGTGTGTTGGAGTGTGTGTATGTGTGTGTGTGTGTGTGTCTATATGCATGACGTTCAACCCAGAGTCGCCAAAATATCTTCCACGGCATCATAATTAAGTGTGAAGAGCCATTCTGTCAATGTCTTCTTACACTCATACAGCTGCATGGGGTAAATGTTAAGTATGCGATTTACTTTATTATAAACGCGCGGGGCTTGAGTTACATTTTGGCGACTAGCAAATTTTGAACGTGCTGAATATGTAGGAGCTACTATATCACACCGTCTTTTTTTAAGTTTGTCATGGCTAAAGGGTAGAATTTTTGAAAGATAATATTTTAATTAAATTACAGGCAGAAAAGAGGCAATATTGCAGGTAATCTATGGTATACTGTGTTCCTTATCAAGAGATAGAGTGTCTGTCTAAGTTGCTAGAGCCTCCAGGTACATTTACTGGGATTTATACATGGTACAGAGTAAAAATCTTGCTTACACCAAATTCAGAAGTATCGTTTTTCCCCTCGAAGAGGTTGGAATTTCGACGATATTCAGGTACAGACTTTACTGTTTTTTATACACATTATAAACAATTTGTATGTAAACGTTTGCATCGAACAATTTCTTCAGAAACTCAATTTTTGGCTTCGCTTAGTAACAAACGTCGTTGTCATACGAATTGTTTCTTCATTCCGAATTTGTTGTTTTTGCAAGAAACAGCAACCCCAAAGGGAAATCAGATTTCACGGAACGACATTATCAACCGGATCGCGCGGAAGCTGTTCCCTCACAGATAAAAACGATGGGGTGCTGTATTTTTAGCTGAAAACTGACAAAAATATCTTTTTACCTTAATGATTTCATAATCCACCATAACTATTTTTAACCGTTATGAGAATCCCTAAAACAGTTGTTCCTAATTGGTTATATTTACCAAGGCGACCACCCCAGTACGTGTGAGGTGTGCATGTGTGTGTATGTTTGTATAAACACTTGCATGTGTGCCACCCGGCCGTGTCAACTGAAGTTATGGCGCGAGGTGCCGGACAGTCAGACACACAAGTGATTGATTTTATTTTATTAATCGATTTTGTTGCGTCATTTATCATTGCTTGATAGGCTTTTTGTTTACCGTGTTATGTTTGATCATATAGAAATAAAGGGTGGATTGTTAATTGAAGCGAATTGATTGATGTGGTACACGTTTATGGTATTTTTTTTTTGTTTTTAATGGTGTATCATATTTCTGATTTTATGCATAATAAAGGAAGTCAACCTGACAATTCATATTATGGGAAAACTCCAAGTAAATTTTCCGAACTGTAGAAATCGAATAATGCTGAGCTGAATCAAGCCACCCTTGACTCGAAACATCTCATTAAATTTACATTAAAACCAGCATCAGGCGGCACCTAGTTGTCTGGCATTTTGCTGATCGTTGCTGAATGTTATTATCTTAAAATTAAGTTTTTTTTTTATTTGTACCTATATTGTATGTATCCGTGAGTGTCAAATAAACTAGTTTTCTTTCTTTCTAGTTTCTCTATACATTACCTTTTCTTGACGACGATATTATTATTATTCAAGTCATAAATATTTGACACCTCTGTCGACGCCTGTACCTACTCCAAGTTGGTCGCTGCGTCTATGGAAATTTTTTTATGGTGTCAGAAAATAAATATCCCATCGAGCGAGGTTCCGCTGTGTGGCAACACTGGCAACCAAACAGTCTGATAGCTTTATGTCCTCCGGCGTGAGTCAGTAAACCATGGTGAAGATGTGCAGGTATGGGGTTAAGTTATGATGTTAACTGCCGAATTTAGATACAATCTTAACATGGTAGAAGATATAAATAGATTTTATAAATGGTAACGTCTCAGGTCATCTGTTTTTCATGCAAGATTCGTCAAAATAGTGGCCCTTCTGAATGATTCATCAATGACAGTAGTACTAGCATTTGGTAAGTGAGAACAAAGGATTGAAGGACCGGTTCCTGAATTGATTATTTTAATTTAGTAATATCAAGCCCTTTTTTGATGCCAAAGTTTGACAGGTTTTAAAGCTAAAGTAGAGATTGAACTTCAAATATTAATTCAGAAATCGGAGGTACATACGTCGCAATACGTTTTCAGTGTAAACTCAAGATTACATACACAGAAATCTGACAACCGTGATAGACCTCCACATGACGTCCACACAGCTATCATAATGTATTTTCCTTCACAACATTTTACGTACTATTATCTAGTTGTATATCTATACCCTCTATTCAAGTCAAACAAAACCAACCCCGAAAAACAAGACATACGACGTACGCGAAACTACGAATAATAGGTACACATAACAGCACCCCTCCCCGCGTAGTCGGTTATCAGTCAGGTGTTCTGTCTCGAGAGCAAACGACGGCTGCGCCAACTTAGCCTGCCCGGGACTGCGCCAGCCTTGCCTGCCAGGGACTGCGCCAACTTAGCCTATCGGGGAGTTTCACTACTCCGCCCTTAAGTAATGAACTTGCAGGGCTGGCATAACATAGACAATACATGTTTGTGCTTTTAGTTTGTTGACTTAGCTTAATGACTTATGACCTAGCCTCTTCGCCATTGAGTTCTTAATTTTTAGGGTTCCGAACAAAAACCGGAACCCTTATAGGATCACTCGGGTGTCTGTCTGTCCATCTGTCACAGCCAGTTTTCGCCGGATCCACTGGACCAATTCTGTCGGAATTTGGTACACATATGGAATTCTGTGACCCTAACACGGACGCGTTACGTAAATTATTAAATTTTTAGTATGGGGGTCACTTTTGGGGTCAAATTAGAAAATTTAAAAAAAAAAGTTTTTGAACAACATTGTGTGATATATCAAATGAAAGGGCTTACTGTGAGGGTTTTAATTATATCTTTTTCATAATTTTAAAATAAAGGGTTTAGACTTTATTCAAGAAATTAGACGAAAAATGACCATTCCCCCCTTATCTCCGAAACTACTGAGCCTAAAATTTTGAAAATATGGAGATAATAGACCTATAAATTACAGGAAAACCTATAAGAAGTCTATAGTGTAGTTAAAATAACATGTTAAAAAAATAAAATTCGTTCGGAACCCTTTGCACGCGAGTCCGACTCGCACTTAGCCAGTTTTTTAAAGTTCCCCTCAACATCAAAGCCTCCAGGAATGACGATACATAAGTGTGTGCATCAATACCATGGGCATAAGCTAGTTACTCTTTGGGAATACTTTCATTGTGAAAACTGCTAGGAGTAGTAGTAGTACTAAGGAGTGAAATTCCCTGCCAAAATCTGCGTTTCCTGATGGCTACCACCTGGGGGAAGTCAAGAGTGAATATATTTCTAGGCAAGCATGCTCCTACAACCCTCTCATCAACCACATCATAAAAAAGCTAGGATTTTTTATCGTTTGACTCGAGTTAGATAGATATCTAAGTAGGCACTTAAGCTCGAGTAGAATGCTTCTTAACAAAATTCTTCTACTTCAAGAAATTCTCCCTTCTGCTTTCGTCGATACAGATATTTCCATAAGTTCCAAGTATTCCGAACAAACTTTGTTTTCGACTTATTTTAAGCAGTGGATTTCTAAGTACCGTTATCTTCGCAGCTAAAGAGTTCAACTAATGTTTATTATTATTATTATTCGGCAAATAAGCGGACTTATTGAATTTGTAATTTGAGTTTGCAACCCCGTAGGCCGGGGGAGGCCACGGGGTTTGACTCCACAGAGGGTTAGACCCGCTAACATTATTTGAGAGGGGTTGATTCTGGTCAGGCGAAAAAATACGTGCCTCACATATTTGAATAACGTTGTGTTTTGGGTATCTATCTACTTATACATATTTAAAACAGATGCGTGGTTGACTGACAAACAAATGATCTTTTGGACCGCTTGGAAATGTGGGAAGGACTTGAGGAAGATGTAGGTACTTGAGGAAGGTTTTTCGAAACTCTTTCCTTTAGTAGTTTTAGAGCGGGTTATAGAATATTTAAAGTGCACAATGACGTAGGCAAAGCTAGTAACCTATGTTAAGTTAAAAAAGGTGGTTAAAATAGTAACATAGACTATGTCGCTGTTGCCAACCCTACAAGAAAAATAGGAGAAAAGTACACCGCAAGTTTTTATGTCTTTGTAAGAAACAAACGATTTTTTGTGCGGCTCCCTAATTTATACACTTACTTGTTTATTTTTATTATTGTTCGTAATTTTTTAGCGGCACTAGAGGGAGCCACTGTCTTCGCTCGCTAACTTTGCGGATATTTTTCAGGAAGATCGTTTCAGAGTTGTTGTTGAAAAGTTTTTACACCTGAAATTTTGGGAGAGGTACTCTTGGGGATGTCCGTTTTGATACTTTTTGTTTCCGGTTGGCGTAAGAGAATTATGTCGTGTTAGTAATGAATTGAAAAGTATTATACTGACGCGTATTTAATGGAAAGTGTTCTGGTATACATAAAGTGATCTAAGGACCTAGCGTGAATGTTTTAACGTTACAGTATCGATAACGTAAGTCCATACTGAATATAACAACTACAACCCCATAGTATTTTGGTTTAGTTTTATGCAACACTAGTGGACGTCACGCGGTTTCACCCGCGTAGTTCCCGTTCCCGTGGGAGTATGGGGATAATATATAGCCTATATTGCTCCCTGATAATGTAGCTATCTAATGCTAAAAGAATTTTTGAAATCGGTCCAGTAGTTTCGGAGCCTATTCAATTCAAACAAACAAACAAATCTTTCCTCTTTATAATATTAGTGTAGATATAAAATAAACAAAAATATGAATGTAGTATCCAATTCAAATAAATATTATATGCGAAACAAGTATTATAGTTATAGTCAAATTTTACGTAACGTTACTATCATCAAATATTTTTTTTATTTCTTAGTTATTTTATTTTTTTTAATAGTAGTGGTACTGTGTAAAGTCTACCAGATAATTCATTGTCGTCAGAAAAGGTTGTTGTTACAAGCAATAAGTTAGTCTTTCTTCACCATCAATATTAACATTTTGAAATGGACTTTTCTGGGTATTCAAAATATCCTTCAAAAGGGAGCTGGCATAGCATCTCAGCAACGTGGCACTTTAGGGCACCATGTTCCTTACATTTTTTGTTTTTGAAGTGTCCTCTACCCATATATATATGCACTAGTTGACCCGCGCAACTTCGTCTGCTCCGCTCCTATTGGTCTTAGCCTGATGATATATAGCCTTCCTCGATAAATGGGCTATCTAACACTGAAATAATGTTTCAAATCGGACCTCTAGTTCCAGAGATTAGCGCGATCAAGCAAACAAACAAACTCTGCAGCTTTATATATTATTATAGATGTTAGGTCGTGCACCGCAACTTTAAAAAAAAAAAACGAGATGGCGGCGGGGGACTATGCCACAAGGATTCTATGCCCTTTTATCTGAATCTAGTCTATAGATCATAACAATAATTACTATTATTTTTTTACTATTGATAGGCCCGCGTTTGACCACTATCTCACCTGTTGGTAAGCGATGATGTGGTCGAAGATGTAGCACGCTTGCCTAGAAGTAACCTATTCACTCTTGACTTATTTCTCAAAGAACACGTGAAATCACTTGAATCCTCCTCGAAAAGAATAATCAGCGTGTAATTGAATGCATAAGAAAAATTATATGTAATAAGCAGATACAATAATCTACACAAATGAACAGACGGTAAACATATCTCCGTGAAACATCCGTTGCTAAGTCCTGAAATAACAACAAAACAATGTTCCATTATGTACGTATTGTTATGTAAATAACGTTATGTACATGATGATGTCTACCGTCCGTATCGCGGGACATGAGTAATGTTACCGAGTCTGCTTATTAAATAGTTATTAATAAATGAGTAGCTACATAAATATTGTATTATAAACACATCAGATTGTAGGTAATATACTTACCAATGGTTAATAGGTACTGTTAGGTAGGTACAGTCCTGCGTCAAGGAAATTTACCTGTTCGTATAGTCTGTGTCTACGAATTTCGTTTGAACTGTGACGCCATAGAAATTATATTACTCTATGGTACGCGACAGATAAAGTTGCAATAAATTACATTGACCCCATTGCACCCTAATATCCCTTCGTAGATACTCGAACATTAAATTATAAAACGTTTTTCATTACTAGACAACGTTAAGGATCACGATAGAAGTCGATTCAGGACAGCTTTATGTCTTTTGTTCTGTTTTAATTGGTGCCGAACATCTGCAAGAAACCGAACCCTTATTATAGGATCATTCGGGTGTCTGTCTATCCATCTGTCACACCCAGTTTTCTCCGGATCGACTGGGCCGATTCTGTTAAAATTTGGTAAACATATGGACTTCTATGACCCAACCACGGACGCTTTGCGTAAATAAATAAATGTTTATTACGAACAAAAAAACATTTTTCTTTAATTTTCTAGTTTGACCCCCAAAAGGGGGCCACTTTTGGGGGTCAAACTAGAAAATTAAAGAAAAATGTTTTTCAAACTGTATCGTGTGACATACCAAATGAAAGGGCTTACTGTGAGGGTTTTAATTATATATTTTTCATAATTTTAAAATAAATATTTTAGAACTTATTCAAGAAGACCAAAAATGACCATTCCATTTCCATCTCCGAAACTACAGAGTCTAAAATTTTGAAAAAAATGCATATAATAGTCCTATACCTAAAGATTACAGGAAAACCTATAAGTCTGTAGTGTTAAAATAACATGTTACAAAAAGGATATTGGTTCGGAACCCTTTGCACGCGAGTTCGATTCGCACTTGGCCAGTTTTTGATATTAAGAAAGTCGATCTATGTATGTGGGTCAATGGCCGTTATTGCACATTTATCTGGCGCCTACCATAGTCTAACTGACCAATTTCCCGAATTTCCAGGCCACATTTCCTATTTTTATCCCTAAAATCTTTATTCGGACTATTAGCAAAATGTTTTTAATCAATTCGGTCCATTTTTTCTCACGGGATGCTCCCACGAACATCATGTAATTTTTGTCAATCATTTATTCTGTTAAAAAATTAAGTTGTCCTGCCCCATTTAAAACGAACTTACCTACTCGCAGTGTAAGGGATGTTTTTGTGTGTAGGTTTTTTAGCAAACACAATCTGATAAAATCAGCAAATTAACAATACTCAATAAGCTCTTAGTTTTACACAACGGGGTCGTATCTCTAAAACATTTTCGCATATTGAATTCAGTGAAACTTTATATAGCGTATGTCACCCGGAATATCATTGTGAATCGATTGATACCACATTCATCAAAATCGGTTCAGTAGTTTAAACACTGTGGTGGAACATACGCACATACATACATACATAGACAGGTAAAATCATAACCCTTCCTTTTGGCTGTGCCGTATTCGGGTAAAAAAAGCTTTGCTTCAAGACACAAAACTCTTTGCTTATGAATACATAAGTAGAAGCAATATTACATTATCTGTCGTCCAATATAAGACGTACTTATGTATGAGAAGCTTTTTTATTTCATCTTTCTTTCCTTAACGAACATGAGTTAATATCGTACGCAACACATATTACGTCTTATTTCGACGGTAGATATATTAATTTCTCGGAGAATGTTTGCCTACCCTCCGTTTGTTATGATGGCTTGTTTATGATATAAATAAGGGGCAAAAAGGGTGCGGATATGGGAGCATGGTGAACTGTGAATGTGTGTATTTTGAGTTTTATTCGACTGAAATAATATACTTACAACCCTCATATCTTTAAAGTCAGAGTGAACAGGCTCCTTCTGGGTAAGCTCGCTTCATTGTAGATTTTGTCTCTGTCATCTCTGACCTAGACTAGAGCCAAGAACAAACCCAACTCAAAAAAAAAAACACGTAACTAAATCTGTGGCTTGGCTCGTTTCTTCTTTCTTAGAGAAGTCCTTGTTAAATATTTAACAGATACTGTTAATAATACACGTAATTGAAGAAAACAACTCATTATTCTTTGTATGACCTCACATTTATATAACGTAAAAAAACAAATGCTCTTGTGTTGCCAGCACAAGTTTACCCACCTACCATAAAGAACAGATACAAGCAATCAAATTGTTTTTACGTTTTTTAACCATTTTGGTTAAAACTATTATTGCCATTTAATAGATATTATCATCACGTGACAATAATATTATAAATATGTTTTAATTTATTATCGCTTGTCGTTAGCTGATGCAATATTATTACAATTTAACGTCACCATTTCATCAGTGTACAACTACATAATAAAGTAGTTAGTTTAATTTATTAAACTGTATTTATTAGCATAATTAATGATGAAATATCTTGTGGGCTGGTACCTACTGCTGGTACTTCGTGGTCCAACATAAGGTGTTAATAAAACACAGTACAAAAACGTTTAATCATCTAAATGAATCACAATTTAACAGATGAAATCATCAAATGACTCCTCCCGCTCTAGGTGGAGCAGAAGGAAGTGTCAGGATCTTGCTGACTAAAACCCATCCGTTTTCCTCGAGATACCTAACTAAGAGTGAAGACGAATAAAAGGCTTGAATAGCAATAACGAAGAACATATTTTAAAGGGGATCGAACCTATGTGGCATAGCACCTTGCCGCCATTTTCATTTCATTTTCAAAGTTGCGGCGCACAATCTAACATGCATATATGGGTAGAGGAAACTTCAACAAACAAGAAGTGTTAGGAACATGGTGCCCTAAAGAGTCACAATGCCGAGATATTTCGAGGTAAAGTCACCATGACTCTTTTCACATATTTCGAGGTAAAGTCACTTGTATGTAAGTGTCCTCTACCCATGTATAAATGTTTCATCGAGCGCCATGCTTTTGAAAAAAAAATGGCTGAGGGCTACGCCAGCTGTCATAAAAAAAATGGTCGAACCTCTTTATGCAATAAAGAATCCCTACATTTTACATAGACTAACAAGGTCGCTTTTGAAAACGGCTCCGAAGTATTTCACCTAACTGGCACGTTGGTACGTATAGCATTATGTGAATAGAAAAGGGACAAGCTTATTATCAAATCAATAAACGTGATTATATCGAAACGCCACTATAAATGAACAGGTTCAGAAGTGCCACTGGGTACGGAACTGAAAGTTAAACGGGGCTTTGTAAAAAAAAAACCTTTTTTAAAGTATTTTTAGACTCACTTGATGGCAAGCTACGCGTGGTCGACGATGGAGCACGCTTGCCTAGAAGTCACCTCTTGACTTAAGTGGGAACATGGGCGGCGAGACTTGGTATTTAAAAAGTCATAATTCGAGGTTTGGCTCTCGACTGTTTTCTCCTCCAATATTCGACCAATTTTAGAGATATTTCACAAACTGAATAAGAAGGATATATACTGTGTTCCTATATTTTCCTTAAATATTTGCATTGTATAGACTCAATTTATTTAGCAATGTATAATTTCATCCATTTTAACGGCACATGTGTGAGTACTGTGAGTACCTTAAACTTAAGCTATAGCTATCAGTTTTAGGTTTGTTTTTGACTTGAATGTACCCTGGCGGTTGGGAGTGTCATGCTCACACAAAAGTCTGGCTGATGGTGGCGTATGCGTTGGATCATTTGGCTCCCTCCAAAATGGTTGAGCATAATGGTGCTAGCGCATGCGTCATGTTCGTGAACGGGCGCTGTCAGTGGGACTGGTCATTTCTCAGTTGCCATGTTTTATTTTAAATATTTCTTTGAATTGTAGCTTTTTTCCCGGACGCTTTTATCCTGCTCGTCTTTAACATCGTTCTCACATGTTTGTATAATTTCAACTTGATGTAAACAAAACTTTGTAACAAATTGTTATTTTTAAAAGAGTGTCCGTGGAGTTTCTTGCACGTTCTTCTCCATAGAGATCTACGCTTTGGAACGTGCAAATAAATTCATCTTTTTGGACTGACCGACCTTCATCATCACTTCATCTTTTTGAAATATACGTTTTAATTTGATTTGCTTCCTCAAGGAGCTTTCCACAAACCGCACCTTCTGTCTCCATCTCCGCCATGAACCAACTCTCGCTGCGCCGGCGCACGCTGCAAGAGGCCCGGGGCGACGAGCGCGGGGCGCGAAGGGGGGCGGTTGGGCAATACATCAGTGCTACCTTTCTAATGACTGGCGCCGGCGCCGCGAAGAAAGCGCCGAGACGGACCGACACGTAAATTGTGCGTTACGATATAATATTGTGGTTTAATTAGGTCTCGAATACGATAAGGTTTCCACTTGATTTGATATAGAAGTGGAAGGGGCTGTTGTCTATCTAAAGGGCATTAATAGGGTCAAAGAAAGGTAAATCTCTGAAGGTTCCACGGCAGCGGTAACCTTCAAAAGATGACGCTTTTCGCACAGCATTTTCTTCCTAAACAGCTAGGCAACGATTGCTACCCAATGCGACCAAAACCTTGAATAAGACCCAATGCTTACATCAACAGCTATCCGTTGAGCTACTGTCAATAGTAAGCATAGTAGAGGTGTTCCCTAATCACATTCGGCTCTTCTTACTTTTCTATTTAACATGTTATAACAGCGCACCAATGCCTAAGCTAGGAACCACAGTTTTCAAACTGAAGGGCTTGAAATAGTTGCGGAATATGTTCGAAAGAGTCACCGCGGCCCCTGCGCGGCGACTTTGTGTTCTTTGAAACACAAAGGGCATCTAGAGGAACACGGATGGGTTTTAGTTAGTAAGAGCCTGACACTACCTTCCGTTCCGCCAAAAGTGGAAGGAGCCATTTGATGATAAAAACAGGTTTGAAAAAAGTTTCAAAAAGGTCATTCACTGAAGGTTTCGTGGATACAGTTTGATGAAACTTTATCACAAAGCTCTCATTCTTGATTAGCTAGTTTAACCAAGTCGCGGGCAAAAAATTGTAATATCAAAAATGTGAAAGTTTGTTCGGACAGATTTTTGTAATTCGTTCGCGGAAGAACCACTAAATGGATTTGTATGAAATGTTACATACATTTACAGCCTTAATCATAAACAAAAATAACCACATGAGTAGTGTCAATACTGTTGAATTTAGAATCTGCTAATCAGAGGGCCGAGCACGAACATTTTGACGTATAGTACCTACTTACGTAAACGTAAGTGAAATTTGAATGTGAAAACTACAACCCCATAGTATTTTGGTTTAATTTTATGAGAGTATTACTATTTATATCATTCAGAGTTTGAATATAAAAATAAAATTCAAATAAATATTATGTGAGTAACGAGTACTGTAGCTATGGTACGTTACGTTACTATACGTCAACAATATTCGTGCTAGGCCCCCAGTATGTTAACTAGTCATTTGGTTAGATTTTTTATGAATTTTCAATTCAACCCATTTTTAAGCCACGTTAATAATCGCATGTCAGTCGCAATCTTTCAACAATGTATGAAAATTGTGGCTTTTTGACAGTTTGCGACTAAAATGCAACGTTTCTTAAACAATAGTACAATTATTTATTGGCTCTCAGATAGTTTATAATCCGGATTAACGCAGAACACACACCACACACACACACACACACACCACACACTTTTTTATCCAGGGAGTGTATTCCCTTGGGAGTATTTCCGAATTTCGCGTGATCGAAATCGTTGAAAGAAGCAAGTAGGAACATACCTATGTATGTAAGCCCCATCACATCTTTCGCCTCTTCATAATTTGATAAAGCATTACCTACCAGCATCACACCATAGCCTCAGGGAGCACACTTAAAAAGCAACTCATTGTATAGAAACGTATCTCGCCGTGACCTTTCCAAGCTGCGGGTACAGTTAGCAGCGCCCTGGGGCTTTGCCCTCCAGATCTGTGATTACCAACCGGTACCAGCAGGTAGGTGCTACAGCTTCGCTAGATCTTTGAAGGTTTAACGTTTCATTAAACACTGGTTACTGTAGAACCGATATTTTGGATACACAAGTGACTATTTTCCCTGGATTTGGGATCGTAATTTTTTTTATAACAAAGTACGACTATGGTTTTATTTTTTTAATTAAAGCAATTATTATTATTGTTTTAACATACATAAGAGACACATAAAGTTTGTGTATTGTCAAAACCAACCAGCAAGATATCAAGAAAATCATTACATTTTGATTGACTCACTCCCAACAAAAGGTTTCACATGTTGTTTGATCTTAATACTTTCTTTATTTAAGTACCTCTTACTACACACATCTCTAGATATCTTTACAAAGTATGTAGGTACATGTACCTTTTTTTAAGCATGGGAAATCATTAAGTGACTCCTCCCGCTCTGGGCGAAGCAGAAGGGAGTGTCAGACTCTTACTGACTAAAACCCATCCGTGTTCCTCCTAATGCCCTTTGCGGTCCAGGGCCGCGGTGACTCTTTCGAAAAAATTCGGCAGATTGTAGATTGTTGTTTGGAATCAGGATCGTAGGCATAGATCCAAGATTCGTCACCACTGATGATGTGGTAGACGTGATTTGACTCTCCTCGGTTGAACCTTTGCAGAATTTTCTTACACCATCTGACGCGGGCTGCCTTGTTATCTTCTAAAGTTGTAAAAAATTATTGCACGAACATTTTCCTTAGAAAGATTCATTTTCGTACGTAACCTGACAGATTCCAATCGACGCTGTGACTAAACAATAGCATTAATCCTAATACCTACTATCAACTGTTTTGAGATTCAAAATTTAAACACATTCAAATATAGAACAGTTCCAAATTCAAAATTGCCGGGAAATATGGAAACGACAGAACTAAAAAGGTATGCCTAGTAGTAAATCATACTAGACAATTTGCGCGAAATAGGGTCAACCATGTTTTTTGATTCCAGACAAACATTGATATGACGTAAATATAGTCTCGATTACAAAAAAACAAGTCAATAGTTTATCAGTAATACTTTAATTATGATAGTACAATATATACAAACAGAATACCTACTCGCGTACACGTGGCATCTGTTTTTATGTTATGTACTAGCTGTACATAATGGTGAGTCAATTTTGATTGCCATAACATTCCGTTGTTAATGAGATAAATCAGTGTGTACATGAGGTATGTAAATAGATACCTACATGATTTTGCACTTTATATAATATGTACTGACTGGTTCTAAGTAGATGAAATCGGATTAGGCTTGGTATTAATTCTGAAGCACGTGTAGGCTACAGTTTGTCTAACAAAAACTACAAAATGAATCTCCCTAGACTTTTCCCAATCATATTGGGATCGGTTTGGAAACCGATCTAACCGGATAAGTACCTACCAGAATTTTAAATAGAGCGACAGCATATCTTACCTCCAAAACCCAGTAACTGGGTATAATAACCAGCACGAGCCATGAGCACACTCTCCTGTGGTTGGTTTGACGACGACAATACTCATCGACTGCTGCGCTTGCAAGTTTCGTTCGCCCGCCCGCCGTTGGCAAGATCACCCTGCTGTATTCATCTGTGCTCACGACTAATGCCGGCTACTATAACACGATACTCCTTGGCAAGACTTGTGTCAGACTTTTCTGGCTTCTGACTATCCGTTACGAGTTTACGACTGTCAAAGAACTTCAAATGACAGCCGGAACCGCTTAAGAGGGGACTCTAGTCCCGAGGAATTTGAAAAATAGGTATTTGAATAGACTATTGCTGATGCCGTCGCGCTGCGCCCTATCAAGTAACGTGCGATAGCGACAACTGCAGCAGAGGCTGATTTTACCTATAAAAGAGAAACAATAGAGGCAGTATTAATTCGATCTAGAGTTTTTGGAAAAAATAATTGCTCTAGCAGCATTATCCGCGAAGAAAACAGCGGAATGCGTTTGTATGGAGAAAGGCCCAAGAGTTACCGACTAGAGTTCCCTCTTGACGCGCTTTTCAAGCCACGGAGGATTCTCGGTACGTAACGAATGATCACCCATCCACGAACCGACCTTGTTAAGCGTCGCTTAACTTCGAATATCGACCCATCCGGCTGTTAATATTTAGCTACGAGCTCTTACAAAAAGACGTCGCTTTTATGTGATCGTTCATTCTGGTCACATTGCGTATAGGTCTAGTACGTTTTCCCTAAGCGTCAATGGATCCGACCGGAATTAAATGCCTCAGGCCAGTGACAAAGGGCACCGCCTCAGGACCTTTCAGGATTGGGTCAAAGGCGTCAACCCACTTAATGGTTTGATCAATGGGGTGATGACCCATTTTAGGAATATTGTCTTGTTTCAGAAGTAATCAGTAGATCTCAATAGCTAAGTAAATGTATAGATCGTAAGCGTGTGTATAAATCGAAAGTATAATTAGTAAATTTATTTGAGACGGCAATACAGTAGGAAGTTACCTACGAATATTTTTTCGTAAATACAGCCAGAAGCTCTGCCTACTACGCCATGTACACAGAAAAAATGTATCCTCCCGAATGCTCAGCTAATTGTATTTGTTCCGGTTTGCGCCAAAGCGAGCAACTTCCGAACAAGCAGCGCGCAGCGTTCCCACCAAATGGAATACATGTTTGAACGCCTGATGAAATTGTTATAGCAAAAATGTATTTATGCAATTCAATAATAACATATTTCTCGCTCATATTTGGTAATATTTGTTGAGGATGATAGGGAAACGTTTACGAGATAATAACAAGCATTATTATATTATTATGTAATGGCGCAAATGTTGGCATGTTTTTTCATTTCCGAAATCGAGTTGGAAAGGGCCAGTAAGCACCTAGTAGCACACTTCCAGAACATTTTTTCTACTTTGGTATAGTAGGCCTTTCAATAACATAAATAGAACAATATTTCCACATAAAATACCAAAACTAATACATAAAAAACACACTAATCACCAGTTAGTAAACGAGATTCTTGTAGAAGGTATTTTCCACTTATTATGTAGAATGCTAAGCGTACATAAACTTCTTAAAGAAAAGAACAGGTACAATATTATGTCATAAAAAAATTGGTTTCTAAAGAAAATACCTTCGTATATCTTCCGAAAAATATCTTCCTTCCGACGCAAAAACAACAAACAAAGATAAATAGCGGAAAGTTTTTCAGGAAAGAATATAATCGCTTCACTTTTCCTTACAAAACAAATCTGAGTAATTCATACTTTGACTCTTAAGCGTGGGATGAAACGACTCCTATTATTATTAGTAAGAACGTACTTACCTACTTACTTTGTATTTTGGCACGATTTTCAGGGAATTTTGTCAAAGCAATTCTAATAAGAATAAATATACCTACTTTAGTTTTGCGACATGCCCTAAAGTCCAGTAGCTAGTTCGGACCTTGTGTGTAACGTTAGGTGTTACATTCAATATTGTTAAGTTAGGAAAAACATTACCTCCTTCTGGGGCAGTCGGGTGAGAAAGGTCAATAAATTTTACATTTTGTTAAGGATTACGGATGAGGCGAAGGATGTTCAAGACAAATTATACTCCGAGGTTTGCTGTAAGATAATCCAATACAGGGTTAAGCTCGTTTTTGTACATACGCTGTCCTATTGTATTTGTATATTATTGTGTGCCTACAAATATAGACTAAGGATCTAAGAGACACGTGTGAAGCCCACACTTTGGACACGTGTATCTCAACAATGTTACCATGTAATCTAAGTAATAAAAATAGATACACAAGTCTTCTTAGCCGGGACAAACATTAAAGTGTAATAATATTATTCTGACCTACATATTGGGAAAGAATTTTCCGAGAACATCATTCTATTACGTCAAGATATTAAATTTCCTATTGTTTTTCTGGGACATTTAAGGACAAGTACAGCTTGTTTTAACTGTAAGAGGAATCAGAACGCCTTTACGTATCGGTTTACGCTGAATACCAGCGCCCTCGTGCATGGACCTCGGCATAATGCTGAGCGTAAGCCGTTTCGCGCGGTAGTTACGCATATTTCCGTCAAGGATTTATCTAGGTATTTAATTTTATAATTTGTGTATATCTTTATAACCACCTGTTTCTGTATTTTAGGCTTTTGAAACATTGATTTCTGTGTGTCATTTTTCGTGCGAATAAACAGTTTTTCTATATTTCTTCAGTTTGATGCTGAATGTTTTGGAGCTGTATAGTCCAGGTTCGGTTCCCAGGATGAGCCAGTTTTAATCTGCTTGCCTAAGGATAAGAACAAAATATATTTCAGGTCGAATGTCACTTTTGAGGGATAGGTACTTAATTCTTTTCATTAACTTCTCTCTGTTATTACCGCTCCCAAAGACAGTCAAAGTGTCAGTTTCCCAAACTTAATAAAGATAAGTTTGACCAACTTATGTAATCTATCTACTTAGGAGTATGATCGTAAAAGCTAAGCACCTACGTAATTGCTCGGAGTCGCGAGGGATTGCGGGTAGTTTCGCTACGATATGGAAAACCGTAAAATTACATACGACTGGTAATTAAGTGATTACTAAGAGTAGCTGGTATCGACCGGTAGGTAGATGCAGGCTGCACAACTTTCTTTTCCTAGGAAATCTGCTGGCAAACTAGCTTTTATCCACGGGTCCGTTTCTGAATATTAAACTTAGATGCCGTTACAAAGATTGATTTTCTTAGAACTTGCTCTTGGCTTTCGTAGTGAGGCTGTAGCAATAAAGTGAGGTGACCTATTTAGCTCTGTTACTATGTGCTCCTAAGGTAAGTAAATTGAAGGCTAGTTTGAGATCAAATTAAAAGATTTAGGGTATTGTTATTTAGTCCAGCTTTGAAAGAAATCAGAAACTGAAACTGCAGCTACTTTTGACTGCGACAAAATTTGTTAATACACGTTTTTAAGTCCCTGTTCCATCATTGTCGTACCATTTGGGAATACTGTAATTATTATGGTGGAGTTACAATTAAAGAGGAGAATTCCCTGTAGTTTTTTGATTGTCTAGAAACTACAGTGATAAACTGGGCGTCTACAGTAAATAGGTTACTTTTTAATGCAAATTTAGCCGGTGGTCCCGGCCGCTAAATGGCGGTCGTCAAATAACCATGTCAGAGGCCCTTGAAGCGATTTAGAAACTCTGACACTAGGATGTGCCCACACGATAAGAAAAAGAATGCAAATTTGCTCCATCTTCGACCACATCATCTTTTACCATCAGGTGAAATAGTGGTAAAAGCGAGTCTGTTAATAATAATAAAATAACTTATAAATCTTTTCTTTTTACAAACACACAGAAACACAAACCACATTAACTTGGCACAAGACATTTCTAGACCGTAACCGTGTCTCGCTAAGCGATCATTAGTGTTTAGCACGAAATATAAATTATTGAGCTGCGCCGGAGTCTGTATTGATCACGTTTTTAGTCGCAGCTCCAAATAAGCGTCTACGTGAAAAGGAACGTGTGGAGGAATGCTATCGGTGTCGGTCTGTTTGCCACTTGGTTTCTGTGCCTGATAAGGGGAGAGAACTGTTTGTTTTAACTGAGAGACAAAACAGTTGAAAACTAATTTGGAATTATTATTGAAAAACCATAATTCAATATAGTCTGTTTTTTTTTAATCCCAGAGACTAGATTGACAAGTGCATATGGCAAATTGACATAGATTACAATAGCATTTAAGTTTATTCTATTCTGTATTTTAATATGGCAAGCAATGCCGATGTCGACTATTCTGCCAATGTCTAAAGTAGATTGACGCATTTAAGTCAGTTTTGACATTTGCGCTTGTCAATTTAGTCTCCGGGATTAAAAAACAAACTATAGATTCTTTATTGCTACTTCACACTTTGTTATAACTTGATAGGTATACTTAATGACAGTTTTTTGTAGGTAAGAAAATTTTTCAGTCGCGTACCATTTTTGCTGTGAAAAATTAAGTTTGGCAAAGGGATCTGTGTTCGCTAGATGATGCCGCAGATTTTTAAAACCCCTTTTCCCTTTTGCAACCAGATACCAAAAAGTACAAGGTCTCACTCAGACCCAGTTCTTTGCCTAAATTTCTAAAGAATTTCGCTAAATCCTTTCTTTTTTTATGGCACCGTACATGTCACACAACTCTACATCTCGTAATCAAAACTTTCGCTAATACCTTCCTGCAATAAAACGGAACGTCTCCCCAAACATACTACCATAACTGGGGACGATAATATCATCTCTGCTACAACAACTACGTAGTATATGACAATAATGCGCAGAGGGCGCCACCGAACGATGCACCAACACATTACTACCAGGGTAATGTCTGATTGCGCAGCTTGGATTCATGAAGCTTGGAATAGAAGTTTTTTTTTTTTTTATTTGTTAGGGACAAAAAACAGTTACATGCCAGGTATAACAAAAGATTCTTAAATTAACCTTACTTAGAAATACAATTATGCATAACCTATTCCATGTTTATGTTACTACACATGTAACCATTGTCACCATTGTCCACGAATTCACAAAAAAAAGTTAATAGAAAACAGACATACAGTATGCATTATAAAAGACTATTAAGAGGAAGAAGAAAGAAACAAAATATATACATATACAATACTTTAGAATTTAGTAACTCAATAGCAAGGCAAGACCTTAAAACTTTGTTTGGAAAGAGTAAATATGTCAAGCTCCATAAAGTGAGTGTCGTACGCATCAACAAGGCGACGAAGAGGCACTCGCACCCCTGCGCTAGTCCGCCACGAGTTTGTGAACAGCCGAGGCACACGTACCCCGCGAAGCATGACAGATCTAGGTACTATATAATGTAGACTATTTGATAAAGGAATGCAGTCGAATCTATTAGTACATGTACCATGCAGCATCGTTACACCAAGAAGAAATCGTCTAGATTACAAACTAAGAATATTGTAACGTTTCAGTAATTGTTTATAGGAGACTTCAGGATCAATCAATCTGTCTAGCCTTTTACCAGCTATGTTGGGTCGACTTCTAGTCTATCGGGATGCAGCTGAATACCAGTATTTGACACGGAGAGATTGCTTATCTGACCAGTACGTCTACCATGAGTTTTATCAATCTATACTCGCTAGCGAGTGTAGTTACGAAAATGTATGAAAACTTAAAAAAACATGTTTCTAATTTATTTGTTTAAGTTGTTAACTAACAAGCAAGCAGGTTGTAAGTAAAACTTTAGTGAACAACCAAAAAAATAAATTAGAAACTTGTTTTTTTTAAATATTTCATAAATTTGTTTAAATACAGTCGCTAGCGAGTATAGATTGATAAAACTCATGGTAGACGTACAGGTACTGAGAAAAACGATACCCCTTTCATACCAATACTGGTGGCAGGATTTATAGCTTCTTACTATCCCGTTACGACTGTCAAGGATGGTCAAATTACCGTCGGGACTAAGGGCTTAACGTGCTTACAAAAGCACGGAGGTTACTCGTATGTAGTGGATGATCAGCCATCCACAGACCAACCTCGGCAGGCGTTGCTTAACCTTGAAAACCGACCCATACGCCTGCTATTTAGATCAAGCCAGAAGTTAACCCACCAGTAAATAAGCTAAAACATATTTGCTTCCTGAGTGAATTATATTATGTCGGGTTGTGCTTACGCAACGGCCATGACAGTTCCGGCCTTTAAGCCTGAAAAATAGGTCAGGGTTGTTCCAGTTGAATGTATTTAACACGTGTTTTGGTCTCCTTGAGAGCACCTGGAAAATATACTTACTTATCAAAAGTAGGTAATGGAATCGAACATAAAACACTATGGGAATACATACATAGCTTAGAAGTACTTTTCAGAGGATCGCTTTTATCTTGAGAAATACTGAAAAACTAAGAACTGTATGAAGAAAGAAACTAGAAATCTTCTTATTTACCTGAAACTTTATATAATTGTTTCTGAAGCTTTATCATTTTGCAATCTGCAATCTTTCATTTAGAATTCCTTATCCATCTGATCAGGCAGGTTAATCCGAGTGCTTGAAGGCAGGGGAACATGTAATGACATATTTATTTAGACTGCCCGCCGCGAGGGGGCGGTAAGGGGGCGGTAATTGCATTCTTCATGTAATACATGACTGACTGGATTCAATATTAGGAGCGTTTAGCAAATACCGTTGAATTGTAATAAATTGGGGAGATTGAACGGAGATTACATTTTTTTGTACTTATCGCATCTAAAACACGATATTTGATTTATCACAATCTCAAAATATTCAAATAAAAATTCCAACTCGAATGTATTATTGCTCGTATTTGGTAAATGGTACCTGATATACATTAAAATTACTTTACGTTTTTGCCTAATAAAGAAATACTGTGGGTAGGTACTAATATTTATGGAGCAAAGGGTTGACAAAAATGGAAAGACGAAAGGGATGACTGCCTTGCAGTGGGACACACCTGGCAAGTAAAAAAAAATATATTTCTTGCTTTGTCATTTTGATGGCAAAAAATAGTTCTATTGTATTCTTATGCTCTGATCAGCCTGATCATACCTATCGATGATGTGGAAAATATAAGTAAAATACGGTCATAACTCCGACATACCTGTATGTCGGAGTTATTACCGTATTTTATGAGAAAAAAGATGAACAAAAGTCCTCCTTAAACCAAACATTTAATTTCAGGAAGTAAGTACCTACCTATTTTATCTAGACCTTGATAAATAAATTGTTAATTCCAAGGCTAAAAACTCCATCATACCGAGATACCAACGAGCACTTTCATGATAATAAATTATACTTTGTAAACACTGCTGAGCCCTCTATTTACTCTGAGCCGATAAATAGTACAGAAATAGGAGCCACTAGCCGAAATATTATAAAAATACAGTCAATATCGCACGAAACAAAGGCAGCATAATATACCACTGTACAGGCATGCACAGAAGACTCACATCTTAAGACACGCTAGAATATTTACTAGGATCATAACAAGTAGCCAAAAAACCGAGTACGTAAGTACTAAAAATGAAGAAATCACAATTAATATAAACTTTAGATATTATAACTTGTAACAGAATAAACGCTAAACCTTAAAAGGGGTCATTGTACACATTATGAACAACGTTTATTATGGGACCAACAATGAAATGTGTAAACAACTGATTGTTTTTCACGATTTCGAGGTTGGTCCCATTGTAAAAGTTGTTCTAGGGTTCCGAACATTGGCAAGAAACGGAACCCTTATAGGATCTAACTACGAAATAACTACAGCTTATGAATATAAATAAATCTAGATTATTTACATTAATAAGGCTAAAATGTCAAATGAGAAAATTATTTATACAGAGTTCACCTTCTGTCCGTTCCACGGTTATCTAATAAACTATGTTTAAAACGATAGCAAACACCATTGTTGGCGGTTCAAGGTCGAAAAACATATTAAACGAGCGCCTAATATATTGAGCCGTATAAAAATTAATGCTTTTGTTCTAATATAATCTGTTATTTACACACGGTAGAGGAAAAGTGGGGATTTTGTTATTGCAATGTGTTTTTATGTTACCTATTCCTGTTTATGAATGTGAGATAATAATATGATTATTTTATTGAGGTAGAGTTAAATAGTTTTGTTTTTTTTGTTAATGCGTTTTGAACCGCCTACTTTAAGGTAATGTCCCATTTAAAGAAGGGTGACCCTCTTTCTCTTAAACAGGCACAATTCTTGAGTATTAGCGACATTAATGAGAAAACAATAATTAAATAGTAAGCATTTATTCAATTCAAAAATACAGCAACAAACAGACTAAAAGAAAATAATCTTTTTTTTACTATTAATAGGCGTACGTTTGACCACTAGCTCACCTGATGGTAAGCGATGATGTGGTCGAAGATGGAGCACGCTTGCCTAGAAGTAACCTATTCAGTTCCGTTACTGAGTGACTAAGTGATTTAGTGACGGACAGACAACGCACAGCCGAAACTACTGGTCGTAGAAAGCTGAAATTTGGCATGAAGGACTTCCCGATATTATTACGGGAACAGGAAAAAACGGGATTTGTGCGTAGGAAGTCGCGGGCATAAGCCAATACCTACGTATTATAAAATGATTCAGTACAAAATGTACAGTAGCGTGCCTATATTGAATGGGTTACCATTTTAGCGTCTGTTGGGCATCAAAACCCCATAAAACATTTTCTCAATAATCCAATCCAGGAACCCATCACTCAGCAGCCTCATTTGCCACCACTAAACCCATGAGTCAGTCAACAACTGAACAACACCATCAATAATCCATAACCTCATAATTACTCACCGTCCCCCATCTTGGATAAGTTATGAAACTACGAATAAATGATACCCAGCAGAGCTATACAACAACCGCTTAATTAAACTAAGAATCGAGTTCAATTCTGAGCCAAATTACGAGTGAAAATGGCCAGAAATGGCCACAATATGGGCCACACGTTAAATAATAGCCGCTATTAATTACGAGCCAGACCAGAACTAGCCAATAACACGAATGTCCTGGTGAAAGCGTACGGGGATACAGTTGGGACGGATCTGTCGAGGTTTGTGGGAATAAAAATGTTAACGTACAATCGATGAAGTTTAAATCGTAACATGCTCAACGGGTTCGGAATCTAATGTAACAAGTTGAAAACAAACGTTTTGATGCAAGTGTCCAAAGTTTTTACCTCTTTTATGTGTTCTGTGGTTACAGCAGAGGTGGGATTGGTCGAGAGAGCAATGACAAAAATTCACGCGAAGCTAACAACGCTGCGACAATTCTCAACACACTTACGACGATAAATAAATAAAACATTATTTTGTTACGAATATTAGTGAGAACTAAGTTTTTATCTTAAGTGTTATTCGATTTTTATAGAGGCCTCTTCATAAAAATCGAACAAATCGTAGAAAGTTTTCCCAACGAAGCTGCTTCGTTGGAAAATACTCTCTACGATTTGTAACGGTGAAACAAAACATTTGTTCTGTAGTAATTAACTTTATGAAATAATCTTATAGAATGTGATGCCAATCACGTATTGACTACGGATAATTACATCTCTATAGAACTTCTATGTAAAGCTTTTATATCAATTCTCTACAGACAGAGTATACTTGTCAAAAACAAATGGTTGCTTACAGTATAATCTTATAAGGTTAATTAGTTTCAACTCAATCACAGCTGAATCAATGGAGCTCATTATCACATCCACTTTATGAATACAGCTGTTGATACGTCGTTAAATAAACATAGATGGATCATTGTTACATGGACTATATAGTTACAGACAACTTTTTAATCTAGATATGTATGATTTTCATATGCAACGAACATAGTTTATATTACAGTTTGCGTAACAAACAAAGGATAATCTACTAGCTGTTGCCCGCGGCTTCGCTCTTGTTTACTTACTTTACCGGCAAAACCGTCGCCAGGGTGCCATCTACCTCTGTACCAAAATTCATAAAAATCTGTTCAGGGATTTAGACGTAAAAGCGTAACAAACTCTCCATCGCAATTATAAATAGTTAGGAAGTTACGAAAAAGGTACCTACATATTTTCAAGATCAACTTTACAATGCACATTTCATCCCCGTATATTTCCTCTAAAAGCGATCAGGATTACTATTTCCATTACGAACAGCAATTACGACAATATCGCCGAACTTCCAACTAACCTTTCACTGCTGCTCCCACATCCCAATTTCCCATTCTCATAGAACACTAGCGAGCAATGTAACACAAAGAAAGGAAAATTTTCGACAAAGAAAATGCAGGGAAGCGATGTAAATTATGGTGTAATTTGACAAATGGCGGGCGAATATAACGTAATGGTTAACAATTTATTAAATTTTGAATCCCCGAGCTTCAGGCGAGTAACAGAATGGTCCTGAGGTGGCCAGTAATGACTTCGTATTTCCACCACTGGCTCCGGAGCCACCACAGTAGGCATTTCGTTAGAGTTTCAAGGTTACTTGATTATTCCCTAATTGCTAGCCGTTTCACCACAATTTGTGATAACAATTCGCCAAGTATTTAGTTACTGGTTTCCGTAATTTGGTGAGCTTCTGTCGGGTTTCGTTATTTTGATAAAGGGATGATTTCTAAGATTGTTTCATCTTTGTGATTGATTTAGTAAGTAGAATTTATTTTGAGATGTCTCTGTGTACAACAATGGGTTTGTTATTTAGATATTAATGTACATAGGTGTGTTTACTTATGAAAATCATAACAAGATGGAATCAATTAGATCTTCTTATTTTCAAGTCGATAGTTAACTCTTTATATTGTTTTGGCCCTGTACAGTAGGTGGCTACGTTAATTGCAGCATCGGTGGCGTTCATTACATCCTCCAAAGTACAGGAGAATGGGAACTTGGGGCACTCCAACGTGTGGTTCATGTTCTGAACAGGGGGCATCGCACATACATCAGGTATCCGACAGATCTATAAAACCCCATTTCGTTGTGTTTACCGCTATCACAAAGGTTTTTTCGGTCATTTATCTGTTCGTTAACTCTATTTGTCATAACCCCATTGGTAAGTGGTTAACGGACAGATAAACGACCGATAAACTACCTCAGAAGCTGGCCATATAATAATATAGCATCTAATACTTAAGTTTAATGCATATTTCTTCACAAAGAAAGAAAACTAATTTATTCGGCACACACGGATTCACAAAAGAAAATATTATGAAAGATCCCAAGTTCTGAGAATTATCTAGACTAGAACTCAACAGCTAGGGCTTATCACTGTGGAGTCCGTGGTGCATAAGCCGGTGATTTCAAAGCTTTGAAGATAACTGCTCCAAGAGAGTTTGTCTACTACGAGCACAAAGACGCGTTATGACAACAAAGGAGTGAACAGAACTCCGTCTGAAAACTATTATACAGCTTAAAGGCGAAAACCCACCGCGGCGCATGCTGTGCACGGGCACGCGGCGCATTTTAGCTGCACGGTTTCATTTGTTTAACAACGTGAGTCTACGTTTCCACTGCAATACACACTACACACGCCTCCGTGGCACAAGGCGTATCTCAAAACTGTGCTGCGATACAGTTGTACATAATCGTGGGTTATTATTCGTGTAGGTATAGCATGTACCGCATGTACAGCGTGCATGGCGTTGGCAGCGTTGTGCAATGTGAGCGCCATATACGATACAAGCAAGTCATGCGTAGCGTGTCCGTGGGTTGCAGTGGAGACAATCACATACATTTTCTTGCAAAGTGAAGCTTAACACACGTGTGTAGCGTCTCCATGCGCCGCGGTGGGTCTATGCCTTTATTGTTTTACCTTTGTCCTGTGTCATTCCTGTTTGCATAACAGCAGCCGCACGTGTCGATCTTCAAGGTTAAGCAACGCTAGCCGAGGTCGGTCTGTGGATGGGTGACCATCCTGTACATACCAAGACTCACTGTGCCTTGGAAAGCACGTGAAGCCATTGGTCCCGGTCTGTGATTTGTAGATCTTTTAGATTGACAGAAGCCAGAAATCTCTAACCTTGCTAAGAGGTATCGTGTGAGTCAGATACTTGACTGTGAAAGTCAGAAAGATAGTTACTCCATGTAAAATACTGGTATTCAGTTACATCAGATTTGACTGGAACCTACCCCAATATATTTGTGAAAAGTCTCGGCAGATAATAATAATAATAATAAGCTGGCAACTCTGGCTGTCAGTTCAAGCTTTGTTTTTGTTCTCCAATTTATTCGTTTTATTAATACTTTTAGTCCGTACAAATCCATAATTAAGTTAAAGAAACTCTCAAGATTTGGAACATAACCACTAAAACCTATAAATAATCCAAAAAGTAAAAAATGCAGGAAGAAGAAAAAATATTCTATGACCGGACACGTTTTGACATATGTCACAAAAATGCCACTGAAATACCTATGAAATAACGGAATGATAAAAGCTTGAATAATGCTGACTAGAGCAGCATCGAAACGCGCACGCCTACCATCCCCGGACCCGTCGCTGAGCTCCACCTCGCCGCCGCCGGACAGCGGATCACCAATGTCACCGGCGGCTGCAGTCGTGTCGAGCTCCAGCGACGAGTATTTCTCTCCGCCGACGTCGCCAACACCTGTGCGTCGGCAGGGGAGAGGCCGGCCACCGAGGGGCTTGGGACCTAGGGGCCAACCGGCCCCGAGCCGGGTCCCCGCTACCGGTGGTTGTGTGCAGCGCATGAGATGGACGCAGTCCATGAATGAAAACGTCATGCGCGCATACTACGGGTCTACAGAGGGGGGAACTAACCTCACTGCGTACCGTGTCAGGATGCTGTCTCTGTTTCTGGACCTGGAACCAACCGTGAACGTCTCGGCTCAACGATTGTCGGATCAGGTGCGGGTCATCCAACGTAATCACAGGTTGGACGATGCCGCACTTGATAGGCTGCGCTCAGAGGTACTCGGCAACCTTATCATCTCGACCCCGACTCAGACCGCGGTACAGGCGCCAACTTGTGGCGCAATCACACCGCGGCCCGTTAATGTTAGTGATGAGGTAGATGATAGGGTTGTCACGGTAAGTAGCCAGTGCAATGATAAATTGAGGAGCGCACTGGAGGACGCGCTTCGCGAGTATAGGTTAACCCCGATCGAACTTTGGCCCCGATTACCAAGGTTGCCTATGCACAAAAAGAATAGGGCGCTAGTGTGTGCCTTGGATTCGCTGCTGCAGAACATCTTCGAAAGCAGCGAGAGCCTCGTTGATACGCACTCAATCCTGTTTTGCGGGGCTGTTGCGGCATGTCGTATAGCGAACGTCAAGTTCCCTAGTTGTGACGAAGCTATACGACCAAAGCCTGCTGCGCCAGCCTGGCAGTGCAGGATCGAGCGGCGTATCGATGAGGCTAGGGCACTCATCGGCAAACTATACTGCTTCAGGGAGGGCAACACACGACCACGCGTGATGCGCTTTGTGAGACGGGCGTTTTCGGGGACTGATATCAGCCCTCGAGATTACACGTCCCGTGTCACAGAGCGCATCGACTTCCTGAAGCAGAAAGTTTGTGCATGGGCAAGCCGTATTCGGCGGTATAAGCGGCGGGTTGACCGATACTCGCAAAACCGCATGTTCCAGAGCGATGAGAGGTGGGTATACAGAGCTTGGGAGCGACCTGAACATAGTGTGACAGACGTGTGCCGCCCAGATGATGTTGCCACGAGTACATTTTGGCGAAACATCTGGTCGGTGCCCGTCTGTCATGCGGAGGGTGGCTGGATGCGCGATGTCGAGCGCGTGTGTGAAGCTATACCACAAATGGATGAAATTACCATCACTCCACTAGATGTAGCCAGAGCAGTCCGTCCATTACCGAACTGGAAGTCTCCGGGACCGGACGGGCTGCATAACTTCTGGCTTAAGTGGTATAGCAGCTCACACGCACTTCTGGCATCTCAATTTCAGTCTTCCTTAGAGTCTGGGTCGCTACCACAGTTTCTAACAACTGGCGTTACCCACCTGCTCCATAAGACCGGTAGTCCCGCGGAACCCAAGAACTATAGACCAATTACTTGTTTGTCGACGGTCTATAAACTTCTTACATCCATCCTGAGAGTGAAGATGAATGAGCACATTGAAACTAACTCAATTATGTCTGCCTCTCAGAATGGATGTAGGAAGGGGTCCCGCGGCACTAAGGAGCTTCTCCTCATAGACATGGCCATAAGCCAACAGGTTCGTCGATCCCGCAAGGATCTGTCGACATGTTGGATAGACTACAAGAAGGCCTATGACTCTGTGCCACATACTTGGCTCATGAAGGTGTTGGAGTTGTACAAAATAGATGCAACTCTACGCACCTTCCTTGAGTCATGTATGAGGCAATGGAAAACAGTCCTTCGCTATCCAGGATGTCGACCGATTCAGGGGAATGATGAGCCTGTATGGATTAAACGGGGAATATTTCAGGGCGACAGTTTGAGTCCGCTTTGGTTTTGCCTGGCTCTGAATCCTCTAAGCACATTGCTGGAGGATTCAGGTCTGGGCTATCGGTTGAGAAGAGGTGGTCAGGCCATATCTCACCTTCTTTACATGGATGATCTGAAACTCTTTGCCCCCAACAATTCGCGACTGATGGAGCTACTGAAGGTAACTGAAACCTTCAGTAGTGCCATCAGGATGGAATTTGGTGTGGACAAATGTGCAGTCATGCATGTAAAGAAAGGGGAGATTATGGAATCTGAGGGAATTAAACTCTCGGATTCTATACAGGTTAGATCCCTCAGCTCGACCGAAACCTACAAGTATTTGGGTATGTCAGAAGCATTGGGCATTAATGTTGCTGACATGAAGCAATCGTTGAAGGAGCGCTTCTTTGGTCGCCTGAAAAAGGTTTTGAATAGCCTTTTGTCGGGCGGAAATAAGGTGCGCGCCTTCAACGGTTGGGTCATGCCAGTATTAATGTACTCTTTCGGCATACTCAAATGGACTCAAACCGAACTCGACGCCCTGGATAGGAGAGTCCGCACACTGTTGACCGCAAATCGGATGCATCACCCACGATCGTCGGTGATGAGACTGTACATCCCGCGGAAGTGTGGAGGTCGAGGCTTTTTAAACGCCAAGACTCTCCACAACCGCGAGATGTGCAGTCTCAGAGAATATTTTCTCAAAGCTGATGTGGGTATGCACCGAGATGTGGTCACAGTGGACAAGGGGCTCACCCCGTTGTCCATGGCTAAAGAGAACTGGCGCAAACCTGTGATACTTACCACAGATGACCGCATGGAGGTATGGAAAGGCAAGGAGCTTCACGGGCGCTTCTATCGGGCTCTTCATGGGTCCGATGTAGATTTTTTAGCGTCCGTGGCCTGGCTACGTTTCAGTGATCTCTTCGGGGAAACTGAAGGTTTTGTCTGTGCGATTATGGACGAAGTTATCTTGACGAATAACTACCGGAGGCATATTATGAAGGACGGGACAGTGGACGTGTGTCGGGCATGCCACCGTCCGGGTGAGTCCATCAGACATATTATCTCCGGTTGTTCTCGTCTGGCTAACGGCGAGTACTTGCACAGGCACAACCAAGTGGCCAGGATTATCCATCAGCAACTTGCTTTGAAATACAAACTTGTAGATTCTGAGGTACCATATTACAAGTATGTGCCCGACCCAGTTCTCGAAAATGACCATGTCACGTTGTACTGGGATCGGTCTATCATCACTGATAGGACTATTGTAGCCAATAAGCCTGATATAGTGGTGATAGACCGATTAGCGCGCCGCACAATGATAATTGATGTTACCATCCCGCATGACGAGAACCTCGTGAAGGCTGAGAAAGAGAAGCAAATCAAGTATCTCGACTTAGCTCACGAGGTTGTCGACATGTGGAATGTGGACTCGGCTGTCATTGTGCCGATAGTCGTTACGGCCAATGGCCTGATGGCCAAAAGCTTCGACGACCATCTGTCGAAGCTGGCGTTACGCGGTTGGATTAAGGGCCTGATACAGAAGGCAGTACTCCTCGATACGGCTCGTATTGTGAGGAGGTTCCTTTCTCTGGAGCCCTAACCACCGGTAGCTTGGACCCTGCTCCCGACACCGGCGGACTACTATTTTTTTATATTTTTAAATGTTTTTTTTATAATGTGTTGTTTTTAAGAAATATTTAAAAATGTAAATTAGTATGTAAGGATAACAAATAAAGAGAATAATAATAATAATAATAATTTATTTTCTCACCACAATATTACAACATACATATTACATGGTATCAGTCAGACAACACTTCTAATATTGTGGGAGACTGGTGCCTAAACTAAGCTCTAGGCCTGTATTTCAGGACACCAGGTCTCCGCCCTTTTACAGAATGATACAATTTATTTTGTTATGTACTTGTACACTGACAACTTAAAAGATGAAAAAACAAAGAAATTAACAATATAGGATTAGTGGCTCAAGTGGAATTTCTAGCCATAAACTTTTGTTAGGTTAATTGTGTGTGTAAGTGAGTGTTGTGGGTGCGCGTGTGGGTGTGGGTGCGCGTGTGGCTGTGGGTGTGTGTGTGCGCGCGTTGGGCGCATTTTTCTTTTTTTTTTTTTTGGCGAGCGTGTCTAAATGACAGTGTTATTGTAATGTTAAGTGACTGTGTAGTATTGATGGATGGGTTTGGTTTTCCCAGACTCTGTCATACACAGAAACACCATAAACACATACATCATCATCATTAACTTCCTAACCAGCAGTGTTATTCTGTAAACCTGTCGAAGTGAACACTTAGGCGAAGTGAACGACAAGTGAGCTGTCAAACCATACAAACAAGATGGAGTGATAGCTCACTTGTCGTTGGTGAGATGTCGACAGAATGGACCGGCTGTTCAGCTGGATACCAGCCGGTCGATTCTGTAAACTTCTCACTGTGAAAACGCAGCTGGAGTAAGCACGAAGTGGACAGTCATTCCATCTTGATTACACATTCATAATGCGTACAGCTAAGGAGTGGAATTGCCTGCCGGAGTCTGTGTTTCCTGATAGCTATCAACCTGGGAGTCTTTAAGTCAAGAGTGAATAGGTTACTTCTAGGCAAGCGTGCTCTATCTTCGACCACATCATCGCTTACCATCAGGTGAGATAGTGGTCAAACGCGTGCCTATCAATAGTAAAAAAAACGTGGATTTGACAGCTCACTTCGTGATCACTTCACCCAAGCCTTCACTTGTTTTCAGAATCGCAGTGCAGTATTACATGAAGCGACTATCTGACATTTCACACTTTCATCCATACATAATCCAAAAATGCCACGCATTATAAGTTACGTTGAAAAGCAATTTGAGCGGCTAACTTATTTAGCGGGAGGGACATCATTACAGGGCCCGAGGGCTGGCCGCTCATACTCATTCATGAATGGCATTCCGCTTAATAACCGCGCCCTTCAAAATGGCCGCCTGTCTTTAATTACACTGGATGTAGTTACAGAACTTTTGGACGGCGTGGGTAGAGGAGGATTATTGATTTGGAATGTTTTTTAAAATATGTTTGTTATTTTTTGTTTGAACTTCGCCCACGTCGAGTTTTCAGCTGTGGAAGAAGCATTAGAAAAGCTTCTGTCGATATTTGTGGACGTCCGCTAGCAACAATTTTTTACCAGTTTGCAATTATGTCTCATATTTTAGTTCGTGACAAGAATACAAGGACGTTTCATGTATTTTCCTAAGAACCTGATCTTTAAGTAAGTACATTCAACAGGATTATTTTTAGCACCTCGCACAGATTAAATTCATACTGTTAGCTCTGTTAATTAATTTTTCTAACTGTTAGTTTTAATTTATTTTACTTTTTTGTTTGTCTAGTGCGAGTCCTAAAAATACATTTTTCTTCCTGTAGGTACGTAATTCCTTTTACTTCTTTCCAGGAATAGATACACCTGCCAACAATCTTCGCTATATTTTATTCACCTACTTACTAAGGCCCAATTTTTAACCCATACCTCCGTTAATGGATATTGCTTAACATGGCTTTCCCCAATAGATTGCTACGACGAAGAGTCTTAAAGGGATTCTCCATAATCAGGCAAAATTGAAAATAATGATGTAAGATATTAAAGTTTCCGAGCAAGTCATCCAACTTTCACGTCGCCCTATATTTCCCCTTCTTTTGGGTTTCTTCGTAAAACTTTTATCACAGACACATTTCTCGAAAGAAACCTTATTATTAAACATTCGTACTCAAACTGTATTCGTCGTATTCAAACATTTAAACGGATCTTCAAACACATTTAACAGGATTTTTGTTTTTATATTTCCTGATATTTTTTTCAATTCAACACGTTCACATCTTTGTACCTAATATTATTTTCTCGTGTTTTCTGTCATTCTTAAAGTCAAGTGTGAATAGGATTATTTAAAGGTGCTTCATCGTCGCCACATCATCGCTTACCTTTATTATCCTAAGAATAAAAAAGAAAAGCAAAACTTTATGATTGCCTTTCCTTGTTAAAAAAAAAAAACAATTTCCAACCATTTTGAGCGCCACTAGACCGGTCAAAAGCAATGCATCCCAATTTTCTTTCAACTTCAGTACCTTTGGGAATCAAGCTAAACATTTTAAGAGGGTCACTTCAAAGAGCCTTGAATGCCAAGAAATAATATCGCTATTGCCAAGAAACTGATTATTTTTTCAAGTTTGAAGGGCTTCTGTAATCGTCTGGATGTTTTATATATTTCAAAGATAGATTAATGTAAAGTATATGAAAACCTCATGTTAAGAAAACTTTAGTAAATTAAAGCTTTCAAGGCGGCTCCTAATTGTGAATTTGCATTTTTTGCTGCATCAGTGTATTTTGTGCTGAAATTGTAAGTTAATATACCTAGTAAATAATCGTTTATTTATTAAAATGAATAGTCTAGGCTACATCAGTATTGTTACTAAAGAATGACTTTTACTAATGATCCCTGTTGTTTTTGCAGTTTTATTTAGATTAATCGACACTACGAGAAAACCCCAGTAACAAGACTATACTAACTACCCAACCATACCTTATACATTGAGATTGAAACCCCACCCGCACCTTTTTACTACAAAACCGTGACCTAATTATAAAAACGAGTCAAAAGAAAACTGCCGATACATTCAGAACACCATCCTTCCTTTACCATGAAAATGTTCAATAAAAAGCTCAATAAACAGCAAAGGTCCATTCCATCAAAAGGTCTAAAACGGAACAAAGCTTGAAAGAAAAAAAAACGTTCCATAAATAGAATTCCATCTCCATAGAGACGGAGCCGTGAGCCTGTAGCTAGGGGCGGCCATTTTCTCCGTCCCGCTCTTTATCAATCGTTACGTTTCCTCCCTTTTATTTTAACGAGAAACACTTGAAATGTCTCCCAAAGCGTCGCTCGATGGATATTTATTTATCGATTTACAAATAAACGAGGTTTCTCCTCCGTTGATGTATTATTTTTAGATGTCATTGAGTGGTTCGGTGAGAGCCTATTTTGATTATGCTCGAGTGAAGATTGTGGTTTGCTTTGACGGAGGTAGAACAATGTGATTGGTACTTAGCATATTTCCTAACTACTACCGTTGTACCCTTTGGTAATGCTGTTGTAAATTAGCATTGTTCAAATGTATAATCATCATCTTAGTGATCATATCCCATGTTACTTGGGATCGGTGCAACACGTTTTTTTCTTCCATTCTGTCCAATCACCGGTCACGCTATCACTAACTCCATTTTCTTTCATATCGCTCCTTACACAATCCATCCATCTTTTATTTTTGAAATGTACAATAAAGGACATTATTCTATCTAGACATCTACAATTCTACATATCTAACACCACGGGATAGAGACTCGACCTTAGAGATGGGGTCCATCTTTAACTAAATGAGGCCCGATGACACATCATGCCCTATTCAAAACACTACTTTTCCTCTTACCGACTGTTAAAAACACTACACACACGTACAAAAACTACAAAAGCCGAGCAGAAACAACACTTATTTCGACACCGCCCTTCAGACGCAAGATGGCGTCGCTACAACAAACACAAAACAATCTCCTCACGAGTACTGCTGAATACATACATGTTCTTTCATGTCGCTTCCTCGCAGCAAGGATAAACGACTATTTATTATGGAATGGCGTCATCAAAGGTGGGTCAGCTTCAAAACGAATTGATCTATCTTCGAGAACGAACTGGATTAGAGAAACTGGATATGGAAGTTTTTAATAAGAATTTTAACCATTTTTTTTTAGACTCGATCCATTTAAATAACCGGCCAAGTGTGAGTCGAACTCGCACACGAAGGGTTCCGTACCATAAACCTTAATTTTTATTATTTGTTGTTATAGCGGCAATAGAAATACACAATCTGTGAAAATTTCAACTGTCTACCTGTTACGGTTCTTGAGATACAGCCCGCTGACAGACAGACGGACGAACGGAGGGACGGACGGACGGACGGACAGCGGTTACCAAACGGAACCCTAAAAACCACCAATTTTTGGTTACGAAGAGGCGAAATTAAACAATCCCAGCATCAGGATCCTTCTATAAAGATTATTATCCTCCCTTAGTATATCTTCCCTTCTTCCATCTCTCTTCTTCCAGTCTTGCCACGGAGTACCGTGTTAGTCGTGTTGGTACCCAGTGACAACATGTGGAGGTCTAGCAGGCAGCCGCTCTACATAAAATACTGGTGTACAGCTGTATTTGGTTTGACTGGATGCCGACCCCAATGTAGTTGCGAAAAGGCTAGGCAGATAATGTATTTCTTCCCTAAATAGTATAAAACGTCGTCGTGTGTGTCGCTGTGTGCGTTTGTCTGTTTCTTCACTTACTTCTTCTGAACTACAACGGATTTTGTTACGGTTTTCACTAAAAGAAAGAGCGATAGAGTGTTAGTAAATAATTTTCACCTGTAGGTACAAAACCGGGGCAGATCGCTAGTTATCCATAAACAAATAAAATTGTATTAGATTAATTATGTATTTTTACATTTCAGTAGCCATACCTGTAGTAGCAGACGTTTTATGGTTGTAAGCGCCAAATTCCTTAATTAATCCCTCACGAATTTTCCACTCACAAAGAGAGCACTCTAAACACTGATAGCTCCTAATAAAACGCTCTTCAAATCGCGCCCTTCACGACACTTTCCCATCCACCCTTCTTTAATCCAAGCGTAGTTTCATCCTGTTATTTGTAATTTTATTTATTTCTTTTTACCGCCGGCAGTTATTTATATCTTTCGCTCCATATCCTGGTTCCTGGACGTGCACTACGCGGTGACTGTTATCAAACGCACGTGATGTCATATTTTATTTATCTTGATTCAGAGATGAAAGGGTTTACACCTGTTTGTTTGATGCTGTGTGGTCTACAGATCTGAATAGTTATGGGTATAACGGTGTCAGGTGGGTGGAAATGGTAGGTCTATGTGATAGAAAGGCGTTGAAACAGGCAGAACAGTATCTGAACTTGTAAGAGATAAAATTGTTAATTCGTAGGAGGTAATCTGTTGAAGTATCTTCTCTGAAAGAAAGCTACACTATCACGGAGTACTTATCACAGATTACACCAACTTTTTATCCCCGAAAAATGCACAGTTCCCGTGGGATAGGACACAAGCGAGCCGTGGATAAACTCATAACTCATGATATTTATTCAAATAAACATAAAATATTGTAGATTTACAACTTTTGTTACTTAAATAATAACTTAAATAATAAAAGATAGTATTAAAGCCAATTATCAAAATATTAGACATCGAGAAGAGTATCGTAGTATTTTATTTTAGCTTTGAAATTTGAAGAATGGAGATTATATTTCCTTCTCCTTTTTTTTGAGGATGGGAAATTTTCAAATGACTCCTTCCGCAATGGGCGGCGCGGAAGAGAGTGTCAGATTTTTACTGACTAAAAACCATCCGTGTTCCTCCAATTGCCCTGGACTGCGGTGACTCTTTCGAGCAAATTCCACCACCCTGGCAATATTTCCTTCCCTGCAGTTACAATCAGTCCACTGACCCTAATCACTTACTTGTCAAAGTTTACCTACTGGTCAGTCATTAGCAGAAAACAGGGCGTCTTTAAAATGCCCGAGGTGTTCCATGGTTTTAAACTAAGACTTCACAATATTTGACCATCACAAATCATGGTACGGACGGTGACGGACCGGGTTGTTGTGTATCAAGATTCAAGACCAAGTGCCCCGCGAATAATTTTTTTAGGTTAATGGTCGATTGTTGTTGGTCGATCAAAAAAATGAAGCTATTTGCACTAGGATTTCTAGAGAGTTTATGTTTTAAGAAATTACACGAACACTTTTGCTTTTGTTTATCTACATTGGAACAGAACAAAAGTAAACAAACAACAATACAGCTCAGTTAATACGTGATCACAGACATGTGCTGTCTACATGCTCGTTAAAACTAACGACTGCGGGGAGACATGCGGTGATTACCCGCTTTGTATGCGGATTACTGACCATGGCTGCACAGATGACAGCTTACGCCATTGGGATACGCAGGATTTCATTAAACACTCATTAATATACTTTGTCTACTTCGTATCTGTGGCATATCCCGAACTATGCTTTTTGTGGGGCAAAAATAAGCTTATGGCGCTTTTAAGATGGTGTTACTTTCTATTAATAAAATAAGTTTTGGAATAAAATCGGTAGATAATTCCAGAAACTACCTTCATTGTCATCATTTAAGCCGAAAAAACTTCCACTACTGAACACAGGCCTACCCAAAGGGAAATTACCTTATGATTTTATAAATAAAAACAGTTTTACCATTTGATGACATATTAGTGTAGACTTCGGCAACTTAGATAAGATTTCAATGATATAATACTCAGGAAAGGAAGGGTGTTAGAAGTCACTTCTCACAAGCACAAAATCACGGAATAGATGGAGCATCAGATTCCGAAAATCTACATAGAAATAACCTATCAACAAGGCTCGATGAGGTCCATACACCATGAACCCTTGAATCATGTTGATTCGTATTCGCGCGCCTCGCATACAAGTCTCCGGCGCCATATTGAAAGCTTCCATCAGATTTCCCGCCAACATAAACGGAGGCGCCATTTTGTACGCGCGCACATTTCACAAATATCTGGGAGAACGAGGGTTTTCAGCCGACAATGACAAATGTGTGGGGTAACCACACGCCGGGGCTTACGGAAACGTGTGGTAAGCTTTCAGAGAGGATCTGAAATGTTAAGATTTTACCGTTTTGTGAGGTGGACCGCAAAGAAACCGTGAGTGAGGTGAGCTTAGAGGCAATGGGATTACAAAAAGGTTTTCCCATGGTAGTGTTCACTTATGTTATTTACTCAACTTCTTCTTTTAGAGACAAACATACTGTATTTCCATTTTAATAAAATAAGTTGGGCCCAGTAGGTAGCTAGGTACGCCAATTTCGGCATCATTGGAATTTTAGGTCCTCAGTAGTGCTGCAGGTGTATGGACATTTACCTGCGCAACTTACCTTTTACCTTTTCAACTCAGGCCCTCACTATCATCCTGGTTAGTTATTTGTCCAAAAAAACTAACCAATCTTAAAATAGACATACAAATAAAAAATACAAAATAATATATTGTTTATTTCTCCTCACAAAAACGGACACTAAAGTTATTCAGGAATCTAAACATGGGATTAAGGTAGCTATCTAAATCCGACACCGCACAAAAAGCCACAAACTATATTTTTATAAATTTTGGTAGACTTAATTCTTAGCTCATCAACCGAAAAAGAAACCCATTTCAACCCACTCAAAACCCAGAATATCTCAAACCTCACCCAGCTCACGAATCCTCTATAATCCCACCGTGTAGGTCCCCCAGTCAGGTGTGTATGATGACGTCACGTGCGGCCACCATCAAGCGCGGACGTGACGTCATACGCCGCCAGCTTATCATTTGAAGGGTAAGTTGATGTACTGCGCACCAACTGAGTTGCTCCGGGATTTGGGAGTTCAAGGGTTGTGGCGTAGTTTTGGTTAAATGAGCTGGTGAATATGTTATGGGTTTGAAGGATAGGTTTTTTTGTGTTTAGTGTTCAGTTAGTACTGAAATATTTAAAATTATGATTCTAATATGATTCTGCTAAAGTGGCCTTTTAAGATCCGCAGATCCTGCAGCTGCGATTCTGCATCTTCAATGCAGAATCGTTATTTTTATTATGTTTTTGTTATTTTGGATTAAAGACATTAAAATATACTAACTGAAACTCTTTTGTACTGGCATGCATTTTACCTTAGATCATGATCGGTAGGTATACAGAACTAGGTATTCAGACTATTTAGTTTTTACCATAATTTATAAATGTGTACCTACTAATTTTCAATAGTTACCTAATAAACTAAGTAGAGGAAGCCATTAAAAGCCGTCTTCCTTTTCTCATGTTTGTATCACTTAAAAATATGGCGTCGTCTAGGAGATCAATCTTATAAATAACCAACAAGTTCGCAAGAACTTTTTATTTCTCAGACATCATTTAAAACGGCCGCTACCTATATTAATAGAATAGAACTAGACTCTCCAGGTCGTCTGGCCGCCATTTTTCCTATAAACCTCCGTTAGTCTATGGTGCCCGTTATGTATGGAACTCATAAGTTGTTCCTGGAGTAGTCTGGGAGCTCACAACGAAACCGACAATAGGATGACGTTCAAAGTGGGGACATTTTTTTAGTAACCTATATCATCAAGCCGATATTTTAGTCAGAAAATAGTTCTAACCATATGCTTACTATAAGTACAATTTAGCAAATTTAAAATTCAATTAAAAAACATAGTGGTGTGTTTTAATGGCCGCTTAAGTTGGTCTTGTTCTTTGAAAAGATAATTATCACGACGACGACTGTAGGTATGATAACACATTACGTTCGCAAAGCTACACACCTAGCCCCACATGTTCCTAATCCAGCATGCCTCTCATCTCCCATCCAGTAGGTTTACACAGAGCAGTTTTAGCATCCTGTGCTTGCAGCCGTGAGCTCCCCGACTATGATCCGTAATTGAGCCGCATCGGCAGGCGATCGGTATCGCGGCCGGGCCGGCTTACTGTTGCCTATCACGATGGTAACACGTTCGCATTCGCACACGGGAAGCTTGGGCTAAGGGTTCACTGTTTAGGAAGAAAAGCGGTGGAAATGATTTTTTTTATTTACCTAAACCTACCAAGCCATACTGGCTTTCGCAAAATAAAAACATCCATGTATCTCTGTGCTTTCCTGTTTCATGAAATTCGGTTTGTCGATTTAGGCATGGAAGAGTAAAAAACTAAATCACATTCGCATGTACTTAAAGAAAGGATTTCAGAGAAACAACAATCACACACAACAACGTCAATCATTACATGTATCAATATCACTTGCTTGGAAACATGCTAGTCCTGCGCCTGCCCCAAACTGGTTGATATGTTTGTGTTTATTATATTAATATTTACTATATATACATGTGTATTTACTGATTTTTATATTTAATTTAACTCACACACTTATCATATAAATCAGTAGTTGCAAAGTTTGTACGTATGTGAGTACAACCTATGTCCCCTTACTAGCAAACTTATTAATTTTACCTCTGCTGGCATTTCTTTATTGTACCTTTTATATAAGTGTTTTTTTGGGAGCATCGTCCTCACATATAAACAATTGATTAATGTATGCAAATATTGTGAAGCTTATTTTTGAAAAGAGTAACTATGGAGTTTCTTGTCCGTTCTTCTCCATAAGAACCTACCTTTTGCGAACGGACGACTAGAGTCACTATAATATTTTATATTCATTTGACGTTCAAAAGTGCCTTTATTGATCTAGTTGAAATAAATCATTAGACTTTGACTTGGACTTCCCAGATTGAACTTCTAGGTTAAGCAACGCTTGCTAAGGTCGGTCTGTGGATGAGTGACCGTTCAATGCATACCGAGACTCCTCCGTGCCTCGGAGAACACGTCACTTCCGGCAGTCATTTGTAGATCTTTGACAGTCGTTTAGGATTGCCAAAAGCCAGAAAATCTGACATCAGTCTTGCCAAAGGGATACCCAAAAACTAGGTTGTGGTGGTCAGTCCCTCCATGCAAAATACTGATATTCAACTGCATACGTTTAGACTGAGAGCCGACCCCAACCTAGAAGAGAAAAGGGGAGGCAGATGGTGACGTACCTACATGTTGATTTTCTGTGTGTCATTTGGCAAAGGCCTCCTCCAACTTTTTCCTTGCTAGTTTAGTGTGACCTTGGGTGTAGATTCAATGAAAGACTGGCGACGACTAACTCGTGTATTGTTTCTTTATAAAAGACAAGTACAAAGAGCGTACTAGGACATACTGCCCAATGCTTATATATTGCGTACGAAATACAAACTTAGCTTACGCTACTCAGGATACACATTTAGTATACGCTATGCCGTTACACTAGTCTAGTTAGTCAACGAAATATCTCGAGGACAAAATCTCCCACTGTCGTCATTAGGGCACAATCTATGTATGAGGTCATGTGTAGGCTTCAGGATCTAACCTTCGACGCATGCGTTAATTTCAGATAGCTTGGACTCTTAAACAAATTTATAGTTTCAGTAAGCACTTTGAAACGGTATTTTAATTTAAGGTACAGTTAAAAGTACTCTATACTTACTTAGCTTTTAATCATTCCAAAAAGTATCGTACGACAATGAAAACCCACCCAAACTTGCAAGCGTTTTCTTAAAACTCAGTGCAATTACTACACAAGCAATTATCTATGAACTAAACGTGCTACCGATCTATATACGAGTACCTGTGCCTCTGCCCACCCCCCGGCGCAACGAGCGATGTGCTCCCGATAGCGAGCCAATGATCATTACTTTTGTAACCGGCCCGGTTCAAATTAACAGTATTGATTCGTTGAAATTGGCGCCATTAATAAAGAAATTAGGTGACTGCGGGTACGTTTTTGGCCAAGGAAATAAGGTTTATAATGTCCCATGAATGAGAAATTGTGAGGATTGTAAAAGAGAATGTTGAGAAAAACGGGTGCCCTGCCCATTAGAGGATTGGTAAAAGTGTCCTGCCGTCACCGTAGACGAACAAAATAAACAACATACATAACTCTGATCAATAAACGATCTATGGGCAAAGGGCGAGTCTTGAAACGCGTATTTGGTGTTAAGAATGTGCAAAACACTACTTTAATACCAGATTTTCAGTTTTTCAGGGTTTGGTTTGACGAATATTCAAGTTCAAAATATTAACTCTGAGCTTTTTAAATTCTTGTCTGCTAACACAAAGAAAATGCTATCAGCAATTCCACTTTCTGAAATAATTATAGACTATGAAAATGATTGACTTTCAATGCTGAAAGAGCCGGGATGTTCAACAATTAACTTATAGGTACCTCAGACTGTTTGTGTATCAGTTATGAATGCTTTTTTTTTTCCAGAGTTGTACTTTTGATACCCAAAATCAATAGTGGCGACCACCAGAAAAGCGTCGAGTCGATGAAGCTTGACGAGTCCCGGAGAAACGATAGTCCCACCACGAAATTTGATATCGGTGAAGTTGATACAGCAGGATCGTAAAGAAAACATAATTTCCCCTACGTCTATTGTATAATGTACGATATGTTTAACATTGTAAAATGTAGTTACCTATAACACCTTTACGATACGGGGTCGAATTATTACAAAACCTTGTTTGGCCACCTCCAGCGCGCCGGGTGACCGCCCCTGTCGCGTGCCCTCGTGTGTGTGAGCTGAGTTAGTCACAGTCTGCTGCCCCATGCCATGGCCGCTGGCTATGAGCAGTGAGCCCGGCTAACCAACCCTTACACACGTCACTGTTGCACACTAGCTATTTGGGGTAGGCATAGATACAGGACTTCGTCTGTGAACCTTTGACAAATGAACTACTAAAATAAACACCATCACAACTATACCACACCTACACAATTTCACTACAATTACACTAGACTAATACTCACCATATCATACATACTTTAGGTTTAGCGAATAATGCTGAAACCGTTGCATCGAGAGAGCCTGGATCCGGCGACGTATAGGGTAGGTAACGTAATTACTGGGTGACATGAAACCCTTGGTAAAACGGTTGTTGGACTTTCGGGCTTCGGACATCGCCAGTAAACAACCACTATTTTTAAGAACAACTGTAATACTTACCTAGTTAAATTCTTGCCTGTTACTGATAGAATAATTCCCTACACTAGCAGGAAAACCCCGACAAACGACTACCAACATACAACCAGAAACATTACACTTTATACCCGATTACAATCCAACCGCGTTTAAACGCTCCATGCCTCACGGCGACGTCCCTACCTACGGCACCGGCAGATAAGATGCTATCACGCACAAACCAACATCTCTACAGCAGAGACCATGCGACAGAATGACCCTGTTTGTCCACGTTAGTAAAACTAGAAGGATATAAAAACAAATTATTATAACTATTACATGATAGCCCGAATGGGGAATTAAATGGATATGGAATGTCATTGCTATGCTGAAGATAGGGACAATCGGGTACATGGAGTACAATTTTTTCCAGTACCTATAGTAATATATTACGATACAGTTGACACTTTAACTGCCTCCGTGTTCGAGTGTTTCAGCGTTTGCCCGTTTGCCTTGTGACCCGGTGGTCGTGGGTTCGATTTCCACGGGAAGCATACTTTGTAAAGTTGTTTCCAGTTTGGCTAGGACATTGCATGCTTGAATCACCTGATTGTCTGACAAAAAGACGTTTCCGTGCTTCGAAAGGCACGTATAAGCCGGTGGTCTCGGCTGCCAAATGGCGGTCGTCAAATAAATCATGTCAGAGGCCCTTGAGGCGGTTTAGGAACTCTGACACTAGGGTGTGTACGGTCGTTGGACCTTACTTCCCACACAATAAGAAGAAGAAGTTGGTACTTTTAATCTTTCAAGCTATTCTAATGGAAAGTGGTAACTTAACAACTTATTAGACACGGAGTTTGCTGATACCATGTCAATTTTAGATGTTGAAAAATCCTCTGGACAATTTGTCTGCTGCGAAACAAGCGAATTGCTGCTACTTGGCAGTAGAAATAAGATTAAGATTTTTAGAGATACGAATTCTGAATGAGAAAGAAGTAAGGAAAACAGCGAATTGGAAAAATATAATAATACTAGTGGACGTCACGCGTTTTCACCCGCGTAGTTCCCGTTCCCGTGGGAGTACGGGGAGTAAACCTATGTTACTCCGTGATAATGTAGCTACCAAATGCTAAAAGAATTTTTCAAATCGGTGCAGTAGTTTCGGAGCCTATTTATTATTTTATTTATTTATTCAATTCAAACAAACAAACAAACAAATCTTTCTTCTTTATTATATTAGTATAGATAATGTAACGCGTCAAACAGTAAGACAATATATGTTATTCGAAAAAAAATGGTCAAGTGCGAGTTGGACGCGCGTGCAAAGGGTTCCGAACGAATAATATCGTTTTAACATGTTACTTTGAAATCATAGACTTCTTATAGGTTGTAACCCGGCGGGTGTACTCGAACACACTCCTACCCGTGCTATAGTAAATTTAGAGGGTATATAAATTAAGGGAAATAAAGTGTAATCAAACAAGTAGGTACCATTTAAACAGTTTCCGTTTATTTAGGAATAAGCACTAAGCAGGTACTTACAGCTAAAACACTGGTTTAGTAGACTTTCAAACTAGTCCCTAACCTCCAATTAGGGCACGGTGTTCCACCTGCAGCGATCCACGTCTCCGTTCCGTGGTGCTACAGTGGGAACATGTGCATGAGAAAAGTATACAAAACTCAGGGTCGTTTGTGAAGATCCGTGAGATGAACCGCTAGCAACTGGTAGCTCAATCGTAACAACCAATAGTCCAGTTAAGCTGGGTGTAGAAAATAATCTCAGTAAACTCTAACTTTAGAGTTACTAGCAACAATAATATTTAGCAACCGTTCAACACTTTGTATAAACGTGAACATAATAAATCAATCTCTCTTTCAATAGTTGAATAACGTGATTAGACAGACCGTTAAACCATAATGAACTAGCAGAGCTAGTCAAATATATTGTGATCATAGATTCCCTAGTTTCCTAGTTAACTCGAGTTCTCTCTAGTTAACTCTAGTTAGCGGGAAAAAATCCCTTGGCATCGGGCAACGCCATAAAGCGTTGACCCCCTCACGAAGAGACACCTACGGGATACTGGATACAGGTCCGGAGCAATTAAACGAACGACGTCGGTACCTGGTTACGGCTCCGATGGGACGAAGTTGAGGTATGTGCGACTTACTGCAGCAGTCTGTCTCACGGCCCACGCCGTCACACCGTTGCTAACGAGCAACACGCGTCTGCGCACGACGCGTCATCCAACAACGTCCGCCTTTAGGCTAGCTGAAAGAGCCAGACCTGAAACAATATCCCCCTTAATTAGGAATGAGACTCAACCTTCGTGGGAACAAAGAAAATCCAACCGCGTGGCAGTACAAATCCGGGGATATCGCCTGCGTTTAATAAGGGGCTACTCCATTCGTCTGTGCCGGTTGCAAGCAAAGGGGTTCTTGCTATGGCGAGACCCCAGAAGCACTTGCCATGTGCTTATTTCTCAAGCTGGATTTGACGGAATGCGTCCTACCGGCTTGCTCGTTCGAATCTCAAAGACCATCCATTCTATCCGGAAAATGCACCATAAAGCATAAATAAGCCTTCTCACCATAGACTATAGTGTTTGCCCGTATTGGAATCGACTAAAAATCTGTAATTTGGTTCTAACCATTTTTGTCATATCCAACCTAAAATCATGGGACTCAATAACCTAGTCTGTCACATTATTATGAATTGAAATTAAATGCAACGTCACGAGGTTTTCCCTTCCACTTGATATGTCCATCCAAAGGTTGTCTGTAAGAGATTGCCTTGTGCGATAAGACTGCCCATTGGACACTAGTTTTATAGAATGTTTATCCTGTTTTAAATATGAGGTTTACAATAAAGTATAGGTACATATAATAAATAATACAGTACAGTTGAAAAATCTTTTTATTTTACTTTTCTACTTTGCCCCCCCCCCCCCCCCAATTGAGTGAAATTTATTTATTTTCGTTATACGTCCGTGTTTGGGTCACACAAGATTATGTGTACAAATTTCAACCGAATCAGTGTTATATATTCTAGAGAGAATCAGCTATGACAGCTCCATGTAAAATACTGGTATTCAGCTAAATCCGGCTTGACTGGAAGCCGACCCCAATGCTGTTGGGAAAAGGCTAGGCAGATGATGAATCAGCTATGACAGACGGACAAACAGACACAGACAACTAAGTGATCCTATAAGGGTTCCGTTTTTCGATACAGAGGTTCGGAACCCTAAAAAAGAATAATTCTAATCATAAAACAATTGGACATTACGACGACCGTGAGCCTACGGATATCTATAAAAGAATACTTAATATTAATACCGACTTCCTCATCAATCTTCGTTTACCCAACACACCATCACCCCTTCACTGCAAGCACGCCACACTTACTTCACTGCAAGCAGGCCACACTTACTTCACTGCCAGCACGCCACACTTACTTCACTGCAAGCACGCCACACTTACTTCACTGCAAGCACGCCACACTTACTTCACTGCCAGCACGCCACACTTACGCAGTGATAAATGCTGCATCCCCTCCCTCATGGCACAATCCTCACATCACGACACCCCGGAGACCTAGCACTCAAATCTACAGCTACATAAACGATCCACCATCCTGGCACCACCCCTGCTCAGCCCCTTCAAATCAACAAGCGTGAATTACCCTAGAATACCGTCCGTCTGTCTGTCACGAAGACGGATGGCCGTTTGTCCGGTCGGGTTTCAGACAGCGGCCGGTGGCGTGATCAATAACGGAGCATGGACACTGCCCACCCCTTTGTTGACGGTCTTGAAGTAATCATGTCTTTGTTAAAGGGTTGCTACCCTTAAGAGCTTTAGAACGGTGATTCATCATAAACTGTGTAGAGATTTTGAGACCAATTCGATTCGGCCAAGAAGTCGTTAGGAGCGGAGGGTTTTAGTGGTGATTCAAATGCAAGTTAGGTACCTACTCATCATTTTCAACTGCCTCCGTGGTCGAGTGGTTTAGGCGTTTGCCTTGTGACCCGGTGGAAATCGAACCCAGGACGGGTTCGATTCCCGCGGGAAAGCATACTTTTTAAAGTTGTTTTCCAGTTTGGCTAGGACATTGCAGGCTTGAATCACCTGATTGTCTGATAAAAAAGATGATTCCGTGCTTCGGAAGGCACGTATAAGCCGGTGATCCCGGCCGCCAAATGACGGTCGTCAAATAAACCATGTCAGAGGCCCTTGAGGCGGTTTAGAAACTCTGACACTAGGGTGTGTGCGGTCGTTGGACCTTACTGCCCACACGAGAAGAAGAAGATCATTTTCCTTTGTGCCTGTTAGGTAGTGGATAAAAGCAATGAATTCGAGCAAAACATAACTGCTTCGTCTCTGTTATCATACATAACTAACATTACGAATACAAAAGTAAGAATATTAACCGCGAAACCCAGCTTATATATCTATCCTTTAATTATAAATGAAAAAACTTCATTGAATTCATTAGGTATATTTTACTAGAACAAAATTAACTTAGTTTATTTTTAAATTTAATTAATTTTGTTTGTACATAATATTACAACAAAACACATATTAGTACAATTTTTGCAATATACGCTCCAAACTAAAAAAAAATAAGACTCAAATTTACTTTCTTTTGGTAATCTCTCCAGGAGGGGTGTCCACCTTCTCCAACGTTATCTCGTACTGGGTTTCCAATCTGTGGATAAAATAATGATATAAATTTAAAACGTATTGGTTTGTCATTCTATGGCAGGCGCCAAATAACTTGCAATAAAGTAGCTACATTGACCTTTCCCTAATATCTCTTCGAAAATACCCGAACTGTAGGAAATAATAACTTGAGATTGAACAATTTAACAACGTTTATTGCCCGGTAAGTATTACAGTGACAAGACAGAATTTTCAAGTAAGACACACACTAGCGCCACTAATCAAAAATGGAACTTTTACATGTTGCGTTTAGAAACTATACAAATAAATATTTATTTACTATTTCAATAAAAAAAACTTTTTCCAAAAAAATATAACCGACTTCCAAACAAAACACTACAAAGAATAAAATAACCATAATTTCGGAAGTCAGTGTTTTTGGCTATGTTTCTTTGTTTTTTAACACCGACTTCCGAAATTAAGGTTATTTTATTCTTTGTAGTGTTTTGTTTGGAAGTCGGTTATATTTTTTTGTACGACGTCTTCGTCAACGCAGAAATTGAAATAAGCAAAAATGCTCATAAAATAAAAACTACTGAACCAAACCGAATCAAAATGTGTTTTTGGGACCAAATGGCAAGTATACTGCATCAAATAAAAAAAAGAATCACAGAAATCGGATCAGAAACCTCGGAGTAATCGGTGTACAAAATACCCGCCGAATTGAGAACCTCCTCCTTTTTTGGAAGTCGGTTAATTGTGAACCGTTTTTCGTTACTGCAGAACGTAAAGGATCACGATAAAAGTCGATTCAGGCCAGCTTTATATCGGTTTTTGATATTATGAAAGTCAATAAATGTGTGTGGGTCAATGACCGTCACTGCCCATTAATCTAACGCCTACCACAAGGGCAATATTATTTTTCATGAATGAACCCGTCTGTTGTACCCTAAATCAACCGTTATTGTGACTCCATCTCACGGTATTACAAAGTCCTTATTTTGTTGCTAAGAACTCTAATATTGCCTCAACCATTTGGTGTAGGTACGTATTTCATCGTTTTAAACGTGTTATTCATTCAGAAGGAACCCCCTCCTTCCTAAATAAAATTCCCTCCAAATACATTGGGATAGGATGATATAAAAACCGGCCAAGTGCGAATCGGACTCGCCCGTAAAGGGTTCCGAACGAATCTCATTTTTGTTACTTTAAATCACAGACTTCTTATAAGTAGGTTTTCCTGTAATCTATAGGTAAAGAAGACCCATTAATTAGCTACAGTTTTCAAAAAACGCAGTAGTTTCGGAGTTAAGATCCAACCTTATCTCCGAAACTACTGAGCCAAAAATCGTATATAAACAAACCAGTGATTAACTTCATGAACTAGCAATTTGCTTGAACAAAACTATCTACAGAAGTTAGAGGGCTTAAAGTCACCAAAAACTAAGAAGTCCGATTTGACAGCTGAGTTGAGAGGGATAGAAGATTGCTTTACCGCTAAGTGTGAAAGAGATTTATAATTATGTCTCTTTCATACTTACTGCTAAAGCAATGTTGTATCCTGCTGTCAAAACGGGCCTTTTATTTTTTGACAACTATAGTCACTTTTCAGTTACTCCCAATAGGTTGAAATTAGGCAGCTAAAGAAAATATGTTTCTTCTACTTCGTATTTTGGACTACTCTCTAACACATATTATCAAAATAAATCAAATCGGAGCGGGACAGTCGGGTACCCTTCCTTGTTAGACAAAGTCTGCAGATTATGACAACTGATTTAGCAGTATAATATAATACCATAGCACAATCCTTACTAATCTTTACTAATATTATAAATGCGAAAGTAACCTGTCTCTCTGTCTATTTGTCTGTCTATCTGTCTGTCTCGCTTTCACGCCAAAACTACTGAACCGATTTAAATGAAATTTGATACAGAGATGGTCTAGAGCCTGAGACAGGACATGGGCTACTTTTTATCCCGGGAGTATGTTCGCTAGGGACCAAGCGGGCGAAGCCGCTGGCAGAAGCTAATCATACCATATTTGCGACCATAGTAACACCTAACAATGAACATTTTCTAGTACAACGAGCTATCGTTCTATCTTCGCATATATTTGACCTCATCTGATCTCCAAATACGTCAATATCTCTCCATAAATAAACTCTTTTCAGTTTCATGAAGCAGTAGCAGCATGGCAATATGTAGCAGTCGATGACCCCCGGGAGAAAAACCTTGAGCTTGCTTTGAATTGCTAAGTGCTTCATAGATTTTCATAGTTTTGGAAGTAAAATAGCTGCCATGGACGAGCCATGAGACAGGTAGAAGTGTAGATTTCTGTGTCGAAAAAAGGCAACGGAAACCCTAAGTTTTTTATGATGGGTTTGCTCTTGACTCTTGTCTAGGTCAGAGATGACAGAGACTGAATAAGAATTTTTGACAATGTATCCATAACACCATCCTACAATAAACGTTGTTGCTGTTAAGATTTTCTTTACATACAATAAATCAGTTGAAAAGTCGTTTTTGTACATTCAAAATAATAATAAAAAAATAGCCTAGGTGATAAAGGATAACTAACAGAACCCATTTCCATTTTTGGATTTTTTTTCGTTAATCTGTTTGTCTGTTTAGACGTTCGCGCATCACGTAAAAAGTACAAAAATAATGTTCATAACTTTCATACATTAAAATTGTACGTAACCCAGGGTATAACCAAGTTTTTCATCGTAATCGGTTCACTCTATCAAAAGATATTTGTATTTAAAGTTCTCAAGAAGAAATTAATTTATCATTACGTGACACGCGCACATACACGCAACGCCATCTATTGAAATTAAATAGCAATAGTTTAGTACTGTTTCATGAATAAATGCGTATTTTAATAGTTAAACTCTTATTACCAAAGGAAAAATGAACATTTAATTATCTTATCATTTTATTTATCGTAACATGTGAGCTTCTCAGTTTGAACTTACATTTTGACAGTTCAACTACATTGTCGATAGATGGCGAAGTACTGATGACGCATTTTTCTGAATCGCGGTATTAATATTCTCCGCTGACACATGACGTTGCTCCATGTCTGACAAATAAAGTTTGGATACCTGTGCTATGTAGCTAATTAGAAGGGGTTAACGATATGTGTGAAAAAGAAATAGGAGAAGTGAAAAGTGAACGATGAATGTTATTGTGATTGGAATCGACATAATTAATCTATATCAGCCGCACGGGTCGATCTTCAAGGTTAAGCAACGCTTGCCGAGGTCGGTCTGAGGATGGGTGACCATCTTAACATACCGAGTTTCCTCCGTGCCTCGGAAGCACGTTAAGCCGTTGTCCCGGCTGTCATTTGAAGATCTTTGGCAGTCATTACGGATTGTCAGAAGCCAGTAAATCTGGCTCCAGTATTGCCAAGAAAAACCGTTTTACCCAATTAGTGGGTTTTGGATGTCTGGTAGGCAGCCGCTCCACGTAAAATACTGATATTCAGCTAAATCCGGTTTGACTGGAAGCTCACCCTAATATAGCTGGGAAAAGGCTATTCAGATGATGCTTCATGGGTAAAAACTTAAATGATTTGCGAAAAACAGTGAATCTACAGTTGGCAAAACTGGGCACAGATTACAAACCTAGTTTTGTTTCAATTTCCTTTATCCACTAGGGAGTGGATAAAATAGGGAGCCTAAGTGACATCCCGGCATTTAATTGAATTTAAGATTCCCAAAAATAAATAAATTCAAAATTATATTTTCGTCATACATTTACCCTATTCTATAGACAGCCTAAGCATCTGCCAGCCTGTATGCTGTTAGGAAAATCCGCCAATTAACGGATGTCAATACCGCAAGACTGGTCTATTTTAGTTACTTTCACAGTATCATGTCTTACGGTATTTTACTATGGGGACGGGCTGCAGACATTGAGTCTATTTTTATTCTGCACCAAAGAGCCATCAAAGCGATATACAATCTCCGCCGGCGCGATTCTCTAAGGGAACTGTTTAAGAATATTGGCATCATGACGGTACCTTGTCAATACATTAAGGAAACCTCATGTATGTCAGAAAGAATTTACATCTTTTTAGTAAAAGAGGCGACAGACATAATTATGGTACTAGAAATAGGGACCAATTAGTTCAACCAGGTTTCAGACTGGCTAAAGTAGCCTCATCTTTTATGGGGTACTGTTTAAAATGTTATAATAAGATACCTCCCCCTATATTAGAACTAAATGAGACAAAATTTAAATCTTGTATTAAACGCACACTATGCAGGCAAGCATATTATAAGTTGGGGGATTATATTAAAGATAAAAATGCTTGGCTGAATGCTGGTCCTGCTCCACAGCCACTAGGGCGCACAAAATAATCTGTTAGCATTTGGAAACATTGTTGGACCGGCTGAAAATTGTAAAAAAACAATGAAAATTGAAAATTGTAAAAAAAATTGCAAAAAATGCAAATAGCATTGTATACACTCAATTTATTTAGCAATGTATAATTTCATTCATTTTAACGGCACATGTGTGAGTACTGTGTACCTACCTTAAAATTAAGCTATAGCTATCAGTTTTAGGTTTGTTTTTGACTTGAATGTACCCTGGCGGTTGGGAGTGTCATGCTCATACAAAAGTCTGGCTGATGGTGGCGTATGCGTTGGATCATTTGGCTCCCTTCAAAATGATTGAGCCGAATGTTGCTAGCGCATGCGTCATGTTCGTGAACGGGCGCTGTCAGTTGGGGCTGGTCATTTCTCAGCTGCTACGGCTTATCTATACATATAATAAATCTGTTGAAGAGTCGTTTTTGTACATTCAAAATAAAAAATTAAAAAATAGCTAGGGAGATAAAGGGTAACTTACAGAACCCATTTCCATCATTTTTGGAATTTTTGTCTGTTTGTCTGTTTATCTGTTTGGATGTGCAGGCATCACGTAAAAAGTACAAAAATAACGTAGATAAATTTCACGCATTAAAATTGTACGTAACTGGAGGTATAACTTAGTTTTTGTTTCATCGCAATCGGTTCACTCTATCAAAAGATATTTGTATTTAAAGGTTTCGTTTAAAGTTTCATTACGTGAAGCACATACACGCACCGCCATCTATTGAGATAATTAAAAAGTAACAGTTTAAAACTGTTTCATGAATGAATGCGTTTATTATTTGTGAAACTCTTAATACCAAAGGAAAAAAAAATAACATTTAGTCATTTGAAGATCTTTGGCAATCGTTACGGATTGTCAGAAGCCAGTAAAACTGGCTCCAGTCTTGCCAAGAACTACCGTGTTACCCAATTAATGGGTTGTGGAAGTCTGGTAGGCAGCCGCTTCACGTAAAAACGTCAGTCTGTGGATGGGTGGCCATTTTAACATACCGATATTCCTACGTACCACGGAATATAATAGCTGCCCGGGTCGATCTTCAAGGTTAAGCAACGCTTGCCAAGGTCAATCTGTGGATGGGTGACCATTTTAACATACCGAGATTCCTACGTACCTCGGAATATAATAGCCGCCCGGGTCGATCTTCAAGGTTAAGCAACGCTTGCCAAGGTCAGTCTGTGGATGGGTGACCATTTTAACATACCGAGATTCCTACGTACCTCGGAATATAATAGCCGCCCGGGTCGATCTTCAAGGTTAAGCAACGCTTGCCAAGGTCAGTCTGTGGATGGGTGACCATTTTAACATACCGAGATTCCTACGTACCTCGGAATATAATAGCCGCCCGGGTCGATCTTCAAGGTTAAGCAACGCTTGCCAAGGTCAGTCTGTGGATGGGTGACCATTTTAACATACCGAGATTCCTACGTACCACGGAATATAATAGCCAGACGGGTCGATCTTCAAGGTTAAGCAACGCTTGCCAAGGTCAGTCTGTGGATGGGTGACCATTTTAACATACCGAGATTCCTATGTACCACGGTATAATAGACACCCGGGTCGATCTTCAAGGTTAAGCAACGCTTGCCAAGGTCAGTCTGTGGATGGGTGACCAGTTTAACATACCTACCGAGAAGAGATCTCAGGCAGTCTTTACGGATTGTCAGAAGCCGACAAATCTGACACCTACAGTCTTGCCAAGAAGTATCGTGTTACCCAGTATTGTAGGGTTGTACAGGACTGGTAGGCAGCCGCTCCAATCCCGTTTGACTGGAAGCTGACTCCAATATAGCTGGGAAAAGGCTAGGCAGATGATGCTTCATGGTTAAAAACTGAAATGATTTGCGAAAAACACTTAATCTACAGTTGGCAAAACTGGGCACAGATTACAAACGTTTATCCACTAGGGAGACGGTCTAAGTGACATCCCGGCATTTAATAGAATTTAGGATTCCCAAAAAATAAATAATTTCATAATTATATTTTCGTCACACATTTAAGCATCTGCCAGCCTGTTAATTAAATATTGTCACATGACAGACCCATTCGCCACTTTGACACATTTGCGCATTGGGGATCATTTAGGCCGCCATTCAATGAAAAGGACATAAAACGGCAGAGTTACTCTCTCAAGGACCGTCAGCCCCAATTGGAGCCAAATGGTATTGTCTGTTTTTTCTAATATTATGCTTAACCTTTTCCCAACTATATTCGGATCAGCTTCCGATCAACACGGCGAAGTCGCGGTATGTTAAATAATATGGTCACCTATTCACAGAGACACCTAGGCAAGAGTTGGTAAACCATGAAGATCGACCCGTGCGACTGTTATTATTTAGCTACGAGCTCCTCATTTAATAAGTCTCCTCTTTCAGTACCTACTAAATATCGATTTAAAAAATTCGATTACTCTTACAACTGTGTAAGAATAATCGAATTTTTTTAATCGATTCTATAAACTCGGTAGAACTAATTAACATAAAATGTAAAAAAATTATCGGTGTTCTGTAATCTGCAATTGTCAGGGAAAATCAAAGAAACTGTTTCTTTTTGCTTCTTTTTTAAGGATGGGAAATCATCAAATGACTCCTCCCGCTCTGGGTGAAGCAGAAGGGAGTGTCAGACTCTTACTGACTAAAACCCATCCGTGTTCCTCCTAATGCCCTTTGCGTTCCAGGGCCGCGGTGACTCTTTCGAATAAATCCCGCAACCCCGGCAGGAATTGGCCATAGCGGGCCCCGTCTTTAATGCTGACAGCTCTTTGAGGCGCGCGTGAAACACAGCGCGCCATTGACCTGGGCCTGGCTGTGATCGGACGGCGAGCCACCCAATGCTCGCCGTCCGCAGGCCCCCGCCTACGGTAGCCGAGAATCGCCCTGCGACTCCCGACGCCCGGGGCGTCTTCTTCTGTTGTGGCGGCTGGGGCGTGAGGTTTCCCTCTCTCTCACGCGTTCGGCTTCCTCCTTCGGTAGCATTATTGCTTCGCAGAAGGAGGTGACCGCTTCCCAAGTCTCCTCGCTCCGGACCATGGCTTGAAACAGGGCCGACCACGACAGGTCGCCGTCGCCGATCGCCTCGACGAGGACACGGCGGTGCTCCGCCCAAGCAGGGCAGACCTCCACCGTGTCCTCCGGTCGATCCTCGCAGTGTTGACATCTGGTCGTATCCTCCCGCCGTATTCAAAACAGGTACCTCCCGAAACAACCGTGTCCGGTGAGTACCTGCGTCAAACGGAAGGTTAGGACGCTGTGGCGCCGCTCTAGCCACTCCTCAAAGAGGGGACTTATCGCCGCAATTGTGGCGTGCCCAGCGCTGGGTTGCGACAGTCGTTGTCTCCATACTGCCATGAGATCCCGCCGGAGCTCCGTCCGCCGTGCTGCGATTTGCCGCGGGAGAGGAGTCTCGCCCCGGCGTAGCGCCTCCACGCGCCATTCGTAAATGAGCGCGAGGGCTCTCGCCTCTAGATCCCATGGCGGCAGTCCGGCAAGGAGGCTCGCCGCCTCGCCAGAGACAAAATTAAGGCTGGACAAAATTAAGAATCAACTTTATTCATCAGTTTCTTTGTTTCGTAGTTTGAAGACTACCTACCACCGTTCATTCGATAGTCGATTTTGTTGATTTTGATACCTAGCTCGAGGTAGGTATGTACCAGGAGATTACCCGTGCTAATCGGCATTTCAACCGGAAGAGATGGTAGAGTGCCCTGCATTACCCTCTTTCTATTTTCTTAATTTTGAGATCAGGATACGCAAGGTATTAACTTAAAGTAGATTTTATCTATCCAACAGATATTTTTCGACATCCACGCGAACGAAGTCGCGGGCACAGCTAGTTTTAAATATTTCTTTGAATTGTTCCTTTTTTTCCGGACGCTTTTATCCTGCTCGTCTTTTACATCGTTCTCACATGTATGTATAATTTCAACTTGATGTAAAAAAAACTTTGATACAATGTATTATTTTTAAAAGAGTGTCCGTGGAGTTTCTTGCACGTTCTTCTCCATAGAGATCTACGCTTTGGAACGTGCAAATAGCTTCATCTTTTTGGACCGACCGACCTTGACAATTCAAAAGTGCCTGTAAATGGTTTATTTGAAATAAATATTTTTGAATTTGAGTTTGAGTTCATTAAATGTTGTATTAAACACATTGGCCACTTTGACACATTTGGGTATTGGGGATCATTTAGGCCACTGATTAACCGCCATTCAATGAAAAGACCAATAAAACAGCAGAGTTACTCTCTCAAGGACCGTCAGCCCCAATTGGGGCCAAATGGCCAACTTTCAACTGTCTTGCGTGCTTGGTGCCTGACGGGCAGTTGGCTGCGACAATAATAATAACGTTTTACTTTTTTAATAAACGCCTAATCTTTTCCCAACTATATTCAAATCAAATTCCAATCAGCACGGCGCGGCGGAGTCTCGGTATGTTAAATAATATGGTCACCTATCCACAGAGCGACTTAGGCAAGAGTTGGTAAACCATGAAGATCGACCCGTGCGACTGTTATTATTTAGCTACGAGCTCCTCATTCAATAAGTCTCTTCATTCAGTACCTACTGAATATCCATTTAAAAATTCGATTATTCTAACACTTCAATTCTATGAACCCGGTAAAACTATTTAACACAAAATGTAAAAATCGGTGTTCTGTAATCTGCAATTGTCAGTGAAAATCAAAGAAACTGTGTTTCTTTTTGGGCTGGACGAAATTAAGAATCAACTTGATTCTTCATTTCCTGGTTTATTCGGCATTTCAACCGAAAGGGATGATACAGGGCCCTGCATTAGCTATCCTCGTCCTATTTTCTATATTTTACGCAAGGTATTAACTTAAAGTAGATTTTATCTATGCCACATATATTTTTCGACATCCACGCGAACGAAGTCGCGAGCACAGCTAGTTTTGGGAAATAAATCAGGTAGAATTTCGGGATTTTAAGCGGATTTCGAACACATCATTGAACAGTCAATGCTAAATAACTAAGTATTTGTAAGACATTAGAGACGTAGTCGCTAATGCACACCAATCCTAAAACACAACACCCCCAACCCAAAGTTTGGTTTTTACCCTAAGACAATTTCCAAAGCAAGAAAATGAAAGCTTAACTAACAAGAACCTTGTATGATCTTTCAATCTACCAAAATCTTCACTCACAAGCAAATCCACTAAGCAACAACAAGCTGCCGACCTCACCCGTCTAACCTCCATCGTTCATTATTCAGCAAGAGGTACCTACACCGTCTCCTACAAAAGTTAACGACCGCTAAATTCGAAGGTGATCCGTAGATGCCGATAGGAATCCGCATGCATAATCCCCCATCTGCATACCTATGCGACCATAAGGAAAATACTCCCAACTACCCGCAGCATCGCTTATTCATGAAACTTGTACGTATAAATGAATAGCTGAATGTTTCAGACTTATTGTTACGTTCCATGGAAATGTGTTCGATAAACAGTCAAAGAAAAATACTTGTGCAATAATGAGGAAATATCAAAATGCCTACAAAAATCCTGAATCAAAATTCACGCCAAGCTTAGCGATTTTTCCCTTGATGGGCTGATGATATTTCAACACTCTGGCAACTTTTACTGGAAGAATAAATAATTGTGGTATGATATATTTTCTAGACTAAGGCTGCGTTTGTTGTTTGTTGTATTAATATACCAGTCTTGGCTCTACATGTGATTTTAATCCATTTAGGGCCGATTTTCCATCGACAGATAAATTTTATATACTAAATGAGTAAAAACGGCGGTTTGACAGCTTTAGGCTGTTACTTAGCCTCGGTCAGCGCAAGCGATTCTATCGGTTCTTAACTAACACATCCCTCGCTCCACAGCCTGACACATCTCTAGTGGAAATGTAGCCTAAAGCTGTCGAACCGCCGTTGTACTCCTTCGGTATATAAAAGTTATCTGTCTGTCTGTCTGTCTGTCTGTTATTGAAAATCGGCCCTAAATGGATTTAAATCACATGTAGAGTCCAGACTGTTATATTAAACCTTCGACTAGGTATCCATAAAGCAAACTGTATATTTCCCAGGACGACAAATCAATATCTCCCCGGCGGAGAATCAAACCTCGGTATCCCGCGTGACAAGAGTCGATAGTCACCACTATACTACCGAGGATGTCGGCTATTAGCCGAGTATTCCACGTCAATATCAACGATAAATGAATATCTTTGACTCGTGTGTCATGGGGATTTTGGTAACCCATGGGAACACCCTTCATGTGTTTTGGAAGGGGCGCCTAGACGCCAAATATGTCTTGACGGTGTTTAATTCAAAGCATAGTATGGCAAATGTTCTGCTAACAGAATAACGTTGAAATTGTAAGTTATATCTTATAGATACTAGCTGACTCGGCAAACGATGTTTTGCCATATAAATACAATAAATAGCTTTTTTTACTAAAAACAAAACACTATGGTGTTTTTAGTTATTTTGGTTTTTGACTCCAACTTCCGAAATTAAAGTTATTTTATACTTTGTTGTGTTTTGTTTTAAGAAGTCCGTTAAATTTTTTGTTAAAAAGTTTTTTAATTTTTACTTTTTAGTGGTATCTGCGTAGCCATTCACAGCGTACCAGCGTGATGTTTTGTTATGAACTGGGGCTTATTTAATAAAACTTACTTAGTGCTTTCGGTGTAAAGGTCTCGTCAACACGAATGAAATAAGCCCAAACACTTGGTAGTTCCTACATACCGATGTGGAGTTCCCTTGACTCTCTGTCGTCTCCATCATCAGGTCTGATCCAAACTTTCATTGTTTTGTAGTATCACCCGATATACACACGAATATCAAGTCTTTATATGTATTTGGTAGGTCTGAGCCTGCCTCCGTGGTTCGTGGTGCCGAGTGGTTTAGGTGTTTGTCTTGTGACCCTGTGGTCGTAGGTTCGATTTCCACGGGAATGCATACTTTGTAAAGTTGTTTTCCAGTTTGGCTAGGGCATTGCAGGCTTGAATCACCTGATTATCTGATAAAAAGATGATTCCGTGCTTCGGAAGGCACGTATAAGCCGGTGGTCCCAGCCGATAAATGACTGTCGTCAAATAAACCATGTCAGAGGCCCTTGAGGCGGTTTAGAAACTTTGGCACTAGGGTGTATGGGGTCGTCAGACCTTACTGCCCACACGATAAGAAGAAGAAGTTAGTAAATACCCATATCAAATACGATCACTCTGTACAATGTGGCACTGCTTAGTAGAGCCCTATATCCAGCACTGGAAGTCAGCCGACTGGAATAATGACGTTGATGATAACCAATCTATATTTTAAGCAGATTTTTCTAGAAATTATTCTCCTGCAAACTGCTTTTACTGATGAAAATCTTACGACCCAAAACCGCAATGCAATGCCTTCCATTTTGACAGTTCAAAAATATTCATTCCCTGATTTACCCTAAGGAGCTGACGAATTTTTCCTTCGAATGCTTGGAATTATAATAGAAGTGTGTCCTGGATGGAAGCCAAGCAACCCATACAATTAATCTAATATATAAAATTCTCGTGTAACGGTGTTTGTTACCGAACTCCTCCGAAACGGTTCGACCGACTTTCATGAAATTTTGTGTGTATAATCGGTAGGTATGAGAATAGGTGGTAGGCAATTTTTATATTATTTGGCAAAACGACGTTAGCCGAGTCAGCTAGTAACCTACAAAAATGTGACACGTGGGAACCGCAAGGAACGTTCCCCTTTGTCCAGTAACCAGCTAAATACATTAAAATAACAACTAAAAATCTCGGAACTGGAGAAATACTTCAAAAACTTATGAATAAGTCCAATCCCTTTTGATAAACTTTTCCTGACGCCCACGCTCAAACACAACGATGTCAGGTGTTTTTCCGATAAAAAACAAGTTATATTTACACGAAGTTAACCTTTCGTTGCCAAACAACAATAGGTGGGGCCCATCAGTGTCGAGTGTCGAGTGTCCGACACAACAAGACACTGGACATTCGGCAGACAGATCTACAGTGGGTCTACTTGATCCACTGCACGAGAAGCGACATATCAAATAGATGCTGATCAGCTCAGCCTTGCCAACAATCTCCTTACCACCTCTTGAAAATAGGCATTTTGTGGAAATGTGCATTATATGCACATAATGGTTAATACTTCAAAATTCTAAGCCAAGGATTCTTCCACAGTCATTGGGTACCTATGAAATGTACCGAAACCTCTTGCTACCAAGAAAGGCAAACCAAAATACAGGATGATTGGTAATTGAGTGCGTTCCTTCAAATAGGATGTTTAGAGTTGCAATCAGTAATGATTTTGTCCCGACAAATGGAGACCAAATTGAGTTTTTTTCGAGTCATCGAACGTTTTCAGTTTCTTTTGGAAGATTTCTATCTCACGGCGACGAAAATTACTGCTGAAAACTGACGCTTTTCTAAAAGTTCATAACGAATATATCCCTCGGATAAAATAGTTTAACCAAATCATAGTTAAAAAAATTCACAGTAATTTTAGAATTGGAAATGAAAATTTATCTTGCATAATTCTTGTGCTTGGACTGAAATAATTATTTTCAATAAACAAGAGTTCAATTACTCGAAACAATTCGATTTAGTCCAAAATGTATATTGGTATATATTTTGAACATAATTTGTTCAAAAACGTTGCATTCTAGCTGTAGAACACACCATTTGATGAAACGCACTCAATTACCTATCATCGTGGACATTCTTGATGAAAATGATAACGACAACTTAGATTGGAGGTTTGATCTCAAAAATAATGTTATTTCGATTTTGTTCAAACTCATGGGGGGACCTAAGATCCTATAAGTAATTTGCCGGTTGAAAAACTCGGCGAATGATTTTACCCACATTTATTTTAGTTTCCAAGTGAGCCTACTGCCTTCCCTCCCCTGCTCTACTAATGATCAGTTAATCTAATAACTCGACATTTAGGACGACACAACACTGCGAGGAAGGGCGTGTCCAGACGCCGCGGACGGGCGGCGGCCGCAGCGACGGAACATTGTAATTGTTCTCGGGAAGAACAACATCAAGTAGGCTAATGGATAGTTAATCCAATAAAAAGCACATTTACGAAAAGAGCTGACAACGAGGGGCTGTTTAAAGGTGACGACACGACTGCGGAGCGACGTCCACAATCTATGTTACATTAACTTTACTACTAAGTATTATTTATGTGTAAGTTACAATGTATGTTTGTTACTCGATCACGCCAGAACGGCTCAGCGGATCTAGATGAAATTTGGCACAAAGATACATTATAGTCCGAAATAATACATATGGTCATTTTTATTCAGGGACTATGTTGCCTTGGATAACCGCGGGCGAAGACGGCAAAAGCAGATTCCAGTTATTTTCAAATGTGCAGTAACACGAAACGCTAATGAACAGCAGGTATTATATTATTCATTGATCACTGGACCAGCCCATGTATACGATGATCTACACTAATATTATAAAGCTGAAGAGTTTGTTTGTTTGTTTGGTTGAACACGCTCATTTAGGAACGATCTTATATCGAATAGATTTTTTTTTTAGTGTTGGATAGCCCATTTATTGAGGAAGGGATAACTTCACGCTACGACCAATAGGAGCGCAGCATTACTGAAAAATGGTACGCAGACGAAGTTGCGCGGGTCAGCTAGTATAAAATAAATTAATACTAATTGATGCTACTCGTATCTAAGTACTAGCGATAAGGCTATCCTCGTATCGAAGTCCTTATGTAAAAACTGCATTAAAAGTTTCAAAAAGCCTGTATTTTGCCAACGAATTATTTACTGAATATTTATTGGCATGTAGTCAAAGACACCTCTACGTAAATGGTAACCACTTTTTATCTGGAAGTGACGTACCTACCAAGAACTCACTCCTGAATTTAATGCACTTTATCTTTTTCTATTATTATTGATTTGATAAAGCAAAAAATTCGTCACCTCGATGACGCTACAAAAAACTAACTTAGCGAAATCTATACCGACACAGAAAATCGCGCAGCGACATCTATATCTTCAGCAACGAACTACGTCAAAGAAATCCTACATCGCGGTATCAGAGTTCTGCAAGCAATTGCCCACCAGACACACCACCCGTCTGGTCGGAAGATCCTCCCTTTTCTATGGAGGTTTGCGGGACTTTACACCTGGTTCCGCACATACACCTCTATAACGTTTTGAATATATATTGATATTCTAACTGCAGGAGTGGAGATAGAATCATATTATTTTCATCTAGGTAAAAACCCTGTTGATAGTTTCAAAAAGCTTTTCTATCACAAAGACTCGATCGATCTTGCCGTACCGTCGCCACGTCGTCAGTCCGTCTCCTCTAAAGACCCTTACAACCTCAAACATGCTATATTTATCTTAATTCCCTATTCCTTCCACTGCCTACCTCCACACACGTGTCATACGACAATAAACCTTATCACAACGAAATAGGACCTACACAGGCCGAGCAGTAGGCTATATGTTTATTACCTACTAGAATTGCTTGTAACAAGGGCGCCGACAAACTGCTTCTGAGTGACTTGTGTTTTGTCATGATCTTATTGACTTTAATGGCGAATTGTTTTTCTGGGTGAGCGTGATTAAAAATTAATGTAAGATTATACTGTTTTGAGTCGCACACTGTAACTACGTTCTTAGCTATGAAGCTAGCCCCCCTTTTTAGAGTTCCGTACTTAAGGGTAACCAACGGAACTCTATTACTAAGCCTCCGTTATCCGTCCATCCGTCTGTCTGTCTGTCTGTATCTCAAGAATGGTAATAGGTAAAAAGTTGAAGTTTTACCCACACGCACAAAACGTTTTGGGAACACATTCATAGTGCGTTCAGCTAAGGAGTGGAACTCCCTGCCAGAGTCTGTGTTTCCAGATAGCTACAACCTGGGAGTCTTTAAGACAAGAGTGAATAGGTTGCTTCTAGGCAAACGTGCTCCATCTTCGACCGCATCATCGCTTACCATTAGGTAGGTTGTGTATTTCCATTGCCGCTATAACAACAAATAATAAAAAATAAATTAAATATTAAATTAAAGGGGGCTCCCATATAAGAAACGTATTTTTTTTTTCAGTTTTGATATGAGAGTCCGACTCGCACTTGGCCATTTTTTTCATGGATGGGAAGTCATCAAATGACTCTTTTCACGCTGGGCGGGGCGGAAGGGAGTGATTCTTACTGACTAAAACCCATCCGTTTTCCTCCTAGTGCCCTTTGCGTTCCAGGGCCGCGGTGACTCTTTCCAAGAAATTCCGCAACTCTGGCAGAAGCTAGCCCCCTACATTTATAAGTAGGTAGAGGAAAGTTCAATGCTGTTGCGATCACTCCTTAAATTTATTGATTATTATGCACACTTTCAATGAAATTTGCACCGGGAATGCTAGTTTCTCATCTTTGCATTAAGATTCGTTTGTTAAACAACGTATCTACTTTACATAGATCAACTTACAAAAAAAATGCATTAACAATGCACATTCACGACACATCCGACGAAGAACACAAAGCATTCCAATATTTTTTAAATACAGTAATGCTGCAGAGTTCAGGAGTTCAGTCCCCCGGCCAGTCGCCAAGACAGACAAACAGACAGAGGACCCAACGACCGCTCATAACATAAAACAGTGACCACCACTAAATACTCCTCAAAATTCAACAAATCAAGTTACTAACATGAAAAAACATTCAAATATACATATTTTTGCAGTATAATTCTCGTCACTTTATACGGGAATCGAACCTGGGTCCGCGAGGTGAGAGGCCGATCACCTATGGCATTGACTCCGTAAGGTAATCTTCTCGACAGTTCAAATGGAAATTAATTGTATGGGAAGGAAATATGACTGACGTCAGAGGTGAATATTGTAGCTAACTGAATTAAGGTAGTTGCAGATTTAGAGATCAATTTAACATAAACAGTTGTCAACGGTTTTATTTAAGCAACAATCTTAGACCAAAAGTAAAAACCCATTTATGTCTGTCTGGTACCTCTACTCGTCTAAACGGCTGAACGAATTCGACTTGGCACACGAGTAGACCATGTCCTGGAATAGGACATGATGTTCCCTTGAAAGAACTTTTGACATGTACGCAGGCGAAGCCGCTGGCCGAAGCTAGTATACAATAACTGCTTCATTTTAGTAATAAAAGTCACATTTCCCTATAAATATTTTCTTCTTTCTTTATAATTTGTTTTGTTGTAACTCGAACATTTTATATCGTTTTTCATTAAGTAAAAATTTTGAGGATCACGATAGATGTCGATTTAGGACGGCGTTCTGTCCTTATGTCTGTTTTGTTTGTTTGCTAAAAAACGTAGTTGGATCAACGACCGTTATGATCCTGCTATCAGGGCAGGTATAGTTAGTCATAGTAAGTAATAAATACTCGCCTTTTATATTTTAACTAGCTTTGCCCGCGACTTCGTACGCGCATATCTCGTATTTTCCCGTTCCCGTATTAATTTCAAGAAATTCTCTCTTAGTGCTACCCTTCACTCCCCAAGGAACCTACATGCTAAATTCCAGCTTTCTACGACCAGTAGTTTCGGCTGAGCGTTGTCTGTCAGTCACTCAGTAACTATAGAATTTTATATATATATTGATGATGATGATGATGATGCTTGATTTCCCCGTGTTATACATTATGGAAGAGTGAAGCAGTAATGAAGACGAATGAATCGAAGTACTTCGCATAAACTAAAATATTGGTCATTACATATGAAATTAGCGTTGTAAGGGAGGAACACAATGTCGATTTTTTATTTATATAATATATTTATTTAATCAAAGTATGTACCATTGCCATCTATGCACTTTTGCCATCTCATAGGTAGTTCATTGATCTCTTTACTAAAAAAACCATTCGGGCGGGAATCAATAAAATCTTTGAAGGCGCTTTGGACTGCGCCATCGGAGTTGATTTTTTTCTCTTGCAAGAAGTTATCCAAATTTCGAAAAAATGGTAATCTGTTAGAGCAAGGTCCGGGGAGTACGATGGATGTCTTAGACATTCCAATTGAAGCTCCTCTAATTTGGTAGCTTCTGTTGTGCAGTGTGTGGTCTAGCGTTGTCCTGAAGCAGCAGTGGTCTAGAGCGATTGACCAGCCTCGGCTGTTTAGCAGCTAGCTTTTCCATCATGCTTTGCAGTTGCTGACAATAGACATCCGACGTAATCGTCTGGCCAGATTTCGGCACTAATCCACCAAACGTTCACAAGTAATTTTTTTGAGTCAATTTTCGCTTGAGGCAGGATTTGGCTGGTTCAGCCATTGCGATGAGCGTTTCCGATTGTCGTACAGGATCCACTTTTCATCACAGGTAATGATTCGATTTAAAATCCCTTCATTATTGTGCCGGTTGAGTAATGTAACGCAGCAGTCGACGCGCGTTTGTCGGTTTGCTGCACTCAATTCATGAGGTACCCACCTTTCAAGCTTTTTCAGCCTTCCCAATTTGCTTCAAGTGGATTAAAACAGTTTTATCACTAACACCGCAGCCTGCAGCTAACTCGGATGTTGTTTGCGATGGATCCGCTTACACAATAGCCTTCAATTCTCCGGCCGTCCACGGGGCTTGTTCTGCAGGTCGAAATTTCCAGAACGAAAACGTTGGAATCGAAAACGCACAGTGTTTTCTTTTGCGAATCCGTCGCCATACACATCATTAATCCTTCGAGCCGTTTCTGCAGCACTGGTGCCACGATGGAACTCGTAACCGTAAATAACTCGATATTTCAAGTTTTCCATTTTGTAAACTGACTGGCGCAAAGACGAACAAATGATTTACGGTTTTCGAAACACGCATGAGCAAATAACTGTATAAATTTGAAATTGGATTTCCAAACCAAAGAGATATGACCAAACCAGAAAAAAAAAAACGAGATATAACCAAAGTGGCCAGTACGACAAAACGCCAATTTCATATGTAATGACCTAATATTTTGTTTCTAATTTTCACACAGGAAAACAGTTTTATTTCAATCCATTGCGGCCGAACAGCATAGACAACCAAAAACAGTGATGCCAACTAAAAATACAAACATCCCATTGATTAATACAACTTTAACAAGTACCCCAATTACCAATTCAATTTAAACATAGCAACATGACTCCGCCAACCTCATTATGGTTAAAAAAAGCACTCTTTGTTTTTCAGAAACATGTTGCCTGAAATACACGCTCATAACGGATCCCCTTAAGTAAACAAGACCGTATAATGTGCCCATACACATAATTTAATACCATGGCAACACTGGCTACTTATGCTTCCCTTCAGGCTGCAAAAAATTAAGACTCAACGAGGCGGAAAAACAAATTCAGAAACAACATATTACTATGTACATGTATCCACGCTTTCCCCATATCAGGCGGAGCAGGGTTCCACGAAATACTTATTATGGCGCCGTAATCATATGCTGAGCGATTTACAAAGAATATACAACCCTTTCCCATGGGTGCTGCTCGGCGATTAAGGGTTTATTCCACGTGGGGAGGCAGTATCAGACGCCTGTGAGCGGTAACATAATTGTACTTAGATCAACTGATTGCTTTGATGAGAAAAAATGAGCGTTTAACTTTTGAGAATATTTGGCAAAAAAAAGACGAAGGTTTTAAAATATCCTTTGAAAACAATCTTCTCATTATCATGTTTTAACCCTTAAACAAACCCTCAAAGTAAATAATGAGGGATTAAGGTGCAAAGAAACCACTACAATAATGAAATGCCAGTTAAGAATAGTCTTTACAAATCGACAATCAAAGCCCTGTAGGTTTCACGACCACTAAACTTACGAGAACATTCTATCAATTACATGAATGGTGCACGTGTACACGACCAACTTAGGATTGCGACACACACACTCGATTTACAACCCTATAGCAAATAACTGATGAAGCAAAATGGAATTACTGAAGCACCCACGATAGTGAGCTATTCGAAAATTAGGGCAGAGAGTGAATAGCCTTCATTGTCGCGTCTTCCCCTTTTGATTAAAACGCGTTTGCAATCGCGGACTCGAGTGGGTCTCGAGCATTGTGGGCTCTTCGGGTTGTCAGCGATAATTTAATAGAGCCCATCGTTACAATGTGTTACAAAACATCCCTTTGTGCTCGTCCCGTTCCGGTGGGAAAGTCTTTGTCTCTCAAGTAATTGCTAAATTAAAATAAATGAGTTAAATGTGGTCGGTAAATGTTTTGAGTATTCTGTATTACGTTTTCGGGATGCGATTATAGGACATAACGTAAGCCACAATTATAATTCTATTTGTACAACTGCACACGGTTTAATAAATCGACGTTATTTGACGAGCTATTCTTCTGAAAGCAATGTCGAAATCTTTCTGAAATGAAAGCCTTACCCATTTCAAGGTAGAGTATCAAAAAGTGTTGGAAAGTGGTTACCCAATACAGTTTGAACAAAGTTAAATGGAGTGTTTCGCAAAATGAATCCTGACAACAGCGACAACGCCACGTAACACGCGGTTGGCACAATACAATTTTTCCTCGAAGAATTACAACATCAATGTAAGGACGACGCAATTCGCTAGCAATCCTCACAAATTCACTGCGAGCACATTTCGTATTGTCGCCAACGAAAAAAGCAACAAAAAGAAATAATTTCGCGATACATGTTAGCAAATGAAAAAAACTCTCCTGTCGGCCATCCATCATGCCAGTAACGAACAAAAGCTTTTAGTTGTACCGCGCGCGAGTCGCGTGTCGCGCCGCGCCGCGTCTTGTCGCCGTACCGCGCCGAGCCGCGCGGGGCCGCGCGTCGACATGTGTGCAATCAGCCTTATTGCATGCTCCACATTTTGTCACGGGATTATATGAAACGGGAATTTTAAACAAGAGTATGTTGTGTAACCTGATTTAGTAGAGTATTAGCTGCATGGGGTGCTATGGGACAACATCCCATCAAGATTATGTACACGCCACACAAAGGACATTGTTGTGGTTCATACATGATGTGATTCTCAACTCGGTTCGTTGTTCCAGTTTCTTTACTCTAATGATTCAAATCGTTTGAAAAAATGGCGTTGTAGTCACGGATGGTTGAAGTGCTTCAGGAATGTTCGCGGAGGCTCGCACAGATGGTTTCCATGGCATCATGCGAAAGAAAGCGGCCTCCTAACTACAGCGCTTGCACGGTAGTGACAACAGCATCCTGAAAATGATAGCTACCAGACAGGCCTGTCCCTTTCAGGGGCACTAGGTCCCCACAGTCATAGGTATACTTAAATAAATAAATCTATCTATACTTCTATAGGTACTCTATACTATAATATATAAAGCTGAAGACTTTGTTTATTTGTTTGTTTGCTTGAACGCGCTAATCTCAGGAACTACTGGTCCGATTTCTGGTCGAAAAATTCTTTCAGTTTTAGATAGCCCATTTATCGAGGAAGGCTATAGGCTATATATCATCACGCTAAGACCAATAGGAGCGGAGCAGTAATGAAAGTTGTGACGCAGACGAAGTTGCGCGGGTCAGCTAGTCTTTTATATAAACTAACAATACTAACTAAATTATGGACTGTAGTCTGATAATAAAGTTTTATTTAATTTTAATTTAATTATTCTATAAGTATTAAATTGAATTATGAATGCAGGTCACGGTAGGTAAACACAACTTACGTATTTCAGTTTTGAAAGCGGCAACAATGACTGGAAAACTGTGTCGAAATGGATTGCCTTGATATGAGCATATGATTCAGAGGAATAGGTAACATGTGAGGAAAGGTTTGAGTATGAGCGTGTGGCTATAAGAGACGGGGAAGATCAGACAAACGATGGATGGACTACCATCATATCAGCCGAAAGACGCCCACTGCTGGACATAGGCCTGGTTTGCCATAATCGCCACGCTTGGCAGGCGGATTGGCGATCGCAGTGTATGGTGTTGATTTTTTACAGAGAATGTTGCTGCCCATTCTCTGACGAGTCCGTTAGTCGCCTAGTACACACCCACGGGAAGTGATGGGATGGTATTATTCTTTTACGGTACCATACGGCACCGGCCGACACCATACGGCAATGGTGACATGAATGGTGATGGATATGGATGGACTATGTGAAAGATGTTGATGATCAAATCAAATCATTAGGTAATTCTTTTGCACATAAAGATGGGGAAGCTATACATATTGTAGACTTGGCCATTTCATAACCCGAGGTGGCCCGCAGAGACGGGCCAGGGGAGCCACTCTCTAACGAAATCCGTAGTTTCGGGCTTAGTTGCGGGCGGGCGTATTCTACTCCGTGTCACCTACAGACTTACGATTAGTCCCGAACCCGAACTGAGAATTAATGACAACACGATTTCACAGTAACTGTCAAATCGTGTTATCATTAGTTCTCAGTTGTTAGGTGATACGGAGTAGAAAATGCCCGCCCGCAACTAAGCCCGAAACTACGGATTTCGTTAGAGAGTAGCCCCCCAGCACCAGCCGGGGATTACGGAAGTCGTAAGTTCCCGCGATCTCCGGCGTAGGTGAAAGATGGAACATCGGGGTGGTTTTAGTCAGTAAGAGTCTGACAGACCCCTCCGCCCGCCCTAGGGCGGAGGACGCCATGAGGAATTCCACCCGTTAAAAAAAATGTTTGAGGTGGCCATTTCATGAAGTTGCCAACCTATACGTGACTTGTTGAATTGAAACTCCTCTATAATCAAAAAATAACTGACAAGTCTCATACACAAACATACCATACTGTTTTATGATGTGCATGTGAGTGAAATTCAACCACTATTTTCCCTGTAGGGACTAACTTTATAAATTCACTGTGACTGTGTGTCTGTCAATGTAGCCTTAACCTTTGTTTAAACATAATTTTAAATGAGGATAATATTTCCACTTGAAATATTCGATGCATAGAAAATGTACCTACGACGGCCAATGCTGCAAACAGTAATAAATTATTATCCAACTACGAATACCATTTCAAGCAAAGCTTAACATCTTAATCAAGAATGGGCAACTTCCCTTGGAACGTCTGTTGATGAATTTCTTCTATCTGCCACAAATCCTTGTCCAATCCCCAGGGCCAATAACAACAAATTAATTAATTAAATAGTAAAGCATTCCTCGCTTCAAGCGGCTCCAGCGCTACATCAAAGCCCTGTCAGCGCTATATTGTCTATGGTTGTCGAGTTGTTATCACAAAGCGCTCGTCAAGCTCGCAATTATTCATTACGACACAATTCTAGTCTCCACGGTTTACGGATAATTAAATGTGGTTAGCGGTGGGTAGCTAGGTAGGGTCTGTGATAGCTACAACCTGGGAGACTTTAAGACAAAAGTGAATAGGTTACTTCTAGGCAAACATGCTCCATCTTCGACCGCATCATCGCTTACCATCAGGTGAGATAGTGGTCAAACTATGAATAGTTAAAAAAGGTGTGTAGGTGTCTATACCGAATTGTAGCAAGAAAACCCAACCTAACATTGACAAGGGTCTGCGTTTCTGATCCATACGTTATGTACAGTAGTGGTACTAGTGGTAGGTACCTACATGGTTAGACTCAATGCAACAAGGCATTCTCTACCATTCAGTCTGTCAGTATATTGGCCCAAAATATAGATAGTACGATACTATCTACAATAATTATGTAGGTTAGGTAGTATAGGTATTTGTCAAGCCTAGATGCATCAAGTAATATTTCAGTAAATTACTAATTACCTACCCAATGTTAAAACCGTGCTCTACAGGATTTCTACTAACTTTTAGGTAAGTAGAAATAATCAATCAAATACGATTTCAAGTATAACGAAAATTAATTAGAAAGGAACCCAAAACTAAACGTAAAGTATATAAATTGGATATGAACCCCTTTTATAAGCTACTAGTTGACCCGCGCAACTTCGTCTGCTCCGCTCCTGTTGGTCTTAACGTGATGATATAGCCTATAGCCTTCCTCGATAAATGGGCTGTCTAATACTGAAAGATTTTTCTAAATCGGACCAGTAGTTCCTGAGATTAGCGCATTCAAGCAAACAAACAAACTCTTCAGCTTTATATGTTAGTATAGATATTTTGAAAATCTGCGCTATTTATTTCTTGTCCGTAATAGAAGAGTTAAGGTCCCCATTATCCCCTTGTTCAGCTAATAAATCGGCCGCTAATCCCGTGCCCAGCACATAAATACATAAATAACGTGGACGACAATAAGCCATAAACTGCATCGAGCACATAATACATAGATGTAAAGATGTACGAAGCTATAACAAAACGCGGTGAGGAGCGAACGTTGACCCGAGCGCACCTGGGACACTCGCCCTTTCGTAGGGCTGCCAATTCCAGCACAATTTTAAACACAGGTTAAAAAAAAACATAAAATACATCTACGTATAGTTACCAATTTCAAGAATTTTGCAACTGCCTAAAGGCATGGAAACACTGAAATTTTGCGATTTTTTGTAAAACTGTTTTTTACAAGAATTAAAAAAACCGGCCAAGTGCGAGTCGAACTCGCACACAAAGGGTTCCGTACCATTAATTTTTATTATTTGTTGTTATAGCGGCAATAGAAATACACAATCTGTGAAAATTCCAACTGTCTACCTATTACGGTTCTTGAGATACAGCCCGCTGACAGACAGACGGCCGGACGGACTGACGGACGGATGGAAAACAGAGACTTAGTAATAGGGTCCGTTGGTTACCCTTTAGGAACGGAACCCTAAAAATGGAAACTCAATTTGAAAAAGTACCTTGTGATCTGAGTGGCTACTCTCTAAGACCGAAGTCCGTACTTTCGGGCTTAGTTGTGGGCGTATTCTGCTCCGTATCACCTACAGACTTACAATTAGTCCTGAATCCGTACTAAGAATAAATGATTCGTGTTGTCATTTATTCTTAGTGGTGTTAGGTGATACGGAGCAGAATACGCCCGCAACTAAGCCCGAAACTACGGACTTCAGGTTTAGAGACTAGCCGCCTTGATCAGCGCCATGACTTTCCGAGGGGCTTTGTCAAAACCTAAACTGGGCTAAACCTCTAACTAACATGTATAGTAGAAGATTAATGGAGAGGAGAAGATTTGGATATAAAACATTGAAGCTGAAACAAGATTAGGTATAGAAGAGTATACAATATACTTACTTTTGAACGTTGAATGCTGAGGGTTTTACAGTAATATTAATGTCAGCGTCTCAAATGTCATATTCGTGAGTGATTTCGGCGAGAATGAGCACATCGTATTTGTGAACGTAGGAAGCCACACACAGGCGAACAATTGGGGCAGGCTTTCAAAACGACAGCCATCGACGTCGGATTAAGAAAGAAATGAAAGAAAGCATTTTAGAGACTTCAACTCTTTTTTAACCGACTTCAAAACAGGAGGAGATTCTCAATTCGTCGGAATATTTATTTTATTGCTAAATAAGTTCAACTAAAGGGTATTGCCATTATTTATTGCTAATTTAGGTAAAGGTACGACTAAGAAAATAAGTGACAGGCTCCTTTATATACCGGAATAAAAGCACGGTTCCTGTAGGATAATGTCACGCTAAACCTAGGTGTATGGAAGGAAAATAACATGCAAGTGCAACGAAATTTTAAAGAAACCCACAGACATTAGCTAGAACCTTGTGTATCATAATAACAGTTTTATTTTTATCGAAGATCAGATTCGCCAACCCTATCATTCACAAGTGTCCACGTTATCAACAAACCGTGTTCACAATAATATATCGCATTGATTATCAACTAGTTTTCCCCTCAAGGATTAATTCAAAGCGTTCATGTAATTCAAATTGCCCCGCTTTGTGCAACACAAAGAAGCTTGACTTGCGACAGTTCAACGACTCGCAGCTACTTCATATGCAGTGGGTTACTTCTGCAAAACACACGTTTTCGCTTTTGTGGACGAATACGGGTCAAGTGGTAGTAAATATAGGGATAAAATGTTCATGGATTGTACCTACTATGATGTAACTAGTTTTGTTGACAAAGCTCCGCATCTTCGCATTTCTAAAACATCATGCGGTTAGTTTATAAAATATTGATCTCTTTATGCATAAAAAAGTCTCCTGAAAACAATAATATTGACAAAAAACATCGTCGTCGTCAATGGATCCTAGGGGCCTTAATATTTACTCAAATTCGAATCCCTAACAAAAAACATAAAGCATTAATCCGAGTGCGCAGGTCAATATATGAGGAAGACAAAGGGACGGTAGCTCACTTGTTCACAACCTATACAACTACCCTCATTTCGAACTAAATCACAGTGTAAAACGTGAACCTATTGACAACGAGCCCATTGTTATTTTGCACGTGGCAACTCGACTACTTTTTCCCATGGCAACCCTTTATTTTCACTCGCATCGCGGTATTCAAAAGCCATTAAAAGTATTTCAGTCGTAATAATTGCATGCTTACTTTGTACATTCGCTAACTATTGTATTTTTTTTACTTCTTTTGTTGTTAAACCGAATAAAAGTAAGCGTTTTTCAGCACTCAATATTTGAGGCGTTTGTTATTAGATATTTATAACAAACTAGGTACTTAAGTATAACAAACCTGAGGTTTCTCAAGCGGCAGTCAGAAATGATGCTGATTCTAGAGCGCGAGTCACCCAGGTCGAGGGGCGGCAGCGTCGCCTTGGACTTGCTACTGAAACAAAACGTGAACACCGATTTAGATAAACGCTGCCCGCACAGACGATTTTTCAAGAAATATAAAAATCCGATTTTCTAAACAATAGATTTAGAGAGATAAAAAAACGCTCAATGATAGCTAATTTTTAAAGTTTTATAATGCGTTAAAATACATTATACAAACATGTATAAAATTTCAAAAGTAACTGAAATTCTGTTGCTGTAATTTACTAATGGCATGTATTTAATGCGGCGACAAACTAATCTGATTTAGAGTTTTAAAAATAATTAAAATGGATAGCAACAATAATAGGTTGGCAGCTACAGTGAAGTAGCATTTTAAGTATAAAGTAGCAGCTTTATTTTGAGTTGTAAACTTTGTTTAAATTTTAATTGGCAGTGATTTTTTGGTGTTCATAAAATTAACTACTAGGCCCGGTAGCCCGCTTCGCGAGGCTCCGTCCTCCGTCCGTTACTTCTGAATACTTTAAAAAAAAATAACCACGAAGGGGATGGCGCTCTAGGCGATGTCTATTCGCTCACTTCGTTCGCTCACTCGACCCCGCCATCCCCTTCTAACCTAACCTGTCCGAGTCGGGTGCCGCAAGTCCAGGGAGTCCCGGTATGGCTTACAGAAGTACGTAAAACTGTTAATATTAGCCGCCAGAGTCATTATTTTTAATACCTCACCTACTATTTAATTGGCGCTGTTTAATATATTTGATATCTTATAGTAGCAGCCATTATTTAGTTTTTATAGATCCTTGTCTTTTGTAGCTCATATAATATAATTGTGCTAAAAATATTTAATCGCTACCAAGTTATTTTTTCTGTGACCAAGTAGTTAGTTGCCTAATAAGTTGTTATTCGCCTCAAAAATAATTAGCCTTTACTAATCACTTATTCTTTGTTTTATACATAGTATAAAACAAAGTCGCTTTCTCTGTCCCTATATCCCTATGTATGCTTAAATCTTTAAAACTACGCAACGGATTTTGATGCGGTTTTTTTTAATAGATAGAGTGATTGAAGAGGAAGGTTCATATGTATAATCATCATCTGCCTAGCCTTTTCCCAACTACATTGGGGTCGGCTTCCAGTCAAGCCGGATTTAGCTGAATACCAGTATTTTACATGGAGCGGCTGCCTACCAGACCTCCACAACCCATTAACTGGGTAACAGGGTACTTCATGGCAAGACTGGAGTCAGATTTACTGGCTTCTGACTATAACTAGGTTCATATGTATAATAACATCCATTAAATAGTGGAGAAATACTGTTATTTTTGAGGTTTCTAATGTGATGTCGTAAATAATTACATTTTATACCCGTGCGAAGCCGGGGCGGGTCGCCAGTAACACATATAGAAAGAAAGTAAGAAGCCCTATTCTAGTTACAAAAATACATTGAATGGTAATAGAAACCAGGACTTTTATTCCGGAATTTCCAATAAAACAATAATATTATACATATGTAATCAACTATTGGCTCATTGAATATTAAAATATTTAAATTAAAAAAAAGAAGTCGCCGAGCCTAAGCGCATTTTTACGAGAACAAAACGACAATATAGCGTTCACAATTATTTCGTAGTTTTTTTTTTCCGAGAATAGCATGCAAAAGGTTTATCGTATCTTTACTGAGGAAACCGTTTTACTGTCTTCATTTTATATTTTTTCAAACTTTTGCAATTTCCAGCCATTATTCAAAAGTTTACAGAATAATGCAACATTATTCGTCAATTTTTTAAGCAATCAAGGCTTAAAAAGTGACGAATAATATTGCATTATATGAATAATATTGGGTATACCATAGGGTATTATCAGTAGATAATCCGTTTTATTCTCCGGGGGCGGTGAATAGTCATATTATATTATAATTATACTTTTTATATATTCGAAAGTTTGGGTGGATGTGTGTTACTCAATAACACCACGACTGAATGGATCTGTATGAAATATGGCACAGACATAGTTTATACTCTGAAATGGCGCATAAATTAAAAGTCCTCGATTTTTTTCACATCCGAGGTTTTTCTAAGTTTATCGCATTTATAAAAAACTGGCCAAGTGCGAGTCGGACTCACGTGCAAATGGTTCCGAACGAATTTATTTTTTTAGGATGTTATTTTAACACTACAGACTTCTTATAGGTTTTCCTGTAATCCATAGGCAAAGATCTATTATCTCCATTTTTTTCAAAATTGTAGGTCTAATTTCTTGAATAACTTGAAAATCACTAATTTTAAAATTATGAAAAAAAATATAATTAAAACTCTCACAGTATTTGATATGTCACTCGATATTGTTCAAAAAACTTTTTTTTAAATTTTCTGGTGACCCCCAAAAGTGATATTAAAAAATTAATAATTTACGTAACACGTCCGTATTTGGGTCACAGAAGTCCATATGTGTATCAAATTTCAACAGAATCGGTCCAGTGGATCCGGGAAAATCTGGCTGTGACAGATAGACTGACATACAGACTGACAGACTGACAGACAGACAGACACCCAAGTGATCCTATAAGGGTTCCGTTTTTTGTTCGGAACCTTATAATAATCGGAATATAATAGCACTTAAGGCTTGTATACATGCAAGTGACCTTGTGTATATAAACGGAGCTAACTACTCCTCTACGCGCCACTCCGCTACCCGCATTTTTAATTTATTGTAAAAAAATAACATATTTTAAAAAAGTAACAAAACTAAATTATTTTCGTTTGTATTGCAAAGCAGTAGATATTTTATTAGACTTTTGTTAAAAAATGAAGGAGGAAAATGGTTTCATCTCAACGATTTGGAGGTGATTTGGTGATTTTTTTTTCTTATATGGTGATACCGATACATACATTCTGGCTAAACCAAATTACGTATCCATATCATGTAGATTACTACCTATTTTTTTCAGATGTAATTTCTCAATAACTATCGACAAAAGTTGCTTCATCTGCACGCTATTTTTAAGCATTTCTCGAGAGAGCAGCCTTAAATCTTAGCAAGTGGGCTCGCTGCGCGCTGGTGTCGTCGCGCTCGAGCAGGCGCAATTCACTGCTCAGTGGCATTGATTGAGTTCAACTACACTATTTAATAAATGTTTTGTGGGACAAAGATAATGGTAGTATACCCCGGCTTAGTGAAGCTGCTCTTACTCTTGTCCATGATGCGCCTCTTGGGCCGCACGGTCACGAGGGAGTCCCCGGCACCAAGCAGCGTCGCTTGCACAGACCCGTCACACACAGGGGTCGTTGTCTTCAGTTCGCCGTACGAGGATGAAGACTCCTGACAAAAAACATTAGCAACGTTTAACTAAGAAGTCAATCATGATCACAGAAATCGTTCAGTGCCCGTCCTACCAACATCATTACGTTGTAGACCAAGCACTCAAGCAAACAGACTGCAGTGCTATTCTGTAATTAACTATTTCGATATCGAGCTTTACCTGAGTGACAGAGCTCACTAAGTGCAATGTAAGGTCTTATATAAATACGAATTTGATACTCACCTCGGATTTCGTTGTCGAGACACGAAAATGTTGTTACAGAATAGCACTACTGTACGTACAGACGTACAGTAGTGCTATTCTGTAACAAAATAAGAATCTATTAGTACAGACTAATAGATTCTTTTTTTTTAACAAGTTCTATTCTGAGTAACGTTTTTTTAACAAGTTCTATTCTGAGTAACGTTTTTTTAACAAGTTCTATTCTGAGTAACGTTTTTTGTTAAGTTTGAATAACAGAGCAGATGATGTGCAGTTGTGCAGGGCAGGTCTGTGCTGACAGTTAGGGGCCGTTCAAGTATTACGTAGGCACCAATGGGGGGGGGTCTTTACTATGCTTATTTTTGATGACATGGAGGACGGGAGGGTTTGAATGGTGATTACGTCAGCAATATATTTACTTACTCTTTTGTTTGTCAATCTTAGTAGATTTTGATTTGACATAATTATGGCTAGTTAGTTGATTTTACTCTCACGCGATGTTTCATAGTTAAGTGAGAAATAACATAAGTGGGGGAATTAGTCCTGCACGAGTAAAAACTATACCAATGCCTACGTAAGCATAGGAGGGAGGGGTAAGAGCTTTGATTACTATCGCTGACAAGGGGAGGGGGAGGTTAAAAATGACTAAATTTCTGCTTACGTAATACTTGAACGGTCCCTTAACAGTTACTTAGCGATACAAAGTCAAAAGTTAATTATTACCTTTTCGGAAAGTACCTCAGTGCTGTAATCAGTGACCTTCTGCAGAACCTCGCTCTCGGTGTTGAGGTCGTCCGACGTGGTGCGGCTGCCGCTGAACGAGTCCTGCACAAAGTCCCACACCCGACCCTTCTCCATAAATTAACCATTTGACATTTCCTGGCCTCAACATTGAGGTATTCACTAAAAGAGCTTGCATGGCATGCCCGTAGGCATGTCCTCCGTCCTCATAAGAGGTTTTGTATACGATGGAACGAGCGAGCCGAAGGTTGTTAACTATTTCTTTGAAAGCCAGTGTGTTATGAAACACAGATGCTGGCAGAGGGCTTCACACTTTGGCTGAGTTCCTTGCCTGTTCAAAGTGTAACAGTCGCAGACAGACCTAAGTAACTAGTGCTAGCGGTCCGTGGGACATATAGCAGCAGTCATGTCCTTGGATAAGTCCGACTAGCAAATTCCCTGGTAACAACCACCCTAACAAAACTTATTGCAGTTCCTTCGCAAATTAATTAAGGGAGATAAAAAAGAATACCTAAAAATAAATAGTAGGTATGCTTAAAATGTGAAACTGCAAGTACGTTTGCAAAGAAAATATACATTAGGATTAATTTAATTTTTTTAAGTCATAGACCCTATTGCCAACGTTTTACTTACATCGTAGCGCGGCTTATCCCGCTGCAAGTAAGATGGCACGTTGATCTTGCCGGGGAACCTTGGAACAGTTGCAAACAGTTTAGAAAGTATACCTCACGCTTAACACGAACATTACCTCTAATACCTACTACGAGCAAGCATGGTCATCAGATCACCGCTTTAACCGGCAATAGAAACTAGCACACAAAAGAAAATAGGAATAGGAATATCTAGAATAAATTAATAGGAATTTCTTCACTTAACATGAAATTCCTGCTCAACAGTCCAAATTCTTCGCTGAGACACCTATATCCAATTTCGATTAGGTGCACCTTAGAGCAGCAAGCTATCTGCCCCGTGGCTAAAATTAAAACTTCCGAAAAAACATTACAAATTAACATTCTATAATTTTGTTTCACCGATAGCACCGCCATGACTGGGTCAGGCCAGCTTGCTGCACTATACCTATATTAAGTAAGTATAATTTTCTCGATGACCATCACAATCACAGGAACAATGACTGCAAATAAAAAATAAAACAGAGAAAGAAACTACATATTATTCTCTTTACCAATACTCCGAAGGTATTTCTTCAACGACCGGAAAATCCAAGGAGGATGAGCTCGGCCACTTCTGTAAGACAGGATCAGGCGTGTCTTCAACTACGTGAAGACTATGCTTCCCCCACGTGTCTTTCGGAGAGGGGTCGGGCCTCTTGTCGGGGATCCAAGACTCCTCGCGTTTAGGGATGTAGCAGGGAGGATATGCGCTGGTTTCCTCGCCAGGGTCGTGGCAGTAAAAGTGCCTATGAGACAGTTTTGACTTTTTAGCTATACTTACTCAATTCTCAAGAGAAATGGCAAAAATATTCATGATTAATCTATACTAATATTATAAAGAAAAGGTAAAGTTTATGAGATTGTGATGTTGTGGGTTTGTGAGGTTGTAGGGGGTAATCTCTGGATTTACAGAACCAATTTTGAAAATTCTTTTACCAATAGAAAGCCACGTTAATTGTGAGTGTCATAGGCTATATCTATTAACACGAAAAATGCTGCACTAGCTGACACGTGCCCAACGAAGAGGGCACGTGTCAGCTAGTGATTAATAAAAACTAAAACCCGACTTGGGCAAAAATCTCCACACGCAGGGTGCCCGAAGATGGACGGCGCCGCCGAGGCCGGCCCAGAAAGAGGTGGCGAGACGAGCTGGACGCGTACCGTAAGGGCGGGTACAAGCTGGCGCGGGAAAAGAATACTTGGAAGGATTTGGGGGAGGCTTTTGCCCAGCAATGGGACAGTACCGGCTAAATAAAAAAAAAAATTAAAAACCCGACTACAGAGAATTCACGCTCTAAAAATACGCATAGTAAACTGCCATCTAAATCCGCAGGAGGTCCGGCTGACGTGGTAACCATGACGCAGCAATCCGATGGGAAAGATCAGGCTGTGGCCAAACGGGATCACAACGAGACGATTTCGCCCCGTAGAGAGCACAAGCGGCCGCGGCTTGACCAGTCCCAGCAGGTTGCCAACAAAAGCTACGCCCAAGCTGCCAGTGCGTCCCTGAATGTCGCGATAACCTGCGACCGGAGGGCAATCATCAGCCAGGGAGTGTCGGACCAGGTCTTAGCTGCTATCCACAAGCAGATTATCAGCGAGGCCTGCTCTGCTATGCAGGACACACCAGGGCCGACCTTCAACGCAAAGCCGCTGTTCACCGGTGGAGACCTCAAGTTGTAATGCGGTAACGACCACACTTTAGCCTGGCTGAAGTAGACAGTCTCCAACCTGGCTCTCCCGACTAGCACCTCGCTAGTCGTCAAGAGCCAGACGGAGATCCAGATGCGACCAGGGAGTCTACGAGGAATCGAACTTTATTGGACGAGCCCTCTGTTACCAGAATCACTGGATCGACGTGAAGAGGTAGCTAGTGCTGCACGTCGAGAAGACCTTACTCTGGCAACGGAGGGAGCAGCGGAACTCATCACTGGGTGGCAGGTCTCAAATGAGGCTTCCTGCTCAGACCACAGGTGGATCCGCTTCGATATCCAGGTCTGTATACCACCCAAACAACCTAGGCGTAATCCGCGCAACACGGATAGAGCGGCATACACACGCAACCTTGCCACAATGATCCCTGTGGTACTTGTTCAACAATATAATCTTATCTAATTTTTATTTACCGTTAAATTTTCATTTTTTTTTAAAGTTCAGCAAATTTTCTCAAAAAATGCATTTACGAAGCCTGTATACATTGTTCGGAAGGTAAAAATAACGCACCATACCTACAATGGAACGTGCGGTAAAATAGGTAATGTCACCTAATTATCTACCTATTTTACCACACGCTCCGTTGTAAAGCGCCGTGCGTATCCTTTACGGTATATGGACTTCTGTGACCCAAACACAGACTTTTTACATAAATGAAAACAAATTTTTAGTATGGGGCTCACTTTTGGGGGTCAAACCAGAAAATTAAAAATAAAAGTTTTTCAAACTGTATCGTGTGACATATCAAATGAAATAGTTTACTGGGAGGGTTTTAATTATATTTTTTCATAATTCTAAAATAAACAGTTTTAATGTTATTCAAAATTAGACCAAAAATTACCCCTTATATCCGAAACTACTTAAGCTTAAAATTTTGAAAAAAAAATGTATATAATAGTTCTATACCTAAATATAACAAAAAACCTATAAGAAGTCTTTAGTGTTAAAGTAACATGTTAAAAAAATTAAATTGGTTTGGAACCCTTTGCACGCGAGTCTGACTCGCACTTGGTCAGTTTTTTATTTTCCATAAACAATAGGTATATAAGAATTCCGCTAAGGAGTTTCACGCAGACGCAAACGCTTTTGCTCAATACGTTTGTCTCACTTTAATAGATACTAAAGAAAAAATGAGACGATAGATGTTGTTCTAATTACTCGACTGCGCCAGGAGGAGGGTTATGTTTTTCACGCTCTGTAACCTAAACGGCTTGATGGATTTTAGCTTGCGAGGTGTGGTTAGATTCGTCTTGATAGTGAGAGTGACACTGGATAGGCATATAAAAATTAAAATGGCTGATTTTTGGCGCCATATTCTTCTTAGTCGTTGTCTTCATTGTTGGAGGTCGTGTCTAGTCTGAGGTATTGATCACTCGGTGCACTATGCTCTTCCACGTTTCTCTGTCCTCGGCGGTCTTAAACGCTATTGATAGGCCAGTGAGCGTCTTTACTCGGTCTGCCCAACGAGTAGGTGAGCGCTCGCGTGGTCTTTTCCCGTCTACTTGACCAACTACCATAAGCTTCTCGAGGCTGTCAGGGTTTCTACAAGCGACATGTCCCACACACACAAAACGTTTTAGGAACACATTCATAGTGTGTGAAAATTGAAAATACCAGCGCACGCACTAGCCTCATTTTGGTTTTGCGGGATATATTGCGATCTTTCCATATCCGAGTTAGTTTAGTCATCGCTGACTTGGACATCTGGATTCTTCTGGCGATTTCTCTTTCACTGCCTCCCTCATTACTGAGAAGAGAGCCAAGGTACACGAACTGCTCAACGAATTCCAGGTCTTTGAGTTCATTGGAGCGAATCAGCGAACCAGATCTATCCACACATCAACACCTTGGTTTTAGCCTTATTAATGGTAAGGCCAACTGCTTCACTCTCTTTCTCCACTCTAGAGAGGAGCTGAGATAGTTCTTGCTCAGACGATGCGAAGATTGTCCTACCGCCAATGTATATTCCATCCTTCCAACCATCTAAGGCTCGTCCCATTATGTAGTCACCGTATGTGTTAAAGAAAATCGGCGCCAAGATACATCCCTGTCTAACCCCTTTTTGCAGCTTAAAAGGTTTCGACAGAACATTGTTCACCTTCACAACTGTGCTTCCATCCTGATAGAGGTTTGCGATAAGAATGACGAGATGTTCTGGTACTCCCATTTCTAATAGAAATCTCCATAGACATTTCCACCTAACACAATCAAACGCTTTTGAGTAGTCAACGAAACATCAGCATTGGAATGTTGAACTCACGACATTTTTCAGTAATCTGTCTGACATTCACAATCTGTTCCCTTGTTCCTCGTCCTTGAACAAATCCCTCTTGTTCTACTGGAATCTGCCACTGCAAGAATTCTATAAGGCGTTCGTTAATAACGTACAGTAGAACCTTGCTAACGTGGGATATGAGCGCCAACGCCACCGTCCTGTAATTGCCGCAAGATTTAGTTGACCCCTTCTTGTGTTTTGGTATTACAATGGATTCCTGCCAATCACTGATCCACTCACCATTTCTCCATACCTGATTGCATAGCTTTTGTAGAATGCATATACCGTCTTTTTCCTATGAGCTTTAATTCCTATGAGCTTTAAGTTTTCGGGAAAAATGTAGTCACTTTCGGCCGCCTTTTACTTTGAAGCTTCTTCAAAGCGAACTCGATTTCAGATTTTAAGATGTCAGGTTCTTGAGGAATATTGCCAGGCCCGGAGTGGATAAAATAAGCCACTAACAGACCAACGATCGCTGAGAAAGATGGTTGCACTTGCAACGTGGAATGATCGTGGAATGATCGAGGAATGATCGTGGAATGATCGTGGAATGATCGTGGAATGATCGTGGAATGATCGTGGAATGATCGTGGCATGATCGATGTCGTGAAAAAAGAAACGATCGACAGGGAACAACACGCTAACAAACTGGATATTCATGAACAGTTCATGTGCGTCAGGTTCGTGCACGTACTTTATTTGCGCTTAATTCTTGTCGTACGAACTCTGGCTTACGCTACCCTATTCATAGAATGTTGGAATCTTATAATTCAAATTTTATTGACATTGATATTTTTGCATGCTCGAAATAGTTATTTGTGCAACAAGAGAGCAAAGTCGTTTTTTGCTGCGAGTGCTGATTTTGAATCCTGAGTGTGCGAGGGATTCAAAGGCACGAGATGCTAAAAACTTTGCTCTCGTGTAACACACATAACTTTTCACTTCAGCAGCGAGAACACTTTAGGAGATAAAATAATTAACAGGAATAGATAGAAATAACTATTTATTGTGAATCATAATAATTAACATTGTAGATAGAGGTACCAATTCAATAAAATGGAACATTTTAAAAGTTAATAGTAAAATTACTACAATAATTCTGCAAATTAAAAGTAACAGATTTATTTGGCAACGGTTGCATTGAGTTGAGTTTGATTATCTGGGGTTAAGGTTTCTGTTTCGGTGGCGGATTGAGAAGGAACAACGGTGAGCGTTGGTGACTCTGATCGGGTTTCTGTATGAGTACACTGTGCGTCGTTGGAAGTGGATGGGCGTGGGTGAGACCAAAGATCCGAGGTCGAATTCAGACTTATTGTTTCCACTATACGCTTACAGATTTTCGACTTTTTTCTATTGAGTCTTCAATATAGCCTTCTGCAACCGTATTGAACTTCCACCCGCCGTGACGTTTTAAAGTGGTGAGATCGGCTCCGGAATCAGCCAAGAGCGTTGCCGAAGTTCTCCGAAAGTAGTGACCCGTATATAGCTGAGGCTCTTCCAGTTTTAAGAAAGTGGCAATTTCTCGCGGTATAGCACCTATTTTATTTACTCCCATAGGCTGTCTTGAGCATTTATTATTATGGTATTGTATGAAAAATCGGTCGGTTTTTATATTGGCTGGACGTAAATTTTGGTATTTTTCTACAATAATTACATTTTCTTCGCGTACGACAAAAGCCCTGTCAAAGTTCGTCTTCGTATTTTTCAATTTTACTAACAGTAATTTATCTGAATGCTCTTCGATATTATTAACTGTAAGCTGTAATAGCTCGTTATTGCGACACGCTCCACTAATCTTTTACATATCGTAATAAATATTTTAACAGTATTGCTAAGCCAGACTAGGATTCATTGCGCCTCCAAAAATTAGTAGAAGGCAGTAAGTATCTTTATACATAACAGTCTACACACAAATTTTTATAACTAACAACATAGATTCATAGGTACCACTTACTTTAGCGGCAAGGAAATTGCAGTCCGGAGCTTCATTAAGAAATTTTTCTATGTTAAGGGCCCTGAAAATTTGACTTTTTAGCCTTATGCCCAACTGACATTCTTTTTAGAAAAGATACGAGTTTTGCGTATGTTTCAATATGCACGTTATGTTTTGTTTTTAAAGTAGCTTTCAACATTGAGTAAATACTCGACATTGTAGATGATCGCCTCGTCTGTGATAAATCTAAAAAATGAGATAGCAACACCGTCTCCGAAAAACTGTTTGCGCCCTTTGTAAGTCCCCATTCATTGAAGACATGGTATGCTTTCAGATATTTCTCGCGAAACTTCTCAGGTAGGAAACTTAATTCTGCATTAATAACTTGTTGTTTTAACTCTTCCGGTGTTAAAATACTGTTCTCGTCGCTAGTTTCACTCATATTTTACGATTATTTTAATATTTTTTAACTTATTCAACTCTTTACGCCAGCCACGAAATTTTATTCCCGCTCTTTTATTTAAATTAAAACGTGTTCGGAAATAGCACCCATGATATTTTATTATTCAAATTATATTACGTAACATTATTGAAACTAGAAATAAATATTTACAGGTTAAATATCAGTTTTATTTGCAGACAATACTTATTTTCGTTTAAATACAACAATAAGTTAAAAATTAAATAAATTACATTAAAAGACATTATCTTTTTGCAAAATTTCTTTAGTTAGTACGAAATACCCTTAGAATAATAACGCAATTCTAAGGAAATACCGAACGTGTTTGTCTTTGAGGTCGAATTCAAAATCAGAACTTCGAAAGGGCTGGTCTTTGTTTCTCTCTCTTTCTAATGGCGGGAAAGAGATATTGTGTGAATGTTTCGAATTGTATAATTAACCCAAGGCTGAATAAGATATTCGCGACTTTCTGAAAAAAAAAGTTACTTGGTCTCACTCAGTGAGTAAAATCGCATTTTGCTCTCTGATTTCAGGCAGCGCTCTTTTCCTTCTGCTAGCAACAAAGCTTTTATGCGTTACCTACAGCGTAAAGTAAGTAATCGCATCAAAGAGTGGCGTAACAAGCAATGGGATCAGATGCTCGGTGATCTCCAACCCACCCACCTCGCATTTTGGGAACTTCAGAGAAAGTTACGCGCCTCTGAGGTTACCTCTATGCCCCCCCTCATCCGCCCCGACAACACTCTTGCGTTTAACGACGACGAGAAGGCCGAATGCCTGGCTGACAGTCTAGAGGCCCAGTGTTCCCCAAGCTCGAACCCAGTCGACCCGGCCCACCTCGCCAAGGTGGACGCCGAGGTCGAACGTAGGACCTCCCTCCCTCCCGTTGAGGACCCCGATGACCCTCTCCCTCCCGTCACTCCAGACGAGGTGGAGAAGATCATTGGCCAACTCAGACCCAGGAAAGCCCCTGGGCGTGACGGAATTACCAACAGGGTAATCCGACTCTTTCCCAAGACTCTGATCGTGTTGATGAACGCCATCTTCAATGGCGCTCTGTCCAACAACATGTTTCCGCAGCAATGGAAAGAGGCTACCGTGATCGGCATTCCCAAGCCAGGTAAGCCCAAATCCTCCCCGTCCTCCTACCGCCCCATCAGTCTGCTCAGCTCGCTCGGCAAGATCTACGAGAGGCTTATTTATAAGCGTCTCAGGGATTACGTCGAGCGAAAGAGCGTCATCCCCAACGAGCAGTTTGGCTTTAGAGCCACTCACACGGGCGTCCAACAGGTGTACCGCATCGTGGAGCATATCAACGGCCGCTTTCAACGCGGCTTGATGACGGGAGCCCTGTTTTTCGATATAGCGAAAGCTTTCGACAAGATCTGGCACAACGGTCTGATATACAAGCTATATCAACTCGGGGTGCCAGATCATCTCGTGCTCATCTTACGAGACTATTTGTCGAACCGCACCTTTCGGTACCGAATCAAAGGTGCGCTTTCCACCCACCGCCCCAACCGCGCCGGCGTACCGCAAGGCGGTGTGCTGTCGCCTCTCATTTTCACGCTGTTCACTACTAGCGATATCCCCTCCGGACCCCAGTCGCAGTTAGCGCTCTTTGCCGACGACACGGCCATTTACTACTCTGGCAAGAGTGGTAAATCCATAACTCAAATCCTCCAACGGTCCGCCAACCGCCTAGGCGGTTGGTTTCGGAAATGGAGGATTGAGGTCAACCCCGAGAAAAGCCAGGCGGTCCTGTTCCGCAGGCCGCGGGCTAGACTCCCCCCTATCCTTCCACCGATCACCATGTTTGGTAAGCCGATCCCTTGGGACGAGCGAGCCAAATATCTAGGTGTGATCTTCGACAAAAGCCTCAGCTTCTATGAGCACATAAAGGCGGTGCGCTCGCGTGCCGCTTTCGCTTTCGGTAGGTTCCACCCCATGCTGAAACAGCACAGCAAACTGTCTCTGAAATGCAAACTGCGCATTTACACCACGTGCATCCGCCCGATCATGACGTATGCGTGTGCTACATTCGCCCACGTAAAGTCATACCGGATCCATAGGTTGCAGGCCCTCCAAAACCGTTTTCTCCGAAAGGCCACGGGTGCCCCGTGGTTCGTTAGGAATGAGCGACTCCATGTCGACCTCAAAGTCCCGACCATCAAGCAGTTCATGAAACGCCTCACAAAGCGTTTAATTGAATCTGCTGAAAAGCACCAGAACCCATCAATCGCATCGGCTACCCGATACGCTCCCTCCCAGATCAGTAGGATCCGCCGTCCACGGCACACCCTACCCGAACCCGACGATCCCATTACCCTTGTCCAAAAGAGTTGTAGGGAAACCAGCACTCTGAAACAAGCTCACAAACCGCGACCCGCCGCCTTCCGGCCTCGCCGCCGAGGCCCTGCGTGTCGTCCCAGTAGTAATAGCAATGTTATTGCTCCCCGTCTTTTGCCCAACGAGCCAGCCCGCGTCGCTGAGCCATTAGCTTTAAACTCCCTAAGTAATGATGAAATGACCCAGCCTGTCCCTTGCTGTCCTCCCCATAACGATGCCGCTGAGCCGAGGCCCGTACCCCACAGGGGGTGCCCCCAGCGAGCGGAGTTGTAGGTTTAAGTATTTGTTGCCTTGGCTGGGGGCTTAAAAGTCATATCTGAGGCCACCACAGGCTAGCCCGGTTGAGCAGTAACCACCCTTAGAGAGGTGAACTGCGAGTGGTCCCGATCTAAAAAAAAAAACCTACATGTTTGAGCTGCTGAAGTGAAAAATAAATTTAAATGTAATGTTATATTTTTTTTATCTCAATTGTAATCTAATTATTATTAATTTATAAGTACATTGTTTTTTATTCGATTTGACCTTGTAGTTCTGGCTTTTTAGTAACTTATTTATTTAACTCAAAATATTTGTTAATTTTGGTAATGGTCGTCTAGTGGCAACCACTGTTCATAAATTTGTTTTATCTGCGGATAATGCAGTGGACTGCAACATTACCACTTAAAGTTTTGTTAATCTTATGTATTATATATATATGTTGTAGTTGTTTATTATCCCTTAATAAATAAAATAAAATATTCTAGGCCTAAGCAAAACTTTTATACACACATGGGGACAGAAAACTTTATTGGGACCAATAAACCCTTAGAGAATTTGATAGTGGTGCAAATCGTCCCCATAGCTAAACTAAAGTGGGCCCAGTTACCTACTATCAAATTAGAAAAGATAGAATTGGGCCCAGGGCCCAGTTTCAAATGGGACGATTTGCCCCACTAACCCAAGATAAATATGAAACTAAAGCTTAATAGACTTTACCAATTGATCAGCTTCAACCAAGCCTCGGTAGCACAATACACCGAGAACACAGCGGTCTGCCGTTCCATGTATTGTATGTAGCCAATCTCAAGGACAGTCTCAACGATCTCTTCTCTGATATCAAACACTAGTAGCTCGTTTTCCTCTTTTTGAAGGATTTCCGCCCTGTTGTATAAGACCACAATAAAAAAAGTGTTTTGAGGAAATTAAGAGGAACAGTAAAAAACTGGCCAAGTGCGAGTCGGACTCGCGTGCAAAGGGTTCCGAACGAATTTAATTTTTTTAACATGTTATGTTAACACTATAGACTTCTAATAGGTTTTCCTGTAATCTTTAGGTAAAGATCTATTATCTCCATTTTTTTTTAAATCTAAGGCTCAGAAGTATCGGAGATAAGGGGGGGGGAACGGTCATTTTTCGTCTAATTTCTTGAATAACTTCAAAACCATTTATTTTAAAATTATGAAAAAAATATTATTAAAACCCTCACAGTAAGTCCTTTCATTTGATATGTCACACGATATTGTTAAAATAAGTTTTTTTTTTAATTTTCTCGTTTGACCCCCAAAAGTGACCCCCACACTAAGAATTTAATAATTTACGTAACGTGTCCGTGTTTGGGTCATAGAAGTCCATATGTGTACCAAATTTCAATAGAATCGGTCCAGTGGATCCGGAGAAAACAGGCTGTGACAGACGGACAGACAGACAGACAGACAGACAGACAGACAGACAGACAGACAGACAGACAGACAGACAGACAGACAGACAGACACCCGAGTGATCCTATAAGGGTTCCTTTTTTTTCGGAACCCTAAAAAAGTACATTGTTTATATTCCAACTACCTAATAACATGACAGACGACAAAGAGAAAATATAATAAAGTTGGTTAGGTACTAAACAGAAGTTTCATACTTCCCGAACCAAGTAGTGTAAGGACCTAGTGCAAAGAAGATTTTGAAGCCCCCATCAACCCATCTTCCTTTTGATTTTTGTTTTATTCATCGAACTCAAGTCGAATAGGTACTCAAAATAAACGTAGTTACTTTATTTGCTTAGTTTATTTTAATGGGGGATCTACTCAGAGCAACTTATTAGTCGCCGACCCCACTGCACGCGGTCCAGCGGTCAGAGTTCTGAGTTCTGTGTTCCGCGTCCACTGAAATCTATGCGATGGCTAAGAATCCTACACACACAAAAGCAGTTAGACCGCGACGGTCAAAGTGGACGCGCGTTCTGTCGGAGTTCTATTTTTTTGCAAAAGCTGGAAGGTCACGATGTCCGACGATATCGAACATTTTATAGAGTTAGTAAGAGATAAACCTTTCCTTTATGATCTGAGGGACAAGGACTATAAAAATCGTCAAAAAAAGGCAAATGCTGGGACATAAATTGCCCAAGAAATGGGTAGAGAAAATATGTAGTAAGTAAACAAGTTTTATTTTAAAGTATACTTTTATTTTGTTATTTCACTATTGTTTGCTTATAGAGTCAAATCAGGCGGATCACAAACACATACCGTCTTAATTATTACAAAACACGATCTAGTAGATGGTACTACAGAGGAACAGGTACTTAATGCCCTATCAATTGCAGACAGTGAAGAGTATTCAGTTGAAGGCCTAAAAGCACGTGGCCAGTATGCTTCATTCAAGCTGGGCAAAAGTACCAAGCCATTTCAAGATTTAAAAAAATAACTAAGAAAATTGTTATCATCTACCAGAATGTAACAACAACGTGGCTCTCCGCTCTGGAGATCTAAAAACATTAACGGAAACTTTTCTTCTTTTCTTTTTTTCACCGTATGGTGTCGGCCGGTGCCGTATGGTGCCGTAAAAGAATAATACCATCCCATTACTTCAGTGGGTGTCGTACGAGGCGACTAAGGGATTCACCAGAGAATAGGCAGCAGCGTTCTCTGTAAAATGTAACACCATACACTGCGATCGCCAACTCGCCTGCCAAGCGTGGCGAGTATGGCAAACTCCCCTTTTGGGGAGGCCTATGTCCAGCAGTGGACGTATTTCGGCTGTTATGATTATGATGATGATACTTTTCTTAATAGTTCCGTGAATGACGCTGAATTGTTTCCTCAGGGTTATGTCGTGCTGTGGAAGGATCGACCTGGTGACGTTGAATGGGGCGGAGTTCTTCTGGCTGTTAGGGATTGTTACACAGTCAAAAGAGTAACAGATGTAGATGGCTTGACTGATGATAAAGAATTGTTGTTTGTTTTGATAACATGGAGAAATGTGATATTTTTTATTAGTGTAGTCTACTTACGTCCTAGCTATAGTGACAAACAATACCTTAGTGTTTTAGAATGTTTAGAGAACGTGATAAGTAAACATCCGGAACATAAAATTATAATAGGTGGTGACTTCAATCTAAAATCATGTACGAATTATGTTGTAACACAATTTAATAATTTTACCAACTATAGTAAACTTCAGCAATTTAATAAAATTTGCAACAAATATGGCGGCATTTTGGATCTGGTGTTATCAACTTGTGACTTAGAGAGCGTCTTGTATCGGCCCTCTGGTTCCGATGGATGCGTATCACCCTGCCTTGGAAATGACTGTTGTTTTACCCAAAAGTGCAGTTGTCAAGGATCGTTCGTCTGCAATGTCCAGCGCTCAAAGCTCTGACTGGAATTTTCGTAAGGCTAATCTCCATGGGTTGTATATGGGTATTGCTAAAATAGATTGGCTCGAAGAGTTTAATCTCCACGTGAATCGGAAGAAGTGAGTTTTTGCGAGAGAAAGCGTGAGATACCTCGGGCACGTTATTACCCAAGAGGGTATCTCCACCGATCCACAAAAGGTGAGTGTAGTACTTGAAATGAAGGCACCAGCCAATATAAAACATTTACGAACCTTTCTGCAAACGTGTTCATGGTTTTGGAAGTTTACTCCGAATTTCTCAAAAGTAGCCGAGCCATTAACACGATTGACAAGAAAAAGCCAGGTCTGCATCTGGGGCCCAGAGCAGTCCCATGTTTTTAATAATTTAAAAGAATTACTCACCTCTGCACCAATATTGGTTCAGCCTGACTTCAACAGTCCCTTTGTTCTGCGTACCGACGCAAGTAACTAGGCCTTAGGCGCAGTTTTATTACAGGGAGAAGGTAAGCAGGAAAGGCCGATAGAGTACGCTAGTCGTCTCCTAGACGATGCTGAGCGCAATTACTCCACCACGGAAAGAGAGGCGCTCGCAATGGTTTGGGGAGTCGAACGCTTCCGGTCGTACCTTGATGGCCATCCGGTCATTATCGGGTGTGATCACGAACCTTTACGTTGGCTGCTGTCCCTAAAATCGCCAACAGGTAGATTAGTCCTGTGGGCCCTAATATCGTAGTCCTTCTATATTTTTAGAGTTTAAGAGTTACACCCCGGGGAAGGCAAACGTCTTAGCGGATACTTTAAGCAGGCCTATTTGCTCCAACGAAACTCGCGCCAGTTGCGGCGTTTGCTCCATTATTTGCGATCTACCTACTAAGTCTACTGATACCCTACGTCAAAAACAGCTGTCCGCCCCGAAGTGGCGAAGATCGCCAGAGAACTGGAAGGTATTGATGAGGTTGCTGCTCGGAGATGGACGGAACGAGGTTACCTCATGAATCAGGATGTATTGTATCGGCACAACCCTGATTCAGAGAGCGAGTCCCCTCAACTGGTGATTCCTGCTGATCAAGTGGTGAGTATACTTAAAAGAGCTGTACGATGATCCTTTAGCTGGCTACCCAGGGATCGACCGGACCTACCATAAGGTAGCTCAGCTATATTATTTTACAGGGTTCTTTTTTAGGGTTCCGAAAAAAAAAAACGGAACCCTTATAGGATCACTCGGGTGTCTGTCTGTCCGTCTGTCACAGCCGGTTTTCTCCGGTTCCACTGGACCGATTCTGTTGAAATATAGTACACATATGGACTTCTATGACCCAAACACGGACGCGTTACGTAAATTATAAAATTTTTACTTTTTTTAAATTGTCTAGTTTACCCCCAATAGTGACCACTATTGGGGGTAAACTAGAAAATTTAAAAAAAACACCGGTAGCACTCCGGGAGTGCCGGCAGAAGTGAAAACATGTAAATAATACATCCTTACTGTCGCGGTCACATCATAGACAAACCACCGACAACAAAATAAACAAAAAGACACTGACGTGTGGCCGCGACAGCGACTGTCAGTGACAGATGTCAATCTTGACACAGTTCCTGACATAAACAAAACGAACCATAAAAACAACAAAAAATAACGTTGTGTTTAATTATAAGTACAAAAATACTATCATTTATGAGGTAGAATACAATGTTTATTTATTGCGCTATCGTACACAAATATGACAATTTACATGTTATTATTCATAATATTATATCGTTATTTATTTATATATTACATTAATTTTTATCTCTTAGAAAAATCAACTTTCATCCATAATTTCGTAATTCCGTAATTTCGTATCCTTGGATACGCGTGGCACGCTGTACATAAACACAGACGGACATTCGCGCAAGCGCCCTGTGCCGCCTAAGCGGAGCAGCACACTCAGGCACGGTAGAAAGAGTGGGAGATACTAGTTCCTCTCCCTTCCCCTCGATCTTACGCTTTTTCGCATCACGTGACCCTGACGCGAGTCCGTCTTACGCTTTTTGCGATCAGGTCACGTGACCCTGACGCGAGTTTAAGATTTTATACCCATTACAGAAAAAGTGCTCAACGCCGCTAAAGAAGTTTTCACTTCAAAAAGTTTTTTGAACAATATTGTGTGACATATCAAATCAAAGAGCTTACTGTGAGGGTTTTAATTATATTTTTTTCATAATTTTAAAATAAACGGTTTAGAAGTTATTCAAGAAATTAGACGAAAAATGACCATTCCCCCCTTATCTCCGAAACTACTGAGTCTAAAATTTTGAAAAAAATGGAGATAATAGATCTTTACCTAAAGATTACAGGAAAACCTATTAGAAGTCTGTAGTGTTAAAATAACATGAAAAACACTACATTAACATGTTTAAAAAATTAAATTTGTTCGGAACCCTTTTCACGCGAGTCCGACTCGCACTTGGCCAGTTTTTTTTTTCTTTATTTACTACAATCTGTCTCCTTTGTGGGACATTCAGCAGTATGTTGGTTGGTACTATCGCTGGCGCGCTCGGTATGTGGCCTGTGTCACATCCTAATTGTTAAAACAGTAGGTAGCTGTGTTTACTGTGATTGTATTAAATCTTGAGGTATTTTACGCTATAAACGTCGCGCTAGATGTTGTGGTTTGCCATAAGTGGCCGCGCCAGAGTATTTGGGTGTCGTTCGAACCGCTCTTTATAGGTTCTGGTATGGCGTACAATTTCCTGTTTCACAGTGGGCAGACGCAGATCACGGTGTAATAATTCGTTGGGTACGAACCAGGGGGCATTGGTTTTTATTTTGAAACCTTTGTACGATTTCAATGTTTGAATAGGATGCAGTACCCCACAGTTGGATTCCCTACGTCCAGACGGGTTTCAGTATTGCCTTGTACAGAAGTATTTTGTTTTCCATAAAGATTAATCCGAGGAAGCAGTAGCATCCAGGCTGGTGAGGTAATTATGAAATCCATCATTACGATCTTTCTCTAGAGTACGCTTTACCTGTCTTTTGGCGTGATGCAGTTGTTTTTTCGCAACAGGGTCTCTGGTTGTTTGCCAGCGTTTTCATATTCTCCTTTTTTTGATTATTTTATCGAATATGTGTTTCGCTACGTGGGTGTCCGGGTTTCTAGATGTTAGTGGTGGGGTCGATGACCAAGCTGCATCTTGCACTCTCTATTTGAAATATAGCACCGCTTTTGTTATTTCGTCTTTCACTTTTAAACAAACTGATTCTTGGAATGCTTTGTCTGTGAGCTCACGAAATAGGGACCAGTTAGTAGTTAGTTCTATTGTTATGCAGAACGCATTTTCTGACGCATTCGTGGGGGGTAGTGTGCAGTTCTACTATGATTGGAGAGTGGTCTGAGGATAGGTCCCAGCAACTCTGGCACGATATGATGTTCTTTGCGATTCCTTTGCTGACACAAAAATCTATAACATCTGGGATTTTTCTTTTGTCTGTTGTCCAGTAAGTCGGTTGACCAGACGATACCACGTTCATATTTCTTTTTTGTATGCATTTAAGGAAATCTCGTCCTCTGGGTAGTACTGAACTCTGTTTCCTTGATAGTAAATCTAGGTGGACAATAGAGGGCCGATATTGTAATGTCACTAGTCTGTTATCACGACGTTTGTTGCCTGGTTGCAGTTTTTGCAATAATTTTGTAGTACATGGTGCTTGATGTTTGACCTAATAAGAACGGCCGATCCTCCAAATGCTTTGTTGTCTGGGTGGTCAGTATGATACATGCTGTATCCTGATAGCCTAAAGTGCCTTTTGGATGTAAAGTGGGTTTCTGAGATTAGTAAAACATCTATGTGGTGTATTTTAACGAATATTTTTAACTCTTCCTAGTTCTTTGACAAGCCATTAGCATTCCATACACACAATTTCAGTACTGTGAATGTGATGGCATTTTTGAAATTAAATCGGTTAGCGTTTGGGTCATAATTAACATTTGGTTCGTCAGGGCAACATGTGTCTCCGTAATGATTTTGAGTTCATTAGTTTTTTGATTTTCATCCTTTGTGTTCACTGTTTGTGTCATAGGTTGTTCAGGGACTTCTTTTGTGGCTTGGGCGTACGATTTTCCGTTATTTGTTAATTTGTTGGTAGGTTCTTGTCCCTTTCTAGTGTCCAGGATTTTTTCTGACTTTGGTGGTTGGAGGGGGATATCGGACTTTCAACAGCTCTTTGTAGACTGTGCAGCCTTTGTAATTAACTGGGTGGTTTCCCTCGCAAAGGACACATTTAACCTCTTTTGATCTGTCTTTCCGTAAGCAAACTGAAGTGTGATGCGAACCTGCACATTTGACGCATCTGGGCTTTCTATTGCAGAACTTTTGTGTGTGGTTGTAATCGTGGCAATTAGTGCATTGAGGGATTACTCGCCTTGGTCTGGGTACTTAAGTTCCTGTGTCCCCTAGATGGGGCAGAGGGCGTCCACAGAGCGCCGCCATCCCGAACGATCTTGAGCTTCGAGCTTCATTTCGCTCCAGGTCTTTCCCAATTGCTTCGCTTCTGCAATGATCGTCCGGCGCCAGGTCTGCTTGGGGCGACCACGTTTACGCTTTCCTTGGGGATTCCAGTCTAGGGTTTGCCTCAGTATGTGTTCAGGATCCCTTCGGAGCGTGTGGCCGATCCAGTTCCACTTGCGGCGTTTGATCTGCTGGTCAATAGGAGTCTCACCGCAACGTTCCCACAGATCTTGGTTGGAGATTTTCTCGGGCCAGTAAACACCGAGGATACGACGAAGAAATCGGTTGATAACGACCTGGAGTTTGTGCGAAATGTCCTTAGTGACCTTCCATGTCTCACATCCGTACACCAACACGGTTTTTATGTTGGACCGGAATATTTTGAGTTTTACTCTTTGGGTCAATTTCCTTGATTTCCATACAGGACGGAGCTGTGCAAAGGTTGCTCTTGCCTTGGCAATTCTGGAAGTGATGTCTTCTTCAGTTCCTCCAGTTTCTGACACTACACTACCGAGGTATGTGAATTTGTTGACTCTCTCCACCTTCTCTGTGCCGATGAGCAACGGCAAAGAGCTTGTCGCCCCGCACCTCATTTCCTGGGTCTTCCGGATGTTGACTTTTAGTCCCGCCTCCTTAGCCTCACGTCGTAGGTCGTCCAGCTTGGCTTGCATGTCAGCGCGTGTGTGGCTCAGCAGGCATAGGTCATCGGCATAATCCAGGTCTTCCAAGACGCTGGATAGTCCCCACTCTATGCCGCGGCGTTTGCTGCTCAATGTATTGAGCATGATGCCATCCAGAACAACAAGGAAGAGGAGAGGTGAGAGAAGACACCCCTGTCGAACTCCCGCATGTATCGGTGTGTCCTCCGAGATGAGGCCGTCGTGTGTCACTCTACAGGAATACTTCTTGTAGATGGCCTTGATTAACTTCGTGATTTTCTCGGGGACCCCAATTTCACGCAGCCGGGCCCAGATGCAACTCCACTTCAGCGTATCGAAGGCTTTTTCGAAGTCCGCGAAGGTCAAATACATTTCCCTCTGCCATTCTGATGCCTATTCGAGTATAATGCGCAAGGTATTAATCTGGTCCGTACACGATCGATTAGGTCGGAATCCAGCTTGTTCTCCGCGAAGAAGAGGTTCAACGGCCCCCGCCAGCCGGTCCAGGATGATCCTGCAGAGTAATTTAGACGGGGCCGAGAGCAAGGTGATACCTCTCCAGTTGCCACATTCACTGAGGTCTCCCTTCTTAGAAACAGTGATTAGGAGACCTTTATTCCAGTCATCGGGTAACTCTTCAGCTGACCAGATGTTCTGCAAGAGGGGTGTCAGCACGTTTGCTGCGGTGGACACGTCAGCTTTAAGCATTTCCGCCATGATGAGGTCAACTCCTGGAGCTTTACCGTTGGTCTGGGTGCTTCAAATGAAAGATATTTAACGCTATAAATGTCTTTATTATTTTCATGAGGCTCTAGTTCGATGTTCCACATTGATAACGCCTGTTTTGTTCTTGAGTTTTGGATGTTCCAGACATTTATTACTTCATGGTGAAGCTCCTCAATAGCTATTTTTATATCTTCTTTTTCTGTAGATGGGTGTAGATTTTTCAGCACAACTCTAAAACTGCGGTCTTGTTTTGGCTAGTAACTATAAAATTCTGTATCTTTAGCCTTTAGTTCTTTATAAATGATGGAGTATGATTCGGTTGATTTCGATTGTATTTTAACTCTTTCGCCGCGTAAAATCTTGATTTCATATTCTCCTTTTGCTACGTCTTCTAATAATTTCAGTAAAGGTTGTATATTCTTGACTCCGTCAATAAATAGCGGAGGGGGTCTTGTGGGCTTCGGTGTTTGTATTTGAGGTTTGTCTGCTTGCTCTGTATCATCGAGCTCTTTGAAGCTATTGGATGTTGGTACTGCTGGTGTTGCAAGCCAGTAATTCAATTTTGCCTGCTTTTGGTTGCGCAAAACTGCGTCTGGACTGGATCTTTGCCTTTTGCCATAATGCACTTCTGTGAACAGTTGTTCATCAGATTCTTCAGCTGTTTTATCTGCCAGTTCAATGTTCCCTTGATTAGCTGTTCCACTAAAGGAACTTGATCTTGGGCGATTTATGAACATTCCTTTGTGAAGAAGTTGTTGGGCCATAGTTTTTGGGTTGTTCTTATCTATTTTTTGTTCTTTTTCAGGGTTATAATTGTTCATTCTGTTTTTGTTCCCACGAATAGGTTCGTTTTTAAATACATAACCATCATTCATGCTGTTCCCACGAGTAGGGTCGAATTAAAAGGTCGCTAGGAGGGTGACGCCCATTCCCCCTAGAAGGCAAATACAACGGTGTTTACCAGGTCCACCGAGGTTGATCGCTTACGACTGATCTCCCCATCAGCCACGCATCCATTGGCACGTATCGCGCCGTAGAGTTGGGGTAACTTTTTATGGAGGTTTTCTACCTCTTGGCCCAGGCGGTTAAGCCAAGGCCCCCGGTTTCGCAAGGTGTGCAAGGCGAAGTTACGAGTTGAAAAGGTCATTTCCTACCTTCACTTTAGCCAAGCTAGTTAGGCCAGCTAATTCTGGTTTATTAACCGTCGCCCAAGACTCGACGTTTATTGCTCGTTTAACACCACCCGGGGGACACGTGTAGGGTGGGTCTAGGAAAAAATGGTAAATCCTACGGACGCGAGCAATTTCGTCCCCCTAGGATAATTTCCGACTACATCAAAGCTTGCATCCACTGCCAACGGTACAAAGCGACCAATGCTAAACCACCAGGCCTTCTTCAAACGCCGGTAATGAATCAACGAAATGAGGTACTAGCTATAGATCTTTTTGGCCCGTTACCAGAACGACACCAAGGGGAGCTTTGTATCTTACTGGTTGAAGACACCGCGACGAGATGGATAAAACTGTTCGTCTTCAAGGACGCAACAGCTGAAGTGTGTGCATGTGTCCTCATTGAACAATATTTCATGAGGTTTGGTTTGCCTCGTCGAATAATATCAGACAACGGCGTTCAATTTGTTTCTGCAGTCATGCGCCAATGCATGTCCGTCCTGGGTATAAAGCAAAATTTTGTTCCTCTTTATCACCCAGAAGCCAATCCCGCAAAACGAAAGAACCGCGATTTGAAGGCAGTTTTAGCACAGCTTGTTGAGGATGACCACACATCATGGCCCAAAAAGCTGCCGGTGATTCGTTTCGCCTTGAACGGCGCTAAGTGCCGAACAACAGGTATGTCACCAGCTTATTTGACATTTGGTCGAGAAATGAAGTCTTCCACGGAGGTTACACATGACCTTCGTTCAATTTTAGACAAGGACAATTTTGTCCCTCAAATAACTCCTTACCTTAGGAAGTTCGTGAATTCGTTTTCGGAAATTCGTGAGCGTGTAGAAATCCAGCAGGACAAGATCAAAGAGTACGCTGACCAGTCACGCCGATCTGCAGAAACTTTTCAGGTGGGAAACTTGGTACTTCTTAAATCTCACGTGCTCAGCAATGCTGCGAAGAATGTTACTGCCAAGTTCGTGCCAAAGCGCGATGGTCCATACCAAATCACAGCGAAAATAAGTCCAACAACTTATACCTTATCACATGTGGATCAACCCTGTGAAGTTCTTGGCAAGACACTACACTATCAAGGCCTGTTATCCCAAAAAAGAAGCGAGGACGCCCAGCTGAAGCTAGAGTCCTAGTCCAGGAGCGAGGGCGTTCCCCTGGACTAGAGGGGAAGCATATAGTAAACCATCCCGTGTCGCGTTGCCAATCCGTTCCACACGCGGCCGTTTACCCGCGCGTTTATTAGAATAGTGCGCTAGCTACGCATGCGCGTACAGCCGTCTCACACGCCACAGGCGGCGACGGACGCCAGTCGAGTTTAAGCTATCAGAGTTGGAATATCGCTCGCTCCATCTCGCTAACGGTCGACACGGACCTTCACTGACGTACTGTACGCGCGTGTTTCTAACGAACCTACTATACCTAATTACTAAGAACTTTGTTATGAAACCTGTGACAACCAACATTATATACACCTTTTGCCCTGAGTTTCTCGTGTTTCATTTTCTTGAGGATCACGCCTCATAAATATAATGCAATTGTCTGGGATCCTTCGGAGAAGATATATATACTAATGGCTGAAAGAATTCAGAGGAAATTTTACCGTTATGTGTATGAACCATAGAAATATAAAAACTTATTTATTATATCTATGGTATGAACTGACTTACGGATATAACCTATTCTTGTATCCTTCTTTATTTAAATTTGATTTGTAATATGGCTTGCATGAAAAAATATTATATTTATTTAGCTGTAGAAATTCAGACACGATGTAAAAATCGTTATTGATTTAGTTAATTGAATTATTTGGGTCGGGAATGATAGGATTGGATACTCTGCAGCTCAGGCGCAGATTAATGCACATTGTGCATTGTTATCTTTTAATTAACATTAGGATTGATAATCCATTGGCGAGAGAGCATATAGGTACAGTTGTATGTTCCGCAGCAATACATGCGTGGCATAGGGCGGCGGCGGCATCAACTTCTCGCGTGCCCACCGGCATAGCACACCAATCATGTTAATAACAGCCCAACCGCGAGGGCAATCTCTCTTATTAATAGTTACATTGACAGCAGTCCAAATGCCGACATATTTGTAGATAGTATTAACACGTTAAGGAAATATGCATTGTCCTTTTTAAACAAATGATAAAATGATTTTTTGAATCAATACAATAATATTATAATTTTTATGTTATATTTTTTTGACATTTTTTTTTAAATTTATTTCTTAATTTTAATGAATTTGAATATCTATGTTTGACATTTAAGTGTGCGATTGACTTAGTTGAGTTCCTTTGACATTTTTGAATTCGACATGTAATTTTTTTTATTATTTAATTTATATTTATTCTTTAAGTTCTCTTAATAATTAATGTAAGTAAAGATATTTATGTTTGATATGTGTGGTAATCGTTAGCATATACGCGTTTTGGTTGCTTGTGTTGTGTTTTTTGGATAAATAAATAAACACTAGGTTTTAAACCTAGTGTTTATTTATTTATCCAAAAAACATTATCCATGACTATATATCCATGACTAAATAAAACGTTATTATAAAATTAAGTTTATCACTAGTTCCTGAACTAACTATGGTACCAAAGTTAGTCCACCGAGACCCCTAGTCTAACTTCGGTCCTAATTTATTTGAGATTTTGCAAGGCTCCACAGTAAAATTTCATCTTCCGAAGATGAACTACTATCGAGATAGTGTCATTTTAATTTTTAAAAGAGAGTGTGTCGTGTCACCTCACTAGTGGCAAAGATTACCTACTGAAATCCAAACTAGACCGCTCGCAGTGTGCGCGTGTGTGTAATCTAATAACTGTAATCTATGCGGTGGCTAAGAATCCTACAAACACAAAAGCTGTTAGACCGCGACGGTCAAAGTGGACGCGCGTTCTGTCGGATTTCTATTTATTTGCGAAAGCTGGAAGGTCACGATATCCGACGACATCGAAATGTTTATTTAATTTGTGATAGAAAAACGTTTCCTTTAAGATTTTACGAGACTATTGAGAGTGACATTTGGTTTTCAGTAAAAAGAGCGTGTGACGTGTTAGCACTGCTTAAGATTACTGAACTCCAGATTTTTCGACCGCTCCAAGTGTGCGTGTGTGTGGACGCGGAACGGACCGCGGAACGGCCCGCGCGCAGTGGGGTCGGCGCCTAATAATAAAGAACTTGTTGCTGAAGAGTCCTTCTGAACATTTTTGAGCTATCTTCTGAGTCTACTATTACCAGTTCTAATAAAATTAAGTGAGCCAATATTAACCATGTCCGTTCAGGAACATCCCTCGGCAAAGCGACTAGGGTCCTTTGGTCATCAGATAGTTGGAGCTTGCGTCCCCTTCGAGTTATTCTAAATTTACTTTGTGACGATAAATTAGCCATGATTGGAGCTGGCTAGAATATATTATACAGATGTGGTCACTAAATATAGTGATTTTCTTAAGCTAAAATGAAAAATATCAAAAAAGTAAACAAGCTTTCGAAATAATCAAAAATATTGCAAGTTCCCGTTTCGATGTCACTCACTGATACTGATTGAGGTTGTCAGATTGGAACTAAAATATTTGTGTCTATGCTTTTATTTATAAAAAAAAAACCTTTTTGAATATTTTGAGTCTTATATCACAATGCAAGAAGAACATACTTATGAGGGAGGGACACTAGTCCCGAGGAATTTGAAAAATAGGTATTTGAAGAAACTATTGCCGATGCCGTCGCGCTGCGCCCTGTCAAGTAAAGTGCGAAAGCGACAACTGCAGCAGAGGCTGATTTTACCTAAAAAAAATCTTGACCATAAGACCTTTTGTATTGCGCTGTTTTCTTCTTCAAAACTGGACGGATCTATAAAAATTATAAATAAAAATTTAGAGGTAGACTATACTTCCATTTTTTTTTTTTTTGTTAAAAACTTATAATATGTCTGATAGTCGTCTGAACATGGCGTCATAATTCGTAAAAACATTTTGCATTATTGATGATAGAGCGACGTTTATGTCCCACTAATACCGTACGCTTCCTAGCTATCTCGCTTTCTCCTAGCTGGACAGAGCGCCTCCCTGAGACGTGACCGTCAGTGGATGGCGTGGGGCTAGAAGGTAAGTCTGAGTTGCGGTGGCGAGGCGTAAAAAGGAATCTTGTATTGACGATTAAAAACTTATCATTAATTTATCTAATCTACGGCTTAAATCAATGTATTTAGATACTTCATGTCTTCTTAACTGTTGTGTTAATTAGCTTTTGTTAATAAAATGTGTCTGCAGGCTCTTTTACACACATTTCTTGATCTATATATATTTTTAAAAACAATCGCCAATCATATTTTTGTTCTTTATAGCACCTACTTTTTTTCTTCCTTTGAGGGGCTTGTGGCTAAGCACTACACTTTTCTACTTCAGTGTACTCGGGCACAACACGTTTCAATCGATTCGTGAGTAAAGTTAAGAAGGTCACCGTTATGTATGAAAACGCCACTTTTTTGTAGTCATTCGAATTTGGTCGCATAACCAACCGTTGTTTACATGTTTTGTTTTTTGTTTATATTTACTTAATGCGAAACATTCCAAGCTGAATATTTTCACTATATATTTTTGACTAACGTACTAAATCTTGTTTTAAAGCCACACATCTTGGGTCGAGCTGGTTTCTTGTATTTTTCCGTCAAAGTTATGTCACCTTCGTTTTGATTTTTAGCAATTTTATTCAAGAACGCATGCATGTGCACTTTTGAAACTTTTAATGGTTATTAAAAGCGCCAAGAAGGACCGAATACAGTTGTCAGCGAGCTTATACGTTTTCTCATTTAGGAGCTACGATTTTTTTTCGGGTTTTCGAAAAAGTGCGATTACTTGAAAGTTATAAATATTTTTGTAAATCTAATTCTGTCACAAATACGCACAAATTAAGAGCTACTCGTGTACATTTATTCTACAGGCGCACATACGATGGTTTTAGAGATACACGATTCTGCAAAACGTTACTCCAGCAGGAAACGCAATATCTCGAAAACCTGAAGACGCACAAATTATATTTTCGGGGCACATTTTTGCACAAATATAAGCTCTCTGCCCATGCGCAACTTTTCTCTCTCCGATAGAATAGAATAGAATACTCTTTATTATGTACACCACATAAGTTACAGAAAAGATAGATGAGAAACATTACATAGGGTGACACAATGGGCGGCCTTATCGCTAAAAGCGATCTTTTCAAGACAACCTTTGGATGGATTCTAAAGAAAAAAAGGAGATACAGTACTATAGGTAGTCTTAGGTGTACTATTTATACAAACATCAATACATACTCTCGTCGCCTCGCATTCGTTTAGAATTTTCCTGCTTGAAGAACGTTACCCTAGCAGGAATCGTTTTTTCCGTTTTTTTTCCAAAACGGCCAGGTGCACAAATTCTATAAGTAGCGCACATTTATAGCAGATTACGCACTAAATATACGTTCCACTCATATCACTCTAGGAGACACTTTCCTGCTGGGGTAACGTACACTCTAGACGGTGCATTGTAGATAAAACGTCAATCTGCATACTTTTGAAGTAGGTAGTCAAAACTTGCTTCAATTTCACCATAAATCGCATCTTTGTAGGTGTTAAATAGCCGTCGAGACTACTTCAAACATCTGAAAATGTATTTTTAAGCATTTCTTCTACATCTTCGTCCTGGTTGCGGGGCGGGCAGGCCGCAAGACAGAGGTTAGGTGGGCTAGAAGGCCCACCCAGCCTAGGCTCCGGCTCTTACTGAATACTGTTACTTAAAAATGAAATAAATAAGTTTATAAATTATCCTGGGTGCAATAAATAATTTTCGAGCTCGCTTCGCTCGGTTTTGCATTCTACACTAAGTGCTTAACGTTTGTGCATTTTCACAAAAAAGTTTATTTTAATTAAGTATAAAAAATCAAACCTAATGAGATAGAGTGCAAAAATCAGAATTTTGCACTCTATGAGTTTCTGAACCTTTCCCGATTGAGGCAAAAAGTTACTTCTATTTACGCATTAATGGCAGAAAATCAAACCTATCGGATAAAGGGTACAACAATTTTCGAGCTCGCTTCGCTCGCTCTTGCATTCTACTGTCTAAATTTTTGATCAGTCAACAAAGTTACTTATATCTTCCCAGGCCTCGGGACGATATGAACAACTCTTAAAATCTATACGTGACTGAAAAGATTGATTTACTGTCCTAAGTTTTTTGTACCATGATAGTTACAAATCTTACAAATCTCGGTGAAAAAAAGTAGATATTTCATTTGTTGCGTAGTGTAACTTTCTAGCTCGCTTCGCTCGGTTTTGCGTTCTACACTCTCAAGTGCTTGAACTTTTGTGCATTATGTCAACAAGTTTCTTCTATTTAAGTATAAAAACTTAAAACTAATGAGATGGAGAGCAAACACTTTCAAGTTCGCTTCGCTCGCTCTTGAATTTTACAATCTCTGAGTTTCTTAACCTTTCCTGTATGAAGCAAAGTTACTTTTGGCCTCATAAAAATCAAACCTATCCGACAAAGAAAACAATTTCGAGTTCGCTTCGCTCGCTCTTATATTCTACACTCTCTAGATTCTTGAGCTTTCCTGCATCAGTCAACAAAGTTACTTATATCGTCCCGGGCCCCGGGATTGTGGGGAGCAACCTGAGCCTTCTGACTATGACTAACCTAAAATTCCAAATTTAATCGTACACACCGCAACGATTTTTCTTATTGAGCGTCGCATCTCAGGTTGGGAGCCAAGCCCAGCCTGGAAAAAATCTCTAGATATGTCAATGTTACTCACCTTTGCCCTTTTGAGAAGGGGCAATAAAACTGACACTCGTTGTCCTTGAGAAATAAATTGTTCCCTGCTTTGCTATCATCGCCACCGCTTTGCCCATCGCTATCGTAAAAATAGATATCAGATTTACAAGTACTTAATTAATTAGACTTGTTTCAGCCATTTATTTAACAATTCGTCACATTTCATGAGTTTTTTATCATATTTTATCTGATGTATTACAGCTTATTGATATTTAAGGGATTATTTACCAAGGTAAATATCAAGAAGCCAATTTATGTGCTGTTTTAGTTGACTTTAGAGATGGGCGTTGAATGAACGAACTAGTTAATTCGACCGTCTACGTACCATGAACGATTCCACGGTTCACCGTTAAACAACGGACTAGTTGAATTCGTAGACGGCTAAACTGAGACTCCACTACCCTCTTGTTGACTTAACGCAACGAAGGGAAGTTCAAATATTGACTGTAATACTTATTTCACTTACCTACCTACAAAATAAGTTTAATGTTCTGAGGATACAGATACCATTTTTTTTTTAAATAAAAGTTACGAGACACTACGCTGGTCCACCTAAGAACTATGTTGAATCGTCGAGCCGTCCAGCGTAAAGCGTAAACATCGCGCGTCTCGTCGCCGCGTCGCACTTAAAATGAAAAGTTTAATCATAAATTTAGACTTGTTCTTCTGTAAAGTGAGAGCACTTCGTTTAGTCATGAAGTATTCTTTGGTACAGTAGTATCCCGCATAGGCAATTGCCTCTCTGCCGAAGATCGACTAACGCTCTAAGAATTTTGTCGGAGATTCACGCGAGCTGCTTCACAGAGGTGGCTGAAATCCAACCGATTCCTTGATAAATTCAGAAGGCAGTACGGAAATTGTCTGGAAGCAAATATTGATTGGCCAAGTTGTGTGCAAACTTTATATAATCAAGAACCAACTGTTGATGACATACCAAGAGCAAAAAGACAATGTATTCCTACGGGAATATAGGGGTGATGCTATTTTATGTTGCGTGTTGTTAAAAGTCCGTGTTCCTCAACTTAAACTCTAAAAGGAACAGTTTCATACGTTAAAATAAATGAAAATACATTGATGATATTTTTTTAAAGCATTGATTTAATAAATATTAAAGTATGACAAAAAATCATATATAATTAACTTAGTACTATAACTACCTGTAAGGATATAACGGTTTTCCTTCTCGTTTAAGAGATATTTAGATTTTTCATACTCGCTTCATACAAACTTTTCGTAAAAAAATTATAATATGTTTGTTTTTGTGCAGAATTAACTCGCGTGTCAATTATGTATATAGTAATACCTAATAGAAGCGATATCATCAAGACATCGTGCGTCGTCGCAAAAACAAAGTTTACGTCGTGGACTAGTCGACAAATTCAACTAGTTGATCGACGCGTCGATGAACAGAAATGGATCGTCTAGTTTCGTTCACGATAAATATGTCGACGACCCACCTCTAGTTGACTTATTGATATTAGTAAAATTAGATGGTAATAAATTGTTTTGTTGTGATCAAGTTGTAAATGAAAACAAAAAGTGGCCAGAAACAAAACTCAACCATAGACAAAATAGATGACAGTTGTTTGAAAAAGTGACAAAAACCGAGCGCAAATTACAAAAAATTATTGAATTATTTTTTATCTCGAAAATATATAAAGTGCAGAAGGATGAACATTTACATCAATTAGGAAAGTGTGCTTTATATCGAACGCTAAATAATGAGTGTATATTTTCTTTGTTTAGATTTTGTTAACGTTTGATAATAACAATGTATACCTTAAAGGGTATCTTCCCCGAACCAAGTTAGTAGTTCCGTTACATTTGATTTTTTCTCTAAATACGTTGTCATGGCCATCAGTTTTATTTGTTGTGAGACTGTGACGACGCCAATGTAAATTTTTAGAAATTAACAAGTTACTTCAATTTTATTACACAAACTGTCATGGCTAACAGCACAACATTTTGTATTGATAATGTGAAGTCTTTGTCTTAATTTACTAGGGCGTGTGTGTATTGAAATTTAGCGTAACAAAAAAATACAGAACCCATAACTACAATTTTTTGCAAAACTAAATTCTAATTCAAGTTTTCATGATTTATATAGATCTATACAGGCTGTGCTGTGAATTTACAGCATTTCTAAGATGTCGAATTACTTTTTAGAGAAAGAACAAAAAAAGAACTTCATCAGAGAAAACATGAAACAACTAAAATATATACAGAGCCAGAAATCTCCTAAAGAACCAAAATATAATACAAAAAATGTCCACCCGCCCCGGTTGACCAACCCCGTCGCCACCGGGAGCTCCCTCGGCCAAGTGAAGTCTTCGCCTTCGAATAGGAGCGGGAAGGTCACACTTAACGTTGCAAAGACTAGCTGTACCAACGCTCGCAAAAAAGTAGCAGACATAAAAATAAAAAAGGGAGACATGGCAGAGTTCCTGAAGAGAAAAGAGTTGCGACAAGTAAAAGTAGTGGAAGACTGCACTGACGAGGAAGTCAAGTCAACAGATTCATCCGGCCGTCTCCGAGACATTGGCTGTCAAACCATTGAGAGTAATCTCTCACAAAAACTGGCTGACAGCACAAAGCTGACTATGTTATATCCTAAGAAAGAGAGTGATGAAACTGAAGCAAATTTGAAGGCCAGTGGAGACACCGGACTTCACCAAAGTCCTCCTGCTTCCACTGCTCCCCGCCGTGCTGGTGATGATCTAATAGAGATCAACAGAAACCACAGCCGGTTAAATGCCATTTTGGAGAGAAAAGATACCAAGGACCCCTACTTACCATCAGGTAAATATAATGGTAATTCAAAGGGTCTTAGCAGCAATTTTAATATTTCTAGATATAAAAAAGTGGAGCACAAATACATTGATTCTTATGGATATGGTGGTGGCCTATTTTATTTTGTCTTAGTGTATTTAAAATGTGAAGGAAACAGGTGTCTTTTGAATATTGTAAAATGGCACATAGATTCTATTTTTATAAAATACTGTTTTATTTTTGACACTTTTGTCTTTACACTTGGAACCCTTCAATTCTTCACTTACCACTTTATTTTACTCTTCAGCTGAGTTCAGTTATCTCTTCAGCTGAATTCAGTTAGAGCAGAAGGTGACCACAGCATAATTGGGAAAATGCTTGGTAGATGATGTGTTGTACTTGTACCTATCCAGATCTTCGGACTTGACAACAATTTGGTCATGGGTGATTCTCTAATAAATAAAAGTCACTTGGTGGATAAAACCAACAAACAGTACAGGATAGAACAGTAATGGTCCATATTATATGAAAATAGAAACTAATAATTTTATTATCACTGTTATTAGGTATTATTTTCGGAATATATTAGGCCTTTGCCAAACAGTAATCTGATAGAACAGTAACCAGTAATCTAGCCTAGCCTAGTAATCTAGCTATTTGTCTTGACTGCCCAAAAATACCTTTTCTTTCTGTTATTTTCAATCAAATCTTTTTTATTTGATATATTATCTAGGTTACCAGAAGGGCGTGGTACCTAAATACCTGCGAGAGCGCAAGGAACAAGGACCGAAGGAGGCCGAGGGCGTCAGGGCAGATGATGACCAATCCATGTGTCCCAACGGACACGTGACGCTGCCGGACACCGAGCGTAAGGAGACACTGCGGATGCTTAGAAATAGTAAGCATTACCACTACCATACTTACATAGAATCAGGCGGAGTCCGAGGGGTGGGGGATCCCCAAAATAGTACATGTCAAATTGACAAACCTCTACATAATTAACTGGGATGGGGTACTAAAATTTTCAAACTCTGTCTTGTATTTATTCTTCTAACAGTTCAGGTTTATTTAATACATGAGATGACAACATTACTTTTATGTCTGTACTGAACCTCTCCATAAATATAAAGAAATGTCAGTGAGATAAATTCTCAATTAAACTCTATGATCTTGCTCTTGGACTATACAGTCTTTGCTTCTGAGAAAACAGATCTTTGCTAAGTGCTCCAGCTTTTGAGATTGAAATGGGCCAAGCTGGGGTAGGGCCTCCCCAAATCGGCCACATAAAAACCATTATAACGTTTCTGTCTGTCTGTCTATCTCTCCGTCTGTCACAGCCAGTTTTCTTCGGATCTACTGAACCGATTCTGTTGAAATTTGGTACACATATGGATTTCCATGACACAAACACGAACGCGTTACGTAAATCAATAAATTTTGAATAAAGGGTCAAAATAAAAAATTAATACTGTATTGTGTGACATATCAAGTGAAAGGAGTTATTTGTGAGGGTTTTAATTATATATTTTCACTAGCTTTTGCCCGCGACTTCGTACGCGCATATCCCGTTTTTTCCCGTTTCAAAAAACTCTATCTTTTAAGTTGGATCAAATAACAGATAGTTACAAAGTTTCATCAAAATCGGTTCAGTAGTAGGAGTCCATCGCGGACAAACAACCGTGATTTATATATATTAAGATAATTTTAAAATAAATAGTTTAGAAGTTATTCAAGAAATTAGACCAAAAATGGCCATTCCCTCTCATCTACGAAACTACTGAGCCTAAAATTTTGAAAAAAATGCTGATAATAGTTCTTAACATTACATATTACAGGAAGAGAACTTATAAGAAGTCTAGTGTTAAAATAACATGTTACAAAAATGAAATCGGTTCGGTACCCTTTGTACGCGAGTCCGACATGCACTTGGCCAGTGTTTTATGCTTTTATGCTGTGTTTTATGCCGACACTGGCATGGCCACCATCAAGTTTTCACACATTCCGCGGTTTAGATCAGAGTCACTTAAGCACTAGAAAGTTGGTAGGTATACATATTAATGCCGATAACAGTGGTCAAATAAAATCTTGAAATAAAACGTTTGCGAAAGTGCTAATTTTGTTAGAGTCAAGTATCATGTCGCTCCCAGCTAAACAGTTGTTTTTGGAAACGAGAAAACATTATTTGTAGTTGGTAGTAGCATATTATAACGAATTTAAAAGTAAAACTATCACAGCGAAGTAGGCTTTACAAGTTAACCAGTTAGCCAGAGCGTGTGTCCGTTTCGACAGCGCGGCCAATACGTTTTTTTTGTAAAAAAAAAATATGCCACGATTTTGTAAAATATTGTAGAAGTGGACTCCCAAAACCATAAATTTGTCAAAGCTATGGTTGAGAAGTTCTAAGCGTTTGAACGTGGCCGCCCCATTGAAACACTCCGAACCTCGCGGCCACGGAGGTCTTTAAAACTAAGCATTGCATACCGGACATTGTTGACAAAATTAATAGGGACTTAATGGCCATTGAAACCTGGTCCGGAAAATTCGGTGTTGCAGTTAACCCTAACAAGTGTCAGGCGATCATTGTTGGGAGTCCGCGAAGCATCGCTAAACTGAATGTTGCAACTTTGCCACCGGTTTTGTTTGATAGTTCGATCGTTCCATTCAGCACTGACGTAAAGGACTTAGGCTTACGTATTGATAGCACCCTAAACTGGCGTGCGCAAGTCGCTAGCGTCAGTCAGAGGGTTACGGGAACGCTGCGGGCTCTGTATTGCTTGAAAAATGTATTGCCGTCAACCACAAAAACAATGCTTGCGCAGACCTTAATTTTCCCAATCATCGATTATGGTGACGTGTGTTATTATGACCTGAATGCAGATCTCCTCAACAAACTTGACCGCCTTCTAAATTACTGCATTCGATTTGTTTTCAATCTACGCAAATATGATCATGTCTCTGCGCACCGCTCGCTTCTAAAGTGGTTGCCCATACGTCAGCGCAGAGAGCAGAGAGCTCAAACTACCTTGTTCTCATTTCTTTACTCTCCTAATTCCCCAAGTTATCTAGCCCCTCATTTCCAATACATTTGCGCCAACCACAATAGAAATCTACGCTCATCCCATAATCGTCTTCTTCACTGTCCATCTCACCGTACTGATTTCATTCACAATTCTTTTTAGGGTTCCGAAAAAAAAAGAACCCTTATAGGATCACTCGGGTGTCTGTCTGTCTGTCTGTCTGTCCGTCTGTCACAGCCAGTTTTCTCCGGATCTACTGGACCGATTCTGTTGAAATTTGGTACACATATGGATTTCTGTGACCCAAACACGGACGCGTTACGTAAATCATTAAATTTTTAGTATGGGGGTCACTTTTGGGGGTCAAACTAGTAAATTAAAAAAAAAAGATTTTTTAACAATATTGTGTGACATATCAAATAAAAGGGCTTACTGTGAGAGTGTTAATCATATTTTTTTCATAATTTTAAAATAAATGGTTTTGAAGTTATTCAAGAAATTAGACGAAAAATGACCATTCCCCCCCCCCACCCTTATCTCCGAAAGTACTGAGCCTAAAATTTTGAAAAAAATGGAGATAATAGGTTTTTACCTAAAGATTACAGGAAAACCTATTAGAAGTCTGTAGTGTAAAAATAAAAATTAAATTCGTTCGGAACCCTTTGCACGCGAGTCCGACTCGCACTTGGCCAGTTTTTTTTATACAATCCATTTCTCTGTGGAATGCGCTTCCCCAGGAAATCAGGATGGCAACCAACCGATTAACTTTCAAAGTTAAGGTTCGAGAGCACATTCGTAAGAAGTTGGCAGTAGTATCGTCAAAGCGCTAATTTTCTTTTTAATTTCTTTTTTCTCTCATTATTTGTTTGCATAAACTGTTTAAGTATATTTGTGTATTAGTTTATTAATTTGAGCATATATTATATTGTATGTATAGTTTATACATATTTATCTTTGTATTCATTTTAATCGCGTTTCTGGTTTTTTTTTATCCACATTGCACCTACCACTATTATTCTCTTCATCACCCAAAGGTTGACTGGTAGAAAATGCCTAAGGCATTAAGTCCGCCTCTGTACATCTATGTGCGTAAAGTATTAAATAAATAAATAAATAAATAAACATTGCAGAGACCTGAAATTTTGGTAAGTAACAGATTGAATTTGTAAAAATATAGAAAAAAATCCTGGGCATATATTTTGGGAGCTGTAAGACTAATACGCTATGGCCGCGCCATTGAAACGGTGAAAAACACATTTTCGTCGATATCTCGCTGAAAAAGCAACGCAGACGCCTGAAGTTTTTTGTAAAACCCAGATTTGAATTTGTCAAAACTAGTAAAAATAAAACAGAAACTCCTAGGTTTATATTTCAGGAGCTATAAGACTAATACGCCATGGCTGCGCCATTGAAACGGTGAAAAACACACTTTCGCCGATATCTCGCTGAAAAAGCAACGCAAACGCCTGAAGTATTTTGTAAAACCCAGATTTGAATTTGTCAAAACTAGTAAAAATAAAACAAAAAATCCTATAGTCCCCGTCACGAGAAGCTATAAATTTTGTAAACAAAGAACTTCTACTAAGCTACGTAGCGACAACAAATAATCCCAAAATCAATCAACTCGAAGTAACATACATGTAATACGGAAGTAACGAGCATTTTCACTTAGTAGGGTTATATTTTGTCGATATAAAGAGCTGTCGTCTAATGTTTTGTGGTACTGGAACGCGTCTGATACATGGAACAAACATTTGAAACAATTGAATGTGTGTTTACAAAATTTATAGATTCTCGTGGCGTGGACTATAGGTTCATATTTCAGAAGCTGTAAGACTAAAACGTCATGGCCGCGCCATTGAAACGGTGAAAAAATACGTAATCGCTGATATCTCGCTGAAAAAGCAACGTGGACGTCTGAAAATTTTGTAAAACTTGGATTTAAAATTGTCAAAATTAGTAAAAATAAAACAAAAAATCCTAGATTTATATTTCAGGAGCTGTAAGACTAAAATGCCATGGCCGCGCCATTGAAACGGTAAAAAAATACGTAATCCCCGATATCTCGCTAAAAAACCATCGCAGAGGTCTGAAGTTTTTTGTAAAACCTAGTAGATCTGAATTTGTCAAAACAGGTAAAAATGCACAAAAACACCCTAGATTTACATTTCAGGAGCTGTAGAATAGAATCTTAAATACGTCTTGAATATTTCGATAGGGTGACCATGCCTTATTGTTTACATAAAACTTTTCACCTATTTTACTAGATATTATATCTTAAGGATTCTAAATGAAATAAAAATGAAACGATAGTATACAAAACCATGTTTATTTGTTTAAAAATCACATAGATCACAGATTTTTTGCTTACACTGAGATGTGTGCTTTCAAAATCAGATTAGTTTCTTTTAGGTACTAAGATATATTTCTTTCAAAATTACATTTTTTTAAGTACCTACTAAGATATATTTCTTATTTAAAAATCATATTAGCGTAGATCAAGAAGTGTCAAGTATTCAGCAAGTTTTTTTTAAAGAATGTTTGGTGCCAAAGAGTCTAATGTTTTGTAAACAGTAATGTTTCCCGACAAAAATATTGATTATTGAAACATCTACCAAATACATAATTTAGATAAAAAAAAAAAAAAAAAAAAAAATTACATTACAATACTTAGTTAGGTCAACTACTTAGGTTGACTAAAAAATGGCAAGAGAGTATGTAGTATGAATTACTTACCTTGATAAGAAGTATTAATTAGTAATCAAATCCTGAGGCGTAACGAAGTCCAGATTGTAGCAACAGAACGTTTTTCAAAGCCAAAGATAACAAATGTCCGAAACAGTGTGCAAATCGAAGTCCATAGGAATGCCAAAATTTAAAACACCAACAAGTACTACGTACGAGTTAACTGAAAGTAAAACGACGACTAATCGAGAAAAGCTTTTGACGGGGGAAGACGGGGTGTGACGGCGGGATATCTCTTTTTGGACGGCTGTGATTAGTTAGACAGCTAGCCTTCGTCTCCAGCGCTGCACCCGCGCGTTTTGTTCGCTCCTATGCTCGTGCTATTCAATGTTTGAATGCATGACTTAATAACGGGGTTATTTCTGGCAGAATTTAATATTAGTCTAATTCATCATCTTATACTCATTAGTCATTACGAACGCTATGCAAAGTTATCTGTTATGGTTTTCGCACGTCTACTCAAAACCAATATTTGCAGCTAGCAAACAACGATTTTTAAACAAATAAACATGGTTTTGTATAGAATAGAATACTCTTTATTCTCTTTATTTTAACGTTTATTTTTTTTTTTCATTTAGAATCCTTGAGATATAATTTCTAGTAAATAGGTGAAAAGTTTTCTGTAAACAATAAGCCATGGTCACCCTATCGAAATGTTCAAGACGTATTTAAGATTCTGTTCTACAACTCCTGAAATGTAAACCTAGAGCTTTTTTGTGCATTTTTACCTGTTTTGACAAATTCAGATCTAGGTTTTACAAAAAACTTCAGACTTCTGCGATGCTTTTTCAGTGAGATATCGGCGATTACGTATTTTTTCACCGTTTCAATGGCGCGGCCATGGCGTTTTAGTCTTACAGCTCCTGAAATATGAACCTAGGATTTTTTGTTTTATTTTTACTAGTTTTGACAAATTTAAATCCAGGTTTTACAAAAAACTTCAGACGTCTACGTTGCTTTTTCAGCGATATATCGGCAAAAATGTGTTTTTCACCGTTTCAATGGCGCGGCCATGGAGTATTAGTCTTATAGCTCCTGGAATATAAACCTAGGATTTTTTGTTTTATTTTTACTAGTTTTGACAAATTCAAATCTGGGTTTTACAAAAAACTTCAGGCGTCTACGTTGCTTCTTCAGCGATATATCGGCAAAAATGTGTTTTTCACTGTGTCAATGGCGCGGCCATGGCGTATTAGTCTTATAGCTCCTGAAATATAAACCTCGGATTTTTTGTTTTATTTTTACTAGTTTTGACAAATTCAAATCTGAGTTTTACAAAAAACTTCAGGCGTCTGCGTTGCTTTTTCAGCGAGATACCGACGAAAATGTGTTTTTCACCGTTTCAATGGCGCGGCCATAGCGTATTAGTCTTACAGCTCCTAAAATATAAGCCCAGTATTTTTTTCAATATTTTATCAATTTTTTTTTTTCAAATTCTATCTGTTACTTACCAAAATTTCAGGTCTCTGCAATGCTTAGTTTTAAAGATCTCCGTGGCCGCGCGGTTCGGAGAGTTTCAATGGCGCGGCCACGTTCAAGCCCTTATAACTTTTTAACCATAGCTCTGACAAATTTATGGTTTTGGGAGTCCACTTTTACAATTTTTTACAAAATCGAGGCATAATTATAAAAAAAAAAAAACGTCATGGCCGCGCGGTCGAAACGACACCCAGAGCGTAACCGTATCGGCGTCCCTAACGCCAAGCACAAATTCAGCGCAAATATTAAAAAAATATACGCATTCCAACATCTTATCGAAAACTAATTAATCCATTGCTTTTCGTTCCACATTTTTTAAATAAAATATTACTCTTAACGTAATCACGTTGTTTGCTTGTCGGCTATAACCGACCGTGGCGGTCAAAAGATTAAAATGTACTTGGAGGAGGAAAATTTCAAATTCCATTGAAAATCGGCAACTATGAATCGACCGTAATAGTTGCCGTCAGGCCACTGCGCGTGGCCCGGCATGCACCTGGCCGGTTTTTAATATCGCTCCTTTACTCTTTTTTTCAGGTTTTGCAGAGTTAGTAAGTGAACTTAACAAATTGCCGGTAAAAACGGACACGCTGAAAATGCGTAACAGAAAAATGGAGCTAGAAAAGCAGTTAGCAAAACTTGAGGAAGGAATCAAAGTATTTTCCCGACCCAAGGTGTTTGTAAAAATAGGAGAGTGAGTCGCCATTGCTTGCTCAGAATTAGGTGCAACTTGTAAATTTGCGGTGATACCATGGTGCACGGGGCAAAAAAGTGCAGTCAGATATTGTCAATACCTAAAACAAACACCGATGAAGCAGTTATTGTGAACATTTTTTTTAAATCAGCAATTGATATAAATTTTCTACACGCAGTTGTATAAAATAATTATCAATTAAACATACCTACATTTTAAAAAAAATGGTTATTGAAAATATGATAGAATCGAATATGAGGTGTCAAGTTTTTGACCCTTGCTTGTTTTAGTATTATAGACATATCTGCAATATTAACCGGCGATGATCGTAATAAGATGTGCAAAAACTGAGAAATAATGTCAATCTTTGAAGTTGAGTATTTGTCAATCATTACTTTAGCCTTAAAACCTTCTAAACTTTGGCACAAGAAGAGTTTGACACGTTCTTAACTCCAACAAATCAGACCTTTTTTGAATAGTTGATGCACAGTGCAACTAAGTTTAGAAATAGTTAAATAATCAGTACGACTTTTTTATTCTAAAATCTGTTTCTGCAAGATAATAGAATCAAATATGAGGGGTCTAGTTTATGATCACAGAGTCGACACTTTGTGGGTTGATCGATCTGACTGCACAAGCCCATTCCGATTCCGTCCGAGCCAAATCTAAATTATTATATGTGATGTCATGTCATGTTTCTTGTATGTCTCGAAATTATTGTGATGAGCTCGTAGTTAATATCTGACGTTAGCGTTATGTTAGTGTTAATTAAATATATTATATGTTATTCATTGTTGTAGCTAATATAATTAGATATGGTTGTATGATTTACAGTGTTTCTATAACTTTTTTTTGTGATTTGAATACAATAATTATTTGGGTTTTTTCGTCAATTTCTTTAAAAATGAATGAAATAGGTTGTAGAATAGATATTTAATTTTCGAACTTGAAAAGATAACATGGATTCATCATTATTTGGTTCATAAAATAAATTAAACTCTAAAGCTATTTCAAGATTTTTAAATCACACAACATAATTGTAACAATTTACCTATTTAAAAAAAAAAAAACAACAAATACTATTTACAGTAGTTTAGCATTTTAGTATACCTCAAGCACAATAATATATCATTCCCTAAAATTCACTAACATTTCAGCAATACGACCGAGGACCTACTTTTTTCAGTCGTCAGACAAATTTTATCTGAAGGATTTCTGATTTAGTGATTTGACAGTATCGATGTTAAGGGACTACTCACACTTATTCAGCTCCATTTGCGTTTCGCTGATCGATTCTGGTCACACTTATACAGTTCTGCTTCTATCAGCCGCGTACAGCGTCGTAAGAATGCGAATGGCGCTGAATACGCTGCGAAGACTGAGATGTCCGTGACTACCGTAGGAACACTGAAGCCAATCGCTTCCATATTTGGTTAATAATTAGTACTCAATTTTATTGGTATTAATTATAAGTACTCGAACAAAAAATTAGTACTTTCGTAGTTTTTGAGAAATTCGATTGAAGGTGGTCGTCACGCTCTTTACTCATTTAGTATTGTGCTCTTAAAATGAACATTTCTGTGTGCGATATTTTTATCGTTTGGCTTCTTGCACAAGAAATAGATAAAAATTAAACGTAAAAAATTAAAACGCAAACGACAGTGGGTCGACCCTGTACAGGTACAGTCCAAGAGCTAGATCGAAGGATTGAGAATTTATCTCTCTCTCTCTGACATTTCTACGGACTTTAGACCGATAAACCTAGAAGTATAATTCACATATTAGTATAAATATTTTTTCTTGGCAATTCGTTCGAAGAGGTTACTCCTCGATCTAGCTCTTGGACTATACCTACCTTAAATATTGAACTCATTATATCATTTAAACTAAGACCCGACTAAATCTGTGACTTGGCGAAAACTTGCAACTAATTAGAGACTAAATTTGAGAAAGAAAGATCTTCGCTAGGTGCCCTAGCTTTTGAGATTCAAATGGACCGAGCTGGGGTAGGCGCACCCCAGATCGGCCACCTATAAACCCTTATAACTTTTGAAACAGACCGACTAATTCTGATATCTGGCGATTAATTAGCGACATGTTTTTATATTATCAAAATTAAAATCCCTGATGGTGGCCATGCCAGTGTCAGTCACACAAAGAGTCGAGAACCATCCGTGTATAGGGTTCAACTCTATACAACTGAATAAACGCAAAACCTTTTAAGGGGTCATTGTACTTATCATTATGAACCGCTTTTACTATGGGGCCAATCCCGAAAACAAAATCAGCTGTTCAGTACATTTTGTCCAGTTATGCGCACATAAATGTATGGGGGATTCGATTTTTGTTTCGCGATTTCAGTGTTGGTACCATAGTGAAAGTTGTTCATAATGATGAGTTCAATGACCTCTTAAAAGGTATTGCGTTTATTCTGTTAGTTTGTATATCTCAATCGCATGATAATAACACGCTTGTCCTCATTTTATACTTGTTCGCCGCGAAAGCTGAATATACGCAGAAAGCGGAATGGATGGACGCATCTCCATACAAAATCGTTGTTTTTTATGGGCATAAGCTGAATAGAGCTGAAAAAGTGTGAGTACTCCCTAAACCGGTGTCAGTCTAACTGGCAAGCCCCAACGAGATTTATCAACAGGTGATAGCTTTTCATAAAGACGTTATTTTGTACCTAAAGAAAATAAATAAGATATATTTTGTACCGCGATAGTTTTTGATAAAATGACGTTTTTATGAAGCGTCTAGCCAGCGGGCCCCTTTTTAAATATTAGACTTTTACATCAAACAATAGTTTTAGGAGCTTGATACTATTATGTACCTTACAAATACAAAATTTCGACTTTCTGTGAGCTACACTTCAGAATTTGATAAATCTCGTTGGGGCCTGCCAGATAGATTGACACTCTAAACCGCCATATTTTTGAGTTACCTGATTATTGAAAAACAGCAAGAAATAATTATACTGATAATTCCTTCATAAGATCCTAGTACAGATATTATAGGGAAAGTGCACGGCGGTGACTAGGCCGTCTAGTGTTGCATATTCGAAACTTAAACGTTACGAATACTTGACGTTTCGTGCTGCCACCTATAGTTCCTGCACGTTACCTACAGTAGTGTGGTCACACCATTTACTTCAATGCGTGACTTGAGGTAGGCTCGGCCAAGTTGAATCTCCTGCTCTATTCTACTTCTGTACCTGACATATTTTTTGGGTCATATAACAGCCCGTTTCTACTTTTCGGTTGTCAGGCCCGGATTATAATTGGATGTTGCAGTGGCAGAGCATTTTATTTAAAGCTATTCACACCGATTTGAAAAAGACGACGACGCCCGATTATTAAAATTCGGGCCCGACAACCGACAAGTGGGAACGGGCTGTAAGTGTCAGGAATAGACAATTACTTAGGTACTACTCTGCTTAGCAGGCATCAATTCGTTATAATACTCATGGCTAGTTTAAATTATCACAGAACCTTATAAAAGTTTATTAAACAAATATTAATAACAATTGCTAAGCAAATCATGTTTCTCTTTCATACATTGTTTCATAGTGTCTTGACATGCAAAATACCCAGATAAATATATAAATAATTATCTGTCAGATAAACTGACTGGGTTTCGTAATATACCAAGAAGCTATATGGGACTGAATTTGTCTTCCAGATAAATTTACTAGTACTTAACTAAAGGTCGTTTACTCTTTGGTTTATCTAAATTACGTCTTAACATAGATGGCTCAAGCTGTTTCTGACTCTGTGCCAAGTTTATCACATCCAAACTATTGCCAACAAGTTATTTATAATAAATACCATGTTGAAAACCATCACCCATTAAGTTAATAAATTAATGGTCTACTTGTGTACCTTGTCCATCACTATAGGTACTAAGCGCCAGATAAATTTGCACTAAATTGACTTTTCCCTAACATCTCTTCAAAGGCAAACAAAAATAAATTAGAAATCGTTTTTCAGTACTGAAAAATGAAAAGGATCACGATAGATGTCGATTCAGGACTGCATTGTATTATTTCGGCTCTGTGCCTGCGGCCTGACCTCTGAGATTACCTCTTCCATTTACGTTCACGTATCCAGTGTGTACCCATTATCTATCCTGTTCCCTCCCTAATCGACCTACCTATCGCTGTCTCTTTCTCATGCTGTGCTTGACGGCTGGAGTCGGGACGCGCTGAGACCCGCTTACTTCCTTCGGTACGCTTTTGTTTACGCAAGCAAGCGGTGTGTACAATGTAAAGTGGAAATAATTAAAAGTTCACGAAAACGTTGAGTAACGTTCGATTATTTTCACAGATAATTTCTCTTTCACGAGAATATTGTGGTTCCAATAAATCTCGATTTATAGGTTAACTTAACAGTATTTTGAATTAGACTCGGATCTCGGGTTCGTACCCAGACGGTTAGTCTCAAATCACGTATAAATACGTGAATCTGTCTCGGTTTGTAACCTTCAAATTAGACTCCGATCTCGGGTTAAAGCCCAGACGGGTATGGTGTCAAATAACGTACAAATTAACGTGTGTGGCCCAACCTGACACGAAAGGTGGGCTGACCGGCCCCGAACTTTGATACGATCGGACAGGAAAGCTGGTCCGACCGGGTCCGGAAACTAGTCCGACCGGGCGTTGGAGTTAGACCCGATCGGGTCCAAAGGTTGATCCGACCATGCACAAAATCCGATCCGACCGAGTTTGATCAAACCGGCTACGACACTGTTTCGACCAACCATTTACCCTCTTGGCAATACTTTAGTGTATTTTCCGATGATCGCCAACGATCTAAGCGCGTTCTTTTCCTTTCCAATCGACAGATGGCGACTGCAAAATTTCATTACACTGGGTAAAATGTTCACACGAAATTATGATGAAGAAAAGGAGGAACTTTTAGCTAAAGTTAAATCTATCATCGAAGACAGTCTCCCTATTGGTTGGAGAAACTAGACAGTCATCGATTGGTTCAAGGAGGAACTCTTCGGCAGGAGGTTGGACCACAAGATCTTGAATAAAATACGTTTCGCAATCCCATCACTAGAGCTGGTGAAAGCCTTCTATCCTGAAGTGAAAGCAATCGGCGAAAAAGCCTACAAAAAAATTAAGCTGAAACAGCACTGGGCAGCAGTAAAACTGCTTGGATCTTAAGCGCAAGCAGAAATAATTAAAAGGGCAGTTGAGACAATAAGAGCGTCTGTTTATTCCAAAGAACAGATTTCAGACGCATTGACAACGGATGTAGAATCACATAGAAATAGAGTAAAAGTTACTCTAGATCTAATTCTGGAAGCCGAAATAACCCAATAAAACACATAAAGCGAAAGCGACCCAGACTTCCGTCGTCTTCATTGGAAGAAAATTCAGTTCAACCAGCAAGTGACCACATATTCGTCATCGCCGGGGAGAAACTCCCCAAACGCAAACGCTACTAATCATCACCTTCCTGTTCACCAAAAAGAAATGCTACCGACTCCAGATTAGACCGTATGGAGGCCATGATTCAAAACTGATATCAAATGATGAGTGCAAACAGTAATAATGAAAATAAACTCGAAAATTCGAGTTGGCGAGCTCCCAGCCCGATACTGGTTTTACCCGATGAAGACCCCAAGGAGGCCAATAATAATAGTGAGCCTGCAATACCCAGAGCAGATCCAATTCTGGACCAAAAAGGTCTTAAATGCCAAAGGCTTGGAGAACCAACATGGAATAAGATTCGCTACGCTTGACTCCCAGAAAAAACTTCAAGCCTCTCCAGTTTTCTATTGTCTTCGCATAAATGCAAAAATGTACCAACAATCTCACCCTAATCAGCTGAAAGATCTACTGGGGAAATGTGACTCCGCGTTCGGTACCATAACTCATGGGCTTTTTGCACAGCGGCTGAAACTCCAGGAAGCCCTAAAAAAGGTAGTGGAACAACACCCAGAGACCACAGAAAGTCTGAAGAAGATGCTAGCGTCAGAAAGTGAATTCCGCTCAATATCCGACGACTTGCTACAATACACTTGCGGCAAACGTGCCGAAGTAATTGAGTCTCGACGAAAACTATATGAACCCAAAAATATTTTTTATCGGTCGGTTCTCAACTCAAGGTACTGAAGTGGGTATCGGCGCGTCCCGACTCCAGCCGACAAGTACAGCATGAGAAAGAGACAGCAATAGGTAGGTCGTTTAGGGAGGGAACAGGATAGATAATGGGTACACACACTGATACGTGAACGTAAATGGAAGAGATAATCTCAGAGGTCAGGCCTACGGCAAGACCCGAAATATTAATTTTCTTCCCTTTGGGGGGAAAATTGGTCTAGTTTCCGTTATTGAAATGAAGAATGTCAATAAATATTATTATTATTATTGGGTTAATGACCGTTATTGGAAACTTATGCGCCAAGCATAAGTGGCAACTATCAACCTTTAACTACATCCATGAATGTATACATCAAATATTAACTAAGTCAAGCTAGTTTCTTGACATGTTGGAAGAAGTGGTCATTGAACATGATGGGACCCTTTCTGAACCATTCCTCGTCGTCCAAACGCCAGTGGTAGAAGGAGAACTCTGGGAAGAAGAACTTTATCTCCCTCTCAGCTGAATCTTGAGAATCTGGAATTTGGAAAGTTTTTATTTTATAAAATTATCTTAGCAATATGCACTTTTTTTTTTCAAGCTCTTTCTATCAATGAATATATGGGAGAAAACAGTCAAACATAGAAATATGATTATTACCAAAGCTGATTTAAGAGTTGCTAATTTCTGGCAGAATTATCAGTTATTAATAAGTAGAAAAGTATTTTGCATTAACCAGTTAAGAACAAGCATGTTCGCTGCTAGACTATATAGGGCTTCCCTACAATATTTGTTAATTTTGATCGAAAAATGCACAATATTAGTTCGAGTCATTATTATGATAATTAATTTTACTCAAACCTGGAACATAAATAGGTTGCCTCCAAAGAAGGAAGAACTCCAGATGCTAATCATCCAACATAAACTTGATGCAGTTCTTGTCTCAGAGGCGCATTGTACCAATAAAAGCTGTATTAAGATTCAAGGATATACCTACTACATACACACCAACCACCCTGATGGAACTGGTCATGCAGGAACTGCAATAATCATACGCAGTACAATTAAACACCACCTGTTGCCTGAATTTCAGGCTAGTATTTTTGCTGAAGAGGACAGATGTGGATATTGCGAATCTACCGGATAAACTGTGACAAACCAGAGATACTATATAACAAATATACAGATTGGGACTCATTTCGTGACTATATTAACAATAACATTTCCTTAAATATCGCTCTAAAAACGCCTGTAGATTTACAATATGGTACTAAATATATCACAGGCATAATTCAGGAGGCCTGCTGGATAAACGCACCTCCACTGCTAGATAAAAATGTCATCATCTAAAATGTGCTATAACTATTAAAAACAAAATACAAGAAAAGCGCCGATTGCGAGGCATGGGGCACACTAGTCGACACCCGCAAGACAAAACTGCTCTCAACAGAGCTGCACGAGAGATAAAAGTAATGATTAAGAAAGCCAATGCAGCAACTTTAGAGTCAACATTAACTTCACATACTGCCACCAGAGTAACACATTATTCATTATGGTAGCTCACCAAATCATTTGAGAGGCCCCAAGCAGCGAAACCACCACTCAAATTAGACTCCGGAGGTTGGGCTAGAACAAGCCAAGAGAAAGCAAACGTTTTTGCAAAAGACCTCTCAGAAGTATCCCTAACGAGTCTGATGATATTCATTTTGAGAATTATGTACAAGCTACTGTCGACCAGGATTACCAACTTGACGTTCCTCCGAAACCTGTAACTCCCCGAAAGTGTTCAGACTAATGAGAAATCTTGAAGACAAAAGGCCCCAGGGTACGACCTACTAACTATAAGAGTTTTTTATAAGAGGCGTAAGCCTTTCTGGTGGTTCTGAAATTCATGAGGAATGCAAAATCAACACTGTGAAGGACGAAATTCGCTCCAGCTCTGCAAAATACAAAAAAAAACTAGCAAAGCATCCCAACAAGCTTGTAACTAAGTTAGCTAATCAGAATTGCACTAGGCGACTCAAGAGGAAAGGAAATCCTTAATCTCGACCACAATAGGCTCTACTGGCTTACTCTTCATATAGTAGCGATCTTCACTGGAGACATATACATCACTCCACTCCGCACACACCACATCCGCTTATAGTTTTTGATTGCGGATCAAACAAGGAAAAAAAAAATTAATCTTACCTGACATGGAACATAATTAATGGCATAGCTCCTAATAAATCAGAAGTGGTACTGTTCCTTAACCATAACAAAATTAATATCCTATTGGTTTCGGAAACTCATCTGACTGACGAAAGAGTGATCAAAACAATGGATACAATGTGTACTACTTTAACCACCCTGATGGAACGTCGCATGGAGGAGCTGCAATTATAATTAAGAAGAATATAAAACAACGCTCTCTCTTTAACCTAAAACATCTATTCCTACAAACTGTAGCAATAGGAGTTGATGACTGGCAAGGAACACTCGCAGTGGCCGCCGTTTACTGTCCTCCTCGCCGTAGAAGCCGCTATTTATCGTGGACTAACCATATCGCTGAAGTCAGTCGGAAGGTGCACTACACATTTCACTCGCTGAAATGCCTCCAGTGCTATTTGCCCTTGAAAACCAAAATTTCCCTTGCCCAAACTCTCATCCAGCCCATCATAGACTATGCTGATGCCTGTTATTTGGATGCCACCGAGGAGCTTTTAAATAAACTTGAGCGTTTGCAAAATATTTGTATTCGTTTTGTTTTCAACCTTAAAAAATACGATCATGTTTCTGGATTTCGCAAGGTACTCAAGTGGCTCCCTATTCGACTTCGCAGGAACTCTCGGATATTGTGTTTGCTATTTAACATCCTTCACAACCCTAAAACGCCTTCCTACCTGCGAGAACGCTTCTCCTATTCCCGTCCTTCTGATGCGCCTTGCAGGTCGCATCTTAGAAATCTCCTTAAGTCCCCTCCCCACGCTACTGAGTTTTACTCTAATTCCTTTACTGCCCATGCGGTTAGGCTGTGGAATTCACTGCCGCCTAACATTAGACACTGCAAATCTCTTTCAGTTTTTAAAAGAAGAGTGAAAGAACACTACCTTTCTTTACCGTCATAGTTGCATATAAGTATGTGTTATTATTTATCTTATAATATTATTTAGTATGTATTAGTGTATATTTATTTTAGTAATATTTATGTATTGTATGTTATATTAAAGTTTATTGTTTTATTTGTAAGTACTTATACCTTTTACACACTGTGTCTACATATCTTTTACACAACTCTCCTTTCGCAGGTATGCTGGAAGAGATTTCTTTTGAAATAAGCATTACCTTTGTACCTATTTTTCTGTTTCCTTCTTTTTATTTTTTCTATGTAATGTGTGTACATAAATTGTTAAATAAATAAATAAATAAATAGAATCGATGAGCAAATGTTTACAGACTTCTTCAGCAACCTTAGATGCAGATGTATTGCCGGAGGGGATTGGAACGCCAAAAACACTTGCTGGGGTTCCAGGCTTACTACGACACGCGGTAGAGAACTAAAAAAAGCGGTCGACAAAAATTTACTTTGTGCTCTCTTAACCGGCGAACCAACGTACTGGCCTACCGATCCCAACAAAACGCCTGACCTGATCGACATCTTCATCACAAAGGGAATATCAGGAATGTACACAAAAACGGAATCATGCTGGCATGGTAATTCCGACCACACACTCGTAATCTGTCTGTACGCTGAGCACTACTATCACATGTAGGGAGCCACTTGAGACTCTATATAATTACTGAATCGATTGGGAATCTTTCCGAAACTACATTGATGTAAATGCGAACTTGCTGATGTCACTCAAAACAGATGATGATGTAGAGAACTGCGCTATGTACGTGACCAATCGAATCCAAAAAGCAGCATGGTCATCCACCCCATACCTTGAGTCTAAAGAAAAGCTGCAGGATACCACTCTGGAAATTAAAAAAACGATAGCTTCAAAGAGAAGGCTGCGACGACAATGGCACTCAAGTAGGAATCGACAAGATAAAACCGCACTCAATAAGGCGCAAAAGGAGCTAAAGCGATTCCTAAAAGAAAATGAGAACAACACCCTGCAAGACAAGCTTAAGACCCTATGTCCACATAAAGCTGACAATTACTCCCTTTGGTAGATAACAAAATCTGTGAGAAAACCTAAAGAGCACATTCCTCCACTGAGACAATCAAATGGCAACTGGCCAAGAAAATCAGCAGATAAAGCAGAGCTATTTGCTCGATTTCTGAAGGATTCTTTCAAGCCCAATGAGCCTGATCCTATGTGCTCTGAAAAGGAAATTGACGATTTTCTTAACAGTGACCAACAAATGTCATTGCCATTGAAATCAATAACCCCAGCAGAAGTAAAGAAAACTATACTCCGAATTAAAACAAAAAGGCACCAGGATTTGATCTCATAAGAGCAGAGATATTAAAACAGCTGCCAAGGAAGGGTATAGTCCTTCTAACAATGCTTTTTAACGCGGTGTTGAGACTACAATATTTTCCACTCTTATGGAAAATATCCATAGTAAACATGGTTGCAAAACCTGGAAAGCCACCAACGGAAGTAGCATCATACAGGCCAATAAGCCAAGCTCTGCGAAAAACCGAATTTGCAATGCCTCCATCCTATTCTTGAAGAACAAAAAGTGGTACCAAATCATCAGTTTGGATTTCGTGCACATCACGGCACTGTAGAGCAGATCCATCGAGTAGCTTACACCATCCGCCAAACACTGGAAAGAAAGGCTGACTCAAGACTGCTCTGCTGTATTTCTTGATGTGCAGCAGGCGTTCGATCGTGTATGGCACAAGGGCCTCTTATATAAACTAAAACTGTGCTTACCAAACACTGCCTACATGGCCATAAGACCAACCTTCAAGATAGAAAGTTTCAAGTCAAGATCGGAGATTCTTTATCATCTATATTCCAAACTAGTGGACGTCACGCGGTATTACCCGCGTATTTCCCGTTCCCGTGGGAGCACGGGGATAAAATATACTGATAATGTAGCTATCCATTGCTGAAAGAATTTTTCCAATCGGTCCAGTAGTTTCGGAGCCTATTAATTTCAAACAAACAAACAAATCTTTCCTCTTTATAATATTAGTGTAGATAGAAGCTGGAGTTCCCCAGGGCTCAGTCTTGGGTCCAATATTGTACACAGTCTACACAGCTGACTTGCCATACTCTGATGAGGTAATGATTGCGACTTATGCCGACGATACAGCATTACTCTCGTGCCACAAAGATCCCAACACAGCGTCGCTAAAACTACAACCACATTTAGACGAAATTGGAACATGGCTTAAAAAGTGGAGGATAAGAGCAAGTGCTGCAAAATTGACCCACGTGATGTTTACGCTCAAGCGTGGAGACTGCCCACCAGTGAAACTTGATGAAACTGAACTACCTCAACAAACAACTATAAAATACCTGGGAATGCATCTGGACAGGAAACTCACATGGAGAGTCCACATTAAGGCTAAGAGAGATCAAGCAAACATAAAGCTCAGAGAGTTGTACTGGCTTATAGGCAGACAATCACGACTTAGCTTGGAAAGTAAACTTATGATTTACAAAAGCGTAATCAAACCTGTTTGGACATACGCTAATGAACTCTGGGGATCGGCAAGCCATTCCAATATCTAAATTCTTCAGCGCTTCCAAAATAAAGCATTAAAGACATCAATCAGTGCCCCTTGGTTTGTAAAGAATACAGAAGTACATGAATACTCCAAAATGCCTACTGTGAAGGAGCAGATAGGGAGGTCTTGTCATGCCTACAAACAAAGGCTGAAACATCACAAAAACCAATTGGGGAAAGCACTCATGACCACTGATCATAGCATATTCCGGTTGAGAAGGACAAGACTTGCTTCAATCTGAAGCTATTTTAAATAAAGAGATGACAAATCAATGGATGTGTGAAATCTCAAAAACTGCTTCCATGATGTTAAACAAATTTAATTAAAGCTGAATGGCTGATTGTAAATGAAAAAGAAAAAGAGAAAAAAAAAACTTACCTGATCCATGAGCTACATTTCTAGTGTCAGATATTCCAAACATGCCTCTCAAACAGTAAGGGTCCTGGAACTGTCCTTTGTACACACTGGTGGGTCCCAGGAACTTCCTCCACAGCTGAATGGCATTGACATGGCCCAGCACATGCAAGTCTATGCAGCCACTGAAATTTTAAACATCAAACATTTAGAGGGTATTGTAAGGTACTATAAACATAACACATATTCCCTGAAAGGTAGGCAGAGGTGTAATAATCCAGCTGTATTACCTTTTTGCCATACCATGAAGATAATCATTCTAGTCTTCAGGCCACCACAGAAATTCATAATAGGCAAAAATCAAATACATAGAATCATAGAACTAGAATGATTATCTGAAAAAGTTAAATAGTGGGTTTGTGACCACTGACAAGACCTATGAAGCAGACATATGCAAATCAGCAGCTCCAAAGATCAATTTGTTGTTCTTTTTGAAGATCTGAAAGTTAATTTTGAAACTTTTCTTATGTATTTCATGTCCTGCAAATGCTTCGTCAAAAACTCGATTATTTGTGGTTCTAACTTAAAAATACTTACCTAGACATAAAGGTAGTAAGGCGGTTAAAGAAGAATCTGCCTACATGCTCCTGATAAAATCTACAAGCTGTATCTGTATCCAAAGTAATCCTTTTCGTTTTCACAACAATGAACTTATTTTTCAAAATATTTCTGATGAATGTTCGCACTACAGGGTTCGATACTGCATGCGGTTTTATTATAGCTAGCGTCAGTTCCAGCTTCTGCATTGCGTGAATTAACTAAAGTTATTCAAATTATTTCATATCTTCTTATAAGTTTAAAAATTATGTAAAGTTTTTCCTTTTGCTTTTCCTGGCTTTTCCCGAATCGAAACTTCAAAGCACTGTAAACGTCAAAAACATGTGGAGTGAACGATGTTGCCAGTACGAGCAAGTAGTGCATGGTGCACGGAGTACACAGAACACATATTACCTAGCGGAAGAATGTCAACTCCATACAAAAAAATGTGAGACAGAATTCGATTGTACTGCCATCTAGTTGTATCCCACCAAACTATTCAAAGCGGGAAGATTTGAATGCTATTTTTGATTAGGCTTAAAATTTTTTTTTTAATTGGAAACTAGAAACGAATCTGCAATAGTACTACTGCGGAAAAGTAGCATGCGCTACTTTTCCTTAGTATTATTGCAGATTCGTTTCTAGTTTCCAAAAATAAACCTTCATGTTAGAGTAAATGGGTTATAAAAATAACAAAAACAGTGGAATTTTCGATATTTATTAACAGTAACAAATCTGTACATTATCTAAATCTAGCTGATCCAGCGAACGTTGTTTTGCCATATAAATAAAAAAGGAATAGCCTTACTACCTATTCTCAGACCTACCAAATACACACAAAAATTTTCATAAGAATCGGTCAAGCCGTTACAGAGGAGAGATAACAAACACTGTGACACGAGATTTTTATATATTAGATTTCCTGATTATTTACACAAATATTGAATAACAATTTTACACAAATACTGTAAAACATTTTAATGCATTCATGGACAAAATTGCGTTTACTTAGATAAACAAAAAAGGTCTAAAAAGACAAGTAATCTATCCACAGATAAGTAAGCAGTGTGTGGAGTTGACGAAGGTAGGTAAGTAGACTGTTAATTAATTTAATAAATTAAGAAAATAACGTAAATAAATTAATAATAAACTAGACATTTTAGAACATAAGTGAAACTCATGTCTTTTAAAATGTCTTGTTTCTAAAAATATTTAGTTATGTTCGTAATTTCCTTAATTTTATTAACTTTATTAACAGTCACTCTACAAATTCTAATTTTTCAAAGAACGATTTCATTTCCTCAAAATGTTTTATGTGAGGTGATGTTGCCGTCATATTTGTGGAGTGCGGTTTACCTCTTCGGAGATCAGCCGTATCGCTATTTATGGCGTCAAATAATTTGTCCATGTTTGATATCACTTTGGCGGTTGTCGTTGCATCTGCAGACAATTCTCCTGAAAATTAAAAAAAAAAGAAAATTATATACTATACTTGAACATCTGTATTTTATGGTACGAATTAAATGAAATGTACTGCATCTTGACCATTGCTCAATGTGTTTTCGCATCCTACGTGGGTTTTAGTAGGGACAAGGACTTCAGTCAAACCTATATATAAAAAAAAACTGGCCCTATATGAGTCGGACAGACTTATAGGTTTTCCTGCAATTTAGACTCAGTAGTTTCGGAGCTAAGGCCCTTAGCTTCACGGTCATTTTTGGTCCAATTTCTTGAATAACTTCAAAGCTGTTTATTTTAAAATTATGAAAACAACATATAATAAAAACCCCTCACAACTAGTTCTAGTGTTCTAGTTTAACCCCCAAAAGTGACCCCCATACTAAAAATGTATTATATACGTAAAGCGTATGTGTTTCGAACACAGAAGTCCATATGCATAACGAATTTCAACATAATCGGTTCAGTTGATCCGGAGAAAACTAGCTGTGACAGACGGACGGACAGACAGACACCCGAGTGATCCAGGTTTTCGTTTTTTACGGATGTTCGGAAGAACCTTAATAGAAATATACATACCTTGTGATATTTTGGCAAACATGTCTGCTGCTACAGAGTGACTCAACACTTGAGCTGCTAGATTTACTTTCATTTTTTGTTTAGTGTTAGGGTTTGGTGCAAACACGGGGTTCATGTTGTCGAGGTCGTAAAAGGCTTGAATGAGACTCCACTTAGCAACACCTGTAAATAAATAAAGTTTGTTACAAGATTTAGTTTTATTTACGCATAATATACTTGAAGATGACTCCACAGTATAATTTAAGTTCAATTGATCAAAACAGAACGACTTATTATAGCTAAATAGAAGGCCAAACAGCTTTAGGTCATATCATCACTGGTTAGAATACTGTAAATTTAACATTAGTTGTACAGGCATACATCATCTATATTTACACATCTTATTAATAAAGAACAATAATTACCTTTGTCTTTCGTGTTATCAGATGTAATATTTGTGATACAATTCATATTATATTTAAGAAATAAGTTGCTCAAACATTTTAATAAATGAGGAGGATCGAAAATAGCCACCACTTCATTGGTTTCTTCATTGGTTGGACTTTTGGAAGTACCCAAAATTGATAGGGCTCTTCTGTTCACTCCATCCATATCACACACAGTTGCGGTCTTGCGGTTATGCTCATTCCTGTTTCGAAGCATTTATTCAAAACCTAAAAAAAGATTGTGATTAGTAAACAGTTGAATATTAAGTACATCTGAAGTTGAGTCTGAGTTTTGTCATGGTATGACAAAACTGTATAGTGCAGCAAACTTATCTGATCCAGTGCTTTTTTTTCTTTACCTTATAAAGGTACGTCAGCCTCATCATATCCTGATCTAAGTAATTATTACACGTAACTATATATTATTGCGTAAGCGAGGGAGCTAGTGATGCAGCAACCATTTCATAGATCAATTTCACGTCTCCCGAATTAGGTGTAGCTAATATTCTAATGAAAGCCCCAACATCATACATATTAATTTTTAACTCCCGCATCACTATCTCCCTTGTTCTTTTCACATTCCACCAGCAGATGTTGGACATCTTCAACTTTGTTACACACTTGACAATTAGGGGAATCGACTTTTTTCATAAGGTATCCAAATTTCCTGGATGGAAAATGACCAGAACGCAATCTATGTGCCATAACAACATACGACCTCTTTGTATGACTTTCAGCGAAATCAGTGACAGTTGACAGGATCTATCATTTTTGTTCACCGATAGCACCGCCATAACCGGGCCAGATAAGTTTGCTGCACTAACTATATGCACCTTGATGTTTACAAAAAGGTAAAGCATTTTTAAGAATAACTAAATCTCCTCCTGACTCTTCGTTGCTGCCGTCACGACATGACACTGGCAGTATAGTCGGAACCGGCTCAGTTGCCATTAACGAAGAAAAAAAAAATTAAATATACAAACCTCTTTTATTAGGACTGCCAATTTATCTGAAGTCACATTGAACCATGACAGATAAAATGCTACAGGTTGCTTCATTTTTTTTCTTATTTCAGCTACCATAAACACAAGAGCATATGTGGCCTCTTGTTGGGTTGGTTCTTGTAATCCATGGTCCTGGTACCCCATAATTTTATCGTGTTTGCTGTTATACCACAGGTGTTTCCTAATGTGTTTCTTTAAGCCATCGAAAATTTTGTTGTTAATACTTGTATTTAGGTTGAATTGGCTTAACAGCGATTTTAAACTGTTTGGTACAGAAAGACACCAGAGTCTTTGAAGGAGCCGGTAGCAAGTGGCACATCTTTTACATAGCCTAATGCTATATTTTTTTTCTTCCAAAATCCACCTTCTGCCAGTGTGTTTCCTTTTACATTTCTTAAATGCGATTGCAACATCAAGGACTTAATTTTGTCATTAAAGATTGCACCGATTCGTTTTCAGTCAAGGCCTTCAACAAATCTTTTCGTTTTAATTGTTTTACTCTATTACGCAAGTAGCAGACTCTTTTTCATGTGTTTTTTACAGTTTTTATATAAGGCTGTATAATTCAGTTTCTGGACTTTTAGGTTCCGCCGGAGAAAGTAACTGAAATAAAGATAAATAATAATATTTAAACCAAATTAGTTAACAATATAAAAATTACATCCTACTAATATTATAAATGCGAAAGTTTGTGAGGATGGATGGATGGATGAATGTTTGTTACTCTTTCACATCAGAACGCCTGAAAGGATCTTCATGATTTTTGGCGCAGAGGTAGAAATAACAAATAGCCTAAATGTATCCCGGGAGTACATTCCCTAGGGATCACGCGGACGAAGCCGCTGGCAGAAGATAGTAAGTTATAAGTATTTATAATTATTTAATATTTCATGAAGGATTTATTTAACAATTTTACAACAAACGTTTACCTTTTGATGCTCCCTTTTACTGCCAATAAATAATTGTGATAAGCCTGGTTTAGGTGTCACAATAGAACCCCACTTTAGCAACAGGAACAAACTAGAATTAAAAAAATAAAACATAAATAGTGTGTTTTGTGCCGGAGAAGGTAACAGATTGCTAGCTGGAAAATTTAGGAGGAGGCCTTTGCCTAGCAGGGGGACAACACAGGCTATTTTTATAAAAAAGCGTATTTTATTTTTCTCAAAAATTTAGGTAAGTACGTATTGAATGAAATAAAATAACTAAAAGTGAAGGCATGTTTATCTTATAGATACACATGCATTCACTTGGCATTGAACTTAAGTATGAATTGAATAGGTAGGTACATCTCGGTGATCAGATCAAAATAGGGGGGGGGGGGTAGGTATTCAGGTAACTAGCTTCTGCCCGCGACTTCGTCTGCATAGTATTTATGCCTGGCGCGAAACTACATTGTCTCATATTCTCATCCATGGAAATACATCTCCATGATTCTGGTAACCTGATAGTTTGTGAGTATTTGCTGTTTGTACTTACAGCCCTTGAATAACTTCGACATTTTCCTGGTCTCCTGGTACTTGTGAATCTTTAGCGTTCACAATTCCAGCCCGGAAAAATTTTCACTAGCTAGTCTCTCTAAAAGGTATGTTTCTTTAGTCTCGAATCATTTTCAAAGAATCAATCAATAGCTAATTGATAATTATACTTTTGTTATAATTATCCTTCTCATTAGTACCAATTTTTAAACCATATAAATAGGTGCATTACTTGAAGTGCATCAATTGTAATTTCATCCTCATTCGAGTGTTGTCATTATGTCTTTCCCTAGTTTCGTTAATTACCTCGACCTTTACGTTTCTCTACGTGATGGTGGTGATCTCTGAGACTATAATCTATTATATACATCTTTAAGAACAAACTGTAATGTTCAGTTAAGGGTCACTGTTGATAAAGAAGTAAAAGACTGGTGCCGTAAATTCTTTTATCGGATCTTTGCTAAGTGGACAAAATCTTCAAGAAGCCAGGAAAAATGTATGAAGAAGAATTCTTCCTGGTTGCAGACAGACATTCAATGGCCGGAAAATTGGAAAGAGAATTGTGCTCTAAAAGAAGAAGGTATGAATGAGTTGTCTGAAGAACCAGCTGCGACAACATCCGATTCTTTTACAAATACATATTATAATGGACCCGGTATGTCGGTTTTCCGACGCATCTACGTCAACTTCGATAGACAGCCACAAATCTTTCGAAGACCTATCAAATAAACAAAAAAGAAGACGCACAGAAGCAACTTGCAGCATCAACAGTACGAAATAAATCGTCTTCTCAGCTCAAACCAGCCTTAAATCGTCTGGAAAAAAGATGCTGCAGTATTTCATACTGCAATACCTTATGGAAAACCCAGACCAAGTTTCTAAAGTGAAACAATTTATTCAAATTGGAGAAATGAAAGAAATATCAACCCTAAAAGCATTAGCATTATTTATCACTTTGAGATTATCTAAGTTTCGCTATATAACACTAAGAGATTTCACTGAAAAAGAAGGAATTTGTAAATATCCTAGTTATTATAAAATTTAAGAAGAGAAGAAAAAGTGTTACCCTGATGACAGAAGTGCTATAACTATAACAGAAACCTCGGTTAAAATAACATTACAAGCATTATTGGATTTAACTGTAAAGAGAATTATTCAGTCTTTGGACCAAACTGTTGGCAAAAGTAAACTTCTGCTTATAAGCAAATGGGGTTTTGATGGAGCCTCAAACCAAAGCGTGTATCAACAAAAATCTGATGTTTCAAATTCAGATTTACAAAGTGTTTTCATGGCAAGTCTTGTACCATTGAAGATCACAGCAGAAGATGGATGTGTTATTTGGCAGAACCAACGCCCTTCCTCAACGTCTTACTGCCGACCAATTATGTGGAAGTTCATGAAAGAGACTGAGTTTAATGTCAAAACCGAAATGGCTGCTATAGAAAATGAAATTGAAAATTTATGACCCTGAAATTACGAAAACGCAAATATTGAGCATAAATTGCTCTTGACGATGATAGATGGTAAGGTGGCATCTTACATCTCGGGTACTTCTGCAGCAGTTTGTGATTTGTGCAAGGCGCGTCCGAAGGAAATGAATAACATAGAATTAGTACAGAAAAAAACAGTGAATGAAGATATGTACAAATATGGATTAAGCGGCCTTCATGCTGGGATTCGTGTGATGGAATGTTTGCTAATTTACTTTATTAAACTGTCATCTTTTAGCATAAGACCAGTAGGAAGGTTTCAGTTAATTTGTAATTATTTTTGTGCGACATTTCTTGTTGGTTAAGAATTAGAATAAAATATATTTATGTACTCGATCAAAAGAGCCTTTTTTGTTTCAATTGCAGCTAAGCCATTAAAGGAATAAAGCCTCATACGTTTATAATGAAAGCATAGCTAATTAGCTAAATCTCTGGAAACGATTGTGTTAATTAACGATGCGTAATAGATATTGGTCTCTATTACGCATCGTTAATTGACACAATCGTTTCCAGAGATTTATGACCTGACTTGTCTGATTTATGACCTGAACTTATCAGTACCTGTCAATTTGTAGATAATAAGGAAAAAATCGGTCAACGCTTGTACATCATAAGGGGTGCGAGTGGCGCACCATATTTGTTTGGATAAAATGTAGCAAATATATGTCTTATTACCATATAAAAAAATCAAGTCGAAACACGAAGGTATACTATTTTTTATGCCGTTTCCCATACAAAAAAATCACGTTTGGTGCCATAGCTCTCAATATAAGATTCCGATAAGAAAATGCTTCATAGGTTTTTTACAGCTTATAAGTAGGCCTATACGATGGAATGATTTGTTTTTCAAAAACTGACACATGTATTTTTGAGTTGCCTATGTCCCTTTGCTTGTATGGCGTCGATCCACTGTGTGGCGCCAAAAATGGAGTTTGAAAATATTGAAGTGAAATGAATTATTACGATAAAGTAGATTACTATGACGATATTTTGTGGCCTTTGTGATTTCGTTTACCAAAAGTTTATATAAGAGATGCTTCAAATCCTTTTGAGTTACCTAGTGAAAATAAAAAAAAACAGCCAAGTTCGAGTCGGATTCCATACTATAAACGAAAAAAACACGTTTCTTGTATTGGAGCCCCTTTAATTTTTAAGTTTAATTTTATTATTTCTTGTTATAGTGGCAATATAAATACATACTCGGTGAAAATTTCAACTTTCTACCTATTACGGGTCTTGAGATACAGCCCGCTGATAGACAGATGGACGGACGGACGGACAACGGAGGCTTAGTAATAGGGTTCCGTTGGTTACCGTTGGTTTACGGAACCCTAACAAGTAAGTGGTTAGGTAGGTACTAACTACTACTAATATGTGTACCTATTAAAACAATAGTTTTTATCTAATATTAATAGAAACAAATCCATTAATTCATATGATAATGTACCTAAAATCTTGAGATGTTCGTGCACTTTAAATTATTCAAACCTGACCTTTCGTTTAAAAGTTACCACGGGTATAAAATGTTCTAAGTAAGAAAAACTGGCCAAGTGCGAGTCGGACTCCCATGCAAAGGGTTCTGAAACAATTTCATTTTTTAGAGTTTCGAAAAAAAAAACGGAACCCTTATAGGATCAGTCGGGTGTCTGTCTGTCCGTCTGTCACAGCCAGTTTTCTCCGGATCCACAGAACCGATTCTGTTGAAATTTGGTACACATATGGACTTCTATGACCCAAACACGGACGCGTTACGTAAATCCTTATTTTTTTAGTATGGGGGTCACTTTTGGGGATCAAACTAGAAAATTAAAAAAAAAGTTTTTCGAACAATATCGTATGACATCAAATGAGAGGGCTTACTGTGAGTGTTTTAATTATATTTTTTTCATAATTTTAAAATAAATGGTTTTGAAGTTATTCAAGAAATTATATGAAAAATTACCATTCCCCCCCCTTATCTCCGAAACTACTGAGGCTAAAATTTAGAAAAAAAAATGGAGATAGTAGATCTTTACCTAAAGATTACAGGAAAACCTATTAGAAGTCTGTAGTGTTAAAATAACATGTTAAAAAAATTAAATTCGTTCGGAACCCTTTGCACGCGAGTCCGACTCGCACTTGGCCAGTTTTTTAATATGTTATTTTGACAATACAGACTCCCTTATAGGTTTTCTTGTAATCTTTAGGTATAGAATTCTCTATTTCCTTTTTTTTTCATATTTAGGCTCAGTCGTTTTCCGAAACGACCGAGCCTAAAATGGTAAATTTGGTTCAAATTCTTGAATAACTTCAAAATTGTTTATTTTTAAATTATGAAAAAAATATAATTAAAACCCTCACAGTAATTACCTTTCATTTGATATGTCACACAGACGGACGGACAGACAGACAGACAGACGAGTGATCCTATAAAGGATCCGTTTTTTAGGGATGTTCGGAACCCTATAAATGTTGTGGTTAGAGCGAACTGCCCTGTTTTGTCTATTTGTAGGTAACTAGTTGACCCGCGCAACTTCGTCTGCTCCGCTCTTATTGGTCTTAGCGTGATGATATATAGCCTTCCTCTGTAAATGAGCTATCTAACACTGAAATAATTATTCTAATCGGATCAGTAGTTCCTGGGATTAGCGCGTTCAAGCAAACAAACAAACAAACTCTTCAGCTTTATATATTAGTATAGAAGTATAGATTTACACATCTTCAGCTTTATATATTAGTATAGAAGTATAGATTTACACATTATCTTATAAAGAGGAGGTATAGGAGATGAAGTTCGAGGAGTACCTACTAAACCCGCGCGAACGAAGTCACGGGCGAAGGGCTAGTATTTAATAATTATTTTGTTTTTTATTTACCTGGAGTCGAAGATATGTCTGTGTTTATTTCAACTGGTCTCTGCCAGATTAGTTACCAGAGATGGCAGTTTCCATTTGAATTAAAGTAGATGTCATTTCAATATTCATTACTGTAATCACATAAGAAAAACAAAATTAAACTTTGTATTGTGTTTAGATTACTAACTGCACAAAATCTATCAGCAAAATGAGCACTATCTCTGGCCGACTGTATTATATTTACCTGACTGTAAAGATATATCTATGTCAATTTGAACTTGTCTGGTAGAGAATGCTGCCTTTATTTGAACTGAAGTAGATGGCAGTTCAATATTCATGACTGTAAGAACATAATAAACACAAATCAAACATTGGGTTATACAAAACCGGCCAAGTGCGTGTTGGACCAAGCACAATGAAGGGTTCTGTAGTTGGGATGAATTTATACCAAGAACAAACCTAACTTAAACACATACACACACTCATACACAACACACACACATGCGCAACACATACACAACACACACACATTCCTCACATTCACTACACACATACACAAAACACACACAACACAAGCATACACAACACACAAACACAACACCCACAACAAAACCACATACGCAACACACACACATACACAACACTACTTAAACGCCAGACACACATACATACACAACACATATACAACACACACGCATTCAGAACAAACACATACACACAACTCACACATGCACAACACATACATAGTACACATAAACATAACACACAACACAACCACATTCTCAACACACACACTACACACAAACAAAATACATAAACAACACACACATACACGTCAAACAATTATACATACACAACACGCACACATACACAACGCATATACTACACACACGCTTACACAACACACACACGTACTCAACCCACAAACGTACTCAAGCCACGAACATACTCAAACCAAACACATACTCAACACATACACAAGACACACATACACAGTAAACACTCAAACTCAACACATACATACACAACACACACATATACAACACACACGCTTACACAACACACACACATACTCAACCCACAAACATACTCAAACCACGAACAAACTCAAACCGCGAACAAACTCAAAACACACATACTCAACTCACACACAACACACACATTCACAACACACACGTACGTGACACACACATACCCAACACTCACACATACACAACACAACCACATACACAACACACATACACCACATCCATAACACACACGTTCACCACATACACAACGCACACATACACCACATACACAGCACACACATACACCACATACACAACACACACGTACAAAACGTACACGACACACGTACAGTACACACACATACACAGTACATAAACAACAAACACATACACAGTACATAAACAACACACATACACAGTACATACACAACACATACATACACACCACACGTAATACATACACAACACACACATACACAACACACACATACACAACACACACATACACAACACACACATACACAATACATACATGATACATAGATAACAACTAATAAAGTTACAAATTAGTACCAAATTTCATTTAAATCGGTTCAGTAGTTTTGGCGTGAAAGCGCGACAGACAGACAGACAGATAGATAGACTGACAGACAGAGTTACTTTCGCATTTATAATATTAAGTAAGGATTATTATTTTATGTAATGTATTATTTACCTGAACTCGAAGATAAATCTGTGTCCATGGTTATTAAAGGAAGCTGTCGTCATTTGAATTGGTGTAGATGGTAATTCAATTTGCCTGCACTCACCAACTTGCACACCTGAAAGTAGGATGATTTTTTTAATGGAATGAAGAACTTTACCATATGGGATAAAATAATGTATTCTTAGGAAGCCGTTATCATCATGAATCAATTTCAAAGAACTTTTGACTACTCACCATACCTAACCTGGTTAGATTATTCACCTTTACTTTTTTCCATCAATAAACAGCCAGTATTGCCACTGCAGTGTTTCATATTTGGATATTTGTAAACATCTTCAAAATGTTTGACATACTTTTCTGTCCTCATGTATGAATTCATTATCTTCTCCTTTAATTTTCATAACCCAAGTTTGAAAACATTCTAACTGAGCAGGATTGTTTGGATTTGAAAACTGGTGCAACGGCAATGCTAAAACATGAAAATTAAAAACTTGTTACAAGATGTTCACCAAACATAAAAAAATCTTGGTTTGGTAATAAATAATGAGTGGTCTGTAGTTATATGCAATGTAGTGCTCAAATTTACTGACTTTTCAATATAACTTAATTATATAATGTTTAGATATCTGGTACTCAATCACACTGCAATAGCCGAATGGATTTGGGCGGGTTGGACTTTTTAGAAAAATTTCGAGCAAATATAGATATAGATTCAAATAGTTTAACACTCTTAAACAAAAATAAACAACATTATCTTTATTTCGTAGATGAACATGATAGGATGAAAAATGCAATAATAATTCCAACATTCGGAATCAATTCATTTTATTTTTGCGAATGAGAATGTAAATGGAGAAGTTGCAGTGTGTAGTAGAGAGTTAGCGAATGATGTGTTTATATCAAAAGCAATAGCAAAGGTAAGTATTAATAGAATTTTGGTCAAGATCCTTAATGTTAGGGTCAAGGAAGTATGCTTGCCATCTTTTTACCCGATTTGATAAATTTGGGAGACTATAATATTTTTCAATTTAATAAGACCAATATCGACATTACTAGGATTAAAACTTAGCTGTCTGAATTAAATGTAAATTATTTAGACGGAGAATAAAAATAATCCAATTGAAGCAATTTGTGCAAAGTATTCTGATGTTTTTCATTTAGAAGAAGATAATTTACATTACACTGTATAGGTTACCACAGGGACTAAAACCAGAAATAGCCAAGCAAGTTAGAAAATTAAATAATAGAAGAGTAAAATAGTGAATGGTCCAGTCCAATTCAATAAGTAAGAAAGTTGTAGATTATAGGAAATTAAACGAGGTTATTTATGACGATAAATTTCCTTTACCAAATATTAATGAAATTTAGATATGCTTACTGGAGCCATTTATTTTACTCACCTAGACTATTATCAAGTAAGTTGAGACCCTAGTAGTCATTAAATACTTAACAGATGTAGTTGTTTTCTTGAAATGGCCAAAGTTAGGTTAACTCAGTAACAGGTTTCCATGAAATAATCTCTAATCTACTGCATATTGCTCAATAACATATTTTATCACTAAGAATTAAAATTACCTATGTGTTTCAGCATTCTATATATTTAAAAAATAAAACAACTTTGAAGTAAGTAGGTACCAGGTACTTACGGAAGGTATAATATTATTCCAAGCCGGAAAGCAATTCTTGAACATTTTATATGTCGAAATGCTACACATTGCCGGTGATACATATTACGTACATTTTTAAATATACTCATGCATAAATTTAAATCAATTTAACAGAATTACACAAAAATAAGAATAAGCACAAAAAATTACGCCATATTTTGTTGGGTTGCCCATAAATTTAATAAAGTTACTACTATAAAATCTAAACTTAAAATTATATTTCATTATCAACCATTGTAAGTAACTAATACGGAGTCATTTGGATGTGTTTTACTAGATTAAGTGATAATACTTTAAAGAAAGTCTATAATTCTCTGTAAATAATTTTATTGTCGATAATTATTTTCTACCAATAGTTAAATACGTTCATTGCTATTTTTGAGGTAACATTTTTTCTATCCCCTGTAGGTATGTCTCAAATTCGTAGAACAAAGTTGACCAGGCCTGACGGAGTACTACTCTAATCAGTGGTGACTTGGTGAGGTGTATCAAAAACGCAAAAGTGACATAAACTAGGTGCATGCGTCAAACTGAAAAAAAATCTATCATAGACTAGCGTCATACAACAACAAATAACAATTTAGGTTAGAAATTGAGTATTTCTAATAAAACTTGAGAAAGATGCCTGAAATTGAAGCAAAACGAAAAGCGGACGATTTATCCGTCGTTCCATCAAAACGCACCCGAACTGAAATATCTGTTGTCGGGACTCGAGAGAAAGCAGTAGTCACTTCATCTGTAAGTTGTTTCTTCTTTCCTGATTAGTTTTTCTGGAAGATATAGAAACTTAACTTAACGAGTATATGTTGCAGGTACCTCGTACTTCAAGCCTTTATGCGCCTATAATGTTATTGGAAGGCCACCAGGGTGAGGTCTTCACCTCTAAATTCCACCCTGAAGGTAAACATTTAGCCTCGGGAGGATTCGACCGACAAATATGTAAGTTTACTCAGTTTTAATGTTCTTTTATCTAAATTTGCCTTAAAGCCTTAAATATATATGCTAGCAGTCCGAAATAAATGAATAATATTTATAACTATCAAAACAAAACATTAATTAGAAATCTCCAATGCTATTAATTGTATAATTTATGTTTCCAGTCTTATGGAATGTTTACGGCCAATGTGAGAATGTGATGGTGATGAAAGGCCACACGGGTGCCGTGATGGAGCTGAGCTTCTCTCCAGATGGAGCGCACCTGTACTCCTGTGCTACAGACAACACCGTGGCCGTGTGGGATGTACCAACTGGCACCAGGATCAAAAAACTTAAAGGACATGCTAGTTTTGTTAATTCTGTTTCAGGTACATAACACAATACACATAATTATTATAATTTTATTTTAAAGAAACCTTAATTCCTGTACCTTCCATATAATTTGGCATTGACATACCACCATCTCTCATCAGCTTTAAAATAGAGTAGAATACTCTTTATTATGTACACCATATAAGTTACAGAATAAAACAACAACAACAAAACATACACATATCCTTTAATTAATAATTAAAACAAGAACTAACCATACTTATACACTTCAACTGACTGTGTACCAACTATTATGTTACAGGTGCAAGAAGAGGTCCAGAACTGCTAGTGTCAGCATCAGATGACAACACAATAAAACTATGGGATGCTAGGAAACGCAACCCCATAGCTTCCTTTGACAGCGGGTACCCTGTCACATCGGTGCTGTTCAATGACACTGCAGAGAAGATCATCTCAGGTGGCATTGACAATGTCGTCAAAGTATGGGACATTAGGAACAATCAGATTTCATACAAAATTAAGGGGCATACGGATACTATTACAGGTACATAGACAGTTAAAAAGTTTTGCCATGCCAGATATTCTTATATTATACAGACTCGTATCTTCATCTATTAAGAGCTTCCCAGACATTGTTGCTGTACATTTGGCACACTATTCTAAATTTAACAAGAGATTTTACTACCTACAATAAGTAACCTTGATCTTTATCTTAAGTATATGTAATGGCGGCTAGGAACACTCTGCTGCGAATGGTGCAGTAGCATTTTCATGTGACAGCAGGAGTGGGGTGAGCTACTATGCAGCGAATAGTGAGTTCTATTTATAAAAGAGTCCAAACAAATTCATTAACTTGTTTCAGGCATGGCGTTATCGTACGACGGCTCCTACCTCCTGTCGAACTCGATGGACAACACGCTGCGCATCTGGGACGTGCGGCCCTTCGCGCCGTCGGAGCGCTGCGTCAAGCTCATGTCGGGACATCAGCACAACTTCGAGAAGAACCTGCTGCGCTGTGCCTGGTCTCATGATGGTTCCAAGGTTTGTTCATTCATATATATTGTGAGTTTATTTTTTTAGGGTTCCGTACCCAAAGGGTAACCCACGGAACCCTATTACTAAGCCTCCGCTTTCCGCCCGTCCATTTGTCTGTCAGCGGAGTATACCACATGAACCATAATATTTCAGAGAGGTAGACAGTTGAAATTTTTCACCGTGTGTATTTCTGTTGCCGCTACAGCAAAAAATAATAAAAATACGATGGTACGGAACCTTCTCATGCGCGAGTCGGACTCGCACTGGGCCGGTTTTTTTTCATAATTTTTACACTGATCAATCTTAATCAAAGGCAGAAGCGGCGCAAGGCCTGGTGACGTAGGCCACCGCCTACGGCCTTGCGGTCGGAAGGGCCTCGCAGCTTTGACTTTTTTCAACTCAGAATAATCGTAGCTAGGCCCATAAAAAATATATCTTATCTGAGCCTATTTGCATTTTTTTGAGCTCACTTTACGTGCTGTTTCTATTTGAATTATTTTTATTGTTAAAGGTTTATGTCAGTAAGTATTGTCAAAATATTAGCCGCAGCGAGATATTTAGGCACTATGATTTACTCGTACAAGCTACTATCGAGCGAAGTGTCGCTCATAATCATGGGTAATTTCAAATATTCACTATTTTTGCACAAAAAGTCAAAAGAAAATCAAAACTATTGGTGGCGGGGTACGATTGAGTTCGCCGCATCTCACCCTCAATTTGTGAAATCCAACATCTGAAAACCTCCTCAAAAATCACTATTCCGAGTACCTAGAGGGCCTCGCAAAGTGCCAATCTTGTCCACATCAAATTTTAGTCTTGTGCCGCCACTGATCAAAGGTGCCTGGTTAAAGTCAATGTTTGATTAACCTTTTGAATGCCAGAGCGAAAACGCATTGGCGCACCTCCCACGCTAGGCTACAAATTCAGCGCAGATACCTACAAAAAAATAGGGATTCCAACATCCGATCTATAAGTTATCGAAAACCAATTAATTATTGCTTTTCGTCCCATATTTTGAAATAAAATATTACTTATTACATTACTATTTTATTTAATTTGGCCCTATTTCGTTTCATACCCTCTACATCGTAAAAAAGTGACTTTTGTCCCTTTAATCCGGAAAGACAGTTGATGGCAATAAAGTGACAAATGTCCCTTTTTCATCATTTACGATACCTCGTCTAAATATGTCTATTTCTTTCCATCAGACAGTGTTTTTAATCCTTTTTCTTTGTTCAACTCGAATCTTTATACATTTCTTCATGCTAAAAATACGACAATAGTTCCCACAACGGTGCATTACTATTAAAAAAATAATGTCAAAAGTCAGTCATTGGTTCGCGCGCGATACTCGATGGTCTGTTGTGTTTACATTGTGTTTGTGTCAAGTTTTTTCGATAAAAGATGAGTATTTTTGAGTGAATTACTGTTTTATTGGTTAATTATAATATAGTTTATGTGTGTGTAACCGGTTTTTAACCTGAGGGTAAGTATATTTGCATTTCTGTGTGGTTTTCAGTGCACTTGTTATCACAAGCACTGTTGTACTAGAATCTTGTCAGAATGCTATCGCAATTTATTAAATTTAGAGCCCAGTTCTTCGAAAAAAGTTATTGCTATCGCATTAAACATTTACTCGATAATAGTTTTCAGCCAAAAAATAGACAAAAGCTTCTAATTTTAAGTTTAGATTAGAATTATTGTTCAAGTGGGTCCGAATGTAAACAAACAAAAATGGCCGCCCGCGGTTTTGTCCATTGTCCCGGTTTGTGTTTTTCTTTACTTGTATTATTCTTCGATGGCTATTGAATAACAAGTGTGATACATCATTGGAAAGGGCATTTCTTGTAGAAAATAGTTACATATATAATGATGTACAGTCTTTACTCAAACTTCACGGAAAAAAAATATAACAAGAAATGTTAAGTTCGTTTTTACGGAAGTGGGAATACCATCAATCAATCCCATATTTTTCTTTGTTCGATTAACCCATCAATATAATGTCAACATATAAGTTACAATAGAAACTTAGCTTTCAGATAGTAACAATATTTTGAATTTACGTGTTATGATATAATTGTAATAAATTATTTAATTTGAGCGAAAAATTATTCACCGTCGGCAAATGTTTCGTGCTAGTTATACGCCTGAAAATAAATATTTTTCAGCGTGAAGTATGCTTTTTTTAATTTTATCGTATGTAGATAGAATCCTTCCACCAATAAAAATCATAAAATATATATGTTAACGATTTAGTTTTTTAAATAATCCTCTTTAAAGTTCACATAATGATTTCTTCAACTATAGTCAATGTTTACCGCTAAGTATAATAAATTAGAAACTAAATATAAACAAACACTCGACACGACTTGAAAGAGTCATTCATAACCTGTAACAAAAACATCACTCGGGGTGACTCATGTTACGAATAAGTCAACAAAAAATAGTTTTGAGTGCCCGGCCATCTGGCGCGCGGCGGCGCGCCTTTGTAACGGAACCCGATACGACTTGACAGTTCAAGCAACGGGTTCGTAGGAGACGAAGCGGATATTATCGTTAAAAAGCGGTTACAAAGTTCTAAACAACCTAAAATCAGACATTAGAACTACAAATGAATAAATCAAATAAGGATAAGATACATCACTAATCTCGTTCGTGACGTCATGCGCTGTCGGGAAGAGCCGATTCTTACTCTCTAACGAAATCCGTAGTTTCGGGCTTAGTTGCGGGCGGGCGTATTCTACTCCGTATCACCTACAGACTTACGATTAGTCCCGAACCCGAACTGAGAATGAATGACAACACGATTGCACAGTAACTATCAAATCGTGTTATTATTAGTTCTCAGTGGTTAGGTGATACGGAGTAGAAAGTGCCCGCCCGCAACTAAGCCCGAAACTACGGATTTCGTTAGAGAGTAGCCCCCCTGGCGTGGCTGGCACGACATTTGACAACTTCTTCGCATGCGAATAGGGATGTGACGTTGTGGGACAGAATAAATAATAATCATAAAGGTAGTATTTAACAAAAAAATACTCTATTTACTTATAATTAGTCTGACTCTTCATAGCGTGGCAAACTTATGTCATCTAAATACTTCTGCTGTCGCACTTTTCATAAAACGTTCAGTTTATTCACGCTTCTCTTCTGGCACTCTATCTTGATCTAGAATATTCAGATACGAATAGTTGTCATAAAAAATATCTGTCGAAGTAATAGTAAGCTTCTTTTAATAAAATATTTCACAAATTTTTAATATAAATTACCTTACTTACCCATCACTAGCTGTCGTGTCTTGCCGACTGTGGCGTGTGGAGGAACACTTTTATACGGATTTCGATTAGCAATTTTGAGGATTGTTTTTTTGTAGTGAAATGTAACTTATGGATGTATATTTCTGCCATTTTACAATATATAATTAATGTAATTTTAAATAATAGGAAAAAGAAACAAAGAAAACTTAATTTAGTATATTTATTTTGTACTTAAAAATGTCGTTATCTTGTCGGCTATAGCCGACGGTGGCGTGTTGGGCACGATTTCATTTGTCGGCTATAGCCGATCGTGGCGTTCAAAAGGTTAATAAGTGCAGGATTGCGGAATATCCGGCATTTTCTTAAATATTCTGTCTAAAGTACCATAGATGCGACGCCTAGATTTCGTGGTCGTTTAGCCACGGGCCGTATTCGGATTGAGCTTGAAGTTTTTTTGAGCCTTTTTGCGTACGAAATAAAGTTCTAATTCGCGAAATGTATCTTGGAGTCAGCTAACCCTAATTTCCGATCACTGATTCCTCCCGACTTTTTATAGTTTTTCCCGCGACTTCGCTCGCGTTATCATTTTCGCAAAAAAAGTAAACTATAACCACCTCCAGGGTCCAATCTATCTTTGTAACATAATTCATCAAAATTGGTGCAGTAATTTTGGTGTAAGATAAAATCAAAACTACATAAAACATGCAAGTACCTACTAGCTTTTGCCTACGACTTCGTACGCGGATATACCGTTTTTTTTTTCCGTTCCCGTATAGCCTAATATATGCCCGTATAGCCTTCCTCATGAATGTGATGTGGCTATCCAGAGATGAGATTAGCGTTCAAACAAACTCTTCAGCTTTATTATATTAATAAAGATTTATAGATGTGATGTCGTGTAGTAACAGTCCACGTCCGCAGGTGGCGGCGGGCTCGTCGGACCGCTTCCTGTACGTGTGGGATACGACGTCGCGCCGCGTGCTGTACAAGCTGCCGGGACACAACGGCGCCGTCAACGACGTGGACTTCCACCGCGCCGAACCCATCGTGCTGTCCGCCTCCAGCGACAAGCAGCTCTACCTCGGCGAAATTGACAATTAGTGAAGTGATAGTGGATTGTCTCTTGTTATGAATATTACTGATAGTGGAATATGATTTTACGTAGAACATAGCCGAATACGCAGTGTGCTTATTGCCTAAAGCTTGCCGAGCCACATAGCGTGTAGCTAAGGCTCCGCGCATATGGGCCACGCGTTCGGTGGACTCTACTAGTGTCGGTGGCCGCTACAATTTGTAACACTCTCCTGTTGTACAGTTTCGCGATGGATTGATTTATGAGTGGCGTCAAGCACCAAGCAGCATGCCAGTATGTTGCGGTGTAAAGGAATGACAAAGATAACGTTTTGGCAAAGATAAATCTGTGTAATCTGTAGTCATTGACTCAACACATTTCATTCAGTATTGAATTGTGTCGAGTTGATGAGTACGAAATGGTACTTAGTAGATCTAACACTTCAAAGTCCAAGTCAAATGATTTATTTCAACTGGACCAATAAAGGCACTTTTGAACGTCAAAAGAAAATAAAATATAGTGACTCTAGTCGTCCGTTCGCAAAAGGTAGATTCTTATGGAGAAGAACGGACAAGAAACTCCATGAGCTCCTCCAACTCCACACTTAAATCGTGAGCTACTCTACGATATAAGTACCACTGGTGAGGAAATGCATTGCACCAAAACAAGTTGTCAGAAATATTTGTAAGAAAAGTTGCATAGTATAATTTATTTTTAAGAAAATAAAAGGACCATCATTATATTTTAGAATTTTCATTTATACAAATATTTTTTTAGAAAAAATAAAAGTTTATTTTCAACTACACATGGTGCCATTTTAGTCGTCTTACAGAGACGGCCCACTTAATGTACACAACATAAACTACCTCCAGGCGCGATATTTTTTTTAATAATTCATAGTACAATAAAAAACAAATAATGCATTAAAATTGTGAAACACCCGTTAATAATGTTTACGTATCAAAATAATGGCGTTCCATTACACGCCGACCTTGGAACACAAGGCTCGGACTGCGCTCACTCCTGGATGTTTCAAACTATGTCATGCGTCATGAGAAAGAATAATATTTTCATTTTTATAATTCAAATGTGCATACACATCTTTTATTGTTTTATGAATGTGTAGTAGTCATTGTTGATAGATGAAGTGGGCTGCACTTGTAAGACAACTAAAATGGCACCATTTATACTCAAGTCAAAAAAGTCAGACCAATTTTAATATAGGTACTGTAAGTTTGCACCTCTCATAAACATAATTACTATTTCGATAATATAAGTTACTCTTACAGTTACATAATACAAAAAGTTTTTCATCCGAGAATCCTTCCACAGTGACTAAATAGTATCAACTCTATAAGCAGTTTTGAAATTTCTTGCCAGTGTTTGCATCTTAGCAAAGAGGTTCCACTTCTGCATTACATCCTAAAATTTTGGTAAATGATATAAATTCTAAGGTAATGGTATAAAAGGATAACAAAATTAACCAGTCACAATAAGTTAATATAACAAAGAGTGGGGGAATAGACTTATATTCAAAAACATAACCCTCCTTCTGGCGCAGTCGGGTAAAAAAAATAACAATTTCTTATAAAACATTTTAAAGCCTAATTAAACAAATGTGTTCTTGATCGTGCACACAATTCATGAGGGGGAGGAAGTTCAGGAATGTAACCTAATTGAAAACTATCACTTTTGAAAGCCTCCAAGTCAATGTCACTTAGCTCTTCTATCTTGCTGTACACACTAGGGTCATTTACTGTTTGTGGTTTGGTGTTCACTTGCCCGAAAATAGAGGAAGGGTTCTGAGCAGGCTGGAACACATTCCCCGTACCAAATGGCGATTGATTTTGACTTTGACTAGGCTCCCTAGCAAAAATATTTTGATTTGCAGTAGCAAATATGTCAGATGGGTTTGTTTGGTTAAAATTATTTTGATTTGCTGAAGCAAATATTGATTTAGCATCAGTATTTTGGTTTTGTGGTGCAAATATACTTTGTGGTTGGCTTTGACCAAATGGATCATTGGCTTGAGCAAACAATTGTTTCGCTGGGTCATTGGCCTGAGCAAACAATTGTTTTGCTGGGTCATTGGCCTGAGCAAACAATTGTTTTGCTGGGTCATTGGCCTGAGCAAACAACTGTTTTGCTGGGTCTACAGGTTGTGGATTGAAAATGCTATGACCTGGACTAAATATAGATTGAGCATTATTTATATTCTGATTAATTGCTGGAGCAGTTTGGGCTGCACTGCGGAATATAGAAGCTGCTGCATTGTTGGAGTTGTTAAATCCACTCTGTGCCTCACTTGAGAATGGGGAAGAAACTAACTCTCCTTTGTAGAGACACCTTAATACCTTGATTATGTTAATATTTGGTTGCAGGAGTTGTTCATATCTCAGTCTTGTTTCTTTGAAGAGATTGTTTATGTACATTACCTGGAAGAGTCATTAACTTGATTAAAACATAACATTTTATAAAGACAGAAAAAATATATTTTATAAGAATAATAAGAAACTTTTACTCACTGCTTGTTCCAGGTTATTAGTGTTTTTTGCTTCATAAATGAATAGTCTAGCTTCCTCTGGTGATAAGTCAGTAATACCAGGAAAAATGGGTTTTTCTTTAAAGGGTGAGTAACAGGACAGGATCCACTGTCCTCCTCGGAGGGCTGCTTGCACGTCTGACTGAACTTGTTTGACTAGCTGTTCATCTGTCACACCGGCAGGCTGTGTGGCAGATACTGGTGCTGGCTGTGCCGGTGGCATTTGTGGATTTGCTGAAACACATAGATCAGAATCCAATTATAATTAAACTATTAACCTAAAAGACTTTTAGGTGCTACTGATTAATGTCAACAGCTATTTGTGATAAGTCTTACACTAGAAACAACTCTGATGAGTTTTGTGTCTGTGACTATTGTAGGCTGTTGATGCAATATAACTCAGTATTAGGTAATAATAGTTGCCTCTTTTAGCCGTGTGGATTGCTAGCTTGAGGTTCTAGCAAAAAGTAAAAAATGCTCAAATTCGCAAAAAAAAAACTTAATACATAACAGTACCATTTCATTAATTAAGTATGAATGTATTTAAAAATATAGGCAAAACATGCATTTTCTCTCTTGAAAAGCTACTCGAAGAAATAATGGTGTACTTGGTGGTCTAGAAAGTTAAATTGTAAACTCACCGTGATAGGTATACTTGGATCCGTAGACATGTTCAAATCTACAGTTCTTTCCATAGCGACAGTACCCTGCTTGGAAAAATTTACAAACAACCATTTTATTATAAAAATTTTCGCAATAATTTTAAAAGAATTTCGTTGATTCTTGTGTTGTGACTTTGTAACCACTTTCAGTGACACTGACGTTTGACTGACAGTAACATTTTTTTTTTATTTTTTTTCTATGGCTTCGCACGTTTTGTACATTTTAGCCAATGTCACGTTTGGAACAGTAACATTATTGGTTAGGTTGTGGCATAGAGATAGAAAATATATGGAGGCGATATTCTATATCTACCTTTGCTTATACAAATATGGGTGAAATACGAAACAGAATGTGAAATCGTTTTGTTTCATTCTATCTTAAGTGGTTATCGTATTTGATAAAAGAGACAACAGTATTTCAGTTGTTGCTCATAATGGCAACATTTTCTTGTGACGTTGTGACAGTTGTAGGTAAGTACCGTATCCACTGACGTATAAGGGCATTTTCACTTTTAAGTGCACCCTGATAAAAAATGTCCGTCACCAAACTGACGTCACATTCAGGGAAAGATTTAAAGAAAAAAGTGTTCTAATCACAATTAGATATTTTGTAAGAATAAATTATTTAAAAATATTTCTATCTGATTCGTTTGAAACAGTTGAAGGATGTAAAACGCCTATATTAAACAAGGAAATAACGTCACTAAGCTGACCAAAAGTGGACTCAGCTGCCCAGACGAACAAAAATACCCTTTTACTCGAGACACTGTTTTGTAACTAACTTTTTTAAATGCCGGCCGTGATCTTCTTCACAAATGTTGTCATTTTAGGAAATATTAGTTTATTTAGTAATTATTTTGAACAACTGGAACCGTCACTAAACTGACATGTCCTTAGACATGTCCGACCGGTTCAAGTTTAGAAAATTTATTTGAAAATGTATTTTTAGCCTGTTTTGTTAGAGTTTCTTGTACAAATTTAATTCATGTGACGACAAAAACAACACACTATGGTTGCACCAAAACTATTTAGTAATTTTGGCCAATTCAATGTCGATAAGTGGTGGGACATGCCAAAAACAGTTACTCTGAATATTTAAAATACTCATAAATTAATAATTTGAACGTTTTTTACCAGGATTGCAGGTGAATTTCTTAATTTAATATGTGTTTTACCTTTTTATTAAAAAAAATAGACAATATGGACATTATTTATCTCGCTAAAAAATTTTAAATATGTGAGACAGGCTCAAAATGGTGGGTACACTTAAAACTGAAAATGCCCATAAATCATATGGACTTGGCATACCTACAAAAAAAACGTGCATACCTACACTCTACGGAGAAGATAAAATGGCGGCTAATAGGGCAGCCCTTAGCGATATTTCTCTACAATAACATCGATAAAAAATTGTGAGAATGTTTCCATATTGTCACGGTACAATATCAACGGGTATTTTTTACACACTTTTCTTAACTTAAATTTTATATGACTAACAAAATAACTGGTAACAAATGTAAACAAATCTTAAAAGGTATGTTTTGACCCACACTTCCCGGTTTTTGATAAAGCTAAAATTTTGCGTAGGTACATGTTTAGTTTGGATGACATTCCTGCCGATTCTCTTGTTCAATAACTAATCTAATAAAATTAGAGTATCGCTATCTTTTACTAAAAGGCAGTGCGAAAATACGGCTATAGCTATGAACCAAGTTAGAAATGTCAAACTAATTTATGAGTTTATGCCTTGCGCTTCACCATGTTTTTAGTCGACAGGTTTTTACGTGCACCAACCTTAATTAATTTGTATGGAAAAATTAGTTCAATTTAATAAAATTTGACAGCTCTAAATTACGTCTGTCTCTTTCTCGTTTTATTAGAGAGAAAAGATAGCAATAGCCTAAATTTAGTTTGTGCACAACAGAATCGACACCAATGCATGGTCAGCTAACTGCTAACTGATGTCATTCTAAGGCCGTGGACACGAACTCAGCGGCGCGGCGGCGGCGCGACCAGCGACGCGTTCAAATGCATAGATTAGGGGTGGCCAACTTGATTAGACCCAAAATCGACTTTTTATTGACGAAATCCTGTACGGTCTACGAATTACATAGGTACTTCTTAAAACTACAAATGAAACGGTGGGGTAAAGACATTTATGTAGTATTTTATTAACATAACCTATTCAGTATTTAAGACGTAACGTTGGAAGGCCTCCCACAAGGTGGACCGATGACCTGGTGAAGGTCGCGGGTAGCCGATGGATGCGAGACGCACAGGACCGGTCGTTGTGGCGACGCTTGGGGGAGGCCTATGTCCAGCAGTGGACGTCTTTCGGCTGATATGATGATGATGATGATTCAGTATTTACTTACATCGTGCGCAGTCTGTTATACGAACCTATTTATATTTTTTGTCTCGCCGCGATCGACTGGACTAATAGCCGCGATCGACCGGTTGGCCATCCCTGGCATAGATTTATATGGAACTCTTCACGAAGGCAGCGGCGCGCCAGAAGCGTGGCGGCGGCATACGAGCGGCAAAGTGTTATTCTAGAGCCTTTAGTTGTTAGGTAGACGTTCGAGACGGAGCGGAGGGAACACATTCTAAGAAAACAAATGACGTCGCATCCGCAATGGGCTCCCGGTACGGACGTCTCCAACCAACGCCTATCTTTTCTAACACGCCGATGATTTTGGGTTTAAATTAAAAGTCAACAATAATTATTTATAATAAAGTAATATTAAACAAATTAATCTCATTCATTTCTGAACAATACAATTATTATTTTGTTCAGGTAATTTCCGTGTGATCCTCTTTCAGTAGATTTCTTCTCATAATATTAGTAAAAAAAATCTTTGATAATATTACTATAACGAGCAATTTTTTTCTCTGTCTTCTAACTTTCTCATTAAGTCTCTATCTTCATGTTCTGTTTTTGACATTTGTCCTTTAATTTTTTGATCATTTTGATTGTGTGTACCTGAAATCAAATAAAATAAAAGTAAGCTTTAATAGATATTGAACACAAGCGAGAGATATCTCCCACCCAATCTTAATTCAGTTGATGAGATGTTATCATTGAGATCAAATTCGCAAATAATGATGACAGGAAAAACTGAAGCTAGTCATGCCGCTAAATCTGGTGCAGCGGAGGTGCTTGTGACTAAACCTGGCGCAGCAGAGGTGCTAGCGGCTAAACCTGGCACAGCGGAGGTGCTAGCGGCTAAACCTGGCGCAGCGGAGGTGCTAGCGGCCAAATCTGGCGCAGTGGAGGTGCTGGTGACTAAATCTGGCGTAGCGGATGTGCTAGAGGCTAAATCTATGCCACTCCTCTTTGAAATCTTCCCTAGGTTGATATTGAATGGTAGGCACACAAACAGCTTTGATCTAAAAACCACTCTGTTATTAACATAAATATTAACAAAGACAGAAAAGTAAATACTCAAAAGTTTTATGACACTTCAAAAACAGTAGGTGATCCCACTGCTTAAAATTCCAAAAAAATATTACCATAAGAGCACCACACCCAGATATTGATTGTTAGTTTGTCTGATTTTGATCCTTTCAATTAAAATGCCAGTCATATTTGATTGAATCACAGGCTGTAAAAAAGCAATAAAATTGTTAGTATTTTTGATGTTTCTTGATTTTATTAATCGGTTTATACCGCGGTCACGCGGTTTCACCCGCGTAGTTCCCGTTCCCGTGGGAATACGGGGATAATATATAGCCTATGTTACTCCCTGATAATGTAGCTATCCAATGCTAAAAGAATTTTTCAAATCGGTCCAGTAGTTTCGGAGCCTATTCAATTCAAACAAACAAACAAACAAATCTTTCCTCTTTATAATATTAGTGTAGATTACAAAGCACCCCATTTAATTTGCAATTGGTGGGTTGAGAAGTCTCTTTTCATTCTCACTCGTTCTCTAGTTTAGTAGCTCTCGAGTGGTAATGAGCTAAATAATCATACATAAGCTCACTTCACATTAACCTCATCCAAATATTCATAGGGAGATTTTTACAGAATAGGACTGTTATTATACTATTTAAAAGTAAACTGTAAAGTACTATTCAAAAAGCAGACTACTGGTGACATTTGTAACTAAACATTTATAAATTCCTTATAAAAGGAATACCATAAATGTACTTAGTAGTACAACCAAATTAACACATATTCAGTCTTATTTTGGCAATTAATCTAAGGATCACACTCAAATACATTCTTAACATCAGTCTTTGTGCCCATTAGGCAAGTGTTGCAATTGACGACATCACCATCATTTATCAGCCGCTACACAATCATGTCAGACAAATTTATAACAAGCAATATTACTTACCAATAAGGTTCGTGAAGGTAGAAGTAGAAGGTAGTATCGTCAAGCAATGTTACTTTATTCAGTTTCCAGTTGAAACAAGATTCTTCAAAGTGAAGAGAACAATTATATTGTTTTTGTTGACATCTTTAAATTTTCAACACCAATTGTTTCCAGCCAATTTTTTTTTCCTTTATTAGCAGGCAGCCCTGCAAATAAAACAACAAACCAATAAAATGCCATAATATAGCATTATCGATAAATATAAAAATGTCATGCATGCACTGCACTACTCTATCCCTACAATAACAATAACAAGAAAATGATTCGAAGTAGAAATACAATTATTACTGTTGATAATAAGGGCAAAAGGGAAATTATGAATACTTTACTGTTGAAACTCTTCAACGAATGCAGAATCTTTTGTTTATTATCTAAATCCAAAGATATTTCAGCTGAAATTAAGTACATACTGGTGCAAAGTTGTGTTCGGGTGATTTCCGCTTCTTTTAATGCCACATCCGATTATATTACAATTAGGCATCTTGCAATTGACGATTTCCACTATAAAACCAAGTTCAAACGTAATAACACAGCAAAATGACTTCAAAATTCACAAATTATATCCACAGCTCAAGAGTATTTGACAGTTGACGTACCTCAACTTGTTGTCAAACAGCGAGAGGATAAAATGGCGACCCGGCCGCAAATAGGTATTTTAATGACGCTAGGAATGAAGGGTTGCCATTATAGTAACTGTCAAAAACACTGTTATCCTTTTTCACTTAAGCAAAATTATGAAAGTTAAAAAGAGATGACAGTATTTTTATGATTTCGGTGTCGATATGCCACATATTTGTATAACTGTTTTTTCTATAGTCAAACATTTCAAGTCCATGTGATTTATACGTCAGTGGGATAAAATGGCGACCCGGCCGCAAATAGGTATTTTAATGACGCTAGGAATGAAGGGTTGCCATTATAGTAACTGTCAAAAACACTGTTATCCTTTTTAAGCAAAATTATGAAAGTTAAAAAGAGATTACAGTATTTTTATGATTTCGGTGTCGATATGCCACATATTTGTATAACTGTTTTTTCTATAGTCAAACATTTCAAGTCCATATGATTTATACGTCAGTGACCGTATCCGCCATCTTATGCGACAAGTTTCGTGGTAGTTCTGCTGTCAAATGAGTGTTTACTTTTGTATTATTGTGATTTGTAAGAAAATTACGAGAATTTTATCTTTCAAATTGCACGTATACGGTGGAAAACAGCCATTCAAGATGTGCGTAGTATTATGGAGTGTGGTGCAAGAAAGAGGGAAAATCAACCTCAATAATTGTTTTTGCACAGGTTAGTAGGCGGTTTTCATGCAATATTACAAATAGTAATACATTTTCGATGAAAAAAATGCTAAGCTACTACGTATTTATGGCTGTAGTTTTCATATTTGGGCTTTTTCTCGTCCAACAGACCTTTTTTAATTTCATAATTTCATTCGTTTGTTTACGATAATACGGCATGATGGAATAGTGTAGTACCGTTGCCGTAATATTTCCCGATACTAGTTCCTTCGCTGCGCTGATACAATATCGATATAATACGTGTTCTAATCGGTATGAGTGACCTTGCTAAATCCGGCTCGCGGTCAGTTCACAGCACTGAGAGATCGTTCCGCAGACTTTTATGATGATTGGTTATACAAGATCCGGAAATAAGACGACATCATTTTGTTATTTTTTTAATTACGTATTTTAACAACTCGAACCAAATGATTTATTGATAAAAATATTAACCTTTTATAGGTTTCCTAAAACTGAAGGATTAAGGAAAAAGTGGTTAGAGGCTATTGGAGAAGGAAATATTAATCCTTTAAAAAAAAATGGGAAAAAAAGCAAAGAAAGGTACATCTTTTCACTTCACTTTGAAGAAAGTGTTCAATAGAACACTTGATGTAATGAGATTACAAGATTACTCTGTTCCTACAATATTTTCGGAAAATGTGTAATAAAATTATTGATTAACCTCTCTATTCTGTAGAGGTTCTACAGGTTTAAACTACGGGCACAAAGCAGCGTTTTCGATATAACTTAAGGGTTGAAGTAGTTTTCTTCTCTTTTTCAAGTTGCTCAAACTGGAAAAATTAAGACTGAAAAATATGTCAATCAACAGAAAAAAAATAAGCGCCTCAACGAAAAGATACTCTGAAAAAATCCGAAAGTTCGCATTAACGTTGCATTTTTTATCCCCCAAGGCCTATAATTATATGTATAAGGGGAACTTACAATATATGCTTACTCACACAAGAACTTTGAGCAAATGGTACTAGCATGTAAATCGGGAACCGGAATTCACGAAAGAAGCATTTGAAAATTCAAAAATTAAAGTACAAGGAAGCGCAGTGTCATACCAATGTTTATTGAATAAATAAAACACTTATGCTGATTTTTATCGAAGTTGTATTAAATTAATAAGTAAAACCGAGGTGCGATGCACAATTTATGATAGTTTTTTAATATTTTAAAAATAATCTGCATTGTATGAACATTTCAAAAACGATTTTTCAAATCGGTCCATTAGTTTCAGAGCCTATTCAATTCAAACAAACAAACAAATCTTTCTTCTTTATAATATTAGTATAGATAAATAATAATAATAATAATATTACGACTCTTACTAGATATCACGTTTGAATCTTAAGTATAATTTATATTCTTACAATCTGTTGTAACAAAAAAATGAGTAAAGGCTTACTCCTTCCTATTAATGACAGTTAATGTAGAGTTTTTTCTGCACAGATTTTAAAAACACTTTAACTTGCATCACTTTTGTGCTTTCGCTTATTTTATATCTGGGTCTGTAGCTTCTGGTAGATATGTGGACTAGGTTTACCAGATACAGTCATTTCATTTCCGAGACAATTCGAAGGATACTAATTTGGTGGGTACGAAAATAGATAGTGGTCTTTGTAAATTGCATTTCTTGTAATATTTTACAAACGTACCAATACACCTATTACAAAAACGAACTTAACAGCTTCCATTGCTCATACAATGCAGATTATTTTTAAAATATTAAAACACAACGATAAATTGTGCATTGCAACTCGCTTTTACACATTCATTAAATAAAACTTCGGTAAAAATCAACATAAGTGTTTTATTTATTCAATAAACATTTGGTATGACACTGTGTACTTCCTTGCACTTTAATTTTTAAACAAATGCTTCTATCGTTTATCCTGGTTCCCAATTTACATACTGGTATCATTTGCTCAAAGTTCGCCTTACATAATTATAGGCGTGGATAGAAATGCAACGTTTATGCGAACTTTCGGATTTCTTCAGAGTATCCTTTCGTTGAAGCGTTTAATTTTTTTCTGTTGATTGACATATTTTTCAGTCTTAATTTGTTCAACCTGAAAAAGAGAAAAAAAACTTCTTCAATCCTTAAGTTATATCGAAAACGCTGCTTTGTACCCGTAGTTTAAACCTGTAGAAACTCTACAGAACAGAGAGGTTAATCAATCATTTTAATACACACTTACCGAAAATATTGTAGGAACAGAGTTATCTTGTAATCTCTTTACATCAAGTGTTCTATTGAACAGTTTCTTCAAAGTGAAGTGAACAGATGTACCTTTCTTTAACAACATCTATGACTGAACACTGAGTCCCAAAATACAAGCGACAGCTTAGTTTGGGAACCAGTATCACCAACTTTTGCGATTACTGCTCCTTTTATTTAGATGTAATAATATTGTGAATGATTTTTTTTTGTACCAATAAACAACTTTTTTTTTTTTTTTATATAATATTTATATTAATATTTTCTTCTCCAATAGCCTCTAACCACTTTTCCTTAATCTTTCATTTTTAGGAAACCTATAAAAAGGTTAATATTTTTATCAATAATTCATTTGGTTCGAGTTGTTAAAATACGTAATTAAAAAATTAAAACAAATAACAAAATGTCTTATTTCCGGATCTTGTATAACCCATTATCATAAAAGTCTGCGGAACGATCTCACAGTGCTGTGAACAGCGAGCCGGACCTAGCAAGGTCACTCGAACCGATTAGAATACGTATTATACCGATATTGTATCAGCGCAGCGAAGGAACTAGTATCGGAAAATATTACGGCAAGGGTACTACACTATTCCATCATGACATATTATTGTAAACAAACGAATGAAATTATGAAATTAAAAAAGGTCTGTTGGACGAGAATGAGCCCAAATATGAAAACTACAACCATAAATACGTGGTAGCTTTGCATTTTTTTCGTCGAAAATGGATTACTATGTATTACTATAATATAGTAATACATTTATTGCATGATAACCGGTTACAAACCCGTGCAAAGACAATTGAGGTTGATTTTCTTGCGCCACACTCCATAATACAACGCACAGGCATCTTGAATGGCTGTTTTCTATCATATACGTGCAATTTGAAAGATAAAATGGCGCGTCGCATAAAATGGCGAAAACAGCACTTACCTACAACTGTCACAAAGTCACAAGAAAATATTGCCATTATGAGCAACAACTGAAATACTGTTGTCTCTTTTATCAAATACGATTATCACATTAGAATGAATGAAACAAAACGATATTTCACAATCTGTTTCGTATTTCACCCATATTTGTATAAGCAAAGGTAGACATAGAATGTCGCGGCGCCTCCATATTTTTTCTACATCTATGTGGTTATAGTAACACTATATTCCCTGATTGGTACAACCCTAGCAATGGCCATTTTATGAGACATTTTGAATTGTAGGTATGCACCTTTTTTTTTGCAGGTATTTCCAGTCCATACTATTTATATATCTATGGTTTGTGGTCAGCCCACAAAGTACTACTATAATGGTCAGCCTAAATTAAATATTTCGTATGGCGGTTCACATTGCTGTTGGCCTTTTGACACAGAAACACAGTCGATTCTCGTTCTTAGAGCATTTAGCCTAAATTAAAATCTAGGCAAAATGCTCTAAGTTCTCGTTGTGTATAACTCGTAGATATAGATTTGGAACGATATTTTTTTATTTTCTTACATTCTGGGATTGAAAGCATGATAATATCTTCATCTTCCGTTTCAAGGACCTGTTCAACCTTTCTCATCCACGCGACTTTCGAAACCGTTATTTTCCGAATAAAAGCAGAATTTCTGATCTTAAGCACTCACATTCCGCGCGCGCCGCCCGACCGTGACGGACGTCTGCTCCGTGACTCATCGCTGCTCGCTTTCTCGCTGCTCGTCCCGCTCGCCGTGACGTCACTGTGGTCGCTGACTACACATTTTGATCCGACGCTGCCTTTTTCAAGGCAGCCGAAAGATATCTTGTTTCCGTTTCGGGTACTGTCAAAAACGTGGTGACCCCTTCAGGGTAAATCCACGTTTCTCGTGGTCACTCGGTGGAAACCTTTCGGTGCCAACGAAGCCGAGTGGGTGTTGACCCGACACACCGACCTAGCCCCTTCAGGGCCTAGGTCAAGTCGGAAGGGTATTGGACCCGCGGCCTTGGGGGGCCTCCTAGTCGCGACCAATTACTTAACCCCGCTCTCTTCCAGCTTCGTCGGTCGGTCGCAAGACCCATAGGGACTCGCTGCACAATAAGATTGGCAGCGAGATCACAAGCTTAGGGCACACCTTAGGTACTCACCTCCCTGTCTACACCCGACAGGGAGGGTACACATCCCCGGGAACTCCCACCCGGGGAGTTAGGTTTGCTAGGAGTTTAGGTTTAGGTTCCCTCCTTGCCCCTAAGGCATATGATTCCCCCTCCCTAATCTCTCAGAATGCCTCCCCCTAAGGAGGTGGACGCGATCCTTTGGGATCTCGTCCAAAGACTTATAGAGGACCACCCCAATCAGGAGTTGGTCCGCATCGTCAATTATAGGTTGCATAGGCTGGAGAGCCTTAAAAACTCCCAGCCCAATGTGACTAGCTCCCCACCGCCGCGAGAGTCACTCTCCCCCGTGCCCCCTCAGGGCCCCTCCCCCCCCTCTCCAACTCACGATGACGTCACTGATTTCAGTGACGTCCTCGAGAGTGCCCCGCTCACCTTAGAGCCAGACTCCCCCACTCCCCCCCCCATGGACTACGAGTCCGGTACCGACAACGACTCAGGTACCTCAGACTCTTCCGCCGAATTTACCCTTGTGGGTAAAGGTAAGCGGAAGAAGAAAAGCTTTGCCGCTCAGGAGTCCGCCCCCAAAGCCAGGAAGACAGTAGTCCCAACTGTCTCCCCTCCCTCCCCCGCTGCCACGACCTCCGCAGCCCCCAAAGCCAGCACCTCCCAGCAGGCGTCTCGTCCCCCCAGCCCGATGGCCACTGCCCCCCCGGCCACCCAGTCCGACCCGGCGCTCGCCAAGAAGTCGAAGCCTCCGCCACCCCTCTTCATTCATGAAGCGGCGAAGTGGACGGAGGTTTCGGGCGCTTGTAACGAGCGCCGAATTCAATTCTCCCACGCCCGTGCTGTGGGAAATGGAATTAAGGTCCAGGTGCCTTCTGCCCAGGACTACAGGGAGTTGCATAAACTCCTTGTAGCGAGGAAGGTACCTTTCCACTCGTTCGCCTTCGAGGAGGAACGCCTAGTCCGCGTGGTAGTGAGGAACGTCCCTCACGCCATATCCCCTGAAGAGATCAGTAATGATCTCAAACGTCAAGAAATCCCAGTCGCTGCGGTCCACCGCATGCACCGCCGTGGTGGAGCACCATATAATATGGTGCTCATCGTCTGTAATCCAACAGACGATAAATACCACCCCATCTTCAAAATCTCGAAGATTTGTTTCCTAGAGGGCTTGAAGATGGAAAAGCCCCGTCGTAGCGGTATAGTTGGCCAGTGTCACAACTGCCAACTATATGGCCATTCACAGCGCAATTGCTTCGGCAAGCCGCGCTGCGTCAAGTGCCTGGGCGACCACGGCACCCCTGACTGTCCCCGTCCTAAGGACCACACACAATGCGCCGACCCGCCCAGCTGTGTGCTGTGCGGGGAGGCTGGGCACCCGGCTAACTACCGTGGTTGTCCCAAGGCCCCCAAATCGTCTGCGCCCAAACTGGCAAAGCGTGCAAACGCTCGCCAGCAGAGGGAAGCCCCCACGACCCAACCCCCAGTGGCCCTATACCCTCAGCGCCCCAGCCCTTGGAACGCGCTGAACCATAGGGCTCACTTCCCGGCGCTCGGACCCGCGCCTACCCAGACCCAGGCCCCTACGGCCCAAAAGCCCTCCCCGGCCATCCCGGCCCTCATGGATGTAGCCATACCTCCATTCCCCCGACCATCGGTCGCCGTCGTCGGAGCAGCCGCCCCTCAGGCAGCCACTCCTCCCCCCCCACCACCAAAGGCTACTTCCAAAGTCCCAACCCACCCTATTCCCGCGAATGCGCCTGAAATGGCCATCCATATTAACATGGCCTTCTACAAGGCCTTCTACTCCCCCAGAGCTGTGGCTATGACCGAAGCTCTGAAGGCCTCTAACATCACTGAGCACGGTGCCGTATACCGTGAATTCAGTGATGTAGTTCACTTCATTAGCCTTTACGAACGTCTCCATGGCTAAGTCCCCCGCAATAACATGTAGGTTTAGGCCGAAGTCCCTCCGGATAGGGTACTTCAACTCCAACAGCCTCTCAGGCCAACGCGATGAGATCGCCAATTTCCTCCGCGACCATCGCATAGATCTGCTTCTGGTGCAGGAGACGTTCCTCAAGCCCCATCTTCGGGATCCTAAAATTGCGAACTATTGGTTAGTTCGCAACGACAGGACCCGATGTCATGGGGGAGGAACCCTCATATATTACAAATCGTCCCTATACTGCATCCCCATGGATCCGCCCGCCACCCTAACCGAGCTTGAGGTCTCTGTCTGTCGGCTCGGCATGACAGGCCACCAACCCCTCACGGTCATTTCTGTCTACGACCCTCCCACCACCACTCCCATAGGCCCCTCCCTCAGAAATGACCTCACAACTCTTCTTGGCTTGAGTGACTCCGTCCTTCTGGCGGGGGACCTCAACGCCAAACATCCCTCATGGAATAGCCACACGGCTAATCCCAGAGGCAGAGCTCTGTTCGAGCTCAGCAGCCCCCTCAACTTCGATGTCATCGCTCCGATGCATCCTACTCATTACCCTCACCAACCTAACTGGCGACCCGACGTGCTCGACATCGCTCTCCTCAAGAATGTAAACTTACGTTTGCATTCTGTGGAGGCGGTGGACGAGCTCAACTCGAATCACCGACCGGTTATTCTGGAGCTCACTCCCAGATTCGGTCCTCCTGACCCCTCCCAACCTCCTCCCACCAGAGTGATCACTGACTGGCGCAAAGTAAGTGAAAAACTGAAAGTCACCACGTCACATCACCTGGATAAAATCCCAGATCACATAGAGTCAGCTGCCGACACGGCGGCCGCGATCGGCTCGCTCACGGAACATGTACAGTCAGTCCTGGACGAATGTTCAAGGGAGGCTCCGGCGACGGACGACCGTCGCTGGAAACTCCCGGACGATGTGCGTGAACTGTTGACCGAGAAGAATGCGGCCGTCCGTGCCTACAGCTCTTTTCCCTGTGCTAGTAACAAGGCTTTTATGCGTTACTTACAGCGTAAAGTAAGCAATCGCATCAAAGAGTTTCGTGACAAGCAATGGGATCAGATGCTCAGTGATCTCCATCCCAATCACCTCGCATTTTGGGAACTTCAGAGGAAGTTACGCGCCTCCGAGGTTACCACTATGCCCCCCCTCACCCGCCCCGATAACACTCTCGCGTTTAACGACGACGAGAAGGCCGAATGCCTGGCTGACAGCCTAGAGGCCCAGTGTTCCCCAAGCTCGAACCCAGTCGACCCGGCCCACCTCGCCGAGGTGGACGCCGAGGTCGAACGTAGGACCTCCCTCCCTCCCGTCGAGGACCCCGACGACCCTCTCCCTCCCGTCACTCCCGACGAGGTGGAGAAGATCATCGGCCAACTCAGACCCAGGAAAGCCCCTGGGCGCGACGGCATTACCAACAGGGTAGTTCGACTCTTTCCCAAGACCCTGATCGTGTTGATGACCGCCATCTTCAATGGCGCTCTGTCCAACAACATGTTTCCGCAGCAGTGGAAAGAGGCTATCGTGATCGGCATTCCCAAGCCGGGTAAGCCCAAATCCTCTCCGTCCTCCTACCGCCCCATCAGTCTGCTCAGCTCGCTCGGCAAGATCTACGAGAGGCTTATCTATAAGCGTCTCAAGGATTACGTCGAGCGAAAGAGTCTCATCCCCAACGAGCAGTTTGGCTTTAGAGCCACTCACTCGTGCGTCCAACAGGTCTACCGCATCGTTGAGCATATCAACGGCCGCTATCAACGCGGCTTGATGACGGGAGCCCTGTTCTTCGACATAGCGAAAGCCTTCGACAAGGTCTGGCACAACGGTCTGATATACAAGCTATATCAACTCGGGGTGCCAGATCGTCTCGTGCTCATCTTACGAGACTATTTGTCGAACCGCACCTTTCGATTCCGTATCGAAGGTGCGCTTTCCACCCCCCGCCCCATCCGCGCCGGCGTACCGCAAGGCGGTGTGCTGTCGCCTCTTATTTTCACGCTGTTCACCAGCGATATTCCCCCTGATCCCCAGTCGCAATTAGCGCTCTTTGCCGACGACACGGCCGTTTACTACTCTGGCAAGAGTGGTAAATCCATATCTCATCACCTCCAAAGATCCGCCAACCGCCTAGGCGGTTGGTTTCGGAAATGGAGGATTGAGGTAAATCCCGAGAAAAGTCAGGCGGTCCTGTTCCGCAGGCCGCGGACTAGACTCCCCCCGATCCTTCCACCGATCAAGATGTTTGGCAAGCCGATCCCTTGGGAAGAGCGAGCCAAATATCTAGGAGTGATCTTGGATAAAAACCTCAGTTTTATGGAGCACATTAAGGCGGTGCGCTCGCGCGCCGCCTTCGCTCTCGGTAGGCTACACTCGATGCTGAACCACAACAGCAAATTATCCCTAAAATGCAAGCTGCGTATCTACACCACTTGCATTCGCCCCATCATGACCTATGCGTGTGCTACATTCGCCCACGTAAAGTCATACCGGATCCATAGGTTGCAGTCCCTCCAAAACCGTTTTCTCCGGACGGCCACGGGTGCCCCGTGGTTCGTTCGGAATGAGCGACTCCATGTCGATCTCAAAATCCCGACCATCAAGCAGTTCATGAAACGCCTCACGAAGCGTTTCATCGAATCTGCTGAGAGGCACCAGAACCCTCTTATCGCATCGGCTACCCGATACGCTCCCTCCCAGATTAGTAAGGTCCGCCGTCCACGGCATACCTTACTAGAACCCGATGACCCAATCACCCTTGTACAAGAGAGCTGTAGGGAAACCAGTACTCTTAAACAAGCACACAAACCGCGACCCGCCGCCTTCCGGCCTCGCCGCCGAGGCCCCGCGCGACGTCCCAGTAATAATAGCAATGTTGTTGTTGCTCCCCGTCTTTTGCCTAACGAGCCAGCCCGCGTCGCTGAGCCATTAGCTTTAAACCCCCTAAATAATGTCATGACCCAGCCTGTCCCTTGCTGCCCTCCCGATAACGATGCCACTGAGCCGAGGCCCGAACCCCACAGGGGGTGCCCCCAGTGAGCAGAGTTGTAGTTTTAAGTATTTTTAGTTGCCTTGGCTGGGGGCTTTAGAGTCATTCTGAGGCCACCACAGGCTAGCCCGGTTAAGTAGTAACCACCCGTCTAGAGGTGAACTACGAGTGGTCCGAATAAAAAAAAAAAAAAAAAAAAAAAAAAATTCTTAAGCACTACACTAGAGTCAGAAGTACATGTGCAATCTGTCGCAAAACAAACCGTCATTGTCAAAATCATTATAAAGTTTGTTTTCTTTTGTTGACACAAATGTTGTGATCTAAGATTTAATTAATGATACCTACGGCCTGAGTTATGTATCAGAAAGGAAGTTTAGTAATTTTCGATTAGGCGCCGTTACTTTAGCGTTATCATGAATTTGTTGTTTCCAACTTAAATACTAATACCTAAGCTGTATAGTTTGTTTTTTTATTATATATTTACCTTTGAAAATTAAATTGTCGTTATCTCTTTGTTGTTCATTCTGTTATTGAAAACAGGTTAGTTTTAAAATTATTTAAATTAAATAGTACCATTATTATCCTTAACAGAAGATAATTTGAAGTGCTATGATTGATATTTTAATAATAACTACTTACTACAGATTATATTCTTCCAGATAAAAATGGATAATATCCACATCTATATAATGTATGTTTTGCTTGCTGTTGCGGTTACATTTGGTAAGTTTTGCTTCCAAAGATGATCCAGATTAATTCTGTTATTTGACAACTCTGGTCATCATTACCAACCTTGTAAGCTGATGTTTTACACTATATTTGGTCATTTTACGGCATACTTATACTGCTTACTGAATGCTGCTGCTTATATCTGCATGAAATACAGGCATCATAATATTATGTTGTTGCCAAATCTGTAACAAAAAATATCATAGAAATGCACATATCAGATTTGGCAAGCGCACCGACTATATTGCTGCTATCTATAGTTGGGATTTGTCTATCTGTCCAGTAGGTATTATTTATGAATGATTTTGTATGTAGTTTAATTTGGAAGGAACAAACAATGTTTGGCTTTATTTCTGCCATTAGTCATCACTAAAGCTTATCTAACAGCCTAACTAGCACTTTACATACCCTTAAGATGACCCACGGGCCAACTTTTTAGATATAAGTATCAAAGAATTAATGCTGAATGTAAATCTTACTTACTTATGTTTAAATAAATGGATGTTAGTATTTATTTATATTCAATCACGTCTGAACTTACCCAGGAGTAAGTTCCCTTGGGATAAATTCCGACATTCATGCGGGTGAAGCCCTGGTAGAAGCTATTAATAATATTGTATTTATGTAATTAATATTTTTTAATTGAGATGGCTATTTGTTTTCGAAACCAAACAATGATATAAAATTCACAGAAATACATAGAGATACATTCTTAACACATGGTAGGTACCTACATTGTAGAAAATGATGTCATCATACCTATTCCTTTTAAATATTTGAATGGAACAGTAAACAATCCCTTATGCAATTTAAAGAAAAAAGACTGCTTCTTTGCTTACAAAGTGCGTGACAGTTCCAACAGCATTCTGAAAGCCCTAGCTAGACAGCAAGATGCCCCAATGCTGAGGCATTTTATAAATCTATTGGTGCGACAAGGGCAACCTTGTCGCTCATAAATGTATACGTCTTGTATGTCTGTTTCTTAAATACTTATAAGTAAATCTAAAGTTACTAAACCGTAGATTAAGCTATTTTCTTAGTGTTTTTATTTTACTAACATTTGGACCATTGCAGTCATAATGAATAATTATATAAATAAAAAAAGTAAGTCACTATTGATATTACAAAGTTACAGGCCTAATAAGAAAACTATTACTGTAAAAAGTAATTAAAAAATATGTCAGCACACTTAAAGCAGTAATTAAGCAACCTTGATTACTGCTTAATTAAGTCAATAACGACTATAAACTGCACCATATTCTGCATATTATTGTTTTTAAATAATAGTACATTGATGAACAAAAAAATTAATTATAGAAATGTACAGCTAGTTAAAAAGATTTTTTTTATATACTTAAAAAATATCCAATTACATTTTAGTATTTTTGACTAGCTGTTTAGGCCCACTTCAGAAATATATATATGAAATGTTATTTAAGAAAATTATTATATTTGTATAAAACATTTCGTTTTGTACTTTATTAGTAAGAACAATTTTTTTAATAATTAATTACCATCTAGCCTAAAAGACTAATAAGCAATTTAACTCTAACTTAATATGTTACGTGATAGATTATGTTAAAACTAAGAATAGTGTCCATTTGCACTTTTACACAAGTCTGTAGCACTTTTTTAGAGTCTGATATAATTTATAAAACATTATTTTCATGTGTCATATGTATAGCACAACATTGTTACTATTATTCAATCACTTTGTACACTACATTACACTACACTACACTAATTCAAAAGGTTTAGTTCTTTTTAGCCTACGCACTAAGTCTGTGTTGACTAGCAGCTGAATTGCCTCAACATTCACGTATCGATGAAGTCGGTGTTCGTGGGCTTCAGCAAATTTTTGAATAATGGTGGTGACGAATTCCATTTTAAGGTCGTCATTTCTTATGTACCAGGGGGCCTTGACAACATACCTAAGTACTTTTTTTTTGGAATTGTTGGATTATTTTGATGTTACTTTGTTTAGTACAGCCCCAAAGTTGGATACTATACGTCCAAATTGGCATCAGAATATGCTTATACAGGGTTATTTTATTATGTATTGATAGACAGGATTTCCTTCCGAGTAACCAATACATACTTTTATAACGTATATCAAGTTCCTGTCTTTTCTTTTTGACATGAGCTTTCCAACGCAACATAAAACATGGTTCATTAAAAAAAAAAAAGTTTTATTAAATAGGATCTGACATGTTTCGCCATTCACTGGCATACGCATATTCAAACATAATTAATCGTTCTTTTTAATAACAAGTGTTAAAACTGATTCTATCTACACTAATATTATAAAGAACAAAGATTTGTTTGTTTGTTTGAATTGAATAGGCTCCGAAACTACTGAACCGATTTGAAAAAATCTTTTAGAATTGGATAGCTACATTATCAGGGAGTAACATAGGCTATATATTATCCCCGTACTCCCACGGGAACGGGAACTATGCGGGTGAAATCGCGTGACGTCCACTAGTCTAACATAAATTCAATACTTAATTATAATTCATTCTATTCTTATTAAAACAAGTCTACATAATTATTATTAAAATCGAATTAGAACTATCTATACTTATGGCCCTACCTCTGCTTCAGAGCCGTCAAAAGGCTACTTTCTAAAGGATATTCCCCATTAACGGCTGGGTCAAAAGATTGGAAAAAAAATATATGTATATGGTAGATTCATAAACAACAATATGAACAATTGTTGTTTTCGTATGACATATAGTTTTGCTGTAAAAAAATATTTAATAACACGCTATTTTTTGGATATTTCTTCCAAACGGCTTCGAAGTTTAAACATATTTTTACATGGAAAAATTGCTGGTAAAGTGTACTACAAAGTGAACATTGCTGATGTAAATCAATCAATATTTTGCAAAGAAAATGTTCAATATTGAGTCTCCCATATTTATAAAGTTCTGTTTGGGTGAAGGCGGCAGTCGTGCGTTAGCACTGAGACGGGGAGGCTGTGTCGCTCGTTGCTCCGACCACGCTATCGACCGACTACGCGTATATGATTGTGCTAGTGTGTGTTAGTGTAAAAACGAACTTTTGTATTAGTGTGCGTTCATAGACTAGCTCTTTGCAGAGGAGCCAGCTTGATTGAGCGCGTGGGCGCATTGTACAGTTTCATACAGCAACTTTTATCAAAATACTATCGGCGTCGCTCGGGTTTTATTTTTGTCTGCTCTTTTTTTTCAAACGTAGCCGACGTTAATTCTTAATTTCTGTTATTACCAACAAACTGACTAATATTAAAGAAAAATAAAAAATCACTATAAGTTTATTTATTCACTTAAACTTCATGAACAATAGTGGTACATAGGCGGACTTAATGCTACGAGGAGTTCTCTTTTATTTATCTCTTTTATTTTCAACCTTTGGGTTAAAAGAAATACACTGTGGTAGGTGTACAGCTCTTCAACACAAACATAAACAAACACAAGTTCATAAACAAACATTTATTTTCATTATTCGGTCGGTATATGCGGCGTGTCAGTCGCGTCTGTGGGGGACCGTTTGGCTAAATTAAATTGTTTTGATAAAATTATGATATCTTTTGAATGTTCGATTTGAGTAATTCAAAAAAATAAGTGAATTAAAGTACGATTTATTTTGATAAAACTGATACCAAGGTGCGAATAACGTGGTCTGCTTTGGTCTGTCATGTCGTATCTATTAATTTTTAAATAAAAAAAGTGAAATACAATAATAGTTGGGCATGTGGTATCACTGCCTTTTCAGTTTGTAGATATTGATGGGTCCTCTAAAATTCGAGTTTATTATTTTATTATATAATTAATCATTTTCGCAGCGCACGCGAAAGGAGGTAATTTCCGTAGTTAAATAAGGATTTACATCGGTAATTCTTTTCAGAGACATTTCGGGTCGGGTTTTTTCAACAATCATCGTCGTATTTGCAGTTTACAAAATAAACCGATATGAAAACGTTATCAATTAAACGCCTAAAACTTTCACAGGAATCACAGAATCTGAAGTTTTTGAGTAAATGAAATTGCTACAAAATTATTTAGCAGAGCTGAACTATGAAATAGGCTTAAAATTTATTTATTTCATTTACTTTACTTACTTTAGAATGTACTTTTTTATTTGAAATCTTTTTACGAGACTATAAAGTAGTATAGGCAGAAACAAAAAGTAGTAGGTGCACTGCATAAAAAGGTCAAACTGTTACCAGTACACTGGTAACAGTTTGACCTTGAGTTTCGAGTATCTTTATATAAATCGTAAGCAGAAAAGACGAAACTGCTTCACAAAATTGTTTTTATTTGACCTATATTGTTTTACTCCAATTTAACCACATTCGTATAAAAAATGAGACCAGTGATTAAAAATATGCGTAACGTATGTATCTATCTAAACTAAAAATTAGCCGTGCAATCGCCATACTCTTGTGTAGTCGTAGGCAAAAAAGCCGGCTTGGCGCGCATGTCTGCGTCCTCGCATAATCTTTGATAATAGTTTTGAGGTAGCGCGTGCGCTACGGAAATGTTTGTGTGTGCGGCGCAGATATGAATGTGTGGCCCAGATGCTCAAGGTTATTGAGCCTACTATACACCTTAATATTATAAATGCGTCTGCAGTGAACAGTCCTATTGTTTATTGTAAAACTTTAAAAAATATCGTCTGTGTAACAGTACCTAATGTTATTATTGTAATTTTATTATTTTCTTTTAGGGTCACCGGCCTTGTACTTAGGTGATAAGTATCAATGGATGTTAAATATTGGTGAGTAAAATACTAACAAAATGGATTTGTAAATACTATTTATTACAAAAATTAAACTAGAAATGTCTTATTTACTACTTAACAATCTGAATTTTCCCTTATTGCGAAATGCGCTCCGATACGATGCACGTCGGTACGGACGTTGCAAAATTAGGATTTTAATAAACTATCTTCCTTTTCAGTTCGCTACATCGTTTATATATTAACGGTACAAGGAGCCAGAGGTTTGTGCACAATGTGCTATGATATGCTGTACAAAAGGCTGAAAACTGAGCGGCTTAAAAACACCAACTGGCTCCAAATCATGTACATTGCTTGTATAGCCATTTTAATAAGCAACAATCAGAGGTTTTATGCTGAAGATTTTCCTTTGATTTTCATCGCCTTCTTGATTGTGGAATATCCGGAAGTTGTAAGTTTATTTCTTGTTGTTTATTTATTATCGTTTTTTTTTTGTTTATGTAACCAAGTGGTATGGATTACACGCTCCAGGTCACAAACGCTATTCGTCACGTACGTAGTAAGTACGTCATAATTCGCGATTGGAGACTTTCGCTGGTTGTCATAGACGCCGTACGTTATTAAGAGCGGACTCTAGTTCCGAAGAAATCGAAAAATAGGTATTTGAAGAAACTATTGCCGATGCCGTCGCGCTGCGCCCTATCAAGTAAAGTGCGAAAGCGACAACTGCAGCAGAGGCTGATTTTACCTATAAAAACCTTGACCAAAAGACGTTTTGTATTCCGCTGTTTTCTTCTTCAAAACTAGACTGATCTATGTATAAAAATTATATCAAAATTCAGAGGAAGACTACATCTATGCTTCTATTATTTTCTATTTTGTTAAAAACTTATCAAATTTGTCTGATAGTCGTCTGAACATGGCGGTAAAAACGGGCTATATTTTCGGGTTTTTGGATTGTCATAATTTTATAAGTAATTATGTTTTGGAAAAAAGAAAATGATGGAGGCACGTATTAATTCGATCTAGATATTGTGAAAAACAAAAATGATTGCTCTAGCAGCATTATCCACGAAGAAAACAGCGGAATGCGTTTGTATGGAGAAAGGCCCAAGAATTACCGACTAGAGTCCCCTCCCCGTTACGTCTTTATTCAATCCAGCACAAACGCGCTACGTCACTAACTCAGTTCGTCACAAACGTATTTCGTCAGTCTTTTTTTTTGTGAACGGTACTGGTTATACTTACGCATTTTTTTTTAACTTGTTTAAGTATGAAAGTTGTGCGTGTTACACTCCTAGACTTTTCAGATGCACAAACCCGATGCCCCCATTAGATATGGCGTGGGGATGGCTTGCAACTTCTACGAGGGCTACCTCATGAACGTGATACCGTCGGACGGCGGCAAGTTCGGCGGCTTCGTACAGAATATCCACGCGTTCGAATCCCGCGAGGGCGTCGTCGTGCCCGTCAAGAAGCTCTTCATCGTCATCACCAAGTCGCTGTACAGTCCCCCGGACTTGGAGCTGTTCAATAAAACAAACAGAGATGACCTCCCGAAGTTAGAAGCCTGCTCGGTGAGAATTGGTGATTTTTCACAGGTTCGGAAAAAAATGAATATTGACTGAATGTCTCACTCGCTTTACTGTCAAACCTTAGCTCTTGAAAATGGGTTTCAGTTGCCATCGAACTCCTACTTTCATACTAGCATAGGTAGTGGGTGATGATGCAGCATGTTATCTTCATCTCTATTAGTCGTCGTCTCAATTGTTATTGTTACCCGTGCCTGTCCGTGTCTGTCGTGTGGTCCGTGTCTTACGTAAAATCCATCAATTCTTTTTTAGATCTTTCCCGCTCTTGAAAGCCATTTTATAGTCCAAAATTCCTCATTCGTTTCTTCACATCACCTGCCACCTTAGCAACCGATTTATACACAACTTCATTAGTTCAGCAATTTTGGGTTTAATGTTAAGTAATAACTGATCGCGCCTGTTACCCAAAATTGAGGTTTCAAACAAAAGTCAAAAGAGTAACTAATATACTGGCGTAAAGCCCATCAATCAGTGCCGTTTTATCTTCTGCAAAGGCGCACTTATCTGTCTAGCTATTTCCGTCCAAAGCTACATATAACCAATCCTATCTGACCTCCACGATCCATAAACTGGGTTAAATGATACTCCTTGGCAATATTACTGGCTAACACGATACCCCTTGGCGGGAATGGTGTCAGCTTTAGCTTGAATATCGACCCGCTCACAATCAACCACACTAACGGTATAACTTCACTTAGAAGGAAAAACTCTAATTCCCAGGAGCCTACTCCGTGTGAGGTGGCTGCTGATGATGATCTGTTCCAGTCGCTAGATGACGTGGAGAAGGACATCGCGGGCGTGAAGAGCCGCAGCTACAAGAACTCCGCCTATCGCATATACCGACCGCGCGGCCTGCCCGTGTCGCTCGTGGCCGAGTGCGCCACGCCGCTGCACACCCTGTACAAGGTCATTGAGAACCAGGAGCTCTATGAAGGTCAGTACATTATAGTACGAGTAAATTATACTTATTTTCTAAAACAACACTTTTACAGGTATTTTTTTTTTGGTAATTAGAACTAGATAAGCTAGAGCTGCTGCACGAGCTCATAGTCATTGATTCCGTAATTACGTACTAGCTAGAAGAGCCAGCACTTTTTGAACGTCAAATTTTACAAAAAGACAGTTCCCCAAACCGCCCGCCCGTCACCACTTCCAGCTGAGAGCCTGAGAAGAAATGGCGCAACAAACTCCCCAGCATAAGCATGAGTTTATAGAATATAGCTGACCCGTGCCCACTTCGTTGGACGGTATTTTTCGGGTTAATATATAGCCTAGCTATACCTAACACTAACGTGGCTTTCTATTGGTAAAAGAATTTTCAAAATCGGTTCAGTAGATCCAGAGATTACCCTCAACAACCTTACAAACTCAAACTTTAGCTCTTTAGAATATTAGTATAGAAGTATATGTTAAGTCAAAGCCACAAAATGTGACACTAGTCTTACCAAGAGGTGCCTTTAGACCCAGTTACTGGGATATCAGATGGGCAGTCGATTGATGTAAAATACTGGTATTCATCAGTTTTGACTTGAAGCCGACCCCAACAAAGTTGAGAAAAAGCTAGACAGATTGAGTCCGGTTTCATTTCTTGTAGATTTAACCAAAACTTCGTGTCAAAAATATTCACAAGCACTTGTATTTCAGACTTCGCCGACGTGAACGTGGATGAAGTATGTCATGACTTCTATACGACCCTGAGTGATATCCTGGCAGGAAGCTCTGAGTGTAGAGATCGAGTCGAATTAGTCCTCTATGATGGTAAGTCGCGTAGTACTTACCGTAGACATAGGGAATGGATTGCGCCATATATTCAACTCTTTTCAAAGAGACTGTTTGGTATATACCTGTCCCTTTTCTGTAGATCGTAGTAAGGGTCTCCCCTTACTTGTCGTGGCCGCACGACCGCTGATGCGGGCCATACAAGTTCAAGTTATTTGATCAAACATGCTGGTTCAAACTGTTTTATTACTTTATGCCATTTGACGACTAATGTTTTATCTTTGAGCCTTTTCTGGCTGTCTTCACTTCATGCGATAAGGAACGCTCGGTCCAAACTGTATGTCTCATTGTCTATGCGTCGTACAGTCAACAAAAAAATAATCACTGAACACTCCACTTTCAGAAGAAGTGCAACATCATTTTAGTAAAAAATATTGCATTACAGATAAAGACCCAGAATCGAACTTGGCCGATGTGCTGATGGATAGAATTCGTCAACTTGAACCTAACTTTGAAGAGATAATAAATGTTAGAAGATAAAATTATAATAAAAAAAACAACCTATGCTGATTCCTATTTTTACTTTATATAAATCAGTGTGAATAGTTAACTTAAGTGTAACTGTGTTATGTTTGTACCTGCTGTGCTAATAAGAATACCTCGAATGTTATGCATCTTATGGCCTCGAAAAGATATTTTGTCGCGGCCTAAATAAGTAGTAATATTAAAAACAACAATATAACTATGTTACTTGTGTTGTGTTCAAAATTTAACTGACAATGTTTTGTTATCAAATCAATAGTAATAATTTAATCTATCTTTGATTGTTCTTTGATATTCATACTCATAATTTATTCTTATAATTATGTACAGTATGTGTACCTACAGTTTTATATTTTGTAATGACTACGTGATTTATGGTAATTATTTATTATCTAAGTAGGTACGTAAAATTTTATAGTTTTTATATAATGATTATTTTATATAAATTAATAATAAAACTAAAACAATGAGCCTTTTGTTGATAAAAATGCGTGTAATCTTCGCTACAATAATTCCCTTTTACCCGACTGCGGCGAAGCCGAAAGGGAGGATTGTGTTTTTAGGAAGGTACTACTCGAATGATGGTCGCACCTATAACTCTTATTCTAAATTCCTTTTCTCCATCGACAATATTACATACGCGAAAGCAACTCTGCCTGATTGACATTTTCACACTTAAATCACCAATTTAATTCAATTTTTCAATTTCGCGTAAGTATTTCATCATCAGCTGCATGTCGGACGTGAAATGAGTAATAAGAACCAACGAATGGATCCTAATTAAATACCTAAAGACATCGAGGCAGGCCGCAGCGAAGATGGCGGTACGAGCTCTACTCTTGCCTTAAGGACTGGCCCGTATTAACTAGCTAAGGACAGAAGGGGAGGGCGGCCTTTGCCTAGCAGTGGGAGAACATTGGCTAGATATATAGATATCATCAGCAAAATCTAGGGGACAGCATTTTCATTCAGTACCACAAGGCGATACCTAAATTTAATGTGCACGTTTTATGCACTGCGCAATAGAGCAGAAAAATATTTCTTTCTTACCCCTTTATTATGGGGTTTATTTTTGGGAGTCTGCTTTGAAATCGCACAATTTAATTCCGTCAAGGCGGTTCCATTATAGCGGCGATGCGCCATTGTTACATTTTGATTTTCTAAAAACCTAGCTATAACTTGGATAAGTATCTTACCGGTTCACAGTCCCATGAACCATCTTATTATCTTAGCTGATTGTTTTAAATTGTGTCTGCTGTGCGGACAGTGAACCTGAAGACAAGAGTGAATAGGTTACTTATAAGGAAGGTAAGCGCCGGTCACCATCACGTTAGCGTGGTTAAACGCCAGCCGCAAGGCTTCATCCATTAATTATATCCTTTACTAGATTTTATCATTTAGATGGTTTTCGCCTAGGTAAATTAACTTCTATCGTACGGCTGGCCACAAGACGTAGGTACGCTAAGTTTGCCGGACTGAAATTAGGGTTTCAGTACGTCTACCATGAGTTTTATCAATCTATACTCGCTAGCGACTGGAGTTAAAAAATGTATGAAAACTTTTAAAAAACAAGTTTCTTATTTATTTTCTTAGTTGTTAACTAAAGTTTTACTTGCAACTTGCTTGCTTGTTAGTTAACAACTTAAACAAATTAAGTAGAAAGTTGTATTTTAAAACTTCTCATACATTTTTTAACTACAGTCGCTAGCGAGTATAGATTGATAAAACTCATGGTAGACGTACAGATATAAATCAGGTGTGATCAGAAACTAATCTGGTCACACTATTTTATTTGTTTGTCATTGACATGACAGCCGATGTCAAAATCGGTTTTCAACGAAGAAGGTTGTTGTTTGAATTAAATAGAGCAGATTTTTTTTGAAAATTCCAAAATTATGACGACATTATTGATGACATTAATTAAGTGCATGTTGCACACCGGAAATAACTTCACTTTTGTTCCACATGTAATTAATTAGGTAGTTTTAATTGGTGTTCATAATCAGTTAACCAAAAGTTTCTGGTCATTGTTATGTTGAAAAGTTTAATTAAGTACAAATCATAGGTGCATTGTGTGTCAAAAGTGTTGTTGTTATTATTTATCTAGTGAATAAATGAAACCAGGTTAGTATTTCAATTAGTCTGCTATCTATCATTTTATTATACTTTGCAAATATGTATTAAATTTTTTGAAGGACATCTCGCAATTTTAATGAAGTCAAGGCAACAAAGCATTGAAGACTAAAGACTATAAACGGTTAGTGGGTCGCCTACTTTTTTAACTCCGTCCCTAAGACGACCCACTGACCACTATTTTTATTCTATCTCATCTCAAATCCCATGATTCTACTGGTTAGCCACCAAATTCTTGGGGTTGAATGTTTCTATAGTCATGGACAATAGCTGTACATCTAGTGAATAATAAACTCACTTATTTTGAAACCATTCTGAAATTGATCGTTATTTCTACAGTGAGCTTGGAGTTTTACTTATTAGATGCATCAAATCCATGCCAATATTATAATTGCAATAGTAACTTTTTGGTATACCGCCGTTTGCCCGAATTTTATTTACCCTAATATCATTTGCCATAATAGTCAACAGCCATAATATTATACGACATAATATTTATTTGCCCTACTCTTATTTGCTATATTAGTCACGTGCTTGAAGCTTTGTTTCCCATAAAGTCACTTACCATAACATCATTTGTCATAATCATGTAAGCCCTAATTATCACATGCCATAATTATCATATGCCATAACATCATTTGCCATCGACATTGGGTATCTAATGGTTGTTATATCAGGAGAAATTGGAAGCAATCGGGACTTTAGGGCACTTGGACTCGGATAGGTCAGGTTAGAAGGGGATGGCGGGATTGTGTGAGCGAGCGAAGCATACGTATGGCACTCGTATCTTATGGTATCTAAGTTTCGGGCAATTAACAGTATGTCATATGTCTTTTAGGGCAAACAAAACATTCGGGCAAATGAAATTTGATTAAATGAAATTCGGGAATATGATGATTACCATAATATAATCTTCGGGTAAACAATAGACAACCTTACTTTTTGTCTGTTACTTTTCCCTGCTTTTATGGATTCTTATGAAACTTCGGTCATGGGTGCGCTGGAATCATGTATCATCATCAAATCTTTAATTTACTTTTATTACAGACTATTTTTAGCCCATTGTGATAGTAAAATCTATCAAAACATGAATAATATGAAACTTCGGCAGGCTATTTCATAAAAAAAATAATTATAATGGTTAGTGACATGCTTGATTAGCAGATTTTAAATTGAAATTCTACACTCATAGCAAATTTGAATAAAGAATCTGCTTACTTGAAATAAAGTACGAGCAAGATCCATTCATATTTATGGAGATACATAGCACTTGCATGATAAAAACACATTTGTCCTCATTTTATACTTCTTTGCCGCGCAAGCTGAAAAGACGCGAAAAGCTGAATGGATGCGGACGCATCTCCAACAAAATCGTTGTTTTCTATGGGCATAAGCTGAATAGAGCTGAAAAAGTGTGAGTACTCCCTAAGTGTGACCAGAAACGTTCAGTGAAACGCGAATGGAGCTGAATAAATGTGAGTAGTCCCTTACAACAAAGTCTGTGCAGATAAATGTCGGTGCCATAGAATTTTATTGATGTGAAGCACTTTTACTACCAAGGCGGACTAAAACTAACTCGTATGCCATGACGGAAACGATATGACGTCACGTCGTGATGCCCTCACTAGGCCGCCAGTTACGAATGGCGAAATTTGAAACTAAAATGTGCGAAAACAGTAACTCCATTTTCTGTGATGGCTATTTTTCTATTTAGAGTTCAAAGTCTTAAAGACATAAGTCTGTATTGTGTGGACACACTATAAGCATGTGGTTTTTTTTTGAATGAGCCTGATTATTTTTATGCTACAACTTTACACACATGAGAATAGGTAATTGACCTCACTAATCAACAGTCAGAGGTCATCTCAGTTTTTGATACCTAAGCACAAAAATAAACTTATTTATATTCTGCTGTCATAAGAAAAATAAAACCCGGACAAGAGCGAGTCGGACTCGCCCACCCTACGCATTTCCGTACAAATTTGTAGGTACATATTACTTTAAATAAATATAGTCTATTTCAGACTTTTCTCTATACTTGTAGTATAAGACGGTATTACTTGCCAAATTTCATAGTTCTAGGTCAACGGGAAATACCCTATAAATTTTAATTCCCATGAGTGTCGAAATATACGTTTTTTGTGTCATAAAAGGCGGTATCTTTTTATTACGTTAACATAGAAGTTTGATTTTTTCACAGCTTCAAGGGACTATAGAATTAAGTATATGTACCTATAGTTTTAATTTCAACTCGATACCTCCACGTGTACCCGAGATAAAGGGTCTTGATAGACAGACGGACGGACAACAAAGTGATCCTATAAGGGTTCAGGGGGGCTAAAAAGGCCACTTTAGGAAAATCATAATATTAATCACACAATGATCTGTCAAATTTCATTTTTATCTTTATCGCTAACGCATTAGGTTCAAGGTTGATTGGGAAAATTTGACAGTGACAGGTAACGTGATTTGCTTTCTGATTCTGCTAAAGTGGCGTTTTTAGACCCGCCGTTTTTTTCCTTTTGAGGTACGGAACCCTAAAAAGGACATATCTACACAAAACGAAGTAACCGATTTCCAACATTAAGAAAATAATTTAAGGTCAAACATCGGTTACTTCGTTCTTTGTCATCATCTTGTCTTATGACGGCATTATTATATCTTCACTCTTTGAATCTATCTATACTAAAATATAAAGCTGAAGAGTTTGTTTGTTTGCTTGAACGCGCTAATCACAGGAATATCGGTCTGATTTAAAAAAATCTTTCAAAGTTAGACAGCCCATTTATCGAGGAAGGCTATATATAGGGTATAATCATCACGCGAAGACCAATAGGAGTGGAGCAGACGAAGTTGCGCGGGTCATCTAGTAAGGAATAAATGTTTTGTTTTTTACTTTTACAGAAACCAAAAATGGATCAAAACAAGCAAATTTACTATTTGAAAGTTTTGTTCGTTGGCGGGATTGCATTGGGTAAGTTATTAACTGTCAATATTTTTTTTTAGTTCACTCATTCTATTTAGGATAGAGTCATGGCACCTTTGTAATCAAGCTAAAATTGCTCTTAAGACTCCTGATGAAATTGAAAACCTTATACAGGAGGCCTGCTGGAAGAGTACACCCTTACTAGACCCTAAAAAGCGGATAAATAACTATCCCCTTGAAATAAAAAAAACGGCCTTAGTAAGACGGACGCTGCTCCGTGTCTGGCAACTGAGCAGACTTACAACCGATAAAACGAAGTTTAACAAGCAAGCGTCACATCTTAGGGAAATGCTATAGATTTGGCAAAATGAGACCCTTAAGGCTCAACTGAAATCGCTTATACCTACTGCAGCCACTGGTTGCTCATTGTGGAAATTTAAACAGACCACAGCTGGCAAAACCTCCACTGAGACACAAAAATGGCTGGGCCCGTACGTAACAAGAAAAGGCAAACTTGTTCGCAGAATATTTATCGAATGTGTTCAACCCGATTCTATTCTAATCCAGCCTATACAAATGTCGCTCTTACTTGCACCGGTCACAGTTCAAAAAGTTTGGAGGACTATTAATAACCTCAAAGACAAAAACGCACCAGGGTATGACCTCATTACAAAGGAAATTTTGAGAGAACTTCCAAGAAGGGCAGTAGTTTTCCTTACCATGCTGTATAATGGAGCACTAAGGGTTCAAAACTTTCCATACCTTTGGAAGGTGTCACAAATCCTAATGATACACAAGGCAGGGAAACCGGCAAACCAGGCCACCTCCTATAGGCCCCTCAGCCTCCTATACAACCTATATTGTCAAAAGTCTGTGAAAAATTGTTCCTTCATCGAAGTATGCCTCTATTAGAAATCAATAATTCCATCCCAAATCACGAATTTGGATTTAGACAGCAACATTCTACTATCGAAGTGATGTTTGTCTGCCTTTTAGGACATCCAGCAGGCATTTGATAGGGTCTGGCACGAGGGTCTTCTCTGTAAGATAAAAACAAGTCTTCTGCACAGCTACTACATTTAGCTGAAATCCTATCTCACAGAGAGAATCTTTCAGGTGAAGGTATCTGAATCGACTTCTAAATTCTACAGTATAAAAGCAGGTGTGCCCCAAGGATCGGTATTGGAACCTATTCTGTATACCTTAAACACCTCAGACCTACCACAGTTAGACAGTCATGACTGCTACTTTTGCCGATGACACAGCCATAATCGCGAGTAATAAGCAGTCTGAGCTGGCCACAGAGCAACTTCAACAAGGCCTTGACACTATTACAAAGTGGCGTCAAAAATGGAAGATTACGGCTAGCGCAACATAGTCAGTGCAAGTCACTTCACTTTGGAGAGAAAACTGCCCGCCTGTACGCCTTGAAAATTCTACATTACCACACAAAGACTGTGAAAGGTATCTGGGCATACACCTGGATCACCGCTTGACGTGGAACCAGCATATAAAATGCAAGGGAGAAGAACTCAATATACGGCACCGAAATCTCTACTGGATGCTGGGTCAAAATAGCAAGTTATAGCTAAAAACAAAGTACTAATTCACAAGTCTATACTGAAACCAACTTGGACATAATTATGGCATTCAGCTTGGGCAGTGCAAGTTATTACATAGCAATATTGTAAAGAATGCAGAACGCAATATTAAGGACAATAGCACATGTTCCATGGTTGGTCACTAATTCCGAAATCCACACGCACCTAAATATGACTGTAGCGGCATCAATGCCACCACAAGAAAAACCAACGAAGCAAATCTACATCGCAACAAAAAGAACCGCGACATCTATCCAACTAGCAGCAAACTACTACGTCAAAATCCTGCATCGTGCAAGCAGAGTTTACCGTGCGATTTGAACATATACATCAGCCCGAATATCAACTATCGGGCAGTTGCCCGCCAGACATAACAACTGTCTGGTTGGAGGATCCTCCCATTGTCAATTGAGGTTTGCGGACCTTACTCTCTGTAACGCAACCCTCTAAATGACCACTATAAAAGAGGAAAGGTCCCACAAGGTGGACCGATGACCTGGTAAAGGTCGCGGGTAGCCGATGGATGCGAGACGCACAGGACCGCTCGTTGCGGCGACGCGCGCGGGGAGGCCTATGTCCAGCTGTGGACGTCTTTCGGCGGATATGATGATGATGATTAAAAGAGGAAATTGAGGCCTCAACAAAAAAATATCAAAAGCGGATAATAAAAACATTAACCTCCGAAAAAACTGAAAAGTTAAAAATAATAAACCTTTTTACAAAAAATAAGCGGTTTTTACGTTAACTTAGAACTATGATTTTTTCACAGCTTCAAGGGACCGTAGTCCTGAGATGAAGGGTCTTGACAGACAGACGGACGGCCAACAAAGTGATCATGATAAGGGTTCCGTTTTTTCCTTTTGAGGTACGGAACCCTAAAAACACAAGTATTCAAATATAGGCACACCACCACAAGTTAGCTATCAGCCACTGCTTGCCATAACATAGGTGGCTAAACCTGAAAACTGCAATAAAAACAATGCAACTCAAAGCCCTTATTCTCTTTAATGTTTACAAAGTTATTCGCTTCAGATTACAACTTGTAAGAAAGCATTATTGTTTCTCCAAATTGTTTATAAAGTGAATGACCTATAACATCTCACTAACCCAACTACCCACAAGTCCAAACCTTAGGTAGGTTTGGACTTGTGGGTAGTTGGGTTAGTGTATTACATTGAAGTACAGTCAAAACAAACTATGTTAATTTCTACTTTCTTTTCTCTTTTTCAACTTCGACACTCAAATAATATTAATTTTTAACTGAAGATTGACATTGGCACTTTGACTTATTTTTTGGGTTCCGTACCCATAGGGTAACCAACGGAACCCTATTACTAACCCTCCGCTATCCGTCCGGCCGTCCGTCCGTCCGTCTGTCTGTCAGCGGGCTGTATCTCAAGAACCGTAATAGGTAGACAGCTGAAATTTTCACAGATTGTGTATTTCTATTGCCGCTATAACAACAAATAATAAAAATTGAGGTTTATGGTACGGAACCCTTTGTGTGCGAATCCGACTCGCACTTGGCTGGTTTTTTTTTAAATAAAACATGGCACACTGCCTTTATTTTATGGTTGCCAACCCCAAAGGGAATAGACCCTGTGGTGTTCATAAGAATCACTTGTTATAGTTTTGAGGTTTAGATTAAAACCACTCAATTGTGCAACTCGAAGGTACCGTCTAGTCGCCCGAAGGGCTAGTTCAAGACTGCATTACGACGTAGCTGTCGAGCTGCTGCTACATTTATTGTATATATCACAGATCCTTTGTTTGATCAGCTTGATTTAACCATTTGTTTTAAGAAAGTAAAATAAGCCACCACTTTATTAAGAACTTCGCAGAATAATAGTGTTTAATTTATATAAATGGTTAAATCAAGCTGAGAACTATTATTAGAATACAATCTACTGAATTTATCAGTAGATTGTATTCTAATAATAGTTCTCAGCTTGATTTAACCATTTATATAAATTAAACACTATTATTCTGCGAAGTTCTTAATAAAGTGGTGGCTTATTTTACTTTAACATGTGATTAGTTAATTTTTAATTATTTTCATTGTTGTTCTCACACGGCGACTTTACCTACAAATCTATATCTATACTAAAAGATAAAGCTGAAGAGTTTGTTTGTTTGCTTGAACGCGCTAAACTCAGGCACTACTGATTTGAAAAATGATTTCAGTGTTAGATAGCTCATTTATCGAGGAAGGCTATTTATATCATCACGCTAAGAGCAATAGGAGCGGAGCAGATGAAGTTGCGCGGGTCAACCAGTATCTTCATAACGTGAAACTTTAGTGGACCATATTGCTAATATTTCGTTGTTTGTTTGAGTGTCCTCTACCTATACTTATAAAGGCTGGTGGCTATATAAAAAAATATTCGAACACCTCTCAAAAACTAGGATTTGTAGTTGAAAAATCCAGGACGAATCAGTTTAAAAACAAAATGCAGTAATAGAGAAGCAATAGTGTATGTAGTACATATTATATCAATGGATATGACTGAATAATATGATTAATGGTTTTGGTAAAAATATTGGAATAAAATTATACGAGTTGAAAACGAGTTATTGAAATATACGGCACCACCAACATAAAATGAACACTATACTTAGTAACTAATTCTTTAAATTTAGGTTAGGTAGTACTTTTTTAACGAATTCTAATATTAAAAATGTAGTTATTTATTTTTATTATAATTTTGAATCCCACCGATTTCCTCAGTATTTGTGGTTGAGGTACAAAATAATCATACAACAATAATTGGTCATTGGCTTTATATCTAAATTAGGTGCAGTAGCTGCAATTTTCAGATCTAGCTAAGTTCTGAAGGTTGCAGCTACTGTTATTCGCAGTAAATTTTCCTTTCTTTCTTTCGACCACTGGTCTGTGGGACCACAGGTGGCTACTTAAAACTATCCAGGACATCCCAGTACATTACAAAAACCAGGACATCTCCTGGGAAAACAGGATGGTTGGCAACTCTACCTTATTGCAGTTTATGCAGGATTTCTTTACTTCAGGTAAAATTTATCTCACTAGAAAAACCCCTTAGACAAAAATTATGTTTGTTGTATTTAATACTTAAATAAAAGGTGATTTAGCAAAGCCATTCTTCCTTTAGAATTTACAAGTATCGTAAAAAATTACAAAATGAAAACAGTCGTGTGAATATTTTGGTGTACTACATAATATTTAAACAATACCTACCTACTTGTTTCGTTGACTCAGTATACGAGCGGTAAACAAAAGCGTGTACTGTGTAAGTAAGGCACAACAGGCAGGGTATTGTTTTACACATTATTTATAGTTGAGCTTTTAGAGTGAGCAAATATGTCTAAAAAAGTTTTCGTTGCTAACGTAGCACTCCTTTTGTTGGTTGCAGGCTCCGGGAGCTTGGACTTTAATAATAAGGTCATTTGGATGAATAGTATAGGTAAGTAATTGTATATATAATTCTTGTATAGATGTGTGCCTTGTATTAAAAAAGCTCATCCCTCATACTAAATAGTTAAAAAATCCACGCCAGCTTTTTAAATTGTTTTCAACAATCTAAAAATAAATTCACACTGATTGTCCTTTGATACACTTGGACCTGTTCTACAGAAACCATGAATTTATCCAGGCTAAAAAATAGCATTACTTATAACCTTTATTAGTACCTATACCTTTTTATTAAAGTTTCGTAACGGGATCAGCACTTCCAGAGATTATCTCCTACATAAAAACAGAATTTCAACTCAATAATAATAATATTAGTCACGCGGTTGGATAAAGGGCCTGACACAGAAGGCAGTACTCCTCGATACGGCTCGTATTGTGAGGAGGTTCCTTTCTCTGGAGCCCTAACCACCGGTAGCTTGGACCCTGCTCCCGACACCGGCGGACTACTATTGTTAAATGTGTTTTTTTTTAACGATATATTTAAAAAATGTAATTTATATGTATAATAAAAAAACGAATAATAATACTAGTCAAAACAATATGATATTCTTTGCAGCGCGATACGTGCTCTACATATTGACTGTGCGTGCAATTTACGGTGCCTGCGCGGTGGCTTACAACGTGGGACACAAAAAGCGCGCCATAGACGCAAAACTGATGAAACAAGTGAACGGGCAACATGTCATGATGTTCCTCGCGGCCCTCGGCATCCTACTTTATAACGAGCAGACTTTGGTTGATAACAGCTTCTTTTTTATTTTGCTCGCGACTGTGGTTGCTGAGTATCCGGAAGTTGTAAGAGTAAGTACCGTTTTGTTATTATTTATCAATACTTTTTTTACTTTTGATAGGCACGCGTTTGACCACTATCTCACCTGATGGTAAGCGATGATGTGGTCAAAGATGGAGCACGCTTGCCTAGAAGTAACTTATTCACTCTTGACTTAAAGACTCCCAGGTTGTAGCTATCAGGAAACACAGACTCCGGCAGGGAATTCCACTCCTTAGCTGTACGCACTATGAATCAAAATCAAAACGTTTTGTGAGTGTGGGTGGAATGTCCACCATGTCGCGATGCCGCATCGCCGTTCGTCTTGTGGTCCGATGATGGAACGGGCTTGACGGAATTAAATTATGCAATTCCGTCGCACATTCCCCAATGTGCAATCAGTAGAAAACCGACAGGCTAGCAACTCGGCGTCGATGCTCAAGACCGCCGCCGTTGATCCTCTTGGCTCGTTTCTCAATTGACTCAAGAGCATCAAGCTGATATCTGGCAGATCAATCCCAAAGATGAGAGCAGTACTCCATACACGATCGAACTTGCGCTTGATAGAGTTTGAGCAGCTGTTCCGACGTGAAGTACTGTCTTACCTTTGCTAGGATCTCCAACTTTTTTGCAGCCTCTTGAGCTTTTGCCTCTATGAAAGGGCCAAAATTGAGGGTACATGTTAATGTAACACCAAGAACCTCGGAAAGATGGAGCAGGGTGGAATTGGCTCCTTTTAGCGGAAAAAAATACACGCTTGGGGTCTTAGCAGCATTGAAGTTGACCAGATTGGCATCGCCCCATTCAGAGACAGCCTGTAAGGACACGTACAAACGCTCAACCATACTTAATGCTACAATCTCACCTGACGGAAAGCGATAATGTGGGCGATGATAGAACATGCTCGTCTTCCAACTGCTCTAGTCAGTACCATTTCATCAGCGAAAGCGATTGTCGAAATGCCAAAGTATAAGGAATTGATCACGTATCATTTTGACAACCTTTGTCTATCCCATACATTTTTGTCGTTTTGACAATCACCTTCGCCACGCTAACGAAGACAGAATAAAATTTTTGGTCATTGCCTAGTTGCCTACTTACGTCTATTTTAAGATAGATAGATAGATATATTTATTTTGTATTTTGTTTTTTAACCCCCGACGCAAAAACGACAGGGTGTGTGTGTGTCTGTCTCAGTGGCGTGCCTAGGGTTTCAAAATAAGGCAAGCCCAATAAAATTTTAACCGATTTCAAAAAAAGAAACTTCAGTTTTCGACTGAGTATGTAGGTACCTTCGTATGTATCATCGCAATTTTCTCAGATGTCTCAATTCGTTGTTTACCAAAATTACCGAAAGAAATCATTGCACACAGGTGTTTATGGGAATTTGCGTGCCTTTTAATGGCGCCAGATATGTTATTTAAATCATTATAACCAGATGTATTCCAAACGGAATCTTCATTCGAAAAAAATAGGCAGCACCATGAACACAACTTATTAGTGTGCGAACAGCCAACAATCCAACTAGTTTTATACACTGATCTATTAAATTTTCGTTTATGCGATTTACTAGTCTGAGAAAAACACAGATTAGGCGTCGGTTTTAATGAAGACATTAACTGTTTTTTCTGAGCAAAGTTTAAAGATTTTACCTTATCTTCGCCAATCAAAACTTGAACGCATTTTAAATCCTCACAAGGTACAATTACCTCCATTGTTGTAGGTAAGTCACCAAAACAATTGTATCACTGAGAAAATCTAAGAAACACACAAAAAACTTTAACAACATAACTTTTCAACTCTCAACCAAATAAAACTGAAGTGAGTTGCACTCCGGTGTCAAGAACTACTTACGCAGAGTTGCAGTGTTGTCATTTAGGCAAAAAAAGTCGCCAGGTATATGAAAAATCTAGCTAGATGTCGCAAATTTTTTATTTTCAAGATATTGCTTGAATATTTAATTTCGTTATTTTAAAAAGTTGCTAGTTTTCATTGTTGCTAAATCTTAAAAAAAGTCCCCAAACTCGATAAAAATCTCTAAGATCTCACAACGTCGCTAAAACGGCAACACTGCGGAGTTGGCAAGGTGACAAGGTCACGCATACGCGTGCAACTTCATACGCATGCACGGCTTAATCTTCCATACTGATCGATTTTTAGACGCACAAGGTTAGAACTCGTTATACGGCACATCGCTATAAGTGCGAAAGTGACGGAGATAGTATTTGAAAGCCCGGTAAAAGCCGGTACGTGTAAGCGAGATAGCTATATGTAGATGCTGCAAATGCGAAACCCTGCGCGCGAACAATCGCGATGTGTAGTTATGTAGTAATGTGGCATAGGTAGATACTTTGTGTTATTTTGATAAGAATTAAGCGCGCGAACTTTTAAATAGTTCGGGTTTGATATTGATTCTCTATCGAGCATTTTAGTAAGGCATGCCGGGCTTTGTGGCTGATATGAAGGTACCGCCACTGGTCTGTCTGTGGCATCGTAGCTCACGAACGGATGAACCGATTTTGATTTTGTTTTTTGTGTTTAAAAGGTGAATAAGTCGGGAGTGTTCTTAGCTATGTTTGATGAAAATCGGTCTAAGATGGCCGCCGCCACAAAATAGCGGATTACATATTTTTTCAGAACTCCCTCAATATGGATATCAAATGAAAGGGCTTGACTAGTAGAATAATTTACACTATATTGAAGGGGAGTTTAAAAAGCATGAAATAAAAATTAAATTTTTAATATAGAGCCTATGCACATGGTGTATTTTTAACGCGCCGAGGACGCACGTTTTACGAACGCGCGCTGTCGGCACTGTAGATGACCAAAAAGCAGTACCTTCTGTCAGCATCAGAATTTCGTTTAAAGCGTATTAGTGCGCGTCACCTACACGTCGTCGACGCGTTAAAAAAACGCCGTGTGTAAAAGCCCTAAACCTGTATGGGACGGAAAGTAAATCTGCGATTTAAGACTGACCATAGGTCACCTCATTAACTATCTCCACCACAAATTACAGGAGAATAAGAGAAAAGTATCAGTGAACTACGCAGTGGGAATGGCCAGCAGCTACTTCGAAGGTTACCTGATGCATATTCTGCCATCGGACGGCGGCAAGTTCTTCGGCTTCCTGAACAACATGCGCGTGTACGAGGACCGCCAGGGGGTGGTGTTCCCCGTCAGGAAGCTGTTCATCGTGGCCACCAAGTCGCTGTACAGTCCGCCCGCGCTCGAAGACCTCAACCCACCCGATAGGGATGATGTGGCAAAGCTGGAGGCTTGTAGTGTAAGTATTCATAATTTTGATGACTTTGTTTTCATCAGGAACTGTCTGGAATATCTTTTTATTTTTTTATTTCGATATTCTTTTGACCACTATGTGACCAGACGGTAAGCGATGATGTGGGCGATGATTTGCCTAAAAGTAACCTATTTTCCCATGACTTAAAGACCCCCAGCAGGAAATACTGATTTTGGCAAGAAAATCCACTCCCTAACTGTACACACAATTAAAGTGGTACGAAAACTATACGTGCGTACGTCTGGTTCAACATGAACATTGTTCATTTTGACACCCACATTTTGCAGGTGTGGATACAACTCTTAGTCATTCAAGTTTATTATTTTACACGATTTACCTGCCAAACCTGTCACCACTTCCCAGTGTTTAAGCTGGAAATAAGTAGCGAATCTAATTCTCCAGCAACACCCGTCATGTCTGTGAGCGTTATTTTCGTCACTTAATTTAACAAACACACTTATTGGGGCCCCAGGCGGCAAAATCGAATATATGTAGATGAATTTTCGGGAAAAGGTCGCCCGACTATGCCATTCGAGTTCTGGCGATCAATTGTTTTAGTTTAGTAGTGCTGATAAAATACAACATGTGTAGTAATTGATTCGGGCCGGCCTTGTCGTTCAAAAAATGCTTCCGAAACGATTGTGCCGGCCCGCTTATGATGTGTGTAACGCCCCTAAGACCCCATATATCCCAAAAATAATTCCATAACACCTTTTAGTACCTGTAACTTTTCATTCCAGCCCCTAACCGAGATAGAAAAGGACGTGGCCGGCGTAAAGAACCGCATCTATAAGCAATTCGCGTACAAGATATACCGCCCCAACCGTCTGCCCGTCTGCGTGTCTGCCGTGGGAGGCACGCCCATGCACACGCTCTACAGGGTGCTGAAGAACAGGGACCTCAGCGGAGGTTTAGTTATTTTCCTAACAATTTCTAATATTGGTAACAAAGGCAAAATCTGATAACTGCCAGAAAGGCACAAACACTTACACATTTATGAAGCCTACCAATGAGGGATCTTAGAAGTCCACACTTACTATTATAACAATTATGGTCCGTTTTCAGTGCTGGCAGGTATCAACCGCGAGGAGATAGTGGCAGACTTCTTCAAGGCTCTGCAGAAAATTATAGATAAGAGCCCAGAGTGCAGGAACAAGTGTGAACTCATTTACTTCGATGGTAAGGTTTTTTTCGTACGAACCGTATCTCACAGTAGTGCCTTTTGACATTGATAGCTCACTAAAGATGATTTTCGTAGTTTAATTGCCTGTTTCACGATGTCCAAATATCCATGCGTTACTGAATGAATTCAAAGTTAGACTTGAATTTGTATGAGATGATCTGCCAAGTAAGTTAATCAAAGGTGGTGAAACAGCCTTCCTCGATAAATGGGCTATCCAATACTAAAATATTTTTCCATTTCGGAACAGTAGTTCCTGAGATTAGCGCGTTCAACCAAACAAACAAACTCTTCAGCTTTATAAGCTAAAGATCTTCACTTCATCATAAATCTACAGTATACTGAATGTTTCCAGATACAGATCGGGACCTGAACCTAGCTGACGTGTTGTTGGACAGAATTCGTGAGCTGGAACCGAACTTCGAAGAAATAATCGCACAGAGGAGGTAGACACTAAAATTACACAGGTCTATACTAGTAAGGTTGGGGTAGTTAAAGGTAAACAATCCTGATGTGTCCATTTATTTAAAAAAAAACCGGTCAAGAGCGAGTCGGGCTCTCGCACCGAGGGTTCCGTGTAAATTTGTAGGTACGTATTATAATAGTTCAGGAATCAAGTCTCGCAGTTTTTTCCGAGCTAAGAATCTATCGCGGAGGCTTCATATCGTAAGGTCCCGTCAGCACCTTTGGTACGGAATATACAGGCCTGATCCGCCGTCGAACCGTCCAGTACTTCGCAAGTACCAAATTAGTTCAAGACAGTTCTACGATAAATGCTTAATGCACGATTAACGAACCAGAACCTATCAGATTTAACGACTTTGAACCTTGGCAGATACTTTAGAGACCGAACCTAAACCCCTAACGAACTACAACGCTTTGCATCAACGCTGTTTAAAATCGTATGAGGGTCTTTCTCCAATGGAAAATATTAACACCGCGACTCAGAAAAACGCGCCATCAGTGCAAAGCCATATATCGACCATTTCGTAAACTGACAAAATATTTGGCAGCGGAATACGTTAAATAAGAACGTATGTTACGAAACGATAAGGTATAAATATGTATACTTTTATTTTGGTACGTATTGAAAGTTTAACAAATACCTAACAATTTGATACGTTGTTATTTTCATACTTTCGTGCATTTTATTTTTTCTCAATAGGTGGCGCTCTGACTGATCAGAATGCATTAGGAAATTTCTTCCTAAACTTAAAAATTCAATATCTTTTGATTTTGTGGGTCGATTTTGATGAAGTAAACACTTAATGTTACTCGGGATAACACTTGATTTTTTTAAGTACCTAGATTTTGCATCCAATTAGTGGTTTATTATGCTCGGTGATTGATTAAGTACTTTAAATAAAGACTACATTTTTATGATTTAATTACAAATGTATAGTTTGTAGACTTTTCCCTATACTTGTAGTATAAGACGGTATTATTTGCCAAATTTCATAGTTCTAGCTCAACGAGAACTACCCTATGAATTAGGATTCCCTTGAGAGTGTCGAATTATACGTTATTTGCGGCATAAACGGCCGTATCCTTTTTTACGTTAACTTAGAACTTTTCCCAGCTTCAAGGGACCGTAGACCTGAGTACATGGTTTAAATTCCAACTCGATACCTCCACGCGTTCCCGATATAAAGGGTCTTGACAGACAGACGGACAGACAAAGTGATCATATAAGGGTTCCATTTTTTCCTTTTGAGGTACGGAACCCTAAAAATCAGTTTAATAATCATATGCAACTAAAAATCAATATAAATACAACAATAACGATTACTACATCAATTGAACCATTGATATGTGTTTGTGCAAAAACTCGCATCAAGATTGTTTACCTTTATTAACCTAAACCTTTCTTGTATGGGTGCTAAACATGAGCTCTAAACGCAACGTTTGGATAAAACTCATGTGCCATATGAAAGACAGGGTACTGTTCAAAATTTAGAATAAAAAAACTTGTACTGCGTTTTAGAGTTACATAGTAATTTTGGTAGAAACCTGGGAATGAAAGAAAAAACATAAAATATTTAGTTATTTTTTTATTGATATTGTTAATCATCAAGAAACCTAGTCAGTTCGACGGGGACATTATTTTTTATAAGTTTTTATTTCGTTTAATATTTTTGGAGTAATCATTTTTAAAATCACTTAATGTCGTAATTTTCCATGGGACATGATAGTGATCGTTTGTGTGAATCTGCTTTAGAAAGTTTTATTTACTACTATTTTATTTTTAAGTAAAAATCGATCTTAAAATGTTACAAACTATTTACAATTAGAATTAAATTCTAAATTTCTTGTTTGTTTTGTGTCCATCGGTGGACATTTAAAGTTGTAAACTTAAAAATTGCATAAAGCCGTGCTTAGCGCATACCAATCTACCTGCTTAAGTTATCATCTGTATAATAATAAGTGAAACCATGTTATAAATAAGGATTATAATAATTTTATTGCATAATTTGGCAGATTATGAGACTGTAGTTTGAGCACATGAAATATTTTTCTGACTTTCAAAACATTGCTATTCACATAAATTAAAAGAGTTGTCATTTTGTTTAGTTGTTAATGTTATGATTTAATAATTTGCATTTTTTATTGGCTCTTTTGCTGACTATACCATGCCCAGGGCGAGAAGATTGACTGTGTCAACAGTCAATCTCGAACGCAATTGATCGTGGATCGCGTTCGAGATTGACTGTGAACGAGCGTCGGGCGGCCTTAAACTTAACGACCGAATTCGGTCGGTAGGCGATCGGTAACTATGTCTAGACTGCCTCTGTCTCTGCCTTTCTGTTAAGCCAGAAGACGCTTGTAAATTAACTTCCCTTGTAGTAATAGTGCCTTATTGTGAAAGCTATGTACAGAACAGTTACGATATTAAGAACCAATTAAGCAGATTCTTAATTAAGAGGGAACTCTAGTCGTTAATACGTGTCTCTATCATTTTCTTTTTTCCAAAACATAATTACTTAAAAACCCGAAAAAACAACCCGTTTTTACCGCCATGTTCAGACGACTATCAAACAAATTTGATAAGTTTTTAACAAAATAGAAAATAATAGAAGCATAGATGTAGTCTCATAATTTTTATAGATCAGTTTTGAAGAAGAAAACAGCGGAATACAAAACATCTTTTGGTCAAGGTTTTTATAGGCAAATCAGCCTCTGCTGCAGTTGTCGCTTTCGCACTTTACTTGACAGGGAGCAGCGCGACGGCATCGGCAATAGTTTCTTCAAATACTAAGTCCCCTCTTAAGTCATTTATAAGAAATTATAGAGGAGCTTGGAGCAAAATATTAACAGCTGCATGGGTCCATCATGTGTTTTGCAGTTTTATACGCATTGTCTGTGGTTGCCTAGTTCTAGTAAAGTTATCGTTTCAATATTCCCCCTTTTACTAATTTCCAGTGGGTAGTAGGCGACTAGGCGAGAAATCCGTAGATATATAATAACGCTTTGAGCCTTGTATTTCAAAGTAAAGCAACGAATTGCTAAGGTTGGTCTACCGAACTCCTTCGAGCCTGGAAAAGCACGTTTTAAGCCTTGGGGTATCTTTGGCAGTTGTTACGGGTGTTCAGAAGGCAGACAATTTTACACAATGTCTTGCCAATGGTTACCCAGTTTGCTTGGTTGTGGAGATCAGGTACGATGTTGCTCTTTGAAAAATACTGGAATAAGTATAAGCCGACCCTAACTTAGTTTGCAAAAGGCAGAATGATGAAAATCAAATTTTAATTAAGAATCTTTTTAAAAGGTGAACATTTACATGTTTGTGAATAAACTATTGTTGTTTTATTAAGTATTGGCTCAAAGACCGACAGCTGTTAGTTGTTAAATAAACAAATCAAAGATTCCTTTATTAATGGTTACACACCTGTTATTTTTTGCATTCTGTTATTTAAAGCAAATATGACATGATTGTACACTAAGTACTTTTAATAAAGCTTTATTTTATATAGTCCATGGTTGTTTTATTACATTTTATCGCTCTTTGTAATTCTGGAAAATATTGGTTATCACCTACGTCCTGTCTACGTCTATGAGAATGGAATGTGTCCCAATAACCTCTAAGATACGCACGAACCTTCTCATGAAAACGATTGGATCATCTTCTTTTTTCAAAAGAAGGAAAGACTATTTGGAAAGTAGTCACTCCTAAAAAACAAACTATGGTAACTAAAGGTTTAGTCTGTTCACGAGTTTTTAGGGTTCTGTACTCAAAGGGTAACCAACGGAACCCTATTACCAGCAGCGTAGCGAAGGAGGGGCGGCCCGCAACGGTTGTCACTCTAAACGTTTGACGCAATGAAACCTATCGGGAGCGGGGTGCAGACACTAAACTCATCAAAATGACTATGTTTATGTAGGAATGATCAAAAGAAAATAAAACCTTTTCAGAATGCGTGAATTTTTGAGTTCGCTTCGCTCGTTCTTGTGTCCCGACTCCTGCCCTCTCTCAGTTAATGTTTCTTGCCTCAGTCCACAAAGTGACTTCTATTTAAGCATAAATGATCAAAAGAAAATAAAACCTATCCGAGATGGGATGCTAAAAATTTCGAGGTTTTATTTGAAAGTATGATATAAGAAAATTCACCAGAACGAAAGGCGCAACTCATAATTGGAGGTGTCATTTGTGGGGTGACACCAAATTATCCGCACCGGGTGTCACCCATGCTAGCTATGCCACTGCCTTTTACGAAGCCTCCTCTGTTCGTCCGTCTGTCTCTCTGTCAACGGGCTATATCTCAAGAACCGTAATAAAGGTAGACAGTTGTTTTTCCTGAGTGTGTATTTCTATTGCCGCTATAACAACAAATAATAAAAATGTATTTAAATTAAAATCTATAGGTGACACCCATACAAGAAACTATTTTTTCGGTTTATAGTACGGAACCCATTGTGTGAGAGCTCGACTCGCAGTTGGCCAGTTATTTAACTTTGACCGTCAAACTGCTAAGAATGAAGAAAAAAAAATAACTTTCATTTAAAAAAGAAACTAGTTAAATATAGAATAACGTCGCGTTCGGTGCGCTTGCCAAATCTGATATGTGCATTTCTATGATATTTTCTTGTTATTAAATATCCTTAAAAATCGAGTACACTAACGGTACATTTTTATCATTTTCACTTGTATCTCAGTTTATGTGGTTCATACGGCATTTTGAAATTATGAATTAGTCAACTAATCATCAAATCAATTAGATTATTATCTCCCTTGTCAACTTGATGAAAAATACATATCAGATTTGGTAAGCGCACCGACGATAAATCAAGTTAAAACTGTTGTTAATGTAGTAATTATGAAATAAGAAGTTGGAAAAAAATATATAAAACATTTACAATAAACCGATACTTTCTTAAAAGGCTAGATGCCAAGTGACAGCCCTAGTTTGTTGTTTTGTCAACTGTCAAGACATTAAAAAAATAAATTTCAAAACACATTCACGTGTGCGGTGCGGTGCTTTTTGTTTTAAAAAAGATTAATGATCCAATAAATTAGTAAAAAATGGGTAAACGTAAATTTGATGGTGAAAAGGATAAGTCGCCTAAAAAGGCTAGGAAGAGCGAATCTGAAGACGTTGAAAATATGGACGAAGTACAACCTCAAAATGAAGTGGTAACCGATAATAAACAAGTATTTGTTTCGAAAAAAGATAGTTTTGATGTTAAATATTTCCGCAAAGAGCTAGCAGCTAAGCAGGGTCAGACAATGGGTAAGTTTAAACTATTCATTCTGCTGAATTATAATAATTTAGACACTGAACTAAGGAATGTGCCAATGTGCAATTTTAACCATTTCTAAGGTGTATCTAGATTAGTCTGAATTAGTAAAGCTAGTTTTAAATACAACGAAGGGGTACTGCCGGTCTTCTCGGCTGATTGAGTGTATCAACATTCCTGTCTTACGTCTTGTTTTTGGCCCAGGTTGCTGACACGTAAAACATAAATAATTATTTAATAGCTTGTCTCTGGCAAATAAGCTAAAGTACGGCCAACGAGAAGCGATACCAAATGTAAACAAAACACATGCAAGGTCATTGGGAATAGCAGGGGTGCGTAACTTTTTTTGGAGAAGTAAAATCTGTTGATTTATCTCTCGACGTACTTGGTTGTGGCTCCATCATTAACCACTCTTAATAAAAACAAACAATGATCAACAAAAAATAACTTAAACAAGAAATAATTAAATAAACAACAAAATAATAACAAAACTTTAACAAATAACTTGTATCACCACGAGCGCGTTTCGAAACAGAATGAATCTAAAATGGCCGCCCGAATTGTTGGCGAACCCGTCTTGACGTTGTCATGTTTTTGTCGGGAGAACGAGACATTACGACAAAGGCACAAGATGGAAAGAGATAGATATTAGATTGTCAACGCCGCAGTTGTTTTTTAGGTTAATGACCTTTCGTATCGCTTCTCGTTGGCCGTACTTTAGCAATATCTTTCAAATTAATTTTCAGAAACGTAAACAAACACTGAAATAGGCAATGCTATGTAAAGTTGTTTAATATACAACTTAACTTGCTATAATTTGTGTTCACAGCTCTCACACAGTTCCTGCAAGTCTGCCTTAACCCTGACAGCCCAGCGGACTACTTACTGGAGTACCTCAAATGTGGTGGCAACTCCCATGAAATACTACGGCAGATCACTCCAGACAGTAAGAAAAACCTCACTCTAGCCACACCAGTCTTTCATATCTTCCATCTGATCATTGTCAAAGTGCAGTCTTCTCTGCCGCACATGATCACAATCACGGAGGAAGCATGCCGCTACTTCCTCAACACATTCATGTCAACTATTGAGATTATGATCAGTGAGAGTTCTGGTCCTCGTCACAGGAAAGTAGTCCTTAAATTATTGACTTCTATGGTCACATTGAATTCAGATTTAGGGGTTGAAGTGCTCAACCAGGCACCCTTAACTCCCAAGCATTTGCAGCATGTTGTTGAGAAGCCCAACTTCAAGGAAAAAGATAATGTGAGAACTTCATTTGTTCACTTTATGACATCTTTCTTGATAGAAGGTCACCTGCCTTTGATAAAGGCTCTGTTGGAGAAGCAAGGTTTGCTTGCCTTAGTTATACCTGGCTTGATCAATGATGAACCAGAGGCGGTGCTAATATTCTTAAATATCTTGAAAAAGAATGTAGTTGATAATGCATTGATATCAAAGAGTCTCAAGTTGAAGACTTTCAGTCATCAAGTCCTACATAACATGTTTAAAGTGTTTTCGTGGAAGGGACCTCCAGAAATAAGCCAGGAGGTGAGAAATGAACTGCGCCCTGAGGTCATGAATTTACTGAGCGAAATAATTGTAACATTATTCACATCACACAAAACAGGTCTATATTTCATTGACAATTCATTAGGAACTGTTGATGCAAATAAGAATCAAAATCTTTACAAAGCTCTGCTCTCATTGAAGAGACCCTGGGAAAATGATCATGAGAGAGAAGTTATCTTGAATATTATCTACAAGTGTCCTGATCTCCATAGGGCCATATTCAGTGTAATGGAACACAGCTTTGAACCCCAACATTCTCCAATATGGGAAAGAACTACAGATTTTACGATCAAGTTACTGAGTAAACTAAAACCAGAAGACATGGTATCAAGGATGACTCATCTCAATCCTGTACAAATTGCAAACTTTGTAAGATTTATAACTTTACCAGTCCCATTACTCAAGTTTATTAAGATCAACCTCGGGAAAGACCAAACAGTATCTTTGTACTGTGTCAAAGTTCTAGTAAAAATGTTGCAGTCTCTAAAGAGATATTTACAGATATTGGAAACCAAGGAAATAGCACAGATAGCTGATTTACATAACAAGCTTGAGTATTTCATTCCAAAGCATTTGCCTACTCCTGCTGCAATAGTTTTGTTAATAGAAAATGTGACATCAGGTAAAACTGATGCTGATACCACTAACGATTATAGGCTTCCTAAAATTAGTGACACAGATGCTTTGATATCTCTAGTTGATTTACTGCTTCTCTACAATGATATCCATTCTGCATACTTTGAGACTTTAGAAGGGACTATAGATATGAAAATAATACTCGATTTCTCTAAAACACTGGACACTGGACATGTAGCTCTCTTGAAGTTCAAGGTAGTATCTCTTTGGCTAACACTAGATGGTGCGGCAATATCTTTGAAGAACCCCATGTTTAAAGAGCTCTTCCTAATCATGTTAGATGTCTACATGAGTGATGATGATGATACATGGATCGAAGCTAAAGAAACTTTGCGCATCTTCTTCAAAAACACTTCAATATTTGAAGGAGATGAAGATGAGATACATCTAATACTGTACACTTTGAGAAACGCTAAAGTAGACCCTTCCTCACTGATAAGCGATATTGTGGAATATGTGTTAGAAAATATAACAGACCTGACAGAATATGTAAGAAATCAGTTAGTACACTTCGAAATTTCTTCAGAAAACACTGAGGATTGTTTGAAAAAGCTATTCAATGATCTAATGGAGAATAAGAACACCGAAGATAATGTATTCTTAGAAAGTAAGATGCCATCGCCGTTCATAGTAGGATGCGTGCAGTATCTACAATCACACAAGGATGCTAAGAAGAATCTGAAACATTTTCTGTCTCTATACATTGCTAATTTACTTCACAGCAACTATACTCCTGAATTAACAGAAGTTTTAATAGGTGATTGTAAGTTAGATGCTAGGAATTATGTCGGCAGTTGGATTGGACAGCCAGTGTCTATCTCAGAAACCATTGTAGGCCAAGATAATATTCTGAAAGCGATATCAACTTCCATTATAGATAATGAAGATGTCTCTTTGAAAGACGTGTTTCCCTTTTTAGAAGAGATCACAGAAGATGGTGACTTTATCATTAATAATGTTCAATACAAAATTGACAATACAACAATAGTGGACAGTTCCGAAATGTTGATCTGGGCGAAATATTTAATATTCTGCACGGTAAGACTGACGAATATGAAGCAGTTGAATGAAGAACAGCAAAAGAAAATAACGGAGTATTTCCAATGCATCATCGAAGTTGGAAAGAAGCATCTTTGTGTAGATGTATGTCGGACAATAATACTGACACTCTTCAAAAATCCGCAGTTCCTCAAGATCTATAAGCCTCTTCATGTTGGCAAAGATTCGTCAAGTTTACACGCTACAGAATTTCTCATGCAAGTTTTGACACAGCACAAAGACATCGTAAACTATTTAAATGACAAACATAAACTGTTAAAATCTTACCAACAAAAGAATTACAACGAAATCGTGAAAGCGTTCATCAAAATTAATAAGAGGAAGAATGTAGACAGTCAATACACGATCCACGTTTTGGAAGTCGTTGGTTTGTCCAGTGAAGATGATATAAAGTTGTTCAATCTAATATTTAGTGCAGACACAGATGCTTGCTTGAGAGACGACAAAGAACCTAGTTTAGTGCTTGAGTTACTAAGATATTTGATAGAGAAATATTCAGAAACAATCAGCTTGGAGTTACAACCAATTGTTTTGAAGAAGAGCATCTCTTTGTACACGAATTTGCTGTCAAATAAAGACGTGAATCCGAATCTAACAAAATTGGAGACCGCATTAACGAAATACTTTGAAAATAAACCGCATCAAGCATTACGTGTTACAGATGAAGATTTCAAGAAGTTCTTCGATGTCAACAACATAAGGAAATCTACCGCCAATCTTGCGGCGGTGCTACTGAAGTTTAATGTAAAACTTTGTAAGATTTTCAAAGATGAAGTCGCTAGACCCGAAATTTTAACCCAAAGAGAAATAACGTTGCCTTTAGGCAATGCTGTAATAAACCACAACCAATTCTTACTCGATAATAAGGAGTTGTTAGCAACTGTGTACAATGAGTATAAATCTAATATCATAAAAATGTTGGAAAAACCTCACAAAGCTGGACAAATCTATGTGACATGTTGGCAATTTATTAGGAAATTAGTTATAGAATGCATGGATGTGCAAGATTGCCTCAAACTGTTTAATAAAATCCACAAATTTGAAGCTGTAGAGTGCAGCCACATTCAAATATTACAAAGTATATTTCTGAAAATATGTGAAAATGTTGCTAAAAAAGATCATCTCATCAACTATTTCTTGTCTATGTTGAATTTGACAACGATAGCACTAAAAGAAATGAAGGTTGATGCGTTAAATGAAATTATCACCAGCACGCATACCGTTATTCAAGTATGCAAAGTGGTCGAAGGATTAGAGACGGAACAAAAAGATGATTTCAAGAAAATGATTGAGAGTGCAATATGGCAGAATTTCTGTAAGGCTACCTTAAAGGATTCTTTGAAAGTGAAGACGGCTGATCAGGGCTACACGATAGGTCCTAAGCTTCTTGCACTGCTCACGGAATTTGTAAAACTCTTGTATCCTGACAGTCACGAAGATATAACCACATTATTTGACATGGTGACTTCGCATTCAGAATTCTTGAATGTTATGCTAAGTCTATACAGCTCGGATATCAAATCGAGGCTGATAGAGTTTCTATACACGCTTATAATGAAGAACAAGACTGTCATGAAAACACAACATATTCCTGTGTACTTAAGCGCGTATCATGCTACTAGGAGTCCATGCGACCGGCTTATTGTGGCCATTTTACATTTCTACGAAACAAACGGTCAACCAGTCAACGAGTACAAACCTTACCTGTGGGGTGATTCAGCTGCTAACTACTACGCTGTCCGCAAGAACCGGTCGTCATCCTTGTGGTCCCATCCAACGCCCAATCAACTTCTGAACTTATTTGACAAAGAAGTTATTGAGAGAACTGTCAGGAATTTCCCTGTTAACCAAAAATTTGAATACCATTATGAGTTAAATCCCAATATCGGTGTGGCGAGCGGAGTGACGGATTCAGTGAGATCTGTATTAAATGAGATGTTTGAAGATGGAGTGTTGAAGCCTTGTGTGACTAAAGATGGTGAGGGTGCAGTAAGGAATTTGACAGTGAAAGGCAAATATGAAGGAATAATATCTCAGTATATTGGAAAAGATATGCTGCATGTATCGAATGTAGATCAAGACGAAGGGATCTACGACCCTGTGATGGTGTTACCGCTGCTGAATCACCTGCTGGCGCCGGGGTCAGTGGCCTCGTGTTTCAAGATGCTGCGGAGTGGTCTGCTGTCGGTACTGGTGATGGCACTCAGCTCCCACTGCTCTACAATGAGGGCGGTGGCCTACCTCGTGCTGCATCGCTTCTATATGCTGCTGGAGACTGAAACGTAAGTTATTTGAGTATTATAAACCTAAAGTTTAGTCATCATGATTCTTCTTTGATTGATCTTGTTATTCTTAACATTTTGTCATTTTAAATCTGCTGTCGCGTAGGTCAAAAATATCGTTCTTATGTAATGTTTTCTTCTATTCCAGACGACACAAGAATGACAAGTTATTCCTGACGGACTTCTTCAACACTTTACGTCGCAGCCTTACAACTGCCATTATCAGCTCAGAAAACTTTGATGGCCAAGACATGAAGATCCCTAAACTACCCGCTATCGACGCCCTATACCTTGCCAGAGCCCTCATGGTGTCCACGGCACCCTTCGACCCCTTGTACAAACCAGTCAATAACTTCCTCATAGCTAAAAAATTCGTCGACTGCACTTTGGTGCCTGACTTCCTCAGCCTTTTCCATGATAGTGATGTCGAATCTATTGATAGGAGACTTTGGATACTCGATATCATAAGGGATGGGACAAAAACCATGACAGACATCGATGCCGTGTTCAAAACCATGTGCCTGAAAATGATCATGGATTTCTATTCCTCTGTTTTGAGTGACAGAAAAGTCAAGGAAAGAATTTTAGGCGTTATAAGTTCTATTGTAGCTGTACCGAGAGCTTTTGAGATATTAATTGAAGGATACGGGTTGCTGTCATGGCTGCATTCAGTAGTACGACAAACCAATGATAAGCTTTTAATCAAAGGAGTTTTTAGACTTATTCAGAATATGATATACAGCATGAATATCGCTGCTTTCTCCAGAAACATAGCAGCTAAGAATGGAAAAGTTAACGAGTTCATTGAATTGAGAACTAACAAAGATGTGGAACAAGAAATTTTAGTAATACACTACGACTTACTGAAATATTTAGATGATTTAGAAATTGAAGATGTAGTTGACTATGTGAAGATATGTAGGCTTATGTCAAAGAGGACGATTAAGAGTTTATCGAAGAAACAACTGTTAAGTTTAGTGAATAAGGTTGGTTTTTGGTTGAAGGATAGTGAAGTGATAAGGTTACTATCGAAAGCGTTGCTTGCTAACGATTCTCTTGTCTTAAAAAGTCATAACATGAGCGTGAGTTTAGATTGTGAACATAAATCTAGTTTAGTGAACACACTGACAGAAGTTGTACAGACGTATGTTTTTTAAGAGAGTGAATGTTTTTGTTATGGAATAAGTTACAAATAAATGTAGACATACTATAAAATATGGTTACTTTATTTCCTGAAAGTTCAAACCTTGGTTTTCTTATAGCATTACGTTATTTCAGCCGGAGGCGTCCATGAGACAGGACCGAATGTTCCTAGCAGACGAATATGTCTACCCATATAATTTAGGATGTTAGAGTAGCTCTACAATTTTTCTGTACAATAAAGTACGCATGCATATTTTCCTATCCAACTTTGTACATATCTGAAATGGATCAACTGCAACATAGCTGTGTGATTGGTCCACATGTCGCATGGCGTGTCTTAATGTTTATAGTGGTCATTGGACACCATGCGCGTCGCGTGCGCAGCTCTCTGTGTTATCAGATCGCTGATGCTGATTCACTGCAACATCTCGTTAGTTATGCGCCACGTTACGCTGATTTACGCTAATACTTTTAATAGAATCCGTGTCAGGTATTTAGTTCGCTGCGTAATTGAGGCGATCTTCGATTTTATCTCATTTTTATGGTTATTTGACTGAATACTGTGAGTTGTCTGTGTCCACTTTAAAAGTAATGGTTTTAACAACTTAATAGGTACCAATTTAAGATGGGTATAAGATGGGATTTATGTTACTTAGCGATTTAACTATGAACCAGTGTCGCTACATAAATATAATTAGGTATGTTTTCACTACCTAAGTAATCTTTGTAGGCTACATACAGCAGCTTCTTGAAAGGGTAATAAATACAGCACTCCAGATAATTACCAACACCATTTAGAGGCAAATTTCTTCAGATAGAAGACTATATAGGTAAAATTTTCTGCCACACCTGTCCACAAAACTCTTCCTTTTTTCCGTCCAACCGAGATAGATTATCCGTCGTCTGCCTTGCAAACGAGAGCCCGTAGCTCCGTAGCAGGTAATCAATATTAAAACCGTCACGTAATAACTTTTCCAATTAACAGCTGTTAGATAAATGGACGTGTAATGTATCTCGCGTTATCGGCCGGACTTGGACGCGGTGATTTTCTTGTCCGTGCTCACCAGACACTTGTATGAGAGCGGTCGGGACAAGCCGCAAGCCGGACAAGTTGATTCCGTGCGCCGGAACGCCATCTAATTATAATTGTATTTAAATATGTTCCCGTGTTATTTATCGGTCGGGTCGGTTTGTTTATTTCCCGTTTACACGGGTATTTGCGAGGTATGTTGCTTTAAGGTGACCGAACCTTGCTTTGGTTGGGAAATGCTACTTTGAAGACCAGAGTTCAATGTGACGATTCATGTTTCTGTTTGAAAAATATTCTTTTTACTATTGATAGGCACACGTTTGAACACTATTTCACCTGATGGTAAGCGATGATGTGGTCAAAGATGGTGCATGCTTGCCTAGAAGTAACCTATTCACCGTTTACTTAAAGAATCCTAGGTTGTAGCTATCAGAAAACACAGACTCTGGAATTCCACTCGTTAGCTGGACGCACAATTAATGTGTTCCCGAAAAGTTTTGTGCGTGTGGGTGGGATATCCACCATGTAGCACCATGGCACCATGTGGCACCATGTAGGTACCGATGGCGCCTCGCCGTACAGCTTGTGTTCCGATGATGGAACGGACTTGGCGGAATTAAATTATGCAATTCCGTCGCACACTCCCCGATATGCAACCGATAGAAAACCGACAGGCTAGCAACTCGGCGTCGATGCTCAAGAATTTGGAGCTTCGACTCGACGAGCCTATCATTACCGATGATCTTTATGGTTCGTTTCTCGATATGATTGTAATATTTGGCTCACGGAAGCTGTCATAATCCTTCTTTTGGTCGAAGGGAACGGGTAATTACATGATACCTATCTACTCTCCAAAGATGTGTCACACCATCATCATCATCTTACTAACCCTGACCCATTGTTACTTGGGGTCGACCCAACACGTTTTCTTCTTCCTTTCTGTCCTGTCATCCGTCACGCTATCATTCAGTCCCAGTTGCGCAAGCCACAAACCAATAATTTTTAACATAAATGAGGTCAATTCCCTTACCCAACAACCTTGCGGGAATTTTACAATGCTTTCAATCACCAGCCAAAAACGAATTTGCATATCACGTCATCTAATTAGGATCACAATGTACTATTCAGTTCGCGTGCAAGTATACAGCGTGTTTACAAAACGATTTATAGATATCCTAGGCCGATTTTAAGCAGACAACCATCACCTATCCTTTTGGTATCGGGGTCACCATAATTATGCTGCTTCATAATTCATTTGTTCCAGTCCTCTATCGGGGTGCTTCAATGAGAGACTAAAATCTTTCTTTTTTTTGGCATCACGACATAAGCTGTACCTACGTGCTCGAGGTTTTTATCCATACCCTAAGTATGATGTTTTTGATAATCAGCATCCAACGACACTATCGGTTCTTATTAAGGTTTTGTCTCCTTAACTGTTCCATTCTTAGATTCTGCTTTCTTTCCAACAAAAGCAGACACTGCCATTCTTTAGCAGGTGATGGAGTTCAGTTTCCCATTCATGGCTCACTTTTTAGCGTTTCGATAGGTAAATATAGTTTTCAAATATTATGTTTGGTCCCGCATTCAGCTACAGTAACACTGTTCGCTGTCGCAGCATGGCTCATTGCAGTGTTGGTGTTCAAAAATTGGTCGAGTTTCACAATTTTTTAAACCCACTATATTTCGCGACATGACCGATCTTTTTTGTGCCTTATTTATGGTTCCCACGGCGCCGGCGACGCCTCCAATTTATGCATTGTTACAAATACCTACTGATATTCCGTCTATGCGTCGGTATGCGGTTTTTGTCAGTTTTAGGTGCGGTTGTGGTCTCAAATGTACCTTAACCTGTCGGTTTTGAACTATTAGATGTGGGTGTGTGTGACTCTGTGTGAGATCGAATATGATGTGACGAATAGTTAGATATGAAAGGGTTATATGAATGAGTAGATACAAGCTGTCTCACGAAAAATAATAGGCCTTTTATGTACGGGGGCAGGCGTGCAACCTTTACATTTTTGGAAAAATCTATTTTCACCCCAATCTATACCTAGTTGCTGAGCCTATGCTGTCCCATTGCTGCGCAAAGGTCCTCAAGTCTTTTCAGGAACTCTTACCCCTGCTTCCTCAAATTAGCCCTTACTGCTTTGCACCAGATCACCTCTTCCTATTCCTACCCTAACACTTTTGCGGTCTTCATCTGCCGGCTTATAACAGCACTGCATTATTGTTAAGAAACTAAGTTGATCTAATAAACAAGCAAGGATTGCCCAACCCTCTATTGACATATCTGCTCTAATCTGAGCATTAGAAGGTGTATAAGACTCGAGCAACCTGTCCGATGGGTCTGTTTGACCGCCTGTCGGATTACCATCACTTGTCGCGGTGTCAGCTTGAAAGGATTTAAGATAAGGATGTGGAAACTGTCGTGGTTACTTAAACCTCCGAATGTGAATTACTTAAAAATTAGTCAGGTACGTATATCTTGAAGGAACTTGCAATAACTGGCGGCAGGTTTGGTGTTAATGTTTCAACGAGGTTCGAGGCATCTCACCATTTCCAACTTTAAAGTGAATACTTAGGTTAGGTATGTAGAGTTTCAAGTACTTATGTATGTTTAAAAATCCACTGAAAACTGATTTAACCCTAGGGACATGCATACCTCTCATTGCGCCTACCTCTCATGTTGATGATTCTTATATGTATAAATATCATTATCTAATTATAACAAAAGCATGATCATCATGAATCTATGAACACATTGTGTATGAGTGAGACATGCAAAAGCTCAAAGTGAACAGAAAATATTTCCAGCCCGTATGAATAGGTACCTAGGTACATATGTACATATGCAAACCGAAGGTTTCATCAGAACGTCTCCTAGGGTAACAAGGCAGTTGCCAATAATTTGAATTTACCTACCTAAAAGTAGTTGAAAGAACCGCTTCAGCTGCCACAATTATATTCTCATCGAAAATCGTGGTACCTACCTATATTTCGATCTACGAATAGTTTTCATAAATTGTATCTGACGATACCTACTTAACTTATAAAAACTATTCGTTAGTTACAGGAATAGATAGTTTCCAAACACACTTTTACCGTCAAATCTCTAATTAGTAAACATTAAGTATCAACCCCTTAGCTGGTAGTGGTGACTAAAAAGCTTAACATTTGCAAGCAGATTTGATTGGATTTAGAAATATTGATAGCAGGTATAATTATGTTACTGAAAATGTAGAGCTTTTTATTTAATAAGTAATGTAGATGAAATGGTTTTAGACAGTGACCATATTTTTCAAAAGGCCTCAATAAGCAGCAGTATTTTGGAGTAGCCAAAACATATCTCATTCATGGTCCCACTACATCTTCATCACTGATTCGCTTCTCATTAGTTCCTTTGTGCATCAGATGGACGGCGGCTATTTTCAAGATGGCTGCCCTCTTATTTTGCCGCCAATACCCATGTTAACGTCGAACGCACAATATCGTGCTGATCTTAGTATTCTTTTATTTATCGGTAAAAAGAACAAAGGTATAATTAAAGGTATCTTTTACTGTGGATTGTGGAGCAGTTATTATATTTTAGCTTGTTGTTAGTGTCAGATGCACCTAAGTTTTCTATCATTAGGTTCTTTATTTGATTTTGCTTTTATTTATTACCCGTAGGTAGGGACTATAGTTTTTCATACCAGTATTTTACAGTTTGTTTCGTAGCCTAAATATCAAATCTCTACTCTGATACCTCGACTTACATGATGTTAATTAAAATTTGCAATACTTGTTTATCAATGTATCTTTATTGTGATTATTATTATACAAGTTTGCTTTTACCTAGAGGGTTATTCATGCCCATGCATTATCCCAATCTCACGCAAGTGGTGAGTGATCCAACTACGTAGCCTGCTCCGAAAATAAAGAACCTGTCGGTCAACGTCGAAGGCAGCGTAATGGCTTCAAACACCAGCTCTCGTTTTATTTATGATCCTTTTCAATATGAAATAACTTGTTAGGGCACTTGTAAAGGTTCCTAGGTTTTAAGGTGCATGCGAACTGTCCGGTAAGCAAGAGACGCGTAATACCTGTGTAGGTAGTTCTTGTGCCTATACAGGATGTTTCTGAGTGCGGGGTCATATTTAGGGGGTGATGTTCTATATCTGAAATACGATACAGAAACAACTTGCTTACTGTTTACAGGATAACCCTTTTTTACTTTTGGTAACCACGCGTTTGACCACTATCGCACCTGTACGTCTACCATGAGTTGTATCAATCTAAACTCGCTAGCGACTGTAGTTAAAAGAATGTATGAAAACTTTAAAAAAACAAGATTCTAATTTATTTGGTAGCAAGCAAGTTGCAATTAAAACTTTAGTTAACAACTAAAAAAATAAATCAGAAACTTGTTTTTTAAAAGTTTTCATACATTTTTAGGGTTCCGAACAAAAAACTCTTATAGGATCGCTCGGGTGTCTGTCTGTCTGTCCGTCTATCACAGCCAGTTTTCTCCGGATCTCCTGAACCGATTCTGTTGAAATTTGGTACACATATGGACTTCTGTGACATAAATATGGACGCGTTACGCAAATCATTAAATTTTTAGTATGGTAAAAGTATATTAAAAGTGACCCTTTGAGGGTCAAACTAGAAAATTTAAAAAAAAAGCTTTTTGTACAATATCGTGCGACATATCAAATGAAAGAGCTTACTGTGAAGGCTTTAATTATACTTTTTCATAATTTTAAAATAAATGGTTTTGAAGTTATTCAAGAAATTTGTCGAAAAATGACCATTCTCCCCCCCTTATCTCCGAAACTATTGGACCTAATATATTGAAAAAAAAAATGGAGATAATAGATTTTTACCTAAAGATTACAGGAAAACCTATTAGAAGTCTGTAGTGTTAAAATAACACGTTAAAAAAAAGAAATTCGTTCGGAACCCTTTACACGCAAGTCCGACTCGCACTTGGCCAGTTTTTTTAGCTTAGCGAGTATAGATTGATAAAACTCATGGTAGACGTACTGATGGTAAGCGATGATGTGGTCGAAGATAAAGCACGCTTGCCTAGAAGTAACCTATTCACTCTTGACTTAAAGACTCCCAGGTTGTAGCTATCAGGAAACAGACTCAGCCAGGGAATTCCACTCCTTAGCTGTATGCACTATGAATGTGTGGGTGGGATGTCCACCATGTGCCGGTGGTGCACCCTTAAATAGTGTGTGCAGAAGTACGTAGTCACGCACTTCTGGAACACCCTGTAGAAAATTACAGATTTGTTCCAGCTGCTTTTTTAACACGCACTTCGTTGTATCTACTTAATTAGTAGCAGTAGCGTAGCGAGGGGGGGGCGGGGGGTGCGGCACGCACCGGGTGACACCCGCTTAAGGGTGACACCCGACCGCTCGTTGACTGATTTTTGACACTATCGGGTGGTGCCACCCGATAGTGGGTGCCACCCGGCACCCCTAAACGTTGACGCAATGAAACCTGTCGGGAGTAGGGTGCAAAATTTTTTGAGCTCGCTTCGCTCGCTCTTGCATTTTGCACTCTCTGCCAGGAAGTCACACTTTTCCGACAAAAACTTAAATTTCAGTATGAATGTTCAAAATACAATAAAACCCTTCCGAGATGAGGTGCAAAAATTTCTTTAGTCCTTCAGGTTTTCTGCATTTAGGACACTCGTTCGTTGACTTTTTTGTCACGTTCGGGTGTCACCCCTTAACGGGCGACGTAATGAAATCCGTCAATGATGGGGTGTGAAAAATTTCGAGCTCGCTTCGCTCGCTCTTACTTTCTGCACTCCTTTTTTTCTCGAGCGTTTCTGTATGACTCAGTAAAATCATTATGTTTGTGTATGAATGATCAAAAGAAAATAAAACCTATCCGAGGTGGGTAGCGAAAATGTTCGAGTTCGCTTCGATCGCTCTTGTGTTCTGCCCTCTTTTTGTTCTTGAGTTTACATGCGTTACTCAACAAAGTTGGGTTTAGACAACGATGAAAACAAAATCAAAATAATCTAATTTTCGAGATTTTATTTGTAAGTAAGCATGATGTAAGAACATTCCTGAAAATAAAAACCTGCAGCGCAAATGGCACACCTTCACCCCCCCCTCCCTTCCGGAAAAAGGCTTGCGATTGCCGTCACCAGAACGAAAAGCCAAAGGCGCAACTCATAATTTGGGGGGGGGGGGGGAGGTCATTTGTGGGGTGACACCACATGATCCGCCCCGGGTGTCGCCCATGCTAGCTACGCTACTGATTAGTAGGTATATATTTTGCATTAGCTGAGGTAAGGCATAAAATGGTGTTATAGTGCAGGTAGGTATTTCTACTTTAATTTCCTACTTAGTTGCAGTTACTTCATCTAAGTGGTCATACCCCTTATCTACTGATTTAATCTCGTTTCTGCATCTTACGTGTTATGTGCTACACTAAACTGAATTCGGAATTCCTATAAATACTAGTACTAGTGACTTTCTACGGATCACGTTTGACGTGTACAACTTTATACTAACAAGCAATTTGTTAGCTGATCTGTCACGTCGCCGTCGAGACAACTTTGTTAGCGGAGTTCCTACTCTCCTCCCACATTTTCTTCTAGGCCGGTTTTGTAATAGCAACGTCTGTTAAATATCTTTAGCTAATATAGTCTGCGAAACTATGTAAAAAATATACAGGACCTTGTCAAAGATTAACTTTTTAGAAATGGTTAAGACCAGCCACACCTTACTTTGCAAGTAGTAAGAAGCAACTTTGGGTGTTGCGGAATTTGTTCGAAAGACTTACCGCGGCCCTAAGGAACGCAAAGGGCATTAGCAGGAACGCGGATGGGTTTTAGTCAGTACCAGTTTGACCCTCCCTTCCGCTCCGCCCAGAGCGGAAGGAGTCATTTCTTGATGTTTCGTCCTTAAAAAACTGGCCAAGTACGAGTCGGACTCGCGTGCAAAGGGTTCCAAACGAATTTTATTTTTTTTTAACAGGTTATAGGTTTTCCTATAATCTATAGGTAAAGATCTATCATCTCCATTTTTTTCAAACTTTTAGGCTCAGTGATTTCGGAGATAAGGGGGGGAATGGTCATTTTTCGGCTAATTTCTTTAATAACTTCAAAACCATTTATTTTAAAATTATGAAAAAAATATAATTAAAACCCTCACAGTAAGCCCTTTTATTTGATATGTCACACGATATTGTTCAAGAAACTTTTTTTTTTAATTTTCTAGTTTGACCCCCAAAAGTGACCCCATACAAAAAATTTAATGATTTACGTAACGCGTCCGTGTTTGGGTCACAGTAGTCCAAATTTCAACAGAATCGATTAAGTGGATCCGGAGAAAACTGGCTGTGACAGACAGACAGACACTCGATGACCCGAGTGATCCTATAAGGGTTCCGTTTTTTGTTCGGAACCCTAAAAAGCTAGAAGACAAAGTTATGTCCTCCCCTAGACCTTCCTTTCTTCACTCAATGGATAAAAGCCAATAGAAAATGGGATATCATCTGTCTATTGTCATTCTGAATCAAACGTATGTAGAACATTTACAAGCCAGGTTCCCTTTTTAGCCACATAAGTATTTAGGCTTTTTCAAGATTAGGGATTAGGGTTACCAGCTTGCCCAAATGTATGCAGCCTAGTTATGAATTAATGGCATCAGTTAACTTTAACGTATCAAACTTAATGTGATCTAATTACGTAGGTAAGACTTAATAATTCCTCGGCGATATATTACTAAGTATGTGGTTTCTTAACAGCTTAATGCGTGTGGTCTCTGGCTAACTACTGGCAAGGTCTTGGTTTGGTGCTCGGTTTAATTATGCCAAATTATTATGAAATTTGCTAATCTGACAGTATTTTTTTTATGTTACTATTGATAGGCAGCGTTTGACCACTATCTCACCTGATGGTAAGCGATGATGTGGTCGAAGACGGAGCACGCTTGCCTAGAAGTAAAGTATTCACTCTTGACTTAAATACTCCCAGGTTGTAGCTATCAGAAAACACAGACTCCGGCAGGGAATTCCACTCCTTAGCTGTACGCTAACGGGTGAGATGTCTACCATGTGCCGGTGGCGCATCGCCGTTTGTCTTGTGGACCGATGATGGAACGGGCTTGGCGGAATTAAATTATGCAATTCCATCGCACATTCACCAAAATGCAACCGGTAGAAAACCGACAGGCTAGCAACTCGGCGTCGATGCTCAAGACTTTGGAGCTTAATTTAACTAGCTTTTTATTTAAAGTGCTAAAAATAGCCTGTAGGTAACTGTCTCCAGGGTCCCGTCTATATCTGGACCAGAATTAATCAAAATCGGTTGGACAATTTAGGAGTGAAAGTGTTACTAACAGACTTCCTTTCGTGTTCATAACATTACTTAGAATTTAAAACAAGTAGGTAATTAATATTTACTTCCTACAGAAATTAGTAATGGCTACAGCTAGTCTATTCTGTAAATAACTATTTCGATATCGAGCTTCACCTGAGTGACAAAACTCACAAAGTGAGCTTTATTGCACACAACATAAAGGTCTTAATTTGATACTCACCTCGGATTTTGCTGTCGAGATACAAAAATGTTGTTACAGAATAGCACTACTGGTATTATCGAGTCATTGTTACGTTTTTCTACTATCTCGTAACTATGGCAACGCAAAGGAATGCGCCCATAACATTAACAGTCATTGATCTCGGCATTAAAATCTTAATAAATACAATAAACAACAATAAACACTTCAGAGAAAAGCGCCTGAGAAACACGAAAAGCTGCATTTTTTTGCAGTCCCATCGAGTTCTGAAGAATACATTTCCTGTCCCTTTCTATATTATTGCAATTTTCCAATGTGGGAATGGGGCAGCATGTTTCGCCGGTGCAAAGCCTCGCGGTTGTATTCCCGCGGAGTTCGCCGGAGACGCACGAACGCTTACGAATGTAAAAAAAATCGTTATATTTTTTATTCGCTTTTGAAAAACGTCACGTACAGTTTTTCGGTTTGGTAAAAAATAAATAGTGCTGTGTTTGTGGTGACAGTGAGGTGTGAAAATATTTAGTGAAGGTGATAGTGGCTGGCAGAAAGTTCAAGTAAGTTTTTGTATATTTTTCGATCATTTACTGTCGTATATTGCCTTCTCGAACTTAAACTGCAATAACAGCAAAAACACGAACAGTTTGAACCTTTAAAATAGGCTCGTAATGTCTAAACTTTTTGTGTTTTTCGGTTCCTATATTTTCGGTTCGGGAGAGCACTATACCTAATTTATATAAGCTACTTGATAAAGTGTTAAAACACTTGCTTTAAGTACGCGTCTAATTATTTGCATTAGTCTATTCACCACCTTAATCACTGATGAACCTGATGAAACATGAACGTTCTGTATTAGTTTCCAAGAAAATGTTAAGCTGGTTAAAATTTAATGAAGTGTAGATAACTTTCTGCGTAAAAGGCTTTACGGAGATAATTCGCTATAAACCAAGCGGTTACTCTTCTAGGATTTATTATTTACTTTTATCGCGGTGTGAGAAAATTATAGTGCATAATTTCAACGTTGGGAAAGGAGATAGACGAAGCCTCGGCAGTCTTTATGACGTTCTTAAATCTACCCGACTTATAATAGTCCTAACTAATAGTATAAATGCGAAAATGAGTTTTGATGACTTTTGGCACAGAAATAGATGAGGCCCTGGAGACGACATTGTCTTTTTGATTATGCGAAAATCTTTATTAATGCGAGCGAAGCAGTGGCAAAATGCTATGTATATAATCATTAACCAATGATTACAGCGACACAGGCCATTAATAAAAACTGTTATTTTAACATTATAGACTTCTTATAGGTTTTCCTGTAATCTGTAGGAAAGATCCATTGTCTCCATTTTTTTCAAAACTTTAGGCTCAGGATTTTCGGAGTAATTTCTTGAATAACTTCAAAACCATTTATTTTATAATTATGAAAAATATATAATTAAAACCCTTATAGTAAGCCCTTGCATTTGGTATGAAACACGATATTGTTCAAAAAACTTTTTTTTGAAATTTTCTAGTTTGACTCCCAAAAGTAGTATTATATTTTTAGTATGGGGGTCATACGAAAAATTTAATAATTTACGTAACGCGTCCGTGTTTGGGTCACAGAAGTCCATATGTGCACCAAATTTCAACAGAATAGGTCCAGTGGATTCGGAGAAAACTGGCTGTGACAGACGGACAGACAGACACCCGAGTGATCCTATAAGGGTTCCGTTTTTTGTTCGGAACCCTAAAAATGTTAAGACTGAGGTGGTAGTTGGTAGCACTTCATCTTGTCCTAAATTGTCTGTGGAACTTGCCCGCAGAGACGTAACACCTTCCTTCGGGAAACGTTTTCAATTATGAAAATAATTCCCTTGAAAATGAATGGTACTTATAAAACCTTTAAGCCGGAAGTTCAACTTACCCCAAGCCAAGCCGTGGAAAGCCCATAAGGCCTAAAGCACACGATCGATACAGACAGCGGTAATGTCACGAAGGTCTATGTAGGGCGCAAGTTGATCACGACTGTCTGTTTATAGCTTTATTTGCAAACAAAATATGAGATTGCACCTTAAATGGTGCCTTGAAAGGTTACGGTCGTGATGTGTCAACGGGTTTTTTATTGTTTCAATGGTCTTTAAATCTGAGGGTTAATTCTACTCTACTATTTCCAAAGCAACGTTAACATTGCTTAAAAAAACTTAGAATTTCCCCCATTTAATAAAACCGACCAGCTTGGCTTTTTTATCAGTCCCACTCGAGACGGTAGAAGTTGTGTCAAAATAAGGGGAATCAATAGAATACTACTAAACAATGTCATGCTGAAACAAAATAATTAGAATGCCGGAAATTGGAAATATTAACAATTGACATAAGAACCTTATTGGTAAGCATTTAAATCAGAAGCAGATCTTTAAAAACTTTAAGTAGGTACTACAATGTTCAGACATAAAACAGAATCTCGACAAAACTTTGGTTTGCGATATTAACACAAATCATTGGTTGTTCACTTGACATCGCTCCGCTCTGGTTGATTCAGCCCCTTAGGCTGACTTTAGCTCATAAAAACTGGATCAATAACTATACAATACTTTCTCCCGTTTGTCCTGCTTTCTTTTACGATAAATTCATCATCAACACTTGAGAATCTAGTCCTGTCCCAGAATAACAGTTAGTATTCTAATGACTACCGCATGGTGTAGTAATTTTCACGATAGCAGCCATGGACTTGGTAACTACCGCCAATTTAACGGCAATCAGTCCACTTGACCACCGCCCGAAGGTCTCTGCGTGAATATAGACACTGTTGCAAAGATGAGCTGTAAATGAGGTTGACTAAGTAAAGTGGAAATGGCGAAAAAACGGATACTTTTAAGATTTTAAAGAATATTTGCATTTTGTAGGCATCACCTTCAAGAGCGAGTGACTCGCGGCCATATTATCATCTTGTCATTTCTATAAGAACTCTATGATCGTGACCTCAGATATTATCGCGGTGATTCGTCCAGTGACATTGACGATCAAAATGTCTACTTACGGCGATTCACTCGCTCGGGGAGGCGGGTTTGAAAGAATTCTTTCATCTGTGCTTTAACAAAACCTAGATTGCAAACTTTAGACTTACGGTCTATATTTGTAACTACTAATACATTGATATATAAAAATACTCATAATATAAATCCGAAAGTGAGTGTGTTTGTTACGGTTTCACGCCTAAATCGCTGAACCGATTTTTATGAATATTGGTTCAGAGATAGATGGGACCCTGGCGACGGTTATATGCTTCTACTGTTTTGCGAAAATCTATACCTATTAAAGCAAGTGAAGCCGCGGACAAAAGCTAGTAGTTGAATAAATCAGTTAAGCAGCTTTACTATGATCTTTTAGAACTAAATAGCCATAAGTATTTCTTGGTAAGTATTATAGTAATAATTTTCAGCTCTATGGCTAGATAAGCGCGGGAAACACAACAGATGCGCTGTCATGGCCGCCGTATATCAGCATTATTGAGACGTCCATACAGACGGCTTTACGTCGATATATTCAGATTAACGACTGAATTGAGACGTTTTTATCGATTATTGTGAGATTTTCCATGTTCGGATTTAGTCATGAAGCAATAGTTTAGTGAGAAACGAGCTTAAAACAAGTACCCTTATTCCAAATCATATTTTATCAAAACCGAATGAAATTCCTTGTCCATGGCTTCATATTTTTTTTAAATCGTCTGCTTGACAATGTCATGAATAAGTACTGCAGACTGCAGTGCGATTCTTTTAATTAAATTTCGCACCGTGTCAGAACTCAGGTGAAATGAACATGAAGTGAACTGTCAATCCAGTGGCGTAGTCTCAAAGGGACACTGTATCAAACATTTTTGGGGGCCCCGTTTTTAGGGGTAGGTACTTATTGTTTTTTTTTTGTAAACAAAATTGGCCCTACTAGCTCAGAAGTGTTTCGGCAGGCCACGAAGGTGACGGCCGGACTAAATGTAGGAGCTTTCCGTCCACACCTCGCGCTCCTCGGGGCCGTTGTAGTTCGGAGGCTGATACGTTGGTAGCTCCGCCCCTGTGTCAATCCATAAAAACAAGATGCAATGACAGTTAACTTCATGCTCAACCACTATGTTCCACGTAGGTAAGTATACACGGTGAGATGCTGACAGAATAGACCGGATGAACTCAGAGGCGGATTAAATGTTCCCAGCGCCCTAGGCAAACTTTATCGGCGCCCCTAAGGTAAGAACGGCGACGCGCAGATCCAAAATGTCGCACAGAGGGGTGGGGGGATATTTATTTATATGTGGACAAGGAAAAATGCGACATGACAATTTATACGTAAGAAAATTAAAGCGTGCGTAACAAGCACGAAAAGAAAACAGAATGACACTGCGAAACCCGGGAGTCGAATCCAGGACCCCACGCTTAGCAGCCGTGGTTTATAGCAGCAATGAGACAGTCATAAGCAAGAGAGAGCTATTGTGAATGTCGTTAAACAGTGGATTGGTTTTTAGGATTGGGTCATGTAGGACTAATCATGTAGTACTAGAGTAAATACTACTAGAGTACTTCGGAATCTCTATGCAAATTATGTTTTTTTTTTCGTGTTAATTTTCCTTGTGCGTCCCTTTGTAATCTGGCACCCCTAGGCACGTGCCTACTTTGCCTTAAGGATAATCCGCTCCTGGCTGAACTTCATTAATATGTGCTTTTTGAAAATGTATGAAGGATCAATTTTCTCTGGGCATCGACAAACTTTTAGTTATTTTACTTCCTGCTAATGGTTGGCAACAGTTCCAAACTTTGTCACATTATACATAGCAAAATGCTGTGGATAACGGTGTGAGTTTCACATTTATATAATGTCTTTGTTTATATTATTTGCGTAGATATAATGTGTTATTGTTTGTTTGTCCCAAATAAATAAATAAATAGCCAACTTTTCACTTCAATTTAGGTACCTACTAAACAATTTCTTATTAGCATCTAAAGTACCCATAAACAATCCTCGATGAGCGGTCGCATGTTCAGCTGAAACAAATGTCTGTGCGTGACGCAGCGCCATGTTCCAACTCGTACAAAGTGGTGCTGAGTGAGCCCGCGGCGAGAATTAGACGGATGCTGTGCTCCGACTCTTGGCTAGTACCCCAGTATCTCAGCTGCAGGGCTGTGTGCTAAGGTAACATTAGAAAGCGGTCTAAATAAGAATAGAGTGATCATTTGCCATGCAGTGAAAGAAAAAAAACCGGTCAAGAGCGAGTCGGACTCGCACGTAAAGCGTTCCGAACGAATTTAATTTTTTAACATGTTATTTTAACACTATAGACTTCTTGTAGGTTTTCCTGTAATCTGTAGGTAAAGATCTATTATCTCCATTTTTTTCTCAAAATGTTAGGCTCAGTAGTTTCGGAGATAAGGGGAATGGTCATTTTTCGTCAAATTTCTTGAATAACTTCAAAACCATTTATTTAAAAATTTTGAAAAAATTCAATTAAAACCCTCACAGTAAGCCCTTTCATTTGATATGTCACACGATATTGTTCAAAAAACTTTTTTTTTTAATTTTCTAGTTTGACTCCCAAAAGTACTTACTAAAAATTTAATAATTTACGTAACACATCCGTGTTTGGGTCACAGAACTCCATATGTGCACCAAATTTCAACAGAATCAGTCAAGTGGATCCGGAGAAAACTGGCTGTGACAGACGGACAGACACCCGAGTGATCCTATAAGGGTTCCGTTTGTCACGGATTTTCGGAATCCTAAAAAAGAAAAGATGTTGGAGAGTGAGCTACCGCGGCACCCATCTTGCGGAAAGCTTTCTCATACCCAAGTGATCATTTAAAATTGTAACCACTGAGCCATGTGAGATGCCTATGGCTTCCACAATCTCTCTCACTTTCAATCTCCGATTGGCCAACACCATATCGTGATTTTTTCCAATTGTTTCGGGTGTAGAGACCTCAACTGGGCGTCCAGAACGTTCGGCATCTTCCGTGCTTGTGCGGCCACAACGAAATTCTGTGAACCACTTATTTACCATTGAAATTGATGGTGCAGAGTCCCCATAGTATTTATTAAGCTTAGCCTTGGTTTGAGTGATGGTTTTTTTCCTCAAAAAATAATGCTTAATGAGCACACGAAATTCACTTTTTTCCATTTTATTCTTAAAATACGCGGCAGTCAGCTGTCAATGGCTGTCAAAGACAAACCTTAAGACGCAGCTTGTTAAAATTTTGCCAGAAGTCAACTGATAGTTGCCTGTTGACAGGAGCAGTGTTGCCCTTTCAGTTAAAAGACAAGAAATAAAATAAAAAAGTCACGGACTTATTGACCCGCCCTCGTATATCGCTTTTCGTAGTGTCAGTTAATAATGAGATTTTGTTGATAGAGCATTTAAAATTAAAAGACGTGTCTTAAATGTTGCTAATGCCTTTCAATAGTCTGTCATGTGCGTCATTATAGTAAAGATAGTTTTTCTAGGTACGTCATCTATTCATTCATTCATTCTTACGGCGTGTTCGTATTGACATCATTGTTTCTGCATTCCACTGACAGATCAATAACATTTACCGACTGTGTTATGATACGGATCGATAGGCCACGGGTTCAAGTCCTACCTCGTTGAACTATTGTGACCCCATTCTCAAAAGGCAAGACTGAATAACTTAAGAGAGGTTCTTGAAATATGCTTTCATATATAAAACTCAAGGCTTTTTCCCATAGGGGAAGGTAAACTACAGAATGCCACTTACTACGGCCCTTCATGCTTTTTATGCTATACAGGGAAATTAAAAAAATTCCCAAAACCTCTTAATCCTGACTTCGTATCATGATCCTGAAAAACATTTGTTCTACGATTTTGACCTCAACTGAACAATGTAGGCAAAAAAAAATGTTTTCATTTATTTGAAGTCTGTAAAATTCGTGTATAATATGCGCGTCGGGCGACGGCGTTTGCCTCATAAAGAATATGCAAAATTTAGATTATGTTTATATTTTTTGTACGGAAAAAAAATGTTTCGAATTTTGAAAAGTCATAGAACAAATGTTGTTCAGGGTCATGATACGAAGTCAGGATTAAGAGGTTTCGGGTATTTTTTCAATTTCCCTGTATAGTTTTCTTGGTGTAAATCCCAAGTTCATAAATCAGCCAGTCTTTTCTGTTGTTTTGAACGGTGACGTTAGCGTCAAGTGAACTGTCTTTCCACCTTGATTGTAACTTTACCAGCAAGGTCTGTGTACATCCTTCTTCACTTTCTGATGTTTGACTTAGTGGATCTTGAAATTTTTCTATCAAGGCACTTTTAGTTCGCTAGCAAGGTTCTGGCTGGCTAAATGACAAGCTACGGTTATAATAATAACCTCTGAAAGAAAACTTTCCAACTTCTCTCCAGTATTTGCATCTTCCTGACAGCCCTAAGATTGCAATAGAGACGTGCCAATGATCTCCACGCCGCTTTTAATTGGAACGCATTTGTTTTCGCACAGATCATTTTAATTCCTGTTTTAAATTGGCTCAAGTTGTGCAGCAAGCATCTTCTTAGATTAAGCACTTAGCTGCGGACTTAATTAGCACATCAATTTGTTACAGAACCTACCTGGAAATGTGTTTCCTGGTAATACAGTTTTCCAAACATATGAAGTTGCTTTGAGTGCCGGACTGCCAGTACAATTCCGCCCTTGGTGGACTGGCAGAAGATGCCTGAGGTATTACGTCTGCGTTTGTATCTTTTGTTGCAGGAAGTTATAATGAAAAGATAAATGAACAAGCCTAATGGAAGCACTATAATTTTATTCTGTGAAGCTTTCGTGTAAATCCCCAGTAAATGAACATAGTCGACTTTGAGATGACTCTTTACTTAAGTACTAAAAGGGTTAGGTGAGGTGGTGAAGATGGTTGGCAGCGGATGGATATGGACTGCTCAAGACCGGGACGGTTGGCGCTCGGCTTACGTTCAGCAGTGGACGGCAATTGGCTGATATGATGATACTTAGTGTTAATTCATATTACATTAGCGAGATGTGAGTGCGGTTATTTAACTCGGCAACCATACACCAAGCTCACAGCAATATAGATAATGGGATAAGTTCCATGTTCACACCTGCATAATACCTGCGTATACGCACATAAGCTGGTATGGCGTTACAGAATGTGGCGAATGAAGCCCGTGTCGCCACCGTGTAACCGATACCCAGTCGTGGCAGTTACTGATACCGACGCGCTACTCGTTCATGCATAACTTTGTTGCTATGCTAATACATGAGGTGCTTTTTTACCTTAGTTATTTCAGCAAGAGTGTAACAGGGCAGTTTGTCGTTTGATGGTAAAAAATTGTATTTTGAAACTGCAATGTTTCTAGAAAACATTTCACAGATGTACGAGCCAATAATGCTCTTATATCGAATTTTCGTGAGGCGCTCTACTTTTATACGCTTCAAAACAATTAACGCTAGTCGTAACAAAACCACTATAGCGAGCGGGGCAATTATTATGTGTAACAACTAAATAACGTGCAACTCAGACGCCGAACATACTCGTAGATAGAAATAGTTAAGTCTTCTTCCCAATAAACTACAACTAAACAGTGTTATTAGTGTGGATTATTTACCTACAACAACTACCTACAACTGGAGTATCGTCAACGACGAAAACCCCAACAACAGAGGTTTTTGAGGTAGGTAAATGACGATGACTTTTTGCGATCAACTTTTGAATGAAATAAGCATGGGCCAACAATCTATCAAATATTTTGACATGGGTAGGTAAGTATAAAGTAGCAAAGTTTAAATTGTAATTGTTAATATTATAAATGCGAAAGTTAGTTTGTCTACTCTTTCACGCATATTTCGCAGAATCGACTTTAGTGATGGTGAAAGGGGGGACTGGAGACAGTTATGGGCTACTTTTTTTTGCAAAAAAGCTATATTAACGTGACAGAACCCGCTGGCAAGGGCTACTTATTCCTATTTCAAGACAAAACCAGAGGACACCTTAAAAATACCCACCCATATCACACATCTCAGTCCCCACAAAGGGCCTACATGCTTTACATACTTCATCCCATAAAAATCCCACGGTTACCAACAAAAAGAACACCACTAGTCGAGTAATCCCACAAGACTTCATTAGTGAATACCGCGGATACTTCAAACCTCGATATTTCACCTCCCCAGTTTTATGGTGGTCTTTGACCATTAAGCGTGGCGTATTATCGGACGACCGGTATTGAGAGCTCGCCAGTCGTATTGAGAAATCATCGCAGATTATGATCTTAAGGCGAGCGATATTTTATACTTTATAGCTCCTTAAACGAGTTCGAAATTAGATGTTCGGGAAGAATTGGCTTTATTACTATTGTTAGTTTTTAGAACGTTATTGGGTTATAAATATTACTATTGTTATTTTTTAAATGGTTTGAATTTAAATGTTATGCATTTACGAGAGCCAAAAGTGGACAGCTGAGTTTTAAAATTTTAAATAGGTTGCAAGGATATCCGCTGGTTGCGAGATGCACTTTTCTAATTGAAAGGGTAGACTTCCCTAGTAGTCCCATGGTCATCAGGTCAGGAATTCAGGATTTGATGGGATCCTGGAGAAATAGAGAGAACTCTTCAAATTTTATAGGCATGCTTGAAGCGATTTGGGTATTTTTTCGGAGTGGACTCATTTCGATTTGGTGAAGATCTGATGAAGAATTCGGAGATAGGCAACGGAACTCCTCAGTAAATGATAGCAAATGGAGCGGGATTGCTGAAATCGTATGTCTGTTTATTGTTTACACCAGTTCATGACATAACATCACGCCGGTATGCTGTGAAGACCCTGCCTACGCACACGTGAATGTCAATTTAGGTGTGGAAATTTAAGAAAAAAAAAAAACAACCAACTTCCAAATAAAATACTAACAAAGTATAAAATAACTTTAATTTTGGCAGTCGGTGTCAAAAACGAAGAAACAAATCCAAAAACACTTTCTTGTAATAAACTTCTTTTAGAAATATCGCAACCAGCAATTTTACAAAGTACCTCACGATCTTAACACAGGTCAGCAAAAATAAGGAAAAATCAGGTGCAGAGATAGAGTTAATGGTTTTTTATTAAGTGTCCATTGGTAACTCTAAAATTTTTTTTCCTACGTGTAGTTTTGGATTTACCCTCAGTTTAATGTGTGAATTTTGGCAGTAATCAGTACTTTCATGCGATCGGTTTGCTTACCTATCGGTACATTTATATAAATACATTGATTTTAATATCTGTCTAACATACTAAATTGTTAAGTTCAATGAACAATTTGGAATTACCTGCGCGGCTTATGTTTGTTGAGGTCACTAAAAACTTAGTCGGAAATCACAATTCAAATAACTACTCAAACATTGTAAATGATACATATGCTAGAGAATTTTAAGAACTTAGGATGTAGTATGTCCATCAAAGTGCAATACTTCCACAGTTATATTGCCCCTTGTTCTTTGCTATGGGATCCAAGATTCTCTGAGAATTGATCAAGATGACTGTGTGTAAATCCAAAACTACACGTAGGATGTCATTTTTTTGTATTAATGTAATAAGTATGCGGTCCTAACTTAAAAAAAATACAGTTTCTTGGCACCAAAACTAGTGTTGACCAGTGATACTCCACCTTCAGAAACCAACATAATAACGGACACCTCCTTTTTAGCCCACTTCTGATCATTTTCTCAACTGTTTTGATAGAAAACTGCGATATTACCACCTTCTGCGGGTGCCTACTTACTGTTAGTAATGTTCCGGCACAATGGCGGCAGTAATGGCGGGTGTCATCCAACGAATACGGAGAGAGCTGTCATTTCGCGCTGACTGCTCTGAGCCAGTGTTCTACATGACAGGTGACAGCTATACCATAGACTACGCAAATTATTATTATTAGTCGGTGTATCTACTGTTCATCCATAATGGTCCAGATAATGCCTAGCTTTGTGACGAGCGTCATAAATATGGCACCGTGTTGAAGATTATGATGCACGTTTTCAAAGAACGAAAAAGAGAGAACAGGAAAATGTCATTAGGTCTGCATGCATCAGGAAAATCAATAGCTGTTTGGAATTTCATAGTGAGGCTTTTGAAATATTTTAGGTCTATTTTGAGTGTGTATTATAATACATCCTCCATGGATGCGTCACCCTCCATGGGTGCATTGACTTGTTGAGAAAAGCCTTGGAGGATGTAATTAAAAAGATAGTTTATAATTTAGAATAGGTTCAAATAATGAAGTGAAGAGGTGATTTGTTTTTATAAGGAGAACTGTAAAAGCTTTCTTTGGAGCATGAGCTCAATATAATTATCCTTTAAATCTCAATCAGTATTTTCTTTATTCACGATCCCTGACGCCGCAGTAGTTTTAGCCTGCAGCGTCACAGTATTGTCACGAAACACTGAAAACACGCTAGAGAGCCGGCTGAAAAAAAAAAAAAAACTTTAGTCGCCTACTTCATCAGTATTCAGTATAATTATATAAAATTCTTGCGTTACTGCCTGATTGAGTGACTGACAGACAACGCACAGCCGAAACTACTGGTCGTAGAAAGCTGAAATTTTGCATATAGGTTCCCTACACTCCGGAGCACTAGGAGAGAATTTTTCCGAAATTCTTACGGGAACGGAAAAAAACAGGATATGCGCTTATGAAGTCGCGGGAAAAAGATATCTATACTAATACTACCTAATAATATTATAAAGAGGAAAAGTTTGTGAGATTGTGAGTTTGTGAGGTTGTAGGGGTAATCTTTGGATCTACTAATTTTGAAAATTCTTTTACCAATAGAAAGCGGCGTTATTTCTAAGTGTCATAAGCTATATTTTAACCCGAAAAATACCGCCACAAAGTGAGCACGGGTCAGCTAGTCTTGAATAAACAAACAGTATCGTACGTCAAAATTAAGGTTTAATAGCAACTACAATGTACATAAGCTGATTACGTGGTAGAAACACTAGCACTATAAATCTAATTTAGTGCCCATAGATCATGTTATCGCATTGCGTTACGTCGCTCCACTTCGACTGTTACCCTCAGAAGACGTTGAGAAATAGCTCAGAACGCGCCAACGATTCTGTGTCAGTCTCAACAGATACTTGGCTGATGGATGCGGCCCAACTCAGTAATTATAAGTAAACTGTCTGTTGACGTCTATGTACAAAACTGCAGCTATCGAAAAACTTGCTCAGAGAAAAGAGAGCAATCAGAACTTTCTTACTGAGCGGGTTATGAGGATTTTTATGCGAGTGGCGAGTGTAAAGTAAAACTTTACGTTGCGCTCGTAAAACTTGAAATACATGCATACTCACGGCAATTTGAGATAACCTACATTACAATAACACCACGCTTGTATTCACCGGAGGGATAGACAGCTCCAAGTTTAGCCAGTTGATTTTTTAGTCCCATATATATGTTTATTGTTGAACTGATACTGAAAGATTCCTTAATTTGTTCGAAAGAGTCACCGCGGCCCTGGAAAGCAAAGGCCATTAGGAGGAACACGAAAAAAAAAATACAAATTAATACACGACAAAAATACAATTTATTTGCTGGAATATGGGTACATACAGTCATGTGGTGTTACAAACAACAAATTCTCTGCCATATTCTACCTCAACAGGTGTGCAAATATCTAATACATGCAATTGTCAAACATTATTCATATTATTAATTATCGATTACAAATTTTAATATTAATCATTGATACATAATTTCAAACATTTTTTCTCCAGAATATCTCTATAAAATGTCAATAAATTAAAATACAAATGTTTTTGTGTTTGTGGGTTTAGTCAGTAAGAGTCTGACACTCCCTTCCACTCCGCCCAGAGTCGAAGGAGTCATTTGATGATTTCCCATCCTTTAAAAAAAGGCATAGAATAATCTAGGATTCTAGGGGATCGAAGCCAAAAGCTTGCAAACACCTAGAACCAATGTAAAGTCGTAGGTATTACTTTAGCGCTGGCGTATAGCTGTGACCCTAACTCCCTAACCATTTATTTTTTTTACTCCCTAACACTTCTTCAACACGTACATTGACACACACACACACACACACACACATACACCCATACCCTACCAAACATACCACACCCACACACGCCTAATTCGCAACTGAAATAATTTTGTAATTGTAATTATTTAAATAATTGGCACTTAGTTATAATATTTACTATTATTAATATTATATAGCATATCCTAGATTTTACATTTGCATTAACGGATTATAATTATGTACGTATTTTTTTGGAAGAGCGGAGTCTCCTGACACAGGCATATCTTGCTTAAAAGGAGGCTTCAATCACATATATTGTAAACTAGCTGTGCCCGCGACTTCGTTCGCGTGGATGTCGATAAATATCTGTTGCATAGATAAAATCTACTTTAAGTTAATACCTTGCGTATCCTGATCTCAAAATAAAGAAAATAGGAAGAGGGTAATGCAGGGCACTCTACCATCTCTTCCGGTTGAAATGCCGATTAGCCCGGGTAATCTCCTGGTACATACCTACCTCGAGCTAGGTATCAAAATCAACAAAAGCGACTATCGAATGAACGGTGGTAGGTAGTCTTCAAACTACGAAACAAAGAAACTGATGAATAAAGTTGATTCTTAATTTTGTCCAGCCTTAATTTTGTCTCTGGCGAGGCGGCGAGCCTCCTTGCCGGACTGCCGCCATGGGATCTAGAGGCGAGAGCCCTCGCGCTCATTTACGAATGGCGCGTGGAGGCGCTACGCCGGGGCGAGACTCCTCTGCCGCGGCAAATCGCAGCGTGGCGGACGGAGCTCCGGCGGGATCTCATGGCAGTATGGAGACAACGACTGTCGCAACCCAGCGCTGGGCACGCCACAATTGCGGCGATAAGTCCCCTCTTTGAGGAGTGGCTAGAGCGGCGCCACGGCGTCCTTACCTTCCGTTTGACGCAGGTACTCACCGGACACGATTGTTTCCGGAGGTACCTGTTTCGAATACGGCGGGAGGATACGACCAGATGTCAACACTGCGAGGATCGCCCGGAGGACACGGTGGAGCATACGTTGGAGGTCTGGCCTGCTTGGGCGGAGCAACGCCGTGTCCTCGTCGAGGCAATCGGCGACGGCGACCTGTCGTGGTCGGCCCTGTTTCAAGCCATGGTCCGGAGCGGGGAGACTTGAGAAGCAATCACCTCTTTCTGCGAAGCAGTAATGCTAGCGAAGGAGGAAGCCGAACGCGTGAGAGAGAGGGAAACCTCACGCCCCAGCCGCCGCAACAGAAGAAGACGCCCCGGGCGTCGGGAGTCGCAGGGCGATTCTCGGCCACCGTAGGCGGGGGCCTGCGGACGGCGAGCATTGGGTGGCTCGCCGTCTGATCAGAACCAGGCCCAGGTCAACGGCGCGCTGTGTTCCACGCGCGCCTCAAAGGGCTGTCAGCATTAAAGACGGGGCCCGCTAGGGCCAATTCCTGCGGGGGTTGCGGGATTTATTCGAAAGAGTCACCGCGGCCCTGGAACGCAAAGGGCATTAGGAGGAACATGGATGGGTTTTAGTCAGTAAGAGTCTGACACTCCCTTCTGCTTCACCCAGAGCAGGAGGAGTCATTTGATGATTTTCCATCCTTAACAAAAAAAAGCAAAAAGAAACAGTTTCTTTGATTTTCCCTGACAATTGCAGATTACAGAATACCGATATTTTTTTTACATTTTATTTTAATTAGTTCTACCGGGTTTATAGAATCGATTTACTGTGTAAGAATAATCGAATTTTTTAAATCGATATTTAGTAGGTACTGAAAGAGGAGACTTATTAAATGAGGAGCTCGTAGCTAAATAATAACAGTCGCACGGGTCGATCTTCATGGTTTACCAACTCTTGCCTAGGTGTCTCTGTGAATAGGTGACCATATTATTTAACATACCGCGACTTCGCCGTGTTGATCGGAAGCTGATCCGAATATAGTTGGGAAAAGGTTAAGCATATATTAGAAAAGACAGACAATACCATTTGGCCCCAATTGGGGCTGACGGTCCTTAAGAGAGTAACTCTGCCGTTTTATGTCCTTTTCATTGAATGGCGGCCTAAATGATCCCCAATGCGCAAATGTGTCAAAGTGGCGAATGAGTCTGTCATGTGACAATATTTAATTAACAGGCTGGCAGATGCTTAGGCCGTCTATGAATAGGGTAGGTAAATGTGTGACGAAAATATAATTATGAAATTATTTATTTTTTGGGAATCCTAAATTCTATTAAATGCCGGGATGTCACTTAGACCGTCTCCCTAGTGGAAAAACGTTTGTAATCTGTGCCCAGTTTTGCCAACTGTAGATTAAGTGTTTTTCGCAAATCATTTCAGTTTTTTACCATGAAGCATCATCTGCCTAGCCTTTTCCCAGCTATATTGGAGTCAGCTTCCAGTCAAACGGGATTGGAGCGGCTGCCTACCAGTCCTGTACAACCCTACAATACTGGGTAACACGATACTTCTTGGCAAGACTGTAGGTGTCAGATTTGTCGGCTTCTGACAATCCGTAAAGACTGCCTGAGATCCCTTCTCGGTAGGTATGTTAAACTGGTCACCCATCCACAGACTGACCTTGGCAAGCGTTGCTTAACCGTGAAGATCGACCCGGGCGGCTATTATATTCTGAGGTATGTAGGAATCTCGGTATGTTGAAATGGTCACCCATCCACAGACTGACCTTGGCAAGCGTTGCTTAACCTTGAAGATCGACCCGGCCGGCTATTATATTCCGAGGTACGTAGAAATCTCGGTATGTTAAAATGGTCACCCATCCACAGACTGACCTTGGCAAGCGTTGCTTAACCTTGAAGATCGACCCGGGCGGCTATTATATTCCGAGGTACGTAGGAATCTCGGTATGTTAAAATGGTCACCCATCCACAGATTGTCCTTGGCAAGCGTTGCTTAACCTTGAAGATCGACCCGGGCAGCTATTATATTCCGTGGTACGTAGGAATGTTAAAATGGCCACCCATCCACAGACTAACGTTTTTACGTGAAGCGGCTGCCTACCAGACTTCCACAACCCATTAATTGAGTAACACGGTAGTTCTTGGCAAGACTGGAGCCAGATTTACTGGCTTCTGACAATCCGTAACGACTGCCAAAGATCTTCAAATGACTAAATGTTATTTTTTTTCCTTTTGTATTAAGAGTTTCACAAATAATATACGCATTCATTCATGAAACAGTTCTAAACTGTTACTATTTAATTATCTCAATAGATGGCGGTGCGTGTATGTGCTTCACGTAATGAAACTTTAAACGAAACCTTTAAATACAAATATCTTTTGATAGAGTGAACCGATTGCGATGAAACAAAAACTAAGTTATACCTCCAGTTACGTACAATTTTAATGCGTGAAATTTATCTACGTTATTTCTGTACTTTTTACGTGATGCCTGCACATCCAAACAGATAAACAGACAAACAGACAAAAATTCCAAAAATGATGGAAATGGGTTCTGTAAGTTACCCTTTATCTTCCTAGCTATTTTTTAATTTTTTATTTTGAATGTACAAAAACGACTCTTCAACAGATTTATTATATGTATATATGTATATGTATAGATTACCAAAACCTGTATTGCAAATAAACGATTATTATTATTATTATTTATAGGAACACAGTAAACAGTGTGCCGAGTTAAGTATTGCCTTAAAAGAGGCAGCCGAGGAAATTACCAAATTTTTCTATAAAATCTTCTGTACTGCTGATCCAAACCCGAAAAACCGAACCTTCATGCCGCCAAGCTTGTAGATCCAATGCTAGCATTACTGGCATTATCAAACAAGTTATCCAGATTAATTTTCTTCTACTTTCGTTATACCATTTTGATTGGTTGAGCTGATGAGGAAGGGTGGAAGGTTACGGCGTGCGACGCGACTTTATGAGTGTCATGGCGTCGGTACCGCTCAGTGCCGCTCGTGCTAACGTAATGCCGATAAATTAGCGGAAACCATGACGCACGGTGGTAACGACAGCGGTGACATTTCGCAATGCATGCCGAAAAGTTTCGTGGGTGGAAAATGTTGAGGTAGTCAAGAGGGAATAGTTTAATAATATCAGAGTGGCAATTCGCGAAAAACGTTAGAATTTAAGCCGAATTATCATCTTAGTATAAAAAAAGTATAGCTCTGAGTACCAACTTCACTCATTTTTAAGCAATCTGTCAAAAAACATCAATTTCCTACATTTTTGACAGATTGCGATTGACATGTGAATGCAAAAGTTGCTTCTAATTTAATACAACGTGTTGTTTTGCATCCTCGTCAAATTTCAGGAGGTTGTCATAAAAGACATAAATAATCAATCGAAAGTACGGTAGCGGGCAATAACTAATAAGCGCTGCTTTTTTTTGTTGTTAAAATTTAACAGTATTTCAGAATTAAGCCCTTAATTTAAAACAGAATCACCCGACTACGCACACAGCGACAATGCAGCTGTGTACGTGAGTGTCGACGTCTTACCTACGAAATGCAAGCGCGCGCGAGTGCGACCGAGCAATGACCGGTAGCAATAATTTTACCTAATTTTATTTCGAAAATCACTTACATTATTGTCATAAATTTCGCTTGATAATTAACTCATCTTTGAGCATCATTGGAATACGGAAATCTTACTAATGACAATAATACTAGTGCGCCAAAGAAAAGTTCACTGACCTGTTATCAGATGATTAATAAAATGTTAGTTTTGCTTTTCGTAGTGATTTTGTTTTTATTTGTGGATTTCCTTCCTACTTAACGGGCTTAGGACCGGCAAGAATGCCTTAGTTAGTGTAGCGATCTACTAAGTCTAAAAATGTTTTCTACGTTTGATGGAAATGGAAAGACGTGCTAGTTAAGTGAAAGTACGTGGTGATATTTTCGACTCTTAGGTATTATTGGCGTAGTTAAAAATAAAATTTGAAATCAACTTATTTACACTAATAAAATTGATTAAGCTTACAACGTATTTACAAAATGTACAAATAAATAAATTACCTACTTAAGTTACCCAGAGGTATTGTTCAAAGTTGCCACCATCACACTCTTCGCACAATCGAGCACAACGTAGCTGGTTTTCCTTCAGCTTACGTAACACTAACACATTCGTTTTTAAAGTGTCGAAAGCACTAATGATCCTTGCATGTAATTCTGTTACACTTGTCACTTCCTTTAACGTCTCCCCACAAATAAAAGTCTACAGGCGTCAGGTCTGGAGAACGCGGAGGCCAGGCCACAGGTCCTCCGCGACCGATCGAGTGGTCACCAACTTTTCGGTCAAGTACTCGCGTACTTGCCGACCATAGTGAGAGGGAGCGCCATCCTGCTGGAAGTAGAGGTTGTGCCTTGCGGTAGTGGAACGGGTGTTGAAGTTCACGTTTCAGTAGACGCCACACTGTGGTGTGGTGCACTCCTAAGTGTTGACCAGCCTCCCGCGTGCTTGCCCGTGGGTCTCGCTGGAAGTATTCCAGGATGTCTTCCTGCAAGGCGACAGGCAGGCCTACGCTGCCGCGAGCATGAGCATGCCGGGGAACGTCAAACTGCCGATGATCCCACAGTCCCTGCGTAGCAGCCAGCATGACGCTCTGTGATGGGGGTTCCCGATCGGGAAACATTTCCGTGAATATCCGGTTGGCTCCACGTAGGCTGTCTCCACTGATGGCATACAGGCGGACCATCGTCATCTTGTACCTACGTCTCAACGATGTATGGAGGAGCGCAAAGCGCACCGCGCGCTTCGGCGACATCAAACACACTGTTAGTTCCGGGGCCGCGGGGGCCGGGGGCGTGGCTAGGAGCTTGCGCGGGAGAATCCCCGTACCGTGATTGGGGTGCGATTGATTACCTACGAATTTATCGAATGATCGTTGCGTATATGCGTTGTGTATGTATTGTTTGCGTTTGTTTGTGTGTGAAAGCGCGGTTATAAGGCTAGTAACAGACGGGCCGCGGCTGGTTTACACTTACGGATTTCCGTAAATCAAAAAATTAAATTAAAAAAATACCTACCCATTTTACTGTCGATTTGGGTCGAGAATCCTTAGCATAATTACGTCCTTGAATTTGACTAGGATGCAAATCAACACGTTGTAGAATTGGCACTCTGTTCCATCAGTTTAAGTTCTATTACTAGTAGATACTGTCACGCTGCAGGTTAGTCTCGGCAGCGTCAGGGGTCGTGAATAAAGAAAAAACTGTTGGAGATTTAAGAGATGATTATATTGAGCTCATGCTTCAAAGAAGCTTTTTCAGTTCTGATAAAAAAGACAAATTCGTAAGCATACGTCATAATTCGAAACTATTCTAAATCATATTACTTTTTTAGTTAATTCTTCTAAAGTTTTTATCAAGAAGTTGATGCATCCAAGGCATATTACAATACCTACTCTGTATGTCAAAATGATAGGAAGTTAGAGGTGTTTTTGACAGATTGCATCAAATGTGTTCCGCGAACACTGCTACTAGACCAACAAGTGCTTAACATAGGCAGGCATTCAATTAGAAGCAGTATCTAACCACTAGATTTGCCTGTTTGCAGTGAAAAATATACAGTAAATACTGCGCTAAAACTAATTTGGTACACTGATGCCGCTATGCAGGTATACAGTAACTGGCGAAAATGTACGAAAGCCAAGATCAGAAACAGGAAAACCCGCTCCCTGGATCCCCACCCACTTAAAGTAATGATTCCCTTTATCACCTCCCTTAACATTTAAACGTTGACAGCACAATAAAATCAGACCAATCAGAACGACGCAATTCTTTTGACGTATTCCGTCATAAAAATCAGCAATCGTGATGCTTCGCGTTCAATACAAAAGGGCCTGCTTGCTCCCCGTGGTGAGCGTTGCGAATTTATTATTACGACTCAAATATGACTGGTACCGTACCGTGCTGTACCGCCCGCGTACACTTTAAATTAGGGCTGTTCCATCACTGAGGTATTATATAATAATTAGGTAATCGTTTTACTTTTCTGCGCAACTATGAACAATTTTTTTGTGTTTTATTAGCTACAATCATTCTAATCTCCATGACTCCATGTAAATCTAAGCTAAAGCAGGATGCAGCCAAATACAATGGTATTTGACTGAGTATTAAGTTGCATCCTGCTTCATCTTTGAATGAACGTCAACTCCAACATAGTTGGCGACAGGCTGGCAGGTGTATGTTGAAGGTGTCCAATCTGGGAATAATCGTGAGATAGAGATAGATAACAGCATTTGGTCGGTTCTGTGCCATTATTATTGTTAGGTCATAGGTCACATAATTTACAAAATGTAGGTAAATGCCAAGCCCCTCGTAACCGAAAGGTTAAGGTAGGGTCATGGAAGTGTGTTGTCATAGTAAAATCAAAAATAATTTATTCAAACCAGGTTGAAAATGACCATTTTTTAACCTCATAAATTTACATGAAGACCGATACTTTATTGAGATATGACAACAAATGCCAGCTTGTGATCATGAAGCCAACTATAGGCTCTTTGTAAGACTCCAAATTCAAACAACATTCATTGCCGTGATTAAAAACATAAAATCACGTTCTAAAAGCAGGTGTACAGAATAAAAATTTAAAAAGAAAAGAAACAAAATAATCGATGTCAGTCGCGTGACCGATATGTTTCGATCGCGATAGCCTCGCGCGGTGGAGTTCCTCCCTACACCAGCAGGTTCGGCTAAAAATAAACAAATTAAACGATAACAATAAATTTTGGAGAACAGGGCTTAGTATAACTGGGTTAGTGGGGAATTGTCTTTGGTATTTGTTTAGAGAACGAACAAATCAATGGGTATCATGTCTTTGTTGTCCTTGTTCCCATTTTGAACTTGTGTAGTTAGTTTATTGAAATCCTTTTAGATACTATTCTAATTTCTGGCCCTAAAGCTGGTGACCTGGTTATTGCTTTTCCAGGATGGGAAACCATTAAATGACTCTTTCCGCTCTGGGCAGAGCAGAAAGGAATATCAGACTCTTATTATACTGACTAAAACCCATCTGTGTTCCTCCTAATGCCCTTTGCGTTCCAGGGACGCGGTGTCTCTTTCGAATAAACTTCGCAACCCTGGTTAAGGGGTCTACTGATTGACACATTAGTACTTCAGGTTGGAGATGACTGGTATCATGCTAAACAATAATAGCCAGTAATAGAAAGATCCTAACTTAATGTGGTTTCCAACGTATTGTTACACTATCGGAATATCCCTTATATCGAATGGGAAGGTCATCCAACTGAAAATAAAACACGATCCCTCCTTCCATAAATAGTAGGCCATAAAGGGTTAGTAGAAAATAAAAGTGTAGCGCCCAGTTCCCAGCTCCCAGTGTCCACTGCCGACATGGCAGTCGGTACGTGTGTAATTGGCCTAATAGTCGCGAGTCGCCAGTGCGCACCGCCCTTAAATTACTGCCAGTGCGCCAGGATTCCTGGCCACTATTATTTACTTATAATTTATAAATAGAACGACGCGTATTTTTATATTTACTCCTAAAAGTTTGCACTCTGTAATGACGTGAGGAGAAGTTTTGAATTCTTTTAGTCAATACGAATTTCATTGCTATGAGAATCTTAGAGCATGTCTAAATGGGTAGGTACGTAATTAATATACGTCCAAAAAGATTAACGTGTAAAGGTTAAAACTGGCCAAGTGCGAGTCGGACTCGCGTGCAAAGGGATCCGAACGAATTTCATTTTTTAAACGTGTTATTTTAACACTACAGACTTCTTATAGGTTTTTCTGTAATCTGTAGGTAAAGATCTATAATATCCATTTTTTTTCAAAATTTTAAGCTCAGTAGTTTCGGAGATAATGGGGGGAATGGTCATTTTTCGTTTAATTTCTTAAATAACTTCAAAACCATTTATTTTAAAATTATGAAAAAAATGTACTTAAGATAATTACAGTAAGCCCTTTCATTTGATATGTCACACGACATTGATCAAAATTTTTTTTTTCATATTTTCTAGTGTGACCCCCAAAAGTGACTCCCATACTAAAAATTTAATAATTTACGTAAGGCGTCCGTGTTTGGGTCACAGAAGTATGGACTTCTGTAAAATTTGGTACTCATATGGATGAGTACCAAATTTTAACAGGATCGGTCCAGTGGATCCGGGGAAAACTGGCTGTGACAGACGGATAGACAGACAGATAGACAGACAGAAAGATAGACAGACAGACAGACGGATGCCTGAGTGATCCTATAAGGGTTCCTTTTTTTTGTTCGGAACCTAAAACACTTACATTTCATTCAGGTAGAGTCCATTAATTGGTTAGTAGATATACAAAAAACTAAGAAACTAGTGTTAGTAGGTACTAATTAAAGATACAATAACCCACAAGTATGAAGTAAGTTGAGCTAACGTAGCTATAGGTATCATGTAGCAACGTAGCTATCATGTAGCTAGGTTACGTTAGCTCACTTCTGGGTAAATAGTACCTACTGCAGTTCAGTGTAGCACAAGGCACTAATTTTCTAATCCAGGAAACCTATTTTCGATCTAACAAAAAAAAAAATCGCCTACGTCGTCGACCGTTTAACTAAACTCCTTATATAACAAGCGACAGCCTGTCCACCGACCAATAAATCTATTCCAACATAAATCGGTTGGAAGTCGATCGGTATCGGGAAATAAATACCTTTTTACGGCACCGGCTTCGGGCGTGGCGCGCCTTAAACGGAGCTCGGCCGGGGATCGAACTCACGGTCCTCGGTTAGAACAGTCGGCTTGTCCTGCTAATTGAACTGGCGGGGAAAAAGTGCGTGGTGATAGGACTTGGAAAAACTGACGTGTTATTAAAGATTGTGTGATGTGTGAGGATAAAAGGGAAGTGGTTTGAAGCTGGTCCGCCTGCAGTCAATGAAAGGTTTATTAAATGATTTGAAAGGATTCTTTTTTTATTATAATTACACTGCAAACATTGAGTTGAGCCCACGCGAATTCCCAATTTCTTTCCTGAAGGAGCATTTCTTATTTCATTTTATTTACGCTTACAGAATTTCATTCAATTTTGTAAATTAACTGGGCAGTAAAGGTGCCTGTCCAGTTTCGCGGAGCGGGGAAACGAAGAAATATTAACTAATCATGTCAGACAAAATGTCAGTGACTCACGTGGTGCGGAGATTTAATGCAATTCCATTGGTTTAAATTTCTCAGTTTCTTCGCTCCGCTGTAATGGACAGGCACTCTAATACTAGCATTACCTAAGCCCGCCTCTGTACATTTGTGTGCGTAAAGCGTTAAAATAAATAATTACCTACCTAATTAAAATGTAGCTATAAACGCAACCCTAAAACTAAAGCGTTCTAACACCCACTTACATTTAATAAATCAGCTTAGAAAGTCTTAAAAAACTAAGGTTTCTTCCTTTCGTTTACTTGAAAAGCCTTTTCCAGTCCGAACCTCAATGATTTTATTAACTTGAAGACACTTGATACGAGAAGCCAACAAACTTCGAGTATAAGACTTGTGCATGAACCTGCCTGCAAAACGCACGAGTGTGGTAAGGGGATGATATTACACACGGCTTGTAGTGTGTGGTAAGGTAATGGATACATACGTTTATTGAGCTGGGCATTTAAAATTGATGACAAAAGTTATGTGCGTTTCACGTGCGAATTGTTTGACGGAAGGTCGTCGAGCCATAAGTACGTGTACTTGCTCGTACGTGTATCACCCACTTAACACAAATCAAATCCGTTCGTGTACAGACTTCGCGATAAACTCAAAAAGTATCGACCGGATTTTCGTACGGTTTTCACCATAAGACGGGTTGATTTATGAGGAAGATTTAGGTGTAAGCTTCTTCTTCTTATCACGTGGGGTAGGTCTAACGACCCCACACGCCCTAGTGTCAGAGTTTCTAAACCGCTTCAAGGGCCTCTGACATGGTTTATTTGACGATCGCCATGTAGCGGCTGGGACCACCGGCTTATGCGTGCCTTCCGAAGCACGGAATCATTTTTTTATCAGACAATCAGATGATTCAAGCCTGCAATGTTCTAGCCCAACAGGATTTCTTTTTACAAAGTATGCTCTTCCCGTCAGAATCGAACCCACGACCACCAAAATTTGACGATAACAGTAACTGTTGAAGATGTCGCAAGTGATCATACCGACTAGGAGTTGACCTGTACGAAGTCAGGTTGCTACGCAACTAATCAGTAAAGTATTTTACAACACTTGTAGAACCACCTCATAATAGCTACGAGCCGTAAAGTAATAAATCGCCAATCAATCCGAGACTCGTATTGCTACCTACGAGTAACGGACTGCAATTCAATTGACTTCATAGTCTAGAAGAAAAGCTGGCGGCGAGACTTTGTATGTTAAAAGCCATAATTCGAGGTTTGGTTCTCGACTGTTTTCTCCTCCAATATTGGACTGATATAAGAGATATTTCACAAATTGAATAAGATGGATGTATACTGTGTCTCTATGTTTTCCTTTTTTGATTAATATTTGCCAAATTTGTACACTAGAGCTCTGTTGACAGCGATTTATCGGACAATTTTGAGCATTTTGTGAGAGTTCTAGTGCTTATACGGTTAATAAATCATCAAAAAAGAAAACATAGGGACACAGTATATATCCTTTTTATTCAGTTTGTGTAATATTTCTTAAAGCGGTCGGCAATAGTGGAGGAGAAAACAGTCGAGAGCCAAACCTCGAATTATGACTTTTTACATACAAAGTCTCGCCGCCAGCATTTCCTCTTAACTTATGAGTTGAAGCAATAAACCGATAGTTAGACATCCAGAGACACTTGAATAGAAGGACGGATGTGGCAACACTGAAATGGTTGATATTAAGAACGGTCCATATTTGTGCAATGATCATTTATGTGCACAATACACACATGAGGATCTTGATCTTTACGTCGTTTGTCAATTTTCTCGCTATATCCATGCATGGCAAGAAAATTGTCATATATATATATATGACAATTTTCTGTATATGTATAATAATGTATTTTGAATAAAGTTTTTAACAAAATCTTTACAACTTGCTAGCAAAATTCTTAGATGATCCTCTTTGAAACCTCACAAGAAAAAAAGTCTAAAGCTTGTACCGCAACGAGTGTACCAAGAATGGTCTTAGGAACCGCCCACTCATAAATATCCAGACAAAAAACTCCGTCGACTCACTAAAGCAGGTAACCACTCGTCTAGAGCTCAAGACCAGTAACCTAATCTAGTCTCGCCACTATTAAGGTAACCGTTATTCAGACTAATGTCTGCAATAAATTATTCATTGACAATTGTCTCCTTTATCTTTTGAACGAAACATTCAGATAACTAAAGTACTGGTATTTAGTCGTGACCAGAAAGGTAAATAATCTAACTAGGAGTTAAGAGCTAGAACCTCTAAATTTCAAAGTTTTAAGTCTAACTTAAAAGATTTACAAAGGTATGTGGAACCGGGTGTAAACTCCCGCAACCTCCATCCTCCATTGAAAAGGGAGGATCGACCAGACGAATGTTGTGTCCGGTGGGCAACTGAGTGGTTGTTGTCGGGCTATTGTATATATGTTCTAATAATCACACGGAGAACTTTGATAGCGTGATGTAGATGATTTTTAGGGTTCCGAAAAAAAGGAACCCTTATAGGATCATTCGGGTGTCTGTCTGTCTATCCGTCTGTCTGTCCGTCTGTCACAGCCAGTTTTCTCCGAATCCTCTGGACCGATTCTGTTGAAATTTGGTACACATATGGACTTCTATGACCCAAACACGGACGCGTTACATAAATTATTAAATTTTTAGTATGGGGGTCACTTTTGGCGGTCAAACTAGAAAATTAAAAAAAAAAGTTTTTTGAACAATATCGTGTGACATATCAAATGAAAAGCGCTTACTGTTTTAATTATATTTTTTTCATAATTTTAAAATAAATGGTTTTGAAGTTATTCAAGAAATTAGACGAAAAATGACCATTCCCCCATTATCTCCGAAACTACTGAGCCTAAAATTTTGAAAAAATAGAGATAATAGATCTTTACCTAAACATTACAGGAAAACCTATTAGAAGTCTGTGTGTTAAAACAACATGTAAAAAAATTAAATTCGTTCGGAACCCCTTGCAGACGAGTCCGACTCGCACTTGGCCAGTTTTTGTGACGTCAGCTCCATTATATAGTGCGTTTATGGCGGTATAGATGCCGCTACAGGCACCTTCACCACATCTATTGCAACCGAACCATGGTTCCGCAATCTCACCAAACAATAAGATATCTGATTTATTTTTAGAAATCTGTTTAAATTTTTCAATGCTTAGTAGTTTCAAAGCCCCAAGGCATTCAGTGGGTATTCATTATGCCCAACATCAAGCATTTGAAACAACAGCGCATTGACAACACAATAATTATCCGTTATTTTGCGGACTTGTCCACAGAGAAACCTTCAATCATTGTTTCTTGTTACCCCCTCATCACAGAAATGATTTACCGTATAGAGAATGTAGATGAATACTTCGTCAGCAGCCTGCACCAATGCGCTCTAGGAATCAAAGAAAGTGTGTCAGACACTCGAGAGATTCCTTACCCAGCACGTTGCGTGGTAGTTAGGCCTCTGGTCGAGATCTAACGACGTGCAGCATTCCAATTAAAGAGCTTTATCTACTTCTCCTTAATTAATTGACTTCTACCCGCAAACTGAATGTGTACTGTTGATTGCTTTCTTAATTTACTTGTTGTCTGATATGCAGGAAGTACTCGCAAGTGCTTAAAAAACTATTTCGTTGATTACCAATTTATTTTTTGTTCGTCACGTTAATCAAATTATCTTGATGGTATCTTAATATCTTCGAAGAGAGTAACTATGTGGAGTAATCTAATTAGGGACGCCAAGTCTACATCTATTTTTATTTAAATCGAACTTCCATTCGTAGGTACGCTGAAAGAGTTTCTTCAGAAATAATCATCATATTTATGCGTATTTTTACAAGCTTTTTTTTCAACTTTCAAGGTTTGTTCTGTTCAAATCTTGCAACTGAATTTTACAAAAGTTTCCTCTACCGATTGTGCTGAAATGCACACACTTATTTTTTTCTATTCCCTTCGGTCGTATGTGTAATAAACTATTTTATAGGAAAAAATCACACAGACAGTATTATTTTACTGAGCCAAAGACCTACAGGTATTTCACCTAAAACACAAACACATGAGCCAAATTCCCCACGTCTACAGTCTGGTTTGGTCTGAATGGGCAGCGCTGCGAGACATGTGCAGACGCAGCAGCGTCTCGGGTCGACGACCGCGTGCGATTCGTCAACGGGTGTCACTGCACCCCGCCTTCGCGAAAATACGCGCGTTATTCAATAACCGTCCGGTGGTACCACTTTAACTGTCGTAAAAAATGTGGCGCTATAAAGTGTTCTTAGTTAATGTCTGGATTTATTTTTGGTTCACTATGAGCAGAAGGGAAGGTAATTTCCAGTTTTCGCAGTCTCGAGACAGTTTATGCAAACCATTGAGGAGGATCCTCTCTGAGTCTAGATTAGTGATGTTCGGTCTGGTTATTTGATTGGCATTTAAGTAGTTAAGTCATTACTTCTCCAATCATTTTTTACAAATGCATTTCGATTGGCAAAAAAAAACCTCCCGATACGTAATTAGCTTTGCGAAGGTCTGGTATATCTCATTAATCGCCGTGCTATGCATGTTCACCAACATAAGCCTTGTTTAGACAGCGCTACATTCTGTGGCTACATATGCAAGAAAACAACGTTGAATATTTTTGTTCGAAACTAATCCGTAGGAGTATATTATATGCGTCGGTAATGCAGGAAGACTTCGTAAACTCTTCCTGGGTCTAAGTTTTATATTTCTATGGTTTAAGCACTTGCAGCTAATGTAGAGAAGACACTACGTGCCCAATAATAATGTATCCCGGAAGATCTTGTCGCTTTATGTACGTATTGTACAATGCATCAATACATGAGAATGTGACACATTATAAATAATGCAGCGAAATTACCTTAATAGTTAGGCAATTATTAAAAGACACGCGTTCGTCAATCAGCCATCGTAATTTAGTAATTAATAACTGTACTATTATATCTTAACATGATTTATTTGTCTAAGGGTTATATGTAAATTTCCTCTATGAATTAAATTCAGCTCATTAGAGTATGACAAATAAGTAAAAAAAAAGGCCAAGTGCGAGTCGGACTCGCGTGCGAAGGGTTCCGAAAGTGATTTTTTTTTACATATTATTACTATAGACTTCCTATAGGTTTTCCTGTAATATATCTCCCTTTCATTTGATATGTCACACGATATTGTTCGAAAAACATTTTTTCGATTTTTTTCTAGTTTGACCCCCAAAAGTGACCCCCACACTAAAATTTTAATAATTTACGTAACGCGTCCGTGTTTGGGTCATAGAAGTCCATATGTGTACCAAATTTCAACAGAATCGGTCCAGTGGATCCGGAGATAACTGGCTGTGAAGGACGGGCTAAACATTTAAAAATATTAAAACAGTAGCCCACCGGTATCGGTAACAGGGTCCAAGCTACCGATGGTCAGGGCTCCTAAGAGATATGTGATACGCAGCGTGTCCTGCCGAGTACTGCTTTTGTAGGAATTATTATTATTAAGGCTATTATGATTTTATTTTTCCATAATTTCACATGGTTCACCTTTTTTACGTAACTAACAACTTTATTCAAGTAATTTTCAAAGGATTTTGTTCGAAATCCTTCTCAAGTACTTTTTGCTGGTTGGTCGATTATTACTTGTAAGCAAGGATATTAGACTATTAGAGGTTACTATTAAGCTTAAGAGCCGGAGAGTTTTCTTCGTCAAACAGAGGCCATCTAAGATCAAGGAACCAAGCTGTGTGAAGAACATCATCCCTCACCACCTGGCTACTTGCAGCCCCAGGAACATCTGCCACCTGGACGTGATCTGCAGTGGCCTATTTGGAAGGCACTGAACCGATTTCGTATCCAGATAGGCCGCTGCAAACACAATCTGGCGAAATGGGAATTCATAGACCCGTCAGATACTCAATGTGAGTGCGGTGCTCCTGTTCAGAACATGAGCCACACGTTGGAGTGCCCCAAGTGCCCATACACACAGGTGTATGGCATTCATTCAGCAAAGTACAGACTTTGGGGGATTTAATGAATGCCACCGACGCTGCAATTAACGTAGCCACCTACTGGGCCCAAAAATCTAAGAAGTTAACCATCGACTCGAAAAGAAGAAGACTCGGTAACTTGTAAAGCCTACTTAGTTGTGATAGTTTTCCTTTTAAATTCGTTATACACGGTGCATTTTAGTTCACTTACAACGGCAGTCCACTTCATCTATCCAACTACCTACTACACATTCATTATGAAAAAACGATATTTATGAACATGTGAATTATTAAGAAAATGTAAATATTATTAATTATCATGACGCATGACGTAGTTTGAAACATCCAGGAGCAACCGCAGTCCGAGCCTTGTGTTTCAAGGACGGCGCGGAGGGAACGGCGACATTCTTTTGATACATAAATATTATTAACAGGGATGTTTCATAATTCTAATGCATTTTTGTTTTTATTGTACCTATCTTCTTAGTTAATTATTTAAAAAATAATCGCGCCTGGAGGTAGTTTATGTCGGGTACATTAAGTGGTCTTCCTTTGTAAGACCACTACAATGTCACCGTTTATATGCTACTACCATGGTTTTTTTTCACATCTTCAGAAACAACCGTTTTGTTGGCAGAGAGGGGGGGGGGGAATTAGCACCTAAGAGCTTAACGGAAAAATAGTTTTCACACACCCTCAATATTTTTAAACGGTCTATCCAACGACAACCCACACGGGATCGCACTAAATGTATTACTGTGTTTTCATGCGATGGCCAAGTCAGTCTATTTATTTAAACCATAAAATATTTTTAATATTTACATGGTCACTATAAGATGTTGTTAGGTTAGCTTAATAACTTAAGACAGAAGGACCCTTAAGTTGGGACTGAATAAATTAACCGACTTTGTATTGCATGGATCTCACAATTTTTTACGGTAGATGAACTGAGTTGCGAGACTTGGTTATTTTACAAGTTATGTTTTTGATGCGATTCAGTTTTCTAGACTTGTATGATTGACCGACAGGGGTGGATTTAGGATTGTCGTTTGGGGGGGGGGAGGAGTTGACCCCGCTGATGGTAGGTTTTTAGCAAAGTGAGCACCAAAATGGCCCATTTACTTTTCGTAAATTCCTCAATGATCTTCTTAGGTTGTAGACCAATGATATGTCGATCTTTTGAAGGGGGGGGGGGGGAGCTTGATCCCTTATCCCTCCCCTGGATCCGCCAATGGCTGACCGGTCTGTGATAATGTGTGTTAAGAACAACCCTTTCTGCTCTTTACACAATTCTCCCCAACGGTTCTCCCAAAACAATAATGATAATAAGTATGCCAAGAACGCAGTATCTCCAAATGTGACGAAGAAAATGTCTTCCGATCATTTCCGAGAAGCCGTATTGAGTGCAGTCGCATACCGTCGTGAATACCTATTTAAAACTTAATTAAGTAATAAGGTACCGCAATTAGTGCCTTGGTACACGGGTCGAAGCCGGACTTCCTTTTTTTCTGTGGTAAACACTTGTTATTACACTCAATCAGCATTTTGTAGATTGAAAAGATAGGAGTGGTGGGTTTAATAATGTGAAAAGAAGTGAATGTAGAGTTGAAGATATCAAATTCTTTGCCGCGAGGCTAGCTTCGGGCTTTGGGTGGTGATAAAGGTGATACTACATAGCAGCGATAAATTCAAGTTAATTTTGAAATATCAGTGCTGAGAAATAGCTTATGGCTGAATAATAACTGCCGCATTGGTCGATCTTCGAGGTTAAGCAACGCTTTCCGAGGTCGTTTCGAAGATGGGTGTCCAGTAAGCTGTTGGTTCCTGCTATCATTTGTAGATCTTTGAAAGTCGTTACGGGTAGTCAGAAACTCCACGACCTGATCCCACCATCGCCCTTTTATTACCGGAATACCAGAAGTACTGCAGGTTACCATCCGTACTTGGTCGATATCCCGACTAGTCGTAACCAGCGCTTCTCGCCCAGCTAAAGCGCCCAGCTAAAGTGTGGTACTCTCTGCCAGCGTCTGTGTTCCCGTCCACATATAACCCGTCTGCCTTCAAAGCAAGACTGAACAGGCATCTTCTGGGCACGCTCTCTCCATCGTAGACCTCATCCGTTGCTTTCCATCGGGCGTGGTTGTGGTCAAGAGCAAGCCCATTCCTCAAAAGCTAGGAAATCTGATACAAGTCTTGCCAAAGATATCGTATAACCCAGTTAAACCTGTTACATACTGTTATTCAGCTGCATACGGCTGGCTGGAAACTTACCACAAAGTAGTTGAGAGCGGTTTTCTTAAACTACAATCAATGGCCCGCTAATTCTTCCACATACTTAGTGATTTATAACCTCGGAACACAATCCCTAATACGTGGGAATAGCAAAAACTCAACGTTCGTTAAAGTTAATATTTGTATTCGGTTCACCGCTGTGAAGCCGCGGCCTTACAAAAGGCGGGCATCAGATAAAATCTACATTGATATACTTCTTTTATTCCCATATCAACACTGGACCAAAATAAAAAGCTGCAAACGATAATGCCTTATCTTAATGCAATGTATCTCTTTTACATCGACTTTCTGAGATCGGCTTCGACAGTCGACTTAAACATGGACGTGTGTCGGGGCACTTATACTTAGTACAAGTCTACCTTTATATTTAAGTATTTTGTATGAAAAACCTGTTGTAAATCCTCCTATTGTTTTACTTTCCTTCCTTGAAATATAACTGGTACCATACGAGTTTACCTTTAAATGTTATTTGATCATACTTATCACAGTACCGTCCATCGCTGGGTGCGTATTATCGTTCTCGTGTGTGGTTGAGATGTAATGAGCAATGTATGGGGAATAGATCGATACATAGTTGCTGTAGAGCGCCACGGTGCAAGTTATAGCCGGAGGCTACGTTCTTTGGTCCATAGTACTTGAGACAGGTATCGGCTGTGGTCCAAGCCATAAAGTTGTAAAGGTTTTTGTTTCACGGATAATAACTCGAGAGTTATGGTGGAGCCACAAAAGTCTAATAAAAGATAAGATCCTTGACAATTTAAAAGCGCCTGTAAAGGGTGGAATTGAAATAAATACTTTCACTTGTTTTGATAGTAAAAGGAATTCGTAACGCAGTTTATAAAATGTACAATAGAAATAAATATAAGGAAAATTATCACCACATAGTATAAAAGTCGCTTGCCGCTGTCTGTCTGTCTGTCCCTATGTATGCTTAGATCTATAAAACTACGCAACGGATTTTGATGCGAGTTTTTAAATAGATATAGTGATTCAAGAGGAAGGTTTATATGTACATAACATGCATAATATAGCAGAGAAACACTGATAATTTTAGAGGTGTTCTAATGTGATGTCGTAAATAAACACATTTTTTGCGCTTTTATTGCAAACGCTGGCTGAACCCTACAAGATAGATCAAAATAATGTACTATAGTATTGTACACCTTAAAAAGGTCTACAAAAAGTCCGCGATGGTGTGTCTATCTCTTAGGGATAACTCGCAATAACCATTTTTATCCTTTACTTTTTACGAGAAATAATGGCTTATTTACGAAGCGATTTTAAGCAATACAGCATTACTCCTTATCCAATTAAGTGTATTCATTATCTTGACAATTTAGTATAGATTAAAAATGTCCTTTCCTGTATATCATTTAAATGAATAATTTAGAAGTTATCACAGAAATAAAATTACGCGTGACTGAAAATATCATTCTCAGCGAAACATAAATGCCGCGGTGTTTTGCTTTTGTTTTGCGTAAAAAGTAATGCATTATTTTAGAAGCTTATTTAAGGTGTATGGTGTTAATCTATTTAGATTATCTTCAATATCTATTTTAGAACATATTTACCCTAAACATTATTCAATATAAATGAATATCTTAGGAGTTATCGCAACTCCTAAGATATTCATTTAACGGGATTGTCTAAACAGGGTACCGGGGCCCTGGAATGCAAAGGGAAACCGAAGAACAGGGTGGGTTTTAGTCAGAAAGTCTGACAGTCCCTTCCGCCCCTCCCAGGGCGAGAGGACTCATTTGATGATTTTAACACACAAAAAAAATGAATTATTATATGGAATTAAATTGGTCCCGAGCGAAGCCGGGGCGGGTCGCTGGTACCTAATAAAATAATAAGGTTTTCTTTTTTGGTCTTCAAGCAACATTGCCGTATCCTTTGAAGTTGCCAGGCACACGATAACTGCCACGACACATAACTACATGGTTGACTACCCCTGAGCTGGGCAGTAGGTACATACATATGTACCTACTGCCCACCTCAGGGGCGGATCCAGGATTATCGTTTTGGGGGCCTCGCTTCTGCCAGCGTCTTCGCCCGCGTGATTCTTAGGGAACATACTCCCGGGACAAAAAGTAGTCAATATGGTATTCCAGACTATAATCTAAAATTGTATGAAGATCCTTTCAGGCATTCTGACGTGAAAGAGTAACTAACATCCATCCTCACAAACTTTCGCATTTATAATATTGGTAGGATAGGACAGTAGGATGGTTTGCGTCATTCTTGGCACAAATAAACACTTTTGTTTGCTTGTTTCTTTCTTTGACTACAAAGTCTTCTTTATCCAAAAAACCGCCTCATTTCGCAGCATGCACCACTCACGTAATAGCTTATTAAGAACGTTCCTGGGATGTTTCTCGATGGTTAGCCGCGGCCTGCCCCGCACCGGCGCGGGCGCAAGAATGTATTCATTCTCTATAGCCAGCCGGCCGGTGTAGCGTGTAGCGTCCAACTCGTCATGTCATACTATGCGCTACGCCGATTGTGTTTCAAAACTTTTTAACTTCTTGCGACTCTTGCACCTTGGGTGCTTGGTTTTTCGCTTTAAGAACCCATGCAGACCAGTTACGTTTTGTGAGATCTAATCTGAGGGCTATCTGCACCACCCTCGGGTGCACAAAAAGACTGGGAAGTCAGCTTTTTGTGGCGAGGTTTTGATGAGTCGTATGAGTAACTTCATTTAATTCTATTTCTTTATCGACCATTTGGACTGACAAAGCGTGTATTGAAGACAATATAGGTATGGTCTGTGTAGGTATAATGGAAAAAACATCAGGGGCCCTGAGCAGTAGCCGACATGACAAGACATTGAACTGGACCAGTATTATGAAGTTTTATTTTAATAGAATGCAGGACGGATGTAGTTTTGTTACCCACCTCTGACGCAGAGGTGCCTACGTACAATTAAACCTATAACTTTAAAGTAATAATGTCATCAACATAATTGCTCTTGCACCATATTTGTAGCAAGAAATAGGACCGCAAAATGCTCAATTTTCTCCACAGTGAACCTCGCATAAACTGCACCATTAACTTGATCACTACTGGCAGTAACTTAGCCTCTTATGTCACCTGTTGATCAGGTCCGTGGCTCCCGCAGATCGCTATAGATCAGTGTTCCAGTTCCAGTGTATTTGGCGGCGCTTTCTATTGGCGCATCACATGGGCGGGGCGCGGGCGCATTGCACTGCCTGTGGAGAGACTCTTGCGCACCCGTACACATTAATATTGAGGATAGGGTCTGAGGGCAAATATGAGGGGAGGGTTTAAATTTTTTGTTGCGTTTAACTTCGAAGGAGTTTCTTAAGGTGATTTGCTGTGACAATTAATATTCATCATCGCTCCAGGGGCCAGGCTTGAGGAATTATTTTGAGGGATAAGTATCAAAGGAGTAAGGGAAAGGGAAAAGATGATTGATGTAGTTTTTGTTGAACTGTGAATGATGACAATCCTACAGTTTGGAGGAAACTAAGCCCAAATTTGTAGACCCTCATTACTGACGGGTAAATTACCGGGTACCCTTAGGGTGATAATGGACGGACAAAGAAACAAATTATGAATGAACGCCATGATCTTAGAAAAAAATGCAGCCATTAGACACGATCATGTTCGGAATTATTTAAATGGTTTACTTATCATATTCTAATATAAATTGTTTTACTTATCAGCAGTGGTGAAACAGAAGAGTAAGTTAGTTAAATGAGTTTACCCATGCTGCTTCCAGTACCTGCCACCCCTGGTCCTCTCCCAGTTAGCTTGTCCTATGAACAGACGTCAGTGTTAAGGCTTGTATACATGCCAATGACCTTGTGCATATAAACGGAGCTAACTACTCCCCTACGCGCCACTCCGCTACCCGAATTTTTAAATGAATAAAGAAAAAATAACACATATTTAAAAAAAGTAACAAATCCAAATTATTTTCGTTTGTATTGCAAAGCAGTAGATATTTTTTTAGACTTTGTTAAAAAATGAAGGAGTAAAATGGTTTCATCCCAACGATTTAGAGGTGATTTCGTGTTTTTTTTTTTCACATTATGTGATACCAATACGTAAATTCTGGCTAAACCAAATTATGTATTATATCATGTAGAGCAGCGTGATGATAAGGGCATAACGAGGTACGACGTGATGAGCAGTTAAGGTTCGTCGGCGTTTACTGAGAAATTACATCTGAAAAAAATAGTACTACCTATTTTTTCAGATGTAATTTCTCAGTAAGATCAATGGTGGGCAGAGAGACAACTTGGAGTGTCTGTGTAGGCATCCATAAACATTGATAGGATTATTATTATTTGAAGGTTTCCGTTTTACTGTTGGTTGCCAAAGCTTTGTGTGCCTATCATGTTAACATTCTACTGCAAATGCCGGTTACTAAGGTAATGTTTGTAGTAGGTATTAATTACTCAAGAAAAGCGGCCATGTTGCCAAAATATACAGTAAGAATATCCATTGTAAAGTGCAGTGCCCTATTCATGGGCAGTGTCAGTGCAGTACTAATGTATGACATATCTACACGCCATCTTTAAGATATATTTGAAGGTTCACCTTTATCCATAACTCTCTTGAAATGGAAGTTGAAGGTGCAATAGAGTACCTACGTTATTTTAAGGCCCTACCTCTGCTTCAGAGCCGAAAAAAGGCTACTTTCTAAAGGATATTCCCCATTAACGGCTGAGTCAAAAGATTGGAAAAAAATATATGTATATGGTAGATTCATAAACAACAATATGAACAATTGTTGTTTTCGTATGACATATAGTTTTGCTGTAAAAAAATATTTAACAACACGCTATTTTTTGGATATTTCTTCCAAACGGCTTCGAAGTTTAAAAATATTTTTACATGGAAAAATTGCTGGTAAAGTGTACTACAAAGTGAACATTGCTCATGTAAATCAATCAATATTTTGCAAAGAAAATGTTCAATATTGAGCTTCCCATATTTTTAAAGCTCTGTTTTGGCGAAGGCGGCAGACGTGCGTTAGCACTGAGACGGGGAGGCTGTGTCGCTCGTTGCTCTGCTCGCGCTATCATAGTTCAGCTCTGCTAAATAATTTTGTTGCAATTTCATTAACTCAAAAACTTCAGATTCTGTGATTCCTGTGAAAGTTTTAGGTGTTTAATTGATAACGTTTTCATATCGGTTTATATTGTAAACTGGAAATACGACGATGATTGTTGAAAAAACCCGACCAAGTGAGAGTGAAGACACACTGGAGAAATGTCTCTGAAAAGAATTACCGCTGTAAATCTTTATTTAACTACGGAACCCTGCAAATAACCTCACTTTGTGTGCGCTGCGAAAATGATTGATGATATAAAAAAATAATAAACTCGAATTTTAGAGGACACATCAATATCTACAAACAGAAAAGGCAGTGATACCAAATGCCCAACTATTATTGTATGTCACTTTTTTTATTTAAAAATTAATAGATACGACATGACAGACCAAAGCTGACCACGATATTCGCACCTTGGTATCAGTTTTATCAAAATAAATCGTACTTTAATTCACTTATTTTTTTGAATTACCTACTCAAATCGAACATTCAAAAGATATCATAATTTTATCAAAACAATACAATTTAGCCAAACGGTCCCCCACAGACGCGACTGACACGCCGCATATACCGACCTAATAATGAAAATAAATGTTTGTTTATGAACTTGTGTTTGTTTATGTTTGTGTTGAAGAGCTGTACACCTACCACAGTGTATTTCTTTTACTCCAAAGGTTGACTAAAAGAGAACTCCTCGTAGCATTAAGTCCGCCTATGTACCACTATTGTTGATGAAATTTAAGTGAATAAATAAACTTATGTTGATTTTTTATTTTTCTTTATTATTAGTCAGTTTGTTGATAATAAAAGAAATTAAGAATTAACGTCGGCTACGTTTGAAAAAAAAAAGAGCAGACAAAAATAAAACCCGAGCGACGCCAATAGTATTTTGATAAAAGTTGCTGTATGAAACTGTACAATGCGCCCACGCGCTCAATCAAGCTGGCTCCTCTGCAAAGAGCTAGTCTATGAACGCACACTAATACAAAAGTTCGTAAATATTTGCACTAACACATTCATATACGCGTAGTCGGTCGATAGCTCGAGCGGAGCAACGAGCGACACAGCCTCCCCGTCTCAGTGCTAACGCACGACTGCCGCATTCTTTTTTTTTTTTTTTTTGACAATGACCACTCGTAGTTCACCTCTAGACGGGTGGTTACTACTTAACCGGGCTAGCCTGTGGTGGCCTCAGAATGATTCTAAAGCCCCCAGCCAAGGCAACTAAAAACTACTTAAAACCTACAACTCTGCTCGCTGGGGGCACCCCCTGTGGGGTTCGGGCCTCGGCTCAGCGGCATCGTTATCGGGAGGGACGACTGCCGCCTTCGCCAAAACAGAGCTTTTTATATATGGGAGACTCAATATTGAACATTTTCTTAGCAAAATATTGATTGATTTACATGAGAAATGTTCACTTTGTAGTGAGAAATGTACACTTTACCCGCAATTTTTCCATGTAAAAATATTTTTAAACTTCGAAGCCGTTTGGAAGAAATATCCAAAAAATAGCGTGTTATTAAATATTTTTTTACAGCAAAACTATATGTCATACGATAACAACAATTGTTGAAATTGTTGTTTATGAATCTGCCATATACATATATTTTTTTCCAATCTTTTGACCCACCCGTTAATGGGGAATATCCTTTAGAAAGTAGCCTTTTGATGGCTCTGAAGCAGAGGTAGGGCCTTAAAGGTAGGGTCGACGACCGTTATTGCACATTTTTGTGGTGTCTACCATAGTATAAATCTATGAACATAAAGTCTTTCTATTTTCTATCTAGATTTCAGAGCCAAACCAGATAGATATGAAATAATTTCAAAATTAACTGAACTCTATAATGGCCACCCTACACAAAGTACCATAAGTAAATTATTATTAACAATAGTTCCCGCATTCCTCAGTAATAACTGTTAATACCATCACAGAGTTAATAGCCCGGCAACCGAACCCGCCATTTGTGCCCAATTACATGATAATACCCTCTTTGGGCAGAAGAATGGGCTCAATATGGACAGTCATGGACTCTAATATGAGAACTTTAGACCATACCGGAAGTCAACTTCAGTTAATAATTCAATTAAATGTGTTTATTAAATGAGTGTGGACGCATTTCAATATCTCTTTTTCCTACTCGGTATCTACATTACATAATAAATGATCACTTATGTGTAATGTGTTTTTAAACAACGTGCAGTACATGTATATAAACGTTTTTTGTAATGGCTTATAATAATAATTTATTTATTGGCACTCACAAGTTATTACACATGAACAATTATAATGAGGAATAGAAATAAAGTTAAACGCAAATACAGCAGAAGTGGCCATGGGCCCCAAACTAGGCACAGCCTGTATCTTGGTGGCCCCGGATCATTGAATTATCATATTGTATGTTTTGCGTGGCAGCACAATGTTACATGCTTTTTAAATATGTCAAAAAAAAAAGTAACGTAAAATATTATTAGTCAAAAGCAGAAACTTAAACATTTTATGTGTAGTAGGAAATCTAAATTATGAACCTCTCTTTGCAATTAAAATTTATAACACACTAGCTGCCCCGTGCCCACTTCGTTGGGCAGTATTTGTCGGGTTAATATATAGCCTATGACACTAACAAATCACGTGGCTTTCTTTGTGAGTGTCATAGGCTATATATTCGTAAAAGAATTTTCAAAATCAGTTCAGCAGATCCAGAGATTACCCCTTTCAACGCCACAAACTTACAAACTTTACCTCTTTATACTTTAATAGTATAAATTAATCATGTCTTCTAAAAAAAAATACATACAGCCGAACATAGAACCTCCCCCTTTTTTAAGAAGTCGGTTAAAAACAACATAATCCTCCTGACCGAATTTTGGACACGGTAGCCAATCTCAACGGAGTGACGGAGTGAGTGGTCCAGGTGTGTGTGGTGCAGACAGCTGCACTCGTAGCTCCTCCACTCTCACAGTACGACGGGACGGCATTCCGACATGACCAGGGGCAGATGAGGTGCAGTACCAACGACTTTACGTGCTTCCCGAAGCACACACGAGCACAAAAACGAGTGTGAGGACACTCATTGCGGAATTTGTTCAAAAGAGTCACCGCGGCCCTGGAACGCAAAGGGCACTAGGAGGAACACGGATGGGTTTTAGTGAGTAAGAGTCTGACACTCCCTTCCGCTACGCCTAGAGCAGGAGGAGTCATTTGATGATTTCCCAACCTTAAAAAAGCTCATACCCATCCTCATACTCAGACCTCATACCCAGCAATAATAGCGCTTGTTACAGCGACCGCTACACCAGCGAGGCAGCGAATGAGAGTTCCTTATTCTCTTCACATTTCTCAGATCAACACACTCTACCGCCAGTTCTTATAATCTCGCAAGACAGCCACGTGTTTATTTAAATATATTTACTTGTAATTTCGTACGTAAGACCGAGCAGCATCGTAAATACGGTTCAGGTGCGAGGCGGGGCCGCCATCAATAAAATTATGCTATATCACCGCTTTCTTAATCGGCTTGTGATTTCCATATTAATTGATAGAGCAGTGTACTGGACAGTGGCGCCACCTGGTTACAGGTTATTAAGTAATTATGTATATTTGTTAACGTGTTTGTGAGTGGAATATTTACGAGGAAATGTCTGGTGGACAGTTGCGGAAGTCTGATAGTAATGTAGTTGTCAGTTGAGGGCTGATAGTTATGGAAAATGATAACCACGGTTTGTGGAGCTGGTGACAAGACAAATGCAGAGGAGTTTGTCGATGCGTTACCGAATTTAGTAAGAAAATTTAATATTTGACTGTCTCATTTTCAAGAAAACGAAAACTTTTATACCAGTCCAATCATATTCAGGCTATACATTTATGTGATACCAGCTGACCCGCGCAGCTTCGTCTGCGTCACATTTTTCATTACTGCTCCGCTCCTATTGGTCTTAGCGTGATGATATATAGCCTTCCTCAATAAATGGCCTAGCTAACACTGAAAGAATTTTCCAAATCGGACCATGAGATTAGCGCGTTCAAGCAAACAAACTCTTCAGCTTTAGTATAGAGTATAGATGTGTGGAAATGATAATAATATTGTTCCAGACATGCATTTTAGTGAGTTTAATGAGTTCTGCTCTCCATTATCTATTCTACTATCCATAGTAGTTGCATAAACAAGGATACTGCTGTCTGAAGCATCTTTAGAGGACAGTTAGCTAGGTTTTAAATAAATCAAAGATCTATCCCTGTTAGCTATTGAAAACCGTATTTCAGATCACTGTTAACCTCCAGCTCTACTTCCAACTAAGAAACACACTCGACAAGCGTGCCATTAAGCGTAATTTGTGGAAATGTACAGACATTCGCGTGCGACGATGTTACCTCTCTGCTTACCCTCGGGGGAGCGATGCGCCGGCGTCGTAATTGTCGCTCCGAGCCTACATGCGCCTGCGCTACGTGGATCTGCGAGTACCTATGTATTTGAGATGTGTATCGGAGAAAAATGCAACGCTTTTTACTGAAGCTGGAGATGTGTCTAGGGTTTAAATGCGGTCTGGTGTTAATAAACAGATAATATTTTGTTGAATCGATACATCAGTTTGGCAGATAAAATCCATAGCTTGTTATTAAAAGTCTTAACCTAATGTTACTGGTGGAAGTATATTCTTTTAGCGACCAAAATGATAATTCAATAGGAATTTACTTTTTGCAACATTGATTTTAGATTGTTTAAATACAGTATGACGTGAGGTAAATAACAATATACGTCACATAAGTAACTTTAATATTAACCTAACTACTTATGTATAGGTAACTAGCTCTTACCTGCGACTTCGTTCGCGTGGATATTGGTTATCGTGGATGCGAAAGAAGTTTATAAGTAGCCTATGTTCTTCCCCATGTTTGAGACTGTCTCTAAATCGAATTTCATCACGATCAGATCAACCGTTTAGCCGAAAAAGTGTACCAGACAGACAGAGTTACTTTCGCATTATAATTATATCAAAGACCTTAGATTGAAAAGTGTTCGAATTGCGCCAAATACTTCAAACCTGAGTGATGTATACGTACCATGTCTAACACTAATGTGCGAACACTCCACACAATACCGCTGCACTGGCGCGATTGAAATGCAAACAAACGGAGCACAGAACAGTTGCCAGTCGAAGTGAACGGGCACACACGCTGTGCATGAAGCATCAACTGTACACCATTCAGACTAAAATAATTCGCCCAGAGCGTGTCTAGTAGACGCGGGTCTACACTGATAGAGTGAGGAGTTACTGATAAAGTTGTTTGCGAGGGATAATTGGTGGCTAAAATACTCTACATACAGCTTCCCGTAGTTTTCGTAGCATTGATTGGTATCACTTCAGAAGGCTTTTTTCTTAATTATTGATAGGTTGGCGTTTAGAACAGCTCGTGGCTAAAGAATAACAGCCGTACGGGTTGATGTTCAAGGTTAAGCAACACCTACAACACCCACCAAGGTTGGTCTGTGAATGGGTGACCATCTTAACATACCGAGTTTCCTCCGTGCCTCGGAAAACACGTTTAGACGTCTGTCCCGGCTGTCATTTGTACATCATTGGCAGTCGTTACGGATTGTCAGAAACCAGTGAACTGACTCCAGTCTAGCCAAGAAGTACCCAGATAATGGGTTGTGGAGGCAGCCACTCCACGTAAAATACTGGTATTCAGCTGAATCCGGTTTGACTGGAAGCTGTCCCCAATATAGTTGGGAAAAGGCTAGGCAGATGATGATGATGAATGATAGGTTGGCGTTTGACCACAATCTCACCTGATGGAGCAATGATAAGGTAGACTGCGGAGCACGCAAGCCTAGAATTAACCTATTCACTCTTGGTTGGCTTACAGTCCCCCAGATTGTAGCTATCAGGCTACACTTTAGCTGCCTTCCCGTAGTTTTCGCAGTGTGATGACTTTGGAAAGTTGTTTTTAATGATTGTTGGCCTGTCGATTTTCTGTCGGTTGCAATTTGGGGAGTGTGCGACGGAATTGCATGATTTAATTCCGTCAAGCCCGTTCCATCATCGGACCACAAGACGAACGGCGATGCGGCACCGCGACATGGTGGACATTCCACCCACACGCACAAAACGATTTGGGAGCACATTCATAGTGCGTACAGCTAAGGAGTGGAATTCCCTGCCAGAGTCTGTGCTATCTGTGCAGATAGCTACAAACTGGGAGTCTTTAAGACAAGAGTGAATAGGTTGCTTCTAGGCAAACGTGCTCCATCTTCGACCGCGTCATCCCTTACCATTAGGTGAGATAGTGGTCAAACGTATGCCTATCTGTAGTAAAAAAAATATGATTTATTTAAGGGTTTACGTTGACCACTATCTCAATTAAGTGATTCGATCGACGATGGAGCAGGTTTGCCTATACTTATTCACTCTTGAATTAAAGAATTCAAACTAATAGGTTACAGCTATCAGGAACAGATTCCAGTTTTAAACTAGGAAATAATGCCTTGTCGTAATTCTTTCCATGGGTAACATACACCTGGCTGAATCCTTTCAGATGAAATTATCTTATTACTCTTAGAAAAGTATGATTACTCACAACGAGACGGCCTTCTTCTTCTTATCGTGTGGGCAGTATTACTTACGACCCCACACATCCTAGTGTCAGAGTTTCTAAACCGCCTCAAGGGCTTCTGACATGGTTTATGTCAACGACCTCCATGTAGCTGCAGGGACCACCGGCTTATACGTGCCTTCCGAAGCACGGAAGCATCTGTTTATCAAACAATCAGGTGATTCAAGCCTGGAATGTCCTAGCCAAACTGGAAACAACTTCACAAAGTATGCTTCTCGTGGGAATCGAACCCACGACCACCGGGTCACAAGGCAAACGCCTAAACCACTCGACCACGGAGGCAGTTGGAACGCGACGGTTAGTTCCTGGATATCCTATTCTTCTTTTTTATTTTATTATCAATTATCAGATATTTCCAATATCCTTTTTTCTCAATCAACATTCGATTCATTCAATCGTACTAATTAACAAACAAAAAGCCTTAAAACAAAACAACGAAGCTATTTCACAGTTCCGAATCGTGGCACAAACGCGCCGCCATTAATAGGGCAACACTTAAACGAAGGCACGGCCATTACACTAAACTACCAATTAGTGATAAATGTTATAATAAAACTAATTCTGTTAGTTTTGCTCATTTCCGCGTCAGTCACGGCTTCATTACGACCATAGATAACGAAAGTGTTAAGTCATTAAACCTGCTGCATGGTGAGGTTCTGTAGAGTATCGGTGATGTGATTTTGCGGGTTAGACTTGGCTTTATTTGAAGCGATTTAGCGATGGAATTTTACCTTAAATTAATCGAAAAAAAAAGAAAACATGTTTATTTGGCACAAAAAATACACACAATGTAGGACCTAAATAAAACTCAAGAGATTGCGTCAAATAGGCCCAGTTCAGAAGAACGCTAGACATGTGGAAGTTGCCTGAAATCTTGACCATGGAAAGCATACCTACACATTTGGTGAAATATAAACCCAGCCAGATAGGATAGGATCGCATTCGCAGCAAGGGGCGTTAGGTAGTTTCTGCCTAGGCAGGCAAGACTGCAAGTCATGGGAAAAGGCATGAGTTTAAGTATCCTTCTTTATGTTCATATTCACGTGATCATAGTGTTAGATTACATGCGAGTACCATCCTTACTTGGAATTCTAAACATTAAAAACTTTTTTATAAAAAAATATAACTGACTTCCAAAAAAAACACAACAAAGTTGTTTTTGTATTTTTTTTTTTTTGACCGACTTCCAAAATTAAGGTTATTTTATACTTTGTAGTGTTTGTTTTGGAAATCTGTTATATTTTTTTTGTAAAAAAAGTTTTTTATATCACATTTAAGTGGCGATACTTGGACTACGTCTTCGTCTACGCAGAAATTGTAATAAGCAAAAATGCTCATAAAATAAAAACCACTGAGCCAAACTGAATTAAATTTTTACGGAAACAAATGCTAAGTTTGCCACATCGAACTAAAAAAGATCACATAAATTGGATCAGAAACCTCGGAGTAATCGGTGAACATAAATAATAATAAAAAAACCCCGCTGAACTGAGAACCTCCTCCTTTTTTTAGAAGTCGGATAATAACGATGGAATCGAATCCAGGAACACACAATCAGTCCGCAAAATACAATAACTTTTACGTTTATTATCCTCTAATGCTCTCCTTCCTGAGTAAAAGCCAAGTTTTATACATTTCCGCTGGTTAATTCCCATTCGTACTGCGATGGCTGCTGAGATATAAATACATGGAGTAACGTTGCAGGGAGGCAGTTGGAAGATAAGAGCCGACATATATCTGTTACACGATCGACGTGCGCGGGTTAGAGATATATCTTACCGTTTTACCAGCAAATTAGGAAATTGAGAAGGTTTAGAATAGTATTCGCATACTTTAGGTATATTGGTACCCTTTTTTTAAGGAAAGGAAATCATCAAATGACTCCTCCCGCTCTGGGCGGAGCAGAAGGGAGTGTCAGAATCTTACTGACTAAAACCCATCCGTGTTCCTCCTAATGCCCTTTGCGTTCCAGGGTCGCGGTGACTCTTTCGAACAAATTCCTCAACAGGAATATTGGTATCTTTGAAAATCTACTCAAAAACTATACATTTCAGAATTACGCTTACATAAGCCTATATGCAGATGAATGACCTTACAGCTGGAGAAAACCCCCTCCATTATTCCGAACTACTGCAAGTCCAGAGTCAGAATCAAGAGTTCCGATTAACAGAAAAACGTCCAGTCAATGAAGCTCGACGAGTCGCGTAGAAACGACTCAACTATCTTCCCCCCGTCCCTTGGTGCTTTTTAGTCGAGCTCTATTGTCTCCTGCTTGAAAAGGAGAAGTGGAAATGTGGTTTTCTTACTCTGCACAGCTGCGACAGGCCTTCTCTCCGTATGGGCATTTGAAAAGAGTAACTATGGAGTTTCTTGTCCGTTCTTCTCCATAAGAATCTTATGGAGAACCTTTTGCGAACGGACGACTAGAGTCACTATAATATTTTATTTTCATTTGACCTTCAAAAGTACCTTTACTGGTCTAGTTGAAATAAGTCCTTTGACTTTGACTTTGAGCAGCATGTAGCGACAATGACTTTTTTTTGAGCCAGTAAAGCTTAGGGGACACGTACTGTTTCCTCCACTGAGCTTTTTCGGTACAGCAGGCTTTCCCTGAATTTCCCGGACAACGATGCATTGACATTATTAATACATAGCTCCAAGTACTACTTCTGTACTTCGATTTTAAAGCGGCTCTCCGATATCGAGTCCTCTCGATATCGACATCGACACATCTACGACTGCGCCGGCGCGGGTTTTATAACACACTTGATACAGTCGTTTAGCTACGATTAAAGGTAAATTCACGATTTGTTTCTTGCTAAAACTGTTGGCGAGTTTTCATTGAAAACTGTAAAGGGACATTGACTTTTATAAAGAGACGCAGTATCATCTCAGCGACGGTCAATGTCCAAAACTTTTCAAAGTATAGAGTAACTAGCTTTTGCCCGCGACTTCGTACGCGAATATCCCGTTTTTTTCCCATTCCCGCAGGAATTTCGGGAAATCCTCTCTTAGTGCTCCCCTTCACTCCCTAAGGAACCTACATGCCAAATTTCAGTTTTCTACGACCAGCAGTTTCGTCTGAGCGTTGTCTGTCAGTCACGCAATCATTCAGTAACGGAAGAATTTTATATATGTTAATTGTTAATGATAATTGATGATTGGAGATGTGACAGATTGCGATTGCAATGCGAATGCAAAAGTTGCCTTTCTGTTTACACAATAAATCTACCATCATCATCATATCAGCCGAAAGACGTCCACTGCTGGACATAGGCCTTCCCCAAGCGTCGCCACAACGACCGATCCTGTGCGTCTTGCATCCATCGGCTACCCGCGACCTTCACCAGGTCATCGGTCCACCTTGTGGGAGGCCTTCCAACGTTGCGTCTTCCGGTACGCGGTCGCCACTCCAGAACTTTTCGGCCCCATCGACCATCTGTTCTGCGAGCAATGTGCCCTGCCCACTGCCACCTTAGTTTGGCGATCCTTCGGGCTATGTCGGTAAGCTTGGTTCTCTTGCGGATATCATCATTCCTGATTCGATCACACAAAGAAACTCCAAGCATTGCCTTCTCTATTGCCCTTTGAGTGACTTTGAACCTTCTGATGAGGCCCATTGTGAGCGATAAAATAAATTAATCTATCACTTCGACATTATTACGTTTAATATTTACAATTTAGTTTTTTGCAAAACGCTTCCATTTTCCAACCGTAAAAGCTTTTGTATTAACTACAAAAGCTTCAGGCCGCGGTAGCCGCACGCTTTTATGGCGATGTTTGTCAGAGATAGCCTTCAACTACTTTAACGTTTATGACTCTGACTCTCTGACCCGAGCCACGCTACTGTACCTACTTAGATTATTGAAATGAAACGATTGTAGCACTTTCAAGTTTTATGGCGCTTGTCATGTTCTGCTTGAGCATTGTGGCCTGTGGCTCTGTGTCAAAGACGTTCGCAGTTAATTTTTGAGGGTACAATAGAGGCATTTTCCAGTGTGTTGTAAGCCTTATGCTCTTAATTTATTAATAGAAATACGTGGAGAATGCCTGTACCTCCCTTGATGTTTCGAAATTTCAGATAATAAATATCTTTACATAGGTAATAGAAATATATCTCTTTTTGATTTACTATGCAACATCCAGATTGTGTCAATCAATCAAAATGCTTAGCGTTTTGCTTGGTTGGCTTCTAGTCTAACCTTCTACTGAGCGGAGCAGAGTATCAGTTAAAATACTGACGCGGTAGCAACTGCCTGTCCACCTGATCTCCACAGCCCAGTAATACGTTAAAACCAGGTTAATACGATAGAATAGAATACTCTTTATTATAAGTACTTAAAAAAGACCATAAGTCCATATAAGTTACAGAAGAAATGGATGAAGAAAACATTACATAGGGTGACACAATGGGCGGCCGTATCGCTAAAATCGATCTTTTAAAGACAACCTTTGAACAAAATTTTTTTTTGGTTCTCCTTGGCAAGGCTGGTGTCATATTTTCTGGCTTCTGCTTACAGGTGTAACCATTGTAACCGAATGGTCACCCATCCGTGAACCGACCTCGGCAAGCTTTCCTTAACGATCTACGTGTCAGTTATTATTTAGGCACGAGATTCTCATTTAGATTGATTAAACATGAGAACTTCTTATTAGCCAATGACACGGCCAATAACGTTGTACCCACATTAAATATTTACATACATTTTAATCAATTCTTTGTTTTACTCTACATAAATCAATAACGTGACTGTACCACAAGCTGACATTTTCACGCCTCACTCCGCCATGACAGTTATGTTCAAAGACACGCACTTGTCTCTGGCCGCAAACAAAAAGCGCGCGACGACCGTTATTGAGCCGAATTCGAAAGTTAAACCTGTGAGTTTGGAAACATACGGGACGGGACACGATTTTGAATCGCGAGGTGTAGTTGCCCATTTATTAGTATGAGTTGGGCATAAACTGTAATATTGATGTGGATAACTTTTGTTGTTAAGCTGATATTGCGGAAAATTGCTAACTCCGTAAGATTGTAATAAATCTTTATTAGATTATTATTTATCGATATATTATGGAGAAACCGCTTTGTATACAATAAACCCCATCTGAATTCAATAGTTTCCAATATGTCCGTATGTAATTTTAAAAAAATGCAATTTCACGCGATATTTTACAATTTTACATCGTTTGCAATTTTCCGGTGATATATCTGAATCTGCTCATCTACTGGTCCAAGACTTGCAATGTCACCTACCTCTCTCAGACAATGAAATAAACCCGATTTAGGGTGAAGTCGACATGACAGAAAATAGAGATATTCATGGCTGTAACAACAAGAGTTTAGTACAGTTAAAGGTAGGTATTAATGCTTTGGGCGGGTAATATTGAAAATATTTTCTTCTTTTAAGCTGCCATCACTTTAAATTAAGCTTACCCGTCTTAATATTTGTACGTATGTTCCGAAGAGAGCGCGATATCCGTTAAATTGGGAACTAATCGAGCATGATCCGGTGTTAGCGTTGCGCGCGCGCCGGTCTCGTGTTACACTCTCTGTTGACGTATTCAGGTAATGATGCCATGTGGTTCAGACGAGGTTTAATGTGACGGAGATTGCATACTTAGCATACGAGATTTAAAACATCAGCAGGTTAGTGAGACGTCTGGAGTTGTGAGTGCACAAAATAGGTAGAATCATTCTTTAAAAATATAGTTCAGAAGGTGAAAATAGTGGCCATGACAGCCAGCAGGTGTAAGTTACTGAAAGAATTTACGGAATAGGATATTGGAGATTGAGTACCTTTTACAAACAAACAGTTTTACCTATGTAAGTATAATATTTCTTCGAAATTTTAGAAAAGTTTTCTTTATGGCACACAGGTTTTTTTTATTATTTGAGATGGGTTTCCTCTTGACTCTAGTCTAGGTCAGATGACAGAGACAGAGTCTACGATGGAGCGAGCTTACCCAGGAGGAGCCTGTTCACTCTAACTTTAAAGAGATGAGGGTTGTAAGCGTTCGGAAATACAGACGCTGGCAGAGAGTTCCACTCCTGTGCTGTGCGCATTATAAAAGACGTTTGGAAACGTTTAGTGCGGGTCATCCAAGAACATTTACCATTAGTGACAATTAAGTTTTCCAAGTGTTTATACACGTGCACTTTGAGGAGACTTAATACATAAATGCCATCGATGCGGCAATTAACGTAGTCACAAGGCCCAAATAATTAAAAGAGTCAACCGTTACGAAGGAAAGAGTTTCGATGAAGCTTCATTTATAAGATTAAACTGAAAAGAAAGTAGTGACTTTTTATTACCACTTTACAAGCTGAAATGTACGACAAGACATAATTCCAATTCGCAGAATTTCTATTATCCAGGAGAATGCAATGATTGAAGATGACATGACCATTATAAACTAAATGGATTGTACATCTCGTAGGCAAATTGCGCACTGACTGACAAACTGACAAGCATGACGCTTTCAATGGCATCCATTTTGTTATTACCATATTCCTCAGAGAGGAAGTACCATAGACATATAAAAAGTATGGACTGGAAATACCTACAAAAAAAAGGTCCATACCTACAATTCAAAGTGTCGCATAAAATGGCTGCCAATGCTAGGGTTGCACCAATCAGGGAATACAGTGTTACTATAACCATACTATAAAAAGTATCGATACTAATACTACATACTAGTATTACGAGTCTTACTAGATATCACGTTTGAATCATAAGTATAATTTATATTCTAACAATCTGTTGTAACAATGACAGTTAATGTAGAGCTTTTTATGCACAGATTTAAAAAAAAACACTTACTTGCATCACTTTTGCGCTTTTGCTTATTTTATATCTGGTCTGCAGCTTCTGGTAGGTATGTGGACTAGGTTTGCCAGATACAGTCATTTCATTTCCGGGACAATTCGAGGGATACTAATTTGGTGGGTACGAAAATAGATAGTGGTCTTAGTAAATTGCATTTCTTTTAATATTTTACAAACGTACCAATACACCTATTTCAAAAACGAACTTATACCAGCTTCCATTGCTCATACAATGCAGATTATTTTTAAAATATTAAAACACAACCATACCTCGCTTTTACTTATTCATTAAATAAAACTTCGGTAAAAATCAACATAAGTGTTTTATTTATTTAATAAACATTTGGTATGACACTTTCCACTTCCTTGCACTTTATTTTTAAACAAATGCTTCTTTCGTTAATCTCGATTCCCAATTTACATGCTGGTGCCATTTGCTTAAAGTTCTTGTGTGAGTAAGCATGTATTCTAAGTTCGCCTTATATAATTATAGGCGGGGATAAAAATGCAACATTAATGCGAACTTTCACATTTCTTCAGAGTATCCTTTCGTTGAAGCGCTTATTTTTTTTCTGTTGATTGACATATTTTCAGTCTTAATTTTTCCAGTTTGTGCAACCGGAAAAAGAGAAAAAACTTCTTCAATACTTAAGTTATATCGAAGACGCCGCTTTGTACCCGTAGTTTAAACCTGTAGAACCTCTACAGAATAGAGAGGTTAATCAATCATTTTAATACTTACACACTTACCGAAAATATTGTAGGAACAGAGTTATCTTGTAATCTCATTACATCAAGTGTTCTATTGAACACTTTCTTCAAAGTGAAGTGAACAGATATACCTTTCTTTGCTTTTTTATTTTATTAATATAATATTTATATTTATATTTTCTTCTCCAATAGCCTCTAACCACTTTTTCCTTAATGCTTCATTTTTAGGAAACCTATAAAAAGGTTAGTATTTTTATCAATAAATCATTTGGTTCGAGTTGGTAAAATACGTAATTAAAAAATTTAAACAAATAACAAAATGATGTCTTATTTCCGGATCTTGTATAACCAATCATCATAAAAGTCTGCGGAACGCGAATCTCTGTGCTGTGAACAGCGATCCGGACCTAGCAAGGTCACTCGAACCGATTAGAACACGTATTATACCGATATTGTATCAGCGCAGCGAAGGAACTAGTATCGGAAAATATTACGGCAACGGTACTACACTATTCCATCATGACATATTATTGTAAACAAACGAATGAAATTATGAAATTAAAAAAAGGTCTGTTGAACGAGAATAAGCCCGAATATGAAAACTACAACCATAAATACGTGGTAGCTTAGCATTTTTTTCATCGAAAATGTATTACTATGTGTAATATTGCATGAAAACCGGTTACTAACCTGTGCAAAGACAATTGAGGTTGATTTTCCTTCTTTCTTGCACCACACTCCATAATACAACGCACAGGCATCTTGAATGGCTGTTTCCCATCATATACTTAGATAAAATTCTCGTAATTTTCTCACAAATCACAATATATACAAAAGTAAACACTCATTTGACAGCAGAACTACCACGAGACTTGTCGCATAAAATGGCGAAAACGGCACTCACCTACAACTGTCACAACGTCACAAGAAAATGTTGCCATTATGAGCAACAACTGAAGTACTGTTGTCTCTTTTATCAAATACGATTGCCACATTAGAAAGAATGAAACACAATCTGTTTCGTATTTCACCCATATTTGTATAAGCAAAGGTAGATATAGAATATCGCGGCGCCTCCATATTTTTTCTATCTCTATGGGAAGTACTTACTTCGAAATAAATTTTACCGGCTTTCTTTTAAAATGGGTGGGCTTCATCCGCGCAGGACAACGTCCCTGTAATATATGACCCTCGGCTTAAAATATCGAAATCCTTATAACCCATGTGGACCAACGACTCTATAAAAGTAGCTACATACATGCAAAAGTTTATGCACATGCTCGTGTTAGCAGGTTGCTTTAAACTTTATCTTCCGCATCCTAAAGTTCAAATCAGAATACACCAAAAAATGCTTGTTATAAGTCCATGAACATGCCATTGTATCAGCACAGATATAATAATGCGCTCATCAAGGACCTTATGTGTCCAACAATAAGGCAGTTTATCAAATGGGGTGGTGTTAGAGTTATGTTGGTGTGTTGTTATTCAAATTCGGCCGGCTGACAACTCTATAGTTTTGCATGGCGGCGCGCGTTTTCTTTTATTTGGATCGTGATAAATGAACAGGCTTTGTGTTCGTATACTATGGGAAATGGGAATACTTCAGTAAAGTACATCGCATATATTTCTCGTGAAATACCAACGTGGATGGCTGTTCCGTGTTTATTTGTAAACGAAGGTAAGATGAGAATGTATCAGTTGCTCGGAGCAAACGTGCTGCAATGCAACTCGTTCAATTAAGTTACAGGAAAATTCTTAAATGATATGAATGTAGGTCTATAGTGTGTTCTATGAGGACTTACTGACATCTTTTATCTTCTTATATATAAAAACTAGTTGACCCGCGCAACTTCGTCTGCTCTGCTCCTATTTGTCTTAGCGTGATGATATATAGCCTATAGCCGTCATCAATAAATGGGCTATCTAACATTGAAAGAATTTTTCAAATCGGACCAGTAGTTCCTGAGATTAGCGCGTTCAAGCAAACAAACAAACTCTTCAGCTTTATATATTAGTATAGATGAATCCCTATTTCCCTTGGTCACAGCATCACGCGTTAACGGCTGGACCGATTTCGCTAATTATTTTTTGTTGTGTTTCTTATTGTTAGGAGAATGTTCATAAGAAAGAAAAAATAATAAAGTTAAGGGGCAGCCAGTTGACGGGAGCAAAGCCGCGAGGGACAGCTAGTCTATTAATAAAATAGTAGAGCACTTACAGGAAGCCTTTCAAAAAACATATCTACCTATTATGACAATCAACAAAAGCGAGAATAACTTGGTTCATTTCTTTAAAGTCACTAAGTAGTGACCTAGTAAAAAAATGTTAATTTCTTATTCTCCCATAACATTTACGAGTAATCACGGAAAGTGTTGGCGCCACTTCTAGTAACAACGGTAATTGATTTCACAGTTGGACACACAGACAAACGTTCACACGTGTGTTACATAGTTGTACAAACATTTAATAACATTTGGTTTGAAAGCGTGACCGAACATAAGGTTATGCGAATGTGAGATTTATTACATCGTGTTGGAGAAATCCATAAAACATACAAACCAGTTCGTGTTTTTATGTTTAGCTAAAATGTCTAGACTCGAAGCTATTTTTCTGTGTTATCTAGAAACATGTAATCTCCTTTGGAATGTAATAAATTAATGTCTAATGTCCTAGCTGCAGACGGTCCGAATTTCTGCAGGAAGACTACGGCAATACTTTTATTTTACCAACTTAAACCGCTATTTTCACAACAAAAAGGCAAAAATCTAAAATGTTCTTAAGTGACTGAACTCTAAACTGGGAATTTTTGCTCTATTTTCTTGGGTCATTTAGATATTTATATTTATGTAGTCACCTCACTTTTCTACTGTTCTAGTCCTCACGGTCGCTTACAATGGGCCTCATCAGTCAAAGTCACTTAAAGGGCGATGGAGAGGGCAATGCTTGGAGTTTCCTTGCGTGATCGAATCAGGAATGATGATATCCGCAAGAGAACCAAGGTTACCGACATAGCCCGAAGGATCGCCAAATTAAAGTGGCAGTGGGCAGGGCACATTGCTCGATGGGGCCGAAAAGTTCTAGAGTGGCGACCGCGTACTGGAAGACGCAACGTTGGAAAGAATCACAAGGTGGACCGATGACCTGGTGAAGGTCGCGGGTAACCGATGGATGCGAGACGCACAGGACCGGTCGTTGTGGCGACGCTTGGGGGAGGCCTATGTCCAGCAGAGGACGTCTTTCGGCTGATATGATGATAATGATGAGTACTATGCCGTAACAACATTTTCGTGCCTCGACGGCGGACTTAGAAGTCTGACTTTTTCACAGCTTCAGGAGCTGTAGAATTAAGTATATGGTTTTAATTTCAAATCGATACCTCCACGCGTTCCCGAGATAAAGGGTCTTGACAGACAGACGGACGGACAACAAAGTGATCCTATAAGGGTTCCGTTTTTGCCTTTGAGGTACGGAACCCTAAAACCCCTCATAATTAGGGAATTCAAGTTATTTAAGGAATGGAATAAGACAAAGACATTCAAATTAAGACTTAAGCCAAAAGACCTCAGACACAACATATATTTTACAATCCAAAAACCAGTTCTAAAATACCAATATATATTTTATTTGGCCATAAACGTCAATGTGATTATAATTTCTTTAAACTGCAGACGGAACATCGTGATAAATGGACGGAACGGTTATTTATTTTAATGGTTCCTGAGCTATTGCAATATTTAAACATACAATAATCCGTTTCCATTCAGACTCTGGTAATAAAACTTCTAAACGAATTTCTCGATGCTATTACAAAGCTTGTAAAGAGCTTTATTTTATATCAATTGGCATCTCAAGATAATGCATACCTATAATATTTGCAGTAATTTATGATGAGTTTTGCCATCTATCACAAGTGGGAACAGCAATGTCATTGTCCGCGTGTCAATAGAGTCTGCAATATCAATTGATATGTCTAGGAGCAATTCTCTTACTTATAATTGTACGTTCGCATTCGCGTCTCAGTTACATCGCAATCTGTCAAAAACACCACTAATTTCCCTATATTTTGACAGATAAGATAGAATAAGAAGGACATATACTGTCCCTATGTTTTCCTTTTTGATGATATATTAACCGTATAAGCACTAGAACTCTCACAAAATGCTCAAAATTGTCCGATAAATCGCTGTCAACAGAGCCCTATAGTGTACTTTGGCAACTATTAATAAAAAATAGGAAAACATACAGACAGCATACATCCTTCTTATTCTGTTTGTGAAATGTCTCTTATATCGGTTCAATATTGGGGGAGAAAACAGTCGAGAGCCAAACCTCGAATTATGACTTTATACATACAAAGTCTCGCCGCCAGCCTTTCCTCTTAAAATACCTTCAAACGAGAATTGACCCTCTGCAGGTAGGTACCGATAACTTCAATATCATCGGTGCATTGGATGACTTCTAAAATGAATTCCTCTCATATACATAGATACCTTACCTACTTACCTAGAGGGAACGTGCTGCATCTAGTGTCGCATATTCGAAACTTTAAAGTGGGTGATAGACGTACGAACTTATAGTACGCGGTTTTTAAGATCGCGAACTTACTCGGCTCGACGTCGGTGACACACGTGAAAGCTTGCTCGTTATTCTGGTACCAGGGCGACCGCGATGTCGTCAATGGAGGCAACTTTTTGTTATTCAGGAATAATATTTTATTATAGCCAGACAGGATGATTGTATGAGAGAAGCAATTTCACATTGAATAGCAGTTGACCATAATATTTGGTCGACTCTTGAACCTGTTAAAATCAGGAACACGATTTTAACAGGTTCAAGAGTCGACCAATCAAGAATTCTGTTAATAATTAGTTTGAATAACTTCGAAAATCAGATTTTTTTGCAACACAATAGCACTCGACGTGTCACAAAACAAGGTAATGGCTCGCGGCTTGACAGACGTGCGAGCCGAGGCGAGCTACGAGCAAAATTTCAAACCTCTGGATCGCCAACAAACTTACTCGTCGAGCCATAAGTACGAGTACTTACGGTGACACACGAGCGAAAAAGGCCGTCGAGCCACAATTACGCGTACTTGCTCGCACGTCTATCACCCACTTAACTTTAAGAATACTTGACAGAGATGCTTCTGCGCTGCCACCTATAGTTCCTGCACGCTCCGTTTATTTTAGGGGAACGTGCACGAAGTAGACTGTGAAACGCCATCTAGCGTTGCCAATTCGAAACTTATAAGTAAGAAATACTTGACACTGACACTTCAGTGATGCCACCTACTTGTAGTTCCTGCACGTTCCCTAATGATTTTGAAATAACATTCTTCATAGAGCGTTGAGACTCAAACTTTCACATAAATCTTTTCCCAAAGAATCCGAAAACTTAAGCTTTATCGTTTCATAAATAAACCGAACCAAAAACGGCGATAATATCGTGTCGCAATTAATTGTGAGCGTTGTTAAGTGCGCCGGCCATCAGACCGACCTCCTCGCTGCGCCGGCGCAGGTGTGAAGCCTCTCACTCCATACATCTTGCAGATTAGCACACTTTAATATGCAAAGCTTGAGATAAAAAGTGTTGTGTTGACATGACTGTGTTAACGACGGGGATTACTATGACATGGGTATTTGTAATGTTTGTTTTTTCTTGGTTTTGTGTCAGGAGGAGTGATAATTTTTGAGGTTTTGTCATAACGTTACTGGCAGTATTCGATTTTAGCAATCTGCTGTGGAGTTTCTTGCCTGTTCCTCTTCATTGGAAACAACCATTTTGGACTGTGTGCTAGCTTCTGGCGTTTTATAATGTATGCTCTATGCCCATGTAGGCCTATGTATGTGAAATGAAATATTTTGAATTGAATTGAATAGCGTTTGAAAGCATAAAACAACGAAATTCAAGACGTCTTCCACGATTACCTCAAATCGAAGCAACTGTAATTCGGTATTTTGATTTATCTGCCAATCTGCAACAACTGGAAACAAAATGTATCACCTTGTTTTTGGCTCAGCATCAAGGGAGTGTTAGACTCTTACTGACTAGAACCCGTGTTCCTCCTAATGCTCTTTGCGTTCCAGGGCCGCGGTGACTCTTTCGAATAAATTACGCAACATGCAGGTATAACCAAAATTTTAAATTGTGGTATATTTACGATTTAGAAAGCTTTTGAAATAGACATGTCTGCAGTGACTTAACCTGGCAATGATGTCTATGTACTTTTATGAATAGTTTAGTTAGAGGTAATTGGGTAAAGTTTACACTATACCATCTACATATGAACGTTAATACATCTTTTCTAAGTTCTAAGTAATTCTACAAATAGAAAACAAATCAGCAAGTAATATTTCCACGCAGCCATAAAAAATCATATTTCTATCCATAATCGAAGCCTATTCTTATGCTAAACACAATATCAGATTAGTATAATGGTACTTTCTAGTTTTATAAAAATATTTTTCCATAGACAATCATGAAGACGGTGGGCGTCAAATAGCAATAAATTCTTCGTTCTTCCATCGTCATAAAAGATTCGAAGTGAATTAGAATATAATATCCAGCAGTTAAATACGTTCATACATAACCTCACGCCTTTTCCTCATAGCAGTTGGCAGAAACCACAGAATGCAACCTGCAATGCCCTAATTTTGCTTCGTTTACTTTGGTACATCTGAGTGCCAATGAGGGCTACCGTTTTCGTACTCACCAGTTGGCGCCACTGTGCGAGTAAAGTTCTTAATTATAGCATTAAAGTTGTTACTCCGCGCATGTAAACAAAGTGAGAAGGAAAATAAATCAAAACAAATAAGTAAATAAACTCGCGTAAATAGCCAACCAACAGTGAAATTTGAATTTTAAATCCTCACGCTACACTAGCGCCCCTAGCGGCGAATTCAAACGCGGTAGCCCTCATTCTAGTAATTTTTAAACAAAACTTACGCATCTCATTCACAATCTGTCAAAATAACTCAAGTTCTATTCATTTTTGACAGATCGCGACTGACATGCGATTGCGAACGTTGCTTAAAAATTAGCAGAATGCATCCTTGTCAAAGTGAGATAGAATTAAACACTTTTTTAGTCTGTGATTATAATCTTTTAGATTCATTTGTTCGTTTGTTTGTGTATTATGGGCAGTCTGTATTCTTTTAAGGTTTATTAAAATTGGATTCGCATTATCTTACATTATAGGTAATATTATTATGATGCAGGTAGGTATGGGTTTGTATAAATAAGAGAAAATAGTTTTTGACGATCTAATCAAACTGAAAGTAATCATTTTTAATACATACCTGATTATTTACCCATCTTTTCATTAAAAACTGCTTTGTTATTGGTCCATGAGCTACTAGCACCACTTTGACAGTTGTCGGCCCCATTGTCCCTCTGGTCATACAAGCACGTCTGTTACAAACCTGTACCACGCGTCTGACCTTTCTGAAGAACATAACCAACAACCACCTGTGACCTGAATGTGTCGAAAAATAAAAATAAAACATCCTACTATCCTACTAATATTATAAATGTGAATGTTTGTATGTTTGTATGTTTGTATGTTTGTATGTTTGTGCCTCAATCAGGCAAAAATGGCCGAAGGGATTTGGATGAAATTTGGCACACATATAGTTCACATGCTGGAATCAAACATAGGCTACTTTTTATGCCGGTAAAAGGCATGGCTTAATGGAGACTGAGGAGGAAGTGGAAACCCAGCGCTTCTGCTGCCTTAGTACTTCAGATTCAAAAGTACCAGGAGAACAGAAACATGTCGTAGTATTTCCAGGACTGAAATTGGGAGCGCTACAGATTCACAAGTACCCGGAGAACAGAACGATGTTAAAGTATTTTTGGCATAGAATATTTTTTGTTTTTTTTTTTTAACCGTCGAACAGAAATATGTATGTTGGAGTTTTTTCCGTGCTAGAATTGTAAACGCTATAGATTCACATGTGACAGGAGACCAGAAACATGTTGACGTATTTCTTTGGCTGAAATTATGAGCGCTAAAGATTTACAAGTACCAGGAGACCAGAAACATGTCGAAATATTTCCGGCGCTGGAATTGTGACCAGTTAGAATTCAAAAGTACCAGGAGACCAGAAACATGTTAGTATTTTCGGGGCTAGGATTGTGAATGCTAAAAATTTATAAGTATCAGGAGGCCAGAAACATGTCGAAATATTTCCGGTGCTATAATTTTTAGCGGTAAGGATTCAAAAGTACCAAGACAAGAGAAAAATGTGGAAGTTTTTCCCGGGCAGGAATTATGAGCGCTAAAGATTCATTATGTATCAGGAGACCAGAAACATATCAAATTATATTTTCGGCAGGAATTGTAAGCGCTAAAGATTTACAAGTACTAGGAGACCAGAAACATGTTTTAATGTTTCCGGCGCTGGAATTTTGAGTGGTTAGGATTCAAAAGTAACAGGGGAGCAGACTTTCCGAGCTTTAGTTATGAGCGTAAAAGATTCACAAGTGCCAGGATACCAGAAACATGTCGAAGTATTTCCGAAGCTAGAATTGTGACCGGTTAGAAATCAAATGTACCAGGGGACAAGAAACATGTCGAAATATTTCCACGCTAGAAATATGAGCGGTAAGAATTTAAAAGTTACAAAATATTATAAAAATGTGGAAGTTTTTCCTGGGCAGTAGTTATGAGCGCTAAAGATTCATTATGTACCAGGAGATCAGAAACATATCGAATTATTTCCAGGGTTGAAATTTTGAGCAGTTAAGATTCAAAAGCACCAGGAGATCAGATACATGTAGAAGTATTATCCAGGCTGGAATAATGAGCGCTACAGATTCACAAGTACCAGGAGAACAACGATGTTATAGTATTTTTGGGCAAGAATAATTTTGTTTTTTTTTTTACTGTCAAACAGAAATATGTATGTCGATGTATTTTCCGGTCTGTTATTGTAAATGCTATAGATTCACAAGTAACAGGAGACTAGAAACATGTTAAAGAATTTTTTGGCCGAAATTGTGAGCGCTAAAGTTTCACAAGAACCAGGAGACACAGAAACATGTCGAAATATTTCCGGGCTGTAGTTATGAGCGTAAAAGATTCACAAGTACCAGGATACCAGAAACATGTATTTCCGAAGCGTGAATTGTGAGTGGTTTGCATTTAAAAATACCAGGAGAACCGAAACATATCGAAGTTTCTTCTGGGCAGGAGTATCGAGCGCTAAAGGTTCACAAGCACCAGAATACCAGAAACATGTCGAAGTAGTTCCGGAGCTGAAAGTACTGACAGTAAAGACTCACAAACTATCAGAATAAAGAATCATGAAGATGAATTTCCGAGACTGAGAATATGGGACAAAATAGTTGCGTACCACTTCTAAAGTCTACGCAGACGAAGTCGCGGGCGAAGTGCTAGTGCCTTTATAAATTCTGTCGAAAACACCATTGTGTTGTTTATGGTTGTACCTTGACCTTTGCACCTGCTAGGCTATTGCTTAATAATACGACGCCATCAGATAAGTTCGGCCTTAAATCTACCTATAGAAAAAACTGGCCCAGTGCGAGTCGGACTCGCGTGTTATGGTCACAGGCGTTCATAAGTTCACCTTCAACAGAATCATCGTATAGTATGGTCAGTAGAATCCGCGAAAATTGGCTTTGACAGACAGCTAGCCAGCCGGAGAGACCGTCACATAAGGTGCTGTGATGTCCTGGACCGAGAGTCCACTGGAGACGAAAAGCACAGGACCCTATAGATTACAGGACGGATGACTCATAATAATTATATTTATTTAATTATTTTTTATTATATTTTATTATGTATAATTTAATTTAATGTGTAATTTAATTCAATTTATAATTTGATTTAATGCATGTTTTTTGCTTGTTCTATAACATTTTATTTAATGCATCTGAATGTTTTAACAAACGCTATAAAAATTTTATTTGTATTTTATATTTGTTTATCCAGCGGCATTTTCTGCCGGTATTATTGGATGTTAATATGTGGATAATGCAGTGGGCTGCAATATTGTCAACGTTTAATGTATTTTTTTTTGTTAATATGTAGAATGCAGCTGTTTGTTGTCCCAATAAATAAAATAAAATAAAATAAAATAATAATCGCCCGAAAGATTTTAGATAACGGTGGATGGCAGATGGAGTGCACAACTGTGTGCGCAAACTGTCATAGACTTCTTCTTCTTATCGTGCAGTAAGGTCTAACGACCCTACACTCCCTAGTGTCAGAGTTTCTAAACCGCCTCAAGGGCTTCTCACATGGTTCTCATAGTCTGATGGGACGGCAATCCGACACGACCACGAGATCAGGCGCCGGACCAACGGCTTAATGTGCTTTCCGAGGCACGGGGATCTCAACCCACCAACTTCTAAACTCCGGGGTTACTGAAAAATGGAAAAAACCCAATAACACTTTTTGCCCGACCTGGAGATCGAACACCCATGCTCGGCAGTCGCTTGCGACTATGAGACCAACGGGGAATGGATAGATTTATACAATGCTTTGTGAAATGTTTCTGGAAATGGTTCCATTTATTAACGCCACTCTATTCATGTCCCTTATGTTTCTCGTGTCTTAGCCGGTCTTGCAAGTAAATCTTCCAAGTTATTTACACCCACAGGTTTAAACTTGAAGCAGCGGCTTTAAAACACATCTAAGGCTAACCAACGATCAATTAAACGGAATTAATGAAGTAAAACATACCATAAAGATTAGAGGAACAGACAACTTCGAACCATAAACAGAAATGTTGAAGAAACCATAAAACACTTTCATTTAGAAAGTTACGTCACACACAGAGACAGCGTCATATTATCTTCTAAGAATCTGTGTCAGTCTTGTCTACCGAGGCCTCGAGGTTTCCGTTTCCCAAAAAAAGTATCCACGTTTTTTAGGGTTCCGTAACTCAAAAGGAAAAAATGGAATCCTTATAGGATCACTTTGTTGTCCGTCCGTCTGTCTGTCAAAACCATTTATCTCGGGAACGCGTGGATGTATCGAGTTGAAATTAATACCATATATTATGGCCCATTGAAACCAAACTTCTAAGTTAACATAAAAAAGATGCAGTCGTTTATACCGTAAAAACCGTATATTTCGACATTCTCAAGGGAATCAAAATGTATAGGGTATTTCCCGTTGAACTAGAACTATGAAATTTGGCAAGTAATACCGTGTTATACTACAAGTATAGGGAAAAGCCTGAAAACTATACATTTGTAATTAAATCATAAAATATATAGTCTTTATTTAATGTACCGAACCGGACTCGCACTTGGCCGGTTTTTTTATATCAATATCAAAATATCGTCGATTTACGCCAAGTTATTGCAAGTGCGTCCTCATTAAGCCTAGGACAAAAGGCACAAAATTGCCATTAATCCCTGGAATACTTTAAAGTTTTTAATTTACAGTTTTGAGAACGATAGGCCTCTCTGTATTGGGCTCTGAAAAATACTGCCATAGCAAAAGGTCTTTTTAAGATATAGCCAATCGTTATGGCACCCAAAAATTGTCAACACCTAATGACCGTAAACAGTTAGAAACAATCCATTAACTTTGTTATCAGATTACTAATCTGGCCCCGGGTGGCCGACGCATCACCTCAGACACCTCTCAGGTTACACTGCGTAACAGGCTTCTCTTCCCCTGCCACTGTTGACAGTAGCTGTCACATTAATTACCAGCATAGTTACAAGGGTACGCAGAGATTAAGGTCTTAGGGAATTGTGATGACAGGCGTATAAGTCAGGGTAACGGAGTGGTAGCCCACCGACGTTGGGCGGGTCAAAGCTACCGGTGTATGAGCTTTAGAAAGGTTATTGTTATTAAAGAGCTGAGTTCTGTCTTCAGCTTGATAAGGAAGGTACCTAGTAGAAATGTTTGTCCCACTCCTCCGCTGTACTTTTCTGATTAATTCCGTAGCGGGATCCAAGATACTTGAATCGTTTCTCCGGGACTCATCGAGCTTTATTGACTCGTTATTTTTCTGGTGATCACTATTGTTGATTCTTACTCCCGGAGTTGCGTTGGTTAGGAATAGTGTAGCAGGCTTGTCAATAAGGAGATTGTTGGCAGGTTTCATCGCTCGTTTACTTTTCAATTCTTTGTTACAAGCGATCTTACCTTTTTCTACTCAAATGAAGATCAAAGTTATGTTAGTGTGAGTTAAATTGATTGCGTATAACTGGTTTAAAATTTTATTGGAAAGAAGTTTTTTTATTGATTTATTGTTTAGAATATCTGTAGTAAAACACGCTTGAGACGGATCTGAAATCAATTATGCCGATAACTAGTACCCATTGGCCAGCTAACAAGGTGCTGGTGTGACTGAAAGAACAGTGACCCTCGGACATACACTTAAGCACAGCCATCCTTGAACAACCCACAGCAATAATCCCATACACTACAGGCCCATGTAACCACACCAATGTACGCAGTGGGCGTGCCAAGCTAGCCCATGATCAGTTCCTCTGCAATTTGCATGCACTACAGTGTAATGTATGTGCTCCTTGCAGTTGTAATTGTTAAGTAATTACAGATCTGCAGATATCTGGATGTGCCTGTAATCGGCCGGCTCGTTGGTGCCTGATATTGTTTGTATTGACTCTAAATGTTAGCTGTAGTAAGTGTAGGCGTAAGAAGGAAGATTTCCTTGCTGTAATTTACAAGGTTTTTCAGGATTCTTTATGCAAGAATCAAGACATAATTGCGGTCATTGGGTACCTAGGACGGCACAATAAAAGCATAAGAAACTCATAAAATCATTCAAATCCTGGATGGATTTGAATGATTTATTTACTACAACTAGACTAATATAATGTTTAAATAAAATAAAAACATGAGAATTCGGCCATGAACATTTACCAGCACCGAAATGAAATTATTTAATTTGATTGGCGTGAGTGAGAAGAAGAATCAGTCAGTTCAGTTTTTAAAAGAAGAGTGAAAGAACACTACCTTTCTTTACCGTCATAGTTGCATATAAGTATGTGTTATTATTTATCTTATAATATTATTTAGTATGTATTAGTGTATATTTATTTTAGTAATATTTATGTATTGTATGTTATATTAAAGTTTATTGTTTTATTTGTAAGTACCTTTTACACACGGTGTCTACATATCTTTTACACAACTCTCCTTTCGCAGGTATGTTGGAAGAGATTTCTTTTGAAATAAGCATTACCTTTGTACCTATTTTTCTGTTTCCTTCTTTTTATCTTTCCATGTAATGTGTGTACATAAATTGTTAAATAAATAATAAATAAATAAATCATCTGCCTAGCCTTTTTCCAACTATTTTGGGGTCGGCTTCCACCAGTATGTATACCTACCAGACCACCAGATGCTGCCAACCAGAGACCTCCACAACTAATTGGGTAACACGGTACTTTTTGGCAAGACTAGGCTCAGATTTATTGGCTTCTGACAATCCGTAACGACTGCCAATTTACAAATGACAGCCGGGACCAACGACTTAACGTGCTTTCTGAAGCACGGAGGAAACTTGGTATGTTAAGATGGATACCCATCCACAGACCAACCTTGGCAAGCGTTGCTTAACCTTGAGGATATACTAGTGCGGCTGTTAGTTAATAAAATAAAACCTGTTAATACCAACCAAATTTCGACAACAAGAGAAAACGTAATATGAACCAGTATTTTGATCCATTTAAACGTAACTACACCTTGGATTAACATACTGCTATTAAATTACGAATATACTTCGGAAAGCAATTGAATCGTTTTATCGTTGTAAACAGCATGAAATTCCGCTTAGTAATAATGCTGTTTAAGAAATCACCGCAAACGTAAAGCTTTGTGCAGATGCATCTACTTTTACGACGAATATCAACAACGAATCTCCAGAACTCATAAAAGTTAAATAATATGTATTTGATACTAGACCCTGCCAGCGGCTTATTGCCCTCGTAAAAAAAGAAATAGTCCAAAGAAACGTATTCCTGTGATAAAAATATTCAATGAGCTTCTCCTAGGCTCAATCTATCTCTGTTCCAAAAGTCATCAAAATTGGTTCAGTTCTTCAGGCGTTATTATGTTTCCACGAAACATACGTTACGTACGCCTAACAATTATTTCAAATTAACACTTAATTTTGGCATAAATCTTCATAAGTACTGACTTGTTCCTACCGACGTTTATGACAGCCTGTCATTATCTCGACCCTATATTTACTAAAGATTACCACACAAACCCTTTCTCTTAGTGGACTTGCGAAAATACGTGGGAGTAGTCATATGTCTGAATAACAATAGCGTATTAAGCCTAAAGTGGAACAACATATAAATCGCTAATATTGAGCCATAATTATTACTTTTGCTGACATAAGTGTCTGATATATGACATTAGCTATCTCTGCAATCGATTTTGATTTGCCAAGCTTACCTTCTCAGGCCTTTTAATCGTCTTAAATGACACAATATGCAATATCAATCAAAATCAGTCTGCTCAGCCTTTTGCCTTTAATATCAGGCTCGGCTTTCAGTTTAACCGAATATAGCTGAGTACCAGACGTAAGGAGCGACTTTCTGACCTCAACCCAGTTACTATTAAAGTTGATTTCATTCAAAATATTCATTCACTAGCTGACCTGCGCAACTTCGTCTGCGTCACATTTTTAATTTTTGCTCCGTTCGTATTGATCGTAGCGTAATATCATCTATAGCCTTCGTTGATAAATGGGCTATCCAACGCTAAAATATTTTTGCAATTCGAACCAGTAGTCCTGAGATTAGCGCGTTCAACCAAACAAACTCTTCAGCTGTATAGATAATGCCACCGATGCTAAAATTATCGTTACCACTATTGGCACCAAAAATCTAAGGAGTCAACCATCGACTCGAAGAGAAAAAGATTCTATACATCCGCAATGTACAAAACAGCACCTTCTGAACCAAACCTTACTGCAATGCTCAAAGCCACCGCAGGGCCACTAATTGAGCTAACGCAGATTATGTCTGAATTAATTAAACGTTCGTATTAATGAGATAATTAGTAGGCTTATGAGCCGCCGTCAGAACGCCGCGGGAGACCACGACTTTATTCCCGGAGTGCGACGTTTTTCCATATGTTATTGGATTACGAAGTTATTCGGAGAATGTTCAGGAAATTGATTTGGAGGTTGTGTGGAATTTTAATAATTTGATGCTGATTTTGTAATTAAGTAATTAATTTAAGATGTGGTTGTTTTTTGTGAGAAATTACTTAACCATTAGCAGATGGTCGAAAAGGTCAACTTATATATTAATGATCGTCTTAAGTACGTCGTTTAGTTTGGGTTTAAGTCCAACAAAGAGGGCCACACTTTTCATGGATATGTATGTGTCCATCGCAAAAGTAGAACCTTGGTGTCTGTGAAATCTCTGGATAAAAAGTATCTGATACAAGAAAGAAAAGATAAAACGATTTGCGAATTATGGTTTTATTATGCAGATGATATGGCAGAGCTGTGACAGTGAATTAATGATGTCTTAATTTTTTTAAACATTAGAATACTAACATAAACAATAGTATAAAAGAGTATGTACGTCACAGTATCTTATGTCCTATTCCAGAAAATGGTGTGCCAAATCTCATCCAAAGCTGATCAGCGGTTGAGACATCAACAGACAGACCGAGAGAGAGTTACTCTCGCATGTATTAGTATGGATTGAAGTCTATATTGAACTTTACTGTAGAAAGACTGAATATAAACTAAAAATTGACAAATAGTACGAGGCATTCAAGCACTAACTTTAATCATAGTGTCGGAAACTCTACTCCATCCATATAATAAGGGTTTCCATGGAGGAACCCGAATAGATCGAATTACATAATCAAGTGCAGGATACCAGCGCTTTACCCGATAGTGTATCACCGACATCGTCACGTCTCTCACGTGATCAAGTGACGTAGCCCGTGTGGGTGATGACGACGTGACAAAAAATATGTTACGATGAGCGACGAGCGTGTGTCGATACATGCGTGATGGAAATATTAAGTGTCGGGGTGTTTGTTTAGCTCAAGTTTACGATCGTGAGTAAAAAGATGGAGGGAACGTTTTATATTTTGTTAAGTTAATCTTATAATTTATTATTTCTTTTAAACGTTTTGCCGCTGTCTCACCTGAAGAGGATATGGATACCTACATTACGTACTCGAAAAGAGGTATATAGCTTGGCAAATGTGTTACTGTGACCACCACTTTTATTCGAAACCCCTTTGGTTTTTGGGAGTTCCAGAGAGACTAGTGAAATATTTCAATGTGCTTAGATTTGGAATTATCATTTTCCCTTTAGAATTAGCTATTTTTGCAGACCATACTCGCTTGTAAACCCCATAGTAATAAGTACAGAACATTAGCCAGATAACTGGCTACATATTTCCGTAAAAGGTTTTGGAAAGCATCGCGGCGGCAGTGTTAACTCCATCGCAGTGAGACATGCTGTGCGGAATGGCGGGCAGTGGCGAGTAGTGGCGACCTCCGAGTGTAGCTGACCATTAGCCGTGAACCAGGAAATGCCGAGAATCGGTCTAGAACTGGAACGATACCTGATCGATTTCTACAAGGTTTTTACGTTTAAAAATATTTCCCGTAATAGCCATAAATAAATCGATTTTGATAAATATTTGATTTGCTGACCCTGAACTCCTTGGAGACGGTTACAGGTCTACTTTTTTACGAAAATCACTACATCACTACATATTATAAAACAAAGTCCTCCACCGCGTCTGTCTGTCTATTCACGATAAACTCAAAAACTACTGCACTGATTTTCATGCTGTTTTCACCAATTTTCCAACGTTCTCCAGGAAGGTTTTAGTATATTCGTCTTGAGAAAAAAAAGGGTTCTTTAAGAAAATTACAGCGCGGACGAAGTCTATAGTAAAGCGAGAGAAGCCGCGGTGAAAAGCTAGGCTCTATATGAACTCACTGCTGGACATCCGGGGCCTCCAAAAGCAAGCAATTCAACTCGATCCTCGTAACTCACGCCTGACACTTCATTTATTGAAATTGTACACCAGACAGTTAAACTTTAACAAGGCTATTTAAATATCAAAGCCTTCTCACCGAAATCTAAAATACGACGAACTGTTAAAACTAACAAACTATTGTTGAACACTTCAAACAATAACGTTCAAATGTTTCCTTAGAAGACTTGAAACGCGCCGCCCGACTCCTGCGCATACAGAGAGCTTTTAATAAGTTTACTACGAACTTTAGCTTGGTCTGCGGTTTTGCTGGCATCATTACTGTGTAAAGTCTATTCAATTTCATTCAATAGAATTTTATAGAAAGACAAGCAAACTTGTCTTAGGAACATGCTTAAAGGAGCAAAATATAAAAAAACGGAATCAACGTTTTTCAATAAAAACCATGTTGGAAAACATTTTTGTTGTTATATAACATACTAGTGGACGTCACGCGGTTTCACCCGCGTAGTTCCCGTTCCCGTGGGAGTACGGGGATAATATATAGCCTATGTTACTCCCTGATAATGTAGCTATCCAATGCTAAAAGAATTTTTCAAATCGGTCCAGTAGTTTCGGAGCCTATTCAATTCAAACAAACAAACAAATCTTTCCTCTTTATAATATTATATAAATATATAAATAAATAAATAAATAAATAAATAAGTATAGATTGTACAAAGCTGTAATCAAAGTCTTAAAAAATTAAGATATACATACAAACCTACTATTCAAATGAAAAATTAAAAGCTAATTTTCAGATTTGAGGATACGATTGTGTAATCAAATGTTTCATTTTTTGTTATATTTAAAAAACAATGCCCATTTTCATGCGTTTATTTAAAATTGGATTGAAACAGTCTTAGGAACGAGTACAACATATATCAGCCTGCGGTTTAGCCCGCATCATGCTGTAATGTCTGCGATTCCCATCGATTTAATGGTCAGAGTCGGTGAGCGGGTCTGAGTATGTGGTCGAGGACCTTACGCTAGATGTAAAGCGGAGCGAAAATAGCTCAGCTTTTTTGTTCAGGAATACTTCTTAGAGGTTCATGATGGTTACAGTTTCTCGTTCTAAAAACCAGCTGTGTGGTGTTAGAAACTATCATGTCCAAATCTCCTTTTTGCTTGTATTTGATCGCACTCATAATAAATGGCATGCTGATGTGGGTGATGATTGAGAACGCTTCCCAAAAAGAAGCCCATTCACTTTTTACCTAAGAACCACTATGTTTTTGACCAGTGCAAAAAGATGGATTCCGCCTTTATACCTTTGTGAACCGAAGCCTATAAGAAAGAAACATCCAAGCCTAGATTATTTGTACATTTCTATCATCTCTTAGAAAATACACAATCCTTGTTTGGTGAGAGTTAATTTAGTATACATTCAACACTTAGCAGAAGTCCGCGGTGTTATGCGGGCGTCGTTATCAGTACGTCTACCATGAGTTTTATCAAACTATACTCGCTAGCGACTGTACTTAAAAGTCTTTAAGTTTTCATACATGTTTTTAAGTACAGTCGCTAGCGAGTATAGTTTGATAAAACTCATGGTAGACGTACTGATATTATTTAGAAGCGCGCGCGCACGTGCCATCTATCGCGCAGGGTTTTTACTGAACCCGATAGAGTCGAGGGAAGTGCTACTTGTTCGGAGATACGTTTATTTTCACATAAATTACATCCCCAAAGATAAGTTCCGAGATAAGGTGGGTGCTTGCAATATAAGACCGAAACATCGGCTGGGAAGAAGCAATTCTTCTTCAAAAATGAATAAAAGTTAAAATAGATAGAGGATTTAAATACGACACCTCTGAATTCTATTTTTAATTTCTTATATGTCAAATTGTACATTGAATTTGAATGGTGGTTGCTATATTTCCTATCCTGCCCTCTGTGACTCTGTGTCCAAAAACATATAGTCTAAATTAATAAATTGGCGAAGCTTCGGCCAAAATTACTTTCGTGCCAGCGAATTTTTATGTTGATTAGAGAGGTAGGTACAAGATCTAAAATACCTATTTCCTTGTCTAGATTGGTCTCAACAACTAGTGGATAAATAGTCGGGCATTTTCCAAATACGAGTAAAACTAAAGTTTTATTTAAAAACCATATACCTGTATAGCTGTGTAACAACTAAAAACAGAGATTATTCGATGATAAGTAAGTACGACACGCCGAAGCCTACGGATAAGTAAGATACCTTATTACTATTCACAACATGTGCGGAATCGATTCTGAGCGGCAATAAAATATCAGAGCAGCCTTCTACTTATTGACTTCATATGGCACTTGAACATATCAGGGTATTGTTATGCATAGCCCACTTTTAGCCTTTGCAAAAGTTACTTGAGTTTATACGGGTTTTTTTACTTAAATTGGTACGTCCAAAGAAAGATAATTTGGGATAAGAATCTATTCACCTCTGGCGATAAGTCCCCCGAAAGGCAATCAGAATTGTAGTAGCTAGTACAACACTGTCAATATAAGATAAGATTGTATCGTTAGTTACTTAATAATTAGATAAGTATAAGTTAAGTGGCGGACATATATGTACCTTATTGTTAATATTGTTTTATCCGTTCCCACAGACCAACCGTGAAAACGGTTTTGCGGGGCATAGTTCTTAAATTAAGATTTTTGTAAATTAATAAAATAATAATAATAAATATAGCCATGAACCTCGACCAACACCTCAGGAGGCTCTCGTTGGGCAGCTGGATCAAGGGCTTGATTCAGAAAGCAGTTTCTGGACACGGCTCGCATTGTCAGGAGGTTCCTCTCTCTGGAGCCCTGACCGTCGGTAGCTTGGACCCTGTTCCCGATACCAGTGGGCTACAATTTTTAGATCTTTGAATGTTTTATATTTTTTTTTGAAATATTTAGAAATGTAATTTATAGGAATATTAATTGATAAAGGAGATCAATATGCTATGAACTTTGTTTTTTTCTGTCCGTTCCGAAAATAACCTTAAACATCAAAGATACCTGGAAGGCACTCTATAATCTTTGAATTCGAGAGTTTGTTAATCAATCATGCCTCCACGGTTTAACGGATTTAAAACAAGGGAAGACTATGAACTGGACTTATTGGATATTTTAATTGTACTGTCGCTTGGAATAATTTAAGACTTTCACGTGAGCAGATCAGCTGGCAAAAATTAATAAGACTTGAATAAAATTCACATATGAATGTCCACCTATTTTATATGATCCCACCGCTAACATAAAAACTGAAGCCTAAGTAGACGCAACCTATTCACAAATTACCCCAACGATTTCCAAAGAATTTATTCAAAGAAGGAGTCAAAAAACTATAGAACACTGCACACCGTCACAGCTGCTTACCACTGAGTGATTTAGCAGTGACAGACGCGGCCATTATCATAACAGTTTGTGGTTGCTTTTTACCGCCTTCCATGTAATGGTACCCTGGTAGCTGATGGTGGCTATTACCGTTCTTGCTAACAACGGCTTTCAGATGGTCTATTAATTTTAGCATGGTTGATGTTGGTGATAGATCGTAATTATGTATAAGTTGAGCTTTTTTCGGGTTTGATCATAGGTGGCGGTAGTGGTGATTCTCTGGCTTGGGTTTTCTCATGGGTATACTTTTAAGGCGTTTTTAGCGCCTTATATCAAGATAAAGTTGTATGGGGTGATAACGTCTTTTCCGTACCCCAATACGGAAAAGATGGCAGTTTGGGTAGAATATAGGTGAGCCTTTATAAAACGGATTTGTCATTAAATTCATCAAGCAAATGGAAAAATACATAGCAGGTTCTTGCTGGAAAAAAATACATTTAATGAGAATCATGCTATTTCTGAAACGCAACTTGCAACAAAAATCGATTACCACGAAAAATTATAGTTTCTTGACCAAAAAACAAGTGCTTATGAGTCTCATACGACACACACACTCGACTGGAACTAGCAAGACCCGATTGTCTCCATCGCGAACCTTCATAAAATTACAAATCAACTTTTTTACCAAAAGCTTTCGCTCGTCATCAAAGTTGTGTGCATTAATCATACCTGTCTGTCTGTTTCAGCTGCTTATGGGGACGCTGGTGAGAGGAAAAGAGGGAGGGCGATAACGCGAGAAGTGCGCGCGCGCCGCGTCTGCAGCGCCGCGCGGCGTCAGTCGACGGAAACCTCCGCACGAAACAGTCACGTCCAGTGATTCTAAATATTTTTTATAAAATAATTTCTTATACGAAGTGGATAATTGTACTGAAGTGTTAAAGTGTGTGTCGTCAGGGTGTGTGGTGTTCGGATGTGTACCCGTGTACTAAGAGTGCAGTTCTGTGTTTAATTGTGTGTTCATCTGTCGTGTTGCTTCATGCTGATGATTATTGGATTTGCTCGAGGTATAGTTTTTTTTTTATTGTTTATATTCTGTTATGGACTTCCTGTATTTTATTTCAGAACCATTCCTTACACCAATAACTTTACTACCACTTCATTCAAAGGAAAATCTTTAAAGTGTCATCTCTACCAAGAAACTTTAATGGGAATTCCGGCAACTACCCATGATAAATAAAAAAAATACACGATAAAAAACTCTATACAGAAAAACAGTCATTAGGAAATAGGTATATTCTACGCCTTACAAAACCCGAAACGGTTGAACCGAAAAAATCTCTCACATCAGCGTTGTATTAATAATACAGATCATTAATCAAAACTACGATAAAATCGTTAGCGACAATAGATCGTTAAGTCGAACGAAACGAAGAAATATGAACTTGAAAATACTCCATTTGGAATATGCTGAGACAGTTGCGTATCTAAGATGTTATCTAATAAAAGACATCAACGCGCGCTTTACAGAGGTGCAATTTATATTCACACAGAATTTTCACTATGGAAAGTTATTTAAGTTTTTTAAAATAATATTAAATTGTTTTGTTTTGGGTGACATAAGTTTTTGTTGCTTCGAATGTACAATAGGAAAATAAATTAATAAAGTTATGTTTACCAAATCCATTTTCTAAATCGGTATGGGATCATTGAAATATAAAGTATTTTTAACGCCGAATCTTCGACAGATTTTAGTGCTATTGAAATTTTTATCGAACCATAAATTTACCCAAAATTACGTTTTCCTGCTATCATTTAAGCAAATCTTAAATAATCTCTTAAACATCTTATTTTCAACACGAGAATACTTAAAAGTAGTTATTTGCATACCTCCGGCGTCTCATGAAGCCATGAAAACGTCAATGTCGCCAATATATGCGATAACGATACAAATACAGTCTTATTATCATTACAAACAAAAATCAGCTATAAGCCTTACTGATTAAGGATAAAAATCTTTCAAACTGAATGTAGAAGAATTTGTATGCAAGTCGGGTTCAGCGAAATTGATATTAAAATTCGAAATTATAGTAATTTGGACTTTGTTGCTTTAGCACTAAAGTTCAAATTCTGTTATTAACAAGTAATTGTCGTAGGGGAGATTACGCTTAGTTTTATAATTTTATTTGTTTTAACAAATGCTGGGATGTATCTGATGCGATCTGTCTCGCGTTGTCTCTGCGGTTCAAGAAGGGAATATTGTGCATAGATTAAACTGATCTTAGCATAATGCAAGACAATAATAACATGCAGACAAACATAGCTATTTTAATGTGTTAAGAGAATAGTATATAGCTAAAAAGTTCGAGCGAGCGCGCCTAGTTCGCAATGAGCGCTTTGATTTTAAAGAAAAGTTTAGCCACCTTTGCTATTTTAGTTTGTGTCATGGTTTTTTTTTAACTTTTTTCTCATTTGGAATTTCTCCTGTATTGAGATCTCTTGGGTGCGTTTACAAGCATACAAATTCCCATACACAAACATCCAGACCCGGAACAACTATCTGTAGGCCATACAAATATTTGTACCGTGCGGGAATCGAACCCACAACACACAGCGCAGCCGAACGGTCAACCACTGCGCCAACCGATTCGATAGTGAGAATGCTATCAATACCCACTTAAAATAGACTTTTCAGGTTTGCAAATGTCTGAAAAGATATCAATGATTATTCAAGAACTCAAATGCTTTCGTTGTATAAATATTTGTGTTACTCCCTGCTCGATTGGACAATACGGGTTTATCTGCCTTCAAACGATTTCAAAATGTGCCGTGATGTTCCACATCTAATTCCATACAAATCTATACAACTACCACATCGTTATTAAGCAACAAACTTAAAACTTTCACTAATTCTTATGAGCATTCTATTAATTCCACAAACATATATTCCATTACAAATACATTAACTAACTTAACTTCAACTTCCGTAAGTTCCACAGAAGCATTCCTAATCTCAAGTGAGTCTTAAGTTCATTAAGTTAACAGTGGATAGCCAATCAGGCGCCTGCTCGCTAAGAGACCGCCCACGTCGGCCGCCTTCCTATCATTTACATAACATATCACAAACATATACGTACGATATTATCAATATTCTTATGTACATAAGTGACACTTTTACACAACACCTTGTTTTGATAGTAAAGATATCGTATTGGAAACCGGCAGCCGATGGCGTCGTCATGGGAAAGTATTTGAGAGTTCTAGGGAGTGGTACCGTGATAATAGGTCGTTTGATTTAGTAAGATTACCATCAGGTGAGATTGTGGTCAAACGTATGCCTATATATAGTAAAAAAGAAAAGATGTCAAATGCTTGTTGGGTTTAAGTACTTACATCACAAATAAATCTCAGCAGTAATGTCAGAATTAATTAGCCTTCCCTTCTGTTACACGTAACTTGTTACAAAAAAATAATTATCTTAATTTCTTACAAAATCATAGTTACGCTACGTTATCGAAGTATTTTAATGATCACCCCTATCCTAAAACGAAAACCGCATAAGTCCCATAAAGTAAACGATTTCTGAATACTTATAATATACACTTACGCCACATTGCCATGGAATGCAGGCGTTTTGTTAGTGAGTGCAACCTGTATAACACGTTATTCGTAAATATAAACATCCCAGAACCACGAAGGGTACTCATATTCAAACAGAATAGCGTAAAGGTCCCTGTTCCGGTCCATCTCCGGAAATGAACTTCCGTTGAGTTTCTGTGACTCCATCCAGAGATTAGCTCATTGATTTAAATATAGCTGGATGTCAGTTATATTTAAATCAACACCTCTTCAGTTTCGTATTGGGCTCTATTAAAACCCCTTCTACACGGATGTAATCTACCGTTCCATCCAATCCTATCCAAGGTGACCTTGCTGGATTGTATCCGTGTAGACGGCAGATGTAATACAAATTCATACAAAATTCGCGGATGGAAATTAAGCTCCCACCGAGGTCACCTTGGATTGAACGCTGGATTAAATTCGTGTTAAAGGGGTTTTAGAGTTATGCCTAGATCTTTGCCAGGAATACATGTTAAATAATATTGAATCTGATTTCAGCACAATTTTATCACACACTTGATTTTTATTTTACGAACCCAAATCAAAACAAAATTCACGAATAGAGGTACATACTATTTCCATTATATATGCACAAAATGTGTCGTGACATGTATGCAGTCACCCAAGGCCGGAAAAACTAGCTATGGCTCACACATGTAATTGTTCCGTGCAGAAACTACAAGTACTTCAGCTACACAAAACCTCTAATCATTCTTAATTTATTACCTCCATAACAGTCACCAAGTAACAACAGGTCTAACAACAAAATTACCGCTTTCTCTCTCAACTATGCAAGTTGTAACAGCCACTAAGCTATGCCCATTGCTGATACGTGTTGGTACTTCGGTACTTTTTCTGCCCTCGAATGGAATGTGTTCGTTACGCAAGTGCAGAGGGGATGTAAAGGGCACACGCCGGGTGCTGACTGCACCTGCGTCCTCTCTGAGGGACTTGTGAGTTGTGAGGACGGGGCGAGGTATGTGGACGCTTGTTTTATGTGAGAAGATGAGCACAAGCCTTATGTTGTAGTGTAGAGAACGGTAGCTACTGTGATTTGTGTTAAAATTTGTTGAAATTGCAATTCGGAGGACACTGAAATACCATGAATATGAGTAGCCAGATACCACCCTCGGATAAGTTCCGTCATAGTCCTATGAAAGCACTTTACTTATAACAGCTTTCTCTTGAGAATACATGGCTTAATTGATTCCAAGTAATTTTATCCTGAAAATAAAGAAGTCTTTACTACTGCACAAATTCTTTTACTTCTGTCCAGAAAGTTATTCAACTCAATTAAAAGATAAACCTTTTACAAACGCTAGCAAACAGCTTGTACATATATCTCAATTTACAGATCCATCCGATAGCAGCCACAACAGACGACTATTGTTTGGTCAGACGTTTCTACAAACATAGCCTGTCGAGCATTCCGTTTCACTCACGGAATAAATAACAATTGGATGGCTAATCAGCATAGCTGTTGGGTCAAACGCTCTAAACTTTTGGCCTCAACAGATGGAGGGCGTTAACGATATTTTTATGGCATCAAAGATTAGCATATCTATTTGATGGCTTTTTTCGCTCATGAAATCGTGACAGGTTTGGTTATCGCACTAACACGTGTCGTGTTATTTAACTTGTTTGTCTTTTGAGAATTGTGCCCAACAGATTTGAGTTTTAATTTTTCTGTAAACATTTTCTAGTGTTGTCAGTAGACAGAAGCAGACGATGCATCATAAATACTAAGTTTTAGTGAGTTTAGTGTAACTTGCCTCTAAAAATGTGTTCCACTCACAAACACATTGCCACTCCATTTTCTAATTATCTTCGTTTCCTATTAATTTCACTTCAAACTTAAGTTTTAAGATCAAACAAATGAACCTCCTTGAAAACTGTAATTTAAAGCGACTCATTAAAGTCCAAATTCGTTTAATATATACCATATTAGCTCAATCATTTGAGAGAGCCATTGTGTAGAGTTTGTTCGTTAAGTCGTGTGCGCCTCTGTTTGGTTTGGAGAGAGCGGCTCTGCTCTGCGGCTCTGCTATCATCCATTTGCATATATTATCATACATGTAGATAGATATATTATGAGAAATCGAGAGCACCGAATGATAATGAAATAATTTTGAGATGCAGCAATTTTATCGGTGGGAGAGTGTTGGCCTTGCGGTCATCGAACTGGTAGACGAAGGTTGTCTATGGAAATTACGTTTGTTTCCAGTTTTAGCTAGTTTTTTCGAGTCAAGTTATTTATCTAGTTTCTGTGCCCGAGAATACTAGATCTTAATACACGTTTTTAAACTACACCATAACCGTATCAATAATAGTTCACGTTCAAACGAATTATCTAAGAGATAGTAAACGACAAATAAAAACAATGAAAAAATGTTTACACAAGTTGGCTAGTTTCAATTCGAACTAAATTAACAAATGGCTGATTCAATATCTCTAAAAACAAAATATAAATTACTCCCTCCATCTCGTTCGTGTTAACGTTAGGGACCGCACGAGCGGACTGAAGCCTTATCCAGCCTCCAGCGTACTGACAGACCACTCGAATAATGCATTAATTGTCAGCTTCACGTCTACTTCCTTCCATAATCAAGTTTTAGATTTCACTTCCTCTAAACTCAATTCTCTCTATTCACTATCGTCAAGCCCCCAATTACGAAACTCAGCCATTGAATTAATCATTCATTTGTTTTCTCCAATCATTTGGAACCCGCTGCGATCAACCCGTGCCTGCACTATACCGCCAATTAATTCAAACGTTAAAACAAAAGCCTTTTATTTTGAAGTCGTTTGTCCGGAGTCGGGACTTTTGTTTTGAAGTCGTTTGTTCGACTTTCACTTTTGTTCAGCGTGTTTTGTTTTGCATGAATGTAAGTTATGCTTACTTGAGTACAATTGATAGTTATAGGCTTTGTAAATTTGTGATATGCAGGTTTTTATTGCTGTAATGGACACCTCGGTATCTTGGTATCTTGCTTACAGCTCTGTGGCCAGGGTTGCCAACTTATTTAAGCAGAAAGACGACCTGTGTGTATGTCAGTACCGCAAAGTTCGTACTAACTTATGTCTCTTGTCGACCGCTCTGTGATGAAGCCCTTCTCAACTTGGCAGTTCTCTCTTCGCTAAACTTGACACTTTGGCAGTCATTACTGAGAAAACTTTCCTAGAGTACGATAGTGGTAGGAACTCATTCTAATAATTTCAAAGTCAGAATCAATGTTAATCGTATATTTTAGCGTACTCTATTGCTTTTGTAGATTTAAAAGTACACCGACGTGAAATAGAGTTTCTCAACTAATATATAAAGTAGTATGATTGTTGAGCACTATCGCTATGAACCACAAATGCTACTTTACATCCCAGAACAAAAAACAGTTCCTGTAGAATTGTTAACAAGAGCGAAACTGCGAAATAATTATCTAGTAATATTATAGTTAGAAGTTTTTTTTTAAGTGCATATAGTTTGTTATTTAAAAAAATAATTGTCTACACTAAAGTAATGCTGGCAACCCTAAATGTAGCGCTAAAAAGAAAGACGTGTTAAGATAAGGTCTGTAGGCGTTGCGCAGATAACATTTGCACATGATCATAAATTACTGGAGGTGTCTCGTTGTACCTTTATTTATTGAGCATTTTATTTTGTACATCTATGGCTAGCTGTCATTCTTCTTGGATAATGTTTCTGATGTTTGAACTTTTGTGAGAATATCTGTTACATCCCACATAATACTATTATAGATGATTTTGACCGGGGTATTATTCTAGAGTCATCATCTGAGCCTTTTCCCAACTTTTTTTAGGATGGGATATCATCAAATGACTCCTCCCGCTCTGGGCGAAGCAGAAGGCAGTGTCAGACTCTTACTGACTAAAACCCATCCGTGTTCCTCCTAGTGCTCTTTGCGTTCCAGGGCAGCGGTGACTCGTTTGAACAAATTCCGCAACTTCCCAACTACGCTGGGGTCGGCTTCCAGACAAACCATATTCAGTTGAATGCCAGTCTTTTACGTGGAGCTAAGGTAGGCACCCCTTTGGCAAGACTGGTGTCAGGTTTTCTGGCTTCTGACAATCCCTAACGACTGCCAAAGATCTACAAATGACAGGCGGGACCAACGGCTTAACGTTCCTTCCGAGTTAGGCACAGATAGTCTCCGTACGTAATGGATGCGCCAGCCATTCACGGACGGACTTCCGCAAGCGTTGCTTAACAAACCCATTGGGCTATTTTGTCTTGCTAATTAAACCATATAACAACCTTGTCTCCCGAACTGCCCTCGCACACTATTCACCCATAAATCTGACACACCGTCCACATGCAACAATTGCCCATAACCCCGTGTTCCCATAGAACGCGATTGGAGCGATAGCCGCGCGCAATTAACCCGTGACCCCGTCCCCCGTCCCGCGTGCCCCGTCCCCCGTCCCGCGCCGCTATCCGGCTATCAGACAATGGCGATCAGGTTTATGAAGTATTGCCTAGGCTTTGCTTGATTGTAGGGGAGTAGTTCATTGAAGGTTTATGTAATTTGATGTAGGAAGTATAATATTATCTGTGTTCCCACATTATTTTCTCTCAACTCTCAACAACCCAATGTTGTAATTTAAAATGTTGTATATTTGAAGTCCAAGATGTCCTTTTCTTCCATACTTCTCTATTAGTTGTACGTCATTGTAGAGGTCACTTCTTCCAAGTATCTTTCACAAAGTCCATTCATCATCATCATCATCTTATCAGCCGAAAGACGTCCACTGCTGGACATAGGCCAGTTAGTCCATTAATTAATGGTTATTATGGTTGTTTTTTTTTTAACGTTGCCCTTCACAAGGAATTTTTCCTGTACCGTGGGTGCGTTTACAAACATATAAATACACATACACAAACAGCCAGACCCGGAACAACTATCTGAAGGCCATACAAATATTAGTTCTGTGCGGGAATCGAACCCGCGACACGCTGCGCAGCAGTCAATCGCTCAACCACTGCAATTGAAAATATCTACTAAATATGTTACAGCAATACTAGATAAACATATCCATTTTATATGTGACTGAGCTGAGCTTTTGGCTTTTTCATTGTTCCGGGCCTCTACTCTCGACATATCAACTGGGCAGTTGCCGTATTCTTTTGTATTTGAGCTGGGTTTGTTCTTGACACTAGTCTAGGTCAGAGATAAAAGAGACAAAGTCTACGATGGAGCGAGCTTACCCAGAAGGAGCCTGTTCAGAGATGAGGGTTGTAAGCGTTCGGAAACATAGACGCTGGTAGAGAGTTCGACTTCTGTGCTGTGCGCATTATAAAAGACATATTCTTCTCCCCTTATTTTTCAAATGTCACTGGAGGTTAACCTACGAATATTATAAATTACTATTGAAGAATGAAAGAACATTAGTAGTATTTATTTATATCTGTTATTACCTAATATGCAATTAGCGCTTTGCGCTTCTGCGCTTTGTTTTTTTGAAGTACTTAATTAGGAATTTAATGGGTTTGAAAAGAGTGATATTAATTTAAAATTCAACCTCACTTATCTCCTCCCAAATTGCTTATTGTACCAGTAGCCACTAGCCAGCCATGTAGCATCACTCACAAAAACTGCGCCGACCTCGACGCGGCCCCACATGACCTCGCACACCATTCACACCATATTACACCACAATGTTTACTTACCCACTAATACCTACTATTTACACGATAATATAAATTCCAAACTTCAATTAGATTCGGTAAAATACCAACAAAAATAAGTTATACGTAATTACAGCATGACCAAAGTTATTTTGCTGGTGATAGTGGCGCTGCTTGTCAAGGAAAAATGCAGCGAAGCGACACATTCAGTACCTTTCTTTTTAGTTCCCAGTTTTGCCACCTGCAAAGATAAGTTGGGCGCTTTGTTTAATTGAATGTAACATGCAACTCGCCATGTCCGGTGACCATGTAATTGAATGTGAATTAAAATTATAATAAATTATTTCTTTTTGGTAGTGTTTGTTTCTCGTATGAAGCAATGCATGTTCCTTCTCATTAACTGGTTGAATTTGATTTATTACTGTTGTAGGTTAGTTTTTGAATGCATATTAGGGTGTGCACACAATAACGCAAGCCTAGAGCACGCATATCGCATTTTAATGTGTCTCTGATGCAATGTCCGCTCAATGCCGGGTAAGGATAACGTGCGCGTTTACAATTCAGAGATTACCTTTTAAATGTCATACAGTCTCAAAGAGGCTTATAAGATTTAAGACCACGCCTTAGTATACTTTTTATAGCATGTTTGAGCGCCTATAAAAATGTTGGAGGCTATATTACAAGGAATAATACACTAAAGTTCCGTAGCAAGAAAGTTGCATTTTCGCTGTCAAATAAACAATAGATACCTACCTGCCTATTATTGTATTATTGTACTCTTCTGGAGAGTCAAGACGGATTGACTTAAATTAATTACAGCTCCTCATGGGAATATTTCCAGTGATGTCCAAAATAAACTCGGAGAGATGTAAATCTAAAAACACTGGCCAAGTGCGAGTCGGACTCGCCTACCGAGGGTCCCGTACAAATTTGTAGGTACATATTACTTTAAATTAAGACTATATTTGTGCATGATTTAATTACAAATGTATATTTTTCAGACTTTTTCCTAAACTTGTAGTATAAGACGGTTTTAATTGCCAAACATAGTTCTAGTTCAACGGGAAATATCTTATACATTTTGATTCCCGTGGGAGTGTCGAAATATACGTTTTTTGCGGCATAAATTGCCGTATATTTTTTTACGTTAACTTAGAACTTAGATTTTTTCACAGCTTCAAGGGACCGTAGACCTGAGTATATGGTTTTAATTTCGTAGATAAAGGGTCTTGACAGACATATGGACGGACAACAAAGTGATCTTATAAGGGTTCCGTTTTTTCCTTTTGAGGTACGGAACCCTAAAAAAGATTGGTTACCTAGGTTCTTCACCAGATTTAAACCTGAATTTATGGATTCATTATTTATTTGTATCATTCTGTACTAAACTGTTGTTTGTTACTGTTATTTTGTGTTTATGTCATTAAATTTATTCAGCGTGTATGAAAGGCGCACTGCGCAAGACAAAGAAAGCGTTCTAGTAATCCTTTACAAAAACCCCTCGATAAGAACACACCTTTACATGAGCGTAACAAATGGAAAGTCAATACGTAGCCCAGTAGCGGTCAGACGTAATATCCGATTAGTTATGTGTGTGTAAAAACAATGGGTTCATTTACCGAGTGAAGCTTTTTGTGGCGCAGGCTTTTGGTCTGAGGTGGTCCGGGGTTTTGTAACAATAAACATGGCCATAAATGTCCAGAGGTGGTCCGGTGTTCTTAATTCTCTTTGAGTGCATTTGTAGTTTAAAATAAAATGATTTATAATCAATAAGTAAAAGTAGTAGTAAGTTATAAATATATATAAATGTAATCAAGTTAAGGGAGAGCGGCCTTTCCTGGCACAAGTGTTTTCACACTTAAAAGGAGAGGTCAACCTCAATACTGTTGAACGAACTTTGTTTGTAATTGAATAAAACATTATTTCATTTTTTTTTTCATCATAGTCGCATTATCTGCGGCAGCCTCAAATTGAGTCGGAATTAAACTGAATGTCTAAAAAAGTGAGGGATCACTACAAATGTCATAAGTAGTTACCAGCTTATGACTTTTACAATATTAGTGTAGGTAATTCGATCTCATTATGTGTGTAGCCTTTAATCAAACAATATTTGACTGACTGAAAGTTTCCTACCGGAAAAACAAAATTGCCATCCACGCAAAAATTCCGTTTGTGGCTGTAATGGCCACACATTAGAACCACAAAATCGTGTATATGTCATCTAAAATCTTATTTAAATAGCATTAAAACTCCAAAACAGTGTCGCGATAAATCTGTGAGACAATGTCGTTCGCCCACGGAGCCGCGACTGGGCCCGGCGCAAGCGCATAGTCGCCAGTCGGCGCTTACCGCTTACGAGGCGTCACCGGTAGGTTACCGGTGGTAATGCACCGTTACGAGCTGTAAGTTAAGAGGCCTATAACAATTTGACTGTGTTTTTTTGGCTGATCGTTTGAACTTTGGCTTATTGGAGAGTCGAGAATAGTTATTAGTATAGTTCGTAGCGCCCCACTTTTTGCAACTTTGGCTTATTGGGTAGTTGAGAACAATTATTAGTATTGCATTGTTTTGTATTTTTACAGTTATTGTTATTGTTTTTGCATTTTTCTCTTATCTATTTGTAAAAAGACAAAATTCCGAAGTAATTATCTCATGAAATGTGCGACAGCACTTTTTCGAGCTCGTGGATAAAACTATTGTACTAACCAAATTAAATTAAATATATCATAATATTCCTTATATAGTAAATTAGTTCATAGCCGCCTCAGAAATAAATTGAAATAAGAGTTGAAAATCCGAAAAAAAATCCCATTCAAATCCATAAAAACTACTAAAAATTCTTAAAATGAACTGTAAATTTCTCCCTAATATATTAATGTTATTACGTAAATTTTATACCAAAATAAACCATAGTTCATAAGAAATGCAAAATTTTATAAATATTAATTAAATAAATTAATAATGCCCCCAAAAAATAAACGTACTTGTAACTGTCTAATTGCTACATAATGCGATGAGTCAGCAGTATGTGAGTGACAACGTGTGATAGCGCTCTTAAGTTACGTATGGTTGTGTCAATTGGGCCCGCGTGTGGTCGAATATACGAATCGTTTTGGACATTTTTATAGTTAAGTGAAGTTGTTGAGACAAAAATGGGTGTTTATGACGGTAATTCTGATTTGATTTTGTACGTAAACTCGTAAGTTTTAGTTACTCAATAGTTGATATGGTTGATTTTATGTTGTGATTGAATCGATTTATGAATGAAAGCAGACTGGACATCTAATTTACTTTTATTTCTCGAGTCCACGCATTTCTTATAAGGGTATCACATAAAAAGATTCTAATTTCCGCTCAGTGTGTGGTACGTTAGTAATACACATTGTGTAATACCTATACATATATAAAGGTATGCGTTGAAAAAAATATTTAGTTGTACATGGCTAATGTTCGCCATGTACAACTAAATATTTTTTTCAACGCGTTAGATATACATCTAACAGACGACGGAAGCGGGATATCCAGACGCTGGTCTGCATAATGAGCCACTGTTCAGACATGAAGGATATCTCAAAATAACATTAGTTCTGTTCAGTACACTGAACTTTATTGTCAAACAAATTATCGGACTTCTTTGTATCAAGACATTATCATGTTCCAAGCTCAAAAATGGTACCACAGGCAATGGCCCCACTCTACTAGCAAGAGATACAGAGAGATAAATCCCCTGAACATCGTAATGAATAAGTCCATGAGAATAAAATCTAACGTCCCTATATAAAAACCGATCATAACAGACGTTAAGTTTAGTAGTGATTATAAAATATTCGAGTCATTAATATCTGGGCCACATTCCGAAACACAAAAACGGTTAAAACTCATCCCATTCTATGTGAGGGAGTAGGGCTGACACCAAATTATTTGATTCTTGACAATATTTTCGAATAGATAATATATTTAGTAATTGAAAATATTACAATAATTATTTATCAAATTAACATATGTAACATATAATCAATAACAAACTAAAATATAATCGGCATAAAAGAATCACCCTCAACGCTATCAATTGGTAATTTGCCCAAAAGACTGGCGGCATTGCCACATTGAATGGCAATGCCTAGCCCTTAGGTCACAGTAAACGCCAGCTCTTGGGTCACGGGCACAGGAAGTGTCCACCAACGTTTTTGAATTAAACTTTCTTCATAAGAGAGAGCAGCTATGAGCAGTCATATATTTCGCAAGGAAAAATTAAGACAATTTTGAATGCCAATTGAAGGTGAAGGAAACTTTATTTTTATATTGTTCTTAAAGTATGGGTTACAGTCAACAGAAAAACAGTAAATTATACATGTTGTATGTGTCAGTTGCTTGTTTATTTTATAGCAGCACAGTTTGTCATTTATTCACTTTAAATATTTCTCCCACTAAGCGTTTTAAAAACGTTTTACATTAAAAATGGCGTCAAAGCCTTCACACTCCACATCTCTTGTAAAATGACTTTCAAAAGCCACATAGTAAAGTGTCAACATTTTATTTTACATCTCTGCCAGCCCTGGTTGTGACTCGGCTAGTAATTAACGAGCGGTGCATGGAGCGCGGGATGATACTTCACGTTAATGGGAGGCTCTCGTAGCCCGTGAAGCCGTGGGCGACGGACTCTTCACAATGTGCACCACCTGCATCCAGGGTTTATAATGTCGTCTAATTGAGGGGGTAAGAGGAGGTTGATGTAAAAGCTGTGACTTTATGTAGAGCTTAATCCTCTGTACCATTAGAATGGGATGTCTCTTTTCAATTTTCGCACATGAATTACGACTTAAAATTACATAGTTTAAAAGTTACTGCGAGTCGCAGATTTGATTTCTTAACCTATTAAATAAGGCCACCTACATAATATCTGCTCATATTCTTTTATGGCATGAAAACATTGTCCAATATTACCTAGCAGTCATAACAATTTCAAAAACCAATTGTTCTTGTCTGTTGAGGTACGGCAGGCATACATGGGTGAAAACCTTGCATAGCCATTCAAGCAGTAAGTTCCCTTAGCTGAAGAAAATGGTCGCCTGGAACACGATTGTTGAATGTAAACAAACCAAATGTTCGAATCAAGAAATCACTTGTGCTAAGGGCTATTAATGTCAGTGAGATATGGATACATTTAAGTGCCCAAATCACTAAAACACCAAAGTTAAGCTATAACTTTAATGTTATTTAAACATAACGTTGTAATTGATACCGTATCGTAAAAACAATTAAGTTGTAAACTAAAATGTGAAACATTTTATTTGTTTGCCCTCATATCACGGATCGCGGCCATTTTATTATGTTTTGTCCGAAATAGTCCAAGTGTTGCGTGACCGATACTGATGGAGATATTAAACTAATTTATAGCTTAATTTTAATGTGAAATGCTTAATTTGTTTGCATAATATTATATACAGATTGTAATAAAAGTCAAACTATTAATTCTTGTTTCTTTAAATAAAACATGAACATAGTGGAATATAAACCAAAACTAGTTACAGACTCTTGAACGTATTTATTAGGGAAGCTCAAAGCAGCTAGTCTATTCTGTAAATAATTATTTCGATATCGAGCTTCACCTGAGTGACAAAACTCACAAAGTGAGCTTTATTGCGCACAACATAAAGGTCTTAATTTGAAACTTACCTCGGATTCCACCGTCGAGATACGAAAATGTTGTTACAGAATAGCACTACAGATGAGCCGGCTTTTTCCATCTTAAATTTTCCTGTGGCTTGTTTCTGTGACCTAACCGACAGAAACCGCTGACAGGATGATGCAGTGTTGGAAGGCCTACTACAAGGTGGACCGACGACCTGGTGAGGGTCGCGGGTAGCCAATGGATGCGAGACGCACTGGACCGGTTGTTGTGGCGACACGCGCGGGGAGGGCTATATCCAGCTGTGGACGTCTTTCGACGGCTGATAATCGTAGGGTTCTTTTTGTTCCGGAAAAATCATCATCATTGATTTTTCCGGAACAAAAAGAACCCTACGATTGTGTAAATTTCTATCTGTGAAAGAATTCTAAAACTGAGTTTCTCACCGTCAGAGATTATTGTATTTTATTATTATTGCTAAGCTCGAATTTGACCAAAATCTCACCTGATGGAAAAGGATGATGTTGTAGACGATGGAACACGCTAACCCAGAAGTAAACTATTCACTCTTGACTTTGAGACCCCTAGATCAGAAGACAGAGACTCTTCCTGTCTTACAAACAAACAATTTTTCCTCTCTATAATATCAGTTTAAGTTACTCTTTCAACGCCTGCCAATTAATGGCCTTTTATACATCGTGAGATTATGGCTCATTAACTTTAATGTATACTTAAGAGCAGGTGCAGAGTGTTGCACTTCATAGCACAAGTACATCGCACCATTACTTACTGATTACTATTAATTCATTTACAAACTGGCTGATACGTCGCGACTTCGTCCGCGTAGATTTCGGCTTTCGCGGACTCAAGCGAAGTTGATGCCATAGTTGATAGTTGAGGTCCCATTTCCATTTCCTCCCTTTGAAGTTAAAACTTCCAAATATCCTTTAGAATGCTTTGGTTTCTTTATACATATAATGAACCTTTTATACAAATTTTAATCTTCTAGACTTAGTAGGTTTGGCTGTGCTTTAGGCCTCGTATCCACTATGCAACATTTGACGCGTTACGTGTGACGCTCAACATGGTCAGCAATTTTGCAGAACAACGCGCGACTTTGACAGCAGTCACGTAACATTGACAATCATCATCTGCCTAGCTTATACCCAACTATATTGGGGTCGTCTTCCAGTCAAACCGAATTCAGCTGAACTGGTAAGTATTTTACGTGGACCGGCTGCCTACCAGACCTCCATAACCCGTTAACTGGGTAACACGGTACTTTTTGGCAAGGCTGGAGTCAGATTTACTGGTTTATGACAATCCGTAAAGACTGCCAAAGATCTTCAAATGATAGTCGGGACCTATGGCTGAACGTGCTTTTAGTTCTTCGTTGCCGTTCAACATAATTGAGCAACATGTTGAATGCATTATGTCGCGCGTCAAGTATTGCCTAAAGGATACGAGGCTTCAGTCATTCAGTACAAACGGTTATTTATTTACAAATATTAATATAGTATTATGACGCACCTGCTATTAATTCACATACACGTACACATTCCAGTCGTGGTTTGTATAACAAAAAGTATTTTAGCATAACTATTTCAAATGGTAAACTTTTAACCGAGCCTGTATAAAAGATTCATCGCTGCCCATAATGTAGTCAATAAATATTTATAGGCTTCTCATAAGGTCAATGTATGTAGTTTGAGCATGTATAAGGCGTCAAATATGTAGTAAATATGGTAATAAATAAGATAAGAATGTGTGATTTTTGGAACATTGGAAGCTAATGTTACCTAGCGGAGATAATTTATAGGTTAATTTTTGGGATAAAGAGTCTCTAAGTTATTTAATCATTAATACAGTAGGGCTTCGTTAATCCGGACTCCCGCTTGTTCGGTGATCGCTTTAATCCGGCCGGGCAATGGGGTTCGCGGGGGTATATACAGAAGATATATACCCCCGCGATATTCCAGACTTTTTCGAGAAGAATTAAGTAACGTTTTATTTTAACTGACTGTTTTTCTTACATGGTTGTAATTTTGAAAATTAACGTTTTTGTCTATATGGTTTAATTTAAAAATTGATTAAAGAAACGAAGGTTAACCATGTGTTTTATTACCATTAAATATGCTATAATCGCCTCGGTAATCCGGAAAGGGTCTTGAATTGGCCACTCCGGATTAACGAGGCCCTACTGTATTAGTTAAATTAGAATCCCAAATATTTGCCTGTAAGCTCGAATATTAGTTCCTTCTAGAAGACGTCCACTCCTGGACATAGGCCTCCCCCAAATTTTTGGAGTGGGGTTTGCCATAATCGCTACGCTTGGCAGGCGGGTTGGCGGTCGCAGTGTATGGTATTGCGTTTCACAGAGAACGCTGCTCGAGAATGGGCAATGTATACTATATACTATTATATAATTATCTATACTATATCTTATCTTATCTTAATATATATATAAATCACGTGTCACGTTGTTTGTCCGCGATGGACTCCTAAACTACTGAACCGATTTTAATGAAACTTTGTAACTATCTGTTATTTGATCCAACTTAAAAGATAGGATAGTTTTTTGGAACGGGAAAAAACCGGATACGGGAAAAAACGGGATTTGCGCGCACGAAGTCGCGGGCAAAAGCTAGTAATATTATAAAGAAGAAACATTTTTTTGTTTGTTTGTTTGTACTGAATAGGCTTCAAAACTACTGGACCGATTTTAACCATTTTTCACCAATAGAAAGCTAAATTATCAGGAAGAAACGTAGGCCAAAAGAACAATGGCCACTTTGGACTAGGAAAAAACAGAAATTGGTAACGAGATGAAACTATTACTAATAAGTAGTGCATTGTTAATGTTATTATTGGATATCTTCGTTTATTTTTAAAAGCTGGGGAAATCGAGATAATCTTTTTAAAAAATACTACTTTTTTATTTATCAGAACGCAGTATAAAATATTCATATTCGAACGCATCCGTAACCACTTACGTTACTAGAGATGTCCATACTTTTTTATAGTCTATGATGATTTTATTTTTTAAACGAAATTAAATCCCAGGCAATACCAACCATATAAACTCACGATAAATACTTAGCTTAACCAATAATATAATTTGATGCTACTTCGTGGTAAATAAAGCCATGAATAAAATAAAAAAACTAATGATTTACTTTAAAAATCGATTCTGTCATAAATCGATCGACTACGATTATTGACCGCCCCTCTCTTTTTTTGACATGTTAACAAACAATGACGGTTTCTGCACTGACCGACCACCTTGTTGTAACTTCTGCGACGACTGTGTTCTGTGCGATTTTCTGTTCCTTTCCTTGTTTTCTGTTTCTTGCTTTGCTTACGGATCATAGAGTAGAAAACATAAATGCTACTGATTAAATATATAAATATAACCTCAAAAACATATTTCATAGTTTTTCAAGATTCTCCGGCCTTTTAAAAATATATTGAAGACCGTTCTTAGTTATATTGAAATAGGCGAATGAAACGACGTATGTTTCATCAAGTTACTTTTTGTGAGATTTTTCTAGTCCAAGCATGTTAGCCGAGTGGCCATTGTTCTTTATTAAAAAAAAATAGAGATCCTGAAGAAAATTGCAGCGCGGACGAAGTCGCGGGCGAAGCGCTAGTGAACTATATTTTACAATGTATCTGGCATTTCTTAATCGACTGTCTATTTTCTTCAGCCATGTTTCTACCAAAAAAATTCCACAAACCCCTAAACAATCTTAGCTGAAGTTCATCTTTAACGTCCTTTCGCTTTCTATCTATTAGCATGACACGACTTCCGACTCAGAACCAGTATTTATAAGTTAAAGCGTCTGTTTACATTGGGACCTACCTACTCAAGATCGTTTAGCTGCCCAGTGGGAGCCACTGGGGGCCTGCTTCAACATTGTACAGATAAGTAAGCAGAGAGCATACTTTGACTTATTTAAAACACATGTTACGCATGTAATCAGTATATAGATAATATTAGTCAAGTCAAGCCTACGGCAAGGTTAGTTTGAGTGTGTTTTATGTTAAAAGCACACTGGTGTACATAAATAAATTGTTTGCCGAATGTAAAACTTTGGTTAAATAGTAAATGGAAAATACTATGAATGTTGGACGTTAGAAGGCGCTGTGTTCTTAGTGACGTAAAATGAAATGTTTCTATTGTTTTTACAAATCATTATTAGGTACCTACTTTTCAAGATGATTATGTTTTGAAGGTTTTTCACTAATGGCTTGTGGTTCAAGAGACTATTATAGTTCCTACATCCGCCTGTAATGGCGTCATCTTTTTGTTTTAGATCTATTTATCTACCAATAGTTAGTTGATAATGTTAGTTGCCCATTACCAGAGGGCCTGGCACGAATATTTTGACGTATAAGTAACGTTAGCGAAAGTGAATTTTGAATGTGAAAAACTACAACCCCATAGTATTTTGGTTTAATTTTATGGGACATACACAATTTATATCATTCAAAAATATGAATATAGTATCTAATTCAAATAAATGTTATGTGCGTAATGAGTATTCTACTTATGGTAAAATGAAATGAAATTATATTTTTGACGTCAAAAATATTCGTGTTAGGCCCTCAGTAGGTACTATCTTTAACCTTACCAACAAATATATTATCTATTTTAGAAGTGTTCATGCCATGGGCGGGGTTCGAACTAACGACCTCTCACGCGTCCTCATCCCAACCGTTATGCCAATGCCGCTTATTTTCTCACTAACGTCCAAAGCAATGTTAAACATAAATATAAAGCGAAAGCCCGACGTGGTCATGACACTGTTCTCTAAACAGAACAGCATTAAATAAGATAAACTGTGCAGCAGTAACCTTAGGAACTGGCTCTAAGGGTGCGACCACCATGATGTGCGAGGATTCGAAGCGACGGATAATGTGTTAAATATCCACCGGTAACTATTTTTCTTGGCAGTGTTAGTATTGGCAGGATCGCGTTTGACCACATTCTCATCTGATGGAAAGTCATGATGTGTTCGAAGATGAAACCTAGTGGAAAAGGCCTTAAAGGAGGTGAGGTACATCCAAAAAATTTGGGATTTTGACATTAGTGCGGCAGTATGCTATTGCTGTAGGTAGGTCTTGATTTGTACAAGACCGCTTCCTCGCACAGCAGATTCTGCTACGGAATTTGCACCACTCAGCTTTCGACTATAACTTTAATACAAAGAGTTACAACGTTTGGGAGTTCCTAAACCTTCTATATTGTCAGTAGAATGGACCAGTTGATGCCAAAGCAAAACCAACCGAACGACGCCGACGGCGATCAAATCCTTCGATCGACGATCGTACGAGATACACCATGACACAGCTTCGCTCCGTGTCCTCGCGTATCTCCTGTGGAACCACATCCTAAAGCAACCTATGTGACTATAGAACGTTGTAACGGTGCCTTGTATCTCGCAGATAGAACATTGTTCTCCTGTACCTACGCACACTCTCTGACCAGGTTACATTACACAATGGATAAAATGCGAACCATTTGCATACGAGAACTATAGCTGTTGTTTTACGTCTTTGAAAATTGTGATGTGTATCTGAACTGGCTTAATAACAGCCGTTGGTTCGATCTACAAGGTTAAGCAACGCTTGCCGAGGTCGGCCTGAGGATGGGTGGATCGTCTTAACATACCAAGATACCTCTGTGCCTCGGAAAACAAGTTAAGCCGTTGGTTCTGGTTCTCATTTGTAGGTCTTTGGCAGTCGTTACGGATTGTCAGAAGCCAAAACATCCACCAGTCTTGCTAAGGGGTACCGTTACCCAGATACTGGGTTGTGAACATCAAATAAAGAAAGAAAGAAAAATGTTTATTTGGGACTCGCACAAGACACAGTAGTAAAAAACGTAAAACTAACAGTTATAAAAATATGTTTACGCAGTTAAGCGGCATCCTTAAATTAATCTGTGCGAGGCCAAAAAGGTGTCTCAGCATATGCTGCGATATTTAAAAAAAATAAATATCACAGCGCTAGTGTTATGTATGACAGGGCCTGAAGTGATGTCACGGATACACATACGGAACACAACACTAAGATACAAATAAAGTTATGAATATAAAAGTTTGTGTAAATACATAATAAATAGGCAGGTGCTCCATGTAAAATACTCGTATTCAGTTGGGGAAAGGCTAGGCAGAACAAATGTATTGATTCAATTTGCGTTTTATCCCACACTAGCTTTTGCCCTCGACTTCGTACGCGCATATCCTGTTTTTTCCCGATGCCGTTGGAATTTCTAAAATTCCTCTCTTAGTGCTCCCCTACACTCCAAGGAACCTACATGCCAAATTTCAGCTTTCTACGACCAGTAGTTTCGACTGTGTGTTGTCTGACAGTCACTCAGTCAGTCAGTAACGTAAAAAAATTATAATATGCTACTGCTGCATTTCCCAGCTGTTTCCACATTATTTTATAATCAGCATTCCCGTCCAACTAATTTCACCATCAGCGCCAAGTTTCACTTTTAGTGCAACAACAGTAAATTCCTCGTTTCGTTTCTTATATACTTTTAATTAGATACTGTTTGTATGTGCTGTTCGTTATCAGAGCATAACGCTGCGCTGAGAAACACGCCAAGAATTACAATGAACTGGTTCTGGGTCAGACAGTAGTCTGTAGAGTGTAGGTACAAGACATAACATCACGCATTTTTATTGCTACAAGAATTTATTAGGTTGAAGGCTTGTTCTCATGTATCCACCAATTTTTTCCCTAAAGGGAAAACAATAGTAGATTATGCACCGAGGGGATAAAGCAGTGTATTATGTCACCGGCGTCATATTGATCCCGAACGTCATGAAGGGTGCCTGATATAACTCCCGAACGTAGCGAGGGAGTTAAAGCAAGTATGATGAATGCAGTAAGGGATTCAAGCTAGCCCAAGGCAAAGACATCTTTATCCCAGAGGAGCTTACTCTGCTTTCTATAATTACTGAGAGAAAAATTATGTTCCGCGAGCGGCGCTGGTCGCCCCCCCCCCCCCCCCTGCTAGATGCACGGAAAGATTGAACTCTAAAACAAAGCTTTTAAAGTCTAATTTTTCCGGAATATTACGTTACCCTTTGCTGAATTTCACAGGGTTGCATTTCCTTATTCAAATTAGTGCCAAATGTAATTAACGAACGATTTATATTATCGACTAGTTGGACGCTCTGAAGTACCTCAGTACTTAACTTACAATTAACAAAAACTCAGAATATAAAGTGTATGCTGAAAATGAACACTAAGTGAAGTACCGCAACAAAGTAAGTTTCGCACTTAATAACACCTCTTAGGGCTTGTATACATGCCAATGACCTTGTTCATATAAACGGAGCTAACTACTTCTCTACGCGCCACTCCGCTACCCGCATTTTTATTATAAAAAAATAACACATATTTTAAAAAAGTAACAAAACCAAATTAATTTCGTTTGTATTGCAAAGCAGTTAATATTTTTTTTTACTTTTGTTAACAAATGAAGGAGTAAAATGGTTTCATCTCAACGATTTGGAGGTCATTTGGTGTTTTTTTTTTCTTATCTGTCCAAATTACGTATCATATCATGTAGATTGCTACCTATTTCAGATGTAATTTCTCAGTAAATGTCGACGAAAAGTTGCTTCATCTGCACACTGTTTTAAGCATTTCTCGAGAGAGCAGCCTTAATCGTACTCATAATGATAATTACCGAGATCTTTACACTTTATTGCACACTCGCGTTTTATAATCCCACTAGCTGACCCGCGCAACTTCATCTGCGTCACAATTTTCATTACTACTCCGCTCCTATTGGTCTTAGCGTGATGATATACAGCCTATAGCCTTCCTCGATAAATGGGCTATCTAACACTGAAATAATTTTTCAAATCGGACCAGCAGTTCCAGAGATTAGCGCGTTCAAGCAAACAAACAAACAAACTCTTCAGCTTTATATTAGTATAGATATAGATTTTAGAGCCTATAAACAATAATTTTATTGCTAAAGTGAGGATCATCTGAATACTGTATGGAATCGGATGTCAATCAGAGTTCTCAGAGACAGTTGTTAGTCGACAACTGAGAACTACTCTTAGCAAAAGAACCTTCTAGCTGTCATTTCATTCTTACTGAAACTGGCGACAGGAAATATTCTGCTTTATTAAATAGCACCTGTCGTAAAAATGTAAGAATTTGGTACCTACTTATGTTGCTTTTTTGACAAATATGTCGCGTTGTCAGTTGTATTTATAAGTCCGTATGTCTGAATCATGTCACGCACGGCTGATTTTCAATACCTATCTAAGTATAATTCACAAGACCTTAAGCTATATAATTTATATAAAAATAAAATAATAATTATTATTTTATAAATATTATTTTGTTTATATAAAATACTAGCAAGCCGGCGCAACTTCGTCTGTGTCACAATTTTCATTACTGCTCCGTTCCTATATGTCTTAGCGTGATCATACATAGCCTTCCTCGATAAATGGGCTATCTAACACTGAAATAATTTTTCAAATCGGACCAGTAGTTCCTGAGATTAGCTAGCACTGAGAAATTCCTAATAGAAAAAACCCAATAACAAAGTTTTCCGAACTGGGAATCGAACACAGGACCCCAAGCTCAGCAGTCGCACTTCCGACCGCGAAACGAATACTTTTAAATTCAACTCAATAGCGCGTAGTTTAACTGTTCAAAATTACAACCGCTCTTCATAAACTCACTAGAAATCGAATTAAACACACGATCCTACACACGTAAACTAAAGAAAACCTTGCATTTATTACTAAAAGCACTAAATAACTTAATTATATGCAGTGTCACGTCCCCTCAGCGAGCATTGTATGAGCTTTAAGAACATACTGAACAGAACGACAAACAACAACTACATAAGTCAAGCAGGGATGTTATGGATATGAAATTACATCGGATTATCCGTTAGATTCGGATAGTCTCTGTTTTTTTTTATTAGCTTAATAGTGTCCCACTGCTGGACAAAGGTCTCCCATATCCTTCCAGACATTCTTATCCTGCGCCGCCTCGATCCAGGGGGGCTGCTCTCTAAGCCCGAAGTCCGTAGTTTCGGGCTTAGTTGCAGGCGTATTCTACTCCGTATCGTCTATGAACGATTAGTCCCAAACCCGATCCAAGAATGAATGACGACACGGTTTGACAATAACTGTCAAATCGTGTTGTCATTAATTCTTAATGGTTAGGTGATACGGAGTCGAATACGCCCGCAACTAAGCCCGAAATTATGGACTTCGGGCTTAGAGAGTAGCCCGCCAGCCCTCGTGTTGCGCGTCCAAGTAACCCCGCCACCAGCAGCGCTTTCTTCAGGACCGGCTTCGGCGACACCGTCCCTCCCCTGACACGGTATTAAATTTTTAATAATAAACAAACATGCTAGTGTGTAGGCTCGGCCAGGCAGAAAACCCTGTCATAACGTGTCTCATTTAGACCCCGCCTCTATCTGAAATTATCCGTTTTATAAATCGGTTACGGTTACGAAAAAATTTTTGTTTCGGATATCCGATAGTTTCGGAGCTCCTTAACATCCCTCACGTCAAGCATATAAACTGAACAGCTTGTAAGTTGTAGCTCTTTGTTCAAGCTGTAAGCATTCCGAGCTGGCTTTGTTTATGTTGACTATCCCGAGGAATAATGAACAGAGTTGTATTGTATTGTAACTAAAAGTATTCTAACGTTTCCAAGTCTGGAACTGAGCTTTGGTTCGTAACTGTGTTCATAATGGTTGTAATGGTTGAGTTAACTATTACTTCGTCATAATATTTTAGTTTAAAATTTCGATGTCACTCTATTGAAAATGATGTTAAGTGAAAGTCACTATCAAACTAAGGATACAGCTGAAAATAATGTACTCGATAAAGCTTTTTAGGGTGATATTGCTTGGTTAGTATAAATCTGAACTATGGTTACTGAACTTGGTTAGTATAAATCTGAGCTATGAACAAAAAATAAAATAAAAAATAATCAAAATTACAATAAAACAACACAATTTTAATCACAATGTTTTATATATATTATACTAGCATATATCATCATAAGACGTCAAACGATGCGTGAAACGGTGCATGCATGCAAAACGCAATTTTGAGCTCATACGCACCCCAGTTGGGATAAATAGTTACCCAATATTATTAAAACTAGATTTATAGCTTTTATACTAGGTGTACTACAGTGATACCGTTCTACATAAATCATAACAACAATATGATGATAAACACCGCCATTCCTCTCCAATAGAACAATGACAGTAAGATCATCAATCTACACTTCAAACCGCTGCATAACTCGTCAGAAACTGCTCGATACAATGATGTGACGTTAAAAAACTCATTAAAATGCCGGCGCGCGCGCTACGCGGAAGCCTCTGAGATTGTATATGGTGTGTAAAAACAATGATGCGCTATTTAAATTGACACCTTTGATGTGAGATGATGAGTGATGAAATTCTTGGTTTTGAGTGATATGTGTATGAAGGACTCGTACGAACTATTTAAAACTCCGGAAAACCCAGGAATTTATGAAAAAACCCAGGACCCTGAGCTCGGTAGTCGTGTAGTGGTAGCTAACCGCAAGCCTAACGTGGACTAGCTCTTCTGAGCAGAGCCAAATAATAGAAGATTTCTATAATAGCGATGATTCCTCAGTAAAAAAAACATATGATTCTATTTAGACCGTTAGTTAAATTATTGAAAAATGGACACGTATTTTTTGCTTTTTCAAAACCAATAAAAATTAACGAAGATGAAACGCATCAAAGAGAGTGGGGGCTTTTGATGTCACTATCTTGTAAAAACTGTACTTACATCTGATGTCACATGATTTTTCAATGCACTGTCTCGTCTTATTTTTTTTGTTTACGGGAAAAAGTAATAATAATAATAAATAATATGTAATAAAATCGTTTATTTAGATAAAAGGGGCACATTTACAATAAAATAAATTTTAAACTTTTTAGAACACAGTTGCTAATTTGCCTAGAAAGTGCTTATCATACATTTTATCTTAAAATAATAAACTAACAATGAATCAAATCAATTGACTATAATAAAAACTTAATTTAAAGGACACATCATAATTTATTTACAGACAAAAAGAAGATCTTCTGTATCTACGTAAGAGATACTAAGCAAATATTGTTTTTTTACAGCTATAATAATTTAACTTATAGATACATAGTTTTCTATTTAATCGATTGTACAGAAATGGACCTAAAAATGTAAAAAATCTTTTAACAAACACATACTTTGAAACCGCATTTGAATCACATACAATATCATTCCGTCTCTTATTTGTATTTTCGGTGGTATAAGAAAGCATGGTGTGCTGTTTTAATACCAAATGCATTATGAAAAGCTGGCGAACAGTTAGTACGTTGCAAGATTTGTATAGGAGATCTGTGGGATAGAGAAATGGATAGAAATTGGCTACTTTTAAAATGGCTCTTTGAGCTCTCTCAAGAGGGAGTAAGTGAGTTTTGGGTGCTCCACCCCATGAAGTGATACAATACTGAATTACAGATTGACCTAGGGCCAAATAAACTTGTGTGATTAATTTTGAATCTGCAATCGTCCGCAGTTTTTTAAAAACATATATTAATTTACGTACTCTTTTAACCAGACTTTCGATATGTGGTCTAAAAGAGAGTGTATTGTCAATAATAACTCCGAGATATTTAATGTTGCATGTTTGGAGGATAAATGGACAATCGCATGTACTGATTGAGTGATGGAATCCACATTTATGTGCAATCAGATGAGGGTTAGTAGCGTTAAATTGAGGATTGCGCATGGAAAAGTGAATATATTTTGTCTTGTCAGCATTTAATGTTAGTAAATTGCTTTGAAGCCATTTAGTCACAGTATTGAAACCTATTTGAGCGTATTCGTACAATTCTTTACTGGTTTTAGCGGTAAATACTAAGGCCGTGTCGTCAGCATATGAAACAATTTTGCCATTTTTAATGTTTAAATTGCACAAATCGTTCATATAAATCAGGAATAGGGTTGGGCCCAAAATGCTTCCCTGGGGAACACCAAAACCAGTAGTTTTTTGCTCATCGCTCGTAATATCGTCTATTCTAACACATTGATATCTGTCGTCTAGGTAGTCAGCAAACAGTTTCAGCGGCGTTCCCCTTATTCCTATGGTCTCTAATTTAGTAAGGAGCCTAGAAATAGATACTGTGTCAAAGGCCTTCGCTAGATCAAGGAAGATCCCCAGGGTCTGGTTTCCTTTGCCAAGTTCCTCTGAAACGTAATCGGTCAGGTGGTGCACCGCATCGGCTGTGGATAGCTTGGCTCTAAAACCAAATTGCGCAGATGATAATAAATGGTTTTTTTTCTAAATAGTTCACTAGTCTGTTGTTTATAATTTTTTCTAGTAATTTAGATATTGAGGGGAGTAATGATATTGGCCTATAGTTATTAACAAAATCTTTGTTCCCGGATTTAAAGATAGGGATTACAACTGCTTTTTTTAGGCATCTAGGAAAAATGCCTTCGGAAAGACAAATACGAAATATATATGTTAAGGGAGGTACCAGGATATGCCTGAATTGTTTAAGGATCTTATTGCTAATATTATCCCATCCCACTGCACAGTCGTCTTTCAGTCCACAAATAATTCGGTTTATTTCGTTCTCGTCCGTGTCCAGCATGCCAAAAGATTTTAGCGCGCGCACTTTATTCAATTCTTGGGAAGGTGATTGAACACAGTAATTCTTTGGAATCTGTTCGGCAAGAGTTTTCCCAACATTCACGAAAAAGTTGTTGACAAGGTTGGCTGATAAAAGAGGTGAACTATTAGTTAGCAATAAACTCGAATTTGATTCACGCTGTTTTGACGTATAAGTGACGTTTTTAATATGCTTCCAAAGTTGCTTGCTGTTGTTTCCTGCTCGTTTTAGTTCATTTTTATCGTAATTATTTTTTAAGTTCTTTAAAAGGTTGTTACAAAAATTCCTGTATCTTTTATATGTGGTTTTTATGATACTATCAGCTGGGTTTCTCCTTGATGCCTGATGAAGTTTATCTCTGTGTCTTATACACCGAATAAGGCCAGGAGTAATCCAAGGCTTGATATTATAAAGTTTCTTATTTGTCGTAATAACAGTAGTGTTACGTAATATTGCTGATTGAACATGTTTTATTAAGTACGATAAAGCAAAATTTGCGTCAGCAGTATTATAAACTGGGTTAAAGTCAAGTTTGCTTAAATCATATTCGAGTTTGTTTGTGTTTAATTGGGTTTTGGTCTGGGGACGATTTGGCTTAGGCAGCATTAAGTTTAGGGTTAGTAGAACAGCGTGATGGTCAGTAATTGTTGAGTTAGTAACAAGCGTAACATACGATAAACTGGATTTGATGATCATATGATCGAGGCAGGAGCCGCTATGATGAGTAGGCAAAGTGTGTGCAGGTAGAAAGCCGTGGAATGAGCAGATATTAAGATACTGTTGAGTCCCTGCATCGCAGTTTCCAGAGTTAATGTTTATATTTATGTCGCCTGTTAATATAACATTCTTAAAAGAGCTTAAGTAATAAATACCTGTCCATTATTTTTTGGAAATTATCAAGTTCAAGTTATGTATTCCATAAACAAAATACATTTGTGTCGAGATGTTTACACAGTAAGTATACAAAAAGAAGCAACACAAACAAAGTCAAGGAGCAATGGGCAAACATTCAATTCAATTTTAATACTATTTTTAAGATCTTTGTCATTACAAAATTCGTCATTGCTGTAAAAGCCTTTATTGATTAACAAAGGCCTGAGTTTATTTTTAAACATGTTCTCATTCCGAATATTCTTTAATTCTGGTGGTAATCTGTCAAGAGGAAATGCTGCCGGCGAGACTTTGTATGTAAAAAGTCTTATTAATTCGAGGTTTGGCTCTCGACTGTTTTCTCAGTCAATAGCGGATTATTAATCTTCTTCCTTCTCTCCGCTCCTCAATTTAACTAAAACATAATATCATCACATCTGCATGCTCCCATTCTCATTTCGAGTAGTTCCACAGTACTATTTTCTTTTGTAATTACACAAGTTTTATAATCCAACAGCCAGGAAAGGCCAATTAGAATTTTATTATAACCATTGAGGGGGGGCTCAATGGTTATAATAATATAGGCCAATTAATAAAGGAAAAAGGAAATTTAGACCGGATGCGCAGATATCCTTGGCATCTTAAAAAGCTAGATGTATCGTATCCAGAGCTATGACTTTCCGGAAGCCATGGCCGCCATAGAGCGCCATGAATAATGTATCTGTGACAATTAGCGCGGGAGGAATGCTGGGTACGGCGGGATTGTTCCCCGCTGAGCTAGGAGTTGTAGTCCTGTGGTGTGAGATGGTACCGCCTTTGTTTATGTTAGCTATGTTATTTAATTACTGACTTAACTATAAGGTAAGCTAGCTACATTCTGTGTAACTCCTTTTTTTAAGGATGGGAAATCATCAAATGACTCCTCCCGCTCTGGGCGGAGCAGAGGAGTGTCAGACTTACTGACTAAAATCCATCCGTGTTCCGCCCTTTGCGTCCAGGGCCGCGGTGACTCTTTCGAAAAATTTTCGCAACCCTGGGGCTTCTGTGTAACTCATGCTCTAGAATACATTGATAAGTTTGTTTTTTATAACCTATTAGGTTTTACCCGCAGCTTCCCTCGCGTTTATATAGATTTTCGCACACAGAAAACCTATAACCGTCTTCAGGGTTCCATGCCAAAATTCATACAAAAAACAGTTCAGCGATTTAAGCGTGATAACGTTACAAACAAACAAACATACTTTCACATTTATATTATTACTTAAATTGAATTTCATTTGCTGTTTTTTCAATGTTTTCTGTCTATGACATTAATCAGTCAAAATATTGTAGGATCTTATGTGGTTAGGACAGTAAAAAGGGAGTTACCTAACATTAATTTGGCTGATACCTATCTACATCTACTGCATACAACCTATCGTTTATTCTTTACTGATTTTCTCGCGAAAATACTTAGTGTACAGAAATGACGTAATCAATTTTGAAAATACCTAAGTCTTAATTTAAAATATAACACCCAGGTGTTTAGTGTATGTGGTGCCACACTGCGCACGAGTTTCCAAACTAATTAGCATTGTACACCATGCTTATTTGCGGCTTAAACAAGGCAATATTTACTTTAACACCCACGTAATAAGGTACAGAGAGGTTTTTGTTTTTGTGGCGAGTGGTTCAAACGAAGAGAGGAAGCGATTTTAAGATAAAAACGCTCTACAGTGATTCAATTAGACAAATTGACGATCTAAATACCAGTTATTGGCACAGATTTCCTAACTAAATCAATCTTGTGAGAGATCACTTGAGAAGCAGCTCACAGCAGCAGCAGCAGCAGCAGCAGTTAGGGTTGGGTAGACCCAACCCTAACTGCTTCTCAAGTGATCTCTCATATAGGCCAAATGTTTAACATAAAGTACCTAATTAAAACTACAATCCTTAAAAATGGTGTCTTCTCTAACACACCAAACAAATACGATGATTTTCCGGCTAGTACTTTAGATTTCCAATACTGCTCTTGCATACCCGTCCCATTTCGTTTCCCTAAAACAGAATCTAGATGTAATCGCTCACGCTACCGCTTATGCCTCGCACCACCCACAGCAAGGCAATACGGTTGTAAATCAGCAACAGATGCGAATGTAGGTGAGCAGAGAGTTACCTTCTGTCAGCTCAGCGCGCAGTGGGCGTGACACACGGAAGTGACGCGCGCAGCGACATCCGGGCGTGTTGCGCTTGCTAGTGTGAGGGAGGTAGGCAGGAGTGGAAGTGGCTGCTTGGGCATGAGTGACTATAGTGTGGTGGTCGAACTGAGTTCCGAGAAGAGGAACGAGTAATGTTTTGTACCACAAGTTTAATAGAGAAGAGTTCAAAAGGTTCTCTCTTTATTTTCCGAAGTTTAATAGCATCCTTAGTGACATTTTATGTCTCCTTCTCAGTCCTAGTGGCTCAGTTAATTACTGCCAACTCTCTTACAAACTTCTGGCATATTAAGCTAAAAATCTTAAAATTAACGGCACGAATCAGAGGCTTTTAACCCATCCGAAATGAATAGTCTTATCCTTTGTTACTTGAACTTCCAATAACCAAATTCAGCTTCGGTAATAATTTGCATAAAACATTTTAAATAATTTCTATCCCATATTCGCTTTCTCTGCCACCCACGACAAACGGCTGACCATAGACTGCAGACCACACGGCACTGCATACTATTACATGCCAATAGTAATGTAACGCGTAATATATTCCTGTTTATTACGGCTGCGGAGGACAGTGTAATAAGTTTAATAACGTAAATATCTGCCAATATGGCGGCACCTCGCGGCTGTGTCAGGTACGGACATTATAGCTGGTAGGGCTGTACGATAGTATTATGAAATCTTTTGTCTTTTATGAAAACTAAAAACGAATCATTACTAAATATTCAATGAAAAAAAATAATTTAATTTATCTCTTAGTTACAGATACTGTAATTATGTAATAGTGGTAAGGTAAATCTTTATGTAACACTAGCTTCTGCCAGCGGCTTCGCCCGCGTGGTCCCTAGGGAACATACTCCCGGGATAAAAAGTACCCTATGTCCTATCTCAGGCTCTAGACTATTTCTGTACCAAATTTCATTTAAATCGGTTCAGTACTTTTGGCTTGAAAGCGAGACAGACGGACAGACAGAGTTACTTTCGGATTTATAATATTAATTAATAAGTAAATCAGTAATAAGTATAAATAAGTAAGGAAGTAAGGATTGGACGAATAAACTTTATTCTTATTCTTATCATAATTTGGTTTTATATTAGTTTTCATTTATCATTACTTTCCAAATGGAATGAAGACCGTCTGCTGATTCGAGATACCTACGGCTATAGTAATGAAGTAAAATTTACCCTTTTAGGTAAGGACAGGACCAATGAACCACAAACACTTAGGGTTGTAGTATTTAATCAATTTAACCTATCGCGGTTTCATTAACGTCTGCGTTAACTGCTACAAAATAGCTTCAAACGAACAACCATAAATAAAATCTTACTTTTATTCTTTCTGCCTAGACTTTTTCCAACTACATTGGGTTCGGTTACCAGTCATACCGGCTGCCTACCAGACCTCAAGAATCCATTAACTTGGGTGACACGGTACTCCTTGGCAAGATTAGACAAATTTTATTCTTTTTATTTATAAAAAAACGCACTTTAATTTAATAGCCGTTGGCTAATAGAAGAAATATCCTCAGCCCTAGCAGTAACTTGTAATATAATAACAAGCCAGTATCGAGTTGTAGACACAGACACACAGGCCGACACGGTTGCTACACCGTGTTGTCACTTGTCGTGTTGCAATTAACTGCCAATGTAGCTGATAAATAACGAGCAGATTTTCATGGAGCTTTTTACCCATTAGTTATACAGGTAATTATGTGTCAGAAATATGCAAAAGAAATCTCTGTCTGTGAAGATGGAACTTTTCAACCCCATTGACCATCTGTTCTTCAAGCAATGTGCTCTGCCCACTGCCACTTGGTAAAGAATCGCAACGATCATTGGAGCCAGGGGGCTACTCTCTAACGAAATCCGTAGTTTCGGGCTTAGTTGCGGGCGGGCGTATTCTACTCTGTATCACCTACAGACTTACGATTAGTCCCGAACCCGAACTGAGAATGAATGACAACACGATTTCACAGTAACTGTCAAATCGTGTTATCATTAGTTCTCAGTGGTTAGGTGATACGAAGTAGAAAATGCCCGCCCGCAACTAAGCCCGAAACCTCGGATTTCGTTAGAGAGTAGCCCCCCAGGACCGGTGGTTGTGGCGATACTTGGGAGAGACCTATGTCCAGCAAAGACTTATTTCGCCTGAAATGAGGATGATGATGAAGTTGGAGACTTGTTTATTCATCAACATATAAGTCTGCTCTTATGACTGCGCAGTAAAATATCTCATAGTAAACCAGCAGCAAATAATGCAATGCGCATTGGAAAGTCACTTATCTACGTGACAGGAGGAAAGTGCTTGAAGCTAACACACTTTGCTCCTCTCAAAGTTGAAAAGCTTTTGTGATAACTTAGGTCTATGGAATGTTATAACAGCTTGTCTATGGCAACCCCTTAATTCATCCTTCGTTTAACACTAATCATGGCAATTTATAAAACATCTGTCACTCCGTTTCGCGCCATTGCTTTTGCGTTGCTTCGATATAACTTCCCTGTATTAAGTAAACCATATCATTACCAACTCCAATTTGCGTTTAAATACCCTAATTGGTTATATGCGATCCTCAGACAAACCTTGGCGAAACAATGCATTGAGTCTTGGGAATAACATTCCTCGCAATTGTTTGCTAACAAGATAATATGCTTTCTCGCAACACTTCCCATGCAGCTAAGGTCAATAACTCGTCAACAGAGCAGCGATGGCCCAATAGAAACGACCGCGATTTACGAGTTGTAGCTGTAGGCAATGATAAACGAAAGATACGTTACGCGCACTCAGAAATGGCAACATTAGGGCTGCCATCCGTCCGCGTTTTCCCGGATTTGTCCTAGTTTGCAGGGCGTCCGGGAAGCGTCCGGGAGGGATTTCATAAAGGGTCCGGCTAAAACCCTGACACTTGACACACTTGTGTCCGGTGAAGCTTCGATTGATTGACGGTTTAATAGAAATATATTAAAACAAATCTTGGTTAAAATTTAATTCGTAATTGTAAGCTGCACATTAGCCAAATTGGCAAAAAAATTTCGAGCTCGCTGCGTTCGCTCTTAAATCATGACGTATTTTTGTTTTTAGGCGTAAGTTGACAAAGAAACTTTTATCGAACTAGATATAGCCGGGGTATCTACTAAATTTGAATTGATATTCAATTTGTAACCCTGTCATTTATATCGATCGACAAAGAAGCTTAATAATTAATAAAAATGTAAAGTTATTATTAAAGGGGCGAAAATTCTTTTGTTTGCGTCCAGGGAAAATACTCAATTTTACCCAAATGTCCGGGGTTTTTAAAGTTTTTTACGGGGTCGGCAAATTATGTGATGGCAACATGAAAATAAGGTAACTACCGTGACTTTATACGTAACGCGCGCAAATGTAGCTATTTTGCTACCCATTAGTAACGGTAGTGCTTGCGCTGGTTTTTATTAGAGATGTCATGACACGTCTAGATACGTCATTGGGAATATATAAGTTTTGACGACACGGTTAGCGCAGTGGTTGAGCGATGGACTGCTGCGCTGTGTGTCGTGGGTTCGATTCCCGCACGGAACAAATATTTGTATGGCCTACAGATAGTTTTTTCGGGTCTGGCTGTTTGTGTATGTGAATTTATATGTTTGTAAACGCACCCACGATACAGGAGAAATTCCTAGTGTAGGGCAACGTTTTTTTTTTTAAAGTTGATTATGCTATATGCATATCTATGGAAACGCCAGAACTACAAAAACCACTCTTGCTGCCTCAAAATAACGCTGCCCAAGTCAAATTATCCATTTACAGTGCATAAGTAGGTCACAATCAAAACAAAGACAATAAAGCCTGCATATTAAGCAGCATCAAGTAGGAACATGGAGTACTTACAAACAAACGGCCTGACTATAAAGTGCCTGACGGATGGGTCCATCCTCAAGACGTTTAGCGGCGGAAGGGCTGGGCACTTGGGCTCTCTGGAGCCACTGGAGCGATCGTAATTGCTTATTGTTTACTGCTGAAGGGTGAGTGCTGAGCGGAGCGGGAGCGATTTTGATTAGGTATTTATGGCTGATTAATTACGCATGTTTTTTGGTGTAAAACTGTTTTAATGTTAAGTGTACCTCTTTAGCGGCTCTTTCTGTGTCGATAACGTTAAAAAACGAGTAAAGTAGGTACAATTTGTTGAACCAATATTAGAATGCAAATCTTATTAAAATGTGTTGCATCGAAAACAGATTTTTATTTTGAACCACCCGTTATCGTGGAGATGAATTTTCATTGCTTATCTGTATTCGAAGAGACCTTTGCCCTGAAAAAGTTTCGTTCCTTAGAAAATGGTGAGTACCTAATGCAAAATAATGGCTTAATACCTAATAAAATTTCTGTGCCCATTACATTATCCCAATAGAGGTTTTAATCTAGGCTTAGGTAATCACTAATTGTTACCGCCTAAAGATTATAAACGTGATAACTAAGTACAGTATGTATGTTTTGCTGAAGAACAATAGTGTTTTAAATTAGCACACAATCAAATCGTAACTCAACTGCACCGCTCAACTTAATGCTCAAATCGATATGATCTTTTAACTTTACTACCGTAGCTTGGTTGGTGGCGACATTATCTGCGCTAAAACAAATGACTAGCAGTTTGTTTCACTCATAATTATTGGTTTTATCTTTTCTATTGAGCATTAAACTAAGTTAATATTTATTAGCATAGCAATTAATGTTAGAGATTTGATTTGATTAGAATACCGCTATATAATGTAACGGTATGAAGCTATAATCATTTTTCATAGATATCTTTGCTTTACCAAAGAGATCGTGGTCTCATTTCTTTTGTGGTGTGACCCACCGAGGAGATAATTCCTTTTCCACACCACCTGCACGAAAACATGAAATTATTTGCCACTAAACACTAAACTCCCTCGCAAATCCTTCATTGTGTTCGGGATTCAATATGACGCCCGTGACATAAGACACTGCTTTATCCCCTCGGTGCATAATCCACTATTAAACATTTACTGTAACGTCTCATACGTCTCATTGTGGCCTACTGGCCTAGCTCTGTTCTGTCTACCGCTTAATATGGATAAAAATTAGTCCTCCTATTGTTTTCTGTTGGGTGCCGGGATCTATAACAATTTCGTCTCAGGAACTTGTCGAGCTTCGTCAACTCGGCGCTTTTCTGATCGATTCTGTTAATTCTGGCTTTCAGGAGACTACAGTGATTGGCAATAGTGTGGTCTGGCGCTTAAAACCCAAAGAAAGTTAAAAAGTTGTCAATTTATTCTTATTGAGAGATAGTTTAAAGTGCTACGTATATACCTACTGAAATTAAGCCTACATTTGAAACACATAATCGCAGTCAATCTAGAGAAACGAAACATGAGAACCAAAAAGACACCACGTTTGTCTTCATAAACTTTTTCAATTATTTCTTTTAATTCCGCTCACGCACATTCCGCTTTCCGCCCACACTATGTCACAGGCGATGTAATCTGTAACGATCGACATCCATCTATGTAAAACAAGTATGTTGACGGTCGAGTATTAGTGTTTAGTGCCGATCTAAACGCACGCGATGTCTCGCGTGCCAGTGAAGTGTTGCCAGTGATTACTTTACTAGCTCACGCGTCAACTTGAACTTGCCGGTTTTATTGCAGTTGGGGCAAGTAAGTTTAAAAAAAGTTGGAAGTTTATAGCACAGGTTTATAGTCTGTGGTCCTTGTCAATTGAAAAATGCTGGCCAGTTGTTTCGCAACGTCAATAAAAAAGAAAAGAAAAGAAAAATAAAACTAATGGCTTTTCACAAATTACGTTGTCAAAAACAGCCAGTTTTCTTTTGTTTTTTTTTTTTCAAGCTTTAAAAGTAATGGGAAAACCTCCTTCATAGTTGACATGAGAACTGTTTTTATAGGAACCTTTTTTTCGATTGCTACTCCTACTCTAAACAACTCTGTCTATTTAACGCCTTAGGTAAATATTGAAGAAACGCTTACGGTACGTATGAAGAATAAAATATAATAAATAATATTAATTGCTAATAATATAATAATAATTGCTAATATAATATTAATTGCTTCTGTCTATAAAAATGGTAATTAACCAATAAAGTGTAGGCTTTTCTTAATTTACGACTAATTTCTAATTTATATGCTAGGTACATGTAGAATCATGAGAAAGGAAACTAACACTACGGAACTCACAGATTGTTAGTTATGTACCTACTAATTAAAACTCATGGCCCAATGAAGCGTATCTCATATAAAACAATTTTCCTCGGTTTAATTATACAACAAAAACGTGTAGTTTAGTAGGTAGAGGTACGTACAATTATTTTTTTATAATATTCATTAAAGTCTCTATAACCCTACTTACCAATGAACTTTTCTATGTAAATCATGGAATTAATTTAATATCTAATAAATTATTGGCCGTAGAAATAAATATTGGGGGTAATTAATACAGATTAAGTTAGTTGATTATGTTGTAAAATTATGAAAAACATGTTCATTAATAAATATTACACGGTCATAATATTATGTCCACAGAAATAAGTGTCAAAGTAGGAAGCAAGTTTTGAAACACGATTAATTATGATAATTTATTAGGCAACTGCATTAAAAATAATACAAATAAGTCGGTCCTAAAATCATTAAAAGGGAGACAACCAATTTGTTATCATTAGGTAACTTAATTTGTACTTAAACAAAAATATTTCATTTCCCGAATCACTGGAAACAAGAAAAAACAATAAAGTTAATCAACTATTCTACGAAAAGTTTTTCTCCACCAACCATAGACAATTTAATGCATTCAAAATCGCAATGGCGCCAAAACAGGGACGTATCATCAACAACTCTTCACACCTTTTTATTTTGAATTCTTGGCTAACTATGCACGGTGTTCATCGTTAGCGAAACTGAATTGAATAGCCTGTACGCATAATGAAAGGCATAACGTTATAATGCAAAGCAGAATGCAGTTAATTGAATCGATTGAGATAGCCTTCGATGGCTTCATATTTTATTAAAATGGAAGCCGTTACAGGCAAAGGAACATGCGATTCCATTCTTGTCATGATAATGTTGCTATTAACCATAATTCTATATTAAGATCTGGTAATAAGTTGACGCCACAAACCTGTGATGTAAAATTGAATGAGCATTATTATGGATTGTAAAATTGAAATAGTTTAGGAAATAGGAATATTAAAGTCATTTTCAATATATTACTGTGAGCAATTAATGTTCAGCTAGGAGCTGAATATTATAAAAAAAATCCGCGTTTCTGTATTTTTTAAATGAATATTTCCTGTGCCTAATGCAATCTGAAATCCGGGGCGCCTGGTCGATTGCATTTTGTTTTGCATTACGTTACCTGGACCTGATTTTAAATCAGGTCCAGGTAACGTAATGCAAGGGTCAAACACGTAATCACAGGATATCCACAGAAAATATTCGCACAGTACACAACTATAAGCGAAGAGTGTTACAGAAGGACTGCACAGTTGCAATGCAAAGCGCATACATGTGTGAGCGAGAAGGTGGCTCTATCGCCTTCTCGCTCACACAACTATTGAACAATGTACAAAGAAAGCAAACTCGCGTGTAAGCTAATTATCTGCGATAAGAAAAGGTCACCTACCTGTGTAAAAAAATAAAATATGCAACTTTTTCATAAAATCACATTTTAGGTTATATTTATGTTTCTGTGGGACAGATTTTTTCGGTTCCATAGAATAAAATGTTGCATTTGAACTCTTCTTTCAAATGAGCTATGTGGCAAATCTGGGGGCAGAATTGACTTTTTTTACCAATTTTTGGTCCACTTTTGTCATTCTCCTTTCAAAATATGCCCCTGCCTGAAATTACCATCAATAACGAATCCTTATAAAACTACTGATAATAAATGTTAGATGACTCTTTATGTATCTACGTAAATGCTGCAAACATAAAGTACAATTACATACCTTTACAAATAAACTTAAATCAAACTCCATTTTATGAAAGAAAAATCAATAAAACGTAACCACACTCATTTCTATTGATGTTATAAAATTGTAGGCTATGATCTAACCCACTCGACGCCGACGCGGGCTGTTAAACAAAATAGGCAGACCTCCCCACTCCAATGCAAGCCTGAGAGGCTCGAATTATGGCAACATTGCTGGTTAGAGATTGAGCCTTTTATAAAAACGCTACTTTTAAATCTAACTTCATCCCATTTTAGATCTTAGTTTCTTCACTTTAAGGTTTGAAACCCTGTTTTTTTTTCTATTAAAATACATATTATTTGTTTTGTGGTTACTGAATAGAAGTCTGTAACTAAACGGGATTCCTTATTGCAGTGCTATTTGACTTGAGTCGACTTAATGATACTCTTTTGTGAAATCACTGCGCTTTGGTCCAAATGAGGATATAGCTGTGTTATCATTTTGTAAGACAGGGATTACTGGCATCCTGTAGAAATTTCCAAAGAAGTTAGCTTTGTTTATTGCATACATTCATAGTATAAATTATATGTATGTATATGATACCACAGGACGCTGCTTGTAGTTTTACTTAGGATTATTACAAGTAAAACACCGTTTAAGATTAAACAAATATTTATTTACGGCATCTGCCTCAGAGGCGATCATCTATAAAGTATATTTTCACCATTAATAATTTCAATACTATTTATGTTTTTGCTGGACGCTTCCAAGGTTCCAACGACTAACTTGTCTGCCAGTGAATTGCAGCCAAGGAGTTCACATGAGCTACGTCTCTACGAATAAAGGACACGAACGACGAACACTTCTCGTCATCGTCTTTTCAAAGTCTTTAGAAGGGTCAATCAAGATATAGGTAGGTCTCAAATTGGATAATTTAATGTATCCAAAATTTGTATGCCTATTAGGCTAAACATAGCGATCCTAACATTAGAATTAGCCCTACAACGGTTAAATAAATCATTTGAATTTGATAAAGCCTTTATGATGAAAATACAAAAAGATGAGTTCTCTTCTCTCCTTTCTCAAAACGACCACATTTATTACTTCAGTACACTGTCGATGTTCCAATAACATAGCTCCTGTTTCCCAGCCGTTAACATAGTCAGTTTACGTTAATTACCCGAGATTGTCATCGCCGTATGACGCAATTAACACCTTTTAAAACGCACAGGAGATGGAACCTGTTCCTCCAGATATAAACCCGCGATTGTTACGAGAATTAAATGCCTTTAACATTGACTAGGATTTCTGATACAGTTAATAGATACGTTTTATTTAAAGAACTGGCTAAACGTTTAGTTGACACTTCGCGTGACCCGAAGGCTGGCTTTTACCTCGGACAGAGGATAAGCATTGCCATACAACGTGGCAATGCCGCCAGTCTTTTGGGCTCACTTCCAGTCGACAGCGATGCGGACGAATTTTTTGACGCCATGTTATGTTATGTTAAGAGGTTTATTTTCTATTTTAAGTGTATATAGTTTGTTATTTAAATAAAATATAATCTAATGCATATAATAAACGTATTCCACTTGTTAGTAGATTAAAACTATCTGAGTGACATGTTTAATACCTAGTGCTATTCTATAAACATCACTATGTGAAGTAAATATGAAGTAAGCGGTCAATAACTACCATCCATTCAAGACGGCATGACAGTTCACTCGAAGCTCAATCTGCACCTAAGCATTCACGGTGAGATATTCACAGCACTTTGATTGTGTAAACGCGTGCTGCATGAAGGTGAAGATCACGAAGTGAACTGCCAATCCATGTATTTAACATGGTATGACAGTTCACTTCGGGTCACTCTAACCTAGTTTTCACGGTCAGAGGTCTACAGAATCGACCGGCAGAATTGACCGGCACTTCACTTCAAGCTCCCTCCCTTCACCAAAGTATTCACACTTTGATCAGGAGCGGATTATCCTTAAGGCAAAGTAGGCACGTGCCCAGGGGTGCCTAATTACAAAGGGGCGCACGAGGAAAATTAACACGAAAAAAAAGTTCCCACTACCTACTTACATAAATTAAGAAATCATAATTTGTATAGAGATATTCCGAAGTACACCCCTATTACTACTTGATTACTCCTACATAGCTCGATCCCAAAAACCAATCATCTGCCAACTGTTTTACGACATTCACAATAACTCTCTCTTACTACTGACAATCTCGTTGGTCTGGTGGTCACAATCCACGGCTACTAAGCGTGGGGTCCTGGTTTCGATTCCCGGGTTGGGCAAAGTATTAGTAATTTTTCGTGCTCACTACGCGCTCTATAATTTTCTTACGTATAAATTGACAACCCGCAGTTATTTTGTTTTAAATAACTCCGCCTCTTCTCCACATATATACATATTTTCATTTCCCCCCTGTTCGAAATTTTGGAACCCCGCCTGCTCGTGCCTTACCTTAGGGGCGCCGATTAGGTTTGCCTAGGGCGCTGCCGCTGGCAACATTTAATCCGCCTCTGGCTGTGATTGTTTACAGAATAGACCGACTGACCGCATCTAGTCCACGTTTAATTAGGGACCTAATAACTAGGCGAGGCAGTGAAAGATGGGCGTCACTAATACGTCCAAAAATATTAAAATGAGAATTTTGAATACCTCATCAATTTAAGACCGTTAACTAAAGATTACTTTTTCGTGTCCATAGAGTAGCTCAGTTGTGGACTTGTACTTGTGAGCTGTTCTAATAGCCATCTACAGTTTACAAGCTGTAGTGCTATTCTGTAAGGACATTTTCGTATCTCGACAGCGGAATACGAAGTGAGTTTTAAATTAAGACCTTTATGTTGTTTGCAATACAGCTCACTTTGTGAGTTTTATCACTCAGGTGAAGCTCGATATCGAAATATTTCTTTAGAGAATAGACTAGCTGTTCTCATAGAAAACCGGTCCAAATTAATGAAGGCTAATCATGATTGTTTGAATATAACAACCATTTGCAATATAAAACAGCAAGAGTCCCGGTCATAAAACTTGCGACTAGGGTGGAGAATAATTATGTTAATTACATAGTTATGGTATAACATAATTAAGTTTTTATTCTTAATAAGAATATATTGAGGCTCGTGTCATCTCGCTCCTAGGCTTTATGATCGAATATTGGCTTATTTGCCAAGCCACTTTTTCAAAAATCTCGCCAATATTCTAAAGCAGATTGGTATTTATTAATTTTATACAGCTCTTTAGAAAAATCCAACAACAATTTTACCTTCAATGTATAGAATGAAGCACACTGCTATCCCCCATCAAAAACTGGCCAAGTGCGAATCGGACTCGCGTGCAAAGGGTTCCGCGATCAAATTATATTTTTTTGACATGTAATCTTTAGGTATAGAACATTGATATATAAAAAACCCTGGTATAGAACTATCAGCAATTTTTTCAAAATTTTTGGCTTTGTAGTTTCGTAGATAAGGGGATGGTCATTTTCGATCTAATTTCTTAAATGACTTCAAATAATTTTCTAATAAATAGTATTTTAAAATTATGAAAAAAATATAATTAAAACCCTCACTTTAAGCTCTTGAAAAACTTTTTTTTTTAAATTGTCTAGTTTGACCCCCAAAAGTGACCAAACTACAAAATTATTTATTTACGTAAAGCGTTCGTGTTTGAGTCACAGAAGTCCATATTCCAAATTTCAACAGAATTGGTCCAGTAGATCCGGAGAAAACTGGCTGTGACAGACAGACAGAAAGAAAGACAGACAGACAGACACCCGAGTGTTTCTGTAAGGGTTCTTTTTTTACGGATGATCGGAACCCTAAAAATAATTAGGATATTTAAGGAGTTGAAGTTGACCGTCAATGTTTAATATTATCATTTTTGGAACAGTCGAAATCGACACTGAAATTAGCCGCGTAATTAGTACTGCTCGTGAAAGAGTTAAGGTACTCCTCCATCAGGAGCATTGGCTTGGAATGTAACAATTCAAATTTGATTTTGAGCATTTGTCTGTACCTGAATTAGCAATAATAATTTGACTTTACTTTGAGGAGCTCGTGGTTAAATAATAACAGCCGCACGGGTCCATCTTTAAGGTTAAGCAACGCTTGCCAAGGTTGGTCTGTGGATGGGCGACAATCTTAACATACCGAGTTTCCTCCGTGCCTCGGAAAGCACGTTAAGCCGTTGGTCCTGGCTGTCATTTGTAGATCTTTGGCAGTCGTTACGGATTGTCAGAAGCCAGTAAATCTGACTCCAGTCTTACCAAGAAGTACCGTGTTACCCAGTTAATGGGTTGTAGAGGTCTGTTAGGCAGCCGCTTCAGCGATTCAGCTGAATCCGGTTTGACTGGAAGCCGACCCCAATATAGTTGGGAAAAGGCTAGGCAGATGATGAATTCGACTTTGCTATTCACGTTAAAAAATACAGAAGATTCGATGCTGGTGTCACCGAAGGGTGTTACGAATTATTTAAAAATCATGCGAATCGATGTTACTATGTTACGAGTAGGTACCTATATCAAAATGTAACAGATTGTATCATTACAGTATGGTCGGTTCTCCTCATTCACTGATAATGCCCAGCTCTGTACCGTCATATTAGGTACTGACGAATGCTCTCGACTAACTCCATCTCTCCTTTGTTCCAGTGATGGTGTGAGACCGTATGGGTCTGGCCGCGGCGCTGCTGGAGGCGGCTGCGCGCGGCGATGCGGCCCGGCTGGCGAGCTTGCTGACCGCCGACGCAAGGGACATCAACGTCACTGACGAGGTAAACACAACAGCTACCTCTATGATGCGAGCGAGTGACTTGATGGTATCGGCGTGCGTTGGACTGGTTGATTGGAACTGTGGACCAATTAATGTTAGGATAGAGAACACTGGGTTAACTTCACATTTTCAAGTAAGGTAAAGCTCTTCCACTATATTGCGTCCGTCTTCATGGAATTCAGAAAGACTTTAGAATTGTAATATCGGAAAACAGTGTCAAACTTTAGAGATTCTTGAAATTCCAAACAGATTTTGCTTTATAAGTTGTTTAGCGCCAGTTGATAAGACTAATGACCGCCCATCACCAGGTTAATTTATAGCTACATTAAAAAAGTGTGAATTCTAGAGCCTGTTTAATTGGACTCTCATCACAACATGTTTCTTTTAGTTTTATTTACGAAATTCACTTTAATGTGGAGCACGACTTAGACGGATCGCTTTACTCAACTATAACAGGAAACGCGATAGTAAAAGATTTCTGACCGAGATTTATTTTCTTTGTCAGAATAAATAAATGGATTAGCTGTCTCGAAAAACATAAAACATGTTTCTTGCTTTTTTTTTCCCACTCGGATCGGATGCGCACCGCCCACGCGCTGATACGACTAAAGAGCTTCACTTTTTATATTATATTTACCATCAGGCAACACAACGAAAGTGTTACCATAACAAAAATAACAACTTCAAATAAAACCTTACAAAAGTACAAAAGGATTTATATTTTATACAAAAGCCAATAAATTATTGTATTTATGATAAATGGCAGGAGGATAATAAACATTGGCGCGCTATTTCTCCCAACAATGTCAGCTGCGTTCCATTCCACGCAGTAGCATCGTTCAACATCGGGCCGGCACCCAACCGCGAACAAATTAATACTCGCGAAATTAATGTAGCTATCAAGTGAGCCAATTTAAGTCCTAAATCATCTTAATAAAGTTTGTAATTCAACGGCATCTTAAGTGATTCTATAAAGCGTTTTATTTATGGCCAATGTGTTCCCATCGTCCACATAGTTGTCCCTTTCGGAATCGATTAATAAATAATTAAAATGCATCGATATATCGTGCGTCGGTGCCGATTTATCTACTCGTGTCGCTACAGGCTGGGATATTGTAATTTGTATGCTCAGTTTATAAAGAAATAAAAGTCTTGAGGCAGCTGTGCTGATTTTCTTCGACGGACAATGTTTTCAGCATCCATGGGTCCATTCGTCATAGCAGAGGCCCGCCTCATAGTTAATAAGTAATTAATTTAATTAATGGACATGGAGTCTAATCGACTACGCGGGGTATAAGATACATTTGCAAGCAAAGCTTATTAGTTGCGGGCTGGATTTATTGGAACTTAAAGTGAGAACTCGTTTGAGTTTATAAAAAAAAACTAAGCATGATTGTATAGAAAGTTTGAACTTGATGAAACGATCACAATATTATCCACATAAAAGATAATTTTGTTAACAGAAATGACATTTCTTACGATTAAATCCGTAATCACCTCGATTTTGTTCACCACACTCTATTGTACCAAACTGGCAGCTTTCAACATGTTTTTGCAACAAATAAAAAAGTAAACAATCGTAATTGTCCATCCACAGATATTACAAGAGAGCTAATTGGATCCCACGGCGCAACATCATCAATCAAAGTACCTAGGCCCACTTTTTCTAACACAACCATAGACCATTTATTTTTTTCTTATTGTTTTATAAAATGACCGTTGAGAACAGCGCACAGGCAATTAAAAATAGAACACGGTTATAACGTCATGTTCTTAACATTTTAATTTGAAATAAAGATTTACCGTTAATTACAATAATAACTGACAATTCAGTCATTAAAAGTGATGTCGTTGCTCCCGTACACGCGTTAAATTAAATAATTAAAGTATTAAAACTTTTATTGTCAGTATTTTTTACTGGTTACTGGCGGCATTTAAGAAGTACGTTTTGTTTAAAAGTCTTCATTTGGTATAATAGGTCTTACCAATAGGTTCTTGCATTGAGTTCTTGTGCTACTTTTTGCAATAATACCGACCAATAGTTTTTCAACGTCTCTACCTCGAGTCCATGTGTTGATCATTATAATTATGTCCGCATTAAACCTAGACCAGACTATTGAATATCCCGTACCGCACGAGTGTAATAATAGGCAGAACTGCAATTTTTCTATCGCCGTTAAGCTAAGCCAAAGGTTAGCTACTGCATCGTGTTATCGTGTTCGCATCGCAATTCGCAACCTCTTTGCCACCGTATCGCTGCTACATCGCGACAAACATTCGTTCTAAACCAGCCTTAATTCACAGGAAGTATTATACAAACCTAACTCAACAGGACGTATTACATTATTTAGTTTGATTTGATATCTCATAAATAACGTGTTGCTTCAAAACAGGTGACACCAGTCCCTCGTTAAAATACAAATCCAGTAGTCGGCCGCCATTTCAAATTGTTGACATAACACGATTCGTGCGGAAACTAATCATTTCGTGTTCGTCTACGGAAATGATTGATCATGGCATGTGTTTATTCAGCCTTGTATGGCAGTGTGTTCGACTTGAGTAAGCGTTTGACATAATCAGGGATCTTGACAGTATTTTAATGCTTACCAGTTACAGTGTTGCGAGGTATTGCGAGTTACATTGCCCGGCTCAAGAGTCTTGCTCGTTTATTTGACACATGACAGAAAGTTGCTCGACCGTAAATTGTAAATTTTATTTTATAGGTCTTCTACGGAGAAAATGATGAAGTCAGCTTTAAAAACGCTGGTTTATTTTATGACTTTACTTACTAGAAACTTGGAATTGACAAGTTATAGATTTTTTATTTAATAATATTATTTATGTGTCATAAAAAGTGATCTCGTTAAAGCTACCTTTTTGAGGTTCAGAAATATAAACCTTATGACTCACTAATAAAACTGCATTTGATTATTATGCGCGCCTTACTGTACACCTTCCGATAGGTTTTAAAATTTTATTGTTGAAATATAATAACCTGTTCCTTTGCATAATTTCGACATAAAAAAGAACCCACGACTTAATTCATGTTATCCTCACAACTATCATTCGTAGCGAGTCAGCAGTTGTAGATTTCCTATAATGTAGAGTCATAATTTCACTTCCTAGGTTGCATTGGCAACAACTCAAAAACTTTTTCAGGCAAGATTTTCTCCCAGAACTAACAAAATAAGAAAGATAAACCTGAACAGAAAGATTTAAAAAGATGCAGAATATTTTTAGCGTATCAGTAGATAGGTAAGTAGTAGAAATAGAAATATAATCGGTAGTAAAAATCTCAGGTAGAAACCGACCCATAAATATCAACTCGTAGACAGCCAGACGCTGTCACATGGAAGCAAAGAAAAAAAAGTGAAGCGTGAAGATAAATAATTTGTAAAACCAGCCAGTGACTTACTAAACCAGTTTCAACTAGAGCGGCGTTTACTTCTCTCACTTGATCCAAAGAGGTGGCCGCCTTAAAGTTTCCAAACAATTAATGTATTCACAATCAGCATCGTTATCTCCTGTCATCTTTGAGCAAGCGAGACTCCCTCACCGGGTGCCCGAGATCATTAAAAAACTAGTCCGCGATGTGGACCGGTCCCAGCTCGCGGCTGTTACGCACACTATTTTATTCTGTTGGATCCCACTTTATCTATTCTGCATCTGTGATGTCAAAATAACTTTGTTTCTGAACGTTACGTAGTGGGATGGAAAATTGGTTGTGAACATCGTGGCAGGAATTGGAAAGAAAATGCACTTTGATGGACTTTTGCATGAAAGTAGTTATTTGTCCATTATATTTGGCATTCAAATACTTAGCTACATACATACCTAATTCGCTATTTGGAATGCAATGCGCAATTCATTAAGTATCTAGGTATAATAATATCTAGGTAGTAACACATACTTTAATAATGTTAAAACCACATAAGGGAATCCATTTTGACTCTTCTTTAAATTAAGAACCTGGGTCCATATCGCCCTTCCCTCCCCACAAGTCAAATACCTTTTAGAATTCATGAACTAAGAGAGGGTTGCATCTCACCTCGGATAGGTGTTACTTTCTTTTATCATTCATACTTAAATAGAAGTAACTTTATGTACTGATGCAAGAAAGCTCATTCATTGAGAGAGGGTAAAACACAAGAGTGAGCGAAGCGAGCTCGAAATTTTTTGCATCCCATCTCTAAAAGGTTTTATTTTCTTTTGATCATTCATACTAAAATAGAAGTAACTTTATATACTGATGCAAGAAAGCTCATTCATTGAGAGAGGGTAAAACACAAGAGTGAGCGAAGCGAGCTCGAAATTTTTTGCATCCCATCTCTGAAAGGTTTTATTTTCTTTTGATCATTCATACTAAAATAGAAGTAACTTTATGTACTGATGCAAGAAAGCTCATTCATTGAGAGAGGGTAAAACACAAGAGTGAGCGAAGCGAGCTCGAAATTTTTTGCATCCCATCTCTGAAAGATTTTATTTTCTTTTGATCATTCATACTAAAATAGAAGTAACTTTATGTACTGATGCAAGAAAGCTCATTCATTGAGAGAGGGTAAAACACAAGAGTGAGCGAAGCGAGCTCGAAATTTTTTGCATCCCATCTCTAAAAGGTTTTATTTTCTTTTGATCATTCATACTAAAATAGAAGTAACTTTATGGACTGATGCAAGATAGCTCATTAATTGAGAGAGGGTAAAAACCAAAAGAGCGAGCGTACCGAGCTCGAAATTTTTTGCATCCCACCTCTAAAAGGTTTTATTTTCTTTTGATCATTCATACTAAAATAGAAGTAACTTTATGTACTGATGCAAGAAAGCTCATTCATTGAGAGAGGGTAAAACACAAGAGTGAGCGAAGCGAGCTCGAAATTTTTTGCATCCCATCTCTAAAAGGTTTTATTTTCTTTTGATCATTCATACTAAAATAGAAGTAACTTTATGGACTGATGCAAGATAGCTCATTAATTGAGAGAGGGTAAAAACCAAAAGAGCGAGCGTACCGAGCTCGAAATTTTTTGCATCCCACCTCTAAAAGGTTTTATTTTCTTTTGATCATTCACCACCACTAACTAAAAAACCAGAGGGCCTAGCACGAATATTTTTGACGTATAGTAACGTGACGTAAAATTTTACCATAGCTACAGTACTCGTATCGCACATAATATTTAATGAATTAGATACTATATTCATATTTTTTAATGATATAAATTGTGTATGACCCATAAAATGAAACCAAAATACTATGGGGTTTAGTTTTTCACATTCAAAATTCACTTACGTTAACGTTACTTTTTTTTTTATTTGTGATGGGTTTGCTTTTGACTCTAGTCTAGGTCAGAGATAAGTCAAAATATTCGTGTTAGGCCCTCAGAAGTACCTACGCGGCGCAAATTTAACATACTACCCGCTTTAGGCGGGGTACCCGTTTTAGGCCCACCTCCCCTACCTTATGGGCTTATGCAAGAAAACTCATTAGCTGAGAGAGGGCAGAACACAAGAGCGAGTGAAGCGAGCTCGACGTTTTTTACACCCCACCTCGGACAAGTTTCACTACGTCACCCGTTTAGGGGCGACACGACCGTGACAAGAAAGTTATCGAATCGTCGAGTGACACCTCTAAATGCAGAAAACCTCAAGAACTAAAGAAATTTCTGTAACTCATGTCGGAAGGGTTTTATTGTCTTTTGAATACTTTTGTGTATTCTATACTTTAATAGAAGTTTTTTGTTGATTTAAACAGAAATGCTCAAAAGTTAGATAGTGCAGAATGCAAGAGCGAGCGAAGCGAGCTCAAAAATTTTTGCACCCCACTTCCGTCAGGTTTCATTACGTCAAACTTTTAGGGGTGACGCGCGATAGACAAAAAACAGTCAACAAACGGTCGGGTGTCACCCGGGGCGGGCCAAGGTGTCGCACATTTCCAAAAGCAACATTTACTCCTCAGTCCTGATAGTAAGTAGTCCTGACAGTGTTGATAGTATTTTGTTGATTTGATTTTATTTTAATTTATTTTATTGACATTTATTTCTACCCAAAGCTTCGATTATTATTTGATGATTTAATTTTATTTAATTTATTTTATTTTATTTTATATGATAATGATTTATATTTAATTCTATTTTAATTGTTTGACATGTTATAATTCTGTTTTAATTTTTATTTTAATTTTCATTCCGTTGACATGTTATGATTTAATTTTTATATTTAATACTTTGACATTTTTAATTTTAATACTTTTAACATATTTTTTTCATTTGTATAATTTATTCTTTTTTTTGCAATAACTCTTATAACAAATTGTATTTTTAGTTATAATAGAAAGCTTTGTTAAAAATTTGTAATAAATCTTATTATTTCAAGGCAGCAAGCACTATAGTTCTGGTGAGCGCTATGTACGCCTTAATTGTCATGTGCATTAGAAATATTGTTATGGATCATTTTTTTTATTATTATTGTGCAATGTATGTGATGTGGCTGTACTTAATATAAATAAATAAATAAATAAGTCCTCAGATTTACAAGAGTATCTAAACATAAAACATAAATAGTTCAACCAATATTGTCGCTAACATTGACAGCAGTCAGCGTGCCAATTCTACTATATTTTAAACTAGCTTCTGCCAGCGGCTTCGCCCGCGGGTCCCTAGAGAACATACTCCCGGAATAAATAGCCTATGTCCTTTCTCAGACTCTAGACTATCTCTGTACCAAATTTCATTTAAATCGGTTCAGTAGTTTTGGCGCGTAAGTGCGACAGGCAGACAGAGTTACTTTCACATATAATATTAGTAAGGATTTCGTTCGCATTTGCATCTTTGTCGCAATCTGCTAAAAATGTATAGAAATTGAGGCTTTTTTGACAGATTGCGAATGTGAACGTTGCTTTTAAAAGTTAGTAGAATTGGCCCTCAAGTTAAAGCCGTGTGTCAAAACTAATAAGTCATTGGCCACGGCTTGAGATGCGCAGTCACGTCGCAGACTCTCGGCGACTCATTTAAATTGACGTGTGATGGCAACGGAGATTTATACATACAGCCTGTAGAAGTAGGTGGCCACCATAGATATATGTGGCCACACATCATGGCAATACGAAAGCGCAAAGCGAAATTAAGATAAAATTAATGGATTTGTGACGGAAAGAAATTAGCAACATCCTATTGCAATCTACTATCGAATTTATTGAAAAAATGTGTGAAAAGTTACACTCTTAGCTATTTAGTTTTTGATTTGCGACGATATGGCTTTAAGATAAGGTGTTAGATTATTATCAGTGTATAAAAGTTGTTATGGCTAGGAAGTGATTACTGAGATGATAATGTCTAGGCAAGAGAGAAATATGGAAGAAGAAAACATGTTGTGCTCCAAATAAATAAACTATAAATACACTTAATAAAAAATCCTAACTAAAATAAGGCGTCAAATAGTTTTCGTCCGCATCGCTGTCGAATGGAAGTGAGCCCAAAAGACTGGCGGCATTGCCACGTTGTACGGCTATGCTTATCCTCTGTCCGAGGTAAAAGCCTGTCCTTGGGTCACACCATTATATCTATGGGTCACACGAAGTGTCAATTAAGCGTTTAGAAAGATCAAGTTCGTTAAGATCGTTAAGATATATAAGGCATGAGCACTCGGACCCTACGGCCCAAGAGTTTCAACCCCAAAAGGCTCAAAACTGTAAAAGCCAACAAGGTTATTATATTTTCGCCGTTTGAGGTTCTCAGCAGCCGCAGTGGCAGTACCAGCACAGCACGACGAGCTAGGAAGAAAAAATAAATAAACAAATAAATTGAACCCCAAAATAAATCCATTTTACAAAAACACTTTTTGACAATTGTATCGCTACTTCTGAAAGAAAGAAAGAAAGAAAGATAATTTATTAGTAAAATATGCGTTTACATGAACTGTCGAATCAGACATGCAAGGTATTAACAGTGTTTTCAGGTCCAAATGATGCTTAACTTCGAATGATTAAAATACGCTTGCCAATTATACAGTTAGGTACTTATTTAAATGCAAAGCGTCATTTTATGTTCCAATCATTTAAATTATAATTTTGTTATTAAGGAGTTAGAGACGAAACGATCGGTACCTATTTATAACGTTATATTTTACGACATGCAGATAAGTAGCTAAAATTATGTTATAAATTCTCATCTAATAAAGATATTAACGTGAAATTTATTGAAATTGATATATAACACCGTATTTATTTATAGCATTTTTACAATTTTAAATATATTTCTTGGAGTTAATTGGTTATTGACTTTTATGCTTATTTCTCGGCATAAAAAGTAAGGCAGATAGTAATATCGACGAGTAGGTCAAAACATTTTTATATACTTTTCAACATAATTATGTTATAAAGGTATGTCCCAATTGCGTTCCACGGTCTATATGAGATCTCCACAAGTCTACATAACTATACTTGACTCGCAAATAAAAAAAAATGTCTATGTCCACTTTTATAATCCACCTGTAGAATGTGGCAGGCCGCCTACTATGGCCAATCATTTGAAACTTGTTTTATTTAATGCTTTTCTAAGTACTGTAAAGAACTTTTAAGTGTTACATCGGTAAAGCTTGAAGTAAATAATGAAATTAAATGAAGATGAGATATTATGTAGGTAGTGTTCTACAGGTACTAGGTGGAGAGGTGTAACAGTAAGAACTAAAGTTCGCGACAAATGACATTCTATCAGGCGCTAGTGATTGTCAAAAGTTCAATAATGTATGGGGATTGAGACACCGCCGGCCCCACAGCGCGCGGTCTAGCGTTCAGAGTTCCGAGTTCAGCGTTCCGCGTTCACTGTACCTAATCTATGCGGTGGCTTTGAATCCTACACTCACAAAAACAGTTAGGGCCGTATTAATAAACGTTACTCAACCCATGAGATCGCACTTGATTTGAATGTTGAGATGCTGATCGTATTAATAAACATGATTATTTATGTTCTCAAGTTGCGGATTAGGTTTGCGTCATCAACTGAGTGATGGACTGATTAATAAACGAAACTCAACCCTTGAGTATACAACGAGTGCGGGTTACTGAGATGCTATATCGTGAGTGCAGACAGACCATGACTTGAGGAGTGATTAGCGTGGCGCCAAACATGGAGTTTGAAAATGTTGAAGTGAAATGAATCATTACCATGAAGTAGATTACTATGACGATATTTTGTGGCCTTTGTGATTTCGTTTACCAAAAGTTTATACATATAAGAGATGCTTCAAATCCTTTTGAGTTACCTAGTGAAATTTAAAAAAAAAGCAGCCAAGTTCGAGTCGGGTTCCGTACTATAAACGAAAAAAACAAGTTTCTTGTATTGGAGCCCCTTTAATTTTTAAGTTTAATTTTCTTGTTATAAAGGCAATAGAAATACATACTCGGTGAAAATTTCAACTTTCTACCTATTACGGTTCTTGAGATACAGCCCGCTGACAGACAGATGGACGAACGGACGGACAGCGGAGGCTTAGTAATAGGGTTCCGTTGGTTACCGTTGCGGTACGGAACCCTAACAAGTAAGTAGTTAGGTAGGTACTAACTACTACTGATATGTGTACCTATTAAAAAATAGTTTTTATCTAATATTAATAGAAACAAATCCATTAATTCATATGATAATGTACCTAACGTAATTAATGTTTATTCTTGAGATGTTCGTGCTGAACACAAACAGATGTTTATGTTTGACGTTCCTTTTTTTGACACTGATGCTACATTGCGTTATATTGTTTATGCTTACTGAGTTAAGTAGTAAACAATTATGTCATATTGGGAAATAAATATACATTTTTTGCCAATTTTTTGACGCTTTCTTGAGTAGCAAACAACTTTATAACGTGTATTAGCCCTATTCATTAAATATTTAATGAAATAAAAGTATTTAAATCAAAAGTTTTACATCTTATAACATAGCAATAACGAAATGCGACAAGTCTCATTCAAAACTTCGGTCAATGTGACGTCATCGTTCACGCGATCAAGGCATCAAGTACAGCTAGGTGAGATGCTGATCTTGGTTACTGAGATACTGTATTTATGTGTCTATTAATAAGCAATAATCTTGAGATGCTGATGACGTCATAATGCCGTATCAAATGATAACGCATTTGAGTACGTTGTTGGGGGACTTTTATTAATACGGGCCTTAGACCGCGACTATCAAAGCGAACTCGAGTTTGTCGGAGTTCTATTTTTGCAATAGTTGGAAGTTCACGATGTCCAACGAGAGCGAAAACTTTATTGAATTAGTGAGAGAAAAACGTTTTCTTTATTTTTCACGTTTGGGTTACAGTATTAAGAGCGTGGGACGTGTTATCTTATCACTGCTTAATATTACTGCAATCAATTCCAGATTTTTAGACCGCTCGTAATGTGCGCAAGTGTGAACGCGGAACTCGGAAATCTGACCGCTAGACCGGGCACAGTGGGGTGCCCGCCTGACAAGCAACATGTGACATACTGACATCGAATGTTTTGAGATCAACCCTTTAAACTTTCACATTTCGACATTATGGCACCATCCGCTCAGTATTTAAAATAATCGTTATGCTTAGATTTATTTATGAATATTCTTGTTAAGCTTCAGAGAACTTCTGAAACAGCACGCAATATTCATTCACCCATCCAAGTTATCCATGCTGCGAATCACCTTGTTCTAGCAGTGGGACACCAAAATTCTTTTTAAAAGCGATTCAAATTTCGAATCCACCGTCCCAATCCGTTCCGTCATTCTTGATGTGCTCACTAATCGGCACTGCCACTAAATCGTCCATTGATTATCTTGTTGGTTTATTTTACAAGCATAATGATTAGCCGGACACAATCCTGTTACACATCAAAATTGATTAACTTTACAACTATTTTTGAAGCCTCAGCCTCGTTAAAACTAGGAAGCTATCATTTGGTGTGGTCGTTACGGGCTTGCTAGCTTTAATTTCAGTTATTTAAGAGATTTATGAGGCTACACCGTTTGTCAGAGCACCGTTGTGGCGTAGAATGGAGGTCACATGCCGTTGGTATGTAAGGCAGATGTCTGACAGGTGTGATGGAACGGAGTTTCGGCATGTAAATAGCGAGCAAACGGAATTTGTAATTTATCTGAATCGGTTAATTTAGGTAGTGTTTCAGAGATTATAAAGCTCTGAAAAACTACTATGTAAATATTTACCCACATACTTGACAGATGAGGGAAGAGCTTATATTTAGACAGATACATGAAAGCTAATTTTAATAAAATCTTCGAATTTTGCCTACTATAAAAGATGATTGAAATCTTTATCCTCAAAACTCCGAAGCTAAGATTTTTTTATATTAATTTTTAGCGAAAAACCATTATGACTTGGAACTGTCTTTCCAACAAGTGGAAAACTAATAAACGGAAGTATACGCCTCAATTTACACATCCATCGTAATTTCTAAAGCACCAGAAGCCTGTTTCGTAGGCTTTGTTGGGACCTAGTGTGGGCGTCAGACATCTATGGCGGCACTCAACTGTCAATGTCAAGTTAGGCTCTTTCAAGCTTTTACACCTAGTTGTCATTCGTAATAGCTTGTTTTGGCTGGTTTACGTGCCAGCTTCCGTTATCGCAGCATTTGTTACCAAGCACGCTTTACGGCATCATTAAACACGTAAACTGGTAGCAATCGCGGCTTCTCCACGAACATTAGTAAACGTCAAAAGTTATAAATTCGTTATTAATTTAACAACGTTTAAACTGGATCAATTAATAACGGTAAGTGGTAGGCGATAAAACCATTTTATCGTCCAATTACATAACAAATCTCTTTGCGATAAAACGTCATGGGATCATAAATTACGTCAGCTTTCCTCAAAGATGTAGTATTATTTTCTAATTGTGTTTGTAAACATTTTAAATTAGCTCGGAATTATTACACGTAATTAAACAAACTTCGTCTGTCCGCAGGACATTCTTACTTTTTTGTGAAGCTACTTAATTAACGCGGACCGTGTCACTTACAGGGCGTTTTACCGCGAAAAAAAGAGCGCGCAAAAGCCGCCATTTTGTTAGTGATGCGAGGTAAAGGCGATACGCAGTATGAAATGCCAATAAGGTTCTCATACGTGATAAAAATGATATACGATAGAGGTGTTGACAATAGAATAGAATAGAATACTCTTTATTATGTACACCACATAAGTTACAGAAAAGATAGATGAGAAACATTACATAGGGTGACACAATGGGCGGCCTTATCGCTAAAAGCGATCTTTTCAAGACAACCTTTGGATGGATTCTAAAGAAAAAAAGGAGAAACAGTACTGTAGGTAGTCTTAGGTGTACTATTTATACAAACATCAATACATACGTAATTGATTAATTTTTTACAATGATAATTGTGAAACAATAGCAGAGAACTCTAGTAACAGACGCTTTAAAGAGAGAGATAGTGGTTCTTGACCAAAGTTTTAAAAATGGACAAAGATTGAGCCCGCCTTATCGACACAGGCAAGGCATTCCATAACCTCACCGCTTGAATCGTGAAAGAATTGTCATAGAAGGTGGTGGAATGCATCGGCATGGCATTTGACATGTTCGTGCGATGTGGACGTATTTTTATGATTTATCGCAGAGTAAGAGTCAATCATTAGTTTTATGAAAGATTCATAAGCGACGGGTTGGAAAGTGGAAACGGTTGCTTCTCGCCAATCTGTAGGTAGGTAGATCTAAGGATGGAAACTAGACACAGAATCAATGAAATTGTAGAGACAAAACCGTTAAACTTACAGAAGCAATTGAAACATAAAAGTAAGGTTACTTTAGTTTTCGCTCAAAAGAGGACAAACTCTTAAAGAAGCACAAAAGATAGATAATTAACTGCTATCAAAAGCTTAATACCTACGCAGTCAATCATTTGAAATGAAGGTTGAAGCATACCTTACCATTTGTAATAGTTTCCCCTCTTACTCAAACAGAGCTAGATGGACGGTCCAGCACCCGCAGTGAAATACGATACGACCACAGCAGCCGAAGCAACAATACCTATAAATTGGAAGTCAGACATCGACTATTTATCGACATTTTCACATCACCAGCTAGAGTTGTATCGCTGGCACGACGCCTCGGGTCGCGAATCGTTTGCGTAACAATCGTCCCTTGTCCGCGCATTCCTCCGCGCACGACTCCCAGCCATTCTGTCGTGTCCATTCGGCGCTGTACAACCACGTTCCGAGACAATTGCTTCAAGGAAACTGCGATGTATAATGAACATTGAACCAAAGCCGTCCAAGGTACAGTTTCGCCTGTGCTGCCTTCATTATTCTCCGGTGCGGAGTTGTAGACTGCAGTCACAGTTCAAAAACGGCGATCGTAAGAATAGGCGGAATTGTAAAAACAAACTACGCTAACCGAAATGCAAAAGTCTTAAAAGCGCGAAGAAAGGAAATAACCTCGGAATAATACCTTGAAATACACAGAACTTGGACGCTACAACCTTAGGAGGACCGTATCCCATTAGGTTCTATGTTCTTAAGCCACTCGGTTCATAGGGTGTCGCAGCATTAAAATAAATTAAGACAATAAAGTGTAAGATTTACCACGCTATGTGCGTTTATTCTAGACAAGTTATGAACATTACAATACACAACATTTTCTAAAGCATATTTTCTTGTGCAAAGATCACATTTTATGCATTTGGAGAGAATCTAGAGTTATTGTAACCAAAACTATCCCTTTAGTTAGCTCTAGTCTTAACTCTCCATAACCATAACAAAAAGAACAAGATTACCAATTTTGACTTTACATCTTAATCTTCCTTTTCCAATATTCTCGTCTTTAAGGCCATGCAGAATAGTATCTTCTTTCTTCTATATTTCTATCCAGTAATAGCGTTTTTATCTATTTTACGAATTGTCAGAAGTCAGTAAATCTGTATCCAGTCTTGCCATGAAGTTCCGTGTTACCCTGTTAATGTGTTGCGGAGGTCTGGTAGGCAGCCGCTCCAAGTAAAATACTGGCTTCCAGTCAAACTGGATTTAGCTGATAAATCCGGTTTGACTGGAAGCCGACCCCAATATAGTTGAGAAAAGGCTAGGCAGATGATGATGAATAAGTAGTGTTTTTATCTAACACTAGTGGACGTCACGCGGTTTCACCCGCGTATTTCCCGTTCCCGTGCGAGTACGGGGATAATATATAGCCTATGTTACTCCCTGATAATGTAGCTATCCAATGCTAAAAGAATTTTTCAAATCGGTCCAGTAGTTTCGGAGCCTATTCAATTCAAACAAACAAACAAATCTTTCTTCTTTATAATATTAGTATAGAAGTATAGATATTGGGCTGGAGCTGGACCAAGATAGGCAAAAATGAACCGGCAGAAAGAAAGCCTTTACCCTGCTGTGGGACACTACGGGCTGATAATAATAGTACCTCGTAATTCAAACCGTCTAACGGGACCTCTACGAGTTCCCATCGGCCTCTAGTGTGACTTCCAAAGGTCCGGGACTCCAGGGTCCCGAGAAATGTCCAAGACGTGGAAAACATAATATTATTTTTCCACCACCGCACATTTCTTAGCAAATATGTTGTATGATTGTCGCCATCTTCTAACGGTGTTTGATGACCGCGCATCACCGTCACGTCATGATTTCCTGGTCATTACGCTGCGCCTGCGACGATGAGTTGCAGGAAAAACGTGATCGGTATGTAAATGTACTTATGTGTGAAGTTTTTGGTGAGAAACTGTTCATTTATAAATTCTGTTTTGTGAAAGTTGTTACGATTTTGTTACTAACCTTTTTTAAAACTATTAGTTTTTTTATGAACTTGGGTTCCTAACCTATAGTGTTCTTTGCAAATCTCACTTGTAGCGGCATCAATGCTGCCACAAGAAAAACCAACGGAGCAAATCTACATCGCAACAAAAAGAACCGCAATACTATCTATCCATATAGTAGCGAACTACTAAAACAAAATTCTGATCGCGCAAGCAGAGTTTACCGTGCGATTTGAACATATACATTAGCCCGAATATCAACTATCGGGCAGTTGCCCACACCGGACACAACGACTGTCCGGTCGGAGGATCCTCCCTTTTCAATGGAGGTTTGCGGGACTTTACTCTCTGTTCCGCATATCTCTAAACTCTTATCGCAATGAGGTTTGCTGTAAGAGAACCCAATTCTGGTTAAGCTCAACTATCCTATTAGATTTGTGTCTGTATGTTTAAGAAGACTAATGTCACACAAATGCTAAACTCGTTTATGTCCTAGGCTAGCTGTCCTCTCGCGTTCGGCCCTGGTTCAAGCCATGGTCCGGAGCGAGGAGACATGGGAAGCGGTCACCTCCTTCTGCGAAGCAGTAATGCTAACGAAGGAGGAAGCCGAACGCGTGAGAGAGAGGGAAACCTCACGCCCCAGCCGCCGCAACAGAAGAAGACGCCCCGGGCGTCGGGAGTCGCAGGGCGATTCTCGGCCACCGTAGGCGAGGGCCTGCGGACGGTGAGCATTGGGTGGCTCGCCGTCCAATCAGAACCAGGCCCGGGTCGACGGCGCGCTGTGTTCCACGCGCGCCTCAAAGACCTGTCAGCATAAAAGACGGGGCCCGCTAGGGCCAGTGCTTGCTGGGGCTGCGGACTTTGTTCGAAAGAGTCACCGTGGACCTGGATCGCAAAGGGCACTAGGAGGAACACGGATGGGTTTTAGTCAGTAAGAGTCTGACACTCCCTTCTGCTTTACCCAGAGCGGGAGGAGTCATTTGATGATTTCCCATACTAAAAAATAGGCCTCTAGCTGGATCATGGATTCATGGCGAGCGCTTTAATTACCTACCAATTATAACTTCAGTATTACGGCCTAGACGATTAAATGTTTATTTCTCATTGAACTCAATCGGTGACAGACACCGTAGTTACTGCTGTAGTTAATATTTTACAGCCTCATGCACTTGGCTTTGAATATTGCAGGAATGAAGCAATTCAATTTACACGAGCATTTACACTCGTAATTTCAATATGAGGCTTTTAATGTGGAACTGGCTTGTACCAGAATCCAAGTGTTATCCTGTATACCTCAACAAAGTAAGCAGGGTTGTGTAGAAAATTTATTCTACATTTTGTAGGGAGCGATCCTATTATCATTCCACCTCCGCTTACCGCTGTCTACTGCTAGACATGGTCTCTCCAAGGCTGCGCTACAGCACCTGGTCTTCCACCTGTTGCATCCTGTTTCTTTTAAACATTTTTCAAGTCCTGCAATGGAGACCTCGCAGCAATAAGTGTACTGTGGGATGCTGCCCAGTTAGATTGACGCGCAAATTCAGTACCTAATCTAGCTGTTTCTAAGGAACTCCTAATGAAAATTAGGTAACTACCTACACTTCGTCCGACCTGGTGATCGAACTCAAGCAAGACCTCAGGCTTGGCATTAGCGTTAGTGATGACAAGAGCAAATAGGCAGCAAAGTAGACGGGACCCGCTGGGGCCAGTGCCTGCCAGGGTTGCGGAATTTGTGTGTCCGTGGCCCCGGAACGCAGGGCATTAGGAGGAACACTGATGGGTTTTAGTCAGTAAAAGTCTGAAACTGCCTTCCGCTCCGTCCAGATTGGATGGAATCATGTGATAATATCCCAGCCTTAAAAAAAAAGTTGCAAAAATGACTTGGTCTGGAGACTCACCGAGAGAGATTTAAAGAAAGAAAGAAAATCGCATTAATTGGCACAACAGAAAAAACCTTACAATTTATCAAATACAATATTTATGTAGTAGATTATTGTGCCCAAAAGGGCCTCAGCTCAGCATATTGTCAGGCTTACATTGTGTTGCTACCTGACATTATGTATATACGAATGTTTTCACTTTATCTTCAAGTACAAAAAACATGTTGTTATCCATAATAACCTTATAATAATGTGTATTTTTAAGATACGATATCGCACAGAACAAGATTAAACTCGTGCCACGGACAATAACTAATGCGATCGAAAATGTCGTAAAATCACTAGTTTGCTGAGAAATGTACGCGCTGCACTAAATCGTATGTCAGATACGGAGAGAACGGCGTGGGTTTTGTATTTCAATTCCAAATCGGTATTGTACCATACTGGAAAGTCACATAGTGCTTTCTATATACCTAGCAAGGTATCGGAACGGAACTAGATTATTTTTTTTGTAAATAAGTATTCTGTTACCTTATTATAAAATCCTCTTATGATCCGTTTTTTGTGCACCCCCTTCAGAATTCAGAACTCATCCATGATTTTGATACCGAAAGTATTCTGTTTCCATCATTACCTACAGTTTATATCGATTGTGGAGTTTTCACTATTGATGCTTTATTTTACTCTTTAATTTCCAAATTACCTATAAATTTGTTTGGTTGGTACCCCTGAAATAAAAGATCTATGTACATCTTTTGTTCCGAAACAAGATCGCATTACCGGCCTCAGAAACTCATAAAAAGTCTCGCTCCTTGAATTAATAGTTCGTTAAAAACCTGCTGTACGCAGTTTATTCCAACCCGTTATTAGTTGCTGACAACGTAATCCATCTCCTCAACTTGCTATGTTTCAATAATTACTAATCAAAATGGCTGCGTTGACATTTTTATACGCACAGGAGTTGATTAAAATCGCTGAGGGTGCACGTCCTGCCCATCTTATGAGTAAAGTATCACAAAAAGAGCATAGACATAGTTGGTAGTTACATGGTTGATACCTTGATTCACTCATTAGGGGAGCCTATTCAAAGATTTCTTTGCCTTTCTTGCTGTTTGACACGCGGAAGCTCGCCAGAAGAATTTTATCTTATTAGGTGCGTGCCTCGAGCAGGTGTAATTTACTACTGCCGAAGAAAGATTTTGAGGCGCCAACTATGTTTCTTAAACCTTATGTTAATATTCACACTTATTTTAACCATCTGGAAGGTTTCGGTACATCTAGGTAGGTCTACGGTCCTTACAAAAAAAAATGGTTGCCTGTGAAGTCGACTGTTCTGAAAAACCGAAATTCTGAATGACCTGAAGTCCTGTTAAGTGCTGCAGAATCTGGTTGATCTTAGAAGTACAGAACCAGACAATTGAACTACTCGTATGTATTTGCAGTCGTGGACGTCTTACGACTAAAATGAAAATGATGTTTCAATTTATTAAAAACTAGTGGACGTCACGCGGTTTCACCCGCGTAGTTCCCGTTCCCGTGGGAGTACAGGGATAAAATATAATCTATGTTACTCCCTGATAATGTAGCTATCCATTGCTGAAAGAATTTTTCAAATCGGTCCAGTAGTTTCGGAGCCTATTCATTTCAAACAAACAAATCTTTCCTCTTTATAATATTAGTGTAGATGTAGAAAACCGGCCAAGTGTGAGTCGGACTCGCCCACCGAGGTTTTCGTGCAAAGTAGCTACAAATTGCTTTAAATAAAGAGTACATATTTTTTATGATTTAATTACAAATGTATAGTTTTCAGACTTTTCCCTAACCAAGTAGTATAAGACGGTATTATTTGCCAAGTTTCTTAGTTCTAGGTCAACGTAAAATACCCTGTGCATTTTGATTCCCTTGAGAGTGTCGAAATATACGTTTTTTGCGGCATAAACGACCGTATCTTTTTTTTTTACCTTAACTTAGTAGTCTGATTTTTCCACAGCTTCAAGGGGCTGTAGACTTGAGTATATGGTTTTAATTTCAACTCGATATCTCTACGCGTTCTCGAGATAAAGGGTCTTGACAGACAGACGGACGGACAACAAAGTAATCCCATAAGGGTTCCGTTTTTACCTTTTGAGGTAGGTACGGAACCCTAAAAAGCCCCCTTCTTTCAGCACATTCTTGGTAAAAAATATAGTTTACCTACGGATCTAATCAAACAGTCAGATGGTAAAACAGCGAAAACATACATACTTCGTTCTCGCGGTCCTTAAAAAAAATGCGGCGACGATCCGGTCCGGGCGGCCGCGGCACGTTGAATGCGGCAGATGAGCCCGCTTCACTGAATTCATTATCAATACTACAGTTATTGGAAGATGGGGCGGGAAAGTGTCTGTTATAAATATGTTGGAATAATGTAGCTTCTTCATTTATAGTGTGTCTTTACGACTGGGTAGCTAAGGTACCTTCGTCCACACCCTTTCGCAAAGGCTTTGGGTCTGCTGGCAATCTGACAAGCCTTTTTCCAACTATATTGGTGTCGGCTTCCAGACCAACCGGATGCAGTTCAGTACCAACATTTTACATGAAGCGACTGCCTGCCCTCAACAACGGAATACCGTGGAAACTCTGTAACCTTTGGCAATACTGGTGGCAGATTTTTTGACTTCTGACTATCCTGGTAGCGATTGTCAAAGATGTACAAAAGACCGCCGGGACTAACGATTTAGTGCTTTCCAAAGCACGGAGGAATCTCGGTATGTTACTGCTGGCAGTGGAGACTATATTAGCTTAGATCTTCGTTGTTGATTTAAGATCGGCGGCCGTTGATCGCTAAAACCGAAGACCACAGAGTAAAGAGACGCCTCGGCAACGACTGCTAGAGACAACAAGGTCAAAACTCTCATAACAAACCCCGCGTGTCTTTAAGAGGAAATGCTGGCGGCGAGACTTTGTATGTAAAAAGTCATAATTCGAGGTTTGGCTCTCGACTGTTTTCTCCTCTAACATTGGACCGATATAAGAGATATTTCACAAACTGAATAAGAAGGATATATACCTACTGTGTCCCTCGGATATATACCTACTGGCTCTCGACAGTTGTCTCCTCCAATATTAGACCGATTTAAGAAATATTTCACAAACTCAATAAGAAGGATATAATATACGATTTCCCTGTTTTCCTTTTTTGATTAATAGTGGCCAAATTTGTACACTAGGGCTCTGTTGGCAGCGATTTATCGGTCAATTTTGAGCATTTTGTGAGAGTTCTAGTGCTTATACGGTTAATAAATCATCAAAAAGGAAAACATAGGGAAATCGTATATATCCTTCTTATTGAGTTTGTGAAATATTTCTTAAATCGGTCTAATATTGGAGGAGACAACTGTCGAGAGCCAAATCTCGAATTATGACTTTTTACATACAAAGTCCCGTCGCCAGCACTTCCTCTATGTCACTATTTACTCATAGAAATTGACGGCTCGTGACAATAATTCTGAGAGCTGAAAATTGTGCTGAGCGCACATTGCACGGACACGAATTTGGAGGTAACGGAACAGAGAGTAAAGTTCCGCAGAGCTCCATTGAAAGGAGTGGATCCTCCGACCAGACGGTTGTTGTGTCTGGTGTGGGCAACTCATGCCCGATAGTTGATATTCGGGCTGATGAATATGTTCAAATCGCACGGTAACCTCTGCTTGCGCGATGCAGGATTTCGACGTAGTAGTTCGCTGCTTGTTGGATAGATGGCGTCGCGGTTCTTTTTGTTATGATGTAGATTTGCTCCGTTGGTTTTTATTGTCGCGGCATTGATGCCGCTACACGAACATTTTTTTTTTTTTTTTACTATTGATAGGCACGCGTTTGACCACTATCTCACCTGATGGTAAGCGATGATGTGGTCGAAGATGGAGCACGCTTGCCTAGAAGTAACCTATTCACTCTTGACTTAAAGACTCCCAGGTTGTAGCTATCAGGAAACACAGACTCCGGCAGGGAATTCCACTCCTTAGCTGTACGCACTATGAATGTGTTCCCAAAACGTTTTGTGCGCGTGGGTGGGATGTCCACCATGTACCGGTGGCGCATCGGCGTTCGTCTTACTTGACATTACTACATGTGGGGAGTATCTAGTCGCTGCCGGCGGCGGTAATTCTTTGCTCTATGGTACTAATAAATATACGAAATAATAAGAACGAGGCCTTTGAACTCTTTACTGATGAAATTCTGCGAAGTAATTTAACAATATCTACGAAATCTTTCCACTCTACGGCAAAAAGCTTGATCGTGACAATATCTTTGAATATCAGAAAGCTCTAACAGCAATAACCTCATTTAAACGAACAGGTGCGCGAACATAACTTGTTCAATTCTGTACTTTATGTCCTACGAAATAAGAAGCTTTGAAATTGCAGATATAATTTTTATAATATACTCGTTTGGATACAGGGCGAACGCTAGGTTTAGAACGATTTAGTATCCAATTAGGAACGTTGGTCGCAAATCTTGTGAATGAACAGATAAATATTAAACTAAGGACGAAGAGATTTAAAAATCGTATTTTACAACTTGAATAGGTAATTTAAAAGCTTAAGTTTTAATTACTTGTTTAAACGGGGCAATAAAAAATCTCAGAGTCTACCCCCTACAACGCTTACGCAAAGCATGGATAGTGAACTCCATCAATTATAATGAAGGATGGCGATACTTTTAAAATTAATAGGTGCACACGGAAGTTTTAATTTGTACCTATCTTCTGCCAGTAGCTTCGCCCGCTCGTTATTTTCGGAAACTATCCCAAAGGATTTTTACCTGACTGCGCTAGAAGGAACCCCTATGTAGGTATTGTAGGGCACACCACTAGGGCTTCTTGAACGCCCCCGGAATCGATTCAATAAAACAGCCTTTAAGCGATTTAAGAGATTATTATATTGAGCTGGTGCTCTCAAGAAAAACTTTTACAGAACTGTCGTAAAAACAAATCAATCATTATATGTCAATATTTAAACCTATTCTAAATTCCTAATTCTTCTAAAGCTTTTTTAATTATTAAATTGACGGAGGTTCCCGGAGGGTGAGCCATCCAAGGAGGATGTATCACATGAGCTACGCCCTCACGAATAGAAGATACTAGGAAAGTCTTCCTGTAATCTTTTATTCCAAGCTTTGGAAGAGTTAAGGAGGACCAGGAGTTCCTGCCTATGGGTAGAATGATCGTAGACAGGGTTGCATATGCTTCTATAGAAGCAGCTTCAGTCATGTCCTGCGATAAGCATTATTCTTTTAAATTCTAATGCGCCATTTGCGCTGAACAAAAACGCAGACATGCTGAAACCCTACTGCAGTAAAACTACCCTAAAATCTGCAGCACACCGCCAAACGTAAACAAAATGATGTGACAAATCACATCCATCCAGAAGGGATTGACCTCTCGAAAGCTACCTTAACTAGTCTACGCGGCAGCCAGACGGTTAAGAAGCGAAGGTCTATTCTGTCAAAGAATTAACTCCTAACATCGAACTCACTCCAGTAATTCAAAGTCTGTTAGAAAATATATGGACTGAAATTATTTGCCTCCATCGAACAGCTCAACCAATGGTGACAACCAGCCACCCCTTGCGAAGGCTATGCCCCGTATGCAAAGTTGGTATCACCGCCCATGGAGTCCTTCAATTGCGTTACAGTGGACGCTGAAACCTTAATAGAAATAAAAAACTGGAATAACTTCAGCCTAGCTAAATATCGATATTAATCGCGACCTTCTCTTCTCCACCCGGCAGCATCATCGAAGTAGTCTATCATCATCCGTATTCCAACATCACATGAAAAAGAAAAACCGATTAATAAACTATTCAACATACTAAACTAAAATTATGTTTTGTTTACATAAATATGACATAAATGATTTGACATCTTGCTTTTTCCTACCATAGATCCGTTTTTTTTTTAAATTCTTACGTAAAATGGTTTCAACCTATTCACATGGACAATATCTCTGAATCTCCTGTTGTTAGGTTTACTTATCACATAATTTACTTCTGAAACCCGCCTAACAATTTTGTATGGTCCTTTATACAACCTACAAAGCTTCGTGCTTCTACCTATATGTCGCCTAGGAGTATAAACCATTACCAATTGATTTACTACAAAATTCCTGACTTTCGCCTTATCATAAATAGCTTTCTGTCGGACCTGCGCCTTTTTTATATTATCTATGGCACAACGTGACAGCTGACTTTTCAGACTATGACGTCCTACAAAATCTAATGATTGATGCTGTTCCCCAATATTTATCGTTAAATCTGTAAGAAATGATGGTTCCTTAGCATATAATAATACGTAAGGTGAAATCTTGGTGCTTGACTGCTTACTGGTATTATACGCAAAACACACGAGAGGAACATAGCTACACCAATTTCTCTGATCCGTAGCAACATACATGGACAACATTTGGGTTAAAGTCTGGTTAAAACGTTCGACCAGACCGTTCGATGCGGGGTGAAATGCTGTGGTGAAGCGTGACTTCGCCTCGAAGAATTCAACAGTGTCCTTCACCAAGTGTGACGTAAAAACCGACCCCCTATCCGACACTATTTCTTTTACACCACCATACCTACAGAAGATTTCTTCAATTAGGAACTCACTAATTCTTTGTGCCGTCGCTCTAGGAACCGCCTTGCAGACTGCATATCTCGAAGCATATTCTACACTAACGGTAATATACCAATTACCTTTCATCGACTTCCTAAAAGGCCCTAGAACATCAATGCCTACTTTCTCCATCAAATGGTTCACCTGGACTGGCTGTAACTGTGCCAACTGCTTACATTTCTTGCGCTCCTGACATAACCGACAACTTCTCACATATTTATCTATCTTCCTCTCAGCATCCTTTATGTAATATCCTGCTCGAAATTTACCTAACGTCTTGGCTAGACCTAAGTGACCACCTGACCATGGATCATCATGCAATTCCCTTAATATCTCCTTCAGCAAACAACCCGGGATCACTATCAACTCTCGAACCCTATTCAATCTCCTTGCTTGTTTACATAATACACCATCTATGACACTAAAACCTTTGAGTGTACTTCCACTACTAGCTGCCAGTTTATCAAACCAACCTCTACAAAATTCATCTCGCAGCTGCTCATCTCGCATCCTCACAACCTCTATCCTATACAACTGCATGCCATCCTCTAACTTTTTCTCGGACAACTTTGACTCCTCCTCCTTTTCCTCGGCTAAGGGATTCCTACTCAAAAAATCCGCTATGACGTTGTCCTTCCCTGCACAATGCACTATGTTGAAATCATATGCCTGGATACACAGCGACCACCTAGCTAACCTTCCATTCATATCCTTTCTGCTCCTTAACCAACATAGGGCTTTGTGGTCAGTCATCACCTGAAAAGTCAAACCCCATAGAAAATGTTTGAAATAATTCAATGCCCATACCAAAGCAAGACATTCTTTCTCCGTGATTGAATATTTCTTTTCCCCATCGCTTAGCTTCCTTGATGCATATGAAATAGGAAACATTACCTCTTCACCTTGCATGAGACAACAACCAACTGCTTCATCACTGGCATCTACATACAACCTAGTGACCATGTTTTTATCAGTTGAATAAAAATGCAGAATAGGTGGTGATTCCATTATCTTTATAATCTTTCGAAATGCTTCTTCTTCCTTACTACCCCAAACAAACGCTTTATTTTTTTTTAAAAGCTTTGTTAGTGATAATACAATCTGTGCAAAATCACTAATAAACTTTCTATAGTATGAAAACAACCCTAAGACGGATTTAACTTGCTTTGCGTTTTTTGGTGTTTTCAAAGTTTTTAAAGATTGTAATTTCTTATTATCGGGTCTGACACCATCTCCTGATATCTCATGTCCCAAGACTGTAATTTTATTATACCCAAAACTACACTTGCTTGGTTTTAAGGTAAGATTTGCTTTCTTTAAACGTAACATAATCTCTTCTAACGATTCAATAAATTCATTAAAATTATTTCCCCAAACCAAAATATTATCTACATAACAAATGGCCTTTTTATATTTTATTCCAGCCAGTACTTTGTCCATGACTCTTTGGAAAACAGCTTGACTTGTTTTAAGTCCAAAAGGTAAAACATTGAATTCATATAAACCTGAAGAAGTAATAAATGCAGTTTTATGCTTATCTTCTTCACACAATCTATGTTGCCAATAACCTGAATTTAGATCTAAATCTGCAAAATATTTGGCTCCCGATAAGTATATCATAATATCCTCAATAATCGGTAATGGATAGCTATCTGTTATCACCTTTTTATTCAACTTCCTATAATCTACACAAAATCTCCACGACTGGTCTGGCTTCTGCACCAGTACTACCGGGGATGCATAAGCACTTCTGGATTCCCGAATAACTTTATTAGCCAACATTTCCTTGACTTGTGTATTTATTATGTCTCGCTGCTTGGGTGAAACCTTATATGGTGGGTGATGAACTGGTATATCATCTACAGTTCTAATAGTAATTTCTTCTATGCTACAACTACCTAATTCAGAGGCCTTAAAAGCGAAGTTATCTCTGTATAAGGTAAGAAGGGTTCTCAGTCTGTTTCTTTTCTCCGAGCTTAAACCTAAATTAACATCAAGTTCATTAACTACATCAGCATTAGCTACTTTCGATAAAAAATTATCATCACAGTTTTTAACTAAATTCAAAAAATATAAATAATCAGTTTCCGATACAGAATTAAAACTCTCTTCTCCCTTAGATCCACGAACCTTCATAATGTTGTTATTTGGAATTATTTCATTATTATGGTCATGGCACATCACTTGCGATTCTGACATAGCATTTTGTTCAGTACATTTGTGAAAATTTATACAACATCTTCCCATTAAAGTAATACACCCATTAGAAAAATCGATAACTGCTTCGTATTTACGAAAGAAATCCTGTCCCAGGACTAATTTCTGGTTAATGTTTTTAATAATCAGGAAATCATTCACAGAGACACTAGAGTCCACTATAAAACTTATCGTCGTTTTCCCGACAACTTCTAAGCATGATCCCGATATTGACTTCACAAAATGATTTGCCTTGTCACTGGTATGATTTAGATTGAGATTCAACGCATATTGATCTGATATACACGAAATTGATGCTCCGGTGTCTATCAGAGCAGAACAGGCTTGATTATCTATTGTAATGTTAATAAATGGATTGAGGTCACCGCATTTGCTATTTTTCCTTAGGAGTTGATCTCTTTCGGACACAGCCTGCAACTCCACTTCATTATTTATCGACTGTGTCCTTACGCGTTTGGGTGGCCATCAGAACGTGGGCTTCTTGAGCTGGGGGTAATTGGAAAACGGTTATTTCTATTATCAAACCGACGTCTCGGCCGCAAATTATACCTCGGAGTGTGATACGTATCCGTATCACCGGCTAGGTTTGGCGTCGATCTTGCAGCAGTCTGCCCCGGGCTCGTTGGTCTCGGTGAAGTTGGGTATCTCTGACTTCCGGCTGGAAAATGATCAAAACTGACCCGCGGAGGGTGCAACGAAAAATTTGCCCGGTCGGGCTGTGTCTCCTCAAATATTTCTTTTATTTGGTCAATGGTGGCACGCAACTCAGCTTTTGAGTTATATAATCGGGTCCCCAGCTTTAATTTATAATGCATATTTATACCCTTCAAGAAAATCTTAATGAATATCTTTTCGTCGGTAATTCCGGACTGTAATCCATAATCAGCCAGTCTATAGAAAAATGCGACTATGTCTTCTTTAGTGTCTTGACGCGCATTGTAGAATTTCTCAACAAAATCTATTCCTGATGGGAATTCAGACTTCAGGCTGTCGCAAATCACCTTAAATGACACCCCTTCTTTGTACGTAAATTTGAAAAAAGCTAGGGCCGGGCCGTCCAAATAAGCACCCATAATGAGGGCTAAATCACTCTCCGGCCATCTATTAATGGCTGCGATTTGGCGAAACTGTGTAAGGAAATCGTCGAACGAGCAGGTGGAACCCGTACCCGTGAAGGATACTACTTTCGCCATCTTGCGAAATTATATTTATTTAATAAAAACCACTTATCTTTATACTTATCCAGGCGTAGAAATTTCGCCTGAGCATCACTATAAAATGGGGGTCTTCATGCACTTTTTTTACGCAGTGCATACGCGAAATTATCTTTATACAGTGTACGCCCTGTATACGCGAAAAACGTACTTTTCTATTTATTAAGTACCCGGCGCCGCCGCCACATGTAGGGCACACCACTAGGGCTTCTTGAACGCCCCCGGAATCGATTCAATAAAACAGCCTTTAAGCGATTTAAGAGATTATTATATTGAGCTGGTGCTCTCAAGAAAAACTTTTACAGAACTGTCGTAAAAACAAATCAATCATTATATGTCAATATTTAAACCTATTCTAAATTCCTAATTCTTCTAAAGCTTTTTTAATTATTAAATTGACGGAGGTTCCCGGAGGGTGAGCCATCCAAGGAGGATGTATCACAGTATATATATTTCTTTGGCACGGTCTGCCTAACCGGCTTGATGGATCTTCGCTTGAGAGGTGTCGTTAGATTCATCTTGATTGTGAGAGTGACACTGACACTTACTGATATAAAAATTAAAATGGCCGATTTTTGGCGTCATATAAGGTCTTTAAAGATTTTATTTTCCTCAAAACCTATCGAGTGTTTGTGTGAGTATGTTTTCGCGCCTGCATTTCATAGTAGATAAGACAAACCGCATTTAATTGAAGTAGCAAATCTGGGTAGGTTCCATTAAATGCGCTGGCGCCACTGATATAGCGATTACTTAGTTAATTGCTCGACTTCATAAGTTGATATGTCGCAAACCGAAGTTTAGTTAAGTCTCAATGTTGGGAAACTGTATCTGATAACTAGATACAAATATCTTGGAAATTCATTCGAATGTCTACGAATTAGAAATCCTTTAGGATAATTTAATTCTCCTGTAGATAGCTACGCATAGGACAACGATGACTTAGCGTTTTTCTTGTGGCCGCCACTGTTGTGTCTTGCGCTCAGGAGTTGCAGTGGTTGGCTGCAATAGTGTGGCAGGGCTTGGTCGGCCGAAGCGTGACTTACGCAGAAGCAAGTTTCGATAAAACGGTGCAAGCGTCCGTGTCGCTCGTTGCCGAATTCAGTCGATAAATACACCAGACCAAATCTGTTAATAAACTGAGTCATTGCACGATTGCACCTGCTTGCCGAAGTTGTATTATCCTCGTGATGTACCTAAGGAAACCTTTATAGTTACGGTAACAAACACTGCCAATACCTAGACACTACTTAATTCTAAGAACGCATCATTAAAATTCGCATGACTTCCTGCAATGTTACCAGTTTCTTAACGTATAAAAACAACGCACCTTTTTCTATTTATTGGAGCAGAAAATGATCGAGTCCCCATTATGGCCGTCAGCCGTTGGTTCACCTCATCAGTTCTGTTATTAAAAATGTCGCAACTTCAGCTATGCGTTAATTAAAATCGCCCAGACCCTTACACTGGTCTGATTGGTCCTGGCTATATAAAAATGATAATTTATCAGTCAGGTTTATCTAATGCTTATGAATTATTAATTTTTTATTCAGGTTTTTCTGTATAAAACTTGGGAAGATGGTAAAAATATGGGAAGCTATTCTATTTTATGCGAGTGCATACCTATTTGCGACTCGTTACCTTGTCAGAACTAGTTAACAAAGCAAGAGCTACGCGAAACGAATAAAAATCATCGTTCCTGTTGGTGAGAAATTTTGAAAAAGCGTCGTTAATATAAAATCAACATTAACTTTTATGCAGCTCAGTCTGCTGAGTGCTAAAAACATAAACTTAATAATCCGAGAAGTACTTTGCCACAAAACCTAACGTACATGCAATGTAGACAGTTATTGCAGTTGATGCCCCTATGAACATAAATGTTCAAGTACGTGAATCCATAAAATAAAGATGTGGTGTTTAAGCCGGTATTCTGAATATAAGAATAATGTTGCAACCCTTGTTACAGAATGGATGCACAGCGTTGCAGCGTGCGGCAGCGGACGGCCACGTCGAGGTCGTGCAACTGTTGCTGCAACACGGCGCCGATCCCAACAAGCAGGATAATGTGGTAAGAGCCTTATTAGTGTATTGTTAAGAACTTGTTACATACTCTGTCTGTTTAGTAGTTCATCAAGACCTATGAATGTTAATCATCATAACACAGTTAATCATCTAATTCAGAAACCATCGCGAATCCAGAAATTCACTCTATTTAAATATTTAATGTTATTAAAATGAATTTGCAGAGCTGGAATATCGTTCCTCCCTCTGTGACTATTATGCCAACTATCTTGTGCTAGGCCTCTGATTTATTCAGATGTAACAGAGTATGAATACCAGTTCTACATGGACCGATCGCTCCTTTGTAAACAATTTAACAAAATCCATCTAAGTAATTTTAATTATTTTTTATTATCAGCCAATTCTGCCCCAATGCAGGGCCAAAGCATCCTTTTTCTTTTTATTTACTATAGATAGGCATACGTTTGACCACTGTCTCACCTGATGGTAAGCGATGATGCGGTCGAAGATGGAGCACGTTTGCCTAGAAGCAACCTATTCACTCTTGTCTTAAAGACTCCCAGGTTGTAGCTATCCGGAAACACAGACTCTGGCAGGGAGTTCCACTCCTTAGCTGTACGCACTATGAATGTGTTCCCAAAACGTTTTGTGCGTGTGGGTGGGATGTCCACCATGTACCGGTGGCGCATCGCCGTTCGTCTTGTGGTCCGATGATGGAACGGGCTTGGCGGAATTAAATCATGCAATTCCGTCGCACACTCCCCTAAATGCAACCGATAGAAAACCGACAGGCCAGCAACTTTTTTCTTTTCTTTTTTCCTCCCTGCAAGTATTGCATCTACAAGTACATAAACCATTAATATTTTCAGCACGGCAACACCGCGGCGCACGAGGCTGCGTGGAAGGGCTACTCGCGCTGCGTGGCGCTGCTTGCGCACTCGGGCGCCGAGCTGCGCGCGCGCAACGCGGCGGGCTTCGCGGCGCTGCACCTGGCGTGCCAGAACGGACACAACCAGTCCTGTCGGGAGGTGCTGCTGGCGGGGGCGCCGCCGGATTTGCAGAATAATGTGAGTACAATTTCCGAAGCATTTTTTAAACTGTTCCAATATGGTAACATTTTGTAAGGAAGGTCGTAATGTTTGTCTCTAATGAAATTAATCGAAGGAAATGGATTTTTGAAGAGAAACTTACCAATCTTTATTTTATAAGACACAAGTAAATATCGCCTATCGGAGGGTCAACGCAAGATCCGCTGCTTCAAAAAAGCTCGCCATATCTTCTCTGCAGTAGCAACAACCCCACAATTTGCACAAATTTGTATTATTAATTTAATGTCTTCACTTTCCAGTATGGCGACACGTCTCTCCACACGGCGGCTCGGTACGGGCACGCCGGCGTCACTCGCATCCTCATCTCCGCGCAGTGCAGAGTCTCCGAACAGAACAAGAACGGAGACACAGCGCTACACATCGCCGCAGCCATGGGCCGAAGAAAACTAACCAGGATACTCCTCGAGGCGGGCTGCGACAAGTCCATACGCAACCACCAAGGAGAGACGGCAAGAGACATAGCCACCAGAAAAGGCCTAGAAGAAATCATCAGCATACTAAACACCCCCGTAGCCAAACAAGCCAAGAAAAAACACAGAGATAAGAGCAAAGAAAGAACACTTGACGAACCCGACGCAGGCAAAAAGAAAGAAAAGGAAAAAGACAAAGTGAAGGACAAGGATAAAAAGAAGAAAAACGTGCACTTCGAAACACCTCCACAAGTCCAGTGGTCCCCTTACGGCTGTCATTACTACCCCGACCCAAAGTTCTTCCCCAAACCGAAACTAAGCTCGCTACCCACCGAACCACTAAGAAAAGGCGAACAGTACTATTTAGATTTGGCTGGAAACATTAAAAAGGGTCCCATAGGAGCTGGCTACACTTGCTACTGCGCGCCGTTCTTCAAACATATGGAAGATAAACTAAATGAAGACAAGAAAGATTTGAAGAAGCATATAGACAAAGCTCACGACAGGCTAGATCAAAAGGTAACAGATTTGGAAATGAAAACGCAAGGACAAATTTCAGAATTGACGAGATTCGTAGCAGCTGAAAGAGCCATGTGTAAGGAAAGGCATAAACATTTGGAGCATTGGTTGACAAGAGGCATGATGTTCAGAGCCTCGGAAAGAGTGAAGAAATTAGACTTCAGTCCTAAAGGCTCCTTAGATATACCTCCACTCAAACGTACGAGAAGCTTAGAGTTATTAGATGCTGATACAGAAGAGTGGAACAAAGTGCACAGGATAATAAAGAGCTTCAATAAAAACGCTGAACACTACGAAACTAATGCCAAAGACCTGAACGTTAGCAAAGCCACGTCTAAGAGCACAGAGATCTTGGACAGTAGAGAGCCACTCAGTCCTAGACGAAGGTATCTACTGAAGAACTCCAAGAGCAGCGATCAGTTAGACGCTGGACCCAGCAGGCTTTCGATACCTCCGTTTTCTAAGAATAACCAGGAAATCCATCATCAGAATGTCACAGCAGAAATTCATGTTAAAGCGAACAAAATGTCAATATCACAATCACCAATGTCAATGGAAGTAGAAAGCTATCACAATCAAAGGTATCGCTCACCCAGTCGACATTCTAACACGCACTCTGATGCTAAGTCACCGAGCAGTAGTCACAAACAGCCCAGCGACTTAGAAGAAGATGTTAGAAGCCCGAAAGACCAAAATGTGCCTTTATGGAAGAGTCAGGTGCTACAGAGAACAGCAGATGACATGAGAAAGAGGGTAGCTTTTGAGAAGGAGATGGCTGAAGTCATGTCCAGAACAAATAAGTCTTTAGACATATCACAAGATGGTTATGTGAAACTAAGAAAGCAAGGCAGCTATCAGAACGCAAATGAGGTGGAAAGAGAGCAGAGGAAATCGGTTCAGGAATTAGTGGCGCAAGTGGAACAGCAAAGATGTGTATCGCCAGGTCCAGAAGCCATGACTAGGAAAGTACAGCCCACCGAAAACATAGAAACTGTACCGTCCACAAGCCAACAGAACCCCGGCATCCTGAAGATGCCACAACAACCTCAAAGACCAGCTCCAGTTTTAAAAGAGAAACCACCGAAGAGCAAACGGTTCAGCTTACATAATCTTATACCTTTTCCTACCAGAAAAACCTTTCAGAACCCACCGAAGGAAAATGGCAACAACTCGGAGAGTAGCGACGAGGAAGACAATCCAATTAGAAGTTCCATGCAGCCAGGGCCAATGAGGAACACCAACCTGCTGCAGACATTACCAATGCCGAATTTTGAGACCGTGTCGAAATCTCCATCGCCAGCTCAAATGTCGAATCCGAACCCGTACCCCCACGACTTACGAGCTATGATACCCAAAGACGCTTACTTTCACGACATCTCGAATAGGCAGATGCCGTATATGGACAGCGGTCTACCAGTGCCGCAGTTCCCTTGTCCACAGTACGACTACAATCAGTCAGGGTTGCCGAACCAAATACAACCGCGGAATAGGAACCCGTTGTACCACCATCAGACTGGGGTGTTCGATGCGATGATGCAAGACCACATCATGAGAGAGATGGAGCGAATACCACACTGCTACAGTGACCACTTGGATCAGAATACGGAAGTGGAGATAGCGAATCAGAATGACTTTCGGATGTGTTACGACCCGATGTACCCGAATTTTAGGGGGAACCCGCATGGAATGACCAGGAAACCGAATCCTGACCACAGTTTACTTCACAGTCGGCTGCAGTCTTTGGCGATCAACACCCATCTGACGGAGACCCAGAGTCAGACGGATAGGGAGTCGCACAACGATTCGGGTTATAGTACAAAGGTGTACGGGAGCTCTCAGGGGCCGTCACCAAGCTTGTCAGGCCATGCGGAGGGCTCCGATAACTTGTCTGGGCAAAGAGTTAATGTTGTGCCCAACGGGAAGATCATGGGAGGGCAGATAGGGGCGTCCAGCTTAGTTTGAGACGGAGATGAATGAGAGAACCGGAACTATGGTAAAATGGGAACAATTGAACTTGCCTTCTACAATTTAAAGACCATGTTATTCCTGTTTAGAAATCTGAAATTTAAAAACAGGTGATAAATAGGAATATTTTGAAAAGTAAAATACTGTAAAAAATTAAATGACAATTAGAACAACGTTTAAAATGGGGTGAAGCAAACAATTGTCAGCTGCTAGAATGTTTTGTATAAAATACCTCTTTGACGTAATATCGTGTTTAAGGCTATTATAACAATAAATTGCCGTGTCTATTGTATTGTGTTCAAATTTTGTACCTAGATTAATGTATCGAATATTAAAATATAGCAACAAAAAAATGTAATAAAAATCACAAAGCACGTTAACCGTGTTAATCTAAGTCACTTCTATCACAAACACACAAACTGACGAACATGTAACTCAATAATAAAATTTGCAAAAAGTACAAACTTAATGTAGGGTTTAACGATGCCATGTATCACAGTACTTGTAATTAATATTAAGTAGTTTTAAGTCTTGTTGTTTTTCTTTTAATTTTGTAAAATACTCATCTCACTTTGTTTGACCTGACTGCCCCAAAAGGAGGGTAATGTTTTTCAGTCAGGTTTTTGAAGCAGATTTTTGATGTGTTATTAAAGGGTGGAACTATTGATTGAACCTCATAATTTTACAGATAAGATTGCCTTCAGTTATGAGCTTATACTAATTAATAACTATTAGAACAGTAAAAATGGATTCTTGTCTTTTGTATTACATAAAATCCAGAATAATTATTATAAATATCACTGATATCTGACAAAAACACTGCACCTAAAATACTCACTTTAGAAATAAAATATATATCAGCTAGATTAAGAAAAGTTAGCTTTGAAAACCACACCCGATAACTGTATGTTCCACCCTGTTTGGTGTGCTGAATATGAAATGATTAAGAAAACGTAAAAATGTATAATGTAAATTAAGCATAATATAAAATTGAGCCTTATTTTATAGAAATAAAGTCACAAATTGTGTAGTCCGTGTAATATAATCTATATTTATTGTGTTGCATATTGTATCTGATTGATGGTTGATAACTTTGTACTGATTGATTGACTCTAATAAAACACACTTTTGAAGTGTCACGAACTAAACTATCGTGTTATTTGTGACTAGCTTAATCCCGCGGTTTTACTCCCGTGAAACCTATGACACTCGACCATAGAGCAGCACTATTTGTGAAATAATTTTCGTAAGTGGATCCGTGGTTCCAGAAGTTACCCTCTTTTTAGTGACAGTCAGGATGGCTGGACCAAACGAGATATGTACATGAGACTATGTGCACTATTTAATACCTATTTGCTACTATTTACTACCTATTATGAGATATTTGCTACCTTTGCGTTTAGAAAAATATCAAAGAAACAAAGTGGTCAACCATTCTGACGTCAGGTTGGCTGACCACTTCTAAGTTCTCATAGCTTTAGCGTTGTATTAACCGCGTTGTTAATGTAAATATTTAGTACCTTTTTGCAACCTTATATTTTTTACACAATTTTAAGAAGCTCCTTTAAAAAGTTATGAATTAGCCAATATCTCAAAATAGGTAGTAAATGGTAGCAAATAGGTATTAAATAGTGCACATAGTCTCATGTACATATCTCGTTTGGTCCAGTCATCCTGAAGTTCACTCGTTTTCGATATAAACATCAAAAAGTTTCAATATGTATATTGTAAATACTCTCAGGAACAATCAGTTAATTACTGGCGACCCAAAAACCTACCAAAAGCGCCACCCCCGATTACAGCTAGCAACTCGTGGCTTCTTTATAACGTACGTAACCGACGTAAAGTTCATTATGCTTTGCACAATTTCTTTATAAAACCTATATAGCCTCCATTCTGTGGCAATGAAAATTGAGCCTTAAAAAAGAAATCTTTATTTAAAACAAAATGTTTCATAACAATGAATTGTGTTTGGAGCCTCCTTTTAGACAAACAATGCCTGTGTTAGGAGGAAGAGCGGGACTCTAGTCGATAACTATTGGGCCTTACTCCATACAAACGCATTCCACTGTTTTCTTCGTGGATAATGCTGCTAGAGCAAAGATCGAATTAATACGTACTTCTATCATTTTCTTGTTTCCAAAATATAATTACTTAAAGAATTATGACAATCCTTAAACCCGAAAAAACAACCCGTTTTTACCGCCATGTTCAGACGACTATCAGACAAATTTGATAAGTTTTTAACAAAATAGAAAATAATAGAAGCGTAGATAGTCTTCCTCTAAATCTTGATATTTCATTTTTATACATAGATCAGTCTAGTTTTGAAGAAGAAAACAGCGGAATACAAAACGTCTTTTGGTCAAGGTTTTTATAGGTAAAATCAGCCTCTGCTGCAGCTGTCGCTTTCGCACTTTACTTGATAGGGCGCAGCGCGACGGCATCGGCAATAGTTTCTTCAAATACCTATTTTTCAAATTCCTCGCGACTAGAGTCCCCTCTTAATTATTATTAGAGTTTCCGTCTTTCTCTCCGCTCCATATAAATTAGGTTAACATTAGGCTAGATGTTAGTAAAAACAGCTAAACACTATCAATATCTATACTTTATTACTTATCAACAAAATACTATTATTCTAATTAACAGCCCGTCTCACTCCCCACTGGTTATCCCTATAAAAATCTGTCAACCTTGTATGATACAGCGGAACACCCGTCAAAGTGGCGGACCGAGCCCCCACAATCCTCACAGCTACATAATCCCCCGGCTTCGCCTGCCTCCTCCCTCCATCTTCAGCCAAAATCTCCGTCTGTTCAAAAACGACTCGCATATACAGCTCATTCCTTCCTAAAATGTTGCCAGACTTTTTCGCAGTCCCTTCGACTAGTACTAGGTGAGTGTTGCCAATTTCTGCTTCGTTGAGTATTTGGCATTTTCGTCTGTACAGTTCTAGCATTCGGTTGTGTCGTTCTTTTTTTATGAGTTCGGGTACATCGTCTTTGTAGCGGTGGTAGGCGGTGGTTTTCTGTAAGATATATTGTAAAGCTTAGTTACTTGGTAAAATATAACGAAAAGAGCATAAGAGTTATTCAGTTTGCAACGATTATTACTGCATAAACGAATTTCAACTTTACGTCCACGTAAATTATGTCGATTTCAAAATTAACTGTATTTCTGAAATGGTCTATTTTTTTTAATCTATATCTATACTAATCTTTACTAATATATAAAGCTGAAGAGTTTGTTTGCTTGAACGCGCTAATCTCAGGAACTGCTGTTCCGATTTGAAAAATTATTTCAGTGCTAGATCCATCCCATTTATCGACGAAGGCTATATATCATCACGCTAAGACCAATAAGAACGGAGTAGACGAAGTTGCGCGAGTCAACTAGTCTAACATAAACATATCTCTATGAGTAGACTAGAGACCCGCTCCGGCTTGAAATGAGTGCAGACTATATTCACAAACCTTTCTCGTTTGTTAGTGAAAACTGTATTAAAATCCGTTACGCGGCTTAGAAGAAGTGGAGAAACAGCCAGAGTTTATACTATTAAAAGTATATACTATTGAATGATGGGAAATGTTTAAGTTGTTTTATCAAAAACAAACATTTGTTTATATATTTCGAAACTAAACAATAAGACAAGATGCAAATACAGAATTAACGAAAATGTTGTTAGTAAAATGAAAAAAAAAGTATAAAATAAAGGCCATTGCAACGTTTTTATTTTAGTTAATTTCGAATTTTAACAAAAATAATGAATTAAAGTAACGTGAAACGGAACATATTTAAAAACGACAATCATTTAGTGACGTCAATGCTGTTATGACAACGAAAAGGCAACCTTATGTCTTTGAGTTAGGACAGTTCCTGACCAGTGGCAGACAGGAGTGACGTCATCGTCCGTTTTCACGCGAAAATTTAAACTGTCGGTTTAAAAACGCAATTTTGGCAATAAATTAAAGCGTCTTCATTTCTTATGTATGTGGTGGTCTATTCTAGATTGAGTTCTTTAAAATTAAAACAAAAATGAAAATATTGCATGTTCCCTATTGCGAACTAGTTTTACGCTCAACACGGTAGATAGTAGTAATTTATTCTGGTACGGTTCCTTGCGCTTTCATACCAGCAAGAATTTAGCTTGCAGTTATTATAGTAGCTCGAAGTATAAAATTTAGAAGATATTACTAAGGATCGGCGTAGATAGTGCATATTGGGTCAATGAACCTGAATGATAACGTTAATATGGAGATGCCCTGGGATTCCCGGTATTTTTCTGAATTTATGTATTAAATGAAGTTAAACTGTTTAAGATATCATGAGTACGCACGACGATGAATCAATCTACTCATTTCAGGTGTAAGCTGGCCCCGCGCGGTGTTGTTTGCCATAATACTTACTGGTCACGGGATTTGGAAGGCATATCCATGTAAAAATCAAACAGTCACTAAATGCCGGGAATAGCAATACCTACGCTGATCACTGGATATATCAGATACACATCAATCTTACTTCTCTCATGCTGTAGGGGAACAAGAATGCGATGTTGTAGTCCACGATCTCCATGAGGGAGAGCGTCTCCTGGAATTCCTCTTCCGTCTCGCCACAGAAGCCGCAGATCATGTCCGTTGACAGACCAACTGGAAAACAAAAACACATGTAACGGATATCCAAATAGATAACACCAATTTACGTTTACCTCTGAAAGAGAAATACATATAAAGCAAACTTTCAGAGTTTGAGCTTTCACAAATACCCTTAAATAGAATGGTAAATCATTTACGTATACAAGAAACAAGAACGGGCCCAGTATTGAGCCTTGGGGTACACCTAACTGAACATCTACACATTGGAACCTATTATGCAAATAAGAATCAATTACGTTAAGAGTTTAATTTGGGAAACCGTAGTGACGTAATTTACGCAAAAGCGTGTCATGGTATACGCATTCAAAGGCTTTGAAGAGATCACAGAAAACTCCAATTGCATTTTGTCAGTCCTCCCATGCGTTAAATATGTGTTTAAGGAGAGCAACACCCGCATCTGTAGTCGAAACACAAAAGGTCGTGCCTTTTGTAAAGCCAAATTGATAATTATGAAGGAGGCTTTTCATATTAAAACCTCTTAGTAATCAATCGTCAATCAACCGTCTTATTACAGACCTTCAGGTAGTGCTATTCATGCAAAGCTGACCGAAAGCTGCAGTAGCTTGTGCAATGTCAGCCTTATGCTATAGACGCTAGAGTCGAGTTTCACTTGTTACCTCCAGGTATAGTCCTTTTGACGTCTTCCACGAGCTGCAGATAGGCCGCTCTGGTGTACCCGCGACGCATTCTCTCCAACACAGCGGAGGAGCCCGACTGGGCCGGCAGGTGGAGGAGCTTACAGATATTGGGGCGCTCTGAGATTATTTGAAGCACCTGGGACGAGAAAATGGAAAAATTGTACTGATTTTGCGGCAGAATCCACATTCACGACCTCATCCCATTAGCCCCCTTCTACCATTGAACATCAAGATGCACTGCAAGTAACCATCCCTACCTTGTTGCTATTCCACCAATTCGCACTAAGCGTTTCCAAACGTCTTGTATGATGCGCACAGCAAAGGAGTGGAACTCTCTGCCTGCGTCTGTGTTCCCAAACGCATACAACCCTAATCTCTTCAAAGTTAAGAGTGAACGGGCTTCTTCTGAATAAGCTCGCTCCATCGTTGACTTTGTCTCTGTCATCTCTGACATAGACTAGAGTCAAGAGCAAACACATTTGAAACAAAAAGAAAAAAGAATGAAGTACAGTAAAAATAAACGAAAATGGAAAATGACCTTCCTTGGTGGACATCCCACCCATACGCACAACACTATAAACACCCATACAACATTGACAGCGCCGTTATGTCGTAACACTAAACGCGAGTTCTTTAAAAGATAGTTTTTTTTATTTGGGAAGTACCGTTACCGAGTTGGCTAAAAGAACTTACCTCTTCGGGAAAGTCCTTAGGATGAGCGGCAGTAAACCGTATCCTCATCTCTGGATCGACGGCCGACACCTTGTCCAGGAGATCAGCAAACCTCATTCCACCTTTCTTTGTTTTGTATACCGTTTTAAATCCTGTGAAGAGAATGATGGTCACTATGGATTTCGAGAGCAAACTTTACAGGAATGAAAACGCGGCGTATCATGAATTCAGTTTTAAACGGGACTTTTAAACTAAGTACGAGCTACTCTCGGGGCTCTGGAATGCAAAGGGCAACCGAAAGAACAGGGTAGTTTTTAGTCAGTACCTAAGTCTGACAGTACCTTCCGCTCCACCCAGGTCCCGCCCTGGGTGGAGCGGAAGACTGTCGGACTCATTTGATAATTTTATCACCAAAAAAAAAATGAATTATCGTAAAATAAAGGGGGTGCCTTTATGGGGGGGGCGTTACAAAATAATTTTATAGTAAGCGAAATTCTTTTTTTGTGCTAAATTGGCCCCGGGGGAAGCCGGATCGCTAGTTATCTACACTAATATTATAAAGAGGAAAGATTTGTTTGTTTGTTTGAAATGAATAGGCTCCGAAACTACTGAAAAATTCTTTCAGCAATGGATAGCTACATTATCAGGGAGTAACATAGGCTATATTTTATCCCCGTGCTCCCACGGGAACGGGAACTACGCGGGTGAAACCGCGTGGTGTCCACTAGTCTATAAATAAACTTCTTACCTTTAGCCACGTTCGTCTCTACTTTCTCTGTGGCCTGTGTGACATCCTGTAACTGTTGACATTCTGTCCCAGCAGCGTGACTTCCTTCACGCCCTGGTCTGCCAGCTGGCGCACCTCGCGCACGGTGGAGGCGGCCGGCCGCGAGTGCTCCCGCCTGCGCGTGAACTAGAGATTAACAAGGCCCTTACCTTTAGCCATATGCGTCTCCACCTTCTCCGTAGCCTGCGTTACATCCCTATAACTGTTGACATTCTGTCCCAGCAGCGTGACTTCCTTCACGCCTTGTTCTGCCAGCTGGCGCACCTCGTGCACGATGGAGGCGGCCGGCCGCGAGCGCTCCCGCCCACGTGTGAATGGCACGATGCAGTACGTACACATGTTGTCGCAGCCGCGCATTATTGAACTGTACAGTCATTAAATTATTAAAATTACTAGCATTGACTGACTGGTTTCGTTTGTGTTAAAGTGGCCCATATCCGTCTGCAGGGTCCCATCTATTTCTGTGCCAAAAATCATCAAAACTGTAGTGCTATTCTGTAACAACATTTTCGTATCTCAACAGCGGAATCCGAGGAGAGTTTCAAAATAAGATCTTTATGTTGTGTGCAATAAAGCTCACTTTGTGAGTTTTGTCACTCAGGTGTAGCTCGATATCGAAATAGTTGCTTACAGAATAGACTAGCTGTTCATTTTGGCGTGAAAGCGTAACAAATAAACTCACTTGCGCAGTTAGGGAAAGGGTTTGCTGAAAAGTAGATACAGCAATATAAGCAAAATCAGGAAAAAAAACAGATGGAAGGCGCAGCATAAGTAGGCCTCCGTAACATGGACCGATGTTTTGGTAAGGTCGCAAGGATCCGCTAGATGCGAATCGTATTAAACCATATGGTGAGGGAGGATGTCCACTGCTGTACCAAGGCCAGGTTCAGCAGTGGATATCTTTTGGTCGAAATATTGGCGATGTTGATGAATTGATGGAGATACCCTACAAGCCAGGGTTGCAGAATTTGTTCGAAAGATTCACTGCAGCCCTCGAATGCAAAAAGGACATTTGAAGGAACTTAGGTTTTAGTCAGTAACAGACTGACACTCTCTTCCGCTCCACCCAAAGCAAAAGGAGTCATTTGATGAATTCCCATCCATAAAAAAATACCCTAACAAATTATGTACACGAGCAAAGACGAGTAAGCCAAGACATATTATACTACATGCAACACAAAGGTACAAAGGTACTTTAGGCTTTGAATATCAGTCAAAATTACCCTGACTGACCCTCTAATTTTAAAAGTAAATTCTATACACAGATAACAAATGCAATAAACCTTACATAAAAGCTGAAACACTGTCTTCATTCAGCCTGACAGGCACCACATCTGCGTATGTCTCATCAAGGGACAACAGAACATTGACTGCTGGCTGCCCATTCTCTGTGAGGGCTAGCAGACGAGGCAAGTCTCTGTAGCTGTCGGGGCCTGCCACTGAAACAAACCAGAGATTAAATAACACCATAAACTTCACTGATTTTTTTTCTTTCGTATTAACAATTATAAATCACTTATTTAATTTATATATTAATAGCTGATTCGGCAAACGTTGTTTTGCGATACAAAAAAAATACCCTACCACATAGGTGGTCTCATACCTACTGAATATACACACAAAATTTCATGAAAATCGGTCGAGTCGTTTCAGAGGAATTCGGTAACAAACACCATGATACGAATTTTTATATATTAGATTTTGATAAATAGATGAAATAGATATATATGTTGCTTTTTATGAAGCAAGTTTGTTCCGCTAATGTGGTCAAACCGAGCTCTCCGCAACACTTTCTTGCAGGACTTGGCAACCCTGTTAAAGGCTCTCTTCTTCTGACTCACGTCATTTGCTGTGCGCGCACGGGCGTCGTTCCGTGCTAGGTACGCCACATGTTTTATCGCATTAGCGCGATTGCACTCGGCACCAAACCATGGGCGAGCTTCGCCAGACATAGCTACGTCTGAGAATGGAATGTAGTACTTCATTCCCTTCCGCAACACTTCCGTCACTGCGTCAGCGCGCGACGAAGCATCAGTTGAAGGAAAGCAAGTAGGCTGCCAAGGGTAACATGCGCAAAATGATCGCATGCCATCCCAATCTGCTGACCTGTATCGCCATATCCGCCGCCTCACTGAGGTGCTGTATTAGCCCAGTTGCCTCCAGATCACCGCTGTGCGAACGGTAGACACAGGCGTAGATAATTTTATCTAGGCCGGTGTCCACTAAAGCCCACAGCGTTGAACCTGGCTTTTCAAGATTACGGAGACGCCGATAGCAGATGTCGTCCCGGGCATAGATACATACGCCCGCGCGTGGTCTAAAGTGGTGCTCCAGGGTAAACCCTGGGTATATAAGATACAACACGTCTGACGGACATCCGATCTGCGTCTCCGAAAGGAATAAGAGCGCTGGTTTCTCAGTCTCTTGGTGGTGATCGACTACGGCGAGATTTAAGTGCAGACCACGGATGTTAGAGAGGTGCACTTTGTGTTAGAGGGAGTGCTGCCGCTGTACAGCTTTTCTCTTAATTTGAATTTAATCTAATGCATACAAGCACATAATTAAGTAATTGTTAATGATAGTCATGATGTCACATGGTAACTTTACCTCGAAATATCTCCGCAACGTGACACTTTAGGCCACCATGTTCCTAAATTTTTTTGTTTGTTGAAGTGTCCTCTACCCATACATGCATGTTAGATTGTGCGCCGCAACTTTGAAAAGCCATTAATATGGCGACGGGGGCTATGCCACAATGGTTCTATGCACTTTTGAGTGTAGGGGTCACGTTTGGGGGTCAACTTAGAAAATTAAAAAAAAAAGTTTTTAAACTGTATTGTGTGACATATCAAATGAAATTAATAATTAAATATTAATAATATTTTTTACATAATTTTAAATAGACACTTTTGAAGTTAATCGATAAATTAGACCAAAGATGACCATTCCCCCCCCTTATCTCCGAAGCTACTGAGCCTAAAATTTTGAAAAAAAATGCCGATACTAGTTGTATACATCAAAAAACACAGGAAAATCTATAAGAAGTCAGTAGTGTAAAAATAGCATGTTAAAAAATAAAAAAATTGTTTGGAACCCTTTGCACGTGGATCCAACTCGCATTTGGCCAGTTTTATTTATTAAGTAGTTTTTCTGCAGACAATATGATCTAGATTATTGACTATATCTTACCGACATCAACAGCCTTCTCTTTCTCAATGAGTTTTTCCTTCAGCCTTTCGGCCATACACCCAAGTATGCCGATTTTTACAGAGCGATCCTTTGCACGCCTTTTATACCCTCTGAGATGGTCCAAACGATGCCAGATCTTAGTTTCAGCACCTTCCCGTATTGCACATGTCATCACCAGGAATATATCGGCCTCCTCTTCGACCAATGTCTTCTCAAAGCCTTCTTTTTTCAATATAGACCAAACAATATCGGTATCGTTTAGATTCATTTGGCAACCGTAAACATCAAAGAAAACTTTCCTTTTCGTATTTATTTTAGCATTTTCAAGCAAATAAGGTATGTAAGGACGATCTGTGAGAACAGGTTCGGAACTTCCAGTTATAAAATCCTTTAAACCTGGCCCCTGCTTTACTTTTTCTTTGATTATAGTTACTCGAGGTGTATCCGAATAACACCGGCAATTACTTGAGGAAGCATTATTGATCAGCTTTGATACACGCTTTATTCGTCTAATAAACAACATTTTGGTGTTTTTATAATACACAAAACATATCACAAAAGGTTACAACGATAAAATAAACATTATAAAACCATGTAACCTAAAAAATTGTAGTGATTCTGTCTGACAGCCTCGAACTGTCAGCTGACATATTAACGCCAGTAAATAAGGTGGCGTGTTTTTAATTTAGAATAGAAAGCAATTTGTTAGAAAACGATTCACAACAACACCTTTCATATTTGGTCGCACAACATTCTTGTCAAAACCTTAGCAAGTTAGCATCCGTGACCTTAGTGTCGATAGGAATAATTAAACGTGCAAATTTGTCTGCATGTTACTTTTACTTAAAGTTGAGTAAAATACAACAAATTCTGTGTGAATATGTACAGTTTTTGTATGAATTAATATGACATATCATTATTTACCATTTTTCGCAAGAAAAAGATTACAGTCACTTTTTGCAATATACACCCTGAACCAATAACAAAACGTATTGTTCGATATCAAGAAAAAAGCAATAAAAGGAAAATGGCCGTCTTTTTGTCGTGGTAATTTACTGAATGAAAAAATAACAATTTTGAGAATTTCCTGAACGATTTCAATGTCTGAAAAGTATTAAATAAATCAACAATGAGCGGGCGTTATCGGGATTACGACACAGGTATTAGAATGTCAGGAAGTGAATAGATACTTTACAAAATCTTGCTGATTATCACCCCATAAAACAAAACTCTCACTTTTAGTATTAGTTTACTCAGATAAGTATTTTTATTTATCTTTGCCAGTGTTTTCGCATTGGCAGGGTCGTCTCGATCCACGCGCGATGATTCTAGGCCGTACAAGGAAAGGCGCGAAGGTCGGGAAAGGGCTGAGCGAAGACGCTCAAGGTCTCGTTCTCCGAAACGATGGTCGCCCCCAGCGCGGAGCAGCGACCACTCTCCAAACAGCAGAGAACGAGATAGAAGGGACTATGAAGGTAGGAACTTTACCTATAATTTCATGTAAACAATATTAATTCAACATAAATGTACAATGATGACCTAAATTGCGCAACAATAATCAATATTCAACATGTTAAGTTTACGTTTTATTTCATTAGATGCGTAGTTCTAGTAGTTCATATTCTGTAAATTTTTATTTTCAATACTACAGATAGGAGTCGCAAGCACGCACCGGAATGGGATGAACCTGAAGAAGTACCAGCACCACCGCCACCTCCTCGCATCACTAAGATCTCCATCGGGTTCAACAAACCAAAGGCTCCGATCAAAATGAACATTGGTGGTCCGGCGAAGCCCGTGGCCAAACCTACTATAGCATCTGTATTCAATGCTGATGATGATGACGAGCCGGAAGAGATGCCCGCAGAAGCTCGCATGAGGATGAGGAATATTGGAAGGTGAACATAGTTATAAAAAAAGGTTTAATAAATCAATAAGCTGTTGGAAGCAATCATTTTATATAACATGCAATCATTTTATTTAAATTATTCATGTTGGCCTTGAATAATGCTTACTTACTACAATAATTTCATATCACCATTGATACCTATTGCATAGAAATAAATTAATCAACCAATAGTTATCATATTACTGCACAACATGAAGTCAACAGAAGCTCAAATAATATTTCTAAAAACTTTTTGTAATGTCTATTGCAGAGAAACACCAACCTCAGCGGGACCAAACTCCTTCGGTAAAACTAAACAAGGATTCTGTGATGCAAAGAAAGTATTTGAGAAAAACCTGAAGCATGCGCTCGAAATGGCTGACAAGCCTGTCATGCCTAAGTTGCCACAAACCATTTATAAGATAGCAGGCCCTTGATGTTGAAGGATTAAGGGGATTATTAACTGCAAACATGTTACAGTAGACAGCCGAGAGACAGGTGCCACAGACAATACAAAGACAATGAAGTTGTGATGAAAATATTTCTCCAAATTGCTTATTCAGAACATCTGGGAAATAAACTAAATTTGATTCTGAATATAAAGTGGTAATGAATATTGATGTGTGCTAAGTTGAGCATGCCTGCCCTTATAAAGTTTTGAAGAATTTTGCACAGTTGGAATAAAGCAATACCTATAGACCAAGTGGCCATCTCCAGTAGCCTGTTTGCAAGTGCCCTAAAGCTAACCTAAAAATGTGAATTTTTAGGTTAGCCTAGATTTAGTTTAATTTAGGGACGATTTTTTAATTGTCAGATAACTACAACACATGTTAGCTCAAAACAAAGAAGTATTACACAATTGAAAAATAGATCCTAAATATTGTAATAATGTAGCTTGATTTAAAATGACGCCTTTCAAATCGAATTCGTAGTTCAAATATTTGGGAATTGATTCAGAATATATAAATATTTTATTAGCTTTCCACACAGCGTACACTAGGATAGCCAGTAGCCTCTTGTGGGTGCCTTTAACTCGCAGAACATAAACATAGACTGAACAAATGTTTGGGCCATACAATACTGCCCGTGACAGGAATTGAACCTGCGAAGCACTGGCGTCGCGCCGCGCTCTTGTTATAGTTGACGTTGATTCCATATAGATAGCCAAATATTGTATTGTCTTATTCCTTTTTTTATATCAAAACCATGTTTCTATAATGCAAATAACTTGATCGCAAAATCACTGTATAGTCGTGGAACACAAGTGCGCGCCATGATGCGTGTCTTATGTCTTTACCATAAAGTTTGATTTGCAATAGACGCTCGCTTGTGAGATACGACAACTGTAAGAAAAAACTTAGCTTGCACATACTACCTACACTGATGTGCAATTTGTAATGCACTACTCAACTTATGTAGTGGCTCATATCAGTGGATATAGCAAGTGTCTAGTCGTCCAAGTAGGCTAGTCTAAACTAAGATGACATGTGACATCACACTTGCTGCAAGTTACTTGCATGAAATAGAAATGCTTATTTACATTCAATCCTGGGGGGCTACTCTCTAACGAAATCCGTAGTTTCGGGCTTAGTTGCGGGCGGGCATTTTCTACTCCGTATCACCTAACCACAGAACTAATGATAACACGATTTGACAGTTACTGTGAAATCGTGTTGTCATTCATTCTCAGTTCGGGTTCGGGACTAATCGTAAGTCTGTAGGTGATACGGAGTAGAATACGCCCGCCCGCAACTAAGCCCGAAACTACGGATTTCGTTAGAGAGTAGCCCCCCTGAATTCCAAACTAGTATATAATGGAATGTTTTCAAGTTTTCTGCTAGCCAATCGTTTTAAAAGATAGTTTTACTTTGTTAATATTATAGCAATAATGTAGTTCTTGTTTATATAGGCGTATTTCGTTAATCAATTATTATCTTAGCTAAATACTAAGTTCGTATTGTATATCGTTCGTACTTCAAGATAGTTTTTCGATTGAAATAGTAATCAGTAAGGATCACAGGATTCACAGGCATTGCTCATTATAAATGTATCGGCTTTTATTCCTTGATTATCCAGTTGTAACAGTATAGTATTTTCTCACACTGAAAATAAAATTTTCATCTATAACTTTTATGTATTGTACTTATAGACAAATAAAACTGATATAATTTACTGAAATGCTTTCAATTTCAAAAAAAAAAAAATTTTGAACCTGTTCAAGTGATTTTATTTGAAAACTAAATATGTAGTTTGTTTTCATAAATCATATCAAGGGTACTAATATTCCTCAGAGATCCAGTCAGTTAAGACTGGAAGCAGACCCTTTTTTTACTATTAATAGGCATGCGTTTGACAACTATCTCACCTAATGGTAAGCGATGATGCGGTCGATGATGGAGCACGTTTGCCTAGAAGTAACCTATTCACTCTTGTCTTAAAGACTCCCAGGTTGTAGCTATCTAAACACAGACTGGCAGGGAATTCCAATCGTTAGCTGTACGCACTATGAATATATTCTCAAAACGTTTTGTGCGTGTGGGTGGGATGTCCACCATGTACCGGTGGTGCATCGCCGTTCGTCTTGCGGTCGGATTGTGGTTCGATGATGGAACGGGCTTGGCGGAATTAAATCATGTAATTCTGTCGCACAAAAATACAAACGATAGAAAACCGACGCAACTCGGCGTCGATGCTCAAGACTTTGGAGTTTCGACTCGACGAGCCTATCATTACCGATGATCCTCTTGCCTCGTTTCTCAATTGATTCAAGGGCATCAAGCTGGTATCTGACAGATCCGTCCCAAAGACAAGAGCAGTACTCCATACACGATCGAACTTGTGCTCGATAGAGTTTGAGCAGCTGTTCCGGCGTGAAGTAACGTCTCACCTTTGCTAGTATCCCCAACTTTCTGGCAGCCACTTGAGCCTTTGCCTCTATGAAAGGGCCAAAAATTGAGGGTAGATGTTAACATAACACCAATAAGCTCAAGTCGATCGGCTATCGGTACGGTTACATCTCGAAAAGATGGAGCTGGGTGGAATTCACTCCTTTTAGCGGAAAAAAGACACGCTTGGGTCTTAGCAGCAATGAACTTGACCAGATTGGCATCGCCCCATTTAGAGACAGCCTAAAGGACAAGTTCAAGCGCTCAACCATAGCCTCCCGGAGAGACCGGATCTGCGACCCACCAGCTCGTGCGTCGGGCACATCTTTTAGCAAAAGTGCTGTCGTCTGCATTCCCAAAAGTACCGGGTTTTAGCAGATCACTATTATGCATCAGGAACAACGTTGCCGAGAGCACCTACCCCTGAGGAACCCCGGCATTAATATCCAGCAGGCGAGCAGCCATCTATGACCACTCGGATAGACCGATCCCTCAGGAAATCTGCAATCCAATCACACAATCCGGCGGGCAGACCGAAGGAAGCTTACTAATAAGGCTATCGTGCCAGACCCTGTCGAAGGCCTTCGAGATGTCAAGGGAGACCGCTAGTGCCTCCCTGTGCTCTCTATGGCCTCACTCCAGATGAGAATGGCATACGCTAGAAGATCCCCAGTTGACCGATTTCGGCGGAACCCGTATTGTCGGTCGCTAAGGATATATTCGGATATATTCGCTTCTAGGTATGCTAGAAGCTTATCATTCAATTCACTCTTACAGAGTATGGACGTTACCGAGATGGTTCTATAATTCGACGGGTCAGCTCGACTACCCTTCTTGGACACGGGCGGCACGTTAGCTTGCTCCCAAGCCTTCGGTACTTTTCCAGTCTTAAACGAATGGCGAAATAGGCGTGACAAGATCGGAGACAACTCAGGCGCACAATTCCTCAGTACAATTATTGCCGGAATCCCATCGGAGCCACTAGCCTTGCGCACATCTACGTTACGCCAGTACCCGAAGAACGTCCTTCTGATGAATGCTTATACCCTAAGAGAGAAAAGGGTAGGTAGACAGATGATGTAATTTTCTCAAAAATAAAATAAAACAAAAGCATCTAAAAATAATACATTTACTTTACAATAATGTTTTAACATGGATGGATATAATCTTGCAACATGATTCTCAACAACAACATACATTTATTTCTTTTCATACTTGTAGAAGCCTTCTCCGGCCTTAACTCCGAGCTTGCCTTCAGCCACCAGCTTGTCCAGCAGTGGGATGGGGTTGAACAGGGGCTGGTCAGGGTACTTCTTGTGCCAGCCGTCCAGGATGAACTTGTTGGTGTCCAGGCCTACGTAGTCAGCTAGCTCCAGGGGACCCATGGGGTAGCCGGCGCCGAGCTTCATGGCAGTGTCGATGTCGCGAGCTGACGCATCTCCTGAGGAAGTTAATATTTTTTTACAAAAATTCTAAAAAATCATCAAAACAAAATGCTCTGACGCGTCTCCTTAGGAAGTTAGTATTTTGTAACAAAAAATCGAAAAAATCGTCAAAGCAAAATGCTCATAAATTAGACTAATGCTACTATGATATATGCCAGCCATAATGCCATTTACTTGTGCAGGTCAGATCCAAGGCATGATCTCATGATGGAAGCCAAAGAACCAGCAAAAGATTAGACCTAACTTGCCAATATCACATGATATTGGATGGGTAGAATCCGTTTAGTACGACGTCGCTTATAACTATCGCTTTTAGTGACGAAGGTATAGGCAGATGTCATTAAGAAATAACGTAAAAAATGACTTCTTTAGTACGACGGCCGAATATTACGACTATCACTATCACCGGTCGACGGTCCCTTGAGCGTCGTTATAACCGGATTCTACTGCATATCATGCTGATCTGTAAATTAGGGTGCCAAATGGGTGAACTACTAATGCTATTAACTTGTTTTGATATGCCCAGCCAAAGATCTATTGATCTACATACCCAGCCATATTAAATCTTAAGTATACCAACCTCTTTCATATAGCCTGATCGCCTCACAGATGTAGGGCACCAGCAGGCGGTTGACAACGAAGCCGGGCGTGTCCTTGCAGGTGATGCAGGTCTTGCCCACGGCCTTGCCCCACTCCATCATGGTCTTGTAGGTGGCGTCCGAGGTGTCAGCTCCCCGGACTACCTCCAGGAGACGCATCACTGGCACCGGATTGAAAAAGTGCAGACCGCCGAATCTAAAAATTGAGGATGTTGGTACTGTGTTGTACTGTTCCTGTTATGACCAGGATGGTAGGTAAATGTGGAAATCTTTTGGTCTTCAAGGAAGCAATATTGACGGCACGGTTGATGCAGTGGTTGAGCGATTGACTGCTGCGCTGCGTGTAGCGGGTTCGATTCCCTCACGGAATAAAATATTTGCGTGACCTATAGATAGTTGCTCCGGGTCCGGCTGTTTTTGTATTTGAATGTATGCTTGTAAACGCAGCCACGGGCCACGACACAGGAGAAATTCTTAGAGTGGGGTTACTTTTTAGGGTTCCGAAAAAAAAGCCCTTATAGGATCACTCGTGTGTCTGTCTGTCACAGCCAGTTTTCTCCGGATCCACTGGACCGATTATGTTGAAATTTGGTACACATATGGACTTCTGTGACCCAAACACGGACGCGTTACGTAAATCATTAAATGTTTAGTATGGGGGTCACTTTTGGGGGTCAAACTAGAAAATTAAAAAAAAAAGTTTTTTGGCCAATATCGTTTGACATATCAAATAAAAGGGCTTACTGTGAGGGTTTTAATTATATTTTTTTCATAATTTTAAAATAAACAGTTTTGAAGTTATTCAAGAAATTAGACGAAAAATTACCATTCCCCCCCACCCCCCCTTATCTCCGAAACTACTGAGCCTAAAATTTTGAAAAAAATTGAGATAATAGATCTTTACCTAAAGATTACAGGAAAACCTATTAGAAGTCTGTGGTTTTAAAATAATATGTTAAAATAATTAAATTCGTTCGGAACCCTTTTTTTAAATAATATGCCATACACCTCGAAAGGACATTAAAAGGCGACTTTGTTTACTGCACACTTGATTTGACATTACCTGTCTTTCCTCTTGACTACGGAGCAGATTTCATTGATGGATAGCGAGGAGGTGTTGGACGCGAAAATTGTGTGGTTAGGTGCTACCTGAAACAGTCAAATATTAAATCTATAATATAAAAATGAATCGCAAAATGTGTTGGTAAGCGCATAGCTCAACAACGCCTGGACCAATTTGGCCAATTCCTTTTTTTAAATGTTCGTTGAAGTTCAAAGATGGTTTTTACGGCGAGAAAAATTCGAATAATTGCCGGAAAAACCCTAAAAACAGCCCTTTTCTTTTTCCCATACAAACGTTATCTAACTAAAACGAGCTTTATTGCTATTGTATAAAGTTCATATTGAATTACAAGCAGTCACTGTTGTTTAAACAATGTAGGTATGTAGGTAAGTAGGGTAGGAGTAGGGTAGGAGTAGGGTAGGAGTAGGGTAGGAGTAGGGTAGGAGTAGGGTAGGAGTAGGGTAAGAGTAGGGTAGGAGTAGGGTAGGAATAAAGTAGGGTAGGAGTAGGGTTGGAGTAGATTAGGAGTTATATTATAGATGAAAATTGTGACGCAGACGAAGTTGCGCGGGTCAGCTAGTTAGGAATAAATAATCTTAGTTTTCTCGCACTTTTTAATCTGAATTCCCCACTTGTACAGGTGGTGGTGGTGGTGGTGTTTCTATGGTATGTGCCATGCTTGGTGTAAATATCTTTTTCTTCTCCGTAACTAGGTAATCTCTGGAAGTGCAGATCTCATTAAAATATATTTTTTTTGTTCTGACAGAAAACTAAAATATTGATGAATCTCAGCTGGTTTTCATTACAAAAAACATGCATATATTTTGCAAGAGAGCCAAGCTGCATGTAAAAAGCTAATTTCATCTAAACAATTTAAAATCTACCCTAGTATTTATTTGAATTTCTTATTAGTTAGGGTAAAGGAAGGGTCATTATTGGCACAACGTTTTGTGACCAAATGCTATATTATTTATTCTGTTACAAACATCTGCTACTTATAAGTGACCCAATAAAATAGGTGACATCAGAAATAATATTAGAAAAGAAATGCCTTACCCCATCAAGTTGTGTGAACAGCTTGTGCTTGACGCTCATATTCTCAACAATAGCCTCCACAACGAGGTCTGCTGACTTTGCTGCCTCCGCAGGGTCGGTGCTTGTCTGGATCCTGGCCATAGACTCGGACACAAACTTTACTCCCTCCTGTGGCTTGTCTTTGAACATCTTCTTGGCTACCCTGCCGAGGTTGGCTCCAATGGACTTCTGGGACTTGGCCAGGACATCAGAGTTCAAGTCTACAAGGATCACATTTTGACCAGCTTGGGCAGATACCTAAAAAAAATTCATAAGGCAGGAATTTTATAAGATAGTTATGTAAATGTTGTGATGTAGAATTATGCAGGTACCATGGTCTTTTGACTAGATAAATAACTGGCCAAGTGCGAGTCGGACTTGCATGCAATGGGTTCTAAATTTATTTAATTTTTTAAATGTGTTATTTTAACACAATAGCCTTCTTATAGGTTTTCCTGTAATCTATAGGTAAAGATCTATTATCTCCATTTTTCAAAATTTTAGGCTTGGTTGTTTCAAAGAGATAAGGGGGGCAGAATGCTCATTTTTTGTCTAATTTCCTGAATAACTTCAAAACTTTTTATTTTAAAATTTTGAAAAAAATATAATTAAGACCCTCACAGTAAAAAAGGATTTACTGTGAGGGTCTTAATTATATTTGATATGTCACATGACATTGTTCAAAAAACTTCTTTATTCATTTTCTAGTTTGACCCCCAAACATGACCCCCATACTAAAAATTTAATAATTTACGTAACATGTCCGTGTTTGGGTTACAGAAGTCCATATGTGTACCAAATTTCAACAGAATCGGTCCAGTGGATCCAGAGGAAACTGGCTGTGACAGACAGACGTTCTCGAGTGATCCTAAAAATACAGTAAGTACCAAATAATTATTTTTTGTTGGGTCTGCCAATCTAAGCTGGATGGCATCGCTTACAAAATATATGTGTTATTATTATTGAACTTGACCTTTGAATTTAGTCAACATTACACACATTGTGTGTGTTACATACATGTTTATTGAATGATAAGACTTGGTTTTTTTTTACTATTTATAGGCTCGCGTTTGACCACTATCTCACCTGATGGTAAGCGATGATGTGGTCGAAGATGGAGCACGCTTGCCTAGAAGTAACCAATGTGGACTAAGGTGGCTGATAGTTGTTAAGGCAATTAAAAGCAGCCTTTTTCCAGTACATTATTAAATAGATGGCTATCTTACTAATATTTTTTAACCCACAGTCGTTATTATAATTGATTTATTACTGACAAAAAAATGATTATTCAGATTTCTACTTGAAATTCTTGTTGCGTATAGAGTCAATCAAGTAGGAATAAATTAAAGCCAAAACAAACCTGGGCGATACCGGAACCCATTAGACCTCCGCCGATAACTGTAACATTCTTGATTGCAGCTTGCATAGCTGAAGAACTGGAGAAGTTCCTGGCAATAACGCCAAATTGTACCAATTTCGTCATTTTTAATTAGCTATTTACAATTATACAAGAATTATATCACAGTTGGCGATCTGTAAACTTTTTCGAAAGTTATAAAATTATAACTCCAAAGTTCAACCCGGCTGTCAGATAAAAAATACTTGTTGTCCACTACTATCGTTATCTCATAAACTCACTACTTTCTCCATCACTTTCAGTCTGATGATTCAACTCAAGAGATGAGTTAAATCATCAAGTCCAAATAAAAAAAGCAGGTATTGTAAGTTTCGTTAGATTTCTAACGAAAATAGTAACAGAAAGTACCTATACATGAAAACCAAGTTTTCTTGAAGGTTTTGAACTTTGAAGAAACGAAAAGCGAGAGAGAAGTGAGAAAATTATATATAGTAACTTTACGTTATCAATCGTTTAGAAACTTAATCAGAAACACGCCATGCACGAATCTAAACATGGTTTCCGAACGGACAGGTTGTTGTCAAATGTCAAATTCAACATGTGGTTTTGATGTGTTCCATTATACGTGGTAGTTTATTCATTTTATCAGATTCAATGATTTTTCCATTATAATTAGTTGTTTTTTGCTCATGTTTTCCTTACTTGAATTTTGGAATTCTCTTTGAATGCAATCAGTTACAAAGGCTCGCAGGAATGGTGATTCAATAAACTACATTTAAGTCTTAGAAGAAAACGGGGAAAAGGAACGTTGTAACAAAAATAAACATTCTCGTTTCTCTAAATAGTCTTTTATTTTTCGTATCTCTATTTACAAATTATCAAAATGTGTTGTGTTATCATATCAAGCAGCAGATCCCTTTATGGCAGGTATGTAAGATTGCAGTAGTAAGAGGCAAGGAGATATTTGATAAGACTTCGTATTTTATCAGTATTTGCACTTTGTCCTGGCGATGTTCGAATACCTACAATAATTCTGCGATAATGTATTTGACAAACAAACCGGTTACATTTTACGCATCGTTTTATATGAAATAGAACCTGTACTTTAAGTTTGAGTGCAAGGTTCTTGCGACTTCAAGCCTCGCGAGTTGTTTATTTCGATACGTCATTGCGCGGCCGGCTTTCGCTCGAATAACACATAGAAATCATTAGAAATGAACAAATTAATTGGTGTAACGAGAAATTTCTCGTCTTCTACATCTTTAAATGCTATCAAAACGGTAACCGTTGTCGGCGGAGGCCTTATGGGCTCTGGAATCGCCCAGGTAAGTGAAATTCTAAACTTGTTAATATATAAGCCAATTAAGAAACTTTCTCCTGAATACATAAGTTATTTTAGCACTGGGAAGTGTTAGTTATAATAAATAAATCATTTATTTGCGTAAAACATCGTATACAATGGTGTTAAACTAAATAAAAAGGCACAAACATGTTTTGCTATGTTATAGCATGCAAAATTTTTAGCCAAACTACCTATAATATTAATGAAACTAGCTAAAATTTAGAATCCATAAACTTTTTCAAATTATAAAAACTATGTTCACTTAACCACCTATATAATTTCTTCCTCAACAATCTTATACTTAGTGACTTAAAGTGGCTTGGCATGTGGTTATAGATATGCACACACATTGCTAGACAGTTCCTGTTGTATTTTTTTAGTCTTGGCAAATCATGATCAACCAATTTATAAGGATCTCTTCTGTTTCAAGGGCATAGATCGTTTGCTGTCTTGAAAAGATTTTTATTCTTAGCTTCGAACATAAATGTATAGGAGGGTAATGAGGGCAAAGGTAGCAAATCAAGTTTTTTAAATATAGGCCGACACGAGTCATCAGGTTGTAGTCCATAAATTGCCTTTATACAATTTTTTGAGCTAAAATGCTCTACTCTGATCGACGCTATTGCCACAAATTACAAGACCATAGCGTAGCAATGATTCTACATAAGCGTGGTATGGAGTTACTGCAGTTTTTATGTCATTCACATTTTTAACTTGTTTGAGTGCATATACAAACTTATTAATCCTAGTGCTTACATTATCTATGTTTTCTTTCCAGTTAATATCTTTGTCTATAGTTAACAGTTAGGAAATCAAATACTTATGTGTTTACTGCAAACTTCAGTACTATGGAAGTAATTCTTCAATTACTGTAATATTACCTACAGAAAATGAATGACACAATAGGTAAATTTTACAAACAGCTATTAATGGCACATTCTCACATTATTACCCAGACACTGCATTAATTTTCCGATGTAATAACATAAAATACTGTTGAGCAAAAACAATTACTAGAGTTTTCTTAATAATTTTAACTGATGAACACATAGTAAATTTGTTTAGTTGGATACTTAAATACAATACCTAAACACACAGACAATCGTTTATGTAAAACAGTTAATTGCATATCTATACATATAATAAAATCGTAGACTAACCGTGTCTGTACATTGAATATTTTTGCATGAAAATTACACAGAAAACTCAGAAAAAAGGTATAAAACACAAAAATGCAATTTTTGAAATTTTTGTCTGTTTGTCTGTGCGTTTGTGGGAGCATCACGCTTAAACCACAGATTAGATTGCAAATCTAAGTACTTAAAAATATTAAGTGATAACCCGAGTAACATTTAGCGTTTATTTCATCAAAATCGACCCACAAAATCAAAAGATATTGAATTTTTAAGTTTAGGAAGAAACTTCCTAATGTATTCTGATGAGTCAGAGCGCCATCTATTGAGAAAAAAATAAAATGCACGAAAGCATTCAAAATTGTTGTGTGAAACTTTTAATACGTGGCAAAATAAAAGTGACCATTTTTATACGTTTTCGTTATTTATCATTACAATCGATCCACAAAATCAAAATATATTGAATTTTTAGTTTAGTAAGAAACTTCCATATATATTCTGATTAGTCAGAGCGCCATCTATTGAGGAACCAAAAAATGCATGAAAGCATGAATGTTACACCAAAACACATTGATTGAGTTATTTGTGAAACTTTTAATACGTAGACGTAGCGAAATAAAAGTAAACATTTTAATACCTTATCGTTATTTATCGTTACAAACGGGCTTCTTATTTAACGTCTTCTGCTGCCAAATATTTTGTCAGTTTACATGGTCGATAGATGGCGTTGCACTGATGACGCGTTTTTCTGAATTGCGGTGTTAAGATTTTCCGTTGGAGAATGACCTCACACGATTATTAGACACTGCCGTAGTTCGTAGGAATTTCGGTTTGGTCTCTGGAAGGTCTTAAACGAATAGGGGCCAAAATTTCTTAAAACTCTGAGTTGTGCTGGTTTCGTTTAAAGTGCATTCATCGAAGAGTCTTAAACTGATTTAGTTTTGCGAAGTACTGGACGGTTCGACTTGCGGATCAGGCCTGTAGGGTTCCGTACCAAAGGTGCTGACAGGACCCTACTTCTAAGGCCTCCGCGATTGATTCCGTTTAGAGCGACGCAACGAACGGTTCGATTTGCGAAACAAGGCTAATAATAATAAGGTACCGTACCAAAGGTGGTCACGGTGACGGGAGCAATCGATTTTGGTGGGGCTACTCTCTAAGTCCGAAGTCCGTAGTTTCGGGCTTAGTTGCGGACGTATTCTACTCCGTATCACCTACAGACTTACGATTAATCCCGAACCCGAACTAAGAATGAATGACAACACGATTTCACAGTAACTGTCAAATCGAGTTATCATTAGTTCTCTGTGGTTAGGTGATACGGAGTAGATTTTTTTTTACTATAGATAGACATACGTTTGACCACTATCTCACCTGATGGTAAGCGATGATGAGGTTGAAGATGGAGCACGTTTGCCTAGAAGCAACCTATTCACTTTTGTCTTAAAGACTCCCAGGTTGCCCGCAACTAAGGTTTTAATTCGTGCTAAGTATCAGACGGTTCGATTTGCGAGCCAAGGCAAATTATAGGGTCCCGTGCCAAAAATGCTAATGGGACCCTATTATTTAAGCCTTCGCGTACGATCTTGATTCGTGCGAACCAAGTCGATTTTTAGGGTGCCGTACCAAGGTTGCTAACGGAACCCTATTTATTAATAAGCCACCGCTGTCCGTCTTCCTTCAGTTTATTAACCGACTTCAAAAAAAGGAGGAGGTTATCAATTCGACTGTATTTTTTTTTATGTTTGTTACCTCATATTAACCGACTGGATGAACCGATTTTCATGATTCTTTTTTTATTTGAAAGCTGGTACTTCCCGTGTGGTCCCATTGCCACCACGTCGGGATCTGATGATGGAAACCCTGAGAAATCGAGGGCAACTCTCGAAAATTGTAGGCACGTATTTGGTAAAAACTTGATATTCGTGTGTATATCGAGTGATACTACAAAAGAATGAAAGTTTGGATCAGACCTGATGATGGAGACGACAGAGAGTCAAGGGAACTCCACATCGGTATGTAGGAACTACCAAGTGTTTGAGCTTATTTCATTCGTATTGACGAGACCTTTACACCGAAAGCACTTAGTAAGTTTTATTTTCATAACATAACATCACGCCGGTACGCTGTGAATGGGTACGCGGGTACCACAAAAAAACTGAAAAATAAAAAACTTTTTTACAAAAAATGTAACCGACTTCCAAAACAAAACACTACAAAGTATAAAATAACTTTAATTTCGGAAGTCGGTGTCAAAAAACGAAAAAACTAAAAACACCAATTTATTTCTGTCTCGCTGATATAAAAATGTCTTCTAGAAAAAGGTTGAATCTTTCACAATATAGCAAAATTCTCAAAGTCGGGTTTGTTCGAACACTATTCTAACTAACTCGAGAACGGCTCGACCAATTTTCATAGCTTTTGTGTTTTATTCGGGACGAAGACTAATTCCTTCGTCCGGAATAGCATAATAAGAATTAAAATACAAAAAAAAACGAGTATGTAGGTAGGGTAGGTAGGCAGGTAGGTAGGGTAGGTAGACAGGTAGGTAGGGAAGGTAGGCAGGTAGGTAGGGTAGGTAGGCAGGTAGGTAGGGAAGGTAGGCAGGTAGGTAGGGTAGGTAGGCAGGTAGGTAGGGTAGGTAGGTAAGGTAGGTGAGGTAGGGTAGCTATGGTAGGTTGGTATGGTAGGTAAGTAGGTAGGTAGGGTAGGTAGGTTAGGGTCGGTAGGTAGAGTAGCCAGTTGACGGGAGCGAAGCCGCGCGGGTCAGCTAGTTATAATTAAATAGGTAGTATGCAACAAGCATAACAAAGGTCATTGCACTATCTGTGAGTATGTTGTCTGTGTTGGTCACATAGAAGCAAGTGTCTTCTTATTTATCTCTGAACAATAGAATTAATTGGCTAATTAATATTGTTTTACCAACATACTTCTTGTTCTAAACTTGCACTTGTACCTATATGTTACTTATAACAAAGTTAAGTTAAAGGTAGTTTAGTAGTTTTCTTTTTTTTATGATAAGGATCATCCTATCTGGTGCATATATACTCTTTTTCATTACTGTAAGTATTATTTCCGTTATTTTAGAATGTGGGAGATGGCAATAAAATTTGGAACAAGATAGAACATATTTTAGTGCCAAGATAGAACATGTTTTTTTATTAAATACTAGCATCATATTTTTCATTAATATTCCACTCCTATTGTTTGTAGCCTAATGTTACATAACTTTCTTCGATAAATGGGTTAATTCTAGAGTGTATAATGTTCTATGTGTCCAACACTAAAATAATTTTTCAATTTGTTCCTGAGATTAGCACATTAAATCAAACAAACTCTACAGCTTTGTAATATGTATTAGTATAGATTAAACTACTAAGGGGATCAACATAATTGTTCTTCAGACCTACTCCTATATTTTGTACCTTAAACATAAAAAACTGCTTGTCAAGTTTATCTTTAATCCACTCAGATAAACAGTTATTGATAAGAATTGTGTAATTTATCATTTTGTAATAACACTTTGACATGCCTCTAGTAGTCAACCTTATAATAAAAACCGGGCAAGTGCGCGTCGGACTCACAGCTCACACGACGGAATCCGTACCACAAACCTTAATTTTTATTATTTGTTGTTATATCGGCAATAGAAATACACAATCTGTGAAAATTTTAACTGTCTACCTATTACGGTTCTTGAGATACAGCCCTCTGACAGACAGACGGACGGACGGACAGCGGAGGCTTAGTAATAGGGTTCCGTTAAAAAACACAGAAAGGAGTCTCGAGCCTGATTTTGATGAAAACCAGAACTGCATCATTGGATTTTTTTTTAAATCGTTGTTCCTACCCAGGAATCGAACCGGTTGACTTTGAAAAAAATACACACCCTGTATTATTACACCATCCGAAAGAATAGCTAATAAGGATTAAATTCTGGGAAGTAATAATACATAGCAAACTAAAAGAAAGCTCTCATTTTTAACAAATTAGTTTTAAAATTTCTGACTAAAGCTAGCTATCTAAACCGTAACTAATATTTTTTCAAAAATCCAATGATGCAGTTGTAGATTCTCGGGCCCGCTGTTGATGAAAAGTAAAACTGCATCTTTTATTTTGAGAAAAAAATCAGTTGATGTTTTTTTTTGAAAATTAAAAAGTTATTTTGTTAAAAATGAGCTCTTCCCTTTAGTTTGCCAAGTGTTATTACTTCCCCGAACTTGATCCTTATTAGCTACACGTTCGAATGGTGTAATAATACAGGTGCGTTTTTTTTTATTCAAAAACAACCGGTTCGATTCCTGGGTAAGTAAAGGATTTTTCAGAAATCCAATGATGCAGTTTTACTTTTCATAAAAATCGGGCTCGAGATTCCTTTCAGCGTTTGTCGATTCAAGGCCAACTTCTCATAGTTTCGGGTTTGGCCCTGAAGGCACACTTTAAACATTCACTGTGTATATGCTTACTAGGTGACCCGCGCGCCTTCGTCTGCGTCACATTTTTCATTACTGCTCCGCTCCTATTGGTCTTAGCGTGATGATCTATAGCCTATAGCCTTCCTCGATAAATGGGCTATCTAACACTGAAAGAATTTTTCAAATCGGACCAGTAGTTCCAGAGATTAGCGCGTTCAAGCAAACAAACAAACAAACTCTTCAACTTTATATATTAGTATAGATTAAATTTTTTAAAACATTTAAAAATATAAAAAGCAGTAGTCCGCTGGTGTCGGTAGCAGAGTCCAAACTACCGGTGGTTAGTGCTCCAGAAAAAGGAACCTCCTCACAATACGAGTCATATCGAGGAGTACTGCTTTCTGTGCCAGGTCTTTACCCAACCGCGTAACGCCAGCTTCGATAGGTGGTCGTTGAAGCATTTGGCCATCAGGCCATTGGCAATCGGCACAATGTCAGTCGAGTCCATATTCCACATGTCGACAACTTCGTGTGCTAAGTCGAGATACTATTATTATTACTTTGAATCTTAAGGTTGCAGCACAAGCCGGCCAGAGTGTCACAATCATAGACATCAACGCGGACCTCCTCAACAAAGCCCAGAAGTCAATTCAGACGAACCTGACGAGGGTCGGTAAGAAGCTGTACAAGGGTGATGCAGCCAAGATCGACAGCTTCGTGAAGGAATCCGCTGAGAGGATTCGAGTGTCCACTAAGCTGGAAGATGGAGCTGATGTAGACCTGATTGTTGAGGCTATTGTAGAGAAGCTGGATGTTAAGCAGGAGCTGTTCAATAAACTTGATCTGGTAAGATTTTAAGTATTTACTTAGTACCTTTTGCCTGCGGGTTGCTCGTTTTAAAGGAGCCAGGAGTCCCGGGCTCGGCGCTATCACTGGTAGAAGCTAATTAACTAAAAGAATATCGCATTAAAAGCTGGTAATGAGTTTTGGGAAAATATTTCCCCCTATACATCTGAAGAAACTGCTTTTACTGGCCGGGTGTTTATTTTATTTATCTTTATTTTAAAAACAAAAGATGCAAACAAACTTAGAATACAATCATACGAGTGTGTACCTGGCTAGCCACAATAGAATTTAGAGACTGTTTACTTAAAAATATTGTATTTATGACAGCAACCAGAACACCACTTTGTTAAAATAATGAAGTGGTATTTGCAAGTTTTTGTGACTAAAATTTAGGTAGCTGCACATTTGAATTATGCATAAATGAAGTAGGTAAATTAAGTATAGGTACATTATATAATTAAGTACAAGGTGAATCTAGCTATTAATTTACTTGATACTCCAAAGTTTGTACAATTATCTTATTTGAAATCATTTCGTTTCCAGTTGTCGCCAGCTCGCACGATCTTCGCGACCAACACTTCCTGTATCTCAGTCAATGCCATCGGTTCTGGTATCAAAAGGAAAGACAAGTAAGTTGTGTTTGAAAGTTTCTTATAGTTCACTTTACGAAGATTTTAGGTTAGACCCCTTGGTAAAATTTGCTACAGGCCCCGCGCTGGCTTAATCCGGCACTGCGGAAACCTCAGAACGCCACCTGCTACGATTCTTACATACTTCTTTTGCTTCGCTATTGACCCTTAAAACAACCGCTCGATAAGACCTCTTCGGCCAAGTTTAATTTTTGTAGCAGACGCAAACTGCAAACCCAAACTAATATCCTCGACAAAAACCTTCCAGATATGGTGGACTCCACTTCTTCAATCCGGTACCGGTGATGCGTCTCCTCGAGGTGATCAAATGTGACGCCACCTCGGAGGAGACCTACCAGGCCATGATGGAGTGGGGCAAGGCCGTGGGCAAGACCTGCATCACCTGCAAGGACACGCCCGGCTTCGTCGTCAACCGCTTGCTGGGGCCCTACTCCGCTGAGGCTATCAGGATGCTGGAAAGAGGTTGGTGCACCTTTGGGTCTATGGTCTATATAAAATAAAACCATAGACCACCACAACAACCATAGACTTTGGTGGTGTATGGTTTTTTTTAAATTAATTTTGACTGGTTTGGTGGAAAGAGGTTGGTGTGCCTTTGGGTCTATGGCGTGGCTTTCGTGGTCTGTGGTCTTGATTAATTTTGTCTGTGGCTTGCTCGAAAGAGGTTGGTGTGCCTTTCTAAAGAGGTTGGTCTGTCTATGGTCCACACCATTAACCCAACCCTTTGGTTGTGCTGTGGTTTTTTATTTTGTCTGTGGGTTGGTGATTCCTTCAGCTTTTGGAAGATTATATGGCATCTCAACCTCTGTGCTTTAGTGTAAATCGACTGGTGGTGGAGTGGTAACTTTTCCAGCCTTTTTATAGTGTGCAGAAAAGAAACTATTGTAGAATAGGATAGCGTTATACGAATCACTGTTATAGAGGTATACAAAAAAAGTTGAATTTCAATGGTAACACTACCAAGTGTACTTAAGATTATTTGTTTTTAAACAATTATGTATGTTATTATTTAATAAAAAAAGAGAAAGGAAAGGGTTTGTTGTTGGTGATCTCTTAATATCAAGTTTCGGTATATATACTTCATGTTTTTTTTTAACTTTTTTTGGGTGGATTTTGCATGAGAGGATGTGGGTTTGAATATTTCCATGTATTGTTATGTAAGTATCTATTATATTATATTTTACTGTACAAATCAAGCTTATCTTTTTCTGAGCGTATTCATACTAGAATAACCACACACATGTGTCAAATTTCATTTTCATCTTTATCGCTAACGCATTAGGTTCAAGGTGGATTGGAAAATTTGACAGTGACGGGTAGCGTGATGTGCTTTCTGATTCTGCTAAAGTGGTATTTTTAGACCCCCTGATTTGACTTGATCCCCTTTAAAAATTAAGAGTGACACCGGGACGCAAAGTTGCTTGTACTTTTCAAGATAGTGATTCAATATAGAACTTTTTTGTGTAGAATTAACTAAACAAAGTAACAAAAATACTTACAAATCTATACTTAATATATAAATCTGAAGAATTTGTTTGTTTGTTTACTTGAACGCGCTAATTTCAAGAACTACTGGTCCGATTTAAAAAAATCTTTCAGTGTTAGATAGCCCATTTTTCGAGGAAGGCTATAGGCTATATATCATCACGCTAAGACCAATAGGAGCGGAGCAGACGAAGTTGCGCGGGTCAACTAGTTATATTAATAAACCCAGTCGAAAACTACAACAAAAAAATTGTAAACAACTTTTTCAAGCAATCTGATGCAGTTGGTCTAAGTAGTTAGTCTAAGAAGTCAGGTTTGACAGAATGACAGCTGAGTAGGTAGAGAGAGATAGATGATCGCTTTACCAGTAAGTGCGAAAGAGATTTATTTCCATGTCTCTTTCATTCTTACTATTAAAGCAATGCTGTATCCTGCTGAATTCTTACATTGTCACGATTTTTTTTTTTTGGGACAATCCCGCCACACATTCCCAACCACTGCAACTCCTGAAAGCTAGAATCAACAATGGCGACCACCAGTAAAACGCCGAGCCAATGAACCACGACGAATCCCGTAGAAACGATTCAACTGTCTTGGATCCTGCAACGAAATGAATCAGAAAAGTACAGCGGAGGAGTAGGAAAAAAATATATAATTTCCACTTCCCTCCTTATGAAGCAGGAGACAGAATAGAGCTAGGCCAATAGGCTAAGGGGGGCTAAATTGTCACGAACATATGGGGTCGTCCATTACTCACGTGACTTGTTTTAGCCCCTCCTCCCATCTCTTGGTACTTTGAGAGATTTATACTAAAGCACCCCCCCCCCCCCCTACCCATGATCACGTGTATTTTTTTATAACAGAAGTATCTTAAAAAATCTGAATAAATTATCTTTAAATGCAGGTTTTATCTAATTCAATTCTGTAAAATTCGCGTTCAACGTGTTCTTGTGATATTTCGTGATTTTTTCTCAACCCCCACCCCCCCCCCCCCCCCCTCGAGCCTCACGTGATTAATGGACGACCTGATTGCATCCGGTTGGACTGGAAGCCAGGCAAAGCTGGGACTACTAGGTAGATTGATTGACTGTTTCACTATCTTGAAAAGTGCGCGGCACTTCCCGTCTTGTCTCAGTGTGAGTCGACCCTAAGAAGACAGAACCCCACCCTTTTTAACAGACTCGTAACTGTCAATTAATTATAATTTTCGCTTTTTTGCTCCTACAGAAATACAACGTGTAACAGAATAAACGCAGTACCTTTTAAGGGGTCATTGTACTCATCAATATAAACAACTTTTACTATGGGACAAATCCCGAAATCGCGAAAAAAAATCAGCTGTTCAGTACATTTTGTCGAGTTATACACACATAAATGTATGGGGGAGTCACCAAAATCTAAGAAGTTCGATTTGACAGCTGAGTAGAGAGGGATAGAAGATTGCTTTACCACTAAGTGCGAAAGAGATTTATTTTTATGTGTCTTACTAGTAAAGCAATGTTATGTCTCTTTCATACTTACTAGTAAAGCAATGTTGTCAAAACGGGCCTTTTATTTTTTGACAACTTTAGTCGATTTTTTTTTTCACGATTTCAGTGTTTCTCCCATAGTGAAAGTTGATCATAATGATGAATACAGTGACCCCTTAAGAGGTATTGCGTTTATTCTGTTACAGATTGTATATTACTTAACTATTTTTAATTGATCACTATCTTGCTTTACTTGCTAAACATCATTTCCCAGTCACAATAAGCTCATATCTCCAAAACACAGTTCTTTACCATATACATTTGGCCCACAGGCGACGCCACAAAGGAAGACATCGACATCGGCATGAAGCTGGGCGCCGGCCTGCCCATGGGCCCGTTCGAGCTGGCCGACTACACCGGCTTGGACACCAACCGGTTGGCCCAGCAGGCTCTGTACTCCATGACCAACAACCCAGTGTTTGAGCCAATCCAGCTGCTCGAAAAGATGGTGCAAGAGGGAAAATACGGAATTAAGTCCGGAGAAGGGTTCTATAAGTATAATAAGAAGTAATTGTTATGTTTTTATTGGTGCTGTTACAATAAATATTTTTTTATAATTTGAATTTTTCATTACCTGTAGGTTTTTTTATAATTATTTTACTAGCTTCTGCCAGCGGCTCCCGCGTGGTCCCTAGGGAACATACTCCCGGGATAAAAAGCTATGTCCTTTCTCAGGCTCTAGATTATCTGTGTACCAAATTTCATTTAAATCGGTTCAGTAGTTTTGGTGTGAAAACGCGACAGACAGACAGAATTACTTTCGCATTTATAATATTATAGTAAGGATTATTATAACATGTCGAAGTGAAGGCTTGGGTGAAGTCATCACGAAATGAGCTGTCAATTCAAGTAATCAAGAGAATGACGACTCACTTCGACATGTTTACAGAATCGACCGGCTGTTCACTCGTGACTTAAAGACCCTACCCGTGTTGTTTGTTCGTTATTAATTTTCGATAGGTATTAAATAAGTGTGAATAAAAATAACTAGAAAAAGATAATCTCTGGAAGTGATGATCCGATTATAAAAAAAAAAAATTGATCGATTCCACAGTATTGCCAAGTGCCAAAGAATACTTTTTGCGATATAGTTAAATTTCGAGCAGACTAAGTCGCATTCTGAAGCTAGTTGTAGGGTGCAAATACAAATATACCTTAACATTTATAATAATTACTGTCAATGCAAATGTCAGTGAAATGTAGAATGCAATGAGTGCCAGCGGGCTTGAATCCAGAAATAAAAATGCAAGTTGTCCGACTCAAACCACGTCTATTGGAACACTAAATTAGATACAAAAATGCACCACCCATGCTTTGCATGCTGCTGCTGATGCCGTGTAAGTGCAAAGATGCGAGCCTACTTATTGCACAACTCATTACTTACTAAACATTTTTAAAAACCATGTACGCGCACCGTACATATTGCCAACACAAATAATGATAACAACTACTGAAGTAAACACATTATCCTTACAAAACTTAAACCCATAAAGAATGTAGAAACTAATGCAGAGCACTAATGTGTATAAAATTAAATAAAACTGATTTAGAACATTATGTAAATATACACTTACTAATCACACACGTCACTATTTTTCTCAGTGTCAAATTTCACTTCACTTAAGGGTGGGGTCAGCACGTCTTGTCCCTTCGTTCACTTCCGAATTCCGTTTGTGTACTTTGCTACACCCGTCCTCGATGTCGTCTTCTTCTTCTCGTCCTCTTCTGCTTCTCGCACCTCGCGAGCCCTCCCCCTGTCTTTTGGTGCTTTTCTTTCTCCAAAAGTACACCGATGTTATTGCTAGTGCAATGCTAATTGTCATGACAGCGTAGATTGCGGTGTAGTGGTGAATGTCGTGGGGGATAAGGTTTCCAGGTTTGATTGATCTTTGATCGAGCGCAGTTGTGTGTCAATGTTCTGGAACATATCTTCGTGCGTTTCGATAGGCAATGACGAGTTACGGATCGACGTGTTGATGATGTTGTTTATGGGAGAGATTGTGGGCGTGATCATGGCGAATGGTTCATTGACTATAACATCACTTTTCTGTTCCATGTATGCGTGCAACGTGAATGAGTCACCCTGCAAGTGACAACCTTGTTTAAGTGTAATCAGACCCGAGTGATGTAATGTCTCCGATGTTATTTGACCGCCGCAGACTAATTGCACTTCGCACGCGCCACAACAATAATAAAACCATGTGTTTTGCTTGTGTAGTTTTACCCACTTGTTAGCGCATTCCTTTATTTCCGTGTGGCAGTACACACTGTGTTCTTCATTGTCCGGTCCGGTCACCGGTGCTGTAGATAGGGTGATTTAACTAGCACATTAATGTTGTATCCTGAATCTTTTGGCATTCTTGAACGTCGGATTGTTCGAGGGGTATGAACGAGTATTGGTTGGCGTTAAATGCTATTAGTTCAGAATTCGGGATTGCGTACATCACCCGGTTAGTGCCAATGCGTTGAGGTATGCTGATGAGTTTATTCAGCTCGTATAGAACATCGTTTAGAATTGGTATTTTTACTTCCATCAATAGATATTGCTGCGTAATGCGTGCATGTATTCTGAGCAGTCTGTAGATATCTCTTACATCATGCTGAACTTCCGGAAGTGTGGCGTCGCGCGGTAGCTGTCGAGCTACTCTATCTAGTTCGCTTTGCATTTGAGTTGGTGATAGTAGGTGTACGTCCATATGTCCCTGGTACATATTTGTACCAGGTCAACGTATTGATGAGCGTTTGTTGGATGTCTTTTAGATTTTGAGCCATTTTTTCTGCAGCTATTGCCGATGTTATGATGTAAAATGCATTAGCAGTGTCATGCTTATTCTTTTCTGTTTTGTTTTCCAGATTAGTGAGGTGTTCATTCATCAAGGTGAACTGCTTTACCATCGTCGCTTCATTGCGTTGTACAATGTTGTGCTCGGTTTCCAGTATGCTTGTTTGGTTTTTGAGACGGTGTAACAAATGGTTCTCATTTTGTTGGATGTAGTCGATGTCCTGATCGTACTTTTCTGCGAAGTGCTGATCTAGTACTCCGAATAATGAGTTGGCAACGTATCCCACTCCGTCGATTAATCCTCTTTTAAATCGGTGTTGGATTAGTCGCTGAGACTTCAGTAAATTGTTATAGTAGTCTAGTTCGTTCATGCTTTGTTCAAGTTGGTTGATCAAGATGTGGAATTGCATCATCCAGTCCTCACACCGATATTCTTTTATATGAGTCACGAATTTTTGCAGAGTGTCAACGTTTCGCCAGTAGTTTGTCATGTTGTAATAAAATACTAATTTCCATTCGTCTCGGATTTCTTGCAAGTCTGCAATCTTATCAAAGTAAATTGTTTGATTTTTTGTCAGAGGGGTAAGCTTCATGTCTTGTTGGACCGTGGGCGTTATGAAAGTCATGGTCAGCATTAGTGTGTAGCATACCAGGCTGTTCCAAGTAAGCTTTTTCGGTCTGCTCCGCCTGATTATTGTAGATTTATCCGGGTTGCCAAGTTTTTTTTGGTCAACCTCGACTAGTGGTATAAGTTTTGTGATCGGATTACTAAATCAAGCATGCATTTTAATGACCTTTTAGGAACATAACACAAGGTTAGGAGAAAACATAATACGTTAATCTATCTCAAGGATATTGCAATTTCTGTAGAACTTAGCTCTAGAAATGATGTCAGCATAATTATTACAAAAACATAAATATTTATGAGTACTGCAATATTTTTTATCATTGTTTTTATTGTGGCTTGTTGCATTGTTTAGTCATCCTACTGCGTTACTGCGACATACAGAAGTAATATGGCACCAAATCAATTAAATAATTGCATTAAATCCATGAACTGAGCTGATTAGCGTTATCTGGTGATAGTGATACTAACAGTGTGGTGATAGTGGCCGGTAGTGACGTCAATATGTACGGTCGACATAAAAAAGTCGTTTATAAATATAATTATAAATTAAAACACATTCTCATGGTTGTGCCATATTAAAATTGTATCGTCTTTATATTACCTACCATAATTAAATAAATAAATAATTTGTAACGGTCACATAGTAATTAATTAATTATGTAGGTACCATGAACTTTTTGTTGTTGTTTATAAAATCTTTTTTTTGCTGACTGTACCTGTAGCTTTTATGTAATATTATGTTATCAAGTCGTTTTTATACATGTGTTTCGATAAAAGAGTGTAATGTAAGTACATTGTTATGTATTGTAATTTGTTTTGTCCATATCTGAGATTTTCGTCACTATTTTTTGTCATTTTTTTCCTGTTAGGCTTATGTATGCCATTGATATAACCAATAATTAAGGAAAAAATATTAATAAATCAATATTATGCACTAAGGACTGATTTTTAAATCGTCAGATAAATTTTATTTGCAATAATAATATGGCGGTTTGACATAATTGTTTACTATGCAAAAGCAGCCATACTGACATATTTTATTCATTCGAGTAAAATTGTCCTAGCGTTGAAAAACTAGATCAAATGGTGGCACTTCACTTGGCGTACTTGGCCAAATATTCGCGTCACTTTAGCAATAAAAATATAAACTTATCTCGTAAGTTTTAGGGTATATTTTGTATTGCACAAGTGAAGCAAATTGGCCAAATACGCGAAGTGGAGTCCCAGCATTAGAGGTATTTATCATTGTATGTCACTGACACTGAATGGCATATTTTTCAAGAACGACCTATAACTTGTTATTTTTTCCTTGCCTTTATAATTCGAGTCCTTTGTTTATTTGCTGTGCAATGTGCATTCATATACCTAACTGAAGGACTTTCTTGTTCTGACTTCTGACGCATATTGGTCTCTCTTGCTGCTTTCTAAAAACCATATCTGGGATGAAGGTATTTTGCAGCTTCCGGCAGATAACAGCAAGACATATCAGAGTACACGTATATCTATACTGATCTATATCTATACTTCTGTACTTATACTTATCTATACTCTATATACTAATATATAAAGCTGAAGAGTTTGTTTGTTTGTTTGCTTGAACGCGCTAATCTCAGGAACTACTGGTCCGATTTGAAAAATTCTTTCGGTGGTAGATAGCCCATTTATCGAGGAAGGCTATATAGGCTTTATATCATAAAGCTAAGACTAGGAGGAGCGGAGCAGACGAAGTTGCGCAAGTCAACTAGTATATAATGAAGCTGAAGAGTTCGTTTGTTTGAACGTGCTAATCTCTGGAACTACCAGTCGGATTTGGAGAATTCTTTATGTATATGATAGCCACATTCATGAGTAATGCTACGGGTTATGCACGTACGAAGTCGCGGGCACAGGCTAGTTATCGTAATCACATCGATCGAACTAAAGAAGCGCCGTCTTCAAGGTTGTTGTTCTTAGTATTTTTTTCACACCTTGGGTTACATTATCTAAGTTTTCATACGGATCCCTTACTTTTTTGAAAATATTCTGTAGCCTATATTCATCAGGGATAATGTAGGATTCTATTGGTGAAAGAATTTTCCAAATCGGTCCAGTAGTTTCGGAGCCTATTCAATTCAAACAAAAAAGCAAATCTTTCCTCTTTATAATATTAGTGTAGATTAATTCATAGTAACAACCAAAACTAGAACCCCACACAAAGCTTTACATAATACCTGCTTACTCAACGCTCTTCCAAATCTGTAATCTAAACATATCTCACTCAATCTTATAAACAACACGATTCATTATTTTTACAATGAAATGAAGATTATAAAATTTTATTTATAATAATTATCATACTAACGATAGCAATCGCTTTGCAGGTGACGCGTCAGCTGAAGACATAGATATAGCGATGAAACTCGGCGCTGGCTACCCCATGGGTCCTCTAGAACTGGCTGACTTCACAGGCTTGGACACCAAGAAGTTTGTCCTGGGCATCATGTATGAGAAGACTGGACACCCAGTGTTTAGGCCTATACCGCTTTTAGATAAGCTGGTGGGGGAAGGGAAGTTTGGCAGGAAGAGTGGGGAGGGGTTCTATAAGTATAATAATTAATAAGTGATGTTTATAAATGTGATTTTAATGTGGAAATAGAATAATAAACTTTTAATTTTTATTAAAGCTCAAAAGTTGTTTTATTCTATTCGAAGTGCAAATTTTAACGCAACTCAATGGAATTAAAGTGGTTTTATTTCTTCCCAGTCTTGAACCATAAGGGCTGGTCAAAAACCATTCAACTCACTCATTCACTTAGTATTGCAAGCGCACTACTAAGTTTATTTTTCTCCTGAGAGCAAGTTTTTGTATAAGGAAAGTTTTATTTGTCCTGAAGTAGGACAATAATATTGCTGTTATTAATACTGTTGTTTTACATAATGTGAATTCTAAATACCTATCGATCATTCACGTTTAAAGTTTGCAACGTTTTATGTATCAAATTGTCACAGGCTATTGAGTTTTCTTGCTACGATGATGAATCACTTCAAATCATAATACCTACACAATATTGTAACACCCTGCATGCTTAATTCGCATGTATACGCATGTTTTGACAAATAAAATTATCTTTACACTAACACTACCTGCTCTGTAAGTGCGAACGCACTTACTGTAAAATTACCCGAAATGAGTATTCGTCTCAAGCATTTCACTTGGTGAGGTCGAGAAGTGGATAAATATTGGGTGACTGTACCCATAGAACTAATTAAAAATAGAAGCAGTTTGTTGTGCATCTTAATGCACTACAAAGTGCTTCTTTTTTTCAACAGAAACTACCTACTTGTTTTATTGTAAGTAGGTACTAGTGCAGCTAAATAAAATGCTAATAGCAAGAAATATAGTGCGCAAAATAGGTGCAATGAAGCTCACGTATAATAACGTATAACTGCACCCATAATTTTATTATTTTGAAGATGTGAGTACCTACGTACCTGCAACAATTTAAAAATACTATCAGCGAATGAATACCGTCATCTTAACTAATAGTATAAAGAAGGAAATATGTGTTTTTTTGTTTGTACGAGGTGATTTGATTAAACAAAACTTTTGATCTTTGAACACTGATAGGAAACGTGCACGGCTTTGACTATGCCATCTAACGGTGCATATTGGAAACTTGAACGTTGGGAATACCTGACATTGACGCTTCTATGCTGCCACCTATAGTTCCTGCACGCTCCGTTTGGGGGCACGTGCACGAAAAAGACTGCCATCTGGCGTTGCATCTTCTAAACTCATAAGTAAAATACACTTGACAATGATACTTCTGTGCTGCCCCCTATAGTTCCTGCACGTTCCCTATAGGACAGATCTGATAGGGCAAAATGTACGGTTCCTGTGTTATAGCCATTGATATATAAAAACCCAAGATACACACTCAGCATCTCAAAAACGTCCGCATAAAACAAGAGCACAATTTAAAATTGTGCGCTAGTTTCAAACAGTCTCGCATCGCTCGCCTTACTGCACTGCTTTGTAAAAACAACTTTAAGCGATCCGTGTAAGGTTGAATTTGCAAAAAAATTGTTTATAGTATAACTACATACAACTCACACATGACACTTGATACATGTCAGTTTTTGACGACAGTTTCGAGTGTTGCATTTGTTCGAGACTGTGCATCTTGGGTTTTTTATATATCAATGGTTATAGCCCACTTATTTTTTATTTTCAGCCTGTTCTGTTCCACTGCATGGCAAAGAGCCCTCTTTCTTAATTCGATTCCTCCCGGCTTTGGGCAAATGTGGAACAATCGTGTCGATAGGCGTCAACCAAGCCCTTTCGGCTTTCGTCTCGCAGTCTCCTCAGGAGCAAAATCGCGTGAAACAGCTAGTTTTATAATATTATCAACATCATGAACGTCGTTGTAAAAATATCAATTGATAAATACAAGTCAATCTTGATTTATAAGTTGATTAGATAAACAAAAGTAAAATCCCTGAATGTACTTCAATGTCGCGAATATTTTTAGTCGCGTTTTGAGTTTTATTCTGTACCACCGTGTATTGCCGTTAATAGGTACCTATCATTAGTAAATTACCAGTCGTTAGTGGCTTGTTTTAGAATCATTTTGTGCTTCGTCATTCATCGATCATCATCAAATTGTTTGGGTGTTATTGTTGTTTTCATTTTAATTATTTTTTTCCTCGTTAGTTTGCTGTTTTTTGTGATTTGTTTTCTGTTATTTTTGTTCCTTTCAACATGGATAATCGAGGTAATGTTTTGGTCTTATTTAATTAAATTGTTATCTAAATTAGGTAACAATTGTTGAACAAAAGAATAGGAATTTAAAGATAAAAATCTCAAGCATTGAAAAACCTAGTTGATTCATTCAGAATGTTAAAGATATAATAAATATAGATATCAGTCAGTGATTATATTTCCTACCTCTCATGGATGTATCATTTAGAATAACAAACTTATAGGTAAACTGACAAAATAAATATCATCATTCTAATGACTTTTATTTATTAAACTAACGCAGTAGGTATTCAGATAACTTACATTTCTACTTAGCAGTGAATAACATAAAGTAAAGTAAACAATTTATGTAAAAACCTGTGAATCATGAACTCATGAGCTCGATAGTTGTTCGAATTAGAGAACACCCGCATAGTCTCCCTCAATTGGTGAGATAAACTAGTGCAAAACGGTAGCAGTTACAAAACTCCTGCGACAAATTCAACAGGTAGGTAGTGTTTTGTTTTTTTATTCTAATACGAGCGACCTGCCCAATTCGGGACCAATTTAGAACAAAACAGTACGCTTACTGTAAAATTATTTTGTAACGCCGCCGGCTGCTTTTATTTTACGATAATTCCATTTTTAAAAATCACCAAATGAGTCCTCCCGCCCTGGGTGGAACGGAAGGGACTGTCAGGCTTACTGACTAAAAACCACCCTGTTCATTCGGTTGCCCTTTGCGTTCCAGGGCCCCGGTACCCTGTTTAGACAGTCCCGCGACCCCGGCAGTTGCGATAACTCCTAAGATATTAATTTAAATTGAATAGTGTTTAGGGTAAATACGATATTAACACCATACACGTTAATTAAATAAGCTTCTAAAATAATGCATTACTTTTTACGCAAAACTTAAAAGACTTGTTGTCTGTTACTGACTGATTGAGTGACTGACAGACAACGTACAGCCGAAACTACTGGTCGTAGAAAGCTGAAATTTGGCATGTAGTCGAAGAACGAAGTCCCGGGCAAAGGCTAGTCTGTAGGTTCTAATATATTGTATTAATATTATAAACCTGAAGAGTTTGTTTGTTTGGTTGAACGCGCTAATCTCAGTCACTAGGTACTGGTTCGAATTAAAAAAAAACATTTAGCGTTGGATAGCCCATTTATCGCAAAAGGCTGTAAGCTATATACCATCACGCTACGACCAACAGGAGCGAAGCATTAATGAAAAATGTGACGCAGACGAAGTTGCGCGGGTCAGCTAGTTTACTAATATTTTATACTAGTGGACGTCACGCGGTTTCACCCGCGTAGTTCCCGTTCCCGTGGGAGTACGGGGATAATATATAGCCTATGTTACTCCCTGATAATGAAGCTATCCAATGCTAAAATAATTTTTCAAATCGGACCAGTAGTTTCGGAGCCAATTCAAACAAACAAACAAACAAATCTTTCTTCTTTATAATATTAGTGTAGACAAGTGGAAGTTTGTGACTCAATTACTCGGTAACGGCTGAACGGATTTGCGTGAAATTTTGCACAGAGAATGTTGTAGCTACACTCAATATATTGATGAGATATAGATATTATATCAGTCTATCATAATTATGAGCATAGTAATATGATATATGATTAGTACCTGCATGTAGCTTTCCTGGAATGGGTTATAAAACCGCAGACAACAGTTATTTAATGACTTTTATAAATTAGAACATAATGAGCCATCGACATGGTTGAGTGATAAGTGACTAATTTACAGGTAACTGTAGATTGTAGGTAATTGTTTTAACGATTTATTGAGGAAGCTATTAAAGGCTAGTGCGGTTTACCCGCGCTAAAATAAATGAGGTATGTACCTCATTGATGTATAAAAAACCTGCTTTTTGTACACTGCTTTGTAAAAACAACTTTAAGCAATCCGTGTTAGGTTGAATTTGCAAAAAAAAAATGTTTATAGTATAAAGTACACACTCACTCACACATGACACATGATACATGTGAGTGTTTGGTGACAGTTTCGAGTGTTTTTCGAGTGTTGCATTTGTTCGAGATTGTGAATCTTGGGTTTTTTTTATATATCAACTTCAACTAGCTGACTCGGCAAACGTTGTTTTGCCATACAAAAAAAAAATACCTACCTACTACCTATTCACATACCTACCGAATATATAAACAAAGTTTCATGAAAGTCGGTCGAGTCGTTTCGGAGGAGTTCGGTAACAAACTCCGTGACACAAGATTTTTATATATTAGATGAGGTACCTACTATTTTTTTCTTTTTTGTCAACGGAGCCGATGTCGTCTATTCTGACAGTGTCATGTGGTAACAGCAGTGTGTTTCAAGGTAGACGTTTATTTTTGTTACCATCACTAGTTGATAAGAATAGGATGACAGGAAATGCAGTAGGTAATGCTATTTTGATAGATTTAATTTCCTCATATTGATTGAGCTGTTCTGTGTTTGAGGAAACAACGTTAGGGGAACATAAAATCAAGCGTGTTACTAAATTAGAATTATACATTTTTAATGGAATACAAGTCAACCATTATGGTTTGCCCTATGTGGTTGTGGTGTTGGTATATTTGTGTGTTCTGTGATCTGTCATCTGCTTTGACGCCCATTACACGGTAGGTTTTGCTGTCAGTTTAACCACAGTCAAAGCTGTAATTGACGAATAACCTATCGTGTAATATAGTGACTGATGGTTGCGTGAAATTGATTGACGAAAATCTGAATATTTCACTAGTTACGACTTTTAAGTGAATGGGTCTGTTTCTATATGTTTACCAGCGGCTTCGCCTGCGTGGTCCCTAGGGAACATACTCCCGGTTTAAAAAGTAGCCTATGTCCTTTCTCAGGCTCTAGACTATCTGTGTACCAAATTTCTCTTAAATCGGTTCAGTAGTTTTGGCGTGACAGCGCGACAGACAGACAGACCGATTTACTTTCGCATTTATAATATTAGTAAGGATGGACTGGGTAATAGTTCAGACCTTGTCCTTTTTCGAATCCCTTCTAAAAGTCAATAATTTATCGTAGCGTATTTGAGAAAGAGCGTCATATAGGTAACTCACCATCAATCATGACTTTGGAATTGAGTGACGTTTGCATGAGCGTGTAATGGGCGCCTTATAATCTCTGAATTCACTTTCGTCTTAGCTTCATTATTGTCTCAGTGCTTATTTATTAGCTTGAACCCCAGGTTGGACCTCTGTTTTACGCCTGTTAGGGACACATCACTAGGAAGACTTAACTAAATCGTTTAGCCTTTAGGCCCACTTACACAACCCAGAGTTATGATTAACCTCCGCCAGGCATACTATTCCATTGGTGAATTTTTATCAGACAATTTAAATAAATAATAATTGAGTTTTTTTTGGTGTGAGTCAAGTGTCCGATTTATTTAAAAACTGAATTCTATGTAATGCTTTAATATTATATATTTTAATTTGAATAATAATTTAATTTAATTTAATGTATCCGAAATTTGTATGCCTATTAGGCTAAACATAGCGATCCTAACATTACAATACGATCGACCTATGTTTTGCAAATAATTAATTTGAATTTGAATTTGAGTTATTACTAACCTGAGGCCATTATGTATGACATGTTCGTTATTCTACCTCGTGGGCCCTACTGTTTTCTTGTTTGGTAAAAGAAAGACCTCCCTTTCCAGGCACACAACTAAATGAGCGATGTGTCCGCCCCCCCTGCGCGGCGTAGCGTCCGTCGGCAGCGCTCCATCTACAAAGTGCACTACAACATCCAGCGGCGCGACGCGGAGATGACGGCTAGGCCCCTGCTGCCGCCCACCAGTCCCCTGCAGATACAGGCGTACGCCCTGCAGGTGGCGGGCCACAGGAGCACGGAGGACACCAAGTATTTGGGTGAGTTGTGTTACTACACACAGCGCTCATCTACCAGGTGCACTACAAAATCCAGCGGCGCGACGCGGAGATGACGGCCAGGCCCCTGCTGTCGTCCACCAGTCCCCTGCAGATACAGGCGTATGCCCTGCAGGTGGCGGGCCACAGGAGCACGGAGGACACCAAGTATTTGGGTGAGTTCGTAGTTTGATCAGTATTTCTAATTTACCAAGGCTTCTGCAGTATCACCAGTTTGGGGGTTAGAGGAACTACAAAGACCAAGTAAACTACACAATGCAGTCTCAGTTTATAGAGACAAGTAACTCCATCCTCAGATTTGTCTAAAATATGGGCGCTTATGCAGTTTCAATGATTAATTATCCTCATTTGCAGTACATTTAGTTCCTCTTACGCCATACAATTTATCTTCACAGCGCCCTGGCCGCGCGCCCTGTCCGCTTCGCCGAGCCAATGAAGCCCGACGAGTCCCGGAGAATCGATTTAACTGTCTTGGATCCTGCAACGAATTTATTCAGAAAAGTACAGCGGAGGAGTAGGAAAAAATTGTATAGTCATTGCCGCTTCGTATATCAAGTCCCATTATTTTATAGACGTTTTCGAGCGAAACTGAATACTATCTAAATATGAGATTTCTCGTTTTCTCATTCTTTTTAGGGTTTCGAACAAAAAACGGAACCCTAATACAGACAGACACCCGAGTGATCCTCACTCGGGTGTCTGTCTGTCTGTCTGTCCTTCTGTCACAGCCAGTTTTCTACGGATCCACTGGACCGATCCTGTTGAAATTTGGTACTCATATGGACTTCTCTGACCCAAACACGGACGCGTTACGTAAATTATTAAATTTTTAGTATGGGGTTCACTTTTGGGGGTCAAAGTAGAAAATGAAAAAATTTTGAACAATATCGTGTATCAAATGAAAGAGCTTATTGTGAGGGTTTTAACTATATTTTTTTCATAATATAAATGGTTTTGAAGTTATTCAAGAAATTGGACGAAAAATGATCATTTTGAAATAAGACCTAAAACCTATAGATTACAGGAAAAACTATAAGAAGTCTGTAGTATTAAAATAACATGTAAAACAAATGAAATTCGTTCGGAACCCTTTGCACGCGAGTCCGACTCGCACTTGGCCAGTTTTTTATTTATGTGTCCATTAATGCATAAAAATTGGGCCGCCCTGAATTGGGCCGTCCCTCAATTTTGCCTCCTTTAAATCGGGCCCTGGATATGTGAATCAGACAGAAACACACACTACATCAGACCTTACAATCCACACTGTCCATCCAGGCCTCCTCCAATGTAACAACGGCACAATAATGAAGCCCATCATCAAGGAGGCTCAGAAGCGCGAGGTGCACTTCTACTCGCGCCTAGCCTCCAGCGCCGATGCAGAGCTGCAGGAGCTGCTGAAGCTGGTGCCCAAGTACTTCGGCTGCCGCAAGTACACCTACAACGGCTTTGAGCAGGACTACATCATATTAGAGGATCTGACTGAGAGGATGCTGGAGCCGTGTATCATGGATGTTAAGATTGGTGAGTAAACTTTAGGAAATGGTGACGGGTGAGCGTCTTAATGTAAAACTTTTTGATGCTCAAAAAGTTCCGGCTCTCAGCCATCAATCAATCTATACTAATATATAAAGCTGAAGAGTTTGTTTGTTTGTTTGAACGCGCTAATCTCAGGAACTACTGGTCCGATTTGAAAATTCTTTCAGTGTTAGATAGCCCATTTATCGAGGAAGGCTATAGGCTATATATCATCACGCTAAGACCAAAAGGAGCGGAGCAGTTATGAAAATTGTGACGCAGACGAAGTTGCGCGGGAATAAACATTCCTTTATTATCTTTGAGTAAAATTGCTTTAACTTGACCCATTGAATTTATAAAATAAAAAATATTTCAGACATACTTTGTCCATAATATTGTTAGTAGTAAGACTTAAAAACTATGTTAGGTACATTTAAAAATTAATTTAAGTATTTGCCGCCCTCTGGGCCAAGTCATTTATGGTTTTCCTTTCATTTAATATATCAAGTTTGTTAGAGAGATTCATCCTTATAATTGACCCTGACGATCGATGTCATAAAAGTACATGGTGTAATTTTTAAAGATTTTAGTCGGTTCGATTCCCAAGTGTGGCAAGCGAATTTTAAAAACGTGCTAAAAGACATTGTTTAACCAAAGTATTATCTTAATCTTCCAGGCAAGAGAACCTGGGACCCTCTGGCCTCGGAGCAGAAGATCGCGAACGAGCAGATCAAGTACCAGCTGTCGAAGCAGCAGTACAGCTTCTGCATCCCCGGCTTCCAGGTGTACAAGCTGAGCACCGGCAAGCTGCACAAGTACGGCAAGGACTACGGCAAGCGGATACACGGCCAGGCCGTCAAGGATGGTGAGGAAGTATTCATTATACGAGTAATAATAATAAAAAATCAGCCAAGTGCTAGTTCGACTCTCACAGGAAGGGTTCCGTACCATAAACTGAAAAAAAAAAACGTTTCTTGTATTGCCACCTTTAATATTGATTAATTTATTTGTTGTTAAGTATAGCGGCAATATAAATACACACTCTGTGAAAGTTACAGCCCGCTGACAGACGGTCAGACGGACAACAGAGGCTTTGTAATAGGGTTCCGTTGGTTACAAATAGTCGGTTAGAAATAAGTCTTATTTCACATAACTGAATGACGCACGATAAGTCGTCACCAAGTGCTACATCATAGTACTGTGTGGCTCAAAGTGTTCGAAGTTCACCTTAGTTCTGCAAGGTACCACTTATGCGGAAGCTGCAAAAAAAAAATCAAAGACTTTGAATCTAGAGGATAACATTAATCAGATCTTAAAGTATGTATATGTATATTTGACAAGAGATTAGAGAAACTAGAATCCGGCTCTAAAACAGCTGTTTTAAATCATCAATTAGAGAGTGATCTTATAAGGGTCCTTTTGAGGTCCTTTACCTATTGAGGTACCCTAAAAATTCCTAAACCGTAAAACTGAATACACACTTAAAATAATGGCGTGGAACTCAAATGGGCTCCTCAAACATCAAAATGAGTTGCAAGCGGCCCTAGATACAGAAAACCACACAACAACCCTGACAACTCTGCCAGAGAAGGTAGCGCGGTTATAATAATAATATATCATTTAATTCAGGTAACAAATAATCAAAGACAACATTAGTCACTACGTGCAGTGTAAATATGAAGAACAAGACATTCAAGCCGTGGCTGTTTCTGTTAAAACCAAATATTGTCACGTGTCCATTGCAACCGTATACTGTCCCCTACGGCACATGATAAGAAAAGAGCGATATTTGCATCTTTTTGAACTATTAGGCCAGAGATTTATCCTAGGCGGCGATTTTAATGCTAAGCATACGCATTGGGGATCAATACTTACTACAACTAAGGGAAGGCAACTCTTAAGTGCAGTTAAAGATACACATTCCGAAGTTATGAGCACAGGTAAACCAACGTACTGGCCCCCTGACTACCAGAAAATACCGGATCTTATTGATTTTTTATATGCAAAAATATTTCCGTCAATTACGTCAGTTTGGAGGAAGGTTTTCATATGAACTCGGGCCACTCTTCGATTATACTAATGCTCAGTCAGAAAATCCTACTCAGAGAAAGCCACTTAACCCTGGTTAATAAGTTCACAGATTGTGACAGTTTTGCCCTTGATCTAGATAATATTATCGACCTTAATAATCCGATAAAAAACTGGCCAAGTGCGAGTCGGACTCGCGTGCAAAGGGTTCCGAACGAATTTTATTTTTTTAACATGTCATATTAACACTATAGACTTCTCATAGGTTTTCCTGCAATTTGTAGGTAAAGACATATTAACTCCATTTTTTTCAAAATTTTAGTCTCAGTATTTTCGGAGATAAGGGGGAAATGGTCATTTTTCGTCTTATTTCTTGAATAACTTCTAAACCATTTATTTTAAAATTATGTAAAAAATATTATATCATTTGATAGGTCACACGATATTGTTTAAAAAACTTTATTTTTTATTTTCTAGTTTGACCCCCAAAATTGACCCCCATGCTAAAAATTCAATAATTTACGTAACGCGTCCGTGTTTGGGTCCCAGAAGTCCATATGTGTACCAAATTTCAACAGAATCGATCCAGTGCATCCGGAGAAAACTGGCTGTTACAGACGGACAAACAGCCGAGTGATCCTATAAGGGTTCCGTTTTTGTTCGGAACCTTAAAAAGCAAGATCAGCTTGACTCAGAAGTAAACAAATATATTGCCAATATTCAACAATGTGCCTGGAACAACACACCGTAATGAAAACTTATATATAAGGGATTTATCTATCTAAAGGAAATTGTGGATTTACTGTCGGAGAAAAGAAAGCAAACGAAGCAGTGGCAGCAAACAAGGTGTTCGCGAGATACAATATTACTAAATAACCTAACTAAACGACTAAAGAAGAAAATTATACATATATGAATGAATAATATTAACAATGTTGTGCTATCCATATAACACAGTGTTTTTATAAATATCAGACTCTAAGAAAGTGCTACGGACTTGTGTAAAAGTACAAATGAACACTATTCTTAGTTTTAACATAATCTATCACGTAACATATTAAGGTAGAGTTAAATTTCTTATTAGTCTTGTAGTGGAATCAATGCCGCCACAAGAAAAACCAATGGAGAAAATCTACATCGCAACAAAAAGAACCGCGACGCCATCTATCCAACAAGCAGCGAACTACTACGTCGAAATCCTGCATCGCGCAGGCAGAGTTTACCGTTTGAACATAAACATCACCCCGAATATCAACTATCGGGCAGTTGCCCGCCAAACACAACAACTGTCTGGAAGGAGGATCCTCCCTTTTAAATTGAGGTGTGCGGGACTTACTCTCTGTTCCGCATACCTCTTAGTCTTTTACGCTAGATCGTAATTAATTATTAAGAATTTTGTTCTACTTCTTCTTAGTTCGAGATTTGGTTGCGAAATAATGAAAGTGACAACTCTTGTAAGACGCAAGCATGCTAATTAATTTGACATTGTGTCCATTACATCGACACATTTAGTAGTGCATATCGATTTTATATGTGCAAAATTTACAGTAACAATATGTATCTTTCCAGCTATACGGAACTACTTAAACGGCATCGGCACAAGTCTCTGCCGCGCACTACTCCTGCAGTTCCTCTCAGAACTGTGGAAGATACAGAAGTGGGCGCGGCGCCAGTGTGCCGTGCGGCTGTACTCGGCGTCGCTGCTGCTGGTGTACGACGCGGCCAGGCTGCGCGAGTGCTGCCAGAACAAGGAGTTCACGTGAGTTCTCATGACAACAACACACACAAGTGCAGTGTGCCGTGCGCCTGTACTCTCATCTCTGCTGCTGGTGTACGACGCGGCCAGGCTGCGCGAGTGCTGCCAGAACAAGGAGTTCACGTGAGTTCTCATGACAACAACACACACAAGTGCAGTGTGCCGTGCGCCTGTACTCTCATCTCTGCTGCTGGTGTACGACGCGGCCAGGCTGCGCGAGTGCTGCCAGAACAAGGAGTTCACGTGAGTTCTCATGACAACAACACACACAGTGCAGTGTGCCGTGCGCCTGTACTCTCATCTCTGCTGCTGGTGTACGACGCGGCCAGGCTGCGCGAGTGCTGCCAGAACAAGGAGTTCACGTGAGTTCTCATGACAACAACACACACAAGTGTAGTGTGCCGTGCACGAAGCGAGGAATCAAACTCTTAAAAAAATATCAGCCATCCTAAATTAACAAGAAATTGAAGATGAAGCCCGGGAAATAAGTATAATGCTAACGTCTGTCAGGTACAGCAAAAGCTATTGGCCTGTGCTAGCTAGAAACAATTTATATAGGCTTGGGCTAAAAAAAAGTTACATGTGGTTTTACGTTTTTTACACATTCCTACCCAACGTTCGCTCATCGCCTTCCGAACAAATAGTTTCAAACCCGCTCAACAGATGGCGTTGTTAGTTGAGAACCCGATTCTGAATCGCGCTATGGTTTCGTTACACGCGGGACTACAAGTACCGTCGTCGGCAACGATGGAGTTTAAAAAGGGTGTTTGCCGCTTCCATGGCACATGCGTCGCGAGGCGCGTGGGGTATGGCTATCAAGACATACCCAACACGTTATTTTTGTATCAGAGAGGCTGTTGGTACCAATAAATACCGGCGTCTCCTCTGCATAATATCTATGAATGAAATTATACTAAGTTCCAAAAGGTGCAAAATAGGTATTTAGTTTTAATCTTTTGACGTGTTGGGTTTTTGCGTAGAGATTGTAACGAGATCACATTATTTTAGTTATGTTGGATCTTAAAGATAAAAACACAATGCCGGTCCTGCTCCACAGCCACAGCAGCATGGGTCCACTTGTTAGGTTTTCGATAATTGGAAGAAATGCTTACCCTTTTTTTGTTCTCCTATACAATCATTTATTTATCATTTCTTTGCATTATTGTATTAGCAAAGTATACACAATAAAGCAGCCTTCTTTTTTTTTCTTTTCTTATTTACTTGAAACCATAGTTTTGTATAACGTAGAAGCATATTTTCAATTTTTTGTAAATGTGAGCACTATGGAGCCATTTACATATGTAATTATAGATTTCGTTATTAAATTAGTTTGACATGAACGAGCGTGGCAGTTGAGAGCTTGTCATGCTCACACAAATGTTTTGCTGATGGTGGCGCGTGTTTTGGATCATTTGATTCCCTTCAAAATGGTTGAGTTAGATGGTGCTGATGCACGCGTCATGTTCGTGAACGGGCGCCGTCAGTTGAAACTGGTCATCTCTTACCTGCCACTGGCTTATTTTAATCTGTACCTGCATTTTGAATTGTTTATATGTTTTCTTGTTCTTTGCATTGTCCTCACATATAGAAGCAAACAATGTTAATGTTAACAAGATTTTTGTAACACATCACATGGTTTAAAAGAGTGTCCGTGGAGTTTCTTGCACGTTCTTCTCCATAGAGATCTACGCTTTGGAACGTGCAAATAGCTTCATGTTTTTGACTGACCGACTTTGACAATTCAAAAGTGCCTGTAAATGGTTTATTTGAAATATACGATTTGATTTGATTTGATTTGACAAAATATTTTTCTTAAAAAAAAACTCCGATATTGATTTTAGGATACATGAAAGGTGTGTGAAAATTGAGGCCGGACTTATAAATCCTTGTTTATTTACGTAGAAAATAAATAAAACTGAAATAAATTGTGAAAGTTGGAATCAGATTTTAAAAAAAATACATAGTATTTTTTTGTATGAGGTTTGAACACCCACGGAGTAAGGTATTGGTATTGGTCGGTCGGGTAAGGTATCGGCAGTAGCGTAGCTAGCATGAGTGACACCCGGGGCGGATAATGTGGTGTCACCCCACAAATGAACCCCCCCCCCCCCCCAAATAATTATAAGTTGCACCTTGGCCTTTCTTTCTGGTGACGGCAATCGCAAGCCATTTTTGGAAGGGAGGTACTTACTTAAAAACAAAATCTCGAAAGTAAGATTATTTTGATTTTATTTTCATCATTATCTAAACCCAACTTTGTTGAGTAACGCAAGTAAACTCAAGAACTAAAAGAGAGAACACAAGAGCGAGCCAAGCTAGCTCGAAAATTTTCGCATCCCACCTCGGATAGGTTTTATATCCTTTTGATCATTCATACTTCAATAGAAATAACTTTATGGAGTGATGCAAGAAAGCTCATTAACTGAGAGAGGGCAGAACACAAGAGCGAGCGAAGCGAGCTCGAATACCCATGCACCCCAACTCGGAAAGATTTTATTTTCTTTTGATCATTTCATACAGTGATTTTATTGAGACATACAGAAACGCTCGAGAAAAAAGAGAGTGCAGAAAGTAAGAGCGATCGAAGTGAGCTCGAAATTTTTTACACCTACCACGGACGGGTTTCATTACGTCGCCCGTTAAGGGGTGACAGGAACTTGACAAAAATTCAACGAACGAGTGTCGCCTCTAAATGCAGAAAACCTGAAGGACTAAAGAAATTTTTGCGCCTCATCTCGGAAGGGTTTTATTGTATTTTGAACATTCATACTGAAATTTAAGTTTTTTGTTGATTTTTATAGAAAAACTCAGGAAGCCAGAGATTGCAAAATGCAAGAGAGAGCGAAGCGAGGTCAAAATTTTTTGCACCCTGCTCCCGACAGGTTTCATTGCGTCAAACGTTTAGGGGTGCCACCTGATAGTGACAATAACTAGTCAATGATCGGTCGGGTGTCACCCCTAAGTGGGTGTCACCCGGTGCGTGCCGCCCCCTCCGCCCCCCTCGCTACGCTACTGGGTATCGGTCTCTTTTGTGAGGAAAAAAAATAAGATAATACTTTCGCTTATCCAAAGTTGCTATTGTACGAGTGTCTGTGTACCACTGATTATTAGTAAGGAGAGTTCAATGAAAACACTTGATTTACTTCACGAAGGTTTCGCTTGTATTGTTCAAGAATAAAGAGTTCACAATATGACGATAATTGATTACTTATTTTACCTCAGCTATTCCTTAACACATAACAATGTTTAGCACGACTATATCTGGGCGAGCGCGGGGAACGACTGGCTAGCCCGCCTCGCGTGGTTGGGAATTGCAGCGCTAACATTTTAGTAGGTGCGCGTGCTCCTACATCACAACCTTCCTAAAATTTTTGTGCAAAAAAAAATTTTACATAATATTACATTCCCTCATTTGTATTACATTTCGTTCCGTTGACTAATCATTTTACAATTCAACACATTCCATTATACTAACAATGTTGTAACTTAATGCTGCTTATGACGGTGTGCTACTTATCTGTATGCTACATGTACATAATGTAAATATAAAGTTCACCTCCGCTGTTTTAAATTACATGACTTGTTTGCTAAGTAGTTAGATACAGTAAGTAATAGTTTAGGTTCGATTCCCAGGTTTTGAGAATACATATATTTTTTATACATAATATATACTGGCATTGGTATGCCTAATGTGAATTAAGACATTATACAGTGTGCGGACATCTGTTTTTTAGAGTCGCCTTTATGTTTACTTAATTACTATATGCCTTAACATTAACTTAAGGGTAGTTGCCGTAACATCCACTCTGCTATATTTAATAACACCGTACGGTCAGCAGCTTCCGTTACGACAACGCCGGACAATAAGAGTCGTTATAGTTACACGATACATTCATAGTGTTATAACTTTATAAGGTATTACTTAACGTCTGTCAATCTTTAACGAAAGTACGCTTCTGTTTTGAACTGCGAATGCAAATGAATGATAGTGTCGCTAATGTTATGATTAGGAAAATATCACCTTGGTGGGCGCTGGACACTGCTGGTCGGCTCTTTCGCTGGTTGCTGGTGGTTTGGCAACCACAACAATGTTCTGCAACTGATCCTGTACCCATTTTCGCGCATATGTTTTACTTCGTTTGCAGCAGAGGCACAACATAATTAGAAGAACACATGCTGCGACCGCCATTACTGCTATGGCATAGGTATTCAACTTGTTTTTCAACTCGTCAATCTGTTGATTTGCTCCCGCCTGTGCAATAATGACTTCTTCGTTCTTGCTGTTATACTGTCCCATATTGGATGGTTTTTTATTTGTCTGTTATTTTCGCGAGATTGTGTCTGTCGCCACGCCTCTAGTTTAGTGATTTATAATTACGCGTGTCTTACTTTATATTGTTGATACTATGCTACAGTCGATTATTAAATATTGAAACGTACAGGCCTTTTGCTGACTCTACCGCTCCTCGTTGTTTTATGACATTGATCTTTGTACATGTTGCTCTGCGTTTTTTCATAATTAGGTTTTGCTGTCGCGACTTTATCGTTTTCCTCGTCGAGTAAGTATGCCGGTTTTAGCCTATCTATAGACACTGTTGCCTGCCGATTGGGATACTGTATTTGGAAAAGTTTGGTTCCGCGTTTTAGAACCTTGTATGGCCCGTCATACGGTGTCTTAAGTGGTTTACGAACTGTGTCGTCTCTTATAAATACGTGACTGCATGTCTTTAAGTCTTGAAATACGAACCACTTACGATTCTCGCGATGCGATTCTGACATTGGTTTTAACTTTGCGATTGCGTCATGAACTGTTTTTAACAAAGTATTCGTGTCATCGATTTTACTTCTGGAATTATCGAAAAAGTCGCCTGGTAGCCGAAGTGGTTTTCCGAACGTGTACTCGGCTGCGCTTACGCCATTTTCGCTTCGACCTGCTGCGCGTAAGCCGAACATGACCGTTGGTAGCTCATCCACCCATGACTTGGTGTCTAAACGCGCCATTAAAGATGCTTTTAAAGAGCGGTGCCAGCGCTCGACTATGCCGTTAGCCTGCGGATGGTAACTAGTTGTGCGTATTTTGGTCACGCCTAAGTACTTTAGCAGCTCTGTGAAAAGCTGGCTTTCGAACTGTCGTCCCTGGTCTGTCGTTAGTCTGACTGGGCAACCGTAGCGCGTAAACCAGCCTTCGTATATCGCCTTTGCCACTGCTTCCGCCGTAATGTCACGTATGGGAAACGCTTCTGGCCAACGAGTACCTCGATCGATTATTGTGACGCAATACCTGAATCCGTCCTCGGATGTGGGTAATGGACCGACGATATCTGCGTGGATGTGTTCGAACCGACCTGAGCTTTGGAAATCTGCATATTCTGATATATTATGTCTGGTTACTTTGGTTTTTTGGCAATTAACGCATGCTCGTGCCCATGTGCCTATCTCCGTGTTCATGTTCGGCCAAAAGAATCTTTCCGAGATCATTTTGCGAGTTGACCGGATTCCGGGGTGACTGATGTCGTGAACCAGGTTGAAAACGTTTTTTCTGAAATTTTCAGGCACGACCGGTCTTGCCTGTTGTTTTGACATTTCGCAATATATTTCGCGGTTGCAATTTGGTAACGCTAAACGTTTGATCGTAATGTTATTGTTTTTGACCTCGTTTTTTGTGTACCGTGCAATGTAGTCGTCGGTATTTTGCGCTTCGGCGAATTGTTCGTAGTCTAAACTCGTGGGACCGGATATGGTTGCGACACGCGATAATGAGTCGGCGACAACATTGTCGTCACCGCTGACATGACGAATATCGGTAGTGAATTCACTGATGAACAGTAATTGCCTTGTTCTACGAGATGTTTCGGCATCGGTATTTAGTTTTGTAAACGCATGTACCAATGGCTTATGATCTGTGAATATTGTTAATGGTCTCCCTTCGAATAATTTTCGGAAATGTTTAATTGCCATATAGATGGCAAGTAGTTCGCGATCGTAAGTGCTGTAACGCTGTTGTGTATCGGATAAGCGTTTTGAAAAATAACCTAGCGGTTTCCATGTACCTTTAACTCGTTGTTGCAGTACCGCCCCCGCACAGGTATCCGATGCGTCCGTCATTAGTGCAAGCGTCGCATTGCTGCTTGGGTAGGATAACGTGACCGCGTTTTTGAGCTGCGACTTACATTCACCGAACGCTGTTTCAGCTTCTGTTGACCACACAATAGGCGTCCTGTCGTTTCGTTTTGCGTTGTGTAAGTACTTTGATAACAAAGCTTGGCTTTTCACCGCGTGTGGAATGTGTTTGCGATAAAAATTTACCATTCCTAAAAATCTACGAAGGTCGTTGACGGTTTTAGGTTTGGGGTAGTCGGTAATCGCCTTGACCTTGTCGTCTAGAGGCCGTATTCCTTGTGCCGACACGTGAAAACCAACGAAATCTAATTCAGTTACTCCGAAACTGCATTTTGTTAATTTTATGGTTAGACCGAATTTCTTTAGCCTATCGAAAAGGATCTTTAAATGTTCCTTGTGCTGTTCCGCGTTGTCACTTGCAATAATGACGTCATCGATGTAACAGAATAGGAAATCTAAACCCTCTAAGACTGTATGATGCATGAACCTTTGAAAGGATTGCGCTGCGTTTTTTAGGCCGAAGGTCATCCGTGGGAACTCAAATAACCCGAATGGCGTTATGATTGCCGTTTTCTCTACGTCCGCTGGGTTAATTGGTATGTAATGGTAGGCACGGTTTACATCTATGCAAGAAAATATTTTTTTACCTGCGAGGATGTATGTGAAGTCGTGTAAGCGCGGGATCGGGTACCTATCCGGTTTGGTGATGGCGTTTAGCTGCCTATAATCACCACACGGACGAATGTTCCCGTCTTTTTTTGGCACTACGTGCAGAGCGCTTGCCCATGGGCTTTTGGAGGGCCTACAAATACCTAAGTCCTGCATGTTCTTAAATTCCTCCTTTATTTTGGTATATCGGTCTAGCGGCAACGGTCTTGCCCGGGTATGTACCGGTGGGCCTGATGTCTCGATGTGATGCACGATCGAGTGCTGCGGCGGCTCCCTAAATGACGTGGGTCTAGTGATTTCAGGGTAAGTGGTAAGCAATTCGTGATAAGGGTGGCTTTCGTTAACCGTTTTGACTGACGTTTCTGTACAATTTTCTATAGTCGCTAGAACATTTAACTTTGTTGTGCTATCTATCAACTTTCTTGCACTTAGGTCTACTAACAATCCATAATGGCTTAAAAAATCTGCTCCTAATATGGGTTGTTTGACGTTAGCTATAATAAATGTCCATTTAAATTCGCGCCTTAACTTAAGTCCAAGTGACAATGTGTGCGTACCGTAGGTTTCTATGGGTGTACCGTTTGCGGCGTACAGAGTGTAATCTTCTTGAGATTGTTTTTTTTTACGCTTGACCATAGATACTGGTAGTACTGACACATTGGCACCGGTGTCTACTAGAAAATTGAATCCGTTAATGCTATCATTTACACACAAACGACGGTTAATAATAATACCTCCGTTACAGCTTCCCGTTGCCGACTGTACGGTTGTTAGTTTTCCTGGGCCTTGCCTGTCCATTTGCATGGTTTTCTGCACTTGAACGCCTTGTCGCCGAACCTGTTGTGGTAGAAGCATAACCCTGGTCCTGTTGGTGGTCCTTGCGATGTTGACCGCCCTCGCTGTTGCCTGGTACTTCGTGCACGTGCTGTTGATGTGCCGCGGTATGCCCTGCGGTCGAACCTGTCCGTACCTCTGGATTTGCGTAGTTCTGCCACTTCGATTGATAGTTTGGCTACGGTATCCTCTAGTGTATCTGACTTTTTTCCTGTTATTTCTGCCACCTCCCTGGGGCTGCTGGTCTCCCATATTTTGTCCGCCACTGCTGCCAGCTTTTCCGGTTCTGTGATTGCCGTTGCTGCCAAAACAGTCCTTACCGACGTCGGTAGGTGGTTTTGCCACATGACGAGCAATGTTTCCGGCGTTATTCTATCTCCTGCTAGAGTCTGCATCTGCCGCAGGAGTTGGGTCGGCTTCTGATCTCCCAGTTGCATCTCGCCAATCAGCTTCTGTATCCGTTTGTTCTCCGATTCCTCGTACACTACCAACAACCGGTCTTTCAAATTTTGGTATTTGTTACTTTTTGGTGGAGTCTTCAAAATATCCGCTACTTGCATTATGACCTGCTTGCCAAGTTTCGCTACCAGCAATTGATACTGCGCCTCATCGCTGGTTTTTTGTGGCGCTACAGATGCTTCGAACTGTATGAACCATAAACTTGGTTGATCTGTCCAAAAATCTGGTATCCTTGAGGACACGGAGATTAGCACGATATCGGAAGTACTTTCTTGAGACATTTTGTTTAACTTTCAAGGTCTTTTAGAGAGATGCCGTGTGATAGAGCGTTACTATCGAATTACGCGCCAGATATAGTTGTCGTTGAGCCGTTCCCAAGTACGCGGTTTGTTTCTTACACGTGGAAAGTTTATCGCACCGTTGTATGGTTACGTGTTCGCTCGCGTCGGATAGTCACCAATGTACGGTGTCTGTGTACCACTGATTATTAGTAAGGAGAGTTCAATGAAAACACTTGATTTACTTCACGAAGGTTTCGCTTGTATTGTTCAAGAATAAAGAGTTCACAATATGACGATAATTGATTACTTATTTTACCTCAGCTATTCCTTAACACATAACAATGTTTAGCACGACTATATCTGGGCGAGCGCGGGGAACGACTGGCTAGCCCGCCTCGCGTGGTTGGGAATTGCAGCGCTAACATTTTAGTAGGTGCGCGTGCTCCTACACTATTATAAAGGACAATGCCATGCGTCTATGTATGGAAGTTCGACCAAGTGCTGCCCAGAATGAACACAGTACATATTGTTTCCTCAAGCCAACAATAATCTTTAAACAATCGAATCGCTTCAAATTCTGTCCCAGAAGCCAGAAGAAAAAAAAACCGGCCAAGTGCGAGTCGGACTCGCCCACCGAGGGTCCCGTACAAATTTGTAGCTACAAATTACTAGATAATATAAAGACTATATTTTTAATGATTTAATTACAAATGTATAGTTTTGAGACTTTTCCCTATACTTGTAGTATAAGACGGCATTACTTGCTAAATTTCAGTTCTAGGTCAACGGGAAATACCCTATACATTTTGATTCCCTTGAGAGTGTCAAAAAATACATTTTTTTACAGCATAAAGGACCGTATCTTTTATATACGTTAACTTAGAAGTTTGATTTTTTTCACAGTTGCAAGGGGCCACAGACCTAAGTATATGGTTTTAATTTCAACTCGATACCTCCACGCGTTCCTGAGATAAACGGTCTTGACAGACAGACGGACGGACAATAAAATGATCCTATAAGCAATAAATCCTAACTATATACATATGAATATACAAAAACAAATACACTCAGGCGTCGAAGAATTCCTCCGCATCGCTGTCATCCAGAAATGTGCCCAGAAGACTGGCAGCATTGCCACGTTGAATGGCAATACTAATTCTTTGAGCAAAGAACGAGCCAGCCCTCTGGTCACGCAAAGTGTCGATCAGTCGGCGAGAAATATCCTTAAAAAGGAGACGCGCACTCGGACCCCATGACCCTAGTGTTTCGACCCCAAACGGCTCAAAACTGTAATTACCAATAAGGTTACAGTATTTGCGCCGCTTGAGGGCCTCAGCAGTCGCAGCAGCAGCGCCGGCACAGCTCGCCGTACTTGGAACATGTGATGGCGCAAGGGTGTCGACACATGTAGCGTCCCACACCAGAGGCCTACCCACCTTCCACGGCACCAACGTCATACCATCTGGTCTCTTCCCATCGTCACGTACCAAGCCACTAGGTTCTAATACTGCAGGTACGCCGGCGGTGACAAGAGCTCGACGAATAATATCATTGATGCTAGCGTGCCGTGCTATGCGGCCTGCGCTCTTGCAGCAGGAAAGGCCATGGTGTCCGAGGCTGTCGACAGCTACTCCGCAGTGACACCGATGCGGAGCAACACAAGGTGCGCCTAAGCGGAGACAGACCGCGATCCGAAACGATGCGTCATCCATCATAGTACCTATGGTGAATGACGGAAGTGCTTGAAGCCACAAACCCGACTCCCACTCTCCCACAGCTAACAGACGTGCGCGCTCAACAGTATTCCATGATTTATGAATGAAGTTATTCCGTATGCAGAGCGGCACATCCCATCATCTCTGAGAGGTCAGGTTGTCGGGCAAATTCGAGTTGGAATCCTATAAGGGTTCCGTTTTTTCCTTTTAAGGTACGGAACCCTAAAAAAAATGTTTGTTGTGTAATTTAGAGGCGAAAAATGAACTTCATGTTCAAAAATGGACTCAATCACTTGACTATTAAATAATATTGACAGTGTAAATACTTTAATAATCTACACTAATATTATAAAGAGGAAAGGTTTGTTTGTTTGTATGTTTGTTTGAATTGAATAGGCTCCGAAACTACTGGACCGATTTGAAAAATTCTTTCAGCATTGGATAGCTACATTATCAGGGAGTAACATAGGCTATATATTATCCCCGTATTCCCACGGGAACGGGAACTACGCGGGTGAAACCGCGTGACGTCTACTAGTTGTTGAATAAATACATTATTACCTACCATTATTACGGCGCAAATGACGTGAAAATAATTACTAGGACAATGACGCTGGGTCATATTGACCCGAATTTTAACCATATTTTTTTAAGAAACTTACCAAGTCACCTTAATTTTAATTACTGTTTATTAAAAAGGATTCTTTGCTTAGGTAATAAAATAAAAACAATAAGAATAAGTTCTAGAAATCAAACTTTTTTTTTTTTAATAACACATGCAAAATCAGCTATGAAAACGTAACATATTTATATTTTGAGTTTTTGGTAAGGTATTCTTAGCAATAATAGGAATCAATAATCTTATGTACTAATAGAGAGATCAGCTTTATAATATGAAAATAAAAACGAAGCAGTCTTCTACGTCATCATTCAGACCCACGGAGCTGCTGCAATTATTGCAGTTTTGAATCAAATGGTCAGGCAAAATGTAAATGTGGCTCGCATTACAAGTGTAAGACGTTTTCTTATCCTTTTTAGATGGACAAACTTCTCACATCTCTTGCGAGTTACTGGAACTTTTTGGAGTGGGTCTTCACTAGGGTCATTCAGTAAATGCGCTATTCTATTGCGCAATTGACGAGGTAAATTTACACGTGCCTTTCGATTTTGTAAATACTCGTGTACTACAGCGAGCTGTACGTGGCGTGTACCCAGCTTTTTGAGGAAATGTCGTCTTTAAGTACGTGTATCATTGTTATTAGCCCGATGATATTCAACATTGCGTAGAAAATCGTCAGTGGTCATCATTTTGAATTTCTGCTCACGTTGTAAGTAGCATTGAGTTCGTCAGCTAAAATTGTTGCGGTAATTGGTGTTGTAGGGACGTAAGATCGATATTATCTGAATTTGACCCCAAGCTTCTTATTCACTTTCACTGTCATTGGCCATTGCTGCGTTCAGATAAATGTTCGTCAATATCCACGTGTGAAGCAGGTTGGGAGTCTTCATTGTCCGAATTAGACTCATTTAATAACGTCAAAATTCTAGCTCGGTCATTTATCAATGACATTTTCACTCAAAACCTATAAAAAACAAGGTTAATTAACATTAAATACTAAATAAGCAAATAAACGTATGTCACGAAATTACTACGCTAGCGATGACACTGGGTCATAATTACCCGGTTTCATTTGACGCACGTGTATCTCCCAGCGCACGCGGCGTCGCACTCAGCGTACTAATGAAGCGGGTAGACGGGGGCCGTGTCTCCAGCTACAGAAACGTTCGAACTACTCAACCGACGCAAAAATAAAATATGTTAGTCTAAAATTGCCTCGGGTCAATATGACCCAGAGTCATTGTCGCCGGGTTAAGGATGCCGGGATGGGATGGATTGCTCTATGTTTTTTGGTTTTGGGAATTTACTAATGGCATCAACCTTTTCATTTAATGGCCTTATACCGTCCCTGGATACCTCATAACCTAAGAAGTCAATGCTATTTTTTTTAAACGCACATTTATCTATATTTATAGTTATACCGAACTCTTCGAATCGCTCGCATATTTTGTGGAGGTGTGCCCTATGTATGGCTTCGCTGGTACTTCCTATGATGACGTCATCTAAATACGAAAATAGACTGGATGTCTGTATTTTACCATTATCATCCTGCATGGAGATACTATCTAGGCCTTGTAGAACCGTATGGTTCATGAAGCGTTGGAATGTTTGGGCGGCATTACGTAACCCAAATGTCATAGTTACAACTTTATCTTAGAAATTAATGAAGCGACACGTCTTATTAGTAATACCTGTTTGGATAATTTTGCTCACAATACTAGACAAAAATGTCATTGTCAAGTTATAGACTATGGGCTTTCCGACCATTCAGCTCAAATAATCAAATTAAAAGTAAATAAATCATGCATGATTAAAACCTGGAGAACCAAGATTCGAGATGCTCGCAAGGAAAACCTTATAAAATTTGACAACTGCCTGCGAAATTTATCGTTTTCTGACGTATATAGCACTGAGGATTCGAACAAAGCGTATTATAATTTCTTCGAAATATTTAAGCTCATGCATGATTTATGTTTTCCTTATAAACTAGTGACAATAAAATCAGCAAAACCAATTAAGTGGCTGTCGCGTGGCATACGATTATGCAGTAAAAGGCAACGCATTTTACTTTGGAAACAAAGACTAAGGCCGTCACCAGAAAATAAAAATGCGTTTGTTAACTACTCTAAGAGATTTAAAAAAATTATTAAATTAACTCAGACAGCCCAAAATAATAACTTGATTAAAAACTCGAAGAATAAATCGAAAACCTCATGGCAAATTATAAATAACAGCAAAACAAACAGGGAACCAATTTCACAGATAACAAATAATAACCGGACAGTAACGGATCCGAAAGAAATAGCAGAGTCATTTAACAATTTTTTCATTGACCAAATTTCTAACATACCTAAAAACCCAATGCACGATGTTAAGAAAATAGACCATAACCCAAACTCAATATTTGTGCCACCAGTCATACCTCAAGATGTAATCAGAATAATTAAAACTCTAAAGAACAAAAAGAGCTTTGGTTATGACGGGATTTCCACTCAAGTCATAAAATTTGTTGCAAATAATATAGCAGGTCCTTTATCTCATATTATTAATGTTAGCATATCATCAGGAACTTTTCCTGACAACTTAAAAACTGTAATTGTAAAACCAATTCATAAAAAGAACAGTAAAGATGATATGTCGAACTATAGGCCCATAGCAATACTTCCCGTTTTTTCTAAAATTATAGAAAAAGTCATATATGAAGCAATATCATCTTTCCTAACTAAATTTAATATACTTTGCCATGAGCAATACGGGTTCAGGAAAAACAGGAATATAAATATGGCAATTTTTGATCTATTGAATATTATTATGTCGAATGTTGATACAAAAACGCCTATATGTGCTATATACTCAGATATGTCGAAAGCTTTCGATTATGTCAGCCATAACATACTGCTTCAAAAACTAAACGCGTATGGCATTCGAGGTAATATCCTGAACCTAATAAAAACATATTTATCCGACCGCAAACAGATGACAGAAATTTACAAAATATGTGTCAAGTCTAAATTAGAAAAAAAATACGTGTCTTCCGTTAGGAAAATTAAATTCGGCGTGCCACAGGGAAGCGTTCTTGGGCCCTTGTTATTTTTAATTTACATTAACGACCTCCCACGCCAAATCCACCATCCCATGGTACTGTTTGCCGACGATAGTACAGCACTTTTAAAATGCAACAGTAATGAAAATTATGAAAATGACATAAACAACACCATTAAAATTATAATAAATTGGCTAAATAGTAACAACTTACAAATAAACATACAAAAAACAAAGATAATGCATTTTTACCAAAGACTGCGTATCAATGATCTTAATATTAACTATAATAGTCAAGATGTGGGCAGAGTAGATGTTACAAAATTTTTAGGAATTATAATTGACAGTCAGCTGACATGGAAGGCTCAAGCGGAAGCAATCTGTAAAAAACTTAGCGCATCTGCTTATGCTCTTTATAATCTAAAAAAAAAAGTTAATATCAAAACAGTATTACTAGCTTATCATAGTCTTGTCGTTTCCATTTTAAGGTTTGGAGTTGTTTTCTGGGGTAATTGTACCGATAGAGAGAGTATTTTTAAAGCCCAAAAACGCTGCCTACGAGCAATATTTGGTTTAAAGGTTACTGAAAGCTGTGTTACAATTTTTAAAAGTCATGGATTATTGACATTTCCGTGCCTTTACATTTTAGAAATTGCTCTTTTTGTTAAATGTAATCGACATCTATTTTTATCTTTATCGGAGAGTAGATACCGAGATGTAACTTTGCGAACTCAATACCAAAACTTGTTACGCACAGGTGGATATAAAACTGCTTTGTTGAGGAAAAGTGTTTTTGGTATGGCACCGGCTATTTTTAACCACATCCCTAACTCCATAAAAGTGGAACCGTTGTCAACTTTCAAAAAGAAACTAACAGAATTACTATTAAATAAATGTTATTACTCTGTATCGGATTTTCTAGCTGATAAATTTTAGTTGTGTATTTCTATGTTTGTATGATGAATGAATTGCATCAATGTTTGCATGCCAAAATGGTAGAATGTACAAGGACTCTTTAATATTATTGTCACCATCTTATTGCAAATACCTACATTCTGAGCAAATAAATAAATATTCTATTCTATTCTATTCTATTCTATTCTATTCATACGACAAAACTCAAATAGCCCGAATGGTGTTATTATTGCCGTCTTTTCGATATCATCAGGTTTGACCGCAATCGCATGATACGCCCGACGAATATCTAATTTTGAAAAAATTGTCTTACCTGACAGCATGTACGTGAAGTCATGAAGCCGTGGGATCGGATAACGGTCGGGTTTTGTTATGGCGTTGAGGCTTCTATAATCGCCGCATGGCCGTAACTCACCGTTTTTCTTTATGACCACATGCGAGGGGCTTGCCCATGGTGATTTAGAGGGGCGGCATATGCCTAATTCTTGCATGACCCTGAATTCTTCCTTGACCTTCTTGTATCGATCAGGCGGCAGCCTCCGTGCACGTGCGTGCACGGGGGGACCCTCGGTCTCTATATGGTGGTAAATAGCATGATTAAGATTTTCTTTATAACAGCTAGGCTTGGTAATATTTGGAAAACGAGACAACAGTTCGTACATTGGATGATGGTCATCTATAGTTTTTACTATATGTGTTTCATCAAAGTTTACGATAGACGCTACAGTACATAAATTAGATGACTTGTCGACCAATTTTCGAGCCTTTATGTCTACTAACAAATTAGAATACCCTAAGAAATCGGCTCCCAAAATTGGTTGTTTAACATCGGCTACAATAAAGTTCCATCGGAATGTACGTCGTAACTTAAAATCTAATAATAAAGATATGGTACCGTACGTTTTTATGACACTTCCGTTTGCCGCGTAGAGTTTATAATCTTCGCACTCATTCATGTTAGCCTTCTTGTTTAGGGGGCAAACGGAGACGTTCGCACCTGTGTCCACCAAGAAGCGTAGACCACTTTTGGAGTCAGTCACGCTAAGGCGGTATGATCCGGATATAGTGCATACATCCGCCGCTGGCTGCACCCGGTTTAGTTTTCCTGCGTTTTGCCCTTCCACGTGCACGGACTGGCACATTTGTGAGCGCGTTCCTTAAAATTGTAATGGTAGTAGCATAGACCATTGTTGCCAGCAGCGTCTGCTCGTTGTGTAGTGCGCGACCTCCAGTTCGACTTTCCTCTTCTAGCATATCCACCTCGTCCATTGGCATACCTTTGTTTTTGTGAATCCTGGAACCTTTCGAATTGTGCCGTGAGTTTGGCTATTTGCTCGCCTACATCTGCTGACGTCGACGGCGCTGCTACTTCAAGCACCTCCTTTGATCGTAGGTATGCTTTCCAAAATTTTGTCGGCCGCCCGCGCGTTATCTTCCAGATCTTTCACTCCAGTGACTGCCAGAAGTCCTTTCACTGATGCGGGAAGTTGCCTCGCCCATAACTTTGCTAATGTTGCCTCCTCAACTTTGCCACGAGATAGATCGCGCATGCGCCTTAGCAATTGTGTTGGTTTGCTGTCGTTTAACTCAAGGTTCAGCAACTTCTCGAACAGCTGGTTGTCACTGTCTTCATATGCGGCGATGAGACGTGTCTTGATGGCGTTAAACTTTCCGGTCTCCGGAGGATCGCGTAGGATATCGCTCACTTGTTCAAGGACATTCTTGTCAAGTCTGCCAACAACCATATTAAATTTTGCCTCATCGTTAAGTTTTTGTGGCGCGAGGATTGCTTCTGTCTGAGCAAACCATAGTGTCGGTTTATCACACCAGAAATCCGACAGCCGGTTGCCGACCGCTATGGCTGCTATCTCCTTATCGTGCGACTGCTCCCCCTGCGCCGGGTGTGCCGACACTTGTACCGGATACATTTATATAATGAAAAGGTCGCACTCTTTACAACACTGCAAAAGTTCACAACGGTTCTCGGGGTCACCACTGTGGAGTAGGCTCTGTGGAGTGTGCTATGAAATCAAACAACTGTTCACCGTATAACGTATATTATATGTGTCACTGATAATGGGATACACAACAGTTCCGAACCGCGGTACAGAGCCTACTGGCTCAGGCTACCAATGCAATGTGCAACGTATGCACGTTGCGTCCCTTACAAGGAAATTATTTAATAGTATTATGTTTTAATTTATCGTACGTTTTATGTAATATTATAAAAATGTAAGTAAATTGTAATATTATAAAAATGAATCTTATGAACGACCCGACGTTTTTATTTACGATATCCTTTTAATGTGCTTCCACTTGCCACCACTTCCACTTACCTACTCATAACATAAAGTAGCAATAATAGCCTCCTAAAGTAGCAATACCGTTGACTGAAGACACACTGCAACTATTTGCCTTTATTGTTTTATCAGGCACTTTTCCTTGGGATAATTAAAATAATTGCTACATCCTTTATTTAACATATGTTTGAAGATACAACTAAATTAGATTAATGAAGCAAATATGTAGCAATTATTGACGCAATACATTTCGGGAAACTCTGCATGCTTGGCTTTAAACTAGGAGGCGACCAGCCAACCAAACGTCAGGATGGCTGTACAAAAAAAATATGTTATTTCTATATATATATAGTATGTAGCAATTATTTATTAAATGTAGCAAATATAAGCAATTATGTAGCAATTTTCTAATCAACTCTCATAGACCAAAGCCACAGGCAACCAGCCATTCTGACACACACCTTTTGACCTACCAGCTTCTTACTACACACATCCTTCTCCCGAGCACTATTGCTTTTGCAAATCTCGACTACAAGAAATAGGTGAAACCTCTGCTCGTAATTTTTCGCTCCATCCAATCAATAAAGGCAAGCTGGAGGCAAGGAACAAGACTTCTCGCAAGAAATTGAGTCTCTGGGGTCGCTGCTGCTCAACAGTTTGCCATAAAACTGCTTTGCGAATTGTATCTCTCTTATTCCTCTCTGTACGTGAAGGCTTGGATGTTTACAAATTAGTGCTTAATAGTATTGTTTTAAGAGGGTGAGAGCCTGGAGATCTGTCATACAGGTCCCGAACCCACTACAGACACTACTACTACAGACAGCTATCACAAAGGTTACAAATTTGATTGAAATAATATGTCACGAACTAATGTCGGTACCTTTTGAGAGAAATAAATCTTTATTTATTTAAATCATTATTTATTTATTCCGGCATTTCTCGCTGGGTATGTGGCGGCAAAGTAAAATCTACCTGCATAGACCTAGGGTTCACTACGGCGCTTTTATAGCCCAGTGTGCTGTAAAACGCGCTGTTCCAGATCCTGTCAATGTCCTTTGTGAAACCAAAAGCTTTCTTTTTCTCCTCTTTTCTTGCTTCAAAGCTTCTCACACACACTCCATGTTTGTATTAGCAATATTTTATTATTGTTTCATGTGACATTACAACATTCAAGAGAAATGCTTATATACCATTCATATCTGTTGAAAAATCCCGTCATAGAATGAATACTAAGCACATAGTTATAAAAGTAATTGTTTCGTTCGCAGCGCGCGCGCAGGCTGCCGGGCCGCCAGCGCGCCGCCGCGGCGCCACTCGCTGCACGGCGTCGGCAACAGCGGCTCCAACTTCAGCGGACAGCTCAGCGCCAAGGGCCCCGTGTACAAGAAGCTGCAGCCTGTGCCTATCACTCCCATGGCGCTGTCCCACTCTAGCTTCTCCACCCCACCGCCTGTGTCCTCCCCGTGGAGCGACGCGCTGGCCAGCTTCAACCACAACCACTCCTTCGAGCACAACTATGAGAACAAACTATCCAAGATCAAAATGAACTACAGAGCGATGCTCGACCAGCTGTCTTACGACTCTCCCACTCCAAACCCGTGGGGCACGGTGAAGATCATAGACTTCGCACACGCCTTCTTCAACGAAGAAGAGGAACGAGCTGTCGATGACAACTTCAGAGACGGCATCGACAACTTTGTGGAGATCTTCGAGTGCTTTCTGAGAGAGACTGATGATCAGATCATTTGATACCTGCAGGTTGTGGAGTCAATAAGTGACAGTATTAAGTCTGTAAAAGACATTTTAGAGTTGTTTTCTTCGAATTTGTGTGCACTGTTTGAACTTTGAAGACCTTTAGAAGAATTGAAATATTTATCAAGTGGTGACGCTGGCTACTTATCGTGGACGCTATATAAGCAAGAGATAGATATTCCCGAGGATATTTGTGCATATGAAATGTCCACTTCCACAATATGGAAGAATAGCTAGCGAGGGCACATTACTCTATATCTACTTAGCTTTGATGTACTTATTATAACGAGATCTCCCACTTTAATGGATACTCTGTTAAACTTCACAGCATAACTATTGCGGTATTTAAATGTGTCAAATAAGGTATTGTAAACTATGCTAGTAATGTGTTTGAATAGGTTCAGGACCTATCTAGCTGGAAATATACTCTTTTAAGACATTTTATTGTTGTAAAATGAACTATTATATGTATATCAGAATACAACTAAAGTAATATTGTTAAGACCTAGTTTGTTATAGTTCTTGTATAATAATCCAGACTTGTGTAACTCAACATAATGCTCAATTTTGTAAACAATTCCATTCGTTAGGTGTTCCTACTCGGGACATGTTAAGTCAAAATATTTTAGTACTTAAATAGATTTTATTATTCCAAATAATAGTTTATATTTGTTATATAAGTGTGAAAAATGTAAATAAATTGTTTGACGCTCTCGCGTTATAAATATTTATTATCGAAATCAGCCAAAATTATTTCTCCCAAATAAACATTAACTATAAACTTATTATACAATCAAATACGAAAAAGTTGGCAAACCCAGCCGACAATAATGATTAATGAGTGGCCTGACGTGCAACGACCGTACAAAAGTATATCTGTGAGTGACGTCACCACACGCTCTGTCGGCGTGCAGCTCACAGCTCTGACATTACAACTCCAATATTTACAGTGGGCCGTGGAACAGTGCTCTGCTCGCTCTGCTCGCTCTGCTCACAGGGGAACGTTTGTGACGCACGATCTATTATTGCGAAGTGTTAACACTTTAAAATTGGTTAGTAAACACTACTGATACATATTACTTATTAATTAATTTGGAACAACGTTAACATAATTTACGAATGGCGCCACAAGCGCTTCCTGCGGACAGCCGAACATCGGCGCGGTGTACACATATAGTGGCATTCCAGAGCAGGCAAGTAAGATATTCATAAAAAATAATATGTTTTAAGCATTAATTAATCTAGTGTTATACAATGTATTATACAACAACAAATTAGGCCGAGTGCTCACGGACAACAATGCAACACGCCGTAACTCCAGCACAAGCATCGCGTCACCTGTATCATTATAACATCGTATTATTTTACAATCGCAGTCTTTTGTTTACAATACAGATACTTTCCTGTACCGCGAGTACTAGATCATGAAAGTATTTACAAAAGACACGTAACAAGGGTCCAATAGGAGCCGCATTATAACAACAAGGGAAGGGCTATCGACAGGCGAACCTCACGTCCTTGTACTGGACTTACTTATTTATTTATATAACTTGTTTTCTAACAATTTCTATTCATTTGTACTGGATACTCGGTTCTGTCGTAATAAAAATATAACAATTTGAGGGCTATGGCGCCGCGCGGGCGCTCGGGCGGTCCCAGGGCGGCCCCGGGCCGGATAGAACCTTCCAGGGAGGCGAGGAGCGGCCTAGCACGGAGAGAAGCACCGAGATGTTAACTACAGCGAATATACATTACATTTTTTTGCAAATTTTTCATAACGATTTCATTACAAAAAGAAAACAAAACACACACGTGGCTTCGGATTTTTGAACATTTTTATCTTAGGGTAAGGCGGCTCGGCTAGATGCGCGGCAGCTTGGGCGCCAGCACGGGCGGGCTGTCCTGCTGGCGCAGCGCCGCCGCCGCGCCGCGGTAGTCGTACGCGCAGCCGTGCACCTCGGCGTAGCGGTGCGGCGCGCAGTACGCGGCGCCGCAGCGGCAGCGGTGCAGCGTGGCGATGCTCAGGCGCTTGCGGCACCACGCGCAGCGCGAGCGCCGCGGCCGCGCGGGCTCGGGCGGCGCCGGCGCCTCCGCGGCCGGCGCGCGGCGCGGCGGCGGGCCGGGCGCCGGGCAGGGCGCCGGGCCGGCCGTCACGTCGGCGGGCGGCGGCTCGTCGCTGAGGTGCAGCTGCGAGCGCGGCCGGTGGCGCGACAGCGCGGGCAGGATGCGGCTGCGGAGGACGTAGTAACGAACGTTGAATTGCGTTTGTCAACTAGTTGATCAACTAGTTAATTTCGTCAACGAGTTAACGTGTTACGAACGTCAACTTGCATGAACGATAAACACCTAAACGATTTTATTAACGTATGCTGTTGTAATGTTAATTTACGAACAATTTGATACAGTTTGCGGGAGTTTTATTGTTAAAGAAATACATTTACGTACGTTGAAAATAACAAAACGTTGGGTTCATTTTATCGTTTCTTCATAAACGTGTTGAATTCATAAACGTCGTTGTATCGTAACTCGTTGACGAATTCAACGAGTTGATTTGTACACGGTCAACGTTAATCCCGTTGAAGAAACATCAACGTTGATTCAACTAGTTCGTTGATTCAACGCCCATCACTATCTTACATTTGCTCGACGCCAGTGACTGCGTCAACTAATCATAACGAGGGGCACAGAAATGGACTTCAAAATCATATTTTGTAATAGTGCAGTTCGGGGTAATAATTTCTTTTTAATTAGTGGTTTTTTACGATTTCGAAACAAAGTTTTTACGGGAAATAATTTTCTGAAAAAGCAAATCTACCTGTAATATTATAATCAGACTGTTTGCATTTTTTTTTAAAGATTCCAAAGAATTCTTTAATTTCGTTGGTAAATAGATACAAAAAAACCCGGTTTTTTTACGTCGAAAATCGCAGTTTTGATAAAGAACATAAGTATTAATTTTTTTTTTTGCTGATCGACATCTATTGTGTGCAAAATGTTTGGCGTGTGAATGATCTATTTTGTATCTTGATCTTCTACAGGAATATGATTATTAAATGTGCAAAGGTCATTGGGCATATCTGACCCGCTTTGCGAAGAATGGCGGACAGTAACCAAAATAGTTTTAAACTAAGGGGAATAATATGACCTTTCATTGCATATAATTATTTAATTAAAAATCGATGGAGAAAAATGTTCCGGATCGTTTAAAAAAAAATAAAAACAAATGGTTTTAGAAGATTTTATTTCATCTTCTATGGGCATTAAAAGAATTTCGATACCAGACAGCATGGTGCACGGGTGAGCCAATGTTCAGAGGCATGTATACGCTGTCTGTTTTGCACGTTATAAAGGTAGAACAAGTTTCGTTGCGGTCGCGCACTGACTCACCGCCCTCCGCGCAGTCCTTCGTTAGCTATCGTTACCCATTTTTTTATCTTTTGTTTTATCGACTACAGTGTTTCATGGACTCTGGTTATTTGCTTTGATTGGATTTTCGTCACTATACCGAGGACACGTCAGCCTGTATGAGATTAGGATGGCTCTAAAGCAGCTTAAAAACAACAAAGTGTCAGGTGAGGATGGAATTACGGCCGGACTCCTGAAGGCGGGTGGAAAACCGGTCCTTAAGGCTGTTCAATTTCGTCATACTCGAAGGCAAAACGCCACAGGCATGGAGCAGAGATGTGGTGGTACTCTCCTTTAAGAAGGGCGACAATGCCCTGCTTAAGCCATGACGACTTCCAGCCGAAAAAGACGGATTCCGAAAAAGCCAGATTCAGAAAAGGCTTCAGCACTGTGTACCACATACCTACGCTGCGGCAGGTTATACAAAAGACCAAAGAGCCCTCTGGTTACCGTTTGTGAACTACGAGAAAGCCTTCGGTTCGATCGAGACTTGGGCTGTGCTGCAGTCTCTCCAACGGTGCCAGATTGACTATCGGTACATCGAGGTGCTGAAATGTTTGTACAAAAACGCCACCATGTCAGTCCGACTTCAGGATCAGACCTCGAGAACTATCCCCCTGCAGCAGGGTGTGAGACAGGGAGACGTCATTTCTCCGAAACTGTTCACGGCAGCAATGGAGGATGTCTTCAAGGTTTTGGTCTGGAGAAGGCTAGGCATAAATGACAATGGCGAGTACATCACCCACCTTGTCGATTTGCTGACGATCTAGGCGTCATGACTGAGACTACGAAGGACCTCAGAACTTCCGAAAGAGTGAGTCTGAAAATGAACATGGACAAAACCAAGATCATGGTAAATACCCATATAGCACCCACTCCTATCAAGGTCGGAGACTCTACACTCGAAGTTATAGACGAGTACGTCTACCTGGAACAAACGATCTAGTTAGATAGGTCTAACTTCGTGAAAGAAGTCAACCGTCAAATCCGACTCGCCTGGGCAGCATTCGGGAAGATGCGTGATATCTTCTCGTCCCACGTACCAGTACCTCAAGACGAGTGACCAGTGCGTGCTGCCAGTGATGACTTATGGAATTGAAACGTTGTTGTTCAAATTGGGCCTCATCAGAAGGCTTAAAGTCACTCAAAGAGCAATGGAGAGGGCAATGCTTGGAGTTTCCCTGCTTGATCGAATCAGAAATAATGATATCCGCAAGAGAACCAAGGTTACTGGCATAGCCCGAAGAATCGCCAAACTAAAGTGGCAGTGGGCAGGGCACATTGCTCACAGAACAGATGGTCGATGGGGCCGAAAAGTTCTGGAGTGGCGACCGCGTACCGGAAGGCGTAACATTGGAAGGCCTCTTATAAGGTGGACCGACGACCTGGTGCAGGTCGCGGGTAACCGATGGATGCGAGACGCACAGGACCGGTCGTTGTGGCGACACTTGGGGGAGGCCTATGTCCAGCAATGGACGTCGTTCGGCTGATATGATGATGATAAAGTTATTGATCAGAGGGCGAATCCAGTCACGTCAAATCCAAATGAAACAGTACTATACATATATTTTATAAACCTAACACAACACGCAAGACAAAGTATAGAATATCATATCGCTGGCATAATTTATTATCTGTCTTGGGCCAGACATCAGGAAGCAACAAACGCACCCGCTGCCTTTTTAAATGATCTTATGCTTGATGTGGATCAAATTGAATAAAACAGTTTTTAATATATTAGCATTTTATTCATCTTCCCTATATCAGTTTATAACCCTTGAATTTTCCGAGATTCCCGTGGTTCACATTAATGTGACTAATGCCATAGTAAATCAGAGCCATATATCAATACACTCTGCTATATTTCGTTTGTGTCCGCCATGGGTATGGTTTCCATACTAAGGTGCCCAATGACCTTTTAACTAATTAAGCTTACACATGTTTTATTAAAAATCTATTTCAAGTTATTTGAAGAGAAACTCTAATTTTCTTTTTTTACTTATAAAACTGCGCGTCTAAAAAGGCTACTTTAGCAGAATCATATTAGAATCGTAATATTAATTACACAACAATCTGTCAAATTTAATTTTCATCTTTATCGCTAACGCGGTAGGTTCAAGGTTGATTGGGAACATTTGACAGTGACGGGTAGCGTGATGTGCTTTCTGATTCTCCTAAAGTGGTCTTTTTAGAGCTGCAGTAGGTTAGTGAACACACACACACAAAGCCACAAAGTAGTCGAGTCGTGTGGCGCGGGATGGCGCGCGCAGGGCACGCGAGCACGGGCACGCGAGCACGGGCACGCGGGCACGGGCACGCGAGCACGGGCACGCGGGCACGGGCACGCGGGCACAGGCGCGCGGCCGGCGCTCAGCTGTGGGCCGCGGCGGCGGCGCACGCTTTTTTTTTATTATTGTGACATTTTATTCTTTGACATTACTATATGATCTCAATTTCTGACATTGTATACGTTTTAATTTTAATTTATGACATAGCATCATTTTAGTGAAAATTAATTGATGACATTTGTTTAATTTGAGTAATTGATTTAGTTGATATTTGAGAAATTATATATTTTGAATGTTTAATTTACAATATGGTACCTATGATGTTTACAATAATCAATGACATTTATAATTTAAATAATAATTTTGCATGCCTAAATTGGTAAAATACAGTGAACTGCGCATTCACCTAACAACTGGAAAGTATAACCATGCACTGTGTTTCGCAATAAAGATTGAAATTGAAAAAAAAATGCCTGCCCAATTCAACACTATCGCACGCCTGTACTTATTATTTAGAACTAGCGTCTGCCTGCAGCTTCGCCCGCGTACTCCCTAGGAAACGTACTCGCGGGATAAAAAGTAGCCTATGTTCTTTCTCAGGCTGTAGGATATCTGTGTACCAAATTTCATTTAAGTCGTTTCAGTAGTTTTGGCGTCAAAGCACGACAGACAGACAGTTACTTCCGCTTTTCTAATATTAGTAAAGATAGACTAGCTTTCACCTGCGACTTCGTAAGCGCATATCTCGTTATTCAATTCGTAAAAAAAATGTTTTGAATTAATAATAGCAATGTGTTCTAATACTGATATTATACCTTTTTTTGCAAACTACTATTTATACAACCCTATTTATAAAATCAATGGCCAAGTGCAAGTCTAACTCGCGTGCAAAGAGTTCCAAACCAATTACATTTTTTTTAACATACTACTTTAACACTATAGACTTCTTATAGGTATTCCTGTATTCTTTAGGTATAGAACTATTATCTGCATTTTTCTCAACATTTTAAACTTGGTGGTTTCGGAGATAATTGGGGGAATAGTCATGTTTGGTCTAATTTCTTGAATAACTTATTTTAAAACTATGAAAAAAATATAATTAAAACCCTCACAGAAAGCCCTTTCCCTTTCTTTTGATATGTCACAAGACACAATGAAAAACATTTTTTGTTTTTCAATATTTCTAATTTGAGACACACACACACAAAAGGGCATAAAACCATTGTGGCATAGCTCCCCTGCCGTGTACATTAATGTTTTTTCAAAGTCATAGTAAAATTTGTTTATTTACGCAACGCGTCTAGACCGCGAACCAGGCTCAAATTTTGTCATACATGTCCTCCCGGACGAAAACTTGTAAGATGGTTAAGAGAGCCTTGTTATGGAGTTCTGTGGACGTCAGCTGCGATTCGGTGGGTGGGTTAAGCAGCGGCAGCCTCCCAACCACGTCAAAAAAATATTATTTTTTTCATTCATTTCCTCCCGAATGAAAAAATTAAATAAAAAAATTTAAAAAACACACGACAAAATAAACTTAAAAAAGTAAAAAATAATTTCTATTGATCCTTTTAGTTTAATATAGGTATGATTGTAGTTTAATATACGCGATGACGCTTGGCCCAAAGAATCGTACCTATATTAAACTAAAAAAATCAATAGAAATTATTTTCTACTGTACGAGCAAACCCCTCCCAGTCTTTTGCCTAACGAGCCAGCCCGCGTCGCTGAGCCATTAGCTTTAAACCCCCTAAATAATGTCATGACCCAGCCTGTCCCTTGCTGCCCTCCCGATAACGATGCCGCTGAGCCGAGGCCCGTACCCCACAGGGGGTGCCCCCAGCGAGCAGAGTTGTAAGTTTTAAGTAGTTTTTAGTTGCCTTGGCTGGGGGCTTTAGAATCATTCTGAGGCCACCACAGGCTAGCCCGGTTAAGTAGTAACCACCCTTCTAGAGGTGAACTACGAGTGGTCAATATCAAAAAAAAAAAAAACAAAAAAAAAAAAACGAGCAAACCCGTACATTTCAATTGTTTCATTTTTATGCTGACATCGACGCGCAGCGAATGAATTAAAATCACACGTTTGAGTAATCGTTTAGTAGTTGCATAGCATTGGTGACAGACTCCTTCGCCGCGGGTCGATCATCTATCAGATTTGGGTCAATACACAAATTTAACTTAAAAACAGTTTATCATTTAAATGTACCTTTACCCATACATCTACTTTTATTTTTTTTTGTCGGGGGTTTTTTAAATTTAATTTTTATTTCATTCTTTTTAGACGGAAAGTTGCTGAAGTAATAATGATTGCAAAGCCTGGGAAACCGGCTCACGAAACAATATCATATAGACCGATTTCCTTGCTACCAGTAATGTCAAAGCTGTTTGAAAAGCTATTACTTAAACGGCTTAAGCCAATAATAAATAGTAAGAACTTAATACCAGAGCACCAGTTCGGATTTCGAGACAAACACTCAACTATCGATCAAGTGCACCGGATCACGAACGTAATAGAAAACGCCTTAGAAAATAAGAAAGTTTGTGCTACTGTGTTTTTAGACGTCGCGCAAGCATTTGATAAAGTGTGGCATGAAGGCCTTATACATAAACTGAATAGCCTGCTACCGAAACAGTTTGCAGATACCCTGGAATCCTACATTCTAAACAGATTCTTTAGAATAAGACAAGAAGACGCCTATTCCGAACTGAAAGCAATAAAAGGTGGCGTACCGCAAGGAAGTGTGCTAGGTCCGGTCCTGTACCTACTATATACTTGCGATATTCCTGAACCAAGAAGCAGTCGAAAAGGTTCAAATGGCTGTTAATCTAGTTTATGACTGGACCAAAAAATGGAGGATTAAATTAAACGAATCCAAATCAGTACACATAGACTTTACGAACAAAAAACAACAGCATTTCCCAGTTTATATTAATAACCGACAAATTCCATACGAGAATAAAGCCAAGGATCTCGGTATGACCCTTGATGCAAAGCTACGCTGGAAAGCCCACATCAAGAAGAAAAAAGATGAACTCGACCTACGGTTCAAAAGAATGTATTGGCTTGGAAGAAACTCCGTGCTGTCCGTACAGAACAAATTGTTGCTATACAGACAAGTCCTGATGCCAGTTTGGACTTAAGGTATTCAGCTGTGGGGCTGCACCAAACAGACCAATGTATTAATCATCTAACGATTCCAGAACAAAGTACTACGGGAAATTGTAAATGCACCCTGGTACATACGAAATGATGACCTCCATCGGGACCTAAAAGTTGAGTTCATCAAAGAAGTGATACAAAAATCTGCAGAAGCTCACGAACAGAGACTTCATTAGCATGCGTCGAAGCGATCCAGCTTCTCGACCACACGGACATAGTGAGAAGACTAAAAAGAACAAAACCGTTTGAGTTAGTGTTCAGTGTTAGTGAATAGTGTAATGTGAAACAAGTGTTACCAAACAAACACAATAACGAAGTGTATTCGCCTTAATAGAGACAATAAGAAAAGTGCTATTGGACACATTCTTAGTAAAGACAATTTAACAGTTAAGGATTTAATAAAGTATTCAATGTCAACATTTAAATTTAGAATTTATTTAAATTAAAATAATAACTAGGTACAGCATTAAAGTACTAAATATATACACTTAAAATAAAATATCCTAACTAAGATAAGGCGTCAAAAAATTCGTCCGCATCGCTGTCCAAAGGAAGTGAGCCCAAAAGACTGGCGGCATTGCCACGTTTTATGGCAATGCTTATCCTCTGTCCGAGGTAAAAGCCAGCCCTTGGGTCACGCGAAGTGTCAACTAAGCGTTTAGATAGATCTTTAAATAAGGCATGAGCACTCGGACCCCACGGTCTAAGAGTTTCAACCCCAAACGGCTCAAAAATATAATTGCCAACAAGGTTATTATATTTCCGACGCTTGAGGTTCTCAGCAGCCGCAGCGGCAGTACCAGCACAGCACGACGAGCTAGGAAGATGGGATGGCGCAAGAGTATCGACACAAGTAGCGTCCCACACTAAAGGCCTACCCATCTTCCATGGAAACAAAGACATACCGTCCGGTCGCTTGCCGTCGTCGCGTGCCAGGCCATTGGGTTCTAGTACGGCTGGAACGCCGACGGCGACAAGAGCGCGTCGGATAATGTCGTTGATGTTTGCGTGCCGTGCAAAGCGACCCGCACTTCGACTGCATGAGAGACCGTGGTGCCCGAGGCTGTTGACAGCTTCGCCACAGTGACAACGATGAGGAGAACAACACGATGCGCCTAAGCGAAGGGAAGCAGCGAGGCGGAAAGTTGTATCGTCGAACAAGGTGCCTAAGTTCGACGACGGTAGTGCGTGAAGCCAGAGGCCCGACTCCCACTCACCCACAGCCAGCAGGCGCGCACGCTCCGCAGTAGAAGTAGAAGTGGCTATAAGGTTCCTCTGAACTTCTCTGCAGACCGGCTCATCCCACTGTCTCTGGTATGATGGGTTGTCGGGTAGATTTACATTCGGGCACGCGAGTTTCCAGGCATTGACAGCCTCGGTGAAGCACGGCACATCAAAATCAATCAGTGTGGAAGCTAGGATATTCCTGATTAATTTATCAGTGCCATGAACCGAAGATATAAAAGCCGGTAAACTAATACTGGTAATTTTGCGGACGCCGAGGCCTCCCATACGAGTGGGAAGAGTAGCTTGAGCCCAAGCTCGGTCGTCCATGGCCACATTTAAAATTGAAGATAGTGTATGCTTGATAATTTGGTCCATTTTTTCTAAAAGGTGAGGGTGCTTCCACATATGGGAAGCACGAAGGAAATATGTCAATTTAGGACCGAAACAGCAGTAACGAATTATGGTGATAGCCGAATGCATGTTAATTTTTAAGTCTTTCCGAAACGTCTTTGAAATTTTGAATTTTTTCTTCGACAAAATTGGGAAAGGAATTCTCAAAGATTGGTGACCCAAGGAGGTGAAGAGAGCTTTTGTCCATAATTTTGATTCCAGGGGCTATTGCGTTGAATTTTGAAAGTGTGAATTGTCGGTCAGTACTGTCAGACAAAAATAATTCGCATTTGGAAAAGTTCACATCAAGTCCAATGGAATAAAGTCGATTTTTTAAAAATTGTAGATCATTTAATACCAAATTTACATCGCCTCCAAGGGTACCATGATCGAGATACCAAACATTAAATTTAGAATTTAGCTGTCGAATAATAGGGTGAATAGCTAAACTAAAGATCACTGGCCCGAGGGGATCACCTTGTTGACAGCCAACAGCGGATTCCAAAAGGTTGTCCCGATAAAGTAATTTAGATGGTTGTCTATAACATTGCCAAAGAAAACTGAAAATTTGAGGAATTTCTTTCTTAGATTCTGCCAACAAGGTGTCCCTATTTACCGAATTAAATGCATTTAATTAAATTACTTATTAGTCTATATAAAAGGCTACATTGTAATTAAAATAGTGTTCATCCTTTTAATGAACGCTAATATAAGTAAAAAAAAAATCTTTTTAAACTTGATTTTCATTTCGTTAGTTAATATTCCTCAGGCCCTTTCAATGTAGTGTACATTATTCTACTAGTCAAGCCCTTTCATTTGATAATCATATTGTGAAAAAAAAATGTGATTAGCCATTTTGTAGTGGCGGCCATCATGGATTTGAAATTTGTCATAGTGTGTAGTATTCTACTAGTCAAGCCCTTTCATTTGACACCCATATTGAGGGAGTTGTAAAAAAAATTGTAATTCGCCATTTTGTGGTGGCGGCCATCTTGGATTTGAAAATGTTCATAGTGTATAGTATTCTACTAGCCAGGCCCTTTCATTTGATACCCATATTGAGGGATTTGTAAAAAGATATGTAATCCGCCATTTTGTGGCGGCGGCCATCTTGGATCGATTTTCATCAAACATAGCTAAGAAAAAACTCCCGACTAATACGCCTTTTAAACAAACAAAAAAATCACACACACGCACGCGCACACACACGCACGCGCGCACACACGCACGCGCGCACACACACGCACGCACGTGCACACACACACACACACAGAGACACGTCAAACTCATATAAGACATTGGGTGGCTATAATCTAACTCTATTTTCAATCGGGAGGAAATGAATGAAAAAAATTTTTTTCGACGTTTTTGGGAGGTTCCGCTTCCGCTGCTTAACCCACCCACCGTATCGCAGCTGAAGTTCATAGAAGTCCATAGTAAAGCTCTTTTAATCATCTTACAAGTAACCGTCCGGGAGGAACTTGGTCATGGAAATCTGTTGCTGGCTCGCGGACCAGTCTTGTTCGGGTCACATAAGTCCACATGTATATCAAATTTCAACAGAAATGGTTCAGTAGGTCCGGATAAAACTGACTGTGACAGACAAACAGATCGACAGACAGACACCCGAGTGATCCTATATGGGTTGCGTCTTTTACGGATGTTTGGGAACCCTAAAAATATTAGTTAAGGTTAAATTCTTTAGGGAGCTCTTAGTCTGTGCTATTAATAGAGTTAAACGTGAAAAATAATGACACAGTAACATAGAATACCCACCTATTTCTCTTGAGCTTCTCCAGGTCTGATGTGGAGGAGGAGAACAGCGCGTCGCAGAGCGGCGCGGCGCGGCGCGGGGGGGGGGGCGGCGCGGTGCAGCGACGACGCCGAGTGCGAGTGCGGCGCGCGCCCCACCCCGCCCGCACCCCCGTAGCACACCCACGAGCGCGGCGAGCCGCACACCAGCGGACCTGCAGGGGGGACTTGTTACTATATAGCACAACCAGTGTCCTCCTGTGTGTCTACACACACGGCGCGGTGCAGCGACGACGCCGAGTGCGAGTGCGGCGCGCGCCCCACCCCGCCCGCACCCCCGTAGCACACCCACGAGCGCGGCGAGCCGCACACCAGCGGACCTGCAGGGGGGACTTGTTACTATATAGCACAACCAGTGTCCTCCTGTGTGTCTACACACACGGCGCGGTGCAGCGACGACGCCGAGTGCGAGTGCGGCGCGCGCCCCACCCCGCCCGCACCCCCGTAGCACACCCACGAGCGCGGCGAGCCGCACACCAGCGGACCTGCAGGGGGGACTTGTTACTATATAGCACAACCAGTGTCCTCCTGTGTGTCTACACACACGGCGCGGTGCAGCGACGACGCCGAGTGCGAGTGCGGCGCGCGCCCCACCCCGCCCGCACCCCCGTAGCACACCCACACCGGGAAATCCGGCACTGGGCAAACAGAAGAAAGGTGGGGCGGCTGCACAGGCGGTGAAGGCTCCAGCGCTAGCGCCAGCGGTACAACAGGCGCCCCCGCCTTCAAACTCTCCTGCGGCCGAAGCCGGATGGCAAGTGGCCGGGGATAAGAAGAAGGCGGGCAAGGCAGCCAGGGCGGCCAAGAAGTATCACGGGGGGCCTCCGGCTCAGGGTGACCATGACTGGGGGGTACTCTGCCGAGCAGGTGAAGGCAGCCACTAATTGTCCTGACCACACGGGCATGCGAACCATCGTGGTGAGGTGCCCCGTGATGGCGGCCAAGAAAGTATCGGAGGGCCGAAGACTCATGGTGGGCTGGGTATCTGCGCAGGTCAAACTGTTAAAACCCAGACCTCTGAGGTGCTTCCGCTGCCAAGTGGGCAACCACGTGGGAGTTCAGTGCACCTCGGAGGTGGACCGCAGCGGTCTTTGTTTCCGCTGTGGTCAGCCCGGTCACAAGGCCGGCTTGTGTAACGCCACGCCACACTGCGTTGTATGTGCGGCAGCTGGCAAGGCGGCCGATTACTGGGCTGGGGGCAAAGCCTGCGCTCCACCCGCCAAGACCGGGGGCAAAAAGAAGCCCTCCACCACCGCCGTCCCTGCCGCCGCCGCCGCTTCGGTTGCCGTGAGAGAGCCCTCACAGGGGACTCAGGAAGAGGCTGAAATGGAGTGCCAATAACGGCTCCATTACGCTTCCTCCAGGTGAACATCAATCACTGCGCTGCCACTCAGGACCTTTTGGTCCAGAGCAGTGGTTGATTATCATCGCCGTGGTCGCAGAGCCGTACTTTGTCCCGCCCAGGGTTTACTGGGTGGAGGACCTGAACGGCTCGGTGGCCCTAATTTCGTCGGCCGCTGTCGGTAGCCCGTCCCTCGAGAGCGTCAGGAGAGGACAGGGGTGCGTAGCAGCACGGTTCGGGGAGATTGTCGTGGTAGGAGTGTACTTCTCCCCGAACCGAACTCTCGCCGAGTTCCATAACTTCCTTACGGAGTTGGGCGTCGTCGTCGCCGGGTATCCTTCCCTCCCCGTGCTCGTCCTCGGGGACTTCAATGCCAAGCACTTGGCTTGGGGTTCCCGTTATATGGACACGCGGGGCAGGATGGTAGAGAACTGGGCCCTGGAGACAGACCTGGTCGTCATAAACCGGGGTTCTGTCCCCACGTGTGTGCGGATGCAGGGGAGTCTGTGGTGGACATCTCGTTCGCCAGCCCTGCTCTGTCACCGCGTGTCATTGACTGGCGCGTATAAGAGGAGGTGGAGACCTATTCCGATCACCGGTATATCCGGTTTGACGTCTCCGCCCAGACCTCATTCGCGCCAGTCCGACAGGCCCCTAGGCTGGCTAGAGAGGCGGAACTGTACGAGCAGTACAGAGCGGCGTAGGCCGCCCTCCGAGCGGGGACCCTGCGGGCCAAGGATCTGGCTCGCTCGTTCCTCGAACGGGGACCCGTGGGGAAGACCCTAAAAAAAGGTGCGGAATAAATAAATAAGCTCCGCACCGCCCCCCGTTGACGCAGAGTCTCCGGCCCCAGCTGGTGAAGGACGTGGTGAGCGCTCTGTTCCCCTTGCGAGGGGAGCATACTCCCCCACCTATGGCTCCGCCACCTGCGGTGCCCGATGCGGACCACACCGATGACGACGCTCCTGAGGTGACTGAGGTAGACCTGAGAGTGGCGGTAGACCAAAAATACTGCCCCAGGACCCGACGGCTTACCTGGCAAAGCCTGGGTCCTGGCCCAGGCTCTCGGGCTTCGACTAAGAGGGTTCCTAAGCGCATGCTTGGAGAGGGGCCAGTTCCCACTTCATTGGAAGACGGGAAAACTGATCCTCATTAAGAAGCCGGGGCGCCCTGCAGACTCTCCGTCCACATACCGGCCAATCGTGCTGCTCGGTGAGATGGGCAAGCTCTTTGAAAGAGTAATTGCAAACCGCCTCATCGGACACCTAGTGAGATCTCTATATCTATATATCTGACGGAGAACCAGTTCGGTTTCCGCACGGGCCGCTCAACGGTGGACGCCATCATGCGCGTGAGAGCCTTCTCGACGGGGGACGCGGTATCCCTGGACGGGGTCGTCCAATGCCTTCAATACCCTGCCCTGGAGTTGCATCAGAGAGGCACTTCGGTATCACCGGATGCTGACCCACCTCCGTCGCGTAGTCGAGACCTACTTGACGGACAGAGCTGTCATCTACCCTGGTCACCTGGGAGAGAGGAACCGGCGAGAGATGTCGTGCGGTTTTCCACAGGGTTCGGTTCTGGAGCCGCTCCTGTGGACTCGCGTCGGCTACGACTGGATGCTGCGCGCCGACCACTCTAATGGCGTCAGGTGGCAGGCGTCAGGAGGTACGCTGGTCCTGGCGCAGGGGAGGTCGCACCAGGCGGCGGCTGACGCTATTTCGAGGTGGCCCTACACAAATCCGAAGCCATGTGCTTTCATGGATCTCGGAACAGGCCACCATCGGGATCTCAAATAACAGTGGGAGGGGTTCACATCGGCGTCGGGTCGACGATGTGAACCCGACGTGGAACTTCGTCGAGCATTTCTGACGTTAAGCTCCCAGACTGGGGCGGGCCGGGGCTGCCTTCAAGCGGCTCCTGCCCAATCTAGGGGGCCCAAACGCCTCCTGCCGGAGGCTCTACGTGGGGGTCGTGCGGTCCATGGCCCTTTATGAGGCGCATGTGTGGGTGCCTACTTTGAGGAAGCGACCTGTCCGTTACCTCCACGCGTCCCACAGGGTCATGGCTATCCGGTTGGCCCGGGGATACCGCACGGTCTCTGGGTGGCTCGCCGTCCGATCAGATCCAGGCCCGGTACGACAGCGCGCTGTGTTCCACGCGCGCCTCAGAGCTGTCAGCATAAAAGACGGGGCCCGCTAGGGCCAGTGCCTGCCGGGGTTGCGGAATTTATTCGAAAGAGTCACCGCGGCCCTGGAACGCAAAGAGCATTAGGCGGAACACAAAAAGGGGGGGATCAACAACCGATATGCTCCTCAGCCGGCCAGCTTCACCAGTGTGTATGACAAAACTCACCCATACTCAGCTTGTATGGGCGCCACGTTATTAGCGGCCAGCGGAGGCACAATGAATGCATGGAGCCGGCCAGCGCGTCGGATAACTTCACCAGTATGTATGACAACACTCACCATACTCCGCCTGAATGGGCGCCAAGTTCTTAGTGGCCAGCGGCGGCGAGTCCTGCCGCAGATGGCACTCCTCGCTGTCCAGGCACTCCTCGAGGATGGCCTGCTCGTCGCTGTTGTCGCGGCGGCCCTGCACCAGGATGGAGCCGGCCAGCGCGTCGGACAGCTTCACGCGCTCGCTGTCGGCGCCGCTGTCCGCCACGGACTGCTCGGACTCCGCGCGGGTGCCGATGGGCGGCAGCAGCGTGTACCTGCGCAAAGTATGTGTTACAGTAGTGAAGCGTATGATGTGTGTGTGTTAGTTACCGGTAGTCGCAGCGTGTGTAGTTGCCGTCGTAGAGCGGCGCGAAGTGTATGTATGTGTGTGTGTTAGTTACCGGTCGGTGAAGGAGCAGTCGTAGTCGTAGCGCGTGTAGTTGCCGTCGTAGAGCGGCGCAAAGGCGTCGTCGTCACCGAAGGGTGCGTAGGAGGCGGCGCGCTGCTTCAGCCCCTCCGAGCTGTCGTCTAACAAACTAGGGACGGAAAGAGTTTCCTCGCTGCGAGTCTTCTGGATCTCTACTTTATCTGGAAAAAAGAAATATTCATTATATTAACGCCACATTTGGAAATCGACATATTCTTCACCATCGGCAGCCATCACTCCAGAAAACAATTACAGCCGTGGATTTTTTTATATTATGGAGGGCGGGCCGCGCTGCACGGACAGGCTCTCCATGCGGCGCCGCAGCTCCAGCATCTTGCCCTCGTGTTGTCTGTCTGTAAGTACAAGTGGTGTGGTAGTTACCGCTATTGTCGGGCCTGGCGGGCGGGCCGCGCTGCACGGACAGGCTCTCCATGCGGCGCCGCAGCTCCAGCATCTTGCCCTCGTGTTGTCTGTCTGTAAGTACAAGTGGTGTGGTAGTTACCGCTATTGTCGGGCCTGGCGGGCGGGCCGCGCTGCACGGACAGGCTCTCCATGCGGCGCCGCAGCTCCAGCATCTTGCCCTCGTGTTGTCTGTCTGTAAGTACAAGTGGTGTGGTAGTTACCGCTATTGTCGGGCCTGGCGGGCGGGCCGCGCTGCACGGACAGGCTCTCCATGCGGCGCCGCAGCTCCAGCATCTTGCCCTCGTGTTGTCTGTCTGTAAGTACAAGTGGTGTGGTAGTTACCGCTATTGTCGGGCCTGGCGGGCGGGCCGCGCTGCACGGACAGGCTCTCCATGCGGCGCCGCAGCTCCAGCATCTTGCCCTCGTGTTGTCTGTCTGTAAGTACAAGTGGTGTGGTAGTTACCGCTATTGTCGGGCCTGGCGGGCGGGCCGCGCTGCACGGACAGGCTCTCCATGCGGCGCCGCAGCTCCAGCATCTTGCCCTCGTGTTGTCTGTCTGTAAGTACAAGTGGTGTGGTAGTTACCGCTATTGTCGGGCCTGGCGGGCGGGCCGCGCTGCACGGACAGGCTCTCCATGCGGCGCCGCAGCTCCAGCATCTTGCCCTCGTGTTGTCTGTCTGTAAGTACAAGTGGTGTGGTAGTTACCGCTATTGTCGGGCCTGGCGGGCGGGCCGCGCTGCACGGACAGGCTCTCCATGCGGCGCCGCAGCTCCAGCATCTTGCCCTCGTGTTGTCTGTCTGTAAGTACAAGTGGTGTGGTAGTTACCGCTATTGTCGGGCCTGGCGGGCGGGCCGCGCTGCACGGACAGGCTCTCCATGCGGCGCCGCAGCTCCAGCATCTTGCCCTCGTGTTGTCTGTCTGTAAGTACAAGTGGTGTGGTAGTTACCGCTATTGTCGGGCCTGGCGGGCGGGCCGCGCTGCACGGACAGGCTCTCCATGCGGCGCCGCAGCTCCAGCATCTTGCCCATGGTGACGGCGTTGTCGTGCAGCGAGCCGGCACCGGAGCCCGAACGCCCAGAGCGTGCGCCCACCTCAGATCCGCTCTCGCGCTCTGCCAGCTGCGTCAGCGACGAGGACGTTGACGAATCTGGGCGAAAAAGGCAGGTATGAAAAATCAGCATGTTCTAAGTCTAGGATACGGTATTTACAAAAAAAAAAAACCTGCCAAGTGCGAGTCAGACTCGCGTGCAAAGGGTTCCGAACCAATTAAATTTTTTTGACATGTATATTAACACTACAGACTTTTACAGGTTTTTTTTTTTTCAAAATTAATACCCAGACTAAGTTACGCGGGTCAGCTAGTAATCTATAATTTGATACACGTTTCTTCTATAGAATTAAAAATGTAGGTCTTTCATCGTGTCAACGCGAGCTCTATATGAGTAGTACTTAAGATTTGTAATACGTAACATACCTACAAGGAAATTTCAGCACGTGTAGACTTTTTTAATGCGTAATATGGAAAACAACTATATAAGTATACAAGTACTGGCTTTATTTAAAGTTTATAAAGAGGAATGTCGCCGAGAAAAGTGATAGCATTATTTGTTTTTGTAGTAGTCATAATTAAAAACCTTTTCTGCCTTAGCTGATACAAGCATCAGCATACACAGCATCATATTTAGGCGGGTTACCACGTGCAAATAAAATTGCAAACATGACAAATAAGGGACCCCTGCTGTGCTGTCTTTTCTTTTTAAGTTCTCATGGATTTTTATTAAGTACTAGTTGACCCGCGCAACTTCGTCTGCGTCACAATTTTCATTACTGCTCCGCTCCCGTTGGTCTTAGCGTGATGATATGTAGTCTCGATAAATGGGCTATCTAACACTGAAAGAATTTTCCAAATCGAACCAGTAGTTCCTGAAATTAGCGCGTTCAAGCAAACAAACAAACTCTTCAGCTTTATATATTAGTATAGATTTTGTTTTTTTTCCATGGTTTAAAAATAAATGATTCTAATTCAGAAAAGGGGTAAGTCCTACTTGTGTTCGAAGTGTGTTAAGTGACATTTCCAGTTCTAAAATCTAGAGATTATAGTATACAGAGAAATTGAAAAAATACCCAAAACCTCTTAATCTTGACTACGTATCATGACCCTGAACAATATTTATTCTACGACTATGACCTCAACAAAACAATGTAGTCAAAAACAATTTGTTTACATTTATTTGAAGTCTGTAAAATTCGCGTATACTACGCGCTTGCGCTTAGTCCCGCGCTGCCGACCGGGAGGCGGCCTTCCGTCGGCCGCCTCATAAAGAATATGCAAAATTTAGACAATGTTTATTTTTTTTATGGAAAACTTTTCAAAATGTTTCGAATTTTGAAAAGTCGTAAAACAGATGTTGTTCAGGGTCATGATACGAAGTCAGGATTAAGAGATTTTGGGTATTTTTTTTCAATTTTCCTGTAGTTTGGGCCGCCAATTCTGCACTTAGGATGGAAAATCATCAAATGAAGGGAGTGTCAGACTTTTACTGACTAAAACCCATGTGTTCCTCCTAATGCCCTATGCGTTCCAGGGCCGCGATAACTCGAACAAATTCCGCAACCCTGGCAGGATTAAAGTAGAAGACAGTGTGCGACGTACATTTGTTGTGGTCGAGCGGCGAGTAGGTGCCGTCATGGTTCTCCTTGACGCGCAGCATGTTGACGCGCTCGCCGTCGCGGAACACCAGCACCGTCACCTTGCAGCCGCTGCCGCCCCACTCCGCGTCGTCTCTGCTGGCAGCACCACGTTATTAATGCGTGAACGGAAACGTGCGCGGCGTAGACCGCGACACTAGCGGCGCGAATTCGAAACTTTTACAATTTAAATACTTAGATGCGCTAACACGGTCAATGAAAATTGATCAATTAAAAGCAATACTGGTCGATTGTGACGTCACAAAATATCAAGCAATTTACGGCAACGGCATAAAGCGTCAGTTTTGCGAAATGTTTTGCAATGTCAATATTGAACGATATAGAAAAAATTCAAGTTACTAGGCAATACTTCCATACACAAGTAATTTAGTTGAAAAACAAATAAAACATAGAGACAGCAAAATTAATTAGCATTCCAAAACAATATTGCTAAAAAAAATTGACGCATTTTATAGAAGTTGCTGCTGATGGCCCCCATTTCCACTAAATTGCTACGGATTGAAACATGTGTTTTCGAGCAACAATTAGTCATAAAATTGCCCGTGTAAGTGTACCTTAACTATAACGCTTCTGTGCTGCCACCTATTGTTCCTACATGCTTCCATTAAGTGAACCTACTGGGCGTGGTGGACAGCGCCATGTAGGTATTGGCGCAAATTCGAAACTTTCACGTTGTAAATACTTTACATTTACGCTTGTGCTGCCACCTAACGTGCTGGGCATGGACATTTCCGTCTAGTGTTGCAAATTCGGAACTTTTACCTTATAAATAATATTCCCGCTTTTGTGCTACCACTTATAATTCCTACACACTCCCATTAAGGGACGTTTCGAGCGTGGACAGTGCCATCTGGTGTTGAAAATTCAGAACTTTTGCCTTATAAATACTTGACATTGACAGGCACGCTTCGAATGACCGGTTCCACCATACCTGTTAGTGTCGAGCAGCCTTTCGATGTCTCTCCAGGGCTCCTGGTTGGGCGGCGGCGGCAGGCGGCGCGTGGAGATGGGCCCGCCGCGCATGCCCAGCACCAGGCGCAGGCGCGCTCCATCGCTGATGCTGAGCTCGCGCAGGGAGGACGCGTCGTCCAGCTCCACCAAGTTATACAGCAAGTGCTGCTGGGACACCGGGATGCCTGGAAGGTTTTCAAGATGATGTTATTGGTGACCAGGTCCTGCCAGCGGGTTTGCTCGCGAGAATGGCGGAAATTATTCCAATGGAATATACTCCCGGATTAAAATGATAAAATCTATTTCTGTGCCAAATTTCATCCAGCCGGTCAATTCTGGCAACATCTCACCATCTAAACTTAGGTGGAGTGAGCATGAAGTGAATATGGAATATGCATGCAATTTTTATATTTGCAAAATAAAATACTTATTAGCTGTAGTACATAATCATGTAGAAATGATATTTTTTTTAAATACCTTCATCAGCGATGAAGTTATAAAGCTTCAAAGATTACAATTAGAAAGAGAAGTCCGATATAAACAGCTGCCATAGAAAACAGCGTTTTCGCGAGAGGTGACAGATATATTTGACAGCTTACTTCATGTTCCCTTCACCTAGATCTGCCATTTCCATGTCCGGTTTCCCCGGATTTGTCCTAGTTTGGAGGGCGTCCGGGGAGAGTCCCGGCAGGTTTTTCTAAAAGGGTCCGGACACTTTTTGTGTCCGGGGAAGCTTCGATTGATTGAAAGGTTAAATGTAGAATTACATTAAGGCTGCTCTATCGAGAAATGCTTAAAAACAGCGTGCAGATGAAGCAACTTTTCGTCGGCATTTACTGAGAAATTACATCTGCAAAAATAGGTAGTAATCTACACGACATGATACGTAATTTGGTATAGCCAGAATTTATGTATCGGTATCACGTAATAAGAAAAAAAATAACCAAATCACCTCCAAATCGTTGAGATGAAGCCATTTTACTCCTTCATTTTTTAACATAAGTCTAAAAAAATACCTACAGCTTTGCAATACAAACGATAATAATTTGGTTTTGTTAATATTTAAAAATATATTTTTTTATAATAAATTAAAAATGCGGGTAGCGGAGTGGCGCGTAGAGGAGTAGTAGAGTAATTCCGTTTATATGCACAAGGTCATTGGCATTTATACAAGCATTAAAACAGTCCTAGTTAAAATTAATTCGTAATTGTAAGCCGCATACTAGCTAACTTGGCAAAAATTCGAGCTCCCGCATTATTAAAATTATGTTGGTTTTTAGGCATAAACCTACCTACCTTACCCATCTACCCAACCTACCCACCTACTTACCCTACCTACCCTACATATCTACCTTACCTACCTATCCTACCCTACCTACTTACCCCTTTTTTTGTTTTTAAACCTTCCCTGTAACTCTGGCGAACTAAATAAAAATGAAAATGTATTCATATCGCTCCAGCCATTCTCGTGTTTTAAAGAGACTAACGAACAGCAATTCATATTTAGGGTTCCGAACATCCGTAAGAAACGTAACCCTTATAGGATCAGGTGTTTGTCCGTCTGTCAGAGTCAGTTTTCTCCGGATCTACTGGACCGATTCTCTTGAAACTTGGTACATTATGGACTTTTGTGCCCCAAACACAGACGCGTTACGTAAACTATTAAATTTTACCCCATAGGTATGGGGTCAAACTAAAAAAAAAAAAAAAGATTTTCGGTATCGTGTGACATATCAAATGAAATTACTATGAGGGTTTTAAATACATATATATATTTTTACCATAATTTTAAAATGAATAGTTTTGAAGCTATTCAAGAAATAAGATCAAAAATTACTCCCTTATCTCCGAAACTACTGAGCCTAAAATTCCGAAAAAAATGCAGATGACAGACAGAAGAAGTCCATATTGTTAAAACAACATGTTACAAAAACGAAATTGGTTCGGACGCGTTTCCCTTTGCACGCGAGTCCGAGTCGCGCTTGGCCAGTTTTTGTATATGTATACTAGCTGATTCGGCAAACGTTGTATTGCCCTATAAATAAAAAAAATAGCCTACGACCTATTGTCAGACCTACCAAATATACACACAGAATTTCATAAAAATCGGTCAAGCCGTTTCGGAGAAGTTCCATAGCAAATTCTGTGACTCGAGATTTTTATATATTAGAAGAAAGATATAGATATGTATGTAGTAAAGTTATTTATTGCCGCAATGGTTGGGTTATTGGGTTATATCTTAGAAACGTAACTAATTTATGGTGATGTAGCGATCCTAGCCATGCGATTTGCTGCATTGCATTTTTAACCGACAAAAAAGCTGAGGAGGTTCTCAAGTCGACGCGTATATCTATACTAATATATAAAGCTGAAGAGTTTGTTTGTTTGTTTGTTTGCTTGAACGCGCTAATCTCGGGAACTATTGGTCCGATTTGAAAAATTCTTTCAGTGTTAGATAGCGTGTTTATAGAGGAAGGCTATAGGCTATAGGTATATATATCATCACGCTAAGACCAATAGGAGCGGAGCAGTAATGAAAATTGTGACGCAGACGCAGTTGCGCGGGTCAGCTAGTTTTTTTATGTATCTTGAACATCTTATTCTTTTTTTTTTTTGTTTTTATTATTGAGATAGGCATATGTTTGACCACTATCTCACCTGACGGTAAGCGATGATGCGGTCGAGGATGGAGCACGCTTGCCTAGAAGTAACCTATTCACTCTAAACCAATACAGAGAATAAAGTCGTTTGTACAGTAAGGGAGCAACAGCCGTAAAACTACATTATTTATTTAAATGTATATCGTCTTATCATTTCCTCCATATTACATATTTTTCTGAGAGTATAATCCAGATTTCCAATGTCCTTGTTGAACAGTCAAATCGTGCTCTGATTGTTACACGATAATAAACGTTATTTATTTACATCAAGATGCCAAGAGATACAAGAACAAACTGCTTAATTTTTATTTTTGGTATCCAACAAAACAAAATCGTATCTTATTCTCCTAGATTTCTAGCATACCGTACCGTAGTCATCTATCTAGATTATGGATGGAACTGCCAATCAAAGATCTGACATGACATAGCACCAGTACCTGCCCGCTAGGACCAGTGCCTGCCAGGGTTTCGGTATTTGTTCGAAAGAGTCACTGCGGCCCTGTAACGCAACGGGCATTTGGAGGAACATTTTAGAGGAGGGTTTTAGTCAGTAAGAGTCTGACACTCCTTTCCGCTCCGCAGAGCAGAAGTGGTCATTTGATGATTTCCCCAATCCTTCAAAAAAAACTAACAAAAAGCGAGTCGGACTCGCGTGCAAAGGGTTACGAACCAGTTTCATTTTGAATCAATCTTGAATAACTTGAAAACTGTTAATTTTAATATTATGAAAAAAATATAATTAAAGCCCACACAATAAGCCCTTCATTTGCAGCAATGCGTCCGTGTTTGGGTCACAGAAGTACATATGTAAGTACCAAATTTCAGCAGAATCGGTCTAGTAGATCCGGAAAAACTGGCTGTGACAGACGGACAGACAGACAGACAGCCGAGTGATCCTATAAGGGTTCCGTTTTTTCCTTTTGAGGTACGGAACCCTACAAAGGCTGGCATAGCAACGGTTACCTCAATTGAAAAAGACTGAAAACCCACGCAATTATTCATACGCTAACAAAACAACTACACTGCATAACCGTAACAACGTCTCAAATGACGTCACATGTAAAACCGACACGTGCCTAGGTACATGCGACAACAGCGCCTAACGAATTTGGCAATGAGTTCATAAAAGTAAAACATCTGATAAGTGACTGATGCGCGTGCGCCGGGTTCGTGAAACATGTATTTTTGTGGCTGGAGGACCGCCAAACAAATCCTGTCACCAGGGAAACTTACTTTCTTTTAAAAATTACATCACGCCCAGATGATGGCAGTAGACTGGCAAGCCATGTCGTGCCGTGTAACGCGCTATAGGAACTTGTATAGGTACCTTTAGTATCAATCAATCCTGACATATGTATAAAATTCTTCCGTTACTGAGTGACTGACAGACAACGCACAGCCGAAACTACTGGTCGTAGAAAGCTGAAATTTGGCTTGTAGCTTCCCTACACTCCGTAGAGGAGCAATCACTTAGAAAGGATTTCCTGAAATTCTTAGGTAACGGGAAAAAACGGGATATGCATGTACGAAGTCGCGGGAAAAAACTTGTCCGAGTATAACAGAGGAACAAATGCGTGATGATAAGTTATGATCACGGCGTGACACTGCCAGTGGAGCTTCAAACTTGAAAGCGATTTGCAGTTGGCTATTGAAGCATCGTACGTGACACACCGTGATCTGGATGAAAGCTGTGATAGACTTGCTCTGCCGACCAAACTTTCACAAGTGTCATCGAGGGTTTCGCGAAGATGGAATACTGAACTGTTCCACCCCAGCCCAGAGGAGGGGGGGTTTTTCTTGTCCGGAGTTGCTTTAGGTTTAAAAAAAAACCGGTCAAGTGCGAGTCAGACTCTCACACGAAAAGCCCACTTAATTTTTTTTTTTTTAGCTAGCTTCTGCCAGCGGCTTCGCCCGCGTGGTCCCTAGGGATCATACTCCCGGGATAAAAAGTAGCCTATGTCCTTTCTCGGGCTCTAGACTATCTGTGTACTAGGGAATGCAAAACCGGCCAATATGAAAACCCGGTTTTTTTTTCGGGTTTCGTATTAAAAAAGCCGGTTTTCGGTGAACCCGGTTTTTTTTTTTTGTCCAAGTTTTTTTTTAAACTGCTTGTAAAATTCAGGCCGTCAACATCTTGCATATTTTCAATAATTAAATAGAAACGTATCTATTAAAAATAAAAACATAAGTATCCAAAATTTCAATGAAAATGCAGAAACTTGTTTAAGTAAAAGGTTTATTTGCTTTTTGTGCTTCACCCTAGTAGGTTAAAACATAATATAACGTAGAAATAAGTATTTCAAAGAGATCAATAATCATTGCAATCAGGTTACTACTTAGTAGGGAATGCAAAACCGGCCAAATTTAAAACCCGGTTTTTTTTTCGAGTTCCGTACACCGGTTTTCGATGAAACTGGCTTGAAAATAAGTTATTTAATTGTTTTTCTAAATGACATTTTGAAACGGATTGAAAGACTGCTTACATCTTGCGTCTTTTCAACTATAAAATTTAATCATCTATCAAAAGAAAGTAATAAATATTTATAAATAAAAAACTTTTTTATAAAAAAATACAACCGACTACCAAATAAAAGAAAAAAACTAAAAAGTATAAAATAACTTTAACTTCGGAAGTGGGTGTTTTTGGTTGTTTTTTTTTTTGTCAAAAAGTTTTTAATTATTCACTTTTTAGTGGTACTCTACACCTAACAACACCATTGGAAAGTCGTACTTCATCCAATTAAACGAATTAAATATTTTGATTTAAAAGCAAAACTACTAAGCCGATTTTAATGAAATTTTTATGGGACAAACTAGAAAAAGAATCATAAAAAACGATTCCTGATAGGCGGAATAATTGCGTAATTTTATATACAAAAAAAACATAGTTGAATTGATAACCTCCTCCTTTTTTGAAGTCGGTCATTAATGCAGAATTTTGTTAAAATTAAAGGTATATATGTTAAGTCACCAATTACCAATACTACGACAAACCAACACGTATTTTCACTTTGAACCGTTTGACAAGTTTTGCAAAACAATATGTCTGATATCAAATGCATCGTTTTGACTGACACGGTGTAGTAATGTTGTCATTCAAAAATAATGAAAAACTCGAAAAACCGGAAACTTGAAAAAAAAAAACGGTTTTAATAGCCACTAAAAATATTCCGAAAAACCGGTTTTTTGGTTTTCGGTGAAACCAGTTTGCATTCACTACTGTGTACCAAATTTCATTTGAATCGGTTCAGTAGTATTGACTTGAAAGCGCGACAGATAGTTACTTTCGCATTTATAATATTAAGTAAGGAAAGTAAGGATTATTTGGATGCAATGGTACAATGGAAATACACACTGAAAATTGAAACCTACCTATTACGGTTCTTGAGATACAGCCCGCTGTCAGACAGACGGACAGCCCAAGCTTAGTATTAGGGTTCCATTGGTTACCCTTTGGGTTCGGAACCCTGAAAACGATTATTTCCCTAATGTTGGACTCAGAACAACAGCGCTCGAGGCAAGGAATACTTACTTGTTTATTTACTTCTTATTGCAGTAAACAAACAAGTATTGAATTGGTCAATCTCCCTTATACATCCATCCAGATAGTTCTATCATTCGAACAGACTGTCTAAATTCGATATAAAATAACGAATTGCCATAACAAAATCTACCAAAGAAACATTCCTCAGATTATTCTAGAACGAACCGAACCCAACGTTCTGCACAAAAGAGATTAATGAAGTGACGCGGAGGCGACGACACGGTTTGCGTCACACGTTCGATACACGTGCGGTTACGTCACATTTTATTCGTCACGTTAGCAGTTAGCATGAAGAAAACACAGCGTTAATACGTAGAAGCATAACAATTCTGAACAATAATACTGAGGAGGACTTGTTTTGAGAAGAGAAAGTATTTAGTCTGGAAGAATCACTCTTGAGCAAGTTCCCGGTTTGGTTATCATTTCGATTTAGGCAACCACTGGCAATCCCGCCTCGTCACTCTGCTATATTCACGAGTAGACTAAGAGTGCTACTAGGTGCTAGGCAAGGCTGAGTGCGTACAGCGCAGCACCGCAAAGTAAATCCGACCTCGGTATATTCACATCGCAAAACAAACACCAACACAGGTGCGATCCAGACAAATATTATTTTCGAATCGGCAACCATTAAACCGATTCCACACAAATTCTGAATGCGTATAGCAATAAATCAATAGCGATAAAACGATATGAGTGCGGGCAACATAACATATCTCAGACGAGCGTTCTGGCACGACATCAAACGTAACGAGAAGTAAACCTCAATGACCCGCGCGTCCAACCGACGGTGTGAACACACCTTTATACCTTAAAATAACATTCAGCTGTTTGGGTAAACTTGTAATTAAACAGTCTGTCATTTTACAAGAGCTCTTCATATTTTATAAACATATTAAACTGAATTTCAACTGAAAATCAAGTTTGTTTATCAAAACATCCTTTATTTAAGTTTAATTTGTTAAGGTCGCGCTGTAGAATGGGAGCAATGAGCGAATAAAAGTTTATTTTCGAGAATTGTTGACTCATAAACATCGAGATCTAGAAAAACAGATTTTCAACCTGTTGTCTTTAATTCGTATTATTAGCTTCTGCTCATTGCTCCGTAGTGTGGGAGGCATAGAGATTGATGTTAATAGAGATTGACATTTAAGATGTAAAAAAATGTCCTCGAGTTTATCTGCAATCAGAACTGATTCAGTGGCCTTCTCATGACTGTAATAGATTACGGAAAACTGTTTACTTTTGGATAACATTTTCTGGTTTAAAGTTTACCTTGCTGCTTTTTTTTTAGATGGGTTTGCTGTTGACTCTAGTCAGGCGCGGTCGCAGCCATACATTTTGGGGGGGGGTCAGATCACATGAATAGTACCTACCTAAATTAAGACAAGAAAATTAGGGATTTTTTCACAAACTAATAAATTGCAAACTAATGAAACAACTTGGGAGACGAGTGTGGGGCAGATTCACCCCAAAAAAAAAGTTGCTTTCCCTAGGTCCCGAAAATTTTCCAAGTGTGATTCGGACTCGCTCACGATTAATGATGAAAGAGCGAGCCCGAAAAAATTTTGTTGCTTGATTTCTCAATAACGCTAATTTTCTTCTTATTATACATACATCCATACACATATTTTTTTGTCGACTTGAGCGAAAACTGGAAAGCTGAGGATGCTAGAGCGAGCGAAGCGAGAACGAAAAATGTTAGTTCCTTAACGATGATGCAAAAGTTCTCAGATAGGTTGTGCCTCGGATAGGTAAGATCCTCTGTTTACTATCGATACAGACACAAAAGTAATGTTGTCGACTTGTGTACAACCAAGAATTCAAGAGCGAGCGAAGCGAGCTCGACATTTTTAGTACCCCACTCCAGTTAATTGTAGTTTAATTGTTTCGTGATTCATAGGTCTATTTTTAGAAGGTTTGTCAATTTGACATGTACGTTTTTGGGGGGTCATGACCCCCCCCCCCAAGACACCCCCTCGGACCGCGCCTGACTCTAGTCTAGGTCAGAGATGACAGAGACAAAATTTACGATGGAGCGAGCTTACCCAGAAGTAGTCTGTTCACTCTGACTTCTTGAAAGTTTCAAGAGCAAAATAAGGTCAAACTTAATATTCTTATACTGTTGGAAAACTTACAAAATTATACACTAAACAACATCAATATTATTATGCTAATTGTAGACAATATGATTCCAATTTTTACAGCAGATAAGGACATTCTGAGTGTACTTAAAGTAGAAAATTATTGCACACTGTAAAGTACACATTCCATTGATAAAATTATACTACCACTTTGTACATTAAAGATTCTAAGACTATTTATTGTATTGTGTTTAAACGATTCAAATCTAATTTACTGATACTTGGAAAAAGACAATTACTGAGACCAACATTAGGCAATTTCTAAACGAATACAAATCAATATCAATATGTGTAATAATTTAGGTAAATACTTGTGCCTTATCGCAGCCCACAGAGCAAGAAACCAAAGTTTTTTTTTTGTACATTTAACGTTTAATGCATGACAAACTTAAACAGAATAACTCAGTTACCAATACAACAGAGAATGTCCTTCTAACGAAGAAGGAAGCGAGATTACAAAGCCATTTCATTGAAACAGATACGTAAAATAAAAACTATTTTGTCAACTTTTTTCCTCACAAGGTGAGGACGTCTTTGTCCATACAACTGTTCGTGCTGAACATACTTAACAAACATTGTCTATTTGTTATAAGCAGGACTGATGTCCATTCTTGTGCAATTCTTTCATGTAAGCAGAAACCTTTTCCTGGGTTTTTTAACAAAATTAGATAGCTTACTTTCATTGTCTCATGTTACATAATAAAGTTCGCCTTATGGTGTCGGCCGGTGCCGTATGGCGCCGTAAAAGAATAATACCATCCCATCACTTCCTGTGAGTGTCGTAAGAGGCGACTAAGGGACTCACCAGAGAATGGGCAGCAGCGTTCTCTGTAAAACGCAACACCAAACACTGCGATCGCCAACCTGCCTGCCAAGCATGACGATTATGGCTAACCCCCCCCCTTTGGGGGAGGCCTATGTCCAACAGTGGACGTCTTCTGGCTGTTATGATGATGATGATGATGACATAATAAAGTGGGGTTAATAAAAACAAAACATTGAAGAGGTTTTCACTTTTTTTTTATTCTGCCTGCAGCATTTAAGTGTAAGGGCTCCAATTTTTGTATCAATATGAGTTTAAAGTAAACCAATCTTTTATAAACCAATCATTTAGCATTCAAGTGAAAATACCATTCGAAAGTTTTGTTTCTTCTCATCCCTGCATTTCTATTCACCCCGTTTTACATACTTATTTTGATACAATTTATTTTTTTTAAAGTACCAGCTGGTAATTAATTCAAACAGTTATTGTATCCACTTCACAATATTAGAAATGTGAAAGTCATTGTTAATCAATCATACCTAAACAGATATGGACAAAATATCATAGCATTATAATGAAGGAAACCCATGGGTACACAATACTCCATAGTTTCTCTGCTCTGGCCTCATGTTAAAATGCTTAATTTATGTTGTAAATCCGATGTTATGAACCAAGCTATTGTACGAAGTACTGGAATATTTAGCAACATTATCAGCATAACTTGTTATACAACTTTACAAGCTTAGGTCGGACTAACAGTATTCCTAAGGCATTGCCATATTGCTTATGACTAATAAGCTGAGTCACAACTTGGAACATGAATTACAGGTAAGAGCTTTGTTTTTTATTTATTTTCAGATAACCCAATGGAATTAATTATCAAGACCAGCTGCATTTCTCAAATTATAAAAACGGGGGGTTAGTAAGGGCAGGGGGGGGGGTTAGGAAGGGGTTTTCTAGCTGATGTTTGCAAACGCAATCAATGAATAACAATTCATTGTAAATGTGAATTTAGAAAATTCAGCTCAGTGAAGCATTCAAATATTGAATTAACCAAGCATTAAATTTAATTCATGACAGCATTGTTTTGATATGATCATTCATCATTCAAATGCATATAATAGTAATATAAAATTGACAGTCATGAACTTAGGACTCGGCTTCTTAGAAATGGTAACCTTGACCAAATCAGTAAGTTAACGGATCACCTATCAAGTTAATGGAATTCATTATTATTGTTTGGACACAGATACTTAATTACCCTAAACTTCAAATATTTTAGCAGAAAATTAGTCCTCTGTGTAATCTTAAAAAAGCATCATTAAAACAAGAATCCAAACATCCTATCCAATTGATCAGGACCTTGAAAAACAAACAACAAAACAATAGTATTCAATTAATGTTCATAAGAATTATTGATTCTATAAATAGTACATCAAGTAGTACAATGAATCTTGATTACTGCAAAGAACACATGGTATAACAAGAAAATTATGATTAAAAATAAAACTGTATATCCATAGCTAAATTAATCATATTTGTTCAGAGAATTACCAGTGACAGCTGGAATAAGGTTGCAACAAAAAAGGCCAGGTGATAGATAGAGCAAAAAATCCATTTGTCCATGGTCTAGCATGCATGCATGCATGTATATATGGCAATAGTATAATTAAGCTGTTTTAGATACCATAAAATACTAGTCAGAAGCCATAAAAATCTGTAGAGCAAATATAGCTCAATGTCACTTTTTATATTATGTGACCATAACCTATCCCAATATCAGTTTTTTGTTTGTCTTTTTTGGTATTCTGCCAGGCAGGGCTGTACTGAGAATAGGGAAGGCTAAAACATTGCATGTAGGCCCAAAAATAGACTGAATACATAACTTTTTAATTAGAAAGTAGGAGTGAAGTCAGTATGCAGGTGTGTCTGACATTTGTTGGCCAAATGAATGGTTGATTCAATAAAAAGATTGTTCAAATTGTGTGTGGACAACACAAGTATTGTGGAGATTTAGCTGTACTCAACAACACACCTACATGCAATATTGTTTACATTGCCACTGGACTTAGCTCTTACACAATACTTTAATTAAATTACTTATAATTCTTCAACCTTCCTCTTTCCAATGAGCATGGTGTATAGTCATTGTGTACAGTGGTTTCTCATTGCTCAACATAGGTTATCAGCAAAGTATCGTCGTTTGCGACGCATTAACACCACAACATCCTTTGTCGAGCGTGGATGACGCACGATCAAGCCTACTCTGTCAAATAACATATAAATAGTTGTGTAATGTACAATCAGAAACAAGACTCACCTTCGACCCTGAATATCTTCGATTTAATGGCAAATATGGTGTCCGTAGGCAACACGGTCATTTCAAATGCGGTTCCAGTGAGGGTCTCCACAAGAACCTCCATCGTAGACTGACTCGTGCTGTCATCCTGGAAACCTTTGGATCTATTCGACAGTCTCTCAGGGCATCCATGATGTGACATTTCACACGCGGTAGGTACACAACAATTGACTATCTGCACAACATCGCAATTCACAGAACTGTTTTCACAAAAGTTAAATAAGACACGGAGCACTCAGGACAATCACACGATGACGGAGTAAACGTAAATTCACTGCTACGGACAGATATCGAACATGGTTGCAATTATTGCATGAATCACGCGATATACGAAAACAAAGGAATTTTTTACTAATCTATTATTATTTTGCAACAAAAATAATATTACAGCGAAATAAATTCTTCGTGACAGACGATTATTTTTTTTCTGTTGATTGATGGTGAATGGAATGAGTGAGTCATTTGACCGTTCGGAACGTGGAACTTTACATTGTCAATGGATTTATTTAATTTTCTTTTTTCACTTAGCTTTATGATTGACAGCATGCTAATAATTTAATTATTTTTGTCCAATTACGATTTGTTAGTTTAGTTTGTATTTTTTTCTATTTTGATAAGCCAAGAATGCCTTTGGAGAGTTGTCGTATAGGGTAGAGCTTTTTTTGGTGATTTTGAAATAATTATTTTATTTTTGTCATGGTAACATTACAACTGAATGAAAGGAAATCGTTCAATGTCATCATTGACTGAGTCAATTGTCTATGCGGACAATTTCTTTTCCATCGGTTTCTGTTCACAGGTTCGGAGGTTAGAAACATGGTGCGTAAACTTTTTAAAATAAATATGAACATAATAATGCAAATAACCTGTAATCAACCGGAACAGAACCTGGAGTGTTATGATTTATCAAGTCTCAGTTGATGTGGCCTGTTTCTGCTTTATCTGAACTTTGAAATACACGCGTCGCCTTTGACAAGTCGAGCATGTGGCTTCATGAGCGGATGGTTTTTGTTTCCAGACTCGCAAACGCCGTAATGGAGGACGGGCCAAGCACGGCCGTGGCCACGTGAAAGCTGTGAGGTGTACCAACTGCGCGCGTTGCGTGCCCAAGGACAAGGCAATCAAGAAGTTTGTGATTAGGAATATAGTCGAAGCGGCCGCCGTCAGGGATATCAACGAAGCTTCCGTATATGCGTGTAAGTATCAAATCTCAGTGATAAAATACTGCAAATCTTCATAGAATGGTCCTGACAACCAACATAATATTCCTAACCTATAGCAACAAGTAAATACTGCTGCCTCTGGACTGAACACCTACCATAAACATGGAACCCCATACTATCCTTCAGTATTCAGCCTGCCGCAGCTCTCAATAGCAGCTTCCCTAGTAGTCAATCCTAATATTGCCTCCTCTTTTACCAGTTAATAGAATGCTGATAAGGCTTATTAAAGTTTATATTCAACACTATGAACTTCACTCAGCACATCAGACTAAAAAGGCCCCTCTTATTTCAGTCTAAATTGGATGAATTGTTGACTCATTATAAATATGAAACTCAAACATAATCTGGTATTATTTGCTTAACCTTTTCGAATACCACTAGTGACTGTCACATATATGATCAATGAATGGTTGCCCTAAACACAAACATCACAAATAAGTGAGAAAAAAAGACTGATTTTGTGGCTGGGCATGGTGGGTATATCAATGTGTTTACGCACCGGTGTTCAAAACAAAACATTCATTTTTTTATTTTAACTAAGTTTTCAAATGTATTCCATTTAATTTTAACAATAACCCTGTTTCTTGTCCACAGCGTTCCAGCTGCCCAAGCTATATGCAAAGCTCCACTACTGCGTCTCCTGTGCCATCCACAGCAAGGTTGTGCGCAACAGGTCAAAGAAGGACAGGAGGATCCGTACGCCACCCAAGAGCAACTTCCCCAGGGACATGCAGCGCCCACAGAATGTGCAGAGGAAGTGAAGTGATTATCAATAAAATATAAGAAAACCCATCTTGTTTTTTTACTTTTACAAAGCACCTTATTTCTTCTCAAGTACACCACTGCATAGCCCTTTCTTCTGTAATCAAAATGTATGAATCAAATAAGTACTGCATTAAGAACTAAATTTCTATTTTGACCTTATGTCAGTGGTGAATGTTCCCCACAGAACACTCAAATGCTCCCTTCCCTAGGTACACTTTAAAAGGAGGGAACACTGCGCGGACTAGGGACTAACACACATATAATTTTTTTTTGTGTCAATACAATAGTCGCATTAAAAATCAAGTGAGTCTTTACTAGAGACTTATTAAAAGATTTCCTGTAATCTGTAAGTAAAGATAAATTAACTATCTACATTTTTATGGCTCTGAACATCCGTCAGAAACTGAATCTTTATAGGATCACTCAGGTGTCAGTCTGTCTGTCACAACCAGTTTTCTCTGCATCTACTGGACTATGTTGAAATTTGGTACCTATACATATGGATTTCTGTGACCCAAACACGGACGCGTTACGTCAATAAAAAAAAATGAGTATGGGGGTATAAAAGTTAATAGAATCGGTCCAGTAGATATGGAGAAAATTGGCTGTGATAGACGGACACCTGAGTGATCCTGTAAGGGTTCCGTTTATTGCGGATGTTCGGACCCTAAAAAATAAAATTAACATGGGGTTTGTTTGCCACAAACTTGCTACCTACGTGTCGCTGACAATTGCGCAATGATGCTATGACCAGCATGCGGCTGGCACTCGCCGCACAAGCAAGGTGCCTTTCTTGCGTATCGTTCGGGGCTCATTTACACTGGGTTCTCTGCGAGTTAGGCGTCCGAGATGAACTCGGGTGAAGCGTTGCTAACACAAACTACCACCTTGGCCTTCCTCAAGATTTGATCCAGTTGTTTCATCTCGAACAATGCCGTCAGACGGAAACGGTTACACTCACACTGGGTCGATGTTGGCGAACAACAAGCTATTATGTCCAATGCAAAAGCAGTCTGCCGGTGTAGAACAGGAACCACAGTCGCCAACATAGTTTTAAAAGGGGAATTAATTGGAGTGGTTGTGGACTGGCCATCTCTTCCGACGAACCAATATCTGTTGAAGCACAATACATAGCGTAGGCATATAATCTAACAGGTGCTAACGGTCCGGAAGACATGTCGAGAGAGGTAACGTACTGTTAGATGGATCAACCCACCTAAAAAGGCGCCAGTGTTAGACTGGATGCTGACTGAGAAGATAGAGTGCCTAGGTATATTATCCAGCTATGGGTCACCATCGTGGTCTTCATCATCGCACCCAAGTAGGCCGCTGCAAATACAACTTAGCAAAATGGAGTTTCACTGACCCGCTTGACATGCGAGTGCGGTGCCTCCGTCCAAAATATGGCGCACTTGTTGGAGTGTCCCGAATGCCCTTACACCTGCACCATTGAAGACCTGATGAATGGCACTGATGCCGCTTTGAATGTGGCCACCTACTACGAAATGTACGATGTAAGACTATTAGGTTAAAAAGAATCTGTAATGAAACTATCATTACAGATTCTTTTTTAAGTTTATGATAAACTAGTGGACGTCACGCGGTTTCACCCGCGTAGTTTCCGTTCCCGTGGGAGTACGGGGATGAAATATAGTCTATGTTACTCCCTGATAATGTAGCTATCCATTGCTGAAAGAATTTTTCAAATCGGTCCAGTAGTTTCGGAGCTATAGATGGGCAATCCACCGGGTTTAAACCCGGTGCTTTGATAAAAACCCGATAAACACCCGTAAGCACCCATAAACACCCAGAAAATTGGGTGTTTACATGATTTGACGAAATTACATTAGTTATGTTAAAAAATGTGTTTTAAAAGTGATTTTCATTCATTTCATATATTTGTAGGCAACATTAGTCAGATCAGGGAGGGTAAAATAAATGGTACGAGATAAAAACGAAATTTGAAAAATCACATTTTACTTTTGAATTACTTATTTTATGTTGTAGTGTGTAATTAGCGTTGTATTAGTTGTCATATTCTTCATTAGTAAGTTGATTTACATGATACCCCTTAGCTTCCTGTAAATACTTTAAGATTTGTTCATAGCATTTGGTGCGCACACATGGCTTAATGTACTTAAATTCCTTGGAGTTCATCCACGATTTAGGCCAGCAACTAAATTTACATAATGTAATGGCCGAACTGGCTTGTTACAAAGCTAAAGAAAACTTTTGGGCCAGACAATTTATTTGGAATTCAGTGCGTAGCATTGAACCCATTGTGTGGTGGAAAGGAATCTGTAGTTCGACTGAGCTAAGCAAAGTAGCGGTACGCATCCTGTCAGGTCCGTGTACATCAGCAGCAACCGAGCGTTCCTTCAGTATTCAAGGATATATACATAATAACAAAAGAAATCGACTTTCAACGGAAAGAGCCGCAAAAATTTCATATATTTGTTACAACTGGAATCTTAAACATAAATTTAATAATGAGAACATTCAGTTACATGAAGAAAATGAAGACGAAAACATAATAGAGAGTTTTATAGATGAACTTAATGAGAGCTACCAGTTAAGCGAAGAAAATTAAACCGGAATAGAGAGTTCTATAGACCCAATAATGTCGGACAACGAACCTACCCCTTCAACGTCTGGGGAAGCCCGACAGCCTTTCCATTTTGTCGTCTATAACAATGTTAGTGGAGAATCCGATAGTGATTAATTGTTAAGTAGGTCATTTGTTTTTGATAAGTATCAGGAAAAAGTCTTTTTATTTCACCTAATTATGTATAATTCAATAAAAGAATAATAATTAAAAACTCAATGTCATTTATGTATAAAAATCATTTACACCCGAAATTTGGGTGGAAATCGGGTGTTTATCGCAAAACACCCAAAACACCCGGTTTAAACCCACCTGGGTTTAAACCCGGGTGGGTGGATTGCCCATCTATATTCGGAGCCTATTCATTTCAAAAAAACAAACAAACAAATCTTTCCTCTTTATAATATTATTATTATTATAAGTGTAGACTTGCTGACCCGCGCAACGTCGTCTGCGTCACAATTTTCATTACTGTTCCGCTCCTATTGATCTTAGCGTGACGATATGTAGCCTATAGCCTTCCTCGATAAATGGGCTATCTAACACTGAAATAATTTTTCAAATCGGACCAGTAGCTCCTGAGATTAGCGCGTTCAAGCAAGCAAACAAACAAACAAAATCTTCAGCTTTATATATTAGTATATAGATAGATAAATAAATAAATATTTAACGGTCACCATCGACTCAAAAAGAAGAAGACCCACAATGGGCCGCTTCGATTGACGTAATAAAACAACAAAAAATGTAGAATAACACTATTTACTAAAATACAATAATCAACCTTAACTCATAGAACTAAAACTTAAATTACGTTTCGTAGTCATCATCTTCGCGCTTTCGTTTCTGGGCCCCCTGTTCGTCGAGCTCCATTTTGACGGGCGTGTGCGCCGATGGGCCGGCGGTGACTCTGACGGCGGGCTTGGCTACCACCTGGAATTATGAAGTCATGTTTTAAAAAGAGCAAGCAATACCAGCCGCATGCGTCAATTCTCATTTTAAGGGTTCCGTGCCAAAAGGTAACCAACGGAACCATATTATTAAGTCTCCGCTGTCCGTCTGTCTGTCAGCGGGCTGTATCTCAGGAACCGTAATAGGTAGACAGTTGAATTTTTCACAGATTGTGTATTTCCATTTCTGCTATTACAAATAATAAAAATTAAGGTTTATGGTATGGAACGGTGTGAGAGTCTGACTCGCACTATTTTCGCAGGCTTCATCTTTACAATCATGGCCAACTAGATTTATAGCCAGTCAGCGCTATTCTGACCACACAACAGCCATTCGCAGGCTACAAGCATGACCAACTGGTTTTCTACCAGCCAATCAGCGCTTTTTTTATTCCCGGGAACAATGGCAGAATAAATGTAAGTACGACCATTGCAAAAAAAAAAAACCGGTCAAGAGCGAGTCGGACTCGGGTGCAAAGGGTTCCGAACGAATTAATTTTGTTTTAACATGTTATTTTAACACTATAGACTTCTTATTCTTATTTGTTCCTATATATAAAGATCTATTATCATATTTTTTTTCAAAATTTTGGGCTCAGTAGTTTCGGAGATAAGGGGGAATGGTAATTTTTCGTCTAATTTCTTAAATAACTTCAAAACCATTTATTTTAAAATTATGAAATAAATATAATTAAAACCCTCACAGTAAGCCCTTTTATTTGATGTGTCACACGAAATTATTCAATTTTTTTTTTAATTTTCTTGTTTGACCCCCATACTAAAAATTTAATAATTTACGTAATACGTTCGTATTTGGGTCACAGAAGTCCATATGTGTACCAAATTTCAACAGAATCGTTCCAGTGGATCCGGAGAAAACTGGCTGTGACAGACAGACAGACACCTGAGTGATCCTATAAGGGTTCCGTTTTTTGTTCGGAACCCTAAAAAGATATGAATTGGCGCGAATCGAATCGCAACCTTTTTCGATTTCGTTTCTATTTTAATTGATATTTTTATATTCAGTAGTTGAAAGAAAAGCAGATAATGAACCTCGCGAAAGTGACATTTATAAATTGCACTCATGTTTTCCAAACTAACACTCGATGCAATTATGTGGTAAAGAAAATCTTTACTTATGTAAACCTTACCTTAGTACCAGAAGTGAATTTGAGAACAGGCTTAGGAACAACATTCGGTTTGGGTGTAGCAACATTGACGATGGCACCAGGCGGTCTCTTCACCACCACATTCTGTGCAGGAGACGGCTTGGAGGTGGTGACTGTCTTCAGGGAGGGTACTGCTGAGAGTGTGGGCTTGGGTGCGGCTTTCTTGACTGCCGGCTTGAGGCGGTAGTTGCAGGCTGATAGACAGTAACTGTAATGAGAGTGAAGATTTTTGACTAATTTATTTGTTTTAAATAAATTAATTGTATCACCAAAAAACACACTAATAAATACTTTGTCTTTTAAATTGTAAAGAAACAGAGTAAATGCATGTTTTACCAAATTTTTCTTGTGTTTAAAAAATTGCCCCGTGCATGCATGTTTTACGAAATTCTCCTGTGGGTGCTTTTACAAACATATAAACTCACTTACACAAATAGCCAGACCCATAACAACTATCTGTAGGCCATACACATATTTGTTTGGTGCAAGAATTGCACCCCCAACAAGAACTTTCATAAGCATTTGAATGTTGTAACAATGCTTATTTTGCTAATGTTTCAAGTGTCCATATATTTCATACTAGCTACTGCACCAGCTGTGACTGTATGAAATCACAAATTAAGACACTTGCCAGAAAACTGACAATTTAAAAGGATATTGTTCACAATTTAATGGGTAATGTTTTTGTACCCTGATTCTTTTTCTAAAAGAAAAGCCTAAGTAATTCCATAGAGCATTAGCCATCTGCTAATCACATCAAAATCGAACTAACAACAAATAAACATTAAAAAATTACTTTTTTGGATGTAATGTAAAAAGTGTTAGTTTCTTTCAAGCATATTTGGAGGGTGTAGGTCCGGTTGTTGTGGCGACGCTTGGGGGAGGCTTATGTTCAGCAGTGGACATCTTTTGGCTGATATGATGATATTTGGAGCAAGCATTTTTGGCATCTCAAACTATATGTTTGAGGACTCCAACCTACTCCAAATATGCTTGAAAGAAAATTTATTATCAACACCAGTTTTATTCATGTATTGCAATCATTTGCTTAGTCTTCAGTGTGAAAATGTTAATGTGCATATCAAGTGTAGACCTTAGAAAACATCATAACAAAGACCATTTCACTTACCGATCTGGCGGCAGCCGTAGACCACAGTGTGGCTTGATCATCGGCAGAGGATTTACATTCTTAACTCTTGATATCTCCAACAACACCTCCCTTGGGGGAGGGCTTGTGAACGACTTCTCCAGCTGCATCTGTACAGCCAGTCTTACATCTTCTAGGTCAATTGTCTTTTTCTTAGAATGAGTAGCAAACACTCGCGCGTCGTCTAACACCGAAGTTACGTATCGGTACGTGAACTCAAGCAACTGATTCACGACCCGAGGCTCGTAGTCTGTGATGCCCACCTCCTTCATAATCGTCATGATAACTTGCGCGTCCTTTGGTATGTGTTTTGTTTGGACGTTTACCTTCGATTTGTCTTTCTCCGACATTTTTGAGGTTTGTTGTTATACTAAGCAGCTTATTAATTACTTCAGATATTACTTTCAATTAAAGGGTGTATTTTTAATAAAACTCCATTAAAATACCGTCTTCAATATCTGCTAAGGAGGACTATTAATCGCATAGTACGTACGACTCGATTTGACACAATTTGCGACATTTTGTTTTGGTTTTACGTCACTTTCAGTTGAACTTGACAGCACCGTGAACGTTCAAAAAAATAGGCGAATAATAATTCTATGAATTTAATTACTTATTATAAAAAAAAGAACTGGACAAGATATATACAAATTATTCGATATTTATTAAATAATTGATGTACAGAGTGATACTGTACAGTATTGGTAACAAAGACATATGTACAAGTCGATATTTTCATACAAGCTAAACTTGAAACAAAACAACTTTTGGACGAAGTGAACGGACGTTTTTCTTTTCGTCCCGCTCAAAGATTACAATATAGTGGTGCTATTCTGTAAGAACATTTTCGTGTCTCGACAGCGGAATCCAAAGTGAGTATCAAATTCGTATAAACATGACCTTTATGTTGTGTGTGATAAAGCTCACCTTGTGAGCTTTGTCACACAGGTGAAGCTCGATATCGAAATAGTTTTTTATTACCTACTATAGTCTATTCAACAAGTGCTTTTTTGGTCAAATTTTTTCAACAGTTTCGGAAAAATATGAACGACGTATCATTTGATTCGGTAGAGCATGTAAGGGAAAGTGGCCACCCTTCATACACTTTTTACATTTTCATTTTTTCTCTGTGATTTATTGTCATAATTATTTAGTTTATGCAGCAAAATTTAACAAATAAATTGTAGTTTGTGACAAAAAAGTCTGAAACTATTATGCCGAACGACACACTGACCATATTTTTAAACGACCTATACAACACCAGATAGACGATAAAATTAAATCATCACCAATTTACGTGTAGACCCCTCCCTACACGTAAAGCGGCGATGTTTTTTATTATTTTAATACTTTGTCGGAGTGATTAATATGTATGTATACCCATACCAAATTACAATTTTCTAGTGCTAAGCGCCTATAAGCTAAACCGCGGTCAGACAGACAGACGGACATGATGAAACTAAGGGTTTCTTATTTAACACAGAACCCTAAAAAGGTACGTATACGCGTCAAAAATACATTTTGACATGAATACATTTCAAGCCGGTCAGTTACGTAATTTTGGCCATCATTGGAGGGAATTGCAAGCTCCAGAATTCCTAATCCAAATTATTCAAGGGTACCGTATATCTTTTCAACAAAAACCTTCTTTACTCATGCCCAAAATCGGCAAAAAAGCGTTTACCACCGGAAAAAGTTCCGCCATTACAAGCGAACATTCGAAAAATCCTGAATTTGGGGAAAGCAGACCTAAAAAGTTGCAGAGCGTTATAGGAGCATTAAATTTTGCGAGTTTTGTTGTCCAAAAAGAGAGATTGCATTATCGAGCTCTATTGAAATTCCTCAACATGCTTCAATTGGACGATCCGTCCAAGGTATACCTACAATGCAATGGATGCAATGGGCGACCTACAGTGGTGGACCCACAATTTGCACTACCCGTCAATTCTACACTACGCACCAGCGACTCATTTTATCACAACAGACGCCTCCGACTTGGGCTGGGGTGCTCAGATGTACAACCTCTCACTATCGGGAACTTGGTCCCAGAGCGAGAAGAATTGTTACTGCAATGTAAAAGAAATGTTGGCAATATTGAAGGTTGTCCAAAGTCATGCCTTGTACCTGAGCCAATCTACAGTCACGATACAATGCGATAATCGCACGGTAGTAGCGTATCTCCGTCATAAAGGGGGCACCAAATCCTCGCGATTGATGGACATAACTTACGACCTGTTTTGTATGATAGATCAGTACCAAATTCATTTAATATGAATAAAATAGTTGTATCTCCCCGGAATATAGTACACGTTTAAATGAATTTGGTACTTATCGCGGTTTCGCCGGCTTCCCGAATGGCATCTGTTACCCAAGATCACCGAGATAATATTCTCAAAAGGGGAATCCCCCAAGTGGACCTGTTTGCCTCCAGCAACGCCCACGTGGTACGTCATTATGTATCGAACGATCAGAACGACAATAAAGCTGTAGCCCACGACGCATTCTCCATAGCTTGGAATTTCAAACTGGCATGGATATTCCCGCCCCCGTCGTTCCTGATACCCAAAGTGCGTAGCTGGCTGAGCTAGCGGCCTGGGCTCCAAAATGGGAAAGAGTCTTCTGGCGAGGAGATCTCAAAGCCCCTCTAGCCCCACCGTTCACGATACAGAACCTGAACAGAGTATTGATCGATGTGACTACGGGTCTGCCTCCCCCTTGCGTCCAGCAGTGCTATTCTCTAAAAGACAATTTCGTGGCTGTAAGCTGCGACGAGCTCGTCGACGAGACAGCCTTGAGATCGCCCGAGCGTGTGGCGCTGATTCAAACTGTATTCACTAGCGTGGCTGTGGTCGTCGACGAACTTTAGGCTGTAGCCTCTCGTCGCTGTTTCGTAGACGAATTAGGGCCTTGAAACAAATTATTTTAATCATAATCGAGCAATCTCGACTGAGAATTTTAGGGGTTTAAAATTTGAAATAAATGTCTATCTTCATGTATTTTAAGGAATAGAGTAAAACTATGCACAAATTCCATAATTATAAGAATTTATTGCTTATAATTGTTACATTTTAAGGCTGAATGACGATTCCTTTGCCTATTTCGAGCAACGCAACCCGACGATGAAAACGAACGTGTAAACAAAAAACAATAGACGCAACGCTAACAAAACCACCTGAGTTTTTAGTTTGGAAACTTTTATTTGTGTCGGCATTAGCAGCTATTGCTTTGAATTTTATAGATAGTTCTGTGACCAAGAGGATAAATAAATAAACCTACTGAAACGTGAGTATTACGATAAATATTTTCACTGTTATCAAACATGGCTATTACATTAAAGTGCCACGAGATATTAATAAAATTATGTAAATTATTTTACTAGGCATTATTTTATAATATTAATGTACCTACAGTTCGCATCACCGTTGTTTACCCCTCCGAAGTTAGGTTTTAGTGACGACCGCGCAGGTGCAATCGCGTAAACAAGTGTTACGTTCCTAGAATATTTTTTTGTTTATACGTATTATATTATAAATAAGTAACAAAGACTACCAGTAACAATAACAATATCAAAAAGTAACACCACAAATACATACACCACAAAAACACATAAAAACCAAATCAAATAGTAAGAAATAACCAAAATAATTAATTATAAACAATAACAACGTGTAACACTTTTCGCATCAACAGTCGTATTGCATTGAGCAAGCGAGTCACACGTATGCATCGAACGTATACGAGCGAGTGAGATGCCATTACATACGCCATCTTGCGCAAACACGCGCATGCGCGAGCTGCCCGCGCATGCGCTGTATTATGTTTTTGTCAAATTGACATTCTGCGCACTCGATTGCGACGTACTTCGGGGAGGTAAAGTTGCGTGACGGGAACTGTACCTATAACTATATTGTTGTAAAGGAACATTGTGTAATTTAAGCATGCCAGTGCGTTCCATCCCGTGTGCAAGTAGAGATGTTAGGTTAGTAGAGTTTGGAAGAGCTACGTTGGAGCGACAAATCGTCACTTTTCTTAGCTTCTTCTAATAAATTAAGCTTTATAATCAACCGATCTGCCATTTTTATATACTTATAAGAAAAATTAATGTAAAATGTAAGAGTCGAACGCGCGATTATTGTAGCTTTTGGATTTGAGTTCGAAGCGAGGCTGTGTGCGAGGCTGTAAGCGTTTTCGTCGCTGTTTTTTCGTAGGGAATACCAAAATGTATGAAGAACTGTCAATAGTGTCAATTTGTTCGCCGTTGGGTAGTTTTAACTCACGGCCGTCACAGCCTTGAGCGCTAGTGTAGCGCTTTACGTAGCTTAGAGAATACGAAATTGAGTTTCACCGCTGCAGCAGCGCTGTACACAAGGCTGAATCTTTAGAGAATAGCATAGCAGGACCTAGTATTGGAAGTGTGGAAATGTGGGGGTGAACATACCATTTAGAAGATTGGGATAGTTCTCAGATAGATCTTTTGAAAGGTTCTTGGCCCGCTTCTACCCTAAGAACTTACAAACCATGCAGGAATCGCTGGGTCTCATGGTGTAGAACTAGACATAGTAACCCAAAGAACCCCTCAGGTTCTGACCTAGCTCGTTTTTTAGCTGATCTGCATATCTATACTAATATATAAAGCTGAAGAGTTTGTTTGTTTTTTTGTTTGCTTGAACGCGCTAATCTCAGGAACTACTGATCCGATTTGAAAAATTATTTCAGTGTTAGATAGCCCATTTATCGAGGAAAGCTATAGGCCCTATAGCTTTCCTCCTTCCTCTATAGTATAGGCTATATATCATCACGCTAAGACCAATAGGAGCGAAGCAGTAATGAAAATTGTGACGTAGACGAATAAAATATAAACTGTCGTTTATTACCATAATATTACATAATATATATATACATATATATATATATAAATATAAAAAATAATAATAATGTAATAATATATAATACTAGTGGACGTCACGCGGTTTCACCCGCGTAGTTTCCGTTCCGTGAGAGTACGGGGATAAAATAGCCTATGCACAGATAATATAATACTAGCGTACAGATGCCTCACCTCATACAAAGAAACGCGACCGCCGTAAAAAATAATTCAGACGAATTATCTTGGTTTTGAGTCCGCGTGCTAGATGGTGTTAGCAGTGACAACTTGCAAGCGCGATTTCCTCGAATTCGAACTAATAGATGGCGTTGAAAGCGTATTGTAGGTACTGTATTGTTTGTCGCTTGTCCACTTGACCTTGAAGCTGACGTCGTCGTTACGAGAGTAATGTAGAGATTTCAACAAATATTTAAAATGACTCGAATATTTACTCAAAATAGTGAAATAGTGAAAACATCGTTTATAATTTGACAAGTTACTTTTATTATTCAAACCAAATAGATTGGATAGAATTAGATAAAACTCTGTAAAGTGCCTATAAACCGGTCAAGTGTGGGTCGGACTCTCACACGAAGGGTTCCGAACTAGGGGGGCTACTCTCTAACGAAATCCGTAGTTTCGGGCTTAGTTGCGGGCGGGCATTTTCTACTCCGTATCACCTAACCACTGAGAACTAATGATAACACGATTTGACAGTTACTGTGAAATCGTGTTGTCATTAATTCTCAGTTCGGGTTCGGGACTAATCGTAAGTCTGTAGGCGATACGGAGTAGAATACGCCCGCCCGCAACTAAGCCCGAAACTACGGATTTCGTTAGAGAGTAGCCACCCAGAAACAAAACACGTTTCTTGAATGGGAGCTCCCTTTAGTTTTTTGGGAAATTTTAAATTCGACAATAAGTTACTTTTATTTTTAAAACCAAATAGATTGGATAGAATAAATGAAAATCTGTAAATACCTATAGATTTTTGTAAAGATACTTCAAAGTATGAAACCGGCCAAGTGCGAGTCGGACTCTTATACGAAGGTTTCCGTACCATAACCCGAAAATAATCGTTTCTTGTTTGGGAGCCCCCCTTTTTAGGGTTCCGAAAAAAAGGAACCCTTATAGGATCACTCGGGTGTCTGTCTGTCTGTCCGTCTGTCACAGCCAGTTTTCTCCGGATCCACTGGACCGTTCTGTTAAAATTTGGTACACATATGGACTTCTTACGACACGGACGCGTTACGTAAACTATAAAATTTTTAGTATGGATGTAATTTTTGGGGTCAAACTAGAAAAAAAAAAAAAGTTTTTGTTTGAGTTGTCAAACAATACGTGTGACATTTCAAATGAAAGGGCTTACTATGAGGGTTTTAATTATATTTTTTTCATAATTTTAAAATAAATGGTTTTGAAGTTATTCAAGAAATTAGACGAAAAATTACCATTCCTCCCCCCCTTATCTCCGAAACTACTGAGCCTAAAATTTTGAAAATAATGGAGATAATAGATCTTTCCCTAAAGATTACAGGAAAACCTATTAGAAGTCTGTAGTATTAAAATAACATGTTAAAAAATAAATTCGTTCGGAATCCTTTGCACGCGAGTCCGACTCGCACTTGGCCATTTTTTTTGTATTAGCGGCAATAGATACACATTCTGTGAATAATTCAACTGTCTACTTATCACGGTTCTTACACTGAAATCGCGAAAAAAAAACATCTTCGCCCCCATACTTTTCTGTGCGCATAACTGCTTGCGTTGTCACAAATTTTCTTATATGCCTACTTTGTGGTGATTATTCGGTTGTGCTAGTACCTTTAGGTAATTATTATAGGTAGTCCTCCTGACCCGTTTCGGGCATAGCGGCCAATCTGAACGCGATGCGGGCGAGACAAATAATGCACAAGCACACACACACAGCGACTTAGTCAGCGGCTCAGCGCGTCCATTTGAAATGCGCGTAGATACCTACAAACGCGAGACTGAGCTGCCCTCCGTAATCCCGCGCGCGCGCGGCTGTCCGCCGTGACGTCGAAGACAGTAGGGATAGCATCATTACCGTTGCGTTTACACCTATTAATTATTGTTATTTTCATCGAAATCGAATTGTTCCATTTAAGTTCAAATTATTCACATTAAATTTACTTAATTGTTTAAATTACTTGAACACTTATTCAAGTTAATGAAACAATTAAATTAGGTACATAACCTTGCTCGATTCTTAAGTTAAAAAAAAACGTAAAATTAATAGGTACCTACATTAGGTATTAATATTGAATCATTATTTCAGTTTGGGATTCCTAGCACTGATTTGCTATTCTACTATAATAATCTTTCTATGATTGAGATAAGTGTTTATTATGAATGTTTCCTTGAAAATAGATCGCGATATAATTGTTTATAAAGATTTGAATGGCTAAATATGTTAAATATTGCGTTGGTAAATGCAAGATAACTAATACAGATTCATACATTCGATTTAATAATAAACCTACATGTACATGTTTAAAAAAAAAAAACAAAATAATAATTTTCGTAAAAGAATATGAAACGGTAACAAAAATTTTTTTGCACACTGCACTTTGCACAAACGTCATTCGAGGCAGTTACCAAGCAACTCGCCCGAGTAGTAGTATTTAATTTAATGAATGAGTTGAATAGCAAACTCTAAAATTTCGAACAGCGCCATCTATTGCTACATAATGTACGGATTTTAAATTATTCGTTCTAATAATCTTCCAAAGTTGAGTAAGAAGCCCATTATTCCATAATTTAGGGCTTAGTGGAGGTTATTAAATAAGAACATACTATTCTAAAGACCATTAAAAAGAAAAAAAAAATTTTACACAAACTTCAATAAAAATCGATACATGTCACGCCATCTATTATTATTTATTAGAACTAAATTTTCTTTCTTCGTGTTGGGACCCCATGGCCTATGTTACTCCCTGATAGTGTAGCTATCCATTGCTGAAAGAATTTTTCAAATCGGTCCAGTAGTTTCGGAGCCTATTCATTTCAAACAAACAAACAAATCCTTCCTCTTTATAATATTAGTGTAGATAGTGTAGATTATAAAGAGAAAAGATTTGTTTGTTTGAATTGAATAGGCTCCGAAACTACTGGGCCGATTTTAATAATTGTTTCACCATTAGAATCCTAAATTATCCCTGATGAACATAACATAGAGTATTTTCAAATAAGTTAGGGTCCGTATGAAAACTTCGATAATGTAACCAAAGGTGTGAAAAAAATACCAAAAAAAATCCTTATGTCGCATACGCTGCGGAAACTCTTGACAATAGAGCAAAGTGATGTACTACAGTTTTATAGAGAACATCAATATCCATAAAAAAATTCGCAAGGGTATATATCTAACTATTATGGTTTAGTCACAATAACCGCTTTTTGTTCTAATTATTCAATCAAACCTCGGGTGGAATGGAATAGTGGTGATTTTGGTATCATGATTTAATCCTTATCCATTTAAATGGTTTGGAAATTTAGGTTGGTTATGTAATACGTAAATTACAATTTAAATTATGCAAATCGGACCTTTCGTTTAAAAGTTACGACGGGTATAAAAATACTCTAAGTAAGAAAAATGATGCGGTTTGAGCAAACAGCCCTACGTTTATTTTATTAACTAGCTGACCCGCGCAACTTCGCTTGCGTCACAATTATCATTACTGCTCCGCTCCTATTCGTCTTAGCGTGATGATATATAGCCTATAGCCTTCCTCGATAAATGGGCTATATAACACTGAAAGAATTTTTCAAATCGGACCAGTAGTTCCTGAGATTAGCGCGTTCAAGCAAACAAACAAACAAACTCTTCAGCTTTATATATTAGTATAGATAGATAAGTAATTTACACGTTAGCCTTTATAGAGGGAGGACCTATAGGAGCTCAAGTTCGTGGAGTGCCTACTAAATCCGTGCGAACGAAGTCGCGGGCAAAGTGATAGTGTTACATAATTCTGTGGTTTCCACACTTTGTAATGTCAATAATTCAGGTGTTTCAGGAATCATGTTTTAATAAAGCATATTTTAAAGTCTATTTCAATTAAAAAACCCACTGTTTCTAAGTTACCCGTGTGGAATATTGATGAATTTGTAACCTTTCTTAAGGACACAACGATAAGTAGTGATAATATTTTTGATGTATCGAGTCAAACCCTTTTAGTTCTGGTAGGCATATTCATGACTTGACCCTTCTTATGACTGATAAAGATAATTATATTAAATCATTAGAGCATATAACTTTGTGGCCTGCCTTTGATTCAAAGACTGATTCATCCGACCATAGGCAATTAGGATGGAGATTATTTCACAATAAGGATAATAGGAATTTGGATCCTGTTTTCGGAATCGAACAGACAGTATGACTGCTTTCCAGTAGACGTCAGGAAGCTAAATGTTATAACCTGTTCATCACTAAGAGAGGTAAGCTCGTGCTGCCTCGTGATCTGTTATTGTTGGCTGGATCAAAATTGATGCGTCAGGAAGGTATTATTTCGGACGGCAGGGACACGTCCAGAGTCCGCACTGTCGCCCTGGGACAATCTCCCACGTAGTTCGACGTACGCTCCTTAACTTCCTTGCGCTGGTCACGTACGCCGGCACGCACACCTGAATGCGTATGCACTTCTAGGAACCTCGGGAGCCAGAGACGAAGAGCCGGGAGGGGGCAAATAAAACGATTCTTCCTGGGGTATCTTGATCCGCAGGTTTCGGCTTCCTTTCTTCTAGTTGTTGCCTCTTCGACGGCTGCTCGACGACTGCGATTGATCTTTTTTTTTTGTGTGGAGTTTGCTGCATCCCCGCAAGAGCAGTACCTGGGCCCGCGACGGCTGTCCGGTCCCTGTGGTGCCATCTATTGGCATAGCGTGTTGGCGTGCGCCTGCCAGAAAAATGTTAGCTATAAGACGCACGCCTGTTGTGTAACTGGTGAGTTTAACTGCAGGCACGCCGCGACACTGTACTCAGTGCCGCCTCTTCACGGCACCTACGGCGGTCAGACCCCGCCGGGTGAGACCCCCAGTTGCCTGGGGAAGGCCCAGCGAGGACGACCAGCGACGAGGGTGCCGACTTTGGTGACGTACCTGCAGATAAGTGTGAGGCTCCCATCCGTCTCGATCTCACAGCTGCCGCCTTGTGTGTACACACACACAAGGCGGGCGGAACGGTCGTGTATTGTGAGTACTACCGTCTAGTGCATCTGCACCGTATAAAGCCTATATTAACTTATCACAAATTCGGTGCGTGAGTTCGAGCGCCTGTCGAGAGATGAATGTATAATATTTTTTTTAAATAAATTAATATAAATAAATTTATTGAAATAATAATAATAATAAGTTCACAAAAAGTATACATATGGTTCAGTAGTAGGTATATATTAAGCTAGGCCTATAATAGGATTGTAATAATCTGGATGTAAACTAAGGTATAAGAAATTAATATAAGATTTACAGTCAAAAATAGAAGTCTTAAAGGTAATGTAGTGCGTTGCCTGATCTAGATTAATTTAAACCTGTGTTTCAGGCCATCTCTCTACGTAAGTACTTGTTAAATAGGACAATCATTGAATTAAGTTATCATATGTTTTCAATATCTAAGCTATACAATATTTTGCGTAAAATTATTATAAACTAGGCTTATGGGATACATTTATACATTATCTATAGCTAAAATTACTATAAAATTAAAGGTTTTAGTTCTTATGTAATTACAATTAAGTCAGCTGCTTTAGTTCAGCACCTCTAGTAGTTTTTCCGTGTCCGAGTAATTCAGTTTTGCTAAATAATCAAATAACATTATATAACACCGATTATAACTTACATTATATATATTAAGCAATTTGTTAAATTTATTATATAAGAAAGGTCCTAGAAATAAATAAAATCTTTTTGAGAAAGCATGTTTAGTCTGAGGATTCGTGCAGACCAGATCCTTTCTTCTCTTGTCTGAAGGTACAGGTTTAAAATCTAGTTCAGTGTGTTGCAATAAAACTATACTTAAAACAAAAAGTTGTCGAACTGTTAACACCTTGCAGGCCATATAAAGCTGGTGTGTGGGAAATCTAAACGGGCGACGGGTGGCGACTTTTAGAATTGCTCTTTGAGCACGTTCTAGCAGTATTAAAGTAGATTTTGCGGCACCACCCCAAGAAGTTATGCAGTATGTAAGAATTGATTGACACAAAGCCAAGTAAACTTGTTTAATTAATTTGAAGTCGGCTATGTCCCGTAAATTCTTAAAAATATATATTAGTTTACGCACTCTAGAGCATAATAAATCGATGTGTTTACGGAAATTTAGGTTTGTGTCAATCGTGACGCCGAGGTATTTGATGTGGTCAGCTTTAGTTAAAGTGGGACAAGTGCATGCTGTGTCAGCGTTTGTATTACAATTGTGCGCGCGAATGTTTTGGTTAGTAAGCATCGTGTTAGTATTTCTCATTGAAAATAGAATAAACTTTGTTTTATCTGAATTTAACGTTAACAGATTGTTATGTAGCCAATTACACACAATATCAAAGCCATTCTGAGCAAGTTCATAGACATCAGATCTTGATTTGCCTGAGAACAGTAGAGTTGTGTCATCCGCATATGACATAATTAAACCATTTTGAAAAATGATGATTTTTTAAAATAATGTGGGCCCCAAAATACTGCCCTGTGAATTCCATAATTACTATTTTTAAGTTCAGAGCTCGTGTAGTGACCAATTTTAAGCGACTGGTAACGGTCGCTAAGATAATCAGTTAACAATTTTAACTGTGCTCCTCTTATCCCAATTTTTTCCAGTTTAAGTAATAGAAGAGAACAAGAAATAGTGTCAAAAGCCTTGGCGAGGGCTAAAAAGATTCCAATGGTATGCATGCCATTATCGAGATTTTTACTTATAAAAATTGTCAATTTGTGTACTGCTTGGCTCGTTGATCTTTTAGACCTAAAACCAAATTGTTGATCTGACAGCAGTTTGTTATTTTCAAGATATTTTACTAGTTTGTTGTTAATAATTCTTTCCAAAATTTTTGAGAGTCCCGTTAGTACTGAAATAGGTCTATAGTTAGTAACACAGGTTTTGTCTCCAGATTTGAAAACAGGGGTGACTACTGCTTTTTTAAGCAGTTTTGGGAATATTCCTTGGGTTAAACATATCTGAAAAATGTGAGTTAGTGGAGGGGCAATTAGGTGTTTAAGTCTTTTAAGTACAGCATTTGGAATGTCATCCCAACCGACGGCGCAGACGTCCTTTAACCCGTCTATTATACCTATCACTTCACTCACGTCCGTGTCTAATAGTACAAAAGAGTTCAGTGTAGTATGAGGTATTGATGGACTTTGAATAGAAGACATTCTGTGCGATAGATTTTTTTCTGCCAGATTTTTTCCAACGTTAATAAAGAAATTGTTTGCTTTATTCGTCGCTACGGATGGGTTAAATTCGGTTGTTAAAAGTTCGAGCGGAGGTTCTGAGTTTTTAGTTCTAAATGTGTTACTTTTAATATATTTCCAGATAAGCTTACTGTTCTTTCCTGCCTTCTGTAGTTGATCTTTGTCATACTGTTTTTTTACTTTTTTCAATAGATTGTTGCAGAAATTTCTATATCGCTTATAAGTGAGTGATAGTATTTCATTGTCTGGGGAAAGTTTACATTTTTGGTGTAGTCTGTCTCTATGTCTGATACAGCGAACAAGTCCGGGCGTAATCCATGGTTTAATGTTATTGTATTTTCTAGGTATTACTTTTGTTAAAGTGTTCTTCTTAATCGCATATTGTAACAGATCAATGAAACACTGTAACGAAATATTTGGGTCACTCGAATTATTATAAACTGGGTTGAAATTAATGCCTCGTATGTCATTTTCAAGATTAGTCATGTTGAGTTTAGAATAGCTGCGCGTGCAATTTTTTCTAGGTGAAGGTATTTGCAATGTTAGTAAAACAGCTTGATGGTCAGTGAGTGACGTATTAGTAACCAGTGTTATGGACGGCGCTTTTGACTTTATATAATGATATGATCGTGGCATGAGCCGCTCGATGTGATGGTGGGCAGCAGGGTGATTGGCCGATAGCTCTCAGGCTTCAGAATATTCTTCCCTGCCTTGAGCAGCATAATGACGCGCCCTTCCTTCCATGAGGTGGGGAAGGCCCCCATGCGCAGTATCCCTGTAAACAGGCGCGCCAAGGCCGCGACCATTCGGTGCGGCAGGTGGCGCAGCGCTGTGTTAGAGATACCGTCGGCACCGTCCAACTACACCCGGCGACAAGAATAAGGGGTCTTCATCAGGAGCTATCGGCGGGGCGAAGTACTCCCCAAGGTGTTGCTCGACTGCCGCGACATGTGCGTGCTCGGCGGTCAGGTTCGGACGAAACTGACGCTCCAGGTGGGCGGCGAAGACCTCCGCCCTTTCCTCTGCTACGTATTTAAGCGCCCCGTCGCTATCTTGTGGTGGGCGCACCGGAGCTGGGGTGCAAGAGAGTTGGCGACATAGCTGGTGCACAGACGACCAGTCACCCACTGCGGCGTCTATGCGTTCCTCCCAGCTCGCGGCGGCCTGAGCTCTCAACTCGGCCTTTACCCTCTCCGCGAGACGGTTGAGTATCGTCTTGGTTGTTGGGCAGCGAGTTTGCTGCCACTGCTTGCGTAGGCGCCCAGGGTTACGTAGCCGGGGCGGTAGCCCTCTCCCCTCCGTCGGCAGTGTAGTTTTCGCCTCTTCTACTAAGGCGCGTTGCACGCAAGCAGTGACGTCGTTTGCTAATAAATCAACGTCCGCGGCGGTAGTGATGGGCCGAGTCGGTGTTGTGGGCTCAATCTTTTCTGCGAACTTGTCCAGTCCAGTAATCGACGTGGCGCTAGCGGCTCCAGTCGGGTCGGCATCCCCCACAGGACGACGAGCACAGGTTGGTGGTCCGACTGTAGCTCGTCGTCGATCACCTGTTGCGTGATCTGGCAGTTTAGCCCTCGATGGACGATGTCCAGCACGTCGGGCATGAGAGTATTATTGTCGGGATCGTAGGCGGGCGTTTCAAGGCCAGACACCGTGAAGCCGAAGGCTTCGGCATCAGCGAAGAGCCGTCTCCCCCCGGTATTCGAAGTGTGTGAATTCCACTCTGGGTGCTTGCAATTCAAGTCGCCGGTGAGGGTGATCGCATTCTGCGAATAAGTCAATAGCGTACGCAACTCTGACGAATCAAGTTTCGTTGCGGGCGCTTTGTAGCAGGCGTATAGGTTTATGTCCTCGCCGGCTACGTGCAGTTGTACACTCAGCGCGTACAGGCTCTGCAGTGACGGCGAGGGGAGTTCCTGGTGGACGACCCTTCGCCTTACCAGTACTGCCAGGCCGCGGTATATAATGTTATGAGCCGACCGTTCATCTTTCCTGTAAGCGAGGTAACCCAGGAACCTTATCCTGTCTTCAGGTCCCAGGAGTATCTCGTTTATCAGCGTCACATCGATGTCTTGATCCCTCAGGAGATGGCGGAGGGGGGCGACCTTATCTTTAAGGCCGCGGGCGTTCCAATGAATCACCCTCAACGGCCTAGCCATTGTAAAGAGTGAATAGTTTGGCCAGGCCGTCGAGGATGATTTGCCCTGCATCCTGTCCCTGCCTGATGGCCTTCAGCAGGTCCATAAGTAGTTTTATGACGCAGGCCGTGAAGTCCTTATTGTTGCAAGCGCCGGCAAACATGTCGATGCTCTTGCTCTGGTGTGTATTGTTGCTAACATTTTATGGTAGGCGCTTCTGTTGCGGTTTGCCGGCGGCACTAACAGTCGCGATCTTTTTCTTATCTTTGTTTCTATCCTCGGCCTGCGCCTTGCCCTGGGCAGGGACGGCCTGTGAGGTGGGTTTGTTCTCCTGGGTCGCTGGGGATTTGGTTTTCTTCATTTCCCTCCCTCTTCTTTTTCTTCCTCCGCCCTTGGGTGGGAGGAGGTAGCTCCAACGCGGTAGGTAGGCCTGTTGGCTGTCACCATTAATGAGGCGCCGCCTTGGGCCTCTCCTTGCAGCTCATCTGCGCTAGTTTGGCGGCGTGGTACTGTAGTCGTGATGGCGACAGACCCCGCCCGCTTGTTCCGTATCTCCCTCTGGAATACGGGGCAGCTGCTGTGGCTCGCTAGGTGCGCGCCCCCACAGTTGATGCATGTGGCAGGCTCTTCTTTGGGGCGCGGACAATCTCTTGCAGCATGCCCCTCTCCGCATCGGACGCAAGCGAGCGGGCGGTGGCATTGGTGCGACGAGTCCCTGAACTTTTGGCACCGATGGCACTGAGCGGGCCCACGTTTTCCCCGCCATGCTTCGATCTTGACACCCTGCAGGGCTTGCATTAGTAAAAACACGGAGGTGTCGTAAATGCGATTGAGCCGAAAATCGGCTCCGCTTATATACTGCCCGCCGTTACCTTAACGGGGATTTTTGGACTCATTTTGCCTGCAATTTTCACTATGAGCTGAAACCTTTGGAGCCTTTATTTATTGTTTTTATGTAAAATAACCCTATAAATATACATTTTCGTTTTCATTACTCTATAACATAGAATACAAATTTTATCAATAATCTTACATAGCAAAAAGTTTCTAGAACAAAAGCGTCTAAATTAACGTCATAACAAACTTTCACTATACATTTTCTTAAATATCTCTAAAACTACAAGTCCTATCGACTTGATTCTTTTTGGAAAATAGTTTTTGGGTCGAGGCCTTTATTTTGACACCAATTTCAAAACGATATCTCTACAAGCAAAAAACCTCATTTTCAAGTTACGTAATTATATACAATGCAAAAATTCTACTTAAAAATTTCCTTATAAGTTATCAAAATTCGTTAATATTACAATTTTGTTAGACAGCATAAATAATTAAACCTTATAAAACTAATTAGAAAGTGACAAAAACCTAATCTACTGAGCATCCTTATCAGTCTCCTTTCAAACATTCATTAAATTACATTGAATAAATATTACTATTACTATTAAAATACTATCATATTCAAACCTAGCTTAGCTTAGCTTATCTAATCTAGCATACAGAAATTAACCTTACATAACTAATTAGACAGAAATTAAACCAATAATAAAGTAATTAAAATCTAATACAATCTAATTAGTTTCTTTGCAAAACATTAAGACAACATTTTTGATTTACATGGTTGCCCCTACCACTACTTGCGCCCTGGAGCGCGGACGGGGTCTCGTCGCCGACAGTCTCCCCCTCGTGCGTCGCACCAACCTCCTGGCTCGGCGACACTCCCGGCACCAGCAGCACCACTCTCGAACTGGGTCTCCGCAGTACTCCTCCGCGCGTCTCGACTTCGGCGATCCTTGTTCGCCCATCTGGTCCAGGATACACCCGCAGGATTTTGCCGCGTGGCCAGGTGCATCTCGGCAGGCTGTGGTCGACGATCAGCACGATGTCTCCGACTTGCTGATCTGTGGCGCTAGTTCTCCCTTTCGTCTTCCTCGGCAGAAGAGTGGGCAGGTATTCTCGGAGCCAACGTTGCCAGAAGTGGTCGAAGAGTCGCTGCGTGGCCTTCCAGGTAGGTCGGCCCATAAGCTTTTAAATATTAGGTAAATATAAGGCAAATATTATTAGAAGAGACGTGGTAATTAAAAGCTTAGAAACGTTGAAAACACGCGTTTAAATTATTTACCCCGTCTACACTTCAGTTTAGTCGATAAAAAGAAAGTACATGGAAGTTAATATAATTAGAGTAGTACATAGATAAGTTAACTATCCTTGAAAAATATCTGAGCCAATAGCCGTCTTAAGGTCGCCGAACTGGTGCAGAACAAGTCGACGTTAAGGTCCCTAAGAAGCTTATTGAAGTGCACTTAGCACTTCTCATTGCAAAAACATTCCGCCCATAATTAGTCATTGCTAAAGATACATTTAATATTGGCCGCTAACGTAATCCCATCAGATTTGTGCGTAATGACAGATTAGCAACGAGTTCGGGACAGTCAACGTGGCCATTTGCTATAGGTACCCAGAAGTAGACTCACGTCCCCAATATAACGTCTCGTCTCCAGAGGAAGGAAGTGGTTCCGCTTGCTGCGGTGCTCGTAGTCAACTGAGTATTGCTGAGCCCTATAATCCAGATAACGTAGGAATTTTCTTTGGACGCCTTCAATACGGGACTTATAAGTCTCATACTGCGGGTTCCACACCTGAGACGCGTATTCTAAATTGATGCGCACGAAAGAACAATACAAGTACTTAACCGGTTTCAGAGATCGGAAACCGTGGTGCGTAGTATAAATCCCAGAGCTTTGGATGCCTTTGCAACTATGCTATTTAACCTGCTAATGAGCTACCGTTCAAGGTGTAACTAAAGTTAATCAAAGTAGTACAGCGTGAGAATGTTAGGAGGAAGCATTTAGAGACTGGAGTTTGTTACGGATGCAATATGTTTCAAACCTATGCAGGTCGTCAATTGACGTGCATCAGATATGTCTCGAAAAACTTTATGAATCTTCATGTCATCATCATAAAGTAACAATACGAATGACGAAAGCATTGTTTGATATCTGCTATGAACAATATAAATAACAGAGGACCCAAAATGGAGCCTTGAGGTGCGCCTGAAGGGACAGAACTCCAATCAGAGGTGTAGCCCTGAAGCACGACAGCCTGTGTTCTATTCTCTATGTAGGAGGCGAACCACCGGTACAGGTCACCGTGTATTCCGGCGAGAAACAGCTTCTTCAGCAGCATACAATTATCAATACGGTCAAAACACTTATTATAGTCGGTATAAATCACGTCAACTTCTCGCTGTGCCATGCCGCCAGTAATGAACTCTTGTGACAGAAGTAAGTTAGAAGTGGTCGAGCGGTTCCTAACAAAACCGTGCTGTTCCTCACCAAGAATTAACTTGAAAGCCGCGTAGACATCGGTATAAACTATACGTTCAAGAATTTTAGAAAAAAGGCAATTTTTTAATATGGGGCGATAATTTTCAATATTAGCTTTATCGAGTGACGAAAACAGACTTCCAAATATTCGGAACTTTACCCTCGGAAGGAGAGCACTTGAATAGTATATAAATGGGATCAACAAGACTATCAGCACAAGCGACTATGATATATATACACAGGGGGTATTAGGTCAGGTCCACCTGATTTACTGAGGTCTAAAGATTTCGGCAGCTTCAATATACGTGAGTGGTTTATGTCAACTGTGCTGACAGACATTTCAATATTACTTTGTTCATTAGAAGAACGTTCATCATCAGCCGTTGTTTCAGTTTCCGGAAAGGTGGACTGAAAATAGGTAGCAAAGAGGTTGGTAATATCCTGTCCTGTACTCACAGAGGTGTCACGGTAAAACATCTCATTAGGAAACGAGCCAGCCCTCCGCTTACTTTTTACAAACTTCCAGAAAGACTTAGGATTTTTTACAATAGAAGCCTCAATGTTTGAATTGTCATAACAAGTTTTTTCCAGCTCAAAAACTCTGGTACGCAGTAATGAAAACGAATGATAATCAGACAAGTTACTGTATTGTTTATATTTTTTGTGATACTTATGTTTTTCTTTAATTATTTTAATTAGTGCTGAAGTATACCAAGAAGATAAGAGGACTGTACTACCGATTTTAAAGGTATGTGTCTATGTCTAAGCTCATATAGTTTACTATAAAAATATGTGACGGCATCTTCCAAGCTCGTTAACTGTAATAACTGAGGCCAGTTAATTAGTTCAAGTTCAGATTTAATAGCATCATAATTGCCCTTCGAAAAAATATAACGTTGCTTAGGTTTGTCGACAAGTTTTTGAATTTCAATAAATTTCGTTTGAATTATTAAAGGCTTGTGATGATAATAAAGTGGGTTCGTACATCCCGAGACAGTCAGTGTCGTTACAGAATACAAGATCGAGCAATCTACAGTTAATGTTCCGCTAACCATTATACTGTGACATGTTGAACGTTTGTATTGTATCGAAGAAATTAATCACATGCTGAGAAGAAATATTTTGCGGGATCAACTCACCATTGGCAACTATGTCACCATTACACCACTCGACGTCGTTACCGAAATTAAAATCACCCACCAGCAAAAACTTGTCAAGTGGATGAGTCAAAATTAAGTTGTTGAGATTATCTGTAAAATTACGCAATTGAATAATATGAGAGTTACCTAGATTCTCCTTACACAGGTAAAGTGCACATATACAAATTGTAACTAACCTGTGGTTTAGACCTTTTAAGGATTAAAGATAGCCAAATATCCTCCGCAGAACTACGCCAATCCAACCTCTCAACTATTGCAAGGTCATGTTTCACCACCACGCAAGTGACCAGTCCGTGAGTAGTCACGATCGCGTCTCCAAACGAGTTACCATCCATTCAATAATTCACTGTTGTTAAAACTGTCATCTAACCACGTCTCCGTAAATACATATAATGATATCGTAGGAACTGAGACACACTCCGCGAAACACAATATTCGATTTCGTACGCAGACTACCCACGTTCTGGTAGTAGATTTTAAGCGTAGCCATAATTAAATTTAACTACAGTCAAATAACTTAAGAATAGACAAAAAATTGCCAAAAATAAATTAAAATAATACTGATAGAAAATATAAAGTGCCGGTCATTGTTCGAGCTTTTATAATGCATCATGTGGGTGGTGGTCAAATAAAATAATAGACACAGCAAAACACAGTGAGCACCAGAAATAACATTATGAAAACAGTTATAAAAAGAAACAAAAGGCGACGACCAGTACAGAGATAAAAGCACCTCGGAGTAAATTGTCATAACTGGGGACGGTCCATAAAGGAATATATACCCTATTTTACGACAGAAATGGTTTAAATTAGCATAACAAAAAGTGAAATTGCAAAAATAATATTGAATAGACTTGGGCACACCGTGTAACGACACAAAACTAATGGGAAAACGCAACTAGCACACATAAGACTGAGATTCTCAAACAACATTGTTTCGCACCTAAAAAACACAGACTTATATAAACATAGTATTCTAATACCGGTTGTAATATGAATTAATCGCGAGTAATTTAAACAATCTTTTGCAGATCTTTCTCCGATTTGACAACCAGCGTTGGCGACGTATTGTTTTATCGTACATGTATCTTCGCATGCTTGACCCAAACGTATTGGAAATCCATTTCATTTTTAGACAACAACATTTTGTTTTTTATTGTAGTGTGATTATTTATGAAGATTTTATGGTTGCTACTCAGTCCAATTTTATCTGGCGTCAGGGGTAAGGTCTTTAGTTCGTGCCTAGCAGCTGCTATGAAATCCTCTTTTACGTAACGTTGGCAGAAACAGACTATGATCGGTTTTATACAGTCTTTCTCGCTAGTAGATACTCGTGTGATGAAATTAATTTGATTTTTAGTGATAGGGTAATTGACTTTAGCGTTAATTTTGGTTATTATTTCAAATAAGTTCTCGTTACCCGTCTGAGGCACACCCTTAAGTTCAATATTATTCATACGCTATCATTGATATTTATTATTATTGTCTTCTTCTAACTTATCCAAGCGGGCTTGCAGTTGTTCGACTTGGTCTTGGACTTTCTCAACCTTCACAATACGTAGCTCCATAACATTCAATTTTCCAGAGATTTCTTTCATAACCTCGCTGTACTGGTTGGACAAGGTTGTTTTGAACTCGGCAAATTCATTCCTCAATGCGACGATTTCTTCTTTCATATTCTCCAGTGTGGCAAATTTCAAGGACAACGCTCGAATTTCCTGCAGGACAGGTTGCAGGGTATTGCCTGCCATTTTGCATTTACTACAACGCCACATAAGCTTACGATCCCCTAGCTTTCGGTAGCCGGTTTCAGTGACGCCCCCACAATGGAAATGCATCATGAGGTTACATGATTTGCAGTGTCCATCGGACAAAGTGTCGCTGCAGACACCGCACTTGTTTGTATCCATCGTAGATAGTATGGTAAAGGACCATGGGCAAATTTGTATGGAGACTTCACCAAATCATCAACGCGAATGAAACTTACACCAAATGAAAGATTTTGGGGTGTTATTTAATAGTTACTATGGGAACTAAGTCGAAATCCGGCGCGAATATGGTGATTTGGACCATCAAAAAATATATATTTCTTGGTAGTTTGTAGCTAGGAACTAAACATATTATTGTTATATTTTTTTTTAAACGTTGCCCCACTTTAGGATTTTTTTCTGTATCGTGGATGCGTTTATATACATAGAAAGTCACATACGAAAACAGCCAGACTCGAAACAACTATCTGTAGGTCATACAAATATTTGTTTCGTGCGGGAATCGAACCCACTACCACTACGCCAACCACTGCGCCAACCGTGCCGCCATTTAAAAAAAAAAAACAAAAGTGAAACAACATGTTTATATTCGTGTATTGATATTACATTGATAGGAAGTTGTGCCGAAGCGTAAGACAGGTACAATAGTATTGTGTTATGGAATCTATGCTCACTTGATAGATTTAAGTGTAAAAAGTCCTTGCCCTTAGGCTGCCTGTACATTGACGCCACTGACATTTTGTGCAATTCCATTGGTTAACATTTCTTCGTTTCTCCGCTTCGCTGTCTCGCAACGCGTCAATGGACAGTAGCCTAATGTGTCGTGATTGTACTCGCCCTCTAAGCAGCCGGTAGGTTTTAAATTATTCTCTCAACATATTTCTATTGTATATATACCATTAATTACCTCGATCGTGCAGGCCTGGGTGTCACCACCGGACAGATTTGCTGACATCAACGACGAGGCGGAGTGATTCCGGGAAGCCATGTCCGATGTTTTGTCGTGGAAATGCTTCGGGTACAGCCAGGACGCGCAAACCGCCAGGTGTACTGGTCGCGAAAACTGGCGACGCTGTGCAAGGCGTACTGTTATACGGGACCCCGAAAACCAGGTTTTAAAAAAAACACTTTTGATTACACAAAAAAAATAGTTTTAATTAGGGGTTTGACCTCGATACAATTCGGGCTTAACTAATTCGGAACTGGCAGACACAACGATATGGATACAGAGATGATACCGGTTCAGCGAATGGAATGAGACTGAAGCGCCACGGGAGCGGGACGCGGTGCTGGCTTTAAACTGATGATGCAATTTTAGAGAAATCTATGTAATCAATAATTATTGTTAATTAAGGGTTTTTCCTAGCATTGGGAAACCATAACAGCCCCCCGATTTAGAGTAAACTACACCCTTCAAGGTGAAGTTTATGTTTAAGTAAATGAAATATGAGTCAGCCAATTCTAAGGGAAGGTCCCGTGTTTACGTTTGAGGGGTTAATGTCATCTAATTCATGGTCATTATTTTCAGGAGTATTGTTTTCTCTAGATCTCATTATTCTCTTGTGTATGCCAGTTTTATACACCTTATAGATAATAAATAATATAATAGAAATTATAATTACAATTGTAATACCTGAATAATATTTTTGATACAAAACAATATGTGGCTTTTCAATTATATTGTTAAGGCTTTTCAGGATTTCAGGATTATCATAAGCTAAGGAATCTAAGTTAACATTCTTAAGATTAACTACAGGTAAGTTGGATACAATGTTATTATATGCTACAATATTACAACAAGAATCATTTAAGATATTAAAATTAGAAACAATAGTTTTAAGTTGAACTTTACGATTTTCATGTGGAGTTAAACGAGTGTCCTTGCAGTAAGCAATACATTCAGAAGGTAAGTACAATATACCATTTCCACTAAACTCTATTTCGGTAGATTGGAAATTGTTACATTCAATACTTATTTTAGTTTTTTCTGACATTACAAATAACCATCTACTATGGCGTAGTGGCTGCCAAATGCTAACGTGACCGTGAATGAATTTAGTTTCACAAATAGAAGGGATTGAGGTAAGTACCTTTGTAATTATTTCCGTTTCGCAGGAAGGTGTCGCGGAAGAAGAGTACAATATTGATGTTTCGCAAAGGTAATGGTCATTATTAATTATCTTACAATAATCAAGGTTATCTAATTTGCAATACATAGACCTGTCTCTGCTTATACCGATATATTTGGAGGATGGAATGATGGTCGAGTATGACTCTGGATTATTTCTATCATGAGGAACCAGTGAAGGTAAATTATGATACACATTTAATTGTATAGGGTTAATAAGAGGAATTTTTACTATAAATACTACTTTTTCTTTATTAAAGTAACTAGATATTTCTGATATATTTAAAATAGTATGCATGTTATTGAGGTTTAGGGGAACTGGAAGTTGTTTAGATTCGGGTAAGAATCTGTAATTGTCCACCAATTCGGTGTAAAGTTCTTTAGGTGTTAAGATAGTGGGGTATAGAACATTAGATTTGCTAAACATGATGGAGTTAATTATGTCTTCAACTTTGAAGGACAAGGCTAGGAGGCTATTTTCAATCATGGAAGTTAATTCCAGCATGCGAGACCTAATACCTAATTCTTTTGAAACGTAAGTAAGATTTAGAATATTTTGAGACAGTTCATCTATTGCATTTTTCAAATGCTTTTCATTTAGTTTAATTATGGACAGAGTTTTATTGAAAGATTTAAGTGAAGAGGTAGTGACTAATATATTTTCCTTCATTAAAAGGGCTAGTTTCTTTTGGTCTGTTTCTACTTCATTAATGGCACTGTCGTACCGGATGGCATCGTCTTCGTCCATAGTGCCAAATAGTTTTTTCGAAATAGTGCCTACGAATCCTAAAAGAGCAGATCTTCTCGACTGGCGAGATGTAAGGTGAAAAATAGCTTCGCTGTCATGGGCTATATCATTATAACGGGTGTTCAATGGTTCAAAGAGATTTGTACATTCCAAATAATCAAAGACCTTACCATTGTCACATACTTGTTTGGATTTCTCGAGAATAAGACGAAGGTTTAGAATATGTGGATTAATAAAGGATACATCATATGGGATAACTATACTAAGATGACTATCAATTAAACTTAAAGAACCTAAAGGGTCGAAGTAGATGCCAGGACTGTTCGTCAAGGGCGTTATGAACTCCTGACCCAGCGCAGAATTGCTGTAATAGAATATAATTAAAATTAGTATTAAGATTATAACTAGAGCTACGTTTCAGATCTAGGAGCTAGTTTGACTTCGTCATAGTGATGCGTCACATGACGTCTATTTATGAGTAAGGTCAAGGTGCTTCTACCATTGACCTTTACTACCTTGTACGGTCCTTTCCAAATTGGTGAAAGGGCTTTGCGCAGACGTAAGTGATTTTTGAGATACACGTAGTCTCCTACTTTATACTGAACAGGTCGCGAACGGGTGTCATAATATTGTTTAGATCTTTCCTTAGATCTTTGTATATTTTCGATGGCTTTTTCACGTGAAAGTTTAAGACGATGATGCAGGGATTTGAGGTATTCCGGGTATGTAAGGTCTGATTGTAATTCGTAGACGGAATCTGGGATAAAAGGTTTCTGACCGAAGAGGAGCTCGTAGGGTGTGAAGTTAGTAGTGGAATGAGTGGAGGTATTATACGCCAACATAGCAGTATAGACATACTTATGCCAATCAGAATGATTTTCATTTACATAAGATTTAAGGTATTCCTTTAGTGTGGAGTGACTACGTTCAAGTGCACCTTGTGTTTGAGGATGATATGGGGAAGACCAGATTTGTTTAATTTTCAGGAAACTGCAAGTTCTTTTAAATAAATCTGCGGTGAAGTTTGTGCCTTGATCGGTTAAAATAGATTTTGGAATGCCGAAAATAGAGATAAAGTGCACTAGACACTCGCATGTTTCTTCTGCAGTCGCATTAGCGATAGGGTAAGCGAGGGAATATTTGGTGAGGTCGTCCTGTAATGTGACAATGAATTTGAGCTTAGTAAGGCCAGCTTCTGGAAGGGGGCCCACGAGGTCGAGGCTGAGTCGTTCAAATGGCTTCGTTGAAGTGGTAGTTATTTGCATTGGAGATTTATTGATTTGCCTTAGAGCTTTGTTACTTTGGCATTGGGAGCAATTTCTTACGTATGTTTCGATATCTGTCCGCATGTTTTTCCAGAAATACCTTTCTTTTACTCGGTTAAACATTCGCGTTGATCCTAAATGTCCGGCAATAGGAATGTCATGGTTTTCGCGGAGTATTTTAGGTATCTCTGAGGGTGTAGGATAGATTATAGTATTGTGATAAATATAAACTGTTACCTGAGTGTCGTTAAAGATATAGCAAAACATATTGTATATTTTTGCCCAGATGTGTTTGTCGAAAGGATTTTGGAAATCAGTAATGGCTAAATTTACGTCAGAAACAGTAGGATTACGTAATATGTCTGATCGAAGATTTTGTATACTTTTATAAATGTCTTCATAAGTACTGTTATCAAAGTGGTACACTTTAGTGAATAGGAAATATATTGATTTTCCCTTATGTTCGAATGAGATAAAGGAGTAGAGAGTTCTTTCTCTTTCTAGGAGTTCTTTAGAGTCTTCGAGGTTACTCAGGATTTCTTCTACGTGAGGGTTGGAGTCATCGAGGTCGATAGAAGTAGGTATGGCAATGATTTTGCAGTTGCTTTTCAGGATGCTTTCGTTGTGTTCTATGATTTTAACATTACTATTAAAGTCTTTGTTGCTCATTGTTTTCAGGAATTTGCTATAATTATCGTCACGAGGAGGATTTGTATTGAGATTTGGAGATTTATTAGATGTAGTCGGTGTTGAAGGATCGTAAATTCCTGGCGGGGAATCATCGTTTTCTAAAAGGTCTACAGAAGGTAGTTTATCGTCGAGGTCTAGGGAGCCAGGAGGTAGTTGGATATCAAGATCCTCGAGAGTAAGAGGGCTAAATTGAGGTGTAGCATTATCCGCATTTTGGCTAGAAGTGGATGGAATAGGATCACAGTCTGACGGTTGAATTGGGTTTACAGGATATCGGGATAAGGCATCAGCAGCGGCATTAAGTTTTCCTTTTTGGTAATCGATTTCATACTCGTATTCGAGTAGTTTCAAGCGCCATCTCTGTAATTTGCTACTAGGATCTTTATGATTAAATAACCACTTTAATGGCCTATGATCAGTAATGATCAGGAATTTTCGTCCATAGAGATAGGGGCGAAAGATTTTGCAACCAAACAAAATAGCAAGGAGTTCCTTTTCAGTGGTATTGTAGTTAGATTCACTTTTGTTGAGGGTTCGAGAGGCATAGGCTATTGGCCTATCTTTACCAACTGGACCTTGACTGAGTACGGCACCGATGGCATAATTAGAGGCATCACACGTTAAGATGAAAGGGGCAGAAAAATCTGGATAAATGAGGACAGGAGCAGAGGTAAGTTTGTGCTTAAGTTCATCAAAGGCGACTTGTTGTTGATTTTCCCATAGGAAGGTGACATCCTTTTTTAAAAGTTGAGTTAATGGTTTTGCAATTTTCGCGAGATTAGGAATGAAACGGCGATAATAGGATACAAGACCGAGGAAGGACTTAATGTCCTTAGGAGATTTAGGAGTTGGAAATTGAGTTACTGCTTTTATCTTTTCAGGGTTAGGTTTTACACCATCTTTGGTTATTTGATGGCCAAGATATGCGACTTCACGTCGAAGGAACTCACACTTGTCAGGTTGAAGTTTTAGATTATAATCTCGAAGCCTTTGGAATACTGACGAAAGATTTTCAATGTGAGAATTCAAGTCGTGACTATAGATAACTATATCATCCAAGTAAACGAAACAACGTATGCCTTGGAGGCCTGTAAGAGCGGTATTCATTAACCGTTGGAAAGTAGCGGGTGCGTTCTTTAAGCCAAATGGCATTCTTGTAAATTGATAATGTCCTTGGGGTACACTAAACGCCGTTTTAGGGGCGTCCTCCTCATTAATTAATATTTGATGGAAACCTGATGCAAGGTCAAGGGTTGAGAAGTATTTACTTTGACCCAGCTGATCTAAAATTTCGGATATCTGCGGAATAGGGTAGCTGTCACCAACAGTGATGTCATTTAGTTTTCGGTAATCGATAACTATGCGCCATTTTTGCTGTCCGGATGCATCGATTTTTTTTGGAACAATCCAAATTGGTGAAGACCATGGAGACTCTGAGTGTTTAATGATTCCTTGTTCGAGCATTTGGTCAATTTGTTTGTTGACTTCTTGTTTGTGTACCTCTGGGAACCGATAAGATTTTACATTTATTGGATTTTGATCACTCGTCTTTATGTTATGTTTAAGAGCATTTGTGTGAGACAGTTTGTCACCAGGGATAAAGAATACATCTGAGTAATCAGAGCAAACGTCGTGAAGAGCATTCGCTTCTTCAGAATTAAGGTGAGAGATTCTGAGAAGGTTTAATACTTCTTGTGTTCGGAGGTAAGAGTCAGTGCTTTTGAAATGAGAAACTGTATGAGTGTTTGTTGGATCAAAAGTTTTCATTAAAGAACTTAAAGGGATGAGTGTGATATCAAGGTTCGACTTGAGGGTTATGGGAGTTTCCGACGTATTGATTATTGATAAATTTATTCTTTTGTTTTCCTTGACTGAGACGAGGCAATTAGCGATCAGTAAATCTTCATGATAACATTGGTCTAGTACGAGTCCTTCTTTCACCTCAGGGTTGGAGACAGAGCATTCTATGACAGTTTCAGACCTGGGAGGAATTACATAAGTGGGCTCATTGAAATGTAGTTTTATTTCGTTTTCACCTATTTTCAGGATTTCGCGGGTGTAGTCAATTGTGCAGCCGAAAGCGATTAACATATCAGTGCCAAGTATACCATCATAGGGTAAGTGAATTCGGGGTATTATATGGAATCTATGTGTGATACTATTTTTTTCATTAATTTTTAATTTAAGCGGAAAATGGCCCATGGTTGGTGAAGGTTGATCAATGGGGTCAATACCCTTCAAAAAGATTATTTCTGTTGAAATATCAACTGGTATTTCGATAGAGGATTTTTTCAGTACGCTTACAGTTGCACCAGAATCTACAAGGAGAGATAAGGTGGTATCCGACACTGAAGAATGGATGAGGATATGAGGTAAGCGTTTCTTAAATGGACCAATATTAATTTCATAAATTTTTGTTTCAGGAATTGGACGAGGAGCAGTTCAGTTTATGGTAGAGTCAGTGGATACAGAGGACACAGCGGTGCGACTAGTTTGTGGGTTGGTATTGTTAAGTGATACAGCGGAAGCAGAGGATACAGCGGGTGTAGAGGGTACAACGGATGTAGAGGATACAGCGGATGTAGGAGATGTAGTGTTGCGGTTTTTACGCGAGTCCCTATTATGAGGGGATACAGAGGATACAGTGGTGCGATTTGTTCGCAAGTCCCTATCATTAGGGGATACAGAGGATACAGAGGATACAGTGGTGCGATTTGTTCGCAAGTCCCTATCATTAGGGGATACAGAGGATACAGAGGATACAGTGGTGCGATTTGTTCGCAAGTCCCTATCATTAGGGGATACAGAGGATATAGCATTGGTGCCTTTGATATAGCAACGTTTTGGAACTTGAGGTTTGGGCCTCACGAGACACCACCGTGAGCCCTTTATTCGTTTAAATCATCATTTGACTTATCCTGAGTTTCATTCGTGTAGTCATGACTTTCGTTATTATTTATCGCGTGAATTTGAGCTTGGTTGTTTTGAAAACGCCTTGGAAATGGTCTTTGATTATTTTGGTCTCTGAAGCGATTATTATTGAACTCTCGTTTTCTACATTCCTCAATGGTGTGGCCTGTGTTTTTACAATAGCGGCACACTGGAGGACCTGAAGTCGATGGTTTTTGATAATTGGGCTCATTTGGATAAACTTGTTGGGTAAAGTTTCGGTTCTGTTGGATTCGACGCTGAGACCAACGTCCTTGATTAAGTGAATTGGTATTAGTTGTTGATGGATTACGTTTAGAAATAGTCTGCAATATTTTTTCTTCGGATACAGCGAAACCAATGGCTTCGTTTAAAGTTTCAGGGTCACGGCATCTGACTACAGTAGACAATCGAGAATTTAAGCCGCTAATAAATGTATATAATGCTAAGTCTTGCATTGCAGCGACACGGCCAGTCAGTTCGCCTTTCTTTTTCGTGGGTATAGATATATTAATTTCAGTTAACAGTTTAGCTAGGCATGTCTCTACGCGTAATGCGAACTGGTTGACGGTTTCGCTATTTGTTTGACAACAATCTTGGAGGTCCGAGAGTAGTGCAGCGTAATGTTTCTTTTCGCCAAATTGATTTTTCAGAAATTCTTCTAATTGTTGCCAATTATCAAATTCTTTAATGGAGCACGCACTTTCGGCACGGCCTTCAAGTTGGCTCAGGATGTATTTTAACACAATATCTTGTTGAAATGGTGACGCAAGGCTAATTGCATTTCTGCAATTATTTAAAAATGCATTTAGTTTTTCGCGGCTACCATCGAATTTATTTATAAACTTGCTAATGAAATTCATATCTAATTCTTTTGTTTCTTTAGACATAACAGTAGGCTCGTCTTTAGGCATGGCTAGTCAGACTAAACAAAGATAACGCGCAATGTGCGGGGGTGGAATGGAATGTTGCACTATTCTCGGGACTGAATGATAAGAGCTAATACACGGGAACAATTTTATCAACTGAATATTACTAAGAAGCACTTTGGAATTTGAACTGAATTGGAACTATGATGAACTTGAATTTTGAATCACTGGCACTATTTTCACCTTTTCGTAACACGGATAGTTTCGATGTAGAACTGATGTACTTACAGGAACACTGCAACTGCGACGGCAACACGAATCATTTCGTTGCCAGGCGAGATCACCCAAGGTGACTTTGACTTGAACTTCGGAGAATGCCCAACAGGGCACGTGAGGGTCTGATAAGACCAGCAGGATACAGCGACGTTGAACGGAAATACACAGCGACACAGAGATGAGATTGGGTTTCGGCACTTTTCACTGTCACAATCACAGCACAAGTAGGTTCACTGAATTGAGGCGTTCCGAGGATTTATTTTTTTAAAATCCCACCGCTGCCACCAATGTTATACGGGACCCCGAAAACCAGGTTTTAAAAAAAACACTTTTGATTACACAAAAAAAATAGTTTTAATTAGGGGTTTGACCTCGATACAATTCGGGCTTAACTAATTCGGAACTGGCAGACACAACGATATGGATACAGAGATGATACCGGTTCAGCGAATGGAATGAGACTGAAGCGCCACGGGAGCGGGACGCGGTGCTGGCTTTAAACTGATGACAATGCAATTTTAGAGAAATCTATGTAATCAATAATTATTGTTAATTAAGGGTTTTTCCTAGCATTGGGAAACCATAACAGTACGTTGCCACACGGTCTTTGTACACCAGTCACCGCTGGACCTGACGGCTTACCTGGGAAAGCCTGGGTCCTGGCCTTGGAGGCTCTCAGGCCTCGACTAAGAGGGTTCTCAAGTGCATACTTGGAGAGGGGCCAGTTCCCACTTAGTTGGAAGACGGGGAAACTTGTCTTGATTTAGAAGATGGGGTGTCCTGCGGACGCTCCGACCGCATACCGGCCCATCGTGCTGCTCGACGAGGTGGGCAAACTCGTTGAAAGAGTAAGGTAAAAATTTAGTAACCAGTAGCTCAAATAGGGGGTTGGGAGGGGAGGGGATGGAGGGGGGTTAGGTCCGCTCTCCCTCCCGGTACCAATCCCATAAAAAGAAAATGCGCCATTCTTGAGAAAAACTAATTATTGTAACCTAACCTCAAAACACTTTTTGTCACAACAAAATCGATTCTGGAACATCTCCGGCGCTGCGGGAAGTGCAGCCCCTTCGCCCTTACGTAACAAAGGATAGGCACCTATGCTCTCCTCCGCAGCTTTGGCTTGTTGGTGGCAGCGGGCGGGGGCTGCTCTCCCTCCGCGCCTCCGGATTTTATAAACACTCCAGGGGTAGCAGCCAAAAGACTACGTGGAGTCGGGGTGCTCTGATTCGGTTTTGGGACAGATTCGACCTATTTTAACCATAAAGAACTGAATAGAGTTCCAAAAAAAACAGTTAAACAAATGACAGTGACACATGACGCAAAATGGCGTCTTTTTTACGTTCCTTTTCACCGATTTTCCCCGAATTGAGTTTTGGTTGTCAATCGCCCAAATTTCAATTTTTTGTAGTTCGAAAACTATCCATTACCTTTTAATAAAACGTTATAATTAGGGACCCAAACCGTACCATCTTTAACCCCTTTTACCCCTCTCCTCGAGCTACCGGTCTCTACAGTCCAGCCTGATATAAGATTCTTAACTAATAATACTTATGCATCTAATAAATAACTTCACTTATGTCTAGTACATAAGGAGTTCAGACAGGAGTTCTATCTTCACCAGAATTTTCTACACGCAATGCAAGTTGTGGGTTACCCACTGTCGTCTCAAAAGGCCTATATTCCTGCGCGTTCGACTCGGGTAAATTAGACCCCATGTTTTGCTTGTCCGGTCCTTCGTCCCTTACCGTTTCCTCCTCCGAATTCTCTACAGCGGATCTGGTTAATGGTGACGAAATCATTTCATCTACAGATGGCACCCCGTGGCTGCTTCTTCTCTTTTTTTTTTGGTCGACGTACCTTTTTAAGAAGGGGACACCTTCCTTAGCTACTACATAATTACGAGAGCCAACTCTCTCTGTAATAGTGCCATCGAACCATTTTTCCCCTGTGTAATTGCGAGCCCACAGCGGGTCACCAACTTGGAAGTGTTTATCAGTTCCGCCTGCGTTACATATTTGTTTATGCTGAGCCTTGTCTAGCCTAGTTTCTGTCTATCCTCGCCTAGTATTTCTAACCTAGTTCTTAATTTCCTTCGCTGTATTTAGCTGGTGTCTCAACGGTAGAACTGTGTTCTACATTTCTATACATCATAAATAAATTCTTGATATTCTCTACTCGAAAATGGAGGACCATTATCTGAAATTATTTCCTTGTGCAAACCAAAACGTGGAAAGGTGGTACGAAGTACCTTTACAACAGCACTAGCTGTGGTTCGCGGCATTTAAAAGATTTCCAACCATTTACTTGTTGAATCTATGATAACTAAAAATGTTTTACCTTGTAAGGGTCCCAAAAAACCTACATGTAAGCGCGAGTTAAGGAGAAAGTATCTATTAGACATATTATTTCCAAATATTCCGTTACTTGATCAGCATCCAGAATAATCTAGGACATGCGTCATATAGTCATATCTGATCACGTTATGCATGTACTACGTTAGCAATAAAGTTAGTATAAGATCAATATTTTGTTAGATAAAATGAATTACTGTTTAGCTGTAACTCTGTCGGAATAAAGTTATTTTTTTAAATACTTCCGTTGTCGCTTACTTAATTCGCGCGACTATGGTACTGTGACATAAAGCCACGCATGTGGCGGCGCTTTTGGAGGTGCCGTTCCTTCCAGAGAACACGTGACACACTTCTAACAAGTCGTTTCAATATCGTGATCGATACCTGGCCACCACACAATACTACGCGCAAGACTTAATTTTTACTATACCCCAATAACCTACATGCAATTCCTGTAGTACTGCTTCCCTTAATTTACTCGGTACCACTAAACGATATCCCCAAACTATGCATCCTCTGTCTAGGTATACTTCATGGCGTCTTACATAATATGCTTTTAAGTCATCTTCCTTACAATTGTTAGGCCATCCCGTCTTTGTAAAATTTATGAGTTTAATTAAAATATTATCTCTAGACGTACTTTCTCTTACGTTTTTCCTCGTAATTCGTAAAAATGCTGAAATGTACATTCCTCATTCAATTGTTTTTCTTTATCTACTGGTAACCGAGACGAGGCATCTGCAGCGTTCCTATGACAACGCACATATTCTATTGTATAGTCATAACCGGCTAAAATGACTGCCCAACGTTGCATCCTACTAGCTGCCATGACGGGTATACCTGTTTTGTCGCCAAAAATGGTGACAAGTGGCTTATGATCCGTCCTCAATATAAATTTTCGTCCGTATAGATATTGGTGAAAACGCACACCATAAATTCTGGCTAAAGCTTCTCGTTCAATTTGTGAGAACGCTGTTTCAGCTGTATTGAGTACACGTGACGCGTAAGCCAGCGGTCGTTCCTTCCCTTCTGGACAGATAAGTGAGATGACAGCGCCGATGCCTACACTACTTGCGTCAGTCGTTAGTACCAGCCGGTCGATTCTGTCGACATCTCACCGTGACCACATAAGTGGAGTGAACGACAAGTGAGTTGTCACGCCATCTTGTTTGTATGGTTTGACAGCTCACCTGTCGTTCACTTCGCCCAAGTGTTCACTTCGATATGTTTACAGAATCGCACTACAGGAGCAACTCAGCTGCATAGTGAGCTAACACTTTACTAGATACCAACAGATGCTTCACTTTATTAAACGCTTGTGTACATTCTGCATTCCATTCATACCTGACATCCTTTTTTAACATTAACAATCTACATAAAGGCTCTAAAATGGTACTTAAATTCGGCACAAATTTGGCATAATACATTACCAATCCTAAGAACGATCGTAATATATACTCTATACTAATATGTATATAAAGCTAACGAGTTTGTTTGCTTGAACGCGCTAATCTCAGGAACTGCTGGTACGATTTGTTTTTTTTTAAGTTTTAGATAGCCCATTTGTCGAGGAAGGCTATAGGCTATACGGGAATGGAAAATTCCTACGGGAACGGGAAAAAAGGGGATATGCGCGTACGAAGTCGCGGGCAAAAGCTAGTTCTATAATATTTGTAGGTATAGGTGCCTTTTTAATCGCATCTACTGTCTGTCTGTCCGTCTGTCACAGCCAGTTTTCTCCGGATGCACTGGACCGATTCTGTTGAAATCTGGTACATATATGGACTTCTGTGACCCAAACACGGACGCGTTACGTAAATCATTAAATTTTTAGTATGGGTCACTTTTGTGGGTCAAACTAGAAAATTAAAAAAAAAAGTTTTTTGAACAATATCGTGTGACATATCAAATGAAAGGGCTTACTGTGACGGTTTTAATTATATTTTTTTCATTATTTTAAAATAAATGGTATTGAAGTTATTCAAGAAATTAGACGAAAAATGACCATTCCCCCCCTTATCTCCGAAACTACCGAGCCTATAATTTTGAAAAAAAAAATGGAGATAATAGATCTTTACCTAAAGATTACAGGAAAACCTATTAGAAGTCTGTAGTGTTAAAATAACATGTTAAAAAAAATTCAATTCGTTCGGAACCCTTTGCACGCGAGTTCGACTCGCACTTGGCCAGTTCTTTTCTTTTTTTTTTAATTTTCAGGAGAATTGTCTGCAGATGCAACGACAACCGCCGAAGTGATATCAAACATGGACAAATTGTTTGACGCCGTAAATAGCGATACGGCTGATCTCCGAAGAGGTAAACCGCACTCCACAAATACGACGGCAACATAACCTCACATAAAACATTTTGAGGAAATGAAATCGTTCTTTGAAAAATTAGAATTTGTAGGGTGCCGTAGCTCACCGCCTTCGAAGGGTGGCTAGATATTGACCTTGAATGGCATTGTAAAAATATTTCATGCACTGAAACAAAAACACGATGTTAGATCACTGGCAACTCGACGTCTCCAGCAGGATCCATTGGAGAATTTGTTTGGCGCTATTCGTGCAAATTGTGGTGCAAATTCTAACCAGATTCACAATTTATTGGTGGGCTGAAAACCACCATAATTTCAAATTTGGCTCACATAACATCAGGAAATAATTGTGAAGAAGACAATTATAGCCAAGAAAATAGGGAAGATTTCTCCGCCCCTGTGACGGACTCTACTTCTGTCGACACGTAGTGGAATCAAATAAAAATGGCCTACACAGAGACCAGCTCCGTTGTCCTTGGACACAAAACACGTTTACGTGAAGACTGGATGTCACAGCGAACCTGGGACCTTATAGAAGAAAGGCGTAACCTACATCTTCAACTACTGGCAACCGATGATAAAGCAGTGCGTCAAGACCTGAGGCTGCAATATAGGCAGGCACGCAAGAACATTTACCGCAGTACCTACCCGACGTGATCGGCCAATATGGGCGGATAGTGTGGCAGATTGCGCCCAACGTGCTGCTGACTCCGGGATCCTGAACACATACCGGGGCAAGCCCTAGACTGGAATCTTCAAGGAAAACGTAAACGGGGTCGCCCCAAGCAGACCTGGCGCCGGACGATCATTGCAGAAGCGAAGCAATTGGGAAAGACCTGGAGCGAAACGAAGCGCGAAGCTCAAGACCGTTCGGGATGGCGGCGCACTGGGGACGCCCTCTGCCCCATCTAGGGGACACAGGAACTTAGTAAGTCAAGACATATATCTGATTTGCTTGCTTCAATGGACAACTTTGAAGCAAGTTTGTCGGACTCTCCGGAAACGCAAGCTTGTGCATATGTATGTGGGTTTATCCTTAAAAATTTTAAAGTTACTTGTGGTGTTTGCGTAAAAATACTTAAAGCCACAAACATTGAAAATGTACATTCCTTCTTAGGATTTAAAGAGTATGATGACATCAAAAAGGGATTACTTTACGCGTCTAAAAATTTCATAACGTGCGTTGAAGAATACGCCAAAATTTGTAACAGTTTCTTCTTGATGTCATAATTAAGGCCAGATTAAAAAAAAAACAATAATACAAAAAAATTATAATGAAGTAAATTTTAGTTTTTTAGCTAACTGTGAGAAACATTCTCAAAAAAATATTAAGCTTATATAAGTAATAGTGTTTTTCACATATATGTCCAAAGATTTTGCACCTTACAAAACCGAAAATATGCAGAGGCCGCCAGTAACCGATCTTTAATAAAATAAAACATAAGTGAGTTTCGCTTATGTTCTAAAATGTAAAGTACAGTGGTGGGCAAACGTAAGTGAACTGTTAATTAAGTTAGTAAATTACGGAAATAACGAACATAACTAAATATTTTTAGAAAAAAGACATTTTAAAAAACATAAGTGAGTTTCACTTATGTTCTTATTTCTTTTGTTTGATTTTGTTCTTGTTGTGTTTATTATTAATTTATTTCCTTAATTTATTCAATTAATTAACAGTCTACTTACCTACGTTTGCCAACTCCACACACAGTGCTTTCTTATCTGTAGATAGATTACTCGTCTTTTTAGAACTTTTTTGTTTATGCAACGCAAAATTGCGTTTACTTACATAAACAAAAAAGTCCATGAATGCTACAAAATGTTTCACAGTATTTGTGTTAAATTGTTATTCAATCTCGTGTCTGTATTTGGTAGGTTTGAGAATAATAATAGTATTTTTTTTTATAATGTGTTGTTTTTAAGAAATATTTAAAAATGTAAATTAGTATGTAAAGAAAAAAAAAAAAGAGAATAATAATAATAAACATTTATTTTCAAACTTATAAACTAGTGTTAGTAGTATTTAATACCTATTTATTTATTGTAACATGCATGAGGCTCGCCGATCCTGGGGAATGTCTACTTGACTGCGCGCAGTCGTATCCACCGCCCCAAGATCGGAGAGTCCCACCTTTCTATCAATCAATAGGTAGTAGGCTATTCCTTTTTTATTTATATGGCAAAACAACGTTCGCTGGATCAGCTAGATTTAGATAATGTACAGATTTGTTCGAATCGAAAATTCCACTGTTTTTGTTATTTTTATAACCCATTTACTCTAACACGAAGGTTTACGAGTATTTTAGGAAACTAGAAACGAATCTGCAATAATATTAAGGAAAAGTAGCGCATGTTACTTTTCCGCAGTAGTACCTACTATTGCAGATTCGTTTCTAGTTTCCAATTAAAATTATTTTTTTAAACCTAATTAGAAATTGCATTCAAATCTTCCCGCTTTGAATAGTTTGGTAGGATACAGTTCGATGGCAGTACAATCGAATTTTTTCTCATATTTTTTTTGCATGGAGTTGACATTCTTCCGCTAGGTAATATGTATTATGTATGTGTTCTGTGGTCAAGTGTGGTCAGTGCACGCTGATACTCGACGTAGGGATGTTGTCTCCTCGATACAGTCGCCAGCGCAGGCGCAGACCGCCGGCGGCGGTGTCGCGTTCGATCGGAGCGGTGACAGTGCGCGCGCCGCCGCCGTGTCTGGCGGCGGAGGTCATGCGCTGCGCGCTGTGACGGCGGCCACAGAGTACATTTTATATAGGGTATAGAGTCGTCACTCGCGTCATTTTGCGGAATGTATGGCGTATAGCGCCATCTGGTGCTTTGTGCAAGGAACTTTCGCACAAGGCTGCTAGCCTTCTCGTACCTACATTTTGAAATGTTTTAAAAAAATATTGCGACTGGAAATTAAATAAAACGAAATAGATAATACAAAAATCTGTTTTTATTTCTTAAGCCTTTTCGTACAGTATATATACGCGAATTTTTGAATTTCGTCGTTTTGTTCATAATCAGTCCTGGACCCTGTTAATAACTTATTAGTGTTTTTGCACCAGTTGTAAACAAATAAATTAAGAGTTATTTGCTCAATTCTTAAAATTATCTCTTTTTTATGCTCATTGCAGTTTATGAAACCGTAGTCAATCACTATTGATAATATGGTTTTCAGGTATTGCATTAAATTGTTAATATCGGATTTTTTCCTTAATATACCCATGACCACATCTTGGATATTAGAAAAGCACTTTATCAATGAAAGTGATGGATATGTGAGGCAAGTTTTGTTTTTAAAATATTCTCTAACCTTTATGGCACTTTCACCAATGTCTTTATTATACAATGACTCTCTACATAAACTACACTTTATTTTTAACTTGCGCAGAACATATCCAGTCACATAATCTATTTGTGCTCTTATTTTTGGATCATTCCTTTTGATTTCTAAATCTTTAAAGATGTGGTCACTGTCAATATCTTCAAAATCTACTTCTGTTGTATAAGCTGACCTCTCACTTGTCTTAAAAAACAAGATCTTTAAAGATTTAAATGTGATGCAGGAATCTACTTCACAATTGGACCCTGGTGAATGCACACTACTCATATTGTTAATTAGCAGTGAGGCAAAAGCTGCTTCAAAGGAAGCACAAGAAGGAGAATTATTGCGGTACCCATGGCTTCTTATGCTTCCGAAAAAGTTTTCTAAAGGGTCCTGGTTGAAGTGGCGCATCCAAAGAGATGTAAGCTTATATTTTTTTTGTAATGTATCTACCAGATATTCTATATTATCAATAGTGTGTAACCAGTTTTTAATGGAGGGTACAGTAACTGATTTTCCATTTTTTTTTTGAAAACTCATTGTTGACAATACTTTTTTAGCATGAGCCCATACTTTATTATGACTCGATCTTGGCGATACTGGGCCCAGCAGGAGTTTTCCTCTTCTCTTTTTAAAATTATCAAAACTACCGTTCACGGAGTCAAACAATTCGTCAAAGAACTTGAGCAGTGCAGCTGTTTCCTCACATTCTTGAGGGAGTACTCCTTGACCTGAAATGACAAAGCTGTTTTAAAATATTGCCTGACTGCTTACACGGTGCTAAACTTAATGTCCTAATTTCATGGCTAAATTAATAGCCTAAGGGCCGATTAATAGCCTATATTTTATGATTTTTGAATAGCTACTACTCACCAAAAATTATTTAATTTGGCCCTGTATACAAGTTAAAACTTAAATAACGCATGACCTTTTAAAGGGTCATTGTACTCATCATTATGAACAACACATCTATACTAATATGAAATATTTGTTTGTTTGTTTGCTTGAACGCGCCAATCTCAGGAACTACTGGTCCGATTTGAAAAATTCTTTCAGTGTTAGATAGCCCATTTATCGAGGAAGGCTAAGGCTATATATCATCACGCTAAGACCGATAGGAGCGGAGCAGTAATGAAAATTGTGACGCAGGCGAAGTTGCGCTGGTCAGCTAGTTATAATATATTTTGACGACAGGCGAATATAAATGTAGAGAAAAGCAGATTTTTTTCACAATTTCAGGTCTGGTCCAATAGTAAAAGTTGTTCTTAATGATGAGTACAGCCACAACACCTTGTTTATATATAAACAAAAGATATACTCACATGCTAATGATCCTAAGTGACCAGCTACAGTCCGGCTGAATATTTGAGTGGCACATTTTACTTTCATTTTAGAAATTTTATGTGGGATCACATGTCTGTCTGTCAATTTAGGTATTAGCCTAATGCCATCATATGTGCCATCTTTTTTATATAATTCGACAATGTGATCCCACTTTCCTGTGACATTTCTCCCATTTAAATTTGCTTTTAAGTCTGCCTGTAATAAATTATTTCTAATTCCTTTTATGAGGTGAGGGGGATCATATAAGGGCACTACTTCATTGCCATCTATTTCAAAAATTTTGTATTTCATTTCTTTACCTTTTCTTAAATATTTCGTTCTTGTCTCGTTTATTAGCCAGTTTATGGCACTCACATTAGTTGCACCTTGGTCACAAACGGTTGCTAATACTTCTAAGCCTATGGACTTAAGTTTTCTAATAATTGTTTTTATTTGACTCACTATTTCCATGGATGACGTTGTTGAGGCGCAAAATGTATACGCCAAAGGCTGTTTATAATTCTTAAAAATCCCCCTAATCATAAAAACTAATGCATGGTCAGCTATCTTTCTCTTCCTGGTTTCCCCATCGTCGACAAATCCAGTTAAACAGTCTCGTCTCTTACTATATTCGAAGTGTGGTGCAAGTGCTACTTCATCAAAAAGTATGATGCATAGTTTGTCTGTGTCCTTCATTTTATCCACTTTGCTTTTTAGCTGTCGAAACAAATCTTCATTCATCCCTGGCTTTAGCGCTGCTCTCGTAATCATACGACTCAGGGTTAAAGGTGAAGGTAAAACAAAAAATCTTCTAAGCCAGCGATATGATCTCGGACCCTGTTTGTAAAGGGCTAATGCCATAACTTTTTCATTTTTGGTGAATCGCCTCCCCAATATCTTCTTCCCAATTTCTCTAAATTGAAGGTGAGTAAATATTGTTGCTGCAGGCGTAAATTCTTTCATGGCTTTTTGAAAAGAAGTGTTTTCAGACAATATTAATGCCTTTTTCAACTTTTCTGCCATCGTGACTTTGGACTTTTGAAGATTTTTTATTTTCTTGTTCAAAGCAACCACCTCAGGATTATACAAAGTAGTCCTCTTCAATTTCCCTGGAAAAATATTTGTGAACACTTAAGTGACAAGTCTAAATATTTAAGCTGTCATCTTGAGCAGTCTGGGCAGACAACCTTACTATGATCTTACCGACTGGCTAATCTCTATACTACAACATGAGTTATTTCCATGTGAAAATACAATGTAAAATTTAATTAGTTGTTGAAACTTCACAGAAGTGAAGATTCATAATTTCAAGTACTCAATCATATCTTTTCTAGTTTTATTATCAAATTATCCAAGTAAATAAATTTAATATTGTATAGACTGTCCAGTCATTTTATTGAACAGTGAATTGGATATCAGATTGGACCTGTTTCATCAGTCACTCACTCAGTGAAACTTCAGTTAGTAGTCTTTGAATAACAATGTACTTACGCCTTGGCAAAGATTTGGATGTTGATAGAGTATGTTGACCAGATAATCCAGATGTCAATGGTAAATGTATGTTGTCAGTCGATGTTGATGGTAGACTGCTACATGTTTGCGCAACCGATGCTGTTGAAGTAGATGGTTGAGCGGTAGATGCCATTGATGTCGATGGTTGAGCGATTAATGCTGTTGATGTTGATTGTTTAAGGGTTGATGCTGTTGGTATTGATGGCTGAGCGGTTGATGTGGACAGTTGAGCTTTTGAAAAATCCTGGTTGGATATTACTTGCAAAGGAGTTCTTGTTATAGCAGTTCGAAAACCTGTAAGGCATAAACATGACCTAAGTTCTTCATGTACTACAACAACATACTATCATGCCTGTATTTCCCATAAGGTGTACTTCTGCACAGCCACTCTTGGGATGATGAGGCAGTTTATTTATCATGTGGTAATAAGATAGCTATGAAAGATTAAAGACAATATTATTATTACCTCGCAAGTTTAATGTAGGTACTGCATTTGGGCTGAGTCTCTTACTCCAGGTGCGGTCCTTTTCATCAAAGTGTACATGGCACACTCGATAATAGTCAAAAACAGTTTGATCTTTTATTAAAAAAAGATCACCACCAATAGCATTAACCCATAATTTAAATCTGTTTGGCTCCTTGTTTGGGTTAGGAAATAAATGCAGGATAACATTATCTGCCCCTGTTAAGTGAAAAGAATTGTCAGTTACTACAATAGCCAGAATACAAATAGTCATGGGTATGTGACACGTGTATAATAACAAAGTTGTAGGTATCAGTCCCGGATTAACCATAGCAAGAGTAGTAAATGCAACAGGCCCCGTGCATTGTGGGGCCCTGCCCTTGGACTTTCAAAATCATGTAAAAACCATGGATCTCTCTCACACACAAGTCCTTCTAATTCCCACTATACTGCGACAGCCGTTTTCTGCAGATAAAGTCACTAATTTGGTTTATTTTGTTATGGTATGGGTCATACTTCGAGCAAAAAACTCGTTTTCTTTCTTTTATTTCATGCTACTATACCGTCTGAAATCTAAACAACCCCAGATAATGTAGGCAAACCAAAAAAATATGGGATCTGGTGCTACATAAGAGCCCCGGGGTCCATGAGAAATAATAGAGAGGGGCTATAATTATTTTGAATGGATATTTTTGTTTTCACTTTAGAAAGGTTTTATGTTTAGGGGGCCCCCTTGGTAAAATTTGCTATAGGCCCCGCGCTGATTTAATTCGGCACTGATAGGTATTATACTAAATATAACACACTCAACTTAGACACAAACATTGCTTCGCTAACTGTAAAACTTGTACTAGGGGCGAAATGAGCCAGATAGCTAGTAGCTTAAAATAACATCAAATCTGAAATTTATGCTTTGAATCAAAGTCAAAGTCAAATGATTTATTTCAACTAGACCAATAAAGGCACTTTTGAACGTCAAATTAAAATAAAATAAAATATTATAGTGGCTCTAGTCGTCCGTTCGCAAAAGGTAGATTCTTATGGAGAAGAACGGACAAGAAACTCCATAGTTACTCTTTTCAAAAATAAGCTTTACAATATTTGCATACATTAATCAGTTGATTATATGTGAGGACGATGCTCCTCCAAAAAAACACTTATATACTACTAATAGGTACAATAAAGAAATGCCAGCAGAGGTAAAATTAATAAGTTTGCTAGTAAGGGAACATAATACTCACATACGTACAAATTTTTGCAACTATTGATTTATATGATCAGTGTGTGAGTTAAATTAAATATAAAAATCAGTAAATACACCTGTTTACATAGTAAATATTAATACAATAAACACAAACATATTGTTACGAGCTTGGGGTTCGTTACAATAAAAACAGCCGATTAAACAACCAAAACTGACACTTTAATTTATGACACTAATTAGCACTTTAAAACACACTAATTATAAAACACAATCGCACTACTGAACACTTCACTTCACTATAATTCGCAGTTGAAGATCGCTCTCGAAGTTATCGTTTGTATCGCCAATTCAATACTGACTGCCGTCGCCGGATGTCCGCCCTTTATATACCGACAGTCATTTCCAGAACCCTCTTGTATGGAAACCTCTCGAAAGTTCAGGCACTCACAGGTCCCGACCGACCAGGTGTCTAAACATCGAGAATGTTCTAGCACGTAAATGCCTGCTACTGGATACTAGATGACGCCAGCAGCATGCAAGTGTCTGCTACTCGATACTAGATGGCAGCACGTAAATGTTTCGTTACTTGAAACTAGATGGCGTTAGCAGTACGCAAATGCCGCCATGTACCCAACATTAATTCTGGCGCGTAACACTGCCCCCTCCTAAGACATGCTCGTCCCGAGCATTATCGGCCCCATAATAACGCGCCAGTCGATCCACGTGGACGATTTTAGGAGCACTTCTTGTACCTTTTTGTATACGGTAGGTCACGTCATTGATTTTTGTCACAATCCGGTACGGCCCGTCCCATTTAGCTTGAAGCTTAGGAGATTTCCCTTTACTGCGAACTGGATTGTGCAACCACACAAGTGAACCTTCATCGAAACCTTTATTGTTCATTTTGCGGTCATAGCGGGTTTTCATCTTGTCAGACATTTGCTGGCCCGATTCTCTGACGTGCTCATAAATGTCATACATTTTGTTCCGCAAGTCATTCGCATAATCGGTTATACTACGTGGGGCATCAGGTGGCATTCCAGTGATCAGGTCTGCCGGCAGCCGTAATTCTCTACCAAAGTTTGCGAAAGCTGGTGTCACTGATGTGCTTTCGTGAACTCGTATGACATGTACTTCGGTATGACAACAAAAACGGTTGTATGTGCTTGTCCCAATCGCGTTGCCGATTTTCCACAACTTTTGCCAAGTATCTCTCCAATGTCTGATTGAATCGTTCCACCATTCCATCCGATTGTGGGTGGTAAGAAGTTGTTCTTGTTTTATGAGTACCCATAACTCGGCAAGTTTCCTGGAATATCTGTGACTCAAAATTCCTTCCTTGATCGCTGTGAATCTCCAAGGGTACTCCAAAACGACAGAAGACTTCATGAACCAGTTTATCTGCAACTGTTGAAGCTTCTTGATTTGGAATGGCGAAGACTTCCGGCCACTTAGTGAAGTAATCCATTACAACCATGAAATACTTGTTACCACTATCACTTTCCGGAAATGGTCCCGCAACATCCAGGGCTATCCTCTCCCATGGTGCACCAACATTGTACAATTTCAATGCACCTCTGCTACGAGTCTGAGGTCCTTTTACAGCCGCACAACTTGTACATTTCCGACACCAGTCCTCGACATCGTCACGGCAATGGACCCAGTAAAACCGTTCCCGTATTTTCAGTAGAGTGCGTTTAACTCCCATATGGCCTCCTGAACAACCATCATGGTATAGCTGTAAAACATCCGGTACCTTAACTTTAGGGACAACCATTTGCAAATGACAGTTGTCTCCCCGGGCATTTTCCCATCTACGGCACAGTACTCCATCCTGAATCACTAAGCTGTCCCATTGGGCCCAATAGCTTTTTGTGATCGAACTCATCGCTGAGACATCACTCCACGTGGGCTTAGGAGCACTGGCCTTCATCCACTCCAGAATCGGCTTGATGTCTGAATCTTCGTGCTGAGCATGTTGTAGGCTTTCCTTCCACTCGTTGCTGAGGTCTGTCTTGAGCATCCTCACAGGTTCTTTACCCTCTTGCCTAGTACAATGCTTACAGTCTTCAGGGCAAGGTCTTCTTGACAGTGCATCAGCGTTGCCATGAGATTTTCCGCTGCGATGTTCTACCACAAAGTCGTATTCCTGCAGTAGTTCAATCCATCTCGCAACTTTTCCTTCTGGATTTTTGAACTGCAATAGCCATTTCAGCGCAGGATGGTCAGTTCGTAGGTGAAATTTCCGCCCCAGTAGATATTTGCTAAAATGTTGCAATGACTTTACCACGGCAAGCAATTCCCGTCTCGTGACACAATAATTCCTCTCCGGTTTCGACAATGACTTGCTGAAGTACGCAATCACAACCTCTTGATCGCCATTTCGCTGAGATAACACACCGCCAAGTCCGATATCACTTGCGTCTGTGTCAACTATAAATTCCTTGCTGATATCAGGATACCCCAAAATAGGTGTTTTGCACAGACGGTCCTTTAGCTCCTGGAAAGCGATGTCGCAACTTTCATCCCAACAGAAATGTCGCTTTTCCTCAGTTAGCTTGTGCAGGGGTTTGGCTATATCTGCAAAGTTCTTGACAAAACGCCGATAATAGGAGCACAAACCTAAAAATGCTCTGACCTGCGTCTTGTCTTTTGGAATTGGCCAATCATTGACAGCGGCGATTTTCTCTGGATCCGTGCGGATACCTTCTTCCGACACAACATAACCCAAAAAGCTAACTTGCCGTTTGAAAAATGAAAACTTTTTCGGACTCAACTTGAGGTTGGCACTCTGGATCTTCATGAGCACGCGTTCCAGATTTTGAAGATGTTCTTCAAACGTACGGCCTACGATGATGATGTCATCCAAGTAGACAAGGCAGGCATCACCAATCAACCCGGTTAGTACCAGTTCCATCAATCTTTCAAACGTTGCCGGAGCGTTACACAATCCAAATGGCATAACTTTAAATTGCCATAGACCCTTTCCTGTCGAAAATGCAGTTTTCTCCTTGTCTTTCGGGTCGATTTCTACTTGCCAGTAGCCACTTTTTAGATCTAGTGTGCTAAACCACTTTACTCCAGTAAGCATGTCCAGAGTGTCATCAATTCTTGGCAAAGGATAGCTGTCTTTCTTCGTCACGTCGTTCAGACGACGATAATCAACACAAAACCGCATGCTGCCGTCCTTCTTCCTCACCAGCACTACCGGTGAACACCATGGACTGGATGAAGGTTCTATAACACCATCCTTCACCATTCCCTCGATCATGGTTTCCACTTCCTTTTCACGTGCTACCGGTAATCTCCTTGGCCGTTGACGGATAGGCAATTCTTCTCCCGTGTTTATTTTGTGTTGAACTAAGCCAGTCTTCCCGATGTCAGCATCGTTCAAAGAGAAAACATCGGTGTACTTAAGTAACATCCTCTTCGCCTTGACCATTTCATTTTGAGACAGAGCGCTGCGACAGTCTTCTAAAAGTGTGGTCACTCTCGTTTGTGCATCCTTGCTGAGGGTCCCAGTTGATAGATATTGGCATCGACGCAACCAATCCACTTCCTCGCAGGTACCCATCAGTGTGCCCTTTTCTATCACCTGCTCCTTGTCACAAAGGTTCAGCACACGTACTCCTGAGATGTCGTTGGCTCTGACCAATGTTCGTGCTACTTTCCATGGAAGGTCATTGTCTACCCTTTCCACGAGTACGCAACGATGAGTTTGCCCAGGATTCCGAGGAAGACTAACCGGCACAACCGTTTCCGATCTCGGAGGAAGAACAATCTTCTTTAGGTTGTACACATTTCCAGGTAAAGCCCCTTCCATGAAAAGTTCCTCTTGTCCACATTTCATAACTCCTTGATTAACGTCGATCTCACAACGATTCTTCCTCATAAAGTCTAAGCCCAGAATGCAATCGTCCATTATATCGGCCACAACAACATTATGCAGGTAGATTTTGTTGCCTAGCTTCAACTCCATCTCTTTTTCTCCTCGGACGGGTATGCGCTGACCGGTGGCTGTTACCAAATTTATGCGCTCTCGGTTGTATGCAGAGTCCCCAAGGAACCGACTTATAAGTTGGGAACTGACAACCGTGCGAGAGGCTCCAGTGTCTATCGTCAGCTTACATGACGTCCCGTTGACCTCGGCCTTGATGATAAGGCTGTTCCCGTCACGGGTTTGTGAGATCGAAATCCTTGGGGCTCCTTGAACATCAGCCAGCACCCGCCCCGCAGTCCTGGCTTTTACTCGTTTCCCTGCTGTTACTGGGCGGTGCTATAAGCCGCCCTGCCCTCTGGAGATCGGCTACCTTCCCCTTCTGCAGTTCGCTTAGGGCAACTGGATCGAAGGTGGCCCCTTTCACCACAGCCGTAGCACCTAGGGCTGTATCCTTTTAAACGATCGCGAACTGTAACCGCTGCAACCTCCCTGACGCGGTGGGAACGATGATCTTGCCGCACAGCTTCCACCTCCAGTGCATGGGCCAAGGCGTCCTTAAGCGTCTCGTGGTGCCCGAGCCTCACTGCAGCCCTAACCTCAAGGTCGCGGATGCCGTCGATGAATGCCTGCACCAGGTTCCCTTCAATGAGCGCTGGTGCAGACTGGTACGCTTTTCGCACCAACTTCTCCACTTCAAGGGCCCACTGTTGCAGGTTCTCACCGTTTCGTTGCACGCGATCCCTTAACTGCGCACGAAACACGTGCTCCAAATGAGCGTCGCCATACCTGGCTTCCAACGCCTCAAGCAGCTGCTCGTAAGTCACCTCCTTACCGAGAGCTTCCAGGACAGTTAAGGCCTGGTCGCGCAGGCCTAGGGTGAGGGCAGTCATGGCCTGATTTTTACTCCACCCGTTCGCCTTCATGACAGCCTCAAACTGAATCTTGTAGGCCGACCAAGAAGACGTCCCATCGAACGGCGGCACTTTGAACCCACGTGGCGAAGGTGTTGTGGCTGCTGAAGTAGCAATTCCATCTCCAAGTTTAAGGTTGCCCAATTCCTTCTTCATATCCGCAATGACGTCATCAAACTTGCTGATCCTGGTTTCAGCGTCTGACAAGCGGTTGTCATGCTGAGCAACCTTATCCTTCACCTCCTTCATGTCTTTCCTGAAGGACGCGTGAAGTTCCTTCATGAGGAGCATCTGTTCTTCCTGGCGGCGCGCCTGCTCCTCCTTGTCAAGCTTGAGCTGCTCTTCCAAGCGACGGGCCTGTTCCTCCTGTCGTCGGGCCTGCTCCTCCTGTCGTCGGGCCTGCTCCGCCTTGTCGTGCTGCAACTGTTCTTCCAACCGACGGGCCTGTTCCTCCTGTCGGCGGGCCTGTTCCTCCTGTCGGCGAGCCTGCTCCTGCAACATCAACATCAGAGCAGCAAAGTCTGGTGCTGATGATGCCGGAGCTGCTATAGACGGGCCGGCCTCCATGGTCGGTAGCTGACCTTCCGACGTCTGCGGCATTGCACCACCAAAACGCCTCTGGTCCGTCTCCTGCTGGCGTTGACTACGGGTACGGATACCCTCCGTGTCGTCCTTTGGCAGAATCGGCATGATTATCCACTCTTCTGACACCAATTGTTACGAGCTTGGGGTTCGTTACAATAAAAACAGCCGATTAAACAACCAAAACTGACACTTTAATTTATGACACTAATTAGCACTTTAAAACACACTAATTATAAAACACAATCGCACTACTGAACACTTCACTTCACTATAATTCGCAGTTGAAGATCGCTCTCGAAGTTATCGTTTGTATCGCCAATTCAATACTGACTGCCGTCGCCGGATGTCCGCCCTTTATATACCGACAGTCATTTCCAGAACCCTCTTGTATGGAAACCTCTTTAAAGTTCAGGCACACACAGGTCCCGACCGACCAGGTGTCTAAACATCGAGAATGTTCTAGCACGTAAATGCCTGCTACTGGATACTAGATGACGCCAGCAGCACGCAAGTGTCTGCTACTCGATACTAGATGGCAGCACGTAAATGTTTCGCTACTTGAAACTAGATGGCGTTAGCAGTACGCAAATGCCGCCATGTACCCAACATTAATTCTGGCGCGTAACAATATCAACCAGTTTCACCATGTCTACTACACCCTAGATTGTCCTATGGAGCAGGACTAGCATGTTTCCAAGCATTCTTATCTTGAATATAATCATCTAATTTGTAATATGCTTGTTCACAAAGTGTGTATTTTACACACGTTTTAAATTTTCTTTCATTTAATTCTAATATTTCAGAAGGAATTTTGTTGTAACATTTAATACAGTACCCCATGAAAGATGTTCGTACTTTGGATAATCTAAAAAATGGTTGATCTAGTTTATTTCTATTTCTAGTATTAAGATTATGTCTATCACTAATTTTGCTAAAGAGATGTCGATTTTTCCTTACATGCATAATATTTTCATAGATGAATTGACAAGGGACTGTCATAATGTTAATCTTTTTAAAGAGTTCCCTAAGAGAATCGCGGCGACGAAGATTATAAATGGCTCTGACAGCACGCTTTTGTAGAATAAATATGGATTCAATGTCAGCAGCTCGACCCCACAGCAAAATACTATACGACATAATGCTGTGAAAGTAACTAAAATAGACCAAACGCGCGGTTTCTATATCTGTTAGCTGTCTTATCTTTCTAACAGCATAAGCGGCTGAGCTTAGCCGCGCCGCAAGAGATGTTATGTGAGGTCCCCATTGCAATTTCTCGTCTAAAGTGATTCCCAGGAAAACCGTCTGATCAATAAATTCCAGTTTTTGTCCATTCAATATGATTTCACATTCGTTACTTTTAACATTAGGTAAAAAAAAATTTAATACATTTGTTTTTTTTTTCATTTAATACTAAGTTGTTTGCCGTAAACCAATCTTGAACCTAGTGAATAGAGTAATTGTCATCATCAAGGTTTTGTGACCGTCGGTCTATTTTAAATATCAATGATGTGTCATCAGCAAATAACACCATCTTTGGTTCATTTTGAAGTAATTGGGGCAAATCGTTTATATATGCTAAAAAGAGGAATGGACCTAATATTGAACCTTGCGGAACGCCCATTGCCATTTCAGACCCTAGTGAGTTTACACCGTTTACCTGTACTTTAACCTGTCTGTCTTTCAAGTATGATCCAATCAAATCAAGGGATGTATTCCTAATCCCATAATGCTCAAGTTTCAACAAAAGTGTCTCATGGTTAACGCAATCAAACGCTTTCGAGAGGTCACAAAAGATTCCAATGGCGTCTTGTGAATCCTCCCAGGCGTTAAAGATGTTCTTTATTAGGGTGACACCAGCGTCAGTTGTACAACGCCCTTTAGTGAAACCGTACTGTTGTTCGTGAAAGATGGAATTCTTATTAAAATGTAGTAACATCTGGTTAAGCATTAACTTTTCAAACACCTTACTGAGAACCGGCAGGATTGACACCGGCCTGTAATTGTTGGGTTCTTGACTATCACCGGATTTAAACAGTGGAACGACTTTACTGTGCTTCATGAGATCAGGAAATACTCCCTGGTCTACACTAGAGTTAAATATGTGAGCTAAGTAGGGAGCAATAGTTTCAATAACAGATCTACAGACTTTTACAGACATTCCCCAAAGATCTTCTGTTGATTTAATTTTAAGATCTTTAAAAGCCTTTATAATGGCTAAGGGGTTCGTATGTTGAAACTTGAACTCTGATGGGCATACCTTGACATTCTTCCTTAAAAAGGCAGCAGAGAGCGCGGGTGACGAGTTAAGAGCTTGTGTAGTTTTACGTGGAATATCAGCAAAGAAGTTTTCAAACTCCTGAGCTACCTCTGCATCTGAGTATTTAGTTTCACGCTTTTTCTTCCTACCTGTTTCATTATTTATTATTTTCCAGGTGGTTTTTATTTTTAGATTTTATTTTATTGCTAATAAACAGAGCTTTAGCTATTTTGCATACACTTTTAAATGTTTTTGAATATTTTGCAACATACTTATGAAAGCTTATGTTATTCACGTGTTGCTTTAGGCCATATAGTTCGTATAGCTTTTCTCTACTTATTCGAATGCCTGGAGTCGCCCAATCACTGAATATAAACTTAGTGTAAATACTTTTAGGCTTAATTGGAAAATTATCATTAAATTGAGTGTTGAGTAATGAAAAAAATTTGGTATAAAACACATTTGAGTCTTCTATGTTATTAAAATTTTGAACACATAATTTACTGGCCAAAGTACTATTAAGTTTTTCTAAATTTTTATCTGTTATTGGTCTAAATTTAATTTGAATTTTTTGTAAAGGTATGTTGGTGCAAAACATTATTGTTTGTCCACTGTGATCAGAGGGCAACTTATTCACAATCTCTTTATGTAAATAATCACAATTACAAAATATGTTGTCTATGCAAGTCGCAGACGAAAGTGTTCAAAAAGGGTAGGTTCAAAAAAAACATTTGATAAATTAAATGATTTAAATAGAATCAATAATCTGATACTATTCGAGTTAGTTTCTAATAAGTTAATATTAAAGTCGCCACATATAGTTATTGATTTATTGCTAGTACAAACTTTTTTTAACACATCTTCCATTACAGAATCAAACACAGATAGATTCTGGTAACTTGGAGGTTTGTAGACACATACAACAACATGCTTATCTAGCTCAACACAGGACAATTCAATGGTGTGTTCAACCGACAGCTTAACAATGTCTTTTCTTTCTTTAGATTTAATGTAACTTTTAATTAAAATAAGTGATCCTCCATGTATCATACATTGTCGGCTGAAATGGCTTGCTACACAATAATTTTCAAAATTAAGAGATCCTAGTTACTTTTAACCAATGTTCAGTTAAGCAAACTACATCAAACTTGGTCTTTTCTAAAAACATTTCTATTTCAAGTAATTTGGAAGAGCAACCTTGAATATTCTGATTAAACAATTTTAAAGTGTGCTGCCCTCCCTTAGGATTTTTACCATGAACTATATTACTACTGCTAGAAGATACCTTGTTCCTATTCACATATAATAATTGGTTATTAGAAGAGGTAGCTTCTGTTGTCTTGCAGTTCAGTTTAAAGAATTATCCGGAGCGATCTCCACAGCTACAATTGAGGAGTCTAAAATGTCTTTATAGGTTCCATCAGGAAGAGAATACTCTATCTGATGGGTAGAGGCCTCCATGAATGTTGATATTTTAAGTGGGTCCTCCTTCGTACAACACAAAGAATCATAAAAATAAGTCCCTACGCTGTTAGAGCAACTAGACAACACAGGCTCGTCACTTAACCTAATCTTTGTTATATTAGCTATAACCTCGTTAATATTATATGCTATCAACATAGCAATCATATGTCTACATTTACCAGACAGAGATAAAGCTCCCTGAGTTAATTTAAAACCACTAACAAACTTATTAGTGTCAAAATACAATAATTTGTCACTATGACAACATGTCAGCAAGTGAATAGTATTATTCAGCTTTAAAATATGCTTGTTTTGATCATCTGATAAACTATCGGAATAAGGAAAAGCACATAACATCAGCTTTCCTATGTTTAACTTTAATAAGGAGTCAACACTATCCACTATGTCCTTTCTGGTAATACCAGTACTATTCCCTAATAGAAGAACCATTGATGAATAATCATCAAGATTTGTATTTATAATTCTTTTAACCATTTGTTTAAGACTTATATTATGATAACTATGGTTGGTAAAACTATGGCTTAAGTAGTTATGTAGTATTTTTCCAAAGCCAGACCCTAATTCATCACAAAAAATATAGATTTATTTCCTGGTATTTTGACACATGTTTCTAATGGAAGAGCCAACACTGGTGGAGACATGTCTAGTTGGGGCTGGGGAGATGATGGCTGGTTTACACAGCTGCATGAAAGATTATTAGTCAGAGACTAGTATCTTTCAGCATTGTACTTCACCAAGTCCAATAGTTCCCCAGCCTCAAACAAGCGCTCACTCAGTTGTTGTTGTGAGGTCTCATATTTTTCATAAATATTTTTCAGCAAGTACTCCTTGTATAGTATATCATTTTGGAAGCACTGAGTATCTTTATCATATTGTTCCCTACATTGGTCCAGCTCTTCAGTGCAAAGTTTCAATCTATTTGTAAGGCTGACTCGGTCCTTTCTAAGTAAAATGTTAAATTTTAGATAGAATCTATAGATCACATCCAAATTCATACATTGTGATATCACTTAGTTCCAAAAATTTTTAAATGCACTTACGAGTTTTGCTGCAGGCACAACATCTTTTCATAGGCATGGTCGAGAAAATCCAATTCACAAAGCAAAACAATAAAGTCCAAATTCTCAGCCAGAGGTCAGTCGATGATAGCGGTAATATCGGAATCCAAGTAAAAGCCAGGTCAGTCGGGAACAGAAATAGTGTAACAAGCCGGGTCGTCATTGAAAATTAACAAAATACAATAAACGCATCCGTTCACTTCAGAAGAAAATAAACGGATTGTGAGATTTGAAAACAAACAGTTAATGTCAATGTCAATAACACAACGTTTCATTCCTAAATGAGTGACTATTTTTGACTATAAATAATTAACATATTCTACTCAATGGAAGTCAATTAGTAATAATCTATTATTAAAATAAGTAAATAAATTACAAATTTTTCATTTACTTCTTTTTTGTTCGCTATTTTATAAGTTTTTAAGTGTCTGCTGAAGAGAATGTAAATACTGAAAGTCTGCGTGAAATGAAATAAACACATGTCAATGGTGTTGTGTTGTAGCCATAACCAAAAAAAGAGCCAGTAATACCAGTCTAATAAAAATAGTTTTATTTAAATTTTTAAATAGCACCATCTACTGTTCAGAGCAACAAACTTTTTGAAGATTCTATCAGGTTGTTCGAAGTTATGACACCATGGACGCCACCGCCAGTATCGGACGAATTACTGGCCGGTAAACAGCGAGTACGCGCTCCCGCCAAAATTAACTACTTTCGGAACGTAAAATACTTAATTCGTGAATGATTAATTTTTTCTAAAAACGGTTGCGAAGAGTTTTTGAACCTGATTTTCGTTTTTCTTCTTTTGTTTGTTTTCGTGATTGTGGATAGGTGTGATGTACTTAACTTGGACAGGTGAGTCTTATGGTTTTAATTACAAATTGATACTCGTAATCGCACACATACATACTTATGCCGGTTATTTTAATTTTACAAGAGAAATATGTGATGTCAAAGTCAAAGTTAAATGATTTATTTCAATTAGACCATTAAAGGCAAGTGACTCTAGTCGTCCGTTCGTAAAAGGTAGATTCATATGGAGAAGAACGGACAAGAAACTCCGTAGTTACTCTTTTCTAATTATAAGCTTACACAGATTACAGCAGCCTAGCAGCTTTGCTTTTACAGTATTTGCATACATTAATCAATTGTATGGACATAATATGTGAGGACGGTGCTCCCAAAATAACACTTATATTCTACTGGCTTACACTTGGCTGGCTACTGCTGGCTTATATATACCTGGTTTATTATGACATTGTACATGACATTTTTGTAGTATATATTTTAATTATTATTTTTACCTCTTTTTGTTTTTTGTTGACGTTAATTTTTTATTTTTTGACATTTATGCAATCAATTAATGTAATTATATTTTAATTTTTAATATCTACGACATTTTTTTAATGAATTTTGTACGCCTTCTGTCTGGCATAACATAGCGCGCTTTTATTTTATTTTTATAATAACCATTTATTTGTACCTTTGTTAACAAATCAATAAATGACTGTTGACTTACTACTAATAGGTAGGTACACGACACAGAGGTAAAATTAATAAGTTTGCTAGTAAGGGGATATAGTACTCATATATTTACAAATTTTGCAGCTATTGATTTATATAATTAACAACTAAACAAAGCAGCATCAAAATAATCCAACAATTCCAAAATAAAGCAGGTACTCAGGGTTGCTGTCAATGCACCCTGGTACATAAGAAATGACGACCTTCACCGTGACCTTAGAATGGGATTCGTCACCACCATTATTCAAAGAATTGCTGAAGCCCAAGAACACAGACTTCATCGACACGAATGTTGAGGCAATTCAGCTGCTAGACAACACAGACTTAGTGCGTAGGCTAAAAAGAACTAAACCTTTTGAATAAGTGTAGCGTAGTGTAGTATAGTGTACAAAGCGAGTGACTAATAGCATGGGGTCCCAACACGAAGAAAGAAATTTTTTTAATTTTTCTAATAAATAATAATAGATGACGAGACATGTATCGATTTTTATTGAAGTTTGTGTAAAAATATATTTTTTCTTTTTAATGGTCTTTAGAATAGTATGTTCTTATTTAATAACCTCCCCTAAGTCTAAATTATGGAATAATGGGCTTCTTACTCAACTTTGGAAGATTATTGGAACGAATCATTTAAAATCCGTACATTATGTAGCAATAGATGGCGCTTTTCGAAATTTTAGAGTTTGCTATTCAACTCATTCATTAAATTAAATACTACTACTCGGGCGAGTTGCTTGGTAGCTGCCTCGAATGACGTTTGTGCAAAGTGCAGTGTTCAAAAAAAATTTTGTTACCGTTTCATATTCTTTTACGAAAATTATTATTTTGTTTTTTTTTTTTTAAACATGTACATGTAGGTTTATTATTAAATCGAATGTATGAATCTGTATTAGTTATCTTGCATTTACCAACACAATATTTCGTCGTTACAAATTTCAAATCTCCTATGTGTAAAAAGTAACTTTTCGAGAAAAACGAAATAAACTTACTGCTGTAAAAAAATCTTAGAAAATATTTTAATTCCCTTGGTTATAAAGAAAAATTAAGTAATTCCGATGTATTGAAATAGAAATAATTTTATATCATTAATAAAAATGGACTAATTATATAATTTTAATTATTTTTCTACACATGGGTGATTTAAAGTTGCAACTTTTTGTCACATAAGTGGTTTTTAGAGAATATTAAAACATTACAGTTGAAATGCAACTAGGTACTATCATTATTATTTCGTGTTTATTAAATCAGTTATGCATATATATATATACTATTTTAACAGCGTGACAAAATCTTGTACATTATACCTAGGTACTGAACTGAATTATAATTAAATATTTTGTTTTTATGTTCCTGAAATAAACGAGATCGAGTCATAAAACGGATGATAATCTTTATCAATCAAACTTTTTAATTCTTGCAAATGTTTGTATTATGCTTTTGCTTTCTATGATTTTGAGGGGCTGTTGATATAGTTGCTGTGGTAGTATCCACGACTAGCTCTTCGCTGTGGTAAGATGGTCCATTCGTCAGGATGTCGCAATTTACATAAAACAGACCCATCTGGCAAGTATTTCAGTCCTCGTATATCGAACACAACTGGATCACCTTTTTTCTTACCTGGTCTTATAGACATGAAGTTGGATTCTAATAATAATAATAATAAAAACTAAGTCGAACGAATGGCTCAAACGAGGCGAATTGTTTCCAGAGACAGAGGGTTTCATGCTGGCCATACAGGATCAAATAATAGCCACTCGTAATTACAGGAAATATATCATGAAAGACCAAAATCAGCCGACTGATTCGTGCAGACACTGCAACAGTGCCTCTGAAACTATCCAACACATAACAGGAGCATGTAAATCACTAGCACAAACCGATTATAAACACCGCCATGATCAAGTCGCTTCAATTATACACCAAAATTTAGCATATAAATGTAAACTCGTTAGTGAAATTATACCGTACTATAAATATAAACCAGAAACAGTTTTAGAAAGTAAAGATTACAAAATTTATTGGGACCGAACAATAATAACAGACAAAACTATTCATTACAACAGACCTGATATTACAGTTCACGACAAAATCAATAAAACTGTATATTTGATAGATATAGCAATACCCAACTCACACAATATTCAAACCACAATATCCGAAAAGCTCAGTAAGTACCAAGATCTCGCCATAGAAATTAAAACCCAATGGAAATCTCAAACCGTTCATATTGTCCCCATAGTTCTTTCGTCCACGGGCGTAATACCAAAATCTCTTACACAAAGCCTGAATACTTTACAGATGCCAACTCATACTCTTTACATGCTCCAAAAAGCCACCATTCTTAACACCTGTCGCATCACTCGAAAGTTCCTGACTTCTTCAACACTTTCATCCACCTTCTCAATTTAAATTCCCCCTTACATACTTGGCTCTGACCCGTGTGTAAGGTCATATCCTCTCTAAAAAGAGAAGCAAAATAAAGAACTCACTATATTAATAATAATAATAATAATAGCCTTTATTTAACAATCTTTCTTAAAATGTAGTTACAGTAATTTAATTGTTTGACACCGGTCCGTAAAGATTGTCTTGCTGCCCAGCATAGGCCTCCCCTAGAGTTCGCCAACGAATGCGATTCTGCGCTTGTCTTTTCCAAGTATGTCCTGCTATTTTTTTTAAATCGTCTTCCCATCTACGACGCTGTCTCCCTTTCCTTCTTTTGTGTTGTCTCGGGCACCACTCTGTTACATCCTTAGACCATTTATCCTTCTTGCTCCTAATCATATGTCCTGCCCACCTCCATTTTAGTTTTTTAATACAATAAGTAACATCTGTGATTCTAGTTTCCTTCCTTATAGTTTCAAGTTTTATTCTATCTTTTAATTTGATGCTAAGCATGCTTCGTTCCATACTGTGCTGGCAGGTTTCTAATTTATGTATGTTTTGATTAGTTAAGCTCCAGGTTTGGCATCCATATGTCATGACAGGCAGAATACACGAATTAAATATTTTGTTCTTCGCTCTTAGTGGTACCAGTGGGTTTTTCATTATCTCCTTGAGAGACCAGTACCTTTTCCATGCCAAAGTGACTCTGTTGTTAATTTCTTTCGTTGTTAAGTCTATTGGAGATATGATCTGTCCGAGGTACGTGTATTCCTTCACATATTCAATGGTATTTCAGTTAACAGTTATAGGGATGCTTTCCGAGTTCGACATTAATTTGGTTTTCGCCGTATTCATAGACAGTCCTACTTTGTCACTTTCATACACCAGTTGTTCTAACATTTTTTGTAAGCTTTTTGAATCTTCGGAAATTATTATTAGATCGTCTGCAAATCTAAGATGGTTTAGTCGCACTCCATTGATATTTAATCCGTAGCTATCCCACTCTAAACGCCTAAACACGTGTTCGAGAACAGATGAGAAGAGTTTGGGTGACAAAGGATCACCTTGTCTTACTCCTCTTTTTATCGGAAAAATTTCTCCATCTCTTTCAGTTCGTACTTTTGCTTTCATGTTCTTATATATGTTGGTAATCAATCGAATATACTTTTTCTCCACTCCTTGAGTTTCTAAGGCTTCCCAAATTTTTGCGTGTTTTAATGAGTCGAACGCTTTATTATAATCCACGAACGCCAGGTAAAAGGTAATATTGTATTCATTACATTTCTGGATTATTTGTTTTATGGAGTGGATGTGATCTATTGTTGAGAACTCACTACGGAAACCTGCTTGTTCCTTGGGTTGGTTTTCATCCAAAGTCTTTGTTAAACGATCTAGTATTACTTTTGAAAACACTTTGTACACATTGGACATCAAGCTGATGGGTCTGTAGTTGGCTATATCATCTTTTTTCCCTTTTTTGTGTAGTAATATAATAGTTGATATAGTCCACTGTTGAGGTATATATTCTGAGCGCAAAATTTCATTGAATAACTCTGTGATAGTGTTTAACGTTACTTCGGATGATCCTATCAGCAGTTCATTAGATATATAATCTCCTCCAGGCGTTTTTCCTTTTTTTTGTGATTTGATAGCCTTATTGACTTCATCTCTCAGTATACAGGGGGTCTCTTCTTCGTCGATTTTGGCAAAATTTACTAGCTGATTGGATTCCTCTATTGTTGCGTCGTCATTATATAATTCGCGGTAATATTCTGTTGCTACTTTTATAATTTCGATTCTATTTGTGTTATTTTTCTTGTTTCTGTGGTGTTTCATGTTGTCGATCCAAGTTAGATTGTCTCTTAATTCGACCCATGCTTTCTTGACTCCGCCTGATCCTTCTATATGGTAATTTAGTGTTTCGGTTCTTACTTTTTCTCTGTGTTTTCGTATTTGCAGGTTTATTTCTTTGCTCAGATTTGTTATTTCTTTTCTGTTGTTATTCCTGTCTATTATCAAAGATTTTCTTTGCATGATCAATTTCCTTGCTTCTGGACCGAGTTTGTCTTTGTCCTCTCTTGTTGTTCTCATTTTCCTTTCGGTTTCTTTTAATTCTTTTTCTAGAGCGTCATACTTAATTTGAACTTCTTTAAGATTACTTATTTTTTCTAAATTAGTGTCTAAGTCCTCTAGAATGTTGTCCGGGATTGGTAAAGGTATTGGTTTCGTATTGTAAATATTTTTTCTTGCTTTTTTTGGTTCTCGTGTATACAGTTGTCCTCTAAGTAGTCTGTGATCTGTGTTGTAGTTAAATTGGTTGATGATATCTATATTTAAGAACAATCTTGGTTTGTTTGTGGTAATGTAGTCTATTTCGTTTCTTATCTTGCCATTTGGTGATAGCCATGTCCATTTCCTATTAGGATTCCTTTTGTAGTAGCTGTTCATGATATGTAGGTTGTTTTCCAACGCGAAGTTCATCAGTCTTTGCCCATTGTCGTTCCTTTTGCCTGTTGTATGTGGTCCGAGTACTTTTTCCTCGTTGGTTCTTCTCTTTCCTATTTGTCCATTGAAGTCACCTAATACAATTATGGTTTTATACAGAGATGGCATTATTTCGTTGAGTTTGTTGTAGAAATCGTGTTTTATTTCTTCTTTGGCGGTATCAGTCGGGGCATATATTTGAACAATTGAAGATGGTTGTTTATAGCCAGGTAATTTAATATTCAAAACTGCTATTCTATCCGATATGCCTCGAAACTCTATTATTTCGTTTTTGAGATATTTTTTTACCATAAATCCTACTCCATGAAGGCCAGCTATTACGTTTTTGTAATAAAATATGTATTTATCATGTTCTTCCGTTTTCTCTTCAGCTCTCCTCACTTCGCTTAGGCCTAAAATAAAAACTTGCCTGCAATTATTGAAGCTGTAGGAACCGCCCTAAAGTCGCCGATATCATTAAATAATATTGTTTCGGTGCACAGAGTGCCCCACGCACATCAGCAAAATACAAGACCTAAAAATGTAATCCTTAAGTTTACTTCTCGCCTACATAGGGATAACTTGCTTGGCGCCTTCCGTAAGGCTGGCTCACTGAAGACCGACCAAATCGGTATTGCTGGCACGCCCAATAATATCTATTTTAATGAGCACTTGACTTTGAGAAGGAAGCTATTATTTCGCAAAGTTCGTGATATCGCAAAAAAACATAATCATAGATATGTTTGGATCAATAATGGTACCATATTGGTGCGCGAGCGCGAGGGTGCCAGTGCATTCGCAATACGAGGTGAAAACGATATTGACAAAATTAAAACAACATCAGCGGGATAATTGCTTCGTTCTTTTGTGTCTTTTGGGTTTTCTCTGCCAAATATTTGATTTTATTCTTATTCATCTAAAATATATGTTGCCTATGATAAAACATTGCTCAATTTTTCTTCTGCATGCCTTATTAATAAGTTTAAAATATCTTCAGGATTTAACTTTAGTACTACACAATTTCATTATAATTATAATGGTTGTAATTAATTATTTAATTCTAATGATAACTATAATTGTTAAATGGGACTCAATTTTTGCTTTTATGTTACATTTTAATCCATTGTATCTGTGTAAAAATACTGTTACTGTCTTTTGTGAGTGCGACCAAAGACAGTCGGATTTCCTCTTTCAAATTGTAAAGTTTTTGAGCTTCCGCGATTTAATCATACGTGAACCTATTCGGGTTAGCAATTTGACGATATTTGAACTTATACCTTCATACATACTTATTGTTATACACGAACTTATTGTAAAGAGTTACAGTAATGGATAGTAGTGATAACATATCTGTTTATTACCAGAATTGCCGAGGCATGAGAACTAAACTTCAATCCCTGTCTGTTAATATCTTATCGTCTTCTTATGATGTGATAGTCTTAACTGAGACTTGGCTTGTACCTGATATAGCTAGCGCTGAGTTTGTGGATCCTCGATATGATGTTTATCGTTGTGACCGCGATCGCGTTGCTACAGGAAGGCGAGATGGTGGCGGGGTATTAATCGCAGTATTGCGGGAACTAAGGTCTTGTCTATTTGACAATAATCGTCGCAACAACCTCGCCTGCATTGAGCATCTCATGGTTGCGTTACCGAGCAAAAATGATTGCTCTAAAATACACGTTATTAGTGCAGCATATATCCCACCGTGGGCTGCGACTGATCTCTATAGCTCATATCTGGACATACTCCTGGACTCCTTGAATGAGCCTAATATTTTATCTATTATTATAGTTGGAGACTACAATCTTCCAGATATTTCATGGAAGGAGGCCCATGCTGGTGACACGCTAAAGTGTTCTGGTATGATTTGCATTGGATCATCCCCAATATGCTCGCAGTTGCAACACCTTATGTCAGCAATGGATGCCTACCAATACAATAGCATACCAAATAATACTGGAAAAATCTTGGATCTGTTCATATCTAATACCTTCAGCTCCGTAAGTTCTCCTCCAGACCCACTTCTGCCCATAGATCCTTACCATCCTCCGTTTGTTGCAATATCCTCTATAAGTGTAAATACGCAAACCCTAAAACGAAAGCCCATGAGGAAATATGATTTCCGTAAGGCCAAGTACGAAATTATTAACAAACGGATTGATGAAGTTGAATGGTCGACTCTGCTGGGTAATCTTCCATCGGAGGAAGCTGTAGAGACGTTTTATGAGATATTACACGATATAGTTGAACCGAATATCCCCCAGGTCAAGTCTCGGGCACTTGACTTTCCTGTTTGGTTTTCCCGCCAACTTATTAAGACCTACAAAAAGAAGCAACGCCTCTGGATCAAGTGGAAGAAATTTGGGAACATTAAAGATTACAACATGTATTCAGAGTATCGAACGTTGTTTAAGGAGACATGTAAGAGCTGTTACTCCACTTACATTAAATCTGTTGAGGATAATATTACGACTAATATAAAATATTTTTGGACATATATCGCTAATCGTAAAGATAAATCAGGCGTGCCTTCTACGATGCAATACCATAGCCTAAAGTCTAGTGCTCCTGACGAGATTTGCAATATGTTCTCAGATTTCTTCTTGTCAGTTTTCGAACCCGCATCTCCCTCACTGTCGACATGGACCCCGCCAGCACACTGTGACATCAAAGCCAGTTTGGTTGACAGCTTGCATATCGAAGAATCTAAAATACTCTCAGAGTTGAAACAACTTGATCCCTCTAAAGGAGCTGGCCCCGATGGGTATCCAGCTGTGTTTTTCAAGGCAACTGCTGGTAGTATCTATAAACCATTATTTGTAATTTATAATAAGTGTTTAAGTGAGGGTGTGTTTCCTGAGGTATGGAAAAAAGCTAACATCACGCCCGTTCATAAGGGTGGCTCTAGACATAATATTGAACAATATCGCCCGATCTCGATTCTGTCGACCTTGTCAAAGCTTTTTGAAAGACTAGTACATAATGAGATCTACCCTATTCTACATAATCTTCTAATCCCTGAACAACATGGTTTCGTCAAACAACGGTCTACTCTATCCAATTTGATGATCTTCAGTAACTTCCTTTTCGAAAATATTGATGCACGTCTACAAATTGATGCGATTTACACAGATTTCAAGAAAGCCTTTGACAAGGTCGATCACGAGATCTTACTTAGTAAAATCGCATTTAATGGCATACGGGGAAATTTACTCCGCTGGTTCTCTTCTTATGTTAAAAATAGGACTCAGAGGGTGGTAGTGAATGGATATCAGAGTGATTATGTGCCGATAACATCTGGAGTTCCGCAAGGCTCAATCTTGGGTCCACTCTTATTCATTATTTATATAAATGACATTGGGAAGTGCTTTAAAAGTACAAAATTTCTCATGTATGCTGACGATCTGAAAGCCTTCAGGGTTATTAACACCAAGGAGGATTGTTTTATGTTTCAGGAAGACCTCAATAGACTCACAGAATACTGTCGTGACAACAAATTACACCTCAGCATTTCCAAGTGTCATTGTATAAATTTTACAAAAAACAAATCTGTCATCGGTTTTGAGTATAAGTTGTGTGAAACTGCATTGAATAACACATCCATTGTTAGGGATCTTGGTGTGCTGTTCGATAGTAAAATCTCCCTAAATCAACACGTTGAAAAAATAGTGAATAACTCTTTCAAGATGTATGGTTTCGTTATGAGAGCATCCGCCGAGTTCAAACGTCCTTCCACCTATCTTTATTTATATAAAACGTTAATACGTTCACAGCTTGAATATGCGGTTCCAGTCTGGAATCCGTTCTATCAGAAATACGTGGATGAGATAGAGAAGGTCCAGCGTAAATTTCTTCGTGCCATGTACTATAGATGCCACAAGATATATCCATCATATCAAACACTGCTAAAGAAGTATAACTTGTTAACTTTAGAATCTAGACGTAAACTACTTGAAGCCAATATTCTGTATAATATCGTCCACAATAACTTTGACTCCATTGAGCTTACAAGTAAGCTATGCTATACGGTGCCCCGCACTGTCAACATACGCAGTGTTCGAGCCGGAACACTGTTTGCTGTAAACAGTTGTCGCACTAACTCGGGATTACGGTGCCCTACTCGTCGAATGGTTGACACTTACAATAGTAATTTCGTAGACATTGATATTTTTATGTGCTCTAAATCTAAATTTAAATGTAAGGTACTAAAAATTTTATCTGCGCAGTGTAACTGTTAAGAATATTATAATAAATAAATTTCAAGACACCTTTTGTAATTCATTAATTGATAAGTTTGATTTAATGTAAGTGTAATTAGTAATAATTTGTGAGTCCCTCTATATTCTATAGTTTAATTTTTAATGTATAATTTAATTTAATATCTAATTTAATTTAATGTATAATTTAATTTAATGTATAATGTAATTTAATATATAATTTAATTTAATTTATTATTTAATACAATTTATAATTTGATTTAATGCATGTTTTTTTTGCTTGTTCTATAACATTTTATTGAATGCATCTGAATGTTTTAACAAACGCTATAAAAAAATAATTTGTATTTTATATTTGTTTGTCCAGCGGCATTTTCTGCCGGTATTATTGGATGTTAATATGTGGATAATGCAGTGGGCTGCAATATTGTAAACGCTCGTTTAATGTATTTTTTTTTTTTGTTAATATGTATATTGCAGCTGTTTGTTGTCCCAATAAATAAAATAAAAATAAAAATAAAATAAAATATCCCATTGTACGGTTTCCAATGCATTTTCTAATTCGAGTAGGGATTCTTTGGATTTTAAGGTTCTTGTGTTTAGTGTGGCTATATTCAGTCTTGTTCTTAGTTTTTGGTTATTTTTTTCGTAGTAGTGTATGTTAGGATTCTTGGGTACATTTACTGTAGGCTCTTGGGGGGTATGGTCTATCTCCCCGCGGTGACCAACCGTATTGGGGATCAGTTTGTTTTTTGTTATAGTTGTTATTTCTATATTTAGCTTCACGTTTCCGGTGTCAGACAATTCCTATGCCTTATGAGGTTGTATTTGTTTCTCTGACAGTGAGAAAGATCTGGCTCTCATGTATGCAAATGCATCAGTTTTGTGCATTTTAGACATATTTTTCCCCTCTGTGGTGTAAGGTTGATTTTGTATGTTCTTGGGTGACATAGAAATTTCTCTTTTTCTCTTTTCGGCTTCAAGTTTTCCTCGTACAATAAGTTTATTATTCTTGATGAATGCTTCGTTTCCTTTTAACCTTTCTTCTTTTAGTTGTTGCCGTAGATTTTTACGTAGTTCAATCGTTTCTTTTGAGAAATCTTCGGTAATATAAGTTTTATGTGGCAGTTTTGCTTTATTTTTCAATATTTCTGCTTTCTTTTGATATGACGTAAACGAGATAAGTATGGGTCTGATTTTACTTTCTTCTTGTTTTCTTCCCAACCTAAAGTAATTATTTATTTCAAATTTTTCAGTTTTAACATTCATCTTTAGTAAAATATCCGTTATTATCTTAAATAACTCAGCATGATTATTCTCAGTTTCCTTGACACCATGTAGTATTATATTATTCTTCTTGTTCATCTCTTCTAAATATTTGACTTTTCTATTCAATGTTTGCACTTCAGATTTTAGGTGTTTATTTTCTTCCAATAATGGTTGTATTTTAACATCTATAGCATGCATTAAGGTATCAGTTATATTCTGTGTAATCGTTGTTGTTTGTTTTTCCAATTCTATTTTCATCAATTGGAATAATTGAAGCATTTCCTCCGACATACCTTTATTATCCATAGTGCAATAACTAAACGTATCAGTGTATGTGTATCCGAACGTTAATGCTTCGTACGTTATGTTGGTATTACTGCGATTCTTTACGTCACTGAGACGTGCCAAGTGTCAAGTTGATAATAAAATTGATGTTTACAATGAAAATGTTAAAGGAATTCTAACCTTCAAACTGTGTTATTGTTGGTGGTATTTTCCAATCTAATCCGATTTTTAGTGTATTTTTGTCACAATTCCAATTATTTCGACTTTGGTGTAGTGATGTTTGCCAATTCGGATTGATATTTGCTGGTTTTCACTGGTTATTAAATAAGAAACTCGGGAGCACATTTAAAACACTGTTACTCTTATGACAGCCGGAAACGTCGTCAAAATAAAATAATTCCGATGTATTGAAATAGAAATAATTTTATATCATTAATAAAAATGGACTAATTATATAATTTTAATTATTTTTCTACACATGGGTGATTTAAAGTTGCAACTTTTTGTCACATAAGTGGTTTTTAGAGAATATTAAAACATTACAGTTGAAATGCAACTAGGTACTATCATTATTATTTCGTGTTTATTAAATCAGTTATGCATATATATATATATACTATTTTAACAGCGTGACAAAATCTTGTACATTATACCTAGGTACTGAACTGAATTATAATTAAATATTTTGTTTTTATGTTCCTGAAATAAACGAGATCGAGTCATAAAACGGATGATAATCTTTATCAATCAAACTTTTTAATTCTTGCAAATGTTTGTATTATGCTTTTGCTTTCTATGATTTTGAGGGGCTGTTGATATAGTTGCTGTGGTAGTATCCACGACTAGCTCTTCGCTGTGGTAAGATGGTCCATTCGTCAGGATGTCGCAATTTACATAAAACAGACCCATCTGGCTAGTATTTCAGTCCTCGTATATCGAACACAACTGGATCACCTTTTTTCTTACCTGGTCTTATAGACATGAAGTTGGATTCTAGTTCTTCATAATTAAGAAAGAAGTCACAGTGGATTGATTTTACATCGTAAGGATTTCTTGGTCGAGCTTGCTGCAATCGAGCTACATAGTCACTCGGTGCATAAATGGGGGGTTTAATGTACTGTTCAATTGTTGAATGGACACTATCAACTTCCATCATGGTATGACCTTTTTTCCAAATACAACTGCTCAACACTAAGATTCATTCTTTGCGAGACATCACTTACAGCACTGGACAAAATCCGGTTTCGATTTTGATGGCCACACCCATCAGAAATTACAGTGACTTGTTCAGTTTCCGGCGCTAGGTTTGCTATATAATCGATTAAGCAAGAAGTAAACTCATTTGCGGATACGCCCCCATCAGCTTCATGCCAAAAGTAAATAGTTACTTTTCTCGTCTTGCAGTCATAGACAGTGAAGTTATGGCATTTCAACTTTAGTTTATAATATAAAGAGCTGGCCAAAAGCTTAGGTGCAACCAGGACACTCTGCACATCCACTGTGATTACTACCACCTTTTCGTTCGCCGATTCTATGGCATCTTTTTTAGCTTGGCGCGCTTCATTCTTTTTAATTATGTGATCGTCATACTCGTTTTGTGAAATATTACCCGCTTTTAAACTGCAACAAGTATCACACTGATCTTTGCGTGGATGATGAATTGCTATATTATCCTGTTTTAGAACTCTTAGGAAAGTCGGTCTGCTTGCTGCTTGGTAACTGTGTTCCCTACACCATTCCACGAAAACGTCATGTATATATTTTTCAGACCTAAATGTTGACTCAACATACAGCTTGCTGGAACTCGCTCGGCAATAATGACAGTACTTTAGGAATCAAGTCTATCCAAATTTTATTTTTTGTGTTACGTGTGTATACTTTGGTACCAGTGCAGCACTCGATGTATTCTCGCTGTCAAGTGTGGGTGAATTATCAAAACGAAGATCTTCATTAACCGTGTCAGATTCTTTTGTCCAGCGCTTAAAACTGTCTTCACCTAAAGATAGCGTATTTAAAAAAAAACAGTCTACATACCCGAACCTTAGTGCACTTTTCATCGCAAGTGTTCAAAAAAATATCATGGCGACTTCCTTTTTTCACTGAAGTCTGATCTTTGCGGCGACGACGTCTAATTAATCTACGAACAGCAGCAGTCCTCGCGAACGTTTTCTTTTCGGCCCATGTTTTAAGGTCCCAGAAATATGAATGAATAGCTTTATGATCTTCTTCCGTAATGGATGCACACAAGAATGAGTTTTTATGTTTTGAATCGGTGTTCAATTTTGTGTGAGAACATCGAGGTTTTATTTCTCTTTTTGGTTTTTCAACGCAGGATTTCCCATCATCGCTCTTCTTAAATCCCATGAAGGACTTACCTAAAACTCTAGCTTTTCTATTTAATTGCACAAAGTTTTCTTTAAACCTGAAACGGTGTTCAATTTCCTCGTGTGTCGGTAGTATATTTTCTAAAGAGCTTGGCTCACTCGTTCTTTATGCCATCAATGGGACTTCATCTTCACTATCAGATAAAGACAACTGCCGTTTTCTTTTTTTTGAGGGCAGTACCCAGTGTGGGTCTTGCACTCTATAATCGCTCCCAAGTGAGAGAATGGTATCCAAGTCTGGAGATGGTAGCTTGGCAGGACGTACTGATTGTGATGATACGGAAATATTGATCAGATTTTCATTTGCTGCACTGCTGACTACCTCATTACTACCTTCTAAATTGGAATGTACGATAGCCCGCGTAGATATCATCAACGACTCCTCTTCGTCATCACTAATAAACAAGATTGGCATAATATCCGCAGTAGTTGATGGTGACAGCAACAGTGACGGCATCTCCGACATCGGAGATATAGATTCAACATTAAATTCTAAATCAAATGGCGTAATTAATGATTGCTCAAGATGTGGAGGTGATTTTGCCGATGTGGCGGCGGCGACAGAGACGGCACGGTCGGTATTATCGTCAACAAACTCAGATTGAAGCACTTAATTTATCATAACGCTAAGAAAGTGTTTACGCGCGACAAGTTGCAGCTAAACTGACGCGTGGCCCTGACCCAGGGAAGAATTTTTAGATTTGGTGCATCTATCTCACTTTATTTCGTGCGTGAAGTAATAATGTACTCTCTTTCTAGCCTAAAATAGGCGCGAAATTGTAAACTTGTAGTGTAGTGAGCGAATGATCACATACGATATTTTAAGTTGCAATGTTATGAAATAAAACTGTTACTAAAAAGTCTCATGTGTACATCAGACACAGGTCATTTTGATTTACAATTAAATGTAGGCTGACACTTGAGAGGTTTTAAAAATGATACGTAGTGTTTCGATATAATAAGATATTCACATGGAAGTTTTTGCTAAGTATGGGTATTCAAAATAGCTTTTCAAATATCTGCAAAACTCATTTTTGAGATCCGTCGATGACAACCCGCTAGTCTATTCTGTAAACAACTATTTCGATATCGAGCTTCACCTGAGTGACAAAACTCACAAAATGAGCTTTATTGCACACAACATAAAGGTCTTAATTTAAAACTCACCTCGGATTCGACTGTCGAGATACGAAAATGTTGTTACAGAATAGCACTACAGCAAAGCTTGAACCCCGCTTAAACAATTACCATTGATGATATGTTCGAAGATAAGATAAGATAAGATATATTTATTTGTCAAAAACATGTGTAGGTTAAATAATCAGTTGGAACGATTACAAAAAGAAAAAAAAAGTTACAACATGTTTTGCCTAGAAAGGCGTACAAATACAATAATACAAAAAATCAAAAATCGAATCGAATAATAATAGATTTGTATTTTGTTTTCAATTTCGTCACTTTCGGTAGCGTCGACGACGCCTACGTGGCGCTCGGGTCAATCCTTACTCAGGGTGCCGCTGACGCCGCGGTGGCGTTTTGAAATTTCGGTCCGCTGACGCTTTGGTGGCTCTTCACGAGTAGTACGCGACACCCGGCAGACTCTTATGAAAATAGAGATGGCAATGAAAGAATTAATTAACGCATATAAATGTCTTCAGACGATGTAACGAGAAGTTATTTTTCTCGTCCCGGTAATCTAGTTGATTATCCGAATGAAACATGTTTTTTTTTGCCGAAACCGAAGTTTTGGTTCTGATTCTGATTACAGTTTCGGTCGAAACCGAATCTTTCATTAAACGTGATGATAGAAGGGGTCTAGAGTACCTAAATAAAATGGAACGTTTTTACACTACGAACTATTTAATCAGACTGAAGAAAGAACAGGCTACAGCGGGTCTAAAAAGGCCACTTTAAGGCGCTAAGCGAATAATAAGGCTGTTTTGAGAATTGTTTTTTCTCGTAAAGTACCTGTAATAATGATTTGATATTTTGGTTTATATGTTTCTTGACTATATATGATCTACCTAAATTCTAAAGGAATACACGTTGCGAAGAAATTTTCTGAAGAGAAAAAAATACAAAGTTCGATCTGTCTTTTTGCCATTTTCATTTTCATGACAGCTCAAAATTGGTAGGATTGTTCAAAACACTATCATAAATGAAATCTAGAAAGGCCGCGTCGATCCGATACCTGGAAAAAAAATACTTAGGGTCAAAAGTCACAAAAACGTGTTTTTCGCGATTTTCAGCAAAACGGTATCTATCTATCTTTTAGGATTTGGTTTCCGCAATAGTCCTGTGGACCGTTGTACGAAATGTTGGACCATTGTACGTGAGCCATGGCGGCCGTTACTCCAACCAGCCAACCTCCCTCCAGAAACAGATTAGTTTTCCCGGTGTGTTCAAAACATCTGTAAGCGAGTTCTGTGACCCTGTTGTTTGACTCCGTATTTCGGTAACGCCTATGCACTCAAGGAGTACTTGCGATACCGTTTCCTCCTGTGTTTGTAGTGTAAGTGCCTGGTGATGGTCCCCGTCACCATCCGCAGGCTGCCTGTCGCAAAAGGCGCCTGGTCAGTTTCCTGTTTAGGGATGGCATAGCCTCCCTGGACTGCCTGCGGCTGGGTGCCAAGGCCTACCAGCGGTCCGCTTGTTTGTGGGTGTGTTCTTGTAGCCATGTGCGCAGCTGGACGAAGGGGAGTGGTACTATGGGTTCTGGTCCAACAGCCACAGTATCAGATCCCCTCTTGGCCAGCTCATCGGCCACATCATTTCCTAGTGATCCGCTGTGTCCTTTTATCCACTGCAACGTCACAGTGTTGCGGTTGGTCACCGTGATGCGTTCTAGTGCATTGTGGCATTCTTGTATGAGTTTCGAGGTGGTGTGATGCTTCCTAAGGGACTGAAGAACTGAAGCGCTGTCGGAGGGTAGGTCGGTGAGGTCATTGGAGTAAACTCCAACTCCGGTACCGGTGCTTATCTTTGATACGTCAGTGTAAATTCTCAGCTCTTTGAGACCTGGGTGGTCGTTCAAGGTGGCGTGAAAACGTGTGCATATTATGACGGTTACAACTCTTCCAACTTTTTGAATCGATATATTTCAGAAACGGTGGCTGTTAGGAAATAAAAAACAACCATTTTATAGAGATAATTATCTGATCTACAACTTTTGTCTGAACTAATTTTATGATAAGACACCATTTTGCTGAAACGGTAAGTTTTTTCGTTTCGCTAAAAACCCGTTTTTGTGACCTTTGACCCCGAATTTTTTTTTTTCCAGGTATCTGATCGATGAGGACTTTTTAGATTTCATTTATGATGGTGTTTTGATCAATCCTATCAACTTTGAGCTGGCTGAGAATTTTTGTACCCTCGGGTGTCTAAATTGACCGGTTGACAATGCTTGTCGTTTCAAAGCCTCTGGTTCGTATTCTCGAAAAAGTTGAATAAAACACAACAAAACTCAGGTCGGTACTGTCAAGTTCATTTGATGACCGATGTGTAAAGAAGAATCAAGTCGGTGTCATCGGTTATTCGTCGATGTCATCCGGTTATTTCGATAATGAAGTTTACCTACTTTGTAAAGTCATCTAAATAAAATAGAATCATGGCTTAAGCAATGGAGGATCAAAGCAAACGAAACCAAATCTACTCATGTAACCTTTACTCTTAGGAGAGACACTTGCCCTCCGGTGAAGCTAAACAACAAAGAAATACCTCAAACAGATAATGCAAAATACTTGGAAATGCACCTGGATAGAAGGCTTACATGGCAGAAGCACATCTGGGCCAAAAGAAAACAATTAGATGGAAAACTTCGTGGTCTTCACTGGTTAATCGGACGAAGCTCGCAACTAAATAACACCAGCAAAATGTTGTTATATAAAGCAACTTTGAAACCTATCTGGACTTACGGGATACAATTGTGGGGAACAGCTTGCAAGAGTAACATCGACATATTGGAAAGATTCCAAAGTAAAGCACTAAGAACCATGCTCAGTAAACCCCAATGTATTAGAAACAAATACATGTATCTTGACCTGAGCATAAACACTAATCGTGAGGAAATAGTCCAGGCAAGCCTGAAATACCAGGAGAAACTAGCAACTCATGCAAACGAACTCGCACAGGCCTTAAGTGGAGAGGGTGGACTACAGTACAATCGACTGAAGAGACAAGGCATTCCCAGTCTCGCCCAAAGATTTGTAGACTGAGTCAAGAATAGGGTTTGCCGGAAAGTTCAGCAATTGATTGGCTCTCGATGATAACAATAAAAATAAAAAATCAGGCCAGCCAAACAAGTGGCTTATTGTTTTCGAACAGATTGCCATAGTGCAGAAAATTCATCAAAAAAGTCATGGCTGGGTGCCAGCTATCAGTGGAAATTACAAATCATTCTTCCCCCAGTGAACCTGGCAAACCCCCAGATGATCTGAATGGCCAATTAATTTATCTTCAGTCCTATTTATTATCTAACAGTCAATTCTGCATCTTCATTTATTCCCTGGTAAGCAAACATCCCTAACCCCATCTACCCCGAAGACAGCAAGTACGATTAGCGAGAAAGAAGAACGTTATACGTGTGGTACAGAGACCTCAGTATACAGGTACAGGACGTCAGCGCGGCTGGACGCAGTCGGGTGCTCACAGTTCACATCGAAGGAATAGAAGGAGGATAGACCTACCCCAAACACCCCCGTTCCAGCCATTTTTGTGAAGGTCAGTGACCTTTCACTAAAATATTTATATCTCCTAAATGAAGGAAAGAAAGGAAAGATAATTTATTTGTCAAATATGCGTTTACATGAACTGTCGAATCAGACATGCAAGGTATTAACAGTGTATTGTGAGCGTCCGTGTCGGTGAAGTAAAAAGTAAAGTAAAAGTAAAAATTTCATTTATTTTCCACACTAATGAAAAACACAGTACAGACATCATTAAAATAAATGGAGTGGACTGGAGCCTAAACTAGGGCAGCCCTGTATTTCAGAACTCCAGGTCTTCCTCCCGCGGCGAGTAAGTTGGTACAATTTATCAATGAATGAATGTGTTTGTGTGAGTGCGGGTGTGTGATGTGTGTATGTTTGTGTGTGAGCGTGTGTGTGCGTGTGTGTTGTGTGTGTGCGTGCGTGTGTTGTGTGTGTGCGTGGGTCTGTTGTGTGCGTGCGTGTCTGTTGTGTGTGTGATGAGTGAGAGTACAGTTGCGCGCGTCTGTGTTTGTGGGAGTACGTATATATGTGTGCGTGGTCGTGCATGAGTGTGCTTTGAGTGCTCGTTATTTACTACTGACAGAACAGAAAGTTATTTAGGAATTGTAAGTAAGGATTCCGTGTCATTATAATTTAAATTCAGAAGATATTTTTGGATAATAGATTTACATTCATGCAAGATTTTTGGGAACATATTTAAAAGAGAATTAAGTTTGTTATATAAATAAGGTGCAAGGAAACATGAGTGTCTCCTAAAGAAAGCAGTGTTGTGTTTAGTTGCTTTGCATATTCTGTTATTTCTTCTTCCAGGATAAGATAACTTTGCATCGTAGGTTAGTTCTTTATGCTTGTGAAGTGTAGTGTTAAGGATGAATAGTTGCCTCACTGTCAATCAAGACATTGCAGTCCTTGTATAGGCTCATTGTGGGATAACGAAAGGGTTTTCTGAGCATTACTTTGAGTAATGACCTTTGTGCGCGTTCAACTTTTATCATTTTTGTCTTGCAGGTACCACCCCATACCGGAATACAATAACCTAAGATTGATTGAACCAGGGCAAAGTAAACCGTTCTTAACATCTTTAATTTGAGTACGTTTCTGAGCTTTTTAAAAATCCATATCATTTTACGCGTACGTGTAGACAGAATATCTAGTTGTGCTTGCCATGAAAGGGTATCATCTATTTGAGTGCCGAGATATCTTATATTGTTGGTTTTTAGGGTTCCGAAAAAAAAAAGGAACCCTTATAGGATCACTCGGGTGTCTGTCTGTCTGTCTTTCTGTCTGTCTGTCTGTCTGTCCGTCTGTCACAGCCAGTTTTCTCCGGATCCACTGGACCGATTCTGTTGAAATTTTGTACACATATGGACTTCTATGACCCAAACACGGATGCGTTACTAAAATTATTAAATTTTTAGTATGGGGGTCACTTTTGGGGGTCAAACAAGAAAATTAAAAAAAAAGTTTTTTGAACAATATCGTGTGACATATCAAATGAAAGGGCTTACTGTGAGGATTTTAATTATATTTTTTTCATAATTTTAAAATAAATGATTTAGAAGTTATTCAAGAAATTAGACGAAAAATGACCATACCCCCCCTTATCTCCGAAACTACTGAGCCTAAAATTTTGAAAAAAATGGAGATAATAGATCTTTACCTAAAGATTACAGGAAAACCTATTAGAAGTCTGTAGTGTTAATATAACATGTTAAAAAAATTAAATTCGTTCGGAACCCTTTGCACGCGAGTCCGACTCGCACTTGGCCAGTTTTACTAGTGGTGTGCAGGGGCATGTTAATGACTGGATATTTTCACATTTGTGTGCTTTTAAACTGAAGTTATTTGGTTGTGTTATTTTATTTATCGAAAATGTTATATATTTTGTTTTATTGACATTTAATGTTAGAAGATTTTTATTTAACCACAGTGATGTTTGATGAAGGCCTTTTTCGGCAAGGTATTGTGCCTCAGCCCAGGAATCTCCCTGAAATATGAGCGCAGTGTCATCCGCGTATGAGAATATTTTTCCTTTTGACGGTTTATATTGGCAAAGTTCGTTGATATATATCAAGAAGAGACCTGGGCCAAGAACACTTCCCTGGGGAATTCCACAGGTGATGGGGAGGGGGCAGCTAATGTAGTCGCCTATCTTCACAGATTGGTACCTATTGGTAAGAAAATCCTGCATGAGTTGCAGAGGCAGGCCGCGTATGCCGATCGCTTCGAGTTTCGTCAGGAGTAGGTTAATTGAAAGAGTATCGAAGGCCTTGGCTAAATCCAGGAAAATTCCGACACATTTCCTACCCTGTACCCTGCTGTATCGCCGCATCTTCTGCAGATTTATTAGGTTGGAAACCATATTGAGAATCTGATATGATATGTTCTTGTTTTAGAAAATTCATTAGGCGTTTGTTGATTAGCTTTTCAAATATCTTGGACATTGCAGGCAAGACCGAAATCGGTCGATAGTTCTCGACATTGCTTCTAGGCCCATTTTTATGAATGGGATGAATTAGTGAATGTTTGAAGCAGTTTGGAAAAATACCTTTGGTTAAACATAGGTTGAAAATATGAGTCAGTGTAGGGCTTATTACATGTTTTATGCGTTTTAGGAATGTGGAAGGTATGCCATCACATCCAGTAGCGGAGTCATTTTTAAGATTTTAAATTAAAGACTCAACTTCGTTAGTATCTGTTTCCAGCAATACGATGGATTTTAGTCTACGCTGGGTTTTAATATTACATTTTATTTGAGATATACAAATCAATAAGTGAAATATTAAAATGGTTATTTTTTTAAATGCTTTATTAAGGTTTAATCTATAAAGCTAAAAAATAAAACTGGCATGTCCGCAACTAAGGCAAAGTAACACACTGTGTGACGCCACCTCCAGTATCGGACGAATTACCGGCCGGAAAACAGCGAGTACGCGCTCCCGCCAAAATTAACTCCTTTCGGAACGTAAAATACTGAATTCCTGAATGAATGTTTAATTTTTTCTAGAAACGGTTGCGAAGAGTTTTTGAACCTGATTTTCGTTTTTCTTCTTTTGTTTTTTTTCGAGATTGTGTATGGGTGTGATGTACTTAACTTGGACAGGTGAGTCTTATGTTTTAATTACAAATTGATACTCGTAATCGCAATTTTGAATTTGGCATTATTGACGAGGGTTACATGCTTATGCCGGTTATTTAAAATTTACAATGGAAATATGTGATGTCAAAGTCAAAGTTAAATGATTTATTTCAATTAGACCATTAAAGGCACTTTTGAACGTCAAATGAAAATAAAATATTATAGTGACTCTAGTCGTCCGTCCGTAAAAGGTAGATTCATATGGAGAAGAACGGACAAGAAACTCCGTAGTTACTCTTTTCTAATTATAAGCTTACACAGATTACAGCAGCCTAGCAGCTTTGCTTTTACAGTATTTGCATACATTAATCAATTGTATGGACATAATATGTGAGGACGGTGCTCCCAAAATAACACTTATAGACTACTACTACTAATAGGTAGGTACACGCAGGGCTCTGAAACCGGTTTAAATTCTTAACCGGTTACGGTCATTGACCCTAAACCGAAATCGATTTAGGTTAAGGTTTGCACTTTACCGGTTTTTACCGGTTTTTGCGTGAAACCGGTTTTTCACGAATTTCGGTTTAGATCGTGAAAATTAACCGGTTAAAACAAATTTGAATCCCCCGACCCCGCCACTCTCGCAAGCACGGTCTGGACGTTGCGATGTCATTTAGTTACAAAATAGTCGCATCAAGTCGCATGCAAGTTCGCAACGTCGCCGCCACCGTCTTCCTTCACCAAATTTCGTAACTTCTTACTGCAGTTGATACAAGGACTGTGTGTAAATAGGCAAAGAAGGATGAATAATAGAGATGACTTTTATTTGAATTAATAATGTTGACTCTGAACTAGCTTTCGTCTTTTCTTTACTTCATTTACCTATTCTTTCCAGGATTAAAGCGAAGTAATTCATCATTTCCTTTAGACTCAGAAGATGACGATTTGGAGCGCCCTTCATCTCCATCTTTGTTAAAGCCAAACATGAGAACCTCGAAAAAAAAGAATGTTAAAGTAGAAGTGTCCAAACAAGAAAATGAAATATGTTTGTCTTGTTCAGAACATTCAAAAGTAGTGCTAGTGCCCTTTGCGTTCCAGGGCCACGGTGACTCTTTCGAACAAAGTCCCCAGCAGGCACTGGCCCTAGCGGGCCCCGTCTTTTATGATGACAGCTCTTTGAGGCGCGCGTCGACCCGGGCCTGGTTCTGATCAGACAGCGAGCCACCCAATGCTCGTCGTCCGCAGGCCCGCGCCTGCGATGGCTAAGAATCGCCCTGCGACTCTCGACGCCCGGGGCGTCTTCTTCTGTTGCGGTGGCTGGGGCGTGAGGTTTCCCTCTCTCTCACGCATTCGGCTTCCTCCTTTGCTAGCATTACCGCAGAAGGAGGTGACCGCTTCCCATGTCTCCTCTCTCCGGACCATGGCTTGAATCAGAGCCGAACGCGAGAGGTTGCCGCCGCTGATTGCCTCGACGAGGACACGGCGGTGCTCCGCCCAAGCAGGGCAGACTTCCACCGTATGCTCCAACGTGTCCTCCAGGCGATCCTCGCAGTATTGACACCCGGTACGCCCGGGTGTCAATCCTCCCGCTGAATTCGAAACGGGTACCTCCCGAAACAACCGTGTCCGGTGAGTACCTGCGTCAGGCGGATGGTGAGGACGCCGTGGTGCCGCTCTAGCCACTCCTCAAAGAGGGGACTTACCGCCGCAATTGTGAATTGCCCAGCGCTGGGTTGCGACAGTCGCTATCTCCAAACCGCCATGAGATACTGCCGGAGCTTCGCCCGCCGTGCTGCCATTAGTCGCGGCAGAGGAGTCTTGCCCCGGCGCAGCGCCTCCACACGCCACTCGTAAATCAGCGCGAGGACTCTCGCCTCCAGATCCCATGGCGGCAGTCCGGCAAGGAGACTCGCCGCCTCGCCAGAGAGTGCGGTATCCCCGGGCCAGCCGGATGGCCATGACCCTCTGGGACACGTTGAGGTAACGAGCAGGTCGCTTCCTCAAGGTGGGCGCCCACACTGGTGCCCCATAAAGGGCCATGGATCGCACGACCCCTGCGGAAAGCCTCCGGCAAGAGGCGTTTGGACGCCCTAGATTGGGCAGAAGCCGCTTGACGGCAACCTCGGCCCGCCCCAGTCTGGGAGCCAAACGTCGGAAATGCTCGACGAAGTTCGACCGGCTATCGAGGACGAGACCCAGGTATGTCATCGTCGACTCGACGTCGATGTGAACCCCTCCTACCGTTATTTGGGATCCCGATGGTGGCCTGTTCCGAGAACCATGGATGCACATGACTTCGGATTGTGTAGGGTCATAGCGTCGGCTGCCTCCTGGTGCGACCTCCCGTGCGCCAGGACCAGCGTGTCGTCAGCGTAACACGTCAGTTCCTCTCCCGAACGTGCACCGCCAAGACAACCCTGCCCCGGGAAACCGCGTCCCCGATCGAGAGGGCTCTTACGCGCATGATGGCGTCTACCGTCGAGCGCCCCGTGCGGAAACCGAACTGGTTCTCCGCCAAATCCGGCCCCACCCTCTCTAGGTGCTCAATAAGGCGGTTTGCAATTACTCTTTCAAAGAGCTTGCCCACCTCGTCGAGCAGCACGATGGGGCGGTATGCGGACGGAGAGTCCGCAGGGCGCCCCGGCTTCTTAATGAGGACCAGTTTCCCCGTCTTCCAACGAAGTGGGAACTGGCCCCTCTCTAAGCATGCGCTTTCCGCTGCCGCCAAAATGAAGGCCGAGGCCGTACTTATGGCCTCGTTTTTGGAGGACTACGACCTCTTCAAGGCCACATCGCGGATCGCGGCCTCCACGACCTCCGCAAACCTGGCCTTACGCTCCAGATTGGAGCCACCATCGGTGTCCGGCTCGCCGCCGGAAGATTCCAAAGGGAGAACCCTCCGACCGGTCCGCTCCAGGGTGGCGCCCCTCCTCGGCGAGTTTTGCGGCTCGCTGGGCGGCCTTTGTTGAGGCGAGCCCCCTCCCCCTGCCCCCTTCTTGGCCCTTTCCCCTCCTACTGGTGGGGATTTTTCGGGCCGAGGCCATTTCTCCGTTGGAGGTCGACCCCTGGTCGTCCTCCGGTCTCGGCCGCTTACGGAAAAACTTAGAGTTCTCCGCAGCAGACCCCACTCCCTCGTATCTAGAGCTCGCCGAGCCGACGCCTGACGCAGAGCCAAAATCTGACCCCGCATCTCCTCGACGCTCAAGCGAGCCCTTCCTCCACAGTTTGGAGGGAGTCCACGCTGCGCTCGCTCGACACCTTGTCGGGCGTTTTGAAATTAAAATCGATCAATTCCTTAAAGGATACAGCGGATCGGGAGCCTCCTTGGCTCTTGTTGCCACTGGCAATCGGAAGACATACGTTGCACCCCCAGAATACGAGTGGCATGACGCCTCCAAAGGAGACGTGGCGGATTCTCCAGCTGCTGAGCAGCTGGTACCGCCCTGGGGTAATATTTCTCCGTCTTTCTTTTTCATGTTGGTTTTTGTTCCTTTTATGGGGTCTGGTCCCTATCTCCTCCCTTCTTCCTTTCTCTTTCTTCTTGCTTGCTCACTGCCCTCAAAGTTTCGTCTGATGAGCAGACGCGTACCAGAGAACAGTGAGCAAGATTCCTTCCTATGAAACGCACACCATCCGAAAACCCGAGCATTGCAGCTCGGGTTTTCGGACGGTGTACCCCTCTCGTGTCCCTCTTTGTCTGGTCTCTCACATGAACCTTTCCAGCATGATTAACTCTACCGGCAGAGCTCCAAGATCATTGAGACACACAAGCCCCACTACGACGGCAACGTGGTGACACCCTCGGTGGGGACGCGTCCCATACCTACCGATACGAATAGGACGGATTTTGTGTAACATCCTAGCCTTCCGATTTCAATTCTTTTCTGTCGGTTCCGTTCGAAATCGGTAGGTCCTTGGCCAGTCAAAAAGTACGTAAGTACTTTGTTATGTGACTATACGTTTACTATAGTTGTGTAAATATACTTAGTATAACAAAATGGGTACCAAGCAATCATGATATTAATATTTATAAAGATAAGAATAGAGAAAATCACTTTGATAGTTGCGTTACAGCCCTCCATTAGACACTTGGATTTGTTGTTTTCTTCGTCGTAACATGGAATAGATTCTGTTCTTTTTTTTCTCCCCATAATAAATAGGTACCTACTTAGCTATCACGTTCACCACAATAATAAAAATAGTTATATCTCCACTGTGAGTTCACGAATTGTCCACACCAAACGCAATGAACGAGGAGTGAGTAGCGAATGGCGTAGGTTTGCTCGACCACAGTAGATATTGTTAGCGTGGCTCGACGCTTTGTTTGCTGGCGCGCAAAGAACTAAGCAAGTCGAAACATGAATCTACCCGCACCATTTAAGTTCTCCGGTGGTATTTGACATCATCAGATGAAACATTTTTTTCCTAATATTTTCTGGGGTACTAATGTCACTATAACTTGTTGGAAGTGTTAAAAAAGCAGACGAAAAATATTTACGAATTACGGAATTAACCGGTTAATTTGGGTGTCAAAACCGTTTGTGCTTATGTAACCGGTAACCTTTATCATTTGGGTTACATAAAAACAGTTCACTTGTTTAACCGGTTAATGAAGGTATATTTAGTATTTTACCGGTATTGAATCGAAATTAACCGCTCTTTTTAAACCGGTTCAGAGCCCTGGGTACACGACACACAGAGGTAAAATTAATAAGTTTGCTAGTAAGGGGATATAGTACTCATATATTTACAAATTTTGCAGCTATTGATTTATATAATTAACAACTAAACAAAGCAGCATCAAAATAATCCAACAATTCCAAAATAAAGTAGGTAATCAGGGATGCTGTCAATGCACCCTGGTACATAAGAAATGACGACCTTCACCGTGACCTTAGAATGGGATTCGTCACCAACATTATTCAAAGAATTGCTGAAGCCCACGAACACCGACTTCATCGACACGTGAATGTTGAGGCAATTCAGCTGCTAGACAACACAGACTTAGTGCGTAGGCTAAAAAGAACTAAACCTTTTGAATTAGTGTAGCGTAGTGTAGTATAGTGTACAAAGTGAGTGACTCATAGTAACAATTTTGTGCTATTGTGTAAAAGTGCAAATGGACACTTTTCTTAGTTTTAACATAATCTATCAAGTAACACACACAAGTTCAGGATAGAGGCTTATTTATTGATAGATCACGTAACATATTAAGTAAGAGTTAAATTGCTTACTAGTCTTTTAGGCTAGATCGTAATTAATTAATAAGATGTTTATTCTTACTAATAAAGTACGAAAAAAGAATAACAACAGTGTGTGAGTTAAATTAAATATAAAAATCCGTAAATACATCCGTGTATTTTTATAACTTAATAGGAAATATATTATATACATATCAACCAGTTTGATTATATCTTTGTCTACGCCACCCTAGATCAGCCGTATTCAAGCTTACTAGTCTTTTAGGCTAGATCGTAATTAATTATTAAGAATTTTATTCTTACTAATAAAGTACGAAAAAAGAATAACAACAGTGTGTGAGTAAAATTAAATATAAAAATCCGTAAATACACCCGTGTGTTTTTATAACTTTATAGGAAATATATTATATACATATCAACCAGTTTGATTATATCTTTGTACGACTTCCTTAATGATGAATCGCTGACTGATTAACTTATTTTATAGCTACTAAGTATCCTGATTGACATAATTTTATTCTGATTGACATACTTATTATTTTTTTGACATCATTGTGATATTTTTTATTGTTTTTTGACACTTTTCTGATTTGTTATTGTTACTTGAACATGACATTTATTTAATTCAATTTGACATTTTTTGATTCGACATGTATAATTTTGACTAGTGTAACCAGTCTGACATTTTCCGTTTTTTTTTTATTGTAATTTAAACATGACATTTATTTAACTAAAATTGACATTTATATTATTTTTCTGATTTAACATTTGTAATATTAATATTTTTTATTAGTGTAACCAGACATAATTTTTTCAGATTATTTTATTGTAAAGTAAAAATTACATTACTTAACTTTGATTTAATTTTTATATTGAATATATTAATTTTGAAATTGAATATTATTTGCATGCCATGCCACGGTAGAATATGGAGGACTTTACTATGTGTGTATAAAATAACATCTATGTAACTATTACCCATGTTTGCAAATAAATAAATGATTGATTGATTGATTGATTGTCTACGCCACCCTAGATCAGCCGTATTCAAGCAACCAAATAACTTCAGTTTAAAAGCACACAAATGTGAAAATATCCAGTCATTAACATGCTCCTGCACACCACTAGTAAAACTGGCCAAGTGCGAGTCGGACTCGCGTGCAAAGGGTTCCGAACGAATTTAATTTTTTTAACATGTTATATTAACACTACAGACTTCTAATAGGTTTTCCTGTAATCTTTAGGTAAAGATCTATTATCTCCATTTTTTTCAAAATTTTAGGCTCAGTAGTTTCGGAGATAAGGGGGGGGGGGGGGGAATGGTCATTTTTCGTCTAATTTCTTGAATAACTTCTAAATCATTTATTTTAAAATTATGAAAAAAATATAATTAAAATCCTCACAGTAAGCCCTTTCATTTGACATGTCACACGATATTGTTCAAAAAACTTTTTTTTTAATTTTCTTGTTTGACCCCCAAAAGTGAGCCCCATACTAAAAATTTAATAATTTTAGTAACGCATCCGTGTTTGGGTCATAGAAGTCCATATGTGTACAAAATTTCAACAGAATCGGTCCAGTGGATCCGGAGAAAACTGGCTGTGACAGACGGACAGACAGACAGACAGACAGAAAGACAGACAGACAGACACCCGAGTGATCCTATAAGGGTTCCGTGTTCGGAACCCTTATAGGATCACTCGGGTGTCTGTCTGTCTGTCTGTCCGTCTATCACAGCCAGTTTTCTTTCCGGATCCACTGGACCGATTAAAAGTCATAATTCGAGGTTTGGCTCTCGACTGTTTTCTCCTCCAATATTGGACCGATTTAAGAGATATTTCACAAACTGAATAAGAAGGATATGTACTGTGTCCCTGTGTTTTCCTTTTTGATGATTTATTAGTCGTATAAGCACTAGAACTCTCACAAAATGCTTAAGAGGAAATGCTGGCGGCGAGACTTTGTATGTATAAAGTCATAATTCGAGGTTTGGCTCTCGACTGTTTTCTCCTCCAATATTGGACCGATATAAGAGATATTTCACGAACTGAATAAGAAGGATGAGTCGTTGCAAACTTCAAATCTCCTATGTGTAAAAAGTAAATTTTCGAGAAAAACGAAATGAACGCAAAAAAAATCTTAGAAAATATTTTTATTCCCATGGTTGTTAAGAAAACTAAGTAATTCCGATGTATTGAAATAGAAATATTTATTTTTGACTTCATAAAGTCATGGCACACTATACCGGTCCCGCAACGGCACCGCTCCAATCCAGCAATTTACTTTTAATTCAAATTAGAGCCTTAAATCGTGTGTCGTAAAATATATTTCAATGTAAAAATGACAGCAGCGGGAAGTCAACCCGCGCACTGTAAGCGACCTGACCGCGTGCTTCCAGCACGCCGACCGCCTGCTTGCAGCGCGTTGACACCGAGTCGCTAGCGAAACAACTTCGTCTTAGCGCCGTCGCCGCGTCGCCGCGCACCACCGTCGCCCCTTGCGCCTCGTCTCGCGCGGACGGCGAGATTGCACCTCGCGGCCGGCGCGCGGACGGCAAGTTTGCACATCGCGGCCAGTGCGGACTGCGAGCTTGCACCTTACGGCCGGTGCGGACTGCGAGCTTGCACCTTACGGCCGGTGCGGACTACGAGCTTGCACTTCGCAGACGACGCGTATTTAGCGAGCTGGCGGCTAGCCGTGGCCTAAATTCGAGGCGACACCGTGCTGCTGCTGTGTCATTTCGGTGCCCTCATAATGTGCCATGACCTATAGTAATCACAGTATTAGGACTTGCGGAGTTCCATCTTAGAGAATCCGTTTTTTCTCGAATAAGATTTTTTTCCTCTTGGGACCAGAGGAAAACTACTTAATCAGCTTACTCACAGGTCTCAATTCCGACGACAAACAACGACGGTCAAACAGAAAAATATGACTGGTTTTAAGTAGGTACTGCTTTCTTCTTCAGCTTTACCTATGCTATCAGAATAAAAATACATCTAGTAGGTTCTAGATGTATCTTTATTCAAGGTCTGTCTCTAGGTAGGTACCTAGAGACAGACCCGTAGCAATAAATCAAAAACAAATCTAAGGGTACCAATAAAATCGATCACCAGCCGCCTATTATGAAAATGAAAATAACTAAAGTCGACGAACTACATGTATTTGATTTAAAATACAATTGTTTTAAAATATTTTATTCGATAAATTAATATTATAGTTGTAGCAGCACAACTCTATTAGCAAAAAAAAAAACAATACAATATGGTTACAGTATAAGCGTAACAGTAGAACCATTTAGCTCATCACAACTTTTTACCAAAGGGGATGTGTGCTGTGAAGAACTGAACACAAATTTGGGCGTGGTTTGGGATCTACCTCCTAGCGGTCCACCACAGGCAACGGCAACACAGGCTTACCTGTGGTACGGCTAAACGATCCCACTCAAGCGGTGGTAGGCTCCGCAAGAAGCCGCTTGGCTCGCGACCACCATCCCGCCGGAGTCCGGCACCAAGCTGCTTGCTGTTTTCCGTCGGTGTGCGGGAGTGCCTGTGCCTTTGGGTGAGCAGAAGTTTGTCAGTTGCTCTGTTCAGAACCAGTTTTGGTTTCTGGGCAACACTTGTCGGTTAACTCATTTTGGAGGGTAGCGGGATCCGAAGCACGGTGCCAGCCGTTGGCCCACCGCAGACAGTAGGGTGCCCATGTAGCACGCAAGCTACGTGCCAAAGGCTACCCCGCCAACTCGCGAAAAATCCCGGTATGCTCCACCGTGCCAGCCGGCGACTGGATGAGAGGACCCGGTGACCATACCCGGGGGGGGTGGGGGGTATCGAGCATCCCCACAGTCTCCAAATGAGTTCCCCATAGGTCAGTTTAGCTCCAGTGTTCCACTTGGTTCACTAAACTTCCCTCCCCACTCGCGCGCATTGCGGTGTTTATTATATCGCTCCGTATTGTAAATTCGGAATTCGCGTTGTGTGTTTATTTTAAGGCTTGTGAATTGTTCCTAGCGGTGCTATAGTGTAGTAAGTGCGTGTTTTGTAAGTTTTTCAAGGTGTCCGTTTATTTATTTACTGGTAATTAGTCAATTTCTCCAGCTTTCGGTAAGTGCATTTATTTTTCTTGTGTATGGGTAACGCGAAATAACTTAATCGATCGATATCTATTTGTTTAGTTCTTTTGATTTTTTAAATTCATCCGTGTTGTTATAACGTAATTCATGATGTCAACAAATGATGACCCTCCAGATCGTGGCGGAGATATATTTCGTCGAAATACAAAAACCCAAAGGTCGCCCGTGGCGACCTCCGCTAATTCGAAACGCTTGTTCAGCGAAATGTCTCCATCATACATTTCGCCCGATGATAAGTCAAAACGGGTTCATCAAACTTTCGAAACCGCGGAAAAATCCTCGCCGATTTTAAATATCAGTAATGTGAGCAATACCGATTACTGCGACTTAGTTTCCGAGGCGTCAGCCTACCTGTCAAAAATTAACGACTTGGTCAATGATCAGGGCTCTCGCATTAACGTAGCAAATAAATCTGCCATCATGGATATGACACAGCGTGTCACGGCCATCGTTTCTATGCTGGCCATAAAATCATCTTGCAACGAAACGAAGTTAGCCAATACGGAACGCGAATTAGAAAAAATCAAGACGAATAACTGTGTCAATCCCAATCCTGTCAATAATAATAACAATTGTAAAATTTCGTATGCGGACCCGTTGAAACTACGTTTGCCAAAAGTAGCTCCAGCAATTATGGAATCCCGTCCACCATTGCCGTGTGTGGTGGCTTATCCGACCGCAGCTCGATCAGCTGATTATAGCACTTCGTCCGCGACAAAACAAGCGCTTATGAAAGCAATTAAGCCCTGTGATGACGGTTTTCAAATTGTAGGCGTGAAAAAAACCGCGAAATCCGGCGTTGTTCTACGTGTCGTTAGTGAACATCAGCTTAAAAACATAGCATCCGTGGACGCAATTATGGCCGCTGGTTTACGACTAGAAAAACCAAAAGGTAGACGCCCTCGAGTATTAGTTGAGGATGTACCATCTTCAATGGATGATGGCGCTTTTCTGATCGCGCTATACCGCCAAAATATTAAAGATGAGCTTCAAATGAAAGAGGATGACTTTATTAAGTCTACTAAAATTATCCGTAGGCGCTCGTTAGACAACGGTCGTAAGTGGATAGGCATCGAATTAGATTCCGCAGCACGTAAACACTTAGTTTCTACCAAAGATAAATTATTTATTGATTGGGCTACCTGCCGCTTTATTGACGATGTTGAAGTCGTTCGGTGCTCACATTGTCAACAGTTCGGTCACGTTAAGAAACACTGCGTTAATAAAGAACCGACTTGTGCTAATTGTTCGGAGGCACACGAAACAAATGATTGCCCGCATAAGGACGACGTAAATTTCAAGCCGACTTGCGTGGCGTGTAAACGCTTTAAAAAACCGTGTGATCATCGCTGTGGATCTCAAGAGTGTACTACTTACAAACTGAAACTCGAACAATGGATCCTAAACACTAATTACTAAAAATGGATTATTTAGGTAGGGTCAGGTTATTTTGTTTCGGGAGATACCTGTTTCGGATTCGGCGGGAGGACACGCCTGGGTGTCAACATTGCGATGATCGGCCGGAAGACACGGTGGAGCATACGGTGGAGGTCTGCCCTGCTTGGGTGGAGCACCGTCGTGTCCTCGTCGAGGCGATCGGCGGCGGCGACCTCTCGCGTCCGGCCCTGGTCCAATCCATGGTCCGGAGCGAGGAGGCATGGGAAGCGGTCACCTCCTTCTGCGAAGCAGTAATGCTAGCAAAGGAGGAGGCCGAACGCGTGAGAGAGAGGGAAACCTCACGCCCCAGCCGCCGCAACAGAAGAAGACGCCCCGGGCGTCGGGAGTCGCAGGGCGATTCTCGGCCACCGTAGGCGCGGGTCTGTGGACGGCGAGCATTGGGTGGTTCGCCGTCCGATCAGAACCAGTCCTGGGTCGACGGCGCGCTGTGTTCCACGCGCGCCTCAAAGAGCTGTCAGCATAGAAGATGGGGCCCGCTAGGGCCAATGCCTGCCGGGGTTGTGGAAACTGTTTGAAAGAGACACCGCGGCCCTGGAACGCAAAGGGCATTGGGAGGAACACGGATGGGTTTTAGTCAGTAAGAGTCTGACACTCCCTCCTGCTTCACCCAGAGCGGGAGAAGTCATTTGATGATTTCCCATCCTTAAAAAAAAAAAAAAAAAGTTTCAGGTTATTTAGGTAGGTTTTAGTTACGGTTTTACATTATCTAACAATAGTTTTGTAGTTTTCTGAACGTCATATCTAGTCCACGATATGACGTTCAGAAAGGGGGTGACTAGTGCCAACCCCAAAATACAATATTTATAACTCTCACTGTCTTACTAGACATTGTACCTACTTTTTTTTTGTTAAATTAAGAAAAATAAAAGGGTAAGAGGACTGAAATTAGAAAATAATGAAATTAGACACTGAAAAATCCCTATGTTTTAGTGCTTGGCCCTCATTTTTACTTTTTGTAAGTGTGATCATCTCTAACTGGAACTTCTACAGCTTTTTATTGTTGTTACTTTATCTATAGGTACTTATTATAATTTTTTTTACATTGTTCTCACATGTAGAAGCAACAATAATAATGGATCTACGCTTTAGAACCGACTCCCGGGAAATTCAAAAGTGCCTGTAAATGGTGTTATTGCAATAAATGCTTTGATTTCGAGATTTTATGGAAAACGTTCGGTTTTTTTTTTATTATTACTATGTTAGCTTACTTTTTCTCACATAGCTATAATATTGTGTTATTTAAAAACATGTTAGTGACATCGTATGACATCGTCGTATTGAACATGAGGGGTAGCGGGCGGAGGTAGCATTTTCATTGCCAACAAGCCCGAATAACCCAGCCTTAACTAGTGGAATCTGAAGTATCGTACTATAGGTATGTGCCCGACCCAGTTCTCGAAAATTAAATAATAATAATTGTTTTCAGATTTTTCGCTATACTTGTAGTATAAGACGATATTACCTACTTGCCAAATTTCGTAGTTCTAAGTTAACGGAAAATACACTATTTTGGATTCCCTTTAGAGTGTCGAAATATACTTTTTTTTTGCGGCGTAGGTAAGGTGATGATTTATATTAGACCGGGTCGTGCCCGCGTGTACGTGGCCCGGACGGCGCACGTATTTCAAACGTTACATACATTTTGTATGAAGCAGTTTATATTACACCGTGCATGATCCGTGTCTCGTCCCGGCAAGGGCTGTTGCACGGTCCCGCTCTTTTCGTTTAATACTCGGTGTAATATAAACGTGCAGCATGGACAGGCTCCGCTCCGGCCCTGCCCCGGACACGGCCCGGTCTAATATAAATCATGCCTAAATTGTCACTCTCTTTTTTACCTGAACTTAAAAGTTTGATTTTTAAGTTCAGCTTCAAGGGACTGTAGACCTGACTACTCGTACTTATATGGTTTTAATTTCAACTCCAAACCTCCATGCGTTCCCAAGATAAAGGGTCTTGACAGCCAGACGGACGGACGGACGAATGGACAACAAAGTGATCCCATAAAGATTCCGTTTTTCCTTTTGAGGAACCCTAACAATACCTACTATATTGCCGAACTGGGGCATAAAGGTGACAGTAGCGCCACCTCTTTTCCACGTTTGTGATTAATTGTATCGAAGATCGCCGTAAGGTTGCCTGCTTGTCGGTCTTCTACAGATTGTACTTCGTTGAGTGTGCCCAAGAACTCCACGACCTCAACCCACCGGCCCCCTTCTACCATCGGACATCCAGACGCACTGCATCTTTCCATCCCTACCTTGTTACTATTCCACCAATTCGCACTAAGCGTTTCCAAACGTCTTTTATAATGCGCACAGCGAAGGAGTGGAACTCTCTGCCTGCGTCTGTGTTTCCAAATGCTTACAACCCTAATCTCTTCAAAGTTAGAGTGAACAGGCTGCTTCTGGGTAAGCTCGCTCCATCGTGACTTTGTCTCTGTCGTCTCTGACCTAGACTAGAGTCAAGAGCAAACCCATCACAAATAAAAAAGGAGATATTTTTAATGGTTTTGGAGATACAAGCAAAAAACTGAAAAGGTACCTTTCCCCCCTGTTGTATATGTGGGTAATTATAAGTAAGCGCGCACTTGTATTTCGTATCTGAGTCAGTTCAATATACGCTTGGTTCGAACGCACGTCTTTTATTTAGCGGGGACTTTTAGTATGTTCATCTGTCTTAAACTGTACATGTTTTGCTGATGCGGTGGATTGTACCCGCCGTGCGTCATTAACGCTACGCGGTGACTAACATTAGAGAAAGGAATCGTCAAGTTTTATTTGTAAACACTATTTACACGTAATTAACCTAACGGAAACTAAGTGATCTTTTCTCTACGCACTTCAACCTCAACGAGAACAACTCTGCAAGTGTACGAACCGTACACACACTGTTCATCTAGACACCTCAAAGAACAACTGTACCGATTTTAAATACTACACGAATAATTCACTCTGGGTTCCTTCATTTTCCTGCACTATGTAGTATATTTGGATGAATGTAAAAATCAAACAAACTGTTTATAATAACCATTTCGATTTTATTCAGTTAAAATATGAAATAACTTACGTGTACAGTAAAAATAAGTTGTTTTTAGATAGTCATTGAAGTGTTAACTCTTGTATGTATCGCTAGAAGCCGCGGCCGCACCCACGTGCGACTACCTCACACCTTGTTACCAAGTGGACTAAAATACGTTCTAATGATTACATTATTGTAATTTGTAATAGGTACATTAACATATAAATGGACAATTTGGACGTACAGTTGTGGTTTTTATTTACTATAGTGATGAACAGAACGTTCTAAGGTTACAGCATGTTTCCTTCACTTTCGTTCCATAGATATTAAGTGTTAATATTTACAGATTTTATACTAGACCTAAAATATTAAATATTATTGTATACTCTCGCAATTTAATTATAATTTCATATTTTTACGTTTTAAATACGGTTGTCTTATGCTTTCAAGATCTTCATGCCGCCAAGCAGCCCTTTTTACTAGTTTAAATTACAACCCACCATTTCCAAGGAAACTTCAATGATGCGTACAAAATAAAGAATTGAACAGGCTCCTTCTGGGTAAGCTCGCTCCATCGTAGACTTTGTCTCTGTCGTCTCTGATCTAGACTAGAGTCAAGAGCAAACCCATCACAAATAAAAAAATAAATACTTACAATTTATCGTTCGTTTCACTGAAGTTTGATTATATTGGCGAATGTACTCGTAGATTAACACGTCTATCTCAAGTATCAAAGCGAAATTGACAAAAAGCGACGTATTTATATTTTTTATATTTTACTCTTAATATTCATGTGTACCTATAACGTTATGGAACAAAAGTAAAGCAACATCTCAAACGTACGAGCGACCAATGCATCGTTTAATGAACATCTTGTCGAAAATTAAATCTATAGTGTCGTCCGTGATATGTTTAGAGCCGAAATCATTAAATAATATGAACACTGATGCATGACCGCTCCTGGCGAATAGAAAATGATGTATTATTGCTTTCGTTATAACATTATTAACGATTAGGTATACAAAATGACGCGCGCATCACAAACATGTTACCGTCCTGCTTTTATTTCTATAGCTAATAAATTGTGCTATTTGCTGAAACCGTCCGTAAGACTATCATCATTCTTTATTATCCTTATTTATAATTATATCACCTAGTGAGGTTTCAAACAATAACCTACGAATCCCTCACACGTTAAGCCTTTGACGAGGAGTAACAACTAAATAACTTCATGTCAGCGTCAAAGAAATAAAATCCGTACTATTGAAACCCTAGATGTAGAAGAGACCAGAACTATTTCACGACTTTATCATTTAACCCTAACGAGACTTATTATGTATCTACATAGCGAACGTTTCGAGGCAAGTACTGAACGAACTATTCCCGCGAACTGGGATACAACCTCGCTGGAGCCGCCTCCGGCTCGTATTTGTAAAGTGTGATCCATAGCTATGTCTATGAGAACTCTATTACGTATTTCGATTTCAGTTAGACGAGCAACGTGTGAGGAGACCTATATGAGACTAATTAGGTAGAAATGTACTTAACGACCTACTCTCGTACACCCAATACAATATTATAACAACGTAACTAGGGTCTACTTACGAAAAATCTATGAACATCACAAATCCCGAGTAACTATCAGACAATGTGTATCGGCTAGGAAACAAATTATAATACACGTTCATTATTCACTCATTATTTACTACACAATTGCAAATTCTTACAAAACTCTCGAGAACTCGAGAACCTTCCTATGGCAATAAGGTTGTGAATGGCACTCCACTATTAATCCGTTTAGAAACATTCAAGTTATTGGCAAAGTGGGTTAAGAAAAGAAATTTGCAATAGTGATCATGCAAGTTAATTAATATTTAAAAATTCATAATTGCACAATTAAATTGAACATAATATTTTACAATAAAACAGTATAAGCTCAACTTTATTATTAATATTTACGAATTATCCATACAGTATAATAATTATAAATTAAAACAAAAAGTTCATAGATAAAATATTGCAACATTAAAAAGGGAACCACTTAAGTCATTTATTCATTAATGTATTTTATTACAAAAATATTCAAACATATCAAAGTCAGTCCATACGCAGAACATCACCAACTTTATGTTGTTTGCAATTCGCAAAAGGCACTCCTTCATGCCAATCAATTGTAAGTCGTGAGACGGAGTTACGAACCGAGCATTCAAACTGTTGAGCTTATTCTAAAAGCATCCCATATTGGTAAATTAAAATTACAGCTTATCACTATTTATATCATAAGAAACAGGAAGAAACTACAAATAGACAAGTCCATAACGGTATATAAATAAACACAAACAAACCGGTACATAAGGAGTACAAATTTACTTCAGCTACGCTACGGGTTATTCTGTTATGCTGCCTAATTTTATAATCGTAGTGTTTTAAACATTCACCCTCCATACACAAGAAAATGAACGAATCAAATTACTTTTTCCTATACTTTGCACTTTTCATTCCGTCGAGTATTGCACATAACATTGCCACGATAAATATATACATGAGTTAGTTATTGTATGTATAACGTGCTAATCGATCACTTGTAGCTAGGTTCCGCCGGATGCACGCGACTCCGCCAGTAGCCGCACGAACACGCTCATTGTCCTCGCACTGTGTTCGCGGTTAGATCTCGGCGGTCAGCTCTGCTGAAGCCTGCAAATAAAAAACGTGGAAATTAGTCTATGTCCTTTCTCAGGCTCTAGACTATCTGTGTACCAAATTTCATTTAAATCGGTTCTGTAGTTTTGACGTGAAAGCGCGACAGACAGACAGAGTTACTTTCGCATTTATGATCTTAGTAAGAATTGCCGTCCGTGAATATTCATATTGGTCTTCCCATCATGATCTACCTAGCCTTTTCCCAACTGTACAAAGGAAGCAGGGAGGGCGTACAATACTGGCATTCAGCTGACCCTAGTCAGCTGAATACCATTCTTTACGCCTTCCTGACCTCCACAACCGAGTAACATAATTATAGTTTATACTCCATACAACGTAACAGAATGAACGCAATACCTCTTAAGGGGTCATTGTACTCATCATTATGAAAAACTTTTACTATGGGACCAATACCGAAATCGCGAAAAAAAAAAATCGGCTGTTCAGTACATTTTGTCGAGTTATGCGCACAGAAATGTATGGGGGAGTCGATGTTTTTTCGCGATTTCAGTGTTGGTCCCATAGTGAAATAATGATGAGTTCAATGACTCCTTAAGAGGTAATGCGTTTATTCTGTTACAGGTTGTATTTGTCTTTACGTGATATATAAAATAATAGCTTCTGCCAGCGGCTTCGCCCGCGTGGTCCCTAGGGAACATATTTCCGGGATAAAAAGTAGCCTATGTCTTTTCTCAGGCTCTAGACTATCTCTGTACCAAATTTCATTTAAATCGGTTCAGTAGTTTTGGCGTGAAAGAGAGACAGACAGACGGACAGACAGAGTTACTTTCGCATTTATAATATTAGTAAGGATTTATTTATTTGTTTGTTTCAGAACAGGATATCCAACTAAACAGAATGTCTTCAGCAAAATTTTTTAAGGTGCTGACGTTTGGGTTGGTCTTCATGGCACTTTGCAACTTTTTTTTGTAAGGAAAACAATCTTATTGTTTTGATTTGACCATATTTCGCTGTGGAAAAACAAAGTTATCTCTGCTTGATTTTCCGACAAATTCTAGCTCAATTTTTTAAATCGATTAATATATTGTAGGTACCTACTATGTCTTGGAGAACTAATATTAATATATACCTTTCCAATAGACCAGGCGAAACACCTTTATCATCACTTTCGAGTTCATGGGGCAAATTAAAAAATAGAACCGCTATATCTGCTGGCGAAACTCCTCTAGCATCACTTCCGGATTTACGGGGAAAATTAAACAATACAGCCTCTCCATCCGTACAGGTAATATAATATTCTTTAAAATTAATTATTCAAGTAGACTATACATGAATAATTAATTTGAGATAATTTCAATCCATCGCCATTTACTCAACTATCGACTTTAACGTAATGTATTTGAAGTTGAATTCTAAGTGACCAATGATATTAAAAAGGCCTCAGAGAAAGTATGGGTTGCAAAAGAATTTGAACTCTATCGCAACGACGTTTGTTGCTCCATTCAAATCAAATCTAATCAAATCGTATATTTCAAATAAACCATTTACAGGCACTTTTGAATTGTCAAGGTCGGTCAGTCCAAAAAGATGAAGCTATTTGCACGTTCCAAAGCGTAGATCTCTATGGAGAAGAACGTGCAAGAAACTCCACGGACACTCTTTTAAAAATAATAAATTGTTACAAAGTTTTGTTTACATCAAGTTAAAATTATACAAACATGTGAGAACGATGTAAAAGACGAGCAGGATAAAAGGAACAATTCAAAGAAATATTTAAAATAAACCATGGCAACTGAGAAATGACCAGTCCCAACTGACAGCGCCCGTTCACGAACATGACGCATGCGCTAGCACCATTCGGCTCAACCATTTTGAAGGGAGCCAAATAATCCAACGCATACGCCACCATCAGCAAGACTTTTGAGTGAGCATGACACTCCCAACCGCCAGGGTACATTCAAGTCAAAAACAAACCTAAAACTGATAGCTATAGCTTAAGTTTAAGGTACACAGAACTCACACATGTGCCGTTAAAATGGTTGAAATTATACATTGCTAAATAAATTGAGTCTATACAATGCAAATATTGTTTTTTTTTTTTCATTTGAAAGTGATCTCGAATTCTTTATTCAAATATAGTTTAATGTATCTTGCTTTGTTTTATCTTTGTAAAGGGCCGTCTCCACGAGCGAGAGAATCGCGGCGATATTATCGTCGTGCCGCGTATTTTTCAAACAACTCCATAAACGTGTCTCCACACGGCGATATTATCGCGACGATTCGATGAGTGAAAAAACGTCAACTCGCCGCTATTCTCTCGCTCATGCAGAGGGTCCCTTAGAGTTTATTTTGAAAGAATTTGTTTCAATGAGCAATTTCGAATTCCCAGGTAAACGAAGGAGCGAAAACCGCCGAAGCTCGCCCAGAAAATGGCACAAACGATCAGAATCCGATCGAGATGACTATGGACAGTGAAATAGAAAACAAAGAATCTTGGATCAACAAGTACGTCGTGGTTGCCGGCGTTGTTGCGGGCTTGTTTATATTAGTCGTAATATTTTTATTTATAATGAAAACCAGAAACTTTCTCAATATGCAGAATTGCTTTGGAAGGACGCAAGGAAAGTCTGCGAGTCCAATATAATAATGCGTTCAGGGTGTTGATGGGGTTGCCGCGCTACTGTAGTGCATCCGGCATGTTCGTGAAGGCGGAGATTGATGGTTTTCACGCCATCATGCGCAAGCGATGCGCTGCCACCATGCGCTGGGTACGCGCCAGCCCCAACAGTTCCTTAGAGCTATAGCGGACAGGTGGGACAGCCCCATACTGGGACATTGGATAGGCTTACATGTGACTCTGGCGTAGGTAAATTAAATCATATGTAATTGTATTTTTTCGTAGCATACTGCATCGGACTAAAAAAGAATCACAGAAATCGGCTAAGAAACCTCGGAGTAATCGGTGTACATACATAAAAAAACACCCACCAAATTGTGAACCTCCTCCTTTTTTGGAAGTCGGTTAAAAATATAATAAAACAGTTTAAATATTAGTAATAATAAATCTTTCAAAGACAAGCAAATCAAGTATCTTGACTTGGCTCGCGAGGTTGTCGATGTGTGTGCATGTGGGATGTGGATTCCGCAATCATTATACTGATAGTTATGTCAGCCAATGACTTAATAGCCACGAGCCTCGACCAACACCTCAGGAGGCTCTCGTTAGGCAGCTGGATCAAGGGCTTGTTTCAGAAAGCAGTACTTCTGGACGCGGCTCGCATTGTTAGGAGGTTCCTTTCTATGGAGCCTATTCCCGATACCGGTGGGCTACTATTTTTTATGTTTTTAAATATAAAATTAATACATCAAAATAAAAAAAAAATAACATGATAATTTAATGAATAAAAAAAACTAATATATTATTCTAAGTTTGCTATGTATTTGATCCTATTTTCTGTCGCTTAGCGTCTTGGCTTAGCTTTGTAATGTTTCCTCTCTAAACAACGTGTAATAAAATAACCGCAATACTGTACTCACTAACTACACAAATTGTACTGAGCAGTAAAGTATCATTTTCTGTTACAATCATATTGCGTGAAACAGGTTGTACGTGTTACCCATGTTCTATTATTTTCTTTGTAATAAAACTTTGCATACTATTGTATAAATGCGAGTTCTTCTAACTCAACAGACAGATGTGTTGCTGGGGAGTTTGTTGGCCACTTCTTCTCCACAGCTAAAACATTAGGAAGTGGTGACGGGCGGGCGTTTTGGGGGACTGTATATTTGTAAACGTTGACGTTCAAAAAGTGCTGGTACTCAGACAAATTTGAATAAATTACTTTTGACTTTTGATACTGTGGACTAAAAGTTGTCTTGTTTCCGAATATTTTTTATTTTATTTTTTCTATTTTACATTATGAATTCTGTCGATGAAAGAGTACCGGTATGTGCTATATACACCGACATGACGAAAGCGTTTGATTTTGTGAATCACAAGATTTTGCTAGAAAAACTGTATGGCTATGGAATCCGAGGAAATATTTTAAAACTTTTGGAGTCATATCTGGATAACAGATCCCAATGCACAGAAATATCACAACTGTGTCATAAACGCAATTTAGTAACCACTTACACATCTCAACCTAGATCTGTAAAACACGGGGTACCTCAAGGTAGCGTGCTAGGGCCGTTACTATTTTTGATCTATATAAATGATCTCCCAATACTCATTTCTCAAAATATGGTTCTTTTTGCCGATGACAGCACAGCTATAGTAAAATGTAATAATCCTGTCTGTTACGAGAATGATATTAATGATTGCCTCAGTAACATAATTAACTGGCTTAATAAAAATAACCTAGTAATTAATTTAAGGAAAACTAAAGTAATGCACTTTTATCAAAGGTGTGAGAAACCTCCAGTACATGTTGCTTATGACAAATGCCAAATAGAAGATACAAGCAAGGCTAAATTTTTGGGTATAACGCTTGACAGTAAACTAACATGGAAACCCCATATTGAAGAAATCTGTCTGAAATTGAATAGATCTGCATATGCACTGTTTCAGCTTTCAAAAAAAGTGAATACGCAAACACTTTTAATAGCGTATCACGGTTTGGTTGCATCAGTTCTGAGGTTTGGAATTATTTTTTGGGGGCAGTCTACTGAAAGAGAGACTGTTTTTAAAGCGCAAAAACGCTGTATTAGGTCCATCTGTAGCTTAAAAACTACCGACACTTGTAAACCTCATTTTCAGTCATTAAAATTACTGACTATGCCAGCTATGTACATTTACGAGACTGCTTTGTTTGTAAAAATCAATTTACACCTTTTCCAAAAACTATCTGATGTAAAAAAGACTCCAATGCGTTGTCAATATAGTAATAAACTGTGCAACACAAAATGCAGAACTGCTCTAATGAAAAAGAGCTTTTTTGGCATGGCTCCAAAAATATACAACAATATACCCGATAATATAAAAAAATTGCCCTTATTAAAGTTTAAGAAAAGCCTCTACTCACTATTAATTGAAAAATGTTATTACAGTGTAGAGGATTTCATTAATGAAAAATTTTAATATTTCATGTGCAATAATAAACATTTGATGTACTTTTTAAATATTTTAAGGCAACTGATCTCCTTTTAAGCGTCCTTATAATTGTAGATTTTATAAAGATATTTATTAAATTTTAAATGTTATCTTTCTTGTTAGTGCTTAATTTAGTTTTTTATAGTTTATTATTACCTTTTTTTAATAATATTTGTACGCCTTCACGGCAAAACATAGCGCTCATATGTTTTAACCTAAGACCTTTATGTAAATACCTATGTTTCACAAATAAAGTTTGATTCTGATTCTGATTTAATTCTGCCATTGTATTGAATCAAGAAACAAGTTAGTTTTTCATTTTTTACTCCCCATTTTTACAAAACATTAAATTTTAAGGTATCATCACCACTGGGTCCGAGCGAGAATGTGATCGATATTGAGATTTCTTGTGATCAGGAGCCAATTCGATTCTCAGCCAAAGAGGTCAATACAAATATTTGGAATATGGCTAGAGGTAAATCTCCTGGTTATGACGGTCTCAGTATCGAGCACCTACGCAATGCGGGGGTACATCTTCCTGTGGTACTGGCTATGTTCTTTTCATTAAGTGTTAGTCTTAGAAATGCTAAAGACGGTAGTGGTGCCGATACTGAAAAACAGAACTGGCGATGTATCAGATCAGATGAACTACAGGCCCATTTCTCTAGCCACTGTCATTGCGAAGGTGTTGGACGGTCTGCTTGATAAACAGTTGGATAAGTGGCTGAACATTCACGACGCATAATTCGGGTTTAGGCCTGTGCTGGCTACTGAGAGTGCTATATTCAGCCTGAAGCAGACCATTCAATACTATAAGGATAGATGCACACCAGTCTATGTCTGCTTCCTTGATCTCTCAAAGGCTTTTGACCTAGTGTACTATAAAGTCCTTTGGGGTAAATTCAGGGAAGCGGGTGTACCTCTGGAGTTGCTGCGTCTGTTTCAATACTGGTACACAAATCAGGTGAACAATGTTCGGTGGGGTGATGTTCTTTCAGACAGGTTGGAATGTGGGGTAAGGCAGGGGGGTATCAGCTCTCCCAAGCTCTTCAAACTGTACATAAATGACCTAATTGCTGGACTCAGCAGCAAACCTGGTGGATGCAAAATTGACAACGTTAGCGTCAACAATTTAAGCTACGCGGATGACATGGTCTTGCTGGGTCCAACGGCTGGCTCAATCAGGGAAATGTTAGACACATGCGAAAGGTATGCAGCCTGACACGGCCTAGTTTATAATGTCAAAAAAAGTGAATACCTGAATTTAAGGATTCCCGGGAGGCCAATTTCATATGAGCCTGTGCCGACTCCCAATTACCAGCCGCTTAAACGGGTTTCTCAATTTAAATACCTTGGCCACTATGTTACGGAGGACCTTAAAGATCAGGTGGACATGGCACGCGAGCGTAGGATGCTAGCTGCAAGGTGTAACATGTTGGCACTTAGGTTTGCCCGATGTAGTACAGAAGCTAAAATCACGCTGTTCACAGCGTACAGTCAGAACTTCTACACGGGCAGCCTATGGGTCAACTATACGCGTAAAGCTCTAGACCTCCTACGAATACAGTACAATAATGCTTTCAGGGTGCTGCTGGGGCTGCCTCGGTACTGCAGCGCTTCCACTATGTTTGCGGAAGCGCGAATCGATGACTTTTACGCAATTCAAAGAAAAAAGACCGCTTCATAGCTTACAAAAGGGCGTGGCACTTCCAACAGCATTCAGTACGTCTACCATGAGTTTTATCAAACTATACTCGCTAGCGACTGTAGTTAAAAACATGTATGAAAACTTCAAAAAAAACAAGTTTCTAATTCATTTTCTTAGTTGTTAACTAAAGTTTTACTTGCTTGCTTGTTAGTTAACAACTGAAACAAATACATAAGAAACTTGTTTTTTTAAAGTTTTCATACATGTTTTTAACTACAGTCGCTAGCGAGTATAGTTTGATAAAACTCATGGTAGACGTACTGAAAGCCCTAGCTGGACTGGAATGCTGAGGCATTTTATAAATGTATTGGTGCGACAAGGGCAACCTTGTTGCTCATAAATGTATCCATTTTGTGTGTTTCAAGTTAAGTTACTAACCAGAAGATTAAGTTTTTTCCTTGTGTTTTTTATTTTACTAACAATTGGACCTTTGTAGTCAAAACGAATAAATAAATAATAATTAAATAGATTTTCATTTAATGTTTTCATATAAAAATGAATTAGTTCTTTTAATTTATCCTCTTGTTTGATAATGTTTGACGAACTGGAATAACGAATGCATAAATTAATTTGTATTCATGGTCAACTCGAACGTTGATACAAAAAAACAATGTCAGAAATGTCTTCTTGAACAAGATCAAGTGTTAAGGTATGATTTCCTCCGGGGTTGCGGGATTTATTCGAAAGTCACCGCGGCCCTGGAACGCGGCGGGCACTAGGAGGAACACGGATGGGTTTTAGTCAGTAAGAGTCTGACACTCCCTCCTGCTTCACCCAGAGCGGAAGGAGTCATTTTATGATTTCCCATCCTTAAAAAAAAGGTATGATTTCCTAAAATAGTGGTGTCGTCATATACATATGTAAACAAAATGGTGCAGTTTTCTAGAGGACGGCGATTGCCACCTGAACGTCCGTTTATTTACATAGAAAACGTTCTAGTGACGTCATTCACCGCTGGATTACGGCCGCTACATGACGGCACCGCTGTCCTAGGAAACCAGAGCTTTACGCATTTTTAAGGGCTGTCCACACACATCCGGGTTCCCGTCCCTGACGGAACACGGCCGGGACGGAGAAAAATTGGTTACATAAGATTTGTACAAAATTGCTCACACATAACATGTCAGTAGGATCCAGATCGTCAGTGTCCCGGAGCACGTACGGACGCCCTGACAGTGCTATCCGATTTTAATCTCCGTGGACATTTTATGCAAGAGCACACAGAAACACATGATGAACACAGAAAGGTTTATAGAACTTGTCCAATATAATAAAATTCTTCACGATAGTTCGAATTTACACTTTTTAAATACTAAAAATCATCGTGTTGTATGCGTATCAGCCACCGAAACAGATTACACTGATACCGATTTCCTAGATGTGTCTGAACACAGGTGTCGGATGGGAACACATACCTATGTGGTGAGCGCGGGCTGCGCGTGGTCGGGTGGAGGCTGGTGCGTGGTGGGCGGCGGCGGCGCGGCGTACTCCACCACCTCCTGGTAGATGAGCTGCTTCCACTGGTCCACCGTGTGCTCGCGCTCGTCCACCGAGTGGTCGTAGGACGCGGGCGCCGGCTGCAACACAACACCAGCTGTTGAGCTCCTTAAAGTTCTGAGTTTGAGCTAGGTGCACCATAGCTGGCATATGTTTGCACTTTCTGGACAGGTGCACTCAAATTTATGTGGTACTTTCCTCAAAATACCACTTTAGACATTAACCTGTAGGTAGTGGTTCTCCTATAATATGACCAGTACGATTGTTTAGACTTTAAAATTGGCCTCTGAGTTTATTTCGGTGTTTTTCTCAGGTTAGTCAACGAGGATACACTGGCCTAATTTAGTTTAAAAATGACAAAAAAAAACGACATGTAAAAGTGTTATTTTCAACCTACTGACAAAATAAATATCATTTATTATTTATTCCTTTTTCGAAAGCAGTTATTTTTTGTTGCTAAGTTTTTTTTTTCGTTTTATAACTCTGCTATTGCCGGTCACAAGCCCCGGATGAGAAAAGAGGAGGGTTGGCTGTGAATGACGAAACTCATTGTACAACATCTAAGCCAGCCGTAAAATTCGCCAACGCTGAGCCATGGGCGAACGGTCAAATAACCTATCAAGCTGGCCTTCGCAGACCATGAGTTACCAAATATCCTCAAAAAGACCCGAGGGCAGGTGCATGGGAAACACCTGCTATTACTCTCCCACTCCCTTTTATGAAATTAAAGAATGCCATTTGTCATGCGATCCAGCCAACCCCCGGCACCATGAGGTACCCGGGCCTCATGGTGTGAAATCTGCTACCGAATACCGTGTAGGGGTGAGTAACCAGGCCCTTGCACCAGTGAATACTACTGGAAAACGACTTGTTCAGCAGGTATTCCATCCTAACCTGTGTACAAGAACCAGAAGCTCGTCGCTGGGAAGTATTTCCTAGTCAGAAGGCGCTACTACAATGCTACAGAACTTGGACGTGCCAGCACCAAAACCACCAGATTGGCAAAGAGTCCCTGTAAGCAGATATCACAAGCGAAAAAGGCCGAAACTTCAGTCTCCTTCGCCAGGTCTCAACCACGACATACAATGGCTTTAGCAGATTCCCTCTCGATCCCAAAGAACCTGCAAAAAAAGTAACACAAAAACGCCCAAGTAAACCACCACCCATAATACTATACGGCATTGAAGATGTTAATAAACTTGTAGAATTGCTACAGTCCTGACACAGCAACATACAAAAATGTTATCACTCTAGTCCGAAACAAAGGCCTCATAGGACATACCTTTAACTTGAAAGACCAACGCTGCTACAGAGTAGTCATTAAAAATCTACACCATACAACTCCACATAGTGCAATCATAGAAGCTATTGAAAACACTGGAAGCAAAGTCTATGGTGAAATTATAAACTCTAGTCCAGATAAAAAACCAACCTTATTACACATTCTTACCACATTCTTAGTTAACATCGAACCAGGAGCTAATAACGCAGCAGTGAAAGATATTAAACACCTATCACCTGTCGATAATAATCGAAGACCCAAAAAAGAAAACAACATTGCCGCAATGTCAAAGGTGCCAACAGTACGGTCATTCCAAAAATTATTGCATGAGACCTTACAGATGTGTAAAATGTGTCCAGGGACATAAAACCGCAGACTGCCCAAAGAAAAACCGTAACACACCAGCACAATGCGCCCTTTGCCAAGGCGCACACCCGGCCAATTATAAAGGCTGCGAAGTCTACAAAGAGATTCTAGAAAGACGAATGGCAAGAAACCCAATGTTCAAGGGTAGAACACGAGAGGTGCAAGTAAAACTGTTCCCATAGATACTCGCCTACATCCTAATGAAAAGCAAGACCAACACCTTTATTCTGACATATTGAAAAAAAAATCGAACCAACAACTACAACCAGCATAAACAGCAAAAAACAAGAACTACTAATCAAACAGTCGGAAAAATTCGACTTGATCTAACAACAGATGAGCACCCTTATGAGTCTCATAGTCACCCTAGTTGAAAAAATATCAAAATTACCTCCTTGAGCGTGGGCACTTAGAACATCAATGGTCTTGCCCCAAACAAGGCTGAATTAGAACTCTTGATATACAATAATCAACTTGATGCTGTTCTAATCTCTGAGGCACACTACAGATAAAAGCAAAATCAACATCAAAGGATGCAACACATATGTCACTAATCATCCTGATGGAACGGGCCATGCAGGAACAGCCATTATAATAAAAAACTCCATCGAGCACCAAGTGCTCCCAGAATTTAGAACAAACCATATTCAGGATACGACCATTGCGGTAGAAGGCAGCTGTGGACAGCTTAACCTGTCAGCAATATACTGCCCACCGAGACACAGAATTAATGCAACAACTTCACAGAATACTTCTCAACATTGGGGGGAAGATTTGTGGCTGGTGGTGATTGGAACGCCAAAAATACATAATGGGGCTCAAAGCTAACAGCAACTAGAGGCAGGCAACTAAAACTAAGCCTTGATGAAAATAACCTTAAATGTATTTCATCAGAAGAACCAACCTACTGGCCCACAGATCCAAATAAAAAACCAGATTTGTTGGACTTCTTCGTGATAACGGGACTCTCGATAAATTACATGAAAGGTGACTCCTGCCTAGACAGTAGTTCTGATCACACTCCTGTTCTCTTAACTATCAGGACGACTATCATTAACTATGAGAGGCCTGATACCTTGCGCAATAATTTTACTGATTGGGAAGGCTTCACAGAGTACATAGACGAAACCATCGACATAAAAATCTCCTTGAAAACACCTGACGAGATAGATGATGCAACCCAATGCATAACTAACCTTATACAAGAAGCTTGCTGGATTAACACTCCTCTAAAAAAAAGAAACTAATTTCCAAGCGGTTGGCAACGTACCTCTCGAGATATACATCAATATAAATGCCCCATTACAACACAGTCTGGCTGGACTAGGACAAGTAAAGAAAAAGCCAACTTGTTTGCAAAACACCTATCCGCCATCTTTACACCTAATGAAGGCAACAATGCGGAGTTTGAAAACAAAGTCGAATGTACACTGCAGCAAAACCTACAACTGTCCATTCCACCACGATCAGTCACAGTTGAAGAACTGAGGAGGACCATAAATAGACTACAAAACAAACAAAAAAGCCCCTGGATTCGATCTCATCACAAAAGAAGTTATCATGCAACTTCGCAGGAAAGCTTTTTTCTAGTCATTCTCTTTAATGGGGTGCTTCTAGTACAATATTTTCCCAGATTATGGATGGTATCCATTGTAATACACAAACCAGGAAAGCCCCCGGAAGACGCGTCATCGTATAGACCCATAAGCCACTTACCTGTGCTGTCCAAGATGTTTGTGAGGATACTTCTGAGCAGAATATCACCCATACTCAACGAAAACCTGGTAATACGTCAACACCCGTTTGGTTTCAGACAGCAGCATTCTACGGTAGAACAAATACATCGGGTGTGTGATAAGATAAGACAGTCCTTCGAAAAAAAGGAATAATGCTCCGCTATATTTTTGGATATCCAGGCAGCCTTTGATAAAGTGTGGCACAAAAGTCTTCTTTATAAAATAATAACGTCCCTACCGCATAGTTACTACCTATTATTACCTATTATACTATTGATAGAGTCCTAGTACCTACCTGTTATACTATTGATAGAGTCATACCTCACAAACAGAATGTTCCAGGTGAGAAAGGACGGCGAGCTGTCCGTTATTCAAGACATAATGGCAGGAGTTCCACAGGGATCTGTCCTTGGCCCCGTCTTATATATCATGTACACTGCCGACCTCCCAGAAACACAAGGGGTAACAACGGCTACATTTGCTGACGACACTGCAATTCTCGCAAGCAGCAAGGATCCGATCGCAGCATCCGCCGTCTTGCAGCATAGCCTTGACAAGCCTTGACGAATGGATCCAGAAATGGGATATCAAAGCCAGTACAACTAAATCCGTACACGTCACATTTACACTTAGGAGGGGAAGCTGTGTAAGACTGGGCACGTAACTCCAAACTGTCGATCGATAACAAACTATTGATATACTATAAAATGATCCTAAAACCAATATGGATGTATGGCGCACAGCTTTGGGGAAGTGCTAGCGACTCCAATCTAAATATAATACAAAGGCTGCAAAATGGGATCCTAAGAACCGTTTCAAATGCACCATGGTTCATCACCAACACAGAGATTCATGAAGCTCTGATCATAAGAACTGTTAAGGAGAAAATAATAATTAAAAAATATAATATATAATAATAATAAAAACAAAATAACAATTCAGTAAGATAATAGGTATAATAAAAATAAATAATACATTAGAATTATGAAAGACCCTGTTAATAATGTTTACGTATCAAAATAATGTTACCGTTCCATTCCGCGCCGTCCTTGGAACACAAGGCTTGGACTGTGCTCGCTCCTGGATGCTTTAAACTACGTCATGCGTCATGATAATTAATAATATTTTAATTTCTTAAATAATTCAAATGTTCATATATAAATATCATTTTTTTTTAATGAATGTGTAGTAGACATTGGATAGATGAAGTGGGCTGCCGTTGTAAAACGACTAAAATGACAGCGTGAATAGTGGGGTTGGTACGTACCGCGTTGACCTCCCCCTCGTCGTACCACACGTTGATGTAGGGGTGCAGCAGCGCCTCGTCCACGGAGATGCGGCGCTCGGGGTCGATGACCAGCATGCGCGACAGCAGGTCCCGCGCCTGCGACGCCTGCGCACGCGCACAAAGCGTTATGTACTGCCACACGGTCACACAGCGAGCGAACTACTATTACGTAAGCACCAATGGAGTGTGGTCCCCCCACACTCCATTGGTGCTTACGTCTATGGAGGTATGCGGTACAGAGAGTAAAGTCCCGCAAACCTCCATTGAGAAGGGAGGATCCTCCGAACCAGGCGGTTGTGCCTGGCGGGCTACAGCTCGATAGTTTATATTGAGGCTGATGTATATGTTCAAATTGCACGGTAAACTCTGCTTGCGCGATGCAGGATTTCGACGAAGTAGTTTGCTGCTAGTTGGATAGATGGCGTAGCGGTTTTTTATTGCGATGTAAATTTGCTCTGTTGGTTTTTAGGGTTCCGAACTAAAACTGGAACCCTTATAGGATCACTCGGGTGTCTGTCTGTCTGTACGTCTGTCACAGTCAGTTTTCTCTGGATCCACTGGACCGATTCTGTTGAAATTTGGTACATATATGAATTTCTGTGACCCAAATACGGACGTGTTACTCAAATTATTAAATTTTTAATATGGGCGTCACTTTTGGGGGTCAAACTAGAAAATTAAAACATATCAAATGAAAGGGTGAGGGTTTTAATTACTTTTTTTTCATAATTTTAAAATAAATGGTTTTGAAGTTATTCAAGAAATTAGACGAAAAATGACCATTCCCCGAAACTACTAAGCTTTATATTTAATAAAATATGGAGATAATAGATTTTTTACCTATAGATAACAGGAAAATCTATAAGAATACAGACTTCTTATAGATTTTCCTGTTATCTGTGCTAAAATAATACGTTAAAAAAATTAAATTCTTCCGGAACCCTTTGCACGCGAGTCCGACTCGCCTTTGACCGGTTTTACTTGTGGCGACATTGATGCCGCTACACGTCTTTGCTTATTTTTTATGACATAGTGTGACATAGCATAGAATTAGAAAAGCATTTTAGTCCTTTCAATTTAAACTTTAAATTCACCGATTAAAACAATATCTGGTTTATATTTCTTGTTTTCATACTGTATAGTCAAGGTGGTACTGTCTATGGTCGGAAGCTCGATAGTTAGACTGTGGTCAGAGATTCGAGATTGTCTGTGGCATGAGAATCCTCACAAGCGACCCTGAGCTTGTATACTTCTCATCCACATTTTCCCACTGGAGGACACCTCGGTACGGAGGCGACGTGGTGAGCTGCAGTTGGAGTATTAGGCATATCAATAAACCTGTCTATTGATTGCAACTGCCTGCCCAGTGCTGATACACACAGTGGTGATTTTTAATAAGCTTTGTATTGAATAGTACTTGTTTAATTGAATTTTCCCTAACTTTATATACCCTCTAAAAATATAGCATGGTAAGGAGTGTTTTCACACACCCTGGTGCCGGGTTACCATAGGGTCAGAGGCGTCCGACTGGCGATTACGTCAGCAATATTTACTAGTTTTATTTACACATCTTTATAAGTTTTGATTTGACACAATTATGGCTAGCTTTTTAGTGATTTGCCAAATTAGTTTTCACGCTGTGTTTTCCATGGTTAGGTTAAATACCCGAAGTTGGGGAAATAGGTGCTGCGCGAATAAAAACTATACCAGCAGGGAGTGGTAAAAGCTTTGGCTAGTATCGGTGACAAGGGGTTGGGGGGGTGAGTTAAATTACAAAAATTTTGCTTACGTAATAGTTGAATGGCTCTAAAGATAAAGAAAAAACCGGCCAAGTGATTCAGACTCGTTCTCAAAGGTTTCCGAACCATACACCTCATGTAGGTGTTCCTGTAATCTGTATGTAAAGAACTATTTTCTGTATTTTTCCATATCATTTAATGTCATTGGGGTCTACTAGATAAACATTTATAAAAATTTCTAATTTGCCCCCAAAAGTGGTCAAATATTCAAAATTCACTTAAATCGCTTAGTTGAAATTTGGGACTTCTATGACCCACACAGGGTCATGGAAGTCCCAAAGTCGTTCCAGTAGATCCGGAGCACATTGGCCGTGACCGACGGACAGTCAAACAGACACGAGTAATCCTAAAAGTGTTCCGTTTTTCCATAAGAAGCAACCTAACAAGAAAGAAAAGTATAATCTACACTAATATTATAAAGAAGATAGATTTGTATGTTTGAATTGAATAGGCTCCGAAACTACTGGACCGATTTGTAAAATTCTTTTAACATTGGATAGCTACATTATCAGGGAGTAACATAGGCGTGACGTCCACTAGTGTTAAATAAATAAAAAAGGAACCTTAAGCCTGTTGTGTTCGTTGCTGTCGCTGGGGAACAGAATGTCCGGGAAGAGTCGCTCGAAGCTGTAGCCGGTGTACCGCGGACGGTTCTCCACGTAGTTGCGCACGGTCGGCTGCAGGCGCGCCATGAACGCGGCCGACGGCGTGCCCAGTTGCTCTGGCGACACAACCACGCCAGCTCAGTCATATGATGGACACCAGCCGATGGCTACTAGTGTACCCACCTTATTTGGGTTCATTGGAATCGTTTGGAGTGTTCATTGTAGTTAGTATTTAGGGTGTAATTAAAGAGAAAAGCAAGTTGGATAGTGTTTTTTTTTGTTAATTTGTTTGTAGCAGTATGATGGGATTAACATCGTCACATAAGGGTAAAAAAATCTCTTAGAGAAATAAAGATTTAAAAAAGACTGACCAATGATTTTGTTCCATTGGTCGATGTGGTCCGTTCCCGGGAACAGCACGCCGCCGCGGATCATCTCGCCCATGATGCAGCCCACCGACCAGATGTCCACATTCTCTGTGTAGCCCATGCCCAATATCACCTGCCGAACAAAACACATCGATTGTAACCCAAGGATGGGAAATCATCAAATGACCGCTCTGGGTGAAGCAGGATGGGTTTTAGTCATTAAGAGTCTGACACTCCCGTCAGACTCTTAATGACTAAAACCCATACGTGTTCCTCCTAGTGCCCTTTGCGTTCCAGAGCCACGGTTACTCTTTCGAACAAAGTCCGCAGCCCCAGCAAGCACTGGCCCTAGCGGGCCCCGTCTTTTATGCTGACAGCTCTTTGAGGCGCGCGTGGAACACAGCGCGCCGTCGACCCGGGCCTGGTTCTGATCGGACGGCGAGCCACCCAATGCTCGCCGTCCGCAGACCCGAGCCTACGGTGGCCGGGCATCGCCCTGCGACTCCCAACATCTGGGGCGTCTTCTTCTGTTGCGGCGGCTGGGGCGTGAGGTTTCCCTCTCTCTCACGCATTCGGCCTCATCCTTCGCTAGCATTACTGCTTCGCAGAAGGAGGTGTCCGCTTCCCATTCTCCTCGCTCGGGACCATGGCTTGAACCAGGGCCGAACGCGAGAGCCTCCAAGGCCAGGACCCAGGCTTTTCCAGGTAAGCCATCGGGTTCTGGGGCGGTATTTTTGGCCTTCAGCCTGTTAACCGCCACTCTCAGGTCTACCTCAGTCATCGATTGTAACCCTACTCATAATTTAAGTCAATGTTTTAATTATTGGTTTGAATTCAATTTAATGCTTTAACGATAACTAAAACGTACCCGCGGGCGGCAGCTAGTGAAATAGTGCAGAAAGAGGCGAGAGGCGTTGGACGACTTCAAGTCCTGCCATGAACAAGAGAATGTACCTCGGGCGCGCGGTAGTAGCGCGTGACGACGTAGGGCGTCATCATAAAGGTGGTGCCGGCCGTGCGCGCCAGCCCGAAGTCCAGGATCTTCAGCGTGCAGTCGCTCTTCACCACTATGTTGGACGGCTTCAAGTCCTGTCACAAACAGACAATATTATAGGCTTGTTGAAAAGCTATTAGAACTCTGCTATATATGCCAATTGGGCATTATGGCTGCGAATAGTCCTCCTGGCTGATATCTGCAAAAGCGACCAATCTCAACGGCGCGGCAAACAATACAGCGTGTAAGGGTTATCGACGCACAAACTGATACCATGAGTCCAGGACATGATTCTGGATCCCCTCGTGATGGAATTATTTCATTTTTAGGGTTCCAAACCCGTGCAGCCACGGAAAATTCCTTAAGAAAACCTTTGCCTGAATTGGCAATAAAACCCAAGACGCAGTGGGAGCCAGAGGACGGACGTCGTCGCCGAGGAAGACCTACGAAAGGCTGGCGTGACGACTTAGAGGTGCCATTTGGAATTTGGTTTCCCTCTTCCGTACCTTTGGGCATAATAAATCTGTAAGTGCTTTAAAAAGGATACTTATATTGTAAATTGGTTTTAACACTACAAATAAATCATTTGTTAGAACTAGATGTCGTATTTCCGAACCGAACTCTGCTAGGCAAAATAAGCACTGTCTCACCCGATGTATAATCCCAGCAAGATGCAAGTGCTTGATGCCGCACAGCATCTGGTAGAGGAGGTAGCTCATGCGCTCGTGGTCCAGGTCCATCTGGATGACCTGGCACAGGTTGGCGTCCATCAGCTCCATCACTAGGTACACGTCCTGGAACTCCTCTAGGCTCTTCTGCGGCGTGAACGCGTTTAGAAGACCGATTATCTGGAAACAGATTGTAAAAGACGGTTGAGATTATTTCGCAGCCTGGAAGATTTTTTGGGACGTCAGCAAATGACTCTGTCGAACAATTCTGCATCCCTGGGGGTAAAGACCTACGTGAAGAGGTAAATATCTCGTATGATATAAAACATGAGTTCTATAATGTTCTTTTGACTATATTTTCAAGGACTTTGTATGGACTTCTTTATAGTTATGGAAGTCTCGATAGGAACGAGAATGAAGTAGAAAGACACAAGAACTGAAAATATGCTATTGTTTAAAGCTGTGGAAAGAAACAAATCACCCGACAACACAAAGTTTGTGAAAGTTTTCTTCAGCTTTACTTACATTTTTATGATTGACGAGTTTCATAAGTTTGAACTCGCGGTAAGCCCGCTTTGCATGCGTGACGTTTTGAAACGGCCGCGATAGCTTCTTGATGGCGACATTCTGTTGTGTCACGGTGTCGTACGCGGCACTGAAACCAAACATGTTCACCATTCACTAACAGAGCAAGCAATGGATGACGAAGAAGAGAAAATGTCGCTCTGATAGAAGTTTCCTAATACAGATAGGAAAACGAAACATTGATAAACAGATAGGAGGACTTGAATAACCCTTGATGCATGAAGCCAGGCAAATAACATGTTGCTGTTTCAGTTAAGTTATTGTTCATTAGTTTAAGGCGCCACGTTAGTATTGCAGTAAAACACAATGGAAAATATCTGAAGTTTTAATAAATATTAGAATAAAATGTTAGTTTTCACTATGCAAAGTTAATTGTAGTTAATTCAGTCTATGTCTATGTTCATGTATGAAATCCCTTGTCCAAGATAATTGAAATTGAATGTTGAATATATAGGTACTATAATGGAGTGATGAACTGATGATCCCCGATAAAAACCAGAAAACCACAAAAACCCAAACCACCATTATGAAATAATACAAATGAATAATTCAAATATCTTAATCACATTTACGATTCAGAGTTTATTGACTTAGTTTATTCAAATGTCACCTTAATTTGAAATGATTCTGATTTTCTGAGATATAATTTGATTTGTGTCGTGTCGTGAACTCGTGAACTCAGGTTTAACTTTGACGTAGAGGCAACTGGCCTTTAACCTGGAAAATTATTTAATGACATTCCCTATTCTCGATGGCGGTAGAACATTATTGGAATCAATGGTGTATTTGTAATGCAACACATTCTGCAAAAAACCACCAGTTTGGTATAATATGTCAATTTTGTTTTTGAAGGCCTTTGGCCCTCACACTATAACGTAGGAATATGGAATTGTGGTCGTGTCAATATTAGTATTAATCCTAAAACCAAAGCAGACGAAAACATGTAAAGCGGCGGCCATGTTTGCAAGATGGCGCCCGGTCTTACCACACCATCCCCTGTGCGCCCGCGCCGCGGCTCACTAGCTCAGTGTACCGCGTCGGTATCGTGAACACACTGTCACCGAGAGTGACCGAGTAAAACTGAACCATCGCTAACGGCTAACGTACACTACTGGATCAGCTATAAAAGAAACATTATTATTTTGGTGAATGTGGGCGTAACCAGGGTAGCGACAGTACATTTCAATTCTGGATAATTATTTAGAAGAATAGTATACAGTCACGCCTTTTAAACATTACATCAGAAGTGGGATAGAGATAGCGGACTTTCTGAAAAAGTGAATCGAGAGGGAGAATGCTCACTAGTGACTGAAGTGACAAGGAGAATAGAAAAGTTAAGCCATAACTGTTAGATGTGCTTTCTTTTGGTCATTCGTAACCTCTGGTATGGTATTTTCTGGGTACGCCCACACTGGCAAGCCACTACAGTGCGTAAGATTACGTGTGGTATAATAGTGTCAAAAGTGTGCAATACATGCGTGTGTGCGTGCGAACAGGGATGCATCGAATTGCGGCGTTTTGTTCGCACGCTCTTGCGTGCTAAACTTGACAATAATATTTTACTTGCGTCGTTATAGCAGTAAAGTTGGTAATTTAAGGTGTAGGTAGAAATTCATAAAGTAGCTGGAAAGTTCTGATATAGGAGTATGTGTTGTTGGATATAATAGGATTATTTTAGGAGACCGTAATACACTAGAGAAATATTTGTTTAGTAATGCATGTTCCTGAAAAGAAAATATGATACACTTGCATGCTTGCTGGTATTGTACAACAAAGCGAAGGTTTCAGAGTAAATGCCCAGACTTGAGTATATACAGTGATATGAAGCCTGAATGTTTCTTACAAATGTGTAATTAGCGATAATTGAAACTGCGCCAACATTATATTAAGTTGCGTAAGTGCGAGGGCGGTGAGTTAATGAAATAATTACACGCAGAATTACTTAGTTTCAAAGTATGAGAAATTTTGTGCCTTCTAATTAGTAAACTTACAGCCCTCGGTACCTCGTGGGAGGTTTTCCGAAATTTCTCAACTTTCGGAGAACTGCCAATCTCGCTAAGATTTACTTGCGGAATTAACTTGAGATTCAAAAGGACACTCTAACCGTGTAATTTCATAAAACTAACTAAAACCGCTTTATTGAGAATGCTTAGCGGAGCTTACATCGACACAGTGAATGATTATGTAATTCGAACTTTACATCCAAACGATGTCATTTGTAAGTCTTAAGTTAGATTGACATTGGAATTTAAAAGACCATCGAAGAATTACTTTATTTCTTATTTAAATCAAATGAGAGTAAAATCATAGAAGCAAATTATTCAATTAGAAAAAGGAATTGTTTCGCATTTGCTCTGTAATAAAAGCATTAGATAAATAGATCAAAAACATTTTCTAAATGCTTTTGATGATAAAAAAAAACTGCAAAAAGAGACAGGCATATAAGAGAGGTGATGAGTGTGAAAGAAACTTACCATACTATTCCCTGTGCTCCGGATCCGATGGGCTTCAAGTTCTGGTAGCGTTTGAGTATGGTGAAGCGTGTGTCGCCCACTTCGACGGTGTAGAAGTGAGGGTGGCGCGGCGGGGCCGACATGGCGGGGGCTGGCAGCGCCGCGTGGGGCATGGACCACCCCTACCTGGCGACCAATACTCGTATAAGGAAGAAAGATAGCTAAGAGGTAGCGAGAGCTGGTGAAGCTAAACAATATCACGAGATCACAGGCCAGAATCAATCTGCTTCGGCTTTTCTAAAGTGGATGCCAAAACGCTCCCTGCGGTCAAGTATTACGTAACGCAATTTTTGGATATTTTTGAAATCCCTACCCCCCATGTAACGCGCCGTAAAACGTTACGTATCCACCAAGTGACCATTTTTACCTAAAAGTCACAATTATGTGGCGTAAAGTACCGGAAAGTCATTCCATTTGAAATTTTGAGCAAAAGAAATCGTTTTAAAAAATGCGTGAGAGAATCTCTCTACGCGACCGTTGTGAAAGGTTAAAAAAAACAATGTTACGTAACGCGTAATTCCAGCAACAGGCTCCCCCCCGCCCCTGTAAAGCATCGTAAAGTTTTACAAGACCCCCCCCCCTTCCCCCAAATTCGTAACGTAATACTTGAACGCTCCCTAACCGAGTAACGATACCCCAAAACAAGAGTAGTATCAGATTTTCTGGCCTCTGACTAACCCTAACGACTGTCAAAGATGTTCAAATGACAGCCTGTAACAACTGTATGTAATGATTGGTCATCCATAGACCGACCTCGGGAAGCGCAGCTTAACCTCGAAGTTAAAACCGTGCGGCTGTTATAGACGAGCAAGCGATTCTATTGGCTCTGGACAAACACATCACTACTCTCTATGCATCCTCGCACATCCCTGGTGAAAACGCAGCCTAAAGGCGCAAATCCACCGTGGTGCACGCTGTGTACGCGGTGTACGCTGTGCACGCGGTACACGCTGTTAACGGGCACGCGGCGCATATTAGCTGCGTGGGTTCATTTGTTTGACAACGTGTGTCTACGTTTCCACTGCAGTACACACTACACACCCACGACTATGTCCAATTGTAGCGTGGCCCACCGCGGCACACGGAGAGACTACGCACGTTTTTTTACAAGAATATGGTTTTGACATAGTCGTGGGTTAATATTCGTGTATAGCGTGTACCACGTGCACAGCGTGCATGACGTTGACAGCGTGCTTGGCATTGACAGCGTCGAGCTATGTGAGTGCCATATTCGAGCAAGCCACGCGTGTACCAATGACGTCAATTGATGCGTAGCGTGTCCGTGGGTTATAGAAAGAAAGAAAAATGGAGATATGCATTTTCATGCAAGGCGAAGCCTCACACACGTGGGTAGCTTCTCCGTGCGCCGCGGTGGGTTTCCGCCTTTATGGTGTCTTAAGTGATTAAGAATGTGCCACGAAGGATTGCTGTGGACGCCCATATGCTGCCGAGGGGACATAGCATTTAAATCAAGCAAGTCATGAAGGAACTCAAAGAAATCCGGGGATTCAAAGCCAAGAATCTGTTTGCAGAAGGAAAGAAGAGGAAAAAAGACATCTTATTAACCTTCTGAAGATGCATTTCGCACCCCTTTCCGTGCATGTGGGGATATATTCGTAAATATTTAATTTTGTCACGATGATGTCACGCCCGCCTTTGAGCGCACATCAAAGGCTCAATTGCTTATTAAAGTTTTAATACCCTCGGCGCAAGAGTATTGAATGTTGGGAGGGTGTGATCAGTAGAGCAAGCTTTAGGATTGAATACACAAACCCCAGGATTTATATTATATCAGACCATGACGCATGCGTGCTCCATATTCGACCACATCATCGCTTACCATCAGATCAAACGCGTGCATATCAATAGTGGTCAATCAAGTTAGCGTTTTACTTCAGAATGAAAGATAATAAGCTAGAAACTCTATACATGTTCATTTTGGCGTTCTAACAGTTGTGTCAAGTCTTATAAAGTCTCGTGTCTGTGTCCTAAGTTATTGAAGGTCAGGAACTACTGGTTCAAATTGAAAAATTATTTTAGTGTTGGATAGCCCATTTATCGAGGAAGGCTATAGGCTTTATATCATCACGATAAGACCTATAGGAGCGGAACAGTAATGAAAAATGTGACGCAGACGAAGTTGCGCGGGTCAGCTAGTCTAGTTTAAAATGACCAAAAAACGAAGAGTTCCGTACCATAAACCTTAATTTTTACCATAAACCTTTGAAGCTGAAGCTAAATATTATTTATTTGATAAGGAACAAGATACGTTCGAAATCCGATTTGTGATGAATGTTTCATTAAGAAAAACAAGATCAGTAGCATGAGATTAAATATTTTTGATTAAAAAAGATCTACCAAGTGCGAGTCGGACTCATACACGAAGGGTTCCGTACCATAAACCTTAATTTTTATAATTTGTTTTTACAGCGGCAATAGAAATACACAATCTGTGAAAATTTGACTGTCTACCTATTACGGTTCTTGAGATACAGCCCGCTGACAGACAGACGAACGGACGGACGGACAACGGAGCTTAGTAATAGGGTTCCGTTGATTACCCTTTGGGCACGGAATCATAAAAAGATTGACGTGTAAAAAATTAAATAAATATCATTTATCAAGAATACTGACTTTTTGTGAATGTGTGTATAGAGTGCGCGGGCGCAGTCCATATATTGCGCGCGCTCGGGGTCCACAGCGGTGGCACACGACTTCACTCACTCAGGGCTGGTACGGCTGGGGGATCAGGCAATTACGTCTGTTGGCAAAGAAAACACGAGTTTAGACATAAAATAGAAATACCTATTGAAATTGAATAGCCTAGTCACGTAAGTAAATTGACATGTCTTGAAAACCGGCCAAGTGCGAGTCGGACTCTCTCACGAAGGGTTCCGTACCATAAACTGAAAAAAAAACACGTTTCTCGTTTACTTTTTAGGGTTCCGAACAAAAAACGGAACCCTTCGTGTGACACCCGGGTGTCTGTCTATCCGTCTGTCACAGCCAGTTTTCTCCGGATCCACTGGACCGATTCTGTTGAAATTTGGTTCACATATGGACTTTTGTGACCCAAATACGGACATGTTACGTAAATTTTAAAAATTTTAGTATAGGGGTCACTTTTGGGGGTCTAACTAGAAAATTAAAACATATCAAATGAAAGGGCTTAGTGTGAGGGTTTTAATTACATTTTTTCATAATTTTAAAATAAATGGTTTTGAAGTTATTCAAGAAATTAGGCGAAATATTACCATCCCTTATCTGCGAAACTACTGAGCCTAAAATTTTGAAAAAAAAAATGGACATAATTAGTACATTGTTACCTTAGGGTGAAAGTAACTGATTTAGTCCCGAGACGGCGCGCGTTTGGCGCCCGAACGCAGCGAGGGCGCCAATAGTTCGAGGGACTAAATAAGTCTTTCACCCGAGGTAAACACTGTACTTTTCATAACGAATACAAGGAAAGTAAAAATAAAAAGACGAATTAGCTAAAGAAAAAAGCCATATCTGAATCTGATGAACTCATCGTGTTAATACTCTCTGCTATATGTAAAAAGTATGAACAAAACTTTACAATTCGAAAAACAAATGAAGATCGGACTGCCGCTTTCCCGCCTCTTTTGTTTTTTTTTCTGTGACCGGCCAGCTATTCAGATATTAGTTTTACATTTTGATCATTGCAAAAATGGTAAATATTTTGCCCAAACCTATGTTATTTTAAAATAGTTAAAAATAAATAATAATAAACTCATTTAAAAATATAATCTTTAGTTAATACTTATCTTTTTGTTATTTCAATTTTAAATCGCGCTGTAATTGACTGGGTGTATAGAAAGATGGGACATGGTTCAATAGAAATGTTCAACAAGTTTTTTTTTGTACTTTGACGGCTGTCAGTTGATAACGATTCTCCCTAGGTCTGAAAAGTAATGCTTTCAACCCGCTCCTCAGGCAACTTCAGTCCTACTTTCCGAGTATGAGCAATGAAAAGATCTTTACCTAAAGATTACAGGAAAATCTATAAGAAGTCTGTAGTGCAAACATAACATGGTAAAAAAAAATTCGTTCGGAACCCTTTGCACGCGAGTCCGACTCGCACTTGGCCAGCTTTCTTTATTATTTTTTGTTATAGCGGCAATAGTAACAACACTGTGAAAATATCAACTGTCCACTTATTACGGTTCTTGAGATACAGCCCGCTGACAGACAGACGGACGAACGGACAGAGGAGGCTTAGTAATAAGAGTTCCGTTGGTTACCTTTTTGGTACGGAACCCTAAAAAGTAAGAGTGATAACAATAGATCCCAACATTCCCAACCATACGCACAAAACGTCGCGTTATGGGAATACTTTAATTGCGCGTACAGCTCAGGTACGGAATTCCCTGCCGGAGTTTGTATCCTGATAGCTATAATCTGGGAGTCTTTAAGTGACTTTTCACTTGAATAGGAAAAAATGAAGAGAATATGTTACTTCTGCCGCCGTCATAGAGGACGGCCGTCAACCACATTATCGCTTTTGAACAGGTGGATTCCGAAAAAGATGATTCCGTGCTTCGGAAGGCATGTATAAGCCGGTGGTCCTGGCCGCCAAATGGGGGTCGTGAAATAAACCATGTCAGAGGCCCTTGAGGCGGTTTAGAAACTCTGACACTAGGGTGTGCGGGACCGTTAGACCTTACCGCCCACACGATAAGAAGAAAAACAGGTGGATTGTGATCAAATAAAAGCCTAGAAATAATTAAATCTACCTGGAAGCTAACTTACTTTGTGGTATAAGTACCTAGTAAAGAAATAATGAAACCTGGTCATTCTCCAAGATAAAATGAATAGTTCTAGTCGCTTCATGTTTGTTAACCCCAAAATAATATTTCCTCTATAAAGAAGAAAATTGATCGTAGTATAATCCACGTTCCAGTTTACGTAAACAAAGTGCTAGACGTCCAGTTTCTTGTGAGCTTTCAGTCTTCATTTGTAAACGTCGCCTGCTGTGGATACAGACACCTGCGTTTAATTTTGTATGCCATACAAGCCTTTTTATTGCTCGCCAAGGTTGGTCTGTGGATGGGTTGACTATCTTAACATATCGAGTTTCCTCCGTGCCTCGGAAAGCACGTTAAGCCGTTGGTCCCGGCTGTCATTTGTAGATCTTTGGCAGTCGTTACGGATTGTCAGAAGCCATTATATCTGACACCAGTCTTGCCAAGAACTGCCGTATTACCCAGGTAATGGGTTGTGGAGGTCTGGTAGGCCACATAAGGATAAAGGTATTCCGCTGAATCCGGTTTGACTGGGAGCCGACCCCAATATAGTTGGGAAAAGGTTAGGCAGATACAAGCGTATCTATACTAATATTATGAAGCTGAAGAGTTTATTTGTTTGTTGGGTTGGTTGAACGCACTAATCTCAGGAAATACTGGTTTGAATTGAAAAAGTCTTTAAGTGTTGGATAGCTCATTACATACATTACGCTACGACCAATAGGAGCAGAGCATTAATGAAAAATGTGACGCAGACGAAGCTTTGCGGGCCAGCTAGTCAAATAAAAAAAATATTTTGATAAATGTTATTTCGATTTTACTACCATTGAAATCTATTTGAATGGGTTATTACGTTGAGTTAATAATTCAACTTTAATGAGCTCCAAAAAGTTATATAAATATGCAATAATCCTTTGAACGCCCACAATTCACCTATAAAGGTGTAACTTCGGCGAATTTTCGCGAATCAGCTATTTTGGGGGCTGCAAACTTTAAATTTTTATTATAGCTTTTCAGGTGGGCGTGATTTAAGTTTGTAAAGGTGAGAAGGGCCGCCCCAGGCGTGTACTTAGGGTGACCAGTGAACTGTGAACCTATTCACACGAATCTGGTGTCACTTTCACAGTAGGCCGTTCATAGATAAGTACTTGGTATTGATTAAACCTTTCAAGGTGAACTCGAAGTGGGTTTATAAAGTTTCTGCATGGTTTGGTGTTAAATATAAAATGTGCAAATATACAGGGCCGGTTTCCCATTTACCCCCACCATAATTATGCTTAATTTAAATACTGGCATAGCAGATTCTAAATGCGAATTCTGAATAAAAAAATCAAATAAAGAACTTTTTTTAGTAAGCCTGATAGTATTTTGAATAAAGACCGTGTCAAACCATAATGCCAAAAGACAGCTACTAAACTTCAAATTTTTAATTCAGCATTCGGGAGACATTCTCAGTCCTCCTACTTTCTACTATTTTTTATTAAAAAAGTTTGGAAACTAAGACTTTTTTGACAGATTGCAAATAAGATGCTAATGCGAAAGTAGCATAAAAATTAGTAGAATTGGCCTTCAGTTTCAAATCACAGTCTCAAATTACTGAAGTGTCAAAATTCCAAGATGGCTTACAAACATTTGTACTAGCAAATAGCAGAGCAAATACCCAGAAAACAGGGTTATATCGCCGATCGTGGCTCTGGCATTCACACAATGGCACAAGATGGTGTCGGGCTGAATTTACGTTCATGTTTATTAAGATCTGAACAACAATAGACAAGTTTGAACGAGAAACATTGCGCCGAATGGTTGAGCGAAAGGGCTCGAGTTTGGCAACACTGAACTTGAAGTTCATAAGTTTGTACCTAATGGATGAAGGAATTAGGAACTGTAATGGCTTGCACGTAGTCTATTTCAGTACGGCTACGATTTCGATTAGTCGGTACGTTGATTAGGCGTCACCGTCAGTCATAATCTAAGATCCCAGAACTCCCAGACCTTACTTATTATTTCAGTACCAAAATGTGAGGGCTACATTAGTGTTACTATGTACTTTGAACGAACGCATATCTGCTAGCTTAGCGCAGAGCTACTAGCTCTATCTCGGTTCCAATTCGAATCACCCAAAACCGCGGGGGCGTAAAAGTTTAAAGCTTATTATTATTAAATAATGACATTAAATCGAGGATATTACAGTTGTAATGATAGATAGATAGATGAAAGAATACCTATACTTTACTGTACACCAAAAACTCACCTCTTCAATTCGATTGAGTCCAGTGGAGGATCGCCAAACTGATTGGAATATGAGCCTCAGGCTTTTATGGAAAATCTCAGCATCTTTTCGTCTTTTTACATCAGTTACGTTGTGCTTTCGCAGGCATGGTGCCTGATCGTGTGGAGCTAATCGAATCATCTACCTTGTAAGGCATATGTATAGGTACGTCGCTGTTTATAATACAAATACACATAAGCGATTTGGCGGCGCTGCTGAGTCGATTTCCTACGCACTGAATCGTACAGCCAAATCACGATATCGGAAAAGCTGTGTGAGGATAGGTACCTGATCTTACAGATTTATTATTTCTTTTTATGTAGCTGTGAATGTGACACTTTCTTATGGAATCAAAAATTATAAAATATCATTATTTAATTGTCATGTTCATCTTTCAAAAATGTATGAAAATTAAGGCTTTTTTGACAGTTTGCGGTTGTTAAAAAAAACTGGCCAAGTGCGAGTCGGACTCGCGTGCAAAGGGCTCCGAACCAATTTATGTTTTTAACATGCTATTTTAACACTACAGACTTCTTTTCCTAAAATCTTTAGGTAAAGATCTATTATCTCCATTTTTTTTTTTTCAAAATTTCTGGCTCAGTAGTTTCGGAGATAAGGGGGGAATGTTCTTTTTTCGCCTAATTTCTTCAATAACTTCAAAACCATTTATTTTAAAATTATGAAAAAAAAATACAATTAAAACCCTCATATTAAGCCGCTTTATTTGATACTAGTGGACGTCACGCGGTTTCACCCGCGTAGATCCCGTTCCCGTGGGAGTACGGGGATAAAATATAGCCTATGTTACTCCCTGATAATGTAGCTATCCATTGCTGAAAGAATTTTTCAAATCGGTCCAGTAGTTTCGGAGCCTATTCATTTCAAACAAACAAACAAACAAACAAACAAACAAATCTTTCCTCTTTATAATATTAGTGTAGATATCACACGATATGGTTCAAAAACATTTTTTTTTAATTTTCTTGTTTCACTCCCAAAAGTGACCCCCATACTAAAAATTTAATAATTAACGTAACAGGTTCGTGTTTGGGTCACAAAAGTCCATATGTGTACCAAATTTCAACAGAATCGGTCCAGTGGATCCGAAGAAAACTGGCTGAGACAGACGGACACCCGAGTGATCCTATAAGGGTTCCGTTTTTTATTCGGAACCCTAAAAATTATTAGAATTGGCACTCGGGTCATCGGTCCGGTTTAGGTTTAAATTGAAATAATTTGATGTACCTAACAGCTAGTTCTAGTAATACCAATGATTTGTCATAGATTACTTTACCATAGACTTCCTATAATCTATCAGCGAAGTAGGTATGAGTTAATTTAACTATTTTTAAACAACTTTTCCATTCGCATCTCAGTTTAAAAAAGTCCCGTCTAAAACGCCTCATTACATACATTTTTAACAGATGCGAACGTTAATTGATTAGTAGAATTATTGGCACTCTGTTTTTTGCTTTCCACAAATTGTATGCTCAGTAGTTCCGGAGATAAGGTAGTGGGGGAAATATTCATCTGTTTTCTTATATCTTCAAAATATGATTTTCAAAATTGAGAAAATAATTGAGACCTTCACAATAAGCCCTTTCCTTTGATATCACGCGGCGCAGTTGGTAATTTTTTTTTTTAATTTTCTAATAAGTTCCCAAAAATTTAATCCTAAAAGTATTTAAAATGCATTATTAATTTAACGTCCATTTCAACCTACAATCAGCTTAGAAGCCCGAGATACAGCAGACGTGTTCAATTTTAATTTAAAAGCTAATTTACAGTCGCCGAGGGCCCGGAGGCGGCCGGACCGCAGATGTCATATAAATGTCAACTGGGAGCCGCCGCACATATGTATGTAACCACGTTACATTCCTTTCATATCTCCATGTGGAATTCTCACATTTTTATATTTGAAATGGTTTATTTTTGCGAATATCTACTCCTTCAAGGTAGAACGCCCTCAAGCTAGGTGGAGTGACGATCTTCGCAGGGTGGCTGGTAGCAGCTGGATGAGAGTTGTCGGAGATCGAGCCAAATGGCGTGCACTTGGAGAGGCCTATGTCCAGCAGTGGACTGTTATAGGTCGATGATGATGATGACTCCTTTATATTGAGGGTAATTGATACTGTTATTGATAAAATTGACATTAAGATAAGATAAGATATTTATTTTTGTAAAAACATGAGTACATATACAATAGATTTGCATGGTCTTAAAATAACATTTGGGAACAGGTTTTATTGGGATTTGGGATCAGGGAATAGTATAATTCTGTAATAAATGTCGTAAAAGGACAAAAACGCAGTCAATTCCTCGTAGTTATCCTTTTTTTTAAGAATGGGAAATCATTAAATGAATGAAGGGAGTGTCTTACTGGCTAAAACCCATCCGTGTTCCTCCTAATGTCCTTTGCGTTCCAGGGCCGCGATGACTCTTTCGAACAAATTCCGCAAGCCACGATGAATAGAACTCTTGCCTTTCCCTGTATTTCTTATTCGACTCTTCTACAGTTTTTTTAAGAAGCTAAGTAAGCCATTCATTTTACTTTTCGAAACTAAAAATATCGTCGAAGTGACAGTTTCCCTACCAACATAGAAACAAACTAAAGTTAGTAGCGAGTGCGACTCTACTCGCGGGCCGACTTGACTCGCTCCAATTACACCGCACTCGCTTCGTACTAGCTCGCACTCGACACCGTTGTGGCCACTTGAGCGCCAGTTCAGAGGCGAGTAGCTCGACTTGTGGCCTCACTAACGCTTCCTTTTGGATTTAGTTAAACAAAGCACTGAATGTTACTCGATACCAAATTGTAATATTTATTGGTCGGGGAAATTAAAGAATTTTTAAGCGTAAGTTCCTTATTTAAGTACATCAGCTGCTAAAGTTTTCGTCACGAAAAAAATTATTAAAAATTCTGAACCTTCATTTTCTTCGAGAAACTTTTTTCATTATCTTTTGACCCGATTCTACTATCATCATTATCTTTTGACCCGATTCTACTATCATTCCTGGGCCACAGACAATTTATGTCTTAAAGATTCCTAGAGCCTTCAGAAAGTCTATGTAGGTCACATAGACATCTAACAAATCTTTTTGTTACAAAAATCAATACCGACAGCAAATGATTAATGGCCTAACCTCGTCCTACTTGGTTCAGAAAATATGGAGGTTCTCACCCAAATCAATGACAATTTCGTTTACCATTTCTCTTTTCAGGACATCCTTTTTACTATCCCAACAGCTTCAGTACACTACTCCGTCTTTTATTCAATCAACTAAATCTATCGCAGAACACTGGACACATGCCTGTTCCAAAATTGAATGTCAGTTGACCAATTCTATGAAGTGAGTTGGCCAATATAATAACGTAAAGGCGCAAAAATGTTAGGGTATTCTCTGAATAAATAATTACATTTTCCGACTCGAGTACTCCCGACGGATGGAGTGGAACATAGGTCATTCGTTCATTCGTTCGCGGCCATTACTGGTGAGCGGAGTGAACGGGCCCCGGGGAGTGAGCGGAATCACGCCCGACGATATAACTGCTCAGTGATTGGCACACCAGGACCGCAGGAGCTGTTAGAGGCAAACCTGGTAATGGTCTGCAATTTAAGGATTTATTGCTCGCTTTTCATTTTGAGATGTGAATAAAAGTTGATGTCGATTGTATTTGGCAATTTGAAGTCAATCTGTTGTAATCACAGGTTGTAATGTACAAGATGTTTTGCGCGTCAGGCACCATTCGAACGAGAAGATCGATTAAAAGCTTACTAGAAGATCTATTGCTAACAAAAGAAGGACCATTTATAGCTTGTGTCATTTTTAGGGTTCCGAACAAAAAACGGAACCCTTATAGGATCACTCGGGTGTGTGTCTGTCTGTCTGTCCGTCTGTCACAGCCACTTTTCTCCAGATCCACTGGACTGATTCTGTTGAAATTTGGTACACATATGCACTTTTGTGACCCAAACACGAACGTGTTACGTAAATTTTTAGTATGGGTGTCACTTTTGGGGGTCAAACTAGAAAATTTTAAAAAAAGTATCGTGTGATATATCAAATAAAAGGGCTTACTGTGAGGGTTTTAACTATTTTTTTTTTTTAAATAAATGGTTTTGAAGTTATTTAAGAAATTAGGCGAAAATGACTTTCCCCCCCTTATCTCCGACTACCTAAAGATTACAGGAAAACTTATAAAAAGTCTGTAGTGTTAAAATAACATGTTAAAAAAATGAAATTGGTTCGGAACCCTTTGCACGCGAGTCCGACTCGCTCTTGGCCAGCTTTTATTGATTCCAACCTTAAATCTTAAGTCAAAGATTATAGCCAATTGTCTTATTTCATTTTACATGGACTTAAATATTGTGAAAAATGGTCACTTGATCAGACTTCTTCCAATTGAATTAATCGAAAAGTAGGAAACAGAATCCGAAGATTGTGTTCAAAGTATTATCCCATCGGCAGTATTATGAAACCAGCTAAAGTCCTCCAAATATAAAAGCGATCCATTGGAAGAAGATTTGGTTGTGTAACAATCGATTCAACACGGAGTGTCGCCTGACGCGATTGTTACCAGCACTAGGGCTGGCCACACAGTATGAAGAAAAGTTTCAACAGACGGAAAAAAATACAACGTAAAACAGAATAAAAACGCAATAAAGCCTTGAAAATCATTGTACTAATCATTATGAACAACTTTCTCTATGGGACCAACAATGAAATCGCGAAAAAAAATCGACTGCGCCATAGATTTCTTTTCGCATAACTCTACAAAATATACTGAACAGCTGATTTCTTTCGCATTTCCAGTGTTGGTCCCATCGTAAAAGATGTTCATAATGATGTGTACAATGCAACATTTTTCCATTAAAGCTTGTATGGTGCTCCCTAAGCTCTTACTGGTTAAATATAACATTTACTTATATCTCTTTTAAGAGATATTTCTTATTAGTAAGTAGGTTAAAAAACACGAGTCATGAGAATGATGCAGATATCTTTCTTTTTAGCGCTAGCTTTTATCCTGCGAGTTTGCTGATAAAGCCTGTGTTATGGGAAACTGTGCATTCCTCTGGTATACAAATAATTTTACTAAGAACGAACGCATTATTGTAATCGGAATATCGGCCGACAGGACTTCTAGAGATTACCTTCTCCAAACAAAATATTATACCACCCCCTCTCTTACATATTAATTATTAGTTTGGATAAAACTAAGGACTTATTTGGTCCTCCATTACGAATGTAATATAAGCACAGAACAAATGAATCCTGTTAGACTAAACCTACAGAAGCCAAATAATTAAACCGGACCCAAATGTTCCTAATACAAATATATCGTAGTAAAGCCTGCCAGCCCTAACCGGCCGCCGAAAGAAAGGTGCTAAACAGCTTGGCAGCTCGCCAAGTGCCAAGCCCCGGCTCTGCTTACACGATAAATGTACCGTATTTACATTTAAGGCGGGATCATTTGGTGAACGTTGTGGTTTTAAATATAAAGGAAATGAGAGAATAACACAATGTGTAAACTTAATTTTGAGCGAGAAGTTATTTGTGGAACTAAGAGCCATTTGCGTGCAACTAGCTTTTAACTGAAATACTTAATATTTTACGAACTAAAGTGGCAGTGCGCAGGGCACAATGCCCGTAGAACAGATGGGAGTTCTGGAGTGACAACCGCGTACCGAAAGACGCAGCGTTGGAAGGCCTCCCACAAGGTGGACCAATGACCTGGTGAGGGTCGCGGGTAGCCAGTGGATGCGAGACGCACAGGACCGGTTGTTGTGGCGACACGAGCGGGGAGGCCGCCGTCCAGCAGTGGACGTCTTTCGACTGATATGATGTTGATCATGATGAATACTTTACGGTTTGTTTATAAAATAAAATGAAGCGCAATGGAAGCCTTTTCAGGTTTGAAAAAATTGCTTGGTATGGGATCCCGGTTGTTGTGGAGACACGAGCGGGGAGGCCGCCGTCCAGCAGTGGACGTCTTTCGACTGATATGATGTTGATCATGATGAATACTTTACGGTTTGTTTATAAAATAAAATGAAGCGCAATGGAAGCCTTTTCAGGTTTGAAAAAATTGCTTGGTATGGGATCCTGTTTCAGTAGCAGCGCCATTGTAGTTGAACATCAACTCCTAAATCAAAATGGCCGGCCTCTAGTCTACCCTCCAACTAAAGTTCGTTCACAAATAGTCGTCCAGGGGCTATTTGTTATGTATTACATCACTTTGTGGCCCTAATTCGTAATTTCTAAGCTATAACCTACCGTCCTAGTTTCTCGTAGCGCGTCCAGGGAAATGAATGCAAAATGCATTGTAAACCAGGACATACAGAATTCTCCACAGGGGAACTTCAACTCTAGGACTATGAAGTTAGAGTCTAAATTCTGTTGGAAGTTAACTATTCGGTAAAATTTTTATTCGACTTCGGTCGCAGTCTGATGAAAGTTTGTATCGGAATTGTTAATGGATGTGGGTTTCTTAATCTGGATAGAGTGCACGTTTTGTGAACGTTCTTAAATCAATTGCATCGTGATTTTTAAATGTAATTATTGCTGTACCATTTATCAGTACGTATTCGAACAGAGTTAGCGACATTATACAATCTGTAACAGAAAAAATGCAATACCTCTTAAGGGGTCATTGAACCTATCATTATGAACAACTTTCCCGACGGGACCAACACTAGAATCGTGAAAAAAAAAAATCGACTCTCCATACATTTAAGTGCGCTTAGCTCGACAAAATGTACTGAACAGGTGATGTTTCTTTTTCGCGATTTTGTGTTTGGTTCCATAATAACAGTTGTTCATAATGATGAGAACAATGACCCCTTAACAGGTATTCCTTTTATTCTGTTACACGTTGTATAAAATAAATTGCATAATGTTGTCTCATCTCTACTTCAAAACTTTGAAGGAAAACGTGAGTAACTGACATATCCTAGAGCCAAGGAAACAAAGTTTTTTGGTATACAGGCAAAAATATTAATTTTTCCACGACACTGCCAATATTTTTACTAATATGTGCATTGCACATGTGTGTGTGTGTTTATTGTGCATGTGTTTTTTATACGAATTCAGTGTAAATAATTGTTGGTAAACCTAAAATAAATAAATAAATAACTTTTTAAGCTTATGACATACTTACGAGCGTGGAGTATAATAATTGTCTACTCAGCAGACTCACAACATTGTTTAAAAGTAGTTGCAAGTTAGCTGCCTGCATACCAAATAGCTCTATTGACTGTCCCTACTAATTACAATAGCCAATTAGGATCAAACTCAAATTAACACTAAATCAGTCCTTCGGGTCCCATTCAGCTGAAAAGTCCTTTCGTTACAACTTCCCTCTGAGATTTAAATAATCCTCACCGCTCCTAAAAATTCCCCATTTACATTTTCGCCTCCATTACTTAAGGCAAACAAAAATCCTTTTTTAATCAAGGTTGTCAGTGTCCTGTGTCACGCTAACGAATAAGGGTAGGGTGTGGGAACCTGGCTCGCCGCCCGATAAGGACCAGGGGGGCTACTCTCTAACGAAATCCGTAGTTTCGGGCTTAGTTGCGGGCGGGCGTATTCTACTCCGTATCACCTACAGACTTACGATTAGTCCCGAACCCGAACTGAGAATGAATGACAACACGATTTCACAGTAACTGTCAAATCGTGTTATCATTAGTTCTCAGTGGTTAGGTGATACGAAGTAGAAAATGCCCGCCCGCAACTAAGCCCGAAACTACGGATTTCGTTAGAGAGTAGCCCCCCAGGCCCGGGTCGCCGGTGAGTTGTGTTCCACGCGCACCTTAAAGAGATGTTAGCAAAATAGACGGGGCCCGCTAGGACCAGTGCCTGCCAGAGTTGCGGAATTTGTTCGAAAGAGTCGCCGCGGCCCTAGAACACAAAGGGCATTAGGAGGAACACGTATGGGTTTTAGTCAGTAGGAGTCTGACACTCCCTTGCGCTCCACCCAGAGCGGATGGTGTACTTTGATGATTTCCGATCCCAGAAAAAAATGGTGTAGGATCCTACTCAACACATCAGTGGGGTATCAGTGACATAGGCTTCCAAGCGACCGCTGGCCTTCCAACGGATACGGAGCCATTTGTTACAACGGCATTGATATCAGTCTGACATAACTAAACTCGGTAATTTGTTGTTTTAGCGATTACTTTAAGAATATTTTCTTTGTAGTAAGTTTTTTTTCACACAACTGCTTTATAAAGGAGTGTTATGTTTTTTTTTTAATTCTGGAAGAATCGGCATTGATGATTATTCGTTCTTCGCCGTTGCAAACTTTATTTCAGACTAACTGTCGTTTAAAGAAATCGCTTGTGACGAAGTTCAGATGTTTGAAGTTCATATTTATTAGCAAATTAAACTCTCATTACTCGAGGGGATACAGTGATTATTATCTATGTTTTTTTTAATGATACTGAGTATAGGAAAGCAACACAGTAGTACTTTAAAATGTACATCCTTACAAAAACTTCATTGAGTGTACGGAAGGTACATCCAAATCCCTTCAGCTGTTTAGGCACACAGACAGACAGACCAACAGACATATAGATAAAGTAACTTTTTCATTTATAATATCAATTTGAATTAATAAATTGATTTATGATTATTTAATTGAATTTAGATCTTCTATTGTCACTTGGACCTTAAAATTGTTTTAAGAGACGTAAATGAACCAACACATCAACACGTTAAAAGCTGCGTGGATTAATATCTAGTCTCCCGCCTCTAATCTGACGCGTAGGCGCAGATGCTGCTCGCAAACCCGCGATAACTAAGGTTAATCCCCTAAGTCGCAGTAGCTTTTGGGGTTTATAGCTTTAAATGTGTTTTAGGTGTAAAACTTATTGGCGTTTTTGAAGTTGGTTGTGCTACAAGCGATGTTGCTTCAGCGTTTGCTGCCTCGTTTGTCAGTATTCCTATTCATACTTTAATTCAAGAGCGAATAGGTTACTTATAGGCAAGCGTGCTACATCGTCGACCACGCTTGCCTAGAAATGACCAGATTAAATCGTCAAAAACTGACATATATCAAGTGTCATGTGTGAGTTGTGTTTAGTTATACTATAAACAATATTTTTTTGCAAATTCAACCTTACACGGATCGCTTAAAGTTGTTTTTAGGGTTCCGAAAAAAAATGGAACCCTTATAGGATCACTCGGGTGTCTGTCCGTCTGTCACAGCCAGTTTTCTCCGGATCCACTGGACCGATTCTGTTGAAATTTAGTACACATATGGACTTCTATGACCCAAACACGGACGCGTTACGTAAATGATTATTTTTTTAGTATGGGGGTCAAACCAGAAAATTAAAAAAAAAAAGTTTTTTGAACAATATCGTGTGACATATCAAATGAAAGGACTTACTGCGAGGGTTTTAATTATATTTTTTTTTTCATAATTTTAAAATAAATGGTTTGGAAGTTATTAAAGAAATTAGACGAAAAATGACCATACCCCCCCTTATCTCCGAAACTACTGAGCCTAAAATTTTGAAAAAAATGGAGATAATAGATCTTTACCTAAAGATTACAGGAAAACCTATTAGAAGTCTGTAGTGTTAAAATAACATTAAAAACACTACATTAACATGTTAAAAAAATTAAAATCATTCGGAACCCTTTGCACGCGAGTCTGACTCGCACTTGGCCAGTTTTTTACAAAGCAGTGCAGTATGGCGAGCGATGCCAGACTGTTTGAACTAGCGCACAATTATACATTGTGCGCTTGTTTTTTGCGGACGTTTTTGAGATGCTGAGTGTGTATCTTGGGTTTTTTATACATCAATGGGCGGCACTGATGCCGCTACAGTACGAGTAGCTTTAGGAAACAGCTAATTTTACATATAAGGTGTTACAGAAATTTAACAACGCAAAATTTTAAAAGGGGTTATGGTATCCGTCATTATGAACAACTGTTACAATAAGACCAACCCATAAATCGCGGAATAAAATCAACTGCCCCATACATTTGTTTGTATAACTCAACATAATATACTGCGCTGCTATTTATTTATCGCCAGTTCAGGATTGGTCCGTAAAAGATTTTACTAATATTCATCATATCAGCCGAAAGACGTCCACTGCTAGACATAGGCCTCCCCCAAGCGTAATAACGAGTACAAAATCCCTTTACATTCTATAATCCCGAAATTACATGAAAGTTTTATAAACAGCGCGTGTCTCTGACTCACACACGAGTCTACACATCATCTACTGAGCGACGTTTTGCTCTGTAACGCTTACTTTCCTAATCCCTATTTTATTTTTGTTATCTGTTTGTGTCACATTAGGGGCGATCAAACCCAATTTCTGTATTTATTCTTAAGAGGGCTATTACATTTTTTCTTGGATTTGAGCGTTTGACTCGACTTTTGATGTGTGATTATGGTTTATATAATATAGCCACAAATTAAAAAAAAAATCTAAGGCCAAGAAAGTTTGATTCTTTTTCTTGGGAGGGCTTTGAATAAATATTTCAATTTGTTTACGTAAATTAGTAAAAACCTTGTCTCTGCAAAGGATATTCCATAAAATTTTACTTTAGGCATCTTTTGATGCTTTGTTACATCGATGATATATTAATTTAATAATTAATAAAATGTTTATGGTACAACTGTATCTTCTACGTTGGAGTGCTTTAATCAATTTATTATAATTCCGTAAAACAGAGAGCTACTGATAATTTTTCGTCCGAAATAATATTTTTTTTCTATGAAAATATAATCCAAATTCAAACAAAAAGTAGCTAATATTACCTTGCTTAAAAAAAATTGTCTATTTAAATGTAAAACAATATTTTTAAACAATTGTTGTATACAGCGCTACAATCACTATAAATCTCGAAAAACGCGATCTGTAGCTTTAGTCTGGGCCAAGCGCTCGATTTTTAATAGCACCCTTAAGTAAGATGTGCCTTTTACACATTACTACACGTCATTACTTTGTTACGCAGGAACGTTCGCCGTCGTTTGCGGAAACCGCTGACGCTCAGACGAATTTACTGCCAGAATCTAGCCTCCCACCGCATAAAACGATAATAAAAGCAATGTACCAGAGAATAATAAACCTAGTTCCACTCCAGTCTATGCCTAGGTCTTCGAATTGAAGCAGTAAAGCGGCGCAGCGTCGACAGAATACTAATTTGAATCTGGCATTAACGAGCGGCGCGCGTTGATTAACTACTTAAGATTAAACCTGTTACACTTATTAGCTTACATAATTTCAAGTGGCTTTGAATTCTTCGCGTCTAGAGGGGTAAGTGGGTTCTGAAAAAAAAAACGTACCCTTATAGGATCACTCGGGTGTCTGTCTGTCCGTTTGTCACAGCCAATTTCCTCCGGATCCACTGGACCGATTCTGTTGAAATTTGGTATACATATGGACTTCTGTAACCCAAACACGATCGCGTTACGTAAATTATCATTTTTTTTTGTACGGGGTCACTTTTGGGGGTCAAACTAGAAAGCTTAAAAAAAAAAAAATTTAACAATATTGTGTGACATATCAAATGAAAGGGATTTAATTATATTTTTTCATTATTTTAAAATAAATGGTTTAGAAGTTATTCAAGAAATTAGACGAAAAATGACCATTCCTCCGCCCCCCCCCCCTTATCTCCGAAACTACTGAGCCTAAAATTTTAAAAAAAATGGAGATAATAGATCTTTACCTACAGATTACAGGAAAACCTATAAGAAGTCTATAGTGTTAAAACAACATGTTAAAAAATTAAATTCGTTCGGAACCCTTTGCATGCGAGTCCGACTCGCACTTGTCATATTTTTATTCCAATGGTCACTCCACTTTCACCCTCTCCAAAACAATTTCAACTGACTCACTAAGTATAGGATTTAAGTACGTAATTATTTTCATCGCCTTTAGTTATATCAATTTTTTTATTTTATTTTTTTGTCAAAACAATACCCAAATAGCTTATTTCGTTTCCGTCAGTGATATTATTTATGAACACAACACGCACAAGCACAATCATACACATTCGTATAATTTATTCATCACTTTTATTATTATTATTTTTTTGTATTTTATACCATGTTTTAACTATACATGTTTAAGTACTTTATGACTATGTCAATAACGATTATTATAATATCGTAATAAATGAACCGTCGCTCGTTCTTTAAAAGGTTCATTTGAAAACCAGCGTCAGACAGCATTAGTCAGTCTGACACATCGCTGAAATGGACCTTTTTAGTATAACCGTGAGACACACTAGTTTCTGGTATGCCCTTTTTGTTTGTTATTTCTAATTCTATGTACCGTGCGTGTTTCATATATGTGCTAAATAAATTATATTCTTTCTTTCTTATGTGCGAGGACGCGTAGCGAGGGATGTGTTTCTTAAAGACCAATAGAATCGCTTGCGCTGAGCGAGGCTAGGTAATAATAATAATAATAACGTTTATTTGCCAAAAACAGTGCTGTACTTTTTCTTATGGTCTAACATGCTAGCTAGGATGCATAAAAACAAGAATATGAAGCAAAGGAAGCATATTTTTACTTATGAACTCCACACTAGGTCGAGCCTGTCTCGTGGAGTCCATTGGTGGGATTACCAAATGCAGTACGCATTACATTTTATATATATAATTACCGACGAGAAGCACATGAAAAAATGGTTATTAGTAAAGCAGTTAAAAACATTTACTACATTTAGAACAAGCTAAAACAATAAAGTAAGAAGTTTAGAGGAACATTTTGATAGTAATATGTACTGTGTGTGTGTGTGTGTGTGTGTGTGTGTGTGTGTGTGTGTGTGTGTGTGTGTGTGTGAGGGAGAGAGTGTAAACACTCTCTGCGTGAGTGGATGTAGGGATTTGATGGTATGTTACGATTAGGTAAATGTAGCAATTCTATTGGTTCCTAACAAACACTCCTCGCTACGTATCTTCGAACATCTCTAGTGTAAACGTAGCCCTCTAGACGCAAGCCTTCCGCAAAGTTTTGGAGAACTACGACAAACTCTTTTTACCAGTAAAATCAAGTTAATGATATTAAAAAGTCGCTTCTCTACCAAAATCTGAACTCTAAGTACATTATTTACCAACAGACAGGAGTTTTAATTTGTGTTGTTCATTTTATCAACGCTGTTCTCGAAAAAATGTGTATAACTACCTGAGAAAATCTGCATATCATACTTGTGATATCTACCAACCCGGGCGGACCACGCGTGGAGGACCCGTGAGAGGGACTCACAGAGGAGGGGCCTGTGCCACTGCAGTTTTTTTGCTATTAATAGGCACGCGTTTGACCACTATCTCACCTGATAGTAAGCGTGGTCGAAGTGGTCGAAGATAGAGTACGCTTGCCTAGAAGTAGCCTATTCACTCTTGACTCTCTTTGAGTTTGAACATTTTCGGCTGATTATGCTTTCCAAATAGTCTAGAGTGGGCTGCTCAAGTGCTATTAATTTCTCACATGAATTGTCCCGTAACTAATCCAGAACCTACGGGTGTAACATGTGGTCAGCTTAGTTCCAACATAGTTGGGCTAGTTAGCGGGTTGTGAGACTTAACACTTACATATTGCTTTAACATTGGCCGTTCCAGAGTATCGCTTGACGGAGCACTTGCTTTTAGTTAAATGTTGCTTCTACATCATGCGTGTGAGTTTGCTAAAGCCTATCATGACTCAAAATGGAACTAACGAGAAAAATCTGTCAGTTTTGTTTGTATCGCCAGTCTTTTGGGCACATTAGGGAACAGCGATTAAAAGGATTTTTTGTCGCTATATTATTGATTATGTTTAGTGTTGGTAACGAGTTTTCTTTATTTACTTGAGTTTTGCATATACAGAATGGTCCACACCGCATGGCTTGGTTACGCGAAGAAGAAGCAATTTGATAAATGTTTGTTGTATACAACAAAATTATTGAAATGTGAAATAAAACTTACTTTAAAAATAACTTGCAACAGCCACAATCTACAACTTAATTTTCATGTATAAATCGCCACTCTTCCACGAATCCTGTCCAAAAATATCTAAAGCCAAGTTCGAAGCCGTGCCAAAAGTGAATGGAAAAATATCCGCCGTCGTATCAGTGCGAAGGCTCGATTTATCAGCGCCGCCTCAATAATTTATTTTCCCTTTTCGAGGCTCCGTTCAGAATGTAATCTGACTTATTCCGTATTATCGATGATTATCGAGCCCACCAGGGAGCTTTGAGCTTGGACTCCTTCTGACATATTTTTATTTATGGCTCGAGATTTTGAAATGATATCGCTTTTTGTCATTTTAAAGGGAGATATGTATATATATTCATAGTGCGTACAGCTAAGGAGTGGAATTCCCTGCCAGAGTCTGTTTCCAGATAGCTACAACCTGGGAGTCTTTAAGACAAGAGTGAATAGGTTGCTTCTAGGCAAACGTGCTCCATCTTCGACCGCATCATCGCTTACCATCAGGCGAGATTGTAGTCAAACGTATGCCTATATATAGTAAAAAAAAAATATATATATATATATATACTTACGGCTGAGTGTATTTGTTTTTGTATATTCATATGTATATAGTTAGGATTTATTGCTTATTTATACTTCATCTATCCAACAACTACTACAGATGTTTATGAATATTTGAATTATCGAAAAAAATTATATATTGTTCATTATCCTGACGCATGATGTAATGTAGGAGCGAGCGCAGTCCGAGCCTTGTGTTCCAAGGACGGCGCGGAATGAAACGGCGACATTATTTTGATACGTAAACATTATTAACAGGGTGTTTCATAATAGGCTAGTTTCCAACATCAATAAATTGCAAATGTGTTTAGTCCGTCAGTTAGAGTATTGAAAAATAATGGCCACGTAATTTTTTGTTTTTGTTAATCAATGAATATTGACAAAGATAAAACGCATCAAAACTCGGGAGAGGGGGCTGGTGACGTCACGTCGCTAGTAAAAATTGTACTATCGTTGTGACGTCACGCGAGTTTTCAACGTACTGTATCTTAGGGCATTGGGAGGAACACGGATGGGTTTTAGTCAGTAAGAGTCTGACACTCCCTCCTGCTTCACCCAGAGCGGGAGGAGTCATTTGATGATTTCCCATCCTTAAAAAAAAAAAAAAAAAACTGTATCTTCGTAATTTTTTGTTTACGTGGAAAAAGAAAAAATACGTTTCCTATAATTTTTGGAAATCTATCTGACGGATTTATTCATTAAAATACCCTATTATAATGTTTTATCAATTTTTATTTTACCTATTATATGAATGAGTTGTTTTAATTAAATAATCGCCACTAGAGGTAGTGAATATCTTTGTAAGACGACCAAAATGGCACCCTGTGTTTATATACGCACGAACGCACAGCCAACTAGTGGACGTCACGCGGTTTCACCCGCGTAGTTCGCTTTCCCGTGCGAGTACGGGGATAATATATAGCCTATGTTACTCCCTGATAATGTAGCTATCTGATGCCAAAAGAATTTTTCAAATCGGTCCAGTAGTTTCGGAGCCTATTCAATTCAAACAAACAAACAAATCTTTCTTCTTTATAATATTAGTGTAGACAGTATTAGATCCCACAGCGAGTGGGGTGATGTTATCGCTGCTCAAATGGCACAATTGATATGATATTAAGCTCAATAACTTAGAATTTGACTATTTCAAATCGAATCTATTTTTGCTCCACGTCAAATATATCACGAGGAATTGAACATTATTGATCTTCACGTAACGTTGATGTAATATTAGGTTTCGGTTTGCGAATGAGAATTACTCCTACGTTCCGCGTCAAACAAGGTTTTTTTATCATGTCATGTTATTTCAGAGTACATGAAACATCTGCCTACATTGCTTGTTATTAATTGAAGTCGTCTTATCTATACTTAATATATAAAGCTGAAGAGTTTGTTTGTTTGCTTGAACGCGCTAATCTCAGGAACTACTGGTCCGATTTGAAAAATTCTAGACTCAGTGTTAGATAGCCCATTTATCGAGGAAGGCTATAGGCTATATATCATCACGTTAAGACCAATAGGAGCGGAGCAGTAATGAAAATTGTGACGCAGACGAAGTTGTGCGGGTCAGCTAGTGAAAGCAAATATTCCGAGGAACTGACATTATTTTGTCAGCTTGGTCATGCAATACACCTACAACTGCTTCCTACGTCCATGTTTTACTGTAACGACCACCCAGGCAACACACAGCGATAAACAGCACATTTTCCACTAAATTTTCTCTGAATATTCCACAGTTTACGACCACATTCCGTGAGTGTAATAAAATATTACGCAACAACTGAATGTTGAACTTACCATAAGCTGCGCGCGCTCATGTTGTGTCTAAATGGCGTCGGGTATGCTCACCCCCTCTGCAACAAACGGCGTGATGTTAATACGAGTCGACGAGTAAATAGTGTTACGTAACAGTTGCTGTACTGCAATCATCATTTAGGTAAATGAAAATTATTTTGAGGTAGTTTTGTTAATAATTTTGTTTTTAGAGCTTCATATCCATGGTAGGTAATGAGGTTTGGGAGTTAGAAGTTTTTTTTTAATTTGTGATGGGTTTGCTCTTGACTCTAGTCTAGGTCAGGGATGACAGAGACAAAGCCACGATGGAGCGCGCTTACCCAGAAGGAGCCTGTTCACTCTAACTTTGAAGAGATTAGTGTTGTAAGCGTTTGGAAACACAGACGCAGACAGAGTTCCAATCCTTTGCTGTGCGCATTATAAAAGACGTTTGGAAACACTTAGTGCGAATTGGCGAAATAGCAACAAGGTAGGGATGGTAAGATGCAGTGCGTCTTGATATCCGATGGTAGAAGGGGGCCGGTGGGATGAGGTCGTGGAGTTCTTGGGCACACTCACCGAAGTACAATCTGTAGAAGACCGACAAGCAGGCAACCTTACGTCGATGAACCAGTCCATCAGTTTTACGTCACCGATGAGCCTCTTAGCTCTGCGTTCGACCGAGTCAAGCGCGGCAAACTGATACTCAGCTGAGCCATCCCAAAGGTGGTTACAATACTCCATGCAGGATCGGACTTGTGCATTGTTTTTATAGCAATATAACTATTTAGGTGTTATAGCATACAATATCAACATGCCGTTAACACTTTCTTTGTATTCATGCTTTCCCTAAACCTTCAAGTTAGGATTTAATCCAAATATTTTCGGTTGTTAACATTAAGGCAGGCAATTAGAAATTAGGTGATATGTTTACTAAGAAATCAATCTTAAAAGATAAATCCCTTAAACAACCTGTAACAGAATAAACGCAATACCTCTTAAAGGGTCATTGAACTCATCATTATGAACAACTTTCACTATGGGACCAACACTGAAATCGTGAAAAAACTCGACTCAAATCAAATAACTCGACAAAATGTACTGAACAGCTGTTTTTTTATTTTCGCGATTTCGGGATTAGTTCCATAGTAAAAGTTGTTCATAATGATGAGTACAATGACCCCTTAAGAGGCATTGCGTTTATTGTGTTATACGTTGTATGTATCTCTTTTCGTTCAGTCCATCCAAAAGTGCTAAGCTGGGCACTGACCGATGTTACGGGGCGCAATGTAACATGTTACAAAGCGAGCGTTCGTGCAGTCAGTATCTGGAAACGAGGACGAAAATGCTCACGTTACTCGGATTTTCGGACACGGCGCGGCGTATCGTAACATGATAAGACCGCTCTTGTAAAATTATTGTATCATCATCTTCTTGCCCTCATCCCATGTTACTTGGGGTCGGCGCAACACGTTTTTTTCTTCCATTCTGTTCTATCAGTCGTCACTCTATCACTAAGTCCCTTTTCTTTCATATCGCTCCTCACACAATCCATCCATCTTTGTAAAATTATTGTATAGTAAGTGTTTATCTTTTTATGCTTTTTATGACGTGCACAATAAAATGTATCTTATTGGATCATTGTGCTTCAATTTGCATGTATTCTCTTTATGGTGTATATATTCCCAAAATCTAGGACACGCATTGACATAGTTACTTACGTGTGGCAAAACCACACGCAACGTTTCAGTAGGCGATATTTTATTAATGTCAGCACAGAACACCGGTGTTGTGGCAACTTTTTCTGCTTTATGCCTGTACACTGACGTTTGTAGTCGCAGATTAAATGTGTGTTGCGTGAGTAATGGGCAATGGACACGCAAATCAATTAATACACGATAATGTTTTTTTTTATCTATGTTGTATATCTGTTAATGTATGATTTTAGATAAGTAGTATTTACTTGTTCTTAAAATGTATAAAAAAGAGGTTGACAATTATTTGGTCCTTTCAGCTGGGAGTTCTATTATAAAATTTTCCAAAATTAGTGTAGAACGGGTAGCCTCCTCAGAAGTAAATACAACAGCAGGCTTGACAATTTGGAGGTAAGAAGAGTAAGGGGTAAGAGTTTTCAGGCTAGAGTTTGAAAAATACTTCACGACCGATTCTTAACTCAGGAACCGGTGTTAAGAATAGTTGACATCAAAACTGACAATCTCAAAAGCTATCTACATCACCACATACACTTTTAAGATTAACGTTCACTTAATAAATGAACAAAAAACATTTTTATGGCTAAAGTTTTTCCCTAGCCTTCGCCATTTGTAATTCCCTGCTAATAGCGCCATCTGCCGTCGTAATTTATTCGATTGCTCTTAGCGAGGCGAGCGGATTACGCGCAGAAATGGGTTCAATGAATTAAATTAGAATTCTTCTTCACGGCCTGACGCTTGCTTGACCTATAATGGAAGACCTTTTCTAAGGTTTTAGATAGGGTTGGCAATGACTTTTGAATCTATACTAAATCTATCATGTTTTTTCATGGCTGAGAAAAGAAAACCCTTTTCCACATTGTTGTCTTTTGCTATTGTGGGCCAGTCTCTCGGTAGGTGTCAGAATGGCCTGCCGGGGTTGCGGAATCTGTTCGAAAGTCACCGCAGCCCTGGAACACAAAGGGCATTAGGAGGAACACGGATGGGTTTTAGTCAGTAAGAGTCTGACACTCCCTTCTGCTTCACCCAGAGCGGGAGGAGTTATTTGATGATTTCCCATGCTAAAAAAAGGTGTCAGAATGGTCGCGGCATCTGGAAGCCATTCGGTGTTTTTATTTTTTCATTTTTCATCTATCTCTACACTAATATTATAAAGAGGAAAGATTTGTTTGTTTGTTTGTTTGAAATGAATAGGCTCCGAAACTACTGGACCGATTTGAAAAATTCTTTCAGCAATGGATAGCTACAGTATCAGGGAGTAACATAGGCTATATTTTATCCCCGTGCTCCCACGGGAACGGGAGCTACGCAGGTGAAACCGCGTGACGTCCACTAGTGAGCAATAATTTTAGAGCCTGTGTCTAATTAATTATTATCAACAAACAGACTTTGTTTATGTTTGATAATTTTAGTACTTTATGCTTTCTCAAATGTATTTTGCTCATTTTATTACAGAATGATTTATTTTGGTACACCTACCACAGTGTACTATTTTTACCCAAATGCTGACCGGTAGAGAATGCCTTACATTTAGTGTAACTGTACATGAAACTTAAATAAATAATGATTAAATAAACAAAAGTGTTAAGTTTTGCCTTTTAACTGCCTTAAAATCATACAAAACGAATTTAAATTAACGATACACGTTCTAAATGTCAGGTCTATCGTTTTTATTACTCCGTACCTTAATAAGCGCCATTAAAATGAGCTCCTCTGTAGAAAACAACATTTAGCGTTAAATTAATAATCGTTTCCCATCGAGTCTGTGAGCATCCCTAAATACTGAACCAGTGCTCTCGATACGCGGAACCACTTGACCTATAAAGCTTAATACCCTACAGATAGTTCTTATTGCCTTCGCCGCCCGATTTTATTTTCAAATAGTTGATAAAATAATATTTACTAAACACTCAAAATATGAATAAGACAGGCAATTGTAGTAAGTGTAGGTGGCAGGCGTGAGCATTGAAGAATGTAGCAAGAGTAAGGGATGAAAGAAAGTCCGAAGTAGGTACACAAGAAGACGAAAGTTTATTCGCAGACACAGGTTACAGTTCGCATACACAAGCCTGCCACCTACATTGGTGACCCCGACGTGATTTTTAATTTGTCAGGGGCCACCCTGCGAGGTGAACAAATAATACTGGTGGCCCTGGCGTTTGTCTATTACATAATAGGTACTGCCCGTGACTTCGATTGCGTAGATTTCAGAAAGAAAGAAAGAAAGATAATTTATTTGTTAAATATGCGTTTACATGAACTGTCGAATCAGACATGCAAGGTATTAACAGTGTATTGTGCGCGTCCGTTCGGGATAAAAGTTATTCTATGTGTTAATCCAGTTATTAGCTATAGTATATTATGTGTGCCGAAACATCCAAATCCGTTCAGGAGTTTTTGCTTTTAAGGTAACCAACATCCATCCATCCTCACAAAGTTGCATATTAATAGGATTACTAAAGATGATGGTGTGAAAATAGGAACTGGGATCATAACATTTTTCTTTAGGGTTTACAAAAATTTACCACAACGTCTGCGTAACGCCGAAAACAGGCGTGATGATTAAGATATAATATGCTTTTTTAGGCCACTTTGATCAATGTTCTCATAGACTGATAAAGTAAAAACAGCTTTGAATGAAGTCGTAGTCTGCACACGGCCTTAAACATATCAATCCCTTATCTTAGATGGTATAAACAACAGCTATTTACTGAAGCTCCTTATTGCACATTGTAAGGATACCCCCTATAGATCTTACGCTACGCTATGAAACGCTTCAAAGCATCGCCGACCTAAATCTCGTAGCGTGAATGCAGTGCTACGCTTGTAGCGTCGTAGCGCCGTAGGCCACCTACGCCGTAGCATCGTAGCGGCGTAGCCCCGGGACGATGGGAATGGCTACGGTGCTACGCTTTGGTTTCGATTGAATAGATGACGACAGTTTATTCTGGGATTAGGTTGTTAACGATTGTGATGATGTTGTTTGTTGTTATGAGTTGTTTTTACCGAGAAATAAAAGTTCCCTTCTTATTCTAAAGGTTTCCATTTGTACTCGTAAATGTTTGTAACAACTTGTCAAGACTTTTATAAAACGATTTTCTATTCATACTTTCGAAGTTCTGCGATTGTTTCTAATAGCAACAATGCAATCAAGTCATTCATATGTATTCTACCGGAAAACGAAGGATTTCTTGTAACAAAACTAATTAACAAGGAGGAAAACGTAGATTTTCGAAATAATTAAGTATACAGGGTGAAAGCGAGATATATTTTTTTCTTACCAGTTCATTTTGTGAACAATTTATAATTAATACCTAGCACTTTCTGAGCTTCTCATTTTAATTTGAGGCTTGTTTTTAATGTTACCTTGTATTTTAATATTTTCCCTGCTTCATTTAACTGAGAACCATACAGCTCCTTACCCAAACTCCAACAAAAATAAAACATTGTTGGCTTCAGCGCGCCCCCGCCTCTCTCAGCCTATTTGCGCTTCTTTCAGCGAGCCACTTGTGGCGTATTCAGCGCTGAAAGCGGGATTAGCGCAAACATCGCCCACACACAGCCTTAGGAAAATAATGTTTGTCTTTAGTTAGGGCTGTCACTGTGGAAATATCGATGTGAGAATAATTTTCTAATTAAACTTTTTAATTCACGAAGCAATAAGGATAATATACGTCATTTAAAACTACATTCAGCGGTAAATGCCAATATTTTTTAACAGATTATTAATTTACACTCCTTTTATTCTTACAATCATATCTTTCGATTGATGCACACAAAATGTAGGACAAAATAAAAATGATTTAGCAACTCCATAACGTTTTCTATTATGCAGCCTTTAATGCTTAGTTACCTATACATACAGACATATCCATGCACAATTTCAAACATGCGTACTATACATACTTAGATACATACAGAGTAACATAAGTTTACGTAAGACATTAAAATAAGTTCTTTAATTTGTAATTATATTGTTGTTGTCCCTCTATAAATAAAAAGGCTAAGCGCGATTCGAACTCGCGTGCAAAGGGTTCCGAACGAATTTCATTTTTTGTTATCAACATGTTTTTTAACAATATAGACTTCTTATAGAATGTAATTTTTCGTCTCTCTCTTTCGGTCAAGTTATTCAAGAAAGAACAATGGCACCCATACATTGTTTTAGCTGAGATTAAATTCCTACGTCTTTAAATGAAAAATATCTTGTTCAACTCAGCGTCACCTTCTGAATTAGTTTGTGTAAGGATTTTTGTTCGAGAAAGCCGAGAATAATAGATATTCAGCCATGAACTTTTGTAGGTTATGTCTATGGTAACTTTTATATTCAAATTCGAGGAAGTGAAAGGACAATATCGCATTTGTATTTTCCTTGCCTAGTTATTTCAGAATGAAATGTCTCGTAGAAATATTGTAAAACGTGTTAGTTTAATAACAAAATGTATACAACTAACACCATCTATTATTGTGATTGACAACTGTTTTGTTTATGAGTCGTGGTTCAGTCAAATGAAAGTGTGCGTTTTAATAAAAGGTAGGTTATCACGGTGGTTATAAAAATACTCTTTCGTAAGCCTTGCCTTAGGTATATAACAGATATCTACAACATGAGAATCACTATCAACCAATCAAAACTCGTCAAAAATAAAGCTATATTTTTTTTAGATTTGGGATGTTAGTCTTTTTGTCAGTCATTAATTGAAAGCAATTCATTTATTTTTACACTATAGTATCTACCTGCAAGGAACACCTACACTTAGAAGTAAACCGTATTGTCAATTCATGTAATCACTTTATTATAATAACCATATAATAACAAACTAAAACTGATTACAATATCTATAATAGTGCTGCACTTACCGTCACTTGGCAGAATCAATTTAAAATGGCAACACTAAACCTCGAAAAAATCAATTTACTTTCATTTTAGATACTTTTTTTTTATCCGGCCCTAACTAGTTAATGTGATAATTTGAAAAATCATAGATAAAATATGGAATTTCTTTCGTGTATAAGTCACTTTTAGACGCTCAAATTTATATCAGCTAAGATTTCGCCATTGTTCTTTCTTGAATAACTTCAAAACCATTTATTTTAAAATTATGGAAAAAATATAATTAAAACCCTCACAGTAAGCCCTTTCATTTCATATGTCACACGAAATTGTTCAAAAAACTTTTTTTTTTAATTTTTGAAGGAAAAAAGAAGAAAGAAAGAAAAATTGTTTAATTTCTAGTTTGACCCCTAAAAGTGACCCCCATACCAAAAATTTAATAATTTACGTAACATGTCCGTGTTTTGTTTCACAAAAGTCCATATGTGTACCAAATTTCAACAGAATCGATCCAGTGGATCCGGAGAAAACTGGCTGTGACAGACGGACACACAGACAGACACCCCAGTGATCCTATAAGGGTTCCGTTTTTTGTTCGGAACCCTAAAAATAAAATAAAACCGACATGCAGCAGAAAAAATAGCTACCATATAACAACCTACTTTGTTTCTAAACGAGGAAGTAGACTATCGTGTGCTAATACAATCACACGCTTCACTTTACAATGCATCAACATTGTAACAAATTGATTTATTTACAGATACATAAAAACTTATTTATCTTTACATAGTAAAACGAAAGTCGCTTTTCCGTTTGTACCCTTATATCTTTTATACTATGCAACTAATTTAATGCGGTTTTCATCAATAGACAGACTGATAAACGAGGAAGGTTTATATGTATAATTCGTCCCGAAATTCCTACGGGAACAAGAAAAACGAGAAAAAATCGTCAATGAGAACCAAAGAAAATAATAAAAGTAACCAGAACAGCGGCCGCATTGCCACGTTGAACGGCGATGCTGATTCGTGAAGAGTCGACAAACAGGTTACTGATTTCACGAAAAACTCGATAAGCATTCGGACCCAAAGCATTGTAACAACCAAAATTTTTCAGGGTATACACAAATATTTTAACTTTGTCTGCCAATGAAATCCGGTTGATTTGGCAACACATGAAAAATAAATCGACAAATCGTGTTTTATATTTTCCATTAATCGCTTGATTGGATTCTGACGCTTCCGACATCGGATTCATTTTAAAAAAATGTTACCCGAGTCACTTTTTATCAGATCCATTTTGTTTTGACGTTTTCCTTATCGTGTTTTATTGTGATGGATCCTAAAGAAACAAGGGAACATTGAGTTTTGTTGATATACGTACCAGAAATAGGAGTGTGACTTCATATTGTAACTTTCGCACGCGTTTCCGCATGTTTTAAATACTAGTTTTAACTTTGGCTTCGATCTTGTTGCGACAGGAACCGTGTTTTTTGCATCAGTGAAACAATTTTAGTAATCAGAACAGTACTTCCAGAAGATACGTTTATTTAGGAAATATCACAATACCTCTCAATTTCATAGGTAAAGATCATTGACATATAAAAAACCCAAGATACACACTTAGCATCTCAAAAACTTCCGCAAAAAACAAGCGCACAATGTATAATTGTGCGCTAGTTTCAAACAGTCTCGCATCGCACGCCATACTGCACTGCTTTGTAAAAACAACTTTAAGCGATCCGTATAAGGTTGAATTTGCAAAAAAAAATTGTTTATAGTATAACTACACACAACTCACACATGTCAACACACATTCGAGTGATGCATTTGTTCGAGACTGTGCATCTTGGATTTTTTTATATTTCAATGGTAAAGATACAATATTAGGTTAGATGATAGCACGATCTATAATTCAGACACTATATGCAGACACCACCAACATGCAGCTAATCCAAAAAGAAAGCCCATCCAAATCAATTAACTTCATCTCTTCGAACGTAAAACGAATAAGGATAGAACGACCAAGGATTTTAAAAATAGAATTATTCCGCCATTGTGGAATTCCCGCCGTACGCCATGACCGCAGATCAACGATTTTTTTCTTTTTTTTTCACGCAAGCGTTCAGAACTCTCATCCTATTTCCGTTCAGCTGAGATTTTTTCCTCGTATCTATCTCCTTGATAACATCCAATTGCAATTAGTTACAGGATTTCCTCTCTACGAACGAATGTATGAATAAATACTGTTGTTTTCTTGTTAGGAGTGATATCCTGTTACCGTAATAAACACTGCTAATTAAGAAACAAGGTTTTTTGTGATGTTTTCTGTCATAGACTAAGACAATGTTAATTAATTGTAACGAAACAGAAGGTACATATTAGGTTTCAATTAAATTTAAAATAACAAGACTATTTTAATTGTAACAAAAATTCCTTTTCATCTTTTCCAAAAATAACACAGTCCTAAAGACACTCGCACGTGAACCGAGCCGCACCGCTAATGATAAGGAAGGGAGAGATAATATCACCTAATTAAAAGATTCGAGGATCACTCGGGTTCACTCGGGATCACTCGGTATCCGCCAACAATAACAGTTTCTCGAGAGGATCCTCTTGGACCCCCCTCTCCCCCGCAAAGAGTCCCCTTTGTATAAATTATCATAATGAGCTCAATAAGAATTTTACGACCGGCGGATACTGTTGATTTGAGTACTATGTAGGGCTGACGATGGTTATAGGCCTACTTTAGAAAATGAATATTTGTAAAGTACGGAACCCCACCTGCTACGATGTATAGTATACCCCTTTTTATAATCCAAAATAATAAACTCACAAACATAAACAATTTCACTAAACTTCTCAATATTCTTACGAGCAGCCCTATTTATCCGTATTTTATTTCTATCCTACCTATAATGTTATGACAATTCTGAGATTAAAACGAGGCTGGAGTGGAGTCTGCGCGGACTAACACAGACAGAAGTGCCTTTGACGAGCACCCACTGTTCAGTTTAAAGCTGTTCCGGACTGTTTATGTATATTTTATGAAGAGATAATGACACTGCTGCTGGAAACATCGATTTTGAGGATTTTGTTGAGTTATGTTATGGTCTGGAAAATATTGTTTGAAGCTCGTAACATTGCTTCTTATATATACTGGTTCAGTCGAGTGACTGTAACAATAAAGTATTGATTTGGATGAGTGCAGATTTTGCAATCGTCTGACGACTTTTTTCTGAGGTGGAAGAATCGCAGTTTGACAGCAGAATGTAAAATATATTAAACCACATTATTTATTCTTTTGATAAAAGGTATCTGCCTATTGAAATAGCTAAATGATAAATGATATTTATTTTGCAAATAGGTTACAAGTAACTCTTTTACACGTCAATTTTTTTTTTGACATATTTATCTAGATGAGGCCGGATGTTTCCTAGCTGACTACCCTGAGAAGAAACACCGAAACAAACTCAGAGGTCACAGTCTCTTTTGAAGTCCATACAATTGCCAATAACATATGAAAAACATGTAGGTTAAGGTCTGAGGTGGCCTTTTGAGGAAAGCACCACGCAGGTTTGAGTGGGCTTGTCCAGACAGTGCAAGCCTTTGTCAGTAATCGTGCAGCTCAACTCAAAACTTTGAGGAGCTCAACGAACCGACGAACAATACCAAAGTAGGGACATTTGGGTAAGCCGCATAATATACTCAAACTGCCAGACAGTCATGAAATCAATCCTTAAAATAACGACCTACATAGTCCTCACACTTACAATACATCATTTTTTAAGAACCATGCAGATTAGTGTCTTAGATGGTCTTTAGAAGAAAGAACCACACAGATTTGAGTGAACCTGTCCAGTCAGTGCAAGCCTTTGTCAGTAGTCGTGTAGCTCAACTCAGATCCACATAGGAGCTCAACAACTCGACGAACAATACCAAAGAAAGGACATTTGTGTAGGCCGTACAAAGCACTCAAACTGCCAGACAAACATTAAAGTTACTTAATGAAATAAAAAATAATCCACATAGTCCCCATTCATAATAAAAATAATGATAAATTTAATGTCAAATTGTATATAATAAAAAGAAAAATGTCAAATTGTATATAAAAAAATTGTACAAAAGTCAAATTGTGTATAATAAAAGAAAATGTCAAAAGTAAAACTAAAAAATTGATAAAAAAAAATGACAATGTATAAACCAAGCAAATAAATATACATTGACAATAATAATAAAAACAGAGACTGTGCAAGTGTATTTCATTGGAACAGCTCAATCCCAAGCCTTTTTGTTTTCAAGATAATCTTTTATGGTGTAAAAAGCCTTCTGGCAAAGTTTACGCTTTACAAATGCTTTGAATTTATTTATGCTTAGATCTTGAATGTGACTTGGAAGTTTATTATAAGAGCGTATACATTGGCATCTAAATGAGCCCCCTATTTTTTTAAGCCTGGTTACAGGAACAACAAATTTATGTTTATTCCTAGTATTAACATTATGTATATCACTGTATTTTTTAAACATTTTAATATTTTTATGGGCATACAAAATATTTTCATAAATAAACTGAGAAGGGACAGTCATTATATTTATATCTTTAAATTTATCTCTGAGGGAGTATCTAGGACTTAATTTATAAATTGAACGAATAGCTCTTTTCTGCAAAACAAAAATTGTCTGGATATCGGCAGCATTCCCCCATAATAGAATACCATACGACATGACACTGTGGAAATAACTAAAGTAAACTAAGCGGGCTGTTTCTAAATCAGTTAAATTTCTAATTTTTCTGACAGCGTATGCAGCAGAGCTAAGTTTTTTCGATAATTTATCTATATGTGGTCCCCACTGAAGCTTAGCATCTAAAGTTATGCCTAAGAACACAGTAGTATCTTCAGGAGTCAACTCTTTACCCCTTATTAGCACACTAGTATCCACTTGCCTAACCTGAGGCATCGTAAACCTAATACATTTAGTTTTTTTTTCATTGAGATTTAAGTTATTAACATTAAACCAGTGTACTATTTTTGAAAGAACGTTATTTATATCGTTAGTAACCGGTTGCTGACGTTTAAGTTTAAATAAAAGTGAAGTGTCATCTGCAAACAACACTATTTCTTGACTATCCTTTATGAGGTAGGGCAAGTCATTAATATAAACAAGAAACAAAAATGGGCCAAGAATTGAACACTGGGGGACACCCATTGTTACGGTACATCCAGGAGATCTTTTCCCGTTCACGTCAACTCTCTGGATCCTATCACTCAAGTATGAAGTAATAAGATCCAGTGAGGAGTTCCGGATCCCGTAGTGGTGTAGTTTCCTGATCAATGTTTCATGAAAAACACAGTCGAATGCCTTGGACAGGTCGCAAAAAATTCCCTGGGCATCGCATTTGTCTTCCCATGCATTATAAATATGTCTTAAAAGTTCAACACCGGCATCAGTTGTTGAACGACCCCTTGTAGAACCAAATTGTTTGGTATGTAGAAGTTTGTGTCTGTTAAAAAATCTTTGCAACTGCTCTAAAATAAGCTTTTCAAATATCTTACTAAAGGTGGGTAGCACTGAAATAAGTCTATAATTAGTGGGGTTAAAAAAAAACAATAGCAATAGCTATTAATCTATACTAATATAATGAAACTGAAGAGTTTGTTTGTTTGGACGCGCTAATCTCTGGAAGTACCAGTATATAATAGCCACATTTATACGGGATATTGAAGATAAAAGAAGTCGCGGGCAAATACGTTAGATTTTTATAGGTAAGGCAAGGCTCTGAAATTAAAAATGTGTGCTCGAGTTGGCGATTCTGATACTCGGCCGCGACTGGTTAATTAAACTGAAAGCGAAGCCCAATATAATCGGGAAAATGCAGTGGGTTAGACCCAGAGTTGTGTTCAATTTCGGGTATTTACACAAATTCACAAATTATAAAAACAAACTTACTGCCTTATCCTAAAGTCCATATTCAAATAACAGAAAAACTCAAGGCGCATAGGCATGAACAGCTTCACCGTCACGAGCCTTAATTCAAAGCATCACTTAGTGCCAAGGCTACAGACGCGGGCTATTTCCAGAGGGTTAGCCGGCTCATTTGAGACGCATTCAAACACATTCACTTGGCTGGCTTCACTACACACACTGAATTCAGTCGGGTTACCTCGTCAAATAGACGCGGTCAGCTATCTAAGAGAGTCTTTGAAGTGATGTAGATTTGACTTGACCTTGTATATCTATACTTACTAATATATAAAGCTGAAGAGTTTGTTTGCTTGAACGCGCTAATCTCAGGAACTACTAGTCCGATTTGAAAAATTCTTTCAGTGTTAGATAGCCCATTTATCGAGGAAGGCTATAGGCTACATAACATCACGCTAAAACCAATAGGAGCAGAGCAGTAATGAAAATTGTGACGTTGCGCAGGTCAGCTAGTTTTATTTAAAACTGTGATTCTTTTCAAATATTTACCAATCTAGCTTTCCCCGCGGTTTCGCTCCCGTGGTCTATCGCAGATAAACCATACATTTTCAGGATAAAAGTTGGCCTATGAAATTCAGCGGTAGTGTACGTTTCAGGCAGTGAAAGAACTTCTGCAATCGGATCAGTACTTCCACAGATAACCTTTACAAACATATTATTGATATGTTTGACAAATATGTTGAACTTGGTTTGTATTTAGGTATCATTATGAACAACTTTTACTATGAGAACAAACCGAAAATCGCGAAAAATAATCTGTAGTTCAGTACATTTTGTCGAGTTACCTACGCACATAAATGCAGTAGATTTTTTTTGCGATTTTAGTGTTGGCCCCACGGTGAAAAAAAAAGTTGGTTTAAAAAAAATAAAGTTGTTTATTATATTGTTGTTGCATTATATTACTTTCAAGTAAATAAAATGCCTTAATATAACTTCAATCAATCAATCATTTATTTCTCACAAACTGTCTTTTAAGTAACTGAATAAAACCTCGGCTCTAACATCCCGTGCACGTTGGAAATTATCTGGTGGAAACGGTTTCCTGATAATGATAGTAAAATCAATATATATAAAATTCTTCCGTTACTGACTGATAGAGTAACTGACAGACAACGCACAGTCGAAACTACCTTAGGGGGTGTAGGGAAGCACTAAGAGAGGATTTAACGAAATTCCTACGAGAACGGGAAAAACGGGATATGCGCGAACGTAGTCGCGGGAAAAAGCTAGTCGATTATATGCAAATATGTACGGTATGCATATTCGCAATCCATTATTCGTAATTAAAATTCAGAGAAACTTCAGAGGATCAACGATTTTCAACGGGTACTTTTACTCTTTCACGCTTCCCCCGATTTATTGCGGTCCGCATCGCAGCAGATTCTTTTAAACCCCTTTTTGTGGATTTTAAACTGTCTTTTAAGTAATTGAATAAAACCTCGGCTCTAACATCCCGTGCACGTTGGAAATTATCTGGTAGAAACGGTTTCCTGATAGTGATAGCAAAATCGAATATATGCAAATATGTACGGTATGCATATCCGTAATCCATTATTCGTAATTAAAATTCAGAGGATCAACGATTTTCAATGGTTCTTTTTACTCTTTCACGCTTCCCCCGATTTATTGTAGTCCGCTTCACAGCAGATTCTTTTAAACCCCTTTTTTGTGGAGTTCAAACTGTCTAAGTATTATATTGAATCAAACCTCGACTCTAACATCCCGTGCACGTTGGAAATTATCTGGTAGAAACGGTTTCCTGATAGTTATAGTAAAATCGAATACATGCAAATATGTACGGTATGCATATCCGTAATCCATTATTCGTAAATAAAATTCAGAGGATCAACGATTTTATTTATTTATTTAAACTTTAAGCACAATTGTGGTACATGGCGGACTTAATGCAACAAGGCATTCTCTAGCAGTCAACCTTTGGTAGAAACGGTTTCCTGATAGTGATAGTAAAATCAAATAGTCTTGCACTATTGCATCGTTCAAATTCAATCGCTACTTTTACTATCATTGAACTCGTTTTAGTATCACGAGCTAGCAAATGGCAATGCTGGTTGCCAGTATTGCCAAGTTCTATCTGTAATTACTCAAATACAGGGTTCAGGGTAAAATATCAGCTGTTTCATACATTTTCACTGGCTAAATATTGCATTTTGTATAAAACAGATGATATTTTTTTCGAGTTTGGTTGGTCTCAAAGTAAAAGTTGTTTATAATCATGTGTACTTACACTGCCTAAGAGGTTGTTGGTGTTTTACAAATAACCCTGTATATTGTTACATCTATACTACTTAATATTATAAATCTTAACGAGTTTGTTTAGTTGAACGCGCTAATGTCAGGAACTACTGGTTCGAATTAAAAAAATCTTTCAGTATTGGATAGCACATTTATCGAGGAAGGCTATAGGCTATATAATATTACGCTACAACCAATAGGAGCGGATCATTAATAATAATATAAAATGTGACGCAACAACTGAGGAGAGCAACCGTAATAGGTGAAATTAAAAAAAATAATCTTAACGAAGGCGAGAGTCAATTGTTCTCCCTGTCGCTGTGACCACTTTTAGAGTTCCGCAGCAAGCAAACACAGAACCCTTATAATTTAGTTTGGTCCGTCTGTTCCTGATGTTTTATTTACGACTAGCTTCTGCCAGCGGCTTCGCCCCCGTGTTCCCTAGGGAATGCACTCCCGGGATAAAAAGTAGCCTATGTCCTTTCTCAGGCTTTAGACTATCTCTGTACCAAATTTCATTTAAATCGGTTCAGTAGTTTTGGCGTGAAAGCGAGACATACAGACAGATAGAACAGATAGACAGACCGAGTTACTTTCGCATTTATAATATTAGTAAGGATTAGTTAGGATTTTGGTCGTACCACAAAACGTTTCCTAGCAATTATTTTAGCACAAAATTACTCAGTATAGAATGCATAGAATTATTTATTTAATTACAAGCACGTTAACGACATTACAGATTCCAAAATCCAAAGATTTGTACAGATGACGGCTTTGTGATCGTACTTTGTACACCCAATAATACATCAACATTTGTATTAAAAGACTACTGCCAAACATAAAACCGCTTATTTTTTGCGAACCAGTCTCCAGGATATATTCATACGGGTGTAGATATAGTATATCGGCACAAGATCGAGGATGAGTTTTCAATAAAGCGATGAGCGTCGACGCGGAATAATTGCTGGCTGGTGGCCATGTTGGACTGGCGGGCTGTTGAGCTGTGAGCTGTGCTCAACGTAGCGGCGGACTTGGCACTTGTACTTAATGCTGATATAAGAAGGCTTGGATTATCTGTGTTTGGTGTTAAATTACATTTACTGGCAGTTCCGGTTGTAAAGGCTGGTTTTTCTTAAGTTTATATGTCTGAAATCACTATTGATGCAAAAATATAAGTGCATGTTCTTCCTTTGTGATGTGGCGAGATCTATACCACTGCATAAAACTTAAGTTACTAGTCTCGCTTGATGACACAAAAATTATGCTTCGTGCAAACAGAATTATCTGCACGACTAGCATATATACGACAGCCCGACAATAACCATCGGGCAGTTGCCCACCGAACGCAACACCCGTCTGCTCTGAAGATCCTTCCTTTTTAAAGGGTATCATTTAAGCTATCACCAATTTAATTAGTTTTGTGTTTCTTAAATAATAGGGTTTGTCCTCCAAATAGTAGATCTGTCACCAAAATGTAGTCACCAAACAATATAAAATCAATTCCACAATAAATCACCTAAAATCATGGAGATATAGGGTCTAGTACCAAATAAATGTTTTTGTATATTGTATTATAATAGGTTTGTCCTAATAAGTATTTAAGCAAACTAATTTAAAGAGATCACCAACGCATATGGTTTATAAAAAAATAACCACGAAGGGGATGGCGGGGTCTATTCGCTCGCTTCGCTCGCTCACTCGACCCCGCCATCCCCTTCTAACCTAACCTGTCCGAGTCGGGGTGTCCCGGCTATAAAAATCCCGATAAAAAGGAGTCGCAGTCAGGGATCGATAATCGATTTATTTGGTGACAGATCTACCATTCTGAGCACAGAGCTATTATTTAAGTAACAAAACTGTTATTATAAGAACGAAGTTTATATTCATGTAATGCAATATAATTTTATTGGTTATCGATCTCTTATTTTACACATATATTAACATTAATTTGATAATTCATACCTGGGAACAATTTTTGTTTATCTGAGAACGAAAATATTTCGTGGCGATAGATCTATTTATTAGGTGATACAACTTGATGACAAATATAAATTTTGGTGATAGAAAATATAGTTCCCCTTTTTAAAGGAGGTGAAGAAGTTTCCACTATGTTCCTCCTACCTCTATAGCACACTATTCACATCTATCTATACTAATATATAAAGCTGAAGAGTTTGTTTCCTTGCTTGAACGCGCTAATCTCAGGAACTACTGGTCCGATTTGAAAAAATCTTTCAGTGTTAGCCCATTTATCGAGGAAGGCTATAGGCTATATATCATCCCGCTAAGACCAATAGGAGCGGAGCAGACGAAATTGCGCGGGTTTTTCTTCGTGATAAAATGTGAACTAAGCTCTCGAATTACCCGTTCACCCCGACTCTGTATTGATAATACAAACAAAACCGATAAATCACTGCGAAACACTACGAGTGGTACTTATCAGTGGGGATTACTCTAATTGTTCGATTCGACTGTTGTGCGCCACAGGGCATTCATTAACCCTCCCCAGCGACCCGCGGTCTATGCCACCATCTATATGTAAATTGACAATTAGCCGTTGCGTTGCAGTCACGTCCCGGAGCTGTCAAAAAGAATTAACCCGTCGCTCGCTGAGTGACGTCTGTTGACATTGGTTACGTTATTTAAATGACATGTGTCAAAGAATTTTGTGGTTTGTCGGATAACATGCGTTGAGTTCACTTGTTTTGGTGCAATGTAATTGTGTTTGTTTTTCCAATGTTTCAAATGTTTACCAAGAGTAGATACGTAAATGCATTTTCTGTAGCGCTATGAAACTGCGGAAGCTTTACGCTTTTAAGCACACATTAGTTTGAAATATTGCATAATGTATGCAGTTACCTTCTCTTAAAATATCTTTAGCGCTAAAAGCAAAACTCAGTTTGTGTGCCATTCCGTGATGTCTTTGTGAATTTTTCCAGAAACTGAAACTGTTTGTAAAAGAATTCTTAAGACAAGTTTTAACGACTTTTTAACTGAAAAATGGAGACATTTTCTGCAATAAACAAGATTACTTAGCGATAAACGCTTAATTTAAAACTCCAGCAAAGTTTGTCATAATCTCTTAGCTTGTCGAGTGCTCGTTGAGATTATAAGTTGGCTGGACATAAAATTTACATATTTCTTGCACCCTTTATAGGAACAGATAGTTTTAATGAAACTTGTCGACCCACGACGATGATACGAATAAATTAATATCGGAAGCACTCAAGTTTTTATATCTCACACCAGATCTGCATACGTACATTTAAACCTGAAATTACGCTTCAATATGATTGAATAAAGTGATGGTTGGTAATTAAGGTAATAATGTACTACATAATACCTCAATGTGGTTGATGTCGTCATTTCGAACTAATACTATGGTACATTCAACCAAGAATATCTAAGGAACATATTAAGATAGATTGGTAGAGAATGCCGCTTCTGTTTCTACTTTATAAAAGAATTTTACGTTAATAAATATCGGCTAGGGTGTAATAGACACCCAACAGCTTGCAAATTGTTGACACATTCCAAGGACGAATGAAGTTTCAATCGCAACAGCTCGAGAAATCTGACGTCGTAACGTCGTACAGCCGCAGAAGCCCAGTTATGCAAAACATCCATAACATACAGTGATATACCCGTGTCTAACGAAATAGGAAGAAACAGTTCGATTTAGAACTCTTAGGTAAATGACTCAAAAAACTTGAAACTTATGATTTGAGAAAATTTTCGCGTGCCCTGGTTCATGAATAGTGGTATAATCTTAGTAGAAAATCGATTGTTACTGCTCTTAGACTCAGATCTGGACCCTTGCAAAAAAATTGCCTTCATGATGAAGAAAATCGCTTCACCCAATTGTGAGGAATGTGGAGTTGTCGAAAACCTACAACATTTATTGATGGAATGTGGAAATAATTTAATAGGGTCCCTGAATTTGAACAGAACTGATGTAGGCATGTTCCACACAATTCTATCCCAACCAAATGGCGACGATGCAAAGGGTTTGTTCCAACTCATGGCTCACATCTTGTGATAGCTAAATAATGTTTAAGATACGATGGGACTGGCATACGCTATGCGTAGCTCCTTTAAACGAATAAAGAGAACAAAAAATTATTAGAGAAAAAGGGAGATTTTGGAGTCTAGAAAGTTTCCCATTTTACGCTTTTTTAACCGACTTCTAAAAAAGGAGGAGGTTCTCAATTCGATCGCGTATATATATTGTTTATAATTTTAGTTAGGATTTTCCTAACTAAATTTAAAATGCGAAAGTGATCTTGATTTACGAATACTACGCTTTCATGTCTTAATCGCCAAACAGATTTTGATTAAGTTTAGTGCAGAGATATATTGAAATCTCATGTACAATAATGGTACATGGGCGGACTTAATGCAACAAGGCATTCTCTGCCAGTCAGCCTTTGGGTTATATGGTACTCTGGAGACGGTAACATGTATAACGCTAGCGAAAGCGGCGAGCAAAGCTAGTATTAATTTATATTTTTATAATTTCAAGTTTTTTTTTTTGTAAATTGTTCCTCCTACTCTGTGGTTATTCTGCAAGGACTAGTTACGATCATTTGCTACGGTTCGCGGATTGCGGGCCCCAGGGACGCTTCGACATGATTCGTGCCATTTCAATGGGTCTCCTTTTTATTGCAATTGGATTTTATATACTTTTTTCAAATAATACAGGCCACTGTACTATATGAAAAAAGTAGTAGTAGTGCGTGCAGATCCCGTTAAATAGTGTGATTTATTGAAGGAGGGTTTGTGTGCACTTTTTTTAACGTATGTTAAAAAAATATTTTGTTACAATGAAACGCACATCAAAACAACTAAGTAATGTTTAATACAACTCACTGAAAGCGAGTCGTTTCCAACATTGATTTGTCTGCTAAAACAAGGTACATTAAATATTAACAAGAGGGGTACATATGTGAGGAGACTTATAAAACTTTTTTAAGTGCTTCCGTGAAGCTTCGACATCTGACGCCGCATACATTATTAAAATACACTATGAGTTCATCACTATTCATGAAAAATTCTCGTGTCCGAAACATACATGCAATCCCGGCAGAATTTACGATAAAAATCGTGCGTTACACATGAAACGTATCTCTATTAAGGCCCACGTTTTTTAACGCTCAGTAAACTACAAAAAAAAAGCTGTTGGATGCACGAATATACCTATAACCTACCGCGCGTGAATCCGCAATTTTCCGGCTCAAACCGGTTAGCAAGCCGAGAGGGGCAATCTACGCGAACTGAAGTGACGCGTGGTGCCCCACGGCTGTAGTTTATAGCATATCAGACGATACACGAAATTTGATAAGAAAATAACTTATTTTATATAAAAAAGTGAGCTTATGTAAAAAAAAATGTCGAAAATCTGAATCGCACGCGGTCCTAACGACCCATAATGGCGTTCGAATGTTAAATAAAAAGTAATTTATGAGAGGTTGTGATTTAGATCGGCGGGTATTTGTAACAAATTGGACGCCCTCAATTTGTATATTCTGGGGTTCAAGGGTAGCGGGTGACGTGGGTAGGCTGCGTCTAATGCGTCAGCGAGGGAAACTATTCGGCTACGCAGATTTTGTGGCCGTTCCACTGGTATATTGTTTTTATTGCAGTACTTATTTACTTATCTGCGCGATCTTTTTACAATTCGAGTTGATCGCTAAATAATAGCAAAGAATTTGTTGGACTACGAAAAAATCTAGATACTTTGCCTAACTACTATTTACTTGCGATAAAAGCTAGATCTGCTAATTCGGTGTTTATCTAATACATAATGGTGTCGTTCTAAACACAGATTATGTTAGTACAGCAGTAAACATTCAACGAGATTTATGTGAACGTGTATATTTGCTATTAAAATAACCATTCATGACTATAGTAGCATAAACTTCAAGAACATTTTATAAACCTTATTAAAATAAACGCACAAAGATAAAGTGCTCATACTTCGGCTTCACGGAATATAGAATATAACATAGAGTAACAAAGCTGAGCATTATATGACTGTACTGTAGTATGTTGTTATACTGAAGTTGTTACGCTGTGAGCACTTGGCGGACTGCTCGCGTCTAACTTTGAATCTTCATAGCTAAGAGTAAAATAAACCTGAAGTATCTATTCTACATAGTCGTGAAAATATTATGTACGTACGGAAAATTAGTGATAGAGATAATTTTAATATTAGAAATAAAGATAAATTAGATCAACCATTTTATAGATTAACTAAAATACACACATCTTTCATGGGGTACTGTGTTAAATGTTACAATAAAATACCTTGTGACATATTAGAACTAAATGAAAGACAATTTAAAACGTATATCAAAAGCACACTTTGTAAACAAGCTTATTACAAATTAGAAGATTACATTCAGGATAAGAATGCTTGGAAGCATGCTGGTCCTGCTCCATAGGACAATCAATGTTGTGGACAAAATCAGACTGGTTGCTTTATGTATTAACTTTATAGATGTTCTGTTTCTTTTTGTGTTTGTATTTTTCTGCTAACTCACACACTGTTAATTAGTGATTCCAATATTTGTAAATGTGTGAGTATCATCATCAACTTATTTAGAAAATTAATAAGTTTATCTCTGTATACCCTAGGTACATGGTCCTCACATATAACTAAATGTTTGTAAACCAAATATTGTAAAATATTTATTTGAAAAGAGTAACTATGGAGTTTCTTGCTCAGTTGGAGTTCCTCTCCATAAGAATCTACCTTTCCGAATGGACAGTAGTCACTTTAGTATTTTATATTATTTGTAATGTGAATGACGTTCAAAAGTGCCGTTTAATGGCCTAATTGGAATAAACGTTTTGACTTTGACTTCGTTAGATAATACAAGTACCATTGAATTTGTTGTTCTAGAAAGTGGTTATTCAGAATATTGTGAAGACCTATTAAAATAAATAGTTTGTGAAATATAATTTTGAATAATTGGAGTAATCAGCTTATCTTTGGAATATAATAGAACAACTGAGTTATTTCAGTAAGGCACGTGCCAATAGTATTTTGAATAGCTCTAGTTTCGATACTTTACAGGTAAGTTAGTTGAAATACAAAAGCTTTTATCTCGAAATGAGCCAATTAGAACCCACAATGGGTCAAACAACAACATGCTCCAATTATTTTACTTATCTTTACATTAATAGTACAAAACAAAGTCACTTTTTATTTTTTAGAAGTTCCTTATCGCACGTTATTTTTTGTTTGCGGGCTGAGGGGATACACCGAAAAATGTGTTACAATGAAAAACGACACCAAAAACCGACATCTTCTTGCAGTGATTTTTGAGGCACATCCCGATCACCTAGAAAACTTTTTCTTCTTCTCGTGTGGGCAGTAAGGTCTAAAGACCCCGCACACCCTAGTGTCAGAGTTTCTAAACCGCCTCAAGGGCTTCTGACATGGTTTATTTGACGACCGCCATTTGGCGGCCGGGATCACCGGCTTATACGTGCCATCCGAAGCACGGAATCACCATTTTTATCAAACAATCAGGTGATTCAAGCCTGCATTGTCCTAGCCAAACTGGAAAAAACTTTACAAAGTACGCTTTCCCGTGGGAATCGAACCCACGACCACCGGGTCACAAGGCAAACGCTTAAACCACTCGACCACGGAGGCAGTTACCTAGGAAACTAAAACATTTTCGATCGATTCTGCTTGCCGTCGATTTTGAGAGTATGCAAAAAAAGATAACGCTTTTAAGGGTTCCGAAAAAAAAAACGGATCCCTTATAGGATCACTCGGTGTCGGTGTCTGTTTGTCTGTCTGTCCGTCTGTCACAGCCAGTTTTCTCCGGATCCACCGAACAGATTCTGTTGAAATTTGGTAAACATATGAACTTCTATGTCCCAAACACGGACGCGTTACGTAAATCATAACATTTTTAGTATGGGGGTCACTTTTGGGGGTCAAACAAGAAAATTAAAAAAAAAGTTTTATGAACAATATCGTGTGATATATCAAATGAAAGAGCTTACTGTGAGGGTCTTAATTATATTTTTTTCATAATTTTAAAATAAATAGTTTTGAAGTTATTCAAGAAATTAGACGAAAAATGACCATTCCCCCCTTATCTCCGAAACTACCGAGCCTAAAATTTTGAAAAAAAAAAAATGGAGTTAATATATCTGTACCTAAAGATTACAGGAAAACTATTAGAAGTCTGTAGTGTTAAAATGAAACATGTAAAAAAAATTAAATTCGTTCGGAACCCTTTGCACGCGAGTCCGACTCGCACTTGGCCAGTTTTTTTATTTAATCATAACTTAATACAAACACAAAAAAGTAACTCCGTTCAAACCGGGTTTCCATAAGACACTTCTCTGTTTTTTTTAGACTATGCAACGAATTTAAATGCAGCTTTCATCAGTAGACAGAATGATTCCAGAGAAACTTTTGGATGTATAATTCGTCCCAAAATTCCTACGGAATCGGGGAAAATGGAATATGCGTACGAAGTCGAGGGCAAAAGCTAGTCTTAAATAAACTTTCAACTCATCCTGCTATTTCAACAAAATAGTATTTCAATATCTCAACATTGAATATCATTTTAAGGCAACGTTAACACAAAGCATGTGAAATGTTCACCCATTTTCATATTTTGAATTTGATGTTACCCACTCCAGTGAATACTGGAATACTCTATGTTAAAATGAAAATGGAATGAGTACGACAGCGAAGTATCATTCAATACGCCCGCATGTAAAGTGTACATAAAGGAAAGTAGGTATACGGAACATGTATGTCCATATTTATATAGGTGGATCAGTTTTGAACGGTCTGATTTTAGAAATTGCTGAAAGAAAATATTTCGTGTATGTTTTGTTTTGTGTGAGTGATTAAATAATCTAAATAATCATCATGTTGGATCTGTCAAAAGAAGGGGTTGGATCCGCAGGTTGGTCACACGCTCCGGAGGTATTCCGAGCACATTCCTAAACAGGCAATGGACTGGAATCCTCAAGCGAGTAGATATCCTGGCCCTGTTGGCAGAAGCAACGAGCGTCAGAATGACGTGGAGCAAGGTGAAGCGTGAAGCTCAACAGAGACAGCTCGCGATGGAGCACTACTGTAGACTCTCTAGCTCCCAGCTAGAGAACCTCTTAAGTCATTGTATCAATGTTATAAAATGTTTCTTTTTTGGCCCTTTATATTTTGCGCAGTACTTTCGAAAGACCTCGTATAAACGATTAAATACTGTCTGATAATGTCAAAAAGGATACCACCCTGTCAAACGGATGAACGCAGTACCTACATATACCTGCATTCTAAGAAAAGAAAACGATTAACAACCTCCATTTATTCCTTTCATTTCATCAAATTAATTAGAATAAAAGCATCCAGAGAATGTTGTGAACTTCACAAAACATTCTTATTGTGTTGTTGCAAAGTTCGCGAGATTGGATAACTAAGCATATGCAGTCCTAGCCTGGATATAACAATCGTGGAATGGAATGCCACTTTTATGCACTCCATTGCATTGTAGAAATTCTGTTAGCTTCAGTATGATTTTATGAAAAACTAATTTGGTTTCAAGGAGAGCTATGTTCACCAGTATCTAAACATTGGATGTTAATATTTTGTATTAACATCCAATATTTAGTTACTGGTAAACATTAAAAAATTGGACTAAAACGGGAGAAATGTCGAAGAATACTATGAAACATTTATTCGTTTTAGCTCGGCAATAGCGCTTATTTTCCAATATTCCACACAGCAAACGATGTCTTGTTTTTCGATAGTATATTCGGTGTTTATCAAATTATGACGATTTAGGGCGGCTTTAGGCTGTTTTTCCTTCTCAGAATGAAGTGGGCAATAATCGTAGTGGGTCAATAGAATGTATGCTGTCCCAAAACCAACTTTGGGCTTGTATAGAATGGAGAAAAGGAGTCATATGCGAAATTAACTAAAACAAATACAATAACAAAACACATTTGTTCCATACGCAACCCGTACGCCTGCAGTTATGGGTCAGCGCGACCGAGGCGTGCCAAATGAATGCCCGGCGAACGATACGGAGTGTTCGCGGAAGTAGTCATAACTTGTACGGTTACGTTGTTTACATTTGCATAAAAATAAGTTGGAAAAGACGTTTGGTTGGCTATCGGAAACATTAGAGGAAATGTAGAAAATACTGAATTTGCATGACCGTGCTTCTGAATGTGTATACAAAAAACTAGGGGGATGTAAAGTTACGCATGTTAGTGTACCTACTAAATACTTTCATAAGAAATTTTCTCATTTAAGTGCGCTATTCAATAAACTTTTCAGCCGCCGTAGTTAAAGTAAACTCATAAAAAGAAATTCTGTAATCAACATAAAAATATCTTCTGTAAAAGCTGTGCTTACAAACAGACCGGGAGCTGGTAACACTGAGGCGCGGTAATGGGTCGTTGAGGCCCCACTCCCGAGCGTCGAGCGTGCGGAATGTTTACCGCTCTGCCAAGTCCCATGTGCATGCTGCCATATTGTCATAATAGGGAAGAAAGTTTCACAGCAATTTATGGATGCTACGCAAGCTCATATTCGAGTAATGTTACCATGGAAACCTGTCTTTATCCATATTTTGGTGCTATACCTACAATTAATTTCCCTACTCTTTTTATGGTTCCGTAACCAAAGGTTAACCAACGGAACACTATTACTAAGCCTCCGCTGTCCGTCCGTGTGTCCGTCAGCGACAAACAAAACAACAAACAATAATAAAAAAATGAAAATAAAAGGGGGCTCCCATACAAGAAACGTGTTTTTTTTTTTCGTTTATGGTACGGAACCCTTCGTGTGAGAGTCCGACTCGCACTTGGCTGGTTTTTAACACATGTCCCTTTACTTAGGTACTTGACTAGGCTATTAAATTTCAATAGGTAATTCCATATTATGCCTAAACGCGTTGAAAATTGAAATTTTCACAGATTGTGTATTTATATTGACGTTATTACAACATATTATAAAAATTAAGGTTTATGGTGCGGAACCCTTAGTGTGCGAGTCCGACTCGGGGTCGCCTTGCCAGTTGCAGCTGAATTCCAGCATTTTAATTGGAGCGACAGCCTGTATGACCGGTCGTTGTGGCGACGCTTGGGGGAGGCCTATGTCCAGCTGTGGACGTCTTTCGGCTGATATGATGATGATAACTATATGACAAGACGGGTGTCAGATATCTTTGTTTCTGACTACCTAACGACTGCCAAAGCTCTAAAAATGACATGACAGTTTTGGTGCTATACTATCAAGGAAATACATATACACCGTGTTCCGGGGCATATACATAAACTTTGACAGGATGTTGTTGTTGTGCATTTTTCATTATGGACACATTCATCAATTTTTATTTTTTGTTAATTTTCATTCAAACTAAATACCTTGACGTATATCATCCGATATGCATACCTCTTTATCCGATTTGGCAACGAAAACAAATGAAATTCAAATAACATTTGATAGATTTTTCATTTTAATTGCTAAAAAGACCCTTTCATACTGCGTACCTCAATTAGATGAAATTAGTAATATCTTTGTAACGAAGCCTTTTTAAGTACTACTCCCTGTGTTTAAATTGATTTGTTAAAGCTATAAAAGCGTTTGTCAAAGTTAATGGATAACGTGAAGAACATGGTGTATAGAGACCGCTTTTACTTCCGGCGACAAAAAGGTAAAATCACAGCGGTTTGACCTCAACAACTCAACTGAAAATACTGTAAAATAGACGCACAATAAACAAGCGAAAAAGAAAAATAAAAGCTGCACAAACAGAGAGAAACTCGGGCGTAACACTCGGCCGATATAATGGGTCATCGAGACCCGCCCGGCTTGTGTACGAAACAGCCCCGGGCCGCGCGATCCGAATAGTGCATAAATTGTTCAATACCAAGTTTAGTTCGCAACGGTCGTTCCAATTTTAAGAACAATAAAGTTTTGCACATTTCCACGAGTAATAACTTCCACAACATTGTTTTAAGAAAAACAGTGTTCATTGTAGCGCAACGGTACAGAAAAACGTTACGTAAGAAATATCAGATGAATTTAATCTCATGTGCTGCAAGCCTTTGAAACTGTTCAATCTGATTACAATTTTATTCAACTAGGTTCCTACTCCGTTTTTCATCATCATCATCATATCAGCCGAAAGACGTCTACAGCGGGACATAGGCCTCCCCCAAAAGGGGGGGAGTTTGCCATAATCGCCACGCTTGGCAGGCGGGTTTGCGATTGCAGTGTATGGTGTTGATTTTTACAGAGAACGCTGCTGCCCATTCTCCGTTTTTACATAAAACTTATGTGGATAAAATTATGGCCACATAAAACGTGTCAAAAAAGAGATATAAAAATAAAAACTATGCTGAAGACAAAAACTTTTGGAAAAAATACCTTCTGCTGTAATAGTATTGCATTCTCAGTGTTAATCAAACAATGGAATATTTCTACCTGACTGCTAACAGTCCAGTCCAAAACTAATTTCGCACGTTACAAAACATTCATTTCAATTTGTAAGGATAGCATATTAAATCATACGTAGGTACGTTGTTCACATACTTTCATTTAATATTTTGTGCGAGCACTGAGATGGAAATAGTGTACAAACAAAATATATGTATTTTGTTTGTACACTATTTCCATCTCACTCCTCCAAAATTGCAAAGCTGCCTCGAAATGGACGCAATTTCCATAGTGGAAATATGTCTGTGTAGTTTATATCGACCGTAATATCGGAATATGTATGCAGTGCATTTGTGTAATGAGTGTGTTTAGAATGCACACACGTATTGCCAGGTTTTGCTTTATATACGAATACATTGATATATGCAAAATAGGCTATAGGGAATTTATATGTGTATTGCCGAAGAATAGCAAAACATATGTGAGCAGGGCATTTTGCTCGCAGAACCGATAGTTGATGGGGTCGAAAGGGTCTAGAGTGGCGACCGAGCACCGGGCGTTGGAGGGCCTCCCATAAGGTGGACCGACGACCTGGTGAAGGCCGATGCGAGAAGCAAGAGGCAAAAGACCGCTTGATATGGCGCCACTTGGGGGACGCCTATATGTAGAGCAGTACAATTCTATCAGCTGAACTGATGCAAGGTACTACTGCAAGGGATACTGCCTCAACAAAAACAATCCATCACTAGCTGAGCCCTGCAACTTCGTTTGTGTTACATTAACGCTCCGCTCCTATTGGAAGTAGCGCGATGTTATATAGCCCATAACTTTCCTCGATAAACGGGCTATCAAACACAATTAACAATATTTTTTCAATTCGCAGACGTAGTTCCTGAGATTAACGTGTTCAACCAAACAAAATCTTTAGCTTTACAATATTACAGCAAAGAATACTACAATTAGCGCTAAACACAGCCTGCCCATACAAAAACCCTTACAGTCGGTCAACGCGGGCATTGACTCACTAGCAACATATACTTACACTGTGCTAAGCATCAATACCCCACGAGGCAAGACGCAGCGATACGAAGATGCAAGTGAAACGTTGCGCCGTACACACAGTGCAACGTCAAACAAAGCGAGTGTAACTTCACTCTGCCACGAACGAGAGCCTTTTGCGAGTCAACGAGGAGCGTGTTTGTACTGAGATGAGCCTGCACAGTTATTAACGTTTATTGTTGAATATTCTGGGACTGTGCTGGGTAAATATGTGATGTTTGTTGTACTGCTGTTGAAAATAGACTTTATGTTCTTCTGATTTATATTCTAACTTTTCGTGTGACATGTTCATTATTAGGAGGGTGAATGCTACTTGAGAAGGGGTGGCGAGAGAGCAATCACTTCATGTCATTTTATGAGAAAATTCTTGCATTTTAAGGAGTGTATCCAATCGCAAAATGTCAAAAACACCTCTAACTTCCATAGATTTTGACAGCATTTTTAACCGACTTCTAAAAAATAAGGTGGTTCTCAATTCGACAGCGTATATATATATTTTTTTTATGTGTGTTCGCGGATAACTTCGTCGTTTATGATCCGATTTCGATGAATCTTTTTTTTATATGAAAGGGTATTCTTCCAAGATGGTTCCATTGCCACCACGTCAGGATCTGATGATGGAAACCCTGAGAAATCGAGGGCAACTCTCGAAAATTATAGGCACGCATCTGGTAAAAACTTGATATTCGTGTGTATATCGGGTGATACTACAAAACAATGAAGGTTTGGATCAGATGTGATGATGGAGACGACAGACAGTCAAGGGAACTTCACATCGGTATGTAGGAACTACCAAGTGTTTGGGCTTATTTCATTCGTATTGACGAGACCTTTACAACGAAAGCACTTAGTAAGTTTTATTTTCATAACATAACATCACGCCGGTACGCTGTGAATGGGTACGCAGGTACCACTAAAAAGTGTAAAATAAAAACTTTTTTACAAAAAATATCGTGTTTTTGGTTATTTCGTGTTTTGAAACCGACTTCCGAAATTAAAGTTATTTTATACATTGTAGTGTTTTATTTTGGAAGTCGGTTACAGTTTTTGTAAAAAAGTTTTTTTGATACTTATCGTCGCTAAGATGATATTGAGACTCGAATTTTAACGCTTTTTATGTATGAGAATTGCCCTTCAGTATGTAAGTTAAAAGAACGAAATAACTAGTTTATAACCGACTTCCAAAAAGTGCAGTAACTTCGGCTGAAGGTAATTTTTGGAAGATCTTAGAAAAAGGAAGAGAATTAAATGATACAGTGAAAAACTGCAATTAATCGATGTTTAAGTTTGTGAGAGATCAATTATCACGTTGAACACAACTTTAGGAGTCAGTAAGCCGGTTCAAAAGACACCAAAGTTACCAAATAAACACAAAGTTTCTGCAAATAATTGAGAGATGATTGTTCCAGCAGAGATCGAACTCCTTAATCTGTGGTAATTAAATTGTGGCAGTTATCGAAGTTCGTGCTCTCACCTAATTAGGCTTACTTAGTTAATTAACACTTTCATAACAGTAACTTATTTAATTAAGTGTTTGGGCCTGATTTGGAGAAAGGGATTCGAACGGTAGAAGTCGCAAAGTATCCGAGTGGTTTTAAAACCACAGTACACTTTTTGTATTCATTCTTTGTTTACAAAGATATTGTATAAGTGATGAAGTGACTTGTTAACATATACTTTTAATCCTATTCCTACCGATTTGAGATCAGAATTGGGAATGAGAATCACCCAATCAGATTTTCTCACTAATGGAATCAATAAAATTCAGCAGACTTGAACATACTTCATCAGTCTATTATACAGGTATGCGGAAAAGGGTGTAAAGTCCCGCAAACCTCCATTGAGAAGGGAGGATCCTCCAACCGGACGGTTAAAACAAATTCCAATACCAACTCTTGTTGATAATCATCCTTAGTTCCTCCCAACTATGAGGGGGTCCTCATAGTTGGGAGGAACTAAACGAACTGGTATGGATATACATAGAGGAACATTTTATCACAGTGGAAATGAGGTCACAACGACCATAACTTTGCCTAACTTCAACTTTTATCATTACTCGTAACAAAATCATTTCCAGTCCACAAAGTAAAACAAGCATAAAATCCTCCATCGCTTTTAATCCTTAATTTAAGAGACTGCGAACAATTTCAGTCGCGGCCACTGACAATCATATTTACAAGATAGATTAAAAATCCATCGGCACGGGCTGGTTCACATTACTAGCTTAGCGGGGAGCGCCCTCTAGCGGAGAAATGCGATAACACTACCTACCTGTCATGTTCTATTTCAGTTTGTTCAATCATAAGGTGGATTTGTTTCATCTCGGGATAGGTAAAATTTTAGTTACCTATATCTCTTAGGAAATGAATATACTTAAGTTTATTGCTCCTGGGAGTTTAAGACAAGAGCAGAATCACTAATTCTTTATGAGCCTTAATTTGGGCCGTATTTTAGTAGACAATGGGTTGATTCCTTTGAGGAATGTTGTGCTCTATATCAACATAGATAGACGCGGAACAACGAAGACGAGCCTCTCAATATGAAATGTTTTTAATATCTCTCAAAGGTAACATAACTACGGACAGCAAATTTTTTCAAAAATACTTGGGATAACTACTTTGTTCTTCTTTAACATCTTGCCATAAGACCAGTTCAATCTGTCACTGGTGGTGAACTTTATCCTATAGAGGATTTTAAAACGACGTGTTTTGTAGCTAACAATTCGTACTTCTCTCTCTCGCCGGGTCGCTCCTTGATGACTGAAAAATCGTGGTCATGGTACGATGTGTCTACAAAGGAAAATTGTCTCCATCGGATTCTACGCGTATCAGCGACCGAATAAAATTCTGGTATTTCCGAAACACTTCTTCTTATCGTGTGGGTAGTAAAGTTTAAACGACCCCGCACACCCTAGCGTCAGAGTTTCTAAACCGCCTCACGAACGAATTCAAACTTACGTAATTATAAAACCACCAAAAAATTCATAACAATTTCAAACAAATGTAATAACGAAATTCTTGAATAATAAATGTTTCGTTCCAGGCAGTTATTGCGATCCATTTGTTTCGATAACGTGCATACATACATAACACATACATTTGTATATAGCATGTATGTATTACGCAGGCCGACACGCGCCATTAAATATTCGGCACTAATAGGTCAATTAACAAGATTGATGTCGCCTTTCTACAGTTTATTGAATGAACTAGTGGAAATATTTGTATAAATTAATTGTAGGCGGCCTCGTTCGCGTAAAAGCCTATAAACGAGTCCAGGTTCCCCTCTATTTCTGTACCAATATTCATCAAAATCGGTTCAGTGAATTAGACATGAAAGAGTAGCAAAATCAATTTATAATATTGGTTGAGAGTGTTTAGTACAGCAAAATAGCCAATAACACTATATTAAGCTCTCTAAGTAACTCAGTCTTCTCACAGAGCCGAAAACATTCTAGCAATGTCGTCTTCCATTCCATCAGCAAATGAGTCCGACCAAGGGTTGGTCTCCGGGAGGCGCTTTGGGCATCAAGAGGAGAGGTGGATGGTGGATAGAAGATATAAATATGAAAACTTTGGTCAAGTGGCCGTGCACTGCTAGGATCGCCCGGAGGACACGGTGAAGCATACGGTGGAGGTCTGCCCTGCTTGGGCAGAGCACCGCTGAGTCGGCGGCGGCCTCTCGCGTCTGGAGCGAGGAGGCATGGAAAGCGATCACCCCCTTCTGCGAAGCAGTAATGCTAGCCAAGGAGGAGGTCGAGCATGTGAGAGAGAGAGGAAAACCTCACGCTCCAGCCACCGCAACAGAAGAAGACGGGGCACCGTTGGGTGGCTCGCTGTCCCATCAGAACCAGGCCCAGGTCGATGCCGCACTGCGTTCCACGCGCTCCTCAAGGAGATGTCAGCATAGTAGACGGGGCCCGCTAGGGTCAGTGCCTGCCAGGGTTGCGGAATTTGTTCGAAAGAGTCACCTCGGCCCTGGAACGCAAAGGGCACTAGGAGGAACACGGATAGGTTTTAGTCAGTAAGAATCTGACACTCCCTTCTGCTCCGCCCAAAGCGGGATCATTTGATGATTTCCCACCCTTAAAAAAAGGGTTCCGAACGAATTTCATTTTTTATATGTTTTTTTTTAAGTATAGACTATACTTAAAAAAAAAAACATATAAAAAAATGAAATTCGTTCGGAACCCTTTTTTTTCTTACTGGTTTTCCTGTAATCTATAGGTAAAGATATACTATCTCCATTATTTTTTTTCAAAATTTTAGGAATAGTCGTTTCAGAGATAAGGGCCGAATGGTCATTTTTCGTGTAGTTTCTTGAATAACCTCAAAACCATTTATTTTAAAATTATGAAAAAAAATATAATTAAAACCCTCAGGGCTTACTCCTTTCATATGATATGTCACGCAATATTGTTCAAAAAACTTTTCTTTAGAATTTTATAGTTTGACCCCCAAAAGTGACCCCCATACCAAAAATTTAATAATTTACGTAACGCATCCGTGTTTGGGTCACAGAAGTCCATATGTGTACCAAATTACAACAGAATCGGACCCGTGGATCCGGAGAAAACTGGCTGTGACAGACGGACAGACAGACAGACACCCGAGTGATCCTATAAGGGTTCCGTTTTTTGTTCGGAACACTAAAAAAGATCAACGGTCGTGACCGTGAAGTGAAATGTCATTTTACCAGTAGTTATGATACTGCGAAGATGTCGCCGTGACAAATGAAATGAAGTGAACTATCAATGTCTACCTTCAGGTAAAATGGCACTTCTGTTCAAGCACCTTACTCACATTCCCACGGTGAGATCTTTACAAAATAGAGAGATGAAAGCATTCATTATCAACAACTGACCCAATTCGAGACAGTTAAGAATAAAACAGGGGAGTTTTACCAACTTTCCCCAACATAAAGTTTATCTAAACGTTAAGTAGGTACGCCAACTACAGTTGTGTGGAGAGCCAACTACGCCAGGTATGGCGCATGCAAATAAGTTGGACATAAAATATAGCTGAAAGCCGGCGAACTGTAAAAAGCTCGTAATAAAATAATCTAATGCATGCAGCTTCCAGGTAGGGGCAAATGGAGGTTGGGTGCCACTGTGAGCGGGGGAATTGAAGATGGAAGGATTATAATCCATTTAGACCAATGTATGTCTCACATGCACACCTATACACCTCCTCGTTTGAGGATTTAATGAACGCCACTTCCACTCACCGAAATTACCTAAAAGGTATACAAAAAAAACGGCATAAAAATGAAGAAGACTAGTTTCCATCACACTTACGCCAATGACTTAAATATTTAATTATCTTGTGGCCGATTGTTGTGGCGACACTTGGAGGCGGCCTATGTCCAGCAGTGGACGTCTTTCGGATGATGATGATGATGATGATGCCTACGTTCTCTGAAGAAGAAATGAATGAAAAACATTGTAAAATATGTAGTTTAAAACCTATAACAACTAAGTATCTTCGATAACAGTCAGAATCACTACATTTTTAAAAAAGATATGAAAACTGATCTAGGGCCAGGACTTAAGAACGTATTAAACCCTAGTAATGTAAAAATACAACAGGCTTTCAAGCTATGCCAGGATAGACTCGACCATATCCAGATGTTTAGCCCACCAGGTGTGCCAAAGAAAGAAACATACAAAAATTTTAGCCAAGTGAACAGACTACTGGTGTTTATCTAAATCGCTGATACTGCCACCTCGACCCTCTCCACAGCCAATCTCCGCGCTTATAGCGTATGATTCGAATGCGCCCTATCGCTGCAGCCCGGCAGTATATGAAATTAGTTTTTATTACACACTCTGAGATTTATACAACTACCCTCCTCGCTGAGCCAACGAATTTTAGAATTTATTAGGGGATTCCTGAAAGCCATTTTAGTTCTACATGCGGTTAATTTCGAGGGGATGGATTTGATGTATGGGTTTGCTGGTAGAATTTAAAGTGCTAATTGTGTGCACTATAAAAATCTCGTAAAAAACTTTGCTGCTAAATAAGCTAATGTTAAAAGCAGTGAATTTCATTGATGAAGACAGAAATGTGGCCATTGTCCTTATGTAATTTTGTCCCGTTTTTTTCAAAAGTCTCTTGACATTAAGTTGGTTTTAAGAATTTGTTCGATAACGACCATCATTTATTTTTTCCTTATTTGTAATTATTGTCTAGTACATAACTTTACTGTGAAAGAAATTCAAAATATCTTCATTAGTGACGAAGCTATAAAGCTTTAAAGTTGGACGTTACAATGAGAAAGAAGTCCGGCGTGGCTTCTGACGTCAAAAGCCGTGACGCCCATACAGCTACCACAGAAAGCGGCGCTTTCACTAACGGGGCATATATATTCGTTTAAAATTGTTACATCTCGTTAGCTTTTCGATCAATTTTGATTCTATTTTCGCTGTTATTAAGTTTTTCGATAAACAGGAAAGACAATTAATTTTTCTTTTCAATATCACCGTAAAATTGCTGAAAAATATCGCGTGAAATTGTAAACCTATTTTTCTAAATAAAGCACGGATATATTGCAAACTATTGAATTTGGATGGGATTTGCTGTATTCGAAAAGATCTGCTCACATTTTAGAGGTATGCGGTACAGAGAGTAAAGTCCCGCAAACCCCCATTGAAAAGGGAGGATCCTCTTACCAGACAGTTGTTGTGTCTGGCGGGCAACTGCCCGACAGTTGATATTCTAGCTGATGTTTATGTTCAAATCGCACGGTAAACTCTGCTTGCGCGATGCAGGATTTCGGCGTAGTAGTTCGCAGCTAGTTGGATAGATGGCGTCGCGGTTCTTTTTGTTGCGATGTAGATTTGCTCCGTTGGATTTTCTTGTGGCGGCATTGATGTTGCTAAAACACTATCGAAAAATTTTAATCTAAAAAGACTTATTACAACCTTACGGAGTTTGCAATTATTTGGTGGCACATATTCCCTCATCTCCCTCTGTTTAGTCTATTTTCATCAGTACCGCGTTCTATACTGATGGTTATACAATCCAGTAGTGCGATTTTGTAAACATGTCGAAGTGAAGGCTTGGGTAAGTGATGTGATCACGAAGTGAACTGTCAATCCATGTAATCAAAATGGTATGACAACTCACTTCGTGATCACCCAAGCCCTCACTTCAACATGTTTACAGAATCACTGCTGTTTGATCGTAATTCCCGGTACTCGGCTCGCATGACCGACTGGCCAGCGGGGGCGCGCCCAACTAATTGAACTGTTGCTCTGTGCTGGTGTTATCTATAACTAGTTTCATACTCCAGCGCCCGGGCTTTGTGCCCGAAAATGTTACTTTATTTTGTTTTGTAATTGTTGGAAATAGATGTGTCAGGTTTGCTGTTTGCCTTTGTTATTTTTGATAATATGTAGAATGTGTTGTCAAAGTTCATTTTTGCGTAGGATTTGCTGCCTGTATCTTGATTCTAAAAAAGTTGTAATAACTTCTTTTAACACTTTTAGTGCCAAGCACTCAACATATGGGTCGAACAATAATTCATTCGTGTGCCCACACCCCGCATCTGTGTCGTCGTTTTAAGTAGCTATAGATGACTTATGTTCATGCGCGGGTTGTGGGCACACGAACGAATTATTGTTCGATCCATATGTTGAGTGCTTAGCACTAAAAGTGTTAATAAAGAAGGAGTAATTTAATCGTTGTTTTGGTGTTCACATTATGATTGTACAGTGTTGGCAATAAATGATTCTTCTTTTTTCTTCTTTCTAGTATGCTCCAGATTACCTACATGACCACGACAAACTGATTCAGTATCTATAATTTGTTTTCTCGTACATTTCCAATTGACATCAAAACAAACAACGGATGCCATTGATCACCAACCCGTGTATAAATTAAACTGCCGCTAAAAATGATGATCGTTCATATCGATCTGACAATGAAATGAAAACAGGATCAGCTGCTTGTTATTCTGCGCAAGTTGCGAGGGAGCGCTCGAGGTCGTTTACCCCAGTTAGGGTTGCCAGCTACATAAACCAGAAAACCAAACCGGTAGTTTTGCCGAACTTTTGGGCAAGTCGTTCAAAAGGCAGGGCACCCTGAGATTTTAAAGATTTTGAGCTTCTCATATTTAAAGCTTTTGGAAACATGCTCACAAAATTTATTTATTTCTAATGGCATAACCAATAGAATCTTTGTAATGCAAATGACGGTCAAATCAAATTTATTTTTAAAAGATAATTAAACCTTAAAAATACTCGGACCACTTCCAAATTGACCGGACACGTATCCAAAAAGCCTAACTGTGTCCCGCTTTAACCCGACGGGTGGCAACCCCAGTTGTGTTGTTTCGCGGCCGAGGGCGGCAACAGTGGCCGTTCCGCATCACACGCTTATCAAAACAGGTAGCCTTGATTGATTTATAAGTATTTTGTTTGTTTTGTACTTTGTTGACACAGTCGGACTTTGCGGGAATCGTGTTTGTCGAAAATATACCGAGAATTTTCCGCGAATTCACAAGGTTAGTACGCCGCTTTCATTTGGTAGCTGAATTATAAGAGCCGTCAAAACATAAAGCCATCAGAGGGCTTAGCACGAATTTTTCTGACATATAGTACCGTTACGTAAAATTTTACTGTAACTAAAATACTCGTTTCGTTCATAATATTTAATTGAATTGGGTTCTAAATTCATATTTTAACCGACTTCAAAAAAAGGAGGATGTTTTCAAAGCACGAATGTTTTGGAATGTATTGACGTGTAGTAGTAACGTTACAGTATCGTTAACGTAAGTGAATTTTTAATATAAAAATACTACAACCCCATAGTATTTTGGTTTAATTTTATGCGACATACAAAAAATATTTTATGTAAACGTTACGAGACATTAAGACACTGAAACTGAAAGGCTTTTATTAACACAATCCGATTTAAACACACTCGCAACATTTTTATACTGGACATTCGGTAACCAAAAGCATCTGTAGGTTGTTGCTTGCTCAGAAATGACCACTGGGTTATCGAAACAGAACGTATTATTGTCGAAAGTTCGATGGATGAGCCTCAGAATTAGAGGGAGGATGGAAGGATCCGTTCCCAGGGGTAATTTCCCCTACATGTTACCCCTGTGTAGGGTTATATGTAGCTCAGAATCCAGTGACGTGTGAAAATTCCAATTACAGTTTTGTTTACCTTGTTTCCATAAACAAAAAATGATAGTTAATATTGCACCTTATTGCTAAGGTCATAAGAATATCAATGAAAGGATCATCGATATTACCGGATTTCTAAAGCTTGTGCGATAACAAGTGCATTTGAAGATTAATTTAACGAGCATTTTTCTATTAAAGTATCACTTCTATAGCTTGTAATATTATGAAGCAGCATTACCTTTAAAAACTACTACGATATCAGCCCTGAAATTGGGACGTTTGATCTCAATGTCACCTGATGGAAAGCAATAATGTAGTCGACGATGAAGCACGCTAGTTTAGAAGTAACCTATTCACTTTTGCCTTAAAGATCCCCAGGTTGCAGCTAAAACACATTTGGCATGGAGTACCACTCCGTAGCTGTACGTACACTGAAAGGACATAATAACATAAAATAATTAAAACATTCATCTATGATCCAGGCTAGTTCGAACTTCGAACGCCCAAACGTAGAATGTTGATGTCTACAATGGATTCGCTGCAAAAGTCATTCAAGTAGGAAACACAATATTTCAAAATCCTATTGTTTGAGTACATACGCATGTCAATGAAATGAACTTGTCAAATCATTCTACCACAGAGTTGGCAGGTGAGTACTACAGGGTGACTAGCTAAGCCCTAGTCGACATGACACACAGATTTGTGACGTCACGAAGCCCGACAATAGGGACGACCTGTCCTGTGACTTGCAATAACAGAACTGTGTAGCTTGTGACCTTTTTTTGGGGTGAATAAATCCAGCAATTAAATGTGTCCTTTATATTCATATAAAACTTTTGAACATTATGTTCGATCGCTTTTAAATCTTTGGCTTTTGTTGCATCGGTTTTATAACTTTTTCAAGACTGTAAAAAAAAGAAGTGTAATGGTTGTTGTTGTTGTTGTTGTGTGGTGTTGTGTTGTGTTGTGTTTTGTGTGTATAAGATTTATATATATATATATATATATTAAAACGGTTCATTATAAATGTAATTTAACACATGACTTAACGCCAATAAAATCTATTTTAATTATTTTTTACAAAAAATCCAATCGCCTTTAAATATCTTTTAATGTTTGAGACGTTCAACTTATAAAACTTTTGAATATTCATTAATTAGTCGCAGTTCGTCACAATGTGACTTTCGTAGTTATTTTCTTTACAGTCAACTATTTTTATTTTTATCTTAAGCCTCCTTAACTGCTTCTAAGTATTGTGTATCGACTTTAATTCTAGAAATTATTTACTGGATTTTTTCTAGGAATTCACCCTTGATCTTGACCCCAATAATGTTAAAAATATTTTTCTTATTTCAGTAGGTACAATCTACGGATCATTAAGTATTTTTGAAGGTCGAACTATATTTCTAACTATATCATCTTCGATCAATAAAAATATCATGTTTTACGAGACATTTCTGCAAATAGACAGGAATACCATTCGAACACTTAAGTACCAATTAATCAGAAACCACACAATAGACTTAAAGACCAAAAAGACAGATAGAAACCACAAAGTGTACATAAATAGAACCACAAACAGTAAGCCAGCCATCGCAATTATCGCGGTAAGCACAACCCAGCGGCCAGACAATAAGCGTCGAAATAAATTAGTTGCCAGACTGTACGAACGTAAATAATTGAGCCTAACTGAGTTACTTTCCATGTTTGTCGCGCGACTTTTTGACACGACTGCATATTTTAGACGCAGTTTGGACTGGGGAATTAATTGGACTGCCAGTGGTAGGTTTTTTTATTTTAAAATATATAGGAAGCATATTTTTCAGTCTGTTAAGAGTTAGAGCATGGATTATATTAATTAACGGAATGTTTCAAAATTACCTTGAGCGAAAAAGTTGTACGTAGTAGTGTAGAGATACTCTACCTTCGGACTAGAACGGAGAGGTTTGGGAAATTAATAGCCCGTAATTAAAGGCGTACGGAACACTCATTAGAATTTGATAAGATAAACAGAAGTAGAACGGCTGTCAGGCTATATACCTACGTTTTGATAATGTAAAAATGAATTCAATTTATAGGAGTACTAGACATTGCCCGCGATTTCGCTCGCTTTAAAATTGCTTATAACCGCCTCCAGGGTCCTTTTTAACCCAAAAGTTAACTGGTAGAGAATGTCCTGTTGGATTAATTCCACCTATGGACCGCTACTGTACATAAAGTTAAAAATACATCAAACTTACGTTTTATATTCATGAAGATTTTAATTTCAAAACCATTAACTATTAAAAAGCTTTTGAGCCTAATTTGAATGGAATATTATAACCGGATCACAAAGTCTAATTACTTGATTAAGTAGGTGGTTGGATAAAATATTCTAAGATAAAGTGTAGGTGTTATTATGAAGAAGAATAATATTAATAAGTTATTACCTTATGAAATAAGTAGGAATATATGAAGTCGTGTGGGAGTTGACAAGGTATGTAGGTGGCGACATGCCTTGCTGCTTGGCAAGTAGCGTGAACGTTAAGAAAATATTTTTCTTAGAAATGTATGATATAGTTACTCCTACTTGGCTTGTTCAATATGTTGTCTTTATTCTTGGGAGAGGCAGATGTGTACCTACGTCTATATTTGGAACAATCTATACTCTATACTAATATATAAAGCTGAAGAGTTTGTTTGTTTGTTTGCTTGAACGCGCTAATCTCGGGAACTACTGGTCCGATTTGTAAAATTCATTCAGTGTTAGATAGCCCATTCATCGAGGAAGGCTATCATCACGCTAAGACCAATAGGAGCAGAGCAGACGAAGTTGCGCGGGTCAACTAGTAATCAATAAAATTAGACCAATTTCTGTACGCTTGTCATTCATTTTCGTGTAGGTTAAGATACTGAGATGATTGAGGTTTAGATAATCGAAACTCTGCTGATTTTTGTACATTGTAATTTATTTGTTATTCTCAATAGTTTGGCAAAACACAATATCTACATCTCTGCATATGTTAACTCTTAATTCTCGTAGATACATAGATATACTCTTTACTGTTCACCATAAAAAAAAAAAAATTAAAACTTTAATATAATGGGATGCCACCAAAGACCTGCAGGTTATTCCAAGTTTTGAAATTAAAAAAAAAGCTATAGGTAATACAGTCAGATAAAAGTTAATATCGTGCTCAATAAAAAGACAAAAAAATAATGGGAAGCAACAATGGGTGGTCACCAAAAGGGCTGCAGGTTATTCCAAGTTTTGAAATAAAAAAAAACTCTAGGTTATACAGTCAGAAGTTAATATCGTGCTCAATAAAATATAATAACGTAGTGGTCTGGCACGCAATAAGACATTCTTGCACGACAGTAACGTAGGTCACACTGAAATAAATGGCCGCTTCATTCTCACAGGCATTCTAGTCTAATCATTTAGGTAGACAAACGATACCCTGAATAGCTGTTACAGTTAATTTCTTTTCTTTAATTTTGTCTGTTTTAATGTGTTTTTTTTATGGCTTTTGCCGCGGCTTCGCTCGTTTTAAGGTGTATAAGTAGTAGGCTCAATAACCTTGAGCATCTGGGGCACACATTCATATCTGCGCCGCACACACAAACATTTCCGTAGCGCACGCGCTACCTCAAAACTATTATCAAAGATTATGCGAGGACGCAGACATGCGCGCCAAGCCGGCTTTTTTGCCTACGACTACACAAGAGTGTGGCGATTGCACGGCAAATTTTTAGTTTATGTCGATACATACGTTACGCATATTTTTATTCACTGGTCTCATTTTTTATACGAATGTGGTTAAATAGAAGTAAAACAATATAGGTCAGATAAAACAATTTTGTGAAGCAGTTTCGTCTTTTCTGCTTACGATCTATATAAAGATACTAAAGATACTCGGAACTCGAGGTCAAACTGTTACCAGTGCACTGGTAACAGTTTGACCTTGAGTTTCGAGTATGCAGTGTACCTACTAATTCTTGTTTCTGCCTATACTACTTTATAGTCTCGTAAAAAGATTTCAAATAAAAAAAGTACATTCTAAAGTAAGTAAAGTAAATGAAATAAATACATTTTAAGTCTATTTCAGCTCTGCTAAATAATTTTGTAGCAATTTCATTAACTCAAATACTTCAGATTCTGTGATTCCTGTGAAACTTTTAGGTGTTTAATTGATAACGTTTTATATCAGTTTATTTTGTAAACTGGAAATACGACGATGATTGTTGAAAAAACCCGACCAAGTGACAGTGAAGACATACTGGAGAAATGTCTCTGAAAAGAATTACCGATGTAAATCCTTATTTAACTACGGAAACCTGCAAATTACTTCCCTTTGCGTGCGCTGCGAAAATGATTGATGATATAATAAAATAATAAACTCGAATTTTAGAGGACCCATCAATATCTACAAACAGAAAAGGCAGTGATACCGAATGCCCAACTATTACTGTATGTCACTTTTTTTATTTAAAAATTAATAGATACGACATGACAGACCAAAGCAGACCACGTTATTCGCACCTTGGTATCAGTTTTATAAATAAATCGTACTTTAATTCACTTACTTTTTTGTACCTATTTTTCTGTTTCCTTCTTTTTATCTTTCTATGTAATGTGTGTACATAAATTGTTAAATAAATAAATAAATAATTTTATCAAAACAATTTAATTTAGCCAAACGGTCCCACACAGACGCGACTGACACGCCGCATATACCGACCGAATAATGAAAATAAATGTTTGTTTATGAACTTGTGTTTGTTTATGTTTGTGTTGAAGAGCTGTACACCTACCACAGTGTATTTCTTTTACTCCAAAGGTTGACTAAAAGAGAACTCCTCGTAGCATTAAGTCCGCCTATGTACCACTATTGTTCATGAAGTTTAAGTGAATAAATAAACTTATATTGATTTTTTATTTTTCTTTAATATTAGTCAGTTTGTTGGTAATAAAAGAAATTAAGAATTAACGTCGGCTACGTTTGAAAAAAAAGAGCAGACAAAAATAAAACCCGAGCGACGCCAATAGTATTTTGATAAAAGTTGCTGTATGAAACTGTACAATGCGCCCACGCGCTCAATCACGCTGGCTCCTCTGCAAAGAGCTAGTCTATGAACGCACACTAATACAAAAGTTCGTAAATATTTGCACTAACACATTCATATACGCGTCTTCGGTCGATAGCGCGAGCGGAGCAACGAGCGACACAGCCTCCCCGTCTCAGTGCTAACGCACGACTGCCGCCTTCGCCAAAACAGAGCTTTTTATATATGGGAGACTCAATATTGAACATTTTCTTTGCAAAATATTGATTGATTTACATGAGAAATGTTCACTTTGTAGTACACTTTACCAGCAATTTTTCCATGTAAAAATATTTTTAAACTTCGAAGCCGTTTGGAAGAAATATCCAAAAAATAGCGTGTTATTAAATATTTTTTTACAGCAAAACTATATGTCATACGAAAACAACAATTGTTCATATTGTTGTTTATGAATCTACCATATACATATATTTTTTTCCAATCTTTTGACCCAGCCGTTAATGGGGAATATCCTTTAGAAAGTAGCCTTTTGACGGCTCTGAAGCAGAGGTAGGGCCTTAAGTTGAATTTTAAAATGTAATATATAGGATGTAGGATTTTATCTATTACTTACAGTACCAAAATTGGTTCAGCGATTTAAGCATGAAAGGGTAACAAATAAACATACTTTCGCCTAGGGTGTTTCGGGTCGTTAGACCTTACTGCCCACACGAGAAGAAGAAGACTTACTTACGCATTTAAAATATTAATTAGGATTACAGCTACATCGATTTGTTAAGACTATACGTCCGTACTACTGAAATATTGAAAGAGCAGTAAAAATTTAAATTGGTTTGGTGTCTACTTAGCGAGCTGTGTTATCTTGTCCAGACGTACCTACATTACATTTTACAGTACATTTTTACTTTGATTGAGATTGATATTCTTCCTTTGCATCCACCACCATCCACCATGTCAGAGACCCTTGAGGCGGTTTAGTAACTCTGACACTAGGGTGTGTGGGGTCGTTAGACCTGACTGCCCACACGATAAGAAGAGAAGATGCTTTGTCTATAATCTAATTAATTAATTCGTTCTAATTTATTTATGTTAAAACTAAAATCATGTAAGTAAACTGTATCAAGTTCTTGTAGGTAATAAAGACTCTGTACTATTAATTGCCCTATTTATCTGCCGTGGATAACTATTATTGGCTACTCATGTAATCTCAGATAAGTACCTAGTTAAGATTTGGAAGCTGTTGTTATCCCTAAAAATAAATAAATAAATTGACCTACAATCATTTCAGACTCTATTGGATCTACCAAACAGGTTTCATCTAAAAAACGAAAGACATAACAAGTACGTAAGTAAGACTTGGCAGTTATTTTACAACTTTCTCAGTAAAAATGGTTATTTCTCGTCAACATACTTATCCAATCTTAATCTCAAAGACTGCTCGCGATACTACTCGTAACAATTCGTGAAACAGACGCGCGACAGCCAACAAATAAAGAAATAACAGAACAACGGAAAACAGTGAATAAAGTGGAAAAAGTGGAAATGGTGACAAAAGTGGGAATTGTAATAAAACAGGGAATAGTGGGAACAATATTCAGAGTACAAAAGCTTCTGTAAAAATGTATTGATAAAGCCTAGTCTACACATGAGGCCAAAAGAAACAGTCCGTGTCTGTGCGCGAATACTTAGTTTTTCTTTGTCAAACGGGAGTTTTTGAAACTGTATTTTTGTTAGGTTGTTATTTTTATTTTACCCAATCTTTACGTTGTTTTATTTTTATATGTTCCGATCTCTAGGCGCATCTTGGAGTTTGTAAAACTTAGTTTTTCTTCTGCCCTAGGGTTTGTTATTGTTCCCTGGCAAAGGTTAGTGGCTTTCTTTTATATCTTTCTAACTCTCTTTATAAAACTCTTGTTTCTATCTCATAAGTTGATTTAATTTGAAAAGATCTTGGAAATTCTTTAAAATTGCATCAAAATATTTGCTGTGTTTTTACTCAATGGCCCGTGATTCCTGCCTCGGAAGGCACGTATGCCGGTGGTCCCGGCCGCCAAATGGCGGTCGTCAAATAAACCATGTCAGAAGCCCTTAAGGCGTTATAGAAACTCTGACACTAGGGTGTGTGGGTTCGCTAGACCTTACTGCCTACACGATAAGAAGAAGACTCATTGTCCGACCATTTATCCGAACTGTTGGAAGAGGCAGAGTGACAATCAGTGTGTACGTAAGTACTGGTAAATAATAAACGTTTGTGGTAAAATCAATAGGCAAGGCAGTAAATAAACAGAACCGCTTTGTGTCCGTGGGTATCTATTTTTTATTATTATATATATTGTAGCTCGTACAAACGGCTATGCTATGCTTTCAATGCTAGGTATAATTTTACTCTTGAAGCTTCCTCAGAATTTAGCAGCTTTTGCAAGTCTCGTTCGTAAATTATGATTTGAATCGTGAACTTTAGTCGAAAACGTATGTAGTTAAAGTCACCAAAATCTAATAAGTCCAATTTGACAGCTGAGTAGAGAGGGATAGAAGATTGCTTTACCACTAGGTGCGAAAGAGATTTATTTTTATGTCTCTTTCATACTTACTAGTAAAGCAATGTTGTATCCTGCTGTCAAAACGGGCCTTATATTTTCTGACAACTATAGGTATAGTTAGACTGCGAGGCATGAGCTAAGAAAATAGTTATGAGTTATATACTAAGACACCAACTTAACAACAAAAAGCATTACTTTCCCACCAATATATATGTGTCACTGCCATTTTCCAACTGCCTCAGCGAGATGAATTCCGAAGTATTTCTGCATACTATACACAATCCCTCTCATTTTTCATCGCTGTCTTCAAATTCTTCAACCTATCAACTATCGTCTGTCCCTTCTTGAAGGGTGTCTAAATCTACAAACTAGTTTACGATTGAATTTAAACCTTATCTTCTTAACAGTAAGGTTGATAATAGTAAAAGAGTTGAATGAGGTGTGTAAATCCCTTGTGGTAGTAAGATGATTGATCAAGTTTGCATTGACGAAGTAGCAATCCATTTTATCAGAGCAATTTATAGGGCTGTTTTATACACTTTGCTTTGATTGATTAAAACGTTTTGTAGATAGAATTTGAACGTAAATAAATGATAGTCAGACACAGTTACTGTCAATATAAAATCCGAACACGGTTGTTCTTTTTTATAGTCTATACACATAATATGGGTAGCTACCCAACGTGAACAAATCCTCGGAACGGTGAGGTCGCTCCGCGAAGCCTGTCAAGCTCCCAGCAAACTTTTGTGCTTCTGGACTGAGTTAGGCTGGCTAACTTAGCCAGGACACCTACGCACAACGGACAGAATGGGAGTCAAGTGCGGAAATCGAGTCCCTACTCTACTACTATAATACAGGAGATATTAAAAAAAAACGAAATGTCAGAGACCTTCATAAAAGAAATACATTTTAATTTGATAAATATGTGTTCCAAAGCAAATATATTTCAAGAATAAAAAGAAACTAAGTGAGCAATAAAAATAATATTGTAGCTCACCCAAACGACAGTACTTTTGACCAATAAAAGCAAAAATGAAAAAACAAATTATTTTAATAACTAGGTATACAACATAAATGTTAACGAAATTGGACTGTGTGATACAACACCAGTTGGCGATAGCCTAACATTTGGATAATTACAACGTGAAATATAACAACCCACGTAATGGCGCCGGGTCCACAGCAGCGGACTAAAAATGTACTAACAACTCTTACAAATGTACTCGAATTATTTATTTACGACATACATATGCCTAAGATTAAATTATATACCGAAGCTTACATACTTCTATCCGAAATATAATTTTTATTGTTGTACTTGCCACAGTGTAGTTGTGGTCTTTTTAATCCAAATGTTGACTGGTAGAGAATGCCTTGTCGCGGTAAATCTGCTCATATACCGCCTACTTGACTTTGACTTGGATTCAGACTTGGAATAAGGATTAAAAAAAAAACTGAACCGAGGGTAAATCTTTTTGATTCAACAAACAACAGACCATCATACCACATCTTCAACACAACATGACACAAACACAATTTTCTTGCAGATCCGCACCTTCCCTCAAAGGAAATTAATTAACAAGTGCGAATGAGACACAAATAGACTTTGACACGATTATGAAAGAGACAACAGATGCATGTTTTATTTATAAAGGCGTAATGACGGCGGTGACATCAAAGGTGAGAAATAAAAGGAATTATTCATAGAGTAATAAAGGAGGGGAGCGTTTTATTACGATACACTTTATAGACTATAATAAATATTATTTAATGAATTTTTGACACGTTTTTGCGGAACGTAATGAGCGGGCAGATAAATTACAATAAAAAAAGTGTGTTTAATCAAGTGACTTTTGGAACTATCTATTAAAAGTTTTTGAAGATTTTTTTGTCCCATTATTGCGTCAGTGTCATAAGTTAGTTACTTGACGGAGCGAAGCGGAAGCTTTTAGGATCTAGATCTTAAAGACTTCCGCAGACAGACGCGATGAAACAACGTGATTTAATAATAAAACTTATTTTTCGAATACAAAATAGGGAATATATTATAATATAATATTTCAGCTTTATCATCTCACATAACTTAACACTACTATCTTTTAACAAGCTTGTTATTTTTATCGTTTTAGCAGTAATCGAATGCCGATAGCTAGAAGTTCCCTCCCTGAGCCTGTCGGAGCTCGGGGGCGATCGTCGACACGCGTCACGCTCGACGAGTTCCACACAAAGTTAAATTGTTTCGGAAACGAACAACTTTTAAGAAGAAAAGATTCCGATGGAGAAAACTCCAAATCTTTTAAAGTTTTAAGCTGGTATAAATAATTCGTATTATATCCTTTTCTTAGTGCATATACGATAAATCCTTTAAGTTAAGCTTAGAGAAAAAAATTAACAAAAAATGTGCATGGACATAAATAAATAAATTGCCACTCACCGAAATAACTTCACTGATCACCTCTCAATAACCTGAAACCAAAAATAAAAAAGAACTTGTTAGAATTTAGTTTTCCTTTATGATAATGTTAACCAGCATATTCCAGGTAGGTACCTACATAAAGCGATAAATAATAACTAACTTAAAAAAGAACCTCAATTTTATAAAAGAACACCAATTCAATCCTATTTCATGCAAGTCCTATTCTTCCATACAAGCCGTTACTTTTCCTTATTCTTATATTATATCTACAACAAAATATAGAGCCTCCAAGGATTTCTCAGGAGGCATAGCGTGGGTCATAAATCATAGCTACGCGTGTAATGCGTAGCCCTTGTAGAACCTCTACGGCGTAGCACCGTAGCGTCGTAGCACGTAGCAAGTGAGGTACGGTACACAAATTGCCGTCTATTCACGTCTGGAGCGCGACTGTGCATTAATTACGAGATTTCATGTGCGTGAGTAAAAATGTAATGTATGGAAATGTCTCCGTTGCAGACAATGGTCATTTAAATGTAAGTGGGCGATTTACATTTATTTAAGCAGAGAATGAGTTTTTGCATTTAGCATATTTGTTTTATTACGTTTCACTAGACACATTTCCACACAGGTTTAAATATAATACGTGTCTGAAGTGTTCACTTTCATTTTTTTTTTTAAAAAAACGTTGCCCCACACTAGGAATTTCTCCTGTATCGTGGGTGCGTTTACAAACATACAATTTCACATACACAAACAGCCAGACCCGGAACAACTATCTGTAGGCCATACAAATATTTGTTCAGTGCGGGAATCGAACCCGCAACACGCAGCGCAGCAGTCGATCGCTCCACCACTGCGCCACCCGTGTCAACATTACTAGGTACAATAGGTACATGTCTGGCTAAAGCCATCGAACTTTAAATATAACCTCAGTAAATAAAAATAACCATTTTCTACCACATTTCAAGAAAAAAGGCTAACCCTTTACGAACTGTAGGTACCCAAAATAGAAACACCTGTTCTCGGGTCCAACTGACCTTTTGTGTGAAACCTTATATGTACATAAAAATGTACTTGGAAAAGGCCATTATCCAAAAGTCGGGTGTAAAAAAAGGTTTCTAAAGTTAGCTATATTTTAGTCCTTTAAAAAGTAAAGGAGGGGCTTGTGGTGGTACATGAATTAAATGGATCTGGTACATAAATGGTAGTATATCTAGTGATACCAAAAAGATTCCACATTATGCATGTCCCCGTTGCCTGGTTTATTGAGGTTTTCGTTAGATTACGCGACCTGAACTAATCCAATCAGTCTGATTTTTTAGACGTAAGATCCAATACGGGACAGCCCTAACTTTGATTAGGTTTATTTTTCATTGAAAACTTTATAAAGACCCTCAGTATCTAAATAAATCATCCAGGTATACTTTCCAATAAAATCCTAGATTATTCTATACTTCGAATAAAATTAATCTTATTCATTGACATTTACTTTATTCACACGGATGAATTCCAATTTATTTTTCGTATCTTTAGAAATAAATCTGGTTCTTTTTTATTGATGTTTTCTTACATTTTTATAGGAGCGAGTGTCCTTTAAGAGGTCATTGGACTCGTTAAAAATTAATTGTTTTATTCAAATTCAGATTGGAATGAAATGTTCTAACGAGATAGGTCTTGAAAGATTTATTATAAAAAGATTTATCATTTACCTAGACAAAAAAAAACATATAATTGGCAGACAAGTTCGTTGTTCGGGTTATAGTTCACTTCGCCCGTAGTTTGCTACGCAGTGTCTACGACATAGCTACGTTGCTACGCCGTAGACCTCAGGAATGCTAGCACTAAAATATTAATTCACTAGCACTTCGCCCGCGACTTCGTCTGCGTAGACTTTAGAGGTGGCGCGCAACTTCCTTGTCGCATATTCTCATTCTCGGAAATTCATCGTCATGATTCTATATTCTGATATTTTGTGAGTCTTTACTGTCCGTACTTTCAGCTCCGGAACTACTTCGACATGTTTCTGGTATTCTGGTACTTGTTAGTCTATAGCGCTCATAACTCCAGCCCAGACAAACTTCGATATGTTTCGATTCTCTTGGTATTTTTAAATGCTGCCAGCTTCGGAAATACTTCGACATGTTTCTGGTTTCCTGGTACTTGTGAATCTTTAACACTCACAATCCTCGCCACGAAAATACTTCCGCTAGTTTCTGGTCTCCTGGTACATAATGAATCTTTAGCGCTCATAATTCCTGCCTGGGAACAACAGCCCCCTTTTTCAAGCGCGGAAATATTTCGACATATTTATGGCCTCCTGGTACTTATGAATCTTTAGCATGCACAATCCTAGCCCCGAAAATACTTCAATTTGTTTCTGGTCTCCTGGTACTTTTGAAATCTTTCCGGTCACAATTCCAGCGCCGGAAATATTTCAACATGTTTCTGGTCTCCTGGTACTTGTGAATATTTAGCGATCACAATTTCAGGCAAAAAAATACTTTCACATGTTTCTAGTCTCCTGTTGTTTGTGAATCTATGGTATTTACATTTCCAGGCCGGAAAAAACATCGACATACATATTTCTGTTTGACTGTTAAAAAGTTAAATAAGAAAAATTCAAGCCTAAAAATACCATCGTTCTGTTCTCCTGGTACTTGTGAATCTGTAGCGCTCATTATTCCAGCCACGAAAATACTTCTACACATATCTGATCACCTGGTGCTTTAGAATCTTAACTGCTCAAAATTCCAACCCTAGAAATACTTCGTCATGTTTGTGGTCTCCTGGTACATAATGAATCTTTAACGCCCCGGAAAAAATATCACATTAATCTGTTGTTTTGGTAATTTTGAATCCTTTCCGCTCATATATCTAGCGCGGAAATATTTTGACATCTTGCTGGCTTCCTGGTACTTATGAATCTTTAGGATTCACATACTTTTCTCCGAAAATACTTCGACAGGTTTCTGGTGTCCTGGTAATTTTGAATTCTAACCGGTTATAATTCCAGTGCCGGAAATAATTATGGTCTCTTGGTACTTCTGAATCTTTAGCGCTCATAATTTCAGCCAAAGAAATACTTCTTCAACATGTTTCTGGTCTCCTGTCACATGTGAATCTAGCGTTTACAATTCTAGCCCGGAAAAATCTTCAAAATACATATTTCTGTTCGACGTAAAAAAAAAAAATATTCGAGCCCAAAAATACTATAACATCGTTCTGTTCTCCTCGTACTTGTGAATCTTTAACGCTCCCAATTTCAGCCCCGAAAATATTACGACATGTTTCTGTTCTCCTGGTACTTGTGAATCTAAAGTACTAAGGCAGCAGAAGCGCTGGGTTTCCACTTCCTCCTCTGTCTCCATTAGGTCATGCCTTTTACCGGGATAAAAAGTAGCCTATGTTTGATTCCAGGATGTGGACTATATGTGTGCCAAATTTCATCCAAATCCGTTCAGCCATTTTTGCCTGATTGAGGCACAAACAAACAAACATACAAACATACAAACATACAAACATACAAACATACAAACATACAAACATACAAACATACAAACATACAAACATACAAACATACAAACATTCACATTTATAATATTAGTAGGATTAATGAATCATGCTCATCGTTCGTTTTGCGTTTTGATGTACCGTTTGTGTGGGGATGTTCTCAAATTTTTGTGCTGTCTGGAAAATACTTGGGTTTTCCCAAACTTTTAGATAGAACACCATTACAATATTTTTATTTTATTTTACGAGCTACTTGAGTATTACATGTACCACAGCGCGAAGTCGCAGGTGCTCGTTGCAATAAAGTTAAAAGCAATATTTTAAATATACGTCGCCGACCTACCCAAGCAAATCCTCTGAATACGATTACTCTAGATTTCAGTAAATCATCAAATATGAATCAGAAACACATTAGAAAACTTTTTAACCGTCATTTACGTTAAACCTTCTAAACTCTTTGTATTTCACATATACCTAAAAAAATTCCAATACTGTAATTTATTTATTTATTAAAAGTACTACCACATCACATACATATAACATTAAAAATATTATAAAAATTGTCATATAAGTGGTCTGATGCACGTGACAATAACGGCGTACATAACATTTACAATTTTTCGGCTTGGTGATAAAACACAATTATTTAAAAAAAAAATATAGTAGTGTGAAAATTGATTTAAAGTTCTACGACGAATATAACATATAATATCATAGAAATGTCCAATACAATTTAATAGAAATGTGAAATAAAATTTAATAGAAATGTTTAATACAATACAGAAATGTAAATTAAACGTAGATAATATTCACAAATTAACAAATTCAAAGAAAGATGAGTCAGCGAATACCTAACTCATGTGTGTAAAAATCTTGTGAAAATTCCGTTGTCATGTCGCTAATGACTCTTTGTCCTTACGAAGCAGTTTCTGATGAAACCCTTTTGCGTAAAAAAGCTAAGGTACACAAAAAATATTTTCACGGGTCCTTTAAATTATGTTAAAAGCAATTTTTCATAAAAAAAAACGGTTCGCTCAACAGTAGAATTTAAACACGCAGCCAGACGCTTTCACCAACTTTGATTTACAAACTCGAAACTCCAAAGCAATGAAAAAGTTCGGTTAAGGCATAAAAAATCCAAATAAATACGACTGAACCCTCTAAAAACCGCAGTACGAAAGCTAGTTCAAAAACTAAACTTTGTTGTTCTCAACCACAGAACACGGCATCTACACGCTGGCAAAGACTAGAGACGGTAGCACGCTTCCACTTTTCCCGGAATGTTGCCTACTCCGACCAACCCGTCTTAAATGTCTCTAAACTATTCCTAATACTGCCTGCTTTTTAGGATTCCATACCCAAAGGGTGACCAACGGAACCCTATAACTCAGCCTCCGCTGTCCATCTGTCCGTATCTCAAGGACTGTAATGGGTAGACGGTTGAAATATTCAGAGACAGTGTATTTCTATTGTTGCCGCTATAACAAAATATAACAAAAAAACTTGAGAGGTGTCAAGGGACACCCGGATGGAACAAAGTTCCTTTCGATTAATTAGTGAAGGAATCCTACTAATATTATAAATGTGAATGTTTGTATGTTTGTATGTTTGTGCCTCAATCAGGCAAAAATGGCTGAAGGGATTTGGATGAAATTTGGCACACATGTAGTTCACATACTGGAATCAAACATAGGCTACTTTTTATCCCGGTAAAAGGCATGGCCTAATGGAGATTGAGGAGGAAGTGGAAACCTAACGCTTCTGCTGCCTTAGTACTTCAAATTCACAAGTACCAGGAGAACAGAAACATGTCGTAGTATTTTCGGGGCTGAAATTGAGAGCGCTAAAGATTCACAAGTACCAGGAGAACAGAACGATATTAATGTATTTTTGGGCCCGAATATTTTTTGTTTTTTTTTTTTTAACCGTCGTACATGAATATGTTAAATTTTTTCCGGGTTGGAATTGTAAACGCTATAGATTCACATGTGACAGAAAACCAGAACCCGGTCGAAGTATTTCTTTGCCTGAAATAGTGAGCGCTAAAGATTCACAAGTACCAGGAGACCATAAACATGTCGAAATATTTCCGGCGCTTGAATTGTGACCGGTTAGAATTCAAAAGTACCAGGAGGCCAGAAACATATCAAAATATTTCTGCACTAGAAATATGTGCGATAAGGATTTAAAAGTAACAAAACAACAGAAAAATGTGGAAGTTTTTCCCGGGCTGGAATTATGAGCGCTAAAGATTGATTATGTACCAGGAGATCAGAAACATGTCGAAGTATTTCCAGGGTTGGAATTGTGAGCGGTTAGGATTCGAAAGTACCAAGAGATCAGAAACATGTCGTAGTATTTTCGGGGCTGGATTCGTGAGTGGTTAGCATTTAAAAATACCAGGACAACCGAAACATATCGAAATTTTTTCTGGGCTGGAGTTTTGAGCGCTAAAGTTTAAATATGCGCGATATATGTCTTGTGCGAGTCCCAAATAAACATTTTTCTTCCTTTCTTTCTTTTCTATTTTTAAAACCAGAAACATATCGAAGTAGTTCCGGAGCTTAAAGTACGGACAGTAAAGACTCACAAACTATGAAAAACGATGAATTTCCGAGAATGAGAATATGGGACAAAGAATTTGCGCGCCACTTCTAAAGTCTACGCAGACGAAGTCGCGGGCGAAGTGCTAGTTGTAATATATTTTATTAAAGTTATAATATTTTTTTTTTTATTATTAATTAATTAAACTTCGTTCCAAAATCAAGGTTTGTGGTACGGAACCCTTTCGTGTGCAAATCCAACTCACACTTGGCCGGTTCTTTTTATTCACCCGTTTTATTTGTTTCACGAGTTTAAAAAAAAAATGTTTAGTAGATTTTCGCTTGCAACAATCGGTATTTTTTTTTGGTTGGTTATAAAAATCATGTTATATGTATATTCGTGTCCGCATAATGTGTGCCGAGCACAAGCTTCGGCTATTATAGCCACAATCAGAAAAGCCACGGGCTCTGTTTCACACTGACGCTTAGTGACACTCGATGACGCTCACAGACATGCTTGGTGACACACGGCGACACTCCCAGACACGCTTAGAGACACTCGGTGACACTTACAGACATGCTTGGTGACACGCGGCGACACTCACAGACATGCTTGGTGACAAACGGTGACACTCTCAGACACGCTTGGAGACAAACGGTGACACTCTCAGACACGCTTGGAGACATTCTCAGTCATTCTTGGTTTGTACGGAAAGCTTTTACAACGCTGTCTCTATCAGTGGCCGGTGAGGCGTCTCCTTGCTCTATGTCCCCGTACCCTCTTTCTAACCCTCTAAAATAACGATGGAGGAACGACGACACACAAAATACAACTTCCAGTATAAACTAACCTCTCATTGAAAGAAAAACCTTTACAATGTGAGGTCAGCTTATACCGGTTAATAGCCAGAAATGTGTGCGCTTATGCAACTATAGGACATTCGCCCCGATTTATAAAAATAAACTACCACTATTGTATGTTTTGATTGTTTGGCAATAGAGGGATGCTGGATGACAGGATGATGCTTCAATTATTTATGAAGGGAATGACAATGTTTGGATCGTATGGAAGAAATTTTAGTTTTGTGTTTTTAAAGATTTTATAGATTCACCCTTATATAAACTTTTACAAACGGCTTGTGACTAAAATATTTGTTTAACATGATGCTTTATCTCTGTTTCGATATAAAAATTATAAGAATAGGCAGAGTTTTTAAAACATCCATAAATATTGATTAAAAGGTTGCCTTAGTACAAATTTCATCATTAAGATATGTTTTTGTGTTTCAAATGCTATGATATTCCATAGCTTACAATTGTATTCAAATTATGTTCAGTACTAGTTAGTTATTTAAATTATACAGCTGGTTTTAGTACTATTGTTTTAATAATATTAAAGTTGCCTACAACATTACATATTTAACAATAAAATATAACAACATATCTTTTGCAATCAGAAAGGGCGGTGGGTTCAACGCTCGTAATCAATGTTAGCGTGAGACTTTATAGTGGGGTTGTTTTCATTGTGCTAAAAACAAATAATTTGTACCTTTAACAAAACATTGGGAATATTAATTATAAATCTAATTAAAGCTTCAATGCTTTGGGTTGTGATATTTAAAATACTGATGAATAATACGATACCAATATTTCTGAATAATTTCAAGAGATCTGTTTTTTGTAACGGTGATTTAATTTAATTTTCATTAGAATAGGCATAGCATAGTCGGCCTTATAATGTTCCCACTGTTGGGACTCAGGCCTCCTCTCTAGGAGAGGGAATGGGCCGTAATCCACCACGCGGGCCCAATGCGGGTTGGTGAATGTCACATGTCTTCGAATTTTTGGTTCTAGGACATGCCGGTTTCCTCACGATGTTTTCCTTCACCGTTTTGAGAGCAGTGGTGATGAAATAAATTACACAAAGTAATGTGCCTGGTTGGGTTTGAACCCGCGACCTACAACTCGTAAGTCGGAGCCGTTACCACTCGGCCACCACTGCTCAATTAGAATAGGAATTTTGCTATATTAATTGTGAAACTCTTTATTCAGCAATGTGGAATGGAATACAATGCAATATTCATTGCCGATACAATTTTAAGTTCTTGGTAGCTAGCTAACAAAAGCAATATCTATCTAAATAAATGATTTTCTGTTTGTATCTCAACTAATCCCAACTATACTAATATGTACTGTAAAGTAGCTATCTGTCGGTATGTTGGATACCTCTATGGTGAACAAACAGGCTGAAACTTGGCACACGGGTCGATAATATCCTGGAATAGCACATAGGAAAACATTCATAGTGCGTACAGCTAAGGAATGGAATTCCCTGCCAGAGTCTGTGTTTCCTGATAACTACAACCTGGGAGTCTTTAAGTCAAGAGTGAATAGGTTACTTCTAAGCAAGCGTGATTCATCTTCGACCGCATCATCGCTTACCATCAGGTGAGATAGTGGTCAAACGTATGCCTGTCAATAGCAAAAAAAAATATAAGATTATCGGTTGTTAAGATTGTCGGTTATCGGTTTGTCGTTGAGATAATTTTCGAACTTCACGCGGGCGTAGCCGCCGACTCTATCCGCTCTGGGCGGAGCGGGAGAGAGAGTCCGACTCTTACTGACTAAAGCCCACCGTTCCTCCGCCATTTGCGTTCCAGGAGCCGCGCAGGGCAGCTAGTATTATAAAAAAGAGGAATCTCTAGAATACTTATCCGATTATAATAACAATAGTAATAAAGTTTATTGTTCTTCTCTCACATAGAATTTTACAAACAATATAAAAAACAAACAAAACAATAGCCATAATTGTTGTGAGACTGGTTTCTGTACTAAGAGACCTGTATGACAGATAACGAGCCTCTCCAGACTCCGGACAATAGGTAACAGCTATATGAAACTTCTTGACAAGACAAACTGACAGCTGATTATGAAAATTCTTACGCTGATAGATAGCTACAACATAGCACACTAAATTTTATTTCTAAGAAACGCCCAGTTCCAGTGGCATACGCGACGGGAGGGAACTGCGGGAAAAAGCTACTTCATAATATTTGCAACAGATCTATTTCATTCACCAGCGGGTCTAAAAAGGCTACTTAGCAGAATCATAATATTAATCACTCAAAAATCTGTCAAATTTCATTTTCATCTTTATCGCTAACGCATTAGGTTCAAGGTTGATTGGGAAAATTTGACAGTGATGAGTAGCTTGATATGCTTTCTGATTCTGCTAAAGTTGCATTTTTATACCCACTGGCTATTTTATTTCATTTTGATTGGAATACTGCAATTTTCAATGATGAACTCTGCATTAGGCATACCATCCAACTTGAGTTCCTTGAAAGCTAAGAAAAAAGTTCCATGTTCGTTTGAGGATAGATTCTATTATCTGATACCAAGAGCTATCCCAAAATAGCTCAGCATCGTGCTATCCCCGAGCCACATGTCGTGACGTAGGAAGGTTGACGTCAGCAATGACGCAACATCCTGCAGAGAGCCGTAGCTAGGCGATCGCGGTGGGGTCGTAAACTTGCCTGAGTATGAGGCTATGATATTCGGCGTGTTGCCAGGGCGTGCAGCCTAGTCGCCGATTACTTGACTAGTGGGCTTTGTTGCCATGACATAGTAAGCCTCAAGGTTGTTGAGAATACTTGGGCTAAAAATGTAACCGGGCGCACTGCGTGCATATGAATGCTGCTCAGATTGGACCAAAGGCCAACTAGGGAGATGACTTGTTAGGCTCTAGGCCCTAAATATAGGCCTAGAGCCTAAAGAGTCACCGTCACAGTCACTGGAAAACTAAAAGAAATAAACGTTGTAAAATGTTCGCTATCGGCTGCATTGATCAGGCCACTTGCTCAGCGCCTGGAGATATTGTTTATGAGCGACTGACGATCGAAACGCAAGTGTTGTTAGGAAGACATAACAATAGCTGAATTTACTCAGAATCTCCTTCTGAGTACATTATGCTCCTCTGTTAAGTCTTCCCTTTACAGCCTGAATCAGGCTATGAAGTTGTGTGAAAGGCAGTGAAGATCATTCAGTTCCATTTCCAGTGATGCCATCGAAAATTCTTCACCGATCGATACTTTGCGTGGCCTGGCTTGTTCTTTGACCAACGAATTACCATTGCCATCCAACGTGTTGCCGCTCTTTTAAATTACAACGATATGATCCGATGTGGTATCGCTTGTCTTGGTATGGTCATGTGAAGAGGAGGGATGAAACGAATGTAACTAGAAGAGTTATGAACATGAATGTGGATGGATGGAGAGGGAGAGGAAGGCCAAAAAAAGATGGATGGATTGTGTGAGGAGCGATATGAAAGAAAAGGGACTTAGTGATAGAGTGACGACTGATAGAACAGAATGGAAGAAAAAAACGTGTTGCGTCGACCCCAAGTAAAATGGGATAAAGGGCAGGAAGATGATGATGGTCCGATGTGGTATTGGACTTAGGCGTTCCATTCAATTTCTTCCTTTTCTATTTATTATTCTTTCTACGTCCTTTATTAATTCTTTATTGTACACCATAACAACTTACAAAAATTTACAGTGATTAAAAACGTTCATGTACAAAGTCGAGCTTAACTCAAAATTGAGTTTTCTACCAGAAAACCTTTGAATGATAGAGAGAGTTCACAATAGAGGGTGGATCCAGTGCACATTTTACAATAATACATATTTTATCATACATAAATATACCTACATACATAAATACACACATATATATACATCCATAAACATCTACGAATATTATGTCATAGGGAAAGGAAATGCTCTTTAACTTTCCTCTTGAAGACATCAAGAGAAGGACTGTCACGTAGGGAATGTGGGAGAGAGTTCCAGAGACGCACTGCAATAACAGAGAAGGAGCCACCATAGTGGCTGGAAGTGTGACGCGGAGTACGTCCTTGACGTACGTAAATTCTTCCAATCGCTATACCTTCAGAACCTGACCTTCAACAGTTTTTATCGCCTACATAGTGCCTTCAGTGAATCGATCTGAAAGTTGTGTTACCCCACGATTGAACCGCCCACAGCCCATCAGAAGCGATGAACGACCCTCAATGTTCGCAAGTTCACAAGAGAGGCCAACTGTTCCGCTATTTGTTATGTAAGCCTAAAGAGCGGAAGAGAGAACCTTCAAACAAATGTCACGACAATTTATAGACGAACACAAATATAAAGTATTTTATCAAGATTTAGAACTTCCGCTCTTAAAAAATCTTTGTATTCTTGTGTATTTTTCTTTTTTTGAGAAGTGTGAGGTGTTTGATGGAAATATTCTGGTAAAAAAATTAGAAAAAAATTACTAGATTTTTGACAATTCTATCGTTGAATGATGCCCTCCACTCAACCTCGACTCTGCCTCTTCCAATCAAATTGATAGTCATATCTTATGGAGAGGAGATCATTGAAACTGACTTGTAATATGGGCTGAAGGCTTTTGCACAGGGGATTTTATTAAAATTAGAAAATTAAAAAAAAAGTTTATTGTACAATATCGTGTGACATATCAAATGAAAGGGCTTACTGTGAGGGTTTTAATTATTATTTTTTTCATAATTTTAAAATAAATGGTTTTGAAGTTATTCAAGAAAATAGACGAAAAATGACCATTCCCCCCCTTATTTCCGAAACTACTGAGCCTAAAATTTTGGAAAAAAATGGAGATAATAGATCTTTACCTAAAGATTACAGGAAAACTATTAGAAGTCTGAAGTGTTAAAATAACATGTTAAAAAAAATATATTCGGTCGGAACCCTTTGCACGCGAGTCCGACTCGCACTTGGCCAGTTTTTAAAGAACGTTCGCATTCGCATCTCAGTCGAAATCTTTCAAATATGCTTCAATTTGCATACATTTGTGACAGATTGACATGCGAATGCGAAAATTGCTTAAAAAAAAATAGAATTTGCACTCTGGTTTAATGTCAATAAGTTAGAAACACTATCCGTCAATTTGATGATTCGCATGATTAGGGTCGTAATCGCGAGATTCAATCTACGAGATTGCTACGAACAACCACTACGCTGCTACGTCGTAGCAAGTAAATAACCAAATTCTATGAAAAACATCTCACCGAAATACGCTATACAAACAAATACAAATGCCAATCAAGGGCAACAAATATTTAATGCTGAGTTCAGTACACACTGTACTGCTCTTCAATAGATTTTTCAGCGACCACAGTCCACCATCGATTAGACTAACTCATATATTATTTATCGAACAAACATCACCTGCCGGTTGGTAAAGGTCATTGTCGAGCCTTGGTAAAGCTATGGTATAACTAAATAGTTTCAATTTATATTACTTTTAGTTACCATGGTAACCGTTTTGTTTGCTACTTGAAACGTTACGAACAAATTATTTTACTACTTGAACAAGACTTGAACATACTGAGTGAAACGCATAAACGAAAAACATTCGAACTTCGTTAAAAACATTCCAATTAAAAGGGCCGGCAATGTTCACTAAAAGCATTCGTCAAAAACAAAATGAAAAAAAAAACAATTCAAACCTCCTCGATTACTGGCCGGCAACATTCCGTAAAGTATTATTAATGTTAAAAGTTAAACACCGGGCAGTCATGGAACGCCGGCAACCCTGGAACGCGGGCTTTAAGGCTGCGGACACACGAGCGGAGGATTCTGGCGCAATATTAAGAGTGACGTCACGCTTCGCCACGTGAGCTGAATTGAGGCAATCAATAATTCAGGCTCCGGCCGCGGGACCGGACGCGGACCGGCTGCACTCGCACTCGGCTACAGTGTACACCGCAGTTTATTTCGTGCACGAAATACAGCCGAAGCGACGGAAGTTTTAGTTTATGCTAACAAAGTGAGCAACGCATTATAACATTTTGTAACTATGATTTATTATGACAAAACTATGCCGTGGAAGTGAAAATGAAATTACTTTAAATAAACTTATCAACAAATGGAAATACGAAAGCGTCTGAAATAAACAACCAAATGGATATGTCACAGATCGTTTCAAGTTTCTAATACTAAGTGACAGGTACACTGTACACAAAGTTTAAACGCTATTGAAGTCTCAATCGAATAACGAGCGTCGGAGCAACTGACGCGGAGAGTTCAAGCGTCCAAGTCCAGACCAGTTAGTGTTATTAATATCACACGAGGCGTCTAGACCGAGCCGGCAGACATCCACCTGATATATACGGAGAACGTGCCCCAAGGGACAAATATACAGATTGGCAGTAATAGCCTATGTTAGGGGGAGTGTTTCCTTATGCTGCGCAAACTTTGCGATACGCCGAAACGACGCAGCAACGGTCTTAAATTGGCTTAGTTTTATTTAAATTTAGAACCATTCCCTAGATGGGAGTTGGGAACTTTTCTTAATGTGTACTTGCGTCATTTATTTTGTAGGTCGCAAAAACGTCTTTGAACGAATTCGATTTTCAAAAACGTCTTTCTAAAAAAGGTGCGGCACTTCGGTAAATTGAGTTATCTTCATATTGATATGTCATCGAATTCTTTGAGAGCTTTTCACCAGACTTTGGGACGATGTAAGCTTAAGTGTCCTTTTTCAAAGGGTATTATCGGTGAGCATTTGGCACGGAGTTCATCGAGTCAAGGTGATCGGCACACAAGTCTAGACCGACGGCGCCTCATAAATCACAAGCAGACAAAAAGATCTTTTGAAACTAGGTATATTAAGATACTTTAAGGAATAAACAAAGAACTTTATTATGACAAATTACGTTTTTATCGCTATTTGGGCAGGTACTAAATGAGTATTTTTAAGACGACACAGTCTAAATAATTTCAACTACTAAAGCCAACTTTTTGCTTGAGTAAAACAATTTTAGCGACGCAGACCGGACGGCAATGAATAAAATATGAAGTCGTTACAACAGTTTGTAGCAAGTGCTAAGTAAAGCTAGGTTTAGACTAGCGAGGGATAATGTGGACGCGGAGAGGCGTGTGTTACCGCAGTGTACACCACGCCTGAATATTTAATGTGTTGCCAGTAATAACGAGAGAATTCTAACCCTTCGGTCTAATGTTGTTTTAAAATAAGCAACTTATAAATATTTAAAAAGGTTACATGCGTGGATATATCAACTTAATTACTTTCACTTTAGGTTAAATAATGCAAACCTCTTTAACTGAGGACTGTACTTAGTCGTAAAAAATATAAAAGAAATGTAAAATAAAATTAATTTAAATCAACCACAGTATTTGAGTAAAAACTACCAAAAATATTTGTTGTACAGGTTCAATGATTCCAACAACCAAAATATCCGTCACAAAATCTTCATGCTCAAAATGTACCGTTGATTTAGATTGGAACGCGTATTTATAGTGTTGAGCGAAGAGAAAGCCGCTTACTCACGAGCGGCTATCAAAGCCGATAATCTGGCGAACGGCGCACTGTGCCATAAAAATAAAAACACTCGTGAATAACTTTATGTTTGTGGAAAATATATTCGCAGGCTTAAATCTGAATAGTATGCGTAAAGCCTGATTCGTGCAAATGATTTTGTTTGTAAATGAAAATGTACCTTTTATTTGGGTTGCTAAACGAACTTTAATAATGCACGGTTGATTTCACAGAGCGCTCTCGCTCTGATATTTGTTATGGGGAAACGATAATTTGATTTCGGTTATTATTGGTTCAGAATAAAACAATGGGGTTGTGATGTTGAGCATTATCTTTTAACAATATTTTGAAAGCCCTTCTTTGCTGTCCACCTCTACAACTTACAAGGTGTTGGTTGCCAAAAAAAAAAACGGCCTAGTGCCATTCGGACTCTCACACAGTGTTCCGTATCATAAACCGACAAAACACGTTTCTTGTATGGGAGCCCCCTATAATATTTAGTTTTATAATTTGTTGTTATTGCGCCAATAGAAATACACACTCTGTTACGGTTCTTGAGATACAGTCTGCTGACAGATAGACCGACGGACGGCGGAAAAAAGCTACCTATTTTCCCAAAAAAGTTCCCGGGATCGAGCAAAGTTGTTACAGGTTTTACCCAGCTAGAATAACTAAGCATCAGTCCAGAGTCGGGACTTGCGACTTGTGCCAGGTTCAAGGCAATAAAAGTGGGTGTACTGTACACACGCTTCTGCATAATCTTTCGAGAAATAGCTTTTTTTTTAAGGATGGGAAGTCATCAAATGACTCCTCCCGCTCTGGACGGAGTAGAAGGGAGTGTCAGACTCTTACTGACTAAAACCCATCCATGTTGCTCCTAACGCCCTTTGCTTCCAGGGCAGCGGTGATTTTTTTGAATAAATTCCGCAACCCTGGTAGTTCGAGGAATACCAGCGTCTTTCCTAAAATTGTCCTAAAATTTAAGCTAGACCAAAGTACCATAACATCATTGTACCGAAATTGTTTGCACGAAGTTCGACATGCGTACAGACGAGCGTATCGCAAACATTTACTGATAACAACTTATATATTATGTAAGTACTATTTTATGAGTGTACTGCAAAGTTGTGCCTACTAAGATACGCCAGATAAAGTTTATGTTTAAGCGGTTTTCGATGTAAGTACGAAATAGTTTGGTACTAGGTTCAGTCAGCGGTTTCGTTTGCGTGAATATCAGATACCTATTATCCCTAGCGAACATAATCCTGAGATAAAAATTAGCTAATGTGCTATTCCGGACTGTTATCTATCTCTGTGCTAAATGTCATCCAGATCCGATCAGACGTTCTGGCGTGATTGAGTAACAGACATCCATCTCATCCATACATTCACACTTTTTCATTTCGCATTTATTATAGTACTAGCTTCTGCCAGCGGCGTCGCCCGCGTGGTCCCCAGGGAACATATTCCCGGGATGAAAAGTAGCCTATGTCCTTTCTCAGGCTCTAGATTATCTGTGTACCAAATTTCATTTAAATCGGTCCTGTAGTTTTGGCGCGAAAGCGCGACAGACAGACAGACAGACAGACAGACAGACGGACAGACAGACAGAGTTACGTTCGCATTTATAATATTAGTAAGGATATACCTAGTAAGATTACAATCTAGTGTTACTATGGTTGACAACAAATAAATTTGCAATAAAGGACAATGACCTTTCCCTAACATACTTTGTAAAGGTGTTTCCAGTTTGGCTAGGCTTGCATTGCAGGCTTGAATCACCTGATTGTCTGATAAAAAGATGATTCCGTGCTTCGGTAGGCACGTATAAGCCGGTGGTCCCGGCCACCAAATGGTGGTCGTCAAATAAACCATGTCAGAGGCCCTTGAGGCGGTTTAGAAACTCTGACACTAGGGTGTGTGGGGTCGTTAGACTTTACTGCCTATCACTTATAGGTACCCGAAAAATAAATTATGAATGGTTGTTCATTACTAAAAAATGTAAAGGATCTCGATAAATGTAGATTCAGAACAACTTTATGACTTTTCGTAGTTCCAGAGATTAGCGCGTCCAAACATATTATGTATAGATATTAGGATATAGATATAGTAAGATTACAACAATGTGTTATGTGTCTGCTCAAGTAATTAGACACATCACTCATCCAGACTCCTTTGAATCTATTGTGGGGGTAGGTTTGTTAATACATGCCTTGAAACTGAAGGCTTATTTGCTATTTGTCTATATTGCAGACATGCCTTTCAATTTACATAGATTAATATTTGACGTGATTAATATCAAAGCAATTATAACCTGACATATATAAATTAGATTACACAAATCACCTTCACCTAAACTATTAATATATTAATTTGCCTAATTCAAAGCTCCATCTAAAGCTAAACTAATATCAGAAAGAGGTCGAACCTACCTATTACGGTTCTTGAGATACAGCCCGCAGACAGACAGACGGATGGACAGTGGAGGCTTAGTAATAGGGTTCCATTGGTTACCTTTTTGGTACGGAACCCTAAAATTGAAGTTCAGTGGCAAAAACGACACTAAGCGGAACCATAGAAGACCGCTTGGCCTGAAGACTCGTCCTTATCACGGAACCACAAAGAAGACATAAACTTATCTAAAACTCAGCTACAATACAGTCGATAATGTTCAGTAGCTAACATTATCAGTTCCGAGTCGAGTCACGACTCAATGATAACCACCACTGAGCCCCGGCAGGGCAGTCGCGCGTGATGTCGATACTGCACTGGGGAGCGATAAGTGCACTTTACACCAACCCTTATCGAAGTTACACAGAGGATTTTAAAGACGTGTGCATCAACATACACCACCTATAGGCAAGCTGAAGCAATGCAGAAACCACCAACAAGGTGTTCAGGAGGAATAAAGTGAATGAAAAAAACTCCTAAAGGCATATATAGTACCGAGTAGAACCACGGAAGACCGTACAGAAAGCTTTGCAGACGTATCCTTATCAATGAGGGAACCACTAAGCAAACACAAACTATCTAAAACTTTAGTTGACAGTTCAGTAGCTAACATTATCAGTTCCGAGTCGAGTCACGACTCACTAATAACCGCCGCTGAGCCCTTGCAGGGCAGTCGCGCGTGATGTCGTTACTGCACTGGGGAGCGATACGTGCACTTTACAGTTTACACTTTACACCAATCCCTATCTACGAATCTTGGATCACTGCGAGAATGCTTTATTAAGTTGTCGTGGAAATAAATGCACTTGGCGATATAAGTGCGGAGGTTGAAAAAACTTGGTAAGCGCGAGTGGATTGGCTTTTGAATTAAATGTCAAAAACATGAAATCTTGGTTCTCAAATCACCATTCTCACTCACACTCTTGGGATGGAAAAAAGAGGTAATCCATAAGGCGTACCGTTAAAAGACTGAAGAAGACAATTTGAGAATCGATCTTTTTGATAATCTATACTAATATCTATACTAATGAGAAGAAGAAGAAGAGAAGAGAAGAGAATGAGAAGAGTTTGTTTATTTGTTTGCTTGAACGCGCTAATCACGGGAACTACTGGTTCGATTTGAAAAATTCTTTCAGTGTTAGATAGCCCATTTATCCAGGAAGGCTATAGGCTATATATCATCACGCTAAGACCAATAGGAGCGGAACAGTAATGAAAATTGTGACGCAGACGTAGTTGCGCGGGTCAGCTAGTACTTAATATATAAAGCTGAAGAGTTTGTTTGTTTGTTTGCTTGAACGCGCTAATCTCAGGAATTGCTGGTCCGATCTGAAAAATTCTTGCAGTGTTGGATAGCCCAATTATCGAGGAAGGCTATGGGCTATATATCATCACGCTAAGACCAATAGGAGAGGAGCAGTAATGAAAATTGTGACGCAGACGAAGTTGCGCGGGTCAGCTTGTAATTATATATTCTTAACCATCAACAATAGGCTAGTTTCCACCATCAATCCGTCAGTTAGAGTATTGAAAAATAATGGACACGTATTTTTTATTTTTGTAAATCAATGAATTTTGACAAAGATAAAATGCATCAAAACTCGGGAGTGGGGCTCGTGACGTCAGATCGCAGAAAAAATTATACCACAGCGTGACGTATTGAGAATTTTAGAAGCGCCATATCTTGGTCAATTTTGGTTTACGTAACAAAAGAAAAAAACGGGTCAAATGTTTTTTGATAATCTGACTGACAGATTAATTAGATTTTTTCTATGGACAAGCTTATTACTGCTATAATGCCTTGCTTTTAAGTGATATTGGTATCAGAAAGAGGCGGCATTTTATTCATCATGGGAATATCTACAAAATAAAACCGACACGACGAACCGAAGAAAATAGAGTATGTTAGTGTCGCAAGAGACTGCGTCCGTATAATTTCTGCCTCTACTACCTACTCAATATTTTTTCCCATGGGGGTCCATGGGAAAAAATATTGAGTTTATATATGTTTGTAAAATCACGGCCAAACACTAATCTCTTTAGGAATTCAAGGCTGCTGTCACCGCCATTACACGGGTGTCATGGTAGGACTATGACTGATGGGGGCCGTTTTTGCCGCCAGAATACGTAATGGATTGCCCTATCTCGGCAACCCCGGCTATCTCGGCCATCTATCATCGCGGCGACTATTGCGCATATTTCCAGTCCAATTGCAATTAATGGATTGATGTGGGGCTCTAGACAAAGTGCCGTTATATTAGCGACTAGTGGACGTCACGCGGTTTCACACGCGTAGTTCCCGTTCCCGTGGGAGTACGGAGATAAAATATAGCCTATGTTACTCCCTGATAATATAGCTATCCATTGCTAAAATATTTTTTCAAATCGGTCCAGTAGTTTCGGAGCCTATTCATTTCAAACAAACAAACAAACAAATCTTTCCTCTTTATAATCTTATCTCCTAAACTACTGAGCTAAAAATTTAGATAATAGATCTTTACCTAAAGATTACAGGAAAACCTATTAGAAGTCTGTAGTGTTAAAAAAACATGTTAAAAAAATTAAATTCGTTCGGAACCCTTTACAAGTGCGAGTCGGCACGCGAGTCCGACTCGCACTTGTTAAGTAACGTTCACATTCGAATCTCAGTCACAATACTCGCAACCAATCAAAAACACCTCAAAGAACATAAAACCACTGTGGCATAGTTGCGGCGCACGATCTAACATGCAATGGGTAGAGGACACTTCAGCAAACCAAAAATATTAGGAATGATTTTTCGAGGTAAACTCACCATGTGAAAATCATGACTATCATTAAAAATGACTTAATTTTGGCTTATACGCATTTATTTCTGCTTTAATGAGGTAGTAAATTAACAATTATAATAACTAAAATTAACATATACAATAAACAAACAACAAACTAAAATATAATATAGCATCAAAAAATTCGTCCTCAACGCTATCAGCTGGTAATGTGCCCAAGAGACTGGCGGCATTGCCACGTTGAATGGCAATACGGCTGCTCTCTCGAGAAATGCTTAAAAACAGCGTGCAGATGAAGCAACTTTTCGTCGGCATTTACTAAGAAATTACATCTGAAAAAAAACAGGTAGTAATCGTACATGATATGATACGTAATTTAGTTTAGCCAAAATTTATGTATCACATAATAAGGAAAAAAATCACCAAATCACCTCCAAATCGTTGAGATGAAACCATTTATTCCTTCATTTCTTAACAAAAGTCTAAAAAAAAAACAATTTATTTATTGCTTTGCAATATATACGAAAATAATTTGGTTTTGTTACTATTTTAAAATATGTGTTATTTTTGTTATAATAAATTAAAAATGCTGGTAGCGGAGTGGCGCGTAGAGGAGTAGTTAGCTCCGTTTATGTGCACAAGGTTATTGGCATGTATAATATGCAATAATAGGTTATTTAGTTTGTAGTTAGTTTTTAAGTTATTTCCTTTTAATTTTGTGTTTTGTGCGTCGCTTTCGGTGAAATAAACGTCTTTTCTTTCTTTCTTTCATTAGAATTAATTCAAATAATTGTTCCCAGCTTGATTTAATCATGCAGCGGGGGGGGGGGTATGCCAGCTCCATATATAATTTTCGTCATCAATCATTTATATAAATTTCGAACCCTTTCCCTATATTTTGACAATTTGCGAATGGGATGCGAATACAAACGTTTAATAAAAATTTGTGGATTGCACTCTGATATTTCGACAGCGTTTGTCAATCCCATACATATTTTACGTTTTGACAATCCCCTTCGCCACGCTACTCCTGACAAAATGTCACCTGTATAGAACCTCTGGACCTCGGCTTTGTATCTGGTGGAGAAGGGGTGTGCAGATTGAATTAGCGCATAAATGGTTTTGCTTGATCGTTGCGGACCGTTCCGCGTTTTGACAGTGAGTGACTTTTATTTGACAGTTGGAATGTCAGTGTCCATTTTTTCGGGTATTTATCTGAGTAAAAGCGATGATACGGCAGTACAGGGTAATTGTTGTCGGGTCCACACATAGACTGTCGTTATTTTTTTTTCCCTTTATTTCATGGTTAACTTTATTCTACGGATCAAGCTCTATTAATACGTGAATTAACATACCTATAGCTAAGCTTATTCATTCCACAGTTGCAGCAATTTTAGAAATTAAATCAGAATCAATAAAGACTCAGACTTCATATCACTCATTTCGAATTAACATAATATCTAACCCAGACAACATCTTCACAAATAACCCCCACAAACTTAGTTGAACGGAATATAAGTGAGCTAGCGTACCGAAACAGACTGAAGGGAATATTCCCTAGCCTGGTGTACATCTGTACCCCACATCTATGCAGCGACCTGATACTGTAAGTTTAAAGGAGATAGCACACCAAAGCATGTAAAAGGTACAGATGATACGAGTACGTCTTCACACCACATCTATGCAGTGACTTGACTTGATAGAGCAAGTCAGTGGTTTCCAACCTTTATTGGAACCGAGACCAGTTTGATTAGTTGCTATAAGGGATCAGAAACTGAAATTGTGTTAATCTTAACTAAAAACTTGTAGCATAAGTATTCTTTGTAATGAAAAGTAAAGAGCATTGTTATAGAAACCACAACATTACCGATTGAAACCTTAAAATCCGTTTGCATCAATGACTACTTTAGGTGAAAAGATTACAATTTTAAACCTTTCACGGATCATATTTTGCACTTGGGAACCACTGGTGTAAGTAGGTAATCGATGCGACATTACGCGGCGCTCCCAGTGCCAAAGTCAAAGGGGCGATGGCCCGGGGCAGGCGGTGTTTACGATGTCATGCGATATGTATTTATACGAGTATGTTATAGGACTGCAGGATCTTTTAATACATGTTGATTTGCTGCAACCTAAATTATGATCAGTTTATTTAAGATCGATGTTCTTTTTCCACTTTTCGAATCGATGGATAACTCCCTAGATCGATATTGTGGATATAAGAGAAATATATAAATCTTGCTGGAACGTGTTTATAACGACCATTTTATCTTCTGAATAAAAACACTAACTAGATAGGTACTCTTAACGGATGTCCCATATAATTATCAACCACTTCAAGTAATGTTTGCAAAGTTACGACAAGCTATGCTGCCACTTTGTCTCTACAGCATGTAGCAAAAATATGATTTTTAGTTCAGTAACAAAATAAGGCGCCGACCCCACTGCACGCGGTCTAGCGGTCAGAGTTCCGAGTTCTGTGTTCCGCGTCCACTGTAATCTATGCGATGACACACACAAAAGCTGTTAGACCGCGACAGTCAAAGTGGACGCACGATCTGTCGGAGTTATATTTTTATTGCAAAAGCTGGAAGGTCGCTATGTCCGACGAGATCGAAAAACTTTTGCTTTATGATTTGCGAGACATTTGGTTGAGAGTGACATTTGGTTTTCAGTACAATGAGCGTGCGACGTGTTATCGTTGCTTAAGATTACTGAACTCCACATTTTTAGACCGCTCGCAGTGTGCGCGTGTGTAGACGCGGAACAGGCCGCGGAACGGACCGCGCGCATTGGATTCGACGCCTTAAAGATTCTCATTACACTGCATTGAGATTCTGGCCGGATCGTCCCCGACAGTGAGCACGCACTCCCGCGCTGTAAGCCGAGAGGGTTGTCATTAACAGCGCCGGGAGAGTGCTACACAGGCAGGTGCAGTAGGCTCAGTTTGTACAAAACACCTAAAAATATATCTATACTATTATATCATGCTTATCCAAAAGTGAGGATAATCGGTTCATATTTGCTATACTCATAACTAGCTGACTCAGCAAGCGTTGTTTTGCCAAATAAAAAAAATAGCCCACCACAATTTCTCCGTTTCGCCGCTCCGCTGTATGGACAGGCACCCTTAAGCTGCAATTAATAGCTAGCACACAGTGCAGTCCGTGTCTAGTCTCAATGCGCACAATCTAATCAAAGCACACAGTCTACTGTTATGTGCGAGTTTATCGTGCGTTGTTAACCTATCTCTGTCCCCCTCCACCGCGGCGCCCCGAGGGACACGGGGGTGGAAGTAGTGGGAGGCATACATGTGTAATTATTTCGTGAACCGCTTGCACTCGAGCGAGCCGCACGCTTTCTTCAAAGAGATACGCTGATAGGGTAATGTTTCAATCAGTTGTGAGTCGTTAGATGGTTTAACTACGTGTTTGAAGGCAATCAGTATTATTGAGGTGTGTATGCGTTTGTGGATGCATTGATAGATTAATTGCGTGCTATTATCGTAATTAATCGCTATTGTATTACCTGGGTACAGTAATCACGGCTATCTAAACGTTAAGGTGTGAAATATTGATGTGCTCTTGTTCCGTAACATTATCATAGTAACTAGAATGCAACCCCAGATTTTTCAGCTGTCATATTTTGTATTATACGTACATTGATATATAAAAAACCCAAGATGCACAGTCTCGAACAAATGCAACACTCGAAACTGTCGTCAAAAACTGATATGTACCAAGTGTCACGTGTGAGTTGTGTATAGTTATAATGTAAACAATTTTTTTGCAAATTCAACCTTACGCGGATCGCTTAAAGTTGTTTTTTCAAAGCAGTGCAGTATGGCGAGCGATGCGAGACTGTTTGAAACTACCGCACAATTTTAAATAGTGCGCTTGTTTTATACGGACGTTTTTGAGATGCTGAGTGTGTATCTTGGATTTTATATATGTATACGTATAATGATATTGGAAAACGAACGTAACCTAAGAGCCATTTTCACCAATTCAAACTGATCGCGATCAGTACATCTGAACTGCGTTCAAGAGCTGTCAGTGTCAATATTCCACAGAAAATGACGACACTGACAGCTCGTAAACGTGGTTTATACGCTGATCGCGATCAGGTTGGTTGGTGAAACTCACCCTAAGCCTTCAAAACAACTTTGGCACATTTCAAAACATGCTACGGCCCGTTATTTCAGCCTTTTTCACAGATTATATTTGTTTATATTTACAAAAGTTATTTTATTTCTTTAGAATTACGACAAAAGCGTTACAACTCGACACGTGTTCCTTCAATGAAGCCAACACACCTTTCTATTGTACTGTCGCCACAAAAAGTCTAGTGACCTTTTACAAAAGTTGGACAAGCCTGAAAAAACAAGTTCGTTAATAAAACGCAAATTCAAACGTTTGATAAGGCTTCCAGTCAAAAGAGGAAAGGTCAAACTCGATTGAAACATTCCGAAGTTAAAGCGGTGATTGAATTGGTAGCAAAAATCTTTGAATTAAAAATATTTGGAAATAGGTTTTGATGCCAGAAGGAAATAACAGAGAAGCTTGCAACTTCTAGTCAAGAGACAATGTACAAACAGAAACAAAAATACAAAACACTATTGTTATTGTTAACTTTAGTGAATTTAAACTTAACGAGGTTAAAGTGTTTTATTTTTTGTTCTAAAGTTAATCCCGGTAAGTGGTCGTCGTAGGATAGATTCTACAGGATAAGATAACCATAGTTACGCGCTACATAGGGTTCCGAACGAAGTAAATTTTTTTAAAGTGTTATTTTAACACGATGGATTTCTTATAGGTTTTCCTGTAATCCATAGGTAAAGTTCTATTATCTCCATCTTTTTTCAAAATTTTAGGCTCAGCAGTTTCAGAAATCAGGGGGGTATGGTAATTTTTCGTCTAATTTCTTGAATAACTTCAAAACCATTTACTTTAAAATTTTAAAAAAAAAATATTTAAAACCCTTACAGTTAACTCTTTCATTTGATATATTACACGACATTGTTCAAAAAACTTTTTTTTTTTTTGAAATTTTCTAGTTTGACCCCCAAAAGTGACCCCCATACTAAACATTTAATGATTTACGTAACGCGTCCGTGTTTGGGTCACAGAAGTCCATATGTGTACCAAATTTCAACAGAATCGGTCCAGTGGAACCGGAGAAAACTGTGACAGACGGTCCTTCAGCATGGAAGAAGGCTTACGTTCTGCCGCTTCCTAAAGTTTCAAATCCCTCTTCACCATCCCAGTTCCGTCCAATATCCATCCTCCCAGTCCTCTCCAAAGTCCTCGAGAGTATTGTACAGAAGCAACTGTCTTATTATCTTTCCTCTATTAGCCTGTTGAGTCCATACCAATCTGGCTTCAGACCTGGCCATAGCACTGTGACAACTCTTGTCAAAATAACTGATGACATAAGGCTGGCTATGGATAACAAATGTCTAACAGTATTGGTACTACTCGACTTCAGCAGTGCTTTTAATTCAGTTGACTTTGACATTCTCTTGGGAATCCTTTCCTCTCTTAATGTCTCTGCATCGGTAATTGAGTGGTTCAAATCCTATCTTCAGGGCCGCTCGCAGTCTGTCCGATCTGACGAGGTTTCCTCGGAATGGTGTGATTTGGCTGCGGGCGTTCCACAAGGTGGCGTCCTCTCACCTCTTCTCTTCTCAGTTTTTATAAACGCTATCACAAAGGTCCTTACTTCGAACTATCATCTCTATGCAGACGACTTGCAGCTATATCGTCATTTTAAAGAGAGTGATTTGGATGAGGCTGTGGCTGCCATCATTAATGACCTTGCAAGTATCAACACGTGGGCTAAATCCTATGGACTCTTGCTGAACCCAACTAAATCACAAGCGCTCATTGTTGGTGGCAGATACATGCTCAGCCAATTAGGTTACCGGTCTCTGCCACCAGTAGTGTATGACTCAGTGCCTATAGAATATTCTAAAAGCGCTAAGAACCTCGGCGTTCATATGGACACGAATCTCTCTTGGGAGGTTCATGTTGCTCAAGTTAGTAAGAGGGTATTCTACACTTTCCAGTCTCTTAAACGTCTTCAAAAATTCCTTCCATTTCACACTAAGGTCAGTCTTGCTCAATCTCTTCTCCTACCACTTATAGACTATGCCGATGTCTGTTTTCTAGATGCGACGGAGGTGCTCCTAAACAAACTCGAACGACTGCAGAATTTGTGCATACGCTTTATTTTTGGCCTCCGGAAGTACGACCACGTGTCGGAGTTCCGGACCAGACTGGGGTGGCTACCGATTCGGCATCGACGAGATACTCACATCCTATCCCTTCTCTATACTATCCTGCACAACCCTAATTCTCCTCAATACCTTCGAGAACGCTTTGAGTACCTCATCCCGAGGGGTAAACCATGTCGTACTGCCACATCTCTACTCCTCCGTACTCCGCGTCACACTTCCAGCCGCTATGGTGGCTCCTTCTCTGTTACTGCAGTGCGTCTCTGGAACTCTCTCTCACATTCAATACGTGACAGTCCTTCTCTTGATGTCTTCAAGAAGAAAGTTAAAAAGCATTTCCTTTCTCTATGACATAATATTCGTAGATATGTATGGATGTATATATTATATGTGTGTATTTATGTATGTAGGTATATTTATGTATTTATGTATGATAAAATATGTATTATTGTAAAATGTGCACTGGATCCACCCTCTATTGTGATCTCTCTCTATCACTCAAAGGTTTGCTGGTAGAAAACTCAATTTTGAGTTAAGCTCGCCTTTGTACATGAACGTTTTTTAATCATGTAAATTATTATAAGTTGTTATGGTGTACAATAAAGAATTAAGAATTAAGGACAGACGGACAGACAGACACACATAAAGGTTCCGTTTTTTGTTCGCAACCCTAAAAAATCTAAATATAAAATATTTGGACGTAACTACTCAAAATTGTTCTTCTCTACTTTAGGGACAAAATAAAGGACCGAAAATGTCTTACATTTATTACCTCTAATCTAATATTAAGAGCGATAAAATGTGAAAATGTAATAAAACAATCTCAGTAGGGCTGGCACCTCCCAGGTCACTAAGGCTGTAATCCCACTGATCCGATTACGAAAATTCTAGAAATAATTCCTTCCGAGACGGCCGTCGATTTCATTTAACTAATCTTTTTTATTAAATTCATAAAATTTTCATGATGGGTTTTTATTAAAACGAAGATTTTATAGGGAAGAATAGAATGTAATTAGTTTTTAACGCAGAATTTACGTAGGGAAGCTATTACTGTGTAGGCGTTAAAAAGCACATTTCTCGTTTTGTTCATAAACGAAAAATATTTCGGTACGTAGCGTAGGATGGAACGTAACGCACAAAAAAAAACTTGAGAGGTGTCAAGGGACACCCGGATGGAACGAAGTTCCTTTCGATTAATTAGTGATGGAATTGAAACATTTTTTTTTTTTATTTATTATAATACTTTTTTATTACTAACAAATATAATGTTAAATAAACTTAATCAGTAGGCTCAATTTAAGTAATAATAGGCTGGCTTGTCAGAATAACTGGCTTGCTTTCTATGAGAGAGAGAGAGAGAGAGAAAGACAGAGAAACACGCGCACGCCGCACGGCTTACAGCTATAGCAAAAAGTGTCGTTACAACTTTTGGTCTTAATTTTTTCCGTCTAGCCCCCTTTCGCAACGCGCGATAAGGAACTTCTTTATAAAATGAATATATAAAAATATCGTCATATTTCAGAAGTATTTTCATTTTCCTGATAGCGAAATCAATTAACCAGCCTAGTCGTACCCAGTTAATGGGTTGTGGAGGTCTGGTAGGCAGCCGCTCCACGTTAAATACTGGTATTCAGCTGAATCCGGTTTGACTGGAAGCCGACCCCAATATAGTTGGGAAAAGGCTAGGCAGATAATGATGATTATTTTCCAAGCTATGTTGGGGTTGGCTTTTAAACTAACCGAATCCCGTGTACCAGTATCAGCGATCTAAAACTTCTCAACTAGTTAACTAACGATTTCTTGTCACATAATACTATAAATAAATATCAGGAATGTTGATATCCACAAGGGAACCAAGGTTAACGACAAAGCCCCGATCCTTCGGGCTTTGTCGGTAACCTTGGTTCCCTTGTGTTCCCATTAACCTAACTAAAGTGGCAGTGGGCAGGGCACATTGCTGGCAGAACTGATGGTCGATGGGGCCGAAAAGTTCTGGAGTGGCGGAAGACGCAACGTTGGAAGGCCTCCCACAAGGTGGACCGATGACCTGGTGAAGGTCGCGGGTAGCCGATGGATGCGAGACGCACAGGACCGGTCGTTGTGGCGACGCTTGGGGGAGGCCTATGTCCAGCAGTGGACGTCTTTCGGCTGATATGATGAATATACATAATATTTACGTCAAAGCCGACATAAACATTTGTAAAATAGGCTATTAACCTACATCTTTTCAGCTCACGATTTATTACATGTACCTTCATTTTCAGCTTTTAAGTTAATGAAAAGTTTCTCTATTATACTTTAAAAGCACACCGGCGCCAGGTGTCCCCTTCTGTCTCTATTATACAAATTTACATCGTTAGTTGAAGCTTATATTAAAATTGTATTACTTATAAAAACTTCATCTCTATATTGGTATCCCAGAAAATTATTATTTTTAGAATTTTTGATTAATTTAATCTGAGAAGTTCCAGTTAATTTCTCTGCTCTCAGCCAAAGGCAGTGAATGCCTCAGGTACGTTTGTGTGCGTAAGGTATTGAATAAATATGCTTTGTAAGCTTAGAAAACACTGATGAAAAAATCTATTAGTTTGATCAATGGCAGCAATACCAAAGGAATATCTAAGAAGTCGGTTAATAATAATGAAACAAAGAAAAATATCCATAGGTATTTTCGCAGAATTTCGCCGAGAAAAATGTGACTCACGCGTTGATCACCACAATAGTTATGCATAGTTTAGGCATGGGGTTGGAAACATCTCCCCTTTTAGAAGAAGCCTATTTTTACAGCTTTCCGAGAATAAATAACTCTGGCTAGGAAAACAAAGTTCCTTTTCCACAAATAGACATGATTCAGCAGCCCCCAACGAAAACACACATGAGTAACTAACCATAACTTGCTACCCTCTCAAAACGAAGTCTATTCAGGTTACCTATGTACCGAACATATTTGCTAATAACAATATTTCACGTATCAGCGCCCCTCGCGGCGAGAACAGGCACTAATTCGCCGACAACCCTCCCGGAGGGCAGAGGGCTGACGGTAGGGTAGTCTTACACTTCATTGACTGAGCGGCAGAGGGACTGAGGTAAGGTTACTGCTGCGTCGGGGACTTGAGGGTTACTTTTAACTGACGTGTTTGTGTTTTACGTTTATTCAGGTCACAAACTGTATTTCTTTTGCATAGTTAAGAAATTTATTCTTTGTAAGGAAATAATGATCGGAAATTGCTAGTTGCCATATTCAATGCCACGACATAAGTATTCTTTCGTGCGGTACGTATTGATCGATTGTGTTTTATAATAACGAACGATTCCTTTTCAACTGTTTGCACTGGGCAAACTTCTTAACCCGACCCAAAAATCTCAACGACTCCCAAGGATGTAATCCAAACTTTACGTTTACACAAAATTGTTAGATCAAAAACCCAATTTTAGAGACTTTATAACTCCTAAAAAGGCTTTTCAACTAAAACAAGATCACAACAGGGCTTAAAAGAATCTTGTCTGTCCGTTATTAAGTTTTGGGCGTACTGAGGCAATATTTGAGCTAGCTTCAATATAATATTCCGTGCGACGCAGCGCTGACGGTGGCGGCCCCTATCGATCATAGCTTGTAAACTAGGGTTTATGTTACGGAGGTAGGGAGGCGAATTTGCGGACGTGTAGTCTTTGCTTAGAATGGATCGTAACGTTGGATATTGTAAGGGTGGTACAGCTAATTGAATATTTTTTGTCGAAGTAGGATTAGCATTTTAATGGATATTTTAAGTAGTTGTTCACGAACTTAATTCCACTTTAATTAGTTACGACTTGGAGACAGAAATACTGTCGTACAAAAAAGAAAAGAAAGAAAAAGAGTTTATTTGCGCCAAGCATGAAGCATACCAAAAAAAATATATATATGTAAGTTGGGAAGATGTGCACACAGATGTGTCACATTCAGGAAGATTTTTTTTTAAACTTTTGGTAGGCTCGCGTTTGACTACTATCTCACCTGATGGTAAGCGATGATTTGGTTGAAGATGGAGCACGCTTGCCTAGAAGTAACCTATTCACTCTTGATTTGAAGACTCCCAGGTTGAAAAATTCAGGAATTTCAGTTGTTTCATGTGACCATGTAAGCTGTAGAATATTAATTCATTAAACAACCCGAGCATATTCAAATCATAAACTTTTATTTCGACCTTGCGGGTTCAGCATATACTAGAGTCTGGCCATAAATACTGTTACAATTAAAAATAAGAAAGAAATTACGTTTGAATTTGGAATCTGTCATTTTTATACGTTTGTTCATTGAGTTTTCTAATTTTGGCGCCAATACATTGTACAAAATTTTGCGATATTAAAATGGAGTGGGGTGATAAAGAGAACCGAATCGCTGTGATTGCATTACACAAAGTTGGTATGGAGCCTAATGCAATTTTTAAAACTCTCCATACGCTTGGTATTAGTCAAAGGCTTATGTTTAACTTACCACCAGATATAGTAACAAATAGGAGACAAAAATAGTAAATGATCACCAAAATGAAACTCGCATTTTAATGTAAAATTATAACCAAAGTTTTAACACTTTGCTATCCTATTTAAGTAAAATGACTCCAAGTAAATCATGAGTAACCCAAAAATAGTAAATGATCACCAAAATTAAACCAACATTTTAAAGTAAAATTATTACCAAAGTTTTTAAATTCTGCTATCCTATTTAAGCAAAATGAGTCCAAATAGCGAAAACGCGGATAATTAGACATAGGCGAAAAATTATCAAATCTTACTGGACAAAGTCAGGATTTTTGCGAAAATACTCGTTATTATAGCAATATTTAGTTCTGGGTGGTTTAAAAAAAAATAACCACGAAGGCTAAGGCGGGAGCTCCGCTCCGCTTCGCTCCCGCCTTAGCCTTCTAACCTAACCTATCCGAGTCGGGGTAGTCTGAGTCGGGGCTATGTCTAATTATCCGCGTTTTCGCAAAACCCCTAGGATTTCCGCGAAGATTCGAAGTATCAAATTATCCTACGACACTTACAAATGTAAACTTTGAGAAACTTAGGGCAATTGCATGTGCCTTGCAACCAATTTTCCTTTTCTCGGGGCATTATAACTTCCCACTCTCTAAAATGTTACTCTTTGTATTCGTCAAAGGTTTCCCACGGCTTTTCAAAATTTTTGCATTCTAAATCTATCCCAGCTGGAATTCTGATACTCTTAATATGGCATCATAATACTTTATTTGATAATAAGCCTACATTTTATGGCAATCACAGTGATTTATTTAGGCAAAAATAATACATTAATTTGGTCGTCAAGATTTGGTGATCATTTACTAAATTTGGTGGTCGAATACAATTTAAAGTGGAGTCGTGACTAAAATAGCGGGTACTATTGTATTTTTAGACTTTATTTTTCTGGTGTTAAGTAGATATTTTTGGTTACAAAACTAAGGGTATCAAAGCATTTTATGGTGGTCATTATATTTATCCCCTTAGTCAAATGTTTGTGTACCGGGCTATTAATAGGTACAATGAGACCTCCTCTGTTTGTGACAGAAAAAGATCTGGCCGTCCACGTAGTGTTCGTACGAAAAAGGTGGTCAAAGCAGTAAGGGAAAGAATTCGAAGAAATCCTGTCCGAAAGCATTCATCCTGTCCAAGATTTTATCTCGGGAGATGAAGTTAGCACCCAGAACCATGTCGCGTATTTTAAAAGATGACTTAGGACTTGCAGCCTATAAGAGACGCACTGGTCATTTTTTAACTGATAGTTTAAAGAAGAAAAGGGTGGTAAAATCGAAACAACTACTGAAGCGGTACGCAAAGAGAGGTCACAGAAAAATTTTGTTTACGGATGAGAAAATCTTTACAATTGAGCAACATTTTAACAAACAAAATGACCGTATTTATGCTCAAAGCTCTAAGGAAGCTTCCCAATTAGTCGACAGAGTGCAACGTGGTCATTATCCAACTTTAGTGATGGTTTGGTGGGGTGTTAGCTATGAAGGAGTGACTAAGCCATATTTTTGTGAAAAAGGTATCAAAACATCGGCACAAGTGTATCAAGATACCATTCTTGAGAAGGTAGTAAAGCCCCTTAACAACACCATATTCAATAACCAAGTATGGTCCTTCCAACAAGTCTCGGCGCCGGGTCATAAAGCTCGGTCGACGCAGTCTTGGTTGGAAGCGAACGTTTCGGACTTCATTAGAGCTGAAGACTGGCCGTCGTCTAGTCCCGATCTTAATCCACTGGATTTTGATTTATGGTCAGTTTTAGAGAGTATGGCTTGCTCTAAACGCCGTGATAATTTGGAATCCCTAAAACAATCCATACGATTGGCAGTGAAGAATTTTCCCATGGAAAGAGTGCGTGCTTCTATTGAAAATTGGCCTCAACGTTTAAAGGACTGTATAGCAGCCAATGGAGGCCACTTCGAATAAGCTTTTTATATTTTAAATTGTTTTATATTTATGTATTAAACAAACACACTGTAAAAGTAATAAATATAAATAGAAATAAAAAAAAAAATTTTTCTTTGTGACAATATTTATGCCAAGAGTAGGTACATGTTCATTCCATCACATTCCATATTCAAATATGAAACCATAGACAGTCGCGGCGAGGTCCACAAACATTATTAAATCGCGGCACGTATTCTCGTATTCTGATTCACTAATAGTTTTGCTCACGGATCGCACTAGCGGCCAGACGGGCGGACAGACAACCTTGTCTCTGTCACTTCAGGTACATTATATCATTATGCGTACTTAATTGTCCCAGATTTTGTATTTATTTTATTTAATGTGTCTAGGACTGGTGATAAATTGTTTTTGCCGCCTGAAATTGAGCCTGAATGAGCTAAAAATGTTTAATTAAATGAAAGTTAATTTGCTTGTCTCAAATAGCAGTTAAACAACGTTTACACAACGTTTAAACGTTTCGGTACAACGTTTTTCATTCATTGTTTTATGAATCTAAACAATTTCTTAGAAGTTCATTACGAATTCTTTATAAATAAAAGAAAGAAATATTATTTTACTATCCGGGGTATAGTAAAATAATATTTCTTTCTTTTATTTCTGGGAATTTGAATTGTTGGGGTGGCACATTATCTTATCTTTACAATGGCTAGCTTGTCATACACAACGCAAAGTCAATCTAGCTCCTATAACGTTTGTTATCCAATCTCGAATCTTACAGCATCTTATTGCAAAACGTACTGCACCACAAAGACGCATCGAATATAGATCAGAGTATAGTTGAAACATTTGTTACGTAAAATCGGGCTATTCTCGCGATAAACCCGCGGCTGCATCGTTATTCAAACTGGCAGCTTTTCTCAGCTGCACACCAACCGAATGTGTATCATTCTAAGCGAGATATAGTGGGCGTTATACATAGCTATCGGTTTTATATTTATTCGTTTGGTGATAAGAGGAATGGAGATAAGAGATGGCTTAAATAGAACCGTATTTCGAAAAGAGATGGTCAATGATTATTTTTGTTTGTTTAGTGGTAATGCAATTTCGGATTCTAGAAATGACTACTTATTTTGCGAATTAAAGAGAGATCTCATCGATCGCTTAAAATTTAAATAAATGCAACTGATATAAAAACTGGCCAAGTGCGAGTCGAACTCGCTTGCAAAGGGTTCCGAACGAAGTTAATTTTTTTAAAGTGTTATTTAAACACTATAGACTTCTTATTTTTCCTGTAATCTATAGGTAAAGATCTATTATCTCCATTTTTTTTTCAAAATTTTAGGCTCAGTAGTTTTGTTGGTCATTTTTCGTCTAATATCTTGAATAACTTCAAAACCATTTATATCAAAATAATGAAAAAAATATATTTAAAAGTAAGCCATTTCATTTCATATGTCACACTATATTGTTCAAAAAACTGTTTTTGAAATTTTCTAGTTTCACCCCCAAAAGTGTCATAGAAGTCCATATGTGTACCAAATTTCAACAGAATCGGTCCAGTGGATCCGGAGAAAACTGGCTGTGACAGACGGACAGACAGATAGACAGACACCCGAGTGATCCTACAAGGGTTCCGTTTTTTGTTCCGAACCCTAAAAAAGGAATATATGTATGCTTTCCCTTAGGGTTTTATATGTATAGCCAACGGTTTGAAGAGTACATTCAGTTATATTTATTAGCCCCGTGACACAAAGAAGAAACGTTTATTCATATATATATATATATATCTCACTACAATAATGTAAACAAAATGAAGATTTCTTATAAAATAACGGTTTCCAGTGTAGCAAATTGAGCGAACGCAGCATATGTTGAGCAGTGTGCAGCATAGGCACAACTTTGGTCAAGGTATGACAGTTCACCAAGTTAAGTAATTTTCACGTTGACATTTTTACAGAATACATCGGCTGTCATATCAGCAATAGTAATAAAAACTGGCCAAGTGCGAGTCGGACTCGCGTGCAAAGGGTTCCGAACGAATTATTTTTTTTAACATGTTATTTTAAGACTACAGACTTCTAATAGATTTTCCTGTAATCTTTAGGTAAAGATCTATTATCTCCATTTTTTTTCAAAATTTTAGGCTCAGTAGTTTCGGAGATAAGGGGGGAATGGTCATTTATCGTCTAATTTCTTGAATAACTTCAAAACCATTTATTTTAAAATTATGAAAAAAATATAATTAAAATCCTCGCAGTAAGCGCTTTCATTTGATATATTACACGATATTGTTCAATTTTTTTTTTTTTAATTTTCTTGTTTGACCCCCAAAAGTGACACCCATACTAAAAATTTAATAATTTACGTAACACGTCCGTGTTTGGGTCATAGAAGTCCATACGTGTACTAAATTTCAACAGAATCGGTCCAGTGGATCCGGAGAAAACTGGCTGTGACAGACAGACAGACACCCGAGTGATCCGATAAGGGTTCCTTTTTTTTCGGAACCCTAAAAAAAAAGAAGTTGCGCATTGCTATATCTATGCCAGGTCTAACTAAATCGAATAAATCATTCATCCTTGCTACTTGTGGCTCCAACATTAAATCACGGTAATGTAAAAGCCGCTATAACTTAAGCCCCTCGACAGACAGCACCTTTCACCGTTGACATGGAATACCGCCATTAATCACGGAGGCAGAGCTCTTGCGTCCATTAAGGTGAGTCCTTATGCGCTCGCCGTAGCTGTGATTATGCACAGAACAGAACAATAGTAAGTACTGACGTATAGGTACATACGGCCAGAAAAAATGGTACGAATGTTACATCACAGTTCAAACTCATTAGTGAAGAACAATTTAAAGACGTGTTGGATAAATGCGATTAAATAACTAGTCTTTGTGGCTGGCCTAGCACAAATATTTTGACGTATAGTAACGTTAGCGTAAGTCAATTTTTCATGTGAAAAACTGTAAACCCTCAGTATTTTGGTTTAATAATATGGGATATTCACAATTTATTTCATTCAAAACATTGATATATAAAAACCCAAGATACACACTCAGCATCTCAAAAACGTCCGCATAAAACAAGCGCACTATTTAAAATTGTGCGCTTGTTTCAAACAGTCTCGCATCGCTCGCCATACTGCACTGCTTTATAAAAACAACTTTAAGCCATCCGTGTAAGGTTGAATTTTCAAAAAAATTGTTTATAGTATAACTACACAACGCTCACACATGACACTTGATACATGTCAGTTTTTGACGACAGTTTCGAGTGTTGCATTTGTTCGAGATCGTGTATCTTGGTTTTTTATATATCAATGATTCAAAAATATAAATATAGTATCTAATTTAAATAAATATTATGTGCGAAACCAGTACTGTAGCTATGGTAAAATTTTGCGTTACGTTACTATGCGTCAAAAACTTTCGTGCTAGACCCTCAGTTGACTCTCTTCTCAAAACAGGTAAAAAAATCTTTATTACAAGGAAAATTGGTACAGAAAGTCGTCTCACTATAGGAATATGTAAAAAGTATATTAAGAATCAAAATGTAGAAGTTAGAAGATCCAGTACCATATTTATTACAAGCCTACAGGGGAGGCAGAACCATAATAACTCAGGAGCGGGTTAAGTGGAAATATTATATTAGGCCATTGTTCTGCAGTGGGATAGCAAAGGTTGTTATTCCTGCTGTCTCTTAGTCAGCTACCAGCGAAAGAACTTCATATTAAGAAGATGCTTCTCATCCCCCCACTTCTTTCGTGTACTGAGCTGTTTGCAGTGGAATTTCTTTACCATCTCTATGATGGAGCAGTCGTAATATGAAACTTGTCCAAGACCATCAACTTAATGTGTTCTAAAGCGGTCCGTAAACTGATTGTACTGAACAGGGTTGGCCGGAATCGGAAAAAAAAGGATTTTAAGCTTAGTACAATATTTCCACAGCTTCTTTTATAATATGCTTTTTTTTGGCAACACAAGACTTTCTGAATTCCAACACCAGTATTGTACAGCTGTCTATGGCCAGGGTGACACCAAAATAACAACCGATAAGACCCCAGAAGAACTCTCTAGAATTATTATCCTGTATAAAATATTTCCTGCCATGGTAACTAATCTAGGTCAAAAAAACTCGCATAGAATGTCGAGAGCCTGTTAGTAGCCACAAACAGAAACACAAACAAAAATTATAACAGTGAAGAGTATCCTCTGGCCCTGTGCTGAGCGGATTGAAGAGGGGCGGCCCCTTGCTTCCAAAAGTCATTTACTGAATCGCTTTGTTTGCATTCGAGCACAAAAGGGATGGACGCATTCCCCGAAATATGTCTAACGGACGGCGGGCAGTGTAGAAAATTACAGTAATGTCTTTTTGCCGAGTACGTACAAAAAAAAGTATTATGCGAAAGCTAAAAGTGATATTTTACCGATGAAGTACTTGTACTGCGGACGAATTTTTTTTATATGCCCTATGAGCTGTTTTTGCCGCTATGATATCTTGTGCTATAATTATTTATTTCTTTCAATAAGCACTTTTGGCACGAAATGAACACTAGAATCAAATAGATTGTTGAAGAGAAATCTGTTTTCGTTTTTGCTACGTGCACACACGGAATACTTTGACAAGCTACCATAAAAATCAATGTGATTGATAAAATTTTTCGCGGCCGTCATTTGAAAACTGCAAACCACCCCTGAGTATTACACTTCTTTGTAAAGTGCACAAAAAAGAATCCGACTACCCCTGATTTTTGCAAATGGACTTTTGCCAATTAGTGGAGGTTTTCTCCCGCCTGCCAGCCCTAATACCCCATCATAAAACAAATGAGAATTTAATACGGACGTAAAAGTGCTGCACTTTTTACGGACTACCTTAAAACGTCCTATGTATAGGACGTAAACCGGGAAGTTCAATGACCGTTTTAATTATTGAGTTGTTTTTTAGCGAGAAATACGAGATTTTAATGAGGTCCAATTAATAATTTTACTACAGAGCTCGACAGTGTAATTATAGACTTTGAAGCAAAAAATTCTGTACATAATAATCGCTTACCTGGAAATATCTGCCAATTAGTTCGTAATTACGCAGAACTACATTCACTGCATCCGCTTTCACCGATATTAAATAAATTGAATCAAACCTTAATGACCAAAAACTTCGAATAATTCATAATTGAAATGTTATAATTGAATATCGTAAAATGGTAACCATTCAGTGAACTGACCCATGAATTTTACTTAAAAAAGATAGGATGGTTAATAAACAGTACAAGTTTATTCACTTTGCATACTTCAGACACTTAAAACTACCCACAATTTTAAGACAAAGTTTGCAACGAACATCTTAGTTGCTACGAGAATCAGCTACGGCGTAGCAGTGCTACGCGTCACCGTAGCGGCCTCTACGAACTTGGTCATAATACTGTCGTCGTTCGTGAGAGGAATACTAAGTTAGTACAATTCATAGGAGATTAAAATTACGGAAGGAAGCATAAAACTTAAATTGAAGAAGATAAGTTTCAAGCCTTACTGTACTCTAGCCTTTGTGTGTTAAGATCCGAAGTTGATGCTTACCTGAAAATAGAAAACATTTAGGTTAATATTACATGAAAGCAAGCACAATTTATTTTGTGTAAAAATGTTAAGTACTCTCTTTAAACCTATTTTTAGCGACAAATCAGTTATTTAATAAAAAATGATACACGTGCCGAAAAGTAAACATCGTCCCACAAGTTTTCAGAAATTGGTTCGAGGACAAATGTACTCGTAAACTCATTCAGACTATCGCAGTGCAAAATGGGATTAATCTACTCGTGTTTTATAGGTACACGTGTTTCTTTTGCAACTAACAGTTTTAGGGTCACATACGTCAAAATGAAAAATATAACCCTTACAGGATCACTAGTGTGTCTAATTATGTGTCTTGTCCGTCTGTCACAACCAGTTCTACTGGACCGATTCAGTTGAAAGGTTAAGTAATGCTAGCAAAGGAGGAAGCCGAACGCGTGAGAGAGAGGGAAACCTCACGCCACAGCCGCCGCAACAGAAGAAGACGCCCCGGGCGTCGGGAGTCGCAGGGCGATTCTCGGCCACCGTAGGCGCGGGCCTGCGGACGGTGAGCATTGGGTGGCTCGCCTTCTGATCAGAACCATGCCCGGGATGACGGCGCGCTATGTTCCACGCGCGCCTCAAATAGCTGTCAGCATAGAAGACGGGGCCCGCCAGGGCCAGTGCCTGCTGCGGCTGCGGACTTTGTTCGAAAGATTCACCGTGGCCCTGGAACGCAAAGGGCTCTAGGAGGAGCACGGATGGGTTTTAGTCAGTAAGAGTCTGACACTCCCTCCTGCTTCACCCAGAGCGGGAGGAGTCATTTGATGATTCCCATCCTTAAAAAAAAAACCCTTACAGGATCACTAGCGTGTCTAATTATATGTGTCTTGTCCGTCTGTCACAGCCAATTCTACTGGACCGATTTAGTTTAAAGGTTTATGATTACAATTACATTTATGATTACACGTACGATTATCTCTGCCCGCTAGTCTCACTCGCACTTAGTCGGATCGATTATTTTATTCTTTTGTTTTCTTCTTCACAATTTAGATTTGATATCGTGTGTAAAGTTAGGCCAATCAACAATCTGGCAGCTCAAGGTACGCCAACCATCAATAAACGATCGCTACTCCAAGCTATAAATAGGATATTATCCCTGCACCGAGGATAGCTAAATATAATTAACTGCAAGCAAAAGGCGTTACAGTAAATAAGTTAAACTGCTCCAGTGAGGCCATCAGGCAAGTAAACATAGTTAGCTATGCAATAAACGAGCTATCGCTTTCACGATCGGTAATTATGAACTACCCTTCATTTAAATAGAGGCTGAATTTTTATGAAATTCGATCATAAGTTTATGACCCAATTTCTCTTCTTTCAAAGGAGAAGAAAGCATAGGAGATGCCTTAATTCGTTACCAACTTCTGCGGACGGTTCGCCCACCTGAACATTGACAATTATCACAAAAGGATCTACTCCCGTGATGGAAATAAGTCATCTCCTCAAGTAAGTATCCTATCTCCTTTTCAGGACATATTTCATCCAAATTCTTACGGACATCAAAATGTGAAGAGGTAAAAAACAAAAAAAACTCACTGGCATTTATAATATTATAGTTAAGATAAGTTAAATTGCGCCAGTCAGGCTATCGGGCGCTTAAACTTAGTTAGCTATGTAATGAACCAACTATCGCTTTCACGATCGGTAATTATGAACTACCCTCCATTTTAATAGAGGTTGAATTTTGAGGTTTTAAGAAATTCCGTCATAAATAGTCAAAGGTGAAGAAAGGAAAAGGGGATATTCATGTCCAATCATGTTCAGCAGTAGATAATACTGGACTTGCCCACTGCTTTCTTCCTCATTAAGGAATAGATCTCCCCTATCACACATACAAATATTTTTTAATTTAAATCAGTACTTGGTTCATTCTGTAGTCTTGTAAATTCCAGGTATTTTTTTGTTTAGATAGTGCGATAACGAGTCCACAAATTGTGAACAAGAACTGCATTCATTAAAGTTTTTCATTCAGAATATAATTAATGAGCGGAGTCCCTTTTAGCCGAAGCAAATAAAGTTGGGGTAGACTAGCCAGCGGAATATCGCTCGATTATACACTGCTCTCTTGATGAAAATGGAAATAAGAAAAGTATAGATTCTAATTAATTTACCGTCGACGATGTTGAGGTCAGACTGCAGTTAGGCTAGACTGCAGCTTCAGTTTTGTGTTTAACGTCAAAAACGACACGTCTTTCTGGTAAACATTTCCGATTTCAAATACATTAGGCTGCTTTTTGTACTTGTACAAAATATGGATAATTTCATCGATGAGAAATCTATATCTATACTAATATATAAAACTGAAGAGTTTGTTTGTTTGCTTGAACGCGCTAATCTCAGGAAATGCTGGTCCGATTTAAAAATTGTTTTCAGTGTTAGATAGCCCATTTTTCGAGGAAGGCTATAGACTATATATCATCAACGCTAAGACCAATAGGAGCGGAGCAGACGAAATTGCGCCAGTCAACTAGTTCCAGATAAAAAATAGACAATCCGGGAATGGAAACCTCTGGGACTTCAGATTAAGACTTATATAACTTGTAACCACTATTTTACAAAGCGCAACTGATTGAAGTTACGCAATGGTACGCAATCATCATTATGAACAACTTTCATTGTAGGGACAACCTTAAAATCACGAAAAAATACAACTGCCACATACATTTATGTTTGCATATCTCGATAAAATGTACTGACTAGCAGATTTATTTTCGATGAAGTATTAAACAAAAGTGCACATGCAACTCTCACTAGTTGTTTATTAAGGTACAAGTTAGTCTGAAACTTTAAACTAAATAATGAACTATAGAGAGTTAGCGACTACATTCAGATCATTAATTACTGAGAGGCTTAACTGCCTCTACAGCGCGGTCGTCGACACTGGCAGAGAGTGACGCCCATGACTTGCTGGTTTAGAGGACGATAACTTGCTTCTATTGGCCACTAATGCGTTATTGATGTTCGCAACTTAATTCTTGGATGTGTAGCATAAAGTGGACCTAAGAATCCTTACTTCCTTACTTTACTATTATTACTATAATATTACTATATATTACTATTTACTATAATATTATAAATGCGAAAGTAACTCTGTCTGTCTATCTGTCTCTCTGTCTCTCTGTCGCGCTTTCACGCCAAAACTACTGAACCGATTTAAATGAAATTTGGTACACAGATAGTCTAGAACCTGAGAAAGGACAAAGGCTACTTTTTATCCCGGGAGTATGTTCCCTAGGGACCACGCGGGCGAAGCCGCTGGCAGAAGCTAGTAAGACCTATTTTGATAAACGATCTTTTTTTCTCTCTGATTTGGTTTATAATTATGTAGGGTTTTATATCAGATGGATACATCGATACTGTATCAAACCCTACATAATTATAAACCAAATCAAAGAGAAAAAAAGGTACTCTTTATTGTAAACTAATTACGATTCAGAATTTGAGTTAATAGGGCGCGGCTGTTGGTGCTTCAGTTGTTTTTTTTTCTATGGATAGGCATACGTTTGACCACTATCTCACCTGATGGTAAGCGATGATGCGGTCGAAGATGGATGATGATAATGGATGGATGGTCTGTTTGCGCTACTTATTTGATTATAAATAAACTTTATTCTAATAGTTTTGGGTTATACTGGTTATACTTTCAACTATCCAAGTTACGCAGACAGTCTGACCAAGTGAAGTACTTTCATTATTTTTGACAGGCTCGCAATTAACCACCGTCTCACCGTTGGGTCAAGATATCATTATAGTGGGTCACTTCATCAGTATATAGCCAACGCACTCATAAATACTTAAGGCAAAGTGTACCTAATAAAATCTGTGTAGCAATAAGCTGGTTCACAATTATACATACGCAATATGGCCAGCCATATCGTACGCAATTCCGAGTGGCAGCTCTAATTTGCATAGTGCGAGCACGGACAATGCTATCAACGGTTAGTAACATCTATAGATTGCATCGCACACACGTCTGTTTGGCCGACACACCCTAATAAACGACTGCCACATTGGGCAATAGAACAGAAAGTAACATAAGCTTTGCATTAAAACATAATTTGTAAATGTTATCATTACAATGTTTGGATCTTGTAATGCACCTATTTTCCACGTACAAAATTCATCTGTACATTATCCTGTTGAGGCAACTCTCTGGTCAGAAGAATAAAATGATCCCTACCTACTGACATACGGGTTTTTTGAAACCGCTAAGTAAAAATTAGGCATCTATAAGCAGGTCGGTACAATTTTACTCATAATTTCTAGGCTTACTTTACGAATTTTAAATAAAACTAGAATTTGTAATAAGAAAGTTTTAAAATTGGTACTTATTTTTCAGTTGAACTGTAAGACAACATAATAGGCACATAAAGTTGACGTGCAAATACCATTGCCCACGTCAATTATAAAAAAAAAACATACGTTAACTTTTGCCAAATAAAAAGAACTTTCATTAGATCCCAAAGTGTCTGCAAGCAGTTAATTGGCGCCGGAGTGCAGCGGCCGAAACTCGCCGTAATGGAATAAGGACGGGTCGCAGTGACCGCTTGCGCTTGACCGCGTCACACACGTATAACTCGTGCAGTGCAACTTAGTTCGAGCTTTGTTTAAGTACAAGTTAGCATTGGTTGCTAAGTTGAAGTGTAGAGTGTGCTATTATTGTGTGTGGGTGGGTTTGAGTTAACGGTTTGACTTCGTAGCCTTAAATAAGGCTTCTATTAGGACTATGGAATACACAAATTTGAATTTTACACACGTAACAAGCAATTTTTATGTTTTTTATGCCATCTACATAGAAAGAGGCCTTCTGATGGTCAGTGGTTACCGCTACTGTTATCGGCAATATTAGAGGTATCGTTTTATGGGAGATGCAATGCTTAGGTACACTTTTTGAAGAGAACCATCTTTTAATCTTTAGGTAAAATTATCATAATACTAGCTTCTACCAGCGGCTTCGCCCGCGTGGCCCCTAGGGAACATACTCCCGGGATAAAAAGTAGCCTATGCCCTTTCTCAGGCTCTAGACCATTTGTGTACCAAATTTCATTTAAATCGGTTCAGTTGTTCTGGCGTGAAAGCGCGACAGACAGACAGACAGAGTTACTTTCGCATTAATAATATTAGTAAGGAAATAAGGATTAAGCCTCTATTGGGATTCTCACCTTATATAAGAACTATACAAAGTGGCCAGTAAATTGGACAGTCACTTCAGGGTCGTTAACTTTTCGACTTTTATTTGAATTTGCGCATCCCCTATGTTCTAACGTCGTAGGTGTGAACACCTACGACCCGCGTTAGAACACAGGTTGGTTGTTTCAGAGTAACAAGCAATACGTGATACATTCTAATTCCAATGAAGAAAATAATCACGGCTTGCCAGTGTGATTCAACGGCAAATGAAATAAGAATCATGTGCCCAAAAGAGTCCAGACACAATTTAAACCCGCAGCTCACAGCTAACAAGTTCTAACTGCCGTCACCAGTTGACAAACACAAATAACAAACAGCACTTGGTTAGGCTCTGTTAAAGCAGTGTTAAAGGCTTTACGGCAGGACTGAGTGACGCCGGTCGGGCTCCGGTTTCCGTGAATATTCAGCCGGGACGGATCCGGCACGAGTCCGGCCCAGATCCGGCCACAGGACCGGCGACGTGCAGGCTTCTATTGAATTGAGGGAGCGGATATCGAACGCATGACCGATGCAAGTAAAGGTATGCGGCAGAAGGCCAAAGCAGTATCGTCTTCATTATTTAGGCATGATCTCGATCGGGAAATGATACTAGATAGATATTGGGTTGACAATAATTATGTACGGATTTAAATTTAAATTCTACTTTACTGGCTAAGATTTCGGGAAACTTCATTCAAAAGACAATGATTTTCCCATGAATCTGTTGAGATTCATGGGATAATCATTGTGTTTTAATAATTTAAAAAAATTGCCATTCAGAGTGTTGACTCTGATTGGCAATTTTTTTTTAATATTATTTAAAAGTTTCAAATTACTAAGGCGTTACGAGAATTCTTTCACTAAAAGAAAACTACACTATCACTCAGTGGCATGGTAGTTTAAACTCGGAAAAAGATAGTTCCGTTATATTATAGGTCCCAGGAGCAACCTAGTTAAAAAAGCTAGTTCATTATAATAGGGACCTGAGTTAAAAAAAATATGACTATATTTAGTCCGTCAGTTAGATTATCGTAAAATATTGGACACGTATTTTTGCTTTATAATAATAAAAAGCTTTATTGCAATTTAAAATGTACAAAGAAGGGAACTCTTGACTTCCAAACTAAGTATGACTTGTATTATGGAAGTCTAGGCGCTCTCTCATTCTGTAAACATATTGAGTAGTAATTAAAGGAATGCATGCAGCAGGCAAATAAGAAAAATATTAATAAAATAACAGTTACCAAAAAAAGGAAAAAGTAGGTATAGCCCCATGCTGGCTCACTGGATACGACTGCACACGTAGGTGTCAGTTGTTTTAATTTTGTATATGTTGTTTTGTACTAACATTAGGTTAAGACTTTCACTAACAAGCTATGGATAATTTTATCTATACTAATATTATAAAGAAGAAAGATTTGTTTGTTTGTTTGTTTGAATTGAATAGGCTCCGAAACTACTGGACCGATTTGAAAAATTCTTTTAGCTTTGGATAGCTACATTATCAGCAGTGGCGTGCCTAGGGTTTCAAAATAAGGCAAGCCCAATAAAATTTTAATCGATTTCAAAAAAAGAAAGTTCAGTTTTCGACTGAGTATGTAGGTACCTTCGTATGTATCATCGCAATTTTCTCATAAACTGATATAGATGTCTCAATTCGTTGTTTACCAAAATTACCGAAAGAAACCATTGCACACAGGTGTTTATGGGAATTTGCGTGCCTTTTAATGGCGCCAGATATGTTATTTAAATCATTATAACCAGATGTATTCCAAACGGAGTCTTCATTCGAACAAAATAGGCAGCGCCACGAACACAACTTATTAGTGTGCGAACAGCCAACAATCCAACTAGTTTTATACACTGATCTATTAAATTTTCGTTTATGCGATTTACTAGTCTGAGGAAAACACAGATTAGGCGTCGGTTTTAATGAAGAAATTAACTGTTTTTTCTGAGCAAAGTTTAAAGATTTTACCTTATCTTCGCCAATCAAAACTTGAACGCATTTTAAATCCTCACAAGGTACAATTATCTCCATTGTTGTAGGTAAGTCACCAAAACAATTGTATCACTGAGAAAATCTAAGAAAACACACAAAAAACTTTAACAACATAACTTTTCAACTCTCAAGCAAATAAAACTGAAGTGAGTTGCACTCCGGTGTCAAGAACTACTTACGCAGAGTTGCAGTGTTGTCATTTAGGCAAAAAAAGTCACCAGGTATATGAAAAATCTAGCTAGATGTCGCAAATTTTTTATTTTTAAGATATTGTTTGAATATTTAATTTCGTTATTTTAAAAAGTCGCTAGTTTTTATTGTTGCTAAATCTTAAAAAAGTCCCCAAACTCGTTAAAAATCTCCAAGATCTCACAACGTCGCTAAAACGGCAACACTGCAGAGTTGGCAAGGTGACAAGGTCACGCATACGCGTGCAACTTCATACGCATGCACGGCTTAATCTTTCATACTGATCGATTTGTAGACGCACAAGGTTTAGAACTCGTTATACGGCACATCGCTATAAGTGCGAAAGTGACGGAGATAGTATTTGGAAGCCCGGTAAAAGCCGGTACGTGCAAGCGACATAGCTATATGTAGATGCTGCAAATGCGAAACTCTGCGCGCGAACAATCGCGATGTGTAGTTATGTAGTAATGTGGCATAGGTAGATACTTTGTGTTATTTTGATAAGAATTAAGCGCGCGAACTTTTAAATAGTTCGGGTTTGATATTGATTCTCTATCGAGCATTTTAGTAAGGCACCGGGCTTTTGGGCTTATATGAAGGTACCGCCACTGATTATCAGGGAGTAACATAGACTATATATTATCCCCGTACTCCCACAGGAACGGGAAAAACGCGGGTGAAACCGCGTGACGTCCACTAGTCTATACTAAAATATAAAGCTGAAGAGTTTGTTTGTTTGCTTGAAGGCTATATATCATCACGCTAAGACCAATAAGAGCGGAGCAGTAATGAAAATTGTGACGGGTCAGCTAGTCAGTAATAAATCTTTATTATTATTATTATCTACGGCTACCAGTGAGGTGTAGATTTATCAAATCAAAAAAAAATATGACGAAGATAAAACACATCAAAGATCAGGAGTGGGGCTTGTGACGTCACTGTTCTGTAAAAAGAGTACTAACAAATTACGTCACACGAGTTTTCAACGCGCTGTATCGTCTTGATTTTTTGTTTACGAGAAATATGAAAAATACACGTCCAATATTTTTTGGAAATCTGACGGAATATTATTAGGGTCCCGAACAAAAAACGGAACCCTTATAGGATCACTCGGGTGTCTATCTGCAGTCCGTCTGTCACAGTCAGTTTTCTCCGGATCCACTGGACCAATTCTATTGAAATTTGGTAAACATATGAATTTCTGTGACCCAAACACGGACGCGTTACGTAAATCATTAAATTTGCAGAATGGGGGTCACTTTTGGGGGTCAAACTAGAAAATTAAAAAAAAAGTTTTTTGAACTACCTATATCGTGTGACATATCAAATGAAAGGGCTTACTGGCTACGGCCTTTAATATTTTTTTTTTCATAATTTTAAAATAAATGGTTTTGCAGTTATTCAAGAAATTAGACGAAAAATGAACATTCCAAAAATGAACCCCCCTTATCTCCGATACTACTAAGTCTAAAATTTTGAAAAAAAAAATGGAGATAATAGATCTTTAACTATAGATTTCAGGTAAACTTATAAAACCTTTTTTTTGTCATCTGCTCTATTGTAACATCCGTATGGATCAATTAAAATTAATAAGTACCTACTTCACAGAAAAAGCATCAATATAATAATTCAGTCTATATAACCTCGATACGAATACACAAAACAAATACCAATACATTTAATTCCAAAAACATCGAACGATTGAAAACTGCCATTAGCGCGATAACACTATTGTTACAGTTTTGACTCGAAAACAGGAAAAAAATGTGTAAACAATTCCATCAAAATAATGAAATAGGAAACATTGTGAACCATAAAACAAATAAGATAACCATCAGATAGGCAGCCGACTGTACATAAACAAGATACACTGCGACAAAACCTTGTAGCGATGTTTTTGTCCTGTTCCCACCTTTTTGAAAATGTGCATCGTGTGAAGGAGACAACAAATGCTAATCTTGAAACGATTTTCCGCAGTGTGATCTGGCCCTTATGCAACAAAGATCCACAGAAGACCCACTGCGTGATAATCCTAATACCTACCTACCTATAAAATTCTTCCCATACTGACTGAGTGACAGACAATGTAGCCGAAATTTCTGGTCGTAGAAAGCTAAAATTAAGCATGTAGCTTCCCTACACTCCATAAGGGAGTAGAGGAGGGGAGGAGAGGATTTCCGATTCTTTTCATTCCAGTAGAAAGTGTCCTTGATATAATAAAAAAAAATTACGCGAGGAAAGCCGCGGTTACACGCTAGTACCCTAACATTTATGTTCTCTCACGTAAAGCTACCAAATCAAAGTAAACTATTGCAAACACGTGCAACAGCTACTGCAGTGGTTCTAGATTTTTTATGAACGTCAATTTAATAAAAAAAACATTATTGTAGGGTAGTTAAAGGCAGTGATTTACGACGTAATGTCAGTGAGTCTTCTGTGCTTATCTCTTTAATGTTCATCCGTAATCGTTAAGTTTTTATGTCCGTAGCTTTGTCTACGGCGTAGCACCGTACCTCGTAGCGGCGTAGCGCGTAGCGATTGCTACGAGAGGGCGTAGACGGGGGATTTACAGGTGGGGCTTGGCTCAATGAGCGTTTATAACTCGATGATATCTTGTATTAGTTAACATGAGAACTCGACTCGAATTCACTTTTGCAGTTGGGAACACAACCGTGAAGTTGTTACTACTTATTACCCAACTGCGGTAAAGCCCAAAGGAAGAGTATTATTTTTAATATACTTTTTGTTCAAACAAAAAAAAATACATTCCAGAACTTTGGAAAAGAGGAGAATGATCTCAACTTAATATGTTCATAGGTATGCATTTCTATTCCCATATCCTAGTAGGTACAGTTCCATCTTTTGACAAAGCAGTGTTTCACAACATTTTTGCAAACCATGACTAAGCTTTACGGCGTGCCGCGTGCGAACTATCATTATTTTCATATACCGCTAGTCAGTCTAAACACAGCCTTGAAATCTACCAGCCTTTACATATTTAATATTGTCAGCACAATAAGCCACACGTATGGCAGTCGCGAGGGAGTGTATCGTTAACGACGTCTAGCCGGGCGGCGGACGGACACTTCTCCCATAGACATGCAGCGCAACTATCAGGTGAGGGTAAACATTCTATATAGGCGTGTTGGCGGCGATGAAGAATATACTAAGATTTTATGGGAGGAGAAGTTGTAAATATACATGGAATGTAATTCAGTGACGTAGATGCATTCTATTTGAAACTCCGAGGAGAACATTTGATTTATTTAAGAGTCACTTTAACAATAATTAGATAAGTTTTACTTCAGGAATAAAAATGGCGATCAGGCAACTTTTGTATAAAAATATGTCAAACAGTGAATTTATTCTACTGTTTAAAAATATCCTTTTTTGAAAAATCAGCTCTAAAAACCATTAAATGAAGTAATTAATATGTAATTTACCTGTATATTTAATAAATTACATACCGTTAATGACAATAAGCTCAAACGATGGCTCCAATCAGCAAATTACACACCAATCAATATACTTTTATCGTTTACATAAAAGACATCTAAGAATAAGGCTTGTATGTCGCTATAATGGTGCTCAAATCACAACCAATTTTCATATTTTCCTTCCATCGCGTGGGCCGGTCCCCGCAGAAAGCCATTGTTATCAATAACTATAGAAAACACAACAATACACGGAAACATCCTTATTTCCAACAAGTACTCAAGCTACAAACATCGGATTTGACCCAATTTTATCAAAATAATATGATAACTGACAGTCATGTATTTGAATCAATAAATCACACACATAGTCGTACAATACTATGTCTGAGTAGCTGACTTTAAGGTCTATATTACTTTCGTAATACTTGTAGCGTGACTTATACTGCTTTCTAATCTAAAAACAAACTAAAATATAGCATCAAAAAATTCGTCCTCAACGCTGTCAGCTGGTAATGTGCCCAAGAGACTGGCGGCACTGCCACGTTGAATGGCAATGCTTAATCTCTGCCCAAAGTAAAAGCCAGCTCTTGGGTCACGGGAAGTGTCAACCAGCCGTTTCGAAATTTCTTTGAAAAGGCTGTGAGCACAAGGGCCCCACGGCCCGAGGGTTTCAACCCCAAACGGCTCGAAAATATAGTTAACAATAAGGTTATCAGCAGCAGCAGCGGCAGCGCCAGCACAACACGATGATCTAGGAAGATGGGATGGCGCAAGAGTATCGACACAGGTTGCGTCCCACACTAAAGGCCTACCCATCTTCCAAGGAAACAAAGACATACCGTCCGGTCTTTTGCCATCGTCACGTGCCAAGCCATTGAGCTCTAAAACAGCTGGAACGGCGACGATGACGAGAGCTCGTCGGATTATGTCATTTAAATTAGTGTGTCGCGCAAAACGGCCTGCACTGTGGCTACAAGAAAGGCCGTGGTGCCCGAGGCTGTTGACAACTTCACCACAGTGACAGCGATGAGAACAACAAGGGGCTCCTAAACGTAAAGAAGCAGCGAGGCGAAAAGTGGTGTCGTTGAACAAAGTGCCTAGGTTCGACGACGCTTTCTAATTGAACATGCTTAACAATCAAGCTTTACTATGCACACTCCTACTAATACTGTAAACATTAAAGTCTGTGTCCAATCACGACACAATGGCAGAGCGGTTTCGAATATTTGGAACAAGGGTTTTAATTAGGACATGGAAATTGGGCATTCCATAGGAACGTTCCACATTCCTGTGAGTTAGTTTTCAATATTCAAGAGGCAAAGACAGTGGCAAATGCTAGTCTATCTGTCTCTATTTTGGTTTTGGCGTGCAACGTTATTTTCCTAACAAAATCTAGTAGGTACTTACTTCAAAATTAAAGATTCACATTTTTATATTCGACCTATAGGTCCACTTGAACAAACCAGCGTGTACCGACGGAGTTAGTTTTAACCCCGTTGGCATATTCTTTATTTAACGTCGTCATCATCAGCTGTATCATCATCATTTCAGCCAATTTCCGTCCACTGCTGAACGTAAGCCCCCAAAGAGCGCCAGCCATACCGTTCTTGAGCAGTTCGCATCCATCCGCTGCCTGCCGCCTTCTTTAAATCATCGATCCATCGTGCCGCAGGGCGTCCCACACTACGTTTGCCCATACGCGGTCTCCACTCTAACACATGTCTGCTCCATCGACCGTCTGTCCGTCTGTAGACATGGCCGGCCCACTTCCACTTCAGCATGCTGATTCTACGCGCAATTTCGGTGACTAACGGTGATTTAACGTCGTGTTGGCAACCAATTCTTGGAAAACAACTTGGCGAAATGTGGTTTTATAGATCCGTCGGATACCCAATGTGAGTGTGGTGCCCCTGTTCAGATCATAAGCCACATGTTACAGTGCCCCATTCTCCTGTACTTTGGAGGATTTATTGAATGTTACCGATGTTGCAATTAACGTAGCCACCTACTGAGCCAAAACAATATAAAGAGTTAACCATCTACTACCACACACCACACACACACACATCACACCACACACACACACGCACACACACACACACACACACACATCATCGCTTACCATCAGGTGAGATAGTGGTCAAACGCGTGCCTACCAATAGTAAAAAAAAACTAATTCCGAGTGGTGATAAATGTACAAAATTAGAAATTAACCAGATTTATTGTTCTAATTGTACAAAAAGCTCGTAGCTAACCTACATTAGCCCCAAGCCAAAGAACACACATCAGTGAGCAGGCTACAACATGAGGTCCAGTGTTTGCACTCTCGCCGCCGAGCAGTGTTGCCAGCGACTAAATATAAACCCGACAAACAACAACGTTGACGTCACGATCAAACTTGTAGTGTAACTAGTTAACTAGCTTAACAAGGATGAATATTTTAATAATGGCTGTTGTTCAGAAATCTAGTAGGAATTATTTATAATTGTCCAGCGAGTACCGCTGGCTGGATCGAGGATGTACTGGAGAAGAGTTCCTGAAAGGACGGGGGGGGGGGGTTTGCGCGGGTGTGGGTCAGTATCTCAGTATTAGCATTTTTTTTTTAAATTGGCGACCTATTTCTCCTCTAAAACTACCTATGGGTGTATAATCGTGATGTTCTGAAATAAATTATTTTTATATGCCATTACTTCCTGATTTATTATAAGGCCCAAATCAACCACTCTTCAGTGAGGGTTTGTGTTGTACGGTACTATTTGTACCAACCCTCCCCCAGCGCACGGTGTTGCCAGCTACTAAAAATAGCCAGTCACGTAAAAACAACGTACGTCATTGCCAAAGTTATGAAGGCTATATTTAGTCAAAAGGATCCTTAGTTTTTATATTTAAAGACTTCTTGCGTAATGAGTTGACGTTTATACTTTGTGAATGTAAAGGTATTTTTCATCAAATATATTTCGTTATTCACGTGCGACCGATGAAATAATAAGATGACTGTTACCTAACCATTTTTTTAATAAAAAACTGGCCCAAGTGCGAGTCGGACTCGCGTGCAAAGGGTTCCGAACGAATTTAATTTTTTTAACATGTTATTTTGACACTACAGTACGTCTACCATGAGTTTTATCAATCTATACTCGCTAGCGACTGTAGTTAAAAAAATGTATGAAAACTTTAAAAAAACAAGTTTCTAAATTATTTTTTTAGTTGTTACCTAAAGTTTTACTTGCAACTTGCTTACTTGTTCATTAACAACTTAAACAAATAAATTAGAAACTTTTTTTTTAAAGTTTTCATACAGTTTTTTAACTACAGTCGCTAGCGAGTATAGATTGATAAAACTCATGGTAGACGTACAGACTTCTAATAGGTTTTCCTGTAATCTTTACGTAAAGATCTATTATCTCCATTTTTTTTTATTTTTTGGCTCAGTTGTTTCGGAGATAAAGGGGGGGGGAATGGTCATTTTTCGTCTAATTTCTTGAATAACTTCAAAACCAATAACTTTAAAATTATGAAAAAAAATATAAATAAAACTCTCACAGTAAGCCCTTTCATTTGATGTCACATGATATTGTTAAAAAAAAAAAAAAAATTTTAATTTTCTAGTTTGACCCCCAAAAGTGACCCTCATACTAAAAATTTAATGATTTACGTAACGCGTCCGTATTTGGGTCATAGAAGTCCATATGTGTACCAAATTTCAACAGAATCGGTCCAGTGGATCCGGAGAAATCTGGCTGTGACAGACGGACAGATAGACAGACACCGGAGTGATCCTATAAGGGTTCCGTGTTTTTTTCGGAACCCTAAAAACAGGCAAAATAAGTGAAAAATAGTTTTCTTGAAAAACAAACTGCTAAAATTGAAACCTTTTAAAGTCTGAAAGCGTTCTAGCCCACAAAGGTCCCGGTGGTCAGGCTAGTACGGAGATCAAACGAACGCTCCCGAGCCATTGAGTGGTCGGTCACTTCAAAAGGAGTCGTGCGATCAATGTACGGTCACCAAATATTACGTTTCTATAGCATCCGCAATCTATGCACTTTATCCAACCCCGAGTGAGTTTAATAACAAAGGAGCTTGGATATTAACTGCAGCTTAATTTTTAAGACATTGTTATTCCTGCTCGTCTGCAGAAAAGCAAGCGAAGGGCGAGCAGAAAGCGCCCGTTCTTTTAAGATGATTACAATGAAATTCCTTTCAAAAAGCGCCCGTTCTTTTAAGATGATTACAATGAAATTCCTTTCAAAAAGCCAGAACTCTTTATGTTGCCAACCGAATTCTTCCACCACAGCTAAACTGGTACATTTGTTCCAGACCCCAATTTGTCCGCAAATAAAAGAAGTGACTAGCGGAAACATTGACATATCTCCATTAGGCAACAACCTTGCGGTAGACTGCCGATAGGCTGTCCTTGGCATCTGACCTCGGGTATATCCGCAGCATTACATTCCAACAGAAAGAAGGGTACATATTCTCGTCGGCAATCAGAAGATTTCAGTGCCATAAAATAAAGAGCAGGCCATTTAGCACACGGGAAATAATTATAAGTAAACGTTACGACACTTAGGTAGCCAACTGGCTGTGACCCAAAATTTCCAGCTCTCAAAATATAGCTCGTCTTTAAAAGCGATACAGAAACTCACTGCATTCCCAAAACCCTTATGAAAGCAGTCCTGATTCTTTAAAAAGAGCAGAATTTTCTCGACCTCATCTCCTTGAAAACTTACAATGATGAAAATGTTCGAAGCGGCAATCAAAACCTTAAGAAAGCTTTTATGAAAATTAAGATGTTTCTACGAAGACAAGGCAAGTCATTTAGGGTAGATCAAATATAACCTGAGTGTTCTTCACTTTCCTCTCTTTAAATTATATGACTTGATTATGTGTCGTGTGTGTGTGTGTGTGTGTGTGATCTTGCGTGTTTGTTTGTGTGTCTTCTCTGCATTCAAACACTACTAACTTTTGTTTTGCTTTTAGCGATAAAGCCGCCCATTGTGTCACCCTCTGAAATGATTTCTTCTTCTAATTTTTCAGTCACTTTTATGGTATACATAAAATAAAAAAATAACAGCCGCACGGGTCGATCTTCAAGGTTAAGCAACGCTTACCAAGTTTGGTCTGTGAATGGGTGACCATCTTAACATACCGAGTTTCCTCCGTGCCTCGGAAAGCACGTTAAGCCTTTGGTCCCGCCTTTCATTTTTTGATCTTTGGCAGTCATTACGGAATGTCAAAGCCAGTAAATCTGACTCCAGTCTTGACAAGAACTACCGTGTTACCCAGTTAATGGGTTGTGGAGGTCTGGTAGGTCTGGCTCTACATAAAATAGTATTCAGCTGAATCCGGTTTAACTGGAAGACGACCCTAATATAGTTGGGAAAAGCCTAGGCAAATGATATGGTATACATAAAAAAACAGTACTTTATCTATTTAATAAGCTACCAGTAAATATTTCCCCAACGCATCAAAAGATGCACTTCTAAGTTTACCATTTACAGTAGAAGCTACTGTCTCGAGTTCCAACTTCCTTAGAAATAAAACCGAATACAGAGAAGACTATTTTTAGCTACTAAGCACAATTCTTGGGATTCTTACTACAGAACAATAAAGGCAATAGAAAGGCAAAACACTTTTAATACAATGATGTGAGTAGTATAAATAACTACACGGTCGCGGTTCGCCATTATACATATCGATTGCTAGCTTATTGCCTGTAGGCCATAACAGTAGGCCATTCCTTTTCGATGAGACTGCTTCACGCCTAGATAAAGTAACAAGCATGCTTGGTATTCTGCCAGGAATTCAATTATATTACCACTTATGTCCTATTGAATAGGCTAAATGACGAGTTGCCTATTTGGACCCAGTCAAGTTGTTTCAAGTTTTAGTTTAGTGGAAAACAACACTTAACTAGTTTGTGAACAGTGAATTTAATAACAGGCACTGCTAGAACCGTTTTAAAAATGTATGAGTCTGTTAGAGAACAGCTCAGAAAGTACTCCACGTTACTATAATTGAGCTTGCGGATGCGGTTAACTGGACCCTTATTACAATGGCTCAAGTTGCGACATTAGCAAACCGAGAAAGTAAAATAAATTCATCTGTTGACCAAGGGTCAGACGTCGGGTCAAACTTAATATCAGAGCCTCTCCTTAAAACAAAAACCATTCGAAGCAGCCGTTTTATGTTGAAAGTAATTAATCATAGACTTGGACAAGAAACGAGCGGTCATCGTGCCCCGAGCATCTGTTACTAGACATAAAACACGCGAACTCCTTGTGCTTCTCCCTTACTGCCAGTACTCGCTGCCTGAAGTACACTTTAAACAAGTGCGCTCTTTGGAAAGTGCTTGATGTATTCTTTTTAAATAATACGGTCAATACACATGTTGTTTCTTTAATATTTTTTAATTATGTTTAAGTATTTATCGAAAATTCATATCCATTCGAATAGGAAATTAACATGACACAGCTGAATCCCTAGACTTCCGAAGAGAAGGACTCTCACAGACCATTTAACAAGTCCCAGTATTTGTTCATGTTACTCTATTTGGCGTGCAGATCTGCAAATCCCTGAAGGGTAAACATACATCCGGAATGCAGAGCCGAAGGGTGACGGCTAAACAAGGTTAATGGCACAGTTTAGAAGGGGAGCCTAACGAGGGTACCTGCAGCCCTTTGTTCGGACTGATTGGGCGCGATTTTTAAATACTGCGTTTCGGCCGGAGGGGTTTAGGTCAAAGTGTCTTAATGCGCGTTGGGGTCCAACTCTAGTAGATCGTTTTATACTTTGTTCTTTAGCTACGGAAAGAATATAAAACAACACTCATAGGTACAAAGCGAAACTTGATGGTTAGAAAATTGACAGTACAAGGTGCAGGCAGCTCAATTACCATAGGTTTTAAATCTTTTAATGTGGGAGCAGATCCCACATTAGGCGGTTTGCTCAATTGAAGACCTATCATATACAGTGCAGGTACTGTAAGTGGGAATTAGAATCCAGCGGCCTAAGGCTGCGCACCAGCGGCGTGGGAGGATGCATAGCGAGGGATGTTTGTTAAGATGCAATACAATTGCTTGTGCTGAGCGAAGCTAGGTAAATGAAGCAATTCTATTGATTCCATCTTTAGTGGAAACGCAGCTTAATTGTGTAACATGTTACGTCAAAAGCGCTGCGATTCCTTTGCCTACGAATCATTTAAAAAACGTTTTTCGAATTTTGTAATGAACCTAATGTGTCAAATAAACTGTGAATGTGATTGTTTGATACACAAGGAACAGATCTTGAGGCGTAAGTTAGGAGAGGTCTATGTCCAGCAGTGGACTGTGATAGACCGCCATTGCAATAAAAAAAATAGTTGTCTACGTTTTTTCAAAGTCTAAACTCAAAGAAGAATGTAAAGCAAATTACAGACACGAAATAGACTGAAGTGCCGATATTAGTTTACTGTCAACGCTTAGTAGTAACATTTTTATGTGCGAGCCCGTCGAGCGGAAGTTGCTAGTTATCCGCCATGTTGGAACCGCACTTTATGCTTAATGTCACTTTTAAGTGCTGGTATTACAACTGAATGTAGTGTTGATTGATGATGTTATGAACAGGGATGATTCCTGAGTATAATAAATAAGATTTTACTAGCCGACCCGCGCAACTTCGTCTGCGTCACAATTTTCATTACTGCTCCGCTCCTATTGGTCTTAGCGTGATGATATATAACCTATGGCCTTCAATAAATGGGCTATCCGACACTGAAAGAATTTTTCAAATCGGACCAGTAGGTCCTGAGATTAGCGCGTTCAAGCAAACAAACCAACTCTTCAGCTTTATATATTAGTATAGATTTAGTGCGTCAGTAGGATTATCGAAAAATAATCCTATTTAATAATATTTTTTTGCTTTATCAAACCAATAAAAATAGACAAAGATAAAACGCATGAAAGATCAGAAGTGGGGGCTAGTGACGTTACTATTCTGTTAAAAGTTTACTTACATGTGACATCATACGAGTTTTCAACGAACTGATTCAGAAGAAAAAAGTCCAATATTTTTTGGAAATATATCTGACGGGCTAATAAGATTTTTTTAGTCATCTACCTATTAACGTGAAAACTATTTGTGTGTGAGTGTGTGTGTGTGTGTGTGTGTGTGAGAGAGAGAGAGAGAGAGAGAGTGTGTGTGTGTGTGAGTATATTAGCGAAGACCGGGAATCGGTAAGCATAGTGTAGTACACTCCCCGGCTATCTATCTGCCGGTCCGCCCGCCTCAGGACCGACGCTGAATTTAATTACCTTTTTGGTGAAATTTAACATCAGTGGCCGCATACTTTAGTAGCAATATAGTAGCAATATATATAATAGCAATATTTTTGAAGATCATAAAATCGGCCCTTAGAGATGTATGTAAGTTCACTGGCTGCTAATGTGCTAATATTAGCTACCGTTAGTGCTTAAGATCACCATAATTACGGCGGTCTTCTATGAGCTTGTGCTAACAAAGGAGGATGAACAATGCCCATTGATGGTGTGTTACCTCATCTGATGGAATGGCTACCTACACAATAGATATCAGGACATCGATAGCGTTCAATGTTCGCTGAAATTATGCAGGCAAAGCTTTAGGTAGCTATATACAAGGTGCCATTTTAGTCTTCTTACAAAGGCGGCCCACTTAATGTGCCCGACATAAACTACCTCTAGGCGCGATTATTTTTTAAAAATAATTCATTATGATAACAGTACAATAAAAATAAATAATGCATTAGAATTATGAAGCACCCTGTTAATAATGTTTACGTATCAAAACAATGTCGCAGTTCCATTACACACCATCCTTGGAGGTCATGATAATTATTATTACTTAATTTTTTTTATTCAGTAATTCAATGTTCATAAATATCATTTTTTTTTTAATAAAAGTGTTGTAGTCATTGGATAGATGAATTGGGCTGCCGTTGTAAGGTATAAAAGGGAAAATGACTGGCATATCAACGCACAGCGAAACACTGGGACTAGGAACATGAAATGTTGCACAAGGCTTCTTTATGACGTAGTTGCGCACTAAGAAAGTTTTTTGGAAATTAAACCTTTAAGGGGAAAAGGTGGAAAATCATTTGCACTGAATCTGTGCAGACGAAGTCGCAGGCTAAGTTCTAGTATGACTACAAAGACATAGACAGCCTATCCAGGGATGGCGAACCTTTGGCGATGCAAAATAATTTGGGCACGCCAATGTAAGAGATATTTAGCATCTAGGTAATTTGTAACAGAAAAAATTCACACCATATTTTCCTTTTTTGAGCTACGATATCGACTTCAGTGTGAATTTCGTTTTTTTTTTATTTGTGATGGGTTTGCTCTTGACTCTAGTCAGAGATGACAAAGTCTACGATGGAGCGAGCTTACCCAGAAGGAGCCTGTTCACTCTAACTTTGAAGAGATTAGGGTTGTAAGCGTTTGGAAACACAGACGCAGGCAGAGAGTTCCACTCCTTTGCTGTGCGCATTATAAAAGACGTTTGTAAACGCTTAGTGCGAATTGGTGGAATAGCAACAAGGTAGGGATGGTAAGATGCAGTGCGTCTGGATGTCCGATGGTAGAAGGGGGCTGGTGGGATGAGGTCGTGGAGTTCCCAATAAAGAGTTAAATTAATAGCAACTAGTTTTGTTCTTTTTGTCCATTAAATTACCAAGTCAAGATTCTTTGGTGGCACTTATGGCCACATTACTAATTTAATTTGTTTGGAGAAATGGCACGGGTACCAATAAAGGTTCTCCATCCCTGGCCTATCTATAGGTATGTATGAACAGCTCTAACTTGCCATCCTTATCAACTTGATTTATTTAACGCCCAGATTTACATTAAACTCGAAAAATGTTTAGCAATTAAAACGAAACGGGACTCTGAAAGTTAGCGCTGACAAAGCGACGATGTTAGGAAATAATTCATTGGGATAAGCAATTTTGGAGAAAGAGTTACTTTTTAATGTGGGTTGTTTCTCGTTGTCCCTTAATTTACATTCAGAGCGATTTAATAGGCCATTTGGAGAAAAAGGGATTTTTATTTGTCTTTACGTAACAGACCGTTCGGCTTTTACTTACTGTTCTGGGAAATACTCAGCCCAAAAATCAGAGCGAAACTTAATTCAATAAAATCAAGACCCCAAATCTTTAGCCACGCTTGGGACAACTATGTTAATAATTTGAACAAATATGTTAGAACTATCTTTCGTCCGCGACTTCGTACGCGCACATCCCATTTTTCTCGTTCCCGTAGGAATTTCGGGACGAAGTATATAAAACCTTCCTCTTGAATTACTCTGTATATTTATGAAAACCGCATTAAAATCTGTTGCGTACTTAAAACGTTTAAGCGTACAGACGGAAAAAGCGACTTTTTTATGTAAAGATCAAGGACTTTCGTGATCACAAAATCATGTTAGCTTCCTTTCCCATATCTTTTCTATGCAAAACTAAACATAGTTTAATGGTGGGTAATTCAATTGCTTGGTGAAATATACCGAAACTAGGCAGCCATATACATACGTACGATTGAGATTTCGACGCTTTTACGAGCCTGAGACACGCTATGTTAACCTTTACACTTTTGAAGGTTTCTACAAATATAATAGGGACCTATTAGGTACTTGGTATTTGGTTCAATATAAGTAACTAGCCAAATGTTTTATCTAAAGTTACTTGCCATATAACGTATTCTAGGATTTAAAAACTCGACTTAAGAGCGGCAATAGGTTCCAAAAGGATTAAAAGTAAATTAATAATATTATTAATTTGCTTTAACATCACCATAAACTACTATAACACCAAATGCCGGCCGGTAAATTCACTACAATTATAACCTAACTTCTAATGGAATAACTTTACAAGGGATCAATACACATAACATCTATACATAACCAGGCCCACTACTTCTAAAGTTACATAATAAACAACTTTTTTCCACTGAAAAGTTACAAAACCATTACAACTGCAATACGGGCGCGGAAGCAGCGCCATCTATCGACCGCCAAACATTCCCGAAGAACACGCCGCAAACCTTATTTTGCTAAAACTCACCGAATAATGTGTGAACCGGTAACTTTGAATGAGACAAATGTTTTATCACTCACTGTTGTTCGTCAGATTATTCACAAATATTCATAATCACTGGATAGTTCACTGTTTGTGCACGCGAGTGTACTTGTGGCTAGTAGTTGGTGTTCTGAGTACAGTGAGCGTCGCAGGGGCGGTAGTGGTGCGCAGCGGGCCGGCGGCGCGAGCTAACTGCCGCGGCGCGCCCCGCTTGCGCCCCCGGCATGCGCGCCATAACCTAACCCCGTTCCGAGTTTTCCGAGCCAAAGAGTATGCGAATGTCAAGATGTGGCACTGCTTTTAACTTTGGTTTTAGTACGCACAGTAAACACAAAACATAATATACATTTTATCAGTCGTTACTACACTGAATCTGAGTATATATATCAATCAAATTATTATTTCCAGCGTTTTAAAAGTGTCAAAATATTTTCCATAAATAAATAAGTTTTGCAAAACTCTAACCAATCTTTACTTTTTTTACAAACAAATACTAACAACCAAAGCTAATCTGACAACGCAAACACATGAAAATGTATTCCAAGTTTACATAATACAGACTAAGAGCTAAGCTGAGGTCTTCCATTCTTGAACATAACCGCCGCCGTCCGGAAAAACATTATGATAGGCCAGACGATATATTCCTCGGATGGCTTACGGAAGCCCTCATTGACCTAGAAAGCTCTAACTACACTTACGATATAGGCCAGGGTAGGTCCTAATGGATTTAGTTATCGAGGCAACTACGAGACAAAGTCAGGCTAGCGAGTTTAGAATAGGCCACATGACCGTTAAATTATGGCGTCCATTTTGAATTTGATAGCGCTTGTTTTGAATTTCAAAAACAGAATCTATATTGATGAAATCTTCGTGAGAATAGTGGTTTTGTTTATGGAATTTTCGAAGGACAGGTTGTATTTCTTTACGTATAAATATGACAGTTTGACGAATACATCTGTGTATTTAATAAGCTACTATTAAAATGAATAAGCTGCTAATGTATGACATTAGCAACGAGTAAAACATAGGTAACAAGGAGTACAACATACTTATATGCTAGTTTAATATACTAGGCACGGATAAAATTCTACAAACAAAACCTCTACTAGATTTCGAGAAATAACCTAAACGAAATGTGGCTCTATTTATTTTGGTATCCCCCTAAAATTAGCAACTGAGTAGGCACAACTAAAATAGACTACCTTTTTTTTGAGGATGGGAAATCGTGACTCCTTCCGCTCTGGGCGGAACAGAAGGGAGTGTCAGACTCTTACTGACTAAAACCCATCAGTGTTCCTTCTAATGCCCTTAGCGTTCCAGGGCTCGGTGAACAAATTCCGCAGCAAAATACTCTTTAAACTATATACTTTTGACTATATACGTTTTAAAATCTAATAATCCATAGATCAGTAACGAGCATCGCTGTAAGTGTGATCTTCAAGTCGATACAATAAGAGAAACCTGTCAAGTAATTCTATTAATGTCCCGCCAGTACATAAACAACGCAAACACCTACCTCGCACACTTGTTTATATAAACAAGAAGCGATATATTCTAATAGATTTAAATACATACTTGTTTTTAGATGTTTTCTAGACTGTTTTTCTGATATCTGAATAAGAATTTGTGTTGCTGGGGCGTTTGTGCGCCACTTCTTCCTAGGTATTACACCAGGAAGTGGTGACGGGCGCGCGTTTTGGGGAACTGACTTAAAAAGAAGAACAGAGTAAAAACCCAAATTTCAAATATTTTTTCTGTTACATTTTGTATAAATTATAACGTTCAAAAATCTCAGTCTAATTTCAATAAGTTAACCCTCTCAAGGACCGTAAGCCCCGATTGAGGCCAAATGTCTTTCAATTGTCTTGCGTGCTTGGTGCTTCACGGGTCAATTGAACTTTTGATTTTGTGAAACCCTACTTTCTGCTGGAAACCATTATTTTGACATTAAAGTACGGTTTGACTCGTTCTTAACTCAAAATACTCAATTCAGAAATATGTCCTATACCTACCTCCGAAGTCCTTACGTAAAAACACACTTTTACATTATAAACTGAGTTATAACAAGATAGGTTATTTCCCGTTACCCTCACTTACCCTGTGATACAAAGGAGTATATTTAATTTATCTATCTAAAGAAAATTGAACGAGAATCTTTTGTATTGTTAATGAATAAACTGATACAGATACATTTATAATGTAACATAAGTATCCTAACTTATAAATTCGAGTTTTTTTTCGCTTTCACGCCTTAATCGCTGAATTTGTGACGTGATAACGTCTTTTAAATCGATGAACGCCGGCTGCACGCACGAAAAACTGTAACGTTCGGCCTGAACCGAGCGTGCAAGCGAGAGTGCAGGACAAGCGATAAAGAGGCACGACCGGCCTAAGCGTTCGGCTTGTTTGTTAAGAATTCAATTGTTTTCTTATGACGTTATCACGTAAAACTATCCTCCGGTAACCGATTTTTTTTATGAATTTTGGTACAGATATAGATGGAACCCTGCACATGGTTATAGGCTACTTTAACCCGAGCGAATCCGCGGGCAAATGCCAGTGCGGCCAATTTGGAGTGTATTCAATAGCCTACACGTTTTGCTATAGTACCTACACACGCACGATGACGTAGTGCTTAGTGAAACAAAGTTTTTACTAACATTGGCTTAAGTTTCTATACACTAACACAATCTGTATTATTTTATATATGTTATTATGTAAGATAAATGGATGGGCCAAAGTAACCTGTAAATAAGGTGACTAATTATTTATTATAGTTAATGTTGTACAAAGTAAAACAAATATCTCAATCTTGTTTTCTCATTGTTCTTTAGCTAATATGTATTTAGATTATTCTGGAGGTGTATTCAGGAGTTCTTCTGGCCTTGACAGCAATGGTAGCATTTAATATGAATGCAATGCGACGGTGTGGTTGTCAGCTACAATGTTCACGAGAACAGTATTGTAAAAGTATTCACTGTATTTGCACGGAAACATTGCTCGGGTTTTTATTTATGAGGACGTCTATACTAATATTATAAAGAGATAAAGTTTGTGAGTTTGTGAGGTTGTAGGGGGTAACCTGGCAGAGGTACCTCCCGTACCTCTGCCAGGCTTGTGGAATTTGTTCGAAAGATAGATAGATAGATAAAACATTTATTCAGTGCAACACAATAAGACACAACACAAAAGCATGATTGAAAGAGCCATCGCGGCCCTGGAACGCAAAGGGTATTAAGAGGAACACGGATGGGTTTTAGTCAGTAAGAGTCTGACACTCCCTTCTGCTTCGCCCAGAGCATGAGGAGTCATTTGATGATTTCCCATCCATGAAAATGGGGTAATCTCTGGATCTAATGGACCGATTTTGAAAATTATTTTACTAATAGAAAGCCACGTTATTTTTGAGTGTCATCCTTACTAATATTATAAATGCGAAACTAACTCTGTCTGTCTGTCTGTCGCGCTTTCACGCCAAAACTACTGAACCGATTTAAATGAAATTTGGAACACAGATAGTCTAGAGCCTGAGAAAGGACATAGGCTACTTTTTATCCCGGGAGTATGTTCTCTAGGGAATACGCGGGCGAAGCCGCTGGCAAAAGCTAGTAGGGTATATATTGAGCCGAAAAATACCGCCCAACGAAGTGGGCACAGATCATATAGTTTTGTAATAAACTGGCAAATTTAACCTTAGGTTTTCCGAGTTTACCTTCATGGATTTTGATAGTTTCGAAAAATCTATTTGCCACTCTGCCTAGTCTGTTCCCAACTATTTTGGAGCCGTCTTCCAGCATATACGGGTGCAGCTGAATACCAGTATTTTACATGAAACGACTACCTGACCTCCACATTCCAGTAACTCATTCCCTATGTGAAACTGGTGTCAAATTTTCCGATTTCTGACTAATGACTATGATCATCAAATGACGGCCTGGATCAGACTTTACGTACTTTCCGAGGCACGGGGGAGTCTTGGCAAGCGCCATTTAACCTCAATGATCATCCCGTTCAGCTATTCTTATTTATCCACAAGCATTTATTATAGTTTTCGAACAAACGTTCCTTAATTTTCATTTGTAACTTTATAAGATGGCCGCTTCAATCTCCCTGAAAAGTAATCTCTCTGGCCAGGCTCCAGGTAAGCCTAACGGAAAATATCCCAATACGTCTTTACAAAACGAACGCCTTACATTCAGCGTATAAATGGCGGCTGGTCCCCAAGACTACGCGTTATTTATGGACCATTGGACAGTTATCCCTTCCTGAGTGAGGTTATCAGAAGACATTATCCCTCCAACGCATTGATACGTATAACTTGGTGATATATCTTGAATTTCCACAAGATTTATGCCTTGACAAAAATGGCCTTTATATGTTTTTACAGAGCTTTATGGGATCCAGGACCCTCGGTATTTAGAAAAAGATATTCACCATGTTACTGTGTAAACACACTCTCCTTAACAGAAAAATTTTCATGTCCTCTTATACGCTCAAAACCGGTTGCAGAGCGCAAAACAAACTAACAATAATTACGCCATAAAGTTCATAAGCATAAAGATATTCATGTACACCCGCGATATCTTAATGGATAAATCGAATTAGCATACTAATTCCGGAATTAAAGAAAAACAGAGTGTATGAGCTCTGTGCTCGCGTTAATTTTAAGAGACGAGGAAAATTGGGTCGCTTTGGTCTTCTGTAGAATTAGCACTTCGTTGAAATTAAGACCAAAGGCAGGGTATTTGCATCTTTATGTGAAGAATAACAATTTTTTCTGGTATTTTACAAGGTGTTTTTCCTTATATGCTTTCTTTATCGAGTACTCGTGTTATTATCATTTCCTTTTCCACGTGTAACTTCACAGAACAACAGCCGACTTCGTCTAAGTTAAGAACATTCAGTGCTAAAAACTTGTTCTTGACTCGTGCTAAGACGGTTCAGTTAACTATTCATTTTAACCCCTACTATCTTTCTGATTCTAACTACAAAGAAAACAAAGCTTCAAGAACATTATCTTTAATTAAAACAATCTTCTGTGAAGAAAGTTTTCAGGGGGCCAGGTATTGTTTTGAATCTGCAAACAGAAGATACTAATGTTACTATAACAAATAACAAGGCAAGCATGTAGAAAATTCGACACTCGCTTTGAATAAAATTATTTCGGTAAACGAATATTGTTCTACTTCAGATTTAAAGCCTCTTTCATAACAAAGAGATGTGAATTTCATACCAAGTTTGTCTTAGAATTTATGAGAAACCGCCTCAGTTATGACGTTAACATTTTTGTATAACAATATTAAGATAAGCAACGAATACACAAGAGAAATATAAGGGAATATTCGAGCTATAAAAAGAAATCAATGTTATCAAGGAAAGGACTATTGTCGTAAAACTGAACGAAAAATATTGATGACCGACATATTAGGTCCTTCAGCGTCATCGCTTTGATGCTAGCCAGTTCGAGAATAGGCCCCGGGAGAAATTGGATTTTCAACATCTTCCCGCGATAAAACATCACATCCCTCTCGCCGGGGTGGAAAGAGAGCGCGAAAAAACCGCTAGACTTATTTTATTATTCCTACCCTCTGTTAGGGACATTCAAATAGGGACGTACGTTCGGTTGACTCAGTTGAACGCTGCTCTGAGATTTGCTAACTTATAAACAGCTATATACACTAGGGAGGAGATAGGGCTCGCGTACCACCTGCCTTTGACAATTTTCTTACGTTTCAAAGTTTAATATAATAAATGTCTTCAGACACGAGTGTTGCCTACATTTTATAGATTAATGAAATGACCTTAGAGACAGTTTATAACCAGAAGGCTATTTAGGGACACAAGTCTAAAAGAATGCTTTCAAAGTTAGAGTAGATGGATTTTGTGGGTCTCTAAAGTATTTACCGCTGCGAGACCGAGCCTAGTAAGGCAAAAAGTTTTAGAACATTACCCAGAATTGCCTATCTAATGCCGAAATGCCGACCAAGCCTTTAGCAACGGTCTACGAATGTATACTGAACCGATTATCCTGATTGGCTGACTCATCAGAGCTCAAGTCAAACTTGGGAAGTGAAACACAGAGTTTCGGGAAAGATATTATTGTAACGGACGGACTATGCCGTGGGGAAATCGGAAACTGTTCTCCCGAATTCAAGCAAACAGACTGATTTCAATATTCAAATAGGTTGCATTTACCCCAGTTGCATCTCCTTTGTAGTCAGAGAACGTTCTATCGCAATATTTCGACTCCAAAGGCTTAGGATTGTTACGGTCGAAACTGGTCTTAAAGTTTTCAAAATCGGAGTTATCCGGTGATAAATGACGAGTGTGAAGCGATGAAGTCGTCGAGAAGACGGCAAAAACATTGCAGTTGCATCGCGCCGCGCAAGATGGATGATACTACGCGATGGCGCGACAGGGACTGAGCGCGGTGTCGAACTGCCTCGTCATTGTGTTGGATGGCTCTTCTGCTTGGATTTTAACATTGTTATGGGTTTATGTTTTTATGTTTTCGTAGCTCTACTGGGAGCTATGAAAGCTCTACTTTGAAAGGAAATTCCAAAATCACTAATTAAATTGTGTAGGAAATGTCGCGTCGTACTTATATTTCATACAAAAAAAAATTCCGATAAAACAAAGACGATCACATGATCTCTAAGTGCCAATACTACAAATTTTTCTGCAACTTACGCATTCGCATGTCAGTCGCAATCTGTAAAAAAGGTATGGAAATTGAGGCTTTTTTGACAAATTGCGACTAAGATCCGAATGTGAACGTTGTTTAAAAATTAGTAGAATTGGTCTTGGCTGTTCATACTATGCTTCTACAACTTCTTAAATCCTAGCATTTTTTTCACTAATTACGTCACGACTTCCTCCGGCACGTCCACGCGCCAGAAAGTTTACCGCATCAATCAATACACTTCAGAGTAAGTTTGCGTCCCTACCCATTCATACACAACACCTAAATATGTAATGTACAAAACGCCATACTCTCCCGGCACGCATTTACAGCCAGCCTCCAAACGAGATGATCATCTGTGCCATAAAATCCGCATTACGGAGGACGGAAGGGATTATACTCTTCACGTTATGTTTCAATTTTGCAAGCGTCGTAAATAAAGTTAAGCAACAATCTTTTAGGAGGATGCAGCCCTTAACCTTCCGATATTTGCTCTCGTCGGCAGAAATCCAATAAAATACTGAGGTAACAGCGGCCATTAGCGTTTTTGTTGAAAGTGCCCAGAGTGCCACCTGTCTCCAAATACCCACTTTTATTTCAATAAATAAATCTGCTCGTTTTAGATGTTCGCTGACTTTTTTAGATTGCTATCCGAGGTTTGTTTCAGATGAGGTAAGATAAATTACAATGGAAAATGTAATTATTTTCTGTAAGTCGAAAATAGAAACTTCATTTAGCGTTTCGTTACTTCGATATTCTTATGCGAGACATAAATAAAGGCCGCATTTTTAAGGTTCCGTGCCCATAAGGTAACCAACGGAACCCTATTACTAAGTTTCCGATGTCCGTTCCTCTGTCTGTCAGAGGGCTGTATCTCAAAACCGTAACAGATAAGACTGAAATTTTCACATAGTGTGTATTTGCCGCTATTACAACAAATACATAAAAAACTTTCAGTAATTTTTTTTCGGTTTTTGGTAAGGAACCCTTCGTGTGAGAGTCCGACTCGCACTTGGCCAGTTTTTTTTAACAAATAGTACTTACGATAAAGGAACAATAATAAAAAAACATTTCCACTGTGAAGCAGCCTTAGATTAGGTAGAAAATGAAGAGGCATAAAGCAGGCCTGAGCCCCTCGTTGACACAGAGATTCTGAGAAAGAAGCAGACAGATAAACAAGACGGTAATCTCCATAAAGACTCCACAAAGCGTTGTAAATTCACTGATTGTTCCACTGGACAGCTCGTAATTTCATTTATTTAGCATTTTATTGAACAAGTGTTTTGGACTTGGTTGTATTTCACTTATAACAACGTTTTATATGGCTTTTTTATCTTAAGCTGAGACTCGCAGCTTAATGTTTTCAAACCTGGAGAGGCTACTCTCTAAGCCCGAAGTCCGTAGTTTCGGGCTTAGTTGCGGGTGTGTTCCACTCCGTATCACTCCGACTTACGATTAGTCCCGAACCCGAACTAAGAATGAATGACAACAAGATTCGACAGTAACTGTCAAATCGTGTTGTCTACTCTTAATGTCTGTAACTGTCAATTCTTAGTGGTTAGGTGATACGGAGTAGAATACGCCCGCAACTAAGCCCGAAACTACGGTCTTCGGGCTTAGAGAGTAGCCCCCCAGATTTGAGAGAAGAACCTTCGCGTAAACTAATAAACGAAATGAATAGGTAATCACGATGATTTACACGGAATTGCAATTTAATCTCGCATAAGAAAGATCAGCTTCCGTAGAAGTAAAGCAATCTTCCGGCAACTTAAAAATGGTTCAATTTTCAACTGTCGCACCGACTTCAAAGCTCTGAAGTTTAACGGTTTTACGGCCGGACGGCCAGACAAACTTTCAGTCCACTGCATCGACTAACCATATACCTTCTTACATTCACACGAATATGGTACTTATTCTGAAGAGCATACAACTTTTTTGTGTTCGAAACTTGTAAAGTTTTCTTACATTAGAAGGGTTCAAAGTGCCCGGCTGACTCTTGAGTATTTTATTTTTATATAAGTAGCCAAGCTAAAGTTTCCGCCCGGTCTAATTGAATCTACCTTGAAGCAACAGCAGTCAATCTTTTTATGTACAGCAAGGCTGAAAATGAAAAGGGAATACAAAATTAGAAATGTTTTACTGGTGAACGAAAGCCGAACGAGTTACTCGGAAAGATTTGTTTATTAATTTCGACAAGATAGACACTCGAGAAGTTCAGAAAGACCTTAATAATTATAATCTCCGTTGTAACAGCCTGTTGATTTTCTAAATAGAATCTCTCTTGAAACAATAATCTTGAATTATCTCGCCACTTTATTTGAGATTTACACTTTGATATTAAGTGAAAGGTTGGAACTGAGTATTTGCAAGTCAAGGTTACCTCGAACTGAAATTACTCAGACCAATTGAATGCGTATAAAAACGTAGACGTGATTCTATACATAATATTCAATACTTTAATGGACTCAATCAAGATGGCCGCCAAATGATTCACTGAGCGTTTCGACGCAAACATCCCAAAAACTGGGATGATCCAAAAAGTTAGGATCCACTAGTACTTTCGCCTCAAATAGTTGAAGTTCCTCAGTTAGGCGTTCTGCGAGTACTTGCTACATAGTTACTAATGAAGTAACTTTGACAGTTACTCTGCTCAATGTATTATAGTGTCGTTACGTTGGTATTATACTACAACTACTTCTGCTATTATTTGTCCCTGCAAAGGTTGACTGGTACAGAATGCCTATGGATTTAAGTCCGCCTGTATACATTTGTGAGCGTAAAGTTATAAATAAATAAATAAATAAACTACCTACCCTCATTTAATTTATTTATTACAAAGCTTAGCTTTGCTGAGCATTTCACAGGATTACTTTGGTGGGATATGCAGCCACGTCCACCTGTGTTCCAGTAACAATATCTTGCGATCAATATAATGTCAGGTGCAGCGAGTGTCGTAAGACAATATTCTAAGAGTGAAGCTTCTAATTGGTAGCAGTCTATTCGAGAAGACTGCATTCAACAAACGACTTTAAAAGCTTTATATTTTAATTTTGCTTTTCTGTGGAGTAGATTGTCATTTATTTTCTTCCACTATATATTCAGAAATATTGGTTCTATTATGTTTAACCTATATTATTTGACAAACACTCTAGTCCTTTCTTTATCCTCTATTTGAAACGATTCCAGGCAGCCAGACACGATTCGTGACCCAATCCTACATATACGTTTAGGAAATCCAATAACCCGGAAAATATATGTGAACTCCGGATATTTCAAATTCATTATCGGGTACAACGGATTCGAATGAGAAATATGGCTCTTACACAATCGGATGAAAATATCTCGGGATTCTAGAAAATTCTAATAAACGAGTAAATAGGTATTTTCCTGAAATTGCGTATCGAATGAATGATTAAGGCCCAGCTCGCAGACAATTTCGGAACAGGTTCCAGAAAATTGCTACAATATAACTGAAAATAGGAATAGACTAGGTTTTATTACACAATTTGACCTTGTGACGGTATTGAGCACGTTTTGTGTTCGACTTGATGTATTTCTGATTTGACTATTTATATATTCGAGCTCCAGGATTATATTTGACATTTAGAGTAAGTACACCAACGCGAAAACAACACGACGCCTAAATTACCTAATTTGGATAACTTTACCTAGCTCCTGTAAACTTTTGTTAGTGGTGAGCGGCTATCCAATTTAAACAGCCTATTTCTATTTTATACTTACAAGATTAAAATTGAGATAGGCATGTCCCAATACTCAGCCCACGCTCCAAGGTAATTATCGTAACGAAATTATCTTTATGAAAAGAATGGTGACTGCCCTACCTTTGGCACATAGTAACCCACTTCTGATAAGCACATATAAAACGTTTCTAAGTGGCACATGGCACCACATAAGTTATACGTCAGAGCTGCCGATTGAAATGGCATTCTTGCATACGAGGAGTGGGCCACGCGGCACGCCACATACGTTCACGCTATTAGGGGTATCGACCCTTGATGGGGCAAAGTATCGATGGGTATACAGAACTAATTGACATGGGTTCGCTTGGTTAAACATTCAAATACAAGAAGAAAGAGGTTACATTAAGAAAGCAAAGCTTTAGCATCATTAAATTATACAGCAGAGTATAGACTTTATCAGATATTTTATATATAAGGACAGCGTCGTTCTACGGAAAACCCCGCTTACTATGGCAATAGGTACGTATTCGCATACCGTGTCAAAATGTCAACCTGCCAAATGTAACAAAGATTTTTGCAAACTGTTTAATAGTTTCCGTCAAAAGGTTAATAATTGAACGTGGCTGTTACCTGCATCCTCGACAAATTTTTGACGTTTAATCGGTCTCGGTTAAGGCAATAACAGGCAATTTAACTGAAATTATCTCATTTAATACAAAGACACAGCTATCTATCTAGCTTATTTACTCTCACTGCTGAGCAGTTTCCCAGTTTTGTGGAAATGGGACTCCCTTTTCCACACAACTCTGTCCTTTGCTAGCCAAAAAAAAACATAATTAAATACCAGAAGACAGCACTGACGACCAAGGAAGATTTTCTTGTATGATGTAAAGTTTTGAATTATTGGCGTATTTTCGACGAGCTCGACTTCTACCGAAAAGCCACATGACATGAGTTTTTGTACCGTATGGATTTGCAGGCAGCAACGCTTGTACAACAGAGGTTCAGGGAGCAACGTTCAAAATACCAATTTGAGTGTTTCAATTGGAAAAGTCGTATATGTTCGATACGATTAGATTAGGTCCTTCCTACAACGCTGCAAAGCTGAACCCAGGAACACAAAAAGCGATTAAATAGAACGCCTTCGATCCATTATACAGCGTATCACATCGGAAAACGATCAACCGACTTATTAAGCTGACTAACAGAATATTAATCGCCTTGACTTAATAGAGGAAAACTATTCTGTAGCCGTGTTAATATTGGGCGTTGGTGATTGAGTTCCACGACGCGTACCAATCAAAACGGAACCTATTATTAGGTTAGATTGGCTCCCGATATACTTTTAGCTTAACTTAAAAGGTCAGATGTACCTTTTTAACTGAGACGGTTATAATTATACTTTGAACATGTTATCACACCGCCAGTTTTTTTTTTGGATTTTCGCTCTTTATGAAATGAAAATCCTTATAATACAAAATTCTTCCGTTACTGAGTGAGTGAGTGACTGACAGGCAACGCACAGCCGAAACTACTGGTTGTAGGAAGCTGAAATTTGGCATGTAGGTTCCTTGGGGAGTGTAGGGGAGCACTAAGAGAGGATTTTCCGAAATTCCTACGAGCACGGGAAAAAACGGGATATGCCTGTATGAAGTCGCGGGCAAAAGCTAGTAGCTACTTATTTATATTCGTATGGCCTTTAAATAGTTATTATTAAAGCCAACTCTTTGGACTACCATAGGCGTTAGTAGTTCCTAAATCATCAAACCCTGGCTTTTTTACTATTTAAGGTCAACCCTTCTGGTATTTTTACACCACTCTCGGCGATTTTGCGTAATTTCTGGCATTAAGCCTATCGTCAATATACCATTGTTGATTGCCCTTGTTCAGGTAGTCGGTGGAAAAGTGGGCCTTAAGGCCTTAATGGCCAAGACCGCTTTGGTCATATGGTCTTATCTACAGCGCGTTACGTGACCAAATCATAACAGGCGGTTTTCTATCATATTTTTCATGTTAGTTCCACATGGCGATAGATGCGAGACGCAGGACCAGTTGTTGTGGCGACACTTGGGGGAGGCCTATGTCCAGCAGTGGACGTCTTTCGACTGATATGATGATGATGAGTTCTTATAACCACTAAAATCTAAAATCATCATCATAACAGCCGAAAAACGTCCACTACTGGACATAGGCCTCCCCCAGAAGGGGGGGTTTGCCATAATCGCCACGTTTGGCAGGCGGGTTGGCGATCGCATTGTATGGTGTTGCGTTTTACAGAGAACGCTGCTGCCCATTCTCTGGCGAGTCCCTTAGTCACCTCTTACGACACCCACGGGAAGTGATGGGATGGTATTATTCTTTTATGGCACCATACGGCACCGGCCGACACTATAAATCTAAAATAAAACATCTTTATTCTGCACGAAGTATCAAATACCTATGCACGAAGTATCAAATACCTAAGCTGCTGTAAGGACTCCGCGACAGGTGTAACGTTAACTTTACTTTAAGTATTTTTCAATACAAGTTGCAGCAGCAAAACATAACGCCGAGTTGTCTTCGCTACAGAAACCGAGTCTGGCTAATGGGGCAACAGCCGCCTTTTCTAGGGAAATGTTTACCATTAAAAATAACTGTTTATACGTCCAACCACTCCAACCCTGTATTACAAGAGGTTTCATATGAGAAAAGACATTTCTATAGTCATACCAATTATTCAGATTTGGTAATGAAACAAATAAATGTGCTATTTACGCACTTTCTTTCTTACTCCACTCAAAGTTAAAGCTTTATTGCTTAGTCAACGAAGTGGATTAAAATGTTGAAAAAAGCAGATCTATCTACCAAGACAAGACAGATTTACATAAGCACACGAAAAAACCAATACCTACCTAAGAAGATTTTCTCAACCCTTTATCGAAACTTGATTGAATTTATCTTGGCAAGCATAATCTTTCAGAGGGTTAAGGTCACCGACCCTGTAAGGTGATGACACCAACCTCAGTCCACACTAAGAAAAGTAAATGAGTAACTAGGGTGGATCTTTATTTACGATCAACTTCATATTACTACGCTAATTAATTTTGGGGTCGCCACCCTACGGTTTGACATAAAACTTGATACCGGGAACATTGTTAACGGATTATAATAAGTTAGTAACATTTTAGGATAAATAAGAAAGTTGCGAGTGGTTTTATTTTTTGCTTTTATTATTTTTGACTGCCTGTAAGGTATAAATCTAGAACTAACATCCTAAACTAAATGTTCTGACATTTAGTTTAGTATTTTAGAATTAATTGGTAAAGCCTACTGTACGTTTAAATAGACTCCAAAGCCTGACTGTAATTATATCTAAATTACTTCTAAAGGATCAAAGGGTATATTATGTTAGTCTATGAAAATTACGCTATTATATTGGCAAAGATGCGTTAGAAAACATATACGAATAGGCATAGTTATAGGAATTGTATGTGTTATGGCTTGTAACTATGCCAATGACCTTGTGCATATAAACGGAGCTAACTACTCCTCTACGCGCCACTCCGCTACCTGCATTTTTAATTTATTATAAAAAATAATACATATTTTAAAAAAGTAACAAACCCAAATTATTTTCGTTTTTATTGCAAAGCAAAAGATATTTTTTTTAGTCTTGTTTAAAAATGAAGGAGTAAAATGATTTCATCTCAACGATTTGGAGGTGATTTGGTGATATTTTTTCTTATTATGTGATACCGATACATAAATTCTGACTAAACCAAATTACGTATCATATCATGTAGATTACTACCTATTTTTTTTTCAGATGTAATTTCTTAGTAAATACCGACGAAAAGTTGCTTCATCTGTACGCTGTTTTTAAGCATTTCTCGAGAGAGCAGCCAAGGTAATTCACCCATAGACATTTCCAATAACAAACCTGCAGGAACTCTAAAAGTATGTGCATAATATTATACAAAAGCAAAATGTCAGCACAGATTGCGACCCATGTTATCAGAAACACGATGAATAAGTACATAAAGTTGGCGTCGTATCTAAGTTACATGTTTAAATATGCAAGGAACAGGTAAAGTTAGTGGATATGCCTCGCTAACTCTGATGTTTTCATAGTACATTGTTGTTTAGTACCTGGGAAATTTCCCAGGACCTATAAGATGCCTAACATGTGCCTGTTTTGATAATTTTCCACTTACATGACTAATGCTCAAGATCAGGGTCGCATTGATTATGGAAATACTATGTTTATGGTCATCACGAGTGCAGCTTTAACCCATTTCAATTGACCTATTAAGGTACCCACGATTATCACAGGTGATCTACAAGATAGGCAAGAAAAACATCACTTAATTACCTAAACGAAATACTTGAAAGAAATTGATAAAAAATGAGAAGGTACTTTCCGACATTAGCAGTTGTATTTTTTGTATATTGTTTATTCGGGTCTGCCGCATAAAATATACAATTTTAGGCAGCCCAATGCTAATATCGTTTGTTACCGAAACCTCTCCAAACATTGCCAAAACATCTATCATATCAGTACGTGGGTAGAAAGCTTCATAAATGCGTGGGCGGCGCTACAGAAAGTTACCCGGCCTCTTATCTAATTCAATGATACAATTTACCTAGCTATTTTATTCGTAAAAATATATAATCTCTGAAGGAAAAAGCTAAGAATATCATAGACACAAAATTAAAACGAAACTGCCAAATACAACCATTATTGAATGAGAGGAAGAGAGAGAGAGAGAGGGAGGCAGAAAAATTAAATACTGCCACTAACTGAAATACTTTTCAGTAGGTACCCAAATACGTACACATACACAACTACCTACGCATGCTTCACTAACTTGTCTTTATCGAGACAAGCGATTACAGACAAAGGTCGATTCACAAAATCTTGGCTTAGACCCCAGGGTCGTGGCACGTGGCCATGCTATTACGAAAACCAAATTAATACCAAATACACTGCAATGCGAAACCAGATGAGCGATAAAATATGGAGTATCTTACTTACTACTTTTCTATTTTATTATAAATGCCAAAGTTTGGATGTATGGATGTTTTTTTACTCTTTAACGCCGGAACGATTGAATGGATCTGAAGAGAGATCTGGAGATAGATTTTAGTCTGGAATAATATATACGCTACTTTTTATCCCGGGAGTTTGTCCATTGGTATACATTCCGATATTCACGCGGGCAAAGTTGCTAGCAGAAGCTATTATTAAAATATTTACATCTTCATTATTATAATGTTTTCATAAGAGGGTTAACCCCATTAAGTGCATCGGTCACCGACCCCGGATAAATTCAAACAGGTAGCGTGTGCCGCCGGGAGTTTCATCAGATTATCTGCGTACGTGTAACATGGCGATTCTCAACATTGCGGTGATGAAAGCATATTCGTAGAAGCGTCAATAATGTGTTTGAGACATCTTAAAGTATCTGGAACTTAATGTGAATTCTAAAAGTAGTTCGGGTCGTTGGCGGCCTACAGTAATATTTTGTAAGCAAAGAAGACTAAAAACTTTAATTATGTATAAATACAAGTAAAAAGAAAATCGACTGAAAATTGGCAAAAATCTAGCATATATTTTTCCGAAAGCGTAACACGTTGGGCGCCATTTAAAAGTCGAAACAAATCTAATGTTTTACAACCTTGCATTGTAACATAGCGCTTTTCCGATCAATATAGTGCCAATTGCAATACAATGCTGTAGTCAAAGATAGGACTTTTATTTAACATCTAAACACCTAACATGTTGGGCGCCATTTTGGCATTCGTATTTTGCAAACTTGTTTTATGTAGGAAGTGATGGAACTGACAATACCATAGTATTGCGAATTGATGCCAGATATAGCAAACAGCTTCCATAAAAGCTAAAAAATGCAAACTCGTAAGCTATATTATCAGCAATATTAATGTTACTTAAATTAGTCATTTGAAAAATAATGCGCCAATAATACAAAACTTTACATCATATAAGAAAAATCGTTAATCTTTAACATGTTAAACAGATCTAAAAAAGAAACGAAAGAGGCTAAATAAAACGATAAAACTGTTTGACAACCAGTGCCATAATCAGTAATCAACTTCGCCCTTTTTTCCCGGCTCGATAAAATGGAGGTTGGGGTAAATCTGACACCGGCTGGGTAAAATTTTAAATCAACCTCGTTTTTTATCTAAACGTGTTAGACATCGAACGGGAGGCAATATTTAGGTAATTTATAAATGCTCGTTTTTTCTGGACTTTTTCTATGTTTTATTTAAAGCTGTATATTCTCCCCTGGATTTGTCAAGGGTGGGTAATGATGTTTAACCACCCCTTGTGGTTTCCGAGGTTCTTGAGTGAAAAGCCCATTAAAGTTTGCTTGGCGACACACGGAAGAAAGCGTTTCAAAAAGGACGCTTTTAGTTGTTGGTATATTTCTACACATTACTTGACATAAAACATTTTGAATGTTCACTTAATTTTCCAGGAAACAAATAAAAGCTACGCTCTATAGCTTTCAGAGGCAACTTGGGTAACTCATCAATATGAAACCTCAATTTCACGTTACCATGGATTTTTTCAAATGTTAATTTCCGGTGAAAGTCCGAGATTAATATGGATTCTGATCTTATTCATTTTCATTTATTTACGATGGTAATAAAATATTGTTGACTGAAGCTTACTGGGACATAAATAATTTGGTTCAAGTTATTATTTAAATATTTCCCGAGCAGATCAATAAACGTATCAAAATCTATAATATCTTTTCTATTATAGATATTACCAATTGGCATTATTAAGTTTCTTGCTAGAAGGTATTCAGCCTTTTGGTGATAAAATAATTAATTTTCCGCTTTAGAATTAAAACTGCAAAGTACTGGCTGGACGAAAAAAAAAAAATTTTAATATGGAATTAGGAATTTCCGCGGGCGTATTTAAATACGCGGTAAAAGGAACTAGTATGGGTGCGGAGAACTTTTCAACTCAAACAGCGACCAACTTTGGTGGGAAGCACTCGCGTTGCGGCGAGCTCGTTGAGTTAATTTAAACCGGCCGTGTTTTCCGATAAATATGTAATGCAGTAATACAGGTATTTACAGGAATGTCGTTTGCCTTCAGGGTGAAATGTCTGCCTGTGTTATTGTATTGACACGAAGGAATTCCTGAAGGAGAAAAGATTATTTTACAACAAAAAAATGGCCTATCTATATACAGTCCCAGTCTTCCAAAAGATCACAAAAAAAATCAAATTCATAGCGCAATGAAGCGAACTCCAAGAAATGTGTCTAATCCAACGACACATTAATAAAAGATTAGGCAACAAATAGATTAAACCTAACAAAACATTACGCCCCTAACTGTAAACGTACTTAACATTGACACAAAACCATCGACATTTCTATTTTTACATGCCGCAACCAGGCAAGGGCAGAAAACCAAAGCCTCATTTACAACGAGCTATCCGAACGCCCCGGGCGAAGGCGCGAACGTCGGGCCACGCGACCGCTGCAGTAGCGGCGGCGGCGGCGTGACGTCACGCGCGATCAATGGAACTGACGTCGAAGCTGGCACCCGGCCCCCGCGCCCCGCCGGCCCGGGCGCACCCCTCCAGCATGCCGGGGCTGCCGGCTGCCAGCCTCGAATGGGACGCGACAGGAATTTATTGTACTGTTAATTAAGTTTATTGATACGAGGGTATTTCAAAACTTCGCACTCGAATTAATAAAAAAGCAGTTTTTTTTTTCTGTTTTCCATAGTTACGTAAGGTGTACGTGCAAGCGACGAGGCTGTGGTTATTTTAAGCCGACAAGGAGAAAGGTTAATCTGGGTGCGACACTCGTAACTACTTAATTGGTGCGGTAGTTGTAGATTACCTCTACCTGCGTAGTCGTACACATACATATTTTATGCGTTATTCTCAACCCCTGAGCTGTTTTGTGTGCTTAACAAAATCCTGCCATAACACACAAGTATTCTATTCTCACTAAGCTTTTCTCGATGAATAACTAAAGATTTGAAACGTATTTTTGCAACTAAATCAATCTTTCGGAAAATCTTTTGGACGTATACGCATTTCACAACTAAGCGATTCAGGAAATTTGACTGTTCATACTTCGTGTAATTTCTCTGATCTTTATCATTACAATGACGTTATAATCCGCTCGCAATAAACAAAACAACCGTAACACAATACGATCAGACCATTAAAAGTTAATGATCGGAATCAATAGGCGGCCCATCAGCCTTAAAAACCAGCATTCGTACTAAGCTAAATTGACGCCAACATAACAACGATGAAACATAAGCCTCACGTATTTGAGTGGAAATTGGAAAACAATGAACGAAATAAAATGCCCCTACGCATAAACCCTAAACACAATTGACAGGACTAAAGAAGCTTAACTTTCAGAAATGAGTGGAACGAGTTACGAACATCTCGAGAACTAACATACACAAATGTTACGTGGGTATTTCGTAGAAAATTTCGAAAAATAAAACAACAAATACCCTTTGGCAATAGGAAACCCTCAAAACATGTAGAAAACCTCTTCATCGGGCCCAAAAAAAAAGGTTGGCTTTAGATCCTTGTCAAACAAAACCCAACCTATTTGTTGTAAGAACCCCAAATATTTTTCACAACTGCCTATAGACCGGAATACTTTTACAGCAAATGGTTGAGAATGCTAAATTACAGGGTGTTGAATGAAAACGTCTGAATTTGCAACAGGAGAAACAGTGTCTCGTTTTCCGGAATTAAAGCTTCATATAATTTGCGTTTCTATAATGAGAACTTCCCTCTGCCACCCCTTCCTACCTCCGTGGGAGATTTTACGTGGTACTGGCAGGCGTTCTGAGTCCCCACTTCAGGCATTGCTCAGTCTAGTCTTGTATTCAATATACTACTATTATAAGTGGCGCAGGGCGTATGTTCCATGTAGATTTAATACACATGTGTAACGAAATGGATAAATAAGCACTTATGAGGTTTTGGCGCATATATTTGGCACAGAATATCTGCACCATTTTTCGAAACAAAAATATTCACTACTAAAAAACGATATGTTGAACAATTTTAAGTCCGCAAGCCAAAAAGAATGTTAGGTACTTAACTAACATTCTTTTTGGCAAGAACCGAAAACATTTTAATCGCAGTGGCTAATTTCCGTTAATTCCAAGTTTACCCTGAACAATTTCCTGTTCTTTATTGTAACGTCCAACTTTTCAGGAAAAGTTAAATGGTTAACAGGGTTTTCTCAAGACTTTGAATCTTACAAAGATTGCAAAATATCCGTCTCCAACTCTATTATGAACAAGGTTTTCGAGAAACCACAACTAACAGGAAATCTCTTGAAAAATTACATGCATTAACAGCATGAAAAGGTAAACATGACAATGCGTCTTATTACGGACTTAGCGGGCCATAATGGCAGGAAATGATGCAGAAGCAAATATTACAGGTCGGTTACTAATTAGATAAATATCAGTGACTGTTATTTTCATCGTTCGACACACAAACTAGTAACGGTACCATCAGATAAGCCTCCTGCAGTGATTCAGTGCGCAAATATGCGCTCGCTGTATCCGGACATTATTTGAGTGGAGGCTGCCACATTTTATTATGAATGTAGGGCAGGATATTATCGTGATCACGACTTCATATTAGAGGGGCTGCGGCCATTCGTAAGGATAACGAACGTAAGGTTATGCGGGAGGTTGCTACTGATTACCTGGTGGATTCATTATTGTTACATCTCCTTTGTTCCTGTATTCGTCTAATTTCGTATTAATACCGCTCGATAACCCCATCTTTCACAATTTAACCTAACTATCGCAAGATCTTCAATAAGCAATATAGTTGCCTAGAAATTTTACTCAAATTGTAAAGGAGAACGCAACTACTTACAAGCTTACACGTAAACTGCATTAGCTGACGTCTTTGTCTAGTTGGAAACTGAAAACAGGGTTCATTGGCCATCCTGAGAAGGTTGGAAGGAGTAAGGCCGAAGTGTGTACGAAATCTATAGGAACATGAATATTTTGTAGATTCTTTTACCGAGCTACAATACTTTTCAAACAAAATGGTCTATGTTAAAAATCGTTGATGTCTAAATAAATCAAAGCATATCCCACTCGAAAAGTCTAAACGAAAATCAATATTGGAGCTGAAAAGTTTTCTATTTCAAAGAAAGAAGTCTACATTCTTCACGTTTCAAATATATGAGAGCTATTCGTTTGGATGACCCGACTGTATGCAAGGATCGTATGCTTCGGTACATCATTTGAGTTTGCAGTTTTGCACAGATGTTTGTTGTTAGACGTTTGAACCCCCTGTATCTTCTGTGCGACTGCACACCTAACTTATCAATCTAGCGTGGCTCCTACAACTTCAAGACAACGAGTAGGATGACTCTCAGACACCGAACTTCTAGAAACTTCGTTGAGAAGGGTTTTCGCGTGTTCCTTTTGAGTGCCACCCACAGGAACGAAACTGTCCACAAATGTTTTGAAACTTGACATCCAAAATTCCAGATTTAAGCATTTTAGGAGCAATTGGAAACCGCAAATGGATCCATACATTTATTCAATATGTAGTTATTTCGTGGAGCGTATCCTCCTGGGATCATTTACTTAATACGTCGGCATCACGTATAGTGACATCCAAAATTCAAGATTCAAGCATTTTAGGAGCAATTAGAAAGCGCAAAAAGATCCATAAATGTCTTCAATATGTAGTTATTTCCTGGAGCGTATCCTCCTGGGTTCATTTACTTAACACGTCGGCATCACGTGGGGTTCAAGCTCTAATTCCGCAAAATACGCGTCCATTTAGGATCCTCGCAGCCTCATTTCGTGTGATTGCTCTATAAAAAGATTATCTTCCGCGGCACACCGCTCCACAACAATTACCTACGATACTCAGCCGAGCCAGAGAAATCTAGTCAACTCGACAAATGAATCATTCTTGATTCCGCAATGGTTTTTGCCCAAACAAACAAACAAAAGAAATAATTTTGTCACCCATGATTCATCCAACATAACATTTTTTACGGAACACTCCAAATGGACAATGACGACGACGTGGCTCAGGAGAGGTTTTTCAACGGCTGGCGAGACCTTGCCGACAAAAATTAAGATAAAAACTGCGAGTTACAAAACTTCACTTTTTATATAGCCAGTATTACTGTCACGACTTAGATGAAGTAGTGGGATATAACGCAAAAGATGGCCAACTGCTGGCAATGAATCCTCAGGGAGCCGAACCCCAGCTCTGGAACGAGTATTTAATTCTATATTTCTGAGTAAGTCGCATAAATTTGTCATTTAGATGACACAAACTCTTTACATTAAATAAATTGCTTGAAGGTCCCTGCGTAGATACCCAAATTACGTAAAATGTTAAAACTGAGAGGAAAATCTGTTTCCAAAATGTGACATAACCCTAGGTAGTGTAACACGGAGCCCTAGACAATGGAGATGAGCGCGATGATGGCGGTTATCCTCTTTTCAGTACATTACGTGAAATAATACAGCATATTGTGTCTCAAATTGCGAATATCACGAGCCAATTACTATAGTAGCGGGGATACATTCCTACCATTTCCCATGGAGCTTGGCTTCGAAGCGAGCGAGTTTATACAAACCTCACTGATTACAGTTATGTAAATCAATACATTCTCACACGAATTTGCGCATCTTTCACGTTTACCAATCGGAGAGTATCTGATAAGTGCTGCGTAATCGTAATAGATTACAAGGTGTCATATTACAACCTATCGTAAACTACGACAAATGTGCTAATAAAATATTAGTGTGAATCATTTAATAACTAGATATTAAGTTTATTGACTTATTTATCATACCAAAATGCTAACTGGGTACTAATTAAAGCGATGACTAGTGGCAGGTGTCTTCTTAAAGTTTTTAGAGTTATAGCACATACTTTCCAGACCAGAATCAACCAGATTATTGCTTTCCCCGAAGAGACGTCAAGTTTCGGGCGCTCCTTTCCCGCTGGCTTCGAAGCCTCGCCTAAATTACATAACCCTCTTGAACGCGGCGCGGGGCGAGGGGCGCCCCAACAATACGAGCAGTATCGAGCGGCGCCCGTCCCTCTCGCACGCTCCTCTCGCTCGCTCCCGAGCCCCGACACACCGGACATGACAGCTCCGATCCTTTCCCCGGACGCCATTCATTGCTGCCGCAGAACGCGTCACATAATAAACCTATGTAGGTGAACCACCTATGTACCGCGCACACTGAGCGAGTTTCATGAAAAGACATTGATTTCAGTGCCGCGTGCGGCGTGTGGCGAGCGACTATTGTGTAGTCCAGTACAAAAAAAAATCTTATGTATTGCGTGAACAATATTGTAAAGTTTATAAAGATGTTTCACACGGGGAAAAGTAGAGATCCTGTATCCCAAGATTTACTGAATACAAAACTGTTTCAGTTAAAAATATATTATTATAGCTTTTCCCCGCGACTTCGTACGCGCATATCCCGTTTCTTCCCGTATCCCGTTTTTTCCCGTTCCACAAACTATCCTATTAAAAGATAGAGATAGAGTTGGATCAAATAACAGATAGTTACGAAGTTTGATCAAAATCGGTTCAGTAGTTTAGGAGTCCATCGCGGACAAACAACGTGACACGTGATTTATATATATTAAGATTAGCTGACCTGGGAAATGTTGTATTCCATCTACAAAAAAAAGCCTACAACCTACCAAACATACACAAAGTTACAACCTACCAAATATACACAAAGTTTCATAAAAATCGGTCAAGCCGTTTCGGAGGACGAGATTTTTATACATTAGAATTTTTTATATATATTAGAAGATGTCATGCGAAATATCTTCATATTGACCTTAAAGAACAGATCATAGATAGGTATTTGGTTTTAAATGTTTCTTAGTAGTCATGTTTCAATGAGTAACAATAATCATATTTCAATCAACTATATCTTTTATAAATTGGCACTTCAGCCAAATGATTTCTTGACATTGAAATGATCAACCTGATGAGTGTCACAGACGCTTGTAAATTGGGTCTTTACCTATGAAATTGCCGTTTTATAAAACTGATCACTTATGAGTTATGAAACTGTAATAAGTACGGTTTGACTTGGAATTCTAAGTTCAAATAAACTTTATTAATTAAGCATATTGTTATCCTTTTTTAGGGTTCCGAACTGTCTGTATGAAAAACAGAACCCTTATGGGATCACTTGGGCGTCTGTCTATCCATCTGTCACAGCTGATCTACCGGCCAATTCTGTTGAAATTTGATAAACACTTCAATTTCTGTGACCCAAACCCGGACATGTAACGAAAATAAATAAAATTTGAAAATGAGGTCACATTTTGGGGGGAACAACAGAAAATTTAAAAAAAAGGTTTTCCAACAGTATCAAGTGGGATTTCAAATGAAAGGGCTCATCGCACGGGTCTCTGGTGTATGTTTTTTATAATTTTAAAATATTCTGTTCTGTATTTTTTCAAGAAAATAGATGTAATTTGACCGTTCCTTATCTCCGAAACTACTGAACCTAATATTTTGAAAAATATATAAATACCTATAGATTACAGGAAAACCGATAAGAAGTATATTGTTTTACAGCAGCATGTTACAAAAATGATATTCATTCATTTTTTAGTTAGTTGTTACTTTGTTTTTTGGGCTTTGTTTTTTTTATTATCTCCATACTTATAACTGTACTAACTGACCCACGCAACTTCGTCTGCGTCACAATTTTCATTACTGCTCCGCTCCTATTGGTCTTAGCGTGATGATATATAGCCTATAGCCTTCCTCAATAAATGGGCTATCTAACACTGAAAGAATTTTTCAAATCAGACCAGTAGTTCCTGAGATTAGCGCGTTCGAGCAAACAAATTATAAAATAGTTAGTATATAGATAATTTACATAACTAATATCATAATACCACCTGCACTCTAATACTATGAAAGACATAAAAAAGTAATTTGATAATATACAACCGTAATAAGTACAACCGTATTCAACAAAGCACAAGAAAAGTAAAATTGACAATGTAAGCAGACAAGGCAGAGGACTTCTTGAACAAACAAAGATTACAATGCTTTAGAAAATTTTTTAAATTTTATTCAAGGTAATATGATAAATCCAATGCTAAGAGATAAGATGGGCCTGGAAAACCCTACAATATCACTACTGTGTTCTAAATTATCTCATTCTTATTTGATTATATGTGTACTCTGTAAGATAGTAACAAATCTTGATTAGATATTAATTTCTCGATATATTATGAAAAAATCATTTCGTATATGTCACCGGAAATGGCCAACACCGTAAGATTGTAAAACATCATGTGAAATTGCAAACTATTTTTTCTAAATAAGACACGGATGTATTGGAAACTATTGAAGTTGGATAGGATATAATTATATACAAAACGATTTTTTCATAATATATTGAGATATTATAATCTAATCAAGATTTATTACTATCTTACGAAGTCTACCATTTTCCGGTGACATTGTGTATGGAGCACTGCTCTCATCTTTAGAACGGATCTGCCAAATACCAGCTTGATGCCCTTGAATCAATTGAGAAACGAACCAAAAGGACCATCGGCAATGATGGGCTCTTCGCGACGAAGCTCCAAAGTCTTGAGCATCGACGACGAGTTGCTAGCATGTCGGTTTTCAACCGGTTGCATTTTGGGGAATGTGCAACGGAATTGCATAATTTAATTCCGCCAAGCCCGTTCCATCATCGGACCACAAGACGAATGGCGATGCGCCACCGGTATATGGTGGGCATGCCACCCACACGCACAAAATATTTTTGGAACACATTCATAGTGCATACAGCCAAGGAGTGGAATTCCCTGCTGGAGTCTGTGTTTCCTGGTAGCTACAACCTGGGAGTCTTTAAGTAAAGAGTGAATAGGTTACTACTAGGCAAGCGTGCTCCATCTTCAACCACATCATCGCTTACCATCAGGTTAGATAGTGGTCAAACGCGTGCCTATCAAAAGTAAAAAAAAAAAAATCCCATCCAAATTCAGTAGTTTCAAATATATCCGTGTCTTATTTAGAAAAATAGCATACAATTTCACGTGATATTTAACATTCTTACAGTGCTTGCCATTTTCTGGTGACATATAAATATAGATTTTAGTGTAACAATTATTGTAGATAGGCCAATAAATATATAAGTAAATACTGTTTTAGTTTCGTTCAACGGTTTAATTCATCCAATGGTTAGTTTGAAAGACCAATAACAAATTATGTAAGCAAGAACATTATGGGATGGAATAATACCAATCCAACCTCAACAAAACAATTTTTTTTTAAAACATCATTATTTAAGATTTGGGTATTGCTTTTTCATCAAACTCTTCATTAAATCTTGTCTGTACTAGCCTACTCGTGCTTGACTATCAAGGAACTGGGCAATACGGTCCACAAAATGGTTAAAATAGAAGGTAATGCAGACAGTAGATTTATACTGAATAGTTACTTTATATTCGCGAATGGAAGCCATAGACTCGCCGGCTGCAATACTGTATCAGTTGACTTTCGTATCACAACACCGACGTCCGTATCGCTATCAATAGATCTCAAAATATACATACATAACGCACCCGATATAAATTCTTATTACTCTTTTGACATAAAACTTACGTCGTCGACGGCTAGACTCGAATACCGCCGCCGCATTCCACAACACACAACTATCTCCGACAACACAATTAGCAATAGCGACAATAATTTAATAATTCAAAATGCCATTCGATCTATTTTCGCATCCCACGTTATCTGAAATGAAGATGTAAAATTTCACTTACCGACAGCAACAGCCGCGTGAAGACCGCCCGAAAAAATTTTGATTTGTCACAAATTCACTGTTTTCACTATTTCAATTGGATTTTTCTACAATTATTCAATATTTTTATGTGAAATAGACGTCGACACAGTGACGGATTTTGACAATTTTGACACTTGAACGGGTTACCATAGCAAAAATAAACTTGCCTCTAACAAATTTTACTATAGTAGCACAGCCATAAACAAAAAACTCTGCCATTCAAACTACCATTGTATTTCTGAATAAAGAACGAACGAAAAACTTCGATGCATAGATCAAAATGCACAAATATAGTGTGTGCGGAGCTACTGCTGTTCAAACGTTCAGTGCAGACAAGTGTCAGTTTTTAGGGCCGTCCGCATACATCCGGGCCAGGGCTATCCGAGTTCCGTGTCAGGCAGGGCTATCCGTGTTCCCGTCAGGGACGGGCCGTCCGTCACCCTCGTCCACACACATCCGTTCCGAGGGATATCCGAGTTCCGAGTTATATATATTATTTTTCGTTTTTGTATTTCAATAATGTGGATTAGATAGATCGTAAATAATTTTATTTTGTCGGACAAGTTCTATTAATTTTTCTGTGTTCATATTGCACAAGTACTCTTGAATCCCTGACGGGACACGGCCGAGACTGAGATAAAAATCGGATAGCACTGTCAGGGCGTCCGTGCGTGCTCCGGGACACTGACGATCCGGAACCTCCTGACACGGATATGTGTCAGCAAGATCGTACAAATTGTATGTAACCGATTTTTCTCCGTCCCGGCCGTGTCCCGTTAGGGACGGGAACCCGGATGTGTGAACGGCGCTTTTCCCAGGAACTTTTGCGCATGAACCAAGTGAAGCTTGCGAAAAGCCCTGGCAATGCTTGCAAGCAAACCCAAGAAAAACAAAGTCAAACGCGCAAGTTATTTTCTTTTTTCTCTTTGTTATTGGTAATTTTCATAGACATAATTTTTTCTATCTCTATGGTAATTTTAGAGATAACGTGCCATTTGTTCATTCGTTCTTCTTGTCTATGGTTCATTACCATTGTCCACTTTACAATGTCTATGATTAGTCGGAAACGGAAAAGAATGGAATGACAGTACTCACGCCATTTTTGCGTTGGCCTTGGTCGTGCGTGACGTCGTGAACATTTGAACAACGAGAACGACGCCGGACGCTATTCGAGTGCTCTCGGTCTTTCTATTTGGTTCAAGTCGCCATTTTGTGGATAAGCTCAATTTTGCTGCGACTTATTTTGTTAATTAGTTACTATAATAGCAGTGTGTTATTTTCTTTAAATAGTGCTTTATTCGTGCGTAGTATTGGTGTAAGGTAAGTGTCTCCAGAAGCTCTCCCCAGCCGTCAAACTTATTACTTTTATTTTTCGGTACTACCACGAAATTCCATAATCCATTGTCATGGACGCTGCTGACTCATTTCGTCAAATTATATGCGTTTCAGAACCTAAAATGCCGGGCGCCGGTACTTTCAAAATCTTCGTCGGGAATCTTTCCGATAAAACAACGGACGCCGATCTTAGACCGCTATTCGAAAAGTACGGTACGGTCGTAGAATGCGATATCGTCAGAAATTACGGTTTCGTGCACATGGAAAACGAGCAAGTCGGCCGCGAAGCCATTCAGAATTTAAACGGAGAGATAGTTCATGGCCAGCCGATCAAAATAGAAGCCGCTAAGAGCCGCAAGGCGCCTTCGACGCCGACCACAAAAATATTCGTCGGTAACCTCACGGACAAGACGCGCGCGCCCGAAGTCCGCGAGCTGTTTCAGAAGTTCGGCACGGTCGTCGAGTGCGATATCGTTCGTAACTATGGCTTCGTGCACTTGGACGCGACGGGCGACGTGAACGAGGCTATCAAAGAGCTGAACGGTATGATGGTGGACGGACAGCCCATGAAGGTGCAGATGTCGACGAGCCGCGTTCGCCAGCGGCCGGGCATGGGCGACCCCGAGCAGTGCTACCGCTGCGGTCGGGGCGGCCACTGGTCCAAGGAGTGCCCCAAGGCGCTGGGCCCCGACCGCAACGGTTTCCGCGATCGAGCGTTCGGCCGCGACCCCTACCCTCCGCCGCCGCCGCCGCCGTTCCTTCGCGATCGCATGATGGGAGGATTTGGGGTAACGCGCTATCACTTACTATCCGAACCGACGGTTTCCATCTGACCGCTTTCGATGCATCACGTAGGCCGAGCGCGTGGAGTCTGTCTTCGCACGCGGTTCCTAACTCGGGCCGAAATAACATGGTCGGGCCGGTGATGCTACAGTCGCTGCTCACCACCAAAACAAACAAAAAAACATGCCTAACCTAATTATCCATTTTGTTTTGAGTTGGTTTTTTTTTGGCAGTTTTATACAAACTGGCTGGCACTACTAATGCTGTGTTACTATCGCAGGATCCCTATGATGGGTACTACGACCGCGCGCGATTCGAGTCGCCACGCGACCTGTTCGAGCGCCGCTACCCGGTGGGCGCTTCGCGCGGGCTAGAGCTGGGCGCGTCGCGCGGCGCCCGCGGGGACTTCGTGTCGCCGCCGCTGCGCCGCGAGCCCATGCCGCCGATGCCGAGCCTGCCGCCGATGCGCAGCGGGATGGGATCTATGAGGTCGTCGTATGATGCTATGTACAGCAGAAGAAGTCCCCCTCAAGGACCTCAAATGTCCCGGGGGTGAGAATTGACTTGTGTCAATGTTGTTGTGTTTTATGCTCTCATTCTAGTTTCATACAAAAATTGGTTGTAGTGTATGAGTTCAGACTAGAAATTAAATATACTGTTATATTACCCCTCAACTTATCATACCAAAGTCTCAAAATAACACAACTGACACCACATTTCTGTAGTTTAGGAATAGGGTAAAGTTTACCCGATTCAATTTAATAGTTAGTCACATAATTATCTTTACGCATTTCAATTCTGTTCCCTTAATGCTAAGGGAACAGAAAGAAAATGCTTATGATTCAAATTAATTTCTATCTTAGCAAGTTGATGTAGGTATTTACTGTTTCTTTCACATAACATGAAATTAATAATCATTTTATTCTCATTACAGAATGTATGAAGACTTCAGCCGTGACACTTTTGATGACCGAAGGTATAGTTCAGCTCTCTTTTATTTGAGTAGATGTAAGATTAATTTATGTGACAATGTATTAAAGTGGCATTTTTCCTGTTTCCAGGCCGGGGATGCGAGGACCGTCTCCTTCCAGAAGATACGCGCCTTACTAGGTTATATTAGGCTAGATATAGTTGTCCAACGCTCAGTTCCAATCAATTGTAATTTGTACTTGACTGGCTGACCGATAGTTAATACTGTTTTATAGAGAGTAATAATATAATTTAAGTGGGAGTGACTGATTTGGGATTTCCACAAGTACGATTGGCATGGAAGCTTATGAATGTATTATGTGACTGAATGTAAATAAGTGAAATAAATATCATTTTAAGTACAAAGTTATTTTAATTTGTTTCAACTATCCATTTCTCTGTAGTATGGTTCTCCTGTCTTAATTCCAATCTATGGGCATGTGGGGCAGCCAGGTGTCTGGATAAAGCTGTTCATAGTCAGGCTTTTAAGATAGTTTTCCGGCTTATGTTACCTTTCACTGAAAATTGCATATAAATTCAGCTTTTAGTAATGTTTGCGTGAAAGTAACTTTTATGAATGTAAAGAAGACTAAGATTCCAAACAACAAAAGTGATAAAGATTCGCGTAGCTACAGTTATCTGACCCCAATATGTTATTGATTCGAGAAAGTCTCGCACAACAGTGCCTGCGGATATCGAAGTAAGGGACAGCTACCGACAGATGGCGGTTTGTTGACAAAGAGTGGTGTGCACTAGCATGAAGTTGAAGCTAGAAAATCCCACGTTTCTCGTTATTGAATAGTCCATTAGCGAAATTCCAATTATTGTCTCCTGTTTGTTTGATATACCGAATACCTTTTCCTGCTTCGCTCTTACGTGGCCTATCCCATAGGAACTGCATTTTTCCTAGAAAACGAGGTATGATGACTGACATCATAGGTTATTTTCATCCATACTAATATATAAAGCTGAAGAGTTTGTTTGTTTGCTTGAACGCGCTAATCTCAGGAACATGGATAGCCCATTTATCGAGGAAGGCTATAGGCTATATATCATCACGCTAAGACCAACAGGAGCGGAGCAGTAATGAAAATTGTGACGCAGACGACGTTGCGCGGGTCCGCTAGTAAAGGATAAAATTAAATGCGGAAGATAGTCATGTAGTAGTTAGGTACTTTTGAAATCAGCTTATTATTTAATTAATAAAGCCCATTATAATGTAAAAAGTATATATGAATAATTAATATTAAATTTGTAATCGATTAATAATATTATGAATAATATTTGACATTTGCATTAATTTATTAGATACTAGCTGACCCGCGCGGCTTCGCTCCCGTCAACTGGCTACTCTAGTTAGCGACCCTAACCTACCTACCCTATCTACCTACCATAGCTACTCTACCTACCCTACCTACCCTACCTACCTACGTACTCACTTTTTTTTGTATTTTAATTCTTATTATGCTATTCCGGACGAAGACTAATCCAAAAACGCAAAAACTATGAAAATCGGTCGAGCCGTTCTCGAGTTAGTTAGAAAAGTGTTTGAACAAACCCGACTTTGTTTTATACATAAGGAAGATTAAGAATTTTGCTATATTGTGAAAGATTCGATTATTTTCTAGAAGACATTTTTATATTAGCGAGACAGAAATAAAACAAATAAACTGAAGGAAGACGGACAGCGGTGGCTTATTAATAAATAGGATTCCGTAAGCAACCTTGGTACGGAACCCTGAAAACCGACTTGGTTCGCACGAATCAAAATCGTACGCGAAGGGTCCCATTAGCAACTTTGGCACGGAACCCTATAATTTGCCTTGGCTCGCAAATCGAACCGGCTGATACTTAGCACGAAGTAAAAACTTAGTTGCGGGCAACCTGGAAGTCTTTAAGACAAAAGTGAATAGGTTGCTTCTAGGCAAACGTGCTCCATCTTCGACCGCATCCTCGCTTACCATCAGGTGCGATAGTGGTCAAACGTATGCCTATCTATAGTAAAAAAAAAACTGGCCAAGTGCGAGTCGGACTCGCGTGCAAAGAGTTCCGAACGAATTTAGTATTTTTAACATGTTAATTTAACACTACAGACTTCTAATAGGTTTTCCTGTAATCTTTAGGTAAAGATCTATAATTTCCATTCTTTTTCAAAATTTTAGGCTCGGTAGCTTCGGAGATAAGGGGGGGGGGATGGTCATTTTTCGTCTAATTTCTTGAATAACTTCAAAACCGTTTGTTTTAAAATAATGAAAAAAAAATATAATTAAAACCCTCACAGTAAGCCCTTTTATTTGATATGTCACATAATATTGTTCAAATAACTTTTTTTTAATTTTCTAGTTTGACCCCCAAAAGTGACCCCCATACTAAAAATTTAATGATGTACGTAACGCGTCCGTGTTTGGGTCATAGAGATAAGTCCATATGTGTACCAAATTTCAACAGAATCGGTCCAGTGTATCCAGAGAAAACTGGCTGTGACAGACGGACAGACAGACAGACACCCGAGTGATCCTAAAAGGGTTCCTTTTTTGGAACCCTAAAAATATATATATTCTACGCCGTATCACCTAACCACTCAGAACTAATGATAACACGATTTGTTAGTTACTGTGAAATCGTGTTGTCATTCATTCTGAGTTCGAGTTCGGGACCAATCGTCTGTAGGTGATACGGAGTAGAATACGTCCGCAACTAAGCCCGAAACTACGGACTTCGTACTTAGAGAGTAGCCCCCCAAAATCGTTTGCTCCCGTCACCGTGACCACCTTTGGTACGGTACCTTATTATCATTAGCCTTGTTTCGCAAATCGAACCGTTCGTTGCTTCGCTCTAAACGGAATCAATCGCGGAGGCTTAGCAGTAGGGTCCTGTCAGCACAGCACCTTTGGTACGGGAGGCTACAGGCGTGATCCGCAAGTCGAACCGTCCAGCAGTACTTCGCAAAACTAAATCAGTTTAAGACCCTACGATAAATGCACTTTAAACGAAACCAGCACAACTCGGAGATTTAAGCAATTTTGGTCCCTAACAGTTTAAGACCTTTCAGAGACCAAACCGTAATTCCTACGAACCACGACTGTGTTTAAAAATCGTGTGATGTCATTCTCCAGCGGAAAATCTTAACACCGCAATTCAGAAAAAGGCGACATCAGTGCAACGCCATATATCGACCATGTAAACTGACAAAATATTTGGCAGCGGAAGACGTTATATAAGAAGCCCGTATGTTACGATAAATAACGATAAGGTATTAAAATTTTTACTTTTATTTTGCTACGTCTACGTATTAAAAGTTTCACAAATAACTTAATCAATGTGTTTTGGTGTACCTAACATTCATGCTTTCATGCATTTTTTGTTTCCTCAATAGATGGCGCTCTGACTAATCAGAATACAGTAGAAAGTTTCTTACTAAACTAAAAATTCAATATATTTTGATTTTGTGGATCGATTGTAACAATAAATAACGAAAAGGTATAAAAATGATCACTTTTATTTTGCCACGTATTAAAAGTTTCACAAATAACTCAACAATTTTGAATGCTTTCGTGCATTTTATTTTTCCTCAATAGATGGCGCTTTGACTAATCAGAATAAAGTAGGAAGTTTCTTACTAAACTAAAAATTCAATATATTTTGATTTTGTGGATCGATTGTAACAATAACGAAAAACGAAAACGAAAAGGTATAAAAATGATCACTTTTATTTTGCCACGTATTAAAAGTTTCACAAATATCTCAACAATTTTGAATGCTTTCGTGCGTTTTATTTTTTCTCAATAGATGGCGCTCTGACTCATCAGAACACATTAGGAAGTTTCTTCCTAAACTTAAAAATTCAATGTCTTTTGATTTTGTGGGTCGATTTTGATGAAATAAACGCTAAATGTTACTCGGGTTATCACTTAATATTTTGAAGTACTTAGATTTGCAATCCAATCCGTGGTTTATGCGTGATGCTCCCACAAACGCACAGACAAACAGATAAACAGACAAACAGACAAAAATTTCAAAAATTGCATTTTTGTGTTTTATGCATTTTTCCTGAGTTTTATGTGTAATTTTCATGCAAAAATGTTCAATGTACAGACACGGTTAGTCTACGATTTTATTATATGTATAGATTTGCACACCTGTTGAGGTAGAATATGGCAGAACATTTTTTGTTTGTAACAACATGTATGTACCCATATTCCAGCAAATAAATTATTTGTATTTCAAAAAATTTTTTGAACGTGCAAACGCAATTTCACTTCTATATAACGACATTAGTTGAGAAGAAAAAACCGCTAAGTACGAGTCCGACTATTACACGAAGGGTTCCTTACCTTAAACCGAAAAAAAAAGTTTATTTTATGGGAGTTCCCTTTGATTAAATTTTTATTATTTTTTGATAACCGGTCAATACACTCTGTGAACCAACTGTCGACCTATCCTGCCTACGTTTAATTCTTAAAATACAGCCTGCTGTCGGACGGACGGAGGCTAGTAATAGGGTTCGGTTAGTTACCCTTAGGGTTCGGAACCCTAAAAATGAGGAGTTTAGTCAGGAAAAAATATAGGTACATTTATCAAAATGTACCTATATTTCTTATACATAATTACAGTGGTTAAGCTGTCATTGCAGCTGAGGTGGAATATACGCCCGAGCCACAGTATATGTAGATATATTTACCGTGCCCGACACGAAGCCGTGGCAATGGGTCCGACAACTGTCAAAGTGGCGCTAGTAGCGCACAGACCAATAACAAAGCAGTTTTTCAGCCGCCCCTCACTACCACCACTGCTGAGACCCGACGGGTCGCTGGCCCACTCCGCTGAGGAGAAAGCGAACTTGTTTGCGGAATCTTCGCCTGGATCCTGGTGGCGCGAGGCGACTATGTCGAACATTCGCATTCATCAGAAGGACGTCCGTAGGGTACTGCGTAACATAGACGTGAACAAGGCTAGTGGCCCCGACGGGATACCAGCAATTGTTCTGATTGAAGACTTGTGCGCCTGAGTTGTCTCCGATCTTGACACGCCTATTTCGAATTTCGTTTGAGACTGGAAAAGTGCCGAAGGCTTGGAAGCAAGCTAACGTGCAGCCCGTGCCCAAGAAGGGTAGCCGAGCTGACAGACCCATCTCGGTAACGCCCATACTCTGTAAGAGTATGGAAAGCGTGCTGAATCATAAGCTCCTGGCATACCTAGAAGCGAATGATATCCTTAGTGACCGACAATACGGGTTCCGCCGAAATCGATCTACCTACTGGGGATCTTCTAGCGTATGCCATTTACATCTGGAGTGAGGCCATAGAGAAGCACGGGGAGGCACTAGCGGTCTCCCTTGACATCTCGAAGGCCTTCGACAGGGTCTGGCACGATAGCCTTATCAGTAAGCTTCCTTCCTTTGGTCTGCCCGCCGGATTGTGTGATTGGATCGCGGATTTTCTGAGGGATTGGTATGTCCGAGTTGTCACACATGGCTGCTTGTCTGGACTGCTGGGTATTAATGCCGGGGTTCCTCAGGGCCTCAGGGGTCGGTGCTTTCGGCAACACTGTTCTTGCTGCATATTAATGATCTGCTTAAACCCGGTACCTTTGGGTATGCAGACAGCACTGTTGCTGAGAGATACGTGTCCGATGCACGAGCTGGTGGGTCGCAGATCCGATCTCTACGGGAGAAAGAAAGAATGAAACCTAGTTTATTTGGCACACAGAATGTAGGTTAAAAATTCAAATATTGTGTGCCACGCGGTTGCGTCAAATAGGCCCAGTAGGTTCAATAGGTCCATCCATCCAATAGGTTCATCAAAATGCCGGACAACTAGGAGTTGTCTGACGTTGATTTTCAACTGAACCTTACGTTGAAGTGTACGGATGTGAATCCAGTTTTACGATGTTAAATATACAGGTACCTACTTAAATAGATTCATGTTAGTGTGTAGTAAACGATATGTATGTAGAATAATTTGTGTCAAGTGATAGATAGGTTTGTGTTAATAACAATAAATAAAGAGAACAATTGAAACAAACAAGCACAATTTAATGAAATTCAACAAAGTAGATGTAAATGCACGCAAAAATATAAAAAACAAAGAACGTTCTGCAACACACACAGAAACCGGTTTCGTACAATCCTGACTAACCAATGAGAGGCTATGGTTGAGCGCTTGAACGTGTTACAGGCTGTCTCTGAATGGGGCGATGCCAATCTGGTCAAGTTGAATGCTGCTAAGACCCAAGCGTATCTATTTTCCGCCAAAAGGAGCCAATTCCACCCAGCTCTATCTTTCCGAGGTGCAATCGTGCCGACCGACTAACTTGAGCTTCTTGGGGGTAAAGAACAATTTCATTTTTTGCTTAAATTGTGCAAGATTTAATTCTTTTATGGCATCTGGAATTTTATTATAAATGCGTGGAGCCATACCCAGGACACTTCTGTTTACTAATGCAGTTTTACACTTATAATTACTCAAAGAATTTTTGTACTGACTACGAATTGGATCATTAGGTACCATTGTCATTTTTTCAAAGAGGTTGGGATTTGTTTTGACTAAGATACTAATTTCTTATATGTATATCGCCGGTAGCGTAAGTATTTTTAATGATTTAAAATACGGTGCACAGCTGTCATCTGTCTGACCACACATGGCTCTAATACACCTTTTTGTGCCTTGAATAGTAATCCCTTATCCGAGGAATTACCCCAAAAAATAATTCCGTATCGTAGAAGTGAGGCTACTAGACCATGATAAGCAACAAGTAACGCGTCTATATGTAATTATCTAGCCAATTGGAAAAGCGCATAGGCAGATTTATTTATTTTTTTAGATAACTTTTCTATATGAGCATTCCAATTAAGATTATAGTCAATATGGATACCTAAAAATACACTTACTTTCACTTCTTCTATTTCGTTGCCATCGTAACTGACACAAATTTTTGGAGCTTCAATTCTTTGGTGGAAATGCATTACTTTGGTTTTCTTGAGGTTGATTATTAAATTATTTATATTAAGCCAATTGATTATGTCAGTATCAGTAAGAGTATTATTAATGTCAATTTGATAAGTATTTAAGTCCTTACATTTTACTACCAGCAGTGCTATCGTCTGCAAACAAAATCATTTGTTGTTGTGTCACTTTTGGCAGATCATTTATGTAAATGAGGAACAAAGGTGGCCCAACCACGCTATCTTGAGGCACTCCAAATTTTATTCTCCTGAAATTCGACACATACCTTCGTTCCATTTTGGTTTTTGCGCACACTCTTGTGATTTCAGTACATTGCAATCTATTACTTAGATATGATTCTAATCATTTTAAAATGTTCCCTCTGATGCAATACAATTTGTCTAGAGGGATTTTTGTTTAACATAATCAATTCAATAAAAAAAAATTACACAGATATGACTAAAGCCTTTGCTTTACTCGTCTGTGTAATTTTTTTTAATTTTTATTTGTGATGGGTTTGCTCTTGACTCTAGTCTAGGTCAGAGATGACAGAGGCAAAGTCTACGATGGAGCGAGCTTACCCAGAAGGAGCCTGTTCACTCTAAGTTTGAAGAGATAAATAGCACAGATAGGAATCTTTTTATCCACAGCAGACATAACATTATTTAAAAGGTCGAAAATTGCCATGTTAATGGTTTAATTTCTCCGAAAACCGTTTTGTTCTTTGCATAAAATATTATATTTGTGAAGATATTGGTATAGCGAGTTATAAATAACTTTTTCAAAGATTTTGGAAAAAACGGGAATTTTGTCTCTTGGCCGGTAATTTTTGATATACGTCTTGTCTTCCTTTTTGTGAAGTGGTTTTATTATGACTTTTTTCAAGTCGTCGGGATAGATGCTCTCGGTAATACACATATTAATAATATGTGCTAGAGTAGGTCCTATGTGCTCAATTACATATTTAATTACTTTTATAGAAATACCGTCAATACCTACAGTGCTAGTATTTTTAAGCGTCTTTATGGCTAAAATAATATCGGATTTTAGAATAGGCTGCATAAACATTTTGTATTGTCAAATTTTTTTACTTACCTATTATTTATTTGAATGTCATTTAGTATGTTAGTCTCAATGTCATCTATAAAGTAGTCATTAAAAGCATTTGCCATGTCAGTCGGGTTTGTGTAAGTCAAATTCTCTGTTTTTATTGTCAGTATCTTTTCTTTAGGCAGGGTAGTTTTAGATCTATTAACTATCTGCCATGTGGCTTTGGATTTATTTTGCGAGTTATTTATAAAGTAGCTACTTTGTGCCTTCTGAGTTAGTCCAACATTTTTTTTATATATCGTAGTGTATTTTTTCAAGTCACTTTTAGCTTTTTCTGTTGGTTGTACCTAGTCTGTAAGCCCACAATAACTGTCTCTGTTTTTTACTCCACGTTTTTATGCCTTGAGAAATCCATTTAACCTGTTTGTTAGTGTTTATAGTTATTATTTTCTCTGGAAAACAGAGATTGTAAAACAATGAGAAACTATCTAAAAGGTCTTTATAGGCTACATTAACATCATTACTTTCGTAGACTTCTTTGAAAGATAAATTTTGTACACATGATTTAAACTTATCAAGGTTCTCTTTGGAGTAATTATTTTTACAGATTTCCAAAATTTTAAACGACACGTTTTATTGATAGGTATTTTAAGTATTTGTGATGTGTGATCTGATAACATGAGGTCAATAATTTCCGTTTTCCATCCTTTTCTTAGATTAGGTGCAAAGTTATCAATGCACGTTTTACTCTGAGACCTAGTAGGCTGGTTTAGAGCTAGAGTCAAGTTATAGTTAAGTAGGAAGTGTTCCAAATCCAGAGCAATTTTATTTCTTAACAGTACAATAATGTTTAGATCACCACACAACACTATTTTTCTATTCAATAATACACATACTTTTTTTAATACAATGTCAAGTTTTTCATAAAATGTCAAGTAATTGTACTTATTTTGGTACTCTATACACACATATGACAATAATTGAATAGGATGTCAACTCTATAGCACAAATTTCAAACACGCCTGATAAAGACTGTTTAGCAACATCTGGTAGTTAGTTTAGTTAGCCCCTGTCTTATAAGAATACAAGTTTTGGGAACACATTCATAGTGCGTACAGCTAAGGAGTGGAACTCACTGCCGGAGTCTGTTTCCTGATAGCTACAACCTGGGAGTCTTAAGTCAAGAGTGATAGGTTACTTCTTAGCAAGCGTGCTCCATCTTTGACTATATCATCGCTTACCATCAAGTGATATAGTGGTCAAACGCGTGCCTATAAAGAGTAAAAAAAATAAAAAAATAAAGGTAGCTCGGGTGGCGATCCACGCCGCAGTGTACAGCTCGCACGCAGCAGTGTGTGTGTGTGTGTGGCTGTGTGAAGTGGGGGCCTCCGCTGGCCGTCTGTCCGTCAGCAGCGGGCTGTAATCTCAAGAACCGTAATAGGCAAACAGTTGAAATTTTCAGTGTGTATTTCTATTGCCGCTTTATGTTTAGCCTATTCCGTCCCACTGAAGGGCAAATACCTCCCTTTCTTCCTTCCATTCTTCCCGGCTCTGGGCTATTGTGGACCAATCCTGTCGATAGGCGTCAAGCTCGTCCATCCATCTTCTCCTGGGTCATTTTCTGGGACCCACATTGTGGTTACTTTGGCCCATGAATCATTTGACATGCGGCAGACGTGTCCGGCCCAGTCGCATTTTTAGGGTTCCGTACCAAAATAGTAAAAAAGGAACCCTTATCGTGTAACAGTCTGTCTGTCTGTCACAGCTGGATATCTGAAGAACTACTAATGCTTGAACTTGAAATTTGGAATAGTTTTAGATGACGTTTGTTCAACTACATATTTTGCAAATAAGAAAGAAAAAAAAAAAAAAATGTTTTCTTACAACAGCGACTGAAAGAGATTATAAAAGTTCAAAGTGGGGTTACTAAAGCATGTGGGGTATCATATGAAAAAGCGCTGTTTACACATTTTTTATTTTTATTTTAAACAGTTTTTATTTTTATTTTAGGCCGCATGGTTTTTGACTTATGTCGAAAAATGTTGTAATTTTAACCATTCCCTCCCCCTTATCTCCGAAGTTTGCACAGAGAAAAATCTTAATATATTCTATATTATAGAAGTTAATGTAAAGATTGCAGGAAAAATAAAACGATGTCTCTAAATAGCACAGTTTTTCAGAAATAATCAGATCAACTAAAAAAAAAATCAGTGCCTGTTAAGAGATGGCGCTGCCCTAAAACTGCATATTCTACCTACACCTACTATTGTACTAAGTTACGGCACGGTTACGGTCTAAACACGTAAAAGAAAATTTTTGCTTTAGTAAATTTTACAAGATGGCGCGATATGTATCGATTTTCATTGAAGTTTTTGTAAAATGAAATTTTTCTTTTTAATTATATTAAGAATTGTATGTGCTTCTATACTAATTTTATAAAGAGGTAAAGTTTGTGGCTCTGTAGCAAAATGATCACTTCTCAAAATGACTACAGGTAGCAAAATGTCCCTTTCGCAGAATGTCCCTTTCGCAAAATGTCCCTTTCGCAAAATGTCCCTTTCGCAGAATATCCCTAGCGCTCAGAATGTCCCTTTCGCAAAATGTCCCTTTCGCAGAATGTCCCTTTCGCTGAATGTCCCTTTCTCAGAATGTCTCTTTCGCAGAATGTCCCTTTCTCAGAATGTCCCTTTCGTAGAATATCCCTTTCGCGGAATGTCCCTTTCTCAGAACGTCCTTTTCGCAAAATGTTCCTTTCGTAAAACATCCCTTCCTCAAACAGGCATTAGTTCTTTTCATCAGTAAAAAAACTGGTCAAGAGCCTGTAGGTGTACAACACAGAGGGGTACTGTAGTAATGTTTAATCAGTAAAATGGGTAGATGCATGCACATATTATTATCCTTACTAATATTATAAATGCGAAAGAAACTCTGTTTATCTGTCGCGCTTTCACGCCAAAACTACTGAACCGATTTAAATGAACTTTTTACACTGATAGTCTAGAGCCTGAGAAAGGACATAGGCTACTTTTTATACCGGGAGTATGTTCCCTAGAGACCACGCGGGCGAAGCCGCTAGCAGAAGCTAGTACTAAAATAAATAATAGAAATCGGAGTTTGTCAGATTTACTATCTCTCGAAACATCAATTTATACAAATTAAAAACTCAACAAATTAAAGTAAGTAGTAGTAAGTAGTAAACCAAATAAAAAAATTAAATGAATTGATTAGGTAGACGTAATAAACAATTTCTAAATTTATTTTATAATTATTACAGGACTGTTACCGAAACATCAAGTCAACTTCATTTTTTTGATAACCGTAATAATAATCATCCAAATAAAGCAATTGGAGTGATCATAATCCTTAATATATAAAATTATTCCGTTACTGAGTGACTGACAGACAACGCACAGCCAAAACTACTGGTCGTAGAAAGCTAAAATTTGGCATATAGGTTCCATGTGGAGTGTAGGGGAGCACTAAGGAAGGATTTCCCACGGGAACGGGAAAGAACACGCGCGTACGAAGTTGCGGGCAATAGCTAGTTAACAATAAAATATTAACAAGTAATGAAAAATCTATTTTTCCTAAGTTGTTTATTCAGAGTTAAGCCAATTTTCAACTCATGTATTGGCAACACTTTCAACAAAAACTATGAGGGTACTTGAAAAAATAATTACAAAGGTTATGTCATCAATAGTTTCGTATTGTAATATGTGGATAATTTATCTTAAACTTGAAGTTTCAAAATAAATCAAGAAATCTAGTTTGTAAATAAACAGAAAGGAAGACAAACACTTATTTAAAATGAAAATAGATATAACATAAACAGGACCTGTAAGAGTGGAACTACTTTATGGCGTTGCGTAAATAGACAACAGTGCAGTGCCTCATTATCTTTGGACAAAACAAGGAAAACTATTAGAGAAATGAAAGAAAGAAAGATCCTTCGAGCAGGTTAATGAAGTTAAGGCTTCTATTAGAAGAATATAATTTTAATGTAGAGTATATTAAAGGTACGGAAAATGCAGCTGCGGACGCGTTGTCTCGTCAATATAAGCATAAAAGATTTAAAAGAAATGAATGACAACATATTGAGTATTACGACAAGGGCGCAAAAACGAAAACAAACACCGCCTACGCATTCTTTAACGGATAAAGGCTCCAGTTACGATTGGCCATCAACCAAAAGTCGTGGAGACGCCTATCACGCCAAAGGATTCGACAGAGCTAGTGTTTATTGAAAGGGAAAAGTTAGATCGTATGCGAAAGTTAAAGAACACTAATTACGAAAGCGCTACATTTTGCTACATTCCTGATAAAAAGACAATTTATTTTAAATATAAGGACTCTCCATCACAGATTACGCCAGCCGAATTTGTGAGAGAACTTGATATGTTTTGTAAACACATAAGTATTGACGAACTATATTTTATTGTTACCAAGACAAACGATATTTTTGTACGGAAATTAGTACAAGAGATAAAACATTATGCTACCGCAACTATACCGCGGTTATACATATTAAATAACGTAACTAGGATAGATAATAAAGATGACCAAAAGGTTATATTGAACGACTTTCATCTCTTGCCCACAAGTGGCCACGCAGGCATGAGGCGTATGTTGAACAATATAAAAAAATATTATTTTTGGCCTTGTTTGGAAAAAGATGTTGCACAATTTGTGCAACGTTGCGATAAGTGTCAGAGAAATAAACATTCTTTACCGATAAAGGAACCCATGGTTATAACATCAACAGCAAATTATGCATTTGAGAAAATCTATTTAGATATCGTCGGGCCCTTAGATCGAGATAACAACAATTACTCCTACATATTAACACTTCAGTGCGAGCTTTCTAAATTTGTTGAAGCCTATCCACTGACTTCCAAGACCACAGTTGAAGTAGCTGAATGTTTCGTCAATAATTTTATTTTGCGGTATGGGATCCCACAAGCCATTGCGACTGATAGAGGAACGGAATTTATGTCCCACACAATGAATGAGGTATGTAAACTCTTACACATTAATAAAATAAACTCAACGGCATATCACCATCAATCTCTAGGTGCTCTAGAGAACTCTCACAAACATCTAGTTTCTTTTCTACGAATACAATGTGATAACCATCCCGAAATGTGGAGCAAATGGTTACCATATTGGTGTTTTTCATTTAATACATCGGTTCACAGTGAAACAAAATTCACACCATATGAATTGGTATTTGGGAAGAAATGTTCTCTCCCTAGTAATTTAATTAACAATGTCGAGCCACTCTATAACTACGATAATTACCCAATGCAATTGAAATATCGTCTACAATTGACACAAAGAGAGGCTAGAGACAATTTACTTAAAGGTAAATTACATAGAAAACAAAAATACGATAAAAGTTACCGACCTATAACATATAACCCTAATGATTTAGTTTTAATTAAAAATGAAGTAGGTGGCAAATTAGATAGATAGCTTATATTTAGGCCCATATGTGGTTGTCAGAAACATACCACCTAATGTTGAAATTATAAAGGACAACAAAATTGATGTTATTCATAAAAATCGCAGTAAGTTGTATTATTGTAAATGAACCTAATAGTATACTATTATAACCATATTTTTGTAATCAAGAATGTATTCGCATTTTTATATTGTAATCAACGGATTCTCATTATAATATCAAAATGTATTGTTTACTTTATAAGGGGGGAGGTGTGAGGTCCCCACTATACTATGTACTTGTATGTAATCGCAATCCTATATAATCCAATGTCTTTACATTAATAAACCAGTGTATTCTCAGCATTCGTTGTGTTTGATTCCTAATGTTCGACCCGTACCGTACACATGTGAGTCAAACGATTTTAAAAATATGACGATATACGTGAATAATAATATGTTACTGGAGGAGTTCGTGGCTAAATAATAACAGCCGTACGGGTCGATCATCAATCGTTTCTTAATACTGACAGATTGCAACATACTAGTATTGAAACACAGTTATATTAGGAAAAAAGTTTATAATAAATGTCAAGATGGGGATGCCGAGAGAATATTTGCAACATCTTTAGCAAAAAAGGTTATTCGAACTCCGGGTCATATTTTGCCGATGGCACTTTTATGACCGCACCGCGGCCATTTTATCAATTGTACGTTATAATATGGACATTAATTCACGTAAGAAATGTACAAATATAGTGCCGGTAAAAACTTACACTCTTCTTTTTAGATTTTTGTAATATAATGACTTTCAAGTGTGATTACGAAATCGCACAAATAACTGCAGTAAAATGTACTTATACCCAGATGCAAACATAAGCGGTTGCTATCGTCACTACAATGCCGCAATTTTATTTACAAGAATGCTGAAAAAAAAAGGATTATTACGAACAAGGGAAGGACGAAATATTGCCAGAATCACAGCTACTAACTATACCGCTCGTACCAGCAAATGAAATTCCTGCAACGAGGTGGATAAATTTGGAAATAGACACGGAAAAGTAGGATTTTTTTGATGGCCACGGCCAGCTACGGTTTTTCAGAGTTGAAAAAAAGTCAAAACTGCGAGGCTCCTGGGACCGCGAGGCTTTAGGCGATGGCCCACGTCGCTCACGCCTTGCGCCGCCTCTGGTTTTATTAGTCACTAGCTTTTGCCAGCGACTTTGTACGTGCATGTCCGGGTTTTCCCCGTTCCCATAGGAATTACGGAAAATCCTCTTAGTACTCCCTTATGGATGGAGTGTAGGAAAGCTACATGCCGAATTTCAGCTTTCTACAACCGATAAGAGTTTCGGCTGTGCGTAGTCTGTCAGTCACTTACTCAGTAACGGAAGAATCCTAATTTAGGATAACATAATTATTCGAACACCCAAGTGATAATTTCTTAGCTGACTGGCTGCTTTGAAGAGTTTGTCTCGTCTCTTTTGAATATGTAAGGATTTTGTATGTCCGCCGATCCCTTGCAGGTCAGCTCATGAGTTGCCGTACACGTAGGTAGCATGACGGGGTGTCGATCATCAGGAACTCGAGGATCATGTGGCAAGGAGAGGTTTCAAATAAGTAATCATAATCTATGTCCATTAATGTTTTATTTGTAACTTAACATGTATTAGATACCTATGCAATGTCAGCTACAGCTATATATACACAACACTGTACAGGGTGCGATGCGCACTAGTAAATGCTAGGCGGACACTTGGTCTACTCTCGTCTATACACACTTCCAAAATACAAGACTGCCCTTTAGAACAGTAGTCAAAAAAACCTTACAATATTATGCTGTCGATTGAGCTCAAATAATTTTATGACTTTTAATTTTATTATACATTAGTTCTGATTCAATATTTGTTCACAAATCCAATTTTTCAAGACATCACCTCGTAAGGCACATCAGACCAAGTGCGCCGCTATACAAAACAAATAGTTAATACTAATCGTTGCGAAGGCATTCATAAGACACTGCGCTATTACATTCCATATCTTTAATACTCACACACTACTATTAGTCTTTTTATCATCGTTTAAGTACAACCCACATTAGCTACCTGTACCGACAAACATGTGAATATAAAATGCATTTTACATGGCTACGTCAATAATTTTGAAATCAACTCTGTTTTGTACGATTCTAAGGCGTCTTATTGTCAAAATATCACAATACACGTCGCGCCACGCTGCGGCACTTAAGTGCTTCTCAACAGTCCCTAATTTACAACAGAAACTTAAACAGAGTATTGTTCTCTACACTCCCATAGCTGCCTCGCGTGGCACTACTCGCGGGCTACGTACAGTCCGAGACATCGCTTCAGTCGATACGAAACACGAAGAAAGCTGCCTCAACGCGAACACTTCGATTGCTTATACAAACGGAAGACAACAAATTTTTCATTATAAAACACTTCATCGTTAAATCTAAGTAACAGTAATAAAATAAAACATTACTTTTAGAACAAAACTAAAACCAAAATCATACAGTTGCGGAGAGATTCCATCGGGAACATTCATAAGTAAGTCATAATTATAATTACAGTATCATTTCACTGGTGGCGTGAACTGCTATCCAAATAAACTTAACAATACTGAGATTTAAACAGAACGGTGGTCAAACTGAATTTTCACATCGATGGGGCTTTACAGCTATTGATTTTCACATGAATCGTAAAATAAATAGAATTATCGAGGAACTTAACTTGGAGCCTAAACTAGGTACAGTCTGTGTCACCGAGTCACTATTTACATCCGGAACAGTCCTTGCGTCACACCAGCTTGACGCTGGTCTCCGTGTTGTACTTGGCGAGCGTCTTCTTGACGCGCAGCGCCGTGAGCCGCACGGGCGGGTTGGCGTGCCAGCACTCGTGCATCAGCGTCACCAGCGTGCTGAGCGGCTCGGCCGCCAGCCAGCGCGCCGGCACGCGCGGCCGCTCGCCCGCCGCCACCACGACGCGGTGCATGTCCTCGAACGACGGGTCGGGCGGCACGCTGTCGTGGTAGGGCAGCGCGTACGCTTCCACGTGCTGCGCCTTGTCGCCCGAGCAGCAGCGCCGGCACATCTCCCACAGCACCAGCCCCAGCGAGTACATGTCGGCCATCTTGAAGGCCTCGAAGTTGCCCACGTCCAGCTTCTCGTCCAGCACCTCGGGCGCCATGTAGCGCCGCGTGCCCACGCGCGTGTTGGGCGCGATGTCCACTTCGTTGCGCTCCGCCACGTACCGCACCGCCAGCCCGAAGTCCGCGATGGCGCACTGTCCGTTTCGTTTCACCAGGATATTTTTGCTCTTTATATCTCGGTGCGCAATCGCCGGCTTGCCCTTGGTGCCGAAGATGTCCATGTGCAGGTGCGCGAGCCCGCTTACGATGGAGTAGGCCATGGTCATGAGGCCGTGCGTGTCCAGCACCACGGTCTGCAGGTAGTCGTGCAGCGAGCCGTTCTCGTGGTAGTCCGTGATGAGCAGCATCTGCGTCCACGAGCCCGTGCCCTTGATGTCGGCGGCGATGAAGCCGAGGATGTTCTCGTGGCGCATCAGCACCGTTTGATAGATTTCAGTTTCGCGGAACCAGGAGGCTTCCTCGGTGGTGAAAAACACTTTGACGGCGACGCGCTCGCCGCGCCAGCGCGCAAGCCACACCTCCCCGTAGCGGCCCTTGCCGATGGACTCCACCATCTGGATCTGCTTGGCGACGGTGCGCTGCACCAGCAGCGGCAGCCCGGAGCCGGAGCCCGAGGAGATGTCGGCGGCGTGCGGCGCGGGCGGCGAGGGCGGGCGCTTAGTGGCGCGGCGGCGGCGCCGGTACAGCAGCAGGAAGGCGGCCAGCGCGGCCAGCAGGGCCACCAGCAGCGCCGCCGCCACCAGCAGCGCGGGCGCAGGCGCGGGCGGCCGCAGCGCCGGCGTCTCCGTCACGTCAGGCGGCGGCTCGGCCAGCGCGGGCTGCAGCCGCCGGTTGCACAGGTCGCTCTCGAAGCAACACTCGATCACCTTAGGATGTTGATGTGGCACCTGGGAGCTTTTACACTGGAAATGGACAAAAGCATTCGTTAAAAAGTGTCTTCGCAGCGTGAGGTGATAAATTCGGTGTTTGTGAATTTTGCTAAGATTTAAGATGACAGAAAAGAATATAATAATGCTCTTCTGCCAAATCTATAAACCTAGTAAATACCAATAGATACAGACCTGCATGAAGCCCGACTCGTCGGGCGGCAGGCAGCCGGCGGTGCGGTCCAGCACGACGAGCCCGCTGTCGTCCAGCACCTCCTCGACGGCCACGAAGCAGTAGCCGCCGGGCTGCGTGCTGCACGTGCCATTGGCGGCGCCGTCGGGGCACGCGGCCGCGCCCAGGCACTCGCACTTTAGGCCCCGCCCTGCAACTGCACAAAACATAATTCTTTAATGATTTGAACATCAAATAATCTAGTACTTTTACCTATTTGCTTTACAGAAAATTATTCTCAAAAGACCGAAATCAAGGTATTGACACACTGACAACTGCTGAGTATTGCGTTCCTCCGTTTGATGAAGATATTACATGGTAAAACAATATGAGTACTAATTTTACTACACACTATGCCTGTATAGTAAAATTCAAATCTTTCACATCCAAAAAAATAAGCTCATAAAACATAAACTGTTTGTACGTGTAGAATATCACCAACTACAAAGACAGCTAGTTACAGAAGCTATAAAACGTCAACAGCACAAGTATGCAAAGGACACAAATATTGCAGATGCACCTAGACCAAACAGAATTTACCTAATTAAAAATACAACCATTACTTTATTTTTACTATACAAAGGAACGTAATTATCAAAAAATCGCGACGTGTCCAGCGGTCACATCTAAGATAACAAGCTTAGACTCTACTGAAAGAATCGCAGATATCACGTAAGTCAAGGATGTTGATACACCGAACAGGTGAGAAAAACTTTCCACAGGATATGAATAATTGCTGAAAGATGATATAACGCTATGAAGTCATTTATAAATATATCTCTATAATAATAGCATTCAGCTGAAAGAAGACAGACATTATGACGAAGAAAACAACTAGGTCGACGTAAACGGACACAGCAGTAAGGCTGCGGGTAAGCGCACCAGAGATGTGCGTGGATGCTGTAGCGCGGGATGTGTTTGTTAAGAACCAATACAATCGCTTTATTTACCTAGCTCCGCTCAACACCACAGCGTGGTGGAAACGCTGCCTAATTTCTAGGAATAAGTGAATACTACGAGTTAGAAGTAGGAAGGCATTCTTTACAAGTTAATGAAAGGCAAGAATTATATGGTAATTAATGATCATGTAGAAGATAAATCTAGCAACATCAGTAATACAACTACAAAACCTAATCATTTACCAAATGAAGCCATCGTCTATGTAGACAAAATCAAGAACATACCAATTGTATGAAATAAAAGCTATTTGTATGGATAATATCAGAAATTACGATGTCACCCTACAGTTATAGTGCCTAAGCCTTATCCAGTAAACCAACAAGCGAACAATCGTTGATTGGCTTGACAAGAATGTTCTATAACCACATACATGGACGACACAACAGTCACGGGTAATGCGTCTGCTCATTATTGTGGCATTGATACTTTGACATCGTCAGGTGTTTGCTTCCTAGAAAAACTTTAATTGAGGCTAGGTACATCAAGAAGTGAGTTTTCTGGACGTTGACCGATGTGTTTTTGTTGGAAGTTTAGTGGATGATGTCGAGAAAAGAAATTCATCGAGTTGTAATGCTTATGATTCTATTGTTTTTTTATTCTAGATACTGGGTATTTTCCAGTTACTCCTTGAGTAATGAATTTCGGGCTTAGCTCAAACACACAAAAGACAAAGAAATTGGCAGGAACCGGGAATGTCTTGATAGTTCAATAAATCAAGGTAAAAAATGCAGTGAGGCAGAGTCAATTAAGATAATTATTCAAGTCACCCGGCCGACGCGCTAATGACTTCCAAGTCTCCAACTATTAGGTGCGCCATCACCGTTTCTTGTTTCATTAATATATTATACCGCATTTAAATAGTTATGGCAATCTGGCTGCAGGTGTTTGATATATTTGGCATTTAATCATTAATTACCATCTGGATCGACTAGTTTGTATCAACTGGTCCACTCCCTTATTCAATAAACAGTGATCGTGTATTCAAACGAATCTTTGAGTAAATACTAGGTAAATTAAGTATGTATTGCATTTTTGGATTGCTTGCGACTTGATTTACGAATCAATTTGTACTTGGATTAGCTTCAAATCGAACAGTTAGCTGCACTTGGTCCTTCGAGCCGGATTATTGCGAATGCTTATTTTTCATCCAATAAACATAAGTTTTTGCTTTCGAGAACGCTGCCGTAGGTCCTCATTCTTATAATCTAAAGATGTGAACATGATACGCTACGCCTGAATATGAACACAAAAGAATTATGAAGAGGAATATAAATATTAATGGCATTAAACATTCATCCAGCATCGGGCATATATTTTTTGCACGAAGGCGCAGCGAGCAACAGGTAACCTCACGGCCGACAACCGCGCACCCGGCCAGCGCTCCCCACGGTACAGACCGTCCTCACACAATAACAACAGGTACAGGGTGAACCCATCAATTCTAGCTTTAGTATTCAATTCTTAACGACAAATACGTCTATTTATAACTATGAAAATGCCAAAGGAATCATAAAGTTGATCGATTAGTGTCGCCACTCCTCGGAAAAGTGACGAGACGTCATAAATAATTAATTAAACTATCAAGTTTAATGTAGTCTGCTTGTCAGGAGTGTTGGCCATAAAACTGAAACACCGATATGAAGTCAAGTGAACTAGTATTATGTTATAGGTAACGATTATAATGACGTTAAGGTAATAATGCTGCGGTCAGTAAATACCGATAGCTAGCAAGGAAACCTGAGAGCTGAGCTCATACAATTACACATACGAGGTAACAACTAACTATGAATCAAACCGTTTGTGAATGACTTACACAAACACGGTAGGTTCATATTGGTAACACAAACGTTTGAGTTTTACAGTGATCCCAAATAAACTTCTAAATATACGTTGATGACTACATCAACTCTAGTTTACTTACGACGAGACACAAACATTGATGAACAACATATAAATACAACAAAGACAGGAAACTATGAGTGATTCAACGTCCACATCCTTAACTCGTAGCAAATCCGTTCAGAAAGCGGAAACTACACACGTCGAGATCACAACTGGCTTCCGAGATGCGAACACTGTACAAAACAAACAGAATCACAGCAGTCGTCTTCAGAGTAGATTGACGCAAAGTTGGAACACTTGAGCACGCTTCAAGGAAACACAATACTCAGGTCAGCAGCCCACAACTGTAGCTTAGATTTACGATCTGGTTTAGGTGTCGGACTAAGGTGTTGCACGTACTTCGTCCCATGCCGTCGGAGAGCGTTCGAGGCGAGCCCGGCCCTGCGTCCGCGCTATCATTTAAATATAACTTGGGACGCCGCCGTCTGTCGCCGGCTTTATTTTTACACCACTGAGATTATATGTGGATAGTCACAACGCACGCTGTCTCTCGGGAGACGTTATGGTTCGCGCGCGACACCGAGCCCGTGGCACACTACACTGAGAGCGGTACGTGTCGGCGGAGTGACGCCCACGGCGCGAATGACGGGCGGAGCGCGCGGCGTCCCCCTGGGCGCAGGCCCCGCGCGCCGCGCCGCCCCGTGCACTATGCACCGCTGCACAGCGCACAGCCTCCACATGGCTCCTCAAGATAACGCGAGCTCCGAGCCGCGATCGCACGACACTCATCAAATACACAAATGCGGCGCGCGCGTTGCAATTCATTGACGCCAACACTGCATCGCCTACTGTTTATTATGATCTACTAACGAATGTATCAGACGAACTCTGCCTCCGATCGAACAGCTAATAGTCAAAACAGTTAACATGTTGTACCGGACGAGGAAAGAATCTCTCAGAACTCCAAATATGATAAGGTAGACTACATAATAAGAACAAAGAAGCATTGAATAAATTAAACAGGAGATCGTCTATATTGGTAAAGGAAAAGTAAAACATCATTGCGATAAAAAACATATTCAAGAAAGAGTCCATTCATAATTTAACAGAATCAGATATGTAAGTACATAACATCAGCATTTATAATAATAAAAATAATTTTATTTAGCACAAGACTTTTTAGTAGAGAAGCATTTCTGGAAAAGCAACATCTGTCGAAAGCTTTTTATAGTTTACGAGGAGCACTAATATTTCTACTTCCACAAGTTATTAGAAGAAACGCAAGCAATAAAACCTTACGGAGCTAACTAATCGGAACGCTATTAATCCGAAGCTTTTATGACCAACACATTTTCTATTTTATTTTCCTTTTCTAATTTGGGTTCGTTAATGCCAACTTCCTGGAAGTTTTGCGACACAGTTGCTCAAGTGCATGTAGGTGTTAACTCTTGAAGTAGTATCGTCTCACAGATTTGGATGATGCGTCGTCGTTATCTCTGTTCGCAGGAGCAGCGTGCGGTGTGGCTCACTCACGTGCCCACTGCACTCGATGCACCGCCGTCCGCCACCAATTGCCACAATCAATATCTGTAGTACGGGCCCACTGCCCACTAATGCATCTCAAGGATGTCCAAACATGAGACATGCTAAACTCAGGGGCACGTGTCGATTGTCAAAACGTATGCAAATTACTGTTATGAATTCAAATTACATACCTACGCAAAGAAACGACACTACTATTGTTCTCGTGTCCCGTCTGTGACATCAATTTGCAAATAATCGTAGTTATTAGCCTAATACGAAACGCGATTGAGGTTCTGAATTTCTGATGCGAGTGTTTGATCACATTCGGATATATTTCGTCCTATGCTACAGTTACCGTAGTGGGGAGCGATTTACACTCGTATTTCTCGTGGGAAATTTCCTGACGACGTTGTTTAAACGTCGTCAGGATCGTCGCCATCAGAACCCCATCAACAGCATCGACGTTAAATATAAATCATGTGGCAGTGAACAGACTACTTTCACGTTTCTAGACACTGATTGTTGATATTATGAGAATAGGTCGCTGTGTCTGCGCACCGCACGTGCTAAACTAGTTCCTTTAGATTCGGCAAACAGCGCAGATGTTTCTGGTATCGGTTAATGTACACGAGAACGAATTGACGTAGCGAGTGCTGCAATTGCAAGCGATCATATAAATCGATTTGTTAAAGATAGGAGTAAAAGGGCAATCGATCAAGATGAATTCGATGTGGAACACCGCATCGCACTCAATCTTGTTTTAGATATGAATAAACTCTGCTGCCTTTCCGTCGACCGAATTGGAATAAACGATAAGCATCATATAGCGAGGAAAGCGCGATATAATGAGATCGTCCAGATACAGATGACGAATAGCGGAGAGATAATTAAAACTAACAGGACAACAGCACGCTTACAACGCCCCCCAGATATCGGTGAAAACAATTCTGTCGTGACTATTGCAAATGGCATTCGGTTCCGATCATGCTGCCGGGCCGAAAGGTCATCATCGCACAGCGCGCAGGCGCCGGCGATCTAGCGACCTCTAGGATTATCCAACTCGATCGATAAGGTCCCGAGGGGCGAGCGCGGGACGCGGGGCGCCTGATACGGGCCAAAGAACATAATTTATTCGGCGGCAGAGTGGCGCGCCTCGGAGGTGCCGCACCCGCTCCCCGCCCCGCGCATCTCCTGGCTCCTTTCGAAACAGGATCCCGTCACTATTTTTTGTGGCCCGGGGATTAAGGAGTATCGGGCTTAAACGCAGGTTACGTAATAGTTTTTACACACCCTTAATCTTCTACGGCCTTAGGAACGAGGTCGTATTTTACAAATTTATTTTATTTTTATGTGTTCCGTTGGGACATATTTCACGAGCTTAGCGTGTTTGAACATCACCTGTTAACGACCCATTTGCACGATAAGAGCGCGACACTGACAATATTTGCGCGTGCGCATGCCACTCGGTGCGATCAGTACTTCAATCAACAAGTCCACTACATTGTAAAAAATAATAATAATGGACCAATAATATCAAAGCGTAATCATCCAGTTGATCACGTTCTGTCGTTTACAGTACTGTCATGCCATACGCCAACAGCCCACGCAAGAATGCCAAATATGCATATTTTCTCCGCATCTATGAAGCGTTTGTGTTTTTGTCATCATTAACATGTTCGTGAGCATTGATACTGGCTGTGAAACTATTTCTAAATCGTTAGGAACATGGCGACCACGATCAGTTCTCAAGACTGGTAGAGTAACGCAGTACATTGAATTTGTGATAAAGTTGACAGTAAATCAATATTTACATGAAATCCAAGCGACTGTGAAGTGTTATCTGGTTACCTGACGTGAGAATTACTGTGTATATTCTTTATCTCCTTTGACAACTCTCTCAAGTTTATTAACCTGCTGTACTGTGAGATAACATGCAAAATTAACATCACCATTCCCGCTCTCGATGAGAATTTTATTTCGTTAACAGTATTTGTTCTCGTGTTCTGTTTTCGAGGGTTGCTTCTGCTTCGCATTAACTCTACTTAATGTTACGATTCCTAGATACCAGTCGTCTGTCATGTAGAGTAGCTTTCATAACATAGGTTTTGTGTCATGTCTTTAGCTTCATCATTTTAATTATTAGCAAACAATAGAGACAAAGATACAACTTTTTTTGCGACAAAAAGCGACTATAAACGTCAATTGCAAAAATCACTAATTTTTTAAATATTTTAGCCGACAAATTTTCCACTGATAAGTACTTTTTACATGTACATGAAATAGATCCGTTGTTCTACAAACAAAGGCAAAAAGTATGTCGAGTATTACCAATCTATAATTAGACAGTTGCGTACTTAAGTATTTAAAAAGCTAATCAATATTTATCGGTGTTCAATATAGATAAGGTTCAATGCAGAAATAGCTACAAGAATTAAAAACTAGGGCATTACGTGACAATGCCCACGCTCACCGCTCTATGAGCTTTGATTACATTTTGAGCTGATTGTGTTCATTTGCATTATTGTTATTTATTTAAGACTAGTTTTGGCCCGCAGCTTCCCTCGCGGTCAAACCTATAACCATATCCAGAGTACCATGTATCCCTGTACCTAAATTCATCATTATCGCTTCGGCGATTTGGGCATGAGAAAGCTTTACAAATAAACTCGCATTTTTACTGGTCAACACTAGTTTTGGTGCCAAGAAACTGTATTTTTCTTTTAAGTTAGGACCGCATACTGATTACATTAATACCAAATATTTTGACTTCCTACGCGTAGTTTTGGATTTACACACACAGTCATCTTGATCAGTTCTCAGAGAATCTTGGATCCTATAGCAAAGAACAAGGGGCAATATGACTGTGGAAGTAGTACATTTTGATGGACATACTACATCCTAAGTTCTTAAAGTTCTCTAGCATGTCATTTACAATGTTAGAGTAATTATTTGAATTGTGATTTCTGAGTAAGTTTTTAGTGACCTCAACAAACAAAATCCACATAGGTAATTCCAAATTGTTCATTGAACTTATGAATTTAGTATGATAAACAGGTATTAAAATCAATGTATTTATAGAAATGTACCGATAGGTAAGCAAACCAAACACATGAAAATACTGATTACTGCCAAAATTCACACATTAAACTGAGGGTAAATCAAAAACTACACGTAGAAAAAAAAATATTACCAATGGACACTTAATAAAAACCATTAACTCAATATCTACACCTTTTTTTCCTTATTTTTGTTGACTTGTGAATTAGTTAGGATTAGGATACATTGATATCTCTAGGAGTTTCCAGCCTCGCTTGATTCTTCTGGTCCTTGGCTTGCCTGTTGACGTTTACGTCACTCAACTATTCTTTCGAACGCATTTTACCGACAGCTTCATCTCCTCTAAATTATTTGTTTGTTTCATGTTTTTGCTTCGATAAAAATATTATATCGCGCCGTTCAAATGCAGAATGTTGTTTTTCACTTTCAGTTATGTTGTTGAAAATACGTCATATCTATTTCATAAGTTATTGTTAACTGAGAAAACACAGTAAAACGAGAAAAACAGAAACTGAATTTAAAAATATTTAAATATAAAGCCATCAAATGCAAATGGCGGATCCATTTGTGTGTTCAGCTATCGCAATCGGCAATTGGATTCGCGTAGGGTAAATTCGTACTCCACGTACCTACAAACTTGGTAAAAATGTTTTCAGTTTTGTCAGTGCGTAAAGATTTTTATTCCGGTGATCTATTTTTTTTTTTTTAAGAATATTTTATTGTAGTTGGTGGTGTAGCGGTGACATGATTTAAGGACATTCGTAGAAGTAATCCCACCTTATTCCTCTAAGGCAAATATAGTGTTCCAGTGGGTTCTCTGCGTAAATACGTCGTATACGTAATTGACGCCACGCGGAGGCGGTCAGGTGACTGCATTAGCATGCTGATGGATCAGCTCTGCATATTCATGCGCGCACGCAGATTGCAAGTAATGCCGTTTTCTATGCGCGACCCACTCGATTGATCGACGACCGTTACCCCGAGGTAACGAAGCCGTCACTGCTGTTTACTATGTACCTGGATCTATAAGTTCTATCTACTTCTATATTCCCAGTTTATTTACATAACACCGTCGCAAAATAAACTCGACGATAGCGTAAACGACTTGTAAATATTATCGCGATAGAATATAAAAATGTCATATTCGAGGTTGACGTTGGGCTCGCACCTTGCTTCAGAATAGACGTTTAAAAATAGATGTGTGAATAACCGTGTTTTTGTGGCAATTGTGCAACTGAGGGCAGAGGTCCAACGCGTTAGAGTGTACACCGCACGATATCGCGACTCGTTCCATTTGTAAGGAATCCATCAAAACAACAACATATTGGTACAGCATTATCTGTATTGAATGGACACCGTTTGTTCGCGATAGATTACGCGTTTAATTGTCAACATACTTGCACATTACTCGATAACGGCTATTGATACTACGATGCCAGACGTAATTGAATAAACTTTTCACATTTACCGCTGAATACTCTTCGAAGAGATAGCTGTCCCAAAATAATCAGGGCACTTAAGTAATTCGGTAGCAAAAATGTTCCACGATAGGCTATAAACTTTTATAAAACCCAAACACTGCGCAGTTTGAGGTCGAACGTAATCTGTTAATCACGTCGTGATAATCATAATTGCAGGGGCGCGGTCGTTATCAGCGAGGAGAGAACTACTATCATGTGTCTGCCTAACGCCTATCTTGAGGTGATAAACAACTTATTTTGGTCGAGCGTATCATGCGCGGTGGCGATGGGCGGCGTTGTGCAACCGCCACGTCGAGGTACGCGGCGCATGACAAACTGACACGTTACAAAAATGCTGACAAATAAGCAGCAGGGTGGCTCTGACAGCTACACAGCATACACAAATACTACGCAGTTGAATTTTGGGTACGATATCATATCAATAGATATAGAGAACAAAAGATACATAATTTACTCAGATACAGATAATCTTATCAAAGAGACTACTATAACGGATTACGAAGTCGACAACGTTCACAATAAATTAGAAAAACAAACGAAAACAAATGGTTTTGACAGTAACAGATGTAATTAATGATCTGTCAATGAACGTTCAGATGGATGAAGAGATTACGATTGAAAGGCACAAAATCGACAGTGGGCGATAGTTGGTCAAATACAGCCAAATTGAACGTCACTCAAACTTGAATCAATGTCGCAATTTTATGTTTTGTCTATGAATGACAAGAGACAACCATGTTTAATAGCAAGACAAAAACTGTACATGTAGGCGAACCAGTAACACTAAACGAGTATGTAAACGAAACAAATGATGCATTACATTGAAAAAATGATGAAGCAACAACATTTAAATTGAATAATACAACATTGCATGACTACACGATACTAGTCAACAAAAGAGGCTTAAAAGCTAAATTGACAGGAATGGCAACATATCTATTAAGCACGTGATGGAAATAATTGAACGGCACTTTTTGTGAACAGACACGATCCTATCAACAATGGAGTAAGAGTTGTAGAAGCCAAGTTTAGAAAGTATTGTTATGAAACAATTTTTAATGAAACTCAAAATAATGAATGCAGCTTCTCTAGACGAGCTAGATCTGAGTCCAATGAGCGGTTGTGGGCGAGACCTGGCAAGGTTGCATTTGCTAGAGTTGTTTTTAATATGGTTCTTATATGTAGATGTTTAAGATATATTTTAGCTGTCGGGAGAGTAGCTGCGAGTGTGCCAGATGGACACGGTATGGCACGACAGGTGACGCCCACAGCGAGAAAGTCGTGTCTGGTCGGCGATGCATGGCCTCGGGGGTAGCTGAGTTATTGGACTATCGCCGCGACAAGCGCCGAGCCGGCTGTAAGCTAATGAACTGAATAATCTTACTACTAATATTATACACGCTTTGAATAACTTAATAGAGTCGCAAATTCGTCTGTCTTCAAGGACCAAATATCGCAATGCGTAATTTGAAAATTTCAGGTCGCCAGAGTTCAAAAGCACTCAACCCAGTTCAGAAGTATAGCTTTTGAACCGAAAATACAGAGGAAAAACTATAAATGAAGCAACTTCAAATAAATCAATAACAAAAAGGGTGATCTATCGATTTTGTACAATTTCTCATACACCTACGAACAAAGGTTCAGATCAATAAATAACAATTTTGTCGTAACTCACGTCTTAGAATACATGAACAATTCAGCCTTAACAACCGTAGAACTTAAAACTACGCTGAACTAGCGTTTCTCAACCTTACTCCATTGAGTTAAAGGTTCCGTTATAGTGGAGGATCATTAATAATGAGTAACGATAAGATGTCGCGATGGTGGCGATCCGAAATCTTGGTATAAATAAGAAATCCACGGAATAGTCGAGAGCAGAAGATTTGTTCTCTGAACAGGACGACGCAAGCTCTACTTCTAGGGTCTAAGGTCTTTTTCTTAGCCCGAACCAGTATTCTAAAACAAGTTTTTGCTTCAGTATATCTTTTTTTAGCATACATGGCGAGATGTCACTTGGCAGTCAAAGAAGGAAGCTCAATGTTAGATGTTAGAATACTCTTTATTGTACACCTTTAAAATAACAATTTAGAACTCTGGACAAGTACATATTTGCAACAAATATTGATAGATCTACCCATGTTGCAGAAAGTCGTACTTCTGGGCGTCTTCCCTGTATCATGCGACTCAATCGGCGTGGGCGTGTGCAGGCGAACTTTTGACCGGCGCGGGCGCACTGTGTGGCCGATGTTACGTAACTGTCAGCCTTCCTCCAACATGCATTTATTTCATTCTCTCTTTTATGCATTATATTGTACGTTTCACGATTTTGGTTTGATATACTGTGTTAAGGTTTATGAAAAGAGTTATCAAATCTCAGGTTACCGATTTTATGGATTGAGTAGAATTTTAAGTCTTGGTGCTTGTATTTTTAAGTAGGTAAATAACTATAAGAATCTATAGGACCGGTGGCGAAACAAACATAACGCTATACCTCAGAGGAGAAGAGTATCTTGAGTACGATTGGACAAGAAAATAGCTTTTTATGGATCAATGTAGTTACGTTAGTTTTAGTAGGATCCGTGCGTTTTTGGTTTCATCGGTAAATCGATAAATATTGAAACAAAGATTACGCTTGTTGCTGTTAAAGATAAAGCACGTCCTTAAAATATATCTAATATTGCAGTAATTGTAAGTTTAATCAATAACCACATTCTGGTTTGTCTCCTTCTAGACCTTTAACACGAAGTACTAGGCAAAATATCACCACTACTAGATTTATTACAATATAATAACGCAATTTATTCCATAAAAGCTTTACTAATCTACGTGGAACTTAAAACAGGTGTCTAAGAATTCCTGCTACTACTAGTTACTATAACGGGTAGTAATTACGATAATCTAAGCGGTCAATAAAGTAAAGCCCGACTTTTAAAGTCGTGAACTCGTGAGCGTTTTAAATCTCATCGCGTAGGCGACTTCCGCGACATTAAACGCTGAGACGACATTAACGTCGAACCTACGGTGACACACGACACCCATTACTATTAAAATTTCGTATAATGGCTCGTGCAACATCGCCATATAAATTCAAGATTTTTTAAACATCTCTCTTTTATTTTGTTCGTTCGGATTTGTAAACTAGGTCTGGCTTATTATAAGATGTGGCATAAAGAAAGAGATTTCTAATATTAGATCTTCCTACCTCCTTTGTGCAGATGTAAGGTCACTATGAAATTGCGTCATATCTGACTACTAGGCAGCCTCGGTCTTTTGAATTAACAATGTGATTAAATAAAATTAAGTATTAAAATATTCCTATAATCCGACCCGCTATATGTAAAATAATATAACGCTTTAAAACACTTCATTTGCTTCGACGACCAAATGTGTAATACGATATTTTATCACCAGAAAGGAGCGAGCGTTCGATCCGGCTCGAAGGACAAAAAACTGTCAAGTGTGAACCATATTATTTTTGAGAGTTTAAATCAATTAATTTTAAATATTAAGGGACTTAAAAACTAATAAAGCTAGTAAGGATCATTAGTCTATGTTGTCCATGAGAGAAGGAGGAAACTTTTGACGGACTCATCGCAGTTAACTAAGCGGACTATCAAATGCTTAGAATGAGTGAAACCATTTAAAAGAGTTTGTATTTCCAAATTTATGGTGCGGATCTCTAAATCTTACGAGTATCCCCAGCTTTGTTCACGTGGAATTTGGTTTCGTCAACTAATACTCTGCTTTTTTATTGTGAAACTAAACACTGCCTATTGACAGCTGCGGTGTAATCAAGCTTGTCTGTTCCAGCCCGTGTAACCGACACTAATGATTGAAATAACAAAACCTGCCGCTTTATAAAATAAACAATGCATTACGTAGTCTTTAGGAACAAAACACCGTAGTTCTAGTCCTTTAGGTATAGAAAACAGCGCAGTCGAGTGCAGTAGGCGGTCCACGACTAAGCTATCCTGTTGAATTATTCAGTATTATGATCTTTGCAACCTGTTCGCAACAACATACAAAACTACTCAACAATATTACCAACAAATCGACGCCGAAGAGAATTGAATCGTCAAGATTTCTGTGAAGTCATTGATCATAGGCGCTAAAGCAGTGTCATAAAAGTAACATTCACGCATTGATACGTGGTCGTATAGGCATTAGAGAAGCGTGGCGCATCGGATCGGCGTAGAAAGCTCACCCACGCGTGCCGAGAGGTCAACGCCGCCCACACTACCCCTCGATTACTATTGAGAAATAAGAGAACAAGCCTTCGGAGCGGCTCGGAGGTGTTCGTCGGCCAATTACCGTAAATTGATGATTATTGCAAAACAGCGCGGTGGGCGCGCGCCATTAGCGATGCGATCGAGGGCGGATTGAAGACATGACGGATTGCACCAATAAAACGCTAACAATATGATCCACGATCTCCGACATAACGGAACAAAAAGTGGGTAGTACATCAAACTTAATGGATGCGACGAGCTTTTTCTTAAGTTAATACCGAACGGGAAACTGATCATGCATCAATGTCAAATAAAAGTACAGTTCAGTAAAAGTAGCTGCAAAAATATATTTGCTCGGGAAATATTAGTCCATTTTTTGCGTTGTATCTAGGATATAAGCACGCTCTACAATTTAAATGTCATCAAACCGATTAAATTGGAATCAGCCAAAACGCGAATCATGACTGCTAACCACGATTTCTAGAGAGCAGTTAAACACTTGTATACCAAAAAGCAACAACTCCAGCTACTTTTTTTCCAAAAAGAATATCTAATTTCTGCACTGAAAGGTGTACATAATTTCGCGAGCGTGCCTGTTGAAACGCAGCAAAACACGAATTATGATCCACAAATTGATGCCTATCGCCGCATCTGCGATATTTGGCTGTAGAGCAAAAAAATAATTAGTGTTATTCAAGGGGGTAATTTGGAATACGATGAAAGCTCTGAATGGCCACGCTGGCACGTTCGCTTGCATTAATACGTGCGATATAATTACGGATGTGAGTATCATCACAAGCACAGGTCGGATGCGCTTTCGATCGACGCCAGAATTTATAATACGCTTTTGTTCTTATTTAAATGATCAGAGTGTAACAATGTTAGTATTCTCACTTCGTCTACTGATGCCCAGATCGTTATCTGCCATCGGGAAAGTAGATTTCAGATTTTTAATCAGATAAACAACGTGAAGAGAAAATTAGATAGTAACGGGAGAGTCGGTTTAATCTACTATTATGTTCAATTTGATCTAGATTGGTGCGCTACGCTACGCGATCTTGACGAACGTGCGCTTTGCTTGCGTAATGTTTCAATAAATCTTAGCGTTCATAAGTCTTCATTAGAAAATGTTTTAGAAGCCCCGTTAGTTAAATTGAGTGTCTAGTTTCAAGAGAACGACTTTCCTGTCGCCACAGTGCTTAGCGAAACCAGATTCAGTCAGCTATCAGTGAGCTGATGGATGCTGCTGTCTATCAGCTGATACTAGCCGTCAGTTACCACACCCACGGGTGAAGATATGCTCGCTTCTAAGACAAGGGAGGCACCCACGATTCCATATTAATCAAGCAGAATGATGCAGCATTTATTTTTAGCAAGCCATTTATAAATGAAACAAGAAATATAGCCCATTAATCATAAATAGAACATAAGTAGATAGGAAAAAATAAACAAAGTCATTGAGAAAGTGGCTAGTATCTGGTAATGCCATATTAGCGTAGATAAGATGGGGTTAAACGGACCATTAACCCTCCCACAGTGATCCATAAACAGAGAAACAATTGGTCCACTGTCGCATTTTTTAATTAGTGTCAAAGTCCGATGAGAAAAAAAACTGCTACATTTTTTATCAGTTTCATTTGTAAATCGACATACATAGACCAATGTACTTACTCCTTAAAGTCTGACGTCAATGTTTAGGATCATTTCCGGTTATGTTCGAAAATGCTTTTGGAAAATGATTGATGCTAGAACGTCTCATTCCATACATTGTTTATTTTAGAAACTGTTTATTTAAAGAATTGTATAAAATGTTTTGAATTCCAACTGAAGCTGAGTTGTCTATAATTTAGTATGTTCCTACGTAGAATATAGTTACAATATTATTAAAGACATTTATTTCTAATTCAAACAGAACATTTATAAATATTTCTCCAAACATCACATATAGTTGATTATAATAATTGGCTGTCAATGATAATAAATTGGTGGCCGCCAGCCACCTGACTAATCAAATTAGACTGCGAAAAACAACTGCCTCACAACCGGTTCAAAGGTAATATGATACACTACACATACAAGTTTATAGCACGGAACGAAATTTTTGACAACATCCTTTAGCAGGTGTTTATTATGGAAGAACAAAAATCTCTACACAATCCAGTAGCATCATATTTATTGACTGCCAAGGCCCAAAGCGACTAAAAAAATAAGAGAAATAATGCATGCTAAAAGCATCATCGTCAATCTGGCTTATTTAACTGCTATAGTTTCAACATGAATAGAAATCCAATAGAGCAACTATGTCCAAAGCAAACACTCGATCGAAAACTGGGACCTCTCCAAAAATCGAATTCAAGCCAAAACCAAACACAGCTTATACAAATAATAACGATAACGAAGTTTCGTGAAGATGAATGGAGCGGTGATCAAGATGTTACTATAGATGTTTATGCAAATAGCCGTGGTCCATTGATGGGGCCCATTGAGAGTATAACGGGTCCCAGACTGGTCTGCAACAGTGCCACCGGTGTGCCGGCTATCGCACACGTACACATATGCATATTGATTATCAATTTAAGATAGACAAACTTCTCTTGATTGTCTTAAACGACGTTGGGTAACAGAAATGATTTTAAACGAACAAGTTAAGCTACAATCACAATTAGGTTCTCAAATAACTTTAGTTTAGTTTTAAAATATGTTCCAATGATTTGGAGAAAGGACTTGACTAGTGAATATGAGTCTCTACACATTCTACATTTTAACGTTTCTATCTCGTTTGACAATTGAAGCCACAACATCAGCAGTTGACCCGATTCTACTTTATATTTTTAAACGCCTCTGAATTTGGCCAACAGTATACGTATGCAGTAATCACAGAGACTGCATCACTAAATATGAATTCTAAAAACTGGATGTGAGTCATTTCTCCTTCAAAATAGCAGAGATCTTATTAAAACACAGGTGTTCACTTGCCGAGACAACTGTTTCCAAAAGCAATAAATGTCCAGCAGAAGTTGAAAAAGAAATGAAAGCATAAATTACATTATTTTTATTTGAATATGCTTATCAAAGACCAAAACGAGTTAGGAGAGAAACTGATTATGAAACAAACTTAGCCAGAATCAAAACTAGCAAAAAAAAACAGTGTTATCGTTCATGCATGCAGTATTGAAGTTTAGATTGGAAACGGTTTTATAAAGAATGCAAGGCAATAACTACTTTCCTATGAGAATCATGATTACCACCATATAAACTTTCCACATGTCAGTGCGGAATTTAGCAGAACTATTAACGGAAGCCACAAAGAAGACTTGGAAGACCATAAATCACCATCATACCGCTTCGCACAATTACGACTCCACAGACCATTTTAGACAAGTCTCGGACCATGTAAGGCAGAACATTAATTTGTCGAATATTGGGTGTGTTGATTTTAAATTGCTATATACGAAACTAGTTTCGTCAGTCGAGTCGTGACCTCTTAGTTGTAGACGAGTCGCAACTAGTCGGGATGTGATGGAACTTTCTTTTTGATGAAACGTGTATTTATGACATTGCCAATCCACCTGCAGATTAGCGAAGGAGTGGTCTTGGGAAATAAAGCCTTCTAAAAAGTTAGTCAGTTAATATTTACAAATTACGAGTCCCAAGAGAGTTTTTCGATTAAAATTTGATTTTGCATCAGTTGATTCTAAGCGATAGCCAATGCGTTTTGGTCAATATTATTGAAACATGTAAATAATCAATAACACTTTGAATTGTCTTGAATATCTGTCGTAGCTAAATATTTATCGTAGCTCATTACATTAACGGAAAAGCTGTCATTTTCAAAACGGTTGTAGGAGAGATGTCAAAGGCCTAAATATAACGTTAACAAGATTCCAATCACGACGCTTGCGATAACTTATGAAGTTTCTACCTGTTATCCGGCACATAAATCATTTGATTCATGAATGAGAAGTCAATATTTAGATAAAACTACCGGAAACACAAGCAGAAAATAATATATGTAATCTTTTGAAATTAATAATTGGTGTAGACGTTATTACAGCTATAAATTAAAGTATTATTATTGACCAGAGCAGAAACTTACATCGCATCATCATTGGAGATGCTAATAGATTTTAAATAAAAAGATTACTTAACGGTATAAACGTTAAAATATTTTGGCTTTATTCAAATGGTTTCTTATAGCGATACATAAGATTCTCAAATAGACCAGACAGCCAGTATTATAGTTCGATGACACACATCGAACGCAGATAATATGCACACCCGAGTACAATCGGATGATATGAATATCATTACAGCTATTACGCAAGGAGTCCCTACGAGCTACATGCAAGCATAATAGACCACACTACACTTGATTCAAAGGCGAAACGTGATGCAACTATCTTCAAACATTATTATAGGAATCGAGTGTATTGAGTATAGAAATGACTTCATAATTTCACTGTGCGCACACGCACCCATTCGCGGGAGTGTGTGACGTGTGCGCTCACACACACAAGCTGAATATCCGGCCGCGTCTGTGAATGACGCTTACGCATGTTTACTACCGCTCTGTGGCCGGCTGTCGATCATTTTGGTACAGTATTACGTCATCATTCATTACAGTACCAGTTTCCACGTTTGTAGGGTGCGAGCCAAGTCAACTATTGGCGTATACCTCTTTGTACTGCTTAGCTGGATCTTTTTAAGACATTGTCATATCTACGACGCACTTTACGACAGGTCAAGACATTTAATTTTTGTTCGACGACCCGGTAACACCGCCAATTTAAATATTTATGATTTTGCCAGTGTCGCCTTGTCCATTAATCGTTTATTATTTAGATGAGATGATTGCCACCGACTTACGGCGATTTTTAAAGAGGAATTAAATTAATTCAAACGCGTCGCTTGTACTCTTCAATTCATTGATGACAATGTAGTGCTGATAAATTCGAAATAAATTAGCATACGTATTTATGGCACAATACGCTTGCCCAATCGTTTAAAAGAACAGAATTTAAATGCAAATTGCCTTCTATTACAAACATCGAGAGTTCGTGTCTACGAGACCCTTAAACTTACGTTACTAGAATTTAAATGAAGCCTCCTTCCTGTGGTCAGCGCTGAGCAGATTCTCGACAACCGTTCAGAAGATAGGCATTGCTTTAATTTCGACCGCAAGAATGTTAATAAAACCATAAAACAACACATTTGGAGCAACAGTGTTGCATCCCGACCTATAACGACTCACATTACTATCGCCTTTATATCGAGAGTAATTTATTTATAGATAATTTTAACTGCTTCCGAGATAAATAATTTAGTCTACAGTGGTAGACACCATAAATCTTATTGAGTTTCCTTTACGAGTAAATAATAAAACAGTATTATGATCGCATATGTTCTCTAAATTCGCTTGAGCTTTTATGGCTGTTCTCCATACGATTTCATTGCTACAAGCTTGTCTTTATCTTTTATTGACGCCTTGGGTCCCTTTACTAATACATTTAGATAAATTGAGACAGGTTCCAGTTATTTATACCGTGCTTAATTTAGTTATCAAGGTGCAGTCAAACCAATTTCGCAACACGATCATTAGACGCGTTCATTGACTCTTCGGCCAAGTCATCTTGATGTAACATCAAAATCGCGAGTGCTTATTACAGAAACATTCACATTCTGAACCGTTAATTACCGCGAGTCGATATCCGGCGATCCTGGACGTCTGATTGGCGATTGGAGAGCGGATGACGTCTTTCGCCGCCGACATAAACCCAGCTTCCGACTTCTCGTGTTCACCACGGAGCGGGGCCGTTTTAATTTCCTGAAGACCCAAATCTTGTCGTGGGATCGGGGCGGCATTAAGATGTTAATCACCGACAACTGGTTCCGCCGAGTGCTAAATTACTAGACTCGTTCTCACCTAGATATTAGTTAATCAGTGAGTGTTCATTAGTTTCATTAACTGTACACCTGTTAGACTGGGTGGGCTTTCTTGAGAAAAAACTGCAACATGATTCTAATATTTCTAATTTGTTAGCAAGTCCTCTTGAATAGGTGAGTTAGGCTAGGTGGCAAGAATATGGTTCCCAACTGTCTTGTTCAATCAAAACCCTGGTATTTACCTATTTGGGGCCAGCTCTCCTGATACCTCTACGCCACACTTAGCGTTTTTGCATCATTGCTCTCTTGTTTTAATAAAAACACGAACAACCTACATCTGAGGCAGTGCCTTTCTGGCGTCATCAAAACTCATAATACCCAGAAACGTAGAAGCAGCAAAGCCAAGTTAAAACGGTAGACTTCCAACGAACAAAGGCTTTTACGGTACGCGTTCTCCGTACACAGAAATTTATAGGTGTATTTAACATTTCCTGCATACCATTTTACAGAAAGCTGCGAAATCTTTCCTTCATATCTGCGAGATATGACTCTCGGTCAGGGTAACGGTACAGCGCACAGACGAACACTGTGCCTGCACATTATGCGCACTAAAGTCGCTAACGACCAGCTATCAGGTTTCAGCGTCTTTCAATTACCTTACCTCAATACAATATTGACCCCCATTGACCACTTACAAGACGTTTGCTTACCATTGGTGCAAATCTTAACAAATTGTACACCATTTAGTTCAGAAATATTACACAAGTACGTGGGAATATACTTAAGTGCTGATGCTTGGGCGCAGTAGTAAATGTGTTTGACTGCTGACCGAGTTCAGCCTGTGTGGGATGGTTCAAAAAGTTCAGACAATTATTTACCTACTCGTGACGCTGTGGGAGGATAACTGTGACTTCGGAGAAACGTTTCCTATTTACATTTAGTTAAGTTTGACGCAATCAATACGTGAAACTTGTGAAATGGAACCAATACAAATCATGTGTATAGCTTGGTAAATGTAAAGGTGAAGCAAAATCGTGCATGCTTCAAGGAGTAGAGACCTGACAATAACGGATTCCTAATCGTGACTGTTCTAAGCTTTGCAAAGTTTAACTGAGTAAAATGAAAGGTTTAAGGTTATTTGTTCAAATGTTGTGGTTCTACAAGATCCAAAGGACCACATTTAAGTTGGCTAGTTTTCAGTAGCTTTTTATTACTTGAGAAAGCACATAAACATAACGGCACTTTAAAACCTCTTCCAATGCGCACACTACACGCTTAAATAAAATCTAATTCTGTAATTACCAGCGTTAATCAAGCGTGCGATTGGAGTTTGTTTTGGCAAGCACATACCGTTGTGCAATTAGATAACTATAATCATTAATAGTGGTAATCGTCATTTATTATAGTGTGAGATGCTGTAAAATTGCAGGTGTTCGGGGCGAGCTAGACATAACAGGCGGCGACATCCGTGATGCGGTGCCAACGCGAGTGTATTTGCGCGCCGAGCCGTCTCGAACGAAACTATGCGCCCGATATAGGCATTATCTCGAGATCAGGTGGGCTAGACTGAAATATTGGATATGTTCGCCTCGTTCTAAATATACGACACAATTTAAAAGCGGCACAAATAGTTTTATACTGCCCATGCCATGACTGAGATTTACATTAGTATGATAAATTAAACAGAATAAATTAATATTTGATTTATTTACTATAATTTGTTTTAAGATATAAAACGGCATATCAGGCAAGCTTTTTCTTTACAAGGTAAGTAAGATTTCAAACTTCGTTTAAATATAAATCCAGTATTGACATTTAACCACTTGGAGCTTCGTTCAGCAATGCATAATTAATTTTCTAATGATGAATTTCAATGAAAGGACAGGAAATAGATTTCCGCAGTAAATATATTTCGAAGAATAAGTAGTCTTAAATCTAAATATAATTCTAGCAAGGTGCATTCGCATCATTCAAAGGGAGAAACTCAGTTGTTGGCGAATGGTAAATTCTATCGAACAAAGGTGAGCTAATGATTACTAGTCGTAAAACCTTACAATAGTAGCGCAACCGACCGAATGCTGAACATAAAACCCTATACAATATTCCACAAAAGGTACCATTTTACGAGCCATGGGTGCAGGTACAGAATCCCGGGCCATCGCACATGTGCAACGAAGCTGGAGATTTCTTAGAAGATGTACTTTTTTCTCATGTTTCTGACAATAGAACGTCGCATCTGGCAGACACGGTGTCGTCAGGTTCTACAACTGACAATGGTCCGCACCGTCCGTTTTGAGAACACTTCGTGCAACACAAAGAACTACCTGTGATATACCTGCGATGCTATTGTGTAGCTCGGTCTGGTGCGAATCGTAAATAAAAGGTGCCTATTAATGACCAACATAAAACGAAATCAAATAAATATCAAAATATAATAATAGCTACGTCAGTGCTAGGTAAAGGAAAAGATTTAGATGACATTTATTACGTAGCCTCACATACGATGGATTTGTTTGAGAAAAAACAAACACAATTTTATAGGTTTTGAAGATAAAGAAAAATTAAAGACGCAAGTTGCATCACGTACTAAAGACACAACATTTCATACAATAAACATAATTGGCTGGTAAGTCGCGATCACGTCTGTCCGTATGGAACATAAAACGTAGCGGACACGCCGGCTATCAGGTGAAGGCGGCCACAACAACACCATAACCTAAATCGTAACGACCACGGTAATTAGAGCTGCGCGCCGAGCCATTGACCCGACAGCGATGATTCCAGGTAATCAGTGCAGCGACACCGGGAAGACAATGCCTCATTCTATTGTCACAGGAGGCGCAATCACCGCCAGTAACGGATACACTGCAGCTCATTCCGCAAAGCCAGTCTGCCAACGCGAATTGCGTGGAGCAACTTCGACATTCCTTAGACAAAAAGGCAATATAAACCAAGCACACCCAGATTTACTTAGGAACTTACATTTGACTGCATTATGGCATAATCCGGCGGCAAGACATATTCTCCATGCAAAATCACGTCGTCAGCGAATGCAAACTATTGCGCAGATTAGCCGGGGTTTAGTATTACAATTCATGGCGTCGCATACTTTAGACCACTAAACGATCAAGTGACATGTAACTAAACCTAAGCTCCGTCACAACGTGAGAAGTTAGACAGAGCAGACTTTATAGGTACACAGAAATAGCCGGCTTTATCTCGAGAAATATGACGATAACCGCGACAAATGTGAGAGATATAAAATTATGCAGCCAAGGTGTCGACTAATGACGTCGTTAGAGCTCACGGTCACCGATGTGCAGCGATGAAATCAGACTCTTTCATATTCAAGATTTATAGGCAATCCAATTAAATTTTCGAGACGGTACCGTATCTTGATTGATGTAGGATAAAATAATATTTGGAACGGCTAATGACATTATATTTCGTCTGCTGCAGTAAAAAACCGAGAAATCAAAATTCGGGAGTCGGTCTTAAATGAGCTCATGTTCAAATCAGTTGCAACGAGCAGAACTTTAGTGGGTAGGCGGATCCTTTGATAAACCATTAATTATATTCACACCTTTGTCGACCGCGACTGAGTATTCGGGTGAGGTTTTTTTCTGTAAAGCGACAGTTCTTGGAAAGATGGCGGCGCGACGGCCGTGTGGAGAACAAAAAATGGAAGCACGAGCACGAGCGACTCGGATCTCCACGAATGTTTTAGAGGTCGTGACAAATACAGAATCACAATAAAACAAAAAACATGTTAACGAAACGATTTTTGATAATAATACCTTATGTGGGACAAAACGATTCCCGCTAATTAGAAATCAATAGTTCTATTGATTGGAAAGATGATAACACCAGAGAAGATAGCCTTATAATATAAATAATAATGAAGTGAAATATTCCTGTTGTTCCTTGGCAAAGAAATGATGAATTTGATACCAACACATATTATATGCAAAGAAACTTAACAGAGCTAGTTACTGAGCTCTTAAGATGTGTCCAAGTGATGACCCTGAAGATCTCACCTCGATAGAACTTTTAAGAATTCCATGGCGCGTTTTGTAGAACGACAACAAAGACTGAATTCTTTGAACACGTACCACCACCGGGCGGTTAATTCTAACCCTGTCAACTTACTTTTTGTAGCCGCGATGTTTTCTCTGTAAACGAGGCAATTTATTTCACACCAATTTAGTCGACATTTCACATCTAGACATCTTGGAAATGTGAGGCTTTAGCTGTTTGTTTTGGAACATCTAGAACATGGCATGAAAAAATACAAGACGAATTTCGAGTATCGTGTTTATTCTAAATGCCTGGAGTTGGTAAACTTTAATTCTGAGACAAGATATTCTGTCAAAAACACCTTTAACTGCCATAGACTCGGACAACTTCTTGACAATAATTGTCGCCGCGATGAGATTGTTCCTTTAATTTGAAAGTTTTGAGGTGGCTACATGAATTTGTCTTCTGAATTCTGATCGACTTCAATAATAACTGTCAGTAAAAAAAATGCCAAATGACGGTCGTCAGATAAACCATGTCAGAGGCCCTTGAGGCGGTTTAGAAACTCTAACACTAGGGTGTGTGGGGTCGTTAGACCTTACTGCCCACACGAGAAGAAGAAGAAGACTGTCATTGCAATTTACTATCACAGTCAGGCTTCAGTACGAATAAAATGAAAGATTAAGAAAAGATTGCGCCAACAAAATGTCAGTGACTGATCACTGATCATTGGATCCATTAATTTAATTCTCAATTTTAGAATTTCTCCGCATTTTCTGTGTTAAATTTGTTTTTAATTTAAATCATCAATCAGCCTTACAGGTAAGTAGATAGTGTTGAGAAAACAACTTAATAGTACGGTAGCAATCAAGAAGTTGATTGAGTGCAACTGTATCTAGATATTTCCCTGCTTTTTTATGAAAGTTACTTAAACGCTAAGTTAACTAGAGAAGTTTATGAGGATCGGATGTACTTGAGTAACTGTCAAGTATAAGGGATTCAGAACACGATTTATTAAGTGTTTAAAAGTTCATTGGCCGCAAACGAAACTATTTGTGTAAATTGTCCACTTGATAGCCACCTTAAAACCTTTGCACAATCCAGTTGGTTCGTTCCAAATGTCAACCACCCAAGAACCTTTTGAAAACGAACTCTTCCAAGCTTATAAAACAGTTCACACCAATCGATTGATAGTTCGCGTCCGTTCGTCGGGTACCTAATCCGAGTCCATTGAAGCGCATCAGGTTCAACGCTCGCAGTGGGCCAGGCTGGCTGGCTGGCTGGGCACGCTCGACTAGAGCATGTTAGCCTATAGCTCGGTAGGCGCTGTGGTCTAGATCCGCGGCCGATCATGACACGCTCTGTCGCCCGTCTCCGAGCTTGTTGACCGCACCTTTGTTCAGGTTGGATCACTGTGTGGTATAACAGCGGATTCTGTACGAGTGCTTCCAAGTTTCCATGAATCTCCACCATCTTAATTCTCTTGTCCTTTTCTTTGTCAACCTATCCGTTCCACAGCTGGGCAAAGGTGTCTTCCATGGCCTTCCACTCTTGCCGATGCATTTCTTTTTCAAGCCTTACGCACCCGTTTCCTCATGCACATAATCGCGGTCTGATTAACATCTTCGTCATCTTATTCCACACTAGCTGACCCGTGATTACTTCGTTGGGCGGTATTTTTCGGGTATAGCCTATGACAATCACAAATAACGTGGCTTTCTATTGGTAAAAGAGTTTACAAAATCGGTTCAGTAGATCCACAGACTACCCCCCCTACAAACTCACAAACTTTACCTCTTTATAATCATCATCGTCATCATCAGCCGAAAGACGTCCACTGCTGGACATAGGCCTGCCCCAAGCGTCGCCACTACGACCGGTCCTGTGCGTCTCGCATCCATCGGCTACCCGCGACCTTCACCAGGTCATCGGTCCACCTTGTGGGAGGCCTTCCAACGTTGCGTCTTCCGGTACGCAAATATTAGTATAGATTTATTTATTACTCGTCATCCCCTTTCTAGACACATCTTTCATTTTCACAGTCCATTCACAGTATCATTTGGTCTAAAAACTAAACCTTTTTCACGAAATTATCCTTATTCTTCCGCATCAAGGTTTTAAGAACATAGCTGCTTCGTGGATTCTGAAGAAACGTTTCTGCATTGGATGCAGCTGGACTGAAACTAGTAAAGCATCTGTAGAGCGGTTTCTAAGTATCGATATAGACGGAAAACCCAAAGTAGAAGTTGATATAGATGAGACGCATAAAGTTCAGGCGAAATAGTTGACTCAAGCTCAGTTTTAAGCATTTCGTCATTGACATACACCAGCCAGACAGTAATTACCATGCGCTCATAAATACCGCTAAAATTTCACGGTTAATATTTTTGAAGGGGAACTAACAATTCTATTTGTTAACACACTCGAACACTTTAGGTCAACCGTCACAAAATGCAGTAACGCATTCGTAACGCAGGGTCTGTAAGACCTGCCAAGAAATAGAAACGCTGTCGTACGCAGCATGACCGCAGCCTTTAAACCGGTACTGAAATGTTGTACAGCGTCTATTAAATCTTTAACAGTTCAATGAGAAGAGGTTAAGTACTGAATTCAATTTAGGTTCACTGCATAATAATACCTCCGTCTTATTTTATGTTATTGAAACGTTAATTAGCTTTTAGATACGCTCTCAACGTATCTGCAAATAGCTTTTTAGATTTGAAACTGGTGTTCTTGATTAACTATTTTACATGCTTATAAGTAGTGAGTCTGTAGTTCTGTACAGATCGTTAAGAGTTACAGCTATGGTAATCGTTTTGGGACAAAACATACTTCGTGCATTCTACGGTTTGTCTCAGAGATTACAATAATCAAATTTGATTGTCTATGGATATATGTAATTGTTCGGAACTAATCAAAGAAATTGGAGACGAAGTGTTTAAGATTGACACATCAATCGATGCGACCAATTTTGGTTTTGTGATTATCTAATATACAAAAATCTCGTGTCACGGTGTTTGTTATCGAATTCCTCCGAAACGGCTTGACCGATTTTCATGTCTTTTTGTGTATATTTGGTAGGTTTGAGAATAGGTCGTAGGCTATTTTTTAAAATTTATATGGCATAATAATGTTTGCTCGGTCAGCCAGTATAACTGGAAAACTAAAAATGATGATAGTATATATTTTATCATCATTTTTTTATCATCATAAAGCGAAGCGAGCGAGCTATATAAAGCGCAAGTCCGATCCTGCATGGAGTATTGTAGCCACCTTTGGGATGGCTCAGCTAAGTATCAGCTTGCCGCGCTTGACTCGGTAGAACGCAGAGCTAAGAGGCTCATCGGTGACGAAAAACTGGTGGATACCAAGCTACACAGCTTGGCTCATCGCCGTAAGGTTGCCTGCTTGTCGGTTTTTCTACAGATTGTACTTCGGTGAGTGTGCCCAAGAACTCCACGACCTCATTCCAACGGCCCCCTTCTACCATCGGACATCCAGACGCACTGCATCTTACCATCCCTACCTTGTTGCTATTCCACCAATTCGCACTAAGCGTTTCCAAACGTCTTTTATAATGCGCACAGCAAAGGAGTGGAACTCTCTGCCTGCGTCTGTGTTTCCAAACGCATACAACCCTAATCTCTTCAAAGTTAGAGTGAACAGGCTCCTTCTGGGTAAGCTCGCTCCATCGTAGACTTTGTCTCTGTCATCTCTGACCTAGACTAGAGTCAAGAGCAAGCCCATCACAAATAAAAAAAAAAAAAAAAAAACATTCGTTTTAACACAATATCAGCCAAGAAGAATAATTTCAAGTGCGTTAAATTGCACTTCATTCGATCATGAAGGAAACGAATATTTACCACATTATTATCTGACAAGATTTTATGATTATTAGTTTTCTTAACTTTCTCGACTTAATCTAAGACAAGAGGCACTCAACATTTATCACCAGATTTCATTACATATTCAACAACTTATCATTTATTACATTATACAAATCCTACATTATTTAATTACACAAAACCAGTCTTACCAACTGTTGCAATCGTGTTTCGATCAGCTTATCTATTCAAATCTGCGTGTCAAAGAACAATACTTGTGGTATTAATATGAATGGGTCGAATGCCTGGAATAGTTCCGTGAGTGGGCGGCACGAGCACGACCGGCCTGTAATGCTGGCATGCTGCCTTTCTAACGTCCACTAATGGTGACAATAATCGTACCACCTTGAAGATTACACGAATATTAACAAGGCGTAATTTAATCTGATTACTTGTGAAGTTCTGACTGCAATCTCTTTTGAGGTAGATATACAGAGTTGTACTGTCGTGTCACGACTCAAGCTGTTTGCATCGACCGAAAAGTACGCGCTAAGACTGAAAGAAATCATAATCCCAGCTTTTAAAACGTTTGCATATATACCTGATACACCAGTGTCTAAAATCGCCTGATTTGGAGGCAAACCCACAGAGATCGAACAAAAAGTCTCAATAAGTTATTCCAGGCAAAAAGACAAGCAGGCAAAATCCATCCTCATCAATCAAACGCTGTTCATAGCATCGGAGACTAAAAGATAATCCCACAAAACGTTCTAGCAGTCCGAAGCCTGTTATCGCCAAGCCAATAAAGCAAGCACAACGAATTTAACACGGCATAGCTTATGTTAAATACCTGTCAAGATAAAATAAGATTCCATGCTCATCTCGAAGAAAAAAGGGCAAGCAGTGCTTATCCAGCGCGTGTCGTGAGCGGAATGAAGGATGAGTTATTTAACGTTGTTTGTAGGCAAGCTTGTAACTTGAAATTATTTATGCAGCCCTGCGATTTTTAAATCGAGGAGATTATTACTTGACACTCATTAAGAGCCTCGAGTCGATGTGGATATAGTTTTAAACTGAACCTGTAATGTAAACTAGCGACTAGCATGCTATTTCCGATATAATGGCTCCTGACATAATCGTAGCATGTAATGTTCTTACTCAGCCGCGTGCTGTCGCCATTGCTAGTCTACTAAGCTTAAAAGAAGTGCTCGTTCATTAGCAAGCGAGCAGTTCCTTCATTCATAATGAAGAGAGTTCTTGGAATTACGCGGAAATACTACTCGATAAACTTAATTACAATTGTACCTTGAGAAATCCAGAAGCGAATCATTTTTATGTCGATTGCTACTGAACATGAATAAGTAGCGTTATCATCATCTTGGATTACGAAGGATATTATATAATCTCCGACTTAATCCATGTGATATGTTTAAAGGCACCTTGATAGAATCGAAGGACAACGTAATCTTGCTAGACGATACAGTTGGAATAATTATCACACAGTCATGTTACAATTTGGGCAGGAAACTTCTGAACAAAGCTACAATGGTTATCACGGAAACCTATCAGCAGACCAGGCATTCAACTTGCGGTAACAATCGATTACCTCTTGGCTGCAAGAAAGCGTGCAGCTTTTTGTCCGAGGCAACACAATCGAACGGTGCCGATGCTTCAATCGAGAGAATCGATGAAAAAAAAGCCGAGAGGCATTCGAGCGAAGGTACCGATTTAGCGAACAATGTTATTTACGTACACAACGGTATCGGTGAACCGGACACAATTACTATGTGACTTGCAGCTTTAATGAGATTGTTGCCTCGAAAAAATGCACGCTGATTTACATGGTATCCAGTTGGCGGAATTTATGGAAACTGTACTGAAATGTGATGACGTCTGATAGGTACAGATTCGGAATTTTAAAATTGTAGATATTTATTTGTGACTCAAAGGCTTATCTAAATACACGTGTACTAACCCAGAGAACAATGATTCAATTTCCGCGAAAATCTACAGTCATATCAACAATAAAATATTGCTATAAACTTAATCAGAAATGATAGTCTAATCTTTGAGAAAAAAAATTAGCCATAGCGTGATAGGAAAACGCTAAAGACTCGAATTTTATATACCTAAAGCCTATTTAGCTTAGGTTCCAAATTCCATTAACAAATTGTGGTTTGTGCATAGCTCCGTGGCTAACCCGACGTCCCTTTTACTTTGTCTCGCTGATCAGTGGTCGAGTTACATTTGTGCAGTGGTCTATTCTGATTAGTGCCCGACCACAACATGCAGCGCTGACATTTGACCCCGCCCACACTGCAGCTTTCAAATCGGAGTCGGGTAAGGGAGTAGGAACGTAGCACACTCCAGTCTCGACACTCTTCCAGTGGCTCTTTGACCAATGCGACATTCGTCTTGACAGTGTGTCCTATGCGACTAGCTGAAGTTACGGCAAATCGATTAAATAAAACTTATCGTGAGAAAAGACGTGGGATGGATGATGTACCTATTTCTTGTAATACTATTCCTTAACGATACCCTGCTGTTTGAAGCTTAAGTCGTTATTTTATATGGTAACTCCGTATAAGATGTTAAAGACGACGACCGCTTGAGGTGAGGCGGGCAGTGAATAGACGACATCCCTAACTTGGCTGTACCTGCCTCCCGGCTTACGCTTGCGAATTACCGTACATTAGCACATACACCGCCTTAACATTCTATCGGAGTAAAAACTGGGCAAACCTACCAGGAATTTTTATTTTTCCTTTAATCAGACATATCTTGGAGATCTCTTTAAAATGTTTACGAGGAAAAAACGAGTAATTACACATCACGTTCAACAATGATTATCATAAAGAACGTGAAGGGATAATGCTGAGATACGAAAGAATTGTGAAACAAAACCTATAAGGCGAATCATGTTGATATATCGAGTAAGGTATTGAAATAACATGGCGTGTTTCTAGCAAATTATGCTAATAGTGTAAATGATGTATTACGAACAAAATTATTAGTTGATTAGTGTATAATTGAATAAATTAATAGATCCGGAACATAAAGTGTTGGCAACTGGTAAAGGTATGGCACTGAAATTTACTGCTAACGGCGGCTATAACAATTTGTGTCGAAATACATTTAATGTTATACCTTTACTGAAATATGGCTGGTAATAGTGCCATTGCCACTGTCGGTACATACCTGAAACAACGCATAAACATAAAATTAGTAAAATTATACATACTATTCTAATTTAGGTAAAAAATAGGGATGTATTGTGTTTATTTTTTATACGCGAAATGTAAAAAGCTGTGAACTAACAAAGCGTGGTCTTAACAACCAGCTCGCTGGTATCGACATCTCGTTAATGGCAGCTACGTGTCAACGAGCAACCAGACCGATCTCACGTTCAGATTGCACACCTTTTATGGAAGACAAAAGAAAACCCACGGGATGAAGTAAACCCGTCCGTGCCGAGATCACGCACAGCACAGATAACCGGGGCAAACAGTCCGCCGGGGCTCATTGGACTCAACAAACAGACGGACGGACCGACGTGTTTGCTGTGCGCTTTACGCGTCCACATGGCTAATATTTGAACACAATTTGAAGGCACAACGCTCTCCGCGTGTCAATTAGCCAGCGGGCGGAGACAGGGTTAATCCCGCTAAGTATTAAGTTACACAGATTTATGTGGGTATAAGAAAAAAGTAAAAAATATGAATTGTAAACGAAAAGTACATATACAATGAATTCGTGGATTCAAAAAACAGGCATCACGGTGCTATGTTAATGCGAGCAATCGGGCGCATCTGCACGGGAGCGGCGCGCGCGCACCGAGCTCGCATCTAGATACGGGCACCGCACACCAAGTCGCATTTGCTATTCAGTCGCCGCCGTAGCCGCACGCCCTGGCGCCGACGCTCTTGTTAATCCGCTGTCCATCGCACAATGCCCGCGACAAAAACAAAACAAACACACGACCGACCACATGGAATAAGAAATGCAAGGACATATTTTTATAAACCAGATTTAATACAATGGTTGAAGGCTTCCCGGCTCATGAATATTATGAGAGGGGCAGGGCTAAGATGAAATTACGGTCAAGTTCTACAAAAGACATAATGTGGTCTACGTCTAGATAAAATAGAGATGACAGAACTAAACCATTAAAAAATTGTTTATTCACGGAAATGCATTTAACAATTATAATCATTACCTCTGCCAAACTGCAAAGCAGGTTGTTGGCAGATGTACCTAGCTCCTTTTATCTACACATGCAACAGATGCACACAGAAGTCCGAGTTTAAATATTCACAACAGTGAGGCTTTGACAATATTTGACATTGAAGAGGTACTAATTTTATTTTTAAAATACGTTTTTGTGACGGAACTATTTTTATCGACTGGAAGGTTATTAAAAATAGTTGATATAAGAGTTTGGTCATACATTACGACCGCATGAACGTACAAGAATGCATCATAAAATACATAAAGACAGCCAAGGCAAGAAATAAACCAAACCAAAGGCGGCTTACTTTTTGAATAGTCGCAGTGGAAGTGTTGTAATTTTTGTCGCACGAGCGTACAAATAAAACGCAGCCCAACGGTGCGCGATTGAAATCGGTGCGCTCGTTTAAATTCCCGACGACAAGCCGAGGTGGGAAATGGTCGACGAGAAAAACGAACATCGAACTCACAAAAATGTAGAGAGCAAACTCTTGTAGGAATGTTAGTGACCACACCGACGGGAATTAAGGGGACACGTCCTTATTAAGAGCTCGCTTTGAACCGCTGCCGACCGCGTGCCGTATTACCATATAAAATAAATTAAACGTAGTTTTACTTCATTCGGCCGATCGCGACGGCTATCTAGCGAAGTCAACAACGAATATGTCATAGCGCAGCACCGAAATGGATGCTATTACAAAATTCATCGTCCGCTTTGAGATATCCACCCACCGATGGTAAGCAGATACCATTTCATTGTCTACCAGAAATAGTCGAGTTACAAAATCCCTTGTTATCCGTACACAGAGCGCAATAAACAAGAGACTTAAAAGGCGTTGTCCGAATACGAAAACGGAAAGTAAACAGGGCATTTCCGCACACATGTCGGCCGCGGCTGCCTTCCCAGAAAGGATAAATCTCGCTCTTTTGAGATACCCAACACGCTTAGAGCTTTCTCTGTTGATGTAGTTTTATTAAGTAATAAATTAAAGTTAAATATAAGCGTTAGATTTTCCTCATACATGATCAGTGCGTGAGAGGGCCTGATGCATCGAGGCGGGGTTGCTTTAATAAGCGTCCACCTCGCGTGATCTATCGATAAAAGAATCTCGGGTGTGATACATTGCACCTTGTAAGTATAGTCCCAACGTTTATAGTTCATGATTTATAGATGATGATCAATAAAAGTATTGGAATCGTGTAATAAAACGCTCCTCCTGGTGCACGACTGTTACTGACGCCCGCGCGTAGCTTTACGATCAAGAAATATTATTTAAATCGGATTACTTACGTAGCCTTAAACCGTTTTATTGTTGAACGTTATTGATGTGAGACCTTCTGAAAACTTTATAGATTCGATCAGAGGTTTCCTTTCGTGTGAACAACTGTTACTAAGCAAGTTTCTATTTTTATTGTGTTCGAAACGGCGCGAATTTCGCACTTCCCGCAGCGGAGGCAAATAAAAAATCAGACGTTGGGGGATTGTAAAACATTCGCCTTTAATGCGACGTCGGTCCATGGCTAAAGGAACACGAATCCGTGGAGCTTTCAACAAGTGCATAGCTAAGCGTGTGCCAGCTTCATTAACCGACGGAAATGTAACATTGCTACAACTGGCTACAATATCTGTACACAACTTATGGGAATATTCATGCACATTATAACACAATTGGTCTTGTTGTTCATTCTACTGTCCTAATTGTCACTTTCTATGTGATTTTTTTATTTCTCACGCTTTATTCTAAATGCTCACTATAATAAAACTCCCTATTATCACTCAACGTCACATACATAGTACATTTTAATCGGATTTACTGAATAGCTTGTGAAGTTCTGAGTGATTCATTTTTTCTGATAATAATCAATTCCATCCATGTTTCTGAGATCCCCTTATAAGTAATAGAATTTATTTATACTACTGCTTAAGTGACTGGTTGCCATAATAGAAAAATTTCTAGGGTTCAATACGCGTTGTCGTCTCCACGGGAGTTTGTTCTGGATCGGGTTGAAACAAAAGTGCACTTTTGTGAGCGCGCGACAGGACAATGGGTATATTGGATTTATACACGTCCCGCAGCGCGGCTACTCTTGTACACTCTATATATTTGCGCCTGTATACATAATCCTCTTAAGAAAGCGTGGTCGGCCGTTTCCTTTCCGCAGCCAGGCAAAAAGTAAACTTGAATTTATTAGCACTTGTCGATCGTTAAAACACAAACACCAAGATTTGGTTTCCAAATTTCACGAAACCCACAGAGTCACTGTTTGCTTTCCGTTTCTTGTGCAAATATTAGTGATTCGTGACCAAAACGAACCGAGCTTCATTTTAATTCTGCAATGCCGTCAAAAAAGCGTATGTTTCCTGCTGAGACGTAAATGCTTGCAACACCTACTAAATAAAGCCTTTCATGAATACATAAGCAAGTCGATAGAAGTGACAGTCGCGACTTATGAAGCTCTAATCTGTAGAATTAGTCCACAAATTATAATGCATCAAGCTCACGAAATCGTCCCACGCAAATCCATACAATTGCAATAATTTAGAATAGCTTGTCAGTATTGAGCGTAATGCTACGTTTGGTGGCGGGCGAGCTACAGTGCAGGTAGGGTTGATATGTGTTAAGGAGCTTAGTTCCAAATTCAAGTATTGCAATAGGGAGTACAAAAATTTTACACAAACATAATTATATCATTCTAAAATCCTAGAAAATGTCCAATTGTTTTGTATAAAAGCGATAAGAATTAACCATGGATTATTTGGGAAGATTCTTGCCGTCGCGGGTAGAACCTGGATGAGGCTGGTACAGGAACGCGGGGATTATCACAAGAAAAGAGTAGCTATGCTCAGCAGTGGCCGAAGTCGGGCTGTGGATGATGATGATGACAGGGGCAGAAGATTTAGCATTTCTTTCTAATAACCCTAAACGTTATAATAAAAATTGAAGTAGTAAACCAATTTCCTTAGAACACGACAACCCTAAACGCGGCCTGAATCCTGTTACAAATGGGCTAGCACCGAGCAGCGCAGTGGTCTGCCCGCAAATGGTGGAGAATGGCACCACTTCATTACAGGTGAGCGTAAATGACAAACGCCCCGGGCCAACTCCGCACCTCCGCGTCCGACAGACCCGGGGAAACTGCGGCGGAAGCCACGAATTAAATGAACGTGATTGCGCTGATTAAAGCTAATATCCTTGATCGAACGTTGTTTTATTCTGTTTCATTGCTACATAATGAAATTTCGAGGTAGATTATATGCTTTTGCATAAATCTTATCCAAAACTACGTAAATCCGTACGGCAAGATTCTTTTGTCAATAAAGCTCTCTGAAAATCTGAGTCAAAAATGCGTTCTTGTAAAACTACCCTGCTCGATGATACAAGGGGTGTTTCGCATATATTTGGGCTGCTACATCATCAACATACCTTAGATAGATTCAACATTAATCTAATCTAGCACGTTTTAAAGAGTTCAGTCTATAATCAGTAGTCCGCCAGATGGACATAAAGCGATGCCCGGCTACCAGCTACGAGTGGTATCAACTTACAGTAATCTCGGCCCCTAGCGATTTGTATAACATCATTTATCCAGCCCAGCCCGCATTTACAATCATATAAACTTGTATGTAATTGAATGATCGCAGGAAGCTGATCGTCCGCCGCCGGCGTCAGGGTGCCTGCATACATCATCATCATCGGAGACAATCTCAATTGATGCCGCTAAATTGGTCACATTTGCTTGTAAATTGAAGTGATTCAATTTATTGAATTTGATTATTTTGTTCCTTCGATTTCCTACAGTGGTGAATGATTCAATCCATTTATTTCAATCATTCTCAATTCACCAGAGCGAACGCACTCAATCCGTACTAGGAACCAATGAACTGGAAGAAACTGGTCTACATGTCAAACCCTTTCAAGTTCATCTCTATGGAGATGAAAAAAATTGTAAAAGACATTATTATGCCCATCAAATGCGACGTAGCATGAATAAATTTTGAGAAACCTGCCACGGACAATAAATGCTAGTGATAAAACTGAAGAGTCGTAATCATAAAATTGATCCTAGATGTAATAAAAATTATGGATAAAATGATCGCTTTTAGCTAACGATCGCGATATAGAGAAATTGATAAACTTTATAGTCAGTTTAAATCTAAAATTACTCTTGAGTTTTGTCCAGAAATGATGTCAAAGTAGCAATCAAATTATGATTATTGTTCAAAATATTCCATAATGAGAATGGCTCTCTCTCTCGTAAATAAGATTTACGAATACAGCTTGGAAATGTTACTTGATCATTTGCTTTTATGGTAGCAGTTAATGACGATGTTTAATTTGGCCGCGAGATGTTGCCAAACTTGTTTTCTTTACGAATTTCCTTTACAGTGGGAAAAGGAAAAGCGAATTACTTTTCTATAGAATTAGATGAATTTAATGTTACAAGCAACCTACAAATGTTTCAATAAAACTTGATATTATAATGATTCTTCTGAGTTTCTCACGTATCACATACCCGCGGGCGTTATTAGGAAGTCGTAATTAATTTCCAGTGTTACCCAATACCTAAGCCTCACAAAGGCCGCAGCAAGTCGTCACGCGTGCACACAACATGTGCGCAGACGCATTGACAGTTCAAATCGAACGCGGCCCGACATTTGGACAGTCGACACCTCTGACCAAATGAGTAATGGATTGGGTTACTCGATCTCGTTGAAATTGTGCTCTTTTCTACACATCAGAGGGACATTGCACGAATATTTTGACTTATAGTAACGTTAGCGTAAGTCAATTTTGGATGTGAAAAACTACAACCTCATACTATTTTGGTTTAATTTTATGGGACATACACAATTTATATCATTCAAAAACATGTATACATAACAGAATAAACGCAATACCTCTTAAGGGGTCATTGTACTAATCATTATGAACAACTTTTACTATGGGATCAACCCCGAAATCGCGAAAAAAATCAGCTGTCCAGTACATTTTGTCCAGTTATGCGCACAGAAATGTATGGGGAAGTCGATTTTTTTTCGCGATTTCAGTGTTGGTCCCATAGTGAAAGTTGTTCATAATGATGAGTTCAATGACCCCTTAAGAGGTATCGCGTTTATTATATTACACGTTGTATAGTATCTAATTCAAATAAATATTATGTGCGAAACGAGTATTGTAGCTACGGTAAAATTTTACGTTACTTTACTATACGTAAAAATATTCGTGCTAGACCTTCAGAATAGTATCTGTCAGATGTTCCATAGACAATGTCAGCGTATTGATGGATGATAAACAGGATAAGACGCTTTGTTCCAATTACCATGCAGTATTATCACCTGACATACATCTAACATTTGCATATTGCGAATATAATGAGGTGAAAACGAGGAAATAGAAGCAAGCTGCTTTTGCCTTTTTTGTAGCCAATTTATTTGGCTATCTGAATCTTGATGTTTGAATAGTGAAGCAGCAATACGAGACCGAGCCCTTTGAGGAAGACATTATTCGAAAGCTAACCGAGCCGGATGGCCTACCACAGTGAAGCAAAGGGTGATTGATGTATGACAAGTTCCACATTGAACAGATAGCATCTGGACGAGAACGTATCGCCGGAAACTTATCAATCGAGATGGCGTGTATAAAATGACGTGTAAACCACTATTTCCGGCGGAACGCGTTTTGAAGCTCGGCGCGGGCAGTGTCGGTTTCAAAACACGGCATGTCCGAGTGGGTCACGATATACAATTACATGATTCGATATGTCATTCAGTCAGTGTATCGATTATATCTCGCGTTGTGCAGATCTAGTTTCCCACGGTGACTCAGACGTGATATGCACTATATGGACGATACATGCGGAAATGTCCAAGGGTGGAGGAATGGAATAGAAATGTAGAGTATTTGGAAAATCTAAGTATTTTATTAAAGTGTGAATTATTCATGTAAAAACTGGACAGACTCAAATCAACATAAATAGAACTAAAGAAATCCGTAATATTAATTAACATTCTTAATCCCGACATGCTTTTCCAGGATCTCAACAGGCGGTCCAATGAGGTTTATATATTGAACCTACGCCATTTTCAAGCGTTCGCCGACGTCGAACAAGGAACTACAACGTCTACAACTACTACTCAACAAGAAGTATGGCTACAGAAAATGTAAAACCTGTCCTTTGAAGCGGAGCGAGGCAGCGGTGCGGAGTAAAGGAGCGAGGCAGCGGTGCGGAGTAAAGGAGCGATGCGGAGCGAGCTAGTGCTGAGCGGAGTTGTGGACTGTGCGGAATAACGAGTTCACTCGAAGAGTACGCCATTTGAGCGGGCGGCCCGCGTTTTACCGCTTCCTCATCCGCAGCTTCGCTCCGCTTCCCAGTTTTGTATGATTTTTTAAACTAGTGCGCAAATCCCTGTCCACTGAAGCGGAGCGGCGATTTTATGCAATTCCATTGGTAAATATTGGCACAGCTCCGCTCTGCCCCGCTACTCTCCGTTCCAGTGGACAGTTAGCCTAGCGCAGTCTAAGCCCGGAACGAATAGCAGCAAACACGCCATTGGTGTGAACATAAAATTTTGATTATGCTAGTATAGCGTCGTGTCTGGACATTTGATACGCATCAGCCACGATTGATTGGAGCTCGACTCAGCATGTGAGACGCACAGCGCTTATCTCGCCAAGCCATCGAAGTGTGTATGTGGACCGTACTTTACATCGACTTGCTAACTTGTGCACGAATTTGTTTGGCCGTTATTTGTGCTTGTAATTTCAATGTCAGTAGTTATATGGGTACACTCTAGATTTAAATAAAGATACTTGTGTCCTGCAAAATCCAAAATAATAAAAAGCATAACTTGCGTCAACAATGTAACCATTTCTGGGTTCACATTTTGAAAGGACCGTATCATGGCAAATGAATTTTCAAAATACATTTCTAAAACCGTAGAACCCACCTAAAACAAGTTTTGTCAACTACTTAGCAATTCCACTGCCGTGCCCAATATAATGGCGAAAATACATAAATATTTCACGTTCCAATGCCTAATTTCTGCGAAATCCTTAAATGTAATAAATTATCGTTCGCAAATAGACGTCAGTACGAAATCTAATGTCGTAGAAGAAGCGTTGACCCGTGAACGTAACTCGAATCAATCTATGAGGCCACTCCTCGAAACGCCGTCCGTCTATCATCTGTTCAATAAAATCTAATAGTTGTCTCTCGTGAGATCAGACACATCATACATACATCATACACACGACGTCTCGAACAATCCCTACTAATATTACAAATGCGAAAGTAACTCTGCCTGTCTGTCGTTCTTTCACGCCAAAACCACTGAACCGATTTAAATAAAATTTGGAACACAGATAGTCTAGAGCCTGAGAAAAGACATTGTAGACATAGACACTTTTTATCCCGGGAGCATGTTCCCTAGGGACCACGCGGGCGAAGCCGCTGGCAGAAGCTAGTATTTTTTAAGGCCGGTAACAATAAACTTATCTCGAAAGCTACGTCGTAAGATTTTCTATTCTAGTAAACAATTTACTGACCTCACGTCTTAGTTCGTTTATGGAGACAAGAACCGGTCGTGATGTGGTCCTTAAAAGTCCATACCGATAAATACGTTGGCGACGATCGCTTGGCCGGTACGACTAGGAGAGTCCTAGACTCCTCGTACGAACACATGTGACCTCGCTCCACGGTCCACGGGACCAAGTTTATGGACTCTATCTCTACATAAAGTTTATTTGATCGTTCGTCATTGTCAGCTAGTAAAACAATATAGAGATTCATAGGTTGTGTGATGTGTATATTTTGTTGAACATCTAATTTAATCTCGTCTCTCAAAAGAAATAAAACTGATGTCGTAATCATAGTAATTTGGGCGCCAGTTATTATATTAATTTGGTGTTAGAACAAATGGTCGAGCAGAATTTAATGTGTTTTGCTGACACCGCCGCGAACACATGGCTATTAAAACAACAAATTCCTACCGTTCATTTCAGGTTGACTCGCAGAAAACATGTCTATAAAACCCGCATGGTAGACTATGGCACAGAATCACAAAAACCGCCAGAAGCTCAGTAGCTCACAATTTTCTGTCATAATTAGTCGGCCCTTAATTCCACACTCCATGCAATCTTCTCAAGCTTAGTTAACATCATCCCGAGGGTAAAAAACCCAAATTCCACGTCAATTCCACGGCTACGGTCTGACGGGAACACCGCGTTACCATTCCGTCCCGTGACCAATCGCTAATCGGCGTACCGAGCCGTTGGCACGACCATCCATCCGACCTTTAAATCATGTGGCAACACCAATTTGCGGACATCTGACAGATTTACTACAACACCTGAAATATACGTCGATAACTTTACACGTTTCTATTTCAATTACGGAATGCACTTTAGAGTACTTTGTACTTCGACAAATCAGGCTTTATGATCTTCATAGATAAGAGCCTAAGAATAACACACAAATGAATAATGTAACATGATCGCTACATTGCAGTACAAGAGCTAGATTTTATAGCTTGATAAAATAAATCTACTTTACCTTAAGCTTTTGATGAGGTGTTTGTAGTTGCGAGAAGGTAATAAATACAATATTGTAGCAATCTATATCTATCCTACTATAAATATATAAAGCTGAAGAGTTTGTTTGTTTGCTTGAACGCGCTAATCTCAAGGACTATTGGTCCGATTTGAAAAATTCTTTCAGTGTTAGATAGTTCATTTATCGGGGAAGTATATAGCCTATATATATCATCACGCTAAGACCAACAGAAGCGGAGCAGACGAAGTTGCGCGGGACAACTAATAGCCAGATAAAATAAATCTACACTATCTTAAACTTTTCATTATGTGTTTGTAGTTCCGAGAAGGTAATAAATAAAATATTGTAGCAATAAAGGTGAATCGGGGCTGCAATATCAATTTCTGCAGTTTTGTCACAGCACGACTGATATAATGTCAACCTCCGATAGAAACGAGATAGGTTACTTTACCTTTAGGTTAGGTTTAGATTTATTTCACATCTGTCTCGCACTCAAAAGAAAATCAAACTGTTTTCGAATACTCGTACAACCTTTAAAAGGGAACTCTATTGGGCCTTTCTCCATACAAACGCATTCCGCTGTTTTCTTCGTGGATAACGCTTCTACAGCAATGATTGTTTTTCCAAAAAATCATCTAGATTTTAGTAGGTAGTACGTGCCCTTATCATTTTCTTTTTTCCAAAACATAATTACTAAAAGAATTATGACAATCCAAAAACCCGAAAAAACTGCCCGTCTTTACCGCCATGTTCAGACGACTATCAGACAAATTTGATAAGTTTTTAACAAAATAAAAAATAATAGAAGCATAGATATAGACTTCCTCTAAGTTTTAATATACACATATTTTTTTGAGATCAGTCCAGTTTTTAAGAAGAAAGCTGCGGAATACAAAACATCTTTTGGTCAAGGTTTTTATAGATAAAATCAGCCTGAGCTGCAGTTGTCGCTTTCGCACTTTATTTGATAGGGCGCGGCGCGACGGGCATCGGCAATCGTTTCTTGAAATACCTATTTTTCAAATTCCTCGGGACTGGAGTCCCCTCTTAAGTGTCTACTTAATGTTGTACGAGTATCAAAATCGATATGAAATCCAAAATGTAGTTACAGCAGAGATTGTGGCAGAATATTATCAGCAATTAAATATAACAGATTTTGTATAAGGTATTCATTGAAACAGATCAGATAGCAAAAGCAAATGGAGGTCTGCATAAATTAATTAACGAAAAATAAGAAAAACATCGGTGTTGAGGCCAAATTGGCCCAATCTGATTTGCAATTTTGATATCTATGCTTCTATTATTTTATAAGTAGCGATTTCGCAACACTTAAATTCTAAATCCATTTATAAAACGGACACGTGCAAAAGGATTAATAACACCAATAAAACTTAAAGGCAGTTTTTGACAAACAATTCAAGTTGGTACCAGGAATTAGCGTGACGGCATACTGACCAAAAGCGAGGCTCCAATAAATCACCAACTCGCTAACGCGTTCGCTTGTCGCCTCGCCATTACGTATTCTGTGCGAGGAGTATCGTAGCGGACCATTCATGAGTCCGCGGTGTACATTACAATTAATAATCAACCAGTGAGCGCGACGCGTCCTGATTTCCAGTTTAATTGGTGCCGTTGAGACTAACGCACGGCTAATTGTTCACAACGCACTATAAGTCCGGACTAATATCACTTACTTTAATAATATAACTTATAAGGCTGCGTTTCCATGAGATATGTACGAGGATATGTAGCAAAGGATGAGTTTTTAGGGTTCTGAACATTCGTAAAAAACGCCTTATAGGATCACTCGGGTGTCTGTCTGTCCGTCTGTCACAGCCAGTTTTCTCCGCATTTACTAGACCGATTCTGTTTAAATTTGGAATACATATAGACTTCTGTGATCCAAACACGGACGTTATACTTAAATAAATAAATTTTACGTATGGAAGTCACTTTTGGAGGTCAAACTAGAAAATAAAATAAAGCTTTTCAAACTGTATCGTGTGACATATCAAATGAAAGGGCTTACTGTGAAGGTTTTTATCATAATTTTAAAATAAATACTTTTGAAGTTATTCAAGAAATTAGACCTAAAATTACCATCCCCCCCTTATCTCCGAAACTACTGAAAAACAATTTTGAAAAAAAAAAAAATTAAGATAATAGTTCTATACCTAAAGATAACAGGAAAACCTATAATAAGTCTGTAGTATTAAAATAACATGTTAAAAAAAATTAAATCGGTTCGGAACCCTATGCACGCGTGTCCCGACTCGCACGTGGCCAGTTTTTGGAGAACCAGTAGAATCGCTTCATTTACCTAGCCTCGCTCAGCGCAAGCGATACTATTGGTAACAAACACATCCCACGCTGCGCATCCTCGCACATCTCTGGTGGACGCAGCCTAATGCTGGCCACATTTGCTACATCTCGCGGGACGCTAATGAATAACACCGATTAAAAAAGTTGTCAATCTTCTCTAGCGAGCTTTAATAGCCAATTAACCTTTAGTGCAATCGTAAACGTGCGACAAGCGATTTCCATACACTTAACGTTGTCGACGCATAAAACTTTACATGAGTAAAGCAAAAGCGCAGAGATGCGACCATCTTTATCTTGTTAGTCCACTATTTAGTCTCATTCTAAATCCAAATTAACAGCGATAAAATAAAATTAGTTGGCAAACACATGAGGCGATACCATTCACAACGAATCCAATCATTTTATGGTAGACCATCAAACGGGTTTCTCTAATTGCACGATACGACACCTGAAGAAGTTAAGGCCGTAAACTAAACTAATTTGAACACACTTTAAATGCTAATAATTTCGTCTGCCACTAATTAAATCAGGCTATTTCAAAAGATGAAAGTATGGAATATCAAAAATATTTTTGTTTTTATACATTTGCCATAACGAGACCGCCAATCTCGTCGACGAAGCTGAAGATTGAGATCATCTCTTGATATCTCAGACAAGAATGTATACGAAAAACAGGTCATTTCTATTTAAAATGCAGCCTACGACTCGGGGCATAAAAATATATGAACGAAATGAACGCCTTTTAAATATTATTTATCATGTAAACAACGCGCCGTGTTCCCGTAATGCATTACAAACATTTGGTTCGCGATATTTTCTCGCGGAAGCAACTAAGGGACGGTTTATTATTTTAATAACGGTCTGAAAGGTCGTAAAAGCTTTTTATTGTGGATACAAATAATAAATCTCACTTTCCGGTCGTTGAGTACACGTATCCGGAGTGAAGAAATTAGTGACCCTGTAAAATTAACAAACAAACAAATAATCAAGCTCGTTAGCTTTCAAGTTTTTCTAAAGAGGCACCGATAGCCGACTTGTAAATGGTTGGGAGCTGCAATATTAATCAGAGAGGTAATTAATAAATGGCCATAAAAATGTCATAAGATGAAAGTCTCGCGGCAATGAATCAAAGTGCGGAGCTCTTACGTTCTGCTGCTGGCGGTGCTGAAGGGGGACCGTCGCGTGCGCACCTCGCATCTGTTATAATTCTAAAGATAAACGAATGCGGTCGGACACCCGGCCCTGTTCGCAATGGGACCGCACGACATCGCCGTGGCGTTTCTATCGGTGATCGCTGATTCTGAACGGGAAATATGATACCAGCTCCTTAATGTAAGCCTTACTAATAGCTTCTAATTCAGACTAAATTGTCTGCAACTTTGTGTTTACTTAAGCGAGCTTTTAGATCTAGATGTTTAGTGTCAGCATCATAACATTCTTAATACATTGCTAAAAGCTAAGGAGACTGAGAGAACGCATTAACGTAAAGTGGTCCATATGGAAGCTGGATATCTTTTAACATGTGAAAAGAAACAAACATCGGTGGATCGTTGGCCACCGGTGTCAGTGATCGTCCATTAATGCGGTCTTTGATTGAATTAAACAAACTTGTGGGGACGAGCAACAGTTTTATGCTTTTGCAATGATTGACCCCTGCAGACTCGGGGCTCCTGCTCCGTCGTCAAGCCGTGCTAAGTTACCATGTAAGGCAACCTGCCTACTACATTCAGCTATTTGCACGTTTCAATATATTTCGAACAAGGGCACAGATTGCGGTTGACTGCAGTGATTGTTATCTGTACAAATTAACTGGTTGTTTTAAATTATTGTTAATTACTTATAATATTCAACAACAAAAGGTGTGCCAATTGACGCCTACTAATCAGGACCAGTCATTTATGAGGAATTTGTACACCTGGTTTGTGTAACGAATTATAAAATCGAAACACTTGGCTTAGCGAATAAACTTCGTCTTAGTGCCAATAGTTTTATGCTGATGCGCGGAATCAAAGGGAATTTTAATAAAAACTTTTATGTTGGGCTATAAAACTAAGGCTTAATTGTCACTAACTTATAGTCCTTTGATGCGTCAGGAATGTTAACTAGGCGCATTGCACACATGCCAGGGGCTGGCACGCTGGCAGTATAAGTATGTAGCAACAGTTGCAACTTTATGACAGACAAGATTTACACAAAGGAAACAAACAGACTCATTCGTTTATTATCTCGGCCGATGTTTACTGTTGCGTACGATACTAGCTGCGCGGGCGCCGCCGAGACGCCCGCCCGTTTGGATAATTCATAAGGGCACGGGTTTCCATCGCGAGCCGGACCTGGTACCGAGGAAACCACTCTTCCGGGTTGCTGTTTACATTATATTGTTTACCCAAAATGGTAACTTAATAAGCTCTGTACAGATTTGTTAAATCGCCCCGTTATGGCTTTGTCAGCTGGTTTGCTCTGTGCATTGCGCAAACCCCTTTGTTCGCTTCGAATCTATCGTTAGTATCTAGTTTTATTTCAAAACAATTGTCTATTTGGAAAGCAGTTAGTTTAATGCAAGCGCTGCCGGTTTACGGGTGGTGGGCTAACTAACAAAGCGGGTATAAACAGCAAACCGTCATTGAAGCGCGAAGTTGAAAATCTGCCCACCTTTAATGGTCCATATTGGAATGGAATAAAAACTGGTCGTTTATATATGACGGCGAGGCAGGACCGCTGGCGCCGGCACACGATCGTTTTGTTGTTCAACCCGAACAAGTGATGCTGGGAAATTATCATATTTCACTGTGGCACTCGCGACTGACTTTTATGAGGTTTGAGGGACCAGAAGTGATCTCAAAGAAATTTATTACTAATTATAATTGAAAATGACCTTCAGACTTATAAACTCCAGAAACCGTTGACAGAAATAATTTTATGAACGACATTTTTATGAAAATCGTGATTTTTATGACTAGTTGAATAAAATTCATCTGTAATAAAACGCGGTGCCGGAAGTTTATGCTCGTTAGTCAAAAGTTAAATATTAAAATCATAAATAGCGATGACCAATTTACTTTGAGACGTCTTGATGGTGGTGGAAAGATATGCTTAGTTGGAGCGCGTTATATAAGAAGAAGACGACATAACTCAATAATCTGTAAATGGTGCGGAGTAGCGCAAGGCAGCAAGGGAACAAGGCGCAGCGGTAGAATCATGCATGCGCACTCAATCCCATGGCACGACACGACTCGCCTCCGAGCCAGCCGGCGACAGAAAAAAATCTCGCTTGCCTAATAAGGACCTAGTACGTGCTTGGACACTACCGTTTGCGATTATCTCACGGTCTGCAGAACGGGGTCATGTGAGAACCAAATTGCTGCTTCTGTACTTAATGACCACTTTTAAAATAAATAACCCTAACTTGGAGTCACGGAATCCTTTTGAGTCGTGTACGATGTAAATGATAAGGTTTTTTGCGACGCGCCGAAGGAAACAGTAAAACTAGATGATAATATTTATGTGACATGAGAGTCAAAGGAAAACCAGTTGTGGGTACTTCATAAGGAGAATGTGTTTTGAGTCGCTTAGGACTGTAATTACGTCGAGCACAGACAAATTATATCCTTAGTGAGGACAGTAAGCGGCGTAATTTGTGCATACTATGCGTGCAACAGCTACAATTATGGACTTTAATTAAAATCGACAACAAAGTGTTTTAAAACTATATATATTTACAACAAGTTTATGTATTCTGCTGACGTATGAATTGCACATTTATAGGTGGCAATGTAGTTGATTAAACAAGCGTGAGTAAGCTCTGCTTATATGAGCATACGTGGAAAACCATTGTTGAATGAAAATAATAAATGCTAGAAACTTGACGTGGTCACAGTGGAAATACTGGCGCCTTTGAAATGTAGTAACAAGGTATCGAGGAAATACAAACTGCAGCATTATGGGGTGGAAGTGATTAATTATTAACCGACTCGTTTCTAGTCAACAAACAATCCCAGGTTATTCGTATCCAATGGTCGATTCGTAACGAACGTGGAGTTGAACAATCCCAGATTAGGAATTCGGTATAAAGCGGTCCACGGAGTTGAATATCAAGATGGTCCGACCTATAAACGAAAAACGAACCGGTTAGTATTATCGATGGCGAGCCGCGATAGGGGGCGAGGCGCCTGCCCGACGACCACCGCCGGCAGAATAATTGGACGCCACAGGACTTCACACCATACACAATGAGCACCTTAAACCCGGCCAGAGCGAGACGGATAAACTCTGAATAAGAACCATAATTTCACAAATAAATTGTCTCGGAGCACTCGAGTTTCGGAATGGAGAATTCGAATCGACGTTATAAATGGTACAGGAATGGAATTTGAGGACGCGGACGCTTAATCGAAACGTTTTCATCTCGTTATTGCGTGTTTTTGTACAGATAAAGAACTCAGAGCTGTGTATGATATTAATGTTCGCGAGCGAGATTCAGATGACGCGATGGTAATGAAAAGGATGAATTCTGAATTTAAAGCGACCGTGAGTATGACAGGAGGATGTTGAATTCGTTTTAAGAATTATAGCTAGGAAAGAGAAGAGACATACGTGTCAGACATTTCGTCAATCGTCGGTAAGGTCACCAAAAGCAACTGCTCATGCACTGTCTTCGTTCTCCCGGAAGCAATTCTTTTAGTTAAATGATGAATTCATAAGTCATGCACGATTCTAGTTCTTCGTTTGCTTCTGCTAACATACTAGTAATCAATTAATGTCTCAATTGTATGCACCAAACCCACACAAGAATAAAATGTGCCCTTGTTAATTTTGGAGAAACCGGAATCTCAAAATAAAAACCTTAGCGAAACAGATTCATCAATGGAGATGTTTATCTGAACAAGGCCTCAACCATAAACTTGAAGGTATCATGATCCAATGTTATCATTAAGAAGAGAATGTCATTACGGGTTCGTTCACCCACTAGACGTCGCGGAATTTAGCAGGCGACCGTGTATTTCGGTCCGGCGGATGCTAGTAGGCTTCCTCAGCAGTAAATCCACGAATATATAAATAAACGTTTTCATATTGGCCTCTGCATAAAGTTTATGCGGACTTTTACGAGGACTGGCGTCGATAAGGATGCCCTTTTGAGTACTATGTTTTACGGTCATCAATAACTGTCGTTAAATGAAAATTTAAACGGTGTTAGAGAATTTGTTGGAATTGAATCTACACTAATACTAATAATTTTTGTTTGTTTGCTTTTACCAAATTGGCTCCGAAACTACTGGACTGATTTTAACCATGTTTTCACCAATGAAAAGAAGAAAGCGAAATTATCAGGAAGTAACATAGGCTATAATTTATTTCACTTTTCACAAGCAACGGGTGGAAGCTAGTCTATACTAATATATAAAGCTGAAGAGTTTGTTTGCATGCTTGCTTGCTTGAACGCGCTAATCTCAGTAAGTATTGGTCCAATTTGAAAAATTCTTTCAGTGTTAGATAGCCCATTTATCGACGGCTCTAGGCTATACGGGAGTGGGAAATTCCTACGGGAACGGGAAAACGCGGGATATGCGCGTACGAAGTCGCGGCCAAAAGCTATACTAATCTATACTAATATAATAAAGCTGAAGAGTTTGTTTGCTTGAACGCGCTAATCTCAGGAACTACGCCGAATTAAAAAAATCTTTCAGTGTTAGATAGCCCATTTATCGAGGAAGGCTATAGGCTATATATCATCACGCTAAGACCAATAGGAGCGGTGCAGACGAAGTTGCGCGGGTCAACTAGTATTTTCATAATATCCTCTCAACATACATTGAAGAAAACTTTTACCCCGACCAAAGTTTCTAATATCGTTCTACTGTGACCAGTTTACTTTTATTTACACCTGCACTTCTACGCACTGACTTATTAACTCTATAATCCAACTTACATCATAACAGTGTAGTTTGATAAATGGACTTGGAAAAACGCCACATAAAAATGCGTCGACGGCACATGCTTATTAGAAAACCCCTGAACCATCCATATCAGTCCATCTTTAAGATATAGCAGGGCTGAATAATAAGCTACAACTTCACGTACATCCAGCTACAATGTTGCAGATATTACTTGAACTCGTACTTGCAAACAAGTTAAATCTATACTAATATATAAAGCTGAAGAGTTTGTTTGCTTGAACGCGCTAATCTTAGGAACTACTGGTCCGATTTGAAAAATTCTTTCAGTGTTAGATAGCCCATTTATTGAGGAAGGCTATAGGCTATATATCATCACGCTAAGACCAATAGGAGCGGAGCAGACGAATTTGCGCGGGTATTTTGCATGAAATTCCAGTGTTCATAGAAACGTTAATCCCTTACAGCGAAACTGTGTAATTCGCGTGAAAGCTGTATTGACTCCGAGAAAGTTATTTCGTCCCTATTTATAGATTTTCGCGGAACGCTTCCAGACGCCTCATACATTTTCGTTCTTTATTATTTTTATCACTTGATTATCTTAATCTATCGTGGAAAGGACTTCTGTGTAATAGATCTTCGGCTTGAGTCTAGTAAGTCAAGAGTGAATAGAATAGAATAGAATACTCTTTATTATGTACACCATATAATTACAGAAAAAAATAGATGAAGAAAACATTACATACAGTAGCGTAGCTAGCATGGGTAACACCCGGGGCGGATAATGTGGTGTCAACCCACAAATGAACTCCCCCCCCCCCCCCCCCCAAATAATTCTGAGTTGCACCTTTGGCCTTTCGTTCTAGTGACGGCAATCGAAAACCATTTTTCAAAAGGGGTGAAGGTGTGCCATTTGCGCTGAAGGTTTTTCAAAAATTTTCGCACCCTACTCCCGACAGGTTTCATTGCGTCAAACGTTCAGAGGTGCCACCCGATAGTGACAAAAACCAGTCAACGAGCGGTTGGGTGTCACCCCTAAGCGGGTGTCACCCGGTGCGCGCCGCCCCCCCCGCACACCCCTCGCTACGCTACTGATTACATAGCGTGACACAATGGGCGGCCTTATCGCTAAAAGCGATCTTTTAAAGACAACCTTTGGATGGAATAGGTTACTTCTAGGCAAGCGTGCTCCATCTTGACCGCATCATCGCTTACCATCAGGTGAGATAGTTTGACGGCACGGCTGGCGCAGTGTTTGAGCGATTGACTGCTGCGCTCCGTGTCGCGGGTTCGATTCCCGCACGGAACAAATATTTGTATGGCCTACAGATAGTTGTTCCGGGTCTGGCTGTTTGTGTATGTGTTTTAAAAATCAAACACGTGCCTATTAATAGTAAAAAAAATAATCTTGCAGGATATATGTACTTTTGATGAACTTGCTGTTCTATCACAAGAGAAGCTGCATGATGTGGATCCATGTGTCGCTGACGGACTCATCTATCCCTACACCAGACATTGGACCACACATGTCATGCCTCTTGCTTTATGAGACCGCCAGCGATTCTGCTCGCTTTGTAAAGCTAAGAAGCGTGACTGTAGATACATACTTATCTCAGCAACGCGTGTTTAAACATCTACCAGAAACATCAATGTTATTTTAGTGCGCCGTACGTTGGTACATAACTTTACTACGAACTCTCCCAGAACTTGTCAAAGCAAACCAAACAATATATACAAAAACGAGCCTCTTCACTAACCAATTAAATATCGATTAACATAAAGACATCGAGATTAAGTCGCCAAATAAGTCAATAATCGATTTAATTTATCTGTTCCAAAGCGAATATGAGTCAATAAAAGGTTGCGTGTGTTTGGCGTGGGAGAGGGACGACGCGTAAGGTGCGCGGGCGCAGACACCCGCTAATTAAAAGGATTTTGTTAGCTGTCAACGTAAGATAAAACCCGGCTTTGATGTCGCCGCTCCGCCGCACTTTAAACGTTGATCGGGATTATTAAAACTATTTATAGGGAAAAGTTGTTTATTCAGGCTAGACGGACGTAAATCAACAGGATTTACTGATATGGTAATCATTTGGTTTAATGTTTGGGCAGACAGTTTTACGCTGTCCCAAATTCCACATTTTATAGAGGACAAAAACTTTCATTAAATTTTTAACGAAAGATTTCATGATAAGGAGACCTGACTTCCTGAGCGTCATAAACTACGGCTTAGCATTTTGACCATAAAATATGAAGATTGACGACGGAAAGAGTACACAATTTATAACGACTAACGAGACGTTATCTTATCATTGGGAGGAGGTAACAATGGCTCGTTTAGCTAACTCCGGCTTAACGATAAGCTGTGTTAGAACAACTCGATTATCTCAGCTCTTCGAGTTCACCTGTCTGATGGAGCACCGTTCATTAGTGTTCTGAATAGTAAATACTGGACTCACGCCCATTTAGACCAGCAATTTACAAACGAAAAGGAATCCTCCGAAACGTTAGTAGAAACACCACTTCTATGAGATCATCATATCGGTATCGCAATAACAATTGTCCGCAATCATTCGGCCCGGCCGGCGCGGGCGACCGTGCCATACTTCGATTAGAGAAAACATTCGTCCCAATTGACGCCCATTTCCTACGATATGCACAATTTGAAAATGAGCGTCATCCGTGTCACGTATCGTGCATGGTCTGCTCACATGAACTATTAATTGGCAATATTGTCTGTGATTGAATCCTTCATGTAATTGTTGCGACTGTTCGGACTATTTTAGGCCAAGTTCTGAGAACAATGCAACTCGCACTCCTAGACGTCGTTCGGCAACTACAAAATGACAACATGGGCTATGAGCGCGGCACAAAGCGCTTTACGACTGTTTAAAAACTAGAGGGTGTAGTCAATACTCTGCTCACAGTCCTAACTAACGTTACATGTTTAACTAGGCATTAGGTCTTGAATATCTCTGTTGAATTTGGATATTAAGAAAATTCTACTTCTTTCGGTATTTTCTGTATTCAGGGCCGTAATGATCTGACAGAAGTGGTAAGTATTTCCAAGTGATATAAGTTAGTGACAGATCTATCAACTGCGATGCAAAATCATCATCTACATCGCAGTAACTCGTGTCTTAATTGACCCTTCGCACTTGCTCTTGATTACATTCCAGTGATAACTTCGTGTGCTGATGATCTGGTCAGCATACAAAGTAATTTGGTTCCTTTATTAGTACGTACTATCTATTAAACAGTTTACCTTTACCTGAGATCATAGATGCTTTATCGATAGCATCACGAGAAATGTTGGCAATTAGAAGCTTTACCATTTATTGTCAAGAATGTACAACGATAAATGGGAACCATAGCGGTAAATAAAATTGTGGAAAAACTAACAACTGAAAAAAAAAAAACGTGAAAACACACAACCGATTGTATGAAGTTTCACACGTTCTGCGTTCATAACGTAAACAAACTTTGTGCTGGTTAATGATATATTAACACAACAAATGATATGTTTAATGACTTTCCGGCGAGGAAGAGACCGGTACGAGTCTACGACCACAATAGACCTTTAACGAAAGGATTAGGTGCGGTGTAGGATTTTGTTAATGAGACCCCTTTGTGGCTATCTTCGCGGACCGACGGAAATCATTCATTTAACCGTAACCAATTGACATTCCCATATATATTTTTTTAATTTATAACGTGCCACGGGTTTGTTTTTAAGCCTTCGCCTACGCTTTAGCTTAAGAAACTGGTCACGAACCATCACAGCCAGTTTCAAACTACCGTACAGTCGTGTAGGATGCCTATTTATGTACTGAACTATTTAAAACAAGATGAGTGGCCGTTACCAAGTGATAGATTGCGTATTTCTGGTAGCTAATTTAGGTTTAGCGCTAACAAAGAGACGGTAATACAGAACTTTCATTGAGATGAGGTCTACCCTCCAAATACATCGTTTGAGGATGAAGCAACAAAGTACCGGTCAGATTCTATGAAAAGCACTCGCGCACCATGCGGCCTGTATCACTATAATCAATAGAAGCAGAGCGGGGCACGGCGCCTGCCGTCAATCAAAGTGACTGACATCATATCATTCCTGGGTTCCTTAATAAAACATCTGCCGAGTAAACTTCTCGGATTCAAAGCGGATGATAGTGTTAGTACAAGTTTATTTATATTTTGGAAAAACATGACTGAACAAAATTTATCCTGATTCATTTGATGCCAGAATATTTTAAACATAGAAATTAGAACATAAAGTTCAAAGTAACCCACATGTACAAATCGAATGTTGTTTTAAAGAACGAAGTCAGTGTAGCTGAAGGTGTCAAAATTTTATGAACACATAAAGCAGCCTAAACGCTAATAACCAGAACAATAAAAGCCATTGAAGAACACAATCCAAGAAACAGGAAACCGTAATTGGAGAGAAATACCAATTTATAGGCACGAATTCCAGCAACAGGCAACGAGAAAAAAGAAAACCAAACACAGCTTTCAATGCAGTTCAGTTTTCGAACAATACGAGTGCGTGTTAGACCCTACGCTGAGGAAAGGGTCAAACAAACTAATTTTAGTCGGACCACAAGAAATATCACACGTCGTAAATGGAGATGAGACGGTATTATTTACGAGTGGGCTCTCAGACGGGATATGGCGCACAATGCGCTTTTGAAGAGGGCTCTAACGAAGTAACCTGGACGTCAATCAAACCGTTGTATCACTGCGGACAAAGCCGCTCCGAATGGATGATTTTATTTGAGAGGAAATGTAAACGAAGCTGATGGGAGATGCAAGGAGTGTTGCATTAGCTCTTAATCAGTGAGTATTCAAAGTTTACAAAAAGAATACGGGTAATCTGAAACCTATTGTTAGCTCAGTATTTCTTCCTGTAAAAGTCATTTTATTTTGATGATGTTTATCCACACAAAAACTTTGAACATGCCCAGAAAATCGCAGTCCATGTTTTCTTAGCGAGAAAATTTTAATTCGAGCCCAATGAAACTCAAAGTCTGTGCAGTTCTTTGAAGAAACGTTCAAAGATAAAGATCATTTAAGTGATCGTTAAATAACTGTTAGACACGTTTAAAATAGAACGACAGACTTTATTTCCGGTGCTGATAATAGTAAAAGCTTGTTTAATAGCAGCCAATGAAAACGATGGTGTCCAAATATTTTGAATTTCCAATTCCATTGAAGAAACGATCATTAGCATATAGTTTCCGAGATTTCTGTATTAATTTGCAATTACAATAGTAAAGGTATTTCCGGCCATAGACGTATCTAATTCTATGGCGCCTCTTTAATTACCAAAGCTTTTATCTTTTTGCATAATGAATGGCTTTGCCTAAAAAAGCGCGGGTTATGTTATAAATGGCAAAAAAACTATAACTTTGATAGCGCCGACGAACGAATAGACCAAAGACATTAGCAGAATTGCCAATGTTTATGGTTGTACTAATAAAATTTAATTAATTAAAATGAAATCTTATAAATTATGCGTTTTATTAAAATTATTAGATATTTATGTTAGTAAATTATTGTTTTTAGATCATGGTTATTTTTGTACTGTGTGAACTGTGTGGGAATTATCGTGTTACTGCTGTGATTTCAACTCATTGAGATATTAAACGATTCTGAAACTGGATTCAAAATACGAATAAAAAAAAATAAGTCTTTAATTACAAACAGTCTTTAAACATAAACAATCTTGAGAAATACCTATCATGCGTTTTATTAAGAACCTTTGAATAACACCTAAGATATTACAACTGGCTCTTAATCATCAGAGTTTGTTACCTAAACCTTTAATGAAACACCTAATGGCAATCACAATTAGGATGAGCCCGCCTCAACCGTCAGCCATTATTCATTGGAAAAAAAAACATATATTTATCCCATTTGAAGCTGTATATTTGTGTAAAAACACGTATTCTTAGGGCGAATATGATTTATATGATAACGATTTTATATTTGCTGTAAGTCATATCTAAAATAGACCTTGAGGCAATAGTAATAAGGGTGTCAGTGATAATTTAATGTGTGTAGTCGAAGATCGACGCAGGCGCCGGGGAGCCGCGTTTTTTCATGTAGAGATTTTATTTTATTATCCGAGGTCGGATAGGCGTACCGATTGGTTGATGAGCACCACAGGTACGGGTGCAGACGGTCGCCGATCATATTACGAGATGTATCAATCGTATGATATCGCTCTTGCGTAGGTAAATAAAATTTCAATGTTTTGTGGTGTTACTAAGGAATTTTACTCTTTTTGACGTAAAATAGGCGAGAGGTCCTCTTCATTAAAAAAGTGACTGATATTAACATGAAGTCGATGTCAACTTAACAAATGTCAGAAAACAAGCAACTTGATAGGTGTTTGGGACTGACGCCTCAGTGCTGCCACCTGGTGCTCGACGTTTCAGAAAACCCTCATGCACCTCACGCTAATATTATAAAGAGGAAAGATTTTTTTGTTTCTTGGTAATAAAAAAACTGGCCAAGTGCGAGTTGGACTCGCGTGCAAAGGGTTCCGAACGATTTTATTTTCTTTAACATGTTATTTTAACACTACAGACTTCTAATAGGTTTTCCTGTAATCTTTAGGTAAAGATCTATTATCTCCATTTTTTTCAAAATGTTAGGCTCAGTAGTTTCGGAGATAAGGGGGGGAATGGTCATTTTTCGTCTAATTTCTTGAATAACTTAAAAACCAGTTATTTTAAAATTACGAAAAAAATCTAATTAAAACCCTCACAGTAAGCCCTTTCATTTGATATGTCACACGATATTGTTCAAAAAACTTTTTTTTTGAAATTTTCTAGTTTGACCCCCAAAAGTGACCCCATACTAAAAATTTAATGATTTTCGTAACGCGTCCGTGTTTGGGTCACAGAAGTCCATATGTGTACCAAATTTTAACAAAATCGGTCCAGTGGATCCGGAGAAAACTGGCTGTGACAGACGGACAGACAGACACCCGAGTGATCCTATAAGGGTTCCGTTTTTTGTTCGGAACCCTAAAACAATAAAATAGGCTCCGAAACTACGTGACCGACTTTAACCATTGTTTCAGCAATAGAAAGCTAAATTATCACGAAGTAACATAGGCTATAATTTATTTTGGAAAAAATAGAGATTCCTACTAAAATTGCAATATTAAACCCGCGCCAACGAAGTCGCGGGCGAAGTGTAGACCCCCACGTATGTAGTAGACAAAGTTTACGTTACCACCCCTGTGTTTACGATAACCGAACACGAGCAATACAATTAATCCGTAATTAACGTTGATTAATAAACTGGAGTATTATACTGTTTGTAGATAATGCAGGGGTCACGATTACAAACCAAAGTGTTACTTTCAATTAGTGCATGGAAGGAACGTGTAGACTTTAATTAATGCTGCTTTCTTAGAACTTTGATAAATTGACGTTTTTTCGTCAGATCTATGATATCACGTCACGCTATGGAATAGTGTAAAGATTGAAGGCGTCAAGACTCCAGATGCTTTTGGTCTGTTAATCGTTTGAAATCACGCTACCATAAACAATTTTAATTGCAAAACTATTTTCATTTTAATTGGTGCATTTTTTCTCGCATTGCACAATATGTACCTACATCAACTTAACAGGAGTATTTTAAAAATAAATCTAGATCCAATAATAAATTCTAAAATGGTCCACAGAAGCCAAAGATGCACCAAAGTGAATCTCCTTATAAATATGAATGCGTATAGTGAGAAGCGCTGGGAGCTGGCAGGTATACAGCAGTGCATTTAGATAATAACAGGGGTACGTGGCTCGGCCGCCGCGCCCGCGTGCCGGTAGCAATTAGCGTTTAGACCCATACAATTATTGCTACAAATCGATGTAATTGAACATGGGAACAAAAAACACAGCGACCATTTCTAGCGATTCAACTTGAGACTGCATTTATGAATGAATGTTGGATTTATGAATGTGCTCATGCGACTACCAAGTTATTGATGTTCCATTTCTTTTGGTAGAGTGATTTATTAACAAACATCACTCGATGGGCGAACTGTCGTTATTTTTAATTAACTTAAATAAAACAGGTGATTTTGAAGAGATGCGACAAAAGATTTAATCAAGGGCGCACATAATCGATTATGAACGGTGCGACAACGAAAATTAAACGACACTTTCGGGTGGACAAAACATGAACGCTATAAATCGGCGTTCCCGACACAAAAACACGCCTAAAAAGAGTTAAGCGTTCGGGAGATCGTCGAATACAGATTACCGGGCGCAGGTGTTAAATAAAAATAATAAAATTCGACGCGGACCATGTTAAAAAGACGAGTGGAAGCGGCCGCGCGGCGCCGAACGAGGCGTAATTTCGTTCGCAACGCCCGGCCAACAAAAAACGACGTGTACCATCGAGTTAACCACGAGCCCTGCACATCGCCGATGTTCGCCATTCAAAGTCAATCCGCACGCTTCGCCGGCGTCTATTTTAATGCCTTATAAGCGCGGTCGTAACTCCCACGCGCCTTTGACGGCAGGTGACCCTTATAAGAGCACATACGATTTAAAACAACCTGTGACAAAAAACGAAAGAGAATCCTCAGTTCGAATAGGTGTTGATAACAAAATAAAAACAATTGAAAGGATCTCAGTACCTACATTCAACTTCAGAATTCGGCTCTAGATTACCGAGGAAAATGGAGGGGCAATCAAGTCACATTAAACATTTACAGGCTCGACTGACAAATTGACCACTTCCGAGAAGTAAATTCGACGTGAGAGGTAATGCGGAGCAAATAAAATGGTCGACGCAGTGCGCGCGCAAACTGCAATTAGGGGAAGCAATTCCTCTTCGCACGTACGAACAAATTGCAGGCAGCAGGGCTGGCTGCGCACCGCAAAAACTGCAGATAGCACGCACAGAGCAATGCCAGTAAAGTGAGGCTTGAGAGATACCCCTCCGGCTATATTGGATCACTAATCACACACCACCACATCCACGTACCGCTGCGGGAATATAGAAATGTCATCAACTACTCCATTTTGTAGTGGCAAAAGAAATGTAACTACATCCCAATGATTGAAGGTGTCATTATTAAGAAGAGTTTGATAGCATTCGTGCGTCGCCATCGCCATTCCACTACAAAAACTATTGAGTACGTACAGCAATCTACTTGACAAAAAATATAAACCGCACAAATTCTTAAGAAAACATTTAAATGGCCTCAAGCCCGATTTGTAAACGGAAAGAGGTCATTAAGTAGAGCTTAACGTTTCGAAAGGAATCCATGGGGTAGTACCCGAAATAAATACCGTCAAATGTGTCAGTATTAGTGGACGTTAAGCCCAAGTTTAATTAAGGGCATGGACAGGATGAATAAATAACAGGATTATCGTACCATCGCACATGTGATCCGAACATACTTCAACGAGACAAGATTTACGATTTGTTTTCAGTTATGTAAGACCTTCGTAGGCGTTCGGCAGGATTACCTACGACTTACGAATGGGACACTCACACAGTTAACTAATACAAAGGATACTCCGGACTGAAACTGTTACAAGTCTGTAACAAGAGTCTGCACAGAATCAATGCGGAATGGTATTGCAAGAGAAACATTACACGCATTAGTGGAAAGATACAAGTCAGACGCGATTACATAAGCAATAAATTATTTTCTCGACTAGTTACCGCAAAACTTAATATATTATCATCTAATCCAATTGCATATAATAAGTTAGCGCGTGAAGTGGTCGCTCGTGTAACTCGATATTTTTACTAGTCGGATAATATTTTAAACTAATGATAATAATGCTGTGGCAAGAAGACTGCTCACATTACGTTCGACCGTATTATCGCCGCATCTCGTTGATATTTAATTCTCCAGCGAGGAGTGTAACGCCTACATTATCCGTCCCTGATTTAAATTCATCGATAGCGGCTTTTAAATACTACTTTGAATGTACACTACGTATGTTATGAAAGGAAACAGATTCTACAACTGAACTCGGAACCGTCAAACACTCATTACGTGTCGCAAGTATTTCTACCTCAACAGATTGTGATAACATATTGAGGCCTTTGAATAACAGTTCTGTTTTGTTTTACAGGTATATAAAGTTTAATATCTCATGCTCAATACTTCAAAGAACATTCCAGCTCGCCCTGTCAAACATTGTCTCAAAATAGTCGAAGTAGACTAAACCGTCGAACAAGGCGTCCACCGCGTTGAAAGTGTTACCAGTAAGGAAATACATCGGAATGCGATACATTGCTATAATCCAAACAGCGCTTGTTGTTAAACAAATAGCTCATTTTAGAGGGGTAACGCCCTAGATTGTAAACTGTGTTATACTTACAACAATACGTTCTTAGTATTTTCCGTTCGGGTCAGCGACTTGTAAACAAACGTGTGCGTGGATTTGTACAGAAATAATATGTTCCTCGTGAGAAATTCGTGACGTGCGACGAGATTAATATGGAAACTTGCTGCATTTTTGTCCTCCAACCATATTTCTCGCTTCAACGACCGAGCAATGACACTGTAAAATCTTCAAACGTCTTCAAGTTTATCTGGAGATCAAAACCCGCCCGAAATAGACCATTATGTTAAGGTTTAAGTAATAATACTAAGTGAAAGATGTTACGATAACGGTGGGCATTTTAAAACTATAAATGAATTTCCAAGTGGTAGATTTGAGTTATAAGATAGGCTAGAGCCACAATCCGGGCTGGCTCTTAGGCCAACAATAGCAATAATTTCCTATTGATACACAGATCAAGCAATCGAGCCATCGATCCGTGCTCTTACATCAATTCATTTTGCTTTATGCTCTCTCGAGCCACGAAAAAAGCGGCGACTGGCAAGAGCCGGTGCAACAAAGAAAAGTAGCACTCTATACTTCTTCTTGTCATCCCTATACTCCAGTGCCATCCTAATCCAGGTTCTACCCGAAACGGCAACAATGTGCCGTTGCCCCCATTGGGGTGGACCAGCACATCTTGCAGTCCTTGGCCACCACTCGACCATAGCCCTGCTTACCTGTTATTAAAGACTACATTCAGAGCTAGTTTAGTAAATGAAAAAGCAGAGTTGGCGGATGAAGATGCTGTTAAGGTTGGCGCTGAAAGTGCCATTGTGGTCAAGTTGAGAGTTGAGTTTAAAGTCATCGTGGTGAAAGGATTAGTCAGCTATACTCTGCGTTACCGAGCACTAGCTGTACAGGGTGCGCCGGGTATTTGGAATCAAAATACGATATTATTAAAGCCACTTGGGGAGGCTCCTTTCATGCATCCCAACTTTATATTGTGATAGAGGTATCATAAATTATATATTTCTTTAATTACTAACATTAGTTATAAGCAAAAGTATGTTACTAACAACCTTGCCTATATATGGACTTTTTGTCTGAAATAAATGATTTTTATTTTATTTATAACGGCTAGACAAAAATTTCCCTTGACAGAACTCAACCGATAAAGCGCATATTTAATTAACATAACACGATCATAAAATAATATCATAGCAAGCATCTTGATTTGCAATGATAAAGGCACATAAAAGGCAATTGTAATGATTACCGGTGTAGTAATGGTGCAAGGTCGTTTTCAATCGTTGATATAGATTACAAAGCACTGATATATACTTAATCAGTATCAGGAAAATTCACGTCAATGAAACAATTCGGCTTTTAAAACGACTTCTGAAATAGGAAATTCAATTGAATTCATTGTATCTTCATTCGACGGTATGTAATGTTTTATGATGCACTGTACATGAATGCAGCTAAAACTCGTTGCGTTAGTGTAGTATCTCCTCTACTTGATATCTCTACTTACCTTTTGATCCAGATCCGGACCATTCTGGTTTGATTGACCATTCTCTCTCAACTCATATTTTTTTTTTTTTTTTCTCTTACGTCATCCGCTCTTTTTGGAGCTCACCTTGTCTTGGTGTAAAAATACGAGTAAATCGTTCTTATGATGACCACTTGGAAGGGAATCGGTTTAATACGTGATCACATCAAGGCGAGTTTCCGATTCGTCACGCCGCATCAGGACATTAAGATGGACGATATTACATTTCTATACAGCTACAAATGTTTTATGTTTTGCTAGTGCATTCAGCCGGCAATAATCTGTTCAATTTCAGTTTTTGTTCCAGTTCATATTCACTTCTTAATTTTTATTTAATCGTAAATAAATGTTTTTTTTTTTATTGTATTTTTTGCGGGTCAGGTCAATCTACTGGTCAAAAGTTAGTTCCATATTGTGTGTGAAAAATTGATAGCCAGATTTGACGTAATTTACGCGCGCTAACGCAATTCGGACGCAGACAGTTTTGCTTTTTGGACATCTACAGCGCCGTGAGCGCGCGTTCGCAAAAAGTACGTCGTCGGCGCATTGTTAAAAATACGCCGTTTGCATAGGCTTTTATGGATCCGTAGGTAGCTAGGTGGAAAACCCAATCATTGAGTGCTATTGATTTATTCTTGATGAAATGCTAGAGATACTCTTGAGACAATGCGTTGTTTGATTAATTATAATACGTAAGTACTACTTGATTATTATGAAACACTACAGACTTCAGGAAGCGTTTATATGAGACCTACATGAAAGAAAATTCCATTATATAATGCATAATGTAATTCTAGTATTATATATCATTGGATATACGCCTACTAACAGAGCTGGGAGACGTTTGAATACCCAGAGTAATATTTTACAATCGTCATTTTACGTTTTGAATGCAACAATCGAGGCATCATGACGCGAGTGGGCGGGAAATGCCGTCATTGTCATCTACGAAGGACTTGAAAAAAGGTCTTATTATTATTAATGTATTATACAAATAAGAATATCTACAAAAGAATGAGCAAAAAATCTTGGATTATAAGTCTGTGACTTGATAAGAATTTCTAAGGAAAAATATAATGGTTTATTTTTACTTAGTAATTCTACAAGTGGGTTGCCAGCAATTTATAAGTAATCATCACAGGCATCGCAATGAGGTGAATAGTTGCAGTAATTGCAACCCTGAGCCGAGATAACTACCTACCTAGTTTCACAGATTTAATATAAAATACGGCGCAATTTTCAATACGTAGAAATTATACTTAACTTGATATTGACTTAAAACATGGATGTTATGGGTGCAACTACGAGTAGATAACAACCTAGGTGCATTTTATGCGCTTCTTTAATCGTATTTTCAAGATAATTGTCGGGAAAATAACACACGCTGTGCTTGCTTTGAGCTATAAGAATATTTAAATTATGAAGTTACCGAACACATCATGTTTTACTAACCTAAATTATGTAAAGAATTTAATCTTAGTTTTATTTAGAGAACATAAAACTGCACAATGCCTTCTATCAACAACTTCAGTTGATATCATTTAGTTCCAATGTAGGCAAGCAGATTCTAAAATGTTGACTCCTGCCACTGCTGCCCCACTCATAGATTCTCATAGATTTCCGAAGATACTACGAAGGTTTTCTATGTATATCGTTAAACCCATAGATATAATTTTTATATTTCTATGGTTAAACCAGTAAAGCAGGGCTATGGTCGAGTGGTGGCCAAGGACTGGAAGAAGTGCTGGTCTCGCAATGGGGGCAAGGGCACATTGTTGCCGTGTCGGGTAGAAGCTGGATGAGGTTTGCGCTGGAGTATAGGGATGGCGCAAGGCCAGTGCCTTGTGGGAGTCAAGCTGTGGATAATGATGATGAGGCTTTGAGTCACAAGAAATCGCTATTAAGATTAATCTTAAGATTTGGCATAATTTTTGGGGCAATTGTAGTGAAAGGGAAAGCATTTTTAAATTTCAAAAACGTTCCCTTAGAGCCATGTTTGGTCTAAAAGTAACAGATAGTTGCATCCCTGTTTTTAAATCTCATAAACTTTTAACGTTTCCGTGTATTTATATATTAGAATTGGCCATATTTGTTAAAACTAATCCATATTTATTTCTTTCTTTGAGCGATACTAGAAAAAGAACTACAACTTTAAGATCTCAGTACCAAAACTCCTTGTATACAGGTGCATATAAAACATCGCTGTTGAAAAAAAGTTTTATTTGTATGGCACCTATTGTATATAATAAAATTACAAACAATATTAAAGAGCAACCGTTTAGAATATTTAAAAAACATCTTACAAAATTACTAATAGATAAATGTTATTATTCTGTAACAGACTTTTTAGCTGATAAATTACTTTAAACCGTTAGCTATAAATTAACCGTGAGTTATAAATTAATTTAAACCTTTTTTTTTTAATGTTGAGTTACTTATCGTGAATATTTGCATGCCTTAAAGATAGCATGTACAAGGAACCCTAATATTTGTAACATCTTATGTATACTGTACCTACATTCTTTGCAAATAAAAATCATTCGATTCTATTCTATTCAGTTTATTAGTCCATTGAGAATTTATAGATGTTTTTCTTAACTGTGATCAAAAAGTTAACGTTTAGGAACAGTCTGGAGATTACCTTAAGGATAAATGTTTAAATATTGCTGGAAGTCGTGAAGGTTATACTTTACAGAAGTGGAAAAGCAGTCTCAAGTTCAATGAGCTTAAAGCAACAATAGTCACGTCAGTTTGACGAGCGCGCCGCTAGCGCCATTGTCACGAGGTGTCGGGCACCGAATCTCGACAGGGGAAAAACGTAAAAGAAAAAACCTGCATCTCCAGTTAGGGCTGCCAACGTAAGGATGGCATTACATCCACATATTTTATAGAAGTCGAATAGAGATTTCCGTTGCGACTGTGCACATGAATTAAAAAATATCTATCTTATACTAATATATGAAGCTGAAGAGTTTGTTTGTTTGCTTGAACGCACTAAACTCAGGAAGTACTGGTCCGATTTGAAAAATTATTTCAGTGTTAGATAGACCATTTATCGAGGAAGGCTATAGGCTATATATCATCACGCTAAGACCAATAGGAGCGGAGCAGACGAAGTGGCGCGGGTCTACTAGTAATCCTTATCCTTACTAATATTATAAATGCGAAAGTAACTGTTTGTCTGTCCGTCGCGCTTTCACGCCAAAACTACTGAACCGATTTAAATGAAATTTAGTGCACAGATAGTCTAGAGCCTGAGAAAGGACATAGGCTACTTTTTATCTCGGGATCATGTTCCCTAGGGACCACGCGGGCGAAGCCGCTGGCAGAAGCTAGTAATATAAAGCTGAAGAGTTTGTTTGTTTGCTTGAACGCGCTAATCTCAGGAACTCCTGGTCCGATTTGAAAAATTATTTCAGTGTTAGATAGCCCATTTATTGGGGAAGACTATAGGCTATTTATCATCACGCTAAGACCAATAGGAGCGGAGCAGACGAAGTTGCGCGGGTCAACTAGTTAAAAAATAATTATGATAAAATGATAAGCATCTGTTATACGCGTATATGTTTTTTTTTATATATTTACTAGCCTTATCAGTACGGGTCCCCAAAAAAAACATACTTATTTTAATTAAACATAGCGTCACATACCAAAATTAATTAGAATGGGAACACAGTACAAAAAAGCCAACGTTAATCATTATTCATAGGCTTAGAGTTAACAACTTAAATTGAACTTTGACACCATTATAATAAATTTTTGTGAGTCAGAGAGCAAAATAACTTTCCATTCGTTTGGTCCACAAAAACGTGACAATTTGTCGGAATATTTTAAGGAAAACCACAGATCTAAAGTATTCAGGAGTATGCTATGAGCATTTTATGATTCACGGCATTATTTCACATTTATGATCATATAAATTCTAATGGCAATTTTCTTGAGACAGCCCTATGTGAAGCTGGGGTTATTGTTATTACAAAATGACCCATCTCAATGTCGGACGGTTCTTGGAACCAAGTTCTTCGTGGTTGAAATTATGTATAACGTAAGCGCCTTTGAACATTTTATAAAGGCTTATTTCTGACACCTCGGATGAAACATGGCGCATAACGAATGCGTACGCGCATCGACGGGATGAGCCTATAAAGGTGAGCCTCACAGAATGGGATACTAAATTGGTTACAACGATTTATACACGGATATTAACTTAAATGGTTTACGTACGTATCTAATTTATATGTATGTGATTTTTTTAGAATTATTTTCGAGGTGTGAGAAATGATTTTGTATTTTATCGTAATATGTTTTTCTTTCATATTATTACTTTAAGACTGGTTTAAAGCGTCCTCGATATTATTATTATAATTCCTGCTTCGCACTTCGGCTGAAATTTTAACCTCTCGCAATAATCATTTGCGCTCTTTAAAAAAAAATCCACCAAGCATAAAATGTTTCCAAGTTCTGTTCTAACATTTACTGGTTCATGTTATTCGATCCTTTCCTCGTTAATTCAAATAATCCATCTGGAAACTTCGGTAGCTCTAGCTACTACGCCATTTTAAGATCATTATGGAAATTCAACGGCTATTATATCTGAGCATGTCACTAAAATTAAGTGAGCATAGAACAGAAATACCGTTTTTATCATTTCAATACAATTAACATTACCTACATCTAGTTTGGTCGAAAATTTCCATAATCTGAAGCATTAAGTTAATGGAATAATCATTGTAAGAGGTGCTCCAATCAGGGCAAAGGCTAAGCCGTTTTATGGAGCTTGGCGCCTCGGAGTAAATTGGGAAGCAATTAATTAAATCAGTTTAATCGCTGCGATGTCTATAAATCCAACATGTTGTTAGTGCCTTAAAAATACTAGGTTTCTCACGAATGGCTAACAACAGGAGAACTTCTTGGACAGTATTTTAATTTAAGATCGTGGAGAGGCAATTGAAACGTGCAGATGCAAACTCGGCACTCACAATGTGAGTGGCGTGCATAGAAATTGTGGTTTTATGCGACGAGCTTTTGGAAAACAATTTTCCCATTCCCGAGTCACAGGCTTTTCTTTGAGGACAATTTTTTTAGCGCCTGCAGTTTGATTAACGCTATAAGAGTAGTAGTAACTGAGCGGGCAAGGTCTGTACAACAAAAGCATTTTTTTCTTCATAACTCGGAAGTAGACGTTTATTTTCTAACTTGACTCTAGAATAGCACCTTTGATCGGTATTCATCAAATTCATGCATTTGTATGCGTTGGTGGAAGTTTTCAAAACGCTTGTTTGAAGAACGGGGCAAAAATATCAACGGACAGTACATCTCCCACCTCCGATAAGCGGATAACATTGTCATCACGGCAGAATCTTTGAAGGAGCTAGAAGTAATGCTGTACAGCCTGAGCGCTTTTCAAGGCGAGTGGGTCTCGGGATGAGTCTGGACAAAACCAAAATCATATACAATAGTCATGTCACCCCGAGACCTGTAATCGTAAATGGCGCTACCCCGCAAGGTTGTGCAAGAAAACATTATATCTAGGCCATTACTGGGGCGGCAAAACTTTGAGAAGGACACGACAAGAAGAATACGCTCGGGCTGGGCGGCATTCGGGAAGCTGCGTGATATCTTTAAATCGTCTACCCATATTGACTTACGGTGCCGAAACGTGGACACCTACCATAGGCCTGGTCCACAAATTCAAGGTTGCTCAGCGTGCAATGAAGAGGACAATGCTCGGGGTTTCTCTGGTGGATAGAATTCGCAACGAAGTCATTCGCCAGAGAACTGTCACCGACATTGCGCGAAGCATCAGCGTGCTGAATTGGTAGTGGACCAGCCATGTCTATAGACACGGACAGACAGTCGATGGAACAGACATGTGTTAGAGTGGAGACCGCGTATGTGCAAACGTAGTGTGGGACGCCCTGCGGTACGATGGATCGATGATTTTACGAAGCTGGCTGGAAGCGGATGGATGTGGACTGCTCAATACCGGGATGGTTGGCGCTCTTTGGAGGGACGCTTACGTTCAGCAGTGGACGGCAATTGGCTGATATGATGATGATGACCTATTTGTTGATTTCGATCACCAGTTCGTAATTTGCTTTAAATGTCCAATCCACGAGTGTTATTTTGATTTTGTACACAATTTCGTACTTTACTTTTTCCAAATCTATACTTTTAATACTAATACTAATTACTAATTAGGTATAAAGCTGAAGAGTTTGTTTGTTTGCTTGAACGCGCTAGTCTCAGGGACTACTGGTCCGATTTGAAAAATTGTTAGTGTTAGATAGCCCATTTATCGAGGAAGGATATTGGCTATATATCACCACGCTAAGATCAATAGGAGCGGAGCACACTAAGTTGCGCGGGTCACCTAGTGCCCTATATGGAGTAAGTCTTGATATCTTGTCGGGATACTATCTTATTAGGATTGTTGGCTTTAAATTTTTCACCAATTCTTCAATACGATACGACAGAACTTTCGAATTCAATAAGCTCAGCGATTTTCACGACGAGGCAACACGAAATTGTTATACAGGGGTCATGAAAATAGGCCGGCAAAAACGGCATAGCAGCCACTACAAATACAATGAAACTCGTGTTTACAAGTAGTAGCTGTAGCTGTCACCGGAAAATGGTAAACTTCGTAAGATTATAAAATAACTTAAGAGATATAGATATAGTTTTACAAACCTTCGTTAAATTGTCAATTGAACATTTGGAATGCTTTTTTACGCATTAAATTTGGTAGTTTATAATTTCTCGAATTAATTCCGAGAAATTGTGAACTGAAATAAAATAACGACCAATCAAAGCACAAGTCTACAAGAAACTACGCTCTCATTGGTTTGTTCAGATGTGACGTCATATGTACGCCATAGAGTTACGAATTAAATGAACCTCCCGCTGTCCAATGTTGGTTAAGTTTACTTTGGGTGTGTAATTTTAAGTCTAAATGATTTTTAATATGAAATTATGAATGTACATTCGGTTTAAATTACGGTTGTGACCAAGGCAAGTTGATGGAGCTCCGCGCAATGGGATAACGGGAGCTAAGTTCGCTCGCTTCGCTCGCTCACTCTAGCTCCTGCAATCCCATTCGAACCTAACCTATCCGGGTCGGGGTGCCCTAAGTTCCCGAACTGGCGCGGTCGCTCTTTGTTCAGTGGTAAGATCAAATGTCAGTTATACAAGATGATAATTAGATCAAAAGAACAATATATTAAATAAGAATATACTAAACGAACGAAAAACTCCCAATATTTTAGCATGGGTCTTTTTTATTTCGCGTAATTGAGAACGAGTCCATTCAATTCGTAATTCTTTGGCGTACATGTGACGTCAAATCTGAACAGACCAACGAGAGCCTCTTTCTTGTAGACTTTTGCTCTGATTGGTCACCATTTTATTTCAGTTCACAACTTCTCGGAATAATTCGAGAAATTATTAACTATCAAATTTTGATGCGCAAAAAAGCATTCCCATTCCCAATGTTCAGTTGACAATTTATCGAAAGTTTACAATCACTCAAGTTAGTTTATAATCTTACGGATTTTGCCATTTTCCGGTGACATAGCCAAGCTTTTCCATACAATGTCTACTTCGTTGAACCGGTAGTGGCATCTGTTGAGAACTATTCGAACTCTTAATAAATATTTTATGCTAAAAGAAACAGGAAATTTACTAAACTACATTCAAGAACATCTATACGCAGGAAGTATTAGACTAACGACGAACCATAATAAGTCTCCTCGCTGAGCTAAGAAACTAGAAGAACCTAGAAGTTCGTGAGACACATTTGAGAAGCATTTCATAGCATTTAGTTTTATCCAACAATAGCGCTCCGACCGGAGCTTTACTGCGTTGCATAGAGTTATAGAGATACTCATTCGCTATATTTGGTTTGAAATAAAAACATTTCACTGCGTCGAGTCAACCCAGTTCATCCATCCATCATAAACATCTGACTTCGTAACACCGATAATAGACTCATTCTTTATATAGAGACAATAAGTCATATGTTGTTAAGTGTAAAATCATTGATTAACTTACCCATTTTCTACAGAATTCACTCAAAATTCACTTCCAATAACTTTAAACACTGAAAAACATCACCACAAACATTACACATCGGCAGCCATTTTGCTTTTTCTGAACATTTATTACCAGGAAAAAAAATGATTTTCGGATACATGTTCTGTTTCATTAGTACGTCTTTCCTGCGCTTTATAAACAACTGCATTTTTAAAAAAGCATTTATTATATGTACTAAAAACGTTAAACAAATTTTAAAATTAAAAACATTCGGAAGAGAGTAAATAAAACAGCCGAGTGCCAATTACCAACTTAATAGAATAAGACTATTAGTCTGTACAATTTTTGCTAATTTTATATGATTTTTTTTCCACAAAAATAAACTTATTTCGAAATTAAAAAGATGAATGAAAATCAAAATAAAATGGACTAAATAAGTCATCTGTGCAATCTGTAAATGTTGCCATAAACACGATTGTTTTAATAGTAGGTACCCACTCATTTTCCGTCTGCTTTATAAACAACTGCATTTTTAAAGGCATTTAATTTCTAAAAACATTCAAGCAACTACAAAATTAAAAATATTTAAGACTATTAGTCTGTACAATTTTTGCAAACATGAATTAAAACGGAATTAAATTGACTAAATAAGTTATCTGTGCAATCTGTAAATGTTGCCATAAACACGATTGTTTTTCTTTTCCTATCAACAGCTGTCAAATAGGTTGGGATTTGTGTGTTACGAAAATTATTTAATAAAATCTCTCTCAATCTCATGATAATTTCTAGATATTTGAAATAAACCTGGTGATTTGAATAGTGGGAGGCGTGTTACTTATAATTTATTTCATATTTCAGCTCCAAAATGGTGCAGCGGCTAACGTTTAGACGACGTTTGTCGTACAATACTAAATCAAACCAAAGGAGAATGTGAGTATTTGATTATATATTTTTGTAGAAATAGCTGTTTGAATTAGCTAATTAAGTGATGTGACCCCAACTAGTAAAGTATTGAACAATAACTTGTACTTTCATCTTATTTACAAGTTAACCTCAAAAATTTCACCGAAGTGTTTGTCGGACAACACTTGTCTTATTTCAGAATCATGAAGTGCTTCTCTTTATCTCGTTTTAAACTGTCTTCTATATTTTATGTATGAATAGTACTCGCTTCGATAACAAGTACCTACCCATGCTAAACACCCAAAACAAGGAAAAACTTCCTAGCTAACAGTAATGCAACTGAAACATGAACATGTTAGTAATTAATATTTGTTACTGGTTCTTCACAAGACTACTGTCATACCATACATGCATAGTACAATAAACTACAAATACTAGTTGGATAATCCAGAGTTCACAATCAACTTCTGTCATGGAACATCATATTGCCCACATTCTCATAAATAGTCAGTTGCAATTTGCATATTATTCAAGTTGCTAACAGGTTCTATACTATAGACTTCAGAATTATTTCAATGCTTTCCAACTGCTGTCATGAATGGAACATAATGTGGTCACCAAATGGAATAATCAACGCCAATTCTACATGCTGAGTCAAGAATGATGTATGTTAATAATGGTGGTTTGCAAAAGGATAGAATATGAAATCAGTATATGCATTAAGTTTGATTATGTACTAGTACTGTACAAAGAGTTTTAGTAAATAAATGATGCCTTGTGTGAGTCGGACTCTTCCACGAAGGGTTCCATACAAAAACAAAACATGTTTCCTGTATGAGAGCCCCCTAATTTTTTAATTTAATCCTTACTAATACTATAAATGCGAAAGTAGTTACTTTCGCATTTATAATATTAGTAAGGATTAAAAACCACTGAACCGATTGAAATGAAATTTGGTACACAGATATTCTAGAGCTCGAGAAAGAACATTTTAATCCAAGGAGTGTGTTCCTTAGGGACCATGTGGGCGAAGCCGCTGGCAGAAGCTAGTTTTTAATATTTATTGTTATAGTGGCTATAGAAATACACACTGAAAGTTTCAACTGTCTAGCTATTATGATTCTTGAGTACAGCCCGCTGACAGACAGATGGACAGCAGAGACTTAGTAATAGGGTTCGATTGGTTACCCTTCAGGTATGGAACCCTAAAAAATTTGAATAAGGGCTGAATAATTACATGTTGATGCTTTAGACAGGATGTTTTCACTTATCAACATATATATATAAAACTAGCTTCTGGTCCCTAGGGAACATACTCCTGGGATAAAAAAAAATAGTTAAAATTCGTTTATTTCGGACTACGGTGATCCATATTTTGTTAGTTTGTTAAAAAGTAGCCTATGTTCTTTCTTAGGCTCTAGACTATCTCTACAAAATTTCAGTAAAATCGGTTCTGTAGTTTTTGAGTGAAAGCACGACAGACAGAGTTACTTTCGCCATTTTAATATTAGTATGGATTCTTTAGTTAATGACTGATTGAGTGACTGACGGACAACGCACAGCCGAAACTACTGGTTATAGAAAGCTGAAATTTGACTTGTATGTTCCTTGGGAAGTGTTGGGGAGCATTAAGAAAGAATTTCCCGAAATTCCCACGGGAACGGAAAAAAACGGGATATGCGTATACAAAGTCACGGGCAATAGCTAGTCTTATATCTTCTTATGTATAAAAATGAATCCCTATTTCCCTTGGTCACGGCATCATGCGTGGATGGCTGGGCCGATTTCGCAAATTCTTTTTTGTTGTTTTTATTACTGTCAGGAGAAGGTTCTTATGAAAGAAAAAATTAAATAAGTCGCGGGGTAGCCAGTTGACGGGAGCGAATCTGTGGGGGCCAAATGTCTATAATAATTATGTTTCTGTAAATCGTAGTAAGAAAACTCAAAGCTTGAAAAATTTCTAAAGCCAAATCTCTATAAAATTTCAGAGTAAGGACTCCTGGTGGTCGCCTGGTGTATCAGTACGTCAAGAAGCCCAAGAAGATCCCGAGGTGTGGACAGTGCAAGAGCAAACTGCGCGGTATCCAGCCTGCCAGGCCTGCTGAGCGTTCTCGCCTCTGCTACCGCAAGAAGACCGTTAAGCGTGTGTATGGAGGTGTTCTGTGCCACAAGTGCGTCAAGCAGCGCATCGTCAGAGCTTTCCTCATTGAGGAGCAGAAGATCGTCAAGGTCCTCAAGGCACAGCAGGCGAGCGTGAAGAGCGGCGGCGGCGGCGGCGGTGGTAGCAGCAGCAAGAAAGCGGCAAAGTAAATGTTAAGCTAAAAATATAAAGGAAAAATCTAGTCAGTCGTTTCATTTCTACCAATTAGTCGATTACTATCCAAGAAAACCTTAAAGAAGGCATTTTTAGATTCTTGATTAACAATTTTGAAAGCCAATGTACCTAGGCGCCACGCCTTCGTCGTCTTTGTCCTTATCAATCTTATGCTAGCGCTCTCAACCTATAACGCCTTTTTTTAAGGGTGGATGAGAAAGGCGCTGAATACGCAGTGAAGACTGTAAGATGTCCGTGACTACCACAGGTCCACCGCCGCCAATCGCTTCCATATTTGTTAAATCATTACTACTCAATTGGTACTAGTTATTAGCACTCGAACAAAAAAATTGTTACCTTCGTAGTTTTCGAGAAAATCGACTTTGAAGGTGGTCTGGCGGTAGTCACGCTCTTTACTCATTTAGTTTTGTGCTCTGAAAATGGACTGAAAATGAAATGATGAATGATGCTGATGGAATGGAATGTGCAATATTTTTATCGTTTGGCTTCTAGCAGAAGAAATAGATAAAATTAAACGTAAAAAATTAAAACGCAAACGACAGTGGATCGCTGGGTCGATCCACTGTTTTTTTGCGCTTTTATTTTTTAGAGTAGTACTATTCTGTAAGAACATTTTAGTATCTCGACAGCGGAATCCGAAGTGAGTTTTAAATTAAGACCTTAATGTAGTTTGCAATACAGCTCACTTTGTGAGTTTTATCACTCAGGTGAAGCTCGATATCCAAATATTTATTTACAGAATAGACTAGCTGGTACAGTCCAAGAAAAAGATCGAAGGATTGAGAATTTATCTCTCTGACAATTCTACGGACTTCAGACCGATAAAACGAAGTATATTCACATATCAATAAAAATATTTTTTCTAATTTTTTAAAAATACCTTGTCCACCTACCTTAAAAATTGAACTCATTATATCTTCTAAACCAAGACCTAATCAAATCTGTGACTTGGTGAAAACTTGCGACTAATTAGCGACTATTGAGAAAGAAAACAGATCTTCGCTAGGTGCCCTAGCTTGTGAGATTCAAATAGACTAAGCTGTGGTAGGCGCACCCCAGATCGGCCACCTATAAACCTTTATAACTTTTGAACCAGTGATCGACTAATTCTGGTATTTAGCGACATTTTTTTTATATTATCAAAATTTAAATCCCTGATGGTGGCCATGCCAGAGTCAATCAAACAAGGAGTCGAGAACCATCCGTGTACCGCGCTGTTCCGCCGCGCAATGCCGCAATCGACACTGAATGCGGCGGAACAGCGCTGAACTTCATACATAGCACTCGCATGATAAAAACACATTTGTCCTCATTTTATACTTGTTTGCCGCGAAAGCTGAAAAGACGCGGAAAGACGAATGAAAGGGGACGCATCTCCATACAAAATCGTTATTTTCTATGGGCATAAGCTGAATAGAGCTGAAAAAGTGTGAGTACTCCTTTACTTGTGAGATACATTGTGTTTTCATGCGATGGCCAAGTCAGTCTATTTATTTATAATATAAAAGATTTTTAATATTGACATGGTCACTATAAGATGTTGTTAGGTTAGCTAATAACTTAAGACAGAAGGACCTTTAAGTAGGGACTGAATAAATTAACCGACTTGGTATTACACGGATCTCACAACATTTTACGGCAGATGAACTGAGTTGCGAGACTTGTTTTTTTTTTACAAATTATTTTTTTGATGAGATCGTTATGTCCTGGAACAAAATATATTATCGAAGACACCTGAAGCTACTTCTACTAACCCGGAATAGGCCGTGGCTGATTATAAGGAACAGCTAGTGAGGGCTTTGCTGGCAGAGACTGAAAACTCTGCTACTGCTCCACCTTCGCTCACATGATCGCTTACCATCAGGTGAGATTGTGGTCAAACGCGTGCCTATCTAAAGTGAAAAAAAAGCTAGGGTGAAATGGCCTCCTTTTGTGAGACCGTAATGGTTCAAGGGAACCATGAGAGGGCGCTCCCGCTCGGAGAAGAAGGTGTCATGGAGGCAGGCATGGGAGGTCGATGCGTAAAGACCGGAGACTTAGCAGTGTCCAAGCAGTGGAAACATTACATAATTATGTTGATTATGCTAGGTAAACTAGAACTAATACGAATATAGTCGCTGCTCTTCGGTGGCTTCGCAGGCACCGGTCTTACCGCGAGATAAACACGACTAGCACTAGCATAGAAACTGCTATTATAATTGCTGCGCAATTTTAGCGCAGCGGCTTAGCTACTGCTCATGCGTAGCTATACCAAGCAACTCTGCTACTACTATGTGATATCGTGGCTCTATCGCAGCGGCTCTGCTGCTACGCTAAGCAGATCGTATATGAACACAATATTTCTAGCTTTTCCCTACAATGGTCGGCTTCCTGTCTAACCGGATGCGGCTGAGTACCAGTATTTTGTTACATGAAGCGACTGTATCTCTATCCCACCTCCACAAACTAGTACCTATCTGGATAAAACGGTTTACGGGACCCCTTGGCTAGACTTGTATCAGATTTCCGGACTTCTGACTAACCGTAGCGACAGTCAAATATCTACAATCGACAGCCAGAACTGCATGTAATGGATGGTCTCCCATCCACAGACCGGCTTCGGAGGGCGCTGCTTAACCTCGAAGATCGAACTGTGTGGCAGTTATTATAAGCCACGAGCTTCTGCCGTATACCAGAGACAGGAATGCTTTCTCGTTTCAAGCTTATCAGTATTTTTTTGGCAATAAATGTAAACTTATTTTCTATCAACTTTTCATACCTATGGCAACTTTGGTTCCTACGTCACCATAGATTATACATTATAATACTGGTATCCAGTAGCGTAGCTCACATGGGAGACACCCGGGGCGGATAATGTGGTGTCGCCCCACAGATGAACCCGCCCCCCCGCCCCTCAAATAATGATGAGTTGCGCCATTGGCCTTCCGTTCTGGTGACGGCAAACGCAAGCCATTTTCCGGAAGTGAGGGGGGAAGGTGTGTCATTGGCGCAGCAGGTTTTCATTTTCAGGAATGTTCTTATATCATACTTACAAACAAAATCTCGAAAATTAGATTATTTTGATTTTGTTTTCATCATTATCTATACCCAACTTTATTGAATAATTCAAGTTTCTCAAGAACTAAAAGAGGGCAGAACACAAGAGCGTGCGAATCGAGCTCGAAAATTTTCACACCCCACCTCGGATAGGTTTTTTTCATTCATTCATTCATTCATTCATACTTCAATAGAAATAACTTTATGGAGTGATGCAGAAGCTCAAGCTAGAACACAAAAGCGAGCGAAGCGAGCTCGAAAAATTCATGCACCTCAACTTCAAAAGGTTTTATTTTATTTTGATTATTTCATACACAAACATAGTGATTTTATTGAGTCATACAGAAACGCTCGAGAAAAAGCTGGACAATTGCGAGCTGGACTCGCGTGCAAAGGGTTCCGAACGCATTTAATTTTTTTGAACATGTTATTTTAACATTATAACCTTATAGGTTTTATTGTAATCTATAGGTAAAGATCTATTATCTCCATATTTTTCCAAAATTTTAGGCTCAGTAGTTTCGGAGCTAAGGGGGGGAAAGGTCATTTTTCGCCTAATTTCTTGAACAACTTCTAAACCATTAATTTTAAAATTATAAAAAAATCTAATTAAAACCCTCACAGTAAGCCCTTTTATTTGATATATCACACGATATTGTTCAAAATTTTTTTTTAATTGTCATGTTTGACCCACAGTGTTTGGTTCACAGAAATCCATATGTGTACCAAATTACGACAGAATCGGTACAGTGGATCGGGAGAAATTGGCTGTGACAGACGAACAGACAGACACCCGAGTGAACCTATAAGGGTACCTTTTTATGTTCGGAATCCTACAAAAAAGGTGCAGAAAGAGCGAGCGAGCGAGGTGAGCTCGAAATTTTTTACACCCCACTACGAACGGGCTTCATTACGTCGCCCATTAAGGTGTGATACCCGACCCTGACAAAAAGTCAACAAACGAGTGTCACCCCTAAATGCAGAAGACCTGAAGGACTAAAGAAATTTATGCACCTCATCTCGGAAGGGTTTTATTGTATTTTGAACATTCAAACTGAAATTTTAGTTTTTGTTGATTTATATAGAAAAACTCAGGAACTCAGAGGGTGCAAAATGCAAGAGCGAGCGAAGCGAGCTCAAAAACTTTTGCACCCTGCTTCCGACAGGTTTCATTGCGTCAAACGTTTAGGGGTGCCACCCGATAGTGACAAAAACCAGTCAGCGAGCGGTCGGGTGTCACCCGGCGCGTGCCGCCCCCCCCCCCCTCGCTACGCTACTGCTGATATCTATAGATATGCCACTCTGTGTCCAAAAACGATATTAATTTTTCCCCACACATAAGAGATGGCTCTGAGGCGCATGCTGGTTTCCATACGCATCCGATAGATGGCACTCTTAAGGTGGAATCATATTATCGGATGCGTCCATCAGCCGCGGCTTATGGACGCAACTGAGTAGTGTGTACAGTCGGCGGACGTCCAGCGAACCAGATTTCTATCGGACGGCTGACCGCTCAAGGACAGCCCAAGGTTGCGTCCGCGGATGTTGTCCGATAGTGTGTACAGTTCAATGTACATTCATTATACAGATACCTCTATGTTGCGTCCATAAGCTGCGGCTTATGGACGCGTCCGATAATATGTTTCTAGCGCCGGTAATCGGCTGATAGGTAGCCAGAGTTCCAAAAAAATTACATATTTTTTTAGAGGCTATGTTTTTAGAGATATTTTAATTACAAGTAATGGCCCTGAAATAACCCAATCCAGCAAATCTAGTTTAGTTATTGACATAGCGACACGTATAGACATTTTTCTAGATGTCTTTACGTGCTATTCTTCTTCAATAAGAAAGCGGATTTTAATATAGAAAAACAACAACTTTCGCTAGTTTTAACCAAAAAAAAGGTTTTATTTTTCTGTCGGCTAACTGGACATGAAAAATATATACCTTCATTGGCTACTGGCTTGTAATAAATACATTTTTTGTTCACTCGACACAGAATCATACAGTGCCAAGAGATATAAATATGGAAAACGGAAAGGTGCTTGCGCGCCAAATTCAATCTGAATTTAATTAAAGTTGCATTCGTTGCGGTAACTTCAGCTATTTCAAAAACTATCCATTTTTTTTTCAAATTTAAGTTCTACATTTTTTTGTAACTCTAGCTCTAGTTAAATAATTATTTTTTGAGCGTTAGGAAATCGTCTAGTTTAAGATTTAGATAAAAATAAAACTATTGTGTAAAATTTTAATGCAAAATTTTTATTTAGAGTTCGAAAATATATATATACGGAAATCGTGCACGCTAAATTTGTTGCTTGTTTTAACGAAGCATGTTTTTAATCTTTACAATTATAATTATAGAGCAATTCTTTACTGCGAAAGTGCGAACACATTCAATGAGTTTTTCTTCCATTTTTTGGTACCTATAATTTTATCTCGCATGTACGTGCCACCTCCCACGTAATCCGTGTCCTTCTGACGCACGGACGCGTCCCGCACCCCGTGCACACTGTCCGCGGACATTTTTGACTGACAAAACATCCAGCGAGCCAGATTTCTATCGGACGTCCGAACGCTCAAGGTCAGCCCAAGGTTGCGTCCGCGGATGATGTCCGATAATGTGTACAGTTCAATGTACATCCATTATACAGATACCTCTAAGTCGCGTCCATAAGCTGCGGCTTATGGACGCGTCCAATAATATGATTCCACCTTTACCGTGTACGTTACCCCAGCAGGAAAGTGTCTCCTAGAGTGATATGAGTGGAACGTATATTTATTGCGTAATCTGCTATAAATGTGCGCTACTTATAGAATTTGTGCGCCTGGCCGTTTTGGAAAAAAACGATTCCTAATAAGGTAACGTTCTTAGAGCAGGAAAATTCTAAACGAATGATCGGAGAGAGAAATGTTGAGCATGGGCAGAGAGCTTATATTTGTGCAAAAATGTGCCCCGAAAATATAATTTGTGCGTCTTCAGGTTTTCGAGATATGGCGTTTCCTGCTGGAGAAACGTTTTGCAGAATCGTGTATCTCTAAAACCATCGTATGTGCGCCTGTAGAATAAACGTACACGATTAGCTCTCAATTTGTGCGTATTTGTAACAGAATTAGATTTGCAAAAATATTTATAACTTTCAAGTAATCGCACTTTTTCGAAAACCCGAAAAAAAATCGTAGCTCCCAAATGAGAAAACGTATAAGCTCGCTGAAAACTGTATTCGGTCCTTCTTGACGCTTTTAATAACCATTAAAAGTTTCAAAAGTGCACATGTACCTATGCGTTATTGAATAATATTGCTAAAAACCAAAACGAAGGTGTCATAACTTTGACGGCAAAATACAAGAAACCAGCTCAACCCAAGATGTGTGGCGTTAAACCAAGATTTAGTGCGTTAAGTCAAAAATATACAGTGAAAATATTCAGCTTGGAATGTTTCGCATTAAGTAAATATAAACAAAAAACAAAACATGTAAACAACGGTTGGTTATCCGACCAAATTCGAATGACTACAAAAAAGCGGCGTTTACATACATAACGGTGACCTTCTTATCTTTACTCACGAATCGATTGAAACCTGTTGTGCCCGAGTACACTGAAGTACCGTACATCACGTCCAAGAAATGCTAAATATAGTATTTACATACTTTGAGCATAGTAATGGCCTATCTCTTTTGTTTTCATTACGAATGTTATTTCTATCTCTTTCGCCCACGAAAACAAAAGAGATGGTCAATCCAGACGAGTTCATTCATTCATTCAATGTCAAAATAAAATTGTCACTGTCAGTCAAGTCAAACCAAGGAAGGTTTGTGTTTATGTACGTCCGTATCTATTTATTATTATTATTGTGTAATATTTTTAAATTACCTTATATCAACATTAACTGTAAGAGCTGTGATATAGATTTAATTTCTTAAAACAAAATGTCGAACCCTTGGAAGAAAATTGCTGCTCCTACAGAAGTACAAGATTTATCGGACATCATGTCTGAAGAATTAACACGTGCACGAGGCCTTCAAGTTAAGGAGGATATAAAGTTCGCTGAGCAGCTCTCCGACCAGCATGCGAGCACGTCGAACGACATACCACCCGAACTATGGCATGAATTCGAAACATCCAACGTCAAGGAGTATTGCCACTCGGACGCAATCATTGCCAAGGTGTTGCAAAACCAATTTAACAGAGAATATGAAGATGAACTCAAGGTTATGGAGAAGAAACGCAACGGAGATGCCAAAGTTTCGGTATCTTACGGTAACTACTTCAATGTGCCCAAGCATTTGATTTACGATTCCGATTCTGATGAAGAAAATTTTGATAGGGAAAAGAAAGATTGGGATCGTATCGAGACTAATGAAAAGGAGTTCGCGAGCCTGCCTAAACGAGGGTATGTGATCAAAGATGGAGAGATGGTCACCAAGCATGACAGTGTGGTCAATGGCAGGAGGAATGCTTGTCGCGTGATGGCATTACTGCCAGAGGTGTAAAGGAGAATGTGAGTACTTATTTGATGATATATTTTTGTAGTGATATGACCCCAACTTGTAAATGATTGAACAATAACTTCTACTGTCGTCGTATTTTCAAGTAAGCCTCAAAATTTCACCGAAGTGTTTACGGACACACTTGTCTTATTTCAAAATCATGAACTGTCTTCTATATTTTATGTTTGATTAGTGTTCACTTTGATAATAAGTTTTCCCATCCTAAACACCCAAAACAATGTTTTTCCTAGCTACCAGTTATGCAACTGAAACATGAACATGTTAGTAATTAATATTTGTTACTGGTTCTTCACAAGACTACTGTACTATACATGCATACAGACGTGGCGCAAGGCGTCGGCGACGTGGGCCACCGCCTACGGCCTTGCAGTCCGAAGGCCTTGCATCTTTGGCGTTTTTCAAATCAGAAAAATCGTAGGCCACAAAAAAATTCCTACTTATCCAAGTCTATTTCCATTTTTTTATTGAGCTCGGTTTGCTTGCTGTTGCTATTTGAATGATTTTTATTGTTAAGGTTTACTTCTGTAAGTACTGTCAAAATGTTAGTCGCGGTAGGATAGGCACTATGATTTACTCGTACAAGCTTTGTTCGCTCTTACATCATATGTTCTTTTAGTTTACTTCTTGAATATTTACTAATTTTGCACAAAAAGTCAAAAGAAAATCAAAACTACTCATGGTGGGGTGCGATTGAGTTCGCCGCGATTCACCCTCAAATTGTAGTGTTATAACTAGGGAGTGGAATTCCCTGGCTGTTGTATTATCTTTCCTGATAGCTACAACCTGGCTTTTGTGAGAATAATTCACTCATAGGCCGCTATATAGGTCCCTCTTACCATCAAGTAACATTGTGGTCAAACATATGGTATGGGCATGTGATGTTGTGGAATGAAAAGCATGTTGTGAGAAGTGGATTTAGTACAAATATAGACAGTTTTAATATCAGTAAAAGCACCAGGGGTAGATCCAGGATTACTGTTTGGCTTGACCCTACTGAGGGTGGGTTTTTGTTCTTGTTTGGGTTTATCCGCAATCAGTTGCAAACAGCGGTTGTGGTGAGTGCAAGTTTTAACAAAGTAAACCATTAAAAAGCACATAACATTGCTAAACACATAATAAGCCTCCTTGGATTACTTTACCCAAATTCCTCAATGATTACATAGGTTGTAGACTATCAAAGAAATCTTTCGGGAGGAGGGGGGAGATCCTCCAATGAAAGACACAATGCAACGGTTGTGGGAAAAATGAACATGCTAGAAAGAATGTAAAAATTGAGATGAGTACAGTGTAATCTTTTCTCAAAGGCTGACTGGTAGAGAATGCCTTGTTGCATTAACTTTGCCTATGCATCACTATTGTACAACAAGTTTAAGTAAATAAATGATGACAAATAGATAATTATAGCCCTATTTCATGTAGACTGGATATTTTCACTTGTCTATAGTTATATCTGTGTACATTGCAGGAAGATACTCAAATCTTGAACAATTTCTAAAGCCAAATCTCTATAAAATTTCAGAGTAAGGACTCCTGGTGGTCGCCTGGTGTATCAGTATGTCAAGAAGCCGAAGAAGATCCAGAGGTGTGGACAGTGCAAAAGCAAACTGCGCGGTATCAAGCCTGCCAGGCCCGCGCCGTATCCAGCCTGCCAGGCCCGCGCGGTATCCAGCAGCATGAAAGCGGCAAAGTAAATGTTAAGCTTAAAAATATAAAGGATAAATCTAGTCTGTCGTTTCATTTCTACCAACTAGTCGATTACTATCCAAGAAACCTTTCAAGTAGGCACTAGATTCTTGATCCTTACTATATTTAAATGCGAAAGTAACTCTGTCTGTCTGTCTGTCTGTCTGTCGCGCTTTCACGCCAAAACTACTGAACCGATTTAAATGAAATTTGGTACAGAGATAGTCTAGAGCCTGAGAAAGGACATAGGCTACTTTTTATCTCAGGCATATGTTCCCTAGGGACCACGCGGGCGAAGACGCTGGGAGAAGCTAGTTAACAATAAAGCCAACTAGGTACTAGGCAGACCATTACCATTTAATCAAAAGTAATATAGTGCCGCGCCTTCGTCGTCTTTGTCCTTATCAATCTATGCTCGCACTCTCTACCAATAACTTTAGCTTCTTAAAGCCTAGTCCAACATCAAAGAGTACAGTATATCCTACACGTGTTGTGGATCATTGTTACTGTTACGGTGTGTGAGATAAGTAACGTGCCGGTCGAGCTGAGTGGTGCAAGCCCTCAATGGTTCTCCAGCTAACTGATGCAGTACTATCTAGTCTATCAAGCGTTGTTCTATGGTGGTCCGCCGAATTCCTCCGAATCAGTCTGATCAGAATCTTTCCAAATTTTGAGTTCATTTTCACTAAGGCGTAGTGGAACTTGGAAATGCTCGAAGTCTCTGCGTGACGTGTGAGCGGACATAAAAAAAATATTTGTGTTGGATAGTAGACTTAAAACACGTGTGACACCTGTTTAGGGGTGACACCCAAACGCTCGTTGACTGGTTTTTGTCACTATCGGGTGGCACCCTTAAAAGTTTGACGCAATGAAACCTGTCTGGAGCAGGTTGCAAATATTTCGATCTCGCTTCGCTCGCTCTTACATTCTGCACTCTCTTTGTTCTCGAGCGTCTCTGTGTAACTCAACAAAAATACTAAGTTTGTGTATGAAATGATCAAAAGAAAATAAAACTTTTCAGAGTTGGGTGCACAAATTTTCGAGCTCGCTTTGCTCGCTCTTGTGTTCTGCCCTCTCTCAGTTAATGAGCTTTCTTGCATGAGTCCATAAAGTTAGGTACTTCTATTCAAGTATGATATGAATGATCAAAAGAAAAAAAGACCTATCCGAGGTGTGATCGTAAACATAATCATAATCATTTATTTGTTAGAAAATGGTACAATGGTCTTAGGATTAGTAAGATTCAAAAATCTTTGAGCTCGCTTCGCTCGCTCTTGTGTCTCTTGTGTTAGCGTTCCGAACAAAAAACGGAACCCATATAGGATCACTCGGGTGTCTGTCTGTCCGTCTGTCACAGCCAGTTTTCTCCGGATCCACTGGAGCGATTCTGATGAAATTTGATACACATATGGACTTCTGTGACCCAAACACGGACGCGTTATGTAAATCATTAAATTTGTAGTATAGAGGTCGTCATTCGCCCCTTATCTCCGAAACTACTGTGCCTAAAATTTGTAATAAATGGAGATAATAGATCTTTACTTTTAGATTACAGGAAAACCTATAGTGTTAAAATAACACGTTAAAAAACGAATATCACATTTGTCCATACCAAATTCCATTCTGATGGCGCTACTGAAGGTTTCTGTTAACTTCAGTAGCTCCATCAGTTGCATGTCGTTTGGAGCAAAGAGTTTCAAGTCATCCATGTAAAGGAGGTACGATATGCCCTGACCACCTCTACTCAACCGGTAGCCTTGACCCGAATCCTCCAGCACTGTACTGAGAGGGTTGAGAGCCAGACAAAACCACAGCGGACTCAGACTGTCGCCCTGAAATATGCCACGCTCGATCCTTATCAGGTCGCTGTTCACCTGGATCTGTCGGCATCCTGGATAGCGAAGGACTGTTTTCCATTGCCTCATACATGACTCAAGGATAGAGAGTTGCATCTATTTTGTACAACTCCAACACCTTCATGAGCCATGTATGTGGCACAGAGTCATAGGCCTTCTTGTAGTCTATCCAACATGTCGACAGATCCTTGCGGGATCAACGAACCTGTTGGCTTATGGCCATATCTATGAGGAGAAACTCCTTAGTGCCGCGGGACCTCTTCCTACATCCATTCTGAGAGGCAGACATAATTGAGTTAGTCTCATTGATCTTCTGCACTCTCAGGATGGATGTAAGAAATTTAGAGACCGTCGACAAACAAGTAATTGGTCTATAGTTCTTGGATTCCGCGGGACTACCAGTCTTATGGAGCAGGTGGGTAATGCCAGTTGTTAGAAACTGTGGTAGCAACCCAGACTCTAAGGATGACTGGAATTGAGATGCCAGGAGCGCGTGTGAGCTGCTGTAACATTTGAGCCAGAAGTTATGCAGTCCGTCCGGTCCCGGAGACTTCCAGTTCGGTAATGGACGGACTGCTCTGGCTATATTTAGTGGAGTGATGGTAATTTCCTCCATTTGTAGTATAGTTTCACACACGCGCTCGACATCGCGCATTCAGCCACCCTCGGCATGACAGACGGGCACCGACCAGTTGTTTCGCCAGAATGTACTCGTGGCAACATCATACGGGCGGCACACGTCACACTTTGTTCTGGGTGGCCCCCAAGCTCTGTATACCCACCTCACCTCGGTATGCGCGAGTATCGGTCAACCCGCCGCTTATACCGCCGAATACGGTTTGCCCATGCACAAACTTTCTGTTCAGGAAGTCGATGCGCTCTGCGACACGGGACGTGTAATCTCGAGGGCTGATGTCAGTCACCGAAAACGCCCGTCTCACAAAGCGCATCACGCGTGGTCGTGTGCTGCCCTCCCTGAAGCAGTATAGTTTGCCGATGAGTGCCCTAGCCTCATCGATACGCCGCTCGATTCTGCACTGCCAGGCTGGTACAGTCACAACTAGGGAACTTGACGTTCTCTATACGACATGCCGCAACAGCCCCGCAAAACAGGATCGAGTGCGTGTTAACGAGGCTTTCAAAGATGTTCTGCAGCAGCGAATCCAAAGCACACACCAGCGCCCTATTCTTTTTGTGCATGGGTAACCGTGGTAATCGGGGCCTAAGGTCGGTCGGAGTTGATCTATACTCGCGAAGTGCATCCTCCAGTGCGCTCCTCAATCTTTCAACACTCTCCACTAAACCGATTTATATGATTTTCATCAAATAGCCAAACGTCAGCGCAGCGGAAACTTGAATATCTTCGCAGTTTCATGACACACAAATTTCATTTGAACATACACATTTACACACAAATACACACTAATTATTGTATGTATTTTTTTTCTTGTACGTCCATAGGAAAAAAAGTTCCGCAGAGAACTGTTTTTGTAGGATAACTCCCTAATGGTTGGTTACACAAATTCGTACTTACCATACACAATTACAGGACGTCACACACTAAATATCTGCTAAACTGAAACGAAGAAAAACGACACTTTTCCGTTGGGACTACGCACACTAGCCGTTCAGCTATTGTTCATGCGCAGCTATACCAAGCAACTCTGCTGCTACTACGTGATTTCGTGCGTGACTCTATCGCAGCGGCTCTGCTGCTAAGCTAAGCACTTAAGCAGATCGTATATGAATACGTTCGTTATGTGACTTCAATCCAATATTTCTAGCTTTTTCCCTACAATGGTCGGCTTCCAGTCTAGATAACTGGATGCAGCTGAGTACCAGAATTTTACATGAAGTGACTGTCTATCCCACCTCCACAAACTAGTACCTAACTAGATAAAACGGTTTACGGGATCCCTTGGCTAGACTGGTGCCAGATTTCCTGACTTCTGGCTAACCGTAGCGACAGTCAGAGATCTACTTGATATTGAATGCTGGGGCTTTGTGTAATGGATGGTCTCCCATCCACAGACTGGCTTCGGAGTGCGCTGCTTAACCTTGAAGATCGAACTGTGTGGCTGTTATTATTAGCCACGAGCTTCAATAACGAGAGCATATTCTAGAGACAGGAATGCATTCTCGTTTCAAGCGTATCAGTCTTTTTTTTGGCAATAGATGTAAACTTATTTTTCTTATTTTTATCAACTATTCATGCATAGGGCAACTTTGGTTTTCCTCCGTCACGTCCAAGAAACTCCAAATCAGGTTTTTTCACTGACGTATAAATCATATGGACTTGGCATACCTACAAAAAAAACGTGCATACCTACACTACGGAGAAGATAAAATGGCGGCTAATAGGGCAGCCCTTAGCAATATTTCTCTACAATAACATCGATAAAAAATTGTGAGAATGTATCCATATTGTCACGGTACAATATCAACGGGTATTTTTTACACACTTTTCTTAACTTAAATTTTACATGACTAACAAAATAACTGGTAACAAATGTAAACAAATCTTAAAAGGTATGTTTTGACCCACACTTCCCGGTTTTTGATAAAGCTAAAATTTTGGGTAGGTACATGTTTAGTTTGGATGACATTGCTGCCGATTCTCTTGTTCAATAACTAATCTAATAAAATTAGAGTATCGCTATCTTTTACTAAAAGGCAGTGCGAAAATACGGCTATAGCTATGAACCAAGGTAGAAATGTCAAACTAATTTATGAGTTTATGCCTTGCGCTTCACCATGTTTTTAGTCGACAGGTTTTTACGTGCACCAACCTTAATTAATTTGTATGGAAAAATTAGTTCAATTTAATAAAATTTGACAGCTCTAAATTACGTCTGTCTCTTTCTCGTTTTATTAGAGAGAAAAGATAGCAATAGCCTAAATTTAGTTTGTGCACAACAGAATCGACACCAATGCGTGGTCAGGTAACTGCTAACTGATGTCATTCTAAGGCCGTGGACACGAACTCAGCGGCGCGACCAGCGACGCGTTCAAATGCATAAATTAGGGGTGGCCAACTTGATTAGACCCAAAATCGACTATTTATTGACGAAATCCTGTACGGTCTACGAATTACATAGGTACTTCTTAAAACTACAAATGAAACGGTGGGGTAAAGACATTTATGTAGTATTTTATTAACATAACCTATTCAGTATTTAAGACGTAACGTTGGAAGGCCTCCCACAAGGTGGACCGATGACCTGGTGAAGGTCGCGGGTAGCCGATGGATGCGAGACGCACAGGACCGGTCGTTGTGGCGACGCTTGGGGGAGGCCTATGTCCAGCAGTGGACGTCTTTCGGCTGATATGATGATGATGATGATTCAGTATTTACTTACATCGTGCGCAGTCTGTTATACGAACCTATTTATATTTTTTGTCTCGCCGCGATCGACTGGACTAATAGCCGCGATCGACCGGTTGGCCATCCCTGGCATAGATTTATATGGAACTCTTCACGAAGGCAGCGGCGCGCCAGAAGCGTGGCGGCGGCGTACGAGCGGCAAAGTGTTATTCTAGAGCCTTTAGTTGTTAGGTAGACGTTCGAGACGGAGCGGAGGGAACAAATTCTAAGAAAACAAATGACGTCGCATCCGCAATGCGCTCCCGGTACGGACGTCTCCAACCAACGCCTATCTTTTCTAACACGCCGATGATTTTGGGTTTAAATTAAAAGTCAACAATAATTATTTATAATAAAGTAATATTAAACAAATTAATCTCATTCATTTCTGAACTATACAATTATTATTTTGTTCAGGTAATTTCCGTGTGATCCTCTTTCAGTAGATTTCTTCTCATAATATTTGTAAAAAAAATCTTTGATAATATTACTATAACGAGCAATTTTTTTCTCTGTCTTCTAACTTTCTCATTAAGTCTCTATCTTCATGTTCTGTTTTTTGACATTTGTCCTTTAATTTTTTGATCATTTTGATTGTGTGTACCTGAAATCAAATAAAATAAAAGTAAGCTTTAATAGATATTGAACACAAGCGAGAGATATCTCCCACCCAATCTTAATTCAGTTGATGAGATGTTATCATTGAGATCAAATTCGCAAATAATGATGACAGGAAAAACTGAAGCTAGTCATGCCGCAAAATCTGGCGCAGCGGAGGTGCTTGTGACTAAACCTGGCGCAGCAGAGGTGCTAGCGGCTAAACCTGGCACAGCGGAGGTGCTAGCGGCTAAACCTGGCGCAGCGGAGGTGCTAGCGGCCAAATCTGGCGCAGTGGAGGTGCTGGTGACTAAATCTGGCGTAGCGGATATGCTAGAGGCTAAATCTATGCCACTCCTCTTTGAAATCTTCCCTAGGTTGATATTGAATGGTAGGCACACAAACAGCTTTGATCTAAAAACCACTCTATTATTAACATAAATATTAACAAAAACAGAAAAGTAAATACTCAAAAGTTTTATGACACTTCAAAAACAGTAGGTGATCCCACTGCTTAAAATTCCAAAAAAATATTACCATATTAAGAGCACCACACCCAGATATTGATTGTTAGTTTGTCTGATTTTGATCCTTTCAATTAAAATGCCAGTCATATTTGATTGAATCACAGGCTGTAAAAAAGCAATAAAATTGTTAGTATTTTTGATGTTTCTTGATTTTATTAATCGGTTTATTTATTATTATAAAGCACCCCATTTAATTTGCAATTGGTGGGTTGAGAAGTCTCTTTTCATTCTCACTCGTTCTCTAGTTTAGTAGCTCTCGAGTGGTAATGAGCTAAATAATCATACATAAGCTCACTTCACATTAACCTCATCCAAATATTCATAGGGAGATTTTTACAGAATAGGACTGTTATTATACTATTTAAAAGTAAACTGTAAAGTACTATTCAAAAAGCAGACTACTGGTGACATTTGTAACTATACATTTATAAATTCCTTATAAAAGGAATACCATAAATGTACTTAGTAGTACAACCAAATTAACACATATTCAGTCTTATTTTGGCAATTAATCTAAGGATCACACTCAAATACATTCTTAACATCACTCTTTGTGCCCATTAGGCAAGTGTTGCAATTGACGACATCACCATCATTTATCAGCCGCTACACAATCATGTCAGACAAATTTATAACAAGCAATATTACTTACCAATAAGGTTCGTGAAGGTAGAAGTAGAAGGTAGTATCGTCAAGCAATGTTACTTTATTCAGTTTCCAGTTGAAACAAGATTCTTCAAAGTGAAGAGAACAATTATATATTGTTTTTGTTGACATCTTTAAATTTTCAACACCAATTGTTTCCAGCCAAATTTTTTTTTCCTTTATTAGCAGGCAGCTCTGCAAATAAAACAACAAACCAATAAAAAGCCATAATATAGCATTATCGATAAATATAAAAATGTCATGCATGCACTGCACTAGTCTATCCCTACAATAACAATAACAAGAAAATGATTCGAAGTAGAAATACAATTATTACTGTTGATAATAAGGGCAAAAGGGAAATTATGAATACTTTACTGTTGAAACTCTTCAACGAATGCAGAATCTTTTGTTTATTATCTAAATCCAAAGATATTTCAGCTGAAATTAAGTACATACTGGTGCAAAGTTATGTTCGGGTGATTTCCGCTTCTTTTAATGCCACATCCGATTATATTACAATTAGGCATCTTGCAATTGACGATTTCCACTATAAAACCAAGTTCAAACGTAATAACACAGCAAAATGACTTCAAAATTCACAAATTATATCCACAGCTCAAGAGTATTTGACAGTTGACGTACCTCAACTTGTTGTCAAACAGCGAGAGGATAAAATGGCGACCCGGCCGCAAATAGGTATTTTAATGACGCTAGGAATGAAGGGTTGCCATTATAGTAACTGTCAAAAACACTGTTATCCTTTTTCACTTAAGCAAAATTATGAAAGTTAAAAAGAGATGACAGTATTTTTATGATTTCGGTGTCGATATGCCACATATCTGTATAACTGTTTTTTCTATAGTCAAACATTTCAAGTCCATATGATTTATACGTCAGTGGGTTTTTTATTACTTTGAGCTTTCAGAGGTATTTGAATGGCCTGTCTCTTTTGTTTTCATTATGGATGTTATTTCTATCTCTTTTGCCCTCGAAAACAAAAGAGACTGACAAGTCCAGACGAGTTCATTCAATGTCAAAATTGTCAAACTAAGGAAGGTTTGTGTACGTCCGTATCTATTTATTCATATTGTGTAATATTTTTAAATTACCTGCTAAAACAGGGATATATTAAGTTATCAACATTAACTCTAAGAGCTGTGATATAGATTTAATTTCTTAAAACAAAATGTCGAACCCCTGGAAGAAAATTGCTGTTCCTGCAGAAGTACAAGATTTATCGGACATCATGTCTGAAGAGTTAGCACGAGGCCTCCAAGCTAAGGAGGAAATAAAGTTCGCTGAGCAGCTCTCCGACCAGCATGTGAGCACGTCATACGACATACCACCCGAACTATTGCATGAAATCGAAACATCCAACGTCAAGGAGTATTGCGACTCAGACGCAATAATTGCCAAGGTGTTGCAAAACCAATTCGACAGAGAATATGACGATGAACTCAAGGTGGTGGAGAAGAAACGCAACGGAGACGCCAAAGTTTCGGTATCTTACGATAACTACTTCAATGTGCCCAAGCATTTGATTTACGATTCAGATTCTGATGAAGAAGATTTTGACAGGGAAAAGAAAGATTGGGATCGTTTCGAGACTAATGAGAAGGAGTTCGCGAGCCTGCCTAAACGAGGGTATGTGATGAAAGATGGAGAGATGGTCACCAAGCATGACAATGTGATCAATGGCAGGAGGAATGCTTGCCGTGTGATGGCATTCCCGCCAGAGGTATGCACTGGTGACGGAGCTGGGTTTGACATGAAACTATCCAATTCTGTGTTCAATCATTTGAGAGAGCAAACAAGACACCAACATTCCCGTAAACACAAAATGTTGGACCGTAAAGAAAGTCATGCCACAGCAGAAATGGGTCTTGATGAGCCTACAAGGCTTATTCTGTTCAAGCTCATTAATAATGAACTGTTGGAGGATATCAATGGAATCATTTCAACTGGCAAGGAGTCAGTTGTGTTACATGCTAATGGGAATACCAAATATCCTGACTTAACTGTGCCTAAAGAATGTGCAATCAAAGTATTTAAGACTACTCTGAATGAGTTCAAAACTCGTGATAAGTATATTGAAGCAGACTACCGTTTCAAGGATCGCTTCTCAAAGCAGAACCCACGCAAGATTGTTCACATGTGGGCTGAGAAAGAGATGCATAACATGATCCGTATGAAGAAGATTGGGATGAATTGTCCTGATATGGTTTGTTTGAAGAAACATATTTTGGTGATGTCCTTCATTGGGAAAGACAACAAACCTGCTCCTAAATTGAGGGATGTTATTTTGAAGCCTGAGAAGTGGCAGAGTGTGTACAATGAGGTGGTGGAGTCTGTGCACAAGCTGTACAACACTGGACACATGATTCACGCGGACCTGTCAGAGTACAACATCCTGTGGTGGGACAACAAGTGTTGGTTCATAGACGTGTCCCAGTCGGTGCAGCCCGACCATCCAAATGGTCTGGAGTTCTTGCTCAGGGATTGTTGCAACATTGCTAATGTGAGTACTTTCTCAGATAAGAAATAACTTCTGAAAACTAAGACTCATTGGACAAGTAAACAATAATATTATTAGTGTGAATTAATATTGTGCAACAATTCTAATAATGTTTACAACTCACATCTGTATGAGGGTTTTCCTTGTGTTTATGCATTGTATACTAATATTTTTTATTTTATTTTCAGTTCTTTGAAAAGAAGGGTGTGGCTGATATGAAATCTGGTGAAGACCTGTTCAAGTCCATCACAGGCTTTGATGAAATTGATGTGAACTTCCTAGAGGGTGTTCATACCACTTATAATTCATTGCTATCTCGCTTTGAGATTGCTCCTGATGATAACAGGAATGTCAGCTATCCATTTGAGTACTGTTGGCAGAAGTCGCACGAGGGGAAGCCCAAGAGTGACAAGAGTGCTGATGAAGATGATGAGGAAGAGGAGGATGAATTTGAGGAAATGTGGACTCACTCTATTCAAAGCAAGACTGTCATAGACACTGCTGCTGACTTCGGCAACGAGGTCAAAGTACAGGAGACCGGTTCCAGAGAGAAAGTGGTGCCAATGGACCATAAAGTCACTTTTGCAGAAGAACTAGAAGTTGTCATACCTAAGTTAGATGACACATGTAGTACTGATAAAAAGTCTTAAAAATATATCTTAAAACAAATGTGTTCAGAAAGTTGCAAGTAAGCACAAAAAAAAGGTTTTAATAAACTGTGTATAAAAATACAAAAAAAAAACTAATGAAGTATACATTTGTCTAATTATGACATAACATTATATAAACAACTACGCCTTTGAGGTTTTGGAGAAATAAAATTGAGTTTTAAAAATACAATTTTATTTTAATATAAAAACAAATATTTTGGTTTAATAAATTACAATATTCATAAAATAACATGTAGAATTTAATATCTTAAGTGAGATACAAAACCAAAGAATACTGAATTATCTATGTTACAACATACACTTGGGAAATCTTTCATTTAAAAAAAAAATACATTCACAACTTAATTATATTTATCTTGCATTTATACAATTAGCTACCAAGACTATTCTTATCAACTTGAGACACCCGTACAAGTAAGTAACAGCTGTTCTAACCTCTCTCCTCTGATATCAGTTTGTGCAGAAGCTCAACTTGCTGCAGAGTCAGGAACTGCTTGGTATCAGCAGTCACACTGACAAGGGCCTGTATGTCTCCTGTTGAGTGGCAGATGATGATGGACTGGAGTTTCAGACGTAGGTCTGTGTTTAGAGGAATTGCTGAAAGGAGAACAAAATAAATAAGAATCGAACCTTGGATTTAATTAAAAGCTTGAAATATTCATGCAAGGCGCGGCAATGTTTCCAGACTTGGGCGATCATTGCGCAAAATGCGCGATCGTCATCACTTATTTGTCCCTGCCTCTTTAAGCGCATATGGGCTCTATGATTTTTTTCTATCATGACAAGGCCTTCTAGATTATTTTTACCAATTAGGTCTTATAACAATAAGGAAGTAATAGTGGCATCCATGCTAACAAAACGCAAACAGTAGTTACTTATTTATTTTATCAATGAAACATTAATTTTCTTGAATAAATTTTTAAGCCCAGCACAAAGAGAAACTTATTTGCGCACAAGCAAGACCCATAGCAATATGGTTGTCATAAATGATGATAAAATGTTAATTTCATTAATAGGACCAAATTGAAGACACAAAATATTAAATAAGTTTAATAAATGTTAACTTAAAGGTTTTGATATAAAGCAACTTACCATCACTCTCATTGTCATTCATCAAGTCAATGAAGAGTTGCTTCAATGATGGCGGCTTACTGTCTTCTGGTGGCTTCACTAGGAGGGTCAGCAGTATTCTACTAACTTGCACTCTGGAAACAGGTTATTATATTTTATTATCAGCCCATGGTAACGAAATATGATTTGGGCTATTATCATAGTATTGTGTTACCAGAGCAATCCACACCTCAGGTCAAGTTTCATAAAATGTTCCAGGTTTGGCTGTTTGTGTATGCGAGGTTAAATTTTTGTGACTGCACCCACAATACAGGAGAAATTTCTAGTGTGGAGCAAGGTTTTTTAAACAGAAGATTTCAGCAACATGTCAGACTGATTCTGTGTGATGCTATAATTTTGCTGCCCCACATGAGATTTTGCTTTAAATTCGTCTAGCTATGCATTCTACTTTTTCATAGCTGAAGTAGTTGGCAATAATAAAGGCCAGGTATAAAGAAAATGTCCTAAACATGATATAAATTCAAAGGAACTTACTCAGCAAGGATGTCCTCTTGTGTGGTGGTGCTATCAGCTATTTTGTTGGCTATTTCCAATGCAATGTCATATTTACCTGTAAAGCAAAGTTTGTTATACAAGTTCTGACATTGTTACTAACACCAAAATACTAACAAAATTGTGGACTGTAGTCTGAATTAAAGTTTTATTTAATTTAATTTATATCCACTTGTAAAGAAGTGTAGTAACAAAAGTTTTTCATAAAACAATTCAAGCATAGGCTTGCATCTTTCAATTAGTAACTTTAGCTTTATTTTGGTGGTGGCATTAAGTGATATATTTTTTTGCAATTTCGTGGTCATGATGGCCAAGGACCTTTTTCCAAGAGAAACAAGATTATTATGGCAATCAATTTGATCCATTTTTTCAATATTCAGCAGAGACACAAACCACAGTCAATCCTCAAGTTAAGCAGGTTCCTCAAACATATGGTCTTCATGGTGCTTTCAGTGACAGTGTCTATAGCTTGCTCATAGTATGAAGAGGCTTCTAGCTTGTGATTCAGTTCTATCAGGTCACTGGCTAGCTCCATCAGTATAGATGTCCGAATGGGAGACTTCTCAGGGTACTTGTTCAAGGCTTGAATGTAGCACCCTATTGCTGCCTGAAATAGAAACAGTTAGTAATATTTAGATTTTACTTATTTGTTTTTTTTTTTTTGGTAAAGTGGTTCATGCTTTGGTCTAAATAAACCAGCTTAACCTTTTGTCCGCCACGGTCGGCTATAGCCGACAAACGAAAAAGTGCCCAACACGCCACCGTCGGCTATAGCCGACAAACAATCAACACTATTGTTAAGTACAAAATAAATATACTAAATCAAGTTTTCTGTGATTTCGTTACGAGTATTATTTAATTTAAAAAACATAGAACGAAAAGCAATGATTAATTGGTTTTCGATAAGCTGTTGGAATCCGTATTTAATTTTTTAGATATTTGCGCTGAATTTGTGCTTGGCGTGGGAGGGACGCCGATGCGTTTACGCTCTGGCGGTCAAAAGGTTAACAGAAGAACATTGGTTTAATAGATACTATAAACTTGTTATTATAATTTTACATTAAAACAATCTATATACAATTAAAATAAAAATCCTAACTAAAATAAGGCGTCAAAAAATTCGTCCGCATCGCTGTTCACTGGAAGTGAGCCCAAAAGACTGGCGGCATTGCCACGTTGTATGGCAATGCTTATCCTCTGTCCGAGGTAAAAGCCAGCCCTTGGGTCACGCGAAGCGTCAACTAAATGTTTAGAAAGATCTTCAAATAAGGCAAGAGCACTTGGTTTTGATATGGAAATAAGTTCAAACAATATAAATATGGTCTTTGTGAAAAATTACGAAGATCTAAAAACACAACGAGTAGATAATTATATATGAAATATTTAAGTTAATTCCTTACCTCTAAATTCTCTCTATCAGCACTATAAAACTTCAAAGACTTCAATTTTTTTTCAGCCTTCATGAACTGCCGGGCCGCGGACAAGAAATGTTCCGCTTCACCAAGGAAGTGTCCTACAGAGGCTTCGCACTTGGCTGCGCCGACATAGGCGTGACCCGCAAACGCTGGCTGGTCAGAATGCTCGCACTGAATCGCTAGGGCTATGAACTCGTTGGTCGCTTCCGATATATTAGGCTTCCGCATAAATCGTCTGTACAATAAATTAAACACCAGTTTTGTTATGAAGCAAGGCTGAATGTACAAAAGGGAGGAGTAATAAACTTACTTTTTCATCTTCGTGTTGATGTTCATGTATTGCTCGTTGAAACTTGCATTGAGGTCCGTCGACATTTTTGCTGAGAATATAATTTACTTATATTACAATTTAAATTACTGTTTGTTGGCGATACCTTCTTATTGCTAAATAAATAAGAAATGAATGCTACAGCTCAGTATACAAGCAGTGTCACAGTGACAATAATAACAACAATGTCAAATCAAATGACACTAGTCTGTGAATGACATTGACACTTGACAGACATTTGACGACCATTGCGACCACAGAATACTTATGATTGCGACAACTGTCAGCTTTCGTTTTGTTGTAGCAAATAAAATTTTTATTCACTATTTTATTTCAAACAAAATTCTTTTAGGACATGTGGAGTTGTATTTTGATTATTCAAAGTGAATGATCGTGCGTTAAATGCGCAGTTTCTCTTACCAAACCCCACAGACCTTTCGTAGGACACCGAAACGTAATTTTGTAATGTCAAAAAATGCTTTGACGTGTCGCGTAGGGTTGATTTAATTTTTGCGAGTTTACGTATTTTGTGCAATGATTTCGTATTAATAAGTTAGAATAGTGTTCTTAGTATAAATAAGGGATATAAGGAAAATGGATTTTCTAAAGAGCGGTCTAAAGACCGTGCTGGGGGCTCCGGAACCTGGCCACCAACCTTCGGGAGCGGAGATCGTGAGTATTTCAGTATTTACTTACTAGAATTAAAATATAAGCTGACCTATTTATAGTTTTCAATGTACAGTAGCTATTTCGTGTCTATAATTTCAGCGTAGGCGGGTTCATATGTCTTTAAATTGATCCAATATTTCAAGAATTTGACAGCACTCATGTTCCTTTTCAATGCTGCAAATTCTTGAATGGATCTTCTATTTCACTTTCTCATAGTAATGATATTATTTGACTAACCTGACGTAATATTGTCCCTTTTTTGTTCAGACACAGTTCCCTTTTTTGTGCTGACATCATTCCATGTCCTTCTATTCATTTTAAAAACACTAATAATTTCAAAATCGCTATTGATAGCAGTGGTTAAAAGAAATTCTTGGAATTTGCATGTGTTATCACAAAGAAAATTAATTACAAAACCAAAGTGCTAAAATTCTACTGAAAACAAATTATGTGTTAGTCAGGTGATAAGACGAGAAATACAATTTAATTTTCCTGCTTGGTAGAAATTGTTTCTAAATTTTTTTAGAAAATGTGGTGATTATTGCTAGCAGTCCCCCAAATCCTGTCAAGACCACTTCCTAGTTTTCCTAAATCTACACTAATATTATAAAGAGGAAAGATTTGGTTTTTTGAAATGAATAGGCTCCAAAACTACTGGACTGATTTGAAAAATTCTTTCAGCAATGGATAGCTACATTATCAGGTAGTAACATAGGCTATATATTTTATCCCCGTACTCCCTTGGGAACGGGAACTACATGGGTGAAACCGCGTGTCATCTACTAGTTCTAAATATTATTACTAGTATGAAAGAAAATATTTGTATCATGCTGTAATTGGTAACAAATAGGTTATTCAAATTTCTTACCCAGTGATTTTAAATATTTGACTGGATTTTGATTAACATTCCTACATACTTGTGTTAAGTTTATAAACATTTAGCCAGGATGTCCTTTTAATAACAAATATGAAGAACACATGACTGGAGTTTAATAATTTAGTAGCAAGGACAATATTGTTAGCAACACATCAAAGAAACTTTGTGTGTGTATTTGGTATGTGATAAAATTATCCATTTTGGTATATTATTACCTATTATTATGAATACTTTTGCATACACTAGTTTAATTTAGGCACCAATTAAACCATTATATGAGATTTAACTATATATTAACTTTTTGTGGCTATCTCTCTTTGTAAATGTTTTTATGAATAAATTTTATTATTTTCTTTAATTTTATAAAAATTTAAATATAAGGCTCTAGTTTAAGTTATATTGATTTTAGACAAAGTTTACTAACAAGAGAAAGTTATTAACACTGAATTATTTTTATTTATTTTAAATTGTTAAAATAACATAATATAAATAAATTAAATAGTTTTTCTTTTAAATTAAATTCATTCTCACAAAGAATTTATATTTTAATGTGAGTAAGTCTATTATTTTAAACAGTTTGGAAACAATTATAGTAACTATAGAAACAATTTACAAAACTACTAAAATAATAAAAAAAAGAAATAAATAGATTGAAATGAGTGTTTTAAACATGAACTTATTTTATTACGCACTTGGCTCTTCAATAGATCTGAAGTTTTTCATTTAATGCTTTATTTATTGGTTTGCAGAGGTCACTAGGTGGTTGTTATTATGTTCTGGTACTGATAACTTAGCAATAATAATATTATTTGTTGAACCAGTCACTTTGTCGGTTGTATACTTAGTACTCTCATGAAAAGTCAAGTAAAACAGATTGGAATGGTGAATATAATCATAATTAATCTATATTCCTATAAGAAAATTTCACAAATTCAAACTAAAATAATTTACTTTACTGAATAAATAATATTAGAAAAGAAAACAAAATGAAGGTATACTTAACCTTTCAAGGACCGTAATCCCCAATTGGGGCCAAATGGTATTGTCTTTCAATTGTCTTGAATGCTCGGTGCCTCACAGTTAAGGCACTTCAAAGATGAAATAGTTTTACAATTTAATTTTATTATCAAGTTCAATACCTTTGGTGTGATTTTTAGCAATTATAACTGCACTCAAATCAATTTAAAAAAAAGAGATTTATTTTGCTTTGAAAATAGCTTATCGTCATTAATCATCATCACTTTCCTGCAATTTTTCCTTGTTACTTTGGGGTAACAAGGGAAAAAGAAAACATAATCTTCTACCATTCCGAAACATGCTTATCATACTTTAAAACTTTAAATAAAGTATTTTCTGTCTATATATTATGAACCAAAATGCTGCCACTTTCATACTTTGCAGGCAACACGCCAGCAGCAATATCATGGCGTTTTTTTTTCTGCAACATACTTGCAACTTATACAATATTATTTTCATTAATCGTAGGTGGAGCGCCTTGTAGACCGTGTGAACAACTCCACGTTGTTGGAGGACCGCCGCGACGCGTGCCGCGCGCTCAAGGCCATGTCCCGCACCTACCGCGTCGAGGTCGGCGCGCAGGGTATGGATACCCTCAAACAAGTAAGACTGGAGTATTTTATGATCTTAGAAACTTCATAAGAGTCTACTACAGAAATTGTGTAAGTAATCAAAAATGCTGTTAAAGAGCTCACTAGAAGTTCCTGGAAGCAGGTCTGAATTTCTGAATGTATTTTTCCCAATATTGCCATTTTATACACAAGTATACAAGCAAAAATCAGTTACGTATGCCTGCATTCCTATAGTAGACGCCTGATAAACTTGCAATAAAGTACATTGATCTTTCCCTAATCTCCCTTAGAAGGTACCTGAACCATAAATTATGAACCGTTTTTCATTACTAGAGAACATAAAGGAAAACGATAGACGTCAGACAGCTTTGTCTTTATTTTTATCTGGTGTTTACCATATACTCCAAAATAACCCATCACGATTCAGGATATTTGCACATAGTGTTTGTCAAACACACCAAAGATGTTGCATTAAAAAAAGCAATCACCATTTCCAGGTTTTAGAACTGGACCGTGCAGACAACGAGACAATAAACTATGCCTTAGACACGCTCAACAACGTCATGTCGCCCACTCAGTTCGAGGAAGAGGAGAACAACCCGCGCGTGCCCATGAACATCGGCGAACAGTTCACCGAGATGTTCATCAAGGACCATCACAATATACAACTAGTCCTAGATCTCTTAGACGAATACGACTTCAGGGTGAGACTCTCCGCCGTACAGCTCCTCACATCACTCCTCACGAACAGACCGAAAGACATCCAAGAAATAATTCTAGTTAAACCTATGGGCGTCTCGAAAATGATGGACTTGTTAGGAGATACGCGAGAAGTCATCAGAAATGAGACTTTGTTACTGCTTATAAAGTTAACCAAAGGAAACGCTAATATACAAAAGATTGTAGCCTTCGAGAACGCGTTCGATAGATTGTTCGAAATAGTCTCGACTGAAGGCTATTCTGATGGAGGAATTATTGTGGAAGACTGTCTGCTGCTGATGTTGAACTTATTGAAGAACAACAGCAGTAATATAAACTTCTTTAAGGAAGGGAGTTATATTCAGAAGATGTTGCCGATGTTCAACACTCCGGACGATTCCGAGGAAGCTGGTTGGTCGCCGCAGAAGGTGTCCAACGTTCACTGCATGCTTCTGATAGTAAGGACATTAGTCTCGCCTAGCAACTCTGCGCAGATAATTTCGAGTTGTCAGAAGATAATGAAGAATGTGGGGTTATTGGATGCTCTGTGTAACATTCTGATGTCGAGTGGTGTTCCTGCTGATATCCTGACGGAGACTATCAACACGGTGGGGGAGGCGGTGAGGGGTGAGGTCACGAACCAGGAGTTCCTGGGGAATGTGTTGGCGCCGTCGAACCCGCCGCGACCTGCTATTGTGGTGCTACTTATGTCTATGGTTAATGAGAAGCAGCCTTTTTCTTTAAGGTAAATTCCCTGTTCCAGTTCTTTGTTCCAAGTTTATAGACTAACGAATTAATGAATAAACAAATAATTCAAGGAAATAAAACCTCCTCATTGAAGTCCAATACATTCAAAATTATGTCAATTGTTCTTTAGGGTTCCGTACCCAAAGTGTGATCATCATCATCATCATCATATCAGCCGAAAGACGTCCACTGCTGGACATAGGCCTCCACCAAGCGTCAAAGGGTGATCATCGGAACCCTATTACTAAGCTTCCGCTGTTCGTCCGTCCGTCTGTCAGCGGGCACAAAATTTCACAGGATGTATATGGCCGCTATAACAACAAATATAAAAAAATAAATTAAAAATGAAAGGGGGCTCCCATAGAAGAAAAATGTATTTTTTCGGTTTATGCTATGGAGCTCTTCGTGTGAGCGTCCGACTTGGACTTGGCCTGTTTTTTTATATAATGCCAATCTTTCTATGACACAAATGTATTAACTTCGAATGGATTAGAACAATGAGTTGTAAGTCAGTAGTTTAACTCGGAAAATCGCTCTTAATGTTACGAAATAAGGGCGCAAAAATCTTCAAGATGGAAGAGAAGAAAAATCTTCATAGACAACACGGTTGGCGCAGTGGTTGAGCGCTTGGCTGCTGCGCTGCGTGTCGCAGGTTCGATTCCCGCACGGAACAAATATTTTTATGGGCTACAGATACTCGTAGTTGTTCCGGGTCTGGGTGTTTGTGTATGTGATTTTGTATTTTTGTGAACGCACCCACGATACAAAAGAAATTCCTAGTGCATGTGGGCCAAAGTTTTATTAAAAAAAAAAATACATATAAAAAGCCCTCCTTGTCATTTCCAGATGCGCAGTCCTCTACTGCTTCCAATGCTACCTGTACCACAACGAGATGAGCCAGGCAAACCTCGTACAAACACTCCTGCCATCTTCATCAGACATGTCTAGCTTGACTAGCGGCCAGCTGCTATGCGGAGGCCTATTCTCCTCCGACGTCCTCTCCAACTGGTTCTCAGCCGTAGCCCTGATGCACGGGCTCATAGAGAACCCAGTACAAAAGGAACAGTTGCTTCGAGTGTTGCTAGCAACGAATATTGGAAGCTCACCTGTGTCGTTGCTGCATCAGTGCACTTTGTTGCTGCAACAGACTACGAAGTTGAAGTCTAAGGTATGTTGTTTTATTTAATTTAAATAGTATAGTTGAAGAATGTCGTTTTCATGTTGTTTTTTTTTATGTATTGACATTATCATTAGTAAACAAGTTCATAGAAGTTATGTAACGGAAACACGCTCATAACACATAAATAACATAAGGACTAGTTTTCTATTAGATATCTCTCAATAGAAGCACGGAATCTCGATAGGTTCCAGATAAAAGGCTAGTGAGCCTTTTATCTGGAACCAATCAAGATTCCGGAAAGCAGAGAGGACTTTAGCTAAAAGGAGTGCCTTTTATCTAAAGTCCACTCTGCTTTCATCTTCGGAGGGATACAGACATGATGTTGTTATGCTGCCTGCATTTAAATTCCAGTATCGTTACTCCATAGAGGAGCTCGTGGCTAAATAATAGCAGCCGCATGGGTTGATCTTCAAGGTTAAGCAACGCTTGCCGAGGTTTTTCTGCGGATCGGTGACCATAGGGAACGTGCAAAAACTATAGGTGGCAGCACAGAAATGTCAATGTCAAGTATATTTAACCTATTAAATTCGAAATGGCAACGCTAGATGGCACAGTCTGCTTCGCGCACGTTCCTTTAAACTGAGCGTGCAAGAACCGCAGGTGGCAGCACAGAAGCGTCAATGTCAAGTATTCTGACCCTTGAAATTTCGAATATGGGACACTAGATGGCATAGTCAACGCCGTGCACGGTCCCTTTACCGAGACTCCTATGTGCCTCGGTGCGCACGTCAAGCCATCACTGAGTTTTTAAATAAAAAGATTAGAAAGACGCGTCAGGATTGTTTGCCTTTGTCCGGCTGCCTGAACCTTTCTAGTACCGCTAAATATAAATTGTTACATCATATGATACACATTTTTTTGTAACTTTTGTTATGTATTTGAGCCAGATGTATTAAGACGAGCGCTAATCCTGCCGACAAACTGCCACGCAGTTTGGTGGGTGTACATGAAATGTTTAAGTATTTGGTCCAAAATAAATCATTTATTATTATTATTATTATTATTGGTCCCGGCTGTCATTTGTAAATCTTTGGCAGCCGTTACCGATTGTCAGAAGCCAAAAAATCTGACACTAGCCTTACCAAGAAGTACCGTTTTACCCAGTTACTGGGCTGTGGAGGTCAAATAGGCAGTCGCTCCACGTAAAATACTGGTATTCTGCTGAAATCGGTTTGACTGGAAGCCGACCCCAATATAGTTGGGAATAGGCTAAGAAGATGATCTCTCAGTAGAAGCACAGCATCTCGATTGGTTCCATACAAAAGGCTCCCATCTTTTAGGCACTAAACTGAAGAATAGAATAGAATGATTTTTATTTGCAAAGAATGTAGGTAAGAAATGAGTACTACACGTTTCTGCATTCTCCTGCGGGAGATACACACGTAACTATGTTTCATGTCACTATTTCATTTTTCTTCAATTGTAGGTAGCCCTCCTAATGCTGCTGGCCATGTGGATGAGCTACTGCCCCACGGCCGTGGCGGCTTTCCTGCGCGCGCCCGGCGGCGTGGGCTGGCTGGTGGCGCAGACGTGCGCCGCCGACCACGACGACAACGAGTTCCTGCTGCAGGGGCTGTCCGCGCTGCTGCTCGCCATCTGCATACACTTCAACGATGACTCCGTCGAGAACTACTCCAAGGTGAGTCAACATGGTGGTGGAATTGTTCGAAAGGGTCACCGTGGCCCTGGAACCCAAAGGGTATGAAGGGACACGGGTGGGTTTTTATCAGTTAGAGCCTGACACCATTTTCGCTCGGGAGTGGGGAACAGCCATTTGATGATTACCCAATCAAAACAAAAAAGATAGTAAACATGTCACAACGAGTTCTTGCTGCACTGCTGATGGGGATCTCCGCCATCTGCTTACCACGTGTCATTTTAGACAGTTTTTATTTTATGATGATGTACGTCCGTCAGTAAGGTCCAGTACTGGACCACTGGGGAACCACCACTGGGTCTGGTCTACTGTGTCTTGTGCGAGTCCCAAATAAACATTTTTCTTTCTTTCTTTCTTTACTGCTAGTATTATGTAAGAGCCAGCGTTAATTATCTTGCAATTTTAATGACAATTCCTTATCATTTTCTAGGAATCCCTCCGCCAGCTTCTCACGAAGCGCATCGGCATGGAGACGTTCACATCGAAGCTGAGCGAGGTGACGCGCCACGAGTTGTACAACAAGGCCGCCAAGCATCCGCAGCTTCGGGCTAAGGTTGCGGCTGACGTGCTCGTCGACTACGAGTTCTGTCGCCTCTTCAAGGTGCTGGAGAGTGAGTATAGTGTACTATATACAGGCACGTTCAAGCCAGGCACACTGACTCACTGTAGGTTCAAGCTAGGCAAACTGACTTACTGTAGGTTCAAGCCAGTAAAACGGACTCACTCTAGGTTCAAGCCAGGCTCATTGACTCGCTGTAGATTCAAGCCAGGCACACTGACTCACTGTAGGTTCAAGCCAGGCACACTGACTCACTGTAGGTTCAATCCAGGCACACTTGACTCACTGTAGATTCAAGCCAGGCACACTGACTCACTGTAGGATCAAGCCAGGCAAACTGACTACTGTAGGTTCAAGCCAGGCACACTGACTCACTGTAGGTTCAAGCCAGGCAAACTGACTACTGTAGGTTCAAGCCAGGCACACTGACTCACTGCAGGTTCAAGCCAGGCACACTGACTCACTGTAGGTTCAAGCCAGGCAAACTGACTCACTGTAGGTTCAAGCCAGACACACTGACCCACTTTACGTTTAAACTACTAAAACTGACTCACTTTAGGTCCAAGCCAGAGAAACTGACTTACTCTAGGTTCAAGCCAGAGAAACAGACACACTCTAGGTTCAAGCCAGAGAAACAGACTCACTCTAGGTTCAAGCCAGAGAAACTGACTCACTCTAGGTTCAAGCCAGAGATACTGACTCACTCTATATATAAAGCTGAAAAGTTTGTTTGTTTGTTTGCTTGGACGCGCTGATCTCAGGAACTACTGGTCCGATTTGAAAAATTCTTCAGTGTTAGATAGCCCATTTATTGAGGAAGGTTATAGGCTATATATCATCACGCTAAGACCAATAGGAGCGGAGCAGACGAAGTTGCGCGGGTCAACTAGTGTGGATATAATTTCCTCTGCAGCAGTGGTCGAAAGGTACACAGTTCAAACTAGAATTCCCTTACTCAACCTTGAAGCTTGTTGTGTTTCATGTTTAAACTTATATTTAACCACTTAACAACATGTTGTCGTCGTACCCAGGTGTGCTGGTCCAGAGCCTGACAGAGCGCACACAACAGAACGGAAGCGCTTCCCCGGCGCCGGAGCGCGGGTCGCCGGAGAGCGGCGCGCTGGAGCAGTACAAGTCGCTCATCCGCCAGCAGGACGCGCGCCTGCAGGAGCTCATGTCGCAGCTGGAGGGCCTGCTGCATCAGAACCAGTCCTTACAGGTGCTAACATCTATTATTTTTTTTGGGAAAAATTCAATTGTCTCCTCCCACTCTGGGATGACACTCACTGACTAAACCCCGTGTTCCTCCAAATGGCCCTTTGCGATCCAGGACTGCGGTAACTCTTTGGAACAATTCCGCAACAGCTGCAGCCATCTTGGACTCGTAATTTCGATTCGATTTCCTCATTGAAATCGAGTCGAAATTAGAGTCCACCCTCGAAAACTATGAAAATGATAACCATAACGAATAATATTTAATAGCCGCCATTTTCGGAATTAGCGCACTTGAAATTCATAGTAGTGAATTCGTGACGAATGCACACAACGCCTTCCTGTTTTCATAGGACAACGCTCAATCCATAGAACTTGTGCATTATTCTTCGGCTTTTTGTGACAACTTGCACTTTAACTACAGACTTACAGTGATACCCAACTGATAAGGCGCGTCGTGAATCTTCGTTCGCACAGAAAAGAAAGTATGGCCCCGAAGATTAACGAAAGAAAGCTTAAAACTTACAATTAACCTTAGATCACTACAATAAGATTCATAATACACTGCAGCTGTTAGTTCATTCTCACTCGTGTCACGTGTATGCCACGCGCGCTAACATGGCGGCGGCTGCCGACCAATAGCGGTACAAGAACAAGAAGCGCGGTGCGTGGAGCGTGCCGATTGGTCAATAGCATTTCCCGCGCTTTGAAAATTAATCTTCTGCGCAGGTACATCGGTAAGCCATATCAGTTGGGTACTACACAGTACCTCGTATTCCAATCCATCTTTTCTTAACTTCCAGAGCGCTCTCAACGACTCAATATCAGCAAATTCCCATTTGAAAGACGAAAACACGCTCCTGAAAGCTCAAGTATCAGCTGCCGTCGCTCTGCCGAACACTTCAGTTCCTGCTCCAGTTCCGGATGACTCCAGACTCCAGGAGTATGAAGCCAGGTTACAAGCCCTGGGGAATGAGGTAACTAGGCTCACGAGTGAACTGAAGACCAGTCAGGATGCGCAGAGGAGTACGGCCGAAGAGTTGGAGAGAGTGAGGAAGGATCAGGATGATCTGCTAGAATTGCTGGCTGACCAGGTTTGTGTTTATGCCTAGTTACTGTTTTGTTTCTTCCTTGGAAATGCGTGTGGTTTCCGGCCCTAAGACGACCTATGTACATAAAGTACCTTTCAAGAGAGGTTCTCCCCCTTTTGGAATTCTTCTTTTTTATGTGATGCATTATTTGTATAATCACTGGGTTTTAGTCTCCCTGTAAGCCACCTGAAGGGTAAAACGCCGGGATTTCGCTCTCCAGGCGGCATTACATTATACATCATCTGCCTAGCTGTTTCCCAACTATATTGGGGTCGGCTTCCAGTCAAACTGGATTCAGCTGAATACCAGTGTTTTACATAAAGCGGCTGCCTACCAGACCTCCACAACCCATTAACTGGGTAACACGGTACTTCTTGGCAAGACTGGAGTCAGATTTACTGGCTTCTGACAATCCGTATCGACTGCTAAAGATCTACAAATGACAGACGGGACCAACGGTTTAACACAAAACAATGTCAAAACATCCTCTTAGAACCTTTTTATTTTTTCCAGGATATAAAACTGAACGACTACAAGATGCGGCTGCTGTCTCTCGGACATCCCGTGGAGGAGGATGTGGCGGAGGCTCCGCAGCAGCCCACATGATGCGTGCGCGTGCGCCGCCTGCACGGTGCGACACGTGCGACACGTGCGACACGCTGACTAACTACATCGACATATATTGTTACATAGGTGGACCATGTGAGACACGAATATAGGATTGACGCATGTTAGCGCGAGACAGGTTGACTCTATCGGCCTTCAAATATGCAGTTTACTTTCAAAAAATACCATAGTATTTATTATAGACTTGTGGAGCGCTTTTTAAAATTAAGTTCATTTAAGCAAGAGAACTGGCATGTTTCTGTTTCGTTTTTTTTTTTGCTGTTGTTGCCAATCTATAATGTAATGATATATTTGTACGTAGACTAGTACGGCCAACGAGAAGCGATACCAAATGTAAACAAAACACATGCAAGGTCATTTGGCTATTGGTCATTTGGTTATTTGGCGAACCCGTCTTGACGTTGTCATGTTTTTGTCGGGAGAACGAGACATTACGACAAAGGCACAAGATGGAAAGAGATAGATATTAGATTGTCAACGCCGCAGTTGTTTTTTAGGTTAATGACCTTTCGTATCGCTTCTCGTTGGCCTTACTTTATAAGGGGCTTTATTTATAAAAAATCCAACCATACGATTAGTTTAAAATACCTACAGATTGTCTTTAAAAGATTGCTTTTGTGACCGCCCATTGTGTCACCTTATGTAATGTTTTCTTCATGTATCTCTTCTGTACCTAATTCATATTGTGTACATAATAAAGTGTATTCTATCATATCCTACTGATTAGCATTCTTATTTAATTCTATAGAGAAATTTAATTTAGAATCTACCATCTAGCTTTTTGACTAATCATGTGGTTACATTTTTTATATTATAAGGCTGTGTAATATACATAATAATATGTATATTGAGCAAGAGAGATGGCTGCTGATGTGGGATGAGTACTGCCGTTAGATTTTAGAAAATATCGAATTTGTCACATAGAAAATTGATTTAGACTTGGACATACGTGTTTCATCAAAAAAAAATATTTCGACATATTGCTTATTTGATTCGTGGCCTTTGAGGCGGATTAGAAACTCTGACACTAGGGTGTGTGGGGTCGTTAGACCTTACTGCCCACACGATAAGAAGAAGAAGTTGAGTAACTGAAATACGTGTGTGAGGTACCATTTATAAAAATAAGAGTGTAGCTAGCGAAAGATATACTTAATAATTATTATAATTAGAAGTTTTTGATACTATTCAGAATTATAACGAAAAATTTGTCATAGTTCTCGTATCTTCTTACCTAAGTCTAAATTTTGAGTTTATACCTTCATTAAGTACCTACATATGTATGTAAATGATTTATTTAAATAGGTATAATGTGCTTTATTTATAGTTAAGAGCTATACTGCCGGCATAAGAAAAGAAAATACGTATCTACACAAAACGAAGTAACCGATTTCCGACATTAAGAAAATTAGTTAAGGTCGGTAATCGGGTACTTTATTTTTCTCTTATGATGGCACTATAATAGTGACAATATTGTAGCCACAAGCTTTTAGCCTCGCATCGCGCTAGCTTAGAAGCCGTCTTCCTTGAGCAATATACTAAGATACTTATACAGATATTTAATATATTACGACATACTATAAGATGATGTGATTCGAATGTAAAAATGTATGAAATAAAACGTTACACTGATTTTTTTTTGTAATATTTATTTTATTTTTTGAACTAATGTTATGAATTGGTACAATTGTTTTCTTGTAATGGGGGTTAATGACCTTGCCAGGGTTGCGGAATTTATTCGAAAGAGTCACCGCGGCCCTGGAACGCAAAGGGCACGAGGAGGAACACGGATGGGTTTCAGTCAGTTAAGAGTCTGAGTCATTTGATGATTACCTATCCTTAAAAAAACCGAACAATTGCGAGTTGTACTCGCACACGAAGGATTCCGTACCATAAACCTTAATTTTTATTATTTGTTGTTATAGCGGCAGTAGAAATACACACTCTGTGAAAATTTCAATTCTACCTATTACTGTTCTTGAGATACAGCCCGCTGACAGACAGCGGAGGCTAAGGAATAGGGTTCCGTTGGTTTCTCTTCGGATACGGAACCATAAAAAGGGGGTTAATCACTGGGAGTACAGCAGTGCGATTCTGTAAACATGTCAACGTGTAAACTTAGGTGAAGTCAACGTGAAGTGAGCTGTCAATCAAAACAAACAAGCTGGAATGACAGTTCCCTTCCACCGGTCTATCCTGTTAGGATCTCATCATGTGAACTTAATCAGAAAGATTATTATAAAACATCATATTTATTAGTTTATTATTTTAGTGTAGACAGGGTTATTTGTAAAACACCCACAACCTCTTAGGCAATGAAAGTACACATGATTATAAACAACTTTTACTTTGAGACCAACCCTGAAAACTCCAAAAAAATATCAGCTGTTTCATACATTTTCATTGGCTAAATATTGCATTTTGTATAAAAAAGCTGATACTGTTTTCGAGTTTTCGGAGTTTTCTCAAGTTGTTTATAATCACTGCCTAAGAGATTGTTGGTGTTTTACAAATAACCCTGTATAACATAACTATATATTTATTTTATAACTAATATATACAATTATTTGTATATTCTTTCTGAAACAAAATTTTGCTTTAAATTTTATTTATTAGTTGTACACCTACCACAGTGTAGTCTTTTTAACCCAAAGGTTGACTGTTAGAGAATGCTTTGTTGCATTAAGTCCGCCCATGTGCCACAATTGTACATAAAGTTTAAATAAGTAAATAAACTTCGGCGGAGTGAGATGGAATGACGGCTTACTTCATGTTCCATTCACCTAAGCTTTCAGTGAGTTTTACAGAATCGCCTACCACTTCATTTCCACTCCACGGTTATATGTTGATACTAGCTTCTGCCAGTGGCTTCACCCGCGTGGTCCCTAGGGAACATACTCCCGGGATAACACGTAACCTATGTCCTTGTCCTTGTCTAAACTACCCCTGTACCAAATTTCATTTAAATCGGTTTTGTAGTTTTGGCGTGAAACCGCTACATACAGTTACTTTCGCATTTATAATATTTAAAAAAAATCTTTTACTATTTAATAGAACGCTACACTAGTGCTGAATACTTTGTATTACCTACGAATAAAATGTACGATTCCTTCCCGATAGGCTATAGGAGCGATGCCGAAATAACTAGTGTTTTAATGATAGCAGAGACCTCTGAAGAGAAAGATAAACAAAACAAGGCCAGTGACCTCTCGAGTTTGTTTCGGTGTTACTTCTCAGGGTAATTAGCTAGGAAAAACTAGACTCGTTTACTTAAAACTGTCGTGTAGGTAAGTATTATTTAAAAACAACTCCTTTAGGCGCGATTGGCCCAATTCGCAATTGGGCGGTGGGCCAATTCGCGATGGGTCCATTTTGCAGTTGGTTCAATTCTCGGTTGGTCTAAAATTTATGTGCGCATAACTCGACAAAATGTACTAAACAGCAGATTTTTATTCAGTGTTGGTCCTACAGAGAAAGTTTTTTTTTATAATGATGAGTACTATTACCGATCACTAAAGCATGCTTAACGCGTTCTGAATCCTAACTGATGCAACATTATCACGATCAAAGGTTAGATTTGAGGGAACTGAAGGTACCCCGACACGGACAGGTTAGGTTCATATTACGGTACCTAATTTCACTCGCTCACCATAAATATCAGCTGTTCAGTATTTTTTGGTGCACATAAATGTATGGGGCATTCTATGTTTTTTTTCCGTTATTTCGGGGTTAGTATACAACCTGTAACAGAATAAACGCAATACCTCTTATGCAGTAATTGAACGCATCATTATGAACAACTTTCACGATGGGACCAACACTGAAATCGTGAAAAAAAAAACTCAACTCCCCCATACATTTCTGTGAGCATAACTCGACAAAATGTACTGATCAGCTGATTTTTTTTCGCGATTTCCGTATTGGTCCCATAGTAAAAGTTGTTCATAATTATGAGTACAATGACCCCTTAAGAGGTATTGCATTTATTCTGTTACACGATGAATAGTGTAAAAGTTATTTATAATGATGAGTACTCCTTATCTAAATATGTTTGCTCACGACTGGGGTGGTTCAGATACAAAAAGACAAACAAATATTTCATCAAAACATTTAATACACTCCATCCCTCACTGTATCGAGATACAATAAATACACTTATATTATAATAAATATTTTTCTATCTACATTTTACTATACAGTCTCATTTACATGATTGCACAACACATCATTTTTATTTTACTGTAAGAATCAAAGAGGTAAAGACATTTTTGTAAACATCAAGATTTGTGTGAAATGGCTCCACAGTTTTGTCATATTTTATTTCTTTTCTAGTAAAATGTGGTTATGGCGCTATACACAACTCGCCCAAACAGCTATAGTCCGACCGGGACCGCTGTTCCGCGTAACAAAACACTACCAGCCGCGCGCTGTGAGCGTTGTCGGTGGACTGACGAGTGATCGGCCTGCACTGCCGCCCTCCCCCCCCCCCCCCGAACATACCTAAGACGCGGTACAGCGGTCCCGGTCGAACTATAAGTGATCCGTCCGACCGAGAAAAACAAATGCTGGAATACTTTTTGTATGAAATTGTAGCAGCATCCATGTGCCACAAGAAAAACTAACGAAGCGAAATTTGTACCGAAACTACACACGCAGCGCCATCTAACCCGCTAGCAGCGAACTACTGAACGAAATCCTGCATCGCGGTATCAGTTTTCCGTGCGATTTGAATATATACAACAGTCCGAATATCAACTATCGGGCAGTTGCCACCAGACACAACAACCGTCTGGGCGGAGGATCCTCCCTTTTCTATGGAGGTTTACGGGACTTTACTCTCTGTACCGCATCCCTCTATAAAGTTAGTATGACTGTTCCGCGTCGGGAGCATGCAGGCCTTTAGTTCCCCGGACATGCTCCACAGACGGACTGAGCTGGAAGGCCCTGCTCCGTAAATGTGTGAATAAACTTTGACGAAACGTGAACAAAATAATATTCTGACTTTCTGAAACCGAATCCGTAACATTTACACTTATCATTTCACATATTTAAGGTACTTTATAATGAGCTTTAATATTTAAATACAAGTTTACGAATAGCCTTATATCTACCTTATATCTTTATACAGGAATGTGATAAATGGGGACAACCACAGGGAGCTTATAGCTTAAAAAGGCCCTTTAACAGAATAGATAATATTAAAAATAAAGAAGGTATGTACATTTTCTGATTATTAGTATGTCGGAAATTATTGGGGGGGGGGGGGGGGGATAAGTCCAGCCGATCGAAATGAAGGCTTGTGTGAAGTCACCACAAAGTGAGTTGTGAATCCATTTTATTTATTTGTGATGGGTTTGCTCTTGACTCTAGTCTAGGTCAGAGATGACAGAGACAAAGTCTACGATGAAGCAAGCTTACCAGGAGCCTGTTCACTCTAACTTTGAAGAGATTAGGGTTGTAAGCGTTCGGAAACACAGACGCAGGCAGAGAGTTCCACTCCTTTGCTGTGCGCATTATAAAAGACGTTTGGAAACGCTTAGTGCGAATTGGTAATCAAGATGGAATGACAGCTCACTTCGTGATCACTTCACGAAAGCCTTCACTTCGACATGTTTACAAAATCGCCCTGCAGAATTATAAGCGAGAGGGTCACGTACAGTCAAACAAATATACCAACATTAGTTGACTGCAATAATAAGTGATAATATGATACTTAATATTTCATAGTCTATGTGCTATTCCAGAGTATAATCTATCTCTCTGTCAAATTTCATCCAAATCCATTCAGCCGTTCCGGCGTAATTGAGTAACAAACAGCCATCCATCCAAACGTTTGCATTTAAAATAGTATTACTAGTATTTATTATAGTTGTCAAAAAATAAAAGGCCCGTTTTGACAGCAGGATAAAACATTGCTTTACTAGTAAGTATGACAGAGACATAAAAATAAATCTCTTTCGCACTTAGTGGTAAAGCAATCTTCTCTCCCTCTCTACCCAGCTGTCAAATCGGACTTATTAAATTTTGGTGACTATAGTAGGAAGAATGCACATTCATGAGTGACAAGCTCGATTTTTTGCAGTCAGCATCGAACATTTTGAATGTCAACGAAAGCTATGATAGTGTCTAATATCGGAATGGTGAATTTATTCAAGCTCATTGTAACTCTACTGGGTAAACTCTACATGTATAAAATTCACATCTTTTAGTGTATTCGTACAAATGCTTTATTCTAATAGACTTAAGAGTCTATTTGTATTGTCCAAATAACTTACTGTGAAAATAATTGTTAAATTACGCCAAAAGTAGTGACATTAATTATTATACTTAGCTTATTCCGATGATCAATTATGAATTATTTACTTTATTAATAACTGGCCGTAATAATTATGTTTGGATAACATGATAATAGCCATTGTGGACAACATATCTATCTATTTAACACTGACAAAATAGTGCATGGTGTGCACTAGTATATGATGCAATTTTTATTGCAAAAAGCAACTTTCAATTTGCTGTGAGTTTTAAGTCAAACACTGAAAACTGTGACTGAAAATGTGTAGGTTTGTAACTTATTTTTTTACTTATTTGCACACAACAACTTATGTCTATACATAGCAATTTGCTATAGGGTATATAATTGGGCAAATTTACAATAGTCAAAGTTGACATAGCAGTTTTTGCCCACATTCAGGATGCGTAGCGAAGGATATGTTTGTTAAAAACCAATAGAATCGCTTGAGCTTCTTCTTCTTCTCGTGTAGACAGTAAGGTCTAACGACCCCACACACCCTAGTGTTACGAGTTTCTAGACCGCCTCAAGGGCCTCTGACATGGTTTATTTGACGACCGCCTTTTGACGGCCGGGACCACCGGCTTATACGTGCCTTCGGAAGCACGGAATCATCTTTTTTTATCAGACAATCAGGTGATTCAAGCCTGCAATGTGCTAGCCTAACTGGAAAACAACTTTAAAAAGAATGCTTTCCCGTGGGAATCGAACCCACGACCACCGGGTCACAAGGCAAACGCCTATACCACTCGACCGCGCTGAGGAGGCTAGGTTAATGAAACGATTCTATTGGTTGAAACATGTCAGTCGCTAGGGATCCTCGTCCATCACTGGTGGAAATGCAACCTCATACAATGGTGATCAGATGATAATTTACTACTTACTATAAGTTTGGGATCAGATGAGAATTTCATACCGCATTTGTTTTTAATCATATGGGTATTGGGACGTCTCCTCCGACTGGAGTCTGAGTATCCTGATAGCTATAACTTGGGTGTCTTTAAGTCGAGACTTGGCAAGCCCGCTGCATCGTTCTTGACCACATTTTCACATACCATCGGGTGATTTAATACAATAATAGAAAAATGTGTCGACATGCGATGCCAAAATTAAACAGTAAAATATCGCATAGTTTTGCCATTTGAAAAGCTTTGTATGTACTAGATAACTTCACAGTGTGCGCCATCTGAACCATGGACAAAATCATTAGCTACAGATGAAAGTTTAAATTTAGAACCGGATGCGGGTACCATATTGCAGACACCAGAGACAATCTAGACCATAAAGTTTAAACATAGAACTTTATGAGGTTGCCATATTTAAACTTGCAGACACTAAGCAGGCTTTATTTAGTTTTAACCATTGCTTAGTTTAAATACTGCTTAAGAAATTCTTCATTCAAATTCTACATAAAAAAAAAAATTAATAAATAATCCGTTAATCAGTATTTATGCTAAGCAATGGTTAAAAAGTTTTTATGAATAGAGCTGTTGACAATAAAGTTTTAACATAGAACCGGATGTCGACGTCCATGTCGATATCGCAGTCGCAGACGCGTGTGGCGGACTGCTCGCAGCAGAGCCGCGGCGGCGCCAGCTAGGTGACGTAGAAGTAGACGGCCACGCACAGCAGCACGCCCAGGACCAGGAATACCATGATCAGCACGAAGCGGTCCTGCAGCGCGCGCATCACCATCGTGTTCATGAGGCGCGATGAGCGGTTCAGCTGCTCGTCTGTTTCACGGAGCTGGAAGGGAGAGGAGAACTCTTTAGTTATGTGGGCAGCTACATGCATAATGACGGGGCCCGCTAGGGCCAGTGCCTGCCAGGGTTGCGGAATTGTTCAAACGAGTTGCACGAGTGCATTTATTTATTTAATCATAAGCAAACCAACAGCTGTAACAGACAATAATGTATATGAGACACAGAGTCAACTACAGATTCTCACGGGAAAAAAACAGAAAAAATTAATAATGGCAGTAAGATTTATTGTGTGGCTCACCCTGCCCCGGGAGCGCTGGATGGTCTCGCGCTGCACGCTGAGGTCCTGCAGCACGGCGGCGCCCACTTGCTCCGTCTCCAGCAGCACGCGGTAGCCCTCGGTCAGCGACTTGCCGGTGCGCTCCAGCCTCTCCGTGTTGTCCAGCAGCTTGCGGTGCTGCTCGCCCATCCCGCCCCAGTCGTCGAACAGTTCCTCACTCTCGTACGTGTCTGGGGATCGGTAGATGGGTTTATAAGTTTGCTTGTTCAAAATATTCCAATGTCCGAGTCAGGTTTCAGTACGTCTACCATGAGTTTTATCAATCTACTAGCTGACCCGCGCAACTTCGTCTGCGTCATAAAATGTAATTATTTACGACATCACATTAGAAATCTCAAAAATAACAGTATTTCTCCACTATTTAATGGATGTTATTTTACATATAAACCTTCCTCTTCAATCACTCTATTTATCAAACCGCATCAAAATACGTTGCGTAGTTTTAAAGATTTAAGCATACATAGGGATATAGGGACAGAGAAAGCGACTTTGTTTTATACTATGTAGTGATACTCTAGTTAAAAGAAGTATGAAAACTTTAAAAAAACAAGTTTCTAATTTATTTTTTTAGTTGTTAACTAAAGTTTTACTTGCAACTTGCTTGCTTGTTAATTAACAACTTAAACAAATAAATTTGAAACTTCGTTTTTCAAAGTTTTCACACATTATTTTAACTACAGTCGCTAGCGAGTATAGATTGATAAAACTCATGGTAGACGTACAGGTGTTGAATCCGGTTCGACCGGAAGCCAACCCCAATATTGCTGGAAAAAGGGTAAGTAGATGAGTACAAGTCAGAAGCGTAGCTACGTCCGGGTCCGTATCATTGAAACTCCGACGTGTGTAAGTAAAAATCCGTAAAATGTTATTCGTCGATCTAAACCGATAGAAAGGACCCACGGGAACAAATATTTATACAGGGCCCGTCAATGCAAGCTGCGCCACTGGTGCAAGTACAAAGTTTATCTGATCCTTGGGTTCGCACCCAGCCAGGTGCATTACTTCGTGAAGGTAATTTAATTACCAGTGCTCTCAAAAAAAAGGAAAACTTTGTGACGCAACCAGCTTAAACCTAGAACCAAAAATTCGAAGATATTTTACTTTTTTTTTTATGATTCCGTGCTTCGGAAGCCGCGTATAAGCCGATGGTCCCGGCCGCCAAATGGCGGTCGTCAAATGAACCATGTCAGAGGCCCTTGAGGCGGTTTAGAAACTCTGACACTGGGGTGTGTGGGGTCGTTAGACCTTACTGCCCACCCGAGAAGAAGAAGACCATCCCACACTGGGATCATTACAGGCTGGTTATGTTATGATCCTTTCTAGGTAACCGGACCTAGATTTAACTCTGATATCCACCTGACGTTAGAAAAAACTGGTCAAGTGCGAGTCGGACTCGCGTGCAAGGGTTCCGAACGAATTTTATTTTGTTTACGTGTTATTTTAACACTATAGACTTCTTATAGGTTTTCCTGTAATCTATAGGTAAAGATCTATTATCTCCATTTTTTTCAAAATTTTAGGCTCAGTAGTTTCGGAGATAGGTCATTGGATAGGGGGGATTGGTCATTTTTCGTCTAGTTTCTTTAATAACTTCAAAACCAGTTATTTTAAATTTATGAAAAAAATATATTTAAGACCCTCACAGTAAGCCCTTTCATTTGATATGTCACACGATATTGTTCAAAAAACTTTTTTTAGAAATTTTCTAGTTCGAACCCCAAAAGTGACCCCCATACTAAAAATATAATAATTTATGTAACGCGTCCGTGTTTGGGTCACAGAAGTCTATATGTGTACCAAATTTCAACAGAATCGGTCCAGTGGATCCGGAGAAAACTGGCTGTGACAGACGGACAGACAGACAGACAGACAGACGGACCGACAGACAGACAGACGGACGGACAGACAGACAGACACCCGCGTGATCCTATAAGGGTTCCGTATTTTTTTCGGAACCCTAAAAATTATTATCAATGCTCGCTTGTGCGGCCTTTTTGGTGGCAGAATAGAGAATAAAGTCAATAGTGTAATAACAACGAACGCCTAAAATATAAGCTGAAAGGGCTGTTCAAGTATAACGTCAGTACATTGGGGGTGGGGAGAGTCTTTATTATGCTTATTTTTTTGACATGGGGGACGGGGGGTTTGGATGGTGATTATGTCAGCAATACTTACTTAGGTACTTTATTTGTTTGTAAATCTTAGTAGATTTTAATTAGACATAATTATGACTAACTAGTGGACGTCACGCGGTTTCACCCGCGTAGTTCCCGTTCCCGTGGGAGTACGGGGATAATATATAGCCTATGTTACTCCCTGATAATGTAGCTATCCAATGCTAAAAGAATTTTTCAAATCGGTCCAGTAGTTTCGGAGCCTATTCAATTCAAACAAACAAACAAATCTTTCCTCTTTATAATATTAGCGTTGATAGTGTAGATTAGTTGGCGCGATGTTTTATAGTTACATAAGAAATTATAGAAGTGCCCTCACTTCTATAATTTCTAGTAAATTAAATAGTACCGCGCGAGTAAATACTATAGCAATGCTTACGTAAGCATCAGAGGGGTAAGAGCTTCGTCAACTATAGCTGACAAGGGGAGGTAGGGAGGTTCAAAATGACTAAAATTCTACTTACCTACGTAATACTAGAACGGTCCATAAGCCACTAAGTCAGTACACAAATACTTACATGATCCAGCATTGTTGACAACGGAGCGGTATTCGTCTCTGACCCGCTGCAGCTCCGCGCGGTAGGCAGCCACGCGAGACCCTGCTCCTGCGCCCCGAGACTCTAACTCCAGTTGCTCTAGCTACAGTGAACATATCATAATTAAGCGCCGTCCACACACATCCGGGTTCCCGTCCCTGACGGGACACGGACGGGACGGACAAAAATCGGTTACATACGATTTGTAAGAACTTGCTCACATATATCCGTGTCAGGAGGTTCTGGATCGTCAGTGTCCAGGAGCACGCACGGACGCACGGACGCCCTGACAGTGCTCTCCGATTTTTTATCTCCGTCCCGGCCGTGTCCCGTCAGGGATTCAAGAACACTAGTGCAACATGAACACAGAAAAATTAATAGAACTTGGCCGACAAAATAAAATGATTTATTATCTACCAGCTTCTGCCAACGGCTTCGCCCGCGTGGTCCCTATATAGGGAATATATTCCCGGGATAAAATGTAACCTATGTTCTTTCTCATGCTCTAGACTATTTCTGTACCAAATTTCATTTAAACCGTTTCAGTAGTTTTGGCGTGAAAGCGCGACAGACAGACAGACGGAGTTACTTTCGCATTTATAATATTAGTAAGGATTTAATCCACATTATTTAAATAAAAAAAAGAAAAATAATTAATAAAGAAAAATGAAATATAATTTATGTGTACATAAATTTTTAAATAAATAAATATATAACTTGGAACTCGGATAGCCCAGACCCGGAACTCGAATAGCCCTGACCCGGATGTGTGGACGGCCCTTTAAAGCTGAAAAAATTTAGGACAGGCTACATCTTCGTGTAGATCACACTAGGAAGTGGTGACGGGAGGGAGTTTTAGGGACTGTCTTTATGTAGAACTGTGACATTCAAAAAGTGCTAGAACTTAGCCTAATTTTAATAAATGTCTTTTGACTTTGATCACCTATGCGATGGACAAACCAAATCAAGTCTGCTGTGGGCAGCCCATTACATACAGCATACATATTGAGAAGAAGGGGGGGGGGGTTCAGTTATTGGGCCCAACTGCTCATTAACTGAACCCCCCTGAGTTAATGAGGAGTTGGGCCCCAAAAAGTGAACAAAATGAAGAACAAAAATAAAATGATTATAGACAGTACCCAACAGTAAATTAAACAGGCATCTGTTATACTTTATCTTAGTCCTATAACAAGCTAACATACTTAAAGTACAGTTAACGTGTAATTACACATTCTTTTGATAAGATATCATTAAGACTTAATAACAAAACTCTGTATACTCTAAACCTATTGTATGTTTCATATAATTTACTTGATCATTATCATTTATTGAGCAGTGTAAAGAAAAGACAATTATACTATGATAGACGTCCGATACCCATGCAATAACGGTCACTGACCCACATACATTTACAAAAATAATGACATAAAGCTGTCCTGAATCTACTTCTATCGTGATCTTTTACATTCTCAAGTAGTGAAAAACAGTTCATAATTTATTATTCGAGTATCTGCAAATGGATATTAGGGAAACGTCAATGTACTTTATTGCACGTTTATCTAGCGCCTGCCATAGTAGGACATAGGTACTATCGCTAGCGACTGTAGTTAAAAAAATGTATGAAAACTTTTAAAAACATGTTTCTAATTTATTTGTTTAGTTGTAAACAACAGGCAAGCAAGTTGCAAGTAAATCTTTAGTTAATAAAAAATGAATTCGAAACTTATTTTTAAAGTTTTCATACATTTGTTTAACTACAGTCGCTAGCGAGCATAGAGTGATAAAACTCATGATAGAGGTACTTGTGTCCATCACACTTATTGCGTAACACTAAATCGCAATTTTAAATCTAAATATTTTTAGTACACTCTCCTATTGCAAATAGAAACACCTAAAACTATGATCTGCCTGTGTTCCAAATTTTTTTCAAATCCGTTCAGTTGTTGAGGCCCAAGCAACCAGATTTTTAACCAACGAAAAAACAGGGGAGGTTCTCAAGTCGAGACATATATATTTTATGTATGAACACGCATTATTTTTTACAGAGCAGTCCGATTTTGATCATTTTTTTTTTATTGGATAGGTTATACCTCGAAAGTGTTCCCATATGAATTTGTAAGAAAAAATCCTACCTAAGGGTGGGAAAATAGGGGGTGTTAAAATACGAAGAAACAATCAGAAACACTGAATTCCGAAATTAAAGTTATTTTTTGTAAAAAGGTTTATTTCTTTTGCTTTTCTACTTTTTCGGAGGTTTAATTTTTTTGATAAAAAGTTTTGTTTTTATAATTTTTTGTGGCTATTTAACAAACAGTCTATTTCTAATTGGCTATTTATATTCAGCTCTATGATTAATTACTAAAGACCAACAGATTTATTATCTACTAGCAGACTTGCTTGTCTGCGTCACATAAGAGAAAAAAAAATCCCCATGTATACAACTTTTTTCCTTAATGCTCTGCTCCTATTGGTCGTAGCGCAAAGTTATAGCCTATAGCCCTCGTCGATAAATGGGCTATCCAACACTAAAATAATGTTTCAACCTGTAGTTCCTGAGATTAGCTTGTTCATCCTAACGAACAAACAAACTCTTCAGCTTTAAGACATTAGTATACAGAAAAGTATGGCCACAAAAGTTCAAAGTTTACTTTTAGCAATATTTTTCTGTGACTTACCAAATCATTGGCTTCTTCAAAATTTGCTTGAATTTCTCTAGTTAACTGGTCACGATTATCTGTAACAAATATTTATCAATGATTTTACTCGTCGTATTTGATTATTAGCGGCTTTTCAGTAACTGTATCTCCTTTGAATTTCGAACAAAGCTGCCTACTATGGTGTTGGCAGAGAGCATAGAATATTACCTATTAAAGCATTCGAAATGTTAATTATTCATTACTTTCTACAGTAGTTACACTATGTGCAACCTTTAAAAAACATTATTTTGTTAGTGACAGAGGTGTTTGATGTTTATTATGAAAACAAAGATGATAAGAATATCACCTACCTTCATTGCCCGACTTCAGACGTCCTATTTTAGCTGTTATATCTGCTGTAAGTACGGAGTACTGTTGCTCGTAAGATTGGATTAATGTAGCCATTTTTATGTGCTAACAACAACTGCTACGGCAATCAATAAGTTTATTTTTTAATCCAACACGTAATTGTACAAAAAATACATGACTGCGCCGCTATCACCACATATGAATCCTGACTGAAATGACATGACATTGACACATGAATGACATTGCAGTTGCACTTTCTTCCGCATGGAATTAAGAGGTACTTTACTGTCATGCCGAAAAAATTATATCCTTCAGTTTCACCCCGTATGAAGCCACACTAAAAGTTAGGAGCAGATGGCGCTGCGAGCGACTATACCTTGTTTAAGTCGGTTATCAAGTGTGTGATTGCGTTTTTCCGTGTTTATTTTGTGATTTACCTTACAAAATGTGCTCGCAATTATCTTTACGTGAACTACGAACTAAGCTTCGACGAAGAAATGGGTTGACTTCTGGGAAAAAAGCCGATTTGATTGAGAGGTAGGCATTTTAAGTTTTTGAGGTTATCTTCCATAATTCTTCTTTTTTTATGTTAAAACAAACTTATATTTTTTTCTTTTTCTAGGTGAGAGGCTTACGATCGAAACAAAAATTTTGAAGTCCTCTTTGATCTTGAAGAAGACAGTTCATTCGTATGTCCGCCTACTGAAACTTTCAAAGACATCAACGCTGATTCACCTATTCCAAACATAAGTCAGTACGAAAAACTTTATACTCGTAGATTGTTCTGTTATTGTATTTTTGATAGATTAATATTTGTTTATTTCCTTTAGAGATTCCAAACCCAACCAAAAGGCAAACTTCTTATGAGTCCCGACACCTTGTTACTGCTCGTTTCGCTGACAACGGCACCTACACATATTTCTGTGGACTCTGTAAAGCTAGCATGAAGAAAGTTGCTTATGTGGTAGATGCCAAAATTAGCCCAGACGGGTCCATTGAACAATGTAACTGCGAATGAGCTACTGGCTGCAGCAGCAAGCTGAAAGCATGTAGCTGTGTTATTATTAGGTGCTTATGATATTGTTAACATATAGTCAATAAGACTACATCAAGCTTGCACTCAACAACTGAGGATGTTTAACCAGCCAAAGAAAATCTTCTACAATTCGCCTATTGCAGCTCAAAACTTACCCAACAAGAGATTCAAATCTTGTAATTATAATCCCCTCAAGGAAACTGACATAATGGATAATTATGAAGATTATGTTCGGAACTTGGCAATTGAATATGGTGAGACCTCTATGCCTTTATTGCAGACATATGAACCTGCTAATCCATATGGTGATGAATGAGATCATTCTTATAGTAATGAGAATCAACAAGACAAGCTCTTAAAAGAATTGCTACTAAAAGATGTTGATGAAAATAAAATACAAGATGTAGAACCAAATACTCGGGCATAAGATGCATCACCAGAATGGTATGAACTAAGATCATGCAGGATTACTGCCAGCATATTTTATGCAGTAAGCCATAACACTTCTGCTGTCAAAAAAACATTAATTCAAAGAATTTTATCCCCAAAGCTGTAAAAATATGAGCTAGAAGCAAAAAAAATGAGGTAGAATACTGTTTGGTTGTGCGGAAGTGTGGGCTATTTATTTTGAAGGAGTATCCATCCCTTGCAGCATCTCCAGATGGATTAATAGGAGAGGAGACATTGATTGAAGTAAAGTGCCCTTTTGCTGCTAAATACAGGCCTATCAATGAATTGACAGTCCCTTACTTAGAAAAGGTAAGTGGAGAGTAACGTCTTAAAAAGAACCATCTTTATTACTGTGAAGTTTAAGGACAGCTTTACTGCGGTAACAAAAGGTACTGCAATTTTATTATTTACACAATTGAAGATATGAAGATTTATCAGTATGGATGGGTCTTTTATGAATGAAATGCTTACAGCTTTAATAAACTGTAATGTCCACTATCTTGAACCTACAGTTCTGAAAAAATACATTTAAAAAACTATTTATATTTACTAAAAAAACATTAATCACACATAATTATGTTTAATTTTATATCATAATGCCTTCTCTAAAGTTAAAACACACAAAACATACAAAAAAGGTTTTGCTAGCAATAGGAATATAACTATGATCTAACTCTGTTTTTAATCTAATGTCTTAAAATCTCGTGTCACGGTATTTGTTACCGGTTACCGAACTCCTCCGAAACGGCTCGACCGATTTTCATGAAATTTTGTGTATATATTCATTCGGTAGGTATGAGAATAGATGGTAGGGTATTTTTTTTTTGTATGGCAAAACAACATTTGTCGTGTCAGCTAGTATTTTATAAGTTTTTGTTAACCCTATGATTCTTTTTTACTCGCTAATTCTCTATCTTTAATTAAAGATAAACCTGGCAATTATGACATGCCCTTTAAAAATGTTGGTGTTTTGATAGCTATATTTTTATCAGCAAACATATCTTGTACTGTGAATCCTCTGTCAGCTAATATAGTATCACCACTTTGACATTTAGTCATAAGATTGCTACGTTCTACTGTTTGCCTATCACTTATAGATCCTGCATATGCTGGTGAGCAAAATGATAACAGTCTATCAGGTGTAGCTCCAACTAGCATTTTGAGAGTGTTACTGTGTTAGTAACTACTCCAGAAGCTCTTTGTGAGGTAGGATTTTTAGGTTTTTGTACAGATATTTCTGTACCATCTAATATCACTAATAATACATTTGAAGATTGCAATATCTCTTCTGCAAAAAGATTTTTTTGGCTTCTTCTCTCATAACAGCATTGACGTTCTACAGCTGCTGGAGTTTCGGGTTTAGTCTCGGTGAAGCAGAATATAGATTAGTGGTTCCTAACCGGTGGTCCGCGGACCACTGTTGGTCCCTGGCAGAACCTGAAGTGGTCCGCGAAGCCATTCTATAGTGCAATATTTTCGCAAAGCTGAATAATTTCAATGCAAGGATTCGAAATAAGTGATTGATATGCTATAGAATACTAACTTGGAAAATGTTTTTGAGACAGGCAGGTGTAAATAAAGACTATATTTTTCATGATTTAATTAAAAATTAAATCATGAAAAATATATATAAAAGTTTTTAGACTTTTTCCTATACCTGTAGTATAAGACGGTATTACTTGTTGAATTTCATAGTTCTAGGTCAACGGGAAATACCCTATGAATTTCGATTCCCTTGAGAATGTCCAAATATTCGTTTTATTTTTGCGGCATTAACGGCCGTGTCTTTTTTTTATGTTAACTTATAACTTTGATTTTTTAACAGCTTCAAGGGACCGTAGACCTGAGTATTCAGTTTATGGTACGGAACCCTTCGTGTGAGCGTACAAAATACAAAAATATTAATTTCATCTCAAAACATTGTGAGCATACATGAATTGTGGCAGCCCCAGTAAGTTACAATAGTACTTGTGTTGGGACTGTCACGCTCTTCCATTAGTTGGTGGCTGTACAATGTATATATGGTTTAAATTCCAACTCGATACCTCCACGCGTTCCCGAGATAATGGGTCTTGACAGACAGACGGACGGACAACAAAGTGCTCCTATAAGGGTTCCGTTTTTTTCTTTGAGATACGGAACCCTAAAAACGAGAAGTTTAGTCTTGTTTACACATAAATGGTGAAATGTTAAGCCTCTTACGTTTTGCAGACGACCATATTATATTTTCCGAAAGTCCAAAAACTTTAGAAACAATGCTCCAACAACTAGCAGACGAAAGCGATAAGGCAGGGTTATCCATGAATTTGTCCAAAACAAAAATTATGTCAAACTCTTCAGAATCCGATATTATTAAGGTTAATAATGAGCAAATAGAGTACATGCACGAATACCAAGGACTGCATGAAAAAAGAAATAGACAGGAGAATAACCAACACATGGAAACGATATTGGTCACTCAGCGAAATAATGAAGAATGAAGAAATTCCGATGAAAGGTAAAAGGAAGGTTTATAATATGTGTATCCTACCGTGTTTACTATATGGATGTCAAACTTGGGCATTGACAGACGAACTGTCAAACAAAATACAGATTTCTCAAAATGGAATAGAAAGAAGTACACTAGGAGTTAGAAGAAAAGACCGGCAAAGGCTTAGACATATAAAAAGAAATACAAAATTTAAAAATATATACACAACTTATAAACTACTGAAGTGGAGATGGACGGGACATATGATTAGAGAGAAGAGACAAAAATGGACAAAGATTTTAACGGAATGTTGACCACTGAACAGTAAAAGAAGCAGAGGTAGACAGATCAAGAGATGGGAAGATGACATTAGAAGAACAGCGGGTCCAACATGGACCCGTACAGCTAGGAACAGAAATGAATGGAGGTCTTTAGAGGAGGCCTTTGTCGGAAGACAAGTTGTACCGAAATAACCGTTTGCCGACATTCATTAAAATAATATTTTTATTTTACATTTTTAGTTTAAAAATATGTAGTATAGAATGTAAGAAACAACAATAAAGGCTTTTTATTTTTAGTTTAATTTTATCATTCTTAAAGCAAGGAACAGTCGACTAGACGCCACCAAGCGGTATAAAAAGGCAGTTGTCCTCCCCATAGTAACATAATATAGGTAGATGGCGAGAGAAAAACTAAACCCTGAGAATATAAGACGTCTACTTAGATGGCGCTGGTGAGGCAAGTCGACCCAACTTATTGTTCCAAACTTTTAATAATTAGCAGTTCAAAACACTACGTCTACATGTATGATGCTGGAGCTGGAGAACTGAAACAAGTGATTTCATAAAAAAGAGTAATACTGAGATAGCTGATAGAAACATTCTTCACCTATTAGATCACAATTTAGGCAGAGACGGGACACAACTAAATCTTTTCTTCTTGAAAACTAAGAAATAAATAATTCGCTAATCCAATCAGATAAGTTACCGAATAAAATATTGTTGTAAATTTTTTGGAACAAAATATCTTTTATCGTGCTTTTATCACACGCGCATTTCACAATAGAATGGAATGTTGAGTTGAAAAACATAAACTTTATGCTGTGTGCATGTCATGTATATGTGTTAAGTTTCAGTCTTTGAGTGTGTGCGCGTTGGCGCGGTCGGTGGTGGTCGATGTGAATGTGTGATTAAAAGTTTGATTGTTGATTAGTTTGATGAAGAAAACAAAAGTTTTTGTTCCGTATTTAATTTTAATGTTGCTTACAACGATAGTGAAAGCAATGAAAAAAGTTTAACGTGAGTATAACTATAGTACCGTGACAAAATTTGTAAAAGTAAATTCGTTGTTTTAAAACTTTCGGCAAGTAGATGTGTCGAACTGTCGAATGCAACCTTTGCTGTTTTAGTTATAATTGCAATTTCTCTATAATTCTAGGAGTGTTAACTGTAAAATTGAACCTTTATTAAAGTCGTAAGCTACACAAAATAATAATTGCAGCTTGAACTTTCTTAATGCGTGGTCTGAGAACTCGAATACCTATTTGAATAGCTAATGTCGGTTTAGAGATCACGATTATTTAACACGCAGTCACGCACATAGGAGGCGCTTGGCAAATAAACAGTTTTCTTACCCTACATGTATTGTGATTGTACACGATGTATGTTTACAATTTTAATTGGTTCAAAAAGTAGTCCCCACCTCACATAAAGTAAACAAAAAAAATTACTCATCATTTTGTAACAACTTACGTTACCGGATCTCAACAATGACAAACAATGCATGTTTGCTTGGGAAATGCATTTAGAAAAGTTTACATAACATTCCCACTGTATTTTTACCAGTGTCGTTTTTGTTACAGCATAATGCTCCGTCACTGCGACGAAGATTCAGGGCGGAGCTCCTGCTCGGCCGCCTCGGTCTGCCTCAGCCCAGTCATGGACTATCATATTGATGAAGACCTAAATCACATCAAAAGACGACATTCTAAAACACAAGAGGCCAGCACCAACACAGAACTGAAAGTCAGTGTCCGTCCACGAAGCTGTGTGGGTCTCCTCAAGTCTCCAGATGAAAGAGACCCATTTCCCAGCTGCAGAATACCTAGAAACCATAGAAAACCTGTTTTTAATCTGTTTGACACCCCTAGAAGAGGAGGATTGAGTAATGCACATTCCACTTTAGAAATTGCTTGCAGCACCCAAATTGAGGAACCCAGATTGCCGGCCAACACGGTTTCCATGACAGCAATAGCTTTAAATGACAATGTGGCCAAACCACAACTAACTACAAATTTTAGAAGAGGAAAGCCTGTACAGAGAGCTGCATCAAGGTTATACAAAGCTGAATGTGGATTCAAAGGCAAAGAAGGATGTATTGGCCCTGAATTCATTGTAAGGGCTTCACAACCAGCAAGGCACATGGACTTAACTCTGTCCGCAGTATCTGACAAAAGAGTGATCACTGTAGTTTTACTAAATGGGCAAAGGGTTGAGGTCTTGTGTGACCCTAATGTTATTACTGCAGGACAATTATTTGAAGCGTTGGTCCACAGTGAAAAGTATGACCATAACTTTATGCTTGGCATTGCAATTTTAATTGGAGGAGACTTTGTATTTTTACCAGATGATTATAAAATAAAAAAAGTTGCTCCAGATGCTTGGCATAAAACCAACAGCAAAAAGAAAATATCTGAAGATGATGCTGCTTTAACAGTCTTCCTGAGGATAAAGTTTTTCTTGCCCAAAAACATTGCCAGTAACATACAGGGTGGAGAATGGAGATACAGAGTGTATTTACAACTTAGAAGAGCTACCTTGGAAGGTCAGCTGACATCAACAATACAAAACCTAATTTTGTTAGCTGGATATGCTTTACATATAGAATTTGGGGAGTTTTCCTTCAGAGAACATGGAACAGCAGACTACTTTTTGTTGGAACATTATTTGCCTGAAACTGTGATAACCAATGACATGGCAGACATCAAGCTACGTATGAAGAGAGCTCACGAATCTAGACGTGGTTTAGATAGACACAAGGCAATAATAAACTACATAACCCTGGCACAAACTTTTCGTGACTATGGTGCACATTTCTACTCTGCTATTTGGGCCACTAGAGATGGATTTTGCAGAGATGTGTGGCTCTCAATTGGCCCAAGAGGTATAACCCTTTATTCCAGGAACAATCATGCAACTGATGACACAGGCACCCATACTAATAGGATAGTTCTGCAAAGTCTGCCATGGCACCATATACATACATTCTACTACAACAAGAAAAGTTTGTACATCATGCCCAATTCATATTCAGGGTTATCCAAAATTGGCGTCAAATATAAACTGAAAATGGTAGACAACAAAAGCTATTTCACGTTTTGGTTGGCATCCCTGCACCACAGGTTGTATCTTAAACTTTATGCAAAGGAGGACTTCCTTACTTATTTATCAGATGAATTCAATTGCCCTTTAAATGTCTCAGGAAGTCCTAAAAAGTATGACTGTAGCAATTATCAGGACAGCTACAATTTAGCTGTTAGAAACCCCATCAGAGTAAGAAGACCTACTAGGAGAAGGTTTAAAGTTGACATATTTGGAGAGAAGAAAGTTCAGAATAAAGAAAATGAAAAGCCCAACACAGAAGAACTTCTGAGGCAAATACTATCACCACTGCCTAATGATGAAATAGCATCAAACAGTTCACATATTCAAGGCCATGAAAATTCTTCCAATGATGGATTGTCATCTTCAGAAAGTTGCAGCATACCACGAAGGCAAGGTGTGAAGATGGGCACCAGGGTGTTCCATGGAATGAAGTCTGTAACCGATAGTAAATATCCCACCTCACCAGTCAGGACCTCTAATCCTTGTTCAAGGTCTGAGGGTGACTTAGTTATGACACACAGTGATTCTGATGATCTGAGTACAGAGCAGAGACAACATTGTATTATCAACAGCATGCAGCTGCTGCCAGAGAGACATTATAACCAGAACTTAACAAGTGCACCAACTGCTTATGTTTTAGAATCCCCTAAAGTTTACCCAGATGTTTTCAATTATAATGCAGCCAACAATGAATCCTGTTTAAATACATCACTATTTGAGAAACTCGACAATATGGAATGTGTTCAAGGTGAAAGAATATTTGTAACTGCTACACTAGAGAGAGATGACATGAATGCTCTAGGACTACAGGTAGCAGAAGGCTCAGATGGTAATGTGTATATTAAGTCAATAACACCAGGAAGTCCTGCAGATCTTTGCAAGAAACTTTTACCTGGTGATCAAATCATATCAGTCAATGGGAAGACCCTGCTGAATGTTAAATATGACAAGGCATTACTTATGTTACAGTCAGCTCCACATAAAGTGGAACTTATTGTATTGCAAAATGCTAATAAACCAAGCCAGTTAGACTATCAACACAGTATTGAGAGCCAATTTGAATCAGACAGTAGCAATAATATAGGTCAAAAGTGTATGAGCAATAGTGCTGCTAGTGCCTTAGATGTAGAAATAACGGATGATGAGTTATTGAATGAAGAAGCTTTAAAAACAATATATGCTCTAATAAAACTAACGAAAGATAAAGTTATAAGTAGAATGAAAGATAAATCAAGCAAACAGTCTCCACCTAACAAGTGTAACCTGCAAAAGTGCTTTTCAGAGAATAAAGTATTTGAAGAATCTGATTTAGGGAATTATTCATCTCAAGAAAATACACCTCAGAAGCGAAATTCCCAAAAATTCAATACATGGCGCGGAAATCTCACCAATAGCCGGTCGAAGCGGCGACCTTTGAGCCTCAGTATTCCCACAGATGTAGATTTACCAGATGATTATTTAAATGACAATTCTGATGACCTACTTAAGAAATCGTCATTAAAATCTATTCAATCCTCTTTGAATAGTTTAGATAAATCTGTGAAGAGCAGTTCTTCAAAGTCTGTAGCGTTACCACGAAACTTTGGATTTAGTAGAAGGTGGCTGGGCCCAGTGAGGTATCCTGTGACACCCTGTAAGAATAGTAATGTAGAGACTGAGCCGAGTGCAATTATTATTAACGAAAATGTGACGCGAAGGCATTTCGTCTACGGTGCTGGAGATTCCGACGAAGAACAGATATTTTTGTAAATTTTTAGAATTATATTGAATCTATATAGGAATTATTTTATGTTAAGTTTAGAGGACTATATAATAAATGATATTATGTAACAGACTCGTATATTTTGCTTTTCATGAACTAAGAGCCAAATCAAGCTATACTAACCTACCTACCTACTTTGCAACGGCAGGCGACACTAGGTAAACTTTTCAGCTACCTAGGCCTAGGGTGCGTCCAAGTGGGCACACCTTTCAACTACCTAGCCTAGGGTGCGTCCAAGTAGGCACAGCGGACATGGCACAGCTTTTCATATAATCTACGTACTTTCCTGGCAGCTAATGCTAAGTACATCGCGATCGTAGAGTTTTTAGATGGGATGCTGCGCTGCAACTCAGCAGCACCCGTGAGTAGTATGGTGTTAGTGCGACTGAGTACACACTGCGCAATTAGCTATTTAGCTAACAATTATTTACGGAAATATGATATCTATACATAAGTAGGTCAGGAACAGCTATCGTTCCGCACAAGCACCTCAAATTCGCATGATATTAATAGACCTATTAGTTCTTTATCAGTATCATGTACTATCTTCATCAATTTAGTATCTACCTACCTACATTTATTTCTTGATGGACAATGAACTTTGATAAATGTAAGACTTGTTATCAGTCATAAAAAAATGTGAGCAAATTAAGCCGGCATTTTTATCGCGTTTCTGGTTATGTAATTTACGCGCTACTTACGGCGCGGTGTGAACTCGAGGCCGGCCTGGAAAGTTCTAAGCTTGCTTGAGCACGTGTTTTAAACATTGATGCAGGTCAATGTAAAACCGGTTCGATCTCAATTACATATTTTTGTTGAAATGTGTAGCTCCAAGCTTTGCACTTGTATTTATGGAGTTGTGAATGTTCCTTTAGGTGTCTAAAGGGGTACATGAAAAACACATGACAGCCGTACCGTATATGCCGTACTTATTAACGTGTACGGGCTGTACAAGTTATGTAGGTAGGTTAGGTACCTGCCTGCCCATACTTACATATTTTTGAAGCCAAAATTTAATTTTAGATAGAAGTTGTAGCTAGGGCAGGGTGTGTATTTATTTGTTATATTACCATATTAAGCTAGTTACAATTAAGTACCAATAATGTGTTGAATATGTGACTTGAAGGTTATTCAAATGAAATAATTAAACAAATTAAAAACATTAATCATTTATTTAAAGATAACACTGCTTGCACTATTCAAGCAAATAAAACTAAATAATTCTAACAAGACAGAGAATTGCCTTTCTATATATTTGTAACTCAATCAGACTCAAAATAAAACTGGGCAATACACATTCACTCCACAATTTGTATAAAATCAATCAGACTACCAGATATTATTATCATAACAATACCCATAACAGTGATAACTACTATATCAGTTCGCTTTACACAATAAATGCATTTCATAGTCCTCCCATGTTATTTTACATCATTCCTCCCATACCACCCATACCGCCCATGCCTCCCATGCCAGCCATGGGGTTGGGTTCCTTCTCTGAAGGAATTTCACAGATCACAGCTTCGGCGGTGGTGAGCAGGGATGCGACACCGCTGGCATCTGTTAATGCGGTTCTCACAACCTTGGTGGGGTCAATGATACCCTTCTCGATCATGTTCACATACTCGTTGTTCAGAGCATCATATCCAAATTCAGGGCCCAAGTCCTCAACTTTAGCAACCACAACAGATCCATCAATGCCGGCGTTACGCGCAATTGTCATGCATGGCATTCTGAGGGCTTTCTTGACAATTTCAACACCTGTAGCCTGGTCACTGTTAGCTGTCTTTAGACTTGCAAGGTCAGGAATACATCTGAGGAGAGCAGAGCCACCTCCGGGAACAATACCTTCTTCAACAGCCGCTCGGGTTGCATTCAAAGCATCATTGACACGATCCTTCTTTTCATTGACTTCTACTTCACTGGAGCCTCCAACATGTAAGACAGCGACTCCAGAAGCAAGGCGGGCCAGACGTTCCTGTAATTTCTCCTTTTCATACTCTGAGGAAGTCTCCTGGATTTGGTCACGGATTTGTTCAGCTCTCCTGTCAATGTCAGACTTCTTACCCTTTCCTTTTAGGAAGAGGGTGTCATCCTTTGTGATGATAGCCTCACCCACTTGGCCAAGGTCAGATTGCTGAAGGTTTTCTAGCTTGATTAAGTTGGAATCATCTCCAAATACTACACCACCGGTGGCAATAGCCATGTCACTGAGGGTGGCCTTACGGTTGTCACCAAAGCCTGGAGCCTTCACAGCTGCTACCTGCAGGCCAATCTTCAATCTGTTAACTACCAATGTTGACAGGGCTTCTCCATCAACATCCTCGGCTACAATGATCAGAGGCTTCCTCTGCTGGTTGGCCAGTTCCAAAGCAGGAATTATAGTCTGTACATTGCTGATTTTCTTCTCTGAGAAGAGAACTAAAGCATCCTGGAACTCAACTTTAGCACCCTTTGATGAGTTGATGAAATATGGTGAAATATAACCTCTGTCAAACTTCATACCTTCAATGATCTCAAGTTCGTCTACGAGAGTCTTGCCGTCCTTGACTGTAATGACGCCGTCTCGGCCGACCTTCTTCATAGCGTCAGCGATCAGCTTGCCAATGGCGGTGTCACCATTGGCGGAGATGGTGGCCACCTGTGCGATCTCCTCAGGTGTGGTGACGGGCTTGGACATAGCCTTCAACTTATCTTTGACTGCGTCTACGGCCAGCATGACTCCTCTTCTTATCTCAATAGGGTTGGCACCCTTTGAGATTTTTTCGAAGCCCTCCTTAGCAATAGCTCTGGCGAGAACTGTGGCTGTTGTGGTGCCGTCTCCTGCTTCCTCGTTTGTGTTGTTAGCAACATTTTGAACCAGTTTTGCGCCAATATTCTGGAACTTGTCTTTGAGTTCAACACCTTTGGCAACTGTCACACCGTCTTTTGTAATCTTAGGTGAGCCCCAAGACTGTTCCAAAATGACATTTCTACCTTTTGGTCCCATTGTGACGGCAACGGCATCAGCAAGGACGTCTACGCCCTGCAACATGAGGGCTCTTACATCAGCGCCGAACCTCACATCTTTGGCGTAGAATCTAGCTTGGTGTAATGAAGCCACTTGGCGAGCAACACGTGGAAGGCGCAGCATTTTTGTGTAGAGTTGAATGATATTTCAGTATTTCAAAAAGAAATCCCAACCTTTATTCTCGAAAATTCTCGCCAGGATCACACTAAAACGTGATCTTCAGCCGGTTGCAGGTTATGAAAGACTGACGCGCGATTTCTACCTTTGTACAGAATTGGATAAACTCTATGGTTTTAAGAATAAAATAAATGAAGATTTTGGCTGCCTGTATTGCTAAGTTTTTCTATCTCTTTTTAACCAATGAGATTTTGGCAATGAAGTACCAATAAGAAGCGAATAAGCAATATTTGACGTCAAACCTTCATAATAAACTTATTTCATTTCAGACTGTTACCAATAAAAAAAATAGTGCAACAGTCGATGGTTCAAGGCAAAAGCACGTAATTAGTAAGAACTAAATAGGATCAAAGAGGTCAATAACCAGTGCGTTCTAGCCCCAAAAACTGTAAATCGCTGAATATTCAACATTTAGACAAAAGCTAAGCGTGAGGCTGAGGCTGGCCTCGTGTTAAGGGCAACGACTAAATTAAATAGCTGATATTCAACTCAAGTATTTATTAAATTATTTGATGATTATTTGAATGCTTTTCTAGTTTTATGTAATCCCATGGGAAAAGACGAAAGAGTGTGTATAAAGGGCCTTCCACACTACCGGGTCAGAGCTATCCAAGTTCCGAGTTTTTCTTTCAGTGTTCCCTTCAGAAATAGACAATCCGTCACCCGTGTCCACAGTCCACACACATCACGGAAATTGGTATAAGTGTAAAGTGTAATCTGTTTCTGGTCTATTCATGTTGCACAAGTCATCATCATCTTCCTGTTCTTTTCCCATGTTACTTGGGGTCGGCGCAATACGTTTTTCTCTTCCATTCTGTTCTATCATTATAATATTGTTTTTTTTTGTTTTTTTTTTACTTATATATTTTTTTAATTATCTGACTAAGTATGTCAATTCGTTGCTTTTGTTTATATATATACATACACATTTCTATCATTATCAGTATCATAGTGTGCTAGCTAACAAGTAAATTTCGTGTCATGTATTAATTACTTAGCATACTTCTACATAGATTCAAGTTCTTAAAACGTAACAGACAGATGTGTTGCTGGGGAGTTTGTTGGCCACTTCTTCAGGAAGTGGTGACGGACGGGCGTTTTGTGGAACTTTCTTTTGTAAAACTTGACGTTCAAAAAGTGCTGGCTCTCAGCCTAATTTGAATAAACGACTTTTGATTTTGATTTTATCAGTCGTCACTCTATCACTAAGTCCCTTTTCTTTCATATCGCTCCTCACACAATCCATCCATTTTTTTTGGCCTTCCTCTCCCTCTCCATCCTACCACATTCATGTTCATAACTCTTCTAGTTACACGCGTTATCCCTCCTCTTCACATGACCATACCAAGAAAAGCGATTCCCTTTTAACTTTTCCGTCACTGGCGCCACTTTTAAACTACCGCTAACGTACTCATTTCTCACTTTATCCATTCTCGTTACTCCACACATCCATCTCAACATTCTCATCTCCGCTACATGCAATCTATTTTCATCCGTCTTTTTGGCAGCCCGACATTCTGATTCATACATTACGACGAGAGGTCTTATCACGGACTTATAGATTTTCCCTTTCAACTTGAGGGGCATTCGAGGCTCACAAGTTGTTCCAGTAACCTGAGGCCATTTTATCCATCATGAATTTATCCGTAGAGTCATGTTGCACAAGTGGCACCGCCTGCAGGCGGTTGAACGTGGGGATCGTGCGATCGATGGGGATCCTGTATGGGGCCCCGATCTGGGGGGCTGACCTGACGGCCAGCACCAAAACTGTTCTGCGGAAGCCGCAGACGGTGATGGCCGTTAGAGTCATCAGGGGTTATCGCACGATCTCTTACGAGGCGGCTTGCGTACTGCCGGATCTCCGCCCTGGGACCTGGAGGCAAAAGTCCTCGTTTCACTGTATCGGTGGCGTGAGGACGCGCGGGCGCGCGGCGAGTGACTGATGCAGCGGCACATTGAGCTGCGTCGGTCGCAGCTGCGCGAGGTCCTGGTGGCGGAATGGCGGGGCAGGCTCTCACGCCCTTCCGCTGGCCACGGCACTATTGAGGCCATCCGGCCAGTGCTCGACCTATGGCTCATGAGAAGGCACGGCTCCTTGTCGTTTCGTGTGACGCAGGTCCTCTCGGGGCATGACTGCTTCGCGAGGTTCCTGTGTCGCATAGGCAGGGAACCGGACGCTCGGTGTCACCACTGCGTCAACTGTCGGGAGTACACGGGGCGGCATACGCTGGCAGAGTGTGCCGCTTGGGAGGAGCCGCACCGTGCCCTCATCTCTGTGGTAGGCAGTGATCTCTCGCTGCCGGCCGTAGTTCGTGCTATGGTCGACGGCGAGGAGTCCTGGGAGGCGGTGGTCTCCTTCTGCGAAATAGTTATCGCGCAGGAGGAGGCTGCTGAAAGGGAGATCTCGTCCTCTCTCCCAGCCCGCAGCAGGCACACCGGGCATCGGAGGAGGGCATACGTTGCCTGCATCTTTGACGTCGCGGGGGGAGTCAAACACCTCACTCCCCCGCTGACCCGAGGTGGCCCGCATTGGCGGGCCGGCAGACAGCTGGGGATTACGGAAGCCAAATAAGTTCTCGCGATCCCCGGCGTAGGTAAGACGTGGAACACCGGGGTGATTTTAGTTAGTAAGAGTCTGACAGACCCCTCATCTCTCATCCATGAGGATTTACCCCCGTTAATAAAAAAAAAGTTGGCACAAGTGCTCTTGCATAAAATGTCCACGAAGATAAAAATAGCAATGTCAGGGCGTCCGAGCATTCGAGCGTGCTCCGGGACATTGACGATCCGGATCCTCTTGATTTTTCTCCGTTCCTGCCGTGCTCCTTCAAGGACGAGAACCCGGACGGTGGACGGCCCTTTATGTGATTGTTTGCCTGGTTTTCGCCTACAAAATAATAGGGATTAAAATGTGTGTTTTGGGAAATAATGGTTCCATGCATTTTTATCATGCACGCGGATGGTGCGCTGCTTTAAATTGTAGGCTTAATGGGGTTGGCAAGTGAATGCTGATCTTAGATGGCGCCACCACTACACGAACCTATGTCAAAGTGAGATAAACATTATACAACATATTAGTCTGTGATTCCAGTCTTTAACATTCATTTGTTCGTTTGTTTGTGTAACATAGGCAGTCCATTGTCATTTATATATTATTGAAATCATTGAGGCAGTCTGATTTCTTTTAAGGCTTATAAAATCGAATTCGCATTATCTTACATTATAGGTTATGTGAGGTTATGTGATGCAGGTTTGGGATCGTACAAATAATTGGAAATAGTTTTTGACGATCTAATCAAACTGAAAGTAATCATTTACCTAAGTATTTACTCATATTTTAATCAAAAACTGCTTTGTTATTGGTCTGTGCTGTGCGCTACTAGCGCCACTTTGACAGTTGTCAGCCCCATCAAATATATTTCCTTCATTTATTCAAAATTATATTACGCAATTCAACCTGTGATAGAAATAATTAACCACAAAGGCATTATGTACTAGACCATATTAAGCAAATTACTAATAATAATACGTTTATTTAATATACCAGACGAGCGTGATCGGTTGGAACGAGGGTGTGTTTGGGGTAGGTCTATCCTTCTTCTATTCCTTCGATGTGAACTGTGACCACCCAACTGCGTCCAGCCGCGCTGACGTTCTGTACCTGTATACTGAGGTCTCTGTACCACACGTGTAACGTTCTTCTTTCTTGCTATTCGTACTTGCTGTCTTCCGGATAGATTGGGGTTAGGGATGTTTGCTTACCAGGGAATAAATGAAGATGCAGATAATTTACTTTTGACACTGCAGCTAGCGGTTTAAGGGAAACTTTTCGCGACTACTTTACTCTTTAGTTACAAGTTCTATATTTCTTCTGGCCAATGACTACAAATTTCTATTTTTGACCTATTTACTATTGTACTATGTTACTTTACCGTAACGAGGCCCATAAACCGCTAACTGTTTTAGTTTATGTTCAACTTCAAGCTTAACTTTAACGGTGGTACATTCCTGGCTATATCTAAGTCTATTCTATGTCTTAATACTCAATACTCAATTTCTTTATTGCATTCCACAATCTGGATAGGGGTTGAAGCACCTACCGTCTGTAAAGCCCCCGAAGTGCCCCGTCGAATGGGGTGAATATCAACCATTCAACCCTGCCCACTTAGGGGCTTGTTCCATTTAACTATCGAAACTATTTACAAGTATGAACTTGTTTACTATTAAGGGTTGACTTCCCGAAAAACTGTACCCTAAGGGCTGTTGGGCTATATGTCTTACGGTAGGTGCATCACCCCTCTATCCAGATACACAACTTTCAAAGCCACCCCTCGTAAGGGTGGAAGTACTATAAGGTCAGAAACCCGGAAGGGGAAAAAATCTATGTTTTTATATTTTTCTAAATTGTGGCTTTATGCCTTATCTGACCATAAAGATGTTTATATGCCTAGATAGAGCTTAGCGCTAGCTTTCTAGTGCCGATTGTCTAAAGCCTGAATACCTAGATTTTCTGTATGTTTAGTAAAGGAAGGTGTCTGTAAATGATGATTGTGTCTGTCCACCCTGTTACCTTTTTGAGTAACTGTCCTGTGTCGGTATGTGTGAAATGTTTGATACCTGTGTACCTTCTTTACCATTACCTTTACCAAGATACCTTTTTTAGGGGTTTACCAGGAATGTGTAGGGGAGTGTGTAACCCTACCTATCTATTTACTGAAGGTAAATAGATAGGTAGGGTTACACACTCCCAGGCTTATTTCCCCAAGAACATCTTATGTGTCTGGGGGAAAACGACACCAAACTGAATTTAATTTCGATTACAAATTGCTTAAATTATAACTATCTTATTTCTATTACATAAGCTCGTATGTACGCGAGTTATATAAATCTATGTGACGATACCCTCGTGAACATCCCTCCCGCCGTGCAGTGCGATGTCGGCGCGGCGCTCTATCTTGCTGGTGAGTGATGCCCGTAGCCTCGATGCTCGCAGCTGCGACGCCCGTCACCACGACGCTCTCGCAGACTCGTCAGTTCTCGATCGATCATCTGTTGCTGTACCGTTTGCACGAGCAACTTCTCCGCTTGTCGGAGGTATTCGGCTTTTATAATGTGATATTTTGACGTCACTGGGGACGTCACTGGTGCTTTAGGAGGGGGCTTTGCCGTCTTTGTACGTTTCCTCCAATCTGGATCCGATTCCTTGTTTCTCTGCGTTATTTTATAGAACGTTTTCTCTGTTGTTACTCGACTAATAGAGACGAAGCACAGTACATTCGCTGTCGCTCGTAAGTCGTTCCCACTTCGAGAATCTGGTTGGATCGGGTATGACTTCGGAGAGTCTTCTATCTGTTTTCTGTTTATTGATGGTTAGGGTTCTTTCTTCACCCGTCTGGTCGTCAATCGGAAGTTTTTCTGTTGGCTACGACGTCGGTTCTTCATAAAGGAAGCTGGGACCACAATACCATTCATGGTCAGAATTGAACTGTAATACGTAGGTACGTCACGGGTGGCATTGTCTGCTACATTCTTCTTGGTGGGTACCCATCACCAGTCTTCGACTTTACTGCAGTTCTCCTCTATGGCGGCTATTCTGTGGACTACAAAGGGCTTGTAAACTCGAGCTCCTCTTCTTATCAAGGTCAGCACGGTTTTGTTGTCTGACCAGTATGTGACGGAGTTTGGTTTCACTCCGTGCTCGCGTATCACTGCTGCAGCCACGCGGGTTCCCATCACTGCGGCCTGAAGCTGGAGACGAGGTATCGATTGTAGCTTGAGTGGTGCCACCTTTGCCTTCGCCATGACGAGGCTCACGTGCGTCTTGCCATCTGATGTGGAGGTCCGCTAGAGTACACTGCCACTGCGAATGCTTTCTCGCTTGCGACAGTGAAAACGTGGACTTGCGTTTCTGTGGCTTCGCTGTACCCTGGGTAACATCTCGGTACGGTAATGTCTCTGAGGTTTTCCAAGTGTCAAATCCAATTCTCCATGATGTGGCCATATCTGTATCGAGTGACTGATCCCAGTCTACTCCTCTTCTCCATGCTTCTTGGAGTATTTGCTTGGCGCGTACTGTTACTGGTGAAGCAAGGCCAAGCGGGTCATACAATGACATTTCTATCTTGAGTGCACTCTTCGTGGGCACGTCTTTTTCTAAGACGCCACTCGGTAGTTGCGCTAGAGTCAGGTTGAAACCTAGCGTGTCTGCACTTGGTCTCCAGATTAGACCAAGTATCTTTTCTATATTGTCGCCGATATTGACGACTTCGGTCTGTGTTTGCGACGGCTCTATATTTTCTATGACACTGATGTCGTTCGATACCCATTTCTTAACTTCGAAACGAGCCTGGTGGTGTATCTCTTTCACCGCTTTCGCCACGCGCGTCGCTTCTGCTACTGTTCGGTAGCTATCCAGGTAGTCATCCATGTAATGGTTATGGATGACGGCGTCTACTGCTTCTGGATGCCGTTCAATGACAGTCCATTCGATTTGGCTGCGGCGGCGTGTACTATACAGAACTTCTCAGGCTTCATTGGGTTGAAGACATCGAAATTAGGTAGGTACCAGGTTCTTCCTGGCGTACTGTGTTTGGGCTCTTTCTCAGCGTACCCTTTCTTTAGGAGCGTGTTCGGTGTATCTATCTCGAAGAATCGGATTTCTATCGAGTTTCTCTTCTATAGAGACCAGCCGCTTGTGAGCTGTCCCATAACTGTCGGGGATTTCAAAATGTTTCTGCTTCCATAGCATTGCTGTTTCTGTATGCTCATTTTCTAACTGTCTGGTATGTCGATTCAAAATGTCTTCTACCTTCTTTTCAGGATCAGAATCCGGACGTCGAGGGTTTAGTATCAACGATTCCAATGCGAAATATTCACGGAGTTGTTCATCGAGGTTATCATCTCTTGATGCATTCACGTAGTGCACCTGTAGTGCTATTCTGTAACAACATTTTCGTATCTCGACAGCGGAATCCGAGGTGAGTATCAAATTAAGACCTTTATGTTGTGTGCAATAAAGCTCACTTTGTGAGTTTTGTCACTCAGGTGAAGCTCGATATCGAAATAGTTACTTACAGAATAGACAAGCTGCTGACCGAGTAGTCTGGTGTGCGCGCCATGTAAGGTCCATCCCAGAGTCGTGAGTGACGCTATGGGCTGGTGTTTCGGGCCTCTTCTTACTTTACTGGCTAAGAGTAGGTGCCAGTTATCTTGGCCGCTCAAAATATTGGGCGCGCCGACGCCGACGTCGTAAATCAGCTGTTGCTTCAAGTCACTGAGATGCTTGCAGCGTGCGACATCTTCCTCTTTGACGGTTTGCGGCGTGAGGTTGAGTTTCGGTATGGTGCGCGCTCTGAACGGCACCCGGTTTTTCAGATTGCTTGCGAACGTAACTGTAATTCTGCGTAAGCAAGGAGTGTCGATCATGGTGTCACCGATCGCATCAATCTTCAGTGAGTCAATGCGGCCCTCGGCTCCAACTTGTCTGGCAATGTCTTCGTCGATCAACGATAGTGTTGACCCATCGTCGAGTAGGGCGAATGTAGATGCCTCTCCCGCCGGTCCGATCACTCGGACCGGTATAATCTTAAGGAAGGCATGACTCGACGCTGTACGCGAGCTGGCAACCACTTTGTCTTTTGACTCTTTCTTCTCTTCGAGGGTGTGGGGCCTCTCGGTGGCTGCTGCAGAGGGCTTCTTCTATTCATAATGAAGTAGCCGATAGTGCTTGGCTATACACCCCTTGATACCACACTTCTTCGGTTTGCACTGATGCCGCTCGCGTCGTAATTTCATACAACGAAAACACAAGTTGAGCTTCTTTGCGAGCTCCCATCTCTTGTCACTGTTGCCTTCTTTGAACTTCGGGCAGTCGCGTTCTTTATGTCCATCCTTCTCACAAACGCGGCATTTGTTCGCCGTTTTTCTGTTGCGTGTGTGTTGTTCTGTTGCGTTGTGAGTTCTCTGTGCAGTACGTCTGTTTGATGGGCCCTCTGTTGCGTTGATATTTGTTGCGCCTTTGATTCTTTCAGTATTTTGTATTTATTATATGTCATAAGTATTAAAAAAGCGCTTAGATGACTTATTGAACAAATTTGCTACATTCTCAAAGATTGGACATTTTGGAAGTTGGACATTTTGACCATTGGACATTTTGAACATTGGACATTTTGGGTATTTGGACATTTTGACACCGTTGGTCATTTTGAGAATTGGACATTTTGCCCCTGAATTGATCATTTTTTCTAAGACCCAGGATAGATCTTCAAAACTTTTCTAAGGCCCAGGATGGATCTTCAAAAATTCTTCTAAGTCCCAGGATAGATCTTCAAAAATTCTTCTCCCAGGATAAATCTTCGAAAATTGTTCTAAGTCCCAGGATGAATTTCCAAAATTTTCTCAAATCCAGAATTTCCAAAATTTTCTCAAGTCCAGACTTAATCCTTAAGCGTTTCATGAAAATTTTAAAAGTCCAAAGCTCCAGACGCGATCCTTCCGTTTCTATGTTTTCAAAATCTTCAAATTTTTTCCAAGTCCCAAGATAATACTTCAGTCATAGCGTTTCAGGAAAATCTTCAAAATCCAAACTTCAGCTGATCCTTCGAAATTCCAGAAAATTATTCTTCAAGAATAAATCCTCGGGATGGTCTATCTTCTGTTCTTCAGATAATTTTCTGCTATAAGTCTTCCCAGGGGATGTTTTCCTGAAGGGTAGTTTTCTTGAAGGGGTAGTTTTCTCGATGGACTACGATGTTGACTTCGGGGTGTCTTCACAGGATCGTGTCGTGACGGGTGGCTTCGGATCCGCTCCGGGATGAGTCTTCAAGGGTTGATTCTTGAAGGGTAGTTTCGGGAACAAATACCAATTGACAACTGTCAAAGAAACAACAAGGAGGTACGGAAATTCGGCTCCGGACGGGCTTCGGGGTGAGTCTTCAAGGGTTGATTCTTGAAGGGTAGTTTCGGGAACAAATACCAATTGACAACTGTCATAGAAACAACACGGAGACACAGAAATCCGGCTCGCGCGTGATCGGCTGGAACGAGGGTGTGTTTAGGGTAGGTCTATCCTTCTTCTTTCTATTCCTTCGATGTGAACTGTGACCACCCAACTGCGTCCAGCCGCGCTAACTTCCTGTACCTGTATACTGAGGTCTCTGTACCACCAGACGAGCGTGATCTGTTGGAACGAGGGAGCGTGAGAGCGTGATCTGTTGGATCTGTATAATACCAGACGAGCGTGATCGGTTGGAACGAGGGTGTGTTTGGGGTAGGTCTATCCTTCTTCTTTCTATTCCTTCGATGTGAACTGTGACCACCCAACTGCGTCCAGCCGCGCTAACGTCCTGTACCTGTATACTGAGGTCTCTGTACCACACGTGTAACGTGCTTCTTTCTTGCTATTCGTACTTGCTGTCTTCGGGATAGATTGGGGTTAGGGATGTTCGCTTACCAGGGAATAAAATGAAGATGCAGATAATTTACTGTTGACACTGCAAGTTTAACTTTAGTTGTGGTACATTCCTGGCTATATCTAGGTCTATTCTATATCTGGATAGGGGTTGATGCACGTGTCTGTAAAGCCCCCAAAATTCCCCGTCGAATGGGGTGAATATCAACCCTTCAACCCTGCCCACTTAGGGGCTTGTTGCATTTAACTATCGAAACTATTTACAAGTATGAACTTGTTTACTATTAAGGGTTGAATTCCCGAAAAATTGTGCCCTAAGGGCTGTTGGGCTATGTGTCTTACGGTAGGTGCATCATCCCTCTATCCAGATACACAACTTTCAAAGCCACCCCTCTAAGGGTGGAAGTACTATAAGGTCAGAAACCCGGAAGGGGAAAAAAACTATTTTTTTATATTTTTCTAAATTGTGGCTTTATGCCTTATCTGACCATAAAGATGTTTACATGCCTAGATAGAGCTTAGCGCTAGCTTTCTGGTGCCGATTGTCTAAAGCCTGAATTCCTAGATTTTCTGTATGTTTAGTAAAGGAAGGATCTGTAAATGGTGGTTTGTCTGTCCACCCTGTTACCTTTTTGAGTAACTGTCCTGTGTCGGTATGTGTGAAATGTTTGATACCTGTGTACCTTCTTTACCATTACCTTCATCAAGATACCTTTGTTAGGGGTTTACCAGGAATGCGTAGGGGAGTGTGTAACCCTACCTATCTATTTACTGAAAGAAATTTTATTTCCCCAAGAACATCTTGTGTCTGGGGGAAAACGACAGCAAAATATGAATTTTATTTCGATTACAAATTGCTTAAATTATAACTATCTTATTTCTATTACATAAGCTCGTATCTATGCGAGCTATATAAATCTACTAGCTGACCCGCGCAACTTCGTCTGCGTCACAATTTTCATTACTGCTCGGCTGCTATTGGCCTTAGCGTGATGATATATAGCCTATAGCCTTCCTCGATAAATGGGCTATCTAACACTGAAAGAATTTTTCAGATCGGACCAGTAGTTCCTGAGATTAGCGCGTTCAAGCAAACAAAAAAACAAACAAACTCTTCAGCTTTATATATTAGTATAGATGTGACGATACCGTCGCGAACATTTAGATCCGATTTCAACAACGCGCAGACATAACGTGCGCGCACTCTAGCACTAATGTCACTGTCAGTGGACATGTGACCATGTGACATACCACTTCCTCGTGTCAAATTTGAAGTTTAGTTTGGCATTTCATTCATTTGGCGTTTTATCGGTTGTGAGTAGGAGTCCGCGAACACGTTTTGTAAATCAGTATCAACAAAAACATGCGTTAATTTCTTTTCGAAAGCAAATAACTTAACCGTATAGCTCTCTGAGGAAAGTCGTGTCAAATATCTTATTTAAATTCTTCAGTGCTGTAATACTACACAATGGATAGTTACATAATGGAACTATTTAAGGGGTAAGATATTTTTCATGTTATTAACTTCCTCTGGTGACGATTGTTTTAATTTGGTTAATTTGCTGGAACAGTTCTCCGGTAATAATGTTCAGAAATTTTGATAAGGATTGATTAGAAATTGATATGAAGCCGGTAACTGAGTTAACTACAGAACTTATCACAATTTAAATTTGCAGACTATATTTTTACTTGTATTTACTATATGATTTCTATGAGTCCTGCATTCTTCAGCACTACCACTAGATTTAAGAATTTTGATGAAAATATTTCTTAGTTTATGAAAGTAAGATTGTGCTCTTCTGTCTATAAAATTGAAATTGGTGGTGATTGAATTATTTTTTTAAAGGAATGAAAATTGTAAAATGGTGCTTAGTAAATTGGAGAACAATTCAAACTTCTTTTTTCTTTGGAATTTGGATAGAGAATGCTTTATTCTGTGGGAGTCACTTAATTTTTTTTTAGCAGAATTCAGTGTCATTGAGTTAAATGTCCTCTTGAATCAACAGGTGTGCCAGTAATTGTGTGCCAGAAGGTACGATAGTTGGCATAGGAAACCCACTCTTGGATATATCCGTGATGGTTGACAATGATTTCCTGAAGAAGTATGACCTGAAGGCCAATGATGCCATCATGGCTGAGAAGAAACACTGGCCTCTGTACAAAGAAATTACTGATAAGTATGTTAATTTATTTAGTTGTCTTGTTTGTTAATTAAATTACAACTGTAATGGAATATTTTTGCAAATTAGCTAGTTAATGGTGCGAAATGAATTATCTACTTCAAATGCTTCATTCAGCTCTATCTGATTCTGTTTGTCATATTCCTTTTTTATTCAGTCTATACTGTCCCACTGCTGGTCATAACTCAAATCGACACACACTGTTGGCACCGTGGTTGAGCGAGTAGCTGCTGCACTGCGTGTCATGGGTGCAATTTCCTCACGTAACAAATTTATATGCGCTACAGATTTTTGCACCAGGCCTGGCTGTTTATGTATGTGTGTTTGTAAATGCACCCACAATACAGAAGAAATTTGTAGTGACGGCATTAAAAACAAATAAACATTTAAAGTATTCTTTTCCCAAGCCACTTTGAACTAGCCCTGATAGTAGGCATGAAGTTTGTCTCGCCACCAGGTCTTAGGCCAGCAATATCTTTTTATTACTGTACTAGTTGACCCGCGCAAATTTGTCTGCTCCGCTCCTATTGGTCTTAGCGTGATGATATATAGCCTATAGCCTTCCTCGAAAAAGGGGCTTTCTAACACTAAAATAATTTAACTAATCTACACTAATATTATAAAGAGGAAAGATTTGTTTGTTTGAAATGAATAGGCTCCGAAGCTACTGGACCGATTTGAAAAATTCTTTCAACAATGGATAGCTACATTATCAGGGAGTAACATAGGCTATATTTTATCCCCGTACTCCCACAGGAACGGGAACTACGCGGGCGAAACTGCGTGACGTCCACTATCATAAATAAACTAATAAAAAATAATAATTATTTAACTAAAATAATTTCTAATCGGACCAGTAGTTCTTGAGATTAGTGCGTTCCAGTAAACAAACAAACAAAGAAACTCTTCAGCTTTATATATTATTAGTATAGATAGATAATTCTAAGTTCTAGGTGTATACCATGCCACTATATACTTAATTTTATTCAAAACTTCATTTGTGGCCTCCATTAAGTTACTTATTATTCACTCACTGTACCATTGTTGTTGTATCTTATTAATGCTAATACTTGACACTTGAAGGAAAATAATATTTCATTATTATCTGTTTCACAATCTGTTTGATAAAGTGCTATCAATGGTAAAAAACTAATAACTATTTGTAGCTACATGAACCAACAACGAATCATTAAATGCTTATCAATATTGTGCTTTGTGTTAGGTGGGTACTTAAAAAAAAATAATTAAACAATGCATAAGTAGGTATAAATTTTTTAGACTTCGCCCATTTTGGATAAACACAAAATTTTGCTCCTTAAGGCGTCCATTACACGCTCATGCAAATGTCAAAGGCCCAAGCAGCCCCAACTTAAATGTTTGTTGTTATAACTTAGAACCCAGGCAGGCACTTAGTGTAATTTATTCAATTACCACTGCTCTCAAAAGGGTATAGGAATAATGTGGAGGAAACCAACATGTTCTAAAACCAATAATTTAAAGACATGTGACACCCACCTGTCTATACCGGGCGAGTGTGGCAGGTTATGAACTACTAAATCTCATAGGGTAGAAGCCTGTTTCCCAGCAGTGGGTTATCTAAGATGGAATTTCGTTCATTGTCTCCTGCTTAATGTGGAAATTGCTTTTTTCCTTACTGATTTTGTTGCGGAATCCTAGAGAGTTGAATCATTTCTCCGGGACTTGTCGAGCTTCATTGAGTCGCATTTTTCTGGTGGTCGCCACTGTTGGCCCTGGCTTTCGGGAGTTGCAGTGATTAGGTATTGTGTGGCGGGCTTTTCCCACAAAGGCTACGGGGTATGCATTATTAGGGTTCCGAACATAAAACAGAACCCTTATAGGATCACTCGGGTGTCTGTCTGTACGACTGACACAGCCAGTTTTCTCCGGATCCACAGGACCGATTCTGTTGAAATTTGGTACACATATGGACTTCTGTAACCCAAACACTGACATGTTACGTAAATTATTAAATTTTTAGTAAAGGGGTCACTTTTAGGGGGGTGAAACTAGAAAATAAAAATAAAAATTTTTTGAACAATATCGTGTGACATCTATACTTACTAATATATAAAGCTGAAGAGTTTGTTTGTTTTTTGTTTGCTTGAACGCGCTAATCTCAGGAACCACTGGTCCGAAAAATTCTTTCAGTGTTAGATAGGCCATTTATCGAGGAAGGCTATAGGCTATATATCATCACGCTAAGACCAATAGGAGCGGAGCAGTAATGAAAAATGTGACGCAGACGAAGTTGCGCGGGTCAGCTAGTCTATACTAATATATAAAGCTGAAGAGTTTGTTTGTTTATTTATTTGTTTGTTTGCTTGAACGCGCTAATCTCAGGAACTACTGGTCCGATTTGAAAAATTCTTTCAGTGTTAGATAGCCCATTTGTCGAGGAAGGCTATAGGCTATACGGGAATGGGAAATTCCTACGGGAACGGGAAAAAACGGCATATATATATACGAAGTCGCGGGCAAAAGCTAGTATCAAATAAAAGGGCTGACTGTGAGGGTTTTGATTATATTTTTTTCATAATTTTAAAATAGTGGTTTAGAAGGTATTCATGAAATTAGACGAAAAATGACCTTCCCCCCCTTATACGCTTATCTCCGAAACTACTGAGTCTAAAATTTTGAAAAAAATGGTGATCGTTACCTATAGATTACAGAAAAATCTATAAGAAGTCTATAGTGTTAAAAAAAATAATTCGTTCGGAACCCTTTGCACGCGAGTCCGACTCGCACTTGGCCACTGTTTTTTTATGATTTCCAGTCTATATTTTATAACCAATGTTTCGACTCAGGTACAACCCAGACTACATAGCCGGTGGCAGCGTCCAGAATACCTTGCGGGTGGCGCAGTGGATCCTGAAGAAGCCTAAAATCTGCTCGTACTTCGGCTCCGTAGGCAACGATGAATACGCCAAGATATTGAAAGACAAAGCCGAGTAAGTGATAATTTCTCTTTTTTTTTTCTAACTAATTTTATAAAATTAATAGCGAAAATGTTTGTTAGCTTAGTTCCATCAAAATCGCTCAGCCTAAATCGCTGAACCTCCTGATAATTTAGACAATCACGCGGGCGGAGCTACGGGCGGCAGTTAGTAGATAATAAAACGAAAACCCGTTTAAAAAGACGTATAAAGATGAGAGACTGATGTACCTAGACGGTTGCTTGAGATTTTGAAGAATAAAATGAAGTAATTTAACATCACGGTACCTAATTTACGTTCCTATCAACTTTAAATGACAAATCCAACTTAGGATTTTAAGATACTCAAGTATGTGGACATTTTGTAATACCTACCTACCTATCTATAAAATTACTAGTTGACCCGCGCAACTTCGTCTGCGTCACAATTTTCATTTCTGCTCTGCTCCTATTGGTCTTAGTGTGATGATATGATAGCCTACAGCCTTGACTCTTTTATATCCAGTGGTCAACCACTGACACTCCATTGAAAGAAATGGCATAGAATCTTGTTAAAAAAAAACCATTATGAAATCAATGATAGACCATTCTGACAATATTGTAATAGCAGACTTGGGACCCTGGTCATTTGGCGGTAATATGTAGGTAACCTACAATATGCAGTCAGTGGCCACAACCCACAGGCCTTGGAATCGTATACCTAATACCTACTACCTAATCATCGTAATACTTACATGTAGAGATAACAGTCATTATCTTATTTACTCCTGCTCCCACTCATACATATTTGACCTGTAACTTTAACCCGTCTGCTCCATGAAAACAAGAGTTTCATGATAAAATGTTGTGTAGCGTATAATCATACGATTATAAAATAAGATAGTTATGATAATGAATTGCCACTAAGGAGGGAAAGATAGACAAAAACTGAAAACATGAAGATTTTCGTAAAGCCTATGAAAAATCGCCTGTCTACACGAAACAAATCAGTGATAAAGTTCAGTTCTAGACTGATACTATCTTTAGGCACTTGGCTCACCGCCGGCGATCAGCGAGTAGCGAGTAAAGCTTCAAACTCGAAACAGTTGGCGAGCAGCGAGTGAAAAGTTTCGATAGTTTTGACGCTCGGCTTTCAGCGAGTGCTTTTGTGTGTCGGGCTTTTACTCGCAATACTCGCTCCGGCCCACACTATAGGTAGAAATTACCGCTGTTTGGTGAGTTCTGACCGCCAAGCGAGCATTGCCGAGCGAGTGTCGCTGAGCGAGTACAATCTTTGATAGCTCTTGTCGCTGCGATCAACTAGAGGTAAGAGCCGCTCGCCGGCAGTGTGAACAGCCAGCTATCGACTATGAATGTATGTGTCTCTTTTACTCACACGAGATCCATATCTTTTGTCCCTTTCCTCAGCGAGCATATAGTCGATAGCTACTCGCTTCCTCGCCGGCGGTGAGACAAGTGCCTTAGACTCTGAGTGCATTCTTTTTAGGGTTCTGCCGTTCTATTTCTTCAACATCTCACACCGTCTAAACTTAGGTGGAGTGAGCATTTAGTAAACTGTCTGGAATGACAGTCACTCTTGTTTGTATGAATTGACAGCTAACTTCATGTCCATGCATGCATGACTGTATGCAGTTAATATTTTTAGTGTAGCTAGAAAGTCCTTTTCCATTAACTTTTCATACTTACTGCTACCATAGAAATGCCCTACTTCTGAGTCACATCTTTAGAAGTTTATCTCTTCCTCATATAAGTTTTCACACATGTCACTTCTCTAATCTGTAACGAAAGATAACGTCAATCAATAATGAACAAAATCAGCTTTCCTAGATAAAATATAAAACCTAAATCTTGTGTGATTGATTGAAATGGCTCAAGGTCGCTCGCTTGACTATTGTATTGAGTAAGGCCCGGACTCCACCAAAGCGGAGACGAGACGAGCAAATCGGAGAAGTGTTGTAAAGAACCAATAGAATTTCGTTATTCACACATTTCGTCTCCACTCAGCTTTAGTGGGTACCACTGAGCGGAGATATAATATATTTGTATGGCGCAATGGAAGCGGAGATGTGAGCTGTTCCTCACTGAAACTGAGCTGGGCCGCGTTACAAGGCGGAGATGTGAGCTTTGCCTCGCACGCTGACAATGGCGCGCAGCGGAGACATGTGTGCCGCGTGCAGTGTAGTCAGCGCACATCAACCTAGCCAGCACACATCTCCGTAACCAGTCTAGCCAGTACGCACGCATCTCCGCACAGTTTCGGTGGAGACACCCTAGCTGAAAAAACATCTTTTCTCGTCTCCACTTCGGACATCTCCGCAAGCCTCCGCTTAGGTGGATTCCGGGCCTTATACCGCAAAACGTAGTTCATTCTTTAGTTTCGCGGTTTGTGATAATAATTATGAAGATAACATTGTGAGTTGTTTTATCTACTTTGTGAGCTCTATTGTTTGCATAGTTTGATCAATCTTAAATCCAAGACCTGCGATAATTGTAACCTAGTGGGAGTTGTTATCTATTAAGTAGTTTGGTATTTTCCAAAGGGAAATATTATTGTCATAACGCAACGAATACCTAATGTGATTTATTTAGTAAATAGGATAAACATTAAATAGAATATTTTTTGGTTGCTTTAGAATAATAAGGCCGGTGGTACTTCACGGTTGACTACTCTGAGAGGCAGTGAGAGGAAACATCGAAATAAAACTGATTTCAAAGTCTCTTTTGATGTACATAAAATTTTATCAATGTATTGTCAGCTCATATGAATACCATGTAGGTTAATATCTGAGGTGGTTTTTTAAGTAAGCACCACACAGATTTGAATAAATCTGGCCAGACCACAGGTGAAGAGTTGTGCACTAAGGTTCAGCTCAAAGATCAACCATCCAACGAACAATACCGCATAAAGCTCCCAAACTGGAACTGCTGCATATTCCAATGCGTGTTTTTTAGATTTACATGCAAGTTTGTAGCTTGACTACTCCAACATTGGGTCAAAAACAGTCGAAGAATATAGATATTATCAAGTAGGTACAGCGATGATGTAAGAAGCAGAGCAAATGAGACGTCTGTTAGTTCCCAGCGATTGCGATACCCCCGGTTATCTGGCGCGGTTATCTCCTTATCTGTCAGCTCGTACAATACTCCGCTTCCATTGAAATTCTCTAAATAGAACCACTATTCCATCTGCTAACTTGAGAGAGCATTATAATTCAATTTCCTCATCTACGATCTAAAGAAAATTGGTATTACCAACATGCAATGTATTGTACCTTTCCTTATTGACTCCAATTTCAGCCACTGATAATAAGCAGTGCCGTTAATAGGGCGGTGCCACCTGTGCCCAGGCACGGCGTAGGCTCTGGGGGGCGCAAGAATGGCCAGACCAGGCAGGACTATTATCTTATCTGTTTGCTCCTGATAAGTTCCCGCTGCGCCCCTAGTGCTCGATTCCAACACATACGTACCTACATGCCAGTATCATCAAAAACATTCCAGGGTGGTTTTTTTTAATAATCTTAAGCATCTGGGTGGGCAACGCATTTGCACTAGTTAACTTGCGTTAAAGTTTTAGTGAGTGAGAGTGAGACAGTGGGTGGTATAATAGGCGAAGGGTCCACTTAAATAGCTCCTCTGCTTGTTTGCCCATATCAGTTCTAGTTCTTTAAAAATAATGATTTTTCTTCCAAATTATTAGAGAATTGGTTCACCAACACCATGGTCCTTGTGCTTTATTTTATCACCCTGAATGAAATAAAGTAGGCCTAAACATAGCATTGCTCTAGCTAGGGTAAAAAAAACAAGGGCGCAGTTATAGACGCTCGCACAGGGCGCAAAAAAGGCTATTTACGGCACTGATAATAAGGCTTGTTTCACACGTACCTACCACAACCACACCCACCATATCGTCCCGACAAAAGGTGGTCAAGCTGTGGTTACGTGAATAGTGTCGCTGCGACTTCTTGCGGTTGCATTGTGGTACCTACAAAATATGGATGTGTTTGCGATGTGGCCGACCGCTAGTTCGCGGTGTCGTTTGTGGGTGCGACGAGGCTGCGATGTCGTCGGTATCAAACACGCGGTCGATAATAATTACGGCAAAATGCGGTCCGTGTAAATTTAATTATTTACAAATTAGTGCTCGCCCACGTGTTGTGGTACGTGTAAAACAAGTCTTACTACTTAACGTCTTAATATGTCAAAGCCGGTTGTCTTCAAACCAGCAAAGCTCAAGACATCTAGGTAATCATTAGATTAGGCCCGTTTCGATGGCGTAGGTAATCTCGAAAGGGGCCTGGTATCAAACATTTTTGGGGGTTCCGTTTTTATGGGTTTTGTTTTTAAATCAAATAGGCTCAGAATGTCTTGGCAGGCCACGGAGGAGACGGCACGTCAAATAGTGCTTTGCGTCCAAATTAGGCCGTTGTCGTCCGCGGGCCCCGTTTCTTAAATACGATAGCTATGCCCCTGGCCCGCTTGCACAAACCAGAGTGATCTTTTTACTCCTAGTCAGGCTAACCCGGGGCCAATATGTACTTATAAAATATTAGCTACTGCCAGCGGCTTCGCCCGCGTGGTCCCTAGGGAACATACTCCCGGGATAAAAAGTAGCCTATGTCCTTTCTCAGGCTCTAGACTATCTCTGTACCAAATTTCATTTAAATCGGTTCAGTAGTTTTGGCGTGGAAGCGAGACAGACAGACAGACAGAGTTACTTTCGCATTTATAATATTAGTTAGGATTTGTTATTTAACTTCGTGTTAGCATCTTACTCTGTCTGAGTTAAAAGATAACTCTGTTTTGTGCAAGCGGGCCTTAGCAAACCTTTACGTTAGGAATCGCATTTACGTAGCTAATTGACACAATAAGCGCAGACTAGACATTACAAATGCCAATTTAAAACATATGATATCGCTTGACCACTTTATTTTAAAACACTTGTACACCTACCTATCACAGCAAGAATTTGTATCATTTGGCTAGCTCACAATATCTTGCCTTAGCCAAACTAGAAATCTTTTCTGTTCATTTTCTAAGATTACCTAGCCGTCTGCCAAAGCATATGGAAATATACCTTCAACAGCAATTAGCTAGTGCATTGATAATACAATTAACACAGTTTTTAATTACTTTACTTATTGCATCTAAGATACCATTTTGTACGAGTTATTGAGTACTTAGACAGCAGTTTTTCCTCTTATGTGAATGTCCACCCACGATACCTTTATACGACGTGTAAAAAATTAAAAGAGAAATAACGCAATACCTCTTAAGGGGCCATTGTACCTACTCATCAATATGAACAACTTTTATTAAAGTCAAGTTCGTATTGATGAGTACAATTCCCCTTTCAGAGGTATTGCGTTAATTCTGTTGTTACACTTTGTATACCTACATTTTAAGATGCTTGTGGGTAAGTATAGGAACCAAATAGTAGGTGTATTGATCAGTATGATTGATTTGCACTTTCCCGCGAATCTCCTGTGGATGGGTACCTAACCAACTATTCGTCAATAACCAACCGAGACCCATTTTTGCCTCAAAGCACAGACTATATTCAACTTCATAGGTACTTTAGATAGGCAAGCGTGAGGTATTCTCCGTTGATAATGACATCTACATAAGTAGACACTTATAAATAATGCAGTGATTTAAATCCATGTTGCATAATGTACTTAAGTTATTATAATGCTGATTAATTCTGATAAGATAATGATACAACAAGACATCTAAGTACGACATAAATTCATTGTAGTCTTTGACAAATGGTTAATATTATTCTCATCAGTTATTTATTCATAGGATAGAATGAAGGCCACAGGAAAATTAAACCAATGATATTATAATCTTTTCATAGATCTCCATCTACTTACCTAGGTACTAATATCTACTGGCCAAGCACTAACGAGGCTAATTCGCTAACTCTCGTTACGTCCTTACCCAACTGCCTCAGAAGGACGAATGTTTCTTGGATTATATTTTTTCTTGTAAAGAAGACATTCAAATTGTGTCACATTAGGATTGACTGCTTGCCTCGAAGACTTCTCTCGTTTGCCTTTATTTTGAATACTACAATATGAACAAAATTAGTAATCAGTACCTATATATGTCACCAGAAAATGGCAAACTCCGTAAGATTATAAAATAACTTGAGAGATTGTAAACTTTCGACAAATTGACAACTGAACATTGGGAATGCTTTTTTACGCTTCAAAATTAGTTTATAATTTCTCGAATGAATTCCGAGAAGTTTAGAACTGAAATAAAATGGCGACCAATCAGAGCACAAGTTTACAAGAAAAAGGCTTTCATTGGTCTGTTTAGATGTGACGACACATGTACGCCATAGAGTTACGAATTCAATGGACCTCCCGTTGTTCGATGTTGTTTGGTTTTTTTTTTCAAAATCGGTTCAGTAGATCCAGACATTACTCCCTACAACCTCACAAACTTTACCTCTATAATAGTATAGACTCTTCCGTTACTGAGACTAACAGACAACGCACAGCCGAAACTACTGGTCGTAGAAAGCTGAAATTTGGCATGTAGGTTCCTTGAAGAGTGTAGGGGAGCAGTGAGAGAGGATTTCCCGAAATTCCTCCGGGAACGGGAAAAACGGGATTACAAAGTCGAGGGCAAAAGTTAGTAGCTTTATAAAATTAGTTACTCCGGAATTTTCACAAAAAGTTCCAAACAACCAAACAACGTCGAAATATCCCGGAGTTTAACAAAAAAAAAGTCCCTAACAACATACTAATACCCCGATTCCGTTTGTCCAGACATGACGGCGTGCACGTGTTGTACCAGGTGAATGAGGAAAAGCCGACGGGTACCTGTGCGGTGCTACTGACTGCCGGGGGCAATTGCCGGTCGCTCTGCGCCAACCTCGCCGCGGCGCAACTCTTCACTGCCGATCACATCGAGAAGCCCGAGTGCAAGGAGGCCATACAGAAGGCTAAGCTGTTTTATTCTTCGGTAAGTGGCCATTGTTGCTGTTTTTAAAAGAGAGACTAATTTTTCTACCCAATGAAGACTGTATAAAATTATTCCGATACTGACTGATTGACAGACAACGCACAGCCGAAACTATTGGTCGTAGAAAGCTTATTTGGCATGTAGCTTCCCTTCACTCCTTAGGGGAGCACTAAGAGGATTTCTCGAAATTCCTACGGGAACGGGAAAGCCAGTTAATTTATAAGTATACAAGTAGTCACTACTCTTATCAATGGAAAGTACTAGAGAGATTGAAATTGACAATTACTGTATTTATTGTTTAAAAGAAATACTCTCATTATACTCGTCAATAGAGCGACTTTAACTAATCTACCTAAAAGAGGCGGGAATTATTTTTGTGTATAATATAATTTTAGAATACCCATACAGGGTATTCTAAATTTGGATTACTTATGAGCAAGTTTATAAAATAACGCCTGCTTGACTGTATTTGAATAAAATGTGTAAATGTACTGCAGCTAGTCTATTCTGTAAGTAACCATTTCGATATCGAGCTTCACCTGAGTGACAAAGCTCACAAAGTGAACTTTATCACACACAACATAAAGGTCTTATGTTTATACTCACCTCGGATTTCGCTTTCGAGTCTCGAAAATGTTGTTACAGAATAGCACTACAGGCTCGGCATACAATGTATAACTTAAAATACTCAAGATCTACTCTATCTCTTCTCTATCTTAACAAGATCCACTCTTCTTCTCCAGGGTTTCTTCCTCGCGGTGTCTCCGGAAGCCATGATGAGTTTAGCGAAACACTCCTTAGAAAATAACCACATTTTTGCGCTAAACGTGAGCGCGCCCTTCGTCATGGAGTTCTATAAGAAGCAGTTGGAAGACGTGATGCCCTACGTCGACATATTGTTTGGAAACGAACTGGTGAGTTACGTAGATTTTTGTGAAATAGTAGTAAAAGTCGTGTACCTATAGGTTTTCTATTTTGCAGGTATTTAAAAAAATATTTTGAATTGATACTTAGTCAATAGACAATCTAAGATATAAGGAGAAGGCGGCTCTACCGAATCATTAAAAATTTGCACCATAACCCGATCAAAAAATATAACAAAGCTCTAAATAACTCTGTAAATATTCGTTACAGGAAGCAACCGCCTTCGCGAAATTCTTCAACCTCAAAGGCCAGACAATGGAGGAGATCGCATTTGAGATAGCAGCGTTACCTTATCTCAACAAGACTAGGGAAAGAGTGGTGGTTATCACCAATAGTGCCAACCCTGTCATCTTGTTAGATAAGGGTAAAGTGACCCTAATACCTGTGAAGCCATTGAAACAGGAGCAAATCACAGATACCAATGGAGCCGGCGACGCGTTCACCGGAGGATTCCTAAGTCAAGTAGTGAGAGGTAGACCTTTAAAGGAATGTGTCCAATGTGGCATATACTCAGCCGCTTATGTAATACAACATTCTGGCTGCTCGTTTACCATACCAAGTGACTTTAAACCAGAACCCTAGGAAATTATTTAAATGCACGGTTTTCAGGACACATGTGCTATGGACCAATTTTTTTAATGTTTTTTTCTTTTATGGAAAGCTTGAGGTATCATGAGGTAAACAGTCAATATTTCAATTACCTCTCCATTTGTTCAAATTGATGGCGTAGTATTAGACAACATTCATGCTTTCTGACTAAGTTGGACCAGCTGGACATTTTAATAAACTCTGAAGTTTTGAAGAAAGAGGCTAAGTTGAAGATTGAAACTGTCTTGTTCGGAAATATCATTATCGGAGGTCACATAGATGTGACGTGTGACGTGAATAAGTTATTAATTGTATTTAAATTCCGCATAATAATATTCAAGTGTCATGTGTCTAGCGAACCGTCATCTTAAAATCTTCCGTACGGCAATAATGTACATGTGTAAGAATAGTGACGCACAATATCGTATTGATATTGATATCTTTAGAGGTATCGTTCTGATTTAGTTCGCTCATATACTGCTCGAATAAAGGTGTATCATGTGAAATGCAACCTTGAATTAACTCCGAATAATGCTCAAGGCTAGATATAGTTGTCATAAGTTTTGCAGCATCATAGAATCGTTCAGGTTCAAAATGTCCAATTCTCAAAATGTCCAACGGTTTCAAAACGTCCAATTCTCAAAATGTCCAATTCACAAAACGTCCAATTCCCAAAATGTCCAATTCTTAAAATGTCCAATTTTCAAAACGTCCAGTTCCCAAAATGTCCAATATTTGAGAATGTGGTAAATTTTCTTCAATAATTCATCAAAGCGCTTTTTTAATAAAAAAAAAAATACAAAATACTGAAAGAATCAAAATATGTTTTATTTATAAGTAACAAATTAAGACCAGTACCTAAGCAACTTAGTTTTTATCTCAGGATGCGTTCAGTTTATGCACATTATTTTCATTTTCCCTTTTGTTTTTAAATAACTAATAAAATCAATATCCATATTTTAATATCGCAGGTACCTATTTGAATACAAGTTTTTAAACACAGTAACAAAGTTATTTAAATACCAGAAAACTTGGGAACAAAATAGCTCGATAGATGGTGTTGTTAGCGTTAGATCGCGATGTGGTTTTTGTTGCTATGGAAAAATTACAATAGCAATGAAGTCGGGGATAATTATTTGTTCGTACACTTTTTAATTCATTTTTAAAAGTCTTTAATTATTTTAATTGAATTGTTTTTTTAATTAAATTATTATAATTAATTAAATTCCTATAATTCTCTATCCTTGCGTGGTACTATACAATAATATATTATGTTTTTTTTATTAGGAAAGAAAATTTTAAACTGCGAGTGGGTGATGTACTGACTCCGAAGGTCACAGATAATCTGTAATAATGTAATTATTTGTTCGTACACTTTTGTTTTTCGTCATATTTTGATTCTTTCAGTATTTTGTATTTATTGTTTGACGTAAGTATTAAAAAAGCGCTTTGATGAGTTATTGAAGAAAATTTACCACATTCTCAAATATTGGACATTTTGGGAGTTGGACATTTTGGGAATTGGACGTTTTGAGAATTGGACATTTTAAGAATTGGACATTTTGGGAATTGGACGTTTTGTGAATTGGACATTTTGAGAATTGGACGTTTTGAAACCGTTGGACATTTTGAGAATTGGACATTTTGAACCTGAACGCATAGAATGATCCACACTACCTCATTTAAAGTTGTAGTTTCAGATATACACCTTGTACATAATAAATAATATTAGGCCAAATGCCTGCTTAAGTGTTAAAATAACTAAATGTGATCTAAGTTGGAATCTAGTTTCAGAGAAGTATAGTGAGACATTCTTAACCATTTACTTACGTTGACGTAGGTGCAATCCAATGGAACTTATAGTATAAGGTTTTACTTTATGTATTTTATACAATGTATACATTAATGCTAATCTTAAATTAGCACAATTCCCTATACAGAAAACACGGGTAAAAAAAAATTGTAACTTAGTTGCAATGTGAATATTAATTTTAATTGGTTATAATAGTTATCGTAAACTACCCCACATTTCTATAAAAAGCACCTTCAATGTTATCTGTTCGAATATTAAGCAGTAAGTAACTAGATGAAGCTGTATCAATGAATGATTTAGTATTATAAATAGATCTGATGTCAACTAATCTTCATATACCTGTGAATAGAAATGATATAATAATAGTGCGCCTTCATTATTCATGGCAACATCCATTTCGATTTATTTTTAAATTTACCATATATGAGCAAGGTTCTGCAAGTTGTAGTGAGATATAACATTTGAAAGTGTTAACTTGTTTTTGTCATTTTAAGTTGACATAATTATATATAAACAATGGTCGGTATATAAACTTATTAGAGCAATTCAATGCAGTCAAGACGTCAATCATAAACTATTTCACATTGATCAATATCTTACACACTAATATTGTTAAGCTATGAAATGTCATAATAATAGGAACTATTTTTTATTACCAGTCAAAAAGAGTACGAATCAATCAAATACTGGTACAAAATAAATAATTTTGGAAATTGCTGACCTAATATTGTTAATGAAATGTCATAATAAGTCAGTTCAGATTGATATTATTGAAATATAAACAATGGTTGGTACATAAATAAACTTTTTAGAGCAATTCAATGCAGTCAAGACGTCGTCATAAAATATTTCACATTGATCAAGATCTTACACACTAATATAGGCTAACTATGAAATGTCACAATAATACCACCATAACCACTCGGTCTTATGATTAATTCAAATACTGGTACTAAATAAAATCATTTTAGAAATTGCTAACCTAACAAGGTTTCCTGTCCATTGACGCGGAGCGAAGGAGTAATGTGGGACGGTATTGCGGACTGTGCCTGTCTATAGGTGGATACAGACTGCGAGGCATGCGCCGCGAACGAACGGCGCACTACGATTGCCTCTGCTTGAGGCGTGCGTGTCGAAAAAATATACCAACATATGCTCGGGTCGAGCCATCGCGTGCGAAGCACATGCCTCGTTTGTCTGTCTTCATGTTTTTGGCGCGCACGAGCTAGGTGAGCCAGCATGTGTGTGCTCATTGCGAGCAGTGCGTTGCGTTTGAACGGTCGTGTCCGCCTCGCTGTGGTTTTCGCGCGCAATATAGAAAATTTACGAAAAGCAGTTGCACTATACGAAAGTAACCGATTATTATGGGATCCAAAACATTTTATCGTACGCGGCGCACACCTCAAACGTGCATGCGCGACTACGTCTACAACTAATGTAATGCTCGCACTGAGGCGCTTTGATCTTGAAGCTTTTGCCGACATACGTTGGCTCGCTCTCGCACGTGCGTAGCACATGCCTCGCCACGAATATGAAGGCACACACCTTGCGAGGCATTCGTTGTGTGCCGTTAGCGGCGCATTCCTCGCAAAGTCTGTATCCACCTTATCGATGCGGAGCTAGTCCGAGTTGACACGCAACTAGTAATAACTCGAGTGTGCTGCCGGCAGCTTTTTTTTTAATTTTTAAACTAGTTCACATCGATGTCTACTAAAGCGGTTCGGTTATTTTATACAAATCCATTGGTTAATATTGACACAGCTCTGCTCCGCTACAGTGGACAGTCAGCCTAAAGCTGCCCTAATATGAGTAATTATTACCCGAGTTAGCTTATAATAATAATCAACAATAAACTGTACTACTATATTACTATTTTGAGAATGATGGAGCCAATGCTCAATATCCCTAATTGGAAAAAAAAACAAGCAGAATGTTTTGACAAATACATAAGTGTAAATGCAGCCTGTGTAATATTTAAATATTGCTATTTCTGCATAAAAAGTAAATAAGAGTGGAGAAATTCAATCATTTTAAACTGCCCACTAAGTCCAAAACCACATAACTACCTGTATAATTTTTTTGACAGTTTCTTTGTTTATTTGAAGAACAGCAACATTTATAATTTGGTAACCAATAAACCCAAATGAAAAGCATGTTTAGAAAAATTAGTTATCTGCTCAATTTGTCATTTAAGTTATAAGTATAGGAACAAAATCATAAAAAATCTAAACAGTTCAAAACTTAAAGATCGAAAAATTACCATTTTGGTAGCAACAAACATCTTTTATACAGTTGAGTATAAAATAAAATATAAACAAATCAATAGAATGTCAACAACTAATTAGTAGTTGTGTGTTTGATAAATACAATAGAATATCGCACAATATGCACGTCCCAATCAGGGACTTTTTCCTGCTCATCACCCAACAGGGGCATGCACCGATATGCCTCTATAATAATAAAATTCTTTATGCTGTCAATCAGCTTTGACAAACTCCTTGTAATGCGACCATCATACACTCCTGGATTTACCTTGCTGGCGACTGCAGGTATTTTCTCGTCAATACATTGCGTTCTTTTGCAGATAACACATCCAGTTCTTATGAAGGTTTTAATTCTTGGTGCCCTGTAAATTGTACATATAGCAGTTGTGATGTACTTATATTTGTATTATTGTTGTCTAATAAACATGTTTTGTATCATTTTCTTTTTATTATTTAGTCTAAAGCTGTAGGAGTGAAATCTCATTTCCATATGCTGATCAGCATTTTCCTGTTTTTCAACAATTTTCTAAAAATCAGAAGTGCAAGAAGTCAATCAATTATAAAATTCTTCTGATACTGAGTGACTGTATGACTGATTGAGTGACTGACAGACAATGCACAGTCAAAACTACTGGTTGTAGGAAGTTGAAATTTGGCATTAGCTTCCTAAGAGGTGTAGGGGAGCACTAAGAGAGGATTTCTCGAAATTCCTACGGGAACGGGAAAAACGGGATATGCGTGTACGAAGTCACGGGCAAAAGCTAGTAGTAACCACAAAACCATTGAGTTGATTGAGTGCACACGCTTGCAGGCTGGTAAAGGTCATAAAGAGAAAATGCTGATCTGTTCATGTTAATGGTATATTACCCAACTCCCCAGAAACAACAATGCAGGGTTCATATTTTAGCAGGATCCAAGCATAATGTGTAGGTACAAAAATAATAGAATCTTTTTGATAAAATGAAAAGTTCTCTCGATTAGACTGGTCAGACTCGGAAGTTTTTGTTGAGTAAGATTGCCGGTTGTCTTACGGAAGAATAGTATGCGCATCAACATGTAAACAGATACTGCTGTAGAGTTTATTCAGGTTCAGCACAACGTGATCCCAGTTTTTCAGGGAGGATGGAGGGGCTTTTATGTACACAAAAAAATTAACTTTAACATAGAAGAGATATTATTATTAACTCACCTTCCTGTCCTCCTTCTGAGCCTCCACAATTTGTGCTTCCTCATTTTTAGTAAATAATAATTGTTTGGCGTACATAACAAAAGTTGGTGTCAAATTTCAAGGCATCTAGGCCTTCCGTATATCCATATTTTTCCATACAATATTTCGTAAGGGTAGTATTTTTTTCAGTTTAGCCAATTTCTAAGAGATTTATGTTATAAACAACAAGTTTTATGAAAAATACAGTTTTCTTTCAAAACACCTACTTTACGAAATACCCGCTGATTGCGCGCGAATTTACTTTCATTCTTGAATTGAATGGCACAGTGTTGCCATTTCTATAAATATCGTGTTCCAGCTCACAGTAAAGTTACCTAGCTTATACATAATACACACAGCACAAATGATGCTTACAAAATGTAGCTCGCTAAATAGCGACTAGCTAGCTGACAAAATCTCAGCAACACACAGACATTACTAAAGTAAAGTAAAGACATTACTAGCAACAAATGGGGATGGGGAGGCACACTCCCTTTTTGTCCTTCTTGGTGGCGTCTTGGTGACTGTACCTTGTTTTGACATAAGAACTGTCAAATCCTATACATTTTTTGTAAACAAGACAAAACTTTTCGTGTTTATCAGGAATGCCTTAATGCAGTTCCTTAAATCGTAAAAACCGGGGAGTTCATCTGTTCCCCAAATATTTAAAACGCAGAAAGCAACGGGAAAGCGCTTTGCGGATTAAAAACTTCAGGGCAAGTGATACAGTAAGGTTATGAAGTACACAATAACAAAATACAAATAAAATAACAGAACAATCTACGAGTGTAAAGTACAGTCCTACAACAAACGAAAATATTCTTTTATTTCGCACTGACTTATGTTTGGAATAGGTGAATCAGCGTTGATATCTTTGAAAGTTTCAGAAGGCAGCGGAAGGGCATATGAAAAGTCTTCTTCAAGATCAAAGAGGACTCCAAAATTTTCATTTCGATCGTATGCCTCCAACCTAGGGATAGAAAAACATATTATATAAGTTTGTTTTAACATAAAAATAGAAGAAATATGAAAGATAACCTCAAATACTTAAAATGCCTACCTCTCAGTTAAATCGACCTTTTTCCCAGCAGTCGACGCATTTCTTCGTCGAAACTCAGTTCGAAGTTCACGTAAAGATAACAGCGAGTACATTGTCAAGGTAAATTACAGAATAAACACGGCAAATTGCAACCACACACTTGATAACAGACGTAAACAAGGTATATTCGATAAAAGCGCCATCTGCTTCTACCTTTTAGTGTGCCTCTCCATTAAAATCTTGTACAATATGCCTTGGTAATTGATTCTTTCAATCACAATTTAAGTTGCGTTAAATGACGGAAATATATTTAATCAGGTCTCCCTGCAATTTGAAGCAGCGCCACCATCCGGCGCAGACTTATCTTGCGCGTGCTATAGCAGTAGATTGAAAGAAGCTAAAAAAAGTTGTAGTTAGTTACAGCTTTAAACTTGTTTTTTTCGCCGGTTGGGAATGACGGCTGGGTAAAGACTGACGCAAAAGTTCGTCACCGGTAGTGAAATTTTCATTTGGATACGTTTTGATAATTTGCTCTCTCCGCTGCTGAGCCAGCTTGACTAACAAAAACTTGGAACATAATGCTAATACAAGGCTAAAACAGACTTCTGTCACATAATCACATTGTAGGAGGCATTGCAATCTGTCTTCCAAAAGGCCTTTCAACGAAATGGTTTGAAACGCAAAAGTGTTAATGATGGAACGAGAACTTTGTACATACAGACAAATGGTTTAAATCTTTGTTCAAAAAATCATAAATATTTTCTGAATAATGCGTTGATTTTTCGATTTTTTCAGATTTATCAAAGTTTGACTACCATAGACAATGAACGCGATGAATTAGTACAAAAATTATGATGTAATTCTAATTAAAGTGGCAATACATTTGTGACCGACAGGATATCAAAAATATTTTTTCAACAAGGCAATCTAATTGATAGCCATTTTGAAGAGCCTTTTGTTGGTGTTTTGTGAATGTTTTCAACTAAAATTTCTATTATTTCTATGTTATGAAAGTGTTTTCGAGACACGAATCTCATTATTATAATTAAGATTTGAATAAGTAAACTTTGCAATACAGTGTTGTTTGTTTGGTGAAGGAGCATTGTCTAAAAAAACCGGAAAGAAGAACTGCCGTATTTAAGATTTGTAAAAAAAATCTCGTGAAATTGAGACAGATATTGTGACAGTGGAAAGATTTGTATCAACCGATATTGTTGATGAATTTAGTTGAATTGTTGAATCGGCCGTTATTATTTACGTCGCGTGTTTTGTTCACTACGTAAAATTTAGATCGCCACAAGATGGCGGCCGTCGGATGCCCGCTCCGCCAAAACCCGCTCGCGGGGCCCGATGTGTCATCGGGTTGCGAGAGCTTCGGTGACATGCTGTAAACCGGCGTCTCGCACCGCGGCCGAATTTACCGGCCGCATACGGCGGAGTTCCATTTCATAAAATGGAATTTCGCTCGAGGCGCCAAAATGCGATGGGTGTTGACATAAGTGCAATACCGTACCGTTACTCAGGCGGCAGTACATAAAAATCATTTACAAAAATGAGTGAGCCGGACGATGTCGGCAAAGAAGTGTGGAAGCGATGGATACTGGAAGCGATACACAAGATACGCTCACAGAAGCAGAGGCCCAGTGTGGAGCGCATCTGTCACGCGATTAGACAGCATCACAACTACCACGAAGATGTGGTAGCGGAGCGGCTGGAGCGCGCCGTGCGCGAGGGAGCCGTACTCAAGGTGTACAACAAAGGCCAGAGCTCGTACAAGGATCCCGGCGGGCTGCAGAGCAAGGTGCTGAGGATCACGCAAGATGTGGACCTTTCTAGGGCCGTAGCGAAGGCAGTGCGCGAGTTGGGGGAACGTGATGGTTCGACACTAAAAACTATTGAAAGACATTTGCATCAAGCATACCAAGTGACTGTGGAAGCTGAAGTAGACGTGCGTGCAGTGTTGCGAGCCGCCGTCAAGCGTGCCGTGGCGCGGGGCCTGCTGTCGCACCAAGCAGGCGCCTACAAGGCGACAGAGAGGCCTCTCACCACCTCTTCAGACCGCAGCTCTAAACAGCGGTCCAAGAGCTCACAGGACTCCCCTGAGAAGGTAAGACTATTGTTTAAATCATAGTTCATATGATTTGTTTACTTATCAGTGTAGCACATAAAATGGTAAAAGAAAAGCTTTTACATAATGTCATTGATAACTGTGTTTGTAAACAACATATAAACAAAAACACTTATTCATTTACACACATTATGTTACTAATTTGCTGTTCTGTATTTATTTATAGAATCTTATTTACAACTTAATTTTTGTTTACAATGTTTTCCATTCTGAAATATTTATTTCAATATTACATAAATGTTGTCTACGAAGGTAAAGATAATTAGAAGCAGTGTTTAATATTATGTATGATACTGTCTATATTTATTTGTAAAAGAAATAAAAAAAAATGTAAGCTTCTTGTTTCTAATAAGTAGATTAACCATTACTTATTAGATAATTTGAAGGAAATGTATATTATTGTAGGGATCATTATACAATTACTACTGACAGAGTAAAAACTTGTGTAAAATGCTGCGTGATTAGTAGCATCATGCCCTTTAGTACTTGTACAATATTCATACTGATGGTGTATTGACTTGCATCACAATTTCATTTCAAGTTATTCCTGCCTGTATTGAGTAGAAAAAGTTAAGGAAAGAACATTCATTATGGTTTTAAAAATGAGTCCTCCCCTCACAAAATTGGTTTCACTTGAGTGCACATGTAGGCTTGAACACAAGTTCAAGTTATTCCCCTTTTGTATTTTATAGGTCATGTATAAAAGTTAGGATATGTCTACAGAATAAAAAAATGAAATACAAGAATAAACTTATGGTAAATTCTGACAAACAGTTCACTTCAGTAATAAGGTTGTCGACCTGCTGTTAGTGTTCAAGGCCATTTTGACTCATTTGGGGCAAAAAATGTTCCAACTTTACAATACATGTTATTAAGTTGAACTTGAAGATTTTTATTAATATGCCTATAAATAATTCCTATGTAGGCAGTAGTTTAAAACCAGATTAAAAAAACAAATCTTTGTTTCAATAAAATGTTACTTTGTTCTAACTAAAAACTGGTTCTTATTCATTTACATTATTTCAGCACTGTTTGTGGAAAAAGTAAATCAATATAAGTGTTTCAAATAAGATTGTAAATCTCAAGACTTTTTAGTGAATACAGCTTCCTGGTCAGAATGCTATGAAAAGGTATACATATAAAAATGTATGATTCACACATTTACGAGGTATTTGACTCATAACAATTAGTTTATTTTTAAAAACTTTAAGTTTGTAATTCTTTGAGGTATTTCTCAGTCCCTTATGAAAGTTCATTATTATTTTAAAACATTGTTACTGTAACTTCTTGCCTTCAAAGATCCCATAAAAAAACTTAAAATTAAAAAGCTACTGGTTACCAATCTATTTTTACACCAGCAAGGAAAACTTTAAAACATAGTCTTAGTCATATGCTGATGGATTTGATGAAAATGTGATGATTCATGGAAGCCTTACACTTTAAAAATAATGGTCACTTGCTTTGATTTTATATGAGGTATGGGGACACTATGCTAATTCATCTTATTATGGAGGTTTGTGATGAATACTGAAGCCCCTTGACCTACTTTTTGGCTTTTCTAAGCATAAATAATGGGCCTATAACTATACATATCTTAGTAGAGAACTGCCTCTGACCTTTGAATATCTATTATTAGAAATCATAGAGGGTGCTTCTTTTATAGCATGACATAAAGCTTTATTCTATGATGAATAGCTTAACACTTTCAGTGCCAAGGGCAAAAGTGTTTTTACATTTTTAGGTCCAAGCACTCAACACATGGGCCGAACAACAATTCGTTCGTGTGCCGACAACCCGCGCATGAACACAAGTCACATATAGCTACTTAAAACAACGACTCAGATACGGGTTGTGGGCACATAACGAATCACTGCTCGACCCATACGCTGAGTTCTTGGCACTAAATGTGTTAACTAATTTTGGGTTAATGTAAACGCTATCTATAGTTAAAAAAGTGTTTTAAAACTTTTAGTTTTGTAATAAAAAACTAAAGTCCTAATGAAAATTATGTTTAAACTTTTTTGTTACCATAAATAATAAGAATAAGTTTAATGAAATACTAGTTTCTTCTAGCTGGACTGCTTATCATGATTAATTTCACAAGGATCATGCAATTTTCTGTGATAAAAGGGCTATGACAACCAGTGATAGTTTTCTATCAGCAAACATCTGTCAAAATCAGATCAGAACTTTCAGAGATTACTTCATAATATAGAGGGTATGCAGAACAGGGTGTAAAGTCCCGCAAGCCTCCATTGAAAATAGAGGATCCACAGTCTAGGCGATTGTTGTGTCTGGTGGGCAACCCCAATGGTTGATACTTGGGCTGTCGTATCTGTTCAAATTGAACAGAAAACTCTTATGCAGCTATGCAGGGTTTCTTTGACGCAGTTTGTTGCTGGCGGTATAGATGTCTCTGTGTTACTGTTTATGTTGTATAAATTACACTATGATAGTTTGGATATTTTTTTTTTGTGGTGGTATGATGCTGCTACAATACCCACAATTATTTCTCTTTATAATATAAGTTTGGTAAAAGGAACTATGTTTCTTATTTATTGTTACTTGCTGTGAACACTATATAATAGTAACATAATAACATTAAGAATATAATAAAACACAAATGATGTAGTTGAGTTGATATGGACTTACAACAATGGTCCATTAGGCAGTGTGGAATCAATCACAATTCATGAACTGTAATGCTGAATTTGAATTTATATTGCTAACTTAGAAGCTGCAAAGATGTTCCTATTAGAATCTTGGATGAAAACTGATAGATTATTATAAAAATGTACTGAGTGAAAATACCCAATTTTTAAAAAATAATTAATTCACAAATGCAAATAATTCTTTGGTACTTAACTTGAAATTATAATGATAACTTGATACATTATAAGTTTATAGTTTACCTTCCTGTGTCACACACCTTTAATTATCGTTTTAATAATTTAACAGCTTATTTAAAAGTAAATTAAGTGGCATCCAGAGATTATACTTATCCAGATTACTCTAAGTCATACTTCATTTGAACGTTTTAAGTTTACTATGCACTAACTAATAAGTCTCTAAGGTTAATAAAAAGCCTTTTGTTACAGAAACCAAGCCCAGGCACAGTGCCTGTGTGTACAGAGTGCCTTGGAACGGATGCTAAGAATGGACTGGGGGCTCAGGAGGCTCTCATCTGTTGCCAGCAGTGCAAGTCCCATGCACATCCTACGTGCCTCAATCTACTAGATCAGCTTACACTACCTGTTATTAAGGTAGTGTGCATTTACTGGGTGAAAATGAGGATTTTGAGAAAATACATGGCATAATAAATTATATTGTTGTCAAATTTGGCTATCTAAGATAATGCTATTACAGTTTATTTTATAAATCAGCTTGGGTTTGTTTATTTAATGTATGAGTATATTTTACAATATTATGATCTATACTTCTTTACTAATATTATAAAGCTGAAGAGTTTGTTTGAAGATCCTGGAATAACTGGTTAGTGTTAAAACACAACTGTAGCCTGAACAGTTTTCTCTCATCTCATATTTTTTAAAATCTTAAACAGTATTTTAGGTTATTTTTGTTTCATTGGGGCCTAAAATACACTAGCAGGCAGCTTGGCGTCTAGAGAACTCTTAGAGAAAGGCGTTTATATTTTCTAACAGGCCGCCCTGCGCCAAGCGCGCAGTGTGTGAGGTCGGCCTATGGAAAAGTAATAAATCTGTCATGAGTCTATTGTTACAATAACGACGATGATGATGCAAAGTGTGCTATCGTCCAAAAATGTCTCATCTTGTTTTTTTTTTCCAAAGGTCTTCCTATTTTCCGAGCCCTTGTTGATATGTGCACATGAAGTTCTTATTTGTGACTAAAGACAATTCAGCACGAGTTACATACCGTGATCGTTGTCGTGTCGGCAGTCGGTGCGCTGGTCGTGCGGCGCGTGCGCGAGCTGCGAGGAGTGCAGCGCGCGCGGCGCGGGCTGGGCGGCGCGCTGTGCGCACTGCGCCCGCGCCGCGCACCCCGCCTGCGCGCCGCCGCCCTGGCGCTGCCAGCACTGCCTCAAGGCGCCCGGCACCAAGCGGTGAGCGGCACACATGTGCGAGTGCACTACTTAACTGTGCTATCGATGTATCACGGATATCATTCATCGCTTTTTTCTGCTTCAGGACTTCGATGGCAGGCACTCCTCGCGGGCGCAAGCCGCGGCCGCCGACGCGCCCGGCCGACTCGGACGACGAGCCCTCCGACGGTAACGCCCCGCCGCGCCCCCCGCGCCCCCCGCGCGCGCCCCACACCCTCACCGAACAGAGAATGTCGAGAGAGAAGCAGAAGTTTTTCAGATTCTCCGCGTTCAATTTAGTGAAGCGGCGCCGGCGCCGCTCGTCATCCGGCTCGTGGGAGGGCTGGGGCGGCGTGCGCGTGACGCGCGTGCAGCGCCTGGAGCTGCGCCTGGAGCGCCGCGCTGCCGAGCCGCCGCCGCCGCCCCAGCCGCCGCACGAGCCCCGCGAGCCCCGCGCGCCCAGCGAGCCGCCGTCGTCCGCGCGCTCGTCGCCGTCCCGCTCGTCGCTGGCGTCCCGCTCGGCCGCGTCGCAAGCGTCGGGCTCGGAGTCGGGCGGCTCGGCCTCGTCCAGCGACAGCGACGAGCGCCCCGCGCCCGCGTACGTGTCCACGGTGTTCGAACGGTTAGCCGCCGACACCGCGCCCGGCGGCGTCTGGGGCTTCGCTGCCGAAGCGCAAAAACAAAAACAGTTAGAGGTCGAGCCGCACAACCATAAGCGATTGGAGAATGAAGCTCAGAAACTTAGACGACTTGAAATAGAACCACATAAACATAGACGACTCGAGCTCGAACCGCGGAAACAGAAGAGTGTCGAAATAGAGTCGCAAAAATTCAAAAGACTGGAAATCGAGCCCAAACTGAGCAGATTAGAATGTGAGCCCAAACCGAGAAGACCCGAATGTGAGTCCAAAACGCGAAGACCCGAATGTGAGCCCAAACCAAAAAGACCCGAATGTGAGCTCAAACCGAGAAGACCCGAATGTGAGCCCAAACCGAGAAGACCCGAGGCCGACCCTGTACAGAAAAGACTAGAGCCCTCGCCCGCTCGGCACCACATCGCGCGGCGCCGCAGCCGCTGCGGGGAGAGGCTGCTCACCACGCTGTTCGACGGGCTGTCGGAGTTCTACTCGGTGCGCACGGCGTCGCGCTCGGTGTCGCGGCCCGAGCGAGCTGAGCGAGCGGAGCGCTCCGAGCGCGTCGGCGCGAGGGAGGAGGACCGCGCCGTGCTCAAAGAGACCAGGAGCACGTTCCGGAGGTACCAGGCGTCGCTGCGGAAGGCGCGCAGCCGCACGCGGGAGCCGGAGCCGGAGCCGGAGGAGACGGAAGTGATGACAGTGACGCGGTCCCGGAGCCGCAGTAGGTCGCGGGCGGCGCGCGACGTGCCGCGGGAGCCGGCGGTGCGGCTGTCGGCGTCGGCGCTGGTTAGGTCGCTGGCGGCCCAGCGCCACCGCTGCGGCGCCGCCGACGCGCACAAACTGATCCGCGGGCTCGCGCTGTTGGGCCCGGCCACCAATCAGACGGGTAAGATCGGTTTGAGGTGCGGTGAAAGTGTCTGGTGGATCTGACCGTCTCGCTCGCTCTGATTGCTGGCCGGCGCTTCGCTCGCAAGTCGTTCGTTTGTCTCTCGAATCTCTGTTCGGGACGGGTGAGTGGGCCGCGCGCTCGTCGTTAGCTTCCATTCGGACACCGAGCGCCGTTGACAACACATTTGTTACTCGGGTATCGGCAGTATCCACACACGCACTTTCGCTCGCGCCTCTGGCGTGAAGGACGGAGCCTCGAGCACGCGCACGAGAGTGCCCGTGCTCGGGAAATACTTGCTTTGTTATGATTTACTTGCCGTATTCCCTATTTTCATTTAACCTTTTTATTTTTATTAGGTCTGGGGTACAAGTTTTCGCCCGAGGCCATTTCATTGCACTGTTTTATTTTGTAACTGTTGTCAGGTATTTTCATTTAAGTTTCATTCTTATTGCAGTTAATAATTGAATGAAGATCCTAGGATCTTCGTCGAATTATTGTGTTCCAAGTATTTGCTGTGGTTTTTTTTTTTTGTTTCTCTCTATCTGTTTTTTTAAACGCCTTCTGGCTCGCAACAGCTCGTCTGCGGCTACGGGCAGGCAGTAGCTATGTGGTTAACATTGCAGAGGGCAAGCGCCTGCCGGCGGGCGTGACGGAGAGCGACGCGGAGCTGTTCAACTCGGCGCTGTCGGCGGCCGGCAGCAGCCCCGCCGCCGTGCTGGGCGCGCCGCCCGCGCCGCCGCCCGCAGCGCCGCCCGCGCCGCCGCCCGCAGCGCCGCCCGCGCCCGCGCCGCCCGCGCCAGCCGCAGCGCATGCGCCGCCCGCACCGCACGCGCCTGCGCGCTGCCCCTCCGCCATCGAGTTCGGCCAGTGGGAGATTGATACCTGGTATTCCAGCCCCTTCCCACAGGAGTATGCAAGGTAAACCTAGTTTTAATCTTGTTTTTGTTTTACTGAGTCACATATCAAAAAAAGTCAATAGACCATAATATCTGTAGTTTACAGATGACTTTGGACTAGTGCATCTAGAGTAATATGTTAAAGTAACATCCGAATCCTAACACATTCTCACATAACAGTTACTCTTGAACTCATCCTGACAAAACTCACCATTCCAGGCTACCCAAGCTATTCCTGTGCGAATTCTGTCTGAAGTACGCGAAGAGTCGGGCGGTGCTGTTCCGGCACCTGGACAAGTGCCTGTGGCGACATCCGCCCGCCACCGAGATCTACCGCTGCGGAGACATCTCGGTCTTCGAGGTGGACGGCAACGCCAACAAGATCTACTGCCAGAACCTGTGCCTCCTCGCCAAGCTGTTCCTCGACCACAAGACCCTGTACTACGATGTGGAGCCCTTCCTATTCTACGTGCTGACCAAAAATGACAGCAAAGGATGCCACCTAGTCGGCTACTTCTCCAAAGAAAAACATTGTCAGCAGAAATATAATGTTTCGTGTATCATGACGATGCCGCAGTACCAGAGGCAGGGCTACGGGAGATTTCTCATCCATTTTAGTGAGTGGTGGAATCTTTATCGCATTTCTTATCAAAATATTTTGGTTTTATTTATCCTGTTAATTAAAATTGTGTATTAACGTATTTTTTCTTTCTCTGCAGGTTATTTACTCTCGAAAGAAGAAGGACAACCTGGCACGCCTGAAAAACCCTTGTCAGATCTTGGCAGAGTTTCGTACCACGCGTATTGGAAGTCTGTCATTCTCGAATACTTGTATGACCACAAAGATAAGCCTTTCACATTTGAAGACATTGCGCACACGACAGGGATGCATATGAACGACATCGCGGTAACGTTTCAGTTGCTCGGCTTCGTCAGATACATCCCCAATGATGAGACAACCAAACTTGGACTGTGCATAGACTGGGTCAGAGTTGATAATCATATGAACAAAGTGAAGAGCAAACCTCGGCTGGAGATCGATCCTGAATGTCTGAGGTGGACCCCTCTGCTAGCACCCACTGTGAATCCATTCAGGTCGCCTGAGGAAGCTTCTGGCGATCAGGAGACTGAGAATGACGAAGCAGAATGTAAGACTGAGAGTGAGGACACTGCGACAGAGTCAGAGGTTCCCGCGCCTAAAGAAGAACCTGCCGTGAAAGCTAAAGTAGACGTTGAACCTCCAACTCCTGAACCTCCCGTGGAAGTGACGTCATCGGGCAGGAGACGGACGAGACCTCTCAAGTACAGTGAAACGACCTACCAAACCACTCCAACACTCGCAGAGGGCAACCGAAAAAGAAAACGGGATGTTAGCAGAAAGATTTCCGAAACGAATGTGGAGGAAGAGAAGCCTAAAGAAGAGGAAACGCCTCGGAGACAGAGAAGTAAAAGCGTCGCCAGAAGATCGTCACGAGTCACACAGAGTGAGGTCGTGGACGATCCAGCTCCAACACCGAGAAATAGAAGACAGAGCGTCAAAGAAGCACCGTACGCCTCCGACAGCCAGGAGAGTCAGGAAAGTATGGACGTGGACGCCGTCACTCCAGCCGCTGCCCCTGTCAAACCTAAGCCCAAAAGAAGGTGGAAGTTGCCGTGGAAAGGACGCCAGAGGAAGCGACAGAAGCTCAATAAAACTTCCGCGACAACCGCGTCGCCGGCAGCTAAGAAAGCCAAGCTTGACGAATCTAAAGAACAAGTCAATGACTACAAAACTGACGACTCAATGGAGCCCAGCAGTGCGGCGCCCGTGGACGATGCCAATAGATCTCCTAAGGACAAACTTGAGGAGAAAATACAAGAGAAGAGCAAGAACTCTGAAGCTAGTTCTGAAGACTCTTCAGGTGAAGCTGACGATGAGATGGATGTGGAAGAAGGTGAAGAGAAGAAAACTGTCGCCAGTAAACCAGCGTCACCTCGACATATTGAAGAGAACAGCACAGACCATCATACTAGTGATATGGAACTTGACAGTATACACATGGACTCCCCGAAATCTATCGCCGAGAAAGATCAAGTTATCAACGAAGTTAATGATAAGCCTGATGAGACGCCTACTGATAGTAGAACAGAAGCATCGCCGGCTAAAGCTGAAGAAGAGACCAACACAAAGAGTGACCAGACTGAGGACAACAAATTAGCTGAACCTAGAAATGGTGAAATGAAGTCTCCGCCTAAACCAGCAGTGGAGGACAAGGAAACTATTATAATATCTGAATCTGATGACAATAACAGTCAAAGCTGTCCGCTGCCATCACCGAAACCTAATTCAGTGGCTCCTGTGCAACATAATAATGAGAACAAACCTAAAGAGGTAGAGGAGAAAGAGAGTCCATCTAAAGTGATACCGGTTGTGTCCACAGAGAATGCGCATATTGTGCTCGACCCTAGCGCGAGAGTGCAGGACGAAGTGAATACAGTCAAGCCTTCTGTGGATCTCATTGTACCAAAAATACTTCAAATAGAGACGATAGTCGTGGAAGGCGAGTCTGACAGCGCTAACTCCCCGCACATTGGCGTATCACCAAAGAAAACTGACACATCTGTGATTAACGAGTCTCCTAAACCTAGAAGATCACCTGAAAGTATAAACACTGATGTGATTTGTGAACAAAAGCAATGTGAGATGAGAAAAGAAACTGTAATCCAACATCAAAATATAGACGAAGCTAAAAATTGTGACAAAAAGTTGTCACCAAATAAAATAGAAATAATTCAAAATTTAGATAATACTCAAAGAGATATATCAAGTATGAAGAAGCCAGACCCCGTCAAAATAGATAGTTTTACTGAAATTGATAGAAATAAATTACAAAATCCAATTGTGAGTAGAGAAAGTGAGATGCCATTTCGCAACGACATGATGCATAGGAAAGATGAGATTATTATAACTAGGAATGTAATTGAGCAATCAGCCATGCAGAACTTTCAAAACCCCGTGAGTAACTCCATGACGATACAGCAGATCAACACGGCGCAGCATTCCTACCTCAATCACAGAGCGAATGTTAGCAAAGAGTCGCAGGCGGTCCAAACCGACAAAATACTCTTGAAAACCAATGAGCAAAACCGCGTAATAAACAACACACTCGACTCTACTCCAGTCATCAGTAAAAGTACAACAAAGTTAGAAGTGCCGCATCCAATATCGTCTCCAGTTATAAACCCAGTCATACCCAAAGTGCCCAATGTGACTGATATCAATTTTTTACCTCGATGTCAAAGCGCTAACGCGGCTGTCAGTATGGGTATGGAAAGAGTAGATTTAGAAGCTAGTTTCGCCAACAACGCTATGCAAAATTTGACTGGATCTATGAGCATAGTTCAAACAAATTCTCTAGACTGTAAAAACGATCCTAACTTGAAGCCGAGAGAGAAGAGTAAGCTACGTGACGTGCGAGTGAATTCTGCTCATAGCAAGTTAGAGAAAACTGACAAGAAAACTAAGAATGACACACCGAGGAGTACTCCAGAACCTAAGGTTTTTTTTCCGGAACAGAACACAAACGCTCGGAAGCCAGAGACGTCGGTCCCTATAAACGTGATCAACTCCGTGCCGGTCACGAGTAAAGTAGAAACTAAAACTAACGAGGCACCCAAAAAACAAGATTTTTTTAAGAAAGAAAAGTCAAATGCTTCCAAATGTGACACAAAAAACCAGTCCGTCAAACATGACAAGAGCTGTACTGCCCAGCTGAACTTGAAAGCTGATCAGAATGATTTGAACAAAATGCTGCCCAAATTCAAGTATGATAATGAACTAGTGCCTAAAGCGGATTATACTATGAACCAAATTCCTAACTACCACACGACGCACGGTCAGTACCAGTGGCCGCCCTGGGACCCCACGCGAATACAGGGCACGTGGGAACATAATAGATTTTTAGATATGAAAAATATAGTTAGTGATAAGAACTACTTAGATAAACATCAAGGATTCAATCTTCCTCATTTAGATCAAGTTCAAAAGTCGCCTCAGAAGTTACTTCCTAAGTATGACCAGAAGGAATTCCACAACATAGCGTACGGCGCGTTGAGTAGTAGTTTATACGCGACGACGGGGTTACCGCACTTCAAGGAGACTAAGACACCGACGTCCAAAGCGGAGTGTTCACAGAAGAATGAATGCAAGCCTTCAAAGCAGTCGAAAACGACGACTGCGTGTCAGACTCAGTGCGAGCCGAAGAAGTCGCAGTCGCAGAGCACAGCCGAGCAGATGAAGCAGATGATGCAGCGGCAGGTCAACAAGCAGCAGGAGGTGGCGACCAGCTGCGCCGAGTACCGGCAGCAGAGCGCGCAGGGCCTGACGTCCGCCAGCTGCAAGACGCCCTTCAGCCAGAACGGGCCGTGCGCGCAGGACAAGGACATGGACAAGAAGTCGCGCCAGCACAAGAAGGAGGAGTCGCCCAAGGACAGCGGCAAGGAGGAGCTGTGCGAGGCGGTGTCGCCGGCGCTGCAGTCCATGGGCGTCTACACGCCCGACTCCACGTCCAACTCCGTGCACTCCGTGCAGTACCCCGCGTGCGAGCTGGACGTCAGCCAGCTGGGCCTGGAGTCGCCCACCAGCATCGGCTCGGACCTGGCGTCGCCGTGCTCCATGATGCACATGCACCCCGCGCCTAGCCCGCAGTACTCCTCCATCCACATCCCGTCCATCATGACCCAGCCCAACCAGCCGCCCAAGCAGCAGAAGATTAATAATAGGAATAGGTAAACCACAATGTTCATTTCATTTATTCATCATCTTCTTGCCAAAACTCCATTTTTTTGAGATATCCCATATTAATGCATCTCAATTATTTGCCATTTTCTGATACTGACTGGAAATCAGTTCTCATCTTTCTTTCATGTCAAAGATGAGAACTGACTTCCACTCAGTATCATGATGCACCATTTTTCAAATTTCATACTAACTTCTTCATTGTTTGGTAAAGTTTTGTTTACCGCATCATTCTAGCCTTTTCCTATGTCGGCGTGAGCTTCCATTCCAGTTTAACTGGATGCAGTTGAATAGTAGTTTAAACATGAAATAATTTTCCAGGAACAGCAGCGCGAACAACAACAGCGGCGGAGGGTCCGGGGGCGGCGGCGGCGGCGGCGGCGGCGAGGGCAGCAAGCAGGCGCTGCGCGGCGCCAACACGCCGCCCGCGCCCGCGCCGCGCCACCGCGCCACGCCGCCCGCGCACCAGCCGCACGGTACGTACTGCTGCACTGCACTCGTGCGTCGCGTCGGAATGGCTCTGTGGCGAACCTCACCATGCTCTATACCACGTAGATCTCTCGAACACACAATCTCTTACAAAAAATTTGATATCACGACTATCTTTCGTTCATTTCTTTTCTCCTAAAGATACTTTGGTAGTTTTTTTCCAAATTTACACGCATGATTAAGTTTTCTGTTGAATTGATTATTTTTAATTTGTGTTTTTATTTTCCTCATAATTAATTCCCCAAATTCTTGCTATGATAAATGTAGCGAGTTTTTTGGACGCAGCGGCGGGCGGCGCGGTGATGCAGGGCGGCGGCACGGGCGGCGGCTACCAGGGCGGCTACCTCAGCTTCCAGCAGCAGCAGCAGTACCACGCGGGCGCCTGGCCACCTTCCTGCTCGCTCGCCAAGCTGCAGCAGATGGCAGAGGCGCCGCAGCACCATCCGCCGCATCAGGTAACTAGTTCAGCTTGCTAACAGGGCTGCTACCTTAGCTTCCAGCAGCAGCAGCAGTACCACGAGGGCGCCTGGCCGCCCTCCTGCTTGCTCGCCAAGCTGCAGCAGATGGCAAAGGCGCCGCAGCACCATCCGCTGCATTAGGTAACTAGTTCAGCTTGCTAACAGGGCTGATACCTTAGCTTCCAGCAGCAGCAGCAGTACCATGCGGGCGCCTGGCCGCCCTCCTGCTCGCTGCAAATCTCCAAAGTCCTGAACCAATTTACCAAAAAAAAGTAGACGCAAACCTGGCATTGGGCTATAGACTCGCTACTGCCAAGTGCTAAGTAATAGATTTTATAGTCTAGTTGACTGCCATATTTATTTTTTATTTTTTTTATTTGTGATGGGTTTGCTCTTGACTCTAGTCTAGGTCAGAGATGACAGAGACAAAGTCTATGATGGAGCGAACTTACCCAGAAGGAGCCTGTGCACTCTAACTTTGAAGAGATTAGGGTTGTAAGCGTTTGGAAACACAGACGCAGGCAGAGTTTCACTCGAAATCGCAGCTAACTAGTTACTTCTATTTATGGATCTACATTTTAGTAACCCAATATGAATGAAGTAAACGTGTCATGAAAATTCTGAACTGGAGTTGTACTAAACTGTGTACTAACATTACATTACGATCATACCTGAGGCTCCAGACAAAGTGCTATTCTAAGCGAATATGATTGTGGAAATGCCAATATATATGGGATTGATTGCGTGACATTGCAACAGCGTTTGTCAAGTTTGTCCATAAAGTTTCTTGCATGTTCTTCTCCATAGAAATCTATGCTTTGGAACATGCAACTAGCTTCACGTCTTTGACTGACGGACCAGTCAAAAACATGAAGCTGGCAGCTATTTGAAATAAAAGCTTTGATTTGAATTCCATACATTATTGACGTTGTGACAATCGCCTTGACCGTTAAGAATGTCAGTTGTCTAGAGCTGGACACAAGTATGTACGTCTGGGACATTTTCATGACACACATTTGTGGTCTTTCAGTATTTCGAATCTAGTTGTTTCCTACAGTACGGGCAGCAGGCCAGCACGCCGCCCGCCGCGCCCGCGGGCCACTACCACGCCGCCGCCGCCAAGTACTACCCGCCGCACAACCAGCTCGACAGCCCGCGCAACACACGGAACACTTCCAGTCAGTATCTTGTCTTATATCTACTTTATGTTCGTGTGAAAAGTGTACCATAGAGAACCTGCACGGTGAAGACTGCCATCTAGTGTTGCAAATTCGCTCCACGCTCCCTTTAGGCGAACGTACATGGCATAGACTGAGGCCTGGGGTCGATTCCCGGTAACAGAGTCACTTTCTCGCCCTTTATTACCTTGGAACCTCACTAGCACAATGTGGGTGTAAAGATGACCGCATTCCTTGGCTTTTCATGGCCATGGTGGTTGCGAGCTCGGATTTGCTGCTCTTTTCTTGGCTCTCATGTGACTTGCATATCCAACTTTGACCGAAAAACTCCAAGCAAAAAGGAGAAACGGGGGTTTTCTATTGGTTCATCAGTGCCAAACCTTTCGGGTAGATGACTAAAAAAAATCTAATTAATCTGTCGTCGTAATTAATTTAAAAAAATTTTGGACACATTTTTTATTTTTTCAAGTTAACACAAAATTAAGTCAACACAGTTGAAAACTCGTGTGAAGCCCCCACTCCTCATCTTTGATGCGTTTTGTCTTCGTCCATTTTTATTGATTTGATAAAGCAAAAAATGCGTGTCCAATATTTTTCGATAATCTAACTGATGGAATACATAGAATCATATTTTTTATATTCCTATTCAAGTGTGCTGTTGGGTTATGATTGCTTTTACATCAGGGAACCTATGCTTCCAAAAGCAATAGCTCCTTGGAACATGCTCCTGTAGTGTTCTAAAGAGCATGTTTCAAGGTCTTGACATACAGGTAGAGTAAGGTAGTGAGTGCTACAGCCTGGCATGGTTCCACAGTTGATGCGCTCTGTAGCCATCATCTTCTAAGAACATGCAACAGTACTATATGAGTCTCGTGTCAAGGTTTCTTCTTTCAAAGAAGTTTGTCTTTCTGAGATGCATATGACATTTGTTTCAACAATGCATGGCGTTGACTATGCCATCTAATGTTGCATATTCGAAACTTTAAAGTTCAGTATACTTGACATTGATGCTTTTGTGCTGCCACTTGCGGTTCCTGCACGCTCAGTTTAGGGGAATGTGCACAAAGTAGACTGTCATCTAGCGTTGCCATTTCGAAACTTATAAGTAAAATATACTTGACAACAATATTTCTGTGTAGGCACCTATTAGTTTCAGCCCTATAAAACATGAAGAAAGTAAAGTAAGATGTGTATGACATTGTGTTACAGGCAACCTGAGCCCGATGCAGCACATGCAGATGGCGCCGGGCTCGCGCATGTCGCCCAACCTCAACACGCACATCATCAGCGGCTACGGGCTCAACGGCTACCGCGTGCCGCCGCAGCAGCAGTTCAACAACCTGCAGATGATGAACGTGCAGCCCGGCGTGCAGTACGGCGGCGCCGACCCGCGCGCGCAGCAGTCCAACGTGTACGCCTACGGGTACATCAACGCGCCGCCGCCGCCGCTGGCCATGCAGACGCTGAACTCCACCATGCGCCGGTAGCGCCGGCCCGCGCCTATCTATAAGTGTAGCATAGTACAAATAAACATTTGCTTTCTGACGTTAAGTGCTAGTTGTATATAGACTAATGTTAATCGAGATGAACATGAACACCACTTCTGTTGCCTTACCCTCGCCGCTCTGCTGCGGTGTCCAGTGGCAGCTCTGTTATTGTTTTTGTATCATATGTATGTAAATCACGTTTTGTTTGTCGTTGATAAAGAGCAGTACCCGGTGAGCTGAATAAAAGTACAAAATTGCAGATAAAATGTATTTAAATCTGTTTATAATAATAATGACTACGTCACTGCAATGTAGCATAATGATAGTGCAATAAATGTATGTACTCTGATAGTAATCCGCTTGTGTTGTATCGTGGATCGTGATGACTAAAGTGTCGAGCCCCTGTGAGAACTGTTCCAGTGTCATGGCGCGTGCTTCATTCATAAATTAATATATTCTCGATTTCCAAAGAAACAATGTAATGTTAAGTCTTTGGTTATGTTGATAAGTGCAATGTTTTTACTGATCGCAGAGTGTACTTCAGATGTAAAGAATCGTTCGGAACTCGTATTTTATATGTATATGGTGTTTACGTTTTGATGTATTTGTGTTGTGTAGCTCGTGTACAGTCGCCGTCGTGTAATTATAATTTCCCGTAGTGTCCTAGTTTGTCTGAATCTGTTCAAGTGCCTCTCACGTCCCGTCTGTCTGCTTGACTTCCGTGTAACATATGTAAATGTAACGCTTTGGATTGTAACAAGGCTGTAAACATAGCTGATAATCTTAGTGTATTTGTAAGATACGGATTTTAATTTGATTAATGTGATAGTGCGTTGTCAGGATGGAGGAGTGCAAGGCGACGCGTCCCGCGGTTACTTACGTAAACAGGCCTAATGGACGGAGGTTTTTTTTATATTTTATATTCTTTTACACTGGTAGTTTTAACGTTTTATATTTGCGATAACTTTGTTTTACCGCTTCGCTTAAGGTTAAGTTCGTGTTATCCCAGTAATTTATTGCCAAATGTTATTAACACTTACGGTTACTATAGTTACGAGTTTAAGTATTTTTAGTTGTCGTGTTTAGTTTCGTCCTCTTGCACGTGTAGGTAAGCGTCGCGCGCGGCGTCGCTCGGTATCGCTGTATCGTGCGGTACCGCTGTATCGCGCGGTACCGCTATATCGCTCGGTATTGCTGTATCGGTCGCCGCCGCTCGCCGAAAGTTATTTTGTAAGATCTGCTCCTCTAAGGTTATGAATGTTATTTGTTACTAATGTGTAGTATATAAAATATTGTAAATACAATAACAGTAAGAAACATGTAGCAGGTGTTATCACACAAAATATAATTTTGTGAAAAAAAAAACGCTGTGGTTTTATTTTGGAAGTTTCTTATCACTATTTTTATTATTACCTCAACACAGCATCACAGAACTTTCTGAAAGTGGACACAGTCAGGCCAACGAATAATAATGACGGGCTCAAAACATATGTTATTTAGAATCGTTTTTGTTAGGTATTATTAATTATTTAGTAAAACAAATATTTTGTGGGTAGTGAGAAAATTAAATAAATAAAGGTTATTTTTATCAGATTTATTTGCTTCCACAATTCACATAATTAGCAATACATGTCATTCACATAATTCTTGTGAAAGCAACTTTGTATGGCTAACAATATAACAGAATAAAATAATATTAAATCTTTTAAAAAATATTTCTACTTGCACAATTCAATTCAAAAATAATTAATCGTGTTTTAATTAAACAGATTATAATATCCAATGGAATTTGAATTTGAGACATCCTTCGCTTAATTAATCAGTCGAAATTATATAAATTCAGATTATATAAAATTTTATCATTTTGAGAATTTACAAATTAATAATAAAACTCATACAATATATTGAAGATACACCCATAGATACTTACACAAATATTTATGGAAATATCTATTTAATTAATGGTCTTCACAAGACCAGTGATCATATAAACAAAAAAAGGAAAGTAATTACTCGTAAATAGGCGGTTCCCATAGTTAAGCTACGGTGCTACGACTGAGGTGCAAAAGCGGGCTACGTCGGCTATCTGTTTCGAAACACGTGTTGTAATTTTACTAAAATACACAAAAATACCAACGATTCGTGTCGCCACATGCCTCAAGATAAATAAAGGTGTTCCGGGAGCATTTATCTGTAATGTAACATTTCAGATTCGACTTTGAGCATTACATTATAATACTCCATCTCTGACTGACGAGCATTTGCTTGTAATGTAAGGAGTGGAACTCTCTGCCTGCGTCTGAGTTTCCAAACGCTTACAACCCTAATCTCTTCAAAGTTAGACTGCACAGGCTCCTTCTGGGTAAGCTCGCTTCATCGTAGACTTTGTCTCTGTCATCTCTGACCTATACTAGAGTCAAGAGCAAACCCATCACAAATAAATAAAAAAATGTAACAATTGAAATTCGATTTTGAGCAGTTGCCTGGAGCTGAAGTCGTTTTCACAATGTCAAACGAGACGGTCGTTGTATTGAGCGCGACAATATTAATTCGATTTTGTTTTTTACGCACAAAAAACAGAAGAGACGATATTTGTGATACATATTATTTCAAAATGTATGTTCTAAAGCATTGGTTACAAGTAATTGTATCACCATGTTACAGATTGTATCATTACAGGTTGCGCACTTTAATGCTCGGTTCTCCACAGTTACAGATGAAATGCTCGGCTCTGTAACGTTACATTACAGGCGAATGCCCCCAGTGAAGGAGCTCCTTAAAACTCGCAAAAATCCTTCTAAATAGTTGAATCAGTATCTATATCTTCAAAATACTGTGTAGTTCCCTACAGTTAAAACGGCTTATCATTTATCATAGAACGAACTATATTAAACCTAAATGGTATCTACATCTGTAGGTTTTTCTTATTGACGTTGGTAAAATTGATTTCTATTTCATAAGCACCTGTACGGCACGGCGTACAGGGTGTGTACTGCTCACCCGGCACGAGTCGTGAGCACACTCCATTGGTCGGTTTGACGACGACAGCTCTGACGCTCCACGTTATTGGTTCGTCAGTCAATGCTCATCGACTATTGGGCTTACAAATTTCGTTCGCCCACCGTACATTAGCGAGACCACCCGCTGCATTCATCTGTGATCATGACTCGTGCTGGTTTCTGTGCAACACACTCTTTCCCATTCAGAAAATCGCTACAAATATTAATTACAGTAGTACCCAACTGATATGGCTTACCGATGTACACTTCTCGCCAAACTTTTTGGCCGCCCTGAAGTTGGCTTTCCGATGCGCAAGGCATGGCGCGGTGCTATTTTTGTATGAGATTTACTACTGCGCAGCTATTATAGCCAACTTCAGAACGGCCAAGTAGTTTGGCGAGAAGTGTACCTGCGTTTTCAAAGCGCGCGAAATGCTATTGAGTAATCGGCACGCTCCACGCAACGCGCTTCTTTTTCCTGTACCGCTATTGGTCGGCAGCCGCCGCCATGTTAGAACGCGCCGTGTGGCATGCACGTGACTTGCGAGTGAGACGGAACTAACAGCTGCAGTGTATTATGAACCTTATACTAGTGATATAAGGTTGATTGTAAGTTTGCTTTCTTTCATTCATCTTCGGGGCCCTACTTTCTTTTCTGTGCGAACGAAGATTCACGACGCGCCTTGTCAGTTGGGTAACACTGTAAAATAGCTTATCACTATTCCTAATTCCTATTGAATAAATAAATAGTATACAGGGTGATTTTTTTAAGTGTGCCTTCATGGCTAAATCCGAAACTATAAGGAATATCGAAAAACACTGAAAGGAGTGTCGAGCCCGATTTTTATGAAAACTAAAACTGCATCATTGGATTTTTGAAAAATCGTTATTTGAAATATCAGTTACGGTTTAGACAGAAATTTTAGAATTTATTTGTTAATAATCTACACTAAAATTATAAAGAGGTAAGATTTTTTTGTTTTGTTTGTTTGAAATGAATAGGCTTCGAAACTACTGGACCGATTTGAAAAATTCTTTCAGCAATGGATAGCTACATTATCAGGGAGTAACAGGCTATATTTTATCCCCGTACTCCCACGGGAACGGGAACTACCCCGGTGAAACCGCGTGACGTCCACTAGTATATAATAATAATACATTTTTATTCAGATACCACGGATCCATTGGGTTAGTAACAATAGTCTTAAGCCTATGTTAGTACTTAATAACTTCGCCAATGTACAGGTGACAAGCGACGGCACCAACGGGCTATCATGCCTATCGGCTATATAGCACGTAGAATACTGCTGGGGCTGCCCCGGAGTCTGTTTAGCAGAGAGGCCGATCTCTTACGCCGTACAGCATTGAAGTCGTCGGTACGTGCTTCAGCGAACATAGTTGACGCGCTACAGAACCGAGGCAGACGGAACAGCACTCTAAATGCGTTGTTATATTGGATCCGCAGAGCATTTTAGGCCTTCTTAAGAATGAGCTCTTTCCTTTAGTTTGCCATGTATTATTACTTCCCAGAATTTGAACCTTATTAGCTACACTTTCGGATGGTGTAATAATACAGGGTGTTTTTTTTTCAAAATTAACCGGTTCTATTCCTGGGTAGGAAAAACGATTTTTAAAAATCCAATGATACAGTTTTACTTTTCATCTAAATCGGGCTCGAAAGTCTTTTCAGTGTTTTTCGATATTCCTTACTAGCTGTGCCCGCGACTTCGTCCACGTGGAATAGTGTTTTTGGCTAGAATTTTTAATTATACAGGCTAATTATTTTACATATAAGACATTTTTGCATTCACATAAATTTTACATATTTCCATACAAACTTTCATCCTCTATTCCCTATTGTGATTTTACACCCTTGAGGGAAAAACTTTTACAAACTTTTAATATCATATTTATTTACGTCGAATCGACAGCCTAAAAAATAAATTTCAAGCTTTAAAAATGACGATACTTCCATACAACTTTTCATCCCGACCTTTCAACCCCTTACAACCCTTTTTTCGCATTAAAAAGTAGCCTATGTCCTTTCTCAGGCTCTAGACTATCTGTGAACTAAATTTCATTTAAATCGGTTCAATAGTTTTGGCGTGAAAGCGCGACACACAGACAGACAGAGTTACTTTCGCATTTATAATATTAAAGGATAGTTTCGGATTTGGCCCTGAAGGCACACATAAAAAAATCACCTTGTATTCCAAACTATTATCTTTACGATAATGAACACAAATATTACATGATTACAAGTAAGTATTACATACATAGTTACATATCATGTTATCATAGTGACATAAATACTTATATTATGAACCTACTTGTTGCAATATGTCAACAAAATGTCTACCAACATTATATACAGCAAATATAATTAAATCACTTATTCAAACATTACTATTTCAGTACCTATACTGCCGTCATAAGAAATAGGGCGTATCTACACAAAACGAAGTAACCGATTTCCGAAATTAAGAAATTAACTTAGTCGGAAATCGATTACGTGGCTTTTTTTTAAATACGTTAGTTTTACTTATACAGGCAGTATACGAAACCAAAATCTTCTAATATTGCACACAAGTTTATAGTTTACACTACAAAATAATCACAGAAACATTTGTCCATGTTACAACCACGATTATACTAGTTTATCTAACCACATGCATAGCGGGCGAGTTCTTTGATTAGTCATTAAGAGGGGACTCGGGTCGGTAACTCTTGGGCCTTCTTCCATACAAACGTATCCCGCTGTTTTCTTCGTGGATAATGCTGCTAGAGTAATGATTTTTTTTCCCAAAAAATCTAGATCAAATTAATTCGTGCCTCTATCATTTTTTTTTCCAAAACATAATTACTTAAAGAATTATGACAATTCAAAAACCCCGAAAAATATCTATACAAAGTAACATTTATTTACAATAAGTTAATAGGTACCAACAAATATTCAGGTGAGTCGGTTTCCTAATTTGAGGATACAACAGTGAGTTATAAAGGCTTCGTCGACGTATGATAGCCGTACCGATGTCATGTAAGTATGTAGCCCCACCAGTAGACCGCAAACAACAAAACTTGGCAAAATGGGGTTTCACTGATCCGCATGACACTAAGTGTGAGTGCGGTGCCCCCGTCCAAAATATGGCGCACTTGTTGGAGTGTCCCAAGTGCCCTTACACCTGCACCATTGAGGACCTGCCAGTCGATTCTGTCGACATCTCACCTTGTACACTATACAGATGGAGTGAACGATATGTGAGCTGCCATGCCACCTTGTTTGTATGGTTTGACAGCTTAACCAAGCCTTCACTTCGACATGTTTACAGAATCACACAAGTGCACTACGCGAGCTCGACAAATGGATGTGCGATTAACGCTTATGCGACAAAACTGTACTGCGACTCACCATAGTTCGAATGCACGCTTGTGCGACACACTGAAGATCGACAACACCCCGATTCAGAGTACCCCATTTTTTTTTTAAACCATTCGAACTATGGTGAGTCGCAGTACAGTTTTGTCGCATAAGCGTTAATCGCACATCCATTTGTCGAGCTCACGTAGTATACTCGAATCACACTGCTGATGCCGCTGTGAATGTGGTCACAAAATATTTAAGGGTCTCCGTCGACTCTAAAAGAAAAAATACACCGAGAGCCGATCGATGGTAATGGATCAGCTCACGAACTGAATCGGCCGACGTTGATACTCGATTAACGATTCATCGATTTGTGTAAACACCCTATAATATTTTTGGTATTGCCAGGTGGGGTCGCAGCTAAAACCTAGGAGGGGGGGGGGGGGGTTGATTTAATAATTATAAGATCATTAGTCATTCAGTACAAGAAAATTAGGGTTTATCGTACAATAATAAACAAGGAAAATAAACTACAAAATCTGGACCACGGAACCGCCCCCCTCGGACTGGGTCTGGATACTTCACTAGCATGTTGGCATCGCTGTTGTATCATCAAACTGAAAATGGTCTGAATTTTGTGACAAACACTAATTTTATAAATAATAATTTTCGAATTTCGTCTACTTACTATAATACTATCAACGAACAAGCAACAAAATTATCACATTGAAACCAATATTGTGCTAATCACTTAGATTCAGACTCAGACATCCAATTACATAAAAAAAAACAACACTTTTTTAAGTTTTATATCAATTTGGTATGATTATCAGGTCTCATGGTGTGACAGGATACAGGATACTGACCATATATTCATCATACTTGGGGAAGGTTATTACAATATTCATCATCATCATCGTCCTGCCCTCATCCCATGTTACTTGGGGTCGGCGCAACACGTTTTATAAGTTTATTACAATATTATGCTAGTAAAATCGATGTAATAACACCTTGGGGTTTCTAAGCAGGAAAATAAATAATTTCATAGTAACACACTGAACATATGAAATAATTTACTCAAGGATTATATATAAATAGTATATAATAGTTATAATATAACATATATATATAATAGTAATAATAGTTATAATATCTATAAGACATTGATATATAAAAAACCCAAGATGCACAGTCTCGAACAAATGCAACACTCGAAACTGTCGTCAAAAACTGACATGTATCAAGTGTCATGTGTGAGTTGTGTGTAGTATAGTATACTATAAACAAAACATTTTTTTGCAAATTCAACCTTACACGGATCGCTTAAAGTTGTTTTTACAAAGCAGTGCAGTATGGCGAGTGATGCGCAATTTTTTTTTGCAAATTCAACCTTACGCGGAACGCTTAAAGGTGTTTTTACAAAGCAGTGCAGTATGGCGAGCGATGCGAGACTATTTGAAACTAGCGCACAATTATACATTGTGCGCTTGTTTTTTGCGGACGTTTTTGAGATGCTGAGTGTGTATCTTGGGTTTTTTATATATCAATGCTATTAGACCTTTATTCGTACATAAAAGTCAGCAACAAAAGTCGAATAACAAATGTTAATTACAATTACTGAAAAAAAGAGAAAATTATAAAATCACATGAAATGCTAAAGAGCAAGTACAGACACCAGCTCATTAAGCTACAAAAATCTGTCAAATTTCTTTAATAGATTCAAAGCGATCAGGTTCAAAGTTAATTGGGAAAATTTGACAGTTTCGGGTAGCTTGATGTGCTGGTGTCTGTACATAATATGCAAAAATTACAGTGCTATTCGATTTTTCTTGCTGACCTTACCATACTTTTGCAAATTCCAGATAATTGCAAACTCCGGATAATTGCAAACTCCAGATAATTGCAAACTCCGGATAATTGCAAACTCCGGATAATTGAAAACTCCAGATAATTGGAAACTCTAGATAAATTCAAACTCCGTAAGCTTGTTATATTTTATGAGATAATAAACTCTCAACATATTGTAAACAGATCATATTAAAAACAATAAAACCCCATCCTAGTTCAAAAGTTTCCAATTTATCTGTGTCTTATTGAGAAAAATGGGCACCATTTCACACAATATACATATATAAACTACCTACAGCATTTTCAATAATTCGATGACACAAAAAATCCACAAAAAGAAAAAATCCTGAAGATTATAATTTATCATCAATGAGCTCAGTAATTGAGCAAAACATACCTGTTTTGTTGTTGTAAGGACAATAATTATTGTTGTTCCAGCAAAAAAATAGGTACGTTTCATACCTGCACGTAGATAGGCACAGGCATAATTCCTACAGGCCTACGGTCTAGGTGCACTCTGTTCCGCATCAGCTTCAGACTGTGCTCGGTGACCCTTATGCAGTGGCGGACTAGGAGACCTTCCAGCTTTAGACTGTGGTTTGCTAGGGCTCTGGAATCAAATGGAAATATTGTAAGATATTTGATGGCGTAATTATTGATTATATTTGTATTGCTACTGCTTATTTAGGAAGCACTGGATATTTTGTTTGAAGGTTAACCAATGGCAGTTGAAATTTTCAGATTGCTGCTATAACAAATGATATACCATACAAGAAACATGTTTTTTTTTTTCAGTTTATGGTACAGAACTTTTTGTGTGAGAGGCCGACTCGCACTTAACCAGTTTTTATACTATCATTTATTTATTAAATATACACTTTATTGTACACCAAAAGTATAAACAAAAAGGAAACTTAAAACCAAACACATACAATGGGCGGCCTTATCGCATTCTGCGATCTCTTCCAGACAACCTAGACTATCACATATATTTGTATTTTTTTTTAAATATTACATTCTACGGTGAAGGTGTGTATATGGTGGAGCTAAGTAAGTAGTTTGCTACGAATTTTTGAGTCCAAAAAGTGAAAAAAATATATATAAAAACAAAAAAATTCGCAAAACATCAGTTTTTTTAGCATTATATTAAACATATCAGCCTTTTCTAGGCATAAAGTTTATTGCCTTGTAAAGTATGTTTCTGAAATCAAATGTATGAGATTCAACCTTAAGCATCGTAAACAAGGTTAAATTACACACAAAATATTATCCAGCTAGACAGATCATTGTATTGTTTTTTTTTTTCAGGATGTTTAAATAATTTTTGTAGAATATGAGTTTTTTTTTCATACTTACTTGATACCTTTATCTGTGATCTCAGTACATCCACTCAGGTTCAGGAGCTTGAGTGATGTACTGTACTTGGCTAAGGTGAACAGGCACCTGTTAGTCACCTGTTTGTTACCTTCCAGATTGAGAGTTTTCAAGTGCTTGAACTTCTTCACAAATATCAGGATGGAGCTCTCAGAGATTGTGGCGCAGTAGGACAAGTCTACATCCTCTAGCAGACACTGGTGCAGTGCCAGCGCCTCCACAGCTCCCGTCGTCAACCATGTACATCGTGCCAATTTCAATGTTGTTAAGTTATTACAATATAAAATAACAGGCTGCAAACTTTTTGCAGATAGGCTTATACACTGACTAAGGTTCAAATGAACAAGTTTCTGGTTTCTCATCAACATCGGTATTAATTCGTTATCTTTTAAAGACAAGCAGCGACTCAAATTTAACACAGTCAACCTGTTACAAGTTACTGCAAGCACCTGAAATAAATATTTTATTTTGTCATTTCTATTGCTCACAGACGCGTTCAATTACGTTTTACGGATTACTTACACTAAATGTGTGAGGCGAGAATTCCTTGTTCACCAATTTCAACGATTTTAGCTTCGCAAAGTACATATTTATGATTTGTAAGCAGGTTCTCGAAACACATCGAAAATTAAAACAATCTTTGAGAGACAGATTGGGTAAAACCTGTGATACTAATATATCTTCCCAATATAAATCAAATAATTGTGTATTTCTCTTCATGTTTATTTGGAATTAATGTAATTTTTGTGAAAACTATATTTTGGATCGTCAGAAATCCATCAGTCCATCTGACAGACAATAACAAAAACCTGTAACTGTTTGAAAACAGTCTAGCATTAAATTTACTTTCTCCCTTTTTTTCCTTATAAGATAGAAAAAGACGTATGATCAGCAAGAAACGTGCATGCCCAAGATACAAAAATTACACTATTGTCACTGCTTTGTCAAATGTCATGTAATTACGTTTTGTTTTTGCAAAGGGTATAATTTTTAAACATTATCCTTTGCGCGATGATACGTTTAGAGGAAAAATGGGCGGTGAGACTTTGTATGTAAACAGTCATAATTCGAGGTTTGGCTCTCGCCTGTTTCCTCCTCCAATATTGGACCGATTTAAAAGATATTTCACAACCTGAATAAGAAGGATGTTTAGTGACCCTATGTTTTTCTTTTTTCATTAATAGTTGCCAAAGTACACTAGGGCTCTGTTGACAGCGATTTATCGGACAATTATGAGCAAAAAAGAAAAACAAAGGGACACCGTATGTATCCGTCTTATTCAGTTTATGAAATATTCGAGGAGAAAACAGGCAAGAGCCAAACCTCGAATTATGACTTTTTACATACAAAGTCTCGCCGCCCATGTTTCCTCCTAAGGCGTACGTCGAACGTTCAAGCCTGCGCTGCGCGGTGCAAGGAGCGGACATCTGCACCCACGTTGTTTTTTCTGGACACTCCCGAGGGTAGCCCGGCTTATCTCAGTCTTAGGGTTCCGTAGTCAACAAGCAGTATTTACACGTCTTCCGCCAGTAGGCTATTCAAATTTTGCCGCCCCTACCAACCTCTATAATTCGATAGCCTAACTCACAATTATATTATTTACTTACAAATTGAAAAGACCGGCAGCCCGAGATGAAGGCGAGACCGTTATTCAGCCGAGAGACTGCAATGAAGATTGCTCATATGTATCAAACGACGTTTTTCAATGCACTTACTAGAAAATAAATCATTAATTTATTAATGAGAAACATTTTATTTTGAGAGAAGGATCGCGAATTTTCTTTTAACTAAATAAGATACCAAGCACAAAAACCAAGCATTTGAAGCACTTGTGTCTTTGCCATTACGCGAGTGCCTCCCAGTTCACCACATCGACCCATAAATCAAATAATGACATAACATGGGCGCGAAATAACATAGTTTTACTGTACAATGTAATCAGGCACGATCAACAAGACACTGAAAGTGCACTAATTTCCCGTCATTAGGTGCTACCTTATCATTTACTTGATGCTATATCATTGAGGATGCGTTATGTGAACAGAATATATGTTGCACCTATACAGTAGCGTAGCTAGCATGGGTGACACCCGGGGCGGATTTTTGCATCCCACCTCGGATAAGTTATAGATATTTTCTTTTGATCATTCATACTTAAATGTACAATAAACCTAACTAACCTATCTTTATGGACTGATGCAAGAAAGTTCATAAACTGAGAGAGGAAAGAAAACAAGAGTGAGCGAAGCGAGCTAGAAGAGTCATGCAGCTCGACCACCGGAAAGGTTTTATTTTCTTTTGATCATCATCATCATATCAGCCGAAAGACGTAGAATGCTGGACATAGGCCTCCCCCAAGTATCGCTGCAACAACCGGTCCTGTGCGTTTCGCATCCGTCGGCATTCTTTTGATCATTCACACATAAACTTAATAAGTCATTTTGTTGAGTTATACTGAAAAGCTCGAGAGCAAAAATAGTGCAGAATGCAAGAGCGGGCGAAGCGAGCTCGAAATATTTACACCCCACCTCAAACAGGTTTCATTACGCCGCCCGTTTAAGGGTGACACCCAACCGTGACAAAAAGTTACGAACTGTCGATTGTCATCCCTAAATGCAGAAAACCTCAAGAACTAAAGAATTTTTTGCACCTCATGTCGGTAGGCTTTTACTGCCTTTTGATCATTCATACTTAAATAGTAGTATTTTGTCGATTTATGCAGAAAAGCTCACGAAGCCGTGAGAGTGTAGAATGCAAGAGCGAGCGAAGCGAGCTCAAAAAATTTTGCACCCACTTCCGACAGGTTTCATTGCGTTAAAAATTTAGGGGTGGCACCCGACAGTGACAAAAACCAGTCAACGAACGGTCGGGTGTCACTCCTAAACGAGTGTCACCCGGTGCGAATTGCCCGACGGTGTATATTCGGGCTGATGTATACTTATGTTCAAATAGCACGGTAAACTCTGCTTGCGCGATGCAGATGGCGTTGCGGTTCTTTATGTTGCGATGTAGATTTGCTCCGTTAGTTTTTCTTGTGGCGGCAGTGGCACCCAACTAGCAAAACAGTCTCAGAACCCGCACTTTATAAGAGGGGTAGACTAAAAGCACTCTTATAATTGTTTTGGAACATGCCGTCGATCCCATATTACTTTCAGACAAGCCGGTATAGCTTCTATAGAACGCTCAGTCTCATGACTAAGTCTCATATATGTATATAAGAGTATACTACTATGCTATTGTAAGCCACTTACTCCTACAATAGCATTTACTAAGACAAATCGCACTTAGAAAACTTGCTCTTATATGCATATTTTCTAAGTTCATTTGATTTTATGATAGACTGATAATGCTATTGTAAGAATGTCAGACTAATTTCAGCATTACATAATGTACATTTCAGCACTGTAAGTGCACTTCTGATCTTATTTGAAACTATTACAACATCAACAGCACTAGATAAGTATAATATTAGAGTGACATATTTACAATGCAAAAGATAAAACCAATATAAGAGTGTTTGATCTTAGATCAATTTTAGGAATACTAATTTTAAGAGTAAGATATTGCTGGCCATATTTTAATAGAAATTTTCTTTAATAGTAATAATGTATTACAGAAACTGGAAAAATAAATCTAAGCATTTAATTGTATTAAGTGTTGAGGTTAAGTAATTTTTTTTCTCCCTGTCGATTGAAGATTTTATGTAAAACTAGCTTCTACCAGCGGCTTCACCCGCTTGGTCCCTAGGGAACATATTCCCGGGATAAAAAGTAGCCTATGTCCTTTCTCAGGCTCTAGACTATCTGTGTACCTAATTTCATTTAAATCGGTTCAATAGTTTTGGCGTGAAAGCACGACAGACAGACAGAGTTACTTTCGCATTTATAATATTAGTAAGGATTGCGAGGAACCCTATTTTTTTTTCAATATGGAGTTACCTATTATCTTTAGTATTCCGAATGCCGAAATTAATAAGAATAAATAATCTTACAATAGTCTAATAATGGCGGCACAGTCAATACAAATTAATAAATAAAAAAACTGGCTAAGTGCGAGTCGGACTCGCGTGCAAAGGGTTTATTTTTTTTAACATGTTATTTTAACAGTACATACTTCTAATAGGTTTTTCTGTAATCTTTAGCTAAAGATCTATTATCTCCATTTTTATCAAAATTTTAGGCTCAGTAGTTTCGGAGATAAGGGGGGAATTGTCATTTTTCGTCTAATTTCTTGAATAACTTCAAAACCATTTATTTTAAAAGTATTAAAAAATATATAATTAAAACCCTCACAGTCACACGATATTGTTCAAAAACTTTTTTTTAAATTTTCTAATTTGACCCCCAAAAGTGACTACCCATACTAAAAATTTAATCATTTACGTAACACGTCCGTATTTGGGTCACAGAAGTCCATATGTGTACCAAATTTCATCAGAATCGGTCCAGCGAATCCGGAGAAAACTGGCTGTGACAGACGGACAGACAGACAGACACCCGAGTGATCCTATAAGGGTTCCGTTTTTTTTTCGGAACCCTAATAATTAAACAGGAATTATTCCAACTTTGTGAATCGTTATGTCTCAGAAACGGTGGCTCTTAGAAAAAAGTATCTAGCATATTAAAAACATTTGTTATAGATAATTATCTGATCTACAATTTTTATCTGAACAAATTTTATTATAAAACTTACCGTTTTGCTGGAAATCGCGAAAAACCCGTTTTTGTGACGTTTGACCCCGAGTATTTTTTTTCCAGGTTTCGATGAGGACTTTTAGATTTCATTTATGATAGTGTTTTGAACAATCCTACCAATTTTGAGCTAGGTGCGAATTATTGTACCCTTGGATGTCTAAACTGACCGGACTATTTCGACTTGATTCTTTTTGCGATATTGTTTTTATGTAAAAAAAAAAACATTTGACACAAATTTTGTAACAATATTTTTAACTTCATAAACAAAAAATCACATTTTTAAGTTACATAGGTATCTAATTATAATTTAGCTTACAAAATTTTAATTGAAAATTCTCTAATAAACTATAAAAATACGGTGTTATTGAATCAATCACCTTACAAAACATTTAAACTAAATAGTTCTTCCCTATTACTACTTGCACCCTGGAGCGGGGATAGGGTCACGTCGCCGACACAATACAATTTATCATTTGAAATTAATAAATTATCACTGCTATAATCTATATTGTTTGCTTGAAGGCGCTAATCTCAGGAACTGCTGGTCCGATTTGAAAAAATCTTTCATTGTTAGATAGCCCATTTATCGAGGAAGACTATATGCTATATCCGTATGGTTCTCCGCATGGTGTCGGCCGGTGCCGTATGGTGCCGTAAAAGAATAGTACCATCCCATCACTTCCCGTGAGTGTCGTAAGAGGCGACTAAGGGACTCGCCAGAGAATGGGCAGCAGCGTTCTCTGTGAAACTCAACACCATACACTGCGATCGCCAACCCGCCTACCAAGCGTGGCGATTATTTGGCAACGCCCCCCCCTTTGGAGGAGGCCTATGTCCAGCAGTGGAAGGCTTTCAGCTGACATGATGATGATGATGATGATACAACTAGCTGACCCGCGCAACTTCGTCTGCTCCGCTCCTATTTGTCTTAGCGTGATAATATATAGGCTATCTAACACTGAAAGAAATTTTCAAATCAGACCAGTATTTCCTGAGATTAGCGCGTTCAAGCAAACAAACAAAAATCTCTTCAGCTTTATATATCTACTAGTTGACCCGCGCAGCTTCGTCTGCTCCGCTCCTATTGGTCTTAGCGTGTTTAGTTCCTCGATATATTTATATCGAGGAACATTTTATGCTATATAACAAATTTTCAAATCGGACCAGTAGTTCCTGAGTGCTATTGTAGGAGTAAATGGCTTACAATAGCATAGTAGTATACTCTTATAAACATACTAGCTGACCCGCGCAACTTCGTCTGCGTCACAATTATCATTACTGCTCCGCTATTGGTCTTAGCGTGATGAGCCTTGTAGCCTTCCTCGATAAATGGGATATCCAACACTGAAAGAATTTTTCAAATCGGACCAGGAGTTCCTGACATTAGCACGTTTAAGCAAACAAACAAACAAACTCTTCTGCTTTATATATTAAGTGGTGTATTTCTTTTAAAGTTACATTTTTTTAAGTTCACTCAGACACAAAAAATTCACATGCGTAAAGTTGAAGGATTTTGCGCATGTGACATACGGACAAAGCTAGTTCTAGGAACAATGCAAAATGACGTCGCGATGCATAAAGAATTACAATTCATTTAATAAATGACAGCAATTTATGCAGCGTTATTAAAATTAATGTTAACTTGTCGGTACTCCATTAACCCAGGGATATACTCATTATAATCTATTGAGCAGCTTTTTTTATTTATTTATTTTTATTTGTGATGGGTTTGCTCTTGACTCCAGTCTAGGTCAGAGATGACAGAGACAAAGTCTACGATGGAGCTAACTTAGAAGGAGCCTGTAGAAGGGGGCCGGTGGGATGAGGTGTGGAGTTCTTGGGCACACTCACCGAAGTACAATCTGTAGAAGACAGACAAGCAGGCAACCTTACGGCGATGAGCCAAGCTATGTAGCTTGGCATCCACCAGTTTTACGTCACCGATGCGCCTCTTAGCTCTGCGTTCCAACGAGTCAAGCGCGGCAAGCTAATAGGTACTTAGCTGAGCCATCCCAAAGGTGGCTACAATGCAGCTTGTGAAAATACGCTTTAAATCAAGATTTTTGTTGTGCGGATTAGCAATTTTTCAGACCATCAAACAGCCTTAGTGTGCTTGCAAAACCCTTCTTCAGTTCTTCTTATCGTGTCGACGAATAATCATTTAAAGGGTTCCGTCCTCGAAGAGTAACCAACGGAGCCCTGTAACTAAGCCTACGCTGTTAGTCCGTCCGTCCGTCCATCCGTCTGTCAGCGGGCTGTATCACAAGAACCGTAATAGGTAGACAGTTGAAATTTTAACAGATTGTGTATTTCTATTTATAACAACAAATAATAAAGATTAAATTCAGAATTAAGGCTGCTCTCTCGAGAAATGCTTTAAACAGCGTGCAGATGAAGCAACTTTTCGTCGGCTTTTTTTTTTCTAATGTAATTTCTCAGTAAATACTGAGAAATTACATTAGAAAAAAAAATGTTAATTTGGTTTAGCCAGAATTTATGTATCACATAATAAGACCAAAAATCACCAAATCACCTCCAAATCGATGAGATGAAACCATTTTACTCCTTAATTTTTTAACAAAAGTAAAAAAAAAATATCTACTGCTTTGCAATACAAACGAAAATAATTTGGTTTTGTTACTTTTTTAAAATATGTGATATTTTTTTTTAATAAATTAAAAATGCGGGTAGCGGAGTGGCTCGTAGAGCAGATAACTCCGTTTATATGCACAAGGTCATTGTCATGTATACAAGCCTTAAAGGGAAATACAAGAAACGTATTTTATCGATTTATGGTATGGACGGAACCCTTAACCCGTACTTGGCCGGTTTTTATACTGTTTGGGCCAGTAGTTGGACACGTTTATTGCTTCGTTAGAGGCGTTGTCAAGTCATCTAGGGTGCAAGTGACTGGACATTAAGGACACTCCGGAAAATGGGACCAGACTCGCACCAGGCGCTCGCACTACTTGCGAAATATTCATGAAAAACTGGCAAAGTGCGAGTTGGACTCGCGTGCAAAGGGTTCCGAACCAATTTCTTTCTTGTAACATGTTGTTTTAACACTATAGATTTCTTATAGATTTTTCTGTAATCTATAGGTTAAGATTTATTCGCATTTATTTCAAGATTATAGGCTCAATAGTTTCGGAGATAAGGGGGGAATGGTTATTTTTGGTCTAAATTCTTGAATAACTTAATCACTTACTGGGACAGGCACGCAGTGGTGGTCACGATGAGGAAGTGATGATGACGTCAAGCTGAAGTAGTTGCACGAAGGCTGCGCTGACGTTCAATGTCGAGGGTCACCAGTATGGGGGGTATGTATGCGGTACAGAGAGTAAAGTCCCGCACACCTCCATTGTAAAGGGAGGATCCTCTGACCAGACAGTTTTGTCTGGCGGGCAATTGCCCGATAGTTGATATTTGGGCTAATGTAAATGTTCAAATCGCACGGTAAACTCTGATTGCACGATGCAGGATTTCGACGTAGTAGTTCGCTGCTAGTTGGATAGATGGCGTCGCGGTTCTTTTAGTTGCGATGTTGATTTGCTCCGTTGGTTTTTCTTGGGGCGACTACAAGCCCTTTCATTTGATATGTCACACGATACAGTTTGAGACTTTTTTTAAAAAAAATTCTAGTTTGACCCCAAAAATGTGGGGACCCGATACTCAAAATTTTTATTTACGTAACGCGTCCGTGTTTGTGTCAAAGAAATCCAAATAAACTAAAAAACTAGAAAATTTCAAGAAAAAGTTATTCAAACTGTTTCGTGTGAAATATCAAATGAAAGGGCTGTGAGGGTTTCAATTATATATTTTTTTTTAATTTAAAATAAATAGTTTTGAAGTTATTCAAGAATTTAGATAAAAAATGACTTTTTTCTCTGAAACTACTGAAACGACTGCCTTAAATCTTGAAAATATTGCAGATAATAGTTCTTTGCCTACAGATTACAGGAAAACCAATAAGAAGTATGTATTGTTAAAACAACATGTTATAAAAATGAAATTCGGACCCTTCGCAAGCGAGTCCGACTCGCACTTAGCCAGTTTTTTTTAAGGATGGGAAATCATCAAATGCTTCTTCCCGCACTGGGCGGAGCAGGAGTGTCGCCTCTTACTGACTTAAACCCATTCGTGTTCCTCCTAATGCCCGCCGCGTTCCAGGGCCGCGGTGGCTGTTTCGAACAAATTCCGCAACCGGATGGCACTACTAGAGAGTAAATTAAGGAATGATGTATTCATGATGCCTACGCCAGAAATTATATTATCTAGGTATTTATTGGTAGTAAAGGGCTAGAACGAATAAAGAAAGGATGGATGGAATTTAAAGAAGACTAGCTGACCCGCGCAACTTCGTCCGCGTCACAATTTTCATTACTGCTCCGCTCCTTTTGGTCTTAGCGTGATGATATATAGCCTATAGCCTTCCTCGATAAATGGGCTATCTAACACTGAAAGAATTTTTCAAATCGGACCAGTAGTTCCTGAGATTAGCGCGTTCAAGCAAACAAACAAACAAACAAACTTTTCAGCTTTATATATTAGTATAGATAAGGCTAAAGAGTAAAGCTATTGGAAGTAGACATGGTGCACGATACAAAATAGAACCACTATATTTTTTTAAACTAAATGACGACGTTCAAAAGTGTCTTTTAATGGTCTTATTGAAATAAATGAATGGAATTGGCGTTGACAAGTTGAGATATTTTCAAGAGGTTGATGAAGAGCCTATGCAACGGTTGCGGAGTGGAGCAGCACTATAATAGCGGTGAACACTACGTAAGTAATATACCTACTGGTATTTTGCTGAATCTGGGGGGCTACTCTCTAAGCCCGAAGTCCGTAGTTTCGGGCTTAGTTGCGGGCGTATTCTACTCCGTATCACCAACCGACTTAGGGTAAACTTGCCTAATTCGTACTTACGCCAAATTCGTACTCCACTTAAAACTCGGCTTTGGTAACAGCTATCACCGCCTCTAGTGTCAAAAAATAGAAATAACAGTCGGCCATTTCACCACCTGACAGATAACACCTGTGAAGCTGCTCTCGACAAAAATATTGAAAAAGTAAGTTTTTTTCAACTATAATTGTAATATTTTTACACATTTCGTAAGAGTTTTATTCAAATAAGGTCGTGTATAACTTATTTTACGATTTGATACGTATTAATGTGTATCTTTGCGATTTCATCTGACGTGATATCATACTCATAACTGTTGTCAATTTTTTTGGCGGTAAATTTAAAATTTGTTTGGCTCTTGCTCCTATTTCGTACTCGAGTTAAATTCTTAAAACGTACTGGTACGATTTAGGAAAACTATTTATGAATCTGAATTTGATAATTTACCCATTCTTAAACTGTTTATGACAAGTTGTTTTATTAGATTTTTTATTGGAAAAATAACCACAGAAGTTATTTATAAGTTATAATATATTAAACATAATTATTTTCTATTTTAGAACACCATGATAAAAAGAAAATATTATTCATGGAGTAAAGATGATATGGAAGAAGCGATTAGAAAATATAACAATGGGGACTTAAAATTCAACGAAGTTTGTCGTGTATTTAAAATACCGAAACCGACATTTAGACGACATTTAAAAGGCTTGAATACACGTAAAAGAATTGGACGTCCGAGTGATTTAACGGAGGAAATGGAAGCAGAACTAGTCAGACATGTTCTTTTGTTGGAGTCTAGATTTTTCGGCTTGACCATTACCGATTTACGGCGCTTAGCTTATCAGTTAGCAGAAAAATACGGACTGAAACACAGATTCAATAATGAATCGCAACTAGCTGGTTGGAAATGGTATTATACATTTATGAAGAATCATCCAGAAATATCCTTACGAACCCCAGAACCCACGTCTATGGCTCGCTGTAAAGGATTCAACAAAGAAACGGTGATGGCGTTCTTCGACAAATATGAGTCCATCTTAGACGAAGGTCAGTTTACAGCCGAAAAAATTTATAATATGGATGAGACAGGTTTGAGCACAGTTCATAAGCCTTCAAAAATTTTGGCTCAAAAAGGGAAACACCAGGTTGGAGCTGTCACTAGCGGTGAACGTGGTGTTAACACAACATGCATTTGTTGTATGAACGCAGCTGGAGAATTTGTGCCTCCCATGCTTATATTTAAACGTAAAAGGATGACAGAGAGCTTGATGCGTGGAGGGCCACCAAATACTTTGTATGATTGTTCAGAAAGCGGATGGATTGTCAGCACCTTATTTACCAAATGGCTTAAACATTTTATAAAATGTCTAAGGCTGCAAAAATCACAAGAAAATCAAATTCTTCTCATCCTAGATGGCCATTCGACGCACACGAAGAACATTGATGCAATAAATCTCGCTAGGGACTATGGAATTATTATGTTATCTCTTCCAGCCCATACCACACACAAGTTGCAACCATTAGATAGGTCATTTTTTAAAACTCTAAAACAGAATTTTAACGCTGCTTGCGTATCATGGATGCGAAACCACCCTGGATCTGTCATAAAACAAACAAATATTGCAGAAATTTTGAAAGAGGCTTATCTTCGAGCAGTTTGTATGGAAACAGGTATACATGGCTTCGAATGTTGCGGTTTATGGCCTTGCAATCGCTATAAGATCAGGGATGAGGAATATGTCGTACTTGAAGAAGCTAATCTAAGTCTTCCAGAATCTCCCCGCTCTGAATTGGCTGAAGTCTCCCAGAATTTAACAACTGAAATACAACAAGAACAAACAAAGGCTTTCACGGGTGTGCCACAATCTAACGAGATTTCTGTGCAAGAACAGACTGAGGAAGCTATGTCCCCAAATCTTCCTGGGGTATCGAGAATCCACCCTTTGGAACATGAAGATCAATGTCTAGAAGAGAAAAAGAAAGAATGTTCTTCAGATACAAAAGTAGAGGATTTTACAGCACAGTCAGTTAGAACGACGCTGGAAACTATATCTCCATTACGTGCTATTCCTGGAAATTCGAGGCCAATGAAAAGAAAAACTACAGGTGCTATTGTTATTACAGAGAGTCCTTATAAAAAAGAGCTTGAGGGTAAAATAGAAGAGTCGAAGAAGAAGAATGTATCAAAGAATCTATGTGCTATGAAAAGTAAAACTACTAAGACATCACAAAAGGAAAATAAGAAAAAGAAACAAGAACAAGATGAAAGTGGCAGTTGGTACTGCACATTATGTCAAGAAGACATAAAAGAAACCATGATCCAGTGCACACAATGTGAGACGTGGGTACATGAACTTTGTGCAGGTACCAATAAAAAAACCAAAGATTATAACTGCGATGATTGCCGAGAATTGGCGAAGACCATCCGTCGAATTTGTTAAGAATTACTACTTGTTTTAATAACACATTGTTGATTATGATGCTGATTCTCAATACTGTATACCAATGAATAGATCTCAAAGTACGAATTAAGGATATAGCAGTACGATTTGGGATGAATGGTCTTAAATCGTACTTTTTTAGTTTTTTTTTAAATTGTTTATTTTTTAGAAGTTTATAAGGTTTATGTTAAATTTGATTATAGAACCAATAAAGCATTTAGCAAACAAAAATTACTTTTAATTAAAACTAATTTATCTTTCCTAATTTTCTAAATATGATGGTTTTCTCTTAAGGGGTACGAATTAGGCAAGTTTACCCTACGTTTAGTCCCGAACCCGATCTAAAATGAATGATAACACGATTTCACAGTAACTGTCAAATCGTGTTATCATTAGTTCTCATTGGTTAGATGATACGGAGTGGTTTTTTTTTTTTAATTAGATAGGCATGCGTTTGACCACTATCTCACCTGATGGTAAGCGATGATGCGGTCGAAGATGGAGCACGTTTGCCTAGAAGCAACCTATTCACTTTTGTCTTAAAGACTCCCAGGTTGCCCGCAACTAAGTTTTTAATTCGTGCTAAGTATCAAACGGTTCGATTTGCGAGCCAAGGCAAATTATAGGGTTCCGTGCCAAAGTTGCTAATGGGACCCTATTATTTAAGCCTTCGCGTACGATTTTGATTCATGCGAACCCAGTCGATTTTTAGGGTTCCGTACCAAGTTTGCTAACGGAACCCTTTTTTTTATAGTAACAGTCAAATCGTGTTGTCATTAATTCTTAGTGGTTAGGTGATACGCAGTAGAACTAAACTCAAAACTACGGACTTCGGGCTTATAGAGTAGCCCACCTGGTTTGACAGGGAGCCGAATGAGCCGATTCTAATGTATGTAGTTGGGAAAAAGCTAGGCAGATGTTGACTATTCCTTCACACTTTACGACACCTAACTTATTTTGTCTGCGATTATACTTACTATAAACAAGTGCACGTATGTATAGGTACATATACGATTTAGCGTAATTTATATACTAAGAACGATCTCGAGAGCCAACCTTTTGTTCCGTGTCGCTTCAGTGAAACGTGTGTCCAACCGTAAGTATCGTAATATATGTAATTTTGGTGTTTACTGAGTAATAATAACTTGTTTATGTATTGTTCTGTAGCCTTAGATTTTAAAAGAATAAGCAGTGGCGTCATATTTATATAAACCTACCTTAATAAGCGCTAAATTTTAAAATTAATTTTAAAAGGTTCGATCGACTTAGTTTCAGGAATGGAGTTTTAGATTTTGTCCAAGCGTGATACTTGTTCTTAATAATAATCCTCCTAGTCATAATAAATAAATATATTTAAACGAGTGTTTTTCTCATTGCTAAGCTCGTTTTTGCCCACTATCTGACCTGATATGGTCCGATGGGAAGAAATGATGGGGTCGACTTGGAGCACTCTTGGACGCTTGCAAAAACAAATCATTTTCATTTGATTATTTTATTAGTTGAGAATTAATGTAAGAAAGTGATTATAGTGTCCAATCGTAAAGATTTTTATGGAGAAGAACGGTCAACGGACAAGAGATTCTATAGTTTCTATTTTCAAATAAAAGTTTTACAATATTTGGGATACTTACCTAAATCTAAATTAATAATGTGTGAGGATGATGCATGTTCAATAAAATTACTTATAATATAAGTATTACCAACACAGGTAAATAAATTAATTTGATATGTAGGAACATGGTACTCACATACTTATCTACAAATTGCCTCGAAGTTACCATGAATAGGTTACTTCGAGGCAATTTGTAGATAAGTTTAACTATTGACTATAAGCACTCCCAGGTTCCAACTATGTATCAGCAAGTCTAAAAAAGCCACTTTAGCAGAATCAGAAAGCACATCACGATACCCGTCACTGTCAAATTTTCCCAATCAACTTTGAACGTTATTATTATTATTTATTTAATTTCAATTACTCTCTGCACTTGAGCAACGACTTGACTCTAATGCGTGACCGATAAAAATGAAATGAGTATATTAATTAAATATTAATTTTCGTAGGGATCTCTATCGAAAATGAATTATTGCGTATGTTACTTCTTTAGCTTTCTACTGGAGAAATGGTTAAAATCGGTCCAGTAGTTTTTGAGATTATTCGTTATAAACATACAGAAATACAAATCTTTCTTCTTTATAACATTATTGTAGATCATAGATATAATATTTCAAGGCAGCCCATTGTGTCACCTTAAGTAATGTTTTCTTCTTCCATCTTTCTGTAACTTATATGGTGAACAAAATTAAGGGTGTTCTATAATATGCTATTATCCTAACGACAGATGCCACAGTGGGTGTACCTAGTGTGCGCGCTGGTGGCGTGCGCGTGCGCACTCCTGTACCTGCTGGAGCGGCGCGAGCGCAACAAGTTCCGCGGCCTGCCCTGCTACCCGCTGCTGCCCTTCATCGGCAACATCCACCAGGTGCTAGGGGATGGCAGGCGTGAGTATAGCGTAGAGAGACTGCATGTCTAATGCCCTCGTGTAGTTTTCAACGCACTTACTCGATCGCGTCCTATATCGTTTCTCCCGGACTCGTCAAGGCATCATTGACTCGGCGTTTTGTTGGTGTTCATCACTGTTGATTCTGGCTATCAGGAGTTGCAGTGAATGGGAATGTGTGGCGGGCTTGTCCGAAAAAAAAAAAGTCATAAACATGTCGGGGATGAATTGGCGTGAAGCAGCACAGCTACGAGAGAAATGGAAGAAAAGGGAAGGTCTTTGCTGACAAAAAGGGCACTGTCCCAACGCGAAATGCAAGATTCGTTTAAAGAATGTAAAAGGATTTTCCAACAAAAAAAGCCCAGTTTAAATAATCACAAAATTACGCGAAAATGTCGTCCACATGGTTTTCTAATCTTATTTATTTGATCCACAGATTTGTTCAAACATTTAGACAGGATAGGAGAAATATGTGAGAACTCCACGTTACCTTTCGTGCTGTGGCTGGGACCCTGCTCTATTTTGGGTGAGTCTATGAGTTACATTTTACCGGAATATGCAGGCTGATTGCTGAGTGCGTTCCTTCAAATGGTATTTTTTTTTTTACTATTGATAGGCACGCGTTTGACCACTATCTCACCTGATGGTAAGCGATGATGTTGTCGAAGATGGAGCACGCTTGCCTAGAAGTAACCTATTCACTCTTGACTTAAAGACTCCCAGGTTGTAGCTATCAGGAAACACAGACTCCGGCAGGGAATTCCACTCCTTAGCTGTACGCACTATGAATGTGTTCCCAAAACGTTTTGTGCGCGTGGGTGGGATGTCCACCATGTACCGGTGGCGCATCGCCGTTCGTCTTGTGGTCCGATGATGGAACGGGCTTGGTGGAATTAAATTATGCAATTCCGTCGCACATTCCCTAAAAATGCAACCGGTAGAAAACCGACAGGCTAGCAACTCGCCGTCGATGCTCAAGACTTTGGAGCTTCGTAGCGACGAGCCTATCATTGCCGATGATCCTCTTGTATGTTGTAGAGCTAATTCAAATATTGTGGTGAGAAAATAAATGATTATTATTAATTAAAAAACAGCCTCCATGGTCGAGTAGTTTAGGCTTTTGCCTAAACCGGTGCTTGTGGGTTCGATTCCCACGGGAAGCATACTTTGTAAAGTTGTTTCCAGTTTGGCTAGGACATTGCAGGCTTGAAACACCTGATTGTCTGATAAAAAGATTTCGTGCTTCGGAAGGCACGTATGAGCCGATGGTCCCGACCGCCATAAGGCGGTTGTCAAATGAACCATGTCAGAGGCCCTTAGAGAGGTAGTTTAGAAACTCTGACACTACGGGTGTGTGGGGTCGTAAGACCTTACTGCCCACACGATAAATAGTAGTAGTAGTAGAGCTAATTTACAACGATTTTGACAGTGGTTTTATTTTTAAAGATGGGATATCATCAAATGACTGCTCCCGCTCTAGGCAGAGTGAAAAAAAGCGTCAGACTCTTACTGACTAAAACCCATCCGTGTTTCTCCTAATGCCCTTTGCGTTCCAGAGCCGCGGTGACTCTTTCGAATAAATTCCGCAACAAATGGTACGTATGTATTTACAACGATTTTGACCCAGGTAACTTGGGAACAAATTGGGCTTTGATCTGATCGAATAATCAAACTTTTTAAGTTTTTTAGGGTTCCGAACAAAAAACGGAACCCTTATAGGATCACTCGGGTGTCTGTCTGTCTGTTCGTCTGTCACAGCCAGTTTTCTCCGGATCTACTGGACCGATTCTGTAGCAATTTGGTACACATATGGACTTCTGTGACCCAAACACGGAGGTGTTACGTAAATTATTAAATTTTTAGTATGGGGGTCACTTTTGGGGCTCAAACTAGAAAATTAAAACAAAAAGTTTTTTGAATAATATCGTGTGACATATCAAATGAAAGGGATTACTGTGAGGGTTCTAATTATATTTTTTTTTTCATATTTTTGAACTTATTCAAGAAATTAGACGAAAAATTAATTACTAAGCTAAAATTAAAAAAAAAATGGAGATAATAGACCTTTACATACCTATAGGAAGTCTATAGTGTTAACATGTTAGTTGAAAAAAATTAAATTCGTTCGGAACCCTTTGCACGCGAGTCCGACTCGCTCCTGACCGGTTTTTTTGGTTACCCGACGACTAAAAAGCTCTCCACTGCGGAGGACTGAAACTTTTTTGAAAGATCATGAACGAGTAAATCCCTCCCTCGCATAATATTAAAAAAAAACTCTCCTAAAATTGCATCGTAAAGTTCAAGCTAAGAAAAGTCTTATTTTTGTATAAACAAGTTTTTATCGGGCTCAAAATCATTGAATTTCAACATGAAGCATCATTTGAAGGAACGCGCACAATTACAGTGCAAAACATGTCAGATCATAATCCTATATTTTTTAATAAGACTACCTAAATGCACCATGTTTTTAATACAAAATAAAATATTTTTATTCTTGTTAAGTTTCCGTACCTAAGGGCTAACGGGACCCTATTACTAAGCCTCCGCTGTCCGCCTGTCTGTCAGCGGGCGGTATCTCAAGCACCGTATTAGTAGATAGTTGAAATTTCTGTTGCCACTAACAACAAATAATAAAAATAACGCAAGGGGGCTTTCGCCCGCGACTTCGTACGCGCATACCCCGTTTTTTCCCGTTCCCGTAGGAATTTCGGGCAATCTTCTCTTAGTGCTCCCGTATACTCCCCAAGGAAAATACATGCGAAATTTCAGCTTCCTACGACCAGTAGTTTCGGTTGTGCTTTGTCTGTCAGTTACTCAATCAGTCAGTTACGGAAGATTTTTATATATATTGATTGATTGATGATTAAATCTTGCACGATGGTACGGAACCCTTCATGCGTCAGTCCGACTCGCACTTGGCCGGTGTTTAAAGCTTTAATTGGCTAACTGATAAGATTTCTTATTCTTATCAGTTAGCCAATTAACGGGTGAATAAAACTTCAATGGTATAAATGCAGTTATGCACATAACGAGATATTTCGCTTCCTGCAGTGACTCAAGACCCTGATGACGTGAAGACGATCACGAATGCGTTAATTGAGAAGCCATACTACTACGGCTTTGGGAGGATCTGGCTTGGAGATGGACTGGTTACGGCACCTGGTGAGCATGATGATTCAATACAACATGTATTAGACTAACGAAATACCTCTTAAAATTTATTTATAATGATGAGTAAATCGAGTACTAGGATGGGACGAAACACTATATCGGGGAAAAAAAAAGCAGCTGTTTAGTACATTTTGTCGAGCTATGCGCATGTTAATGTATGGGGCAGTCGATTTTTTTTCGCGATTTCATTGTTGGTCCCATAGTGGAAGTTGATAAGTACAATGACCCCTTAAGAGGTATTGCGTATATTTTGTTACACGTTGTATAAAGTGGAATTGTGGTAAAAGTCAATAGCCTTTTATTAGGTAGGCAGGTCTGTAGAACTTTGCAGTCCCGAATCGCCGCGAGCAGTAGCGTATCTATCATGGGTGACACCCGGGGCGGATGGTGTGGGGTCACCCCACAAATGGTAGCCGCAAGCCTTGGGGAGAGGGGTCCCATGGCTTCCGACTACCAGAACGAAAGGCGCAACCCATAATTATTGGGCCCCCCAAATAATTATGGGTTGCGCCTTTCGAGCTTGATCTTTCCGGTGGGGGGGAGGTGTTCCATTTGTGCTGAATGTTTTTTTTTTCAGGAATGTTTTTACATCACACTTGCAAATAAAATCTCGAAAAATTTTAGCACCTCATCTCGAAAGGGTTTTATTGTCTTTTGATCATTTATACATATTTAAATAGAAGTCTTTTGTTGATTAATATGGAAAAGCCCATGAATTTAGAGATTGCAGAATGCAAGAACGAGCAAAACGAGCTCAAACATTTTTGCACCCCACTCTTGACAGGTTTAATTGCGTCAAATGTTTAGGGGTGACACCCGACAGTGACAAAACCAGTCAATGAACGGTCGGGTGTCACTCCTTAACGGGTGTCACCCGGTGCGGCCTAGGCCTCCCCGCGCATGTCGCCACAACAACAGGTCCTATGCGTCTCGCATCCATCGGCTACCCGCGACCTTCACCAGGTGATCGGTCCACCTTGTGGGAGGCCTCCCAACGGTGCTTCTTCCGGTACGCGGTCGCCACTCCAGAACTTTTCGGCCCCATCGACCATCTGTTATGCGAGCAATGTGCCCTGTCTATCGGCCCTGCAAATACAACGTGTAATAGAATACACGCAATACCTCTTAAGGGGTCATTGTACCGATAATTATGAACAACTTTTACTATGGGACCAATCCCGAAACCGCGAAAAAAAATACAACTGTTGAGTACGTTTTGTCGAGTTATGCGCACATAAATGTATGGGGTAGTCCATTTTTTTTTCACGATTTCAGTGTTGGTCCCATAGTGAAAGTTGTTCATAATGATGAGTTCAATGACCCCTTAAGAGGTATTGCGTTTATTCTGTCACAGGTTGTATATTGTTCCACTTTTTAAAAGTTACGATATATAGTTGTCTTGAATTTCCAACAGGTTACGTTTGGAAGCACAATATCAAGAAGCTAGCTGGAACATTCACCAGCTCGGTGGTTGGCGGGTACCTGGGCGTGTTCAATGCGCAGGCGCACAAGCTGGTGCACAGCCTGAAGACTGAAGTGGGGAAGGAGCCGTTTGATGTCATACATAAGTACCTGGCTTATACCACGTTGGAGACTATTTGCCGTAAGTTTTAAAATACGTAGGTACTGCTAGTTAATTCGTGTTTCAAGTTATTCGTTATATTCATATCCCATCACAACGATACAAGTAACCGTTGAAAAATGTCTCACAAGGAGAAGATAACAGCAGCAGCTTCATAACACTACCGTAATTAAATATTGCTATGTAATCTATATCTTTATCTATACTAATACATAAAGCTGAAGAGTTTGTTTGTTTGTTTGTTTGCTTGCTTGAACGCGCTAATCTCAGGAACTACTGGTCCGATTTGAAAAATTCTTTCAGTGTTAGATAGCCCATTTATCGAGGAAGGCTATAGGCTATATATCATCACGCTAAGACCAATAGGAGCGGAGCAGTAAGTAAAATTGTGACGCAGACGAAGTTGCGCGGGTCAGCTAGTATCAACAAATAGCACACAAAGTTTCAAGAAACTACAAGAAACTGTTGAAGTTTTGTCTCATATGGAGACCATTCTAGCAGCAGCTTCATTATTTCACCATGATTATTTATATTGCTATGAAATGTCAACAAAAATCACAAAAGTTTCAAGACATATAAGAAACCGTTGAAGATATGTCTTACATGGAGATGATGCCAGCAGCAGCTACATCACATCACCATGACTTAGCCCGCAAAGTTTCAAGACGATACATGTAACTGTTGAAGAGTTGTCTCACATGGAGATAAAAAACTGGCCAAGTGCGAGTCGGACTCGCGTGCTAAGGGTTTCGAACCAATTTAATTTGTTTAATATGTTATTTTAATACTACAGGCTTCTGATAGGTTTTCCTGTAATCTTTAGGTATAGAAGAATTATCTGCATTTTTTTCAAAATTTTAGGCTCAGTAGTTTCGGAGATAAGGGGGGGAATGGTCATTTTTGGTCTAATTTCTTTAATAACTTCAAGACCATTTATTTTAAAATTTTGAAAAATATATGGTTAAAACCCTTTCATTTGATATGTCACACGATACAGTTTGAAAAACTTTATTTTTAAATTTTCTAGTTTGACCTCCAAAAGTGACCCCCGTACTCTTAATTTAATAATTTACATAACGCGTCCGTGTTTGGGTCACAGAAGTCCATATGTGTACCAAATTTCAACAGAATCGGTCTAGTAGATACGGAGAAAACTAGCTGTGACAGACGGACAGACAGGCAGACAGACACCCGAGTGATCCTATATTATAGGTTCCTATAATATCATCCTATATTATAGAAACCCAACCCTTTAAGGACCCTACCGGACTCAGGACCCTTTAAGGGTTCCGTTTTTACGGATGTTCGGAACTAAAAACTATTATACTAGAAAGGTTTTAGTAGTTAAATAACGGTAAATAATCTTGATGCGACTTTTTACGGTACGCCGTATGGTGTCGTCCGGTGCCGTAAGAATAATACCATAACATCTCTTCCCGTGGGTGTCGTAAGAGGCGACTAAGGGACTCACCAGAGAATGGGCAGCAGCGTTCTCTGTAAAACGCAACACCAAACACTGCGATCGCCAACCCGCCTGCCAAGCGTGGCGATTATGGCAAACCCCCCCCCCCCCCCCCTTTGGGGGAGGCCTATGTCTAGCAGTGGACGTCTTCCGGCTGTTATGATGATGATATGATGACGAATTTTGACAAATAAAGTGCTGCTAAAACTAATGGTTCAATTGATATAGTGATCGTTATTGTTGTATTTACATTGATATTTAGTTGCATTTTAATTAAAAACTGAGTTTTTAAAGGAAAAGATACATCAAGATTATTTACCTTTATTTGACTACCTAAACCGTAGTATAGGAAGTTATTTTTATTTTATAATTTTAGCTATACTGGGTGTTTCAGAAATTCGTGGTCATATACTGAAGGAAAACCGTTAAATATTGACTAATTTTCCTATACCAAACACGTTACCTCACTTAAAGGCAGATAGGTATTGGCAGTCTCAATAAGGTAACGTTGTGCTGACTAATAAAACACGGAAATTTGTGTTGTATAACAATGGGAATTACTTAAGGTTTTGAGTCAACCAATTTTTACAAATGGTATTTTTTTTTGTTAAAATTAAGTTTGTCAGCCGTATGGTGTCGGCCGGTGCCGTATGGTGCCGTAAAAGAATAATACTATCCCATCACTTCCCGTGGGTGTCGTAAGAGCTAGGCGACTAAGGGACTCGCCAGAGAATGGGCAGCAGTGTTCTCTGTAAAATTCAATACCATACACTGCTATCGTCAACCCGCCTGCCAAGCGTGGCGATTATGGCAAACCCATGTATTTACCTATGTTATTCCGCGTTGTGGTAGCTGTAAATATGTTTTCACATTTAATTTAATCCTCCGTGAGTAATTTATTTTTTCCAGATGGTTCGGCTTCTAACTCCCAAAATCGTTTCAATAGGTTATCATCAACCCAGTCAGATACAGCCAGCTGACGTTTTGTTTTCTGCAAGATATTGGGTTGGCTTTATTCTGACCCTATTTTCATTCGGGAGGAAATAACTGAAAAAATTTTTTTTTTCGACGTGTTTGTGAGGCTGCCGCTGCTTAACCCACCCACTGTATCGCGGCTGACGATCACAGAACTCCATAATAAAGCTCACTTACAAGTTATCGTCCGGGAGGAACTTGGTCATGGAAATCTGTTGCCGGCTCGCGGACCATAGCATCACAGTCGACTGGACAGAATGGAGGAAAAAAACGTATTGCGTTAACCCCAAGTAACATGGGAAAAAGGCAGGAAGATGAGGATCGGTTGGTTTATCTACTTATTTGAGTAGATATTAATGCACTTGACTATCGAATTAGGGTAACCTGTTAAGATAGTTTTAAGGTGTTAAATAAATATTTTCAACAGAAACAGCCCTCGGCGTATCCAAGATATCCGAGAGTATAGTGACAACGGAGTACTATGAGGCCTTTAACCGCAGCCTGGAGCTGATCATGAGCCGCGCGCTCAACGTGCTGATACACCCCGACGCCATCTACCGGCTGACTGCCGCGCATCGCGAGATGGCCAAGTGCGTCGCCGTGCTGCATCATGTGTCTGATACCGTGAGTAGACTCGGCAACTGCTGCACCCCAAGCCATCTACCGAAAAACTGCCGCGTACCGCGAGATGGCCGAGTGCGTCGCCGTGCTAAATCATGTGTCTGATACCGTGAGTAGACTCGGCTACTGCTGCACCCCGACGCCATCTATCGGCTGACTGTCGCGTACCGCGAGATGGCCCAGTGCGTTGCCGTGCTGCATCATGTGTCTTATACCGTGAGTAGACTCGGCAACTGCTGCATCGTGTGTCTGATACCGTGAGTAGACTCGGCAACTGCTGCATCATGTGCCTGATACCGTGAGTAGACTCGGCAACTGCTGTGCCCCACGCCATCTACCGGCTCACGGCCGCACACCGCGAGATGGCCCAGTGCGTCGCCGTGCTGCAACATGTGTCTGATACCGTGAGTAGACTCGGCAACTGCTGCATCATGTGTCTGATACCGTGAGTAAACTCGGCAACTGCTGCGCCCCACGCCATCTACTGGCTCACGCCCACGCACCGCGAGATGACCCAGTGCGTGGCCGTGCTGCATTATCTGTCCTGATACTGTCGCTCTTAAGAGCGATTACTTCATACGGTCTTAAAAGTTAAGCAACGCTTGCTTAGGTCCCGACTGTCTGTAGTGACAATCGTTCGTTACGGTAGTCAGAAGCCAGAACATGAGACACCATTCTTGCCACAGGGTCGTGCTACCCAGTTGATTCGTGGTGGTTCTGACCACGGAACGGAGTGCTGGTATCCATTTGTATTGCATCCGGTTAGATTGTAAGCCGATCTGAACATCGTAAGGAAAAGGCCATACAGACAAATCGATTAATTAATGGGAACTAATTTTTTGAGCTGTTATTCAAATATAAGAGATGTTATTATGATCAGTTGAAAAACAAATTGAGCAGTTGTTTAATTTAATGGCGGTTGATTAATTATTGCGACAGTAAAACATGGACAGTATAAAAAATCAAGGATGGCGGGGTCTGACCCCGCCATCCCGTTCGTGTTAGGTTACTTTAAACCTTGCAAACAGAAATAGGAGCTACCTTGGTAGGTTGCAGCAATTTGACTAAGGATCTACTTTACCACCTCATTGTTTATAGAACTGCTTAGAATGAGATTTCTTACCGACAAATTCCGATTTATTACTGCCCACACGTAACCGCTCGTTCAATAATTTTTACCGCCCACTTAATTATTTTCCTGCTCAATTATATATTCACTGACCCATTTCATTATTTTTTATTACTCATTTTTGTTTACTTTACTGCTTAGTTTTAAATGCTGAACTAGTTATTAAACGTGCCATTTATAATTATAACTTACCAAAACCGCTATTTACAACTGCCTCTTTAAATCAGTGCCTCAATTAATTACTAAACCCTATAATACATACACGTATAAATGCGGTAGACACATGAAATTATGAGTCCGATATTTGTTAGATGTTGATAACGGAGAGTTGAATTGTCCCTGTTGAAGTTGATAGCTCGGAATTTCTGTTCTGATATTCAATTAATAAAATTTCTATAATATGAAAGTTGGTTCTGATTCTGATATATTTTCCTTGCAACAGGTCATGAAAAAGAGAAAACTGGAAAGAAAGGACACAAAGAAAAATCAAATGGGAGAAAATAATAACCGAGGTAAGAAGAACATCGAATTCATATTTTTTTTAAGTTTGGCCATCATTTACATTATCATCACCATATCAGCTAAAAGATGGCCACTGCTGGACATAGGCCTCCCCCAAGCGTCGCCACAACGACCGGTCCTGCGCGGACCGAAGGATGGATCGAATCTGGACCAGATTCGGCCAGATTCGATTCTTCGGTCCAGATTTATAAATGCTAATTTATTTGGACCAGACAAGTAAGTTAAAAAAGCTACACATAAATCGCCTTTTTTAAAAAGAAAAACGATCTTTGCTTAAAAAATACAAGCATTGGGTGCCTTTCCATTACAGCGGAGCGAGTCAGCGGAGCGGAGAAACGGAGAAATTTTAACCAATGGCATTGCATAAAATCTCTGCACCACGTGACTCATTGACGTTTTGAGTGACACGATTGGTTTATGTTTCTCCATTTCTCCGCTCCGCTGCCCTTAGGTATGTCATAGGTGTTATTAACTTTGTTCTACATCTGTAACTTCAAGATGCAAAAGACGGGCCCAAGTTCAAAGCCTTCCTGGACATCCTGATGGAGCTGAGCGAGACCGACCCGAGCCTGACGGAGAAGCAGATCAAGTCGGAAGTGGACACCATCATCGTGGGCGGCCAAGAGACGGTGGCCTCCACCATGTTCTATACCCTGCTGATGATAGGGTGCAAGCCCAGCGTACAGGACAAGTTGTATGCAGAGTAAGTACCCTATGTTCTGTCTTCTGCTTGATGACTTCAATTTTTTTTTGTAAGGATTGGAAATCATCAAATTATTCCTCCCGCTCTGAGCGGAGCAGAAGGGAGTGTCAGACTTTTACTGACTAAAAACCATCCGTGTTTCTTTTAATGCCCCTTGCGTTGCAGGGCCACGGTGACTCTTTCGAATAAATTCCGCAACACTGGCAGGAATTCCGCAACCCTGGCAGCAACCTTGATGCCCTCCTTAGCAGTGGATATTATATTTGTTTCCTACTCCACCGCTGTTCTTTTCTGATTAATTTCTATGTGGGATCCAAGACAGTTGAATTGTTTCTCCGAGACACGTCGAGTTTCATTGATTCGACATTTTTGTTGGTACTCCACTGTTGATTCCAGCTTTCAGGAGTTGTAGTGGTTGGGATTGTCCCAAAAAATGAGTAAGTACTGTTAAAAGTACTAGTTGTTTTTGTTGCAATCAGATGTCATGCCTTGCAAACAAAAAGGTAGGAGGAGATATAGTCAGAAGAGAGGGATTTCAGCATTTTGGTTGATATGACTTAGAAATTGAAGCTAGACCAAATCCACATCTACACTAATATTATAAAGAGGAAAGATTTGTTTGTTTGTTTGTTTGAATTGAATAGGCTCAGAAACTACTGGACCGATTTGAAAAATTCTTTTAGCATTGGATAGCTACATTATCAGGGAGTAACATAGGCTATATATTATCCCCGTACTCCCACGGGAACGGGAACTACGCGGGTGAAACCGCGTGACGTCCACTAGTGTACGATATATCTATAACTGTCATAAAAGTAAGTAAAATTTTATTTGTTTGAACATGGTGTACATGATGGTGTATAAGATAACAATGAAGTACAGAAAAAGTCCTAACATGTTCAGCCGCATATCGTGGCGCACAAATTGGTAGGAAGAGATGGTGTATAAACCGTGATAATATTAATCAAAATTACATTAAAGACATTTTGTAGGTTCTTATTTAATCAACATTATTCATTAAAGGTTATTACAATTCAGCAAGCATTTATACATAAAAATGTTAACAATAAATGTCAAAGTATTCATTAAATAAATCTATTTTACTAATAAATAAAGCTGAAGAGTTTGTTTTTTTGCTTGAACGCGCTAATCTCAGGAACTACTGGTCCTATTTGAAAAATTCTTTCAATGTTAGATAGGCCATTTATCGAGGAAGGCTATAGGTTATATATCATCACGCTAAGACCAATGAGCGGAGCAGACGAAGTTGCGCGGGTCAACTTGTTAGTAAATAAAATATGAATTACTATCATTAAATGTCAATTCCAACTTACAATCATTCCAAAAAATACAATAGATTACCATTACTATCTCAAAATACAACATAGTCATCTCAAAAACGAAGTAAAATTGCAAAGTAGCTCACATAAACAAAACATCCCGTTGACGTAAAATTTTCATGAGTGAAAGCTTACAATAATTCATTAAAATCTCCAGGATGAGGAGTATATTCGGAGACAGCAAGCGTGACGTGACCAAGGAGGACCTGGCTCGGATGGAGTACTGCGAGGCCATCATCAACGAGACGCTGCGCCTGTACCCGCCTGTCCCCGGCATCCTGAGATACGCTGACAAAGACCTGCCGCTTAGTGAGTACAAATTACTAAAGGAGGTGCCAGAGTAAAACATGGAGATTCAGAAAGGGACTGCGACGCAAAGTATAAGTTACAGAGGCGAAAATCTGCAAAACCAAATCTATACTTAATATATAAAGCTGAAGAGTTTGTTTGCTTGAACGCGCTAATCTCAGGAACTGCTGGTCCGATTTGAAAAATTATTCTAGTGTTAGATAGCCCATTTATCGAAGAAGGCTATAGGCTATATATCATCACGCTAAGACCAATAGGAGCGGAGCAGTAATGAAAATTGTGACGCAGGCGAAGTTGCGCGGGTCAGCTAGTTTCATATAAAACTTGATCGACCGTAGTCTGTTATCGGACGTAAAATAATAGCACCATCCCATTACTTCCCGTGAGTGTCGTGAGAGGCGACTAAGGGACTCACCAGAGAATAGGCAGTAGCGTTCTCTGTACATTACAACAGCTACACTGCGATCGCCAAACCGCCTGCCAAGCGTGGCGATTATGGCCAACCCCCCTGATAATTTCCTCAAATCAAGACTAATAGTCCTTGACACAGATTTCTGTAGATACACAACGGGGAACAGTATCCTTCTAAGGATTAATTATTTTAATAATTCTTTAACAATTAACACAACCTGGAATCATCTTCAGAAGACAGAGGCCTATACTCAGGTATCATGCTCTGTCTTCAGTGATGACTCCAGAGGACCAATTCTACAATTTTTAAGCAACGTTTGCATTCACAGTTCAGTCGCAATCTGTCAAACACCCCTCAATTTTCATACATTTCTGACGTGAAGACAGAGGCCTATACTCAGGTATCATTCTCTGTCTTCAGTGATGACTCCAGAGGACCAATTCTACAATTTTTAAGCAACGTTTGCATTCACAGTTCAGTCGCAATCTGTCAAACACCTCTCAATTTTCATACATTTCTGACGTGAAGACAGAGGCCTATACTCAGGTATCATTCTCTGTCTTCAGTGATGACTCCAGAGGACCAATTCTACAATTTTTAAGCAACGTTTGCATTCACAGTTCAGTCGCAATCTGTCAAACACCCCTCAATTTTCATACATTTCTGACGTGAAGACAGAGGCCTATACTCAGGTATCATTCTCTGTCTTCAGTGATGACTCCAGAGGACCAATTCTACAATTTTTAAGAAACTTTCGCATTACATTTCAGTCGCAATCTGTGAAAAATCCCTCAATTTTCATACATTTCTGACGTGAAGACAGAGGCCTATAATTTATAATTTATTTATTTATTCAGACTACAAATGCGGTCCACTGTGTTTGTAACAAAATTACTTAGCCTATGTTAGTACTTAATCACCAAAACAGACCTCACCTATACTCAGGTATCATTCTCTGTCTTCAGTGATGATTCCAGAGGACCAATTCTACAATTTTTAAGCAACGTTTGCATTCGCAGCTCAGTCGCAATCTGTCAAAAATCCCTCAATTTTCATACATTTCTGACAGATTGCGACTGACACGTAAATGCGAATGTTGCTTAAAAAACTGGCCAAGTGCGACTCGGACTCGCGTGCAAAGGGTTCCGAACGAGTTTAATTATTTTTAACATGTTACTTTAACACTATATAGACTTTTTATAAGTTTTTCTGTAATCTATAGATCAAGATCTATTACCTCCTTTTTTTTTCAAAATTTTAGGTTCAGTAGTTTCGGAGATAAGGGAGGAATGGTCATTTTTCGCCTAATTTCATGAAAAATTTCAAAACCATATATTTTAAAATTATGAAAAATTTGGTTATAACCCTCACAATAAGCCCTTTCATTTGACATATCACAAGATTTTGTTTAAAAAACTTATTTTTTTATTTTCTAGTTTGACCCCCAAAAGTAGTACTAAAAATTTAATAATTTACGTGACACTTCCGTGTTTGGGTCACAGAAGTCCATATGTGTAACAAATTTCAACAGAATCGGTTTAGTGGATCCGGAGAAAACTGGCTGTGACAGACGGACAGACAGACACCCGAGTGATCCTATAAAGGCTCCGTTTTTTGCTCGGACCCCTTAAAATTAGTTGATGTCGGAAATAAAAAGTAAAACATGTCTTTGTTTCAGAATACTTCACAATCCCAAAGGGCACAGCCTGTGGCATAAACTTCTGGGGTGCCGGCAGATCAGTCCGGGTGTGGGGAGCTGACGCCAAGCTGTACCGACCGGAGCGCTGGTTGGAGGAGCAGCCCCCGGGCACTCCGGCTGCCTTCCTCGCCTTCAGCTACGGGAGACGAGCTTGTATTGGTACGTATACCTCCTGACCTTTAAGTTATAAACATTATTTATTTATTAATAAGCATACCAACAGCACTGTCACTTACAATTTATACTAAATAACATTTGAAATCGGCATTTTAGTAACCATGCAAATAACAAGTATGCATGACATTGACATACTGAATATTAGAGACAAGAAGATAAAAATAAGAGTGTGTCCAGTAGACCTAAATCCAAAACACTACAAAAACAAAACAAGTCTTGAGCTATATAGCCGTACATTGTTCGCATTGTTTATATAAGAAACGTTTGTATAAAGCGAAACTCATAGAACAAACATCGATAGGGTAATCCATTAAGTTAGACCTTTCATTATATAGCCTTGCCATACGTGTTAGGGGGATATTAAAGGTGGAATTTAAGGTAGATGTAGGTAATTGAGAAATGCGATGATGCCGCTTGCTACGTTGGCTAATCCTAAAGTTAAAATAATTAATCAATTGCGCATCTATAGAACCATTTATAATTTTGTGTAAAGTAAGTAAGTCAGAATGGATCCGTCTTTCTTTCAAGCTAAACATCTTATAGTGCTTTAACCTGTCATTGTAGTCAGGTATAGCTTTTCGGATCCCATTCTTCATACATAGATATCTAACAAAACGGGCCTGAACAGATTCAACATTATTAATATAACTTTAGTAATAGGGAGACCAAATAGTGGAACAATACTCCAAGGAGCTCCTTACCAGTGCGTTATAAAGTAGAATAATACTACTATAATTACGGAAAGGTTTTGACATGCGGATTATAAAGCCAAGCATTCTTTTAGCTTTAGCAACTATAGTCTCTACATGCTCACGGAAGGATAGGGATGTGTCAAAGAGCACACCTAGATCACGGATGACTGATACTCTACTCAGTACTGATCCATCTATGTGATAATCAAACTTAGTGTAATTCACTTTATTCGTGAATGTAATAGTCTGGCATTTTTTAACATTGAGCGTCATTCTGTTGTTGCAACACCATTGATGAAGGACATTTATTATTGATAGATTCTCCTTCTTTCGAGTCCTCTTCGAGTCTTCGAGTCGATAGCCATAGACTCATCAGATTGTTAGGGGACAGCGTGTGTCTACATAAGTCAGCGACCTTGAGGGAACAAAACGCGCACTTGTTTAGCACCCTCGCGACCCAAAATTCAGTAGTTTTTGGTACTTACCTTATTATACTAAGACTAAAAAAAATTAGCCGTATATCAAAATGTAGATAATCATTATCTTTGGGATAGTGTAAATTCAATTAAAATAAGTCCAGCGGTTTTGGTACGATTGTCGTTTTTATGGCCGTGTTAGATATAACTTTACAAATTAATTACACTATGTTGAACGAATAAAACTCAACATTAAGAAAATGGTCTAATGTAACATATATTTTTTCCAAAAAATGACGACTAGCCGTTTAGACGTGATTCGCATCATATCGGTGGCATTCTGGTCCCATAAAGGGCAGGGATACTTTGTCAACATCTCACTGTGTATACTTGGGTGGAGCGAGCATGTAATGAACTGTCATTGAATGACAGTTCATTTCGTGGGCCCCGAGTGGTCTGGTGTGGCTGAAGCAGCTGGACCGGGAGCGCCTCCTGGAAGCTTCGATCGTGCAGGCTTGGGTGTCACCTCCGGTCAGGCTGCTGACATCAACGACGAGGCGGAGTAGTCATTCCATCTTGTTTGTATATACTGACAGCTGACTTCATTTTCATTCCATCTCGTTTGTATATACTGACAGCTGACTTCATTTTCATTCCATCTCGTTTGTATATACTGACAGCTGACTTCATTTTCACTTCACCTAAGCTTACTTGGTGAGAGGTTTACAGAATCGTACTGGTGAACGAGGGCACCGCACTGACACCGGGTACGACTGGACTATAGAAACTTTTTTACAAAAAAATACAACCGACTTCCAAAAAAAAAATACTACGAAGTATAAAATAACTTCAATTTCGGAAGTTGGTGTTTTTGGTTATTTTTTTGTTTTTGACACCGACTTCCGAAATTAAAGTTATTTTATACTTTTGTTTTTCACTATTTTGTGGTACCCGCGTACCTATTCACAGAATGCCGGCGTGATGTTATGTTATGAACTGGTGTAAACAACAAACATACATGCGATTTCAGCAATCCCGCGAGATTTGCTTTCATTTATTGAAGAGTTCTGGTGCCTATCTCCGAAGTTCTTTATCAGATCTTCACCAAATCTATATGGGACTAATCCGGGAAAACAGTCTTCCAAACAAAAAAAGAATCATCCAAATCGGTTGACAACTGGCCAAAATATCTCTTAACAAACATTGTTTCTGGGATCCCATCATCAGATCCTGAATTATACCTTCCACCATCAGCTCAGCAATATGTGATTATGATTACCAGGCACAAATATCTTAATTGCGTTAGAAAGTATAAAACAAAAAAAAAACAAATTAAAAAACATTGTATGTGCCAATAAAATTTGAAGGTTCCCTCGATTTCCTGGGATCCCATCAGCAGATTCTGAGTTGGTCCACAACTGACGGAGAAATCGGTGAACATAGATAAAAAAAAAACATACATACAGACGAATATAGAACCTCGTCCTTTTTGAAGGAAGTCGGTTAAAAATTACATTTTGCCAAGTTGTGTTTGCAGCGGCCTACCTGGATGCGCAACTGATTGAGTTCTTTAATGACCTATTCCATGATTGACGAACAGGACCGGTCGTTGTGGCGACACTTGGAGGAGGCCTATGTCCAGCAGTGGACGTCCTTCGGGTGATATGGTGATGATGACATATTAGTCCTACCTGTAGGATTAACGCCTAATGGAAAATACAGACAATAAACACGGCATTTTGAGTTCTAGAAGAAAATCGTCTGTGGAGAGCGTCACCTCTTGGACTCATACCTGCACTTACCCTAAATTCGACATACACTTTCCAAATTATTGAATTTAGGAAATTGGAAGGTGCCATATTGTTTGATGTCCAGTAACTATAAAAAATACAAGGGTGAAGGGCAAACAGCATCATCGTCTACAATAATGACCAAACCACCACAAACCTCCTGAAATCTGGAATCATCAGCGAAGGAAGGTGACCACCAGAAAACGCCGAGTCAATGAAACTCGACGAGCCTTGGAGAAACAATTCAACTTTCGGCTGATATGATGATGATGTTGATGATTATTATTGAGAGATGCATGTAGGTGAAACTTCCACTCACACAATAAGTGCGAAGGTCAGGATTGCTTTCAAACATTTTGACAATCAGGAATGTCTGATAAACTTCTCGGTCTATTAAATAATGTTGATTGATAGAACAATAGGAAGTAACCCCATAAGTAAGAAACATAATAAAAATCCATGCATATAAGTAAATCGGTGACGGCTAATCATCAATACATATAAAATTCTAGTAGCGGCATCAATGCCGCCACAAGAAAAGCCAACGGAGCAAATCTACATCGCAACAAAAAGAACCGCGACGCCATCTATCCAACTAGCAGCGAACTACTAGGTTGAAATCCTGCATCGCGCAAGCAGAGTTTACCGTGCGATTTGAACATATACATCAGCCCGAATATCAACTAACGGGCAGTAGCCCGCCAGGCACAACAACGGCCTGGACGAAGGATCCTCCCCTTTCAAAGGGGGTTTGCGGGACTTTACTCTTTGTTCCGCATACCCTCCACAGGACAACGCACAGCCGAAACTACTGGTCGTAGGAAGTTGAAATTTGGCATGTAGTTTCCCTACACTCCGTAAGAGAGCACTAGTAGAGGATTTCCAGAAATTGTTACGAGATTTGCGGGTTCTAAGTCGCGGGCAAAAGCTATATAAAATCCATGAAGTTAGTCTTTTGGGACAAGCCCGCCACACATTCTCAACCACTGCAACTCCTTTTTTTTTTTTTTTTTTTTTTTTTTTTTTGCGCTGGGAAAAAATGCATTACGCACACCCACCCATCGGGGGATGGGGGGGCTGTGTGGGACTCCCCGGGCTAGCCCGGTATACCCACTAAAATAACCCAGCGGCATTCCCGCATCGTCTGAGTGGAGAGGGACTGGGAGATCGGCAGAGCCTTTACGTCCAGCCCCCCTCCGACGTCCGCCCGCCTTCACGGCGGGCCCTTCACGCCCTCCCCGTTGGGGGAGGGCCGGGAATGTCCGACGAAGGTGGTGCAGGGTGCAATGCGGGCGAAGGCGCCCCCGCGCCTGTCGCCCGCCCGTCACCACCATGAGGAGGGAGAAGGCCCCGCCTTCTCCGACCTCTTCTCCGTCTTCGGAGCGGCGCAGCGAGAGGGTCGTCCTCTCGCTCGCGCTCCGCCGCCTCCTTTTGCGAGATAACCGCCTCGCAAAAGGAGGCGACCGCTGCCCAGGCCCCCTCGCTCTCCAGCATGGCGTTGACCACGCCGGGAAGCGAGAGGTCCTGGCCGACCACCGCAGTCAGACTGCGGCGCAGCTCGGACCAAGCCGGGCACACCTCGAGGGTGTGCTGTGCCGTGTCCTCCGCCGCGCCGCAGTCGTGGCACGCCGGAGTCTCCTCCCTCCCGATCCGGCGCAGGTGCGATCCGAAACAGCCATGCCCGGATAACACCTGCACCAGACGGAAAGAGAGGAAACCGTGGGGGCGCTCGAGCCAGTCCCGCAGGACCGGACCGAGCGCGTCCAGGGTTCGGCGGCCAAAGGTGGCGGAGGCGAGGTCCTCCGTCCAATGGACGATGATGGCGTCCCTCGCCTCCCGCCGCACGGCCTCCCGCTCTTCCGCGACGGGGCGCTCGCCTAGCGCCTTTCGCCGCGCCGTCCACTCGTACACTCTGGCGAGCACCCACGCCTCCAACTCCCAAGGAGGGGTGCTAGCCAGAGCGCACGCCGCCGAGAACCCCACCGAGCGGTAAGCCCTCGCCACCCGCTGTGCAATGGCCCTTTGGGGCCTGCGGATGGCGGTGGCATTCTCCCTCCTATGGAGGGAGTCCGCCCAGATGGGGGCCCCGTAGAGGGCCATGCTACGCAGGATGCCGGCATACAACCGCCGGCATCGCGCGTTCGGCCCGCCCAGGTTTGGGAGGAGCCAAGAGAGGGCGCCCGCGGCCTTCAGCAGGCGCGTCGACAGCCCGCTGAAATGCGGGCCGAAGCGCCACCTGCTGTCCAACACCAGGCCCAGATATTTCATCTGGGCCTGGACCCCTATCTTGACGCCATCCACAAATATGTGGGCGTCGGGAGGGCAGCGCTGCCGAGGCCCGCGGAAAAACACGGCCTCGGTCTTGTTCAGCGCCACCCTCAACCCTGGGCGGCGGATCCTCCCTGCGACCAAGGATCCGCCAGCCGAGGCCAAACAGGCCGCCTCCCCGAAGCTCCTCCCCCGGGCAGTGAGGAGAGTGTCATCCGCGTAGCAGATGACACTCGTGCCCTGGAGGAGGGCTCCCCGCAGGAGCCAGTCGAATCCGATGTTCCACAAGGGGGGCCCTAAGACAGACCCCTGTGGAACACCGGACTCGGCGCTGTACCGCCTCATCCTGGCCAGCTTGTCCACGAGGAGGACCTCTCTGTCCTCCAAGTAGCTGGCCAGGACGTTCCGCAAGTATTGGGGCACTCCATGATAGCGGAGTGCCTCCAATATGGTCGAGTGGGGGACGGAGTTGAAGGCATTGGCAATGTCGAATGACACCGCCAACACCCCCTCCCCCGCCTCCACCGCCCCCTTCACCTGCGCCTTGAGCAGGGCCAGTGCGTCGATGGTCGAACGCCTCTGTCGGAACCCGAACTGGGCGTCCGACAGGTCTGGCCCTACTCCCCGCAACAGGCCATTGAGCCGGGAGGCGATGACCCCCTCGAACATTTTACCGACCTCATCGAGCAGAACGATGGGCCGGTACGCCGAGGGGGAATCCGCCGGGCGTCCCTCTTTCCGGAGGAGGCATAGCTGCCCCTCCTTCCACAGTTTCGGGAACCTCCCAGCCGTAAAACACGCGCTGAAAAGCTCCCGAAACCTGTCCTCCATCTGAGCGGCAGCTATGGCCACCACCCGTGCGGGGACGCCGTCCGGCCCAGGGGCCGTCTTTTTCGCGCGGAGGTTGAGAACCCCCGCGCGAAACTCCTCCGCCGTCACCGGAGGGATCCCCTCCTCCGGTGAAGCCGCCCCCCGCGGGGGGTCCATCGTTGGTGGGGTGAATTCGGTCCTGCGCGGAAACAGGGACCGGACCACCCCATCCAGCAACGCCGGCTCGAGGGTCTCTGTCAATGGGGGACCATGGGGGCGGAGTTGGTTCCGCGCCGCCTTATATGGTCTCCCATAGGGATCCCTGTCGAGACCCTCGAGCATCTCGGCCCTCGCCGCGTCTTTGGCAGCGCCCATTGCTGACTTGAGGACCGCCTTTGCCTCTCGGTAAGAGGCGTAGAGGCGGTCCTCGTCTGCCTGACTACGGGCGCTGCGCCGACGGCTCCGAGTGTAGGCCCTCCTGGCTGCCACACAGGAGGCTCGGAGCCCCGCCAGTTCCTCCGTCCACCAATAGACGGCACGACGGGGAGGCGGACGGCGAGACCGAGGCATGCTGGAGTTGCACACCTCGGTCAGGGATCCCCTGAGCCGGACCGCTGCGGCGTCCACGTCCAGGACCTCAACAGGGGGCGACAACCAATCCTGGAGGAAGGCCGCCTCCTTGGCTGCCTCCCGGTCCAGGCGAGTGAGAGCCCACCGTGGGAAGGGAGACCCGCTAGAGCGGGCCATCTGCCCACGGGGGCCCTGGGTGGAGATGTCGAACCGCACATAACGGTGGTCCGACAAGGTCTCCACCAACTCCACCCGCCAGTTCACAACGCGTGCGGCAAGGACGGGTGTGGCAAACGAGACGTCAACCACCGACCCTCCCCGTTGCCGCACGCATGTGTGGACCGCCCCCCTGTTGAGGAGGGACACGCCGCATGACGCCGCCCAAAATTCGACGGCGCGTCCCCGGACGTTACATGAGGCAGCCGGGTTGCCCCATGCCACCGACTTGGCGTTCAGGTCGCCCAACACGACGACCTGGCGCGGCGACGCCCTCCCTACGGCTGCGGTGAGGACTTCTAAGAAATCCTCAAAGTCCGTGAGAGGGCGGTTTGGGGAGAAATAGACCCCCACAAGGGCCACATCTCCCCACGCGGCGGCCACGTATCCCGGTCCCCTCTCTAAGAGCGAGAGGGGAGGGGAGTCTGTGGAAGACCGCGCCACCAACGCCACCAAGCCGTCCCGGTCGCCCAGCCAATGGCCAGGGACCGAGTAAGGTTCGGCGACCACCGCCAAGTCCACCAACCACTCAGCCATGGTCTGCATCAGCAGATCCTGGGCTGCCCGGCAGTGGTTGATGTTCGCCTGGAGGATGCGATGTTCGATTGATACGGCCATCAATCGGACATCGCACCCCCCTCCTCCGCAGCCACCGCAGTTCCGGCCTCGGGAACTACGGCGCTAGCAGCAGGCCCGACCGGCACCTGCGCTTTGCCTCTCTTAGGGGGAGGATTACACATCCTCCCCTTCATGACGTGGCCTGCTGGGCAGCCACTGGCAGCACACACGGCGCAGTGCGGCGTGGCGGCCGTGCAGGAGGAGGCTTTGTGGCCCCCCTTGCCGCAGCGGTAGCAGCTGTCCGTCCTATCGACCGAGGACGGACAGAGGGCTCGGGTGTGGCCGATGCCAAAGCACCTGAAGCAGCGCAGTGGCTGCTCCACGAGTGCCCGGACCGCACCCGAGCTAAAACCGACGGTAAGCCGTCCCTTTTCCAGGACGGCTTTGGCAACGGCGACTGGGCACTCGAGACGCATAGTGCCCATGCCGCCGCGGCCGGGCCTGATATCCCGGCCTTGCACCGCTGCGACGCCGCAGCCCCCAATGGCTGCGACTTTCGCCACCACCTCCTCCTTGGTGACGGAGTCGTCCAGGTCCGTCACCTCAATGGTCGCCGACTTTACCGGTCGGGCCACCTTGGCTGCGTCAGCGATGACCTCCTGCAGCTTGGCTGCGAAGAGGTCAGCGCTGGCGCTGCCTTCCGCCCCCGGGAACTCGAATATTCGAGCCCCGGCTTGGGTCCGCCGGCAAGACACTTTGCCGATCCCCAGTTGGGTGGGATCGGCATTGGCACGCGCCCGCAACAAAATGGACGCGTACGTCTCCCCTCGCTCCGCAGCCTCCGCGGTGAGCGTCACCACGACGGCTGCGGACTTTGGGGGGACGAGCGTCCTTTTCCCCTTGGCCTTTCCCTTGCCGGTCGACTGGCTGGGAGGCGTGGTGGCGGGGACAGCGGGGATGGCGGAGACGGCCGGCGCTGCCTTGCTGGCCTTACCCTTCCCCTTTCCCTTTCCAGTCCTCTGCGACTGGCCGGGAGGCGTGGTGGCGGGGACGGCAGGGACGGCCGCTGCCGCCTTGTTGCCCTTGCCCTTACCCTTGCCCTTCCCCTTCCTGACCACTTCGGTCCAACCTTGCTGGTTGGACGGGGTAGTCGAAGGGAGAAGGGGGTCTTCCTCCTGAGAGGACGGCCCCGGCTCACTTCGCCTCTTGTCCGCCGCAAGCGGCGGTCGGAGGCGTTTTTCGGGCAAGAGCCGGTCCTCTATACCTGCCAGGCAGGCCCTAGTGAAGGCCCGCTCCTCCATAACAACCTTGCGGATTACATCCTCAAGGTTGGAGGCGGGGGCCTCTGCCGCAGGTCCAGGTTCAGCCTGGTTTGGCCGAGCCGTGACTTCAGCCAGCTTCTTATGAAGCTGGCTAACCTCCGTTTGCAGGCGATCCACTATCGCCTGCAGCTGTCGCGTCTCGTCGGTTGTCTTGCGCTTAACCAACTCAGCGACGACACCGCGCATGCTCGCTGCCCGGCACTTAAGGGCCTTTTGAAACGTACCCTTTAGGTTGGAGGACTTGGAGGCGACCTCAGCGATCTCCTCCTCGTCCTCCTCCGCCATCCGCTCCAGCTCGGCCAATGAATAGTCTGCGTACAGCACGCGGGACGCACCGTAACCAGACTTGGACCGGGCGGCGCGCGCCCGCTGCTCCTTAGCAGCAACCTTCTCCTCAAGGTCTTGCTGGAGCTGCGCCCGCCTAGCCAGGTCCAATTGGCGTTGGGCGTCCAATAGACCAACGTCGTGAGTGTCTGCGGCTGTCGTTGGCTTTTTAGCCTTCGACTTCCTCGCCGAACCCGAGGCCGAGGAGCCCTCGGACCCATCCTTGAGATAGGCCCGCTTCCGCGACCTGGAGTCGCCCGCGTCAGAGACGCTAATAACGGACTCGTTTTCGGAGTCCGAGAACGAGTCAGCCGTTCCGAAGAGGCTCGCCGCAGACGGCGCGCGGCTTGCCTCTGACGCCGAAGCGTCGGATTGGCCCTGAGAAGGGCCTTTTTGTTGGCCCTGAGAAGGGCCTTTGGGTTGGCCCTGAGAAGGGCCTTTGGGTTTTACAAACCGCCCGCAGGCGTCCCGCGAGGGTGTAGGCATTATTAAAATTAAAAATTTCCCGCAGGTACGTAACTCTCAAGGCATAAAATATCTAAAAACAAGTTAAAAATATTTTGATCGCTACGAAGGCACACTGCACTTTGGCCGTACCCAGTCTGCCACTCCGTTACGGTGACAGAACTGGGCCGTTTCCAGGGGACGCGACGTGGACGCAAGCAGTGTGAGGGGGTCCCCCACCACTGCAACTCCTGAAAGCCAGAATCAACAGTGGCGACCACCAGAAAAACGCAGAGCCAATAATAATAATAATAATAATTTATTTACTTCAGATATCAATTATCCATATTTAAAATTCTCACACGTCAACTTAAAAAAAGTACACAAAAATAAAATTGAAATTAAAATAACGCTGAACTCAAATTAAATTAACTCAATAAAATTACATAAAATTAATTTCATCATTAAAATAAAATCAGAACGAAATTAAAATTAAATCAAAATCAAAAATTAAAATAAAAATTGCAATAAAAATTAAATTAAAATCAAGCCCGACGAGTCCCGGAGAAACGATTTAACTGTCTTGGATCCTGCAACGAATTTAATCAGAAAAGTACAGCGGAGGAGTAGGAAAAAAAAAAAAAATATATATATAATTTCCACTTCCCTCCTTATCAAGCAGGAGACAGAATAGAGCTAGGCCAATAGGCACCAAGGGACATATACAACTGGGTAAAGTAAGCACTGGGAAGTTAGTCTTGCCTATTAAGATGATAATGGTATCTGCCTCCGTGGTCGAGTGGTTTAGGCGTCTGCTTTGTGACCCGGTGGTCGTGGGTTCGATTACCACGGGAAGAAACATACTTTGTAAAGTTGTTTTCCAGTTTGGCTAGGACATTGCAGGCTTGAATCACCTGATTGTGTTTGATAAAAAGATGATTCCGTGTTTCGGAAGGCACGTATAAGCCGGTGGTCCCGGCCGCCAAATGGCGGTCGTCAAATAAACCATGTCAGAGGCCCTTTAGAAACTCTGACAGTAGGGTGTGTGGGGTCGTTAGACCTTACTGCGCACACGATAAGAAGAAGATGGTATAATTACTGGCAATGTTGAAAAAAAACCGGCAAAGTGCGAGTCGGACTCGCACTCGAAGTGTTCCGTACCATAAACCTTGATTTTTATTATTTGTTCTTATAGCGGCAGTAAAAATACACAATCTGTGAAAATTTCAACTGTCTAACTATTACGGTTCTTGAGAAACAGCCCCCTGACAGACAGACGGACGGACGGACAGCGGAGGCTTAGTAATAGGGTTCCGTTAGTTACCGTTTGGGTACGGAACTCATCGGTCATCGGTCCACCTTGTGGGAGGGCAAATGTAACAAGTCATACGACCGAGTGTTTTTGTGGTATGTTGAAATGAATCTATATTTCTAATAATTATACTGTCTTGTTTACGGCTTCTTAACATTCAATTATTGTTTTATAATCTTAAACTACCGACAACGATAAGGGGTTGATTTATTTTTTTAAATATGATGAAGGAATGATGCCAATGGAAACATGTGAGAAGTACAGTCACAAACAATCGTCTGTGTGTGTACTGTAGAGTATGTGGTGGAGAATTATTTAAAAAAATGGCGAATTATTAATTTGTCCTCCTTTTTTTACCGAGAAGTCGTGTTTTAATTTTAATCTTTTACTTAAAAGTGGTAAACTTTTCAAATAACGTAACTGCGTCTTTTTGTCGCAATACAAATAATGGGATATAATTTGTAAAAATCGCTGGTTCCACTTTTTCTATATTGTGTTTCCATGGAAATAGTGGGGTACACCTATTTATTCATTTAAATTGATTTATTTGTCATAAAACAAAGCAAACTCGTGATTTTGACAAGAACTTTATCATAAACCCAAACTAGTTCAGGTTTTTGATAAAATATCTGGGTTGTTAAAGGTTTATGATGAAATTGAGTTTAAAATGTGTCATCTTTCGGTTTTTCATCAAAAACCTAATTTCATAAAAAAAAACCTGCGACATATATATTACTAGTACTAGCTAACCCCTGTCTGCGTCTGCGCACCTTTGTCTGCGACACATTTTTCTCACATTGCTCCGCTCTTATTGGTCGTAGCCTAATGCTATATAGCCTATAGCCTTCCTCGATAAATGGGCTATCCAACACTAAAATAATTTTTCAATTGGAACCGTTAGATCCTGAGATTAGCGCGTTCAACCAAACAAACTCTGCAGATTTATAATATTACTAGTTGCCCCGTGCAACTTCGTCTGCTCCGCTCCTATTGGTCTTAGCGTGATGATATATAGCGTGATGATTATGGGCTATCTAACACTGAAATAATTTATCAAATCGGTCCAGTAGTTTCTGAGATTAGCGCGTTCAAGCAAACAAACAAACTCTTCAGCTTTATATATTAGTATATAGTATATAGATATAAATATAGATTTACATGTATCTCTGGAAATGCTGATCCAATCACGAAAATCATTTCACTGAGTATCATAGGCTACTTATACATATCGAAACATGCACGGTTTCTGTCTTATTGGAAATAAACTAGTGAATTGACGGCACGGTTGGCGCAGTGGTTGAGCGATTGACTGCCGCGCTGCCTGTCACGGGTTCGATTCCCGCACGGAAAAAAAAATTGTAGGGCCTACAGATAGTTGTTCCGGGTCTGGATGTTTGTGTATGTGAGTTTATATGTTTGTAAAAGCACCCACGATACAGGAGAAATTTCTAATGTTGCGCAACGTTTTTTTTTTTAAAAAAAATATCGACTACCCTGAGAAGAAACACCGTTGTTTCGGTGTTTCTTCTCAGGGTAGTCGAATAGGGAACACCTGCCTAGTTAAAATTATTGACAAGAAACATGTTTTTGACGGGTAAAAGTGTATTTTTTATCAACTCACAAAACTTCCTAGCTCTTCGTGCTAGGAACCGTTGCGGCTAGGAAAAAAGCGGTGGAAATATAATGACCTAGTGGGTAGTAATATTTTCGAGCCGAGGAATCGGAGAGTCGGACCCCCGACCCGAGAGTCCCAAACGGGCTTAAACTCTCGGGTCGAGGGTCCGAGTGCTGATAACTTGCTTAAAGATCTCTCAAGACGCTTAGTTGAACTTCCCGTGACCCAAGGGCAGGCTTTTACCTTAGCCAAAGAATAAGCATTGACAATCAATCCAATATTGGAGGAGAAAACAGTCGAGAGACAAACCTCGAATTATGACTTTTTACATACAAAGTCTCGCCGCCAGCATTTCCTCTTAATACAGGAGGTTTTACTTACATAATAGACACCATTTATATCTGTATGCTATCCATCAGGTAAGAAGTACGCAATGGCGATTCTGAAGACGATGCTCGCCCACTGTGTGAGGGACCTGGAGTTTGTGTCCGATGCCGACAACCTGCAGCTGAAGGTGGACATAGCACTGCGACCAGTGTGTGGTCATCTCATACAAGTGAGACTACGGCAGAAGACGTAACCAGTTATACCAGGACAGATCATAATGGAAGCGAAAGTGAAATGTTCATTAATATAGCAATGTTTTAGGGCTTGAGTTGTGATTGTTGTAGAAAATATTGTTTATAACTTCGTTTATAATGTTTTTGATTAAATCTTCCCAGAAAGCATGAAAAAGTTATGGATCCAGTTTTACTTTGAAATTATTTACTTATACAACCACTCGTGTGTCTGTCAACGCTAATTTGCCCCAAATACACTGGATTTAGTCGAAATTTGGTACATGCAAAAAATACTTAGATGACAAAAAACTCAACGTATTATTTTTTATTAAAATATGATTCGTTCCCTTTGAGCGCGAGTCCGACTCGCACTTGGCTGGTATTTTTTTTTAATTTATCATCCATCACATGTTAACAGACATACTTATGCAATTGTGATTTTTATTAATGTTAGTGAACAACGTGATCCTCGTATAGAAATCTTAAATTTTTCTTTGTACCATTGCTTCTTCTGTCTGTTCCGTCACAAAAACTTACGTAGCAGCCCAAATATCAACTATTGGGCAGTTGTCCACCACACACAGTTATGGATCCTCCCTCATCAATGGAGGTTTACGGGACTTTACACCCTTTTCCGCATACTTCAACTTCATGGAAAAGGTCTTCGATATTTTTGAAATAGCTAATACTTTTATTAGAAAGTTCTAGTACCTGGCTTCAAATATTGACTAGTCACGGCAACTCTATACACTACCATACTCTGTGCAAATAAAATAACAACTACACAACTATTTTTAGCCTAGGATAGGTTTCTTAAGACGTATCATCATTAAGCCAGCAGCATTGTCTGCGTAGGATCCTCTAATCGTTCGTAATCCTGCTAATTGACGGCGGCCATTTCTGCGATCGTTAGACCCCGGACACACGGACATCTGCACCCTAATGACGTAGCTTCGATTGCAGACGGTTTTTCGTTTTTCCCAAGTCTCCACTAAGCTTAAAGTCACTTAACTGTCTGTGAAGAATCGGGTATGCTTTAAGGTTATATTTCTTACAAAATATACAACGTATGTACTTATACCAAAATGATATTGTTACGCGCCAGAATTAATGCTGGTTACATAACGACATATACGTGCTGCTAACGCCATCTAGTATCAAGTAACGGAAACCAACCAAACATTTACGTGCTGCCATCTAGTATCGAGTAGCAGATACTGGCATACTGCTAGCGCCATCTAGTATCCAGTAGCTGACATTTACGTGCTAGAACATTCTCGATGTTTTGACGGGACCTGTGTGTGCCCGAACTTTCCAGAGGTTTCCATACAGGAGGGTTCTGGAAATGACTGTCGGTATATAAAGGGCGGACATCTGGCGACGGCAGTCAGTATTGAATTGGCGATACAAACGATAACTTCGAGAGCGATCTTCGACTGCGAATTATAGTGAAGTGAAGTGTTCAGTAGTGCGATTGTGTTTTATAATTAGTGTGTTTTGAAGTGATAATTAGTGTTGTGGATTAAAGTGTCAGTTTTGGTTGTTTAATCGGCTGTTTTTATTGTAACGAACCCCAAGCTCGTAACAATTGGTGTCAGAAGTGGGATAATCATGCCGATTCTGCCAAAGGACGACACGGAGGGTATCCGTACCCGTAGTCAACGCCAGCAGGAGACGGACCAGAGGCGTTTTGGTGGTGCAACGCCGCAGACGTCGGCAGGTCAGCTACCGACCATGGAGGCCGGCCCGTCCACAGTAGCTCCGGCATCACCACCACCAGACTTTGCTGCTCTGATGATGATGCTGCAGGAGCAGGCTCGCCGACAGGAGGAACAGGCCCGCCGACAGGAGGAACAGGCCCGCCGACAGGAGGAACAGGCCCGTCGGTTGGAAGAACAGTTGCAGCACGACAAGGCGGAGCAGGCCCGACGACAGGAGGAGCAGGCCCGACGACAGGAGGAACAGGCCCGCCGTTTGGAAGAGCAGCTCAAGCTTGACAAGGAGGAGCAGGCGCGCCGCCAGGAAGAACAGATGCTCCTCATGAAGGAACTTCACGCGTCCTTCAGGAAAGACATGAAGGTGGTGAAGGATAAGGTTGCTCAGCATGACAACCGCTTGTCAGACGCTGAAACCAGGATCAGCAAGTTTGATGACGTCATTGCTGATATGAAGAAGGAGTTGGGCAACCTTAAACTTGGAGATGGGATTGCTATTTCAGCAGCCACTACACCTTCGCCACGTGGGTTCAAAGTGCCGCCGTTCGATGGGACGTCTTCTTGGTCGGCCTACAAGATTCAGTTTGAGGCTGTCATGAAGGCGAACGGGTGGAGCAAAAATCAGGCCATGACTGCCCTCACCCTAGGCCTGCGCGACCAAGCCTTAACTGTCCTGGAAGCTCTCGGTAAGGAGGTGACTTACGAGCAGCTGCTTGAGGCGTTGGAAGCTAGGTATGGCGACGCCCATCTGGAGCACGTGTTTCGTGCGCAGTTAAGGGATCGCGTGCAACGCAGCGGTGAGAACCTGCAGCAGTGGGCCCTGGAAGTGGAGAAGCTGGTGCGAAAAGCATACCAGTCTGCACCAGCGCTCATTGAAGGGAACCTGGTGCAGGCATTCATCGACGGCATCCGCGACCTTGAGGTTAGGGCTGCAGTGAGGCTCGGGCACCACGGGACGCTTAAGGACGCCTTGGCCCATGCACTGGAGGTGGAAGCTGTGCGCCAAGATCATCGTTCCCACCGCGTCAGGGAGGTTGCAGCGGTTACAGTTCGCGATCGTGTTAAAGGATACAGCCCTAGGTGCTACGGCTGTGGTGAAAGGGGCCACCTTCGATCCAGTTGCCCTAAGCGAACTGCAGAAGGGGAAGGTAGCCGATATCCAGAGGGCAGGGCGGCTAATAGCACCGCCCAGCAACAGCAGGGAAACGAGTAAAAGCCAGGACTGCGGGGCGGGTGCTGGCTGATGTTCAAGGAGCCCCAAGGATTTCGATCTCACAAACCCGTGACGGGAACAGCCTTATCATCAAGGGCGAGGTCAACGGGACACCATGTAAGCTGACGATAGACACTGGAGCTTCTTGCACGGTTGTCAGTTCCCAAATTATAAGTCGGCTCCTTGGGGACTCTGCATACAACCGAGAGCGTATAAATTTGGTAACAGCCACCGGTCAGCGCATACCCGTCCGAGGAGAAAGAGAGATGGAGTTGAAGCTAGGCAACAAAATCTACCTGCATAATGTTGTTGTGGCCGATATAATGGACGATTGCATCCTGGGCTTAGACTTTATGAGGAAGAATCGTTGTGAGATCGACGTTAATCAAGGAGTTGTGGACAAGAGGAACTTTTCATGGAAGGGGCTTTACCTGGAAATGTGTACAACCTAAAGAAGATTGTTCTTCCTCCGAGATCGGAAACGATTGTACCGGTTAGTCTTCCTCGGAATCCTGGGCAAACTCATCGTTGCGTACTCGTGGAAAGGGTAGATAATGACCTTCCATGGAAAGTGGCACGAACATTGGTCAGAGCCACCGACATCTCAGGAGTACGTGTGCTGAACCTTTGTGACAAGGAGCAGGTGATAGAAAAGGGCACACTGATGGGTACCTGCGAGGAAGTGGATTGGTTGCGTCGATGCCAATATCTATCAACTGGGACCCTCAGCAAGGATGCACAAACGAGAGTGACCACACTTTTAGAAGACTGTCGCAGCGCTCTGTCTCAAAATGAAATGGTCAAGGCGAAGAGGATGTTACTTAAGTACACCGATGTTTTCTCTTCGAACGATGCTGACATTGGGAAGACTGGCTTAGTTCAACACAAAATAAACACAGGAGAAGAATTGCCTATCCGTCAACGGCCAAGGAGATTACCGGTAGCACGTGAAAAGGAAGTGGAAACCATGATCGAGGGAATGGTGAAGGATGGTGTTATAGAACCTTCATCCAGTCCATGGTGTTCACCGGTAGTGCTGGTAAGGAAGAAGGACGGCAGCATGCGGTTTTGTGTTGATTATCGTCGTCTGAACGACGTCACGAAGAAAGACAGCTATCCCTTGCCAAGAATTGATGACACGCTGGACATGCTTACTGGAGTAAAGTGGTTTAGCACACTAGATCTAAAAAGTGGCTACAGGCAAGTAGAAATTGACCCGAAAGACAAGGAGAAAACTGCATTTTCGACAGGAAAGGGTCTATGGCAATTTAAAGTTATGCCATTTGGATTGTGTAACGCTCCGGCAACGTTTGAAAGATTGATGGAACTGGTACTAACCGGGTTGATTGGTGATGCCTGCCTTGTCTACTTGGATGACATCATCATCGTAGGCCGTACGTCTGAAGAACATCTTCAAAACCTGGAACGCGTGCTCATGAAGATCCAGAGTGCCAACCTCAAGTTGAGTCCGAAAAAGTGTTCATTTTTCAAACGGCAAGTTAGCTTTTTGGGTTATGTTGTGTCGGAAGAAGGTATCCGCACGGATCCAGAGAAAATCTCCGCTGTCAAGGATTGGCCAATTCCAAAAGACAAGACGCAGGTCAGAGAATTTTTAGGTTTGTGCTCCTATTATCGGCGTTTTGTCAAGAACTTTGCAGATATAGCCAAACCCCTGCACAAGCTAACTGAGGAAAAGCGACATTTCTGTTGGGATGAAAGTTGCGACATCGCTTTCCAGGAGCTAAAGGACCGTCTGTGCAAAACACCTATTTTGGGGTATCCTGATATCAGCAAGGAATTTATAGTTGACACAGACGCAAGTGATATCGGACTTGGCGGTGTCTTATCTCAGCGGAATGGCGATCAAGAGGTTGTGATTGCGTACTTCAGCAAGTCATTGTCGAAACCAGAGAGGAATTATTGTGTCACGAGACGGGAATTGCTTGCTGTGGTAAAGTCATTGCAACATTTTAGCAAATATCTACTGGGGCGGAAATTTCACCTACGAACTGACCATGCTGCGCTGAAATGGCTATTGCAGTTCAAAAATCCAGAAGGACAAGTTGCGAGATGGATTGAACTACTGCAGGAATACGACTTTGTGGTAGAACATCGCAGCGGAAAATCTCATGGCAACGCTGATGCACTGTCAAGAAGACCTTGCATCAGCGTTGCCTGCAAGCATTGTACTAGGCAAGAGGGTAAAGAAGTCATACCTGTGAGGATGCTCAAGACAGACCTCAGCAACGAGTGGAAGGAAAGCCTACAACATGCTCAGCACGAAGATTCAGACATCAAGCCGATTCTGGAGTGGATGAAGGCCAGTGCTCCTAAGCCCACGTGGAGTGATGTCTCAGCGATGAGTTCGATCACAAAAAGTTATTGGGCCCAATGGGACAGCTTAGTGATTCAGGATAGAGTACTGTGCCGTAAATGGGAAAATGCTCGAGGAGACAGCTGTCATTTGCAAATGGTTGTCCCTAAAGCTAAAGTACCGGATGTTCTACAGCTGTACCATGATGGCTGTTCAGGAGGCCATATGGGAGTCAAACGGACTCTACTGAAGATACGGGAACGGTTTTACTGGGTCCATTGTCGTGCCGATGTCGAGGACTGGTGTCGCAAATGTACAAGTTGTGCGGCTGTAAAAGGACCTCAAACTCGTAGCAGAGGTGCATTGCAATTGTACAATGTTGGTGCACCATGGGAAAGGATAGCTCTGGATGTTGCGGGACCATTTCCGGAAAGTGATAGTGGTAACAAGTATTTCATGGTTGTAATGGATTACTTCACTAAGTGGCCGGAAGTCTTCGCCATTCCAAATCAAGAAGCTTCACCAGTTGCAGATAAACTGGTTCATGAAGTCTTCTGTCGTTTTGGAGTACCCTTGGAGATTCACAGCGATCAAGGAAGGAATTTTGAGTCACAGATATTCCAAGAAACTTGCCGAGTTATGGGTACTCATAAAACGAGAACAACTTCTTACCACCCACAATCGGATGGAATGGTGGAGCGATTCAATCAGACATTGGAGAGATACCTGGCAAAAGTTGTGGAAAACCGGCAACGCGATTGGGACAAGCATATACAACCGTTTTTGCTGTCATACCGAAGTGCTGTTCACGAAAGCACATCGGTGACACCAGCTTTCGCAAACTTTGGTAGAGAACTACGGCTGCCTGCAGACTTAATCACCGGAATACCACCTGATGCCCCACGCAGTATAACCGATTATGCGAATGACTTGCGGAACAAAATGAATGACATTTATGAGCACGTCAGAGAATCTGGCCAGCAAATGTCTGAAAAAATGAAAACCCGTTATGACCGCAAAATGAACAATAAAGGTTTCGATGAAGGTTCACTTGTGTGGTTGCACAATCCAGTTCGCAGTAAAGGGAAATCTCCTAAGCTTCAAGCTAAATGGGACGGGCCGTACCGGATTGTGACAAAAATCAATGACGTGACCTACCGTATTCAAAAAGGTACAAGAAGTGCTCCTAAGATCGTCCACGTGGATCGATTGGCGCGCTATTATGGAGCCGATAATGCTGGGGACGAGCATGTCTTAGGAGGGGGCAGTGTTACGCGCCAGAATTAATGCTGGTTACATAACGACATATACGTGCTGCTAACGCCATCTAGTATCAAGTAACGGAAACCAACCAAACATTTACGTGCTGCCATCTAGTATCGAGTAGCAGATACTGGCATACTGCTAGCGCCATCTAGTATCCAGTAGCTGACATTTACGTGCTAGAACATTCTCGATGTTTTGACGGGACCTGTGTGTGCCCGAACTTTCCAGAGGTTTCCATACATGAGGGTTCTGGAAATGACTGTCGGTATATAAAGGGCGGACATCTGGCGACGGCAGTCAGTATTGAATTGGCGATACAAACGATAACTTCGAGAGCGATCTTCGACTGCGAATTATAGTGAAGTGAAGTGTTCAGTAGTGCGATTGTGTTTTATAATTAGTGTGTTTTAAAGTGATAATTAGTGTTGTGGATTAAAGTGTCAGTTTTGGTTGTTTAATCGGCTGTTTTTATTGTAACGAACCCCAAGCTCGTAACAATATTCACAACATCGTAAGAGAGATTTTAGAGAAGGAAGGAAGGAGGCATTGATATATAAAAAACCCAAGATACACACTCAGCATCTCAAAAACGTCCGCAAAAACAAGCGCAGTATGTATAATAAATTGTGCGCAAGTTTCAAACAGTCTCGCATCGCTTGCCATACTGCACTGCTTTGTGAAAACAACTTTAAGCGATCCGTGTAAGGTTGAATTTGCAAAAAAAAATTGTTTGTAGTATAACTACACACAACTTTTTTTTTTATTTTTTTTATTTGTGATGGGTTTGCTCTTGACTCCAGTCTAGGTCAAAGATGACCGAGACAAAGTCTACGATGGAGCGAGCTTACCCAGAAGGAGCCTGTTCACTCTAACTTTGAAGAGATTAGGGTTGTAAGCGTTTGGAAACACGGACGCAGGCAGAGAGTTCCACTCCTTTGCTGTGCGCATTATAAAAGACGTTTGGAAACGCTTATTGCGAGTTCGTGGAATAGCAACAAGGTAGGGATGGTAAGATGCAGTGCGTCTGGATGTCCGATGGTAGAAGGGGGCCGGTGGGATGAGGTCGTGGAGTTCTTGGGCACACTCACCGAAGTACAATCTGTAGAAGACCGACAAGCAGGCAACCTTACGGCGATGAGCCAAGCTATGCAGCTTGGCATCCACCAGTTTTACGTCACCGATGAGCCTCTTAGCTCTGCGTTCCACCGAGTCAAGCGCGGCAAGCTGATACTTAGCTGAGCCATCCCAAAGGTGGCTACAATACTCCATGCAGGATCGGACTTGCGCTTTATACAGGGTTAAAAGCTGTCCAGGCCTGAAGTATCGCTTCACCCTATTTAGGATGCCCAGCTTTTTGGCCGCCGTTTGGGCTTTGTACTCGATGGTGGCGCCGAAGTTGAGACTGGATGTCAACTCCATGCCTAGGAGTTCGAGCCGATCAGTCACAGGAACAGATGCACCCCGAAAAGTAGGAGTTTGGCCAAAACGACTCCTTTTTGCGGTAAAAAGACACGCCTGTGTTTTGGTGGCGTTAAAAGTGACCACATTGTCATCACCCCACTGGGAGACAAGGCTTAAGGTCAAATTTGTCCGCTCTACCATGGCCTCTCTCAAGGAACGAACTTCATCCCCGCTGGTTGTTGCGCTGGACAAGTATCTCTCTGAAACCGTACTGTCATCTGCGTACCCAACAAGACCAAGCTGAAGTAAGTCATTGATGTGCAGCAGGAAAAGAGTTGCAGAGAGAACAGATCCCTGAGGAACTCCAGCATCAATAGCCATGAGGTCAGAGGAGCAGCCGTCAACGACTACTCGGATCGACCGTTCACTCAGGAAGTCTGATATCCAGCTACAAAAACCAGCTGGGATGCCATAAGCAGGAAGCTTGCTCAGTAGACCTGCGTGCCAAACCCTGTCAAAGGCCTTCGAGATGTCGAGCGACACGGCAAGTGCTTCGCCGTGTCTCTCGATGGCCTCGCCCCAGCAGTGCGTGACATACACAAGAAGATCGCCAGTTGACCGTCCCCGGCGAAAGCCATATTGACGGTCACTGAGGAGATCATTGTCTTCAAGGTAGGTCAGCAGCTTACTGTTCAGAACCCTTTCCATAACCTTGCAAAGGATGGAGGTAATGGCGATCGGACGGTAATGGGCAGGGTCAGCACGTTCTCCCTTTTTGGGCACCGGTTGCACATTCGCAAGCTTCCATGATTTCGGCACCGTTCTTTTTTCAAGAGAGAGGCGGTACAGGCGTGCCAACACAGGAGACAGTTCAGGTGCACATTGCCTCAGCACTCTCGCTGGAATGCCGTCAGGCCCGCTGGCCTTATTCACGTCTAGACTGCACAATACTCTTCGGACCTCTTTAATGTGAACTGTGATCTCCGGCATCGAAGAGTCACAACGAGGTAAAGTCGGTGGTTGCTTGGAGCCAGCGTCCAGACGCGAATTGCTTGCAAAGAGAGTTGCAAATAAATTTGCTTTCTCACTTGCAGAGTGAGCCAGCGAGCCATCAGGTTTCAACATCGGAGGCAAAGTGGGTCGACAGAAATTCGTTTCAACCGCTTTCGACAGGGACCAAAACTGTTTACTACCTGGAGGGTGCAATGCTAGTTTGGCCCCGATACGTCTGACATGGTCAAAACGTGCCCTACGTCTACAACTCACACATGACACTTGATACATGTCAGTTTTTGACGACAGTTTCGAGTGTTGCATTTGTTCGAGACTGTGCATCTTGGGTTTTTTATATTATATCAATGGATGGAGGACACATAGATACAAAACAATTGATCACCCTTTGTTTTGTGGGATATATCTTTACTTGTAGAGTTATCCACTGTAGTAAAAACTGTATTTTTATATTAAATAGAAATACATTTTTTTCTGTGATTTACAAATAATATTCAAGCGCCATGAAAAGTTTGTCTTAATAGTGAGTAAAATTATGAAGATAATTTGGTATCAATAAATTATATTTATTTTAGAAGTTGGTTGTCAAGAAAGATTGACGTGTAAAAGTATTATTTTTACTTTTACACGTCAATCTTTCTTGTCAGTTTTAACTAGTTAAAGCCGGTGTAAAGTCTGTATTCAGGTTATTGAAAACAAATGTGCTTGATTTTTATTACTTTTACAGTTTAACCGAAAATTTGTGTTAGTCACGCGACAACTCATCTATAGCCAAGATGGGTTGCCGTGGCCGAAATTCAGTCTGGAGGACTTTATAACACACAATTTTTCAGAAATAGTGTTGGGCCTAAAATACTTCCTTGGGGATGCCGCAGGCAATCCAGGGAAAAGTGCCCGAAATAACTTTTTATTAATACTGTTTTTATATTTTTTATGTGTTTTTTAAATAAATATTTAGAAATGTTATTTATATGTAAGAAAATGAATAAACGAAATAATAATAATATTTTATTTATAAGACAGCAAAAGGTCCACACTGACAAAACACAAACATAAATTCTTAAAAGATGTTAGTAACAAATACATCTTTTAAACCTACGTTAACAATATGTATATACTGTGATGTTAGTAACAATGTGGCTTATGATCTATGTTAGTACTTATATTCTACGACAGACAGTGTTGTTTTGATGAGATGCCCCATTGTTGTGCTCTCACCAAGCTATCATATATAGCTTTATATAGTTATTGTGACCAAAACCAAAATTCCCAAGTCCCTCGGATCACTCAAATACCATCATACATAGTATCGAATGCTACGGCTATTCCCTAACTACAACCCGGTTCATTTCCATATTCTTCAGAAAACTGGACCATTATCACTATTGCGTATTCATCTAATCCCATGCTATCTAATTTAGGTAAGTTGTGTCTTTTTTTTGAACACGCTGTCATTGCATACATGATGAAGATTTCATTTAGAAACATGGGGCCAATGTATTGAAATCTTTCGGAGATCTCTTGCAATCAGCTAGATTGTCAGCGTTAACATACACACTAGAATTTTGAATGAGTTCAACGAGTCCTGGAGTAGGATCACGATGCTTTAACGTCCACCTTGAGTCATTCTCGTCGTAAACTGTTAGTTTTCTTTTGAACATTCTTTATCGAGTTCTCTCTGTCCAGCACGTCTCATGTCCTCCATTTTATGGTCGATGCCCTTTCTAATACTATCATATTGGTCTTGCGTTACCGTCCTTTTGTTCCCATTAATATAAAAGATCATAGGCTTATGCCTACAATAGACATTAGTACTAAAGTTTGCTTCAGACCATCCATGTTCTATTACAAATTCTAGCAGTTTATTTGTAGCATGTTTCAGAAGTCTCTCGTGGTAAACGACAGCATTAAATCCAGTGCTAGTCACTGAACAAGTACTCAATGCAATTGTAGTAAAAATTTCGTCTACTAACATTCGAGCCAAATTAATGGGATCATTAGACATTTTCTTGTAAGCAACCAGTTTGTCAGCGTTAATATATACACTGGAGTGGTCTATTAGTTCAACAAGTCCCGGAGCAGGTTCAGGATGCTTTAACGTCATCGTGACAGAAATCTTGCATCTTGGGTAATTTTCAAGAAATGCTTGAGGTGCAACATACTTGCATTCGCAGTTGAATTGTTTTCGTGTCTGTTTTTCAGCTTCTGCGTTTTTTGATGATGAGGTTATCTCCATCTTATCATCGTCGACGGAACGTCTTGAAGCCATCGTCGTCGCGGTCGTTTAGATCAGTATAATTCCTCAATTTCCTTTTTGCCCATAAAACCTAAAACAATATTATTCAACTAAGTATCTTGAGCATAACCAGATAACAGCGTTGAGGACGATTTTTTGATGCTATATTTAAGTTAGTTGTTGGTTTAGTTTATTTTTAACCGACTTCAAAAAGGAGATTCTCAATTCAATATATATGCGGTCGCGTATAAAATATACGTGGTCGGTGTCAAAAAACGAAATAACCAAAAACACCGATTTCCAAAATAAAAGTTATTTTATACGTTGTAGTGTTTTGTTTTTGGAAGTCGGTTATATTTTTTTAACCGACTTCCAAAAAAGGAGGAGGTTCTCAATTCGGTGGGTATTTTTTTATTTTTTTTTATGTATGTAAAAATCTTTATACTGACACAGTCAGCGCTTGTCCCTTCTTACTTACAAGTTCGAACACACCTAGTGAAAAAAACACAGACACTGAGACACCAATTATTCTCAGATCTGAAATCGAATATGCAATAAAATCTCAGAAAAATGACAAGACCCCAGGAAGCGACAACATTACCAACGAAGTCCTTAAAGCGCTATCTACCTCTCTTTTGAAACCCCTTCAAACATTGTTCAATAACATACTTAGGACCGAAGCCACACCAGATCAATGGTCAAAATCTACAATCACATTACTGTTCAAAAAAGGAGATAGAAGCGATATAGGAAACTATAGACCAATTAGTCTTATAACAAATCTATATAAAATTTTTTCAAAGATCATACTGAATAGGAAAACAAAGAGTCTTGATGAAAACCAACCACGAGAACAAGCAGGTTTCCGCAAAGGTTACTCAACTGCAGATCACATACATGTCATAACACAACTAATTGAAAAAGTAAAGGAATATAGAAAGACGTTATATATGTGTTTTATAGATTACAAAAAAGCATTCGACTCTCTACACTTCGATGCTATATGGTCATCACTAGCGCAACAAGGTACAAGCCAGAAATATATAAACCTGTTTAAAAGTATTTATACAAAATGTCACGCAAAAGTGCGCTTAGAGCGAGAAGGTACAGAATTTCCCATACAAAAAGGAGTAAGACAAGGAGACCCTCTCTCCCCAAAGCTGTTTTCAGCGGTGCTCGAATCCATCTTCAGACGTGTAAATTGGGAAGCGAAGGGAACACAGATAGACGGAGAACTACTGAATCACCTGCGTTTCGCGGACGATATTGTGGTCTTCGCAGAAAGCGCCACCGAACTGGAGGGTATGGTGATCGAACTAGCAAAGGAAAGCCAAAAAGTGGGATTGTCAATGAACAAATCAAAAACTAAGATTTTAACAAACGGAGCACCTAGAGATATTATAATAGACAACGAGAAGATCGAATATGTTAAAGAGTATATATATTTAGGACAACTAATATCGTTCGGAAATAATACTGGAAAAGAGATAGAAAGAAGGACAACTCTAGCCTGGAAGAAATATTGGGGATTAAAAGAAATAATGAAAAATAAGGACATCAGTATAAACATCAAGAAAAAACTCTACGAAGTAGCGATATTGCCTTGCCTTACATATGGTTGTCAGACATGGTCACTGAGGAAAGAAGATGAAGAAAAGATTGCTATCTGTCAACGAAAAATGGAGAGAAGCATGCTTGGTCTCAAATTATCAGATAAGGTTAGGAACACTAACATCAGAAAGGAAACAAAAATAATAGAGGTAAGGAAAAGAACACGATTACTCAAGTGGCACTGGGCAGGGCACATATGTAGGATGAACAATGACAAATGGACAAAACGTTTAACGGAATGGATACCAAGAGACAGGAAAAGGGAAAAAGGGAGACCAAATAAAAGATGGAGGGACATCTTCAATGAAAGATGTGGACCCTTATGGATGAGAGAGGCACGAGACAGAGATTTGTGGAAAGGTTTAGGAGAGGCCTACGCCGCAGAGGCGATTACTACTAGCATTTAAGTTATCCATACATAAATTTAAGTAACCATAAGTCGCTGTCGCGCAGTCGCTCGGTCGCAACCGTCAAGTGCGAACGCGAACTTATATTCGATTGCGGTGCTGTATTGTGTCGTGACAAATATGTCGAACGTGTTAAAATGTAACGAGTGTAACATCGTCATTGACGAAATGTTGTCCTATATACAGAATAAAATATCTGTGATTGACGAAGAAACACTGGTGCGCATATGCAAAACATCTTTCACCAGTGAAGAAATTAGAAAATCGAAATCACTGCTATTTGATTCGATCCCAACGGATAAAAGGAAAATTATTCGGAAGAATAAGGGAAAGGAGGAAAGGGATCTAGCTGATATCGTGAATGTTTTCAAGTCAATTGATCCAGATAAAATCCCTGTGTTTGTGGCCCGTCAACTAGAAAAATTGCCTCCTATAACCTTTGATCATTTGGATTGTACCAAGTTATTAAAGGATCTGCTGATAGTACAGACCGAGATTAAAGAGATAAAGTCATTGTATGCTACGGTCAATCAGTTAAAAGAGTTGAAAATGGAGATTCTTCAACTAAGAAACGATTCCTTGCCCCATACTCCTGCGTGTAATGTAAACATGAGACGAGGTGCTTGGGTATTGGGTAGTGGACCGATGGGGCTCTCAAACCATCACAATGTAACGCTGAACGAATCTGATCCTCCTGGCGTGGAGATTTCAGAGCACCAAAATGACGAAAATGAGCTGCAATATAGGAAAGTAATTCGGGTAGACGAAGAAAAAGCATGCGCAACTGGTTGTGAGTCACATACACTGGAACCGTCATCGGCAACAAGAGGGGGAGGCGATAACTTGCGGCGCGCCATACGTCACACGTCGAGCCCATGCAAGACCGGTTCGGAGCGCACAGCTGATGTGTTATCTAACTTAACGGGACCGCTCGCAAATAATGTACCGAACGCTATAAGCGGCAATAGTCATTCTAATGGGATTGTAAATGATATTACAACGCCAACGGCTGATTGTGTTAACTTGCAGTCGAGGGATAGTGAATGGCAAGTAGTATCCAAATCAGGGAGACGTAAGAATACGTATAAATATCGTTATTTAGGCAAGTCAGGCACCGCGAGAGATAGTGAGTGCAATTTTAAAGCAGCGGAAAGAAAAATTCCTATGTTCATTACGAATGTCAACAAAGAAACAACGGCTGATGACATCACTTCATATATTCGCACTAAAACACATGAGACTGTGTTTTTGCAGAAGATACATTTTAAAAAGGATAAAGGTCACTGTGCCTATAAATTTTTCGTGTCTGAAGCAAAGTTATCTGTTTATATGGATGAAAAACTATGGCCTGAGGGTATTGTATTCAGGCGTTTTGTGAACTTCAAGCATCAAGAAGCGAACGGAATAACTTCTGTGAACGGCACAAATAAACCTTAATAATGAATGACTGTTCTTATAGTTTTGCCAGTTTTAATTGTAAAAATGTTAAACGTTCCGTGGATGCTGTACGGGAACTATGCAATTCTTGCGATTTAATCGCGTTGCAAGAAACATGGCTTTTACCGGACGATATACCTTATTTATGTAACATTGACCGAGATTTTGGATACACGGGTACGTCGGCAGTGGACACATCGGCGGGAATACTACGTGGGAGGCCTCACGGTGGCGTAGCATTGTTGTGGAAGTATGAGGTATTCCCACAAGTGTCAGTGTTACAGTGTAATAATGCGCGGGTGTGTGCGATCAAAATTATAACTAGTGACCGTCCTATAATTGTCATGAGTGTGTACATGCCTACGAATGTGAGTGCTAACCTACCAGAATTTACGGACTGCCTTGGTACGGTGAGTGCAATCATAAATGAATATGGTGTGGAATCTGTTTTTATCTTAGGAGATTTTAACGCTGACCCATTTGAACTGTTTTTTAATGAACTGTCCGATTTTTGTGATGAACAAACATGGTCATGCATAGATGTAGATATGTTGGGCGCACAATCTGGTACTTACACCTTTTTAAGTGATGTGTATGGAACGTGTAGTTGGTTGGATCACTGCGTTGTGACCCAGGCGGCTAGACGCGCTGTTTGTAATGTGTATGTAAAATATGACACTACTTGGTCTGATCACTTTCCCCTTATTGTTCAATGTAATTTAAACGTATTAATACCTAAGTCATATAGTGATGTAAATACTAACAAGGATATTATATGGGGCGAGAGGGATGAGGCGCAAGTAGTAGTCTACGTTAAAGAATGTCATTGGAGACTGAGCTGTATTGACTTTCCGGTGGAATTTTCTCAATGTGCAGATAGTTATTGTGGAGACCATGGTCACAGGCATATTCTTGACAAGTTGTACTCTGACATTATAGCCGCCCTTCGTGATGCAGCAGTGGTCAGTGGTATGGTCACTCGTGCCGGGAGTGATAGAAGGGGTTCAAGCATTGCAGGATGGAATGAACACGTCCGCGGGGCTCATCTCGAGGCCAGGTCGAGGTTTCTGGAGTGGGTTATGTGTGGGAGGCCTAGAACTGGGTGTGTGTATGATGATATGAATAAAAGTCGAAAAGTATTCAAGTCCAGGCTTAAATGGTGTCAGGATCATCGAGATCAGGTGAAAATGGATGCTATTGCTAGAAAACATAAGTCCGGAGACTTCCGGAGTTTCTGGCAATGCACCAACAGTATAAATCCGAGACCTGGTCGCCCGGTGAGCGTCGGCGGGGTGAGTGACTCTAAAGGTATTGCTGACATATTTGGAGGCCATTTTCGTGTACAGTCTCCACTTGGGCAACGAGGTGGGGTGCCCACTGCTGAGTTTCTGAGTGGTCTTGTGGGGACAAGATTTAATGCTAAAGATGTAGCTACAGTTATAAAGGCTATGACTAAAGGTAAATCCCCCGGCCACGATGGGCTCAGCATTGAGCACCTACAGCACGCAGGCCCGCATATATCGAGAGTGCTGGCATTGTTTTATTCTCTTTGTGTGAGCCATTCATACCTACCTGCCGATCTTATGAAAACCGTTGTAGTGCCTGTGGTTAAGAACAAGACCGGGGATGTTGCCGATGTAAATAACTACAGGCCTATATCACTTGCAACAATTGTAGCAAAAGTGTTTGACGGCCTGCTTAATATTCAGCTAGATAAATATTTGTCACTACATGACAATCAGTTTGGGTTTCGGCCCAAACTGTCCACAGAAGCTGCGATTCTGAGTCTTAAGCATGTCGTCAGATATTATACGGACCGCAAAACTCCTGTGTACGCGTGTTTCCTGGATCTTTCCAGGGCCTTTGATCTGGTGTCATATAACATTCTGTGGGAGAAACTGGAGAGTATCGGTTTACCCCCAGAACTCTCGAACATATTCAAATATTGGTACAGACACCAGATCAATAGCGTCAGATGGGCGGGTGTAATGTCTGAACCTTATAGGTTGGAGTGCGGGGTGAGGCAGGGGGGGTTGACCTCTCCTGCGCTCTTCAACCTTTATGTGAACGCCCTGATCGTTGGGCTCAGCAGTAAGCATGTTGGCTGCCATGTGGATGGAGTATGCGTCAATAATTTGAGCTACGCTGACGACATGGTGCTGCTGAGCGCATCGGTCTGCGGTCTTAGAAAATTGATGGAGACCTATGGAGAGTATGCCTCGAGCCATGGGTTGAAATATAATGCAGAGAAGAGTAAATTCATGGTGTTTGGGACTAGTCTAAAAAGTGTGAATAGTGTACCCTCTGTGTGTATAAATAATGCACCGCTTGAGAGAGTGGAAAAGTTTAAATACTTGGGTCACATTGTTACAGCTGACCTAAAAGACGATGCAGACATAGAGCGGGAGCGGAGGGCGTTGTCAGTCAGAGGTAATATGATAGCGCGTAGGTTTGTGCGTTGTTCGAGGGAGGTAAAAATAACGCTCTTTAGAGCTTATTGTACATCCCTCTACACGTGCAGCCTGTGGGCAAAGTATACTCGTGCGGCATACAGCGCCCTCCGCGTCCAGTTCAATAATGCGTTCAGGGCGGTGCTGAGGCTGCCCCGACACTGCAGCGCCTCGGGCATGTTCGCGGAGGCGCGCACCGATTGCTTCCATGCGACGATGCGCAAGCGGTGCGCGTCTTTAGTGCACAGAGTGCGGGGCAGCGCCAACACCGTCCTGACAATGATCGCTAACAGACTGGATTGCCCCTACATCCGGCAATGCTGTAGCAGGCATATTGTTACCGTGTGAATGTTCGTGTTCGTTTTTGTTTGGTATTCAATCCTGTCTGTACCTGTGTTTTATGTATATGTGTTTTATGTTTTCTGTGTTGTATGTTTTGTGTGTTTTATGTATCTTTTGTGTTGTATGTTTGTACCTACTTTTATGAGTCTTGTTACTCGAAATAAACAAATTTAATTTAATTTAATTTAATTTAATAAGTACTTATAATACAATATTATTAAATAGATTAATCTTATGTTAGATTCCTGTAGTAGTAAGAAATAAAGGCTATTTTTATTTTATTTTATTTTATTTTATGTATGTACACCGATTACTCCGAGGTTTCTGATTCTTTTTTAGTTCAATGCAGTATACTCGCAATTAGGTCCCATAAAATTTTGATTCAGTTTAGTTCAGTAGTTTCTATTTTATGAGCTTTTTGCTTATTTCAATTTCTGCGTTGACGAAGACGTCGTTCAAGTATCACCACTTAAAAGTCTTTGCAGTGTTTTGTTTTTGGAAGTCGGTTATATTTTTTGTAAAAAAAGTTTTTTATTTGTTAAGTTTAGTGTTTATGAAATAAATATAAATGAGTATAATGAAGAAATAAAATTAGGAACTAAATAATAAAACGAAAAACAGTTCTTACCTTACACACCTTTAATATTCAATTTAATGACTTAATTATTTACAATTAAATAATAGCATGCAACGTTTGGCAGATGGTTATGTGATAAATGAAACGCATGAGGTAAAAGTAATATAAAATATTACAGTTTGGTCTATTACGTATTTATTCATGACACATAATTTTCGTAAACCGGGAATTGATAACCATAAACGGATGATTTGGTGTTGCGGTAATTCCTATTAAGTGTCAGCGTCATTTAGTTAATAGTAGACTTTGCCCCGTTTTCAATTCAATTCAATTTATTTATTTACTAGCTGACCCGCGCAACTTCGTGTGCTTCACAATTTTCATTACTGCTCCGCTCCTATTAGTCGTAGCGTGATGATATACCATATAACCTAGTAGTAGTAGTTAGTCTAAAACTCGAAAAAAATATCAGCTGTTTCATACATTTTCATTGGCTAAATATTGCATTTTGTATGAAACAGATGATATTTTTTATGAGTTTTCGGGGTTGCCCCCAAAGTAAAAGTTGTTTATAATCATGTGTACTTTCACTGCCTAAGAGTTTGCTGGTGTTTTACAAATAACCCTGTATAGCATATAGCCTTCCTCGATAAATGGGCTATCTAACACTTAAAGAATTTTTCAAATCGGACCAGTAGTTCCTAAGATTAGCGCGTTCAAGCAAACAAACAAACAAACTCTTCAGCTTTATATATTAGTATAGATATAGATTTCAGATAAATTAGAATCATATAAGTTACAATTATAATCATCCACAAATTCAATTTAAATAAAATAAGAGTACAAACACAACAATGGAAACCTTGGATCAGGGTTACATGTAGCTTTGTCCAATGCTCCATTAAAAGGAAATGCTGGCGGCGAGACTTTGTATGGAAAAAGTCATAATTCGAGGTTTGGCTCTCGACTGTTTTCTCCTCCAATATTAGATCGATATAAGTGATATTTCATAAACGGAATAAGAAGGATGTATACTGTGTCTCTATGTTTTCTTTTTTTGATTAATAGTTGCCAAATTTGTACACTAGAGCTCTGTTGACAGCGATTTATCGGACAATTTGGAGCATTTTGTGAGAGTTCTAGTGCTTATACGGTTAATAAATCATCAAAAAAGAAAACATAGGGACATAGTATATATCCTTTTTATTCAGTTTGTGAAATATCTCTTAAATCGGTTCAATATTGGAGGAGAACACAGTCGAGAGCCAAATCTCGAATTATGACTTTTTACATACAAAGTCTCGCCGCTAGCATTTCCTCTTAAGGAGCAATTCACATCCATTCTTCCTACAATGAGCTTCAGGAAGATGTTGGGGCTGCCCGTGCGGCACATCAGAGAGGCTTTTGCGAAGTGTTGCCTGAAAGCCAGCCCGACAGCCGAAAGCATCATCGGTTCATTTAGGACTGACGTAAGGGATTTCGGCTTGTAACTTAGTACTGTGACGCTGCAGGCTAGAAATTCTGCAGCGTCAGGGATCGTGAATAAAGAAAATACTGATTGAAATTTAAAGGATAATTATAATGAGCTCATGGTCCAAAGAAAGCTTTTACAGTTCTCCTCAATAAAAACAAAATCTCCTCTTCACTTCATTATTTGAACCTATTCTAAATTATAAACTATATTTCTTATTAAACCCTCCAAGGCTTTTCTCAACAAGTCAATGCATCTATGGAGGGTGATGCATCCATGGAGGCTGCTAGTGTCAGCTAGCATGTTATTGGAATGTAGAGGGCCCGAAAAGACAATGGTAACAAAAAACCTGGACTACACTGTTTCATCATCATTTCAGCTCAAAGACGCCCCATTGCTGGACTTAGGCCTCACCAAAAACAAGCCCCAGCCTTCACCATCACAGTCATCATCATATCAGCTGAAAACGTCCACTGTTGCACATGGGCCTCCTCGCGCATCTATCAGCTACTCGTGACCCTCAACAGGTCATCGGCCCACCTTGTGGAAGGCCTTGTCGAACCCTGGTGTAAACTCCTGTTCACAAGTACTTGAGTTGGCTCGTTACCACACCAGTATGCAGATAGCAGTCCGTTCTCGCTGGCTGCTCTCACGTGACTGCCTACCTCACTACCCGTGCGCTCGAGGCAATATTAGATCTATTGGTAGGTGTATAGATCACAAACACTACATCCCTTCCTTAATTTATTTTTTATTTATAAAGTAACACCATTAATCAGAAAAGCTTATTATAAAATTACAAATTCAACTTCTTCTCATTCACTTTCATTTTGTTCGTTGTCCTGAACTTTCCATTTACCTTCTACCCTTTTTAAATGAATAACATTACGCCCCAATCTTTGACCGGTTTCTTCATTTCGTACAATCACATCTCCACCTTCTGCCTGTTCAACAATGTGCGGTGCTGATTTGTAGTTTGCTGTTAATTTATTTGCTTTATCCATATCCTTCACATACACTTTATCGCCTTCCACTAATTTTGAGTTTTCAGCTCTTCTTTTCCTGTCAGCGTACTCCTTTCCCCTTTCCTTCTGAATATCTCTTATTTTTTTTTTTTTACTATATGTAGGCATACGATGGTAAGCGATGATGCGGTCGAAGATGGAGCACGTTTGCCTAGATGCAATCTATTCACTCTTGTCTTAAAGACTCCCAGGTTGTAGCTATCTGGAAACACAGACTCTGGCAGGGAATTCCACTCCTTAGCTGTACGCACTATGAATGTGTTCCCAAAACGTTTCGTGCGTGTGGGTGGGATGTCCACCATGTACCGGTGGCGCATCGCCGTTCGTCTTGTGGTCCGATGATGGAACGGGCTTGGCGGAATTAAATCATGCAATTCCGTCGCACACTCCCCAAAATGCAAGTGATAGAAAACCGACAGGCCAGCAACTCGGCGTCGATGCTCAAGGCTTTGGAGCTTCGACTCGACGAGCCTGTCATTACCGATGATCCTCTTGGCTCGTTTCTCAATTGACTCAAGGGCATCAAGCTGGTATTTGGCAGATCCGTCCCAAAGATGAGAGCAGTACTCCATGGCCCCCAACTTTCTGGCAGCCACTTGAGCCTTTGCCTCTAAGAAAGGGCCAAAATTGAGGGTAGATGCTAACGTAACACCAAGAAGCTCAAGTCGGTCGGTTATCGGCACGGTTACACCACGAAAAGATGGAGCTGGGTGGAATTGGCTCCTTTTAGCGGAAAATAGACACGCTTGGGTCTTAGCAGCATTGAACTTGACCAGATTGGCATCGCTCCATTCTGAGACAGCCTGTAAGGACAAGTTCAAGCGCTCAACCATAGCCTCCCGGAGAGACCGGATCTGCGACCCACCAGCTCGTGCGTCGGACACGTATCTCTCAGCAACAGTGCTGTCGTCTGCATACCCAAAGGTACCGGGTTTTAGCAGATCATTAATATGCAGCAGGAACAATGTTGCCGAGAGCACCGACCCCTGAGGAACCCCGGCATTAATATCCAGTAGTCCAGACGAGCATCCATCTATGACCACTCGGATAGACCGATCCCTCAGGAAATCTGCAATCCAATCACACAATCCGGCGGGCAGACCGAAGGAAGGAAGCTTACTAATAAGGCTATCGTGCCAGACCCTGTCGAAGGGCTTTGAGATATCGAGGGAGACCGCAAGTGCCTCCCCGTGCTTCTCTATGGCCTCACTCCACATGTGAATGGCATACGCTAGAAGATCCCCAGTAGACCTATTTCGGCGGAACCCGTATTGTCGGTCGCTAAGGATATCATTCGCTTCTAGGTATGCTAGGAGCTTACGATTCAGTACGCGTTCCATACTCTTACAGAGTATGGACGTTACCGAGATGGGTCTATAATTCGACGGGTCAGCTCGACTCGACCCAAGAAGGGTTTCTTGGGCACGGGCTGCACGTTATCTTGCTTCCAAACCTTCGGTACTTTTCCAGTCTCAAACGAAAGGCGAAATAGGCGTATCAAGATTGGAGACAACTCAGGCGCACAAGTCCTCAAAACAATTACGCAATACCCGAAGAACGTCCTTCTGATGAATGCGAATGTTCGACATACTCGACTCGCATCCATCAGGAGAAGTAGGGGGCCTCGCGCCACCAGGATCTAGACGCGACGAATCCGCAAACAAGTTTACTTTCTCCTCAGCGGAGTGGGCCAGTGACCCATCGGGTCTCAGCAGTGGTGGTAGTGAGGGGCGGCAGAAGTTCGATTCGACCGACTTAGCCAGGGACCAAAAAGCTTTACTACCTGCTGGGTATGAGGCAAGTTTGTTCCCTATTCGGTTAATGTGGTCAAACCGAGCCCTCCGCAACACCTTCTTGCAGGACTTGGCAGCCCTGTTAAGGGCTCTCTTCTTCTGAATCACGTCATTTGCTTTGCGCGCACGGGCGTCGACCCATGCTAGGTACGCCGCATGTTTTATCGCATTAGCGCGATTGCACTCGGCACCAAACCATGGGCGAGCTTCACCAGACATTGCTACGTCTGAGAACGAAATGTAGTACTCCATTCCCTTCCGCAACACATCCGTCACGGCTTTGGCGCACGACGAAGCATCAGTTGAAGGAAAGCAAGTAGGGCTGCCAAGGGTAACATGCGAAAAATGATCGCATGCCATCCCAATCTGCTGACCTGTATCGCCATACCCGCCGGGTGCCTCTTGGGCTAGGATCGGGCGGGGAGTAGACGGACACAGACTTCACCAGACAGTGGTCGAAACTACCCAGTGGAGAAGAAATCGACACCGAGTACCGGTCTGGATCCGTTGTCAGCAGAAGGTCCATGCAATTGGCTGTGTGCGAATCAACATCCGGCACCCTCGTTGCCCCCTGGACCAGCTGAGTGAGATTTAACGCAAGCGCTAGCTTTCGCGCCTCTCGTCCAGCATGATCTGTGTGCTGGTATGGGAAAAGCCACTCCTGATGGTGGGCGTTGAAGTCCCCCAGCAACACCAATTGGGCAGAAGGGTACCACTGCTGAGCCGCATCCGCCGCCTCACTGAGGTGCTGCATTAGCCCAGTTGTCTCCAGATCACCGCCGTGCGAACGGTAGACACAGGCGTAGATAATTTTATCTAGGCCGGTGTCCACTAAAGCCCACATCGTTGAGAACCTGGAGTTCTTAAGATTACGGAGACGCCGATAGCAGATGTCGTCCCGGGCGTACATACATACGCCCGCGCGTGGTCTGAAGTGGTGCTCCAGGATAAACCCTGGGTATGTAAGATACGACACGTCAAACGGACATCCGATCTGTGTCTCCGTCAGAAACAAGAGCGCTGGTTTCTCGGTCTCAAGGTGGTGATGGACTGCGGCGAGATTTGAGTGCAGACCTAGTATGTTGGAGAGGTGCACTTAATGCGAGAGGGAGTGCTGCCGCTGTACAGCTTTTCTCTTATTGTTCCTGGCCATATTGTTTTGAGTTAGTAGGTTAGAGGAGAAGGAAGTGAAATGAGGTTCCATGCTGCCAACCCTCAGGCACGCTCTGACAGGACGACATCATTGGGGGACTAGTCTGGAGACTGCGGGGACGCCCGAGCCCCCCCGGAAATGTCCATCGGGCCCTCTCGTCTGGTCGCCAACCAGCACGATGGTGCATTCCGGGATTTTTCGACAGTTGGCGGGGCAGCTTTTCATGTATTGCTAGTACACTACTTGGGCCCCCAACAACCTGCAGTCGGCCAGCGGCGCACCGTGCCTCGGATCCCGCTACCCTCCACGACTAGTCTCCCGATACGCCCATATCAACTCGAGCCCACCTGATGGTAAGCGATGATGTGGTCGAAGATGGAGCACGTTTGCCTAGAAGCAACCCATTCACTCTTGTCTTAAAGACTCCCAGGTTGTAGCTATCTGGAAACACAGACTCTGGCAGGGAATTCCACTCCTTAGCTGTACGCACTATGAATGTGTTCCGTTCCGAAAACGTTTAGTGCGTGTGGGTGGGATGTCCACCATGTACCGATGGCGCATCGCCGTTCGTCTCGTGGTCCGATGATGGAACGGGCTTGGTGGAATTAAATCATGCAATTCCGTCGCACACTCCCCAAAATGCAAGCGATAGAAAACCGACAGGCCAGCAACTCGGCGTCGATGCTCAAGGCTTTGGAGCTTCGACTCGACGAGCCTGTCATTACCGATGATCCTCTTGGCTCGTTTCTCAATTGACTCAAGGGCATCAAGCTGGTATTTAGCAGATCCGTCCCAAAAATGAGAGCAGTACTCCATACACGATCGAACTTGCGCTTGATAGAGCTTAAGCAGCTGTTCCGGCGTGAAGTACCGTCTCACCTTTGCTAGGACCCCCAACTTTCTGGCAGCCACTTGAGCCTTTGCCTCTAAGAAAGGGCCAAAATTGAGGGTAGATGTTAACGTAACACCAAGAAGCTCAAGTCGGTCGGTTATTGGCACGGTTACACCACGAAAAGATGGAGCTGGGTGGAATTGGCTCCTTTTAGCGGAAAATAGACACGCTTGGGTCTTAGCAGCATTGAACTTGACCAGATTGGCATCGCCCCATTCTGAGACAGCCTGTAAGGACAAGTTCAAGCGCTCAACCATAGCCTCCCGCAGAGACCGGTTCTGCGACCCACCAGCTCGTGCGTCGGACACGTATCTCTCAGCAACAGTGCTGTCGTCTGCATACCCAAAGGTACCGGGTTTTAGCAGATCATTAATATGCAGCAGGAATAATGTTGCCGAGAGCACCGACCCCTGAGGAACCCCGGCATTAATATCCAGTAGTCCAGACGAGCAGCCATCTATGACCACTCGGATAGACCGATCCCTCAGGAAATCTGCAATCCAATCACACAATCCGGCGGGCAGACCGAAGGAAGGAAGCTTACTAATAAGGCTATCGTGCCAGACCCTGTCGAAGGGCTTTGAGATATCGAGGGAGACCGCAAGTGCCTCCCCGTGCTTCTCTATGGCCTCACTCCAGATGTGAATGGCATACGCTAGAAGATCCCCAGTAGACCGATTTCGGCGGAACCCGTATTGTCGGTCGCTAAGGATATCATTCGCTTCTAGGTATGCTAGGAGCTTACGATTCAGTACGCGTTCCATACTCTTACAGAGTATGGACGTTACCGAGATGGGTCTATAGTTCGACGGGTCAGCTCGACTACCCTTCTTGGGCACAGGCTGCACGTTAGCTTGCTTCCAAGCATTCGGTACTTTACCAGTCTCAAACGAAAGGCGAAATAGGCGTGTCAAGATTGGAGACAACTCAGGCGCACAAGTCCTCAAAACAATTGCCGGTATCCCGTCGGGGCCACTAGCCTTATTCACGTCTAGGTTACGCAATACCCGAAGAACGTCCTTCTGATGAATGCGAATGTTCGACATACTCGACTCGCATCCATCAGGAGAAGTAGGGGGCCTCGCGCCACCTGGATCTAGACGCGACGAATCAAAATGCCTCGGATCCCGCTACCCTCCACGACTAGTCTCCCGATATGCCCATATCAACGCGAGCCTGGTCGGTCTACCTGCATTGGAACAACTATTTCGACCCAACTCCTCTGAATTGGCTACACTGAGCATCGTACCGGAACGCGGCTAGGCCACTTGGCGGTACGTCTTTGCCCAGTGGGGTGGTCACAAGCCATCGGCCGAAGCCTACCACCAGTTAGTGTCACCTGATTAGCACCACCCGGGGACCACGTGTAGGGACTAGCAATGGGTATTCTCCTACGGACGCGAAATCTTATTTCTGAATCATCCCTATTTTCAGCATCCAATAGACAAGGAACTTTATCTTTATTCACTCTTCCAAAGAAGAGTTCGGCAGGTGTTTTTCCCGTTACGGAATGCGTGGTCGAGTTATACATCATCAAGTATTCCCAAACGCTCTCTTTAATGTCTCTCTTTTGCATCTGACTAATTTTTAACCTTTTTAAAATATCACGGTTTTGCCTCTCTACTTCCCCGTTTTGTTGAGGCCAGTAGGGTATAGTATGGAACAATCTTATATTGCATTGACGGCAGTATTCTTTATATTCATCGCTCACAAACTGGCGTCCGTTATCAACCGTGATTGACGCAGGGTATCCAAGACGGCTGAATATTTCTTTAAGAAATTTTATGATCTGGCCACTGGTAATCGTTTTAGTAAACTTAATTTCCTCGTATCTGCTTTAATAGTCAATGTCTACAAGTAAATAATCACTATTTACAAACAAATCCATAGCAATATCTACCCAAGGAGCTGAAGGTAGTTCACGTCGTTTCATGGGCACAGGATGGCTAGGTAATCCAACAAGAGTACATTCTTTACATGCTTTTACTCTTGCTTCTGCGTCCTTATCAATCCTTGGCCACCAGACCTTGGACCTCAACCGACTCTTCATTGCCAATACCCCAGGGTGGCCCTCATGTGCTGCGTCAAAAACATCTTTACGTAATTCCTTTGGTATTACAATTTTATTTCCTCTCAATATGTTATCAAAGAAGCAAAGTTCACCGTCGAAAATTTTATAACCCTTTACGGACTCGTCCCAGTCGTTGCTGTATATGCCCCTTTTTACATTTTTAATTTCTGAATCTCGCTTAGAGCTTGCAATAAGATCTTGCATAGATCGCACGTGGTCGAGCTTGTTCTACAATTTGATACACATAGTCATCAATATTTCGGAGCGGTGGTCTCTTGATCACAAAGCCTTGATAAAGGGTCGGCTATATTTACTTTGCCGGGTTTGTATTTAATATTAAAGCGATACGCCTGCAACCGCAAAACCCAACGCTCGACACGTGCGCATGGTTTGGACTTCATTCCAAACAAAAATTCAAGTGGCTTATGATCTGTGATGAGATCAAATTCCTTCCCAAAGAGAAATATGTTGAAATGTTCTACTGCCCAAACCAAAGCGAGCGCTTCCTTCTCAGTTTGGCTATATTTGCGTTCCAGTTCCGATAATGTTCGATTACCATACGAATAATTCTAGGTCCTTCGTTATCGCTCTGAATTAAAACAGCCCCTAACCCCACAGGACTTGCATCAGCAATCACTTGAGTTTTGTCGTCCACATCGTAATACCCCAATGTTCGCACTGTAGAGAGTGCTCGCTTTAATTTACGAAATGCTTGGTTCTCTCCTTCTTTCCATAACTCCTCTATGTTTGCTTTTTTTCCTGTCTTATTGTCGCCAAGTTAGGCAACCATTTATTTATGTAGTTGACTAGCCCCAGGAAGCTTTGAAGTTCTTCAACTGTTTTGGGCACTCTGAATTCAGCAATACTGTTTATATATTTCTTCAGTGGTTTAGCTCCATCAGATGTAAGTTCATGACCTAGGAAACTGATCTTTTGCACATTGTACACGCATTTGTTTTCGTTCAGTAAAACGTCATTGTCTTTCAAAACATTCAAAGCCTTTGCAAGTCGAACATTGTGCTGGTTTTCGTCTTTACCATATACCAAAATGTCATCAATAAAATTGATCACACCATCCAATCCAGTAAGCATTTTCTCAAGTATTTTTTGGAATAGCTCTGGGGCGCAAGTAATGCTTATATCTGTATAATCCTTTAGATGTTATAAACGTCAAATGCCTTGAATCGGGATGAATTTCTACTTGATGGAAAGCATGTTTGATGTCAAGTTTGGAAAAGTATCGAGCCTTTTTTATTTTAGGTAATAAATTGTCCATACAGGGCAGAGGATGATTTTCCCTCAAAATCGCTGCATTTGCGCGCCTCATATCTACGCACAAACGTATATCATCGTCATCTTTGAGTATTGGTACCACCGGTGAAATCCAACGAGAAGGTCCTTTGACTTCTTCTATGATGTCGCTTTCCAGTAGCTCCTTTATTTTTTGTTCGACTTTTTGTTCTATTGGAATTGGAATCCGGCGATATGGTTGTGAAACGGGTTTACATGTTTCGTCTATAGGGATTTCAATAAGTAAGTTTTGAATTTTGGAAAAGGATGAGGGCTTTGTCTGATTTCATTTATACCAATACCTAATTTCAAAACTCCTAAACGAATAGCGGTTTCTTTGCCCAGTAAATCTCTCGATCCTTTTTTAATAACCAAAATAGTAGCTCTTTCAGAATGTTTATTTACCTTGATTATAGTTTCAAAAGACCCTTTTACTTATTTGACCCTTTTAATTTATTTTACATCTGTCTGTTTATGTACGTGTCCCAAATAAACATTTTTCTTTCTTTCTTTTACGTCTAAAGGTAATTTACTCCCATACGAATACAAGTTTTTATTTGATCCCTTTAGCTGGTTTGAGCAGACAATCCTTTTCTTCTTTAGATTTTCCCACGTCTTTTCCGTAATCAAGTTTAATTTACATCCAGAATCGATAAGCAAATTTAATTTGATGCCACCTACTTCACATTCAATGGTTGCATCACTATCATCATTCATATTGAATACGTAATGGTCATCATCTGAAGATTCATTGTCCAACTTAATCGTATTTATTTCGTTCTCCTTCCGAGTCTTTTTAAATTTTGAAGAATTGTCTTGTCCGGTTTCAAGCTTACACTTCTGAGAGGCTGGTTTTGTTTTACATAGAACCGAACCGTATTTATTGAAGTTTCTGTTCCTATTAGCGTCATTCTTGATTTTGATGCCATCATGCTTTGAACTTAAACTGGATGTTTTTGAATAACTCCTAACCGCATTGATGTCACTCGACTTAACTTTTTGTCTATAATCTTCTAATTGTTGGCCAACTACTTCTAAGGTGTTGGCTTCATTTATGATTTTATCCAAAGTAACAGTATCTCCAATTGTCAATATTTTCTTCCGTAATTCTGACGAGTGGCATTTTTCTACGATTTGGTCAATTAAATGTTCAACAGGAGAGATGAATTTACATTTACTTGATTCACTTCTTAGTCTCACAATGAATTTTTCGAATTTTTCTCCTTTTTCTTGCTTTATCTGGCGAAATAAATGTCGCTCATAAATTTTATTTTGTTTAGGCAAGAAACATTCGTCCAGTTTTGTAATCGCGGTCTTGTAAGCATTAGGTTTTCCTTCAGTTGTTTCATTTCATATGCTCCAGGTAAATTATAAGTAATCTCCTGTAGCCCTGTTCCACCTAAAAGCAGTAAAGCTGCTCTTTATTTTTCTTCCCCAGTAATTGCTGAAGCTTCTAAGTAAAGATTCAAAGTTTTTTTCCATCGCTCCCACCGCAGAGCAAGTGTAGCGTTATCTCCTTCGAGATCAAGCTTTTCAGGTGTTGGTAAATAATTGGCCATATTCGGAAGAGAATTGGGGACCTGTTGACAATAATATTATCTCAGGTAATTTACCAAGTCACCTATTGTTATTTTACATGCGAAAACGTAAACTTAGGTTTAATAACCACCATTTACACGACTGCACACGGTTTACATTTACAGGACCCATTCTGCCTTTCATACATTACGACGAACAGTTTACAATTTCATGTCGGCCTGTTCTGCCTTACACACATTACGACGAACAGTTTACAATTTCATGTCGGCCTGTTCTGCCTTACACACATTACGACGAACAGTTTACAATTTCATGTCGGCCTGTTCTGCCTTACACACATTACGACGAACAGTTTGCAATTTCATGCCGGCCTGTTCTGTCTTAAACACATAACGACGAACAGTTTGCAATTTCATGCCGGCCTGTTCTGCCTTACACACATTACGACGCACGGTTTACTTTCATGAAGGCCCGTACTGCCCTCTCACAAGTTGCACGCAAAATATGTACCATACGATAAATTAACACGTCTGTTTACAACCTTACCGATGGGAACCTTAACCACATTTTTTCAAAAACCAAACCGGATATTAACTATAAAAAAGGATCACACCCAATTTAAAACTCGAGAGCTTTACATTCTTTAAGCTATGTATATGTTACTGTAAACAAATACGAAAAAAGCTAACGCCTATACTTCCTTGCCATACAATAACAAACTAGACTTGTTTATTCCAAGTACATAGTGAGAACCTACTACGACATTAGTTTTGTACTTGCGTAGCTGTCTCAAGTTTGAGATTGCAACAAAGTACTGTATTGTTTGTTTACGTTCTGCATGAAAGCGAACTATAGACCGTTCGTATCTACCTACCTTATGTGCCTATGATTAGCGGTACGGTATTTTTCGTTACATTACGGAAGGTAGATCTTTATAATGTTACTTCGGATTAATAGAAAACCAATCGTAACTTTATGAGGTCATTAATTATTTACAATTTAGCTCCCTTTTGGTAATGCGAAAAACATTAGACAATTGATACCTAAACAATCTTAATAACACTTATGATGAATTATTTTTCACTTCCTTCCTTTCAAAGCAAAGTTTTGATTAATATATTATTGAGATTGTTTATTGAATCGTCAAAAAAAAATTTTTTTTTTCTACTGACCTTTTAACTCGTCGCCAATTGTTAACTCCTGTTCACAAGTACTTGAGTAGGCTGTTTACCACACCAGTATGCAGATAGCAGTCCGTTCTCGCTGGCTGCTCTCACGTGACTGCCTACCTCACTACCCGTGCGTTCGAGGCAACATTAGATCTATTGGTAGGTGTATAGATCACAAACACTACACCTGGGTCTTCCGGTACGCGGTCGCCACTCCAGAAATTTTTGGCCCCATCGACCATCTTTTCTGCGGGCACGCAAGGAAACTCCAAGCACTTTTTAGGGTTCCGAATATCCGTGAAAAACGGAACCCTTATAGGATCACTCGGGTGTCTGTCTGTCCGTCTGTCACAGCCAGTTTTCTCCGGATCTACTGGACCGATTCTGTTGAAATATGGTATTCATATGGAATTCTGTGACCCAAACACGGACGCGTCACGAAAATAAATAAATTTTTAGTATGGGGGTCATTTTTAGGGGTCATACAAGAAAATTAAAGAAAAAGTTTTTCAAAGTGTATCGTGTGACATCTCAAATGAAAGCGCTTACTGTGAGAATTTTTATTATATTTTGTTCTTAATTTTAAACTAAGTACCTTTGAAGTTATTCAAGAAATTAGACCAAAAATGACCATTCCCTCATTATCTCCGAAACTTCTGCGCCTAAAATTTTGAAAAAAATGTAGATAATAGTTCCATACCTAAAAATTACATGTAAAAAGTCTGTAGTGTTAAAAAAAACATGTTAAAAAATGAAATTTGTTCGGAACCCTTTGCACGCGAGTCCGACTCGCACTTGGCCAGATTTTTTCTATTGTCTTTTAGTCTTTTGAGTTTAAGCCTTCTTCTGATCCAGTTTGTTGTGAGCAACCACGAATTATTATCATTATTTTAGCGTAATATCCATATCAAAATTATAAATGCGAAACCTCGAATGTCTTTCTGTCTAATTGACTCTGTCGGTTATCCTCACGTCTTAACGGATAATGATGAAACGTCGAACGAAAAAATCCTATCTTAGTTAGGTAGTTCTCTTAGGTAACTCTCCTACACTCCCCAAGGAACCTACATGCCAAATTTCATCTTTCTACGACCAGTGGTTTCTGCTGTGCTTAGTCTGTCAGTCACTAAGTAACGGAAGAGTTTTTTATAATTACAAGCTGACCCGCGCAAATTCGTCTGCGTAACATTTTTCACTAATGCTCCGCTCCTTGTGGTCTTAGCGTGATGATATATAGCCTATAGCCTTCCTCGATAAATGGGCTATCTAACACTGAAAGAATTTTTCAAATCGGACCAGTAGTTCCTGAGATTAGCGCGTTCAAGCATACAAACAAACTCTTCAGCTTTATTTATTAAAAAAGTAGTATAGATATTTATTTAAGGACAACCAACAAAGCATACACCAGAATACATGTTAAAGTACGCATATTTGTACATTTTATAGTGTAGCCTTAATTACAGGCTGCCACGGCATGCATTAAACATAGGAATAGGAAATGTAGTGTAGTTACAAAACAGATTCGACTAATTTAGATATAGGTTGGATGAATCAAACAAAACAATTCTGTTCTACATTGTACCAACAAAACAAAAACAATCATTTTCCGAGTTAATACGGAAGTGAAATAAACAAAAGAAACTTAAAATATTATTTTTTCGTCTATATGATTTAATGCCTATGCAAGACAGACTTGACTTTATGTAAAGAGTAAGACATATCAATATCTACATTGGGTGAGAGTGACAGGCGACTAAATTGATCCTGTATTCTGTTAATGGTGGAAAAATGACCCAGATTGGTTTTAAAGCTCTTAGCGCAAAACAACCGATATCTAGACTTACGAGCAAGTTTGTAAGGCGCATTTATATTGATCTGACTCAGTAACTGCGGACAATCAATGTGAGTGTTTATTATTTTGTATAAGAACAGATGATCTAGGATCATACGGCGATTTTCCAGACTTATAAGTTTGAAATGTTTCAAGCGTGAGCTATAGCTAGCTAAATTTCTGACCATATTGCATTGATATGACAAGTGCGAAAGAAATCTTTTCTGCACTGATTCTAAGCGACGTTTATGTATTTCGTAGTATGGAGTCCAAGCTATGCTGCAATATTCTAAGCCTGACCTGACTATTGAGTTAAAGATTGCAATTTTAGTTGAGACGCGTTTAAAATCTTTACAATTCCGCAAAACGAAACCCAACATCTTAAACCCTTTAGTGGCAATTTTATCAATGTGAATATTGAACCGAAGCTTATTGTCAATATAAACACCTAAATCCCGAATTGATTCTTTCTCGTTAATAACTTTGTCATTAATTTTGGAATTACGAAAATAGGGCCCTTTTTTCTTAGAAAAATGTACATGATTGCATTTGTCAGCATTAAGTAACATGTCATTGTCCAAACACCACTGCGAAAAACGGTCTAAGTCTTCTTGAAGTTTACATGGATCCTGATTGCACTCTATTCGTTTTATAATTTTTAGATCATCCGCGCATAAGTATATCTTTGAGTGTACAAAACAAGACGCCACGTCGTTTATGAATATATTGAAAAACAATGGGCCAAGATGAGAGCCTTGGGGCACGCCCGAGGGTGTCTGAAACAGATTTGACGAATATCCATTGACTACAACCTTAGATGTGCGTTTAACAAGGTAAGACTCACACCACTGCAGTAAGCTGCCGTAGTACACAGCAGTAAGTATATTGACTAGCTTTTGCCCGCAACTTCGTACGCACATATCCCGTTTTCTTCCGATCCTGTAGGAATTTCGGGAAAGCCTCTCTTAGTGCTTCCCCACACTCCCCAAGGAACCTACATGCCAAATTTCAGCTTTCTACGACCAGTAGTTCGGCTGTGCGTTGTCTGTCAGACACTCAGACAGTCCCTCAGTTACTCAGTACACGGAAGAGACGAAGAGTTTAAAGTATTGTGATAACTAGCTTCTGCCAGTGGCTTCGCCCGCGTGGAACATACTCCCGGGATAAAAATTAGCCTATGTCCTTTCTCAGGCTCTAGACTTTATGTGTACCAAATTACATTTAAATCGGTTCAGTAGTTTTGGCGTGAAAGCGCGACAGACAGACAGACAGATAGACAGACAGACAGACAGATGGACTGACAGAGTTACTTTCGCATTTATAATATTACTAGCTGACCTGCGCAGCGTCGTCTGCGTGACAATTTTCATTACTGCTCCGCTCCTATTGGTCTTAGCGTGATAGTGTATAGCCTATAGCCTTCCTCGATAAATGGGCTATCCAACACCGAAAGAATTTTTCAAATCGGACCAGTAATTCCTGAGATTAGCGCGTTCAAGCAAACAAACAAACAAACAAACTCTTCAGCTTTATACATATATTAGTACTAGCTGACCCGCGCAACTTCGTTTGCGTCACATTTTTCATTACTGCTCCGCTCCTATTGGTCTTAGCGTGATGATATATACCATATAGCCTTCCTCTATAAATGGGCTATCTAACACTGAAAGAATTTTGCAAATCGGACCAGTAGTTCCCGAGATTAGCGCGTTCAAGCAAACAAACAAACAAACAAACTCTTCAGCTTTATACATTAGTATAGATTGATATAGTAAGGATTCGTAAGGATTGTTTATACTCTAAAAAAAACTCTAATCTCTACTCAGCCAGTTCGTTGTACTAATAAGTACTAATGTATGTTTACCAACACTAACACAACGATAATGCGCGTATCACCACACGTATATTTAGCCCCAACAGCCTGTGTAATGTAATCCGAGCCGGACGGGCTAACTAGCCCAATCCAGCCGTTAGTCTAATTTATTAGCGCCCTATTTGTTTCAGTCTGCCTGTGTTTGGAGCTAATCACGCCGCGGTATGCGTGGAACTGGTTATTTATTTATGTATACTGCTAAGCCGACAGGCGTGTCAGTAATCCTTGGATTGTTAGGCAATCAAAATAATTATGAGACAATCCGCGGAGTAATATTTTTAGGGTTGCGAAAAACAATGGCACCCTTTATAGGATCACTCGGGTGTCTGTCTGTCCGTCTGTCACAGCCAGTTTTCTCCGGATCCACTGGATCGATTCTGTTGAAATTTAGTACAAATATGAACTTCTGTGACCCAAACACGGACGCGTTACGTAAATCATTAAATGTTTAGTATAGGGGTCACTTTTGGGGGTCAACTTAGAAAATTAAAAAAAAAAAGTTTCTTGAACAATATCGTGTGACATATCAAATGAAAGGACTTACTGTGAGGGTTTTAATTATATTTTTTTTCATAATTTTAAAGTGAATGGTTTTTAAGTTATTCAAGAAATTAGACGAAAAATGACCATTCCCCCCCCCCCTATCTCCGAAACTACTGAGCCTAAAATTTTGAAAAAAATGGAGATAATAGATCTTTACCTAAAGATTACAGGAAAGCCTATTAGAAGTCTGTAGTGTTAAAATAACATGTTAAAAAAAATTTGTTCGGAACCCTTTGCACGCGAGTCCGACTCTCACTTGGCCAGTTTTTTTTGCTATGATAGGCTATGAAATGCAGCATAATAGGTGTTAAGCGAACAGATCGCGTTAGAAACACCACCCTGCGCTCCTTAACTAAAATCATAGATCTCGGAGAAAAAGCAGCCAGGCTGAAGTGGGAGTGGGCTGGCCACGTCGATCAATGAACCCGGAGAGGTGGGCGAACGTCGTCACTCACTGGACGCCTGAAGAAGGAAGTCGTCGTCGAGGTCGACCGCGGCAAAGGTGTGTGACGATCTCATCATGTTTGCGGTAAAACTTGGCCAGAGATCGCCCAAGACCGAGAGATAAGGAAGGAGAAAGGGGAAGCCTTTGCCCAGCAGTTGGACACAAGAGCAGGATAACAAAAAAAAAAATTGGTAGGCACGCTTTTGACCATTATCTCACCTGATGGTAAACGATGATGTGGACGAAGGTGGAGCAGGCTTGCCTAGAAGTAACCTATTCACTCTTGACTTGAGTAGCTTAGGATTATCATAAATATAAAACAGAAGATGCTTCTAATACCTGAGGCCTCAGCCTCAGCATTTGTCTCAACAAATAACACATCAGGGGTGCTAAAAAGGCCGCTTTAGGAGAATCATATTAGAATCATGATATTAATCACACAATAATCTGTCAAATTTCACTTTCATCTTACCTAAATGAAACTGATGAGTGAAAATAAATACCTTAATGCCTATTTAACTACCATAAAACGTAACTCTTCCATAACACACATACTCTCAACTTAGTAGCACGATCAATCACAGTTAACTTGAACTCAACGAGTCGCCGCCAAGGAGCCCGGCTAATGAGCCGTTAAATTGGCCACAGTTATAGCCTGAATCTACTCAGAATGGGCAACGTTGCCAGAGATGTTACTGGCTGGTCTAGCTAGTGGATCGACCAGTATTAACTAGTTGTGGCCTGTGACTTCGTTCGAATGAGAAAAATACATATTGCATCTCTTTATTAGGGTTAGGTTTAGGTACATCCTCCACTGATGCATCTTACTTGACTTGTATAATATAATTATCATTTGAATCCAATCAGTTTTTCTTTTAATAAGTAGATCCCAGTGGTGCTGTAGCATTCAGTAATCTGCAATCTCACAGTACCTAGTTAAATAAAGATAAAAAATAATCTTTATGTGTCTTTTTACAAAAACACATGTTAAACAAAGAAACTACTGCTTTAACTAATAGTTAAGCCTATCTAGAGTAAAAAAAAAAAAAACTAATAGTTCAATTAATTAATTTATTTATAAATGCTTTATTGTAAACTAAATTTAAAAATATGTACAAAAAATCTTAAACTACTAACATACCTACAACGATTTTTTTTTACCTTTAAAACCTTTATTTCCGAAGTTTGACAGTTTTTCAAACATAAATTTTACTTAAATAAATAGATTAACAGCTGGTTAAAAACGTAATACACATCATATTATAAAAGGTCTCTCAGTTCGGTGTGCCTTACGGCAAAGGCCTCCTCCAACTCTTTCCACTGATGTCTGTCTGCCGCCACTCTTGTCCAGAGCGGACCCAAAGTCATTTTCAGGTCATCCTCCCATCTTCTCTTTTTGCGACCTCGACTCTTAATGCCATCTCTTGGGTACCAGATTGTCACCTGTTTGCTCCATTTCTCCTTTTTACACCTGAGCATATGTCCAGTCCACCTCCATTTAAGTTGGTCAATACGAGCCAGGATATCAGTTAGTTTGGTTTTGTGCCTGATGTCTGTACTTCTACTCTGTCTTTTAGTTTTAAACCTAGCATGCTTCTTCAGGTCAACGGGAAATACCCTATCAATTTTGATTCCCTTGAGAGTGTCGAAATATACGTTTTTTGCGGCATAAACCGCCGTATCTTTGTTTACGTAAACATAGAAGTTCGATTTTTTCACAGCTTCAAGGGACTTGAGTATATATTTTTAATTTCAACTCGATCCCTTCACGCGTTGCCAAGATAAAGGGTCTTGAGAAAAAAACTGACGGACAACAAAGTGATCCTATAAGGGTTTCGTTTTTTTCCTTTTGAGGTACGGAACCCTAAAAATACTTCTATGTATGCGTGCTCCATCTTCGACCGCATCATCGCTTACTATGTGATGGTCAAGCATGTGCCCATAAATAGTAAAAAAAATCCCCCACGCAAAAAAAGAAATCCAACATTTAAAAAGTCAAAAATAATAACTACCGCTGAGAACAGACAGAAGCTAGTGCACAAAAAATCCGTCGGGGCTGCCGTGCTATTCTGTAACTAACTATTTCGACATCGAGCTTCACCTGAGTGACAATACTCACAAAGTGAACTTTATTACACACAGAATAAGTTTTACACAAATACGAATTTGATACCTCACCTCGGATTCCGCTGTCACTTACAAAATAGCACTATTGGCTTTCAAATGAAAAAAAAAAGCGCATCGAAATCGGTCCATCCGTTTGAGAGCTACGATGCCACAGACAGACACACAAACACACAGACAGACATCGACGTCAAACTTATAACATACCTTCTTTTGCGTCGGGGGTTAAAAATAAAATAAAGGTCTATGAACCTATACGTTTTTAAATGGGTGTAAATGCTTATTTTTTAAGATCTACAAATCCTCTGGCTCTCTTCTCATTTTATTTGTGTTTTTCATTGCTGAACGTCGTAACAGTTACAGAAAACTTTGACGGCTTCACTGACGAACTGCTTTCCACTTGCAGGCCACTCTGTCTTCGGATCTTTTCAGAGCAGTGGTCACTGTGATTCTGTTATCGACTTGATCTGATCTGACTAGAGCTGCTATCACCGAATTTATCGCGGACAAAAACTTTGAAAATCCCCAACACCTATTTCTAGAAGTTATAGAGTAGCAGGCTGGAAGTCTACTAGAACTCAATCCGGATTCTCCGAAGCTTTTTGAAAACCCCGTCCGGACGCTTCCCCGGACGCTCTTCGAATTAGGATAAATCCGGGGGAACCCGGACGGACGGCAGCCCTAGCCTGGCCAGCGAGTAGGTGAATACTTTTCTCAGTACAAACAGCTTTTCCAGTTATCTAGTTCATAGTTGTCAACGCTTAATTACTGGTAATTTCAGGAGGTTTAATCAGCGCATGTTAATTAACTATAAATGCGTTTGGGAAAATACTTGGAGAGTCAGGTGCACCGCTAATTCATTGTTCGCAAAATCGATGTCATATGAAATGCATGGCGGCTATGTAATTAATAAAATGTACGGCTATTAAGTGGCGCGGCAATCATTTGCTCACCAAATAGTAGCTTCAGCCAGCGGCTTTGCCTGCTTGAAAGTCGAAAGTGTATCCACGAGGGAATGTACTCATCATCATCATCATATCAGCCTGCAGACGTCCATTGCTGGACGGCGCGGTGACGGCCTCAACACGCGTCGACTGTCGGGAGGACACGGCGCGGCATACGCTGGCAGAGTGTGCCGCTTGGGAGGAGCCGCGCCGTGCCCTCATCTCTGTGGTAGGCAGTGACCTCTCGCTGCCGGCCGTAGTCCGTGCTATGGTTGACGGCGAGGAGTCCTGGGACGCGGTGGTCTCCTTCTGCGAAAAAGTTATCGCGCAGAAGGAGGCTGCAGAAAGGGAGAGGGAGATCTCGGCCCGCAGCAGATGCACCGGGCGTCGGAGGAGCATACGCTGCCCTCTCCTGGCCCCCCTAACTGGGTCCAGGGGCGGCGGACTTGGGGATGTTCGTCGCCCCTCATTCATCCGGACCCGAGGTGGCGGCGCGTGGTGTTCCCGTGCGCCCCTCGTTGACGTCGCGGGGGGAGTCAAACACCTCACTCCCCCCGCTGACACGAGGTGGCCTGCGGAGGCGGGCCGACACCAGCCGAGATTACGGAAGTCGCAAGTTCCCGCGATCCCCGGCGTGGGTGAGAGATGGAACACCGGGGTGGTTTTAGTCAGTAAGAGTCTGACAGACCCCTCTGCCCGCCCCAGGGCGAAGGACATCCATGAGGATTTCCCCCGTTAAAAAAAAGGCCTTCCAACGTTGCGTCTACCGGTACGCAGTCGCCACTCCAGAACTTTTCAGCCCCATCGATCGATCTGTTCTGCGAGCAATGTGCCCTGCCTACTGCCACTTCAGTTTGGCGATTCTTCGGGCTATGACCTATACTAGGCTAACCGACGAAAGTAAACAGGGAAGGTTCTCCAGGTTCGTTTTTTATACCGAAAGAAACCCTATTAATAACTAAGCTCCCGCTGTCAATCTGTCTGTCCTTCAGCGGGTTCTGTATCTTGTACCGTAATAAGCAGTTTATAAGTGTGTATTTTTATTGTCGGTATAACAATACAAATAATAAAATTTAAAATTAATGAGGGCGGGCATCCATAGGTATGGGTGCACGCTCTCATTAACTTTAAATTTCCATGCACAAAATAGCAGGTTTCTTGCAGGTACAAGAAACATGGTTTTTGCGTATGGAAATCTTGATCGGTTTTTAAACTCACCGATGAAACACCATTCAAAATTCAAACAATAATTCGTAAAAGGCACGTGTAACTTTGAAAACATTTAAAGAAAGTCGAATTTCTAATTTGCACCCATTGCAAACATTCTCAAACGAATGTGTTATCAAAGTTAACTCTATTATTCGGTCATTAAATATGAATGATTCGGCAGCCTTTCGAATAACTAGGCTCTAACTTAGATGATTATACAGCCAAGTTAGGCAATTACAGTGAAAGATATCGAATTATTTGGTTCAGGTTTAAGGTTAGCTTTAGTAAGCATTAACTTCTGTTGAAGCTTTAAAGTGACAAGTTTCGAAGACATATTAAATAGTAATTATTGTCTCTGTGAATCTATTATCTCTGTGAAAAGTTATTGTGTCCCTAATGCACTGTGTTAACACAAAAGAGGAGACCTTTCTATCTCTAGTTCCAAAAATTAGTTACTCTACTGCCCAGAGACAACATTTGCAAAACCTTCAATGTTAAAGATTAAAATAAATTTATTTAGATCTCATTTAAAAGTCCGCCTCGTGTTCTAAACACTGGCAGCATGTAAAAAAGGCTATGGAAATAAAAATAAAAGTAACAGCAATAATAACACATTTCAACTTTGCCGAAGTTCAACATTAAAAGAAAAAGATTCTTTACAACTTATAACGTTTCTTTCAACTAACTTTGCCCTCTTACTGTATAATTTTCGTTATCTCTGCCACTTAGAAAAAGGGTCCGAAATTATGAGTTAAATACGCCCAGCGTCCTTTTATACTCTATGGAAGTTTGTAACAGCTCTGTAAAAATATTGTTTATGGTTATCAGCCGAGTTTCGTCGAACTTTTTTAAAGCACCTGATTTTAAGTGCTTTCAAAGATGGTAATATTCAATGAAATGTTTTTAGAGCTTACTACTTACTTAAAATAAAACTGGTAGGTACTTATAATTTTTATTTATTTAGGGAACTTCACTTTGGTGCTTACATTTTCAGGATAAAAAGATGGGTTCGTCGAATATCCTAAAACGTTACCTTTGCGAATAAATTTGACTGATTAATTTCGTTTTGATAAATCATCATAACTTTGTCTATCATATACTTTTCGTAACAACAAAACAGTTGCACAAAATTCTATATTAACATCTAAGTCAACGACACACACCACGGTCCACGTCACCGGCAATATCAACCCCTTACCAAGTTCGACGTGATCGAAATACCATGCGATGATATGTAGAACTAGCTGACATGCGCAACTTCGTCTACGTCACATTTGTCATGAATGCTCCGCTCCTATTGGTCTTAGCGTGATATGGGCTATCTAACATTGAAAGAATTTTTCAATTCGAACCAGAAGTTCCTGAGATTAGCGCGTTCAACCAAATAAACAAATGAACAAACAATCAAACAAACTCTTCAGCTTTACATATTAGTATAGATTAGTAGGTATAGAAATACCTATAGAAGTATAGATAATAGCACATATTAGTTATGGTGTTATTAGCTCAGTATTTGATAAGGGGTGGCCACGAGCGGTTTTATTGCCGTCGAGCACTGTTTGTTCACAAGCATAGACGTCGTCACGATGGAGACTATTCGCAAGTTCGGCTTGGGCTACTGTGATGTAGAGACCATGCTCTGGAATGTGTCTGTGATGCTGAGGGTCATGATCTTAAATATTGATGGGAGGAATAAGAAACGTAAGACATTGCTTTGTTTGATATTTATTTATTTTGTCATTTACTTAATTAGGATCTCCAACAAAAGAATATACCTACACAACACATGACACAAAAATAACAAGTTAAAATAAATATCGAGTAGGTGTAATCCTTCACTTTAAGGAGGGGTACACTAAAACCAATTCAACGTGCTCATAGAACGTCAGCGCAGCCTGCAGCCGGGCAGTTGCCCGTCAGACACAACATCCGTCTGGTCGAAGGATCCTCCCATTACAATGGAGGTGTGCGGGACTTTACTCTCTGTTCCGCATACCTCTAAAGGTACTGGCTGACTGTATGACTCGCTGCTCGAGAGCTTGAGGTCACGATGAGGAAATGATGATGACGTCACGCTGAAGTAGTTGCACGAAGGCTGCGCTGACGTTCTTTGTCAAAGGTTACCAGTTTAGAGGTATGCGTAGCAGAGAGTAAAGTCCCGCACACCTCCATTGTAAAGGGAGGATTCCTCGACCAGGCGGTTGTTGTGCCTGGCGGGCTACTGCCCGATAGTTGATATTCGGGCTGATGTATATGTTCAAATCGCACGGTAAACTCTGCTTGCGCGATGCAGGATTTTGACAAAGTAGTTCGCTGCTAGTTGGATAGATGGCGTCGCGGTCCTTTTTGTTGCGATGTAGGATTGCTCCGTTGGTTTTTTCTTGTGGTGGCATTGATACTGCTACATACGTATGAAAAAAATATAATTAAAACCCTCACAGTGAGCCCTTTCATTTGAAGTAACACGATACAGTTTGATAAACTTTTTTTTATCTTTCTAGTTTGACCCCCAAAAGTGACCGCGAAAGACTGGTAGGCGCCAGATAAATGTACAATTATGGTCATTGACCCACATAAATTTAGTGATTTTTTTAATATCATAAACAGAAATAAAGACATAAGGCTGTCCTGTATCGTCTTCTGTAGTGATCCTCTACGTTCTCTTCGTAAAGATACTTCTAAAGAAAAACGGTTCATATTGTTCGGGTATCTACGAAGGGATATTAGGGAAAGGTCAATATACTTTATTGCAAGTTTATCTTGCACCTACCATAACTGTTTGCTGATGTCCCGGGCCTAGTGTAATAAAATGTAGTACATTTTTTAACTATGCCTTTCTTAGATGATTTACCAAAGCAACTGATTTTCCAAATTCCAGCTATCTCGCTGTTCTTCTACATCATGGCTATATTCGTGACCCTGGGTTACTTCTACGTATACCTGGTCTCCATGAGCTGGTTCGTGTTCGTGCGGTGCCCAGCCACCGGTGACCTGCTTTCAGCAATCGTTGTCTTCTCCCTGGGAGTCTCCAGCGAAATCGGGACTGTGAAGCTGGTCTATATGTTTCTGCATATGTATGTAACATTATTCTTTTACTATTGTTAGGCACACGTTTGATCACTATCAAATCTGATGGCATCTCAAGCGATGATGTGATCGAAGATGGAGCACGCTTGCCTAGAAGTAACCTGAATAGGATACTTCTAGGCTAAAAGTAAAAGTCAAGAGTGAATACTCTTGACTTATACTCCCAGGTTTTAGCTATCAGGAAACGCAGGCTCTGAATTCCACTCCTTAGCTGCTGTTCGCACAATAAATGTGTTCCCAAAACATTTGTGCATGTGGGTGGGATGTTCACCATGTACTGTGGCGCATCGCTGTACGTCTTGTGATGCGATGATGGAACGAGGAAAAGAAAAAAAAAGTTTTTCAATATGTACCTTGTGACAAATCAAATGAAAGGGAAATAAATAGTTTTGTAATTATAAGATGTAAATGACCATTCCCCCCTTATCTCCGAAACTACTGACTGAAATTTCGAAAAAAAATGCAGATAATATTTACCCAAAGATTACAGGAAAGCTTAAAAGAAGTCTATGGTGTTAAAATACTAATGCTACAAAAATGATATTCGTTCGAAACCATTTGGACGCGAGTCCGACTCACAACTGTATATTAGTGCACTCAAAAGGCAATTCATATTTCATGTAAAACCTTTATGTCAAAAAAACTTTACATTTTTCTTCCTTGCCAGTGACAAAGTCCGTGAGATAGTGTCCGAATGCCTGGCATGCGACTCCACAGTGGTGGCCGGCAGCAGGTTCTCCACCAACCTGCTGGCCGCCCTGCGATATGTCAAGAAGAGAGCTATGGTCTTCTGGATAGTGATTATCTTCAACGGCGTCGTCTACGTCATTAAACCCCTCATACTGCCCGGGAGACATTTTAGTGAAGACATGTTCATACTCTATGGTAAGTTTTTTTTTAACTCATGCCATTTTTTGTAAAAAGGTTGAATCTTTTGTTTATTTATTTACTTTACTAGATTTTACTTGTGGTTTCGTTCGGGTTGTCCTGGGCCCTGACGGGTAAAAACGGGCCTGGGAGGAAGCGAGACATCTAAGTACACAATGTGATATAATTTCACTCTTCAAAGAACAGGTCAAAGAGCTCTCTCTACTATTTATTGTGATCTTCCGTATTTATAGGTACAATTGTGTACATTTGTTTGTATGTTTATTGTAGTTTATCTATCTCATCATCTGCCTAGCCTTTTCCCAACTACATTGGGGTCGGCTTCCAGTCAAGCCAGATTTAGCTGAATACCAGTATTTTACATGGAGCGGCTGCCTACCAGACCTCCACAACCCATTAACTGGGTAACACGGTACTTCATGGCAAGACTGGAGTCAGATTTACTGGCTTCTGACTATCCGTAACGACTGCCAAAGATCTACAAATGACAGCCGGTACCAACGGCTTAACGTGCTTTCCGAAGTTTATCTATCTACCTCTACTTAATAGGTATAAAACCTGTATCAGTATAAACGCAATACCTCTTACTTAAGGAGTCATTGAACTCATCATTATGAACAACTTTCACTATGGGACCAACACTGAAATCGTGAAAATTACATTTACTTTACGCTAACATTAAGCTACATTTTACTTTACGGCATGCAAATCGTTAGGTAGAATAAAAAAAAATAGAATTTGTCATCAATGCAAATAGAATTAATTATAATTATAAAAAATAAAACAAAAGTCAAAAAAAATATCACAGTCATTAACAAATTAATTTAATGTCAAGTGTCTAAATTTCGTTCGTTTTTTGTTGTTTTTATTTCGTAGGAAGGTCTGAGAATAGGTCTTATGCTATTTTTTATTGATTTATATGGCAAAAAAGTTTGCCGGCTCAGCTAGCTTATTAATAAAATAATACTTAATAATGTTGTATCTAGGTAGTCTATTTTTCTTTCTCTGTCGATTTACAGTGTCTAGGTTGCTCATTACACTCTTCTATCTAGTGAAAGAAATTTTTGAAATCCTTATGCCTTGAATTTTTGACCTTTGTGTTCTTTTCTCTCTATACAGGGTGTCTAAAAGGCCACTTTAGCAGAATCAGAAAGCACATCTCGCTACCCGTCGCTGTCAAGCTTTCCCAATCAACCTTGAACCTAATGTGTTAGCGATAAAGATGAAAATTATATTTGACAGCTTGTTGTGTGGTTAATATTACGATTCTAATACGATTCTGCTAAAGTGGCCTTTTCAGACCCACAGTTTTTTTTTCCTATATGAGTGTACTAGCCGACCCGCGCAACTTCGTCTGCGTCAAAATTTTCATTACTACTCCGCTCCTATTGGTCTTAGCGTGATGATATATAGCCTATAGCCTTCCTCGATAAATGAGCTATCTAACACTGAAAGAATTTTTTAAATCGGACCAGTAGTTCTTGAGATTAGCGCGTTCAAGCAAACAAACAAACAGACTCTTCAGCTTTATATATTAGTATAAAGTACGGCCAACGAAAAGCGATACGAAAGGTCATTAACCTAAAAAACAACTGCGGCGTTGACAATCTAATATCTATCTCTTTCCATCTTGTGCCTTTGTCGTAATGTCTCGTTCTCCCGACAAAAACATGACAACGTCAAGACGGGTTCGCCAACAATTCGGGCGGCCATTTTAGATTCATTCTGTTTCGAAACGCGCTCGTGGTGATACAAGTTATTTGTTAAAGTTTTGTTATTATTTTGTTGTTTATTTAATTATTTCTTGTTTAAGTTATTTTTTGTTGATCATTGTTTGTTTTTATTAAGAGTGGTTAATGATGGAGTCACAACCAAGTACGTCGAGAGATAAATCAACAGATTTTACTTCTCCAAAAAAAGTTACGCACCCCTGCTATTCCCAATGACCTTGCATGTGTTTTGTTTACATTTGGTATCGCTTCTCGTTGGCCGTACTTTAGATATTGCGTGTTTAAATGATTAAAAAAGCTAGAAAAAAATCACATTAACAAGAAATAGCAAATTAGCAATGTGTGGTGTTTGTGTACAATTGATCGTAAACGTTCAGGCGTTCAATAACTACTTTCAAATGAATTCAACGTAATACTCCGGGCGGGTTCAACGACTGTTACTGCTAAACTAATAAAGTTATCTTAATATCTATAATTATCCTTTAAAGTTCATGAAATGCACTATTATCATGAATTTTTCCAGATTTTTCAAGCCCGCAGTTTAGCTTTTAGAGGAAGGGGGGGGGGCTACTGGAATAAAAATTTGCACTTTACTGTTTAATATTTCGTAAATAGAGCATTAAATCGAAAAATAGGAGCAACCCCTAAGTCATTTAAAAGGAGGTATTCAACGATACCCCACGATGGGGTATAGGACGAAAAAAAAATTCATCCCCACTTCACTACACCAAACAAAATATTTTCCAAAATTTTATTATACCACGTTGTCGGCGTAATTGATATACACACCCCTACAAAATTACAGCTTTCTAGTACCTCGGTCTCTTAGCAAAACCTCGGATAGACAGACATGACGAAACTGTGTTCCTTGTCAGGCCTACGGAACCCAAAAAAACGACGAAAACGCAAAAGAAGTATTTGGGTTCCCACACCAGTGCATTCAAAAAATAAATAACTGAACAGATCCGGATTCCGGGATACGAACGGGCTACGGAAACGGATTAACCGTAACGTTTCCGTCGACCAAAGCCTCCACTCTAATATCAACGACATGTGTGTGTGGATGCGGCAGAAGATATCGAACATTTTGGTGGCGCGACTTACTTTTAATTTTGAGATATCTGCTAAGACATTCATCCAAATTAAATGTGTGAAGGGCAATTTTGTTCTAAATTAAACACTCAAGATGACTAACATATTTATTAAGAAAAGAATTTGTACTATATTGGTGAAAACACCTCTGCAAATGCAGCAGTATTTTAAATCAAATTTGAATATCATAAAAATGGTTAATGTGAGTCAACCATAAAAGATAGACATATGCTATAGCGGACGTTTTCGTAGGTATTATTATTATCTCCTTTGTTCATTTCATATTCTTATTATTTACATTTTTATATGTTAAAAAAAAAAACATTTGAAAATATAAAAAATAGTAGCCCTCCGGTATCGGGAACAGGGTCCAAGCTACCGGCGGTCAGGGCTCCAGAGAGAGGAACCTCCTGACAATGCGAGCCGTGTCCAGAAGTACCGCTTTCTGAATCAAGCCCTTGATCCAGCTGCCCAACGAGAGCCTTCTGAGGTGTTGGTCGAAGCTCGTGGCTATTAAGCCATTGGCCGACACGACTATCGGTACAATGATTGCGGAATCCACATCCCACATGTGGACAGCCTCGCGAGCCAAGTCAATATACTTGATTTGTTTATCTTTCTCGGCATTCATAAGGTTTTCGTCATGCGGGACGGTTATGTCTATAATCATTGCACGTCTCACTATCCGGTCCACCACCACTATATAAGGCTTATTGGCAACAATAATCCTGTCAGTGATGATGGACCGATCCCAGTATAATGTGATATTGCCATTATCGAGAACTGGGTCGGGCGCCTACCTGTAGTACAGCACCTCCGACTCCACAAGAGGGTATTTCAGAGCAAGTTGCTGATGGATAATCCTGGCAACAAGGTTGTGCCTATGCAAGTATTCTCCGTTAGCTAGACGAGAACAACCAGAGATAATGTGGCGAATTGATTCTCCCGGACGGTGACATGCCCGACATATGTCGACCGTGCCGTCCTTCACAATAAATCTCCGGTAGTTATTCGTCGTGATAACTTCGTCCATAATTACACAGACAAAACCTTCAGTTTCTCCAAAGAGATCACCAAAACGCAGCCAAGCTACCGACGCTAGTTGGTCTACGTCGGGCCCATGTCTCTGCCATACCGCCCTGCGATCGCTAGTGTCAAGCACCGCAGGTTTGCGCACATTTGCCAAGGAGAGTGGGGTGAGTCCACCGCCACTACATCTCGATGCATACCCACGTCGACAGCTAGGAAATATTCCCTGAGACTGCATATCTCGCGATTGTGGAGAGTCTTAGGATTTAAAAAGCCTCGACCTCCACACTTTCGCGGGATATGCAGTCTCACTACCGACGACCGTGGATGATGCATTCGATATGCAGTAAGCAGTGTGCGGACCCGCCTATCCAGGGCTTCATGTTCCGTTTGAGTCCATTTGAGTACGCCGAAAGAGTACATCAATACGGCATGACCCAACCGTTGAAGGCGCGCACCTTATTTCCGCCTGATAGAAGGCTATTGAATACTTTCTTCAGGCGGTCAAAGAAGCGCTCCCTCAACGATTGCTTCATGTCAGTAACATTGATACCTAACGCTTCCGACATACCCAAATACTTGTAAGTTTCAGTTGAAGAGAGGGAACTCAGGTTTATGGAATCCGAGAGTTGAGTTCCCACGGATTCCATAATCTCTCCACGCTTTACATGCATGACTGCACATTTGTCCACACCAAACTCCATCCTGATGGCGTTACTGAAAGTTTCAGTTACCTTCAGTACCTCCATCAGTTGCAGATTAGTGGGGACAAAGAGTTTCAGATCATCCATGTAAAAGAGGATATAAAGCGGATTCAAACTATCGCCAATGAGGAATAGCTCCTTAGCACCGCGGGACCCATTCCTGCACCCATTTTGAGAGGCAGACATGATGTTGTTGTTGTTATTATGACTATTAATCTTTGCCCTCAAAATGGATGTAAGAACTTAATAGACCGTCGGTAAACATGTGATCGGTCTATAATTTTTAGGCACCGCGGTACTACCTGATTTATGGAGCAGGTGGGTTATTCCTGTGGTTAGGAACTGGGGTAGCGACCCAGACTCTAAGGCAGACTGGAATTGAGACGCCAAGCAAGCATGCGATCTTGTGAACCATTTAATCCAGAAATTGTGCAGCCCGGCAGGCCCTGGAGATTTCCAGTTAGGCAACGGACGGACTGCACAAGCTACATCTTGGGGGCTGATGGTCGACGTCCCGAGTCCAGTCACCCTCGGTATGACTGACAGGCATCGACCAAATGCTGCGCCAGAATTAACACATGGCGTCATCATCCGGCAGACGCATATCAGTCACACCTTGATCCGGCTGCTCCCAATCCCTATATTATACCTTTCATTATTTCGGAATGTGCGATTCTGGGTGTATCGCTACACTCGCCGCCTATACCTACGAATACGGTTTGCCCATGCATACACCTTCTGCTTCAGGAAGTCGATGCGCTCTGTAATCTGCGCAATGTAATCTCGGGGGTTGACATCAGTCCCCGAAAACACCCGTCTCACAAAGCGCATCACTCTAGGGCGACTGTTGCCCTCCTTGAAGCAGATCAGTTTGCCGATTAGCGCTCTGGCCTCACCGATACGATGCTCGATCCTGAACTGCCAAGCTGGTACGGCTAGTTTTGGTCGTGTAACTCTGTCATTGGTTATTTTGACATGAGCTACACGACATGCTGCTACAGCCGCGCAGTACATTATCGAGTGTGCATCAGTGAGGTCTTCGCAGTCATCAAAATAATTTGACAACTGCGAATCCAGAGCAGCCACCAGCGCCCTGTTCTTGTTATGCATGGGCAAACGAGGTAGCGTGATCTAAGTTCAGGCAGCATGTAGCGATATTCCCGAATAGCACACTCCAAAGCACTCCAAAGCACTCCTCAATTCATCACTGCACTGGGTACTTACGTTTGTAACCCTGTCATTACTCTCTTCGTCAGCGTGGCTGGGCAATTGCGTTTACTGTGGTGGTGCCACAGTCAGCTACGGAGGAACAATGACATGGCTACACATTTCAGTTCGGAGGCGATCAAGCACATTATCATCCAACATACGGTTACGCTAGATAACGCGCACCTGATCCGATAGTCGTTAGGCCGATACGTTGACAGCCGGTTCAAGTACCTGAAATAGTGACAGCATCCGACCACGGCATGCAGTCAGGTTAGTTCAAATCTCAAATCGTTTATTGCAATCCATAGTGTTTTTTTTCTTGCAGTATCCAGAATTTTGTACATTTTAAACTTGGTTAAAAATGGTTACTATTAATATTATATTCTTTATTTTCGGATAACAATGATCCAGCGTGTTAGTAAACAATATTATAACTTATTATTAGTGTTAGTAGCTAAAATTGATGATTTTGACATGGGAGTTATACGTGGAAAGTACATGAATTTTATTCTGCTAAAAAAGAGATCCCTACTGTTAAAAAGCTCCTAGAGCTCTTAAAGACAGAAATAAATTACATGGGACAGCGAGAGAGTCTGCGAAAGCTGCTTCACAATGTGGGATTTCGTTTTAAAAAATCTCAATTCAATCTGAAGGTTCTTATGGAACGTAATGAAATATCAGCTTGGAGAGCTAAGTACTGGTATGCAGTGAATAAAAATAATAAATCTCCCCCGCCGGCCCATAATTTATACACTCTTCGCATACATCGGGTAAATGTTGGCAAGGAGAGGGTGAAGACGAAGTATTGTAGCCTGTATCGAAAGGGCAAAGATATATTATTGTTCATGCGGGAGGAGATACTGGATTTGTTACAAATGCACTACTTGTGTTTAAATCAAACACAAAAAGTGGTGATTATCATGACGAGATGAATAATACCAACTTTAAAAAGTGGGTTATTGAAAAATTTGTGCCTAATTTACGAGAGCCATCCATAATAGTGATGGATAATGCTCCTTATCACCGTATTTGTGTGAATAAAGTCCCAAATACGAATTCCTTAAAAAAAGATATGCAATTATGGTTGACCCAAAATAAAATTTACTACGGAGAGAATTTGACTAAACCTCAGCTTTTAAAAATAATTAAGAGAAACAAGCCTGAACCTGTATATGAGATTGAAAAAAATTTAGAAGACAATGGACACAAATGCTTATATTTACCACCTTATCACTGTGCTCTCAATTCCATTGAACTCATATGTAGCACAATGAAAAGAAAAGTTGCTGATGTAAATATTGAACACAAAAATGCTGAAATTCCCCGCCTAGTTAGAGAAGCTTTTGACGCTATTACAGTTCATGAGTGGGCACAGCATTGTAAACACTTTCGCAGGTTAGAAGGAAAATACTTAAAACATGATTTGTATTTAGATAAACCTTTTATTATAGAAGTGGTAAGTGACACTGAAACCGACTGAAGCGATAGTGATAATGATGATAGTGATACGGAAATAAGCGGAGTATGGCCTCACAACTCCGCTACACCCATACCTTCGCAGAACTGTGCTACGTGCAAACTCCCCGATTCCACGCCTGTGTAGAATGCTTAACGGTTGCAGTGATCTTGTAGATATACATCACGACAAACTGAGCAAATTTTACAATGTAATTTTCCAGCACTATTCTTGTATTTAGTAAATGTCTGTTGCTTTATGTTTTAGATGTAAGAACGTGATATTTTACAATTTAATCTATTTTTATGCGAATCTATTTGAATGTTTTAATTATGAGTGAATTTAATTTAACTAATTAATTATATGTTTTAATGTGATTTAATTTATTAATGATTTTAATTTATTTGAATGCTTTTATTTTTTTTCTGTTAATTGTTAAACCAATTTCATACTAATTTTATGAACTTGTTATTGTTATTAATTTGTAATCGTATCGTTAGTTAATGTTATGAATTATTTTAATTGCTTAACCTAAAATTGTGTACGTGGTGTTAGCCTTTAAGTAATTGTTACACTTGTTAATGTGGGCATACAATTAAATTTAATGTAAGTGTTGTGTAAACAATTGTTGGCTAACCAAATAAATAAATAAACAACCAGGATAAAGTTGTGTATGCAGGTTCTAAAGATCACAATTACTGTAAAACTGGTTTTCAATAAATCATTGTAATGCAATTTGTTTTTTTTTTTATTACACTACACTACCTACTACTAGGTACCGCTAATAATAATTAGTCAAATCTGGTGTTAGGGGTTTGGTACGGTCATAACTAAATGCTAGACATCCAAGTACCTTTTGCAAGGTAGGTACCTACTTAACTTCGCATTAAATGAAAGTTGTATCCCCCCGTGGAACATTTTATTTGCTGAATTTCCACTTCATTGGATTACTTTTTAGATACAGCCATTGTTTATTGCTGAGAGACTACTGTTAGTTGTACCTACGTAACTGTAAATTATCAAATTCTTTTTATTTATTTTATAATTTTTATATAGGTATCATTGTTTTTAATTTGTAAAAACTGTAATTCTTATTATGACGTCTAATGTGAAATTTCCTTCTTGAAAACTTACTCAATTTTGGGCACCTTATATTAATAAGTAACACTGAATCGACGGTGCCGTCCTCTTTCAGGTCACAGATACGTTGGTAGGACTGTAGGTACCTACTGACTTACTGAAAATTACAATTTGTTTAGAAACTCTATCGTGACTCAACTAGGTACCATAAATAAGATAAGGATAACATAGGACTTCATAGTAAAAATGAAGTACCTATCATAAAGAATAAACAGCGTCTTCGCGCGCAAACACAAAATTGTTAGGTTGGCACCACTAACTGATAAAGTCTCACGGCCATTCCGTATCTCGCTGCGGTCTGACGGAAATAACGTTGCCGTTCCGTTAGCGCGGAGCGGTACGGCAACGCCGCAAAACGTGCTGGACGAATGGCAGCGAGCCGCACCGCGCCATGCCATACGCGAGCCGGCGAGACGCGCGGCGCAGTTACCGCACGTGACGCGTCCGCTTACCGACACAAAAATGATCGACACGGAACAATTAATATTCGAAGTTAAAAAACGCGAAATACTGTGGAATTCTACTTCTAAGCTCTTTATGGATAAATATTCCAAAAGGAAATCGTGGGAAGAAGTTGCTCTAGTATTAAATCCAGACTATGAAGATTTGCCGTCTGCGGAAAAAGACGAGATAGGTAAGCTAGTTTTGTCTCTTTCTAACATTTTAGTCGGCGCGGTAAGTGCGTCTTGCGGAATTTGTAACGAGTTGTTGTTGAATTAACTTTAGATTTTAATTTAATATATTCACATTGCAGTAATCACCAAAGCAAGTGACGTTTCCTTGACATTTCTATTTATTTAAAGGTGGAATTAAATTTGGTCTAATAAGTTTTAATATTGTCGTTGTTCGAATTTATATTTTTTTAGTTGTGTTGTAGGTTTGTATTGTAGTAATGTACTTAGTTTCTACCGTGGTTATACTTTTGCACACGCAATGTTTACATTGTAGCTTTTCTTGTCAATAGTTACCTATTAGGTAGGCTTTTTCCCGCCCTTGCGTTGCCTTGCTTCGGCCGATCAGGGTTGCCATACATATAATAAAGTAAACACAACGCTCTATTTTGCTGTTGATTTTCCAGGAACGTGGTCTTTTTTTTTTAAATTGTCTCTCTGTTTAGGTAGTTGCATACTTAAATAAAACTAAAGAACCTAGTTAATGTATGACTCTAGGTTTCTTTCTTAGGAAAATTAAATAGAACGCCAATCCGGGGGCACGGCTGTGTTCCCGCCAAGTCGAGCTTCTTACTAATAAACAGTGATTTAACAAACGAATTGAGAACCTCCTTTTTAGGGTTCCAAACATCTGCATCTGTAAAAACGGAACCCTTAAAGGATCACTCGTGTGTCTGTCTGTCTGTCAGTCTGTCACAGTCAGTTTTCTCCGGATCTACTGGACCGATTCAATTGAAATTTGGTATACATATGGACGTTTGTGACTTAAACTCGGGCGCGTTACGTAAATAAATAAATTTTTAGTATTGGGGTCAATTGTGGGGGTCGAACAGTATCGTGTGACATATCAAATGAAAGGGTTTACTGTGAGGGTTTCAATCATATTTTTTCATGATTTTAAAATAAATAGTATTGAACATATTCAAGAAATTAGACCAAAAATGACCATTCCCCCCTTATCTCCGAAACTACTGAGCCTAAAATTTTGAAACAAAAATGCAGATAATAGTTTTATACCTTAAGATTACAGGAAAACCTGTAAGAAGTCTGTAGTGTTAAAAAACATGTTAAAAAAATGAAATTGGTTCGGAACCCTTTGCCTTTGCACTTCCAAAAATATGAAAATTGAATTATTAGCAATTGACTATAGTAACTTAGGTATTCTGACCTATCAATAAGAAAATACACTGGTATGCACAAGGTAATTTATTTAATTCCTTTTTGTTGCAGTGGAGACTTTAATGAGTAAATGGCGCAACCTAAGAGATTATTACATTAAAGCAAGGAAGAAAAACGCAAGGAACAAGTCATCAGGAGCGAGGAAGAGGAGACAATACAACAACAATGACAAGTTGTCTTTCTTAGATCCAATTTTAAAGAAGAAACGGTCTTCAGTTCTCCGGCGAGCCAGGGAGAACACCAGTGATGAAGACGAAATGGTTGAAGAATATTTAGAATTACCTTCCGACGATAATATGTCATTCGGTCAATATCATTGCGGAAATTCTAACGAGTCATTTTCTGTACATAATTCGCGAACAACTAAAGAAGAAAATAAAGAGGACTCCATGGCTTCTAAATCAATGTCGTTTGAAAACCATAACATGCTGTCCGTAGACGTGGCACAGGAAGAAGATAAAATCAGGGCGAATAGAAACTTTTTGCTGTCATTACTTCCGGATGTCTCATCACTGAATGAGAGACAGAACATGACGTTCCGTCTCGGCGTCCTGAATCTGTTAAATGACCTAAAATTTGAATCTAAATAATCGCGGGTATTTTACCTACGTCCAAATACAGTACTTGGCTAATTGGGAATGGTAACTAGTGAGGCTATCCACTTAATTTGCTTAATCCTAATGAGACTCGTTTCTGTGTGCCTCAAATGTTGGTCGTGTGCGGTTTTCGGTGCGGGGCTCGTTGCGTCCTATTTGGCTGATTATAGTGTGGACCATTTCGAAATATTTAGTTCTATGGAAATGTTAAAAATAGTTGAAGTTAATTACATGATTACAAAACCATTTTTGTGGACACTTTCCTATAGGTGTTGTGAATGTTAAACTCTTTCTAAGAAATATAAGTACAACAGTATTTTTCAATTTTGTTTTATTTGTGTTTTTTTTTAAACTAGTTTTTAGAGTTCTGAACCTTTGTACAGAAAAAGGGAAACCTTATAGAATCACTCGGTTCTCTCTATCTGTCCGTCTGTCACAGTCGAATTTCTCCGAAAATTTGTACACATTATAATCTTTTGTGACCCAAACATGGACGTGTAAAGGAAATACATAAATTTAAAAAATATGGTCACATTGGGGGCAAATTAGAAAATAAAAATAAAAGTATTTCCAACTGTACCGTGTGATATATCAAATTAAAGGGCACACTGTGGGTTCCGAATGTATATTTTTTCATAATCTTAAAATAAATTATTTAGAAATTACTTATTTTAAAATTATGTTTATTATGTATGTATATTTATACAACGTGTAACTGAATAAACGCAATATCTCTTAAGGGGTCATTGCACTCATCATTATGAACAACTTTTACTATGGGACCAATCACGAAATCGCGAAAAAAAAACAACTGTTAAACAGTATATTTTGTCGAGTTATGCGCACGTAAATGTATGGGGGAGTCGATTTTCTTTTCACGATTTCGTTGTTGGTCCCATAGTGAAAGTTGTTTATAATGATGAGTGCAATGACCCTTTAAGAGGTATTGTGTTTATTCTGTTACAGGTTGTATATCTCCGAAACTACTGTCTAACATTTTGAAAAAAAAAATATGCAGATAATAGTAATTTGCCCATAGATAAGAGGTAAACCTATAAGAAGTCTATCGTGTAAAAATAACGTGACAAAATGTTATTCTTTCAGCACCCTTCGCATGCGAGCCCGACCTGTACTTGTTTATTTAATGAATGTCATAATCAAATAATATATTGGGAACTAACCCTCGGTTTCTGAATTGAAAAAATAACTTCTATGTACAGTCAACAAAGCTATTGGGTTTGCACAGGCAGCTAACTTGCAACTACTTTTAAACAATGTTGTGAGTGTGCTGAGTACACAATTATTGTACAACACACTCGTAAGTATGTCAAAAGCTTAAACAATTATAATGCACACATTAGAAATAAACATTGGCAGTGCTGCGGAAAAATTAATATTTTTGCCTGTATACCGAATAGCTTTGTTGACTATACATACAAGAAGTTCTACAGAAGTATGTTCTTGCCAAGTTCTCACCGATATTAACCTAGGGTTTGAGTAGAAGGTACGTAGGTAGAGTGGAGCGTCGATTATCCGAACTAATTCGGGGACATGGGTGTTCGGATAACGGATTTTTCGGGTAATCGAACTGTATTGATTCAGCCATACCTACATATTTATCCTCAATTGAATTAAAAACCATATTAACATAATGACAATTTCTAAGCAAGGAAACGACTCAGACACACTAATTACGTTTTCGTCTTCTTTACCTGAACTTAGTTATGAGGTCAAATTTTAGATCCATTGACTAGGTAATAAAAATTTGATGGCACTCCGGCACTGCTTTTTCACACAGAATCGGCCCAGAAATAAATTCTCCCTAGTTTTTTTTATGAGTAAACCACAGTCGAGACAAGTGCGCTGGAGGAGGTATATACACAGGTACGTTCGGATAAGCGGTCGTTCGGTTGATCGACGTTCGGATAAAATCGACGCTCCACTGTACTTCAAATCATAAACCGGGGTTTTGAGTCTCAGTTCAAAGATCCCCCCTCACCTCCTTGAGAAACTCTTTGAGTGATTCTTTTAACGTACCATCAAGCTTGATTTTCCCTACAAATTAAGCGGTGTGGTAATCCCATAGTCAGCCAGGTATGTGATAGATAACTAGGTGGTAGGAGTGTTACGCCCAAAGACCAAAAACGCTAATCGAGAGGAGTGACAGCTCACGGAAGCTAAGTTCCGTCTCTCTAGCTCCCGTCATCCATTTCGAACCTAACCTATCTGTATGCGGGGTGCTCTAAGTTCTCTCAAACCTTCCCTTCTTTTGCGAAGTGGTTGCATCAGTCAGGGCTCAGAACGCGTCATGGATTTTGTTAATTGCCGCAGCGCATTGTGGCCGTTTTCTTAGAAGAAGATTTTGAAGTGGGATTTTGTAACAAGACACAATGCGTTGTAAACAATTTTTTTGCTCAATGATTTTTTCAATCTCTGGGCGTAACAGACTACACTAGTTTAAATAAACAAAACCGCAGAAAAATGAGCACTCCAGGTTTCTGTCGACAAATTTCTGATGGAAAAACCTATTCACCCTCTGCCTGGTTTGGGAACCATAGCCAGGAGTCATTCTTAGCACTTGCGACTACTAAACCAACAAGGCAGTTCACATCAAACATTGAAATAAAAGATTAAAAGGTGATTCTTTATTCACAGGTTTAGAGCCAATGGATGAGAACCCAAACTACCAAATATCTACCACGCTGTTCGCTGCAGGAGTCTTCTTCACGGTATATCTTCCAGCCAGTATCACGGCATTTCTCATCGTAGTCGCTGGTTATGTCGAGGCTCAAATGTTGTCACTAACAGAGGAAGTACTATATCTCTGGGAAGATGCCGAAGAACATTACTACAAAACGAAACAAGCCATTAGTATATTAGACGAAAACAAAAAAGAAGTTGATGTTAAAAATAAAACCATGAATGATTACGTAGAGAAACATCTCAAGGATATCATAAGGACGCACGCAAGAAATATCAACCTATTGCATAAAATTGAGAACGTGTTCAGTGGAGCTATAGCGTTAGAATTCTTCCTCTTAGTTGTTGGCCTCATAGCAGAACTACTAGGAGGGCTAGAAAACACATATTTAGAGATACCATTCGCTCTCATGCAAGTTGGTATGGACTGTTTCTCAGGACAATGCGTCATGGATGCAAGCGACAAGTTCGAGAGAGCTGTTTACGAAAGTAATTGGGAGAACTACAATCTGTCTAACATGAAGATCATATTGACGATGATGCAGAGCTCGCAGAAAACGATGAAGCTGTCTGCTGGGGGCATCATCATGTTGAGCTTCAGCTGCCTGATGCAGGTCATCAGGTTCACATACTCGGCTTATACGACGCTGAGGACGACAATGAAGTAGAAACGGAAACAAGGAGAGACTAGAGTAGAAATAAAAAATCAAGACTTTCATACTAGATTGATTAGAATAGACGCTTTTAACTGACTGATACTCATGACCTCATAGTTATAAGTAGTTCATAAACTTAACCTTTAAGGTTATAATTAAAAGAGAATGTATTACTAATTATATCTGTAATATCTATTGAAATGTAGCTAGACTGATGTTCAATAAAAGTTGGAGATGAAATCGTATCTGGTGTACAGGCAGAACTTTAATAAATAAAAGGCAACATAAAGGAAATAATAAAATGAAGTCTCAATAACTGCATAACTGACACATCGATCAACAAAGTCACTTAATAACAGATAAAACAATAAAAATTGTAGATTGAAAAAGAAACTCGCTCATGAGTTAAACTTTAAACTCTAAAATCCTTCATTGTGTTCGGGATTTAATATGACGCCCGTGTCATAAGACACTGCTATATTCCTTCGGCGCATAATCTTCTACCTATTATGAAATTAAGATGTCACTTCGAGGATTCATACAATTCTACCCAAAGTTCTTGTAAGAACTAACTATAGGAGAATCCAAATATTTGGGTTTGCTTCCAGTATATAGACTCTGAGAAACAAGATGCGATTCGTATGCTCTCTGAATCCTCTGGTCCTCAAAATGAGGTAGTCCGTGCGTAAGTTCGTCTTGTAGTACCTTGTGCTACCGGACACGGTGAAATACATCAAACCTATATTTTAGTGTTCTCTTTCTAATAAAATTTTAATTAGTGTGTTTGTTTCTTTTTTACGTTTTCTTAAAACGTTTTTTTTTAATTTTCTGACTTACACACAATCACCCTATATTCTTCTCTATACTGTTCTTATTTTGTATACTTCTATGATGTGTGTTTTTCTGAAGATTTCTCTGAAATAAATAAAAAACCAAATAGTTATTGGTTCTATCGCATTTTTACTAGAAGAGGAAGACCGGGATAAAACTAAAAAAAGAGCAAGACGCGCATGGTCAAGAAATGAAAATTAGTATTATTCCTATTTCGTTCCACGCCTGATCCTTTTTCTGATTATCACTATATTTTCTTATACTTAAGTAATCAAGTTTAAATTACCTTAGAATTTCTATTAATTTATCTTTATCCATTTCGTAAAGAAAAGAAAAATTATCTGCACTTTTCCGATCCTCTATTCATACTGTCCGGCAAACAGCCACAGACGCGTATAGACGTGAACCGCGGAGAAAAAAATTATTTCCGCTGATACTGGCCGGGCACGGCTCGTGTCTGTTTCCGTCTGCGTGGTCGTATCACGGTAGATTTATAAAACACTGTATAAAATAATATTATTTTGTCTGGCACGTTTGATATTCTCGATGTCTGTAGAAACAAACGGACCTCTATTGTGTATGTGGGTCGACTAAAAGCTAATTCTTTATTCACAGGTCTAGAGCCAATGGACGAGAATCCAAACTACCAAATATCAACAATGCTGTTCACTGCAGGAGCCACCTTCACAGTTTATCCTCCAGCAAATGTCACGGCATTTCTCATTGTAGTCGCCGGCTATGTCGAGGCTCAAATGTTGTCACTATCAGAGGAATTGCTACATCTCTGGGAAGATGCCGAAAAACATTATTACGAAGCCAAACAAGCCAGTGGTATATTAGACGAAAACAAAACAGAAGATTGTCTCAAAAATAAAATCATGAATGATTACGTCGAGAAACATCTCAAGGATATAATAAGGACGCATGGAAGAAATATAAACCTGTTACATAAACTTGAGGACGTATACAGTGGAGCTATAGCGTTACAATTCTGCCTCCTGGTTGTTGGTCTAATAGCAGAACTACTAGGAGGGCTAGAAAACACATATTTAGAGGTACCATTCGCTCTCATGCAAGTTGGTATGGACTGTTTCACAGGACAGCGCATCATGGATGCCAGCGATACTTTCGAGAGAGCTGTTTACGAAAGTAAATGGGAGAACTTCAATCTATCTAATATGAAGATCATATTTACGATGATGCAGAGCTCGCAGAAAACGATGAAGCTGTCCGCTGGGGGCATGATCGTGTTGAGTTTTAGCTGTCTGATGCAGGTCATCAGGTCCACATACTCGGCTTATACGACGCTGAGGTCGACAATGGATTGAAAAGGGAAACAGTTACATTAGAAACAATATTTTTTCAAAACTTTCATGCTAGATTTATTAGAATAGATGCTTTTAACAGACTGACACTTATGATCTCATACTATTAAGTACTTCTTAAATCTAAGCTTTAGTGTTATAACTAGAAGGCAAAACGATTATATTAATTGTAGATATCCATTGAAATGAAAATATATTGATGCTGAATGAAAAATAAATGAAAAAAGAATCAGACCTAGCATTGAATGAGGAGGTGAATGAAAAGATATTGGCTATTGAAGACACAGAACATACTTGAAACAAATAAAAAGCAACATAATGGAAAGAATAAATGACTTCACGATAGCTGTGCGACTGACACATAGATCAACATATTCGCCTAATAACTCCGCAAAACAAACAAAAGTTTGCAGATTGAAAAATGAATTAAGTGTGGTTTGCATCACAATAATTGATACATTTGAAAAACTTTGCAATGACAAGGAATGAAGTAATTTCGATATTCGATGTGGTTCAACAGGCAAGAGCTGTTTGATTAATGCTGGAAAGAGAGTACGATCGTTTTGAGGATTCATATCATTCCTGCTCCTGCCTCATATTAATTTTGTATAACTAGACGGTCTGCTCGATCAAGATTAAAGAGATCCCGAGGAATTGCATATTTACCGCATGCTCAAAATGAGGGAGTCAGTCCGTAAGTTCGGCTTGGAGTACCTTGAGTTACCAGACATGGTGTCAAACATCTCTACCATGCTAAGGGTGCTGACGCTTAACATCGATAGCAGAAATAAGAAACGTACGTTTACTTTGTATTTCTACTGTTTGGTTTGTTTCATTTTTTGAAATACGGGAATGTTTGCCTTTTCCTCGACTATTTTATGCAGATTAATTTCGTTGAGGGATTCTATATAGTTTTATCGGTTCTTCGAATTTTATTGCCTTGGCGCTTTTCTGGTGGACGCCATGGTTGATTTTTGTTTTCAAAATTTACAGTGGGTGGTAGTAGAGTGCCTTCACACTGCTACCAACCACTGGTAATTTTTAGCTTACCCAGAAAGTGAACTAAGGAAAAGTTATTAAATCTGGTAGGAGTTTCTTCATTGCGTTACCTACAGTTGTTATAGTAACCAACTCATTATTCCTTCGTTACGAAAATAGCTTTTCAGACCACACTGTGCTCTCAAACATTGATTTTGTTTTATCTGACGATGATTGATCTCCTCATCATTTGCAGGTATCCCGATAATCTGCTACATTATGATGGCTGTCTCGTGCCTCAACTACATCTACACGTACGTGTTCTGTGGGTTCTGGTTCACGTTCTGGCACTGCTACCAGACCGGTGACCTGGTGGCCGCCATGATCGCCTTCTCTCTCAACTGTACCAGCGAAGTTGCTTTTATTAAGCTGTTCTATATGATCTATAATGAGTAAGAAACGATTTCTTGTTCAAGTTATGTCTTACGTAAAAGGCCCTGTTTCATAAAAGTCTAGTAGATATTATAATGTTGTATTTTATTATTTTAATACCGGGATGACCGAGCTTTGCTCGATTTTTTTTTACGTCGTTTTCTAAAAATGAAACCTAGCTAGATTGATTTATCGCTCCCGAGACTCCCCCCCCCCTTTTTATCGATGTTAAATCATCAAATGACTCGTCCCGCTCTGGGTGAAGCAGAAGGGAGTGTCAGACTCTTACTGACTAAAACATCCGTGTTCCTCCTAGTGCCCTTTGCGTTCCAGGGCCGCGGTGACCCTTTCGAACAAATTCCGCAACCCTGGCAGGTCCCGAGACCCCCTGCATACTAACCATGAAAATCGTTGGAGCCGTTTCTGAGATTCAGATTATGTATATACATACATACCTACTCTTGCCATAAACATTGTCACAAAGAATTTTTTTTTTTATTTCAAATTATATTTATTACTTTTACAGTGTGTTTATTTAATACATAAATATAAAACAATTTAAAATATAAAAAGCTTATTCGAAGTGGTCTCCATTGGCTGCTATACAGTCCTTTAAACGTTGAGGCCAGTTATCAATAGAAGCACGCACTCTTTCCATGGGAAAATTCTTCACTGCCAATCGTATGGATTGTTTTAGGGATTCCAAATTATCATGGCGTTTAGAGCAAGCCGTACTCTCTAAAACTGACCATAAATCATAATCCAGCGGATTAAGGTCGGGACTAGACGACGGCCAGTCTTCAGCTCTAATGAAGTCCGAAACGTTCTCTTCCAACCAAGACTGCGTGGACCGAGCTTTATGACCCGGCGCCGAGTCTTGTTGGAAGGACCATACTTGGTTATAGAATATGGTGTTGTAAAGGGGCTTAACTACCTTCTCAAGAATGGTATCTTGATACACTTGTGCCGATGTTTTGATACCTTTTTCACAAAAATATGGCTTAGTCACTCCTTCATAGCTAACACCCTACCAAACCATCACTGAAGTTGGATAATGACCACGTTGCACTCTGTCTACTAATTGGGAAGCTTCCTTAGAGCTTTGAGCATAAATACGGTCATTTTGTTTGTTAAAATGTTGCTCAATTGTAAAGATTTTCTCATCCGTAAACAAAATTTTTCTGTGACCTCCCTTTGCGTACCGCTTCAGTAGTTGTTTCGATTTTACCACCCTTTTCTTTTTTAAATTATCAGTTAAAAAATGACCAGTGCGTCTCTTATAGGCTGCAAGTCCTAAGTCATCTTTTAAAATACGCGACATATCTTCATCTCCCGAGATAAAATCTTTTGCTTTCGGACAGGATTTCTTCTAATTCTTTCTCTTACTGCTTTGACCACCTTTTTTGTACGAACACTACGTGGACGGCCAGTTCTTTTTCTGTCACAAACAGAGGAGGTCTCATTGTATCTATTAATAGCCCGGTACACAAACATTTGACTAATACCAAGCGTATGGAAAATTTTAAAAATTGCATTAGGCTCCATACCAACTTTGTGTAATGCAATCACAGCGATTCGGTTTTCTATATCACCCCACTCCATTTTAATATCGCAAAATTTTGTACAATGTATTGGCGCCAAAATTAGAAAATTCAATGAAAAAAAAAAGAAATTCGATTTCGTATAAAAACTTCAGATTCCAAATTCAAACGTAATTTCTTTCTTATTTTTAATTGTAACAGTATTTATGGCTAGACTCTAGTATATACAAGAATTGGTCGTTTAAAGGTATTAGATAGATTGAGTTGTTTTGGTTAGTGTCTTTCAGTTATTCATTGCGAACTTATTGAAATTCTATGGGAATAGAATATTTACCCTGAAAGCCGTGGTGATAACGGGCACAACAAATTTGGGCAGGTTAATTGTTGCTTTGCTTGATGAGGATAAAAAAATGTAATATATGAATGGCCTTGCCATTAGCAAAATGTGTTCTAATTTTTCAGACGAAAATTCCAGAACCTGGTAGACAGATTTCTAGACTGTGATTCTCGCACAGGAAAAGGGAGCAGGTTTTCAAAGAACTTGAGGAAGGCTCTCAGGAACGTTAAAATGCGAGCGATCATCTATTGGGTGGTTCTGAACGTAAACGGTGTGCTGTATGTGATCCAACCAATTGTGACCCCCGGAAGGCACCTGGCTGTGGATGCTTACATTATCCTTGGTAAGTACCTGCCTGCTTGGTAAAACTTTGGTTTCTGTAAAATAAATATTGATTCGCCACAAATTAAACACAAAGGGATGTGAAAAACCCATTCAAGCAATCATAGCTAGGTAACGCGCGGTTGACAATAAGTCACAATTATTTTCGATCGAAAAACTACTCTTAATTGAATCGAAAAACTAATCTTACCTAGTTCGTTCAAATGTTAAAGTGTCATTTCACAATAATTGCTCGTAATCCATTGCGAACAATGGGTTCAGGGTGCTGTTGGGACTGCCACGCTTCTGCAGTGCGTCGGCGATATTTGCCAATGCGCGCACTGACAGCTTTGACGCAGTATGGCGCAAGAAATCTGCCTCGTTACTTCACAGGTTGCGTGATAGTCCTAACATCATTCTGCGCTCGATAGCTGCCCGGGCAGATAGCCCGCTTGTGTGGGCATTAGCCGATCAAACGAGGTCTGTTTTAGTTATTAAGTACTAACATAGGCTAAGTAATTTTGTTACTAACACAGTGGACCGCACTTGTAGTCTGAATAAATAAATAATTTGTCACAGAATTATCATAAAACTCATCATCTTCCTGCCGCAATCCCATGTTACTTGGGGGCGGCGTAACACGTTTTTACTTCCGTTCTGTCTTATCAGCCGTCACGCTATCGCCAACTCCCTTTTCTTTCATATCGCTCCTCACACAATCCATCCATCTTTTCTTTGGCCTTCCTCTCCCTCTCCATACTATTAATTTTCCTTTAGTCCTTTAGTTACATGCGTTTCATCCCTCCTTTTCACATGACCATACCAAGACAAGCGGTTCCCTTTCCACTTTTCCATCACAGGCGCCACTTTTAGACTACCTCTAATGTAGTCATTTCTCACTTTATTCATTCTCGTTACACACATATTTATGTTATCAGTAAATATTTAGTCGACCAGTTAGTTTGGACATTGGTCCCCAAACTGGGTAGAACTTATATTTTATTAGTTAACTTAGATTTATCTTGCCTTTTAGGTCTTCAGCCGATGCACAAATCTCCGAACTTTGAGATAGCCTCCACAATGTCAGGAATGGCTGTGCTATTCATTTGCTTTACAGTGGCCAACGTCTCTGGCTTCCTCATCCTCATCATTGGCTACATAGAAGCCCAAATGCTATCCCTAAGCGAGGAAATGACACAACTTTGGGCAGACGCTAATGACCATTGTCAAAAGACGATGCAAGAACGGAGTACTTTTGAATCAGTCTATTTGGAAAATAAAGTTTTCAACTACGTTAAAGAAACAGAAATTATCAATGAGTATGTGAAGAAGCACCTTATAGATATTATTGGAAGACATGCGGTTAACGTGAGCCTTCTACAAGACATTGAAGATGTGATGAGGGGTCCAAACGCAGTGGGACTTTTATTTCTAATAGTAGGTTTAATAGCAGAACTGCTTGGTGGGTTAAATAACACAATTTTGCAGGTACCTTTTACCTTAACCCAACTGGGAGTCGATTGTTATTTGGGACAGAAAATAATGGATGCAAATATAAGTTTTGAAAGAGCAGTCTATGATTGTAAGTGGGAGAATTTTGACCAGTTTAACAAGAAGATTGTGCTGGTGATGCTTCAGAACTCGCAAAAGACGATGACATTGTCTGCGGGAGGAATGGCGACACTGAGCTTTAGTTACTTCATGGACATCATCAAGTCGACGTATTCAGCTTATAATACCTTAGGGTCCATGGTTTAGAGTTGACATTGCTTATTTTTAGTGTAGGCGGTACTTTTCGAGTCAATATATATTCTTATGGCCGGACCTAACATCCTATTTTATAAAATACAATGTAACCTGGGTAACTGACATTCCTAAAGGATTTTCACATAAGGCGAAAGGAAGAATTACGAAATAACAGATCAATTGCCCCATATATTTTATGTGAGCATAACTCGACAAAATGTACTAACCAGCTGTTTATTTTTTGCCGATATTCATGTTAGCTCTGTAATAAAATTGTTCAAAATGATGAGCACTTTTCCAGCTTTTTGTTATTTCTGTTACATCTGGAGGCGAATGAGATGAAACGTCCCAATTATACTTTGCTATACTAGACGTATGAGTCGAGGGAGTCTGTAGTGTTCTCACAATCTCATAATGGACATCTTGTCCCCAAATACACTAGTTTCCACCATCAATAATTTGCAAATCTATTTAGTCCGTCAGTTAGAGTATTGAAACATAATGGATACGAATTTTTTGTTTTTATAAATCAATAAATATTGACTAAGATAAAACGCATCAAAACTCGGGAGTGGCTCGTGACGTAGAACGCACTAAAAATTATACCACAGCGTGACGTATTGAGAATTTTAAAAGCGTCGTATCTTCGTCAATTTCAGTTTACGTAACAAAAGAAAAAACCAGTCAAATATTTTTTGATAATCTAATTGACGGACTAATTACATAGATTTTTTCAGTGGACAAACATGTTCAACAGTTTGTTTGGTTTACATTGTAAAAAGTATTGTGTTTATACACTGCTTTAATAAATACTTAACTAACTAGTTCATGAAACGCCTCATGCGTTTCATCGAATCTGCTGAGAAGCACCAGAACCCTATAATCGCATCGGCTACCCGATACGCTCCCTCCCAGATCAATAAGATCCGCCGTCCACGGCACACCTTACTCGAACGCGACGACCCAATTACCCTTGTCCAAGAGAGCTGTAGGGAAACCAGTACTCTGAAACAAGCACACAAACCGCGACCCGCTGCCTTCCAGCCTTGCCGCCGAGGCCCCGCGCGACGTCCCAGTAGTAATAATAGCAATATTTTTATTGCTCCCCGTCTTTTGCCTAACGAGCCAGCCCGCGCCGCTGAGCCATTAGCTTTAAACCCCATAAATAATATAGTCATGACCCAGCCTGTCCCTTGCTGCCCTCCCGATAACGATGCCGCTGAGCCGAGGCCCGTACCCAACAGGGGGTGCCCCCAGCGAGCAGACTTGTAGGTTTAAGTTTTGTTTGCCTTGGCTGGGGGCTTTAGAATCATTCTGAGGCCACCACAGGCTAGCCCGGTTGAGCAGTAACCACCCGTAGAGAGGTGAACTGCGAGTGGTCCCAGACAAAAAAAAAAAAAACTATATACACTCATTAACACGAAATTATGTATAAACGCGTATAAAAACAAAATAAATCATTGGGTATCAAAAAAATAATCCACATCGCAACATTGGCAGCATTGCCGTGTTGAATGGCAATGATGATTCTTTGGCCGAAAAAAAAGCCCAGCCCTCTGGTCACGTGAACAGTCGACAAATTGTTTGCTAATGTCCCGAAAGGTTCGATGCGCACTCGGACCCCATGGGACTAAATTATAACAATTTATTTATTTTATCAATGAATTATTATAACACCTTTACAGAGAGCTCCAAGACGATGTTATAACTTACATATTATAAAAAATTAACATTACATCAATCATCATTACAAAAATTAAATTATTGTTTAAATGTGCAGACCTTTTTCAATTAAATTTTGCGCTGCTTTGATAAATCTCGGCAGGTTTTGGCAAAATATATCTTCCAATGTGACTACCGATATACTATTAATCAAACGTATGGCTCGCGACATAGGGGCAAACTTGAGTAAATTCGTCCTCGCCAAGGGTACGACAGTTAACCTTACACAAATGATGTATCCATGACTCCATGGCCAACCTGAGTCAGGGTTGCGTAATTGTTCGAAAGACCGCGGTTACCGCGGCCCTGTAACGTAAAGGGTATTTGGAGGAACACGGTTATGTTTTTGTCAGTAAGAGTCTGACACTCCCTTCTGCCCCGCCCAGAGAGCAAGGAGTCATTTAATGATTTCCCATCCTAAAAAAAGGGCTATCCTGAAAGGTCTCACTGTAGTAACTAGTAACATATCGTCGTCAGTCGTTGACATTTTAAAACCTATAGCATCCGCTACACCGTTTGCCGAGTATCCGGGATGTGGTTTATTTTGGGACACTAAAAACCGGAAAGGATATCGGAAGGAAATTCTGGATGTTAGCTCGTATCAGTCGCATCAACTGCTCTGTCTTGTGCAAATGTTTTGTTGTTTACGAAAACTTTAAATTCAATTGTTAAATATAATATAATATTTTAGAAGTGATAACTATTTCAGCATAATTTTAGTAGAGATAGATCGTAAGGCAGGCTTGACAAACCAAGAAATCAAGAATGAAAGTCTAGTAACAGTCTTAGTATCTAATTTATACTGAACCCTAATGCCATCGGGCTCCACCCTGGCCTGCTATAGTCACGCGTGACGCCGTTATGCGGATATGGATTTAGCAGGCGGCCACCGAGGCGCCATGCAATCTATGACGGACACTAATGATACAAACACAAACATAGTAGCTAATAGTCTAAAGTTAATTCACACACTTCAGAGCCGGGCCCGGGACATCGACGGACCGTGGTCCTTCAAGAGCTTTAAAAATATCGGTGCGTGCATTTTATGTAAAGTCTTTCACACACGCCCATGGCCATTATCCGGGCTGTGTCATGGTTGGGACGGACCACAGTCAGTCCGCGTCTCAAACACGGCTTTGATAATGTCTGTGTCCACCTTTAACAAGTAGGTAAGACATGCATCACAACAACATGGGCCCCCAGTCTCATGGGGGAAGAGAGCCTAGACAAAGTGACGTTCAATAAGCCATTACGATTGTCAAAAAGTTAAAATATTGATCCACACATATCAGGGCCGTACATACATAGTGGAGGGTCCGTCGTCCGACATGCCCGGATATGGATATGTGTGTGAATTCGTATAAAATGTACGTGTCGAAATTTTTTTGATTTCCTAATATTCGGACGGATCACAGTGCGTCCACGTTCAAATTTACTGAAAATTAGCACTTTTTGAACATCATATTTACATGAAGACAGCCCGCCCTTAAATCGCCAAGCCCGTCACCACTTTCTAGTGTTTTAGCTGGGAAGAAGAAATGGCTCAACAAACTCCCCAGCAACACTAGGTACTGGGTACGGTGCTGATGTATGTGGATCAACCTTAACATTTGATTGGCATGCGCTACGAAATGCTTTGTGATCAATTCCATTTGGTTAGAACTGAGAGCCCAAAGGTCTTATAGCAGACTAACTGGACTTTTTCTGACCCTCTTTGTTCTGGAACCCCGTATCCGTAGGTTAACCCAATTCTAAGTACAGGTCAGAAGCCCTTTGTCGCGGAATCTGTTCGAAAGAGTCGCCGCGGCCCTGGTACACAAAGGGCATTGGAAGGAACACGGATGGGTTTTAGTCAGTAAGAGTCTGACACTCCCTTCTGCTTCACCCAGAGCGGGAGGAGTCATTTGATGATTTCCCATCCTTATAAAAAAAAAAAAAAGGTCAGAAGCCCTTGAGGCGGTTTAGAACCTCTGACACTACGGTGTGTGGGGTCGTTAGACCTTACTGCCTACACGATAAGAAGAAGAAGTATGGGTCTCCTCTATTGCACTCTTTCTCTCGCAATCTTCAATTGAATATATTTCTTTAGAGGTATTAGAGACAGAACACTATAAGCCAAGAAAGGTGGGTTTGCATAAGTTCGGCCTGCAACACTGCGATTTTCCGACTTCAATCGAGAACATTGCTTTCTTCTTGAAGATTGTTACCCTGAAAATTGATATGCGGGATGAGAAACGTAAGTATTTGGTATACTATTTATTTTAATTCATCTTTGTTTTGACTAACAAATTGAAAATGTTGTGGCTAAATATTGGCGGTCTCCAGATCTTCGTTGTCTTTGAATCTGATGGTGTCTTCTTGTATGTGAATCTTGTGTGGTATGCCTGTTGCTATTATCAAAGTTCAGGCTCCGAACTGCTGCTGAGACTTTCCTCATGAAAACATTGGACCTGCAAATACAACCCAGTGCACTAAACTAAGGAGGCATTTTTGAGATTAAAAAAATTATGAGTGACCGCCAGTTAATATCGATTAAACATCTGGGATATATGGTGTCGCTGTATGGTGTCGGCCGGTGCCGTAAAAGAATAATACCATCCCATCACTTCCCGTGGGTGTCGTAAGAGGCGACTAAGGGACTCGCCAGAGAATGGGCAGCAACGTTCTCTGTAAAACTCAACACCATACACTGCGATCGCCAACCTGCCTGCCAAACGTGGCGATTATGGCGAACCCCCCCCCCTTGGGGGAGGCCTATGTCCAGCAGTGGACGTGTTTTGGCTGTTATGATGATGATGATTAAACTTCTGGGTCTCTAATAAGTGGCATTCTGTATGCGGAAGCGAGGCGAAGGCGTTTGTCAAAAGTTCAAAAATGTATGGAGTTGACAAACGCCAGTCGAAATGTCACCATCACTTCACCACTACCCACCACCCACTACTCCTCCACTGTACTTTTCTGATTTATTTCGTTGCGGGATCCAAGACACTTGGATCGTTTATCCGGGAGTCGTCGGGCTTCATTGGCTTGTCGTTTTTCTGATGGTCGCCACAGTTGATTCTGGCTTTCAGGAGTTGCAGTGGTTGGATATGTGTTGCGGGCTTGTTGAAATGTCACGTGATCCATCCCTTGTATTTGTGCATTTCGACAATGAACATCGTTAATAGAATTGCTAAAAGGCTTGCCTAGAGCCTCTTATCAAGATTCATAACTTATTCTTCCAGGCATCCCCATCTTCTTCTACTTCCTCACCGTGTACTGCTGCAGCTGCTACCTCTACGTATACGGCTGGTCCATGGTCTGGTTCGTCTTCTGCCGCTGTCCTGCCACGGGCGACTTGCTGGGTGCCCTCATTGTGTTCTCTCTAGGCATCGCCAGCGAGATAAGTGCTGTCAAGTTCTTGTACATGTTGGTTTATATGTGTGTGCTTACTGGTATCCTTTTTTACATTTTTGTTCATTTTTAATTGTTTCTGTATTTTATTTGTGTTTTCTTTATTAAAAGCGTTTGAAAGTAAATACTACAACAGTCGAAATTTAACTTAGATCATTACGAGGATTAGATTTTTTAGATTGAATCTATAGCTTGAAATCGGTGTCACCATTTTAAAAGTAAATTCTTACGAATAATGTATTTGTCAGACTGGACTTTCTGAATCCTATAGGATCCAACTACTTCCTGAATCCAGGGATTTCCTGAATTCCGCATGTCAGTAAAACCTTCAGTACTTAATGTTCTACATATTTTCAGTAAGGATGTCCGTAAAATGGTCGCAGAATGTCTGTTCTGTGACTCGCAAGTGGTAGCAGGCACCAGGTTCTCAGTCAACCTGCTGCAAACTCTCAGAGAGACCAAGAGGCGAGCCATGCTGTTCTGGATGGTCATCATCGGGAACGGCGTCACGTATATCTTGAAACCCATTCTGCTGCCAGGAAGACATTTCCCGGATGATGTGCCAGTTCTTTATGGTAAGTATCTGCCTTAACCTTAGGCTCTAGAAAAAATGCCATTCTATAAGCTAATTTGAAATCATTTATTTTATATGAATACTTGTAAAGTATTATATCATTATCATCATCATATCAGCCGAAAGACGTCCACTGCTGGACATAGGCCTCCCCCAAGTGTCGCCAAGTATTATAACCAACCCCGAAATCGCGAAAAAAATATCAGCTGTTCAGTACATTTTGTCGAGTTATGTGCACATAAATGTATGGGGGAGTCGATTTTTTTTTCGCGATTTCAGTGTTGGTCCCATAGTGAAAGTTGTTCATAATGATGAGTTCTCTTAAGAGGTATTACGTTTATTCTTTTATAGGTTGTATACTTTTTTATTATTTTAATTTATTACTGTGAATATGAGGACTATATGGGTTATTATTTTCTTATTTGTCTCTTCAAGTATTTTTTTTAACGGTCTGGCAGTTTTGTGGCCTACCCAAATGTCTTTTCATTGGCATTGTTCGTCGAGTCGTCGAGCTCTTTATTAGTTCTAAGTTGAGCTACTCGACCACTGACCAAGACTTGCACTGACTGGACAGGTCCACTCATGTCTGTGTGGTTCTTTCCTCAAAAGACTACTTCAGACATGACCTTTATGGTTCTCATATGATTGGACGAGAACGATTGTATGGACTTTAAAAGAGACTTTGACCTCAGAGTTTGTTGCGGTGTTTCTTCTCAGGGTAGTCAGCTCAGAAATACAAGCCTCATCTAGTTTAAAATGACCAAAAAAGATTGACAAGTAAAAGTGTTATGTTTAACAAAATAAATATCATTTTTCAAATATCTACACTTCTACACTAATATTATAAAGAAGAAAGATTTGTTTGTTTGTTTGTTTGAATTGAATAGGCTCCGAAACTACTGCTTTCAGCTTACTACGACCAGTAGTTTCGGCTGTGCGTTGTCTGTCAGCCACTCGTGACACTTCGATTCAGTCTATTCCAACAAGATGGAATGACAGCCGGTCGATTCTGCAGTGCCTTCTCTTCGACATGTTTACAGGCGGTCTATTCTGTAAACATGTCGGCTTGGGTGAAGTGATCACGGAGTGAACTGTCATTCCATCTTGTTAACATGAATTGACAGCTCACCTCATGTTCACTTCACCCAAGCCTTCGCTTCGACATGTTTACAGGCCGCCGATTCTGTAAACATGTCGGCTTGGGTGAAGTGATCACGAAGTGAACTGTCATTCCATCTTGATTACATGGATTGACAGCTCACCTCGTGTTCACTTCACGCAAGCCTTCACTTCGACATGTTTACAGATTCGCACTTCTGTTCACTTCATTCTCACTTCACCTAAGAGGTTTAATCGCACTGCAGGGACAGAATGTCGCTTGTTTAGAACTTCTTGTCTTCTGAGGCAGTCAGGTGAGAAGAGGCACAATTCTTGGTTTGTTTTCGGAACGTTATCTTTAGAAGTACTACTGCTGTCTCCCCTACCATGACGTATCAATGTCATGATAAATTCGCGAGCTGCCTCCGTGCACGAGTGGTTTAGGCGTTTGCCTAGTGACCTAGTGGTCGAGGGTTTGATTCCCACGGGAAGCATACTTTGTAAAGTAGTTTTTTCTTTTTAATTTTATTTGTGATGGGTTTGCTCTTGACACTAGTCTAGGTCAGAGAAGACAGAGACAAAGTCTACGATGGAGCGAGCTTACCCAGAAGGAGCCTGTTCACTCACTTGGAACTTTGAAGAGATTAGGGTTGTAAGCGTTTGGAAACACATATGCACCAGTTTGGCTAGGACATTGCAGGCTTGAGTCACCAGATTGTCTGATAAAAAGATGATTCCGTGCTTCGGAAGGCACGTAGCCGGTGGTCCCGGCCGCCAAATTGCGGTCGTCAAATAAAGCATGACACAGGCCTTTGAGGCGGTTTAGAAACTTTGACACTGGGTTGTGTTGTGGGGTCGTAAGACCATACTGTCCACACGGTAAGAAGAAGATAAATTCGTTATCAAAAAGAGATAGTTTCATTTGTACTTTAGATACAGCGTAGTAGGGGTCTGAACAACAGATTTCGAAAAAGGTTTAATTATTTGGTACAACAAACAAAAGTAATGTTCAATCATGGTTTGACAAATGGAGTTCGGAGTAATACATGAATACAGGGAAGGGAATGGAAATTACTGCTTTTGTTTCCTGACTAGAATAGTTGGAGGCGGTTTTAAACCATGACATCCATATCATATACAAAACAAAACAATTGAGCCCATTATAATCACGTGATATATAATGGAGCCAGTCCCTTTACGACTAAGCTTATCAAAAGCCTTTGGCATCTGGTATGATATAAGTAAATCTTGTGAGAATCATCTTAAACAAGTTACCTCGAGTCTTTTGCTTCCCTTTGAATGACAAAAAACATCTTAGGGTATATTACAATAAACAACTTTTGTTAGCACACGAAATACTTCGACTCGCAAATTGAGTGGATCACAAAACGGACGACACAAATGTCAAAGAACAGACAACGTCTGAAGTTACTTTTGATATGCTTTTCCTGTTGACTATCTAAAATATTATGAAGTAATTTAATTAATTAAATTAAACTTGTCAGAAAGAACTTGTGGCTCTAATTTAAGTTATTTATGTCCACAGGCATGGAACCCATGTTCGAGACTCCGAACTACCAATTGTCGTTTCTTTTAATGTCATCTTCAATCTCGTTAACTGTCTACCTATCTGGAAACATCTCCGCTTTCCTGATCATCATCACTGGCTACGTTGAAGCTCAAATGTTGGCTTTGAGCGAAGAACTGACCCATATGTGGGCAGACGCTGAAGAACATTTTGCAGACGATGATATAAATGATAGTGAAGAAGGTATTGACGTTGTAAATAAAGCCAGAGAAGCTAAACTCAACAATTACGTCAAAGAACATCTCAAAGACGTAGCTAGACGCCATGCTATAAATATGAACTTACTTGGACAAATTGAAAAGACATTCAGAGGAGCTATAGCTATAGAATTCTGCCTTCTAGTCGTTGCACTTATAGCTGAATTGCTTGGAGGACTACAGAACACTTATATGGAAGTGCCCTTCGCGTTGATGCAGGTTGGGATGGACTGTTTGATAGGGCAGAGGGTGATGGATACAGGTGCGGTGTTCGGAGATGCTCTGTACGACTGTAAGTGGGAGAAGTTTAATAAGAGTAACATGAAGACCGCGCTGGTAATGCTAGTGAACGGTCAGAAACCCATGACGGTGTCTGCTGGTGGAGTGACGACGCTAAACTTTGTCAGCTTCATGACAATAATCAAGTCTATTTATACTACTTACACTACTTTAAGGTCCACTATGGGGTATGAAGAGTAGAAGGATATTGTCTAGAATACTTTTGTTTGTACCGTTGTCCGTGTTTCAGTCGAATTGATCAAATTAATTCCAAAACAAAATAAGAAATGAAATGCACTGGCGCACTGAAATTAACAATAATTGATCAGTTAAATGTTGTCAAAATTATTGTTTCTACATACATAACACGCACTTCATGCCTTTAAAATTAAGTGCAGGTACATATATTGGAATTTACCATTTTACTTTAATTAATTAAAAAGCTTTCCAATTAATTCAAGAAACATGATTTTTTTTTGTAACCCCAACGCTAAGTGATGATCTACCTTCGATGGCGATTGTACAAATGCCAAAATGGGATAGATCACGTGTTCCCCACATTTAAGACTTTTTACTAAAGTTACCGGTGACGGAATATCCCTTGATTTATTGATAACCGTTACAATAACTAAAACAATGGTGGGAAAATGCTCCCTTTATATTTATATTTAATTTAATCCCTTTTTGCATCTAGGGCCCATAACATAAATAAATATAAAACAATATTAACTATAAATAAATTTATACATATTACAAATAATTGAAACGTTAAACTACTGCATACGAAATGACGGCGTCGTGTTTCGCTGACTGGTGTCGCGCAGCTGTTCGCGGAAACTTCGATACACAACCTCCTTCGGCTAAAACTCAGCTTTGAGGTACAAGCTGATCAATTGGAACACGCACCACAAATGAAGTTTGTGTTGTGGCGCAACTCCAACCTCTCGACCCTCAAAGTTAAAGGAACCTACCTCAAAATTATAGGAATAGCTCCCACTATTCACGCATATTTTTTTTTACTTGATGCAGCGACTAGCCTAACAGTGGCTTGTAGCCTTTCATCATCTTCCTGCCCTTATCTCATATTACTTGGGGTCGGCGCAACACGTTTTTTTCTTCCAATCTGTCCTATCAGCCGTCACTCTATCACTAACTCCCTCTTCTTTCATATCGCTCCTCACACAATCCATCCATCTTTTCTTCGGCCTTCCACATTTATATTCATAACTCGCTTGTCTTTATGAAGCCTTTATGAAGCTAATAAAAGTCCTCCTGACAGGCAACCAATCTCATCAGACACTGTCTATCGGGGCGGGACATACTTTAGTTTCGTGCACAAGTGTGGTCGCAAATACAGGTGCATTCCCTCTTTTACCACTCTCATAGCCGGGTGGACCAACACGACCGGAGAGGGAGATCTGTTGTAGGATCAGCGGCTTAACGTGTTTTCCTAGACACGTGGGCATCACCACCGTAATTTCCAAACCCGGGTCTGTCACTGAGAAATTCCTAATGGAAAGCAATAACAGCCCAGTATCCTATCACCATCCAGCTATTGCCACACGTCAACCTCAGGTAGAACAAAAAGTCACAAAAGCTTCCTTCGACACGCAAAGGCAATCCAGGATAGGCCGTCTAAAGAGCGAGGTAAACTGTGGGAGGACAAGTATCCAACGCCTCACGATTATATGTAACCCAAAGAGTAGTTGCCTCCAGGTAGTGAATTGCAGTGGCCTGTTTGAAAAGCTTTGAACCGTTTGCGCACCCAGGTAGGCCGCTGCAAACACAACTTGGCGAAATGGGGTTTCATAGACCCGTTGGATACTCAATGTGAATTCGGTGTTCAGAATATGAGTTACATACACCTTAGATTGTCCCAAGAGCCCATACACCAGTACCTACTTTGGGGGATTTAATGAACGCCACCGAGCCACCTATCGGGCCCAAACGATCTAGGGAGTTATCCATCGATTCGAAAAGAAGAAGACTTTTGCCCAACTTGGGAATAGACCGGGAACCGAGACCGCGAACGTAAATGTTGAGCGCAACATTGACACCGCGACCGCGGTGAGGCCGACGAGGGAGAATGTCATATTAATACTTTTCTAAAAAATTATCCATATACCCATAGGGAACGTGCAGGAACTATAGGTCACAGAAATGTCATTGTCAAGTATATTTTACTCTCAAATTTCGAAATTGCAACGCTAGATGGCACAGTCTACTTCTTTCACGTTCCTCTAAACGGAGCGTGCAGGTACTATAGGTGGCAGCACAGAAGCGTCAACGTCAAAAGTTTCGAACATGCAACACCAGATGGCATAGTCACGTTCCCTCGCACCCAACGCACGCACAAAACGTTTTGGTTTTGGTTACTTTAATTTATCGTACAGCTAAGGAGTGGAATTCCCTGCCGGAGTCTGTTTTCCTGATAGCTACAACCTGGGGGAGTCAAGAGTGAATAGGTTACTTCTATCTAGGCAAGTGAGCTCAATCGTCAATCACAAAACATCACCCCTCTCCAGCAGGTGAGATTGTGGTCAAACGTGAGATTATGAATAGTAATAATGATAAAAAAGACAATACCTAGGTATTTTCCACGGATCCCTAACCACGTTCTGTTACTATTTATCAAGTAATCATAGTGTGTGGTGTAGGACGGATATTGACATGTTTGCGGGAACTAAAAACTGAAATGTGTACTTAATACGATATGACATTGGATGATTGAGGGTGCATATGTGTTTCCTATTCGAAGGGACAATGCTTCGAGACAATGTTTTTACCTGATCATCAAAACCTGCAGTTTCGTTTAGAGTTCATTTAAGTAAAGATGTCACTAGGTGTCCTAAAGGTTGAGGACCGGGTTACACAGATTGGGTGAGGCGTATGTCAAGCAGAGGGCTGCCATAGATTGAATTGACTGACGAAATCTTATCTTCAAGTCCTTAATAAATACATTACTAATGAATTTCTATACTTAGAGCGGTTACGCGTTGCGTTCAAATCGAATCAGAAATGTAATGTCATGAACTGAAATCAACCGAATTCTGAATCTTTCCAATCCGGAAAAAAAATGGACTCAAAATTCGGATTCGTATTGGATGTAGCATGGAACCGCTCTTGAAGTAAGCCTTCTGGCCGCTGAAACGTAGTCCACCTATTGACAACTAGATGGCGCGCATAATGTGGTGCGACTAACTTCGTAATATACTTAACATCTATATTCAGTTTTCGATTATTAGATATTGCGTCTTATTAGAATAAGAGAGCTAGAGATCAGCATATAATTTTAAAGACTTCTACTTACCTAAATCTATTGAAATTTTAGTTTACGTCACTAGAAATTATTATCTAGTGCTTTGAATATAAAGTCTACAACAGAATGAGTATTTGAGTTGAGTAAATGTACCTTGGTGAAATATTAATTTCCTGGGAGGTTTAGTCAGAACTGGTATAGTAACTTCATGGTCAACTATAGCTGACTTAATTAAATATTAATCTTTCTCAATGAAAAGACAGTAAGTAATTATTTACTGTTATGAGGTGAAAACGTCTGTTGGCGTGGTGATTGGTGCTATTTAAAGTTGCCGAAGAACCAAACCTATTAAATATACTTACGTAGTGGACCTGCCCTAACCAACGCTTCCAAAAATATTGACAAACTGCAAGAGTAGTTTCAAATACTGGTAAAGTGTTAATGGATTTAGCATCAAAATAATGAAAGTAAACTTTCTATTATAAAAGATAATCGGAATTTAATAACCGTTTGATGGATTAGAAGAAGTGGACTGGATAAAGACCAGGTTATAGTGCCATCAATTTTACTTCACTTTTCCCGTTTTATGTCTGACAATATCTCCGAAAACCTGGTCAACCTACCTTAAACAAATGAGGTGTTTATAAAAAAGACAACAAACAGTTATTAAGTTTGATGCATTCGGGAAAATACGTCACTTGGCAGGTGCGGAGACTTGTCACTTACGACTGAAGACATGATTATGGTGCTTAACGCCGCACCATGCAATTATGTGTTACTTCAATAAAGAACTAAGTATATAGGCCTAAGGGGTTGACATTTTTTACCCTTTTTAAAATACGACGCAAAAGCTTCAGTCTCCAGAAGGTATCAGTACAGGAAGCTTCTGGAAAAGAAGGAGGTTCTTCTCAATGTTGACGCTACGTGAAATAGAACATGAAATTCGGAAGTTCGGATTGGAGTATTGTGACCTGCCGACCATGTTGGAGAATGTTTCCATCCTGTTGAGGGTCCTCACTGTTAATATCGACAGCAGGTACCATAAAGGTTAGATTTACACGAGCATGAATTTCAAAGATGCTGCAGTTTTTTTTGGTTTGTTGGTGAACGTTTTTACCTACATTTTTTGCATCAGTACATAATATACGTCTGCTTCTTTAGTAATTAGCATTGAATTATGTATGGTAGGTTCATTGACCCATATGCATTTGTCGACTTTCTTAATTTCAAAAACAGAAATGAAGACAAAGCTGTCCTGAATCGACTTCTATCGTCCTTTAATACGAGTAGTATCTAGATAATGAAAAAAACTTTTTATAAAAAAATATAACCGACTTCCAAACAAAACACTACAAAGAATAAAATAACCTTAATTTCGGAAGTCGGTGTTTTTGGTTTTGTTTCTTTGTTTTTTAACACCGACTTCCGAAATTAAGGTTATTTTATTCTTTGTAGTGTTTTATTTGGAAGTCGGTTATATTTTTTTTATAAAAAGTTTTTTATTTTTCACTTTTAAGTGGTGATACTAAGTGGACGACGTCTTCGTCAACGCAGAAATTGAAATAAGCAAAAATGTTCATAAAATAAAAACTACAGAACCAAACTGAATCAAATTTTTATGGGACCTCGGGACAAAAATCACAGAAATAAGATCAGAAACCTCGGAGTTATCGGTGTACATACATAAAAAAAAATACCCACCGAATTGAGAACCTCCTCCTTTTTTGGAAGTCGGTTAAAAACGGTTTATAATTTATCATTCCAGTATCTACATATGAAGTGATGTTAGAGACAGGGACAATGTACTTTATTGCAAGTTTATCTGGCGCCTACCTTACTCATTTATTTGGCTGATACATGCTCTTTAGAAACTGATGCCAGTATGTTCTATTTGGCCACTATAGCTCTAGCCGCTGCAAAAAGGATCATCGATTTCTCCAAAGGCCAAACAGTTTTATCAACAACATGATATTTTATAGATCATTCACATATTTCCTTGCCGCCGGGACTCTTCAATCAGCCGCAGAATTAACGACCGTTTCGACTTAATTTTTTTAAGGATGGGATATCATCAAATGACTCCTCCCGCTCTGGGCGGAGCGGAACGGAGTGTCAGACTCTTACGGACTTAACTCATCCATGTTCCTCCTAATGTCCTTTGCGTTCCAGGACCGCGGTGACTCTTTCGAAGAAATTGCGCAACCCTGGAATCTACGGGTTTACTTAGGTACCGTTTTTCTCTCCCACAGGCATAACAATCTACTCGTACATCCTGACCGCGATAACGGCGGTCTGCTTCTACTACGTGTTCCTGTTCTCCATGTCCTGGTTCGTGTTCTGGCGCGCGCGGCTCACCGGCGAGCTGGTGGGCGCCATGGTGGTGCTGTCCCTCGGGATCTCCAGCGAGATCGGGCCTTTCAAGTTGTTCTATATGCGCTATTATATGTGAGATGCTGTTTTATTCTTCACCTCTTTCGTTTGGAAGCAGTTGATTATTTATAAGCCTATAGACGTATAAATACAAATAAAAATATTTTTATTTGTTAAACATAGGTGTAGGTTAAGTACAGATGTTGTAATTATATTAATGAACGCTATGTCTAGCCGTCATCGATGTACCAATATTATTCTGGTACAATTAATTATGCTGATTATAAAAATAAAAATCTAATATTATTATCACAAATTATTAAATCAGTCTGATTCCAATTGTCAACACACAACAAATAACATTGTAATAATATAAAAAATATTTTTTTTTGTATAAATTGTAAACAAAGAAAAAAAGGAGCGTGGTGGCAATACATTTTTTTTCCATCTTTATTGATTTACTTGGAGGTTTTTATCTCAATGGATACGCCAACCCCATCATGCCTTATACAGACTACTACAAAACATTGCTTTAAACTTAAACTAAAGAAGAATCTCAATCAATATGGTACACCAACTCGCTTAATCTTTTCACCACATCTGACGTCGGTTGAGCTAAAATTGGTTGAATTAAGCCTACCTGTGTTATATTTAAATTAAACTCATTGGTTAAAATTCTCCTTTAATCTTGGTTCTTGACACAATCCATCAGCAAATGATGTACATCCTCAAGTACATTACATGTGTTGCAGTTGGGAGAACTTACTTTCATCATGAGAAATGCAAATTTTGCCGATGGATAGTGTCCAGACCGTAATCTTACAGTTAACTTTACATAACTTCTACTTAACCTGCTAGTGTCAAACCAGGGCGCTTGAGGAAGCTCATTTTGAACTGTTTTGTACCATATTTATTTGTCTAACGACTTAATGTTAAAATGTTGTTTCCAGTTATTAAAACTTTTTATTTTAAATTTTGACACATATTCTACGTAATCAGGTATAAAATTCAGCTCGACTCCTTCCTTCGCTGCTAATTTAGATGAATAATCAGCTTCCTCATTACCCTGTAAACCAACATGCGCTGGAACCCATTGCAAGGCAATACATTGATGACCAGAAGTCGTGTTTCTACCACGTCTTGATAAATGAAGCTCATTTTGTTAACTCTTGATAGGCATACGTTTGACTACTATCTCACCTGATGGTAAGCGATGATGCGGTCGAAGATGGAGCACGCTTGCCTAGAAGTAACCTATTCACTCTTGACTTAAAGACTTCCAGGTTGTAGCTATCAGGAAACAGACTCCGGCAGGGAATTCCACTCCAATAGTAAGCCTTGGAGATAAAGTTGTTGATGATGTTAGTACTTTTATATGTTTATCAATTTCATTGGCGTCTGTTTCTGTGCCTTAACAATACCGTTGATGAAAGGATTTTTGGTGTTTATAGTAAATTGCGGGTGGGGGAGCACGTTTATTCTACAAAACACCAAACTGATGTACCTGCCTGAAAATAGGCACTACTTTTCCAGACGCAGATGTTTTTTTTTTACTTGAAAAGGTTTGCTCTTGACTTTAGTCTAGGTCAGGGGTAAGAGAGACAAAGTCGACTATGGAGTGAGCTTACCCAGAAAAAGCCTGTTCACTGTAACATTGAAGAGATTGGGGTTAGCTCTGACTAAAATATTCCCTATGATTACAGAGACAAAACGCAAAGAATTGCCGACGGCTTCCTAGAGTGTGACGCGAACACCATCAAAGGCACGAGGTTCTACAGCAACCTGATGAAGCGCCTGAGGAGTGTGAAGAAGCGCGCCATGCTGTACTGGGTGGTGGTCGCTGGCAATGGAGTGCTGTATGTCATGAAACCCGTTGCTATGAAGGGGAGGAATCTTCCCGAGAACTACTTTATTATTTATGGTAAATGGTATAATTTTCATGAAAACTTAGATACTAATCCGACGGCCCAAAAAATGTTTATGTCGCAACTATTTAAAAATATGCGGTTTCGGAAGAATGTTTTCTATGATTTCTATGCATGGTCAACCTTAAAAGAAGGCAGAAGGTAGAAGGTATAAGGAAGCATTGGAAGCTACTGCGCTTTATTTCATCTACTAAAAAAAATGAAGCTTCTTTTAGGGTTCCGTACGTGAAGGGTAACCAACCCTATTACTAAGCCTCCGCTGTCCGTCCGTCCATCCCTCCGTCTGTCTGTCAGCGGGCTGTATCTCAAGAACGGTATTAGTTACACGGATGAAAATTTCACAGAGTATGTATTGCTATTGCCGTTATAACAGCAAATAATAAAAATTAGACTAAATGAAAAAATTAAGGGGGTCCGACACTTGGCCGGTGTTTTTTAAAATTAGCAGTATTTTAAAAAATTGTCATTTTTGCTGTTGCTGAAAGCCTTTTCATACATGATCACAATATTAATGAACCTTATCTTCACAGGACTGGAACCAATGTTCGACACCCCCAACTACCAAATCGCATACTTCATGATGATCGCTGGCGTCTTCTTCATTTGCTACGTCCCAGCCACAGTGACCGCCTTCCTGATCGTCATCACTGGCTACTCAGAGGCTCAGATGCTGTCTCTAAGCGAAGAAATGCTGCAACTCTGGCCAGATGCCATCAAGCACGCAGAATCTAAGACAGAACTACCATCCTCTGAAGAACTAGACGTTTATAACGCAGAAGTTAAAGTAATCATTAATGAGTTCGTAGAAAGACGCCTGAAAGAGATTATTGGTCGTCACGCCAATGTGATCAATCTGCTGAACCAAGTAGAAGTTGTATTTAGAAATGCTATAGCAATGGGGTTCTTGTTGCTGTTCGGTGGGCTGCTGTCTGAGCTGCTGGGGAAACTGGAGAACACGTTTCTGCAGCTGCCTTTTGCGTTGATGCAGGTAAGTAACTGTCAATAGCGTTGAAGTAGAACATCAGTAACGAAATCTAACCATTCAGCATTGTATGCAATTATGGCTATGATATTAAACGTCAGTTACTTTTCCGTTCGGCCGTTCATTCTAAAGACGATTAAATTGTAAACTTAAACTCAGCCAGTTCAATGCAATCGTGTGCATTGTAGTATACTCCAAATGCTTCTCTCTTATCATCATCATATCAGGTGAAAGACGTCCACTGCTGGACATAGGCCTCCCAGCGCGTGTCGCTACAACAACCGGTCCTGTCCGTCTCGAATCCATCGGCTACCCGCTACCTTCACCAGAACATCGGTCCACCTTCTTGGAGGCCTTCCAACGTTGCGTCTTCCGGTACGCGGTCACCACTCCAGAACTTTTCGGCCCCATAGACCATCTTTTTTGCGAGCAATGTGCCCTGCCCACTGCCACTTCAGTTTGGCGATCCTTCGGGCTATGTCTGTAACCTTAGTTGCTTCTCTTCATAAAATAAAACAAAACTAGCTCCTTCCAATGGCTTCACAAGCATGATAGTTGGTATTTATCTTAAGGGAACGTATTCCTAGTATAAAAAGTGTAAATCGAGGTTATAAACTACAAATAGTTTGCCCCCAAGGTCGGTTTACAGTCTAACTCGATACAGCCGAGTACCAGTATACTGCTATTAGATTTTCTGGCTTCTGACTATCCGTAACGAAAGTCAATGATCTTCAAAATATGACAAAAGACTTAACGTGAAAAAATTATGAGTCTTCTCTAAAATTATAGGTGTCGATGGACTGTTTCGCAGGCCAGCGAGTAATGGACGCAAGCATTATGTTCGAGAATGCAGTCTACGACTGCAAGTGGGAGAACTTCGACAAGAGCAACATGAAGCTAGTTCTCGTGATTCTGCAGAATGCGCAGAAGACCATGACCCTGTCTGCTGGAGGAGTCAGGACCCTCAGCTTCACTGCGCTTATGTCAGTCTTCAGGGGCATCTACTCCGCTTACACGGCTCTTAGGTCTACTATGAAGTAGGGGGTAGATGGAGAGACTGTAGTTAGAATAACGTAAGAGGTACTAGAAATGATATACATATAAACACTCTAGATGCGTTGGCCGTATCTACTCTGAAATTGCAAGATATGTACCCAACGTAAAAAGAATCATCAAGATCGGTTCATCAACAATAAAGTTATGCCCGAATAGGTACCACTTTTACGTCACAAAAGGTAAAGCAATCTTCTATCCCTCTCTACTTAGCTGTCAAATCGGACTTCTTAGATTTTGGTGACTTTACCACAGTGTATTTCTTTTTAAACCAAAGGTTGACTGGTAGAGAATGCGTCGTTGCATTAAGTCCGCCTATGTACCACTATTGTACAATAAGTTTTAATAAATAAAAACATGAATTAATAAATATGTTAATATGTCATTGTGAATTAGTATTTAGATAGCTAATGTTGTATAGATGTATCTATTGATTAGAAAAATATAATGTTGTTTTAATAAAATAAAATCTTGATGTTTTGTTTATTTTAAATACCGCTGCACATGTGGAGCTCTTCTTTAATTTAGGATACATCAGTATTAGATGGGCCAGAGTTGTTACGTAATGGGAGTCAGAGGACGGTTGTCGTGGCTGAGGAAGGCATAGGAAGGAGGATAAATGTGTGTAGAAAGCCACACTATGGCTTCTTCTTAGCGTGTCAATGGTAAATAATGATTAAATTTTATGTTCGGCCCAATACTCAGCAACGATTACACTATTCGCTGACGCAGCCATAAGGTCCTCACAAGTACAGGTGATGGATTGCGTGGTGACGTCACACACACACTCAAGATCGGAGCCATCCGAGAACTCCCACCTGAGGAGGTTACCTTTAGTGCGACTGACCTGAGTGCGAGAGTGAAAGAGACTGTGACCTCTGAGTTTGTTTCGGTGTTTCTTCTCAGGGTAGTCAGCTAGGAAACATCCGGCCTCATCTAGATAAATATGTCAAAAAAAAAATTTGACGTGTAAAAGAGTTACTTGTAACCTATTTGCAAAATAAATATCATTTATCATTAGTGCAGAGTCTATTTAGAGTTTTCCAAGTCGGCCATGGCAGCGCGTGCCCAGGTGGGAGGGCCAAGGGCTCGATGAAATTATCAGGAGGTTGGTGCTTCTATCACCAAAGTTCACATCTTTCCAAGGAGGAGTTGCCGGTAGATGGACTCACGCATCCACACACCGGCATTGCACTCCCAGCAATTCGCAGGACTATAGCAAGTCGTATAGAAAGGGCGAAATGAGGGCTATCGCGTTTGAAATATCTCTTTCTATTTTCCAGTGTGATGAGTCCACGTAACACTGTGACACTATTCAAATTGTTTAAATCGCACGTTTACGGCATCATACATATTTTTCTTCTAACTTTGTTCACATGCGCGTAATAACAACTTTAATGCCATGATTAAAGACCATACTCGACAGTGGCGCCAACTGGTGAGTAAAAAAACGGTAGCCCTCATTAGAAAACAACTCAAAGAACCCACTTGGCTGTTGTAGGATAGGTCAGGAGAGTCGCGGCAAACAGCTAGTACGATCATAAAGAAAAAATACTCGTTCCTGCAACAAAATTTCCAATCTACATCGCTACAATCAATAAAAAGTAATCACGATTGGTGATAGCTACACAGTACACAGATGCCACTGTGTACTGTGTACTGTGTAGCTGCACTATACACTACACGCGGCAAAGCCTAATAACTTTAGAATCGATTAGGCAAACAACAATGTGCATCGCCGCATCGATGCCCAACAAACAGACATGGAATTAATCGGAATACCAACCTACAGTATTTACTCGATGCGAGGCTTTGTGGATTGAAAAGTTACAAGCAGAAGGTTAACAAGCTTCACCGTCCAAAACTTCACACTGGCCCGGAACTTGATAAAAAACATAATTGAAGTCTTTTAAATAATGTTTATTATTAGTATTTCTTTGTAGTTACTCTCATTTTAGCATAGGATTGACGAAACTCTGAATATCCAACTTAAGAAGGTATAAATAAATTAAGTAACTAGTACATCACAGAAATAGGTAGATGAAAGGAGGCTTTTGTACCTGTTCGGCGACGCGGTTTGCACTAAATTCAAATGGCGTATGAGAGCGTTTACGCAGAAGCGATTTTACACGCGGAGCCCACCGCCGCGTCGTACGCGGTGGCGTTCGCGGTGTTGCACGCGGCAATACAAACATACGGCGATAACCGGCCCCGCTCCCAATACCCGCCGCGTCCGCCGCGGTAATGGCCTCCGCGTGCATCGTCGCGGGCGCAGTGGCGGGCACCGCTATTCTGCACGCCCCGCACCACGCGCCGCGCCACGCCCAGCGTCTACGTTAATAACATCGTACATTGCCATAAATGTCTGTGTTTGTGCGTGTGATGATGTGGCCCGCTGCTGACGTAAACGGAAAAAACGTCCGACACCCCTCGAGACGCCACGCTGCACGCGACGCCCGACGCCCCGCATCTCCGTAAACTAGCAATGCAACTAGCGAGAATAGCGTTTAGCACTGAGAGAATAGCCTCCTCACAGGCCCATACAGTACAAGTTATCAGTGAGCTCATTTCCAAGATTAAGGACTTGAAAGTATGAAATAGCATATGGAGTGAATGTTAAACAATACGGTGTGTATTGGAAGTTGTAATTCATAACTTCGTGTACATCTACTAAATATTTTTCATTCATAAGCATTTTGACAGCTAGACAGATACGCAGACTGGAGAAGAGAGTGGCTGTCCTAGTCCAAGCCTACATCACTTCGTTCGGTTTCTATATTGGTTGACAAAAAAGAAAGAATTAATTTTATCAATCTAAGATCTAGCTTCAATACTCTTTGTGCCTATGACAGCATAGTTACACTGAGTTGATCTACTGTTAAATTAATTTTTTATTCAGTGAGGTATTTAGCTTTGTGCCGGCGCACAGATTAATGATTTTATTGGTATAACTGCATAACATGTTACTGAGAACTATTTAACGTAGAATTCGATATTCATATTTGCTGCGAGTGTTGCTACCGAGTGCGATTATGGGCATTATGAATGGGGACACTGCAAAACGAGTATGCAATATGTAAAGGGGATTCATATCACGTTGCATTCTGTAGATTCCACCTATTAGATACCCATGGGGAAACGGCGTGACTTTACTAATATGGACATAACTGTGTGCTATGTCATCAATCTTGGCTTACTGGTGACTACACAGCCGAAAACTGGTCGTAGAACGCTGAAATTTGGCATATAGGTTCCATGGGAATCGTAGGGGCTATTCTATTCTATGCATGTATACGGTGTATGCAAAATCTAGTTTGGAATAATAAACTGATAGCACGTCTGATTGGATCTGGTACACTTGTGTGAAAGACCATTCCGCGAAAGAAACTTGCGCGAAAGTACACTCCTTGTCTTTCGCGCAAAAGTAGTTCTTCTAGCGTTAACGTTAATTTGCGCAAGTGTTCTGTTACCGAACTGGTGACTGATGATGATGAAATGAGATGAGATGGTAAATAAAAAACATTTTTTTTTTATTTGTGATGGGTTTGCTCTTGACTCTAGTCTAGGTCAGAGATGACAGAGACAAAGTCTACGATGGAGCGAGCTTACCCAGAAGGAGCCTGTTCACTCTAACTTTGAAGAGATTAGGGTTGTAAGTGTTTGGAAACACAGACGCAGGCAGAGAATTCCACTCCTTTGCTGTGCGCATTATAAAAAACGTTCAGAAACGTTTCGTGCGAATTGGTGGAATAGCAACAACATAGGGATGGTAACTTGCAGCGCGTCTGGATGTCCGATGGTCTACCATCGGACATCGGCCCACTTCTAAGGGGGCCGAAGGGATGAGGTTCTTGGGCACACTCACTGAAGTACAATCTGTAGAAGACCGTCAAGCAGGCAACCTTGCGGCGATAAGCTAAGCTGTGAAGCTTGGCATCCACTAGTTTTACGTCGCCGATGAACCACAACACGCTGTTCCGCAAACTTATATGAGGCATTAAATACCTATATGTAAATTAAGTACCTAATATATTATTATGGCAGCTCGAGATGTTCCTCAGAGCAGAGTTTTGCCAAAGGGTGTCGTGTATCGACGTTTCCACGGCCAGCTACGCGATAACAGTCAGCGATACACAACGCTGTCATTTCGTGTGCAGTAGTTTTTATTAGTTTCAATGTATTGTATTATTTTTGTATTAATTAATTTATATTTTTGGTTTTATGTTTATGTATTTTATTTTATGGGCTCTAGATGCCTGAAATAAAGGATTTGATTAAATTAATGAAATAAACGATTCATGAAATTCATGATGTAATTTCCGAAATGAAATTGAAAATAAGGAGCTTACAAATATTTACTTTTAACTCACTCTCCATTTCAAATACTCTAAACACATAATACACGAAACGAAAACGAATGACAATATCATTTATGTGCATTTTCAAATAAACGCCTGCCCTATAATTACTTGCATTCGGAATATTCGTCACCACCGGCCGCTTCATTAAGTTTTGACACCTCCTGTTGTACTGACGACATAATTACTAACTAGAGGCGCTATTTAATACGAGGTAAGGTTCGTTATCTGTTCCATACAAAATAAAATCAGATTGCAGATTTTTTTCAATTGGACTTTTTCGAAAAAGAATTTAGAGAGTCAGTGAGAGCCTTTAAGTTTTTTATTGAAGGTGAATATTAGCTTTCTACCTTTCTCTCCACTCTTTGTCGAAAAAGTTCTTGAATTCTTCTTCTTCTTAGGGAAGTTATTTCTTTCTTCTTTGCATTTGGGCACGCCATTACGGTGGCGATAAGTGTCTTTGGCTAGGGAGACGCCATGGCGTCCTCATTTTCCACCTGATGCTGGTATTCATAAGACACGGCTCTTTCGGATTTGGCGGGACAACATGCTCGGTTGTCACCACTGTACGTATCGCCCGGAGGACACGGCAGCATACGGTGGAGGTCGGTTCTGCTTGGGTGGAGTACCGCCGTGTCCTCGTAGAGGCGATCGGAGGTGGCGTATTTTCATGGCCGATCCTGGTTTTGATCCATGGTCCGGAGCGAGAGGGCATGGGAAGCAGCCACTTCCTTCTGCGAAGCAGTAATGCAAGCGAAGGAGGAGGCGGGAAATGTGAGGGGGAGGCAAACCTTCCGCCCAGCCGCAACAGAAGAAGACGCCCCGGATATCAGGAGTCGCAGGGCGATTCCCGGCCGCCGCCGTAGTCGCGGGCCTGCGGATGGCGAGCTATGTGTGGCTTGCCGTCCGGTAAGGACTAGCCGGTCTATACTGTCAGCATCTCAACACACTTAGGTGGAGTCCATTCCATCTTTTTTGTATGGATTGGTGGCTCACCTTATGTTTACTTCACCTAAGTTTACACGGTAAGGCACTACAGGCCCGGATCGATGGCGCGTTGTAGAGGTGTCAGCATAATTGACGGTTGACGGTATTGACGGTTTTTTCATTTTTCTTTCTTTCTTTTCATAATTGACGGGGCTCGTTAGGGGCAGTGCCTGCCAGGGTACAGGAATTGTTCAAAAGAGTAACCGCGGTCCTGGATCGCAAAACACTTTAGGAGGAACACGGGTTATGTTTATGTTAGTCAGTAAGAGTCTGACACTCCCTTCCGGTCCGCCCAGAGCGGAAGAAATCATTTGATTATTTGACCAATAACGACACAAATAAAGTACTTTAGGTTGTTATTTTGATCATTAAATAAGTAAAACAAATTGGTTATCGAAATATTTGTATGGAGTTGCAAAGACATGCATACTCCTTTACGTAATCACACCACGAAGGTGTTATTAATTATTATTTACGCGGCACTCAGAACACTGACGACTTAATTGTTTATTCTGAAACAATGTCTTGTAGAACCAGTAACATTGAATGAAAAGTTTCCCAGGAGAGAACTTGCTAGTTTCACAGTTCCTTATTAAAAAACTTGATCAACATTTCTTATGTTAAATTAAATTATTTTATGGAGAAAAATTTCATTCAAATGAGAATGTGGAGTCAAATTCGCAAGTTCGGTCTGGAGTACTGTGACCTACCGACAATGTTGTGGAACGTCTCCGTTTTTCTGAAAGTCCTCACTCTGAATGTTTATGGCAAGAATAAAACAGGTAACTGAAACTGTTATGTACAGAACACTGAAATAAAAAGGATACTCCTATTCTCAACACCATTATCTTAAGATCAAAGACCGACCACCGACCACGAATGGGTGGTCAGTGGTGAGTCTTAGGTGGTCGGTGGTTGGTATCGTGTCCCCCAGCAGTAGTAGTGGATTGTGGAGGTTACATAGGCGCTCCATGTAAAATACTGTATTCAGCTGCATTCAGTTTAACTGGAAGCCGACCCTTGCACAGTTGGGAATAGGCACTCAGATTGAGATCGTAGAAATCTGAATCTGAATGCAATTCTGGTGTCCACCAGAAGATCGCTTGGACAATCTGTCAAGTTCAAATAAGCTAGAACAAATGAAAATATGACAATACATTTAGATTTATATTTATTAATAGGTGATATTATGTTAAAGTTAGTTTAGTCTATTTTGAGTTTCCTTCTTTGTATCTTTACACACTTCAAAAGAGACTGTGACCTCTGAGTTTGTTTCGGTGTTTCTTCTCAGGGTAGTCAGCTAGGAAACATCCGGCCTCATCTAGATAAATATGTCAAAAAAAAAATTGACGTGTAGAAGAGTTACTTGCAACCTATTTGCAAAATAAATATCATTTATCATTTACTGTGTCTACGTTTCTTATCCCACTCTCCTGTCGCAGGTCTGCTGCAAGAAATTTCATGTGAAATAAGCAGTACCTTTGTGCTCTTCTCGCTGTTTAAATTTGTTTCTTCTTTTTTTAACTATATTATTATTGTGTGTACATAAATAAATAAATAAATGCCAGCTCCAAAAACGCTTATTGGAAATTATGTTATTACTTCCTCCGCTGTTATTTTTTTATCAATTCTGTAGCGAGATACAAGACAGTTGAATTATTACCATGGGACTAGTCGAGCTTCATTGCTTCAAAGCTTTTCTGATGGTCGCCACTGTTAATTCTGGTTTCCAGGAGTTGCAGTGTTTGGGGCAGGAATAGGAAGGCAGGCTTGCCCCATCAATAACGGGAATTTATCCTAAGACGTCAATGTTATGCTTAAAGATCCTGTAAATATCTCCATCCCCAGGAACCCCTTTCATCTTCTACATCATAATGATAGCAGCGTCTCTGTGCTACTTCTACGTGTACTTGTTCTCCATGCTCTGGTTCGTGTTCGTGAGGAGTCTGGAGACGGGAGACATGGTGGCTGCGATGGTGGTGCTGTCGCTTGGCATCTCCAGCGAGATCGGGACCCTGAAGCTGCTGTATATGTTCTTGAATATGTGAGTTTAGAATGAGAAATTGATGGTGGTAAGGTGATTTTAGAAACAAAGGGAAATTAATGTCTCCAGTAACTCGTATTTACTAAAACTAGGATGAAAGAATATAATTAAGAAAGAGAAATCAGACAAGAAGTAACATGTGATAATGATGACTGGTTTAGTAACTGATATTTCGTGACTTTTAAGGTAGTCTTCCTAAGTCTTTAACTAATAAAGATTTGCTTTGTCTTTAACATTTTTTTCAAAGCAAAGGATCTGAGGATTTTGTTCTTTTAGCTACCAAAAATTCAACGGATTGATCTGGTATTAATTTTATGCTTAAGCTGCAAAAAATCAGGAATGTTTTTGCTGACTTACGTGGCTAATATCTAACAGCTTTCAGTAAGTCATAATATCACAATGCCCATGTGTATTTAAATTAACCGTATATGTATTTTTATCCCAGTGACAAAATCCGCGACCTCACAGATGCCTTCCTGGACTTCGACTCGCGTATGACTCCGGGCAGCCGGCAGGCCTCCAACCTGCGGCGATACATGAGAGACGTTAAGAAGCGCGCCATCTTCTACTGGCTGGTCCTTATGGGCAACGCGACTATCTATATCTTGACCCCCATCGCTAGCCCTGGCAGACATCTTACTGAGGATTTGTTTATCATTTATGGTAATGAACTTTACTCTGATTTAAAAAAAAAACAGACTTAAATACAATTTAACTGATATTACCGTTTCAACTCGATTCTTCGAGTATATTTACTTTCCGCAATTTCTCTTCAACATCATCTTCCTGCCCTTGTCTCATGTTTGGGTCTGTGCTACTTTTGGGTTCCGTACCAAAATGGAAAAAAAGAACCCTTATGGTATGACTAATTTCTCAAGAACTACTAATGCTGTCAACTTGCAATTTGAAATAGTTTTAGAAGACCTTTTATTCAACTATTTTGCAAATAAGAAAGAAATATTCTAATAAGTAAATAAATAAATTAATTAATTTAGAAATATTCAATTCTAAGAATATTTATTCTTGCAACAGCGGCTGAAAGGAATTATTAAAAATTCAAAGTAGGGCTTAGTAGCCATGTGGGGTATTTTATGAAAGAGCACTGTTTACACATTCTCAAACATTTATTTTTTATTTTTAGGCCGCATGTTTTTCGATTTATGTCGAAAAATGTTAAAATTTTGACCATTCCCCCATTTATCTCTGAGGTTTGCATAGAGAAAATTCTGAAAATATTCTATGTGATAGAAGTTTATGTAAAGATTACAGGGAAAATAAAACGATGTCTCTTAAAAGCGCACTTTTTCAGAAATCATCAACAAACATTACATTAGTTCCACTAACGTTAGCGGGCAAGAGATGTCGCTGATCTAAGACTGCAATATACACCGCAGTCTTAAAATTCTCGACGAATAAAGGCCTCACCGATTAAAATTTAAAAACATTTCACGTTTTAATATGAAGGTACGGAACCCTCGGTGTGCGAGTCCGACTCGCTCTTGACCGGTTTTTTTCTTCATGTTTTCTGTTCTGTTATCTTTCAAGTTACCAGCGACTTCCTTTTGTTTTATATTATTTCCCACACAAATCATCTATCTTATTTTTGTTTCATCCATTGACATCATTGATATATAAAAAACCCAAGACATACTCAGCATCTCAAAAACGTCCGCAAAAAACAAGCGCAATATGTATAATTGTGCGCAAGTTTCAAACAGTCTCGCATCGCTCGCCATAATGAACAGCTTTGTAAAAACCACTTTAAGCGATCCGTGTAAGGTTGAATTTGCAAAAAAAAATTGTTTATAGTATAACTACACACAACTCACACATGACACTAGATACATGTCAGTTTTTGACGACAGTTTCGAGTGTTGCATTTGTTCGAGACTGTGCATCTTGGGTTTTTTTATATAATTATCAATGATTGACATTTATAAATTTATTCATTAATTTCTTTGGTTTTGTTCGTACATTCATTTTTCAAGTTTCTTTATTTACTTCAAACATCAGTCTAAATACAAGTCTTTTCAAGTGCAAATTAATAGTGAAACTTTCACAGGACTGGAGCCAATGTTTGAGTCACCGAACTATGAAATTGCCGGGATCATGATGGCTGCCAGCGTCTACATCATCTGCTACATTTCGGCCAACGTCACCGCTTACCTGATAGTCATTATTGGATATGCAGAGTCCCAGATGCTGGCCCTGAGTGATGAGGTTACTCACATATGGACGGATGCTGAAGAACATTACAACACAGTCGTTGAAATCGGAAATGATTTCCTGACCAACTATGATTGCAAAAACAAAATCATGAACGATCATGTCTGTAAAAACCTCAAAGATATAATAAAACGCCATGCTACAATCAAGAATCTTCTAAACCAAGTTGAAAACGTATGCAGAGGACCTATAGCTATCGGCTTCACTCTTTTAGTTCTCAGTTTGATATTTGAACTGCTTGGAGGGTTAGAAAACACAATTCTGCAGCTACCATTCGCATTCAGTCAAGTCGGGATCGACTGCTTCATTGGCCAGAGGGTTATGGACGCAGGCGTTGTGTTTGAGCAGGCTGTGTATGACTGCAAATGGGAGAATTTCGACAAGAATAATATGAAGATGGTATTGGTGATGCTGCAGGCCTCGCAGAAGACTACTGGTATATCTGCCGGTGGAGTCACGGCGATGAGCTTCAGGTGTCTGATGGCGGCTATGCGGGCTACGTATTCTGCTTATACTGCTCTTAGATCTACTATGAACTGAGTTGGTCCATAATAGGGATAAAGCAGTAGAAGATAATGTAGTTATCAGAAAAGCTGACTTAGAAGCGCCCCAAGGGTTCTTTTTCACATATTAGTGGCAACCATCAATCATCAATAATGTTAGTAGTTTATAAAATTATTGATAGATAAAAATAAAGTCGTCACAAAACTAGTAGTTTCAGACTATTTCTTTCAACTTTTATTTCCACTGCATTATGAAGTAGGTTTGAAGTTCCCTACAGCTCACAAATAATTTATTTACAAACAAGTCTAATAATTCGACGAAAACAACAATTCACGCAAGTCTTTTAGCCGAAATATTTCCTTTTGTATTTCCTCAAAAACAGACTAAAGCTAGAAAATACCAAAGAACTGTCGAAAATGCAGCTGGAAATAATACAGTGGGATAAAAGATCAAAAATTCCCAATAGGAATGAGTTCAAAGGAGGATTGGACAGGCGCTGCCGACAATGGAGGGTGGCATATCAATATTTGAGCTTACTCTGATCCGCAGAGACCGAACGACTGAACGAACGAACGGTGGCTCTCAATGGACTCATTCAGATTGTAATGAATGGGCTTTTTTATGTGTATTGTATTTGGGTTTGGACACTCGACTTTTTTTGTTTGTGCTGAAATGGATTTTTGGGTCATGTCAAGCTGATTTTTGTTACCTACAGTTTCATATAAACCTGTACTGTTCATTTCAATAGATTCAGTCGTTCTGGGTACGTCATTTATGGCGATTTCTGAATTGAGTATACACCTTTACCAGTTTTTCTGCTCATACATATGAATACAATAAGATATATTCTTACAGGTTCAATACGAAAAGCTAAGCTTTCCGGGGTGGTAGGTAGCTAAAATTACATTCTAATTTTGAAGTGTGCAAAATTTTTCAAATTCGTTTCGCTTACACCTTTTTTAGGGTTCCGAAAAAAAAACGGGACCCTTATAGGATCACGCGGGTGTCTGTCTGTCTGTCTGTCGGTCTGACCGTCTGTTTGTCTGTCTGTCTGTCTGTCTGTCTGACCGTCTGTCTGTCTATCTGTCTGTCTGTCTTTCTGTCTGCCTGTCCGTCTGTCACAGCCAGTTTTCTCCAGATCCACTAGACCGATTCTGTTGAAATTTGATATAAATATGGACTTCTGTGACGCAAAAACGGACGCGTTACGTAAATTATTAAATTTTTAGTATGGGTGTCACTTTTGGGAGTCGAACTAGAAAATAGTGACAGACGGACAAACAGACAGACAGACAGACAGACCGACACCCGAGTGATCCTATAAGGGTTCCGTTTTTTTTTCGGAACCCTAAAAAAGCCTCTGGATATCATTATGTAAAATATAACTTAGATATCTTAACTACTGGTCAGTAAACAGTGTCGTTCTGTTACAAAGTTGCAAGTTACGAGGTCATAAGACAGTCAATTTAATTCAATTAGATCATAACGTATCGATTGCTATCTAACTTACCTGTGATAAATACGGAGATCAACCTAATTTGTTTCTCATAACAGTCATCATGCCTTTTAGTCCGCAGGGGTAGGTTAGCTACAATACTCGTATTTAATTTTTACGAGCATAACAAAATAAGATGTTCGACTGCCATTTGAACATCTCTGACAGTCGTTAGGGGTAGTCAGAAGCCAGAAAATCTGAAAGCAATTTTTAGTATCCTATTTCCCCGTTACTCCATGACACAATTGCTTCATGTAAAATTTTGGAATTCAGCTGCATCCGATTAAATTAGAAGCCGATCCTAATTAATTAATAATAATTAAAAATCAATCAATCATTTATTTTTTAAATATTTTTTTAATTATTAATTTATTTTTATAAAAAAGACCCAAGATCGTCTCGAACAAATGCAACACTCGAAACTGTCGTCAAAAACTGACATGTATCAAGTGTCATGTGTGAGCTGTATGTAGTTATACTATAAACTATTTTTTTGCAAATTCAACCTTACACGGATCGCTTAAAGTTGTTTTTACAAAGCAGTGCAGTATGGCGAGCTATGCGAGACTGTTTGAAACTAGCGCACAGTTTTAAATTGGACCATAATACATTTTAAATTGTGCGCTTGTTTTATGCGGACGTTTTTGAGATGGTGAGTGTGTATCTTGGGTTTTTATATATACTAGTATATTATAGATTGATTTTTCTTAAAAGTCCAATGCAAAGAGGCGAGTATATTGCAACTAAACGTCTAATAAGCATAATACTGCTCGTATTATGCTTACTAGAGTAGGCATAAAGCTAAACAAAAGCTGTACAATAGCTATATACAATGTGTAATAAAAATAAACAAAATAACTGAATAGGGGTCATTGTACTCATCATTATGATTAGGTGATTTAAGTACATTTTCGAGTTATTATTATACCATTTATTCATTTTCTTAACAAAATAATTACATTTTTAAATATTTATTTAAAAAAAGAACATAAAAAAGTCTTTATTATTATTATTATTTATTTATTTACAGACTGAGGTCCATAGTGTTAGTAAATACATGAAACTTGTTCAACTATTGTTAGTAGGTACAAATACAATGAAAAGAGAAAACAGTAACAATTTGTCAAAAACTAAGGTGGCTCTCACCTAGCTACGACCTGTGTGTGCAGTCCCACCCATCGGCCGAGCATTGGGCAGTCCCACCGGTCACTTAATGCCCTCAGAATGCTGTGGGAGCTGCCGCGTATTCTGTGCCTTAGAGAGGCGCAACGCTTGCGGATAATTCCGTAGAAATCATCCACACTCGCCTCGGCAAACATACAGGGCCCCAAGCCATTTCTTTCAATGGAGTGTCAGTGGTTGACTGGAAAGTCATAATGACGCTTTTATATCCAGTGGTCAACCACTGACACTCCATTGAAAGAAATGTCATAGACTCTTGTCAAAATCAACCATTATGAAATCAATGATAGACCATTCTGACACTATTGTAATAGCAGACTTGGGGCCCTGGACGCGCTACAGAACCGCGGCAGCACCATTCTGAATGCGTTGTTGTACTGGACACGCAGAGCGCTGTATGCCCTCTGCGTGCATTAAGGGGAAGTCGATTTTTTTCACGATTTCAGTGTTGGTCACATAATGAAAGTTTTTTTTTTACTCTAGATAGGCATACGTTTGACCACTATCTCACCTGATGGTAAGCGATGATGCGGTCGAAGATGGAGCACGTTTGCCTAGAAGCAACCTAGTTATGTTTATAATGATGAGTACAATGAACCTTTAAGAGGTATGACGTTTATGCTGAGACACGGTGTATAGGTAGCTAATGATGACAATGACAATATCTGCCACCGAGACTGGGTCAACCCTATTTATTTCTTCTTAATTGTAACACAAATATTGGCATAAAATTAACCAGTAGAGAACTAGTGTTAGTAGTACAAGATAATATTTTATCACTTAGCATCCATTAATTTACAGCAGTTTACTTTATCATAAGTGTTTGTGCGGCCGTGTGGAGTTTATTTAAATAAATATGGTCGCGTTTTTAGTTCGAGAAGTAAGTGTAATTGTTATATTGTTTTTATTTTTTCTGTATTTTTTTTCTATCAAAGAATGTACCTATAGTTCATTTTTGTCCTTGGGAATGTTGTAAAAAGCTTTCTAGTAATAATTTAATAATAACAATTTTATTCGCCAAAATGTTCAAAATTCTCATTCTTCTTCTTAGCGTGTGGACAGTACACACTCTAATGTCAGAGTTTCTAAACCGCCTCAAAGGCCTCTGATATGGTTTATTTCACGACCGCCATTTGGCGGCCGGGACCACCGGCTTATACGTGCCTTCCGAAACATGGTATCCTCTCAATTATTTGTATTTTTTTGCATTTGTCAATTCTCATTAATAGGGCTAAAAACATGAAAGGCTTTTTAAGAAAACTGTGTAGATAATTTTAAATACCTTGAACTAGGTGTATGTGTCTGGGACTTAGGAATCAGTGATCTTCCGTAGTAACAAAGCCATACAATATACGTGTTACAGAATAAACGCAATACCCCCTAAGGGATCATTGTATTCATCATTATGAACAACTTTTACTATGGGACGAACACTGAAATCCAGAAAAAAAAGTCAGCTGTTCAGTACATTTCTGTTCGCATAACTCGACAAAATGTAGTGAACAGCTGAATTTTTTTCGCTATTTCGAAGGTAGCACAAATAAATGGTGCATAAAGAAAAAAGTGTAATAGTACTCATGATTACAATTATAATTAATTATAAATAATAATAATAGTTTCATTTATTTTAATTAAAGTTAAGCGTATGATGAAGTATGGTTGTGTGTTAGATGTTTCTTTGTTCCTATTACCATAGTAAAATAGTTGTGGAGAAATTAATATCTAATGCTTACTAACCATCACTTATTTAAATCTCATCACTTCGACCACATATGTATCACTCTCAATATTAGGGATATCAAAGAATCATCACTTTTGTCGTAACATGGCACGAGCAGAATATTATGCATGTTATATCTGTATTTATCTCAATCTTTTTGCAAAAATACTTTAGCCTCAAAACTAATACAAATCTAATACTTTCAGCTCAAAACTAAAAGCTTTTGCTATTACTAATGTAGGTTTCTTGCAAAGATCATTATCGAACAATGCCTAACAAGACACCTAAAATTGCTGAGCAATTCGAAAATATAGGTCTTGTACTAACGAACCACCGGACTCAAAAGAGTATTCGACAAAGACGCCCGAACCTGTGGGCCTTTGTAGATCCTAATCTCCTTGGCTGATTGGAAACTAGGTGAATGGGGCAGAGAGGGAGCTTCTGCTCTCTCGGAATTCGAGGGTACAGGCTGTACCAAGTTCGTTTCTGTTAGGTTTAATGTAGGTCTATTTGTAAAATACTGACATCCTTTCAGTGGGTGAAAGTACTGTGAATAACTTTTACTATAAGACTAAAGAATGTCAAAAAAACAAATCAGAGTTTCATACAAAATGCAATATTTACCCGATGAAAATGTTTGAGGAGCGTGGGTTGCTGTACCAACCTTACCCAGCCGGTCGATTCTATAAACATGTCGTAGTGAAGGCTTAGGTAAAGTGATGTCGAAGTGAGTGAGAATCAATGGAATGACAGCTCATTTCGTGATCACTTCATCCAAGCGTCACTTCGACATGTATACAGAAACGACTGGTAGGTTTTACTCCCGATGGCAACAACGTCATCTGTCCATCGCGACTTTAATATACCTAGCTCCAGGTATTTTGTAGACGTTTCCTTGCAGTTTGGTCGTCATTATGACGTACAACTATTTCAATATTCACGACGGTAGTAAAATAACTATTAAGTAATGTCAGGCTTCCAATTGCGTAGGAATACTATACTGAAACACGCTTTCTATGTATTAAATACTAGTTTTGTTCCGCGGCTTCACTCACGTGGCCTTTCCCAATGAACCCTTGCATTCTCAGCGGCAGTGTATCTTACTATCCGTGAAAATCCATCGGACGTATTGGGGCCAAACTAACATCGCACCCTCCGGGTAGTAAGTAGTTTTGGTCCCTATCGAAAGCGGTCGAATTGAATTTTTGTCGACCCACTTGGCCTCCAATGTTGAAACCTGATGGGTCTCAGGCTCACTCTGCAAGTGAGAAAGCAAATTTATTTGCAACTCTCTTTGCAAGCAATTCACATCTGGACGCTAGCTCCAAGCAACCACCAATTTTACCTCGTTGTGACTCTTCGATGCCGAAGATCGCAGTTCACATTAAAGAGGTCCGAAGAGTATTGTGTAGTCTAGACGCGAATAATGCCAGCGGACCTGACGGCATTCCAGCGACAGTATTGAGGCAATGTACGCCTGAACTGTCTCCTGTGTTGACACGCCTGTTCCGCCTCCCTCTTGAAAAAAGAACGGTGCCAAAATCCTGGTCCTGGATCCCGGTGCCCAAAAAGAGAGACCGTGCTGACCCTGCTCATTACCGTCCGATCGCCATTACCTCCATCCTATGCAAGGTTATGGAAAGGGTTCTAAACAGTGAGTTGCTGGGTCAGTGGGTCATCTTAGTGGCTGACCTACCTTGAAGACAATGATCTTTTAAGTGACCATCAGTATGGCTTTCGCCGGGAACGGTCAACCGGCGATCTTCGTGTTTATGTGACGCACTGCTGGGGTGAGGCCATCAAGAGACACGGCGAAGCTCCCGCCGTGTCGCTCGATATCTCGAAGGCATTTGAAGGCATTGGACTGGTTCCTGTGACTGATCGGCTTGAGCTTCTAGGCATAGAGTTGATATACAGTCTCAACTTCGGCGCCACCATTGAGTCCAAAGCCCAAACTGCGGCCAAAAAGCTGGGCATCCTAAATAGAGTGAAACGATACTTCAGGCCTGGATAGCTTTTAACCCTATACAAAGCAAAAGTCCGATCCTGCATGGAGTATTGCAATCACCTTTGGGATGGCTCAGCTAAATACTAGCTTGCTGCACTCGACTCGGTGGAACGCAGAGCTAAGAGGCTCATCGCCGCAAGGTTACCTGCTTGTCGGTCTTCTACAGATAGTACTTTGGTGAGTGTGAGAGAACTCCATGACCTCATCCCACCGGCCACCTTCTATCATCGGACTTCCAGACGCACTGCAATTTACCATCCCTACCTTGTTGCTATTCCACCAATTCGCACTAAGCGTTTCCGAACGTCTTTTATAATGCGCACAGCCAAGGAGTGGAATTCTCTGCCTGCGTCTGTGTTACCGAACGCTTACAACCCTAATCTCTTCAAAGTTAGAGTGAACAGGCTCCTTCTGCGTAAGGTCGCTCCATCGTAGACTTTGTCTCTGTCATCCCTGACCTAGACTAGAGTCAAGAGCAAACCCATCACAAATAAAAAAATAAAGAAAAACATTGTTCGGTAACGGTACCTACGGTACGTTAACGGATCAAAACTTCTAAGATTATCTTATTCAACCAAACATACAAACAAACAAATGGGGTAGACTCCTATAAAAAAAATCTGTATACTTAGTACGTCAGGTGACATTTTTTCTTTTATCACTTAAACAAAAATTAAGTCAAAGTCAAAATTCTTTATTGCGAACTAAGTGTCGGGTAGGTACAGGACAGATGTTAACAAAAATAGGAAGGTTCTTATAACTTAGTTGCCTGTTTAGGCATTGCAATTAAAATTCAAACATATATTTCTTCATGGAATATTATAGATAACTTACGTAATAGTATATTAACTAACATTTTTCATAAATTTTACATTTTCTCATTATTTTGTATAATTTACATATATCCCATTATACTTAGTATTAGACCTTTTATCTTATGTATAATTATTTTTCTTCGAAAAATTCTTTTATAGAATAATACGCCTTATTAATCAGGAAGTCTTTCAGCTTTCTTTTAAAAATACCAATTGACTGTAGGTTCTTAATGTCTCTGGGTAGCTTATTATATATTTTTATGCCCATACAAAATATACTATTGCTATAAACTGCAGTGTGGGCTGTTTTATTGCGTAATGTATTTTTAAGTCTACTGCTTCTTAATGTGTCATAGCTACTGATGTTCGATTTAACTAAAATTGAGGCCGCGTAGATATATAGAGCAGGCAGGGTTAATATCTTGAGGTTTATGAAATAAGGTTTACATGATTCAGTTTGGTGTATCCCACATATTGATCTGATGCACTTTTTTTGTGCCCTGAACGCAATTTCCCTATCAGTTGAGTATCCCCAATATAGTATTCCATAAGATAATGATAAGCACTAAGTAGTGTGGTTTGGTTAGATACTTTTTTGAGCATATAGAGGGCATAGGAGAACTGATTCAACTTGCTACATACACTATTTACATGTGTTTTCCATGACATATTAGAATCTATATATGTAGATACCCAGAAATTTTGTATTAGTAACCTCAGATACAGTTTCATTATTGTATTTAATAGATAAAGGAATTAATTTTGCGTTTTTATTTTTGAAATTCATGTAATGGGTTTTATTAAGATTTATTTTAAGGTTATTTACTGCAAGCCAATTTATTAATTTAGATAGGGAGTCATTTATATCTAATTCATGATTTTTATTTTTATTATTTGTGAAAAGAGCTGTGCTGTCATCTGCGAATAAAACCATGGGGAAGCGTATAGCGTTAGGTAAATCATTTATATAAATGAGAAATAGTAGTGGCCCCAGTATAGACCCTTGAGGTACACCATATTTTATAGATCTTGGGCTAGATGTATATTTAATTTCTGCTTTTGTAAGTGGACATAATTGCGTTATTTCAGTGACCTGAATTCTATTACTGAGGTAAGGTTTGATCATATCTAGTGCTTTACCCCGAACTCCGTATACTTCTAGTTTATGTAGTAGTAGTCCATGGTCAACACAATCAAATGCTTTTGTCATGTCCATGTATAAAGCTGTGACTTGATTTTTTCTATCTAGTTCCGTAAAAATGTTTTGTAAAAACTGATGCATTGCTGTGTCAACCGATTTCCCTTTCCTAAATCCAACTTGATTTTCTATTATTATTTTATTTTTTTTCAAAATATTCACTAAGATTATTATATAGTACTCTTTCAAATATTTTAGCCATTATTGGAATAAGAGCGATAGGTCTATAACATCGTACATCTTCTGCATTCTCTTTTTTGAATATTGGTGTAACTACAGTCGTTTTCAAATATGTCGGGAAAATTCCTTCTTCAAGACACTTATTTACTATGTAGGTGATGATTGGAGCAATTTCGTACACTACACGTTTTATTATTTTTGTGGAAATTCCATCATAACCTGTACTGTTGGTGTTTTTCAATGACATTATTATTTTAACAACATCATAGGGGGTAACTGGTGTTAAGACCTTTTATCTTAAACACCTTTTATCTTCGTAGAAGTGACGTAAAAAGGCCCCACTTCGTAGTTCCATTGCAATTTATTGATTGATTGCAATTTTTGATTTGATAAAGCAAAATAATACGAACTAAACAGAATTATCATTTTTATATCCTCTTTTTTTAAGGATGGGAAATCATCAAATTACTTACCGCTCTGGGCGGAGCAGAAGGGAGTGTCAGATTCTTAATGACTAAAACCCATCCGTGTTCCTCCTAATGCCCACCGAGTTTCAGGGCCGCGGTGACTCTTTCGAACAAATTCCGCAACCTCCTCTTCCCCCTCCACTCTCTCTTCCTCTCTCTCTCTTATCTCTCTCCTTTTTATGTATTCGTTTATGAACAACGTTTGCGACGTAGCAAAACGTCGCAAACGTTGTTCATAAACGAATTAAATTAATTTAATTCTACACTGTATAAATATTTCAGTGGTGCGTGATGGTGCCCCTGATCTTCCACCACTTGGCCATTGGGTTCGTGCTGTCCTACCCTGCGGTACTAACCCCTGCTATAACTGGCAATGACACAATCAACGGATTGGTAAGTAAGTATATCTTTAAACACGACATCTTCGATTTTGTTCTTTGGTGGACTAGCCTATTCCCTCTCACAAAGAGGTAGCCTGTATCCCGATTGTGGAAACGTTGTTTCCTGATTATGCTTTGAAGTACTCAGGAATGTTGAATTTTGTTAAAAGCATCCCAAGACCTCAAATATGCATAAGTAGAAAGAAGTGTCATCAGTCAAAGTATCCGCTGAAGTGTAGGTAGGGTCATACGTAGATATAAGATTATAAAAACCATAAAAAAAACTTAAATGTTTTCCAGCGGCTGCATATAGCATGACAGGTGGAATAGGCTTCCTAATCCTCCCACCACTGATGCAGCTCTACGGACGACGATTCATCAACGCAACCATGAACCTCATCATTTGCCTTGGATGGCTCATCATCGCTTTGTCTCCTAATGTCCCTACCCTAATAACTGGCAGAGCTATCCAGGGCCTCTCCTTTGGAGGTCTGTACATCTGCAGTATCTTAGCAGGAGAATACAGTCATCCAAAACGTCGAGGATTCTTCATCATCTTCAAGATTACAGCAACCAGCATCGGTGAACTGATCTGCCATGGGTTCGGCTTCACCTTATCCTGGAGACAGATGGCTTGGCTAGCGTCAATTCCACCTGCCTTATCTATGTTAGGAACTATAGTCTGGCCAGAAAGCCCATCATGGCTGGCTTATAAAGGACGTTTCGATGAATGCATAACTTCATTCGAGTGGATAAGAGGAAAAGACATGGAATCAAAGAGAGAGATAAAAGAGTTGATAACAGCACAACAGGAGTTGAGAAACATGAAGCGGTTGAAGAAATCTGGGTTATTGATAAGAAACTTGCAAGCGATGAAGTCTAAAGAGTTCTTGAAGCCCTTTACAGTAGTGCTAATGTTAATAATTTTGACACAAGTATGTGGCAGACATTATTTACTAGCGTATGTGGTGCAAATAATGATTTCTTTAACGGGAGACAAGTCTAAAGCGTATTACTACACAATAGGATTAGATGTTATGAAAATTCTAGCGATTCTGACATCAAGTTATATTGTAAGAATATGTAAAAGACGCGCTTTGTTGTTATATACAGGAACCTTTGCATGTATACTGTTAAGTTTAGTCTGTGCATTTCACTTATTGGTACATAAAGAAATTCTAAGTATAACATGGCTGACACCGTTGTTACTAATATTGTACAACATAGTATGCTACGTTGGTGTTATACCAGTTTCCATGGTGTTAAAAGGAGAATTATTTCCTATAGAATACAAGGGCTTAGGTACAAGTGTTTTAGGCATGTTCTATTCTCTATCAAGCATGGTTTTAATGAAGTCGACGTCAGTAATGCTTGATGCTTTAGATGCTCATGGAACTTTTGCAGTCTATTTGATTATTGCAGTAGCTTCTTTGGTGTACCTGTACTACATTTTACCAGAAACTAAAGATAGGACACTGCAGGATATTGAGTTTGAGTTTATGGATGTAAAGTTGCCTAAAGATGGTAATAATTTTGAGATGAGTATGGTTGTCAATCGTGATTTGTTGGTTCATAAATAGATGTATCACGAAGGACAAGGCGCAATGCATTAAATGTCTTTCTTTGGAATTGGCGTTGATAAATGATACTGATAGAAAAATGAAAGGTGTAAATGTTTCACATTAACAGTAATTTAAAAAAAGTGTAGTCAATTATATAAATAATAGATTTTAACCACGACTTCGCTCGAATTTATATAAACTATAATCTTGTCATATCGAAAATGGTTCGCGATATTTATGTAGGTGTTAAAACGTAACAAACAAACAAACTCGATTTCGCATCTAAAATAGTTGGGATTATGATGGGAAACTGTATTCCAGTCTAGACCATAGATAATTAAAACGTATTTATGTATCTTACCTAACAACAACGCTGAGATAATAATTTCTTAGAAAATCTATTTGACCTAAAAACCTTTTGGACAGCAAATAATATAGCTCTAGGCTTCTAGGGACCAGACTACTAAGTTTTCAACAATAATTTGCAGAAACTAAACAAACATTATAGAAATCAGACACTTTAATACGTTTTCCGCTGAAAGGGTCGCAAAGACCCTCTGCGAAGGATAACGAAGGGGCGTAGTGCCCCGGCTGTCCAATTAAGGGTTATTTAGACCAACGACATTTGATATCTTCGCTTGAACGGGGCCATTGATAAATTTTAGTTGTACTTTTGTGTTTGTAGACTTATTCTTGCACAAGAACTTATTTACTAATATGCATTGATATATAAAAAACCCAAGATATACACTCAGCATCTCAAAAACGTCCGCAAAAAACAGTCTCGCATCGCTCGCCATACTGCACTGCTATGTAAAAACAACTTTAAGCGATCCGTGTAAGGTTGAATTTGCAAAAAAAAATGTTTATAGTATAACTACACACAACTCACACATGACACTTGGTACATGTCAGTTTTTGACGACAGTTTCGAGTGTTGCATTTGTTCGAGACTGTGCATCTTGGGTTTTTATATATCAGTGCTACTATGGAACTTTTATTTCGATTATGTTTCATTGATGTTTCTTTGTTTTAATGGCAGTAGAATTATATCATAATACTAGCTGACCCGCGCAACTTCGTTTGCGTCTCATTTTTCATTACTGCTCCGTTCCTATTAATCTAAGCGTGATGATATATAGCCTTTAGCCTTCCTCGATAAATGGGCTATCCAACACTGAAAGAATTTTTCAAATCGGACCAGCAGTTCCTGAGATTAGCGCGTTCAAGCAAACAAACAAACAAACTCTTCAGCTTTATATATAAGTATAGATGAAACTAGCACTTCGCCCGCGATTTCATTCGCGTGGGTTTTTGTATTGCATTTGTTTGTGGCGATCTCTATTTTTTTCGAAAATAAATTACTACGTTACTCAGGGATAACGTAGCATTCTAAAATGGTGAATAAATTTTTGAAATCGGTCCAGCACTTTTTTAGTTTATTCATTATAAACATATTTTTTTTTCCTCTGTATGATATTAGAGTAGACCAGCCGTACTCAACCTTTTTTCTCTCAGGGCCACATTCGGCTTCTACTATTGTCACGATGGGCGGCAATAACCTACAGTAAAATAAAATTATACATTTAATAGTATCAACATAAATGTGCGACAATTGAATTTGCGACAAAAGGACCATTTTCATATGGCATAGGCCAACTTTTCCATTTCATTTCATTTATTTATTGCTTCAAATATGGTAGGTACAAGTTCTTATATATACAGTATTAAGTAACACACATTTGGCCAACATATAGCATGCAATAGTAGGTACAAGTTTTTACTAAAAATATTAATTACTAGGTTACCACATTTCGTCAATTTATATATCAATTAAATTAAATGAGGAGCTCGTGGCTAGATAATAACAGCCGCACGGGTCGATATTCAAGGTTAAGCAACGCTTGCCAAGGTTGGTCTGTGGATGGGTGACCATCTTAACATACCGAGTTTCCTCCGTGCCTCGGAAAGCACGTTAAGCCGTTGGTCCCGGCTGTCATTTGTAGATCTTTGGCAGTCGTTACGCATAGTCAGAAGCCAGTTAATCTGACTCCAGTCTTGCCATGAAGTACCGTGTTACCCAGTTAATGGGTTGTGGAGGTCTGGTAGGCAGCCGCTCCACATAAAATACTGGTATTCAGCTAAATCCGGCTTGACTGGAAGCCGACCCCAATATAGTTGGGAAAAGGCTAGGCAGATGATGATGATGATATATCAATTAAATATGTCTGTGCTTTATTGTATAAAATTTACAGGGACACTTGAAAGAACTCATCTAGGTTTCCTTTTATTTGTGTTATCTTTTCGCTCAAATAGCTCAAGATTGGACCTCACAAACCTGGCAACTTCGTAAATATAAATGCATGGGACCGTCAACAGAGAACGTGCGACTTGAATATAGGCCTGCATGGGTCAGACCACTGCATTTTGAATATTGCACGAATACACTTTTTTTGGGCGATGAAGATTTTCGCCAGTTCGGAAGAGTTTCTCCACACAACTATACCGTATCTTATTACTGAGCAGACGTATGCGTGATAGACCATAATGGCAGTACGCAAAGATGTAATAACTTTAATTCGTTTTAAAGCGAATACGAATTGATTGATTTTTTTTTAAATTATCTCGATGTGATTCTTCCAAGTAAAATGTTCATCAAGTGTTATACCCAGGAACTTTGCATTACGTACCTGTTCTATATAATTATTGTTAAGTGCAACGTGCAAATAGTCCCAGCACATCGTCACGGACAGTCAAATCAGTATAGTATAGATAAATACCCATTGATACACTGACTACATATACACGACACGGACACGCCACACGGAAAAGCTTGGCGAAGCACATGCGGCCCGCAGGTTGAGTCTAGCAGTAGTGCTATTCTGTAACAACATTTTCGTATCTCGACAGTGAAATCCTAGGTGAGTTTCAAATTAAGACCTTTATGTTGTGTGCAATAAAGCTCATTTTGTGAGTTTTATCACTCAGGTGAAGCTCGATATCGAAATAGTTGTTTACAGAATAGACTAGCTGGTGTAGATATTGTAGATGACATAGAGATGGTTTTCCAAAATTTTAGAAAATAATTCCGAATTCAAATCGCTTTATTGACCAGCGGTATAGAATGAAATTCATAGCAATATTTTACCCTGCTGTAAGTATCCCGGTCAATAATGACTGTACATTGGTGATTATAATTTGACGTTTTCGAAAAGGTGAAGTGATATTTTTATATTTATTTCGGGGTTAAAATTAAATCTGCCTGCAATATCACGTACTGAAAAACTTCTATGATCAATTAATTCATCGGCTTTAGTTTAGTTAGACATTTTTTGCGGTCTTCTTAATTTTTCATTTTGTACTAAAAAGGTTTTTAAATAGAGGTAAACAATCTTGATGTGTCTTTTTAATCTTTTTAGGGTTCCGAGCATCCGTAAGAAACGGAACCCATATAGGATCACTCGGGTGTCTGTCTGTCCGTCTGTCACAGTCAATTTTCTCCGGATCGACTGGACCGATTCTGTTGAAATTTGGTACACATATGGACTTCTGTGACCCAAACACGTTACGTAGATTCATACATTTTGAGGATGGGGGTCACTTTTGGGGGACAAACTAGAAAATTAAAAAAAAAAGTTTTTTAAGGTGTACTGTGTGGCATGTCAAATTAAAGGGCTTACTGTGAGGGTCTTAAATATATTTTTTACATAATAAGGGTTCCGAAAAAAAAAGGAACCCTTATAGGATCACTCGGGTGTCTGTCTGTCTGTCTGTCTTTTTTGAACAATATCGTGTGACATATCAAATGAAAGGGCTTACTGTGAGGATTTTAATTATATTTTTTTCATAATTTTAAAATAAATGATTTAGAAGTTATTCAAGAAATTAGACGAAAAATTACCATTCCCCCCCCCCCTTATCTCCGAAACTACTGAGCCTAAAATTTTGAAAAAAATGGAGATAATAGATCTTTACTTAAAGATTACAGGAAAACCTATTAGAAGTCTGTAGTGTTAATATAACATGTTAAAAAAATTAAATTCGTTCGGAACCCTTTGCACGCGAGTCCGACTCGCACTTGGCCAGTTTTTTTAAAATAAATAGGGTTGAAGTTCTTCAAGAAATTAGACGAAATATGACCATTCCCACCACCGTATCTCCGAAACTACTCAGCCTAAAATTTTGAAAATAATGGAGATAATAGATCTTTACCTATAGATTTCAGGAAAGCCTATAAGAAGTCAATAGTGTTAACATAACATGCAAAAAAAATTGAAACTGGTTCGGAACCCTTTGCACGCGAGACCGACTCGCACTTGGCCAGTTTTTTTTATTTAAAAACTTAGTTTAAAAAGATAAAATGCAACAAAACCCAATTTAAATAACGATTCCTAAATCAATTGAACCATTAGTTTAAGCAGTAATTAATTATTTGTTTAGTTGTGTTTGTGTGTGTCTCTCACATCAAGAATTTACCTTTATTAAACTACCTAAATATTTCTAGAATAGGTCTCCTATTTTGGTCCTCAACTCCTCATGTAATTTAATATGATGAACAATTAAAAGTTTGTCTGAAAACGAAGTTAAAATTGAGTGAAAATAATTAAAATAGAGTCCTTAAGATAGAAGAACCTTCAAAAATAATGTTAAAACATTATAATTGAATTAATGTTAAGAAGTAACGTTTAATGTAGTTAAAAGTTGTTTGATTAAATTAATTAACGAATGAAGGCTTTTCTGTTAAATCTTTTGTTTCGTTGATTGTAGTTTTAATTATTTTAGGAGAGCTTTTGTCGGCAGTTTTGTAATTAAAATTAAACTGTATCATGAAAACTAATGAAAATTAAGTTCGGGATACTTTTTATAGGTATCTTCTAGATTATAGAAGAAAATGTTTTCTTAGCATTTACTTTATTTCGGATGTTTTGGCGTTATGTCGTCTCCATTTCACTTTTTATTTTATACGGAGATAACTTTTTTTTTCTGGGATGGGAAACCATCAAATGACTCCTCCCGCTCTGGGTGAAGCAGAAAGGAGTGTCAGACTCTTACTGACTAAAACCCATCCGTGTTCCTCTTAATGCCCTTTGTGTACCAGAGCCGCGGTGACTCTTTCGAATAAATTCCGCAACTCCGGCAGGCACATACGGAGAAACCTAGATTTATCTCTAATTCTATATCATTTTGTGAGTGTGTTTTTAAGATTCTAAACTTCTGAAAGAAAGGGAACGCATATTGGATTACCGGGGTGCCGGTCTGTCTGGGTGCATAGTCCGACTCGCACTTGGCCAGGTTTTTATTTTAATGCATTTTTATTTTTGATAGAACTTTGAATTACTTTTTAGGTAGGTGTAGTGTATGTGTCTGTTGCGGAATAAGTTGAAAGGGTAACAGCGGGCCTGGAATGCAAAGGGCATTAGGAGGAACACGGATGGGTTTTCGTCAGTAAGAGTCTGGCACTACCTTCTGCTCCGCTCAGAGCGGGAGGAGTCATTTGAAGATTTCCCATCCTTAAAAAAAGGTGTATGTGTGTTTAAATGCGCATCTACATATATTTAGCTCCGTTTCTTCCGTTTTACCGTTTCATCAACCTCAAAAAAAACCCATCTATCACTAAAATTAACTCGTACTCGTTTCTCTAACACCCAGTAGGACGTATAAAATAGAAATCATTTTCTGTCTCTTTTTTCATCACGAATAAGTACATTTCTGGTATGAGCAATAAGAGAGAATAGTCGCTCAGCATCAGGTATTATTGTGCTTCACATTTGCTTCGCCACTGGGGACCGCTGAAATCTTTGTGTTTCGGACTACGTGTTGCAGAATGCTGTGGAGTCGAAGTGCTTTTAAAGATTTTTTTGTCAAGAACCAGTTTTTAGGGTTCCTAAAAAAAAGGAACCCTTATAGGATCACTCGGGTGTCTGTCTGTCTGTCCGTCTGTCACAGCCAGTTTTCTCCGGATCCACTGGACCGATTCTGTTGAAATTTGGTACACATATGGACTTCTATGACCCAAATACGGACACGTTACGCAAATCATAAAATTTTTAGTATGGGGGTAACTTTTGGGGGCCAAACTAGAAAATTAAAAAAAAATGTTTTTGAACAATATCTTGTGACGTATCAAATGAAAGGGCTCACTGTGAGACTTTTAATTATATTTTTTTCATAATTTTAAAATAAATGGTTTTGAAGTTATTCAAGAAATTAGACGAAAAATGACCATTCCCCCCCCCCTTATCTCCGAAAGTACTGAGCCTAAAATTTTGAAAAAAATGGAGATAATAGATCTTTACCTAAAGATTACAGGAAAACCTATTAGAAGCCTGTAGTGTTAAAATAACATGTTAAAGAAATTAAATTCGTTCGGAACCCTTTGCACGCGAGTCCGACTCGCACTTGGCCAGTTTTTTTTTTCAACGGTTTTGCTCTAGACTAGGTCAGAGGTGACAGAGACAAGGTCGGCGATGAAGTGAGCTTACAGAGACAAAGTGACAGAGACAAAGTCGGCGATGAAGTGAGCTCACCTGTTCACTCTAGCTTTGAAGAGATTGCGGTTGAATGCGTCCGGAAACACAGTCGCAGGTAGCGAGATCCACCCTTTGCTGTGTGCATTATAAAAGACGTTTGGAAATGCTTAGTGCGAATTGGTGGAATAGCAAAAAGGTAGGGATGGTAACTTGCATTGCGTCTAGATGTCCGGCGGGGCCGGTGGGATGAGGTCGTGGAGTTCTTTGACACACTCACCGAGTTTTTACTGTAAATCCGAATATTTCTGATGGGTTTATTAATTATAATTTTAGGTACTTGTTAAATATAGCGTTTTTTTGCCTTTTACTTGCCGAGCAGAGCCAATGCTAACTCTGATCTATACGGTTCTCATGTGAACCCCAAATAGACTATAAAGATTGACGCGTAAACCATTTTTCAAAATAAATATATTTTTTTATATTCTAAAGAGTGTCTGGAAGGGTATGGGGAAGGCCTTTGCCCAGCAATGAGACACAATAGGCTGATAAAAAAAACCTAACGCATGTATAAGAATGCCTTGTTGCATTAAGTCCGCCCATGTACCACTACTGTAAATAAAGTTTAAATAAATAAATATAAAAAAACTACACAATTAAAATAAACCTAACAAATAATAATATATACCTAACAGGTATTGTACCTTTTCAGGAATAAAACTTATTAATCGATTTCACACTAAATTAAAGAAGAAACGGTAAAGTTCAATCTTCCAGAAGATGCTAGAGTTAAATGATCATTTTCATTGAAAATGTAAAGGAAAATATAGTCTGAAGTGGAATGTTAATGATACCTACTCGTTAACAATTTGGTCTGCCGCAATCAAGGGCTTTGTAGGATTTCCAATTATAGACTCTGAATAATAATTTAGGAGGAGTGTTTTCGTTTCAGAGTAAACTTGATATTATAGGAGCTCGTGGCTAAATAATAACAGCCGCACGGGTCGATTTCAAGGTTAAGCAACACTTGCTGAGCTTGGTCTGAGGATGGGTGACCATCCTAACATACCAAGGCTCCTCCGTGCCTCGGATAGAACGTTAAGCTGTTGGTCCCGGCTGTCATTTGTAGATCTTTGGCAGTTATTACACATAGTCAGAAGCCAGAAAATCTGACACTAGTCTTGCCAAGGAGTACCGTGTTACCCAGTTAATGGGTTTTGGAGGTCTGGTAGGCAGCCGCTCCACGTAAAATATTGGTATTCAGCTGAATCCGGTTTGACTGGAAGCTGATCCCAATATAGTTGGGAAAAGGCTAGGCAGATGACGAGACAAGATTATTATCTTCATCATCATATCAGCCGAAAGACGTCCACTGCTGGACATAGGCCTCCCCCAAGCGTCGCCACAACGACCGGTCCTGCGCGTCTCGCATCCATCGGCTACCCTAGAGACTAGATATTATCTATATCTATACTAATATATAAAGCTGAAGAGTTTGTTTGTTTGTTTGCTTGAACGCGCTAATCTCTGGAACTACTGGTCCGATTTGAAAAATTCTTTCAGTGTTAGATAGCCCATTTATCGAGGAAGGCTATAGGCTATATATCATCACGCTAAGGCCAACAGGAGCGGAGCAGTAATGAAAATTGTGACGCAGACGAAGTTGCGCGGGACAGCTAGTAATATAATAACTAGAAAACCGCCTCAGTTCAGTATGGGTGCCAAAGATATTTTTTAATATATCTATGCATTACACAAAGCTAATCAAGTTCCAATAAGATATTATGTGAATACTCTACAAGCAAAAATAAACTCTCTTCAAGTGCCACGAAAAAATAAGTTATACGGTAGACGCACCGCATCTGTCGTGATACCTAAATTATTAAAACCAAATGCCCTTACTCATTAGAGACTCAATGGACATTAAAAATGAAAAGCGCGCAATAACACTTTATCGACTTGAATACACCTTAGCGTACACAACTTCTGGCCGGAGGGGGGGGGGGGGCAAGTCCGATTTTTTAGGTCAGAGCTAAAAAGGCCACTTTAGAGTCATAATATTAATCACACAACAACCTCTCATATTCCGTGAAAGAATCGCTCATACTGTTTACAAGTTTTTTATGTACATGTCTGAGCATACAGAGTCCATTTAACTTGTCTTCGATCACGCATTGTGCCAGTGCAGCGCATAAAACCCCGTTTACACTTTGATTAGAGATTTGTGCGAGTTCATACATTTTCTGCGAGATTTCCAGGAGGGGGAAGCTGCCCCCCGTACCCGTACGTGCCCCGTAACCCGCACCCTGGGTACGCCGATGCACTTTAGGTAATTTTCTAATAGCGCGTTGATCACATCCAGACCATGGCTTGCTAAGACAGACCCCAGGGATCTAATGGTGTGGTTTTTGTAATCTTAAGGACAACAACTTGTTTTTATAAATAACTAAATAATCTAAGTCTGTTGCATGGTTTAGAAGAAGTATGCAGAGAAATAGTCAGAGGCAGCAAGCGGCTTTCTTTCAAACTAGTCAGAGACTAGTATTCATCACATCAAATTAGTCTCTAACATGTCAAATTATCGTCATATTATATACGTGCATTGGAAATTCAAGAAGAAGGGAAAAACTCCAGTATAGGCAAGAACTAACCCTACTACTGCCAAGATGGCGGAATTTGTTCGAAAGAGTCACCGCGGTCCTGGAACGCAAAGGGCATTAGGGGGAACGGAACACAGATGGGTTTTAGTCAGCAAGAGTCTGATACTCTCTTCACCTCCACCCAGAGTGGAAGGAGTAATTTGATGATATCCCATCCTTAAAAAAAATCCCTACTAAAGTCGTCTCCACACCTTTCAAGTCTTTCACATGTAGTATTTTTCGCTGACACTAATGTATTCGCAAAGGTCGCATGGTCACCTGACCCCAAGGGATCACACGGGAATAGCCGCGAAACATACGCTGTTGTGCGAAAAATGCGCTGCTCTGCGAGAAATGCGTTGGTCTGCGAAAATCCTGGCCTACCAAATATTTGAATTTTATTACAAGTTTCGCTTTGTCGTGCAGTCTTTAGTTGTGTTTGTTTGAAAATTAGGAAAGGTAAGCGAAGTGTTTGGGGTTGACCTTGGAAGTTTTTGCTTGTGTAAAGAGTTTATAAATGTTATTCAGGATTTCCTGAATTTCAAGCGTATTGTGTGCTATGAATTGAAATTACATAGCTTGCTACCCTTTTATTTAACTTTGGAAATATTGAATTTACTCTGATTATTGCAAGGTTCAACATAGCCCGAAGGATCGCCAAACTGAAGTGGCAGTGGGCAGGGTAAATTGCTCGCAGAACAAATGGTTGATGGGGTCGAAAAGTTCTGGAGTGGCGACCGCGTACCGGAAGACGCAGCGTTGGAAGGGCTTCCACAAGGTGGACCGATGTTCTGGAGAGGGTCGCGGGAAGCCGAAGGATGCGAGAAGCCAAGACCGGTTGTTGTGGCGACACTCGGGTGGACGTCTTTTGGCTGATATGATGATGATGACTCTGATTATTCCTGTGTGTATTTTCTAAGCGAAGGGGTAGGCCCACTGGGCCTGCAGACGACGACCATTGGGTGGCTTGCTGTCCGATCAGAACCAGGCCCGGGTCGACGGCGCGTTGTGTTTTACACGCGCCTCAAAGAGATGTCAGCATAGAAGACGGGGCCCGCTAAGGCCAGTGCCTGCCAGGGTTGCGGAATTTGTTCGAAAGGATCACCGCGGCCCTGGAACGCAAAGGGCACTATGAAGAACACGGATGGGTTTTAGTCAGTAAGAGTTTGACACTCCCTTCTGCTTCACCCAGAGCGGGAAACCCAAAAAAGGGGAAGGCCCACACCAACTAAATACATAAATATGTGATAAGTATTGGCATATCTTTTGTTGGAGACCCTAAATAAAGTAACTGTTGTCAATGTTCAAATATTAGATAGAAACGTTGTTTCATGTGGTAAAGTTTCTATTTATCTGCTTGATATTGTGTTTTGCATGAAATCTTTAAAGTTAGTTATTTCATTTTTCTTTTGTCTCGTTTTTTCGACTCACCTTTCGCTAATATGCTGGATGAGATTTCTTCAGAAATAAGCATTACGTTTGCACTTGTTTTCCTGTTCCTTTCTTTTGTATGATTGCAAAATGTGTGCACCTTTTTATTTAAGGATTGTAAATCATCAAATGACTCCTGCCGCTCTGGGCGGAGCGGAAGGGAGTGTCAGACTCTTACTGACTAAACCCCATCCGTGTTACTCCTAATGCCCTTTACGTTCCAGGGTCGCGGTGACTCTTTCGCACTAATTCCGCAACCCTGGCAGGAATATGTGTCTACCTACGAAACTAACCAAGTAAAATACAACTACCGATTTACAACACAGGCTTAACTAATTATTTCAAGAAATTAATACATTAGGAAATACAAATTAAAAAGCTTTCCTATTTTATTTGATGACGTGATTTATAATGAATCGTAAATACGATTCAAATACTCTATTTCACTTCAATACCGCTGAAAACAAAACGAATATAATTAAATTAACATAGTGTTGTCGCCCGGTGTCGATTGTAACTAATTTCCACCTGGCTGCCGCCCTGACTTGCGATCTGTTGTGGAACGGGAGCTAGGATCAACAATAAAGGTATGGAATATAAAAAAGAAAGAAAACATAACAAATATACTTGTCACAGTCAAAGTCAAAAATTTTATTTCAATAAGACCATTAAAGGCACATAGGGATGTCAAAAATTAAAGTTAATAAAACATATTTAAAAACAAAGTGACTAGTGTCCATTCGTAAAAGATAGATTCTTATGGAGAAGAACGGGCAGGAAACTGTTCGGCTTTTTCCGGATCCCTTGCAACTGTTAATGTATGTACGTAATATGTGTCCTACTTAGGCAATTGTCTCACCGCCGGCGAGGAAACGAGTAACTATCGACTATTTGCTCGCTGAGGAAAGGGACAAAAGATATAGATCTCGTCTGAGTAAAAGAGACACATACATTCATAGTCGATAGTTGGCTGTTAACACTGACGGCGAGCTGGCTCTTACCTCTAGTTGATCGCAGCGACAAGAGCTATCAAAGATTGTACTCGCTCAGCGATAGTCGCTCAGCGATGCTCGCTTGGCGGTCAGACCTCACCAAACAGCGGTAATTTCTACCCATAGTGCAGGCCGGAGCTAGTATTGCGAGTAAAAGCCCGTCGCACAAAAGCTCTCGCTGAAAGCAGAGCGTCAAAAATATCGAAACTTTTCACTCGCTACTCGCTGCTCGCCAACTTAAATTAAATAAATATGTAATAGAAAAATCTGTGATATTTTTCATAAAGACCGCACCGTTCCCTACTAGATTAATAATACACGAAAAAACTTTCCCAAATGCATTCAGTCACCATGGGAACTTCCTAAAGAAACGTTGTGTTTCCTGTTCTTTTTCCGCCCTTTTTTCCTTCATGCTTATTTATAAGCTTATTATCGGAAAGTTTGTTACTTCAAACTGTAGATATTATTTTGTACACGGCCCTTGTGTCAGTGTGGAGTACGTTTGTAGAATATATTCTACATGTTGACCTAATGTAACAACGGCAGATATTTGGAATCGTTTTGGTTTTTTAGACATATTTTTCTTTTTATTTGAGACTATTTTATTATATGTATAGATAATAGCACTTCGCCCGCGACTTCTATCCGCGCTGAAATTTTCTTAAGGATCTCTTATTTTTTCTCGTAATAAATATAGCCTATGTTACTCAACGATAGTGTAGAATTGTAAAATGAAAGAATTTTTGAAATCGGTCGAGAAGATTTTGAGTTAAATCCTAACAATATCTCTTTATAATATTAGTTTAAATAGATTTGCTCCTGACAAAAGTCTAGATCATAGATGACAGAAACAAAGCCGACGATGGAGTGAGCCTACTTAAAAGAAGCCTGTTAACTCTATTTTTGAAGAGATTAGGATTGGATGCGTTCGGAAACACTTTATGGTACTGGTATTCAGCTGAATCCCGTTAGACAGGAGACCGACCTCTACATGGTTGGCAAAAGGCTAGGCAACAATCAACCTGCCTTGTCGGTTAATTGTCAATTGGATTCCTGCTTTAGCTTTTGCTCTGGAATAATGACGTTTCCGTAACGAAACAGTTTAGAGTTTTCAATGCTCGCCATTTTCTCAAATACGCAAAATTTTCGCACACCGCATAAGTTAAAAACGATATACGTTTAGTATATAATCATAAGTTCTTCCAGCTCCCGAACTAGCGTAATTGTACAGCACAGCGCGGCTCACTTTGAGCAATTTGCCAGCGAGCCCACAGCCCCCCCCCCCGCACCTCACTCCGCATGGGATTGCATCGCGGCTAGGACTTAATTGAGCGTATAATGGCGGATATCTCCTAAAACACATTGGACGAGAACGGACGTCGGGTTAAAATGTTTATAAATGGAACAAATGGATGGTGCCGTTTGAGGGCTGGCTTTTGTTTTGGTAAACAAATTAGGAGGGTTGAAATGCAAGGGACGGCGTTGTGTGTAGGCTGAAGTTCTTAGTAAGTTGGGTTAAAATCTAACTCGAGTTTCATATAAGTAAAAATTTAAACAGAAAAAAAAATGGCTGTTGATAGCAGCCCACCCCGGCTTCGCACACAAATCATAAACACAGTATCCGGTCCCTTTCTGTGTTGATATGTGTGCTATGACCGTCAGACTGCTAAACTCCTTAGGAAAAAGTCAAAATCCTGTGACTAGAGCCTTTTAAAATCAAAATACTACCAGCTCTTTACTACCTAGCAGAGAATAATAGCCTCTTAATTCTTAAACAATAAAATATATTTCTACCGAACTACACGAAACTAAAGCTCCACAATATTGTATCAAGAATTCCAACAATTCTAGAAATATACTAAACAAATGGCGTCTCCAAAGCCGCCCGAAATAAAATATGTTTTCTGTTCAAAACTTACAAAGCGATATATTTTGCCGGTTGCCTGAAACTCAGCTATTTGTCGTTGACTTGTTATATTTATAAACAAGTTTCATACGGTTTCTTGGAACTAAGTGCCGTGCTCAAATAAAGGCTAAAATGTTGGGAATAGAATATGACCGATTTTTCTAGGAGCTCCCTCTTATTTCCCGGTAAGAAGCCTTAAAAGGAGCAACTGGGAAATGTCTTGACAATACGTTGGTTCTTGATATTTAATGCAGTTTTTATAATAAAATGGTATATAATTTTGATTTTGAAGGTTTTTTTTTAATAAAATTGTGAAAATGGATTTAATGATTGCTTTTAAAATTGTAGGAGACTGTCTGTATCTAAAATGGTTCTATTTGTTAGTTGTTTCTATGCACTTTATTTAAATCTTTGTAGATCTCCTACATCGTGTTTTCAGTGACTATTACTTATCATCAATAATATTTTCTGCAGAACCTGAAAAGTACCAAACTTATTAAAATCTGCAGAACCTAAAAAATGCTAAACGTTTCAGATATACAAACAAACCTTCTATTTTCAAACGTTACTTTCCAAAGTTATTTAAGAGGGCATCGGATTACACTTACGATACATTTTCGAGTGACCGCTCCGTTGCTTGGTCTTGTGGACGCAAACACAAACTGTACTTAGCACGAATATTTTTGACGTCTGGTAACGTAACGTAAAATTTTACTGTACCTAAAATACTCGTTCCGCGCATATTTACTTAAATTGGATACCATATTCATATTTTTGAATGATACAAATTGTTATTGTCGCATAAAATTAAACCAAAATTCTATGGGTTTGTAGTTTTTTAATCTTAAAATTCACTTACGTCAAAATGTTCGTGCTAGTCCCTTTGGTACTGAACACTTTAGTAACGCGATTGTCAAAATGCCAAAATATAAGGTGTGATCACGTGATATTTTTCTTTGTCAATCCCATACATATTTGACGTTTTGGCAATCGCCGTTGGCACGCTAGCGCTGACAGAATATCACTTGTCTAGAGCCTCTAGAGTTGTCTCCAGGGCCTGCAGTCTCGACATAGACAACGATCGCCTAGCGACCAAATTTGGTCGTTAAGTCCTAAGGCCACAGTAAATTTCGAACGCGATCCATCCATCATCCATTCATCCATTGATTTTGACCGTGGAATGCGTTCGAGATTGACTGTGTACGTGTGACTTTAACAAATTCGGTCGCTAGGCGTTCGATAAGAATGTCGAGACTTCCCGCCCTTTTTTTTTAGGATCGAAAATGAGTCCTCCTGCTCTGGGTGAAGCAGAAGGGAGTGTCAGACTCTTACTGACTAAAACCCATCCGTGTTCCTCTAATGCCCTTTGCGTTCCAGAGCTGCAGAGACTCTTTCGAACAAATTCCACAACCCCGGCAGGCACTGGCTCTGGCGGGCCCCGTCTCCTATAGCTCTTGAGGCGCGCGTGGAACACAGCGCGCCGTCGACCCGGGCCTGGTTCTGATCGGACGCCGAGCCACCCAATGCTTGCCGTCCGCAGGCCCGCGCCTACGGTGGCCGGGAATCGCCCTGCGACTCCCGAGACTTCCCACCCTGGTCAGGCAAAAAGTGTTAGTAGTAGTAGCAAAAAGTAGTAGTATTTTTCTATTGTGAATTTTGCAATGAGAGTTTGGAAATTGGTGGTGTGATACCCGTGCCTCGGAAAGCTCGTAAATACCCCTGCGCCTGATCTGACATCGGACTGTGGGAAGTAATAAAAGAGAGAGTGCATCTGTGTTTGCGAGTATACTTGTGCACTATAGATTAGGGACTCCAATTTCCGCACTTAGAATCTCATTCGGTCCGTTGTGCGTAGGTGTCCTGGCTAAGTTAGCCAGCCTAGCTCCGTCCAGAAGCACAGAAGTTTCCTGGGAACTTCACAGGCTTCGCGGAGCGACCTCACCGTTCCGAGGATTTGTTGACGTTGGGTAGCCACTGATTCTTCGGCGTCAAAGCAGCCCCTGCAGAGTGGGCTGTCCGTGGCGCCGATATTAAAGAGATGTTTATTTAGGAAGCAATGGCCCGTAATTGTCCTTATTATTTTTCTGAGGATATTTCTACTTAGGCTGAGTAGTCGTTTTGTTAGTCGTGGATTTAGACTTGGCATTGCCATTTTTGACTGCCTGCAGTCTGCAGCCTGTGACCACTTGTTGTTTTGAAGTACAGTCGATCTTTGGCGAATCCATGTACGAAACTGCGAGAAAGGTAGGGGAAGGAGTGTGTACGGGCCGAGCACTACCATCTTGGCATCTCTCCGTGCAAGTTCGTCTCCGGCATCATTGCCAAGGGATCCACTGTGCCCCCTGATCCACTGGAATGTAATTCTGTTAGACAGCGATATACTCTCCAGAGCAAGGTGATATTCAAATATTAGTTTGCTGTTAGTTTGTTTGTTCTCTAGGCTTAGAGCACAGCCAGTCTGTCAGATACGAATCTGATTGCGTAGTTGTGTATTCTCACACCTTACGGTTGTACACTGTAATATCTCCTGCGTACTTGCCCAATGTGCCCAATATCAGCCAAGATAGACCCCTTGACTAAAATTCGGTCGAGAGTGCCATTATTATTACATTTCCTACTGTTCTGAGCCTACCTCTCTCAAAGGGACCATGATTCTTATATTTATTTAATGAGATGTGTTATTGTTATGGGATCCATCCCATTCTGTAAAGAAATACTAACCTTTTTATTCTCTCTGTATATCCAAAAACATATAAAAGACTATAAACTTTCTTTTAAGTTTGAAACAAATCCTGCAAAGGACGGCCGGGTCCACATTTTTAGTACTTAACAGTAATTTTGTCATACTTACGACACAGGTATTGTAACAAAGGTAAGTACGTGGCTCTATTGTTTCTTTTTTTGAAAAGAATTGGGGAGGCGTACGAAAGAAAGCCAAAGTACACTTGATACATGATATCTCTTGTCGCTAACGAGTGCTCGTAAGACAATCGAGATGAACCTCTAGGGGAAAATATGTCAGTACTTTGTCAACAAACGTAGAGCTTCTTGTAAAGAGAAAGGACTGTTCTATAGTACATTTTCATTGCTGCCTTCATTTTCATGAATCCGTACGTGACACACACAACTTGCGAAAAACAGCACGTGTGTGTTCGCGCACCCAACACTAAAATTTCAGAATACTACTTGTGTTTGCGGCTTCAAGGCATTATTTTAAAGACACTCAAAAAATTGCTTTCGTGTAACGATCCCTATACATTAAATCTGAAGAAGAAATACAGCTTACTTTTTAAAATATTTTAGGAAGTTAAAGAACACGCCAGCGGGTATGTGTCAGGTTGGTATCAGCATATATGTAGACCTACATGTATCTGTGCTGATACAATTTTATTATTTTGCATCTGATGTAAACTTAGATTAAGGTAGTTTAGTTAACAGCGTATTTCACCTGTATTACATCGATGCATTATTTCCCTAATCTAAGTTTAGCTATTTTATGGTTTATTTGTGGTTGCAATATTTTAAACAGCAACTTTAAAAATAAATATTTAGTCCTTCATCGCTAGTTAGATTATCGAAAAATATTGGATACGTATTTTTTGTTTTATCAAATCAATAAAAAACCGACCAAGTACGAGGCGGACTCGCACACGAAGGGTTCCGTACCATAAACCCCATTTTTTATTATTTTTTATTACAGCGGCAATAGAAATACACAATCTGTGAAAATTTCAACTGTCTACTTATTACGGGTCTTGAATTACAGCCCGCTGACAGACAGACGGACGGACGGACTGACTAGTAGATCCCCAGTATGGTGACCATGAGGTCCTAGGTTCAATATTTATTGGGTTTTTCTAATTATGGTATATCGCAGTAGCAGTTTGTAGTTTAAACCCCTTCTACACGGATGTAATCTAGCGTTCCATCCAATCCTATCCAAGATGACCTTGCTAGATTACATCCGTGTAGACGGCAGATGTAATCCAAATTTTAGATTGACCTTCAACGCCCTTGGAGGACGGGGGCGCACTTCTATCCACGGATGGAGTGCGTCGATTGCATCTGTGTAGACGGTGGATTTAATCCAACCAAGGACAGTTGCGCTACGGCAGACAGCGAGTGCGCACGTATGCGGGTGCTAAGTGTCATTCACGTTCAATAATTAATTAAATATTATTATCGGTATACGATTAAATATAATAAATTAATAATTCCAGTAAGCTTAATGACTGAGAATTCGTCATTCAGTTTATTTGAATTATTTATCTCTTCGAAACATTCCTTTAACCAGCGCTAACACTTTTTTTTTCTTTATTTTTTAGGGTTCCGTACCAAAATGGTAAAAAGGAACCCTTATGGTGTGACTAAGTTTGTCCATCTGTCACAGGTGGTTATCTCAAGAAATACTAATACCGTCAACTTGAAATAATTTAAGATGACGTTCGTTCAACTATTTTGCAAATATGAAAGAAATAAAAATGTATATTTTTTTCTTGCAACAGCGACTGAGAGGGTTCTAAAAATTCGAAGTGGGCTACTAGGGCATGTGGGGTGAGTCATTTCAGAGCGGGAGGAGTCATTTGATGATTTCCCATCCTTAAAAAAAAAAGGGCATGTGGGGTATCATATGAATGAGCGCTATTTGCACATTCTCAAACATTTTTCCTTTTTAGGGTTCCGTACCTACAGGGTAACTAACGGGACCCTATAACTAAGCCTCTGTTGTCCATCCGTCCGTCAAACCGTTCGCCCAACATTCATGTTTTAAAAAATACTAGTGGACGTCACGCGGTTTCACCCGCGTAGTTCCCGTTCCCGTAGGAGTACGGGGCTATATAAAATATAGCCTATGTTACTCACTGATAATGTAGCTATCCATTGCTGAAAGAATTTTACAAATCGGTCCAGTAGTTTCAGAGCCTATTCATTTCAAACAAACAAACAAACAAAAAAATCTTTCCCCTTTATAATATTAGTGTAGATGATGGTACGGAGGTGCGCGAGTCCAACTCGCTCTTGACCGGATTCAACAAATTAGGAGCCATTTCTACGTCTTATCTCTACGTGAGCGCGTTTCACAATGAAAATCGTCCGTGATGGAGCTTGGATTACATCTGTGTATTCGAAACACAATCCGCGGATGCAATCGTAGCTCCCTCCAAGGTCACCTTGGATAGGATTGGATCGAACGCTAGATTACATCCGTGTAGAAGGGATTTTAGATCCGTGTCCAGTTGATGGTTCGTCCCTATTTCATGAAGCGTGGGCGAACTCCCCAAGGGTTAGACCAAGGTGTCTTCTATTATCAAAATGGAGAAGTAAAACAACAAAAAAACGTATTTGTCCTTTTTTATTAATATTATTTACAAATCTAATCACATCCTTTTGTTCATCTAAATTATACAATTAGTATGATAGAAGTGCTAAATAAAACTATCAATCACATCTGAGCAAAATTACTTCACACTATGTTCATGATTCAATTTGACGGAGATTTAGGCCGTAGCTTACAGAAAAAATTGTTTTTTTTTTCTTAAAATAACTTTTTATTCTTACACAAATTTTAATTAGTATTTTATTAAATCAAAACATCATAACTTTTTTTTAACAAAATATTTTTTGTATTTTTTTTGCTATTAAAAATAAAGACGATTTTTTTCTACGCGGTCATGAATTTTGTTCTTGAAAAATCAAGATTTTAGTTTTTTTTACCTTCAAGGCGACAAACAATGGAATGGTCATCAATGAGATCATTTTAATGGAAAAATATTTTAAAAAGTTACGTACATAGTGTGATTTCCAAAGATTCATAAAGTATTTAATTTTAAATTAGGTCATGCTCTTTACTTTTTATTAAAATACTTAGAAGTTAACAGAGAACGGAAACTTGTAATAATTTTCAATATTTTATTATAAAATAATCTTAACTGATATGGCGGAGCCAGTCCGAAAACTTTCTTTACAAGACAAGGGTTTTACATTTTATCAAAATGTCCTAATTATTGTTTATTACAAAGATTGTTTCAGAATCACTTGTCAAAACTACTTTATAATATACTACCGAGAAAAAAGTCTTTTCTTTAAGACCAACCCAATTTTTTTCTGATTTCTTTTCCAATTATGGACATTTTTTTGTCCCTTCGTGAAATCCGGGCCTTATTTTATGCCCAAAATTAGAAAAAAAAAATGAAAAAAGTGTAGTCTGATTTCCTTTTTAAAAACGGACTTTTCTCCTCATCTGTACAAATGACTACTGAACATTAGTGTACACGAATATTTACACTAAATACAATTTACAGGCCAAACAGGTAACTAAGCTATCACTAATTACTTCATAAAACATTCGAAGGCACATCTTTGTTTATAGAATGACCTAATTTTATTCTGTCTTTATTCTGAAGCTTGTGATCTATAGAACTTCTGAATGAAGGCAATTCTTTTACGCGCTCATACAAAAGTTATTCAATATTCACAAACGATCTTAAGATGTTTTTTGAATTTTAAGATTATATTGCACATTATTTTTTTGTTTCTGCAGAGCGCGTAAATGATACCCCGTCATTATCACTAACCAACGATAGTGTAAATCTATACTAAGTTGATTTTATTCCACTTCGTTGGCAAGTATAAATATTTACATGAAATGACAAGAAGGTATGAGGTCTTCTTTTTTTGGTTAAAATCACAACAAGTACGATACTGAAAATATAATTACTTTTTTATTTATACTTTATTATCTACACTCCGCTCCGGCGGCGACTGTCGATCAGAAACACTACAGTTCAATGTACACGACTTTGGAATCACTCGCTCACTTTTTTAGAACACAAAACATTTGATATTAACGGTTTTCCTAAATACTGGTCACAATATCTTTTGGAAATTTGAATTTGGAAATTTAGAACAGAAGGACCACAGACTAAAAATGAAAAAGAAAACTTACTCAGAAATATTCACATTAAATGGTCCGTAATTTAGCTAACAACAAGAATTTATAGAATCAAACCCACAGAAGTGATTCACAAATCACGACAGTTTATTTCAATCTGTGAGTTTGACCGGCGACATCATTGAGGCATCATTTTAGCTTTTGATAGAGTCAATTTGTTTTACTCCTGAAAACACTATTTTAGTATAATTTTAATTTTAACCTTTGAAGACACAATTGAAGCTAAAATTTAGTTTCTGTTAGAGTCCAATTTTAAGATCACAATCGTTCCAATCACGTGAATTCGTGTCATCATCCACAGTTCGTATACCACGGGTCGTGCACTGTGGCACTACTCAGTAGCGCGGCGATACCCGGGGGCCGGACAGTCGCGGCGAGCGCAGCGGGGAGCGGCGCACGAGCTCGGGCTATGGCTTGAGGCGCTTGAAGCCGGCGCCGTCGTGGCCGAGCTTCAGCTCCTCGTACAGCGTGGGGTCCACCTCGCGCGGCAGCGTGCTGCCGGGGTTGCTGAGCGTCTCCTGCCGCCACGCCACGGAGCTGGAGACACCGTTCGCCATGGGGGCGACGCCGTTGCCGTTGGAGCCGTTGGCTGTGCCGTTCGGTATTGTGCCCTGGTTATGGAGACGTTTTTGTGAGTTCAATAGTGAATTGGCAGAATGGGTTCCGGTAGGACCATTTTCAAGAGTGCATCCCGCCTCAAATAGTTTTCACCCAACTATTAACGCAGAGAGTCACTCTATGCGTGCAGAAAATCTTAAGAACTATAGTTGGAAGGATGGAATTTGTTGGATATATGATTTTTTTTATCTGGCTTTGGATATGGTAGGTTCTATGAGAATAATATGAGAATATGTAGAAAAAAAATATGATAATCTTTGAAAGTGGTGCAATTATTTAAGAAGATGAAGTTAATTTAAATGGTGTTGACTTACGTTGACGGCTGTGTCAGGATTTGGTTCCCTGAGGTAGCTCGGGTTTTCAAATGCTACACCTCCTTGAGCTTTAAGTCTAAGATTCTGTAAAAGAAGAAAATGGATTGGTAAAGGAACACAAAGTCGTACAAAGCAACAAAATTTTTGATACGTCATAATAAGAAACTTCGAAAGTGCTATAACATGGAGTTGCTATTGGCTTTTCAGATCAGCAGAAGATTTATTCTGTATTAATTTGGACGATGTCTTTATTTTTTTCATCACAAAATCTATGAGAAAGTAACAACAGTTTGCGAATTTTATCACTCCAGTTCTTCTCAAATCTAGTGGTTGATGATGTTTTTGAGGCCTGTCTTCGAAACTTATTTCATCTCGACCAAGCAAAATGTTTTTTGACGTAGCTTACATTTAAAAAGTGATGTTTGTAAAGAGGTATGCGGAACAGAAAGTAAAGCCACGCAAACCTCCGTTGAAAAGGGAGGATCCTCCGACCGGACGATTGTTGTGTCCGGTGGGCAACTGCCCGATACTTGATATTCGGACTGTTGTATATGCAGGATTTCGTAAGTAGTTCGCTGCTGGCGGGATAGATGGCGTTTTGGATCTTTATGTTGCCATACTAATTTCGCTTTGATAGGTTGTCTTGTAACGGCATTGAAGCCGCTATATTTTCTAGATTTCGAGTGTACTTCAAACAAAAGACTTTGGACTAGTTTCCTTACCTTCCTATATCTATAATAGAAGCCGGCGGCCAGCAGGATGGCGGCCACCAGCACGCAGGCTACCGCGACGCCCACGGCGGAGGCGGCGCTGTTGCCGCTGACGGGCGCGGCCGCCGCGCTCGCCTCCTGCCCCGCGGTCGTGAACATGATGGGCTGGCTCAGGGAGGACGTGCCTGGGGGGACGGAAGATACAGCTGTAGGAACAGGAATGTTTGTCGACAGCGCGATCCGTGAAGGTCGATCCCACGACCACATATGATTCTGTACTGCGCGCATAGAACAACTGCTCTTTGGGCCTAACTGTAGGAGCGGGTATTGCCCCAAGTTTGCAGCCCATAGGTCCCTTTTGGTCATTATGCGCCCCTCGACGCCCGGTTAACAAGTTATTTTGTTGCTGTATTAGTCTTAATACCGAAAACACATTTGTAACTTAATTTGAAGACATTACTAAATTTTATAATGGCTCCAACCAGAAAGAAGGTATTTTGAAGGGTCTTCAAATTAACTACCCTTTGAACCTTCAGGGGTTACCTTCAGCTTTACACATGCTCTAAACATTGCATTGACTACTATTTGGTGTCACCCATTCACAGCACCTTAAGGGAAAGTTAAAGGTCTCTTTAGGCTGCTTCTGCTTCAGGTTTGTACTTACCAACATCGTTGGCTGCCTTGACGACGCACTCATATCGCACATCGTCCTGCAGACCAGTCAGTACTACGCTGGTCTCGCTGGTGTCCAGCTTCTCCGGCACCTTGGCGCCGTACGCTCTCCAGAACACTCGGTACAGGTACACCGTTTGAGGGTTCTTGAGGGGAGCTTCCCAGCTGTGATGACGAAAACGGAGGTTAGAATTTCAAAGACATTGTTTACTTTGTATACATTGGAATAGAGTTGGGGCTTGCATACAGGCAATACCTATTTTTATTCTTTAATACCACAATGATAATACCAAATAAAGGTTACAATCTGCCAGGTCTTCTTCTAAACACAGTGACTGTCTCTAACAAAGATAACGAGTATCCTAAAATTTCTGGATCTAATATATTTTTTTAATAATTTTGAAATTTTTATAGATGTCCTCCACCCTTGGGTGTCCGCCCTGGTCTGTCAGACTAAAACTATACGGTGCGGCGCTGGAGTGTGCGCAAATTTTTTCACGCTATCCAGGTAGGCATTGACCTTCATGGATTCATGCGGATCTCGTCACTCTGTGGCCGCAATTCTTCTCGAGAGGCGTCTACTTCAGATAGGCAGCTGTATTCTCCGGCTCCCTCTCCGCCGTCTCTATTGGGATCCAAGTTACCTCAGTAAGACAGCATTAGGAGTCGGCGCGACATGCGCCCTCAGGTTGCGGGGCGGGCCGGGCAGGCGCGAGCCGGAGTCGCGGAAGCAGGCGAGCGCGCGGCGCGCGTGCTGCAGCGCGCACGAGCGCGACACGCTGCCGCCGCGGCACAGCTCCAGGCAGTTGGGATCCAAGTTACCTCAGTAAGACAGCATTAGGAGTCGGCGCGACATGCGCCCTCAGGTTGCGGGGCGGGCCGGGCAGGCGCGAGCCGGAGTCGCGGAAGCAGGCGAGCGCGCGGCGCGCGTGCTGCAGCGCGCACGAGCGCGACACGCTGCCGCCGCGGCACAGCTCCAGGCAGTTGGGATCCAAGTTACCTCAGTAAGACAGCATTAGGAGTCGGCGCGACATGCGCCCTCAGGTTGCGGGGCGGGCCGGGCAGGCGCGAGCCGGAGTCGCGGAAGCAGGCGAGCGCGCGGCGCGCGTGCTGCAGCGCGCACGAGCGCGACACGCTGCCGCCGCGGCACAGCTCCAGGCAGTTGGGATCCAAGTTACCTCAGTAAGACAGCATTAGGAGTCGGCGCGACATGCGCCCTCAGGTTGCGGGGCGGGCCGGGCAGGCGCGAGCCGGAGTCGCGGAAGCAGGCGAGCGCGCGGCGCGCGTGCTGCAGCGCGCACGAGCGCGACACGCTGCCGCCGCGGCACAGCTCCAGGCAGTTGGGATCCAAGTTACCTCAGTAAGACAGCATTAGGAGTCGGCGCGACATGCGCCCTCAGGTTGCGGGGCGGGCCGGGCAGGCGCGAGCCGGAGTCGCGGAAGCAGGCGAGCGCGCGGCGCGCGTGCTGCAGCGCGCACGAGCGCGACACGCTGCCGCCGCGGCACAGCTCCAGGCAGTTGGGATCCAAGTTACCTCAGTAAGACAGCATTAGGAGTCGGCGCGACATGCGCCCTCAGGTTGCGGGGCGGGCCGGGCAGGCGCGAGCCGGAGTCGCGGAAGCAGGCGAGCGCGCGGCGCGCGTGCTGCAGCGCGCACGAGCGCGACACGCTGCCGCCGCGGCACAGCTCCAAGCAGTTGCGCGGCACGCCCCACGACGCGCAGCAGCTGCGGTGGTCTGTTGACAAAAGGGGACTCAGCAGGGATCTATGGCGACTTTGAGGTTCGAGGAAACATGTAATGGAGCAGTCCACAGTTGCAAAAGACCGAATAACTTGAAGATGCGTCGTATGTGGTCCCAATCCTTGGTAGCAAAATTCGCGATGAGTAATTTCGGTATAAGCCATAACGCGTTACTATCATTTTTTTTTCGCTCAATGAGCGTTTTCGATCTGTAGGCGTAACAGATTCACGGAAATCGTTGATATTTATTAGCAGATACCTCAGGAGACTTCTCACAATAGACATAATTGTATCTTATTAAAATAAGTTTGAAAAATATGGCAATGTTCTTTCGAAAAAAGCGAAAGATCGTAAACACACAACAAAAAAGTCAAGTTATGTCCTGTTAACTTACCGGATCCATCAGCCGCGCACTTCATGAGTTTGTCGAAGTCGTTCATGCACTCGGGCCGGTCCATGATGTTATCCATGTCCAGGTGGAAGCTGCACGCGTCGATGCAAGACGATGACACGTTCATCTGGACAAACAGGAGGAGCTTGAAGATTCTGGACGGCTTAGTACTTCACAGTTTATTTTTTTATTTTTGATGGGTTTGCTCTTGACTCTAGTCTAGGTCAGAGATGACAGAGACAAAGTCTACGATGGAGCGAGCTTACCCAGAAGGAGCCTGTTCACTCTAACTTTGAAGAGATTAGGGTTGTAAGCGTTTGGAAACACAGACGCAGGCAGAGAGTTAGTCAAAGTCAAAGTCAAATGATTTATTTCAACTAGACCAATAAAGGCACTTTTGAACGTCAAATTAAAATAAAATAAAATATTATAGTGACTCTAGTCGTCCGTTCGCAAAAGGTAGATTCTTATGGAGAAGAACGGACAAGAAACTCCATAGTTACTCTTTTCAAAAATAAGCTTTACAATATTTGCATACATTAATCAGTTGATTATATGTGAGGACGATGCTCCCAAAAAGTTCCACTCCTTTGCTGTGCGCATTATAAAAGACGTTTGGAAACGCTTAGTGCGAATTGGTGGAATAATAACAAGGTAGGGATGGTAAGATGCAGTGCGTCTGGATATCCGATGGTAGAAGGGGGCCGGTGGAATGAGGTCGTAGAGTTCTTGGGCACACTCACCGAAGTACAATCTGTAGAAGACCGACAAGCAGGCCAAGCTATGTAGCTTGGTATCCACCAGTTTTTCGTCACCGATGAGCCTCTTAGCTCTGCGTTCCACCGAGTCAAGCGCGGCAAGCTGATACTTAGCTGAGCCATCCCAAAGGTAGCTACAATACTCCATGCAGGATCGGACTTGCGCTTTGTATAGAGTTAAAAGCTGTCCAGGCTTGAAGTATCGCTTCACCCTATTTAGGATGCCCAGCTTTTTGGCAGCGGTTTGGGCTTTGTACTCGATGGTGGCGCCGAAGTTAAGTCTGGATGTCAACTCCGTGCCTAGGAGCTCGAGCCGATCAGTCACAGGAACAGATTCACCCCGAAAAGTAGGAGTTTGGTCAAAACGACTCCTTTTTGCGGTAAAAAGATACGCCTGTGTTTTGGTGGCGTTAAAAGTGACCACATTGTCATCACCCCACTGGGAGACAAGGCTTAAGGTCGAATTTGTCCGCTCTACCATGGCCTCTCTCAGGAAACGAACTTCATCCCCGCTGGTTGTTGCGCTGGACAAGTATCTCTCTGAAACCGTACTGTCATCTGCGTACCCAACAAGACCAAGCTGAAGTAGGTCATTGATGTGCAGCAGGAAAAGAGTTGCAGAGAGAACGGACCCCTGAGGAATTCCGGCATCAATAGCCATGAGGTCAGAGGAGCAGCCGTCAACGACTACTCGGATCGACCGTTCACTCAGGAAGTCTGATATCCAGCTACAAAAACCAACTGGGATGCCATAAGCAGGAAGCTTGCTGAGCAGACCTGCGTGCCAAACCCTGTCAAAGGCCTTCGAGATATCGAGCGACACGGCAAGTGCTTCGCCGTGTCTCTCGATGGCCTCGCCCCAACAGTGCGTGACATACACAAGAAGATCGCCAGTTGACCGTCCCCGGCGAAAGCCATATTGACGGTCACTGAGGAGATAATTGTCTTCAAGGTAGGTCAGCAGCTTACTGTTAAGAACCCTTTCCATAACCTTGCATAGGATGGAGGTAATGGCGATCGGACGGTAATGTGCAGGGTCAGCACGGTCTCCCTTTTTGGGCACCGATTGCACATTCACAAGCTTCCATGATTTTGGCACCGTTCTTTTCTCAAGAGAGAGGCGGTACAGGCGTGCTAACACAGGAGACAGTCACAACGAGGTAAAGTCGGTGGTTGCTTGGAGCCAGCGTCCAGACGCGAATTGCTTGCAAAGAGAGTTGCAAATAAATTTGCTTTCTCACTTGCAGAGTGAGCCAGCGAGCCATCAGGTTTCAACATTGGAGGCAAAGTGGGTCGACAGAAATTCGTTTCAACCGCTTTCGACAGGGACCAAAACTGCTTACTACCTGGAGGGTGCAATGCTAGTTTGGCCCCGATACGTCCGACATGGTGCCCTACGTAAAACCCGCTTGCAGAACTTAGCGGCAAAATTAAAGGCTCTTTTCCTCGCGCGAACCCTACGTGATTTAACCTTTCGGTCGCGGGCCTTGATCCACGCTCGGTATGCAGACTCTTTACGGGCCTCAGCGTGAGCGCATTCTGCATTATACCAAGGCTGGGATTTGTGACCGAGCGGGATGTCGGAGAATGGAATAAAATACGCCATCCCCTGCCGAATCACGTCCGCAATCATGTCAGCACAGTACGAGGGGTCACCCGAGGAGAAGCACACTTGCCGCCATGGATAAGATGCAAAAAAGTGCCGCATCTCATCCCAATCTACTGACTCGTATCGCCATACTCGTCTCGTGCCTCTAGGACTCTTATCTGGAGGAGAGCAGGTCAATACGGATTTCACCAGGCAATGGTCAGACGTTCCCAGCGGGGCTGAGACCGATATTGAATGACTACCCGGATCAGTTGTCAGCAGAAGGTCCAAGCAATTGGGTGTATGGGCGTCAACATCCGATACCCGCGTTGCCACATTCACCAGCTGGGTTAGATCTAGCGTTAAAGCAAACTTGCGCGCCTCTAACCCGGCATGGTCAGTTTTCTGGTACGGGAACAACCACTCTTTATGGTGGGCGTTAAAGTCCCCCAGAAAAAAGAGCTTCGCTGTTGGGTACCGTTGTTGGGCTACGTCGGTCGACTCCACGAGGAAATTAAACAGCGCTGTTGTCTCCTGGTCACCGCTGTGCGATCGGTATACGCCGATGTAGATGAATTTCTCCACGCCAGTGTCCACAAGTAGCCATATGGCAGAAAAACCCGATTTCTCAAAGCAACGGAGACGACGACAACAAATGTCATCGCGGACGTACACACAGACCCCAGCCTGCTTCTTGAACTTGTGTTCCAGAGAGTAGCCCGGGTAGTTGAGGTACGCCACGTCCGACGGGGTTGTTATCTTCGTCTCCGTTAGGAAAAACAGGTGTGGCTTCTCGGTCTCAAAATGGTGATGGACCGGATCGAGATTGGAGTGCAACCCCCTGATATTAGTGAGGTGCACTTTTAGCGGGAGGAAGTGCAGCCGTTGTTTCACCTTATTTTTCTTCGCTTTATTCATTTTTTGGAGTGGAGAGTAGTTGGGGAAAAAGTCGAATTGTCGAGGAATTGTGAGGACTGCGGGGACGCCCGAACCCCCCCGGATATGGCCACCGGGTCCTCCCATCCAGTCGTCGGCTGGCACGGTGGAGCATATCGGGATTTTTCGCTAGTTGGCGGGACAGTTCACTTCGCACACAAGTAAATATGAGAATATATTAAAGAGATACAATGGTAAAATTAGGGGCAGTCAGTACGCCTTCGCCCGCATTGCACCCGTCACCACTTTCGTCGGACATTCCCGGCCCTCCCCCAACGGGGACAGCGTGAAGGGCCCGCCGTGAAGGCGGGCGGACGTCGGAGGGGGACTGGATGTAAAGGCTGTGCCGATCTCCCAGTCCCTCTCCACTCAGACGATGCGGGAATGCCGCTGGGTTATTTTAGTGGGTATACCGGGCTAGCCCGGGGAGTCCCACATAGCCCCCCCATCCCCCGATGGGAGGTTATGCGTTATGCATTTTTTCCCAGCGCAAAAAAAAAGGGGCAGTCAGTAGGTTGGTCATCCGTATATTTAAAATTCTTCCGTTATTGAGCCGCTGCTACTGGTCGTAGAAAAGTGTAATTTTGGTTTTGTTTTCTTCATCTATTTTTTTTTTCTGTAACTTATATGGTGTACATAATAAAGAGATTTCTATTCTATTCTATTTGGCATGTAGGTTCCTTGGGGACTGTACAGAAAGAGCATTTAGAAAAGATTTCTTGAAATTCTTACTGGAACGGGATAATTACTCAGGTATACTAGACTAATATTTGAGTGGCGATTTCGTTTAAATAATTAATCAGTATCGATTCCTTTCTCGATTTTGCGGAACTGTATTTAGACGTCGATTCATAAGGCTGAATTTCCACTGGAGCGGAGAGGGCAGTCAGCCTTATGAGTTTTAAGTATTGGTATTAACCAATGGAGTTGCGTAAAATCTCCGCTCCTCATCGGTCACTGATATTTTATGCAATTCCATTGGTTAATATTTCTCCGTTCCTCTCCACTCCGCTCCAGTGGACAGCCAGCCTAAGACCATAACATCCTTGAAGATATTATGACTTAAGAAAATGAAAGAAATAAATGTTCTTGTCACCATCGCACAACGAAAACAAAATTCGGATTCGATGCACAAAAACTAACCAGAACCAATTTCCATCCAAAACATATTTTCCAGCTCATCTTAGTACACAAACTTCCAAACATTGTAACAAAGACAAGCTTGTATAAACAAGTTCGCGTATCAAACTTACAAATAAGCCCAACTTCGTTATTGAAGTCCCAAAGACATCAAATTATCGAGAAGGCTTCCGAAATTAATGTTTTCAAAGAGCTGTCGTGGTGTGGTCATAGAGCAAGGAACGTCGCACAGGGAGTGCCCTTAGAGTGTAGTCGCAAAGATTGTAAGGTTTTTGTCGTAAGGTAAGTAAGTCGTAGCTGGATGCTTTAATTTATATTAAGGCTACAGGTAAGTGCGATTATGCAGTCGCAACCTCTTAGGTTAACCTGTGACAGGTTTCACATAAAAAAAAAAACAGTGAGACGCTATTGCTGATATTAAATAATTTAGTCCAAACGATGTTTTGTGTGACAAGGATACTTGAAAAAACAGAAAGAAGTAGTAATTTTCTACCACAGTTTTAAAAGTGGACGAAGATTGATGAGCTGGCCTTGCCGAGACGGTTAAGGTTTTCCGTTACCGTACAACTAGAACCGTATAAGATTTGTCATTGAAGCTGGTGGAATGCATTCTGGATCTAGTTTAGACGGTAACTCTTACTAACACGCTCCACGTATTTGTATGATAAGTTTTGGTACTGCCGTGTCTAGCAATAGCCGCTGTGTGCTTTCTATACTCTACGGTCTCTCCTCAGTTTATATTTAGATGGCGTGATAGCAGCCGGCTATTTCGGCGACACAACTGGAACCTCTAATTTAAGGCTAGAGTTGTCAACCGGATTAGTTTGCTGTATTGCTTTGGGTATTCTGTTTCGAATTGGTTTCGAGGTTACTTTAGTATGATATGGCTTTGGTTTGAGTGGCGTTTGGTGACGAAAATGCAATTTAAGTAGGTTTGTGGACAGTTGGTTCGTCAACTCAATTCCTAAAGATTCTGTTGGACTTAAAGCAATGTTAACTGTTTTTTTTGCTCTGTATAACTTTTTTCCTGTAAACTGTAATGATCCTGTTAAAAATGCGCTGGAAGTATCGTAGCCATATCGTAGAACTGGTCATTTCATGAAGTGGTTGGTGGGTAATTTGTGTACTTTTTTAGGGTTCCGAAAAAAAAGGAACCCTTATAGGATCACTCGGGTGTCTGTCTGTCTGTCTGTCTGTCTGTCTGTCTGTCCGTCTGTCACAGCCAGTTCTCTCCGGATCCACTGGACCGATTCTGTTGAAATTTGGTACACATATGGATTTCTGTGACCCGAACACGGACGCGTTACGTAAATTATTAAATTTTTAGTATGGGGGTCACTTTTGGGGGTCAAACTAGAAAATTAAAAAAAAAAGTTTTTGAACAATATCGTGTGACGTATCAAATGAAAGGACTTACTGTGAGGGTTTTAATTATATTTTTTTCATAATTTTAAAATAAATGGTTTTGAAATTATTCACGAAATTAGACGAAAAATGACCATTCCCCCCCTTATCTCCGAAACTACTGAGCCTAAAATTTTGAAAAAAATGGAGATAATAGATCTTTACCTAAAGATTACAGGAAAACCTATTAGGAGTCTGTAGTGTTAAAATAACGTGTTAAAAAAATAAATTCGTTCGGAACCCTTTGCACGCGACTCCCATTTGGCCAGTTTTTGTCAAATAAATTTATCATTTCAAATATTAAAGCCACTTCATGAAATGGCCACTTGCAACTTAACCTAACCCCGGCCACATCACGAAACGACAGATGAATTATTATTAAAAAACTACTTTTTGATTGAAAAGTTTAGAGACTTAAAGAAAGAAAAGACGGAAAACTAATTTATTTAGCACACACAATGTAGGTAGGTATAATAAAAGAACACTTAATTTTAAAAACAAAACAATAACATTGTGTGCCCCGCGGCTGCGCCAAGTAGGTCCAGTTCAGCAAAATGCCAGACAACTAGGTGCTGCCTGACGCTGGTTTTCAACTGCACCTTACGTTGAAGTGTACGGATGTAAACCAGTTTCTTAAGGTATTAATTATACAGGTAAATATATTGTATGTAGTAAACGATACATAATAATATAGTGTCTAGTAATAGATATATACAAAATAAACTTAACATTATGCCACAATGAAATTACTACGATACAAAGAAACAGGTGAACAATTATCAATTTTATAAAAGTTCTATGCCTTTTAAGGTCTGACCGACACTTTTAAAAATCTGTTAAGGCCCCTCAAAGTGTACTTACTTGTGTACAGCACTCGGTAACGTTGTGATGCGGCATGGTGGGCCGCAGTCGCACGGAGACAGGTCTCAACGTCTTGCCGAAGGCGTTCTCCGCGTGACAGAAGTAGTCGCCTTCGTCTGCTTCTGCTATCTTCTTTATTATCAGACGCATCGTGTACTTGGTTTGTTCCTGGAGGAAACGGAAAGTTTTAGCAGTTTCTGCTGGTATCTTTACATGCCCGCCTGTCACCACCTCAAGACTGCCGTCATAAGGAAATATGACGTATCTATATAAAACGAAGTAACCAATTTCCGACATTATGAAAATAAAATCAGGTCGGAAATCGGTTTCTTCGTTTTGTGTCGATATGTCGTTTTTTTCTTATGATAGGAGTAGAGTTTAGCTAGGGAGAAGAAGTAGCGTAATAAAATCTTGAGTGTATACAAGACTTACTGAGTATTAGCCAAGTAATTAATATTTATATTTAGCTCAGCTGGTTTAAAATTCGATTAAATATAGCATCTTCTGTAAATATTAACTGTAGATGTAATCATATTAATTCTAAGAGAAACCTTAAGCTAAAACACTAGTATTTGATAATCTACGCTCTCAATACAAAAAAAACTGCAGTAAACATATAAAAAAGAAGAAAACAAATGACCACCGCAAAATGAACTAGTAACATACACTCCTGAAAATAACTATACCAATCTACTAAAAGAATAAACTACGAAAAGATTCAGTCCCAAAACAAATAACTAAAACACAAAATATCTAGTTTCCCAAACCACGGAGATTCGAGCAGTACTGTGAAAAGTTTAGATGCAAGAAGTTTTCGCGTCGGATCGTTCGTTGTATCATTTTATGGAGAGAACTACCCACCTTATTGGAAACTTTGTGACACAAACTGTTAACAAGGATCAAAACGGCTTTCGTATGCACCCTTTGTACCATTCCGGGGATCGAGAAAGTTGGGCAGCGTATAAATAATTGAAATACGGTGGCACCGTGATTTTGATATCTCGAGGCGCCATTATCTGCGTCTTAAGCTAAAGGATGGGGGAATCGCCTTTGAGTTTAATCAGAGGATGATTATTATCAGTATTTTACACAAAGAGATTTTGTCTGGCCTCTGTAACCCAACTATTGAAGTTATTCCATATCTTGAGGTCGAATCAGTTGTCAGAACTGTGAAGCCTGCTTGTGACAACTGTCAGCGATATTAGAATGAGATAAATTCAGTGTTTGAGTAAATTCACTGTGTAGCATTACTTATACTGATTTCCTTAGATATCGATATTCGTGGATCTTTCATTGTTGTTGACATAGGTTTTATTATCTTTTTGTAATTATCATAAAGCTTTGTGTAGATTATAAAATTACAATTACGTTGCCCCACACTAGGAATTTGTCCTGAATCGTGGGTGCGTTTACAAACATACAAACAAAAATAGCTAGAGCCGGAACAACTATCTGTAGGCCATACAAATATTTGTTCCGTGCGGGAATCGAACCCGCGACACGCAGCGCACCAGCCGATTGCTCAATCACTGCGCCAACCATGTCGTCAACAATAGCAAACAACAACAATAACAATTAACAAACCAATAACAGTTAACAATTGGAAGCACAGAGTATGACTTGAAAATAAAAATTGTTTCACTTGAAATGATTAGTGATGAACTTACCTCAGGATCAGCCAACAGCTGTATAGTATAGTTGGGTCCATCAATGACGGGAGTCCTGCCGTTGGGGTCCCTCCAGAAGGCGATGGTGGGTTTGGGCAGAGCTTCCACTCTACACTCCAGGATCACAGCATCGCCAGCTGCAGCCATTGTGATGCCTGAGGCTTGGATCGTTGGTACATCTGTGGACAATTTTGCAAGTTGTAAAAAGTTTTTTGATGTCTGGTATACGTTAGTGTTTCTCGAATTTGTTTTTGTTTCGGAATGAAACTGGGATCTTGGTCATGTTCTTGGTTTACAAGTAATAATTTATTGGAGGCTAGAGGACAAAACACGCTAAAGGCGGGTTTGGTTTTTGGACTTCTAGTTTGGTATTATAAATAGACGCGTTTTCTATTTATTTTCAAGTTTTATAATTTGTTGGATCCTGAAAGAACTTTGGAGTGGCCTTTTCTTAATAGTGGGGCAACATAGTCTTCAAGACTGTCACATTTTTATTTGGCCTATGTAACTTGAGTCATTGTTTTCATAAGAATCTAAGGAGCAATTCGTGTTTTTAAAAGAAGCGTTCGTTTTGCATCGCAGTCGCAAACACAAGACAATATCTACATTTGACATTTGTTATCGCTGACATGACATTTACTGCAATTTGAATTTGAATACTTTTTAAGTACGAGAATTGGCTTTTCGAAGCTCTAGACAAAGTGCCATTACATCAGCAAATACGTTTGCCAATCCTGTGATTTTTTAAGAGCGTTCGTCAATACCATTTTTGATGTTTCAACAAACGCCTTCGCCACGCTACCGCTGGCTGAATATCACTTGTCTAGAGCCTTGGACTATGACAATACTCACGTGAAATGTTAATCTTCCTGGAAGCTTGCATGGGTGTGCCGTACCCGTTGTCAGCGTAGCACGAGATCTGGTCCATGTCGCGCGTCACGTTGTGGATCACGGTCACCATGTGGCGCGTCACCTCTTGGCGGACCAGGCGACCTGGGCAGAGAAGGGTTATTATTAGCCTTTATATTTTGTGAGCTGAAAAGCAAATATAATTACCAGGGGGAGACGTAGATCTTAAGAGATTTTTTCGGGGAATACAGAAGTTTCCCAATAAAAAATGTAAAACTTGGAGACAACAAATACTACGCCAACCTTTGTCCATAAAATATGCTCACTTTTATAGCATGACATAATTAAAAAAAACTCAAAGGTTTGTATTGAGGAAAATACTGTGATAATTATTATCACGCCATCAGATTGAAAGCTGTCTGGTCTTTAATTGGAGCAAAATAGTAGAACCCATTATTTAAAAACCTGGCAAGAGAACAAACTGAGAAGTTAAACACAATAGTTTCCGGAATCATTTTTTTTACTATTGATAGGCACGCGTTTGACCACTATCTCACCTGATGGTAAGCAATGATGTGGTCGAAGATGGAGCACGCTTGCCTAGAAGTAACCTATTCACTCTTGACTTAAATACTCCCAGGTTGTAGCTATCAGGAAACACAGACTCCGGCAGGGAATTCCACTCCTTAGCTGTACGCACTATGAACGTGTTCCCAAAACGTTTTGTGCACGTGGGTGGGATGTCCACCATGTACCGGTGGCGCATCGCCGTTCGGCTTGTGGTTCGATGATGGAACGGAATTGGCGGAATTAAATTATGCAATTCCGTCGCACATTCCCCAAAATGCAACCGGTAGAAAACCGACAGGCCAGCAACTCGACGTCGATGCTCAAGGCTTTGGAGCTTCGTCGCGACGAGCCTATCGCCTATGATCTTCTTGGCTCGTTTCTCAATTGACTCAAGGGCATCAAGCTGGTTTCTGGCAGATCCGTCCCAAAGATGAGAGCAGTACTCCATACATGATCGAACTTGCGCTAAAGTAGCTCAAGTAACTTATTTTAAAATTGTATAGAAAATAGAATGAAAGTCTTTAAGCTAGAAAATCAATGAGGAGCAATAATCCACTTTATTAAAAGTTGTGACAGAAGCAATTGTTTTAGAAATCAATAATCCAAGGTTTAGATGAGACCAATCAACATAAAGCGACGTTGTATTGGAAAACGATTGGAGCCAGTCCCCGAGGCAAGACCCTGGTCTTGTAACCACTGTAGAATATTTACAGAAGTTTCAATTTATCTAAAGTGCAGTAACAAGATCTCGTGTCCAAAGACAGGGAGTGAATTACAAATATCGCAAAAAAAAAAACGCTATAAAACATGGGGACTATGTTATGATTTTTTTTTAAAAGGTTGCTTAAGAACCTTTTCCGTTTATTTCATCTGTTAGTAATTAAAGCCAGTGAGTTCGCCTGCGTAAATGTTGAAAATTAATCTGAAAAAACGAACGGTCAAAGAAAACGTATAACCGGGTTAAAAGTCCTGTATCGTTTAGATTTCCACAGCTAAAACATTAAGAGTAGGATAGTTCAAACATAACCAAATTTAGTTTACGCACCAGCTAATTAAAACGCTTGCCAAGGTTGGTCTATGGATGGGTGACCATCTTAACATACCGAGTTTCCTTCGTGCCTCAGAAAGCATGTTAAGCCGTTGGTCCCGGCTGTCATTTGAAGATCTTTGGCAGTCGTTCCGTATAGTCAGAAGCCAGTAAATCTGACTCCAGTCTTGCCATGAAGTACCGTGTTACTCATTTAATGGGTTGTGGAGGTTTGGTAGGCAGCAGCTCCACGTAAAATACTGGTATTCAGCTAAATCCGGTTTGACTGGAAGCCGACCCCAATATAGTTGGGAAAAGGTTAGGCTGATGATGATCAGCTAATTAAACTCAATAGATGACTACTGAGGTGCTAAATAAAGGTTTAAAAACCTTTAAATATTGAGTGTGCCTTCTGTCTGTTTCATTGTATGTTATTTCATAGGTCTTATAGTATCCTTATTATTGGTCTCGGTCGAGCGTCTTTTACATTTTGTTTCATAATAATATTCAATTAAGCTTTGCAAGAAATATAAATTAGTTTATTATAAGGCATTTCAATTTTATTTAAGTGTAGTTAGCTTTTTATGTTTCTAAATGCTAATAAGGACTACATGTATCTGTTCTTGATGTCATTTATAGATCTTCGACATTGATCATTTGTAGATTTTTCTTTAATTTTTTTTTGCTGTCTTTTATTACGGATAGTAAAGGCAGTCATTTTGTCCGATTCGGCTGTAGCCCGTATTCGGTCACCGACTAGTGTAAACGGGTATCAATCAGTTCGGTTAATCCGAATGCGGTCGCCGCATTCGTTGACAGACTTAATGTAATCGCGCCATCAGAAGCCCGAAAATCTGTCAAACAGTTGTACCCATTGGTATCGTGTCATCCAGTTACTAGGTCGGGGAGGCAGACAAGTTATACCATGTACAGCTAAGGACTGGAATTCCCTGCCAGAGTCTGTGTTTCCTGATGGCTACAACCTGGGAGTCTTTAAGTCAAGAGTGAATAGGTTATTTCTAGGCAAGCGTGCTCCATCTTCGACCGCGTCATCGCTTACCATCAGGTGATATAGTGGTCAAACGTATGCCTATTAATAGTAAAAAGAAAATGTATAATACTGATATTCGGTTCCATCTGGTTAAAATATAAACTGACCCCAATATAGTTTAGAAAACGATAGGCAGTTTGAATTGTACTTGTAGATGTCATTTAAATTTTAAAACACTCGGTTAAAGCTATGTTGGCCACCTGAAACTGAAAGTAGCTAGTGTCGATAAAATGGCGCCCACGTGGGACATCGATGGCGCCCAGCTGGGACAACTAGTATGCTTAAGATGTTTATTCGAAACTTTGATTTTCTACTGTAATTGAGTCTATCATCAATATTTCAGCCGAAAAACGACCACGTAATTGAGTTATGAGTAGTAAATTATTCAAATGACTTACCAGAAATATACAGAGATATGGTCGGTGTGGGTGTTCCCATGGCGATACAAAGGATAGTCATGCTGGAGCCTTCTACCACCAGGTTCACGGGGTTTACTGAGGGTGGCTGGGGGAGGCAAAAGAGGTTGTATATACATTATTAAAAAGTATCAACATAAAATTAGCGCCTCATATACTGCTATGATTACTAAACAACATAGCTAAACCGATCTACAAAAAAATAAATAGAAGCATATATTTTGCAACGTCAAAATGTCTGAAATATTTAATAATTTCCGAGAAATTTTGTAGCTCTTGTTGCATTGGCGATACAAATGAAATACACAATCTGCGTAATTGAAATACTAATTTCGAACTGCAATTTATGCAAACTAATAATTTAAATACAAATTCATTTCAAATAATCCAATATGGCTGCCACGAAGCCATTGAGACACTCTATTGCAAGGGAGTGAATGCAATTCTATATTTCGTTTCTGTATTCCATTGAGGTTTTTATTTTCATATATTTTCTTATTACTCCTCAAAAGGGCCAATTTGCATTTAAATCCTCAGTGCCGAGTTGAAGTAAGGCTCTTAATGGCAAAAGATATTGGATTCAATGATTCTGTATATATTATACTTAGGAATGGTTTTAAGTGGTGAATAGGCGGTCTTTTATATATTGTGCTGGGTTTTATTAACTTTATGTTTTATACAAATACCCAACATGTTTTGTAATGGTCGATTTCTATTCACAACTTGCCCTTAAGGGTTTCAAATGACACTGTCGTATCTTCAGTCTTCATGTCCACATTTATAATGTAACTATGCAACGATAAGACCACCATATTACCCATTCAATTAAATTGGTGTAAAAATAAATTGTAACTATTCCTGGTAAAACGGGGTGAATAGAAACGCAGTTTGGAGGTATGCGAAAGATAGAGTAAAGTTCCGCAAACCTCCATCGAATAGGGAGGATCCTCCAACCAGGTGGATGTTGTGCCTGGCAGGCTAATTGCTCGATAGTTAATATTCGGGCTGATGTAGATGTTCAAATCGCACGGTAAACTCTGCTTGCGCGATGCAGGATTTCGGCGTAGTAGTTCGCTGCTAGTTGGATAGAAGGCGTAGCGGTTCTTTTTGTTGCGATGTAGATTTGCTCTGTTGGTTTTTTCTTGTGGCGGTATTGATGCTGCTATAGCAGCGTTGAATAGAAAAAAAACTGAAGGGGATTTTCACTTTATTAAAATTCTGCTTGTAGCATTTAAGGACTACAATGTTTAAATCAAAATAAGATTTAAAGGATCGATATTTTAGTAAACCAATAATGTGGCATTCAAGTGAAAATAATAATATGGCTTCGGCCCCTCGTACGCCTACCAAAGGACCGGGACCTCAGGGTCCCGAGATTGTTCAAGACATACCATAAATAATAATAATAATTTATTTGCATTAAAGTTTTACATTTTATATGAAACACGTGGTTGTACATTGACCTTCAGGTAAATTAGGTATACAATTGTATGGCGACACCAGCACCCTTGCTAAGTTGACAAGACAACTTGTGTTAAAGATGCTGGGCCCGTCCCTTAAGTAGAGACACCTTAATTGTAGGCTATGAGTAGGTATACAGACAAATAAATTATTTAGAAAAGGAAACAATAATAAAAAAAAATGTATCCTATGAGTGGAGTAGCGTAAAGTGTATGTGTGTGTTCGTGTGAGTGTAAGTGTGTAGTGTGTGTGTGGTGTGGGTGTGTATGTGAGAGTGTAATATTTTTTTTTTTTTGTTTTTGGGTAATGGTTGTGATGAGCGATTGTGTTAGGATAGTATTAGACGAAAGTTATTTTAAGACATCAATAAGTGTTCTGTATTGTTGTAGTTAAGAGTTAGTAGCCAATTATTTAGTTTCTTTTTAAGTGACAGTTTAGGTAGCGAGTAGAAGTTTAATTTTTTGTTGAGTTTATTGTAGAGATGAGGACCTTGGAAACAGGGAAATCTTCTTGTGAAAGAGTATTGACAACGGAAGTGTTGACATACCTTGTCTTTGCGTCTCGTGGTGATTATTTCATAGGAGGTTTTTTGGTGCTGATATAGAACTGTGTTAAGCACAAATAATTGTCTGACTGTAAGGACTTCACAGTTCCTGTATAGTTCTTCAGTTGGGAAAAGGATGGACCGAAAGGTACTAACTTTTAGCACGGCTCTCTGAGCTCGTTCTAGCTTTAATAATACCGTTTTGGGGGCACCACCCCATGCGCAAATACAGTACGTTAAAAGAGACTGACAAAGAGCAAAATATGTACACCTAATAATTTGGGCTTCTGCGATGTGGCGGAGAGCTTTAAATACAAAAATCAGCTTTCTGATTCTTTTTGTGAGTGAGTCTATATGTGCTGAAAAGTTCAAGCCATCGTCAAGAGTCACTCCGAGATATTTGATAGTTCGACAACGTTCTAGTTTAGGGCAGGCACAACAAGTCACATTGCCAGGCAGCAAACATGAGTGCGCTACTAAGTCATACGAATCTGGCGGTTGAGTGGAGTTTCGTAAGCTGTACGTAAGAATTTTAGTTTTGTCTGTGTTGATTGTGAGAATGTGTGTGTTGAGCCATTTTAGAACACGATTAAGTCCTTTTTGAGCTGTGTCGAAGGCATCGTTCCAAGTGTCGCCAGAGAAGGTAAGGACGGTGTCGTCTGCAAACGCTATGATTTTTCCATTATCCAATTTCAGATTACAGAGTTGGTTTACGTAAATCAAAAATAGGGTTGGGCCAAGCACACTGCCTTGGGGGACGCCGAATGACACTGGTAGTTCTCTACTGAGGTAATTTTGTATTTTTACACACTGAGTTCGGTATTGAAGGTAGTCCCTGAAGATGTTAAGTGATTGATCACGAATCCCGAGCTCTTCCAGCTTTATTATCAAGTCAGGAATCGAGACCGTATCGAACGCCTTTTTTAGATCCAAAAATATTGACAATACTTTCTTTTTCTTGTCAATATTTTTGGTAACATAGTCAATTAGGTCGATAACAGCGCTGCTAGTAGATTTATTGCGTCTAAACCCGAACTGGTTGGGAGAAAAAAGCTTTTTATCTTCCAGGTATTTCACCAGTCTCTTATTAATTAAGCGCTCTAGAATTTTGGAAATGGAAGGTAACACTGCAATAGGACGATAGTTATTTAGACACTTTCTGCTCCCAGTTTTGTGAATTGGGTGTAAGATAGCCTTCTTGAAGTACGTGGGAAAAGTACCTGTATGAAGACAGAGATTAAAAATATGTGTGAGTAAGGGGACTAGTATCAGTGAATAGCGTTTCAGAAATTTTGTTGGAATATTATCCCAGCCAACAGCAGAATCTGTTTTGAGTGACATTATTAATTCCTCAACCTCTGCCTCATCGGTGTCTAACATGACGAATGAATGTAAAGTCGACGATGTGGAGGTAAGGTGTGTTGGAGTTTCATGACTCCCAGGTGGACTTGAAATTTTCTCAGCAAGTTTCTTGCCTATATTGGCAAAAAACTCGTTTACCATGTCCACCGAGAGTTGAGGTGAAGTAGAAGAAGCCAGTAAATCAGTGTTGGGTATATTTGGCTTGTCGGTATTAGTTACTCTCTTTATCACCTTCCAAATCTTTTTATTGTCTTTTGCAGCCTCGCTCAATTCTTGACATCTGAAATACCATCCAAAGTTTTGTTTCTATTCACCCCTGCGTTTCTATTCACCCCGTTTTACCGACACAATACAGTACATTCTATCTAATTACCATAATTATGAGGTTCTAAGTGGACTATAGGTAATTTATGTCGACTCACCTCAACATACGCAGGGTAGGCTGGGTCAGTCCATGCCAGCAATGTCTCCGAGGGTTGGGAGTCTCCAGCGACAGCGTGTGCTTTTACCCAGATGACATACTGCGTGTTGGGTGACAGCTTCTCCAGGGTGTGTCCAGGGACTGTCATGGTTATGTTGGTGACGTTGGTCTGACTTAGCGTGGCTGGCGATTTGAAGAACAACCTAAAAGATAGGTAATCTATTAATATTATTAATATTCCATTTATTAATTTTATATACATATTTGTTATATTTTTAAATATTTCTATAAAAATAAAATAAACATTTAAATATATAAAAAATAGTAGCCCACCGGTATCGGGAACAGGGTTCAAGCTACCGGTAGTCAGGGCTCCCGAGAGAGGAACCTCCTCACTATACGCGCCGTGTCCAGGAGTACTGCTTTCTGGATCAAGCCCTTGATCCAGCTGCCCAACGAGAGCCTCTTGAGATGTTGGTCGAGGCTCTTGGCAATTATGCTATTGGCCGTCACGACTATCGGCACAATGACTGCTGTGTTCACATCCCACATGTCGACAACCTCGCGAGGCAAGTCAAGATACTTCGTTTGTTTATCTTTCTCAGATTTCACGAGGTTCTCGTCATGAGGGACTGCTATATCAACAATTATTGCGCGACAACAACAAACAACAATAACAATTATTATTATTATTTTTTTGTGATGGGTTTGCTCTTGACTCTAGTCTAGGTCAGAGATGACAGAGACAAAGTCTACAATAGAGCGAGCTTACCCAGAAGGAGCCTGTGCACTCTAACTTTGAAGAGATTAGGGTTGTAAGCGTTTGGAAATACGGAAGCAGGCAGAGAGTCCGAATCATTCGTTTAGTTAGGGTTCATACTTCTATTTAAGAGCGTTTACTGTCTTTTTATTGTTTTATTGACGAATAGGCTCGCTCTTGGCCTCGATTACGCCTGATGGAAAGTGATGGATGAGGTCTATGATGGAGCGAGCGTGCCCAGAATATGCCTGTTCACTGTTAAGTTATTTCAATTACAAGTCCTTTGGAGCGTTAAGTCCTCATGCTGTTTCATATAAAATTTCAAGTCCTTTTTCTTTTGGAAATGGATAAACCAATTTTCATGAAAATTTTCATTTTACAACTACTTTTTTTAAAATATATACACTTAAAATAAAAAATCATAGCTAAAATAAGGCGTCAAAAAATTCGTCCGCATCGCTGTACACCGGAAGTGAGCCCAAAAGACTGGCGGCATTGCCACGTTGTATGGCAATACTTATCCTCTGTCCGAGGTAAAAGCCAGCCCTTGGGTCACGCGAAGTGTCAACTAAGCGTTTAGAAAGATCTTTAAATAAGGCATGAGCACTCGGACCCCACGGTCCAAGAGTTTCAACCCCAAACGGCTCAAAAATATAAGTATATATTTAGTATAGTTTAATTGAATAAAGAAAATATCAACTCTTTTTTTGTAATTTGCACTGTACAACGCTTTAGTTCTGTCACTATCTGTAATGTTGTTCATGTACTTATAAATAAAATAAAATAAAAATAAGTTAATGAAACTTAATACGCATACGCATGCAAGATACCAAGGCCTAAAAAGTTAGTTGGGAGCTTTCTTTTTTTATAATTGTTTTGAGGGTAGGGATTGTGATTTCTATAAATTGATCTCTATCTCTCTGAACTCATATTCACTTATTTAATTGGTTCTCCCATACTCCCTTATTTAATTTGTTTATTTTACAAGGAACAGACTAAAGACTACCTAAAATAATTGAGAGTGCTAGTGTTCCTAGAATCCAACTAATTTTTCAGAGTTAGTATGACTGGTTGTCATTTTATATTCTTTCATAAAGCTTTTGCTTTACTGCCAAGACATAAAAAAAAACAGCGTTTTAGTATAAAAAGTGAAAAACTAGTGACCTTGAAACGCCAGTTACTTTATAAAACATTAATTTTCGTAAACTACGAAAGCGTACAACTTTATCTTTACTGTTTTGTATTTTTGTAAGCTTATTATTTAACAAAAGAACAATGACGGCTCCATTTTGTTGCGAACTACACCAACAATTAAAATTATTCACATTTTTATTAAAAAAGTTCGCGTGCTATTCGGCAGTTTTCGTAGAATTCCGGTTTAAATTCTAGTGGAGGTAAAACTGTTGCATTGTAGGGTATCCGGAAATTCACTCGTTTAATTTTAACTGTAGTATTATTTTTCTTTTTTATTATTTTATTATTTGCGGAAGTTATTTAAAGCTCAAAGAGATTTTTTGAGAAAAGTTATTGATTCACTTTATGAAAGTTTTTGATACTTACAGCGCACTTAAAGGGCACATCCACAATAAATGCCATATTTTATAGTTGATATAACAATGTCTAATTTGTGAAATTATAATATAAGGATAAATTGTTTATAGTAAAACTTCAATAAATTACTAGAAAATAATTATGATGAAGAACAAAAAAAAGTAATTTTTTTTTGGTTTCTGAGCGGACAGCTCAGGAACTGTGGGTTTTAACTCGTTCCTAATATTTGTTTTTACTAACATAATTAAAGTAGTATTAATACTGAAATTAAGAAATTTTAGTTAGGGTTTGTAATTTGTACACAAATGTCTGTTCTGTGATAATAAACACTTTTCTTTGTTCCCAAAGAACCGTATCCATGAGGATGTCGCCACAAACACTCACGTGTAGGAGATCTTCTCGTCGGGCTGCGAGAACTGCGGCGGCTGCCACGTCAGCGTCAGCCACGTCGCCGAGTGCGACGACACCGCCAGCGAGTGCGGCGGCGACGGGATGCCCGACACTTGGCTCTCGTCTGCTGGGGGGGGCACACAACTCATGATGAATGCTATAAATATAAAATGAGCAACGGAAGATATCCATACTAAATCTTAAGCGACCGACAACCTCACAGGTTGACGCGGAAGATGCCAGTTACAGAAAACCGGTCAAGTGCGAGACGGACTCCCGCACCGAGAGTTCCGTACGTCAGAGAATTTCAACACTGCGGTGTATATTGCAGTTTTACATCAGCGCCATCTCTTGACCGACACAATTGGAAAAGATTAGGTATTGAAATACAAAATTAAAAAAACTTTGTAAAAAAAATGTGGAAATTAAAAGGAATAAAGATTACGGAAAATTCTGAGTTATGAAGTGTGTAAGAAGATTAAAGTAACCTTCAACTTCATTGATTTATTAGAAAAGAAATAACCTTAAATGCTATAATAAACTCTTAAAATTGAAAAGAAATAGATGGTTAAATACAGAAGTGGCAGTAGGCAAGAAGCGTTGTGATGATGCTTAGTTAGTCTTTCAACAATGGACGTCTTCCGAATTCTCTAAAGGTAGCTTTTGTCGTTTAAAGTTGAAATTTAAGACAGTACAGGTTCAGCAAAGAGCGGTGGGGATTGACTAAATAAAAGAGAGATCCAGGAGTGAACGAAGTCAAAAGAAATCTAAAAACTAATCTTTTATGAAATACTAGCATTTGCCCGCGATCCTGTTTTTCACCTGTTCCCGTAGGAATTTGGTGAAATCCTCTCTTAGTGTTCCCCTACACTCTTCAAGGAACCGTCAAGCCAAATTTCAGCTTTCTACGACTAGTAATTTCGGCTGTGCGTTGTCTGTCAGTCACTCAGTCAGTCAGTCAGTCAGTAACGGAAGAATTTTATATGAAAATGTTGTTGACTCACCAGCTTCGGAGACGTTGAAGAGCAGCATGCTGGACGGCAGCGACTCCCCGAAGCTGTTGGCGGCGACCACGAACACGTGGTACGTGCTGTTGGGCTCCAGCGCCTCGATGTGGGCCATCGTGTCTGTCACGTTCATTTTCTGTGACAAACAAAACATATTATTAGGGTAAAATTGATTTGAGTCACGTACGCACTGCGTAAAGAACTACCGTCACATTAATCCTTTTTTTTAAAAGATGATATATCATCAAATGAGTGTCATACTCTTACTAAAACTCATCCATGTTCCTCCTAATGCCCTTTGCGTTCCAGGGCAGCGGTGACTTTTTCGAAAAAATACCGCTAGCCTGGCCATATGGGTCACATAAATCCTATATCCCATAATCAAATGTCTCCGTCAACTATCGGACAGTTGCCCACCAGACATAACACCGCCTGGTTGGAGGATCCTTCCTTTTCAATGTAGGTTGCGAAACTTTTCACACAAGACTTAACACCGTCTGGTTGGAGGATCCTTCCTTTTCAATGAAGTTTGCGAAACTTTTCACACAAGAGTGGAAAGTTCCACAACTTCCGCAAAGCCTTACTTTCCGCACACCTCTTTAAGTCAATTCCAGTATTTTTTGTAAGTATTTTCTTAATGCGTTATATAGTTTACAATTAAATGCCTATATGATAGATAAATAATAATCGAAAATCGCTAGTCACGAACACCTTCTTTAAGCGTTTCATAAGCTTGATTTCGTCATAGGCTTGATATTAAAAGACTAGCTGACCCGCGTAACTTCGTCTGCGTAACATGTTTAATTAATGCTCCGCTCCTATTGGTCGTGATATGGCCTATCTATAGCCTTCCTCGATAAATAAGCTATCCAACACTAAAACTTTAATTCAGTTCTAACCAGAATTTTCTGAAATTATCACGTTCAACCAAACAAACTCTTCAGTATTCTAATATCGGTAAAAAAACATGAGTGCAAGTCTCATATTCGTGGTGACTACAGTTGAAAGAAGCCTATAGTTTTCAGGTTCTAAGCTCTCGAAAACTTTAAACACTACTTACAACCTATTTCACGTTAGAAACGAAATAAACAACAATGAACCGAATCGGTTGCAAAGTTCCAGTTAGCGAAAAGTTCCTTTCCATTCTATTGTACCGTACCTAAGTTCTATTGCATAGCGACCCAGTTAGAACCTAAGAAATCTATTGTTAGGAACCTAAGGTGTATTTCAATGCAAGTCGAGTTGGAATTCAAATGGAAAATGTTTAGTGAGACAGAAGAATTTAATGGGCAGCCGTTAGTTCTAACATAGAAATAAAATAGGAAAATGGTACTACAGTTTTTAGGATTCCGTATTCGAAGGATAACCAACGGAACCCTATTTCTAAGCCTCCGCTGTCCGTCCGTACGACCGTCTGCCGTCCGTCCGTTCGATCGACTGTCCGTCTGTCTGTCTGTCAGCGGGATGTATCTTAAGAATCGTAATAGATAGACAGTTCAAATTGTCGCAGACTGTATATTTCTATAGCAGCTATAGCAACAAGTTTTTTTAAAAATGACACCTAGCTAGATCGATTTATCGCCCCCGAAACCCTCTGCATACTACATAATTGAATGAAAATCGTTGGAGCCGTTTTCGTCATTCAGATTATCTACACTAATATTATAAAGAGGAAAGATTTGTTTGTTTGTTTGTTTGAAATGAATAGACTCCGAAACTACTGGACCGATTTGAAAAATTCTTTCAGCAATGGATAGCTACATCATCAGGGAGTAACATAGGCTATATTTTATCCCCGTACTCCCACGGGAACGGGAACTACGCGGGTGAAACCGCGTGACATCCACTAGTATTATATATACACAAATTGCTCGTTTAGAGTATTAGATTAGAGTGTAGTTTTTATTTTAGGAATCGGTATCGGCACGTTTACGGTTTTCATTAGTTATGATGGTGGTCCCGGCCGTCAAATAAACCATGTCAGAGGCCCTTGAGGCGGGTCTAGAAACTCTGACACTAGGGTGTGTGGGGTCGTTAGACCTTACTGCCCACACGATAAGAAGAAGAAGAACAAGTAATAAAAACTAAATTAAAAATTAAAGGGGGTTCCCAATGGAACCTTTCGTGTGAGAGTCCGACTCGCACTTAGCTGTTTTTTTTTCAAGAACGTATAGCGGTAATAGCCAATGTTATTTCAGTCATTTCTGAAATTGTAAAGGGACTTGGGGAGTTGCTAGCCGAGACGGACAAGGAATTGCAATAGATCTTTGTGGGCTGTAGTTACCAATGAGCATGGGGACTGATGGGACAGTTTTTTACATCTTTTCCACAAACTTATAATTTCATAGCTATATTGTCTCAATCTAATTATTAAATACGTCATAAGTCATAACTGTTATGGCCGACCCTGACATGGGCCTGCTCATTGTCATCAATTCGACCTATTTTTTTTTTAAATTGTATTTGCTTTTGTTTATTTAAAATTTTTGCGTCTGCTTGGGAGGAATAAACAATTTTTCTTTCTTTTTTTTCTAGATAAAAACACGCTCATCATATCAGGGATATTTTAACCACTTCCCACTACGGCAATATAAAAAGAAAAAAAAATATATGTATGGGCTCGCTCATAATCATAATCTTCGTTACATGCATGTTAGACCCTATGTCATAACTTTGAAAAACAAAATCAAAATGGTTTAGATGGGTCTATGCCAGCTCCCATAGATAAAAGTTCAAACTCCTTTGTATTTTCGTGTCAACTTAAAGCCACAGTCCAACAACACCTTGCTGGACGACACCATCCTAGACATATTCCTCATCACTTACGTTGTAAGTAGTCTGCATAGTGTTGTAGCTGTAGGGCTGCGAGTTGTTGTCGATCTTCTGCCAGTGCACCACGTACGATGTGACGTTGGCGCCATCTACCGGCGCCGCCCAGTCCAACAACACCTTGCTGGACGACACTACTGCGTGCAGCTCGCGGGGAGGGCCTGGGAGGAGCCCCGTGCCTGCGGAGGGGGGACACGTTAGTTTTATGTAGGCTGAACATACGTATTAAGACTTGTTACTCTTGAGCTGGAGACATTTGACTGGGTGAAACGTAGAGTTAAGAGGCTCATCGAAGACGTAAAACTGGCGGATGCCAAGCTTGGTCTTCTACAGATTGTACTTCGGAGAGTGTGCCTAGGAACTCCACCACCTTTTCCCACCGGCTCCCTTCTACCATCGGACATCCAGACGCACTGCAAATACCATCTATTTACCATCCCTACCTTATTGATATTCGACCAATTCGCAATAAGCGTTTCCAAGCGTTTTTTATAATGCGCACAGCAAAGGAGTGGAACTCTCTGCCTGCGTCTGTGTTTCCAAACGCTTACACCCCTAATCTCTTCAAAGTTGAGTGAACAGGTTCCTTCTGGGTAAGCTCGCTCTATCGTAGAATTCATCTCTGTCATCTCTGACTTAGACAAGAGTCAAGAGCAAACCCATCACAAAAAAAAACCACACAGAGGGAAATGTAGACGCCTAAGCTTAATATTATAGCAAACATTTGGCACTCCATAATAACCGTTCCTGTAGCTACTGGTGGTTTCTTTATTTTCCTACTGTTCCACTATTGGGCAAATTCTCCCCCACATTTTTCACTGTTTCTTTTCAAGCTCAGTTCCTCCTGTCGGAGACGTACCTTCCTCGAAGCACTGCACGATGTTGCCGATGTAGGGCACGCAGGAGTTGACGCCGCCGCTGTAGGCGCCCGCGCACACGCCGCGGCACGCGCCCGGCACGCCGCGCCGCGCGCAGCACTGCTCGTGGTTGCGGCCTGCACGACACATCCATAACATTGTTACATCCTTTGTTACAACCATTCTTACAACCATTGTTACAACTATTGTTACAAACATTGTTACAACCATTGTCACAACCATTGTTACAACTATTGTTACAAACATTGTTACAACTATTGTCACAACCATTGTCACAACCGTTGTTACAACTATTGTTACAACCATTATTACAACCATTGTTACAACCATTGTTACAATCATTGTTACAACCATTGTTACAACCATTGTTACAACCATTATTACAACCAGTGTTACAACTTTTGTTACAACCATTGTTACAACTATTGTTACAACCATTGTTACACCCTTCTATTTATAACTTCTTAATTTAATTTTTGCATGATGTACAACAATAAAGAGTATTTCTGTTTTATTGCTCATTATGGCGCATGCCACATATTCTTCCCATTACTTAAAGTTATGAAGAATTTGAAGTTTCCTACTTTTCTATCTCGAAAACAAGTGGTTTCGCGTTGACACTGAATTTAAGAAAACAGATTGTTTGGGATAACATAGAACACATTATTAACATAAATAAAATAAATAGTTAATCATTTTGTGCAGACCGAGTCTAATGGGATTAGGATAAACAGAAGAATATATTTTTATTGATTGCGAAAGAGGAATGAGAGGGTCAATAGGATAGTGGACTAAAAAAATCTAATTAGTCCACCAGATAGATTTCCAAAAAATATCCGACACGTATTTTTCTTTTTTCACGTAAACAAAAAATTAAGACTATACAGTGCGTTACAAACTTGTGTGACGTCACATATCATTTGATTTCATTACACTTTTAAACGTTAAGTGACGTCACAAGCCCCCACCCCTGATCTTTAATGCGTTTTATCTTCGTCAATTTTTATTATTTTGATAAAACAAATATACGTGTCCACAATTTTTCGATAATCTAACTGACGAACTAAATAGAATCATTTTTTTTTTAACAAAGGGCGGGGACTCATTTTTAAGCACCGTCGCATTCGCAAATATTGCTTGAAAATAAGTAGAATTGGCACTCTGGTGACTTCGAAACAAAAAACTAAACATAAACATTGGCATCAGCAAGAACTGGCACAATCTTACCTCCAGCACCACACCTCAGCAGTTTATGGAAGTCCTGCGCACAGAGGGGCGCCAACATCCTCAGGTCCGACATCTTGGCGTCGTACGAACAGAGCGGCATGCACACTCCTGCTAGTTGGACCCTCTCACAGCAAGCTGTCACGTTGTACGAGTTCGCTACTTCTTCCTCTTCTTCTATCACCTAAGAAGAGAAGACTATGTTTATACATGATGTTTTAGGGGAGCAGCTACATAGCTATTAACATTATGGCAGCTCTGAATACCAGGCGAGTCTCGAAAAAAGTAATGGTTGGGGAGACGGGTGTAAAGTTTAACAATTACTGTACGAATGGAAATAAAATGGGGTCCTAATTTAAAAAGCACTACATTATTTCTTCATCCCATCATCAGATTTTAGTCGTAACATGTAGTTTGCCTTCAAAGACTTAATATCCATTATGTAGCGACAGTCAGCTTGAACATAATTTAAAGTGCTTTAGCCACAATACTACTTCCCTGGCATCAGTTGGTACTTGGTACTTACTTGACTCTGTGTCCTGAAGATCAGTCTCGGAGACGCATCTCCCACGCCATGCTCGTTTACAGCTTCTAAGTAGATTTCATAGTCCATGTTGGATTCCAAATCTTCTAAGATGTATGGGGAATGTACCTGCACAAAAACAATTATAATTTACATACGTATCATATTTAAGTACAATTGAGTATTGCAGGTGTTCATCAAAAGTATAAAAGAACAAAAATATCGCAATCGCGGCCCATTTTGTTTCTACAAGTATTGTCATTGTTTACGCAAGTCGAGGGACTTGCTTGATCGGGGGAATTAGCAGAACCTGGCATAAGGGGACCAATGTCTTAAAGAAAATGCCTGTTCTCCAAAATCCTGTACTCATCTCCGGCTTGCAGAGTCTATAATGCAAGTGGTAGAAATGAACAGTGTCCGCCAGTGCCGAGGGTGGGAGCCATTGGACCACTGCGTAGTCTGTGTCGATGTTGGTGAGAACCTGCCCTTCGCTGATGATAGCTTACCTTCTCCAAAATCCCGTACTCATATCCTGCTTGCAGGGTCTTATAATGCAAGTTGTAGTACTGCACAGTATCTGCTAATGCCACGGGTGGAAACCAGTGGACCACTGCGTAGTCTGTGTCAATGTTGGTGAGAACTAGCCTTTCATTAATGATAGCTTACCTTCTCCAAAATCCTGTACTCGTCTCCTGCCTGCAGGGTCTTATAATGCAAATTGTAGTACTGCACAGTATCCGCTAAAGCCGCTGGTGGAGACCAGTGGACCACTGCATAATCTGTGTCGATTTTGGTGAGAACTAGCCTTTCGTTGATGATAGCTTACCTTCTCCAAAATCCTGTACTCATCTCCGGCCTGCAGGGTCTTATAGTGCAGGTTGTAGTACTGGACAGTGTCTGCCAGTGCCGCTGGTGGAGACCAGTGGACCACTGCGTAGTCTGTATCGATGTTTGTGAGGTACAGGCGCGAGGGGGCGCCCGGGAGCACACCGTAGCCGCGGAGCAGGCAGTTCGTGTACGAGCTCATGTAGCGGAGACACCTGGTGACGGGAGGGTAGTTAGAAACGAGCCGATTCAATGTGGACACTTTCAGATAAAGGGGTTGCAAGTTACTAAAATTTACACCCGTGTATGTTTTGTATGTAAGTCAGGCAGCTGGTGTCCGCAACGCCACGTAAAAACATAGGGTTTTTTCCCTACGGTAAGGACAAATATGTGATTCGATCCTCAGCACCTCAAGGAAGGCCAGCAATGCCCTTGTGTTACTAATTTACACCCATCTTGTAAGTCCTTTTGGAGAAAACTTTCTCTAATCCTTTCGACTCATGCACCATGAAAACGGAAAAATATTCCGACTCGAGGATGTAATATCAAGTTGTAAGGGTCTACTTGATTGGCTTCAGTGACTCGAAATTGTCAACTGAAAAAATCTAATTAGTCCGTCAGTAAGATTATCTAAAAATATTTGACCCGTTTTTTTTCTTTTGTTACGTAAACCAAAATTGACGAAGATACGACGCTTTTAAAATTCTCAATACGTCACGCCGTGGTATAATTTTTAGTGCGTTCTGACGTCAGGAGCTCCCACTCATAGTTTTGATGCGTGTTATCTTTGCCAATATTCATTGATTTACAAAAACAAAAAATACATCCAGTATTTTTCAATACTCTAACTGACGGACTAAATAGGTTTGCAATTTATTGATGGTGGAAACTAGCCTATTCAGTGGAGGAAATTGCTTATAATATGGTTTTAATTCGTGTGATGCATAATGTGAAAAGTGCTGAAAGGACTAAAGGCATACGCTTTGCCAAAATTGACTATGAACTGTTTTTAATAGATTTTTTTTTTACACCAATGTTGATATTCCCTCTGTAAAAGAAAAACTAATATCTATTAGCTATATTTGATAAGATGTCTAAAAAAAATGAGAGTTAAGTTATAGGAATTGACTTCCCACCTGTTACAAACGAACCGAACAACAAACTTGAAAAAACTGAATGAACTTGAATTTGAAAAAAATACGGTAAATAAACATTGATGGCTTTTGAAAATTTCCAAAGCGTACCTAGAAAGATGTCTCTCTGTTAAAGAACCCTTGTCTTTGTGATTTTTACAGGTTGAGGATACTTTGTTCCGCTTCAGCGATATTTTAAGAGTTGTCGGGAATCATAAACAATATGCTTGGATTGTAATTTGATTTCTTCGTAGCGTTCCTTCTTATGTACCAAGGTAGTCATTTTCTAAAATAAGGTCACTTTACTAAGGTTCTATATTCTATTTTGGACCTATCCTATTGTACTCCACAAACCCTCCGAGCCACATTAGTTTAGAAGACTATTGTAAATTTTGCGAAACACAAACTCGTGAATATATCTGCAAAAGTTAGGGTCTACCAGTGTACCGGTAACTGGAATACGGGCAGAATACTTGCAAATAAACTTAAGCCCGATAGTGGTTCAAGTTCTGCGAGAAACTACACTGACTTCGCTTAGATGTTTAGTTTAAAAATCATATTTCAGAATGTTTTTAAAGTTGTGTTATAAAACTTGGGAGATTATTTTAAAAATATTGCAGAATAAGTAAGTGCATTATAGTTAAAGTGTTTCAGCTTTTGGTTTGAAGAAATAAAATGGCTAGAAGTTTATGAATTACAATTTCGTATAAAATGATGCTAGGTCTTAAGTTTAACTAATCTTTTTGAAGTACCTAAGTAATCCTATTACTCTTAAGGCTAAAAGATTACTAAGAATTCCTTTTGTTTGAAAGTTATTTTTTTCTAGGCTTTACTTTTAAAAGATTGCTTTTTTAGTCTAGTGGTCATAGTAGACTAATTAAAAGTCGTAACTTAACTTAACTTTTTTTTTCAAAGAATTGAAAGGTATTTCTTCAGGTTAATGCCTGTTAAGTTGAAATTATATTAATCCAAAAACTTAATTTTTCATATTCCTTCTCACCGTACCGGGTTCTTGTCTAACTCTTACGCTTTTTCCACCATTAAACTCTGGAATGTGCTACCCCTTGATATCAAGAAGGCTGAGTCGAAATTTTCTTTTAAGCGTAAAGTCCGAAAACACTACTTAAAAGCCTGTCTTTCTTAGTTTGGTCTCAGTCATGATTATTGTAAGTTCTCTTGATCAGAAGGATTATTATAAAACATCATATTTATTAGTTTATTATTTTAGCTTATATTAGTATTAAATATATTATTTGTATAATGTTCCCCAAAAGATTCCATTCATTTTTTTGTTGTCCACCTACCACAGTGTAGTCTTTTTAACCCAAAGGTTGACTGGTAGATAATGCCTTATTGCATTAAATCCGCCCATGTACCACTACTGTACATAAAGTTTAAATAAATAAAATTATCATAATCATCATATCAGCCGAAAGACGTCCACTCCTGGACATAGTTTGGTGGTTTGCCATAATCGCCACGCTTCGAAGGCGGGTTGGCGATCGCAATGTATGGTGTTGAGTTTTACAGAGAACGCTGCTGCCCATTCTCTGGCGAGTCCCTTAGTCGCCTCTTACGACACCCACGGGAAGTGATGGGATGGTATTATTCTTTTACGGCACCATACGGCACCGACCGATCGCACCATACAGCATAGCCGCATAGCCGCACCATACGGCAAAATTATAATTAGAGTTAATTTGAACAACTAAAACCGCGCGGCTTCTAGTTATTTATTGTTTTCTATATACTCATTAATGCTTCGCTCCCGTTGGTCGTAGCGTGATGTTATGTAGCCTATAGCTGTCCACGATAAATGGGCTCCCCAACACTAAAAGATTTTTTTTTTTTTACTATTGATAGACACGCGTTTGACCACTATCTCACCTGTTGGTAAGCGATGATGTGGTCGAAGATGGAGCACGCTTGCCTAGAAGTAACCTATTCACTCTTGATTTAAAAACTCACAGGTTATAGCTATCACGAACAATAACAATTCAATTGGAACAGTTCAGAAGTTCTAGTGATAGCGCGTTCAACCAAACAAACAAACTCTTCAGCTTTTAGTTTTACATAAAGTTTATTGTTACAAAATTTTAATCATCAGCTCACCTCCTACTAGATATGACCTTAACCTAACTGGCTAAATGGAACCTTTTTATATCAACAGTTCCGCAATCTATTTTAGGGTTCCGTACCAAAGGGTAACCAACGGAAACCTATTACTGAGCCTCCGCTGTCCGTCCATCCGTCCGTCCGTCCGTCTGTCAGCGAGCTGTATCTCAAGAACCGTAATAGATAAACAGTTGCAATTTCCACAGATTGTGTATTTCTATTGCTGCTATAACAATAAAAATAAAGTTTATGGCACGGAACCCTTCATGTGCGAGTCCGACTGGCACTTGACCGTTTTTTTTTGAGAAACGGCCTTGATATTGTTTCTTAAAAAAGTTAATTAAGATCTCTCTTCGTGCCGCACTCACCGTTCAGCCAACTATTCGGTAAGGCCACTGAGAATTGGAACAACCATAGATAAGTTCGGGTGGCGAATCGATTAATTGGAAACTTTGTTCCAATTTTTAATCCAATTAGACGCTTTGCTAATTGAGCATGAAATTGGAACAGCTGATAAAAGTTTTGAGCTCACATCTCTCGCTAAAACTGTGGCTGAAATTCGAGTTTGTTGACCATTAGCAAGCTCGATGCCGTGGGCTTATTTTTAGTTTATTTTAACTTTATTTTTTTGTCATTTACGTATCTAAGCAGGTACAGTTTTTAATTCGAAAACATAGTTTAAATTCTTTATTATTCCAACAAGGTGGACCGATGATCTGGTGAGGGTCGTGTGTAGCCGATGGATGCGAGACGCACAGGACCGGTCGTTGTGGCGACACTTGGGGGAGGCCTATGTCCAACAGTGGACGTCTTTCGGCTGATATGATGAAGATGATACTGGAAATAAACCTTCTGTATATTTTTACGCCTTATTCTTAAGATGAATTTACAGGAAACCACCGTTCAAATAAATCAGTCTTCGCGATACCAAAACCCATTCAATTTCACACATCATCTGTTTGATTAGCGTTTCATGTTTTCGTAACGCAATAAGTTACCGTTGATTGATTTATTGATTGATATTAGAATAATACGTGTGTTTTTATAATAATTTGCACGTTCTTCTCCATAGAGATCTACGCTTTGGAACGTGCAAATAGCTTCATCTTTTTGGACCGACCGACCGGTTTATTTGAAATAAATATTTTGAGTTTGAGTAAGTAAATTGTTAAAGAGCTGTGGATTTTGTGAATTAATAAATAAATAAACTTACTTGAAATGATTAAAATCAAGCGTCGTAATATTCCCGCTGCAGAGCGGCAGACAGGAGTCCGGCAGGCCCTTGGAGCGGCAGCAGGGCGTGTGGTCCATGCCGTTGGCGAGGCAGCCGAATGTCACGCCCGCCCACGGCGCGCAGATCATCAGGTCTGTCACCTGCAGCTGAGGGTTACGCAGGGCTCCAGGGGTGATATGCGTTAGTCACTCATGATGTGGAGGAGTTTGGTGATGTGGTGAGTTTGGGTTAGTTGCTGATGATTCAGATGGAATTTTTTGGGCTGGAGTGCAAGTTTAATGACTAAAGACATATGAAATAAGGTTTTTTAGCCTACAGTGTCCCACTACTGGGCAAAGGCCTTTTGCGGCAGCAGGGAGTGTGGACCATGCCGTTGGCGAGGCAGCCGAACGTGATGCCCGCCCTCGGCCTGCAGTCTCGATATAGATAACGATCGCGTAGCGACCAAATTTGGTCTTTAAGTCGTAAGGCCGCCCGTACACAGTAAATTTCAAACGCGATCCACGGATCATACCATTGATTTTGACCGTGGAATGCGTTCGAGATTGACTGTGTTCGGGTGACTTACGAATTCGGTCGCTAGGCGATCGGTAAGTATGTCGAGACTTGCCGCCCGCGGCGCGCACATCATCAGGTCTGTCACCTGCAGCTGAGGGTTTAGGCGGGCTGCGCCAGTCACTCATAGTGTGGGGAGTTGGTGTGTTGTCGTGAGTTGGGGTTAGTTGCTGATGATTCTGACGGAAGTGTTTTAGGTTGAAGTGCATAGGGGTTCGATTTTTTTCTATGGAAGCTGGCATAGTCGCGAGTATAGTCACTAAAGGGCATATAACCATTGCGGCATAGTCCCCCGCCGCCATTTTGATTTTTTTTTCAAAGAGCTCGATCTAACGTGGATAAACGGGTAGAGCAAAATTAAACAAACAAAAAATGCTTACAACGTTTGTGTTAGATCATGAATTTTGAAATAAATTCAAAATAGCCGCACCCGAAGAGTTATGCCACAATGGTTCTATGCCCTTTAGTGACTAAAGTCAAGTCTGTTTACATAAAAAAAATATTTTATTTAATGTGATATTAGATTTAGAGTCAGGGGCAGTTTTGGTTCAATTTTTGTGAAGTTAAAAGTATTAGAAGGCATTATAGTCCCCGTCACGAGATGCTATAAATTTTGTAAACACACATTCAATTGTTTCAAAATGTTTGTTCCATGAATCAGACGCGTTCCAATACCACAAAATATTAGCGCTGTTACGCACTAGCGGTCGGCCGCGGGGGCGGCTGGCCGCTTTTTCAGTTTTATATGCAACCGCTAGTGATTGTACGCACTTAATCGCCATTAAATGACAAGCGATTATAGATTAAACTGGATACGCACGGTTGGCCGCCCTCGCGGCTGACCGCTAGTGCGTAGAAGCGTTTTTTTTTTTTTGACGAAGGCCACTCGCAGTTGCAAACTTGGGATGGTTGCAACTACTTAACCGGACTTGCCTGTGTGGGCCTCAAGTGAATTTAAGGCTCCCAGCCGAGGCTATGCAACTTAACACTAAAACTCCGCTCACTGAGGGCACCCCCTGTGGGGTACGGACCTCGGCTCAGCGGCGTCGTTTTGGGGAGGACAGCAAGGGACTGGCTGGGTCATGTCATAAATGCGTGGAAGCGCTTACACGACAGCGCTTTATATCGATAAAAATATAACCTATCCCAGTGAAATTGCTCGTCAGTTTCGCATTACTCGTATGTTATTTTGAGTTGATTGAATTTGGGATTATTTGTTGTTAATACGTAACTTAGTACAAGTTCTTTGTTTATAAAATTTACAACTTCTCGTGACGGGGACTTTAGATAAGGATTATGGCTTAAAACTGTTGCAAATCTTGTTTTTTAGCAAGAGTATATAGAGCAATATTTTGAGTATTTTGAGCCAGGTGTCAGGGTAATTTTATTTTTCTCGCACGATTATAAGGTGCAATCACTTTTAGGGAAAACGTATAAGGGAACTGGTGTTGATGTCTTAACCACTCGTGTAAACCGTTCTTGCATCATTTGCTACACTCTACAATGTTCAAAAATATTAAAGATCAAGGTTTTCATAAACTAACTGGGGGTACCTACGTGATGACGTGATATAAGACGTGTAACAGAATAAACGCAATACATCTTAAGGGGTCATTGTACTCATCATGACGAACAACTTTTACTAAGGGACCGACACTGAAATCACAAAAAAAATCGACTGCCCCATACAGTGAACGAACAGCAGTTTTATAGGGTTGGTCCCATAGTAAAAGTTATCCATAATGATGAGTACAATGACCCCTTAAAATGCGTTTATTAAGTTACACGTTATATTGATGATCAATGAAACTCATCACCCAAACACAGAGATGTTCGATGACCCCCAACTTACTGCGATCTCGAAGGTCTTGGTGGGGTCGCAGAGCTTGTCGACGCAGCCGTAGTGGTTGACCCCCGCGGAGATGCAGCACCCCCTCACGTCGGGGAGCTTGGGGGCTGCCGCTACTTCCGTTGACTTCATCTTGCCAGGAGTCAGGGTTAGAGACCTAGGAGCAGATGGTTTTGGTAAGGAACAGCTATTAGTTCATGTAGTAACGGTCTGTTTAAGCAGAAGATGTCGTAACAAATCATGGTCGTTGTTTTTGGACGAAAAAAAGGACAGTTAATATTGTGGTCGTCATTTCTCGGGATTTATAAATGTGTCAATACTGTCTCAGGAGTTGTAAAGCCGCGTCCGCTACAATTTTCCCAACCACTACAACTCCTGAAAGCCAGAATCAACAGTGGCGACCACTAGAAAAACGCCGAGCTGAAGCCAGACGAGTCCCGGAGAAAAAATTCAACTGTTTTGGATCCCGCAACGAAATTAATCAGAAAAGTACAGCGACTGTCGGTCTGGTCTGTAAAACTAGAGTACCTACGGGGTACCACGGCGGTGGAATTTGTAAATATGTAAGTACTATGTCCTCTTACTAACGAACTTATTAATTTTACCTCTGCTGGCATTTCTTTGTTGTACCTATAAGAAGTATTTAAGTGTTATTTTGGGAGCATCGTCCTCACATATAATCAATAATTCAAACAAACAAACATTGTAAAGCATCTATTTGAAAAGAGTAACTATGAAGTTTCTTGTCCGTTCTTCTCCATTAGAATTTACCTTTTGCGAATGGACGACTAGAGTAGAGTCACTGTAGTATTTTATTTTCATTTGACGTTCAAAATCTATGTTAAGTCTTAAATGCATAGACAGCTGTGAACCTGTGTTTCGGTCTCTGAAAGTACTCACTTTTCCATGTTTGTAGATATTGGAGGTGGCAATTTTTGTGAAAACAAGTTTAAACTTATTCCCGTCACTCGCTAATAGAAGAGCACGTCCAGGCCCTATGAGATCCCAATACAAAAACTTGTTGGACTCAGGTCTTTATAAAACAGCACTGTTAAGAAAAATTATCATGACAATGGGACCTGTTATTTATAATAAAATACCTCATAGGTTTAAGGAATATTCTGTTCACATTTTTAGATCTAAGGTAACTACACTAGTCGTCGTTAGACCTCACTCCCCACACGATAAGAAGAACACTGTGAAGACTTTTTAAATGATGCAACTTTATAATGAAGTCGGTTAAAAATGACTTTTATAATTACTTAGGACATATTATTGCGAATTTTTAATTTAGACACTTGACATTAAATGAATTTGTTAATGACTGTGATATTTTTTTTTTTACTTTTGTTTGTTTTTTTTAATAATATAATTAATTCTATTTGCATTGTTGACATTTTCTATTTATTTTATTATTCTACCTAACGATTTGCATGCCGTAAGGTAAAATGTAGCTGATCTATGTGTTTGTGTAAGTTATCTTATATTGTACCTACATTTTGAGCAAATAAACATCTGATTCTGATTTTGATTCTTAAAAGTGCCTTTAATGGTCTAGTTGAAATAAATAATTTCACTTTGACTTTGTGACTGCAAATGACAGCATGTGAAACTGACTGTCTATGAGATATCCGTAGAATCGTTGATGAGTACCACTCCCTTATTACAACAATACCCAATCTTGACGTGTTCCACGATAAGCTGCGTATATTTAAAAACAAATTAAAAGTGTAAATACCCTAATTTAGAATGTAAATCGTTGTTTAATCGTTTAATTGCTTGTAAATGTTTTATTGTTATTTTATTTTGTTATATTGACATGTAATAATTGGAAATTTCTATCATAATCATATTTGACATTTCTATGAAATTTTATTTGTCATTTCTGTATTGTGTTGAATGTTTCTATTATAATCATATTTGACATTTCTATGAAATTTTATTTGTCATTTCTGTATTGTGTTGAATGTTTCTATTATAATCATATTTGACATTTCTATGAAATTTTATTTGACATTTCTGTATTGTGTTGAATGTTTCTATTATAATCATATTTGACATTTCTTTAATGGAATGAATATTTCTTTTAAATATTATTTCAAATTTCTATTAAATTGTATTGGACATTTCTATGATATTATATTGGCCATTTATATTATATTCGTCGTAGAACTTTTAAATCAATTTTCATAGTAGTAAATATGTATTTTTTTAAATAATTGTGTTTTATCACCGAGCCGAAAAATTGACAATGTTATGGACGCCGTTATTGTCACGTGCATCAGACCACTTATATAATAATTTTTATAATATTTTTAATGTTATATGTATGTAATGTGGCAGTACTCTTAATCTATACATATAATAAAATCTATACATATAATAAAATCGTAGACTAACCGTGTCTGTACATTGAATATTTTTCCATGAAAATTACACAGAAAACTCAGGAAAAAGGTATAAAACACAAAAATGCAATTTTTGAAATTTTTGTCTGTTTGTCTGTTTGTCTGTTTGTCTGTGCGTTTGTGGGAGCATCACGCATAAACCACAGATTAGATTGCAAATCTAAGTACTTAAAAATATTAAGTGATAACCCGAGTAACATTTAGCGTTTATTTCATCAAAATCGACCCTCAAAATCAAAAGATATTGAATTTTTAAGTTTAGGAAGAAACTTCCTAATGTATTCTGATGAGTCAGAGCGCCATCTATTGAGAAAAAAATAAAATGCACGAAAGCATTCAAAATTGTGTTATCTTCTATACATATAATAAAATCGTAGACTAACCGTGTCTGTACATTGAATATTTTTCCATGAAAATTACACAGAAAACTCAGGAAAAAGGTATAAAACACAAAAATGCAATTTTTGAAATTTTTGTCTGTTTGTCTGTGCGTTTGTGGGAGCATCACGCATAAACTACAGATTGGATTGCAAATCTAAGTACTTAAAAATAGTAAGTAAGTAACATTTAGCGTTTATTTCATCAAAATCGACCCACAAAATCAAAAGATATTTAATTTTTAAGTTTAGGAAGAAACTTCCTAATGTATTCTAATGAGTCAGAGCGCCATCTATTGAGAAAAAAATAAAATGCACGAAAGCATTCAAAATTGTTGTGTTATTCGTGAAACTTTTAATACGTGGCAAAATAAAAGTGACCATTTTTATACCTTTTCGTTATTTATCGTTACAATCGATCCACAAAATCAAAATATATTGTATTTTTAGTTTAGTAAGAAACTTCCTACTGTGTTCTGATCAGTCAGAGCGCCATCTATTGAGGAACCAAAAAATGCATGAAAGCATGAATGTTACACCAAAACACATTCATTGAGTTATTTGTGAAACTTTTAATACGTAGACGTAGCAAAATAAAAGTAAACATTTTAATACCTTATCGTTATTTATCGTTACATACGGGCTTCTTATTTAACGTCTTCTGCTGCCAAATATTTTGTCAATTTACATGGTCGATAGATGACGTTGCACTGATGACGCGTTTTTCTGAATTGCGGTGTTAAGATTTTCCGCTGGAGAATGACCTCACACGATTATTAAACACTGTCGTAGTTCGTAGGAATTTCGGTTTGGCCTCTAGAAGGTCTTAAACGAATAGGGGTCAAAATTGCTTAAATCTCTGAGTTGTGCTGGTTTCGTTTAAAGTGCTTTTATCGTAGAGTCTTAAACTGATTTAGAACTCAGTAGTTTTGTGAAGTACTGGACGGTTCGACTTGCGGATCAGGCCTGTAGGGTTCCGTACCAAAGGTGCTGACAGGACCCTACTTCTAAGGCCTCCGCGATTGATTCCGTTTAGAGCGAAGCAACGAACGGTTCGATTTGCGAAACAAAGCTAATAATAATAAGGTACCGTACCAAAGGTGGTCACGGTGACGGGAGCGATCGATTTTGGTGGGGCTACTCTCTAAGTCCGAAGTCCGTAGTTTCGGGCTTAGTTGCGGACGTATTCTACTCCGTATCACCTACAGACTTACGATTAATCCCGAACCCGAACTAAGAATGAATGACAACACGATTTCACAGTAACTGTCAAATCGAGTTATCATTAGTTCTCTGTGGTTAGGTGATACGGAGTAGATTTTTTTTTTACTATAGATAGGCATACGTTTGACCACTATCTCACCTGATGGTAAGCGATGATGAGTATGAAGATGGAGCACGTTTGCCTAGAAGCAACCTATTCACTTTTGTCTTAAAGACTCCCAGGTTGCCCGCAACTTAGTTTTTAATTCGTGCTAAGTATCAGACGGTTCGATTTGCGAGCCAAGGCAAATTATAGGGTTCCGTGCCAAAGTTGCTAATGGGACCCTATTATTTAAGCCTTCGCGTACGATCTTGATTCGTGCGAACCAAGTCGATTTTTAGGGTTCCGTACCAAGGTTGCTAACGGAACCCTATTTATTAATAAGCCACCGCTGTCCGTCTTCCTTCAGTTTATTAACCGACTTCAAAAAAAGGAGGAGGTTATCAATTCGACTGTATTTCGATGTTTGTCTTTTTATGTTTGTTACCTCATATTAACCGACTGGATGAACCGATTTTCATGATTCTATTTTTATTTGAAAGCTGGTGCTTCCCGTGTGGTCCCATTGCCACCACGTCAGGATCTGATGATGGAAACCCTGAGAAAACGAGGGCAACTCTCGAAAATTGTAGGCACGTATTTGGTAAAAACTTGATATGTGTGTATATCGATACGTGTGTATATCGGGTGATACTACAAAAGAATGAAAGTTTGGATCAGACCTGATGATGGAGACGACAGAGAGTCAAGGGAACTCCACATCGGTATGTAGGAACTACCAAGTGTTTGGGCTTATTTCATTCGTATTGACGAGACCTTTACACCGAAAGCACTTAGTAAGTTTTATTTTCATAACATAACATCACGCCAGTACGCTGTGAATGGGTACGCAGGTACCACTAAAAACTGAAAAATAAAAAACTTTTTTACAAAAAAATGTAACCGACTTCCAAAACAAAACACTACAAAGTATAAAATAACTTTAATTTCGGAAGTCGTTGTCAAAAAGCGAAAAAACTAAAAACACCGACTTCCGAAATTAAAGTTATAAACTTTGTAGTGTTTTGTTTTTTCGTTTTATTTCTGTCTCGCTGATATAAAAATGTCTTCTAGAAAAAGGTCGAATCTTTCACAATATAGCAAAATTCTCAAAGTCGGGTTTGTTCGAACACTATTCTAACTAACTCGAGAACGGCTCGACCGATTTTCATAGTTTTTGTGTTTTATTCGGGACGAAGACTAATTCCTTCGTCCGGAATAGCATAATAAGAATTAAAATACAAAAAAAAAATGAGTATGTAGGTAGGGTAGGTAGGCAGGTAGGTAGGGTAGGTAGGGAAGGTAGGGAGGAAGGTAGGGTAGGTAGGCAGGTAGGTAGGGTAGGTAGGTAAGGTAGGTGAGGTAGGGTAGCTATGGTAGGTTGGTATGGTAGGTAAGTAGGTAGGTAGGGTAGGTAGGTTAGGGTCGGTAGGTAGAGTAGCCAGTTGACGGGAGCGAAGCCGCGCGGGTCAGCTAGTAAATAAATAAATTTCTAACAATGCCTGTACGCCAACCCTAACATACGTCACGTGCGGCCGCAGTAACGTTAAGGGTGTGACTGTACATGAAAATATATGACAAGTTAAAGGGCCTATTCAGACCTAACAGCCTAACAGTCCCCAAGACCCTAAGAGCTATAAGCCCTACAGCCCTAACCTACCATTTATCTAGTACGTGATAAATAAATAGATAGATAAGTTCGGGATGTCTGCACCATGCGACCTAAGGTTACAGACGGATAGTGGGCAGGATTTCCAGGTTCGGGAAGGGTACACTCACTGCCAGGCACGCAGACTCACGAGACTGATCAGAGATGGCTAAAGGTGTCTTGGCCACAGTAAGGCGTAATGAGACAAGAATATCCGGCTCGAAGGACCCCTTAGGTTGCTGGTCTCACCTCAGTCTCCAGTCGCGGCGCATACTCCCGCTTCAAGAGCGAGTCTTTAGTTGGGGCGATTCTGTCCTCTGTATTATGTTTATGTTAGGTTATACGAAATGAGGATCTTGATTTTGGAAGGAAGTAAATTATTCTAACATTCACGTAATTTTACATGATTCAAGAGCGTTTGAATACTGCCTTAGAAAATTATGGATATGTTGTAACAAGTCGTAATGAATCACGCTGAAAAATTTTTGCTAGACGCTGTGAATTCTACTAAAGAAAGTAGCCAAAACAGCACAACACGTAGATAGTATTTATAATACTAATGACAGTGATATCCAAAAATTCTGGGGAAATGATTTTATTCAATATGGAACATATTGCTGTATAGAACGGGCAAATCGTCAAAGGCATGAATTGAAATTATCGTCATTTGTGGAAACCTGAAAATAATCCCGAATACTCGGCATAAAGTGCTTTTGAAAGTGTTTATTTAGCACTTTTTTCGGAAAGCTTTAACAGAAAATAAGCTAACAAGGTACTTTATTTCATACAGATAGCGAAATTATTAAGTTTTATTCTTTATCACTTGAATGTGCGTCCATTTCTGATTTATCTATGTGACAGATATTATATATACGAGTAGTTTCAACTCTTTTTGACATAGTAATTTACTTCTTAATTTTGTCAATAGTAAACCCGAACCAACTTAACATAAATACGGCTCCTAAAAAATGAATTGAACTCACCTGATCGCATAACTCGGCAAACTGGACCCATGAATATTATAAGAAGTCACGGTGATCTCATACATCGTGAAAGGCAGCAAGTCATTCAGGATGAAGTACGTCTTGTTGGGGGCCACCTTGTACGACATGGGCAGCATCACCTTCAGGCTGTCGTTGTTCTTGATGGAGCTCTCCGAGGGGTCGATGAGGTGAGCGTCGAAGGACCTCAGCGTCGTGACGTTGACCACGTACTCTGTCACGGAGTCTGTGTTCTCGATAGGGGCACTCCAGGATATGTTCAGTTGTTTCTCGTTTAGTGGCTCCACTTCTACGTCTTCTGGGGGACTTGGGAGGAGTTCTGTAAAAGAGGTTTTAGGTTAAAATCAATTAAGATTGGTCTTCCCAGTTCAAGTTGTGTGTTTTGTCTTTCAATGTTTTTGTGTAATAGTCAACCGTCGAATCCGACTCGGCTGGGCAGCGTTCGGGAAGTGGCGTGGTATCTTCTTGTCCCACATACCACAGTGTCTCAAGACAAAAGTCTATGATTAGTACGTGTTGCCAGTGATGACATACGGAACTGAAACGTGGTCGCTTACAATGGGCCTCATCAGAAGGCTCAAAGTCACTCAAAGGGCAATGGAGAGGGCAATGCGTGATCAAATCAGGAATGATGATATCCGCAAGAGAACTAAAATTATCGAATAGCCCGAAGGATCGCCAAACTAAAGTGGCAGTGGGCAGGGCGCATTGCTCGCAGAACAGATGGTCGACGGGGCCGAAAAGTTCTGGAGTGGCGACCGCGTACCGGAAGACGTAACGTTGGCGCGGCCGAGACACAAGGTGGACCGATGACCTGGTGAAGGTCGCGGGTAGCCGATGGATGCGAGACGCGCAGGACCGGTCGTTGTGGCGACGGTTGAGGGAGGCCTATGTCCAGCAGTGGACGTCTTTCGGCTGATATGATGATGATGATGTGTATTAGTCGGCGATGCTTAGCTTTTAGTCTTCGATTGTTCCAAAAAGAGGGTGTATAGGCCTCCTTTGTAACTATCTTGTCTCGTCGCAAATAAATTATTATACTCAGCCGGTCGATTCTGTAAACCTCTTACCGTGAAAACTCAGGTAAAGTTAGCGCGAAGTACTCGTAAGCTGTCACTCCGTTTTGATTACATGGATTGGCAGCTCACTTCGTGATCACTTCACCCAAGCCTTCACTGCAAAATGTTTACAGAATCGCACTGCTGGTGTACTCGTCAGCAGCAGTCTTCTTTTCTAGCCATTCTCCTAAACAATGCAGGCTAGCATCTTCTCCATAACATAAGAAGCGCACGCGTTGTGTGTCTTGATACTGTCGGTGACTGGAGTTAACACTCCCCTGCATACGTCATGGCAGATGTTTTAACTTCTACTATCGGTACAGGGGAGGGGAGTGTCAGAATCTTACTGACTAAAGCCACCACTGTTCTTTCAAATGTCTTTTGCGTTCCAGAGCCGCGGTAACTCTTTCGAACAATTTCGCAGCCCTGCCAGGGTAAGAAGTACAACTTACCAATCCCTTCAACAATGCAGGCTAGTGTCTTCTTCATATAAGAAGCGTACGAGTAGTGTGTCTTGATGTTGTCGGTGACCGGAGTGAACTCTCCTCACATGTATGTTATGTCTTGGTACTTATTCTACGTCTATTACTTACCAATTCCTTCAACAATGCAGGCTAGTGTCTTCTCCATATACGAAGCGCACGAGTAGTGTGTCTTGATGTTGTCGGTGACTGGAGTGAATTCTCCTCTGCACACATCCTGGCAGATGTCTGGCACCCTCTCTTGGACGCAGCAGGGGACGTGGTTGCGGCCGTCTGCCATGCACCTGGTGGATAGATGGGGTTGGTGAAGAGTTTGTAGACTATCAGGTTAAGGATTTGTAGTAAGAATGGTTAGATGTGGTTTTTATTCCGTGGTAGCAGAAATGATTCTATTTAGAATGTTAGTTAGATTATTAAAAACATATTGATCATCTAAATGAAAGACCATTTTACACTGATTCCAAACGTCTTTTAGAATGGGCACAGCAAAGGAGTGTAACTCTCTGCCTGCATCTGTGTTTCCAAACGCTTACAACCCTAATCTCTTCAAAGTTGAGAGTGAACAGGCACCTTCTGGGTAATTCTCCATTGTAGACTTTGTCTCTGTAATATCTGACCTAGACTAGAGTCAAGAGCAAACCCATTTCAAATATAAAGTAAAAAAGGACTAAAGAGACTTTTTTTAGGAATCGACCCTATTGGATGTTAAATATAAACGGTGGCCCTTTTGCAGGTAGGTACGCGTAAGAATCGGCCTTGGAACACAAAGATGGAGAAACATGGGCGGATTTCCAATCCCAGAAAAAAGGTACCTACTCGTTAGTATGGACAGCATAACTTTAGATTTGAAAAGTTATTTGTTTGACTAACCAATTAATCGTAAGAGATTATCGTAAAGAATTAAACGAAAGAGGTTACTAGAAAATTGTTAAATTTTGCAGGCATAAAAAGAAAATACTTCATAAAATTAACTTCGTTACATTAATTGAATAATGTGATCAAGTTTGGCCAGTAAAATTGAGTCTATTAGAGCGTAATTTTCCTGTTCCGTTAGTTGATAGAAAAGTCACATTTTATTAGACCCTTGTTAACTGATGGCGGGCGTTTGAAGTTCGTAACATCGATCTATCTTACTAAAAATATGGTGATTGATTACTGACGTTAAGGCCTTAACCAAAGGTCTTGGGCATTTCATTTACGAAACTTGAAAATATTTTTCCCACTTTTTTTTTTGGTAATCCTACCGTACAACCTTACGTATAGTCAGAAACCAGTAAATCTGACTCCAGTCTTGCCAAGAAGTACCGTGTTACCCAGTAAATGGGTTGTGGAGGTCTGGTAGGCAACCGCTCCACGTAAAATACTGGTATTCAGCTGAAACCGGTTTGACTGGTAGCCGACCCCAATATAGTTGGGAAAAAGCTAGGCAGATGATGATGAATCCTGCCGTACAACTCAACCCAAATACTGCAACTCAAGAGAGCCGGAATCAACAGAACCATCAGTTCCTTTTATGTGTTATGAATATCGTGTTTGAATTCCCCGCTGGAGGCGATAGTGTAGCGTGAGATTTCACTGTTGGTTGGCTATTGATGCGAGTTTATTCACTTATTAATTTGAAAAAAAGCAACTTTTTTTTTAAAATCTCTATGAAATGGCAAAAACCAGATATCGAATTCAGCAGAAACTATTCCTTTAAAAGTTTTAATCAAGTTATAAATTAACAATAATAATAACTAAAATTAACAAATACACTAAACTAACAACAAACTAAAATTCTTATTTATTTTTATTGTTTTATTTTCCTTCTAACTTTGTTCACATGCGCGTAATAACAACTTGCTACGATTAAGAACCTTACCTACTCGACAGTGGCGCCAACTGGTGAGTACAAAAACGGTAGCCCTCATTGTGATGAGTGCTGCGCCGTTTAGTATCGTTAATTTTCACATCTTGTTCATTTTGAATTTGCTTAGCTATACTTTCTTACTGTGGACAAAAGCCTCCCTATAGATGTCCCAGGTAATTTCTGGGCCACTTCAAATTAACCCATTCTATTTGGGCCATTTCAACTGGCAGCCTTTGGGGAAAACTAAGGGTAAACCCACAGGTTGTTATGTGTGTTACTTTCGATTCCATTAAATTTAGGCGGAGAGCAGAAGAGCGGAGATATATTTACCAATGGAATTGCATAAAATATTCGCTCCGCTTCAGTCGACAGGGATTTGCGAACTAGTTTAAAAATTCATACATAACCGGGAAACAGCAAGGCAGCTAAGCAGGGAAGCAGAGCGGAGATACGGAGCGGGAGAGCGGAGCAGAAAATAGAGCCCGGAGTTTAGAAAAAAACTGGCCAAGTGCGAGTCAGACTCGCGTGCCCTTTGCACGCGAGTCTTTCTTAGTCCCGAACGAATTTTTTGTTATTTTAACATTATCGACTTCTTATAGGTTTTCCTATAATCTATAGATAAAGATCTATTATCTTCATTTTTTCAAAATTTTAGGCTCCGTAGTTTCGGAAATAAGGGGGGATGGTCATTTTTCGTCTAATTTCTTGAATAACTTCAAAACCATTTATTAACCTTTTTTTATTTTCTAGTTTGACCCCTAAAAGTGACCCCCATACTAAAAAAATAATAATTTTCGTAACGCGTTCATGTTTGGATCACAGAAGTCCATATGGTCCAGGTCCAGTGGATCCGGAGAAAACTGGCTGTGACAGACGGACAGACCGACAGACACCCGAGTGATCCTATAGGGGTTCCGTTTTTTGTTCGGAAACCTAAAAACTACGCTCTTAGCGACCTCGCTCTTCATTAACGGACAGACACAGTCCGCAACTCCTCCTCCGCTAAGCTACCTCGCTCCGCGTCAATGGACTTACTTGACAATAGCAGGGAAGTCAGGCTGGCAAGTCTCGGGGTCCTGCCCCGTTCCCTCCAGGATGGTCTGAATGCTGCAGAAGCCGAGGCAGCCCTTCGACACGTTGGCGGAGATACAGCAGTCCGTGTAGTTGTGCGACAAAGCCACCGAGGATAACGTGGGGATGTTGGACGAGTAGCTGTCTGTCACGTTCTGGTTCTCTGGTGGTGTTAAGCCGCGGGATATTACTGGAAGAGAATGGGGTGGTCAGAGTCATGGCTTTACTTGGTGACGACATGCTTAAAGCTATGATTTTTTTCTTATAGTTGTCAAAAATTAAAAGGCCCGTTTGACAGCAGGATACAACATTGCTTTACTAGTAAGTATGAAACAGACATAAAAATGAATCTCTTTCGCACTTAGTGGTAAAGCAATCTTCTATCCCTCTCTTCTCAGCTGTCAAATCAGACTTCTTAGATATTGGTGACTTTAGTAGCTGGTCTTATCCCACAGAAAGTCTGAAAGAAATTAGATGAGGAATAAAGTTTAACAAGCAATTTAGGCATTTCCTTTTAGTTCTTCAAGAGGAAATGCCTAAATTACTTGCTTAACTTTTATTATTATATTCGATGTAGAGCTCCCTGTTTTGAATACCACACACGCTAAATATGCGCAAGTTGCTTTCAGGCATTAATCGCATATTTGATGCCTATTGGTTACTTTTCTTGTAGACAAACCTTTAACAGACGGCCAAGTCCTGTAATTTTAAAGAACGTTCGCTTTCGCATCGCAGACGCAATCTGTCAAAATGTTGGAAAATTAGAGTTGATTTTGGCAGATAGCGACTGAGGAATTAAACGGCACTTTTAAGCGTCATCATTTACATTAAAAATAATGTAGTGACTCTACTGTCCATTCGGAAAGGTAGATTCTTATGGAGAAGAACGGACAAGAAACTCCATAGTTACTTTTTTCAAATAAATGTTTTACAATATGCTCTGTTACAAATTTTTTGTTAACATATGTGAAGATCATGCACCTAGAGTATGCAGAGGTTGACTTATTCAATTTCTAAGTAAGTACATGGTACCCACATATTTACAAACCTCTGTTCTGTCTCAAATATTTTTTGTTATTAAAATAATGCTTCTACCTATTAAGTCACATAATTTCCACAGAAATAACATAAAAAGCCATAGAATGTATACAAACCTGTAAGTTTATGGAAGCTCCTGACAGGAGGCTCTGTGTTGAGCTCACACATGTACAGTCCCGCGTCTGATGCCTTCACAGACTTGATGACCAGCGCCCACACGTCGCCACCCTTCGCGATACCAGGGCCGGGCAGGGGCTCGTCAGCTAAGGAGAGAAGATGCATCAGTATTTAATATTACAGCTATATCTACAAACGGGTAGGATCTTGTAGTGTAGTAGACCATACAAGTCTCCTATGATGCATGTATTTCCAGAGAGGAGTGGGCAGAGACATAATGTAGGTCTTAGAACTGAAACCACGAGATATTTTGGTAGAAGACGAAATGTGTAACTTTCCAAATCTATCATCTTCATCTTATCGTGTGGACAATAAGGTCTAACGACCCTACACACCCTAATATAAGAGTTTCTAAACTGCCTCAAGGGCCTCTGACATGGTTTATTTGACGACCGTCATTTGGCGGTCGGGACCACCGGCTTATACTTGCCTTCCGAAGCACGGAATCATCTTTCTATCAGACAATCAGGTGATTCAAGCCTGAAATGTCTTAGGCAAACTGGAAACAACTTCACAATGTATGCTTCCCGTGGGAATCGAACCCACGACCACTGGTTTACCAATCTATCATGTTTTACCAATCTAGAATGTTTATCGCTGATAGAGGTGTTTAGTCTGGACACTGGGATTAGTAACATTTTAAGGACTCATTTTACAAGAAATTAGGACATAAGAATGATTACACAGTTCCTTGAAGGGTATTTTAACCTTTAAACATACGTAAATCTTCGTCGACTGTATCTTGCTGAAGCCATTATAATTGCAAATTCACGTCGCTTCGTTACACGTAAATAATGTATTTGGTGCAAGGTCGAACACAGCTAGCTATTTAGGTTTTAAACTTTTAATGAGGACTGTTGAGTTAGGTGCTTTAAGGTCAATGTTAAAATGTTCTGAGGCGCTTTTTTAACATCGCCACCATTTAAGTAAATTATTCGCGGTTTTGACATTGATACCATTTGCTAGAGAATTTCTTCCATTTGCTAGTGACCCTGACGCCTCCAGTGATCAACAGCTGCAGATCCTCCAGAGCACTGGCCGGCCCTTAGTTCCGACGACCACGCAGATAAGGAGAGCATCCTCCCTACTCCTCACAGCGACTCCTCCGACTGCAGGCGTCCTTATTCTCGAAGGTGTTGAGGGAATCAAAGCTAATACTCACACTCATCATGCAGCAAATCGATTCTGTCAGCCCTGGTGACCCTGACTCCTCCAGCGGTTAACAGCTGCAGGTCCTTCGCCCTCCTCCAGAGTACTGGCCATTCCTTAGCCCCGAGGACCACGCAGGTGAGGAGAGCATCCTCTCCACTCCTCACAGCAATTCCTCCAACTGCTAGCGTCCTTATTCTCGAGGATACAGAACCCCTAAGTCAATACTCATAGTCATCATGAAGTACATCGACTCTGTCATCCCTGGTGACCCTGACTCCTCCAGCGGTTAACAGCTGCAGGTCCTTCGTCCTCCTCCAGAGCACGGGACTTTCTTTAGCACTGAGGACCACGCAGGTGAAGAGAACATCCTTCCCTACTCCTAACAGCAATTCCTCCAACTGCTGGCGTCCTTATTCTCGACGATGCAGAACCCCTAAGTCAATACTCACAGTCATCATGCAGTACATCGACCCTGTCATCCCTGGTGACCCTGACGCCACTAGCGCTCAACAGCTGCAGGTCCTTCGCTCTGCTCCAGAGCACGGGCCTTTCCTTAGCACCGAGGACCACGCAGGTGGAGAGAGCATCCTTCCCACTCCTAACAGCAATTCCTCCTGCTGGCGTCCTTATTGTCGAGAATACGGAACCCCTAAGTCAATACTCACAGTCATCATGAAGCACATCGACTCTGTCATCCCTGGTGACCCTGACTCCTCCAGCGGTCAACAGCTGCAGGTCCTTTGCCCTCCTCCAGAGTACGGGCCGTCCCTTAGCGCCGAGGACCACGCAGGTGAGGAGAGCATCCTCCCCACTCCTCACAGCAACCCCTCCGACTGCTGGTGTCCTCATGTAGGCCTTTTGTTCTGGTTCTGTCTCTTCTTGTGAGCTACCCGTTGAGGTGCTTGCACTTTCCACTGATTCATTTCTTAGTTCTGCGGACAAAGATAAAGTTGGATTAGTTCGGGTTTTAGAATTTTTAAGTTAGAAGTCTGTTTTCTGGTAGCTACAACCTGGGTCTTTAAGTCAAGAGTGAATAAGTTACTTCTAGGTAAAAATATTCGTCACTGATCAAGCAGGTCTGCGGTTTGTGTAAAAAATTATGTTTTTTGTCCGAAAATGTGCCTACAGAAATGAATAGACCAAGGTGAGATAGTGGGCGAACGCGAATGTACCAAAAATAAAAAATAAAGTTTTTTTTTGTGATGGGTTTGCTCTTGACTCTAGTCTAGGTCAGAGATGACAGAGACAAAGTCTACGATGGAACGAGAAGGTGTAGTCATAGGAAGTTCCTCATAATCAGATATTAAGTAAATAATTTATTGATGATGTTTCATATACAAAACTAAATTCCTACTTTTACATAAAATTGATGGCCTTTCTCAAAAATATATATATTCGCACAAAAATACAGCACTCCTCACAGGTTCCAAAGATTTCTAACAAAAATACAAAAACGATAATTACAACACGGTGGACATCTCACCCACGCCTACAAAACGTTTTGGGAACACATTCATAGTGCGTACAGCTAAGGAGTGGAATTCCCTGCCAGAGTCTGTGTTTCCTGATAGCTACAACCTGGGAGTCTTTAAGTCTTTGACTTAAAGTCAAAAGTGAATAGGTTACTTCTAGGCAAGCGTGCTCCATCTTCGACCACATCATCGCTTACCACCAGGCGAGATAGTGGTGAAACGCGTGCCTATAAATAGTAAAAAACAAATACAAAATCAAATTTAGAACAACTTCAATAACTCGACAAAACCGCCACACAATCAGTCGACCGCGAAACCACATTTAAATATTCAAAAGCAAAGATCAAACCTCAATCATTACAAAGAGGGTACTATTAAAACAACCATTCGAAACGTTCCTAAGTACTGAACTACACTGTCATACCCCAAAAGCCCTTTGAAGGATTTAAAACGCAATTCGGACTTCACCGCTCCACCTCCTATAAAAAGGTCATCTATTCTCTATACTTCAGTTGGGCGTCTCTACGCGAATATAAATGTCAAAAGAGAGGCTCGGGGTTCGGTCCCAGTGGTAGCGGTAAGCTGATTAGTTTGTGAAATAAGTAGTTGTGGTTTAGTATATTTTTAATTATGGTGGGAAAAGGGTTGTAAAGCTTGGCCATGATTCGTTTGATCTTTGCATAGTGGTGAGTCAGATGTAATCCTTTCCCCATTGATCATTGTCAAGAAAGGCATGGAGTTGTTGGTCAATCACGATAAAAGCGTCCATTTAGAAAATTACATGCTATATTATAGGCCAGTTCAGTTATAATTTTATAAGTAGTTTGTACCAATTGTGTGTGACATATAAATATCTGTATCGTATTTATTATTGTTTCGAAAATTCCATTTTATGTAGAAAACTTCAGGGAAATGTAACTAGTAATGTAACTATGGATTTTTGTCGAACATATAAAGCATATCTAATATATAAAAATCTCGTGTCACGGTGTTTGTTATCGAACTCCTCCGAGACGGGTCGACCGATTTTCATGAAATTTTGTGTGTATATTCGGTAGGTATGAGAATAAGTGGTAGGGTATTTTTTTTGTATGGCGAAATAACGTTTGCCGAGTCAGCTAGTAAAATATAATCAATGGCGTAACTATAGGGTGGCAGGGCTGGCAAAATGCCAGGGGCCCCCGGCCCGACAGGGCTTCGGACCGAGGGGCCGCGATCTCAAAGTAACCTAACATTTACAATATAATTTAGTAACAATTATAAGTTGTATATACCTCTAAGTACTTAAAATCATATAAACATGTAATACCTATGCTATTGAAAATTATATTTATTATATAATGTGTAATAGAGTAAACGCAATACCTGAAAAGGGATCATTATATTCATCTTTATGAACAGCTTTTATTATAGGACCAACACTGAAATAACTCGACAAAACGTATTGAACACCTTAATTTTTTTGCAATTTCGTGCTTGGTCCCACCCGTTGTATATTTAACTAAAATGGACACAATATTAGTAATAAGTACTGTTGGGTTTCTACTTCAGTGATTTATTAAAATTAAATTACAATGTTAAGATTTTTACTGGGGCCCCATCCAATGAATTTGCCACGGGCCTCAGATGGTATAGTTCCACCACTCAATATAATATTCCATTGTAACGTAGCGTAGCTGTAATACCTATTTAAAATAAAACATTTTATGAATATAACATAACAAGCGATTGTATGGCTTATGTATATCGAAATAAATTAATCATTCACGTTATCGTTCATATTGTTATGGTAAAGCTTAATTTAAAACAAACTATAGTCATCAACATGTTTTAAAAATAGCTTCCTGCTTATTTTAATCCGCGGATGTAGGTACCAAGTACCGATAATGCGATCGTATCAACTAAAATGTATACTGTGTTAATACTAGCTACATCTATAAACGATCGTAACCTCTCTATAGAATAGAATAGGATACTTTATATATGAGTTACAGAAAAGATAGAAGGAGAAAAATCAATCAGTCGTGAACTCCAGTAAGTTGATCTAAATTCACAAAGACTCAAAAGTCTGTGAAACTCTCAGTAGCCTATCTCCTGTCAGTGAGATCACGATCTTATTAGTTTGCTTATGTTTCAGTTGACTTTTACAATAACTTGCTAGAAAATGTTAGGAAACGTTTAAGTCTTTTTGAAGTTTTGTGAAAATAATTAGAAGTGGCTAGGTTGACCTGAGTTTCATGTTCGGCGAGTTCTGAAAAACTCTTAGATAGCTCAAGTGGTGGTTTTTTGTAAATTAAAATGTCAGTATCTTTTTCATGATTGTTTAAGGTTAATTAAAATCATTATGTTTCCCTTATTCCTGCTAAGGTTTAACCATAAATGTGAGTAGAAAATAAATTCAAAATATACTATCGAGCTTCTTCTAAAGTTGGATTTTCGAAATACGATAAGTTATTTCAAACCCATTAAGAACAAAACCCGCCAACACCGCGACCATACCCGCCTCCTCATTTAGATTCATCTCGGGCCAGTCACGTTCGACCGGGCCCCGGATAAAGAAATCAACGCAAATTGGCCGTACACACGCTTCAATTTACCGCACATCTTACCAGAACGAAACAATCTGTATGATAACTAGTCTGGAGTGGCTTTAGCGCAGAAATTGGGAAGAGAACGTCCATATCTATGTTTTGAAGGTAGGCAGGTAAGTTCGCAGGTGGGTGAGGTCGGAATAAAATCATATTTTGTATACGATGTGGGTGGATTATGATGATGAGGGGAGTTTTGAAGGTTTATGTTTATGCAGGTACCTGTCAAGGCTAACAATAAGGGGAAAGGTGCTGTGAGGTGTATGTACTTCTCCAGGATCGAACCTAGTATATCGTATTATGTCGTATCGTGTAGAGAAGCCTGTAATGAAATATTTGTTGTGTAAAAATCGGCCAAATACGAGCCGGACGCTTGCGAGTTATCTAAGTAAGGGAGCCCCTTTAATTTCGTTTTTATTATTTGATGTTATAGCGGCAATTGAAATACACACTCTGTGAAAGTTACAACTGTCTACCTATTACGGTTCTTGAGATACAGCCCGCTGACAGACAGACACGGACGAACGGACGGACGGACAGCGGAGCCTTATTAAGGCTGCTCTCTCGAGAAATGCTTAAAAACAGCGAGCAGATGAAGCAACTTTTGGCATTTACTGAGAAATTACATCTGAAAAAAAATAGGTAGTAATCTACATGATATGATACGTAATTTGGTTTAGCCAGAATTTATGTACCGGTATCACATAATAAGAAAAAAATGACCAAATTACCTCAAAATCTTTGAGATGAAACCGTTTTACTCCTTCATTTTTTAACAAAGTCTAAAAAAATATCTACTGCTTTGCAATACAAACGAAAATAATTTGGCTTTGTTGCTTTTTTAAAATGTGTTATTTTTTTATAATAAATTAAAAATGCGGGTAGCGGAGTGGCGCGTAGAGGAGTAGTTAGCTCCGTTTATATGCACAAGGTATTGGCATGTATACAAGCCTTAATAGGATTACGTAGGTTACCCTTTGGTTACGGAACCCTGAAAACCGCCTGTCAGCCAACGGGACTGTCAGTCTAAACATAAACTCGACTTCATCTTTTATTTATATGAATAACTTTGTACCTATTTATTTTCCAATAAGGCCGGTTGGCCATGACTGCAGTTCATACCTACTGAAAGAAGTATTAGAAGTTGCTAGTTCCTTCCAAAGATCATGTTCCAAACCGGGTTGTTATGATTTAAATCACGATTAAAATCAAATGATTTTTTTTTAATCACTTGATTAAAATCATTTCTCTAATTTTATCTCCTTTGCTTCTACCCGCGTGTATATGCGCCATCTATTACGATGCACTGTAAACGGTCAAACACACGTGCAAATGCTATCTTCCGCGGGGGTGGAGCGAGTGTTTTTCACTTTCAATTTAGCGCATAGTAAATTAAGAAACACTGGGTACAGAAAAACCTGCCAAGTTGGTGTTTCTGATCAAAAATCTAAATAAATAAAACAAGATTAGATAGAAAAAGGTCAATATATAAATAACAAAACTGGTTAATTTCGTCTTATTTTATTTTATTATACCCAAAAAAACAGATTTAAATAAAAAAATCAGATTTAAATCAAAAGAACCGGATATTTTTGGTTTTTTCAAAAAATCTTGATTTTTATCAACCCTGATTCCAAACCTTGAAAGTTCTTTGTAGGCTCGCTATAAAAAAAGTTTATCTATTTTATATTTAGTTACTTTTTTATTAAACACTCTTTCCTTTTTTTTAAGGATTAGAAATCATCAAATGACTCCACCTGCTCTGTGTGGAGCCGAAAGGAGTGTCAGACTCTTACTGGCTAAAATCCATCCGTGTTCCTCCTAATGCTCTTTGCGTTCCAGGTTCGCGGTGACTCTTTCGAAAAAATTCCGTTAACCTGGCAGAAACACCCCGCCCAAGGATGAATGTTTGTTTTCACGATGTAATCCAAATCGTGTCAAAAGCTATTTCTTTTAAACGTATATACAAAGAAATAAACTTACATAGTAGTGCAACACATAGTCGCTCGCAGAGATTTCATTAACGATTAATAAAAAGTACACTGAAATTAAAAATCTCAGCGGTATTGCTGTACAGAACAGTTCTGCAGCAGTTTGTAATTTATGCTAATGGGTGGGCGAAGAATGGAAACGTATGCTTTTTGAAGTTTCAGCTGGCATTTCATTTACTTGCGCGTTGGGTTGTGTTATGTTAAGTTTTACATTCGGTAGGCAGCCTATTTATGGAGCAGATTATATGAAAACACTAGCTGACTCGGCAAATGTTGTCTTGCCAAACAAAAAAAAACCCTACAACCTATTCTCATACCTACCGAATATCCACACAATTTTATAAAGATCGGTCGAGCCGTTTCGGAGGAGTTCGGTAACAAACACCGTGACACGAGCTTTTATATTTAGATACAATACGATGCATGGAAAGATAGCATTGTACCTAGGTATGCTAATGTTTGTGTCTGGGCCCTTCAAAGGAGACGGAGATAATGAAGGAGTGGAATTCCCTTCCAAAGTCTGTGTTTCCTGATAGCTATAACCTGGGAGTCTTTAAGTCAAGAGTGAACAGGTTTCTGCTAGGCAAGCGTGCTCTATCTTCGACACAAGCACACAAGCCTATCAATAGTAAAAAAAAAAGAAAAGTAATATCATGACAACCGGCACAGCTGCGATTTTGCAAAAAGGCATTTGAAGTGTTTGAGCTCTTAAGCTCTATATTCTAGAGCTTTAGAGGGGACTCTAGTCGGTAACTCTTGGGCCTTTCTTCATACAAAGGCATTCCGCTATTTTCTTCGTGGATAATGCTGCTAGAACAATGTTTTTTCTTCCAAAAAATCTAGATCGAATTAATACGTGCCTCTATCATTTTCTGTTTTCCAAAACATAATTACTTAAAGAATTATGACAATCCAGAAACCCGAAAAAACAGCTCATTTTGACCGCCATGTTCAGACGACTATCAGACAAATTTGATAAGTGTTTAACAAAATAAAAAATAATAGAAGCATAGTTATAGTCTTCCTCTGAGTTTTGATATATAGTTTTTATAGATCAGTCCAGTTTTGAAGAAGAAAACAGCGGAATACAAGACGTCTTTGGTCAAGGTTTTTATAGGACAAATGAGCCTGAACTGCAGTTGTCGCTTTCGCACTTTACTTTATAGGGCGCAGCGCGACGGCATCGGCAATAGTTTCTTCAAATACCTATTTTTCAAATTCCTCGGGACTAGAGTCCCCTCAAAAATTTCAATTTTTACACCTCTTTTTCCTTTGTAGTGTCAATGTTCTAGAGTCTAGAACATAGACACGACAAAGGACAAAGAGTTTTCACAGAACCTTATTATTTCTATCACTCAACATTATTTTTACATATTTTCTTTTCCGATAACAATTTTAGCCACGGTTACAAAAAGTCAATTCGACAATTTTTGTTGACTGACATAGTACTGAAGGCCTAGCACGAATATTTTTGACGTATAGTAACGTAACGTAAAATTTTACCATAGCTATAATACTCGCTTCACATTTAATATTTATTTGAATTAGATACTATATTCATATTAATGTATGATATAAATTGTGTATGTCGCATAAAATGAAACCAAGATACTATGGGGTTGTAGTTGTTTGTATTCAAAATTCACTTACGTTAACGTTACTATACGTCAAAATGTTCGTGCTAGGTCCTCTGCTCATTTGCGTGTTCAATTCTGAATTTTCCTAGGTATACATGTGAAACAGGCATTATTATTGGTGCACTTAGGTATACAAGAAGTAAAAATACTTTACGGACCAAGCAGCTCATGTATTTTCACCACTTTTACTGTCAAACCGACTGCCAGTGTTCCCATAGGTGCAGATACGCATTGATGTTTCTTTGGTTATTTTTCCTCGTATTTGCTACCAAACTAAAAGTCGTTTAAATATTCATAGTTCGTTCACCCCGCTCCCCACTACATAGTATGTATGTAACCTGTGATTATGTGCAGTGCGCTAAGAAATTGCACGTACAATGCCGTCGCAAAGTGAAGTGTGGTACAATGACGTCACGGCAAGCACTTTCCGCGCTCGCTAAGGCGTATGATGGGTGACATAGAGGTGTGACGATCTGGAGGATACGCCACCTCTTTTTTTCTTCGCTTACCTCTTCTATAGCACGCAAATGATTTTAATAGAATAAACAATTAATGAGGAAGGTTTCTGCATTTAATACTAGCTGACTCGCGCAAATTCGTCTGCGTCACATTTTTCATTACAATTCCGCTCCTATTGGTCGTAGCGTAATGCCTTCCGCGATAAATAGGCTAACACTAAAATATTTTTTTCAATTCGTACCAGAGTAGTTCCTGAGACTAGCGCGTTCAACTGAACAAACAAACTCTTCAGCTTTGTGTTTTTAGTACAGATGAAACCAGAGCGAGTCGCTAGTAATCTATAAATCTTCGTTAGTATTATAATAATATAGTTCCTAACGCCTTATTTACCAATTGGAGCATTTTTAGCGTAATGTTGCAAGGAGTTACAGTTATAGTTTTTCCAGGTAAACTAGTTTAGTTTTATAGCAAAATTTTAACTGATGGTTTTAATATTAAACGTGGCTTGGAAACATGCAAATTTATAACTTGCTAGCTACTAGCTCAGGTGTGACTGAATCCTTGGTCATTTAAACTGCAAAAATAAATGCTTTGCGTTTGAGTTTGACTAAAACTAAAATTATTTAGATTACATATTAGATAGATTCAAGATAAAAAAAAACAATTTACATAAAATTCTTCCGTTACTGACAGACAACGCATAGTCGAAAAAAAACGAAAAGTTGAAATTTGGCTTGGAGAGTGTAGGGGAGCACTGAGAGAGAATTTTCCGAAATTCTTACGGGAACGGGAAAAAAACGGGATATTTAATTTAATTTATCTTTATTTCAGACAAAATTCCATATGTTACAAACACAGCGTTAGTATAGTTGCCTATACTAGTAGTATTATAAAGAAGAAAGATTTGTTTGTTTGTTTGAATTGAATAGGCTCCGAAACTTCTGGACCGGTTTGAAAAATTCTTTTAGCATTGGATAACTACATTATCAGGGAGTAACATAGGCTATATATTATCCCCTTACTCCCACGGGAACGGGAACTACGCGGGTGAAACCGCGTGACGTCCACTTGTTAGTAATATACACAAAAATAAAAATAACAAGGTAACTAAACTAAGTATACAAAAACTAAATTCCATTTCCTATTTCTGTGCAGGTGTACACTTGCCCAGTGTACAGTAAAATGACTGTTTATTTTTTATATGCGCGTACAAAGTCGCGTGCAAAAGCTGGTTGTAAAAATTTAATCAATCTACCTAGATTCTTTCTAATCTCAACTACACATGTTGTGATCGGCTTTTAGTACAACCGGATGATTTACAAAATAAAACATATAAAGTTGCATGCTCAAATTCTACAAACTTCGTCAAACTTTGCACCCGTATGTCACAAGGACCTTACTGCACCTGAAACCCTGCTTACTACCACACACATATGTAATGTTACGGCACTTGTAGTCACGAGTCCTTCAGGGTATGAAGAGTCCTTGCTTTACATCCTGCCTGCTTTAACATTTGTTGCAAGGACTATGTATTTTTAATGACTGTTTTTTATTTTTAAGGATTATATTTTTAGATCGAGGAGCTCGTGGCTAAAGAATAACATGCGCACGGGTCGATTTTCAAGGTTAAGCAATGCTTGCCAAAGTTGGCTCTGGATGGGTGACCATTTTAATATACCGAATTTCTTCCGTGTCTCGGAAAGCATGCAGTTGGTCACGGCTGTCATTTGTAGATCTTTGGCCGTCGTTACGGATTGTCAGGAGCCATTAAATCTGACTCCAGTCTTGCCAAGAACTACCATGTTACCTAGTTGATGGGTTGTGGAGGTCTGGTAGGTAGCCGCTCCACGTAAAATACTGGTATTCAGCTTAGTCCGGTTTGACTGGAAGCCGACCTCAATCGGGAAAAGGCTAGGTAGATAATGATTTTTAGCTTTGGATGAACAATAATGGCTAATTCACAGGCGAGTTGCCTGAAAAAATAATTTTTTGTGAGAAGGTATGTATTGCGTTGTGTTTTTAGGGTTCCGAACAAAAAACGGAACCTTTATAGGATCACTCGGGTGTCTGTATGTCTGTCTGTCCGTCTGTCTCAGCCAGTTTTCTCTGGATCCACTGAACCGATTCTGTTGAAATTTGGTACACACGATTTTCATAATTTTAAAATAAATAGTTTTGAAGTTATCCAAGAAATTATACGAAAAATAACCATTGCCCCTTATCTCCGAATTTTTGAAAAAAAATGGAGATAATAGATCTTTACCTATAGATTATAGAAAAATCTATAGGAAGTCTATAGTTTTAAAATAACATGTTAAAACAAATGAAATTCGTTCAGAATACTTTGCACGCGAGTCCGACTCGCACTTGGTCAGTTTTTTTCTTTATGTTGCCTGTGATCATCAAAAAATATCTGGGGGCACAGCAGTGACCCGCCAAGTCGAGCAAAAAAGCGGCACGGCCATACCATGCTTTTCTCGAAGCAGTTCAGGCCATTTTCGAACCCCTGTGATTGTACTTACAGCAATTTTTTGCTTTTTTATCTTTGCAAATCAATAAAAATTGACTAAGATAAAACGCAATCAGTTCGGGAGTACTTAACAAGCACGCTTGTTTTTTTTTTTATTGATGGGAAATCATCAAATGACTCCTCCCGCTCTGGGTGAAGCAGAAGGGAGTGTCAGACTCTTACTGACTAAAACCCATCCGTGTTCCTCCTAATGCCCTTTGTGTTCCAGGGCCGCGGCGACTCTCTCGAACAAATCCCGCAACCCCGGCAGGCACTGGCCCTAGCGGGCCCCGTCCTTTATGCTGACAGCTCCTTGAGGCGCGCCTGGTTCTGATCAGACGGCGAGCCACCCAATGCTCGCCGTCCGCAGGCCCACGCTTTTTAAGCCACATAAACGAGATGTGTGTGTGTGTATTTTTTTTATTTTTTTTTATCGTCTTCAGTGTTTTAGGAATCGACCATATTCAATGGTGAATATGCTGGTGGTCTTTTTCTGGCGGTTTTTTAAAATATGATTAAGATTCAAAGATGGAAAGAATTTTGCCAAAAGAATAGGTCTTCGGGTTGAACAAATACTACAAAGTAGTAGAAACTTGCTCTTTCCATCTAACAAATGATCCCAACTGAAATTCATGAGCGGAAAAAACCCGAAGCCAGTAATAGAAACACGTGCAAATGAAAATTGACTTTATAACTAAAATTGTAAAGTATAATATTGTTTGATGTAAGTTTTCGCCCCCTTGTAAATATTTATATGAGGTTTTTTGGTACATACAAGGGTTGGATTCCAGTTTAATGGAATCTAAAGGGTGAGGTGGATTCGAACCTGGTCCCTTATGAATAGTAATGGGGGCTCGGGATACAGTATGGACTGAAAATTACTTTAGTTGGCATAAATGTATGGGGATGTTCCTATAATTTGTTATTGAATATAAGGCTTTATTTCCTCGCAAAGATGGATGGATAAATATGTATTTGGAGTTTGCGGGAGCGTTTACAAAAACTGCGGAAAAGTGGTCTGTTAAATGAGACATAAAATTGTTTATGGCTTATAAAAGTGTCATAAAAACACTGAAACATATGTTGTGCTTTCTGGGTTCACCCATAGCAGCTATTCAAAAGCCATATTTACAGTGTGAATTCGAAACAACTTTGAATATAAGATAATGCTATTAAAAACTGACTGCATTCAGAAGAAGTTCTTGTTAGGAACAGAAATAACCATTTCATTTTTACACATTAAAATTTTCACTGTAAAGCCTTCAAGCTCAAAAATTACAGTCCAAATAACTGAAATCCACAAGTTCTACAAACAACGTTTTGCACAATTCATACTTAATCCCAACATACCCGAAATACTGACAGAGCTCACGGAATACAAAAAATAATACACGAACACACACAGCTTCGTTATAAGCCGCATCAAAACAAATTAGTCCAGGAGACAGGACACGAGAAAGTATTTCCATATAAAACTTGAGTCACGGCGGGATTTTCACAAATATTCGCCGTCGCAGCTTCACATCGCGGTGATAATGAATTTGCGGGCGTTCTTCGAGCTCCTTGCCTAGTCTCAAGAGCTTCGCTAACATGAAATCGCGTGTGCTCTAGGATATACATAGGCTAGGAGACAGATCGTAAATTAAGACCCGTTTGTTTATACAGGGTTCAACGATATTAATAGTCGAGGAGCCAGCGGGTTTTAATTTTGGAGGATAATGTATTGTGTGCTCCTTTTCGTAATTAAATTTAAAATGCTGTAGTAAGATACTTAGCGTTGCAAGTTGCTACTGCGTAAGAGCTGGCATTATTCAAGTAGATATTCATATGTGAACATATCATAGCTCTGAGACAAGATTAGTTTATTAATGAGTATGCCACAGGTGGCCAAACACCTGGTATTAAACCAGTTGCAATACCAAGGGATTTCCACTCGCTAGTCTTAGAAAAAAAATTGTAATTGCCGTGAACAATAAATGTAGTCAGAATTGACTCGCTTTTGGCTTGATTTCTGATTTTTTATTTCTTTTGTAACAAGTTAATTTTAATCGTCATGTTTTTCTTTACTAATATTATGTCAGTAATACTCATATTGTTAAGAAATTTTAGTTCAAATTTATAATTGGCGTCAGTTCTGTGACAATAAATTTCCTATAAGTTGCACCTGCCATGTAATAAATAAATACTTTTTCTTTTTTCTTCTAAGTTGGATTAGCCCTTAGTTGCTTTGGTTTTAAGTTTAGTTTTCCTCACAATCTTTTTCATAGCCTGTATATTAGCAAGCTTAGATCAACAGGTAAATCGTTTTTCAATTTAATAGGACCACGTACACTTACTCTGGAGTTCCGCATACGTATCAGAGGTTCCCGTGATGTATGCAGATCGAGCAGATCGACCGACTTTACGTGCTCAAGTTAATCAATGTTTACTTGAATTTACTTGGAGATGTGTTTTCCTCCTCCACCAACTCCTTGGATATGTGTTTCCTATCAGCTAGATTGCTGCTTTAAATGTATATAGGATTCGAAATTAGAAGGTTGCTGAGTTGATAAATTGGATTTTTTTGAGCTGAAGGTTTGAAAATTACAACAAAATAATCTAGGTTTAGGGCATTTTTAATTGATTTGTGGTGTGTCTTTTTACAACTTGTGTTTTAACAGACACGTCTTAAAAATTTCCTTTATAGTGAAGGAAGAGTTTTACATATATTGATTTTCTAAACTCTCCCTTTACTGTTGACTGACTGAGTGACTGACAGACAACGCACAGCTGAAACACTAGCCGTGAACGCTGAATCTGGCATGAGGATTCCTTGGGGAGTGTCACACAAATTCTGCATCGCAGTATGAAAGTTTTACTGACTTTAACTACATACCCTGTTCCGCATACCTCTATAACGCCTTGTCAAAACTCCCAGAATTCACCAACCCAACGTAAGCTGACGGAAGGAAATTGACGCGAGACTTTGCAGCTTAGAGCAAAGCCCCAGAACTTACAAAGTTAAATAATATTCCGTAAATTAGTTAAGCTTGACCTATCTGCAACAATAGCTCCTAAACAATGGAATACTGTTGCCAACCAAAAGTCCAAGTTAAGACCAGTATCACTCTGCCAGGGTTGCAGAATTTATTCGAAAGTCACCGAGGCCCTGGAACGCTAAGGGCAGTAGGAGGAACTCGGATGGGTTTTAGTCAGAGATTGACGATCTCTTCTGTTCCGCCCAGAGTGTTAGGGCACGTATTCATCGCAAAAAAGTCCCTCTTATCTCTCAAATACAGTGCTATGTGGTGAAATCCTGGGAGTACTAGAGCGGAAGGAGTCATTTAATGAATTCACATCCTTAAAAAAAAGTCCAGTTGTACCACCTCCAGGTAAGTTCTGGTTATTATCTGGTGGATTGGCAGGTTTGTAAAGGCAACCACGCTACAATAGAAATGGTTGGACTTCGTTTTTTATTACGATATGTTTACGTTATTAATCTAAACCTTATTTATGTAGGTTTTGTACGTCACGATTTTGTGAACCATAAAGTAGAGAGAAAAAAAAATTCTGGTTTGGTCCCTTGAAGCTGCAATATGATAAAAGGCTTATGGTAACTACAAAACTAACTTCAAAACTATTCAATAATGTATTGTAACTCTTTTTAATATTTCTAATTTCCAGACATTGCAAAAAAAAACTTCATTGAAATCAAATGATAAATATAACAAACGCGGCACTAGCTCCCCGCCTAGCAGTGACGTAATGACTTTGCTTGCTGCCAAGTTAAATAATATTTAGTAAATTACAAGAGATCGCATACCGTCAATGTTATTACGTGATGAGGCGTAAAGTGGTTTATGGTATACAACAGGCAAGTTTATAAATCAATTCTGAACTGAACCCTTTATTTTTCTGTTTTACCGATGCCACAAACAAAGCTCAATTGAAATCAAACACCGAAAAGATAAACATAACAAACGCGACACTAGCTCCTTGCCTAACAGTGACGTAACGACTTTACGTGCTGCCAAGTTAAATAATGTTTAGTAAATTACAAGAGAGCGCATACCGTCAGCGTTATTACGTCAAATGCGACGCGAGATTAAAATTTTAGTTCGTCTTTGTCTGAAAATGAATGTCTTGACGAACGCTTGCTTTTAGAAAGCGTGAAAGTTGAGATTTTATGTAGATTTTGTTTGTGGAAATACGTTTTGGGGAAACGTGCTGCGTATATGAAGTTGATGCAGTTTTAGTAATAATAAGTTATGTAAAAGCAACTAGACTTCGCCAGCGAATGTGCGACTTAATAGAATAGAATTTTTATTTATTCGAGTAACACGACTCAACTGTTAGTAAAACTTACGACTAAGTTAGTAAACACTGATACAAACAAAACAACACAACAAGTACTGGTGGCTCACTGCTGCGACAAACCATGCGTGATTCCACAACAGCGACCCACATATATACAGTCCAGGCGACTAGCAATCATGCTTAGGATACTGTTGGTGCTGCCCCACACCCTGCGCACCAGGGAAGCGCACCTTTTATAATGAAAACTCAAAATTATCCTACGGATTTTGACTTTGCTGAACACTTTGTCTATACCGAAAATTATCCCACGGAAACAAATAACCGGGACAAACAGTATTCTCACTGTCTATTCATATTCCGAATTTCATCTAAATCCATTCAGCTGTTGAGGCATAATTAATTAATAAACATAGAGACTATTTACATCAATTTATACTAACAGTAGTCTGAGGAATAAAACATTTTAAAATTATTTTGCAGTCGTTAGCTAGAAAGCTCAGCTTGAGAGGGACTATTTCGAACATGACACTTGTCACGTTTCAGATGAACTTGTCGCTGAAACACCTCTGGAGTTCTGAAAAAGGAATGAGTTTTAAAGACTCGTGTTTTTGACGACTCCCTGCCTGTCTAGCTTGACGTGAACTGTCATTCCGGCTTGATTGGAAGGATTGACGGCTCACTTCTGTTTTCACAGAGAGATGCTACAGAAAACCACTGTTTTTTCTCTTAATTAATATTGTAACGATAGAATAAAATGGGCGAGGAACTGGTTCGAGGTGGTGCAAGAAAAGAGTGTCTGGAAGGATATGGGGAGACCTTTGCCCTACAGTGGGAAGCAAAAGGCTAACAAAAAAAAAATAGTTTTTTAAACTATAAATTTTATCTCTGAAAGTTCGATCTCAAAAAGAGTCCCACAGATAGTGTGATTTTCTATCTATTTTATATTTTTTATTCTGTTGAGTGTCATAGATTAAATAAGCAAGACAAATTCGTGGTTCCAGTGGAATAAGCCAAGGGAGCGGATCCCGCTGGAAAAACGAACCCTAACAAATTTCACAAACACGCATTAACAAATAAAACACTGAAGACACATTCACCCTTACCTCAACTCCCAAATGAAACATTTAATTAAAAAATTCTAAAACCACGTTACCAAATAACATCACTCCTACTCCATACCCTGAAACAATTCTAGCCTACCCTCGTGCAATAATCACAAGTCATTAGCCTTGTAATTTACCCCCACTTCGGCTAATGGCGCCATATCCATAAAATTGTAAAGCCTACCTGTTCATGTGACGATGGGGAGATAATCCGGCGACTCGTAAATCTTCCACGATAGAGCGCATTCCACACTTATTAACTCGGGTGAGTTCGTGTCTACTCGGGACTTGTCGGGGAAGTTCGGAAGTACTCGGTAGTGTGGACTTATTGATGGTAATGCTCTGGAGTTGCGTTTGTGTAGGTAGATAAATGTAACTGTGTGGTTGTGTAGGTATTTATTACTGTTAAGGGGAAAGTGCACGAGTAGAGAAATTGAAATTTTCGTACGTTTTTAGGGTTCCGAACAAAAATCGCAAGCTGTTTTGGTTTTTGTGTTGTTTTGTGTTCTACTAACATAGTTTTTAAGTACACTGTTACTAACACTATGAGTCTTGTTACTCGTAATAAATGTTTATTATTATTAATATCACGTACTGAAAAGCTTCTATCTATGTCCAATTAATTCATCGGCTTTAGTTTAGTTAGACATTTTTTGCGGTCTTCTTAATTTTTCATTTTGTACTAAAAAGGTTTAGGTAATTAAATAGAGGTAAACAATCTTGATGTGTCTTTTTAATCTTTTTAGGGTTCCGAGCATCCGTAAGAAACGGAACCCATATAGGATCACTCGGGTGTCTGTCTGTCCGTCTGTCGCAGCCAGTTTTCTCCGGATCCACTAGACCGATTCGGTTCAAATTTGGCACACATATGGATTTCTGTGACCCAAACATGGACGTGTTACGAAAATTGCTAAATTTTTAGTATGGGGGTCACTTTTGGGGGGCAAACTAGAAAATTAAAATAAAGTTTTTTGAATAATATTGTGTGATATATCAAATGAAAGGGCTTACTGTTTAATTATGTTTTTATCATAATTTTAAAATAAATGGTTGTGAAGTTATTCAAGATATTAGACGAAAAATGATCATTCCCCTCTTATCTCCAAAACTACTCAGCCTAAAATTTTAGATTACAGGAAAACCTATGAGAAGTCTATAATATTAAAATAACATGGTAAAAGAAATTAAATTCGTTCGGAACCCTTTGCACGCGAGTCCGACTCGCACTTGGCCAGTTTTTTTGCAAGTTTCAGCTGGATACTTAATAAAGGGATATCCGCTACCGTTACTCATAAAAATGTTGAACGAAGTAAGTTCAGTACATTTCTCCAAGAAAACATCATCGTCGGGAGTCGCAGGGCGATTTACGGCCACTGTTGGCGCGGGCCTGCGGACGGCGTGCTTTGGGTGGCTCGCCGTCCGATCTGGACCAGGCCCGGATCGACGGCGCGTCGTGTTCCACACGTGTCTTAAAGATATGTCAGCATAGAAGACGGGGCCCACTAGGGCCAGTGCCTGCCAGGGTTGTGGAATTTGTTCGAACGAGTCACCGCGGCCTTGGAACGAACAGGGCTTTAGGAGGAACATGGATGAGTTTTAGTAAGAGTCTGACACTTCTTTCTGCTCCACAGTCTCCAGTCATTTGGTGATTTCCCATCCTCAGGAGGTTTTTGCGCAGCCGTGGGGTATATATAGTACAGACCGGCAGGTCGGCACAAATATAAATTTAATTCAACACATACATTATTTAGAGGTCGCGCTGCTGTATGGTACCAGTACATACTCGTATACCAGAGCGTATCCCCCTTAAACATTAGATGTGCGTATAGTGTGTAAGGTTATTTATACTTTTTAATTACGTCGAGTCGAATTTATATCGGATTGTTTTCAGACATGGCGACTATTTCACATTGGAGTGTCCTTTAGAAAATGTACTTTTGATGTATAAGTTATTGTTCCATTTTAATTATTAAATGAAATAACATGTTAGGTTGAGGTAGATTAATTGTCGATTAGACTACGGTTGAATAACTTCATTTTACAAAATGACCTTGTACTTTACAGGATTATTTGTAAAACACCAACACCCTCTTACGCAGTAAAAGTACATATGATTATAAACAACTTTTAATTTGAGAACAATCTCGAAAACTCGAAAAAAATATCAGTTGTTTCATACAAAGTGCAATATTTAGCCAATGAAAATGTATAAAACAGCTGATATTTTTTTCGAGTTTTCAGGGTTGGTCTCAAAGTAAAAGTTGTTTATAATCATGTGTACTTTCACTGCCTAAGAGGTTGTTGGTGTTTTACAAATAACCCTGTATATTATTAAACCTGAAAATGGTTAATGTTGAATTTTTTAGAACATTGTTCTTATTGGTTGAAACTGTAACTAAAGTATTTTAATTTCGTTGTTTTTCGATGTAATTTCATATCAATTGCTGTTGCTTCTGTAATTTTTAAATGAATCATAAGTATTTTAGTTTATTTTCTTCTTTTATTAAAAAGTTACTTAAGAACCAAAGGCATTAATTAAATAGAACGATTGTCAGTCGGTATCTACACTAATATTATGAAGCTGAAGAGTTTGTTTGATTGAACACGCTAATCTCAAGACGTACTAGTTCGAATTGAAAAAGTCTTTTAGTGTTGGATAGGCCATTCATCGAGGAAGGCTATAGGCTATATAACATCACGCTACGGCCTACAGGAGCAGAGCATGAATGAAAAATGTGACGCAGACGAAGTTGCGCGGGTCAGGTAGTCGTTGATATGTATATTTTATCCTGCTTTTTTGATTACTGTAACTTTGTCTATAGCATCAGTAAGACTAAGAAACGCCTAAATTTCAATTGAATGTATGCCGACTAATATCTTTGTCGCATCTATTAGCTTCTGCAGTCTACGTCGCAAACGCCGCGTGTAAATTATGGAGTGAGCGCCGGTTTCATTAAACGCTCTAATAAAACTCTTGGGCCCGCCGCCATGTTTCAGCGGGATTTTAAATGTTTGTGAATTAACTGGCAAAACTGATATTTTTTTTTATTTAAAGGGTTATAACACAAACACATAAGACTTTTCCTTTGATTTTAATTTATTGATTAAAATTTTTGCAAACACAAGTACAAAAATAGCGGTTATTTTTTGGGTGTCATGATGTCGATTCACACCTGTGCACGGGGTTTTGTTTTTGTTTGCACGGACTTAGCTGTTTGCAGCTTTCATAAGGAGGGGGGGGGGGGAGGGGGGAAGCCGAGAGTCCAAAAATATACGATAAACTTGTTTTTGCCTGGACTTCACACAAAAAAGGCAGAATTCTTTTAACGCCACGCCAACTTATGTTTTGGGGCACAAATTATCCGAGTCATTCGTCCAATATTTATTAGCGATTTTTATATTCGCCATATGCTAAGGGATCCAGACGTCCTAATCATCATCTTTATAATAAGAACATTGGTGTTTGAACACGTTGTTTGAATAATTTTATAGGCAAGAGCTAAGTAGATACTATATTTACTAATTTAATTTTCTCCTATTAAATCGATTTGATTTACAAAGGATTTTGTTCACATTAGTTTTTCAAAAACTTTCACAGAAAAAGGTTCCTACTTAGCCCTTTAATCAGAATATTACCAACTACTTAGAGTGTTCAAGAATAGACGGTAGTGGGAGAAAAATAACAGGAACTACAAAGAGTAGCTCATATCGGATGGCTTTGATATCAGTGAGTGTTCGTCTGCGCGATAAGAAATGAAAGATTTCTCTCGGCGGCGCAGCTTCCTATGTTTTCTGTTTGTGGACATACGGGCGCGGAGGATGGCGAACTAGTGGTTCAGTAGGTTTATTCAGTTCATTTTTTTGTTAGTGTAATAAATCAAATTTATTCTGATGCCTCCCAGGTTAGTTGTTGTAACCTACAAAATTGTGATTTTGAGTTTTACCTTAAGTGTTTAATTTTTTAACTTATGCGGGAGGCATCAGTTTTTGCAAAAATGTAAAAGAAGACTAACTACTTCAAAATGGGACTTTGTGTCCTGCCACAGTTGGTGACATAAAAATATAATTATATGAATAGTAGAGGTAAGAAATAGTATTTAATTATTAATAATCACAGTAGGTATTTTTAAAACATTTTTTTTTTAATATAATAATCAAAACAATAAATTTTCAACTTTAACACTTTCACATCATTTAAATTCAGAAAAGCAAAGCAAAAAAAAAGTAAAAAAATACACCATAAGCCTGGCAAACAAATGGGCACGTAGTAAAAATTACAGCAATATTCTGCTCCATTGAATTCCCAAGCGAAATGTTAACGTACGTGATATGATTTTATTATTAAAGTGGTGTTGAAAGTGGCGCGAGTCATGTCTGCGTGTTACCTAATTTGTGAGTAAAAGTGGTTTAGTGTCCCCTTGGATAAGCAGGTGCTTAGTCTTTGGTGAAAAACGGTTTAATATGTTTTCATAATTATAATTATATATGTGGTGCCTAGACTTGGTGTAGTTTAAATGAAAAGGGGTCTAAAGTTTAGTTTGGGCATTTCTATACGCTGTGTTGATTGTTTTTTGCAAGTAAACGACAACACGACTTTTGTTAACTACATAAATGTAATATCGTAGTAAAGTATTTTGTTGCTTTTTGTTTGTAGTCGGCTTTTTTAAGAAGAAAAAAAAAAAACTGGCCACGTGCGGGTCGGCCTTGCGTGCAAAGATTTTCGAACCAATTTCATTTTTGTAAAAACGAAAAAATATGAAAAGAAAAACTATGATAATAATAAACGCTCGTTTAATGTAATTTTTTGTAAATAATATGTATATTGCAGCTGTTTGTTGTCCTAATAAATAAACTATACACAATAGCCACTCATGGTTCAATGAAAACGACACAATAATATGTGGATTTATAATTTTATTGGCGTATCAAAACAATAATTATCTAGTATTTATAATTAACGTTTAATTTAGTGATGCGGCCGGAGCAGAAGATTAAACATTAATCAATGTCCCGCTGCCTAATCCATACAAATGACGCTTTTGCTCGTAAATTAATTCGAACAAATTTAAGTATCTAGTTTAATTCATGTATTAAATTTTAATTTAGATCATAAAATGTATTTCATTCATGTCGAGAAAATAAATGTTACATTCCAAATTGATATAATTCCAGTAACTAATGCGCATATTTCAGTAGTTTATAATTAATTCCAATTATGAAATCGTGCAAATATAATTGTTAAGTTATGGCTTAACTTGTTTCAGTAAATTCATTAATTAAATTGAATAAAGAACGTGCCTATTCGAGTCAAAATGATAGTAAATTAGATTTATATTTCAAATAGATATTAACAGCTAGTTGATGTTAGTACTTATGCTAGTTGTTTAAATACAAATGTCATAGTAGAAAAAAACAAACTGTATACACTTAAAATAGAAAACAAAACTCCTAACTATAATATGCCGTCAACAAAATTTAATTAGTTATGTAGAATAATTATAGGACGGTTGTTTTAAATTTTTTGTTTAATAAAATTATTTTAAAACATGTACGCTTTAGTAATTGTGATTGTAGTTAGAAACTTGATGAAATTTATAAAAAATAACGTACTTCAAAGCTTTTAACAATATTATGTTTATTTTCAATTTCAATACAAGAAGTACAAAATACATGCCTAACTTAAATAAATTTACAAAAAGATCGCCAGAATAAGATCGCCATTTTTCCCGTACGTAAGTGACTCCGGACCGGTAGATCCATTAAGTATATTTGCCGACATTCCCAAACTGAAAGAGGTCAGATATCGACAGATCCGAATGATGTATTGTTGCTAGATTTCATTTGCTGAAATCCCTTTTACAACCACGGATTTGTCTTTTTGATGTTTGACTAAAGAACAATGATTTTTAGACCATTGTGTCTCGGAATTTGTTGCTTTTTCGTTTTAATGGACGGGTGCGGGTTGATGGTTTCTTTTTTTTGTTTTTAGAGCGTTTTTTTGCAAGTGATTGTTGACTTTCTACGATTTATAGTTTGTGAATATTTGTAAAGAAGTAGGTCTTACAAGCTATAGTGAATAGATTGCCTCTAGGCAATTTGGCTCTAAATATTATATGAAATCGTGATCAAATGTAAACCTATCAACGCAATTTTTTTTTTACTTTTGATAGGCTCGCGTTTGACCACTATCTCACCTGATGGTAAGCGATGATGTGGTCGAAGATGCAGCACGCTTGCCTAGAAGCAACCTATTCACTCTTGACTTAAAAACTCCCAGGTTATAGCTATAAGGAAACACTGATTCCGGCAGGGAATTCCACTCCAAATAATAAGTAAGAGAACTCAAAATCTTTACACTCTAAATATCTTCGAGTCTTTGTTCATTCTCAAAGAGACATAAGATCAATAACCTAAAATCAATTCATAAGCTCTTCCTAACATACAGAGTAAAGTGCCAATAAATGGCTAATTTTATTAATCAGTAGTTTCTTTTAGTAAAGCATACCATGCAACATGCGAAGTTAAACTAAAACAAAAACTGGCCAAGTGCGAGTTGGACTTTCACACGAAAGGTTCAGTATCATAAACCGAAAAAACACGTTTGCTGTATGTCTTCTTCTTATCAGTAAGGTCCAACGACCCCACACAACCTAGTGACAGGTTTTTTAAACCACCTCATGGGCCTCTGACATGTTTTATTTGTCGACCGCCAGTTGGCGCCCGGAACCACCGGCTTATACGTGTCATCATCACCATCATCTTTTTATCAGACAATCAGATGATTCAAGCCTGCAATGCTGTATGTGAGCCCCCTTTTATTTTTAATTTATTTTTTATTATTTGTTGTTATATCGGGTATGCGGCGGTCATATTATGGTTCTTGAGATACAGCCCGCTGACAGACAGACTGACGGACGGATGTATGGACGGATGGAAGGACGGACGGACGGACGGATGGACGGACGGACGACCAGCTGAGGCTTAATAATAGGGTTAGGTATTAGTTACACTTTGGGAACTTTATGGAACCCTAAAAAAAAGTATAAACCTAATAGCAAATTGTTTGCATAGCGTCTTTGTAACAGTCACCCCTATTCCGAACTGCATGACCAGCACTTTGCAGGTGTTTACAACTCTATTGATTTTCACCCACTCTTTAATGGCACTGCCCTACTTTCTTTATGTTTGTATTTTAAAAGCATACACAGTTAACTTTTAGCTACGTTAGAGGTACACTTGGGTAGTTAAACAACCCTCACTAAGTAAATAGGGGAAACACGGTAGATCTACACGCATTGTATAAATTATGAACCCTGGTTTCTGAGTTATAAATATCCCTCGTATGTGCGTATTGGAATAAACCGAGATGTTGAATTAATTATGAAAGTTGTAAATTGCTCTTTCGAAAGTCAAATACGTTTTGTTTTTGTACGGATTAATGATATTACTGTCGTGAGTGATAAGCTACTAAATAAATAATATCCGTAAGAGAACCAAGGTTACCGACGCCAAACTAAAGTGGCAGTGGGCAGAGCACATTGCTTGCAGAACAGATGGTCGATGAGGCCAAAAAGTTCTGGAGTGGCGACCGTAAGACGCAGCGTTGGAAGTCCTCCCACAAGGTGAACCGATGACCTGGTGAAGGTCGCGGGTAGCCGATGGATGCGAGACGCGCAGGACCGGTCGTTGTGGCGACGTTTGGGGGAGGTCTATGTCCAGCAGTGGACGTCTTTCGGCTGATATGATGATGATGATGACGTAAATAAACGCATGCCTTTTTCTTATGGGAGTTAGCAGAAACTACAACTCACAACCGGCTTGCGTGTGTGTTCACGTACGTCTGACCATTAACGCACGCCGGTTTTGAGAATATCAGTTATATTCGCGAAAATTACAGAATGATGACTTCAATATTTTTGAAGTATCTCTCCCAATACAGTGTACAGTGTACAACCAACCGTATTAAGCGACGTAAGCCACTATGAAATTGTCAGTTCGTTTAGTATGACTACCGGTTAGTACGACGTTATATCACCGGTCCCTTGGCCGTTGTTATATTATTTTTTTTTATTGGGACAAGCCCGCCACACATTTTCAACCACTGCAACTCCTGAAAGCCAGAATCAACAGTGGCGACCACCAGAAAAACGCCGAGCCAATGAAGCCCGACGAGTCCCGGAGAAACGATTTAACTGTCTTGGATCCTGCAACGAAATTAATCAGAAAAGTACAGCGGAGGAGTAGGAAAAAAATATATATATAATTTCCACTTCCCTCCTTATCAAGTAGGAGAACGAGAGATAGAGCTAGGCCAATAGGCACCAAGGGACATATACAACTGTGTTAAGCACAGTTGTCAAGCACCACGGATTATATATTAACACTAAAACTAATGGGTCCTAAATTGTGAGCAACTTTTGATTCCAGTAATAGGTATGGCAAAATCGCTTGAACGCACGGAACTTTGTTCTGGTTTCTACAAGGTCCGTGTAGTAAACTACTCCAGATTACACACACACAGAATACAGGCGTTGTTATAATCGGATTCTACTGTATATATATCTTACGAGAGATACATACATTAATTAGCCTCTTCTATCTCTGTATACAAACTTGCCCTCAGTGATATGCCGAAACAACACAAGCCACTTTACCAAAGGTAAAAACACGGAACTCTAACCCCTTCCAGAACAGAATCAGGGTAAAAGTATCGATAACGCGCTCAAAGGAAATTAATTAAAGTAAACACTGCTTTGTGGTGAGTGCACCGATTACAAATTATCATCGTCGCCTCTGATTGAGCTGTCCGTATGAATGCCTGCCAAGCCTTTCTCCAAATATATTGGGGTCGGCTTCCAGTCAAACCGGATTCAGCTGAATACCAGTATTTGACGTGGAACGACTGCCTATTTGACTGTCGTAACCCAGTAACTAGGTAACACGGTACTTCTTGGCAAGACTGGTGTCTAATTCTGGCAAACCGAATTCAGCTGAATATCAGTATTTTACGTGGAGCAATTGCCTACCTGACCTCTACAGTCCCAGTAACCACCTTCCCTTCCCTTCCCTATCTATCCCAGTAACTGGGTAACACGGTATTTTTTGGCAAGACTAGTGTCAGATTTCAGCAAACCAAAATTCAGCGGAATACCAGTATTTTACGTCAAGCGACGTGTTCTCTATGTGAACGAACCATCCCTAATAAATAAAGATTTTAAAATAAAGTCGAGCGACGTCCTATCTTCCTTCCGTAACCCAGTAACTGGGTAAGATGATACTTCTTGGTAAGATCAGATTTTTTAAGTTTCAACAATCCGTAACGACTGCCAAAGATCTACAAATTACAGCCGGGACCAACGGCTTAATGTGAACGGAGAAGGCTCGATATGATAAGATGGTCACCCATCCGGTTCTCCGGATCTCAGCAAGCGTCGTTTAACTTAGAACATCGACCCGTGCGGCAGTTATTATTTAGCTACGAGCTCCATAGAGCTGGGGGTATAAATGGTAGCGATAATTAAATACTGCCCGTACTGTAATGGATTTGTTTTGTGATTTTGTACCCTGTAATGTCAGTGGCAGATTTACAAGTCCTCTGTTAGCTTTAACGAGTTTTCGTTCTGTTACATTGTTGTATTAATGTAGGGAGAAGGAAAACTTCGCCCGCTAGGTATGATTATTACTAGTTCTATTAACGACATTAGAGATGACCATTATTTTTGTTTAACAGCAACTTCCACTTGTATGCTACTTTTTTTTAAGGATGGGAAATCATCAAATGACTCCTCCCGCTCTGGGTGAAGCAGGAACGAGTGTCAGACTCTTACTGAATAAACCCATCCGTGTTCCTCCTAGCCGCCGCGTTCCAGAGCCACGGTGAGTCTTTCGAACAAAGTCCGCAGCCCCAGCAGGCACTGGCCCTAGCGGGCCCCGCCTTTAATGCTGACAGGTCTTTGAGCCGCGCGTGGAACACAGCGCGCCGTCGACCCGGGCCTGGTTCTGATCAGAAGACGGCGATCCACCCAATGCTTGCCGTCCACAGGCCCGCGGCTACGGTGGCCGAGAATCGCCCTGCGTCTGCCGACGCCCGGGGCGTCTTCTACTCTTGCGGCGGTTGGGGCGTGAGGTTTCCCTCTCTCTCACGCGTGCGTCTTCCTCCTTTGCTAGCATTAACTGCTTCGCAGGAGGAGGTGCCCGCTTCCCATGTCTCCTCGCTCCGGACCATGGTTTAAAGCAGGGCCGAACGCGAGAGGTCACCGCCGCCGACTGGTATGCTATCTACGATTACATTTAAGTACCTAGCTGGTGGCAAAAAGAGACATATATCTAGCAGTGACTTATCTATATATTAATAAACGTGAAGCAAAAACTTTGTTAGCCTTTTTACGAAAATTACACGGACGGAGGAGTATGCAATTTGGCACAATCAAAGTTTATATGGAGAAGTAGTGCAGGAAGCTAATATTCTAATTATAATAATGCTTAAAAATGCAATATTAAATTAATGAAACATTATGGTCGAATTTCGACCACTGGGCGACCACTAATAGCGTTTTATTCCATTAAAATAAATAAAATAAAATAGCCATTTATTTCCTGCAAACTATGCATTATCTTATTCCATTAAAATACAAATATTATATTGTTGACTGATTATAAAATGTACAAAGTTATTTAACCAGAGCATATTGATTAAATTCCGATATCGAAAAAGTATGATATTCATATAGTTATTGCGATAAGATAAAATCAAACTTGTTAAAAGTCAGACCGCCTATAGGATCACTTCGTTGTCCGTCTGTCTGTGTGTCAGTCTGTCAAGGCCCTCCAAAACTCTTGTATGTCCTGTCTTGTGTGTCTTGTAATATGTCTTGTGTACTATAATATGTCCCGCACCGATTCTAGTCTCTGTTGAGATTGACCCTAATTAACATGTTCTATCAAACACGCCAAAACACATCTCTATTACCCCACCACAAAGACAAAAACTTTCAAGATGGCCCAATTATACCCGGTCTTAAACTAAACCATAAACAAACAATCTATCCATTCTACGCTCAATTCAGATAATAAACTAGTTTACAGTCATAGATTTTGAGAACTGGACTGAGCGTTCTTTGGCTGTCAAGTGAATACGGTCAAAAAAGTGTGAGAGAGACAAAGCGATCATGCGGCCATTTTTCGTATTTTTGTAGAATAGGGTATTTTACTGGATTTTAAATGTTTTTCATAACCTAAAGAACAGACAAGACGCACTAAAAAAATATATTATAATTTAAAAAGAGAAGTGACTTCAGAAGCCTGTCATTGTAGCTTCTCCATTTTTCGCCCATTTTATTAAGTAGTAAAATAATTTTGTTCTAATTGATCCGCCGCGTACGCTTTCAGTATCATCTTCGACCCACAGAAAGAGACAGGTAATGATACATTCGCGTTGTCTCTTTCCACGAATTAGTAAATTTCGCAATGGCAATGCTCAGTTCAGTTCTCTACATCTATGTTTACAACTAAAACCTTTATCTGTCGACAAGCACGCCCTCTCGCGGTCAGACTGTTTGCACGTCAATAAGGTCGTATAATTCTGGATATCGAGTTGGCGCAAGTTTTGTATAGCCAGTGTTTGGTGTTCGTAACTAGATTTCAGGGATTGTTTCAGGATTAGTGGTTGTGTTATTGTTGAAATTAAGTTATGGACACGTGTGATAACAGTTTGTTGAACTAGTTAAAAGTGGAACGTGGTTTGGCTAACTGTTGATTCTATAACGAAACTGAAATAATAAGAAGGTAAAGTTTTGCTTCTTATGTTTCTTCGTTAACTAGACTAAAATGATGAGAAGGTAAAATCGTTTTCTCAAATATGCTTGGAAATTTGAGCAATATTTTGACAACCTTCTTCGAGATAAATCGAAATTGCTGTACTGGCCAAATACATGCGAGCAGCGGCAGGCAAAAGTTGAATGAAAATCCATATCTGTCGTGTTTAGCGGCCAAATAAATTACATCATAAACTCATATCTATGTGTAATTTAAAAATGGAACGATCTTTTACTCCGGAACATGGCAGCCAAGGAGGTAACTTATCAAAGGTTTTATTTAAATTTCGAACTGGCTTGCAAATAGAAACCTGATTATTTAAAAAAAATAAAGCAAATGTTCATTTGTTTCACGCGGGAAAAATTATTGTTGTTCGTTGTTCGTCATTGATTTTGAAAAGTAATTGTATTTTAATTTCCGCGCATTATTTGAGAAAAGTTATATACAAGCCTTGGCCACAACTATATAGGCATTGATGGACTTACGTATGTGTGCCTCGGCTTCGCCTCGGCCCACATTTACACGTTCATCCATCAATGCCTCTTTTGCTGGCCGCTGCAGTAATGTACTATTGTTCATATTGTTGCAGGAGATAATTTATAAAAGTTGTAATTTGATTACGAAAATTATTTCCCGTTTTTTGCTCCCATTGTAATTTGTTATTCTGTAAAATCTAAACTAATATTATATTTACTAAAATGATTTTGTTGGGTAAAGAGATACTTTAACGCGAGCCAAGCCGCCGCAGGCAATAGTTAAGCTAGAGACAAACTGGTCCCACGTACGCAACGTATGCAACACATTATGATATCTGGACTAATGATTTTGTATGAAAAACTATGCAATACAATGAAAAACAACATACGATACGATACAAAAGCGTTGCATATGTTGCGTACGTAGGACCAGTGTGTCTCTGGCTTTAGTGATGCATGTTTCTATTCCATTCTATGTATACTTCCACTAATAAAAAAAACTGCGTTATTTTTGAGTATCATAGGCTACATATTATTCCGGGGTTGCCCACAGGAGTGAAGCCTCGTAAAATGCTACACCGCACCGGTGTATCAACAGCTTTGAATCCGATTTCAAATCTCATTTTACGTAATATGATTTTCTGATGTTATACAACCAATTCCGACAGATAACATGCAATTTGGTTGGATTTTCGAATTAGAAGAGTTTCAGGAAAATGGCGTTATGTCACAATTGGTTATGACCGTTATATCGATTTAGTAACTACACCTAGCTAGTTCGATTTGGCAAAAAACGTTGCTAAGTTTCTTAGTAAAAATATTATGGTTGACGCTAAATAAGGTTGCAATAACGGTCACTGTCCCACCTACATTTATTGTCATTATTTATTTAAAAAAACGGGAATTCTAATATATATTTTTTTTCCTTTACTGGTGACTGACTGACTGAATGAGTGATTGACAGACAACTTATAGTCGGAACTACTGGTCGTAGAAAGCTGAAATTTGGCAGCTCCTTAGGGAGTGTACGAGAGCACTAAGACATGAGGATTTATCGAAATTCCTACGGGAACGAGAAAAATGGGATATGCGCGTACGAAGTTACAAATAAAAGTTAGTTAAGGCAGTTAGCAGTAATGAATCGACATCTATCCTAATTTACTACATTTTCCAGCAGTGAAAAATGATTCCTAATTTGTTTTTCGGGTACCTATGAAGAAATATTAGGAAAAGATCAATGTGTGTTATATTAACAGATTGCAAATTTATCTGCCTACCACATCACAAACGATAATAAGGCCACTTTAGGAGAATCATAATATTAATCACGCAACAATCTGTCTGTATCATTTTCATCTTTATCGCTAACGAATTAGATTCAAGGTTGATTGGGATAATTTGACAGTGACGGGTAGCGTGATGTGCTTTCTGATTCTGCTAAAGTGGCCTTTTAGACCCGCAATACATTTTTCACACAGTGTGAAATATTGAGTTAAAACATTGATATATAAAAACCCAAGATACACACTCAGCATCGCAAAAAACAAGCGCAATATGTATAATTTTGCACATGTTTCAAAAAGTCTAGCATCGCTCGCCATAATGCACTGCTTTGTAAAAATAACTTTAAGCGATCCGTGTAAGGTTGAATTTGCAAAAAAAAAAATGTTTATAGTATAACTACACACAACTCACACATGTCAAAAAACTGACATGTATCAAGATACATGTCAGTTAGTTGACGACAGTTTCGAGTGTTGCATTTGTTCGAGACTGTGAATCTTGGGTTTTTTATATATCAATGGTTAAAAAGCAAAAAAAATCCACGACTAACAGGTACTCGCGATACAGATGAAACTTCAATTATATTTAATTGAATTGAATCCAATTCAATTACTAGTCTGTTATAAATCCGCTCCAAATTCTATTTACACTTAGCAGGAAAAGGGCTCAAATAAGAATAGCTGAAAAATTAATGGATTTTCTGACGAACGAGCTTTTTAATTTTCGTTTGATGAGAGTTATACATCGTGTTTACTTTTGGCACTGAAAGTTGATGCTGGATTTTTATCATTCTGAAGCGTATGTTTTTTCATAGTTTGTTATTTTTGGAGCCTTTCTGGGCTTGCAGTAATTATGTACATCTAGCTCGTTATTTTATGTTCGTAGCAGTACGAAATATTATTTTTTGTTTGCAAGGTTTGTTTTAGGTACAAAATGATATTAGAAGTCCCGTTCTCTTGATGCAGATCGTAGTACTTTCAGCAATCGGACGAGATATTTCCGAATATTATTCTTCATTTTTATTCAGAGCGCCATCTCTCAGCTTGAAAAAAATTTGGAAAGATCGTCACATTTCCGTAAAAACTAAAACTGGTACGGACTCTAGTCTTCTCGATCTTTTCATATGGCGCTGAGGCTTGAACACTGAAAGCTGCAGACCGCAATCACATTGACACCTTTGAGATGTGGTGCTGGAGAAAGATGCTCCGTATTCGTTAGAAGGCGTTTCGGACTAACGTATCCATTATGCGAGAACTGAAAATCTTCTCGCGGCTGTCATACGAGTGTCTACGTAGAGTCCTAGAATACTTCGGTCATATTGCTAGGAAAGGTGACAACCTCGAGAAGCTCATCGTGACCGGCAAAGTAGATGGAAAAAGACCTCGTGGACGCAGTCCAATACGTTGGTCTGACCAGATTCCGACCGCCCTTGACTCTACAGTTCACAACGCCCTCCACACCGCCAGGGACAGAAACAAGTGGAGAAAGATCATTCGTGTGAAAATGATGCAGAAGGGAGGTCACGACCCTCAGCACTGAGGCGCAAGGAGGAGGGATTCTTCATTTAACTATAATATTTTCTTTTAAGAATCTCTATTAGCTCTATAATCTTTTGGTAAGAAGTTTTCATGACAAAAATATGTTGAGGGTCACTATTGATAAAGGCTTAGGACTGTAGTCAGGCTGTATGTCTTCATTTCAGATTATTTAAAAAAAATGATGGTGTTCGATCATAGAAATACACACATGTCAATAAAAACTTCACCTAACCTGTAGGCTCATCAATCAATATTTTTTTTTTTACTATTATAGGCACGCGTTTGACCACTCTCTCACCTGATGGTAAGCGATGATGTGGTCGAAGATGGAGCACGCTTGCCTAGAAGTAACCTATTCACTCTAGACTTAAAGACTCCCAGGTTGTAGCTATCAGGAAACACAGACAATTATACATAACATTCCTTAGTCATTATTCACTTGATCGAAAATAACTAGGTATACTATGTGTAGGTTACTATAGTAACCGGATGATTATGTATACAATGGAACGTCAACATCGTGAAATACTGCGGAAGCAATTAAAATACTGTTTATTTTAAGAGATTTTAACCTTGGGCTTATTCGGAACAATATAACCACGACAATTTAAATCTTTATTTTTAAATCTTAGTGTAAAACTGTAATCCTGCATATGATCCCGAACTCGCCTAGGCAGAAACTGGTCATCGCCTTTCATAAAGATCCTTTACAGGTGTTCTGACGTAAAAGGGTAACAAACATCCTCACAAACTTTCGCATTTATAATATAAATATATATATATTAGTAGGATAGCTCATAGCGAGCGAGCGTTAGTATTTTAGTATTTTTTTTTTGTATGGAAAAATATATAGAGATAACTAATCTTCCCCAATTTCACCGTATTAATTACAGACGAAGCCTCGATCCCTAATAAACAAGTCTGTCATTTTCCGATGCCTTGATTCATATACGTTATTTATCCTTGTAAGCAACAGACCAGTAAATCAAATAATATTGCTGCTACGTTGGCAAGCCACCAAAAAGTACGGCTTCACTTACAACGCGATTTATACTCAGCAGAGGGGAAACGGGGGTAGATTAGAATACGGGCCGGTTGTTACCGATATTTCATTTAAGTTTACCTGGGTAATATGAAAATACCCCGTTTCTATGGAGGTTTTACTAGTATTTTTGTTGAGTCTAACAGAGCGTAAATTTGCGTTGAGTTGAAGAACCTGTATGTTTACAATTCGTAATGTTCTGTTGACGTCATTGTAGATTAATTTTACCGAAATCATGGGTAATTGTGAACCGTGACATTATAATAAGCCAATATAAAAAAAAGAAAACGATTGGCTTTTCAAAATTCACGTCACTTTCATATATTCCCAGTTCCATTTCGATTTAGAATCGAAAAAGAACTGTAAATACACAAAACGTCATCTGTGTTCAACATGAAATATAGATACTTATAAATAATATACAACCACATCATGTACAATAAAACGCAACTCGATAAAAAATCGAAATCAAAATAAAATACATAATAATACGAATAACATCGACATTTGAATTCAGCGAAAGTTATTTTTGGTACACGCTGTCCCGTTTAATAATGCATCGGGTGGAAGCCCCCTTCCGAATCACTTCACACGCGGGATAAAATGAAAATTCTGAAATATCGATATTCGTATCTGTTATGATATTGGCTTTATAACAGAAAACCGTTTCGATTCCGAACTAAAGGTGTAGTTCCATTGCTGCGTTACGCGTTCACGGTCAGGTAACATGAGTTCGTTTGTTTACCAGCCACGCATAAGTAATATATTTTTAACTAGCTTCTGCCAGCGGCTTCGCCCGCGTAGTCCCTCAGTAGGAAACATAGTCTCGGGATAAAAAGTAGCCTATGTCCTTTCTCAGGCTCTAGACTATCTGTGTACCAAATTTCATTTAAATCGGTTCCGTAGTTTTGGCGTGAAAGTGCGACAGACAGACAGATAGACAGACAGACAGAGTTACTTTCGCATTTATAATATTAGTAAGGATGGGACAAGCCCGCTCTTAACTACTGCAAGACAACTACCAGAAAAACCACGAGACAATAAACGAGTGAGCTCGACGAGTGCCGGAGAAACGATTCAGGTGTTTTAGATATCATAACGAAATTAGTCAGAAAATAACAACGGAGGTGTAAAAACAACATAACTCATACGTAGATGTATAACGACTGCATTTTCTGCACTGAAACGCCCATGCAGTTATTTATGCTGGAGTTCACTGGCTAACGTAGCTAAAACTTCCCGGGGACTAAACAGGCTTAAGGGAGTGACCATATTGTACCAAGGATTTTTACACGTTATGTACGTTTAAATGAAAAGTAAAGCTGAGTATTTCATAACCGGGATTTTTTTAGCCGTACGCAGCAATGGAACTACGGCTTTATTTTGTAGGAAAGGGGTTGTATTTTAATCGCATGATTCGAGTTGACTGAATCGATCCGAATCGTCTGTTCATTTGTTTTGAGTTAATAATGAGGAAGAGGAAATTAAATCCGTACGCGGTGAAGATATTTGGGATTTGTGGATCATAAGAGTTAATTATAATCGGGCTTACAGAGATCTGTATGTGTGTTTTGACAGATATTATAATACAGGTTTTTAATTTGCTGGTACTCTTTCAGGGGTTGAAAATAGATGATTGCAAACTTGTTGCTATTCGTTAGTACTTTAATCCCATGAAATATTCCTGATGAATTGAAAATCACCCTTTATAGGCAATAATGCGTATGATGAAAAATTACCTACGCATATAATAAGGGCGTCTTCAAATTTGTCGCAAAGTGCCGCGCGGCTGCAGCGGCTTATTTTACGTTTATTATTTGTACGGATTAACAAAGCAGCGCGGCAGCAGCGCTACAGCCGCGCTGCTGCCGCGCGACTCTGCAACTAATTAGAAGGCACCCTAAAAGTAGTCAAATCTATCTATACCGGTATCATTTCACGATTTTCATGACAATTTTCACGATTACGTACTTCCATGTTTTTGTCTGATTAAAATATGTTTGACCTAGTTGTTATGGGGAAAATAGACATAGTATGACATACCTTCAGTGGTTTCTGCTAACGAGGCGACGAAGAGCGCAAAAAGCGCCACTCCCCACGACACCCGTCTCATCTGTAACAATAACATACATTTATTAGGTTAATACGGTCAAAGAAACAAGTTAAAGAACCCGCACAAGGTTACAGATTACAATTTTGACAAGTGATTTAATTTAGAAAAAGCTATTTAATAGAAATTCTGAATGTGGCACTGCTGACGACGAAGTTTCCGGTTCTTTTTCTTAAGAAACGAACAATTGGGAAAATGCAATAACTTCCGTCGTTTTATCAGTGTCCATGTAAGCCTACATAGGCACTTATAAAGGTGGTCCTAATATATAAAATTCTTCCGTAACTGACGAGTGACTGACAGACAACGCACAGCCAAAACAACCGGTCGTAGAAAGCTGAATTTCGGCATATAGGTTCCTTGGGGAGTGTAAGGGAGGAGGAGGGAGGCACTAAGGGAGGATTTCTCTAAATTCCTACGGGAACGGGAAAAAAAAGGATATACGCATGCAAAGTCGAGGGCGTAAGCTAGTGTGAAGAAACAAAATAATTATTTTGAATTCGAATTTTATTTGAGGACACCTGGTGGGAGATTATTAATACGCAGTGAGCTACCAATATGGTAATCGATGCTCGTTTTTTCTATGTACAAGGAGAAGGAATGAGCATAGGCTAACTTTTCACTATGGTAAAATCACTACGTGTAGTGGTTGGCATACTACTACAGGAAAGTCAACAAAACAAACAAATAAAAGCTTCTCACTTCGTCCCACTCTTCGGTTACTGCGTACTGCAAATGCCATTACACTGACAAATAAAATGGCTGACATTCAGACGTGGAGCAAATATTTGTTACCATTGGGAATGTTTGTTCCAATATAGTGAATGTAATGGGATTCTAGAAGGATACTCAATTTTAAGTGAGAGAATTGATATATGGTATTATTTTGTAAATAGCTTAAATATAATTCTTAACAATTAAACACGTCAAAACTTTTTGCATTTTACAAACTAGATGACGCCGGTTTGAAGACCGAAACAAACTCAAGATCACTTTTAAAATCCATACAATTTATGGATTATTTAGATTATATCAGAACCATGCAGGTTAATGTCTGAAGTGGTCTTTTGAAGAAACACCACACAGATTTGAGTGGGTCTGCCTAGACAGTGCAAGCATTTAGAAACCTATTGTTCGTTTAAAAAATACCTAGCTGGGTATTTTTTTACGGTTAATTTAATTCAAGAGAGGTACACTGAAAGATTCTCGGTTTATCTTTTACATTATATTTGAAAAATAAATTGCCCTTCTTGTTTCACCCCTTGAGATAAAAACAAAAAGGCTATCAGCAAACAACTCAAGTAAACAAGTCTCTCAAATGTCTTCTCGAATTTAAAATTGAAATAATATAGAGTTACGCTTTTCCCCGGCTCACCCTCAATTAGTCGTATTTACCGACGAGGATTAACCTTTATTCAATGGTTGACTAAAGAACGCTTAATTTTATGTTTTATTTATTTTTCATCTATTGTTACTTAACCCGTAACTCAATACTAGCAATTTGTACAATTCTTATTTTCAGAAATACGCTCAGGTAACTAACGTAAATAGAATCAATCATAGCAATTCATACCGTGAGTATTTGTTCGCCATATTTCGTATTATAACAATACTTCAGTACCAAATGATCCGATAAACCTTACTTACATAGCGTTCGGCTTCTAAAGAATTCTCGAAGAAACGTAATAAGCCAATAACTCCGTAACCCTTTTGGTAGTATCAAGGGGAAATTTTCTTTGGGCTGCAAACTTGAACAGCGAGTTTCCAACTCTGAATTTTCTACAAGCATTTTATTCGAGCATTCGTAGAGAGCGCTACGAGACCGCTACGAGAGCGTAATTGCTACGCGGCTACGAGGCTACGAGGCTACGGGCTCCATGATTGCGCGTCGGACCGCGTTCAGCGGTAAACCGACAGTTTTATATTAATTGACTTCTTTGTTTTATTTCACTGGGAACACTAACTTTTGAACGAAGTCGGTTAAATTTTGATGAGACGTTTCAATCTGTGGTTTCATTGATGCAATTAAAAAGTTTCCCGCGGAACGGACGATCGGTAAATACTGTCATTATTGTGTGTAAGTGTGGACATTAAATTTTCCTGTTCAAATGGTATGAAGCGAGTGGAATAATAGTCGTGGAAGATTCATATTAATTGTAGGCATTAAGTTAACGCCTTTCCACGATTGATGATAACTTCTAAGAACGAAAATGTCTCGAGCTAAAAATATTATAAAACGTTAAATTTAATAATAGTTTCCATCAAGACTTTAACAATAGAGAGAGATAAAATAGGCCATTCACAAAATTATAATATTTTTGAACATTTTATGAATAGGCCTGAGGAAAACCCAAGAAGCGATGGATGGACTGAGTAGAATCTATACTTATCTACACTAATATTATAAAGAGGAAAGATTTGTTTGTTTGAATTTAATAGGCTCCGAAACTCCTGGACCGATTTGAATAAATCTTTTAGCATTGGATAGCTACATTATCAGGGAGTAACATAGGCTATATATTATCCCCGTACTCCCACGGGAACGGGAACTACGCGGGTGAAACCGCGTGACGTCCACTAGTCCTTACTATATATAAAGCTGAAGTTTGTTTGCTTGAACGCGCTAATCTCAGGAACTACTGGTCCGATTCGAAAAATTCTTTCAGTGTTAGATAGCTCATTTATCGAGGAAGAATATAGACTACATATCATCACGCCAAGACCAAAAGGAGCGGAGCAGACGAAGCAGCGCGGGTCAACTAGTAATATAATTTGGTGAAAAAGGTGACTAGGATGATGGCAAATACAAAGTGTAACAGAATAGACGTATAAACTAAAAAGGAGGACAAATCTTTATGAACAACTTTTGGCTATGGGGGATTTTTTGAGATGATGAAAAATTCAACTATCCCATACATTTATGTGCACGTACTCGTAAATGTATGGGGCAGTCGGTTTCTAACCGACTTCCAAAAAAAAGGAAGAGGTTCTCAATTCGGGGGGTAGTTTTTTTGTTTTATGTATGTACACCAATTACTCCGACGTTTCTGATCCGATTTGCGTGATTCTTTTTTAGTGCGATGGCATGCTTGCGATTTGGTCTCGTAAAAATTTAATTCAGTTTTGCTTAGTAGTTTTTATTTTATGAGAATTTTAGCTAATTTCAATTTCTGCGTAGACAAAGATGTTGTCCAAGTATTACCACTTAAAAAACTTTTTTACAATAAAATATAAGCAACTTCAAAAAAAAAAAACACTACAAAGTATAACATAACCTTAATTACGGAAGTCGGTGTTTTTGGTTTTATGTCTTCGTTTTTTAACGAAGTTGGTTATATTTTTTGCTATTTCTTGGTTAGGTCCTCCGTAAAATTTGTTGATAATTATGAGTAAAGTGACTCCTTTTCAGATATAGCGTTTATTTTGTTAACACGTTTAAAATATGAATAGAAGAAGAAATGTTTTCTTGAAAATACGAATAGGTGTTCATAATATGCCACCTATCTAACAATACGCAAGGTGTGTATGTACAGTGCGCCGCATATTGCTGGTCTACAGCCGGTACAGTCGCCGCAACGTTTTATGTGCGGCGACCCGTTATGCGAGACTGCGCCGCGCTGATACACACTGCCTGGCTTTTATTGGGACTGTTACGGTTAATTGCAACACACAAGTGGTGGTGTCAAGGTTGTGTTTGATAGTTGTGTAGTATTGAATTTAAGGGAAAGATAGAATTAGTACCCACTCCAAAATGGACGAGAAAATTTGGCTCGAAACACGTCAATATTGCATTACTAGGTATGCTTAAACTTCCTGTCAGGGTTGCAGAATTTGTTCAAAAGAGCCACCCGGCTCTGGAACGCAAAGGGCATTAGGAACACGGATAGGTTTTAGTCAGTAAACACACCCTTCTGCGCTTTTCTTTGGCAAACTGAACGTGATATTATGTTAGATAGTATTCAGGTTACATCTGGAGTAGTTTACTACACGGATCTTGTAGAAACCAGAATAAATTTCCGTGTGTTTAAGCGATTTTGCCATACCTATCACTGGAATCAAAAGTAGCTCACAATTAGGACCCATTGGTTTTAGTGTTAATATAATAATCCGTGGTGCTTGACAACTGGGCTTATCCCAGTTGTATATGTCCCTTGGTGCCTATTGGCCTAGCTCTATTTTGTCTCCTGCTTGATAAGGATGGAAGTGGAAATTATATATATATATGTTTTTTCCTACTCCTCCGCTGTACTTTTCTGATTAATTTCGTATCAGGATCCAAGACAGTTGAATCGTTTCTCCGGGACTCGTCGGGCTTCATTGGCTCGGCGTTTTTCTGGTGGTCGCCACTGTTGATTCTGGCTTTCAGGAGTTGCAGTGGTTGGGAATGTGTGGCGGGCTTGTCCCATAAAAAAAAAACTAATTTCTGCGCTCCGTCATTTATTGATTTTTGGTCATTGGCCAAGTACGAGTCGGACTTGCCCACCGAAGGTTCCGTTCAAATTTGTAGCTACAAATAACTTTAAATAAAGGCGGTATATTTTTTTTAAGTTATTTAAATTACAAATTTGTTATTTTCAGACTTTTCCTTACACTTGCAGTATAAGACGGTATTAATTACCAAATTTCATAGTTCTAGGTCAACGAGAAATACCCTATACATTTTGATTCCCTTGAGAGTGTCGAAATATACGTTTTTTGCGGCATAAACGACCGTACGTTTTCTTTTAACGTTGACTAGAAGTTTGATTTCACAGCTGCAAGGGGCCATAGACCTGAGTATATGGTTTTAATTTGAAATCGATACCTCTAAGCGTTCCCGAGATAAACGGTCTTGACAGACACATGGACGGGCAACAAAGTGATCCTATAAGGGTTCCGTTTTTTCCTTTTGATGTACGGAACCATAAAAAAAAGGTATGCTTAAACTTTCTGCCCGAATGGGGAATTTGTTTGAGAGTTACCCGGCATTCGGAGGAGCACGGATGGTTTTAGTCAGTAAGAGTCTGACACTCCCTTTTGCGCTTCACCCAGAGCAAGACGAGTCATTTGATGATTTTCCAAAAAAGGTACGGTTTAACTTTATAATTTGAACAGTTTCACTTCGAATGCAATACAATTTAGTATAATGTTATAAACGGAAAATCATACGATTGGATTGAAACTTCTAACAGCATGTGACTAATAATTCTACAAGTCTTGGATAGTAAGCAAGAAATTGTAAACCAAAGTATTATTGGGTTCGTGTTTGACTACAATGGTAAGCGATGATCGACCACGCTTGCCTAAATGAAACTTATTTAACACTAGCTTCTGGCCGCAGCTTCGCCGGCGGCTTCGCCCGCGTGATCCCTAGGGAACATATTCCCGGGATGAAAAGTAGCCTATGTCCTTTCTCAGGCTCTAGACTATCTGTGTACCAAATTTCATTTAAATCGGATCAGTAGTTTTGGCGTGAAAGCGCGACAGACAGACAGACAGACAGACCGACAGACAGACAGAGTTACTTTCGCATTTATAATATTATATATATATATATATATATATATATAGTAAGGAAAAGTAAGGATTGGCTGAAGCCCCTCAATTTATTCATTCTTTAGCCCTAGAGTTTGTGTTTTCAGGTAGGTATCCATCTGAAAACAAAAACGCTGCACGCTTGCAGGGATTTCCAGTGTTTAGCTGTATGCACAATCAAAGACTTCCCAAAACGTTTTCTGTCTCAATGACACTACACTCGCATCACAAAATAGACTTCACCTCCACCACTGCATCGAAAGAAAAAAAAGAAACGACAATCCGTCAGTCCGATATTAATCGACAAGAGTCCTCAACCCCATCCATTGTGTGCCCACCTTAACCCGAGCCGCACAATACGTAGCGACCGAAGTATAAGCGGCTTGATTACACAAGCCAAACTCGCTGTTTATACATGAATAATTAAAGCGAGCGTATCACAATGCCGCGAGTTCGTATCAAACGAGGCTTCGTGTGTTGCTAAGAGAAGTTTAGAAGGTTTTCACTTGCTGACAGTGGAAACATTACGGGTAATTTGATGTAAATGGTAAGTAGAGTAGTGTAGGCAAGTCGTTCAAATGTGTAATCTGAGTATTTTTGATAAAACTATGATTGGATTATTGAAATGTTTGCTTGTAGTGAATGAATTGAAACCTCTAAAGCTATACAATTCATGATAACGCATCACGCTGTTTCCTGGTAGGTTAGGCTGAGGTGTACCTTGTACATTTACAATACAACACTACGTGATATGCTCCCGAAAAGTGGTGGGGCAGACTATATATCTCCAAGCTATTTGAAATATACGCATCAGCTAATAGCTGTTAGTGTGTCTTACCACAATGGCCATGAGTTCGTCTCAAACGAGGCCTGGTGTGTTAAGAGAAGTTTAGAATGTTTTCACATGCTGACAGTGGAAACATTACGGGTAATATGACGTGAATGGCAAGTAGAGTAATTTGGGTAAGTCGTTCAAACGTGTAATCTGTATGACTGTTTTTGATAAAACTATGGTTTATTGGAATCCTTGCTTGTGGCGAATGGATGGAAATCTCCAAAGCGCACGGTTGAATTGACCGCGTTATTGCAGAGATCTCGATTTGTTTTAAATATTATAATCATCTATTGCAATAATATCCTCGCATCTTAACTATAGGTATCTCAGTTTAAAATAAACTCATCAGCTAATAGCTAGTACTATGTCTTACTATAATAGACGCGAGTTCGTGTCGAAATAATACGGGAAACTGACGAGAATGGCGAGTAGTTCGTGCTAGTTGTTTAAACAAGTCGTTCTAACGTGACTTCTGCCCGATTACACGTTAGAACGAATTCTCTAATTCGAATGAGTTTTCTAATTTCTGAAATCTTCGCTTGTAGTGTATGAGTGAAAACGTCCAAAACGTAAGATTTTTGACAATTCATCACGCTATTTCCTGCCACGACAAGTTGCTGCCGGGAAGTGATCATGTAGTGAGCTGTCAATCCATGTAATCGAGATGGAATGACAGCTCACTTCGTGATCACTTCACCCAAGCCTTCACTTCGACATATTTACAGAATCGACCGGCTGATGGCTAGGTTAGTAGATGTCGTTACAACATGGAATAGGTTCCCGGAAAGTGTTTGTACAGACTGGATATCACCACCAAGCTATTTGAAACACATGCATCGGCTAATATCCATTAGTATATCCGCTAAATAATAATAAGTAATAGCCACATTTTAAAGCCCTATTCGTTTTTAGGGTTCCGAAAAAAAAACGAAACCCTTATAGGATCGCTCGGGTGTCTGTCTGTCCGTCTGTCACAGCCAGTTTTTTCTGATTCTGTTGAAATTTGGTACACATATGGACTTTTGTGGGGGTCAAACTAGAAAATAAAAAAAATAAAAATTTTTTGAACAATATCGTGTGACATATCAAATCTTACTGTGAGAGTTTTAACTATATTTTTTTCATATTTTCAAATAAATGGAAGATAATAGATCTTTACCTATAGATTACAGGAAAAACCTATAAGAAGTCTACTGTGTTAAAATAACATGTTAAAAAAATAAAATTCGTTCAGAACCCTTTGCACGCGAGTCCGACTCGCACTTGGCCAGTTGGTTTAATTTTATTTGCGAAAGCAGAAGGAAGCTTGTCTCAACCGTGGCAACGTTCATCATCATCATCATCATCAGCCGAAAGACGTCCACTGCTGGACATAAGCTTCCCCCAAGCGTCGCCACTACGACCGGAACGTTATATGTACGTTGATTATACCACTTCGATTTATGTATATCATTTACAGTAAAAGTTGTAGAGTATCCTTGTTTCGTAGTCCGAAACAGACAGGCGTTGGGTAAACAAACTTTATCTCCCTCGGGATTTACGAAAGGCACCGAAGCGACGCCGAGCCATCAGAAATCCCGGGAACATCGTTTTTATGTGCTGCGAACGGCCCCTGAGAGTATTTAGTCAGCGGTAGAGTGAGATACATATATTTTCCTTTTCTGAAGCAAAATGAAATGTGTCGGAAAGCAGCAAAAAGCTTAGCCTCTCCCGAGTACATTTTAAACAGGCATTAGCTTTTGACAGCAGATTCCTCAATATCAACGTCGAAAATTTTCCTACAGTAACGTACTTCCAGCATAAAAGTACCATATGTCCTAATCCCTGTATTAATGTCGTTCATTTCTGTTCTGCTGTTCTACCTAGGCATACACAGGTATATACCATTCGGAGTTACATATCTTCTACACGTCTGTCTATCACCCAACTCCTCTTAAACGCCTGAACCGATTTTTTTTTAATTTGTTACAGGTTTGCTCTTGGCTATATTCTAGGTCAGAGATGACAGAGACAAAGTCTACGATGGAGCGAGCATACCCAGAAGGAGCCTTAGGAACTTTGAAGAGATTAGGGTTGTAAGCGTTTGAAAACACAGATGCAGGAATTTTGATGGAATGTACCTATTGTGTGTTTTTGATTGGGTTCCTGGATGGTTTAGGTTCACAAATGGGCTCGCTAAGTGGCGCTGCATTTTGCTGATAGGATTTTTTTAAATTTATTTGTGTTTCTTAGGCTAGCCAAACAAAAACCAACCTTTGGGCAAGATAACTTTCAGGTTCTCTACTTTACACGTTCTATTTGCAGGAAGTAGGATTTTCTAGTCTAGAAAACAACTTCATTTAACTTAATATTCTAAATCTAGTACCAGGAACTACACATTTTCAGCAGTAATCTGAGTCGCTTGAAATTACCTTTAATTTATGCGTTCACTCCAGTGGCGCTTGTAATTGCAAGGAGCAGTGCAGTGCGTGGTAACCACAGGACCATAAAGTGTACGTCTCTCTATTGTTCTAGCAGTACGGTGTATAGACGCAATGTACGGGGGCAGGTACAGTCGAACTAGTGTTTTAATTAAGTATAAGTCGTGAACGGGATTGTTCCTGGGTTGCGAGATTGTTCAAAGAGTTACCGGGGCCCTGAATCGCATAGGCAATTTAAGGCTTGTATACATGCCAATGACCTTGAATGCCTTGACTGATAGAACAGAATGGAAGAAAAAAACGAGTTGCACCGACCCCAAGTAACATGGGATGAGGGCAGGAAGATGATGATGATACATGCCAATGACCTTGTGCATATAAACGGAGCTAACTGCCCCTCTACGCGCCACTCCGCTACCCGCATTTTTATTTATTTATAATAAAAACAATACATGTTTTTAAAAAGTAACAAAACCAAATCATTTTCGTTTGTATTGCATAGCTGTATTATATGTTTTATACTCTTTTGATAAAAAAATGAAGGAGTTAAATGGTTTCATCTTTTTGGAGGTGATTTGGTGGTTTTTTTCTTATTATGTGATACCGATAGATACATTCTGTCCCAACCAAATTACGTGTCATATCACTATTTTTTTCAGATGTAATTTCTCTGTTAGTGCCGACGAAAAGTTGCTTCATCTGCACACTGTTCTTAAGCATTTCTCGAGAGTGCAGCCTTAAGGTGCACGGGTGGGTTTTAGTCAGTAAGAGTCTGACACTCCCTTCCACTTCGCCCAAAGCAGGAGGAGCAATTTGATGATTTCGCATCCATAAAAAGGCCGGATGGGATAAAGGCTATCGGCGTAGATAACAAACTACCATATAGACTTTCGTATCTGTTCATTGTCTTTGTTGTAAGTACAAGGAACTCTTGTGCCGTGCGTCTAAACCCAGCCGCTTAGGGATATATGAAACTAAAAAAATTATTCGTTTTTAGGGTTCCATATCTGAAGGGTAATCAACGGAACCCTATTACTAAGCCTCCGCCTGTTTGTCAGCGGGCTGTATCTTAAGAACCTAATAGGTAGACAGTTGAAATTTTCACAAAGATTTAATTTCATTTTGGATTTCTATTGTCGCTATATCAACAAATAATAAAAATTAAATTATAGTTGGTTTACGGACGATATTTTTATGTCATAAAGTCATAAGAAAACAATTGAATTCTTAACAAACAAGCCGAACGCTAAGGCCGATCGTGCCTCTCTATCGCTTGTATCGCGCCCTTGCTTGCGGAACGTGACACTTTTTCGTGTGCTCACCGATTTATAAGACGTTATCACGTCAAAAATTTTAGGAGGCTACCAAACAAGAAACTTTTTTTCGATTTATGGTACGGAATCCGTCGTGTGAGAGTTCGACTCGCCACTTGGCTGGGCTTCCCAATTTTAAATAGACTCACGTTTGACCACCTCACCTTTTCCAAAAAGTAACCTAATCACTCTTGATATAAATTATTAAGAAAAAAAATTGTTTTTGTATATTCAAATGTATATAGTTAGGATTTATTGCTTTAATTATTAATTAATTCAAAAAATATTTTTCAATTTATATTCCACTACTATGCCAATATGTAAGTTTTTTTTTTGGGTGCGTAATAACTTTTAAATCTTATGGAATAGAAAATTAAGCTTTATGCGTAGTTGCAAGTTCGCTGCCCTCATTGATATAAAAATAATAATTACAAAATAATTCGGACATTTAGTTTGATGATAGAAAGCGTGGAGCGTTTATGTAATCTTTACTCTTTTTGGACAAAACGCTCCACGCTTTCTTTCATCAAACCTTTTCAAAAAAGCGTGTTTTTTTTAGTTTTTTAAACAATTATTTTTATTTTATACTTTTTATTATATTTTACGTGATTACTTTTTTTTGTATCCCATTCAGCAAACCATTTCATTTAATACCCATATCATGGGGGTGCATTTCAAATAGCCAATCCGCCATCTTGGATGTCCGCCATGTTGGATTTAAGTCACGTGACTATTTTTCGTTTTCCTGACAGCAAACCCTTTCATTTGATACCCATATCATGGGGGTGGATTTCAAACAGCCAGTCCGCCATCTTGGGGAGGCCGCCATATTGGATTTGTAATGACGTTTCTTAGCTAGTCATGTATTGTCATCAGAACTCAGAGCGTATGCAAAATTTCATCCAAATCGAAGACCGGGAAGTGGGTCAAATTAAGATTCCAAGATTTTTTTACATACATAGTTACAAGTGAAAATAATAAAATCGTGTTAAAAAACCCAAGATACACACTCAGCATCTCAAAAACGTCCGCAAAAAACGAGCATAATATGTATAATTGGGCGCTAGTTTCAAACAGTCTCGCATCGCTCGCCATACGGCACTGCTTTGTAAAAACAACTTTAAGCGATCCGTGTAAGGTTGTATTTGCAAAAAAAAAATTGTATATAGTATAACTACACACAACTCACACAAGACACTTGATATATGTCAGTTTTTGACGACAGTTTCGAGTGTTGCATTTGTTCGAGACTGTGCATCTTGGGTTTTTAGATATCAATGGCTGCCCTGTATAGTTATTATCTCGTTTGTCAGTACTGTTAGATACGGCTGTAAGATTCTATACCGGTAAACAATTGTACGTACATATCTACTAGTTTACACAGGTATGGTTTGAAGCTGTGTATAGGCCATTGAGACAGGCTATTGAGGTGACTATATCTGTACCAATTTCAGTTGTACCTAGTGTCTCTACCTACTTATCATTACCTAACAACGTTGGAGCCTCTATTGAATTAGGAGCTTCACCGCCGCCGCTTCGATTGTCTGCATTGAATATAATGTACCCTACTAGATATTGCCTGCAGCTCCGCCCACGTGAAATGTGATTTAGTGTCCCAGTAGAATATACTACTTGTTTAGCAGTTTGGACGAAAAAACATAACAAACAGACTGACACGCTTTCGTATTTAAAATATTGAGGTGGATACTGTGCGTAAGTGTACAAAATCCGAGCTCAGCCTTATTAGGGTGCCTGTCCATTACAACGGAGTGAGGCAGCGGAGCGGAGAAACGGAGAAATTTTAACCAATCGTGTCAGTCAAAATGTCAGTGACTCACGTGGTACGGAGATTTTATGCAATTCCATTCGTTTAAATTTCTCCGTTTCTCCGCTCCACTCCGCTGCAAATTTCAGGATGCCGCTTAACTGTGTAAACATATTTTTTTGACGGTTAGCTTTGCTTATTTTGCTTTTATGTGTCTTGTGCGAGTCCCAAATAAACATTTTTCTTTCTTTCTTTTTTTTCTAAAAAAAAATGGTCGTAGATTTTTACAATTTGTTTCTCTATCGTGGTTTTTTTTGGGATATCTTTAATCAAATAATCCCGTCAAGTAATACACTGGTATTCATCTGCATCCTGGTTGAATTGGAAGCAGACTTAAACATAAATAGGAAATGGTTAGGCAGATTAATTGACATTTATTTGAATCAAAATAAATATGAGATAATCTTCTAATTTATAAAAATCTCGTGTCACGGAGTTTGTTACCGAACTGCTCCGAAACGACTCGACCGATTTTCATGAAGTTTTGTGTGTATATTTGGTAGGTATGAGAATAGGTGGTAGGGTATTTTTTTTTCCTGAGTCAGCTAGTAATAAATAATATCACGAAGTCCTCAATGCAAATGGCAAATAACTACATACGCAAATAATTATAAAGTTCCATCGCAGTAAAAATATTTTATTTAATAACAATCAGAGCAATATATTATCATCCGCTAAAATACATCAGCAGAATATTAAAAGCATTACGACAATAGAGAAAAAGGTTGTTTTTTATTACAAAGCCCTTTCCACACCTCCGTTACTGCGGTGAGCTAACTACGCAGAGAGCGTCTGAATACACCTTTACGTTAGTTACTTTTTAATTAATCGCAACTGAAACACGACTCTAGCTTACTCATATCAACTTAATTAAATTTAATTTTACCTCCCTTTACATAATTATGTCGAAATTAATCAACTTTTGAGGTTTTATTTCGAGAACCCACAGAACCGTGAAACCGTATTACGCGTCAAGTACATTGAAAACGCATTTCGGATTACGAATTACCGATAATTGGTTAAATTCTGTATTCGGAATTAAATTCGGATACAAAGGCTTGTCTACACTAATATTATAAAGAAGAAAGATTTATTTGTTTGTTTGAATTCAATAGGCTCCAAAACTACAGGACCGATTTGAAAAATTCTTTTAGCATTGGATAGCTACATTATCAGGGAGTAACATAGGCTATATATTATCCCCGTACTCCCACGGGAACGGGTACTACGCGGGTGAAACCGCGTGACGTCCACTAGTCCCTCATATAATCGTAATAGCTTTTGCCCGTGACTTCGTTCCCGCATATCTCGTATATTTCCCGTTCCTGTATCGGGATATCCTCTTTTAGTTCTCTCTACATTCCCCAACCTCAAGAAGCGCATTGTGACCGGCAAAGTAGATGGAAAAAGACCTCGTGGACGCAGTCCAATACGTTGGTCTGACCAGATTCGCACCGCCCTTGACTCTACCATCCACAAAGCTCTCCACACCGCCAGGGACAGAAACAGGTGGAGAAACATCATTCGTGTGAAAGCGATGCAGTGTCACGACCCTCAGCACTGAGGAATACGACGCAAGGAGGAGGAGACATTTCCCAAGGAACCTACATGCTAAAGTTCAGCTTTCTACGACCAGTAGTTTCGGGTGTGCGTTGTCTGTCAGTCAGTAATGCCTGGTTTTTGAGGTTTTATCGGTCGTTTATCTGTCCAATAAGGCTATTGGTCATAACGCCATTCACTGGTTAGTGGTTAGCGGACAGATAAACGACCGATAAAGTATCTCGGAAACCGGGCATCGTCACTCAGTAACGGAAGAGTTTTATATGCCTACTAGCTGACCCGCGCAATATCGCCTGCGTCACAATTTTCATTACTGCTCCGTTCCTATTGGTCTTAGCGTGATGATATATAGCCTATAGCCTTCCTAGATAAATGGGCTATCTAACACTGAAATATTTTTTCAAATCGGACCAGTAGTTCTAAGATTAGCGCGTTCAAGCAAACAAACAAACTCTTCAGATTTATATATAAGTAAGTATAGATAGGTATGGATTTAATTTAATTTTTGCCTGTATTTACACATAGTTACTTCGAAATAAATTAACTAATTAGTGTTTATTAATTAACGTAGAACGGATCAAAAGTGTTGTGATAGGTAGTTGCAAAATCATGCGGAGAATTAATTAATTAAAATACTGTTTTGTTAATTTCACCGAAGTTGTTATTGTTTCTGCTGGATAGGTACCATTCGTTGTGTTGAAAAGTAATATTTTATGTAATGGAAATGGAATTATTTATAATTATTATATACTTTATTGTACTCGGAGGAGCTCGTGGCTAGATAATAACAGCCGCACGGGTCGATATTCAAGGTTAAGCAACGCTTGCCAAGGTTGGTCTGTGGATGGGTGACCATCTTAACATACCGAGTTTCCTCCGTGCCTCGGAAAGCACGTTAAGTCGTTGGTCCCGGCTGTCATTTGTAGATCTTTGGCAGTCGTTACGGATAGTCAGAAGCCAGTTAATCTAACTCCAGTCTTGCCATGAAGTACCGTGTTACCCAGTTAATGGGTTGTGGAGGTCTGGTAGGCAGCCGCTCCACATAAAATACTGGTATTCAGCTAAATCCGGCTTGACTGGAAGCCGACCCCAATGTAGTTGGGAAAAGGCTAGGCAGATGATGATATACTTTATTGTACACCTCATATTTAAACCGGAGTAAAAATTCTATAAAACAAGTGTACAATGGGTGGTCTTATCGCACAAGGCAATCTCTTACAGACAACCTTTGGATGGACTAAACCAGTCGTTCTTAACCGGTGGTCCGCGAAACCATTCTATAATGCAATATTTTCGCAAAACTGAATAATTTCAATGCAAGGGTTCAAAATAAAGAAGTGATTGGTATGCTATAGAATACTAATATGAAAGATGTTTCTGAGACAGGAAATGAATTAGAATACAACATTTTTTAGAGAAAAATAACAATGTTTCGAAATAGTGCTACACGCTACCTAACGTTGTTTCATCGGCATATCTTTGCCAGCAGAGGTTCTCGGCGCTTCTGAAAATTTTAATGACAAGCACCATAATCGGCTGAATGTCAGTATTGGCATGCGTTTGGCCTTAAGCAGCACTGAACTGTATTCAAATGTTAGTCAAGATTATGCAGTAAAAAATCTATTACCTCCAAAAAGTTGATGGTCCACGGGAAGACGGAAATTTGGTCAAATGGTCCTTATGACTAAAAGGTTAAGAACCACTGGACTAAACGAAAGGAGATAGAGTTAGGGCTGTCAGTGTACAAGCGTTCTAACTAATACTAATTATACATAATAATATAAATGGAACGTAAGGTATGTGTCCCTCCTTATTGCCTATAGTTACTTACCTGTTTTATTTGAGCATGGCAACATCGATCATTGTTCTTTTCTGATATTATGAATTCGTAAGAACCCGTACTATAAACTACGTAGTTTTTCATTAGAAAAATTTTGGGAATCACGATTCACGATACATGTCCATTCAAGACTTTATCAATATATATAAAACTAGTTGACCTGCGCAACTTCGTCTGTTCCGCTCCTATTGGTCTTAACGTGATGATATATGGCCTACCTCGATAAATCGGCTATCTAACACTGAATGATTTTTTCAAATTGGACCAGCAGTTCCTGAGATTAGTGCGTTCAAGCAAACAAACAAACAAACTCTTCAGCTTTATGTATAAGTATAGATTCTTCCGTTACTGAGTGACTTTGTTATAAAACTAGTTATAAAATACTAGTGGACGTCACGCGGTTTTACCCGAGTAGTTCCCGTTCCCGTGGGAGCACGGGGATAAAATATAGCCTATGTTACTCCCTGATAATGTAGCTAACCATTGCTGAAAGAATTATTCAAATCGGTCCAGTACTTTCAGAGCCTATTCATTTCAAACAAACAAACAAATCTTTCCTCTTTATAATATTAGTGTAGATAGTGTAGACTAGTTGACCCGCGCAACTTCGTCGGTTCCGTTCCTATTGGTCTTAGCGTGATGATATATATAGCCTATAACCTTCTCCGATAAATGGGCTATCTAACACTGAAAGATTTTTTCAAATCGGACCTGTAGTTCCTGAGATTAGTGCGTTCAAGTAAACAAACAAACAAACTCTTCAGCTTTATGCATAAGTATAGATTCTTCCGTTACTGACAGATAACGCACAGCCGAAAATACTGGTCGTAGAAAGCTGAAATTTGGCATGTAGGGGTAGGCCTTGGGGAGTGTAGGGGAGCACTAAAATATTTCCTGAAATTCCTACGGGAGCGGGAAAAAACGGAATTTGCGCGTACGAAGTTGTGGGCAAAAGCTATTGTCTTTATAAAAACTGGCCAAGTGCGAAGTGGACTCACACACGTAGGGTTCCGTACCACAAACTGTTAGATGGGAGCCCCCTTTAATTTTGTAATTATATTATATTTTTATTATTTGCTTTTATAGCGACAAAAGAAATACACACTATGAAAATTTCAACTGTGTACCCAGTACGGTTTTTGATTATACAGCCCGCTGACAGACAGACGGACGAACGGAAGGACAGCGGAGCCTTAGTAATAGGGTTCCGTTGGTTACTTTTTGGGTACGGAATCCTAAAAATCATGACAATGAATGAAGGTAAACACAACAGCTAGAAGTTATAAGGTACATAAATACTTGAAGTGGTTAATCTCATCGCCAGTTCTGTGGTTACCCACTAGTTCTCATAAAAGCATACCGTTTTCAGGGTTCCGTCCCCGAAAGGTAACCAACGAATCCTTATTACTAAGCCTCCACTGTCCGTCCGTCTGTCTGTCAGCGGGCTGTATTTCAAAAACCGTAATAGGTAGACAGTTGAAATTTTCACAGAGTGTAGGTATTTCTATTGCCACTATAACAACATTTAATAAAAATTAAATTAAATTACAAAATTAATAGGGGGCTCCCATCAAACGGTTTGTGGTACGGAACCATTCGTATGAGAGACTGATTTGTACTTTGCCGATTTTACAGCTTTCCACTCAAGCGTGGGTGCCTTAATATAAAGAATTTGAGTCGCAATTCGAAATCCATCCTCACGAATGGCGACTAAAATTCTTTTATAATAAATCACACACACATTCAACAACAAAAATTAGATTCCCACTCAATATTTACATTTCCCATTATTCCTCCGTCATCGGATTTCAAAGCACATAACATAAAAAACGTGGATAATAAATATTTACCGTACAAACCCATAAATTGGGAATCAATATAAACAAAAAACCGTAAATAAATATTCGTTGTTATATTGGAACCGGTAAAGCTATCGGATATCTAACGTAAACTCAATCAGTACCGGTAAATATATATTTGTACCAGTAGATACAGGGTGTTTCAGATATGCGTCCTGATATTTAAGGGTTGTTTCAGTTGCTTTTGCGGTTAGGTTTTTTTTAAATCTGTACTTATTTTTTTTAATTATTTTGCTATGTCTAATTATCAGAGATTTGATTTTTTTTTGTTTATCAGAGGGCTGATTCTACTCATTTTGAACCAACGTACGCATTTACATCTCAGTCGCAATCTGTAAAAAAAACATCTATAATTTCCCTATAATTTTGACGACTGCGATTCGTAAATTATAAATGACTAGCCCTTCACCCGCGACTTCGTTCGAGCTGCAATTTTCTTAAGCATACCTTATTTTGTTTTCTAGATAAATTATAAACTAATACCTTCCTCAAGAACCACTCTATCAATGGGTGAAAACAGCATGAAAATCAGTGCAGCAGTTTTGGAGTTTATCGCGAACAGACAGACAGACGCGGCGGAGGCCTTTGTTTTATAATGTGTAGTGATAAACGACAAATTACATTTATTTTGTAGGTTGTAAATACCTACTTTTACATGTCAATCTCTTTTTTGTTGTTGTTTGAAACTAGATGAGGCCGGTCTTTCCTGTATGACTACCCTGAGAAGAAACACCGAAACAAACTCAGAGGTCTCTTTCAAAGTCCATACAATTGTACTGGTCAAATCATATGAGAAGAGAGGTTCATGTCTGAAGTGGTCTTTTGAGGAAAGTACCACACAGATTTGAGTGGACCTGTCCAGACAGTGCCAACATTTGTCAGTTATCGTGTAGCTCAAACTTAGAACTTTAAGGAGCTCAACGATTTGAAGAAGGTATGCGAATATTGCTTAAATAAAACCGGTCAAGTGCGAGTTGAATTCGCAGACGAAGGGTTCCGTAACTTTATTTTTAGTAAGTGTTGTTATAGCGTCAATAGAAATACAGAATCTGTGAAAATTTCAACTGTCTACCTATTACGGTTCTTGAGATACAGCCTGCTGACAGACAGACGGACGGACAGCGCAGGCTTATTAATAGGGTTCTATTGATTACCCTTTGGATACGGAACCCTAGTAGAATTTAGCCGTCAGATATAAAACATCACCCTTAAATATGACTACGCACTTCTGTACCATCCTGTATATTTGAGCAAGATGGGGCTACAATTTCGATTACAATGCGTCTTTTGTTGCGGGCAATGAGCAATATTGATTGATATGCGTTGATTGATAATTTTGATATTTCGATTGCCTGTGCGTATTGTTGTTTAAGATTGTTTTGTTGATGAATATTGTTCTAGTTTGCTAGCGTTGAACTGGGTTGGGCTGGAGACGTTCTAAGCGATAACGATTTTGAAGAACAAAGCATAATGCTGGCACTTTATTTGGTGTATTTAGCCTGCAATTCGAAATAAGGTCAATTTTGTATTGCACAAGTGAAGCAAATAGTTGGTCAAATACGCCATATGCTGGCAAGCATTATACGCTTCATTTTCGAAAACTATCTTTTTTACAAATTGTTATTTGAGCGACTCATTCGTACATGAGCTATCCGAAAAGTATCAGCTCTAGAGTGGAGTGATTTATCAGTTTTTAGTCGTTAGGCAGAAAATTTCAAAACATTTGTAAATCTACACTAATATTATAAAGAGGAAAGATTTGTTTGTTTGAAATGAATAGGCTCCGAAACTATTGGACCGATTTGAAAAATTCTTTCAGCAATGAATAGCTACATTATCAGGGAGTAACATAGGCTATATTTTATCCCCGTACCCCCACGGGAACGGGAACTACGCGGGTGAAACCGCGTGACGTCCACTAGTCTTAGATAACTCTAAAACAACCTAAGTTATCCGGACCAAAATCATTGCGCATCATCTCGAATCATCATATCAGCCGAAAGACGTCCACGCGTGTGTCGCCACAACAAACGGTCCTGTGTGTCTCGCATTCATCAGCTACCCGCGACCCTCACCTGGGGCTAGTCACTAAGGCGTTTTCTGCTCCGTATCACATAACCACTAAGAATGAATGACAACACAATTTGACAGTTACAGTCAAACTGTATTAGTAATTGTAATTGTATTAGTTGTAGTATTTCTTAGTTCGGGTTCGGGACTGATCGTAAGTCCTTAGGTGACAAAAAGAAAACGCCCGCAAGTAAGGCCGTACTATCTAAGCCTGAAGTCCGTACTTCAGGCTTAGCGAGTAGCCCCCAAGGTCATCAGTCCACCTTTTGGGAGGCCTTCCAACATCAACTCTAGTACTCCTGACTACTATGGACTCCGGTCTGAAATAAAAACATTCTATTCCATTCTATTCTAATACATTTCAAGAAACGCACTTATTTATCAGTCACCCTATATATATACTAATATATTAAGTTGAAGAGTTTGTTTGTTTGTTTGCTTGAACGCGCTAATCACAGGAACAACTGGTCCGATTTGAAAAATTCTTTCAGTGTTGTATAGCCCATTTATGGAGGAAGGCTATAGGTATATATCATCACGCTAAGACTAATAGGAGCGGAGCATTATTGAAAATTGTTACGCAGACGAAGTAGCGCGGGTCAGCTAGTATAATATAATTTATTAAACTATTCAGTAGTTTTTGCGTGATTGAACCACGGTTCTGATAGTCAATCGCTGCTCGAGTTTCCGTATGTTTAAATGCAAATTACATCATGTGCCCCATTAATCAGATCTGATACCTACAAGGCACTGTATTGTTATTAGACATTCCTATGATAATTCTAAGATTGCTAGTTTACTAACATAGGATACACCTGAGCGACAATTTTATGTCAGTTACAATCTGTAAAAAAACTTCAATATACCTACATTATTAGGTTTCCGTACTCAAAGGTAACCAACCGAACCCTATCACTAAGCCTCCGTTGTCCGTTCGTCCATTCATTCGTCTGTCTGTCAGCGGAAAATTTCACAGAGTGTGTATTTCTATTGCCTTTATAACAACAAATAATAAAAATTAAATTAATTTCGGAAGTCGGTGTTGGTTTTGTTTCTTTGTTTTTTGAACACCGACTTCCGAAATTAAGTTTATTTAATTCTTTGTAGTATTTTGTTTGGAAGCCGGTTATATTTTTTTGTAAAAAGTTTTTTATTTTTCACTTGTAAGTGGGTGATACTTGGTCGACGTCTTAGTCAACGCAGAAATTGAAATAAGCAAAATTGCTCATAAAATAAAAACTACTGAACCAAACTGAATAAAATTACGGAACCAATTGGCAAGTGTACTGCATCGAACTAAAAAAGAATCACGGAAATCGGATCAGAAACCTCGGAGTAATCGGTGTACATACATAAAAATTGATAACCTCCACCTTTTTTGGAAGTCGGTTAAAAAATAAAAGGGGGCTCAAGAAACGTGTTTTTTTATCGGTTTATTGTACGGAACCCTTCCTGTGAGAGTCCGACTCGCACTTGGCCGGTTTTTTTGACAGATTGCGCCTGAGATATTAATGCGAATAATGCTTCAAATTTAATTGAATTGACAGTCAGACTTACTTGTGTAATAGGGAAGATGCAAATACAGAATTTATGAGAATGTTGTTAATGTAATGATAAAAAAGTATAAAATAAAGGCAATTGCAACGTTTTTATTTTAGTTAATATCGATTTTTGAACAAAAATAATGAATTTAAGTAGTGTGAAACGGACCGTGTTAAAAAAAACAATCAAAATTTAGTGACGTCACTGCTGTTACGACAACGAAAAGGCAACCTTATGTCTTTGAGTTAGGACAGTTCTTGATCAGTGGCAGACAGGAGTGACGTCATCGTCCGTTCCCGCGCGAAAATTGAAACAGTCGCTTTAAAAACGCAATAAATTAAAGCGTTTTCATTTCTTATGTGGTCTATTCTAGATGGAGTTCTTTAAAATTAAAGCAAAAGTGGAAATATTGCATGTTCCCTATTCCACGTTCATCAAGGAAGCGTTAAATTATCTCATATCCATTAAATGAAACCCACAAATCAAACAAAAAAGTCATTAATTTTTAAATTAAGAATCACTTTTCGAATGCCAAAAAAAATCAAAAGACAGTCCCTATGCTCTAAACACCCGCCCATCACCATTCTGGGAAGAAGAATTGACGCAATAACTCACAAGCTTTATAATATTGTAGAGATTCAAGTTATTTCAACTTAATAGATGGATGAGACGATTGAAGAGTAAACCTAAGGTACTACGCAGTTATGCCTGCTACTATCTCTTTGTCTGTCTAAATCCTATCAATGGCAAGATATTATTATTTCATTTGTCAAAACGCCAATAGAAAAGAACTCTTCAAGATAGCTTAAATAACCAAATAAAGTAGCTAACTTACATAGGTATTACTTCATCTGTACCGATCCCAAATAGTTCGTAATCCAATCACCAAAAGATGCTGCAAATCATTTTGCTATCCCAAAACCGAATACTCTATCTTGATCCCTCTACCCAACAGCATTCAATACACCTAAAAGTTCAAGTTCAACCGGTCGATCGATGGGCAACAAAAATGTTTCCAATTACGTATTCTGATGGCGTATGGATGAACCATAGAGTACTGGGACGACTAAGTGGCCTCTGCTGGATGAGGCAATGTCAAAACTTACCAAGCGTGTTACTGAATGTTACTGTTAACTCATAGATATTGACGGCGCGTGACAATTTATTCTCTTCTTACTTTCGCTATGGCGCCGAAACTTGTGCTTAGCGCAATGGCGGAGCTATGAATACATAAGAATAAGTTTATTTGTTCATTGTTACAGAATGACCTTAGATCTACGGCGTAATAATAGGGAATATGCATGCGATTTTTTTATTTGCAAATTGAAATACTTATTAACTCTAATAAACAATTATGAAATTATTTTTTAAATACCTTCATCAGCGATTAAGTTATAAATCTTCAAAGATTACAATTAGAAGGAGAAGTCCGATATGGATTGTGACGTCAAAGTTCTTGGCGCCTATACAGCTGCCATAGAAAACAGCGTTTTCGCGAGAGGGACAGATACATTTGTTTAAAATAATTATATCTCGTTTGTTTTTCGAGCAATTTTGATTCTATTTTCACTGTTAGTATTATATTTGTGTACATTTTTAGATAAACTGTATAGATAATAAATATTTTTTTCGTGCATATTCCCTATTATCGTATCTATAACTATTTGACAAGTCAGTTTGTTCAGACGACGATACCCAAACTAAGGACAACTTGTAATTTGGGGACTTAAGTTGTAAATTCAGTGTTGTGTGAATGTGTATTTAATAGGTTTTAAGGAGGTTCTTGTAAATAATGTGACAGGTTAAATGAAATGTAATAGACAAAACAAGTTAACAATAAACATACATCTGCACCGCCTTTTTCAATTATGTCGGCTTCTTGTACAATGCCTACCTGAGCTCCACAAACTGCTTAATGGCTGTCAGACTTTCGGATTTTTGACCACCCGTAACGACTGTCTTCGAATGACAGCCGGCATCTATTGCGCGCTTCTCGATCTACAAATTGTCGTTGGCTGTGTTTCTAACTCTATGGTCTGAACTAACGAAGTAGGGATGTGTGGCAGGTACTCGTACTTAGGCGACACGGAATCGCTCCCGCAGTCCCGCCCGATAAGTAGGCTTTTTACTTTTATACGGCGAGCGTGCTTCATTGGGCATCGGGGCTTGTTTAGCGATGAGGAAATCGATTTGTGAAATGTGAGTAGGTACTAAGGTTTAAAATGCTTATGTTATCGAGTGTATCTAGTTTATTAGAGGAGTGGTATGGCGATTAAATTTAATTATTTCGTATATATCTACCCCTACCTAGCCTTTTACCAACTGTGTTGGGATCCACTGCCAGTCTAACAGCATGCTGAATACCAGTATTTAACAGAAAACTGCTGCTTATTTGAGTTCCACACCCCAGTAACTGGGTATCAGTCCTCGACAAGGCTAGTGTCAGAATTCTTGGCTTTTAACTACCTGTACCTAATTGTTGTCAAAGATCTACAAATGACAGCTGGGTTCGACAGCTTTCGTTAGGAGACAGGCTGGAGACTTGTCTCCAGCCTGTCTCCTAACGAAAGCTGTCACACGCTCACCGACCCTGGTCGGTGAGCGTGTTTTGCTGCAGAACAACTGGCTGCTCTTGTTGCTAGCACGACAGAACTAGCTTTGTAAATTTGACTGACAGAACTTGACAATTCAAAAGTGCCTGTAACTGGTCTAATTGATATAAAGTATTTTGGTTTTTGGTACGGAGAAATCCCGGTATGTTCAAATATTACTTTATTACTTGCAGAATAATATTTATGGCATGTTTATCGTAATTAAAAATAATTTTGAAGTTATTTATCCTGTTAGGCGTACACAATTTGTTACACAGATTTCACAATAAATCAAGCTGAACTGAACGACCCCTATAAATAATAATATACTAGAGACTGTAATCTGATAATCTAATTACAAATTAAATAAGCAATTTGTGAAATAAATTATTGCTATTTCGTTTCTGTGATCGGTTAAGTAATTAATTAATTAGCAATTTCTTCGTTAACGATCATACCTAACAAATAACTATGAAAACTGAAAATGATTGGCGCCCGGCGATGAAGTTGAAGCTAGTACTTATTTTTAGCACTTTCTATTCCTCTAATTTAATCGTGACTTCTATAATAATGTTATAAAGAGGAAATATTTGTATTTTTGTATGTAACGAAAAAACTTAAAAACTACTGGACCGATTTGAAAAATTCTTTCAGCAATGGATAGCTCCATTATCAGCGAGTAACAAAAGCTATATTTTATCCCTGTATTCCCACGGGAACGGGAAATACGCGGGTGAAACCGCGTGACGTCCGCTAGTATATTATAATGGGGTAAAATTGTTCCGTTGTTTTTAGGAGGTAAACTCTGAATATACAGATCTCATTAAGAAAATTCATCGAATAACAGAAAGCTACACTACAGCTGAGTGTTACAGGCTACTTTTTTATCCCGGAATAATGCAAGGTACCGAAAGCCCACGGTAGCGAATCAGGAAAAACGCTCAAGTGGCCAAAATATAAAAAAATAAAAGTGCGCGTGTATGTAGTTTTTCTAAACAGTGGTCTAGCTTACGTTTGAAAAGGTGAGACACGTCGACTTCTCCCCTGGCCAAAAGACAAACAGTATTTTCGATTGAAGATTCGACCGTTTGAGCATAGCTGTAGTTTATAAGGTCTATTGTTAATCACCTTGTAAATCATTCATTATCAAACATTGTCCTAACCTTCGTTAGCATGAAAACCCACGGTCATGTTACAACCCCTTTTGTAAGCTTTTGTCATTTTTCCCCTCGGGAGCATGTTCGATGCAATAATTACTATCGAACACGGTTTTGCTGATCTAGCTATCCAATTCCGGCGCACTTAGTGCGCCACGAAGCCAGTGCATATTCGGACAGCAAACCGCGTGCATTCGCCAGCCATCATTAGTCATCATTTTAGTGTAGCTTAAAGTACTTAAAATAAACTGTTTTTAACCAGTGAAACTAAGCGTTTTAGTAGCCATCCAAATAGTCAATACCGCGTAGGTCGCGACCCTAACACTTTTATTTTTTACACACCTTTCACCTCATATTGAACCCCTAAAAAGAATCTTGCTAAACAAATACGACAGCCAAATTCGCCACAATAACAGATAAAACAAACAAACATTTCAGGAAATCAGCTAAATACATGTACCGGATAAAGCTAATCAATTCTATAAAATTAATGTACCACGTCCACAGCCCATAAGTAAGATAAGTAACTAAATAAATATATTTCTATCACGATACCATAAATAATTCACGAGCGCAGATCGCCTTGAAATATGGTAGCCATGACTTGGGGGTGAATAAACAGAAACTCTGACCTGAGAGCCAAAAGCGGTAACTCAATCAAAGTGAGTTTCGTGAAAAAACGGATTTAGTGAAAATGATTTTCCTTCTCGAATCAACTTAAATATTTACAACGCACTGTCCGCGGCTTGGCCCATAAGGGTTGTTGATAAAAAATATTTTAAGTCCTTCTTCAGGTCCACTGCTATATCTATGATAAATGTTATTAAGATCAGTTTGGCGGCTTAGGCGTACAAACGTAACACACAAATTGAGTTGCTTTCGCACTTATAATACAAACAAGAAATTGTTTTTAAAATTTTCCAATAAAGTAACGGGTGTTTCAACTAGCCCATCTGATGCAGAAAGTATCAAGCATACCTACTGAAGCAAAAAACAACAGAAATTTCATAAATTTCAAGATACCGCTGTTTGGCTTCCGACGTCAGAATTGCTCTCAAGTCTCTGGTCCCACCTTTTTTTTTTTACTTTGCTTGATTCCTTCGTCACGTCATGATAGATTTATGGTTAGGCTCTTGTGTTTATGGTCGGTTCTTTGGATAGATGCCGATGATATTTATTTGTTTACGTGTGTATGCAATATCTTTATTTGGTTAGGGTGGATATTTATTAGGGTGCGGTGAACGTACCTTTTAGTGGTGATTGGTTGAGGTTGAGAGAGAAATTGATTGCAAGAACTTGCTGCGTTCCAGTATCTTACTTCTTACTACCGTTATTAATGCAAAAGTTTGAATGGATTTTTGTTACTCAATCACGCCAGAACGACTGAACGTATCTGGGTGAAATTTGACAAAGAGACAGAGAATAAATAGCAAACAGGCTTTTTATCACGGGATAATAATTAAAATTAACAAATACACTAAACTAAAAACAAACTAAAATATAGCATCAAAAAATTCGTCCTCAACGCTGTCAGCTGGTAATGTGCTCAAGAGGCTGGCGGCATTGCCACGTTGAATGGCAATGCTAAATCTCTACCCAAAGTAAAAGCCAGCTCTTAGGTCACGGGAATTGTCAACCAGCCGTTTCGAAATTTCTTTCACGGGATTATGTTCATATTCTGACATTCACGTGGGCTAAGCTGCTGGCAGACGCTAGTTTTTTTTGTAATTTGAGTATTTTTTGCCAGGTAAATTGAATGTTTCAAGTGTGCGTTCCACATTTGAAAAATTCACCCTGTATATTCCGTAAGCCGGAATAAAATGGCGGCCAACTAGAAAACCGCCGAGACAATGAAAGTCGGCAAGTCCCAGGGAAATAATATAACTGTCTTGAAACCAGCGACGAAATTGCAGTGGTTTAAAAATAAAATGTTGTTGTTGAGTTGCTTATGAAAGGACGCGACTTAAAAGTTCGTCTGCCGAGCAACAGTAGTGTAGTAGGAGTACCGAATAAATCTTCAAAACCAATCAAATTGTATAAAGTAAGTAAATACAGGTACAGCTATTCTAATTATAATGGCTTTTACCTCGGACGCAGAGGATAAGCATTGCCATACAACGTGGCAATGCCACCAGTCTTTTGGGCTTACATCCAGTGAACAGCGAAGCGGACGAATTTTTTGACGCCTTATTTTAATTAGGTTTTTTTATTTTAAGTGTATATATTTTGTTTTAATAAATAGTTTTATGAAGTCTTATCTGCTCAATATTATAAATAATTTATAGCCAAGATTATAATTAAATATTAAGCTATTAACGCAGATTTTAATAAAATGTTATGCGAGTGACTCACCTTTGGTTCGGGGTACGGAACCCTTTGGATTCTTATCAGCTAGCTTGCTAGTCGCATGCGAAACCTGGAACAATGACAAACATTCATTAGTAACACACATTAAATAATTATTTTGCAATAAAAAAGAATTAGGCATAAAACTTAACGTTTATGTTTGAGTCGCGTCAGTAATATGGTTTTCTCGAACTCAGTAAAGCGAAAACCAAATTAAATTTATATGCGTAGGTGCCTACACGTGTAAGGATATATTATGTACCTACACACTTAAGCTTGTTCATATTCTAAACATAACCTGAAGTAAACACAACCTAAATGAGCAAACACATACAGTAAACATCTACCTACGTAAAAATATATAAGGAACGAGAATTTTCATCACGTTTTTCACACTGCAACTTTCTGAACGAAAACAAAAAAAGAATTGGCCGAACTTCCCCGGGGTTTTAAGGGCGTGAGCGATCGCCCGTCAAATATTTAGCCTTTGGGAGTAGCCTGTCAACGGCCAGCCGACTAACTTCGCGCCCAGTACAGAATACCAAACTAAGGAGTCCGACTTAGTTTGGGGACTTAAAATATTGATGTAGCATGTTTTTGGCGAACAATGTAAGCGTTTCCGAATGAAGGATGTGATGTCAAGCGACTGTCAAATGTTTGGAATGAGATGTTCGAAAGTTGAAAGGAGTGGAATGTGGTTTTATTTGAGCGAGCGAAGTTTTTATTCGTCGAAATTTGACATATTTTAAAGGCCCCCCAGAGGCCACCAAGGCTTTGATTTGGACTCGCCAGTAAAATCGCCAGCTCAATGGTATATCATTACAATATCGGAATACGTTAATATATGTACCTACCTACTAGTGGCTGGCACTTATTCGAAATCGTACGTATTATCACCGAGCCTTGTTTGATTTGCTTTCGGGCTTGTTCGATTCTTATTTTTTTCCTCCTACTAATACTACTACTACTATAACCTACTTCGGAAAGCATGTTAAGGATTCTCCTATTCATCTTTGACAGTCGTTACTGGTAGTCAGAACTGTCAACAAGGGTGACCAAGGAAAATGGCATTACCGAATTACGCTGTGGAGGACAGTGGCCTAAGTGCCAGTTTTTAATATTCTCGTAATAGCGTAAACGTATTTTTTTTTTATTTGAGATGGGTTTGGTCTTGACTCTAGTCTAGGTCGAAGACGACGGAGACAAAGTCTACGATGGAGCGAGCTTACCCAGAAGGAGCCTGTTCACTCTGACTTTAAAGAGATGAGGGTTGTAAGCGTCAGGAAACACAGACGCAGGCAGAAAGTTCGACTTTTTTGCTGTGCGCATTATAAAAGACGTTTGGAAATGCTTAGTGCGAATTGGTTGAAAAGCAACAAGGTAGGGACGAAGTAGAAAAAGGGAAGAATTTAATTCGCGCGAATAAAATCACAGTGTGGAACTGCGGACAGGGCCTAAGCCCTCCGATAGGTAGTAGGTACCTAGCTTCACGTAAAATACTGGTATTCAGCTACATCTGTTTAGGCTAAAACAGCCCCGGCTTACTTGAGAAAATACATATTTTGTTAGGAGTAAAGTATGTCTTGTTTATTAACCTCATCTTCGGAAGGAACCCTTATTTCGCCCACATACGGTTATTTCAGGAAGTTGTGGTGTCTTATAAAATACTTGGCCCAAATGATCAAGACCTTTTTCTATTTTTAGGTAGTTATTTAAGTTATGTTGAAGGAAATATCTATTGGATTACAACACTTATACGAGTGGCGTTGTCACAAGATATTAAACGGATGTATTTTGTACTAGCTTTTCCCGCAGTTTCGGTCACGTAACCGAACGTATATATAACCGTAACCGTCTCTATTGTCCCATCTATTTTTGAACCAAAATTCATCAAAATAGTGTCAACGATGAAGGCGTATGAGCGTAACAATCAAACACACACGTTCGCATTTATATTTTCAGGCGCATCAGATCCTCTAAATCTAAACGATTATGAAGTAAAAACGTACCTGTGTCCAAATATGACGAGATAAAATCCTGAAGCTTATCCACAGCAATATCTTGCACACAAAACAAAATTAAGCACATAATTACGGAAAAGAATCCATAACTTATCACAGCCATTTTCTTTTCCCCGCCATTTTCCGTGTACCATAAACGGGCCGCCCCGTCGTACGGCGGCAGTACAATATTTAACACGACATTGTGCCCCGGTTGCCTGTTCAGCCTGTTTACACCTCCCCGGAGCAGTTCCGACATGCTAGCGGACGTGCGGTGATTCCACCACGGTATAATGCGTATTTTTTATAATATTTAACATCATGATAAATGTTTCAAGTGTTATTACCGGGACGCATTTGCGCGGGAAAAGTGACAAGTTATGTTTTATCTGTGGCTTGGGTATAGACTTTTGGTGCGTTCATGTTCTTCTTTTTTTTAAATGAAGCTCGTATTTTAATGCTGCTAATTATACGCACCAATTTATTTATAATAGAAGAACCTTCTTTAACAAACTTCCTCACGTGTTTTATTAAAATAGGTGAGATTTTGTACGTTCTCTATCTTTTTAAGCTCTTTCATAAATCTTTTATTAGTATTATGACGCCGTCGCCGGTTTCATAAGATATTTTTCTTCGAAGCTACGCTAACCCTGTAATGCGGTTCTGTATTCTCTTGCATTTTATGAGGCAACTTTAATAAATAGTGAGGGTGTTAAGTCGGCTCTAGTTTACATACCTCCGAGTGCCATAGTTTGTTTTTATATGTAAATCAGTTTTCTGAGATAACTATGTTCTTGAGAAGTCTATGAATATTGAATTGAGTGTATTTTAGTTGTGTTGGAATGAAATCCAATCCTATTTTCCTGTTCCTATATAATAAACTATCTGACCCGCGCAACTTCGTCCGCGTCACATTTTTCGTTACTGCTCCGCTCCTATTGGTCTTAGCGTGATGATATATAGCCTATAGCCTTCCTCGATAAATGGGCTATCTAACACTGAAATAATTTTTCAAATCAGTAGTTCCTGAGATTAGCGCGTTCGAGCAAACAAACAAACTCTTCAGCTTTAAATATTAGTAAGTATAGATGTGAAAGATAGTGAGGTTAGTATGTTTGTTAAAAATTACTAAACAGATTTTGATAAAACTTTACCGTGATATAGATCATACATCAGAATAACACATGAGATATAATTTATAACGTAGGGAAGCACTAAATTACATTATATGCATCCGGACCAGTGGGCGGTTACAAATTAGTAATTAAATAAACAGATAGTAATCATGATTTTCAGTAATATTTTTTACATTTTGTTAATTCCTTGAAGTTGAATTTTAAGTAGGTACGATATTTTATGGAAATAAATTATTTCTTCTATTCATATTCTTAAACTACATCAACAACCTACAGGTGGCGTCAAAATTAAAATTCAATACCTAATCTTATTATTCCTTCCTATCCAATATTCAAAATAACTTTTTTACAACATTTCACCGGCAATTTACTTTAAAACTCCTGGCATCAAGATAAATTGCCTTCCTAAAAGGCACTAATTATTTTTCTCAATATAACTTACTCATAAAATTAGCAACATAATACCGGGCAAAGTTTGACGAGGCACCGTCGTCACAGACTAAGTTGCCGTCACTAAGTTGAGGCCCTTGTCTGCCAAGTTAGTCTGTAACTTGAAAATATTTTATTTCTTGCCTTTTCGACGCTGAAGACATTAATAATGGGGTATATGCATTAGACACGCGTTTTGAACGGGAACTTTGTTGGGAAGTGTCAAAGACATTTGGAGGACTAGATTAACAGAGATACGTAATTCGCCATCTATGGACCGGTTTTTGAATAGAGTATTTGTGTCTATTCTAGTATTTTTTTTTTAGTGGCAAGCATAACCGTTGTCGACTATTCTGCCAACGTAAACTATAATACAAAAAAAACGTTTATAATTATATCTAACTAGTGGACGTCACGCGGTTTCACCCGCATAGTTCCCGTTCCCGTGTGAGTACGGGGATAATATATATGTTACTCCCTGATAATGTAGCTATCCAATGCTAAAAGAATTATTCAAATCGGTCCAGTAGTTTCGGAGCCTATTCATTTCAAACAAACAAACAAATCTTTCCTATTTATAATATTAGTGTAGATTAAAATAGAATCGGGACGGCTACTATTGACATACAAATCTCGATTCTTCGATTGGTAAAAGTAAAGCTGAGTCAAACCTAGTCTTTCTTTTGTTTGAAAAATATTCAACTTCAAATCCGTGATTCAAAAAGGAGGAGACAGGTAGGACTGGCAGATTTTATACAAATATCATCCATTCAAAACATTAAAACGACATCCATGTCATAACAGAATATTGGCCTTAAATCCAGTTTCGAAAATCGAATTCAATCACAATTCCCCGTTCCAAAAGCATTCGAAATTTCGTCTCATTTGAATTTCGAACCCAAACCTTATATAAAAAGTGCTCTGGCAATGTCATATTGTCACTTTTATCCAATTGTCCGGAGCAATGAACATTAAATCAATTTGCCAAGCATTTTCCTGTTTGGCTTCCAGTGTAACTGAATGCAACTAAATACCCATAATTTACACGGTAGACTGCCTATCTTACCGCCACAACCCAGAAACTGGGCAACACGCTACACCTTGGCGACATTGGGGTCAGATTTTCTGGTTCAAACAACAGTACGAATGCAAAAAACCTACAAATGACATCCAGTAAAAACGTCTTAGCATAGTGTTATCTTTTATAAATTTGCTAATATTCTATTTTTAAATCTAAACTTCTTAATTGGTACTTTAAAATGAATAAGCATAAGTAAATTCGGATGTTCCATTTTAAATTAAATTGAATTTAAAGTACTTAAGATGAATGAGCTTTAGTTTTATGTGGTGGTCATTTTTTAATCTGTGTTTTTCGCGATTATTGTCTCGCTATGGAAAGTTGAACACAATTTTGTTAATAATAATTAATGGATTGAGTATTATTGAAAAAAATAAGGAAGCATTGGAAAGTATACTGCGCTTTATTTCACCTTCGCTTCTGAACTTCTCAGCAGGAAATTTTTGAAGCACAGAGGAATCTCGGTATGTACTGGATGGTCACCTATCCATGAACTAACTTCGGCAAACATTGCTTAACCTCGTAGATCCCCGTGCGGCTGTTATTACTTACCCACGAATTCCTCTATGAATAACGCACAAAACATTTACGTAGATGTCGCTACTAGCTACAATTCTAAATATCTTATTCGACGATTTTCACGCGCCATCAATTTTGATGACACATTTGAGGTTATAAAAGAAAATAGTTTACACGACAGTTGTTAGAGAATGGGCACTTGTAGCCATTTTGGTTTTATATTTGTGTACGTTACCGTACCTAACGTTGAATAAAATTGGAGTTGTTATGAATTATTTTGCGGTCTAGTAAACTTTATTTCATAGCGTACCTACCGATTATTATGCTTATTATGTTATGTGAGTACCTAAAGTAGATAAGTATGTAGTAGGTAGTAGTACTAAACTTTAGATATTGTATGAATATTTTTTTTTAGGATAAATTGTCTGTTTATTTGGTATTTATTTTTCAAACTCAAACTCAAACATTTTTATTTGTGGAACATAGGTAAACAAACGATGTCAAAATTAATAAAATAAGCGCTATGTCTTGCCGTCAGCGGCGTACAAATATTCCGATTATACTTTTTGCCAATTAAACATAAAATATAAAACATTCAAAATTAAGAAATAAGAAATAAAATCAATTATACCAATAGAAAAAAAAAAGAAATTCATCGTCACATAATCACTAGTTTACATTAATAAAAATAAAAAATAAAAATTAACCAAATAACACAAAATTAAATTAAATTGAAATAAGCTTTAAATTAAATTAAACAATGAAATTATAATTACAATTTGTCTTCCAGGTACTCATTGACTGTATCTGTATCTCTTGTACAGGAGCTCGTGGCCAAAGAATACTAGCCGCACGAATCGATCTTTAGGGTTAAGCAACGCTTGCCAAGGTTGATCTATGGATGGGTGACCATTTTAACCTACCGAGTTTCTTCCGTGCCTCGGAAAGCACGTTAAGCCGTTGGTCCCGGCTGTAATTTGTAGATCTTTGGCAGTCGTTACGGATTGTCAGTAGCCAGTAAATCTGACACCAGTCTTGCCAAGAACTGCCCTATTACCCAGTTAATCTGTGTGGAGGTCTAGCAGGCAGCCGCTCCACATAAAATACTGGTATTCAGCTGAATCCGATTTGACTGGGAGCCGACCCCAATACAGTTGGGAAAAGGCTAGGCAGATGATGATGAATTTCTTGTTATTACGGCTTGTCAGAAGCCAAGAGATCTGACAGCAGGCTTGTCAAAGGGTGTCGTGGTACCCAGCTACTGGGTTGGGGAGGTCAGATCAGAGTCATTTCTTCTACACTAATATTATTATGCTGCCAGTCTTCGGAGGAATTCTTTGACGCCTGATTTGTTTTTGTATATTCATATGTATATAGTTAGGATTTATTGCTTATTTAATATTAATTGAAATAAATATTATACAGAGGAAAGATTTGTTTGTTTGAATTGAATAGGCTCCGAAACTACTGGACCGATTTGAAAAATTCTTTTAGCATTGGATAGCTACATTATCAGGGAGTAGTATAGGCTATATATTATCCCCGTACTCCCACGGGAACGGGAACTACGCGGGTGAAACCGCGTGACGTCCACTAGTGTTAAATATTGGTACTCAGCTGTATGATGGGTTAGAGCCGTTACGCAGGAGCCAAAGGACGAGGGACATCGTGGTGTCACCGAGGAAGGCCTAGGAAAAACTGGCGTGACGACTTGGAGGCTTCGTGATGGATTGGTTGGAGAGAGCAACACACCAGGAAGAGTGGAAGGCTTGGGGAAGACCTTTGCCCAGCAGTGGGACAATAAAGGTTGATTTAAAAACCGGTGAATAGCGAGTCGGACTCGCGCACCGAGGGTTCCGTACCATCATATAAACGTGAAATATATTTTTTTTATCGGCGAGGCCTTATTCGTCATAGGATTTTAATACTGTGGTGTATATTGCAGTTTTAGATCAGCGTCAACTCTTGAGGCGAAGGAACTAATGTAATTTTTGTTGATGATTTCTGAAAAAGTGTGCTGTTTAGAGACATCGTTTTATTTTTCCTGTAATCTTAACATAAACTTCTATCACATAAAATAATTTCAGGTTTTTCTCTATGCTTTCGGAGATAAGGGGAATGGTCAATTTTTTCGAACACTTGACTGTTCCCCTTTTGTCGAAAACATGAAGCCTAAAAAAATTGTTTGAGAATTTCCAAAAAGCGCTCTTTCATATGATATCCTACATGCCCTAGTAGCCCCACTTCGAATTTTTGAAAACCCCTTTCATACGCTGTTGCAACAAAAATATAAACATTTTTATTTCTTCCTATTTGCAAAATAGTTGAACAAACGTCATCTAAAACTATTCCAAATTTTAATTTGATAGTTCTTGAGATATCCAGCTGTGACAGACGGACTGACATAGTCACACCATAATGGTGTGACTATGTCAGCTTTTTACCATTTTGGTACGGAACCCTAAAAAAGCTGTATCCGGTTAGAATGGCAGCTGATCCCAATATAGTTGGGAAAAGACTAAGTAGATTAATTGAAAATGGAAAGCCCTGATTACGCCATTTATAACCCACTAGTGGACGTCACGCAGTTTCACCCGCGTAGTTCCTGTTTCCGTGGGAGTACTGGGATAAAATATAGCCTATGTTACTCCCTGATAATGTAGCTATCCATTGCTGAAAGAATTTTTCAAATCGGTCCAGTAGTTTCGGAGCCTATTAATTTCAAACAAACAAACAAACAAATCTTTCCTCTTTATAATATTAGTGTAGATAAAACGCATGAATACTGTGCTTTGAGACTAAAACTGCGCGAAAAAGCTAGTTGGACAATAGGAACTTCCTTTAAAATATACATACCTAGTCTATGGGCGCTAGAACTACATAAGCTTCAACACGGGTACCTACCGTGACTCACAAGTTAGTTCAAAGCGAGCCTAAAACGTTGTAAGTGGCTTAACCACAATAGGTTAGAAGGCCCAGTTGGAAGTCGCGACCTTTATTAACCCAAGTCCTTGCTCCCTAATAGCAGCCAATCTCTTTGGGTCAAAGCTAAAAATAGAACCTATATTTGAGATAATTAGCAAATTTTGGAACAACAAACTAAAGTTTCAATCAAAAGTTGAAATTCCATTGAAAAATATACTTTCTGGCCTTTTCTAATAAGTACAAATTGGTTATTTAAAAATTAACTCAAAATACACGAAATTAAAGTTGGTACTTAAGTTGGTGGCGACGGATTGAAAATAATCTCGCATTCTGAATTCAAAAATCTGTAATAAAAGAGAGTGAATGAAGAGTCTACTCATGTCTCTGCAAAAGGTTTTAAATAAAATCGTTCTCAAATAAACGTTCTATTTTCAAACTCAGTCTTTGAACCGAAATCGAGTGCCAAAAATACTACGATAAAAAAGGATGTAATACGTGAGAAGGCACTCAACATTTATATTATACCATCGAGCTTCGCCGCCAAAAAAAGTGTATAAGAAATTTTTAAAGGCAATTTTAACCCTATGAACATTCAATTTAGGGCAGCGGGAAAATGTAACAACTTTGGTGAGAACTAGGGTTGTCAATGGTTTTGCGACCAAAGATAGTATTTTTAAAATAAGCCATAAAAAATACTGTGTACTCATACTTTGAACGTACACATCATACTTACATATTATTTGAAATAACATGAATGATGATGATTCAAAAGTGTGTTCGTGGAGTTGCTTGCACATTCTTCTCCTTAGATCTCTATCTACGCATTGGAATGTGCAATCGTCTTTTTGGACAGACTGACTATTCAAAAGTATCTGTAAATACTTAAGTTGTAATAAATGATTTGAGTTTTGTTTTTGAATTTGATACTGTATTTCTCTGACAGCATATACCATGCAGAAGCCAAACATAAGACATTACCATTCAATATGGTTGGCAACCCTGTTAGAGACGTCCCGGGGGGTGAAGTGACCGGCGGCGAAGGGTTGGATACGGTGCCGATTTATTTCTATTACCATCTGACCGCGGCCGGGTTGCGGTCGGCGTACTGAGAGCATGATTATTTCATCCTCTAACGTTGACCAAGCGATTGTTGGCGGCCATTTATTTAGACGAGGTCCTGCGCTTATTGGTTTTCATTTTTGTTTTGTCTGTGGTCGTCTATGTCTACTTACAATTTCAGGTATTCCAGTTATTTTAAATTCCGAGTTAGTTCCTAACCCGGAGCCGTATGTAATACGTATGAAATATTTATTTATTAATAAATTTTTAATTGTTCGCGTTAACAACTGACCCTGAGTTAAAAGATATTTATTTCTGCTTTGTGCAAGTTGACCATAGTGTATAAAATTTCACTCTTGGGGAAAGAGTGCTGAATAATATCATATTATTCATCCATCTTTGACATAATTAGTTCACCCATATTATTCATAGGTATGGGAAAACTAATTAACTCATAGACCCGATATCAACTAACGAATAGTAAGGTTTCAATATTAAAATCCAACTGAGCTCGCATCAAATAACGAATTTTCTTTTCACAAATATTGAAAACAATTTTCCAGAAAAATATTCCAGTATACAACAAAAGAGCACCCTTCTCCCAGTGTATTACATTCTTAACCCTTCACAGAGAATAACTTGCGGGTCAAGATGTACCGATTGGGTTTTTCCCGGATTAAATTTCAGGCACTTGGATCTCTCGGGGTGTAAGGGTTGACGTGGGGCGGGGTATATATAGTGCGGCGCTGACAATAATTGCTCTGTCGCATGTCTGTGCCAGCCTTTAATAAAGAAGGAGGATTCTCTTTGAATTCGAATTTTGAATTTGAGATAGATTTGTTTTATTCGGGTTTGGAATTGAGGTTGTTCGTTATTCTAAATATGTTAGTGAGCTTACGTAAATAAGTAATCAATATTAAAGGTTCATGTACATACATCAGTCATTTCACGGGCATGTCGTCGATCAATTACCTACGTCAAAAATTCGTTTATTGTAGAAGTCGCAGGTCTTACGTCACGAGTTTACGACCGTTGCGAGTCATTTACATACTGACGCAACGGATCGGCAACTTCAGGGTAATGTTACTGATATGTGTATAATAAACTTTTAAAAGAAGATCTTTTGTAAAAATGTAACCATTAATAACAGTCCGAATTCACAGCACATACAACAATACAAGAGACAACAAGCTTAAAAAAACACGGAATCCCAGTTCCAATTATACCAGGATTTATCTATTCCACAATTTCACACTGCAGATTAATTTGAAAAACGCGGGAGTAAACAATAAATCGTTCTAAACTGTTACCATGGCTACGGCAAACATTGTAAATTGAATTTTCGACCTGTATGTCTGTTTGTTCAAAATCGCATCCTAAATCTGCGCTCATAACTTTATTTGTAGTTGGAAAGCCATGACAAGGGTGTTGTCAGTTACACGCAGATCTCAGTGTTGCCAACCTGATAGATTCAACCCATGTTTTACGTCATGCACGGATTTATCTGATGTTGGTGTTAAGTTGTACCAACATTGCGGTGAATTTTTTTGGTGCTGATTAATTAATAGATTAGGTTGGTAATAATTGTATAGGTATAAATTATATGTAGATGCGTTGCCCTCACTCTTAATGGCAACATATGGAGAAGGTAACTACCGCAAGTCACCCTTTAATTTCTATAAGTACCTATAGTGCTTGCGCTTTTTTTGAGCAGTGATATTGTTGATTATTCTGCTGCTAAAGGCATGTGATTTATGAGAGAATTATAGGTAAAACGTTAGCAAAGTACTAAAAAATATGTCACTCAAGTATTACTTATAAATTGACATTATTGTCGTCTTAATGTGGCAGCACTGTTGTTTGTCTTTAATAAGCATCTAGAATTGTATCTCTAAACAATTCCGTAGCAAATTAGTGTGGTTTGATTGTTTGAGTACTTTGCTGAAGTTGGATGAAAGAGAGTTAATAATTTGATTAAACACTTCTACAAGATGTGTTTCATCCAAGCCACACTAAGTAAACGCGAAATAAAAACATAAACAATACAAGGTTAAATCTTGGTAAAATAATAAACAACATAAAAGCTGAATTATTATAGTACTCTCAAAATAACCCGTTAAAAGCTCCGTTCAGAAAATAAAACATTTTTACACTAGTGCAACAATGTAAAATTGTCACTCGTATAAACTTTAACAGCTAAACATAAAGAAAACGGACATTATATTTTATAGTTCCATTTTTTGCAACGTTGCATCAATACGAAAATAGAATTTCGCATGACCGTTCTAGTGTTATGTATGCCACAGTATTGCCCGTTATAACATTCTCAATTTGAAAGTATTCAAAATGGTACTGGCCGCGACACGGCAACACGCCATTTTGCCGGGAAATTATACTGACGTTTATATATTTTTAAATTCAAAAAGGTAGCTGTTTCTTTCCTTGTTAATTTCCGATCACGATATAGAATTTAGGTAGCATGCTACTTTACTCAATTGTATGTTTTGCTATATGATTTTATTTTATTTTGATCACCTTATATTTTACTGTAACGATTTATATTTAAAGACCTTGTAGTAACTTAATTTACGTACCAAAAATATTCATAATGCAAGAAGAATAAAGATATTCATATTGATATAGTTTGAGCTGACAGAATTCAATAAAAAAAAATATAACTTACTTCTGATTTTTATTTCTTTCTCTAGTTTTTAAAATGTTAGCACGAAATAAGAAAACGCAGTTTAAAATTGAAGTTCTATTTCTTTTCTAGGCTAGCGTGCTCTTTCTTTAGCCACATCTTTGCGGAAGAGGCTGTGGTTAAACGCAAGACTACTGGGAAAAAGCTCTGGATTTTTAATTCAGTTTTGTTATTGATTTCTTTGAATTTACTGCAGTATTTGAAGTATAAAAAAATGCACATAACAAAAATAAATTCAACACTCCATTTGGTAATTTTTAAATTACAGTTAAATTAAAAATCACTACCAAATGCAGATTCCAACTTTGTAGTCAACGCCGAGATTGCACACTCTAAATACAGATACGTCACCAACCCACACATTTTAATTTCAACGTTGCCAGTATCAAAAATAAAGCTTGCGAATCTGGCTAGTGTGATTAAGTTTTTCCATTCTGCAACTCTTCTTTGATGAGTTATTTTCAGCCGCACCGCGACGCGAATGGAATTTCAAATTTAAAAGTTTCCTTGTCATCGTCGCGCCGCGTTCGCTGAAATTCAGGAACTGATGCAATTTTTAAGAGCAGTCTCGTTTAACTGGAATACATCTACCCATCTACCGTCCTAGTTTTCGCGGCCTTTTTAGGTTTCATATTTAAAGTTGAATTAGTACGGCCAGACCGCCATGCTTCTTTTTTTCCCGCGCGAGGTGAAACGTGAATTAGTTTTAATTTTAAAAGAAAACAATAGCGGTTGGCCGTTTGCCAAAGCTCTCGGTATGAATTCATAAAATTGAAATTTCAGGAACAATTTGCAACGTCAATTGTTATATGGTTAGTCGGGGGTGTAAATATGAATTTTAAATTGCGGTAACGAATTTGGTGGTCTAAAATATTTCGCTCAAACGTATATTTGAGTGGGAGTGTTTACATTCGAAAAATGTATTTTTTGCTGTTATAAAAAACAGGGGCTGTAATTACTCACTGTATGTACACAACATTTATGTACATATATCGAACTATGGTGCCTAGCTGAAATAAAGGGTACTCGTAATCCTATTGCCTTTAAATAGAAATTCGTATTACAGAAGGTAGGTACCTGCCACTAATTTTATGTTTCTCAAAACTGAACCAATTAGTATGACTGCTGGCTTTGATATCTATTCAGAGGTCTACTGATAACGTTTTAGTGGCTCGACTATCACACGTCTAATTGATACCCATAAACAATTAGGTACCTACCAATTAGGGACTTCCAGAGAATTTATTAGCAAATTAGCTACGTGTTATCTGCCAGGAAGATTAATACCTACCTAAATATGGTGGCCGGATTTACAACCCGCCAGCTTAACTTTTATCATACAGAAACTTCAGATCAAAGTTCACACAGTTACGCAAGCACTAATGCTAAAAATGTTAAATTCAAATCTATCGGAACGCTGCACTCGAAATTTGAAATTCCGAATGGAACACCGAATCATGGCCGATAGAAAAGAGAAAAAAAACCGTTCGGTAAAAAAAAAAACATCGCCATTGAATCGGAAAACAAAAGGATTGGAGGAATCCTTGCTCTGAATGGTCGTATCTATAAAAAGGCGCCAACAATGGCTGCCGACTGAAAAGAGATTTCAGAAATCACAGCTATAGTGGAAACAATAAAGATTTTTTTCGCAGTGACGTCCACTCTTGAGGTGAGAATGTCTGCGGCTTCGTTTTTTTCCTCACGTAATAATATTTGGTTATCTATGCCTTGTTTTTCATGTTAACGTATTATTGTTAGAGCGGCCATTTGCATTTTTGTCGACTTCTTAGTGTTGTCGCGTGGAAATGCTGACCTGTTTTCGTTCGGGGTTTGCGCAATCCGATTTAATATTTTTGCTGTTTGCTGCGGTTGTCATAAACGTTTATAGTTTCACATATGAAATGTATCTACTTTTAAGAGTAGGAATATCTAATCTTCTAATATACAAAAATCTCGTGTCACAGTGTTTTTTACGGAACTCCTCCGAAACAGCTTGACCGATTTTTATGTTTTTTTTTTGTATACTTCTTAGGTCAGAAAATAGGTGGTAGGCTATTTTTTTTATATGTTGTTTTTTGTTGTTGTTGTTGTACAATGTTGGCCGGGTCAGCTAGTAACTTATAAAACTCTAGATGAAGAGATACACTTAGTGACAGAATAACACAAATTATATTTTTTTCTGAATACTTTGAAACAATATTTCAAAAAATAAAACAAAACATCAATGAAAAATCAAATTCTTTTGTATCCATTGGCTCGAAAGATTGGATTGGTATTGATTTGCATCTAAATGTTCAGCTGAATCAGCGAGCCAGGTTGAAACAAATGTTTTGGGCTAAAAATACGGCAACCTTGCAACCCTGCCATAAAAATGAACGACTGGTTTCCTTCAGGTGTGTTCTAAACAATATTTTTATTATTATTCATCCGTTTTTACCTGGCGTTAATCCTTTATTGGAATTTTATAGAAACACAACTTGGCAATTGGGGATTTATAGGTCTCCTGACACCCAAAGTTATTGCGGTGCTCCTGATGTCCAGAATTTGAGCGACATGCTGACTGTCTCAAATTATCTAAAAAATACCTAATCATCAACCCAAAAAGAAGAATATATCGAAAATCAGAAATTCACAGTCACATCCAACATCAGCCAGAAAATCTGACACTAGCCTTGCCAAGGAGTACCGTGTTACTCATTTAATGTGTTGTGGAGGTCTGGTAGGCAGCCGCTCTACGTAAAATACTGGTATTCAGCTCAATCCGGTTTGACTGGAAGCCGACACCAATATAATTGGGATAAGGCTACGCAGATGATGCAAACATTGGTAATTTTTATTTTAGGACAATCTCACCTGATGGGAAGCGATGGTGTGGTCGGCGATTGCGCACGGTTGCCAATAATTAATCTTTTCACTCTTGAATAAAACCCTCTGGTTGTAGCTATCGAGAAACAGACTCTGCCAGGGTATTCCACTCCTTAGCTGTACCCATAACGAAAGTACTCCCAAATTGTTTTGTGCGTATGGGAGGGACAATATTTTCTTGCAATTGTTTAAGGCTGAAAACAGCGTGCAGATGAAGCAACTTTTCGTCGGTATTTACTGAGAAATTACACCTCAAAAAAATAGGTAGTAATCTACATGATATAGTTCGTAATTTGGTTTAGCCAGAATTTATGTATCGGTATCACATAATAAGAAAAAAATCACCAAATCACCTCCAAATCCATTTTACTCCTTCACTTTTTAACAAAAGTCTAAAAAAAAAATATCTACTGCTTTGCAATACAAGCGAAAATAATTTGGTTTTGTTACTTTTTAAATAAATTTATTATTTGTCATTGGCATGTATACAAGCCTTAATAAATGGCAACAATCTTTACAAAGAAATGTCATATCTGTTTGACGCAACGAACTGGCTGTCAACGAGACTGAATATTTGTCAAAGACAAACAATTATAGTGGTAAACTCCGGTGTTGCCCAACGAGCCTTCGCGACCGATGTTTGCGGCGCGTGCGCTCCCAAGCGGACAGTTGTGGAAACTGCGCAAGGGCAGCTTGCATCAATGTTGTTGAGTGTTCGTTTATAGTGTCATTGTCTTTTAGGTGTTAGAATTAGAGCATGTCTTAGTGTTTCACGAGAATATTATAGACCTTGAAGGTATTTAGAACTTGGTGAGTGGGTTAGTAAATCGGCATAGTGATTTAGAGGCCAAAATCCTAAAAAACTAGGATCAATGCTCTGTTTTTTAAAGAATATTTCTTTAGGGTTATTAAAGTACCAAATAAAACTAATTGAGACTGTTATTATGCACAGGTGAAATTGTATCTCTGAATGTAGGTACAATTGCTAATTATGTATCTGCTACTTTTTTCCGGAAAATGCATGGTTCCTAAAGATAGAAGTAAATCTATAAAATGCAGTAATACTAAGTTCAGTCATTAGGGTACCTACCTACTTTATAATTACACTAGATGACCCGCGCAACGTCGTCTGCGTCACAATTTACATTACTGCTCCGCTCCTATTGGTCTTAGCGTGATGATATATAGCCTATAGCCTTCCTCGATAAATGGGTTATCTAACACTAAAAGAATTTTTCAAATCGAACCAGTAGTTCCTGAGATTAGCGCGTTCAAGCAAGCAAACAAACAAACAAACAAACTCTTCAGCTTTATATATTAGTATAGAAATATAGATATAGATAGAAAATACATAGGCATTTATTATTTTACAAAAAAGAACGACGAAAGAATGCTCGAAAGCCAAAAAATACCTACCTACCGACTAATTGTTAATAAATATCACAAGACGAAGACCTCGCAAGAATTTTCTTTGAAGTCAGATCAAACAAAGCCTCTAGGTAATTATTTGCTTCATCGATTTTAATTAGTCCCCCGGTTTATTTATGTCTCCTTTTCAAATAAACAATAACGCTTTTCGGCCTTGTACGAATTGTAACGACAAAAAGTATGAACGGACAAAACGACGGACAAATTGTTCTGGCCATATGTGTCAAGTCCTTGCTTCCTTAAAGGGAGTCCGTTGGTGCGCGGACGACGATGATTTTAGGGTTGTCAAAGCAATATAATTTTATCAAATACCAGCTGACCCGCACAACTTCGTCTGCTCCGCTATTGCTATTGGTCTTAGCGTGAGCCTATCTATAAATGGGCTATCTAACACAAAAAAAAAATTTTTAATTCGAACCAGAATAGTTCCTGAGATTGGCTCGTTCCACCAAACAAACAAACTCTTAATATTATTATGGGAACACCCAAATACTCCGAAATATTTTATTCCGAATTTCGATTTTCAAAAGTCCGAATTTCATAATACCTACGAATTATGATGTCTTTGGATTAACGATTGTAAACGGACAGACAGACGGACGGACGGACAGCAAAGTGAATTTGTGGGGGTTGCGCTTTTCCGTTTTTTGGTCCGGTCCCTTAAAACACCAAAACGTATGGAACTGACTAACGTGCTCAATTGCGATCTGTACTTTTTTCAAGTATCGTTATAACTAATACTGAGAATATCACATTGCCACATCCACAAAAATTCCCGTAATCGTCACTGGCACCTGATTCCTGGAACGAAATCATAGACGCGTCACAAATTAACCGCAAGATGCAATTAGCCAATGAAAATTCAGTCAACCAATCACAGGAACTAGGCACTTGTCTCACCGCCGGCGATCAGCGAGTAGCGAGTGAAGCTTCAAACTCGAAATAGTCGGCGATCAGCGAGTGAAAAGTTTAGATAGTTTTGACGCTCGGCTTTCAGCGAGTACTTTTGTGCGACGGGCTTTTACTCGCAATACTCGTGCCAGCCCGCACTATAGGTAGAAATTACCGCTGTTTGGTGAGTTCCGACCGCCAAGCGAGCATCGCCGAGCGGGTGTCGCTGAGCGAGTACAATCTTTGATAGTTTTTGTCGCTGCGATCAACTGGAGGTAAGAGCCGCTCGCCGGCAGTGTGAACAGCCAGCTATCGACTTTGAATGTATGTGTCTCTTTTACTCACACAAGATTTTCCTCAGCGAGTAAATAGTCGATAGCTACTCGCTTCCTCGCCTGCGGTGAGACAAGCGCCTTAATTTGAGATACATTTCGAATCAGAGAGTATAGGTGGTTTAATAATGTGGTGGGAGTCTACTGAAATAAACAGGAAACAGGTTGATGCAAAAATGAAACAGTGTCAGTTATCTTTTACTGTAAAGATAACTGTCTATGATCATCATTAACCTGTCCTTATTCTTATTTATTTTGGTTTAGCGCAGAATTTCTTGTTCTTCCATTCATCCTGTTCTCCGTCGTCATAGTCACCATAATTTTTGCCTTATCTTTAGTTCTTTAACTTTAAAATATGAACAAAATATTAAAATAAGAATCCAAACTTAAGTCTTTTAAATTCGAAAGAAAGTTTTTTTTTTTTAATTTGTGTTTGCTCTTGACCCTAGTCTAGATCAGAGATGACAGAGACAAAGACTATGATGGAGCGAGCTTACCCAGAAAGAGCCTGTTCACTCTAACACACAGTTATTTGCTTGCTACACTTTTAAGCCTCATTCGCTCAACTTTTAAGCCTCATTGATGAATTTTGATACAAAGGATCCTGGAGATGTCATTTTCTTTACGAAAATCTGTGTTAACCTAGGATAAAACCTAACAACAATTCAAAATTACACTGTCATGACAGCCCTACCGTGCGCACGCGCCGGCCCTACTGCTCAGTATGCAGCAGCCCACAGGTATCAAGGCTAACCACATCGCTAGTACTTAGTTATCTAAGAATTAATTAGTTAATTGTTATTTTAGTGTCGCTACAACTGTGTAAGGAAACTAATCAAGTTGTGTCTCATTGGGTGGGGTGGTCGTGACCTTATTTTGAAGATGAGTATGATAGTTTTAGGGTTCCGTACCCAAAAAGTAACCAACGGAATCCTTTATTACTAAGCCTCCGCTGTCCGTCCGTCCGTCCGTCTGTCTGTCAGAGAGCTGTATCTCAAGAACCGTGATAGGTAGACAGTTGAAATTTTCACAGGTTGTGTATTTATCTCAAGAACCGTAATAGGTAGACAGTTTAAATTTTCACAGGTTGTGTATTCATCTTAAGAACCGTAATAGGTAGACAGTTGAAATTTTCACAGGTTGTGTATTTCTATTGCCGCTATAAAAATGAATAATTAAGGTTTATGGTACGGAACCCTTCGTGTGCGAGTCCGACTCGCACTTGGCTGGTTGTTTTTTAAACTTTAGCTTGGTTAGCAATGGTTTGGACACGATAGCTTTAATTTGAATCTAAAACGATCTGGGCAAATTGGCGAATGAATTTTAAATCGTGTTAGCGATGATTAGGTATTGAAAAGTCAAGGGTTATTTCTGTGCCCCTCTCTATCAAATTTAGGGTAGTAGGTAGGTATGGGTATATATTAAGCTAGGCCTATAATAGGATTGTAATAATCTGGATGTAAACTATGGTATAAGAAATTAAAATGAGAATTACAGTCAAAAATAGAACTCTTAAAGGTAATGTACTGCGTGTGTGTGTGTGTGTCTTGTAGAAGGATTAATTTTAAATTAAGTAGGTATACCCACTTCATTACCTTTTTAGAGAATAGGTAAGTAAATTAAGTATGAAATTTTAAGTCGAAATATTAAGCGTTTTACCATTTATTTCATCACAATTATCATCATATCAGCCGAAAGACGTCCACTGCTGGACATAGGCGTCCCCCAAGTGTCGCCACAACAACCGGTCCTGTGCGTCTCGCATCCATCGGCTACCCGCGACCCTGTACCATTTATCTATACTAATATATAAAGCTGAAGAGTTTGTTTGTTTGTTTGCTTGAACGCGCTAATCTCAGGAACTACTGGTCCGATTTGAAAAATTCTTTCAGTGTTAGATAGTCCATTTATCGAGGAAGGCTATAAGCTATATATCATCACGCTAAGACCAACAGGAGCGGAGCAGTAATGAAAATTGTGACGCAGACTACGTTGCGTGGGTCAGCTAGTTTAATAATACTTTAATTCGCATGATAAATTGTCCCTTTCCATTTAATTGTATTTGATTATATTTTTTATAATTAATTTGCCGACCGACCAAGTAATTTTCTTAATACCATGACAATAGACGAAGCACATCAATTTAATTAACTTTATCTAATTAAGAACAAGGATAAGCAATTAAGCATATTATTACGTCATGATTTTTCCTCGAGGAAACTGGCTAAAAAAGACATTAGCACATAGAAATGGTGTCTGAATTTGGCAAACTTAATAGGTCTCTAACTCCTTATGTCAGATGACATTGGTTTTAATGATCTGAACGCATCATCAGTCAAGGGCATCCAAGGGTAATCAGGCTATTGTTTTTTACTTTTGAAAGGCACAGGTTTGACCACAATCTCACATCTATACTAATATATAAAGCTGAAGAGTTTGTTTGTTTGCTTGAACGCGCTAATCTCAGGAAGTAATGGTCCGATTTGATAAATTCTTTCAGGGTTAGATAGCCCATTTATCGAGGAAGGCTTCCTCGATAAATGGGCAATCTAACACTGAAAAAATTTTCAAATCGGACCAGTAGTTCCTGAGATTAGCGCTTTAGGCTATATATCATCACGCTAAGACCAATAGGAGCGGAGCAGATAAAGTTGCACGGGTCAACTAGTCCTAATATATAAAATTCTTCCGTTTCTGACTGATTGAGTGACTGACAGACAACGCACAGCCGAAACTACTGGTCATAGAAACCTGAAATTTGGCATGTAGGTTCCGAGCGCTAAGAGAGGATTTTCCGAAATTATTACGAGAACGGGAAAAAACGGGGCGCGTACGAAGTCGCGGGCAAAAGCAATAACTGGCTTTTGCCCGCGACTTCGTACGCGGTTCGTATATAAATGTTACTTAATACAAAAAACACTGTGCCTGTATTCCTCGAAGGGTAAGGTTTAGGTGTACCTACGTAATATATCGCATGTGATAGGTAGCTTTAAATATAATATAATCGAATTTATAACACAAAATTCTCTCAAGTTGATATATTTCATTATAGTAAAACATTATTCAGAAAACAAATAATATAAACTATAAGCGAAGGCAAATGACAACGAATCTTTTAGTCTCTCTTCAACATCGTAAATTTACCCTTAAAATAAGTAACTTAAATAAGTAATTTTGTTATTATTATTTTTATTGTATCCTGTTAGTTTGTTCGGATGTATAAAGAATCCCAGTTACAGAGGGAAACCTATTATTAACCATACAATACGGTTATACGAATAATCTGTAATATATTTTACATATCGCCGTTGGTTACAAAAAAAAAAAGAAAATAAATAAAATAACCCAGCAATCGAACTCAGGGGTCTACTCTCTCAGCCCGAAATCCGTAGTTTCGGGCTTAGTTGCGGGCGTATTCTACTCCGTATCACCTAACCATTAAGGCTGCTCTCTCGAGAAATGCTTAAAAACAGCGTGCAGATGAATCAACTTTTCGTTGACATTTACCGAGAAATTCCATCTGAATAAAATAGGTAGTAATCTACATGATATGATACGTAATTTGAATTAGCCAGAATTTATGAATCGGTATCACATAATAAGAAAAAAAAAATCACCAAATCACCTCCAAATCATTGAGATGAAACCATTTTACTCCTTATTAACAAAGTCTAAAAAAATCTAATGCTTTGCAATAAAAATGAAAATAATTTGGTTTTGTTACTTTTTAAAATATGTGTTATTTTTTTATAATAAATTAAAATGCGGGTAGCGGAGTGGCACATTGAGGAGTAGTTAGCTCCGTTTATATGCACAAGGTGTACTATTGGCATGTGTACTAGCCTTAAGAATGAATGACAACACGTGTTGTCATTCATTCATAGTTTGGGTTCGGGACTAATCGTAAGTCCGTAGGTGATACGGAGTAGACTACGGACTTCGGGCTTAGAGAGTAGACCCCCAGGAACGGTTCAGCTGTTATAGCCACAACTAGTACTCCAAGGAACTTTATAGGACTCTAAAGTCTTATACCTGCTGACATTGCTCTTTGTGGTCTTAACGCATCGTGAGTCAAGGTTAAGCATGATATTATGATGTTACATAAGTCCTTTATGTATCCATTCACACTGTTATAGTGATGATGATATAAATAAAATTACGAAGACGTCAAATTGTTAGTTAGTACGTTTTTAATTTGTGGATTAAGGAAAGGCAGAGAGAGTCCAAAGCAAAATCAATTGATAGTCTTAGGAATGACATATGAATGTTTTTTTTTTAATTAATATGTTTGAGACACTCAGTCCTTCCCCCTACTGACCACAGACACAAACCCTTTGATTTGATATTTTACTCGGAACAGTTAAAATTTCGTTTTTTTTTTCTCAATTTCTATAATGACGCATCCGTCTTTAGGTCACAGAAGTTCATAATGTGCACCAAATTTCAACTGAATTGGTCTAGTAGATTGGGAGAAAATTTGCTGCGCAGTCAGACATACAAGAGATCCTTTAGGAGTTCCGTTTATTCATACGGACGCCCAGAACCCTAAAAATGCACTGTTTGGCGGGATAACCCAAGGGAAATAAAGCCGCGAAATAAAACTTGTGTAATATTATAATATTATCGGTTAATTTACATTGTTATGACTTGATTATTGCCTTTATAATGTTAAGGTCAACAGGTTCAGTTGCTGCAGGAAAATATCGTGTTAACAATGATTAGTTTGTTTAATTGTTTTGCTCAAAGTGATTGCATCGTCCGACTCATCAATAGTGGCTTTGATTGTCTACGGTTGCTGTTTTGATTAAAAATAATCATGAGTGTTTGTGTAGGTATTTGATATTGATGTCATTGGTTCGTTGATGTCAAATAAAACTAACGAAAAACTGGTGGATGCCAAGCTACATAGCTTGGCTCAACGCCGTATGGTTGCCTTCTTGTCGGTCGTCTACAGATTGTACTTCGGTGAGTGTGCCCAAGAACTCCACGACCTCATCCCACCGGCCCCCTTCTACCATTGGACATCCAGACGCACTGCATCTTACCATCCCTACCTTGTTGCTATTCCACCAATTCGCACTAAGCGTTTCCAAACGTCTTTTATAATGCGCACAGCAAAGGAGTGGAACTCTCTGCCTGCGTCTGTGTTTCTAAACGCTTACAACCCTAATCTCTTCAAAGTTAGAGTGAACAGGCTCCTTTTGGGTAATCTCGCTTCATCGTAGACTTTGTCTCTGTCATCTCTGACCTAGACTAGAGTCAAGAGCAAAGCCAACACAAAAAAAAATGTTGAGGTTGAACGGAGGGCGATTTGATAGGATGGTGTACCGATAGTACCTACATAAATACATCCTTGATGTAGGTACCTTTTGCATTGGACTCATCAAAAAGGCGAAGTTAAAAAACAATAATACCAAGAGAGTCTTTAGTATTATTAACGCTTATGTTGCGATTTCGCATTATACTGGCATTCAGTTGAATCCGGTTTGACTGGAAGCCGACCCCAATATAGTTGGGAAAAACTTTTTACAAAAAAAATATAACCGACTTCCAAACAAAACACTACAAAGAATAAAATAACCTTAATTTCGGAAGTCGGTGTTTTTGGTTTTGTTTCTTTGTTTTCTTACACCGACTTCCGAAATTAAGGTTATTTTATCCTATGTAGTTTTTTGTTTGGAAGTCGGTTATATTTTTTTGTAAAAAGTTTTTTATTTTTCACTTTTAAGTGGTTATACTTGGACGACGTCTTCGTCAACGCAGAAATTGAAATAAGTAAAAATGCTCATAAAATAAAAACTACTGAACCAAACTGAATAAATAATAAAATTTTCAAAGAATAAAAATTTTTACGGGACCAAATGGCAAGTATACCGCGTCGAAATAAAAAAGAATCACAGAAATCTGAAACCTCGGAGTAATCGGTGTACATACATAAAAAAAAAACAGACTTTCTATTTGTCAGATTATTTAGGGGTTAGTTTATACAGGATGGCAATGGGTGAGACTTATTATCAGGAAAGGTTTAATAACACATTACCATATTACCTTAACACGTCTCCTTGTAGAACAATTTTGTTCTAGAACAAACCGGTCTGTGGGAGTCTTAAGTTAATAGGAGGTACGAGTATTCCCTAAATAATGACCGATGACCTGGTGAAAATCGCGGGTAGCCGGTGGATGGGCGACACACATGACCGGTTGTTGTGGCGACACTCACGTGGTGGCCTATGTCTAGCAGTGGACATCCTTTGGCTGATATGATGATGATGATGGTGATGATTCCCTCAATAGAAATATCTAATTATACAACGGAATCTATTCTTCTTGATTATTCAAGTTTGCAATGAGATGAGAAGTGTGTCTTCTTATTAAAATTATAATCCATATAAGGCCTTATAGAGAGCCGCAATTTCGGCTCAGTCGTTCCACATTCCAAGTCCTTGAATCCCAGTCTGTTGTATGTTCAACAAAGGCTGTCGGTACCTACTTATACTTCTACGAAAATTCAATTATGTACAAAAATAATTGGTTAAGGCTGAAACTACCTACCAGTGTGATTATTATCTAAAATTCTAAACTTATATAATATGGAGGTTTGTTTGTTTTGTAAGAGGTTATCTATGGAAGTCCTGATTCCATTACGAAAATTTTTTCACTGATAGAATGCTTCACTATTCTTCAGACGGTATCTATACTAAAATCTGAAGAGTTTGTTTGCTTGAACGCGCTAATTTCAGGAACTACAGGTCCGATTTGAAAAATTCTTTCAGTGTTAAATAGCCCATTTATTGAAGAATGAGAAAGACTACAGCATCATCACGCTAAGACCAATAGGAGCGGAGCAGTAATGAAAATTGTGACGCAGACGAAGTAGAGCGGGTCAGCTAGCAATAAAGTGTTGCAATATTTTTGATCCCATATACATTCTGCCTCATGGCATGCAGAGTCGGACTATTGTCGTCGGAGAATTCATTGTTCCAGCGAAGCCGTGACAGTTAACGATTGTCAAAATGTATGGCATTAACAAGTGCTACCAAAATGTCAAGTGGTTATTTTCCAACTGAAAAAAAAACGCTTTTGCTAACATCACTTCTTTTAAAACCATCCTCAGGAATCGTATAGGACAGGGATGGCGAACCTTTATTGGTAACCGTGCCATTGCTAATTTAAAAATAATTAATTTGGTTTCGATGTGCCACCTACTTTGATTTAGTGATTTTATGGACAATCTTTATTAGCAACCCGAAATACGAATTCATAAACCAACGTTATTGTAAGTTGGTTTGCTGAATTGTTGAAGATCGCGGGTAGCCGATGGATCCGAGACGCACAGGACCGGTCGTTGTGGCGACGCTTGGGGGAGGCCTATGTCCAGCAGTGGACGTTTTTCGGCTGATATGATGATGATGATGTGCCACCACTGGCACGCGTGCCTTAGGTTCGCCATCCCTGGTACAGCATAAGCCACGACGAATAAAAAGCCAGTTAAAATTAAATGTGACGTAAAATTCAATGATGGGGCCTCAAATGTCAAATAAAATTGACTTCTAGCATGGGAGCCTCATTATCGGCTGCAGATTGTTTAACAGAATTAATTATTCCGTTAACATCATTATGTTGGCAGTCTCTCAGTTCGATACCATCTTAATTGAACATGATTGCAGTTATTAGTTTTAATTTATTAATTTAATTATCATGAAGTTGTTGTTAATTTTTTTGTAGCCTCTGGCATTTGTTGTTATATCATCATTTTATGAATATAGCTTGAGGTTTGGCTATATTTAGAAAAGGACCTTCTTCCCACGCAGAATGTTCTATTTTATTTTTAGCATCTAACAATATCATCTTCATTTATTATTAGGTACAAAATTCTACTCATTAAACACAATGTGGCTTTGGTTACTTAGCAATTTATTAGTGAACAAGCTGACCCGCGCAACTTCGTTCGCGTCACATTTTTCATTACTGCTCCGCTCCTATTGATCTTAGCGTGATGATATATAGCCTATAGCCTTCCTCGATAAATGGGCTATCCAACACTGAAAGAATTTTTCAAATCGGACCAGTAGTTCCTGACATTAGCGCGTTCAAGCAAACAAACAAACTCTTCAGCTTTATTATAGACTAGCTGACCCACGTAACTTCATCTACGTCACAATTTGCATTACTGCTCCGCTCCTATTGGTCTTAGCGTGATGATATGTAGCCTATAGCCTTCCTTGATAAATGGGCTATCTAACTCTGAAAGAATTTTTCAAATCGGACCATTACTTCCTGAGATTAGCGCGTTCAAGCAAACAAACAAACAAACAAACAAACTCTTCAGCTTTATATATTAGTATAGATTAAAGTGAATTAATTTTGAGAATTTTCGAAATCGCATTAGTACCTACTTCTGGAGATTTCCCCTTACAAACAAATAACAAATGATACCTCTTTACAAAATTCACAATGAGATGAAGTCTTTCCCACACTTATGTGTATGTCATCTTTCTAACTATACTAATACTAGCTTCTGCCAGCGGCTTCGCTCGCGTGGTCCCTAGGCAACATACTCCCGGGATAAAAAGTAGCCTATGTCCTTTCTCAGGCTCTAGACTATCTGTGTGCCAAATTTCATTTAAATCGGTTCAGTTGTTTTGGCGTGAAAGCGCGACAGACACACAGACAGACAGAGTTACTTTCGCATTTATAATATTAGTAAGGAAGTAAGGATTATAAAGAGGTTAAGTTTGTGAGGTTGTAGGGGGTAATCTCTGGATCTACTGAACAGATTTTGAAAATTCTTTTACCAATAGAAAGCCACGTTATTTGTGAGTGTCATAGGCTATATATTAGCCCCAAAAATACCGCCCACGAAGTGGGCACGGGTCAGCCAGTCTTATATATAAAAATGAATCCTTATTTCCCTTGGTCATCACGCGTTAATGGCTGGACCGATTTCGCTAATTCTTTTTAAAGTTCCGAAAAAAAGGAACCCTTATAGGATCACTCGGGTGTCTGTCTGTCTGTCTGTCCGTCTGTCACAGCCAGTTTTCTCCGGACCCACTGGACCGATTCTGTTGAAATTTGGTACACATATGGACTTCTATGACCCAAACACGGACGCGTTACGTAAATTATTAAATGTTTAGTATGGGGGTCACTTTTGGGGGTCAAACTAGAAAATTAAGTAAAATAGTTTTTTGAACAATATCGTGTGACATATCAAATGAAAGGGCTTACTGTGAGGGTTTTAATTATATATTCTTTTAATAATTTTAAAATAAATGGTTTTGAAGTTATTCAAGAAATTAGACGAAAAATGACCATTCCCACCCTTATCTCCGAAACTACTGAGCATAAAATTTTGAAATAAATGGAGATAATAGATCTTTACCTAAAGATTACAGGAAAACTTATTAGAAGTCTGTAGTGTTAAAATAACATGTTAAAAAAATTCAATTCGTTCGGAACCCTTTGCACGCGAGTCCGACTCGCCCTTGGCCAGTTTTTTTGTTGTGTTTGTCATTGTCAGGAGATTCTTGTGAAAGAAAAAATTAAGAAAGTTGTGGGGTAGGGTTGGTAGGTAGGTAGCCAGCTGAAGGGAGCGCGGGCCGCGGGGAACAGCTAGTGTGCACGTAATTGTTGAAATTTGGTACACATATGGACTTCTATGACCCAAACACGGACGCGTTACGTAAATTATTAAATGTTTAGTATGGGGGTCACTTTTGGGGGTCAAACTAGAAAATTAAGTAAAATAGTTTTTTGAACAATATCGTGTGACATATCAAATGAAAGGGCTTACTGTGAGGGTTTTAATTATATATTCTTTTAATAATTTTAAAATAAATGGTTTTGAAGTTATTCAAGAAATTAGACGAAAAATGACCATTCCCACCCTTATCTCCGAAACTACTGAGCATAAAATTTTGAAATAAATGGAGATAATAGATCTTTACCTAAAGATTACAGGAAAACTTATTAGAAGTCTGTAGTGTTAAAATAACATGTTAAAAAAATTCAATTCGTTCGGAACCCTTTGCACGCGAGTCCGACTCGCCCTTGGCCAGTTTTTTTTGTTGTGTTTGTCATTGTCAGGAGGTTCTTGTGAAAGAAAAAATTAAGAAAGTTGTGGGGTAGGGTTGGTAGGTAGGTAGCCAGCTGAAGGGAGCGCGGGCCGCGGGGAACAGCTAGTGTGCACGTAATTGTGTAGATTAGCATTACGAGTAATTTACGTGTGTGGCACCCCTAAATATTGCGTGATTACGACTAATCTGAATGCGGAAACCGGTAGTAAATGCGCTGCGTTGTAAATTCGTCCACATGCTGGCATTTTACTACGCAAATATGAAAACCGGAACTTCCGATACAAAAAAAATATACAGTTATCTAGTGAACTGCTTTGTATTGGGAATTTCCCAAAGGTATAATCTGTGGCGTTTTTGAATTTTTATTTTATCATTCGGGATCAGTAAAAGCAATAGATGCGGGCAAAGGCTTCTTCTGGGTGAGCTCACTCCATCGTCGACTTTGTCTCTGTCACCTCTGAACTACACTAGAGTCAACAGCAAACCCATATTTAATAAAAAAAATAAAGGTGTGCCGTTTAGGATTACCTACCTATGTATTCTAGAAACAATTTTTTCTACATGACTAATAGGGAAAGTCTAGAATTTCTCATGTGTGCCTCGTTAGACAAGGTCTTTAAACGTTATGGACAAAATATGAACAACGTTCCGCCTTGGCCAACATAATTCTCATCCTTACTATATATATTAATATTATTAATGCGAAAGTAACTCTGGTTGTATGTCTGTCTGTCGCGCTTTCACGCCAAAGCTACTGAACCGAAATCAAATTTGGTACACAAATAGTCTTGAGTCTGAGAAAGGACATAGGCTACTTTTTATCCCTATGGACCACGCGGGCAAGCCGCTGGCAGAAGCTAGTCCTTCATAAGCAGCCCTTATTTTAAGTTATCGACCCAAAAACAAAACCATAGATTCACTTATAAGTACACACCCGTCAGCTACCCATCCTCTCATTAGTAAGCAGCACACAGCTCACAGCAGGTACACAATAGCCCAACAGTTTTCCTTATAATTTCAACTGACCAATTACAGTTAATTTCAGTGACAGAACGACCGACGTACTCCAATAATGCTTTGTCGCGGCACGTGTAACGATCCTTACATGCACATGCGCTGTCACGAAATCGCTGAGATTGTGGAATAAGAACTTCGGGTCTAAAACGGCCAATCAGAAAGCACATCACGCTACCCGTCACTATCAAATTTTCCTAATCAACCTTGAACCTAATGCGTTAGCGATAAAGATGAAAATGAAATTTGACAGATTGTTGCGTGATTATTATTATTATTCTCCTAAAGTGGCCTTTTATGCCACCTGGTCATGCTGGTAAATACATTGTTGTTGTTGTTGTAATTATGGCCAAGTGCCGACAATTAGACTGGAGACTAAAACACCAAGTATTATAGTCCAGTTTAACTGTAAAGATTTCAGATGTTCATTTTTTTTACCCGCGACTACGTACGCGCATATTCGCTTTCCCGTTTCCGTAGGAATTTCGGGAAATCCTCTCTTAATGCTCGACTACACTCCTCAACGAACCTACATGCTAAACAGTTTTTTGCGACCAATTGTTTCGGATGTGCGTTGTCTGGCGTCACTCAGTCAGTCAGTCATCAGTATCGGAAAAGAATTTAATTTTTAGATTATGTAGGTACTAATTAATTGTATATTAAGGTTTTATACATTTCAAAATTGAAGTTTATAGATGTCGAATTTTTCCATGTCGTGTCTCCGACGCTCGCGCCGCCATATTGAAAAAGAGGCGCCAAAAAAGTTTCAGAACAGCTACTTTCCGATTATGTGTTTTAGTCGGTAAGAAGTAGAACACGAATGGGTTTTAGTCAGTAAGAGTCTGACACACTTCTGCTCCGCCCGGAGCGGGAGGAGTTGTTTGATGATTTCTTATCCTCAAACAAAAAAGATCTGATATTAAAGGTATGGGCAAGATATCTATAAAAGTATCTACTAAAACCTAAAGAAAATCAACTCAACTATTTTTCTAGGATCTTCAAGTACTACAACAAACCTTTTTTTTAAAAGATTATAGTTCTTTACTGCTTGGGTTACCTACCATTTTATATTCTGCCCGACTATTATTACATTGATTTTCATGTTTTTAGGGTTCCGTAACTCAAAAGAAAAAAACGGAACCCTTACAGGATCACTTTGTTGTCCGTCCGTCCATCCGTCCGTCTGTTTGTCAAGACACTTTATCTTGAGAACGCGTGGAGATATAGAGTTGAAATCAAAACCATATACTTAAGTCTACAGTCCCTTGAAGCTGAAAAAACAATCAAAGTTCTAAGTTAACAAAAAACACGGAGGTTTATGCCGCAAAAAACGTATATTTCGACACTCACAAGGCAATCAATTTATAAAGTACTAGTGGACGTCACGCGGTTGCACCCGCATAGTTCCCGTCCCCGTGGGAGTACGGGGATAAAAGCTATCCATTGCTGAAAGAATTTTTCAAACCGGCCCAGTAGTTTCGGAGCCTATTCATGTCAAACAAACAAATCTTTCCTCTTTATAATATGAGTGTAGATTTTCCGTTGACCTGGAACTATGAAATTTGGCAAGTAATACCGTCTTATACTACAAGTATAGGGAAAACTTTGAAACTACACATTTGTAACTAAATCATGAAAAATATAGTCCTTATTTATGTACTTACGAATTTGTACGGAACCCTCGGTGGGCTAGTCCGACTCACAGTGTCCGTTTTTATTTTATTTTAATAAGCGTACAAGACATTGATAGTTCTATAACCTCAGTAGTTTAACCTGTTTGGACGAGATTCAAAAGGTCATGAGTTATCATTTCTTATTATTGTTAGCTAATAGCACATTTTATATGAGAGCGTTGAACTTGAGATCGTTTTTGGAATTAGTTTCGAATGAGGATCGAAATTATTATTAAAAATATGGATGTAATCCATAAAGAAGAAAGAAAATAAAAAAACTGGCCAAGTGTGAGTGAACTAATTTCATGTTATTTTTACACTACAGACTTCTTATAAGTTTTCCTGTAATCTATTGGTAAAGATGTATTATCTTTATTTTTTTTTTAATTTTAGGATAAGTAGTTTCGGAGATAAGGGGTGGAAAATGGTCATTTCTCGTCTAATTTCTTGAATAACTTAAAAACAATTTATTTTAAAATTATGAAAATATATTTAAAACCCTTACAGAAACCCCTTTCATTTCATATATCACACAATATTTTTCAAAATACTTTTTTTGAAATATTCTAGCTTAACCCCCAAAATTGACCCCCACCCCATACTAAAAATTTAATGACTTACGTAACACGTCCGTGTTTGGGTCACAGAAGTCAGACGGACAGACAGACAGACACCCGAGTGATCCTATAAGGGTTCCGTTTTTTATTCGGAACCTTAAAAAGAAAGAAAATTAGTTTATTCCGCCCAAACAGACGCACATTACATTACCACATACCACTACCACCACCACCACCCACCGACTCCCCAATACATTATGAACAGCTGACTTCCACCGCGATTTGGGGTTTTGTTCCATAGTGAATCTTGCCCATAATGATGAGTACAATGGCCTGTTAAGAGATATTGCGCTTTTCTATTTACTAGTCAATAAAGAGATCCGTTAAATAGAAACGTGGAATTTGAACTTAATAATCTGTAAGTAATTAAGTTTTTTGTAAGTAATATTAATACAGGAAAATGGTAAGCGTCCGGCGCTACCATTATTATTTGATCTGAAGGAAATGGGAATTAAACATTAAGTACAGTCAACAAAGCTATTTGGTATGCAGGCAAAAATCTTATTTTTTCCACTGTACTGCCAATTACAACCTGTAACAGAATAAACGCAATACCTTTTAAGGGGTCATTGAACTCATCATTATGAACAAGTTTCACTATGGGACCAACACTGGAATCGCGAAAAAAAATCGACTACCTCATACATTTATGTGCGCTTAACTCGAAAAAATTTAGGTACTGAACAGTTGATTTTAATTTCGCGATTTCGGGATTGGTCCCATAGTACATTACATTTCTTATGTGTGCATTATAACTTTTTAAGCTAATGACATACTTTACGAGTGTGATGTACGATCATAAAATTGTGTACTCAGCACACTCACAACATTGTTTAAAAGTAGTTACAAGATAGCTATCTGCATACCAAATAGCTTTGTTGACTGTACCTATGTAATTCAAACAATAAACTGTTACTACAAATCTTATATAGATATAGAAACACTACAATTTTAATTAAGAAAACAATACGAGATACAATTAAAAAAAAACTCATTACATACAAAACTCCAACATGATTTGAACTCTACCGTATTAAAGTTAAAGTTTATTTTAAAATGAATTTTAATTCAGGAACTTTGGTATAATACCAGTACTTACTTCCGCATGCACCATCCAACAGATTAATGTGCGATCTTTTTTAAGGTCGATGGTGTATGATGATGTTTTATTGTAATAATAATGGTTACTATGAACTTCGTGAGATCCGGAAATTAAAATAATTGTCTGTATTATCTACTGTTCAATTTTGAGTCAAGGACTTTTGTGTAGTTAAAATGATCATAGTTTAGATTTTACCTTGTCTAATAGATCAATTGAATCAACCGCCATTTTGAATGCCGTTATTGATAGTCACTGTCTGGTTCTTTCTGTTGCTCCACTTACCTTTTCTAAACCACGGAACAGATTTCGATATGGGTTTCACTCATATAAATCACAAAAAACGAGGAATCTTAGTGTATACTATTTACGCCCGAGCGGAAAATATAATGCAACTGGCTTTCGTCCGCGACCTCGCGCGCGTTCCGGTACGATCTTCGGGAAATTCTCTCTTAGTGCACCTCTACGCTCCCCAAGGAAGCTACATGCCAAATTTCAGTTAGCTACGACCAGTAAGCTTCGGCTGTGCGTTGCCTGTCAGTCGCTCAGTCACTTAATCAGTCAGTTAGTAACGGAAGAGTTTATAAATATTGATAGTTTTCCTCGATAAATGGGCTATTCAATACTAAAAGATTTTTTTAATTTGAACTAGAAGTTCCTGAGGTTAGCGCATTCAACCAAACAAAGTCTTCAGCTTTTTAATATTAAGGATAGATTGTTGAACTACGGGAGTTTTTAATAAATTTTACATCTGTCTGTTTTGTGCTAGTCTCTAATAAACATTATTCTTTCTTTCTAACTGAACATAAATGCATTCCAATAGTTTCACAATATGCGATGCATACCATCTTTGTTAGCGAATATGTAAACGACTCACTGCACATTACTATCCTAAGTAGGCTAATTTCGCAAGGCCATAAAGTATAGCTTGAACAACATAGTTAATACGCGCTTACATAATGCGAGGATCCGTTTGTTCAAAGTAAACACTAATTAACGATGCAATTAATTGTCCGTGACATATCGATGTATGCGACGTGATCTAAACACACGACCTCAAGCAAACATGAGCGATCTTCTTCATATAAATTCAAAAAGATAAAAATCGTTTCGTGACTTACAAAAAGACGCACTCGATTTCGTCGAACGGGCTGCACGAAGTACACCTTCCGTATTCATGCTACATCAATAACACTTTTACGTAATGAGAAATACGGTTCAATTTCCTGTAAAAATAAATGAGTTTCCATTACGCACTGACCGCTGCACGATGGTGTTACCATCTCAACTTTACAACCTTGACTTAAAGTTCTTTTTTGCTTACTAACAAATTGCTTCAGGAATCAGATAGGTGAGTTTCCGATGTTCGCTCGTTTATAACCATTATCTCATGAATGTTATGACGTTTGATTCCGATGACGTCATGAACGTATTCAATCTTTTTTGTGTGATGGAGGGCTGACGAGGGTAGTAAAATTGAATTTTTGGCGCCATTTTGGTGGAAAATGGTAGAAAATTGGAAGTTGAGGCAGTCTGTAGGTGACTGCAACGTTGTGAGTTGACCAGAATAAGTAGATCTATTATCTATACTTCTATCTATATCTATATTAATATATAAAGCTAAAGAGTTTGTTTGTTTGTTTGCAAATCGGATCAGTAGTTAGTGGTAGATCGGATTTGAAATATTCTTTCAGTGTTAAATAGCCCATTTATCGAGGAAGGCTATAGGCTATATAACACTACGCTACGACCAATAGGAGGGGAGCAGTAATGAAAAATGTAACGCAGACGAAGTTGCGCGGGTTACTTATAAGCCTTTTTGAAGTGAAAACTTCTTTAGCGGCGTTGAGCACTTTTTCTGTAATGGGTATAAAATCTTAAACTCGCGTCAGGACACGTGACCTGATCGAAAAAGCGTAAGACGGACTCGCGTCAGGGTCACGTGATGCTGATCGAAAAAGCGTAAGACGGACTCGCGTCAGGGTCACGTGATGCTGATCGAAAAAGCGTAAGATCGAGGGGAAGGGAGAGGAACTAGTATCTCCCACTCTTTCTACCGTGCCTGAGTGTGCTGCTCCGCTTAGGCGGCACAGGGCGCTTGCGCGAATGTCCGTCTGTGTTTATGTACAGCGTGCCACGCGTATCCAAGGATACGAAATTACGGAATTACGAAATAATGGATGAAAGTTGATTTTTCTAAGAGATAAAAATTAATGTAATATATAAATAAATAACGATATAATATTATGAATAATAACATGTAAATTGTCATATTTGTGTACGCTAGCGCAATAAATAAACATTGTATTCTACCTCATAAATGATAGTATTTTTGTACTTATAATTAAACACAACGTTAATACTAAAGTTTTCACTTCTGCCGGCACTCCCGGAGTGCTATTTACCTTGTTTTTACTATTGATAAGCACACGTTAGACCACTATCTCACCTGATGGTAAGCGATGATGCGGTCGAAGTTGGAGCACGCTTGCCTAGAAGTAACCTATTCACTCTTGACTTAAATACTCCCAGATTGTAGCCTGTACTGGTAATTACTTTAAATGGGCTGCGAAAAAGGTTAAAGGTCGAAATGGCTTTAACCTGATTATTGATATTATGGCGGTTAATGGCCAGTATACAGGCTTTTATGAATAAATTTACGCGGACTTGATAATTTTGAAAGCAACTCAACGAACCTATGTACATAAGATTCATAGTTATCTTCTTACAACGGATATTTTAACACAGAATCTACCATTGAAAATTCTTTTATATTTTAACATCATCTTTAGGGTTCCGTAGCCGAACGGTCTTTGTCAACCGATGTCTTCGTCGCATACTCGGAATTTACTGGCCTGAGACCATCTCTAACGTAGAGCTGTTAGAGCAGTGGTTCTTAACCTTTTAGTAATAAGGGACCATTAGACCAAATTTCTGTCTTTCCATGGACCACCAATTTAACTTTTCCGAGGTAATATATAACAGGTAGGTAGTTTTTTTTTTGCATAATCTTGACTAACATTTGAATCCAGTTCAGCGCTGCTCAAAGCCAAACGCATGCCAATACTGACATCCAGACGATTTTGGTGCTTGTCTTTAAAATTTTCAGAAGCGTCGAGAACCTCTGCTGGCATAGATATGCCGATGAAACAACGTGTAGCAATATTTCGAAACTTTGAAAGAACCATTGTTATTTTTCTCTAAAAATGTTGTATTCTTATTAATTTTCTATTTCAAAAACATCTTCCAAGCTATTAGTCTGTAGCATATCAATCACTTCTTTATTTCGAACCTTGCATTGCAGTTTAAAATTATTCAGCTTTGCGAAAATATTGCGTTATAGAAAGGCTTCGCGGACCACTTCAGGTTCTGCCAGGGACCACCAGTGGTCCGCGGACCACCGCTTAAGAACCACTGTGTTAGAGAAATGCCACGAGAGCTCGATCGACCGCCAGATCAAGCGCCGCAAGTGGAGTGGATTGGTCACACGCTCCGGAGGGATCCCGATCACATTCCCAAACAGGCTATGGATTGGAATCCTCAAGGGAAAAGGAAACATGGCCATCCCCGTCAAACCTGGCGACGCGCCGTGTTGGCAGAAGCGACGAGCATCGGAATGACGTGGAGCGAGGTGAAGCGTAAAACTCAAGACCGTTCGCGATGGAAGTCTGCTGTGAACACCTTCTGCCCCAGCTGGGGACATAGGATCTTAAGTCAAGACCCGAAGGGTATCCAACGAAACCCTATTACTAAGCCTCCGCTGCCGCTTTAACAACAAATCTATACTAATATATAAAGCTGGAGAGTTTGTTTGTTTGTTTGCTTGAACGCGCTAATCTCAGGAACTGCTGGTCCGATTTGAAAAATTCTTTCAGTGTTAGATAGCCCATTTATCGAGGAAGGCTATAGGCTATATATCATCACGCTAAGACCAATAGGAGCGGATTAGTAAAGAAAATTGTGACGCAGACGAACTTGCGCGGGTCCGCTAGTAATAAAATTAAATTAAATTAAAGGGGGCTCCATTACAAGATACATGTAAGTATTTTTTCAGTTTATTGTACAGAACCTTTCATGTGAGAGTCCGACTCGCACTGACCGGTTTTTTGTTACGATTATCTTGCGAAAAGATTGATTGGTCTCCTCCTCCTCCTCCTCCTCCTTGCGTCGTATTCCTCAGTGCTGAGGGTCGTGACCTCCCTTCAGTATCACTTTCACAGGTATGATGTTTCTCCACCTGTTTCTGTCCCTGGCGTTGTGGAGGGCGTTGTGAACGGTAGTGTCAAGGGCGGTATGGATCTGGTCAGACCAACGTATTGGACTCCGTTCACGAGGTCTTTTTCCATCTACTTTGCCGGTCACGATGAGCTTCTCGAGGTTGTCACCTTCTTTCCTCGCAATATGACCGAAGTATTCTAGGACTCTGCGCAGACACTCAGATGATAGCCGCGAGGAGATTTTCAGTTCTCGCAATATGGACACGTTAGTCCGAAACGCCCTCCAAGGAATACGGAGCATCTTTCTCCAGCACCACATCTCAAACGCGTCAATGCGTTTGTGGTCTACAGCTCTCAGTGTCCAAGTCTCAGCGCCATACGAAAAGATCGAGGAGACTAGAGTCCGTACCAGTTTAGTTTTAGTTTTTACGGAAATGTTAGGATCTTTCCAAATTTTTCCAAGCTGAGACATGGCGCTCTTAGCCATGATCATTTGATTGGTCTATTTGTTAATAAATAAAAAACCCTAATTGTACACCAAAAAATATCTTAACAACCAAAAAACCCACCGAAAATCAGAAAAATATTCCAAACAAGATAAATGAGTGAACAAAATCTAGTTTAATTAAAAATAGATGACACCAACCAACAGACAGATTTGAGGTCAAATCAAGATGACAGAAAGTTCAATGACACTTCAGAGGTCAACACAGATGTGACCTTTACTAGATGTGATTCAAATAAATAGTAGGAGACTATACAGGGTGACTTGGCACGGTTGGCGCAGTGGTGTAGCAATTGACTGCTGCGTTACGTGTCGCGGGTTCGATTCCCGCACGGAACAAATATTTGTATGGGTTAAAGGTCGAAATGGCTTTAACCTGATTATTGATATTATGGCGGTTAATGGCCAGTATACAGGCTTTTATGAATAAATTTACGCGGACTTGATAACTTTGAAAGCAACACAACGAACCTATGTACATAAGATTCATAGTTATCTTCTTACAACGGATATTTTAACACAGAATCTACCATTGAAAATTCTTTTATATTTTAACATCATTTTTTGGGTTCCGTAGCCGAACGGTCTTTGTCAACCGATGTCTTCGTCGCATACTCGGAATTTACTGGCCTGAGACCATCTCTAACGTAGCTGTTAGAGAAACGCCATGAGAGCCTGATCGACCGCCAGATCAAGCGCCGTAAGTGGAGGTGGATTGCTCACACGCTCCGGAGGGATCCCGATCACATTCTCACAAGCTATGGACTGGAATCCTCAAGGGAAAAGGAAACGTGGCCGTCCCCGTCAAACCTGGCGACGCACCGTGTTGGCAGAAGCGACGAGCATCGGAATGACATGGAGCGAGGTGAAGCGTAAAGCTCAAGACCGTTCGCGATGGAAGTCTACTGTGGACGCCCTCTGCCCCAGCTAGGGGACATAGGATCTTAAGTCAAGACCCGAAGGGTATCCAACGAAACCCTATTACTAAGCCTCCGCTGCCGCTTTAACAACAAATCTATACTAATATGTAAAGCTGGAGAGTTTGTTTGTTTGTTTGCTTGAAAGCGCTAATCTTCCTGAGATTAGCGCCTTCAAGCAAACAAACAAACAAACTGGTCCGATTTGAAAAATTCTTTCAGTGTTAGATAGCCCGTTTATCGAGGAAGGCTATAGGCTATATATCATCACGCTAAGACCATTAGGAGCGGAGCAGTAAAGAAAATTGTGACGCCGAAGTTGCGCGGGTCCGCTAGTTATAAAATAAAATAAAATTAAAGGGGGCTCCCATACAAGAAACATGTAAGTATTTTTTCAGTTTATTGTACAGAACCTTTCATGTGAGAGTCCGACTCGCACTGACCGGTTTTTTGTTACGATTATCTTGCGAAAAGATTGATTGGTCTCCTCCTCCTCCTCCTCCTTGCGTCGTATTCCTCAGTGCTGAGGGTCGTGACCTCCCTTCAGTATCACTTTCACAGGTATGATGTTTCTCCACCTGTTTCTGTCCCTGGCGTTGTGGAGGGCGTTGTGAACGGTAGTGTCAAGGGCGGTATGGATCTGGTCAGACCAACGTATTGGACTCCGTTCACGAGGTCTTTTTCCATCTACTTTGCCGGTCACGATGAGCTTCTCGAGGTTGTCACCTTCTTTCCTCGCAATATGACCGAAGTATTCTAGGACTCTGCGCAGACACTCAGATGATAGCCGCGAGGAGATTTTCAGTTCTCGCAATATGGATACGTTAGTCCGAAACGCCCTCCAAGGAATACGGAGCATCTTTCTCCAGCACCACATCTCAAACGCGTCAATGCGTTTGTGGTCTACAGCTCTCAGTGTCCAAGTCTCAGCGCCATACGAAAAGATTGAGGAGACTAGAGTCTGTACCAGTTTAGTTTTAGTTTTTACGGAAATGTTAGGATCTTTCCAAATTTTTCCAAGCTGAGACATGGCGCTCTTAGCCATGATCATTTGATTGGTCTATTTGTTAATAAATAAAAAACCCTAATTGTACACCAAAAAATATCTTAACAACCAAAAAACCCACCGAAAATCAGAAAAATATTCCAAACAAGATAAATGAGTGAACAAAATCTAGTTTAATTAAAAATAGATGACACCAACCAACAGACAGATTTGAGGTCAAATCAAGATGACAGAAAGTTCAATGACACTTCAGAGGTCAACACAGATGTGACCTTTACTAGATGTGATTCAAATAAATAGTAGGAGACTATACAGGGTGACTTGGCACGGTTGGCGCAGTGGTGTAGCGATTGACTGCTGCGTTACGTGTCGCGGGTTCGATTCCCGCACGGAACAAATATTTGTATGGCCTATTTGTATGGATAGTTGTTCCGGGTCTGGCTGTTTGTGTATGTGAGATTATATGTATGTAAATGCACCCACGATACAGGAGAAATTCCTAGTGTGGGGCAAAGTTTTTAAAAGAAAAAAAAAACGGTTAGTTTAGCGCGTCCTTTCAAATGGGGTGTTCTAGAACTAAAATGCAACGACTAGCTTTTTCCCGCGACTTTGTACGCGCATATCCCGCTTTTTTCCGTTTACGCAAGAATTTCGGGAAAGTGTTCTCCTACATTTGCCAAGGAATCTACTTGCCAAATTTCAGCTTTCTATTGCCAGCAGTTTTGGCTGTGCGTTGTCTGTCAGTCACTCAATCAGTCAGTAGCGGAAGAATTTTATATATTGGGATATAATATACTAGCTGATTGGGTAAACATTGTTTTGCCAAAAAAAACTGTCCAAAAAAAATAGCCTACGACCTTCAGACCTACCAAATATACACAAAAAAGTCACGAAAATCGGTCAAGCCGTTTCGGAGGAGTTCGATAACAAACACTGTGACAAGACATTTTTATGTTAGTATTAGAAGATTACGATTTCGGGTTTTGTAAGAAATCTCTTCCACTCTGTATAGCAAACTGATACTTTTCTGAAAGCTCATGAAACAGTAAATTTCTTGACTACTGATTTAAAAAAAAAATACCCAATACTCAGTAAATTATGTAAGCGTAGTAAAATTCAAGCTACGGAAATTTCTTGTAACTTCTCTGGTACGAACAAGAGTTTGATCACCCTCAGTTTTCAGGGTCAAAATCATTGCAAACTAGCCGTAGTACAACATATTTATAGGTACGCACTCATTTACCAATCACCCTGTATTCTTTTACTGCACAAATTGTGGTAACTTAGAAACATTTTGTAATAAAATAAAATAGGTCTTTTTTATTTTCATTACCTAGGTGTTTTAGAAGGTGACAGAAGCGGATTTTTTGTTTTTAGGGTTCCGTACCTCAAAAGGAAAAACGGAACCCTGTGATCACTTTGCTGTCCGTCCGTCTTTCTGCCAAGACCCTTTATCTCGGGAACGTGTGGAGGTATCGAGTTAAAATTAAAACCTTGAAGCTGTGAATCTATGTTAATTTTAAAAAAGATACGACCGTTTATGCTGCAAAAAACGTATATTTTGTATATTTCTCTCAAGGGAATCAAAATGTACAGGGTATTTCCCGTTGACCTACAACTATAAAATTTTGCTACAAGTATAGGGAAAAGTTTGAAAACTCCACATTTGTAATTAAATCAGAAAAAAATATAGTCTTTATTTAAAATGCCTTATGTACCTACGGAACCCTCGGTGGGCGAGTCCGACTCGCACTTAGCCGATTTTTTTAGAAGTGTGATGTAAGTGATCTTGTTATCTGCAAGCTCTATTAGAATATTAACAGGTAGTTTTGGTTCTAGGTTTTTTAAATAGTCGTTATTTAGTTTCTTTCATTGTTTTTTTTTTACTTGTGATGGGTTTGCTTTGACTCTAGTCTAGGTCAGAGATGACAGAGACAAAGTCTACGATGGAGCGAGCTTACCCAGAAGGAGCCTGTTCACTCTAACTTTGAAGAGATTATGGTTGTAAGCGTTCGGAAACACAGACGCAGGCAGAGAGTTCCACTCCTTTGCTGTGCGCATTATAAAAGACGTTTGGAAACGCTTAGTGCGAATTGGTGGAATAGTAACAAGGTAGGGATGGTAAGATGCAGTGCGTCTGGATGTCCGATGGTAGAAGGGGGCCAGTGGAATGAGGTCGTGGAGTTCTTGGGCACATTATTGGCCATTGTTATTGTTCACCTGAGCAGTATGATACTTTCCTAACCTATAAAAAATGTGAAATTATTTTAATTTTTTGGATTCTGTTATCTTTTTTCCGTCTTGTGTAAGTTTTTTAGATGATGCTCTCTTATCCTCAAAACGCGTTGTGTGTTTTGAGACGAAAACCTCAAAACCAAAAAGAAAAACCAAGCAGGTTTTAGACTTAATTTAAGTTAGAATTTAGTATCATGCTATACTTATTAAATTATGTACACATAAAATAGAAAAGAACACAAAGATACTTCTTATTTCACTTGAAATGTCTTCCAACAGAAGTGCGACAGAAGATTAGGACGAAAAACGCAACTGCCCACAATAACATAGCCAGCTACAACCTGGCAGTCTTTAAGTCAAGAGTGAATAGGTTACTTCTAGGCAAGCGTGCTCCATCTTCGACAACATCATCGCATACCATCAGGTGAGATAGAGATCAAATGCGTGCCTATTAATAGTAAAAAAGCTGACCATATTACAAAATATTACGCTAACAGACATAACAGGTAAGTTATAACAGCTACAAATCAATGGCCGCTTTGCATACAGATGGCGGCACCGGCGCGCGGATCTGTGTGAAGGTCAGCTGCTCATCTTCTCACCGGGCGACCCTCAACCTTGGCTGGCGGTTTGTTAAGTCGGTTATAGGAATATAAGTTGATATACAATGAAATATAAACTGTCAGATTTTGCCTGCAGCTTGGCTCGGGTTAAAGTAAGGATAGATGCGCTAAATCTGCACTCTGAAATCAATCCTAATATATACAATTCTTCCGTTACTGACAGACCCATCAGTCAAAACTACTGGTCGTAGAAAGCTGAAATTTAGTATGTAGGTTCTCTGGGGAGTGTAGGGGAGCACTAACATCAGAGAGGATTCCCCGATATTCTTTCGGGAACAGACAAAAACAGGATGTGAGCGTACGAAGTAGCAGGCAAAAGCTGTGGAAAGCGTTACTTTACCTCGAAAACAACGACAAGGACTTTCCAAGCTATGTGGCATAAAGAACATTATAACTTTGTGAATCCTAAGAATGACATTTGAAATGTCATTGTCATATATATTCTGCGTTAAATGTCAAGAACTGTATTGATTCAATTGATGCACAAGTCCCCTTGATCTACACACAGTGAAGATGGGCATGAAGGAAATTGTAAATCCTTTACCGTAGTAGTCTCTGTCACTGCCAAGATATCCTCTAATGGATTAATTACTTGTCACATTTGATTAGTATCTTACCATCTAAGTTTTATTGAAGAATTGAGGAAAATTACCTAACAGGTTATGTAATTAATTAGTAATATTATGTAAAAGCAATGAGTAAGGTTGACCTTAAATCCAAGGGAATCGTTCTATAGAGTAAAGTTGCGTTTCTACCTCAGTACATCTACCATGGGTTTTATCAATCAGAACGTCTACCATGAGTTTTATCAATCAGTACGTCTAACATGAGTTTTATCAATCAGTATGTCTATATATTGTAACATGTCTTTACCACATTTTTTGCAAACATAAAACTTACTTACTTATTTACCACGAGTTTTATCAATCAGTACGCTTACCATGAGTTTTATCAAAATATACTCGTTAGCGACTGTAGTTAAAAAATTTATGAAAACTTTAAAACAACAAGTTTCTAATTTATGTTTTTAGTTGTTAACTAAAGTTTTACTTGCAACTTGCTTGCATGTTAGTTAACAACTTAAACAAGTAAGTTAGAAACTTGTTTTTTTTTAGTTTTTATACATTTTTAAGGTTCCGAAAAAAAAGTCTGTCACAGCCAGTCTGTCTGTCTGTCTGTCCGTCTGTCACAGCCAGTTTTCTCCGGATCCATTGGACCGATTCTGTTGAAATTTGGTACACATATGGACTTCTATGACCCAAACACGGACGCGTTACGTAAATTATTAAATTTTTAGTATGGGGGTCACTTTTGGGGGACAAACTAGAAAAAAAAAAAAGTTATTTGAACAATATCGTGTGACATATCAAATGAAAGGGCTTACTGTGAGGGTTTTAATTATATTTTTTTCATAATTTTAAAATAAATGGTTTTGAAGTTATTCAAGAAATTAGACGAAAAATGACCAACCCCCCCTTATCTCCGAAACTACAGAGCCTAAAATTTAAAAAAAAAATGGAGATAATAGATCTTTACCTAAAGACTACAGGAAAACCTATTAGAAGTCTGTAGTGTTAAAATAACATGTTAAAAAAATTTAATTCGTTCGGAACCCTCTGCACGCGAGTCCGACTCGCACTTGGCCAGTTTTTTTTCCAGAAGTAATTTCTCAGTAAATTCTGACGAAAAGTTGCTTCATCTGCACGCTGTTTCTAAACATTTCTCGAGAGAGCAGCCTTAATTTAATAAGCAGATGTTTTTCATGTAATCAGTCCTCAAAAGGTTCCCGATGGCTACACTTGAGGTATGTTGTCGTTGCGGCTAAATTGATGTGAAGTAGAGTTATTGGAGTGGAAACTTTATGGATACCCAATAATTTTTAATATACATCTACCTACCTACTTATTTGCTTTCATTTATTCTTGTTATTGGTTTTTCCATTAGGGATTATATCAGTACTTCAGTACCTACCTAGAGTTTAAGACTAATAAATGATATTTATTTTGCAAATAGGTTACAAGTATCTCTTTTACACGTCAATATTTTTTTTCATATTGATCTCGGTGAGGCTGGTGTTTCCTAGCTGACTTCCCTGAGAAGAAACACCGAAACAAACTCAGAGGTCATAGTTTCTTTTGAAGTCCATACAATCGCCAATAACATATGAAAACCATGTAGGCTACAGCCTGGGAGTCTTTAAGTCAAGAGTGAATAGGTTACTTCTAGGCAAGCGTGCTCCATCTTCGACCACATCATCGCTTATCATCAGGTGAGATAGTGGTCAAACGCGCGCCTACATAGTAAAAAAAAAGAAGGTTAACGTCTGAGGTGGCCTTTTGAGGAAAGCACCACACAGGTTTGAGTGGACCTGTCCAGACAGTGCAAGCATTTGTCAGTTATTGTGCAGCTCAACTCAGAGGCTTCGCAGGTGATTCGGTCGCTGACTTTCGTCCGATCCGGTTGAAACAGGAATTTCATTATTAATACTTTTGAGTAATTTTTTTTTCGTGACCTCAAATTTAGTCGGTATTATTAAATCATGTTTCCGACGTTACTTTGCCTCTAAAAATGAATAATAATGAAATTCCTGTTTCGACCGGATCGGACGAAACTTAGCGGCCAAATCGCCTACTAAGCCAACTCAGAGCTCAACAAACCGACGAACAATACCAAAGTAAGGGCATTTGGATAGGCATAGTGTACTCAAAGTGACTTGAAAAATACGTAAAGCCGTTGGTCCTTAACCTCATCTAACTATGGTCGGTTCAAGTTGCTGTCCCATCAGGTTGTGAGAATAAACGGACAGAGAGTGCACGAGTATTTGCCCTCATACCTGTGCACTATAAATATTACCTGCGAACTTGGCTAAGCTACGTTGAGATCGGTCATCGTGACCGAAACTTGGTCAGGAAGATGTTTTTAGGGTTCCGAACATCCGTATGAAATGGAACCCTTACAGGATCACTCGGGTGTCTATCTGTCCGTCTGTCTTAGCTAGTTTCTCCGGATCTGACTGTGACAGACGTATATGGACTTTTTTGATCCAATCACAGACGCGTTATGTAAATTATTAAATTTTGAATTTTGGTCACCTTTGGGGGTCAAACTAGAAAATTTAAAAAAAGTATTTCAAAGTGTATTGCGTGACATATCACATGAAAGGGCCTTACTGTGAAGGTTTTAAATATATTTCTTTACAATTTTAACATTATAGTTGTCTATTCAAGAAATTAGATAAAAAATGACCATTCTCCCCTTATCTTCGAAACATCTGAGCCTAAAATTTTGAAAAAATATGCTGATAATTTTTAACCTACAGATTACGGAACACCTATATGAAGTCTATATTGTTAAAACAACATGTTGCAAAAAATAAAATTGGTTCGATCACTCAGATCCTTTGTACGCGAGTTTGACTCGCACTTGGCCAGTTTTTTTTTTTATACCGACTCACTATGGTTTAGAAAAAAAAAAAAATTATTAAACTAAAAATTCCTTATTTAAACTTTGACTACTAAATAAGTAGCTAATTAAAAAACAGCATTTGAATAAATAAAAACAAACGAGGTGTTAACAGCCGAAAAAAATATGCAGATTTATTTTTTTGTTGGCAACAATGCGTGGCCTCTAGGAATTATGACATATTATGTATGACAGATTGTCAATGTCGCTCAGTAAGGCCGTACATTGTCTAATTAGATGTTCACATAATAAATACGTATTTATATTAACGTAGACCTCTATGTATCGATCTTTATTGTAAATACAAGGATTTAAAACAAGGTCTTTGTTAAAGAATGTTGGAATGGTCAGTTTATTATTGTCAGATTCGTAGTGTGCCTGTAAAGAAATTTTGTTGTTTATGGTTCAATGGTTAAGTTTTCATGGTGATATATACGGACAATAGACAGGCAGGTGACGATTGCCGATGGGATCTTCAAAATGGGAGCAGTGGGTCGTCTGACAAGCTTCTGACTTCTAAATTGTCCGTACATATCAATAAAATTCTTCCGTGACTTCCGTTAATTCTTGACTGATTGAGTGACTGACAGACAACTCACAGCTGGAACGGCTGGTCGTAGAAAGCTGATATTTGGCATGAAGCTTCCCTACACTCCTAAGAGAGGATTTCCCGAAATTCCTACGGGAACGGGAAAAAACGGGATATGCGCTTACGAAGTCGCGGGGCAAAAACTAGTAGAATATCATTGAATACAATACCTATAGGTACACGTTTTATTTTATGAAGTCAGCAAAATAAAATTAATCAAAGCTACATTAATATGTATTTCCGAGATTCAATCCGAAGCAAATTAAGTTCAATACCTAAGTAAATTATTCTTTTTTCCTCCCACACCTGCGTGCACTATCTTCCCGTTACAAATAATTATAATAACATAAATACGTCAAGGTACAGTTCGCGTCACCGTTGTTTACCCCTCCGAAGTTAGGTTTAAGTCAAGACCGCGCAGGTGCAATCGCGTAAAAAAGTGTTACGTTCGTAGAATCATTTTATTTTATACGTATTTTAATATATGTGTTATATTTGCATTTTAATCACCATTTCGGAGGTAGTGTACATGGTGAGTTTTTTTTAACGTGGTTTCCCCGGTAGGCCTATTCCACGATCTTTCTCCTGTGGAGTTTAGATATCAAATAAAAAAACAAACACAACACACTAAAATATATATATAAGTTTATAGTCAATCAGTCATTAAAGTCATTCACTGTCACTATCGCTTAAAATTTCCGAAACTATTTCCAAAAAAAAAATTGTGGGTCCTTAAAGGCGTTCGTGCTAGGTAATTCCATGTCAGATTCTATTCCATCCGAATCCATCCCATCACTTCTCTCATTCTCAGACTCGTCTTCAGATTCCGAGCTGTTTCCGGTATATATAATTAAATTTTCAGTCATATCATCCACAACGTGGTCACTGACTCTATATTGATCTTAAATTTTTTTGACTTTGTTGCATAAAGCCGCCCATTCTTCTTGCCCCATAAGGTTAACCTTTTCCTCGATCAACTCTTTTATGCGTGACATGTTAAAGTCCACGTTCTTGGCGGCTACATGATGCTTGATAGCCGCCCATGCCATTTCTATGGGGTTAAAAGCCCGTTTGGGATAAATCCATTTTCGGACCCCGCGTGGGCGATTACTACTCTTTGTCCCTTTTAAATCGGAGCTTTTAACCCCTTATCAGATCCATCTGACCATGAAGTGTTTTTTGTATGGAACGAATGGACATACGACTCATCGGTATTAACAATTATTCTTCCTTCATCTCTATACTGTTTAATTTTTCTTAAATATAAAATTCTTTTTAGTCGGATGTCGGTTTTCTCTATAAGAACCTTTCTATTATTTTCCGTTCTCCTCCATTTAAAACCTAAATTTTAAATTATTCTGCTAAGGCTACTTACAGATCCTTTAAAATTTATATCGGCTTGCAACTTAGCACGTAACCGACTTAAAGTTGGCATTTCTTTTTCTGTTACATGAAAATCATGGATACAGCGTCTAATGACCCCTTGGTCGAAATTAACAATTCCAGTAATAGGATTCTGGACTCGCCTTTTTTTCCCGGAGTACGAAAAACGGAAATCATGTCTGTTTTTTTGCCTTCAGCAATAATATTTCTTACAGTGCGTATCGACGTACCTGTTGCTTCAGCAGCGCGTCGTTGCACCTGTGCAACATTATGCACGCCTGTGTCCTTCTCCTTCTGCATATAATTCACCACATTGTGAATTAGTTTTCGCGCCTGACGGCGTAAAACGGTATTCCTTTTAGGCATATCACACAAAAAAACTCACACACAAACCGAGAAACAATAAAACTGACACACAAACCAACCCACAAAAACAAGTAACAAACACAACCAGTAACAATAAAAAGATCACAAAGTAACACAACAAACGCATACACCACAAAAACACAAAAAATAAATGAAATAGTAAAAAACCAAAATAAGTAATTAAAAACAATAACAATGTGTAACACTTTTCGCATCGACAGTCGTATTGCATTGAGCAAGCGAGTCACACGTATGCATCGAACGTATATGAGCGAGTGAGATGCCATTACACCCGCCATCTTGCGCAAACACGCGCATGCGCTATTTACCCGCGCATGCGCTGTTCTATGTTTGTTGTCAAATTGACATTCTGCGCAATTGATTGCGACGTACTTCGCGGAGGTAAACTTGCGTGACGGGAACTGTACTCACAGTGTAAACTAAGTTGATTCACAGCCAATCTGTAAAAAGAAACAAACGACATTAATATTCATTGCAACATTGAATATTATTAACAATTACATAAGGTACGTATTACATTTTTGCATAATGCGCACCATTGGTTATGGAAATACCTAGGTGTAACTGCGACTTAGGAAGACTGCAGTGTTAAGGTGCGAGCAAATTGATGGAACTACGAATACGCAGCGCGAATTTTAAACCATAAGAAGAAGATTTTTCCTCCCTTTAGTCGTAACTTTTACAACGGTGCAAAATGTCGGTTATTAGCTATTTATTATTTTGTTTCAGATATAAAATGCTCGCACTGTTATATTAAAGTCAAGCATACCTGGAGAAATGGGGAAACCATTGTCGAACCCTCAACCCCACACTGACTCACACCCACTACTCAAACACGCATTCCTCTTCGCACCATCTCCTACACACGTAACACACATCCGTGTTTCTATTTCATTCTACATATTTCTTTATTTGTATAAGTTTACATATCTTGAACAGGCTCAACAACTAAATAACAATTATATAACCTGGGGAAGGGCGTAGCTTCCTAACACAAGCAAACTATTTACTTAAACGGATGCTCCCTACTGTAACTAGAATAAGTTGTTTAAGTTGATGCAATAAATATTTTTGTTTTTTTATTTACTTAGTTCCTATAAGCCTTACAGCCGGTCGAAGGTGTATAGAATTCCTTGATTTCGCTTGTCTCGCGAACTTGGAATAAAAATTCTCCGAGCCATAACTCTGTAGCTCTACTGGGGCTACACTTTTGTTTTACTATTATTAGGCATACGTCTGACCACTACCTCACCTGATGGTAAGAAATGATGCGTTCGAAGATGGTGCAAACCTGCCTAGAAGTAACCTACTCACTCTTGTCTTAAAGACTCCCAGGTTGTAGCTATCTGGAAACACGAACTCTGGCAGGGAATTCCACTTGGTGCGACACGTTCAATCATTCGCGTTCGTGAGTTGATGTGGACACGCCCTAATACCAAGTACACGTGTCGCTTACTTCCTTGCTTTTGTTTAATAAATACAGTTTTTATATTGCAATCGATGACAAAGAATCATCATCGATGTTATGTAAAATGAATGTGGAAAATTACGATAAAATCATTTGCGCACTTGTAATTCTTAATGGCGTTAAAAGGGTGTGAAGATTACTAGCGAATACCTCTCTAAGATGTTGACCTAGACCTTGCCATAATATTGAAGGACCAAGAATGAACTATCTTGTATCTGGCTGACTGCTTTTCCTTTGCTACAAGCCTCATTAATTCGGCAGTAAACAAGGTGACCAGTGACTGACCCGGGGGACGTTTCGATGTATATTAAGGATCACCGGTCATGGATGCTACATAATAAGTAATGCAATCGTTTCTACCAAAAACCCGCGATTCTCAATCAATGGTGGTTCATCATGATCATCTTGTCAGCCTAAACACAACGATGCTGGACATAGACCGGACTCGACCATCGGCACATCGATTTTTCCTGTGCTTCACCTCAGACCGCATCCTGAGGACTCCCGCACCCCTTACCAGATTAGAGAAACAATTTTACTTTATATAATGCGCACAGCAAAAAAGTGGAACTTTCTGCTTGAGTGGAATTCCACCAAGTCGCACTAAGCGCTTCCAAACGTCTTTTATAATGCGCACAGCAAAGGAGTGGAACTCTCGGCTTGCGTCTGTGTTTCCGAACGCTTACAACCCTCTTCTCTTTCTCTTTTAAGTCAGAGTGAACAGGTTCCTTCTGAGTAAGCTCGCTCCATCGTAGACTTTGTCTCTGTCATCTCCGACTTAGACTAGAGTCAAGAGCAAACCCATCTCAAGAAAAACAAATGTTGCTTTTAACATTCAACGGTCATTTTATCAATCAACAGGTACATAGACACTTGCTGAAAAACAGCTCATCCTGTCAAATAACTACCAAAAATCTATAAAAGGCATAGAACTCTCAATAACTTCACAAAGTCCAGTGAACTATTATCTCCTGGCCAATAAAGCCGATGTCCCCATACCATAAACCTTCTACACAATAAATTATTTATATTTGCTCGTTAGGGTGTCGTTTTTCTACCAAATTGGTAGAAAAAGTACGAAATAAGAGTTCGTTATTGGTGACATAAATATACGGTGACATTTTAATGGAGTGTCGTTGACCTTAGCTTTTTTATCTGTTGCAAAATATTTGTAGGTAAGAGTTAAGGAGATATTTTGTGGAAAATGTCACGCAGATATTTATCTAAGAAATAGATTAATAATGATACAGATGGTAAAATATACATGATTGTACACAAAAAATGTTATAGTACTTATTTTTCTTTTATATTAGGTACTAGTAGACTTCACGCGGTTTCACCCGCGTAGTTCCCGTTCCCGTGGGAATACGGGGATAAAATATAGCCTATGTTACTCCCTGATAATGTAGCTATCCAATGTTAAAAGAATTTTTCAAATCGGTCCAGTAGTTTCGGAGCCTATTCAATTCAAACAAACAAACATACAAACAAACAAATCTTTCCTCTTTATAATATTAGTGTAGACAATGGGGGCTTTACCGCTGACAGTGATATCCACCACCACAACCTTTGATTTTTAATATTATACCCATAAATAAATAATAGTTTTCTGAAAATATCAACGTCTGTTTTTCCTACTATATTATAGGGGATTATATTTATACTAATATTTTGTTGAAATACCAGCAGGATTTGTTTTTTTTTAATATGATATCCAAATTCATATAGGCTGTATGAAAAAACGGGATAACCGTGTACGAAGTGGTGGGCAACAGCTAGTATACTAATACTAATATACATTCCCCCATCAGACTTCAAATCAAGAGTGAACAAGCATCTACGTCGTTATAGATTGCATTCATCGATTTCCAACTGATAAAACAGAGCAAAAAAGCGAGCTCATTGTGTTAATTTTATTCTTTGTCATGTTAGTGTTAATTTTATTCTTTGTCAAAGACAAAATTAAAGCACCATGTACAAATTCCTCTTAAAGTTACTAGAGATAGCAAACACGACTGCTGAATAAACTCCTTTGTTCCGTCTTTCATGTTTTTTTTCAAGATTTCAGAAAGGAATAGTAATTTCCTTTTCAAAGGTACATCCGACATCTCTACATCCACGACGGGTCCTTTGACCTCGGGGTCAGATCAATCAAGGCACGACCCGAGAGAATAAAACATTTTCATTTGGGTACATTTGTTTTTTTTCACGGTTTTCCTAATCATAGAACTGGGATTCACAGTGGATCTTTAAATTTAAAATATATAAAGGTATCTACTATTTCACTTTTAGATAGATCAACAGGGCACTAGTGTGTCAATACCCATCATTTTGATGGGTATTGACTAATATAGTACTTAAGATTTACTAACACAGTAGGTATCGATAATTTATTTATTTTATTTATTTATTAAAACTTGATGCACTAGTAATTACACTGTACAAAGGCGGACTTAATGCCTTAGGCATTTTCTACCAGTCGACCTTAGGATGGTGCAGAGACAACATGGCAGGTGCAACTTAAAGGAAAGACAAACAGAGAGGAAAAGTAATACAATCATAAATACATAGATACATACATACACATAAAAATAACGACGTTTAGAAAACGAATTCAACGAATTAACGCTGTGATGATTCTACCAACTTCTTGCGAATGTGCTCACGTGCCTTCACCTTAAAGGACAACCGACTGGTTGCCGTCCTGATGTTTAGAGGGAGCGCATTCCAAAGGAAGATTGCTTGGACAAAGAAAGAGGAGTGGATAAACCCAGAGCGGTGTGTGGGACAGCGTAGAAGGAGATTATTAGTAGAGCGAAGATTTTTACTGTGCGCAGAGCAAAGGAATTGAATTTGTGAAGTTAGATAAGAGGGAGAAGAAGGATTATTAAGAAAGGTAAACAGACTAGTCAAGGCCCTCAGCGCTCTGCGCTGACGAATTGGTAACCATTTTAATAATGAACGATGCGCGGACACATGATCATACTTACGGAGATTGAAGACGAATCGAATGCAGTTATTTAGAAGGCGGTCAAGTTTATTGAGGAGATCTGCATTCAGGTCGTAATAGCACACATCACCATAGTCAATCATGGGAAAAATTAATGATAATGATTGATAATTGGAATTTTAATAAGTATTTTAATTTTATTTATTTCTCTGATTTTTGATTTGTAATTGTATGGATTGATTATTATCTGAATTAAACTTATTAATAATAATAATAATTATTATTTATAACTTATTAATTATGTGATTTTATTTAGATATTTTGAATTTAGTTAAAATTTAATTTCAATTTTATTTTCGTGTATTTTTTATAATTTTTTTTAAGTTGACATGTGTGCGAATTTTAAATATGGATGATTGATATCTGAAATAAATAAATAATTATTTATTTATTTATATTTTATTATTATAATAAAACAGGGCCCAGATAAATGCGCAATAACGGTCATCGACCCACATACTTAATGCCATATGGTGTCGGCCGGTGCCGTATGGTGCCGTAAAAGAATAATACCATCCCATCACTTCCCGTGGGTGTCGTAAGGGGCGACTAAGGGACTCACCAGAGAATGGGCAGCAGCGTTCTCTGTAAAACGCAACACCATACACTGCGATCGCCAAACCGCCTGCCAAGCGTGGCGATTATGGCAAACCTTTGGGGGAGGCCTATGTCCAGCAGTGGACGTCTATCGGCTGTTATGATGATGATGATGACCCACATACATTTGACATTATTTTTATATATTGACATTATTAATATCAAAAACAGAAATATAGATCTTTACGTTCTTTAGTAACGAAAAACGGTTCATAATTTATTGTTCGGGTATCTACGAAGAGATATTAGGGCAAGGTCGATGTACTTTATTGCAAGTTTATCTAGCGCTTACCATAGCAGGCGCGATGCGACACAGAAATAATGTTTTTCGAGAGCTTGTTTAATTGTATGTACCCATTTCTATTTATTTGGGACATCGTGTGGCTTAAACGGCTGGATAGATTTTAACAAAAAAGTGGTATCATTGCATTCGTTTCAAGTGCCGAAGTGACACAAGCGGATAAATTTATATGTAAAACGGTCGCGCATTGTTGCTTCAAAGTAAAAAAAAACAGTTTTCACAATGTCCAATTAAAAGAAATGATAGATCAAGAGAACAATAGATTAACTGCGATCAAAATTAGCTATTAGTATCACACATAAATTAAATAAGAATCGTAGTACAATTACAATTTTATGTGTACCACGAGCAAACATAAATTACTGTAGTAGAACGCAATACCATGCTAATAACTCTATACTATTAAATTAATAATACCGTTAAGTAACTGAGTTAAGGAGCTCGTGGCTATAATAAAAGCCGCAAGGGCCGATCTTGCCAGGGTTGCGGAATTTGTTCGAAAGAGTCACCGCGGCCCTGGAACACAAAGGGCATTAAGAAGAACACTGATGGGTTTTAGTCAGTAAGAGTCTGACACTCCCTTCTGCTCCGCCCAGAGCGGGAGGAGTCATTTGATGCTTTCCCCCCATCCTTAAAAAAAACATAGATTAGGAAAGGCTAGACAGATTTTTTGAATAATGCTTTTATTAAATACAATCATCATCATTCACAGCTGGACTTCGCCAACTGCTGAGCACAGGTCTCTTTTTTCTTGTGCCAATCCCCAAGTGCCTATGCCAGCCACATCCAGGTTCTACCTGCGATGGCAACAATGTCGTCTGTCCATCTCGCCGCCAGCTGACCAACACTTCTTCTTCCAGTCCTCGGACGCCACCCGGTCACTGCCTTACTCCACACATCACCGCGCCTTGCCAGGTGTCCTTCCCAGCTCCATTTTAGTTCTGCAATTCGTTTCCTGTAGTGCTATTCTGTAAGAACATTTTCGTATCTCGACAGTGGAATCCGAGGTGAGTTTCAAATTAAGACCTTTATGTTGTATGCAATAAAGCTCATTTTGTGTGTTTTGTCACTCAGGTGAAGCTCGATATCGAAATAGTTGCTTACAGAATAGACTAGCTGATGTCGAAAACCTTCGTACGTTTTCGGATCTCAACGTTTGGATTTCGATATACAATAGTTAATATTAAACTATAATGTAAATTAAATATCGCAACATCGCAAGATCGCGTTTATCAATTAGCAGACAAATTAATTGAGATTGATACGAATTAAGCTTGACACGGTACTAGCGAGTATTAAAGGTATTACATAAGTTTTCGATTACGACTGTGTTGTACTCGAATTTGTACTTAATATCGTTTGCATATTGTAAAATAGGCAAAGTGTGTATGTTTGTTTGTCCATTTTCGTAAAATATATACCTATGGCTCCATAAACTAAGGTTTAAAAATGGTAAACAAAAATAGTTTACAGCAAAGTTCATTCAAACAAAAAGACAACATTTAATTTGTGATTTTCGAAGATAACCTAGTAAATAGTTTGGTTTGATGAATGATGTATATATCACTATAATAATAAAAAAAACTTCTTTATTTCAGCCTACTTTGGTCCATAAATATAAACCTTATAGACTAACATAAATATTATAATAATACAGTTAGTACTATGAGTAGGTATTTCAATTTTTACTTGCTTCGCGATAATAGGCTAGTTTCCACCATCAATAAATTGCAAATCTAATTAGTCCGTCAGTTAGAGTATTGAAAAATAATGGACACGTATTTTTTGTTTTTGTAAATCAATGATTATTAACAATGATAAAATGCATCAAAACTCGGGAGAGGGGACTGGTGACGTCACGTCGCCAGTAAAATTGTACAGTGACGTCGTGCAACTTTTCAACGTACTGTATCTTCGTCGTTTTCTGTTTACGTGAAAAAAAGAAAAAATACGTGTCCAATATTTTATGGAAATCTATCTGACGGACTAATTCGTTTTTTTTTTCAGTAAAATACCCTATTTCTATCCTGTCCTTTTGTATTTTTTTAAATTTGATTTTGAGTAACCATTTGTATTTAAAAGGCTCTATACAGTATATGAAATGAAATTAATTATTTATTCATGCTAGACAAAATGTGATGTAAATAAGTTGATCTTTATCTTATTCATGCAAGACAAATGTAAAGTAAATCAGTTGAACTTTGTCTTATTCATGCTAGACAAAACGTAATGTAAATTAGTTGAACCTTGTCTTATTCATGCTAGACAAAACGTTATGTAAATTAGTTGAACTTTGTCTTATTCATGCTAGACAAAACGTAATGTAAATTAGTTGAACCTTGTCTTATTCATGCTAGACAAAACGTAATGTTATTAGTTGAACTTTGTCTTATTCATGCTAGACAAAACGTAATGTAAATTAGTTGAACCTTGTCTTATTCATGCTAGACAAAACGTAATGTAAATTAGTTGAACCTTGTCTTATTCATGCTAGACAAAACGTAATGTAAATTAGTTGAACCTTGTCTTATTCATGCTAGACAAAACGTAATGTAAATTAGTTGAACCTTGTCTTATTCATGCTAGACAAAACGTAATGTAAATTAGTTGAACCTTGTCTTATTCATGCTAGACAAAACGTAATGTAAATTAGTTGAACTTTGTCTAATTCATGCAAGAAAAATTGCTCTGTAAATGAGTAAAATTGTTGCCTACAGTTTGTTTTTGAATTCAGATATAGATCAATAGACAAAATGAGTATATCAGCGACAATAGTCTGGAATGTTTCCGAAACCAACGAAACCTTATTACTAAGCCTCCGCTGTCCGTCCGTCCGTTCGTCCATCCGTCTGTCCGTCCGTCCGTCCGTCTGCCTGTCTGTCTGTCAGCGGGCTGATGAAGAACTGAAATAGACAGTTTAAATTATCACAAACTGTGTATTTCAATTACCTCTGTAACAACAAATAATAAAAACTAAATTACATTGAAATTAAAAGAAGGCCCTCACAAGAAACATATTTTTTTCGCTCTTGGCCAGTTAATCTAGTCATGCGATTTGTGGAATTGTACGAAAGAGTCACCAGGCCCTGGAACACAAAGGGCTTAAGTAGGAACACGAAAGGATTTTAGTCAGTAAGAGCCTGACACTCCCTTCCGCTCCGCCCAGAGCGGGAGGAGTCATTTGATGATTTACCATCCCAAAAAACTGGCCAAGTGCGAGTCGGACTCGCGTGCAAAGGGTTACGAACGAATTTAATTTTTTAACATGTTATTTTAACACTACAGACTTCTAATAAGTTTTTCTGTAATCTTTAGGTAAAGATCTATTATCTCCATTTTTTTTCAAAATTTTAGGCTCAGTAGTTTCAGAGATATGGGGGGGAGGAATTGTAATTTTTCGTCTAACTTCCTGAAGAACTTCAAAACCATTTATTTTAAAATTATGAAAAAAAAATATATATAATTAATACCCACACTGTAAGCCCTTTTATTTGATATGTCAAACGATATTGTTCAAAAAAACTTTTTTTGAACAATACCGACCTCTGACCCCCAAAAGTGACCCCCATACTAAAAATATAATAATTTATGTAACGCGTCCGTGTTTGGGTCACAGAAGTCCGTATGTTTACCAAATTTCAACAGAATCGGTCCAGTGGATCCGGAGAAAACTGGCTGTGACAGACGGACAGACAGACAGACACCCGAGTGATCCTATAAGGGTTCCTTTTTTTTCGGAACCCTAAAAAGGGCCGCAAGAAAATGTAGTTACCATTGTATAACTGGGATTATTTTAGTACTACTTACTACAAAAATATGCCTTGAAGAATGGAATCTTTTAAGAGAAGGATTCAAGGATTACGTTTCAGAACTTGATGAAATTTTGAGATTTTATTAAACTGTCTAAATATGTAAGTAGATAATCTTTGTCTGAGTTGATTGAATTCGCAATTTTCTTTGAAGCGGTCGCTTTATTTAGATAACGAATTTAGTTAATGGCATTAGTCTAAATGATAATAGTTATGAAGTACTCGTGCAATCGTAATGTATACAATTCTTCCGTTACTGAGTAACTGACAGACAACGCACAGCCGAAATTATTGGTCGTAGAAAGCTGAAATTTGGCATGTAGGTTCCTTGAAGATTGTAGGGGACTTCCAGAAATTCCAAAGGGAACGGGAAAAAACGGGATATGCGCGTACGAAGACGCGGGTAAAAGTTAGTGTAGTTTTATAAAAAGAGATTTCGTAGATCATATTAGTCTTATATCATGGAAATGATTTATTTTGTCGCCAAATTGTTTTGGAATGAATTACAATCAACTGAATAAAATCTTTAAATGTAGTAGGTAATATGATTTTAAAGCTTAATTTCATAAGTAAGTAGCTGGTTATGAGTTGTATTTATGTCAAGGGTGAGTAGGCTGCTTCAAGGCAAGTGTGCTCCATCCTCAACCATGCCCATCATCGCTTACCATCAGGTGAGATAGTGGTCAAACGCGGGTTTTTTAGGGTTCCGCACCCAAAAGGTAACCAACGGAACCCTATTACTAAGCCTCCGCTGTCCGTCCGTCCGTCCGTCTGTCTGTCAGCGGGCTGTATCTCAGGAACCGTAATAAGCAGACAGCTGAAATTTTCACAGATTGTGTATTTCTATTGCCGCTATAACAACAAATATTAATGATTAATTTTTATGGTATGGAAACCTTCGTATGCGAGACCCACTCGCACTTGACCGGTTTTTTTTATAATGAATAAACGCTTTGCTATTGGGTCACGCATGTTTATGATTGTGTGATGTTTATTTTCTGTCAAATAACATATTTATTGTAACTGCCAAATATCGTCAATTTCCACCGGATCCTTCAAAAGTCCTACCCAGCATCTACCACACAACATGCCGTACCCAAGACGAGTAAACCATGTACCATCTGCCTAGTCTTTTCCCAACTATATTGGGGTCAGCTTCCAGTCAAACCGGATTTAGCTGAATACCAGTATTTTACGTGGGACGGCTGCCTACCAGATCTCCACAACCCATTAACTGGGTAACACGGTACTTCGTGGCAAGACTGGAGTCAGATTTACTGGCTTCTGACTATCCGTAACGGCTACCAAAGATCTACAAATGACAGCCGGGACCAACGGCTTAACGTGTTTTCCGAGGCACGGAGGAAACTCGGTATGCTAAGATGGTCACCCATCCACAGACCAACCTTGGCAGGCGTTGCTTAACCTTGAAGATCGACCCGTGCGGCTGTTATTATCTAGCCACGAGCTCCTCACGAGTAAACCATGTATAACATCCAATATTACCTAAACCGTAGTGATGGTAAATAAGGCTGTATAAGGCGGCTCCGACCTCAGTCCTGCAGTTGCATGGCTGTGTGTAATTTTCTTACAACTTATTACGTGGAACGGCTGTGAGCCCAACAAAGAACCTTACGATAAAATATTGCTAAACTGATTGAGTGGTCTAAGTTAGAAGAGGATTGGCATGTTGTATTTGGGTCACACTGGACTGGGACATTGTAAGCTGGACTTGTTGAACTGACATTTTATTGTCATATGTAGGGACTGAAATGAAAATAATTTGATTGGATAGAAAACAAGTAAGTTTAGCAAGACGTGGGTACGTCATCTACCTATGTTTTAAGGCAATCATAATATCCATGAACATGAGGAGAGTACATAAGTTGCATTGCCATTTAAAACATTGGGCTAAAAGAATTCTGTAATCACCATATCTATCCTTAATCGTCTTTACTTGGGTTCTCTGCTATTACTGTTTATATGTATTTATTTATTATGTAATTATTGTATATATAAACAGTACACCTAAGACTACCGGCAGAACTGTCACTCCTGTCTTTAAAATCCATCCAAAGGTTGTATTTAAAAGATCGCTTTTAGCGATAAGGCCGCCCATTGTGTCACGCTATGTAATGTTTTCATCATATGTTTTTTTCTGTAACTTATATGATGTACATAATAAAGAGTATTATATTCTATTATATTCTGTATTATGACCGGAAAATAAAACTTACATGTTATATTACTTCTACGTTATGTTACTTGTATGACTTTTGATCGCTTAAGAAAGTGCTAAGTTTTTTTAATATTAAATCTAAAGAAGTTTAACTAAACTATAACCAAGAACAGGAAATACATCTCTTAGCTACCAAGCTAAACAAGCTGTTTTTGGGTAAGCCCGCTCCATCGTAGACTTTGTCTCTGACATCTCTGACCTAGACTAGAGTCAAGTGCAAACCCATTACAAATTAAAAAAAAACTGGCCAAGTGCGAGTCGGACTCGCGTGCAAAGGGTTCGAGCCCTTTATTATTAACACAATAGACTTTTTCAAGGTCTATTATCTCCATTTTTTTCAAAATTTTATGCTCAGTAGTTTCGGAGATAAGGGGGAATGGTCATTTTTCGTCTAATTTCTTAAACAACTTTAAAACTATTTATTTTAAAATTATGAAAAAAATATATTTAAAACCCTTACAGTAAGTCCTTTTATTTGATATGTCACACAATATTGTTCAAAAAACTTTTTTTTTATATTTCTAGTCTGACCCTCAAAAGTGACCCCCATACTAAAAAAAATATGATTTACGTAACGCGTCCGTGTTTGGGTCACAGAAGTTCATATGTGTGCCAAATTTCAACAGAATCGGACCAGTGAATCCGGAGAAAACTGGCTGTGACAGACGGACAGATAGACAGACAGACACCCGAGTGATCCTATAAGGGTACCGTTTTTTGTTCGGAACCCTAATAAAAAAAACCATCCGTGATGCAAATACACGTAAAGTAAGTTTGTAATGCTCGATAAAAACCATCTTATTTTAATCCGAAATTGTCAACCCACCATTTCTTATACCTCAGCCCAAGCCTCGAAGAATGACAGAACACAGCCGCGGCATCTCGAAGCACCGGCGCGACTTGGCATTGGGCTGGCAATGGCTGGCATTGACTGCCGCTGGCAACGTGCCAGCGATTGGCAATGCCATAATTGCTTTGTACGCCAGTTAATATCGAAGCGATGTTTATGACAGCAAGATTGTCGCTAATTATTGTAACACAATAGGATTTTGTTGTAACTGAGATGGTGTTACGAAAGATGCGTTAGTTTTAGTGTGCTTTAATAGTTGTGTTTGTTATTTAGGATCACGTTTATAACTTTTTATGAAGGTAACCTTGACTAGAGTCAAGAGCAAACCCGATTCAAATAAAAAAAAAGATAATATTTCAAAAAATAACGTAAGGTATTCCAAACTTGCGTTCATAGCTACCATAAAGTTTGGAACGCAACACCCGAACATTTTTTTAAGTTTTTTTTTTTAATTTGTCTTTATAATGAAGTGAAGCAAAATGTTCATAAAACATAAACTACAGAACCAAACTGAATCAAATTTTTACGGGACTAAATGGCAAGTATACTGCATCGAACTAAATCGAGAAAGAAAGAATCACAGAAATCGGATCAGAAACCTCGGAGTAATCGGTGTACATACATTAAAAAATTGCCACCGAATTGAGAACCTCCTCCTTTTTTGGAGTTCGGTTAAAAATAATACTTTAGGTATATTTTCAACTGGATAAGTTTTCAAAGTTGAACTCAGCAAATATAACTTCGTTAGTCATTTCGTACAGGACTGGGATCATAAATATACTAATCAGTTTTTTTAAAATTTAATTCACGTGATTGAAGGTCAACAAATAAACTAACTGTTTCACCCGAATAGGTAAAGGCGATCTCAATCTGCCAATGCTGTGAAAACCGAACAAAATATGTCAAATTCGAAATTCAAATGAACCACTTTCCCGCCAAGTGGTCGTAACGAGCATTTTAGATGGCCGCCATTAAATACAGGTGCTGAACAGTTTCATTACAAGCTGCTAAACTTAGATTAAAACTTTGTAAACCTAGATTAAGGAAGATAGTTTTAATTTAGGATTTAATGAGGGTTTAGAGTTAAGGATCATCGGGTAGGGGTTACTTTAATTGGTTAAGTAATTTAGGAATGGTAGGTGTGTGTTATCTAGGTACCCCAGTTATTGCTCTGAAAAATAGGGAAATTGGCTGTCAAAGAGACTTTTAAGAATGATAATAATTTACCTTAACACTTTCAGTGCCAAGTGCAAAAGTGTTTTTACATTTTTAGAGTCAAGCACTCAACACATGGGCCGAACAATAGTTCGTTCGTGTGCCCACAACCCGCGCATGAACACAAGTCACATATAGCTACTTAAAACGACGACTCAGATACGGGTTGTGGGCACATAACGAATCACTGCTCGACCCATACGCTGAGTTCTTGGCACTAAATGTGTTAATGGGGGTTACTAGTGAAATGAAGACTGATTAAAAAGAGTGGAGAAGAAGGTCTGCGCCAACCTCAAATCAATTGGCATAAAAGCAAGAAGAAGAAGATGATGATGGAAATTTATTTATTCTTTACTAGCTTCTGCCCGCAACTTCATCCGCATTTTTTCTAAAATAAGAGTAACATAATATGAACATAATTTACTTTTTGCCACAACAGATATCTGCCAGTCCGTTTAAATTCAGTCCAGCCGTTTCGGTGATTAGCCGGAACAGACAGACAAAATTATAAAAAAATGTGTAAGTACTTGTTATGAGTATCGTGTATACTTTTAAATGCATTTAGTAAGCTGATGTTTTGAAATTACAAACAGCCTTTTTCGGGTTCCGTACCCAAAGAGTCCGACGAAACCTAATTACTAAGCCTCCGCTGTCCGCCCGTCCGTCCATCTGTCTGTCAGTGGGCTGTATCTCAAGAACCGTAATAGGTATTTAGTTAAAATTTTAACAGAGTATGTATTTCTATTGTTGCTATAGCAAAAAAATAAATAAAGGGGGCTCCCAAACAAGAAACGTGTTTCTTTTGTCGATTTTTTAGGGTTCCGTAACCAACGGAACCCTATTACTAAGCCTCCGCTGTCTGCCCGTTCGTCCGTCTATCTGTCAGCGGGCTGTATCTCAAGAACCGTAATAGGTAGACAGTTGAAATTTTCACAGATTGTGTACTTCTATTGCTGCTATAACAACAAATAGTAAAAATTAAGGTTTATGGTATGGAACCCTTCGTGTGCGAGTCAAACTCGCACTTGGTCGGTTTTGTTCTTGCTACATTTGAGAATTCAGCCATAAATCAGAAACTTCATAAACTACTAAGAACACATCAAAATCTTAAGCCAACCTCCCATTAACAATTTAACACTGCCTCAACATAAATCAGCAAGTTATCCTTATCATACCAATCACTGCTTTTAGTGTTACATAGAATTTGTTTTAACGGTTTAAGAGCCGAGGTCTTTCAGACCCCGGGGGTCTTTCCGACCCGTCGGGTATGTCAGACCTTCGTCACGAGGTAATCTCAGTCCGGGTTATTAATCTACCTGAACACTTGGATTACTAGCGATAGGTAATTGCTGAAGGAAATGGCGTCACAATACGCCTATGAATAAAATTTGGATACGTCCCGGGTCAGTTGACTTTTTAGGGTTGGGACGATTTGAAGTTTGAAAATAGAACTTTGGTAAGAAGGTTGTATTCAATATCCGGATGGAGTCACTTTATTTTTATATATTCTTTTAAATGTATTTTTTTTTTAAGAATGGAAAATCATCAAATGACTCCTCCCGCTCTGGGTGAAGCAGAAGGGAGTGTCAGACTCTTACTGACTAAAACCCATCCGTGTTCCTCCTAATGCCCTTTGCATTCCAGGGCCGCGGTGACTCTTTCAAACAGATTCCGCAACCCCGGCAGGCACTGGCCCCAGCGGGCCCCATCTTCTATGCTGACAGCTCTTTGAGGCGCGCGTGGAACACAGCGCGCCGTCGACCCAGGCCTGGTTCTGATCGGACGGCGAGCCACCCAATGCTCGCCGTCCAAAATGTAAATGTTGACGTTCAAAAGTGCCTTTTAATGGACTTCGAATTTGAATTGAAATGAACCTTGACTTTGACTTTGGACAGACAGAAAATCAAATTTATAAAAGCTATGCTGAATATCGACTGAGCATTGGTTTTGGTGCTAGATTTTAGTTTTTTTTCTGACAGAACTGACATGAAAATTTTTTTCACTATTCATACTTGGAACGTAGGCCTGAAGTTGCCTGAGGAGCGGGTTGAAAGTATTACTTTTCAGCTCTAGGGAGAATCGTTTTCAACTGAAAGCTATGTCCCAACTTTCTATACAGCCAGTCAATTACAACGCGATGTCAAATTGAAATAACGTAAATGTTATTATTATATTTTTGACTTTATTATAATTTAGTTTCAACTATTTCTTTAAAATAACATAGATTTGGGCAAAATATTCACCATTTTTTCAATAATGATAATGTAAAATAATGGCTGAATAACTGGCCGGTCACAGAAAAAAAAAAACAAAATAGACGGGAAAGCGGCAGTCCGATCTTCATTTTTTTTTTCGAGAGATTTGTGTTAACCCGTCGATACGTACATCAGATTCAGATATGGATTTTTTCTTTAATTAATTCGTGTTTTTATTTTAAACTTTTTCCTTGTATTCGTAATGAAAAGCACAGTGTTTACCTCGGGTGAAAGACTTATGCCGTCTCGGGACTAAATCAGTTACTCTCAACCCTAAGATAATAATGTACTATTTAGATACGTTGACTTATTACTTTAGCGATATTGTACTGATTCCTACTTTTAGGAATCTGGTTTTACGAATATTAATATTAAAACCTATGTTATTTGAGCCCAAAGACAAAGCCTGAACTTGAAGTAAACAATATGACCAAGTAAACTACCTATAGGTACTCCTTACCTTACGTACAGGTAACTTCCCTATAACATGACTCAACAGAACACAACTAAATTAACATAAACACAACAACACGCACATTGGTATTCACAACCCTGAACTGTAGCAGTTGGCAGCCCTACCAGGAACAGCTGTGTTGACAGAATTGTGACGTGTTCCGGCAGACATGCCTTTATGTGGTATAGAAGACGATGGGGTGAAGGTTGGTTACAATGAAGATCAGCTATTGATTGATAAATCAGAGCAGCACCTTAAAATGTCTGACATTAAATTGGGTGGAATATAGGTAGGTATTCAAACATGTACTCTAGCTTCATAGGCAAACTAGCTTTATATAAAGGTTCCTGAGTAACTTATCAAGATACTGGAAATTGTATCAATAGCCGTTGACCATGCATATATCTAGTGATATATGATGAGGACGGTAAGGCCATTCTGAGTAAATTGTGTTCCTGAAAATCATTGAAATATATTAAAAGGGGACTCGGGTCGGTAAATCTTGGGCCTTTCTCCATACAAACGCATTCCGCTGTTTTTTTCGTGGATAATGCTGCTAGAGCAATGATTTTTTTTCCAAAAATCTAGATCGAATTAATACGTGCCTCTGTCATTTTCATTTTTCCAAAACATAATTACTTAAGAAAATTATGATAATCCAAAACCCGAAAAAACAGACCGTTTTTACCGCCATGTTCAGACGACTGTCAGACAAATTTGACAAGTTTTTAACAAAAGAAAAAATAATAGGAGCATAGATATAGTCTTCCTCTTAATTTTGATATATGATTTTTTTAAGATATTTCCAGTTTTGAAGAAGAAAACAGTGGAATACAAAACGTCTTTTAGTCAAGGTTTTAATAAGTAAAAATCAGCCCGAGCTGCAGTTGTCGCTTTTGCACTCTACTTGATAGGGCAAAATGCGACACATCGGCAATAGTTTCTTCAAATACCTAATTTTCAAATATCTCGGGACTATAGTCCCCTCTTAAAGTTTATACACCACCCTGAACTGTAGCAGTTGGCAGCCCTAGCAGGAACAGCTGAGCGCTGACACATGTGATGTGTTCCGGCAGACGGACATGCCTTTATTATGTGGTTAAGAAGACGACGGGGTGAAGGCCGGCTAGAAGATCGATAATTACCAATAATAGAAATATCTGAGAATAACTTCCCAGCTAAAACGCACATAATAGACACCAGGAAGTGGTGATGGGTTCTGTCTTTATGTAAATCTAGCGCTTCAACCGCGACTTCGTTCGCGCAGGTTTAGTGTTGCACTATTCGCAGGGATCTCTTTTTTTCGACAATAAATTATAGTCTATGTTACTTCCTGATAAATTCACCTTTCTATTGGAGAAAATTGGTCCAGTAGTTACGGAGACTATTCGGTACAAACAAAACAAACTCTTCATAATATTGGTGTAGATTGACTTTTAAAATGAAATCAAGATATTGTAGACAATTCCCGAGATTTAAGTTGGCCCTTGAGGCGGTTTAGAAACTCTGACACTAGGGTGTGTGGGGTCGTTAAATCTTACTGTCCACACGATAAGAAGTTGTGTATAGGTAAGTTTAGGAGTTGTTAACTATTGTTTAGTTGTTTGTATTTGGCCAAATAACCTCTTTTTTAACTAGACAGAAAGAACTATGATCGTTGAGCTATGCTGATATTGTTTTCTATTATAATATACTAGTTTTTTTTAAAGGATGGGAAATCATCAAATGACTCCTCCCGCTCTGAGTGAAGCAGAAGGGAGTGTCAGACTCTTACTGACTAAAACCCATCCGTGTTCTTCTAAATGACCTTCGTGTTCCAGGGCCGCGGTGACTCTTTCGAACAAATTCCGCAACATAATATATTAGTTTAGGTTCCTAAAGGTCTCCCGAGTTGGGATATTAGTGTAAAACGATTCTAATCACCTAAAGTGGGCATCCAACTTAACGCCGCTCAAGTTAGGCAGCCTACTACAAATTTAACTTAGAAGTAGGTACTAAATAATTCAACAAGCACTTCGGCTAACTTCGGGAATCAATAACAGACGATTCGTCACTGTCGAACACGAATTAACTTTGTGATAATAGAAACATCGTTTTTGTAGCGATTTGCATTATCTTAGCGTTTTATTAAGACTGTTGGAACCCACCGACACTCACTAAACGTTTTGGGAACACATTCATAGTGCGTACAGCTAAGGAGTGGAATTCCCTGCCAGAGTCTGTGTTTCCAGATAGCTACAACCTGGGAGTCTTTAAGGCAAGAGTGAATAGGTTGCTTCTAGGCAAACGTGCCCCATCTTCGACCGCGTCATCGCTTACCATCAGGTGAGATTGTGGTCAAACGTATGCCTATAGGTATATAGTAAAAAAAAGGGATTTCAGGAAAATTTACACCACCAGTTGGCACTAGATAGGCGAGAGGGTCTCTTCATTGTAAGAGTAACATTAACATGACGTTGACGTCAAATTAAGTGGAAGGAGGAGCTCGTGGCAAAACAATAACAGCCGCACGGGTCGATCTTCAGGGTTAAGCAACGTTTGCCAATATTGGTCTGTGGATGGGTGACCATCTTAGCATACCGAGTTTCCTCCGTGCCTCGGAAAGCATGTTAAGCCGTTGGTCCCGGCTGTCATTTGTAGATCTTTGGCAGTCGTTACGGATAGTCAGAAGCCAGTAAATCTGACTCCAGTCTTGCCATGAAGTACCGTGTTACCCAGTTAATGGGTTGTGGTGGTCTGGTAGGCAGCCGCTCCACGTAAAATACTGGTGTTCAGCTAAATCCGGTTTGACTGGAAGCCGACCCCAATGTAATTAGGAAAAGGCTAGGCAAATGATAATTTGCTATCATTTATCTATTTAAAAAAAAAGATCTTCAGACAGTTAGTTATAAATACACTACTGATGAGAATATATCTATCTAAACATTCAATATTTAACTTCAAACATCTTTCATTTGAGAATCATCTTACAGAAGCAGATCTTTGTAATATTGAAATAACAAGATCAACTTTCCGATAATGGTTTATAATCTGTGGACAGCTGTCGTACGGGGCACGCAACGAATTGTAAACAACTTTCAGTAACAATAACATCGCTTTTGTTTCTGTGGTGGAGAGTACACGGAAACATTCATTTTCGGGAGAATGAATTAATTTTGTAACAGATTTTTTTATTGTTTTAGCCGTGGTCGCATAAGGTCGGAAGTCACAGAGCAATTCCCGGCCATCGTAGGCGCAGGTCTGCGGATGTCGAGCATTGGGTAGCTCGCCGTCCGATTACAACCAGTAGTGCTATTCTGTAACAACATTTTCGTATCTCGACAGTGGAATTCGAGGTGAGTTTCAAATTAAGACCTTTATGTTGTGTGCAATAAAGCTCATTTTGTGAGTTTTGTCACTCGGGTCGACGGCGCGTTGTGTTCCACGCGCGCCTCAAGGAGATGTCAGCATAGTAGACAGGCCCGCTAGGGTCAGTGCCTGCCAGCGTACAGGAATTTGTTCGAAAGAGTCACCGCGGCCCTGGAACGCAAAGGGCAAAAGGAGGAACACGGATGGGTTTTACTCAGTAGGAGTCCTCCATTTGATGATTTCCTATCGTTAAAAAGAATCCCACATGGTTCTTATTTTTCTGCATAGTTTTTAATATGTTTTTACTCTGTGAAATACCGGACAAAGAATTTATAATTACTGGTGGTGTTTAGTAGAAAACAGAGCTTGAAAATAACATTCAATTAGAAAACAAACGCCGACAATTTCATAGAACTGTTTACAGTTTTTATCGCCGACGGCGAACTACCTTTGTACCTTTCCTCACTCTGCAGTTACAGGCTAAATTATTTAATTACACAAAAGTAATTAAAACCTTGCAGAAATAACTTTGAACTGACATCTAAAAAAATCTTAGAGATATTCATTGTGTCACCCCACGAAATATTTTCTTCATCTATATTTTGTGAAAATTGTATGGTGTACATAATAACGACTGTTATAATAATATCATGTTCAAAACTGCTAATTTGTTAAACCTCATATTAAATCCAAATCAAAATCCTTTATTTCAAATAGACCAGTTAGATGACGCTGGCTCTGCCGCGGCAGAACAACTGGCTGCTCTTGTCACGAGCAGCTAGTTGTTCTGCAGCAAAACTCACTCACTGACCCTATCTCCAGTGCGGCAGTTGCACGTTCCAAAGAGTAGATACTATGGAGAAGAACTGTTTACCCGCTGCTCTCCCAACTCTGGGCAAAGGTCTCCCCAAGTCGTTCCAAAAATTCATCTGCCGCGCCACGTGTGTTACCTACGCATCAAAACCTCTTCTTAGGTATCTACAAACATCTATTTTAAAAGGGTTCACAATAGAAAAATCTAAGAAAATTCAAAGCGTTTTTAAATAAATGTTAGTGATTTTAAAACAGTTTAATCCGAGTGCCAAGTTAAATCAAGTCGCATTCTGTCAAAAATGTATGGAAATTGAAGCTTTTTTGACAGATTGCCACTGACATATAATTGCGAACGTTGCTATAAAATTATTCGCTCTTATAGGTCAAAAGTAGTTTTAACTATTTGTTACAGTCACTTTAGCAAGTTTAAAAGGTTAAATCATCCTCAAATTCTCAAAAAAATAACTCATAAAACATTATTAGGAACCTAAGTAGAAATTTTAATCCTCCATATTTTTAATCGCGCCGTATGGTGTCGGCCAGTCCCGTATGGTGCCGTAAAAGAATAAAACCATCCCATCACTTCCCGTGGGTAGTGATGCGATGGTTGATGGCATGTGTAGCTAAGGTACTCGCCAGGGAATGGGCAGCAGCGTTCTCTGTAAAATGCAGCACCATACACTCACCAACCCGCCTGCCAAGCGTGGCGATTATGGCAAACCCCTCCCCTTTTGGGGGAAGCCTATGTCCAGCAGTGGACGTCTTTCGGCTGTTATGATGATGATTTTTTATCGAAACCAATTTTTTCATTCGATAAACAATAAGAAAACAAAATGGCGTCTATCGATTAAACGTCAACCTTGACATTAAGTGGCGAGTGATCACGTGGTCCCATGACGTTAGCCGGAAGTGGTCATCAGTGGAACAATGGCCGCCAAGCCGGATGTCGGCCATTCGCTACGTACGCTAATGACAGGCTCAATTTCTCGTTGTATTGAACATTATTTTTTATCTGATATTTTCTGATTATGTAGGTATGTAAATCATTTATTCGTCTGCCGTCTGAAACGTGATTTTTCAGTCACGTTTTTGTGGATCAAAATAAACTAATTTTGTTTAATTTTAGATAGGTAGAGCAAATCATAGTAATGTTCTATTTTTTTTTTGTTGTTTTTTTGTTTGTATTTGTATATATAGTAAAAAAAAAATGTAGTAATAAAATTGCAATTTTTAAATGACGACCATAATACGATCTAGGTCTACTATTTAGGATAAAAAGTGTAATTTAAAACCCACTCGAAACCAATGATAAGTACAATGACCCTATTACTTTTACTTTTTTTTTGTTTAAAATGTACAGCAACAAAAGATACAGTCACTCACATAATCCTTCTGAAAGTCATTAAAACCATGTGCGCAGTTCAGTTTTATGTGCTCCGTGAAGTACTTCACACCTGTTGTACTAACTTCACGACCGACTGTTATAAAGTACCGCGAGATGATACGCTTCCAGCTTAATGGCACAGCTTAGAGAAGACAATATATGCATTTTACTTATATTAATTTTTCTCAGGATGTTGTTTTCGTGGAAATCTACTGAAACTAAGGCATATTTAAAGTCCTGTTGAAGGAAAATGCTCCCACTTATTCGGCATGACGAGTTGACGGCGAACCCAAACCTAAAAACAAAATGGTGACAAAATAAGAAAAATGGGAAAACAGCTAAGGAGTGGAATTCCCTGCCGGAGTTTCCTGATAGGTTCAACATGGGAGTCTTTAAGTCAAGAGTGAATAGGTTACTTCTAGGCAAACGTGCTCCATCTTCGACCACATCATCGTTTACGATCAGGTGAGATAGTGGTCAAACGCGTGCCTATCAATAGTAAAAAATATATATATTGATTGGTAAGCAAAAACCACTACAAAGAATAAAATAACCTTAATTTCGGAACTCGGTGTTTTTGGTTTTGTTTCTTTGTTTTTTGACACCGATTTCAGAAATTTAGGTTATTTTATTCTTTGTAGTGTTTTGTTTGGAAGTCGGTTATATTTTTTTGTAAAAAGTTTTTTATTTTTCACTTTTAAGAGGTTGCTTGGACGACGTCTTCGTCAACGCAGACATTGAAATAAGCACAAATGCTCATAAAATAAAACTACTGAACCAAACTGAATCAAAATTTTATGGGACCAAATGGCAAGCATCGAACTAAAAAAGAATCACAGAAATCAGATCAGAAACCCCGGAGTAATCGTAGTATATACATTAAAAAAAATACCCACCGAATTGAGAAGCTCCTCCTGTTTTGGAAGTCGGTTAAAAAACAACTAAGTAATCCAGACTACAAAATCCATTCGGGCGCTATTACAAAATCGAGCGCTTGGCGGTGGACTAAAGCTACATACCGCGTTTCCCCTGTGGTATATACAAACCATAATCACACATCAAAACTCGAGTCAAACGCTCAAATCCAAGAAAAAATGTAATAGCTTTCTTAAGCAGTTTTCTTTAAAAAATTCTGACCTTTCTCTTATTAGTAATGGCTTGCTATAAATAGCTTGCTTTTCCTTATTTTCTTCGACCAAGGCACTAAGCTATGACCCTAATTACCTCATCAAGTATTATTTTCAAAAAAGTTATGCCACTCTGTTGAATGTATGTGGGTTAGTCACAATATGCATTGTATAACGAAGAAATGGCTCGCCTTATACTGAAGCGGGTCAAGGTTACGTCGAGTTAATGCATTCTTTTCTTTTATTGTAACACGGCTTACGACAGTAAGGCATTGTAGATTTAGAGTTCCGTATCAAAGTGGTAAAAAGGAACCCTTATGGTGTGATTAAGTCTGTCCGTCTGTCACAGCTGGATATTTCAAAAACTGCTTATGCTATCAACTTGAAATTAGTAGTAGTTTTAGATGACGTTTGAAATATTTTGCAAATAAAAAACAAATGTTTTTTGCATCAGCGACTGAACGGGGTTCTTAAAAATTCGAAGTGGGGTTACTAGGGTCCGTGGGAAAACAACACTATTTGCACATTCGCAAAAAAAAGGCCGCATGATTTTCGACTGTTGAAGACAAATGTAAAAAAATGACCGAAAAAAAAATAAAAAAAAATACAGGAGAAATAAAATGATGTCTCTAAATAGCACACTTTTTCAGAAATCATCAAAAAAAAATACAATAGTTCCACTATCCGTCAAGAGATGGCGCTGATCTAAAACTGGAATATACACCGCAGTGTTAAAATTCTCTGACGAATGTAAGCCTTACACCGATGAAATTTTTAAAAATATTTCACGTTTTATAATGAATGTACGGAACCCTCGGTGCGTGAGTCTGACTGGCTCTGGACCGTTTTTTTTTCTCTAAAAGTGACAGTTCAGAAAGGAATCGAAGCTAATGTTGAACTTGACCTTTCTTTTTATATTAAACCTGCATTAAACTTTAGGTCATGGCTGCCGATTCGTGCCTTACACGTGCCATTACTAAACAAAAGTTTTTTGAACTAGTACCATAGACAGTGATCATCGCTAAATCGCACCGAGTTCTATGGACCTACTACTCGCCACTGATGCTTCGATTGGAGTGGCCAGTCGTCATTCTGATTTTGCCCTCAGCAGTGGGCAAAGTCAGAATGATGCATAGGCTTCTCTTTTCATTGTACCAGTCCACACATCCTGTGCCAGCCTCACAGAGGTTCTACCCGCAATGGCAAAGTCAAAGTCAAATGATTTATTTCAACTAGACCAATAAAGGCACTTTTGAACGTCAAAAGAAAATAAAATATAGGGACTCTAGTCGTCCGTTCGCAAAAGGTAGATTCTTATGGAGAAGAACGGACAAGAAACTCCATAGTTACTCTTTTCAAAAATAAGCTTTACAAATTTGCATACATTAATCAATTGATTATATGTTAGGACGATGCTCCCAAAAAAGCACTTATATACTACTAATAGTTACAATAAAGAAATGCCAGCAGAGGTAAAATTAATAAGTTTGCTAGTAAGGGGACATAGTACTCACATACGTACAAATTTTGCAACTATTGATTTATATGATCAGTGTGTGAGTTAAATTAAATATAAAAATCAGTAAATATACCTGTATACATAGTAAATATTAATATAATAAACACAAACATATCAACCAGTTTCACTATGTCTACTACACCCTAGATTGTCCTATGGAGCAGGACTAGCATGTTTCCAAGCATTCTTATCTTGAATATAATCATCTAATTTGTAATATGCTTGTTCACAAAGTGTCTTTTTTACACACGTTTTAAATTTTCTTTCATTTAATTCTAATATGTTAGAAGGAATTTTGTTGTAACATTTAATACAGTACCCCATGAAAAATGTTCGTACTTTGGATAATCTAAAAAATGGTTGATCTAGTTTATTTCTATTTCTGGTATTAAAATTATGTCTATCCATTATGGCAATAATGTTAACTACCCATCTCGACGCCGCACGATCGAAACTTCTTCCAGTACACGAAGGGCATTAACTAGGTCACCATCATATTCCACCTATCATCATTGCGCCTTGACAGGAGTCTTATTGCCCGGCTTGCACTGGGCCAAATTAATTTAACAAAATAGTAATGTATTTCTACTATAAATCGGCTAGACAACATGAATGAAAAGGCGAATTTCACCAATGAAACTGAACGCGATTAGCATATTAACCACAGTGAACACAAAAAAAAAACAATTAACCACGTTTACGAGCTTCTGCGTTCAAGATCTGTCAATGTCAATATTCCATAGGAAATAATGACATTGACAGATCATGAACGCAGTTTAGATGTACTGATTGCGTTCAGTTTGCTGGTGAAATCCGGTCCAAGTATATTGGTACTTCATAATCGTAGCAAACTACGTTGCAATTTTCGTGGCCTATTCCACAAAGCTGCAGATAAGGACCAAAAAAACCATTGAAACCTTCTATTCCCACAATAGGTTAAAGTGTACATCGTGTAACAACCAATAAAAGTAGCTGCCACCACTATAGTGGGGCTATAAACACCGATAGCAGTGTGGCCAGGCAATAAAATTGTTTCGCCCCCACCCCGCTTTACGACGGCCACCCGGAAATTGGGGAGAATTTCGTCGTCATAACCTGGCAACACTACTTTTATTATCCGCACACAGTTTTATGGACGATTTGTGATATTTGTGGTCGAATTTCGACGTTTGCTTATGTAGTGGTGACGCAAAGTTGTAAGTGATGGCTGATGATAAATCTCATCTGTTTTATCTTAGGGAAATATGCGGGGATGACATTTAAGAGACATATTTTTGCCAGTTATCTATAAGGAAGTCAATGAAGGGGATCATTGATTTTCTTTTTAGTGTTCCGTACTCAAAATATAACTAACGGAACCCTATTACTAAGCCTCTGGTGTCCGTCCGTCTGTAAGTCTGTCAGGGGCCTGTATCTCAAGAAACGTAATAGGTAGACAGTTAAAATTTCACAGAGTGTTTATTTCTATTGCCGCTATAACAACAAATAAATTAAAAAATAACCTAACAAGAAACGTGTTTATTTATGGTACAGAACCCTTCGCATGAGAGTCCAACTCACACTTGGCCAGTTTTTTATTGATAGGTTCCCATTTGACCACACTCTCACTTGAAGATATGTAGATAAGTTATGTATTCAACGATGGACTACTTTTGATATCTCCGCTTTTCAAACTATCGCAATTCCTTTTATACCACAAAATAACAATAAATTCAATCCTGGGGGGCTACTCTCTAACGAAATCCGTAGTTTCGGGCTTAGTTGCGGGCGTTATTCTACTCCGTATCACCTACAGACTTTCGATTAGTCTCGAACCCGAACTGAGAATGAATGACAACACGATTTCACAGTAACTGTCAAATCGTGTTATCATTAGTTCTCAGTGGTTAGGTAATACGGAGTAGAAAATGCCCGCCCGCAACTAAGCCCGAAACTACGGATTCGTTAGAGAGTAGCCCCTCAGACTCCAAACTAAAAATTTACTCAAACCATTATATTTTAAGACGGCACTGATCTACGTAGAGTATGTCCTATTTTCGGTCTAACTTCTCGGTCTGAAGCTGAAAACTAAATTTAACGCCTGCTCCAGCTGAAATGATGAGCCCATTTAACCTACGATGTATGAAAACGATGGGGAATTTCAAGCCTCGGTGATTATTACTCGCCAAGACTCGCTTTGAAGCATGAAGTAGGTTTTAAAAGATAAGTACTAGCATAAAAATCCTTTCCAATATTAAAGAACTTGTTCGTGGAACTAAAGAACCATTTTTTATGATATTTGGGGAACTAGAAGCTTGATATTTGAGCCAAGAAGCAACCTAAACATGGTTAAAACAGAATAAAAAACACAGGCCAAGTGCGAGTCGAACTTCGACAGGGTTCCGTTCTATAAACCTGAAAAACATGTTTCTTATATGGGAGCCATCTTTAATTTTCAATTTAATTTTAATAATTTGTTGTTATAGCTGTAATAGAAATACACACTCTGTGAAAATTTCAACTGTCTACCTACTTACGGTCCTTGAGATACAGCCCGCTGACAGACAGACAGACGGACAGCAGAGGCTTAGTAATAGGGTTCCGTTGGTTACCCTTTGGGTACGGAACCCTAAAACGGCATCATATTATGACGGTTATAGTTATATCCTAGAACTTTTTCCATCTATAAAATCCTGGTACAAAGTTCACACACTGGTCCGGTCAATGAGCAAAAGCGAGTTACCAAACGATTGCAATAAAAAAATAAATGGCAAGCCTAGACCACCAAAGACCTATTAAAACAATACATCTTATTACCTACACCATATCATCCTGGTACAAAGTTCACGTAGGTACTTACTCCTCCGGTCATATTGTAAATGCAAGTTAAACAATGATGTCAATTAACAAAGAAATTGCAGCTCTATTTAAGACCATCGAAGACCTATTATTGTATAATTGTACGAGTACTTTTCCCAGACTAGACATCTTCATTCACCATGTCATCCTGGTACAAAGTCTTTCAATCATGAACAGATCAGCGCGTTTAAAAAGGCCATTTTAGCAGAATCGTATTAGGATCATAATATTAATCATACAACAATATGTCAAATTTCATTTTCATCTTTATCGCTAAAACATAAGATTCAAGGTTGATTAGGAAAATTTGTCAGTTTCGGATTCTGCTAAAGTGACCTTTTTAGACCCGCTGGTCTCTAATGACGTCAATTAATGGCTATTGGCTAAACACGTTAGCCTAAACTGTAGTACTATACAGTTTACAGACTATTCCCAAGCGATATCTTCTAACATCAATATATCCTGGTTCAAAGTTTGAAAAGTCTTAAGGACATAAAATGATCGCAAATTAAAATGTAAACCTAGACAACACCTAAAAACATCTCCCAGACGAGATATCTTCTTACACATGTCATCCTGGTACAAAGTCTCCCAATCATGAACAGAACTGTTCTCTAATGAAGTCAATTTAATGGCCATTGGCTCGACACGTGAGCCTAAATCGCGGTTTCCTGTGACAACTGACTGGACCAATCTCATTCGTTGCGGATGATGTGACCACTAGTTAGGGAGATGTTTTAACTTTGTTTTGCGGGACAGTGAGGAAAAAGTTTAACAATCTTATAGTAAGTATACCTATGCAAAATACCGATTACTCTTTGTAGTTTACGTCTTTCGATTTGGGAAATTAATAATTTTAAACTAATTTTACTTTCTACCCGACTGCCAAGGATGGGTTATTATATAACTTCACATAAATGATGTAACCATAAAGTTAACTTTGTAATAATTTATTATTTTTTTAAAAGAGTGTCCGTGGAGTTTTTTGCACGTTCTTCTCCATAGATATCTACGCTTTCGAACGTGCAAATAGCTCATCTTTTTGACCTACCGACCTTGACAGTTCAAAAGTGTCGCTAAATGGTCTAATTGAAGTAAATGCTTTGAGCTTGAGCTCGAATTAATAATTGAAAGGATTAAGTTGAGTTGCTTAGTGAAAAACGACACTAAGCTATATTTATAAAACATTTAATATTTTAAGGAGATAGGCGTATCTTACGAAAAGGAATTCTTAAATTACCCGCCTACCATCCAGTCTTCATAAATTGCCAGCCTATAAATACATTTTCTCCCTAATTTATTTACCCACTTAGTGTTTTCACCACACTTCGGAAATGTCACTCAGAAATAATCAAATTCTTAACATTTGACATCTCATTAGATATTCATAATTAAACACAAGTAACCTGCGAGCTTCCTTGTCGTTAATAAATAATGTATTCAGTGGAAAATTATATTTTAACAAGGAAATTGATAATGGAAATAGATGTTGGTACAGAAACTTGTGGCTAGCTGAGATATCAGAACGAAGTTATTTGAGTGATGATACCAAGTTTTGTGATGTTCAGACTGGAGGTTTGTCAGAATAATAGAGGGCAAACTTCCTGATTTTCCTCTTTCCTACTTAAAATCCACGACAGTTACCTAGTATACCACTATACCAATACAACATAATTTCCAGCACAATATACATAAGTGCAGTTTGGGCCCAGTAGGTACCTAAGTGGCTACGTTTAAAATATTGTCCGACAAGAAATGAAGCGGACGGTGACTTTCGGAACACTCCAGCTAGTTTGATCAGGTGCTCCGTACTAGCATTATATCTTGTACTAGCTTTCGCCCGCCACTTCGTACGCGCATATCCCGTTTTTCCCGTTCCCGTAGGAATTTCGGGAAATCCTCCTAGTGCACCCCTACGGAGTGTAAGGAAGCTACATGCTAAATTTCAGCTTTCTACAACCAGTAGTTTCGGCTGTGCGTTGTCTGTCACTCAGTAACGGAAGAATTTTATATTTATTGATGATTGATTGATTAAGGACATAGATATTCTTAAAAGTCAGTTTCCTACAAAATGTACCTACCTTAGTACTAAAGAAGTATTTCAGTTTCAAGGCTTCGTTAACTGGTACATCATTTTATGATACACCTTTCAGTTTTCATTTTCCGGGGCGAAAAGTCACACCATTCATGACATCATTAGTATCATTCATCAAAACAGCGTGCAAATGAAGCAACTTTTCGTCGGCATTTACGGAGGAATTACACCTGAAAAAATAGGCAGTAATCTACATGATATGATACGTAATTTGGTTTATCCAGAATTTATGAATCGGTATCACATAATAAGAAAAAAAATCACCAAATCACCTCCAAATCGTTGAGATGAAACCATTTTACTCCTTCATTTTTAACAAAAGTCTAAAAAAAAATCTACTGCTTTGCTATACAAACAAAAATAATTTAGTTTTGTTACTTTTTCAAAATATGTGTTATTTGTTTTATAATAAATTAAAAATGCGGGTAGCGGAGTGGCGCGTACAGGAGTAGTTAGCTCCGTTTATATGCACAAGGACCATAACATTCTTGAAATGGTTCATGAAAACATTGCAAACAAATAGCAGCTGACATAAAATGCGCATTTACACTAGTGGGCATTTCAATTATTGCTGTACCTACGTAGCTAGTAATTAACCCATTGAACAAACGACATTCATTAAAGACCAATAACACTAAACTCAAATGAATCTCTTGAATAGAACCATAAACGATTAATATCAATCACGATACGTCCATAAAACGAATCTGCAATAACCTCTTATTCTCAGCGAATACCGATAAGCTATGTGTGGTCTCGTCTCGAATATAAGCAGAAGGTCCCTTCTAAGCCTTCATTATATAGACATGATCGATTGAATAATAACGTCACCGGATTTTTACTAATATCGTCGTGAGATTATAGAAAAAATCGGGAGGTTTAAACTTTGGATACAAAAGAATGATCATTTCTGACCCGGAGTCCGACAAAATTGAGACCTTTTTTAATTTTTTTTAAGAAAGAAAGAAAAAAAAGAAAGAAAATACTTTAATTCCGCCAGAAATGACGCACATAATCACCAAATTAAATAAAAGCAGTTACAAACTTAAAACTACAACCATTTACAGTATAAACTATGTCAGGACCGGACATGACCTACCACGAGGCACTGGTCAAACCACAGACAAAACCGAACACAGTTCAATAGTTGTCTATGGTGTGATGTCCGGCACTGACTGACAGTGACAAGTTGACAACACACAAAGTTGACAACGTCTGCTCTGGGTGAAGCAGAAGGGAATGTCGGACTTTTACTGATTAAAACCCATCCGTGTTCCTACTAATGCCCTTTGCGATCCAGAGCTGCGGTGACCCTTTCGAACAAATTCCGCAACCCCGACAGGCACTGGCTCTGGCGGGTCCCGTCTCCTATGCTGACAGCTATTTGAGGCGCGCGTGGAACACAGCGCGCCGTCAACCCAGGCCTGGTTCTGATCGGATGGCGAGCCATCCAATGCTCGCCGTCCGCAGGCCCGCGCCTACGATGGCCGGGAATTGCTCTGCGACTCCCGACCTCTGTTGCGATCTTCTTCTGTTGCGGCGGCTGGGGCGTGAGGATTCCCTCTCTCTCACGCGTTCGGCCTCCTCCTTTGCTAGCATTACCGCTTCGCAGAAGGAGGTGACTGCACAGAATTGAGACTTATCGTAGTTTTTTTGTTATCTGAAGTAGACTAAGATTTGTTTTTCGATTTCCGTGGCTAACACAAATATTTGACCTTGATATGTCTTCAGACGAAGTCTCGAAAAGTTATTTTGCATCAACTGCAATGGGTAGTATGCATATTTGATAAAAAGGGTCATATGATGGAGAGCAGAAAGTTAGAAAGCGCTCAAACGTGTTGATGCAGATGGCCTTGTGGTTTTCGGCGAAAACTTTGAAGACTTTGTAGCGGCATCAATGCCGCCACAAGAAATACCAACGAAGCAAATCTACATCGCAACAAAAAGAACCGCGATATCATCTATCCGACTAGCAGCGAACTACTTGGTTGAAATCCTACATCGCGCAAGCAGAGTTTACCGAGCGATTTGAACATTTACATCAGCCCGAATATCAATTATCGGGCAGTTGCCCGCCAGACATTACTATCGCGTGGTCGGAGGATCCTCCCTATTTGATGGAGGTTTGCGGGACTTTACCTCCAAAACCTCCAGAAGATGCAAAAAATCTTATGATGCATCTTTTAAGGTAGGACTAAGGATAAATATGGCCAAGACGAAGCTTATGGCAAATCCTCCGTCAACATTGTTGTTATTTGCTAAAGTTGGAATGGATGGGAAGTCATTTCCCAACCAAGTTGGGCCTGACTTCCAGTCTATCCGGCGTATACAGCTGAACACATTTAATTATAATAGTATTTTACATAAAGCGACCACCTTACTGACCGTATGGTGTCGGCTGGTGCCGTAAAAGAATAATACCATCCCATCACTTCCCGTGGGTGTCGTAAGAGGCGACTAAGAGACTCAACAGAGAATGGGCAGCAGCGTTCTCTGTAAAACGCAACACCATACACTGCGATCCCCAACCCGCCTGCCAAGCGTGGCGATTATGGCAAACCTCCCTTTGGAGGCCTATGTCCAATAGTGGACGTCTTTCGGCTAATATGATGATGAAAATGACCACCTAACTGATCCACTACCCATCACTGTAACGCGATTCCCCTGGCAAGACTGCTGACACATTTTTTGACTTCTGGGTAACGACAGACAAAGATCTGCTAATGACAGCTTAGACCAAAGACTTAACCCATCTAATAATACGTGTAATATCAGACCAGCTGGTATACTTATTACCCCACTATACTTGTCAAGACAGCGCTTAACCCTATCACTGCCGACCACTCGCGACATTGCCCGCAGCTGTTTACCGAGTGGATGCCAAATGTCCCCATTCGAGGACACTTAAGTAGCAAGCCTGTGTTTACAGTAATAACTAGAGTAGTGAAATAAGGTACAATTTGGGCGGAGAAAGTGTTTTAAAATAAATTGTCTTTTGGACATTATTGGTAATTTAAAAAAGGTCAAATTGTTGTTCGTAAGTGTTTGTCAAAAGTAGTTTCTGATGACAAGTTACTTCCAACGGTGGAAAGTTTCATAATTGCTGAGCATTTTAAGATGCGGAAAAGGACATTACCTTTGGGATAGTCCACAGGAACGAAGCTACGGTAAAACGCTAGTTTGCTAATTAAAATGCAAATTATGTCACTTGGGAAGCTAAGTGAAAAGTTTAACAGGAATTTAATAACGCCTTGATCGTGTAGGTACTACAGTAATTTTCATAAAAAATTAAAACGTTAAGCATTTTTTTTTTTCTAGAAATATGCAAAAATATTTATAAAGAAATTACTTCGGCTACTGGCAACATGATATCTTTGTCCAATAAAATATACGACCAATGGAGAAAATTATTTTTACATTATTCTTAATGCATTACAAATACTTCTAAATTCCCAATATTCATTTCAAGCATATTTACCACCATTAAAACTGCGATACCACTTAGAAAATCTCTCGGAAATGAATTTATTTCTGATAGCTATCCTCACTCGAGTACACTGAGCATTTGCGTGTTATTTGCCGGAACATGTGTTAAATGTAACTGTTATGCCGATTCGTTACTGTTATGCGGTACGTTATTTGATAAAACGGTCGCGTCGTGGATCTTGTTTTGAGTAGTATATGTTGAGATATTATGTTTTCTTACTGTTTCTGCCCTCAAGTTTCTTGAAAACGAGTAATTTCCTATGTATGTTATTTTGTTTGCAATGTTTTGTCGTAAAGACTCTTAAATATTAAGCAATTGTGGTTTAATTTAATGCACAAATATTAACATTAATATTATAAAAATAATGTTATTAGTAGCAAACTCCGATCTGCTTCGGTCTAGTTTTGGCAATAGATACTGGGTTCTATTGTACCTTATCATCTGTATTTCTTCAACATTGAGGTTCAAAATATCCTCCTTGATATTTTCAAGGAGGATATTTTGAACCTCAATGTTTGAACCCACTTGTTCATTTTGAAGAACTATACACGAATTCCGAGTCTTTGATGTTTAACTAATGAATTTTGGATTTGGTATAACCAGCGTTTAGAACTCCTTCCCTTTGGTTTCTAGAACTCAACTTAATCAGTGGCAATGTGACGAATCTTATTCTAGACAACTTTGATGGCCCAATTTATAAGGCCATAGTTTGAACAGACGAACTAATTTCATACTAGTGGACGTCACGCGGTTTCACCCGCGTAGTTCCCGTTCCCGTGGGAGTAGAGGGATAAAATATAGCCCAGGTTACTCCCTGATAATGTAGCTATCTTTTGCTGAAAGAATTTTTGAAATCGGTCCAGTAGTTTCGGAGCCTATTCATTTCAAACAAACAAACAAACAAATCTTTCCTCTTTATAATATTAGTGTAGATTACCCAAAACAAAACAATACACCTAACCTACCTACATTTTCATCATTTAAACTTGCCGCACAAAACCGCACAAGACGCAAGAATCCCCGAGCCAACGCAGCACACATCGAATACGGAAATTGGAGAACTGTGTACGCTCACCGAAAGGAAATGGGAGCCATTTCTTGTTATCTCGCATTTAGTTCTTGGTACACAAGTGAATATCGTACTACAATAGTGGGATGACGTCAGAAGCCAGTAAGGTGAATGGGCGTGTATGATGGAATGTTTTTGGGGCTCTGACAGTGAAGTGTGGATGTGTCCTCGTTTGGGGACAGATAAGGAATGGTATTGATGTTTAGGATGTTTTTGTTGGTTTCTGAGTTAGGTAAGATGTTTTAGTGAAAGTTTTCCATAAAATTGATTTTGTATGTTTTGTCAATATCTATGTTGGATAGTATAGAAAGACAGAAAAATTAGGAAATTGAAATGTTGCCATCATTTTTGTTTGCTTCCTTATAATATTACTCACTGACACCAAAATACTATTCCTTAAATGGGTAACATAATTATAAAACTCTGCAATAAGATATGGTAAACTTATTTGACGACATTAAAAGCGATATTGATATAAAAATTTAGTCTGAACATATCTACGATATTTCTGGATATGCAATGCAGTGGGGACTCGAAAAAAATATCAGCTGTTTCACACATATTCATTGGCTAAATATTGCATTTTTTATGAAACATCTGATAATTTTTTCGAGTTTTCGGGGTTGTTCTTAAAGTAAAATTTGTTTATAATTATGTGTACTTTCACTGCCAAAGAGGTTGTTGGTGTTTTAAAAATAACCCTGTATAGTTATGTGACCGATGATGCGAGATGTCCAGTACGTCTACCATGAGTTTTATCAATGTATACCCCCTAGCGACTGTAGTTAAAAAAATGTATGAAAACTTTTAAAAAACAAGTTTCTAATTTATTTGTTTAAGTTGTTAACTAACAAGCAAGCAAGTTGCAAGTAAAACTTTACTTACCAACTAAAAACATAAATAAAATATTGTTTTTTTTTAGTGGATCAGGTGACTGTGGACGTCTCTTTAGCTTTAATAGTTATGTTGATGATGATGATAACTAAGACTCCTCTACATCCAAAAAACAAAAAGCACCTACTCCCACCAACTAACTGCACAAACGTGATCAAAACAGAACAATAACTATCAAATAAAGTCAAAACGGTTCGTGATTCACAAATGGAGCAAGAAATCATAATGGCGGGCGCAGATGGAATGTAACTTTATAACGATTGGATAACTAGGCCCCGCACGAACGTATTGTGCAAGATATATATTATTGTGTTGAACTTATTGTTGGGGATTGAAGTTTTGAAGTCAATTATTTTGATTGATACCTTGATTTCTCAAGCCGATTTTTCAATCGTCCGTTTTTTTTTTCTGTTGTTTACCAAAAAATTGCGCTTTGTCATTGGTTCCGTACTCAGAGGGTAACCAACGGAACCCTATTACGAAGCCTCCGCTGTCTGTCCATCTGTCCGTCCGTTCGTATGTGCGTCAGCGGGCTATATCTCAAGAAACGTAATAGGTAGACAGTTGAAATTTTCACACAATTTGTCTATTGGCGCTATAACAATAAATAATAACAAAAAGTTGGCTGTCTGTAAAGTTGGTTTACGGACGATAATGTTACGTGATAACGTCATAAGAAAACAATTGAATTATTAACAAACAAGTCGAACGCTTCGGCTGATCGCACCGCCTCTCTATCGCTTGTTCCGCGCTCTCGCTTGCACGCTCGGCTCAGGCGGAATATGACACTTTTTCGTGCGTGCAGACGGCGTTCATCGATTTATAAGACGTTATCACGTCAAAAAATTAACAAGAAACTTCTTTTTTTTTCGGTTTATTTTAGATAAGACTCGCAATTACGATTTTTTATAAATTTGTCTGGAGCCCAAAGTCCGAAATAGATAGTTATCTATAGCACAGTGATTTGTTCCGTTTTACAAAGTTCGCCTAGTTTTTAATTGTCCGTGTTCCCCCACTTCTCATTCCTTCTTCGACGCGTTTATCAAGTGTTTCATTCATATAGATGTGCCGCCTTTTGTCCTAAACAAACTAAAAACAATAATTGCACTGCGACTTACCATCCTTACCTTGTTGCTATTCCACCAATTCGCACTAAGCATTTCCGAACGTCTTTTATAATGCGCACAGCAAAGGAGTGGAACTCTCTGCCTGCGTCTGTGTTTCCGAGCGCTTACAACCCTAATCTCTTCAAAGCTAGAGTGCACAGGCTCCTTCTGGGTAAGCTCGCTCCATCGTAGACTTTATCTCTGTCTTCTCTGACCTAGTCTAGAGTTAAGAGTAAACCCATCATAAATAAATAAAAAAAATAAAGCATCGGACAGCATTACAAGCACAGTGACCCATTTCCTGACATGGGGTATGACTTGTTCACTGTACAGCTTATATTGTGCAATACTAGCTGAGTAGCTGCCGTATGAATCGCTCATTCACTTCCTGCACGCGATAATAGCCTACACTCGCGGTGTCGTGTATATTGTGCGTTTTTTATAATTTCCTCGCTATAAATCTATTTGTCCGGAGTCCTATTCTGACTGTTGCGTTTAATGGCTAGGAGTATTTTTTTGCTATCATAATATAAATGTAAAAAAATGGTTTTTGATGTTTGACAAAAAAAAACCCTGAAATCTGTTTATCGTATCAGCCGAAAGACGTTCACTGCTGGACATAAGCCTCCCCCAAGAATGGGGGGGTTTGTCATAATCACCACGCTTGGCAGGCGGGTTGGCGATCGCAGTGTATGGTGTTGAGTTCTACAGAGAAAGCTGCTGCCCATTCTCTGGCGAGTCCCTTAGTCGCCTCTTACGATACCCACGGGAAGTGATGGGATGGTATTATTCTTTTACGGCACCGAAAATTTGTTCAGTGTCTGCAAAAATATTATTTGGCCTGAACTTTTCCCAACTAGTTAATTAATACTAGAAATTTACAAAGGTTGCAGAGCTTTTGGTTTATGTACCTAACATGCATGTCAGCAACCACTTCCGAAAATGAAAAATCCAATCAAAATTTAGCTCTAAAATTCTAGCCCAAAATAAACATGACTGAAATGACATTTCAGCCCCAACCACTGACCTGACCTAGAAAGATTGACGTATGAAATACCCTTTGCAACGAATACAAAATAATTGGATTTTGGGAGACTTCACCCTAGGTTTTTTGCAATCCTGGGTGTCGAACATGACGCTAACGAAGTCGTAAAAGAACGTGTTTCACATGACACAAAAAAAAAGAAAACTAAAAAACAAAACAGAATCTGGATTTATTTTGAGCATCAATTTTTATCGATTTTCCAGTGGTTTGCATTTGAATTGGTTTTGAATATTTGCATGATCTATATACTAATATATAAAGCTGAAGGGTTTGTTTGTTTGCTTGAACGCGCTAATCTCAGGAACTACTGGTCCGATTTGAAAAGTTATTTCAGTTTTAGATAGCCCATTTATCGAGGAACGCTATAGGCTATATATCATCACGCTAAGACCAATAAGAGCGAAGCAGACGAAATTGCACGGGTCAACTAGTCTAATTACACAATTGGTTATACCACTCTCATAGTGTTTGTTTTATCTTTTTGACATAAAAAAGAAGTAATATTTTGTCTAATCTTGCGATACAGTATTACTGTTATTAGTTTCAAGATGAGAAGAGTGTTTTCAAAATTCAATTCTGATAGGTATCTGGTGGTTTAATGGTGGATATTGGCACCAATAACTTTACCTGCGGGGAAAACTTGCCCAGAGATCGCCCAAGACGATGGGTGACCATGTTTTTGAAGGAGAATGGGTAGGACTCTACCCAGCATTGGGACATAATACAGCTATGAGTGACACCAGATAAATGTACAATTACGTTCATTGGCGGCAATTACGGCCACATACATTTAGCGACTTTCTTAATATCAAAAACAGAAATAAAGACATAAAGCTGTCCCGAATCAACTTCTATCGTGATTCTTTGGTAATAATGTAAAACGGTTCATAATTTATTGTTCGGGTATCTACGAAGGGATATTAGGGAAAGGTCAATGACCTTGATTGGAAGTTTATCGGCGCCTACCATAGCAAACAGAAATCTTTCAATGAAACATGAAAAATGCCTCAATCTCTCAGAAACTATTACATAAAACAAACAAATTACCCATATAGCTCACAAAACCATGATGGATGTCCACCATAAACTCTTCGATGTCCAATATCTCAGGGCAAAACCTCTTATGTAATATTATCTATTACTAACAATTGTTTTCGTTACGCCCTCTGATTCTCTTTTATGATCTTCCCATAGCTTCCCGTGGGAGCCGTAAAGGTTTCTGCTACGAGTGTTAGAAATATCGACCTGAAAGTTTTGTTACCGTGTAGCGAATTTGTGGTTTCGGATTTTCTTGGGGGATTTTTTTTTATTTGTTATGGGTTTGCTCTTGACTCTAGTCTAGGTCAGAGATGACAGAGACAAAGTCTACGTCGGATTCTGGGTGAATATTTGATAGAATTGTTGATTAAAATAAGTAAATCTCAACTTACTTATAGCGATATTTTGGCACTTTATTACTTGGAAAAGCAACAGTATCATCAGAATACGCACACAGGTACTACCTAGCTCAGAAATCAAGGCTCCAACCCAAAATGTAACTCCTTTATGACAATTATTATTATTATTCCATTTATTCATTAATATACATATAAATTTACATTTTTAAATATTTCTATAAAAAATAAACATTTAAAAATATAAAAAAATAGTAGCCCACCGGTATCGGGAACAGGGATCAAGCTACCGGTGGTCAGGGCTCCCAAGAGAGGAACCTCCTCACTATACGTGCCGTGTCCAGGAGTACTGCTTTATGGATAAAGCAATTCTTATTATTATTAATAGAATACCGCCTTATTCTCCACGGAATTTTAAAAGCTATTAGGGATACTTTTTATATATAACGCTTGCTTTAATATCTGCTATTGAATTATGTCTTTTGTCTGCAAAAGTGATCTGTCATGAATTACTTTTGAAAATTCAAAATACGTTTTGGTATTTAGCTTTGCGTGCATTTTTTAGTTTTTTCATAGAACCACAGCTGCATTCGACCACAGCATTAATATTTTACACTTGTTCTTTTCATACCCTGTCAGATCAAAATCCATCACTCTTTCTTTTATGATGTTACCTGTACCTTTCTTTTATGGTGACACCCTTCCGACATAAAACAATTATTTAGTTGGAAGGCGTTACCGCTTCGATCGTAACGCAGTGGTAAAATTATGCAGAATAAGTATTTATACGATCGTAACGCAGTGGTAAAATTGTGCAGAATTAGTATTTATACGATCGTAACGCAGAGGTAAAATAGTGCAGAATTAGTATTTATACGATTGTAACGCAGTGGTAAAATTGTGCAGAATAAGTATTTATACGATAACAACGCACCGCTAAAATTGTGCAGAATTAGTATTTATACGATCGTAACGCAGTGGTAAAATTGTGCAGAATTAGTATTTATACGATCGTAACGCAGTGGTAAAATTGTGCAGAATAAGTATTTATACGATAACAACGCACCGCTAAAATTGTGCAGAATTAGTATTTATACGATCGTAACGCAGTGGTAAAATTGTGCAGAATAAGTATTCGTCGCGGGCGCACGAACTTCTTTCACGTTGCGTAAGCGCAGTGTTGCGTGTTCTACTGGCCGTTGCTCGCATGAGCCGATACTACTGATTGATGTGGCGGTGCGAGTTGGAGGATGAAGCGGGGAAAATCCTTACGCTGTAAAGTAGATATCATGATATTAATTACTAGCTGACCCGCGCAACTTCGTCTGCGTCACGATTTTCATTACTGCTCCGCTCTTATTGGTCTTAGCGTGATGATATATAGCCTTCCTCAATAAATGGGCTATCTAACACTGAAATAATTTTTCAAATCGGACTAGTAGTTCCTGAGATTAGCTCGTTCAAGCAAACAAACTCTTCAGCTTTACATATTAGTATAGAAGTATAGATGATGCCTTTTTCGTTTCTTTTCCAACAGGTTAAACAATCCACCTGCCATGTGATTCACCACCCTTTGTTGACTCGTAGAGAACACCTAGGGCATGTAGTCCACCTTCTTGCATATGTGTCTTAAGTCTAAATGAACGGAGCCATGTTAAACTTGGTGTTTTTATTAATATAGCCTACAAAAATTAAGCGAGGTTCTATTAAAAAAACATGTTTTCAGAATATAATATAAAGCAACAGTAAGACCACACTAAATACTATAATGGCGACATTATTTTCATGCATTCATTTATTTTGTAAAATGGTTAAAGAAAGAACTGTTGGATTCTATTTTAATATTTTCATTATACCTACATATTTTTCATTCAAAATTTTAAGCACACAAATGTACATAGGCGGGCTTCATGCCGTAGGCATTCTATACCACTCAACCTTTGGCTGACACAGAGACCAACAGTAGATAGTTGACATACTACTTACACATTCAAACACAAATAGCACTTTTCATAGAACTTTTCACTCTATAATGTAATTATTTAACTCAATAAGTCAACCTAAACAAACCCAACCCGCTACCGCTCATACCTCAGGCCGACCCACTGATTACAAGTCCAAAGAAAGTGTTCCAGTTGTCGGCTGTCGCAGTCAGCACGTGGCGCTTCATATTCTATTGCCGTTACGCGTCGTGCATTCATAAGTGATATTAGCTCCACTGTGGTGTGACGTAACGGCCAATTTCGTGTGTACTTTACGCACCTATTGTTAGTACTGATTGGGTGGATTTCGGCGCTTTTTTTCGATGGGAAATCCTTAAATGATTTGTCCCGCTCTGAATGGAGTGTCAGACTCTTACTGATTAAAACCCAACCGTGTTCCTCCAAATGCCCTTCGCGTTCCAGGGCCGCGGTGATTCTTTCGAACAATTTCGCAATCTTGGCAGGAATTTAGGTACATATTTGAGCCCTGTGAAATCGATGAGTTACCAGGCTAGCATAGCTACAATGGTGGACTCTGTACTGGTTCCTAAATGGACCCAAATCCAGCAGTGGTGCTAGGAAAACCCATCCCTGTTCCTCCTAATGCCCTTTACGTTCCAGGGCCGCGGTGACTTCTTTCAAACAAATTCCGCAACCCCGGCAGGCACTGGCCCTAGCGGGCCCCGTCTTCTATGCTGACAGCTCTTTGAGGCGCGCGTGGCGCACACCGTCGACCCGGGCCTGGGGGGCTACTCTCTAACGAAATCCGTAGTTTAGGGCTTAGTTGCGGGAGGGCGTATTCTACTCCGTATCACCTACAGACTTACGATTAGTCCCGAACCCGAACTGAGAATGAATGACAACACGATTTCACAGTAACTGTCAAATCGTGTTATCATTAGTTCTCAGTGGTTAGGTCATACGGAGAAAATGCCCGCCCGAAACTACGGATTTTGTTAGAGAGTAGCCCCCCAGGTTCTGATCGGACGGCGAGCCACCCAATGCTCGCCGTCCGCAGGCCCGCACTGTGTTACACCCAGTAGCAGTAAAGACAGGCTTTAGGAAGATACTAATTATTACATAGATAACTTGTAAATAATCACAATAGGCATCTTACTTTCTATTATAAATACGAAAGTTTTGAGTGGATGGCTGTTTGTTACTCGATCACGTCAGGTAAAACTGACTGGTGACAATCGAAAATCTGACAATTCGACAATTTTGTACGTTTATTTCACACATTCTCTGCTTTATTAAACAACACCTTTCGCGAAATTGGGACAATCATGTCATCATCATCATATCAGCCGAAAGACGTCCATTGCTGGACATAGGCCTCCCCCACAGGGGGGGGGGGGGTTGCCATAATCGCCACGCTTGGCAGGCGGGTTGGCGATCGCAGTGTATGGTGTTGCGTTTTACAACGAACGCTGCTGCCCATTCTCTGGTGAGTCACAATCATGTCAGTTTGTAACAAATTTGTTGCATTGTCAGTTATATTAAACAGGGCCCAGATTGGCTGAGTGGATCTGGATAACGTCAAGAAATAGACTATATTATACAAGCTTTTCCCCCCGACTTCGTACGCGCACATCTCGCTTTTTCCCATTCTCGTAGAAATTTCGGGAAATCCTCTGTTAGTGCTCCCCTATACTCCCCAAGGAAACTACATGCTAAATTTCAGCTTTCTACGACCAATAGTTTCAGCTGTGCGTTGTCTATCAGTCACTCATGCCCGATTTTTGAGGTTTTATCGGTCGTTTATCCAAACATTTCTGTACGCATAACACGACAAAATGTACTGAACAGCTGCTTTTTTTTCGCGATTTCGTGGTTGGTACCGTAGTAAAAGTTGTTCATAATGATGGGTACAATGACCCCTTAATAGGTATTGCGTTTTTTTTCTGTTACGCGTTGTATACACCGTGTTCCGTATAATATGCATAAACTTCGACCGGATGTGGACACACACAACTATGGACACATTAATCAATTCTTTTTTTTTTTACTTTCTTTCAAACTAAATGCCTTGACGTAAATCAACCGATATGCATGCCTCGTTATCCAAATTGGCAACATCGTAAATGAAATGCATATAACATTTGATAGATTTTTCATTTTAATTGCACTAAGCGGCAACATTGGCCACATTAACACCCTTTCATACTGCATAACTCAATTAAATTTCATTAAATGAAATTATAATTATTTTTCTAACGAAGCCTTTTTAAGTACTAGTTCGTTTGTAAGATTTTGTTTGTTAAAGCTATAATAATAATAATATAATAATAATCGTTTATTTCAGGCATTAGTACCCATAACATTGAAATTTAAAACTTATCCTAAACAAAACTTATGCTAAACAAACAGATATATTTAATTTGAGACAATACAGGAAAATAAAAATAAAAACAACCCACCATTTTAATCCAAAGCAGCCAAAATAAATGTACCACGTTGGTGAGTACATTTATTTTGTCTCCCTCAGTATATGCACAGTACGGAATACAGCTTTGACTATACAATTTTTAGTAGCCACCACACGCGCAAAGAACGACGCCCTGAGTTTCCCCATCAGCGCAAAAAAGTCGGTAACTCCGTTCTCGGCAAACATCTCAGTCGCACTACACCGCCAGGGCAGGTTGAGCATGACCCGAAACGCGTTATTATATTGTACACGAAGAGTGTTGTATGCACTCTTCGTGTACTTGTACCAAAGTTGACTGGTGTAGAACGACTGACAGTAAGCCTGGAACAGAGTTATTTTTACTTGCTTCGAGCAATGGAAAAACCGTCTGTTTAGCATGTTACTTCTACATGCTATGCTACGTCTTTGCCTCTCCAGGTCATCGTCATCTTTTAAGTTTTCCGTTATGATGTGTCCGAGGTACTTAAATTGACTAACTATTTTTAACTCTGAGCCACACAAAGTGATTGGCAAGACCTTATCAGGGCCATTGCCGTGCTTGAAAACCATTACTTCCGTCTTTTTAACATTATAAGTTAGTTGGTGTCGAACTGCATAATTCTCACAAAGGGCAATGAGTTTTCTGAGGCCGTTGACCGAGGGGCTGAGCAGCACCATGTCATCTGCATAACTGAGGTTATTTAAACATTCACCACCAATGTGGCTATAGAAGCATTTGCTAAAGTTTATGGATAACGTGAAGAACCCGGTGTATATTGATTGACATTTGACAACTGTGGCCAAAACAACTCTTGCCCAATCAAATCAAACGACAAAAGAGTACCTAATCCTGATGAAAATGAAACGTAAATGAATACAAAAACCAATTAAAAAAGACAGTTAAAATCATTTTAACACAGCTTTAAAAACATTAAAGTTTCATCAACAAAAGCCAAGTTATTTCCTCGACCAAAAAACGGGTTGAACAGCCTCTGAAATGCGCCGTGTCATAGTGTTGGGTTACAAAGGGGTTGTTCTGAAGGGGTGGTGTAGGGGATGAAACGGGGTAGGTAAATCACTGCCTGTTGTGTTGACGCCATGGTTTTTAGGCAAATTAGGTAGGTAATGGGAAGCAGTATGGTCCCTTCAATGGATCCGCATTTTTTTTTATTGATAGAAAATACTGGGCCTTACCTTGTAGGCTAGGATCTATGGTCCGAGAGGAACGGGGGTCCTTAAATATTTTTTTTTTATTTGACAATACCTAGAAATAAGCCAAATTGGAGTAAGATAAAATTGCTTAAAAATGCGTGTAACTTCCACTGGCTTCATATATTTTTTTACATACCGTACCATTCCAGTAACATCAGTCAAATAAGTACCTACATATTGCATCGACAGTAGCATAACCTTAAAAGCGTGTAACTTCTATATTTTTCCACCGACTTTATTTAATTTTTTCACAAATCGTACTATTTCAGTGATTTTTTTTTAAAGTACCTACATATTCATATTTCATTAATGTAGATTTTTGACAGTAGTGACACGTGTGCTACTCGCGTTCAAATTCAAAAATTGTTGTTGTTAACTAGAACGACAACAATGTTTAAATTTGAACGCGTGAGTTAATGTAGTGTTTCTTTATTACCTACCAACAAGTTGATTATGCAAGATGAATCTTTATTCATTAACATGGCACTTGTCATGTTGCAAGCAGATTGGTTTCATCAAAGAAAAGGAAAGGATTTTCGTAAGAGTTAGCTGTAAAAATAACAATTGAGCTATCTCGTAACCACGCATTGGTATAAAAGATAAAAGTGTCAGTTGTATCAACGTAAATATCGGATACTTAAGGCTTGTATTCATGCCAATGACCCTGTGCATATATACGGAGCTAACTGCCCCTCTACGCGCCACTCCGCTACCCGCATTTTTAATTTATTTTAATTAAAAAATAAACACATATTTTAAAAAAGTAACAAAACATAAATTATTTTCGTTTGTATTGGAAAGCAGCAGATATTTCTGTTTTAGACTTTTGTTAAAAATTTAGGGACTAAAATGGTTTCATCTCAACGATTTGAAGGTGTTTTTTTTCTTATTATGTGATACGGATACATAAATTCTGGCTAAACTGAAATACGTATCATATCATGTAAATTAATACCTATTTTTTTCAGATGTAACTTCTCAGTAAATGCCGACGAAAAGTTGCTTCATCTGAGGGTCTAGCACGAATATTTTTGACGTATAATACGTAACGTAAAATTTTACCATAGCTACAATACTCGTTACGCACATTATATTTATTTGAATTAGATACTATATTCACATTTTTGAATGATATAAATTGTGTATGTCCCATATTATTAAACCAAAACACTGTAGGGTTGTAGTTTTTCACATTCAAAATTCGCTTACGTTAACGTTACCATACGTCAAAATATTCGAGCTAAGCCCTCTGCACGCTGTTTTTAAGCATTTCTCGAGAGAGCAGCCTTAATTAACATGGCACTTGTCATGCTGCTAGCAATTTGGTTTCATCAAAGAAAAGAAAAGAATTTTCGTAAGAGTTAACCACAAAAATTATAATTAAGCTATCTCGTAACCACTTTGATCTATAATGCCAATGTATTAAAGATCAAAGTGACAGTTGTATCAACGTAAATATCGGATGCTTAATGGGTATGATATATTTTGCTGGAGCTTATTTTGATCTCCAAATGAGCCTTGAATTTACTATTTGGAGCTTCCTCCCGATTAGAGTGAAGCAGAAGGGAGTGTCAGATTCTTACTGACTAAAACCTATCCGTGTTCCATCCGCTCAGCGGTTGGCGGCCATATTGCGCGTTATCGCGGATCTGTGGGGCCAAGTCTGGCTGGTTTCTGGTTACGCTACAATCACGTACGTTACGTATGTTACCTACGTTACGTAAATTAAATTGGAATCGTTATTTAATTGGAAAATATGATTATATGGATTTAATAACATAATAACATGGTTTTAACATGGATTTAATAAAAACTACACCAGACACAACTCAACCACTATTAAAACTAAAACATTGAACTTTGCTATTTTCATTATCAAGTAACTAACAAGGCAATCTAAAATATTCATATTTCAATTTATCACTGACTCGATCTAAATCTATCTCTAGAATTCAGTATAGAATTTCAGATCTTGTACCCAAGGTAACATTTTGAAATGTCAGAAATGTTATTTGTAACATTCAGTGGGTACATTAGAATTGTACTTCGTTATACATTTACGTTAGGCCTTCGTGGAAAATTCAGAAGCACCTTACTTTTCATGAGAAAAGCTTTTTAAAACGGCCTTATTTAAAGTGGAAAACCTTCCATTTTCTATTCTAGAAAAGATGTTGAGAGAGACATTTCAAAAGAGATTTTTCCGAAATTTTCTCGGGGTTTGTATATATCCTCAATTTGTCAATTGATACTAAAGGATTGAAGATGTAAATGTGTTTAAGAATGAGCCCCAATTTGTAGAAAAAAGCCAATGCGAGTCGAACTCTCACACGAAAGGTTCCGTACCAAAAACCGAAAATAGTTTAATTTTTTATTATTTGTTGTTATATCGGCAATAGAAATACATACTCTGTGTAAATTTCAACGGTTTAATATCAACGGGTTAAATAGGTACAGCCCGTTGACGTCCGTTGGACTAGACGGACGGACGGGCGGACAGACGGACAGACACCGTAGGCTAAGCAATAGGATTCCGTTGGTTACCCTTTAGGTACGGATCCCTATAAATATATAGACTTGTCACAAAAGTGAACACGATTGGTTGCTGATAATCAATTCAGTCAAACACTAGCTTACACGCGTTGGACAATAAATTAGTTATATCAGTTATACTTTTCGTTCCAGAAAACCTTAAATGTGATAACCAACATGGTTGGAATATCATCTGTTTACAAGAAGAACATTTGAATAATATTGAAAACAACCTAATGTGTAAAGTTGCCGGTACCGTATGGTGCCGTAAAAGAATAATACCATCCCATCACTTCCTGTGGGTGTCGTAAGAGGCGACTAAGGGACTCGCCAGAGAATGGACAGCAGCGTTCTCTGTAAAACTCAACACCATACACTGCGATCGCCAACCCGCCTGCCAAGCGTGGTGATTATGGCAAACCCCCCCTTAGGGGAGACCTATGTCCAGCAGTGGACGTCTTTCGGCTGTTACGATGATGTGTTAAGTTGAATAGTTAACTGATTGTACATACTCGTACACAGTTAATATCCTACAAAGTTTTTTTTCATGGCCGCGGTAGTCTCGAGCGAGACTGTGCGATAATTAACTAAAATTGTTCAAGTGACGCTAAATATATTAGCTACGTTTAGATGAGAGGATCATCCTCTGCCTCGTATCTTATGTTCTAGGTACTTCACAGCAAAAATGTCACCAAAAAAGCTTTTCCAACAAAATATTGCACTATCATCATCATCATCATATCAGCCGAAAGACGTCCACTGCTGGACATAAGCCTCCCCCAAGCGTCGCCACAAAAACCGGTTCTGTGCGTCGGACAAGTTTTAACTCAGCGTTCAGCGGCCACCATTTCATTTCCATCTTTGACAGCTTGATTGAGAAAATTTGACAGTGACAGGTAGCGTGCTGTGCTTTCTGATTCTGCTAAAGTGGCCTTTTTAGACTCCCAGTACATCTAACCAAAGATATCCAAGCAAAAAGAAAAAAGATTAAAGTGATTTTATTTTGACTTAAAACAATAAATTACAAACATTCTTCGTGTATTTTTCTTCTTGGTAGCATTTAATGCGTTTTTTTCTTATTATTTTTTTACCATTGCCCTTATTTTGGTGGTGTGAATAATTTCGAAAAGTTTGTCCATTTCGTCTGCTCCGCTCCTATTGGTTTTAGCGTGATCATATATAGCCTATAGCGTTCCTCGATAAATGGGCTATCTAACAATGGAAGTATTTTTTCAAATCGGTCCAAAAGTTCTTGAGATTAGCGCGTTCAAGCAAACAAACAAACAAACTCTTCAGCTTTATATATTAGTATAGATTATCCTAGTGAAGCACTAGTGAAGCAATAGGGTGAAACGATACTTCAGGCCTGGACAGCTTTTAACCCTATATAAAGCGCAAGTCCGATCCTGCATGGAGTATTGTTGCCACCTTTGGGATGGCTCAGCTAAGTATCAGCTTGCCGCGCTTGACTCGGTGGAACGCAGAGCTAAGAGGCTCATCAGTGACGTAAAACTGGTGGATGCCAAGCTACATAACTTGGCTCATCGCCGTAAGGTTGCCTGCTTGTCGGTCTTCTACAGATTGTACTTCGGTGAGTGTGCCCAAGAACTCCACGACCTCATCCCACCGGCCCCCTTCTACCATCGGACATCCAGACGCACTGCATCTTACCATCCCTACCTTGTTGCTATTCCACCAATTCGCACTAAGCGTTTCCAAACGTCTTTTATAATGCGCACAGCAAAGGAGTGGAACTCTCTGCCTGCGTCTGTGTTTCCAAACGCTTACAACCCTAATCTCTTCAAAGTTAGAGTGAACAGGCTCCTTCTGGGTGAGCTCGCTCCATCGTAGACTTTGTCTCTGTCATCTCTGACCTAGACTAGAGTCAAGAGCAAACGCATCACAAATAAAAAGAAAAGCACACACGTAAACAAGACGCACAAAATATACTCTAAGAAAGACCCTGACACAAGGTATTCCTCTTAAGGGTTAAAACAATTCCAAACAGACAAGTATCATCCAATCCACGATAACATACCTATCATTATCGATACACTTCAAACATTATTCCACCGCAAATCGCAATACATTTTGTTTTCCTTAAAAAGAAAATCTTCAACACAACCGAATCACAGCAAATCCATTGCCGTTTTTCAAAGACACCTCGAAACAGAAACGATTTCAAGCCATCAATGGTTATCGCACACGCCAAAACAGCCGCCGAGGTATAAAGCTGTCAACACACGTATGGAACGGTGACGCACCGTAATTGGGCTTTGAATCTACGGCCACTTACTTTGACAAAAAGTAGGCAAATCCGGACGGCGAATGTTTACCTGAAACAGAAAAAAGGGTGGTTCAATTTGATGTGTGTTTGAGATTCGTTAGGCTGGTTCTGTGGAGTTTTTATATCGTTAGGGTAAGGATAATGGCGTGTGTCTGGGGGAAGGGGGGAGGAGTACTTATGTTGAAAGGATCGGGTAATGTTCTCTAGTGTTTCGGGATTATGTGTTGTTTTAACAAACTGTGTACCTATCGCTTATTTTGAGTAAAATTCATATCGAGAATTTTAACCGACTTCCGAAAAAGGAAGAGGTTCTCAATTCGGTGGGTATTTTTAGGGTTCCGAAAAAAAAGGAACCCTTATAGGATCACTCGGGTGTCTGTATGTCTGTCTGTCTGTCCGTCTGTCACAGCCAGTTTACTCCGGATCCACTGGACCGATTCTGTTGAAATTTGGTACACATATGGACTTCTATGACCCAAACACGGACGCGTTACGTAAATTATTATTTGTGTAGTGTGGGGGCACTTTTGGGGGTAAAACTAGAAAATTAAAAAAAAGAAGTTTTTTGAACAATACCGTGTGACATATCAAATGAAAGGACTTACTGTGAGGGTTTTAATTATATTTTTTTAATAATTTTAAAATAAATAGTTTTGAAGTTATTCAAGAAATTAGACGAAACATGACCGTTCCCCCACTTATCTCCGAAACTACTGAGACTAAATTTAAAAAAAAAATGGAGATAGATCTTTACCTAAAGATTACGGGAAAACCTATTAGAAGTCTTTTAAAATAACATGTAAAAAAAATTAAATTCGTTCGGAACCCTTTGCACGCGAGTACGATTCGCACTTGGCCAGTTTTTTTTAATGTATGTACACCGATTACTACGAGGCTTCTGATCTGATTTTTATGATTCTTTTTTTAGTTCGATGCAGCATACTTGCCATTTGGTCCCGTAAAAATTTGATACAGTTTGGTTCGGTAGTTTTTATTTTTTGAGCATTTTTGCTTATGTTAATTTCTGCGTTGACGAAGACATCGTCCATATATCACCACTTAAAAGTGAAAAATAAAAAACTTTTTACAAAGAAATATAACCGACTTCCAAACAAAACACTACAAAGAATAAAATAACCCTAATTTCGGAAGTCGGTGTTATTAAACAAAGAAACAAAACCAAAAACACCGACTTCCAAAATTAAGGTTACTTTATACTTTGTAGTGTTTTGTTTGGAAGTCGGTTATATTTTTTTTTGTAAACAGTTTTTTTTTTTTAATATCATTATCGATATGTTCCCATTTGACCATAACCACACCTCACCTGATGGAAAGAAAATGATTTGCTTGGTGACTGAGCACGCTCTTGACCTAAGAACTTTTCATAAGTAAAATCAATTTTGACCAGCATTTTTGGCTTTTTTGTGTGAAAACTTCTTTAGGCGCGTTAAGCACTTTTTGGGTGAACAAAATTCATGGAACTCGCGTCATCGTCACCGAATGTTTTCCATAAGCTCGATACAATTCACAAGTTACTTAGTTTTCACTTTTATCGGCAGTCCCCAAAGACTGCCCCGCACGTTTTTAGGGTTCCGTTTTTTGTTCGGAACCCTTATAGGATCACTCGGGTGTCTGTCTGTCTGTCTGTCTGTTCGTCTGTCACAGCTTTTCTCCGGATCCACTGGACCGATTCTGTTGAAATTTGGTACACATATGGACTTCTGTGACCCAAACACGGACTTGTTACGTAAATTATTAAATTTTTAGTCAAACTAGAAAATTTATGAAAAGTTTTTTTTTGTATATCCTGTATCCCCAAATAAAAAAATCTTTCCTTTTAAATGGGTACCACGATACCCCTTGACAAGACTGGATTCAGGTTTCCTTTTTAAAAATAGTTTTTTTTTAATACTGGCAAGACCACGGTATTATATTTAATAATTTTCAGTAGCAGGACTAATTTTATTGGTCATCTACAAATCTACGTCTCATAAAATATACATCCAACATTTAAAAATGCCACAAAATCTAAAAACAGTCTCTGCTCCCAATCACATGACTAGGCTACATCGACCCCATAAAAAGTTCGACACCCTCAAACTATTACAAAAATCTGCATAATTTCCCAATAAAATAAATAATATATAACAAAAAATATATAATAATAAAAGGTTCATAGACCTATCTGTTCAATATCAAGATCTAGCAACAGGTTCAGTTGCGCAAGAATTGATGGCTGTAGACCGGTATCTAAACACGTAACACTAGTTGTTGCCCGCGATTTCGTGCGGGTATTTCGGTGTCAATAGACGTCTATTGACACCGAAATACCCGCAGTTTCGCGGACCCACTGTTACGCGCAAGTGCATAACTACGTAGTTATGCGCTTGCGCGTAACAGTGGGTTCGGGTGACGAATATAAATAGACACGTAACGTTACTGTTTTAAATGATAGTTGCTACGATTTTAGTAAAGACTTAAGTTTTGTGTCTGTCCTTTTCCCAACTATATTGGGGACGGCTCCCAGTCAAACCGGATTCAGCTGAATACCAGTATTTTAAAGTGTACTACGTGAGCTCGACAAATGGATGTGCGATTAACGCTTATGCGACAAAACTGTACTACGACTCACCATAGTTCGAATGCACGCTTGGCGACACACTGAAGATCGACAACACCTCGACTCGGATAGGTTAGGTTAGAATGCCTTTGTGGTTATTTTTTTTAAACCACCCAGAAATAGTGCGTGCATTCGAACTATGGTGAGTCGCGCTTATGCGACAGTTTTGTCGCATAAGCGTTAATCGCACATCCATTTGTTGAGCTCACGTAGAACACTCAATATCTTACGTAGAGAGCAATATTCTGCAGATACTGACCTTTAATTAACCCTTTCTAAAATCACAAACATAGGAAATATATGAGGAGTTCTCAAGGGAATTTCTAGACCCACCTACCATCCAACACATGAACATTCTAAATTGAGGATATCACGCATCATAATATTTGTAAGTTTAATAATCCAATCTAGGTTGTAATTGTAACTCTTTGAGAGTAGAATATTGCCTATCAGAGCTTACTTTAATTTACATGGAAATCATACCTATTTCCATATAAACTAGTAATCGTAGGATGAAAATAGTAATATTACATGTTTGAAATTTGAAATAGACTTTGATCCTGAAAATTGTAGATGATGATTTGAATGATTAATTATAACTCCGATACAGGAAAATAACTATACCAATTATTTAGTTTACGTATTTGGGTATTACATAGGTTTTCGACGGCTTTCACATATGTACATGTATCATTATCATATCAGCCGTCGAAAGACGTCCGCTGCTGGACACAGGCCTCCCCCAAGTGTCGCCACAGCAACCGGTCCTGTGCGTCTTACATCCATCGGCTACTCACGACCCTCACCAGGGGGTACGTATCAAAATCCCGAAAGTTCATAATACCTATGATTGAAATACCGACGTCCAAAACACCGAAATTCAAAATACCGAAAGTTTTAAATGCCGATAGTCGTTATATCGAAACACAAAATACCGATGTTCAAATGCCCGAAAGGACGAAATCCCGAATGGACGAAGCTCGGGACCTTAGGGCACCCCGACACGGACAGGTTAGGTTAGAAGGGTGTGGCGGAGTCTAGTGAGCGAGCGAAGCGAGCGAACACAGACTCCGCCACACCCTTCGTGGGCATTTGAACCGAACTTCAATAGGCTCCGACTACGCTTTTTAGGCAATTTTTAAGTGTTTTGAGGTTAGGTTTACAAAAAATCGTTTTTCTCGGAAACGGTAGCAATTTCGGGATTTTGTACTTCGGGATTTTAAACTTTCGGGCAAATAAACTTTCGGGATTTTAAACTTTCGACCAAACAACCATTCGGCGTTTCAATTATCGGGATTTCGTCGATCGGTATTTTAAAATTCGGTCTTTTAAAATTCGGGATTTTGATACGTACCCCTCACCAGGTCATTAACTTCATGTACTTATAACGAATAAGATATTACCATTTGTGAAAGCATGTTATGAATACGTAGAAAAAAAAAAAAGTAACAAGCTTTTAAACTCATTCTTCTATCCTTGTCACGCAAAACTTCGTTTGTATCTGCTTCGCCAAAATTCACTATGATGTGACTTGCGAGTGATGTCACAGGCAATTACTGCTGTCTCTGTTTATCTTAGACTAGCGGACGCCACGCGGTTTTACCTGCGTAATTTCCGTTCCCGTGGAAGCAATGGTATAAAATATAGCCTATGTTACTCGCTTATAATGCAGCTATCCATTGCTGAACGAATTTTTCTAATCGGTCCAGTAGTTTTTAAGTTTATTGGTTACATACAAATATACAAACCTTTCCTCTTTATAATGTTAGTATAGATATATAACATAATTATAGATTTTAAAACACTTCATCATCATCTCAGCCGAAAGAAGTCCACTGCTGGACACAGGCCTCCCCCAAGATTTGGGGGGGTTTGCCATAATCGCCACGCTTGGCAGGCGGGTTGGCGATCGCAGTGTATGGTGTTGAGTTTTTTTGAGAACGCTGCTGCCCATTCCCTGGTGAGTCCCTTAGTCGCCTCTTCCGATACCCACGGGAAGTGATGGAAGGGTATTATGCTTTTACGGCACCATACGGCACCGGCCGACACCATACGGCAACGGCAACGGCGTTTAAAACGCTTATAATTCCGTAATTTATTGAGTTTTTTTTTGCATACACCATTATTAAAAGCAGCGTTTATTTTGACTAGGGGCCTGCTCCATTTATTACATCAGTCAGTCCATTCCTATGATAGTTATTTCTGAACTCGAAACTCTATCGTAATATCAAAGAATTTAAGGATTTAATTTTATAGCCGAACCAATTTTAATGGGCCAACATAGCTCATAAATCGTTTTCATCTCAAGCATACCAGAGCTGAAAGAATCTAGATATTATTATATTCCTAGGTTATTTAACTTTGACATTTAAAATAAAATAGCAGCCTTTTTTCAACGCCCATTTTTCCACTTAATACTTTTTTTTCAGCCTAGAAGCCAGACAGAGCTCGTGGCTAATTAATAACAACCGCACGGGTCGATCTTTAAGGTTAAGCATAAGCAACTCTTGCCGAGATTGGTCTGTGAATGGGTGACCAACAAGAGCCAATTTTAATAGGCCATTACTCATAAATCATTCTCATCTCAAGCATATCACAGCTGAAAGAACCTAGATAAATTCCTAGGTTATTTAACTTTGACATTTAAATTATATGAAATAGCAGTCTTTTTTTAACTCAGGATTTTTTCCACTTAAATTAGATTGTTTTTTTTTTTTAAGCCAGACAGGAGCTTTCTTCTTTAGCCACGACTAAAGAATAACAGCCCCAGGAGTCGATCTTAAAGGTTAAGCAACTCTTACCAAGGTCGGTCTGTGGATAGGTAACCAACTTAACATATCGAGGTGTGTATAGAAATTATTGACAAGCATCTGCTCAGATATTAATGAAGTAATGAATGTTCAGCTCTAATGGTAACCTGTAGTGTAGGTATGGAACTCATTGACGTTTAAAATTGTTCAGAAGTAGGTATTTGGTCACCTTGTCTGCTACAAATATCTGACGGCGACTGTACTTATCATTATGAACAACTTTAACTATGGTACCAATACTGAAATAAAAATCAGCTGTTTAGTACATTTTGTCGAGTTATACGCACAGGTATGCAGCACTAGATTTTTTTCGCGGTTTCTTGTTTGGTCCCATAGTCAAAGGTATTGCATTTAATCTGTTACACGCTGTACAAGGTTTCCATTTATTCATGGATCTCAATTTTTGTTAACCAAATACAATAAATATCGTCGGCAAGACAGAGCTGACACCACACAAAGGTTATCTAATACATTTCATGACACACAACCCTCCTCCGCCACGGCCCACGGCTCACAATTCGCAACATGAGAGGTAACCCTACATTACCGACGCGTCACCCCGCCGGCCGCCCGCGCCGGCTCGTTACTATAGATCGAGATAGCACACGGACTGCACGGGTATTTGTTGAGCGCAGACTCAACCTTGCACTGAAAGGGTTGATGGCATCAAGGTTGAGCTGGGAAGTTATTTCTCTGGGTTTTTCAAATGTGGCAATGTTTTTGAGAGGGATATTTTTCAGATTAAATTAAGACGATTTCACATACAAGTTATCTAATACATTTCATGACACAACCCTTCTCTACCACGGCCCACGGCTCACATTTCGCAATATGAGAGGTACAACCTTTCATTACCGGCGCGTCACCTACCAGACGGCTCGTTACACGGACTGCACGGGTATTTGTTTAGCGCAGACTCAACCTTGCACTGAAAGGGTTGATGGCATCAAGGTTGAGCTAAATATTTTTTTTTTTGGATTTTTCAGATGTGGTGACGTTTTGGGAAAGCTTTTGTCCAGCTATGGACTTTATTCAGGGGTAATGATGACAATTTCACATAAAGATTATCTAATACATTTTCATGACACACAACCCTTTTCTGTCACGGCCCGCGGCTCACAATACGCAACATGAAAGGTAAACCTCCATTACCGGCGCGTCACCAACCGGCTCGTTACTGTAAATCGAGATAGCACACGGACTGCACGCGGGTATTTGTTGAGCGCAGACTCAACCATGCTCTGAAAGGGTTGATGGCATCAAGGTTGAGCTGAGGAATTATTTTTAACAAACGGAACCCTAGTACTAAGCCTCCGCCGTCCATCCGTTTGCCGTCTGTCTGTCAGCGGGCTGTATCTTAAGAATCGTAATAGGTAGACAGTTGAAATTTCTACAGAGTGTTTCCATTGCCGCTACAACAAAAAACAATAAAAAAATTAAAAAAAAATGACAGATTTCCAAACAAAACACTACAAAGAATAAAATAACCTGGTGTTTCTGGTTTTGTTTCTTTGTTTTTAACACCGACTTCCGAAATTAAGGTTATTTTATTCTTTTTTTTTTATAAGTATTTTATTTTTCACTTTTAAGTGGTGATACTTGGACGACATCTTTGTCAACGCAGAAATTGAAATAAGCAAAAATGCTCATAACATAAAAACTACTGAACTAAACTGAATCAAATTTTTATGGGACCAAATGGCAAGTATACTGCATCGAACTAAAAATCACAGAAATCTGATCAGAAACCTCGGAGTAATCGGTGTACATACATAAAATAAATACCCACCGAATTGAAAACCTCCTCCTTTTTTGGAAGTCGGTTAAAAATTAAAGGGAGCTCCCATACAAGAAAAGTATTTTATTGGTTTAAGGTACGAAGCCTTCGTGTGAGAGTTGAACTCGCACTTGGCCTTTTTTTCACTACTATATCGCTAATCAACATAAATTATTTTTGACATCGGAAGCTTAATAATAGGATTCCGTTGGGGTTGATAGGGTTCCCTTTGGGAACGGAACCCTGAAAATAATTCGAAATTAGATCTTTCAGAGATCAACGTTTACAAACATAGACAAACAAACAATTTATTATTTACCTCTTTACAATATTTGTTTAGATACAGTATTTAATATACCAAAGAGCTCTTGCCACACAGTTCCGGGTCAGGATCTGTGGATCCGGGCCGACCCGTGTTTTTGTTCGTCCGACCACGATCCGAAACACTGGGGCTCGGACGGCTCAGAGTTCAAACAAGTGTGAGCTAATTCATACAGAATGTATGTTCAGAATCTTTACTGTTTCTGAATTTGGATGACGGGAGTCCAAAAGGCCAAAATCTATACTAATATTTTAAAGCTGAAGAGTTTGTATGAATGCGCTAATCTCAGGAGGAACTACTTGTTCGAATTAAAACATTATTTTAGTATTGGATAGCCCATTTCTCGAAGAAGGATATGCGTACGCTACGGCCAATAGGAGCGGAGTATTGATAAAAATGTGACGCAAAAGAAGTTGCGCGGTCCAGCAAGTTCTTTTTGTTACTATTGTGTCTTTTTTTACTATCTCACCTGATGGTAAGCGATGATGCGGTCGAAGATGGAGCACGTTTGCCTAGAAGTAACCTATTCACTCTTGACTTAAAGACTCCCAGGTTTTAGCTATCAGGAAACACAAACTCAGGCAGGGAATTCCACTCCTTAGCTGTACGCACTATGAATGTGTTCCCAAATCGTTTTGTAAGTTATTGATACGTTTGAACTTTTAGATTTAGTTACCCTTTTATAAACAATAATCCTATTCTTAGTTCAACCCTTGGGTTGCTGCAAGCCTTTATACTCTAGTAAACATCTTTTTAAAGTCTTAAATCTATTTTTGTATTACGATGTTTTGGAGAATAGTTTTATCAAATAACCTATATGTACAGACACTTTAACGTTACAGTTTTACCAATGTGTGTGTATAGATGTCTGTTTGACCCTTCAATAAGACGTTATACACACAAATCCTTAACCACCAACACAAGAACGAACTCCGACCTCATTCATCGCAACGTTTCATTAAAGAGGATGCGATTATGTCGCGGACTGGAGAGGCGGCTCATCATATTCATTTTGTGTAATGTTGCATCTTGGGATAGTGTTGTGTGTGTATTGTAAAGCATGAAGGTATGGTGTGTGTGGATGTATTAAAGTTATTCCAGAGGCGGCTCATCAGAATCATTTGTGTGATGTTGCATATTGAGGTAGTGTTGTGTGTGTATTGTAGAATATTTGAGGTAAATCTTTTTTTTTTACTATATATAGGCATACGTTTGACCACAATCTCACCTGATGGTAAGCGATGATGCGGTCGAAGATGGAGCACGTTTGCCTAGAAGCAACCTATTCACTCTTGTCTTAAAGACTCCCAGGTTGTAGCTATCTGGAAACACAGACTCTGGCAGGGAATTCTACTCCTTAGCTGTACGCACTATGAATGTGTTCCCAAAACGTTTAGTGCGTGTGGGTGGGATGTCCACCATGTACCGGATATCTGAGTTGAATTGTAGTGGTGATGAATTAATGAATCTATCTAGACAAAAGCGCACGTAATCTAGGCACTAGAATCTACTAGGAAACAGTAATTTCTCAAAGTGTGATCTTGCTACCCTGATTTATATATATTAAGATTATAAAAACCTTTATTATTAAAGATTTTTATCCTACGTTAATCTCACTAACACACTTTGTTTAATTTATAGCCACCGCACAAATTACCATAAAATTTTTGTAATCTTTTAGGCTATATGGCCCACCTGCTATTTCGAAGTCAATATTATGGCCCATATTCAAATATATTTTGATCAACAAAACCGTTTCAAGTTTTATGGAAAAGGGGATGCCAAATTTAAATTAACTTCCCCTTACACTTAAATCGAAAACAACTTAATTCGTATTCCCCTCCCGTCTTCTCAATTTGACGCAACACAACGAGGCAGGCATGACATTTTGACGCGCACGTTGCGTCGCGTCAAATCTAGCGTCAGGAGTCTGACGCGACAGGCGACATCATATATTTACATTACTTTATTTACCTACACGTCATAACATTTTGGTCTACTTAAGCCGTAAGCGCATTATTTTAAGTAGATTGCCTTTTGTAGAGCAGTTAGCCTCAAATGGGGGATAACTCTTTATTAGTATATATCGCACCCTTAGTAATATAAAGGCTTAAAACAAAAAAGTAGTTTTTTGGGAATACGTGTTTAAAGATTCTGAATTGTTACATTCCAGCTTATTTTTTTAATAAAATGCTTAGTACTTTAGTTATAAATGTGATTACCTTCAGATTTATTCTTCGATACCTAGACTATAAGTAGTCATCAATAAAAATAAATAATAATATGACGAGACGAGCGGGGGCAGTGTGAGAGAGACACATATCAAGTTACCGAGTCATTAATGTTCTTTTTCTCTCTCTGTCAGCGGTAGCCGATAGATAATTTCGTTTTCATTCAAAATCAAACTTTACAAAAAATTTGATTAGAGCCCTTATATTATTAAGGGTGCGATATATTATCTTAGTATTTTAGTTTTGCTTTTGTTTTATTGAGTACTGCTTAGTTCATTTTTATTATTTTATTGTGCTTTTCTCAGTTTTTTTTTTAATTAGGTACGCTTATTTTTTTTTAGTTTTGCTTTTATTTTAATTTTATTTTATTTTGTATTGCTTATTTTCTTTTTATTTTTTATTATTATGCTTTGTTTAATTTTTGTTTAGTTTTATTTGATTTAGTTTAGTTTGTTTAGTTTTCTCCAAAATTAGAAGTAGACCAACTGTGCCAGGTGGAAGGTGACGGCATTCGTGATACAGGGTAATCCTAGTACGAATGCCAAAGCACTCCTTTGACACATTAAGTGTATATTTAATTTTATATTTAAAAATAAGTAAGGAGATTGTCTGTAACAAATATTTCTCGAAATAAAGAATTTATTATTATTTATTTATTATTATTAACTCTAGCTAGAGTTTCAAAATTAATTTGCGTCTATTTGAGATTAATTTCAGAATGGGATAGAGCTGTTGATTTATCTCTAGCGTCTTCTCGCGGATTTGTTTAATATAAGTATAATAGAATTGCAAAGGGTTCTGAACGATTTTTTTTTTTAACATGTTATTTTAGCGCTATAGACTTCTTATAATAATAGGAAAAGATCTATTATCTCCATTTTTTTCAACATTTTAGACTCAGTTTCGGAGATAAGGCGCGGAATGGTAATTTTTCGTCTAATTTCTTGAATAACTTCAAAACCATTTATTTTAAAATTATAAAAAATATATATAAAAACTCTCACAGTAAGCTCTTTCATTTGATATGTCACACAATATTGTTACATAAACTTTTTTTTGTAATTTTCTAGTTTGACCCCCACAAGTGACACCCGTACTAAAAATTTAATAATTTGCGTAACGCGTCCGTATTTGGGTCACAGAAGTCCATATGTGTACCAAATTTCAACAGAATCGGTCCAGTGGTTTCGGAGACTGTGACAGACGGACAGACAGACACCCGAGTGATCCTATAAGGGTTCCATTGCTCGGAACCCTAAGAAAAAAGTGAAGAGGAGAATTTCCCCACAACAGGACCATTTAGGCCGCCTAACATAAGTGCCTACTTAAACCTAGTGTTATAACCAAACGCCTATACTTCAAGGCATGTTAAAATTTCGCTCACGTAAGGGAAAACAGGCTAACGTAACATACGGCTAAAATTTTATGTTCTACGTGGTGAAATTTGCAATTGTGAATAGGCATATTTTTTGTATGCTATGCTTTCTATTCATAATTATGAGCTAACAATGATTTTTATAACTTAGCCGTTGGTCCCGGCTGTCATTTGTAGATCTTTGGCAGTCGTTACGGATAGTCAGAAGCCAGAAAATCTGACTCCAGTCTTGCCATGAAGTATCGTGTTACCCAGTTAATGGGTTGTGGAGGTCTGGTAGGCAGCCGCTCCATGTAAAATACTGGTATTCAGCTAAATCCGGCTTGACTGGAAGCCGACCCCAATATAGTTGGAAAAAGGCTAGGCAGATGATGAATGATTTTTATAACTTGAACTAGACTCGACTCGACTCCGACTCGACTCCCGACGACTCTCGACTTCGTACACGCGTATTCCGTTTTTAGCGTTCCGAACAAAAACGGAACCCTTATGGGATCACTCGGGTGTCTGTCTGTCACAGCCAGTTTTCTCCGGATCCACTGGACCGATTCTGTTGAAATTTGTTATACATATGGACTTCTGTGACCCAAACACGGACGCGTTATGTAAATAATTAAATTTTTAGTGTGGGGGTCACTTTTGGGAGTCAAACTAGAAAATAAAAAAAAAGTTTTTTGAACAATATCGTGTGACATATCAAATAAAAGGGCTTACTATAAGGGTTTGAAATATTTTTTTTTCATAATTTTAAAATAAACGGTTTTGAAGTTATTCAAGAAATTAGACGAAAACTGACCATTCACCCCTTATCTCCGAAACTACTGAGCCTAAAATTATGACAAAAATGGTGATAATAGATCTTTTCCTATCGATTACAGGAAAACCTATAAGAAGTCTATAGTGTTAAAATAACACGTTAAAAAATGAAATTCGTTCGGAACCCTTTGCACGCGAGTCCGACTCGCACTTGGCCTGTTCCTTTTTCTATTCCCTTATGGCCCATAGCCTTCCTCCGCCTAGAGTGGAAGGAGTCATTTGATAATTTCCCATCCATTAAAAAAACTCATGACAAGACTGTTTTCACTTCTGAAGAGTAGGTGTGGGATGTTATAGTAATGAAAACGACGATCTTTGATAATTAAATTAACATGATATACATGGAAACAGAAAATCCAAAAGGATTCTGAAATTCACATCAACACTTCAGTATCCGATTTCAACGTAAATAAACGTGAACTGTGACGACCAAAACGTGTTACTGAAACTAAACTAATTTTAAATATGTATACAGTTATTTTAACTTAATTAACAGTTACGCTAAATATGGAGGGCTATATATTTATTTTATATTTTACTTTATTCTTTGTTTGATGTTAACGAAGCAGTACTTACAGTTTAAGCATTAACAGTCTAATTCATTTATTTATTTACATAGCGAGTTGTCGACCGTGGTTCTGTTAGTCATGTAGCGGCATCAATGCCACCACAAGAAAAACCAACGGAGCAAATCTACATCGCAACAAAAAGAACCGCGACGCCATCTATCCAACTAGCAGCGAACTACTACGTCGAAATCCTGCATCGCGCAAGCAGAGTTTACCGTGCGATTTGAACATATACATTAGCCCGAATATATATATAGGGCGGTTGCCCTCCAGGCACAACAACTGTCTGGTCGGAGGATCCTCCATTTACAATGGAGGTGTGCGAGGTACTCTCTGTTCCACATACCTCCAAAGTCACGATGTGAATTCTTGGGTTTGATTACCGGGTTGTGCGCTGATTTAGTTTGTGTTAAAAATTTCTCAGCAGCAACAGTAGCAGCAGAGTAACATGGGATGTTACTTGATGTAAGCAGAACAAGTTTGTTTCGTCCATTCTGTCCTGTCACCCGCCACGCTATCACTAACTCCCTTTTCTTTAATATCACTCCGTAGTCCTTGTACATAATTGACATTGAAAAATAAACGTTTGGTGTATGTAAGTCCCTTAAATTTTTATTTAATCTAATTTTAATAATTTTGTCGTATTAGTGACAATAGAAATACACACTCTGTGAAAATTTCAACTGTCTACCTATTACGGTTCTTGAGATACAGCTCGCTGACAGACAGATGGACGGATAAATGAACGGACAGCGGAGGTTTAGTAATATGGGTATGTTGGTTACCCTTTGGGTACGGAATTCTAGATATTTAATTCTAGAAAGGTATACTTTAATTCTTTCTTCGACAATCCACACAATACACATATAAAATAAAGTACAGATACTTTCAGTAAGTAACAATAAGAAAGAAGAACAACATTCAAATTCAATTTCAGCATAAAACATGTTGAGGTCAACACAGCGTGATTTCTTTCATTGAAATGAGGGTAGAAAGAATTTGGGTACGGTATACGATATGTTTTCTATTCCGTGGACCGAAAGGGTTGAATTCTGGGCACGTGGAGGTCATATGTGTTATTGAGGTCGCTATTATATTATATGTGGGTGGGTTTTAGATATTTTGAAACACGTAGATGATGGAATTGGTAGCAATCTACCTAAGGCTTTGTATACATGCCAATGACCTTGTTCATATAAACGGAGCTAACTACTCCTGTACGCGATACTCCGCTACGCGCACTTATAATTTATTATAAAAAATAACACATATTTTAAAAAAGTAACAAAACCAAATTATTTTCGTTTAAATTGCAAAGCAGTAGATATTTTTTTTTAAATTTTTGTTAAAAAATGAAGGAGCAAAATGGTTTCATCTGAACGATTTGGAGGGGATTTGGTGATTTTTTTTCTTATTATGTGATACCGATACATACATTCTGGCTAAACCAAATTACGAACTATATCATGTAGATTACTATCTATTTTTTCAGATTTAATTTCTCAGTAAATGCCGACGAAAAGTTGCTTCATCTGCACGCTGTTTTCAAGCATTTCTCGAGAGAGCAGCCATAATACTACCTTGAAACAGCGACACGAAATTACTGGGTGAATTGACGAGTTCCTTAAGAATCGGGTGGGAGAGATGCGGGATTGTGTAAGTTGGACGGAACAGATTGAGGCCTTGGCCAGCAGTGGGACTGTCCGGACTAGTAACCTTAGTAAAAGACTGATAGATCGCTTTGCAAGACTCTGCTGGATTCAAGCATCCCGTCTCAGTAAACAGTCAAAGAGGATCTGCATATATGCAAAGACACCTTTTTTTAAGGATGGTAAATCATCAAATGACGCACCCCGCTTTGAGTGAAGCAGAAGGGAGTGTCAGACTCTTACTGACTAAAACCCATCCGTGTTCCTGCTAATGCCCTTTGTGTTCCAGGGCCGCGGTGACTCTTTAGAACAGATTCCGCAACCCCGGCAGGCACTGGCCCTAGCGGGCTCCGTCTTCATTCTTCTTCGAACACAGCGCGCCGTCGACCTGGGCCCGGTTCTGATCGGAGGGCGAGCCACCCAATGCTCGCCGTCCGCAGGCCCGCGTCTTTGGTGGCCGAGAATTGCCCTGCGACTCCCGATGCCCGGGACGTCTTCTCCTTTTGCGGCGGCTGGGGCGTGAGGTTTCCCTCTCTCTCAAGCGTTCGGCCTCCTCCTTCGCTAGCATTACTGCTTCGCAGAAAAAGGTGACCGCTTCCCATGCCTCCTCGCTCTGAACCATGGATTGTAACTTGTCGTTTTAGTGAGACCGTCTCACAACATTTCACGTCACATAACAATCATGCCGATTTTATAAAACTGTTTGAACCAGCCGGTTTGGTTTTCACTTCTAAATCGCCTAACCGATTTTGATGAATATTGGAGAAGAGATAGACGGGACCCTGGAGTCAGTTACATTAACGCGAGCGTTGCCGCAGTACTTTGAGGAGGCGGGCCGACACCAGTCGAGTATTACAGAAGTCGCAAGTCCTCGCGATCCCCGGCGCAGGTGGAAGATGGAACACCGGGGTGGTTTTAGTCAGTAAAAGTCTGACAGACCCCTCCACCCGCCCCAGGGCGGAGGACATCCATGAGGATATACACCCGTTACAAAAAAATGCTTGACACACAGTTAATTATTCAGGTTACTTGAAAGAGAAAAATATTAGGGTAATTGCCGTTACCCTAAAATATATTTGACCGCTATTGCCATGCGAAAACTAAACAAAGAATGTAGGTATAGCCACAATTTTCTAAACAACAGTTCCTAGCCACGTTCCTCATCTAGTTACCTTGTCTGTGGTAGACCTTGGAGCAGCCATGATGAGACTACCCGCCTGTCATTACATTGTGGTCGGAGCCTGCACTGTGGTTTGCAATCATTGGGCACCAAATTATAGCTTGGGCTGACGAGGTTGATGACCTGGATGACGCAGGTTACTGATTCAGGGTCCTGTGCGTAGAGCTTTGTCAATTTAGCTTCTAGGTACCGCATAACTGGTGATATTTGTATGATTCGGGTCTTGTGGTCGCTAGCGTGGCTACCGAGCATTGGGTTCTGGGCTCATTTCATACTGGGTTTTTTAATTACGAATTCCCTACACTTCGTAGGGGAGCACTAAGAGGGAATTTCCCTAGTTCCTACGGGAATGGGAAAAAACGGGATATGCACGAACGAAACTTGACAAAATCAAACTGGTTGATTTATTGTGTTTACTAGATTTAATTACTCATGTACTATGTTTGTTTTTTTATTTATTTTATTAATGGTTCCAATGTTGTAAATATGTGAGTAATATGTACTTATTTAGAAACTGAATAAGTTTACCTCTGCTGGGATTACTTTGTTCCTACCATTAGTATATTCCATGAGTGCATGTTCCTCACATATATTTAACTAGCTGACCCGCGCAACTTCGTCTGCGTCACACTTGTCATTACTGCTCCGCTCCTATTAGTCTTAGCGTGATGATATATAGCCTATAGCCTTCCTCGATAAATGAGCTATCTAACACTGAAAGAATTTTTCAAATCGTACCAGCAGTTCCTGAGATTAGCGCGTTCAAGCAAACAAACAAACAAACAAACAAACAAACTACCTACCTACTGCTTTATGTATTAGTATATATAGATTAATGTTGTACATGTACAAATATTGTAAACCATTTATTTGAAAAGAGTAACTATGGAGTTTCTTGTCCGTTCTTCTCCATAAGAATCTACCTTTCCGAATGGACAGTAGAGTCACTTGTTATTTTTAAATGTAATTTTAATTGTAATGCCTTTTAATGGCCTTTTGACTTCGAAGTCGTGGGCAAAAGCCAGTAATTAATAATGTGCATTTTTTTTTACTATTTATAGGCTCGCGTTTGACCACTATCTCACCTGATGGTAAGCGATGACGTGGTCGAAGATGGAGCACGCTTGCCTAGAAGTAACCTATTCACTCTTGACTTAAATACTCCCAGGTTATAGCTATCAGGAAACACAGACTCCGGCAGGGAATTCCACTCCTTAGCTGCACGCACTATGAATATGTTTCAAAACCTTTTGTGCGCGTGGGTGGGATGTCCACCATCTACCGGTGGCGCATCGCCGTTCCTCTTGTGGTCCGATGATGGAACAGGCTTGGTGGAATCAAATTATGCAATTCCGACGCACATTTCCCAAAATGCAACCGGTAGAAAACCGACAGGCTAGCAACTCGTCGTCGATGCTCAAGACTTTGGAGCTTCGTCGCGACGAGCCTATCATCGCCGATGATCCTCTTAGCTCGTTTCTCAATTGACTCAAGCATTGCCAGTAATTAATAATGTGCATTCAGTTCTTAAACCTATAAAGAGGTCTTGATAGAAGAGGTTCTGTACAGCATACACACACTATCTTATCCATTACGGGTATAATCTAGTTCTTGTATGTGGTATTTCTCATTGTAATGGTTTCGGAATGATCATTTTTACGAGTATGATAATCATTCAATGAAACAAATAAATAAATACGTGTATTCAGTGGGTGTTGGCAGTCGTGTAGGCGTTTGAGAGCAGTAAATAATATCATAGATTATGATCTATTGTGTGCTGTGACGAGCTTGACCTATGAGATCATCGCGGAGAACATAAAGAAGCAACATTACAAGGATAGATGAGGTACGCTTTAGTTTGATTCTATGTTAAGACTTTAGAGTTGGTTTAAACAGCCGCTCCGTCTTCAAGTTTAAGCAACGTTAAGAGGAAATGCTGGCAGCGAGACTTTGTATGTAAAAAGTCATAATTCGAGGTTTGGCTCTCCGTTTGTGAAATATCTCTTAAATCGGTTAAATATTGGAGGAAAAAACAGTCGAGAGCCAAACCTCGAATTATGACTTTTTACATACAAAGTCGCGCCGCCAGCATTTCCTCTTAAGAGTGGTCTGTGGATGGGGTGACTATCTTTACATACCGAATTTCCTCCATGCCTCGGAAAGCACGTTAAGCCGTTGATCCCGGCTGTTGTTTGTAGATCTTTGGCAGTCGTTACGGATTGTTAGTCACTCCAGTATTGCCATGAAGTACCGTGTTACCCAGTTAATGGGTTGTGGAGGTCTGGTAGGCAGCCGCTCCACGTAAAATACTGGTATTCAGCTGAATTGGGTTAACTGGAAGCTGACCCCAATATAATTGGGAAAAGGCTAGGCAGGTGATGACTTTACAGTAGGTAATAAAAGTGAGTCAGGAATCCTGTTTCTCGAACAAAAGTAAAGTTACTTTTATCAGCCTTAACTACTACATATTTTAACCGATGTTAAAAAAGGAGGTTATCATTTAATGTAATTTTTTTTTTCAGCTATATCAAACACCTTAAATTTGTCATTATTTAAAAAAAAATCTCATTCTTGTAAAGTTTATATATTCATGTCACAATATTGGATCATCTCAGCGACAACTAATGTCAAAAACTTGACAAAAGGAAAAAATTTAAAAGTGTTACAGTTTGAGACAGATGCGCCCATCTGAATTTACAAAATACGATAACATCCGATCACGCAAGATATCTTCTACCAATTCCTTAATAACCTCGCCAGGTACACGACCTAATACAATCACAATTTCTCCGACCATTCCCCACAGTATATCAGCATCGTCTACAATTTATTACCCAAAAGGTAATTGAATTGGCTCCAATTTGACGACCATAGACGCTGTAACTGGCAGGCCGGTCATCAAAACAACATTAAACAACAATGTTTACGTATTAGGGTTACAAGGCAGTAAAAAAAAAACAAACAACGATTGTCAATTGTTTAGCAGTTGGTAGTACTGAGAGATGACATAAGGTTTACAAAGTATGATCTAACATTTTTATGAGTTCTAAACTGTTTTGTGATATGTACTTATATTATAAAGCTGAAAAGTTTGTTTGTTTGGATGAACGCGCAAATCTCAGGAACTACTGGTTCGAATGGGGCCGTCAACTGTCAATGTGGCGCTAGTAGCGGACAGACCAATAACAAAGCAGTTTTTGATGAAAAATACTTATGTATGTCTTAAAAATGATTACTTTCAGTTTGATTAGATCGTCAAACACTATTTCCTCTTATTTTTAGGGTTCCGAAAAAAAAGGGAACCCTTATAGGATCACTCGGGTATCTGTCTGTCTGTCCGTCTGTCACAGCCAGTTTTCTCCGGATCCACTGGACCGATTCTGTTGAAATTTGGTACACATATGTATTTCTATGACCCAAATACGGACGCGTTACGTAAATAATTAAATTTTTAGTATGGGGGTCACTTTTGGGGGCCAACAAGAAAATTAAAAAAAGTTTTTTGAATATAGGTATATATACAGTAGGCCCTTTCATTTGATATGTCACAATATTGTGTGACATATCAAATGAAAGGGCCTACTGTGAGGGTTTTAATTATATTTTTTTCATAATTTTAAAATAAATGGTTTTGAAGTTATTCAAGAAGTTAGACGAAAAATTTCCATCCCCCCCCCTTATCTCTGAAGCTACTGTACCTAAAATTTTGTAAAAATTGAGATAATAGATCTTTACCTATAGATTACAGGAAAACCCATTAGAAGTCTGTAGTGTTAAAATAAAATGTTAAAGAAATTAAATTCGTTCGGAACCCTTTGCACGCGAGTCCGACTCGCACTTGGCCACTTTTACGAACTCAAACCTACCTGCATCACATAACTTAAAATGTAAGATAATGTAAATTCGATTTAATAAACTAAAAGAAAACAGACTGCCTATAATAGACAAACAAATTAACAAATGAATCTTAAAGACTACAATCATAGACAACAACAGTGTTTATCTCACTTTGACAAGTGTTCAGTGACACTTTGTTCGTGAGTGGTGGCGCCATCTGAAATCAGCTTTCACATGCCAATCCCATTGAAAAATTATAATAATTTTGATTAATTGTATTGAGTTAGTAGATTTTTAGTTTTGTATAGCCCATTTATCGAGGAAGGCTATAGGCTATATAACATCACGCTATGACTAATAGCTGACTTGATTGCGGACGTGATTCGGCAGGGGATGGAGTATTTTATTCCATTCTCCGACATCCCGCTCGGTCACAAATCCCGGCCTTGGTATAATGCAGAATGCGCTCACGCTGAGGCCCGTAAAGAGTCTGCATACCAAGCGTGGATCAAGGCCCGCGACCGAAAGGTTAAAGCACGTAGGGTTCGCGCGAGGAAAAGAGCTTTTAATTCTGCCGCTAAGTTCTGCAAGCGGGTTTTACGTAGGGCACGTTTTGACCATGTCGGACGTATCGGGGCCAAATTAGCATTGCACCCTCCAGGTAGTAAGCAGTTTTGGTCCCTGTCGAAAGCGGTTGAAACGAATTTCTGTCGACCCACTTTGCCTCCTATGTTGAAACCTGATGGCTCGCTGGCTCACTCTGCAAGTGAGAAAGCAAATTTATTTGCAACTCTCTTTGCAAGCAATTCGTGTCTGGACGCTGGCTCCAAGCAACCACCAACTTTACCTCGTTGTGACTCTTCGATGCCGAAGATCACAGTTCACGTTAAAGAGGTCCGAAGAGTATTGTGCAGTCTAGACGTGAATAAGGCCAGCGGGCCTGACGGCATTCCAGCGAGAGTGTTGAGGCAATGTGCACCTGAACTGTCTCCTGTGTTAGCACGCCTGTACCGCCTCTCTCTTGAGAAAAGAACGGTGCCGAAACCATGGAAGCTTGCGAATGTGCAACCGGTGCCCAAAAAGGGAGACCGTGCTGACCCTGCACATTATCGTCCGATCGCCATTACCTCCATCCTTTGCAAGGTTATGGAAAGGATTCTTAACAGTAAGCTGCTGACCTACCTTGAAGACAATGATCTCCTCAGTGACCGTCAATATGGCTTTCGCCGGGGACGGTCAACTGGCGATCTTCTTGTGTATGTCACGCACTGCTGGGGCAAGGCCATCGAGAGACACGGCGAAGCACTTGCCGTGTCGCTCGATATCTCGAAGGCCTTTGACAGAGTTTGGCACGCATGTCTGCTCAGCAAGCTTCCTGCTTATGGTATCCCAGTTGGTTTTTGTAGCTGGATATCAGACTTCCTGAGTGAACGATCGATCCGAGTAGTCGTTGACGGCTGCTCCTCTGACCTCATGGCTATTGATGCCGGAGTTCCTCAGGGGTCCGTTCTCTCTGCAACTCTTTTCCTGCTGCACATCAATGACCTACTTCAGCTTGGTCTTGTTGGGTACGCAGATGACAGTACGGTTTCAGAGACATACTTGTCCAGCGCAACAACCAGCGGGGATGAAGTTCGTTCCTTGAGAGAGGCCATGGTAGAGCGGACAAATTCGACCTTAAGCCTTGTCTCCCAGTGGGGTGATGACAATGTGGTCACTTTTAACGCCACCAAAACACAGGCGTGTCTTTTTACCGCAAAAAGGAGTCGTTTTGACCAAACTCCTACTTTTCGGGGTGCATCTGTTCCTGTGACTGATCGGCTCGAGCTCCTAGGCATGGAGTTGACATCCAGTCTCAACTTCGGCGGCACCATCGAGTACAAAGCCCAAACCACTGCCAAAAAGCTGGACATCCTAAATAGGGTGAAGCGATACTTCAAGCCTGGACAGCTTTAACTCTATATAAAGCACAAGTCCGATCCTGCATGGAGTATTGTAGCCACCTTTGGGATGGCTCAGCTAAGTATCAGCTTGCCGCGCTTGACTCGGTGGAAAGCAGAGCTAAGAGGCTCATCGGTGACGAAAAACTGGTGGATACCAAGCTACATAGCTTGGCTCATCGCCGTAAGGTTGCCTGCTTGTCGGTCTTCTACAGATTGTACTTCGGTGAGTGTGCCCAAGAACTCCACGACCTCATTCCACCGGCCCCCTTCTACCATCGGACATCCAGACGCACTGCATCTTACCATCCCTACCTTGTTACTATTCCACCAATTCGCACTAAGCGTTTCCAAACGTCCTTTATAATGCGCACAGCAAAGGAGTGGAACTCTCTGCCTGCGTCTGTGTTTCCAAACGCATACAACCCTAATCTATTCAAAGTTAGAGTGAACAGGCTCCTTCTGGGTAAGCTCGCTCCATCGTAGACTTTGTCTCTGTCATCTCTGACCTAGACTAGAGTCAAGAGCAAACCCAGCACAAATAAAAAAAAAAAAAAGGAGCGGAGCAATAATGCAAAATGTGACGTAGACCAAGTTGCGCGGGTCAGCTAATGTAAACATAGTAAGCAATTGATTTTGATTTGGCTATTTATGGATAGTAAAAGTTGTTAATGACCTCTATTCAGGCTTTGCATATGTAAATAAAAGACATGAAAAATCTAAAACAATGGACCGACTTCCACTGCTGACTGGCTTATCTTTTCATAGCACGAGTTACCGTCGCCACTCGTGCCGTGTATCTCGTGCCGACACGAGACGAAAAGAATTAAAATGTTGAGCTTCTATGACATTGCAACGTTCAAAGCGTTCGCGTTGGTGCAACGAACAATGGAATCAGTGCGCGACAGTTAAATCCGCTTAAAACTGGTTTTGATGATAAGGACGCTCAGGACATAGACCGTTACCTATTTTAAAGTGACTTTGGGCTATAAAATGGATGTTTTAACATAAACTAGTTAGGGAAATAACAAATACACTGCAGAATCAGACAAACCTAAACAATATCTTTATCTTTTAAGTATCTACAGGACGATTCAAATTTAAAGGCAGCTGTTTTCTCTGCGATAAACTTAGGTTTATCGCAGAGAAAACAGCTCTCATGAGCTGCTCTTCTTCAGCTCTCGCGAGAAAGCAACTCATGTGTCAACGAGGGTGACGGGTTAGCCCGTCACCCTCGTTGACACATGAGTTTGCTTCTGCGCAGCGTCACGCGGAGTCTTCCAAGACAGCATAAAGTAATAGGCTAGTTTCTACCATCAATAAATTGTAAATCTATTAAGTCCGTCAGTTAGAGTATTGAAAATTAATGGACACGTATTTTTTGTTTTTGTAAATCAATGAATATTGACAAATATAAAATGCATCAAAACTCGGGAGAGGGGGCTGGTGACGTCACGTCACTAGTAAAATAGTACTATCGTAGTGACGTCACGCGAGTTTTTAACGTACTGTATCTTCCTCATTTTGCGGCCTGAACGGCTCAATGGATTTTAGCTTGAGAGGTGTCGTTAGGTTTGTCTTGATTGTGAGTGACACTGGTTTATTAAAATGGACGATTTTTGGTGACATTTTATGCCTTAAAAAAATTTTTAATGTTCAACTCGTTCTAGTGGGATATCAAGATAAAGGGCTCGAGGAGACGATTCAAAAAATTTAACTTACAAAAATGTAGGAAATAAAAAAAAATTACTTTGTCAAAAAACCCGACCGTTAAATACGACTAAAAAGTTCGAAACAAGTCGCATTTCAACCAGTCTGATCCAGTTCAATCACTGATCTGATGCCACCAACTGTATCAGACTGCTTGAAAAGCGACTTGTTTTGAACGTTCGTTTTTAGCGGTCGGGGTTTTTGACATTCATTTTTTTTTCACGATTTTTTTTTTTACTATATATAGGCATACGTTTGACCGCAATCTCACCTGATGGTAAGCGATGATGCGGTCGAAGATGGAGCACGTTTGCATAGAAGCAACCTATTCACTGTTGTCTTAAAGACTCCCAGGTTGTAGCTATCTGGAAACACAGACTCCGGCAGGGAATTCCACACCTTAGCTGTACGTACAATGAATGTGTTCCCAAAACGTTTAGTGCGTGTGGGTGGTTATTACGATTTCAATTAATATAAACATAATGATGAGTACAATGACCCCTTAAGAGGTATTGCGTTTATTCTGTTACTACACGTTGTATAAACTTACGGCTTTTTTCATGAAGGAAGACAGAAACTACAGAAGACTCACTCTTTTGTTTAATATTTTGTTTTTAAATATTATGTCCTGACATTGGCCTTGATATCAAACTATTATGAATTTAAATATATATTTTTTTTACTTTACCAGAGTGACTAGCATGTTTTAATTTTAATTTTCATAAATTATCTTATTATTTTACACGTTATTAATTCTTACTTATTAATTTAAAAATGTTGTGTTATATAACTTAGCCTTGTGACCATTATTTTAAGATTATTAATATTTTTGTAACCAACAACAAAATACTAAAGATTGGACCGATACGATTATAAAATAATAATAACGGAAGTTGTTGTTTTTAATAGAATTTAATCAAATATGGAATTGGCCATATTTTTACAGTAATTTAAAACCACAGCAGTTTGTTTTTAGGGTTCCGAAAAAAAAAAAACGGAACCTTTATAGGATCACTCGGGTGTCTGTCTGTCTGTCTGTCCGTCTGTCACAGCCAGTTTTCTCCGGATCCACTGGACTGATTCTGTTGAAATTTGGTACACATATGGACTTCTATGACCCAAATACGGACACGTTACGTAAATCATTAAATTTTTAGTATGGGGGTAACTTTTGGGGGCCAAACTAGAAAATTTAAAAAAAATGTTATTTGAACAATATCGTGTGACATATCAAATGAAAGGGCTTACTGTGAGGGTTTTAAATATATATATTTCAACAAATGGTTTTGAAGTTATTCAAGAAATTAAACGAAAAATGACCAGTCCCCCCCCTTATCTCCGAAACTACAGAGCCAAAATTTAAAAAAAAAATGGAGATAATACCTATAGATCTTTACCTTGATCTTTACCTATAGATTACAGGAAAACTACCTACCAGAACTACTATCAGAAGTCTATAATGTTAAAATAACACGTTAAAAAAATGAAATTCGTTTGGAACCCTTTGCACGCGAGTCCGACTCGCACTTGGCCAGTTTTTTTTTCTATGACCAAATCAAATCAAATCAAATCAAAAGGCATTTATTCAAACTAGGCTGAGAATCAGCACTTTTTGAACGTCAAAATTTACATGAAGACAGTCCCCCAAATCGCCCAGGCCGTCACCACTTCCTAGTGTTTTAGCTGGGAAGAAGAAGTGGCCAACAAACTCCCCAGCAAGTCAGCAGCAAGCCTAGTAGGTAGTACCATTCAGGTAGGTAACATCAATCATCTGGTCAGTCCAATACGTTGGTCTGACCAGATTCGCACCACCCTTGACACTACCGTCCACAAAGCACTCCACACCGCCAGGAACAGAAACAGGTGGAGAAACATCATACGTGTGAAAGTGATACAGAAGGGAGGTCACGACCCTCAGCGCTGAGGAATACGACGCAAGGAGGATGAGGAGGAGGTAACATCAAAAATGACAAAAAAAAACTTCAACCATAATAGCCAACCTAGATAATACTCACAAACTCGTAACAGCTTTCCGCTAATCATCATTACTCACAAGAACTCAACAATTTGTCACGACAAATTTTATTTCTCGCCCTCTCTTCCCTAAAATGAATCTCCCCTATTTAATATCCCGCTCGAAAATATCTTCACGTGTCAACAAAAATCCACAAAGAATTTAAATTCTAGACTCGAGTATTTTTAATTACATTTAAGAATTTTTAGAAAGGGGTCGCTGCGTCGTTTAGTAGGCCGCCCCTTGAAAGGGATGACGGGGGAAAGAGTCATAAATCAAGGGCGGTTATGAGAATTTTCGATAACGTCGAACAGTGACGTTTGACGTGGGTGACATGTGACATCGACGTCAGGAATTAAATATTAGGTACGCGTCTGGCGCTTCTTTGTTCTATATTTTTATTTTAGAACTAGTGGACGTCACGCGGTTTCACCCGCGTAGTTCCCGTTCCCGTGGGAGTACGGAGATAATATATAGCCTATGTTACTCCCTGATAATGTAGCTATCCAATGCCATAAGAATTTTTCAAATCGGTCTAGTAGTTTCGGAGCCTATTCAATTAAAACAAACAAACAAATCTTTTTTCTTTATAATATTTTTGGAATAAATATCAAGAGGTTTTAAAAGTAAAAAAAAATCCTAATCTTCTAATATACAAAAATCTCGTGTCACGGTGTTTGTTATCGAACTCCTCCGAAACGGCTTGACCGATTTTTATAAAAAAAAATTGTGTATATTTGGTAGGTCTGAGATTATTCATTTGAATGGGCATTTTTATATAAATGGCAAAACAATGTTTGCCAGGTAGTAGTGTATAAAATTCTTCCATTACTGACAGACAACGCTTAGCCGAAACTACTGGTTGTCAAAGCTAAAATTTGGCATGTAGTGTTAGTAGGACAGCACTAAGGGAGGATCGAAATTTCTACGGGAACGGAATATGCGCGTACGAAGTTTCGGGTAAAAGCAAGTAAAATATAAGTGTTTACATAACGAGTAACAGAATTAAAAAAAATCTGTTGTTTAGTATATATTATTGAGCTATGCGCACAGAAATGTGCGGCAGTCGATTTTTTTTTTGGTCCCATAGTAAAAGTTGTTCATAATGATGAGTAAAATAACCCCTTAGGAGGTATTGCGTTTAATCTATTACACGTTTTATATATTTGAATTTCCGATTCTTTTCATGTATCAGGATTTTCAGACCCTTTGATTGGTTGTCTATTGTTTACCCGAAGATTTTATACCATAATCATCATATTCCCGAATTTCATTTAACCGAATTTCATTTGCCCGAATGTTTTGTTTGCCCTAAAAGACATATGACATACTGTTAATTGCCCGAAACTTAGATACCATAAGATACGAGTGCCATACGTATTGTTTTTCATATTTTTAAGTGCCATATTAATTATCAAACATAATATTTAAACGCCATTATGATTATTACACATAACATTTAAACGCCATAATTATTATTAGACATAACTTAAAATATTCTATGCATGGTTGATGGTGGGCTTGGTCGACGGAGCCCCGCTTCGTATTAAACGCCATTTTTTTGGATATGTGCCAAGCCGGCGTAATAAGCTGGAATTAACCTGGCCTCGTGATTTTTACCATTTTTTTTTAAGGATTGGAAATCCTCAAATGACTCCTCCAGCACTAGACGGAGCAGAAGGGAGTGTCAGTCTCTTACTGACTAAAAGCCATCCGTGTTCCTCCTAATGCCCTTTGGGTTCCAGGGCCGCGGTGACTCTTTCGAACACATTTTAGCCATAAAATAATCTATCAGTCAAAAATATCGTAGGTAGGTTCTAAAATAAATAAAACTGCGTTGTTCATTAAAACCAAGTCTCTTTGAACATAGATATAAAAATGAAAACTGCACATTTCAAATTAATAAATTCTCTCTATTGAAACTTATTTGCAAAACGGCGAAGTTCATAAAAGCATCGATAATTTTAAAAATTAAAGCTTTCATTAGCTCTCAATTTACGCTGCATTTCAAATGTCTATTGACTGAGTTCATTAATACTTGTAATACAATTATGTTCCTCTATAAAAATCTTATTTTTTCTTAATTTAGACTTCATAATTCACGCTTTACTGCACAAATTAATCTATTCAGATACTATAAAATCGTTAGGAGTAATCTTAAAACCAATTTCATGTACAGCATCAGTATAGTTTTTAATTGTGTCTACACGTCTTCTTGGCACAGGACGGGTCATTGTGGCGACGCTAGGGGGAGGCCTATGTCCAGCAGTGGACGTCTTTCGGCTGATATGATGATAAAGATGATGACTCGTCTTCTTGCAAATGAATACTACTCTTAACCTTTTAGTTTATGTTTTAAATATTGCCTCATAATTTGAACATCTAAACAAGATCTTCGTTGCATTTATGATCTCAAATCCCAAAAGTACAAGCGGAGAAATACTTAGTTAGGTATTTCTCCGCTTGTACTTTTGGAGACCAAAGCATGGCGGCATAGTTATGACGCCATGCAAGTATTTGGCACGGAGACCAATCTAATATGAAACTATTACTCAGGTTATAGTATCCAAACATAAATTTAATAAGCATATACATTATCTAGATTACAAACCGGTCAAGAGCGAGTGGGACTCACGTGCAAAGGGTTTCGAACGAATTTAATTATTTGTTATTTTAACACTATAGACTTCATATAGGTTTTCCTGTAATCCGTTTCCGTGTTTTGTTCGGAACCCCAAAAATAATAAAATGATATCAATACTATATTGTCAAAATCAAATGTTATTTTTTTTTATTCTACGTTTTTGTTTTTTAGCGTATTTTTTAATTGTAGGTACATTATCTACAAAAGTTTGTAAACAATGAAAGCACTTTTATTTTATTCAAATTAAAGAGGATTTTTTTAATTTTTTTTTTTTAAGTAACAGAGTGGTAACTATTAAATTATCCGTGCACAAGCATTGAGAATTGGGGCAGTAAGCGAATTATTTATTATTCTATTTAGTGTTCTTTTTGTTTTTTTTTTGTTCTAGTCATGATTGTCACATGGTGACATTACCTTCAAATATCTCGTCAACGTGATACTTTAGGGCACCATGTTCTTAACATTTTTTGTTCGTTTAAGTATCCTCTGCCCATATATGTATGTTAGATTGCATGCCGCAACTTAAAAAAAAACACAAAAGGGGAGCCAGGACTTTTGAGCCATTTTTACACAAAGATAATACGATATATATAGTAATAGATACACTTAAGTAAATAGATACATACCTTTTTCAATACTCCAAGAAGTAGGTCTCCGGAATATCCCACATACACTGTTCTGAAAACAAAGAAAAATAAAATCTATAAAATACATAATTTACAGCCTTACAACACAAAAATTAACACTTTCAGTGCCAAGTGCCAAAGTGTTTTTGCATTTTCAGTGCCAAGCACTCGACACATGGGTCCGAACAACAATTTGTTCATGTGCCCACAACCCGCGCATGAACACAAGTCACATATAGCTACTTAAAACAACGACTCAGATACGGGTTGTGGGCACATGAACGAATCACTGCTCGACCCATACGCTGAGTTTTTGGCACTAAATGTGTTAACAGCAAAAAGTTACATTGTCGCAAAATAGTTCAGCGTTATAATTTTCATATACACAGAATGTTGTCCCGTGAGCCTTTGAGCAACGTGTTGCTATACAGGGTTTTACAACAAAGGCATCCTGACTTTGACTAACGTACTAGACAATATTGTTGACGAATATTCAGGTAAGGAGCTGAAGTGTGGAATATTTGGAGACATTGCGATAGGAATATGTACAAAGAAAAACATCTTAGGAATGTATAATTTTACTTTGCTTGCTTTTAGCGATAAGGCTTGCTTTTATATTGTCAACCTATTTTATGTTTTCTTCATCTGTTTTTATCGTATTGACCTACATGGTAAGCATTTAATTCAAATTAAGGTCTCTTGTATTTAAAAAACAAACTATTTACACTTAAAATAAAAATAAAATCCTAACTATAACATGGCGTCAAAAAATTCGTCCGCATCGCTGTCGACTGGAAGTGAGTCCAAAAGACTGGCGGCAGTGCCACGTTGTATGGCAATGCTTATCCTCTGTCCGAGGTAAAAGACAGCCCTTGGGTCACGCGAAGTGTCAACTAAACGTTTAGCTAGTTCTTTAAATAAAACGTGAGCACTCGGACCCAACGGTCCAAGAGTTTCAACCCCAAACGGCTCAAAAATATAATTGCCTACAAGGCTTACTATATTTCCGCCGTTTGAGGTTCTCAGCAGCCGCAGCGGCAGAACCGGAACAGCACGACGAGCTAGGAAGATGGGATGGCGCAAGAGTATCGACACAAGTAGCGTCCTACATGGTTAACATAGAAAAGATTACCTAAAGTGGAAGTAGTAGATTAGATAAAGATTTAACCTCAAACGATTTAGATATTAAGAAAGAAAGAAAACTAGTTTATTTGGCACACACAAACACACACAATGTAAAAGACAGGAACACAAATAAAAAGGAACTTAATTCTAAAGCAATTACATTGTGTGCCCCGCGGCCAAGGGTTGGCAAAGTAAAAATGCACAAAATAATAATGCAGATGATTTAAATTATTTTAGAGCTTACTCTAAATGAGTTTAAATCTTCCCATTTTCGCCAATCGCTTAAAGATGAATAGAGACGGAATTCGTTTTTAAATACGTTTAGAGTTAAATGTATTTAGTGATATTTAGTGCAAGTGGGCACTTGTTAACAACTATTCTAAAAAACTGGCCAAGTGCGAGTCGGACTCGCGTGCAAAGGGTTCCGAACGAATTTTTTTTTCACAAGTTATTTTAACACTACAGACTTCTAATAGGTTTTTCTGTAATCTTTAGGTAAATATCTATTGTCTCCATTTTTTTCAAAATTTTAGGCTCACTTGTTTCGGAGATAAGGGCGGAATGGTCATTTTTCGTCTAATTTCTTGAATAACTTCTATACCGTTTATCTTAAAATAATGAAAAAATATAAATTAAAACCCTCACAGTAAGCCCTTTCATTTGATTTGTTATTCGATATTTTTCAATAAACTTTTTTTTTAATTTTCTAGTTTGACGCCCAAAAGTGTCCCCCAAACTAAAAACTTAATGATTTACATAACGCTTAAAAAATAATTAAAACCCTCACAATAAACCCTTTTTTGTGATATGTCACACGATATTGTGTTTGTTGTATTGAGCCCCAAAAGTACTAAAAAATTAATCATTTACGTAACATGTTCGTGTTTGGGTCATAGAAATCCATATGTGTACCAAATTTCAACAGAATTGGTCCAGTGGATCCGGAGAAAACTGGCTGTGACAGACGGACAGACAGACAGACACCCGAGTGATCCTATAAGGGTTCCGTTTTTTTTTCGGAACCCTAAAAATGATCAATAGATTTAATTATTAAATATTTTCAATGTAGCAGGGTTTTATGAGGTCAATGGCCATCAAAGTATTTCACGAACTACTTTGATAGTCTTACTCAATCCACCCCAATCCCTTGCCGAACATAACCGTCTCCAAAAAGGAAGATTTAATGCTCAGATAGCATTTAATAAATACGAATTGCACACCGCTACGGAATTGAAATCTATTACTTACCGCTATGGCATCCCTAGGATAAAATATTGCGAGTGCCTTATGGCATTCTGATAGATTCTATACCATAAGGAAAACTATGTGAATCTGAGCTGGAGGTACATTTATGGGCTTACAATGCCAGTATTATTTAGGGAACATTGAGGGCCAGTTAGTCACAGAATTATTTATTTATTTTATTTATTTATTTAAATTCAATTACTCTCTGCACTAACAGTAAATCTACCAACACGTACAGAGAGTCAACAACCTAAGTATTCGAATTGATGATTAGAAATATAATTATTACATATGAAAACATGTCAATTCAATAAAAACAACAAATAATTAAAAAAATAATCAAACAAGTACAATCAAGTCAAAAATAAAAATAATCAAAAAAAAAACAATACAATAATCAAAAAATAATCTAAATAATCAAAAATAATCAAAATAATCAGAATCATCAGAATAATCAGAATAATCAAAATAATCAAAATAATTAAAATAATCACAATAATCAAAATAAACAAAATAATCAAATAATTAATCACTAAAAAAATCCTTGCAAACTTTTAGAAATTGACTCACATTTGAGTGGAATAAATCCACATCTGGATGCTGAGCAGTCAGTGTGTTGAGCAACGACACCGCCTGATTTGTGATGATGATGATGATATTTAAATTTGATTTCAGAACAATGTCCTTTTTTTAAGGCTGGGAAATCATCAAATGACTCCTCCCGCTCTGGGTGGAGCAGAAGGGAGTGTCAGACTCTTACTGACTAAAACCTATCCGTGTTCCTCCTAATGCCTTTTGAGTTCTAGGCTCGCGGTGACTTTTTCAAACAAATTCTGCAACCCGGGCAGAAGAACCATGTCTACAGGAGCGAAAATGATCGTATTTCACTTGGTTCTTTTCAAGAATAAGAATAATCTAAACAAGATTTCAACAGAATCTCCGTGGAATACGTTCATCTCCGTTTTAAAATGTACAGCTTATTATTTAGCGTCATATAAAAATCGTGTCTGTCATCTCTGACCCAGACTAGAGTAAAGAGTAATTCATCTAAAAAAAAAGCGTCGAGGGCCTAAAAGATATTTCAACAGACTAAGCTTAAAAAACTAGCCAAGTGCGAGTCGGACTCGCGTGCAAAGGGTTCCGAACGAATTTTTTTTTAACATGTTTTTTAACACTATAGACTTCTTATAGGTTTTCCTGTAATCTAATTTTTTTTCAAAATTTTAGGCACAGTAGTTTCGGAGATAAGGCGGGAATGGTCATTTTTAGTCTTATTTCTTGAATAACTTCAAAGCCTTTTATTTTAAAATTATGAAAAAAATATAGTTAAAACCCTCACAATAAACCCTTTTATTTGATATGTCACACGATATTGTGTTTGTTGTATTGACCCCCAAAAGTACTAAAAAATTAATCATTTACTCAACATGTCCGTGTTTGGGTCACAAAAGTCCATATGTGTACCAAATTTCAACAGAATCGGTCTAGTGGATCCGGAGAAAACTGGCTGTGGCAGACGGACAGACAGACACACCCGAGTGATCCTATAAGGGTTCCGTTTTTTGTTTGGAACCCTAAAAACGAGAACAAAAAGCCTCACAAATGAAATAGCGTGACAGTCGATTCTGTTACCAAGAAACTTTCAGGACTCTCTCTAAAATCCTTAAAAGCAAAGTTTTATAAGTCGTGAACTCCGCCAATGAAACATTTCAGAACGTTTTAATAGACAATGAGTTCCAGCGATAATTATTCCTGAACAAGAATATGAACATTAATTCTGTATTGATGTTCCAGTTTAATAGATTCGGGGGAAGTTTCGTTTGAAATATATATTGAAGTTATTTCAAAGACGTTTTTGTATAAGTCACGGTTTCTTTTTATTTGGATATGTGGTGAATTTAAGGGCCGGACAAAGTATTTATGGGACAAACACTGAAATCGTGAAAAAAAAAAATAACTCCCCCATACATTTACGTGCACATAACTCGACTTTACTGAACAACTGATTTTTATTTCCGCGAGTTCGGGGTTGGTCCCATGGTAAAAGTTATTCACAATGATGAGTACAATGATAACACTAGTTTACAAGGTTTTTGTCCTGGAACGGAAAAGTGTTTATTCTTAATTAATGAGGTGCTGCAAGTTTAGAAAAAAATATTTAAAAAATTCCAACACTTCACATTTCGAAAATACTCCCGATATATTTTTGCAAAGATAACGAGACTAAAAATGAATTAGTGTCGACGTTTTTGATATTTTTTAATAATCCTAATGCTTTTTATAGCACCTTTGAAATATTAAAAAAGCTGCTTGGACATCCGCACGTGTAATTTAACCCTTGGTTTTATGATTAAAGCCAAATGCTTTTAGCGATAGGAGTAACAATCAGTTTCGTGGTTGCATGGTGGGTCTTTATCATTTGCTTGCAATTTCAACAATCTATTTAAACTTGCATTCCAGCAGCTTAGCGTTCTTCTACATTTTTCAATAAACACTTGAGAAACCAACTTTTATCCTGATGAGAGACCGGAATTTTCAAGTAATAAAAGATAGGCATATTTGAGGGTTTTCTTTATAGAATATTCTTTCTTAGATACAATAAGTTCACCAAAAACAGCCAGAATGTACTCTAACCAACCTTTTTGACCTTTTGAAAACAAACATTTATCAAAATGAAGACTAGCTATTTCGGAACAAACTTGTGGGTAGTCGAAACTAAAAGGGGTCGATATCTTCCATCTGTGACGTGATAAAAATTAAAAATGTACATGTTTGCATTGAGTTATTGCAGCTAATTAAAAAAATATGTAATTTACTGCAAGGACATTTTTTTTTTTTTTTGTAAACTAGTGTAATTAAGAGGTATTGCGTTTATTACACGTATATTTTCTAGGCCATTTTCAAAGTCAAAGTCAAAACGTTTATTGCGAAGTAAGTGTACACTGATGTTATGTTTTGTTAGTAGGTACTTATGACTTAGCAGCCTTTTACAAGCACCTACCCTTTCCATCCTAAATTAGCATGCATTAAACACTATTATTCCTTAGTTATATTCACTTATATTAATACAATTAAATTGAGAAATTATAGTACCTAATTATTTTACCTTATCTTTGATTTTCGGCAACAATGGTCTGAGTGACAGATCCCGTAATAAGATCTTCTCTGTATTCTTTTTCTTACTTATTAGTCTTATAATAAAAGTGCTATGATTACAGTACAAGATACAGTTACGAATTCATATAATAAATCAATATAAGGTACCACAATAACTCCGTATCGTATTACGTTATTTTTCTCTCTCTCTATCTTAAGGTAAATGGTGTTGGTAGAAAGAGATCGGAATAGTTACAATGGTCAAGGGATTCTTACCGTATCCGAGATCATAAAGGAGTATGTGGCAATGGGCATTTCCTGTGGGACGGTTAGTTCAATCTAAGAGAACGAGGTAGGTTGGTGGCCTAAGTGAAGGACGGGAGCGATTAGAGTATAATCTAAACTATTAGCTGTTTAAAAAAATAAAAATTAACTCACTTTCAGAAAACATAGTTTTCTTTTAAGCATATAGATAAGTCCAGAGCCATTAAATCTCTACTAATATAATAAAGCTGAAGAGTTTGTTTAAACGCACTAATCTCTGGAACTACCGGTCGGAAAGGAGTGTGTGGCAATGGGCACATGTGGGACTGCTAGTCCAATCTAAGAGATCGAGGTAGGTTTGTGGCCCAAGTGAAGGACGGGAGCAATTAAAGTAGTTCTTTTTTTTACTAATGCTAGGGACGCGTTTGATCACTATCTCACCTGATGTAAGCGATGATGTAGTCGAAGATGGAGCACGCTTGCCTAGAAGTAACCTATTCACTCTTGACTTAAAGACCCCCAGGTTGTAGCTATCAGGGAACACAGACTCCGGCAGGAAATTCCACTCCTTAGCTGTACGCACTATAAATATGTTCTCAAAACGTTTTGTGCGTGTGGGTGGGATGTTGACCATGTACCGATAGTGCATCGCCGCTCGTCTTGTGGTCTGATGATGGAACGGGCTTGGCGGAATTAAATTATGCCGTCACACATTCCCCAAAATGCAACCGGTAGAAAACCGACAGGCTAGCAACACGGCGACGATGCTGAAGACTTTAGAGCTTCGACTCGACGAGCCTATCATTGCCGATGAGCTTCTTGGCTCGTTTCTCAATTGACCCGGAATCAGATCATTTGAGAGAATTTAATCATGATCTGCTGATGGCTAGCTCTTCACCTCGATCACGGTTGATAGAAAGCCATGAATGAGGAATGGAGCAAGCATGCCCAAATGATGCCTTTTCACTCTTGCTTTAAGAGCAGACGGGTTATATGTAGAAGAGAACGCAGAGGCTGGCAGAGAGTTCCACACTTTGGCTGTGCGCGTAATAAATGTGGAAGAGAAACGCTGGGTACGACTAGTCGGGATATCGACTAAGTTCGAATGGTACTCTGCCTCTGGTAAAAGGGCGATGGTTTGGTCAGGTCGTGGAGTTCCTGCGCACACTCTCCAAAGTACCTTCTGTAGAAGACCGACAGGCAAGTAACATTACGCCGATGAGCCTAGTTAAGATGATGGTACATGATACTGAGTTAGTGTCCATTTTTTCCCCAGATTCTAATCAATTAGATTCTGGGGAAAAAAATGGACACTAAAAACGTATGATTTCTTGCGCTACTATTGTAGAAATTGGAACGGAGAACGCAGTGCCCTTAACTGATTACTGAGGTAGGAGTAATCAGATCGTCTCAATCCATCAAAGCAGTACTTGAACCTGACACTAAACCGAGGAATGCCATATTCCGTACATCGATAAGTGTCACCGGCAGTCGTTCTCAATTATAACAGAATATGCGCAATATAATGGCAGTAACTGGCAATATCCATTATACAGGGTAGGGTTACCAACGGTTTGCGGGTGGCAGGAATCCGGTAACCTGATTTTGATGGTGTATCAATAGAGGATGTGTGGTGTCATTAATTTCTGGGTTTGTAATTGGTTGGTTTCGTTTTGTTGTAAAATTATTTTCGGTAATATACTTTTGAATGCGTGATATCTTTGAATCGTCGATTCCACAATCCCTTAAGACCAGGGTCTGTAACCAGTGCGTCCTACCCGTAATGACTTACGGAGCCGAAACGTGGACCATAGGCCTGGTCCAGAAATTCAAGGTTGCTCAGCGTGCAATGGAGAGAGCAATGCTCGGAGTTTCTCTGGTGAATAGTATTCGCAACGAAGTCATTCGCCAGAGAACGAAAGTCACCGCCATTGCGCGTAGAATCAGCATGCTGAAGTGGCCCGGCCATGTTTGCATACGAACAGACGGTCGATGGAGCAGACATGTGTTAGAATGGAGATCGCGTATGGGCAAACGTAGTGCGTCACGATGGATCGATGATTTAAAGAAGGTGGCTGGCAGCGGATGGATGCGGACTGCTCAGGACCGTGATGGTTGGTGCTCTTTGGGGGAGGCTTACGTTCAGCAGTGGACGCATATTGGCTGAAGTGATGACGATGATGACTATTGAATGAAGGTCTAAATCCTCATGGAAAAGTTCTCAACTCCAGTTGATTAAGTCTCTATGACAAAACGGGACGTTTACGACGACTGGTGAAATCTGAGTAGACTGTTATCATAGACCTTATCCATCGCAAGCCCATTATCGATAATAAAATAAATATATAAAAATAAATCTCTACGTAACCATTTAGAGAAAACAGGCGTATTCACTATGTTATGTTTTTTAAAAAAAATCGGTCAGCATTTTGGACAATGTTTTACCGTTTTTCGCTGTCGAAAAACAATTTTACCACGTTCGTTTTTTAGGCAAAAACTAAAAAACGAACGTGGTAAAATTAAATTAAAAATCAAGTGAAATTAACTCTAAGTTCGTAAATTTTGCTAAAAATAAAATGTTTTTAAAAGTTGAAAAAACTAGAACTACATCACTATATTTTGTTGTCCTTTTATATCAATTTTAATAGTAAAAAATAACCTGTATACTGCGTAAAAAAAAACTACGCAGGCTGGTATTGGTTTAGCACACGTCACCGTAAACAAAATAATACATACGTAAATATATACAAACAAAAATATAACAATTTAGTTCTACTTTATTTCTCATTTGAACTGAAGCGGAACTAGAAAATTTCTTCATAGAAATAATTCATATATTTATCAAATAAACACCCTGTTCCTATATTCTGTAAAATTCACAGAAATTCAAAACATTCGTGTCTTTCATAAAACAGAAATGAAAGTCCTGAGACCCGTCCCATAAAGAAATACTTACACACCTATTACAAAGGAAATTCTCAGTGAAAAAGCGCTGGAATAAATTGTACGGAACCCAACTATTTGTCTACCCCAAATGAGGTCCCCGATGCGAACCTAGGCAAATTGTTTTATCTCTACGGAGTAAGTTGAGCGGTTTTGGGGGTGTTATATTTAAATTTTTAGTTTCAGGTTCATGTAATATCCTCCTCCTCCTTTTAAAATGCATAAGTGAACAAAATAAAATAATAACTACATGTGTAAAATAACTACATGAGTACCATGTACTTATTTAGAAAATGAATAAGTCTACCTCTGCATACTCTAGGTGCATGATCCTCACATTATATAAACATAAATTTTGTAAACCAGAGCATATTGTAAAACATTTATTTGAAAAGAGTTACTATGGAGTTTTTTGTCCGTTCCTCTCCATAAGAATCTACCTTTCCGAATGGACAGAAGAGTCACTATATTATTTTAAATGTAAATGATGACGTTCAAAATTGCCGTTTAATGGCCTAATTGAAATAAACGTTCTGACTTTAACTTTGGCTTAAAAGTTAATAAGCTTGCAGAATAATATGACTATTAAAACGGTTTGCAAACCTCCATGTCGGTACCTATTTCGTAACAGAACAATTTGTGTGGCTGGGGAGTTAGTTGCGCCACTACTTCTTCGCAGCTAAAACATTTGGGAGTGATGCAATGCTGACGAATAAATGTTAAAAAACCCATTTAAAAAACAAGCCTTAAAAATGGTTTATTAAAACTGAAGCATGCAAATATTCGTGATTGTACTCTCCACCGTTTTTAAGGATCCGTATCCAAAAGGGTAACCAGCGGAACCCTATTACTAAGCCTCCGCTGTCCGTCCGTCCGTCCGTCTGTCTATCAGCGGTCTGTATCTCAAGAACCGTAACAGGTAGATAGTTGAAATTTTCACAGGTTGTGTATTTCTATTGCCGCTATGAAATCAAATAGGGAAAACTGGCCAAGTACGAGTCGGACTCGCGTGTAAAGGGTTCCGAACCAATTTTTTAATGCTATTTTAACACTACAAACTATTATCTACATTTTTACAACAAATAGTAAAAATTAAGGTTTGTGGTACGAAACTCTTCGAGTGCGTGTCCGACTCGCACTTGGCCAGTTTTTTTTCTCCTATAAGTAGAATCACGTTATAGTTGTCATAAAGTATACCTATATGTTATCAGAACTAATTAAAATATAAAAGTTTCAACTCTAGGATACCTAAGAGGAGGTTTTAAATCAGTTTGCAAGATTCGACCTAAATCATGAAATAAACTGACAAACATTGTTCACAAGTCAAATAAAAGCTTGTAAAACGCGACTATTGCTGTGGCACTGTAAAACATCGCAGAACCCACTTAAATCATATTGACTCTACAGAACCCGACAGCTGACTCCTCGATATTCAAACACTACAGTCGTATAGGCATTTAGTGTCAGACGCAATTTGATTCGGCTCGGTTCGGCTCGTGCCCGACTAATAACATCCCGCGTGTCGGCTAGATTTGCATTTTACAATAACTTGTATTTGAATATGAACGACATATGGTACTGTTGACTGGTGTATTTGAATAAGGGATGGTTGAGCATTTTAATGTTAGCATTTGAAGATGTTCTTTGAAAATTGTTTTGGTGAAATACATTGTCTTTTTGAATTCATCATTCAACGCTTAGTTGACACTTCGCGTGACTCAAGGGCTGGCTTTTACCTCAGACAGAGGATAAGCATTGCCATACAACGTGGCAATGCCGCCAGTCTTTTGGGCTCACTTCCAGTCGACAGCGATGCGGACGAATTTTTTGACGCCTTATTTTAGTTAGGTTTTTTTTTTTTTTATTTTAAGTGTATATATTTTGTTTTATTTTAAGTTTCTTTCTTGTTGTATTAGGGGTTTTAAAGATTGAAAATATATTCATCATTGACATTATGTGTGTTGTTTGGAGATTTACACGAGTTCTGCAAACTATTTGCGAAATACAAAAATGAATGCAATCGTTCGAATACATATAATATTATGCTTTCAATTTGATATTACAATCTTATTCATTGCGTGTTTTAAGTCGTCGTCGTAGTTTTGACAATACTAAGATGTATTTTTTTTTTTATCAAAATTAGTTGAATTTATTTATTTTATTTATTTATTCATTAGGATCGTCAACATTGCATACACCGTACTTAGAGCTAATAATCATTACAAAAAATATAATATTCTAGTGCTGCAACAATTACAGACAACCACAACATTACTATACACTATTGCAGGAAAGGTGTAAACTAAAGATTTTAAAAGGTTAAAAGTATAAGAGTGCAACGTAAAATATGATCACATTAAATAGTATAAATAACAATGTCTGATTGAATGTATTGCTAAGAAAATCAGCAGCTATTTATGTAAAACCAAACGACTCAACACACAGCGACCCATCAGTCTCCTGATTTCCGATGCTTCCCCTATCATCGTAACTCTCCCTGTAACATGGGGTCGTTGACGACAGGCTCGTTTGTGACGCATCATGGTGTCGTTAGCCGACATGGGGAGACACAAGACATTCCACCGTGATATGTCTATCTCCTTTGGTAATCTGTCCCCAACATCGATGGGGGTGATAAGAAATCCCCAGGGGAAGGCAATTTACTGGGGATTTTAGTGGGGTTTTTGTGTAGTTTCAATTTATTTAATGGATACCGATGTTTGACTGGTTAGGTGTGTGACATTAGTATTATTATTCGTTATCACAATCGCGTTCATTTTGACGATATAACAATCCTGATATATAAAATGTTTCCGTTAGTGACTCGAGTGATTGACAGACAATGCACAGCTGAAGCTCCTGGGCGTAGAAAGCTGAAATTTGGCATGTAGGTTCCTTGGGGAGTGCAGGGGAGCACTAAGAGAGGATTTCTTGAAATACCTACGGGAACGGGAATGCGCGTAAGAAGTCCTGGGCAAATGCTAATCATTTTATGAAATTAACGTATGTTACTTTGTATTGCAGCCATACAATTCAATGAAACGAATTATAGCAGTTGACTGCAGTATATAAGCCTCAGTTTCGCCCATGGCCCATACCTACATCAGTTATATATTACCTCATAAATCGAAAACCCTTAATCCAAGTTTTATCATGTGTCTTCTAGCTAACTCGAACCGTGCTTTTGAGAGAGCTAGTAAATTACCAGTACCTATCACTATTAACGAACCTAACGGATCAAGTCACATCATTAGATTCCTCCTCCAGGCAGAACTAAGAACATAAAACACTTAAGTGCGCCGTACATCTTGAGTGCGGAACCCGAGTGCGTGTAAACGTGGCGTTTTAAGTGACGGCCGCGCACTTAAGAGCTTAGCGGAGTGACGGTTTGGAAATACGCGTCTTAACCCGCTTGAGAAGGTAAGGCTGCGACCTGAGATGGGATGAGCGGCCGCGGGAATATGCATGATAAAAATATTTATTCTCTATACACTTTATCTAATAATATACAAAAATATAATACTAACGGTGAAAATAGAATCAAAATTGCTCGAAAAACAAACGAGATATAACTATTTTAAACAAATATATCTGCCCCTCTCGCGAAAACGCTGTTTTATATGGCAGCTGTATAGGCGTCATGGACTTTGACGTCAAAGTTCATATCAGACTTCTAATTTAATCTTTGAAGCTTTATAACTTCATCGCTGATGAAGGTATTTAAAAATAATTTTATGATTGTTTACTAGAGCTAGTACTTAATTTTGCAAATAAAAAAATCGCATGCTTGTACCCAAATCCGCGACCCTGAAACGCAAAAGGTATTTGGGGGAACACGGGTGGATTTTAGTCAGTAAGAGTCTGATACTCATCCCCGCTTCGCCCAGAGCGGGAAAACCCATTTGATGATTTCCCATACAAAAATGGGATCAGCGAGTAGTCGTTAAATAATAAAATTCTGAACGAAGTCGCTGGCTTTGATATGTATTTTTATAAAGTTCTTACTGTCACAAATGATTTAAAGATACTATTTAAATAACTATGAAAAAGTGTGTAAAATTCCAGCGTAATCGGGTCACAGGAAACGAGTGAAAAATCGATTCCAAAGTAGAATGTTACCTAAACGGTCGGGAACTTAATTAATTTAGCTAAAAATAGAAGTAATGACGCTTAAATACGTACCTAATAGCGCCCGTGATTCAGTAGGTCAACTTGGTTCAAGAAATATGGTCTGGTGGTTTTGTAAAATTACCATTTTGTAGATGGAAAAAAACCTTTTGCCATCGTTTAGAAACACTATCTCATAATTTTTTACAGGCTTATTAGCGACCCATCCGGACTTAGCACTGATGCTAATTATATTCACAAACCTTACTTGTTTATCGATCTTTTTATAGTGACAACCGTCTCAAAATCATTTTCATGGTTGAGAACACGACTTTATTTTATACTAGTGGACGTCACGCGGTTTAACCCGCGTAGTTCTCGTTCCCGTGGGAGCACGGGGATAATATGTAGCCTATGTTACTCCCTGATAATGTAGCTATCCAATGCTAAAAGAATTGTTCAAAGCGGTCCAGTAGTTTCGGAGCCTATTCAATTAAAACAAACAAATCTTTCTTCTTTATAATATTAGTGTAGATATTTGGAGATTCCGTACTGTATTTGTCGGATGCGGAATAGAAGATAAACCATGACCTCCATAGGACTTTTATCTCATTAGTACCTTCGTTCTTACTTGATAATTTTCGACATCCACGCGGGTGAATCCGCTGGTAAAACTTTAATTAAAAACAATAACTTTCTCTCCCCGCTCCGCTTGTCACCCTAACCTAGCCTTACACTTAAACAGTAACAGGTTAAATAGATGCGAATTCGGTATTAAAACGTATTTTATTGTTAAGTCTTTAACATTGCAGGATAACGCGATTAAGTGCGGTAGGGGGCGCCACAGGTACATTATTATATCTGACTGAGATCATTGCATTGGATCCTTTGTTTCCTTGCGTCTTATTTATGGTGAGGTTATATCCGTGTATTTTTGTCGAATATTGTGCTGTTCTTGACTTTAAAATTTTCTGAAAATAATATACTTAGGCCGGTAGGCACAATTTGTAAATGTTATATTATTTAGCTTCTAGATATATTACTGTGTGTAATCTATCTAGAAGTTTAAGATTTTGACTTTTTTTTTCTGAACTTATTTATTATTATGACTTCAAGTGAGTTTTAGATGGAAAATAGAGCTTGTATCTTGCCAGGTAGACCCAAATCTTTGTCTTTGTCATGCTGTTTTTCTGAATTACAAGTACCCAAACACGTAGGCAAAGTTGTATGTAAAAGACGCAACTTTGCCTAGAAGGATATCTCAATACATATTATGCTTATCGTTCTAGTATTTTTTTCCGTGTTTATGGGTCACCGTGCTTGTCACCACCCGTTTAATCTGTCTACCTATTACAGTTCTGAGATACAGTCTACTGACAGGCAAATGGGCGGACGGACGGACGGACAGCGGGGGCTTAGTAAAAAGGTTCCGTTGGTTACACTTCGGTTACGGAAACCTCAAAATTGTCCTTTCGTCAAATCTCGGTAGATACTTGAACAGTTGCAAAATCCACATTTATATCAAATATAGTTGTCAAAAAATAAAAGGCCCGTTTTGACAGCAGTATACAACATTGCTTTACTAGTAAGTATGAAAGAGACAAAAATAAATCTCTTTCGCACTTAGTGGTAAAGCAATCTTCTATCCCTCTCTACTCTGCTGTCAAATACATTCTTAGATTTTGGTGACTCTAATAATAATTTTGACATCTTTAAATTTGGCAGCCATGCCCTTCAAGAACAAGACAATATCATTTAAGAAACTACATACTTACTTAAGATTATGAACCTATCTTTACACCCTAGTGTGACAAAGGTCTGTAACGATAACGGACGTATATAAAACATAATTGTTCATTGTAAGGGATCTAGACAATGCATAATGATTGGAACGTGCCGGTGTGCACGTATCATAGATCTTCTAGATCGTAATATAGCTTATAATGGTGGACTATCATTGGGTGATAAGGTGGTTTCCTGTGGAATATGGTTTGTTATGTTTATTTATTTAGGTTAGCAGGTGGCAGATGGAAGAAATTAACGTCAGAGGAAATATAAAAAATAGGTCTAAAAGGAAAAACAATCAACCCGCATCGTAATATACAAAGTCCTTCCGTTACTGAATGAGGAATAGTTTTTTCTCCAGAGGCGCTTTCTGTGAACCAAGGTATCTGGAAACAGTGGTTTCTATGAAAAAGTTTACGGCAAGAAGTGCTATCTATGAACAGAGATTTCTGTCAACAGTGCTTCCTATGTACCGAGATGTCTACAAACAATGTTTTCTAACAACAAAGTTTTCGGCGAAACGTGCTGTCTAGGAATAGAGATTTCTATTAACTGTGCTTTCTGTATATAGTCATATCGTACAAGCGTATTTCTGTATTGGGTTCCACGCTGGGGACCGACAGGCAACGCACAGCCAAAACTGTAAGTCATAGTAAGCTGAAATTCGGCATGTAGTATTTTCCGAAATTCCTACGGGAATGGGAAAAATACGGGATATTTTTTTTACTATTTATAGGCACGCGTTGGACCACTATCTCACCTGATGGTAAGCGATGATGTGGACGAAGATGGAGCACGCTTGCCTAAAAGTAACCTATTCACTCTTGACTTAAAAACTCCCAGGTTGTAGGTATCAGGAAACACAGACTCTGGCAAGGAATCCCACTCCTTAGCTGTACGCATAATGGATGACATGTTCCCAAAACGTTTTGTGCGTTTGGGTGGGATGTCTACCATATACCGGTCGCGTATTGCCGAGCGTCTTGTGATCTAACAAGCACTTTAAAACAAAATGTTGTTTATCTCTTTTGTTCTCTCGCTACATTAGACGGAAAGACAAACACGTTATTTACGTTTTTAATTCCACTATCCGCAAATTTTACAACACTAGAGATCTTGCCAAATTGCAGCGCAAATCTTAATTCAATAATCATTACGAATAATTCGACCCTAAATCCATGGAAGCCCCAATCATCACATAATGTTACAACCAACCCCACGATAATCGTTACAACCTACCCTATCAAGTTAAACTATATAGATACGTACAGCATTTTAACGACTCCTTAAGACCCTTAGGGCTCTTGCAGACGACAGACATTTTCAGCGATTGAATCTGAGCCGACAGTGTTCGTTTTAGATTTGCATTTTTTTTTTCTGATTGTTGCAACAGCTATCTTTTAATAAGAAAGTAACAAAAATAATTTTTTGTTTGTTCCAAGCGTGACGTATATCACAAAAAAAAGAAACAAAATTATGTAGTCACTTATTATCGCTACATACAGGTTGGGAATTATGCGTCACATCAGTCAAAACGGCTATCGCTCAGCGTAATGCTGGGAAATCATTATTTCAGAAGAATCCTAAAATATTACTCCATTCGTCTACTATCTGATACAGGTAATTTTATGCAAGTGACCAAGACTGTCGTTTTCGTCACCCCTGTCGTATATTTACTTTAAGCACTTTTAGGGAGCTCATAACATCATATGGCCCGACACTTCATTACAGCCACTAAATTGCCATCAAAAGGCCTCAATTTCAGGCCGTTTTCCTGATGGCCTGGTGATCGTATGGCCTTATCTTGTGGGCCAGGCCTTTGTAGGCCGCGCGCATAAATTTGAAAAGTGATCGATTGAGGGCAGTCGAGCGTTTTTGTTACGTCGAGGGTAGATAGAAGTTTATTTAGTGTCATAAATCGGTAAAGAATGCGTATGATTGATCTTGGGAAGTGATTAGATTGAGATCAGCACTCCATAGAAACAATAAATTATTTAATGAACACGTTATGTGTTTGGATTATAGGTATCGAAATATCAATCGCAATCTTCACTAGGATGAAGATACTTAAAACGAAATCCTACACTGAATTTTAAGTGTATGTATAAGCTGTTTACGGGGCCAAAGGCGGTAACGTAGGTAGTTACTTTTCTAAAGATTTATTTTACTTTATTTGAGATGGGTTGAAGTTTAGGGTGAAGCATAAGTATTTAAAAAATATTTTATTGTTTTATCGACATAAGATGTCGATATACATCACATCTGCAAACCTCTAGTAAAATTGCAAAATCTGTCCCTAACTTTACTTTTATTTATATTTAATTGGATGTTAATCTGGAAATAATTTCATTTCATTTTTTTCATTTTTTACTATCTATCAAACTACTGCAATAAACAGATCATACTTCACTATCCTCAATCCCACTTTATTGCCAGGATAAACAACACTAGGGTAGTGTTACCCAACCATATCCTGGCTTTAAAATAGAAGACGGTGTTCCTAACATTTACGCCTAGAAATAAATCTAGTTTCAGACATCCTTCACTATCTGGAACTGGTCATAAATCAAGGCCTGAGCCTCAGACACAAATCCTCTTGAGGACAAATTAAAATGAATACGTTTTTTGCATCTTTGATGTATGGTACAAGTTTATGTCAGTTGTTGGACAAGATGATTTGCTGTCAGATTAAAAGTGAATTATTACTGTGGTAAAAACATTGATATATAAAAAACCCAAGATGCACAGTCTTGAACAAATGCAACACTCGAAACTGTCGTCAAAAACTGACATGTATCAAGTGTCATGTGTGAGTTGTGTGTAGTTATACTATAAATTTTTTTTTTGCAAATTCAACCTTACACGGATCGCTTAAAGTTGTTTTTACAAAGCAATGCAGTATGGCCAGCGATGCGAGACTGTTTGAAACTAGCGCACAATTTTAAATTGTGCGCTTGTTTTATGCGGACGTTTTTGAGATGCTGAGTGGGTTTTTATATATCAATGGGTAAAAATAATAACTTCTAGTGATATTTATTTATTTATTTAACAATTTATGTACACACATTACATAGAAAGATAAAAAGAAGGAAGGTGATTTTGAAATACTTTCTTAACAACTCATTTTTACACCAATTTATACACACTTTTGTCACTTATTTAATACCAATGTGTATACACAAATTGGAATATCGAAATATTTACTGCTGTAAGGATGTTCACATAATCGTGGTCAATATCAAAACCTTTAAAAGTCCTCGTTATTACCAGTTGATTGTTCTAAAAAAGCACTATCAAACACTATAATATCGTAGAATTATTAAACTTCTAAGGAATTTGGCGTAAGGAACATAGGACCCCTCTCTGTGTGGAGCAGAAGTCTCAGATTTTTACTGACCAAAACCCATCCGTGTTTCTCCTGATGCCCTTTGCGTTCAAAAGCCGCGAATGAAAGAAAAAGAAAAAAAGAATAAAATTTATTTAGCACATTCATGAAACACGCACGGAACATAGGAATAAAACATAAAAAGGTATGCCAAAAACTAGTGTGTGTCTCCATTTCAGCGATAAGTCAGATTGACTAATGATGCCTCGCGCGGTGACTCTTTCAAACAAATTCCGTAACCCTGGCAGATCTCTTACAACTTGCACCGCACCCGACGTATTACTTGGTCCGCTCTGCGTTAACAATACAACACGAAATGAAAATATCCGTACCGCAGCGCCGCCATTCTAAATAATATCGTTGCATTTAATACGCAGTGCTCTTTACAATGCGCTCTATATAATAGGGAGGCAGGAAAGAAATAGAAGGTACTACGTACTTGTTGGTTAGTGGGATGGAGACTTGTATTAAGTACTAGCTGACCCGCTGAACTTCGTCTGCGTCATAAAATGTAATTATTTACGACATCACATTAGATACCTCAAAAATAACAGTATTTCTCCACTATTTAATGGATGTTATTATACACATAAACCTTCCTCTTCAATCACTCTATCTATTAAAAAAAAACCGCATCAAAATCCGTTGCGTAGCTTTAAAGATTTAAGCATTCATAGGAATATAGACACTGAGAAAGCGACTTTGTTTTATACTATGTAGTGAAGATGGAGCTATAGAGCTCCTGGAGAAATAATAACAGTCGCACGGCTCGATCTTCAAGGTTAAGCAACGCTTGCCGAGGTCGGCTTATGGATGGGTAGCCATCTTAATAAACCGAAGATCTTCGTACTTTGGAAAACACGTAAAGCCGTCGGTTCCGGCTGTCATTTGTAGATCTTTGGCAGTCGTTACGGATTGTCAGAAGCCAGAAAATTTGATACCAGTTTTGCTAAGAAGTACCGTGTTACCCAGTTAATGGGTTGTGGAGGTCTGGTAGGCAGCCGCTCCACGTAAAATACTGGTATTCAGCTGAATCCGGTTTGACTGGAAGCCGACCCCAATATATTCGTAGTTAAGAAAAGGCCCTACGAATATGATGATGATGATATGTATCTGCAAGCTGCATCCTAATCCTAATACAGAAATGTAGTGTTTGTTTTATTTAAGAAACTGCCTCCGTGGTCGAGTGGTTTAGGCGTTTGCCTTGTGACCCGGTGGTCGTGAGTTCAATTTCCACGGGAAGCGAACTTTGTAAAGTTGTTTCCAATTTGGCTTAAGACATTGCAGGCTTGAATTACCTGATTGTCTGATAAAAAGATGATTCCGTGCTTCGGAAGGCACGTATAAGCCGGTGGTCCCGGCCGCCAAATGACGGTCGTCAAATAAACCATGTCAGAGGCCATTGAAGCGGTTTAGAAACTCTGACACTAGGGTGTGTTGGGTCGTAAGACCTTACTGCCCACATGATAACAAGAAGATTTAAGAAACTTGATGAAAATTCCCTCTGATAAATCCAAACCACTGAGCCTCTTAAGCTTATTAGTTTAAAATAGTACAACTGACGACCAAGAACCCGCATTAAAAGTTTACGTCTCCAGAACCAAAGGATTCGTTTGTCTTTCTGCAGATTTTGACATAGAAGGGATTGTTCAAACTTCTGCAGGAATAGCTTTGCCTAACTTTATTAAAATCGATCCGGAGGATAAACTTTGTAGATGCCACAGAACTGGAGCTCTGGAGCATTTGGAGGAAATATTATAAGTAATACTTGGTGGTTTAGTTTAATAAACTTGTTTCCAGTTTGGCTAGGACATTGCAGGCTTGAATCACCTGATTGTCTGATTCCGTGCTTCGGAATAAGCCGGTGGTCCCGGCCGGGCAGATGGAGGTCGTCAAATAAACCATGTCAGAGGCCCTTGAGGTGGTTTAGAAACTCTGACACTAGGGTGTGTGGGGTCGTTAGACCTTACTGCCCACACGATAAGAAGAAGTTTAATTAATAAATGAAACGTTTCCTACTTTGCGAATTGGTGTTACCTTTCTTAAGTACAACATGGCTACCCCGTCGTTGACTACTCTGTTGGTCTTATGGTTGAATTGCGACTTCCAAAGTGGGTTTAAGGACTTCACAGTGGCAAATCAGAGTTTAAAAGTTGGTGTGATCTACTCGTGGCTCGTAAAGCCAATTATTATTAAGCTATTGATTATATGCCTGATTTTTCTCTGTTTTTTTTTTCGGGTTGGCTTGCTAGCCCCATCGGACTATGAAGAGTCTAGGGACAGGTGCACCTGTACTTGCGTTTGCGCCCGTTTACAATCCTAATATATTAAATTCTTCAGTTACTGACTGATTGAGTGACTGACAGACAACGCACACCCGAAACAATTGGTCGTAGAAAGCTGAAATTTGGCATGTGGGTTCCTTGAGGAGTGTAGAGGAGCACTAAGAGAGGATTTCCCGAGATTCCTACGGGAACGGGAAAAAACCTGATACGTGCGTACGAAGTCGCGGACAAAAGCTAGTTGATTATATTTTGCAAGACCGTCTTTCCTTTTTTTTTTAAATGTGAAATCATTAGGTGACTCCTTCCGCTCTGGATGTCAGACTCTTACTGACGAAAAACCCATCCGTGTTCCTCCTAATACCCTTTGCGTTCCAGGGCCGCGGTGACTCTTTCCAACGAATTCCGCAACCCTGGAGACCTTCTTTCCTACTTACCTTTCTACGCCGGTTCCCCTACTCGTCAGGACCGCGCAGTCGCGTGTGACCCAACAGTTACTGTGTATGAGCATGCGACTGAGTTGTCGCAACTGTTCTACTTGTGTTTAGCAATTATGTGCCGGCGTACCACTGGTGGATATACTAACTAATCAGGTATAGCTTTCTGTTTCAGAAATAGGTTGAGAAAACGTAAAAAAAAATAAACTGACAAGATTCGGACACAAATGTGTCCGAATCAGACTTATTCTCAGTTCTTTTTTGTCTTGGTTTCGTATCATAAATCTAAAAAAAAAACACTTTTCTTGTAATGCCTCGTTAATTACCTATATTATTTGTTCCAATATCGTATCAGCATTTGATCCTTGGCCCACCTTTTCGCCCTTGACAGCTGAATGATTGACTTTTTTTACCTTTTCCGGAAAAACAAGCGTACTTTTATTAAAATCTAGTTGACTTATTGATGACTAGTGGACGTCACGCGGTTTCACCCGCGTATGTCCCGTTCCCGTGGAAGTACGGGGATAATATATAGCCTATGTTACTCCCTGATAATGTAGCTATCCAATGCTAAAAGAATTTTTGAAATCGGTCCAGTAGTTTCGGAGCCTATTCAATTCAAACAAACAAACAAATCTTTCCTCTTTATAATATTAGTGTAGATATATAGCCTATAGCCTTCCCCGATAAATGAGATATGTAACACTGAAATAATTTTTCAAATCGGACCATTAGTTCCTGAGATTAGCGCGTTCAAGCAAACAAACAAACTCTTCAGCTTTATATTATCAACTACTACTATTTCCCGCGACTTCGTACGCGCATATACCGTTTTTCCCGTTTCCTACGGGAAACGGGAAAAACGGTATATGCGCGTACGAAGTCTATTGCGAACAAAAAGAATTTTCTAAATATGACTGGTAGTTCCAGAGATTAGCGCGACAAACAAACGATCATGCACATCAATCCTTTTTTAAAGGATGGGAAATCTTCAAATGACTCCTCCCGCTCTGGGCGGAGCAGAAGGGTGTCAGACTCTTAATGACTAAAACCCATCCGTGTTCCTCCTAATGCCCTTTGCATTTCAGGGCCGCGGTGACTCTTTCGAATAAATTCCGCAACATGCATTTCAATCCTGATTACGGAAAAACTGGCCAAGTGCGAGTCGGACTCGCGTGCAAAGGGTTCCGAACGAATTATTTTTTTTTACATGTTATTTTAACACTACAGACTTCTAATAGGTTTTCCTGTAATCTTTAGGTAAAAATCTAGTATGTCCATTTTTTTTCAAAATTTTAGGCTCAGTAGTTCCGGTGATAAGGGGGGGGGAATGGTCGTTTTTCGTCTAACTTCTTGAATAACTTCAAAACGATTTATTTTAAAATTATGAAAAAAATATAATTAAAACCCTCACAGTAAGCCCTTTCATTTGGTATGTCACACAATACTGTTCAAAAAACATTTTTTGTTAATTTTCTAGTTTGACCCCCAAAAGTGACCACCATACTAAAAATTTAATAATTCACGTAACGTGTCCGTATTTGGGTCATAGAAGTCCATATGTGTACCAAATTTCAACAGAATCGGGCCAGTGAATCCGGAGAAAACTAGCTGTGACAGACAGACACACGAGTGATCCTATAAGGGTTCCTTTTTTTTCGGAACCCTAAAAGGTAAAGGTAGATTCTCGTTCATTCCGTAGCTCCCACTGGAGCCAATACCCAACACCAGTAGTAACTTCTCCGCAATAATTTTGCGAAACAACCGCGTACTCGAACCACGTAATTCATTCAACCTTGCTCGTTTTTCAGTCGAGCAATAACTGTAACAGTCGATCTTTCGTTTGCGACACGGAAATTGGATAAACTGATCGATCTGGCTTTGTAGTTCTGATGGAGGTACCTAATTGGAGGAACATTTGAGGTAATTGTTGTGGTTTCGCTGGGTCATGTTATTTTGGGCCTATGAAAACAAGCTCGAAGAGATTAAAAATTGGTCGTTCGTAAAATTCCATGATCATACTGACTTTGCAGTTGTAAAGCTACTCCATCCGAGTAGAATCGGCGGTCAGGGCTCAAGAGAGAGGAACTTCCTAGCAATGCGAGCCGTGTCCAGAATTACCGCTTTCTGAATCAAGTCCTTGATCCAGCTGCCTAACGAGAGCCTAAGGTGTTAGTCAAGGCTCGTGGCTATTGAGCCGTTGGCCTGACACGACTATCGGTACAATGATTGCCGAGTTCACAGTGTAAAATATTACCATTATCAATATATGTAAAACTAGCTGACCCTCGCAACTTCGTCTGCGTCACAAAGTTCATTACTGCTCCGCTCCTATTGGTCTTAGCGTGATGATATAGCTTTCCTCGATAAATGGGCTATCTAACACTGAAAGAATTTTTCAAATCGTACCAGTAGTTCCAGAGATTAGCGCGTTCAAGCAAACAAACAAACTCTTCAGCTTTATTTATTAGTAAGTATAGATTCTTTCTGTACTGACTGATTGAGCGAGTGACTGACAGACAACGCACAGCCGAAACTACTGGTCGTAGAAAGCTGAAATTTGGCTTGTGGCTTCTAAAAGAACACTAAGAGAGAGAAAAAAAACTGGCCAAGTGCGAGTCGGACTCGCGTGCAAAGGGTTCCGAACGATTTTTTTTTTTTTAATGTTCTTTTAACACTATAGACTTCTTATAAGTTTTCCTGTAATTTATAGGTAAAGATCTATTCTCTATATTTTTTTTAATTTTAGGCTCAGTAGTTTCGGAGATATGGGGGGAATGGTAATTTTTCGTGTAATTTCTTGAATAACTTCAAAACCATTTATTTTAAAATTATAAAAAATATAACTAAAGCCCTCACAGTAAGCCCTTTCATTTGATATGTCACACGATATTGCTCAAAAAACTTTTTTTTTTTTAACTTTCTAGTTTGACCCCCAAAAGTGATCCCCATACTAAAAATTTAGTAATTTACGTAAAGCGTCCTTATTTGGGTCACAGAAGTCCATATGTGTACCAAATTTCAACAGAATGGGTCCAGTGGATCCGGAGAAAACTGTCTGTGACAGACGGACAGATGACACCCGAGTGATCCTTTAAGGGTTCCATTTTTTGTTCGGAACCCTAAAAATCTGGTCTAAGCTCGGTTTTATATACGAATGTCCCTCAAATGTAAATCCATTAATGTAATACTCATTATTATAAAACAATATGAAGTGACATACTTGTTGGACCGCCATAATCCCGGGCTGTCGTCCCCAAGTGAATGCATTAAACATCCCCTGGATTTGCTCGCACAGGGATTAAGAGGATGAGTCTAAGTAATTGCACTGTTTTTTTATTTAAATACAATGGTATTTTAATGGCTCAGGTTTTGTTCTTGATGATATAATGAAAGCGATTTGCTTATGACTGCGGTCTCATGTATTTTTGTGTGTGGAAGAGGCAAATATAAGGGTTTTTTTTAAGGACTGTTATAAAATAATGGCTCCTAAAATAGTCATCATCACCGTTCTGTGCTATAGGGTGACTATAGTAGATGACAAAAAGGTAGACCAGCTTCTGATATACCTTTTTTGTGGATGGTATATCATCAAATGGTTCCTCCCGCTCTGGGGGGCTACTCTCTAACGTAATCCGTAGTTTCGGGCTTAGTTGCGGGCGGGCGTATTTTACTCCGTATCACCTACAGACTTACGATTAGTCCCGAACCCGAACTGAGAATGAATGACAACACGATTTCACAGTAACCGTCAAATCGTGTTATCATTAGTTCTCAGTGGTTAGGTGATACGGAGTAGAAAATGCCCGCCCGAAACTACGGATTTCGTTAGAGAGTAGCCCCCGTAAACAGAGCGGTACGTCTACCATGACTATTATTTATCTACACTCGCTAGCGAGTGTAGTTAAAAAAATGTATGAAAACTTAAAAAAAAAACAAATTTCTAAGTTATTTGTTTAAGTTGTCAACTAACAAGCAAGCAAGTTGCAAGTAAAACTTTAGTTAACAACTAAAAAAATTAATAAAAAACTTGTTTTTTTTTTTAAATTTTCATACATTTTTTTAACTACAGTCGCTAGCGAGTATAGATTGATAAAACTCATGGTAGACGTACGGAAGAGAGTATCAGACTCTAAGGGTGCCTGCCCATTTCAGCGAAGCGAGGCAGCGGAGCGGAGAAGCGGAGGAATATTAAAAGCACCCTTAGGGTGTTTTTCGCGGTTATTTTGACCAAATTCCGCATCTCTGGCAGGATAATCTGTTAACTACCAATCAATATTGTTCCTTCACCTAATTTATTGTACTTAATAAGCAAGTATATGTTTAAGTTTTCTATCACATGGGACTTGAACATTGTTGGCGAAATGTGGATGTTACTGTAGGTACCTATGCTTCTGCCTAATATAACATGACGCTAAGCGCATTAAAATAACCTCATATTAACACTTCTAGGATGTAATCTAATCTCGTGCCGAGGATAGGAGAACAAACTCCAATCTAACATTAATTACTATTCCCCAAGTTTAATTCTTAGTTAAAGAATCGAGAAAGTGACGCAAATAACTCAGTATTGTTTCTGCCCTTAACTTCATTATAGAAGAACAATTATGTGAAAGTTTGTCTATGGCACGTGCCTCGTTTAGACGCACTCGTCAATTGTACTCGACTGGCTTGTTTCATGGTACAGTACACTTGGATGCGGGAAAAGTGCCTATTGTTCGTAAAAGCAGCGACAGTACAATGGTAAAATAGTCATAGATCAATTCGTTATTTCTTTTTGTGATTGAGCGTGAGTTTGTGGTATAAATCGATTGGATTTCGCGACGTATATGTCTGTTTTATACGACTTTAAGCTTAAAGTTAAAAAACTATTATAAACAATCAAGATTCATCCAACCTGTCTAAATTAGTCGAATCTGTTTTGTAACTACACTACATTTCCTATTCCTATGTTTAATGCATGCCGTGGCAGCCTGTAATTAAGGCTACACTATAAAATGTACAAATATGCGTACTTTAACATGTATTCTGGTGTATGCTTTGTTGGTTTGGTATGCGGAACAGAGAGTAAAGTCCCGCAAACCCCATTGAAAAGGGAGGATTCTCCGACCAGGATGTTGTGCCTGGCGGGCTACTGCGCAATAGTTGATATTCGGGTTGATATATATGTTCAAATCGCACGGTAAACTCTGCTTGCGCGATGCAGGATTCTGACGTAGTAGTTCGCTGCTAGTTGGACAGATGACGTTGCGGTTCTTTTTGTTGCGATGTAGATTTACGCCGTTGGTTTTTCTTGTGGCGGCATTGATGCCGCTACAATACATCTTAATATATGAAATTCTTCTGTTACTGAGTGATTGACAGATAACGCACAACCGAAAATACTGGTCGTAGAAACCTAAAATTTGGCATGTAGCTTCCTTGGGGAGTGTAGAGGAGCACTAAGAGAGGATTTCCCGAAATTCCTAGGGGGACGGGAATAAACGAGATATGCGCGTACGACGTCGCGGGCAAATGCTAGTGAATCTTTAAATGACTTGAATACAATGGATTCAAAAGAAACACTTGAAGGTATTTCAACAAAACAGATGAAGAACTGTCTGGATCCAATTCTTCTAATACTCATTTGTAGTTTTTATCTTCACTAAGTAATAATTTAGGTAACTTTTTTGATCTCAAAATGATTTATGCAATCAAACGTTATTAACCCTACATTATAATTAAGAGCTAGAATCAAAACGTTTCAAGCAACCTATTATTCTCATGATGTAATCCATTGAAATACCAGAGATAAACAGTTTTTTGTACTGAAACAAAAACAAAACTGGTTTGAATGCAATGACGTGACCCGATGACTCGCAAAACCAGTTGCAGCTAGCGTGTTTACTTATTCAACATTTCGGTCATTTAGGTTGAATAATCATTAGAAAATAATATTTACTTTGCACGAACAAAACGCATAATATACATACATATGACATAGATTGAATACTAAAGCCAATCGCATGCCATTGATTCTAATCTTACTCATCCGCTATCAACAGCCATTCTGCAAAGTTCGTCATTTCTCCTAACTTGTGTTTTATTGCAGTACTATTTGGTTACAAACTTCACTGTGAAAGCCTAGCTGAAGCGAGCTGTCATTCCATACGGTGCTAGAAGGAAGGTGATGTGCGACAGATGAGATTTTTACAGAATCGACCGTCTAGTAACCTATTGCACTCCCCAGAGCAAATTGATGGCCGACCTTCAAAATTTGGACAAGCTCTTAAAGACAAGTCTCCACTTAAGAACACGTATACTTACCCTAACAATAATGGGCTCTACGACCAATATGGCTGGCACCTTACCTAACAGTTTACTTTTTTCCGTGTGACTAAAGGAAGCATAGGTCTAAGTAAACCTTCCCTTTACCGTACCGAGAGCCATTAGTAGAACAAATACAAAATGGCCGCCGCCTAGCTTACTTTAGATTATCTTTTGTATGATTCGATTTTAATCACGTTAGCTACGTTGATATATTCTGACCACTGTTGAAATTAATCTTAAGTAATATTATCTGAGATCTAGATTTTGAATATAATAATTACGAACGCTTTGATGCACCTAAACGTATTTATAAGGTCAAGGCCTGGGTTCAAAGTCAAAACTTTGTATTCGTAATATTGTCTACGTTACAATATAAATCCACAAAATTCATAGATGTAACTAACTACATTCTAAATACATTACAGCAATAAAATAAATAGTTAACGTATTTTTAGTGGATTTAAGGGTACGGAAATGCCTGAACTCCAAGCTAGCATGAATCAGACATATATGGAAACCATATTTTATCAGTTAAATCGCTTAATAATACTTTACCAAACTTATATATTTTCCCGTAGAACGAAGTAATAGAGTAAATTAACAAACATTGACACAGTTCATTTCTAAGTAAACACAGTAAATAACGTTTAATGACTCATTAAAAATCACAGAATCTTTTTACGACACATAAAATCAGAGAACCAATGAACACAATGGTAGAAAACAAGCCTTTTAACGTTTCCCGTGACGTCACTATTCCGCCTCTGACCTCATTCTAATTAAGAACATAAGGATGCAATAGATGTAGGACCACTTTTCTTGCCATCATAGAGTGTTACTAATGATAAGTGTCTATACCGAAGGTCTGCGGAGAACCTCAGAAGGGGTATAACCACTCAGGATCCATAAATTCCTTTCGGGACAAAATCGCGTGCGCGATCACTCGAGTGTCGACTTGTCCCGAAAGGGACTTACGGATTCTGACGGTTGGGGCGTTTTGTCCTGAAAGAGACACGGATGTTGAGTGCTATCCTACTCATCATCTGCCTAGCCTTTTCCCAACTACATTGGGGTCGGCTTCCAGTCAAGCCGAATTTAGCTGAATACCAGTATTTTACGTGGAGCGGCTGCCTACCAGACCTCCACAACCCATTAACTGGGTAACACGGTACTTCATGGCAAGACTGGAGTCAGATTTACTGGCTTCTGACAATCCGTAACGACTGCCAAAGATCTACAAATGACAGCCGGGACCAACGGCTTAACGTGCTTTCCGAAGCACGGAGGAAACTCGGTATGTTAAGATGGTCACCCATCCACAGACCAACCTTGGCAAGCGTTGCTTAACCTTGAAGATCGACCCGTGCGGCTGTTATTATCCTATCAATATTATAAATGCGAACGTTTGTGACGATGGTTGGATGGATGTTTATTACTCTTTCACGTTAGAACCCCTTTTTTATGAATGGGAAATAATCAAATGACTCCTCCCGCTCTGGGTAAAGCAGAAGGGAGTTTCAGACTCTTACTGACTAAAACCCATCAGTGTTCCTCCTAATGCCTTTGTGTTCCAGGGCCGCGGTGACTCTCTCGAACAGAATCCGCAACCCCTGAAAGGATCTTCTTGATGAAAGGCACAGAGGTAGATTATCGTCTGAAATAACGCATAGAATATTTATTTTCCGGCATTCATGCAGGCGGAGCCGTGGGCGACAGCTAGCATATCTAATATGTAAATCATAAAACAAAATTATACCAAAACCCCGCATTAAATTCACCAAAACACGTCCATTTTGTCTGCCATAAATTAATTTATTATAAGCACACCGAAATTAGCCTAAACAACTTTTAATGACGACCAAATCAATACATTTTCATCGAGCTCCTTCCCTTACAGTTCAAAAGAGTTTTTCCTCAAAGTAATAAGGCTCCGCTGTGCCTGTGACGTCACGGCTCGTGAAAGACCAGCGGACATAATATTACGTGACGAGTCGCAATTAGTCAATGATGGACTTGATATTAAAGGAGGCGGCAGAAGTTCCAGCGAGAAGTGCGATCTCATAAGGAACGCCAAAATACGTCACTGAGACTCGCAAAATACGGTAAGCGATTATTTGGGTGGAAATATAATTTATAATTTTTTTTTTTTTTTTTATTTGTGATGGATTTGCTCTTGACTCTAGTCTAGGTCAGAGATGACAGAGACAAAGTCTATGATGGAGCGAGCTCGAGTACAAAGCCCAAACCGCTGCCAAAAAGCTGGGCATCCTAAATAGGGTGAAGCGATACTTCAAGCCTGGACAGCTTTTAACTCTATATAAAGCGCAAGTCCGATCCTGCATGGAGTATTGTAGCCACCTTTGGGATGGCTCAGCTAAGTATCAGCTTGCCGCGCTTGACTCGGTAGAACGCAGAGCTAAGAGGCTCATCGGTGACGAAAAACTGGTGGATACCAAGCTACACAGCTTGGCTCATCGCCGTAAGGTTGCCTGCTTGTCGGTCGTCTACAGATTGTACTTCGGTGAGTGTGCCCAAGAACTCCACGACCTCATTCCACTGGCCCCCTTCTACCATCAGACATCCAGACGCACTGCATCTTACCATCCCTACCTTGTTGCTATTCCACCAATTCGCACTAAGCGTTTCCAAACGTCTTTTATAATGCGCACAGCAAAGGAGTGGAACTCTCTGCCTGCGTCTGTGTTTCCAAACGCATACAACCCTAATCTCTTCAAAGTTAGAGTGAACAGGCTCCTTCTGGGTAAGCTCGCTCCATTGTAGACTTTATTACGTAGACGTTATTTACTTATTTGGAAATAAGTAAATAACTTTATATTTAAGCAGACATCGTGTTAAGATACAATAGCTCGTTCAAATCAAATCAAATCTTCTTATTCTTATCGTGCGGGCAGTAAGGTCTAACGACCCCACATATCCTAGTGTCAGAGTTTCTAAACCGCCTCAAGGGCCTCTGACATGGTTTATTTGACGACCGCCATTTGGCGGCCGGGACCACCGGCTTATTCGTGCCTTCCGAAGCACGGAATCATATTTCTATCAGACAATCAGGTGATTCAAGCTTGCAATGTCCTAGCCAAACTGAAAACAACTTCACAAATTATGCTTCCCGTGGGAATCGAACCCACGACCACCGGGTTACAAGGCAAACGCCTAAACCACTCGACCACGGAGGCAGATTAAATCAAATCGAATCAAATCTGATCTTATAGTAAACAATCGACGATTCCAGGTTGCCTGGAAGAGATCGACGAATGCGATAAGGCCGCCAATTGTATATTTTTTACTTTAAGGTTTCTTTAATGTATTTTAATGTTGGTGTACAATAAGGTATATATAAATACTAGCTGACCCGCGCAACTTCGTCTGTGTCACTATTTTCATTACTGCTCCGTTCCTATTGGCCTTAGCGTGATGATTTATAGCCTATAGCCTTCCTCGATAAGTAGGCTATCTAACACTGAAAGAATTTTTCAAATCGGACCAGAAGTTCTTGAGATTAGCGCGTTCAAGCAAACAAACAAACAAACAAACTCTTCAGCTTTATATATTATATTGTAGATTGTAGATTATAAATAAATAAATCGACTCGTTCAATAATGTTTAAATCCAGCAATTCGGAACTTTTCATGCCTGCCTGTAATCCTGTATGCTCTTAAATTGGGATTTAGCAAACAACTAACAAAACGTACATCAAATATGATATTACTGCAATTTTAAGGCAGAATTATTGTGGCGTGAAAGCCATACGTGAACTTTCTCCGAAGGATTAAATTCGCATTACGATTTTACAATACTTAAGTTGTCTACTGAGCGATACATTCGGAGTGGCTCATCTGTACTTTATAGAAGTCTAATTATGGGAAGCTATTTCAGCAGACTTTGGTTAAGAGCCCTAAGCACACGGCGTGATTTTAACGCGCCGATGTAGATGACCAACAAAAAGCAGTAACTGTCTAAGTGAAGCGCGTTAGCGTGCATCATATGCGCGTAGTTGGCGCCTTAAAAAAAGCCTTGAACCTTGTGCCTTAAGGCCCTTAGTGAAAACAGACACCCGAGTGATCCTACACGGGTTCCGCTTCTAACGGATGTTGGAAACCCTAAAAATCGAAAGTCGCACCACATAACACATTCGTCTAATTTCTTGAATAACTTTAAAACCGTTTGTTTTAAGATTATAAAAAATATATATTGAAAACCCTTACAGTAAGCCCTTTCATTTGATATGTCACACAAAATTGAAAAAAAGTCAAAAAAACTTTTTTTTATTCTATAGTTTGACCCCCAAAACTGAACCCCACATTAAAAAATAATAATTTACGTAACGCGTCCGTGTTTGGGTCACAGAAGTCCATATGTGTACCAAATTTCAACAGAATTGGTTCAGTGGATCCGCAGAAAACTGGCTGTGACAGACGGACAGACAGACAGACAGACACGCGAGTGATCCTATAAGGGTTCCGTTTTTTATTCGGAACCCTAAAAATTTAATCTTCATTTCGCCAGTGAACCTTTTGCGTCATTCCCTCATGATGTCATCTCTGTGACTCAACGCATTTAGGTTAACGAGATAGATGCACATCTTTCAGTCAGCCTCCATTCTCTTGCTTTGGACAGTACGAGGAATGTGTGTCATCTTTGGATGCATGTCTGTGCACTCATTTGGAAATCAAATCTGTATATTTTGAAACTTTAGCACAAAAACTATGCCAGTAAAGAGAGTACTGTTGATTATGAAATCAATAAAAATAAGGATAGAAACACCTGTGCAAAATGAATTCATGATCTATCTATATACTGAAGAGTTTGTTTGAACGCCAGTCAGTTTCGGAAAATTATCTTCTAATATATAAAAATAACATGTCACGGTGTTTGTTACCGAACTCCTCCGAAACGGCTCGACCGATTTTCATGAATTTTTGTGAGTATATTCGGTAGGTATGAGAATAGGTGGTAGGGTATTTTTTTTTGGTATGGCGAAACAATGTTTGCCGAGTCAGCTAGTTTTTGTATATTTTCATACATGATAGCCACATGCATGAGTAAGGCTTAGGAGACACGGGAACGTAAAAAAAACGAGATATGCGCGTACAATGTACATACTTTATACATACACAACATATTTCATACTTCTACATACTTTGGGCTCAAATGTTACTTTTTCGAAGAAGAAAACCGTTTTTTTTACTTGATATGGCATTCTTGACTCTAGTCTAGGTCAGATGTGACAGAGATAAAGTCAACGATGGTTTGAGCTTACTCATAAGAAGTCTGTTCACTCTAACTTTGAAGAGATTAGGGTTGAATTCGTTACATTAAGAGGAAATGCTGGCGGCGAGACTTTGTATGTAAAAAGTCATAATCGAAGGTTTGGATCTCGACTGTTTTCTCCACCAATATTGGACCGATATACATTGATATATAAAAAACCCAAGATACACACTCAGCATCTCAAAAACGTCCGCAAAAAATAAGCGCAATATGTATAATTATGCGCAAGTTTGAAACAATATTGCACTGCTTTGTAAAAACAACTTTAAGCGGTCCGTGTAAGGTTGAATTTGCAAAAAAAAATGCGCATCACTCGCCATACTGAACTGCTTTGTAAAAACAACTTTAAGCGATCCGTGTAAGATTGAATTTGCAAAAAAAAAATGTTTATAGTATAACTACACACAACTCCCACATGACACTTGATACATGTCAGTTTTTGACGACAGTTTCGAGTGTTGCATTTGTTCGAGACTGTGCATCTTGGGTTTTTTTATATATCAATGCCGATATAAGAGATATTTCACAAACTGTATAAGAAGGATATATACTGTGTCTTTATGTTCTCTTTTGTTGATTAATATTTGCCAAATTTGTACACTAGGGCTCTGTTGACAGCGATTTATCGGACAATTTAAGCATTTTGTGAGAGTTCTAGTGCTTATACGGTTAATAAATCATCAAAAAGGAAAACATAGGGACACAGTATATATCCTTCTTATTCAGTTTGTGAAATATGTCTTCAATCGGTCCAATATTGGAGGAGAAAACAGTCGAGAGCCAAACCTCGAATTATGACTTTTCACAGACAAAGTCTCGCCGCCAGCATGTCCTCTTAAAAGTCAACTATTTGCACCTTATTCTTTCTCGAGACTGTTTGTCTGGCAAGCAGACATCGAACAACTTAATAATACAAATAAATATTACACTTAGTTACATACACCAAAGGAAACGTCTTGTTAAGATAACGTAATGAGTAAATAATTAGTAGGTGACGGACATCGCTGTCTGCTACCTCGGAAACATTAAGGGTAATTACCTCCTATGCATATTTAAGGGTTTCTTAACCGACCTTGTACACAAGTTTGTGTTTAAATTACTTATTAGGGTAACCCTTTCTGCTTACTTTGGTAATGTAGATAAATAATGTTAATATTTAACGTTTTATAAGACTATTCTGTGTTTTATAAATGATATTTATTTTGCAAATAGGTTACTAGTAACTCTTTTACACGTCAATTTTTTTGTCATATTAATCTAGATGTGGCCGGTGTTTCCTAGCTGACTACCCTGAGAAGAAACACCGAAACAAACTCAGAGGTCATAGTCTCTTTTGAAGTCCATACAATCGCCAATAACATATGAAAACCATGTAGGTTAACGTATGAGGTGGCCTTTTGAGGAAAGCACCACGCAGGTTTGAGTCGGCTTGTCCAGACAGTGCAAGCATTTGTCAGTTATCGTGCAGCTCAACTCAGAACTTTGAGGAGCTCAACTAAGCTTATGAAAATTAATAACGTTAGTTTTATGTTTTTTTAAGGAAAACTATAATCTTTAAACTATTATACTCTCCCTTATTTATCCCTTATTTATTTTCAACTATGATCATAAACCCTTTTTTTTTTAATGATGGGAAATCATCAAATGACTCCTCCCGCTCTGGGTGAAGCAGAAGGGAGTGTCAGACTCTTACTGACTAAAACTCATCCGTGTTCCTCCTAATGCCCTTTGCGTTCCAGGGCCGCGGCGACTCTCTCGAACAAATCCCACAACCCCGGCAGGCACTGGCCCTAGCGGGCCCCGTCCTTTATGCTGACAGCTCCTTGAGGCGCGCGTGGAACCCAGCGCGCCGTCGACCCGGGCACCCTGTCTGATTACTTTGGTAATGTTAATATGTAACGTTTCAAGAGACTATCTTGTGTCTTAAAATAAGAATTAATATCGCTTGTTTTGTGATTTTTATCTTTAAACTGAAGGGTAACCATTTCTGCATTAGTTGATAATTTAAATATATATTTTTTTTGAGGCATTTATTTATTAATGAATAGGCTAAAAGTGATAGGAAGTTCTCTGCCCAGTTTTTGTAGATTTGGCTAAGTCTCATTATTATTTTTTTTCTGGGGGAAAAAAATACGAGTACTTCCGTGGCTGCATGGCTTTGTATTATTTAAAACTGTACGCATATGGTAACTAATTATTGCATTTTTTATATTAATGTACCTCTTTGTTCAAATAAATTCCAATAGTTTATTTGAAAAAGTAACAATAAATAAAAAATATGTAAAATTAGAATTTTGTATGTATATTTGTACGTACAATGATATTTCTAGGTTATTTTCTACCGTATCTATGAACCTACCCAAAATGTTGAGTAACTATGCTCTAAAGCAGATAAATGCACATTTTACATCCATCAGTACAGTTTTTCACTAGAATTCAGTTCCTGTCTGTAACACAAAGGTAAACGTGAAAGTGGGGTAAACAAAAAGTTTGAATCCTCCCCCATGCACAGAATTTTGATACATGATAATTTCCGGTAAGTACAGCCAGCAGTTCAAATTTTTGAATTTTAAAATTATAAGCTTCTGGTTTTAAATTATAACTTTTTTTTTGCTGCGATTACAAAATTTTTATTATTTTTATTTAAAAAAAATCAACTGTCTTTTTTAAATTAAAGTCGCAATCATAACAGGAAAAATTAATAATTTATCATTTTAAATATTTTAAAACTTATTACTTATAGTGTAAAACGCGTATTTTATAGGCCGACAGTATCTGTGTTAAAACTTGAATGTTTTGATAAATAAATAATGGACTCTTGTTTTACCTCTGTTATATAAGTGCATGAATATTTATTGCATCAAGAATACATAATGTTATGTAAGAACCTGGTGACCTTGGCCGGAGGAATCCGTTTAGATAACAAGTGACCTTGGCAGGATTATAAGATATTTGTCATTATTGTATCTAGTGATATAATATCTGACTTTCATGATTTGGGGTAGGGGTAAAGAAAAATCTCTTTCTGTCCCATTTAAATTAGATATTTTTTCCCCTGTTTTACAATAACCATATCAAGATTTATTCATAACTAGCTGACCCGCGCGGCTTCGCTCCGGTCAACTGGCTACTCTACCTAGCCTACCCTACCCTACTTACCTATCTACCCTACCTACCTACCCTAGCTACCTATACCATACCTACCTACTCTACCTACCTACCCACCCTACCTACCTACCTACCTACCCATTTTTTTTTTGCTTTTAAACCGTCCCTGTATTCTGGTGAAATAAACAAAAAAAGAATTATTAAAATCAGTCCAGCCGTTCTCGAGTTTTAGCGAGACTAACGAACAGCAATTCATTTATATATATATATAGATTAAGTAATTTTTGTAAGTCGAAGAAACTTTTCTAATTACAGTACGAAGACATTCTAAGCTTATAAAATTCGCTAACAATAAAACATGCAAGTTATTGTAATGTAAATCACAAATTTTTAACATAAATAATGTATGTATTTAATATTTAAGCAGTAAATACTTAAAAACTGTTTAACTCGTCGTCTATTGCCAACATTTCAATGCCAGGCTAATGAGTGGCACGGTAAAAAGTACAGTCGGCACAAAAAATAAATCTAACACTTCAGATTTTTTTGCAAGGTCATGCTAGTAAAAAGAATGAATAACAAAAAGAACATTCTCAAGTTTTCGCAGTTTTACCATCTTTTGTGCTACAGAGATAGTTGTATGAAGAATTTTTTAACTTTAGAAATGTCTAACATTTTTTTTTTTTTGAAAATGAATGGCGTAAATAAACAGTAAAATGGAGTACATTCCCATTCAGCTTGTTTGTTAATAATGAGAATCCTCAGTTATAAAGGAAAAATTACAAATGTAGTAAATAAACATGAGGTTTATATTCAACGAATAAAAAAGCTTTTACAATGTATTTTCTACTCTTTAGGTTTCGAAAATAAAATCAATTGACTGACAGATAAATCCGGCAAAAACATTAAAAAACCGCAAATGTAATAAAATACCTTTACTGGCCACAATTCAAGTGGAACAAACCCATATAAAAAAACACAGCACGAATTTAACTAAAAAATCACAGTATTGAAAACTAAAATCAATACAGAGCCGAAACAATGCTTTGTCCATTTAATACAGCGTATGACTCATCGTACGTCAAAAATGACAGTTTCATTACGTTAAATTTCGGTACCTAGCTCCAAAACAATAATGGTGGACAATAGGTATTGATACATAAATAAGGCAGCGACTGTACAAACAATAATCAAAAATTGGCCCAACGTTTGTAAACATTGATAATATCATTGGTCCGTTTTTCTGTTTGTAAATATGGAACCGATTTCTATATTCAATTGGTTTTTTGTTCAATTTACTTAGCATAATAATTTTGAAGAGACGGGAGAAGATGGTTGTTATTTGTGACATAAATTGTCATCCTGACTAATATTATAAATGCGAAAGTAATTCTGTCTGTCTGTTGCGCTTTCGCACCAAAACTACTGAACCGATTTAAATGAAATTTGGTACAGAGATAGTAAAGAGCTTCAGAACATAGGCTACTTTTTATCCCGGGAGTATGTTCCCTAGGGACCACGTGGGCGAAGCCGCTGGCAGAAGCTAGTTCTAATATATAAAAATCTCGTGTCACAGTGTTTGTTATCGAACTCCTCCGAAACGGCTTGACCGATTTTTTAGTGTATATTTTGTAGGTCTGAGAACAGGTAGGCTATTTTTTTTTAACATTTTTTATTTAATGTGGTAAAACAACGTTTGCCGGGTCAGTTAGAAACTCTTTTTTTTTTTGTTTAAAAGGAAAATAAACAATTTAGGATGACATATTCGTAAAATTGAAGTTGAAATCAAGCAGTTTCTATTATTCTTAGGTATTCTTGATAAGTTCTTGAATCTTCTAGCTAGGCAAACGTGCTCCATCGTCGACCACGTCATCGATACTAATATAATAGGTAAATAATAAAACAGAATACTCTTTATTATGTACACCATATAAGTTACAGAAAAGATAGATGACAAACATTACATAGGGTGACATAATGGGCGGCTTTATCTAAAAGCGATCTTTTCAAGACAACCTTTGCATGGATTTTAAAGAGAAAAAGGAGAGACATTACTGTAGATAGTCTTAGGCGTACTATTTATACAAACATCAATACATACTAAATAGATAAATTTATCTATACTAATATATAAAGCTGAAGAGTTTCTTTGTTTGCTTGAACGCGCTAATCTCAGGAACTACTGGTCCGATTTGAAAAATTCTTTCAGTGTTAGATAGCCTATTTATCGAGAAAGGCTATAGGCTATATATCATCACGCTAAGACCAATAGGAGCGGAGCAGACGAAGTTGCACGGGTCAACTAGTACATTAATAATTATGAAACAAAAACAGAGAATTCTAGTAAAAACGATTAAAGAGGTGAAGTTTAACAAGCTTTACCTCGTTATTGTTTGTAAGTTTGTGAGGTTGTAGGGGGTAATCCTTGGATCTACTGAAATAAAATTGAAAATTCTTTTACCAATAGAAAGCCACTTTATTTGTGAGTGTCATAGGCTTTATAATACCGTCCAGCGAAGTGAGCATGGTTCAGCTAGTCGGTTATATTAGTCGAAATAGTTGCCAAACGCGACTTTACCAAAAATGATAAAAAATATCTGCCTAGCCTTATCCCAACCTACGTTGTCAATCTTAGTAAATGCACTTAAAATCAAGCCTTTTTTATTTGTGATGGGTTTGCTCTTGACTCTAGCGTAGGTCAGAGATAACAGAGACAAAGTCTACGATATTTATATTTCCCAACTATATTGGGGTCAGCTCCCAGTCAAACCGGATTCAGATGAGTACCAGTATTTAACGTGGAGCGGCTGCCTACCAGGGCTCCAAGTCTGCTATTACAATAGTGTCAGAATGGTCTATCATTGATTTCATAATGGTTGACCACTGGAAAGTCATAATGACGTTTTTATATCCAGTGGTTACCCACTGACACTCCATTGAAAGAAATGGCATAGAATCTTGTCAAAATCAACCATTATGAAATCAATGATAGACCATTCTGACACTATTGTAATAGCAGACTTGGGGCCCTGACCTCCATAACCCATTAACTGGGTAACACGGTACTTCTTGGCAAGACTGGTGTCAGGTATCAGGCCTTTGAAAATTCGTAACGGCTGCCAAAGATCTCCAAATGTCAGCCGGGACTTGTGAGTCACCCATCCACAGACCGAACTCGGCAATCGCTGCTTGACCTTGGAGATCAGATCTTACCAGATACAATTAAATTTACAGCCTAACGTGTTTCTTGAGACACAGGGCAGTTTCTATATGGAATCGATGGTCATCCATCCTGTAACCAACCTTGATTGGCGTTGCCTAACCTTGCAGATTGACCATTATGGCTAATTCGCCATGAGACCCAGAACTGCAGCAGTATTTCAAAATTTAGTAGTTATTATGCTTGTATAGCGTGCGTTCTATCTCTGTGAGTCGATCATGTCAACAATGAATGAATGTCAACAATATGAGAAACCGGTCTTTGGAGGGCACACAAGTGTATAATAATAATGGACAGCCAGTGTTTGTTATTGCTGTGGGAAAACCAGTAGTTTGTAGATGTCAGTATTATGTCAGACTAGCTTCTGTCAGCGGCTTCGCCCGCGTGATCCCTAGGGAACATACTCCCAGGATAAAAAGTAGCCTATGTGTGTTTTGGGCGGAGCACCGCCGTGTCCTCATCGAGGCGATCGGCGACGGCGACCACTCGCGGCCGGCTCTGGTTCAATATATAGTCCGGAGCGAGGAGGCATGGGAAGCGGTCACGTCTTTCTGCGAAGCACTAATGCTAGCGAAGGAGGAGGCCGAACCCGTGAGAGAGAGGGAAACCTCACGCCACAACCGCCGCAACAGAAGAAGAAGCCCCGGGCGTCGGGGGTCGCAGTGCGATTCCCGGCCACCGTAGGCGCGGGCCTGCGGACGGCGAGCATTGGGTGGCTCGCCATCTGATCAGAACCAGGCCCGGATCAACGGTGCGTTGTGTTCCACGCGCGCCTCAAAGAGATGTCAGCATAGAAGACGGGGTCCGCTAGAGCCAGTGCCTGCCAGGGTTGCGAAATTTGTTCAAAAGAGTCACCGCGACCCTGGAACGCAAAGGGCATTAGAAGGAACACGGATGGGTTTTAGTCAATAAGAGCCTGACACTCCCTTTGGAGCGAGAGGAGTCATTAAATGATAATACATACTTAAAAAAAAGTCTATGTGTTATTCCAGACTATAATCTACCTCTGTGCCAAATTTCATGAAGATTTTTCAGGGGTACTCGCGTGAAAGAGTAGCCAGCATCCATCCATCCATCCTCACAAACTGTCGCATTTTCAGTAATAGGATATGTAGTACCTATTGTACTTAGAATTTTTCTAGAAATGGTGGAATAACCTTTGTGGCATACGTCCAATTTACCTTCAAATATCTCGGCAAAGTCACACTTTAGGGCGATAATTAAGCCATCATTAATTTTACCAGGGTGCTGTAAAATGCTATTTTATCTAATACTAGCGTCTGCCAGCGGGTTCGCCCGCGTGGTCCCTAGGGAACATACTCCCGGGATAAAAAGTAGCTTATGTCCTTTCTCAGGCTCTAGACTATCTCTGCGCCAAATTTCATTTAAATCGGTTCAGTAGTTTTGGCGTGAAAGCGAGACAGACAGACAGAGTTACTTTCGCATTTATAATAGAAAGAAAGAAAGAAAGAAAAGACGTTTATTTCACCGAAATATATATTAGTAAGGATTAGCGATCTTTCGAGTCTCAAAAGAATAAAATAATACTATTATTCATAACTACAAGTTACATACCCAACCACGACATTACTAATATTTATAAAAATTAAAAATACAATTATATAAAGAAATATCAAAAAGAACATTTACATATAATCGTGATATTATCTCGCACAATATTTTGAAATTAAAAATCAACAAATCTTGAACAAGGACAAACAATGCTTCCGTGTGAATACAATTATAATGCAATAGAAAATAAATGACATAATATGTTTCGTACTTAATAATAACAAAACATTTGAAGACACGTTTTCAAATTAAACTTGAACGATTGAAACAGATAGTGTCATTACGTCAAACGAATATATAAAACAAACATTATTAAACCTACAAAAACAGAAGTTATAAAGAAATATATATGTAACTAGCTGATCCGTGCCCACTTCACTGGGCGGTATTTTTCAGGTTAATATAAAGCCTATGTCACTCACAAATAACGCGGCTTTTTATTGGAAAAGCATTTTTGGAATCGGCTCAGTAGATCCAGAGATACAACCTCACAAACTTTATTTCCTTATAATATTAGTATAGATATAGATATATATATAGATATTGATATAGATATATATATGAATATATATAGATTTAGATATATATGCTATTTTGAAAGGAATCTATGGGCATTTGGGTGAAAATTGCCATACGAGTAGACCATGTCGGTGTAGCTACTTTTTATCTCGGTTGTAATAGTTCCCTTGGATTTTTTTTTTACTATTTATAGGCACGCGTTTGACCACTTTTCGACAATATGGCGGGCGAAGCCACTGGCAGAAACTAGTAAAGAGATGATTTCGCCAGATTTCGGCAGTTATGTTGAATTCCCATGAGACGAAATATCAACTCAACAGACTACTGAGAAATTCCAAATGCATATGAGTACCGTATTCCACCTCATGACACTTTTGACATATCTTATGTCATCAATGTCAAAAGTTCGATGACCTTGGCACACGCAACGTTGACGTGGATCTAAATTATAACACCAATGTGTGAAGTGAGTTGTATAACCGATACGACCTACAAAAAGTTAGACGTTTCTTCGTTCAATGTTGGCAAAAAGATGTCTTGATTTAACATAACATAGAACTACAAAGCTAAATTAGATTCAATACTAAGGAAACAATAATAAAATTAAAAAAAACTTGTAGATACTAGAATCTCGATGTTTTATACGAATGATTCTAAGAATAATAAAATCCTCTAGGTGATTTCAACCGTGAATGTTATTCAAGCAATTTCATTATGTATATTTTGAGCATGTTTTTGTTATTAAATTATGTTTTAATTCTTTTTAACGTTGTATATGAGCCTTCAACTATTTTTCTTGAAGATGAACACACAAAATAATACACAACAGTATTAAACGAAAACACTGAAACTTTTACTTAATTAATATTTAAATAATATTAATTTTACCTACTCGTTTACGTACTGTACACATAACGTATACTCAAAACGTTTTTTGGGAATCATTTCTTTGTGCGTTCAGCTAAGGAGTGAAATTCACTGCCAAAGTCTGTGTTTCCTGATAGCTATAACCGCAGGGTCTTTAGTTTTGATTGAATTAGACTGCTCGAGTGATCTAGGTACTCAAGTTCTACTGTCGGCTTTGCCCATATTGACCTCATCATTCTCTTACCCCAAGAACAAAAAAAACTGAAACATTATCCTCAGTATTGTTCCAAAGGAATTGTTCCCATAAGATACATGTACCACGCGATAAAAAAAAGTGATACTTCCTTCTTTGAGAACAATACGATTCCATTTACGTAGGTTCCTAACAATATGTACTCTTATTATGTTTAATTATGGACAGTGAATTAATTGAAATCTACATTTTAAACATTTACTTTCATTTTAAAACACCATTTGTTACAGATATTCTGTGTTATTAACCTACTCACTACCAGTGATTAATTTGTACGGTGATATGATTACCCAGGAGTGTTTAAGTCAAGTCTGAATAGGTTACTTCTAGGCAAGCGTGCTCCACCTTCGACCACGTCGTCACTTTCCATAAGGTGAAATTGTGGTCAAAATCGACCCTATTAATAATAAAAGTTAATATCAGGACTTTAAAGATATGCCCCTGAGTTGCGGTGTTCTTTTCAGAGTAGTCGGAAAGGAAATAACGATCTTGTCTAGTTTTATAAAATACCTACCCGCTTTTTCTATTTCTTCAGAGTCTCTATCTATCTCTGAAACAAAATTCATAAGATCCGGTTCGGCAATTTAGGCGTAAAAGCGTAGCAAATAAACATTTAATAAACATATATCAACTTGACGTGTAAAAATATTTGTCAAAATAATTTACAGGAATAAATATCTATTAACGCACGAAAAATTGGTCTTTTTTCTACAAAAAAGTCTGGCACTGTGTCGTATAGACTGACAGCCAGTGTAATAAGCGCCGCGTTTTTCCAATTTCGGTACACTGTCTGGAAAAATAAAGAGTGCTCGACTTTCCATATTATTAACTGTTAAGAGAGGGGTGAAGTTCAAGTTTCATCGTTATGACTGCTTTTGGAATAAGGGTTTGCTGTGACTTTCTATGACTAAATAATGGTTTCATACAGTGTAACTTTGTAGAAATGTCACTTTGCAATTCATAGATAAATGTCTAGTACTTAAAGATTCAACTGTGTAATTTTTTCAAGATTATGAATTGATACTGTAGTAGAAAAATATTTTTGTGTCTGACTGTACTTACACAAATTGTTTTTCAAAGTTTTTTTATCTTTGCTTAACATCTAATGACCTGGTGAAGGTCGTGGAAACTAAGATACCTGTTGTGGTGTAGTGGACTTTGTTATTATGTAAGTAAGTATTATTTATTTATTTAAACTTTATGTTTAATAGTGGTACATGAGCGGAATTAATGCAACAAGGCATCTTCAACCAGTCAGGATTCTGTGTACAACAGTTTTTTGTTTAAAGGCACAGCAAGAAAACATCTCGAAAAATTTATTTCTTTTTCACGAAATTAATCGTAAATAAAAAATAGTTTATGAATGTGTAGTTAAAAAAATTGTTACTATCAACTCCCCAAAAGAAGGGTAATGTTTTACATTGTTATTTATTATGTTTTCGCTGTGATAAAATAAAGTATGTCGACTGCTAAGAACGTAGTCAATGCTGTAGCCAAGGAAACAAATGCACAACACGAACAAAAACTATGCAATGAACTAGCAGCACAGGGCAGTCCAAGCGTGAAGTTTTTTAATTTTCCGGGGTAAAAAGTACCCTAGCTACCTCACTGGTCGATTTTCATCAAAAGCTGTGCAGTAGTTCAATTCAATTCACGGGTTTTTATTGTAAGGAGAGTTCGCATTCATATCGAAAACTGTCAAAAAACCTCTAATTTAGGGAAATTCGAGGTGATTTTACTTAACTTATCAAAATTTATAGGGAAATTTTGATTAGTTTTTGACGTTCATTCTCGCTGAGACGATTATTGCGACTTGAATAATTTGAACGATTTTTAAGTATGAGAGTTAGCCTTCTATTATGAAGTCTATGAATAAAAATAGGCTAAACCACGTTAGCATTTAATGAATCTTGATTTTATTATGGTAATAAACGAATTCGATGTTTATAAATCAAATGGAAATCAAGGTCTAAAAATGCCAAGAAATCAAACGACAAGGTAAACATTTAAAATAAACGAAATCTAGAAAACTGGTTGCTGTATCGCATCAACTTGACCTTTCAAAGAAAATTAACAGTTTTTTTTTCTGTTCTAAAAACAGAAATAAAACGTTAATGTCAGAACACCAAAAAACATTAAAAGACGTAAAATGTTAAACTGTTGATTTTTTTCTTAATAACAATAAAAAATAAAGAAGTAGCAATCTCATTTTTTTACGAATAAAATCTCAAGTTTGACCATGATCATAATTGCAGAGTCTAGTATTTCAAATATGTTGTTTAATATTCGTTTGCATCTATTTCTACCTTCAATCATTTAACGTAGTAATTAAATTATTTACAATGATTAAAATACACCAACTAAAAAAGCACCTTTGTTCAATAATATTATGAAACACATTATTTCCTTCCAAAAATAATACCCATGAAAAAATACAAAACAAATAATAATACCAACCTGTACAGCAAATTATAAATCCTCACACAATCACAGATTAAAAATAAAAATTAAAAAAAAACACACAGGTACAGTCACACGCGACGTGTTTACAGCGAGCGATGCTAAAGACACAGTAACCGTCCGCGCCTGACGGCCGACGCGCCTCAACTGCCGTTCGAACCTGAGGAAACCACCTCCTCACATGAAACAATCATTTGTTTATATCATAATTAACAAAGGCTACTTTATTTACTGTTTTTGAGCTGTTGCGCTGTTTCAAGCGATGTGTTAGAATACAAGGTCATCGCTTGAAGCGCTTTTCGCTAATTGCTCTCGTTTGGTGGTTCGGATTTTCAATGTCAATTGGTTTAAGAGCGGTTATTTTTAGGTTCGGCCACAAAAGTAAGTGGAAAATGTCGAGATTTTTCTTCACTTTTAAGGGTACCCGAAGAGTAATCAACGGAACCCTATTACTAAGCCTCCACTGTTCGTCCGTCCATCCGTTCGTTTATCCGTCCGTCTGCCTGTCAGTGGGCTGCATCTCAAGAACCGTAATAGGTAGACAGTTGAAATTTTCATAGAGTGTTTATTTCTATGTTCGCTATAACAACAAATAAATAAAAAATGGTTTATGCTACCTGCTACCGGACCCCTTTTGGACCTAAATGTAAATAGTCGCCAGCGATGTTTACTGTATAACGTATTTGCGCTGTTTTTAGAGTAGTAAATACCTCAACGGGTTTTTTGATGCATTCTGTTTGCTTTCCATCGTATCGGACCAATGTTATCAATTGCTAGTGTACTCTAGTTCTCTCATTTCTCTTGTTACAACATGGTAAGGACGTTTTGATAGTTTTCCTTTATTCTCGAATAGGAAACAGTACTTGAAATACCGTGTAAGTACCACCTATGTTACTTTAAAAGAGTGTCCGTGGAGTTTCTTGCACGTTCTTCTCCATAGAGATCTACGCTTTGGAACGTGCAAATACCTTCGTGTTTTTGACTGACCGGCTTTGACAATTCAAAAGTGCCTGTAAATGGTTTATTGGAAATATACGATTCGAGTTTTGAGTTTTACCAGCTGACAGCTTTGACGACGCATATTTTGATGTTGTAGTTTTTGTGTATATGTGCATATGTAATAAAATAAAAGTTTACATGTACTGTTGCTAAAAGTTACTTGAAAACTTTTATGAAATTAAAAGGCCTTACGAACCATCTTTTTAACCAGACAGATACTCCATAGACAGCGTTGGCTTGATGGCGACAACAATACTGCTTCTTCATAAAAAAAAAAACGTCTATAGAGCAACTAGAACCATTTCTATGAAAACGAGTTGTCGCATTGTCATATCGCACCAGTCTGCGAGAGCCTTATAACCCAGTTCCCCAAATATCTCCTTATCTTTTTCACAATTAGCCCCTATTGAGCCACTGTAAAGATAAACCCGTATAAAAATGCAATATCCTAAGCCCCAAAATAGCCCTTATCTTCGAATATATTTGAGGAAACATATCGGATTTATGCGCCCCTCTCTTTTTCCCCTCAAGGGGTTATTTGAGCCCCCTAACTCCATTGGCGGGGGCCCCTTGAATCCCTATATGTGTTGATAAAATAGATTGGAAGGAAATTGCAATTTCGTGTACTAATACACCGGAAGAATATTTTGAGTGTGTCATGTGTACCTTATTGATGCTGTCGGTGACATCTGCTGGGAATAATAATAATTAACCAACATTGTTACATGATACATTATTAGCCGCGTACTGACTGAGTGAGCAGCTTGGCGAGGCATCCTCGCGAGGCAAATCCTCAGTCAGTCAGGACGTGCCTCGACCGAGGCAAATGCACGTCCGAACTCGGGCGAGCATGTCGCGGCCCGGCACTAAGACGGTTTTGTTTTGCCTCGCTGCCTCGCCGCCTCGCTTGTTCGTCGCGTGTTAAGTTAGCGTCATGGATTAAGAACAGTGTATTGAATGAATAAAACTATATTGTGAATATAGACGATTATGGGATGCGCAATGTCTCGATTTTACTAATAGAGTATTAAAAATCTGCGTCATCGATGCGCAACTCTTTAAACAATCTGTTCCCTGCTTGTAATCTGTTTTGGTATAACTGTTTCATCCAAAAAGTTTTAGGTTTCCGTTTTCTTTTTACAAGCCGTAGAATTATTATAAAGGCAGTGGTGGCGATAGCGTTCCGAACGTGCGGCCGCGATCTTGAGCAAAATTGGCTCGGCCTTTCCTCGCGCGGCAAATTATGCATCAAAATCTACAAACCGAGGCTGCCTCGCGCAGCAAACGAGGCGCGGCAAACGGCCGAGGCAGCATCGCGAGGCTGCTCGTTCAGTCAAGAAACTCACATCTCCCTAGTTGTGGCATAAGTAGTACTACTTTTTTTTACATCTACGCCAAGAATTCTACGAATTTTATTGCTTACTAGTGGACGTCACGCGGTTTCACCCGCGTAGTTCTCGTTCCCGTGGGAGTACGGGGATAAAAAATTAGCCTATGTTACTCCCTGATAAAGTAGCTATCCATGGCTGAAAGATTTTTTCAAATCGATCCAATAGTTTCGGAGCCTATTCATTTCAAACAAACAAACAAACAAATCTTTCCTCTTTATAATATTAGTGTAGATTTGGAATATGCCTTAGAGTCATGGTTTCCAAGTTTTTTTTTTAAGGTTGTAAATCATCAAATGACTCCTCCCGCTCTGGGCGGAGCAGAAGGAAGTGTCAGACTTGACTAAAACCCATCCGTGTTCCTCCGAATGCCCTTTGCGTTCTAGGGCCGCGATGACTCTTTCGAACGAATTCCGCAACCCTGGCGGGATGTCGTACTACTTGATTACTAGATTTAGGAGACCAGATATTCAGTCAGTCCATGTTCAGCTGCATTCGGTTAATAATGGAATCTGACAGTGAGTTTAAAATTGTGTATAGGAATGTGTAGCATTGTCTGTTAGAGTACATAGCTCCCAATAGTTGAAAAGGCACACGTTATAAAACTATATGTTGTTGTAGTTATCAATAGATTCACATTTTCCCACAAACTACGCGTACGTAATGATCGACAACAGAATGTATTTAATGGCTGGAAATCATGGAAATATTAAATGAAAAATTAAAAAAAAAAACCTTATTGCATTTTTAATTTTCATCGACATATAATTACAAGATAATTTACAACTGAATCATTGGGTTTTTTGAAAACATATCAGCAGTGCGATTCTGTAAACATGTCGAAGTGAACGACAGGTGAGCTGTCAAACCATATAAACAAGATGGCGTGACAACTCACTTGTCGTTCACGCCACTTATGTGGTCGCGGTGAGATGTCGACAGAATCGACCGGCAGTTACGGTTTGGTAAGAAATTCCAAAAAACAATTTCTTAAAAATGAGAGCTTTCCTTTAGTTTGCCATATGATTACATCCCAGAATTTTAACTGCCTTCATGGTCGAGTGGTTTAGGCGTTTGCCTTGTGACCCGGTGGTCGTGGGTTCGATTCCCACGGGAAGCATACTTTTGCTAAGTTGTTTCCTGTTAGGCTAGGACATTGCAGGTTTGAATCCCTGATTGTCTGATGAAAAGATGATTCCGTGCTTTGAAAGGCACGTATAAGCCGGTGGTCCCGGCCGCCAATTGGTGGTCGTCAAATAAACCATGTCAGAGGCCCTTGAGGCGGTTTAGAAACTCAGACACTAGGGTGTGTTGGGTCGTTAGACCTTACTGCCCACACGATAAGAAGAAGAAGAAGACATCCCAAAACTTGTTCTTTTGTATAGGCATTTTCGGATGGTGTAATAATATAGAGGCAGTTTTTTTTTTCCAATATCAACCGGTTCTATTCCAGGTAAGAAACACCGATTTTTCAAAAATCCAATGATGCCGTTTTAGTTCTGCATAGTTCGTTACTCATAGTCTCGGATTTGTCCATTCACGCACACTTTAACAAACCGGCCAAGTGCGAGTCGGACTCGCACGCAAAGGGTTCCGTACCATAAACCTTAATTTTTATTATTTGTTGTTATAGCGGCAATAGAAATACACACTGTGAAAATTTCAACTGTCTTCCTATTACGGTTCTTGAGATACAGCCCGCTGACTGACAGAAGGATGGACGGACAGCGGAGGCTTAGTAATAGGGTTTCCGTTGGTTACCGTTTGGGTACGGAATCCTTAAAAGCACCCGTATTCAGATTCAGCTATTCCACATCATACGTAACAAAATGTCACGTGTATGTGTTTCCAGGAAAATTAATACGGGCAACTCCGCCATTTTGGGGCACCTATTATGTAGTTTGGATATGTAATAAGTACGTTTTGATTATACATTATTCATGTCAGGATATTGTTTAATTTGTGGGATCGTGGAAATCTGGAACGATCGATTTTCGGAGGCTGTGACTGTCAATTTGAGTGTGTTTGAGAGTCTGATTTTGCATATTTTCTGTTGACTTGAAACATTGATATATAAAAAACCCAAGATGCACAGTCTCGAACAAATGCAACACTCGAAACTGTCGTCAAAAACTGACATATATCAAGTGTGAGTTGTGTGTAGTTATACTATAATTTTTTTTTTTGCAAATTCTACTTTACACGGATCGCTTAAAGTTGTTTTTACAAAGCAGTGCAGTATGGCGAGTGATGCGCAATTTTTTTTGCAAATTCAACCTTAATCATCCGTGTAAGGTTGGCTTAAGCTTATGTGTGTTTTTACAAAGCATTGCAGTATGGCGAGCGATGCAAGACTGTTTGAAACTTGCGCACAATTATACATATTGCGCTTGTTTTTTTGCGGATGTTTTTGAGATGCTGAGTGTGTATCTTGGGTTTTTTTATATATGACAACGACAATGACTTGAAATGACAATTTTGATAGAATTTTTTATTTATTTATAGGGTTATTGCAAATCACGAATCAGTAGCTGATTTTAAAATGAGCATCACGTCTAAACGGCTAGTTGTAATTTTTTGAAAAAAAAAAAAATATATATTACGTTAGACTATTTTCTTAATAATTTCAAATATAAAATTTTTGAGTTTTATTCGTTCAACGTAGTGTTAATTTGTTTGTTATGTCTACATGGACATAAAAACGACCATCGGAGCAATTTGTTTACGTAAATTTACTAATTTACGTAAACAAATTGAAATATTTATTTAAAAAAGAAAAAGAATCAAATTTTCTTGGCCATATTTTTTTTTAAATTTGAGGCTATATACAAAACAATCACACACCAAAACTCGAGTCAAACGCTCAAATCCAAGAAAAAATGTAAAAGCCCTCTGAAAACAATCTGCATGTAACTATTCCTAAGTTTTCCCAGGGTGATAAATTATTTTCGTTTTTCTTAATGCTAGATTTAGTGTCTGGGACGACTGCCAAAGATGACAGCCGGGACCAACCAACACGTAGAAGGCATCGTTTGTTAAGTTGGTCACCCATCCACAGACCAACCTCGGCAAGCTTTGCTTAACCTTGAAGATCGATCTGCACGTCTGTTATTATTTAGCTACTAGCTCCTCAAATCAAACTTAGATACTGCGGCCTATAATCAAAATTAACAACCGATACCACCAAACATAAACCACTATTAATAACTCTCAATGAATAATAGTCTAAGAAATAACAAGTTAAAGACCTTGAACCTCCAATCGACTTCAGATCGCAAAAAAAAAGTGTAATCGAGAGACAACCGTGAGACTGACTCGACAAGCAACAGACGCGACGAAGGGGAAAAGTTAACTTGGGTATCTTAGATCCGTTATCAATATGTTTATGATACTTGATATAGAAGATAGAAAACTGTAGAGTTTCTATTTGTAAGATAGAATGATACTTAGTTACCAAAAGAAAGGGGTACCTGCTATGATCATGGTTTATAAAGATTTAATTGAAGACAAACTTTGATCAAGTAAATTAGGATAAAGACAATTCGAGTAAGAATAAACCTAGTGATAATATAAATAGCTTTTTTGAAACTGATACATATATTTGTCTAGAAAAAAAATAACTTGCATATCTTAGATCCGTTACCGATATGTTGATGTTACTTGATATAGAATATAGAAACGGTAGAGTTTCTATTTGTAAGATAGAATGATACTTAGCTACCAAAAGAAAGCAGTACCTGGTACGATCATGGTTTTTAAAAATTTAACTGAAGAAAAACTTTGATCAAGTAAATTAGGATAAAGACAATCGGATTAAGAATAAACCTAGTGATAATATAAATAGCTTTTTGATACTGATACAATGTTTGTCTAGAAAAAGTTAATTTGGTGATCTTAGATCCGTTATAGATATGTTGATGATACTTGTTAAAGAATATAGAAACTGTAGAGTTTCTATTTGTAAGATAGAATGATACTTAGTTACCAAAAGAATGGGGTACCTGCTATGATCATGGTTTTTAAAGATTTAACTGAAGAAAAACTTTGATTAAGTAAATTAGGATAAAGACAATTGGAATACCTAGTGATAATGTTATAATCGGCTCATTGATACTGATACAATATTTGTCTAGAAAATATTAACTTGCAAATCTTAGATCCGTTACCGATATGTTGATGTTACTTAATATAGAAGATAGAAACTGTATAGTTTCTATTTGTGAGATAGAATGATACTTAGTTACATACTAAAATATAGGGGTACCTGCTATAATTATAGCTTATTAAGATCCTATTTAAAAAGAAGATTTGCGACTTCTAATTAATTGCCTTATCCCAATCTATAAGTCGACAGGAAAATGATTTCGATGTTGGCAATACAAGGCTTTTTATAACTAACTAGCTGACCTGTGCCCACTTTGTTGGAAGCTATTTTTTGGGTCAATATATAGCCTAAGACACTCACACATAACGTGGCTTTCTATTGCTAAAATAATTTTCAAAATCGGTTCAGTACAACCAGAGATTACCCCCTACCACCTCACAAACTCACAAACTTTACCTCTTTATAATATTAAGTATAGATACCTACATAAACATTTTGTCTTGAAACAGAAATTAGAAATAGAAATTCATCATGATCATCATCTTCCTGGACTTATGCCAGCCATATTACTGGGGGTTGACGCAAAGGGATTTTTCATTGCATTTCTTTTCATTACACCCTATCAACTGTAACGTTATCACTGACTCCCTTTTGTTTCATAACTCCTCACACAATCTGTTCATCTTAGGTCTCCTGCTCCATGTTTATTCTTCTAAATTGTTTAGAAGAAACGCCAGCCACAACCGTTGATAAGGTTATCAACGATAATATGATATGTTTCCAAAGAATTATACCCAAGGCCGATTTTGAGAATAATTCTAGCTTAAGGATGCCTGTCCGTTACGAGCGAGCAAGGCAGCGGAGCGGAGAAACGGGGAAATTTAAACCAATGGAATTGCATAAAATATCCGTACCACGTGAGTCACTGACACAGTTTGACACGGTTATTATTTCTCCGTTTCTCCACTCCGCTCGCAATGGACAGGCAACCTTTAATTTCCAATATGGTCTAATTAGTTTTGACCAATGATCAGAATAATCAGGAAAGCGTTGAGAAAAAATTGTTCAAAAAAAATCTACATTTAACTAAAGCATAAACGTTGTTTGCAATCTTCCTGTCCAGAATGCCAAAGTTTTTGACATTCGGATGCGTAACCATGAATTTGTTACAGTAATAATTATCACACATCCAAATATAGATTGTAAACCTTACAATAGTTGTAAACATTAGTAAGAGAATTGCAGAATTTCCACTTTTGTGGTAAACATTGTAATAGTCAAATCATGTGAGAACCTTGTAGGAATACATGAGGAGAACATTAATTTGAGGAAAGAACCACATAGATTTCAGTGGGCCTATCCAGACACTGAAAGCATTTGTCAACTTAGAACTTTAAGCTCAACAATTTGACAAACGATATCAACTTCGCCAATTTACCCATCTACACTAATATTATAAAGAGGAAAGATTTGTTTGTTTGTTTGCTCCGAAACTACTGGACCGATTTGAAAAATTCTTTTAGCATTGGATAGCTACTTTATCAGGAAGTAACATAGGCTATATATTATCCCCGTACTCCCACGGGAACGGGAACTACGCGGGTGAAACCGCGTGACGTCCACTAGTATTTCATAAATTGAAATAAATAAGTCATTATCCCTAAGAGAGCCTTACAAGTGATGATACTACGCCAACAATTCAACTGACTTCACTGCCAATCTAAACTACGATTATTCGTGAAATTACTGACCATTCTTGTACAGTGTGACCAGCGTGCATTTTGTCGTAATTCACACTTCTGTGCCAACAATACTTCTCATTGATAATGACCTTAACGAAAGGTTGTTTAGCGTTGAGTCGGTTATTTGACACCTTTTTATCAAATAGGCAAGGTTTTATACTATTTCGACATTTCATTTTATCACAATACGATTATATTTGTGGTGTTTCATTAGGTTTACTTGTGTCTGCAAGAATCGTTTGATGTTATTGACAGAATATCCTAAATAGTGTGAAAAGGCCAATGAAGTCGGCAATTAGGTTCTGAAGTTTTGACAGTAAGATTTATTGGCCAAACTAAGACTGGGTTGAGAAATAACCATCTGAGATTTGAACTATGCCTGCTATTGTGAATGTGTTCTGTCTGTATAAAAAAAAATCCTCTATAAAATAAAACATCAGCTAACCCATCAGCCGATTTTTGTACACAAACATTTTTTTTTCTTTTTTTTTACTATTGATAGGCTTGCGTTTGACCACTATCTCACCTGATGGTAAGCGATGATGTGGTGGTTAAGAACTGGTGTAAACAATAAATAGACATGCGATTTCAGTAATCCCAATCCATTTGGTATCATTTATTGAAGAGTTCCGTTGCCTACCTCCGAATTTTTTCATCACATCTTTACCAAATTGATAAAAGGACCAGTCCGGGAAAATACTCTTCCAAACAAAAAATAATCATTCAAATCAGTTGACAGTTAGCGAAAATATCGCTGAACAAGTATTTTTCATGGAATCCCATCATCAGATTGTAACTTATACCTTCCATCATCAGCTCTGCAACATGAGATGATGATTAGCAGGCACAAATATCTGAATTGCGTTAGAAAATGTATGAAAAACATTAATTGTATGTTCCTATCAAATTTGAGGGTTTCCCTCGATTTTCATGGGATCTCATCATCAGATTCTGACTTGGTGACAATGAAACCACTTCATAAGTATAGGCTTTTAAATAAAAAAATCTCGCATTAACCACAACCTCTGCTGATTGCAAGCGACGATGCGGGTGACGATGGAACACGCTTGCCTAGAAGTAATTTGTTCCCTCTTGAATTAAAGGCTCTTCATTTCCGGGAATATATTCCCTTGGGACAATTTCCGAAAACATCATATCAGCCAAAAGACGTCCACTGTGTCCAGCACACTTGTGTCGCCACTACAACCGTGCCTGGCGAGACGCACAGGAACGGTTGTAGTGGCGCATCAATCGGCTACCCGCGATCCTCATCAAGTAATCGGTGCACCTTGTGGGAGGCCTTCCAACGTTGCATCTTCCGGTACGCGGTCGTATCTCCAGGACTTTTCGGCCCCTACGACCATCTATTCTGCTAGCAATGTGCCCTGCCTTGGTTCTCCTGCGGATATCATCATTCCTAATTCGATCACGCTAAGAAACTCCAAGCCTTACCCTCTCCATTGCCCTTTGAGTGACTTTAAGCCTTCTGATGAGGCCCATTGTGAGCGACCACGATACAGGCGAGCAAAGCTGTGTGCAGAAGGTAGTTTCTCGATCAATGATATGCATTGCCTTGCGTTATTAGCTCAATTGAGGAAAACCCTGATGCAATCAGCGATAAATACTGTAGGTATCAATTAAAGCCTCCTACTTGTCGATATTGATCTGATGATCATTTAGTACTGACGTTGCTGGTAGGTAGGTATTGGTACTAATTGAATCAGGCTATTGGTATTCCCCGATAATAAGATTGTAGTAGTCGGGTGTTTTGTTGTGATTCTTCTTCGTCGTTTTCAGGGTTCCCTATCCAAAGGGTAACCCGTTGGTTACCCTTGTTGCTGTTACCGTTGTTATTGTTACCGTTGGTTGGTTCCGTTGAACCCTATTACTAAGCCTCCGCTGTCCGTCCGTCCGTCCATCTGTCTGTCAGCGGGCTTTACCTACCTATCTCGAGAACCGTAATAGACAGTTGAATTTTCACAGCGTGTGTATTTATTATTGCCGCTATAACAGCAAATAATAAAAATGAATGTTAATCAATAACGACACACGGACGACACAGTTGGCGTTGTGGTTGAGCAATTGACTGCTGCGCTGCGTGGTCGCGAGTTCGATTCCCGCACGGAATAAATATTTGTATGGCCTACAGATAATTGTTCCGGGTGTGGCTGTTTGTTAACGCACCCACGATACAGGAGATATTCTTAGTGTGAGGCAACGTTTTTTTAAAAAACAAACAAACAACAAAGTATATAAAATTCTTCCGTTACTGAGTGACTGACAGATAAAAACTAGTGTACAATGGGCGGTCTTATCGCACAGGGCAATCCCTTACAGGCAACCTTTGGATGGACTGAACTAAAGTAGTTAGATTTAGGGCGGTCAGTGTACAAACATCATAAATAATATTAATAGAGAGACATTCATAATATAAAAACAAATACATACAATACTAAATAATATACTAATAAATATCAAATATATAACAGGGAAAGTAGACAAAAAGTTATAGTGAGAGGTAATGTTCGTTCACCAATTTTTTAAACGTTGGTAGCGTTTGAGCGCGCCTCACATCTATGGGTAATACATTCCACAAACGAGCTGCTTGAATAGTGAATGATTTGTCGAAGAAGGATGTGGAATGCATACGAATACTTAATTTAAGATTTTCCGATGATCTCAAGGACCTAGAATGTGTGTCACAGAGAAACTGAAAGCGTTCCTTAAGATAAACAGGAGTAGAAGGATTAAAGAGTACATTATAAAGTAGAGAAAGTCTGTGGGCATTCCGGCGAAGGCGAATAGGAAGCCATTTGAGCATAGTACGAAAATCAGAAACGTGGTCATACTTGCGCAAGCCAAATATGAACCTGATACAGAGATTTTGAAGTCGCTCAAGCTTGTCCAATTGGTCTTGGGCGAGAACAAGGTGGGTTTATGGTACGGAACCCTTCGTGCGAGAGTCCGACTCGCACTTGGCCAGTTTTTAACCGACTTCTTCAAACAAAGGAGGTTCTATGTCCGACTGTATGTATTTTTAGGGTTATGTACCTCAAAAGGAAAAAACGGAACCCAGACGGGACAGGACAGATGGATGGACAACAAAGTGATCCTAAGATCACTTTGTTGTCCGTCCGTCTGTCTGACCCTTTTTTATGTATGTTCACCGAAAGAATTTTGAAAGCTCCTGAATACTCCTGAGGTGGTCCCATTGTCACCAAGTCAGATTCTCTTAATGGGATCCCAGGAAAATTGAGAGCAACCCTCAAATTGTATAGGCACATACAATGTTTTTCATATACTATCTAGCGCAATTCAGATATTTGTGCCTGGTAATCATCATCTCATGTTGCTGATCTAAAGAAAGTATAAGTCAGGTTCTGATGATGATATCCCAGCGATCCCAGTTGCGCCACTTTTTCCCAGCTAACACACTCGGAAGTGGTGACGGGGGCGTTTTGGGGGACTGTCTTTATGTAGAAACTAGCTGACCCGCGCAACTTCGTCTGCGTTACAATTTTCATTACTCCTGCGCTCCTATTGGTCTTAGCGACGATGATATAGCCTATAGCCTTCCTCGATAAATGGGCTATCTAACACTGAAAGAATTTTTCAAATCGGACCAGGAATTCCTGAGATTAGCGCGTTCAAGCAAACAAACAAACTCTTTAGCTTTATATATTGAAATAGATATAGATTTGACATTCAAAAAGTGCTGGCACTCAGCCTAATTTAAATATGACTTTTGATCTTGACTTGGAACAATTTCACAATCCTGACAGGCATAATCTCACAGCCTTTGCCCCAGTTATTGACCCATCCAACTCTTGCGCAAGTTGCCAGCTCAGTAACGAAACTGTACCACTGCAGTTATTAGCACCAGCTGGCTGGCAATGAGTGAAATCGATCGCGTCACGCTAGCGAACAGCCGATACATCTTTGATGCGGTTCACGGCGCTCTGTTAGCATTCGAATGCCTTAGGAACTGTGTGAAATTTTTTGATGAAAACATAGAAATAAAGAAAGAAAGAATCTAATTTATTTAGCACACACGAATACACGCAATGTAGGTAGGTACAATAAAAGAAAACTAAATTTTAAAAACTAAACTATAACATCGTGTGCCCTGCGGCTGCGCCAAATAGGTCCAGTTCAGCAAAATGCCAGACAACTAGGAGCTGCCTGCCGCTGGTTTTCAACTGAATCTGACGTCGAAGTGTACTGATGTAAACCAGTTTTGTAAGGTATCAATAATAATTTAGTGTCTAGTAACCGATAATGTGTAAAAATATATTTAAAAAAAAAAAATAAAAAACAAAGGAAAGAAAACAATTGACACAACAAGCACAAAAAAAGTGATTCGTTTCAGAGCCAGCAGCAGCGCTACTTATGCAGGTCGAGTTCCGTTCCGATCCGAGGGTCACGTACCCAAGGGATGACCAATATAATCTTACAACTTTTTACAAATATAATGCTATTGAAGTATTGCAACAAGTAATAAAAACTGTTAAAGTGCGAGTCGGACTCGCGCACCATAGGTTCGCAGTGCCATATTTATCGACACTCGCAAAACAAATAGTACATTATTAATCGCCAACCCGCCTGCTAAGCGTGGCGATTATGGCAAACCCCCCCAATGACAAGCAAAACCAAAAATGGCCCCTAGTGCCCGGCAACCCGTCTACCCTTGATTCCGGCGAAGGTCGCGGGTAGCCGATGGATGCGAGACGCACAGGACCGGTCGTTGTGGCGACGCTTGGGGGAGGCCTATGTCCAGCAGTGGACGTCTTTCGGCATGACATAACAATTCGTATTTGAGTTCGACTCACACTTGACAAGCTTTCTCAATAAATAGCTGTCTCTTTCTTGTAAAACTGAGCTGTCTTCCCCAACTATCACGTTTTTGTATATTAATAGACTAGTGGACGTCACGCGGTTTCACCCGCGTAGTTCCCGTTCCCGTGGGAGTACGGAGATAATATATAGCCTATGTTACTCCCTGATAATGTAGCTATCCAATGCTAAAAGAATTTTTCAAATCGGTCCAGTAGTTTCGGAGCCTATTCAATTCAAACAAACAAACAAACAAATCTTTCCTCTTTATAATATTAGTGTAGATTTAACAGCACAATTTCGGGTACTTACCTATGTCAGTCTGATACATGATATAAATATCCAACGTGCCTAAGGCAGTTGGCTCACCGCCGGCGAGGAAGCGATTAGCTGTCGACTATTTGCTCGCTGAGGAAAGGGACAAAAGATATAGATCTCGTGTGAGTAAAAGAGACACATACATTCATAGTCGATAGCTGGCTGTTCCACTAGTTGATCGGAGCGACAATAACTATCAAAGATCGTACTCGCTCAGCGACACTCGCTCGGCGATGCTCGTTTGGTCGTCAGAACTCACTAACCAGCGGAAATTTCTTGCTACAGTGCGGGCTGGAGCGAGTATTGCGAGTAATCGCCCGCCGCACAAAAGTACTCACTTAAAGCCGAGCGTCAAAACTATCGAAATTTTTCACTAGCTGCTCGCCAACTCGTTTCGAGATTCAAGCTTTACTCGTTACTCGCTGATCACCGGCGGTGAGACAAGTGCCTTAAACACCCAGCAAAAATCCATTACCAAACAGATATAGTCTACTCATGCATGCATACAAACGTGCCTACTGCCTGCCTCGGTATTCAATTCCTAGCAATGTAGGAACATAACTATGAATTGCTTTACGCAACGCCGCAATAACATTACTCTCTAAGTATTTCGCATTGATAAATCTCGAAAAGGTAACTTAGGTAACCCACCAAAACGATAGGTATCCTTTTACGAGCTATGTACGCTTTACCTTGGCAATACTAACACAACAGAGGAACATCCAAAAGTACCACTAAATTAATTTTATAAACAGTCATTGTAATTCTAGTCAGTGCTCCTGTTCAGAACATGAGCCTCACGTTGGAGTGCTCCAAGTGCCCATACACCTGTTCTTTAGGGGATTTAATTAATGTCACCGACGCTGCAATTAACGTAGCTACCTATTGGGCCTAAAAAATCTAAGGACTTAACCATCGACTCGATAAGAAGAAGATTGTTACTTTTCTAGTATTATCTATTGCTACTTTTAGGTAAAAGTCATCAAGCCAAAATAAGAACTTCATAGACGTGATGACGATAAAACTAAACTCCTTTGATCCACCATCATCACCGTCATCATTTAAAACGAACAACCTGTGAAAATGGGTTTGAGCAAAGAAAATTTTCCTTAAGGCTGCTCTCTTGAGAAATACTTAAAAACAGGGTGCAGATGAAGCAAGTTTTTAAAATTACATCTGAAAAAAATATCTACATGATATGATACGTAAATGTATCGGTATCACATAATAAGAAAAAAAAAACATCACCAAATCACCTTCAAATCGTTGAGATGAAACCATTTTACTCCTTCGTTTTTTAACAAAAGTATAAAAAAAATAACTCTAATGTCTACTGCTTTGCAATGCAAACGAAAGTATTTTTTTTTTTAATATGTGTTATTTTTTTATAATAAATTAAAAATGCGGGTAGCGAAGTGGCGCGTATAGGAGTAGTTAGCTCCGTTTATATGCACAAGGCCTTAAATGCTGATCGAAAATTGGTGTCAACCTAAAATATCACACAAAAATAAAGAAAGAAAATTAAATTATTTGAACCAGATTAAGGCACGCAAAAATAATTATGGTAACAGATTCATAACATCTAACTGATCGAGTTACTGTAGCAAGTAAGTACAGTCCATTGTTGGATTGTACCTTCTGACCCCGTCTTCAACACATGAATCGAAACAGTCGGGCCTGGTGTTACCAACTGATGCATGAAAGCAAACTCATTGAGCAATGCTAGTATAGTTGGTTTGTTTGAGCGCATGTCATAACACTATGTTAATGTGTGAAATGTGCGTAAAAACACGTGTGAAAGACTGTGCCGAGGCCTATTTGTTTTCATGAATAAATGTTTGATGTGGAGCAAGTTACTTGCGTCGTAAAATTGATCAAACTTAAGTACTGACACGGCACTTTTTCGTACGTAAGATTTTTATACCAGTACTTTTGAAATTTCGTGAACACAGACCTACTTGAGTGGTATTTCAAGAATTTAATGAAAATAGTCTCGAATGCTTTCTTTTTAACCCCCGACTAAAAAACAGGGGTGTTATACGTTTGACGTCGATGTCTTTCTGTTTGTGTGTGTGTGGGTCTGTCTGTGGCATCGTAGCTCTCAAACGGATGGACCGATTTCGATGCGGTTTTTTTCATTTGAAAGCAGTTTTTTTAGCGGTGGTTATTAGATAAGTTTTATCAGAATCGGTTGAGCCGTTTAAAGATTTGCCTTCATCAACTCTTTTCTAGTTGATGAAGGCAAATTAAAAATTAAAAAAACCTCCGATATAAAATAACTTTAAAAGCGAAAAACATAATACGTATTGATCTTTTTACTTTAATATAGGTGCGATTCTTTGGGCCAAGCGTCATCGCGTCGAAGGAACGCTAATAATATATAGAGGTACTTAACAATTAATACAAAAATTTGTGGACTCCCGAGGCGAAGACACTTAAATTGGCCCAAAGAATCGTACCTATATTAAAGTAAAAGGTATTATTTTATTGTAGAGGGTTTTTAAATTTTAAATTTAATGTTTATTGACTTTACAAATAAAACTCATTCAAAAAGGTTTTTTATCTTTTTTTAAAGTTCTTTGTAATCTAGTCACTGGCCGTTTGCCTCCAAAAAGTCATGGGATGCCACTTATATTTTTTTTTAAATAATTATTTTTTTAAATTTAATATGGCTCTCATGACGTTTTCGTGAAAATTGGCCAGTTAATAAGAATACAAACTTCTTTTAAATTCATTTGTCGTTTTTCATTGTTTTCTAGGTACGTTCGGTTCATACTTAAACTAGTTTATTTATAACAAAAAGATAATAAATACAAAATGGATGTTATCATTCTTTGTAACTTTTTACTGACTTAAAAGCGTGTCCAAATGAATTTTTTAAATGTTTTTTTTTTAATGTTTTGATCCGAATTTATTTGACTTCTACAATTATCATAAGACCTAATAGGATGCTATAAATTAAATTAGAAGTACTTACTTATCTTTGACAGAAATCTAGGTCTTTTTAACTGATTAAGATTAGACTGCAAATGTTCCTTCAAAGATAGAAGGTCGATGACGTACTTTACACAAACAACGCCTTTTTACCCAACAGCCCCAGAACGAGAGTAGGTAATGTTTTCCTACATAAATATACAAAACATATTCATTGTGCATACAGCTAAGGAGTGGAATTCACTGCCAGAGTCTTTGTTTCCTGATAGCTAGAACCTGGGAGTCTTTAAGTCAAAAGTGGATAGGTTATCCACCTTTTGCGAGTGGACCCGTAGGGTCACTATACTATTTTATTTTCATTTGACGTTCAAAAGTGCCTTTAAGGTCTAGTTGAAATAAATCATTTGACTTTGACTTTGTTACTTCTAGGCAACAATGCTCCATTTTTGACCTCATCATCGCTTACCATCAGAATAGAATAGAATAGAATACTCTTTATTATGTACACCATATAAGTTACAGAAAAAAAATAGATGAAGAAAACATTACATAGGGTGACACAATGGGCGGCCTTATCGCCAAAAGCGATCTTTTAAAGACAACCTTTGGATGGATTTTAAAGAGAGGAGTGACAGTACTGCATGTCGTTTTAGGTGTACTATTTATATATACAATAATTACATAGATAAATACATATAAACAATATAGCAAAGAACTCAAGTAAAGACGATTAAGGAGAGAGATAATGACTTTTTACCATAATTTTAAAAGTAGACAAAGATTGAGCACGCCTTACCGACACCGGCAAGGCATTCCATAACCGCACGGCCTGAATGGTAAAGGATTTGTCATAGAAGCTGGTGGAATGCATCTCTAGTTTCAAATTTTCTTCTACCTTTTGCGTCGATGTTTAACTCCTCGTTTTGAATATCATTGGTGTCATTGACTACATCCTCCAGATCTCTTGGGGCACTCCAACGTGTGACTCTTGTCAACAGCCGGTCGATTCTGTAAACATGTCGAAGTGAAGGCTTGGAGACTTCCTCCTGACCACTTCCTGATCACTTGATCAGGAAGTGAGCTGCCGGTCGATTCTGTAAACATATCGAAGTGAAAGCTTGGGTGAAGTGATCACGAAGTGAGCTGTCATTCCATCTTGATTACTTGACATTGACATTGACAGCTCAATTCGTTTTTTTACTATATTATTGATAGTGGTCAAACATATGCCGTTTGACCACTATCTTACCTGATGGTAAGCGATGATGTGGTCGAAGGTGGAGCCCGTTTGCCTAAAAGCAACCAATTCACTCTTGTCTTAAACACTCCTAGGTTGTAGCTATCAGGAAACACAGACTCCGGCAGGGAATTCCACTCCTTAGCTGTACGCACTATGAATGTGTTCCCAAAACGTTTCGTGCGTGAGGATGGGATGTCCACCATGTACCGGTGGCGCATCGCCAAGTTGTGTTTCAAACACGTTAATGTTGAACAGCTAAGTATAACTGACTACAAAGTGTGCTTCGCTTGCAGTGAACTCTTTACTAACGTATGAAAAAAACGTTCCGTTTCACCAAATATAGGAACTACATATCGATTGAATAACATGACTGGGTACTTCATAGTTTCCTTTGTACAGTCAGCGTGGCAAGTTTGATAAATTTTGTAAAGTTAATTACAACTAGATAAAGTAATTATGTTCAAGTGTCAAAGTGACAATATGATATTTTTTCCGTACGGTACGCAATGTTGAGGACAAAACTAGTTTTATAGGCTATGCAGCTAGTGTGCTGTAATTCTTCATGTCTCATTATCATCTGCCGAATTCAGCTGAATATCAGTGCTTTACGTGAAGCGGCTGCCTACCAGCCCTCCACAACCCATTAACTGGGTATATATAGACAAATTTTAAAGCTTGGATATATTCCAGTTATCCAAGGTAGCGTTTCGTAAATCTCTTGTAAAAATACTCATCAATAAGTGAATAATATTCGTATATTGTTTATCAGTTGTTATATTTTCTCATAATTTTATTTAAAGTTTTATAACCACCAATTTTTTAACGACAAAGTTTAAGCTACATTTTCTTCTACTGTCTAGTTTTATATAATGCATGCTGTGAAACTCTATAATAGGCTTCAGAACCCCATATGCCATTGTTACCATATCTTGAACGTTGTAAAAAAAGCTGTTGAGTTTCCTATCAACAAATAAATTAACACGGTAGTTCGTGATAAGACTGAGTCAGATTTACTGGCTTCGGACAATCCGTAACGACCGCTAAAGATCTACAAATGACAGCCGGGAACAAAGGCTTAACGTGCTTTCCGAGGCACGGAGCAAACTCGGTATGTTAAGATGGTCACCCATCCACAGACCAACCTTGGCAAACGTTGCTTAACCTTAAAGATTGAACCGTGCGGCTATTATTATTTCGCCACGAGCTCCTCGGCTGTAATTCTTCATGTCTATGACTCTTTAAATAAAAACAAGATTGCTTCATAAAATCATTTCCTAAAATATATCTTAGATTTCCCAAAATATCTCAACACGCAAAATATGCAGTAGCCCGGTATTATACACTAGCTTTTTTATTGAAATAAAATGTTGCCCTACACTAGGAATTTCTCCTGTATCGTGGGTGCGTTCACAAAAATATAAATTCACATACACAAACAGCTAGACCCGGAATAAGAATATATAGGTCATACAAATATTTTAATTCATGCTGGAATCGAACCCGCGACACGTAGCGCAGCAGTCAATTGCTCAACCGTGTTGTCGGACTTTTTTTGCCCACGACTTCGTACGCGATTATTCCGTACTAGCTTCTGCCAGCGGCTTCGCCCGCGTGGTCCCTAGGGAACATACTCCCGGGATAAAAAGTAGCCTAAGTCCTTTCCCAGGCTCTAGACTATCCATGTACCAAATTGCATTTAAATCGGTTTAGTAGTTTTGGCGTGAAAGCGCGACGGACAGACAGACAGACAGAGTTACTTCTGCATTTATAATATTAGTAAGGATCCTCTCTTATGAACCTCTCTTATGGCTCCTCTACGGAGCGTAAGGAAGCTATACGCCGAATTTCAGCTTTCTACAATCATTGGTTTCGGCTGTTCGTTGTCTGTCAGTCACTCACTCAGCAACGGAATAATCTGTACTAATATATAAAGCTGAAGTGTTTGTTTGTTCAATCTCAGGAACTACTAGTCCGATTTGAAAAATTATTTCATTGTTAGATAGCCCATTTATCGAGGAAGGCTATATTTATATCATCACGCTAAGACCAATAGAAGCGGAGCAGTAATGAAAATTGTGACGCAGATGAAGTTGCGCGGGTCAGCTAGTTTTATATTAGAATTGATAAGCTAAAGTTTGAAACAAATCATAATCTTTTATGCTGACCATACCCGCGTGTTTACCCTATATTAGTTACCAGCTGTCGAGCAAGTGATTATAAATTACTTAGTCGACTTATTAAATGATGGATTCGTTGATTACAACATAGTGGAAATGTAAACACAGGCAGGCACTAAACTATACAATTACATTATCTAGCACTTCGCCCGCGACTTCGTTCGCGTGGATTTAGTTGGTACTCCACGATCTTCAACTGCCCACTACCCTCTTTATAGGGTAATTAGCTGACCCATTTCCACTTCGTTGTGCGGTATTTTTCGGGTTAATATATAGCCTGTGACTATCACAAATAACGTACCTTTATATTGTTTAAAAGAATTTTCTCTTTGACTTTGACATTAATCTACACTAATATTATAAAGAGGAAAGATTTGTTTGTTTGTTTCAAATGAATAGGCTCCGAAACTACTAGACCGATTTGAAAAATTCTTTCAGCAATGGATAGCTACATTATCAGGGAGTAACAAAGGCTATATTTTATCCCCGTACTCCCACGGGAACGGGAACTACGCGGGTGAAACCGCGTGACGTCCACTAGTTACTAACAAAATAATGTTCAACTTTTTATGGTGTGAGAATAGTCGCGAATCCACAGATTAAAAAACACCACATAAAACTAAAGCGCATTCATTTGAAGAACATTCGAAATAGCTAATGCTTATTCATTTTATTTTAAGTATTTTGAAAGTATATTTAAAAATAGAACATCCGCAAAATAATACTATGTTCAATCTACCTTTTTAGGGTTTCGTACCTCAAAAGGTAAAAAAAGGAAACCTTATAAGATCATCACTCTTTTCCGTCTGTCCGTCTGTCAGTCCGTGTGTCACCACCGATTTTCTCAGGAATGGGTGGACCTAACAAGTTGAAATTTATACCAATACTGAGGTCTATGGTCCCTATTAGGTGTATAAAAATCAAGGTCCTGAGTCAACACGATGAAAAGATATGGGCAAATTTAGATTTTCGCGAAAACTTGTAAGTACCAAAATTCAACCGGAAGTACCCTATAGGTTTTGGGTCGAACACCTATAGAGTAGTACTCGTTGACCTAGAATCACAAAATTTGGCAAAAAGCAAGGTCTTAAAGCACAAATAAAGTAAAAATTCCAAAAAATTTAAAAAGTTGAAAATTAAGGTCAATTTTGGTACTAACAAGTTTTCACGAAAATCTAAATTAGCCCATATTTTTTATCGAGTTGACTCAGGACCTTGATTTTTATACACCTAATAGGGACTTATATGGTGGTACGGAACCCTCGGTGCGCGAGTCTGACTCGCTCTTGACCAGTTCTTTTGGATTGGAAATCATTATAAACCAGTTAAAAGTTCAAGATATATTTAATTGGGATATTATAAATTGCATATTAAATAAATAATCGCCCATCAATACATACTCATCATTTATATTCTTTTTTACATCAAATAAATTACTTCACTACAAATAAACTAAATGTTTAACAAAACTCAAACTGCAGATAATTCGAAATCATACATCAATATGACATTACTTTTTTCCTCATAATGCAATACAGTTAAATTTATTTTTGTAGAAAAATACTACATACATAGCATAAATACTGACTGCATAGCAAATTTTCCATATTTATGGACAACACCCCGACTCAGACTACCCCGACTCGGATAGGTTAGGTTAAGAAGGCTAAGGCGGGAGCTCCGCTCCGCTTCGCTCCCGCCTTAGCCTTCGTGGTTATTTTTTTTTAAACCACCCAGAACTATGGTGAGTCGCAGTACAGTTTTGTCGTGCATTAAGATTATTAGCTGTGCATTGATGAAAAATTTTGCTTTAGGAAAAATCGCTAAATGCGAAAATAAATTGTAGTGTGTTTACTGATATTTTGAGTTGAATATTTTGCAATGTAATTTTGATGGGAATTCGGAAACTTATTGCATAGAAAAAGGATATTTTTTTATTTGCGTTTAAATACTACCCTATTTAATTTCTGTAGGTGACAAGATTCATAATCTTTAATGTTTGGCTGCCGAAATTGCGTAACACTAAACACAATCCAAAACAATTCGAAGATCTCATCATTATTGTTGTTCAACGCAGGTAAATAATAAACCCATGACGTCATCAATCTATTTTATTTATTCCTTTATTGGCCAGCCAACAATTGCTTACGCTGTAAATAGTTAAAGTTATATCTACGATAATCTAAGGTTAGTGTAACAATTTCTTTCAGGTTAGCACCGCAAGCCCCATAAACATATTAGGTGTGTGCCATATAATTACTAAAAAACTGGCTAAGTGCGAGTCGGACTCGCGTGCAAAGGGTTCCGAACGAAATTCATTTTTTTGACATGTTATTTTAACACTACAGACTTCTAATAATCATAGTTTTCCTGTGGAATGGAGGTAATAGATCTTTAGGTAAAGATCTATTATCTTATTTGTATAAAGTGCGACATTGTCATATTAACAGAATGCTGGTTGAGTAAATCTCCGATTCCGCCTGAAATTGCTGGTTACACGTCATACTCCTCAGAGTTTTTAAATCAGAATGACGGTGTATTAGTATACATAAAATCTGATATAAGACACAAAGTAACTAAACCAGCAGTGTTAGATGCCAACTGTCTTGTTTTGCAATATGGAAATGAGTATGCTATTGTGACTGTGTATCGCTCACCATCACATCGAAATATAAATAGGTTCTGCGACAGCCTGGATCTGTGTCTTTGGTCACTGAAGTCCATGAAATCAGTAGTTATGATAGGAGACATTAATATAAATATCGCTCCAAATAGTAATGACCCCAACAGAAGTAATTATTTAGACCAGATGGCTTATCATGGTTTTCTTCCTGCCCATGTCTTTCCTACTCGTAATACTAGCTGTATTGATCACGTCATGCTAAGGTAAAATAGAATCAAAGCTACATATGTACTAGACTCATATATAACGGACCACGCGCCACTAGTTTTTTGTCTTGATTGCTAAATAAAAAGGCACACCCCAAAACTTCTTTTACAAAGTTCTCTAGTTATAAAAAAAATTGTATTTTTTTTCCTCATAGTACAAAAAGACAGGACACCTCTTATAAGGACCTTCCTGATAAAAGAGTTTTTCAGAGGTTACTTAATAAGAGGGAAGTTAATGGCTTAGTACGAATCATCATCTGCCTAGCCTTTTTCAACTATGATATGGTTGGGAAAAGGCTAGGCAGATGATGATGTTGAATGATGATGACCGAAAACCGACAGAAGTAGAATTGCTAGTAAAATAATAGGGAAGATGCAAATACGAAGGAACGAAGGGCGTTGTCGGTTCGATGTAATATGCTGGCCCGCAGGTTTGCAAGGTGTACTAGAGACGTGAATTGATTACGTTGTTTAAGGCATACTGCCAGACGTTTTACACCTGTAGCCTGTGGGTCAGGTACACACAGAGGGCCAACAACGCCCTTCGGGTTCAGCACAACAATGCTTTTCGGGTGTTATTGGGGCTTCCGCGGTTGTGTAGTGCGTCGGGCATGTTTGCCAAGGCAGGCATAGATAGTTTTGAAGCTGTCGTGCGCAAAAGAATGGCATCCCTAATGCATAGGATACGTGGAAGCTCCAATAGCATCCTGAAGGTTATTGTGGAGAAGCCAGACTGCCCATTTCTGATGCACTGGTCGCGTAAACATAGCTGCGGGCCCGATGCTGAGGAAAAATATTTGAATTAGATTAATAAAAAGAATTTTTTGTGATACATTTTTCTAAATTCCGAATTAAATATACGCATGTACGAAATTAATTTCTTTAGGTAAACGAGTCAATGACCTTTTAGGTAGTTGTCGGTCGTTGCGTACTAACTACCTACAGGTCATTGAACTCGCCCCGCTGACGTTTAGTTAAAGAAATTAATTTCGTACATGCGTAAATTAATTCGAGTTAAAAAAAAGAACATTATTTTTTTATTTTATCTATACAAATTGATAGTGTTTCATGTAGCAAATCGACCCTCCACGGGATTAAAACGATCAAAATTTAACGGTGTATATGGTCTATTTTATACAGAATTCTTTAAAATGGAAGCAAGATGAAAATATTGCATGTTCCCTATTATGCAAAATCGCAAATAAACCAGTTATTTAAAAGCAGGTACGACGTCGCCGTTAGAAAAGTGACCGATTTCTCGGTCACTTTTCTAACGATTACATAAGTACTACCCAATTGACTAACAAGGTAGTATTAATTTTCTAGGAAACCATCAGTATGATTGGCACAATTCCTTTCTTGGTTTAGCCTTAGTTTTTTCAGTTCACCAATGAATTGGCTAAAACGACTTTAAAATCACCCATTGATTAATTCGCTGCACTTCATAGATGGCGACTAAATCAATTTGCTTGTTAGTTATCGAGTATAATCGATTGCCACGTTTCTATTTGTAGCTGCCGTAACAACTACGGGAATGTCAAAAATAATCGGTAGGTTCCTATTTAATTATAGGAAAAACTAGCTGACCCGCGCAACTCCGTTTGCGTCACAATTCTCATTACTGCTCCGCTCCTTTTGGTCTTTGCGTGATGATATATATATAGCCTGTAGCCTTCCTCGATAAATGGGCTAACTAACACTGAAAGAATTTTTCAAATCGGACCAGTAGTTCCTGAGATTAGCGCGTTCAAGCAAACAAACAAACTCTTCAGCTTTATATATTAGTATAGATACTAATTGAAATGACATCAGGAATTGAAGACTTTAATTATACAAATTAGCACCTAAGTGATGCAGTGGTAAGTTTTTATTCTAGCGTTCCAAAAATACGTATAAGCGGAAGCCCGGTCTCTCGAGTGTCTGATTGTCTGTCTGTCCGTCTATCACAGGTAATATTCTCCGGATCTACTGGTCTAACTCTGTTGACTTCGGTACAGAAATAAGCATTTATGACACTAATATGGACTCATTACGTAAATAAATATTGTATTGGGGACCACTTTTGGGAAATACTTTAGAAAATTAAAAAGAAAGTTTTTCAAAATGTACCGTGTGACATCAAATATGAAAGGGCGAATTGTGAGGGTTGCAAATGATTTTTCTTTTCATAATTTTAAAATTAACAGTTTTGGAGTTATTAAAAAAAAACAGTTTTAAAGTTATTTAAGAAATTAGATGAAAAATGACAATTTCTCCAACCTTATCTCCAAAACTATGAAACTTAAAATTTTGAAAAAATACTGGGAATACTTCTTGAGCTATAGATTACAGGAAAACCTGTACGAGTATGAAGTTCATGGGAACCCTATCCACGCGAGTCCGACTCGCTCTTGGCCGGTTTTTTTATTGTACCTACAACTAATCTACTTTTCTGTGAAACAAATATGTATGTGTAAATTTGCAAGGATTGTTTTAGTGATTAATTTTTTGATTATTTTGATTATTTAGATTAACTATATTATTTTGATTATTTTTGAAAATTTTGATTATTTTTTAGTATTGTGTTATTTTTGATTATTTTTATTGGTTGATATCCAATACTTTGTTATGATTGTACTTCTTTAATTTTTAATTCTTTGTTGTTTTTTTTTAATTGACATGTTTTCATATTTAATCATTACATTTTTCTAATATTTAATCATTAATTCGAAAACCTAGATTGTTGACTCTCTGTACGTGTTGGTAGATTTACTGTAAGGCATTGTTCAGACCAAACGTATTGTCGGCCGCTGACTGTGAGCGCGCGTTACGCAGTTTATAGCTGTTTCATGTATATTTAAATCCTCGTTCACACCGAACCGAACGTATTGCGTTGTCGCTGACTACTGCACAGTGAGCATACTCACAGTCGGCGGTGGACAATACGTTTGGTGTGAACGATGCCTAGGCATTGTTCAGACCAAACGTATTGTCGGCCGCTGACTGTGAGCGCGCGTTACGCAGTTTATAGCTGTTTCATGTATATTTAAATCCTCGTTCACACCGAACCGAACGTATTGCGTTGTCGCTGACTACTGCACAGTGAGCATACTCACAGTCGGCGGTGGACAATACGTTTGGTGTGAACGATGCCTAAGTGCAGACAGTAATTGAATTTATATAAATAAATACTAAATCTCATCTACGAATCATTGAAACCTATTCGATTTACTCTCTAAACCTGACCACAGTCAACACGAATTCGATTATTCAAACTTTTATTTGCATTAAATAAACGTGCTATTTGCCTGGCAGTGTATTCCGAACGCGTTCGCCTCGGAACAGAGTGCCTTATCGAACGCATTGGTATTCGGAAGTCGAACGTACGAAAGCGAATAATCGAATATACTTGTATATTTTGGTTCATTGAAATATGAAAAGCACTAGAAATGATTTATTTTTAAGCTGATGCTGGGCTGACTATCAATTTTATTTGTTGAAATAAAATGGTGATTTAAAATCGAATGTTTGTAAAGTGGGAATGACATTCAATAATAAACATTTTAAGCTTAGGTATAACAACTTTCGATATTGTGATACAATCATCTATAGGTACTAATATTTAAAGCTGAAGAGTTTGTTTGTTTGTTTGCGTGACCGCGCTAATCTCAGGAACTTCTTTCGTGTTCGGAAAAAATCTTTCGTGTTCGATAGCCCATTTGTCCATCTTATGTATAATGTACCTACATTCTTTTGTCGAGGAAAACTATAGGCTATATATCATCACGCTAAGACCAATAGGAGCGGAGCAGACGAAGTTGCGCGGGTTAACTGGTAGATATAACCAAAACAAAGAGATATGCCCGATAGACGAAAATTTATTATAATATGAACCCTGTGTCTCCATTACGCCCCTTCCATGCGGCCACTACTACAAATGTACTTCAGTAAAAGTAATAGATACGTAGTCGCGCGCACACCCGCATTTCTGTTTTTTATATTTCTATGGATACAATCGATATTTTAACCTCTGAAAGTAAGCCCCAATCGGGGCCAAATTGTATTGTCTTAAGTTATTGTCTTCCGTTTGCGGTGCCTCATGGGTATAATTTACTATGTTTTGAACGTTGAAATTTTACCCGTAGATATTTTAATTTTCAACATTCAAATGCGTACCTACCCCTCCACCTACCATCACCGCGCCTTGCCAGGGGTCCTGCTCAACTCCATTGACGTTGCATAGGTAATTCATAATGTAATTGGCAGCGCGGTTGGAGCAGTAGTTGAGCGATCGGCTGCTACGCCGCCCGTCGTGTTTTCGATTCCCGCACGGAACAAATATTTGTATGGCCTACAGATAGTTGTTCCGGGTCTGGCTGTTTGTGTATGTGACTTTGTATGTTTGTAAACGCACTCACGATACAGGAGAAATTCCTAGTGTGGGGCAAAGTTTTATTTAAAAAAAAAAACGTATTTCTGACATCGAAAATCTTCGTACGTCTTCGGCTTTGGTACTAGGTCGTATGCCAACCTTGTGCATTATACTATGAATTTTAATTCGATTCCAGATTTGACATTAGCTACTGTCATTTTGTGAAATAATGATACCACATATAATAGTGTAGTGATGAACACAAAAATCGATAAACAATCAGTGTGTGTGCCATCAGTGTGCCAATTAAAGACTAAATTATTGATTTTTATTTAAATAAATACATAATTATTCATAATAATTATTTATTAATTAGTAATCGCTGCTCTATTTTATAAAAAGTTAATATTTTTGTTTTTATATTAAAAACAAAACTTATAATAAAAGAGCCTAGATAGTTTTCAGTATTGGCAACCCGTGCGCGCTCGTGCAGCTATCGCCATTTTGTTTATCGTGTCATTCGGCTTCATTCTCCCAGTCTGACTGCAAGAATATCTTATTTCATTGCGAATCGATATTTTGTTGGGTTTTTGTTAAAGTGTTGTTACGTTGTGTTTGTTGTTACGTTTATAGTTTTTTTGTGAACTTTGAGTGAATCTATTTATTTTGGTTTTTCATCAAAATGGATTCTCAGCCAAGTACATCACAAAAAGACGTGAATGTTTTCTTGTCCCCAAGAAAAAAACATCCACGAAAAGCTTTCACTGTTACTGAACAAGTAATAATCCGCAACGCCTACAAATACGTGAAAAATAAAATTTCTGCGCAATTGGAGGCCTTTGAAGTTGTGGAAGAAAATGAATGTATGAGCAAAGTTGCTGACATATTGGGAATAACCTCACGCTCTGTTTGTAACGTTTTGAAGGAAGTAAGTAAAGGTGCGCCGCTAACTCCTCCTAAAAAAACTGGACCAAAGCGAAGTTTCAAAGATAAAATTGATGAATTTACATTCTCTGCAATACGAAGAATTGTTCATCAGTTCTTTTACCAAAATGAACCTCCAACCATTGCAAAGGTTAGTCAATCAGTCAGACAGTATTATTTTATACCTACATCTTTTATGTATAAGTAATGATTCCAAGCTATTATAAAACTTACTATTTTAGATTTTACAAGTGATGAACGATGATTCAGAAATGCCCAAGATTTCCAAAGACACCCTCAGAAAAATTTTGAAGCATCTTAATTTGAAATTTGTTGCACGGTCACGCAAGAGCACACTTATTGATCGAAATGATATAATAACATGGCGCCAGCGTTACTTGCGATCTATATGTCAGTTTCGACGAGAAGGGAGACATATATATTATCAAGATGAAACTTGGGTTAACGCAGGTAAGGCTAACATTTATACACAAAATGAATTTATATACATTTTACATTAAATTTAATAGTAATATTGAATGTTCATGTACTATATTTATTTTAAGGTCATCATACTGTAAAAAAAAACTTGGGTGGACAAGAAAGTCACATCATCTCGACAAGCGTTTTTGGAGGGACTGACCACTGGATTAAAAAAATCCATCTGGAAAAGGCAAACGTCTCATAATTAGCCATATAGGTAGTGAAGAAGGCTTCCTGGAAGAGGGGCTCATGATTTTTGAAGCAAAGAAAAATTGTGAAGATTACCATGATGAGATGAATGCAGTTTGTTTTGAGGAGTGGTTCGCTGGAGTCTTACCAAAATTAAGACCAAACTCAATTGTGGTGATGGATAATGCACCTTACCACTCCCGAAAATTGGAAACGGCACCAAAAATGAGCTGGAAAAAAGCTGCCATTCAAGATTGGCTTTTAAATAAAAATATTCATTACGAACCAGATATGGTTAAAGCTACGCTTTTAGAACTGATTCCACATAACGAGTCTTTTAATAAGTACGCTGTAGACGAAATGGCAGCACAACATGGGATCACGGTTTTAAGACTGCCCTCTTACCATTGCGAGCTAAACCCTATCGAATTGATATGGGCGCAGGTAAAGGGGCATGTAGCTCAAAATAATAAAACTTTCAAATTGACAGACGTGAGAAATTTATTTCAGGAAGGCATTCAAAAAATTACGGCTACCGAATGGTCTAAATGCGTATCCCATGTTGTCAAAGAAGAGGAAAAAATGAGTAGGCTAGATATGTTAATTGACAATATCACAGACACATTTATAATGAATGTTACAGAAAGTGACAGCGATAGCGATAGCGATGACGGCGACAATATATAAAATAAATTATTACCATAATACATCTATCTGTTTTATTTGTCATGTTCCTTCATGATCACATTTTTATTTATTTCACACACAATTATAAAAGAAAAGTCTCAGATCGTTAATTAATCGTCAAAACTAAATTATCGGTTCAGAAATATTTAATTTCCATATCGAATAATTTCGCAACGTCAATATTTAGTACTTGTCATAACGTTGCAACATTGAAATTGTCAAATCTGGAATCGAATTAAAATTCCGAGTATAGTACCTATGTAATTATAATTATAGTGGTCTATTATAATTATAGTGGTCTTCTAAAGAGGACGTTCACTTAGTGATTCAAAGTTTCACTACACCAAGTATCTCTAATGAACTGCTAAAAACTCCAACTAGAGAAAAAACTAAAAAGCATTAATCGTTAAAAAAAACAAAATTAGTTAAATTAAAATTCTAGAACTTAGCTCCAAGTACGGAGCACTTACCTACTTTACGTGGGTAGTTGAAACTTTTTAATGAAGCTGGCGAATAACTTCTTTATCGAATCCCTGAGATTCAAGATTCCTGAGAGCACTAAATAGAAATACTAACTTAAATCCAGTGGGGCTAAAAAGGTCACTTTAGGAGAATCATATCATGCAAGAATCTGTGAAATTTCAGGTTCATCCTTATTGCTAACGAATTAGGTTCAAGGTTGATAGGGAAAATTTGACCAATTGCCAAGCGTGGCGATTAAGGCAACACCCCCCCCCCTTTGGGAGAGGCCTATGTCCAGCAGTGGACGTGTTCGGCTGTTATGATGATGATGATGTCATTGTATGTTTGTTCCGAAATATAAAACAGTACCTATACTGGCCAGCGCTCATGACATCATGAATCCGACGCCATATTGTACTGGTGTGCCGTGGTTGTATAGTCATTGGCCACTATAGTGTACAGGTGAGTTAAATGTCAAATGTGACGTATTAAACGTCAAACGGGCGTGTGTGTGTATAGCTTTGAGGATTTTATTAATTTATGACGTCAACGCACTGACCAAAATTCAGAACGAATCAACAGCATGGCGTCGATTCATAGCGTCATGAGCACTGGCCAGTATACTGTTTTATATTTGGGAACACACACTCTGTCTACATTACTGTAGACACAGTGTGTGCAATCAGCAATAAGCCTAAAGCTTTACATTTTTTTTTACAATATTTTCTGTATAGAGTCGACAACCACTAAGGGATTGATATTTTTTTCACTTTTAATCAAGAATAATGAAAAATTATATGACGAACAAATTGGATTTCCAGAAAATATTTCGTTATGAAATCCTTAATATACAACGTGTAACAGAATAAACGCAATACCTCTTAAGTGGTCATTGTACACACCATTATGAACAACTTTTACTATTGGACCAATCCCGAAATCGCGAAAAAAAAAATCAGCTGTTCATTATATTTTGTTGAGTTATGCGCACATAAATTTGTGTGGGGGAGTCATTGATATATAAAAAACCCAAGATGCACGGTCTCCAACAAATGCAACACTCGAAACCGTCGTCAAAAACTGACATGTATCGAGTGTCATGTGTGAGTTGTGTATAGTTATACTGTAAACAATTTTTTTTACAAATTCAACCTTACACGGATCGCTTAAAGTTGTTTTTACAAAGCAGTGCAGTATGGCGAGCGATGCGAGTTTGAAACTAGCGCATAATTATACATATTGCGCTTGATTTTTGCGGACGTTTTTGAGATGCTGAGTGTATTTCTTGGGTTTTTATATATCAATGGGGGGATAGTCGATTTTTTTTCGCGATTTCAGTGTTGGTCCCATAGTGAAAGTTGTTCATAATGATGAGTTCAATGACTGTGCATCTTGGGTTTTTTATATATCAATGACTCCCCCACACAAATTTATGTGCTCATAACTCAACAAAATGTACTGAACAGCTGATTTTTTTTTCGCGATTTCAGTGTTGGTCCCATAGTGAAAGTTGCTCATAATGATGAGTTCAATGACTCCTTGAGAAGTATTGCGTTCACTTTTAATCAAGAATAATGAAAAATTATATGACGAACAAATTGGATTTCCAGAAAATATTTCGTTATTTCCAAGTTTTAACAGAAGAAAGTTATTACAACTCTAGTTTTTTTACTAACTAAACAGAAACAACATAAAAACTTTACTTAACACATTAACTTCCTCTTGGTTGCGTAACCTCCTCAACCTCCACCCAGTGACTACAGCTTGTACCACTGACCCTGATGCATGGAGGACGCACGCAACACTGTTGTCGCTAAGTGTACTCGACAGTGTAATGCTGTGTACTGGCTATGTACACTTCCGTGACCGTTAAGACAGCGTTGTTGGAAGTGCCGAAATGTGTGGGTGGTGTGGTAATTTTGGGTTTCTAGTACCAGTGTCGAATTGCGTGTGGATTTTAGAACTATTTTATTTGGTGATTTTTCATCGTGCATTATTCAGAAAAGTTCAAAGTCGTTCTAGTTCATTTTATAATTGTTGAGTTGAGCTTCACGATTACTGCAAATGCGTGCATTGCCTAGACAAATCCACTCAATCTGTGTGGTTCTTCAGAAGACCATTTCAGACATTAATATACATCGTCTTTACATATACCAGCCTGTTTAGTGTGGATCTTTGACATTGTGTACTCTGATTACCATAATTATATATTTTTAACTCGTTTATTTGATTACTAGTGGACGTCACGCGGTTTCACCGTCGTAGTTCCCGTTCCCGTGGGAGTACGGGGATCAAATATAACCTATGTTACTCCCTGATAATGTAGCTATCCATTGCTGAAAGAATTTTTCAAATCGGTCCAGTAGTTTCGGAGCCTATTCATTTCAAACAAACAAACAAATCTTTCCTCTTTATAATATTAGTATGGATGTTCAATCTAAACGACTGATTTAAGAACTATTTTATTTGCTGTTTTTTTACGTGTCTTCGCTCTTCTGGTCTACTCCACTGGCATCGTGCATTTTCCAGAGTAAGAACCTATGATGCTTAGCGATAGTGTTTCCCAACTGAAATGGCTTCCAGGTCAACCGGATGTACCATAATTTTACATGGATTGACTGCTTCCTGAACTCCATCGCACGGCAACTGGGTCACGATACCTCTTGGTAAGACTTGTCAGATTCGAATAACTTATTCCATTTTAATGACTAAAAAGTGCTTTCGAATGTAAAAAAAAATATGTTATACTACCTTTGCCGCGATTTTGTACGCAAATATCCCGTTTTTCCCGTTCCCGTAGGAATTTCGGGAAATTCCCGTTTTTCCCGTTCCCGTAGGAATTTCGGGAAATTCTCTCTTAGTGCTCCCCTTAAACTGTCTAAAAAAAAGACCAGTAGTTTTGGCTGTGCGTTGTCTTTCAGTCACTCAGTCACTCGTCAGTCACCATTAACGGAAGAAAACCTGTAACAGAATAAACGCAATACATCTTAAGGAGTCATTGAACTCATCATTATGAACAACTTTCACTATGGGACCAACACTGAAATCGCGAAAAAAAAATCGACTCCCCCATACAAATTTATGTGCGCATAACTCAACAAAATGTACTGAACAGCTGATTTTTTTTCGCGATTTCGGGATTGGTCCCATTGTAAAAGCTGTTACACGTTGTATATCAAGAATATATGGCTATTTTATTGAATGAAACTTTAATGGAACTGTTTCAAGGAATCTGAGAAGCTTTTGATTGCACGATTTAAATCAAAATCATGATGAACACGAATGATTTAAAGTTTAAACGTGAGTGCGTGACACAATTGCAGTATTATGAAATGTTTATTGTGTTCTATTAATCATCTATCTCATTATTGTCAACGAATAAAACATTAAAACTAAATCGCAATTATAAGCAGTAAAATACGTCTACTTTATTGGATTTTTCAGAAATAGGCAGGGTTTCTGAAACCACTCAGATATTTTCTCGTTATATACCAATAGTTGTCAAAAAAAAAGGCCCGTTTTTACAGCAGGATACAACATTGCTTTACTAGTAAGTATGAAAGAGACAGAGGCGGCGCAAGGCGTGGGCGACGTGGGCCACCGCCTATGGCCTCGCGGTCCCTAGGGCCTCGCAGTTTTGGCTTTTTTTCAACTCAGAAAAACCGTAGCTAAGGTCATCAAAAAAATCCAACTTTTCCGTGTCTTCCAAATTTATTTGAGCTTTATTTGTTGCTATTTGAATTTATTTATTGTTAAGGTTTACTTCAGTAAGTTTTGTCAAAATATTAGCCGCGACAGGATAGGCACTATGATTTACTCGTATATACAAGCTCACTACGATCGCTCTTGCATCAAAAATTCTTTTAGTTTAGTTATTTCTTGAATTTACCCACATTCGCCCAATATTTACTATGTTTGCACAAAAAGCGATTGAGTTCGCCACATCTTACCCTCAATCGTAAAATCCAACCTCTGAAAACCTCAAAACTCACTCTATTCTTAGGTAGGACCTAAAGGGCCTCGCTAAATGCCAATCTTGTCCACATCAAATATTAGTCTTGCGCCGCCACTGGAAAGAGACATAAAAATAAATCACTTAGTGGTAAAGAAATCTTCTATCCCTCTCTACTCAGCTGTCAAATTGGAAATCTTATATTTTTTTTTAAGTTGTAGACCATTAGGTATCAAAATAAACCCGTCACATCAGCATTCACAGCCCGATTTTGCCCATAGTTGGCATGTCTTTTCTCGTGACGATCCCCAAGCTCCTTCTTTTTAAGGGTTCCGAACAAAAAACGGAACCCTTATAGAATCACTCAGGTGTCTGTCTGTCTGTCTGTGTTTCCGTCTTTCACAGCCAGTTTTTTCCGAAACCACTGGACCGATTCTGTTGAAATTTGGTACACGTATGGAATTCTGTGACCCAAATACGGACACGTTACGTAAATCATTATTTTTTAGTATGAGGGTCACTTTAGGGGGTCAAACTAGAAGATTTCAAAAAAAGTTTTTTGAACAATATCGTGTGATATATCAAATGAAAGGGCTTACTGTAAGGAATTTAATGACGTTTTTTTCATAATTTTAAAACAAATATTCTTGAAGTTATCAAGAAATTAGACGAAAAATGACCATTCCCCCCCTATCTCCGAAACTACAGTGCCTAAAATTTAGAAAAAAAAAATGGAGATAATAGATCTTTACCTAAAAATCACAGTAAAACCCATAAGAAGTCAAAAAAAAGAAAGAATAAGAAGAAGAAGAAGTGGAAGTAGAAGTGTTAAAATTTCGGAACCCTTTGCACGCGAGTTCGACTCGCACTTGGCCAGTTTTTTACGTGTGAAAATCCTCATGGATATCCTCCGTATTAGGGCAGACGAAGGGGTCTATCAGACTCCTACTGACTAAAATCACACGGTGTTTCTCCTCGTCACTTTTGACTGGGGACACATACGCATTCTCCACAATAACCCGGGCATTGAGAGTTTGCGCTTGCGAACCCCATCTCACGTAAGGGGAGGAGTGAGCTTCTTCTAACCCTTTTATTTGTGAGAGATGCGCTGAAGCACCACGCGACACCAACTCGAGCCTGCGTGCTTGGCTGACGGACTTCCCCTAGTCCGTCACCCACAGGCCACTTGACGGGGGACGGCAGAGTGCATTGACAGCCTTCCCCCGGCGCCCCGCAGCTCATTACTAAGTAGCTCACAATTTAGGACCCATTAGTTTTAGTGTTAATATATAATTCGTGGTGCTTGGCAACTGGGCTTAACCCAGTTGCATATGTCCCTTTGTGCCTATTGGCCTAGCTCTATTCTGTCTCCTGCTTGATAAGGAGGGAAGTGGAAATTATATATATTATTTTTCCTACTCCTCCGCTGTACTTTTATGATTAATTTCGTTGTAAGATCCAAGACAGTTGAATCGTTTCTCCGGGACTCGTCGGGCTTCATTGGATCGGCGTTGTTCTGGTGGTCGCCACTGTTGATTCTGGCTTTCAGGAGTTGCAGTGGTTGGGAATGTGTGGCGGGCTTGTCCCAACCCCTTTCATTGGCAACCCCTCTTCAGCAAAGGCAGCTACTGCTTGCCATGAGCTCTCGCTTTCGACCATACGTTTGATTATGGTCGGAAGCGAGAGATCACTCTCCGATTCGGCAACCAATGCGTTGGGCTGTTCAACCCAGGCTGGGCACAGCTCAATAGTATACTATGCCCAGTCCTCGCTGCAATCGCAGAACATTTAGAAGATTACAGATAGAGTCTTAACAACAAAAGGTAGTCATGAACTTTGTTACATAACAATAATCACAGTATTATTAAGTAATTAAACAATGTTTAACACTTAAACAAGCGTCATACCTACTTGTAAAACCTTTGCCTACTGACCTAGTGACACCTAAGTCTTGTAGGGCACCGTTGTTATAAAACATACAGAATATTGCCATTAGAAACAACAACTAATGACATTTTGTTATCATCTTACTCGAAGACTTGTTATGACATTTGTCGATTGTGTTTAAATAATGACCTGTGGGTACATTGGTAGGCTTAGCATCATTAACTGGCAATATCTTTTTTATTACTATGCCTCCGCTGTCCGTCCGTCCGCCCATCCATCTGCCTGTCTGTATCTCATGATCCGTGATAGTTAGACAGTTGAAATTTTTACAGAAAAATAAAAAATAACATTAATTTGACGGTACGGTTGGCGCAGTGGTTGAGCGATTGACTGCTGCATTGCACGTCGCGAGTTCGATACCCGCACGGAACAAATATTCGTATGGTCTACAGATAGTTGTTCCGGGTCTGGCTGTTCGTGTATGTGACTTTGTATGTTTGTTAACGCACCCACGATACAGGAGATATACCTAGAGTGGGGCAACGTTTTATAAAAAAAAAAAGTTATAGGCGCCACGAACCACCCACTCTGCAGGAACTGCTTTGACGCCAAAGAATCAGCCGCTCAAGTCATCCTGGCATGCGAGGTCGTGGCTACCAAACGTGAACAAATGCTCGGAACGGTGAAGTCGCATCGCGAAGCCTGTGAAGTTCCCAGGAAACTTCTGTGCTTCTGGGGGAGCTTTTTTTTTAAGGATGGGTAATCATCAAATTACTCTTCCCGCTCTGGGTGAAGCAGAAGGGAGTGTCAGACTGTCACTGACAAAAATCCATCTGTGTTCCTCCTAATGCCCTTTGCGTTCCAGGGCCGCGGTGACTCTTTCGAATAAATTCCGCAATTCTAGTCGGAGCTAGGCTGGCTAACCTAGCCACGACACCTACGCACGACGAATCGAATGGGAGTGTTAGTGCGAAAAATGGAGACCCTAATCTACTAGGCCCGGCGAACTATTGTGAATTCTTCATCAAATATTTTCACTTACGTGCTTATGTTGGTTTCTAGCGTTAGGTCACCATAGTAATGTTATTGTCATTTTTTTTTTATTTGTGATGGGTTTGCTCTTGACTCTAGTCTAGGTCAGAGATGACAGAGACAAAGTCTACGATGGAGCGAGCTTACCCAGAAGGAGCCTGTTCACTCTAACTTTGAAGAGATTAGGGTTGTAAGCGTTTGGAAACACAGACGCATGCAGAGAGTTCCACTCCTTTGCTGTGCGCATTATAAAAGACGTTTGGAAACGCTTAGTGCGAATTGGTGGAATAGTAACAAGGTAGGGATGGTAAGATGCAGTGCGTATGGATGTCCGATGGTATGGTAGAAGGGGGCCGGTGGGATGAGGTCGTGGAGTTCTTGGGCACACTCACCGAAGTACAATCTGTAGAAGACCGACAAGAAGGCAACCTTACGGCGATGAGCCAAGCTATGTAGCTCGGCATCCACCAGTTTTACGTCACCGATGAGCCTCTTAGCTCTGCGTTCCACCGATTTAAGCGCGGCAAGCTGATACTTAGCTGAGCCATCCCAAAGGTGGCTATAATACTCCATGCAGGATCGGACTTGCGCTTTATATAGGGTTAAAAGCTGTCCAGGCCTGAAGTATCGCTTCACCCTATTTAGGATGCCCAGCTTTTTGGCAGCGGTTTGGGCTTTGTACTCGGTGGCGCCAAAGTTGAGACTGGATGTTAACTCCATGCCTAGGAGCTCGAGCCGATCAGTCACAGGAACAGATGTACCCCGAAAAGTAGGAGTTTGGGTCAAAACGACTCCTTTTTGCGGTAAAAAGACACGCCTGTACTTGGTATTGCGTAAAATAAACTATGTTGCTAGTAGGTAATTCTGAGTTGTACAACGTGTAACAGAATATACGCAATACCTCTTAAGGGGTCATTGTACTCACCATTATGAACAACTTTTACTATGGTACCAATCAATCAAATCGTATATTTCAAATAAACCATTTACAGGCACTTTTGAATTGTCAAAGTCAGTCAGTCAAAAACATGAAGCTATTTGCACGTTCCAAAGCGTAGATCTCTATGGAGAAGAACGTGCAAGAGACTCCACGGACACTTTTTTAAACCATGTGATGTATTAAAAAAATCTTGTTAACATTATCTTTGATTGCTTCTATATGTGAGGACAATGCAAAGAACAAGAAAATATATAAACAATTCAAAATGCAGGTACAGATTAAAATAAGCCAGTGGCAGGTAAGAGATGACCAGTCTCAACTGACGGCGCCCGTTCACGAACATGACGCGTGCATCAGCACCATCTAACTCAACCATTTTGAAGGGAATCAAATGATCCAAAACACGCGCCACCATCAGCAAAAACCAATCCCGAAATCGGGAAGCCTTTGAAGTTCCCAGGAAATTTCGGCGCTTCTGGGCAGAGCTAGGCTGGCCAACCTAGCCACGACACCTACGTACAACGAATCGAATGGGAGTCTTAGTGCGGAAAATGGAGTCCCTAATCTACTAGGCCCGGTGAACTACATTGTAAATTCTTCTTTGAATATTTCCACTTACATGCTTATCTGGTTTCTAGCATTAGGTAACCATAGTAATGTTATTGTCATTTTGTTTAGTATTGCGTAAAATAAACTATGTTGTTAGTAGGACTAGGTAATTCTGAGTTGGACAACGTGTAACAGAAGAAACGCAATACATCTTAAGGGGTCATTGTACGATGTTTACTTAAAAATGGTGAAGTATCTAAACATACATATTTTCATTAAAAAAAGGCCAAGTGCGAGTCGGACTCTCACATGAAGTGTTCTGTACCATAAACCGAAAAAACCCGATTCTTGTATGGGAGCCCCCTTCAATTTGAAATTTAATTTATTTTTACTATTTGCTGTTATAGCGGCAATAGAACTACACATTCTATGAAAATTTCAACTGTCTTACTATTACAGCAGGGCTACTATGACGTGCCAATGCGATCATGATTAAGCTGAGGAAAAGGGATAGTGTTACGCGTCTTGTATAACTCGTCTTCTTCCCACACCTTATACACGATCGTATTAAGACGCCATAGTAGGCCAGCAGTTCTTGAGATACAGCCCGCTGACAAACAGACGGACGGACGGATGGACAGACAGCGGATGCTTAGTAATAGGATGCCGTTGATTACCCTATGTGTACGTAACCCTAAAGCGAATATCTGCAATTTTGACAATAAACTTTTACTTAACTTAACAACTAACTTTGATAGTTAGTTGTAGACTAAAAGAAACAAAAGCAAATAGAAAATGTATTTACTTAGCACAAACAAAGGCACAACGCGTTAAGAGGAAATGCTGGCGGCGAGACTTTGTATGTAAAAAGTCATAATTCGAGGTTTGGCTCTTTACTATTTTCTCCTTCCATACTTCATGAACTGAATAAGAAGGATATATACTGTGTCCCTATGTTTTCTTTTTGATGATTTATTAACTGTAAAAGCACTAGAACCCTCACAAAATGCTCAAAATTGTTCGATATCTCGCTGTCAACAGAGCCCTAGTGTACAAATTTGGCAACTATTAATCAAAAAAGGAAAACATAGGGACACAGTATATTCTTCTAATTCAGTTTGTGAAATATCTCTTAAATCGGTTTAATATTGGAGGAGAAAACAGTCGAGAGCCAAACCTCGAATTATGACTTTTTACATACAAAGTCTCTCCGTCAGCATTTCCTCTTAACAGGACGAACAAAAAACACTTGTTTAAAAAAAATATTATGAAGCTGCGACAAATAAGTAATCTGCAATGGGGTTTATACACGACTAACTTTTGCTCGCGACTTCGAACGCGAAATCCTCTCTTCATGCTCCCCTACACTCCCCAAGGAACCTATATGCTAATTTTCAGCTTTTTGTGACTAGTAGTTTCGACTGTGTGTGTTCTGTCAGTCACTATTAACGGAAGAATTTTATATACCTATAAGGATTTATTGTTTTATAAAAACAATGTAAATAAAAAAAAAACTTCGCAAAAACTGAAAAGCAAAAAATAATAAAAATTTTTGGCGTTATATTTTTGTAAAAAGGTTTATAATTTTTTGCGTTACTTTTTGTAAAAGGGTTTATTATTTATTGCGTTACTTATTGTAAAAAGGTTTATAATTTTTGCTTTTCAGTTTTTTCGGAGATTTAATTTTTTTGTTAAAAAGTTTTTGTTTTATAATTTTTTGTGGCTATAATCTACTAATTACTACATGCTTAATCAATTATTTCTTTTAAAAAAGCTACCTACTGTGCTTTAGCTATTAACTATTATATAATCCTACTTAAACTTTTATTTGCTGTATAATATAAATGCTTTAAAGAAAAACAGTCCTTATATACCAACATAGGTAGGCCTACAAAAACTGCTACACAACTCAGCATTAAAATCTGTGAGTGAACAATAAATCACCCCCATTTTCCCACCCTTAGGGTAGGACTTTTATAAATTAATATGAGACCAACTTCAAGGTACACCCTATCCAATAAAAAAAGAATTATCAAAATCGGACTACCCTGTAAAAAGTTATGCGTGGTCATACATAAAAAAATATATACGCGTCGACTTCAGAACCTCCTCCGTTTTTTCGTCAGTTAAAAACTAAACAAAACTTAAGTTAGGAAAAAATTACAAGTTCGTAATAAAATACGTGGACTGTAGTATGTACCTACAAGTTTAGTTACAGGCTTCTTACAAGTCGATTTATTAACAACACGTAAAGGTTACTCTAATTTAAACAATGATTTGACTTGAACTTGATTGATTACCATCGTAACCATTAATTACTTACAATTTGTGTGGGCGGACCGGAGACTGATAGATAATGAACACGATGTACCTTGATTTTACTATCAACAAACAACGTTCTAATATTGTTAATATGATTGTCTGTACTTATGTATGTCATGTGAAGTTAGGTAAAACATAAATATTTTTCATAACAAAGTAAACTTTTAAAAAACGGAACCCTTATAGGATCACTCGGGTGTCTGTTTGTCTGTCCGTCTGTCTGTCTATCAGTCTGACCGTCTGTCACAGCCAGTTTTCTCCGAATCTACAGGATCGATTCTGTTGAAATTTGGTACACATGGACTTCTGTGACCCAAACACGGACGCTTTACGTAAAGAAATAAATTTTTAGTATGGGGGTCACTTTTGAGGTCAAACCAGAAAATGAAAAAAATAAAATTCCAAACTGTATCGTGTGATATATCAAATGAAAGGGCTTACTGTGAGGGTTTTAATTATATTTATCATAATTTTAAAATAAATACTTTTGAAGTTAGAATTCAAGAAATTAGACCAAAAATTACCATTCCCTAAAAAAACTAATGGGACTAAATTTTAAAAAAAATCAGATAGTAGTTCCATACCTAAAGATTACAGGAAAACCTATATGAAGTCTGTAGTGTTAAAGTAACATGTTAAAAAAAATAAATTTCTTCGGAACCCTTTGCATGCGAGTCCGACTTGCACTTGGCCAGTTTTTTTTTTAATATTGAAAAGCACACGTTTAACCTCACATCTCACCTGATGGTAAGCGATGATGTGGTCGAAGATGCAGCACGCTTGCCTAGAAATAACCTATTCACTCTTGACTTAAAGACTCCCAGGTTGTAGCTATCAGGAAACACAGACTCCGGCAGGGAATTCCACTCCTTAGCTGTACGCACTATGAATGTGTTCCCAAAACGTTTTGTGCGTGTGGGTGGGATGTCCACCATGTACCGGAGGCGCATCGGTATTAAAAACACTATTGAAAAGCACACGTTTGACCTCACATGATCTCACCTGATGTTAAGCGATGATGTGGTCGAAGATAGAGCAACTTAAAGACTCCCAGGTTGTAGCTATCAGGAAACACAGACTCCGGCGGTGAATTCCACTCCTTAGCTGAACGCACTATGAATGTGTTACCAAAACGTTTTGTGCGTGTGGGTGGGAAAGTAACTATTTATTTTAAAACTTACCACTTACAAGGTACTTATACATATGTGCTTCTCTTGATATCCTATAACTGTAGGGTATCAATGAGAGCATGGTAAAGTTCATTTCCCACATGTTTTTTGTTTTCATTTTTCATAAAAAATAATTCGACAAAGTCTTGATTATTTATGTAAAACACTCTTACGTGAAATATGACAACGTCGCTTTTTCTTCGCCTAAGTATAAATGAATAATTTGAATGAAAATGATTTACTTGTGCTTTTCAATTAAACTTATACACTTACACACATCAAGAGTTGAAACTATGTATTTTTGGAACACTATTTCGCAGACTTTTTGTATTACTTTTACATACAGAATAAAACCCTAAAGTTATCTATAGGATACATTGATATATAAAAAACCCAAGATGCACAGTCTCGAACAAATGCAATACTCTAAACTGTTGTCAAAAACTGACATGTATCAAGTGTCATGTGGGAGTTGTGTGTAGTAATATAAACATTTTTTTTTGCAAATTCAACCTTACACGGATCGTTTAAAGTTGTTTATAAAAAGCAGTGCAGTATGGCGAGTGATGCGTAATTTTTTTTGCAAATTCAACCTTACAAGTTGTTTTTACAAAGCAGTGCAGTATGGCGAGCGATGCGAGACTGTTTGAAACTAGCGCACAATCATACATATTGCGCTTGTTTTTTGCGGACTTTTTTGAGATGCTGAGTGTGTATCTTGGGTTTTTTATATATCAATTACAGGATATCAAAAATAACACGTTGTAAAATATAACATTAAGGATATGGTATTTCAAAAGGAAGACGTTGTATGCAAAAACAAAACAAACTTAGGCTTTGAAGGACTACTCATCATCGCTGTCATCCGGAAATGTGCTCAGAAGAATGGCCATTTAAATGTTTGTTCATTTAATTAATCACATCAACAGCAACGATTTCAATAAAACTTAGAACATGGACAGATGTGCCAAGTGTTCTATCATCATCATCATCATCATCATATCAGCCGAAAGACGTCCACTGCTGGACATAGGCCTCCGCCAAAACGGGGAGTTTGCCATAATCGCCACGCTTGGCAGGCGGGTTGGCAATCGCAGTTTATGGTGTTGATTTTTACAGAGAACACTGCTGCTCATTCTCTGGCGAGTCCCTTAGTCTTACGACACCCACGGGAAGTAATGGGATGGTATTATTCTTTTACGGTACCATACGGCACCGGCCGATACCATACGGCTGAGTGTTCTATCCCTGTAGGAAATATCCTTGGCGTAATTTCTGTCAAAGAAACGAGAGAAGCCGCTGGAGGAGCTCGTGGCTAGATAGTAACAGCCGTACCGTTCGATCTTCAAGATTAAGCAACGCATTCTGAGGTTGGTCTGTGGATGACCATCTTAACATACCGAATATCCTCCGTGCCTCGGAAAGCACGTTAAGCTAGTCCAGCCTGTCATTTGTAGATCTTTGGTGGTCGTTACGGATTGTCAGAAGCCAGTAAATCTGACTCCAGTGTTGCCATGAAGTACCTTGTTTTTTTTTGTTTTACTATAAATAGGCATACGTTTGACCACAATCTCACCTGATGGTAAGCGATGATGCGGTCGAAGATGGACCAGTTACCCAGTTAATTGGTTGTGAAGGTCTGGTAGGTAGCCGCTCCACGTAAAATACTAGCATTCAACTAAATCTGGTTTGACTGGAAGCCGACCTTAATATAGTTGGGAAAAGACTAGGCAGATGATGACGTGAGAGAAGCCGCTGGCATAAGCTTGTGGATAATAAATATTTATAGTCATAGCAAGTGTACTTTTATAACCATACCAATACCGCGAGTAAAAAAGGATCGGTAAAAAACTATTGGTAGTTACAACCGAGGACGCCTAGTTTTTTCATCAATCACTTGTTATGCCACGGTCAAGTTGAGATTTAGGGCACTCTGCGTTTGGACTAGTTTCGAAATTGTGACTAAAAAGTAATAACTAAGATACAATAGATTACACTTTTCACAAATAAATTTAGCTAAATGTTTAAATAATGCTAAGTAAATAATTTAATGCATCGGGGATGTTTGCTAAAGCTCACGTTGACTGCTTTTACACTGTGATGCGGAAGCGGTGCGCATCCCTGGTCAGAAGGGTGCGGGGCAGCACCAACAGCATCCTGTCCATGATAGCAAGCAGGCTAGATTGTGCGTTTGTGAACCACTGTTCCAGGGTATCAGCTGGGCCTGTTACCTTGCAGCAGTGATGTCGCAAACTGTTTTGGTTTCTGTTTTTGTGTTGTTTTGTTTTGTGTTTTACTAACATAGTTTTTAAGTACATTGTTACTAACACTATGAGTCTTGTTACTTGAAATAAATGTAAATTATTATTGTAATTAAACAATAATTATAGTTTTTACATATTGTTTAAAAGTCTTACGTCATATCACGTTCTGCAATTTGTTCAAACTAGTCACCGCAGCCCAGGGGCGCAAAGAGCATTTGGAAGGATACGGGTGAGTTTTAAACAGTAAGAGCCTGCGGGAAAAGTCATTTGATGATTTCCCATACAGTAAAAGTAGACGAAACAGGCCCTCAGAAGAAAGATTCCACTTTTCATAATGCTAGAAAATAAAAGATTTATCTTCTTAACAAAAAGTTAGCTTCGTAGCTAAATTACAAAACCTAAAGGGATCGCGCGTAGGTCTTACATCAAAGAAATTTAATAAATGAGCTCTTTCATAATTTACGTAATCTTGTTACGTAAGCATTTTCATAATAGAGCCTTGTTTTGGGGTTAACACAAAATATTTAATGTCTGAAGCGTTTGATTGTAAATATTTTATGTTTTAATCCGTTGTTTGAGCTAGTCTGAGTGAATTGAATTTGTTCTTTCTATTTGAAGTATCAATAAAGATGATTAAGTGTTCGGTGTTGTCATTGTAAAAATAGCTATTGTGACATGGCTTGCATCGTTGAGTAATTGTACTACCTAATGTAATGTATACTTTTTGAATGTTTGGACTTATTATACCTTACGAATAGGTACTAATTGGCTTAACGGGAATATTGTTTAGTTCATTCTTTGTATCATCAGATTTCTCATGTTTCAACGGCCTTTCGCTGTTGTACTAATTTTTATTTTCAGCCTCTGTATCCAGTTTTCTAACTTCACTATTTTATTCTTCAATCATTTATTTGTGTCTAACGTTTATTAGCGAAAATAATGCGAATGTTTCTTTACGTTTCAATCAAATTTTCTCTTTTTTTTATTTTTTAAAAGTCTGTAATTTCGTCTTTTTATTATTATTTATTTTATTTTAAAGGTGTTTTTATTTGTATAATGCCAATAAACACAATTTTCTTTTACCCTTGTAACTGTTATGCTCTTATTCTTTTTTTTAATGGTTTTCAAATAAGGAGAATTCTCTATATCTGCCACCTTCAAACTGTGCTAAAGATTTATTTTTTAAGGATTGGAAATCACCAAATGACTCCTTCCGCTCTAGGTGAAGCAGAAGGGAGTGTCAGACTCTTACTGACTAAACCCATCCGTGTTCCTCCTAATGCCCTTTGTGTTCCAGGCCCGCAATGACTCTTTCGAACAAATTTTGCAACCCTGGAAGTTGAAATAGTGCAATTATATTTAGCTGTATTCAATCAGTCGTTCTATCAATATTATAAATCACATTTTTAGCACTAATATAGCAGATATATTAATTGACATAGAAGTGTTGGCTCTATTCACAGAGCTGATGGATTTTACAACCGGTTCCAAAACTAATTATATGCAATATTCCGAACTGAACCGTGTGAAAATTACGAGCGATCTTGTGTTTATTGCGACGATGCGAACTGATAGAATAGGAAGCAAAGCAATAATTATTATGTATTCGACATTAGTTATTTCTATTTTTATACTTTACTTTTGGTTAAGTTCCGAGATTAAAAGTCTGTGACCATATAATATGGTCTGGCTGACCAGTCATCATGGAACATTTTTTTGAAATCGATTTGGTGCCAACCTCAAAAAATATCTTTTTTACAAACAAACACTTTATACTCACATATTTAATATTTAATCAGTTACCTCGCACAAGGCTTACTCTCGACAATACTGGTACAAATTAAATAAATTATGTATTAAGTTTAAACATTAAATTAAAAAAAAACCAAGCATAACCTAAATTACTACCTCAAGTTTTTTAATATACAAATACTAAAAATACGTACTTATAACGTTGTTAATTTTGTTTATGTATTTATGATTATATTTTTTCTAGTTTTTTCTTTCCTTTAAGGCTTGTATACATGCCAAAGACCTTGTGCATATAAACGGAGTTTACTACTGCTCTACGCGCCACTCCGCTACCCGCATTTTTAATTTATTATAACAAAACAACACATATTTTAAAAAAGTAACAAAATCAAATTATTTTCGTTTGTATTGCAAAGCAGGAGATATTTAGTTTTTTAGACTTTTGTTAAAAAATGAAGGAGTAAAATGGTTTCATGTCAACGATTTGGAGGTGATTTGGTGATTTTTTTTCTTATTATGTGATACCGATACATAAATTCTGGCTAAACCAAGTTACATATCGTATCATGTAGATTACTACCTATTTTTTTCAGATGTAATTTCTCAGTAAATACCGATGAAAAGTTGCTTCATCTGCACGCTGTTTGTAAGCATTTCTCGAGAGAGCAGTCTTAAGTTGCTCTTACCATGTTGCCTCTGCACCACGCTTAGGTCGACTGGTTGAAAATGCCGAAGGCATTAATTCCGCCTTGGTACAGTGTTTTACTAGTAAACTAAGTTTTTTCACAGCCTTTTCAAATAAATTTCAAAACGGCTGGTTGACACTTCTCGTGACCTGGCTTTTACTTTGGGCAGAGATTAAGTATTGCCACGTTGAATGCCAGCTGACAGCGTTGAGGACGAATCTTATGATGCTTTATTTTAGTTTGTTGTTAGTTTAGTGTATTTGTTAGGATAGAATAGAATATATTTTTATTGTAAAACATGAGTATACATCATAACATGTGCAAGGTCTTATAATTATGGTTAGATCTGCATGTTTTGCCATTTATGGCGTACAAAAACAACATATTTGGTTTAAAATAACCATAAAAGATTTGAGTCTAAACAACAAAACATTTTTTTTTTTCATCGTAATACTACTTAAAAAAGAAGAAAATGTACAGATTAGGTTTTATAGATTTGAGATTCAAATTGTAAAAAATGTCGTAATTGCAGAAAAATACAATTAATAAATTGCGCTCATTTAAGAAATCCGATATGGTATAATAGCATTTATTTACGAGATATTTTAGTTTTTCACTTTCTCGGGTCCCTGGAGACCCGGTCCTTTGACAGGCGTACGAGGAGCCGAAGCCAACTCGCAGAGGCACCGTTAGACATTTCAAATGGAATGGGGTACCAACCGACGATTATCCCTGTATACACTGTGAAATTGATAATCCCCGGTTGGAGCAGGACTATTGCAAAATATGGAATTTTAGTTAATTACTACCTGAACCGCGCAACGTCGTCTGCGTCACAATTTTCATTACTGCTCCGCTCCTATTGGTCTTAGCGTGATGATATATGTATAGCCTATAGCCTTCCTCGATAAATGGGCTATCTAACACTGAAATAATTAAAGAGATGAGATTAGCGCATTCAAGCAAACAAACAAACAAACTCTTCAGCTTTATATATTAGTACTAACTTTTGCCCGCGACTTCGTACGCGCATATCCCGTTTTTTCCCTTTCCCGTAGGAATTTCCCATTCCCGTATAGCCTATAGCCTTCCTCGATAAATGGGCTATCCAACACTGAAAGAATTTTTCAAATCGGACCGGTAGTTCCTGAGATTAGCGCGTTCAAACAAACAAACAAACAAACAAACTCTTCAGCTTTATATATTAGTATAGATTATCGTTAATTTATGACTTGATTAAGTTTTAGTAAATAAATGATGCTATAAATATGTTTATAAATGCAAGCTAACAAAATATTATCGCTGACCTCTCTGATCAAAAGTTCACAATAAGTCTCTGGTAATAGAATCTATAAGAACCTCCATCGGCAAATTCGATTCAATTATAAGTTGAGGATCGATACCTTTTAAAATATCTTCGGAAACAAAAGTGAAAGCACTCAGCATGCGGTTCATTACCTATTAATAGGTAGTCTTTTTATATTTGCGTCGTTATAAAACGAAGTTTATTTTTAACTTTATATTGATCAGACAGGGGCACATCTACACTAATATTATAAAGAAAAAAGATTTGTTTGTTTGAATTGAATAGGCTCCGAAACTACTGGACCGATTTGAAAAATTCTTTTAGCATTGGATAGCTACATTATCAGGGAGTAACATGGGCTATATATTATCCTTGTACTCCCACGGGAACGGGAACTACGCGGATGAAACCGCGTGACGTCCACTAGTAAGTTATAAAAGCAAGAATTTTCACAGAATTTGTATTTTTATTGCTGATAAAATAACAATGATCGGTCATAAAATAAAAATTCAAGCGTTTCGGTTATGTTAAGTACTTAATCCTTCGTGTGCAAATCCGACTCGCATTTCACTGTTTTTTTAAGGCAATTTTTAAATTGGTTTGCTTCAATAATTTCTCAAACATATTATTTCAGTGAATTACCTCATGGCCGCTGTATAGCTGTCAATACACATTATTGGCTGTGAATTAATGATGATGAATCAAAAATATAGTCGAAATAATAACTTAGGAGTGCTGTTCATGGCCAAACTTCATACATAAAATAATAAAAAATAAAACAGAATGGACTGACTCAAACCAAATCATTCTAGATTCAAGCTGCCATTCATATAAAAAAATACTTCACAAAACAACACAAAATTAAATGCTGTCACAGCCTTGACCTTGCAACAGTGATGATTCTAATAAACAGACAATTTGCGAAATGTCAAAATTCACGCATTATCCGTAACAAATTCATGAGACGATACGTCTACTCGCTTAAATAATACATTGAATAAGTATTTTTACGAAAGGTGGGTCGCTGACTCCTAGACTATAATAAGATTTTATTTGATGCGAAAATGAATCTTATTAACATAGATATAAAGGTGTGCTAAATTTTGAAGGAAGTCATTTTTTTTTTGTTATGTACGAGTATGGGTTAGTAGTTTTGTATGTCTTCGATTGTTTTTATATGGGACTTGGCCATCAAATATTTTATGTATGAGAATCTGATTATACTTGCCTAGTTTATAGGGTTCCGTGTCCAAAGGATAACCAACGGAACACTATAACTACGCCTCCAATGTCCGTCCGTCCACAGTGTCAAAGCCTGTATCTCGAGAACTGTAATAGGAAGGCAGTTAACACGACGACCAGAGTCACTATACTATTTTATTTTAATTTGACGTTCAAAAGTGCCTTTATTGGTCTAGTTGAAAGAAATCATTTGACTTTGAGTTGAAATATTCACAGTGTGTATTTCTATTGCCGCTGTTACAATAAATAACAAACAATAATAATTACAGGTAGCTCCCGTACAACAAACTTGTTTTTTTTTTCGGTTTAAGGTACGGAACCAATCGTGTGTGAGTTTGACTCGCACTCGAAAAAAACTCGCACGGTATCCGCTTTTATAATAAGTTACCTCTTTCTTTTCTAGACTTGCCTTTTAATGCTTTTAAAGCGAAAGTGTAACCTAACCTTATTTCGAAGGCATACTATACTATAAACGATTTCTTCGACGATAAAAATAGTTGCTCGCTGTGTTGAACACGAGACAATGCTAAATGTTCTTTCGTAGATTCTTTACTTGCTCAAGATGACATAGTTTATTATTCTGACCGTATAGGTCATTTTTGTTTTTTTTTTATTTTTTTATTTATTGACATAATCTTCTCATTAGCTTGTTTTTTATGAGTTGTATTGCAGTATGTGATTAACTAGCGACCTCGACAAATTGATAAGTATGATTTTGTCTGGGAAACCGGCAGCAGGTTCGTCATGCTCCCTTAGACGTCGCTGCTTGCGGTAGCGTCGGGGATCGGGTTACCTCCTTCCCTCTAATATGGCGAGGGAGGTAATGGCTGATCTTTGCGTTATGCTCGTGAACGGGTGCTGCTTGTGGTGACTGGTCGTCTTGCTGTCCGTGGTTTATTATTGTTAAAATTTTTAAGTGTTAGAATTTAACTGCGATGGTCCTAGTTTATCACTTGTGACTTTGGGACACAGATTATGGTTAAATTGCATTGTTGAACATGTAAGCGGGCACGCCATTTATTCCTGGAGGCTCATTTTGATTAGTATTGTATGCTTGAGTTTACTTATTTAATTACCTATATATGTAATTAGTTTTATCATTGTTTCATATGTAATTTTGGGATAAAATAGTATGCTAGCGGACATGTGCCATCCATTTATTTAATTTAATGATCGACATCTATCATAAAATGTTGAAAAATGTTATATAAATTCAAGTTCTTTAAACTTAACAGACAGTTGTGTTGCTGGGGAGTTTGTTGGCCACTTCTTCTTCCCAGCTAAAACACTAGGAAGTGGTGACGGGCTGGGCGATTTGGAGGACTGTCTTCATGTAAATTTTGACGTTCAAAAAGTGCTGATTTTCAGCCTAGTTTGAATAAATGCCTTTTGATTTGATTTTGATTTTGACTTGGCAGGTTTTTCTATCTCTGTTAGTCCAAATTTGACTCAAATTTTGTTTGACCAATATGTGGGTAATGGTCACTTGGACTGCTCGTGTTGTGTTGTTTGGGCACAAAGATCAGGAAGGTAGGTTCATCGTGTGGGCAGTAAGGTCTAGCGACCCCACACACCCTAGTGTCAGAGTTTTAAACCGCCTCAAGGGCCTCTGACATGGTTTATTTGACGACCGCCATTCGGCGGCCGGGACCACCGGCTTATACGTGCCTTCCGAAGCACGGAATCATCTTTTTATCAGACAATCAGGTGATTCAAGCCTGCAATGTCCTAGCCAAACTGGAAAACAACTTTACAAAGTATGTCTCTTCCCGTGAGAATCGAACCCACGACCACCGGGTCACAAGGCAGACGCCTAAACCACGGCGGCAGTTAAGGAAGATAGGTGGGGCATATCCTGTGAAGGGGTCATGCTGGCACTGTTTGGGATGTACAGACACCAGCACATCAAGGTACCTGAAACAGTCAAATTTTCCCAATCAGCCTTGAACCTAATGTTTTGGCGATAAAGTTGAAAATCTATTAAAATATGTGATGATGTACGACGAGATCGAGATGTTTATATAATAATAATAATAAACCACTGCCTTTACTAATGGTTCAGTCGATTTAGTCATTCCTCTCTGCCCATATTATATCAGTGGTCAGGCAGGGGCCATAGTAAACGATTATCAGTCCACTAAACCACCCAAACCCATAGCGTTTAATATTTTGTTTCCATATTCTGCAATAGTCCTGCTCCAACCGGGGATTGGATTACCCTTGGGTATACTTTCACAGTGCATACAGGGATAATCGTCGGTTGGTGCCCCATTCCATTTGAAATGTCTAACGGGGCCTCTGCGAGTTGGCTTCGGCCCCTCGTACGCCTACCAAAGGACCGGGTCTCCAGGGACCCGAGAAAGTGAAAAACTAAAGTAAAAAAAACTGGCCAAGTGGGAGTCGGACTCGCGTGCAAAGGATTCCGAACGAATTTATTTTTTAACGTGTTATTTTGACACTACAGACTTCTTGTAGGTTTTCCTGTAATCTATAGGTAAAGATCTATTATCTCAATTTTTTTTTAATTTTAGGCTCAGTAGTTTCGGAGATAAGGGGGGGGAATGGTCATTTTTCGTCATTTTCTTGAATAACTTCAAAACCATTTATTTTAATATTATGAAAAAAATATAATTAAAACTCTCACAGATATTGTTCAAAAAACTTTTTTCTTAAATTTTCTAGTTTGACCTCCAAAAGTAACGCCCACACTAAAAATTTAATAATTTACGTAACACGTCCGTGTTTGGGTCACAGAAGTCCATATGTGTATCAAATTTCAACAGAATCGGTCCAGTGGATCCGGAGAAAACTGGCTGTGACAGACGGACAGACAGACAGACAGACAGACAGACAGACAGACAGACAGACAGTCAGACTGACTGACAGACAGACACCCGAGTTATCCTATAAGGGTTCCGTTGTTTTTCGGAACCCTAAAAATAAATAATAATAATTAAAACAAAATAAAATTAAATACCTACATCACTGGTCATAATTACACTAACTACAATATTCACATGTTATTTTCATTATTTTTCTTCAATCTCGTTACAAGTAAATAACGTACTAAAGCATCATCCTATTAGTGTAGTACCTAATAGGTGAACGAGGATGTCTTCTGCCCGTGGTACCGCCAGGCACTGCTCGGCAAAAACTAGTGACGTCACGCCTTTTGTTTTCATCTCGTGTAGGTACGGTAGGTGCGTAGTGGAGGATAGTGCAGTGGGCTAAGTCGGTTCAGTTCTTCAATGTAACGCTGATAAAAACCGGTCAAGAGCGAGTCAGACTCGCGCACTGAGCGTTCCGTACCATCATATAAAACGTGAAATGTTTTTAAATTTTCATCGACGAGGCCTATATTTGTCAGAGAATTTTAACACTGCTGTGTAAATTGCAGTTTTAGATCAGCGTCATCTCTTGACCGTTAGTGGAACCAATGTATTTTTTGTTGATGATTTCTGAAAAAGTGTTATTTAGAGACATCGTTTTATTTTTCCAGTAATCTTTACATAAACTTCTATTACACAGAATAATTTCAGGTTTTTCTCCATGCAAGATACCTTAATTAACTGTAGCACTAATGCTATAAATATTCACAATAACATGTGTCACTTTGGAATTTTCGTCAAAAGTCAAAAACAATGCGGCCCAAAAAAAAGAAAAAATCATTCACTTTTCAGTCGCTGTTGCAAAAAAAATATACCCTAATATTTTATATTTCTTTATTATCGTCATCTAAAACTATTCCAAATTTCAAGTTGATAGCATTAGAAGTTCTTAAGATATCCAGCCGGTCGATTCTATAGACATGTCGAAGTGAAGGCTTGGGTGAAGTGATCACGAAGTGAGCTGTCATTCCATCTTGATTACATGGTTTGACAGCTCACTTCGTGATCACTTCACCCAAGTCTTCACTTCGACATGTTAACAGAATCGACCGGCAGATGTGGCAGACGGACAGACTTAGTCACACCATAAGGGTTCCTTTTTACCATTTTGGTATGGAACCCTAAAACATAACATTATGCTTGTTTTAAAGGAAGAATTATGCAGGTGTGTATCCACATTTTACTTGTTGTATTTATGCCCAACGAAATAAGGGGTGAGGCTAGTTGCCGAGACAGAAGACGCAACGTTGGAAGGCCTCCCACAAGGTGGACCGATGACCTGGTGAAGGTCGCGGGTAGCCGATGGATGCGAGACGCACAGGGCGGGTTGTTTGGCGTCACGCGCCTATATCCAGCAGTGGACGTCTTTCAGTTGGTATGACAATAATGATTGGATTATGTAAGTATGTTATCCTTTAAATCCTTCAGTTACTATCTTTAGCTTTAAGGCTGCTCTCTCGAGAAATACTTAAAAACAGCGTGCAGATGAAGCAACTTTTCGTCGGCATTTACTGAGAAATTACATCTGAAAAAATAGGTAGTTATTATCTACATGTTATGATACGTAATTTGGTTTAGCCAGAATTTACGTATCGGTATCACATAATAAGAAAAATAATCACCAGATCTCCTCCAAATCGTTGCGATGAAACCATTTTACTCCTTCATTTTTTTAACAAAAGTCAAAAAAAAAAAAACTACTGCTTTACAATACAAACAAAAATAATTTGGTTTTGTTAATTTTTTAAAATACGTGTTATTTTTTTTTACGGGTAGCGGAGTGGCGCGTTGAGGAGTTAGCTCCGTTTATATGCACACGGTCATTGGCATGTATACAAGCCTTAATACAATGGAACAAGTAACTCATCCTGCTTTAACTATTCTTAAACGTTAAATACGAATCATGTTTAACCTTTGGAATATTCATGAACTAAGCTGTGGATAATCTCCAATGATTTAGCGTTAAGTATTGCGACATGCTGCCTGGTTAAGCAGTCACGCGCGGTCCGTAGAAGGTACCTAAGGCTTACATGACTTTATTTTATAACTAGCTGACCCGTGCTCACTTTGTTGGGCGGTATTTTTCGGGTAAGTGTCATATGCTATACATTATAGCCTATGACACTCACAAATAACGTGGCTCTCTATTGATAAAAGAATTTTCAAAATCGGTTCAGTAGATCCAGAGATTACCCCTACAATCTCACAAATTTTACCTCTTTATAATATTAGTATAGAAACAGACCGTATAGATGACGATGGCTTTGGTAATGCAAAAAAAACAGACTACGGTAGGCGCCACATAAACTCACAATAAAGTACATTGACCTTTCCTTAATATCCTTTCGTAGATACCCGAACATTATAAGGCCGACTATAGCATAATATCCTTAATAGGCCTTATAATGTTCCCACTTTTTAAATTAACTCAGGGAGCTTTATCTCTGTCTGGTAAATGTAGACATATGATTGCTATGTTGATAGCATATAATATTAACGAGGTTATAGCTAATATAACAAAGATTAGGTTAAGTGACGAGCCTGTGTTGTCTAGTTGCTCTAACAGCGTAGGGACTTATTTTTATGATTCTTTGTGTTGTACGAAGGAGGACCCACTTAAAATATCAACATTCATGGAGGCCTCTGCCCATCAGATAGAGTATTCTCTTCCTGATGGAACCTATAAAGACATTTTAGACTCCTCAATTGTAGCTGTGGAGATCGCTCCGGATAATTCTTTAAACTGAACTGCAAGACAACAGAAGCTACCTCTTCTAATAACCAATTATTATATGTGAATAGGAACAAGGTATCTTCTAGCAGTAGTAATATAGTTCGTGGTAAAAATCCTAAGGGAGGGCAACACACTTTAAAATTGTTTAATCAGAATATTCAAGGTTGCTCTTCCAAATTACTTGAAATAGAAATGTTTTTAGAAAAGACCAAGTTTGATGTAGTTTGCTTAACTGAACATTGGTTAAAAGATCACCAAGTAGGATCTCTTAATTTTGAAAATTATTGTGTAGCTAGCCATTTCAGCCGACAATGTATGATACATGGAGGATCACTTATTTTAATTAAAAGTTACATTAAATCTAAAGAAAGAAAAGACATTGTTAAGCTGTCGGTTGAACACACCATTGAATTGTCCTGTGTTGAGCTAGATAAGCATGTTGTTGTATGTGTCTACAGACCTCCAAGTTACCAGAATCTATCTGTGTTTGATTCTGTAATGGAAGATGTGCTAAGAAAAGTTTGTACTAGCAATAAATCAATAATTATATGTGGCGACTTTAATATTAACTTATTAGAAACTAACTCGAATAGTATCAGATTATTGAGTCTATTTAAATCATTTAATTTATCAAATGTTTTTATTGAACCTACCCGAGTAACAGCTTCGTCTGCGACTTGCATAGACAACATATTTTGTAATTGTGATTATTTACATAAAGAGATTGTGAATAAGTTGCCCTCTGATCACAGTGGACAAACAATAACGTTTTGCACCTACATACCTTTACAAAAAATTCAAATTAAATTTAGACCAATAACAGATAAAAATTTAGAAAAACTTAATAGTACTTTGGCCAGTAAATTATGTGTTCAAAATTTTAATAACATAGAAGACCCAAATGTGTTTTATACCAAATTTTTTTCATTACTCAACACTCAATTTAATGATAATTTTCCAATTAAGTCTAAAAGTATTTACACTAAGTTTATATTCAGTGATTGGGCGACTCCAGGCATTCGAATAAGTAGAGAAAAGCTATACGAACTATATGGCCTAAAGCAACATGTGAATAACATAAGCTTTCATAAGTATGTTGCAAAATATTCAAAAACATTTAAAAGTGTATGCAAAATAGCTAAAGCTCTGTTTATTAGCAATAAAATAAAATCAGCAGATGACAAAATAAAAACCAACTGGAAAATAATAAATAATGAAACAGGTAGGAAGAAAAAGCGTGAAACTAAATTTAATTTAAATACCGTACGTGGTCCCATAAACTCAGATGCAGAGGTAGCTCAGGAATTTGAAAACCTATTTGCTGATATTCCAAGTAAAACTACACAAGCTCTTAACTCGTCACCCGCGCTCTCTGCTGCCTTTTTAAGGAAGAATGTCAAGGTATGCCCATCAGAGTTCAAGTTTCAACATACGAACCCCTTAGCCATTATAAAGGCTTTTAAAGATCTTAAAATTAAATCAACAGAAGATCTTTGGGGAATGTCTGTAAAAGTCTGTAGATCTGTTATTGAAACTATTGCTCCCTACTTAGCTCACATATTTAACTCTAGTGTAGACCAAGGAGTATTTCCTGATCTCATGAAGCACAGTAAAGTCGTTCCACTGTTTAAATCCGGTGATAGTCAAGAACCCAACAATTACAGGCCGGTGTCAATCCTGCCGGTTTTCACTAAGGTGTTTGAAAAGTTAATGCTTAGCCAGATGTTACTACATTTTAATAAGAATTCCATCTTTCACGAACAACAGTACGGTTTCACTAAAGGGCGTTGTACAACTGACGCTGGTGTCACCCTAATAAAGAACATCTTTAACGCCTGGGAGGATTCACAAGACGCCATTGGAATCTTTTGTGACCTCTCGAAAGCGTTTGATTGCGTTAACCATGAGACACTTTTGTTGAAACTTGAGCATTATGGGATTAGGAATACATCCCTTGATTTGATTGGATCATACTTGAAAGACAGACAGGTTAAAGTACAGGTAAACGGTGTAAACTCACTAGGGTCTGAAATGGCAATGGGCGTTCCGCAAGGTTCAATATTAGGTCCATTCCTCTTTTTAGCATACATAAACGATTTGCCCCAATTGTTTCAAAATGAACCAAAGATGGTGTTATTTGCTGATGACACATCATTGATATTTAAAATAGACCGACGGTCACAAAACCTTGATGATGTCAATTACTCTATTCACCAGGTTCAAGATTGGTTTACGGCAAACAACTTAGTACTAAATGAAAAAAAAACTAAATGTATTAAATTTTTTTTACCTAATGTTAAAAGTAACGAATGTGACATCATATTGAATGGACAAAAACTGGAATTTATTGATCAGACGGTTTTCCTGGGAATCACTTTAGACGAGAAATTGCAATGGGGACCTCACATAACATCTCTTGCGGCGCGGCTAAGCTCAGCCGCTTATGCTGTTAGAAAGATAAGACAGCTAACAGATATAGAAACCGCGCGTTTGGTCTATTTTAGTTACTTTCACAGCATTATGTCGTATGGTATTTTGCTGTGGGGTCGAGCTGCTGACATTGAATCCATATTTATTCTACAAAAGCGTGCTGTCAGAGCCATTTATAATCTTCGTCGCCGCGATTCTCTTAGGGAACTCTTTAAAAATATTAATATTATGACAGTCCCTTGTCAATTCATCTATGAAAATATTATGCATGTAAGGAAAAATCGACATCTCTTTAGCAAAATTAGTGATAGACATAATTTTAATACTAGAAATAGAAATAAACTAGATCAACCATTTTTTAGATTATCCAAAGTACGAACATCTTTCATGGGGTACTGTATTAAATGTTACAACAAAATTCCTTCTGAAATATTAGAATTAAATGAAAGAAAATTTAAAACGTGTGTAAAATACACACTTTGTGAACGAGCATATTACAAATTAGATGATTATATTCAAGATAAGAATGCTTGGAAACATGCTAGTCCTGCTCCATAGGACAATCTAGGGTGTAGTAGACATAGTGAAACTGGTTGATATGTTTGTGTTTATTGTATTAATATTTACTATGTAAACAGGTGTATTTACTGATTTTTGTATTTAATTTAACTCACACACTGATCATATAAATCAACAGTGGCAAAAATTTGTACGTATGTGAGTATTATGTTCCCTTACTAGCAAACTTATTAATTTTACCTCTGCTGGCATTTCTTTATTGTACCTATTAGTAGTATATAAGTGTTTTTTTGGGAGCATCGTCCTCACATATAATCAACTGATTAATGTATGCAAATATTGTAAAGCTTATTTTTTTAAAAGAGTAACTATGGAGTTTCTTGTCCGTTCTTCTCCATAAGAATCTACCTTTTGCGAACGGACGACTAGAGTCACTATAATATTTTATTTTATTTTAATTTGACGTTCAATAGTGCCTTTATTGGTCTAGTTGAAATAAATCATTTGACTTTGACTTTGACTTTGACTTTGGGACTCAGGCCTCCTCTCAAGGAGAGGGACCCGAACAATAAATTATTAATCTTTTCCGGTGATTTTTCATTGGCACACGTGTGTGTCATTGGGCGTCAACTATGGGCGTCATAAACCATGTCAAAGGCCCTTGAGGCGGTTTAGAAACTCTGACACTAGGGTGTGTGGGGTCGTTAGACCTTACTGCCCACACGAGAAGAAGAAGAAAACGCATAATGGCATCCCACATGCCACAAATCATGCGGTTTAAACTTTTTTAGGGTACCGAAAAAAAAAGGAACCCTTATAGGATCACTCCAGTGTCTGTCTGTCTGTCTATCTGTCTGTCTGTCTGTCCGTCTGTCACAGCCAGTTTTCTCTGGATCCACTGGACCAATTCTGTTGAAATTTGGTACATATATGGACTTCTGTGACCCAAATACGGACGCGTTACGTAAATTATTGACTTTTTAGTATATAATTATAATAATTATAATTTTCTAGTTTGACCCCCAAAAGTGACCCCATTTTTGGGGCTCAAACTAGAAAATTTAAAAAAAAGTTTTTTGAACAATATCGTGTGACATATCAAATGAAAGGGCTGTGAGAATTTTAATTATATTTTTTTCATAATTTTAAAATAAATGGTTTTGAAGTTATTCAAGAAATTAGACGAAAAATGAACATTCACCCCCTTATCTCCGAAACTACTGAGCCTAAAATTTTGAAAAAATTGGAGATAATAGATCCTTACCTAAAGATTACAGGAAAACCTATTAAAAGTCTGTAGTGTTAAAATGACATGTTAAAAAAATTAAATTCGTTCGGAACCCTTTGCACGCGAGTCCGACTCTCACTTGGCCAGTTTTTTTTTTAAACGCAGTGTTTAATATCCTATGGCCCCCGATCGACCAAAAAACATGGCGGCCGCCAATTTTTTTACAATAAATTTATTCAATTGTTATTGCGTCGCGACGGCTATTGCGACCGGGTGCTCACAGGTTAAGTACTACAGAACGTTAAGGATCACGATAGAACTCGATTCAGTACAGCTTTATGTCTTTGTATGTAGATCAATGAGCGTTGTTGCACATTTATCTGGTGCCTACCATAAGTATCTACGAGTCGGATTTACACACGATGGGTTCAATCATCATCTGCTTAGATTTTTCCCAACTATATTGGGGTCGGCTTCCAGTCAAGCCGGATTTAGCTGAATACCAGTATTTTACGTGGAGCGGCTGCCTACCAGACCTCCACAACCAATCAACTGGGTAACACGGTACTTTATGGCAAGACTGGAGTCAGATTTACTGGCTTCTGATTATCCGTAACGAATGCCAAAGATCTACAAATGACAGGCGGGAACGACGACTTAACGTGCTTTCCGAAGCACGGAGCAAACTTGGTATGTTAAGATGGTCACCCATCCACAGACCAACCTTGGCAAGCGTTGCTTGCCCTTGAAGATCGACCCATGCGGCTGTTATTGTCTAGCCACGAGCTTTTCACACACGATGGGCTCCAATAAACCGAAAAAAACTGGCCATATGCGTGTCCTACTCACGTGCAAAGTGTTCCGATGGTTACGTTTAAATCATAGATTTCTTATAGTTTTCTCTGTAATGTTCAAAGTTATGGTCTTCCGCTTATTTTAGATGCTATGTTATTTAGAAGACAAAAGTTTAAATGATTGATCCTTTAGATCGGTTCAGTAAATTATAGGTTTATTCTTTTTCCAATTTAGCGGGTTCGATTCCCGGTTCTTTTTCCAATTTAGCGGGTTCGATTCCCGGTTCAAACAGGCGATTAGGCAATTTTTTTACACGCGTTCGTATTGTTTTTAAAACAAAAATGAAGTCTGCATTCAGTATTTTTTTATATACAGAATTTAAGGTACTTTCCCTACATGTGGCAACGTCTCGGGACGCCCTGTTTATAAAATTCTTCCGTTAAAGGGGGGGCTACTCTCTAAGCGCGAAGTCCGAAGTTTCGGGCTTAGTTGCGGGCGTATTCTACTCCGTATCACCTATGGACCTACCATTAGTCCCGAACCCGAACTAAGAATGAATTACAATACTGGTGGAATTAATTAAAATACAATAATGGTGTTGAGAATGACAACACGATTCACGACGACGATCATCTATGATACGGCGTAGAGTACGCCCGTAACTACTGTGTACGACTAAACGCCGACAGACACTACGCCGACAGACTGAACACCGACAAGACTTTACTTCGACGGGACACTTCGCCGACAGGACTCTTCGCCGAAAGGGCTCATTAGCGACGCAACTTATCTCCCATTATCAGATTTGGAAATTGATTATGCTTTTCTTGTAATTATACAATTCATAAAAAATAAAGATCTTGCATTGTTTATGTATCGGTATCAAGACAGTGTGCTGCGTGAGTGGATGTGCGATTAACGCTTATGCGACAAAACTGTACTGCGACTCTCCATAGTTCGAATGCACGCTTGTGCGACACACTGAAGATCGACAACACCCCGACTCAGTCAGTCACTCAAGTTTCGTGGTTTTTTTTTTTTATTGCGTCGCTGATGAGCCCTGACGGCGAATAGTCCTGTCGTCGAAGTGTCCTGTCGGCGAAGAGTCCCGTCGAAGTAAAGTCTTGTCGGTGTTCATTCTGTCGGCATAGTGTCTGTCGGCGTTTAGCCGTACACTCCGTAACTAAGCCCAAAACTACGGACTTCGGGCTTAGAGAGTAGCCCCCCTGGTCAGTGACTGACAGACAGCGCACAGCCGAAACTACTGGTCATAAAAAGCTAAAATTTGGCATGCAAGTGCCTTGGGGAGTGTAAGAGAGCACTAAGAGAGGATTTCTTGAAATTCCTAAACGGTCAAAAACTTCTTTCTACCATAACAATTTTTGGTATTTTTCCGACTGCAAAAATGGAAGATTCACATGATGAATTTGCAATCACAAACACCTATATCTATTAATTACTTCAGTCATTCTTACCAAAAAAGGTTCACACCAAGTTTTTATATTTCCATATTACGCGGAATGGAAGTAAATTAGTAACACAACGTTCAAAGAACGGAACAACAAAAAGTTGCCATGAAATTACTTTAATCACGAATTAAGTATACCTTAGTTGGTTTTAGCACTGTGTAATTGTGTACAGAGGGTGTAAGGTACAAATAAAAAAAAAAAAATATTTATTATATTTCACCCATATGTATTTTATTTTTCTGTTTATTTTTCTCGTTTTAATTACTTTTTATGCTGCTCCGATCGACGTCATACTATCAACGCCGGCTGTCGCTGAAAACCAGCGCTGTGGCTCTGTCTCGCATACGAGTCCCAGCATTATGATGCGCGATGGCGGTTTTGCGCGAATGTGATGCATATCTTCCCAACTTTCATAAAATTTTCTTTACTTTTTTTAGTATGCGTCATGCACGTGCATGCGTGCGTTTGCATGTGTACGTTGTGGATGCGAGACGCACAGGACCGGTCGTTGTGGCGACGCTTGGGGGAGGCCTATGTCCAGCGGTGGACGTCTTTCGGCTGATATGATGATGATAATAAAAAGGCCACTTAAGTAGAATCATTATTAGGATCATAATATACCTGCGTATGGTGATGTTTTTTTTTCAGAGAGTATCTTTTTCGAATTGATCTGCTGTTTATCTTGTACTGTACAAATAACGATGCGAACCACTACATCGTACAACAACCACACTCAATCATATATACTCTACTTTGATAAGATTACAGATTATTTTCGCATGGCAAAGCCGCATAATTAATTATGTCCAGTAAACAATTGAGTAATTTGAAAAAAAATACTTGTACCTAATTTGCACTTGGATTGGATTCTGCTTGTCATTTCAGATTGTCTGTAGAATAACAACCAACAGCTGTTTCTTCTTCAGTTTTGATGTTTAGATCTCATCATCATCATCATATCAGCCGAAAGACGTCCACTGCTGGACATAGGCCTGCCGCAAAGGGGGTGGCTTGCCATAATCGCCACGCTTGGTAGGCGGGTTGGCGTTCGCAGTGTATGGTATTGAGTTTTACAGAGAACGCTGCTGCCCATTCTCTGGTGAGTCCCTTAGTCGCCTCTTACGACACTCACGGGAAGTGATGGGATGGTATTATTCTTTTACGGCGGGGTGTTTAGATCTATAGAGTATCTATTGAAGGTCTTTGGTTTTTAGAGTTCCGTACCCAACGGGTAACCAACGAAACCCTATTACTAAGCCTCCGCTGCCCGTCCGTCTGTCCGTCTATCTGTCAGCGGGCTGTATCTCAAGAACCATAATAGGTAGACAGTTGAAATTTTTACAGATTTTTTTTTCTATTGCCTCTATAACAACAAATAATTAAAAATAAGGTTTATGGTACGGAACCCTTCGTAAGCGAGTTCAACTCGCACTTGACTGTTTTTTTTTTTTGCATTTGTTTTTGCCCTGAATATCAGAATATTAAAACATTACAAAAATAAAAGAAAAAAAAAAAATTGAAAGCCATTTTCTCATGCATGAATTCGAATACAACGCCATTTATACAGGTCTAAAAAGGCCCGATGACCGAATGGACCGATGACCTGGTGAAGGTCGCGGGTAGCCGATGGATGCGAGACGCACGGGACCGGTCGTTGTGACGACTCTTGGGGGAGGCCTATGTCCAGCAGTGGACGTCTTTCGGCTGATATGATGATGATAAAAAGGTCACTTAAGTAGAATCATTATTAGGATCATAATATACCTGCGTATGGTGCCGTAAAATAATAATATCATCCCATCACTTCCCGTGGGTGTCGTAAGAGGCGACTAAGGGACTCGCCAGAGAATGGGCAGCAGCGTTCTCTGTAAAACTCAACACCATACACTGCGATCGCCAACCCGCTTGCCAAGCGTGGCGATTATGGCCGGGCCCTTTGGGGGAGGCCTATGTCCAGCAGTGGAAGTCTTTCGGCTATTATGATGATATCTGCGTACAATTCATATCACGCAATTCTGACATTTTTGTATAGAGATTCGTTCGATTTTTTTTTTCGTCATCATCAGATCAGATGGAAAAAAATATTTATTTTGAACCCAAATCACAATAAACCCTTCATTTGGAATTCTATTCTCAAAGCAATCAAAGAAATAGACACCTAATCCCGTTCATCAGATTTTAGGTCCTAATCTGATGTTTTAGTTGTAATTAATTTATGATTGTTGTTTGTTTTGTTTTAATTGAATTTGTGATTTAAATTAATTGATTTTATTATTGTTATTTTTTATTAATTTTTAATTGTGTTTAATTTGAATTTATTATGGAATTTTTTGTGATATTATTTTTGTCATGGTTTATTTTACTACAGTGATTAATTTAAATGATTTTTTGAAATTTGTTTGATTTTATAATTGTTAATATTTTATTTTATTGTTGTCATTGATTTGCATTTATTATTGAATTTTATTTAAATTCATTTTTTTTATTGTATTTTCTTGTTGTTTTCTTTTATCATATTTTTGATTCTGTGATTGTAGTCTTAACTTAATGTTACTTATGGTTATTTGCTACATTTATTTGAATGATTTTATTGTAACTTTAAGTAAAGAGCTAAAGGACCGTCTGTGCAAAACACCTATTTTGGGGTATCCTGATACCAGCAAGGAATTTATAGTTGACACAGACGCAAGTGATATCGGACTTGGCGGTGTGTTATCTCAGCGGAATGGCGATCAAGAGGTTGTGATTGCGTACTTCAGCAAGTCATTGTCGAAACCAGAGAGGAATTATTGTGTCACGAGACGGGAATTGCTTGCTGTGGTAAAGTCATTGCAACATTTTAGCAAATATCTGCTAGGGCGGAAATTTCACCTACGAACTGACCACGCTGCACTGAAATGGCTATTGCAGTTCAAAAATCCAGAAGGACAAGTTGCGAGATGGATTGAACTACTGCAGGAATAGGTACGACTTTGTGGTCGAACATTGCAGCGGAAAATCTCATGGCAACGCAGATGCATTGTCAAGAAGACCTTGCCCTTGCGCAGCAGGAAGATTCGGACATCTAGCCGATTCTTGAGTGGATGAAGGCCAGTGCTCCTAAGCCCACGTGGAGTGATGCCTCAGCAATGAGTTCGATCACAAAAAGCTATTGGGCCCAGTGGGACAGCTTAGTGATTCAGGATAGAGTACTGTGCCGTAAATGGGAAAATGTTAGGGGCGACAGCTGTCATTTGCAAATGGTTGTCCCTAAAGCTAAAGTACCGGATGTTCTACTGCTGTACCATGATGGTTGTTCAGGAGGCCATATGGGAGTTAAACGAACTCTACTGAAGATACGGGAACGGTTTTACTGAGTACAATGTCGTGACGATGTCGAGGACTGGTGTCGCAAGTGTACAAGTTGTGCGGCTGTAAAAGGACCTCAGACTCGTAGCAGAGGTGCATCGAAATTGTACAATATTGGTGCACCATGGGAAGTTGCGGGACCATTTCTGGAAAGTGAAAGTGGTAACAAGTATTTTATGGTTGTAATGGATTACTTTTCTAAGTGGTCCAAAGTCTTCGCCATTCCAAATCAAGAAGCTTCAACAGTCGCAGATAAACTAGTTCATGAAGTCTTCTGTCGTTTTGGAGTACCCCTGGAGATTCACAGCGATCATGGAAGGGATTTTTAGTCACAAATATTCGAGGAAACTTGCCGGGTTATGGGTACTCATAAAACGAGAACAACTTCTTACCACCCACAATCGGATGGAATGGTGGAGCGATTCAATCAGACATTGGAGAGATACTTGGCAAAAGTTATGGAAAATCGGCAACGCGATTGGGACAAGCATATACAACCGTTTCTGTTGTCATACCGAAGTGCTGTTCACGAGAGCACATCGGTGACACCAGCTTTCGCAAACTTTGGTAGAGAATTACGGCTGCCTGCAGACCTGATCACTGGAATGCCACCTGATGCCCCACGTAGTATAACCGATTATGCGAATGACTTGTCGAACAAAATGAATGACATTTATGAGCACGTCAGAGAATCGGGTCAGAAAATGTCTGAAAAGATGATAACCCGTTATGACCGCAAAATGAACAATAAAGGTTTCGATGAAGGTTCACTAGTGTGGTTGCACAATCCAGTTCGCAGTAAAGGGAAATCTCCTAAGCTTCAAGCTAAATGGGACGGGCCGTACCGGATTGTGACAAAAATAAATGACGTGACCTACCGTATACAAAAAGGTACAAGAAGTGCTCCTAAGATCGTCCACGTGGATCGACTGGCGCGTTATTATGGGGCCGATAATGCTCGGGACGAGCATGTCCTAGGAGGGGCAGTGTTACGCGCCAGAATTAATGCTGGTTACATAACGACATATACGTGCTGCCAACGCCATCTAATTTTATTTAAATGGCCTGTGTAGATCCGCTGGTCGTGTCAAAGAAAGAGACGTAAAAACTCATTTAAAAACTCTCGATAAACTGTAACCTCCTTCTAGAGCAATGGGGTATAATACAAGACAAGACAAGAATATGTAGGGCACAAAACTAACAATTTCTGTTAAAAGCCCGCACTTCAAAAGCTGGAGAATGAAAAGCATGCTTTTTGGACCTATTTGACGGAGTTACGGCACAGAATGTTATTTTTTTATTCATTTGCCTTTTATCTGTACCTACATTGTGTGCCAAATAAACTAGGTTACTTTATTTCTTTGTTTTTAGGGTTCCGAACAAAAAACGGAACCCTTAAAGGATCACTCGGGTGTCTGTCTGTCCGTCTGTCACAGCCAGTTTTCTCTGGATTCACTGGACCGATTCTGTTGAAATTTGGTACACATGTGGACTTCTGTAACCCAAACACGGACGCGTTACGTAAATCATTAAATTTTTAGTAGGGGGGTCACTTTTGGAGGCCAAATTAGAAAATTAAAAAAAAGCCTTTTGAACAATTTTGTGTGTCATATCAAATGAAAGGGCTTACTTTAAGGGCTTTAAAAATATTTTTTTCATAATTTAAAAAAAAATGATTATGAAGTTATTCAAGAAATAAGACGAAAAATGCCTATTCCCCCCCCATTTATCTCCGAAACTACTGAGCCTAAAATTTTGAAAAAAATGGAGATAATAGATCTTTGGGGATTAAAGGAAGACCTATTAGAAGTGTATAGTGTTAAAATAACACGTTAAAAAAATAAAATTCGTTTCGGAACCCTTTACAGGCGAGTTGGACTCGCACTTGGCCAGTTTTTAATGTATAAAACATTACCAACAACACCATACATCTGTAACATACAAAACTAGAAAGCTGCCTATAAATCCTGGCTAGTTGATTGTTTAAAACTCTAAACGGTACCTAAATGTTAGTAAATTTAGAAAGGCCTCCTAAAGGCAGGCATGAACTTGCACCCCGTCACTTTTATTGCACAAATGCTAGGCCTCGCCCCGGTTACAATGCGTCTAAGACCACAAACGGAAGTAGAACACCATTTCTAAGGGATTCAAATAATAATGTTTTTTTGCCTTTTCCTGTGGCTTTGGTCGCGGGAATATAGATTTTCGCAAAAAAGTAGCTGTCTCCAGGGTCCTAAGTCTAAGTATCTCTGTACCAAAGTTCATCAAAAAACAAATGTCAGCTATTTTGATTTAAAAGCCAAAATTCTTAACCGATTTTGATAAAATTTCTATGGGACCGATCAGGAAGTATATTCTTTCAGATAAAACAAGAATTTTTCAAATCGGTTCATAAATGACGGAGTTATGATGTAACAAACAAAAAAAAAAATACAATCTAATTGAGAACCTTCTCCTTTTTTATGAACTCGGTTAAAAAACAGTGACAAATAGCGTAACAAACTCACATTCGCATTTATAGTATTAGGATTATTGATACGGTCGAGTTTGATCTCGAAGTCACACTGATGGTAAGCAAAGATGTAGTACGCTTACCGTGAGTTACTTCTGAAGTAACCTATTCATCATACACACACACACACACACACACGCCACACACACACATACACTCAACTACAAATGATCGTGTTTGTCTTTTTTTATTTTTTTTTATTTGTTTATTTTGTTTCTTTTGTTATAAAACTATAAGTTTATAATGTAAGGGAAGAACGGAGCCTTCAACTACAGTAGTACTATTCTGTAAGAACATTTTCGTGTCTCGACAGCGGAATCCGAGGTGAGTATCAAATTCGTATTAACATAAGACCTTTATGTTGTGTGCAATAAAGCTCACTTTGTGAGCTTTGTCACTCAGGTGAAGCTCCATATCGAAATGGTTATTTACGGAATAGACTAGCTGGCATCTTCTATGCCTAAGTGGAGACTCCTCGACATGTAATGTAAGCTAAAAATGATTTGAAATAAACTTAAACTTATTATCATTATTAAACATCATATCAGCCGAAAGACGTCTACTACTGGACCTCCCCCAATTGTCACCTATTTACTCTGGACTTAAAGACCCCAAGGTTATTGCTATCAGGAAAAACAGTCTCCAGCAGGGAATTCCATTCCTTAAGCGTTCAAGTATTACGTAACGCAATTATTGGAGATTTTTAACACCCGCTCCCCCCATGTAACGCGCCGTAACGTTTTTCTGTACCCTCTCTCCCCCTTAGTAAAACGTTACGTACCCAAGTGATCATTTTTACCTAAAAATCACAGTTATGTGGTGTAAAGTCAGTACTTTACGGCTCACCCCGCTTACGCCCTACTAACCGGGGGTTTTGAACTACGCGTTACGTAACTTTGTTTTTTTTTCACAATTCAGAACGGTCGCGTAGAGAGAAAAATTAAAAAAAAATCAAATGCAATGACTTTCCGGTGAAAGTCATTTGATTTTTTTTTAAAGTCCCCCCTCCCCCAAATTCGTTACGTCATACTTGCACACTCCTTTAGCTGTAGATACACAAAATGAAAGTATTCCCAAAACGTTATGCACGTACAGGTGGGATGTCCACCATGTAGGTAGTCAGAAAATGGACTACCCAGGTTACCCACTATGTATTCAGTGTGGAAGATCATGTTAAACAGCTCATATTCAATCCTCAAGGCAGTATTAGTTTCCTGTATCAGCAATTTCGGGATCCCGGTATCCACATAGCCTACAGGTAATTATTCAGAGCCTCGATGTTTGTGTATCAATCAATCAATTAACAACTCATCCTGCGAATCTATGGCTCGAGGCAAAGCTAAGTATGGGATCCCGGTTTACGCAAATGAGTTGCTTCATCAAATCATGATGCAGTGAACTCACTTTGAGACCAACCTGCGTATACAGACGTACACCCTCTCAAACTTATTCATGCACATCTCCATCACACAAAGAGAGGACTGGATACACACCAATAATGTTACCTATTTAAACATTGTAATCTGTTTTTTCTCTTTTTCCCAAAATTTACTTTAACCCGGCGACAATGACGCTAGGTCATATTGACCCGAGGCAATTTTAAACTAACATATTTTATTTTTGCGTTGGTCGAGTGGCTCGAATGTTTCTGTAGCTAGAGATACGGCCCCCGTTTACCCGCTTCATTGGTACGCTGAGTGTGACGCTGCGTTCGCTGGGAAATACACGTGCGTCAAGTGAAAACGGGTAATTATGACCCAGCGTCATCGCTGGCGTAGTAATTTCGTGGCTTACGTTTATTTGCTTATTTAGTATTTAATGTTAATTAACCTTGTTTTTATCTTGTATAGGTTTTGAGTAAAAATGTCATTGATAAATGACCGAGCTAGAATTTTGGCGTTGTTAGAAGAGTCTAATTCCGACAGTGAAGACTTCCCAAGCTGCGTCAGACGTGGATATTGACGAACATTTATCTGAACGCAGCAATGGCCAATGACAGTGAAAGTGAACAAGAAGCTAGTGATACGGGGTCAGATTCAGATAATATCGATCTTGCGTCCCTACAACACCAATTACCGCAATAATATTAGCAGACGACAACATGAGCAGAAATTCAAAACGATGGCCACTGACGATTTTCTATGAAATGTTGAATATCATCATGACTAAATGACGACATTTCCTCAAAAAGCTGGGAGCGTATTTACAAAATCGAAAGGCACGTGTAAATTCACCTCGTCAATTGCGCAATAGAATAGCGGATTTACTGAATGAGCCTGGTGAAGAGCCACCCCAAAAAGTTCCAGGAACTCGCAAGAGATGTCAAGGTTGTCCATCTAAAAAGGATAAGTAAACGTCTCACACTTGTAATGCATGCCACATTTTCATTTTGCCAGGCCATTTGATTCCAAACTGCAATAATTGCAGCAGCTCCGTGGAACTGAATGATGACGTAGAAGACTGATTTGTTTTTATTTTCATATTATAAAGCTGGTTTGATCTCTCTATTAACTAGTACATAAGATTATTGATTCCTATTATTGCTAAGAATACCTTACCAAAAACTCAAAATATAAACATGTGACGTTTTCATAGTTGATTTTGCATGTGATATTAAAAAAAAAGTTTGATTTCAAGAACTTATTCTTACTTTTTTTATTTTACTACCTACGCAAAGAATCCTTTTTAATAAACAGTAATTAAAATTAACTGTGACTTGGAAAATATCTTAAAAAAATATCGTTAAAATTCGGGTCAATATGACCCAGCGTCTTCGTCCTAGTAATTATTTTCACGTCATTTGCGACGGGTTAATATGTTCAATAAGATCGGTAGTAGATTCATACATGGGATCATTACAATCTACACTTCTATACTTAATAATTATAAAGCTGAAGAGTTTGTTTGTTTGCTTGAACGCGCTAATCTCAGGAACTACTGGTCCGATTTGAAAAATTCTTTCAATGTTAGATAGCCCATTTATCGACGAAGGCTATATATAGGCTTTATATCATCACTCTAACGGAAGACGAAGTTGCGCGGGTCAACTAGTAGCATAATAAAGATACTTAGTTTGTAACTCGGGGGATCGGCATTGAGGGCTGAAATACAGGTTATACCTAGTTCGGTCCAAATGCTAATAGTTTTGTGTACTTTAAGTTTCGATTAAGTACTGTAATTGTAAAAAATTGTACATATTTATGAATGAACATTATCATTATCCATTGCCTTTTAGAGAAGTGTGTGCCCGTTTTTTGCTCTGGGATGTTGTCTTATCGTATCAAACCGAAGATGTATTATAAACAAGAATGATAACACTTATTAAAATAATAGTTCTTTTCCCGTCAATTAATAATGCCTTGCTACAGTGTCAGTGACTTCCAGTCACTTGGTCAGTATTTTCGTAGTTCCAAACAAAAAACGGAATCCTTATAGGATCACTCGGGTGTCTGTCTGTCCGTCTGTCACAGCCAGTTTTCTCTGGATCCACTGGACTGATTCTGTTGAAATTTGGTACACATATGGACTTCTGTAATCCAAACACGGATTCGTTACGTAAATCATTAAATTTTTATTAGGGGGGTCATTTTTGGGGGCCAAACTAGAAAATTTAAAAAAAAGCCTTTTGAAAAATATTGTGTGTCATATCAAATGAAAGGGCTTACTGTAAGGGCTTTAAATATATATTTTTCATAATTTTAAAAATTATAAACAAGAATGATAACACTTATTAAAATAATAGTTCTTTTCCCGTCAATTAATAATGCCTTGCTACAGTGTCAGTGACTTCCAGTCACTTGGTCAGTATTTTCGTAGTTCCGAACAAAAAACGGAATCCTTATAGGATCAATCGGGTGTCTGTCTGTCCGTCTGTCACAGCCAGTTTTCTCTGGATCCACTGGACCGATTCTGTTGAAATTTGGTACACATATGGACTTCTGTAATCCAAACACGGATTCGTTACGGAAATCATTAAATTTTTATTAGGGGGGTCATTTTTGGGGGCCAAACTAGAAAATTTTAAAAAAGCCTTTTGAGCAATATTGTGTGTCATATCAAATGAAAGGGCTTACTGTAAGGGCTTTAAATATATATTTTTCATAATTTTAAAAATTATAAACAAGAATGATAACACTTATTAAAATAATAGTTCTTTTCCCGTCAATTAATAATGCCTTGCTACAGTGTCAGTGACTTCCAGTCACTTGGTCAGTATTTAATATAGAGCGGACTGGATAACACGACAGGTACCCATTAGGATAAAATTGATCTCATAATGTTGATTAAAATGGATCTTAAATAACCGTTTTTGCAAGGAGAGTGTCACTTCATTCCGGCCTTCTTACTCTTACTCAACAAAACTCTGATTCAGTTATTCAGCCTCCTTAAAAACACCATAACTTATCCATCTATGGTCATATTCGTCATGTTGAACATCAAAAGCTAGCACCCAACGCAGTCGGAATGTAAACAAAGATAACTTTGCACTTACATAAGCGGGCGACTGTACTTGACATCTAACTTACATAGTCGACCAACGGGTACGATCGTGAGCACAAGTTTTAGGACATTAATAAAGTAATGTAGGTGTTACAAGTCTTATTTCGCGACTTTTGTGCAGTGGCCTATTCCACATGAATCGTGAATTTTATATCATTAGCATTACCTACGTTTTTCTACCTTATAAGATAAGTTTAGAAGCCAATCATGGTACCAACAAAATGTTTTCTGAAGATACGGAATCAGTAACAGAAAGATCATGAGAAATAAATAGAATATTATTTCATTGATTGTCTGTATAGCCAAGAAATGGAATTCCCTGTCGGAGTATGTGTTTCTGGATAACTTACCTATAATCCATGAGTCTTTAAACGGAGAATGAATACATTACTTCTAAGCAACCGTGTTGTATTGTCGACCACATTATCGTTTACTATCAGGTGAGATAGAGGTCAAACAAAAAAAAATACTATCGTCAAAAACACTGGTTACTTAATAGGTTCAAAAAATTTACCTCTTGATTAATAACAGAAACACTGCCTCAGAATTGACTGAAAATCAAAGGACAATGAATATTATAGAGACAGCCAGATTTCCATAGGTTCAAGGGGTTCCTAATCCATCCTGTAGATTGGTAATCCTCGGAAAACAAGATTTGATTAGCTTTACAGTCGTATAACATACAGTAAGTTATGTTTCGGAAATCGGTTCATATGCCGCGATTAACTTAGAGAGAAGTTGTAGCATAGGATCGCTCCACCCCAGCTTTCTATCCTGCGCAGGTTTGGCTATGCGACGCGATGCAATGCGATTCTTGATAATATTTTTACACTTTACTTCGGGTATTTTAATTTTAGGAGCTCGGTAGCTGCATACACTACTTTTAGTTTTTAATTAATTTTACATCTGTCTGTTTTGTGCGAGTCTCAAATAAACATTATTCTTTCTGTCTTTCTTTCTTTATTTCTTTATACTGTCACAAGGTTCGATCTTCAAGGTTAAACAGCACTTATTGAGGTTGGTCGGTGGATGTACGACTATCTTGAAATACCAAGCCTCCTCCGAGCCTCGGAGAGTACGATTATCCATTGGTGCCGGCTGACAGAATTCAGTAAATCTGACATCAGTGTTTTTGACGGGTATGGTGTTACTGGGTGGTAGAGGTCAGATAAGCTCCATGTGAATTCAGCTGCTTTCGGTTAGACCGAAAAACCCAACATAGTTGATGGGTTTAGTTGGTTGTTAGTTGGATTGACTCCGGAATATATTAAAGAACGAGCACTTCGCCCACGATTTCGTTCGCGCAGGTTTAGTAGGTACTCCACGAACTTCATCTCCATTATCTCTCTCTTTATAGGGTAATGTGTAATATACTTATTAATAGACTCAACGTAGGGCAGTTTGCTCTAACCGCAACATTTTTCTTACTTAGAGCATTTTATACCTGTTGTAACTTTTAACTGAAAGGTCTGATTTGAATAATTTAAAGTGTAATTTACGTGTACGTAATCAACTTTAATTATCAAATCGTTTAAATGAATAACAATTGAATCGAATTATGACTTTTTACATACAAAGTCTCACCGACAGCATTTCCTCTTAATATGTGCCCTCTGCGCAAGTGTGCGAGGGAAAACGAGGGGGCTTTAGTCAATAGGAATCTCATAGACCCCTCCGTCCACCCCAGGACGGAGGACTTTCATGAGGATTTCTACCCCAATAATAAAAAAGGCTAAGTCCAACCGTTGACAATAACGTTGGCAGAACTTCGGTTGAAATGATAAAGCCAAAATACCTGCAGTCCAGATCTAGAATACTCTAGGATAAAGCAGACGTAATTGCACAATAGAACCTGTACAGACATGATTCAGTGCAGTACGTAACACAGAATTATTTAATGGTATAACAACAATTATTTAATTCCGCCAATTGCTTTCAATCGTGAAGATTAGCCGCATGCCATCATTTACGTACAGTGATGGACAGAGCTCGAAGAAAATTTAGATTTCCAAAATTAAATGGACGCAGAGTTTCTTTTTATTCGAGTATCCAAGACCTTTTAAAAGGTTAGTTATATAGCACCCAATGTAGCATTCTCCGTCGCTCTGATTCTTCTTTTTCTTTCTTTCTTTGCGCTTTTTCCTCTTATCGAGTACATAGTTAATTGTCCCAATAAATAAAATAAAATAAATATAATTTTGACTCAGAAGACCAAGTTTATAGAAGCATCAGTTCCAGGCACTAAATCAGTTAATTTATTTCTACTAAATGTCTACTTTTTCTTAACCTTTACCTGTAAAAACTAAACTGAATTTGTCTGGTTACTGAAGTTAAGTGACTACAAATATTATCTCTATAATGCTCGAGTAGTGTATGGGGAGACTTTTACCCCATGGACACAAGAGAAAATAAATCTGTCTTCAAGATACACCCTTTTTTAATTAAATTTTGGAAATACTAAGTACTTAAGTACCTAAAGGTATATTGTCAGTATAATTGATAAGGTTTCGGAATTTGTTCGAAAGAGTCACCGGCCCTGGAACGCAAAGGGCACTAGGAGGAACACGGATGGGTTTTAGTCACTAAGAGTCTGACACTCCCTTCCGCTTTGCCCAGAGCGGTAGGAGTCATTTGATGATATCATCCATAAAAAGAAAACACAAAAAAATTAAATTTCAAAATAAGCCTTTTCATTTAACACTCCCGTTTCACACACATCTGCAACACAAATCCATTTCATCGCCTGCCAATATTACCGCATAGCCTCCCCCACATAGGACACCACACTCCCATCCGCATATTAACTTAGAAACTTCTCAGCTATGATAGAGCTCCTGAAACTTGCACCAGTTAACTCACTAAGTACTAAGCCGAATCAAAACTTCAACTTAAATGGAATATTCTAATGTCTCAAGCCGTACCAAGTTAATTGACAAGTCATTTTGGACATTTAAGTTTTTCGATTTGGGCACTTCAAGCGTTGAGAAAAGTTAGTACTTATGATTGCAGAAATAAGTTTTTAATGGGCTACTTTTCTTGGAGTAATTTATGAAGATAGGTTATTTTAAACTGCTATTGAAAGTAACGATATTTTGAAAACTCTAATGTGTTGTAACCTTGGGTCTAAAGGCCTTCAATTTCTTGTCTTATTAGGCTAGTTGCAAAATGTACAGAGAGAAAGAGTATCATAATGTAATTTCATGTATAAATTGGCTTTAGGAATCTAAAAACTATTTTTTACACCACCTGCACGTCAAATTATTTGCTATGCAAACTTAACGTACGTCATTCTAACCTGCGAGCGGCTCCCGTCGGCTTCCGCTGCTAGGTGCAGCAAACGCAGTCAAAATGCGTTCCAAATTCAAATCACACTATCTATACTAATATATAAAGCTGAAGAGTTTGTTTGTTTGTTTGCTTGAACGCGCTAATCTCAGGAACTACTGGTCCGATTTGAAAAATTCTTTCAGTGTTAGATAGCCCATTTATCAAGGAAGGCTATAGGCTATATATCATCACGCTAAGACCAATAGGAGCGGAGCAGTAATGAAAATTGTGACGCAAACGAAGTTGCGCGGGTCAGCTAGTGTTAATATCTATACTAATCTATACTAATATATAAAGCTGAAGAGTTTGTTTGTTTGTTTGTTTGCTTGAACGCGCTAATCTCAGGAACTACTGGTCCGATTTGAAAAATTCTTTCAGTGTTGGATAGCCCATTTATCGAGGAAGGCTATAGGCTATATATCATCACGCTAAGACCAAAAGGAGCGGAGCAGTAATGAAAATTGTGACGCAGGCGAAGTTGCGCAGGTCAGCTAGTTGGGTTAAAATGAAATTCAGTACAATATTATTGCCCGGCATTGGGCTGTAGCCACAGCTTTGGACGTGCGACTTGCTCCTTGCGGCGAGGTTCGATAGGCGCCACTTGTTTTCATGGCTAGAGACCAATTTTCTCGCAGTAAGTTTAAAAATGAGAGTATGCTCCTCAGGGATAAAGGTGTATTTGCTTTGGGTTAGCTTAATTTCCTCGCTGCATTGATTTTTGTTGTTCGAGAATTCAAGGATTCGAGAGTTAACTCTTCTCTCGGGAGAATCCTTCATTGTGTTCGGGATTCAAAATGACGCCCGTGTAAGACACTGTTTTCTCCCCTCGGTTCATTATCTACTATTATTATTTATTACGCAGAGAAGTAGAAGATGGCCGTACTTTTCTAGGGGTCCGTACCCAGAGGGTAACCAATGGAACTATATTACTAAGGCTTCGCTGTTCGTCCATCCGTCCGTCTGTCTATCAGCGGGCTGTATCTTAAGAACCGTGCTAAGTAGAAAGCTTTTTTTTTACTAATTGCCGCTATAACAACAAATAATAAAAAAAAAACACCGGTAGCACTCCGGGAGTGCCGGCAGAAGTGAAAACATGTAAATAATACATCCTTACTGTCGGGGTCACATCATAGACAAACCACCGACACCAAAATAAACAAAAAGACACTGACGTGTGGCCGCGACAGCGACTGTCAGTGACAGATGTCAATCTTGACACAGTTCCTGACATAAACAAAACGAACCATAAAAACAACAAAAAATAACGTTGTGTTTAATTATAAGTACAAAAATATGACGGCGCTACGTCATCGTACGGTTGTACACGGCACGTGCACCGGACCGATCAGGCGATGTCGCCATCCCCACCTCCCCCACTACTCGACTTGTTTGTGCTCGGACGTAAAAGGAGACCGCGCGGAGCGATCGGGGCATTCTATTCTAGACCTCGGTCCGATACACGTGTTGTCATAGCGCCTAGATTTGTTAATATCGTGTTAAAACCTTTCAGTTAATAATTATGATATGATAATTAATTGAGTTCACAGTTATTATAAATTAAGTGAGTTAATCGAATAAAATTGATTAATAAGTAAACTACCTACTTTTTACTTTAAAATATCCAATCCTGACAATACGCCCATATCAGAATTGGGACGTAACTCAAAGGGCCCACATGGAGATTCGTGACAATGCTAGTGAAATATGTGGCGGTTACGTTTTGAAATGTAATGACAGTGATAGTGAAAATTGCGGTTTGTTTTTAAAACGCATGCGTTTATCCAGAAAAAAAAACTTAAAAACAGCTAAAAACTTGATGTGTGCCGTGAAGTGTCGTGAAGTTAAATCCGATAGGCCGAAGTTCGACACACGATCATAGTGTGTCACCGTGGTGGTATGTTTTGTCGAGGATACAGTGATGTGCAGAGCAGTTTATTGTTTTACCATATGGCGCTGAAGAGCTTTTCGCCGAATTCCTTTTCGACGAGTTTTATGCGGCTACCCTCATCAACCTGAACTAAACCAGTTCCGTCCGGAGGCAAGCAACTTCACAACAGCTGGTCAGGTCAAGGAGAGGAGTGTGAATTTATATGAAGATTTCTACGCCAATCTGGTGAGTCGTTTAAACTTTTTAATTGCTGTAGAGCTGCTTTTTATTTCGTTTACGAGTGTTCATTTTTATGATGTGGAGACTGACTTACAAAAGGCAACGCCTTTATGGATGGCAATTATCGATGTTTGATAATTGGCCTGTCGCTTTATCTTAAAGTGAAGCTATTATTAATAGCATAAGTGTTGCAGATTAAGCGATAACATTTTCAATAATACTTCTTCTTTTCGATTCAATCGTTAACTTTTTTATTGTTTTGGACCAGTATGTAGTTACGTTAATTGCAGCAACAGTGGCATTCATTAGATACTCCAAATTACAGGAGAATGGGCACTTGGGGCACTGTAACATATGGCTCGTGCTCTGAAAACGGGCACTGCACTCACGTTGGGTATACAACAGATCATTACATCCTCATTTCGCCAAGTTGTGTTTGCAGCGGCCTACCTGGGTGCGCAAATTGCGCTGGCGCGCGATTTAACGCTTTCCAAAGGCCATTGCGATTCACGACCAGGGGCAATTGCTCTTTGGGTTTTATGAAGTCGTGAGGTGGTGGATACTTCTCTTCCCACAGTCTGCTTCTCCCTTTAGATGGCATATCCAGGATCGCCTGTGTAGAAATAAGGAAGCTCTTGCGACTTTTTAGTCTTCCCGAAGTTGGCATGTGGCCATACAGGGATGTCGGGAATCGGTTTTCAGATCCTTCGAACAGCAGGAGGTGCGATGCCTGCAAGCGGATAGTTTGTTTTGTGGAGTCTATTTTAATCAGCCTGATATTATCTGACACGTTTCGTTTAGGGTAATGTCTACTTTACGAGAAAGAGCAGGTCGGTGCCACACTGTGCAAGCAAACACGCCAGCAGAAAAAATAGGGACATGCCGGTTGTACGGAGAACATCGGGTGCCGCTCCCCAATTGATGGAAATTAGGTGACTGAGCAAGTTATTCCGGGTTCGACGGAGCTAAGTATTGTAACAGTTTGACTTTTACGCTTAGGCCATATCTAACGTCACACCGAGATATTTTGGATTCGAGCAGTGTTGGACCTTGGCTCTACGCCATGTGATGTTAAGCATTCGATTTGCAGGCCTATAGCAGAGATGGAAGGCGCACGACTGTCTCTTAGATGGGTTCGGCCGTAGAGCGTTGCGGTCACACTAATCTCTCAGTACACTGAGTGCCATTGTACGTTTATGCTCCACGTCCGTAAAAGTCGCTGCTTGGTTTGCTAGGGCCAGGTAATCCGCGTACAAGAACCGCTCCGTGTGTTAGGTGGAAGGCGGTTCGTTCGCGTAGATGTTAAAAAAAACGTCGGCGCCAACACACTGCCCTAAGGGAGACCATTCTTTTGCTGTCGCTATCTACTCTTGGTGAATTGGAAGCACATACCTGGAAGTGGCGGTTGCACAGGAGTTCGCTTGAAATGGGCACAAAGCCTTGGTCATTGGTCAAATAATGCTGATGAAGCGATATTATTCTGCTATCGCTGATCGAGTCATGAAGTGAAATACCAGAGAGCTTTTATTTTTTTGGACATAAGCGCGATTTAGTTACCTAACACTTTATTTTGAATATTTTGATTTTATATCACCATTCATAGGCATAGGCCGCTTTCTTGTGCCAATGGTCCGGTAAAATTTAGATTTTTATTTACTTTGATACTGTGACTACTACACTTACCTGAAACCTTTTGGCCCACCACAGCTTTTATTGGACTTGTACTGTCGTAGCATTTTTCGGTTTCAGACATCGTATCATGGTGTATAAAGCCAGCAGGAGGCTAGCGGTTGGCATGCTGCCATAACTGCTGAGCAGTTGCAACAACTGCTGAGCAGCTGCAACTTCTGAACGGTTCTGAGCGTGGCAGACCGAAGGTTGGCAAACTGCAGTAGCCAAGTATCATGTCAACATCTGTGGGGTTAAGAGCGTTCAAGGCCGACTGGAATACTTGGTGAGTCGCTCAAGTTTTATTTGAGTAGCAAACGAAGCTTTAAAGGGGTTGATACCAATTCGGTGGTTGCATTGATAGTGCTAGGTAATTTTGACATAGTTAGCACAAAGCGAGTACTTAAAAGAGTTTCCCATTGGCGGTAATAGTGTCAAAATTTTATTCAGTGTGAGCTTTAGGTTTAGTTATCGCATAGCAAGTACCACAAGGTCATGTTTCAACTTAGACGTTTTTTTTAGTGTTAATTTGGATCTAGGCTTTCGTATTAACGTACGGAGGCAGTTTGCCTAACATCAGTTAGTAAATTTGATAGTATCAAAACTATCATGAATAGCAATTTGATTTTAATGACATTGATAAAAGCTTTAAAGGTACAGAGAATTCTGAGCTATTACAAGTTCTAAATAGATTTTCCATTTTGTGCAATTTAATACGGGTGAGATTATAATAACATTGATTGATTCGAACCGCACAGCGCAGCGATGATTTTGATGATTTTAGATTAACGTAAAGTAATTCGTGAGTGCTTACATGAACGTTAGATGCAGAAAATATCAGTGATGACGTGACGGCGAATAATAATGAAGAACTTGTTCATGAAACTTCCCATAAAAATAAAGTTTTAAGTGGTACTATTTTAGGGCTCACACTTTAAAAAAAAAATTGCCGACTCTCGTACTTAAAAAGCCAGTAGCAGTAGTTAACGTATGGGGTACTGTGTTAAATTTTATAATAAAATACTACTTAATATTCTCGAACTGAATGAGACAAAATTTAAAACATGTATTAAACGCACATTATGTAGACAAGCATATTATAAACTGGAAGATTATGTCCTTGATAAAAATGCTTGGCTAAATGCCGGTCCTGCTCCACAGCCACAGCAGCATGGGTCCACTTGTTAGGTTTTCGATAATTGGAAGAAATGCTTACCCTTTTTTTGTTCTCCTATACAATCATTTATTTATCATTTCTTTGCATTATTGTATTAGCAAAGTATACACAATAAAGCAGCCTTCTTTTTCTTCTTTTCTTAGTTACTTGAAACCATAGTTTTGTATAACGTAGAAGCATATTTTCAATTTTTTGTAAATGTGAGCACTATGGAGCCATTTACATATGTAATTATAGATTTCGTTATTAAATTAGTTTGACATGAACGAGCGTGGCAGTTGAGAGCTTGTCATGCTCACACAAATGTTTTGCTGATGGTGGCGCGTGTTTTGGATCATTTGATTCCCTTCAAAATGGTTGAGTTAGATGGTGCTGATGCACGCGTCATGTTCGTGAACGGGCGCCGTCAGTTGAAACTGGTCATCTCTTACCTGCCACTGGCTTATTTTAATCTGTACCTGCATTTTGAATTGTTTATATGTTTTCTTGTTCTTTGCATTGTCCTCACATATAGAAGCAATCAATGTTAATGTTAACAAGATTTTTGTAACACATCACATGGTTTAAAAGAGTGTCCGTGGAGTTTCTTGCACGTTCTTCTCCATAGAGATCTACGCTTTGGAACGTGCAAATAGCTTCATGTTTTTGACTGACCGACTTTGACAATTCAAAAGTGCCTGTAAATGGTTTATTTGAAATATACGATTTGATTTGATTAACTTAATAGATCATGTAGGTACATCATTGGAAGGGTCATCAGACCGGACCAGTAGTATAATTCTGAAGGGTCATAGGACCGGACCAGAAGATATTACTCTGAAGGGTCAACAGACTGGACCAGTAGTATAATTCTGAAGGGTCATAGGACCGGACCAGAAGATATTGCTCTGAAGGGTCTTGGGACCGGTCCAGAAGATGTTACTCTGAAGGGTCTTAGGACCGGACCAGAAGATTATTACTCTGAAGGGTCGTAGGACCGGACCAGACCATGAGATAAGATTTTAATGTCAGGATGAACGAACAGTAAAATTGTGGTTCTCATTAAAGATACCTAAGTGCTTCTAAAGTGCGCGTCCGAGGACGTACGCACGTCAGAATGGCCGTGACGGCGCTACATCATCGTACGGTTGTACACGGCACGTGCATCGGACCGATCAGGCGATGTCGCCATCCCCACCTCCCCCACTACTCGACTTGTTTGTGCTCGGACGTAAAAGGAGACCGCGCGGAGCGATCGGGGCATTCTATTCTAGACCTCGGTCCGATACACGTGTTGTCATAGCGCCTAGATTTGTTAATATCGTGTTAAAACCTTTCAGTTAATAATTATGATATGATAATTAATTGAGTTCACAGTTATTATAAATAAAGTGAGTTAATCGAATAAAATTGATTAATAAGTAAACTACCTACTTTTTACTTTAAAATATCCAATCCTGACAATACGCCCATAAATACTATCATTTATGAGGTAGAATACAATGTTTATTTATTGCGCTATCGTACACAAATATGACAATTTACATGTTATTATTCATAATTTTATATCGTTATTTATTTATATATTACATTAATTTTTATCTCTTAGAAAAATCAACTTTCATCCATAATTTCGTAATTCCGTAATTTCGTATCCTTGGATACGCGTGGCACGCTGTACATAAACACAGACGGACATTCGCGCAAGCGCCCTGTGCCGCCTAAGCGGAGCAGCACACTCAGGCACGGTAGAAAGAGTGGGAAATACTAGTTCCTCTCCCTTCCCCTCGATCTTACGCTTTTTCGCATCACGTGACCCTGACGCGAGTCCGTCTTACGCTTTTTCGATCAGGTCACGTGTCCTGACGCGAGTTTAAGATTTTATACCCATTACAGAAAAAGTGCTCAACGCCGCTAAAGAAGTTTTCACTTCAAAAATAATTACATTAAAAATTAAGGGGAGCCCTTGTACAACGTCCCAAAAATATCTCGAAAGAAATAAAACAAGTGCGCCCAGAGTAAGACAATTTATTACATAAAAAACCGAAGAGGTCATATTCTGCAGGAGAATCTTAACACCGCGATTCACAAAAGTGACGTCACGGCACAACGCCATCTGTTATTAAATAGCGGTACTAAACTGATGAGGAAAAATGGCAAATGTTGACTTTCGATAATGATTCATGTAGTACTTATTTAAACAGATTAGACATTTCGCCCACCATGGACGGCTCTGTCCATCAACCTTAACATGACAATATAATTCCCATACAAGAAACGTGTTTTTCACGGTACGGTACGGAACCCTTCGTGTGAGAATCCGACTCACACTTGGCCTGTTTTTTTATTTTTATATAGACCACGGCTCCTTACTTGCTCTTAATTAAGCAACAGTATCTTAAAACATATAATTGCCCAAATAATACAAAATCTCAAACACTATTGTTAGCGACTGTACGAAACTGCGCGTGAGTGTTTGAAGGTCATCCCCAGCTGTGCAATGCAGCATGATCACGAACCAATCACTGTTCAACAACAAAACGACCTAACTCCACCACTAACATTCACGCTTTGACTTCAACCTTGAGCTTTAGAAGTTAAGGTTGAAAATGATGGGTGTTTTTTGAAGTTAAGTTAAAATTGTAGGTTATTTAGTGATATGGTAATTATGCAACTGATTCTGATGGTGATGTTTAATGGTAGTTCTATAGCGTGTGTTGATTGTCAGGTGCTCATCTGAGTCTTATGCTTAGTGCTTTTATTTAAGTGATGGAAATGTTCTAGGTATCATGATTATGGGGCACTTACGACGTTTTATAGTTGATTGTGGTTTTTATTTAAGGCTGCTCTTGAGAAATGATTAAAAACAGCGTGCAGATGAAGCAACTTTTCGTCGGCATTTTCTGAGAAACTACATCTGAAAAAAATAGATAGTAATCTACTATGATGCAAAATTTGATTTAGCCAGAATTTATGTATTGGTATCACATATTAAGAAAAAAAATCACCAAATCACCTCCAAATCGTTGAGATGAAACCATTTTACTCCTACATTTTTTTAAAAGTCTAAAATAGAAATATACAAACGAAAATAATTTGGTTTTGTTACTTTTTTAAAATATGTGTTATTTTTTTTTGTAATAAATTAAAAAATGCGGTTAGCGGAGTGGCGCGTAGAGGAGAAGTTAGCTCCGTCTATATGTACAAGGTCATTGGCATGTATACAAGCATTGCTATATAAAAAACCCAAGATGCACAGTCTCGAACAAATGCAACACTCGAAACTGTCGTTAAAAACTGACATGTGTGAGTTGTGTGTAGTTATACTATAAACATTTATTTTTGCAAATTCAACCTTACACGGATCGCTTAAATTTGTTTTTACAAAGCAGTTCAGCAGTGCGATTCTGTAAACATATCGAAGTGAACATTTGGGCGAAGTGAACGACAGGTGAGCTGTCAAACCATACAAACAAGATGGCGTGACAACTCACTTGTCGTTCACTCCACTTATGTGGTCACGCACGGTGAGATGTCGATAGAATCGACCGGCAGTATAGCGAGTGATGCGCAATTTCTTTTGTAAATTCAACCTTACACGGATCGCTTAAATTTGTTTTAACAAAGCAGTGCAGTATGGCGAGCGATGCGAGACTGTTTGAAACTTGCGCACAATTATACATATTGCGCTTGTTTTTTGCGGACGTTTTGAGATGCTGAGTGTGTATATCTTGGGTATTTTATATATCAATGTATACAAGACTTAATTTGAAAAAAGAACAGGTGTTCTAATGGTACGTGAGATAGGTAATAGGTAACGCGCAATATCGACTGGGAAGTTCTATTGTGTGAGTTAGGTAACTTCTGCTAAGTGTAATCCAGAGGGGTGCGCGAATACACTCCTTACCATGCTATAGTCAATTGAGAGGGTAAATAAAGTTAGTTGTAAAGTTAAATTTTATATTTATTTTATTTATTTAAAATAATGTAAATAATTTGGGAGTGTTAGTAGTAATCCTAGTTAATGAGCTGGAGTCACTGACATTTTGTGCAATTCCATTTGTTAAAATTTCTCCGTTTCTCCTCTCCGCTGCCTCGCTCCGCAATTTAGCGGGTAGCATAGCATAGTCGGCCTTATAATGTTCCCACTGTTAGGACTCAGGCCTCCTCTCTAGGAGAGGGAATGGGCCGTAATCCACCACGCGGGCCCAATGCGGGTTGGTTTAGAGGGTATATAAAGTTAAATTTTAGGAGTGTTAATAGCAATACTAGTTATTGAGCTGAATTAAATATTTCCTTCTTCATAATTTTCCGATAAACTGAAGTGATTTCCCGAGTTTCAACTGCATCGGTCCAGATGCTTAGAAAATGGGCTGTGACAAATGGACAGACAGACACTAGTGGTTCTATAAGGGTTCTGTGTTTTAAAGCGATGTTCGGAACCCAAAATTGAGTATTTTTAACCGACTTCCAAAAAAGGAGGAAGTTCTCAATTCGGTGGATATTTTTTTTATGTATGTACACCGATTACTCCGAGGTTTCTGATCCGATTTATGTGATTCTTTTTTAGTTCGATGCAGTATACTTGCCATTTGGTCAAAAAAAATTTTGATTCGGTTTGGTTCAATAGTTTTTATTTTATGAGCATTTTTGCTTATTTCAATTTCTGCGTTGACGAAGACGTCGTCCAAGTATCACCACTTAAAAGTGAAAAATAAAAAACTTTTTACAAAAAAATATAACCGACTTCCAAACAAAACACTACAAAGAATAAAATACCTAACCTTAATTTTGGAAGTCGGTGTTAAAAAACAAAGGAACAAAACACCGACTTCCGAAATTAAGGTTATTTTATTCTTTGTAGTGTTTTGTTTGGAAGTCGGTTGTATTTTTTTGCAATAGTTTTTTTAGGATTCAGAACATCCGTAAAAAACGGAACCCTGGAACGGGTTTCAACTATACTTTTTTTTCGTAATTTTAAAATAGTTTTTAGGTTATTTAAGAAATTAGACCATAAATCATCCCCTCATCTCCGAAACTGCTGAGCCTAAAATTTCGGAAAAAATACAGATAATTGTTCTTTATCTATAGATTACAGGAAAAACTATAAAAAGTCTATTATTTTTTTAATCATATGTTACTAAAATGAAATTGGTTCGGAACCCTTTGCACGCGAGTCCGACTCGCACTAGGCCAGTTTTTTTTCCTACAGTTTACCACTTCAAATGTTACGGATAGTCAGAAGCCAGTAAATCTGACTCCAGTCTTGCCAAGAAGTACCGTGTTACCCAGTTAAAGGGTTGTGGAGGCCTAGTAGGCAGCCGCTCCAAGTAAAATACTGGTATTTAGCTAAATCCAGCTTGACTGGGAGCCGACCCCAATATAGTTGGGAAAAAGGTAAGGCAGGTGATACCGCTTAAAATAAATAATAAAAAAATCTCTTTAATATTAGTATACCTACAGTTCACGGCCTTATTCGTCAAATACTTTTTATGTAAACTTTATTTACTGGTTCACGAACTCCGGAAATGTATGCATCGCAGATTATTTCGATCAATTAAACATTACAGTATAGGGCTTCAAATGTTCATCAATTTTATTAATTAACGACCAATATTAAGCCTAAATGCACCGCGGTAGGCCTTGTCATGAAATTCGTGAGTAATTATTACGTATTTCCGTGTATAAAGGTAATTGAGAAATAATGCATCTAATGAAGCAATCACTATCGGCCATATTAAAACGGGCGAGGATCTAAGGTTTACCGGAAAAATGCTCGGTTCCTGTGTGACAAACATTTATTGGCATAGGTAGTGCTATTCCCGGGATTCAGTGACCGTTATCTTAAGATGGACATGCCTTCTGAATCCCGTGACCAGTAAGTAATATAGCAAACAGCACCGCGCGGGGTCAGGGGGGCTACTCTCTAAGCCCGAAGTCCGTAGTTTCGGGCTTAGTTGCGAAAGTAGTTGACTCCGGATCACCTAACCACTAAGAATGAAGGACAACACTATTTGACAGTTACTGTCAAATCGTGTTGTCATTCATTCTTAGTTCGAGTTCGGGACTAATCGTCCGTAGGTGATACGGAGTAGAAAACGCCCGCAAATAAGGGCCGCAACTACGGACGTCGGGCTTAAGGCTGCTTTCTCGAGAAATGCTTAAAAACAGCATGCAGATGAAGCAGTTTTTCGTCGGCACTAACAGAGAAATTACATCTAAAAAAAATTGTTAATAATCTAGATGATATGATACGTAATTTGGTTTAGCCAGAATTTATGTATCGGTATCACATAATAAAAAAAAAACACCAAATCACCTCCAAATCGTTGAGAGGAAACCATTTTACTCCTTCATGTTTTAACAAAAGTCTAAAAAAAAATACCTACTGCTTTGCAATACAAACAAAATAATTTGGTTTTGTTACTTTTTTTAAATATGTGTTATTTTTTTAAAATAAATTAAAAATGCAGGTAGCGGAGTGGCGCGTAGAGGAGGAGATAGCTCCGTTTATATGCACAAGGTCATTGGCATGTATACAAGTCTTAATATGGATATGCCTTTTAAATCCCGTGACCAGTAAGTAAAATAGCAAACAGCACCGCGCGGGGCCAGGGGGGCTACTCTCTAAGCCCGAAGTCCGTAGTTACTGGCGTTTTCCACTCCATTTCACCTAACCACCAAGAATGAAGGACAACACGATTTGTCAGTTACTATCAAATCGTGTTGTCATTCATCTTTAGTTCGGGTTCAGAACTAATTGTAAGTCCGTAGGTGATACGTAGTAGAATACGTCCGCAACTAAGGCGGGAACTACGGACTTCGGGCTTAGAGAGTAGCCCCCCAGAAGTTCCTGAGATTAGCGAATTCAACCAAACAAACAAACTCTTCAGCTTTATAATATCAGTATTATACAGGGTTACTTGTACTCAATACTCAATATCTTTATTGCAATCCACATGTATTCTTAGGTGGTAAAAACAGGTTTAGTTCATGTAGACCCTGTCGGGCACAGCAAGATAAATAGGAGAGAGGAAGCATTTTTTAACTATGTAAAATTATTAATAGGATAGAATGTCATTTATTATTATTATTAATATAATACTATGTTACGTATATCCGTCAGGTGCTGATAGGGGGGGGTCAAAATGCAACAAATTGAACCTCCCATAAGTATGGCCGAACTTCAATCATTTTCCTTTTGGAAAGCTTACAGAATAGGCAAGTTGTTTTAGTTATTTGTATGATTAAGTTCATAGTAATTTTATGAACGAGTCAACATTTTTTGAAGAGTGTTATGAAAATATTGGTAAGATATTATTCTTAAATCCTTACTTTCCTTACTCCTTACTTTCGCATTTATAATATTAATATGTAAATATATATATATTATTTTTATTTATATATTATATATTTATATATATATATTAAATATAATTAATGCGAAAGTAACTCTGTCTATCTGTCTGTCGCGCTTTCACGCCAAAACTATTTAAATGAAATTTGGTACACAGATAGTCTAGAGCCTGAGAAAGGACATAGGCTACTTTTTATCCCGGAGTATGTTCCCTAGGGACCACGCGGGCGAAGCCGCTTGCAGAAGCTAGTCACTCATAACTTTAATAAATTTGTTGAATTAAGTACTTTTATAATGTAAATAGCTTAATTAAAGTGCCAGTGACAATATCATATTCTAATGGTACTTATTCCATATGTAGTTTTCTTTTTATTTAAATTTAAAGGTTAAATTTTGGGTAAATACGGAAAAAACCTAAAAGTTCAAATATCTCGAGAACGATTGAATTTCGTCCATACATATGGTGGGTTCAATTTGTTGCATTTTGGCCCCCCTATCAGCACCTGACGGATATACGTCGAATTACAAGTAACCCTATGTAAATAGTCGAATAACCTAAATAAAACTTCGATTGCCTGAATTCTTGCTTAAATTCGCGATATATTGGCGAAACCTTGGCCACAGATCGCTTCAAAATGTTAAATAAAGCTTCATTTTGCGGTAAAAGTTCAAAGCGAAAACAGTTTTCATGATATTTCAATTATTTTCCGAAATACTGATGTTAACACTGAAATACTGTGAATGATAAAAACAATTTACGATCGGTGACATCACGGTTCAATCGGAATTCATTTTAAATTATTTTTTTATGATAGGGTCATGGGGTTCGAGTGCGCGTCTCCTTTTTAAGGACTTTTCTCGCCGACTGATCGACACTGCGTGACCAGAGGGCTGGTCGTTCTTTGCTCAAAGAATTAGTATTGCCATTCAACGTGGCAATGCTGCCAGTCTTCTGGGCACGTTTCCGGATGACAGCGATGCGGAGGAATTCTCCGATGCCTGAGTGTATTTATTTTTTTATAATTATTCAAGTCTATATAGTTAAGTTTAGTAGTTATTTAATTCGTGAAGTATTGTTATATTTGTTTAGTAATAAATAAAATCTTTTTTTTTTAATTAATACGTCAAAAATGTGTTAAAATATACAGGCCGATCAAAAATAGGCCATTCATTCATGTTTCATATTCCCATGGGCAACTGAAACACTAGGTAGGGCCTGGAGCCTATTTAATAAAACTGACTGGTGACAAGTGTCAAGCGACAATCTGAAAATTCCACAATTTTGTACGATTATTTCATACATTCTCTGCTTTTTTAGGGTTTCGTACCTTAAAAGGAAAAAACAAAGTAATCCTAATCACAAGACCCTTTATCTCGGGAACGCGTGGAGGTATCGAGTTAAAATTAAAACCATATATTCAGGTCTACGGTTTCTTGAAGCTATGAGAAAATCAAACATCTTTAGATACGGCCGTTTATGCCGCAAAAATGTATATTTCGACACTCTCAAGGGAATCAAAATGTATAGGGTATTTCCCGTTGACCTAGAACTATGAAATTTGGCAAGTAATATCGTCTTATACTACAAATATAGGGAAAAGTCTGAAAACATTACATTTGTAAATAAATCATAAAAAAAATCTTTATTTAAAGTAATATTTAAAATACCTACTAATTTGTACGGAACCCTCGGTGAACGAGTCCGACTCGCACTTGGCCGGTTTATTTTTACTATTCGTAGGCACGCGTTTGACCACTATCTCACCTGATGGTAAGCGATGATGTGGTCGAAAATGGAGCACGTTTCCCTAAAAGTAACCTATTCACTCTTGTCTTAAAGACCCAGGTTGCAGCTACTAGGAAACACAAACTCTGGCAGGGAATTCCGCTCCTTAGCTGTACGCACTATAAATGTGTTCCCAAAACGTTTAGTGCGTGTGAGTGGGATGTCCACCATGTACCGGTGGCGCATCGCCGTTCGTCTTGTGGTCCGATGATGGAACGGGCTTAGCGGAATTAAATTATGCAATTCCATCGCACATTCCCCAAAATGCAACCGGTAGAAAACTGCTTTACTAAACAACACCTGTCGCGAAATTGTGACAATTATGTCAGTTTATGACAATTTTTTCGCATTGTCAGTAATATTAAACAGGGCACGGGTTTATTTAGAGTAATAGTTCTTTTTAGTTAAGAAAAAAAAATCCCTTAGTGTAATTAAAAATTAAACTGATGATGGAAACCCTGATAAATCGAGGGCAACTCTCGAAAATTGTAGGCACGCATCTGGTAAAAACTTAATTTTTGTGTGTATATCGGGTGATACTACAAAACAATGAAGGTTTTGATCAGATGTGATGATGAAGATGACAGAGAGTCAAGGGAACTCCACATCGGTATGTAGGAACTACCAAGTGTTTGAGCTTATTTCATTCATATTGATGAGACCTTTACACCGAAAGCACTAAGTAAATTACTAAGTAAATAGAACCCAGTTCATAACATAACATCACGCCGGTACGCTGTGAATGGGTACGCAGGTACCACTAAAAATTGAAAAATACAAAGTACTTTAATTTCGGAAGTCGGTGTCAAAAAACATAATTACCAAAAACACCTGTAGTATTTGAACCAGAGAAGTCGGTTATATTTTTTGTCAAAAAGTTTTTATAGCGGCAATTGAAATACACAATATGTGAAAATTTCAACTGTGAATGTTCTTGAGATACAGCCCGCTGACAGACGGACGGACGGACCGTCGGACAGCGGAGGCTTAGTAATAGGGTTCCGTAGGTTACCCTTTGGGCACGGAACCCTAAAAAACAGACACTCCCATTTATCACCAAGCTACAAATGACAGATATAATATTATCATGACTTGCGCGTGACCGACAGAGTGGAAAATATGGAACAATTCCTATGAGCCACCTACGACGGTCAGTAATTAAATACTATTTTCGTCATCGCTTCCTCCATCGCTCTTTCCTCACGTCCGAGCCAACGGAGTAGAAAATTAGCTCATAATTACAGTCATCAGGTTTCAATGCTAGTTGTTTACAATGTAATACGTATAAACATACACACACTTCACCTGAACATCATGTTAATCTTAAACATACCTACTGTTAATTAAGATCATTAAAACTAATAGATCTTAGCGTTTTTAGGGTTCCAAACAAAAAATGGAACCATAGGATCACTCGGGTGTCTGTCTGTCACAGCCAGTTTTCTCCGGATCCACTGTACAGATTCTTTTTTTTAAATTTGGTACATTCTATGACGCAAACACGGACGCGTTACGAAAATTATTAAATTTTAAGTATGGGTGTCACTTTTGGGGTCAAACTAGAAAAAAAAATTTAACAATATTGTGTGACACATCAAATGAAAGGGCTTACCGTGAGGGTTTTAATTATATTTTTTTCATAATTTTAAAATAAAAGGTTTTGAAGTTATTCAAAAAATTAGACGAAAAATTACCATTCCCCCCCCTTATCTCCGAAACTACTGAGCCTTAAATTTAGAAAAAATTGAGGTAATGGAGCTAATGGATCTATAGATTACAAGAAAACCTATCAAGAGTCTATAGTGTTAAAAAACATATTCAAAAAAAGAATGAAATTTGTTCAGCACCCTTTGCACGCGAGTCTGATTCGTACTTGGCCAGTTTTTCTGTCAGAAAATCTAACCTATGTGAATACATGTAGTGAAACTTAACACCGATTTTACCCAACTGCAATGGAAGCAGGGTTATATGTTTTTAACAATATTGCACCCACCTAAAATTGAGAGTTTTTATTTTATTTTAATTAATTATCTCGTTGGCAATTATATTTTTGAGCCGTTTGGGGTTGAAACTCTTGGACCGTGGGGTCCGAATGCTCATGCCTTATTTAAAGATCTTTCTAAACGCTTAGTTGACACTTCACGTGACTCAAGGGCTGGCTTTTACCTCGGACAGAGGATAAGCATTGCCATACAGCGTGGCAATGCCGCTAGTCTTTTGGGCTCACTTCCAGTGGACAGCGATGCGGACGAATTTTTTGACGCCTTATTTTAGTTAGGATTTTTTTTTTATTTTAAGTGTATATATTTAGTTTTATTTTAAGTTTCTTTCTTGTTGTTTTAAGGATAAGAGAATGAACTATAAACTATATCAATTTTATTATCAGTTGTGTTTTGACCACTAGGTGAACACTGCCGGGGTTGCGGAATTTATTCGAAAGAGTCACCGCGTCCCTGGAACGCGGCGGGTATTAGGAGGAACACGGATGGGTTTTAGTCAGTAAGAGTCTGACACTTCCTTCGCTCCACCCAGAGCGGGAGGATTCATTTGATGACTTCCCATCCGAAAGTGCTGCATGTACCACAACATAGGAGAGGATCTCATCAAACCTTGTTTTTGTGATGCAGTAACGTTCGTTGTTGGTGATCATGTTGCCACGATTAAACAAATGTATACTTACTAATATATAAAGCTGAAGAGTTTGTTTGTTTGTTTGCTTGAACGCGCTAATCTCAGGAACTACTGGTCCGATTTGAAAAATTCTTTCAGTGTTGGATAGCCCATTTATCGAGGAAGGCTATAGGCTATATATCATCACACTAAGACCAATAGGAGCGGAGCAGTAATAAAAATTGTGACGTAGACGAAGTTGCGCGGGTCAGCTAGTATAATAATATATAAAGCTGAAGAGTTTGTTTGCTTGAACGCGAAGGTCTCAGGAACTACTGGTCCGAATTGAAAAATTTTGCCCATTTATCGAGGAAGGCTATAAGCTATATATCATCACGCTGAGCGGAGAAGACGAAGTTGCGCGGGTCAACTAGTATCTATTATCTGTCAACGACTTTTTAATCAGTTTATTTAAATTAAAATAATAACTAGGTACAGCATTAAAGTACTAAATATATACACTTAAAATAAAATATCCTAACTAAGATAAGGCGTCAAAAAATTCGTCCGCATCGCTGTCCACCGGAAGTGAGCCCAAAAGACTGGCGGCATTGCCACGTTGTATGGCAATGCTTATCCTCTGTCCGAGGTAAAAGCTAGCCCTTGGGTCACGCGAAGTGTCAACTAAGCGTTTAGATAGATCTTTAAATAAGGCATGAGCACTCGGACCCCACGGTCCAAGAGTTTCAACCCCAAACGGCTCAACAATATAATTGCCAACAAGGTTATTATATTTCCGCCGCTTGAGGTTCTCAGCAGCCGCAGCGGCAGTACCAGCACAGCACGACGAGCTAGGAAGATGGGATGGCGCAAGAGTATCGACACAAGTAGCGTCCCACACTAAAGGCCTACCCATCTTCCATGGAAACAAAGACATACCGTCCGGTCGCTTGCCGTCGTCGCGTGCCAGGCCATTGGGTTCTAGTACGGCTGTTGACAGCTTCGCCACAGTGACAACGATGAGGAGAACAACACGATGCGCCTAAGCGAAGGGAAGCAGCGAGGCGGAAAGTTGTATCGTCGAACAAGGTGCCTAAGTTCGACGACGGTAGTGCGTGAAGCCGGAGGCCCGACTCCCACTCACCCACAGCCAGCAGGCGCGCACGCTCCGCAGTAGAAGTAGAAGTGGCTATAAGGTTCCTCTGAACTTCTCTGCAGACCGGCTCATCCCACTGTCTCTGGTATGATGGGTTGTCGGGTAGATTTACATTCGGGCAAGCGAGTTTCCAGGCATTCACAGCCTCGGTGAAGCACGGCACATCAAAATCAATCAGTGTGGAAGCTAGGATATTCCTGATTAATTTATCAGTGCCATGAACCGAAGATATAAAAGACTAACGACTTTTGACTTTGAATTTTCAAATATAATAAAAGTTGCTTTTGAGACAATATTTTGCAACCATTATTTCGAAATTAAAGAAGGTCAGGGTGTTTGCGGTCGGGGATAAAATCAGTCATCTTAGTAGGTAACAGGGGTAACAATATTGAAAAGGTTAGGAACCACTGATTTATCTTCTAATATTATAAACCAGAAGAGTTGGTTTGAACACGCTAGTCTCTAAAACTACCAGCCGAATTTGAAAAATTATTTTTTATACCATAGCCACATTCACGAGGAAGGCTGTAGTCTATACGGGAACGGGAAGAAACGGGATATACGCGTACGAAGTTGCGGACAAAAACTAGTAGGTTATATGTTTCAGATTAGACGTTACGATAAATGCACACACGACTTAAACGTCATAATAACCTACATTGTGAGAACATGAGCATATAAATAATTATAATTCCATCTGAGAAGTTAAATTTCAGTGGAATATTAGTCAAGGTCGGTGAAATCTTCAGCAATTACCCTTAATGCAAGAATCTTGTACGGTCGGCAAAATAATGTGTCCTGCACAAGTGACGATTTTTCTGTAATTGTCCCTGAACTGGTTTCCTTAAACGGAACCCTTATTAGATGTGCTGTTGGGTTTATTAAGGTTCTGAAATAATTTTGTTTCATAATTTTCAAAATAATAAAGTTTCATATTTTGAAAAAAAAAAATACAGAAAATTGTTCTTCACTTATAAGTGAAGTTGTATAACCAATAAAAGATCTATGGTTATAAATAACAAAAAAAAAATATATTTATACACAACTAATTTTGGTAAGGATCATCATGTTATCTAGTAACTGCAGCCTTGTTACTTGATGGGTCATCAGACAGACATTCGTCATCAGCTGCATTCGGATCTAGACTGGAAGACAAACCCAGCCACTTGTAACCAGACCATTTAGATGATGATGGTAATGTGACAGTCCTTTTCAATCCTCTGTATCTGTGTCATCATATTATAATTAAATTAGTTTTTGTCACACCAATGACAGCCCCATCTCATGTCCTGGCAAATACTGTCCATCCCAGGTTGTCTGGAAAAGATCGCGGAATGCGATAAGGCCGCCCATTGTATGTGTTTAGTTTTAAGTTTCCTTTTTGTTCATACTTTTGGTGTACAATAAAGTGTAAAAAAAATCCATCAAGGATCAAAATCATAATCAGGTTTGATAAGTAACCATGTTTTGGAGCCATAGAGGGCTTGGCGTTCCGTACAGTCGACACTGATCGACCTCTAGAAACAATCCTACAATATTTTTAAACAATTATTAAGATAAACCTGATTCACCTGCCTGTTTTGCTGTCCGTCACTCCAAAATGTATCCGCGCACGCGATCACGTGATCTCATCTAGCGTTGCATAATACATCTTAATCGGTACCCTTGACCGGAGTACGGCTGACCCCACCTGAATATTCAGAGTATCAATACTCGAGAATAAAGTGGCTATCACGCTTGTGCAGCGTTGAGAGGTAGGCAGTAATATCTGAGGATCAGGATAGGATTTCGGAACGTTGTGAAAGGGGGCTAGACGGAAAAAATTCATACGAAAAGTTGTAACGACACTTTTTGCTATAGTTGTAAGCCGTGCGGCGTGCGCGTGTTTCTCTGTCTGTCTGTCTCTCTCTCTCTCTCATAGACAACAAGCCAGTTATTTTTGTTTCGTCTTTCTATTTCTGTTTACATTATATTTGTTAATAATAAAAAAATATTTTTAATTATTATTATTATTATTATTTTTCTTCTTCGTAACTTCGTTCCATCCGGGTGCACCTTGACACCTCTCAAGTTTTTTTTTTATCGAAAGCTGCGTTTGACCGCTAAGCCTTTGGTCCTAGCTGTCATTTGTAGAATGTTAGCAGTCGTTACTGGTAGTCAGAAGCCAGAAAATCTGACACTGGTCTTGCCAAGGAGTACCGTGTTACCCAGTTAATGGGTTGTGGAGGTCTGGTAGGCAGCCGCTCCATGTAGAATACTGCTATTCAGCTGAATCCGGTTTGACTGGAAGCTGACCCCAATATAGTTGGGAAAAGGCTAGGCAGATGATGATAGGCCGAAGTTCAACTGGTTTTCGAATGCATCGGGTTTCAGCAGGTGAGTGTCGACTTTGCTGTGGCGAAGATCTGGAACTAGGCTGATCAACATGTCTTGTATTCTCCGCACGTTTACTACCATCATGTCTGTCAGTGTCCAGTGACCGCGGCTCGTCCGCGATCTATTCGTGCCGGTGTGACTAATCCTTGAGCGAAATAGTACTTATTGGGTAGTTTTAAGGTTGGTTTTTCATAAGAATATGTGTATGTTAAACAAGCGCTTCTCGCCATCAAACTAATAAGTTTGGCGAGTAAAATTGTAAGAAAAACAAATAGTGTACCTGCATATGTTTGACGACAAATTAAAAAAAAAATGTTTTGCGGCAAGTGCAGTAGCAGTAAGGAAAGTGGCTTGGTCTTGTTCGATTTTCAGTTGTTGCAGCGAGTCTCTGAGACTTTTGTTGACGACAATGAACTGTCGGTTCATTACTTGCTCGTTCCTCTTCAAAAGGTTATATTCCCCTTCGAATATTTGAGTATATTGTTTGTAGAGATTGTACAAGTGGTCTTCATATTGTCGTCTTGCAACCGGACCGGTGGTCCAACAGGAAACACCAGGGTTTTTTTAACCAATACTTACCTTAAACGGACGCAAAATGGATATTCCGGCAACTATTAATCAAAAAAGGCAAACATAGGAACACAGTATCATCATCATATCAGCCGAAAGATGTCCACTGCTAGACATAGACCTCCCCCAAGCGTCGCCACAACGACCAGTCCTGTTCGTCTCGCATCCATCGGCTACCCGCAACCTTCACCAGGTCATCGGTCCACCTTGTGGGAGGCCTTCCAACGTTACGTCTTCCGGTACGCGGTCGCCACTCTAGAACTTTTTGGCCCCATCGACCATCTGTTCTGCGAGCAATGTGCCCTGCCCACTGCCACTTTAGTTTGGCGATCCTTCGGGATATGTTGGTAACCTTGATTCTCTTGCGGATATCATCATTCTTGATTCGATCACGCAAGGAAACTCCAAGCATTGCCCTCTCCATTGCCCTTTGAGTGACTTTGAGCCTTCTGATGAGGCCCATTGTAAGCGACCACGTTTCAGTTCCGTATGTCATCTCTCAGTATATATCCATCTTATTCAGTTTATGAAATATCTCTTAAATCGGTCCAATCTTGGAGGAGAAACCAGTCGAGAGGCAAACCTCGAATTATGACTTTTTACATACAAAGTCTCTCCGCCAGCATTTCCTCTCAAGTTAATTCGCTAGATAGTTAGTTATTCAGTTATTCGATGATTGGGCCCTAAAAAGGATACAACATCAACGTGTAAGGCTGCGGCACCAGAGATGAGCGAGGATGTGTATCGAGGAATGTGTTTGTTAAGATCCAATAGAATCGCTTCATTGGTTCATCATTTCAATGGTTTTTAAGGTTCCGAACAAAAAACGGAACACTTCTAGTGTCACTCGGGTGTCTGTCTGTCTGTCCGTCTGTCACAGCCAGTTTTCTCCGGATCCACCAAACACATTCTTTTTTTGAAATTTGGTACATTCTGTGACGCAAACACGGACGCATTACGTGAATCATTAAATTTTTAGTATGGGTGTCACTTTTGGTGGTCAAACTAGAAAATTTCAAAAAAAAGTTTTATGGAAAATATTGTGTGACATATCAAATGAAAGGGCTTACTGCGAGGGTTTCAATTATATTTTTATCCTAATTTTAAAACAAATGGTTTTGAAGTTATTCAAGAAATTAGAAGAAAAATGACCATTCCCCCCCCCCTATCTCTGAAACTACTGAGTCTAAAATTTTGAAAAAAATGGAGATAATAGATCTTTACCTATAGATTACAGAAAATTATATAAGAAGTCTATAGCGCTAAAATAACATGTTAAAAAAATAAAATTCGTTCGGAACCCTTTGCATGCGAGTTCCGACTCACACTTGGCCAGTTTTTAACAAACACATCCCTCACTATGCATTCTCGCACATGTCTGGCGATTTCTAATAGTCGAACATTTTTTCTGTAGATTAAAAATGGCGGTCTGACAGCTTTTATAGAAAAATAAGTCAAGCAACCGTATTTATACTTCAGTAAAAAATATCCATTAAAAAATCAACCATAAAGAAAATATGACATGAAACTTTGCTGACGGAACGTCAACGTCAAAAATATCCAACGGTTTTCCCGCCAAGGCCCATTAAAAAAATAAGAGCAAAGACAAGATTCAAATATCAAAAAAACCGACTGCAAAAAAGTCAACTTATAAGCAACTAGTGGACGTCACGCGGTTTCACCCGCTTAGTTCCCGTTCCCGTGGGAATACGGGGATAATATATAGCCTATGTTACTCCCTGATAATACATTATCAGGGAGTAACATAGGCTATATATTATATCCAATGCTAAAAGAATTTTTCAAATCGGTCCAGTAGTTTCGGAGCCTATTCAATTCAAACAAACAAATCTTTCCTCTTTATAATATTATTATATATATAGTATAGATACACAAAAAATACCGAAACCGGCATACTTTTATGAACGAAAACGGTTTTCTAATTAAATTTAAACATGTAACTTATATATATTTGCAATCTCCATTTAATTTCCTTCATTTTGATACCCTACTCAGTAGGTTTGGTTAAAAAAAATATTAACGACTTAGCGCTAAAAATCCGCCATATATATTGATTTTTTTAAAACATCTATCTAAGGACACTTGGGTTTTTGAGACGAATCTAAGAACACCTATGTTTTAATAAAATTCATCGAGTCGTTTGAAAGATATGAGGTAATAATGAAATTTACAAACGTTGTTCGTTTGTAAATTATACATTATTAAACATACAAGATACGCGCGAAAAACATAGCCCGCCGAGATGCTTAAAACATTAAAAGCAAAGAAAATACTGCATTCGGTCAGTGACCAACAAAAATCGATGGCCCGAGACAGCTAATTAGCCGGTTGCCATAGCAACCACGATGTAAACAGTTGCTAAGCTATTCGTGCTGTAAAAAACTGTAGTTGCATAAAGAAAAGCTTGAATTAATGAAGAGGGGAGTTTATAGGGAAACACTAAATGAGCTTGGTCATTTTAGCGTCGAAACTTTTAGAAGGATAAGGTTTTTTCTTCAATCCTGAATACAGGACTAGGTTGATAAACCGGACAAGTTCGAGTCGCACTCGCACACGAAGAGTACCATAAACCTTATTTTTTTTATTTGTTGTTAAAACAACAATAGTTCGGTTCGGTTTTCTACCGGTTGCATTTTGGGGAATGTGTGACGGAATTGTATAATTTAATTCCGCCAAGCCCGTTCCATCATCGGAACACAAGACGAACGGCGATGCGCTACCTGTACAAAACGTTTTGGGAACACATTAATTTCCCTGCCGGAGTCTGTTTCCTGATAGCTACAACCTGGGTGTCTTTAAGTCAAGAGTGAATAGGTTACTTCTAGGCAAGCGTGCTACATCTTCGACCACATCATCGCTTACCATCAGGTGAGATAATGGGCAAACGCGTGCCTATCAATAGTAAAAAAAAAAAGATGGACGGACGGACGGACGGACGGACAGCGGAGGCGGAGTAATAGGGTTCCGTTGGTTACCAACCCTAAAAAGAACTTTTACAATATATTTTTTTATATAATTAATACATTAAAAGTCAGTCAATCTGCCTGGCTTTACCCCAGTCTTGTATTATTATCGGCTTCCTGTCTAACCGCATGCGGCTGATAGCATAGTCGGCCTCATAATGTTCCCACTGTTGGGACTCAGGACTCCTCTCTAGGACAGGGAATGGGCCGTAATCCACCACGTGGGCCCAATGCGGATTGGTGAATGTCACATGTCTTCGAATTTTTGGTTCTAGGACATGCCGGTTTCCTCACGATGTTTTCTTTCACCGTTATGAGAGCAGTGGTGATGAAATAAATTACACAAAGTAATGTGCCTGGCTGGGTTTGAACCCGCGACCTACAACTCGTAAGTCGAAGCCATTACCACTCGGCCACCACTGCTCTACCAGTATTTTACATGAAATCACTGCATATCTGATTTATACAAAACGATACCCATTGGCAGGACTGGGGGCTGAAACGGTCACTTAAGAGAATCTAATATTATGATTCTCTCACACAACAATCTGTCAAATTTAATTTTTATCTTTATCGCATTAGGTTCAAAGTTGATTGGGAAAATTTGACAGTGACGGATAGCGTGATTTGCTTTCCGATTCTACTAAACTGGCCTTTTTAGGCCCGCTGGTGTTAGATTTCCCGCGTTCTGACTACCCTGTAACTAGTACTAAAGATCGAGCAATAATCTTCCAGGATCAGCGGCTTAACGTGCTTTCCGAGGCTCGGAGGAACCTAGGTATGCTAAGATAGTCACCCATCCACGAACCGACTTAGGCAAGCGTTGCTTAACCTTGATGATTGACCGATGCGCTCTTATTATGTAGCCAAAAGTAAAAACTGATTTAGGCACTTGTTTCACCGCCGGCGAGGAAGCGTGTAGCTATCGACCATTTGCTCGCTGAGGAATGGGACAAAAGATATAGATATGTGTGAGTAAAAGAGACACATACATTCATAGTCGATAGCTGGCTGTTCACACTGCCGGCGATTGGGTCTTACCTCTAGTTGATCGCAGCGACAAGAGTTATCAAAGATTGTACTCGCTCAGCGACACTCGCTCGGTGATGCTCGCTCGACAATCGGAAAACACCAATTAGCGGTAATTTCTACCTATAGTGCGGGCCGGAGCGAGTATTGCGAGTAAAAGCCCGTCGCACAGAAGCACACGCTGAAAGCCGAGCGTCAAAACTATCGAAACTTTTCACTCGCTACTCGCTGATCGCCAACTGTTTCGAGTTTGAAGCTTTACTCGCTACTATCGCCGGCGGTGAGACAAGTGCCTTAAGTAGAATAACAATTGCTTAGATTTCCTCTCCACATAATAAAATTCAAACCGCGAACCAATTTTGATTATTGATTTAAGAATTTAAAATTACACACACAGTACCGCCAATATCCTTCTATTTAAAGTCGGTCAAAGCAACCCAAAATTCAGTTTGATTGCAACAACAATAAAAATCCCGACACATGCCAAAACTTAATTAACAGACCTCAATAAAAATATTCCATTTAAAATCAAATCTACAAACAAACATTTGACAAACAAATCAACAATCAAAATCCGCAAATCAATTCTTGTGAAAAAACAACAATAACAAAACGCGGGTAGTCGAATAATCCTTGTCGCAAAGAGTTGAAATTGAATTAAATGTTTATTCTGTGGCCAACTGCCGAGCGGTCCGGACGTGTTTCATGGGATATTGATGGGATTTCCGAGTAAGCTTCTCTTCCAGACCATTTGGAGAAATGGCTAAGGAATTTTGAATTTAGTTAAATATTAAGCTCGGTATAGTGGGAACAGCGTTTGGATTTAATAACTGTTAAAAAATCTTGTTTGATTGAAAGTGATGTATGTATTTAATTAAGCCAAACGCCAAACTAAAGTGGCAGTGGGCAGGGCACATTGCTCGCAGAACAGATGGTCGATGGGGCCGAAAAGTTCTGGAGTGGCGACCGCGTACCGGAAGACGTAACGTTGGAAGGCCTCCCACAAGGTGGACCGATGATCTGGTGCAGGTCGCGGGTAGCCGATGGATGCGAGACGCACAGGAACGGTCGTTGTGGCGACGCTTGGGGGAGGCCTATGTCCAGCAGTGGACGTCTTTCGTCTGATATGATGATGATTTAATTAAACTTCATGTAACGCAAAAGCGGACATTTTCGTCCACGTCTAGTTCCAAGACAATAAACTTCATATCACTTAGATTATAAAACCAACTGAAAACACACACTGGAAAGTTATGCTAAATAATAGAGTGTATATTTTCGCCCAGGGCCTAACTAATTGTGTTCGCAATTACAAAACCCGTGTTCACGCACAGATACATACAGTCGATAATAAAAAGATAGAATCGACAAACAGACCAACCAACATTACTTGAATTTCGTACAATCAAAGAAACAAACCAGATACGAAACCTCACCAACCTTTTTAAAAACCAACAACAGTAAATATAGGAACCTTTCCTCCCTCGGCGTGATCGGAGACACAGCCCCCACACGTTACCTTCACGTTGGCGTCGCGTGTGGCGAAGGCAACAATTTATTTGTCATTTTTTACGAGTGGTAACGCCAGGACTGCGTTTGATCCCGAATTTTACCCTCGGGCCGGAGAGAGAAGATTTACTGTAAATTAAAGGGACAAAAGGTTAACTTGAAATCACATTGTAAAGCCTTTGTCAGTAGAAGATGAAAATAAAGAAAAGAAGAAAGAAAAGTTGTTTATTCTGCCCAAATAGACGCACATTCATTACAGCCCGTCTGTAATGAATGTGCGTCTAATTATAAAATAAAGTCATTACTGTCGCGGTCACATCGTAGACAGACCATGGACAACAAAATAAAAAAAGACACTGACATGTGTGGCCGCGACAGCGACTGTCAGTGATAGATGCCAATCCTGACACAGTTCCTGACACAAACAAAACAAACCTTAAAAACTAATAAAATCAACAAACAAAAAACTAAATTTAATTAAACCTAAAACTACAAAGTTACACATATAACTTAAGCTGCGTGTCGCATCTGAGCAGGAATAGGTGGTTGCTCGGCCACTTGGCCGAGAACATTTTGGACGAACCAAACTCATCGGCGCCGGTTTTCAAAAACCACCATTGTCGAAAATGAATGAAGGTGGTCACAATCTGGGAGTAGTCTTCGTCCAAAAGTCTATGATGAGGATCATACTGATAATTTTGTACTGTTTCAGGTTTCAGTTTCATTGAATTCGACTTGCGACAAAGAGAGTTTTCAGATAAATTCACGCCAATAGTTGTCGCACCTGGCTAGAGTTTGACTTTGATAACGTTACATGACGTTAACATGACATTGACGTTTTGTAACCAATGTTAGCGTTTTGACAGATGCCTCAACCTGAAACCTTTTTTTTTAAGGATGGGAAATCATCAAATGACTCCCGCTCTGAGTGAAGCAGAAGGGAGTGTCAGACTCTTACTGACTAAAACCCATCCGTGTTCCTCCTAATGCCCTTTGCGTTCCAGGGCCGCGGTGACTCTTTCGAATAAATCCCGCAACCTGACACCTGACACCTGGGGCCCTATTATGACGTGCCAATGCCATCATGATTAAGTTGTGAAAAAGTGATAGCCTATAACTCCGCCCTCCCACACTGTTATCATGATGGTTTTAAGATGTCATAATAGGTACCCAGTACTGCAATCTTAGGATCTAGACTAGTGTCATTCTGTCAGCGGTTGCGAGGCAAAGGTGTTTGTCAAAACGTCAAAAATTTATGGGATCAAAAAATGCTGACAAAATGTCATGTTTCGACATTTCGGCAATCACTTTTGCCAAGAGTACCAGCCCTTACGATAGTAGGAGAGATGAAAATGGCTGCGTTATGGGAGTGGCACAATATTTCCATTCCTGGGGATACCCAGGAATGGAAATAAACGGATGGATTGCCAAACCATTAGAGCTTGACTCCAAGAACTCTTTGAGCCAGGCTCTAAAATGTTTTTTAAAAACCAATTAACCTCTTTTTAAATTAATGCTGTAAAATAGTCAGCGATTCAAAAAACAAACGATTTTGTGTGGATTGTGTAAAAATACATCCCGAATCAAAGATATTAAGCTATTAATCCTTTAAAGACTGAAATAACTAATGCTTAGTCTGCTATTAAAACATGACAAAACCTTCTGCATTCCCTGCATTACACCCAAATCTTTATTGTTAAACGCGCCGGACGTCCGGGCCCTCGCTCGCATTCAGTTTGTTCCGCGCCGAACGATTGTGCCTCCTAATGCGAATCCAGAGCTTTCCTTTGAATATTATGTTATTCCGACGTCGCCGTCGCTGCTTTTTGTGGCTATGTCAACTTGGAGATTTTACCGTTTTGTATGCCGTAATGGTTATGTTTAATTGTTACAGGCGTTTTAATAACAGGATCGTTAAAGTTTACAATGCTTTTGGTGAAGAGGCGTGGGTTGGTGTTCACAGATTCACCTCGTACCTGTAGTAACAGCTCAGGAGACAACTCGCGAGTTTTTGAAACGAGAAATAAAATCCACCTTGTAAAAAAGATCAAGTAACAGATATTTCGAATACGTGACAAAAAAAATATCAGCTGTTCAGTACATTTTGTGGAGTTAAATGAACATCACAAATGTATGGGGCAGTCGATTTTTTTCGCAATTTCTCTATTTCTCCGCGTACATCTTCTAAACTACGCAACGGATTTTTTTACGGTACATCAAAGGTTTTAAGTCCCATCCCATGTAAAAACCGGCTAAGTGCGAGTCGGATTCGCGCATAATGTGTTCCGTACCATCGTATTTTTATTATTTGTTGTTATGTTACACGAAATGCCCGTTCCAAAGCTAGAACTTTTTCGGCGGAGCTGCATTTGTATGGCTCCCCTAATTTACAATGCTTTGCCAAGGTCAATTACTCAACTACCATTCAATAAGTTTTGTGTGTGCGAAAGTGGTTGTTACAACAGTGTTTTTATTCGATAGATGAGTTCTTTCAAAACTGTCCCTGTAAATTTTATACAATAAAGCACAGATATATTTAACTGATTACATAAATTGACGTGAAATGTTAAATGTACCTACTATTGCATGCTATATATTGGCCAAGTGTGTGTTACTTAATATTGTATATAAGATCCCATATTGTATATTGTTATATTGTACCTACCATATTTGAAGCAATAAATAAATGAAATGAAATATATCGGCAACAGAAATAGCCACTCTGTGAAAATTTCATTTGTCCACCTATTACGGTTCATGAGATATAGCTCGCTGACAGGCGGACGGACGGACAGACGGACGAACGTATGGATAGCGGAGGCTTAGTAATAGGGTTCCGCTGGTTACTTTTTGGGTACGGAACCTAAAAAGGTACCTAGTTACGAACTCAAAAGTAACATTTCCTTGTACTGGCTAGTTTTACTTTATTTTCCTCACACGAGAGATGAGGTACTAAGTTACAACGCCTGCCGTATTAAGTTTGCAACACGTAAAACGTGAACTACGTGTATTTGTATACTCTGTTATAATTTTACTGTATATATGCATACGTTTGACCACTATCTCACCTTATGGTAAGCGATGATGCGGTCGAAGATGGAGCACGTTTGCCTAGAAGCAACCTATTCACTCTTGTCTTAAAGACTCCCAGGTTGTAGCTATTTGGAAACACAGACTCTGGCAAGGAATTCCACTCCTTAGCTGTACGCACTCTCAATGTGTTACCAAAACGTTTAGTGCGTGTCGTTGGGATGTCCACCATGGAACGGGCTTGGCGGCGGGCGGGCTTTTTAAAATTAAAGTTTTCTATTTTGAAAGTGGCACACAGGTGCCTAGGTGTGTACAATCAGTATGCCTAGCCTTTTTAGGGTTCCGTACCAAAATGGTAAAAAGGAACCCTTTTGGTGTGACTAAGTCTGTCCGTCTGTCACAACTGGATATTTCAAGAAGTACTAACGCTATCAACTTGAAATTTGGAATAGTTTTAAACGACGTGTACTCAACTATTTTGCAAATAAGAAAGAAATAAAATGTACCTTTAAATATTTTTTTTGTGCAGCAACAGCGACTGAAATGGGTTTTTAAAAAATTGAAGATGGGCTACTATATGGGGCATCATATGAAAGAGCGCTATTTGCTCACTCTCAAACATTTCTTGATTTTTTTTAAGCCGCATTGATTTCGACTTTCAATGAAAAATATAAACAAAATAACCTATATAACTATGAAATTATCATATAAATGATAGAAAATTATGTAAAGATTACAGGAAAAATAAAACGATGTCTCTAAATAGCACACTTTTTCAAAAATCATCAAAAAAATTACATTAGTTCCACTATGGTCAATACTCAATAGATGGCGATGATCTAAAACTGCAATATACATCACAGTGTTAAAATTCTCTGACGAATATCGGCCTCGCCGATCAAAATTTGAAAACATTTCACGTTTTATATGATCGTATGCAATAAATAATTCTTATTCTTACGGAACCCTCGTTGCGCGAGTCTGACTCGCTCTTGACCGGTTTATCGACTATATTGTGGTGTTCTTCTGGTTTGACCGGATACAGAAAATCACCTGGATCATACATAAAAATGGAAAGACTGCTTATCTGAACACAGGTTTCTAAGTATCCGCAACACAAATCTACAAATGATAGCCGGGACCAACGGCTTTACTTTCCTTTTTTTACTATTAATAGGCATAAGTTTGACCACTATCTCACCTGATAGTAAGCGATGATGTGGTCGAAGATAGAGACGTTTGCCTAGAAGTAACCTATTCACTCTTGTCTTAAAGACTCCCAGGTTGTAGCTATCTGGAAACACAGACTTTGGCAGGGAATTCCACTCCTTAGCTGTACGCACTATGAATGTGTTCCCAAAACATTTTGTGCGTGTGGGTGGGATGTCCACATGATTTCGTGTAATTCCGTCGCACACTCTCCAAAATGCAACCGATAGAAAACTGACAGGCCAGCAAATCGGCGTTGATGCTCAAGACTTTAGAGCTTGTTTCTGAGACTTAGAGGAGTTTTGTCACCCTTCAACGGACCAAAATCGGCCAAGCAACGCTGCTTTACCGCGTAGATTGAACGGGCTGATATTATTTACCCACGAGCTCCTCCTCCAAACCCGAACTAATTTTATAAATATGAAAGTGACTCTGTCCGTCCATCTATCTGTCCAAATCTTTAAGCCAATGTTGGTATACATTGGAACTTGAAGAAGGAAACAGAATACTTTTTATCCCAGGAGTTCGTATCCATGGGTTAACTCCCGTGTCGGAATTTGTTCAAAAGAATCTCCACGGCCTTGGAACGCAACGAGTATTGGGAGGAACATGGATGGGTTTTATTCAGTAAGAGTCTGACATTCCCTTCCACTCCACCGAGAACGGAAGGAGTCATTTGATGATTTCACATCATTAAAAAAAAAATCCCGACTTTCATGCGGGTGAAATCGCAGGCAAATCCTAGTGACCTTATAAACACTACATAGTTTAGTTCAACAACTCGACTTTTGTCCTAAAATGGACTCGAAACTGTCCATAAATCACGCTGACACTGGAGAACAAGCTAAGTTTAAACCTCCGTCACGGTTGACGTTTGTCGACGACTCACACCGCAGTGCTACGTGAGTCCATATCGAGCTGAAGTTAGATTTGTATTACGATTCCTTGGGGAGGAATGTGACGGGCGATATTGTTGTAGGGATGTGTTTTGGATGGTATAAATAATGTTGGTTCTTAGTCGATCAATGTCGGGTTTTTATTTGTGGTCTCATTTCAGAATTATAAGTTAGGTAGCGTTTTTTGTAGAAAGCTATCGTAAGCGTTTTGGGGAATGTGCGACGGAATTGCATAATTTAATTCCGCCAAGCCCGTTCCATCATCGGACCACAAGACGAACGGCGATGCGCCACCGGTACATGGTGGACATCCCACCCACACGCACAAAACGTTTTGGGAACACATTCATAGTGCGTACAGCTAAGGAGTGGAGTCTGTGTTTCCTGATAGCTACAACCTGGGAGTCTTTAAGACAAGAGTGAATAGGTTTGTTCTAGACAAGTGTGCTCCATCTTCGACCACATCATCGCTTACCAACAGGTGAGATAGTGGTCAAATACGTGCCTATCAATAGTAACAAAAAAAGCGGTAGGTAGGTACTTTTGAAGGAACTAGGTCAAAAAAGAATCGGGCCGTCAGTCATGCCGATAGAAGTGAAAACTAAGTAACTTGTGAGTTGTGCAATATAGCTCATGGGAAGCTTGCGGTGACGATGACGCGAGTTTTTAGGGTTCCCAAAAATAAGGAACCCTTATAGGATCACTCGGGTGTCTGTCTGTCTGCCCGTCTGTCACAGCCAGTTATCTCCGGATCCACTGAACCGATTCTGTTGAAATTTGCTACACATATGGACTTCTTTGACCCAAACACGGACGCGTTACGTTAATCATTATTTTTTTTAGTATGGGGGTTAAACTAGAAAATTTAAAAAAAAGTTTTTTGAACAATATCGTGTGACATATCAAATGAAAGGGAGAGTTTTAATTATATCTTTTCATAACTTTAAAATAAATGGTTTAGAAGTTATTCAAAAAATTTGACGTAAAATGACCACTCCATTCCATTTATTATTGACTAGCTTCTGCCAGCGGCTTCGCCCGCGTCGTCCCTAGGGAACATATTCCCGGGATAAAAAGTAGCCTATGTCCTTTCTCAGGCTCTAGACTATCTATGTACCATATTTCATTTAAATCGATTCAGTAGTTTTGGCGTGAAAGCGCGACAGACAGATAGACAGACAGACAGACAGAGTTACTTTCACATTTATACTATTAGTAAGGATAAGGATTAAGTAATACACTACTTTTAGTTTTTAATTAATTTTACATCTGTCTGTTTTGTGCGAGTCTCAAATAAACATTTTTCTTTCTTTCTTATCTCCGAAACTACTGAGCCTAAAATTTTGAAAAAAAAAATGGAGATAATAGATCTTTACCTAAATATTACAAGAAAACCTATTAGTGTAGTGTTAAAATAACATGTTAAAAAATTAAATTCGTTCGGAACCCTTTGCACGCGAGTCCGACTCGCACTTGGCCAGTTTTTTTGACTTCTTGGGTTACGTTACCGAAGTTTTCATATGAATCCCTAACTTTTTTGACAATATTCTATAACCTATGTTACTCAGTGATAATGTAGCTTTCTAACGGCAAAAGAATTTTTGAAATCGGTCCAATAGTTTTAAAGTTTATTCGCTACATACAAAAATACAAATCTTTTCTTTTTTATTATGTCAGTGAAGATGAATAGCGTTCGGTGACGATGACGTGAAATCCATGATTTTTGTTCACCCAAAAAGTGCTTAACGCACCTAAAGAAGCTTTTACTTAAAAAACCGGACCGCAAAGGTTTCAAATGAATATATTTGAACGGTGAAACGCAGAGCTAAGAGGCTCATCGGTGACGTAAAACTGGTGGATGCCAAGCTGCATAGCTTGGCTCATCGCCGTAAGGTTGCCTGCTTGTCGGTCTTCTACAGATTGTACTTCGGTGAGTGTGCCCAAGAACTCCACGACCTCATCCCACCGGCCCCCTTCTACCCTCAGTCATCTAGACGCACTGCGTCTTACCATCCCTACCTTGTTACTATTCCACCAATTCGCACTAAGCGTTTCCAAACGTCTTTTATAATGCGCACAGCAAAGGAGTGGCACTTTGCCTGCCTCTGTGTTTTCAAAAGCTTACAACCCTAATCTCTTCAAAGTTAGAGTGAACAGGCTCCTTCTGGGTAAACTCGCTCCATCGTAGACTTTGTCTCTATCATCTCTGACCCAGACAAGTGTTAAGAGCAATTCCATCACAAATAAAAAAAAAACAGTACTTTACAACCAAAAACTTCTTTAGTTTTTCGTGGAGGCTGAATGTCTTATGAAAAGAACTATTTCTGGAGTCAATATCGTGCTGAAGTTAGATTTGTATTACAATTCCTTGGGGAGGAATGTGACTGGCGAAAGTGTTGTAGGGAAATATTTTGGTACGAGTAACGTTGGTCCGTTGTTTTTTGGTTGGTGTTGGTGGTGGTGTTGGTGGTATGTTGGTGTGTGGGTGGTTGTTGGCGGTTGGTTGGTATGTTGGTGTTAGTCGATCAATTTCAAGTTTTGTGGAGGTTTTTAGTATTAGAAGTTAATAACACCTTCTTAAACTATGCAAAAACGGCCAAGTACTAGTCAGTCTCGCGCGCACTGTTTACTGAACTGATAATTTTTAACATGTTAAGTACTTTAAAACCATAAAAAAGATGGTAATTGACACCCCAGAATTGCACAATATACTATGCACATTTTATGTCCCTGACAATTACCTACGCCACCGGTCCAACCGCCGGCACAGACTATTCGCGACTGCACAGAGCCACACGGTATCCTGTGCGCAATCCCCGCTGTGTCGAATGCGCAGCGCAATCAATACCCTTATTTATGACCTACCCGATTGTGACGTGTTGAATGACAGTTTCAACTAAATCATGTTATTGTGCTTAGGATTTTGTGAAAGACATCGTATATGAATAATTGTATGTCCTAATAATTTGTAACCTAACAATATGTATTTTCTAATTATTATTTTTTTGTTGTGATGTATATTAATGCTGTACCTATCAAGATGAAATTGTAGTTTATATAATACATTAGAAATTAATTAATTACTGTTACTGGTGTATAACCATTGTAATTAATAATGAAATAAACAAATAAATAAATGGTAAAAGCCTATTGCCACATGGCAACAAAGTAAAGGCTTTCAAACTAGTTAGTAGAAAATAATTACAAGATAAACCTAACAACACATTCAGTAAGGAGTTCTAGTTTCGATTCTCGAATTGATATTAGCTATTTTATACACGGAGCAATTTTAGTGGTTTTACAATGGCAGCCCACTTCATCTCTCTAATGACTACTACACATTCATTAAAACAAAAATGATATTTAAAAACATTTGAATTATTTAAAATTTTTAAATATTATTCATTATCATGACGCTTGACGTAGTTTGAAACATCCAGAAGCGAGCGTAGTCCGAGCCGTGTTTCAAGGATGGCGTGGAATTAACGGCGACCTTGTTTTGATACGTAAAACTTATTAATATGGTGTTTCATAATTCTAATGCATTATTTATTTTTCTTGTACCTATTATCTTAAAAAAATATTTTAATAAATTATCAAGCCTAGAGGTAGTTTATGTCGGGTACATCAAGTGGGCCGCCTTTGTAAGACGACTAAATGGTACCATGTATAATTATCATCTCAGGACAATCAATGTTAAAATCTAGTCAAAAATGTGGGGAAATAGAGGTATTTTTTAACAATATTTGAAGCTGCGAGGCGAATGTGAACACTGCTTATAAAAAAACTGGCCAAGTGCGAGTCGAACTCGCGTGCAAAGGGTTCCGAATGAATTTATTTTTTTAACATGTTATTTTAACACTACAGACTTCTAATAGGTTTTCCTGTAATCTTTAGGTAAAGATCTATTATCTCCATTTTTTTTTAAATTTTTGGCTCAGTAGTTTTGGAAATTGGTCATTTTTCGTCTAATTTCTTGAATAACTCAAAAACCATTTATTTTAAAATTATGAAAAAATATAATTAAAACCCTTACAGTAATACCATTCATTAGGTATGTTATACGATAATGTTCAAAAAACTTTTTTTGAAATTTTCTACTTTGACCCCCAAAAGTGACACCCATACTAAAATTTAATAATTTACGTGAACTTTTGTGACCCAAACACGGACGATTTTGGGTCACAAAAGTTCAAATGTGTACCAAATTTCAACAGAATCGGTCTAGTGGGTCCGGAGAAAACTGGCTGTGACATGCGGAGAGACAGATAGACACCCGAGTGATCCTATAAGGGTTCCGTTTTTTGTTCGGAATCCTAAAAACATTAGAATTAGTTAAATAAATAAAATATTATTAATTATCATGACGCATGACGTAGTTTGTAACATCCAGAAGCGAGCGTAGTCCGAGCCTTGTGTTTCTAGGACGGCGTGGAATTAACGGCGACCTTGTTTTGATACGTAAAAAACATTAATAAAAAGAAAATTTGAGGTGTTTGTCAACAATATTTACAGCTGCGAGGCGAATATGAACATTGCTTAGAAAAAAAAAAACAAAATTACCCTTCTGAAAAAATCAAATCGTATATTTCAAATAAACCATTTACAGGCACTTTTGAATTGTCAAGGTCGGTCAGTCCAACAAGATGAAGCTATTTGCACGTTCCAAAGCGTAGATCTCTATGGAGAAGAACGTGCAAGAAACTCCACGGACACTCTTTTAAAAAATAATAAATTGTTACAAATTTTTGTTTACATCAAGTTGAAATTATACAAACATGTGAGAACGATGTAAAAGACGAGCAGGATAAAAGCGTCCGGGAAAAAAAGGAACAATTCAAAGAAATATTTAAAATAAACCATGGCAACTGAGAAATGACCAGTCCCAACTGACAGCGCCCGTTCACGAACATGACGCATGCGCTAGCACCAATCGGCTCAACCATTTTGAAGGGAGCCAAATGATCCAACGCATACGCCACCATCAGCCAGACCTTTGTGTAAGCATGACACTCCCAACCGCCAGGGTACATTCAAGTAAAAAACAAACCTAAAACTGATAGCTATAGCTTAAGTTTAAGGTACACATGTGCCGTTAAAATGGATGAAATTATACATTACTAAATAAAATTGAGTCTATACAATGCAAATATTGTTTTGTTTTTACAATCTTCAGCCGGTCCAACAATGTTTCCAAATGCTAACAGATTATTTTGTGCGCCCTAGTGGCTGTGGAGCCGGACCAGCATTCAGCCAAGCATTTTTATCTTCAATATAATCCCCCAACTTATAATATGCTTGCCTGCATAGTGTGCGTTTAATACAAGATTTAAATTTTGTCTCATTAAGTTCTAATATATGGGGAGGTATCTTATTATAACATTTTAAACAGTACCCCATAAAAGATGAGGCAACTTTAGCCAGTCTGAAACCTGGTTGAACTAATTGATCCCTATTTCTAGTACCATAATTATGTCTGTCGCCTCTTTTACTAAAAAGATGTAAATTTTTTCTGACATACATGATGTTTTCGTAAATGTATTGACAAGGTACCGTCATGATGTTAATATTCTTAAACAGTTCCCTTAGAGAACCGCGCCGGCAGAGATTGTATATCGCTTTGATGGTTCTTTTCTGCAGAATAAAAATAGACTCAATGTCTGCAGCCCGTCCCCATAGTAAAATACCGTAAGACATGATACTGTGAAAGTAACTAAAATAGACCAGTCTCGCGGTATCGACATCCGTTAGTTGGCGGATTTTCCTAACAGCATAAGCTGCTGAACTTAGCCGTCCAGAAAGAGATGTTATATGAGGGCCCCATTGTAGCCTTGGGTCAAGCGTAATTCCCAGGAAAACCGTTTTATCGACAAATTCTAGTTTTTCCCTGTTCAATACTATGTCACAATCACTGCTTTTGACATTGGGTAAAGCAAATCTTATACATTTCGTTTTCTTTTCATTCAAAACCAAATTATTAGCCGTGAACCAATTTTGGACTTGCATTAGGGCATTATTTATGATATCAACATTGTCTGTCTGTCTATTTATCTTAAAAATTAAGGAGGTATCGTCTGCAAACAGCACCATATCAAGTTTTTGTTGCAATAAATAGGGTAAATCATTGATATATACCAAAAACAAGAAAGGACCCAAAATCGAGCCCTGGGGAACGCCCATTATCACGTTTAATCCCGACGAATTGACACCGTTTATTTGAACTAATTGCCGTCTATCATTCAAATAAGATTTGACCAAGTTTAACGCAGTTTTGACCAGTCCGTAATGCCCGAGCTTCAGGAGTAATGTATCGTGATCAACGCAATCAAACGCCTTCGAGAGATCACAAAAGACACCTATGGCATCCTGTGCGTCCTCCCACGCATTAAAGATGTGCTTTAGTAAGGTAACACCAGCGACAGTTGTACAACGTCCCTTGGTGAAACCATACTGTTTATCATGAAAGATTTTATTCGTGTTAAAATGATTAAGCATCTGATTTAGCATCACTTTTTCAAATACCTTACTAAACTCTGGCAACACAGATACTGGTCTATAATTATTTGTGTCTTTACTATCCCCAGATTTAAAAAGTGGTATCACCTTACTGAATTTCATTAGGTCCGGAAAGACTCCTTGATCCACACACAAATTAAATATTACAGCTAAGTACGGCGCTACAGTCTCGATGATTGAGGTACAAACTTTGATAGACAATCCCCATAGATCTTCGGTCAATTTAATTTTGATTTGTTTAAAAGCTTTTATTACTACTATGGGGTTTATATGTTTAAAATTAAATTCAGTCGGGCTGGCTGAAACGTTCGCCTGTAATAAATCAAAAGCAAGTGAAAGCGAGGAATTTAAGGCTTCAGTAGTTTTAATAGGGATACTCGTAAAGAAATTTACAAATTCTTGAGCAACTTGTTTGTTATCGCTAATAAGTCCATGAGAAGTATCCAATCCGTAATCAGTGTTATGTCTTTTGTTCCTATTTGTTTCATTGTTTATAATTTTCCAAACCGTCTTTATTTTATTGTCTGCTGTTTTTACCTTATTACTTATATATAAAGCCTTAGCTACCTTACAAGTGTTTTTATAAATCTTTGAGTAGGTAGCTACATACTTATTAAAAGTCTCAGTGTTAATAAAAGGCTTAAGGCCATACAACTCATAAAGTCTTTCCCTACTTTTTTGGAGTCCTTTAGTTGCCCAGTCACTAAATAAAAACTTAGGGCAGATAGTTTTAGTTTTCTTTTTAAAAGTATTATTGAATTCGGTTTGGACTAGAGAAAAAAAAATCTGTATACAAAATATTAGCATTATTCATTGTAAGGTTCCAATCACGTAACTTCCCGATTAAAGTGCGGTTAAATTTATTTAAATTACCGGATGTTATTGGTCTAGTTTGTATTTGCACTTGTTGAATTGGAATGTTGGACTCAAAAGATACCAGTAGCCCACTGTGATCAGAAGGAAGGTAATTTACAATGGCTTTCTCTAAGTAGTTGCCACAACAAAAAACAAGTTTGTCACTGTGATGACTAACTAAGAAATGTATATGCTTATTAAGCATGTGAATATAATTATTTTGTCTATTTGACAATTTTTCAAAATATGGGAAAGCACACAGTATTATTTTATTGCAATTTATCTTTAGTATTTCAGTTACAAAGTCAGTTATTTGTTCTTTTTTTAAATTAGAACTATTACCTATAAACACAGTAATATTGGTTTCTGGTTTATAAACATTTCTTGTTACCAAATCCATTATAAGTTTGTAGTTTGACCCAGGTATACAATAATTATGAGTACAATAACTAAGGTTGTTATTTAATAATTTACCTAAACCTCTCCCTATACTATCTGAGAACATAACCGAATGAAAACTATCATTACTATTATAAAATGGAATGCTAGTTGTCTCAGGCTGGCCCACTTGACATAAACCTTGTGTAATGTCAGTTATCACACAGTCCTGAGTCAACCTTTCAGCTTGGGACGGGTCCTCCGTAGCCTCAAGCTGGTCAGAATTTATTTTTGATACCGTCTGACAGGTACACTGACACATCACCAGCTTATTTGCAGCTAGGATGTGTTCTTTAATTTGAAATTTAGAACTCACATATTTATTATAAAGAGAACTAAGTCTGTCCTCAAGTACCTATATATCAGTTTGAAGGCGCTGCGTATCAATTTCATAGATTTTTTTACTATCCTCCAATTTAATCTGGTAATTGTTTAATTTATTAATAAAGTTAACACGTTCTTTCCTCAGTGGAATATTTTTGGAAAAGTGTTTATGTTGTTTTCTGTACCGATTACATTTTTTTATTATTCTATTAAGTTTTGCATATTTTTTAATTTTCTTATGACTAACTTCATAACTGTTATTTTGTTGCAATAGGGAATCTTCAGTTAAGTCAATAGTAAGTATAGAATGAGGGTTACAATTTGAATGTAATAATTCATTATATAAATGGTTTGTTTCCTTAACCTGGGTACATTTCAATTCTTTCCGCAACTTAAGATTATGATTATGAGCTTGATCCAATTCATCTTCTAGATTCCTAACTTTACTTAAAGCCTCCTCATATAAGTTACTACAGTTGCTGAAACCGTCCGTGATAACCCGCAGTTGGTCGCGTTCATCAACAACATCCTGGTATTGCTGACTAAGGTCTACTAGCTCCCGTTTTAGGCAAGTGTTTTTGTGTACCATCTTCAATACTTCCTCCTCACCCTCCTCTCTCTCCTGCAACATTTGTTGGCATTGGTGTTGCGATTCTTTAAGTTCTTTGAGGGCCGTTCTTAGTTTAAGCTCCATATCCTGAGCAGTAGCCTTACGGGTCATCACAGGCATAGTTACAGGGATATTTACTGAAAATAGAAATTAAGAAACGGTGAGAACCAAAAAGACAGGTAAAATATAGAAAAAATAGATATGAGGGGGGAAAAAAGATATATGAAAATGGAAAAAGTTATTTATTTATTTATTTATTTATTATATACTTTATTGTACACCTCATAACAAGCACAGGAAAATCGCTTATAAAAACTAGTGTACAATGGGCGGTCTTATCGCACAGGGCAATCTCTTACAGACGACCTTTGGATGGACTGAACTAAAGAAGTTAGATTTAGGGCGGTCAGTGTACAAACATCATAAATAATATTAATAGAGAGATATACATAATATAAAAACAAATACATACAATACTAAATAATATACTAATAAATATCAAATATATAACAGGGAAAGGAGACAGAAATTTATAGTGAGAGGTAATGTTCCTTCACCAATTTTTTAAACGTTGGTAGCGTTTGAGCGCGCCTCACATCTATGGGTAATGCATTCCACAAACGAGCTGCTTGAATAGTGAATGATTTGTCAAAGAAAGATGTGGAATGCATTCGAATACTTAGTGTTAGTTCAGAGAAATAAGGTAGGCTGCTGTATTGGCTTGAAAAGCTTTTAGTAATTGAATTATGTAGCTTTCGCTTAGGTCCCTTGTGATATTATACTTAATGTGGGTAGGATACCCAGAATATGAATTTATTATAAAACTCGGTTTAAAACTATAATAATGGAATAATTACTATCATAGACGTTATGAACAAGTATATATATTGAAATTAAAACATCAAAATAATAGAATTATGGAATAAATTTCAACGTTGTTTCGATTCTACTATGTAAACAAAACGATTTAGAATGTACGCTGCGTGCTAAGCCAGTCAACTTATTCTGGTAAATCTTAGAATGAACGTTTTACAACGAAAAGAGACTAATGTGTGCTGTTATAAATAAAATAAAATTAACAATACTCCCCGTATCACAGTTTGAACGTCAGCTGATCGTTTTAGGTTACCGGTAACACCGGGTACCAAATCTCGTGCTTTGGATGATTGTTTTTCCAAGATAACAATAATCCTGTGTATTTACGCATTGACATTACGTTTTCACAAATAATTACAACTTAATTTCACTTAAATACTAATTAAATTTAATTCTAAAATACGGGACACAAATTTGATATGTCACTTGGACAGTGTTGCTAACAAAAAAAAAAAAAAAAAACTTCTGATCAAAGCTGTCCTTTGCTATCCATCCACCCATCACACTGTGACGTACAATATAAATAAACTGTACAAGTTCTCTTCAAAACATACCATCTTACCCCGTCCGGGCAGCCTATCAGTACGAAGATTACTCCGGGGCTATTATGGGTATCATTCCGACCGTGTAATACACAATACAGGGTGATTTCGTACACATGATGTTTGTTCCATTCATAACTCATGCAAAAAGGTAGCCACGACAGCTGGTCGAAGGGTGGGGATGGATCAACGACTTTAGTTAGATGAGTTCGAATTTTAGTCGCAGTTTTTTGTTTTCGATTTGTTTGCGCATTGCTGGTTACTTCCTTAGGCTATCTGTAATATACCTATTAATATAAATAACGCTTTTTATCAGATTGTTCTAGTAAGAGGGTAATTGGTGGCATCAGATCTGTGATTGAACTGCTGTTTGGAACTTTTCAGTCGTTTTTAGCAGTCACATTTTATTACTAAGTCAATTTTTCTTCATATTTTACGTATTTATGTGTCTCAATCACAAAACCAATTTTACTGCTTTTTGATCAATGTTAGAGCATTCTGATAAAATTTAGGGAAATTAGAGACATACCCAAAAACACCTCTAATCTATACTTAATGTAATGAAGAGGTAAAGTTTGTGAGGTTGTAGGGGGTAATCTCCGGATCTACTGAACCGAATTTGAATTTTTTTTTACTGATAGAATAATTTTAAAGGTTCCGTACTCAAAGGGTAACTAACGGAACCCTATTACTAAGCCTCCATTGTCCGTCCATCCGTCCGTCCATCCATCCGTCTGTCTGTAATAGATAGACAGTTGAAATTTTCACAGATTGTGTATTTCTATTGCCGCTATAACAACAAAAAATAAAAATGTATGGTACGGAACCCTTCGTGTGCGAGTCTGACTCGCACTTGTCCGGTTTTTGGTCTAATTTCTTGAATAACTCCAAAACTATTTATTTTAAAATTATGAAAAAAAAAATATAATTAAAACCCTCACAGTAAGGCCTTACATTTGATATGCCTCACAATACAGTTTGAAAAACTTTTTTTTTTAAAGCTTGACCCCCCAAGAGTGACGACCATACTAAAATTATTTGCGTAACGCGTCCGTGTTTGAGTTATAAAATTCCATATGTGTACCAAATTTCAACAGAATCAGTCCAGTAGATCCGGAGAAAACTGGCCGTGGTAGACAGACAGACAGACAAACACCAGAGTGATCCTATAAAGGTTCCGTTTTTTATTCGAAACCCTAAAAAAGACTAAAATAAAATATATCTGCACTTAAAATAAAAAAAAAATGATTTTCGTGCCCCCTGTAACTTTTTTTTCATTTTGAGGTAGTTTCAGGCCTAAAAGTCTCGACTAATCGCACATCTGCGTCCACCCTTACCGTTATGTGACATAAAGATGCCGTTACGTACTTTAATATGAGTTTTTTATACGCAAATATCTTTTGAATTTCTCCAAATGTGTTCAGTACACAAAAGAAAGTTCCTCGGAATGGAAAAGTATAAGGGTTTGAGCTCATTGTTACTTCTTCTTAAAATTTGAGGGTCCTCAGAGCGATGCGTCTATTTTCGGGTGTTTCTTTATGATGAATGATATTTTCTTTGCTTGTTTGTAAGGGGGATACTTTGAATGATGTTCAATCAAAATGTTATTTGTGACAATTAATACTTTCTAAAAGTTGTTGATGAATGTGAGTTCTCGATGATTTGGGGCTATATTTTTTTTTTATTTTTTTTTGTTGGGTTTGCTCTTGACTCTAGTCTAGGTCAGAGATGATAGAGACAAAGTCTACGATGAAGCGAGCTTACCCAGAAGGAGCCTGTTCACTCTAACTTTGAAGAGATTAGGTTTGTAAGCGTTCGGAAACACAGACGCGGGCTGAGAGTTCCACTCCTTTGCTGTGCGCATTATAAAAAACGTGTGGAAACGCTTAGTGCGAATTGGTGGAATAGCAACAAGGTAGGGATGGTAAGATGCAGTGCGTCTGGATGTCCGACGGTAGAAGGGGTCGGTGGGATGGATTTATTTATTTAAACTTAATGTACAATAGTGGAACATGGGCGGACTTAATGCAACAAGGCATTCTCTACCAGTCAACTTTTGAGTTAAAAATACTATGTGGTAGGTGTACAACTAATAAATACAATTTAAAGTAGAATTTTGTTTCGGGAAGAATATACAAATAATATATATAATACTAACAAAATACATATATACGCTAAAATAATAAACTTGACTTTGTTTTATACTCAGAATAAAACGCTTTTAAGTACTGATTAATATGCCCCAAAAAGTTCATTTTGTTTTCATGTTTATTATTTACTAGTGGACGTCACGCGGTTTCACCCGCGTAGATCCCGTTCCCGTGGGAGTAAGGGGATAATATATAGCCTATGTAACTCTCTGATTATGTAGCTATCCAATGCTGAAAGAATCTTTCAAATCGGTTCAGTAGTCTTCGGTTTAATCTTTAGGTATAGAACTAGTATCTGCATTTTTTTTTTTAATTTTAGGCTCTATAGTTTCGGAGATACGGGTGGTAATGGTTATTTTTGGTCTAATTTCTTAAATAACTTCAAAACGTTTTATTTTAAAATTATGAAAAAATATAATTAAAACCCTCACAGTAAGCCCTTTCATTTGATATGTCACACGATACGGTACCAAAAACTTATTTGACTCCCAAAAGTGGCCCCACTACCAGATATACAGACCATACTAAAAAATATTTGTTTACGTAACGCGTCCGTGTTTGGGCCACAGAAGTCCATATGTATACCAAATTTCAACAGGTCCAGTAGATCCGGAGAAATCTGGCTGTGACAGACAGACAGATAGACAGACAGACACCCGAGTGATCCTATAAGGGTTTCGTTTTTACGGATGTTCGGAACCCTAAAAATGACCGAATCCAGGAGACAATGTATGCCTAGTAACAATCAAACGAAATCTATAAGACGTGAAAGTGTAAACAGCCGGTCGATTCTGTAAACATGTGAAGTGAAGGCTAGGGTGAAGTGATTACGAAGTGAGCTGTAATTCCATCTTGATAACATGAATTGACAGCTCAATTTGTGATCACTTCACCCATGTGAGCATACCGCACAGACCGGAAAAACACAGAACACACAAGAATTACTTTCGCATCTTTACATAGTATAAAACAAAATCACTTTTTCCATCTGTACGCTTATGTCTTTTAAACTACGTGACGGATTTTCATCAATAGACAGACCAGTTTAAGAGGAGGGTTTATCTATGTACTCTATACTTAATATATAAAGCTGAATAGTTTGTTTGTTTGATTGCTTGATTGCGCCGCAAAAAATGATTTCAGTGTTAGATAGCCCATTTATCGAGGAAGGTTATAGGCTATATATTGTGATACAACCTCCTTGGATGGCTCACCCTCCGGGAACCTCCGTCAGTTTAATAATTAAAAAAGCTTTAGAAGAATTAGGAATTTAGAATAGGTTCAAATATTGACATACAATGATTGATTTGTTTTGATGACAGTTCTGTAAAAGTTTTTCTTGAGAGCACCTGCTCAATACAATGATCTCTTAAATAGCTTAAAGGCTGTTTTATTGAATCGATTCCGGGGACGTTCCAGAAGCCCTAATTGGAACGTTCACAATATTATCACGCTAAGACCAATAGGAGCGGAGCAGACGAAGTTGCGCAGGTCAACTAATTTATATATAATTTGCCCCGAAATTCCTACGGTTACGGGAAAAATATGCACGTTCGAAGGCGTGGAAAAACCTAGTTTATAATATTATAGTATGGATGGATAAAGGTAAGTATAGATATTATTATCTAATAGTCGATACTTATAAGTATTTCATAATACCCAATTTCTTTATCAAATCAAATAGAGACAGACGGTAGAATCTTTGGGGAAATTAGAGGTTCCATCGTCTTATCTTTTATTGCGGCTTAGTAATGACCCGAAGATTTGAATTCATGATTGGCTAAATAAAAGGTTAAGATCAATCAGCCTCCTTTTGTTCTTAATCTTTTCTTAGCCGTAGAAGCATCTGTAGATATCTTTTTGATTGAAAGCTTCTTTTGTTGTGGACTCTATGGATTATTTATGAGGGTAGATCATTGATATATAAAAACCCAAGATACACACTTAGCATCTCAAAAACATTCGCATAAAACAAGCGCACGATTTCGAATTGTGCGCTAGTTTCAAACAGTCTCGCATCGCTCGCCATACTGCACTGCTTTGTAAAAACAACTTTAAGCGATCCGTGTAAGGTTGCATTTGCAAAAAAATTGTTTATAGTATAACTACACACAACTCACACATGACACTTGATACATGTCAGTTTTTGACGACAGTTTCGAGTGTTGCATTGCTCGAGATTGTGCATCTTGGGTTTTTTATGTAACAACTAGCTGACCCGCGCAACTTCGCCTGCGTCACAATTTTCATCACTGCTCCGCTCCTATTGGTCTTAGCGTGGTGATATATAGCCTATAGCCTTCCTCGATAAATGGGCTATCTACCACTGAAAGAATTTTTCAAATCGGACCCGTAGTTCCTGAGATTAGCGCGTTCAAGCAAACAAACAAACAAACAAACAAACTCTTCAGCTTTGTATATTAGTATAGATAGGGTAGATCGTCTATTTTTGTTGTATGTTTGTCTATAGATAGTGGAGTAGTAAATCGACCCGCGCTTGTCCGGGTTTTTATACACTATCTATGGTGCAAGTGACAAGTGCGAGTCAGACTCGTGCACCCAGGGTTCAGATCGAGTCTTGATTTTTCCCGAATATACATAACCTAGGTACGGAAGTTTATAACAGACGGACAGACGACCAGACAACAAAGAGATCCAATAAGGGTTCCGTTTTTGCTGACTGAGATACGGAACCCTAAAAATGGACCTATCTTTAAACCAGACGGCTTTCTTTGCAGGCAGTGCCATCATTTTTTAATTTGCGTTTGTATTACCCTGCTTTCCAGTTCATTCTCACGGATATGCGAAAATCACTAGGAATGTGCTAACATAGCTAGTGATTTTCGCATATTTCAGGACTCGAAGAAGGTGAATAACAGAGCAGATGGCTCCGTAAGCGATGATCTGACAAAATTTGATTAAGTAGTAAACACAAAATAAATAACCTTAATTTCGGAAGTCGGTGTTAAAAAACAAAGAAACAAAACCAAAAACACTGACTTCCGAAATTAAGGTTATTTTATTCTTTGTAGTATTTTGTTTGGAAGTCTGTAATCTTTTTTTTATTTTTCACTTTTAAGTGGTGATACTTGGACGACGACTTCGTCAACGCAGAAATTGTAATAAGTAAAAATGCTCATAAAATAAAAACAACTGAACCAAACTAAATCAAATGGCAAGTGTGCTGCATCGAACTAATAAAAAATCACAGAAATAGGATCAGAAACCATGGAGTAATCAGTGTACATACATAAAAAAATATCCACCGAATTGAGTACCTCCTCCTTTTTTGGAAGTCGGTTAAAAACACAAGGAAGTTAGTTACATCTTTGTGGTGTACAATAAAATGGAATTCTATCCATCTACTTGTCGTTCATGTCTGTAAAATCGCCATCACTTAAACCAGGACTTAGTGAACTTACTTATATTATATAACAACGGAAATCTGTTTAAGGTTCATCTGACCTCTACAGAGGTCAAGGTCACTAAGGGCGCACCCTACGCGCCATTGCACCGCGTCCGTCATCCGTTGTGTCACTCACACCCCTTCCATTAAACATGAACAAAGCCGCTTGGTGGTAGAAATAGGTAATTTGGCACTTAATTTTTTTTTTATTTGTTATGGGTTTGCTCTTGACTCTAGTCTAGGTCAGAGAAGACAGAGACAAAGTCTACGATGGAGCGAGCTTACCCAGAAGGAGCCTGTTCACTTTAACTTTGAAGAGATTAGGGTTGTAAGCGTTCGGAAACACAGACGCAGGCAGAGAGTTCCTCTCCTTTGCTGTGCGCATTATAAAGGACATTATTACGCTTCATTGGACAAACACTGAAAAAGGTCTTTAAAAACTCTACAGCATGTAGATAGGTACTTCTTTATTTTATTTTTAGGGATAACAACATCTTTCAAACCTTAACTAGGTACTTATCTAAGATTACATGAGTAGCCAATAACAGTTATCCACGGCAGATAAATAGGGTAGATGAATATGCTATTACAGTCTCAATACCTATCAATATTAAAGATGATTGGGCAACTTTGAAGACATAAGTATATTAACTTCTGGACACGTCTCGTATTGTTAGAAGTTTCTTTTATCTGGAGGTGCTTGTAACTTGAACGGTGTTCTCTATTCTACATCCCACTGGTGTAGGGCCTCACCCAGAGGACTAAAAGCGGATTTCACCAATGAAACTCAGATCAGTGCATCAAGAGCTGTCAGTTTCAATATTCCACAGAAAATAATACGTTGACGAGCGCAAACGTTGTTTATATCCTGATCGTTCAGTTTCATTCATGAAATCTGAAGTTTCTCTTAGTTATTAGGTACCACTATAGTTTTTAAGTTCATCCTGACAATATAACTTTAAATGTAATATAATGGATCCAATGGTTGTCTGAAATTAAATTAAATTAATTTTAATAACTGATATGATTAGCTCTTTTTTTAAGTTATTAATTTTAATTGTGTTTCGTGCTACAACCTGGGAGTCTTTTAAGTCAAGAGTGAATAGGTTACTTCTAGGCAAGCGTGCTCCGTCTTCGACCACATCATCGCTCCATCAAGTGAGATAATGGTCAAACATGTGCCTATCAATAGTAAAAACAACTGGCCAAGTGCGATTCGGACTCTCACACGAAGGGTTCCGCACCACAAACCTTAATTTTTATTATTTGTTGTTATAGCGGAAATAGGAATTCACAATCTGCGAAAATTTCAGGTGTCTACCTGTTATGGTTCTTGAAATACAGTTCGCTGACAGACGGACGTACGGATAGCGGAGGCTTAGTTATAGGGTTCCGGTGGTTGTTACCTTTTGGGTACGGAACCCTAAAGAAGTAGTCAAAAACTACACAGTTATGTTCATCATCATCATCATCATATCAGCCGAAAGACGTCCACTGCTGGACATAGGCCTCCCCCAAGCGTCGCCACAACGACCGGTCCTGTGCGTCTCGCATCCATCGGCTACAGTTATGTTCATAGGTTTTTAATACAAAAGTAGACGCATGAAGCTGCAGATGGAGACGAAGGCCAAAGAGAAGATGGATGAATTGTGTGAGGAGCGATATGAAAGAAAAGGGAGTTAGTGATAGCGTGACGGCTGATAGAACAGAATGGAAGAAAAAAACGTGTTGCGCCGACCCCAAGTAACATGGGATGAGGGCAGGAAGACTGGTATGTTCATAGGTTGTTCAGCTTATTTTTATGAATTTAAAAGCAGACTTAACTTTTCAATGTCTGGCAACTGGATTTTCATTATTTCAAAAAAAAAACACTGCTAATTTGTCTCACTTCAAGGCAGGCTTCTTCTCGCAAAAAAAAAGTACGAACAATTAATAAAAAAATGAATTTCAGGTTTCCTCAATATGTTTTGTTTCTTTTATTGATGCCAATTCTGACCTTCTTTTTCATTTGAGATGGGTTTGCTCTTGACTCTAGTCTAGGTCAGAGATGACAGAGACAAAGTTTACGATGGAGCGAGCTTTCCCAGAAGGAGCCTGTTCACTCTAACTTTGAAGAGATTAGGGTTGCAAGCGTTCGTTTTGACCAAGATAAAGTTTAGTAAAATGAAGACTCCATACTACTTACAAGAACCGAACTCAATTTGAGCCCCATGATGCACAATAAATAGAAACCTATAAATATCTAAACCACACGAAGCCACACTTCCTTCAGTAATAATTAACTACATGAAGGCAAACGAAGGGGTCCATCAATGGGGGCTTGTTCATAATAAGCCACGGCACGGCGCGGCGGCGGTAGAAAGGTGGCTCTCTGAGCTACGTTTCATAAATTTTCCAGTAAGCAAGTCGGAAGTATTGATTTATATACAGCTGGCCTGAAAGTATCCAACATTGATGTGACTTTTTATTGAAAAAGGTTAATCTATTACTAATATATAAAGCTGAAGAGTTTGTTTGTTTGCTTGAACGCGCTAATCTCAGGTACTGCTGGTCCAATTTGAAAAATTCTTTCAGTGTTAGATAGCCCATTTATATATTATCACGCTCAAACCAATAGGAGCGGAGCAGTAATGAAAATTGTGACGCAAACGTAGTTGTGCGGGTCAGCTAGTATAAGATAACACTTGAATGTTATTTTTATGATATTCATAAAATCATTCTTGAACATCATCGACTGTTTGCGATGAAAAACCACAGCGTTTATTTCTTACAGGTTGCCTAGGCCTGAAATGTTCTTAACCAAAAAAAGATAAATAGGTTAATTTAACCTATTGACTAAATGACTTACGGAGCCAAAACGTGGACACTCACCATAGGCTTGGTTCACAAATAAAAGGTTGCTCAGCGTGCAATGGAGAGCAAAACTCGGGGTTTCTCTGGTGGATAGAATTAGAATTTCGCAACGAAGTCATTCGCCAGAAAACTAATGTCACCAACATTGCGCGTAGAATCAGCATGCTGAAGTGGAAATGGGCCTGCCATGTCTGTAGACGGACAGACGATCGATGGAGCAGACATGTTTTAGAGAGGAGACCGCGTATGGGCAAACGTAGCGTGGGACGCCCTGCGGCACGATGGATCGATGATTTAAAGAAGGTGGCTGGCAGCGGATGGATGCGGACTGCTCAAGACCGGGATGATTGGCGCTCTTTGGGGGCGTAAGCCAGCCAATCCGCCGTCTGATGAATGATGAACCTATTTACAAAATAAATATCACTTTCTATACGAAACTTAAAATTACCGACAGTGTCTGTCAAAATTTTTTTTCGAATAAGGCTTAAGTAACTTTTTATACTTAGGTATCTACATAAGAATTTGCGAGCTTGTACAAAACACTGTGAAACGGATACGCTCGTAATATCAAAGCCTGAAATAGGCTATCGGTTTGGTGTCATGCAATATTTAACGTGGAGTGTTACTCATCGATCATCCCTTCCCATGTTAGATTAGAGGGTAATGAAGTGGTTGATCGTTTAGCAAACGAAGCCGGGTCAGATAGAGAAATGTATTCATGTTCTCCCTGGCATACCAAGCTCTTACCCCTCATCATCATATCAGCCGCAAGACGTCCACTGCTGGACATAGGCCTCCCCCAAGCGTCGCCACAACGACCGGTCCTGTGCGTCTCGCATCCATCGGCTACCCGCGACCTTCACCAGGTCATCGGTCCACCTTGCGAAAGTCAAGGATAGACGGGCTGCCGGGCACTAGGGGCCATGTTTAGGTTGTGTCGTTGTGGCATTCACCTGTTAATAAAACTTTCGCATTTTTGAAGGAACTCAACCACAGAAGATCTCGTGACGTAATAATAAAAAGCCTCACGGCTCGATCTTGATCGCAAGACTTCTCCGGGCCGTCCCAGCTGTCATTTTAACACCTTTAACAGTCGTTCTGGTAGTCATAAGCCAAGGAATCTAACATCAGTCTTACCAAGTGATACCCTGTGATGTATTGAACATTTTCACCTAATCTTAATTTTCTTCCAACTGTTATAAATTCTATACTACCTCTGGTACAGGAAGTGTTTTCTTTTTAATCGAGTTCAATAAAGGACTCCTCTTTTATTGGACTCGATTAAAAAGGAAACTCTTCGGTTCTCAATTCAGTTATATGTTTTATTTTTGTTTGTGACCTCATCACTCCGTCATTTATGAAACGATTTGAAAAATTCTTATTTTAATGATAGGATACACTTTCCGATTGGTCCCATTTAAATTTCATCAAATTCGTTTACTTAGATGACGTGAATAACTTAATTTTGGAAGTCGAACTTCCGAAATTAAAATTATTTTATACTTTGTAATGTTTTTTTATTTGGAAGTCGGTTGTTTTTTTTTTTATAAAAAAGTTTTTTGTGAATCTGAAAGAGGTCGCCTGACCACTGGGCTCCGATCCGAAATATTTCACGTATATCCTCTCAGCATGCCGCACCAACTTTTTGCCATGAATGTGGTTGCTCAAAGACCGTGCTAACTCCCCTTCTAGAAATTTTCACGGTCAACTTTTACAGAATTGCCGCACTGAACATTTTAAGATATACCCCATGACCTAATTTTCATTCCCATAAACTTCGATCTATAATAAATACTGTACTACCTCCTAGTGTCAATCTAGTTCACCAAGCCGATACAGGGCGCGGCCGGGCCGGCTGCGGGGGCCCGGGCGGTCTGTAAGCCTACAATTTCCTGCAGACCTCCGCCACCGAATAGCTCATTTCCGAGCCATTCCACGATGTGAGCGATCGACTGTAGTGTTGCCATGATTAGCAGTGATGGGGGAATTGTCTCTGGTTTTTCTTTTAGTACGTTTTGGTTTTATAGTCAATTCTACAGGTACTTCATTAGATAATTGGATTAAGACTAAAACTTCAGCGAGATCGATTGTTTTTCCCACCTGCATACGGATATTTCATGCCACAGTAATGTTTTAAATTAATTTTGAAATAATGATAGAAGTAAAATAAATATGAAAGTATTGCTTCTAGTAATGTTTTGTAGTTCCTGTTTACCCCATGCGACAAGAGCGTTTATACAAGTTGTATCTATACTCTATACTAGTGGACGTTACGCGGTTTCACCCGCGTAGTTCCCGTTCCCGTGGGAATACGGGGATAATATATAGCCTATGTTACTCCCTGATAATGTAGCTATCCAATGCTGAAAGAATTTTTCAAATCGGTCCAGTAGTTTCGGAGCCTATTCAATTCAAACAAACAAACATACAAACAAACAAACAAATCTTTCCTCTTTATAATATTAGTGTAGACAAATATATAAAGCTGAAGAGTTTGTTTGCTTGAACGCGCTAATCTCAGGAAGTACTAGTCCGAATTGAAAAAAAAACTGTCAGTGTTAGATAGCCCATTTATCGAAGAAGGCTATAGGCTATATCATTACGCTAAGACCAATAGGAGCGGAGCAGACGAAGTAGCGCGGGTCAACCAGTGTGTTATAAAACATATACATCTTGATTAAACGCTATGCAAACATAAATGTACGGGGCAGTTTTTTTATTCGACTTCAGATTTGGTTTCCCAGTAATAATCAAATAAAAAAAAATCAAATCAAATAATTTATTCCCATAAATGATTTGATTTGATTTTTTTATAATCCCTTTTCATTATTTCGTTAATTTTTAAAAGTACCCGGAATAGTTTTTTACGGCTACGATCGATCTGTGTACTATTAAATGATAAATACATTTAATAGTACACAGATCGATCGTATCGGTCGGTTCGGAGATCGGTTATGTGTATCGCACAGATTTACAAAAAGCTATGATGTAGATGTCTTCTGTGTTTTGCAATTTGTAAAACCATAAAAACGAAGCAGCAAAAATAAATAATAGGTATGTGTTTACTAATTGATTCGTCTGTATTATTAACCCTTACCAAAAAATATATTTCACCTAACTTTTACTGTATGAAAGAACGCCCAATTTTTTCACAATACCTTCCCAATTTCCTCAAGAACGCTGGCAACACTAGTCGAACGTCGCCTGATCTCATATTGGGGGACAATAGGCAATTTATTGCTCCAAAAGTAGCGTGTATTTTAGTAGCGGAAAGAGTTTTTCTTCAGGTTTATTTTATTTGTGACTTGTGACAGGTTTTCAGCTTTCACAATTTTTAGGGCGCTTGATTTCTATTTTCACTAAATGATATTTATTTTGTGAATAGGTTAAAAATAATACGTTAAACGTGAGTAGTTTTTGGTCGGGTTAAACTAGATGAGGCATAGATATGTTTTATTTCCTATCTGACTAATCTGGGAAGAAACACCGCACATAATTTTAATTAAAAACTTTTTACAAAAAAATATAACCGACTTCCAAAAAAAAGACTACAAAGAATAAAATAACCTTAATTTCGGAAGTCGGTGTTTTTGGTTTTGTTTCTTTGTTTTTTTTACACCGACTTCCGAAATTAAGGTTATTTTATTCTTTGTAGTGTTTTGTTCGGAAGTCGGTTATATTTTTTTTTGTAAAAAGTTTTTAATTCTTCACTTTTAAGTGGTGATACTTGGACGACTTCTTCGTCAACGCAGAAATTGAAATAAACAAAAATGATCATAAAATAAAAACTACTGAAGCAAACTGAATCAATTTTTTACGCGACCAATTGACAAGTATACTGCATCGAACTAAAAAAAAATCACAGAAATCAGATCAGAAACCTCGGAGTAATCGGTGTACATATATAAAAAAAATATACCCACCGAGTTGAGAACCTCCTCCTTTTTTGGAAGTCGGTTAAAAACTGGCCAAGTGCGAGTCGGACTCGCGTGCAAAGGGTTCCGAACGAATTTCTTTTCTATTATTTTAAACATGTTATTTTAACACTATAGAATTCTTATATATTTTCCTGTAATCTATAGGTAAAGATTTATTATCTCCATTTTTTTTTAATTTTGGCTCAGTAGTTTCGGAGATAACAGCGGGAAATGGTCATTTTTCGTTTAATTTCTTGAATAACATCAAAACCATTTAATTTTTAAATTTTGAAAAAATTTGTTAAAACCCTCACAGTAAGCCCTTTTATTTGATACTAGCTTTTGCCCGCGACTTCGTACGCGCATATCCCGTTTTTTTCCCGTTTCCGTAGGAATTTCCCATTCCCGTATAGCCTATAGCCTTCCTCGATAAATGGGCTATCCAACACTGAAAGAATTTTTCAAATCGGACCAGTAGTTCCTGAGATTAGCGCGTTCAAGCAAACAAACAAACAAACAAACTCTTCAGCTTTATATATTAGTATAGATGTCACACGATATTGTTCAAAAAACTTTTTTCGAAATTTTCTATTTAGACCCCCAAAAGTGACTTCCATACTAAAAAAATAATAACCTACGTAACGCTTCAGTATTTGGGTCACAGAAGTCCATATGTGTACCAAATTTGAATAGAATCGGTCTAGTGGATCCGGAGAAAACTGGCTGTGACAGACGGACAGACAGACAGACACCCAAGTGATCCTATAAGGGTTCCGTTTTTTGAACCCTAAAAATAATGATTTTATATTTTGTGAGCGGACATTCCTACATTTCTGACAGATAGCAACTGTGATGCGAATGCGAAGTAGCTTAAAAATAGTAGAATAGGACCTAAGGTTAACAATAAAACTTTTGCTCGTCAATCTCTTGATCAACCTAAATTATTTAAATAAGGTTGGTATTTCCTAGCTGTCTAGGTACTTTAACATGAACAAACATCAATACAAACTCAGAGATAAGAATCTCTTTTCAAGTTGTTCTTCTTCTTATCGTGTGGGCAGTAAGGTCTAACGACCCCACACACCCTAGTGTCAGAGTTTCTAAACCACCTCAAGGGCCTCTGACATGGTTTATTTGACGAGCGCCATTTGGCGTCCGGGACCACCGGCTTATACGTGCCTTTCGAAGCACGGAATCATCATTTTTATCAGACAATCAGATGATTCAAGCCTGCAATGTCCTAGCCAAACTGTAAACAACTGTACAAAATATGCTTCCCGAGGGAATCGAACCCACGACCACCACAAGCCAAACGCCTAAACCACTCTAACACGGAAGAAGTTTCAAGTACACATAATAAAAAAAAATGATAGCCATGTAAATTAATGTCTAAAAGCACCACATCGATTTGATTGAACCTGTCCAGACAGTTAGGAATCCCAGAAATGGTTTAGCTCAACTCAAAACTTAGGAGTTCAACCGTTCAGTAAGGGTACAAGGACATTTGGATAAAAAAACCGGACAAGTGTGAGTTGGACTCCACCGAGGGTTCCGCGCGTTGCTTAACCTTGATGATTGATTATGTACTTTAAATAAAGACTATATTTTTATAGCTTAGTTACTAATTTCTAGTTTTCAGATTTTTCCCTATACTTGTAGTATAAGACGGTATTACTTGCCAAATTTCATATAAAGTTCTAGGTCAACGGAAAATATAAATTTTGATTCCCTCGAGAGTGTCGAAATATGCGTTTTTTGCGGCAAAAACGGTCGTATCGTTTTTTATCGTTAACTTAGAAGTTTGATTTTTTCACAGCTTCAAGGGACTGTAGACCATAGATCAGTATATGGTTTTAATTTCAACTCGATACCTCGAGGCGTTCCCGAGATAAAGGGTCTTGACAGACAGACGAACGGACGGACGGACAAAAAAGTGATCCTATAAGGGTTCCGTTTTTCCTTTTGAGGTACGGAACCTTAAAAAAGACAAAATATCTATTCATAATAATGTTTCATTAATGAACCCGATGGCTATAACCTAAAACTCGCAATATTTTTATTACGACAAGTTGCTATTACTAACCCGCAGGCGTCCATCTTAAAGTAAAATCCAAATACGTTTACGTCGCTCACGATACCGGGATTCAAATCACAAAATATTACAGAAGGCCAGCTCAGAAGTAAAAAAAGGGAACAGGACATAGACGCGTATGTAAGGCGATATCAAGACTAGACGCAATTGCTTTAGCAGAAGCACATGTCTGGCACAAGGTGGACCGATGACCTGGTAAAGGTCGCGGGTAGCCGACGGATGCGAGACGCACAGGACCGGTCGTTGTGGCGACGCTTGGGGGAGGCCTATGTCCAGCAGTGGACGTCTTTCGGCTGATATGATGATGATGAAGCACATGTCTTAGGTACACATTTTTTTCCCTTTATCAAATCATGATACAAAGTACCTTTGCGGGGTTTTTATTTCATTTCCATTTTATATAAAAAATCAAGTGTTATCTCTGAAAGAGTCACCGCGGCCCTGGAGCGCAAAGCGCATTTATTTAGGACGAACATGGATGGGTTTTAGTCAGTAAGAGTCTGACACTGCCTTCCGCTCTGCCCAGAGCAGACTCAGAGAGAGTAAGAAGTAGGGTTTGACGCGTTCTTAAATCAAAATACTCAATTCAGAAGCTCGTCCTGAATTGGAGAATCAGCCGGTCGATTCTGGAACCACTCACCGTGAAAAGTTTGGTTAATACCTGAGAGTAGTTGATTTTAAAACGAGAATCACGTCTAAACCGCTAGTCGCAATATTTTGGAAAAAATGAGTGTTATATTAAACTATTTTTTTAATAATTTGATTTCACAAAAAAATGAGTTATATTCGTTCAACGTAGTGTAATTAATTAATTTGTAAAGTTTTGTGTAATACGGACCTAAAAACGACAGTCAAATCAAAACCGCCGGGCGTATTTTAATAGAATTTACACTATCTCAAAGACAATTTCATTATCTACATTTTGATATTTGGCTAAAGTAAGTACAAAAAAATACTGAATTTTGGGTCGCGTGGGTGTTAAGCGAGTGCGCGTTATCTATACTAATATACAAAGCTGAAGAGTTTGTTTGTTTGTTTGTTTGCTTGAACGCGCTAATCTCAGGAACTTACTGGTCCGATTTGTAAAATTCTTTCAGTGTTGGATAGCCCATTTATCGAGGAAGGCTATAGGCTATATATCATCACGATAAGACCAATAGGAGCGGAGCAGTAATAAAAATTGTGACGCAGACGAAGTTGCGCGGGTCAGCTAGTACTAATATATAAAGCTGAAGAGTTTGTTTGTTTGTTTGCTTGAACGCGCTAATCTCTGAAACCACTGGTCCGATTTGAAAAATTATTTCAGTGTTAAATAGCCCATTTATCGAGGAAGGCTATAGGCTATATATCATCACGCTAAGACCAATAGGAGCGGAGCAGTAATGGAAATTGTGACGCAGACGAAGTTGCGCGGGTTAGCTTGCAAATATCATGAAATGAGATTGACAGCTAACTTCAAGCTCTTTTCACCTACGTTATCACAGTAAGATCGTTATTGAATGACTTAGACTGAGTATTTTCTGTCGTGAACTTTCACAAAATTAGTCACGATAAAATGGTGGTGACGATCCTATTTAAGAGGAAATACTGGCGGCGAGACTTTGTATGTAAAAAATCATAATTCGAGGTTTGGCTCTCGACTGTTTTCTCCTCCAATATTGGACCGATTTAAGAGATATTTCACAAACTGAATAAAAAGGATGTATTATGTCTCTTAGTTTTCCTTTTTTGATCAATAGTTGCCAAATTTGTACACTAGGGCTTTGTTGACAGCGATTTATCGGACAATTTTGAGCATTTTGTGAGAGTTCTAGTGCTTTTACGGTTAATAAATCATCAAAAAGGAAAACATACAGACACAGTGAATATCCTTTTTATTCAGTTTGTGAAATATCTCTTAAATTGGTTTAATATTGGAGAAGTAAACAGTCGAGAGCCAAACCTCGAAATATGACTTTTTACATACAAAGTCTCGCCGGCAGTATTTCCTCTTAATAATATGGTCGTCACCACTTTGAGTGAATGAAGCCGACCTTCTGTGCTATTCTGTGCTCAAACCCGACCAGCCAGCAATATAGTGTTAGTGGAAAGCCGACCCCCGTTGCGTGGTATATTAAATTCCCCAGCTGACCCGTCACGCCGTTTACAATATTGCTCTAGGACACAGACGCAGTACATAAACTTTTAGACCTCGAGTTTTTTCCGTGTAGGTAATCACTTTTTCTCGTGTTTCAGGCTTGAAGTACGAAGGTTTGAGTGATCAGGAATACGACAGCAGCATAAAAGATAAACCAAGAAACATTTATTTAACGACAGTTCATTCGCAGCTTTATTATTTATTTATTGATAAGGCACTTCTGCGACTTACTCAGTAAAACATAAATCACATACAGTTTTAGGCATAGTGAATTCGTCACTTACAGGAGTGCACAGCACTATTACGTCACTAGCTGATCCGCGCAACTTCGTCTGTGTCAAATATTTCAATATTTCTCCGCTTTCATTGGTCGTAGCGTAATGTTATATAGCCTATAGCCTTCCTCGGTAAATAGGCTATCCAACACTAAAATAATTTTTCAATTTGAATCAGTAGGTAGTTCCTGAGATTAGCGCATTCAGCCAAACAAACTCTTCTCTTTATAATATTAGTTTAGATGCCATACTGTTCATGTCTGTGTACATACACATAAATTAAACCAGCTTTTGCCCTCGATTTCGTACGAACATGTTCCGTTTTTTCCCGTTCCTGTAGGAATTTCGAGAAATCCTCTCTTAGTGCTCCCCTACGGAAAATAGGGAAGCTACATGCCAAATTTCAGTTTTCTACAACCGTGAGTAGTTTCGGCTGTGCGTTGTCTGTCAGTCACTCAATTAGTCAGTAACGGAAGAATTTTATATATTAGGATAAAGTAATTGAGTACTTTTTGCAAATATAAAACCGTCCTTTAAATAAAAACCGTAAAAACTTTAATTATTACTTATAAAAGACGTGGTGTTTCAAATATATTCTTCGCTTTTTGACGACGACTTCCAAAATAAATTTCCTAAAAAAGGCAAGAACCTCGGTATGCAACGGATGGTCACCCACCTTATCAAGCGTTACTTAACCTTGAAGCAAACTAAGCCCGAAGTCCGTAGTTTCGGGCTTAGTAATACGCCCGCAACTAAGCCTGAAACTACGGACTGTGGGTTTAGAGAGTAGCCCCCCAGTACCCGGTTACAAGCACAAACCAAATGCAATGATATAATCATTGAAATTATTTAGATGTTCATTATCAAGCACAAAAACAGTATACATAGTAAAAGCCGCCTACATTAAATACCTATAGAAAAAAAATGTCTAAGGCCCCATTGCGCGTGGTCTAGTGGTCAGAGTTCAGAGTTCGTTCCGCGTTCACTGTCATATATGCGGTGGCTTAGAATCCTACACATACAAAAGCGATCAGACCGCGATGGTCAAAGTGAACTCGAGTTCTGTCGGAGTTCTATTTTTTGCAAAAGCTGGAAGGCTAAGATGTCCGACGAGATCGAAAAGTTTATTGAATTAGTGAGTCACAGTCACACGTTTTCTTAATGATTTGAGAGACATTTGGTTGAGAGTCACATTTGGTTTTCAGTAAAAAGAGCGTGGGACGTGTTATCACTGCTAAAGATTAGTGAACTCCAAATTTTAGACCGTTTGCTGTATGCGCGTGTGTGAACGCGGAACGCTTTACTCGGAACTCTGACCGCTAGACCGCGCGCAGTGGGGCCGGCGCCTAAACTTTCAGCCATGAGAACCCGATAACATCGTAACAAATTCCCGGCGAACCGAAACTTGTCAGGCTGACAAAACGTTTGTCCGTTTTGTAAATAGCATTATCGGAAACCGCAACTTGAGTACTGATAGCAATACTCATTTATTTGAGACATTGGCAATGACGAATGGCTGTCAGGACTAGAATTTGAGTTAAGAGGAAAAGCAGGCGGCGAGACTTTGTATGTTAAAAGTCATCATTTGAGGTATGGCTCTTGACTGTTTTCTCCTCCATTATTGGACCGATATAAGAGATATTACACAAACTGAATGAGAAGGGTGTATACTGTGTCTCTATGTTTTTCTTTTTTGATTGATATTTGCCAAATTTGTACACTAGGGCTCTGTTGACAGCGATTTATCGGTCAATTTTGAGCATTTTGTGAGAGTTCTAGTGCTTATACGGTTAATAAATCATCAAAAAGGAAACATATGGACACAGTATATATCCTTCTTATTCAGTTTGTGAAATATCTTTTAAATCGGTTTAATATTGGAGGAGAAAACAGTCGAGAGCCAAACCTCGAATTATGACTTTTTACATACCTACAAAGTCCGCCAGCATTTCTTCTTAAAGGGAGCTGCAGAAGGGCGCGACGCGACAATGCGATGTGAGTATTGAAAATCATACTTTTGGCGTCTTAGTTAGGTCCTCATACTATATCTTCCAGAAATGCGTAGTCTTTTCAAGCAGTTTGTTACAGTTGGTGGCATAAATGCCAACTTTAGTTCAATCACAGATTTGGTGTCACTAACGGCATCAGACTGCTTGAATAGTCATTTGTTCAGAACTTTTTAGTTGTTGTTCGTGGTAGATTTATTTTTAAGGCTGGGTTATCCGGGCCTGTTGGCAATGAAAATGCTACCTCCGCCCGCGACCCCTCATGTTTAACACGACGATGTCATACGACGTCCTGCCGATGACCGCCGACTTCTTCGCAGAATAAATACGTCACAGTGCAAAATATTTGCAGTTGATCTACTGGATTTATTTTTGATGGCGATTCTTTCCGAAAAAGATCGATTTTTAAATCGATTCGAATCGTGACCTTATGAATCGATTCACAAAAAAATCGAGGTCTATAAGATCGATTTCCGAAAAATCGATCTTTTTTTCAAATAATTTTCGTTTATAATGTAATATAAATTTATTTTATTAAAAACAAGATACATATTATAATTTAACGATATCTTATCAGTTAAATCAGGTAATTCGATAATAAAAAATATTTTTATTACCGTATCAAACTAACAGATCAAGTATAAAACAAGACATTTATTTTCTACATTTAGAAGTTTTACAAAGTTAAGAAAATGGTTAAGAAAGATGGTTTACAAAGTTAATAGATAATGCAGCTTATAGTTCCCAATGCTTAATATCTAAGCTTTTTAAAAACAACAGTCTCTCAAGTCTACCGGGATCCAAGCGGTTTCGCTCATCTGTTGCGATGTTTCCGGCAATTGAGAAAAGGAAAAATCCAACGTCGATTTTCAAGGGTGTAAAATCGATTCACCGAATCGATTCAATACTACATATCGATTTAAAAAATCGATCTTTTTGGCTCCAAAAATCGATTCTTCGATTAATCGATTTTAGATCGCCATCCCTAATGATTTCATCTATGTTACATTTTATCGTTGCGTAGATCCCTATAGTTACACTATTATTGCTGCTAACATAAAACAATAAAAAAACCGGTCATGTCCGAGTCGGACTCGCCCACCGAGGGTTCCGTACAAATTTGTAGCTATAAATTACTTTAATTAAAAAAAGACTATATTTTTTTTAGGTAACTAATTTTATGAGCTGTTATTTAAATATTCGAGATTTTATTATGATCAGTTGAAAAACAAATTGAGCAGTTATTTAATTAAATGGCGGTTGATTAATTATTGAGACAGTAAAACATGGACAGTAATAAAAATCAATTTGTCGGTTATTTTATCATACAATGTCAATTCTAAAAATAATTGAGCAGTCCAATAACTGAATGAGCAGTAAAAATGATGGAATGAGCGGTTCGATAAATAGTTCGGCAGATCATACCGATGCAAGAGCGAGCGAAGCGAGCTTGAGACTTGGGGAAAAGAAATAGGAGCCCCGCAAAGCGGGGCTCCTTCGAGCTACCTTGGTAGGTGGTAATTAGCAATTTGACTAAGGATCTACTTTACCACCTCATCGTTTATAGAATTGCTTAGAATGAGATTTTTTACCGACGAATTCCGATTTATTACTGCCCACACGTAACCGCTCATTCAATAATTTTTACCGCCCATTTAATTATTTTCCTGCTCAATTATATATTCACTGATCCATTTCATTATTTTTTATTACTCATTTTTGTTTACTTTACTGCTTATTTTTAACTGCTGAACTAGTTATTAAACGTGCTATTTATAATTTTTTACTTACCAAAACCGCTATTTACAACTGCCTCTTTAAATCAGTGCCTTTTTTATGGTTTAATTACAAATGTATAATTTTCAGACTTTTCCCTATAATTGTACTATAAGACGGTATTACTTGCCAAATTTCTTAGTTCTAGGTCAACGGGAAAATAATAAAAAACTTTTTACAACTTCCAAATACAAACAAAAACACTACAAAGTAAAAAATAACTTTAATTTCGGAATTCGTTGTCAAAATAAGAAGAAACTACCAAAAACACGGACTTCCAAATTAAAGTAATTTTTTTTTACTCTGTAGTGTTTTTTTATTTGGTAGTCGGTTGTATTTTTTTGTAAAAAGTGTTTTTTTCTAAATTTTATTTCTATTATTAAAGTAATTGCCCATGCAATCGATGCATCTTTGCCAAGGCAGTGGCAGATTATTGATGCCCTTCTTGAAAAAATGAGACCGTAGGCAACAAATTCTTCAAATGGCATTTACGCCTCTCGGGTATTGATTTTTTTCCCGCCAAGAGTTATTCAAATTCTGGAAAAAGTAGAAGTCTGTAGGCGTAAGGTCTGGTGAGTACGGCGGATGACGAAGAGCTTTCAACCCCAGCTCTTGTAACTTGGAGACCGTCTGCTGTGCAGTATGACGTCACGCGTTGTCGTACAGGAGCAGCGGAGACGAGCGATTGACCAAAGCGGTTTGGAGATGTGCATGTTTCTCCATCATTGTGTTCAGTTGTTCACAGTACACATCTGCAGTAATGCTCATCCCCTTTGGTAAAAAGCTATGATGAGCTAAATGATTCTACTGTTACGCTTATACTATAACCATATTCTATTGCTTTTTGGCTAATAGAGTCGTGCTGCTACAGTTATAATATAAATTTATCGATTAAAATATTCTAAAACATTTTTGGAAATGTCTCCATTGTGGCACATTTCTTTGATACCCACACATACCCACATACCCACATGACTACCTATATCACGAATAATTTAAGTTGAAAATGGTTGCAAACCAAATTTATAAAATGATAATCATATCAGCCGAAAGACATCCACTAGAGGACATAGCCCTACCCTAAGTGTGCCTCATCGACCATCTGTTCTGTTCACAGCACTTCAGTTTGGCGATCCTTCAGGCAATGTCGTTAACATTCGTTCTCTTGTTTATGAAATAAATAACTTGAACTTGAACTATATCATCATTCCTAATTCGATCATGCAAGGAGACTCCAAGCTTTACCCTCTCCATTGCCCTTTGGGTGACTTTAAGCCTTTTTATAAGGCCCAATGTGAGCGACCAAGTTTTGATTCCATAAGTCACCCATCACATACACTTTCGTCTTGAGACACTGTGGTATGTGAGACGATAAGATACCACGCAACTTCCCGAACGCCGCCTAGCCGAGTCGGATTCGACGGTTGACCTCTTTCTCGAAGTTAGCTAAACCTAACTGGACCGTTTGTTCCAGGTAGACGTTCTTATCTACATTTTCGAGTGTAGTCTCTGATCTTGATAGGAGTGGGTAATTGTTATAAATCTTAAACCATCATTCAAAATAAAAAACAAATACCTATTCAATGATATCTAACAAAATATATCTAATGATAGGTATGTACTTCGTCGACTTCATCGATTTTATTGCTACCCTTAGATTTGTTTTTTGATTTAACGGGTCCGGGTTAGTCAGACCAGGCAAAGTCTGTGTCTAGTTAGGTACTAGATGTATCTTTATTCTGCTAGCATAGGTAAAGCTCAAAGAAGAAAGCAGTATCTACTTAAAAGAAGTCATATTTTTTTGTTTGACCGCCGTTTTTTGTGCATAATAGAGACCTGTGAGTAAGCTGATTAAGTAATTTTCCTCTGGTCCCAAGAGGAAAAATATCTTATAGTGTGATGAAAATCCGTAGGCCGTGATCCTGTGATGACTAGAGGTCATGGCACATTATGAGGGCACCGCAACGGCACGGCATCGCCTCGAATTTAGGCTACGTCTAGCCACCAGTGCGCTAAATACGTGTCGTCTGCAAGGTGTAAGCTCACAGTCCGCACCGGCCGCAAGGTGCAAGCTTGCAGTCCGCACTGGCCGCGATGTGCAAACTCGCCGTCCGCGCGCCGGCCGCTAGGTGCAAGTTAGCCGTCCGCGTGAGACAAGGTGCAAGGGGCGATGGTGGTGCGCGGCGACGGCGCAAAGACGAAGTTTTTTCGCTAGCGACTCGGTGTCGACGCGCTGCAAGCAGGCGGTTGGCGTGCTGGAAGCACGCGGTTAGGTCACTTACAGTGCGCGGGACGTTTTTTGTAATCTTTATACTTAAATAATAATTAGGAATAAATTAAAAAGGTACCTATTGAAACTCCTTTATGTTAGCTACGTTAATTTATCGATAACAATTTGAAATGTGTCCAACCCTATTGTCAGATGTCAAAAATGTCAACAAACCAAATCAAAATATTTTCGTTTTCAATTAAAACAATGTGTATTAAAACAATAATATACTATCAACATATTTTGCCCGAAATTCTGAATTTCCGTGAGTGTCATCTTTTTCCTGTTGTTCCTTTTATTGGCCATTTATATTTTACACGAAAGTGCCGCGTATTTTTCAAAAAAAAGTGTCACAGGTCTGGCTCCAAACACGTCCCGTGGGACTCTGCGGGGTTCAAAGGCAAGCTATTCTCCACTAACTCGATGTTTATTAAAAATGAAAGGATTATGCAAAATTTAACCATAAATTATTCTTCTTTAAGTTATTACCCTTTCTTACATATGGTTTTTGGAACTAAGAGTTTCATAAGCTTCAAGAACAATAAGAACAACATGAAAAAATAGTCAATTTAGCCTCCTCTTCGGATTTTTTTTTTGATCGAGTGAAGTTTTCGATATTATGTTTTGAACCACAAATTTTTAAAGTACATAAAGTAAACTACAATATGTATTTTTTTTGGCTTTCAAAAATCACTATTTGTTTGATTATTATTGATTCAAAGTAATGAAATATTGGGAATACCTGGCCTTAAAAGTATTTCTTTTTACGATTCCGTACCCAAAAGGTAACTAACGGAACCCTATTACTAAGCCTCCGCTGTCCGTCTGTCAGAGGGCTGTACCTCAAGAACCGTAATCGGTAGACAGTTGAAATTTTCGCATGTTGTGTATTTCTATGGCCATTATAACACCAAATAATAAAAAATAAAAAAAATGTTTCCGTTTTTTTCATGATCCATGGCTACCCCATTATATTTTTTTTAGTTTTTACAACATCGAACCCACATACATCGAAATCGGTTAAGGCATTTAGAAGTTATCTACATCTACACTAATATTATAAAGAGGAAAGATTTGTTTGTTTGTTTGAAATGAATAAACTCTGAATGAATAAGCTCCGAAACTACTGGACCGATTTCAAAAATTCTTTCAGCAATGGATAGCTACATTATCAGGGAGTAACATAGGCTATATTTTATCCCCGTACTCTCACGGGAACGGGAACTACGCGGGTGAAACCGCGTGACGTCCACTAGTGATGGAATAAAGAAACTCACAAACAAACATACATACATGAACCCTGAAAACAAAACACTCCTTTTTTTAGGCAGTCGTGTAAAAATAACGTTTACGGTACGCTTAATTGGGACGTAGATGGCCTCTGGAGATGGATGATATACACATCTGCTTGAAAAAACCGGACAAGTGCGAGTCGGACTCGCCCACCGTCGGTTCCGTGAGTTGCTTGACCTCAATGATTTTTTACGAAACCAAATGTATAGTTTGCAGATTTTTCCCTATACTTGTAGTATAAGCCGGTATTGAATTTCATTGTCCTAGGTCAATGGAAAATACCCCATATATTTTGATTGCCTTGAGTGTCGAAATAAACGTTTTTTGCGGCATAAACGGCCGTATCTTTTTTCACGTCAATTCAAAGGACTGTACACCTGAGTATATGATTTTAATTTCATTTCAATACCTTCATGCGCTCCCGAGATAAAGGGTCTTGACAGAGAGACGGACAGACAACAAAGTGATCCTATAAGGGGGTTTTCCTTTTGGGGTACAGAACCCTAAAAACGAACGACTTTATTGATATCATAAAGGATTTTAAAGGTTATAATGGACCATGACTATGCAGCCTAAATACTGTTATAGCACCTCCTATCAAGCCATAATGGCTTGGTAATAAGTTATACCTTATCATCATATCAGCCGAAAGACGTCCACTGCTGGACATAGGCCTCCCCCGCAAGAACAACCGTTCTTATGCATATAGCATAGCATAGCATAGTCGGCCTTACAATGTTCCCACTGTTGGGACTCAGGCCTCCTCTCTAGGAGAGGGAATGGGCCGTAATCCACCACGCGGGCCCAATGCGGTTTGGTAAATGTCACATGTCTTCGAATTTTTGGGTCTAGGACATGCCGGTTTCCTCACGATGTTTTCCTTCACCGTTTTGAGAGCAGTGGTGATGAAATAAATTACACAAAGTAATTTGCCTGGTTGGGTTTGAACTCGCGACCTACAACTCGTAAGTCAGTTCAGTGCGATGCGCGGCATAGTACGGTCGTGCTTGCGATGCTCTGTCCGAATTTTTAATTCGCGAATCGCACGGCTGTAGTCGCTGCCCGTTGTTCGTGCCGCTATGAGTTCACAACCGCTCATAGCCAACGAGTTGTTGGCATTCGTCAAGCATGCCATCGATTACATGGACGAAGTTAGCATCTTGCAGATCTGCAAGTCCGCCTACAAGGAGGATGAGATAAAGACGGCCAAGTTGCTGCTTTTCCAAACGCTCGGCAAAGAAGATCAAATGCCGTCCCGCCGAAGAGATGGGACAGAAAAGAGTGTACAAGATATCGTCACTCTGCTGAAGTCGACCGACCCAGACGACGTGCCAGATTTTGTGGCGAAGGATCTGCATAGGCTGCCCCCGGTCACATTCGATCACGTCGACGTCACCAGGTTGCTGAAGGACATCACTTCCCTGAAAGCGAGCCTGGCAGAAGTACAGTCAAAGTTGGAGGTGTCAAATAGCACCATAAGTGAACTACGTGCAGAAGTAGTGTTGTTGCGCAGCGCAGTTTCGGTAAATAGGTCACCTGACGCCTCTCGAGTGAACACGAGTCGTGGAGCGCAAAACGCTTCTATCGGCAGTTTTGAGTCGGCGAGCTCAACTGCATCACCAGCTGCTAAAACTGCTTGCGTTGCATCGTGTTCCACCGCCGCCGTCTCTGCCTCGTCACCGGTAGAGCAAACGATTCGTGTAGGTACGTCGACCCCTAAACGTGCTTATGCAGACATTGTCACCGCTTGCAAACCTGCTGAGTCGCAAAATTCGCAGGCAAGTCAAGCGATCACATAGAAGGGGGGTAAACAGAGCCGCTTTACATCCAACACGGGTTCGAAACAGCGGGTTCCAGACAAGGTGACGTGTGACAAGGATGGTTTCATCAAAGTGGAGAAGAGAAAGAAGAAGAAGCCTGCTTGTCGGAACCAGTGCGGCACCGCGCTGGCAGGACCAAACATGCTGCTGCGTCCAGCAATACCTACGACGCTGCTGTATGTGTCCCGGCTACATTACTCCACGAAGGTTGAGGAGATCGTGGAGTACATGAGAGTGAAGACCAACTGGACTTTGAGGGTCGAGAAGTTGGAGTCGCGCCACAACACAAACTTCAAGTCGTTTGTGGTGCGGGTTCCAACTCACCATCTCGAGATGTTCCTCAAAGCAGAGTTTTGGCCGAAAGGTGTCGTGTATCGACGTTTCCGCGGCCAGCTGCGCGACACCAGTCAGCGAAACACGACGCCGTCATTTCGTGTGCAGTAGTCTATAGTGTTAATCAGTATTGCAATATGTATTAATTTATTTATAGCTGTTATTGTTTTATGTTTATGTATTTTATTTATGGGCCATAGATGCCTGAAATAAAGGATTAAATAAAAAATAAAAAATAAGTAAGTCGAAGCCATTACCACTTGGCCACCACTGCTCGTATTACCACCTCACTGATACTCACCGTTCTTATGCGTCTCGCATCAATCCGCTACCAGCGACCTTCACCTAGTCATTGGTTTACCTTGTGGGAGGCCTTCCAACGCTGCGTCTTCCGGTACGCGATTGCCACTCCAGAAACGTTAGTTCGCCTCATTGACCGTCTATTTTGCGAGCAATATGCCCCTGCCCACTGCCACTTCAGTTTGGCGATCCTTCGGGCTATGTCGCGGTCGGTAACTTTGGTTCTCTTGCAGATTTCAGCATTCCTGATTCGATCACGCAAGGAAACAAGCATTGCCCTCTCCATGGCCCTTTGAGTGACTTTAAGCCTTCTGATGAGGCCCATTGTGAGCGACCACGATAAACGTTACGTTACGTAATATGATCACCACAAAACGGATAATCGATTGTCTAGTTCCCCCGGATTTAAAATAATAAAAGGCGATAGTTAAAAAACAAAGTTAGCATAGTAGCATAGTCGGCCTTCTATAATGTTCCCACTGTTGGGACTCAGGCCTCCTCTCTAGGCGATGTGATGGGCCGTAATCCACCACGCGGGCCCAATGCGGGTTGGTGAAAAAAAAAACAAAGTCGGTTTTCTACCGGTTGCATTTTGGGGAATGTGCGACTGAATTGCATAATTTAATTCCACCAAGCCCGTTCCATCATAGGACCACAAGACGAACGGCGATGCGCCACCGGTACATGGTGGACATCCCACCCATGCGCACAAAACGATTTGGGAACACATTCATAGTGCGTACAGCTAAGGAGTGGAATTCCCTGCCGGAGTCTGTGTTTCCTGATAGCTACAACCTGGGAGTCTTTAAGTCAAGAGTGAATAGATTACTTCTAGGCAAGCGTGCTCCATCTTCGACCACATCATCGCTTACCATCAGGTGAGATAGTGGTCAAACGCGTGCCTATCAATAGTAAAAAAAAAAAAAAGTTAGAGGTATTTTAATTTAATTTTATTACACACAATTTATGTTCAAACCCACTGAATTTTACAAATATTCTAGAATATTTTTACATATTCATATAATTTTGTATGGTTATAAAATGTAAGCCTGATATTAAAAAAATAAAAACCTAAATTACTTTTATCCTGGAAGTTTCAGTGAGATAATTTCTATTTTCACGCATACGAATCCGCTATCAAAGCTTGACACAGTTTTGTCAATTCTTTTTAATTTTCTCCACTTTGAGCTCCATATCAATACTGGCTCGGACTATATGCTTGGCCACACGATCCTCAATAAGTGACACGTTGCAGTAGATACGGCCTTTGGTGAACGGAAACCCTTTTGGTACATAAGGGATCGTCATGTTTCTCATATCATATATGCCCTGGAAAATAAGTTATCAACATTATCAACAGCTCGTAATTGTTTAGATAGACTTACATATTAGCAACTTTTTGCCATTTAAAATATTACTAATATCAAAGTCAAAGTCAAAAATAATTTATACAAATTACGCTTAGTAATTTGTATAAATTACTAAGCGTAGCGTCAACGTAAACGTAGACGTTTTCAACGTCAACGTTTACAAAAAGACAGTCCCCCAAAAAGCCCACGCACACCACTTCCTAGTGTTTTAGCTGGGAAGAAGAAGTGGCGCAACAAACTCCCCAACAACACATCTGTCTGTTGAGTTAGAAGATCTAGCATTTATATATATCCACTCAACAGTACGGCCATTTTTTCAGAAAAGCCTTATCCGTACAGGGGTCAGCTAATGACGTCAGGCGCTTTCGGCGCGTGTGATTAAAACGCCGATATCTCTAAAGTTTTGTACGGGAACCCTACATGAAAGTTGTGTTGTTGGAATCGTTATAAAATGAGGTATCAGATTTAAAATGAATTAGTCCAGTATTGTCTTGAAATATATTGTTAATTCTACTATGAAATCAGCGTGAGCGAAATTTTCCTAGTTTTTTGTACAAAATTAGATAAATATCAAAAAGTGAACCATTATTTCATCAAGTATTTATATAATTTACATAAATGTACTTTATTTCACAATAATCAATTTAAAAAATACACCTCCCCATAAATTTTTTTCATACCACAAGCTTTACAAAACATGCCTGAGACAGCTGACCCGGCCGCCGACAAAAAAATTGTGTTTACACTTCAGTTCCAAGAACTCTGTAAGCCCAGTGGCTTAGAACAGTATCTTATTACATAGTTTGGTACACAATCTTATCGCAAAAAAAGTTTGAGCTGTTAGAATTGTTCAGTTTACAAACAATAAGTCACAATGCACACTTGAAAAAGAGCGATAAAAAGACCCTTTCATTATTAGTATCACAGAGCAAATACTGTTGCATTTCCTTGAAATCTTTTTTCACAATCCACATGATGCTGATATTTACTAATGGGAAAATACAGCACAAGGGCATGTTGTCTAACAAAAATATTCCAAAAATCAACCAGCAAAGTGAACAATTTCGTGATAAAAAAATGATAAAAACACAACATGGAGCTAACAAAAAATAGATACGGCACTTTTGTCACATCTGAACATGAATTATGAAAAAAACGACTCCAAACGACTCCAAATGAAAACTGACAAAATGGAACATTGCATTAGACGAGATTTTTTGAAAAACAAAAAAACGAAAAAAAAAACTACAAACAAAAATGCCTTTGTTTGTAGTTTTTTCAATTTTTTTTTATTATTTTACACCCAACCAGATTTTATAACCTCCTCCTTTTTGAAGTCGGTTAAACACAAATGCCTTATCTATGCATGCATTATCCGCGTAAAATCCACAAATGACAGATGAAACGTCAAATTTCCTTGTACGTCCCACGCCCTTTATAAGTCGTATTGGGTGCCGTGTTTTGTTTTCAATTAAATTTAAAGTTTCTGACGGTATTACTTAAATTAAATGCAATAGAAACGTTGTTAATTAACGTAGTATTGCTACTAACGACAGTTTGTTAAGCTTTAGGCATAACTTTGTAGCAAAATAAACGTTGAAAATAAAGCGCGGGAACCCGTCGACTCTTATAGTCGAGCGTTCGTATTAGCCAAATTTAACGCGATCTTTTTTTGATTGTTGTCCGGTTGAGTGGATATATATATATTATAGTTTATTTCAGACCATGTTGTCCACAGATTGTTAGTAATAAACTGAAACTTAAAATAAACTATGTTAATAATACACACTGAAAACAAAAACAAACTATTTTAATTTTCCTATAAGTAGGCGAATCTAGTGCCCCCAGATAGGACTCTCAATGTGTTTGGCAACTAACATCAGGTAGCCGTTAAAGCTGCCTCTCACTCTATGTATGATAGATTTCAATTACCGGAGGAAAAGGACATGGTCCTTCCAATGCGGCCCGTACCGACCGACCGAAAATTGAGTCAGAGGACAACATGTCACAGAAACCAAAATGCATCTCGACGAAACTGGGCTGGTATCTGTTCGTTAGAAACTGGTAGAAGTAGAAGTCCAGCTGTAACATAGCATAAATTATCAATTATTTATCATTCCCTTGTAAAATTATCGTTCGTTTGTAACTTTCCCATTCGGCACTCTGTAACATTATCAATGCTTCGTCAAATTATTACATATTATCATTACATTCTAACATTTTTGTATTTGATAAACGGGTACACATATTGTACAATGGCCATGAATCGCTGGTGCCTGTGCTAAGTAAAGGAAACCTGTATATCAGGTCACCAGAATTCCACCCTCTCAGAAATTGTTACACGTACCTCTAAAATCATTGTGTGATATCATTACATTGTAACTTGTCATTACATCGTAACATTGTAATTACTTTGTAAAATTATCATTAGAATAGAATAGAATAGAATAGAATAGAATACTCTTTATTATGTACACCATATAAGTTACAGAAAAAAATAGATGAAGAAAACATTACATAGGGTGACACAATGGGCGGCCTTATCGCTAAAAGCGATCTTTTAAAGACAACCTTTGGATGGATTTTAAAGAGAGGAGTGACAGTACTGCAGGTAGTCTTAGGTACTCAGTCAACAATATGACTGAGTAATCAATCAATCAATCTTTATTTGTGAACACAGGTATTACAATAAAGGTCTCATGTAAATATTTAAGCCGAGCTCTACGTCCTACCAATGAAGCTGGTGTACAAATATATTTATTTATTTATTTTATTATTTATGTACACACAGAAAAACAGTAAAAATTAACATTAACATTATAAATATGAGTACAAAGGAACTGCTTATTTCTAATGAAATTTCTTTCAGCAGACCTGCGACAGGAGAAATGAGAAAGAAATGTAGACAATAGTGTGTAACAACAAGAGAAGAGTATGTAAAGTCTTAAAATTAAAGTAACAAATAAAATATATACCTTTACCGAATACTATATTATAAAATAAATAAATATTACATATATATAACTATCATAGTTGAGAGGAAAGGTAGTGCTCTTTAAGACGATTCTTAAAAAGAGAAATGGATTTTAAGTCACGAATGCTAGGCGGAAGTGAGTTCCACAATCTAACTGCATGGACAGAGAAAGAGTAGGAATAGTAGCTGGATTTATGAGGTTGGGTTTTAAGGATAGACCTGAGGTGTGATATGCACGGAGCGTCACTAGGCCGAGCGTAAGAAATGCGCTCACGCAGGTAAGAGGGATAAGAAGGGTTATGAAGGATGTTGAAAAAGAGACAAAGAATCCGAGTGTTCCTGCGAAGACGGATAGGGAGCCACTTGAGTTCCTTGCGAAGGTGAGAAACATGGTCATACTTGCGTAGACCAAACACAAATCGAATGCATAAATTTTGTAGTCGCTCAAGCTTGTTTAATAGCTCCTCAGTAGCATCCAGGTAGCAGGCGTCGGCATAGTCTATAATATATAGGCTTTAGCAATAAATTTTAATTTTAAAAAAATTCTTTTGAATTTGCGGACATCATTTTCACTCCTTATACATTTTGGTAATTTATTATAGACCTTTGGAGCCATTGGAGTAATGATAATACTGCCCGCTTAATGGTCGTAAGTGCTCACACTCTCCGGGTTGCGAGAGTGTTCAAAAGAGTCACCGCGGCCCTGCACCGCCAAGGGCATATGAAGAGCACGGGTGGGTTTTAGTCAATAAGAGTCCGGCGCACCCTCCTGCTCCGCTCAGAGCAAGAGTGGTTTGATGATTGCAAATCCAACAAAAAAACAAGTGCTCACTATCTTTTTGAAAATTGTCTCTACTTAGTGCTCCCCTATACTCACAAGAACCTACATGCTAAATTCAGCTTTTACGACCAGTGTTTTCGGCTGTACGTGTTCTGTCAGTAACGGAAGAATTTTATAAATTAGGATTTTTCATCTTCGGAATCTACGGTCATAAGTTTCAAGTTACCTTAACGTTATTCCCAGCAGTGAATAGTGTATGCACGTACAGCGTAAAGTAATGCTTCGGATCCTGTCGACTCAGCCGGCGACTTGTCATTGTCAAGTTCTTGAAGACTTTCGTATCGTACCAGTACACCGCTGGACGCTCAGTACTAATGTACAATACCTATGAAGGAAATAAAAAAAATACGGACATATTTCAGAGTATTAAAATCAAACCAAGTGAGACTCGGACCCGCACACGAAGAACCATAAAACACGTTTCTTGTCTGTGTCCTTTAATTTTTAATAAAATTTAGTTTTTATTATTTGTTGTTATAGCAGCAATAAAAACACGCACTCTGTGAAAATTTGTACGGACGGACGAACGTACAAAACTCGGAGGTTTAGCAATAGGGTTCCGTTGGTTGTTCTTCGGGTGCGGAACACTATAAACAACCCCTCGATGATTCTTGTTTGAATTATTGCACTAACGCAAGACTTCGTTCAACGCGTGTCAAGGGCCATAGGGTCCAAGTGCTCCTCGAGTTTTTCGTGACACCAGCAAGCAGTTAGTTAACTCTTCACATCACCAGAGATCAGGCCTTCTTTCCGGCGAAAGAATCAGCATTGCCATTCGACATGGTAACGTTGCCAGTGGGGTAGATATGCCAATCAAGTTAGGTTCCCTTAAACCCTGCAAACTGGAATAGGAGGTTCGTAAAAAAGCTCAAATTGTTGTTAAAAGAATAATATTTTGAGATAACTGTTTTGCTGTGTAAGCCTTAGATATTTTTGTTTAGGATTGGGATTCTTTTTTTACAAAAAAGGAAGTTTTTTCATTTACAGTTAAATACCACCCATAGTAATCCTTACCTGTGACTTAAAAACGTTCGAATGTTTCAACAGTTCATCTGTAAATCAGTTTATATCAAGAGAAAAATATTTAAATAAATAAATACTCACACTCTCAGTACGGCACCTTATATTTTGGTAGTGCCAGCAAATAAATAAACAAAATAAAATATATTTTAAATTCATGATTAATTTTTTAGCAAATTCTTACTTGCTTCCCGAATATCAAACAATGTTTTAAAGCATACTAGATAATGCTATACTGTTTCTAATCTGAACTTGTTTTGTACGTGACCTAGGAAGGGAATCATTAAATAAAGTGTTATCCATTACCAAAACCCTAATATCTTTATACTGATTACCAGCTGGTCAAAAGCACATAAAATTATGTTATTAATTTTAATGGCTAGAAATATTACTTCTCTAATTTTTTATTTCCTTCCAATTAGACGCTAAATTGTGCATGTGCTTACGTACGATAGATGTTTATGTACTTAAAAATGATAATATAAGTAATTTTGGATACAATTTTGTGGGTATTTCTAGAAGTTAGTTTGGTGCCAAGATTTTATTTCACCGTCAAGAGTGGGCCGCTCTTGACTGTGAAACAAAATTTCATCGGTTTCACTCGATAGAATGATGAGGCATGTTGGAACGGGTACTTTTCCAGTGCTCCCCACTTTTTATTGTTGTTTTCAGGAGTTGCAGTTAGTTTATTTTAATATTTAGACGCCTGAAATCTATGAATATAACTGTTCTTAATTTCTTAAATCCAGCCGATTATACGCTAAATGGTGCATGTACTTAAATATTAAAGATGTACATGTGCTTCTAAATTATAATACAGTTACGTTATGTTTTGTATATATTTAAAACACTGGTATTCATCTGAATCCAGTTTGACTGAAAGCCGACCCCAATATAGTTGGGAAAAGGCTAGGCAGATGATGATGATGTTTTGTAGATATTTCCAGAAATGATTTGGGTGACGAGATTGAATTTGAGCGGCCCGTTCTTGTCTGTGAAATCTCATCATTCTATTGGTTTCACCCGATAGAATAATAAGGCATGTTGGAACATACGGGTGTCCTTCCGTTAATCCTCACTTTTGGTGTAGCTTTTAGGAGTTGCATTGATTGGGAATAGTGTGGCGGACTTGTCCCTTCTTCTTTATGATCCTGATCGCACCTCAAACTAAATTAGTTGTGGTGTGTTACTGGATTTATGTGAACATTAAAAGTGGACAGAGATGGCCTCTGGAAATGGATGATACATCTGCCTTAAAAACAAATGACTTAATTGATAATTTTGCACAGCGAATTTAGTCATAAAGAGCTTAAAGGCTATGATGGACCATGATTATACATCCTAAATACTTCTAAAGTTCCTACTATCGAGTCATAATGGCTAATTTCCAGCCATTTCGTGAAAAACACATATTTACATGATAGAGGAACTATGTTGTTGGAACGGGAAAATTATATCATCATAACCATCATTTAGTATATACTTCCTACACACCTACATCTGAAATTAATATCCTTTAAATTAAGTATGTGTATATTCTGTACACAAAGAAAGTCTTCCAATACGTGCTTGACTTATACCGTGTACCTACACACGAATCTTATGGACACATTTATTCTAAACATTTACAATCTAAATGGGTGACACTTTACTAACTGTAAATGATATAGACAACATCGAGATCGCCCGTACTGTCGAATGTGATATTTCAGAGTTAAACAAACATGTTCACGTAAACAAAAACGATCTAACTATTATATCCCAAAATATAAGGAGCATTTACTGCAATTTTGATGACTTTGTGCTTACCCTCTCGACATTTAACTTCGAAACTGATATAATAATTCTGACGGAATGTAGACTTAATGCTCTTAAACCGATTCCCCAATTACAAAAATATCAGTCCTACTTTACGTCACGTCAGATAAACCAAAATGATGGGGTGGTTGTATATATTAAACAAGGCTTAAAACCCAAAGTAAAAGAAATCGAGCTATCTCAAGCATCTTGTCTTCAGTTAAACATACTTAACAATATTGTACTGTGTATTTACCGCTCCCCCTCTAATACTAATACTGACAACTTCGTGAGCTCGCTGAGCACTCACTTAGATACACTAATTTCATACAATAATATAATTGTAGCGGGGGACATAAATATCAATATTAAACCAAAACAATCTGAGACGAGGAGCGAGCACAATACGAGAAATAATTATCTCAATATGTTGTCACTGTATGGTATCCTACCTGGACATGTACTACCTACAAGAGAAAGGAACTGCCTAGATCATTTCATGATGAAACTACAAAGGAAAAAGGTATCGCCATTCATTGCTATATTACATACAACAATTACTGACCATTATACTACCTTTCTGTCGCTAACTAAATTAAAAAACATTCTCATTCCTAACAAAACTACTACCATTTTAGATTATGAACAGGCCTTGAAAGATTTACAACAGCAAAATTTGTCTGAGTTACTTTTCTGTAATGACCCCAATTTATTGACCAATTTTCTCATTAATAAATTAATCAATACCTTAAAAAATAACACTACTATCCTAACGGTACCTAATGGTAAGCGGATAATTAAGCCGTGGATTACCACTGGTATCCTACGTTGCATACGAAATCGTAATAATCTACAAAAACAATTTAGACTTGACCCACACAATGAAATCTTAAAAATAACCTATACTAGATACCGGAATCATTGCAATTATTTAATAAAAAAATTAAAGCGAAAATATGAAAGAGATTTACTTACAAATTCAGTTACAAACAATAAATTGCTTTGGAAAAATATTAAACATCTAACTTATTCTAATAAATGTAAAAATCATAACTCTGAAATACTAAATATAAGAATGTCGCCTCAGGAATCAGTAAATTTTATTAATAATCATTTTGCAAATATAGGTAAACAATTAGCTCAAGAAATCCAGCTTAATATACCTAACCCTAATAATCAACTAAATAACTTACCGTCGCAAAAAAACACCTTCGTTCTTCTAGAAACCAACGATGATGAAGTTGATAGAACGTTAATGAGCCTTAAGTCTGACAGTGCCCCTGGGTGGGACAATATCCCCACAAAATTTATAAAATATGCTAGAATTGTAATTGTTCCCATAATAACGCACCTGACTAACCTTTGTTTTCTACAGGGTATTTTCCCTGATCTGTTAAAACAATCTATTATCACCCCAGTACACAAAGGGGGGGACAGAGACGATGTCAATAACTACAGACCTATATCTGTTTTACCTTGCATATCAAAAATTATAGAAAAATTATTAAATCATAGATTAACTCAATATTTAACTAAATTCAACATATTATCCCATTCGCAATTCGGCTTTAGGCAAAAATTATCCACTGAGGATGCAGTTACTGCTTTGAGTTCTTTAGTAACTAAGCAACTTGACTCTGGAAATAAATGCTTAACTGTATTCTTAGACCTCAAGAAGGCATTTGACACCGTCTCTGTCCCAGTCTTAGTGAGAAAACTGGAAAAGGCTGGAATACGGGAAACAGCGCTCAATTTAATTACAGATTATCTCTCGCAAAGAATACAGAAAGTTAAGGTGGGTGAGTTTATCAGTGATCAAGCGGGGGTATCATTCGGAGTTCCACAGGGAAGCGTACTGGGTCCAACACTCTTCCTGGTATATGTGAATGACCTTTGCAACATGAACATCAATAACGCAAAGGTCTTCTCATACGCTGATGATACCGCTATAGTTTTCTCAGGGAACTCCTGGCACGATGTGAAACAAAAAGCAGAGTCGGGCATGGCCCAAGTAGCTAACTGGCTAAACAATAACTTACTCACACTTAACACGTCTAAAACGAACTATATATGTTTTAGTATTAGCAAAAGTACACAACCTAATGAAGACTTTAACATAAAAGTCCATGTATGCGGTGACACTAATAATATACAATGTAATTGTTCGCCCATAAAACAGGTCACACAGACAAAATACCTAGGAGTGATACTTGATCAACGTTTGTCCTGGTATCCCCACCTTGATCAAGTCACGAATAGAATTAGAAGATTAAGCTGGATATTCAAGACTCTTAGAAATATCGCACCAAAGAATATAAATACGAACAGTGCCCGAAATCCATCTAGGAATATTTTAAATGAGATCTACGTAGCTCTGGTCCAGTCGGTCCTAATATATTGCATCCCCATTTGGGGTGGGGCTGCAAAAACTAAATTTATCATCGTCGAACGCGCCCAGCGGGCCCTAATTAAAATAATGTATTTTAAAAACTTTAGACACCCTACTGAAAACCTCTATCAGATTAGCGATTTACTCCCAGTTCGTAAATTATACGTGATCCAAACTATACTAAAAACACATAAATCCTTAAAATATGACTCACGCATAACAGCTCAAAGAAGAAAAGACCTGATTGCACAAATTCCCCATACAAAAACTGTATTCGCCGGGAGACAATACAATAAGCGATCAGCTATGCTTTATAATAAAATCAACAGGAAAATATACATACATCAAAAAACATACTACGATTGTAAAAAAACATTAATAAAATGGATAAAATCACTAAATTATAATGACACGGAGGCACTTTTGGAGCACATTAAGTAAATACTAAATCAATAAGTAGTAAGAATCACAAACCACACCACACCAACAACACACAGAACATACCACTACTATACTTCATACACAACACACTACTATACATAACACTGAAAACACACCTGCAAGCAAGATTTTCTTAAAAATTAAAAAATAACTTCTGTAATTTTTATATATATTTTTCTTTTTTTTTTTTGTGTTTGTAAATACCTAAATTTGCTTCGTATGTCTTTGCTATGGAAGAGCGGGGCTTCCCAACACAGGCATTACTTGCTTAAAGGGAAGCTCCAAACACTAAACACATACTGTATACTTATGAAGCAATAAAATATTTTGTATTTTTTTTTTTTTTTTATAACCTAATTGCTAATCCGTATTGGTGTTATTATTCTATTCATTCGTAAATAGATAACTGCGTTACCGCCTGGCTGCTAAATAATGTAAATTGATAATGATTTTAAATGTTTATACTTTGGTTTGATTTTGTTTTTGCGATACCAAGTTATTCACTGCAAGTCAGATAGGGTAAGAGTACATTTTTCAAACTTTTAAAAACATACTTTAACTTCTCGCCGTTTCAAAGGGATATAGCGGTGAGCTAGACAGGCACGGAAAACCTTGACAAGGTATTCCGCTAGCGAGTCTCCGCTCCATCTGAGCAGAGCCGGAAAGATACCATTCAACCCTGCTGCCTTGAAAGGCAAGAAGGTGTTGATTGCCTATATTTATTTAACCTTTTTCTACTACTTCTGAAGCCACCTTTCAGTCTAGGTGGCTCGTGGCCCTTTCTTTATGCGGATCCCAACTCTGTTGGGTTGCAATCCGGCAGCCTGGGAAGTGGGTGGTGAGAAGTAATACGTTAGTTTCGGTATCGTTAATTGTGTAGGTGTTGTCTGGTTTTTAGAGGCATCCTATTGAAAGATCTGTCCCGGCAGCGAGGCAAGATTTGACCCTCATTGCCTGGTTGCTATTCTCTATGTTACTACAAAAACGCCTCCAACCATTCTTTTCTCTGAGGTGTATTAGTTTTTATATGTTCTACGGGTATAACGGTGCCAGTAGCCTGGCGACCGTCTGTTCATCGCTCTGTGTCGGTGTGTTTCTAGTTCTGGACCCCAAGAGGACTGCCTTGCTCCACCTGTCTTGGTACAATGAGTGGACAAGACTGTTCATAGCTATTTAAGAGGACTGATGTGAGTTTACGTGTTCATTTAAGTTGGTAATAGGGATTTCCGCTGGTGATACTTAAAAATCAAACTAATTAGTAGTATTTGAATTTCATTTTAATACACACAACCACGTTCAAACCTGCTGACCTTCATAAATGATTCTAAGTATATTTTTGCATGTTAAAATTATGTTTTTTTTATACTATAAAAATGTAAGCCTGATTAAAAAAAATCCTACTTTACATTCACGCAGATGAATCCGCTATAAAAGCTGTAGTCCCCCCCGCCACGAGAAGCTATAAATTTTGGTAAACACACATTAAACTGTTTCAAATGTTTGTTGCATGAGTCAGACGCGTTGCAGTACTACAAAATTTTATACGACAGCGCTTTATATCGATAACATTTAACTCGATCAAGCTAAATTTCTCGTTAGTTTTGTATTACACGTATGTTACTTTAAGTTGATTGAATTTGGGATTATTTGTTGGCGCTGTGTAACTTAGTAGAAGTTGTTTGTTTACAAAAATTATAGCTTCTTGTGACAAGGACTTATACGAACACTATTAACACATGTTATTTCAATTATTTTTAATCTTCCGCATTTTGATCTCCATATCAATACTGCCTCGGAGTATATGCTTGGCCACGCGATCCGCAATAAGTGACACATTGCAGTAGATACGACCTTTTGTGAACGGGAACCCTTTCGGTACATAAGGAATCGTCATGTTTCTCAAGTCATATATACCCTAAAAAATCAAATTATCAACTTTATCTATAGCTCATTATTGTGTAAGTAGATTAACGTATTATAGTAGGCGCCAGCTAAGTGTGCAATAACGGTCCTTGACTAACATACATTTATTGACTTTCTTTATACAAAAAACAGAAATATAGACATAAAAATCTTCTGATTCGACTTCTATCGTGATCCTTTACGTTTTCTAGAAATTAAAATCGGTTCATAATGTATTGTTTGGGTATCTACGAAGGGATATTAAGGAAAGTCAAAATACTTTATTGCAAATTTATCTGGCGCCTACTATAGCAACTTATTGCCATTGAAAATATAACTAATATTGAAGTCATAAGTCATGTTTTCAATAAAGGCTGAGTATCAGCACTTTTGAACGCCAACGTTTACAGTCAGACAGTCCCCCAAAAACGCCCCGCACGTCACAACTTCCTAGACGAGCGGCGCGGGACTGAAAAGAAGTGGCGCACTAAACTCCCCAGCAACATTTCTGTCTGTTGTGTTAGAAGAACTAGCATTTATGCAATAGTATTCAAAGTTTTATCAAAAATAAATAATATAATTCATTTCAGTCAGTGACAATACTCGTTGAGCATGTAACCACTACCATACACCGAAAATAGCACGTTTCTTGTATGGGAGCCCCCTTGATTCTTTAATTTAAAATATCTCTTCATAAAATCTTACTTCACTCTCTGTGAAAATTTCAACTATCTACGTATTACGGTTCTTGAAATACAGCCCGTTGACAGATAAACGTACGGACAGCGGAGGCTTGGTAATAGGATTCCGTTGGTTACCCTTTTGGTATGGAACCCTAAAATGGGGTAAGAGTATTTTGACCAGGTGTGGGCTACAGGTTAATCGCATAGATATATAAAGACAACTTACAATAAGGTAAAAACAGTAGACAAAACAATAAAGACGGCTTCGTTAATTATGAATAATGATACAAATATGAACAAAAAACATAACACTGATTACGGATTGGAGATTTCTCATGGGCTTATTAGCGATAGCAAACAAGTTGCTCAAGAATTTGTAAATTTCTTTACAAGTTTCTATTAAAAGTACTGAAACCTTAAATTCCTCGCCTTCGCTTGCTTTTGATTTATTACAGGCGAACGTTTCAGCCTGTTCAACTGAATTTAATTTTAAACCCCATAGTAGTAATTATAGCTTTTAAACAAATCAAAATTAAGTTGACCGAAGATCTATGGGGATTGTCTATCAAAGCTTGTACCTCAATTATCGAGACTAGCGCCGTACTTAGCTTTAATATTTAATTTGTGTGTGGATCAAGGAGTCTTTCCGGACCTAATGAAATTCAGTAAGGTGATACCACTTTTTAAATCTAGGGATAGCAAAGACACAAATAATTATAGACCAGTATCTGTGTTGCCAGTGTTTATTTAAGTATTTGAAAAAGTAATGCTAAATTAAATACTTAATCATTTCGACGCGAATGGCATCTTGCATGATAAGCAGTGTGGTTCACCAAAGGACGTTTTACAACTGACGCCGCTGTTACCTTACGAAAGCACATCTTTAATGGGTGGGAGGAAGCACAGGATGCCTGCATGTGTGTCTTTTGTGATCTCTCGGAGGCGTTTGGTTGCGTTGATCACGATACATTGCTCCTGAAGGTCGAGCATTATGGACTAGGCAAAATAGCGTTAAACTTATTCAAATGTTATTTGAATGATAGACAGCAAGCAGTTCAAATACACGGATACATTTGTCAGGATTTAACGTGAAAATGGGCATCTCCCAAGGCTCGATTTTGGGTCCTTTCTTATTTTTGGTATACAGGGTTATTTGTAAAACACCAGCAACCTCTTAGGCAGTGAAAGTACGTATGATTATAAACAACCTTTTCTTTGAGACCAACCCTGAAAACTCGAAAAAAAAATATTAGCTGTTTCATATATTTTCATTAGCTAAATATTGCATTTTGTATGAAACAGCTGAAATTTTTTTCGAGTTTGCGGGGTTGTTCTCAAAGTAAAAATTGTTGATAATCATGTGTACTTTCACTGCCTAAGAGGTTGCTGGTGTTTTACAAATAACCCTGTATATCAATGATTTACCCTATTTATTGCAACAAAAACTTGATATGGTGTTGTTTGACGACGATACCTCTGTTGTACAAGTTTATGCACCAACATCTGCACAAAGCGATGAAGACGTAGAAGATTTCTATGATCTCGTCAAATGAGCATGTGACGAAAACTAGAGCACCTGGAACATGGTCTTGGACGTCGGGACTTTAACGCAAAGGTAGGAACAAGTCAAGAACTGGATAGCGACGATACTTCATGCCAATTTGCTTTAGGGGACCGCAACGAACGAGGTGTTCGTCTAACAGAGTTTGCCTTTGGACAGAATATGTACATAGCCAACAGCCTATTTTCAAAGAAACCACAGCGGCGATGGACATGGATCGCACCTAATGGCACCACGCAAAACGAAATCGACTACGTGTTATCATCAGACAAACATATAATAAAAGATATTAGCGTTATTAACAGGATTAGGTATAGTTCCGATCATAGACCAATTTGAGCAAAAGTTCTACTTAATTTCAAAATCCACCGAGCTAAATTTTTCATAAAGCAAAACAAAAAGCTTTCCAAAGAAACTTTTATAAATAACCTAGAATTTTTAATCTTGAACTTTCAAATTATTTGAAGGAACTTAAAGTAGATGAAACAGATGCAGTAGAACAATATAATGCAATAGTAACTGGAATAATCAAAAGTAGTAAAAATATAAAGAACACAAACAAAGAAAAACAAATTAACAGCTCATAGTGTGAACTTGATTGAAAAGCGAACAAATGGGGACAACAGAATACAGAAAAATAGACAGAGAAGTTAAAAAAGTACCAGAAAAGATTTGAGGAACATTAATACACATTTAGTAAAAACAGCTCTTGAAAAACACACATCATTAAGGGTTCTGAAAAATGGAGTTACAAAAGGCAAAGCATGGATCAACAGCCTTAGAGGCAGTGATGGAATCAAACACTACAGCAGAGATAAAATCATGGAAATAGCGACCAAATTCTATAAATCATTATATTCAGATTACTTACCACCCCATTATCCACACGGAATACAGTCTTCCAGATTCCATACCTTTAATAAACGATTACAAAGTGCACAGAGCTCTACAACTATGCGATACAACAAAAGTCCTGGAGAGGAAGGAATCACGACAGAAGCACTTAAAATTGGTTCCACCTCATTATTGCCACACCTCACAAACCTATTTAACACAATTTTAACGTCAGGAAAAGTACCTATCTCAATGTGCCATTCAAACATAGTTCTTCTACATAAAAAAGGTGATAAAAGAGATATCGCCAATAAGTTTGACATATCATATATATCAGGCTTACATCAAAGTAATACACAATCGCATAGATGGGAATTTGGATAAACACCAACCACCAGAACAAGCCGGATTTCGCCCCAGTTTCTCAACAACCGACCACCTTCATACTCTCAATCAAATTCTACAGAAATACACCGAATTTAATAAACCGCTATGACTGGCCTTTGTAAATTATACAAAGGCCTTTGTCAGTATTAAACACATAGAAATATTCACATCCTTGTAAAACCAAGAACTTGAAAATCAATACATTCTGCTGTTTAAAAAACATTTATCAAAATAGCACGGCAAACATAAAACTGAGTACTGCTGGACCTGCCTTTAAAATTCAAAAGGGTGTGAAGCAGGGCGATCCGCTCTCTCCCAAATTATTTACCAGCACACTTGAGGAGATATTTAAGACACTGGCAGCCTCATGGAAGACCAAAGGCATTGACATCGGCAAAAGGAGGCTGAGAAACCTTCGATTTGCCGACGACATTGTCCTTTTCGCCCCGACAGCTCTTGAACTCCAGACCATGCTCCAAGAGTTGAGCACGGCAAGCTTCAGAGTCGGACTTGCGATGAATCGGTCTAAAACGCAGCTAATGACCAACAGCACGAAGCGTAGGTAGGGTAGCGTAGTAGATGGGCAAGAAATACATTATGTCGATGAGTACGTCTACTTGGGCCAGTTAGTTTCTTTCGAAAACAGGCAAGAAAAAAATCGATCGCAGCTTCGAAAACGCCTGGAAAAGCTACCGGTCCATGAAGACGTTAGTGAAGGGTGATTCGCCTATCGCCATGAAGCGAAAACTCATCGACATGTGCTGCTCATCTTAACCTACGGTGCTCAGACCTGTTCACTCACCGAGCCGCAAAAGTTCCGCCTTGGAGTTTGCCAATGAGCGATGGAACGCAGCATCCTGGGCGTTAAAAGACAGGACACAATCCGAAACACCACGCTACGTTCCAAAACGGAAATAATGGACGTGGGTAAGAAGGCTGCCAGGCTCACGTGGGATTGGGCGGGTCACGTAAGCCGCATGCAAAGTGACCGTTGGGCAAGAATCGCCACACAATTGGTGCCCGAAGACGGACGGCGCCGCCGAGGCCAGCCCAGAAGAGGTTGCGAGACGAGCTGGACGCGTACCGTGAGGGCTGGTACGAGGTGGCGCGGGAAAAGAATACTTGGAAGTGACAGACATAATTATGGTACTAGGAATAGGGACCAATTAGTTCAACCAGGTTTCAGACTGGCTAAAATAGCCTCATCTTTCAACTTACTCGTAGTGAGATACAATTTAAATCTTGTATTAAACGCGCACTATGCAGGCAAGCTTATTATAAATTGGGGGATTATATTGAAAGAAGACTATATGACCCGCGCAACTTCGTTTGCTCCGCTCCTATTGGTCTTAGCGTGATGATATATAGCCTATAGCCTTCCTCGATAAATGGGCTATCTAACACTGAAAGAATTTTTCAAATGGGACCAGTAGTTCCTGAGATTAGCGCGTTTAAGCAAACAAACAAACTCTTCAGCTTTATATATTAGTATAGATAATAATGGTTGGCTGAATGCTGGTCCTGCTCCACAGCCACTAGGGCGCACAAACAAATCTGTTAGCATTTGGAAACATTGTTGGACCGGCTGAAGATTGTAGGGACCAATTAGTTCAATCAAGTTTCAGATTGGCTAAAGTAGCCTCATCTTTCATGGGGTACTGTTTAAAATGTTATAATAAGATACCTCCCCCTATTACAACTTAATGAGACAAAATTTAAATCTTGTATTAAACGCACACTATGCAGGTAAGCTTATTATAAATTGGGGGACTATATTGAAGATAAAAATGCTTGGCTGAATGCTGGTCTTGCTCCACAGCCACTAGGGCGCACAAACTAATCTTTTAGCATCTGGAAACATTGTGGGACCGGCCGAAGATTGTAAGAAAGCAATATTTGCATTGTATAGACTCAATTAATTTAGCATTGTATAATTCCATCCATTACCGGCACATGTGTGAGTACTGTGTACCTTAAACTTAAACTTTAGTTTAAGTTTAGAAGCTGGTATCTAACTAGTATCTATATAGCTATCAGTTTTAGGTTTGTTTTCAACTTGAATGTACCCTGGCGGTTGTGAGTGTCATGCTCACTCAAAAGTCTAGCTGATGGCGTTTGCGATCATTTGGTTCTCTTCAAAATGGGTGAGCCGAATGGCGCGCATGCGTCATGTTAGTGAACGGGCGCCGTCAGTTGGGACTGGTCATTTCTCAGCTGCCATGGTTTATTTTAATTATTTCTTTGAATTGTTCCTTTTTTACCGGACATTTTTATCCTGCTCGTCTTTTACATCGTTCTCACATGTATGTATAATTTCGACGTGATGTCAACAAAACTTTGTAACAATTTATTATTTTTAAAAGAGGAGGGTCTTACGCGTTCTTCTCTATAGAGATCTACGCTTCGGAACGTGCAAATAGCTTAATTTTTTTTACTGACAATTCAAAAGTGCCTGTGAATGTTTTAATTGAATTAAATGCTTTTGAGTTTGAGTTAGAAAAAAAGATTTCAGTTACCGGAGGAAAAGGACATGGTCCTTCCACTGCGGCCCGTAACGACCGACCGAAAATTGTGTCAGACTGCAACATGTCACATAATACGAAATGCATCTCGACGAAACTGGGCTGGTATCTGTTCGTTAGAAACTGGTAGAAAAAGAAGTCCAGCTGTAACAAAAATTACATTATTGATAAATAATTTATAAAATAGCTTGTAAAATAATTATTGGTTTTTTGATGGTACTCTGTTCATTGCCTTGTAAAAATATCATCACACAAACATTGTCATTTACATTGTAACCTGCAAAACAATTAAATAGCCTTCTTGGTTTTCAAAGAAGCCATATCACCTAGTCCTAGTGGTAGTCTATGACAAATTACCATAAGAAGTCCCATTTTTTTTTGAAGTGATATCGTTCAATTGTTTTTGTAAGACGTAATCACGTAAAATTTTCTTCCTTTAACCGACTTCATAGACATTCTTGTTTTTTTTATATTGTCTAGGAATGCTTCTTTGAAGAGCATTGAGCAGGCTACTTGCATGGAGAAAGTTATTTATTTACATGGGCAGAAGCAGTTTTCAAAATACGTATGTGACTACACCCGTACTGTAAGGTACATCCTGTCCTAAACAGTTTTATCTCTGTGTTCAGCTAAGCATAGAAGATTTCGTGGTATAACAACCGCACAAGTCGATCATCAAAGTTAAGCAAGGCTTTCCTTGGTTATCGGGATGACACAGCGCAGTACACACTGGCAGTGTGCCGTATTGGAGGAGCAGCGCCATGCCCTCGTATCCAAAGTGGGACCCGACCTGCCGTTGCCGGCCGTCACTCGTTTGATGGTCGGCAGCGCCGAGTCGTGGGATGCGGTGATCACCTTCTGTGAAGTTGTAATTTCGCAGAAGGAGGCTGCGAAGAGGGAGGCCGTAGCCACTCTCCCGTGCTACATCAGGTGAACCGGGTGTCGGCGAAGGGCGGACAACGCCCTCTTCCAGCCCTCATAGAAAGGTCCGAAGAGACGGTGAACTCGAGGTCGTCCGCCGCCCCCCATCCAGCAGGACCCAAGGCGGCGGAGCGTAGTTTTCCGGACGCGCCCCTATTGGACGTCGCGGGGAGAGACAGAGAGACACCTCACTCCTCCTGCGGGCCTAAGGTGGCCCGCATAGGCTGGCCGGCACTAGCCGGGGATCGTGGAAGGCGCACTATTTCTCACGATCCCCGGTCCAAGTGTGAGAAGGAACACCGGGGTGGTTTTTATTCATGAAGATTTTCAACCCCGGCGAAAAAAATCCGTTGGTCCCGGGAAACTTTCAAAAATCTTTGACAGCCTTTACGGGTAGCCAGAATCCAGATTGTAGCGTCAAAAGAAAAACCGTACGCAACCCCATCAATCCAACAAACAGCGAACAACTACTACGAAATCCTGCATTGCAGTATCAGAGTTCACCGTGAGATTTGAACATATACAACGATCAGAAAATCAATTATCGGGCGGTTCCTCATCATACTCAACTATCCGGTCGGAGGATCCTCCCTTTTCAATGGAGGTTTGCGGGGCTTTACTCTCTGTTTCGTATACCTCTGCGAGATAATCTGAAACCAGTCTTGCCGAGGGTTCCTCGGTGACTGGGTTGTAAAGTTCAGACAGGCAGTCGCTCTGAGTAACATGCTGGCACTCAGCTGCATAGATTTGGAAGCCGACCCAAAATAGTTGGGTAAAGGCTATGCGGATTGATACTGATAGCTTTAATAATATAATAATTTATTCAATAAAAAAACGTTGGCAAAAAGTGTACATTTAGCCAACAGTAATAACTTTTCCATACAATTATAGTGCCTAAAAATAAACTAAAACTAAGACTACTATACTATTTTAGTCAGGATTTTTTTATTTGAAGTGTATATATTTTGTTTTAATGTAAAATTATACTTGACATATTGATGTTTGACGTATTTCAAAGCATGAAATATGTTTTAAACTTAGATATTATTAATATAGGTGCAAGTAATGGTTGTTCGGAATTGCAATGTTAGGAAGTACCCAGCCCGATCTAGGTTAATTTAAACCTGTGTTTCAGGCCATGACTTTACGATCCAACTACTTTGGTCCGGTACAATTTAAAGTTAACCAGTCAGGCTCCGCAAAATTAAAATGACCTACGTGTACCTTTACATCATTGCCGGCAGTGAATAGCGTATGAGCGTACAACGAAACGAAATGCCTCGGATCCTGTCGACTCAGCCGGCTACTTGTCAAAGTGAAGTTCTTGAAGGCTTTCGTGTCGTACCAGTCCACCGTTGGACGCTCAGTATTAATGTACAATACCTATGAAGGAAATAAATAATACAGACATATTTCAGTGTACTAAAATCCAGCCAAGTGAGATTCGGACTCTCACACGAAAGGTTCCGTACCATCAACCGAAAAAAAACGGCCAAGTGTGAGTTGGACTCTCACACGAAGGGTTCCGTACCATAAAACACGTTTCTTGTCCTTAAATTTTCAATTTCATTTTTATTATTTGCTGTTATAAGAACAATAAAAATACGCACTCTGTGAAAATTTCAACTGTCTACGGACGGATGAACGGACAAAACTCGGAGGCTTAGCAATAGGGTTTCGTTGGTTACCCTTTGGGTGCGTAACCTTAAAAACGAACCCTCGAAGATTCTTGTTTAAATTATTGCACTAACGCAAGACTTCGTTCAACGCGTGTCAAGGGCCATAGGGTCCAAGTGCTCCTCGAGTTTTTCGTGGCACTAGCAAGCAGTTAGTTGACTCTTCACATCACCAGAGATCAGGCCTTTTCTCCGGCCAAAGAATCAGCATTGCCATTCGACGCGGAAATGTTGCTAGATAGGGTAGATATGCCAATCACGTTGGGTTCCCTTAAACCCTACAGACTGGAAAAGGAGGTTCGTAAAAAAGCTCAGCTTTTCAATTAAAGCGATGCGTTACGAACTCAAATTGTTGTTAAAATAATATTTTGAGGTAGCTGTTTTGCTTTGAAAGCCGTAGATATTTTTGTTTAGGATTGGGATTCTTTTTTTACAAAAAAGGAAGTTTTCTCATTTACAGTTAAACACCACCCATAGATTAATCCTTACCTGTGACTTAAAAACGTTCGAATGTTTCAACAGTTCATCTGTAAATCAGTTTATGTCAAGAGAAAAATATTTAAATAAATAAATACTCACACTCTCAGTACGGCACCTTATATTTTGGTAGTGCCAGCAAATAAATAAACAAAATAAAATATATTTTAAATTCATGATCAATTTTTGAGCAAATTCTTACTTGCTTCCCGAATATCAAACAATGTTTTAAAGCATACTAGATAATGCTATACTGTTTCTAATCTGAACTTGTTTTGTACGTGGCCTAGGAAGGGAATCATTAAATAAAGTGTTATCCATTACCAAAACCCTAATATCTTTATACTGATTACCAGCTGGTCAAAAGCACATAAAATTATGTTATTAATTTTAATGGCTAGAAATATTACTTCTCTAATTTTTTATTTCCTTCCAATTAGACGCTAAATTGTGCACGTGCTTACGTACGATAGATGTTTATGTACTTAAAAATGATAATATAAGTAATTTTGAATACAATTTTGTGGGTATTTCTAGAAGTTAGTTGGTGCCAAGATTTTATTTCACCGTCAAGAGTGGGCCGCTCTTGACTGTGAAACAAAATTTCATCGGTTTCACTCGATAGAATGATGAGGCATGTTGGAACGGGTACTTTTCCAGTGCTCCCCACTTTTTATTGTTGTTTTCAGGAGTTGCAGTTAGTTTATTTTAATATTTAGACGCCTGAAATCTATGAATATAACTGTTCTTAATTTCTTAAATCCAGCCGATTATACGCTAAATGGTGCATGTACTTAAATATTAAAGATGTACATGTGCTTCTAAATTATAATACAGTTACGTTATGTTTTGTATATATTTAAAACACTGGTATTCATCTGAATCCAGTTTGACTGAAAGCCGACCCCAATATAGTTGGGAAAAGGCTAGGCAGATGATGATGATGTTTTGTAGATATTTCCAGAAATGATTTGGGTGACGAGATTGAATTTGAGCGGCCCGTTCTTGTCTGTGAAATCTCATCATTCTATTGGTTTCACCCGATAGAATAATAAGGCATGTTGGAACATACGGGTGTCCTTCCGTTAATCCTCACTTTTGGTGTAGCTTTTAGGAGTTGCATTGATTGGGAATAGTGTGGCGGACTTGTCCCTTCTTCTTTAAGATCCTGATCGCACCTCAAACTAAATTAGTTGTGGTGTGTTACTGGATTTATGTGAACATTAAAAGTGGACAGAGATGGCCTCTGGAAATGGATGATACATCTGCCTTAAAAACAAACGACTTAATTGATAATTTTGCACAGCGAATTTAGTCATAAAGAGCTTAAAGGCTATGATGGACCATGATTATACATCCTAAATACTTCTAAAGTTCCTACTATCGAGTCATAATGGCTAATTTCCAGCCATTTCGTGAAAAAGAGCGTACCTATGTACATATTTACATGATAGAGGAACTATGTTGTTGGAACGGGAAAATTATGTCATCATAACCTAATTGCTAATCCGTATTGGTGTTATTATTCTATTCATTCGTAAATAGATAACTGCGTTACCGCCTGGCTGCTAAATAATGTAAATTGATAATGATTTTAAATGTTTATACTTTGGTTTGATTTTGTTTTTGCGATACCAAGTTATTCACTGCAAGTCAGATAGGGTAAGAGTACATTTTTCAAACTTTTAAAAACATACTTTAACTTCTCGCCGTTTCAAAGGGATATAGCGGTGAGCTAGACAGGCACGGAAAACCTTGACAAGGTATTCCGCTAGCGAGTCTCCGCTCCATCTGAGCAGAGCCGGAAAGATACCATTCAACCCTGCTGCCTTGAAAGGCAAGAAGGTGTTGATTGCCTATATTTATTTAACCTTTTTCTACTACTTCTGAAGCCACCTTTCAGTCTAGGTGGCTCGTGGCCCTTTCTTTATGCGGATCCCAACTCTGTTGGGTTGCAATCCGGCAGCCTGGGAAGTGGGTGGTGAGAAGTAATACGTTAGTTTCGGTATCGTTAATTGTGTAGGTGTTGTCTGGTTTTTAGAGGCATCCTATTGAAAGATCTGTCCCGGCAGCGAGGCAAGATTTGACCCTCATTGCCTGGTTGCTATTCTCTATGTTACTACAAAAACGCCTCCAACCATTCTTTTCTCTGAGGTGTATTAGTTTTTATATGTTCTACGGGTATAACGGTGCCAGTAGCCTGGCGACCGTCTGTTCATCGCTCTGTGTCGGTGTGTTTCTAGTTCTGGACCCCAAGAGGACTGCCTTGCTCCACCTGTCTTGGTACAATGAGTGGACAAGACTGTTCATAGCTATTTAAGAGGACTGATGTGAGTTTACGTGTTCATTTAAGTTGGTAATAGGGATTTCCGCTGGTGATACTTAAAAATCAAACTAATTAGTAGTATTTGAATTTCATTTTAATACACACAACCACGTTCAAACCTGCTGACCTTCATAAATGATTCTAAGTATATTTTTGCATGTTAAAATTATGTTTTTTTTATACTATAAAAATGTAAGCCTGATTAAAAAAAATCCTACTTTACATTCACGCAGATGAATCCGCTATAAAAGCTGTAGTCCCCCCCGCCACGAGAAGCTATAAATTTTGGTAAACACACATTAAACTGTTTCAAATGTTTGTTGCATGAGTCAGACGCGTTGCAGTACTACAAAATTTTATACGACAGCGCTTTATATCGATAACATTTAACTCGATCAAGCTAAATTTCTCGTTAGTTTTGTATTACACGTATGTTACTTTAAGTTGATTGAATTTGGGATTATTTGTTGGCGCTGTGTAACTTAGTAGAAGTTGTTTGTTTACAAAAATTATAGCTTCTTGTGACAAGGACTTATACGAACACTATTAACACATGTTATTTCAATTATTTTTAATCTTCCGCATTTTGATCTCCATATCAATACTGCCTCGGAGTATATGCTTGGCCACGCGATCCGCAATAAGTGACACATTGCAGTAGATACGACCTTTTGTGAACGGGAACCCTTTCGGTACATAAGGAATCGTCATGTTTCTCAAGTCATATATACCCTAAAAAATCAAATTATCAACTTTATCTATAGCTCATTATTGTGTAAGTAGATTAACGTATTATAGTAGGCGCCAGCTAAGTGTGCAATAACGGTCCTTGACTAACATACATTTATTGACTTTCTTTATACAAAAAACAGAAATATAGACATAAAAATCTTCTGATTCGACTTCTATCGTGATCCTTTACGTTTTCTAGAAATTAAAATCGGTTCATAATGTATTGTTTGGGTATCTACGAAGGGATATTAAGGAAAGTCAAAATACTTTATTGCAAATTTATCTGGCGCCTACTATAGCAACTTATTGCCATTGAAAATATAACTAATATTGAAGTCATAAGTCATGTTTTCAATAAAGGCTGAGTATCAGCACTTTTGAACGCCAACGTTTACAGTCAGACAGTCCCCCAAAAACGCCCCGCACGTCACAACTTCCTAGACGAGCGGCGCGGGACTGAAAAGAAGTGGCGCACTAAACTCCCCAGCAACATTTCTGTCTGTTGTGTTAGAAGAACTAGCATTTATGCAATAGTATTCAAAGTTTTATCAAAAATAAATAATATAATTCATTTCAGTCAGTGACAATACTCGTTGAGCATGTAACCACTACCATACACCGAAAATAGCACGTTTCTTGTATGGGAGCCCCCTTGATTCTTTAATTTAAAATATCTCTTCATAAAATCTTACTTCACTCTCTGTGAAAATTTCAACTATCTACGTATTACGGTTCTTGAAATACAGCCCGTTGACAGATAAACGTACGGACAGCGGAGGCTTGGTAATAGGATTCCGTTGGTTACCCTTTTGGTATGGAACCCTAAAATGGGGTAAGAGTATTTTGACCAGGTGTGGGCTACAGGTTAATCGCATAGATATATAAAGACAACTTACAATAAGGTAAAAACAGTAGACAAAACAATAAAGACGGCTTCGTTAATTATGAATAATGATACAAATATGAACAAAAAACATAACACTGATTACGGATTGGAGATTTCTCATGGGCTTATTAGCGATAGCAAACAAGTTGCTCAAGAATTTGTAAATTTCTTTACAAGTTTCTATTAAAAGTACTGAAACCTTAAATTCCTCGCCTTCGCTTGCTTTTGATTTATTACAGGCGAACGTTTCAGCCTGTTCAACTGAATTTAATTTTAAACCCCATAGTAGTAATTATAGCTTTTAAACAAATCAAAATTAAGTTGACCGAAGATCTATGGGGATTGTCTATCAAAGCTTGTACCTCAATTATCGAGACTAGCGCCGTACTTAGCTTTAATATTTAATTTGTGTGTGGATCAAGGAGTCTTTCCGGACCTAATGAAATTCAGTAAGGTGATACCACTTTTTAAATCTAGGGATAGCAAAGACACAAATAATTATAGACCAGTATCTGTGTTGCCAGTGTTTATTTAAGTATTTGAAAAAGTAATGCTAAATTAAATACTTAATCATTTCGACGCGAATGGCATCTTGCATGATAAGCAGTGTGGTTCACCAAAGGACGTTTTACAACTGACGCCGCTGTTACCTTACGAAAGCACATCTTTAATGGGTGGGAGGAAGCACAGGATGCCTGCATGTGTGTCTTTTGTGATCTCTCGGAGGCGTTTGGTTGCGTTGATCACGATACATTGCTCCTGAAGGTCGAGCATTATGGACTAGGCAAAATAGCGTTAAACTTATTCAAATGTTATTTGAATGATAGACAGCAAGCAGTTCAAATACACGGATACATTTGTCAGGATTTAACGTGAAAATGGGCATCTCCCAAGGCTCGATTTTGGGTCCTTTCTTATTTTTGGTATACAGGGTTATTTGTAAAACACCAGCAACCTCTTAGGCAGTGAAAGTACGTATGATTATAAACAACCTTTTCTTTGAGACCAACCCTGAAAACTCGAATAAAAAAAAATTAGCTGTTTCATATATTTTCATTAGCTAAATATTGCATTTTGTATGAAACAGCTGAAATTTTTTTCGAGTTTGCGGGGTTGTTCTCAAAGTAAAAATTGTTGATAATCATGTGTACTTTCACTGCCTAAGAGGTTGCTGGTGTTTTACAAATAACCCTGTATATCAATGATTTACCCTATTTATTGCAACAAAAACTTGATATGGTGTTGTTTGACGACGATACCTCTGTTGTACAAGTTTATGCACCAACATCTGCACAAAGCGATGAAGACGTAGAAGATTTCTATGATCTCGTCAAATGAGCATGTGACGAAAACTAGAGCACCTGGAACATGGTCTTGGACGTCGGGACTTTAACGCAAAGGTAGGAACAAGTCAAGAACTGGATAGCGACGATACTTCATGCCAATTTGCTTTAGGGGACCGCAACGAACGAGGTGTTCGTCTAACAGAGTTTGCCTTTGGACAGAATATGTACATAGCCAACAGCCTATTTTCAAAGAAACCACAGCGGCGATGGACATGGATCGCACCTAATGGCACCACGCAAAACGAAATCGACTACGTGTTATCATCAGACAAACATATAATAAAAGATATTAGCGTTATTAACAGGATTAGGTATAGTTCCGATCATAGACCAATTTGAGCAAAAGTTCTACTTAATTTCAAAATCCACCGAGCTAAATTTTTCATAAAGCAAAACAAAAAGCTTTCCAAAGAAACTTTTATAAATAACCTAGAATTTTTAATCTTGAACTTTCAAATTATTTGAAGGAACTTAAAGTAGATGAAACAGATGCAGTAGAACAATATAATGCAATAGTAACTGGAATAATCAAAAGTAGTAAAAATATAAAGAAAACAAACAAAGAAAAACAAATTAACAGCTCATAGTGTGAACTTGATTGAAAAGCGAACAAATGGGGACAACAGAATACAGAAAAACAGACAGAGAAGTTAAAAAAGTACCAGAAAAGATTTGAGGAACATTAATACACATTTAGTAAAAACAGCTCTTGAAAAACACACATCATTAAGGGTTCTGAAAAATGGAGTTACAAAAGGCACAGCATGGATCAACAGCCTTAGAGGCAGTGATGGAATCAAACACTACAGCAGAGATAAAATCATGGAAATAGCGACCAAATTCTATAAATCATTATATTCAGATTACTTACCACCCCATTATCCACACGGAATACAGTCTTCCAGATTCCATACCTTTAATAAACGATTACAAAGTGCACAGAGCTCTACAACTATGCGATACAACAAAAGTCCTGGAGAGGAAGGAATCACGACAGAAGCACTTAAAATTGGTTCCACCTCATTATTGCCACACCTCACAAACCTATTTAACACAATTTTAACGTCAGGAAAAGTACCTATCTCAATGTGCCATTCAAACATAGTTCTTCTACATAAAAAAGGTGATAAAAGAGATATCGCCAATAAGTTTGACATATCATATATATCAGGCTTACATCAAAGTAATACACAATCGCATAGATGGGAATTTGGATAAACACCAACCACCAGAACAAGCCGGATTTCGCCCCAGTTTCTCAACAACCGACCACCTTCATACTCTCAATCAAATTCTACAGAAATACACCGAATTTAATAAACCGCTATGACTGGCCTTTGTAAATTATACAAAGGCCTTTGTCAGTATTAAACACATAGAAATATTCATATCCTTGTAAAACCAAGAACTTGAAAATCAATACATTCTGCTGTTTAAAAAACATTTATCAAAATAGCACGGCAAACATAAAACTGAGTACTGCTGGACCTGCCTTTAAAATTCAAAAGGGTGTGAAGCAGGGCGATCCGCTCTCTCCCAAATTATTTACCAGCACACTTGAGGAGATATTTAAGACACTGGCAGCCTCATGGAAGACCAAAGGCATTGACATCGGCAAAAGGAGGCTGAGAAACCTTCGATTTGCCGACGACATTGTCCTTTTCGCCCCGACAGCTCTTGAACTCCAGACCATGCTCCAAGAGTTGAGCACGGCAAGCTTCAGAGTCGGACTTGCGATGAATCGGTCTAAAACGCAGCTAATGACCAACAGCACGAAGCGTAGGTAGGGTAGCGTAGTAGATGGGCAAGAAATACATTATGTCGATGAGTACGTCTACTTGGGCCAGTTAGTTTCTTTCGAAAACAGGCAAGAAAAAAATCGATCGCAGCTTCGAAAACGCCTGGAAAAGCTACCGGTCCATGAAGACGTTAGTGAAGGGTGATTCGCCTATCGCCATGAAGCGAAAACTCATCGACATGTGCTGCTCATCTTAACCTACGGTGCTCAGACCTGTTCACTCACCGAGCCGCAAAAGTTCCGCCTTGGAGTTTGCCAATGAGCGATGGAACGCAGCATCCTGGGCGTTAAAAGACAGGACACAATCCGAAACACCACGCTACGTTCCAAAACGGAAATAATGGACGTGGGTAAGAAGGCTGCCAGGCTCACGTGGGATTGGGCGGGTCACGTAAGCCGCATGCAAAGTGACCGTTGGGCAAGAATCGCCACACAATTGGTGCCCGAAGACGGACGGCGCCGCCGAGGCCAGCCCAGAAGAGGTTGCGAGACGAGCTGGACGCGTACCGTGAGGGCTGGTACGAGGTGGCGCGGGAAAAGAATACTTGGAAGTGACAGACATAATTATGGTACTAGGAATAGGGACCAATTAGTTCAACCAGGTTTCAGACTGGCTAAAATAGCCTCATCTTTCAACTTACTCGTAGTGAGATACAATTTAAATCTTGTATTAAACGCGCACTATGCAGGCAAGCTTATTATAAATTAGGGGATTATATTGAAAGAAGACTATATGACCCGCGCAACTTCGTTTGCTCCGCTCCTATTGGTCTTAGCGTGATGATATATAGCCTATAGCCTTCCTCGATAAATGGGCTATCTAACACTGAAAGAATTTTTCAAATGGGACCAGTAGTTCCTGAGATTAGCGCGTTTAAGCAAACAAACAAACTCTTCAGCTTTATATATTAGTATAGATAATAATGGTTGGCTGAATGCTGGTCCTGCTCCACAGCCACTAGGGCGCACAAACAAATCTGTTAGCATTTGGAAACATTGTTGGACCGGCTGAAGATTGTAGGGACCAATTAGTTCAATCAAGTTTCAGATTGGCTAAAGTAGCCTCATCTTTCATGGGGTACTGTTTAAAATGTTATAATAAGATACCTCCCCCTAATACAACTTAATGAGACAAAATTTAAATCTTGTATTAAACGCACACTATGCAGGTAAGCTTATTATAAATTGGGGGACTATATTGAAGATAAAAATGCTTGGCTGAATGCTGGTCTTGCTCCACAGCCACTAGGGCGCACAAACTAATCTTTTAGCATCTGGAAACATTGTGGGACCGGCCGAAGATTGTAAGAAAGCAATATTTGCATTGTATAGACTCAATTAATTTAGCATTGTATAATTCCATCCATTACCGGCACATGTGTGAGTACTGTGTACCTTAAACTTAAACTTTAGTTTAAGTTTAGAAGCTGGTATCTAACTAGTATCTATATAGCTATCAGTTTTAGGTTTGTTTTCAACTTGAATGTACCCTGGCGGTTGTGAGTGTCATGCTCACTCAAAAGTCTAGCTGATGGCGTTTGCGATCATTTGGTTCTCTTCAAAATGGGTGAGCCGAATGGCGCGCATGCGTCATGTTAGTGAACGGGCGCCGTCAGTTGGGACTGGTCATTTCTCAGCTGCCATGGTTTATTTTAATTATTTCTTTGAATTGTTCCTTTTTTACCGGACATTTTTATCCTGCTCGTCTTTTACATCGTTCTCACATGTATGTATAATTTCGACGTGATGTCAACAAAACTTTGTAACAATTTATTATTTTTAAAAGAGGAGGGTCTTACGCGTTCTTCTCTATAGAGATCTACGCTTCGGAACGTGCAAATAGCTTAATTTTTTTTACTGACAATTCAAAAGTGCCTGTGAATGTTTTAATTGAATTAAATGCTTTTGAGTTTGAGTTAGAAAAAAAGATTTCAGTTACCGGAGGAAAAGGACATGGTCCTTCCACTGCGGCCCGTAACGACCGACCGAAAATTGTGTCAGACTGCAACATGTCACATAATACGAAATGCATCTCGACGAAACTGGGCTGGTATCTGTTCGTTAGAAACTGGTAGAAAAAGAAGTCCAGCTGTAACAAAAATTACATTATTGATAAATAATTTATAAAATAGCTTGTAAAATAATTATTGGTTTTTTGATGGTACTCTGTTCATTGCCTTGTAAAAATATCATCACACAAACATTGTCATTTACATTGTAACCTGCAAAACAATTAAATAGCCTTCTTGGTTTTCAAAGAAGCCATATCACCTAGTCCTAGTGGTAGTCTATGACAAATTACCATAAGAAGTCCCATTTTTTTTTGAAGTGATATCGTTCAATTGTTTTTGTAAGACGTAATCACGTAAAATTTTCTTCCTTTAACCGACTTCATAGACATTCTTGTTTTTTTTTATATTGTCTAGGAATGCTTCTTTGAAGAGCATTGAGCAGGCTACTTGCATGGAGAAAGTTATTTATTTACATGGGCAGAAGCAGTTTTCAAAATACGTATGTGACTACACCCGTACTGTAAGGTACATCCTGTCCTAAACAGTTTTATCTCTGTGTTCAGCTAAGCATAGAAGATTTCGTGGTATAACAACCGCACAAGTCGATCATCAAAGTTAAGCAAGGCTTTCCTTGGTTATCGGGATGACACAGCGCAGTACACACTGGCAGTGTGCCGTATTGGAGGAGCAGCGCCATGCCCTCGTATCCAAAGTGGGACCCGACCTGCCGTTGCCGGCCGTCACTCGTTTGATGGTCGGCAGCGCCGAGTCGTGGGATGCGGTGATCACCTTCTGTGAAGTTGTAATTTCGCAGAAGGGGGCTGCGGAGAGGGAGGCCGTAGCCACTCTCCCGTGCTACATCAGGTGAACCGGGTGTCGGCGAAGGGCGGACAACGCCCTCTTCCAGCCCTCATAGAAAGGTCCGAAGAGACGGTGAACTCGAGGTCGTCCGCCGCCCCCCATCCAGCAGGACCCAAGGCGGCGGAGCGTAGTTTTCCGGACGCGCCCCTATTGGACGTCGCGGGGAGAGACAGAGAGACACCTCACTCCTCCTGCGGGCCTAAGGTGGCCCGCATAGGCTGGCCGGCACTAGCCGGGGATCGTGGAAGGCGCACTATTTCTCACGATCCCCGGTCCAAGTGTGAGAAGGAACACCGGGGTGGTTTTTATTCATGAAGATTTTCAACCCCGGCGAAAAAAATCCGTTGGTCCCGGGAAACTTTCAAAAATCTTTGACAGCCTTTACGGGTAGCCAGAATCCAGATTGTAGCGTCAAAAGAAAAACCGTACGCAACCCCATCAATCCAACAAACAGCGAACAACTACTACGAAATCCTGCATTGCAGTATCAGAGTTCACCGTGAGATTTGAACATATACAACGATCAGAAAATCAATTATCGGGCGGTTCCTCATCATACTCAACTATCCGGTCGGAGGATCCTCCCTTTTCAATGGAGGTTTGCGGGGCTTTACTCTCTGTTTCGTATACCTCTGCGAGATAATCTGAAACCAGTCTTGCCGAGGGTTCCTCGGTGACTGGGTTGTAAAGTTCAGACAGGCAGTCGCTCTGAGTAAAATGCTGGCACTCAGCTGCATAGATTTGGAAGCCGACCCAAAATAGTTGGGTAAAGGCTATGCGGATTGATACTGTTAGCTTTAATAATTTATTCAATAAAAAAACGTTGGCAAAAAGTGTACATTTAGCCAACAGTAATAACTTTTCCATACAATTATAGTGCCTAAAAATAAACTAAAACTAAGACTACTATACTATTTTAGTCAGGATTTTTTTATTTGAAGTGTATATATTTTGTTTTAATGTAAAATTATACTTGACATATTGATGTTTGACGTATTTCAAAGCATGAAATATGTTTTAAACTTAGATATTATTAATATAGGTGCAAGTAATGGTTGTTCGGAATTGCAATGTTAGGAAGTACCCAGCCCGATCTAGGTTAATTTAAACCTGTGTTTCAGGCCATCACTTTACGATCCAACTACTTTGGTCCGGTACAAATTAAAGTTAACCAGTGAGGCTTCGCAAAATTAAAATGACCTACGTGTACCTTTACATCATTGCCGGCAGTGAATAGCGTATGAGCGTACAACGAAACGAAATGCCTCGGATCCTGTCGACTCAGCCGGCTACTTGTCAAAGTGAAGTTCTTGAAGGCTTTCGTGTCGTACCAGTCCACCGTTGGACGCTCAGTATTAATGTACAATACCTATGAAGGAAATAAATAATACAGACATATTTCAGTGTACTAAAATCCAGCCAAGTGAGATTCGGACTCTCACACGAAAGGTTCCGTACCATCAACCGAAAAAAAACGGCCAAGTGTGAGTTGGACTCTCACACGAAGGGTTCCGTACCATAAAACACGTTTCTTGTCCTTAAATTTTCAATTTCATTTTTATTATTTGCTGTTATAAGAACAATAAAAATACGCACTCTGTGAAAATTTCAACTGTCTACGGACGGATGAACGGACAAAACTCGGAGGCTTAGCAATAGGGTTTCGTTGGTTACCCTTTGGGTGCGTAACCTTAAAAACGAACCCTCGAAGATTCTTGTTTAAATTATTGCACTAGCGCAAGACTTCGTTCAACGCGTGTCAAGGGCCATAGGGTCCAAGTGCTCCTCGAGTTTTTCGTGGCACTAGCAAGCAGTTAGTTGACTCTTCACATCACCAGAGATCAGGCCTTTTCTCCGGCCAAAGAATCAGCATTGCTATTCGACGCGGAAATGTTGCTAGATAGGGTAGATATGCCAATCACGTTGGGTTCCCTTAAACCCTACAGACTGGAAAAGGAGGTTCGTAAAAAAGCTCAGCTTTTCAATTAAAGCGATGCGTTACGAACTCAAATTGTTGTTAAAATAATATTTTGAGGTAGCTGTTTTGCTTTGAAAGCCGTAGATATTTTTGTTTAGGATTGGGATTCTTTTTTTACAAAAAAGGAAGTTTTTTCATTTACAGTTAAATACCACCCATAGATTAATCCTTACCTGTGACTTAAAAACGTTCGAATGTTTCAACAGTTCATCTGTAAATCAGTTTATGTCAAGAGAAAAATATTTAAATAAACAAATACTCACACTCTCAGTACGGCACTTTATATTTTGGTAGTGCCAGCAAATAAACAAACAAAATAAAATATATTTTAAATTCATGACTATTTTTTTAGCAAAGTCTTACTTGCTTCCCGAATATCAAACAATGTTTTAAAGCATACTAGATAATGCTATACTGTTTCTAATCTGAACTGATTTTGTACGTGGCCTAGGAAGGAAATCATTAAGTAAAGTGTTACCCATTACCAAAACCCTAATATCTTTATACTGATTACCAGCTGGTCAAAAGCACATAAAGTTATGTTATTAATTTTAATGGCTAGAAATATTACTTCTCTAATTTCTTATTTCCTGCCAATTAGACGCTAAATTGTGCACGTGCTTACGTACGATAGATGTTTATGTACTTAAAAATGATAATATAAGTAATTTTGGACATAATTTTGTGGGTATTTCTAAAAGTTAGTTTGGCGCCGAGATTTTATTTCACCGTCAAGAGTGGGCCGCTCTTGACTGTGAAACAAAATCTCATCGGTTTCACTCGATAGAATGATGAGGCATGTTGGAACGGGTACTTTTCCAGTGCTCCCCACTTAACATTGTTGTTTTCAGGAGTTGCAGTTAGTTTATTTTAATATTTAGACGCCTGAAATCTATGAATATAATCATTAATATAATATAATATAATCTGTTCTTAATTTCTTAAATCCAGCCGATTATACGCTAAATGGTGCATGTACTTAAATTAAAGATGTACATGTGCTTCTAAATTATAATACAGTTACGTTATGTTTTGTAGATATTTAAAACACTGGTTTTCATCTGAATCCAGTTTGACTGGAAGCCGACCCCAATATAGTTGGGAAAAGGCTAGACAGATGATGATGATGTTTTGTAGATATTTCTAGAAATGATTTAAGTGATGAGATTGAATTTGAGCGGCCCGTTCTTGTCTGTGAAATCTCATCATTCTATTGGTTTCACCCGATATAATAATAATGTTGGAACAAAGGGGTTTCCTTCCGTTAATCTCCAGTTTTGGTGTAGCTTTTAGGAGTTGCCTTCTTCTTTAAGATTCTGATCGCACTTCAAACTAAATTGGTTGTGGTGTGTTATGTAAAAATTAAAGTGGGACAGAGTTGGCCCCTGGAAATGGATGATACATCTGCCTAAAAAACAAACGACTTAATTGATAATTTCGCCCATCGAATTAAGTCATGAAGAGCTTAAAGGCTATAATGGACCATGATTACAATTATGTCAGCATAACCTAATTGCTAATCCGTATTATTATTTAGGTCAGCCGACAACCCGGCCAAAGTCGGCTGACCCGTTTACTGAGAACCCTCACTGTTTTGTGGAGATCAGGTAGGATACCTGGGTAATACGATACCCCTTGGCAAGACTGGTGTCAGATTTTTTATTTTCTTACTATCCGTTACGGCTGTCTCTATGTGTGTGTGTGAAGATGTTCAAATTACATTCGTGTCCAACAGGTTAACGTGCTTTCCAAGCCAAGGAAGAATATTTTTTTTAGAATAAGATTTTTGTTTTAACCGACAAATTAAGGAAAACCAACAATTACTTACGATACCTGGTTAACAATATTGTAATATCTTTTTAGGGTTCCAAACAATAAAAGGAACCCTTATATGATGACTCGGGTGTCTGTCTGTCTGTCCGTCTGTTACAGCCAGTTTTCTCCAGATCCACTGGACCTATTCTGTTGAAATTTGGTACACATATGGTTGTCTGTACCCCAAACACGAACACGTTACGTAAACTATTAAATTTTTAGTATGGGGGTTACTTTTGGAGCTCAAACTAGAAAATTAAAAACCAACAATATCATTTTTTGAACAATATCGTGTGACATATTTTATTCATAATTTTAAAATAAATGGTTTTGAAGTTATTCAAGAAATGAGAAAAAAAATGACCATTCCCCCCCTTATCTCCAAAAGTACTGGGCCTAAAATTTTGAAAAAAAATGGAGATAATAGATCTTTACCTATAGATTACAGGAAAATTTATAAGAAGTTTACGGTGTTAAAATAAAAGGTTAAAGAAAAAAAATTCGTTCCCTTTGCACGCGAGTCCGACTCGCACTTGGCCAGTTTTTTTGAAGTGCTGTACCGCAATACCAACAAAGCTCTGGTTGCCTTGAAATTGTAGCATTTCTTCTTTAAAAGTCTACTAATTGATATTTCCCCGTGGAATGCCCCGTTCAGTAGAATTAAGCTTAAATCTCAAAATCGTCAAAAAATTAAGAGGTTATCTCTGTGGTGGGCGGTGACCTCTCGCTGCCAGCCGTAGTCCGTGCTATAGTCGACAGCGAGGAGTCCTGGGAAGCTGCGTAAAGGGATAGGGAGATCTCGACCTCTCTTTGACGTCGCGGGGCAAATCAAACACCTCACTAACCCTACTGGGCCACCTCGGGTCAGCGGGGGAGTGAGGTGTTTGACTGACCGCAGAGGCGAGCCGGTGCTAGCCGGGAATTACGGAAGTCGCATAATTTCCCGCGATACCCGGCGTAGGTGAGAGATGGAACACCGGGGGTAGGTTTTAATCAGCAAGTGTCTGACAGATCCCTCCGCCCACTCCCGGGCGGAGGGAATCCATGAGGATTTCCTTCCATAAAAAAGGTCTGTCGAAGTTGAAAAATTGAGTTAAGACTACTGGTTAACAAAATCCCAAAAAATCAGGACAAACCAATGTATTGCATTTAATCTGTTTACGGTGACTGGTCTATTTATTTATTTAATACTAGTGGACGTCACGCGGTTTCAGCCGCGCAGTTCCCGTTCCCGTGGGAGTACGGGGATAATATATAGCCTATGTTACTTCCTGATAATGTAGCTATCCAATGCTAAAAGAATTTTTCAAATCGGTCCAGTAGTTTCGGAGCCTATTCAATTCAAACAAACAAACAAACAAATCTTTCCTCTTTATAATATTAGTGTAGATGTAGACTAGCTTCTGTCAGCGGCTTCGCTCGTGTGGTCCCTAGGGAACATACTCCCGGGGTAAAAATTAGCCTATGTCCTCCTCTAGACTATCTGTGTACCAAATTTCATTTAAAGCGGTTCGGTGGTTTTGTCGTGAAAGCGCGACAGACAGACAAACAGACAGACCGACAGACAGAGTTATTTAGTCAGAGATATATATAAAATATCTAATAATATATATCATACTAGCTGACCCGGCAAACGTTGTTTTGCCATATAAATACACGACGACACATACAATACGATCGCTAAGATAAATTATCCGAACAGTCAACTTCTAGCATTGCTGGACCCCCTTAGAATGCAAGGCATTGGCTGTACCACCTCTTCTATTCAAAACGCCGACCAGCCCTAGTAATTTTTCGTAATAAGAAACGTTTTAATGATAACGCTTTTCTATTCATATATATCACGATGTTGAAGAAAGTTTCTAGGGTTGTTAACACGCGATAGTGCTACATAAAGTTGAAATCGGAAACCCTATCCAGAAGAAAATACTACCCCCGCAACGGAGACAGTAGAGTTGAGATTCCGTTATCCGCACTTAGATTACCATTCACTCGGTTGTGCTCGCTGGCTAACCTAGCCAGGACGGCTAGGTTAGCCAGCGTAGCTAAGCACTAAGGTTTCGCGGAGTGACTACATCGTTCCGAGGATTTTTTCACGTCGGGTAGCAAAAGCCTCATTTCCAGAATGAAGTCGGCGACTGATTTCTCGGTGTAGTGGCGATCTCTGCATATTGGGCTGTCTACTGCGCCTATCATCAGTATCCTCATTGCAGTCCACTGCTGAAAGCAAGCCCCCCAAAGAGCGCCAGCCCTCCCGGTCTTGTGCAGTCCACATCCATCCGCTGCCAGCCACCTTCTTTGAATCATTTTTATTGTAATTCATATTCATAATCATGCAATTATGTATTTTACCTGAAGGTGCAAATAAACAATTTTTTTTTCTTTGAATCATCGATCCATCGTGCCGCAGCGCCTTATATGTTGAAAAGATATTTTTTAGGGGGCAATGATAGGTTAAAGTGTTGGGCAGACTGCAGCTGTGTATTTTGCGTTATGTTTGTTGTTATTATATGTGCTGTGTAATTTGTTATGAATAAAATAATATTAAGTACCAAAATAGGGTAATTTTGTTACTAACAAATGAGTCATAGTTGATGATGAGGTCATTGAGTGACCCGTAATTATACCTATTATTATTAGGAGGGTATTTCTACTTAGGTTGAGAAGTTTTTTTAGTTAGTCGCGTGTATTGGCTTGACATTGCCAGTTTTGACTGCCTGTAATTTGTAAACCGTGACCACTTGATCTCTGGCAAATTCATGTACGAATCTGTGAAAAAGGTAAGAAGAAAAGTGAGTACTGGTCCAGCAGTACCGTCTCGGAAACTCTCTTCGCGAGTTCGTCTCTGGCGTCATTGCCTGGAGATCTACAGTTCCCCACGACCCACTGGAGGGTAAGTCCCGCAACGGATAATTTCTGGCCCTGAGCTGGTCATGACGTATCATGGGCTCATTGGGAATTGAACAGTTTTTAGCCATGCCGGAGCAATCAGCCGGAATCTTATTTCAGCTACTATAACAGTTTGTTGGATATGTGTGACTTTCAATCGAGTGCATTTGCAAAGATTTTTAGAAATTAAATATGTAAATAGAAATTATAGAACTTATTCGGATGGCATTTATCATTTTTGGTTGGTAGGTTGTCTCTGTCTCCTTGACACGCGAACTAACTATCCGTGATTTTATTCCGATTTTACCGGTAAAATGTCGAAATTCAACGTCGAAACCGCTTTTAATGATCTATTGAAGAAAGTTGCAGCGTTGACAGCAAAAATTGCGACTCAAACAGCTGTGATTGAGTCGCAAAACAAGATAATTGAAGATCATCAGCGTAAGATCGATAATTACTTCGTCACTATTACTGAACAAATGAGGGTACTAGCAGATTTGTGCACTAAAATTGAGAAACTCGATGTTCAAGTTTCAATGGAATCTTCGAAGAGCGAGATGGATAAACCGATCATGGTAGCAGATGCACAGCGGGCAAGTGAGACAAACGTTGCGAGTAAAGCCAAGGAACCGCAAAAGAGGGAGACGGAACGTGCACGCCGAGCCAGCGAGCGCGAGCGGGCTAAGACTAAGGCTGCGCCCTTAACGCATAAGACGAGCGAGCGTTTATCCGAAGCCGCGAAGCTATCCTTAGAAGAAAATGTTTCATCTGAAGAATGGAAAATTGTTAATTATAACAAAAAGCGAACTAACAAAAATAGTAATGTTGTACGAAAAGGAGGGAATTCGCAAATTTCCACGCTTCAAGCAATTCGGAAGAAGAAGTTCTTGCATGTCTGGTCGTTGCATCCAGACACTTCTGAACAGGCAATAAGCGATCACGTTATGGAAATTTGTGGATCAAATGATGTTAAAATTGAGAAAATAGTCCCGAAAACTCCTAGGGACTATGCGTCGTTTATGGTTGGAGTAACTGAATCTCTTTTTGATAAAATAAACAATGTTGATAGTTGGCCAGTAAATGCGCAGTTTAACCAATGGGTGTGGTTTCGAAACCCCCGCAAGCCATCAAAAGCCAGTCAAAGCCAGAAATGAGTACATCCAAGTGTACTATCAGAACGTAAGAGGTTTGCGGACGAAAACAAAAACGTTCCTTAATAATGTATTGGCATCGACTTATGACCTTTTTGCAATTACGGAATCAGGTCTCAATAATGGAATATATGACGGAGAACTAATTCCAATGGACTACAACGTGTTACGATGTGATCGAGCGGACGGGCGAAAACAAGGAGGAGTATTTTTAGCGGCTTCCCCGCGTTTTGGCTTAAATCGCGTTTCCATTGACAACGTGGAACATGCCTTATTTGAGATCGTGTGTGCGACAGTACATCGACGAAACCATTTTTTGTTCCTTTGTTGTGTTGTTTACATTCCGCCAAAATGTATCGCTAATGAATATATGCAATTATTTCATATATTAGAGAATGTGTGTGTTAGATATGATAAAGTTTTAGTGTTGGGTGATTTCAATATGCCTTCTGCAACTGTGGAAATTCAAAATTACTTGGATTACTTTACTGCTTACTGTGGATTTCGGCAGGTAAATGATTTGGTTAATATTAATAATCGTATTTTAGATTTGGTGCTGTCAACGTTTGAGATGAGTGACATAGGGGTACAACTCTCTGAGGAACCGTTGGTTAATATTGATGCTCAACACCCGCCGTTGGTCATTAGCGCCAAGCTTTCTGATCGGGAACTAGAGGGTAGCCGGGGACTTTCTAGGAATGACGGGGATAGTGTGTCAGTATTTAATAAAAATAGATGGAATTTTAATAAAGCAGATTTTCTGAGATTGTATCATTCTTTTATGCTATTAGATTGGGCATTGTTGTTTAAAATTCAGAGCTCAGAGGCGGCTTTAAATTATTTTTATAAAATAGTAAACGAAGTCGTGGACAAGTGTGTTCCTAAGAAGAAACTTAAGGTGGTTAAGCAAGGATCTAGGTTTAACTATCCAAAGTGGTACACGTCAGATTTAATAAGTGATATCAAACGTAAGTGGCGTTATCATAAATTATTTAAAACAACTGGCTCCCAGAGCGATTATGATGTGTTTTCTCGCTATCGAGCACGAGTCAAAGTTAAAATCGCTTCAGCCTATGAAGCATACCAAAACAGACTTCAGGAAAACCTTAAAGCTGATCCAAGGTCGTTCTGGAGCATGATAAGGACTAAAAAAGCTAGTCGCAATAAACCGAAAGTCACGAAGGACGGCTTATTGTTAAAGGATGAGGAGTGTGCGGAATGTTTCGCCTCATATTTTCACTCGGTATACAGCCCGCAGCGGCCGGCGCTAGACCCCCGGGCAGCGGAGTGCGCAGGCGGCGCGCCGCCTGCGCACTCGGGGCGGCGGGGGCGGCGCGCGTGCATGTCGACGGCGTAAGTGCGCGAGACTTGCGCGGCGCGTTCCTGCGCCTCAAGCCCAAACGCTCAGTAGGCCCGGACGGCATACCACCTTACATTGTCAAAGATTGTCGTATGGTTTTTGAGGAGCCTTTGTTGCATATCTTCAACTTGTGTTTGCGGGAGGGTCACTACCCGGACGAGTGGAAGATTACGCGAGTTATCCCGGTTCCCAAGGTAGGTGCGGGCTCTGACGTGAGTGGATACCGACCGGTGGCGGTGCTGTCGGCTTTCGCCAAGGTATTTGAGTCAGTATTGCATAGGAGTATTTATACACAAGTGAGCTCTCGATTAACGGATGCACAACACGGTTTTCGGCCGGGTCGCAGTACGGGGGGCAACTTGCTGTCTTTTGTTGGCTACTTGTCGCCCGCTATTGACGCCGGAGGGCAGGTGGATGTGGCATATTTTGACTTCCGGAAAGCTTTCGATACTGTGGATAACGATGTACTTTTATGCAAGCTCGCTGCTGTGGGGTTCACGCCGCACTTGCTTAAATTCTTTGCTAGTTACCTTGGCGGACGCCGTCAGTACGTCGAGTATGCAGGACATGACTCCAACCCTTACTACACGTTCTCGGGGGTGAGTCAAGGGAGTAATATCGGGCCATTGGAATTTATATTGGTAGTCAACGATCTGCCAACAGTAGTCAAAGAGGCGAAGTGTCTGCTGTTTGCTGATGACTTAAAGTTATTTTTAGCTGTTAAGGATGAGTCAGATTGTAATCGGCTTCAGTCAGACATTAATAATGTAGTCCAATGGAGCAAATGTAATAAACTTAATTTTAATGTTAAGAAGTGCTGTGTGATGAGTTACAGCCGTGCACGGGCACCATTACAGCATCAGTACTTAATGGACACGGAGGTAATGCCGCGCGTCGCACAGGTGCGGGACCTGGGCGTGCAGATGGTGCCAGAGTTGACGTTCCGCAAACATATAGTTGAGGTGTGCGGCAGGGCTTTCAGAAATCTCGGATTCATCTTGAGACAATGTAAGGATTTTAGCGATACGGCGGCTGTGAAAGTTTTGTATAATGCACTGGTACGGAGTCATCTGGAAACCAGTGCCATTATTTGGAATCCTCATGAAGGAAAGTACAGCCTCATGTTGGAAAAAATCCAAAACAAGTTTGCGAGGTTTCTGTACTTGAAGGAATATGGGGTTTATCCTTTTTATCCTCTCATGTACCCGAGTCTGTTCGTCCTGGGCATGATCGGATATACCAGACTGGCAGTTAGAAGAGACGTGGCGCTAGTCAAGTATGTGGCTAGCGTACTGCTAGGTTTGCTGCACCACCCAGAGGTGCTGGAGGCGCTGCGGCTGCGCGCGCCAGACGGGTACGTGGGCGCGCGCCGTCGCCCCGCACTGTTAGAAGTACCGTTGGCAAGGACTAATTTGCTTAAGTTTACCCCTATGACACGAGCCATACGTTTGATAAATAGTATAACGTTATCGGAAGACATATTTTGCCAAAACCTGCCGAGATTTGTTCAAGTAGCTCAAAGTTTAATTGAAAGAGGTCTGACCGTTTAAACAATTATTGTTGTATTGTAATGTTTTTGTGACGTTTGATGTATTGTCTTGTAACGTTATAACATCGCATTGGATGTGTCTGTTAGGGTGTTATAATAATAATGAATGAATAAATAAATAAATAAATAAATTTTCTCCCATGGGCGTTTTCATGGAAATATGGAAATATTTGTCAATATTATCCGTATTGATAGTGTGCTTGGTCGGTGGGATCCCCGTTCACAGAAGTAATGAATTTATGCTGAAGCAACGGGTCAACACAGGGTATCTTCTAAAATAACGTAACCATCTTCTTGATAGTGGTGTATGCCATCAGCAATGTTTAACAATATTCGTAAAATAATGCGCATTTGAGTGGCCATCTTACATGGTGGTATGACGTGACCCCTGGCCCTAGACCCGTAAAGATCCTTTATTGAGCAACTCAAATTACGCTCAGCAAATTAAAGCGCCTGTTGACGAATATTCTAATCTTAACACCGCGATTTAAAAAATGAGATCAAATGCGTAACGCCATCTATGGAATCTGACAAAATATTAGTTCGGAGTTGGTTCTATTTTTGTTTATGAATAGGAATTCATTCAGAACGATATTTTTAAGGTTTTAGAAGAATTACTCTTCTTAAGACGTTTTAAAAGTACTACTAATAACTAAAAACTGGCGAAGTGCGAGTCGGACTCGCGTGCAAAGGGTTCCGAACGAAAATATTTTTTTAACATGTTATTTTAGCACTACAGACTTCTAATAGGTTTTCCTGTAATCTTTAGGTAAAGATCTATATCTCCATTTTTTTCAACATTTTAGGCTTAGTAGTTTCGGAGATAAGGGGGGGAATGGTCATTTTTCGTCTAATTTCTTGAATAACTTCAAAACCATTTATTATAAAATTAGGAAAAAAATATAATTAAAACCCGCACAGTAAGCCCTTTCATTTGATATGTCACACGATATTGTTCAAAAAACTTTTTTTTAATTTTCTAGTTTGATCCCCAAAAGTGACCCCCATACTAAAAAATTAATGATTTACGAAACGCGTTCGGGTCACAGACGTCCATATGTGTACCAAATTTCAACAGAATCGGTCCAGGGGATCCGGAGAAAACTGGCTGTGACAGACGGACAGACAGACAGACAGACAGACAGACAGGTGGTCAGACAGACAGACACCCGAGTGATCCTATAAGGGATCCGTTTTTTTTTTCGGAACCCTAAAAAATTAGTTTTGATGAAATTTTAATGCTGTTTGTTAGTAGTACCTACCGTTTAGGTCAATAGATGGGATCACGGGTATCTGCATTACGAATGCAGATACCCGTAATGCCATCGTTGCGTATGCAGATGAATGCAAAAACATATGATTAATGTTTGAAAATATTAGTAAGAATCGAAAAAGAAAGGAAATTAATAATTGAAATATAGTCATGACTGTTTGGATTCGAACCCACACCGACTGTTTCGAAAGGCAGTCTTTAAACCGATGGTCTATAGCTATTGTTGACAATAGATTAAAATAGCCGATCTTATTTATGTCAAGGTTTTTCGCTGCTCAGTTCCTTGAAAGCATAGCGTGATGATAAACATTGCTAAGGTTTGACGCATAAGTTTCTGCAATATTGTAATCTGTTGTGGCTTCTTATAACAATTCGTCAATAAACTGTTTGAAAAATAGTGATTTGAAATTATAATGTTATTATAAGTACGTAAAAACGCATTTTTATTATTTTTTTACTTTTTTGGTGTAAAAATACAGTTCAAAAGATAACATAAGTACAAAAAAATAACTGTTGGTGGGGATCGAACCATGTGCCAAATGTCGTTCAAAACAGACATTTTTGAATATTGTTCGTCCTCCAAAGCACATAGCGTGATAATAAATAGCCTATTCCCATACCTACCGACTATTCACAGACTATTTCATGAAAATCGGTCGAGCCGTTTCGGAGGAGTTCGGTAAGAAACACCGTGACACGAGATTTTTATATCTTCTTCTTTTAATATATAAAACAAAGTCGGGTTTGCTCGAACACTTATAACTCGAGAACGGCTGAACCAATTTTTATGGTTTTTGATTTGTTGTATTTGTCTCCGTCCCGAATAGCAGAATAACTATGAAAAACATTGGAAAATTGATGAAGAAAATAAATAAAAGAAAAAAACATTTTCCCATACAAAATGTTCAACTTCAACTTTGTTTGTGCGCGCTAGTGGCTGTGGAGCAGGACCAGCATTCAGCCAAGCATTTTTATCTTCAATATAATCCCCCAATTTATTATATGCTTGACTGCATAGTGTGCGTTTAATACAAGATTTAAATTTTGTCTCATTAAGTTCTAATATATGGGGAGGTATCTTATAACATTTTAAACAGTACCCCTTGAAATATGAGGCTACTTTAGCCAGTCTGAAACCTGGTTGAACTAATTGGTCCCTATTTCTAGTACCATAATTATGTTTGTCGCCTCTTTTACTAAAGAGAGATATTGTTTCTGACATACATGATGTTTTCGTGAATGTATTGACAATGTACCGACAAGTGGAGGGTGCACCCTCCAGTGGATCATGGAGAACTGTAGATCCCCAGGCAATGACGACAGAGATGGGCTGAGCAAGGCCGGCTAAGCCAGGACTCCTACGCACAACTGAACGATTGAGAGTCTAAGTGCGTATAACGGAGTCTCAACTCTACTTTACTCTATCTGATGCGGGGGTAGTTTTCTCTTCTGGTTGGTTTTCCCATCTCCAGCTTTATGTAGCTCTATCGCGTGTTAACAACCCTTGCAATTTTCTTCAAAATCGTGTATAAAAAAAGTGTTATTGTTAAAACGTTTCTCAGTACGTAAAATTACTAGGCTGGTCGGTGTTTTAAATAGAAGCGGTGATACAGCCAATGCCTAGCATAACAGTCTTCCAAATTCCTAATTCTAAGAGCAGTCAAGCAATGCTAGATGTTGACTGTTCGTATATCTCATCTTAGCGACATCATTTTACTATCCGACATATACGCGAACGAAGTCGCGGGCAACAGATAGTAATTTATAAAATGAAATTGTAAAGGGGTGGGATCCTGGTGTCTTGAAACACATCCCCCGAGCCTGGCTTAGGCACCAATCTCCCACAGTATATACTTACCTGAATTATGTATGGAATCTGACCTATTTAAAATAATTTGTGTAAATTGTGATAAGAAATAAAGCTTAAGCAATATTAAAAGAAAAAATGTGGCTTTTCTTGGAATCTGTACTATTAATAACTGACCTGATATTTTTTTTGCCATATAAATAAAAAACTAGCCTACGACCTATTCTCAGTCCTACCTAATATACAAAAAAAAAACATCAAAATCGATCAAGCCGTTTCGGAGGAGGTCAATAAGAAACACCGTGACACGAGATTTTTATATATTAGAAGAAGATTAGATTATATAGCTAAAGAGTTTGTTTGTTTGCTTGAACGCCCTAATTTCAGGCACAACTGGTTGGAATTGAAAAATTACTTCAGTGTTAGAAACGTTTTATCGAAGAATGCTACAGGCTATGTATCATCACGCTACGACCAATAAGAGCGGAGCATTGAAATGTGGCGCAGACGAAGTTGCGCGGGTCAGCTAGTTAAAAATAAAAGATAGAGATTTGCCAATATGTTTGAAATATCCTGAGGAGTGAACAATATGAATGGTTGGACGAATTTGCCGGAGACGGAGAATAGTCGGAATTAGGAATTTGGATTAAAACAAGGCACTTTTAATCCTGGTAATACGTTCCTGTAGAATAAATTTTTATTTATAGACACCAGCGAATTCGCTAACAAAAGAAATTGGGACATTTTTATGAATTCTTTTTAATTTTCCGCACTTTGAGCTCCATATCAATACTGCCTCGGGCAACATGCTTGGCCACACGATCCTTAATAAGAGATATATTGCAGTAGATACGACCTTTAGTGAACGGGAAGCCATTCGGTACATATGGAATCGTCATATTTTTCATGTCATATATGCCCTGAAAAAGATATAATAAACTCTATTAAAATAGGCTGTAAGGATATACTAAAGGGTCTTTCAACAAGGACGGGTCGATGTTGAAATTAAATAAAACAAGCTGTATGTGAGATATTAAAGAAATTATTTTTTTATTTGAAACGCCCATTTATGCCATTATTTATGAAATATGACATTGTTTAAATGTCCACCGCGGCTTCGAACGGTGGCACGGATCCGAAAGGTCCAATTTTCAATTACTGCATAGATCCGGCTGAATCTGAGCGATGGCCTTATGTTGACTTTCAGGACATCCATAGACCTGCGACTTGAGAAAACCCCACAAAAAAAGTCTAACGGTGTCAAATCGCAGGATCTTGGCGGCCAATTCACGTCACCTCTGCGAGAGATAACCCTACCCTCGAACCGTTCATACAGAATGTCCATTGTGTTTAATAATAAAGTTTTATCATTTGGACGTGCTGCTCAATCGTGTAACTTGCCATGATGATTTGGCATCAGTAACTGAAGAAATAACAAAGCATTTGACAGATGCCGCCAAAACAACATGGCCGCCACAAACTGTCTACATCGACCCGCCCTATTTGAAAGACCCTTTACATGAATATGAAAAACTTAATTCCGTCAGTCATATATATGAATTTCAAAAAACCGATTTTCATTATTCCATATGGTTCAAAATTCCTAACATTTTAACTCCGATTTATCATTCATCCTATTTTTTATAATTCTTAAATTTCAATATTCCTAACGTTTATAATTACTATTCTCAAAATACCGGGTGTTGTTAATAGATCGAATAACAAAAAGTCCGACTTAATGATAATTCGAAATATCAAAAATACGAATTCCGATTATTAAAGTACCGATTAATTAGAATTCCAAAATACGTGCGCGCGCGTATTCTATAAAACGCCTTGTAAAACTGAATAGCATAACAAATTAACGCAATTGCTCGTCAGAGAGTAGTATAATACATTATTACATAATTATGTATAGTATGAGGGCATAGAATTAAAAATCGAATGACAGATGCGCTTTGCCATTAAAAGACAAAACTATGCAAACATGCAGTATATTAGCGAGCATACAACATGCAGCAGGCATGGTTTTTGTTCCGGCTCCGGCGCTGCGGGGCTCGTGGCGATCCCTCGGGAACTTATCGTCGCAGATGGTTCTAACGCTCACCACTGCAGCTTCTTAAATAACACTCTAGGGGTAAGGTAGATATGGTCCGGAGCGAGGAGGCATGGGAAGCGTTCACCTTTTTCTGCGAAGTAGTAATGCTAGCGAAGGAGGAGGCTGAACGTGTGAGAGAGAGGGAAATCTCACGCCCCAGCCGCCGCAACTGAAGAAGAGGCCCGGGGCATCGGGAGTCGCAGGACGATTCCCGACCACCGTAGGTGCGGACGGCAAGCAGTGGGTGGCTCGCCGTCCGATTAGAACCAGGCCCAGGTTGACGGCACGCTGTTTTCCACGCGCGCCTCAAAGAGCTGTCAGCATAGAAGACGGGGCCCGCTAGACCAGTGCCTGCTGGGGTTGCGGAATTTGTTCGAAAGAGTCACCGCAGCCCTGGAACGCAAAGGGCATAGGAGGAACACGGGTGGGTTTTAGTCAGTAAGAGTCTGACACTCCCGTCTGGTTCACTCAGAGCGGGAGGAGTCATTTGAAAATTTCCCATTCTTAAAAAAAAGGGGGTCGGGCAGATAAGACTACGTGGAATCGGTTTTACAACAATTTGTTTCTGTCAATTATTTTAGAAGACAATTTTTAATTTTAATTTAAGACAATTTTCAGCGCCCTAAACCTTCATAGGCACTTACACAAGATATTAATTAAGAAAGATAGATTTCAGTTACCGGAGGAAAAGGACATTCTCCTTCCAATGCAGCCCGTATCGACTGACCGAAAATTGTATCTGAGTGCAACATGTCACAGAAACCGAAATGCATCTCAACGAAACTCGGCTGGTATCTGTTCGTTAGAAACTGGTAGAAGTAGAAGTCCAGCTGTAAAATAAATTGTAGTATCAATATTAATAAGGTTGCCTGCTTGTAGGTCTTCTACTATATGCAGAGTGAGCCAGCGACCCATCAGGTTTCGTCCAATTTGGGTCGACAGAAATTCGTTTCAACCACTTTCGACAGGGACCAAAACTGCTAACTACCCGGAGGGTGCGATGCTAGTTTGGCCCCGATACGTCCGACATGGTCAAAATATGCCCTACGCAGAACCCGCTTGCAGAACTTAGTGGCAGAATCTTTTCCTCGCGCGAACCCAACGTGCTTTAACCTTTCGGTCGCGGGCCTTGATTCATGCTTGATAAGCAGACGGGCTTCAGCGTGGGCGCATTCTGCATTATAACAAGGCCAGGATTTGTGATCGAGCGGGATGTCGGAGAATGGAATAAAATACTCCATTCCCTGCCGAATTACGTCCGCAATCACGTCAGTACAACACGACGGGTCACCCGAGGAGAAGCACACTTGCCGCCATGGATAAGACGCAAAAAAGTGCCGCATCTCATTGCAATGTGCTGACTCGTATCGCCATACTCGTCTCCTGCCTTTAGGACTCTTATCTGGAGGAGAGCAGGTCAACACGGATTTCACCAGGCAGTGGTCAGATGTTCCCAGCGGGGCTGAGACCGATACTGAATGACTGTCCGGATCAGTTGTCAGCAGAAGGTCCAAGCAATTGGTTGTATGGGCGTCAATATCCGGTACCCGCGTTGCCACATTCACCAGCTGGGTTAGATTTAGCGTTAAAGCAAACTTGCGCGCCTCTAACCCAGCATGGTCAGTTTTTTGGTGCGGGAACAACCACTCTTTATAGTGGGCGTTGAAGTCCCCCAGAAAAATGAGCTTCGCTGTTTGGGTACCGTTGCTGGGCTACGTCGGTCGACTCCAAGAGGGAATTAAACAGCGCTGTTGTCTCCTGCTAGTCTATTCTGTAAGTAACCATTTCAATATCGAGCTTCACCTGAGTGACAAAGCTTACAAAGTGAACTTTATTGCACACAACATAAAGGTCTTATGTTTATACTCACCATGGATTCCGCTGTCGAGACTCGAAAATGTTGTTACAGAATAACACTACTGGTCACCGCTAGGCGATCGGTATACGCCGATGTAGCTAAATTTTATCCACGCCAGTGTCCACAAGTAGCCATATAGCAGAAAAACCCGATTTCTCAAAGCAACGGAGAGGACGACAACACATGTCATCGCGGACGTACACACAGGTCTGCTTCTTGAACTTGTATTCCAGAGAGTAACTCAGGTAGTTGAGGTACGCCACGTCTCTCGGGGTCGTTATTTTCGTCTCCGTTACGAAAAACAAGTGCAGCTTCTCGGTCTCAAAGTGGTTATAAACCAGATCGAGATTGGAGTGCAACCCTCTCATGTTGGTGAGGTGCACTTTAAGTGGAAGGAAGTGCAACCATTGTTTCACCTTATTCTTCTTTGCTTTGGTCATGTTGGGGTAAGAGTAGTTGGAGAGAAGAAGTCGAATTGTCGAGGCGCTGCTCAGTGAACCAAGTGGAATACTAGTGCTAATCCAACCTATGGGGAAATCATTTGGAGACTGCGGGGACGCCCGACCCCCCCGGATAAGGCCACTGGGTCCTCCCATCCAGTCGCCGGCTGGCACGGTGTAGCATACCGGGATTTTTCGCGAGTTGGCGGGGCAGCCTTTGACATGTGGCTGACGTGCTAGTTGAGCCCCCTACTGACTGCAGTCGGCCAACGGCTAGCACCGTGCTTTGGATCTCGCTACCCTCTAAAATGAGTTACCCGGAAAGCCTAGCCCTGCGACCAAGACCGGTTCTGAACAGAGCACCTGTCTACCTCTTTCTCCCCTAAAGCCACAGGCACTCCCGCGCACCGACGGAACACAACAAGCTGCTTGGCGCGGAACTTCGGCGGGGTGGTGGCGGTGGTAGGGACCGCCAGTGAGCTAGGCGGCTCCTGGCGGTCCCTACCACCGCTTAAGTAGGATCCTTCTGCCGTACCACAGGCAAGCCTATGGTGTCGTTGTCCGGTGTGGATCGCGAGTAGGTAGACGTGTAGGCGGGCCCAAGAACTCCACGACCTCATCCCACCGGTCTCCTTCTACCACCGGACATCCAGACGTACTGCAAGTTACCATCCCTACCTTGTTGCTATTCCACCAATTCGCACTAAGCGTTTCCAAACGTCTTTTATAATGCGCAGAGAAAGGAGTGTAACTCTCCGCCCGCGTCTGTGTTTCCGAACGCTTACAACCCTAATCTCTTCAAAGTTAGAGTGAACAGGCTCCTTTTGGGTAAGCTCGCTCCATCGTCGACTTTGTCTCTGTCATCTCTGACCTAGACTACAGTCAAACCCATTTCAAATAAAAAAACATTTTTTTGTCAAATCGCTGATTTGTAACTTTGCCATTAGTTACTCTGCAACATTATCATTGCTTTGTTAAATTATTATAATTACATTCCAGCATTTTTTATTTGTATTATACGAGTACAAATACAATGGCCGTTAATTCGTCGTTACATTGTCATCAATACACATAAAACTAGCATTTGCCCGCGAATTCGTACGTTCATATCACATTTGCTTCCCATTCCCGTAGGAATTTCGCGTAACCCTCCCTCTACTACAAGCTTTCTACGACCTGTAGCTTCGGCTGTGCGTTGTCTGTCACTCACTTAGTAACGAAAGAGTTTTATGCAGTACATATTGATTGATTTATTATCTACGGACTCTACAAGTTTCAACCTACCTTAAGGTTATTCCCAGCAGTGAATAGTGTATGAGCGCACAGCTCTACGTAATGCCTTGGATCCTGTCGGCTCAGCCGTTTACTTGTCAATGTGATGTTCTTGAAGGCTTTCGTATCATACCAGTCCACCGCTGGACGCTCAGTACTAATGTACAATACCTATGAAGGAAATAAAAAAAATACAGACATATTTCAGAGTATTAAAATCCAGTCAAGTGAGACTCGGACTCTCACACGAAGAGTTCCGTACCATAAAACACGTTTCTTGTATGTTACAAGTTAAAGGGTCACGTGTCTTGTGTTCAATTTTTAATTTAATATTTTTTTTTTATTATTTGTTGTTATAGCAGCAATAAAAATACAACTAAAAAAAAAGTCAACCGAAAACAAATTCAACTAAAATTTACACATAAAAAAAATTTGCGATCACTTTGAAAATTCGAAAACTTTTTTTGTTACGGTAGATTATGATATGATTTTTCTTCTTTTTAGATTTTTTTGAATCTTTATTTAAAAATATATAATTAGAATATAAAAATAAAACATTTTAACTGTTTTTCCATTTAAAAAGGCGTTCAGACCTAGCTTACGCTCATTCAGAATTCTGATTTAATCAATTTTAACGGATTTAAAATACTTTTTCGCGGAAAGTTGTAATTGAAAAAATGCCAAGAGGATTATCAGAAGTTTTACGAGCAAGAATAGTATTTTTGAGGAAAGAAGGATACACCACGAGAGAAATAGCACGCAGAGTTGCTATATCCCAATCCTGTGTCGTAACCACGTTGCAGAGGTACCATGAGATAGGTAATTTAGCTGACAGCCCCGCAGTGGTCGTCCAACTGTTTGGACTGCTGCCCAAAAGCACTATATTAGATTGCTGGCAGCCCGTGACCCAACAATCAACGCTACTATAATAAAAGCAGAAGTTTGGGCCACCTCTGGGTTTGAAGTTAGCACTCAGACCATTCGGAATTGCTTGCACTAGGTTAGATTACGAGCACGGAGGTCTTGGCGAGTGCGTCTGAACTCCCAGCAACGTCAATGACGGAGAATGCAGTGGGCTAGGCTTCGGCAAAATGAAGAAGAAAACATTTGGCAAAACTGTCTCTTCGTTGTCGAATCGCGAATCTGTACTCATCCAGATAACCGACGTGTCCGTAAAAAAAAGAGCAGGAGACCGTGAAAAGCAAAGAACTGCCATTGGAACAGTTCAGCAAGGCGGGAAATCGGTGTCATTTTGGGGTGGTATTATGATTGGAGCAAGAACGCCTTTGATCCTGTAGTACTGGTCGATGATAATGCGCCCGCACATCGAGCTCAACGAGTCAATGCTGCTCTCCAAGAATACGTCATCACAAGTTTAGACTGGCCTGCCGGCTCGCCTGACTTAAACTAAATAGAGCATGCGTGGAATGCTCTTAAGCGAGCTATTTGGAACCGTCAGCCACGTCCCCAGACAGTGCCAGAGCTCAGGGAAGCCGCTATTCAAGAATGGGACAGATTGCCTCAAGAAATGCTGGATAACTTGATCCTCAGCATGCCCAAGAGGATCTCCGCATGTGTTCGAGCCAAAGGAGGATTTAAATTATATTGAATATAAACCTTTTATTAATAAATTGTTGTTTAAGTTTGGTTAAACAGTCTATTTCTTTGTATCAAATGCTTGTTATTTTTTATTGCATTACATTCTGATTAATTGCTCGATTTTTGTTGATAAAAAATAGTTTTATTTTTTCATTTCAAACAGGCTTTTTCTATTTATAGATAACACACAACAAAGAAGTTTTATTGATTTTTTTTTTTTTAATATATCAGCTTATGCTAGTGATCACAAACTTATTTTGATGTGTGAACTTATAACAGTTAAAAAAAATATATAGTAGATTTGGCACTCTGGCCCTGTCTTCGGCCAAAGAATGATTGTCTTTCGACGTGGAAATGTTGCCAGTGTCCTGGACAGTTTTACTATTGACAGCAATGCTGAGGAATTTTTCGATGACAAATGAGTTCTTCCTCTCCTTATATTCTGGTAGTGCCAGCGAATAAACAAAACAACTAAAATTTATCTCTAATTCATTATTAGAGAAAAAAAACGACGGATTGGGTCCCGAACATCAGGAACCGGCGACGCGGTAGACCCAAACGGAGATGGCGGGACGAGCTGGACTCCTACCTGGGGGATTGGACTCGGATTGCTCAAAAGAGACTGGAGTGGAAAGAAGGAAGGGAGGCCTTTGCCCTGCAGTGGGACACCACGGGCTTATAATAATAATAATAATAATTCATTATTATTATTTTTAGCAAAATTTTAGTTGCTTTTCGAATATCAAATTACCTATTGTTTTTTTAAAGCAAACTATATGTCCTTTATCTAGTACAGTAATGCTATACTGCTTCTAATCTTAAATAATGTTCCACGTGGCCTTGGAAGGGTCTTATTAAATAAAATGGTGTCCATTATCAAAACCTTAATAATATTTAGTAATACTGATGACCAGCTGGTCAAAAGCACAATAAAATTATGTTATTAATTTTAAAGGTTAGGCGCCTGAATACCTGTCTTAGTATATTACAAGCCTTAATTTCTTTTTTCCTGCCAATTACACGCTAAATTGAGCATGTACTTAGAAATGATAATATAGGGATTATAGGAACTTTCGGTTATATTCTGTAGATATTTCTGGAAATAGTTTCGGTGTCCAGATTTTGTTTCACATTCAAGAGTGATCCGCTCTTGATTGTGAAACAAAATCTCAACGGTTTCACGTGATGGCATTCTATCAGGTGAAACCCATACGATTTTGTTTCCAGTTTGTTCCAACATGCCTAATGCGTTACATGCATTCATGTAAAACATAAGACGTGTTGGAACAAACGGGTGTTCTTTCGTTAATCCCCCCTTTTAGTGTAGCTTTTAGGAGTTGCATTGATTTGGAATAGTGTGGCGGTCTTGTCCCTTCTTCTTTAAGATTCTGATCATACTACAAACTTAATTGGTTGAGGTGTGTTACTGGATCTACGTGAAACTTAAATTTTTTACGTAGCAAAATGTATAGTTTTCAGATTTTTCCTTATTCTTGTAGTATAAGACGGTATTAAATTACATTGTTCTAGGTCAATGGAAAATACCCTATATATTTTGATTACCTTGAGTGTCGAAATAAACGTGTTTTGCGGCATATGCGGCGGCGTGCAGATTTTTCACGTCAATTTAGAAGTTTGATTTTTTCACAGCTTCAAGAAAACCTAAAACTCATGCTGACAGACCCAGTTTATCAACAGGAAAAAGCCTCAGTACAAGAATATAATGAGAAAATATTAAAAGCCGTCAACGAAAGCTTAACATACGCTCGAAAAAAGCATCACGTTCAGAAACATCTTAAAATATTATCAGCACGCACAAAATCTTTGTACATAGAAGAAGTACAGAGAACTGGGAACAAAAGCCGTACTATGAGAAATGAACTCTCTGTACTCTACAAGCTAGCTAACAGATATTAAAAAAGAGACTATGCACTATAGAAAATCATCTGCAGCAAAGAGGAAGTACAAAAAAAGCCTACAAAGACCTTAGAACAAGCAAATCCTGAATAAAAGGATTGAAAAGTCCAATGAAGACCTATATACACGAAAGTATATTATTACTCCTGCATCTGAATTCTATAGGGAATTATACAGCGATAAGGGGCAAACCAACACTATACTAAAAGAAAACAACAAATAAACTAACTGTGAAACCCTGAATAAAAGTTGCGGACGCAACCTTAGCTAAACCTTTGACTAAACTATTCAACTTAATATTGCAAAATAGCGATACACCAGCGCAATGCGCAGTCAAAAATTATACTCATATATAAAAAGGGCGATCCAAAGGATATTGGGAAAAACTATAGACCAATAAGCTTGCTCCCGAGTCTCTACAAACTCTTCTCCTCCATTGTAAACACGAGAGTAAGTTTAACACTAGAAGCAAAACAACCAGTTGAGCAATCAGGTTTCAGGAAGGGGTTTTCTACAATAGACCACATCCACACGCTGGAACTAATAATAGAAAAATAACAGGAACGAAACAGACCCCTATATTATTATATCGCTTTTATCGACTACCAAAAAGCTTTTGACACGGTAGCACACACAAGTATATGGGAGAGCTTGAAGGAACAAGGAGTACAGGATAAATACATACAAATCATCAAAAGTATCTATAACAAGAACACGAGCAGAGTTAAGTTAGAAACTCTTGGCCCGAGCTTTCCCATAAAAAGGGGAGGAAGACAGGGCGACCCTTTATCACCAAAAATATTCATCGCTATCCTGGAATCAATCATTAGCAAGCTAGATTCGAAATATACAGGGCTCAATATACAAGCCACGTATCTGAGCTACCTGAGGTTTGCAGACGACCTGGTTTTGTTATCAGAGACAAGCTCCCAGCTACAACAAATGCTCATTCTCACTCCATTCATGTAGTGTCGAAGTGGATTTAGAAATGAATTTCAAAAAGACTACGACAATGACTAACTCCTCAAAAAAAAAAACAATAAAAATTGAGAACAAACCACTGGAATGTACAGAATTTTACATATACCTAGGCAAAAGAATCAGTTTTGATAAAAATTGTAACAAAGCGGAAATTGAAAGAAGGGTACAATAGACATGGAACAAATATTAAAGCCTGTAAGAAATATTTAAAAGCAACATGTCAACAAACAAACATCAAATAAAAAGTCATGAACTCAACCCTTTTGCCGTGTTTAACATATGGCTCCCAGACATGAAAATTCACTGCCAAAGCAAAAACCCGAATCGTCATCTGCCAACGAGGAATGGAACGTAGCATAAAGAAACTGGACAAAGTAAGGCATAATAAAATACGAAATATTACAAAAGCAACTAATGCTCTGGCTACGCCCAAAAACTTTAATGGAAGTGGGCAGGCCACGTGGCAAGACTTAACGACCAGAGATGGACCGCCAGAACTACACCTGTGGGGGTGGTCCACTAGGTAAACGCATTAGCGGTAGACAATTAACACGCTGGGAAGATGAAGTGAGACCAATAGCTGGCCCATTGTGGACAAAAGTGGCACAAGACAGAGAAACATGGGCATCTTTGGAGGAGGCCTTTAACCGTACAGAGTTCCTGCAGACTAAATAGTTCTATTTACAAATTAAAACTAAAGTCTATATCCTAACAATACTAATACCATACCAAAGTAAGTTAAGTTTAAACTAACAATACTAATAACATAAATAACACAACGACAAGAACTGAACCAAAAATTAATAAGATAATGTACAGTTTGCAGGAACTAAATGGTTATTTTATTTTTTATATAAAAAAAACAATCAGCTATTATACATATTTTTAAATTATATGAAAGCAAACAATTAAATAACCTTCTTAGTTTTCAAAGAAGCCATTTCTAGTCCAAATTACCTAGTCGTAGTGGTAATCTGTGCCAAATTACCAGAAGAAGTCCCATTCTTTTTGAAGTGATAACGTTCAATCGTTTTCTTATGACGTTATCACGTAAAATTTTCATACGTAAACCGACTTTACAGACAACCTTTTTTTTATATATTTGAAGGGTCGATCGTCAAGGATAACCAAGGCTTTCGTTGGTGGTCGGGAGGACACGGCGCAACACACACTGGCAGTGTGCCGCATTGGAGGAGCAGCGCCGTGCCCTCGTATCCGAAGTGGGACCCGACCTGTCGCTGCCGGACGTCGCTCGTTTGATGGTTGGGGGCGCCGAGTCGTGGGATGCAGTGATCTTCTTCTGTGCAGTCGTAATTTCGCGAGTTGAAAAATGTCGAAGTATTTTTGGGGCTAGGGTTGTGAATTCTAAAGATTCATAAGTACCTGGAGGCCAGAAACATTCGAAATATTTCCGGCGCTAGAATTAGGAGCAGTAAGGATTCTAAAGTACCAGGACAACAGAAAAATGTGGAAGTTTTTTCCGGGCAGGTACTATGAGTGCTAAAGATTCATTATGTACCAGGAGCCCAGAAACATGTCGAAGTATTTCCAGGGTTGAAATTGTGAGCGGTTAGGAGGTCAGAAACATGTAGGTGTATTTTCGGGGCTGGAGTTAAAATGGATGAAATTATACAATGCTAAATAAATTGAACTACATAGAATCAACATGTCCTTTCTTTCTGTTAACTTCTATCTTCTAGCTCGAATTCTCACTTTCTTCGGGCACGTATTAAGACGTGGAGATGTCTCCATAAAGCGCCTTGTGGTAAAAGGAAACGTCGAGGGCAAACGAGCTCGTGGTAGATCGCCTATGCGCTGGACCGACCAAATTAAGGTAGCATTAGACACTGGTCTCTTGTATGAGTGCACCAGAAAGGCAAAGGTGCGTAATGAGTGGCGATGGATTGTCAAGCATGCTACATAATCTTAAAGACGACCACGACCACTCTGTCAAGAGTGAAACGATGAAGAAGAAGAGAAATAAATTGAGTCTGTACAATGCAAATATTGGTTTCTTACAATCTTCAGCCGGTCCAACAATGTTTCCAAATGCTAACAGTTTATTTTGTGCGCCCTAGTGGCTGTGGAACAGGACCAGAATTCAGCCAAGCATTTTTATCTTCAATATAATCCCCCAACTTATAAAATACTTGCCTGCATAGTGTGCGATTAACACAAGATTAAAATTTTGTCTCATTAAGTTCTAATATATGGGGAGGTATCTCATAATAACATTTTAAACAGTACCCCATGAAAGTTGAGGCTACTTTAGCCAGTCTGAAACCTGGTTGAACTAATTGGTCCCTATTTCTAGATTTAACTGTCTAGGATCCCACAACGAAACTAATCAGAAAAGTACAGTGGAGGAGTAGGAAAAAGAAAAATTGTATAATTTCCACTTCCATCCTTATCAAGCAGGAGACAGAATAGAGCTAGACCAAGGGACACAATACAACTTCACTTTATGCCAGTAAACAATAAAATATTTATTAAAACGGTTGCATATTAGAAAATCAAAACTTTTCTGAGCAAATTTCAAAAGAACAACGTACAAATCAACAAAGTTTAAAATAACGATGGTCATTTGATCAAAAGTACAGCTCACCAAAGTCTGGAATATCAATGTTTATATTATTTATTACACTATTGACCAAATCGTTTAAAGGTCAAAATGGATTACTGGACTCACAACAACCTAAAAATGCAAACATTTATATTTATAAATAGATAGAAAGAAAGGGTTGCATATTAGAAAATCAAAACTTTTCTGAGCAAATTTCAAAAAAACAACGTACAAATCAACAAAGTTTAAAATATAAAAAAAGAATAACCTAACCTAACCTATGTTGTTGAACTATGGTCAAAACCTTCAATTCGAAAAATCTAGCAACTTTTGATCAGTCGTTCATTTGATGTCACATACATTGGGATTCTAAAATTTTTCTAAATAAAACATTTGGTCATTTAAATTTTGTAATTTCCTTTTCAAATTTGCTCGAGAAAGTTTTGATTTTTTAATAATTTAATGGTTGCAACCATTAAAACATACTCACACTCTCAGGAAGGCACTTGATATTTTGGTAGTGCCACAAAATAAACGAACCGAATAATGTATACTTTAAATTCATTATAAATTTTATTTAACAACTTCTAGTTGAAAAAATTTTTTTCAGAAAAATGTTAAAAATGCAATCTAGATTTTTTGTCCATAACTTGCACAGTAATGCTAGGTAAAGCTTCAAATCTGAACTAATTTTCTATATGGCCTTGGTAGACTAGACTAAAGCCTAGGTACACTCATTAAATAAAATGTTATTCATTATCTAAACACTGGCATATAATTTATATAATTATACATGATAACCAACTGGTCAAAAGCACACTACAATTATATTAATAACTAGTGGACGTCACGCGGTTTCACCCGCGTAGTTCCCGTTCCCGTGGGAGTACGGGGATAAAATATAGCCTATGTTACTCCCTGATAATGTAGCTATCCATTGCTGAAAGAATTTTTCAAATCGGTCCAGTAGTTTCGGAGCCTATTCATTTCAAACAAACAAACAAATCTTTCCTCTTTATAATATTAGTGTAGACTAACTTTTGCCCGCGACTTCGTACGCGCATATCCCGGTTTTTCCCATTCCCGTAGGAATTTTGGAAAAACCCTCTTACTGCTGCCCGCAAATCCCCAAGGAACCTCATCATCATCATATCAGCCAAAAGACGTCTGCTGCTGGGCATAGGCCTCCCCCAAAGGAGGGGATTTGCCATAATCGCCATGCTTGGCAGGCGGGTTGGCGATCGCAGTGTATGGTGTTGCGTTTTACAGAGAACGCTGCTGCCCATTCTCTGGTCTCCTGTAGCAGCCTTGTGCCATGCCTTGTGGCATGTAGATTCCCAAGTTACCTACATGCCAAATTTAATCTTTCTATGACCAGTAGTTTCAGCTGTGCGTTATATGTTAGTCAATAAAATCAATATATATAACATATTGATTTTATAATTATACGCCTGAACTTGAGGCTTGTTATATACATAGACAGGTTTCGACGTATATAACAAGCCTTAATATCTTATTTCCTGCCAATTATACGCTGATATTGTGCATGTACTTAGATATAACAGATGTATGTATTTAGAAATAATAGTATACGTACGTTATGTTTTGTAGAAATTTTTAGAAATGATTTAGGTGCCCAGATTTTGTTTCACAGTCTAGAGAGACCCGTTCTTGACTGTGACACAAAATCTCACCGGTTTCACAGGATAGAATGATGAGGCATATTAGAACGGGTGTTTTCTAATGATCCCCACTTTTGATTGTGGTTTTCAGGAGTTGCTGTTGTTGACACCACTTAAAACTAAATTGGTTGTAGCGACCTATCTGCCAACAAAAGTGGGACAGACATGGATGTATATCTCCAAAAAAAAACAAACTACTTAGTTGGCCGTTAAACCAAGCGGATAAAGCCATACGGGTTAAATGGCCATGCAACCTAAGTACTTCCGTAATACCTTTAATCAAACCATAATTGCTAATTTCCTGCTAATTCCGAGAAAAAAATCGTATTTACTTACATAATAGAGTTTGGGTAGTATTTAAACGCAAATCAAAAAATATCCTTTTTCTATGCAATAAGATTCCGAATTTCCATCAAAATTACTGATTGCACAGCAAAATATTCAGCTCAAAATATCACTAAACACACTACAATTTATTTTCGCAGCGTACAGCGATTTTTCCTAAAGCAAAATTTTTCATCAATGCACTGCTAATAATCTTAATGCACGGCAAAACTTGGGTGGTTTAAAAAAAAACACCGGTAGCACTCCGGGAGTGCCGGCAGAAGTGAAAACTTTAGTGTTAACGTTGTGTTTAATTATAAGTACAAAAATACTATCATTTATGAGGTAGAATACAATGTTTATTTATTGCGCTATCGTACACAAATATGACAATTTACATGTAATTATTCATAATATTATATCGTTATTTATTTATAATTACATTAATTTTTATCTCTTAGAAAAATCAACTTTCATCCATAATTTCGTAATTCCGTAATTTCGTATCCTTGGATACGCGTGGCACGCTGTACATAAACACAGACGGACATTCGCGCAAGCGCCCTGTGCCGCCTAAGCGGAGCAGCACACTCAGGCACGGTAGAAAGAGTGGGAGATACTAGTTCCTCTCCCTTCCCCTCGATCTTACGCTTTTTCGATCAGCATCACGTGACCCTGACGCGAGTCCGTCTTACGCTTTTTCGATCAGCATCACGTGACCCTGACGCGAGTCCGTCTTACGCTTTTTCGATCAGGTCACGTGTCCTGACGCGAGTTTAAGATTTTATACCAATTACAGAAAAAGTGCTCAACGCCGCTAAAGAAGTTTTCACTTCAAAAAAATAACCACGAAGGCTTCTAACCTAACCGAGTCGGGGTAGTCTGAGTCGGGGTGTTGTCCATAAATATGGAAAATTTGCTGTGCAGTCAGTATTATGCTATGCATGTAGTATTTTTTTACAAAAATAAATTTAACTGTATTGTATTTGAGAAAAAAATTAATGTCATATTGATGTATGATTTCGAATTATCTGCAGTTTGAGTTTTGTTAAACATTTAGTTTATTTGTAGTGAAGTAAGTTATTTGATGTAAAAAAGAATATAAATGATGAGTATGTATTGATAGGCGATTATTTATTTGATATGCAATTTATAATATCCCAATAGAGTTTCAACAGAGTTCTGTGTTTGTTGAAACGGGACAGTTATATCACCGGGTGGTATTGCTCTCTTATCAAATTATATCTTAGGTCCAACTAGACTGACTAAGACATAATACGGGAATAGACAACTGTGTTACCACCTGGCTACTGAATAACGTAAATTGATAATGATTTTAAAACGTTTCTCAATACTCAATACTTTATTGCATACAGTATTACATAGATGGTATAAACAAGAGATCAATATCGACGCTGTCGGGCAGAGCAAAAATTAGGAGCGAAGGAAGAAGGAGATCAAGGTATTCAATATTTTCAAAAATTATAATAAATGTTAAATAGTATGTATAATTATGTATTACTATTAAATAGTATATATGTTACAGTTGGAACCCGTTTTCAGATGCAACGCGTTTTCACTAGTTAAAACTAGATTTTTTTCCCTAATTGCCTTTGTTACAACTAGAATTAACTGCTCTAGTTCTAGAAAAAACGCGTTTTGTCGAAGTGATTCAGTTTAACTGTTTCAACCGAGGTCAAAGTTCATCATACTTTATTCTGATTGATCGAGAGACCTCACCAGATTGGAGATTATAAGGCATCAGATGTATAAGAATAGCACCATCTTATCACTTCTCGTGGGTGTCGTAAGAAGCGACTAAGGGACTCACCAGAGAATGGTCAGTAGCATTCTCTGTACATTGCAACAGCTACACTGCGATGGCCAATCGGCCTACCAAGCATTGCGATTATAGCCAATCCCCGAACATGATAGGCAAAACGAAAAAATGGCCCATACTGCCCCGCAGCCCGTCTATTCTTGACTCCGGTAGCGGTCAAGGTCACGGCGAGGCAAGGGGTGCCAGACAAACAACGACGACTGGACCTGGTAACATTGATCACCGAACTTGAGGAGGAATTGAGCAAGTTACGATGGAGTTTTGTAGGATTGTCTGAAGTCCGAAGAGAGGGGGAGGGCACGATAATTCTCAAATCCAGCAATCTGCTCTATTTCCGGAAGGATGACCAGAAGTCCCAGGGTGGGGTCGGGTTTATCGTTCACAAGTCCCTTGTGTCCAATGTGGTGAAGATCGAGAGTGTGTCGACCAGGGTGACGTATCTCAGAATGTCGTCAAGATATTTGTTTAACGGGTTTAGGTTGATTATCGTGTAAGAGGGGTTTTTGAACAGAAACAACGTCCTTTCTTTACGCTCCATATATTGACACTTAAAATCATCTGTTTCTTTCTAACGAGTGGACTGTATATGTATAGACAACTAATTAGATGTAGACAGGTACACACTCATACATCAGTTCGCAATGATCGAACAGCGATATTTTAAAACTATTTGGACATTCCGCCCACCAAAGAACATAGTTCTTTATTTACTAAATAGAATCTAGATAACAAACCTCAAAATGATTGTATCTAGTAACAAAAAAACAAATTAAATTCTTATAACAACAACTATTAAGTACCTATCTTCACACAATGTATAACCTACAACTTGTTAAGTAAATTAGTACACAAAAGAAAAACATAACCTCAGATTGAAGTAAAAAAACACACGTTAATGTTTTGACAAATATTAACTGTTCTGCGTTACTACTAAAAAAAATGTAAGTATAGGTGGTTGGACTTTGAACCGCCCACCATGATTCCCTGTATTTAGTAACAAGATGGCAGAATAACAGTAAAAGATATCAACAAATTGGTAGAATAAATTCAACTGAAACTTAATTCAATTTGTAGAACATATAAAAAGTAAATATTTTAACACAAAAATGTAAAAAATGTAACAACATAAAAAAACTTCAAATAAGCTTAAGCTAAGCTTAGGTACTAGAAACATAAAAATGTTATTTAGTCAAAACACAGATTTTATTAACGGGACGCTTAAATTCACCAGTCTTACATTTAACTGTCACGACACGGGTTACATTGTCCGGACCGGTATGTTTTTGCATAATTTTACCAAGAATCCATTTAGCAGGAGGAATGTTATCCTCTTTTAATAGAACAATATCACCAATTTCTAGTTCAGTACATTTCGAATTCCACTTATACCTTTGGCTAAGACTTACAAGATATTCTTTCGACCATCTACTCCAAAAATTGTTAACAATTTTTTGTGTAAGACGCCATCGGTCTAAACCTACTACATTACACTTTGAATAGTCTTCATCTACAATATTTAAAAGCGGCTCACCTACCAGAAAATGGCCTGGTGTCAAGGGTAGTGGGTCATTGGGATCGTCACTAAGTACGGTTATAGGTCGGGAATTCAAACACGCCTCTATTTGTGCTAAGACTGTCGCCATCTCCTCATAGGTAAGTGTAACATTACTGACAACCTTACGTAAATGTGTTTTAGTACTTCGAACTCCAGCCTCCCATAACCCGCTAAAATTAGGTGCGTGGGGAGGTATAAAGTGCCACGTGGTTCGTTCTAAAGTCAGCAACTCCGCTATTTCCTTAGGAAGGGCCGATTTGGCACTGTTGAACATATCGCTCAGTTGTTTGTCAGCACCAACAAAATTTGTGCCGTTATCGCTGAACAAGTCTTAACAGTGGCCTCGTCTAGCAGTAAAACGTTTGAACGCTGCGATGAAGCCTTTAGCAGTCAAGTCAGTTACGGCTTCCAGATGTACTGCTCGTGTTACCATACACACAAAAAGGCATATGTAGCCCTTGTATGATTTGGCTCCTCTGCCCGGTGAGAACCGAATACTCACAGGACCACAGTAATCCACGCCAGTAGATTTAAAAGGTTTACTGGGTTTTAATCTTGCCTCTGGAAGCAGTCCCATTAATGGTATCGACTTCTTCGCAGAATATCTTAAACAAACGACACATTCTCTAAAACATTTCTTGACACGTTCTTTCGCTCGTAGAATCCAGTATTTTGTTCTCAAAAGATTCAGCATAGCCTGTGGGCCTCCGTGTAACGTTTTGTGATGAGCATCGATAATAATAAGCATGCTAAAGTGATGTTTAGCGGGCATTATTATTGGATGTCTCGTATCATAACTCGCGTCTGCTTGTGTTATGCGACCACTTACTCTTAAAATCCCTGTTTTATCTAAAAACGGACAAAGAGTTCTTAACGGGCTCTTCTTAGCTACACATCCACGAGTCTTTAACTGGTTCATCTCAACTGAAAATTCACGTTCTTGAATTAATTTAATGAAAGCCATTAAAGTCTCCTTTAATTCATTTGCTGTAATAAATTTTGATAAACTCGGTCGTTCATTTTTAGGTAACTTTAAATTCAAGATTCTCCTGCAGTATGATATTACCTTTAATAATCTCAATAAAGATGAAAACCTTAACGAAACACATAACTAGTTGATATCAGATGAAACAATTAAAGACTTGATTTTCTCCTCTTCATGTGTTTCTTTAACAAGTGTATTGTCCTTTTGTATATTTGACTCTGCCAGCCATTGAGGTCCTCTCCACCACAGTGTATGGTTTTTTAACTCTTGTGGTTGCAAGCCTCGCGACGCACAGTCAGCTGGATTCTGATCTGATGAAACATGGCCCCACTGCTCTGAATCCAAAATGTCTAAAATCGTAGAAACTCTGTTACTGACAAAAGTCGTCCATCGACTTGATCCTCCCTTGAGCCATGCTAGGACCACAGTGGAGTCTGTCCAACCGTATAAATCCTTCTTGGGTATACCCATTACCTGAGACACTTCAAAAATCAGTTTAGCAGTCAAAGTTGACCCACATAACTCTAGTCGGGGAATCGAAACTTCCTTGTCAATTGGCGCAACTTTAGTCTTTGCAGTTACTAAATGCACGTATACATTATTAGACTCATCCGTAACTCTAATGTAAACTGCAGCTGCAAAAGCAAATTTTGAGGAATCTGAAAAAACATGTAATTCAGTTTTAGAAGCTCGCGCGACATTCAACCATCTAGGAATTGTGAGCTCCTTTAAATCAATTAATTTACTCCTATATATTAACCAATGTGTAAGTAGATCCTCTGATAAGCAGTCATCCCACTCAAGGCCTGATTTCCACAGTCTTTGTATGAAGATTTTAGCAACGACTACTACAGGGGCAATCCAACCTAACGGATCGTATAACCTAGCTATAACAGACAGTACTTGTCGTTTAGTAACTGGCTCTTTAGTGTCAGGTAAGTTCAGCACGTACTCGAAATGATCAGATTTTTGACACCAACTTACTCCCAGTACCTTAATCGAATTATTTACCTTAATAGGTGTTTTATGGTCACTGGCGCGCTCTCCACTCTTACCGATATGACTTAAAAATATTTCATTGTTACTGTTCCACTTTTGAAGTTCGAACCCACCTGATTTCATTAACTCATTCATCTCATGGTATATTTGTAAGGCTTCAGTTACAGTTTCAGCTCCAGACATCAGATCATCCATATAAAAATCTTGTTTTGTTACCTTAGCTGCTAACGAGTACTTTGGTTCCTCTAACTCAGCCAGTCTTTGTAAACACTTAACAGCTAAGTATGGCGCGCATGCAGTACCAAATGTAAGCCTCACAAGCTTATAATGCTGTATAGATTCAGATGGATCAAATCTCCATACGATCCTTTGGAAATCAGTGTCTTCATCTGCTACTCGAATCATTCTGTAAAATTTCGTTATATCTGCTACTAAATATATTTTATGGGTTCTCCATCTCATTAAAATATGCCTTAGATCTTGTTGCAATTTAGGTCCAACAAGAAGGTCATCATTTAATGACACGTTATTGTTTCCCTTACTTGACGCGTTGAAAACAACTCTTACCTTTGTAGTGTCCTTGTCTTCTCTCACCACCGCATGATGAGGAAGATAGACTGCACGATGATGTTCTATCTCTTTCTCACTCACTTCTATCATGTGATTTAAACTCAAATATTCTTCAAATACTTTATTATACTCTATTCTCAACTTCGGATCACGTGACAACCTTCTCTCTAAACTCTCTAACATTTTGATAGCTCTCTGTTTTGAACAACCGTACTGGCACTTTGGATCATTTGTTGCAAAAGGTAATCTCACAATAAATCTGCCGCCATTGTCTCTAGTTGTAGTCAAATTAAAGAATTCCTCACATACTTTCTCGCTTTTAGTCATCTCCTTTTGTAAAATATTAGGCTCATTTTCCATTTCCCAAAAGCGCGTAAGTAAATCATTATCTTCTAAATGTACATGCAAACTAGTAAGATTACTTTCCGCTAACGAGTTGTATCCACTTGACACTTTTCCTGAAATAATCCACCCAAAAACTGTGTTCTGTGCTATTAAATTACCTTCAGATTGTCTAATTATACCGTCAAGCAATATATCTCCATACACTTCTGCACCTAACAGTATATCGATCTTACCTGGTTTTGCATATGTAGGGTCCGCTAAAGGTAAATGATTAATTTCAACCCACTCATGTGAACTTAGGTTGGCTGTGGGAAGCATAGACGTCAAAGAATGCATTACGTAAGCGTTAACTTGAATTGAATTTGCTGAATTATGGCACGATTCTATTTGAAGTGAAACTCTGTATTTTATTCTCGTATGACCATCGCCCAGCCCTGACACAAAGCCATTTACTGGTATGCGTTTCAACCCAAGTAACTGAACAGTAGCCTCTGTAACTAACGAGGCTTGTGACCCTTGATCTAATAAAGCTCGAATATTTTGTTTACAACCATTTGAACTAAATACCTTAACTCTAGCCGTTGCAAGCAGCACCCTGGTAGGCTGCAGCTCCTCCCTAGTAAATGTAGTAGTGATGTGGGTATCACCTCGTGATGTGCTCTGCTTCTCATGTTGTTCACTCGGTGATGATGTTACCTCACTTGCTGGTTTGACGTTCTCGTTACTCTCTCGCTCGAAGTGAAGCATAGTGTGGTGTCTTCTACCACATTTCTTGCAACTCATTGAATGACGACACTTGATGACTGCATGTGTTGGTGACAGGCAATTGAAACACAATTTCTTATTTTGCACGAACTCTTGTCTTGCCTTCGGTGCCATAATTGCGAAACGTTTGCAGTTGTAAACATAATGCTTCTCATTACACATTGCACATTCAACCTCAGTAGACTTAGTTTTGTTTTCAACTGACGTGTGAAATGTTTTTGTCTTTTGTGCAGGCTTCACTGTTTGTGATGATCGCTGAGTGCTGGAATCAATCATTTCTAAGGACCTAAACCTGTACTCTAAATAGTCTCGCATCTGTGACCAAGTCGGGAGTTCATCGCTAGAAGAAGTATTAAGATACTGTTCCCACAGTTTTATTGATTCTGTGTCCAACTTTGCGACGGTTAGATAAACAATAATTTCATCCCAGTTTTCTGTTTTAATCCCTAAACTCTGCAGAGACTTCATACAAGTTGATGTGGTGTCTAGTAAATGTTTTATTCCACTAGCCGACTCGGTAGGTATTTTCTTAAGTCCAATCAGATTGTTCATAATAACATTGCAGTTATAACGTTTGTTGTTATACCGTTTCACTAATTGATTCCATGCCTCCTCATAATTCGCTTCAGTTGTTGTAAAATTCCGCAAAAGATTCAAAGCTTCACCCGACAAATTGCTTTTCAAATAATGAAATTTTTGAACTGACATAATGGCCTTATTGTTGTGAATTAGTGATGAAAACATATCGTAAAATGTTTGCCATTCCTCATATTTTCCTCCAAATGTAGGTAGCGTAATTCGCGGGAGCTTCACATCACCGTAACTGTTATCTACTCTGCTAGTACTTGCCGGCACCGCCGTACTAATTTGCGCGGGCGAAACTGACGGTACTAAAAATGGCTCCAAAGCTTCTTTTAAACTAGTTTTGTATTGCACGTACAGTTCCTCATATTGTTCGTAATAACCCGAAGAGAAATATGTTTCTTTCTTTTCTTTTGAAAGCTCCGAAAGAATATTCTTATGTCCCTCTTTAAATTCTTTATACTGTTGCTCAAGTACCTCCAGTCTTGTTTCTAAATAAGGTTTCTTAATTCTTTCTTTAGGCGTTTTCTTAAAATTCCGTTCAGCGGTTTTCAAATTGTTCATCAACTCTTCCTGTAATGCAATACACTTCTCCATTGTATTTGCTCGATCGGACGCGTTTCTAACGTAATGCTAACTCACTCACTATTATAGTTACCAAATAGGCCTTTAAACAGCACAAATTGTTCAAGTTTGTATCTCACTCACAATGTCTCGTAATTAAAAGGCTACACTCGTAAATAACTATAGTTCTCACTTATTTTATTCGCTCAACTCTCACTTATTTTGGTCACCGTAATAACTTGCTTATAACACGTAATTAGTTTTATTTGAAAGTGTCTTATGTTTTGCACATTACCGATCACCGGGCGAATCCTTATCTAAGGAATGCGGCCTTTTGTTCTCGCGGCGGCGGCTACGTTCGATCGTAGGTGACACAATCCGGCTCGTTATGGACCATATGTTTAACGGGTTTAGGTTGATTATCGTGTAAGAGGGGTTTTTGAACAGAAACAACGTCCTTTCTTTACGCTCCATATATTGACACTTAAAATCATCTGTTTCTTTCTAACGAGTGGACTGTATATGTATAGACAACTAATTAGATGTAGACAGGTACACACTCATACATCAGTTCGCAATGATCGAACAGCGATATTTTAAAACTATTTGGACAATATTCGTTCATGGTCCTACAGGTTTACGCCCCAACCTCGACACACCCGAATGTTTAATAAACAATGTCCAAATTTTTCAATCCCCAACAAGTTTCTTAAATACTAGTTTTAAATAAGGTTCAAATTTAGAACTAGTTTAAACTAAAATTTAAATATTTAAAGTAGTAAAATCCAGTTATAAATAGAAAATTCTAGTTGTAACAAAGGCATTTAGTGAAAACTAGTTTTAACTAGAGAAAACACGTTATAACTGAGAACGGGTTTTACTGAAACTTGTAAATATCCTTATCCTCTGGTTAGTATCATTGAGGTTCAAGGATTTTTAAACTTGGCCGGTACCAGTAGCATATGAGTTGTAGGATCTTTTGCTTTGATGATTTTTTGGTTAAACACATTCGATATTATAGTAAGCCTTATTTTCAGTGTTTTTATTTGTTTATAAATATAGGGTACCTAGTCCAATGACTTACTCACTAATGACACATTACATAAAAGAACTTATACATCTATTATTACGGTTAATTGGTCACTTACAGAAGTACACAATAAAAAAATACATTCAAATTATGATATCTTGAGCGATATAAAATAAACTAAATTTTTTGTAACTGTGAAAGATAAGTGGAACGACTTTTACAATATAAAGACAATAAAAAAACACAATATCAGAAATTTTTGCACTTTAAAGATGTTTTTGTTTTTACAGGGTAAATATAATTTGAAGAATATGAATATTCCATATGTACCGAAAGCCTTCCTATTTACGAAGGGTCGTACTGCAACATGTCACACGTTGACGGTGGTGTAAGCAGATTGATAGCACGTGGCCGCATTGATATGGAAGTAAAAGTGGCAATCACTACAAAAATTTAACAAAACGACCTACTATAATTATGTAGCCAGCTGTATGTGGTCTTCTGTATGTATTAATAAAAATTGCTTAATTAAAATTTTTGATTTTTTAACCCCCGACGCAAAAACGACAGGGTGTTATAGGTTCGACATGTCTGTGTGTGTGTCTGTCTGTGGCATCGTAGCTCCCGAACGGATGAACCGATTTAGATTTTGTTTGTTTTTGTTTGAAAGGTTTGTTGTTAGCTATGTTTGACTAAAATCGGTCCAAGATAGCCGCCGCCACAAAAGCGGCAGATTACATATCTTTTCACAACTCCCTCAACATGGGTATCAAATGAAAGGGAACTAGTAGAATAATGAACACTATATGGAAGGGGAGTTTAGAAAGCATAAAATAAAAATTAAATTAGAAATTTAAAACACCCCAGATAAAAAAACCGTATCTATACTAAACTAAAAGAATCAATAAAAAGATTTTTAACTTTTTAAAGGTTTTTTGTCGGGGTTTTTGTAATATTTAATTTTATTTTATTTATAGTTAGCATTAAATGGTAACAGGAAAAAGGTAAGTTACATGTAGGTATCTAAATAATAACAGTAACGGTCTTATAGTATGACAAACAGCTTAATCTTGTCTCAGGAATATAGTTATGGAAGAAAACTCATAAAACTTTGCAAAGTCACATACATCCAACAAACTGTTTTCTGTTTATTTTCAAAACTGTTCAATTCCCAGTGAGCCTATGAAACATCATGACCAGCCCATGGCCAGAAATTATCTGTTGCGGGCTTCACTCTCCAGCGGATCAAGGGGAACTGTAGATCCCTGGGCAATGACACCAGAGACGAACTCGCAAAGAGAGGTTCCGAGATGGTAGTGCTGGACCCGTACCCACTCCCCCTTTTCCATAGTTTCGTACATGAATTTGCCAGAGACCAACTGAACTTCAGGACAGTAAATGGTCGCGGGCTACAATTTACAGGCAGTCAAAAATAATGACAATGTCAAACCTATTCATGCGATTAATTAAACGACTTCTCAATCTAAGTAGAAATACCCTCGGAATAATAATAGGTATAATTACGGGTCATTGCCCCCTAAAAAATATCTTTTCAACATAGGCGCTGTAGACAGCCCAATTTGCAGAGGTTGCTTCGAACCGAGGAATCAGTTGCCCACGTCATCCAACAAATAATGCCGAGCTGCCCCACATGAATAAATTCGCGGAACGGTGAGGTCACTCCGCCAAACCTGTGAAACACCCAGGAGGCATCTGTGCATTTGGGCGGAGCTAGGCTGGCTAACTTAGCCAGGACTGACTGAGAATGGAAGTCTTACATGGTGCGGATAGCGAAGTCTCTACTCTACTCTCTCCGTTACAGGGGTAGACTTCTCTTCTGGTCGGTTTTCCCATGGCACACTTTATGTAGCTTTATCGCATGTTAACAATGCTTTTCATATTTTTTAAAGACGGGAAATCATCAAACTACTTCTCCCGCTCTAGGCGTAGCAGAAGGGAGTGTCAGACTCTTACTGACTAAAACCCATCCGTGTTCCTTCTAATGCCCTTTGCGTTGCAGGGCCGCGATGACTCTTTCCAACAAATTCCGCAACGTATTTACAACTCTAGCTACTTTCTTAAACATCATGTATAGAGAAGCATTATCATTTATCATTTCTCATTGCGAAAAAATACTGGGGCTGTTCGGCATTTTGAACAGAAGAGGTGAAACAGCCAGTACCTTGCATAATACTCGTCCAAATTCCAAAATCTAAGAGGAGTCAAGCAATGCTAGATATTGATCGTTTGTATATATCTTGTCTTAGAGATCTTATCTAGCGATAACATTTTATTTTCCGACTTACTCGCGAACGAAGTCGCGGGCAACGGCTAGTCTACACTATCTACATCTACACTAATATTATGAAGAGGAAAGATGTATTTGTTTGTTTGAATTAAATAGGATAATGTGGGTGTGGGTGTGTGGGTTAATGTGTGGCGGACTTAGGCTCCGAAACTACTGGACCGATTTGAAAAATTTTTTCACCATTAGAATCCTACATTATCTTTGATGATCATAAGCTATAGAGTATTTTCAAAAAAGTTAGGGATCCATATGAAAACTTCGATAGTGTAACCCAATGTGTGAAAAAATATCAAAAAAATCCTTATATCGCGTACGCTGCGGAAAATATTGACAATAGAGAAAAGTGATGTACTACAGTTTCTAAGGGACATCAATATCCACAAAAAAGTCCACGAGGGTATATATCTAACTATTATGGTTAAGTCACAATAACCGCTCTTTGTTGAAATTATTCGTTCAAAACCTGGGTGGAATGGAATAGTGGTGATTTGGTATCATTATATTAATCCTTATCCATTTAAATGGTTTAGTAATTTAGGTTGATTATGTATACGTAAATTACACTTTAAATTATACAAATCGGACCTTTCGTTTAAAAGTTACGACGGGTATAAAAATACTCTAAGTAAGAAAAATGTCGCGGTTTGAGCGAACTGCCCTACGTTTAGTCTATTAATAAGTAATTTACACATTAGCCTTTATAGAGGGAGGAAAGGAGATGAAGTTCGTGGAGTACCTACTAAAACCGCGCGAACGAAGTCGCGGGCGAAGTGCTAGTTATTTACAAATGCAAAAGTTTATGAGAATTAATGGATTTTTGTAAGTCTTCCACATCAGGTCGCCTGAAAGAATCTTCATGAAATTTGGCACAGAGGTCGATTATAGTCTGGAACACCACATAAGCCACTTCTTATCTTGGGAGTATGTTCACTAGGGATCACGCGGGCGAAGTCGCTGGCAGAAGGTAGTTTCTCATAATTTACCCTTTTTGGCCATGAGATAGAAATTTTACCCAATTCGAACCTAATAGACCTTATTATAATTGAATACTGTGTTACCGACCCAAACACCTAATGCTTTATTTCCTGCTCATTGACAGGCAGATCGACGATAAGGGCATTTTATGAATGACGAACCGTGTCCAAACCTGACCGTCAATCATTTAAAATTTTAGTATCATTAAATGTTTTTTATCTATTTACACATAATAGACTTAAAAAACCGTACCATGAGCCGGAAAAAACATGTTTCTTGTATGGAGGCCCCATTTCATTTTTAATTTTGTTTCATTTTTAGGGTTCCATCTCAAAAGGAACCCTGTATCTCAAGAACCGTAATGGGTAGACAGTTGAAATTTTCACAGAGTGTATATTTCTATTGGCGCCATAACAAAAAAAAACGGACAAGTCCGAGCCGGGCTCGCTCACCGAGGGTTACGTACAAAGTAGATATATATTCCTGTAAATAAAGAATAAATGTTTTATGATTTAATTACAAATGTACAGTTTTCTGATTTTCCCTATACTTGTATAAGACGGTATTACTTGCCAAATTACGTAGTTCTAGGTCAACGGAATATTCCCTATAAATTTTGATTCCTTTGATAGTGTTGAAATATAAGTTTTTTGCGGCAAAAACGGCCATATCTTTTTTAAGGTTAACTTACATTGAAGTTTAATTTTTTCACAGCTTCAAGGGACTGTAGACCTGAGTAGATTGTTTTAATTTCAACTCGATACCCCCACACGTTCGTGAGATAAAAGGTCTTGACCGTTGACGGACGGACAACAAAGTGACCCTATATAAGGGTTCCATTTTTCCCTTTAAGGTACGGAACCCTAAAAATAAAATAAAAATTAAACCAAATTAAAAATTAGGGCTAGGTATACATACAAGATAGGTTTTTTTTTGGTTCGGTCTGTGGGGCAGAGTCGACAATTTTTAACCGATTTAAAAAAGGAGGTTACCAGTTTGGCTCGTATGTTTGCATGTACCTATGTATTTTTTTGTACGCGATTATCTCGAGTTCGGCTAATGTTCTATTTTAGATTTCGTAATAAAACCTACATTGCTTCTTTCAACATCAGATCACTGGCAAATGAAACCAGAATAACTGAATTGGAATATGCGCTATCAACGATAAAATGGGACATTATAGGCATTTGTGAAAGCTACAAACAAGGGTACATCGTGGAAGACAGGAACGAGTACCGACTCTACCTAATAGGTGAAAGCAAAGGAAGAAATGGAGTAGGATTTATGGTCAAAAATCAAACACATGTAGAAGTACAGGATTTTATAGGCATATCAGAAAGAGTAGCATTGATTCATGTTAAGATTCACGAAAAAACTTTTACCATAATCCAAACATACGCACCTACATCTAGTTATGAAGAAAAAGAAATGGATAACTACTACCAATCTTTAGGAAAAGCAATCGAGAAAAGCACAACCAATATAATTCTCCTCGGCGACTTAAATGCCAAAATTGAATTACCAAAAGAGGGCGAAAGTCGTGCAGTAGGAAAATTTGGCTACGGAAAAAGAAATAAAAGAGGTGAAAGGTTCATACACTTTTGTCTTCAACACAACCCCAAAATAGCTAATACAATTTTCAATAAATCACCTAAGTTAAGATGGACGTGGATGTCACCTAATGGATGGAAGAACGAAATAGATTACATCTCAACAAATAAGCCGCAAATTATCGAAGACTTCAGCGTTCTTAGTAACTTTAAACACCCAAGTGATCACCGTATCATCAGAATAAAAATAAACAGCTAACAATAAGAAAAAACGCTCTACATTCCAAACAAAACCCGACACAACTACAAGGTGGAGAAGAAGTCATCCGATGTTGTTTGGCTCTCATTTTTTTTCTAAATGAAAACCTTCGATTCTGTTTTTTGATTATGTTTATTTGAACCTTTAGAATTTTATTGGTCAAGTCGAGAAGATGATATCGGCCAAATGGGCGCCGTCACAATTGATTGCCATACGGTCTCGTTTTATGGCATTTTTCATCACTTCGGCGAGAACTGAGGGCGACAGATTCTCGCACTCGTATCGAATGTTGTCCTTGAGAGCTTCCAGAGTCTCGGGCTTGTTCACGTAAACACGGGACTTCAAAAAACCCCACAAAAAAGTCTGAAACGGCGTTAAATGGACTCTGTACGGAAACATGCGCAGGTCTTTGACCAAAATTCGCCTTAGGGACGACCGACTGATGGCTAATTGCGAGGCACGGCGTCTGGTCGATGTTTCCGGCGACAGCTCGACATCCTCGACAACAGCGGCGATATTCTCGGCAGAACGGACGCTCCGGGGCCGGCCACTCTTGGCAACGTCTCGTGTGGTCCCAACAAGAAAAAGAACAGCTAAGCAAACTCTACAAAGTGATACATAGAATGATAAGAAATAACACCAAAAAATATAGACAAAAAGTCTTGGTTAACTACCTAGAAAAAACTGGCGCTGTCAAAAAAGCATATAAATATCTAACGAAAACCAAAACATTTATGAATCAGCTACAGAATAAATCTGGCTACCTTATAACAAACAGAAAAGACTTAATAAAAGTAGCTACAAATTTCTACAAAAATATTTATAAAAAAGACAGCGATGTCACAGAAGAAGTACAAACTAATCCTGTAAATACAGACAAAGTACCAGAATTCTGCGCATGGGAAATTGAACACTCAATCGACAAACTCGAGTCCGAAAAAAGTCCAGGCCCAGATGGCATAACGAATGAAATGATAATATTTGGAAGAAACACCCTAATTAAACCACTTACGTCACTATTCAATTTAATACTAGATCAGAAGGAAATACCCAGACAATGGACATGCTCAAACATTGTACTTTTGTTTAAAAAAAGGAGAGCCGAAACAAATATCAAACTACAGACCCATTAGTCTTATATCAAATCTCTACAAACTATTTTCAGGAACTCTACTAAGAAGATTGACAAAACCAATAGACGAAAATCAACCAGTAGAAGAAGCAGGATTTGTGAGTTGCTTCTCTACTACCGATCATATACACTCCCTGAAAATGGTACTGGAAAAACGTAACGAGTACGACAACACTGTGCTTCATCGACTGGCAAAGCGTTCGATTCAATTTCTCACAGCTCTATATGGCAAGCTTTATCAAGGCAAGGAATTAACAAAGAGTACATCGATCTTATTAAGGTATTCTACAAAAACAGTAACTCCAGGATTATGCTCGAGAAACCAGGAAATAGTTTTAAAATCGAAAGAGGAGTTAAACAAGGTGACCCACTCTCCCCTAAAATATTCATAGCGGTGTTAGAGGAAATATTCAGAACGATGAACTGGGAAAACAAAGGCCTAAACCTACATGGAAAGTACCTGTCACACTTGCGATTCGATATAGTGGTGATGTCAGAAGACCCAAATGAAATGCAGTCTTTGTTTGAGTCGCTATTTAAAGAGAGCAAAAAAGTGGGCCTAGAAGTAAACCAAACAAAAACAAAACTTATGACAAACAGACACAAAGCACCAATAATAATTTCATCTACCAACCTAGAATATGTTGCAGAGTATATCTACCTAGGACACCTAATTACTTTTAAAAATTGCACAGAAAGAGAAATAGAGAGAAGAATCAAATCCACCTGGAATAAATACTGGACACTAAAAGAAATATTCAAGAGTAAGATGCCAACCAAAATAAAAACAAAAACCATGGAAACATGCCTACTTCCCACACTCACATACGCCTGCCAAACATGGCCCCTCACTAAACGAAATTTAGATAAAATCAAAGTGTGCCAAAGAGGAATAGAAAGGAGCTACATGAACCATAGATATAAAGACAAAGTAAAAAAGAACATAACAATTAAAAGTAAAACCAAGGCAAAGAATGTGGTCATAAAGATACTTAGATTGAAATTGAAATGGGCTGGACATTTCCAAAGAGTACCAGATGAAAAGTGGACGAAAATCACCACGAACTGGTACCCATCAAACAAAAAGCGCAGATAAGGTCGACCATAAATGAGATGGAGCGACGATATTGTAAAAATAGTAGGTAAAATCTAGAGTAGAGTAGCTAGAGACAGAATAGCATGGAAACGAATGGAGGAAGCTTTCACTGCTATTGATAGCGGTCCTTGCACATAATATACTAAATAACCATATTAAATATAGAAAAATGAAATTACTAACATTTACATTAAGATTTAAATTTGTAACACTAATAATTAGTCTTTCTAAGGCAAACAAATTGTAGAAGGAAATAAAGCTATTTTTTATTTTATTTTATTTAATAACTCGATAGTAGGCGCTGCGACATCCGATGTCTGGCGCTCGCGGCTGCGTTGCCCGCAGCCGCGACGCCAGCTGAGGTGACGCACGCGAGAATCTTCGGGCAAAGCTCTTGGCATAGTAAAGCGTATTCGCTTAAAGAATACGTTTATCATTTAAATGCATGTCCACTCTGTCTAACGCACAGTTTTAGATATTTAATTTTAATCGTTACCAAATGCACCGAAACTACGTTAATAATAATTGACCGTGACTAAACGCGTTAAATACTTTAATAGTAAAACTGTAAAAAAACTCGCTTGCAGTGCGAGTTTTGAGTCACCTAATAACATTCGCTGATGCATCTTGGTGCCCTCTATATTTATGTCAAGCGTGGCATCTTTCGTGGTGATTGAGTCAAGTTTTCGAGTAATCACATTTTTTTTTATAAGTGATGGGTTTGCTCTTGACTCTAGTCTAGGTCAGAGATGACAGAGACAAAGTCTGCGATGGAGCGAACTTACCCAGGAGCCTGTTCACTCTAACTTTGAAGAGATTAGGGTTGTAAGCGTTTGGAAACACAGACGCGGGCAGAGAGTTCCACTCCTTTGCTGTGCGCATTATAAAAGACGTTTGGAAACGCTTAGTGCGAATTGGTGGAATAGTTCTCACTGCCGAAAGTTATTTTTTTTTTATTAATATAAAAAATAACTTTCCCGGTAGGTTGAGTCAGATTTCATGTTTTTCTGAAACCAGCGAATAAAAATAACTACGATAAAAAAACCAGATAAATGCGAGTCGGACTCTCACACGTATACACCATACCATGAACCTTAATTTTTATTATTTGTTGTTATAGCGGCAATAGAAATACACAATCTGTGAATATTTCAACTGTCTACCTATAACGGTTGTTGAGATACAGCCCGCTGACAGGCAGACGGACGGACGGACGGACGGACAGACGGACAGCGGAGGCATAATAATAGGGTTCCGTGGTTTCCTTTGGGTACGGAACCCTAAAAAAAACTTTGTTATTTTATCTCACAGATTTTATCTGTTACGGCTAACAGCCGAAGTGCAGCTACACCTAGTTTTAGCCGGCTACAACTAGGTGCAGCCTGCTATATGCGGCTAAACTTAGATGTATCCAACTTATCTTCGGTTAGAACTAGGTTTAGCCTTCATCTTAGCGGCTAGAACTAGTTGTACTAAGGTGTATCCTATTTATCATCGGCTAGAAGTAGGTTTACAGTTCAGTTTAGAGGAAATGCTGGAGGCGAGACTTTGTATGTAAAAAGTCATAATAGGTTTGGCTCTCGACAGTTCTCTCCTTTAACATTGAACCGTATGAATACTGTGTCCCTATGCTTTCTTTTTTGATGATTTATAAACCGTATAAACACTAGAACTCTCACAAAATGCTCAAAATTGTCCAATAAATCGCTGTCAACAGAGCCCTAGTGTATAAATTTGCCAACAATTCATTAAAAAAGGAAAACATAAGATAAGATAAGATAAGATAAGATCATTTATTTGTCCAAAACATGAGTATACACACACATGGCATGCAAGATGTTAATTAAATTACATAATATATCAGTCATGTTTTGCCTTAACGGCGTACAAATATAAATAGGTAAGTTACACTTATTACGTAGGCATGAAATAATTTAAAATTTATCCACTATTACAAAGATTAAACAATCCAAATCCAACAGAACAGCAATAATAATTCAATTTAATTTATTTAATTCAAATAGATTAAATGTCAAAATAATTAAAAATACAATTCAATGTCAAAGTAATTAAAAATACAATTCAATGTCAAAGTAATTAAAAAATACAATTCAATGTCAAAGTAATTAAAAATACAATTCAATGTCAAAGTAATTAAAATACATTCAATTAAATTAGTAAATAATCAAAGTAATAATTCAATTAGGTACATTATTATTTTTTTAAACAATACATATCCAACAGAACAGCAATAATAATTCAATTTAATTAGTTTAATTCAAGTCAGTTAAATGTCAAAGTAATTAAAAATACAGAAATTAGATTAATTTATCATTCAAAAATTCGTCAGTGCTGTAATAGGCTTTTCCTAAGAGAAGGCTTTTTAACCTACTTCTTAATATTTCTGTTGTGTATTCCCTCCAACATTTTGGCAACTTATTATATAGAATTGGCGCCATACAGAATATACTTTTTCGCAATAGGGCTGTCCTGGATCTAGGAATGCAAAGTTTGCTGTTGTCGCGTCTATTTCGAATCACTTTATCTGATAATAGGGGGAACAGGTGTGGGTTTGATTTGACAAACATAATGGTTTCCAAAATGTATATAGATGGAAGAGTTAATATTTTATATTTTTTGAAAAATGGTTTGCAGCTGTCAGTGACATGAAGTTTAAACATGGTTCTAAGGCACCTTTTTTGGGTTTTAAAAAAAACGTTCTTATTTGTTGAATTGCCCCAAAATATTACTCCGTATCTTAAGTTAGAGGAAACTAAGCCATGATAAGCAGTCAGCAGCGCATCAACATTTAACATTGGAGTTAATTTGTACAATGCGTATGTGGAATTACTTATTTTTTTGTTTAAGGCTTCTGTATGCGCTTTCCAATCTAATCTACTGTCAATAATTACTCCAAGGAATTTGGTTGTGTCAACTTTGTCTATTTTATTATCACGATAGTGTACATTAACATTTGGAATGGTTGATCTTTGGGCAAAATGCATAATATTAGTTTTTTCAAGATTTATCTTAAGATTGTTGTTTTCTAACCATTTTATCATTGATTCTATAGAATTGTTAATGTCAGTTTCGTATGCATCTTTATTTTTACAGGCAATTGTAATGGTACTATCGTCAGCAAATAGAGTCATTGGGTAGTCGATGCTTTTGGGTAGGTCATTAATATATAGAATAAAAAATAGTGGGCCCACGACAGTGCCTTGCGGTACGCCAAATTTAACAAGACGCTCTCTTGATTTATGAATTATTTCATGTTTATTGCTCTTATTTATTGCTGAAATTTCTGTAAATTGTCTTCTGTTACTTAAATACGATTGAACAAGGCTTGAGACATTCCCCCTGATGCCATATGCTTCTAACTTCTCAATAAGTATGTCGTGACGCACATGGTCAAATGCTTGCGTCATGTCACAAAATATCGTACATACGGGTATATTAGCATCTACATTTTGCATGACATTGTGTAAAAAATCATATATTGCCAAGTTTATTGTTTTACCATTTCTGAATCCTTTTTGTTCATTCGCGAGTATATTTCCTTTTTCGAGATAACTATACAACTGTTTATATAAATACTTTTCAAATATTTTCGACATTATACATTCATCGTGCGACCGTTGCTTTGAGTGTACTGTGTCAAAATCAGTCCATAAAATTAAGTGAAATAAGTGGTAATTTGCTGCTAATCTCGGCAAATTTTTATTGTGACATATACAGTGACTCTTGTGGAATCCAAATATATATGGTTTTCATCAATTAAATTCAGTTTTATACTAGTATTTGCCAAAATACTTAAAAACTTTAACTTTTCTGAGTGTTCAAGGTGATCTTGTTTGTGACTTCGAGAACAAAGGACCTCATTAGTCGAACTTATCGCAAGTCATTCATACAAAAAGACTAAGTACTGGTGCATAATTTCGACCCGCAACTTGAAGTCACCGTGGTCGAGTGGCCGCCGGGTGTGCCTTTTTGTATTACTAGAGCTACTCGACGCAGCGTGCCGCTAGTTCGAATCTCACAAGACGCAGTTCTTTTTCCATTTTTAAAAATATTATAATTTGAACAAAGATTGTTAAATTGAATATTAACGAAAACAATACTATGTTCCATTCACCCGACAAGAAAAAATTCCATTCGGATACCGACTTAACGGCTGGTACCGTGGCTGATACCCCATTGAGCGGCGATCAAAATGTGTCAGTCCGTAATAAACGTAAACAACCGGATTCTGAGTGGACACTGGCTATATATGAGCTGTCAACGGAGTTGAAGAATACAATAAACGAGTGGCGACGGGACTTGGAAACAAGTATTAGTAAAATATCAGAGAGTATGGTATCAATGAAAGTCGAACTAACTTCAATTAATCAAGTGACGTCAGAGATAAAAAATGATATTAATTCTCTTCGATCGGAGCAATCAGTCCTGCGTCAGAGAGTAACAGAGTTAGATGTGAAGTATTCTAGTACAACCGAACGAATTAACTCCCTCGAAAGCTCGGTCCAGTTTGCTGCTGGGGAGCAAGCTGATCTCAGTAAGAAAGTTACAAATATTCAAGAGAACATTGATTTAAAGCCTATCGTTACAGAGCTTGTGGCAAAGATTGATAATTTGGAACAGAGTGCCCGCAATTGTAACATTGAGATATGCAACATCCCTGAAAGGCGTAACGAAAACCTCGTAACCATGATGCAAAAAATTGGGGCCATAATTAAGTGCAATGTACAACAAAATGACATTATTTCTATTCACCGTGTCCCACATGCACACCAGCAAAACAATAAGCCTAAAAACATCATAGTTAAATTTGGTTCTCGTATACTACGTGACAACGTCCTTAGTGCCCAACGGTTGTGCAAGGGACTTACCACGGACCAAATTGGCGTTGCAGGAACATCTCTAACGATTTATATGCATGAGCACCTGACACTAAAAAATAAACAATTATTTCGTGAGTGTCGAGACGCTGTCAAACAACACAATTATAGATTTGTTTGGGTTAAGCATGGAACAATCCTTGTCCGTGAAAAGGAGGGGACAAGGTCTTTTGCAATTCGGAACGCGCACGACATCACTAAAATCAGACCTGGCTACGCAGCACCGATTGACAACCAACGCGCTGTATCCATCGAAAAATAACTCTACAGTGAATAATCCGTCAATCTTCGGTTTGCTACATAATCGTTGCGCACAACTTTGGACTTTTTTGATAGTAATTGATTTATTACTGACTTTAGTTGAACACTGCATAATATGCGGCCTTGTGAGTTGTTTGTTAATGTTAATCCATTTCTCTAGGTACTATGTTATGTTTCTTGTATTTTGTTCGCATCTTTTTAACGTCCTATTGTACAATAATGCCCTGCTAGTTGCGGCTGCGTAAGTCACGGTAAATGCATTTATGACCATATTCCATAGAGTTCTACGCTATAATGACAGATAACCTAGTTATATATTATCAAAATTGCAGGGGATTCCGCACTAAATTAAATATCTTATATATGAATATTCTAGCCAATTGTTATGATTTAATAATTTTGACTGAGACCTGGCTGACGCCCGAGATATCAGATAACGAGTTTATTGATGAGCGTTATGTGGTACATCGGTACGATCGTGACCGTATTGCCACCAATAAAAAAGACGGAGGCGGTGTTCTCGTGGCAGTACTGAAGAGTCTGTATTCAGTTAGGTTGACTCCGCAATCAGCAATTCATGCCAGCATTGAGCACATCTTGGTGCAATTGCCAAGCTCAGGTGGAGGTAGGTGCCGAATTATTGCTGCAGTATATATACCACCTAAAACACCAGAGTTTGCATATGTTGAATATTTTGAACTTCTGCAGTCACTGCTTGGTGACACACACAACGATAATTTCTATGTGGTAGGAGACTTTAACCTACCAGAAATCGACTGGATCACTTGCACAGATAGTACTTCATTATCTGCTCATGTTTGTAGAGGTAACTCCCCCCTTTCTGATCACATGAGTGCATTTTTGTCGTTTCTAAACGCTTACCAATTCAATACAATACGGAATACGGGTGGGAAAATATTGGATTTGGTTATTGGTAACAGTGAATGCAATGTTTCTTTTTTGCCACAGACTGTTTACTGCAGCTTGATAGCCACCATCCTCCACTTAATGTCTTTATCTCTCTAAGTGTACCATACGATTCGATGGCCCGCAAGATAGTTAAAAAATATAATTATTACAAGGCAAATTATGATGACATAAATGCGGATTTAAAAGGGATTAATTGGGAGGAAGTCTTAGTAAACCAAACCATTGACGATACCTTGAACACGTTTTATGATATTGTTTTCAGTATTATAAAGAAACACGTTCCAATGAATAACTGTAGATCTTTGAAATTTCCGGTTTGGTTCACAAAATCGCTAATCCATATTTACAAAAACAAAGCTAAAGCTTGGGTAAAATGGAAGATGTTTCAAAACATCTCGGACTATGAACAGTTTTCCATTTACCGATCTAGATTCCAAGTTGAGTGCAAAAATTGTTATAGAAAATACATTACCTCCGTAGAAGACGGCATCCGGACTAATGTTAAGCATTTTTGGACTTTTATGAATAATAAATAAAATATAGGAATATTGTGTGACATATCAAATGAAAGCGCTTACTGTGAGAGTTTGAATTATATTTTTTTCACAATTTTAAAATAAATGGTTTCGAAGTTATTCAAGAAATTAGACGAAAAATGACCATTCCCCCCACTTATCTCCGAAACTACAGAGCCTTAAATTTTGGAAAAAATGGAGATAATAGATCTTTACCTATATATTACCGAAAAACCTATAAAAAGTCTATTGTGTTGAAATAACATGTTCAAAAAAATTTTATTCATTCGGAACCCTTTGCACGCGAGTCCGACTCGCACTTGGCCAGTTTTTTATTATTAACATACATACACAACTAACTATTTTTACATTGTATAAAACAAAGTCGCTTTTTCCGTTTGTATTTTAAACTACGCAGCGGATTTTAAAGCGGTTTTCATCAATAGACAGAGTGATTCAAGAGAATGGTTTATATTATGTCCGAGATTCCTACGGGAACGAGAAACAGGGCAAAAGTTAGTTACTATACTTACACTTATATTAAACACTAGCACTTCGCCCGCGACTTCATTCGCGCGGGTTTAGTAAGTACTCCACGAACTTCATCTCCTTGTCCTCCCTCTATAAAGGCTAACGTGTAAATTACTTATTAATAGACTAAACGTAGGGCTCTTCGCTCAATCCGCGACATTTTTCTTACTTAGAGTATTTCTACACCCGTCGTAACTTTTAAACAAAAGGTCCGATTTGCATAATTTAAAGTGTAATTTGCGTATACATAACCAATCTAATTTACCAAACTAAACATTTAAATGGATAAGGATTAATATCATGGTACCAAAATCATCACTATTCCATTCCACCCGGGTTTCTCTATAAAACTGTAGTATATCACTTTGCTCTATTGTCAATAGTTTCCGCAGCGTACGCTATATAAGGATTTTTTTGGTATTTTTTTCACACCTTGGGTTACATTATCGAACTTTTTATACGGATCCCTAACTTTTTAGAAAATATTCTATAGCCTATGTTCATCAGGAATAATGTAGGATTCTAATAGTGAAAGAATTTTTCAATCCAGTCCAGTAGTTTCGGAGCCTATTCAATTCAAACAAACAAATCTTTCCTCTTTATAATAATTTCCTCTGTATAAGTGTAGATAGACTAATTAAAGATAATCTAAAACGTGGCGTCCAATAATTCCTCCGCATCGCTGGCCACTGGTAATGCGCCCAATAGGCTGGCAGCATTGCCACGTTGTATGGCAATGCTTATCCTTTGTCCGAGATAAAAACCAGCCCTTGGGTCATGCGAAGTGTCAACTAAGCGTCTTGACAGATCTTTAAATAAGTTATAAGCACTCAGACCCCACCGGCTCGAAATTATAGCTACCAACGAGGTTATTACATTTTGGCCGCTTAGGGTTCTCAGCAGCTGCAGCAGCAGCTCAAGCACAGCACGAGGTGCTAGGAAGATGGGATGGTGCATTAGTATTGACAAATTTACCGTCCCACACAAATGGCCTTCCATGGAAATATCGACATGCCATCCGGTCCTTAAGTAACGGCACATCAAAACCGTCATCAGTAAGGAAGCTACGATATTCCTGACTAATTTCTCAGTGCCATGAACCGAGGATATAAAACCCGGTAAACTGATACTACTTAGTAATTTTGCGGATGCCAAGCTCAGTCATTCAGGGCCACATTTAAATGTAAAGTAAGCGTATGACGAATAATTTGGTCTCTTTTCTAAAAGGTGAGAGTGCTTCCGCCGCCGTGCTTAAGCCGTATGGTGTCGGCCGGTGCCGTATGGTGCCGTAAAAGAATAATACCATCCCATCACTTCCCGTGGGTGTCATCAGAGGCGACTAAGGGACTCACCAGAGAATGGGCAGCAGCGTTCTCTGTAAAACGCAACACCATACGCTGCGATCGCCAACGCGCCTGCCAAGCGTGGCGATTATGGCAAAGCCCCCCCTTTTGGAGAAGGCCTATGTCCAGCAGTGGACGTCTTTCAGTTGATATGATGAGAGTGCTTCCATACCTAAATGGGAAGCACGATAGAGTATAACGAGTAAGTTTGTATATTCAGGGCTGAAACAGCAGTAACGAATCATGGTGATTACCGAATGCATATTAATTTTGAGTTATCATTCCGAAATGTCATTAAGATGGCTTTTACATTTTTTCTTGGATTTGAGCGTTTGAGTTTTGATGCATGGTTATGGCTTATATATAGACACAAATTTAAAAATATATATATGGCCCAGAAAGTTTGATTCTTTTCTGGGATTGCTTTAAACAAATATTTCAATTTTTTGCGTAAATTAGTAAAACCTTGTCTTTGCAAAGGACGGTTTCATAAAATTTTACTTAAGGCATCTTTTGATGCTTTGTCACATCGAAGATGTAACAATTTAATCATTAATAACAATATTTATGGTATAACTGTATCTTCTACTTTGGAGTGCTTTATTCAATTTGTTATATTTCATACAGTAATACACCAAATTTATTCCGTAAAACAGAGAGTTACTGATAATTTTTCGTCCGAAATCATATTTTTTGAAGTGAAAACTTCTTTAGCGGCGTTGAGCACTTTTTCTGTAATGGGTATAAAATCTTAAACTCGCGTCAGGACACGTGACCTGATCGAAAAAGCGTAAGACGGACTCGCGTCAGGGTCACGTGATGCTGATCGAAAAAGCGTAAGACGGACTCGCGTCAGGGTCACGTGATGCTGATCGAAAAAGCGTAAGATCGAGGGGAAGGGAGAGGAACTAGTATCTTCCACTCTTTCTACCGTGCCTGAGTGTGCTGCTCCGCTTAGGCGGCACAGGGCGCTTGCGCGAATGTCCGTCTGTGTTTATGTACAGCGTGCCACGCGTATCCAAGGTTACGAAATTACGGAATTACGAAATTATGGATGAAAGTTGATTTTTCTAAGAGATAAAAATTAATGTAATATATAAATAAATAACGATATAATATTATGAATAACAACATGTAAATTGTCATATTTGTGTACGATAGCGCAATAAATAAACATTGTATTCTACCTCATAAATGATAGTATTTTTGTACTTATAATTAAACACAACGTTAATACTAAAGTTTTCACTTCTGCCGGCACTCCCGGAGTGCTACCGGTGTTTGTTTTTTTTCCTATGAAAATATAATCCAAATTCAAACAAAAAGTAACTAATAACTAATGTTACCTTGCTTGAAAAAAAAAATATCCAGTTTAAATGTAAAACAATATTTTTAAACAATTGTTGTATACAGCGCTACAATCACTATAAATCTCGGGAAACGCGGCCTGTAGCTTTAGCGCGGGCCAAGCGTTCGATTTTGTAATAGCGCCCTTAAAATTTTGGATTTTTTTTCTCAACAAAATTGAGAAAAGATTACTCAAAACTTGCACAAAGAGGGGAAAAAAGCTTTTTTCAATAACTTTGATTTCTGGAGCTATTGCGTTGAATTTTGGGAGTGTTAGTTGTTTATATCGGTACTGTCAGATAAGAATAATTCACACTTTGAAAGGTTGAGATGAAGTCCTATAGAATGGTGGCCGGGAATCGCCCTGCGACTCCAAACGCCCGGGGCGTCTTCTTCTGTTACAGCGGCTGGGGTGTGAGGTTTGCATTTCCCTCACGCGGCCCACATCCTCCTTCGCTAGCATTACTGCTTCGCAGAAGGCAAAAAATATGTGGTACTTCTTTTTTAATTTCTGCCAGCACGGTGTCCCTATTAATTGAATTAGATGCATGTTTGATGTCAACCTTCAGGATGACCTCTCCTTTACCAAAATTTAAATAGGTCATGTACGGCAGCCTCGCAGCCCCTTTTGGAACTGTACTAGCTGCTGGGACTGTTTTTTTTTTGGATATATTAAATAACGTATTTTACGTATTTTTTTTTATGTGTTTGCTCTTGACTCTAGTCTAGGTCAGAGATAACAGAAACAAAGTCTACGATGGAGCGAGCTTACCCAGAAGGAGCCTGTTCACTCTAACTTTGAAGACAGGCACAAAACAAAATGGTTACTTTAGTTTGTACGGAATGGTGGTAGATATGGGTAAATTCTAGGAGCTTACAGATAAAATGCTTATTAAATATGAGCCCTATCCCTGAAACTAGGACAACCTGTATCTTGAGAGAGGTACAATATTCGGCTGAGATAAACCTTGTGTAAACCATCAGTGTCAAAAATTATACAACGTGTAACAGAAAAAAACACGTATTGCGTTTTTTTGTTACACGTTGTATAATTTTCGTTGTATAATCCCGAAATCGCGAAAAAAAATCAGCTGTTCATTACATCTTGTCGAGTTATGCGCGATTTCAATGTTAGTCCCATAGTGAAAGTTGTTCATAATGATGAGTTCAATGACCTCTTAAGAGGTATTGCGGTTGTTCTATTACAGGTTGTATAAAACATAAACGTAACTAAGTAATGTTGAGTTCCGACTTCCGAAACTAAATCTATATTGTTTACTTTGTAGCGTTTTTGTTTGGTAAAAGTCTTCATAACCCACAAATATCTGCACATGTGTATGTTTTCAGATAACATACATCAGCACTGAGCGCCCAGCAGTGTACTGGATAGACAAGAAATATTACACGAACTTCACTATGATCAGCAAACGATTGAGCCGACAGGATCCGAGGTACTATGTAGAGATATACATTACTTCACTCATCAAATTGGACAATAACGTGAAGGTAGGTGGTTAATCCCGTGTATTCTGTAAACATCTCATTCTGAATAAATTGGACTGCACGAGGTTCACGCTTACTGCAGTAAGCGTGAACCTCGTGCAGTCCAATACGTTGGTCTGACCAGATTCGAATCGCCCTTGACACTACCGTTCACATCGCCCTCCACACCGCCAGGGACAGAAACAGGTGGAGAAACATCATACGTGTAAAATTGATACAGAAGGGAGGTCACGACCCTCAGCACTGAGGAATACGATGCGAGGAGGAGGAGGAAGCGTGAACCTACTAGTAAGATTTCGAATAATACATGGTCCCATTTTAGTCGTCAAAAAATTTAAATCCTTTTCATTAAATGACACATGACGTAGTTTAAAACATCCAGGAGAAAATGCAGTCCGAGCCTTGTGTTCCAGGACGGCGCGGAATGTAACGGCGACATTGTTTTGATACATAAATATTATTAACACGCTGTTTCATAATTCTAATGCATAATTTGTTTTAATTAATAATAAACATTTATTTTAGGATCTCTTCCATAATTTGTTAGTAACAATGTAAACTTATAAACTAGTGTTAGTAATATTTAATACCTAGGTATTTATTTGTAACATGCATGAGGCACGCCGATCCTGGGGAATGTCTACTTGACTGCGTGCAATCGTATCCACCGCCCCAAGATCGGAGAGTCCCACTTTTCAATCAACGCTCTAAGGATGATGTTGGGGCTGGCGTGAACATGGCGCAACAGAGATGCGCATCTCTTACGCATAATGGCCGAAAAAACATCGACGTTCGCGCCAGCAAACATGCTGGACGCGCTACAAAAACGCGGCAGCCCCATCAATACACGGAACGTGTTGTTATATTGTGTGTGCAGGCCACTATATGCCCTCTGTGTAAAGTTCACCCACAGGCTGCACGTGTAAAAGGATTGGCAGGATATACCTGTATAGTATATTTGTGATCAGCTGCCTACTATAGTTGTTTTTATTTATCTCAAACATGTATATTTCTTTTAAGTTTACAATTTAATCTAATTTGTTTATTTGTAATTTAATAATAATACATAAAATTATTTAGTTAGTCCTCGTTTCACTTTTTTTTTGTATTCCCTGTGTAATTTTGTTTAATTTTTGCTGCTTTGTTTTTGACATTCGTATCTTTGACATCTGTATTTTGTGACATCTTTTTATTTTTATTAATCGAATATTATTAAGTATACAATCCAAATGCATTGATCTTTCTATTTCCTTTTTTTGTTTTTATTTCTTAATTTTTATAATAATCATGTAGGTACGTATATTTTTACTAATTATTTGATAATGGAATGATTTGATTTAATTTAATTTAATTATTCTTTCAAATTCTTTAAATTAATTATAAATTGTAAATCTTTCATTGAGAATGCTGTGCATACCTATAAGTGATATATTTACACAGAATTGAAGATTTGTGATTGCCAGTTATTGTTATCCTTAATTGTAAATATGTCGTTGGTGGCCTTACTTAATAAATAAATAAATAGGATTGTACCTACAATCTTAATGAATTATTTTGAAAAAATAATCGCTCCTAGAGGTAGTTCATATCGGGTTAAGGGGGCGGCCTTTGTTAGACGACAAAAATGGCAACGTGTATAATGTAACTCAGAACGATTGAGTGAATGATATTTTTTTATGTTACAGCTGGACTTCTTCTTCTACCAGTTTCTAACAAACAGATACCGTCCCAGTTTTGTTGAGATGCATTTTAAATTATGCGACATGATGAATTCTGACTTATTTTTTGGTCAGACAATGCGAAACGCAATGGGAGGCCGACCCTGTCCTTATCCTGCGGTGAGCTTGTTTAATAGGATATGCGGGCGATAGACTTTGTATGTCAAAAGTCATAATTCAAGGTTTGGCCCTCGCCTGCTTCTTTCTCCAATATTATACCGATTTAAAATATGTTTCACAAACTGAATAAAAAGGATGTATACTGTGTCCCTATGTTTTTTTTTTCGTTAAAGTTGCCAAATTTGTACACTAGGGCTCTGTTGGCAGTGGTTTATCGGAAAATTTTGAGCATTTTCTGAGGGTAATATATACGGGTAATATATCATCAAAAAATAAAACATAAGGACAGAGTATATATTCTTCTTATTCAGTTTATGAAATATCTTTTAAATCGGTCCAATATTGGAGGAGAAAACAGGCGAGAGCCAAACCTCAATTTATGACTTTTTACATGCAAATTTTCTTCACCCGCGTTTCCCCTTAAGATTCACGTATTTATCTAGTTTCATTTCAGTCTTGCTAAACAAAATAGAATACTTATTATTATGTACACCATACCGAGTTGATACGACAGAGGGGCTTTCCTTTAAACTGCCTATACTAGGTACCATTTCCAAGCTCTGTACCAAAAATCAATTAAATAGGAGCAGTAGTTTAGTCGCAAATAATTTTTTAAGTTTTTGCCTCAATTGAACACGATGTATCTTTTTCCTAACAGCTGATTATGCCTACGCATCGGTCATGCACCTTAAAACGATAAATCGAGTATAACCTACGATGCGTTGTTGCCGCTCCGACGCAATTCATAAGTACAACCAAATTTTCACTAAAAAGATGGCACGCCAAAAAAGGAAGCAATAAACACACACTTGCACTTTCATTACGAGAGTGACAATCATAGCAAAACATACCGCGCGTAAAAGAAATAGAAATAGGTCAGTGTGTTGTTATTGCATTCTAGATATTTGCGATCGGTAAGTGGGGCCTCAGTGTGCCGATGTCTTCCTTCCGGAACGTATGTTACGTAACACGGAAGCTGCTGCGCCCGCGCCCAAACAATTGATTTTGTTTTGTTATTGTGATAAGATACTAAATAAGTTTAAGACAGTATTTCTTTTTTTATTGTGACAGGACACGTAACTTGGGATTATTATTATTAGTGTTAGTGTTTTTTTTTTTGTGATCGACTGTTTTTTATTGTGATAGGACACGTAATTAAACTTTGGTTGTGTGTGCGTGTAATTAAAGTGTTCAACAATGCCTCGTGTAACTAACACGGCGGCAGACTACACGGACATGATTTTAATTGTGAATTAGGTATGTTTGTGATTTTTTTTTGTGAATTGTGAATTTTTAAATTGTCGATGTGTCCTCCACACATCGAGAATTTAAAAATTTTGTGTTTTTGTTGTGATTGTTGTTGTGTGCGTACCTACTTCAAAACCTTACCTATCATAAAAGCGGGCGCGAGCGGAGGCCTAAGCTCGCGCCTGCGCCAGCGCCGGCCGCCCGCCCGACCACAATTTTATTATACCTACCCACACCGCGCTCAGGCGCGTGCGCGACGTTGCCGCTTTTCCCTAGGTCAGTTGAATTTATTTGCACAGGGTGGTTGCGTTTTACTCTGATTTGTAAGCTATTTAGTTTGTTTGAAAGAAAAAAAATCTCAATTTTGTAGCTTTTTATTTTTATACCGTATCGGATTAATACTAAACACGTATAGTAATAATATACGTAGTGTAATTTAATGCTCCTCTGTCGTATCAACGTTGTATATGGTACATATTTATACGGTGATTTTTTTAAGAGTGCCTTCCGGGACAAATTCGAAACTATAAGGAATATCGAAAAACACTTAAAGGAGTCTCAAGCTCGATTTTGATGAAAACTAAAATTGCATCATTGGATTTTTGAAAAATCTTTTTTCCTACCCATGAGTCGAACCAGTTGATTTTGAGAAAAAAAACTTGAGAGGTGTCAAGGGACACCCGGATGGAACGAAGTTCCTTTCACATATTAGAAAAAAAAAAAATTATATCTATTATATATTATTTTACAAAAAAAAAACGTAAACAGAAATAGAAAGACGAAACGAAAATAACAGGCTAGCTTTCTATGAGAGAGAGAGAGAGAGAGAGAGAGAGACAGACAGATAAACACGCGCACGCCGCACGGCTTACTACTATATCAAAAAGTGTTTGTTCGTTGTGTGTTTTTTCTTATGTGTTTTTTTCCGTCTAGCCCCCTTACACAACGCGCCATAAGGAACTTCGTTCCAAAAACATACCCTGTATTATTACACCATCCGAAAGTGTAGCTAATAAGGATTAATTTCTGGGAACTAATAATTCATGGCAAATTAAAGGAAAGAGCTCATTTTTAACAAATTAGTTTTATAATTTCTGACTAACGCTACCTATCTAAACCGTAACAGATTTTTTTTTAAAATCAACCCTGTATGTACCATAATAATATTTGGAGTACATACCAATAAGTATTCTATTTTGTTTAGCAAATCCTGAAATGAAGCTGAAAGGCCAACACGACTTGTCAGTTACTGTCAAATCGCGTTGTCATTCATTTTTAGTTCGGGTTCGTGGTTATTTGCAAGTCCGTAGATGATACGGAGTAGGAAACGCCCGTAACTAAGGCCGAAATTACGGACTTCGGGCTTAGAGAAGCACCCTGGTTAGACCGAAAGTCAACCCCAAAAAAGTTCAGGGGGCTATGGAGGCCACTTAAGGAGAAACATAATATTAATCACGCAACAATCTGTCAAATTTTATTTTTATCTTTCATCATCATCATCATATCAGCCGAAAGACGTCCACTGCTGGACCCGGGTCCTGTACATCTCGCATCCATCGGCTACCCGCGACCTTCACCAGGTCATCGGTCCACCTTGTGGACCTTCCAACGTTACGTCTTCCGGTACGCGGTCGCCACTCCAGAACTTTTCGGCCCCATCGACCATCTGTTCTGCGAGCAATGTGCCCTGCCCACTGCCACTTTATCTTTATCACTAACGAATTAGGTTCAAGGTTGATTGGAAAAATTTGACAGTGACGGGTAGCGTGATTTGCTTTCTGAATCTTCTAAAGTGGCCTTTTTAGACCCGCTGAAAAGTTTAGGCAGATTATTTTTTTTGTCTTTTTTTCAGGGTTCGTATTACTTGAGAAACCTGTCGATCCCATATGTACCGAAAGGCTTCCCTTTTACTAAAGGTCGTATCTACTGCAATGCTTCTGTTACTGAAGGCGGTGTGAGCAAACTAGTAGGTTATGGCAGCATTGATATGGAGGTAAAGACTGCAAAAATTAAAAAAAATGTAGAAAAAAGAAACCAGTTGTAAGTAAACAAAGGCAAAAAAGTAAAATAACTTTTTGAAATCAATAATTACTCCGTCGTTTCATTTTTTACTATTGTAAATCAAGCTAACACCCTGGTCTCCCAGAATCCTGTGGAAAACATATCCGTAGACCAATATCTATAAACAATGCGATAATGATACGACAGCCATCATTATCGCAGTGTCGCGTCGCGCTTGTCGGTAAAGCCTTAAGACTAGTTTAAGAGTCATATTTAATACCTCCTATGGTAGGTGCCAGATAAACATGCAATAAAGTAGATTTACCTTTCCCTAGTATAGTAGATATAGTATAAAAGTGTAGTAGATATAGTAGTCTTTGTCGTTTTTAGGGTTCCGAAAAAAAACCGGAACCCTTATAGGATCACTCGGGTGTCTGTCTGTTTGTCTGTACGACAGCAAGTTTTTTCCGGATCCACTGGAACGATTCTGTTGAAATTTGGTACATATTATGAACTACTGTGGCCCAAACATGGAGGAGTTACGTAAATTATTATGTTTTTAGTATGGGGGTCACTTTTGCAGGTCAAACTTGAAAATTAAAAAAAAAGTTTTTAGAAACAATATTGTGTGACAGATCAAATGAAATTTCTTACTGTGATGGTTTTAATGATATTTTTTTAATAATTTTATAATGAATAGTTTTGAAGTTATTGAAGAAATTCGACGAAAAATGACCATACCCCCTTATCCCTCCGAAACTATTGAGCCTAAAATTTTGTAAACTACTAAGCCTGTAAGAAGTCTATAGTGTCAAAATAACATGTTAAAAAAAATATTCGTCCTTTGCACGCGAGTCCGACTCTCTCTTGACCAGGTTTTTCTTGACATTATTCTGTTTAGCAGCTTGCCTCTCCTTCAAAAAAATAAGGCGCACGAAAAGAATCAGACGGTTAATTCTACTAACTTTGCAACTCTCGCATTCGCAGCTCAGTCGTAATCTGTCATAATGTAGGACAGTGAGGCTAAGGCCGCATTACGGGTTTTTTCCCGCGAGCGGTTAGCCGCTATACCGCAAAACCACTCGAGAAGCACGGGAATCAATCGCGGGAAGAAACCACAAGTGAAGCCGCTTGCATTAGTTGCCTTGACTCACAAAATCACATGATTAAAAAACGCGGCGGTTAAGTCCGGTCTGGCCCTTTCAGCGGAGCGGAGAAACGGAGAAATTTTAACCAATGGAATTGTACAAAATGTCCGTGGTGCGAAAATTTTAGAAGTGGTTGTCCTCAAATTGCGACTGAGATACAAAATAATATTTAAAAATAAGTAGAATTTGGTCCTCTGATTTCACAAACCCGTTTCTCACAAACAGTAAAGTACCCATTTTATTACAAAATGTTATGTTGTGGAGTATATTTATTTGTTCAATCAAAAGTGTGTTGAAAAATATGGTTTGATAAATATAGTAATATTTATTCACAGAAAAATTTGTAAATTTTTTCACAATTAGATTTTTTTTTTTATTTGTGATGGGTTTGCTCTTAACTCTAGTCTAGGTCAGAGATGAGAGAGATAAAGTCTACGATGGAGCGAGCTTACCCAGAAGGAGCCTGTTCACTCTAACTTTGAAGAGATTAGGGTTGTAAGCGTTTGGAAACACAGACGCAGGCAGAGAGTTCCACTCCTTTGCTGTGCGCATTATAGAAGACGTTTGGAAACGCTTAGTGCGAATTGGTGGAATAGTAACAAGGTAGGGATGGTAAGTTGCAGTGCGTCTGGATGCCCGATGGTAGAAGGGGGCCGGTGGAATGAGGTCGTGGAGTTCTTGGGCACACTCACCGAAGTACAACCTGTAGAAGACCGACAAGCAGGCAACCTTACGGCGATGAGCCAAGCTATGTAGCTTGGTATCCACCAGTTTTTCGTAACCGATGAGCCTCTTATCTCTGCGTTCTACCGAGTCAAGCGCGGCAAGCTGATACTTAGCTGAGCCATCCCAAAGGTGGCTACAATACTCCATGATCGGACTTGCGCTTTATATAGAGTTAAAAGCTGTCCAAGCTTGAAGTATCGCTTCACCCTATTTAGGATGCCCAGCTTTTTGGCAGCGGTTTGGGCTTTGTACTCTATGGTGGCGCCGAAGTTGAGACTGGATGTCAACTCCATGCCTAGGAGCTCGAGCCGATCAGTCACAGGAACAGATGCACCCCGAAAAGTAGAAGTTTGGTCAAAACGACTCCTTTTTGCGGTAAAAAGACACGCCTGTGTTTTGGTGGCGTTAAAAGTGACCACATTGTCATCACCCCACTGGGAGACAAGGCTTAAGGTCGAATTTGTCCGCTTTACCATGGCCTCTCTCAAGGAACTGTTATATATTAAATAACATTAATAAGAATATAATAATAAACAGCTGACACTGCAACATGTGTATCCCACGTTTTTCCATTGCCTCAGCATATTGCAATAACTTGGAAATATACTTTTTATTGTCAGTGTGGAATTGAACGTCGTCGCGGACAATAGGCTTTCTCTGTAACCCTTTTTATTCATTAAAAGTTCTTCTAGCTTTATTAAAAGTTTTTTTTAAAAAGCCTACTTTGACCCACCCCGTAACAGTGGTGTCAGAAGTGGGATATCAGTATCGATTGTGCTGGTATTCCATTGCGTGTTACGCGAGTGATAGTTTGAACTCTGTGTCTACTACAAACTCTGTGTCTACAAACTCTGTGTCTACAGACCCTTTTTGTGTGAAGTGATTATGTTGCCATCGCGAAGTCTCTGAACTCTGGTTGCCCCTGATCACCGTGCCGTGATTTTACGTGAAAGCCTCTGAACTCTAACTCGAACAGTGTCGTGATTCCTTCACACCGAACTCTGGTTTCTTGAACTTACCCAATCTGGAAGCTGAATCTCGTCAAATCATCATTGCTGACTTACCGCGTCACTGACGCCTCTCCTGCTCTCACCGACGTGCTGCGACGTGTCCTGTCTCGGAGTTACTCATCACACGGCCTCCACCGCCATCTGGTCTTGCTGCCGTCACTGGTCCGGTGCCTGGTGTGTTCAACTTACCTGGTCATCTCTACGAAGTCTGCGATGTACGCCACACTCCTACTTGCCGTGCTGCTGTGAGTAGAATATCTTATCGCTTGTTATTGCTAATCCTATTTCTAATTTAGACAATCCCAAACCCTACGATTTCAAAATCTTTATTTTAATTCAAATCCGTAAAACAAAGTTACCAAATTTTATTCTTTTAGAGTTCGATATCTTACAACCTCTATTGTGACTTAATTTTCACCTAAGCCTAAACCTATCTTTCAAAATGTCCAAGACTGAAGTATCTCTCAGTGAACAATATCCTCTTAAAATTTTATGTGATTTATCGATATATACCGAGGAGACCGTGAAACCTTACCAGCATTCTTAACAAACTGTCAAAATGCGCTAAATCTTGCTTCAGAGAGCCAAAAAAAGTTAATCTTAAAATATATTTTGTCTAAATTACGAGACAAGGCTCAAATAGCTTGTTCAAGTAAAATCTTTGAAGATTTCGAATCATTGCAATCATTCCTGCGTCAGAATTTTGGAGAAAGGAAACACTACAGTCACTTATTCTTTGAGCTGAAATCATGTAAACAGCAGCCCAACGAATCAGTATCGCAATTCGCGTTACGTTTAGAAACATGCTTAACAGACATGCAAACGGAGATACATAACTCTGTCACTACTAAGAAAGATTTACCAGGAAGGATTGCCATGACAGAGGATCTTGCCCTCTACACTTTCAACTTTGGTCTAAATCCCGGGCTTAGCAACATGGTGAGGTGTCGTAACCCTAAAAACCTTAACGAGGCTATAAATATAGACATCGAGGAAGAAAAGATACGAAACTTTACCCTTAACGTTTCTGCAAAAATGACTAAACATTGCAAATTTTGTAAAAAATCAGGTCACTTAGAGAGTGAATGTCTAAATAAAAAGCGCGTTTCACAACCTCAATCCCAATTTCCAAAAAATGAACCCTACCAACTTAGTAAGCCACCGGGCGTTATAATATGCAGATATTGCAAAAACCCAGGGCATGATATTTCACAATGTTATAAACGAAAGCATAACAATTTAAAGAAACAATTCGATTCCAACAGCCCTGCAACTCAACATAACGTTGCGACATTACCCGATTCCGTTGAATCGTGGGACGGAGCGGAAAATGCTGATTTAAACTAAGAAGTCGGGTGTCGTTTTCGTGTCGCACTACGCCCGACCGTGAGAAAGGCACATTACAATTTCGCAATACAAAATCATTAATTACTAACTCTACAAATTCTTTTACCAAATCCACTAAATCCTTTACTAAATCTGCAAAATCGAATTTACATCCGACCATGCAACAGGGTAACCAGCCCCAAACCGAAGGTCGGTCATTTCAATGTCCACCGGTCATACAACAGGGTAACCAGCCCCAAACTGAAGGCCACTTAAAACCTCGTGTTGTCATGCAACAGGGTAACCAGTCCCAAATCGAAGGCATACACACCTCAAATAAAATTCAACATATTCCGTCGGGAACCCCTGTCTCGTTGAGTGCTAATGTCCCACAAAACCAGGAGTCCGTCACTCCAATTCACGAAATTAAATTTCGCAAAGTCTGTCTACCCCACGTATTTCTCAATACTGTTTATTCAGATAAACCTCTATGCTTCCTTATCGACACGGGAGCTAGTGTTAGTATTGTCAAATTTCAAAATTTCAGTTCTATACCATCCTTATCTAGCGATACAATCAAACTCAAGGGTTTGAGTGAAGACGACTCCTGCTACGAAACTTTAGGGTCGTTCACCATAGACTTCAAATATACTTGCCCGCCAAATTCTGAACTCTGTTTTAGTCACACTTTCCACGCCGTCAGTGATAAAGTACGGCTTGATTATGATGGTATATTAGGTAATGATTTCCTACAAAAACTCGAGTGTGATGTTAAGTATTCTCAAAACGCACTGTTCATTGGAGGTCACACCATACCGCTTAATTTTAGACGAATCGTCTACACCATTCCGCCTCGCTCTGAGGCAATCGTCGAATGTCCTATTTCAAACCCCTTAGAGGAGCTAAAGCACATGAAAGATGCTCTAGTCCTGGATCATATATACTCAGAGGGAGTCTACTTAGCAAACTGTATTGTTACAATTAAATCTAACCACTGTATCAATATTTCGGTGCTCAATACTACCGAGTCGGAAATCGTATTTAAAGATTACTACGTTCATTTACTTCCATATGAACCCGAAGTTATTTCATCCGCGTCTCTTAGTAATAACGATTACCAAAACATAAATATTTTTTTCAATATCTCAAATGATAGACCGCAACAAGTCCTAGACCTCATTCGTACTGAACATCTCAACCCTGAAGAGACAAAGGTGCTCTTAGAGTATTGTTCAGATTACACCGATATTTTCTACCTCGAGGGCGAGCCTTTGACGCATACCAATGCTATTGAGCATTCGATAAACACCGGTAACGCTGCTCCGATTCATGTGAAATCCTATCGTTTTCCCGAATACCACAAAGGCGAAGTCGAATCCCAAATCAAAAGTATGCTAGACCAAAATATCATCCGTCCTTCCAAGTCACCCTGGAGCGCCCCAATTTGGGTAGTGCCCAAGAAAGTAGACTCAACGGGTAAACAGAAATGGAGGTTAGTTATTGACTACAGGAAATTAAATGACGTGACAGTCACCGAAGTTTATCCTATACCTTTGATCACAGATATCCTAGACCAACTGGGCCACTCAAAATATTTTAGCACTTTGGACCTCGTGAGTGGCTTCCATCAAATAAAATTAGACCCCAAGGACGCATCCAAAACCGGCTTCACCGTGATAGGTAACGAAATATCCGGGCATTATGAATTCACAAGAATGCCTTTTAGATTAAAAAATGGTCCGGCTACTTTCCAAAAACTTATGAATACTGTGCTCTCCGGCCTTCAAGGCCTTCACTGTTATATCTATTTAGATGACTGCATTATCTATAGCCAAAATCTCCATTCCCATATCGATAAGCTCAAACTAATCTTCGACAGATTTCGTGAATACAACCTTAAATTACAGCCCGCAAAATGCGAGTTCTTACGACGCGAAGTAGCCTATTTAGGTCATATAATTACCGATAAAGGTGTTTGTCCCAATCCAGATAAAATCAAGGCCGTCACTCAATTCCCAACTCCTAAAAACCCGAAAGACATAAAATCTTTCCTAGGCCTAGTCGGCTATTACAGGCGATTCATCGAAAACTTTTCCAAGATTACAAAACCCTTAACTTCCCTTTTAAAAAAGGATGTTTCCTTTATATGGTCAGCAGAGCAAGAAAATGCTTTTAATATACTGAAACATAAATTAACTACGGCGCCCCTATTACAGTATCCAGATTTTTCTCAGCCGTTTCTACTGACTACCGACGCTTCTAACTACGCCGTGGGCGCTATACTATCTCAAGGCGAAATAGGCAAGGACAAGCCTATCGCATACGCATCGCGAACATTAAACAAAGCTGAGGGCAACTACTCAACAACCGAGAAAGAGCTCTTAGCCATCCTTTTCGGTGTTAAAACGTTTCGTCCCTATCTGTTCGGCTATAGGTTCAAAATCGTCACTGACCACAAGCCCTTAGTTTGGCTATTCAACGTCAAAGACCCTGGTTCTAGACTAATACGTTGGCGCCTAAAATTAGAAGAGTATAACTACGAAATAGTTCATAAACAAGGCAAGCTAAATTGCAACGCAGACGCTCTGTCACGTTTCCCATTACAAGATCCCGATAATAATTTAAATTGCCCGGTATGCGCTATCGGGGATGAGTCACCGAACTCAAATATTCCGAGTCCTCCGGACTCTCACCCTCCAAGCTCACCCTCCGATAATTCTTCGCCATGTTCGTCAGATACTTATGAAAAATACTTAAAACAATCTAAGCAGCCTAATTTTTGTTTTGATACCACCATTCAAGAATACAACGAATCATTGTTAAAGGCCAAGTGCAAGTTAATTGCATATCCTACCTCAATCGATTTGGACGACTCTGTTCCTTATTGCAAAGACATTATAGACTTGTCTTCAAGTCAACCTAACATTCGTGACATTGAACGTGAACTTTATACCTTATACAGCACTTCTAACGATAAGCATTTGTTCACCCACTTATTCTTGCGCGTTCATCACTACGATGAAATGTCATATAAAGATATTTTTAGACTATTAGTTGAATATAGAGATATGGTTAAATATTGGTATTTGGAGGAGAAGGAAGTTGCGATTTCAGACTTCTCCGACCCATTCACCAAACTTTCTTATACAAAAATCTACAACATTATAGGCTACATATTCCATGATACTGGTATTAAAGTAAATATTTATAGAAACTCCATTCTATTTCCCACACCTGAAGAAGTCAAAAAGATACTTCGTGATAACCACGATCTACCGACGGCTGGTCACCCTGGCGTATCACGTATGTTCGAAAGAATAAAGTCCATGTACTGGTGGAAGAATATGCGGCAGGACATCGAAGATTACATCAAAAACTGCAAATCCTGCCAGATTAATAAACCCCTTCGTCAAATTCATCGTGCGCCAATGATTATTACTTCCACCGCAACAAAACCACTCGAAAAAATATTCCTTGACCTTGTTGGTCCTCTCCCGGAGACCTACGAATTTAAATACAAATTCATTCTTACCATCCAGGATGATCTTACGAAATATTCGCAAGCCTATCCCTTGTTAACCTGCTCATCGGAAGAAACCGCTAAAAAGTTAGTTCACTTTATATCTCATCTCGGAATTCCTAAAATTACCATTACTGACCAAGGCACTAATTTTACTTCCGAGGTCATTAAACAACTTACAAAATTATTCGGCATAAAACACATTCTAGCCTCGCCTTATCACCCTCAAACTTGTGGTGCTCTAGAGAGGAGTCACGCCACCCTTAAAGAATATTTAAGGCCATTTGTGAACGAAAATGCCCATACTTGGGACTTATATCTCAATACAGCTATGTTTTCTTACAACTCAAATGTTCACTCGACTACCAATTATTCGCCATTCGAATTGCTATTCGATTTCAAGCCACATATTCCTAAATCTATAGATACTTTAGAGAATAACACTTATACAGATTACGTCAGATTACTAAATCATAGATTATACTATAGTAGGCAAAAAGCTTTACAAAATATTCAGTTATCTAAAGAAAGGTCTAAACGCCTTTACGATTCCCATGCTAAGCCTGTTACGTATAACATTGGTGACTCAGTCTATCTCAAATGTCACCACAAACAAAATAAAGCCTTATCACCTGTATGGAAAGGCCCTTTTAAAATAGTCAAAATAAACTTTAATCACACCGTCACCTTATTAATAAATCGAAGACACGTACGTCATCATTATGACGAGATAAAGCTGGCGTCAGATGATGCTATAACTTGACCTTATCTTTGCAGGCACCTTGGTTCATCAACTTCGTGTCATCAGATCGTTACGCCTATAACTACGAGTCCAGGCCTATATTTTGATAAAGTTAACAAGCTAAAATTCACCAATGATAACTGGAACGTCATAACTTACCTGGATATTAGTAGAATACATTCTCACTTTACTATTGTAGAGTCGTTACTTTCTAGAGTCAATACTTATTGCAAAGATTATAGTTCTTCTAAAATCCAACAGGATTGTTTAAATGCATTATCAGCACTACAAAATCAACACGATAATAACGTTAAAAAGTATTCCTCTGTCTCGTACTTGGTTAATAGTAATAAAAGATACAAACGCGGCCTCATAGACGCTGGCGGATCTTTATTAAAAACTTTTTTCGGCACTTTGGATGCACAGGATGCTCTCAAATTTTCCGATGCGATCGACCAAGTACAAACAGATGAAAAACAATTAGCTTATTCAATGAGAGATAATTTCCATGTCATTAAGTCAACTATTACTACATTCAATAACTCTATCTCTAAGTTAAACGAAAATGAGAAACGTCTAAATAAAAATCTCGAGGTCATTGATAGAGAACTTCAACTCATTTCCAACTCCAATGATAAGTTAGAAATCAAGTCAAACATTAACTCACTATTAAGTGCTCTTGAAAGTATCATTATTTCCTTATCGTTTGATATAGAAGATATTAATAATGCGATTTTATTCAGCAAGATGAACGTATTGCATCCGACTATACTTAGTCCACATCAATTCTATAACGAACTTGAACAAAATAGGAATAATATGCCAAGGTATTACGAACTCCCGGTATCCCTGTCGTTACAAAACATTCATGAACTAATTGATATCTCTAGAATCATTTCCTATTTTCATAATAACAAAATAATTATCGTCATTAAAATCCTGCTCGTCTTTCCGCAGACATATACCCTGTACCACGTGATTCCAATGCCTGTCCCTTACGACGTATCGCAACCTGATACGGTTGCACTTATTGCTCCCGCTCATCCTTACCTAGCAATAACAGTCGACCATATGTTCTACTCATTGTTGCGTAGTGTAAATCAGTGCAAAGTGATTCCGGGTAAATTCCATGTGTGTGAGTTAGAAAGTGTTTTTTCAAGTGTCGTTAACCCAATTTGTGAGACTATCTTAATTACAGAAGTAACAAATAAGTTACCTAGTTCTTGTGAAATTAAACTACTAAAAGGCTCAGTACAAGTATTTCATAAGATAAATAATAATAATTGGATTTTCGTTCTGTCTGAGCCAGGCAAGTGTCATATTTCCTGTGAGAATGATGGAAATAATTTCGATGAAACTTTGTTCGGCACGGGTATACTATCTATACCTAAAACCTGTAAAGCCTTCTATAAAACTCTACAATTCGTGCCACAATCAAATGCCGTTCTCAATGTAAGTTCACAGATTATTTCTAACTTTAATCTTGTAGACGATGATTGTTGTGATAAAAGTAGAATTAACAAAACACTCACCAGATTGCCCTATTTAAAATTAAACGATGCAAATAATCTAGATTCTCTATTACAAGCTAGTTTACATTTAGATTCATTCGAAAAGGATTTAGATAGCCTTGAAAATCTTAATCATTTTCAAAAATATGGCATTCATTACATGTCTCTTTCTTATGTATTTTTCATTGTATTCTTTGTATATTTACTTTATAGAATCAGAAAATATTCTTGTCCAAAATCGAAAGATCATTGTTGCATACAGATATTTAACCAATGTAATACTAAGAGAGTTACTGAAGCTCGACAACCTACTATTGAATTATCTGCCTTGAATGAAAACGGCGTGGCCGATGAAACTTATGCATCATTGTCAAGGCCAACGCCAATTAAGCGTAACATTTTAGTATCTAAGATGAATTAGAGTTTAAAGTTAATGTTCTTAATTTCTCTTTTAATTATTAATAACAAACCTAATGTTTATTTGGGGTAATTAATTTGTGTTGGGATTACTTATATTACTATTTTAATTTTAAACTATGTGCTATCTTTATAATTACTACTGTTTGTAAGTCCGAAACGACGTTCAAGTCATCTCGTAAATTTTTATGTCAATTTCGCATCTTAACCTCCCAGATGCTCCATCTTATCCGGGGGGCTGTTATATATTAAATAACATTAATAAGAATATAATAATAAACAGCTGACACTGCAACATTTGTATCCCACGTTTTTCCATTGACTCAGCATATTGCAATAACTTGGAAATATACTTTTTATTGTCAGTGTGGAATTGAACGTCGTCGCGGGCTTTCTCTGTAACCCTTTTTATTCATTAAAAGTTCTTCTAGCTTTATTAAAAGTTTTTTTTTTAAAGCCTACTTTGACCCACCCCGTAACAGAACGAACTTCATCCCCGCTGGTTGTTGCGCTGGATAAGTATCTCTCTGAAACCGTACTGTCATCTGCGTACCCAACAAGACCAAGCTGAAGTAGGTCATTGATGTGCAGCAGGAAAAAAGTTGCAGAGAGAACGGACCCCTGAGGAACTCCGGCATTAATAGCCATGAGGTCAGAGGAGCAGCCGTCAACGACTACTCGGATCGACCGTTCACTCAGGAAGTCTGATATCCAGCTACAAAAACCAACTGGGATACCATAAGCAGGAAGCTTGCTGAGCAGACCTGCGTGCCAAACCCTGTCAAAGGCCTTCGAGATATCGAGCGACACGGCAAGTGCTTCGCCGTGTCTCTCGTTGGCCTCGCCCCAGCAGTGCGTGACATACACAAGAAGATCGCCAGTTGACCGTCCCCGGCGAAAGCCATATTGTCGGTCACTGAGGAGATAATTGTCTTCAAGGTAGGTCAGCAGCTTACGAAGAATCCTTTTCATAACCTTGCATAGGATGGAGGTAATGGCGATCGGACGGTAATGTGCAGGGTCAGCACGGTCTCCCTTTTTGGGCACCGGTTGCACATTCGCAAGCTTCCATGATTTCGGCACCATTCTTTTCTCAAGAGAGAGGCGGTACAGGCGCGCTAACACAGGAGACAGTTCAGGTGCACATTGCCTCAACACTCTCGCTGGAATGCCGTTAGGCCCGCTGGCCTTATACCCCAATAACCCCAAATCACTCGAAAGCATAACAACACATGCATGGCATGTGAGTGGTGGCCTTTAATGTGAACTGTGATCTTCGGCATCGAAGAGTCACAACGAGGTAAAGTTGGTGGTTGCTTGGAGCCAGCGTCCAGACGCGAATTGCTTGCAAAGAGAGTTGCAAATAAATTTGCTTATCTGCAGCTAGTGTACACAACAATATTAGCATTTGGGGCCGAACTAGGCATAACCTGTATTTCAGCACTCAACGCCGATACCTTTAAGTTACAAATAAGTACTTTAATTAGGTATTTTAAATAATTCCACGCTAAAATGTATGTGCCTAATTCAAGATAGAGAAAACCAAATAATAATAATAAAAAAATAAAAAACTGCCCAAGTGCGAGTCGGACTCGCGTGCAAAGGGTTCCGAACAAATTTTTTTTTAACGTTATTTTAACACTGCAGACTTCTAATAGGTGTATCTTTAGGTAAAGATCTATTATCTTCATTTTTTCAAAATTTTAGGCTCAGTAGTTTCGGAGATAAGGGGGGGGGGAATGGTCATTTTTCGTCTAATTTCTTGAATAACTTCTAAATCATTTATTTTAAAATTATGAAAAAAAATATAATTAAAACCTTCACAGTAAGCCCTTTCATTTGATATGTCACACGATATTGTTCAAAAAACTTTTTTTTTTTTAATTTTCTAGTTTGACCCCCAAAAGTGACACCCATACTAAAAAAATAACAATTTACGTAACGCGTCCGTGTTTAGGTCATAGAAGTCCATATGTATTTTTTTTTATGGGACAAGCCCGCCACACATTCCCAACCACTGCAACTCCTGAAAGCCAGAATCAACAGTGGCGACCACCAGAAAAACGCCGAGCCAATGAAGCCCGACGAGTCCCGGAGAAACGATTTAACTGTCTTGGATCCTGCAACGAATTTAATCAGAAAAGTACAGCGGAGGAGTAGGAAATAAAATATATGTATAATTTCCACTTCCCTCCTTTTCAAGCAGGAGACAGAATAGAGCTAGGCCAATAGGCACCAAGGGACATATACAACTGGGTTAAGCCCAGTTGTCAAGCACCACGGATTATATATTAATTAAAAACTAATGGGTCCTAAATTGTGAGCTACTTTTGATTCCAGTAATAGGTATGGCAAAATCGCCTGAAAGCACGGAAATTTGTTCTGGTTTCTACAAGGTCCGTGTAGTAAACTACTCCAGATGTAACCTGAATACTATCTAACATAATATTGCGTTCAGTTTGCCAAAGAATACACTCCCATAAGATGTGGTGTGCGGATTGTTCGTATTCATAGTCGGCTGTAGAACATTGACATAAAGGCGAGGCCACAAGCCTAAAGGAAAATAATTTACTCTTAAAGTTGCCATGACCTGTGAGAAATTGGGCAACACAATGATCCACCTCCAGCCATGTCCTATCCAGCCGCTCACGAACGGATGGAAAAAACTGGTGGAGGTGTCGGCCTTTAATGGAATTTTCCCACCTACATTGCCATTCGGATAAAAGTTCCTCCCAGACGTCAGTCTGGGGTTTTAGTAATCTACAGATCTTAGCACGGTCGCGTTGCGGTAAAAACTCTGGGTCCGTGATCTTTCTAGCGTAGTAGTACATTGCAGCACGCCGCTGCACCTCTAGATCGACTGGGAGAACACCCGCCAGCACCGGTAAGGCTTCAGTACTAACCGTCCTATACGCCTTGCATAAGAATATCAAAGCCAAACGCTGGCTTTGCAGCAATTTACGGCGTACCGCCCCTATGGTGGCCCTGTCAGCCCAGACAGGTGCCCCGTAGCACATACAACCCAAGTAAGTAGCCCCATAGATAGTTTTTAAGGTTTGAAATGAGAGACCCCAAGTAGCTTTGGATATTCTCGTCAAGGCGTAGAAGTTCTTTTTTGCTTTTTCACCTACTGTTTTTATATGATCAATAAATGAAAAGTTCCTTTCTAGTAGCATACCGAGGTAGCACACGGATTCTTTTCTTTTAACGGGTACGTTATTAAATTTAATACTAGGCCAGGATTTTAGGTTCCCTTTTAAAATAAGTTGATAGGTTTTATGCGGTGCAAAGGTCAGACGGTTTCGATCGCCCCACTGTGATATTAAACGTAGACATGTGTCAGCCAAGTTCTCGAGTCCCGCCCGAGTGCTTGCCTCAATGAGCAGTAAGCCATCGTCCGCGTAACCGGTTAATGAACAGCCGCATGGGAGCGGAAGCGCGAGGAAATCATCGTAGCCAAAATTCCATACATATGGACCGATAACTGAGCCCTGAGGACATCCCATGGTTAGAGACTTAGAAATGGAATGATGTCCAAGTTTGAGTTTCGCGGAGCCGTTTAGAAAATACGAAAGAATCAGATTATAGATATTTTTGTAGCAACCACGGGTTTTCATTTTAAGTAGTAGCATCGGCCACCATGCGTTATCAAAAGCGCCAGATATGTCGAGAAAGATTCCAACCACGTATTTATGTTCCGATAAGTTAACAATTTTACGGACAGAGAGAGCCGCGTCGACTGTGGATTTACCAATAGTGAAACCAAATTGATTAATATGAAATTTAGGTCCATTCGGTAGCAAGCGCGGAACGATTAGTCGCTCTAAGAGTTTCCCCAAAGATGGAAGTAGTGTTATGGGCCGGTAGGACTTAGGGTCATCCGGGGGCTTATCGCCACTCTTCGGAATAATGCGTATAAAGCCTTGTCGCCATATTCGAGGAAAAATACCTTCTGCAATGCATCGGTTATATACGGATAAGACCGCGTCGCCCGCTGTTTTACACGCTTCTATAATCATTCTATTAGATATTTTATCTTCACCGGAAGATTTTTTGAGAGGTAGTCTCTTGACAACGTTTATGAATTCGTCAGTGGATGGAAGGTCTGACTCCGGTGATTCAGGTGACACCGCGGCCCACGCTCTAATCTGTTGGTGGTATTCATTATCATTTACTGATGAATCGTCTGGTATTAGAGAATTAAGCAAAACATCAGTTGTTTCTTCAACGCCGGTGGTATGTTTATTATTTACTTTAATGTTCTGAACGTACGCAAGGTCGACAGATCTATTAGCCTTGAACTCGTGGTACAAAGGAGACCACGGACCCTCCTTATCAAGTTTATCAACAATTTTCCGGAGTAAATTACCCTTAGATTTTTCAACCGATGCTCTGTAGCGCGACTTGGCAACTCTAAAAGTACTTAAGGCAAGATTAAGGGGGTCCCCGATAACCTTACGTTTTTTAAGCTTATTAAGTTGTCTGCGCGCTCTGCGATAGCTTTTACGTTGTTCAACAAGGTAGTCATTCCACCAATCACATCTACGAATATTGGTCATAGATGCGCGACCAATAGCAATGTCAGCACAGTAAGTGAAGGTGTCTGACATTATCTCAGCACTTTCCTCAGCTGACAGTCCATCGCGAGTGAAGTCTTTGGCATGACAAGCAAAAAGTGAGCTAAAGAATTCCCAATTCGCGCCCCTACTTTTATATCTAAAATTCCCAATTAAGTGTGGCGAACCTTGAGTAAACATAGGAACAAATTCGTACACGATCAGGCGATGATCACTACAAGACGCGTCAGGAAGGACACGCCACTTATCCAAGCGTACGTCTGCACTGGAAAGTGTGACGTCAATACAAGATTCGCCCATTTGGCTACAAAAAGTAGGCGGTGCGTCTGGGGTGTTATGAATTGATAAGTTCATCTCAGCAATAAAATCTTCAACGGCACAACGTCGTTCGTAATCAGTGGCCCGAACTTTGCCATACCACAGGGAAGAAGATGCATTCACGTCAGCACCCACTATAACTTTGCAGCCCGCGAGCGACCGCAAGACGTGACGGAGATTATGTATATGTGGAGTAACTGGGTCTGAATATTGAAAGTAGCAGCTCACAACGTAAACCTTAAAGGTAGGTGATGATACTTCCGCCACAGCGCAATGGGGCGTCATGAGATTACATATAGATGTTACAGTAAAGCTCGAAGAACGCGCAACATAAATTCCGGCTCGCGCCTTGCAATCCAGCTGAACTACCTTGTGACGTAAGCGCGCGTTTTGATATTGTTCCTGAACAAGTACTATGTCAAGGTTATAATCCACAATCAATTTATCCAGCTCAGATGTCGCCACCCTATCGTTATGGAGATTTAATTGTCCTATGGTTAAACTATCCATTTTTAGTAATTAGTGTTTAGGATTAATTGTTCGAGTTTCAGTTTGTAAGTAGTACACTCTTGAGATCCACAGCGATGATCACACGGTTTTTTAAAGCGTTTACACGCCACGCAAGTCGGCTTGAAATTTACGTCGTCCTTATGCGGGCAATCATTTGTTTCGTGTGCCTCCGAACAATTAGCACAAGTCGGTTCTTTATTAACGCAGTGTTTCTTAACGTGACCGAACTGTTGACAATGTAAGCACCGAACGACTTCAACATCGTCAATAAAGCGGCAGGTAGCCCAATCAATAAATAATTTATCCTTGGTAGAAACTAAGTGTTTACGTACTGCGGAATCTAACTCGATGCCTATCCACTTACGACCGTTGTCTAACGAGCGCCTACGGATAATTTTAGTAGACTTAATAAAGTCATCCTCTTTCATTTGAAGCTCATCTTTAATATTTTGGCGGTATAGCGCGATCAGAAAAGCGCCATCATCCATTGAAGATGGTACATCCTTAACTAATACTCGAGGGCGTCTACCTTTTGGTTTTTCTAGTCGTAAACCAGCTGCCTTAATTGCGTCCACGGATTCCAATTTTTTAAGCTGATGTTCACTAGCGACACGTAGAACAACACCGGATTTCGCGGTTTTTTTCACGCCTACAATTTGAAAACCGTCATCACAGGGCTTAATTGCTTTCATAAGCGCTTGTTTTGTCGCGGACGAAGTGCTATAATCAGCTGATCGAGCTGCGGTCGGATAAGCCACCACACACGGCAAGGGTGGACGGGATTCCATAATTGCTGGAGCTACTTTTGGCAAGCGTAGTTTCAACGAGTCCGCATACGAAATTTTACAATTGTTATTATTATTATTGACAGGATTGGGATTGACATAGTTATTCGACTTGATTTTTTCTAATTCGCGTTCCGTATTGGCTAACTTCGTTTCGTTGCATGATGATTTTATGGCCAGCATAGAAACGATGGCCGTGACACGCTGTGTCATATCCATAATGGCAGATTTATTTGCTACGTTAATGCGAGAGCCCTGATCATTGACTAAGTCGTTAATTTTTGACAGGTAGGCTGACGCCTCGGAAACTAAGTCGCAGTAATCGGTATTGCTCACATTACTGATATTTAAAATCGGCGAGGATTTTTCCACGGTTTCGAAAGTTTGATGAACCCGTTTTGACCTATCATCGGGCGAAATGTATGATGGAGACATTTCGCTGAACAAGCGTTTCGAATTAGCGGAGGTCGCCACGGGCGACCTTTGGGTTTTTGTATTTCGACGAAATATATCTCCGCCACGATCTGGAGGGTCATCATTTGTTGACATCATGAATTACTTTATAACAACACGGATGAATTAAAAAATATCAAAAGAACTAAACAAATAGATATCAATCGATTAAGTTATTTCGCGTTACCCACACACAAGAAAAATAAATGCACTTACCGAAAGCTGGAGAAATTGACTAATTACCAGTAAATAAATGAACAGACACTTTGAAAAACTTACAAAACACGCACTTACTACACTATAGCACCGCTAGGAACAATTCACAAGCCTTAAAATAAACACACAACGCGAATTCCGAATTTACAATACGCAGCGATATAATAAACACCGCAGTGCGCGCGAGTGGGGAGGGAAGTGTGAGTAAGTCCATATGTATACCAAATTTCAACAGAATCGGTCCAGTGGATCCGGAGAAAACTGGCTGTGACAGACGGACAGATAGACAGACAGACAGACAGATACCCGAGTGATCCTATAAGGGTTCCTTTTTTTTTCGGAACCCTAAAAACAGAAAATATTACAAGTTAGATGACAAACAAAACATGATTGGATGTGTGAGTAGTCTTCTCTTCGTGTGAGGTGGAGGTGTGCATGAGTGAGTGTAAGAGGGTGTGTGGGATTGTGGAAAAATCAGGACTTGTGATTGATTTTTTAAGTTTGACAAATATATTTATAAATGAGTACTTATTTATTTATGAAGGTACCTGAAGCAATTCTTCTGTCTCCTCGTACGTGAGTTTTTGAAGATATTTACTTACTTTAATTTTCCAGAATTTTTGAGTAAACGGGTATACGTTGAGAATTTTATTAAGCTTTTTGTAGATGTAGGGGTCAACAGACTGAGCAAATAGATTGCTGAATTTGGTTCTGAAAGAAATCAATTGGGGGCAAACCAAATGTTTTGTGCGTCTTTTCAATACGAGTGGGTCGTAGTTCAGTTTCTTATGTTGCGTCGTCCCCAAAAAACTCATAATGCAGTGAGGTAGAATTAAGTCGTGTTTTGAAGGTGCAAACCTTCAGTATGACACGCTGAGCAACTTCAACGGGGTTTATGGTGGATTTAGGGGATCCCCCACGCTGTAATGCAGTAAGTTATGAGGGACTGGCAGAGAGCAAAATATATCTGCTTGTCGGAGAGTCTTAAAGACGAAAATTAGTTTCCTAATCCTACCACAGAGGGTCTTGACGTAGTCTTTAAAGTTGAGGTTGTTACGTATTATATTGCCCAGGTATTTTATTGTTTTAACATATTCCAGTTTGGGACAAGAACTGTTTACTTTAGAGACACATTCGTGCGGTATGACGTTATGACGCTCGTGATTAATATCTGTGTTTGACCGTATACTGAAACAGACATACTTGGTTTTATCCACATTTAGTGTCAAAACATTGTCTTCGAGCCATTCCGTCATAGAATCAAAACCAGATTGAGCAGCATTAAAGGTCTATGTATCGGCACAGAACACGAGAGGAATATCATCTGCGAAAGAGATTATTTTACCATGGGGAAACTTGAGACTCGTGAGGTCGTTTATATATACGAGAAATAAAGTTGGTCCCAGGATACAGCCTTGTGGAACGCCGTACGTAACTGGAAGGTCCTCACTAATGTAGTTACCAATTCAAACACTCTAGAGTCGTCCGTCCAAATACTTTTGAAAAGGTTTAATTGTGTACCTCTGATTCCAAGTGCTTCTAGCTTATTGAGTAAGATTGGAACAGAAATCGTATCAAAAGCCTTGGCCAGATCAAGGAAAACTGTGAGGCATTTCTTTTTTTTGTCAAGACTATTGGTAACAATGTCTATAAAAGCATTTACAGCCTGATCTACTTATTTGCCTTCGCGAAAAACGTATTGATCAGTCTCTCCAGAAGTTTTGATAGAGCTAGGAGGATTGAAATTGGCCTGTAGTTCTCGATACGACCCCTGTCACCGCTCTTATGAATAGTGCTAACTACAGATTTTTTTAAGATCTCGGGGGAAACCCCGTTCCAGCCAGTTAAATATGAAGGTAAGTGGAGCAACCAGAACCTTTTTATATGTTTTTAGTAAAGAGCTGCTTATTTTGTCATGGCCTGTAGCTCAGTCTGTTTTTAGGTCAGCCATGAGACGCTTCACCTCTTCTTCACTTGTAGTCTCCAAAACGAACGAGCTAAGTTGTGTGAGAGCATGAGAGCCAGTCGCAACAGCGCTAATACCCGCCCTTTTCTGCTCGATCCTATCAGCCAGTGACTTACCCACCTTCACAAAGTAGTTGTATATTGCTTTCAGAGATGATTGAGGAGAACTTGAAAGGTACATAAGCTCATTTGGGTGGTTTGTATTTTTTGAAGTATTTGTGATTTGTACCTTCCATATTTTTTTGGCATCGTTTTTCGCTGCTCGCATCAATTCATTCTCGTAGGCTCTTTTGGCCTTTTTTAATAGATTATTGCAAAAGTTTCATGCATATACTAGCATTAAAATGTCTATTTTTTGCATTGTCAAACTAAATATCAAATACAAATAATTTATTCTTGTACACACAATATGTACGCACAAAAGTACTACTTATTTCAATAGAAATTTCTTTCAGCAGACCTGCGACAGAAGAGTGGGATAACAAACGAAGACACAGTATGTAAAGAGCCATACTAACTGTAACTAAAACATATAACTGCCTATTAGTAAATACAAATCAAACTACACTTAACATACAAACAAAGAGATACAAATAGATTTACCTAAATACATAATAAAATAATACATACCTATAATATACAGAGGATCACGGTAGAGTAGAAAGATAATGCTTTGGCTTAGTAGGCGTTTCAGCCGCTGAGTTTTGCCCGATTACGTCGAAACAGGAATTTCATTATCTACACTAATATTATAAAGAGGAAAGATTTGTTTGTTTTAATTGAATAGGCTCTGAAACTACTGGACCGATTTGAAAAATTCTTTTAGCATAGGATAGCTACATTATCAGGGAGTAACATAGGCTATATATTATCCCCGTACTCCCACGGGAACGGGAACTACGCGGGTGAAACCGCGTGACGTCCACTAGTTATTAATATTTTTGAGTGGTGTTGCAAGTTTTTTAGAGGCAAAGTAACGTCAGAAACATAATTAAATAATACCTGTTTTACGCTGTGGCCATGGATAAATTATTCATTATAAATAAAATAAACATTGATTAGTGTTCTCTCACGACGGGTGGGTTTGTTTTCGACTTTTTGCATGATGTACGCACATTGACACAAAGGCAACAAAACAAAAGCTACTTAAAAGGGTAAAAAGTAACAAAATAACTTTTATTGTAAACGTTTATCTTTTTCCAACAATTCCCTGACTTTTACTTAAATAATATAACCCTACCTAAGGTTTTTTATTAGGACTGTACAAAATTTGCTTATAAAAAGTATAGTCCGAAACACCACTCAAAAATATTAATAATTAACTGACCCGCGCAATGGTAATGATATATAGCTTATAACCTTCCTCAATAAATGGGCTATCCAACACTGAAATTCAGACCAGTAGTTCCTAAGATTACCGTGTTCTAGCAAACAAACAAACTCTTCAGCTTTATATATTAATTATTATAAAGTACTGATAATAGAATTTCTGTTTCGACCTGATCGGTCAAAACTCAGCGGCCGAAACGCCTACTAAGTCTTTTTAGAACAAATAAATTTTTCGTAATCGGTCAAAAATTTATGGAAATTGAGGTGTTTTTAACTGATTGTGATTAAGATGCGACGTTATTTAAAAATTAGTAGAATTAGCCCTCATCATTTCATTGTATTCATTATAACAAATAACATGTTTTTTCAAAAAATGTTGTTGGGCCTTTCTGCTATGACGGAGTAAAAACCTGTCCGTGAATAGAAAACACAGAAGTATTTTTAAATTTTATTGTCATTTATTCTTATCGGCTAGGTGATACGGAGTAGAAAACACCCGACACTAAGCCCGAAGTCCGTAGTTTATTTATTGTCATTAATTCTTATCGGTTAGATGATACGGAGTAGAAAACACCCGACACTAAGCTAGAAGTCCGTAGTTTATTTATTGTCATTAATTCTTATCGGTTAGATGATACGGAGTAGAAAACACCCGATACTAAGGCCGAAACTACGGACTTCGGGATTAGAGGGTAACCCAGGGGTGTTACTCTCTAAGCCCGAAGTCCGTAGTTTATTGATTGTCATTAATTCTTATCGGTTAGGTGATACGGAGTAGAAAACACCCGACACTAAGCCCGAAGTCCGTAGTTTATTTATTGTCATTAATTCTTATCGTTTAGATGATACGGAGTAGAAAACACCCGATACTAAGGCCGAAACTACGGACTTCGGGCTTAGAGAGTAACCCCCCTGAACCGAGTCACGCTTGATATAACCGCGTTCAGCCGGTCGATTCTGTATTCATGTAGAAGTGAAGGCTTTGGTGAAGAGATCACGAAGTGACTTGTCATTCCATCTTGATTACTTGGATTGACAGCTCACTTCGTAATCACTTCACCCAAGTCATAATTTCGACATGTTTACAGAAGCGCACTGCAGTTTTAATTGATAAAATTCGAACGTTTGCCAATTTTTATTGGCACAATGTTGCTCAAAATTCGAAATGGCGAAACTTAACAAAACTAGTCTATTCTTAAGACCATGCATGGCTTGGATAATTGGATATATCCTCATCTCTATTTCGACGTCGGGGTGTGTCGAAGTTGGGGCGTAAATCTGTACGACCTTCAACGAATATCTTGTCGATATACTGAGTAAGGTACGCCACCCTGGTCGACACACTCTAGATCCTTACCACATTGGACACAAGGGACCCGTGAACAATAAACCCGACACCACCCTGGGACTTCTGGTCACCCTCCCGGAAAAAGGGCAGATTGTCGGATTTGAGAATTATCGTGTTCTCCCCCTCTTTTTTTGGACTTCAGACAATCCCACAATACTCCATCGCCACCTGCTCAATTCCTCCTGAAGTTTGGAGATCTTCTCATCGGTCCGGAGAGTTATTGTGTTGTTGTGTTGCCATGTCCAGTCATCGGTGTTTATTGGGGCAGCCGGATTCACTCCGGGGATTCTTAGCACCCCTTACCTCGCCGTGCCTCTGACCGCTACCGGAGTGAAGGGTAAACAGGCTGCCGGGCACTAGGGGCCATTTTTTCGTTATGCTTATCATATCATTTGCTATAACCGCTACGCTTGGCAGGCGGGTTGGCGATGGCAGTGTAGCTGTTATAATGTACAGAGAATGCTTTAAATTAAGAAATGAGTTTGAGTTAGTGTGGGTTGATGCTGTTCAACTTTTAAAAAGTAATAAGTACCTTGATATTGTATTTTGATTCGTATCATTTCAAAAGTAATGTTCAGTTTGCAACTCATTCGAGAGTTTGTGACCTCTCTAGATATTTTATCATCTTACGAAGTATGCAAGGTATTCGGTGACATAATCTTAGGGTCGTATAAACTACGAGATGCTTAATTTATTTAATAAGCTGTTATTCAAATAAGCTAATAAATACTACACATATGGTAACACTATGGTTCTTCTTTCGTAACGCAGTTATTTTTAACCGACTTCAAAAAAAGGAGGAGGTTATCAATTCGACTGTATTTTTTTTGTGTTTGTTACCTCATAATTAACCGACTGGGTGAACCGATTTACATGATTCTTTTTTTATTTGAAAGCTGGTGCTTCCCATGTAGTCCACCACGTCAGGATCTGATGATGGAAACCTTGAGAAATCGAGGGCAACTCTCGAAAATTGTAGGCACGCATTTGGTAAAAACTTGATATTCGTGTGAATATCGGGTGATACTACAAAAGAATGAAAGTTTGGATCAGACCTGATGATGGAGACGACAGAGAGTCAAGGGAACTCTACATCGGTATGTAGGAACTACGAAGTGTTTGGGCTTATTTCATTCGTATTGACGAAACCTTTACACCGAAAGCACTTAGTTTTATCTTCATAACATAACATCACGCCGGTACGCTGTGAATGGGTACGCAGGTACCACTAAAAAGTGAAAAATAAAAAACTTGGTGAAAATAGTTCCTCGAAAAGTAGAATTGCCCTTTTATCGTCATCATGAATAAGGCACTTGTCTCATCACCAGCGAGGAAGCGATTAGCTATCGACTATTTTCTCGCTGAGGGAAGGGACAAAAGATATAGATCTCGAGTGAGTAATACAGACACATACATTCATAGTCATTAATTCGATAGCTGGCTGTTCACACTGCCGGCGAGCAGATCTTACCACTAGTTGACCGCAGCGACAAGAGCTATGAAAGATTATACTCGCTCAGCGATTCTCGCGTGGCGATGCTCGCTTGGCGGTCAGGACTCACCAACCAGCGGTAATTTCTTCGTAAAGTTGGGGCCGAAGCGAGTATTGTGAGTAATCGCCCGCCGCACAAAAGCAGTCGCTTAAGGCTTGTATACATGCCAATGACCTTGTGCATATAAACAGAGCTAACTACTCCTCTACGCGCCACTCCGCTACCCGCATTTTTAATTTATTATAAAAAACACAACGCATAACGTATTTTAAAAAAAGTAACAAAACCAAATTCTTTTCGTTTGTTTTGCAAAGCAATTAGTAGTAGATATTTTTTGTTAAAGACTTTTTTTTAAATGAAGCAGTAAAATGGTTTCATCTCAACGACTTGGATGTGATTTGGTATTTTTTTTTTTTTTCTTATTATGTGATACCGATACAAAAATTCTGGCTAAACCAAATTATGTATCATATCATGTAGATTAATACCACCAATTTTTTCAGATGTAATTTCTCAGTAAATGGTGTCGAAAAGTTGCTTCATCTGTACGCTGATTTTAAGCATTTCTCTAGAGAGCAGCCTTAAAGCCGAGCGTCAAAACTATCGAAATTTTTCACTCGCTACTCGCTGCTGGCCAACTCATTTCGAGTTTCAAGCTTTACTTGCTACTCACTGATCGCTGGCGGTGGGACAAGTGCCTAAAGCGCCAATTTATTACAATTATCTTAAATTGGTGCTATATCTCATATACAATTGTTATCCATTTGTTATAGCTGTTGGTTTAATTAAATAAATAAATAATTCAATAGAGTAAACGGTCATTCACAGATACCACACAAGTGTGAACGAAAATAAAGTTGCCTACGAAAATTACATTAATACAAATCATGAATTTAAAATATGTTTTCATCAGTTTGCTTTTTTATTTACATAACAAAATTATTGTTTGTGCTTCTGAAAGTGTAAGTACTATATCTATGTCCTGTTGATTTTTATAACAGATTTTTTTTCAGAAATGTCCATGTTAAGAAAGTAAATCATCGTTAGGTTTCCAACAGACAAGCGCGATGCGACCAAGCGACCTTTTTGGTAGAGTAAAAACGAGCTGTCGCATAGTTGTCGCGCTGTGTCGTCGCGGCTGTCTGCGCCAACTTTAGTGATATTGTGCTTCAATAACATCGTTACTTTTTGGGTTTCTGTACGTCTACCATGCGTTTTATCAATCTATACCCGCTAGCGACTGTAGTTAAAAAAATTGTGTGAAAACTTTTAAAAACCAAGTTTCTAATTTATTTGTTTAAGTTGTTAACTAACAAGCAAGCAAGTTGCAAGTAAATCTTTAGTTAACAAATAAAGTAGAAACTTGTTTTTTTTTTAAGTTTTCATACATTTTTTTAACTATAGTCGCTAGCGAGTATAGTTTGATAAAACTCATGGTAGACGTACTGTACCCAAAGCGAACCCTATTACTAAGCCTCCGCTGTCCGTCCTTCTGCCCATCCATCCGTCCGTCTGTCTGTCAGCGGGCTGTATCTCAAGATCCATAATAGGTAGACAATTGAAATTTTCACAGAATGTGTATATCTATATCCGATATAATAACAATCAATAAAAAACTGGCCAAGTGCGAGTCGAACTCGCGTGCAAAGGGTTCCGACGAATTTCATTTTTTTTAACGTATTATTTTAACACTATAGACTTCTTATAGGTTTTCTTGTAATCTATAATCTTGTAATCTATTATTTCCATTTAATTTTTCAAAATTTTAGGGTCAGTAGTTTTGGAGATAAGGATCCCGGGAATGGTCATTTTTCGTCTAATTTCTTGAATAACTTCAAAACTATTTATTTTTAAATTATGAAAAAAATAATAATTTAAAACCCTTACATTAAGCCCTTTCATTTGATATGTCACACGATATTGATCCAAAAACTTTTTTTGAAATTTTTGTTTGGATCACAAAAAGCCATATTAGTACCAAATTTCAACAGAATCGGTCCAGTGGATCCGGAGAAAACTGGCTGTGACAGACGGACAGATAGACAGACAGACACCCGAGTGATACTATAAGGGTTCCGTTTTTTGTTCGAAACCCTAAAAATTATGTTAATTGTAAAATTAAAGTGACTCCGATACAAGAAACGTGATATTTTCCATTTATGGTACGGAACCCCTCGAGTGAGAATCTGACTCGCACTTGGCCAGTGATTCTATTATATCATTTATTTTGTATCATAGATTACTTACATCAGTACGGAGCATCCAGAAGTGTCCTATTTTGACACGAAATGCTTCAAAAATGTTTCGTTGTTCAGCAAACGGAAAGGTCGACAGGATCCGAGGTACTACATTGAGCTGTATGCAGAAACACTTATAACATTGAACAATACGCTGGAGGTACGTGGGAATAGGCTGACGATATTGTTGCCATCGTGGGTAGAACCTGGATGACACTTTTTTTTAAGAATGGGAAATCATGAATTGTCTCCTCCGCTCTGGGCGGAGCAAAAGGGAGTGTTAGACTCTTTCTGACTAAAACCCATCCGTGTTCCTGCTAATGCCCTTTGCATTCCATGGCCGCGGTGGCTCTTTCGAACAAATTCCGCTACCCTTGCAGGAACCCGGATAAGACTGGCTCCAGAACGTGGGGATTGGCACAAGAAAACACGTTTTACACCGGCGAGGCGAGGCGTGGATGGGATGGGCCAGAATCGAAATCTCGATTACCCTTTTACACCGAAAGATGTTTATCGCTTTACCGCGCCGGCTCGCGATGTCACGCGCTGGCCATCGCCACCTCGCGATGCCTCGCGCTATCACGCGCCGCCAAGCCAACCATGTCTCGCGCGCCTACTAGGTTTTGTGGACAAACAGTCAGTGCTATTCCGTTCGTATTGTACGAGTAGTACGCAGCGATATCTCGCGATTTTCGGAGCGAGCCATCGCGTGTCAACGCTTGACGGAGAGAGACCGTGCAATCCTCGATGGCTGATGCGAGATCTCCCACATCCTTGCGCATATAGACCTTTTATATCAAAGACTAGTTCACCCGCGCAACTTCATCTGCTCCGCTTCTATTGATCTTAGCGTGATGATATATAGCCTATAGCCTTCCTTGATAAATGGGCTATCTAATACTGAAAGAAATGTTCAAATCGGAACTGCCAGTCGATTCTGTAAACATGTCGAAGTGAAGGCTTGGGGGAAGTGATCACGAAGTGAGCTGTCAATTCATGTAATCAAGATGGAATCACAGCCCTTTTCCTGATCACTTCACACAAGCCTTCAGTTCGACATGTTTATAGAATCGACCGGCAGTAGTTCCTGAGATTTCTTTCAGTCTTTCAGAGACCCACTTTGCCTCCAATGTTGAAACCTGATGGCTCGCTGGCTCACTCTGCAAGTGAGAAAGCAAATTTATTTGCAACTCTCTTTGCAAGCAATTCGCGTTTGGACGCTGGCTCCAAGCAACCACCAACTTTACCTCCTGGTGACTCTTCGATGCCGGAGATCGCAGTTCATATTAAAGAGATCCGAAGAGTATTGTGCAGTCTAGACGTGAATAAGGCCAGCGGACCTGACGGCATTCCAGCGAGAGTGTTGAGGCAATGTGCACCTGAACTGTCTCCTGTGTTGACACGCCTGTACCGCCTCTCTCTTGAAAAAAGCTTGCGAATGTGCAACCGGTGCCCAAAAAGGGAGACCGTGCTGACCCTGCACATTACCGTCCGATCGCCATTACCTCCATCCTATGCAAGGTTATGGAAAGGATTCTTCGTAAGCTGCTGACCTACCTTGAAGACAATGATCTCCTCAGTGACCGTCAATATGTCTTTCGCCGGGGACGGTCAACTGGCGATCTTCTTGTGTATGTCACGCACTGCTGGGGCGAAGCCATCGAAAGACACGGCGAAGCACTTACCGTGTCGCTTGATATCTCGAAGGCCTTTGACAGGGTCTGGGATCGCAGGTCTACTTAGCAAGCTTCCTGCTTATGGCATCCCAGCTGGTTTTTGTAGCTGGATATCAGACTTCCTAAGAGAACGGTCGATCCGAATAGTCGTTAACGGCTGCTTCTCTGACCTCATGGCTATTGATGCCGGAGTGCCTCAGTGGGTCTGTTCTCTCTGCAACTCTTTTCCTGCTGCACATCAATGACCTACTTCAGCCTGGTCTAGTTGGGTACGCAGATGACAGTACGGTTTCAGAGAGATACTTGTCCAGCGCAACAAGCAGCGGGATGAAGTTCGTTCCTTGAGAGAGGCCATGGTAGAGCGGACAAATTTGACTTTAAGCCTTGTCTCCCAGTAGGGTGATGACAATCTGGTCACTTTTAACGCCACCAAAACACAGGCGTGTCTTTTAACCGTAAAAAGGAGTCGTCTTGACCAAACTCCTATTTTTCAGAGTGCATCTGTTCTTGTGACTGATCGGCTCGAGCTCCTAAGCATGGAGTTAACATCTAGTCTCAATTTCGGTGCCACCATCGAGTACAAAGCCCAAACCGTGGCCAAAAAGCTGGGCATCCTAAATAGGGTGAAGCGATACTTCAGGCCTGGACAGCTTTTAACCCTATACAAATCACAAGTCCGATCCTGCATGGAGAATTATAGCCACTTTTGGGATGGCTCAGCTAAGTATCAGCTTGCCGCGCTTGACTCGGTGGAACGCAGAGCTAAGAGACTCATCGGTGACGTAAAACTGGTGGATGCCAAGCTACATGACTTGGCTCATCGCCGTAAGGTTGCCTACTTGTCGGTCTTCTACAGATTGTACTTCGGTGAGTGTGCCCAAGAACTCTACGACCTCATCCCACCGGCCCCCTTCTACCATCGGACATCCAGACGCACTGCATCTTACCATCCCTACCTTGTTGCTATTCCACCAATTCGCACTAAGCGTTTCCAAACGTCTTTTATAATGCGCAAAGGAGTGGAACTTTCTGCCTGCGTCTGTGTTTCCAAGCACTTACAACCCTAATCTCTTCAAAGTTAGAGTGCACAGGCTCCTGCTGGTAAGCTCGCTCCATCGTTGACTTTGTCTCTGTCATCTCCGACCTAGACTAGAGTCAAGAGCAAACCCATCACAAATAAAAAAATAAAAAAAAAGATTAGCGCGTACAAGCAAACAAACAAGCTCTTCAGCTTTATATATTACTAGTTGACCCACGCAACTTCGTCTGCTCCGCTTCTATTGGTCTCAGCGTGATGATATATAGCCTATAGCCTTCTTCGATAAATAGGCTATCTAAAACTGAAAGATGTTTTCAAATCGGACCAGTAGTTTCTGAGATTAGCGTGTTCAAGCAAACAAACTCGTCAAGCTTTATATATTAGGTATAGATGTGCGGAGCGTGGATTGAAATTTTACCATACATATTTCAATTCACGCCCATCCCATCCACGCCTCGCCTCGCCGGTGCAAAACCACCCACGCTTACCCTTTTACACTGAAAGATATACCGCGCCGTCTCGCGATGGCCAGCGCTGCCTCGCGCCGGCTCGTGATGTCACGCGCCAACCATCGCTACCTTACGCTGTAACGCGCCGCTCGCCAGCCGGATATTTTTTTTTAATTAATGAACTTAATTAATTTTCCTCCTTAAGAAAGAAGAAGATTTTCGATAAGAAATATTTTTTCAGAGTTCTCATAGCCTTTCCCTACACTGACTGTAAAACCACCTTTACAGTCAGACATGTGCAGGGATCATATCATCATCATCATAACAGCCGGAAGACGTCCACTGCTGGACATACGCCTCCCACAAAGGGGGGGGAGTTGCCATAAACGCCACGCTTGACAGGCGGGTTGGCGATCGCAGTGTATGGTGTTGAGTTTTACAGAGAACGCTGCTGCCCATTCCTTAGTCGCCTCTTACGACACCCACGGGAAGTGATAGGATGGTATTATTCTTTTACGACACCATACGGCACCGGCTGACACCATACGGCGTACCTATGTGCAGGGATAGGCTATGGAAACCCGGAATAAAACTTGCTGTGTACTACCGTTTTTTAAGAAGTACCTGGAGTGTTGGCATTAGGCTGGCAAAAAGGTAGCGCAAGCTAGGACCAGTCCAGCAGTAACTGTAGGCGAAGTCGGGCTATGGGTCATCATTACAACGATTAGTTCTTATTTTATAATGTAACTTATTTGTTACAGATGAACTTCTACTTCTTCCAGTTTCTAACAAACAGATACCAACCCAGTTTCGTTGAGATGCATTTAAGATTTTGCGATATGGTCAATCATGACACATTTTTCGGTCATGCCATGCGAAATGCATTAGGGAAACAACGCTGCCCTTTTCCTCCGGTAAGTTTTGCTAATCCAAGCCAATATCTCAACCATTTCCCTACTAATTAAAATTATACAAAGTGTAACAGAGTAAGCGCAATGCCTCTTAAAGAATTATTGTACTCATAATTATAAACAACTTTCACTATGGGACCAACACTGAAATCGTGAATAAAATATCGACTGCCCCATACATTTACGAGCGTATAACTCGAAAAATGATAATTATTTTTTACGTGATTATACTTATTACCTGCCATACTTAACTACATACATGTATATACAAGAACGAAATACACTTTGTCAACGAAGTATTCCTCCGCATCGCGGTCATCCGGAAACGTGCCCAGGAGACTGGCAGCATTGCCATGTTGAATGGCAATGCTAATTAATTTGGCAAAAATACGAGCCAGCCCTTTGGGACGTAATATTAAAGTTCCAAAGACATTATATTAATCTTTTGGAACTTTAAAGGAGATAGTGTTATCTTTCAGGGTGTGTATGATTTGAAAAATCTGACAGCGTCATTCGTACCAAAAGGCTTCCCGTTCACCAAGGGTCGTGTCTACGTAAACGTGACATTGACTGACGGCGGCGGTGTGACCAGACAGGTAGCACGAGGACACATTGATATGGAGGTCAAAGTTGCAAAACTTCGTAAAAAAATAGAATAAAACAACATACAACCTTTGATTATATTCTAAATATATAGCATCAAATAGCAAGCAAACGTGTCAAAAAATATCAGCCGACAGTTGGCTTATAAGTACGCACACAGAGACATAGACGCACTGTGTATACACACCGGCCGCACGCACACATGCTTGCAATTGTGGGCTCGTTTTTTTGTTTTGATTATAGGGCGACACTCCATCTAGACATTATATAATCAAAGCATACTTAGTGTATATCGCAATACCTCTTAAGAGGTCATCTTTATGAACAGTTTTTATTATGGGACCAACCATCGCGGATATCGCGAAAACAAAATCAGTTGTTCAATACATTTTGTCACATAACTTTTTGACGTAATAACGTCTTATTGGTATGGAGTAACTTCTATTGTATTGTGAATTATCAAAAATAGTCATAATATTTACACTGTCAAAAATTTTAATTATATTATAATTATAAATTTTATTAAATTGTTAATTACTTTAAATTATAATTATAAATTATATTCAGTAACATAATTCTTCTCTTTTACTAAGTGTCTTTTGCTGGAGTGGATGTGTGGATAAATTATTTATTTTTCTGTTCTATTATTTTATTTATATGTTTGTTTTGGGTAAGCTTACGTGTGTTTCCTTTTCCTTATTAATAAAAATACATTCATTTTTGAAAAATAATGTTTTTTTTATTTCCTAAGACGACTTTTTATGTCGTGTTTGTCACTTCCCTTTGACCTCATTATAAGCGGATTCTGCTGTAAAAGCTAAAACGGCTGTCACCGGTTAATTGTAAAATCCTAAAATAAATAAATAAAATAGGGTTCTGTACCCAAAAGGTAACCAACGGAACCGGAATTACTAAGCCTTCGCTCTCCGTCCGTCCATCCGTCAGTCCGTCTGTCTGTCAGCGGGCTGTATTTCAAAAACCGTAGTAGGTAGACCGTTGAAATTTTCACTGATTGTGCATTTCTATTGCCGCTATAACAACAAATAAAAATTAAATGTTATGGTACGGAACCCTTCGTGTGGGAGTCAGACTCGCACGTTGGTTTTTTTTTTGTATGAGGCTTTGGAGATTGTAGCTGAACAACTTTTGACCTTATAACATTTTTTTTGTTTTTATATTAATTGAGACTATTGCATTATAACATGAAATTATTTTCTCAATTAATATATTCATTTTTACTTTTAATTTATAACTTTGTAACTTTTAGTCTATACATATAATAAAACAGAGTCCGTGATTTCTGTACATTAAAGAAAAATACCAAAAATCGAGTAGGGGTGATCAAAAGAAAAGCTAAAAAACACAAAATGAGCTTTTTTGTCTGTCTGTCTGTCTGTCCACGCTAATCTCCGAAAATACTGAACAGATTATGTTGTTTTTAAAGTTAAATTACGCTTATTTCTGAGCAAAATTTAGTCTTTATTTCATTCAAATTGGTGGCCGGATAAAAGTTATGGACATTTAAAGATTTTAAAATTACGTATCAACGTTTTTCGACAATTATTGTTCAACTTTTCATTATTCGTTCAGTTTAGCATAAAATTAACCTTTAAAAATATATCCTTAGAATTTGTAGTGATCACGCTATATCTTCGAGGAGCTAAGCAGTCAATAACCATAAATTATTATAATCACGGCTATTTAAATCAAACGTCAACTGAATTCATAGACCCAGCGGTACAATGACTGGCTTCCTTTTATTAGTAACTAGCTGAATCGCGCTACTTCGTCTGCGTCACAATTTTCATTACTGCTCCGCTCCTATTCGTCTTAGCGTAATGATATATAGCCTGGTAAGCTCGCTCCATCGTTGACTTTGTCTCTGTCATCTCTGACCTAGAGTCAAGAGCAAATCACAAATAAAAAAATAAAAAAAAGATTAGCGCGTTCAAGCAAACAAACAAACAAGCTTTTCAGCTTTATATATTACTACGTCGTCTGCTCCACTTTTATTGGTCTTAGCGTGATGATATATAGCCTATAGCCTTCCTCGATAAATGGGCTATCTAAGACTGAAAGAATTTTTCAAATCGGACCAGTAGTTCCTGAGATTAGCGCGTTCAAGCAAACAAATTCTTCAGCTTTATATATTAAGTGTTGAGTATAGACACAATTCTTCTCTTTTATTAAGTGATTGTTGCTGTTGAGATGTATGGATAAATTATTTCTTTTTCTATTCTATTCAAGGTTTTATTTATTTATTTTAGGTTCAAGGTTGATTGGGAAAATTTGATTTCTGATTCTGCTAAAGTGGCCTTCTTAGACCCGCTGGAGAGATTATGAACTCTAAAGAACTGAATATTTCTTCTACAACAAGACGAATTCGATAGCTTATGATATCTCCGTGTTGTCCCGAGAAATGATAAACTGTCATATAAATTGGAAACCTATCAGTGCACACAGTGGCGGGGCCAGACTAAAATTTCATGTGGCATTTTGCGGAGCCCTCTAGGTCCTAACTAAGAATAGAGTGATGTTTTGAGGAGTTTTTCAGACGTCGACTTCTGCAATTGAGGGTGAGATGCGGCGAATTCAATTGCTCTCCGTCACGAACAGTTTCGTTTTAAAAATAAAATAGTAAATATTTGGCGAAAGTGGAAAAATAAAAAAAAGTTAAACAAAAAAAAACCTATGATGTAAGAACAAGCATCTAGTGAATTTGTAAATCATAGTGCCTATCCCGCCGCCGCCACGGCTTATGTTTTGAGAATACTTACTGAAGTAGGTAAACTTTCACAATAAAAATAAATCAAATAGCAAGAACAAGCAAAGCGAGCCCAAAAAAAAAGTTGGATTTCTTTTTATGGCCTTAGCTTCGATTTTTCTGAGTTGAAAATAGCCAAAGTTGCGAAACCCTTCGGACCGCGAGGCCGTAGGCTGTGGCCCACGTCGCCCACGCCTTGCGTCGCCTCTGAGTGCACAGGTTTACATCATTCATCCATTTAGGAGTGATAAAAAATTGCAAATATGGTTCTCGATCTGTGTTTCTAGCAGCAGTTACGGTTTGTTCAGATGTACCCGGTACTCGCTACCCGGAGCGAGGTAAGCAAGAAAGCCCATTGAGTATGCAGGTAATCCTACTGTTCAAACCAAACCGAATATAGCTATCGCCATTTGAGTAGCGAAAAATACTTGCGAAACTTAAGACACTCACCTTGACTGTTTTTGGCATCATCCTTATTTTTTGCGTTTTTATCTAACGTTCCAATTGCCACACAGCGCCAACAGACCGCGTCAATTCATGAGCACTGTGAATAATAGGTCTATGAAATTGGCGTTTTTATTATGAAATAAGTTAATGTTATTTTTTATTTATATTAATCAAAGTAATCACCCATGCAATCGACCCGTCTTTGCCAACAAGCACCTATTATTTGAGTCTACAAAATACATGCTGTGCCTAGTTTTGCCCCGGCTATCCGTAGCACAGGGTCTCCCTAGCACCTGTCAGGGTTGCGGAATTTGTTCGAAAGAGTCATCGTGGCCCTGGAACCCAAATGACATTAAAAGGAACACGAATGGGTTTTAGCCAGAAAGAGTCTGACATTCCCTTCTGTTCCACCGAGAGCGGTAGGAGCATTTGATGATTTCCGAACGTTAAAAAAGGGTCTCCCTAGCACGGACTCCAGTCTCTTGCATATAACCTTTTTACAAATGTATAATTTGTTACCAACTTTTAAGATATTTATTTTTTATTATTGTTATATTAACAGAGAAAGTTGCATGTTACGGTCATTGTTACTTTTAATTTATAACCTAATAAATAATATAATAATACCTACGTGCTTTGAAAAAAACATTACATCTAAACGGGCAATTTCCCGTAGCGTCAAACTTAATAGCCACAAAAACACCAGTAATTTTTGGTTTGCCGAATTATCAAAGGTTTAAACGGGAACACAACATGGAGTTTTTTCAACCGAAAATTTAATTAGTAACTATTTTGATGCTCAGCATACCTGTTTAACTACAATATACTGCAATGCGTTTTTGAGCTAGCTCAGTTACAAATCACCAGATTATAATGAAACTGTTTAAAAAAAACGTTTTAGAACCATTTATGGCACTTTTAAGATTTTTGTCTGTCGACAGCTGTGACGCCATTCACTGACATTTTATGCAATTTCTCCGGTTCTCCGCTCCGCTGCCTCGCTCCGCTGCCTGCTCCGCTGACATGGACAGGCAGTCTTAGAGGTATTTTTTCTCATATTGCGACTGAGATACAAATGTTTAAAAATTTGTTAAATTGGTCCTCTGATTCCACAAAGCCATTTCTCACAAATATACAGCACAAAATGTAACAAAAAGTTGTAACAAAATAGGTACTAGTTTCGTTACAAAATGTAACAAAATAGGTACTAGGGTTTAGATATTCCACATAGTTTTATCAAAATTGTTTTGAAAATGTGGTTTGAAATACATACATTATGCATTAAAATGCATAATTTTTCGCATTGTCAAACTAATTATCAAGTACAAATCATTTATTTATTTATGCACACACAATATACTTAAAAAATACCGGACAAGTGCGAGTTGGACTCGCCCACCGAGGGTTCCGTAAAAAATCATAGGTACAAATTACTTTAAAATAAAGATTATATATTTTTATGATTTGATTACAAATGTGTAGTTTTCAGACTTTTCCCTATACTGGTAGTATAAGAAGATATTACTTGCCAAATTTCGTAGTTCTAGGTCAGCGGAAAATACCCTATGAGTTTTGATACCTCCGAGAGTGTCAAAATATACGTTTTTAGCGGCATAAACGGCCGTATCTTTTTTTTACGTTAGGTAAGTTTGATTTTTCACAGCTTCAAGAGACTGTAGATTGAGTAAAATTATGGTTTAATTTCAACTCGATACCTCTACGCGTTCCCTATATAAAGGGTCTTGACAGACAGACGTACGGACAACAAAGTGATCCTACAAGGGTTTTTTCCTTTTGAGGTACGAAACCCTAAAAAGGAAATTTCATTTTTTCAAATTTCTTCCAGCAGCCCTGCGACAGATGATTGGGATAACAAACGTAAATACAGTATGTAAAGAGCCAGAGAAGGAAATAATAATACATACCTATAATATACAGAGGATCACAGTGTAGTAGAAAGATAATGCTTTGACTTAGTAGGCGTTTCGGCCACTGAATTTCGTCCGATCCGGTCGAAACAGGAATTTCGTTGTTATAAATATTTTTAAGTGATGTTGGACGAATACTTTTTTAGAGGCAAAGTAACGTCAGAAACATAATTAAATAATACCTGTTTTACTTTGTGACCATGGATAAATTATTAATTACTAGTGGACGTCACGCGGTTTCACCCGCGTATTTCCCGTTCCCGTGGGAGTACGGGGATAAAATATAGCCTTTGTTACTCCCTGATAATGTAGCTATCCATTGCTGAAAGAATTTTTCAAATCGGTCCAGTAGTTTCGGAGCCTATTCATTTCAAACAAACAAACAAATCTTTCCTCTTTATAATATTAGTGTAGATAAATAAAATAAACATTGATTAGTATTCTCTCACGGGTGGGTTTGTTTTCGACTTTTTGCATGTTGTACGCACATTGACACAAATAAAACAAAACAAAAGCTAGTTAAAGACAAAATATTGGTATCTCTTTCTTACACGTGGTGGGTTAAAAGGGTAAAAAGTAACAAAAGAACTTTTGTTGTAAACTTTATCTTTTTCCATTACTTTTACTTAAATAATATAACCCTATCTAAGGGTTTTCTTTCTGACTGAACAAATTAGCTTATAAAAAAGTATAGTCCGAAACACCACTCAAAAATATTAATAACTAGCTGACTCGCGCTACTTCGTTTGCATCACATTTTTCATTAATGCTCCGCTTCTATTGGTCTTAGCGTGATGATATATAGCTTATAGCCTTTAAAAATGGTAAAATGTGAAAAAAAAAAATAATAGTAGGATGAAACCCATTGGAAAAGGAAGAGAATATAACAACAATGAAGGGAAAAATAATTTACGTTCGATCTGAGGTCGGGAACTGGATGGGGGTGAGTTTTTAAGGGTAAAAAAAACAGTTTATCTCGATTTCCTGCCAAACTAAGTCCTATGGAAAAAAATTAAATAGCAAAGTTGTAGGTAATAAAAAGATTCACAACTTTTGTATTTACGCTTTTTCCACATAAGTAACCTCATTTATGTGGAAAATTCAAATAACCAAGTTTTTGGTTTTTTATTTTTATCTTTCACGAAATTTCCAATGGGTTTCATCCTACTATTATTTTTTTGGTTTCAAAAATTATCGACTCTGGTCTACTTCCTCAATTAGCGCGTTCAAGCAAAAAAACGAACAAACTCTTCACCTTTATATGTTAAGTTATGTTAAGTTAAGTTAAGCTTTATATAGAAGTATAAATAATGAAATTCCTGTTTCGACCGGATCGGACGAAACTCAGCGGCCGAAACGCCTACTAAGTCAATGCTTAGCTTCCTTTTAGAAGAGAGATTTTTTTTTCACGGTAAGATGGGAGTGAGTTTCGCAATCATAGTGCTAATTCATCGCTTACCAACAGGTGAGATAGTGGCCAAACGCGTGCCTATCAATAGTAAAAAAAAAAAACTACTAATTTTAAAGCAACGTTCGCATTCGCATGTCAGTCGCAATCTATCAAAAATATATAGAAATTGCATCAATATATAAAAAACCCAAGATTGTGTATCTTGGTTTTTTTATATATCAATGCAATTTCCATATTAGCTTATTTTTTTTATATTTCCCTTTAGCTTATCATCTCAAAAACGTCCGCAAAAAACAAGCTCAATATGTATAATTGTGCGCAAGTTTCAAACAGTCTCGCATCGCTCGCCATACTGCACTGCTTTATAAAAACAACTTTAAGCGATCCGTGTAAGGTTGAATTTGCAAAAAAAAAATGTTTATAGTATAATTACACACAACTCCCACATGGCACTTGATACATGTCAGTTTTTGACGACAGTTTCGGGTGTTGCATTTGTTCGAGACTGTGCATCTTGGGTTTTTTATATATCAACTAGCTGACCCGCGCAACTTCGTCTGCGTCACAATTTTCATTACTGCTCCGCTCCTACTGATCTTAGCGTGATGATATATAGCCTATAGCCTATAACCTTCCTCGATAAATGGGCTATCCAACACTGAAAGAATTTTTCAAATCGGACCAGTAGTTTCTGAGATTAGCGCGTTCAAGCAAACAAACAAACTCTTCAGCTTTTATATATTAGTATAGAGTATAGATGGGAAATTGAGGCTTTTTTGACAAATTGTGATTAAGATACGAATGCGGACGTTGTTTAAAAATTTGTAGAATCAGCCATTGTTATTTCATTTCAACAAATAACATTACTTTTGAAATTGTTTTAGGGCGATTCCGCTAAGACGGAATAAAACCTGTTCCTGAATAGAAAACACAGAATTATCAATTTTCTTTACTCCTCTCAGGCCTCAGGCGTTTGTTTACTAACTCCCCTCACGATAAAAATAACTTGTTTAATCTTCGATAGTTTCTGATTTCTCTGGATATTTAATAATCGGAGTTTGCAATTATTCGTGACATATTATCTTAGTGACTTGCAAACTACGAGCTGCTTCATTTATTTAATGAGCTGTTATTCAAATAAGCTAACACTACAATATGGTTTTTCTTTTGTATAGTAGTACCCAACTGATATGGCTTACCGATGTACCTGCGCAGAAGATGAATTTTCAAAGCGCGGGGATGCTATTGACCAATCAGCACGCTCCACGTAACGCGCTTCTTTTTCCTGTACCGCTATTGGTCGGCAGCTGCCGCCATGTTAGCGCGCGCTGCGTGGCATGCACGTGACTTGCGAGTGAGACGGAACTAACAGCTGCAGTGTATTATGAACCTTATTGCAGTAATCTAAGGTTGATTGTAAGTTTACTTTCTTTCGTTAATCTTCGGGGCAATACTTTCTTTTCTGTGCGAACGTTGTGGTTTTTCTTTACTGTAACGCAGTCGTTTTTCATTCAGTGGAAAAAGTCCCTCGAAAAGTAGAATGGACCTTTAATCACGATTAGGTGATTTATTATAACTACTACTAATTGGCTCTGTCTCATATACAATGGTTATCCATTTTTTATGTTAGTCATTGTTAGTAATTCGCGGATACCAAAACTGTGAACGAAAATTAACTTGCCTACGAAAATCACATAAATACATCATGAATTTAAAACATGTTTTCATTCGTTTCCTTTTATATTTAAATAACCAAATTATTGTTTGTGCTGTAGAAAGTGTAAGTACTATATATATGTCCTGTTGATTTTTGTAAGAGATTTTTTTCAGGAATGACCATGATAAGGTATCGTTAGGGTTCCAACAGACAAGCGCGATGTGACAAAGCGACAACCTTTCACAACTTCGTCATTTAAGAACCGATTTGAAAAATTCTTATTTTATGTGAAAGGATATACTTCTCGATTGGTCTCATATAAATTTCATCCGAGTCGGTTCAGTAGTTTGGCTTTTAAATCAAGATAGCTGAAATTCGTTTACTTAGATGACGTATTTAGTTTGTCATCCAACTAAACGAAACTACGTATTTTGCTTTCCTGCGACTTTTTAGTGGTGTTTTTAGGTGTGGGGTTTAATTTCGGAAGTCGGTGTTGAAACACGAAGAAACAACCAAAAACACTGATTTCCGAAATTCAAGTTATTTTATACTTTGTAGTCATCGATATATAAAAAACCCAAGATACACACTCAGCATCTCAAAAACATCCGCAAAAAATAAGAGCAATATGTATAATTATACGCAAGTTCAAACAGTCTCGCAACGCTCGCCATATTGCACTGCTTTGTAAAAACAACTTTAAGCGATCCGTGTAAGGTTGAATTTGCAAAAAAAAATTGTTTATAGTATAATTACACACAACTCCCACATGACACTTGATACATGTCAGTTTTTGACGACCTACTCCTACCCTACTCCCACCCTACTCCTACCCTACTCCTACCCTACTCCTACCCTACTCCTACCCTACTCCTACCCTACTCCTACCCTACTCCTACCCTACTCCTACCCTACTCCTACCCTACTCCTACCCTACTCCTACCCTACTCCTACCCTACTCCTACCCTACTCCTACCCTACTCCTACCCTACTCCTACCCTACCTACCTACCTACCTACCCTACCTACCTACCTACCCTATCTACCTACCCATTTTTTTTTGCTTTTAAACCTTCCCTGTATTTTGGCGAATCCAACAAAAAAAGAATTATTAAAATCGCTCCAGCCGTTTTCAAGTTAAAACTCGAAAACGGCTGGAGCGATTGTTACTAAAAAAAGTAAACTGTTCGTTAGTCTCGCTAAAGCGAGACTAACGAACAGCAATTCATTTTTATATGGAATTCGGTTGTATTTTTTTGTAAAAAAATTTTTTGTACAGTGAAGACGAGTTGTCGCATAGTTGTCACGCTGTGCCTTTTTTTTGCCGTGGTGGAAAATTCTCATGGATGTCCTTTGCCTGGGGCAGGCGAAGGGGTCTGTCAGACTCTTACTGACTAAAAACCACCCCGGTGATCCTTCTCACACTTGGACCGGGGATCGTGAGAACTAGGTCACGCTGTGTCTGCGCCAACTTAAGTGATACTGTGCTCCAATAACATCGTTACTTTTTAGGTTTCCGTCCCCAAATGGTAACCAACGGAACCCTCTTACTCCACTGCCCGTCCTTCCACCCATCCGTCCATCCGTCCGTCTGTCAGTCAGCGGGCTGTATCTCAAGAACCGTAATAGACAGTTGAAATTTTCACAGAATGTGTATTTCTATAGCCGGTATAACAACAATTAATAAAAATTATTTTAATTGTGAAATTAAAGTGATACCGATACAAGAAAGGTGGTATTTTCCGTTTATGGTACGGAACTCTTCGAGTGAGAATCCGCACTTGACCAGTTCTAATATATCATTTATTTTGTATCATAGATAACTTACATCAGTACGGAGCATCCAGAAGTGCCCTATTTTGACACGAAATGCTTCAAAAATATTTCGTTGTTCAGCAAACGAAAAGGTCGACAGGATCCAAGGTACTATACTGAGCTGTATGCAGAAACACTTATAACATTGAACAATACGCTGGAGGTAAGTGGGAATAGGTGGACGATATTGTCGCCATCGTGGGTATAACCTAGTTGAGGCTTGTTTTAAGGATGTAAAATCATGAAATGTCTCCTCCGCTCTGGGCGGAGTAGAACGGAGTGTCAGACTCTTCCTGACTAAAACCCATCCGTGTTCCTCCTAATGCCCTTTGCATTCCAATGCCGCGGTGGATCTTTCGAACAAATTCCGCAACCCTGGCGGAAACTTAGACAAAGCTGGCTCCAGAACGTGGGGATTGGCACAAGAAAACACGTTTTACACCGGCGAGGCGAGGCGTGGATGGGATGGGCGAGAAGTGAAATCTCGATTACCCTTTTACACCGAAAGATGTTTATCACTTTACCGCTTCGGCTCGCGATGTCATGCGCCGGCCATCGCCACCTCGCGGTGCCTCGCACTATCACGCGCTGCCCAACCAGCCGTGTTTCGCGCCCCTACTATGTTTAGTAGACAAAAAGCCAGTGCTATTCCGTTCGTAATGTATGATCAACGTTCGGTAGTATGCAGCGATGTCTCGCTATTTTCGGAGTGAGTCATCACGAGTTAACACTTGACGGAGAGAGACCGTGCATTCCTCGATGGCTACCGGCTGGTGCGAGATTTGCATTTAAATAGTCTTTTTTTACAGCAATAAAGATCAATATTGTACTAACAAATATTTCAATTCTCGCCTCGCACATTCTCTCGCATCTATACCTTGTATATCAAAGACGCGCGGGGCGTGGATTGAAATTTTGCCATCACATTTTAATTTACGCCCATCCCATCCACGCCTCGCCTGACCTCGCCGGTGTAAAACCACCTTTAAGGTGGTTTTAATAATAATAATAATAAATTCATTTATTCAGGTAATTACAACCCATTACAACACAAAAATCATAAAATCACAAATGAAAATAAGAACAATAAATTAAAATCCCATCAATAAAATAATAAGTTAAATTTAACAATGTCAATACATTAAAATTCAAAATGTCAGTAAATTTAATTTAAAAATGTCAATAAATTAAAAATGAATAATTTTAATTGTAAAATACAATCGAATGAAAGGACAATCCAGCCTTCCCGCAATCATGGCCAGCACGGCGTTGGAGCTGCCCCGCACTCTGCTAACCATGGACGCAGCGCGCTTGCGCATAACCGCGTGAAAGCAATCCGTGCGCGCTTCTGCGAATATACCCGAGCCACTACAGTACCGGGGCAGCCCCATCACCGCACTGAACGCGGGTGGGCGTGAGATATACCACGCCGTCTCGCGATGGCCAGCGCTGCCCCGCGCCGCGATGTCACGCGCCAACCGAAACGAAAAGGTAGGGCAAGATAGGACCAGTCCAGCAGTAACTGTAGGCAAAGTCGGGCTATGGGTGATCATTAAAACGATAACTTGTTTCTTATTTTATAATGTAACTTATTTGTTACAGATGGACTTCTACTTCTTTCAGTTTCTAACAAACAGATACCAACCCAGTTTCGTTGAGATGCATTTTAGATTTTGTGATATGATCAATCATGACACATTTTTCGGTCAAGCCTTGCGAAATGCATTAGGGAACCAACGCTGCCCTTTTCCTCCGGTAAGTGTTGCTATACCAAGCAATACCTCACCGTTTCACCACTAATTATAACTGTAGTTAACTATTTTTATCTATTTAACCTAACTACATACATATACATATATACGGAAACAAATTACACTTAAGCTAGTTTCATATGACCGCGATACCGAGCGGAATCAACTGAACGAGTCGATATAGGTTTGTAGAAATTGTACGGTAATATAGACGATAAAAACTATTTAATGTGATCTTGTTCCGCGCGGTCATATGAACGTGGCCTAAGGCGACGTAGCATTGCGACCGCATCGCGGTCACCCGGAACCGTGCCCAGGAGACTGGCCGCGTTGCCACGTTGAATGGCAATGCTAATTCTTTTGGCAAAAAACGAGCCAGCCCTCTGGATTATTGTTTGTATTAATCATTTAAAATATGATAAGTATTAATTTTATCTTTCAGGGTGTTTATGATTTGAAAAATATGACAGTGTCGTTCGTACCGAAAGGCTTCCCATTCGCCAAGGGCCGTATCTACCTAAACGTTACACTGACTGAAGGCGGTGTGAAAAGACAGGTAGGACGAGCAAACATTGACATAGAGGTCAAAGTTGCAAAACTCCGTAAAAAAATATAGTAAAACAGCATACGTGTTTAACAAAATAGACGCAATAGCTCTTACAGAGTCATTGTACTCATCATTATCGACAGTTTTTACTATGGGACCAACCCCAATATCGCGAACAAAAATCAGCTGTTCGGTAAATTTGTCGAGTTATGCGCACATAAATATATGGGGTACCTAGTCGATTTTTTTTTCGCGATTTCAGTGTTGGTCCCATCGTGAAAGTTGTTCAAAATGCTGAGTACAATGACCCCTAAAAAGGTATTGTGTTTATTATGTTACACTTTGTATTAAATGTAAATAAAAATAAAGAAAACTTGCTTATTTACTTGCTTATTGTTGGTATGGAGTAACTTTTATTGTATTGTGGTTAGGCATGGTGGACATCCCACCCACACGCACAAAACGTTTTGGGAACACATTATACTGCGTACCGCAAAAAAAATTGTGAATGATCAAAAATAGCCAGAATACACTTTTTACACTGTGAAAAATTATAGTTAAATTATAATTCTAAATTGTATTAAATTATTAATTACATTAAATTATAATAATTAATTATATTCAGTAACATAAATTCTTCTCTTTTACTAAGTGTTTGTTGCTGTTGTTACGAGTATGTGTGGATAAATAATTTATTTTTCTATTCCATTATTTTATTTATATGTTCGTTTTGGGTAAGCTTATATTTCCTTTTCCTTATTAATAAAAAAAAACAATACATTGTTTTTCTAATAAAATGAATACCTTAAAAAATAATAAGTTGTTTATTTTCTAAAACCACTTTTTATGTCGTGTTTGTCACTTCCCTTTGACCTCATATAAGCGGATTCTACTGTAAAAGCAAAAATGACTGTCACCGGTTAATTGTAAAATCCGTAAGATCATAACATCAATAAACAAAATATCTGGAGAGATTATGAACTCTAAAAAATGCGAAATGTTCATGTCGCATTCATCAATCATTCGTCTTCTACAATGAGACGATTCAAAATTCGATAGCTTATGATGTTCCCGTGTCGTTCCAGGAAATTATAAACTGGCAACGTATCAGTGCGCTGGTTTACAATTTATCCATTTAGGTGTGATAAAAAAATTGCAAACGTAACCCTCGGTCTGTGTTTGTAGCAGTATTTATGGCTTGTCATCTGTACCAAGTAGATCACTACCTGGTACTCGTTACCCAGAGCGGTAGGTAAGCAGGAAAGCCGAGTGAGTATGCAGGTAATCCTACTGTTTAAACCAAATCGAATATCGCTATAGCCATATGGGTAACGATTCCCACGTGAAGCATACTTTGTAAAATTTGTTTCCAGTTTGGCTAGGACATTGCAGCCTTGAATCACCTGATTGTTTGAAAAAAAAAATGATTCCGTGTCAAATCAAATCAAATCGTATATTTCAAATAAACCATTTACAGGCACTTTTGAATTGTCAAGGTCGGTCAGTCCAAAAAGATGAAGCTATTTGCACTTTCCAAAGCGTAGATCTCTATGGAGAAGAACGTGCAAGAAACTCCACGGACACTCTTTTAAAAATAATAAATTGTTACAAAGTTTTGTTTACATCAAGTTGAAATTATACAAACATGTGAGAACGATGTAAAAGACGAGCAGGATAAAAGCGTCCAGAAAAAAAGGAACAATTCAAAGAAATATTTAAAATAAACCATGGCAACTGAGAAATGACCAGTCCCAACTGACAGCGCCCGTTCACGAACATGACGCATGCGCTAGCACCATTCGGCTCAACCATTTTGAAGGGAGCCAAATGTTCCAACGCATACGCCACCATCAGCCAGACTTTTGTGTGAGCATGACACTCCCAACCGCCAGGGTACATTCAAGTCAAAAACAAACCTAAAACTGATAGCTATAGCTTAATTTTAAGTTACACAGTACTCTGTGTTTCGGAAGACACGTATAAGCCGGTGGTCCCGGCCGCCAAATGGCGGTAGTCAAATAAACAATGTCAGAGGCCCTTGAGGCGGTTTAGAAACTCTGACACTAGGGTATGTGGGGTCGTTTAGACCTTAGTGCCCATACGATAAGAAGAAGAAGCCATATGGGTAGCGAAACTTACTTGCGAAACTTAAAACACTTGTACTTATTCACCTTAAATGTTTTTTTTAACATTATCTCAGCTAACAGATTTAGTTTTAACATCATCTCAGCTAACAGATTTAGTTTTAACATCATCTCAGCTAACAATTTTGCTTTCCCCTTCTTTTTTAGGGGTCCGTACCCAAAGGGTAACCAACGGAATGCTATTACCAAGCCTCCGCTCTCCGTCCGTCCATCCGTCAGTCCGTCTGTCCATCAGCGGGCTGCATCTCAAAAACTGTAGTAGGTGGACCGTTGAAATTTTCACAGATTGTGCATTTCTATTGCCGCTATAACCACAAATAAAAATTTAGATTTATGGTACGGAACCCTTCGTGTGCGAGTCCGACTCGCACTTGGTTGGTTTTTTTGTGTGGAGATTGGAGCTGAACAACTTTTAAGATTATAACATTTTTTGTTTTTTTTTTTACAATTGCATTTTAACATGCAATTGTCTCAATTAATATAATATTCGTTGTTACTTTTAATTTATAACCCAGTAAATAATATAATAATATCTACGTGCGTTTAAAAATAATATGTAATATACTTACATTAAAATAGGCAATTTCCCGTAACGTCAAACTTAATAGAATTGGCCACAAAAACACCAGCAATTTTTGAATTTTTGCCAAATGATAGAGCTTTATCAAAATTTTCAGCGATTTGAACAGGAACACAACATGGAGTTTTTTCAACCGAAAATTTAATTAATAACCGTTTTGATGCTCAGCATACCTGTTTAAATATAATATACTACAATGTGTTTTTGAACTATCTCAGTTACAAATCACTACATTATAATGAAACTGTTTTTCGAAAAAACGTTTTGGGGCCATTCCACTTTTCGATGAACAAATAGCAGTCCCGGCGTGGAAAACGCAGTAATAACGATTTTTTCAGACTTGTATTTTTTACTGTATCAAATCAATTAAAATTATAAAGATAAAACGCATCAAATTTGTAATCTGTATCGACACATGTTGCATCCCACCTTCCAAGCATTATGGTTATCTGGTCTGTTCCCATCGTCGCGTGTCATTAGGCTCTAAAACCTCGAACGACATGTAGCGACTCGGAAGATACTGTCACTTACCTCAAGTCGCTGCCCGTGATATTGCTTTAGTATTGAACTAAATAAAACTGCGTTTAGGATTTACCTATTACTTGTTTATCTTAGAAGCGAGCAACTACATGCATGATTGACGTATCAAAACTCATATTATTCATAATTCAAATATTATTTATATTTTTGCTGGACGTTTTTAAAGTTCCAACGACGAACTAGTCTGCCAGTGACGTGAAGCCAAGGAGTTCACAGTACCTACCTCCGTATGTTGGATGACTGTAGTATCTGTAGCCAAAGACCCGACTCCCATTCACCCACAGCCAGAAAGCGGCCTTACTCCGCAGTATTGGAGGCTCGTAACAACCAGGGTTCCACTGACTATGGGAAAACGGGTTCTCAGGCAAGCGACGCCGTGTTTGGGCAAGCCACTTTCCAGATGTTCACTCTATTGGTCAAGCACGGCACTTCACAGTTAACCAATGAAGTTGAAATCGCTTTGGGTAACTTTTCAGTGTTGTGGACCGAAGACAGGAACGCCGCGCCGATAGATTAGCACGAAAAATTTTGCGGATGCCGAGCCCACCAAAGTGACTTTAGCGGCATCAATACTGTCACAAGAAAAACTAACGGAGCAAATCTACATCGCAACAAAAAGAACCGCGACGCTATCTATCCAGCCAGCAGCAGCACCACTCCGAGTCACTGGAGCCTGCAGCATCATCTCGACTCACTGGGATCTCATCACTCCGACTCAATGGGGCACCGCAGACAGTTCCGACTCACCGTAAACTCTGTGACTTCCAGTTCCGACTCACTGGAACCAACCTTCCACTGACCTGGCAAGCATCTCAAGATGCATGGACGACTCATCCACTATCGACCTCCGGTCTCCGGAGGGGAGTGATGTAGCGGCATCAATACCGCCACAAGAAAAACCAACGGAGCAAATCTACATCGCAACAATAAGAACCGCGACGCCAGCTATCCAACTAGCAGCGAACTATTACACTGAAATCCTGCACCGCGCAAGCAGAGTTTACCGCGTAATTTAAATATATTGTATAAACATCAGCCCAAATATCAACTATCGGGCAGTTGCCCGCCAGATACAACAACTGTCTGGTAGGAGGATCCTCCCTTTTCAATGGAGGTTTGCGGGACTTTATTCTCTGTTATGCATACCTCCAAACGACTACTGGCTTGCAGCCACGCTTGGTCATCCAGAGTCACATTTGAAATAGATGTTAGTGTGCATTTTATGATTTGTACTGTATAGGTACATACCTACAAATTTGTACTGAACCCTCGGTGGGCGAGTACGATTCGCACATGGCCCGTTTTTTTAAAAATGGGGTTATTGCATTTTTCTAACTAAACAAATTATTTTAGGATTGATCTCATTGTGCATCAAAAAGTATAATGACCCTTCCTTCAATCACTAACATTGGATTGGGTCATTCATTATTACAGCAGAGTATACTGTCATTCGTAAATGCAAATCTGTGTAAAAAACTTGCTTACCATAATAACATATACGTAAATTAAAAATGAGTTTTAAATTATATATTTGCTTTAGTTTACTTTTTTATTTACATTACCGAATTAATCAGTGTATTGCTGAGACTGTAAGTACCCTTGCTTATGTATTGTTTATGAAAACTTATTAAGTACAGGCTCCCAAAGACAGACGCGACGCGACAATGCAATATTTTGAATAAATTATGAAAACGGTTTTGTGGCAGCGTTGTCCTACTGTCGCATCACGCACGTCTGGGTGGCCTTAGCGGTACAGTTTTAAAGTAACATAATCTTTTTATTGGCACAAATATTTTATAAACAATACTAAAATTAAAATAACTAACCAAAACTTAAAATAATTTTAATTACGGAGTCGAGAAATTCCTGCTTGCTGTCTTTTTACCTACCTGCGCTAGAAGAAGGGTTATGTTTTTCGAGAGTATGTGTGTATGTGTGTATAATTGTTTGGCACGCTCTGCAACCTGAACGGCTCGATGGGTTTTACCTTAAGAGATGTCGTTAGATTCGTCTTGATTGTGAAAGTAACACTGGATATATATATGAATATAAATGGCCGATTTTTGGCTATGTTATGCCTTCAATCATTTTTTAATTTTCAAAACCTATCGAGTGGGGTATCAAGATAAAGGTCTCGAGGAGACGATTCCAAAAATGTAACTCACTGAAATGTAGGAAATAAATAAAAACTGACGTTGTCAAAAAACCCGACCGCTAAAAACAACTAAAAAGTTCGAAACGTTTGCAATTGGTGGCATCTGGGGGGCTACTCTCTAACGAAATCCGTAGTTTCGTATCACCTAACCACTGAGAACTAATGATAACACGATTTGACAGTTACTGTGAAATCGTGTTGTCATTCATTCTCAGTTCGGGTTCTGGACTAATCGTAAGTCTGTAGGTGATACGGAGTAGAATACGCCCGCCCGCAACTAAGCCCGAAACTACGGATTTTGTTAGAGAGTAGCCCCCAGATCAGTGATTGAACTGCATCAGAGACTTGTTTCGACCTTTTTTGTCGTTTTTAGCGGTCGGATTTTTTGACAGTCATTTTTTTTATATTGTGGTCCCATTAAAATAGATGGATACATTTTAAGACAGCGTTCAGCACGTCTAACTAATATATCAAAACAAAGAAACTCTGATAGTCCAGTAACCTTGTCGCCTGAAAGTACGGGGTAGTTTGCGTCAAATCCGGTATTACTGAGTTTTTGCAGACCCATAACCCTAAAGGACTTCTTACTTTTTGTTAGAACGTTTGAAAGTAGACTAAATTTGCTATAATATGACATTAGAATTGTCTCTGTAGATCCAACAGTTTCCGAGATAAAGCTTATCAAAATTCGTCTTTCTTTCGAACTTCGCAATTTTTTGAATATTTTGGACGTCAGTCGAACAACTCTAGCGGGTTGTAGTTCCAATAACCTCCGACGGAATGTGCTAGTTCTACTCGTGTGAAGTCACGAATACCCCACAACACCTTTTGTGGATGATTTCTTGCGGCTGCAAGAAGTGTTGTGTTAAAAACATCCTGAGAAGGTACTATCAAAAACTAGTCCTTAGTTTAGGGTTTGCCAAAATCTGAATTCCCTTTAGGGTTATAACTGGCAAAATCTGAAAAAGATCCGAAATTCTCGCGGTTTTTAGATTTTTGACAAAGTTGCGTACGCAAACTTTAATTATTGATTGGGCCAACATCATAAACAAGTCTGCAAAAAGTCAGAACTACTGGATTTGACGCTAACTCTGATGTATAAAGTTACTAGACTATGATTAAAGTAATTTTATTTTGACCTAAAATAATAAACTGCCAACATTTTTAGTGTATTTTCGTTAGCTGATTTATTTTTCTTCTAAGTATCTAAAACGTTTTTCTTATTATTTTATTAACCATTGTCCTTATTTTGGTGGACTGAATGACTGAATTTTTTTTTTTACTATTGATAGGCACGCGTTTGACCACTATCTCACATGATGGTAACCTATGATGTGGTCGAAGATGGAGCACGCTTGTCTAAAAATAACCTATTCACTTTTGACTTGAAGACTCCCAGGTTGTAGCTATCAGGAAACACAGACTCCGGCAGAGAATTCCACTCCTTAGCTGTACGCACTATAAATGTGTTCCCAAAACGTTTTGTGCGCGTGGGTGGGATGTCCACCATGTACCGGTGGCGCATCGCTATTCGTCTTGTGGTCCGATGATGGAACGGGCTTGGCGGAATTAAATTGTGCAATTCCGTCGCACATTCCCCAAAATGCAACCGAAACCGGGCTAGCAACTCGGCGTCGATGCTCAAGACTTTGGATTTTAATGGGACCTTATAAGTAAATATAATTTGTTAATTTTCTATCCTAGAGAACTTACATCAGCACTGAGCGCCCAGTAGTGAACTGGTTAGACCTAAAATGCTTCAGAAACGTATCTGTGTATAGCAAGCGGATCAGCCGACGGGATCCGAGGCACTATGTGGAGGTGTACGGAGAGTCACTTATCACGTTGGATAATACCCTAAAGGTAAGCTGGAACTAATGTGGAACACTGTTACCTGATCATTATCATCATTTTAGCCAAAAGACGTCCACTGCTAGACATAGGCCTCCCCCAAGTGTCGCCACATCGACCAGGCGCTGATGTCAGAGGAAAAAAACGGCCAAGTGCGAGTCAGACTCGCACACGAAGGGTTCCGTACCATTTATTTTAATTTTTATTATTTGTTGTTATATCGCCAATACAAATACACAAATTGTGAAAATTTCAAGGGTCTACCTTTTACGGTTCTTGAGATACAGCCCGCTGACAGACAGACGGACGGACAGCGGAGACTTAGAAATAGGGTTCCGCTAGTTACCTTTCGGGTACGGAACCCTAAAATGGACGTATCGACAAACAACGAAGTAACCGAGTTCCGTCCTTAAGTTATTTTATTTCTGCCAGGGTTGCGGAACTTGTTCGAAAGAGTCACCGCGGCCCTGGAACGCAAAGGGCATTAGGAGGAACACGAATGGGTTTTAGTCAATCTTCTTCTTATCGTGTGGGCAGTAAGGTCTAACGACCCCACACACTCTAGTGTCAGAGTTTGGGGTGTTTGGGGGGGGGGGGGGGGGGGGTTTGGTGGGGTTTGGGGAGTTTGGGTGTTTGGTTTGGAATGGAGTGTCAGTACGAGTCTGACACTCCATTCTGCTCCACCCAGAGCGGGAGGAGTCATTAGATGATTTACCATCCATAAAAAAGTAATTTTATTAATGTCGGAAATCAATAACTTCGCTTTTTACAGATAAGTTCTTTTTAAGGTTCCATGCCTCAAAAGGAAAAAGCGAAACCCTTATAGGATCACTTTGTTGTACGTCCGTCCATCCGTCCGTCTGTCTGTCAAGACACTTTAGCTCAGGAACGCGGAGGTATCGAGTTGAAATTAAAACCATATACTCAGTTCTACAGTCTCTTGAAGCTGTGAAAAAAATAAACTTCTAAGTAAACGTAAAAAAAAAAATACGGCTGTTTATGCCGCAAAATACGTAAACTTTTCTTGTTTGGAAATCAAAATAAAAAGCATTATCATAGAAAACAACATTTTTAAAGAAACTAGAATCAATCGCGGCCATTTTTAAGGTGAAAAGAGTGATATTTTAAACCTTTCGTGGGCCATGTTTTGGCCCTCATGGACCACTAGTTGTCCGTGGACCATAAGTTGGGAACCACTGCTCTAGACAAGTGACAATCTCTAAACGGTAGCGCGGCAAAAGCGATTGTAAAAAAGTGATTGAAAAAGGAGTCGTTTTGACCAAACTCCGACTTTTCGGGGTGCATCTGTTCCTGTGACTGATCGGCTCGAGCTCCTAGGCATGGAGTTGACATCCAGTCTTAACTTCGGCGCCACCATCGAGTACAAAACCCAAACCGCGGCCAAAAAGCTGGGCATCCTAAATAGGGTGAAGCGATACTTCAGGCCTGGACAGCTGTTAACCCTATATAAAGCACAAGTCAGAGGCCTGCATGGAGTATTGTAGCCACCTTTGGGATGGCTCAGCGAAGTATCAGCTTACCGCGCTTGATTCGGTGGAACGCAGAGCTAAGAGGTTCATCGGTGACGTAAAACTGGTGGATGCCAAGCTACATAACTTGGCTGATCGCCGTAAGGTTGCCTGCTTATCTGTCTTCTACAGATTGTACTTCGGTGAGTGTGCCCAAGAACTCCACGACCTCATCCCACCGGCCCCCTTCTACCATCGGACATCCAGACGCACTGCATCTTACCATCCCTACCTTGTTGCTATTCCATCAATTCGCACTAAGTGCTTCCAAACGTCTTTTATAATGCGCACAGCAAAGGAGTGGAACTCTCTGCCTGCGTCTGTGTTTTCAAACGCTTACAACCCTAATCTCTTCAAAGTTAGAGTGCACAGGCTCCTTCTGGGTAAGCTCGCTCCATCGTAGACTTTGTCTCTATCATCTCTGACCTAGACTAGAGTCAAGAGCAAACCCATCACAAATAAAAAAAAACCTCTAAAATTTTTTTTTTAATGTGATTGACAAACGCTGTGAAAATATCATGTTGTGATCAATCACTATTACAACGTGTAACAGAGTAAACGTAATACCTCTTAAGCTGTCATTGAACTCATCATTATGAACGACTTTCACTATGGGAAAGTCGTTCATAATGATGAGTTGAACACTGAAATCGCAAAAAAAAAATCAGCTGTCCCATACATTTCTGTGGGTTCTCTGTTGAGTCACCAAATTTGTTTATGCATAAAGGTACGTCAAAGACGCTCACGGGAACGCTATTAGAGTTTTTCTGAACTGGGTGTGGCATAATAAACCACGCACCGGGTTACTTTTTGCAGAAATGAATGAGACGCGAAAGGTTTTTAAACAAAGATTGAAATATTGTCAGGATAATGAGGATCAATTAAAAATGGACATGCTGGCGACTGAGCACAGGCGCAAGCGTTTTCAGAATTTCTGGAAATCAACTCAAAAGTTGAACCCAAAACCTGCGGTCCCGTTGAGCGTTGATGGCGCTACTGAACTTGGTGAGCTTGCGGACAAGTTTAGGAGGCATTTTGCTGTAAATTCGCGTCAAGTGGAGGAGCAGAATCTTGTTGCGGGGGGCATTGTGTCTGGAGAACCAGTAAACATTTCAGCTAAAGAAATAAGAAACGTTATTAAAGAGATGACCAGAGGCAAATCTCCAGGACACGATGGCCTAAGCGTGGAACACCTTCAGTATGCTGGTCCGCACCTCCCTAGGGCCTTGTCCATGCTGTTCAACTTATGTGTGAGACACTCCTATCTACCTACGGAGCTGATGAGGACGATAGTGGTGCCTATTGCTAAAAATAAGACTGGGGATGCGTCGGATAAAGACAACTATAGGCCTATCTCTTTGGCCACCATAGCGGCTAAGGTTCTTGACGGTGTGCTTGAGCGTAGAATGGCTGGACAGCTCAATCCCCACGATTCACAGTTTGGTTTTAGAGCTGGGTTATCCACGGAAACAGCTATTTTGGCGCTCAAGCACACGGTGAGGTACTACACTGATATAAACACTCCAGTGTATGCTGCTTTTCTAGACCTCTCCAGGGCATTTGACCTGGTTAACTACAGGATACTATGGTCAAAATTGCGGGAGAAAGCCATGCCTCATGAGCTAGTTAACCTACTCGAGTATTGGTACGACCACCAGCTTAACCAGGTCAGATGGTCGGGAGCATTGTCTGGGGAGTATCGACTGGAGTGTGGTGTTAGGCAGGGAGGACGGACTTCCCCGGCGCTCTTCAGTCTTTATATCAATCAGCTGATTGAGGAGCTTGGTTGTGCTGGTGTCGGATGCTCTATTGATGGTAAAATTATCAACACTATAAGCTATGCTGACGACATGGTGCTGCTGAGTCCCTCTATTGATGCTCTCAGGCAGTTACTTGGAGTGTGTGAACGATACGCCATGGCTCATGGTCTCCTGTATAATGTCAGGAAAAGTGAGGTTATGGTGTTTCGTGTAGGTTCCAGAAAACCGACGACAGTGCCTCCCGTTTACTTATATGGGGTGGCACTTACAAGAGTGTCATGTTTTAAATACCTTGGGCACTTTTTGACCGAGAACATGTTTGATGACGAGGATATAGAGAGAGAACGAAGGGCGTTGTCGGTTCGATGTAATATGCTGGCCCGTAGGTTTGCAAGGTGTACTAGAGACGTGAAAATTACGTTGTTTAAGGCTTACTGCCAGACGTTTTACACCTGCAGCCTGTGGGTCAGGTACACGCAGAGGGCCTACAACGCCCTGCGGGTTCAGTACAATAATGCTTTTCGGGTGTTGTTGGGGCTTCCGCGGTTCTGTAGCGCGTCGGGCATGTTTGCCGAGGCAGGCATCGATAGTTTGAAGCTGTCATGCGCAAAAGAACGGCATCCCTAATGCATAGGATACGTGGAAGCTCCAATAGCATCCTGAAAGTTATTGTGGAGAAGCCAGACTGCCCTTTTCTGATGCACTGGTCCCGTAGACATAGCTGCGGGCCCGGTGCTCAGGAAAAATATTTGAATTAGATTTATAAAAAGAATTTGTTGTGATACTAACATAGTTTGTAAGTCCTAATACTAACACCATATGAATGATTTCCGAAATAAATTTTTATTATTATTATTATATAATTTAAAGTGCCATAACTTTTTTTGTCCTAATCATCATTTGTCCGAATGCTAACTAAACCCGAACTTAATATCACATAATATCACATGCCATAAAATTGAAATCCCTAAATATAATGTGTTCTAAATCCGTTTGTCATAAATATTACAATCAATAATATATAAAAGACATAAAACCGTTTTCAATACAAGTTATATGTCCTAAATTCAAATTACATAATGTTTATTTTATAGTCATAATATTCTTCGAACAAATTTGTAGAACAAAGCTTTTGCTATGAACTTCTCTCAGGCGTTACGTAGATACGAGCGGGCAATATTTTTTCTTCTACCGACTTGTTTTGAGATAGTTCACTTGTTTTGTAGTTCTGTTTAGTAGCACGAAAAATACGTTTTTGTTTTATAATATACTCGTATCAAAATAAATTATTGAAAATGCAGCAATGTCAACTTTCAAAGACTAACAAGGGTGGCATACAATTAAATTGTGATGGCTTTACTTACGACAAAAATCGATCCTACAACGAAAAATATTACTAGGTGTGTTTTTGGTAAGCAAGCAAGCACGCAGCATGCATGCAGCATGCAAGCAAGCACGCAGCATGCAGCATGCAAGCAAGCACGCAGCATGCAGTATGCAAGCAAGCACGCAGCATGCAGCATGCAAGCAAGCACGCAGTATGCAAGCAGGCAGCATGCCACATGCGGCAGGCATGGTTTCTGTCACGGCTCTGGCGCTGCGGGACTCCGGCGGTCCCACGCGAGTTTATCGTCGCAGATGGGTTTAACGCTCACCACCTGCTCCTCAACTCGCGGGCCGCCTCGCCCCTCCGCGCCTACGCGATTTTAAATTACACTCTAGGGGTAGGGCAGACAAGACTGCGTGGAGTCGGCTTTACAGCGATTCGTTTCTGTCACTAAAACCTAATTTTTATCAAATGTTATAGGACTAAGAAATTTACTATAAATGAACATTCGGAATAATACACATTATTTAACACAATACTTAGGACATATGACTTTAGGTCATGTAAAATTAGGAGATTTAATTATTATAATACTCGATATTATGACAGAATACTTTTAGAACTAAAGATTATTATGTTAAACAAAATTTCGGGATTCTGAACATTATGGTTACTGAAGTTTATGGCAAACGTGTTATGGATAATGATTTTCGGACAAACAATTTTAGGAGAAGAAAGGGAGTACCATTTCTGTGCGCATAACTCTACAAAATGTACTAAACAGCTGATTTTGTTTTCGCGATTTCGCGATTGGTTGATAAAACTTATAATGATGAGTACAATGACCTATTAAGAGGTAAAGCGTTTATTCTGTTACATGTTGTATATTTTGGCATTTCGACAATTTTATTGACCCCATCGAATGTCTGACATCAGAGGACTAACCAGTTTTTAGTTGCTAAAAATGCAACATTGCATTCGTGCATTGTTTGTTGTTTTTTTTTGGGCCCTTTGTTTTGCGAGCAATGTGCGCTGCCCACTGTCACTTAAGTTTTAAGTTTAGCGATTCTTCGGGCGTCGGTAACCTTGAATTTTCTACGGAATTAAACCTACAGAGATTTTTTATGGAACCCCGATTTCAGTATGAATTCATGATGACAATGGAAATATTGTTACGACTAATGACACAGAAACTCGAAGTCACTTAATTGACAGTATTTTTGTAAAAGCTTTATCACTTGAAATTATTTGTAAACCGAGCCGTAGATTTTTATCAGTAAAATTGCGGTCGTAAATTATTTATAACAATCAAAAAAATCCCCATCTCAAATTGCTTGTATCCTTTTGTACGTATTTTTTTTAAATTTAGTTTCCATCTGCATTGTCACGAATGGTTAATAAATAATGTGAGGTGAAGGAACCATAAACTTTTGTTCAGTATGATAAAGTACTATAATAGATTCTGTAGTAGCTAGTACAAACGCCAGCAGATCAAGGTACCGGAAACTGTTAAATCTTCCCAATCAACTTTGAACCTAATGCTTTGACGATATAGTTGAAAATCTGTTAAAGATACAGAACCATGGGCAAAAATATATGATGCTCACCCACCAACAGATATGAGATCACTTTGAATATACTTGTAATCAAATAAATATAAACATAAAAACTCATTTTTGTGAAGAACCCATGGGGTTATTTTGCTATAACTTTACTTTACTTTACTTTGCTAATTTTGCACTTTTAGTGGCAAGCGCAAAAGTGTTTTTACACTTTTAGTGCCAAGGACTCAACATATGGGTCGAACAATAATTCTTTCGTGTGCCCACAACCCGCGCATGAACACAAGTCATCTGGCTACTTAAAACGACGACTCAGATGCGGGTTGTGGGCACACGAACGAATTATTGTTCGACCCATATGTTGTGTGCTTGGCACTAAAAGTGATAAACATTTTCCTCCTACCATAAATAAACTTTAATCCTGCAAAGTAACGCTTATGTGAAATTGTAGTTTTTGTTGTTTGAAATCTTATGCTAGTTTTAATTCCAGGTGCAAAAAATACATAATAAAACGGCTGTTATCAGTTAAAAATATTTTTATTAACGTTTCGATCAATATCAATAATAATATCGTTGTTATGACCTGCTGGTGGATTAAATTGAATGTGCCTAACCGTTTTTTTAAGGATGAGAAATCATCGAATGACTCCCGCCCTGGGCGGCGCTGAAGGGAGTGTCAGACGCAGGTCCTGGCGAACGGGAGCAGTAAGATGCCCTGCACCGGGATCAGTGTATCGTAGCAGACGACGCTGACGCCAGTGGGTGGTTGGCGCGCAGCACCCAGTCGTAGTCCCACAGAAGCGGCCTCAGAACCGAACCCTGTGGAACACCACACGACATCTCTCTCCGGTTCCACTCTGCTAGGTGACCGGAGTAGATGACAGCTCTTTCCGTCATGTAAGCCTCGACTACGCGACGGAGGTTGGTCGACATCCAATGATACCGAAGTGCCTCTCTGATGCAATTCCAGTGCAGGGTGTTGAAGGCATTGGCGTTGTCGTGAGACGACCCCGCCCCGGGACACCGCATCCCCGTCGAGAGGGCTCTCACGCACATGATGGCGTCCATCGTTGAGCGCTTCGTGCAGCAACCAAACCGGTTGCCCGAGTCACCTCCGTAGCATCGACATCATTCTCGTCGGTGTGGGCCGCATCGGGCACCACAGGTGCAGGAGCCATAGGCGGGAGAGACGTTTCGCGCACAGGTTTGACGACTTCCATTCTCCCGAACTAGCCAGATTCTGAAAAGGCTTCAGCACCATACACCACATACATACGTAATTTCTCCAAAACTGTTCACGGTCGCAATGGAGGATATCTTCAAGGTTTTGGACTAGAAAAGGCTAGGCAATAATGTCAATGGCGAGTATATCACTCATCTTCGATTTGTCGACGATATAGTCGTCATGGCTAAGATTGTAGAGCTTCCGAAAGAGTGGGTCTTTAAATGAACATGGGAAAAACCAAGGTCATGGTGAATACCCATGTAGCACCCACTCCTATCAAGATCGGAGACTCGGATTCGCAGTTGTAGAAGAGTACGTCTACCTGGGACAAACGGTCTAGTTAGTTAGGACTAACTTCGACAAAGAGGTCAACCGTCGAATCCGACTCGGCTGGGTGGCGTTTGGGAAGTTGCGTGGTATCTTCTCGTCTCACAAACCAGAGTCTCAAATATTGTGCGTTTATTGTTACAATTAAACAGTTTTATGACTACCAATTGTCTTTTTCTACAAAACCTATTTTGGTGCATATGTTTTTCTGCAACGAATTTCAAGGTGGTGTCCATAATAACAATTCCAGTACGAACAGAATCCTTGATAATGGCATATGTCACAACGCTGTTGGACAATGAGCCTAATTAGTTTCATGGTCCTTTGCCAGATTGTGTGCAGCTTGATGTGCTGGCGTCTGTACATCACTATATAGTAACCTGCGTCACACTTACATAGATAGATAAACGAAATGTCTGAAAAGGGGTCATTGTACTCATCAGTATGAACAACTTTTAATGTGGGAACAACCCCGAACCGCAACAAATTTAGCTGTTCAGTATATTTTGTCGAATAATGCGCACATAAATGTATGGGACAGTCGTTTTTTTTTTGACAAATATACATGTAGGTATCGTTCTTTTCTAATAAGTTTCAGGAAAACCTATAAGAAGCCAATAGTTTTAAAGTAACAGATTACAAAAATATGATTTGATCAGAATCCTTTGCACGTGAGTCTGACTCGCACTTGGCCAGTTTTTTTGTTTTTCCACCATTTTTTATTTGAAATGGGTTTGCTCTTGACTCCACTCTAGGTCAGAGGTGACAGAGACAAAGTCGACGATGTAGTCAGCTTACTTAGAAGAAGCCTGTTCACTCTCTTACTTTGAAGAGGTTAGATTGTATGCGTTCGGAAAACCAGACGCAGGCAAAGAGCTCCACTCCTTTGCTGTGCGAATTATAGAAGACGTTTGGAAACGATTCGTGCGAATTGGTGGAACAGCAAAAAGCTAGAGATAGTAACTACTATTGCGTTTAGATGTCCAATGGTAGAAGGGGGCCGGTGGGATGAGGTCGAGGAGTTTGACACACTCCCCGAAGTACAATCTGTAGAAGACCGACAAGCAGCCAACCTTGCGGCGTTGAGCCAAACTGTGAAGCCTAAATTTTACTCCCTTATTATTAATTTAGACAGTTACCACATACGTTAATTATGTTACAGGTGGACTACTACTTCTACCAATTTCTAACAAACAGATACCAGCCCAGTTTCGTCGAGTTGCATTTTAGACTCTGCGACATGCTCAATTCCGACACATTTATTGGTAAACAAGTGCAACACGGACTGGGAAACCGCAAGTGTCCTTTTCCACCGGTTAGTAACTACTATTATACTATGTCCATTTATACTATTTCTATCTATAGGTACTAATATCTTTATCTATACTTGTACTAGTTGACCCGCGCAACTTCGTCTGCACTGCTCCTATTGGTCTTAGCATGATGATATATATATAGCCTATAGCCTTCCTCGATAAATGGGCTATCGAACACTGAAAGGATTTTTCAAACCAGACCAGTAGTTCCTGAGATTAGCGCGTTCAAGCAAACAAACAAACTCTTCAGCTTTATATATTAGTATAGAAAAGTAAAGATAAAGATATCTGTACTTATTATTTTATCCTACTAATATTATAAACTAGCACTTCGCCCGTGAATTCGTTTGCGTACACTTTAGAGGTGACGTGCAACTTCTTTGTCCCATATTCTCACCGTCGGAAATACATCTTCATGATTCATCCTGATAGTTGTGAGTCTTAGTTGTTCAGCCCTGGAAATATTTCTACATGTTTCTGATCTTCTGGCACTAGTGAATCTTTAGCGCTCACAATTCCTGCCAAAAATGTATTTATGCTCACGGATACCATCTAGCCTTCGCAGATATGGTAGGAGGCCCGTGGACCGATACTTTAAACATGGTACATGATGGATTTATAATTATTTTCTTCTAATTTATTTGTATTAATTCATATTAACTGACTTTTGTCAACATTCACCAGACACTGACCATATTATATTTCGATGGAATCTCAATTTAAAATATGATCAGAAAAAGAAAATTGTGTCTAAACAAATATGATTGAGGTTAAATTTGGAAAAAAAAGATTTCATTGCCAAACCTTATAATGCAGAACACAATGCTGCAGTTTGTATGTTTGTATGTTTGTATGTTTGTATGTTTGTATGTTTGTATGTTTGTATGTTTGTATGTTTGTATGTTTGTATGTTTGTATGTTTGTATGTTTGTATGTTTGTATGTTTGTATGTTTGTATGTTTGTATGTTTGTATGTTTGTATGTTTGTATGTTTGTATGTTTGTATGTTTGTATGTTTGTATGTTTGTATGTTTGTATGTTTGTATGTTTGTATGTTTGTATGTTTGTATGTTTGTATGTTTGTATGTTTGTATGTTTGTATGTTTGTATGTTTGTATGTTTGTATGTTTGTATGTTTGTATGTTTGTATGTTTGTATGTTTGTATGTTTGTATGTTTGTATGTTTGTATGTTTGTATGTTTGTATGTTTGTATGTTTGTATGTTTGTATGTTTGTATGTTTGTATGTTTGTATGTTTGTATGTTTGTATGTTTGTATGTTTGTATGTTTGTATGTTTGTATGTTTGTATGTTTGTATGTTTGTATGTTTGTATGTTTGTATGTTTGTATGTTTGTATTTTTGTATGTTTGTATGTTTGTGCCTCAATCAGGCAAAAATTACTGAAGGGATTTAGATGAAATTTGGCACACATATAGTTCACAACCTGGAATCAAACATAGGCAACTTTTTATTACATAGGCAACTGTTTCCTGGTACTTTTGAATCCTAACCGCTCAGGATTCCAGCGCCTGAAATATTTCGACATGTTTCTGGTCTCCACGTACTTGTGAATCTTTAGCGCTCACAATTCTAGCCCCAAATATATTTCTACATGTTTCTGATGTCCTGGTGCTTTTGTATCCTAACCGCTCACAATTCCAACCCTGGAAATACATAGACATGTTTCTGGTCTCCTGATGCATAATGAATCTTTAGCGCTCATAATTCCTCCCCTACACTCCCCAAGGAATACCTACCTACATATCTACATGCCAAATTTCAGCTTTCTACGACCAATAGTTTCGGGTGTGCGTTGTCTGTCAGTCACTCACTCAGTCACTCCGTAACGGAAGAATTTTTATAAGGATTTCAATATTTCAGGGTATAATACATGCGAAGAACATGTTGCTAACATACGTACCGAAAGGCTTCCCGTTTACAAAAGGTCGTATCTACTGCAATGCATCAATAACTGAGGGTGGTGTGACCAGATATGTTGGTGGGGGCAGTATCGATATGGAGGTAAAAGTGGTGACAGTTAAAAAGGATTTGAATTAATTTGCACAGGTTCTACTAGAGTTCGAACTTTTTCGATGGGAGCTGGCATTACCTTCCCGCCAAATTTTTTAATTTTTTTTTCAAAGTTGCGGCGCTCGATCTAACGTGTAACAGAATAAACGCAATACCTCTTAAGGGGTCATTGTACTTATCATTATGAACAACTTTTACTATGGGACCAATCACGAAATCGCGAAAAAAAAAATCAGCTGTTCAGTACATTTTGTCGAGTTATGCGCTCATAAATGTATGGGGGAGTCGATCTTTTTCGCGATTTCAGTGTTGGTCCCATGAAAGTTGTTTATAATGATGAGTTCAATGACCCTTTAAGAGGTATTGCGTTTATTCTGTTACGGTTTGTATATCGGTAGAGGACACTTTAACAACCAAAAAATATTAACAACTTGGTGCCCTAAAGTGTTACGTTGCCGAGATATTTCGAGTAAGATCGTGCGCCGCCACTTTAAAAAAAAAGTCAAAATGTCGGCGGGGGAGCCATGCCACAAAGGTACTTTCCCCAATCAAATGGATTCTATCTTAAACAAAAACAATGGGTGACCTTAAAAATATAGTGTGTGTATCAAAATACAACTACAACTTTTTTATGTATTAAATATGAATCAAGTTTATAAGAGTGTTTTATTTTGCAGCCAAATGGCTTAATTAGCCGTTCAATCGGCAGCCTAGGCTTTTCATTAAACGTTGCCGTTCAGTCAGCTAAGCAAATTGTTTATTTAGGGTTCCGAACATCCGTAAGAAACGAAACCCTTATAGGATCACTCGGGTGTCTGTCTGTCCGTCTGTCATAGCCAGTTTTCTCCGGATCTACTGGACCGATTCTGTTGAAATTTGCTACACATATGGACTTCCATATTCGTATCCACACTTTTTTGATTTTTTTCTAGTTTGGCCACCAAAAGTGACCCCCATACAAAAATTTTATGATTTACGTAACGCGTCCGTGTTTGGGTCACAGAAGTCCACATATGTACCAAATTTCAACAGAATCTGTCCAGTGTATCCGGAGAAAACTGGCTGTGACAGACGGACAGACAGACACCCCTATAAGGGTTCCGTTTTTTGTTCGGAAACCTAAAAATTGAACTCAGTTTAGCTGGCAGTCTAAAGTGCAATACTATTCCAGTCAAATTAGGGTTTCAGCTCGGAATGATAGATAATAAGCTGCGGGTCTAAAATAGGCCACTTTAGTAGCATACAAAAATCTGACAAAATTTCATTTTCATCTTTATTGCTAAAGCATTAGGTTCAAGATTGATTAGGAAATCTAACAGTGACAGGTAGCTTGATGTGTTTTCTGATTCTGCTGAAGTGGCCTTTTTAGATCCGCTGGAAACTACATACATCTTCATTTTGTCGTTCTAAATGTTATCAAAAGTTCCATAAAATCTCGAGTCTGCGCCGTAATCGGTTTTTCGGGATTATCTCGATTCCTATAACTCCAATGCTTACATATGTACTCAATGGTTAAATGGAAATGCAAAACGACTGTAAAGAACTGGTTGCTGGAACTATGAAGAAACAGAAAATATAATCCAAACCATTAAATGATCTTTCAACAAACATCCGTCTCATTTTACTGATAAACATGAACCACAAGGGCTGTCTATTGTGTCACCTAACTTTTTTATCCATAATTTAAAGTGCCATAACTTTTTTTGTTCTAATCATAATTTGTCCAAATGATTACTTAACCGAACTTAATATCACATAATATCACATGCCATAAAATTGAAATCCCTAAATATAATATGTCCTAAACCCGTTTGTCATAAATATTACAATCAATAATATACAAAAGACATAAAACCGTTTTCAATAAAAGTTATAAGTCCTAAATTCAAAGAACACAAATAAAAAAATAATTATTTTGTTATAATTCAAAAACATCTGATTTTGCATTATAATTTTTATTAATAAATTATACGTGTACTTAATAAAGCTGATTGAGTGTAAACATGTGGTTTTTGTAAACAAGCAAGCATGCAGCATGCAAACAAGCATGCACCATGCAAGCAAGCACGCAACATGTAGCATGCAAACAAGCACGCAGCATACAAGCAAGCATGCAACATGCAGCAGGCATGGTTTTTGTCACGGCTCCGGCGTTCCCACGCGATTTTACATTACACTCTAGAGGTAGAGCAGACAAGACTGCGTGGAGTCGGATTTATAGTTTGAACACCAATTTTAAAAGCACCAATGTTTAGAGTACCAAAACACACCAACCACCACCACCAACCATGAGAACACCAATCAATATTCTTGTATGGTGCTGTATCGGGAATACAATAAAAAAATAACTGTATTCCCTTTTGAGCACCACATTAAGTTCTAGTGGTGAGGTTTATATAAAAAAAATATCGATACAAAATATGTCAAATCTAAAAAAAAAAAAAATTACCTAGACCAATGGTACTATTTGAAGTTTGCAATTTTTGATGTTCATTGTTGTACAGGGAATTACATCAATTACTAATTGTAGAATTATTTGAAGAAAAAGTAGCATAAAACTACGACAGTACAAAAAAATATTTTCACCTTTAGTTTAAATATACAGATAGGTAGATTTTAACAGGACAATCTTTATTGAATGTACAAACTCGGGTATTTCGTACACCCTTCAAAACTATTTCAGAGCACTATAATGTTCAGGTTCAAAGTTTAACTAAATGGAGTACGTACTTCAATCCTACTGTCGGCATACATTGTACAGGCAGCAAAATAGGATAGGTAAAACGGGCAGCCAGCTAAGAAAGATAAAAAAAAATGTTTTTTTGATCGATATTTCCATTTGAAACAAAGTATTTTCTCGTAATATGTCGATTTCTCTAAAGGTGGATACAGACTTTGCAAAGCATGCGCCGTGAACGGCGCACAACGAATGCCTCTGCTTGAGGCGTGTGTCGAAAAAATATAACAACATAATATGCTCGAGTCGACCCATCGCGTGCGAAGCAAATGCCTTGTTTGTCTGTCTTCATGTTTGTGGCGAGCCATGTGATACGCACGTGCGAAGGCGAGCCGACATATGTCGGCAAAAGCTTCAAGATCAAAGCGCCTCAGTGCGAGCATTACATTAGTTGTGGACGTATTAGTAGTTCGTTGTGTGCCGTACGCGGCCCATGCCTCGCAAAGTCTGTATCCACCTTAAATTGAATACTCTTACACTGAATAAGTTACAGTATATATATTTTTAGAAATAGTTTCTTTGATGACTAAATGGGCGGTTTATCGCCAAAAACATGTTTTTGCGATGGTCTAACAAAAAATAACATAAATTTGTCATTTCACAGAACCAGTTCTGGTATTTTTTCAAATCCCCTAGATTTGTTTAGGGTAATGATAAAATCGTGTTTTTATTTTAATATCCTCCGTGATTTGATCAAATCACTTAGGGATTTGACCAAATCTCTATTTTCATCATATCCATGCAACATATAAATACACAAATTTTGTTTAATTTCGTAGCAATAAATATTATAACTTAATTATTACGTCTACGTAGGCAATATTTATAAATAGGTCGCAATTTATTTGCTAGTGAACAAATCACTATAACTGACTGTACCTCGTTGAATGTAAATTTAAATGTTTACCTCCCCAGTTCATGTAAAACTACGGTCGCGTCTATCCGGAACATTAGAAATTGAGATTTACTCAGTGAATTCCATTTCGAAAGGCGAACTGAAGTTATTTTTCAGGTAGGATGTTGGCGTGACTGAGGGGATATCTGTAATTTTGTCTGTTTACCGTAGTATTCAAATTCAAAATCAGTAGCATCTTTGACCATTATCTGGACTTCAAACCAGACTATGACCTCTGAGTTTGTTTCGGCGTTTCTTCTCAGGGTAGGTCAGATAGGAAACACCGGCCTCATGTAGTTTAATATGACCAAAAAAAATATTGTCGTGTTAAAGAGTCAAATACTTGTAACCTATTTGCAAAATAAATAACTTTCTGATTCTGTTAAAGTGATTGGGAAGATTGATTGGGAAAATTTGACTATGACAAGTCGCTACCTGTCACTGTCAAATTTTCCCAATCAATCTCATCGCAGTTGTATGGGCACTTGGGGCACTCCAACGTGTGACTCATGTTCTGAACAGGAGTACCGCACTCACATTGAGTATCCGATGGGTTTATGAAACCCCTTTTCGTCAGGTTGTGTTTGCAGCGGCCTACCTGGGTGCGCAATCGATTCAGTACCTCGTTAAAATAGTGTAAAAAAAATTTTTTATTCCGCTTTTTTTATTTTTAGATAGAATCTTAAATTTAATAAGTCAATAATAAACATTTTAGTCAACTCATTTCAGCCGAAAGACGTCCACTGCTGGACATAGGCCTCCCCAAGCGTCGCCACAACAACCGGTCCTGTATGTCTCGGATTCAGCTGTTACCCGCAACCTAAACCAAGTTTTGAGAGTGCTACCAACGCTTCGTCTTCAGTACCAACCTTTCGACCTCATCGACTACCTGTTTTGCCCTGCCCACTGCCACTGTTTTGTGATTTTTCGGGCTACGTCGGCATTACAAGACAATAAATATAATAAGTAAACATTTCAATCATTGCTTTATTAGCAATGACTAAACGTTTACTTTTTAATAATGTTAAAATGTGTTTGGAATATTTTCCAAACACATTTTTCAACTCAAGAGTGACATTCGATCTTAGTTTGAGAAAAAGCTGCTAAATGATATTTTTTTTTGTAAATAGGTTACAAGTATTTAACTCTTTAACACGACAATATTTAATTTTCACGGTTGTTGTGGCGACACCCGCCACAACAAACGACACGCCCTAAGTGCCCATACAACTGCAGATCTAAAAAGCCCACTTTAACAGATTCTGTTAAAGTGATTGGGAAGATTGATTGGGAAAATTTGACAGTGACAGCGACCTGTCACTGTCAAATTTTACCAATCAATCATGGCGATAAAGATGAGAATGAAATTTGACAGATTGTTGCGTGATTAATATTATGCTTCAAATATGATTCTCCAAAAGTGGCCTTTTTAGCCCCTCTGTACTTTGGGGGATATGAGGAATGCCACCGACGCCGCGACGCTGCAATTAACGTAGCCTACTGGGCCCAAAAAATCCAAGGAGTTAACCATCGACTCGAGAAGAAGAAGAAGAACGAGTGCCTTCATAAAATCGTAGCAAGTTAATATCAAAAGCAGGAGACATTATTACATAGACTGTGGAGACTCGACTTAATTTTCAAATTAGTTGACAATTACGAGACTGAGGAACGCGATGCGGGGAAGTAAGGCTTAGTACAGACCGGCGAACTATTGGAAATTATTTTATAGCAACGCTAAGTGAAATAATCAGAATAGAATACTTTTTTATTACTAGTGGTCTCGGCGAAGTATCCCCCTCAGAATTAATTTAAGCCGTGTTTTGTTTTCGTCATGTATCAGAAATGGCGTTGTATTGCAATTCATGTATGAGAAAATGATTTTTAAATATTTTTTATTTGTGCTTGTGTTGTGGTTTGCTCTTGACTCTAGTCTAGGTCAGAGATGACAGAGACAAAGTCTACGATGGAGCGAGCTTACCCAGAAGGAGCCTGTGCACCCTAACTTTGAAGAGATTAGGGTTGTAAGCGTTTGGAAATAGACGCAGGCAGGGAGTGGTTTTTCTTTTTTTTCCAATGTAATAAAAGTAATTTTGCTATTCGGGGCAAAGACAAATCTAACAAATAAAAATCATCAAAATTAGTTCAGCCGTTCTTAAGTTATAAGTGGTGTAACTAACCCGACTTTGATATACCTTTATCGTCGAATCAGGAATGATGATATCCGCAAGAGAACCAAGTTTACCGACATAGCCCGAAGGATCGCCAAACTAAAGTGGCCGTGGGCAGGGCACATTGCTCGCAGAACAGATGGTCGATGGGGCCGAAAAGTTCTGGAGTGGCAACCGCGTACCGGAATACGCAACGTTGGAAGGTGGACCGATGACCTGGTGAAGGTCGCGAGTAGCCGATGGATGCGAGACGCGCAGGACCGGTCGTTGTGGCGACGCCGACGCTTGGGGGAGGCCTATATCCAGCAGTGGGTGTCTTTCGGCTGATATGATGATGATATTCCTTTATAGAAAACATTACATAGGGTGACACAATAGGTAGCTTTATTGTTAAAAGCGATGTTTTAAAGACAACTTTTGGATGGATTTAAAAGAGAATGCTTAGCGCTGCCGATTATTTTAGTACACAGGGTAATTAAAATTGTCTAGACTTCGAAAGTTTAGTATTGTTTATTGTTGAGTTAAATTAAATTTTCGTGTTTATTCAAATGGACACAAGAAAGGGATACAAAATACAGTCTACAGTTTGATTGGCAGTTCGGTTATTGCCACCTTTTGTACACAGATGACTACACAAAATCAGTCTAATTTATAAAAAACTTTTAACGAATTGTCTATTGGGGAATTTGTATTTAGAATCTACTAATTTGCACTGCAGTCGCCAACCCGCATGCCAAGCGTGGCGATTATGACAAACCACCCAAATCTTGGAGGAGGCTTGTGTCCAGCAGTGGACGTCTTTCGGCTGATATGATGATGATGATGAATCTGCATTTAAGCTAAGCATACGATTAGATTTTTAGGGTTCCGAAAAAAAAACGGAACATTTATAGGATCACTCAGGTGACTGTCTGTCCGTCTGTCACAGCCGGTTTTCTTCGGATCCACTGGACCGATTCTATTGAAATTTGGTACACATTTGGACTTCTATGACCCAAACACGGACGCGTTACGTAAATCATAAAATTTTTAGTATGGGGATCACTTTTGGGGGTCAAACTAGAAAATTAAAAAGAAGTTTTTTGAACAATATCGTGTGACATATCAAATGAAAGGGCTTACTGTGAGGTTTTAATTATATTTTTTTAATCATTTTAAAATAAATGGTTTAGAAATTTATTCAAGAAATTAGACGGAAATGACCATTCCCCCCCTTATCTCCGTAACTACTGCCTAAAATTTTGAAAAAAATGGAGATTTTAACACCGACTTTCACAACAGAATCACTATAGCAATGGCTCGTCACAGTAGTTTACCTCAGTATTAAATATGCAGGCTACGTGGGATCCCAGCTAAACTTATTCAGGCTTATTAATAAAAAACTGGCCAAGTGAGAGTCGGACTCGCGTGCAAAGGGTTCCGAACAATTTTTTTTTAACATGTTATTTTAACTCTATAGACTTCTTATAGGTTTTCCTAAAACCTATAAGAACTATGGGATCTATTATCTCCATTTTTTTTTAATTTTTCGTCTAATTTCTTGAATTACTTCAAAACCATTTATTTTAAAATTATGAAGTAGTTTGACCCCCAAAAGTGATATTCAAAATTTAATGATTTACGTAACGCGCCCGTGTTTGGGTCATAGCAGTCCATATGTGTACCAAATTTCAACAGAATCGGTCCTGTGGATCCGGAGAAAACTGGCTGTGACAGACGGACAGACAGACACCCGAGTGATCCTATGAGGGTTCCTTTTTTTGTCCGGAACCCTAAAAAACTGAACTTTTACTAAACAAAAATAATTTTATTGTTTGTTAAAAATGTGTTTGTTACTACTCTATCGCTGAGCGACATATTCAAGCTTCTTTTTATCCCAGTAATGTACGGTTCCTGTGGGTATCCCTGGGCGACGCCGCGGGCAAAACCTACTATATCATTATAATATGCATAGTTTTATTTTTGCAATCCGCTCATGTGTACCAACCCTAACAGTAAAGTTGTACGTTTTGTATTTTGTTCCGCAACAGTTTCATTTTACGGAAAAGAAAAACAATGTTTTGCTCACAAAATAACGTTTTATTTTCCACGACAAGCCACACTGTTATTGTTCGTTTTGTTACTTGAAATAAAGGGACATTGTGCAGCATAATGGCTGCCAATTACATTTTAGTCAAGCTCGAGTTACTTATGAAGTATTAAAATGATTGTAGTTTTTAATCATTATTTTTGGCAATGATTTCGGAGTTTAACTGCCTTGTTGTCCTAAAAGTGGCAAGTAGCTATGAAAATTGTGAAAGATACATTTTTTTTTCGAATCCTTGTATCTTTTTTATAAAATAAAGAAAAGAAAGAAAAGAAAGAAAAGAGAGAAAAGAAAGAAAAGAAAGAAAAGAGAGAAAAGAAAGAAAAGAAAGAAAAATGTTTATTTGGGACTCGCACAAGACACATAAAATTTTAAAAAAAGTAAAAATAACAGTTATAAAAAATAAATACATGAATTTTTCGAAAAAACAAAAACAAATCTCTAGATCGTCTGAAAAATACAATCAAACACGTATAATACTTGTTTTCTTGTGTATTTTTTCATGTTTAACATTCTAACGGATTTTTTTTTATTAATTGAACATTAATATTGAAGAGTATAATATACTTATTTACATAATCGAATCAATATCTCAGTTGTCACAAAATAAAATACATGTAAAAAACTTAAACTTGCGAAAGATTCAACCGAAGATCCAGAAGTAAAATTTCTGTATTTTATTGAAAAATACATGTATTTTACATGTCATTTACAACGCTATGGGAAGCATAACAGCATAATATAAAAAACTGCTGACTCATCGCATTTTTTTTTATTAATTTATTTTAGTGTTTGTTTTTAATTTATTTAATGATTTTTTATTAAATTTTCATTTCTCATGAACTATGGTTTATTTTGGTATAAATTTTACGTAATAATATTGATGTATTAAGGAGAAATTGACAGTTATTTCTGAGCATTTTTAGTGGTTTTTTTATGGATTTCAATGGATTTTTTTTACGTATGATCCATTCTTATTTCAAATTTCTGAGGCTGCTAAATACGAAACCAGTATATAAGGAATATTATGATACTTTTTTCGTTTCATTTGGTTAGTACAGTAGTTCAATCCACGAGCTCGAAAAAGTGCCGTCGCGCTTTTCATACGAAACTTACTTCGCAGTTTGGCTTTTTACAAAAAGATAAGAGAAAAATGCGAAAAGTGAGGCCGCTACGTTCAATACTAATAACTATTCTCAACTAGCCAATAAGCCAAAGTTGTCTCAATATTTCAGTTTCTGAGAATAAGAAAACCAAAGTTGGTAATTTTATGCAAAAAACAGTCAAATTGTAATAGACCTTTTAAATCTTTTCTATGCTAAGCAGTACTTAAATAATGCATATGGTGAGAACTTTTTGACGCCTCAAAAAGTAGAATAGTGCGGAGCGCCTGTAATAAATGGCAGAGACTCTTAGACGCATTTGGCCGTTCAAACATCGGGCCGGAGCCGTGCGACCGGCTCTCCAAGTGTCCAACTTAAGGAGGGCTATCGCGTTTGAATTCGCCACTAGAAGGGCTAGTGTAGCGTGGGGTTTTTTGCGGAAATTATTGACAATAGAGCAAAGTGATGTACTACAGTTTTATAGAAGACATCAATATCTACAAAAAAGTCCGCAAGGTTATACATCTAACTACTATAGTTAAGTCACAATGAATGATGATGACGCGTCAAAAGCCAACCAACAGTGAAATTTGACATGTCAAATTTCACTGTTGATTGGCTTTTGACGCGAGTTTATTCACTTACTAGCTTCTGCCAGCGGCTTCGCCCGCGTGGTCCCTAGGGAACACATTCCCGGGATAAAAAGTAGCCCATGTCCTTTCTCAGTCTCTAGACTATCTCTGTACCAAATTTCATTTAAATCGGTTCGGTAGTTTTGGCGTGAAAGCGAGACAGACAGACAGATAGAGTTACTTTCGCATTTATAATATTAGTAAGGATTTGTTTTGATTTTTGTAAATATTTTACTAAAACAGCCTGACTATGGCAGATTAATTACGGTTCTACTGACCACTGCATTGAACTTTTGCTGTCGGAAATCTATATCTATACTAATACAGGGTGTAAAGGACATCGTAACGCAAACTTCGCGAAAAGGCTACACCTAATGCCACTAACCAAATTATGGAAGTCATTAATCTCGCTAATGATCGGTTACAAAAATTGTCATTTTCGAGCACGCAATGTATTGTGAACAACGCGATCTAAACGCGCGAGAGCGTTGTACGGAATACGTACCTACACTACTTGCACACACACATACACAAGGCTGCGACGCCGCGCGCGCTGCGGTCTTTAAATGTACTCGTAGGTGCTTATCTACGAATATCGCCGACAACAAATCACACAAAATCATTTTATCACTCAGAAATACCTACGGTACCTACTGATGGTATGAAAATGTTTATGCAGAATTTAAGAGAATAAAAGGATCCATAAGCTTAGTCTCTTAAAATCACAATTCCGATTAGGATTGATAAGATAACAAAAAAGAAACTTGTAAGTACCTACCATTGAGATCCCGTAACGTGTAGGTATAAACTAATGAACTATCTAACTCACTTTGAATGTAAGTACCTACGAATATCGCCTTTCGCCAACAACAATAATGCCTATCACATAAAATTAATCATTTGTATCACTCAGAAAAACTTACCCACTGATGGTAAGAACTTGTTTTTGAAGAAGTTAAGAGGAGCCATAAGCTTAGTTTCTTAAAATAACGATTCGAATAAGGATTGATTTAAAAAAATAAGCTGGAAGTACATTGAGATCCGGTAACGTAGATAACTAATGAACTACCGAACTCACTTTGAATGTACCTAAGTTCCTACGAATATCGGCCCTTCGCCAACAACAACTGACATGTTTATGCAGAAGTTAAGGAGCCATAAGCTTAAGCATGTTCCACACGGATGTACCTAATCCAATGTCCAATCCAAGGTGACCTTGGTGGGAGCTTGGTTTCCATCCGCGAATTTTGTATGAATTTGGATTGTATCTGCCGTCTTCACGGACGGCAACAAGCAAGGTCACCTTGGATGGGTCGCTGGATCCTTGTAGAACATTATGTGGAACATTACTTTAGTCTCTTTAGTAACTTTAGTCTCTTCAAATCACGAACACGATTCCGATAAGGATTGATAACAAAGCCGGCCATGTTAGAGTCGGATTCTAAAACAAAGGGATCTGTACCATAACCCAAAAAAACACGTTTCTTGTATGCGAGCCTTAAATTACCTAGTCCTACGGATGGATGGACAGAGGAGGCTCAGTAAAGGGGATTCGTTGGTTAATTGTAAGTACATTGCGATCCGATAATGTAAGTATCTGCCTACTACTACATTACCTTAAGCTCGCTCACCCCAATCTGGTTACAGATTGGGTTCGAAGTGGCCGCTGCCAAATTTGGGTCCTGAGCACACTCTTCACGCAGCTTCGTAAACACTCGGACACAAACACCTTGTCCTTGACGTAACCCCAAAGAAAAAAATCTAATGATGTCAAGTCTGGTGAGCGAACTGGCCATGGTTCCAGACCGAATCTACCGATTCCACAAGTCCAGATGACATTTTTAAATCAAACACACAAAACACACACAAACACAGAGAAAATTAATAATAAGTTTTGGTATCAAACCAAAACTTATCTTTCCTTACGTTCCGAAAACAAAATCCCGCAAAAAAAACACTCGCTCGCGGTCAACATCAACAAGATACTAACAAAAATCTATCAATCACGAAATGTTCTTTTCGAACTCTCCTTTGATTTCGCCGACATACGTGCATCAGTACAGTGGCGGATCTATCATTGGTTTTTATTCATTTATTGAATGTTTTTTTTTTTTAAAAACTCAACTATTTAGTTACTTGGTCGCCTTCAAAAATGATAAGATCTAAGAGAACCCAAGCTGCAAGAAACCGAACGAAGCGAACAAGTTTCGCCACTGAATGGAAGTATGATTTTATTTAATTAAAACAAACAAATTAGCGTCATCACTTGTCATTATTAAGTCTCAACACCATGTACATAATTTAGTGCTGCCGTATTTTACATTCTGTCTTTTGATGTATCAAAGCGTAAATTGGGTATAGCAAGAGCCAATTGAGATAAGCGTAACATTATTTATTTTAACTTTAGCCTTATTATGGTTTGTGTAACGCGTTAGGCACGCGTTACACAAACCATAATAAGGCTAAAGTTAAAATAAATAGTAAAAAAAAAAGATTTATTTTCTCGGTCGGCTATCTAAGGCCGCCCCTTGCGCTCTCTTCTATCAAAGCAACAGAATACCTAGATCTGCTCTTGTGTCGGCATCGGCGGCATGTGCAAAAGACGTGAGCTGCTATACGAAAATACGACATAGCGACACAAAACGAAGTAACCGATTTGCGTCTTTAAGCAATTATGTTAATGTTGGAAATCGCTTACTTCGTTTTGTTGTGATACGTATTATTTTCTAATGACGGCAGTCTTTAGACGGTATGTTTGAGCGGCGCTTTTGATGAGCTATACACACATGCACACTCGTTAGTGTGCAGGCAGGTACTAGGCATGCGTTGACCTTTCGTTTGAACTTTGCACAGCTGAGCGTATACCTATTTGTAGTTTTATTTACATTGCTTTTTTTGGTGAAAATAGAGAATTAATGATTTTTTTATTAAAAATCTTATTGGGTTAGGTCAGAATAACGATTATGAGCAGTCTAAAGTAAAAAAAACTCCTGAAAAAAATGAAAAAATGAGGAAAAAGCCGACGAAAAATTCCAACTTGGGGGTGTCCAGAATCATGTCCTGGACCCATGGAAATCGTTTGTGCGTCGATGTCTTTTACACCCGGTATATAAAGCTGAAGAGTTTGTTTGTTTGCTTGAACGCGCTAATCTCAGGAACTACTGGTCCGATTTGAAAAATTCTTTCAATGTTAGATAGCCCATTTATCGAGGAAGGCTATAGGCTATATATCACGCTAAGACCAATAGCAGCGGAGCAGTAATGAAAATTGTGACGCAGACGAAGTTGCGCGGGTCAGCGAGTATATATATATAAATGTCTTTCTTTTTTTCCATTATGATGATTCCACGTAACACTGCGACGATATCTATGTTGTATTAATTGCACGTTTACGCCATCATAAATTATTTTCCTTCTAACTTTGTTCACATGCACGTAATAACTACTTTAAAGCTACGATTAAGGACCCTACTCGACAGTGGCGCCAACTAGTGAGTACAAAAACGGTAGCCCTCATTGAACCATTACGATACAGAAACCTTGTGCGAATCCCACTTGCACGCGGCTGGCTTAACTCGACTTCCTGAGAAAGCAAGAACTATTTTTTAAGACCAGTAGTGCTATTCTGTAAGAACATTTTCGTGTCTCGACAGCGGAATCCGTGGTGAGTATAAACATAAGACCATTATGTTGTCTACACTAATCTACACTATCTACACTAATATTATATAGCACGAAACTTAGGTCATCGGATAACTTGAGACTGAAAATGCCAATGCATTCTACTACTTTCTTGGACAAGTCTTTTACAGTCCAAGCTGCCCGTTTGTGGAATGCATTGCCGGTGTCAATTAAGCGCGCGCAATCGCTGCCTGTTTTTAAGAGACTTGTTAGGGAACACTACTTGTCACTGTGATTACTTTTTCGAAGTTGATTTATAAAAATTGTCATTTATTTTCTTTTTAATATGTATGTATTTGTGTATCTATTTTAGTATATTGTATTGCTTTTTTTAAAAAAAATGTTAACTTTATATTTGCACCAAGTGCAACCCCATTTCGTGTCCAGGCTATCCCTATCCATTCCAGGTTGCCTGGAAGAGATCGCGGAATGCGATAAGGCCGCCAATTGTATATTTTTTAGTTTAAGGTTACCTTAATGTGTTTTAATTTTGGTTTACAATAAAGCATATACAAATAAATAAATAATAAATAAACAGAGGAAAGATTTGTTTCTTTGTATGTTTGTTTGTTTGAAATGAATAGGATCCGAAACTACTGGACCGAATTGAAAAATTCTGTCACCATTAGAATCCTACATTATCCCTGATGGACCTAGGCTATAGAATATTTTCAAAAAAGTTAGGGATCCGTATGAAAACTTCGATTATGTAACCCAAGGTGTGAAAAAAATACCAAAAAAGATCCTTACATCGCGTACGCTGCGGAAACTATTCACAATAGAGCAAAGTGATGTACTACAGTTTTATAGAAGACATCAATATCTACAAAAAAGTCCGCAAAGGTATATATCTAACTATTATAGTTATGTCACAATGACCGCTTTTTGTTCAAATTATTCAATCAAAACCCGGGTGAAATAGAAAAGTAGTAATTTTAGTATCATGATGTTAATCCTTATCTATTTACATTGTTTAATAATTAAGGTTGGTTATGTAGATGTAAATTACTATTTTTAATGTTAATCCTTATCTATTTACATTGTTTAATAATTAAGGTTGGTTATGTAGATGTAAATTACTATTTTTAATGTTAATCCTTATCTATTTACATTGTTTAATAATTAAGGTTGGTTATGTAGATGTAAATTACTATTTTTAATGTTAATCCTTATCTATTTACATTGTTTAATAATTAAGGTTGGTTATGTAGATGTAAATTACTATTTTTAATGTTAATCCTTATCTATTTACATTGTTTAATAATTAAGGTTGGTTATGTAGATGTAAATTACTATTTTTAATGTTAATCCTTATCTATTTACATTGTTTAATAATTAAGGTTGGTTATGTAGATGTAAATTACACTTTAAATTATTCAAATTGGATTTTTCGTTTAAAAGTCACGACCGTTATAAAAATACTCTAAGTAAGAAAAACGTTCGGTTTGAGCGAACTGCCCTACGTTTAGTCTATTAATAACTAATCTACACACTACAAGTGGGTAGAGGGGAGATGAAGTTCGTGGAGTACCAACTAAACCCGCGCGAACGAAGTCCCGGGCGAAGTGCTAGTCTACACTAATATTATAAAGAGGAAAGATTTGTTTGTTTGTTTGAAATGAATAGGCTCCGAAACTACTGGACCGATTTGAAAAATTATTTCAGCAATGGACAGCTACATTATCAGGAAGTAACATAGGCTATATTTTATCCCCGTACTCCCACGGGAACGAGAACTACGCGGGTGAAACCGCGTGACGTCCACTAGTGTGTAATAAAGCTCACTTTGTGAGCTTTGTCACTCAAGTGAAGCTCGATATCGAAACGGTTATTTACAGAACAGACTAGCAGTTTTAACCTCATCTAGCTCAGATGGCGAAACATCGTGACGAAAATGATATCCCATCGTGGATAATAGGATAAGAATACAACAAAGAGGGAAAATTATACCGGGTTAACCTAACCTAAACGTAAAAGTAGAGTAGCGTGCTTAATAAATGTCGGGGACTCATCGAGGCAGCTGGCCGACCGTCCAAACACCGGACCTACGCCGTGCGACCGGCCCTCCCCGTGTCCGGCTTAATTGAACCAAAGTTCAGCTTTAATTAGTTTTTGGGAACAATCACTGAATAATTATGTTACCTATAGATGAACTTGTGTTGGTGTTAGCTGCCTACATGGTATGGTAAAGGGTGTTTTGTTTGTACCTATGTTTTTAGTTTGTGTTATGTCTGATGTATGTTTACGTATATACAACTACTAGTTGACCAGCGCAACTTCGTCTGCTCCACTCCTATTGGTTTTAGCGTGATGATATATATCCTATAGCCTTCCTCGATAAATGGGCTATCTAACACTGAAAGAATGAATCAAATCAGACCAGGAGTTCCTGAGATTAGCGCGTTTAAGCAAACAAACTCTTCAGCTTTATATATTAGTACTAGCTAACCCGCGCAACTTTATCTGCGTCACAATTTTCATTACTGCTCCGCTCCTATTGGTCTTAGCGTGATGATATATAGCCTATAGCCTTCCTCGATAAGTGGGCTATCTAACAACGAAAGAATTTTTCCAATCGGACGAGTAGTTCCTGAGATTAGCGCGTTCAAGCAAACAAACAAACAAACTCTTCAGCTTTATATATTAGTATATAGATTTACAAGTATACACGGTGTCCCACATGGAGGAGAAGTACCTTAAATACTGTAGACAGAAAATACTGAATGAAGACTTTATTAGGGTCCCGAACAAAAAACGGAAGCCTTATAGTATCACTCGGGTGTCTGTCTGTCTGTCCGTCTGTCACAGCCAGTTTTCTCCGGATCCACGTTACTGATTCTGTTGAAATTTGGTACACTTATAGATTTCTGTGACCCAAACACGGACGCGTTACAAAAATATTAAAAGAATTAGTATGGGGGTCACTTTTGGGGGTCAAACTAGAAAATTTCAAAAAAAGTTTTTTGAACAATATCGTGTGACATATCAAATAAAAGGGCTTAAATAGTTTTGAAGTTATTCAAGAATTTAGACGAAAAATGACCATTAAGGCCCTTATCTCCGAAACTAATGAGCCTAGAATTAAAAAAAATGGATATAATAGATCTTTAACCATAGATTACAGGAAAACCTATGAGAAGTACGTAGTGTTAAAACAACACGTTAAAAAAAGTTAAATTCGTTCGAAACCCTTTGCACGCAACTCCGACTCGCACTTGGCCAGTTTTTTTATTTTAAAAACAAAACGAATACGTCTGAACCGGGAATCGAAACTGCTAAATGTGAAATAAAAATAAACCTGTTATTTTAATATAGGTACCGATTGAAAGGCTCAACCATAAACATATATTTCTTCTAAATAACATAGCATCTAAAATAAAAGAAAGAACTTACGTATACATCAATTCGGCCGCCGAACGCAGCTCAGAGTGGACGTGTGTCGAACTTACTAATAATTCCGTACCCTAAATTCTGTGATTGGCTGCGAGTTGTGATTTTTAAATCCTTGTCACTCCTTAAGTGTTTTTACATGCGGACGCCTCCCACTGGGCGGTCCTAGAACGGGATAGATACTGTTGTGCTTGTGACCCATCAAAAGTGGACACCTCAAGTGACTGTGATTTGTTGGATTTGAACCAGCGACGCTTGCCTTGGCGGTCGGCGAGTGACCCACCGCGCCGCCGTGTCATTCCGAGCGCGCGCCAAATTAGCGATACTGACCCCGTGCGGCTACGTCATCGACTGTGCTACGACTTGCACCAGTGCTACGAGCTACGCGCCTACGCCCCTGCTACGAGTCTTCGATCCGCTACGCCGTCAGAGCTAGTGATACAACCCAATATCACCTGTTTGACTTGTTCAACTGTATTGGCCATAATGTCGAAAATCCAGCGCACCCCGCCCAACTCTCCTTTAGTAAGTCTGAATACCCAAACACAATCGGAACCAGATATCAACTCCGCTGTTGCTATGAGTGGATTTGTAAACACTACACGTAACAAACGCCTACGCAATGATAACTCTCCGCAAGGCTGCCCCTACTACCAAATCAGCCAAGATGATGTACAGGAACACTCCTTCTCTAAAACACTAGCGGAGCAAACTGTCTTAATGTCTAAACTCATGTCTGATGTTGCTGAAATAAAGTGCCAAAATACGGCCATTCAAGCTACGAACGCCGCTATTAAGAAGTCAAACGAAGAGATTATTCAATCGATAAGTTTTCTCAACACGAAGTTTGAAGATATGAAGAAAGAGATAGAAGAACTAAAAAAAACACGGGATGCACAGCAAAGACATATTGAACATCTGGATAAAAAGATTATCGATCTACAGCTGAAATCACGCACATCTGGAATTGAGATCCGTAATGTGCCTTACACAGACTCGGAAGATTGTGCCAGTCTTTCAAAAACTGTGATTAAGATAAGTGAGGTCCTGGGAACAACCATCAGTAACACTAATATACGAGACGTGTACCGCCTTCCTGGTAAACCCACAAATACCAACTCCCCTCGCCCTATTGTTGCTGAATTTGCTGCTGTAAGCACTAAGCAAACGATTGTTACGGCAGTGCGCTCATTTAATAATGGGAAGGCTAAAGACCAGAAGCTCAACACCTCGCACATTGGAATGCCTGGTAAAATGCAATCTATTTTTATCGCCGAGCAGCTGCCTTTAAGTACAAGGAAACTTTATCACCTTGCCCGGGAATTTGCATCGAAGCACGCTTACAAGTTCTGCTGGGTTTCCAATGGCAATATTTTCCTGAGGAAGCTGGAAGGGGAGAAGCATATTCTGGTCAGTTCTGATCAGTCTCTTCAAAATCTCGAAGTTAAATGACTATCTAACCCTTTTTACTTACGACTACATAATATATACTACTCCCTATGCGTTATATATTCACATTGTCGTACATTCAACACCTCAACCCCTTACCCAATTCTTACTTACACAATCACACACACTAAATCCTTATTAGATATTATTGTAAAGAATGAGCAACACATACATACTAACACTATCATACAACCATACACACTACACTTAGTTCCCCTTAGAACTTCCCTAAACGTGCGATGCATCAAGAAACAGAATTTAAAACTAATCATAAATCGCATATGTAAGCCACTTTTGCTTTCTCCACTAATTTCTAATGGCTACAATTAATAATATAAATAGTGAGCTTGACTCTCTAACCGCAGGTAACTCATTTACTTGTAGTATTGATGACTGCCTCGAGTATATAAAACCATATGATACTGACATAAAATTAATACATTTAAACATTCGTAGTATAAATAAAAATTTCAACGAACTACAGGTGCTGTTACACTTGACTAAAATTCCTTTTGATGTTGTAATCCTGACTGAATGTTGGCTGAGTAAAGTCAATAACTTACCAATCTTGCAGGGTTGTCAATCTTATTTAACTAACACTAACTCCAATCAGAATGACGGGATCGTAATATACGTTAAATTAGGTCTCCAGATATCAGTGTGGGAACCTCACTGTACGGGTGGCATTTTTCTCGTATGCGAAATAGATAATAAAAAAATAGCTATTATAGCAGTCTACCGTTCCCCGTCTTACAATTCTAAAGAAAGCTTTGACAATTTCTTAGATAGTTTAGATGAGATTCATACAAAACTCTCCACCTGGCAAAATACTGTCCTGATTGGTGATTTAAATATCGATATAAAATCAAATTGTAGAAGCGATCGCAGCTTAGAATATTTAACCCTAAACCTATCCCATGGGCTGATTCCAACTCACCTGTTTCCCACGCGTCTTGCCAATTGCCTTGACCACTCGCTTGTGAAAAGTAACTTACCTGTCACCACCCTGGTTCTGGAGTCACACATAACTGATCATAGACCACTAGTCCTGGCAATTGAAAACACTAATCACAGACCCAAAACTTACCAATTTTCCACTCGAGTAAATTGCGACGCATTAAAGATAGAGCTAGAAACCACAGACTTCTCGCTCCTTTATAACATCCTCGAGCCTAATCTGTTAATGAACACATTTATATCCATATTACGCACAACTATCGCTAAACATTCTGTAGAAACTAAAACACCCAGAAAACTAAAAATTATAAAGCCTTGGATGGCTTTTAAAATGTATTAAAAACCGAGATAAACTACACGTTAAATCAAGAAATGCACCTGACAATCTAATTCTTAAATTAACCTACACTCGCTATCGAAATTTTTGTAATGGTTTACTTCGAAAACTTAGAATAGCATACGAGAAAAATGAGCTTGAGAAAGCAAAAAATAACCCAAGAGCCCTCTGGAAAACCATTAAAGAAATAACCAACAGTCATAAACTAAAATCTAGCCCAATTGAATTATTAAAAATGAAAGACAACCCCAAATCCTCTTTAAATAGTGTTTGTAACTTTTTTAGCAATGTAGGTATAAACCTGGCGGATAAAATCTTATCGCAAACCAATACATCCGTAACTTTCGATGGCAGTCCTACCACTATGACCGGAAAAAATCCCCGTTTACCGCCATCCACCTCTCTCGTTTTGCTTGAGGTAGATGAGACTGAAGTTGACTCCCTTATACTCCAACTACGCGATGATTGTGCGATTGGATGGGACGGAATCTCACCCAAAATATTGAAACAATCTCGTTCTATATTAGTCCCACCTTTAACGCATATCATTAATATATGTCTCCAAAAGGGTATTTTTCCGGATACACTGAAGAGAGCCTTAGTCCATCCAATTCACAAGGGCGGGAACAGAAACTGTGTCAACAACTACAGACCCATCTCTGTATTAACTGCACTTTCGAAAGTCTTTGAGAGGGTTCTTTACAATCGACTGAGGAAATTCTTGGATAGATACCATATTATTGCAGACAATCAATACGGTTTTCGTTCGGGTGTATCAACGGAAGATGCAGTATTAGATCTGACGCAGGTAGTTGCTGAGAATCTTGATAGTAAAACCAAATGTCTAGGTATATTCTTGGACCTTTCTAAGGCATTTGACACAGTTTCTGTTCCGATACTCATTTCAAAGTTGGAGCTGGTGGGGATCCGTGGTATAACCCTGGAAATTTTTAAAAATTACCTTCAGAACCGTACCCAACGAGTAAAGGCTGAGGAGCACCTAAGTGATGAGGAACCAGTATATTACGGCGTTCCCCAGGGAAGCATCTTGGGCCCAATTTTATTTCAAATTTATGTAAATGACCTATGTAATATGACCCTCACAAACGCCAAGATTTACGCCTACGCCGACGACACGGCAATTATTGTTAACGGACCTAGTTGGGATAGTGTCAAAAATAGCGCAGAGTTAGCATTAGCTAAGATAACAAAATGGTTAAATTCAAATCTATTAACCATAAATCTTAAAAAAACCTGCTACATTCCCTTCGCTTTACGGCAAAACAATCTGCCAGATCACACTTTTTCAATTATAGCTCATACATGCCCACAACTATCAACTTCTTGCCCTTGCTCGAAGCTTACGAGATCTGAGGATGTGAGGTATTTGGGTGTACAAATTGATGCAGGCTTGCGATGGGACAAACAAATTGATGTACTAATTACCAGGACCTTGAGGCTCATCCACACTTTTAAATCCCTTAGAAGCGCCGCTGACCTAGATACATTAAGGATGGTTTATTTCGCCTTGTGCCAATCGATCCTCAGCTACTGCATTGTTGTTTGGGGAGGTGCAACAAAAACCAACTTCCTGAGAATTGAAAGAGCTCAGCGAGCCATCCTCAAGGTAATGACTCGTAAGCCATACCGCTATCCTACTTCTCAACTTTATTTGGACTGTAGGGTTCTAACAGTTCGGCAACTTTATGTGCTTCAATCCATTCTCAGAAGACATCGTTCTGTCCCCCGTTCTAATCCTAACAAGCGCACCAATGTTCCACTGGGCACCAGTCACAAAACTGTCTTTGCTAAACACCAGTATTATATACTAAGTACATACATCTACAAAAAAATTCATAAAATACTAAACATAATAGACCTTAATAAGAATGAACTTAAATCGAAATTAACAAACTGGCTTCTTCAACAGGATTATTCAAAAACAGAATCTTTGCTTACATTCATCGCATAAATTTCATCTTAAATCTCCCAAAATACCTAAATGCACAAACACACGCACTCGCATACACACGCCCAAATATACTACTAACAAACACACACACACACATACACACCCCCACACATACACATACATACACACAAACGCTTACTGCATGGCTACAATTTTTTTTATTTTTTATTTTTACATACTAATCCATTAAACCAGTTTTAACCTGTAAGCATCTATGTATAAACTTAAAGGTAGATCGACACACTCTGCTTGTTGTAAAATTAAAATGTAATAATCTTTAGCCGAACACTGTCTCTTAAGATACAGGATACCCTAGTTTAAGAGGCAGGGTTTATCAGTTTTGTATACAGATTTTTCCAACCTACGCAAGCCCTACCAATTCACCAATTGTTTATAAGATTACTCTGTAATACCTCTACGTAATGGTTATATATCTGTAATTCTTGAAGCAATAAATTTATTATTATTATTTCCTTTATTCGATAAATATTCCTATAAATTACATTTTTAAATATTTCTATAAAAAATAAAAAAACATTTAAAAATATAAAAAATAGTAACCCACCGGTATCGGGAACAGGGTCTAAGCTACCGGTGGTCAGGGCTCCCGAGAGAGGAACCTTCTAACAATGCGCGCCGTGTCCAGGAGTACTGTTTTCTGGATCAAGCCCTTGATCCAGCTACCCAACGAGAGCCTCCGCAGATGTTGGTCGAGGCTCTTGGCAATTACGCCATTGGCCGTCACGACTATCGGCACAATGACTGCTGTGTTCACATCCCACATGTCGACAACCTCGCGAGCCAAGTCAAGATACTTAGTTTTTTTATCTTTCTCAGCCTTCACGAGGTTCTCGTCATGAGGGACTGTTATATCAACAATCATTGCGCGACGTTCTAGTCGGTCTATCACCACTATGTCAGGCTTATTGGCAACAATAGTCCTGTCAGTGATGATAGACCGATCCCAATACAACGTGCAATTGCCATTTTCAAGAACTGGGTCGGGCACATACCTATAGTACGGCACTTCCGATTCCACAAGATTGTATTTAAGAGCAAGTTGCTGGTGGATAATCCTGGCTACAAGGTTGTGCCTGTGCAAATAGTCTCCGTTAGCCAGACTAGAACAACCAGAAATAATGTGGCGGATGGATTCCCCAGGTCGGTGACATGCCCGACATATGTCAACCGTACCATCCTTCACAATGTATTTCCGGTAGTTGTTCGTCATCATAACTTCGTCCATAATCGCACAGACAAAACCTTCGGTTTCCCCAAAGAGGTTACCAAAACGCAGCCAGGCTACGGACGCTAAGAAGTCTACATCGGGCCCATGTAGGACCCGATAAAAGCGTCCATGAAGCTCCTTGCTCTGCCATACCTCCCTGCGGTCGTTAGTAGCTAATACCACAGGTTTGCGCCAGTTCTCGTTAGCCAAGGAGAGCGCGGTAAGGCCTTTGTCCACCACTACCACATCTTGATGCATACCCACGTCGGCCACAAGGAAGTATTCCCTAAGGCTGCATACCTCGCGGTTGTGCAGGGTCTTAGCATTTAAGAAGCCACGACCCCCGCACTTCCGCGGGATATACAGCCTCATCACCGATGACCGTGGGTGATGCATCCGTTTTGCGGTAAGCAGTGAGCGTACCTTCCTATCCAGGGCGTCAAGTTCCGTCTGAGTCCATTTGAGTATGCCGAAAGAGTACATCAATACCGGCATGACCCAACCATTGAAGGCGCGCACCTTGTTTCCGCCTGATAAAAGACTGTTAAGTACTTTGTTCAGGCGGCCAAAGAAGCGCTCCTTCAACGATTGTTTCACGTCAACAGCATTGATGCCTAACGCTTCCGACATACCCAAATACTTGTAAGTTTCGGTTGAGGAGAGGGACCTAAGGTGTATGGAATCCGAGAGTTGGGTTCCCACGGATTCCATAATCTCCCCTCGCTTTACATGCATGACCGCACATTTTTCCAAACCAAATTCCATCCTGATGGCGTTACTGAAGGTTTCTGTTACCTTCAGTAGCTTCATCAGTTGCAAGTTGTTAGGAGAAAAGAGTTTCAAATCATCCATGTAAAGGAGGTGCGATATGACCTGACCACCTCTTCTCAACCGGTAGCCTTGGCCTGAACTCTCCAGCAATGTACTGAGAGGGTTGAGGGCCAGACAAAACCACAGTGGACTCAGACTGTCGCCCTGAAATATGCCACGCTCGATCCTTATAGGGTCGCTGTTCGCCTGGGTCTGTCGACATCCTGGATAGTGAAGGACGGTACTCCACTGCCCCATACACGACATCAGGAAGGCGCGTAGAACTGCATCAACTTTATACAGCTCCAGCACCCTCATGAGCCATGTATGTGGCACCGAGTCGTAGGCCTTCTTATAGTCTATCCAGCATGTCGACAGATCCCTTCGGGAACGACGAACCTGTTGGCTAATGGCAATGTCGATGAGGAGCAGCTCCTTAGTACCGCGGGACCCGTTCCTGCATCCATTCTGAGAGGCAGACATTATTGAATTACTATCAATATGATGGTTAATCTTTGCTCTCAAAATGGATGTAAGAACTTTATAGACCGTCGGTAAACACGTGATCGGCCTATAATTTTTAGGTTCCGCGGTACTACCTGATTTATGAAGCAGGTGGGTTATTCCAGTAGTTAGGAACTGGGGCAGCGACCCTGACTCTAAGGCAGACTGGAATTGAGATGCCAAACGAGCGTGCGATCTTTGAAACCATTTAATCCAAAAGTTGTGCAGCCCGTCCGGTCCTGGAGATTTCCAGTTAGGCAACGGACGGACTGCACGAGCTACATCTTGGGGGCTGATGGTAATTGCCCCCATTTCTGGTATCGGATCGCACACACGTTCGACCTCCCGAGTCCAATCACCCTCGGTGTGACTGACAGGCACCGACCAGATGCTGCGCCAGAATGAACACATGGCTTCATCATCCGGTAGGCGCATATCAGTCACACCTTGGTCCGGTCGCTCCCAAGCCCTATAAACCCACCTTTCATTGCTTTGGAATGTGCGATTCTGAGTGTATCGCTCCACTCGCCGCTTATACCGACGTATACGGTTTGCCCATGCATAGATTTTCTGCTTCAGGAAGTCGATGCGCTCTGTGACACGGGACGTGTAATCTCGAGGGCTGACATCAGTCCCCGAAAACGCCCGTCTCACAAAGCGCATCACTCTGCGGCGAGTGTTGCCCTCCCTGAAGCAGATAAATTTGCCGATGAGTGCTCTAGCCTCACCGATACGACGCTCGATCCTGCACTGCCAAGCCGGTACAGCTGGTCGTGTAACTCTGTCACTGTTAGGAAATTTGACACGAGCTACACGACATGCTGCTGCAGCCGCACAGTACAAGATCGAGTGGGTATCGGCGAGGTCTTCGCTGTTATTAAAATAACATGCTAACTGCGAATCTAGAGCACACACCAGCGCCCTATTTTTATTATGCATGGGCAGACGAGGTAGCCGAGGCCTAAGCTCTGGCGGTGTGGAGCGATACTCTCGGAAAGCATCCTCCAAAGCGCTCCTCAATCGCTCATTGCATTGGGTACTCACGGATATAACCCCGTCATCATCATCTTCAGCGACGTAGTCGGGTCGCGGTGAAACACTGGGTCCTATTTGCACCGCGGCCAGTGGCGAAGTAGGTGAGACGTGGCTGCTCCGTGATTCCAGACACAGTCTATCAAGTACGACGTCATCCAACATACGGTTACGCTGGATGACCCGCACCTGATCCGACAATCGTTGGGCCGAAACGTTGACAGCTGGTTCAAGTACCTGAAACAGAGAGAGCATCCGACCACGGTACGCAGTCAGGTTAGTTCCCCCCTCTGTAGCCCCAAAGTATGAGCGCATGACATTTTCATTAATGGCTTGAGTCCATCGCATGCGCTGCACACTTCCACCGATAGCGGGGACCCTGTCAGAGACCGGTGGGCCTCGAGGTCCCAAGCTGGCCGGTGGTCGGCCTCGTCCGCGCCGACGCGCAGGTGGTGGTGTCGTCGGCGGCGAGAAGTATTATTATTATTATTTTTGGGAAAACGTGTAGTTTTTCTTAGCTCTAGGCTAGTTTTAAGCTACATTAACGGGCTAAGCCAAGTCAATGTAGCGATTCAATCTAAGGTGTAGGATTACTGTTTTGAGGAGATATTTGATTTTCTTCTATCTGCATGAACTTCCTAACAATTCTGCAAGTGTTAAGAATTGCGGCTTTCTGAAGTGTAATGTAGGTTGAGTCTTTCAGGTCTATTTGTTTGAGGCTATGGTGGAGATGATTGGGTATGACACCTGTAGTGGAGACAACAATTGGTACTACGAACACTTTATCTTGCCTCCAAATTCTAGTAACTTCTTCTTTAAGTTCAGTGTATTTACTGATTTTCTCACCTATAGTTTTTTGTAAGTTATGTGTGTTAGGGACGGCTATATCTATCAGGTAAGTGACTTTATTAACTTTGTCTTGAAGAATGATATCTGGTCTATTGTAGTGAACGGTCCTGTCAGTCAGTATGGCGCGGTCGTAGTATAATTTGTGGGTGGTATTTTCTAGAACTGTTTGTGGTACATACTTGTAGTAGGGAGTGGTGTCTTGTATGAGTTTATGTTTAACTGCTAGGTTCTGATGAATGATATTTGCTAGTTGATTATGTCGGTGAGTATAATCTGTTTGTGTCAGTGTTGTGCATGCCCCTGTGATGTGTTGGATGGTCTCTGGCTGATTGTGACATTTGCGGCACTTATCATTTGCTATAGTGGGGTCTTTAATAATGAATTTCCTATAGTTTTTGGTGTTTATGACTTGATCCTGTATTGCAATCATAAAACCCTCGGTTTCAGGGAATAAACTTCCTATCTTAAGCCATTTATTTGAAGCTATTGTATCTATGTGAGGCTGTTCTAAATCATGAGGGTGTCGTCCATGTAGCACTTTCTTTTTCCACTCTTGAAACTTTTGTTTTTGAGGGTCATTGTTGATATCGTAGGTTGAATTTTGTTCATTTAGATTAAGGGGGGTGCAGTTAATATCGTTCATTACTATGGCTTTATGGATGTTACTTGTTTGTGATTTAGAGTGAAAGAATGTTTTTAATCTAACCAATTGTTTCTGCCACAGGTGATGGATGTCTATTAGGCCTCTCCCTCCGTATTGCCTTTTGATGGTTAGCCTTTCTATTGCGGATTTAGGGTGTAAGTTATTGTGTTTGGTAAATATAGTGCGTGTTGTTCTCTCTATTTGCTGGATGTCAGTTTTGGACCACTTAATCACTCCAAAAGAGTATGTCAATATGGGAATCGCGTAGGTGTTCAGCGCCTTTATTATATGTTTTCCAGAGAGTTGGGTTTTACATACTGCGATCACTCTCCTCTTATATTCTGTGTTCAATGTGTGTTTAATTGCTGAATGATCTATGCCTTTGAGTTGCCTATACCCTAAATATTTATATAACTCCGTTGGTTCCATAGCTGTGATTGCATCTGTATTGTTAATAGGATAGTCGCCCGGTTTTATTTTGCCTCTTATTATATGAACCGTTTTGCATTTATTTAAACCAAATTGCATGTTGATATCTTTACTAAATTTAGTTGTGGTGTCTATTAGTTTTTTCATGTCGTTTTCAGATTTTGCGTATAGTTTAATGTCGTCCATATAAATAAGATGAGAAATGGTAGTTTCACCTGAGATATGTTTAAGGGTATAACCGGCTTGGCAACAGTGTAGTAGGTGGGACAGAGGGTTCAGGGCGAGACAAAACCATAAAGGACTCAAAGAATCTCCCTGATAAATGCCCTTTTTTATGAATATCTGTCGAGTTGTAATAGTGTTGTGTTGGTAATTTAACTGGAGTGTTGTTTTCCAACGGGTCATGATATGCTGTAAAAAATTTATAATTTTTGAATTTATTTTATAAATCTGTAATACTTTAATCAGCCAGGAGTGTGGTATACTATCGAATGCTTTTTGGTAATCAATGTATGTGCAGTGTAGGTTTCTATTTTTGGTGGCGGCATGTTTGTGTATTGTTGAATCTATTATTAATTGCTCCTTACAACCCATATGACCTCTCCTACATCCTTTTTGTTCCTCAGCTATAATATTGTGATGTTCTATGTGCTTATTAATTTGAATTGTGATTGCTGACGTGAGAATCTTGTATATCGTGGGTAAACATGTAATTGGTCTGTATTGAGAAGGCTGTGGTGAATATTGGGCTTTCGGTAACATATAGGTTATTCCAGTAGCAATAAATTCAGGAATATTTTGCTTTCCTAAAATAATTTCTGTTAAATTTTTAGCTAAAACTCTATGCAATGACTCTAACTTTTTATACCAAAAATTGTGTACTTTATCAATGCCCGGGGATTTCCAATTGTGAAGTCTTGCTGTTACGTTAGTTATGTCAGACTCAGTTAATTCGACGAATCCCATTTCTTCTAGTGAACCCCATTTAATTTCCTCGTTTTTTATCCAATCAGATGTTTCATTGTGTTGAACCTGCTCTTCCCATAAGTCAGACCAAAATGTCTCCAATTGTTCCGATGTTGGTAATTCTGTGTTATTTTGGGTTGTCGGAGTGTCAATTAGTGGTTTCTGTAAATTTCTGTAAAAGTTCTTTTCGTTCATGGCAAATAGACAGTTATCATTTTTTCGTGCTTGTGCTTTCTTATATCTTCTTAGTCGGTGTACTTTTAAGGCTAATTTTTGTTTTAGTGTATCTAAGAATTCTTCCGGTTTACTGTTATCGTTTTCGTGTCTAGTGTGTGTGGTCAGGTTTCTAAATATTATTTCTACTCTTTTAACTACCTTGTTTGATCTATTTTTATTTATATACTGGGTCAGCCTACCACAGTCTGCGCGAAGTTTTTCTATTTCTTTTTCAAGCCTATGCTGCCATGCTGGTTTGTTAATATCTAGTGGTCTTGTGTTACCTGAGTATTCTGTGATTTTATAATGAAGTTCTTCGGAAATAACTAATGCTGTGCAATATATGAGGGTATGTACGTCAATAAGTTGAGTTTCTTCGCTTATATATTGATTGAGAATACTTGCATTAAATAAATTAACAAGTTGGAAAAGTTTAGGTGTGTACCTAAGTTTGGGCAGCTTTGGTCGAGCTGCCGGGTCCATCCCGGAATATAGGGTAAGAGCTGTTTTAAATTTATCGTTCAATTCTTGGATACATGTGTCTGTAGGCTGATTTTGATCGGTACTGATATTTATAGTATTGATTTCATTTTCTAACACAATACTTATACTCTCAGTTTGTGTGGATGTGTGCGTGATTTGAGAATTTGTTTGTGATTGATAGAATAATTGAGTTTGTCTGATAGGTTGTGTTTGACTGTGTGGTTGTAGTTGTTCTTGTTGATTATATTCAGGTGAATTTTGTGTTAATGCCATAGTGGTATCAGTTTGAATATTTTCTGATTCCACTTGTAATTGTGCACGTACTTCTTCTTTTATGTTATCTATTTCTATTTGGGACAGGAGTTTATTTCTTACTATTATTCTTCTCTGATCTGAAATCCTTTGTTCTGAAACGGTAATCTCTGGGTACTGGCGTGTAAAAAGTTCATGCAGTTGTTTTCGGTAAGTGGTCATGTCGGTCTCTAATTTAGTAATGTAAAGGTATGTTCGCATGATAAATACGTTAACTTCTTTGCTCCATCTCATGCGAACTCTTGCTTTTCCAGCCTTGGTGGACGCGGGCAAGAAGGTAGATACCTCCCGCGCAACATTCAAGGTCGGAGTAGGTGGGATTGCATTTAAACTAATAGTAAGGGTTGATGTTGGTAAAGGAGATGACGATGGAATGGATGGTGATGATGGCCTAGAAGGTGTGTATGAAACTGTGCTAGGACTATACGGTTCTACAGGGGTGTTTGTCCTGTCCGTCAGTCTGTCACCATCGTCAGTAAGTTCGGCTGTAGCATCTTTGTCGGTGGGAGCCCGCCTGCTCAACTTCTCACCGCTGACGGTTCGCATGCTGAGACACCCAGCGTCAGCTCCAGGTGCGCCCCGGCGATCGCCCCCGGGCAGCGGTCCTAAACGTTTTCTTTTTGAACGTGTCTCCATATTGAATGGGTTTCCAGAGCCACGTTAGCCACGCCAGTAATCTCTCATTCGTGTGTCCGCCCCCCACGTGATTAGATGGTCAATCAGGACGTGTGGTTGTTTAGGGGGCTTATTATTATTATTATTATTATTATTACATCATCATCATTATCTGCCTAGCCTTTTCCCAATTACATTGGGGTCGGCTTCCAATCAAACCGGATTTAGCTGAATACCAGTATTTTACGTGGAGCGGCTGCCTACCAGACCTCCACAACCCATTAACTGGGTAACACGGTACTTCATGGCAAGACTGGAGTCAGATTTACTGGCTTCTGACAATCCGTAACGACTGCCAAAGATCTACAAATGACAGCCGGGACCAACGGCTTAACGGGCTTTCCGAGGCACGGAGGAAACTTGGTATGTTAAGATGGTCACCCATCCACAGACCAACCTTAGCAAGCGTTGCTTTACCTTGTAGATCGACCCGTGCGGCTGTTACTATCGAATCACAAGCTCCTCAATTTACGTCTATAGCATGTTGTTGAGAAATTGTTTTAGTAGATAATTGGGATAGAATTCGTAAAATTGATTTTGGTGATCTCTAAAAGTCTCGATCCTAAGACGAATTCCTTCGCTGATAGTGAGCTACAGTATCGTTGAGTGTCATAGACTTCACTTACTTACACGTTTCCTCTGAAAAGCCACTGCAGTGAAAGCGCGGGAAAAATTAAAAAAACCGGCCAAGTGCGAGTTGAACTCGCACACGATGGGTTCCGTACCCTATACCTGAATTTTTATTATTTTTAGGGTTCCGAAAAAAAAAAGGAACCCTTATAGGATCACTTGGGTGTCTGTCTGTCTGTCTGTCTGTCAGTCCGTCTGTCACAGCCAGTTTTCTCCGGATCCACGAAATCGATTCTGTTGAAATTTGGTACACATATGGACTTCTATGACCCAAACACGGATGCGTTACGTAAATTATATTTTTTTTTGTAAAGGGTCTCTTTTGGGGGTCAAACTAGAAAATTTAAAATAATAAGTAAGTAATAAGTTTCTTGAAGAATATCGTGTGACATATCAAATGAAAGGGCTTACTGTGAGGGTTTTAATTATATTTTTTTCATAATTTTAAAATAAATGGTTTTGAAGTTATTCAAGAAATTAGACGAAAAATTACCATTCCCCCTTATCTCCGAAACTACTGAGCCTAAAATTTTGGAAAAAATGGAGATAATAGATCTTTACCTAAAGATTACAGGAAAATCTATTTGAAGTCTGTAGTGTTAAAAAAAACACGTTAAAAAATCGTTTGGTACCCTTTGCACGCGACTCCGACTCGCACTTGGCCAGTTTTTTGTTAAAGCGGCAATATAAATACACAATCTGTGAAAGTTTCAACTCTCTACCTATTATGGTTCTTGAGATACAGCACGCTGACAGACAGACGGACGGATGCACGGACGGACGGACGACGGACGGACAGCGGAGGCTTAGTAATAGGGTTCCGTTGGTTACATTTTGGGTACGGAACCCTTAAAATATAATTTTCTTTTTAACTAGGGATTTTTTTTAAATCTTTTCGAATTAAAATACTCCAATTTGAAAACAAACGATGACATACTTTCCTCTTCTAAAAATAACCGAACCTGCCAATCGATCATAACTTCATCTGTCAAAAAAAAGAACTCCGACCTCCTTACGAAGATTCGAATATTTTATCGAACAAAAAGAAAAAAAAAACCTAATCTGTCCCTATCGGCAGCAGTTGTTTCAATCCGGAGCCTGCCCGAGGTGGAATACGATTTACATCGAAATGCGGGCTTGGCCGCTCTCATAAAATTTGCTCCACCCAAAGACATCGAGCCAAAGGCGTCTGAAGGCTTTTCAATCAGAATTCAAAGTTCGCTGTAATAATACCGAGGATTTTGAGACGTTCGCAATATGAACACTGGTCTTTTTGTACGGAGTTCAGTAAACTGTTAAGAGGTAGATTCTTGTTTAATTTTCCATAGTAATTTTGTGGATTTTTTTGGTGGTTTGTTTTTGTCATAATTAAGCCTGAGTTATTCTTTTTATTTGGTAAATGCCGTTCTCTGTTCGATTGGGTTACTAGTAAGTCATTTATTTTGGTCTTAATTTAGAATGTATCTTTGACACGCACTCGAAATGACTTCAAAGAGCTGGTTTTAAAGTTTTCCATTATTAGGTATTAGAACAAAAATACAATATTTTAATACAATACTTTTGATATCGATTCAATATCTTATACTGAAGGCCACTTCTACTAATTAACATATCATGCTAAAATTACATGCAAGTGTGATGCGATTTTTAAGACACTGGAAAATGGTATTCTGCGAACTTTAAATTCGTTTAATTCACATTTGCATCGCTATATCATCACATTCTAGTCGCATGGCAAGCAAGTTTGTTTTCATTTACGAAAATAAATATGATTTCACTATTATCAGAACTTATGCTTATTCAACTGCTCGTTAAATAAAGAATATAGCAACGGACAAAATACAAACCCTTTTTTATTCAAATACAAATAACTATTGCCATTCAAAGCACATCGTACGAATTTGTAGAATAAAGCTGATGTTTCATGTAGTTTAGTTGTGTATGTATGTAGATATATTCGTACGTTTAGTCTTTGTTTCATCAAAATCAATTCGCAGCTTGTAGCGCTTTGCGTCAACTGACGAATTTGTTGGTCACAGATTAGTTTGGGAAAACATTTACATATATGTCGGTACAAATGAACAGTGGCCGAGTGGTAACGGCTCCGACTTACGAGTTGTAGGTCGCGGGTTCAAACCCAGCCAGGCACATTACTTTGTGTAATTTATTTCATCACCACTGCTCTCAAAACGGTGAAGGAAAACATCGTGAGGTAACCGGCAAGTCCTAGAACCAAAAATTCGAAGACATGTGACGTTCACCAACCTGCATTGGGCCCGCGTGGTGGATTACGGCCCATTCCCTCTCCTAGAGAGGAGGCCTGAGTCCCAACAGTGGGAACATTGTAAGGCCGACTATGCTATGCTATATGTCGGTCACAAAAACGTGGAAAAACAGTATTAGGAAGGGTTCCGAACATTCATAAAAAACGGAACCCGTTGCCTGTAAAGTCTGTTTACGGACAATAATTTCACGTGATAACGTCATAAGAAAACAATTGAATTCTTAAGGGGGGACTCAAGTCCCGAGGAATATGAAAAATAGGTATTTAAAAAAACTTTTGCCGATGCATCGCACTACGCCCTATCAAGTAAAGTGCGAAAGCGACAACTGTAGCTCAGACTGATTTTTATCTATAAAAACCTTGACTGAAAGACGTTTTGTATTTTGCTGTTTTCTTCTTCAAAACTAGACTCATCTAAAAAAATCATAGACTTTTTGTATGCTTCTATTATTTTCTATTTTGTTAAAAAAATATCAAATTTGTCCGACAGCCGTCTGAACATGGCGGTAAAAACGGGCTGTTTTTTCGGGTTTTTGGATTGTCATAATTCTTTAAGTAATTATGTTTTGAAAAAAAAATGATAGAGGCATTCAATCTAGTTCTAATAATCTATTTTTTGGAAAAATTCATTGCTCTAGCAGCATTATCCTCTAACAAAACAGCGGAATGCGTTTGTATGGAGAAAGGTTCAAGAGTTACCGACCCGAGTCCCTTCTTAACAAACAAGTCGAACGCTAAGGCCGATCGTGCCTCTTTATCGCTTGTTCCGCCCTCTCACTCTCGGAAAGTGACACTTTTTCGTGCGTGCAGCCGTTGTTCATCGATTTATAAGACGTTATCACGTCACGGAAGTCTTCAAAAAAACGAACAATAGTGTTCGAATCAATGGCGCACAGAAAGGGCAGCAATCATGTTGTATTTCAGCCGGCGCCATTCCGCAAGACGAGTGGGCAAGCGAACTCGCGGTAAAATTGTATGTGTCGCTAAATATAGGAATCTTGGAAGTTTGAAGATCCCTCGCATATACGAAGTGACCTCGGCAAACGTTGCTTGACCTTGAAAATTGACCTACGCGGCTGTTATAATATAGCCACGAATCTCCCCAATCCAAATAAAAAAAAAAAAAAACAAATAGTTGAAAATCTTACAAAAACGAACAATACTGTTCGAATCAAGTGCGCACAGAAAGGGCAGCAATAAGGCTGTATTTTAGCCGGCACTATTCCGCAAGACGAGTGGGCAAGCGTCCTCGCGGTAAAATTGGATGTGTCCCTATGCGTAGGAATCCCGGAATTTTGAAGATCCCTCCCGTCTACCAAGTGACCTCACCAAGGATTGCTTAACCTTGAAAATCAATTTCTGCAGCTCTTATTATCTAGCCTCAAGCGCCAATTACTTTTAATAAAGCAACAAAAACCTCACCATTATCGAACACCTACATAAAAGCCTTACAAATAAATCTCTCCAATCCAAATAAAAGAAAAAAAAACAAATTGTTGAAAATCTTCAAAAAACGAACAATAGTTTTCGAATCAATGGCGCACAGAAAGGGCAGCAATAAGGCTGTATTTCAGCCGGCGCCATTCCACAAGACGAGTGGGCAAGCGTCCTCGCGGTAAAATTGGATGTGTCCATCGCCTTATTTATGGGTCCGCGATCTGTTCTATTGAATTGCGTATTGTATGGCCGATTGTACACGGATGTGGATCTTGGTTAGTTTACTGGATAGGACAAGAGGTTGTTTCTTGATTAATTGATTGATATTTATGAGCTCACCATATTACCATGGCATTACTACAGAATCCTGACATCGTAATTTATTTTAATCAATGATCTTCTTCTTTAATTTTGTAATTAATACATTTTATAATTGTTTCTTTTATTTTTCCTCGATTTTATCAATTTTGCTTTGTATTATTGTATTTTAATTTATATTAGGCCTATCCGTATTTGTTCTTTTTTATGAATAGGCACATAAATAAATCTTTTGTTTTAGTTGTTTTAAAATATAGAGTCACGATATTTTATTTCAGTTACTTTTGTACAAAAACTTTTGTAAAAAAACTTTTATAATATGTGTGTTTATGTTTTCGAGCGTATGATACTCATGGGCTGCAGCTGAAAATCAGCGTCAGGTGGTATACCTTGCGTTGCCAGCTGGCATTATGCTGAGCTGAGGCCCTTTTGGCATTAATAGTTTTAATTATTTATTTTGTTAATTTTTAAGGTGTTTTATTTATGTAATGCCAATAAATACAATTTTCTTTCTTTCTTTCTTTCTTCTGTTAGCTAGTTCAGAAACTATTATTTATGGAAAGTTCAACTATTTTTATATGGAGAAAAATCAGGATGTTAAGAATACCTTAGGTACGTGGTCAAGACTCTATTATATCTCTTATATTTTTTTATTGTCTCAGCTTCATAACGATCTCAATTTCGGCTCAGGCGTCTATTCCAACTCGGCTGCAATTATAAAAACAACCCACTTGCCCCAAAATTAACGATTATAATTCGACGTTATGAATGTTTTTTGGATTACTACAGATTTATCAATTACTAGTGGCCGCTACGGGTTCGCCCGGATTTATTTTTGATTTTTTCTTTCATACAAACCTCGCCTTGACAATTACGAACACAACTATAAAAGAATTACCTAATTTGGGTCAGTCGTTACGAAGTTATGCGCGTACATACATTGCTTCGATTCATTTTTATTTATATAGATAGATGTAAAACTTTCCTTAGCCTATTACTAAGTGCAACAGCTCGGCAGCATTTCCGATTCCAGCCTACAAAACTTTACCCCACGTCTTTGCCCACAGCTAATTGCAACTGCCGCCGATGTACGATAATCTGCAACGATTTGTCATAGACATGATCGAAAAATCTGCACAAATCGATTTGCATAGATAAATCGTTACGATATAGTTGCCTCGATTTTAATTACTCTAGTTTCTCGTTATCAATCGAGAGAATCTACAACTACCACTTAGTTGACCACGTTGCATGTGTCTGTGCGATTGCAGGGGAAGCAAGGTGCGATCAAAATTTTTGCGGGATAAAAGTATTTTTTCTCGGCGTTGCATCAATCCTATATGTAATTTATATGCATAAAGCAAAAACCGCCTATACTCTGGAATTATCGAATAGAATGTTAAATGCTTTAAAAAATTTGAAGATTATAAACCAAAGTTCTTATCCATTTTAAATAGTCTTTGTTTTTTACGGTTCCGTAGCGAAAGGGTAACCAACGGAACCGCTGTCTCCGCGGTCCGTCCGTCCGTCCGTCTGTCTGTCAGCGGGCTGTATCTCAAGAATCGTAATAGATAGGCAATTGAAATTTTCACAGATTGTGTTTCTATTGCCGCTATAACAACAAATAATAAAAATTAAGATTTATAGTACGGAACCCTCCGTGTGCGAGTCCGACTCGCACTTGGCCGGTTTTTGTACTGACAGTTAAATAGGGTAAAAACAAAAAGTATGGCAACTATCCTGTTTTTACCCTATCGTTACGTGTGTAGCAGCCATAAGTAGCACATCTAGTCTTGTTACATCCGTGCGAAAAGAAAGCGAATCCGCAGAATAGATTGTGATGATAGTGGTCGACAATGGACGTTCGAGCTTGTCTGAACCTAATTAAACTACATATATTATGTTCTTATCTTTACGCTCATCTCATAATAAGCTGGCGTTATGTATCGAAGAATGTATGAAGGAAATTGTATGAATAGGCTAGTTTTTAAATATTAAATAATGAAAGATGAACGACATTCACTAACACATTTTTTGAGGCACTGTTACAATTAAACTTATAATCTAGAGTGAATATGTCACTTTAAGGTGTGCACAGCACTTACCTAATTCAAGTTTTAGAGTACATTTAAAGGCTAAAAAAAAACTATATGAAAACAAAATAAAAATTAAAAAAAGAAGAAACAACTACTTTTACCCAGTTGCAAAATTGATTTAGTTGAGAAGATAATTTACTAAATAACAATACAATATGGATAGGTACAGATATCAACTTTGGCCACTGTGGGTCAGTAACAATACGCTTGTCCACTAAAAAAATCTAATTAGTCCGTCAGTAAGATTATCTAAAAATATTTGACCCGTTTTTTTTTCTTTTATTACGTAAACCAAAATTGACGACGATACGACGCTTTTAAAATTCTCAATACGTCACGCCGTGGTATAATTTTTAGTGCGTTTTGACGTCACGAGCCACTCCCGAGTTTTGATGCGTTTTATCTTCGTCAATTTTCATTGATTTACAAAAACAAAAAGTACGTTTAATAATGTATGTGTGTGTGTGTGTAGTATAATAATGTGTTCAGGGCTCAGTTTCGGCTTCCTCGATATTGCAGTGCATCCGGCATGTTTAAAGACGCCAGCGTAGATGATTTCTACGCAATTATGCGTTAAAAGGTTACGTCCGTGGTGCGACGAGTACGGGGGAGCCCGAATAGTGTCCTGAGGATGATTGGCGAGAGAACCGATACTGTTCTGCTCAGTAGGTTCACTGAACTCCATGTGTTGCGGGACCGGGGATACTGTGCAGGGGTAGACGGTGTCTAGTTTTTTCTTTTTAATTTTTTATTACTAACATTAGTTATAAGCAAACTTCTATTACTAACCACCTTGCCTATATATGGACTTTTTTGTCTGAAATATTTTTTTTATTATTATTATTTTTAAATACTCTAACTGACGGACTAAATAGATTTACAATTTATTGATGGTTGAAACCAGCCTATTGTTTCCGAATTTGCGAAAGCTTGTTGACAAAGATGTCAATGCGTATGAACGTGTATGGAGCTTATTGTACGTCCTCATCAACCTGTTCATGATTGTAAAAGTGGGAGCCCGTGGTTAGAAAATAACAGCCACACGATTCAAAGATTCAAAAGCAATTATTTCAAATAAACCATTTACTTTTGAAATGTCAAGGTCGGTCAGTCAAAAACATGAAGATATTTGTACGTTCCAAAGCCTAGATCTCTATGGAGAAGAACGTGCACGAAACTCCACGGACGCTCTTTTAAATCATGTTATGTTTTACAAAATTCTATGTTACATATCCTTGTTGCTTCTGCATGTGAGGACAATGCAAAGGAAAAAAAAGAACTTTTTACAAGAATTTTAAATATAATGATTAAAAAAGGCCAATAGCAGTTAAGAGATGACCAGTCTCAACTGATGGCGCCCGTTCACAAACATGACGGTTCGATCTTCGAAGTACTTGCCGAAGTAGGTCCGTGGATCCAGACCATCCAGTACACACCGAGTGTACTCAAGCATGTCAGGCCGTTGGTCTCAGTTTTCATTGTAAGATCGTTTCGGGTCGTCAGAAATCAAATCTGACATAATTTTGTGTGACACTTTTTGACAAATTTATTTAACTGACATCAATATTATTTGACATTTTTATCCTAAGTTTTGTGACATTTTATGATTACTTTTTAATTTTACTGACTTATCAATGCAATTTGACATCTCTTTTTTTATTATTTTTATTGTATTCATTTATTTTTTGTAATTCTTATAGAGTACTCCTTTTAGGCGAAACATGTACCTACGAAATATCAATATTGAAACATCCTGCATGCTTAATTCGCATGTATACGCATGTTTGTTTGTCTTTACCTTCTTGTCATGGAGTATCGTATTACCCAGTAACTTGTTTGTAGAGTTCAGATTGGCAGACGCTCCATGTTAAAATGCTGGTATTCAGCTCCATTCGGTAAGACTGGCAACCGACCTCAATACAGTTAAGAAAAGGCTAAGCAGATTGATTGGTTGGCAGTGTATTTAGAAAAGACACAATCAAGGTGCGAACCCACCGCGGTGCACGCTGTGCACGGGCACGCGGCGCCGTTTAGCTTCGTGGTTTCATTTGTTTGACAACGTGGGTCTATTTTTCTCCTGCAGAGGGCCAGCACGAATATTTTGACATATAGTAACGTTAACGTAAGTGAATTTTGAATGTGAAGAACTACAACCTCATAGTATGTTGGTTTAATTTTATGGGATACTAGGTTCTGCCAGTGGCTTCGCCCGCGTGGTCCCTAGGGAACATACTCCCGGGATAAAAAGTAGCCTATGTCCTTTCTCAGGCTCTAGACTATCTCTGTACTAAATTTCATTTAAATTGGTTCAGTAGTTTTGGCGTGAAAGCGAGACAAACAGACAGACAGACAGAGTTACTTTCGCATTTATAATATTAGTAAGGATTATACACAATTCATATCATTCAAAAATATGAATATATCTAATTCAAATAAACACTATGTGCGAAACGAGTATTTTAGCTATGATAAAAATTTACGTCACGTTACTATATGTCAACAATATTCGTGCTAGGCCCCCAGTACACACTACACACCCATGACTATGTACAACTATATCGTCGCCCACCGCGGCACACGGAGAAGCTACGCACGTTTTTTTTTGCAAGAATATGGTTTTGAAATAGGCGTGGCTTAAAATTCGTGTATTGCATGTACTGCGTACAGAGCGCGCATAGTATTGACAGCGTTGAGCTATGTGAGTGCCATATTCCAGCAAGCCACGCGTGTACCAATGACGTCAATTGATGCGAAGCGCGTCCGTGGGTTACAGTGGAGACTCATACATTTTCATGCTAGGTGAAGCCTCACACACGTACGTAGCCTCTCCGTGCGCCACGATGGGTTTCCGCCTTTAAGCTTTATCTAAGAATGTCAACGAATACGCGATATCTCTTATTGGGAAGTTGATCATAGGCAGCGTTTACATTCTCGCATCAAAATTTAATTACATTGCGGGGCACGATCGATCGTTTGATCTAATTATACCTATTTATGTAACACGCAATAAGCTTGCAGGAAAAAAACAAGATACTTTTTGAATAAAAAACCAAATATCCAACAGAAAGTAAAATAAATACTTACATTTACACATTCCTTCTTCAAACAGATTACTTCGCAATCCAAATCAGTCGTAAACTACACAAATCTTCCAAAATCTGACAATAAATAGACATTAAACCAATCCTCAATGCGAACGAACATAAAAGTGTAAATACTCCGCTCCAATCGGCAATACATAAGGATAAGTTGAAGTAAACAATAGATAAAGCATTCGGTTATATAATTACGTATATATTTATATAAGGACCACGTGGGATTCCCGTTACTGCGCCATAAACAGGATTGGAGAACTCTGCGCGTACTTTATACACACTTTTTAGGGTTCCGCAAGATAAAACTAAGAAATGAAACCTTAGACTCAGAGACCAAGGTTTAAAAACGGGCTGTTCCTTTACATCATTATGTCAATGCCTATATATAAAACTTCCGTAACTGACTGATTGAGTGACGACAGACAACTGACAGAAAGTGGACGTAGAAAGCTGAAATTTAGCATGTAGGTGTATGTTGGAGAGCTCTAAGAGAGGATTTCCCGAAATTCCTACGGGAACGGGAAAAAACAGGATATGCGCGTACGAAGTCACGGGCAAAAGCTAGTGAGTTATATTTTTCTTTGTTTTGCATTATATTTTAAATGCAAAAGTGAGCTTTTTAGACGCTTTCATTCCTAAATTGCTGAAACAATTTTGATGAATTTGTCAAAAATCTGAGATAAATGAGACCCTGGAGACGGTTATAGACTAGTTTTTGACGGTTATGGCAAAATTATATATTCTATTTCTATTAGATACAATACTCTTATTTGTAGTGTCACAAAATACAGACACACGTTATTTCAAATGTATACAAGAGCAAAGTGTGACACACTAAAATTCAACCCTGATTCCGAAACTAGGGAAACCTGTACTATGAGAATCAGTGATTCCTCCGATTACTACAAAGCTCAACAATGACTTTCATATGAGTCAGTAGCAAAATTCTGACAAAATATTTATATCGGGTGTAAGAGTATTTCTAAAGTAAAAAAAAAAAAAACAAAAAAAAAATTAACGCAAACGAAGCCGGGGGCAGAAGCTGGTACTAAATAATCTTCCACGCTGAATTTTGGCCAAAGTGACCAATTTCAACGAAGATTACCAAGTATGCAGAAAGTATTATAGTGCACAAGTGTTTGTGCAATCACAAGTGCACTCTTTGTTTATTTAGTCATGTTGTAATACTTTATGTATGTTTGCAGAATTTTAGTAATATTGCATACTAGTTATAAGAATTTCGGGAAATCCTCTCTTAGTGCTCCCTTACACTCCCCGAGGAACCTACATGCCGAATTTCAGCTTTCTACGACCAGTAGCCAATCTGGTCAAGTTCAATGCTGCTAAGACCCAAGCGTGTCTATTTCCCGCTAAAAGGAGCCAATTCCACCCAGCTCCATCTTTTCGTGGTGTAACCGTGCCGATAACCGACCAACTTGAGCTTCTTGGTGTTACGTTAACATCTACCCTCAATTTTGGCCCTTACATAGAGGCAAAGGCTCAAGTGGCTGCCAGAAAGTTGGGGGTCCTAGCAAAGGTGAGACGGTACTTCACGCCGGAACAGCTGCTCAAGCTCTATCAAGCGCAAGTTCGATCGTGTATGGAGTACTGCTCTCATCTTTGGGACGGATCTGCCAAATACCAGCTTGATGCCCTTGAGTCAATTGAGAAACGAGCCAAGAGGATCATCGGTAATGACAGGCTCGTCGAGTCGAAGCTCCAAAGCCTTGAGCATCGACGCCGAGTTGCTGGCCTGTCGGTTTTCTATCGCTTGCATTTTGGGGAGTGTGCGACGGAATTGCATGATTTAATTCCGCCAAGCCCGTTCCATCATCGGACCACAAGACGAACGGCGATGCGCCACCGGTACATGGTGGACATCCCACCCACACGCGCTAAACGTTTTGGGAACACATTCATAGTGCGTACAGCTAAGGAGTGGAATTCCCTGCCAGAGTCTGTGTTTCCAGATAGCTACAACCTGGGAGTCTTTAAGACAAGAGTGAATAGGCTGCTTCTAGGCAAACGTGCTCCATCTTCGACCGCATCATCGCTTACCATCAGGTGAGATTGTGGTCAAACGTATGCCTACATATAGTAAAAAAAAAGAAGAATTTTATATATTAAGAATAATTTGCAGATGTAACTTCAATCAATCAAAATATTATCTTCATTATAATCTATATTTATTACTGCGGAACCCCTACCATCCTCTCCACACTCATCTTGACCACTTCTTTATCCAGCCATCGTTTTTACTGGCGGTTTTATTTAAATCCATAATTTAAATGCAGATGAGCTCTACTCAGAGAGTCGGAGACGTTCTCATTCGTCCAAACTCCAAGGATAAGGATTATATCTGCATATAATCGCTTTAGACGTTTTAAAAGGAACCATAGTACTGTTTAGAAGGGAACCGTGGTGTTTTAGATATTGTGCTTGTACACGGTGTAAGTAACTGGAGCAAGTAAAGGCGCGGGTTATATGCGCGAGCAGTATACGTGCACAAGTTAATCGCTAGTGCTTGTACACGGTGCAAGTAACTGGAGCAAGCTAGGCGAGGGCTACTAGCGTCTTTATTCACAAACAAAAATTAAATAAAACAAAGCAACAGTTAACTTGTACTGGTAACCCGCGTGCGTCGCAGATCGCGCGGATTACTTGCCCGGGTAGACCTCGTTGGTACCCACATGCTCGAGTCGCTGGATCCGCTCACCACCTTTACACGGATCATAATTATAACCCGAACAAGTGCTTGAACATTTGCAAGCTACATGCACCGTGTACAATTCATCATCATCATAATCATATCAGCCGAAAAACGTCCACTGCTGGACATAGGCCTCCCACAAAAGGGGGGTTTGCCATAATGGCCATGCTTGGCAGGCGCGTTGGCAATCGCAGTGTATGGTGTTGAGTTTTACAGAGAACGCTGGTGCGCATTCTCTGACGTGTCCCTAAGTCGCCTCTTACGACACCCACGGGAAGTGATGGGATGGTATTATTCTTTTACGGCACCGGCCGACACCGTACACGTATGTGTAAAATTACCAATACCCTAACCCGTGGGCTTTCTTTTGTTTTCTAGGGCAAAGATATAAGAAAAAGAAAGTTCAATTATTGAAAAAAAATCTAAATATGAAATTAAAAATAGTTTATAAAATAACATGCTTGTGCCAGAAAGGGTTCAGCTCACTATAATGGCTAATACTTCTCATTTTCACCGAAATATTAATAATTATGTTTATCGATCACAATTTTCAAAAGTAAATTATGTAAGTTTTGTGATTCAATTGCTACACTCCGCCTACGCAGTATGCTACGAAATTGCTACGGCGTAGCGGTAATAAATATCGTAGCAAAAGTACCTACTCAATGCCATCTTTAAGATTTTGATACGCCAAGATGCAATAAAGAGTCATATAAAGGTCATTGGAAAGCTCTAATGACTTCTATATGACATCTCATTACATAATTTTATTTATGAAAATGATTATTATATACGAGTAACTATGGAGTTTCTTGCCTATTGCCTATTCAATGCCTTCTGCATGTGAAACTACATTTTGCCTAGGAAATATAATTATTAATTTCTTATGGCCTTCAAACAACCTCTTTTAAATAAAAAAAAAATAGACTGATCCTATCCTAACTTATAAAATTAAAAATTCGAATGTGAGTTTGTTTGCTTATTAAGCTTTGCATCTAAATCTCCGAACCGACTTTTACACGAGCAAAGCCGTGTGGATAAGCTAGTAACTCAATAAAACCCCTCAAAGTAAACAAAAAAGCACTTAGTTAAAACCAGACCCACAAGTGTTCCAATATCAAAGTCCCACAAAGCACGACGCAGGCAGGATAACGTTCATTTGTCACACGTCAAACGCTTAATATCCTGAGTGAGCTGGAACGCGCTCATTGCTCCCGAGCTGTAATTGGCGCGGAACGGATATTGCACGCTCGTAAAAAGTGACATAAAGAGCTTAGGAGTGCAGTCGGTCTTAGTACTGTGCAGGCTGATACGGCTTTGATACTCGTATATTAACTTGAACGTAGATATTGGTAAAATGGGTGATGTCAGAATATCTACACTAATATTATAAAGAGGAAAGAATTGTTTGTTTGTTTGTTTGAATTGAATAGGCTCCGAAACTTCTAGACCGATTTGAAAAATTATTTCAGCATTGGATAGCTACATTATTAGGGAGTAACATAGGCTATATATTATCCCCGTATTCCCACGGGAATGGGAACTACGCGGGTGAAACCGCGTGACGTCCACTAGTAAAACAATACTTTTGAATGTGGTGTACATTCAAAAGTATTGTTTAACATTATTATATAATTTTATTATTACATAACAAATTCAATGGGCGAATGATGTTTTTTGAGTTTTATTTTCGAGTTTTGAGAATCTCGGGATCTTAGGGTACCCGAACCTTTGGTAGGCGTACGAGTTGCTAAAGCCAGCAAGGGCCAAAATAACTCTTTCATACAAATTCCTCAACCCTGGAAAGCACTGGCCCAAGCACATCTCTTTGAGGCGTACGTGAAACACAACGCGCCTACGACCCGAGCCTGGTCCTTTTCGAAAGGCGAGCTATCCAACCCTTGTCCTCCGCATTCACTTTGTGGCTCCGACGCCCATGGCGTCTTCTGCCGGCTGTCCACTTTCATTCTGTACCAGTCCACCATAGTACCATAGAAAAATACGAGCAATATACAGTGTATCACCGATTCTTTTAGAGCCTGCTGATAATTTGACTTCAAGTATTAAAGAAACATTTTTCAGTTTACATTGAACTCTTGACCAACCTGTCGCCCCAAAGACGGTATAGTGTGCTGCCCTGCCTGCTGACATCCTCACTTATTCATACGTACATAACTAACACGTCATCTTATATGACAAAAAAGAAAATAAATTCTTTCTTTATTTCTTTCTATCTATCTTCCTTTCTTCCTTTCTTCCTTTCTTCCTTTCTTCCTTTCTTTCTTTCTTTATTTCTTTTTTTCTTTCTCTCTTTCTTCCTTTCTTTCTTAGGCTGAGCGTTCATTTCCGCTGACTGAGGGGGAATGGGAATCGGGTTTGTGGTTTCAAGCAATTTCGTCGATGGCGCATAATTTAAACAACTTTATAGTTCAACAAACACAGGCTAAAATCATTATAATCACACGACCAATACTGCAGACCACCACACACCATCAATTTTCCCTCATTTACGTATGGAATTGATGATAATTTAGCGGCCCATGACCTGCACACAGCTAGATGTGCCACGGAATCAGTGCACATGGCTTGACATCAAACGGTCACGTCCATTGTGTTACTGTTTGTGTCGTGTCGTGATAGAGACTGGGCTCTTGTATTTTTAGCCTATTGCTACGGCTTTGGGGTTATTGTGTTTACAGACAGATTTTCGATTTTTAGGGCTCCGATATGGAAAAACGGAACCCATATAGTCACATCCGATTTTCTCGGAATCTACTGGACCGATTCACTTTATATTTGGTAAACATATAAAGATTATACTTATGTTTACCAAATAATCTCCTCCACATAACCCAAACACGAACGAAACACACAAACACACACGAACACACGAACGAATTGTGACCCAAATACGAACGTGTAACGAATATAAATAAATTTTGAAAATGGTATCACTTTTTTGAAGGAAAACTAGAAAACTAAAATTGTTTTTTCCAAATGTATCATGTGACGTATCAAATGAAAGCGCGTATTGTGAAGGCTTTGAATTTTTTTGAATAATTTTGAAATATTTTTTTTGAAGTTATCGAAGAAATTAGATGGAAAATGACCAACCCCCAACTCCTTATCCTCCCTCCTTTGAGAAAAATATACATGATTCTTTGCATTACCGGAAAACCCATAATCTTTAGTTTGGTGTTGTTGAAAGTAACATTTTACAAAAATGAGACTCGTTCGGAAAACTTTGCCGGCGACTCGGACTCTTGCTTTAGCCGGTTTTATTACAACCGAAACTTGTGAGCTATAGTTTAAAACCCGTCAAGTGCAGTCAAAACACTGTCTTTTAATATTTTAACTCCTGGAAATGTTAGTACCCAGCTATAGAATGGCTTTTAATTTCGAACTGGACCAAAGTGGAAATCGATTATCATTGTGCGGGTATAATACGGAAGAATAAGGTAGAGTAAGAACGTGGAAGATCAGAAAAACCGGTGTTTGGAATTCATATGGATACTAAAGAAAGGATGTGGCTACTGAGCTGACCACTAATACAGAAGTATGGAAGAAGAAAACACGAAATTGAGGTACCACAAAAATATTGAGATAAGGCGATTAACACACGGTACCGCGAACCGCCGCGGTAGGCGGTGAAGCGGATCTCATGTCGCATTGGCCTCTAATAAATCCGTTGATGCCTAACAAACGTAAACCGCCTTACCGCGCGGGGCACCGCTATGAAATCCGTGCCGTGTGATAATCGCCCAATGGCAAGAGAATGGTGACCAAAGTCCATCGCCATATGCACACGTAATACAAGAGATTGCGGTGAATATTTGACCAGCAGCACACAATAGTTCGTTGCAGATATTTTTCGAACAATTACCGGTATGTTAGTTTGCTAACGGCCTGAATTGAATAAAATATGTATGTACGTACATATATAGGTACTTATATAGGCTGTACAAATAGACCCGTTTGTATGCCAGATCATTGATAAATCTAAACATTGAGTACATTGTTCTATCTTCGTTAACCCTAAATCAGTCCTAATAAAATAAAGCTGAAGAGTTTGTTTGTTTGGTTGAACGCGCTAATCTCAGCAACTACTGGTTCGAATTGAAAAATTATTTTAGTTTTCGATAGTCCATTATATAACATCACGCTACGACTAATAGGAGCGGAGTATTCATGAAAAATGTGACGCAGACGAAGATCCAGTTAAATCGGATCATTCCGAGCTCATTGTTCTATCTTTGTCAACTCCAATCAATTAAAAGATATTGAAACTTAAGTAAATTTTATAAACTTGTGTTTTATAACTGTCCCGGCGAACTTCGTATCGCCTCAGAATTAATTTCAGCCGTGTTTTGTTTTCGTTATGGATCAAAATGGCGTTGTATTCGAATTCATGGATGAGAAAATGATTCTTGGACATATTTGTTTTTTCTTATTCTGCGAATAGCATTCAATACGAAGTCGCGCACAAAAGCTAGTTGTTTTTTTTGGGACAAACCCGCCACACATTCCCAACCACTGCAACTCCTGAAAGCCAGAATCAACAGTGGCGACCACCAGAAAAACGCCGAACCAATGAAGCCCGACGAGTCCCGGAGAAACGATGTAACTGTCTTGGATCCTGCAACGAATTTAATCAGAAAAGTACAGCGGAGGAGTAGGAAAAAAAAATCTTTTATAAAAATATTCCACTTCCCTCCTTATCAAGCAGGAGACAGAATAAAGCTAGGCCAATAGGCACCAAGGGACATATACAACTGAGCTAAGCCCAGTTGTCAAGCAGCACGGATTATATATTAACACTAAAACTAATGGGTCCTAAATTGTGAGCTACTTTTGTTTCCTGTAATAGGTATGGCAAAATCGCTTGAACGCACGGAAATTTGTTCTGGTTTCTACAAGGTCCGTGTAGTAAACTACTCCAGATGTAACCTGAATACTATCTAACATAATATTGCGTTCAGTTTGCCAAAGAATACACTCCCATAAGATGTGGTGTGCGGATTGTTCGTATTCATGGTCAGCTGTAGAACTAGCAGCTAGTTGGATTATAAAATTCAACCAATTCCCCTTGACTTCACCGCCCAAAAACCAAACAAGATCACCGCCTTCTCTATTGATCCCCGATTCTATTCCCGTCATGTTCTCAACAGAGTCCCTAGTCTAATATTAGCGCAGTATTCTAACGCGGTCAATGCCTCAACAAACAGACGCTCGGCAGACGCTCGGTATCAATGAGGGCTACCGTTTTTGTACTCACCAGTTGGCGCCACTGTCGAGTATGGTCCTTAACATGGCATTAAAGTTGTTATTACGCGCATGTGAACAAAGTTAGAAGAAAAATATGTATGATGACGTAAACTTGCGATTTAATACAACATAAATAGTGTCGCAGTGTTACGTGGACTCATCACAATGGAAAAAAGAAGGAGATAATTTACATTTATTTCCAACAAAATAAAAAGAAAGTTCAATGCTTTGGTCGGTAGAAACGTAACTTAATCTACTACAGTCAGACTGTTTTAGTAAATTATTCACAAAAATAGAAACAAATAAGTGAATAAACTCGATTCAAAAGCCAACCAACAGTGAAATTTGACGTAACGACGACCTCAATACTCAATACTTTATTGCGTTCCATAATGTAGGAACATTATAACAGTTGGTATGTTTAAAAAATTTGAAACAATTATGGACCCTGTCGGGCACAGCACAAGTAAGTTTTATAGAGGAGAGGATAAAGAGCGCTTATTTAAAACAAATTAGTATGTATGTACAAGCATGTATAGTAGTAGAAAATAGGGGAAGAATATGATATAGTTACGACGAGTTTAAGTAGGTATTAATTATATGTTCATTTATATTATTAATAACACACACACACACACAGTACAGTATTCATTTAATAATTAAATTTATTTATTTATATGCTTTTTTTACGTATTTATATAGTTATTGATAGTACCTTAATTATTTATATGTTTTCTAGATATATATATGTAGCTTTATTTTATTTAACATTATTGCACGGTTATTTTGCGGCTTACTTTGTTATTTTTTATTTTAGTTGATCCTTTAAATATTCGTCAATCCTCACGCTATACTAGCGCCTCTAGTGGTGAATTCGAACGCGATAGCCCTCATTGAGAGGCACTCCGCAAACAATATTAACAATTGATCGGGTAACATTGATTGAGATGGTCGCTGAGGGCTACAGAAACGGTTATCAGTAGCTACAGTTATAGATAGCTATGTAGGTTATTAGCTATTTATGATATGACTAGCTTTTGCCTGAGATTTTGAACGCGCATATCCCGTATTTGCCCGTTCCCGTAGGAATTTCGGGAAATCGTCTCTTAGTGCTCCCTAACACTCCCCAAGGAACCTACATGCCAAATTTCAGCTTTCTACGGCCAGAAGTTTCGGCTGTGCGTTGTCTGTCCGTCACTCAATCAGTCAGTAACGGAAGAATTTTATACATTAGGACTAGCGACCCGTTCCAGCTTCAAACAGATGCAAATTATATTCACAAACCTTTATCATGTATTGCTCTTTCTATTCGTGAAAACTGTACCAAAAACCGCTCAAGTGCGAGTAGGACTCTCACGCAGGTCACAATAAATAAATATGAAATACTAGTGGACGTCACGCGGGTTCACCCGCGTAGCCCGTCCCTGTGAGAGTACGGAGATAATATATAGCCTATGTTACTCCCTGATAATGTAGCTATCCAATGCTAAAAGAATTTTTCAAATCGGTCTAGTAGTTTCGGAGCCTATTCAATTCAAACAAACAAACAAATCTTTCTTCTTTATAATATTATTAGTATAAGTATAGATTACTAACACTAGTTTATAAGTTTATTTTGTTACTAACAAATTATGGAAGAGATTCTGAAATATATGTTAAACCAAAAAAACATGTTTCTTGTATGAGCTCCTTTTCAATTTGAATTTAATTTTTATTATTTGTTGTTATAGCGGCAATGAGGAGCTCGTGGCAAGATAATAACAGCCGCACGGGTCGATATTCAAGCTTAAGCAAAGCTTGCCAAGGTTGAACTGTGGATGGGTGACCATCTTAACATACCGAGTTTCCTCCGTGCCTCGGAAAGCACGTTAAGCCGTTGGTCCCGGCTGGCATTTGTAGATCTTTGGCAGTTTTTACAGATAGTCAGAAGCCAGTAAATCCGACTCCAGTCTTGCCAAGTAGCACCGTGTTACCCAGTTAATGGGTTGTGGAGGTCTGATAGGCAGCCGCTCCACGTAAAATACTGGTATTCAGCTGAATCCGGTTTGACTGGAAGCCGACCCCAATATAATTGGGAAAAGGCTAGGCAGATGATGTTATTATAGCAGCAATAGAAATACTCACTCTGTGAAAATTTCAACTGTCTACCTATTACGGTTCTTAAGATACAGCCCGCTGACAGACAGACGGACGGACAGCGGAGGCTTAGTAATAAGGCTCCCTTGATTACTCTTTAGGTACGGAGCCCTAAAAATATAATTATATTGATATCAAGTCAAAGAGATTTTTTTTAAGTAGACTTTAAATTTTTACGTCTCCTGGATACAAACATCGTAGCTTACAATGAATTTCTTAAGATTGTAAACGCTTTTTTTTTTCTTGTGAACCATCGTATGACTATAAAAGGTGTTTTTTTGGGCGCTGTAATTTGGGCGGTAGAATTCCTAAACAAAATTAAACGGCGTTAAGGCCACCCACTCGTTCTTTAGCGACACGTCGTCGTCGTCGTTTTGCACTGCTGCAAAAGGACTCCCCGGCCGCTGTTTTTGATAATATTGTATGTTGGGGTATCTTTGCTTGCAAGATTAAGCGGCAACTTAAAAACGGAATGTGCAGTCTGACCACCGCTAAGCAAAGTTGCAGCAATGCCCGAGGAAGCCACAGCCAGAACTACATTGCAACTCTTGCGGAGTTGGACCAGCAGAAGATTCAGCACAAACTTACCCGTACCTCCTGGTACGTCAAGAAGGAACAATCCCCCTTTCCACTATTTACTCGGCGCAGAATCGTTTCGTAGACTTGACGCCGCTCGAGAAGTAATCGTGGTGCCATTTCATTGACATGCACTTCTAAAACCGCGGTATCAACTCCATTACAACATCGCTTGACAATTTCTCTCTTCGCTGCCATTTTCCAGATATGCGCCATCCATCCAAATCCAGCCATTTTATCCTCAATCAATACCAAAGCATTGTTAATGATTTGGCCTTATGCACAATATCTTCTGATAAAGCGTCCTTGTATTTATCCTAAGGCTGGAGGGGGGCGTCGTTATGCGTCGTTATGCGTTTTGCTTTGCCTTGCCTTGTCTTGCCTTGCCTTGCCTTGCCTTACCTTGCTTTGCCTTGCCTTGCCTTGTTTTGCCTTGCCTTGCCTTGCCTTGCCTTGCCTTGCCTTGCCTTGCCTTGCCTTGCCTTGCCTTGCCTTGCTTTGCTTTGCTTTGCTTTGCTTTGTTTTGTTTTGTAAAAAAGATTTTTTATAAGTACACCGTGCATTTTTCTAGGATATAAAAGTAGCCTATGTCATTCTCAGACCCCAAAACTACCACTATGCAAAAACCACGCCAATACCTTGCCCCTTAAAAACAAATTATCCAACGGGAACCGTGCATTCTTCCGGGATAAAAAGTAGCTCACGTCGTTCCCTCTTCAAAATTACCACTATGCAAAGAATCAATTCAAACCCTTGCTCTGTAAAAAGTAAAACAGATTTATCCCACGGGAAACGTACTTTTTTCCGGGATGTAAAAATAAGCCTACGCCATTTTTTGACCCCTAAACAACTACTATACAAAAAATCATGTTAATCCCTTGCTCTCTGAAAAATAATAATAAATCTACCCCACGGGAACCGTAAACATTTTCGGGATAAAAAGTAGCCTATGTCCTTTCTCAGGCTCTAGACTATCTGGGTACCAAATTTCATTTAAATTTGGTACCCAGTACCAATTTGGTAACTCTGTCTGTCGGTCTGTCTGTCTGTCTGTCGCGCTTTCACGCCGAAACTACTGAACCGATTTAAATGAAATTTGATACACAGATAATCTAGAGCCTGAGAAAGGACATAGGCTACTTTTTATCCCGGGAATATGTTCCCTAGGGACCACGCGGGCGAAGCCGCTGGCAGAAACTAGTCTATAAATAAATAATAAAAAACTCACGTTCATTAAAATTATGAAACTAACACTTTCATTGTAAAATAAATTAGAGAAAATAATAATAATAAAAAAATAACATTGAAAATTAAAAATTCAATTATGTTACATTAAGTAATATAAAAAAATGTGTATCGTCTAACGAATACAGACATTTGTCTAATAGGAATGTTTTAATAACAATCGAACACGCTCATTCTTCGCTGAAACAATCTTCATTTTAATCAAAACGTTTCTAAGTCCGAATGCGTTAATCTTAAAGCAAATTGTAACCGCTTTTGAAACTCCGGGGGCAAACGCCTCAATAAGAGAGAATTCACTTTCAAAGTACCCTCTTTCAAAGAATTTGCATCGTGGAAAGTATTATGAACTTTTTTTGGAAATAATATTTTAAGAATTCAATCTAAGGCGACGAAAATCCAGCTTAAAAATGAGAGATGCTAACTTAATTTAATTTTGAATATTAGAGTTTCAGAAAGTTCAAGGTATTCACAAGATAGGTCCCTAAGTCCCTAAGGACTTAGTTGGAAGCTTATTAAGGAGGATAGGAATTAGGAAAGACGCAATCGTGGAAGTTGCTAACTGGTCGCACTTTTAAAGCTAAAAAAGCTTTTATTTTGGACATTGGACACAATATTTGGACAAGGTTAAGGCATAATCATATTATACCAGTACTCAATGACATTATTATTATGTTTCTTTCAAATCGCTATGTTACATTTCGAAGTAAAAAAAATATTTCAGTTAGATCATTAAAAGGCACGTCAAAGGAAGTTTTCCATTCGTAAAGGTAGATTTTTATGGAGAAAAAGAACAGACAGGAATTTCCATAGCTAACTGTAATAAATAGATAAATGTAAGGGCTACATCCAGTGATATATAAAAAACCCAAGATACACACTCAGCATCTCAAAAACGTCCGCAAAAAACAAGTATAATTGTGCGCAAGTTTCAATCAGTCTCGCATCGCTCGCCATACTGCACTGCTTTTTAAAAACAACTTTAAGCGATCCGTGTAAGGTTGAATTTGCAAAAAAAATTGCGCATCACTCGCCATACTGCACTGCTTTGTAAAAAAAACTTTATGCGATCCGTGTATAAATTAAAGACATATTTATTGAGGAATAAATTAATGACATATTTATTGAGGAAGGCCTGTTATAGTATCCACGAATTTATAGATGACATGCGATAATATAATTAGTTGATTTTTAATTTATTATAATGAATGTGGATTATTATTCTTATTATTTTTTTTCTCTTTGGTTAATTTTTATTACGACAATTCTTTTTTAATTTTAATTTTAAGTTGGTATAATTTTGACATTCCATTTTTATTGTAATTTATTTTTTTCATTTTGGTTTATTTTTATTGTGACATTTCTTTTTTCATTTTTTATTTAAGTAGGTATAATCTTGACATTCCATTTTTATTTATATTATTTGGTATTAATTCATTAATTAACTGTATTTTAGTGTTTGTATTGTTTGTATTATTTGCTAGCGATGTTTTTATTTTATTTCCTACACAATGTATGTTGTTTTGAAATAAATGACTTATGACTTATGTGTAAGGTTGAATTTGCAAAAAAATTGTTTGTAGTATAACTACATACAACTCACACATGACACTGGATACATGTCAGTTTTTGACGACAGAGATGCATTTTTTCGAAACTGTGCATCTTGGGTTATTTTTTATATATCAATGGCTACATCCCGATTCGTCAACATGTCAAAAGATTTAAAAACAAATGAACACAAGTGGCGTTTCGACGAGATTTTGATTATCATCCATAGATTCCCATTTCGTCACCCTTTATAGGCACTTGTCTCACCGCCGGCGAGGAAGCGAGTAGCTATCGACTATTTGCTCGCTGAGGAAAGGGACCAAAGATATAGATCTTGTGTGAGTAAAAGAGACACATACATTAATAATCGATAGCTGGCTGTTCATACTGCTGGCGAAAACTCTCTTACCACTAGTTCGTCGCAGCGACAAGAGCTACTCTCGCTACTGACACTCGCTCAGCGATGCTCGCTTGGTGGTCAGACCTCACCAAACAGCAGTAATTTCTACCATAGTGCGGGCCCGTCGCACAAAAGAACTCGCTGAAAGCCGAGCGTCAAAACTATCGAAACTTTTAACTGTAACTCGCCAACTCGTTTTGAGTTTAAAGCTTTACTTGCTACTCGCTGGTCGCCGGCGGTGAGACAAGTGCCTTAAACTAGTTTTTTGTACAGTACCGTCAGCTACAAAAGTTACCAAACTCCTTTTGACGCTCTTTCATCACCCGACTTCTACTTATGACAAATCAGCAGACAGACTGTCATTTATCTCAATATTTCTCAACTCCTCGGTATAAAAACTTCTTTATCACACAGTATAATATATTTATTTGAAACTTTAATCCCGCAGTACTCACTGCTCCCTTCACACTAATTTCTATTAGTCTTTCACTTTATAACGCGAAAACTGACTTTCATATTCATCTCCAGACAGAATTCCTCAGACACAAATTAAATAATTTGACTAATTTCAACACAAATGCTAAGTTATTAATATTAATGTATGAGTACATAGTTGGCTTGTGGATTTTGTCTTAAATCAGAGTCAAATACATTATAAGCGACGTACAATTTGAATTTCAAAAGTTTTCACTGACTGAGGAGCTCGTGGCTAAATAATAAACAAGAGTGAGTCGAACTCGCATACCGAGGGTTCTGTACCATCATATTTATAAAACGTGAAGTGTTTTTAAATTTTCATCGGTGAGGCCCATATTCGTCAGAGAATTCGTCACTTCGGTGTATATTGCAGTTTTAGATCAGCGCCATCTCTTGACCGCTAGTGGAACTAATGTAAGGTGTGCTATTTAGAGACATCGTTTTATTTGTCCTGTAATCTTTACATAAACTTCTATCACATAGATTTCAGATTTTTCTCTATGCAAACTTCAGAGATAAGGGGGGGGGAGGGGGAGAATAGTCAATTTTTTTTAGATTTTTCGTCAAAAGTCGAAAATTATGCGGCCTGAAAAAAAAAGAAAAAGATGTTTGAGAATGTGCACATAGCGTTCTTTCATATGATACACACACCCCTTTCAACCGCTGTGACAATAAAAATATACGCATTTTCTTATTAGCAAAACAGTTGAGCAAACGACCTCTAGTTCTTGAGATATAAGGGTTCTTTTTTACCATTTTGGTACGGAACTCTTAAAACAATCGCACGGGCCACACTGAATGGTGAAGCAAAGTTTGCCGAAGGTGGGTGTCCAACCGTAACATACCGAATTTACTACGTGCTTCGGCAGATACGTTAAGCCATTGAAGAGAGGAAAACGAGTGTCAAATATGTTCAAATGACAGCCGGTAGGCTATATTTTGTCACAAGACTGGAAATGGTCACCTATCCACCGACCGACCTTGGCAAGCGTTGCTTACCCTTTAGGATCAACCCGTGTGTCTGTTATTATGTAGCTACGAGCTAAAGTTTAAAACTATCAAAGAATAAAACATATTCTCCTAAAAGCAGTTTCAATTCAACCCTCAAACGGTCAATTTATCTTTTAACCAAATCCCTGAGGACTTTAAATTCTATTTAATTTGGGTGATCCGTAAGTATTAAACTAGTGGTGTAATAAAATAACCTGGCCGGGTCCTTGCGGGCCGGGCCGGGCCGCAATCCGGGCCGCAAGTCGCTCTCTGTATAAATTTTCACACCGCATTATCGTGGGTGATAAAAATACCGTACCGGGGGACCAATACCTATCCTTTTCTTCATAGGTTAGGTAAAGAGGTCAGAGACTGAAAATCTAAGATGTGTTAATAACTAGCTGACCTGTACAATTTTGTCTGAGTTACATTTTAAAGCTCCAAAGTCTTGAGCATCGACGACGAGTTGCTAGCGTGTCGGTTTTCTACCGGTTGCATTTTGGGGAATGTGCGACGGAATTGCATAATTTGATTCCGCCAAGCCCGTTCCATCATCGGACCACAAAACGAACCGCGATGCGCCACCGGTACATGGTGAACATCCCACCCACGCGCACAAAACGTTTTGGGAACACATTCATAGTGCGTGCAGCTAAGGAGTGGAATTTCCTGCCGGAGTCTGTGTTTCCTGATAGCTATAACCTGGGAGTATTTAAGTCAAGAGTGAATAGGTTACTTCTAGGCAAGCGTGCTCCATCTTCGACCACATCATCGCTTACCATCAGGTGAGATAGTGGTCAAATGCGAGTCTATAAATAGTTTAAAAAAAAATGAATGCTCCACTCCTATTGGTCGTAGCGTGATGTTATATAGCCTACTAGCTGTTGCCCACGACTTCAGCCGCGTGTATGTTGGAAAGTAAAATTATGTCGCTAGATAAGCTAAGCTTTAAGATAAGATAAACGAACAGTCAATATCTAGCATTGCTTTACCTCTCTTAGTATTTGGAATTTGGAAGATTGTTATGCAAGTTTCTGGCTGTATCACCTCTTATGTTCAAAATTATACACCTCTTATGCCGAACAGCCCTAGTATACTCTATAGCCTTCCTCGATAAATGGGCTATCCAACACTGAAGGATTTTTTCAAATCGGACCAGTAGTTCCTGAGATTAGCGCGTTCAACCAAACAAACTCTTTAGCTTTATAATATTACTTAGCTGACCCGCGCAACTTCGTCTGCGTCACATTTATCATTACTGCTCCGCTCCTATTGGTCTTAGCGTGATGATATATAACCTATAGCCTTCCTCGATTAATGGGCTATTACTGGAAGAATTTTTCAAATTGGACCGATAGTTCCTGTGATTAGCGCGTTCAAGCAAACAAACAACTCTTCAGCTTTATATATTAGTATAGATTAAAAAGTACCAGCTGACTCGGCAAACGTTGTTTTGCAAAATAAAAAATAGCTTACTACCTATTCTCATACTTACCGAATCTACACACAAAATTTTATGAAAATCGGTCGAGTCGTTTCGGAGGAGTTCGGTAACAAACAGTGTGACACGAGATTTTTATATATTAGAAGATAGATATAGATGAAAAGTAAAGATACACATTTTACTTTTATAAAATCAACATATTTTGTCGGTGGCGCAAAGGGTTTCGTACAAATATTTTTTTTAACATGTAGCATATTTCAATGGACTTTAAACTTTGTGATGTAAGACATAGAGTTTATTGTTTCTAAAGATGAATTCTACTAGAATTTCTAAGGAAAAAAAAGGCCACATATAAAAATTATAAAAATATATACCCAAAAAAACGTAAAGAACATTTTAAAAAGTAATTACCTCATTTGAAACATTCTTGAAATAATGAAACTTATTCCAATGCATTATTTATTGAACTAATTGATATCGAAGTAAAACTTAAGTGACGTTGACGGATGACCAGTATATTTTAACAATAATGGATGATGTGGTCCTTTGGTCCTATTTTGAACATTTTTTAAGGTGAAAGAATTATTTTACATAACGAAAAAAATAATAACGAATAAAATAACAATAAAATAAAAAACCAGTCAAGAGCGAATTGGGTTCCGTATCATCATATAAAACGAGAAATATTTTTTAAATTTTCATCGGCGAGCCCTATATTCGTCAGAGAATTTAAACACTGCGGTGTACATTGTAGTTTTAGATCAGCGCCATCTCTTGACCGACAGTGGAACTAGTGTAATTTTTGCTGATGATTTCTGAAAAAGTGTGCTATTAAGAGACATCAATTTAATGTTCCTGTAATTTTTACATAAACTTCTATCATATCGAATATTTTCAGATTTTTCTTTCAGCAAACTTAAAAGATAAGGGGGGGGGGATGTTAAAAATAAAAAAAAAATCGATATAAGTCGTAACCTAATAAGTCGTAAACGGCTTTAGGTTGCATGGTTTTCGGCCTAAAAAAAAGAAAGATTGTTTAAAAATGAATGTGTAAACAGCGCATTTCATATGATACCCTTTTTTTATGGATGGGAAATCATCAAATGACTCCTCCCGCTCGCACTCCTTCGAACAAATTTCGCTACCCTGGCAGGCACTGACCCTAGCGGGCCCCGTCTACTTTGCTGATATCTCTTTGAGGCGTGGAATACAGAGCGCCGTCGACCCGGGCCTGGTCCTGATCGGATGGCGAGCCACCTAACGCTCGCCATCCGCAGACCCGCGCCTACGGAGGTCAGCCGCGGGGGCGGCCAACCGCGCGGCCAACCGCCCCTCCAGTTTAATATGCAACCGCTTGTCATTTAATGTGCGTACAATCACTAGCGGTGGCGTATTAAACTGGAAAAACGGCCAGCCGCGCGTTTAGCCACCCCTGCGGCTAACCGCTAGTGCGTTGTAGCGCTTAAAGCTGAATCTGGTTTAACCGGAATCCGACTTCCCAATATAGTTAAGAAAAGGCCAGGCAGATTATGAATAAATACTAGTATTTCAAATTAAATAGATCTCACGCTGTCTCTGTTCTCCACCTAACCTACTTTCATAGTAAATTCAATAAAAATATTTACGGTACAGAACCGTTTTATAGGTGCAATAAAATCATTCTGTACCGCACTAAATTGGAGGAGAATTACCCTTTTTCGCGTTATACCGAGGGTATAATAGGGACCAACTATAGTAGTTCCGTTTTATCATGGCAATATCGGTCATTGCTCTGTTTCTTAATATCTCTTTGTAAGAACCCGAAAAATAAACTTTGCATCGTTATTTATTACTTACACAAGTTAATATGTATAATGAATAAAGATAGAAAAACATTTTATATGTAAATTTTCACGTAGTCATATTTCACACTGCGTATTTCTCAAAAAAATCGTTCATTAAACATAGTCTTCTTCATCTTATCGTGTGTGCAGTAAGGTCTAACGACCACACACCCTAGTGTCAGAGTTTCTAAACCGCCTCAAGGGCCTCTGACATGGTTTATTTGACGACCGGGATAACCGGCTTATACGTGTCTTCCGAAGCACGAAATCATCTTTTTATCAGACAATCAGGTGATTCAAGCCTGCAATGTTCTAGCCAAACTGGAAACAACTTTACAAAGTATGCTTCCCGTGGGAATCGAACCCACAACCACCAGGTCACAAGGCAAACGCCTAAACCACTCGACGCAGTAAAATGTCTAAAACAATGGATACAGGTTAATAGCTCAAAAATAAATCTTGTAAAGCTTTCTTTATGTCACGTAAAACATAAAATTTAATATCATTTACGCAAAAATCCGTTGCATCTTTTTAATAAAGCTTCAATTTGATACAAAGTTTCACTCGCGGCGTTCATATAAGCCCCAGTGTCCTCTAGTTGTACTGTGTCCTACCCCCGGGCGACAGACTCGTGAAGATCGAGTCTCTAACTGAGGACAAAGACTTATTGCACTTTTAACTTACCCATAAAATATGTAAGACACAAGTTTGCAATATATTGCAGAATTTGCGTTTGACAAAAAATAGGTTAAAAGTTTTATAATGAGCTTGAAAATTATACTTAGGTTTGATTTTGAAAGTTAGGTTTAAGATATTATTTTTATTATAACTTATTTTTGTTATTAGCTCGACTCATTTGTGATTATGACATATTTAATACTTTTTCAAGTAGATTTTTTTGTTTATCAAAGTTTTAATAGTTCGTACATATTATTATATATTTTATTTTATTTATTTGCGTAGACTTACTTAACGCAACAAGGCATTCTCTGGGCATAGGATTTCTCTTTTCATCGTTGAGTTAAAAAGACTACACTTGGGTAGGTGTACAAAAAATAAATAACATTTAAAGTATAAAATATATTTTTTTAAATTTATGTCCTATTTTTATTAGTCCAGGTAATCTTTAGTAACCTGCACTAATAAAATTTAAAAACTAAATTTTATATTTACTAACTAACCAAATGTAAAACTAATTTTCTATTTAAAATCATATTATGTAATTTAGATTTTATAAAAACATCGGTTCAAACGTACCCATTCCATTACGACGCCTACCTTCATCGTAATTATTATTTTTAACGCGCCGACGACGCACGTTTTACGAACGTGCGTTCACGGCGCTGCAGATGACCAACAAAAAGCAGTACTGTTTGCATCTGCAGCGCTATAGCGCGCGTCATCTGCGCGTCGTCGGCGCGTAAAAAAAAACACCGAGTGCAAAGGGCCTAAGACACTATATAAAAGACCAAAATCGATTTGCCAGTCCTCGGAATAAAACCAAAATTTCAGCCACTCTTACAAGTTACGATCTCTGAAAAACCGGACGATGAAAATCTTAATAGGTACCAACAAATTATCCAGCGCTGTCTCGACCAGAAACTTACTAACAATTAATTACCTACTATAAAACCTTCTAATTAATTGCTTTCCCTAATTTAATTTGTTTTCCCTCGTAAAAAGAGGATTATCTAAACTTAAGTTAAATATTTAGGTTCCTAATTAGATTTCGTGTTAGTTTGTGTATAAATAATAACGTAAATTGTTTAGTTCGTAATTAATGGAATGGTTTGCAAATGAGCAGTTATATAGCTCTTTACTAAATATTATACAACCTTTGTGTAATAAGTATCCTATCACTTCCCGTGGGCGTCGTCAGAAGCGACTAAGGGACTCACCGGAGAATGGGCAGCAGCATTCTCTGTACATTGCAACAGCTACACTGCGATCAAAGACTGCAATAGTATACTAGCATCGCCAACCCGCCTGCCAAGCGTATAAGCATAATAAGCATAATATTATGGGGGGGGGTTACCACCATAATCTACATGTATCCATATCGGGTTTGCCCCCACATTATAAGCACAATGACGCAGCGTTGGAAGGCCTCCCACTTGGTGGACCGATGACCTGGTGCGGGTCGCCGGTGGCCGATGGATGCGAGACGCACAGGACCGGTTGTTGTGGCGATACTTGGGGGAGCCCTATGTCCAGCAGTGGACGTCTTTCGGCTGATATGATGATGTGTAATATTATATCCTATTTGTATCCGTCTCTGTTTGTCGTGGGAATGGTGGGCATCAATACGCTAGAACTGCGACGTAAATGTGCGCTGGTGATGCACTGCTACTTATTACTTAACAATAAGATCGATGACGCGACTACGCTAGCTCGCTGTGTACCGTTCGCTCCGGACCGACAGCGGGTGCCGCGCGCCGGTGCCTCGCGGTGCCTGTTCGGGGCTCCACCGTCACGTACCCTTACAGCTCGATACGCACCAACGGCCCAAGCGATTAGCGATTAGTTTGATGAACGCCCTGATTGCTCAGGAACCGGAGGTTGATGTATTTACTTGGACTCAAGGTTCGATGATTAAAGCATGTATTCATTTTTTTAGTTTATAAGATACAGAGTATGTTTTTGGCTTACTACACGCTTTGGTGAAGACTGTTAGTATCATAAATAATTGTTACGAAAATAAAATAAATAAATAGTTTTCCTAGTTTGTATCCCCTCCCCCCTTCTCCCTTCTCTTTCCATACCTCTCTAGCCTGAGTGATCTCTGGCCAAGTTTGGCTCGCAAACGTCATCAGATTGCCACACCACCTTCGTCGCGGTCGAACTTGAAGGCGACGTCCTCCCTCTGGCATACAGTGAGTGACGATCTTCGCCCTTCTCTCCGAGTGCATTCGTGTAACGTGGCCAGTACACTCCCACTTCAGCATAACTTTATTTTCTCCAACTCGCTGTCACTCTGTTTTACTTGAGTTATGGAGCGCAGGGTGGTATTTCTAACGCAATCTGTTCCTTTATCACCTACTAGTGGACGTCACGCGGTTTCACCCGCGTAGTTCCCGTTCCCGTGGGTTACGGGGATAATATATAGCCTATGTTACTCCCTGATAATGTAGCTATCCAATGCTAAAAGAATTTTTCAAATCGATCCAGTAGTTTCGGAGCCTATTCAATTCAAACAAACAAACAAACAAACAAACAAATCTTTCCTCTTTATAATATTAGTGTAGACTATTGTTGGTAAATCTTGCAAATAACTACTAGCTTTAATAGTGATTTCACTCGTATCGGAGTAGTTTACTAAACCACTACATTAACTCTGATGAAAGTATCTATACTTACAATAATTTCGCTGATTTTATTAAGAACATTTCTCGAAACTTAAATAAAAGATAAGGCGGAGTATAAAACAAGTGTTAAAAATCTAAAAAACTACGATATTGTGTGTGAGTTTTAAAAGTAATGTCACTTTTAATTTGCGCCATCTCGTACAAACGATCTTTTACGTTTACTTCCTTACACTTATCGACTTTGAAAGTATATCATCTTCCTTTCTTTAATAGCATTGATTGCCTCGCTATTGACCACAATATATGATGGAATGCGATGATGTCGACGGTTGACGATGAAGCACGCTTGCCTAGGAGTAACCTATTCACTCTTGAATTAAAGACCCCCAAGTTGTAGTTGTAGCGGCATCAATGCCGCCACATGTAAAAAACCAACGAAATAAATCTACATCGTAACAAAACGAACCGCGATGCCATCTATCCAACTAGCAGCGAACTACTACGTCGAAATCCTGCATCGCGCAAGCAGAGTTTACCGTGCGATTTGAACATATACATCAGCCCGAATATCAACTATCGGGCAGTCAGAACAACAACAACTGTCTGGTAGGAGGATCCTCCCTTTTCAATGGGGATATGCGGGACTTTACTCTCTGTTTCACATACCCTCCAAACTGGTGACCCCGACGTGATCAGGAAACACAGAATACCGGTAGGGAATTCCATTCCTTACCTGTACGCACAATAAAAGTATTCCCACTACAGAGATTCGAATGACCCATTTGACATCCACGCCCAATAACTGGGTAACAGGAGCCACCCTGGCAAGTTTGGTTGCTAGACTTTTTCTTTTACAACATACATCACCGTCAAGGTTATTGCCCAAGTACTAGAGCAATAATAGCTATTCAGAGCTAACCCTAAACTGCCGCTGTAAACCAGACGCGTTCCGCTGACACATCTAGCACACCACACCCGCCTCTCCCATCTGTACTGTTATTGTAGAGGTGAAGAATTGTTCGTTGGTTTGTTTGTCAAAGAAAAACATAAAGGTTTGTGTGCTTCCTAATATGAATGTGAGTCTTTAAATATAGTGTGACTTGGTTATATCATCGCTTTCAGGTGTCGTTTGTGGTGAGCCGCGATTGGTTTTTATTATTTTTAATTAAATAATAAAAAACTGGCCACGTCCGAGTCGGACTCACGTGCAAAGGGTTCCGAACGAATTTAATTTTTTTAACATGTTATTTTAACATTACAGACTTAAAGAAAGAAAAATGTTTATTTGAGACTCGCACAAAACAGACAGATCTAAAATTAATTAAAAACTAAAAGTAGTGTGACTTCTAATAGGTTTTCCTGTAATCTTTAGGTAAAGATCTATAATCTCCATTTTTTTTTCAAAATTTTAGGTTCAGTAGTTTCGGAGATAGGGGATGGTCGTTTTTCGTTTAATTTCTTGAATAACTTCAAAACCATTTATTTAAAAATTATGAAAAATAAATATAATTAAAACCCTCACAGTAAGTCCTTTCATTTGATATGTCACACAATATTGTCCAAAAAACTTTTTTTTAATTTTGAAAGATTGGCCCCCAAAAGTGACCCCCATACTAAAAATTTAATGATTTACGCAACGCGTCCGTGTTTGGGTCACAGAATTCCATATGTGTACCAAATTTCAACAGTATCGGTCCAGTGGATCCGGAGACAACTGGCTGTGACAGACGGACAGACAGACAGACACCCGAGTGATCCTATAAGGGTTCCGTTTTTTCCGGAACCCTAAAAAAAATCGAGAGTCATCAATTCCGAAAATACTTTCACAACAAATAAATTATTAGTAAATAATACAATGTGTTACAGAATAAACGCAATATCTCTTATTATATATTTAAGTTTTATTATTTGTTGTTATAGCGGCAATAGAAATACATTCTCTGTGAAAATTTCAACTGTCTACCTATTACGTTTCTTGAGATACAGCCCGCTGATAGACAGACGGACAGCGGATGCTTAGTAATAGTGTTCCGTTGGTTACCCTTGGGGTACGGAACCCTAAAAAGCTAAACTATCGCTGAGTGCTAAAGATATTTTTCTTTTATGTCAGAAAATCCCGTTTTCTGTAAGAATAACTACGAGAGCAGAACCGTAAGAAAAACCTAGTCTTCTGTATTTCTTTACGTCTCGCATTCCCCAGCGAATTCCCTTCGCTTAGATATTTGCTTAACACTTAATATTTTCTCAGAATGGCCTAGATTTCTTGAATTCTTTTTACGAACGGACGATTTAAAATTCTGGCTTAGGTTGTCGTTTTAGGTTAGTTGAGCCAAATCTAGATTGTTTAAATGTAAATTCAGTTGTTTCAGGATTGTTGAATTGACTGAGTGCTCTGTGTAATCTGTTTATTTATTTTTTCATAGAGGGTTTTGGTTAAGGCACTTGTCTCACCGCGCGCCGGCGATCAGCGAGTAAAGCTTGAAACTCGAAACGAGTTGGCGAGCAGCGAGTATCGAGTGAAAAGTTTTGATAGTTTCAGCTTTAAGCGAGTGCTTTTGTGCGGCGGGCGATTACTCGCAATACTCGCTCCGGCCCGCACTGCAGGTAGAAATTACCGCCGGTTGGCGAGTGACTGACTGCCAAGCGACCATAGCCGAGCGAGTGTCTTTGATAGCTCTTGCCACTGCGATCAACTAGTGGTAAGAGCCGCTCGCCGGCAGTGTGAACCAGCTATTGACTATGAATGTATGTGTCTCTTTTGCACACACGAGATCTGTATGTTTTGTCTCTTTCCTATGCGAGCAAACAGTAGATTGCTTATCGCTTCCTCACCGGCGCGGCGGTGAGACAAGGGCCTTACAAAGGCTTTTGGAAGCGAGCGGGAAGCGTCGACGTCTAGACGAAGTGCTTTTCTATTAGCGGATGCGATTTAAAAATGTCAAAATAGGGATTGATCATGGGTGTGTTCCGAAATATAAAACAGTATACTGGCCAGTGCTCATGACGTCATGAATCGATTGTTGATTCGTTACGAAATATACTGGCGAGTGCGTTGACGTCATAAATTAAAAAATCCTGAAAATCTGACGCACAGACGCCCGTTTGACGTTTGATATACAACTAATACGTCACATTTGACATTTGTCTCACCAGAACACTATGGTGGCACACCAGTACAATATGGCGTCGGATTCATGGCGTCATGAGCAATTTCGGAACCCACCCCATGTGACATTCCAACAGCGTTTTTCAATCCCACATATTTTTTGATGTTTCTACAACCGCCTTCGGCTCGCTACTGCTGACAGAATGTTACTTGTGTCAAGCCCCGGATCTAGAGGGGGGGGGGCAAACCTGGGCACGTGCCCCGAGTGGCAGGAACCCCTTGTTCCTGCCGCTCGGGGCACGTGCCCAGGTGCAAAATTCAAATATTTAAAAAAAAAAACTTATTTGAAGTGTCTGTGCTGAAATGTATGGGCTCGCTTCGCTCGCTTTTGAATTTCACTCTCTCTTGGATCTCTATTTTTAGCACTTAAGCATAAAGTAACTCCTAAGCTTGAGTCTGTGTTTCCTGATAGCTACAACCTGGGAGTATTTAAGTCAAGAGTGAATAGGTTACTTCTAGGCAAGCGTGCTCCATCTTCGACCACATCATCGCTTACCATCAGGTGAGATAGTGGTCAAACGCGCGTGCCTATCAATAGTAAAAAAAAAAATGTTGTCTGTAAAGTCGGCTTATGGACGATAGTTTAAGGTGACAACGTCATAACAAAACATTGAGGATATGATTTAACGGGACAATGAGTCATCTTTTTTCGTGCGTGCAGACGGCTACATCGATTTATTAGACGTTGTCACGTCAAAAAGTAAACATTGGTAAGGTTTTCTTTAATATTTCCAGAAACAAAATAGTCTAGAAAAAAAAAATTGATGCCAATCATTGGTACGATGGATCTTCGTCGTTGTAAAACTCACACATAATTTAATCACAAACGTAGAAGAGAGGGGGGCGCCACTATCATGTTTTTGCCCCGGTTCGGAAAAATCGTAGATCCGGGGCTGAGACAGTGGCATCGATTGGCTAGGATAAGCTGCACTTATAGCCCAGTCAAATTAGCTTAAGAAGGCATTTTCTACCAGTCAACCTTTGGGTTGAAGACTACACTGAAAACTAAGCTTATTCTATAAACCCATCAAAAATGACTTGTCAAACAGTATACTCAATTCATTACCATATAACATAGTAACATAATGTATAAAACATGGCGGGAGAGTGCCGGCTCTCATCAAGACAACGCTGCGGGACCCGCCGCCAAATTTGCAGACTTTGTTATTCAGATTTGTAATAGCGGCATCAAAGGGCCAGTGTTTGCCGACATCTGAGGTGTAGGGCTGCCCGGTTACGGGATTGTTCGAAACAGTCACCGCGGCCCTGGGGGGCTACCCTCTAAACCCGAAGTTTCAGGCTTAGTTGCGGGCGTATTCTACTCCGTATCATCTAACCACTAAGAATTAATGACTACACGATTTGATAGTTACTAACGCTTGCCAAGGTTGGTCTGTGGATGGGTGGTTGGTGTGTGGGACCCAAGATGCTGCGTCCAAGCAATACCTTCGACGCAGCTCTACGTGTCCCGGCTACATCACACCACGAAGGTGGAGGAGATCGTGGAGTATGTTCGAGCTAAGACCAACTGGATCTTGAGGGTCGAGAAGTTGGAGTCGCGCCACAACACGAATTTCAAGTCGTTCGTGGTGCAAGTACCGAATCATCATATTGAGACCTTCCTCAAGGAAGAGTTTTGGCCGAAGGGTGTCGTGTATCGGCGATTTCGCGGAAGGCTACGCGACACCACGCAGCGCAACACGACGCCCTCACTTCGTGTACAATAGTTAATTTATATTTTTAAGGTTTTTATAAATATGTATGATAGTCTGTAAGGTATATATGCTATGGGTCTTTGTTACCTGAATTAAATGATATATTATATTATTATAACATACAAGTTTTCTCCGTGCCTCGGAAAGCACGTTAAGCCGTTGGTCCCGGCTGTCATTTGTAGATCTTTGGCAGTCGTTACGGATAGTCAGAAGCCAATAAATCTGACTCCAGGCTTGCCATGAAGTACCGTGTTACGCTACTGTTGAATGTGCTAGGCTACAGGGCCACACAGAAAAGCTTGACGGGTCGCTTTCGGCCGCAGGTTGTGTTTTCGGCCTTTCAAAGCAAGCATGTCAGTGTCACCAATAACATATTTCCATCAGCTACCTCATGCCGATTCGTCGAAAATATAGAACAGTTGAGAGAACTGTTTCAATGGACAAATAGACATAAAAATAAAACCCTATACCTCATTTTTTAATTTTGAACATACTATTCGTCAAAACTCGAGCTTCATATTGCAATGTAAAATACTCGTACCATTTAAAACTCATTCTGAATTCATTGTTCGTGAAACAAACAGTAACTATTGAAGTTAATTGTAATAAAATGCATTAAACCAGACGTGAAAATCATGTTAAATTAAGCAAAGTTACCTCACACTTTTGTTCGCTTTAACAAAAGCGATCCAAAATTTTCCAACACATTTCCGCTCATTCCACAAAACAATGACGCGTTGCACTAAAAAGCCTTACAGCGTACTCGTATGAGAAAATTAATTAAACCCGTTTTTAATCAATCCGTCGATCAGTTTTAATTAATTTTAAAATCCCTCGACGATGGCAACCCTGGGCGCCAGACGGCCCCACGACTGGTTCAATTTTCTATTGAAAACTATATGGTACAGTCAGCGATAGGAGTTGCTGTTTAATAAAATTATTGCTAAATTTTAATTATTTTGTATGACATTGAGATTGTAAAATGCTTTGAGTAACATTAATATTTCGGGGTATTTACGGGTTGTATGTACGGAGTTAGGCCTGTCACTTTTAGACGAAAATAATCTAAAAATTAGTCGTAGTGACATTACTGCCACTGTCATGAAGATCTGCAGAAGCATTAAAACAGGACAAGTAATGTTTTGTCTTAAATACTCTGACTGAAGGTGTAAAAATAACACTCACTTTCGACTACATAATAATAAAACTCCAAACTTGTCATCATGATAAACACTCAAACAATCATTAATTTAATTCCAATTTTATTCCAACCATTTACTTTCAATATTCGCATGCGAGTGTACTCCATTCAACCCCAGTAAATAGCTGTTGCCCGCGACTTTGTTCGCGTGGAAATTTTTAATGTGTAAGAACGGACCGCCTGATCAAAATGTGATCAATGTGGTGATGACTATAAAAGGTGTTATTTTGGACGCTGTAATTTCTGCGGTAGAATTCCTGCACAAAATTAAACGGCGTTAAGGCCACCCACTCGTTCTTTGGCGACAAGTCGTCGTCGTCGTTTTGCACTGCTGTAAAAGGTCTCCCCGGCCGCTGTATTTGATAATATTGCATGTCTTTGCTTGCAAGATTAAGCGGCCACTTAAAAACGGAATGTGCAGTCCAACCCCCGCTAAGCAAAGTTGCAGCAATGCCCGAGGAAGCCACAGCCAGAGCCATATTGCAGCCCTTGCGGAGTTGGACCAGCCGAAGATTCAGCACAAACTTACCCGTACCTCCTGGTACATCAAGAAGGAAGAATCCCCCTTTTCACTATTTACTCGGCGCAGAATCGTTTCGTAGACTTGACGCAGCTCGAGAAATAATCGTGGTGCCATTTCATTGACATGCACTTCTAAAACCGCGGTATAGTAGTTTAACTCCATTACAACATCGCTTGACAATTTCTCTCTTCGCTGCCTTTTTCCAGATATGGAAATCATTTTATCTTCAATCCATTGAGCCTTATGCACTATTGTCGCTTATGAATTATTTACTTCTGATAAAGAGTTTGCGTTTTGCGGTTTAAGCTGTGCGGTTTCCGTTTTGCGCAAAAAAGTAGCTCACGTCGTCCCCTCCTCAAAATTACCCTTATGCAAAGAATCATGTTAATCCCTTGCTCTCTGAAAAACAATAATAAATTTATCCCACGGGAACTGTAAACATTTTCGGGATAAAAAGTAGCCTATGTCCTTTCTCAGGCTCTAGAATTTCTGTGTACCAAATTTCATTTAAATCGGTTCTGTAGTTTTGGCGTGAAAGCGCGACAGACAGAGTTACTTTCGCATTTATAATATTATATAAGTAAGGATTGAGAAGCTGTTGAGAAGCTGTAAACACTTATTTACCTACTTATTTTAACGAGAACACAGCGTTCTAGTGTTGTCACGTCTGTAAAACGTTTTATTTCAACTGAAACGTAAATGAAACTAAATAAAGGGTATTTGAATGTTTTATTTAGTACATTTCTCAAAATGTAATCACTACATAGTATAAAACAAAGTCGCTTTCTCTGTCCCTATATCCCTATGTATGTTTAAATCTTTAAAACTACGCAACGGATTTTGATGCGGTTTCTTTTAATAGATAGTGATTGAAGAGGAAGGTTTATATGTATAATAACATCCATTAAATAGTGGAGAAATACTGTTTTTTTTGAGGTTTCTAATGTGATGTCGTAAATAATTACATTTTATGACGCAGACGAAGTTGCGCGGGTCAGATAGTTAAAATAAGACACAGTGGAAACATGTTTCAATCGACACTAATATTATAAAGAGGAACGATTTGTTTGTTTGTTTGAAATGAATAGGCTCCGAAACTACTGAACCGATTTGAAAAATTCTTTCAGCAATGGATAGCTACAATATCAGGGAGTAACATATTTTATCCCCGTGCTCCCACGGGAACGGGAACTACGCGGGTGAAACCGCGTGACGTTCACTAGTTATCTATAAAAAATCAGTAATTTGAACTAAATAATTGCTAAACCTACCCCAAACTTGCCATCACATAAAACTCAATCGAACAACCATTAATTTAAATCCAATTCCATTTGTATTCCATTCATTTATTTTCAACATTCGCGTGCGACTGTACTCCATTCAACCCCGGGCGTCGGGCGCGAATATAAATAAGTGTAATATTATTGAAGCATTGAGCTGCTGTAAATACTTATTTACTTGCATATTTTAACGAGAACACATTATTCTGTTGTTATCACACTTGTACAAAGGGATGATGGTAATTATGCACGTGTGGCTTGTTAATTAACGTGATAATAATGTTGTGTTATTTGTAGAATATAATTATAGGTTGACGATCTTATTTACATGATAGACTATTTGTGGATGGTGGAGAAACAGGTGTTGAGGCTTAGTTTGAGAAATATTTTTACCTTGGAGAGGACTGTGTTGGTAACTAAAAGGATTGCAGTCATGTTGCAGCTGCATACGGTGTCGGGGTCTGCATGAATTTATGCGAACCAATAAAAAGCCGGGAAGCATGACGTAATGATAATGTTAAATATCATCAATTATTTTAGGTAATAAAGACCACAATACATTAAATATCTCTCTCTCTCTCTCTCTTCAGTCGGTCTCTCACTGATGAGGATCGTGACTCCGTTTGATTCCATCAACCAGTTGTCTCCATCGGTCCCGTTCTGTAGCTTGGTGAAGTGAACATTAAATATACCTTATAGACTATCATATACAAATATTTATAAAACCCACAAAAATGTAAATTAACTATTGTACATGAACTTACGGCGTCGTATTGCGCTGCGTTGCGTCGCGTAGCCTCCGAGGAATCGCCGATACACGACCCTTCCACCAAAACTCTTCCTTGAGGAAGGTCTCAATATGAGTTGGAACTTGCACCACGAACGACTTGAAATTCGTGTTGTGACGCGACTCCAACATGCTCCACGATCTCCTCGACCTTGGTGGTGTGATGTAGCCAGTACACATAGAGCTGCGTCGTAGGTATTGCCGGACGCAGCATGTTGAGTACTGCCAGCTCGGTCCAGCACTGGTTCGGACTAGGAAGCTTCATCCTCTTCTTGCTCTCCACCTTCACGGAACCATCCTTGTCACACATACCTGTAGCTGCTGAAATGCGCAAGCACTCCAGCGCTCCGCACAAAGATATCTGCAGAACAGTGTGTGGTTTTAGTCAGTGAGAACATGACAGACCCCTTTCCGCACCCAAAGTTGGAGGACATCCATGAGGATTTTCCACGTCAGTCACGTCTACACTAACACGGCTCTGTCATACGTAATTAGAGTTCCGTACTGAAAAGGTTACCAACGGAACATTATTAATAAGCCTCCGCTGTCTGTCCGTCCGTCCGTCCATCAGTACATCCGTCCGTCTGTCTGTCAGTAGGCTGCATCTCAAGAATCGTACCTAATAGGAAAACACTTGAAATATTCATAGAGTGTGTAATTCTATAGCCACTATTCCAACAAATAATAAAAATAAATAAAATTTAAAATGAATGGAGCTCTCATACAAAAAAAAAACGTTTTTTTTTGGTTTATGGTACCCTTCATGAGACTCCAACTCGCACTTGGTCGGTTTTTATATGTACTATTTTACTTACTATCAGTGATTGATCCTACATTGGACTTGAAAAACCCATAAGAGCCCGTTTCACAAGCGAGTGTCTTCTGGCAATATTATCGTCCTGCCACGACAGTCTATATAATACAAGAACTGCAAGACGTCGCCCTGATATAAGCAATCTTCGCGCGAACACAAGATCGTTTGTTCACGATGAAGACGCCATCGAGTTTGCCGTACAAAATTAAATAAACGCGACGATAAAACCTGTCCCCACCTGGGTGATTCGACGAGTGACATTGACGATGAGTGACAAAACGTCAACTGCGGCGACTGCCTCACTCGTGGTCGCCATAATCATGAACTCACCAACCATTGATATATAAAAAACCCAAGATGCACAGTCTCGAACAAATGCAACACTCGAAACTGTCGTCAAAAACTGACATGTATCAAGTGTCATGTGGTAGTTGTGTGTAGTTATACTATAAACTTTTTTTTTTTGCAAATTCAACCTTACACGGATCGCTTAAAGTTATTTTTACAAAGCAGTGCAGTATGGCGAGCGATGCGAGACTGTTTGAAACTAGTGCACAATTTTAAATTGTGCGCTTGTTTTATGCGGACGTTTTTGAGATGCTCAGTGTGTATCTTGGGTTTTTATATGTCAATGTCACCAACGCACGTTGATGACAACTTCGCCACACTGAAGTAAACCCGAAAATATTAAAAGGAATACAACCTTTTCACCCACAAAAACATCTTGAAGACGTGTCTCAACATCTCCATCTTTACTTATAACAACGGCGTATGTATCTGTGAGCAGAAGACAGCGCAGCCATTGTGTGTCTGCAGACACGGTAGGTGTTACCGTGTTCCTATATGTTACTGGCTCATTATTTGGACTCATCGTACCGTGAATCGCGTCGCGACCGGGAGTTGACAACCTTTGGATGTTGTTTGAAAATGTTTTAACATGGATGTGAGTCGGGCTCGCGCTAGAAGGGTTCCGTACTATAAATCCTATTTTTTATAGCGGCATTAGAAAAATAATTAAGTTGTAATCGTTTTTAGATCTATGAAAAGCAGAAACAACACTACAACACACACACACAGCACCATAGTGAATTTTTAAAAGCCACTTTGTGCGTAGCTAGGATAAAAGAACAACTTCAGGAACGCAATTTTTCAGAGTTATTCTTTTATCCTTGCCACAATTTTATTTTTTAATCTGTGGAAAATAGACAAGTATTTTCCACCGATTTTCACAAATCGTGCTATATTAGTAACATCTTTAAAAAAAGAATAAATTTAAATAAAATCTTGGTAGTAGTAAAATACATTATTTCGTTTCACAATCATTCTCAGGGTCATCATTTTGTCCAATGCTGAAAAATAAACGTCCACAATCGCTTGCCATGTAACTCTGTCCCTGGATAGCCTCATCCAGCTACACTCAAGCCACCCTGTGAAGATCGTCCTAGATTTTCGCCTACCTTTATGGTTCTTACCGAAATAAAATCTTGTAGTATAAAATAATATTATAATATACTATAGTGAAGGTGGAGCAGACTTTCGTTAACATAAAATCGTTTTACATAATTATGTAAATCTTAGAATAATACCGAAGATACTTTGCCTACACACAAGCTAGCAACAGGTTAAGTTGCTTAAAAACAACACTCATAATGAGGTTGTACTTAATTTTCTTTGAAATTACGCTCTGAGCTATAGACGTTAATTAGGCACAAACTGATACTCCGAACTTACGGAGAAACTTCTCTGGTAACTAACTCAACTCCGAACCTTTTTAAAAAATTTGATATGGGTTTGCTCTTGACTCTAGTCTAGGTCAGAGGTGACAGACACAAAGTCGACGATAGAGCGAGCTTCCAGCACTCTCTGAAAAGATTGGAGTCGAATGCGTTCGGAAACACAGACGCAGGTAAAAATTTCCACTCCTTTGCTTTGCGCATTTTAAAAGACGTTTGGAAACGCATAGTGCGAATTGGTGGAATAGGAACAAGGGAGGGATGGTAAATTGCAGTGCGTCTAGATGTCCGATCGTAGAAGGGGGCCGGTGGGATGAGGACGTGACGTTCTTGGGCATACTCACCGAAGTACAATCTGTAAAAGACCGACAAGCAGGCAACTTAGCGGCGAATAATAATTATAATAATATATAATAATAATTTATTCAAATAAAACGTTTACAAAAAGTGTACAAGTAGTCAACAGTAATGAGTTATCCATACAATTATAGTGCCTAAAAATAAACTAAAACTAAGATATTATTATAGGTGCAAGTAATGGTTGTTCGGAATTGCAATGTTAGGTAGCGACCAGCCCGATCTAGGTTAATTTAAACCTGTGTTTCAGGCCATCATTTTACAATCCAACTACTTTGGTCTAGTACAATTTTAAGTTAAACTATATAAAAAAAAAATCAAAACTCTTTTAAGAACTACGAGACAAAGCTTTATAGTACCTTAATATCTAAAACTAAGCCTATGTAATTATACAAAAGTAAACAATTACGAGGGGATCAAATATCATCATGCCAAGATTTCTAGAAGTTGTTCTGTGTCAGTGTAATGTAGTGTCTCTAAATATTCAGATAACATTTTACTACATTTGTGATACCTTACGCTATAGAAACTTAGTACCTTGTTGAGCTTATTATAAAGAAAAGGTCCCAAGAACAGATAAAAGCGATTAGCAAACGCATGTCTAGTTTGAGGCTTTGTGCAAACCAAGTCCTTCCTTCTTTTGTCAGAAGGAACAGGCTCAAAAGAAAGTGCAGTGTGCTGGAGTAGTACTATGTTTAAAATAAATAATTGCCGTACTGTAAGTACCTTACATTCTGTGTAGAGCTGGTGCGTAGGGAATCTAAATGGGCGAAAGGTAGCAACCTTCAGAATTGCTCTTTGAGCACGCTCTAGTGGGAGTAAAATTGTTTTTGCCGCACCACCCCAAGAAGTTACGCAATATGTAAGAATGGATTGACACAAAGCTAAATAGACCTGTTTTATCAATTTAAAGTCGGCTATGTTCCGTAAATTCTTAAAAACATATATTAATTTGCGAACTCTCGTACACAGTAAATCGATATTTTTACGGAAATTTAGATTTGTGTCAATGGTGACACCTAGATATTTTAAATGGTCAGCTTTAGCTAAAGTGGGGCAAGAACATGCGATGTCAGCATACGTACAACAATTATGTGCGCGAATGTTTAGATTAGTAAGCGGTATGTTAGTATTTCTCATTGTAAATAAAATGTAATTAGTTTTATCTGCATTTAACGTTAGGAGATTATTACGGAGCCAATTAGACACAATGTTAAAACCATTTTGAGCATATTCATAGACTTCAACTCTAGATTTAGCTGAAAATAATAGAGCGGTGTCATCCGCATATGATATTGTAACACCAATTTGAAATGACAGGCTGGATAGCTCATTAATATAGATTAAAAATAAAGTAGGACCCAAAATGCTACCTTGTGGAATACCAAAACTACTATTTTTAAGCTCAGAGCTTGTATGCTGACCAATTTTAACACACTGATGACGATCGCTGAGATAATCAGAAAACAGTTGAAGTTGTTCTCCTCTTATCCCCAGTGTTTCAAGCTTGTGCAAAAGTAAAGTACAAGAAATAGTGTCGAAAGCTTTGGCAAGGTCTAGGAAGATCCCAATTGTGTGCATACCATTATCTAGGTTGGTAGTAACATAATTAGTCAATTCGTGGACTGCATGGCTAGTTGATCTTTTAGCCCTAAAACCAAATTGACTATCTGATAGTAGTCTGTTATCTTCTAGATATTTTATTAATCTACTGTTTATAATTTTTTCTAAAAGTTTGGAGATCCCTGTTAACACTGAAATAGGTCTGAAGTTATTCACACAGTTTTTGTCACCTGATTTAAATACAGGTGTGACCACAGCCTTTTTAAGCAATTTTGGGAATATTCCTTTAGATAAGCACAGTTGAAAAATATGGGTTATAGGAGGGGCAAGTAGGTATTTAAATCGCTTAAGAATATTATTAGGTATGTCATCCCACCCGGTTGCACAAACATCCTTTAACCCGTTTATCATTCTGACAACTTCGTTAACGTCGGTATCTAATAAAACAAAAGAATTTAGTGTAGAGGATGTCGTGGTCGGGTGTTGTTGGGAAATAATATTTGAGTTTAATAATTTTTCGGCCAAGTTTTTGCAAACGTTAACAAAAAAGTGGTTTACTTTATTGATTGCTTCGGATGGGTTTATATCTGTGGGCAGTATATCAAGCGGAGGTTCGGGATTTTTTGATCTAAATGTATGAGTTTTTACAAATTTCCATACAAGTTTACTACGTAAAAGATTATTACAGAAGTTCCGATACCTTTTGTAAGTTACAGAGAGAACTCCGTCATCAGGAGCAAGTCTTAATTTTAAATGAAGTTTGTCTCTATGCCGTATACAACGAACGAGACCGGGTGTGATCCAGGGTTTAATACAACTATACTTTCTAGGCATTGTTTTAGTGAACGTGTTTATCCTTAGTGCAGATTGTAGTGAGTTTATAAAATATTTTAAAGAACTATTTGCATCGTCTGAATTATAAACAGGGTCAAAATTAATTCCGCGTATGTCCTTTTCAAGATTTGTCATAATGACTTTAGTGTAGCTACGCATGCAGTTTTTTCTAGGTGAATTTATTTGCAATTTTAGTAAAACAGCTTGATGATCAGTAAGCGTTGAATTAGTAACCAATTTTTTCGATGGATTTTTTGATTTTAGAATGATATGGTCTAAACATGAGCCGCTCTGATGCGTGGGGTGATAATGAGCTGGTAGAAGTCCATGAAATGAGCAAATATTCAGATAATTATGTACATGGGTATCTGTTTTCCCGGAAGCAATGTTAATATTAATATCGCCCCAAAGTATTATGTTTTTAAAAGATGTTATGTTTTTTAAGTTAGTGTCGAGTGAGTCTAAAAATCTGTCTATATTTTGAGAGGGAGGCCTATAAATAGCCACGACTACCGTGTCGGGAATAATTTTAATAATTATACAATTACTATCGAGGGACACAGGTTCTTCTTTTTCTGTTATTAAATTATTTTTTAAATAAACTACTACTCCATCGTTCTGGTTTATGTTTCTGTCAGTTTTGTAGGAATAATAACCGTCAAGAGATGGTAAATTGGCCGTCTGTTTTGACAACCAACATTCTGTTAAGACAATAATATCACAGTTTATGTCTAGATTCTGTAATAACACTTCAAAACCGTTCATGTTTCGGTTTATGCTGCGAATATTCTGTGTGAGCAGAGTTAAAGTTTTGTTACCAGAAGGAAGAAGGTGTTACAAAAATACAAGCTACCTGTTTATCTGCTTAACTAAATAAAGTGTTAACTGGCGCTCTTAGGCGCCTTCATAGTCTCCTCATAGAATTGAAGATCCAACCCGCGTCAACGACACCAGTCTCGCTAAGAGTTAAAATATTTCATTAAACATACGAGTGTTTATTTAAACAATAAATAGGGTAGATTCGTAAAAAATATATTTAGTCCGTCACTAAGATAATCAACAAATATTGGACAGGGATACGTATTTTTTTCTTTTGACATGTGAACTAAAAACGAAAACACACATATGTAAAGTGTGTGTGTGTACTTTCTACATAGAAGTGACGTCATAATAGAGCAAGAGCCCACGGCGGCCAGACCTTCGTTATTTTATAATAGCTGAAAGTTTTTCTGTGCATGTCCCCTATACAGGTAAGAACGACCAGCGACTTTAGAGTTTGGGTTGTGGTTACTTGGGCAGGTAAAAGGTAGTAAAGGTGTATAAAATAGTCCCTTAAATTTGTTAAAGTATAAAGCTCAATTTTTTTATATTTTCTTCGGGGTTACTTTAGAAATCTCGTCATCCATTGCCGGACACTTATGACAGTTGCTACTTCCTACCAGACACACCTAAACTTTAATAAATTTTAATTACACTTTCGGTATATTATAAAAGTTAAATTTTATAAATGTTACTTGGGGACCTATATAAAAATGTTACCTCAATAGCCGGACAGTTTTAATGGTTTTTACATCTTGCCAGACACATTGAAAGTCCGCTGTATGTAGGTGCGACCGCAAGTGCTTAGTCGAATGCGATCTTTTAAGATATCCAATAAAAAAAATTTTTTTACATTCATAACCATGTTATATAAAGTAATAATAATAATAGATTATAATAGCCTTTATTCAGATAAACTTAACCTAATAACAATATTCTAAAACAAACATATATCTTATTCCAGTATTTGCTGCTTTTTTATTTTCTGTAGATCTTTACAATCGGCAAAGGCCTCCTCCAACCTTTTCCATTCAGATCTTTCTAGAGCCACTCTGTGCCACATCACTCCTGCCACTTCTCTGATATCATCATCCCACTTTTTATATTTTTATCTTCCCTTGTATACTAAGAGACCACATCCCTCCAAAACTAAATGATAACAACAAAAATAATAACAGCAACAATAATAACAGCAAAAATCATAAACATCAAGAATTTAAAATCTACATCGCATCCCTCAATGTACTTACCCTGAAAAATGAAGAAAATCTTACAGAACTAATGTATGCATTAAATCACATCAAATGGGATATTGTTGGTCTGAATGAAGTGAGAAGAATGTGTGAAAATATCATATCTTATCTAGATTGCATATTTTACCATATAGGTGAGACCCCGGGCCTCCATGAGGTTGGATTTATCGTTAAAAAACATATAACAAAACATGTGGAAGGATTTTTAGGTATATCGGAGCGTATTGCGATGATGAATTTGAAATTATCAGGATATAAAGATTCTTGGTCGATAATACAGACATATAAAACAAATCGATAATACAGCAAAGATAAAACGCACAAGATTTGAGAAGGAGCATTCCCAACTCTTGTGCGTTTTATCTTTGCTAATATATTATTGATTTGATAAAGCAAAAAATACGTGTCCAATAATTTTATATATCCTAAGTGACAGTACTTAATAGAATCATATTTTATTAATCCAGGGGCCATCCCTATACCTTATACTAGTGGACGTCACGCGGTTTCACCCGCGTATTTCCCGTTCCCGTAGGAGTACGGGGATACAATATATGCTTATGTTACTCCCTGATAATTTAGCTATCCATTGCTGAAAGAATTTTTCAAATCGGTCCAGTAGTTTCGGAGCCTATGCAATTCAAACAAACAAACAAATTTTTCCTCTTTATAATATTAGTGTAGATTAGGAGATACTAAAACTAGAGTAACTTATTATTTTAAAAGGTACATGTTAACGTCCAAAAGTGTCTTATAATGGTCTTATTGAAATAAATGAATTGATTTTGACTTTGACTTCGCTCAAAGATTTTTATTTCTGACTTCGCCAACAGTCGTCAACCCCTGACACAAGGTATACGTTTCGTATCTGTAACTGACACTAGTGACATTGTCACAACATCTCGCAGCTCACAATGTGACCCGCTTGTCATCTCACATGAAAACTAATCCCTCACATAGTGGGGTGCTACTGTGGACCGAGAAATTAAAGGTATTAAAGGTAATTGAAAAACTATTAGATGGCTAAAAGCTACGTGGTCTCGGAATCCGCGTTTTTTAAGGTCTAATGTTTCAAAAAGCCCGCCCTTGACCAGTTACAAATGTTTATGAATGAAGGAAGATAAAATGATTCCCTTTTAAAAAGTTTCATGCTTATTTATTTATTATTACTTTATTGTACGAGTACACTTCATAATAAGTATAGGACAAGCTATTACAACAACAAGATGAGCGGTATGACACAAAACAATCATAATTATATTCAAAACTAGCTGACACGCGCAACTTCGTCTGCTTCACAATTTTCATTACTGCTGCGCTCCTATTGGTTTTAGCTTGATAATATACCTATAGCCTTCCTCAATAAACAGGCTATCTAAAACTGAAAGATTCTTTTCAAATCGGACCAGTAGTTCCTGAAATTAGCACGTTCAAGCAAACAAACGTATACAGGAGGATATAAAAAAGATTTTCCAAATCCGACTGGTAGTTCCAGAGATTAGCGCGTTCAAAAAAACAAACTCTTCAGCTTGTATACGTATGGAAATCTTAACAAGGTCACAAAACATCAAACGTTTAGTTGTTAAGCTAAATTCCCAAAAAATCTCCATTGATGGCGTTATAAAATTTTCGTCAACAAGATCACTTTTGGACAATCCTTCACAAAATAAGTACCATATTAGTCTCCTAAAACAAACACAACACCTAGACGAAGATTTTTACCGAAAAACTCCAAATCCCATATGGTGACCCCAACACTCTCAACTCGCTGGCACCAAAGGAGTGAATCAAGGGAACCATGAATCAGGCCGTGTCGACACCAACGAAAATACAGAATACTGTGTAAATCTTGTTTAAAAGATAAACTAACACTTTTTGCTTACGTTGCCGAGTTAGGTAAACAATGCATTTGGAAATACTAAATGTGTTTGGTTTGGCAAAGACCGACATAAAAATAGAGGTTATTTGGAGCATAGGAGGATTGCAAAGTAAAAAAATGTTTTTCTATGCGGTCGACGTAGGAGATCAAACTTTTGACATATCACTTTTACTATAATTTTTGTTCTTGAAAAGCTTTTTTCATTGATGTATTTAGTGGCAATTGCGCTTTGGTGCGAATGTTCTTGTTCAATGCCCATCTATACTTAATATATAAAGCTGAAGAGTTTGTTTGTTGGCTTGAACGTGCTAATCTCAGGAACTACTGGTCCGATTTGAAAATTTCTTTTTCAGTGTTAGATAGCCCATTTATCGAGGAAGGCTACATATCATCACGCTAAGACAAATAGGAGCGGAGCAGAAGAAGTTGCACAGGACAACTAGTTCTTTATATTATCACTAGCTTTAGCCCGTGACTATGTACGCGCATAACCCGTTTTTTCCCGTTCCCGTAGTAGGTGATTTCGGGAAATCCTCTCTTAGCGCTCCCTCACACTCCCCAAGGTACCTGCATGCCGAATTTCAACTTCCTGCGATAGTTTCGGCTGTCTGTTGTCTGTCAGTCACTCAGTAATGGAATAATTTTATATATAAGGATGGTATCCAGTTAAACATATTGATCTACCGTTAATATTTGCTGTGTCAAAACAAGGTTTACAATTGTTTCTTTTGATACCACTATAACATTGTGGAACTCAAAATAAAAGAATAATATGAATGCAACACAAGATCACTAAATATTAACTAATTTAATTTACATTACTGCAGGTCCTGAAAACCTGAATCAACTGGGTTGACCACCACAAAAGCGCCAAGGCAATGAAGCACAACGACTCCCAACGTAACGATTCAACTGAGTTCTTGCAAGTTTTTGAAGTTTTGAAAGCTGAATCAGACGCTTTTTTTCTTTAAATATCTTTTTGGACATGAATGAAAATGAGAAAATGTTTACCCATAATTTCAAACCAAACCAGTAAAGTTCAAAATCTCTGTAAATCTGAAACCGAATCGCATCAGCAAGAAATATTCCAGTGCCTTCGAGAATTACTGCGCCTCAAAACTTGCAACACAAACTTACAACAGTAGCCGTAACTGTACCACCTACTTTAACATCTAAGCAATAAGGTCTAGATTAAAGATTTTAAACTGCAACAGTAAGTTAGTAGTGTCTGTCCAAAGAAATAGCAACCACTTATCATTTCTCGACGCGTTGGTAATAAATATAGGCTTGTCACCCAGCGCCATCTGTCTTGCTAAACTCTTTGTTTTGTTATTATTTGTTTACGTTTATAGGCCGTCGATAAATAATAGCTGTGTCTAAGTTTTCTTGGATAAATATGGCGGCTTCCGGTGATGTAGAAGATTGGCTGAGCTCGTCTCTCTTTTGTGGAGTTATATTGAACAACAGGTGCAGTTTCAAGAATATTGCGATAGGGTTGGAGCCTTTGAAATAGCTTCATTGTATGTTGGTGATTATTACCATTTTTTTAAACTGCGTTTAAAGAACATGAGCCTGTGCACTCTGTGATAATTAAGCCATACATAAATCTACAAATGGAAATTAAGAGATATTTCTTCACTAATTTTTTCTGAGTTAGTTTTCGGTGTGCGTTTTTGGAAGTATACCGGTATCCGATAAAATTATAAACTGTATTTTCATGACTTTGAACAATATTGAAACCATGAGGTAACAGTAAAGTTCTGTAGTGGCGACCGCGTACCGGAAGACGCAACGTTCGCAAGGCCTCCCACAAGATGGACCGATGACCTGGTGAGGGTCGCGAGTAGCCGAAGGATATAAGACGCACAGGAACCAGTTGTTGTGGCGATACTTGGGGAGGCCTATGTCCAGCAGTGGACGTCTTTTGGCTGATATGATAATGATGATGAGGTAACTGTTTACCTAATCGCAAACTAAACGCTTGTCAAACTTAAGCGTATATAATAACAAAATCTCTAAAATTTACAAGGTTTAACAACTGAATCTACAATTTTGTTCGATATAATATAATTAGTTAATATAGTAAACAATTGATATAATTTAAAAATAACTATTTTTTATAAGCAAAACGTTCATTGAATATAAAATCGTTAGATATCTAATATGATAAAAACATCTAGTTAAAAACACAAAGTAAAATTGCATATAACTTAATCTGGTCTTTATATTGATAAGTTGAAGCCTGTTGGTAGCTTAACAAATATCATGATTAGTTGCATGAGTAGATGTACCAAGTAATTGATGACCACTGGCCAATCATGCATGCAGCACGTAACATGCAAGCAAACAATCAGCATGCAAGCAAGTACGCAACTTGCAAGCAAGCATGCAGCATGCAAGCAAGCATGCAGCATGCAACATGCAAACAAGCATGCAACATGCAGCATGCATGGTTTCTGTCACGGCTCCGGCGCTGCGGGGTTCCGGCAGCCCCACGCCAGCTTATCGTCGCAGAGATCGTGCTCCTCAGCTCGCAGGCCGCCTCGCCTCTACGCCGCGTAGGCCCTCCGCGCGTACGCGGGCTTAAGATATACTCTAGGGGTAGGGCAGACAAGACTACGTGGAGTCGGTTTTGCAGCAATTCGTTTCTGTCACTTACTTTTGTAGCACAATATATTGAATTTTTAAAACAATTTATTAATTATTTTAAACGATAGACCAAATGATTTTCGATTAAATAAATATTAAATCCAACAATGTTATACGAAATAAGTTTTAGTGTTTATAAATGTTATATGTAAAGAAATTATTTCAACAGTTGGTATTTCTCACGTTTATTATATCTTGAGAACGTTATTGAAAAGAAAATATACCAAATAAGTTTATATGATATGAGACGCACCCAACTCAAGCGGCAAGGAACGCTGTGGCTGCTAGGATTGCGGAATTTGTTCGAAAGAGTCCTTCATAGCCCTGGAATTAAAAGGGCATTAGGAAGAACACGGATGGGTTTGAATCAGTCAGTCTGACACTCCCTTCCGCTTCGCCCAGAGTGGAAGGAATTTACAGATTATTGCCCATCCAACAGGTTCTAGAATGACAAACACGTGCCTACCGGAAAAGTTTTGGAAGTCCTAACTCGAGGTGGACTAATGTCCTAATACTACAGACCCCGTTGTTGCTGTGATATTTGGGTGAGGACCTATGTCCAGCAGTGGACGTACGATGGCTTAAATGATGATGCTAAGAAGAAGTTACAAAAACTCAAGGTTCTTTAGCATTATATTGGTTAGCAGGTTATCCCACATACATAACATCGACTATACACATGATTTCATAAGACACATCTGCCGTCTCATTCTGTATTCATGAATACAAGTCGGTTGTCGACTCACTAAAATATATTATAGTGTCAAGTACCCCCTCCCTCCTGCAGATGACTTGCAAATTGCTTTCGAGCAAGCTTCTAAATTACATAGCCGTGTTATTGAGGCGGTTAGGCTATTTTACCTTTAGAGATAGGGTATACGACTGCTATAAAAAACCTAAAAGAATTAATAAATTAATTGAAAGATGTTACTTAAATATTACTATTTGCAAAACAGAATATGCTCATAAAATAAAAACTGCTGAACGAAACTGAATCAAATTTTTACGGGACCAAATGGCAAGTATCGAACAAAAACAGAATCACAGAAATCGAAACAGAAACCTCGGAGTGATCGGTGTAAATACAAAAAAAAAACATACCCGCCGAATTGAGAACCTCCTTTTTTGGAAGTCGGTTAATAAAACCGATGAAAAAATACAGAAGTTACAGGCTTTTCAAGTTATTCTTATAGCCTTGTCATGCAAAACGTCGTTGGTACTGGATGGTGCTCGTCTATCATAACTTTTAAAACTCAGTAAATTTATGAGATTTTTAAGCATTTTTGAACAATTTTTATTTTCATCCAGTCAAATACCATTGTTTTTTGATAAAATAGTTGAATGAAGTGGTACTACATAAATTACATTGAATTGACATTAAAGGCGCAAACCCACTGCGGTACACGCTGTGCACATATTAGCGTATTAGCTGCGGAGGTTCATTTGTTTGGCCCACGTTTGTCAAACAAATGAAGTTGTTTGACTGCAGTACACACTTCACACCCACGACTATGTACAAATGTAGCGTCGCCCACTGCGGCACATGGAGAGGCTTCGCACGTTTTTTTGCAAGTACATGGTTTTGACATAGTCGTGGGTTAATATTCGTGTATAGCGTGTACTGCGTGCATGGCATTGACAGCGGTGAGCTATATGAGTGCCATATTAGAGCAAGCCACGCGTGTGCCAATGACGTCAATTAATGCGTAGCGTCTCCGTGGGTTGCAGTGGGGACAATTTCATACATTTTCATGCAAGGCGAAGCTTCACACACGTGCGTAGCCTCTCCGTGTGCCGCGGTGGGTTTCCGCCTTAAGGCTCACAGCTAAAAGGAGTACATCTGTGGAATTTTTTTGATCCGATTCAAATTTCGAGCGGAAATGACGTTTCTTGCAGGATGTGCCACGGAAACGAAGCCGCGAGAATATCCTAATTTTCTAATAAATCAACCTGAAAATTCTGCTGTTAATTTGATTGATAGGTACACCGAGTTCTAAGAAGATCTTGTCTAGTTTGCTAGCTTTGTACTAGCAAACTAAACTAGCTCTTCTTAAAGTTCTCAAAATATTTAAATTACATCAAGATCGTCCAACCGAAAATCTACAAACTGAACAGACACGAAATACAACTTTGCCAAAACAAACGGCTTTGTCCGATGCCACAATAAGTGTACAAATTCAGTTAAAGTTACAGTGAACGTAAAACAACATTGTTTATGTTGGCAGGGCGACTGACGCCGGGGCGCGGTCTAGAGTATTGGCTACGCCTGCTACGCTGCTACGAGGCTACGGCGCTACGAAGCTACGGGCTACGAATGTTTGGACAAACACTTTTGGAGCCACTTTGTAGATACTATAAGTTAGATACATTATTTTGAGAATACAATTTAAATCTTTCTTTCTGTACGCTTTATTAACATACTATACTATCAACACAATTATCTTATGGATATTATTATGGTTAAATAGTTTAAATATTTGGTGTTTAATCAGTCAAGCCTCAACGTCTAAACATATTTGGACTGATGGATTTGGATCAAACTTGGCAGTCAAGTTGCTCATGGTCTGTATTCCAATATAGATTACTTTAATCGGTAGTAGGTACGTCTTATCCAGTGGATAATTTTTAAATTCACGAGAAAAAATACCAAAGAAAAGAAAAGCATGATAGTTGATAGGACAGCATGAAGGAAAAAAACATGCGTTTCGCCGATCCAACCTAAGTAACATTAGAATCAGAATCAGAATTATTTATTTGTAAGAATGTAGTTTTACATAGTATGGTGTTCAATCTTTGTTTAAGTCCTAAACATTCTACCACAACTTATGGTGTACAAATATCCACACTCTTAAATAAGTACAATAATTTTATGAATTGTGATTTACAGTTCAAAATGAAATGAATACACAAATGTCAACAAATATTCAAATGTCACTCTTAGATAAGTACAATTATTTTACGTTTTGTGATTTACATGCAGTCCAATATGAAATTAATATTATTATATATTCAAAAGTCAACAAATATTCAAATGTCACTCTTAAATAAGTTGAATAAGTACCAATATTTTACGATTTGTGATTTACGGTCCAACATGAAATTAATATTATTATAATTAGGTAACAGTCACAATGTCAAAATTAAGTACTTATATGTAAGTTAAGTAGTTCTTGGATTATTCGCCCATGTCATAAAAGCAATTATCCAATAACCAACTTGTCAGCTTTTTCTTAAACATGGGGATGGGAAGTTCCTTAAATGCGTTAGGCAACTTGTTATACACCTGAATGGCGTTGACGTATACATTTCTGCTAAATAATTGCATTGGTTAAGGGCAGAAACATGATGATGAAGACGCTGGCAAAGTCGCTGTTAGAAGTAACTAACACATATTTAATACAAGTTCTAGTCGATCCCGATGCATTGATGTCCAAATATCAATTAATGCAACAAATACAAGGAACGGAAACTGTTTCCTACGATTGATGGTCGTTAGAACTGTTTGCTTACTTCCAGTAGAAAAACAGGGCCCCAAGTCTGCTATTACAATAGTGTCAGAATGGTCTCATAATGATTTCATAATGGTCGATTTTGACAAGTTTGGTAATCTACTAATATAAAAGCGTCATTATTACTTTCTAATGGTCAACCACTGACACTCCATTGAAAGAAATGGCATAGAATGGTAATGTCGTACATAATGACAAATTAATTAATAATATTTTAAACCATATATAAAAGAAATCTGGCATAACTAGTCAAAATCGACCATTATGAAATCATTATGAAACCATTCTGACACTATTGTAATAGAAGACTTGGGGCCCTGTAGTGCTATTCTGTAACAACATTTTCGTATCTCGACAGCAGAATCCGAAGTGAGTTTTAAATTAAGACCTTTATGTTGTTTGCAACACAGCTCACTTTGTGAGTTTTATCACTCAGGTGAAGCTCGATATCGAAATATTTATTTACAGAATAGACTAGCAGTTCTAACGAACATCAATCACCCATATTCCATACTTACTATTTTTAATATTATAAATGCGAAAGTAACTCTGTCTGTCTGTTTGTCGCGCTTATACGCCAAAACTACTAAACCGATTTAAATTAAATTTGGTACAGAGATAGTATAGAGCCCAAGAAAGGACATAGGCTACTTTTTATCCCGGGAGTATGTTCCCTAGGGACCACGCTGGCGAAGAAGCTAGTATACAATAAGGGTAAGTATCAACATTCTGAATAGTAAAATAGAATTTGCAAAGTAGAATTTGCATCCTGGCTGGAATATTCTATAGTAATTAGCATAGTACAAGGAACTCTTATTGGATATTTTAGTTGGCGGTGCAATACTACATAACTAAAATCTATTATCATTGTGATTGTGTGTAACGAAGTTTTATCTAGCCAAGTTTGAGAAAACGAGCTGGAAAAACGAAAGTTTTCAATCACAAAATCCCAAGTATCAAAACCTCTCACTCGAGCTAAGTAATATCAGTAAAGGCCTGTTCAGACTTACACGGTACTCGCTACCCTGAGTAATCTTCTTCTACCCGTGTAGGCAGTAAGGTATAACGATTCCGCACATCCTTGTCTCAGAGTTCCTAAACCGCCTCAAGGGCCTCTGACATGGTTTGTTTGACGACCGCCATTTGGCAGCCGGGACCACCGGCTTATACGTGCCTTCCGAAGCACGGAATCATCTTTTTATCAGACAATCAGGTGATTCAAGCCTGCAATGTCCTAGCCAAACTGGAAAACCACTTTACAAAGTATGCTCTTCCCGTGAGAATCGAACCCACGACCACGGGTCACGAGGCAAACACCTAAACCACTCGACCTGCCTCCGTGGCAGTTAGATAAGATATCCGCTTAATCACGGACATGCATACAAAATACCCGACGGGATACGGCACGAAACCAAGCGAGATTTATCGTTACCGCTAAGTATGCCAATAATTCTCGTACTCAAAAATCGTTCAAATTCAAGCCGTCAATATTATAATATTTCAGCGATAGTCAACAAAAAAAACTTTTCTAACAAAATGAAGGTAAAATAGAGATGTTTTTAGGGTAACCCACGGAATCCCATCACTTAGCCTCCGCCGTTTGTTCGTCCGTCCGTCCATCCGTCCGTCCTTCCGTCCGTCTGTCTGTCAACGGGCTGTATCTCCAGAACCGTAATAAGTAGACAGTTGAAATTTTCTTTGCGTATTTCTATTGCCGCTGCAACAACAAATAATTAAGGTTTATGGTACGGATCCCCTCGTGTGCGACTCGCACTTGGCCGGGTTTTTACAGTTTAACGTTGTGAGGCGATGCCAGGGTTGTAGAACTGTTCAAAAGAGTTATCAAGGCCCTGGAACGCAAAGGGTATTGATGAAGGAGCACGGGTGGGTTTAAGCCAGTAAGAGTCTGGCTTCCCTCCCGCTACGCCCAGTGCCGGAGTTATCATTTGAGAATCTATACTAATATATAAAGCTGAAGAGTTTGTTTGTTTGTTAGGTCCGATGTGAAAAATTATTTCAGTGTTAGATAGCCCATTTATCGAGGAAGGTTATAGGCTATATATAATCACGCTAAGACCAATAGGAGCAGAACAGACGAAGTTGCGCGGGTCAACTAGTTTCCCATTAAATAATATTGCGATGTGGACGCAAAAGCTGCATAAATATACGAGAATCGTTTTACAAAGAGGGGTAGCAAATACCGCGTAAATCTGAACAGGCCTTAACAAGAGCGCGGTCGAAAAAAAAAACAAACTTTTATTGCTGGCCACAAGTTACGACACAGATAGATTGCGTGCGGGCTACCCAGCAGATAAATTATAAGATTACCTACTTTATCTATTATTCTATTAATTTGCCCTCCGATTCCTTGAGGGACCAGATAACTTTGTTGTTCGGTCTGCTGGGACTTTGGGACGATGGAGGTCGAAGCTTTGTAATTATTCGGTGTAATTAAAACCACAATTGGAATTGGTAGAATGGACGCAGATTGGGATTTATGCTACCTAAGGTAAGGTACATTGCTTATAATCACGGTTGACAATACATAATTTTAAAAAGAAGACTCTTTTTCTTTCTTTTCTTTCTCTAAGTCAGAAGCTTGAAAGTCTGTCAAGCCTTCTTGTAGAGTACAGAATAGTGTTGCCTAGTTTCTAGGTTGTTGTTGTTGTAGGTAAGCCAAAGTTTATGATTTTGAATAACAGCGGCGCCTTGAGCTTGATGGCCAGCGTGACCAATTGGAAGCCCGACCACCTGCAGCAATTAATTCAAACCGGCCAAGTCCGAGTCAGACTCTAAAAGGAAGGGTTCCGGGGGGTTGAGAGGGGTGGGACAGCCCCGTACTGGGCATTGGATAGGCCTACATCGACGTCTTAGAGTGAAAACCTCGTAAGTATAAAAGAAGTAACTTTTCAGGAAGAAGAAAAGACATCGTGCTGTAAAAATTTTGTACGGCGTCTTTTTTTTTTTGAAGTGAAAACTTCTTTAGCGGCGTTGAGCACTTTTTCTGTAATGGGTATAAAATCTTAAACTCGCGTCAGGACACGTGACCTGATCGAAAAAGCGTAAGACGGACTCGCGTCAGGGTCACGTGATGCTGATCGAAAAAGCGTAAGATCGAGGGGAAGGGAGAGGAACTAGTATCTCCCACTCTTTCTACCGTGCCTGAGTGTGCTGCTCCGCTTAGGCGGCACAGGGCGCTTGCGCGAATGTCCGTCTGTGTTTATGTACAGCGTGCTACGCGTATCCAAGGATACGAAATTACGGAATTACGAAATTATGGATGAAAGTTGATTTTTCTAAGAGATAAAAATTAATGTAATATATAAATAAATAACGATATAATATTATGAATAATAACATGTAAATTGTCATATTTGTGTACGATAGCGCAATAAATAAACATTGTATTCTACCTCATAAATGATAGTATTTTCGTACTTATAACTAAACACAACGTTAATACTAAAGTTTTCACTTCTGCCGGCACTCCCGGAGTGCTACCGGTGTTTTTTTTTTTTATTTGTGATGGGTTTGCTCTTGACTCTAGTCTAGGTCAGAGATGACAGAGACAAAGTCTACGATGGAGCGAGCTTACCCAGAAGGAGCCTGTTCACTCTAACTTTGAAGAGATTAGGGTTGTATGCGTTTGGAAACACAGACGCAGGCAGAGAGTTCCACTCCTTTGCTGTGCACATTATAAAAGACGTTTGGAAACGCTTAGTCTTTTTATTAATTAATATGGAAATTTAACCCTCTTTTATATCCAGAACCGTTCGATGCTATAAGATTGTCCGAAATGCATAAAACGACACGTTCGTTGCAAGGTATTGACGCCAAACTGACAGACGCGAGTATTTACGAGGTTCTCATTTACTGTCACAGATGGCGCTACGAGTATCGAATGAACAAATTAGTCAGATCCGGATGTGCGTTCTGAGGTTTTCTTCCTAGAAACGCAATAAAATAGATTTGAGCAAAAATGCATTCCCGAGGTTTTCACTCTAAGACGACGACATGTGACTGTGATGTAGGTAGGTAATTATGATAGTTATGTTAAAATTAGATAGAATGTAAGTACTAACACTAGTTTCTAAGTTTTTGAATACTAACCAAAAAATGGACTCTGTCTGAAATATAAGATTTTTATTTATTTGTTTTTTTTTATAAATTGAAAAAAAAAACGAATTTCTTGTATGGGAGCCCCCTTTGCTTTTTTTATTTAATTTTTATTATTTGTTGTTATAGCGGCAATAGAAATACACACTGTGAAAATTTCAACTGTCTACCTATTACGGTTCTTGAGATACAGCCCGCTGACAGAGAGACGGACGGACAGACAGTGGAGGCTTAGTAATTGGGTTCCGTTGGTTACCTGTTGAGCACGGAACCCTGATACCACATAGATGGTGTGCTCACGTGCCCGCAATCGAGGATCTTCATAAAGAAGAATGGTTACATAATGTAACCAATCTTCTTTGAATCGACAACTAAAGTGTAGCTACAGTGAAGCAATCGCCTCATCATCATCGTCAGATCACATCATCAATATTATTATTAATATCTCCTTTATTTACTTAAATTCCTATAAATTACATTTTTAAATATTTAAAAAAATATATATTACTAGTGGACGTCACGCGGTTTCACCTGCGTAGTTCCCGTTCCCGTGGGAGTACGGGGATAAAATATAGCCTATGTTACTCCCTGATAATGTAGCTATCCATTGCTGAAAGAATTTTTGAAATCGGTCCAGTAGTTTCGGAGCAAAAAACAAACAAATCTTTCCTCTTTATAATATTAGTGTAGATTAGTGTAGATAAAAACATTTAAAAATAGTAGCCCACCGGTATCGGGAACAATACGAGCCGTGTCTAGAAGTACCGCTTTCTGAATCAGGCCCTTGATCCAGCTGCCTAACGAGAGCCTCCTGAGGTGTTGGTCGAGGCTTGTGGCTATTATGCCGTTGGCTGTCACGACTATCGGTACAACAATTGCGGAGTCCACTTCCCACATGTCAACAACCTCGCAAGCCAAGTCAATATACTTGATTTGTTCATCTTCCTCGGCTTTCACGAGGTTCTCGTCATGCGGGACGGTTATGTCTACAATCATTGCACGCCTCACAATTCGGTCCACCACCACTATATCAGGTTTATTGGCAACAATAGTCCTGACAGTGATGATGGACCGATCCCAGTATAATGTGATATTGCCACTATCGAGAACTGGGTCGGGCGCATACCTGTAGTACGGCACCTCCGATTCCACAAGAAAGTATTTCAGAGCAAGTTGCTGATGGATAATCCTGGCTACAAGGTTGTGCCTATGCAAGTATTCTCCGTTAGACAGACGAGAACAACCAGAGATAATGTGGCGAATTGATTTTCCCGGACGGTGACTTGCCCGACATATGTCGACCGTGTCGTCCTTCACAATAAATCTCCGGTAGTTATTCGTCATGATAACTTCGTCCATAATTGCACAGACAAAACCTTCGGTTTCTCCAAAAAGATCACCGAAATGCAGCCAGGCTACGGACGCTAGTTGATCTACGTCGGACCCATGTAGGGCCTGGAAAAAGCGTCCGTGAAGCTCTTTACTCTGCCATACCGCCCTGCGATCATTGGTGTCAAGCACCGCAGGTTTACGCCAGTTCTCAATTGCCAAGGAGAGCGGGGTGAGTCCCTTGTCCACCGCCACCACATCTCGATGCATACCCACGTCGATAGCTAGGAAATATTCCCTGAGACTGCATATCTCGCGATTGTGAAAGCCTTGACCTCCGCACTTTCGCGGGATATACAGTCTCATTACCGACGACCGTGGATGATGCATTCCATATGCAGTAAACAGTGTGCGGACCCGCCTATCCAGAGCGCTAAGTTCCATTTGAGTCCATTTGAGTACGCCGATATAGTACATCAATACTGGCATGACCCAACCGTTGAAGGCGCGCACCTTGTTTCCGCCTGATAGAAAGCTATTGAATACCTTCTTCAGGCGGCCAAAGAAGCGCTCCTTCAACGATTACTTCATGTCAGTAACATTGATACCTAACGCTTCCGACATATCCAAATACTTATAAGTTTAAGTTGAACAGAGGGATCTCAGGTTTATGGAATCCGAGAGTTGAGTTCCCACGGATTCCATAATCTCTCCTCGCTTTACATGCATGACCGCACATTTGTCCACACAAAACTCCATCCTGATGACGTTACTGAAAGTTTCAGTTACCTTCAGTAGCTCCTTCAGTTGCAGATTAGTGCGGGCAAAGAGTTTCAAATCATTCATGTAAAGGAGGTGAGATATAACCTAACCACCTCTCTTCAACCGAAAGCCTAGCCCTGAATTCTCTAGCAGTGTGCTAAGAGGATTCAAGGCTAAGCAAAACCAAAGCGGACTCAAACTATCGCCCCGAAATATACCCCGCTCGATCCTTACCGGTTCTCTATTCCTCTGGATATTTCGACATCCTGAATAGCAAAGGACCGTCTTATTATTATTATCATCATCATCAGGTTGTAGAGGGCAGATGGGATCATCTCATCTACTTGTTGGGAATACTTTCGTAGTGCGTAGCCCTAAGGAGTAAATTTCCCTGCCAGCGTGTGTTTCCTGATAGCTACAACCTGGGGCATTTACTCAGGAGTGAATAGGTTACTTCTATGTTTTTCTGCTTAATTGAAATTAAATGTTGGAACTCAAACATGGCTTTAAACCTGTATTTTCCGAAGGGTTAAGTAGAAATATAACCTACCTTTAAAAGACCATTTTCCTGTTAGGTTTTATTTTCATTAAAATTAAATACTTAAGAACTAAAAACTATTTTTTCCGTAGTGTTAAGCGCCAGAATTAATGCCGAGTACAACATATATCATCATCATCATCATATCAGCCGAAAGACGTCCACTGCCGGATATAGGCCTCCCCCAAGCGTCGCCACAACTACCGGTCCTGAGCGTCTCGCATCCATCGGCTACCCGCGACCTTCACCAGGTCATCGGTCCTCCTTGTGGAAGGCCTTTCAACGTTACGTCTTCCGGTACGCGGTAGCCACTCCAGAACTTTTCGGCCCCATCGACCATCTGTTCAGCGAGCAATGTGCCCTGCCCACTGCCACTTTAGTTTGGCAATTCTTCGGGCTATGTCGGTAACCTAACCAAGGTTGCAAACTCTTGCGGATATCATCATTCCTGATTCGATCACGCAAGGAAACTCCAAGCATTGCCCTCTCCATTGCCCTTTGAGCCTTCTGATGAGGCCCATTGTAAGCGACCACGTTTCAGTTCCATATGTCATCACTGGCAACACGCACTGATCATAGACTTTCGTCTTGAGACACTGTGGTATGTGGGACGAGAAGATACCACGCAACTTCCCGAACGCTGCTCAGCCGAGTCGGATTCGACAGTTGACCAATTTTTCAAAGTTGGCCCTACCTAACTGGACCGTTGGTAGACGTACTCGTCTACAGCTTCGATTGTATTTTTTTTCTCATTAATGTATCATCAAAAGTTCAAAATCGATGACCAGATGTCGGAAAACAGCATTTAAGATATACCACGGCAGAATGGGCCATTAAAGAAAACAGCACAGAACAAAATCATTACGAGAAAACGTCTGTTACCTACCTTTCAAAATGTTTCATTACGGATGTAATTAAAAGTCAAAATGGCCAAGCGTCTTTTTAATTTAGCTCTCAGACTCCCAAAGGGGACAATGGACAAAGGAAATAAACAATTTTCTCATAAAAATATACGTACATTTTCTTTTTAATATTTCTTGTACCATTGTGCTTCACTGCCCCTGTTATTTTGGCCAGAACTTTTTGTTTCAGATGTTTTGAAGTTAATTTTAGTATTGCTCATTATGAATCTTTGTTTATAGGCATTTGTATCAAATCGTTTTTTTTTTGTTGTAAATTGCTTTCTTTTATTACTTTTCTTGTTGGTAATCGGTAATTAAATTTCAAATTAGGTAGGTTGTAGAGTCTTTTGCAAGTTTTATTAATTTTGATAATTTATTCATTGGAACATTCGTTCATTAGAATCGTATCTACGAACTCTCATACAAACAACGACTACAATTTTGAACCATATCCGACTATTTATTTTCTACTGACGAATTCAATCCATTCAATACCATGTAATTTGTCATGCGTTGACAAATAGCTGATCATGATTTCGATTGAGTTTTCTCGGTGTATCTCTCTCTGATCATCACCATCATATCAGCCGAAAGATGTTACTGCTGGACATAGGCCTCCCCAAAGGTCGCCACAACAACCGGGTTTGTGCGTCTCCATCCATCCATCGGCTATCCAGGCCTTCCAACGCTGCGTGTTCCGGTACGCGGTCGCCACTCCAGAACTTTTCGTCCACATGGACCCTCTGTTCTGCGAGTAATCTCTTTGATCATTCATCATAACAGCCGAAAGACGTTCACTGTTGGACATAGGCCTCCTCCAAGAGGGGGTCTGATCATTACTAGGAGGAAATTGCGCAGCTTGACCCCTCAACAAAATTGCGCATCAAAGTCTCATAGTGCCCAAAAACACCTTAATACAAAACTTCTAATCCTTGTAAATCAGTGGTCTACGTGGGAATGGAACAAAAAGGCGAAGACTTCAAACATAAAATTGTTTTATTGCAAAAGATACGCAACGCACAATGTTTAGCGTAGATAAGTTTCCTTCCCAAAAGTTTAAGTGAAATATAACTTTAACTGAAATATACTGAAGTATAACATCTCGTGAATATTTTAAGTTTATAGTCGAAACGGGGGATTCTATACAAAATATACAAAAAATATACAAAATATTTTATTGCTTCATAAGTATACAGAACTAGCTTTTGCCCGCGACTTCGTACGCGCATATCCCGGTTTTTTCCCGTTCCCGTAGGAATTTCCTATTCCCGTATAGCCTATAGCCTTGCTCGATAAATGGGCTATCCAACACTGAAAGAATTTTTCAAATCGGACCAGTAGTTCCTGAGATTAGCGCGTTCAAGCAAGCAAACAAACAAACAAACTCTTCAGCTTTATATATTAGTATAGATTAGGTTAAGTGTTTGGAGCTTCCCTTTAAGCAAGTAATGCCTGTGTTGGGAAGCCCCGCTCTTCCATAGCAAAGAAATACAAAGCAAATTTTGGTATTTACAAACACACAAAAAAAATAATATATATGTTACGGCTAATACCCGAAGTGCGGCTACACTTAGTTTTAGCCGGTTAGAACTAGGTGTAGCCACTTACTCTTGGTTAAACCTAGTACGAGCCGATTGTTTTCGGTTAAAACTAGGTCTAGCCTTCATCATGCCGGCTTCAACTAGGTCCAGCCATTCCCTGTTGGATAAAACTAGGTCTATCCGATATCATTCCGGCTAGAACTAGGTCCAGACAATCCCTGTTGGATAAAACTTAGATGCGTGTCCCGCCAAGCCTTCCGCCCCGCGTCACACTCATGACTCACAGCATCTGCAGCAGCGGCGCGGGGTGGAGGGCATAGCGAGGCACGCGCCTCTGCAGGCTGCGCCAGGTGCTGCTGATCAACTGCAGGTCTACTAGCGAGTGTGACTCACAGCGTCTGCAGCAGCAGCGCGTGTCTTAGTTTTAACTAACAGGGATTGGCTTTACATAGTTGTAGCCGGCATGCTATCGGCAGAGCTTTTTTAGATATTAAAAAAACATCCAATAAAAAGAAACGTAGAGAGTTTTTTTATTCTTATAAATCACATTTTAATAATTAACACAAATTATTAGGAGTACAATTTTTAATATAATAGGAACAATCAGGAACATTTTTTTAACAACAGACAATAGTTGCATATTATAATTTAAAGAATGATATTATAGTTATAAATCACACTTTTATAAAGTAACATAAACTATTTATTAGAGCAACTTAAACTTGAGTGACATTTTGAGTTGCACAAAATACCAGCAGCTTTGCAGAGGCACTTTTTGTTGCCACATTTGGTTTTGCAGTGGCATCTTTTATAGCCTTGCCCACCAGAGGTCAATTGTGCATTGGCTATTTGGCGTAGTGATTTCTTTTCGGGTCAAACCATGTCAATATCTAAAAAATTTTGAGTCACACACAGTGAACTGATTTCTTGAAAATAGTTCTGTTAAAGTGCCGTATTTGTTTCCTAATTTGTATAACCCCTTAACACATTGGGAAAGTCGCCTCTACCTCTGTCCACGTCAGGAATTTTTACTCGGACTGTATCACCGACTTTACATGGGGGAAACTTTTCATTTGATGAAGCCGTCATTTTTATAGCTTGTTTTACCAAACCTTCCTGTGCGCCTTTCTTGTAGTGTCAATTTTTAGTTTCTTTTCACACAGCTTACATTTTTTCTCCTCATTCTGGTCACAGAGCCCGCAATATGTCATTTCGATTTCTTTCTGGCAACTTCCTGATGTTGATGGCTCATTCTCTTTTGATGGCTCATTCTCTTTAGTAGCTTTGTCACTCTCATCATCAACTAACTCTCTAAGAATTTTCTCAAGATCTTCCTCACTTTCTATATTTGCAAGGACTTTAGGTGGTAGATCAGATGATTTCAGCCCGACCTTTACATCAGAACCGAACATTGCCTGGTACGGCGATCTTTTAATTCCGTTATGGTAAGCTCTATTTTTCATTAGCTGAATAAATTGTAAGCCTTCTGACCATTTTTGGCAGTTCTCGTCAGCCATCCAAGTCATAAGCATTTTTTCGATGTCTTGATTGGCACGTTCAACACTACCTTGTGACTGGCTGTGTCGTGGTTTCCCATGCACAATCTTCAAACCTGGCCACATCTGCGTCAAACTTTTCACAACTCGATTCGTGAACTCTCTGCCATTGTCGGATTGAAGTATTGAGGGTGATCCAAAGATACAAAATATATCAAGTAATTTCTTTGATACTTCTTCCGCAGTCTTACTTTGTAACGGATGAAGTTGTACGAATTTCGTGAGGTGGTCCTGGTACTAGTACTAGTATAAACTTGTAGTCACCATCTGGTAGATTTTTGATTCATTTGATGTGGCTTACAAAAACGAAGATACAAAAGAATCGCCTCCTGAGTAATATTTGCATACTTCTTTTTAGCTTCTGCAACCATTCTGTTTCTTCCGCCGTGCCCAACACACAGATGTATTTCATGAAGAACATCAAACAAGTCTTCATTCTTGACAAAATATTTGATATTTTCGGAATTTTCGGTGCTCGACAAAGGAGAAATTAACTTTTCGATGTCGCCAATACAACAAACATCGAAGCGCTTTAAATGGCGATATTGTAACGTAGAACGTTTCGTGGATATTTTGGCAGCTTTAACGTCTTCTATAAACTTGGAATACTGCACATCATTTATATAGCTTTGATTTTCACCATGTTTTGTGGCTAATAAACACTGAAACTGTTCCAAAAAACTTGACTTCATAGTCTGTAGGTCTTCATTCACAGCCATTCTGAATTCGAACGTATGAGTGCGCAAAAACAAGAAAGTACGTCTGTTTTGTACAACGGCACAACGCGTACTAAACTCAAAGCGCAAGGGCAAACGCGGGTGTACGGGGTGGCAGGGGCGCGCGAGCGCGACGCGTCTCGCGTGAGCCAGGCGCCTGTTACTTGTTTGCATCTAGTTTTATCCAACAGGGAATGGCTGGACCTAGTTATAGCCGGCATGATGAAGGCTAGACCTAGTGTTACCCGAAAACAATCGGCTCGTACTAGGTTTAACCAAGAGTAAGTGGCTACACCTAGTTCTAACCGGCTAAAACTAGGTGTAGCCGCACTTCGGGTATTAGCCGTAACATATATATAAAAATTACAGAAGTTATTATTTAATTGTTAAGAAAATCTTGCTTGCAGGTGTGTTTTCAGTGTTATGTACAGTAGTGTGTTGTGTATGAAGTATAGTAGTGGTATGTTCTGCGTGTTGTTGGTGTGGTGTGGTTTGTGAGTCTATAGGTAGGTACTATCGGCATAGTTTTTACCTATGGGTAGACCTACAGTAAAAACTATGCCAAATAAAAGGCCACTTTAGGAGAATCATAATATTAATCATACAACAATCTGTCACGTTTCATTTTCATCTTTATCGCTAAAATATTAGGTTCAAGGTTGTTTGGGAATATTTGACAGTGACGGGTAGCGTGATGTGCTTTCTGATTCTGCTAAAGTAGCCTTTTTAGACCCACTGGCCGTCTTAAGCATATTTTGCTAAAGACTTTCTTAGGCAGTTAGGTCGAATTTTACATACAATTCCTTAGCAACACAGAATTTTCTTTATCCGTCTCCGACCGAAAAGTATATAGCAGATATTTTAATTAAGGAGTAGTTGACCCGCGCAACTTCGTCTGCTCCGCTCCTATTGGTGTTAGCGATGATGATATATAGCCTATAGCCTTCCTCGAGAAATGGGCTATCTAACACTGAAAGAATTTTTCAAATCGGACCAGAAGTTCCTGTGATTAGTGCGTTCAAGCAAACAAACAAACAAACTCTTCAGCTTTATATATTAGTATAGATGTAAAAAATAACTCTGAGCTTGGACCCAGAAGCATGTATCCATGGTAAACTTTCGTAACGATGAGAAGGGATTTTATCGTATAGAGTATTGTTTAGATCTGAAGAGACAACAGATACAAATAAATACTGTAGCTGTCAACTGTCTACTACGGTTCTTAAGATACAGCCCGCTGACAGACAGACTTACGGACGGACGGACAGCGGAAGATTAGAAATAGGGTTCCTTTGGTAGAAGGGTAACCCTAAAAAAAAGGAAACAACTGTACCTCATTTTACTTCCTCTCTCTCTCCTCCTGCACTAATTAAACCATCATGAGACTGTAAACAAATTTCCAACAAACTTATTGAAAAGCGCTGTAAGTTGCAACTTACGATATTAAACATTAATTGCACCCTTGAAAAGAATAACTAATTGCTGTCCGGACAAAGGGGTGAACTCGTTAAAAGTTCCGTAAATTCGCCCTCCGCCTTCAGCCCTCAACCCTCTGTGCAGGGCTGTCGCTAGCCAGTCTCACAAATTAATTTAATGTGTGTCATCATTAAGTAATTATGGAACAGCGGGAAAGTTTCAGAAGTAAAAGAAATCTCTTTTTAGGGTTCCGAAAAAAAAAACGGAAACCTTATAGGATCACTCCGGTGTCTGTCTGTCTGTCTGTCCGTCTGTCACAGCCAGTTTTCTCCGGATCCACTGGACCGATTCTGTTGAAATTTGGTACACATATGGACTTCTATGACCCAAACATGGATGCGTTACGTAAATTACTAAATTTTTAGTATGGGGGTCACTTTTGAGGGTCAAACTAGAAAATTTTAAAAAAAATATTTTGAACAATATCGTGTGACATATCAAATGAAAGGGCTTACTGTGAGGGGATTAATTATATTTTTTTCATAATTTTTAAATAAATGGTTTTGAAGTTATTCAAGAAATTAGACGAAAAATGACCATTCCCTCCCTAATCTCCGAAACTGCTGAGCCTAAAATTAAAAAAAAAATGGATATAATAGATCTTTACCTAAAGATTACAGGAAAACCAATAAGAAGTCTGTAGTTTTAAAATAACATGTTAAAAAAATTAAATTCGTTCGGAACCCTTTGCACGCGAGTCCGACTCGCTCTTGGCCAGTTTTTTTAACTAACCTAATTTCTCATTTTTGTTATTGAACAATTTGATGATTTCAGGATTTTTAGGTTGCTTGCGTAAAAGTCCTGAAATCATCAACTTTTTTTTGTTTTTTTATTGTATAATAATTAAATTAATAACTAAACAACGTTCAACAGGATAAACGCAATACCTAAAAAAGGGTCATGGTACTCATCATAATGAACAACTTTTACTATGGGACCAACACTGCCTAGTCATCATCTGCCTAGCCTTTTCCCAACTACATTGGGTATGGCTTCCAGTCAAACCGGATTTAGCTGAATACCAGTATTTTACGTAGGGCGGCTGCCTTCCAGACTGAAATGGAAGTGGGCCGGCCATGTCTATAGACGGCAGGTTGGCCGATTCAGACATGTATTAGAGTGGAAACCGCGTATGGGAAAACGTAGTGTGGGACGCCTTGCGGCACGATGGATCGATGATTTGAAGAAGGTGGCTGGCAGCGGATGGATGCGGATTGCTCAAGACCGGGATGGTTGACGCTCTGGGGAGGCTTTTTTTTAAGATGGGAAATCATCAAGTGACTCCTCCCGCTCTGGGCGGAGCAGAAGGCAGTGTCAGACTCTTACTGACTAAAACCCATCCGTGTTCCTCCTAGTGCCCTTTGCGTTCCGCGGTGACTCTTTCGAACAAATTCCGCAACCGCGGCAGGCACTGACCCTAGCGGGCCCCGTCTACTGTGCTGACATCTCTTTAAGTCGCGCGTGGATCAAAACGCGCCGTCGACCCGGGCCTGGGGGGCTACTCTCTAACGAAATCCGTAGTTTCGGGCTTAGTTGCTGGCGGGCGTATTCTACTCCGTATCACCTACAGACTTACGATTAGTCCCGAACCTGAACTGAGAATGAATGACAACACGATTTCACAGTAACTGTCAAATCGTGTTATCATTGGTTCTCAGTGGTTAGGTGATACGGAGTAGAATATCAACGCCCTCGACTAAGCCCGAAATTACGGATTTCGGTAGAGAGTAGCCCCCTGGTTCTGATCGGACGGCGAACCACCCAATGCTCGCCGCAGGCCCGCGCCTACGGTGCCCGGGAATCGCCCTGCGACTCTCGACGCCCGGGGTGTCTTTTCTATTGCGGCGGCTAGGGCGTGAGGTTTCTCTCTCTCTGATACAATGATGATACCTGCGCCTTGCAATAAAAAACTGTTAAAAATATCAACACCCTAGTCACCACTAAATTATGTGTTAGATGACATAAGCCGACCATTTCTTCAACCAAAAAAAGGATACAAAACGCCAGGCTTGTCAGAACAAATCGTAATAGATGACAACCCTACCGTCGCCTGTCTTACGTGGTGAAATACAGCGTCTCAAGCACCCCTTAGAAGTAAGCAAGACGGATATACAAGTTATGCAGAAGTTAGAGAGGGATAGAATATCGTTTTGTTAATTTCAACGTGTCAACATTAAGTTAAATTATCACTTAGAGGTGTTAAACATTTTTAATGGGGACTAGTATTATTTTAATTAACAGTTTTCTTGGAATTTTATGTTAATGATTTTGGAAGTCAGTGATAATTTCAGTTGTTTCTCGTTTCTTGCCAAGTATAAAGGGTCTGGACTGCTAAATTGAAATGACAGTGGGCAGGGCGAATTACTCGCAAAACAGGAGACCCTGTTCTGCGAGCAATTCTCCCTGAAAAAAAAGGCCGCTTTAGGAGAATCATATTAGAATAATAATATTAATCACGCAACAATCTGTCAAATTTTCATCCTTATCGCTAACGAATTAGGTTCAAGGTTGGTTGGGAAAATTTGACAGTGACGGGTAGCGTGATTTGTTTTCTGATTCTGGTAAAGTGTCCTATTTAGATCCACTGATGGTCAATGCGGCCGAAAAGTTCTGGAGTAGCGACCGCGTAACGGAAGAGACAGCGTTGGAAGGCCTCCCACAAGGTGAACCAATGACTTGGCGAGGATCGCGGGTAGCCGATGGATGCGAGAACGCAGGATCGCTTATTGTGGCGACACTTGAGGGAGGCCTATGTCCAGCAGTGGACGACTTTCGGCATCACACTAATGTTATAAAGAGGAAAGATTTGTTTGTTTGTTTGAATAAGCTCCGAAACTACTGGACTACTTTGAAAAATTCTTTCACCATTAGTATCCTACATTATCCCTGATGGACATAGGCATATAGAATATTTTCAAAATAGTTAGGGATCCCAAGGTATGAAAAAAATACCAAAAAAGATCCTTACATCGCCTACGCTGCGGAAACTATTGACAATAGAGCAAATTGGTGTACTACAGTTTTATAGAAGACATCAATATCTAAAAAAAAGTCCGCAAGAGTATATTTCTAACTATTATGGTTAAGTGGCAATGACCGCTTTTTGTTCAAATTATTCAATCAATACCCGGGAGAAATGGAGAAGTAGTGATTTTAGTTGATGTTAATCCATGATGTTAATCCTTATCTATTTACATTGTTTAATAATTAAGGTTGGTTATGTAGATGTAAATTACTCTTGAAATTATTCAAATTGTACCATTAATTTAATAGTTACGATGGGTATAAAAATACTCTAAGTAAGAAAAATCTGTTTGAGCGAACTGCCCTACGTTTAGTCTTTTAATAAGTAATTTAAGGATCGCTTATTTTGGCGACACTTGAGGGAGGCTTATATCCAGCAGTGGACGACTTTCGGCTTATCTACATCTACACTAATATTATAAAGAAGAAAGATTTGTTTGTTTGAATTGAATAGGCTCCGAAATTACTGGACCGATTTGAAAAATTCTTTTAGCATTGGATAGCTACATTATCAGGGAGTAACATAGGCTATATATTATCCCCGTACTCCCAAGGGAACGGAAACTACGCGGGTGAAACCGCGTGACGTCCACTAGTTGATTTGATAAAGCAAAAAATACGTGTCCAATACTTTTCGATAATCTCACTGACGGACTACATAGAATCATTGCGCATGCCAATCATATTGAAAGGCACGCATTTGACCACTATCTCACCTGATGGTAAGCGATGATGTGGTCGAAGATAGAGCACGCTTGCCTAGAAGTAACCTATTTACTCCCAGGTTGTAGCTATCAGGAAACACAGACTGTAGCAGAGAATTCCACTCCTTAGCTGTACGCACTATGAATGTGTTCCCAAAACGTTTTGTGCGTGTGGGTGGGATATCCACCAAGTACCGGTGGCTCATCGCCGTCTTGTGGTCCGATGATGGAACGGGCTTATCGGAATTAAATTATGCAATTCCGTTAGGTTAGCAACTCGGCGTCGATGCTCAAGACTTTGGAGCTTCGACTCGACGATCCTATCATTACCGATGATCCTCTTGGTTCGTTTCTCAATTGACTCAAGGGCATCAAGCTGGTATCTGGCAGATCCGTCCCAAAGATGAGAGCAGCTAGTCTATTCTGTAAGTAACTATTTCAATATCGAGCTTCACCTGAGTGACAAGGCTCGCAAAGTGAGCTTTATTACACACAACATAAAGGTCTTATGTTTATATGAATTTGATACTCAACTCGGATTCTGCTGTCGAGACACGAAAATATTTTTACAGAATAGGGATACAGTACTCGTATACACGATGGAACTTGCGCTTGATAGAGTTGAGCAGCTGGTGACACAGGAATCATTCCTATTTTAAGGAAGAATATGTTTTGATCAGTTTTCGAACGAACGAATAAGGGTTACGTTTTTTACAGATATTCGGAACCCTAAAAATATCAAATCATCAAAAATACGGTGCTCCAAATTTAGTTTCACTTCAGCAGCGTTTGATTAAACAGCAAAAGTCTCTTAAAAGCTAATTATCTGAAGACAGATGCCTCGAAACCTTATCAAACAATTGATCAATTTCCATTCTCCCGTCTCACCTCAAAAACGCAGATGTTTCCAAACCAATGGTTCAATACTAATTGAATACTAACGAAAATCAGCATTAATTCGCAATTTTAGCAGAACTTGGCCCATAAAACTGCGGGAGGGTAATCTTGGGGTTGTTCCACCCATTCTACCCCAGAGCCACAGAGTAGAGAGGCGCAGAAGTCCAATCATCGTTTCAAGAAAAAAGACGTGCTGGCCATATTGCAAATTTGCAAACTTTTTTTGAAGAATTAGAGTTAATCGTATAATAAAGAGTTCTACTTATTTTAAACAATGTTTGCATTTGCATCTCATTTGCAATCTGTCAAAAATGTAGGAAAAATCAGGCTTTTTTGACACTGAATGCGAACATTACTCAGGCACCGGGCGCATAAACGAGTGATGAAACTAGTACTTACCGGCTGGGAATTGAGGCCTTAAAAGTTAGTAGAATTAGCCCTCTGATTGCAGAAAAGGCACAGAAAGAGTCCCGTTTTAGTACGTCGAAAAGATACCAGAAAAGAACTTCAAATACCTTCGCCATAGCTTTCTTTTACAGTCCCTTTGCAATTTCGACCGAAAAAACCAAAACTCGTGCAGTTTTCACTGAAATGACATGATATTATCAATGCCAGAACCTCTTCTCGTAGGTAACCAGCTGCCTCCCGTGGTTTTCACTAAATTTTCGGTTTACCTAGTGGGTCTAAAGTCTCCAGAAGTCTCATCCAACGGGCGAAGTATAACGCACGCACAAAAACCTATACGCGTAAGTGCGGCGATCGCAAATAAACGACAGTCTCGAGTGCGCTTGCACTCGCTGTACTAGAAGCGGGCCTATGTCTGCTCATTTTATAAAGGCGATCTAACTTCGACGTGGTTTTATGTTCTATTTCTAGACTGGCCAAAGTGTTATTGCCATTAGGATTTTCACAGTAAAAGCCAGGAATTTAGCAGTTAGCGGGTCTAACTGCTAAATTCACACCCGACCCCACCCGAATGACACCGTCATGCCTTGGAAAATACGTTAAGCGCCTGATTTATCTCCTATAATGTAGGATTGACGTCCACGAAAGTAAGGGATAGAGGATATCTGGTGCTCATTATTATATTATGCATCGATTCATTAGCCGAATCCAATCAAGGGGACTATTTTGGAATCAGCCTTCTGTTCCTATCTATTCTGTGTCAGTGGGGTCGTTTGTACCCCAGTGGGGTGGCTAATTATAACTGGATGGAATGTTAATTCTGCTAATTAATGTCGTCTTACGGTTGATGGATGTGATAACTTGGCAAATTTGCTTGGATGTCACAATTGCTGAAGATCTTGTGATTTGTGGCAGCAATTGGTTTGTTTGGACATTGTTCGTCAAGTCGCTGCGATGGCTTGAAATTAAACTACGTATTTTTAGGGTTTTGAACAAAAAACGGAACCCTTATAGGATCACTCGGGTGTTTGTCTGTCTGTCCGTCTGTCACAGCCAGTTTTCTCCGGATCCACTGGACCGATTATGTTGAAATTTGGTACACATATGGACTTCTGTAACCTAAACACGGACGCGTTACGTAAATTGTTAAATTTCTAGTATGGGGGTCACTTATGGGGGTAAAATTAGAAAATTTCAAAAAAAAGTTTTTAAATTGTATCGTGTGACATATCAAATGTTGTGTATTTCTATTGCCGCTATAACAACAAATACTAAAAATTAAGGGTTATGCTACGGAACCCTTCGTGTGCGAGTCCGACTCGCACGTGGCCTCCTGCTTGGCTTGGAGGCTTCCTGTAATCTTTAGGTATAGAACTATTACCTGCATTTTTTTTTTTTTTCAAAATTTTAGGCTCATTAGTTTTGGAGATAAGGAGTGGAATGGTCATTTTAGGTCTAATTACTTGAATAATTTCAAAACTGTTTTTGTTTAATTATGAGAAAAGGTAATTAAAACCCCCACCGTAAGCCCTTTCATTTGATATGTCACACGATATAGTTGTAAAAACTTTTTTTTATTAATTTCTAGTTTGACCCTCAAAAGTGACCCCATACTAAAAAAATATTTATTACTAGCTGACCCGCGAAACTTCGTCTGCGTCACAATTTTCATTATTTGCTCTGCTCCTGTTGGTCTTAGCGTGATGATATATAGCCTATAGCCTTCCTCGATAAATGGGCTATCTAACACTGAAAGAATTTTTCAAATCGGACCAGTAGTTCCGGAGATTAGCGCGTTCAAGCAAACAATCAAACAAACTCTTCAGCTTTATATATTAGTATAGATAGATATAGATGTAACGCGTTCGTGTTTGGGTCACAGAAGTCCATATGTGTAACAAAGAACATCGGCCAAATACGACCTGACCGAAATATGAAAAGGACACCATTGAGTGTGATACGTCAAAAAATAGAGACTTAAGTGTATATTAAATTACGGGGCTCAACTTATTTTATTGGAGCCGGTAAATTAATTTAGCTTTGTAACAAAAATCTCATTTCTTTACTACTTTTTATAGGTTTTGGAACGCATCTAAACCCGTCCCGTTTTTATCTATGTTACAAGTTTTATCTTGCCACTACCATTAAGGACTTACTTTTTTTAAATACTAGATTTTATTGAAGAATTTTTATTTATTTTTGTAGTTTATTATAAGTTACATCATTTTTAGATGGGAATATGGATTGAGTATTCCAAAATGAGTTGCAAATGATAGGTTGACAGTAATATAGAATGCATAGAGCGAAACGTATTATGACATGAGAGCTGTCAAAGCGTTTACCGCCGTTCGTTGTTTTTTTTTAATTAGTTCCTGACGGAACAGGTTAAGGTCGGAGACCATGCTGCCTCGACGTTCGTTGCTCTTACGTCGTTGCGTGTGATTTCTTTTGGTTTTAGTGTTTTATTTGTGACTTGGCTACTATAACCGACCGTTTTCATTTTGTGGTTTGAGCTGTGGTTATAGTCGTGGCAGTAGATTTTAGTATTACCTACATCATAACCTTGAAAGTAACGTTCTAAGATCCTCGGCTTTTAAAAAATATATTTTCAATATAGGATTAATGGTTGTGCCTAGGGGAACGAATTAATCCATGCACTAATCATGTTCTCGATATTTTATAATCAGGTCACGCGATGTATGGGCCGTGACCGACCTTCTTTCAACAGAATCGGTCCAGTAGATCCAGAGAAAACTGGCTGTGACAGACGGACAGACAGACAGACACCCCAGTGATCCTATAAAGGTTCTGTTTTTTGTTCGGAACTCTAAAGAAGCTTAAGCAGTAATTTATTTATTTTATTGGGTATGTGTTTGTGTAAAAAGTCACATCCAGATTACATCTACCAGACTATAACTTTATTTAACTACCTGAACTTTTCAAGTTTAGCTGCGACAACATCATGAAACACATCAACGATTTGTCTCATCATCATATCAACCGAAAGACGTCAACTGCTGGACATAAGCCTCCCCCAAGATGGGGGGGTTTGCCATAATCGCCACGCTTGGCAAGGCGGGTTGGCGATTGCAGTGTATGATGTTGAGTTTTACAGAGAACGCTGCTGCTCATTCTCTGGCGAGTCCCTTAGTCGCCTCTTACGACACCCACGGGAAGTGATGGGATGGTATTATTCTTTTACGGCACCATACGTGACCGGCCGACACCATAGCGCAACAATTTATCTAGAACAACTATATTACCTGCACACACAGATAAACTACCTTAGATATTAATTAAGCTAAGCTAAGGTGGTTTCCAAATCTGCGTTAATTAAGATTACAATTAATTAAATCTTAAGTTAACCTAATCGTGCTATCTAATTGCTACACATAGTATTTGGATAGCTCTTGAGATCTCCTTCAATGACTCTGACATTGGAAGGTACAGATAATCTAGACTAATGTTATAAAGCTGAAGAGTATGTTTGTTTGTTTGGTTGAACGCACTAATCTCAGGAATTACTGGTTCGAATTGGAAAATTCTGGATAGGCCATTTATCGAAGAAGGCAACATGACATCACGCTACAACCAATAAAACCGGAGCATTAATGAATAAACCTTGAAGCAGATGAATTTGCGCGGATCAGCTAGTAATACATGAAGCTGAAGGTTTTGATTGTTTGAACGCACTACTCTCCGGAACTACCAGTCGGATTTGGAAAATTATTTTTGTATATGATAGCCACTCTATGAAGTCTCTATGAAGTGTGAGCAGTGGTGGCCGAGTGGTAATGGCTTCGACTTACGAGTTGTAGGTCGCGGGTTCAAACCCAGCCAGGCACATTACTTTGTGTAATTTATTTCATCACCACTGCTCTCAAAACGGTGAAGGAAAACATCGTGAGGAAACCGGCATGTCCTAGAACCAAAAATTCGAAGACATGTGACATTCACCAACCCGCATCGGGCCCGCGTGGTGGATTACGGCCCATTCCCTCTCCTAGAGAGGAGGCCTGAGTCCCAACAGTGGGAACATTATAAAGTAAAGTAAAGTAAAGTAGAGTTTATTTGCTAAGATTGCAGGTACTTAAAATAAGGTGTTACAGAAAGATGGATGAGCCATGTACAATCTACCTTACATTAGGCATGCAAACATTAGTGGAATTGTAATACTAAATTAAAAAAATAATTCAATTATAGTTTACAGAAAAAACAATAGTCGGCATAGTGCATTCGTAAAATAAAAAATAAAATCTACATAAAACAATTGGAATAGAAATCATATAAGTTGAGATAATGACATCATTAGGCATGTCAATATTAATTAAATTAAATTATTCAATACATTAAATTATTCGATACAATAAATTATTCAATACATAATTAAGTCATTATCATTTAAAAAGTCATTTACTGAATAATAACATTTTTCAATCAATAGTAATTTCAGTCTTTTTTTAAAATTTTGATTTGTGTCATTTTTAATGATGTCAGGTACTTTATTGAAAATGATTGGGCCCATTGTAATAACACTTTTTCTGAGCAAGGCCGTATTACATTTGTCAACATGTAGTAAGTGTTTATACTGACTTCTAATAGGTCTCTTTCTAGTTTCCGATACTGACGTGAAAAGGTTCATGTTACATTTTACAAAGAGTGCGATTTCCAAAATATATATACACGGGAAAGTTAAGAGTTTTAGGGACTTAAACACAGGAATGCAACTATCTGTCACTTTCATGTTAAGTATTGCCCTTATGCAACGTTTCTGGGCTTTGAACACCTGTTCTCGTAGAGTACAGTTTCCCCAAAAGATTATTCCATATCTTAAAATGGACGCGACTAGACCATGGTATGCAACTATTCTGGTGTTGATGTGGACCTTTTTCGCCAGATTATGTAGGACATACGCAGATACGCTCAGTTTTTTACAAACTTCTTCTGCTTGAGGTTTCCAAGTCAACTGGCTATCTATCAGTATACCTAGAAATTTCGCAACTGTTACTTGGTCTATACTAAAGTTATTATATTCTATAATTACATTCGGTAGTGATGTGCGCTGATAAAAGTGCATTACGTTCGTTTTTTGCAGGTTAATTACTAAATTATTTTCGTCAAGCCAATTCACAATGTCCTTAAGTGTAATATTTATGTCATGCTCGTATTTATTTATGTCTGTACCTTGAATTAGTGCGGTGCTGTCGTCAGCGAATAAGACCATAGGGTGCTTAATGCGATGAGGTAGGTCATTTATGTATAGCAAGAATAAGAGTGAGCTAAGAACTCCACCTTGAGGCACGCCATATGTTATAACTCTTGCTTCGGATTTATATTTTCTCTCACGCTTAGTGCTTGTGCAAATTTTAGAAATTTCCGTATATTGTTTACGGTCACTTAGATATGACTTAATAAGGTCTAGTACATTTCCTCTTATTCCGTACATGTTAAGCTTATTAAAAAGGGTTCCGTGATAGACACAATCAAAAGCTTTTGTCATATCTGTAAGAATTGCGCAGATTGGTTGTTTTTTATCAACATTCCCCATTATAACTCTTAGCAAGTCGTATATGGCAATATTTATACCTTTGTTCTTTCTGAATCCTTTTTGTTCATCACACAAAATATTATATTTGCATAGAAACTTATTTATTGATTCATAAATGATTTTCTCAATGACTTTTGAAAATATTGGAATTAGGGCAATGGGTCTATAGTTAACTAAACTCTCTTTATCGTTTTTTTTGTAAAGTGGTTTTACAATAACTGTTTTTAGACCGTTTGGGAATACTCCCGAGCTAATGCATAAATTTATAATGTGGCTTATGTGTGAGGCAATATTATCAGACACGAATTTTATGACTTTTGTATGTATACCATCATACCCAACGCTGTTAGTATTTTTTAGTGCCTGTATTACCCTTATTACGTCTTGTGGTAGTACTGGAGACATGAAAATTGAATGCGTGTTGCTTATTAAACCCGTATGTACACGTGTTGGTGGAATATTACATAGTATTTGATCAATGAAGAAATTGTTAAATGCATTTGCAATTTCTGATGGGTTACTAATGACGGTATCTTGAACTTTGATTTTACATATTGGCTCAACATTGCGTGATTTGTTATTTATAATACGCCATGACGCTTTTGATTTATTACTGGAAGTGTTTATAAAGTGATTGTTTTGTGCTCTTTGGGTTAGTTTAATTATTTTTCTGAATTTGAAGGAGTAGTTTTTGAATTTATATTTGTTTTCGACTGAAGCCTCACGTCTGTATTTCCACAACAAGTGTCTCTGCCTCTTACTGCACACGCGTATACCACGTGAAACCCATTTAATAGTTGGATTTGATTTAATGGTTACTAACTTGAATGGAAAGGCCGACTATGCTATGCTATGAAGTCTATGATCAGTGCGTGTTGCCATACGGAACTGAAACGTGGTCGCTTACAATGGGCCTCATCAGAAGACTCAAAGTCACTCAAAGGGCAATGGAGAGGGCAATGCTTGGAGTTTCTTTGTGTGATCGAATCAGGAATGATGATATCCGCAAGAGAACCAAGGTTACCGACATAGCCCGAAGGATCGCCAAACTAAAGTGGCAGTGGGCAGGGCACATTGCTCGCAGAACAGATGGTCGATGGGGCCGAAAAGTTCTGGAGTGGCGACCGCGTACCAGAAGACATAACGTTGGAAGGCCTCCCACAAGGTGGACCGATGACCTGGTGAAGGTCGCGGGTAGCCGATGGATGCGAGACGCACAGGACTCGTTGTGGCGACGCTTGGGGGAGGCCTATGTCCAGCAGTGGACGTCTTTCGGCTGATATGATGATGATGATAGCCACTTTCATGATGAAGGCTAGGCCCTACAGGAACGGAAAATTAACGGGATATGCGCTTACGAACTCGCAGGCAAAAGCTAGTAGTTAATATTAACAGAGCATCTTCTGAGGGTACGCGACAATTGACATAAGGCAATCACAACATCACGCCTGAATCCCTGAATTGAGTAAGCAGATTTTTATAAACAAATATTAACTCGTTTTGGTGTTAAAAAAGTGTATAGTAATAGTAATAGTAATATTTATTCAAAGATATTTGTACATTTTTTTACAAATAGAGTGCATAATCTAAAGCTTGTGTACACAACAGTATTAGCATTTGGGGCCGAACTAGGCATAACCTGTATTTCAGCCCACAACGCCGATCCCCTTGTGTTACAAATAAAAACTTAAATTAGGTATTTCAAATGACGCCACGCTAAAATGTACGTGCCTAATACAAGATAGAAAAAACTATATAATAATAATAAACCCTCTGTAGACCCATAGTATGCGCGCATGACGTTTTCATTCATGTACTGCGTCCATCTCATGCGCTGCACACAACCACCGGCAGCGGGGACCCGGCTCGGGGCCGGTTGGCCCCTAGGTCCCAAGCCTCTCGGTGGCCGGCCTCTCCCCTGCCGACGCACAGGTGTTGGCGACGTCGGCGGGGAGAAATACTCGTCGCTGGAACTCGACGCTACTGCAACCGCCGGTGAACATGATCCGCTGTCCGGCGGCGGCGAGGCGGAGCTCAGCGACGGGTCCGGGGATGGTGGGCGTGCGCGTCTCGAAGCTGCTCTTGTGATCATCATCAAAAAAATTTTAATTTCGTTCATCGGTATAGAATAGGAGATAGAGGTTTTTCAAGTGACATGTGTCATCTGTCGGTCACATATATATTTTTTTCTTTCTCCATGTTTACTGAGTTTTTGTTATTAATTAGTTTCTAATGGTCTGTTCTGATTGTGGAGGGTTTATATTGCAAATATGGTATATTAATATGGCTAAAAACTGATTTTCTTTGATATAAAAATTAACAGACGAAATAAAACTTCTTTTGACAGTCAGAGTTGCCAGCTTATTAGCGTACTCCTCGATACGGCTCGTATTGTGAGGAGGTTCCTTTCTCTGGAGCCCTAACCACAGGTAGCTTGGACCCTGCTCCCGACACCGGCGAACTACTATTTTTTATATTTTTAAATGTTTTTTTTTTATAATGTGTTGTTTTTAAGAAATATTTAAAAATGTAAATTAGTATGTAAGGATAAAAAATAAAGAGAATAATAATAAAAAAGAGAAAAAATTAAAGCTACATATTTTCAATAAAACTACTGTCAACTCGTTTACATTTTCGGAAGTTAAATCGCAACTGCACTATGGGTCCAATTTAATGAGGAGGGTCTTGGAATGGCTATGCATTTTTTTTAAGGCTTGTATGTATGCCAATGACCTTTTCCATATAAGCGGAGCTAACTACTCCTCTACGCGCCACTCCGCTACCCGCATTTTAAATTTATTATAAAAAAATAACACATATTTCAAAAAAGACTAAAACCCATCCGTATTCCTCATAATGCCCTTTACGTTCTAGGGCCGTGGTGACTCTTTCAAACAAATTCCACAACCCTGGCAGAGGAATGGCTATGCTGCAAGTGCAACAACACCCACGGACAACGTATCGCAGAAGTTTATAGTACATCCGTCTTTTGTCTTCTTTATGCATAGTAATTTCTATTGAAATAAGCAGTACCTTTGTGCTCTAACTTAAAAAAAGATAATTAAATACAGACAAACGTATCAAAACGTAAACGTATCAATGTATTTAATTATCTTTTTTTAAGGTTACTGTGTGTACATAAATAAATAAATAGCCTAGTGCTTTTAAACGAGCACGCTCAGGAGTAATTTTTACGAATATAACGAGACAGGAAACAAGAAATAAAAGAATAATGAGGTAGAAGTGTTGCGGCTACAATGCCACCACAAGAAAAACTAACGCAACGAAATTTGTACGGCAAAAAAGTACCACAGTGCCATCTATCCCACCTGCAGCAAACTAACAAAACGAACTAACGAACTAAAATATATATTGATGGTAAAATGTTACTACACAATCATTACACAATTGACGACTTCTTGAATGATACGTCACTGATTAATTGACACACTTCCTATTCCATTTGACATAATTATTTCTATCTGACATTTTTACCATTTGACATTATTATTATTTTGCATTTTTCAAAATCAAAATCAAAAGGCATTTATTCAAATTAGGCTGAAAATCAGCACTTTTTGAACGTCAAAATTTACATGAAGACAGTCCCCCAAATCGCCCAGCCCGTCACCACTTCCTAGTGTTTTAGCTGGGAAGAAGAAGTGGCCAACAAACTCCCCAGCAACACAACTGTCTGTTAAGTTTAAACAACTTGAATTTATATAACATTATCCAACAGTTTATGATAGATGTCGATCATAAAATAAATAAATGGATGGCACATGTCCGCTAGCATACCATTTTACCATTTTCATGTCAATATTTAATTTATTTAATTTGAAAGTTAATATTACTCTATTTGACAAAATTGTTCCGATTAACATATTGTTTTCTTTGACATTGATCCATTTAACATTGTTATTATTATATTTTGCCTATTATTATGACAATATTTAATTTATTTATTTTTTAATTTGAAAATATTGTAATTTGCATGCCCATGTGACGGTAGAATATGGAGGACTCATTATAAATGAAACACCTGTACCAATTACCCGTGTTCGCAAATGAATAAATGATTATTATTATGAAATAACGAACGAAATCCTGAATCGCGGTATAAGAGTTTTCCTTCAGATTTGAACATATACAACAATCCGAATATCGACTATCGGGCAGTTACCCACCAGACACAACAACTGTCTGATCGGAGGATCCTCCCTTTTCTATGGAGGTTTGCGGGACTTTACTCTCTGTACCGCATCCCTATAAAAGATTAGAGGAAGTCAAAGTCAAATCCTAAAAAATAATACTGACTCTTACTGAAAACACGCTACATATATAAACTTGCAAGTAATAGTTAATTTTAGATCATAATAACGGAAGACATCAAAGGAAGAGCACGTCTGCGATGAGAGCGCGCTGAGAGATCGATCTATGTTGTGGTACTGGATGTGACCAGTACAAAACAAAGTTTTGGTCAGTTTCACATGTCCGAATAATTACTTGTTAACCTTTTCGGCAGCTACACAACGGAACATTACATGGAATTCAGTAATGTTTTAAAATATATAATATTAAAACATTACTGAATTCTATGTAATGTTTTAATATTATATATTTTTATTTGAATAATAATTTAATTTCGTGTATCCAAAATTTGTATGCCTATTAGGCTAAACATAGCGATCCTAACATTAGAATAAGATCTTATTATTGTACCTATGTTTTGCAAATAAATAATTTGAATTTACATTTAGGCTGCCCGTCATTAGACGCGGAGCGGTGCAGCCGAGCGGAGCGAAGTAGTAATGCGGAGTGGAGTTGCGGACTGTGTATGTTCATTCATGCGGAGCTATGTAGTGCGGAGCGGAATAGCAGACTATGCAGAGAGTAATTTGAGCAGGTAGCCATATTTTTTTCCACTTCCTCGCTCCGCTGCCTCGCTTCGCTTCCCAGTTTAAAATGATTTATTAAATTAGTTCGCAAATCCTTGTCCACTGAAGCGGAGCGGAGATTTTACGCAATTCCATTGGTTAATATTGGACCCAGATTCGCTCCGCTCCTTTTCTCTCCGCTCCAATGGACAGTCAGCCATACTGTAACACTCCCGTTGGTTTCGCTGTCACAAGCATGACTTCCAAGCGTCAGATTTAGGCAGGGTCGGGCAAACGAGTGTTATTGGGTTTTTCCATTCGAAATTTCCCAGTAATAGCCCGGAGTTCGGAAGTTGGTGGTATGACATCCTTGGAACAGCGCGTACGACGTGTTGGTCTTGAGCCTGATCCCTCTCCGATGGCATGGCAATCTGACCCGACCGGGGCGAGTCACATTACCGTCCCAGAATCTACGTCGTACAGAAAGTGCCATCACTTCCTGTACTACTGGTATTCAGCTGTCGCCAGTTAGACTGTAAGACACCCCCAATATAGTTGGGAAAAGACTGGTGTTAAGAGCTTAATTGTCAACTTCTTCTTTTCGAGTCGATGGTCAACTCTTTACATGATTCGGGGCCAGTAGATGGCTACGTTAGTATTCATCAAATCCCCCAAAGTATAGGTGTATGGGTACTTGGAGCTCTTTAATATGTGGCTCATGTTCTGAACAGGGGCACCATACTAACACTGTCGGATACGACAGGTCTATAAAACTCCTTTTAAACCAAAAAGCTCTTTGGGTTTTATTAATTGGTGAGGTGGTGGATACCTCTCTTCTCATAGTCTGATTGTCTCTTTAAGTGGCTTATCAGGCCGGTCAATTCTGTCGACATCTTTTTTATTTATTTTTTATTGGTGATGGGTTTCCTCTTGACTCTAGTCTAGGTCTGAGATGACAGACAAAGATGGAGCGAGCTTACCCAGAAGGAGCCTGTGCACTCTAACTTTGAAGAGATTAGGGTTGTACATCTCACCGTGTATACTTAGGTGGAGTAAACAACAAGCTGTCATTCCATCTTGTTTGTATGGTTTGACAGCTTACTTGTCATTCACTTCGCTTAAGTTTTCACTGCGACATGTTTTCCCGGTCGATTCTGTAAACATGCCGAAAGAAGTGATACCGAAGTGAGCTGTCATTTCATCTTAATTACTTGGACAGCTCACTTCGTAATCAATTCACTCAAGCCTTCACTTCGACATGTGACTTGACTTCGCACTGCTGGATCGCCCGTGTAGATCGAAGGAAGCGCTTGCATTTTTTTAGTCTTCCTGGGGTTAATTATGGTTGTGGTAATAACAAATATGCACATATTTTTCTTACCTTTTAACTAACCCGCCATAGTAGTCACTTCTAGTAACTAAAGCTTTCACCGTTCACCTTTTCTCGTAACTTTTCTAATAATAATGTTCAGGGCAGAAACTTCGCTTGCGCCCTGTCTTCTCTTAATCGACGATTATTATAGTTTAAACCGCGGTTAAACGAAGTTAATCTCCAGTTTATATTTGAAGTTTACCATGCCACGTTAAAGTTTAGAATGCTTGCTTTTATTATACGTTGTGTTATGGCGAAATAAAGTTCACAAATGTTGGAACAATAACGTGTGTTTTATGGGCTTTTTAATTAATTTGATAAATGTGGGAAATGGAACGTGAGTGGAAATAAGAGAGAGAGCGCTGTGTGTGAGTGAGAGAGCGATAGACGAGGAAGGATTGAGGAGGACGCCATATTGAGATTGAGATTTACTACTTTACGATCACGAAGACGTGTAAGAAAAAACTAAAAAGACGATCATTATGGAAGATTGCTATTTTATTGAAGAACCCTGTATCCCCACATAAATGTTGATATTGTTATATCTATTAGTAAAGTTTTTTGGAGGTATGCGGTACAGAGAGTAAAGTCCCGCAAACCCCCATTGAAAAGGGAGGATACTCCTACCAGACAGTTGTTGTGTCTGGCGGGCAACTGCCCGATAGTTAATCTTCGGGCTGATGTATATGTTCAAATGCACGGTAAACTCTGCTTGCGCGATGCAGGATTTCAATGTAGTAGCTCGCTGCTAGTTGGATAGATGGCGTCGCGGTTCTTTTTGTTGCGATGTAGATCTGCTCCGTTGGTTTTTCTTGTGGCGGCATTGATGCCGCTACACCTTATTAAAATCTGTTGCGTGGTTAAGAAGCAGTAAGCAGAGAACAGAGTTCCAATTCTACTTTTTGTTAAGCAACTTTCGTATTCGTATGTCAGTCACAATCAGTCATAGAAACCTCAACTTCTACACATTTTTAGGTTTCCGAACAAAAAATGGAACCCTTATAGGATCACTCGGGTGTCTGTCTGTCTGTTTGTCTGTCCGTCTGTCACAGCCAGTTTTCTCCGGATCCACTGGACCGATTCTGTTGAAATTTGGTACGCATATGAACTTCTGTGACCCAAACACGGTCATGTTATAATAATAATTGAAAAAGAATGACCATTCCCCTCTTATCTCCGAAACTACTAAGCCTAAAATTTTGAAAAAAATGAATATAACAGATCTTTACCTATAGATTACAGGAAGTCTATTGTGTTAAAATAATATGTTAAAAACAGACAGACAGACTGACAGACAGACAGACACCCCAGTGATCCTATAACACTGGGGTGTCTGTCTGTCTGTTTATCTGTCTGTTTGTCTGTCCGTCTGTCATAGCCAGTTTTATCCGGATCCACTGTACCGATTCTGTTGAAATTTGGTACACATATGAACTTCTGTGACCCGAACACGGTCATGTTACAATAATAATAATAATTGAAAAAAATGACCATTCCCCCCCTTATCTCCGAAACTACAAAGCCTAAAATTTTGAAAAAAATGGGTATAACAGATCTTTACCTATAGATTACAGGAAGTCTATTGTGTTAAAATAATGTGTTAAAAACAGACAGACAGACTGACAGACAGACAGACACCCCAGTGATCCTATAACACTGGGGTGTCTGTCTGTCTGTTTATCTGTCTGTTTGTCTGTCCGTCTGTCATAGCCAGTTTTATCCGGATCCACTGTACCGATTCTGTTGAAATTTGGTACACATATGAACTTCTGTGACCCGAACACGGTCATGTTACAATAATAATAATAATTGAAAAAAATGACCATTCGCCCCCTTATCTCCGAAACTACAAAGCCTAAAATATTGAAAAAATATGGAAATAACAGATCTTTACCTATAGATTACAGGAAATGTATTGTGTTAAAATAATATGTTAAAAAAAATTTCGTTCGGAACCCTTTGCACGCGAGTCCGACTCGCACTTGGCCAGTTTTTGATAGATTGCAACTGAGATGCGAATGCGACCGTTGCTTAAAAAATAGTAAAATAGGCTCTCACGCTTTCAGCGATTTAAAGGAGCCATATTTCAGCCATATGCTGAAATATCAAGCTCGTTTAAATCGCTGCCAGTCAGTCAGGGCACTCAAATGTTGATTGTATGTACAGTGGTACCCAACTGATAAGGCGCGTCGTGAATCTTCGTTCGCACAGAAAAGAAAGTATGGCCCCGAAGATTAACGAAATAAAGCAAACTTACAATCTTATATCACTACTATAAGGTTCATAATACACTGCAGCTGTTAGTTCCGTCTCACTCGCGCGCGCGCGCGCTAACATGGCGGTTGCTGCCGACCAATAGCGGTACAGGAAAAAGAAGCGCGTTGCGTGGAGCGTGCCAATAACAAGCAATATACGGCAACGGGAGCACGCGTCGATTTAGTGAAATGTTTTGCAATGGCAACATTGAGCGATATGAAGAAACTCCAAGAAACTAGGCAATGCGCAAGTAATTTAGTTGAAAATAAAACAAAACACAGAGATCGCAATATGAAATATAATAATATGGAGCAATTAGAAACAATATTACCGAAACAATCGCCGCTTTTCTGGACACCACTAATTGCTCCAGAGCCATGCTTGTTGCCGAGCAATAGTAATATAGTTCAAAGAATAGGGAATATGCATGAAAAAAAAAATTTATTATCTATACAGTTTATCTAAAAATATACAAAAATATAATACTAACAGTGAAAATCGAAACAAAATTGCTCGAAAAACAAACGACATATAATTACTTTAAACAAATATTATATATCTGATCTCGCGAAAACCGTACCATCATAACAGCCGAAAGACCTCCACTGCTGGACATAGGCCTCCCCCAAAGGGGTTATGGCAAACCCCCCGGGTTTGCCATAATCGCTACGCTTGGCAGGCGGGTTGGCGATCGCAGTGTATGGTGTTGCGTTTTACAGAGAACGCTGCTGCCCATTCTCCGGTGAGTCCCTTAGTCGCCTCTTACGACACCCACGGGAAGTGATGGGATGGTATTATTCTTTTAAGGCACCATACGGCACCGGCCGACACCATACGGCGAAAATCGCACCATTATAGTCAAAATGACTTTCTATCCGCGGTTTCAAGTGTCGAAATGCCTAAATATACGGGATTGAACACATTTCAGTTGCGCTTATCAAATCATCTAATTTATTGGCAACCATTATTTCTTTGAGAATGAGACTCTCATTATAGCTATAACAATGTAACTTTGTCAAGAGTCCAAATACAAGTTTAGTCTTCATAAAAAAATACCCCAACAGATAAAACAGTTCCTTACACACTTTAGAAATTAACATAAAACTGTCCACATAACCAAAACTCGTTAACCCAACTACTTACAGCCGTTATATTTTATTCGTGTACCCAAAAGTTCTAAACCAGTACACGCATTAAAAGGGCCAAACATACAAACCAACATACATTATTTTTATGTGCTATTTAAACGAGACGGCCACTTTAAATTCAAGTCGTGTTATTAAACCCTTCTGGTGTAACATCGTTTAAGTTTTTACTATTATTCGTTGGTTAAGCAGTCGTGGTCTTGTAGAATAACGGCCCTGAATTACGCCTGTGTGTTTTTTCGAACCTTGTTTAAAACTTAGCAGCATTGATATATGAAAAACCCAAGATACACACTCAGCATCTCAAAAACGTCCGCAAAAAACAAACGCAATATGTATAATTGTGCGCTAGTTTCAAACAGTCTCGGATCGCTCGCCATACTGCACTGCTTTGTAAAAACAACTTTAAGCGATACGTGTAAGGTTGAATTTGCAAAAAAAAAAGGGGGATAAATATAATGACCACCATAAAATGCTTTGATACCCTTAGTTTTGTAACTAAAAATATCTACTTAACACCAGAAAAATAAAGTCTAAAAATACAATAGTACCCGCTATTTTAGTCACGACTCCACTTTAAATTGTATTCGACCACCAAATTTAGTAAATGATCACCAAATCTTGACGACCAAATTAATGTATTATTTTTGCCTAAATAAATCACTGTGATTGCCATAAAATGTAGGCTTATTATCAAATAAAGTATTATGATGCCATATTAAGAGTATCAGAATTCCAGCTGGGATAGATTTAGAATGCAAAAATTTTGAAAAGCCGTGGGAAACCTTTGACGAATACAAAGAGTAACATTTTAGAGAGTGGGAAGTTATAATGCCCCGAGAAAAGGAAAATTGGTTGCAAGGCACATGCAATTGCCCTAAGTTTCTCAAAGTTTACATTTGTAAGTGTCGTAGGATAATTTGATACTTCGAATCTTCGCGGAAATCCTAGGGGTTTTGCGAAAACGCGGATAATTAGACATAGCCCCGACTCAGACTACCCCGACTCGGATAGGTTAGGTTAGAAGGCTAAGGCGGGAGCGAAGCGGAGCGGAGCTCCCGCCTTAGCCTTCGTGGTTATTTTTTTTTAAACCACCCAGAACTAAATATTGCTATAATAACGAGTATTTTCGCAAAAATCCTGACTTTGTCCAGTAAGATTTGATAATTTTTCGCCTATGTCTAATTATCCGCGTTTTCGCTATTTGGACTCATTTTGCTTAAATAGGATAGCAGAATTTAAAAACTTTGGTTATAATTTTACTTTAAAATGTTGGTTTAATTTTGGTGATCATTTACTATTTTTGGGTTACTCATGATTTACTTGGAGTCATTTTACTTAAATAGGATAGCAAAGTGTTAAAACTTTGGTTATAATTTTACATTAAAATGCGAGTTTCATTTTGGTGATCATTTACTATTTTTGTCTCCTATTTGTTACTATATCTGGTGGTAAGTTAAACATAAGCCAAAAAAAAGTTTATAGTATAACTACACACAACTCACACATGACACTTGATACATGTCAGTTTTTGACGACAGTTTCGAGTGTTGCATTTGTTCGAGACTGTGCATCTTGGGTTTTTATATATCAATACTTAGCAGTCAAAAAATATGTAAGTCAAGATAAGAGCCTCGACAAATGATATTCTGTTACCACTTGTGTGGCGACGGCATTTGTCAAAACGTCAATAATGTATGGGATTGACAAACGATCACGAGATCAATCCCTTATTTTTAGGCATTTCGTCAATCGCCATCGCTAATAGAATGGCACTTTGTCTAAAGCCTCTGGACAGTCTATGTATTGTGGACGTTCCAATTAGGGCTTTGTGGTCAGACATCACCTGAAAAGTCAAACCCCATAGAAAATGTTTGAAATAATTCAATGCCCATACCAAAGCAAGACATTCTTTCTCCGTGATCGAATATTTCTTCTCCCCATCGCTTAGCTTCCTTGATGCATATGAAATAGGAAACATTACCTCTTCACCTTGCATGAGACAACAACCAACTGCTTCATCACTGGCATCTACATATAACCTAGTGACCACGTTTTTATCAGTTGAATAAAAATGCAGAATAGGTGGTGATTCCATAATCTTTATAATCTTTCGAAATGCTTCCTCTTCCTTATAACCCCAAACAAATGCTTTATTTTTTTTTTTAAAGCATTGTTAGTGGTAATACAATCTGTGCAAAATCACTAATAAACTTTCTGTAGTATGAAAACAACCCTAAGACGGATTTAACTTGCTTTGCGTTTTCAAAGTTTTTAAAGATTGTATATTCTTATTATCGGGTCTGACGCCCTCTCCTGAGATCTCATGTCCCAAGACTGAAATTTTACTATACCCAAAACTACACTTGCTTGGTTTTAAGGTAAGATTCCATAATCTAGTATTCAAATGAAAATTGCGTATTTATTTTCATAACAAATATGCAGTCCCATTTAAGGTATTTACTTATTTTCTGTTACTTTGTAAATATAAATGCGGTCTCCGAGACTACAGTAGGCATTGGCATAGGCATTCTAGTAATTGTATTGAAAAACATCGTTTGATACATTTATTATTGCAAGCTCTCGGTTTCATAGCGGCCTCGCCTTCGGTTCACACGACTTTTCTGCGTCAGCTGCAAATGCTGCAATATCAAAGTTTACCTACTTGCATCAAAATTTACGTTTTTCAGAGAAATCCATACATCGTTAGAGCAGGAGGGAGTGACCACGGCATTGTCCGGGAGCTACAATAGTAACAAATTGCCACACGAGGTATTGCCTTAACAATCGCAAGAATTCTGTGTGAAACTGTATGTATTACAGTACATAAGTACAAAACATAAGTAGATACAATATGAAATTATTTATTAGTCTATAACTGGGCGCTAGATACTTCTAGAAACGAACATATTCGAAAACGTTAAGTTACTTTGGTTCATTGATATTGCTATGCTAATGACCCTAACGGGATCTTCTCAAATTAATTATAACGTATCTGTACTAACATTATAAATGCGAAAGTAACTCGATGTATGTCTGTGTTATTTCACGTCTTAAAAGCTGAACGGGTTTGAATGAGACTTGGTACACGAGTAGACCATGTCCAAGAATTTTTTAGGGTTCCGAACAAAAAACGGAACCCTTATAGGATCACTCGGGTGTCTGTCTGTCTGTCACAACCAGTTTTCTCCGGATCCACTGGACCGATTCTTTTGAAATTTGGTACACATATGGTATACTTTTGTGACCCAAACACACGTTACGTAAATCATTAAATTTTTAGTATGGTGGACTTTCGGGAGTCAAACTAGAAAATTTCAAAAAAAAGTTTTTTGAACAATACTTCGTGAATATCAAATGAAAGAGCTTACTGTAAGAGTTTTAAGTAATTTTTTTTTATGGTTTAAAAATAAATGGTTTTGAAGTTATTCAAGGAATTAGACGAAAAATGACCATTCCCCTTACCTCCGAAACTACTGAGCCTAAAATTTTGAAAAAATGGAGATAATAGATTTACCTATAAATTACAGGAAAACCTACAAAAAGTCTATAGTATTAAAATAACATGTTAAAAAAATGAAATTCGTTCGGAACCCTTTGCACGCGAGTCCGACTCGCACTTGGCCAGTTTTTTCCATTGGGATAACTTTTGACTTTCACGAGGCCACAGAAGATAGTAATTTCTTTGATTCTTACTTCGTTGGGATTAAATATTTTGATAAACTTACATTAAAGGAATAAACTAAAGATCATAAGCATATAAATTCGGAAAGGGATCGTCACAGCATCAACTTGAGCCGTGCAGTATTCTTTGAATGAAACTCCCTACTGTAACGCACACTTATCGGAATCGCAACGTAATCACAGCGTAATCGCCTCGCCTCGGGACAAGCTCACGATCCGCGGTGATACGGTGACGATCCTTTTCCGAGTTGGTATGTGTGGTATGATCTTAAGTACCTAGTAGGCAGGTAGGTATAGGGAATGTACACAGCGTTGACTATGCCATCTAGCGGTGCATATTTTAAACTTATAAGTAAAATATACTTGACATTGACGCTCTGTGCTGCCACCTGTGCCAAAAGGAGCTATTTCCACCCAGCTCTATCTTTCCGAGGTGTAACCGTGCCAATAACCGACCAACTTGAGTTTCTTGTGGTTACATTAATATCTACCCTCAATTTTGGCCCTTTCATAGAGACAAAACCTCAAGTGGCTGCAAAAGAGTTGGGGATCGTAGCGAAGGTGAGACGGTACTCCACGCCGGAACAGCTGCTCAAACTCTATCAAGCGCAAGTTCGATCGTGTATGGAGTACTGCTCTCATCTTTAGGATGGATCTGCCAGATACCAGCTTGATGCACTTGAGTCTATTGAGAAACGAGTCAGGAGGATCAACGGCAATGAAAGACTCGTCGAGTCGAAACTCAAAAGTCTTGAGCATCGGCGCCGAGTTGTTAGCCTGTCGTTTTTCTACCGGTTGCGTTTTGGGGAGTGTGCGATGGAATTGCATCATTTAATTCCGCCAAGCCCGTCATCGCCATCATCGGACCACAAGACGAACGGCGATGCTCCACCGGTACACGGTGGACATCCCAGCCATACGCACAAAACGTTTTGGGAACACATTCATAGTGCGTACAGCTAAGAAGTCTTTAAGTCAAGAGTGAATAGGTTATTTCTAGGCAAGTGTGCTCCATCTTCGACAACATCACCGCTTACCATCAGGTGAGATAGTGCTCAAACGCGTGCCTATCAAAAGTAAAAAAAAAACCTCCTGCATAGAATAATATTTCGAACAATCTGCCCTAAAAAACACAATGTTTTCACAACAAAACATAAATAAATCTCCTAAAAGTACCAAGAGTTCATATCACACAGGCGGTCGCAAACGACAATAGAAACAAATTGCCCAAGTATTGGCCACATTAGTCCCGCTCGCACCTCTGCGCTCCTGGTACAAATATCGTGAAATATTGAGGAAAACCTGATAAAGGACTATAAGTTTGTTGTCGATGTGTGTCACCGAGTATTATTTATTGCGAACATTGTTTGTTTTGCTGGTATTTTTTACAGTTTTCTCATTCTTTATAAGTCCTGCAAACAAATACGACAATGCGACGAAGGTTTTTCTTCTTTATGTGGCAATGTGGATTAATTTTAGCTAAATATCTTACAAAAATAAATAACAGTCGATGTTCGCTTGCTTTGGTCGGTCCCTAGACTGATGACCTCCTTAAGGAACGGCACTCATGTCTGCTTTAACTGTGTTTGCATCTAAAGCCATGGGAAAAATACAAAATATGTCATCTTAATTACAGCATTTTCAGATTTATTATGTACTAGCTTCTGCCAGCGGCTTCGCCCGCGTGGTCCCTAGGGAACATACTCCTGGGATATAAAGTAGCCTATGTCCTTTCTCAAGGTCTAGACTATCTCTGTACCAAATTTCATTTAAATCGGTTCAGTAGTTTTGGCGTGAAAGCGAGACAGACAGATAGGCAGAGTTACTTTCACATTTATAATATTAGTAAGGATAGTTTAGTAAGCCTATGGTTAATATTTCTGTTTCTTCTTATTAGATAGATTATGATAACTAATTAAGAGCTACGCGATAGCTACGGCGTAGGTGTTAATTGCTACAGCGCAGCGCCTACGATTTCGTAGCAACCTCGTAGGTAGGTACTGGGAACTTTAAATAATATATATACGTTGGCAGTTTACGCTTCTATAACGAAGAACTGTCAACCTTTGGGTAAGGAAATCTAAAAAACATATTCAATATTTCTGACGATATACGTTAGGTCTATATTAGGTCTTCGAAAAAGATTTCAAGTTATTCCTGTTAATTACAAAACAACAGTGTGTTAAGTCCTCAACTGCGAGCTCAATCGGCGCCCGAGTGGCCAGGTGTTGCCAGTGTGTACAAACAAACTCCCTTAAACGACCTTTTAATAATGTGGGAGCCGTCAAAAACTTCTCCCGTCCTAAACAAATGTCATTAAACAGAGAAGTACCTACCTCTGGATGTGTCAGAGAAAGGAATATAGTGGTAAAGCGATATATCCTGTATCTAGCCAATGACTACTACACGTTCATTAAAAGTAAGATGTAAAAAAAGATAGATATTAAGATAGATAGATATAAATATAGATATGATATAGATATTAAGTTAGATTTTTTTATTTTTTGGGATAGATATTTATGAGCATTTGAATAATTAAAAAAATTAAAATATGATTTATTATCATGACGCATGACGTAGTTTGAAATATCCAGGAGCGAGTGCAGTCCGAGCCTTGTGTTCCAGGATGGTGCGGAATGGAACGGCGACATTATGTTGATACGTAAACATAATTAACAGAGTGTTTCATAATTCTACGGCATTATTTAATTTTAATGTACCTGTTATCTTAACGATTTTTTTTTTATATAATCACGCCTAGATGGTGGTCCCGGCTGTCATTTTTAGATCTTTGGCAGTCATTACGGATAGTCGAAGCCAGTAAATCTGACTCCAGTCTTGCCATGAAGTACCATGTTACCCAGTTAATGGGTTGTGGAGGTCTGGTAGGTAGACGCTACACGTAACATACTGGTATTCAGCTAAATCCGGTTTGACTGGTAGCCGACCCCAATATAGTTCGGAAAAGGCTAGCCTTTCCCAAGATCTGCCTAGGCAGATGATGATAAATCGAGCCTAGAGGTAGTATATGTTGAGTACGTTAAGTGGGCCGCCTTTGTAAGACGACTTAAATGGCACCGCGTATATCGCTTTGCCATTACATTCCTTTATTTTGTTTGCCATATGTTATTACTCCTCAAAATTTTATCCGTAGTATTTATTTATTTTATTTTTTATTTTTATTTATTTGGGAAAATAAACGGTTACACACACATATATATTACAATCAATATTAGTAAAAGAGCAAAACAAATGTAATACCAACAACATTTTCCACATAATATAAAATTATTTTATGAAACAACTACGATGTGCGATCTCAATAGTTACAAAAATAAAATTAAAAAAAAGAAAATACATTAAGTGTTTAAGATAAATATAAAACTAAACAGGCATGCAAAGAGAAAAAAGGGAGATTATACAAAAAAAAACCATAAAAAAGCAAAAAAGTAAACTAATTGAGATTATTGGCAGTATCAATAATGTCACAAACAAGGCGTCTAAATTCTCCTGATGAAGCAGCGAATATGTCAATATTATTGAAGTACTTATTATATTGCTCAGCAATGCGGCGTAAGGGTGCTCGCAAACCTGCGTTCGTTGGATTAGAAGATACGACAAACAAGGGTCGTGCGCGCACTCCGCGGCCTATGGTGGTTCTAGGTACTACGTAACTAATCTTATTAATAATTTCAGTACAATCAAAAGTGTTATTACATAGGTGGAATAAAAACATTGTCTCCAAAAAGATACGTCGGTTTTCAAGATTTTGTAACTTGTACCTGTTCAAAAGATCAGTGTAAGAAGTACGTGCGTAAGTGCGAGAACAACGGTAATGCATGGCTTTCAAAAATTTCCTTTGAACTTTTTCAATTACGTTTGAATATTTACTGTAGAATGGCTTCCACACCGCGACAGCATACTCTAACTGAGACCTGATTAACGATTTATAGAGATGTAAATATGTATATGGACGAACGAATTCTATGGCTGACCTCATCACAAAACCATACATACGGAAGGCATTATTTACAATTTTACTGATATGAGCGTCAAAGTGTAGCTTATCAATTAATAATACCTACAGGGTGCTTTTTTTTCAAAATCATCCGACCGGTTCGATTCCCGGCTAAGAATACTCAATTTTTCAAGAATCCAATGATGCACAATCTTCTCAACTACGGTGGTGACGGAAGTAACTGGTGCTTACAGCACAGCAGTCCTCCTAGTTTAAGCCCAGTTGCACATGTTTTGTACCTTGCCACTAACTTATAAAGTCCTCTTTAAGGTACATCCAATTCATTATAATTAGGTTTAAGTCTTGAACAAATAAATGTTGTTTATATTGTTGTTTATGTTTATATGCAATTTTAGTTTTCATCAACTTGAGATTAAATTAAGAGAATTGTTTTTTTTTTATTTGATTGATTGATTAAATTAAGAGTATTCTATTCTATTCTATTCTATTTCAGTGTTTTTCGCTAATCCTCATATTTTCGGATTCGACACAACAATTTGACATTCTCTAACTTAGTTCTTACCAAACGTTCGGGCGCCCTATTTCTGAATTAAGAATTTAAAGTTGAATATTTGTCAAACTCTAATTTATCCTGAAAACATTTGTAGTAAAAGTAATGTTTGACAGGTTTTTAATTCGTAATACTCAATTCGGAAACTGGCCCATAGAGAATGAAGTGAGCATTAGGAACCTCACAATTCTGTAGAAAAGCGACAAAACGACCGTGCGATTTTTTTCTTCTTTATACAATACCAGCGGCTTCGCCCGCGTGATCCCTAGGGAACATACTCCCAGGATAAAAAGTAGCCTATGACCTTTCCCAGGCTCTAGACCATCTGTGTACCAAATTTCATTTAAATCGGTTCAGTACTTTTGACGTGAAAGCGCGACAGACAGACAGACAGAGTTACTTTCGCATTTAAAATATTAGTAAGGATAGTAAGGACTGGTTGATCCGCGCAACTTAGTCTGCTCCGTTCCTATTGGTCTTAGCGTGATAATATGTAGCCTATATATAGCCTTCCTCGATATATGGCTTATCTAACACTGAAAGAGTTTTTCAAATCGGACCAGTAGTTCCTCAGATAAACGCGTTCAAGTAAACAAACAAAATCTTTAGCTTTATATATTAGTATATAAATTAAAATAAGATTATTAATTGACTTTTTACTTTGTCCTGGCTCTTCCACCAAATATAACCTCTTGTCCCCTAACTAAGTAATCGTGTTCTGACCCTGAGCCCCAGTAAGCCGGCTCATTGTTTACCTCATACCAACACAGCGACGAATTTCTCAACTAATAAGTAGTTTCCGTTTGTTTTGTACCAGCAAGATGGGTCGGATTAGCTCGCGTAATGCTTTGATTGTTGTTATAACTGTCTGTTTGACATTCAGTTTTGATGGGTTAGTGTAAGGAACTGCTCAAACTGAGGCTATACTGCGCGGGTCACGACTGACTAGCATTGATATATAAAAAACCCAAGATACACACTCAGCATCTCAAAAACGTCCGCAAAATAAAGCGCAGTATGTGTAATTGTGCGCTAGTTTCAAACAGTCTCGTATCGCTCGCCATACTGCACTGCTTTGTAAAAACAACTTTAAGCGTTCCGTGTAAGGTTGAATTTGCACAAAAAATTGCGTATCACTCGCCATACTGCACTGCTTTGTAAAAACAACTTTAAGCGATCCGTGTAAGGTTGAAAGTGCAAAAAAAAATGTTTATAGTATAACTACACACATCTCACACATGACACTTGGTACATGTCAGTTTTTGACGACAGTTTCGAGTGTTGCATTTGTTCGAGACTGTGCATCTTGGGTTTATAAATATCAATGATGACTAGCTACAAAGTCACATTATTGCTGTTAAGAAAAACTGAGTCGGACTCGCGTGCAAAGGGTCCCGAAGCAATTTCATTTTTGTAACATGTTGTTTTAACTCTATAATCTTCTTATAGGTTTTCCTGCAATCTGTAGGTATATACTCGTAACTATTATCTGCAATTTTTTCAAGATTTTAGGCTCAGTAGTTTCGGAGACAGGGTCGGTATGGTCATTTTTGGTCTAAATTCTTGAATAACTTCAAAACTGTTTATTTTAAAATTATGAAAAAAAATACATAATTGAAATTTTCACAGCAAGCCCTTTCATTTTATATCCCACACAATACAGTTTGAAAAACGTTTTTTTTTTTATTTTCTGGTTTGACACCCAAATGTGACCCCCCCATGCTCAAAATTTATTTATTCACGTAACGCGTCCGTGTTTGGGTCACAGAAGTGCAAATGTGTATTATGTGTATTTCAGCAGAACCGGTCCAGTAGATCCGGAGAAAACTGGCTGTGACAGATAGACAGAGACCGACACAGACAGACACCCGAGTGATCCTATTAAGGATTCCGTTTATTACGGATGTTCGGAACTCTAAAAACGTTGGATGTAAACGTGATATCAGGGCGGGAAATCTCGACATAGTAACCGACCGCCTAACGACCGAATTCGGTCGTTAAGTCCTAAATTTGACCACAATCTCACCTGATCGAAAGCGATGATATCGTCGACGATGGAGCACGCTCGCCTAGAAATAACCCATTCTCTCTAGACTTAAAGAAGCCCAGGTTGTAGCTATCAGGAAACACAGACTCTGGCAGGAAATTTTACTCCTTAGCTGAATTCTTAATGAAAGTATTACTTTGATGATGAAAAATTACAATCATAATAAAATCAAAATCAAAAGTCGTTTATTCAAATTAGGCTGAGAGCCAGCACTTTTTGAACGTCAAGTTTTATAAAAGACAGTCCCCCAAAACGCCCGCCCGTCACCACTTCCTAGTGTTTTAGCTGTGGAGAAGAAGTGGCCAACAAACTCCCCAGCAACACATCTGTCTGTTACGTTTTAAGAACTTGAATCTATATAAAAGTATGCTAAGTAATTAATACATGACACAAAATTTATAACTTGTTAGCTTTTATGATGAGGAAGACTGACTCACCAAACTGTGCTGATTGTGGTGTCTGTGAGGATCTACATCATTTATTGCTGGAATGTGTCCGATTTGAGTCTGGGAGAACATGTCTAGCAAATGCCTTTAATTTAAACAGACTGGATGTTGGTACATTCAATGTGATAATTAGTCAATCCAATTCTAAAGTAGCAAAGTGTCTGTTTGAATTAATGGCATCGAAGTAAATTTCGATATTTATATTTTTTAGTATAAGTTTTTGGCAGTCAGATGTGGTTAGGGTATAATGGGACTGGTATGCACAATGTGTAAAAGTCCTTATAATAAACAAAAAAAAAAAAACTTTTTAGCTAGCACACTATGATACTGATAATGATAGAAATGTATATAAAAAAAACAACGAATTGACCTACATAGTCAGATTATTAAGAAATAATAATAATAATAATAAATAAAAAAAAAACAAAAACAATATTATATGAATACATATAACCTGTCATAAGCTAATTACTTAAAGAGAAAGAACATGATAATTATGACATTGTCTTGCGTTTAACACAGCGACCAACTATTCTTATCGTCTAAATAATCATTAATAGAATAGTATGCCTTCGAACAAAGGTTAGATTTAACTTTAGCTTTAAATGAGTTAAAAGGCAGGTCAAGAAAAGAAAGTGGAAGTTTATTGTATATAAACAGATACCGAGCCCCACAAATGAGTCGTGGACCTTACGAAGTCGGTGGGAAGGAGCATGTAGCTTGTGCTTGTTTCTGGTGTTAAAGCTGTGGATGTCGCTCGTTTTACTGTATAAATAAAATTCATCGGACACATTAATTGCATATTCCGAGGTACCGTTTAAGGAAATAAGGGATTAAGCTTTTATTACCAGGACCAGAAGAGGAGCGGCTTTACACAGATCCATGAATGGAAAAGAAGCTGCATAAGTAAAAGATAACTTTAACCAAGAAGATTTCTAGTTTCATTCTTCTTCTTTTCGTGTCGATGATACAGCGATTTCGACAATCAGTGTCGATGCCTCTCATTTTTGGCAATTTAAATCTATTAGTATCGTTCTCCAGTTTTTTTTTTTTTTTTAAGGATGGGAAATCATCAAATGACTCCTCCCGCTCTGGGTGAAGCAGAAGGGAGTGTCAGACTCTTACTGACCAAAACCCATCCGTATTCCTCCTAATGCCCTTTGCGTTCCAGAGCCGCGGTGACTCTTTCAAACAGATTCCGCAACCCCGGCAGGCACTGGCCCTTGCGGGCCCCGTCTTCTATGCTGACAGCTCTTTGAGGCGCGCGTGGAACACAGCGCGCCGTCGTTCTTCAGATAAAAATACATTACATTACAGAAATATACATTTCAGCCGGGAGACCCAACAAGCTGTAAATTATGGATTTTTATCAATATTTGGCTTACTTTCCACAGGAAAAACTGACCAAGTGCGAGTCGGACTGACGTGACGTGGTTCCGATCGAAATTTTTTTAACATGTTATTTTAACACTATAGACTTCTTAAAGGTTTTCCTGTAATCTATAGGTAAAGAACTATTATCTCCATTTTTTGCAAAATATTCGCCTTAGCAGTTTCGGAGATAAGGAGGTGTAATGGTCATTTGTCGTCTAAATTCTTGAATAACTTCAAAACCAGTTACTTTAAAATTATGAAAAAAAAAAATCTAAACCCTCACAGTAAGCCCTTTCATTTGATATTTCACACGACACAGTTTGAAAAACTTTTTTTGAGATTGTCTAGTTTGACCCCCAAAAGTGACACTCAAAATTTATTTATTTACGTAACATGTCCGTCTTTGGGTTACAGAAGTCCATATGTGTACTAAATTTCAACAGAATTGGTCCAGGACAGACGGAAAAACAAATAGACAGATCGACAGATAGACAGACAGACACCCGCGTTATCCTATAAGGGATCTGTTTCTTACGGATGTTCTTAACCCTAAAAAGTTATATCTATAAAAAAAATGCTCAATTTCCAACTCATCTCTCGAGCACGAAAATGTCAATAAGACAAGCTTTCGTTGACGTTTTTGTGCTCGAATCGGAGTTATAGTTGAGTTGGAGTACACGTTCTGGAAAAAAAAATTAACCGACTTCCAAACAAAACACTAAAAAGTATAAAATAAGTAACCTTAATTTCGGAAGTCGGTGTTTTTGGTTTTGTTTCTTTGTTTTTTAAAAGTTTTTTATTTTTGACTTTTTAGTTGTACCTGCGTACCCATTCAGAGTGTACCGGCGTGATGTTATGTTATGAAAATAAAACTTACTAAGTGCTTTCGGTGTAAAGGTCTCGTCAATACGAATGAAACAAGCCCAAACACTTGGTATTTCCTACATACCGATGTGGAGTTCCCTTGACTCTCTGTCGTCTCCATCATCAGGTGTGATCCAAACTTTCATTGTTTTGTAGTATCACCCGATATACACACGAATATCAAGTTTCTACCAGATGCGTGCCTACAATTTTCGAGAGTTGCCCTCGATTTCTCAGGGTTTCCATCATCAGATCCTGACGTGGTGGCAATGGGACCACACAGGAAGCACCAGCTTTCAAATAAAAAAAGAATCATGAAAATCGGTTCATCCAGTCGGTTAATATGAAGTAAAAAAGATAAAAAAAAAAAAATACAGTCGAATTGATAACCTCCTCCTTTTTTTTGAAGTCGGTTAAAAATAGGCCATAGTGTCGAACAGATTTTTTAAACATAATTAATACAGCAATGCCTTCGATTGTGATAGAAAGCAGGATGCTATTAAAATGCGTTGTTTTCTGAAAGCATGTCCATTTTTTTAAACTCCTGGGCACCTCGCGCCTCCATTAACTACCACCATTGTTTACGACCTCCTCCACTAATCTTTTCAATTATTTTTTGTCGCATTAACACTTCTAATTGAAATAAATTAAAATAAATAAAGAAATTGTCTAATAAAACCGTTTTTAGACAATTTCACGAAGGTAGTGAAATTTTAACTGAAACCATTTTTCTAAAATTGTAAACTGAAGTAACGTTTGTAAAATTTCAAATCTCGAGGATCTCGATTCCAGGTGCATGTAGTTTCTCATTTGATATTAAGGTGTAGTCTTTCCAGTGGTGTTTTTTAACCCAATGGTTGACTGGTTGAGAACGCTTGGTTGGGTTAAGTGTGCCTATGTACCACTACTATCTTTACACATTATAAAATCGTAGACTTGTCGTGTCCTGTACCTTGAATATTTTTGCATAAAAATTACATAGAAACGTTAGGATAAAGATATAAAACACAAACATGCAATTTTTGAAATTTATGTCTGTTTGTCTGTGCGTTTGTGGGAGCATAAACATAAACCACAGATTGAATTCCAAATCTAGGTACTTAACAAAATTAAGTGATAACTCGAGTAACATTTAGCGTTTATTTCATCAAAATCGGCCCACAAAATCAAAAGATGAAACTGTAATCCTAATTATATAAAATTCGTCGTAGGAAGCTGAAATTTGGCATCTAGGTTCCTTGGGGAGTGTAGGAGAGTACTAAGAGGAGAGTTTTTCCCGAAACTTTTACGGGAACGGGAAAAAACAAGATATGCGCGTACAAAGTCGCTAGTACATACATAAAATTGAAATTAATGAGTGTAAATTAAATACTTTATTTTTTTATTCACATTTTAGAAAAGAAAGTAGGTAAAAATAGGTTTAATAGAACTACACACATGAATTGAGTTGCAATTACATCTCTATTCAGTGTAGAAAAACTGTAAAGGTATAGACCTATTTTATTTTCACCAACAAACATCTTCTAGATAGGTAAGTAGGTTAAGTTATTTAACAAAATTCCCAGAATACCATTTCCCCGTTGTCTTTGGAGCACGTAACGACATCATCCTCACAAATACGCCAACGGAGAACCAATCTCCGGAAATAATTCAATTTCTTTTCCTTCTTCCTGCAGTGATCGCTCATTGTTATTTTTGTTAACGACTAGCTAATGCCTGCGACTTCGCCCGTGTGGAATTCGAAAATTATCGTAAGAGAACATTCTACAGGGATGAAAAGTATCAATTTTTTTTATTAACACTTTTAGTGCCAAGTACAAAAGTGTTTTTACATTTTTAATTCTTAATTCTTTATTGAACACCAAAACAACTTATAATAATTTACAGTGATTAAAAACGTTGATGTACAAAGGCGAGCTTAACTCAAAATTGAGTTTTCTACCAGCAAACCTTAGAGTGATAGAGAGAGATCACAATAGAGGGTGGATCCAGTGCACAGATCCAGTTTTAGTGCCAATCACTCAACACATGGGCCGAACAACAGTTCGTTCGTGTGCCCACAACCCGCGCATGAACACAAGTCACATATAGCTACTTAAAACGACGACTCAGATGCGGGTTGTGGGCACACGAACGAATCACTGCTCGACCCATACGCTGAGTTCTTGGCACTAAAAGTGAGGAATGGGTACGCTCTAAACCTCGATCACGCTGTATGGAAAACGATAGATGAGGTCTATGATGGAGCGAGCGTGCCCAGAAGATGCCTGTTCACTCTTACTTTGAAGGCAGATGGGTAAGGGAACACAGACTGGTCTTATATCTTACTAGCTGACCCGCGCAGCTTCATCTTCGTCACATTTTTCATTACTGCTCCGCTCCTATTAGTCTTAGCGTGATGATATATAGCCTATAGCCTTCCTCGATAAATGGGCTATCTAACACTGAAAGAATTTTTCAAATCGGACAATCGTCAGTAGTTCCTGAGATTAGCGCGTTCAAGCAAACAAACAAACTCTTCAGCTTTATATATTAGTATAGATTCCGTGACATGGACTAACCGTGTTCCAAGTTTTATTCAAATTCATTCAACCGTTTACATGTGAAGAAGCGACAAACAAACAGACAGCGTAACTTTCGCATTTGTAGTATAGAAGTATAGATATGAAATGGCAAACGAGAACAGAGCTTTTAAAAAGTTTATCATTCCCTAAATAAATTTATCCTTAAGGAGATAAACGATTGTATACATAAGCATTTTTATTTCAAATATATTTATAAAAGATACATAGTATCCAGTTTTTTATATAAAAAAAATAATGGCAGGATAGAATTAATTAATTTAATAGTTAATTTCATGTTTAACTCAGTGTTAGTGAATAATTAATCGATTTTACAACTTTTTCATTAATAGATACTCCATTGCTCATTGTAGAGGATTGTAAAAAACTTTTTGTGAATAACCTTACTATTTATTACTCTTGGATAAATAGCTGTAAGCCACCCAAACATAATAAAATAAACCTTTTTTTAAGGATGGGAAATCATCAAATGACTCCCGTTCTGGGCGGAGCAGAAGGAAGTGTCAGCCACTTACTGACTAAAACTCATCCGTGTTCGTCCTAATGCGTTCCAGGGCCGCGGTGACTCTTTCGAAAAAAATCCGCTACCCTGGGAATTAGAACACGCACCTAGCTGCACCTTTCTTTGTGGATTTTACAACAGTACCTGGAAATAGAGTAGGTAATTGAAATACCTAAATGATTGGAGACCATTCAATGGATCAAAGGACACAGCGAATCCCGAGGCAACGATGCAGCGGATGAACTCGCCAGAAGTGCTTCGAGTATGACAACGATAGGACCTGAACCCATCGTGCCGCTGCCTTTCGGGTACCTACGCAATCTGGTAAGGAATGCACTGGAGATAAACTTCACAAGCTATGGGCTGACCATGGTGAGTGTAGGCAGGCCAAAGAGGCACTTCCCTCTATAGATGGCCGATTCACAGAACAAGCCCTAAGACTGACTAAACAACAGTTGCGTACAGTCACAGCCGTAACAACTGGCCACAGGTCTTTTAATAAACACCTGCATGCTATAGGAGTCACTGACAGCCTGATATAATGAGCCTGCATGGAGGAGAATGAGACAGCAGCACATCTGCTTCTAAGCTGCCCGGTAGTCGCAGATTACAGGGCTTAGTACTTTGGAAACCCAGGTACCCTCTGTGAGATAGTTATTAACACCAAGGCGTTGCTGGCCTTCCTTGGGGAGCTGGGGTGGATCGAATGACACATTTGTCCCACCTGCACGCAAAATACGTGCTTAGTCGTGAAGTTGCGGAAACCAGCCCGATTTACATATATGATTGGAGTTTGAGCTTGATACTTTCAAAATACATAATTCTGCTGAAAATATAGTCAGAATGGACAAAAGAGCAATTTTATCTGGACATGATTACATTGAAAGAATCGTATCATCACTTAAGGCTTGTATACATGCCAATAACCTTGTGCATATAAACGTAGCTAACTACTCCTCTACGAGCCACTCTGCTACCCGCATTTTTAATTTATTACAAAAAAATATAACAAACAACATTTTAAAAAGTAACAAAACCAAATTGTTTTTGTTTGTATAGCAAAGCAGTAGATTTTTTTAGACTTTTGTTAAAAAAATTAAGAGTAAAATGGTTTCATCTCAACGATTTGGAGGTGATTTGGTGATTTTTTTTTTCTTATTATGTGACACCGATACATAAATTCTTCTAATCAAATTACGTATCATATCATGAAGATTACTACCTATTTTTTTCAGATGCAATTTCTCAGTAAATGCCGACGAAAAGTTGCTTCATCTGCACGATGTTTTTATGCATTTCTCGAGAGAGCAGCCTTAAGCTGGTGATCGAAATACACGTAGGTAACTCAGAATAAAATCCATTTACCTAAACGCAAACCAAAAGTTCAAACGCAAAAAAAAACATATGATCTAAAACTGTATCGAAAAATGAATTGAAAATGCCTACGTGAAAAAATATATCCTAGCTCACGGACGCATTTGTTTGTGCAACTGTATCGAAATATTTCCCGTTATGTTTGTGTTTATGTGTACCTAGTGGATTTCCCCCGGGCACACCTGTACCGGTTACGATGTTCAAACTCACCTTATGGCTATTTTGATACTCATGGTATGTTATGGGATGTCCGAACTTTTTGCTGATTTCGTAGCAATTAGTAATTCGTAAATAGCGGAAATAGAAAGAAAAAATAAAGAAATAATAATGTTTATTTAGCACATGCATGAAACACGTATGGTACATAGAAATAACAAATAATGGTAGGTAAGCCAAAAACTAACTTAAACAATCCTAGGTTATAATTATTTTAATATATAAAATAAATAGTAGCTAGTTTGACTACAGCTAGCAAACTGGAGTTTGCGAGCATTATTTGTTATGAGTATAGTCGCTCAATTGACTAATGTCATGTTTATAAATTACTGGACTCTGTTTATGGACTTGCATTCTTGTACCAACCGTCGAGCTTGACAAATGTTCATAATAAGTCCTGTGCGTGTGATACTATTGCATTATGTGTGATTTTGTTGAAAAATAAACAACGAATGTGAATGTGACTTGTTATTTTAAACCTGGTGTTAGTGAAGGATTTTGGGTACAATTATAGTAAGTATGTGTCTCAGGGCTGCACTAAAAGGGAAATAAATAAAAAAATTGTTCAATCACTCAATCTGATGCCAGTTGCCACTAACTACATCAGACTGCTTGAAAAGCGACTTGTTTCGAACTTTTTAGTCGTTTTTAGCGGTCGGGTTTTTTGACAAAGTCAATTTTTATATTTCCTTCATTTTAGTGAGTTACATTTTTGGAATCGTCTCCTCGAGCCCTTTACCTTGATACCCCACTCGATAGGTTTTGAAATTAAAAGTTTTTTAAGGTATAATATGGCGCCAAATATCAGCCATTTTAATTTTTATATACCCAGTGTCACTCTCACTCTCACAATTAATACGAATCTAATGACACCTTTGAAGCTAAAATCCATCGAGCCATTCAGGCTGCAGAGCGTGCCAAACATTTGAATTTGGCGCCAAAAATCCGCCATTTTGTTTTTACCATGTTGATATACCCAGTGTCATTCCCACAGTAAATACAAATCTAACGAGACCTCTCAAGCTAAAATCTATCCGCCGTTCAGGCCACAGAGCGTGCCAAACAATTATACATACATACATACTCTCTAAAAACACATAATACTCCTTCTGGCGCGGGCGCAGCCAGGTAAAAATAGCATGCATTAACAAACTTACAGCCGTATTCAAAAAATCTTTTCGACCAAAAAGATTATTATAATAAATACTGATTAGCAGATAAAGAAATCTTATTTATATGGTTAGATTTTTATAAATAAGCCTGTCTTTCATAGGCGCTCAATATACGCTCATGCAAACGTTACTCAATTCCTAAAGTCATGAATGTCAAATGACTGATGGTGAATGATGGATGGTCCTCATTTTGACAGAGTGACATTTTCTTAGCAATAATGATTGTCAAAACTCTAAAACATTTTTGATTAGTTGTGAAGTTTCGGAATCTCATACAATTTGAACGTTTTGGCTCATATTATCTTCAACACTGATGTCAAAGAGGTATAGGCCCGCTGCAATCGCTAATCCGTTCAGGAAACAAAGCTTTTAGAGTATTCATGGAAACCTTTAGTTCCATTACTATTTTGACTTTCAAATCTCTGGAAAAACTAGTAAAAACATTGCTAGACTCAACATAGGTACAGTCACGCAAAAAATTCTATGCACACTTTTTTTAGACGCTGCGGGAGCAAAATAGATTTTATTTTTCCGTTCGTTTGGTGTCGTTCGACCGTGGTGTCGATAGTGTGAAAATTGCTAAAAAACGCGGAAAAAAACTTATCGGGTTTCAATCAACAACCTTTTACATTTGACACAGCGGTATCACGATAAAAGAATTTTGTATTTAGTTTCTAAAACTGGAAAAAGTCAATCGAATAATAAACGCGTTTAAAAAAATTTACATTTTTATTATTTTTATTCAAAACGCATGTAAAAGTAAGTTGACTTAAAAAAAATAAAGTTGACTTTAAATCCCAACCTTGTCATCTCGTTCAAGTTCAATAATTAAACAAATTAAGGCTGCTCTCTCGTGAAATGCTTAAAAACAGCGTGCAGATGAAGCAACTTTTCGTCGGCACTAACCGAGAAATTACATCTGAAAAAAATAGTGACCTACATGATATGATAGTGTCCGTGGAGTTTCTTACACGTTCTTCTCCATAGAGATCTACGCTTTGGAACGTGCAAATAGCTTCATGTTTTTGACAGACCGACTTTGACAATTCAAAAGAACCTGTAAATGGTTTATTTGAAATATATACGATTTGATTCGTAATTTGGTTTAGCCAGAATATATCTATCAGTATCACGTAGTAAGAAAAAAAACTGGCCAAGTGCGAGTCGGACTCGCGTGCAAAGGGTTCCGAACGAATTTAACATGTTATTTTAACACTACAGACTTCTAATAGGTTTTCTTGTAATTTTTAGGTAAAGATCTATTATCTCCAATTTTTTCAAAATTTTAGGCTCAGTTGTTTCGGAGATAAGGGCCCCCCCTTATCTCCGAAACAACTGAGCCCAAAATTTTGGAATGGTCATTTTTCGTCTAATTTCTTGAATAACTTCTAAACCATTTATTTTAAAATTATGAAAAAAATATAATTAAAACCCTCACAGTAAGTTCTTTCATTTGATATGTCACACGATATAGTTCAAAAAACTTTTTTTTTCTAGTTTGACCCCAAAAGTGACCCCCATACTAAAAAATTAATGATTTACGTAACGTGTGTTTGGGTCATAGAAGTCCATATGTGTACCAAATTTCAACAGAATCGGTCCAGTGGATCCGGAGAAAACTGGCTGTAACAGACGGACAGACAGACAGGCACCCGAGTGATCCTATAAGGGTTCCGTTTTTTTTTTCGGAACCCTAAAAACCACCAAATCACCTCCAAATCGTTGAGATGAAACCATTTTACTCCTTAATTTTTTATCAAAAGAGTAAATAAGACATATTTACTGCTTTGCAATACAAATGAAAATGATTTGGTTTTGTTACTTTTTAAAAACATGTATTATTTTTAGTATAAAAAATTAAGAATGCGGGTAGTGGAGTGGCGCGTAGAGGAGTAGTTAGCTCCGTTTATATGCACAAGGTCATTGGCATGTATACAAGCCTTAATTACAATTTCCTGTTATTCAAATTCTTGTGTAGTAAACTGTTTTCAAAGGGCCAATGACCTAAAAACGGTAGCCAGTATTTGAGATAGAGGGTATCCAATCTAATCTTCAGCGGACATCAAACACATCAAACAGCGATCAAAATGTTTTAAATATGAAAAAACTCATATTAATAATATTTTATTGTAAAAAAAATCAAGAACAATACTTCACTCCTTACAAAATAAAGATAAACTCAAATGAAACCTCAATGTTTAAACATTATCGATTACTTTATGAAAGGAAGTATTACTTATGTAAGGAAACAGATAGATGTATTTATTTATAAATAAGGTACTTCAACGACTTATTCTTTAATAATATATTACATAAAAGAACTTACATATCTATTATTATGGTGTTTTTGTTGGGTACACTACATAAATACGAAAAACTTTATTCCGTCAGTAATAAATACGAATTTCAAAATACCGATTTTCATAATTCCGAATGGTTCAAAATTCATAATATAAATCTCCGATTTATCATTTATCCTATTTTAATAATTCCGATATTTCAATATTCCTGAAGTTTATAATTACTATTCTCAAAATACCGAGTTTCAATTGGTCGAATAACTAAATGTCCGACTTATTGATAAATCGAAACATCAAAAATACGAATTCCAGTTATTAAAGTACCGATTAATTAGAATTCCGAAATAAAAACGCTAGAAATAATAAAAAACGAATGACAAATGGGTTTTGCCATTAAAAGACAAAACTGTGCAAACAAGCATACACCACGCATACAGCAAGCATGCAGCATTCAAGCAATGCAGTAATCATGCAGCAAGCATGCAAGCAAGAATGCAGTAAGCATGCAGCAAGCATGAAAGTAAGCATGCAAGCAAGCATGCAGCATGCAAACGAGCATGCAAGCAAGCATGCAGTATACAAACGAGCATGCAACATGCAGCAGGCATGGTTTCTGTCACGGCTTGGGCGCTGCGAGGCTCCGGCGGTCCCTCGCGAACTTATCGTCGCAGATAGTTTTAACACTCACCACCGCAGCTTCAGCCCCGGCGGCGGGCGTTATAACACCTGCTCCTCAGCTCGCGAGCCGCCTCGCCCCTCCGCGCCTACGTGGGCTTAAATTACACTCTAGGGATAGGGCAGACAAGACTACGTGGAGTCGGTTTTACAGCAATCCATTTCTGTCACTTACTTTTGTAGTACAACATACTAATAACTACTGTTTAAGACAATTTTAATTTTACATTAAGACAATATTTGTTTCAAACAATTTTTTATTTTAATTTAAGGTTAAAAATGCTTAAAAATATTCGTGTAAAGAATATTATGCCTAGCGTATCGTTCGTTACTTCAATGAAACTTAGGTTTAATTGAACAAACCGTAGGTGAATTCTCTTTTTTGGATTTCGTTAATTAGTTGTTACAAAAATCTGTGAAACGATCTTTAGGTGTTATAAATAGTAGGCCTATTGACTGAAGTTTTCTTGAAAATAGTTAGAATAACTTTAGATATTATATTTTGTATCCAACTGAATATAAAAATTGAATCAATATCAGAATCCTAATTTTAGGAGTTTATTCGAAGTATTGAAAATCAGAATGTCGTATTTCGGACCGAGAACCCATCGAGCATTAGATTCTTCGGACGTATGAAAATCGGAAAACAAACAAATCGCATTTACGACTTTCGGTAAAATAAATTTCGTGATTTTTAGGGTTCCGAAAAAAAAGGAACCCTTATAGGATTACTCGGGTGTCTGTCTGTCTGTCCGTCTGTCACAGCCAGTTTTCTCCAGATCCACTAGACCGATTCTGTTGAAATTTGGTACACATATGGACTTCTATGACCCAAACACGGACGCGTTACTAACTTATTAAATTTTTAGTACGGGGTTCACTTTTGGGGTTTAACTCGAAAATTAAAAAATAAGTTATTTGAACAATAACGTGTGACATATCAAATGAAAGGGCTGACTGTGAGGGTTTTAATTATATTTTTTTCAACATTTTAAAATAAATGGTTTTGAAGTTATTTAAGAAATTAGACGAAAAATGACCATTCCCCCCCCCCTTATCTCCGAAACTACTGAGCCTAAAATTTTGGAAAAATGGAGATAATAGATCTTTACCTAAAGATTACAGGAAAACCTATTGGAAGTCTGTAGTGTTAAAACAACATGTTAAAAAATTAAATTCGTTCGAAAACCTTTGCACGCGAGGCCGACTCGCACTTGGCCAGTTTTAATGATAGACATTACAATTCTTAGGTATTATGAAATTCGGACTTTGAAAATCGGAACATCGAAATTCGGAAAAAAATATTTCGGAGTATTTGGGTGTTCTCTTTTTTGTCACTAACAGAAAGAAGCACACAGCTTCAACATAAATAAAAAAATACATACAAAATATGAGATCTTGAGTGATTTAAAGTAAACTAAACTCATTTATTGTTAGTATGAAATATAAATAAGAGCTACTTTACCACATGAAAACAATATAAAAAAACACAACATCAGATTTACTTAATTAATTAATAAATAATACAAACTCGGTTTAGGTGTGATTATTTTAAACAAAACAACTGTAATAAATATAATCAAAATGTTATGAATGGTTGGGGGTCATAAGGTTTTTGCAGATTTATCTATGGAGTTGGCTTAAAAATACAACAGTACATAAACTAATCAAACAATGATTTAGGGTTCTTCGCCTCTATGGTCGCAATCCTCATGTCTATGTATCCGTCCGCCACTCTAGCTTTTGTCTTTGGCTGGGAGAAGTTAGCGTATATCCTGCCTTTTGTGAACGGGAACCCTCTGGGAATCACCGATGGGTTGATTGTCATGTTCTGTAGATTGTATTGCCCCTGAAAATGTATGATAATTTATTGATAAGTTTGTGCACATATCTATAAATCGAAGGATTCTCAGCATACGTTCTCGATTTATCGGAAGAAAGGCATAGTTATCAATAAATGACACATAGCGGGTTTTTATTGGTTAAAGTTGTGATAAAAAAACATTTTGCGATCAATTGTGAGTTATTTATTGGCCACGCGCGATATTGATCAAAAACGCATATTGACGCAATTTAGCTGCTCGTAATCAACCTTGCCCTTAAATCAACCTAAGTATTTTAACAGATTTAGTAAAACAGATTTTTCGATGCATATTTCTATGCTTATCATATGATTTCTCATTTATATCACTGTTTGAGGTCCATTCAAATCTGTGCAATAGGTACTTTCGTCAAAAGTCCAACTCAGACATTACCAATAGTTTCGCCTGTGCCTTGTCTGTCAGTCACTCAGTCAGTCAGTAATGGAAGAATTCTATACATATTGACTAGGTTTTGCCCACAACTTCGTACGCGCATATCCAGTTTTTTCCGTGCCCGTAGCAATTTCGGGAAATGTTCTCTGACTGCTAACTGCTCCCTTACTCTCCCCAAGAAACCTACATGCCAAATTTCAGCTTTCTACGACCAAGTAGCTTCGGCTGTGCGTTGTCTGTCAGTCACTCACTCAATTAATCAGTAACGGAAGATTTGTATGTACATTCAGTCAAAATGTTTTGGAAATAGATGATTTGTTTATTTACATCTGTTATTCACTACCACAATGGGCCTCATCAGAAGGCTCAAGCCAGGCTACAATTTTATCATACATTTCCTCCCGGACGATAAATTGTAAAATGGTTAAGTGCTTTATCATGCACCTCTGTGAACGTCAGCTGCGATTCGGTGGGTGGGTTAAGCAGTGGCAGCTTCAGAAACACGTTGAAAAAAAAATTTCGTCAATTCCTCCCGAATGAAAACTGTGTCAGAATTTTTTTTTCTTCCTTAATGGCAACTGAACCGGTTCCGACTATTCTGCCAGTGTCACGTGGTGCAGTGGCGGTACCTTCATATAAGCCCAAAAGTCCCGGCATGCCTTACTAAAATGCTCGATAGAGAAATAATATCAAACCCGAACTATTTAAAAGTTCGCGCGCTTAATTCTTATCAAAATAACACAAAGTATCTACCTATGCCACACTACTATACATCGCGATTGTTCGCGCGCAGAGTTTCGCATTTGCAGCATCTACATATAGCTATCTCGCTTACACGTACCGGCTTTTGCCGGGCTTTCAAATACTATCTCTGTCACTTTCGCACTTATAGCGATGTGCCGTATAACGAGTAAGAACCTTGTGCGTCTACAAATCGATCAGTATGGAAGATTTAAGCCGTGCATGCGTATGAAGTTGCACGCGTATGCGTGACCTTGTCACCTTGCCAACTCTGCAGTGTTGCCGTTTTAGCGACGTTGTGAGATCTTGGAGATTTTTAATGAGTTTGGAGACTTTTTTTAAGATTTAGCGTCAATAAAAACTAGCGACTTTTTAAAATAACGAAATAAATATTCAAGCAATATCTTAAAAATAAAAAAATTGCGACATCTAGCTAGATTTTACATATACCTGGCGACTTTTTTTGCCTAAATGACAACACTGCAACTCTGCGTAAGTAGTTCCCGACACCCGAGTGCAACTCACTTCAGTTTCATTTGCTTGAGTGGGAAAAGTTTTGTTGTTAAAGTTTTTTGTGTGTTTTCTTAGATTTTCTCAGTGATACAATTGTTTTGGTGACTTACCTACAACAATGGAGGTAATTATACCTTGTGAGGATTTAAAATGCGTTCAAGTTTTGATTGGCGAAGGTAAGGTAAAATCTTTAAACTTTGCTCAGAAAAAACAAATTTCTTCATTAAAACCGACGCCTAATCTGTGTATTTCTCAGACTATTAAATCGCATTAACGAAAATTTAATAGATCAGTGTATAAAACTAGTTGGATTGTTGGCTGTTCGCACACTAATAAGTTGTATTGCTGGTGCTGCATATTTTTTTCGAATGAAGATTCCGTTTGGAATACATCTGGTTATAATGATTTAAATAACATATCTGGCGCCACTAAAAGGCACGCAAATTTCCATAAACACCTGTGTGCAATGGTTTCTTTCGGTAATTTTGGTAAACAACGAATTGAGACATCTATATCACGCCAGTTATCTGAGGAAATTTCAAAATATAACACGCGCGTTGATAACAACCGTAGTGTATTTCAAAGATTAGTCCTTTAAGATGACATGATGAGTCCAAAACTTATTTAAATAAAGGCAATTTTTTAGAACTGGTCTCGTTAATTTCAAAATACGATGTCGTTTTAGAAAAGCATATGCAGCATCAGGAAAGTGACAAACCGGGGCCGAGCTATTTATCTAAAAAAATTCAAAACGATATTATTCATTCCGTATCCGATGTGATGCAAACTTGCATCAATTACGAAGTTAGGCAAACAAAATTTGTTTCAATTATTATTGACGAAACCCCCGATGTTAGTCATAGAGAACAACTGTGCTTGATTCTCAGATATCATTATAAAAATGAAATTCATGACCGTTTTTTGGGCTTTCTTAATGTGTCGGAAAGTCGCACAGCAGACTCACTCTATAATATTATTTTAGAATTATTGAATAGACATGAATGCATCGCAAAATTAGTAGCGCAAAGCTATGACGGTGCTAGTGTTATGTCCGGTGTAAGAAATGGAGTGCAACAAAAAGTTAAAGATGTTTGTCCACAACCAATTTACATTTGGTGTAATGCACATATTTTGGCCTTAGTGTTGTCTTAATCATGCAATAGACTTCAGGAGGTTAGTTTATTTTTTTTCAGCCCTTCAGGCTTTGTGGAATTTTTTTAGTAATAGTACAAAACGAGCTGCTTTTTACGATACTCATTGCAGCAAAAAATTGCCTAATGCTCCCGCAACTCGTTGGACATACATGTCGCGAGTTGTAAACACGGTTTTTGAACAAAAAAGTAAACTTATTGAGTTGTTTTCTGATCTGTGCGACAATCCACAGAACTGGGACGGGATACGATTTTAGCTGCGGAGAATTTTGAAAACCCTTTGCGATCTTTTAATTTCAATTTTTTTCTTTTTATTTTTCGTCGGATATTTGAAAAAACTGACTGCTTCTACAAAAATCACAAGTTGATGTCGGTTATTGTATTAATAAAATAAAGGAATTTCAGGCATGGTTACGTGCTGAATTTCAATCCGAATTTGATCAAATTTATGAGAATACGTTGCAAAATAACTCGGCTCCTCGTTTGAGACGCAACGTACGCTGTGCAAAAACGGAATACAGACGACTTTTTGTAGAAGTAATTGATAACATTAATACCGAAATTACTGATCGATATTCTGAAATTTATAAATTAAAGTTTTTCCAACTGTTCAACAACAAAAAATTTGACAATAATCACTCACATTTTCCTACAGAGGAATTAGATTCATTATTTGACATTTATGCAAACTATTTCGACAAACAAACATTAAAAAGCCAATTGATTTGCTTGCATTCTAGTCCTGATCTGAAAGATCGTAATGTTTTCGAATTAATTGATTTCATTCATAAGAATAACCTCGAAGATGCCTTCCCGAGCTGTTAAAGTTAGCGTATCTTGTTGTAACTATTCCGGCTACAAGTTCTTCCGCGGAACGTGCTTTTTCGTCTCTTAAACGTATCCATACCTATCTGAGAAATACACAAGGTCAAGAGCCTCTTTCCGAATTATCAATGTTAGCTATTGAAAAACAGTTGTTGGTAGAATTAAAACGATCATCAACATTTTACTCTGATGTAATTAAATCATTTCTAAAGAAAGATAGACGATTCCAATTAGAATATAAATAATTTATTTAAATTCTTTATTACATTCTATCTAGCTATTTTTTAACTTTCATTTTGTGACTTTCTGTTTTGTTTTTTTTTTGTCTGTAACCTGTTAGTCCTGTTACGAAGCAAGCAACTACTTACCATAACTTTGTTCCCTCAAGCAATGAAGCAAAACAAACGGCTTTTTTCAAAGCCACCGGAGGTATGCAATTGCTGATATGTTTATTATATTCAATCTAGCACTAGCATGCCTTCAGTGAGCTTTGGTTACCTCATTCACCGCACGACAAACAAGAGTGAAATTGAAGAAGAGGAAAGAAGAAGATGGATGAATTCACTTTTAATTTATTGTACCTAACCAGTAGTTTATGAGAAAATGTATATGATACATACACGTAGGTACCTACATACTCAGTCGAAAACTGAACTTTCTTTTTTTGAAATTCGTTAAAATTTTATTGGGCTTCCTTATTTTGAAACCCTAGGCACGCCACTGACGTTGTGACAACGACCTGACCTAGCAACGAGAGTCAGGCCGTCGATAGCTAACCCAATATCTTGCAGAAATCAAAACGTCAGCCAGCTGTACCTCGGTGGGAAGGTCGTCAGCTGGTCACACGAACATGTAATTTTTAGGGTTCCGTACATCCGCAAAAAACGGAACCCTTATAGGATCACTCAGGTGTCTGTCTGTCTGTTCGTCTGTCACAGCCAGTTTTCTCCGGATCTACTGAACTGATTCTGTTTAACTTTGGTACACATATGGACTTTTGTGACCCAAACACGGACACGTTACGTTAATTATTAAAGTTTTAGTATGAGGGTCACTTTTGGGGGTCAAACTAAAAAATAAATATAAAAGTTTTTCTAACTGTATTTTGTGACATATTAAATGAAAGGGTTGTGAGGGTTTTAATTATATTTTTCTCATAATTTTAAAATAAATAGATTTTAAGTTATTAAAGAAATTAGAACAAAAATTACCATAACCCCCTTGTCTCAGAATCTACTGAGCCTAAAATTTTGAAAAAAAATGCAGATAATAGTTATACACCTAAAAATATAGAAAAACCCTAAAAAAGAAGAATGTAGTGTTAAAATAACATTTAAAAAAATGAAATTGGTTCGGAACCCTTTGCACGTGAGTCCGACTCGTACTTGGCCAGTTTTTTTTTTATATTTTTAGTCATTTCCGCATGAAAATTGTGTCAGATTATAGCTAACCCAATCTCTTGCAGAAAACAAAACGTCAGCCGGCTGTATCTCGTCAGCTAACGCCCTGAAGGGGGCATCTATCGCGTTATTAAATTCACATGCTGACGAGTTTTACCTCGGCATCTTGCTAGCCCATTTATTTTATTACTTACAAGATCAAATTAACTATCAGCTGCCAAAGACCATGAGTCATTTTGGACCAAGTACGAAACAGTGATAAAAACTATCCCATATGAAAGCTGTTAGAGTATTATGAATTTCTTATTATGATAGCTACATCTAATTCGAGCGGGAACATGGTGTTTTGAAACGTTTTCAATACTGAGGAAGCAGCGAAATTCATTGTATCAAAACTGTAAATAAAATTATTTTTTCCTGACATTATTTCTATACGCCGTTCACACAGGTGGCTAGCGAGACCTTATCCCCCTCCCTTTTTTTTTAAGGATGGGAAATCATCGAATGACTCCTCCCGCTCTGGGCGGAGCAGAAGGGAGTGTCAGACTTACTGACTGAAACCCATCCGTGTTCCTCCTAATGCCCTTTGCGTTCCAGGGCCGCGGTGACTCTTTCGAACAAATTCCGCAACCCTGGCAGGCAATGGCCCTAGCGGACCCCGTCTTCTATGCTAAAATCTCTTTGATCACCTAGTTTTGATCGGATAGCGAGCCACTCAACCCTCGCCGTCCGCAGGCCCGCGCCTACAGTGGCCGGGAATCGCCCTGCGACTCCTGACGCCCGAGGCGTCTTCTTTTGTTGTGGCGGCCGGGGCGTGAAGTTTCCCTCTCCCTCACGCGTTCGGCCTCCTCCTCGGCTAGCATTACTGCTTCGCAGAAGAAGGTAACCGCTTCCCATGCTTCCTCGCTTCGGACCATCGATTGAATCAGGGCCAGGCGCGAGAGGTCGCCGCCGCTAATCGCCTCGACGAGGACACGGTGGTGCTCCGCCCAAGCAGAGCAGATCTCCACCGTATACTCCACCGTGTCCTCCTGGCGATCCTCACAGTATTGATAACCGGGCGTGTCCTCCCGCTGAATCCGAAACAGGTATCTACCGAAACAACCGTGTCCGGTGAGGACCCGCGTCAGGCGGAAGGTAAGGACATCATAGCGCCACTCTAGCCACTCCTCAATTCGCCTGAATTGTGGCGTGTTCAGCTCTGCATTGGGATAATCGCTGTCTCAAAACCACCAAGAGATCCTGCCGGAACTCTGTCCGCCGTGCCGCCTCCACGCGCCTCCCGAAAACGAGCGCGGGGGCTCTCGTCTCTAGATCTCATGGCGGCAGTCCTGCAAGGAGGCTCGCCACCTCGCCTGAGACCGTGCGGTATCCCAGGGCCACCCGGTTGGGCATGACCCTCTGGGACGCGTTAAGGTTTCGGGCTGGACGCTTGCTAAAAGTAAGCGCCCACACCGGCGCCCCATAGAGGGCCATGGACCGCACGACCCCAGCGTAAAGCCTCTGGCAGGAGGCGTAGGCCCTCTAGATTGGACAGAAGCCGCTTGAAGGCAGCCCCGGTCCGCCCCAGTCTGGGAGCAAAACATCGGAAAGGCTCGACAAAGTTCCACCGGCTCGAGAACGAGACCCAGGTATGTCACCGTCATTCCGAAACCGATGTGAACCCCTCCTATCGTTATTTCGGATCCCAATGGTGGCCTGTTCCGAGAACCATGGAAGCACTTGGCTTCGGATTTATGTAGGGCCGCCCAACTGCAGGATCCTCTCAACTACTGTCGCAACCCCGCGTGTCATAGCGTCGGCCGCCGCCTGGTACGATCACCCTTGTGCCGGGACCAGCGAGTCGTCAGAAGACCACGCTGACGCCACTGGGGTGGTCGGCGCGCAGCACCCAGTTGTAGCCAATGTCCCACAAGAGCGGCCCCAGCACCGAACCATGTGGAACACCGCACGACATCTCTCGCTGGTTCTAACTCAGGTGATCAGGGTAGATGACGGCCCTATAAGCCTCGACGCTTTCTTGCTTTCTTCTTTACATTATGGATTGCAATAAACGATTTGAGATTTGATTTGAAGCTTACGGACGCGACGGAGGTAGGTCGGCATGCGGTGATACCGAAGCAACCCAACCGATGCAACTCCAGTGCAGCCCTGCAATACTGTTTGAGGCATTGGCGATGTCAAGAGATACGTGCGGAAACCGAACTGGTTCTCCGCCAGAACCGCCTTGTCGGGCACTTGGTGAGGACCAAGTGCCCGACAAGGCGGTTTGCAATTACTCTTTCAACGAGTTTGCCCACCTCGTCGAGCAGCACAATGGGCCGGTATGCGGACGGAGAGTCCGCAGGGCGCCCCGGTTTCTTAATGAGGAGCAGTTTCCCCGTCTTCCGACGAAGTGGGAACTGGCCCCACTCCAAGCATGCGCTTAAGAACCCTCTTAGTCGAGGACCGAGAGCCTCCGAGGCCAGGACCCAAGCTTTCCCAGATATGCCGTCAGGTCCTGCGGTGCCTGGTGTACAAGCACCGTGCGGCAACGCACGCCTCGCGCATCGTCACTAGCTTTCGCAACCAGTACACCTGGGGGCGTGCGCGTCCTAGCTGGGTACAGCTACCTGTCCATAGACGCGGAGCGAGGTAGCGAAGCGGAGAAACGGAGAAATGTTAACCACTCAAATTGCACAAAATGTCAGTGGCGTCAATGGACAGGCAGCCTAAAGGCAAGGACATTTTACACTTATGTCTTAAGGGTCGGCACAGGGCACAACTTCCTATCAATGGAATTTCAATACACGAATATAAACATGCTGTTTGTTTTTTTGTTTTTTTTTTTATAATATGTTTAGTTCATCGCTATAAATATATTTTTTGATGTTCCAAATCGGGTACACTACATTAATACGAAAAACTTTATTCCCACAGTCATAAATACGAATTTCAAAATACCGATTTTCATAATTCAGAATGGGTCAAAATTCCTAATAAAACAACTCCGATTTATCATTTATCCTTTTCTTATAATTCCGACATATCAATATTCCTAATGTGTATAATTACTATTCTTAAAATACCGAGTTTCAATAGGTCGAATAACAAAAAGTCTGACTTAATGATAATTCGAAACATCAAAAATACGAATTCCGATTATTAAAACACCTATTAATCAGAATTCCGAAATAAAAAACGCTTTGCAAAAAATTTAACTTCTTATTTTATATTTTTTTGTTACTAAATAATAATAATCTACTAATTAATAGATGCTTTTTTTATTACTTTTAAAATAGCTACCTATCTTACTTTAGCGATGAACTGTTATATAACCCTACTTTGACTATCACTTGTTGTATAATATAAATATTTAAAAAAATACAAGCTTATCCACATGAGTAGGCGTACAAAATAAAATTTGCTAGACAAGTCTGCACTAAAATCTGTGAGTGAACAATTAATCACCCTTATCCCCCCCCCCCCGGGTAGGATTTTTTTACAAATTTATATGGAACCACTTTTGAGGTATACCCTATCCAAGAATTATCAAAATCGGACTACTCTGTAAAAAGAGATGCGTGGTCATACATTACTATCAGTGAGTGAACAATCAATCATCCCCTGTTCTCCTACCCAGAATTAAAACCTAATGACAGATGCAAGATGCAAGCAAGCATGCAAGCAAGAATACAAGCAAGCATGCAGCATGCAAGGAAGCATGCAGCATTCAAGCAAGCATGCAGGCAAGCATGCAAGCTAGCAAGTATGCAGCATGCAAGCTAGCTAGTATACAGCATGCAAGCAAGCATGCAGGCAAGCATGCAAGCTAGCAAATATGCAGCATGCAAGCTAGCTAGTATACAGCATGCAAGCAAGCATGCATTATGCAAGCAAGCATGCAATATGCAGCAGGCATGGTTACGGTCACGGCTCCGGCGCTGCGAAGTTCCTCAGCCTCAGCCGCGGCGGCGGGTGTTATAACACCTGCTCCTCAGCTCGCGGGCCGCCTCGCCCCTCCGCGTCAACGCGGGCTTAAATTACACTCTAGGGGTAAGGCAGACAAACGTGGAGTCGGTTTTACAGTGATTAGTTTCTGTCACTTTTGTAGCAAAAATTATTGACTGTTGAAAACAATATTTTAATTTCAGGTTCAAACTGCTAAAAATATTCGTTAAGTATATTAAACAGTAGGTCTTTTGATCGCAGTTATTTCGAAAATAGTTAAAATATCTTTGGATATTGTAATATGTAACTAACTAAATATAATACTGATTTAACCTAAATCAAAATCTTAATTTTAGCAGTTTGTTCGAAGTATTGAAAATCGGAATGTCGTTTTTCGGACCGAAAACCCATCGAGCATTTGATTCTTCGGACGTATGAAAATCGGAAAACAAACAAATCGCATTTATGACTTTCGGTCAAATAAGTTTCGTGATTTAAAATAATAGATATTATGATTCTTAGGTATTATGAAATTCGGACTTTTGACTATCGGAATATCGAAATTCGGAATAAAATATTTCGGAGTATTTGGTTGTTCCCGTTCCAAATCACCTTGTTGGTCAGAGAATATTTAACTATTGGCTCTCACTGGAATATAAGCTCAGGATTTATAAGTGTATCATAGTGCCTATGTTCTGTGGGGAATCAGCCTGTCTGCTGCGGGCAATTTGCGGTAGACCACTCATAAAAAAGCCAGCCAAAAAGTGCGAGTCGGATTCTCACACGAAGGGTTCCGTACCATACGCCGAAAAGCACGTTTCTTGTATGGGGGTCCCCTTTAATTATTAATTTAATTTATTTTCTTTATTATTTGTTGTTATAGCGGCAATACAAATTCACACATACAGACTCTGCGAAAAATTCAGCTATTACGGTTCTTGAGATACAGCCCGCTGAAAGACAGACGAACAGACGGATGGACAACGGAGGCTTAGTTACAGGGTTCCGTTGATTACCCTTTAGGTAAGCAACCCTAAAAAATTAGTTAATTATAATTACCGGTTGATGAGGACAGGGCTTAGTCAGGCCTGCTGCCCTCATGGCAGATCCGAAGAACATGTCCTTCTCCACGAGGTAGCACCAGTTGAAGTGCATCTCGATGAAGCTGCGCTTGTACTGGTTCGTGAGCAGCTCGTAGAAGAATACGTCTACCTGTAAGTATGGACTTTTTTTAAGCACGAGTAAAAAGGCAAAGAAAAAAAAGGAAAGAAATAACATTTATTTGACCATCAATCAGTCTATCGACCATTAGGTAGACATTAACTTAAAATAAAAAAGTGAAAATAAAAACGATCAAATGCACCCAAAGGATTCAACCATAAACCGAATCGAAAAAAACACGACTTTGTTTTCCTTTAATTATTAATTTAATTTTAAATGTGGCCGACGACCGAGTTTGGGCTCAAGCTACTCTTCCCATCCGTATGGGAGGCATTGGCGTCCGCAAAATTACCAGTATTAGTTTACCGGCTTTTATATCCTCGGTTCACGGTACTGAAAAATTAGTCAGGAATATCCTAGTTTCCACACTGATTGATTTTGATGTGCCGTGCTTCACCGAGGCTCTGGAGACTCGCTTGCCCGAAGAAAATTTGCCCGACAATCTATCATACCAGAGACGGTGGGATGAGCCGCTCTTCAGAGAAGTTCAGAAGAACCTAATTGCCTCTGCTGCTACTTCTGCGGAGCGTGCGCGCCTGCTGGCTATTGGTGAGTGGGAGTCGGGCCTCTGGCTTCACGCACTACCGTCGTCGAACATAGGCACCTTGTTCGACGATACTACTTTCCGCCTGCTCAACCATTTTGAAGGGAACCGAATGATCCAACACACGCGCCACCATCAGCGAGACTTGAGTGAGCATGACATGCTCTCAACCATCATGCTCGTTCATTTCCAACAAGTAAAACTATAACTAATCACATATTATGTAAATGGCTTCATGGTACACACATTTACAAAATTTGAAAAATATGCTTCTACATTACACAAAACTATGGTTGTCAATGACCAAGTCATAAAATTAAAATTTCGTTCTTACAACAAGACAGACATTATCGTAGAGAAAGAATAAATAAATTATTATGATAATTAAGAAAGTACAAAAAAGAGGGTAAGCATCTCTTCCAGACATAAAAACCTAACTAGTGAACCCAAGCGGCTGTGTCTGTGGAGCAGGACCGGCATTTAGCCAAGCACTTTTATCGAGGATATAATCTACTAGTTTATAATATGCTTGTTTACATAATGCGCGTTTAATGCATACTTTAAATTTTCTCTCATTCTGTTCGAGGATATCAACTGGTATTTTATTATAAAATTTAACACAGTACCCCACAAAAGAAGTGTGTACTTTAGCCAATCTGAATCAGGGTTGATCTAATTTGTTCCTATTTCTAGTATTAAAATTATGCCTGTCACTAATCTTGCTACAAAAAAATCTGAACATACATAATGTTTTCGTTAATGTATTGACAAGGGTACCGTTATGATGTTAATATGCTTAAACATGTTACATGTTAATATGCGTTCCCTTAAGGAATCACGCCGATGGAGATTGTATAATATGGCTCTGATGGCTCTTTTCTGCAGAATAAATATAGACTCGATGTCTGCAACTCGTCCCCATAACAAGATACCGTAAGACATGATACTATGAAAGTTACTAAAAAAGACCAACCTCGCGGTATCAGTAAATTGACGGATTTTTCTGACAGCGTGTGCTGCTGAACTTAGCCGTCCCGCAAGAGATGTTAAATGAGGACCCCATTGTAGCCTTGAGTCAAGCGTGATCCCCAGGATAACCGTGTTTTCGACGAATTCAAGTTTCTCCTTGTTCAATACTATGTCGCAACCATTACTTTTAACATTCGGTAAGGAAAATTTGATGAGGCACATAATGCAGTGATGAGAATGAAGAACGGGTAGGCTGTTGGCCCAGATGAAATCCCGGCTGAAGTTTGGAAATCACTACGGCAACTGGGGCTGGAACTGGGCAACTGGGGTGGCTCTTCCACCTTATCCTCGATTTTAAGAAGATCCTAAACACATGGCGACTTAGTTTACCTTACCTGGTTCCTTTTTACAAAAATAAAGGTGATGTAACGGATTGTGGTAACTACAGGGTATGAAATTAACATCACACATATTAAAAATTTGAGAAAGAGTAATAAATAACCGAATATCCTCTCTAACTTGCACGAGCCCAAATTAATTTGGTTTTCCCCCTCAAAATCTTCATCTGATTCTATACAGGCTGTTAGAGACAGACAGAGAAACATCAGCTTAATACTTATTTATTTATGTAAAATACTGAATCAGCTTAAAAGATCTGCACCTCATTTTCATCGATTTTGAGAAGGCGTTTGACAGAGTACCTCGTAGACCAGTGTGGAAAGCATTGAGAGCGCAACATCTGCCAGATATCTATAAACAACTAGTCCAGGATATGTACACTAACGTCCCTACTAAATTCAAAAGTACTGCAGGACTAACAGAGGAATTTGAGGTTCGGGTAATAGTCCATCAGGGCTCGGCCTTTAGTCTGCTCTTATTCAACTTAGTGATGGACTTCACTACGAAGTAAATCCAGGCTCCACTTCCCGAAACTTCTTGTACGCAGATGACATCGTCCTAATCGCTAGATCGACTGTCGAGTTGCAAACCACCTTAACCACATGTATAACATCCCTTGAGTCTGCTGGTTTTAAAGTCAGTAGAGTGAAGACCTATGTGCCACAAATAAATAACTTCACTTATCTAGGCTCAGTTATCACGGACCAAGGGGACGTTGACACATATGTAGCACACAGAGTGAACGTGGCATGGCTGAAGTGGCGATCACTGACCGGGGTTTTATGCGATTCTCGTATGCCTATAAAAACCAACGACGGACGGACGGGAGGACGGCGGTCAGGCCGGCTATGATGTATAGGGCGGAATGCTGGAAAGTGAAAAATACGCATGTGCAAAAGCTTCACACTGCGGAGATGAAAATGCTGAGATGGCCCGGAGGGGTTACAAGACTGGACAAAGTCCGTGGTAGTTTTAAAATCGCCCCAATATCGGAGAAACTGACTGAGAGTCGTCTGAGATGGTATGGTCACGTGATGCGAAGAGACGAGGAACATGTAGTCTAAAAAGCGTTGCAACTTCCTTAACACTAAAGAGGTAGAGGATGACCTCCCGCTACGTGATGGACCAGCATGACGAAACTCTTATCAAAGGAAAAACTGCCCGACCCGACAACCCAGAACAGATTGTCTTGGCGCCTCAAAATTAGAAGAGCCAAACCCACATAAAGTGGGAAAGAGCAAGAAAGATGAGAAGAAGATTAATTGTTTTACCGGCAATAGAAATCACACACTCGGTGAATATTTCAATTACGGTTCTTGAGAAACAGCCCGCTGACAGACAGACGGACAGACGGACGAATGGACGGATAGCGCAGGCTTAGTAAAAGGGTTGCGTTGGTTACCCTTCAGGTACGGAACAATAAAAAAAAAACACCGGTAGCACTCCGGGAGTGCCGGCAGAAGTGAAAACATGTAAATAATACATCCTTACTGTCGCGGTCACATCATAGACAAACCACCGACAACAAAATAAACAAAAAGACACTGACGTGTGGCCGCGACAGCGACTGTCAGTGACAGATGTCAATCTTGACACAGTTCCTGACATAAACAAAACGAACCATAAAAACAACAAAAAATAACGTTGTGTTTAATTATAAGTACAAAAATACTATCATTTATGAGGTAGAATACAATGTTTATTTATTGCGCTATCGTACACAAATATGACAATTTACATGTTATTATTCATAATATTATATCGTTATTTATTTATATATTACATTAATTTTTATCTCTTAGAAAAATCAACTTTCATCCATAATTTCGTAATTTCGTATCCTTGGATACGCGTGGCACGCTGTACATAAACACAGACGGACATTCGCGCAAGCGCCCTGTGCCGCCTAAGCGGAGCAGCACACTCAGGCACGGTAGAAAGAGTGGGAGATACTAGTTCCTCTCCCTTCCCCTCGATCTTACGCTTTTTCGCATCACGTGACCCTGACGCGAGTCCGTCTTACGCTTTTTGCGATCGGGTCACGTGACCCTGACGCGAGTTTAAGATTTTATACCCATTACAGAAAAGTGCTCAACGCCGCTAAAGAAGTTTTCACTTCAAAAACAAAAAAACATAGTGTGTGCCTCACGGCTGCGCCAAGAAGGTTTATTTTAGCAATACCAGACATGCGTCTGATACAGGTCTACCAATAAATTTTAGTTACTTTCACAGTATTATGTCGTACGGTGTTTTGCTGTAGGGTCGAGCTGCTGACATTGAATCCATTTATATGATTTATTTTACAAAAGATAGCGGTCAGATTTTTTTATAATCTGCGTCGCCGCGATTCTCAGAGAGAACTTTAAAAAACAATTATGACAGTCCCTTGCCAATTCATATATGAAAATATTATGAATGTACAGATGAATCGACATCTTTTTAGTAAAATTAGTGACAGACATAATATTAATACTAGAAATAAAGATAAATTAAATAAATTATAGATATTAGATAAATTATAGTTTAGCTAAAGTACAAACATCTTTCATTGGGTACTGTGTTAAATGTTACAATAAAATATCTTGTGACGTATTAGAACTGAATTCAAGCACATAACACCAGTGAACTTGACATACTCGTAGATTCAAGCAAAAATGTATACTGTTTTACTCACATAACTTGAATGATTTTGATTTGATTTTAAGATTTTTTTATTTTGAATGAAAGAAAATTTAAAACGTATATTAAAAGATAACTTTGTAAACAAGCATATCACAAATTATTAGATTACATTCTGGATAAGAATGCTGGGAAACATGCTGGTCCTGCTCCATTGGACAATCAAGAGTGTAGACAAAATCAAACTAGTTGATTTACAGTATTTAACTTTATTTAATTATTTTATATAAATAATTAAATAAAGTTAAATACAGTAAATCTCTATCTAATCTAAGTAACTCGCTTGCCCGAATGTAAATCTACCCGACAACCCATCATACCAGAGACAGTGGGATGAGCCGGTCTGCAGAGAAGTTCAGAGGAACCTTATAGCCACTTCTACTTCTACTGCGGAGCGTGCGCGCCTGCTGGCTGTGGGTGAGTGGGAGTCGGGCCTCTGGCTTCACGCACTACCGTCGTCGAACTTAGGCACCTTGTTCGACGATACAACTTTCCGCCTCGCTGCTTCCCTTCCTTCTCCTCATCGTTGTCACTGTGGCGAAGCTGTCAACAGCCTCGGGCACCACGGTCTCTCATGCAGTCGAAGTGCGGGTCGCTTTGCACGGCACGCAAACATCAACGACATTATCCGACGCGCTCTTGTCGCCGTCGGCGTTCCAGCCGTACTAGAACCCAATGGCCTGGCACGGGACGACGGCAAGCGACCGGACGGTATGTCTTTGTTTCCATGGAAGATGGGTAGGCCTTTAGTGTGGGACGCTACTTGTGTCGATACTCTTGCGCCATCCCATCTTCCTAGCTCTTCGTGCTGTGCTGGTACTGCCGCTGCGGCTGCTGAGAACCTCAAGCGGCGGAAATATAATAACCTTGTTGGCAATTATATTTTTGAGCCGTTTGGGGTTGAAACTCTTGGACCGTGGGGTCCGAGTGCTCATGCCTTATTTAAAGATCTTTCTAAACGCTTAGTTGACACTTCGCGTGACCCAAGGGCTGGCTTTTACCTCGGACAGAGGATAAGCATTGCCATACAACGTGGCAATGCCGCCAGTCTTTTGGGCTCACTTCCGGTGGACAGCGATGCGGACGAATTTTTTGACGCCCGATCTAAGTTAGTTTTTCTTTTATTTTATTAATGGTTCCAATGTTTGTAAATATTTGAGTAATATGTACTTATTACATGACCAAAGCCTACGACAAAGTTCAATTTGGGATATTGCTAAACAAATTATACGGAATAGGTATACGCTGAAAGGCTCATAAATGGTTAACATCTTACTTAAAGAACAGAACTCAATTAGTTGAGATAGAATACTATAACCATAAAAATAAAGAAGTTGAAAAAAATCGGTCTTAATTGATTTACTATACAGTAAATCAATTAACGTCTCAATTCCTCAAGGAAGCGTCATAGGATGCCTCTTATTTTTGATCTATATAAATGACCTACCTAAGACCATAGAAAAGCTATGTGTCTTATTCGCGGACGACATATCTATATTAGTCTCATGCCAAAACAATGAAAATATGGAAGAAACTCTCAATTCTATCCTGACTAGAACATGCAACTGGATGAACGACCATAACCTCGAGATTAACTACTCCAAAACCAAATTAATTACTTTCCACCCTTACCAAAAACCCCCTTAACTCTAGATTTTATCTTCAATAACTCAAAATTAGAAACCGTTAACGAATTTACCTTACTCGGACTAGTTATAGACACACATGTAAACTGGAAATCACACATACAGAAAACTCACCTAAAAATTCCGAAATTTTCTTACGCCCTTTGTGAAATAAAAAAGACCACCAATTTTAGAACAGCTCTTACGACCTATTATGCTTATGCCTATTCATGGCTCAGCTATGGTGTCACCCTTTGGGGAAACAGCACAGATGCACAAACACTTTTCACCCTTCAAAAGAAATTGGTTAGAATCCTGCTAAATATTGAGCAAACAGACATTTGCAAACCTTTCTTTCAAAACATAACCATTTTAACCCTTCCTGTATATATATTTCAGAGACATGCAAATTTGTACGGAAACACCAGGAATTTTATTCAAAACGTGGAGACACTCAGACACGCTATCTACTCAGACACCAATCTAGGCTAAACTTACCAAGTTCTCGATTAAAAATGCACTCTAAAAGTCCCTATGTAATGTCCATTAAATTATATAATAAGCAACCCGCATCAATAAAAAAGAAGAGAAAATTCACTTATTTTTAAGAAAACTTAGACAATTTTTGCTAAATAAATGCTACTACTCGGTAAACGAATACCTAAGTGATAGACTTATAAAATCATAACTTGAGTACATACCTGCCCAAGTCTTAAAATCTCATTCTGTTGATTGTCATTACATCTCTCAATAGATAATATAATTAAGTTTTCCAATAATTTTACATAATTAAAAAATGCTTCCTCTCGCCTACTTATCTTGCTGTGCCCGACTGGGTCCACATGAACTAAACTTGTACCACCAAAGAATACAATACATGTGGAATGCAATAAAGATATTGATTAATAATAATAATAATAAAGCCTTTTATTTCCGAAACAAGACAGCACAATTTACAATAATAGTTATAACAGAAATCACAAAATGTCTCGAATTTCGGTGTGCCTCATGGCATAGGCCTCCTCTAACAACTTCCATTGTTGTCTGTCGCGGGGTAGCCTCGTCCAATTTGGACCCGCTGTCATCTTTATTTCCTCCTCCCAACGTGTAAGTTGTCTTCCTCGATTTCTTTTGCCATCCCTTGGATACCACTCTGTCACTACCTTGCTCCACTTTCCTTTAGTGTCTCGCATCAAGTGGCCTGTCCACCTCCACTTTTGTTGGTCTATTCTTGTTAGGATGTCGGCCAATTTTGTTTTAGCTCGGAGATCTGTGTTTCTTATTCTATCCTGTCTCTTTACACCTACCATGCTTCTCTCCATTGCTCGTTGACACTTGGCAAGCTTTTCTCTAAGCGATTTGGTGAGTGCCCATGTCTCACACCCATATGTTAAACATGGGAGTATACATGAGTTGAAAGTCTTTCTTTTCAAATTCATGCCTAGATCTTTAGACTTCATAATCTCTTTGAGTGACCAGTATTTTTTCCAACCAATTGCAATCCTCATATTTATTTCCTGGCTAATTTGGTCTTTGTTAGAGATGACTTGACCAAGGTATATGTATTCCTCTACATAAGACAAAACTTCTTCCTTTATTTTTATGTCTACTTTAAAAGAGTTAGTCATTAGTTTCGTCTTGCTGTAATTTATTTTTAGACCAATTTTCTCGCTTTCTTCACTCAAACTTTTTATCATCATTTGCAAGTTTTCTGGGATCTCTTCGAATAGCACTAAGTCGTCGGCAAATCTGAGGTGGCTCAATTTCGACCCATTTATGTTAAGACCAAACTTTTCCCAGTTCTTATTGTATCTTCAGTAGATATTGATTATTGAGTATTGAATAAGTTTACCTCTGCTGTGAATATTTTGTTCGATAGAGCGCTTATATATATAACATTTCTTAAGAATAGGTAACAAAAGCATTAGACCTATACAGTCGCCAATAAACAATAGGATCTTGGTGCCTAGTGATGGCATGGGAGTCGTGGGGCTCGCTCCGGATGTTCCTTTAAACTAATTTGTACGACAACAGAGGATCCCAATAACAGTATAGTTACATCTACCAATTCTACCATGAACCAGGTATCTTCTTGCTCTCACATAGCTAATTTTAATAAAGGGGCTAGGCAGAAATCCTTGAAATTATTCTATCAGAATATTCAAGGCTTTTCTTCAAAACAGCTGGAAATAGAGTTATTTTTAGAAAAAACAATGTTTGACATTATTTGTTTCACTGAGCATTGATTAAAGGATTTTGAAATGTTGGTTAATTAGGAGAATTATAGTGTGGGAAGTTCTTTTAACCGAAAGACGTGCGGGTACGTGGGGGTTCACTAATTTTAGTAAAAAAATGTATTAAATTTAAAACCCGTAAAGACATAGTTAACTTGTCTGTTGAACATAGCATTGAACTGTCCTGTGTTGAGCTAGATAAGCATGTCATAGTGTGCGTTTACAGACCCCCTAATTATCTGAACTACGCTATATTTGAGTCAGTGATGGAAGATGTATTGGCAAAACTTGCAACTGGTAATAAACTAGTAATTATCTGTGGAGATTTTAATATTAATATCTTAGAAAACAATTCAGATAGCTGTAGATTATTAAATCTCTTTAAATCATTCAATTTGTCTAATGTGTTCATAGAACCAACCCGTACAACTACAACTACTGCTACATGTATTGATAATGTTTTTTGTTGTGGCAACTACTTAGAGAAAGCCATTGTGAATTGCCTTCCTTCTGATCACAGTGGGCTACTGGTATCTTTTGAGTCCAACATTCCAATTCAACAAGTGCAAATACAAACTAGACCAATAACATCCGGTAATTTAAATAAATTTAACCGCACTTTAATCCGGAAGTTAAGTGATTGGAACCTTACAATGAACAATGCTAATATTTTGTATACAGATTGTTTTTTCTTTAGTCCAAACCGAATTCAATAATACTTTTAAAAAGAAAACTAAAACTATCTGCCCTAAGTTTTTATTTAGTGACTGGGCAACTAAAGGACTCAGAAAAAGTAGGGAAAGACTTTATGAGCTGTATGGCCTTAAGCCTTTTATTAACACTGAGACTTTTAATAAGTATGTAGCTAACTACTCAAAAATTTATAAAAACACTTGTAAGGTAGCTAAAGCTTTATATGTAAGTAATAAGGTAAAAACAGCAGACAATAAAATAAAGACGGTTAGGAAAATTATAAACAATGAAACAAATAGGAACAAAAGACATAACACTGATTACGGATTGGAGACTTCTCATGGACTTATTAGCGATAACAAACAAGTTGCTCAAGAATTTGTAAATTTCTTTAGGAGTATCCCTAGAAAACTACTGAAGCCTTAAATTCCTCGCCTTCACTTGCTTTTGATTTATTACAGGCGAACGTTTCAGCCAGCCCGACTGAATTTAATTTTAAACATATAAACCCCATAGTAGTAACAAAGGCTTTTAAACAAATCAAAATTAAATTGACCGAAGATCTATGGGGATTGTCTATCAAAGTTTGTACCTCAATCATCGAGACTGTAGCGCCGTACTTAGCTGTAATATATAATTTGTGTGTGGATCAAGGAGCCTTTCCGGACCTAATGAAATTCAGTAAGGTGATACCACTTTTTAAATCTGGGGATAGTAAAGACACAAATAATTATAGACCAGTATCTGTGTTGCCAGTGTTTAGTAAGGTATTTGAAAAAGTGATGCTAAATCAAATGCTTAATCAGTTTAACACGAATAACATCTTTCATGATAAACAGTATGGTTTCACCAAAGGACGTTGTACAACTGACGCTGGTGTTACCTTACTAAAGCACATCTTTAATGCGTGGGAGGACGCACAGGATGCCATAGGTGTCTTTTGTGATCTCTCGAAGGCGTTTGATTGCGTTGATCACGATACATTACTCCTGAAGCTCGGGCATTACGGACTGGTCAAAACCGCGTTAAACTTGGTCAAATCTTACTTGAATGGTAGACGGCAATTAGTTCAAATAAACGGTGTCAATTCGTCGGGAATAAACGTGATAATGGGCGTTCCCCAGGGCTCGATTTTGGGTCCTTTCTTGTGTTTGGTATATATCAATGATTTACCCTATTTATTGCAACAAAAACTTGATATGGTGCTGTTTGCCGACGATACCTCCTTAATTTTTAAGATAAATAGACAGACGGACAGTGTTGATATTATAAATAATGCCCTAATGCAAGTCCAAAATTGGTTCACGGTGAATAATTTGGTTTTGAATGAAAAGAAAACGAAATGTATAAGATTTGCTTTACCCAATGTCAAAAGCAGTGATTGTGACATAGTATTGAACAGGGAAAAACTAGAATTTGTCGATAAAACGGTTTTCCTGGGAATTACGCTTGACCCAAGGCTACAATGGGGCCCTCATATATCATCTCTTTCTGGACGGCTGTTCAGCAGCTTATGCTGTTAGGAAAATCCGCCAATTAACGGATGTCGATACCGCAAGACTGGTCTATTTTAGTTACTTTCACAGTATCATGTCTTACGGTATTTTACTATGGGGAAGGGCTGCAGACATTGAGTCTATTTTTATTCTGCAGAAAAGAGCCATCAAAGCGATATACAATCTCCGCCGGCGCGATTCTCTAAGGGAACTGTTTAAGAATATTAACATCATGACGGTACCTTGTCAATACATTTACGAAAACATCATGTATGTCAGAAAGAATTTACATCTTTTTAGTAAAAGAGGCGACAGACATAATTATGGTACTAGAAATAGGGATCAATTAGTTCAACCAGGTTTCAGACTGGCTAAAGTTGCCTCATCTTTTATGGGGTACTGTTTAAAATGTTATAATAAGATACCTCCCCATATATTAGAACTAAATGAGACAAAATTTAAATCTTGTATTAAACGCACACTATGCAGGCAAGCATATTATAAGTTGGGGGATTATATTGAAGATAAAAATGCTTGGCTGAATGCTGGTCCTGCTCCACAGCTACTAGAGCGCACAAAATAATCTGTTAGCATTTGTAAACATTGTTGGACCGGCTGAAGATTGTAAAAAACAATATTTGCATTGTGTAGACTCAATTTATTTAGCAATGTATAATTTCATCCATTTTAACGGCACATGTGTGAGTACTGTGTACCTTAAACTTAAGCTATAGTTATCAGTTTTAGGTTTGTTTTTGACTTGAATGTACCCTGGCGGTTGGGAGTGTCATGCTCACTCAAAAGTCTTGCTGATGGTGGCGTATGCGTTGGATCATTTGGCTCCCTTCAAAATGGTTGAGCCGAATGGTGCTAGCGCATGCGTCATGTTCGTGAACGGGCGCTGTCAGTTGGGACTGGCCATTTCTCAGTTGCCATGGTTTATTTTAAATATTTCTTTGAATTGTTCCTTTTTTCCCGGACGCTTTTATCCTGCTCGTCTTTTACATCGTTCTCACATATTTGTATAATTTTAACTTGATGTAAACAAAACTTTGTAACAATTTATTATTTTTAAAAGAGTGTCCGTGGAGTCTCTTGCACGTTCTTCTCCATAGAGATCTACGCTTTGGAACGTGCAAATAGCTTCATCTTTTTGGACTGACCGACCTTGACAATTCAAAAGTGTCTGTAAATGGTTTATTTGAAATATACGATTTGATTTGACTAAAAACTGATACAAATTCTTATGAACCGCCATAATGTTTTAGGGTTTTTGGGAATTTCATTTTCAATTTTACATTTATATTCATGGTAGCAGTTTTCTATATTCAATTTTATATATATATTCAGTGAGGCAATCGGGAATCTGGCCCCAAGCATGGGCTCATACTGTTTTCGTTCCTCTTCATAAGAAAGGGTCCACCAAGAAGTGCAATAATTATCGACTCATTGCGCTTATTACACATGCAAGTAAAATCCTACTGCACATTATAAACGAACGTCTTAAATCGTATTTGTCCAAAGAGATAGCCCCTTAACAAGCTGGTTTCGTAAGGGGGAAGGGTACTCGTGAGCAAATCCTGATAGTGCACCAAATAATAGAGAAGGCCGGGAGTTCAATAAACCGATCTTCATATGTTTCGTTGACTTTTCGAAAGCATTCGATTCTGTGAAATGGCCTAAACTCTGGAAAACCCTGCTGGAAATGGGTACCCCAAAACACTTCGTACATCTCTTAAAGCGCCTCTATGAGAGCGGGAGTGCCTCTGTAAGAACAGATGAGATAATGTCAAGCAGCTTCCATCCTGCAGCAGAAGTACGACAGGGGTGTATTATCTGCCCTCTACTGTTCAATATCTACACAGAGCTTATAATGAGAATCACCCTTGAAGACTGGACAGGCGGTGTTGCGATTGGTGGTCTAAATATATCTAATTTGCGGTATGCGGATGACACCACCTTGTTCGCTACAAGCGTCAATCACATCGAAAGCCTTCTCCATAAAATGGAGACCGTTAGCATCGAGTTTGGACTCAAAATCAACCAGACAAAGACCAAAATGATGATCGTAGACCGCGTTAATAACAACTTACCGGAAGTTACTGAAATCGCGAACTGTGTAGTAGTACAATCATACATATACTTGGGAACGTTGATCACTAACAATGGAGGATGTGCTGATGAGATTAAACGACGCATGGCTATATCAAGATCCGCCATGGATAAGATGAGAAAGATTTGGAAAAACTGCAACATCACCAAAGCTACTAGAACCCGGCTTGTGCGAGCGTTAGTGTTCCTGATTTTCCTCTACGCTGCAGAAACGTGGACCCAGTGACAAAGTGAGAAGAAAAGAATAGATGCTTTGGAGATGTGGTGTTGGAGAAGAATGCTTGGAGTAATGTGGACAGAGTTACGTACCAACTCCAAGAACTCAGCATCAAACGGCGTCTATCGTCTATAATGCAATCTCGTATACTCACCTTCTACGGACACGTATCGCGTCGTCATGAGTCATCGATTGAGCGCCAGGTGGTACAGGGACGAATTGAGGGTGTACGGGCCAGAGGCAGGTCACCCATGAGGTGGACGGACCAGATAAAATCTGCACTGGGTGGACCTCTCCAACATAGTTCCAGAAAGGCAGCGATGCGCGACGAGTGGCGAAAAATTGTGAAGCGAGCCACTACCCCTGGAGATACGACCACGACCACTTTGTCAAAATTATAACGCAAGAGAAGAAGCAGTCATCTATTAAAGTATGACAGCAACTACGAAGCAGTTCAAAGGTAAGTCTGTCTCGGGGATTTTTATGTTTGCGGTATTTTTGCCTATATTTCTCTTTTTCAGACAAAGCCCTAATGAGCGAGTCAGTATACCACGAAGGAAACTTAGATTTTTCATATAGCATTTTGTAGTACTCCGTAGAAGCAATCAACTCTCGCATTAAAATCAACACATTTATGGAATGTATCATACCAATCAATTTTTCCAAGATAATTTAGAAATTTTATAGTCAGCCTTATAAAAGTTATTACCAGGGCGATGTTTTGATTTTAATTGATTTATATTTGAGAGTGGAATTGATATAAGCAAGTTTGGGTGATGAGAATCAAGTTTACTAAGCAGGTGATTGGGTTTAGTAACTGTTACGTCTGTTATGTTGCTTAAAACTAAATCAAGAACCCTGCCGTCAGCGTTAAGACTATTATTACATTGATGAATATCATTAAGTGACATGAAGTCTACCAGTGAGAAACCTAGTGAATTTTCATAATTTGATGGTGAGAAATGCAAGTCATCGTCTTTCCTGTTCCAATCGATAAAGCCCAAGTTAAAGTCCCCAAGAATCACAACATCATCGACATCATTTATTACATTGTTGACATTATTTAGGAAGTATTGTAGAGTTTCCAGTTTTCCAGTCTTCTAAATTACTCTCCCAGTTTTTAATTCTTGCAGATTTAATTTTATTACTATCAGCAAACATAACCCCACATTTTTGGATACCTTAGAGGTTTGTCTATCTCTACGATATTCAGCCCAAGAAATGTTAGGATTTAGCCAAGATTCTGTAAATGCTATTACATCATAACTAGTCAACAAAATATTTTTAAAGATATCTTCAGTCTTAGTTCTCATTCCCCGTACATTTTGATAATAAATATCAAGCATTGCGAATACAAATAACGCCAGGAACATTGTTGAAATATAATAAATAAAAAAACCTAAATTGTAGCATCAGTAATTTTCATTAGCTTTAGGCTGTCATGACTATGAATATGTATGGGCTTTTACGTACAAGGATTCGCCCGTTACATATCCAGACAAATTTGTAGGACAGCTCCTTAGCCAGTTTCGTGTTGCTGCATGTAGTTGTTTCCTAGATGGGCGTAAATGTTCACTAACAAAAATAGGTACTGGGTTACCTGCAATATCTAAGTGATTTGAGTTCAATTTTTTCGAGGATTGTTTTTTGTTGAGGACTCCTACAGCAGCCAGCAACTTGTCGCGTTGTCGGTGGCTGCGCAGCTTGGCAACCACAGTGCGGGGACGGTTACTTTATTTGTTTAGTTTAGCTACTCTTGTAATTTGCATGATATCATTGTCGCCAATGTCGCAACTAGTATCGTCCGCAATTCTTTTCAGCGTTTTTATTAAGGTTCAGACTTATCCTCAGGTATACCATTGATTTCCACGTTGCTATCGCGCATGTTTTGTTCCTCGATACTCAATCGGGTAGTAAGTTCACTAACACTTCGCTGCAGGTTTTCATTATCATGACGCAATTGCTCAATTATGGTATCCTTTTCGTGAAAACGATTCTTGAACTCTTCAAAGTGCTCGTTAATAAATTCAAACGACACTTTGAACTCGGATATTTCTCCTTGCATGTTTCCCAATTGGTTGGCTACTAGGTCCCTGAAAGATGACTTTAAAGCCGCTGCCAATTCTTCTTTAATAATCTCTCTTAGCGTACCTTCGCTAAACCATTGCTCTTGTTTGCCTTCGACGGGCCTAGATTGACTATGGTTGTTTCCAAACAATAGAGTGACGAAGACTCGAAGCATTGTTGGTTTGGCGCACAGGTGTATTAGTGTCGTCAGATTTTTGCTGCTTGCAGCAGCATTCCGGACACTTCCAAGTTGGTTTATAGTCGAGGTCCATCAGGTAAAAGTTGCTCTTTGGTATTTTTACACAATAAATATCGTATCCTGACATGCACTCGCAACAATTCAGATATTCCATACCTTTTATCTCTTTAAGGCATCCCGCACAGATACTTTCTTTTGATGCCATAATTTGTTACAAACAAAAATATACAAAAAATGTCAGGCGCAAGCAAATCTAGCAATTATTTCTTGCTATGTTAAGCTCACAGTCTTTGGAAACGTAAAGCGGCAATAGCGCGTGCAGGTACGCACTGCCTGTGTGTGCGTAGCAGCAAGCGATCTGCGGGTTGCCCTAGGTCAGGGACACGATGACAACGCAGTCGGTCGATTTTTTTTTTTTTTTTTTAATTTGCTTATTACTCACGAACGAACAAGATTCCAGAAAAGTTGTATATACCACTGTACTGTCCGAAATCACAGCTTCACGAAGACATGCACACACACTACTTGTAGCAATCACTTTGTACTTTTTTTTACATTTTAACGGAGCAGAGTTTTAAACAGTGTTACCAGGTGAGCGAGCGGGTAGGGGACGTAGTGTGGGATGATTTGAAGAAGGCAGGGATGGATGCGGACTGCTCAAGGCCTTGGGATAGGGATAGTTGGCACTCTTTGGGGGAGGCTAGCGTTCAGCAGTGACCGGCAATTGGCTGATATGATGATGATGATGAAGTCACCATAGGTCCATACAAAACCGTGCAGTGACTTCACGAAAGCACTCCCTTGTTTCAGGTAATTTGAATCATCTACAATGAAAGAGTTGGATGGGGTCTGTGATGAAACGAACGTGCCCGGCAGATGCCAGTTCAGTCTTGCTTTAAAGGAAGACGGATGAATCTTCTTTCTTTTCTTTTCTTTTCGGTTAAAAAGTAAGTGAACTTACATAAATGCTGGTGTCGAAATTCACGACGTTTTCAAAGTTAAGCCCGACGTAGTAGATGGGGTTGGCTCGCCCGTACCTCACTGACGTTAGGTTCGCGTACGTCAAGAACTTGGGGTTGAAGTACGTCACTCTGGGGTGCTCCACGCTGATGTACGTTATCTGGAATAAAGGTTCTTAGAGTGAGGAAACCGCCCCACTATTACTAACCACTAAACCGTCTGAAGCTAGAATCAAGAGTAGTGACAAAAAAGCGGGTCTTTAAAGCTCAACGAGTCCCGAAAAATAACAGTTATCAGCAGTACTTACTTGTTCGTTCGAAATTCTTTTTACACGATGAGTTTTGGTGCATAAACGATCAAAATAGTTATTTTTATATTACCATCTAGCATCGGCGGATCCAGGGAGAGCAAAGGGGCTCAAGCCTCCCCAAAGATCCAATTTTATTTGTTAGTCTACAACCGAACGAAGCCATTGAGGAATTTACGAAAAGTTATCCAAGGAGGCTTTTTATGCGTAAAGCAAAATAAAATGGTGTGTGCTCTTAAGTGTTTTCTTTGCTGAAACTCAACCTCGACGGAGTCAATCCCCCATTAATCAATTCTAGATCCGCCCCTGTCACGTATCTATCTCCGTTTTCACCAGCGCCTTTCCAAGTTTGATTAAGAAACACTTACTTGGTGTTGGTATACTCCACAATCTATGAGAACAGTCGACTGACTGAACTTACGCGTCTCACTGAATTTAACACTCAAGTCACAGCTGAATAAATAGTTACTAAGAACTTCTACTCCAACAGTTTTAAGGGAATTAAGGACTTAATGACCTATGTATATTAGAAGACCGAGCGTCACATTTTTCACTAATGCTCCGCTCCTATTGGTCGTAACGTGATATTCTATTATAGCCTTTCCAACACTAAAAGAATTTTTCAATTCGAATCAGTAGTTCCTGAGATTAGCCGTTCAACCAAACAAACTCTTCAGCTTTGTTACCTATATAAAATACTAGCGGACGTCAGTAGTTCGGTAGTTCCCATTCCCGTGGGAGTACGGGGATAACATATAGCCTATGTTACTCGCTGATAATATAGCTATACATTGCTAAAAGAATTTTTCAAATCGGTTCACCAGTTTTTAAGTTCATTCGTTACATACAAAAATACAAATCTTTCTTTTTTATAATATCAATATAGAAGTATAGACAACCTGATTGATCTCTCACCTTTTCTGAAACACAGCTGAAGTAAAACAGAGATAAAATAAAACAATGAATGATGCTTATCTGCTCAGCCATAATCCAATGAACTGCACGCTTCGATATATTTTATTTAACAAAATGTTTAACGCAAATATTACCCAGTTTTTATACTACATTGCATACTGTTTATTGAAAAGCTATTTTATGGTTTGTAAACATTATAATTTGATTGTAATTACGAATGAAATTGCGGTCAGTGTGGAGGTGGACGGTTAAAGAACTATTAGGGCCTACGCATACCGGGCATGGTAAAGGCTTGAAATTTTTAACAAAGCATATTCAAACTTAACTAGTAGGAATATGACATAAATGCCTTGATTTACTTAACGTTCACCTAGATGAACATAAAAAATAACTAGCTATTACTTATATCATGGTTATTTATGTGAAATAATAATATTTCATGTTATTTCATTATTTTGCTGCTAAAAATTGATACTCAAGCAATTACTAAGATTTTTTAACATAAATAACCTCCTTCATAATAATCAACATGGCTTTACAAAAGGTCGTTCGACTACAAATGCGGGTGTTGCTCTCCTTAAACACATATTTAACGCATGGGAGAACTCGAAAATGCAATTGGAGTTTTCTGTGACGTCTCCAAAGCCTTTGATGGTGTACACCATGACACGCTATTGCGAAAGCTACGTCACTACGGTCTCCAAAATGAAGCTCTTAACGTAATAGATTCTTATTTGCATAGTAGGTTCCAATGTGTAGATGTTAATGGTGCGAAGTCTTCCGGGCTGCCAGTTCAGTTAGGTGTACCCCAAGGGTCAATACTGGGTCCATTCTTGTTTCTTGTATACATAAATGATTTACCATTCTATTTAAAGGATATATGTGATGTTGTTCAAAATCAAAAATCAAAATCAAAAATCAAAAGTCGTTTACTCAAATTAGGCTGAGAGCCAGCACTTTTTGAACGTCAAGTTTTACAAAAGACAGTCCCCCAAAACGCCCGCCCGTCACCACTTCCTAGTGTTTTAGCTGTGGAGAAGAAGTGGCCAACAAACTCCCCAGCAACACATCTGTCTGTTACGTTTTAAGAACTTGAATCTATATAAAAGTATGCTAAGTAATTAATACATGACACAAAATTTATAACTTGTTAGCTAGCACACTATGATACTGATAATGATAGAAATGTATATAAAAAAAACAACGAATTGACCTACATAGTCAGATTATAAAAAATAATAATAATAATAATAAATAAAAAACAAAAACAATATTATATGAATACATATAACCTGTCATAAGCTAATTACTTAAAGAGAAAGAACATGATAATTATGACATTGTCTTGCGTTTAACACAGCGACCAACTATTCTTATCGTCTAAATAATCATTAATAGAATAGTATGCCTTCGAACAAAGGTTAGATTTAACTTTAGCTTTAAATGAGTTAAAAGGCAGGTCAAGAAAAGAAAGTGGAAGTTTATTGTATAAACGGATACCGAGCCCCACAAATGAGTCGTGGACCTTACGAAGTCGGTGGGAAGGAGCATGTAGCTTGTGTTTGTTTCTGGTGTTAAAGCTGTGGATGTCGCTCGTTTTACTGTATAAATATATATTTTGCCTAATATATAAAATGTTTGCAAAAAGAATTGAGATGCTACCGTGAGAATTCCAATCTCTTTGAAAATTTCTCTTAAAGAAACTCTTGACCCTAGCTGATATATTGCACGCACGGCACGTTTTTGTAAGAATTTCTCTTTGCTGATAATACTTCCCTTATTTTTAAAGTTTATAGGAATAGAAACGATTTTGACGACAAAATAGTGCACTCTTTCTCATTGCTTAACCTTGAAGATCGACCCGTGCGGCTGTTATTATTTAGCCACGAGCTCCACAAAAAAAACCAAATAAGATAATATAATACATTATATTTTTGTTCATATCCTTGTAAATCCATATAAAAGTACATACAAATTATGAGATCTACAGAATGAAAGATAAATAAGAGCTACTTTACCATAATATGAAGACAGAATATAAAAGTAAACACAACATCACATTAATTAATTAATTAATATAATAGATACATAATTTAATTTAAGTGTGATTAATATAAGTAATACGAATGGTTTGGGTCATAAGGTTTTTGCAGAGTTGTCTATGGAGTTGGCTTAAATATCTTTAAGCCATCTCCATAGACAAATCTGCAAAAACCTTATGGTCTGTTGTATTCAACAGACCATAAACTAATCAAACAATGATTTAGGGTTCTTCGCCTCTATGGTCGCAAGCCTCATGTCTATGAATCCGTCCGCCACTCTAGCTTTTGTCTTTGGCTGGGTGAAGTTCGCGTATATCCTGCCTTTTGTGAACGGGAACCCTCTAGGAATCACCGATGGATTGATTGTCATATTCAGTAGATTGTATTGCCCCTGAAAATGTATGATAATTTATTGTTAGGTTTGTGCACGTACCTATAAATCGAAACATTCTCGGCATACTTTCTCGATTTATCGGAAGAAAGGCATAGTTATCAATAAGTGACTCTTAGCATTTTTTTGTGAACGCGATGTTGTAATTTTATAGGAGGTTATGCATTATGTCAAACTGCCACTCGATAAAATGTTTTTCTTGGTAACAAGTTTTATATTAACTACTCAATATGAGGATAAAGAACATTTGATTTGTTATTCTATGATATGATCATCAAAGAAAATCAAAACCAAAACCTAGTTAATAGGTTGTGGAGGTCTGATAGGCAGCCGCTCCTCGTAAAATACTGGTATTCAGCTGAATCTGGTTTAACTGGAAGCCGACCCCAATATAGTTGGGAAAAGGCTAGGCAGATGATGATTCTATGATATGAACATCGAACATAATGTTTATTTGTAACAAAAAATCTATGATTTAAATTTATAGATATAAAAGTAAATATTCTGCATATTGATTATTCTATGAAATGATAACACGAGAAAAAATTATGTGAAACGAAATACTATGAAACTGTCTAAAAAACAACTTACAACCTTCACGTTATGCTTAACCATTATTATAATTAGAGAAATTATGCTTTAAAAAAATAATGCGTAAACTGTTAAAAACCGTAAATAATTTTATGAGAAAATATAATAAGTAGAAACAAAAGTATGCCAAGTTATATTAGGTCTTACAATTTTATGAAAATGGATAGGGTACCTTTTTGTTATAGTCAAATGATTGTGCAGCTAAACAGTTGTTTTTGGAGACGTGAAAAAATTCATGGTAGTAGCGTGAATTTTTTAAGTGTGCCTTCAGGGTCAAATCCGAAACGGAGGTAAGGCGTACGGAATATCGAAAAACAATGAAAGGAGTCTAGCCCGAGTTTGATGAAAACTGCATCATTGGATTTTCGAAAAATCGTTGTTCCTACCCAACCACCAGACCAGTAAATTTTGAAAAAAAAAAACACACCCAGTATTATTACACCATCCCAAAGTGTAGCTAATAAGAATCAAATTCTGCGAAGCAATAACATATGGCAAACTAAAGGAAAGCTCTCATTTTTAACAAATTAGTTTTATAATTTCTGACTAAAGCTACCTATCTAAACCGTAACTGATATTTTTTTTGAAATCCAATGAATCAGTGATGCAGTTGTAGATTTTCAGGCCTGATGTTGATGTTGTTGCATCATTAATGTTTTTAACCCCGACGCAAAAACAACGGGGTATTATAAGTTTGACGTGTCCGTGTGTGTGTGTGTGTGTCTGTGGCATCGTAGCTCCCGAATGGATGAACCGATTTTGATTTTGTTTTTTACGTTTGAAAGGTGAATTAGTCGGAAGTGTTCTTAACTATGTTTGATGAAAATCGGTCCAAAATGGCCGCCGCCACAAAATGGCGGATTACATATTTTTTCACAACTCCCTCAATATGGGTATCAAATGAAAGGGCTTGACTAGTAGAATACTATACATTATGACAAATTTAAAATCCAAGATGGCCGCCACAACAAAATGACTAATTCAATTATTTTTTTCACAATTCCCTCAATATGGGTATCAAATGATAGGGCTTGACTAGTAGAATAATGTACACTACATTGAAAGGGCAGGAGGAATATTAAGTAACGAAATAAATATTAAGTTTAAAAAGCATGAAATAATAGTTAAATTAAAAATTTAAAAAACCCCCGACAAAAAGAACTTTAAAAAGTAAAAAATAATTTCCATTGATCCTTTTAGTTTAATATAGGTACGATTCTTTAGACCAAGCGTAATCGCGTCGGGAGACCGCTAATAATACTTATACTTAGTAAATACAAAAGATTTGCCCCTTTAAGAGTCCCCTTTAATTATTAATTTAATTGTTTTTTTTTTGTTCTTATAGCAGCAATAAAAATACACACTGAAAAATTCAACTGTCTAACTATTACGATTCTTGAGATACAGCCCGCTGACAGACAGACGAACGGACGGGCGGACAGCGGAGGCTTAGTAACAGGGTTCAGTCCCGAACCCTAAAAAGTTGTTTAATTATAATTACCGGTTGATGAGGACAGGGCTTAGTCAGGCCTGCTGCCCTAATGGCAGATCCGAAGAACATGTCTTTCTCCACGAGGTAGCACCAGTTGAAGTGCATCTCGATGAAGCTGCGCTTGTACTGGTTCGTGAGCAGCTCGTAGAAGAATATGTCTATCTGTAAGTATGGGCTTTTTATTAAGTAAAAAGGCGAAGAAAAAAGAAATTAAAGGAAAAAAAAAACATTTGTTTGACCATTCAGTCTTTCGACCATTAGGTAGGATTAATACATTAAAATAAAAAAGTGAAAATAAAATCGCCCAAGTGCGAGTCCAAAGGGTTCAACAAGAAACCGAGTAATAAAACACATTTTTTGTTTTCCTTTAATTATTAATTTAATTTAATTTTTATTATTTATTTATGGTTTTACCGACTATAGAAATACACACTCGGTGAATATTTCAACTGTCTACCTATTACGGTTCTTGAGATACAGCCCGCTGACAGACAGACGGACGGACGGACGGACGGACGGACGGACGGACGGACGGACGGATGGACGGACAGCGGAGGCTTAGTAATAGGGTTCCGTTGGTTACCATTCAGGTACGAAATCATAAAAAAAACATAGTGTTTGCCTCACGGTTGCGCCAAAAAGGTTAATTTTAGCAATACCAGGCATGCTATCTGATACGGGTCTTCCAATAAATTTTGAGTGACGAATGGCGGAGCAACCGGTTTGTGTGTATGCAAAATAGCTTATTAATTAGCAATACAATAAAATCAGCAAAATACTACTTGGAAAATAATAAATAATGGAATCAGTAGGAAGAAACAACGTGAAACTAAATTTAATCTAGTCGTTAATCTGAATACAATATTCCATTCCTCTTAAAACTACAGAAGCTCTCAACTCGTCGCCCGCGCTCTCTACTACTTTGGAGTTTAAGTTTCAACATACAAATATATAAAAGTTTTTAAAGATTTTAAAATTAAACCAACAGAAGATCTTTAGGGAATATCGGTAGTATCTGTAGTGTGTTACTAACAACATAATATGATCTGAAAGAAAATTATTTTATTTAATTTTTTTAAGTTTGTAGATCTGTCATTGAAACTGTTGCCCTTTTAGCTGTCATATTTAACACTAGTGTGTGTTTCATGAGATCTGGAAATACTCCTTTATATCTGGATCTCATAAACACTGTATTCCATCTATGAAAGATGGAATTTTTTAGATGGAACAACAGTTTGGTTTCACCAAAGGGCGTTGTACAACGGACGCCTGTGTCACCCTAAAAATAACATTTTAGCGCCTGGGAAGAGCCGCAAGATGCCATTGGAATATTTTGCGACCTCTCGAAGGCGTTCGACTGCGTTAACCATAAGACACTTCTTTTGAAACAGGAGAACTACGGGATTAGGAATTGAGCCCTTGATAAACTAAGTTATACTTGATGGACAGACAAGTTAAAGTTCAGGTAAATGGTGTAAACTCACTAAGGTCGGAAATGACAATAGGTGTACCTCAAGGCTCAATATTGGGTCCTTTTCTTTTTTTAGTTTATATAAACGATTTGCCCTAATGAATTCATGGTCAATCAAAGATTGTTTAATTGCGGATAACACATCATTAATATTTAAAATAGACCAATATTCACAAAATCTTGACGACGTCAATATTTCTATTCATCAGGTAAAATTGGTTTACGGTTAAAAACTTGGTACTAAACGAAAAAAAAAAACCAAATGTATTAGATTTAATTTACCAAACGTTAAAAGCATAGAATGTGACATCATACTGAACGGACAAAAACAGGAATTCATTAATCATACGGTTTTCCTAGGAATCACTTTAGATGATAAATTAGAATGGGAGCCTCATATACCATCTCTTGCAGGCCGTCTAAGCTCAGCCGCTTATGCTGTTAGAAAGATAAGTCAGTTAACAGACATAGAAACCGCACGTCTATTTTAGTTACTTCAGTAGTTTCGGAGATAAGGGAGGGGAAATGGTCATTTTTGGTCTTATTTCTTGTATGACTTCAAAACTGTTTATTTTAAAATTATGAAAAAAATATAATTAAAACTGTCACAGTAAGTCCTTTCATTTGATATGTCACACGGTAGTTTAAATAACAATTTTTTTAATGTTCTAGTTTGACCCCCTAAATTGACCCCCATACTCAACATTTATTTATTTACGCAACATGTCTGTGTTTGGGTCACAGAAATGCATATGTGTACCAAATTTCAACACAATCGGTCTAGTAGATCCAGAGAAACTGGCTGTGACAGACGGACAGACAGACAGACACCCGAGTCCTATAAGCGTTCCGTTTTTTGTTCGGAACCCTAAAAATGTCTGTTTTGTTCGACATTTGGCACATGGTTCATTCCGCATCAACAGTTATTTTTTTGTATTTATTTTATCTTTTGAACTGTATTTTTTACACCATAATGTGTCAAAAAATTAATAAAATGGGTTTTTACGTACTTGAAATAACATTAAAATTTTTAAAACAGTTTATTGAGGAATTGTTAAAGAAGCCACAACATTATTACAATATTGCAGAAACTTATGCGTTTAACCTTAGCAATGTTTATCATCACTCTATACTTTCAAGGAACTGAGCAGCGAAAAACCATGACATAAATAAGATCGGCCATTTCAACCAAGTGTCAACAACAGCCATAGACCATCGGTTTAAAGACTGCCTTTTGAAAAAGTCTGTGTGGGTTCGAATCCAAACAGTCACAATTATTTTTGAATAATTAGTTTCCTTTCTTTTTTGATTCTTACCAATATTTTCATACATTAATCATATGTTTTTACATTCATCTGCATACGCAACGATGGCATTACGGGTATCTGCATTCGTAATACAGAGACCCGTAATGCCATCTATTGACCCAAATAGTACTAACGACAGCTTGATAATTAGATCAAAACATATTTTTTAGTTATAAGTGGTACTTTTAAAACGTCTTAAATAAGTGATTCTTTTAATACCTTAAAAATATTTTTCTGAATGAATTCCTATTAATAAAAATAGAACCAACTCCGAACGAATATTTTGACAGTTCAGCTTCAGATTGCATAGATGGCATTACGCATTTGATCTCATTTTTTGAATCGCAGTGTTGAGATTAGAATATTCATCAACAGGCGTGCGTTTAAATTTGCTAAGCTTAATTTGAGTTGCTCAATAACGAATCTTTACGGGCCTAGGGCCAAGACTCACGTCATACCACCCGCGAGCAGCTGGCGAAGTCCCATGATGGAGGAGTCGCGAAAAGTGTTGAATTAGATTGGTTAATCAGATGGCCCGACGCGACGCCATAAAGAAGGCTGTTAGAGGCAGCATGCAGCACAGAGCGGTCCACGCAGCAGAAGACTGCATGAATACGCGTCGTGTGTGGTCGCGATCCTCAGCATTGAAGGATCATGGGGAACTGTAGATCCCCAGGCAATGACGCCAGAGACTACCGTACTCACTTCTCTTCCCACCTTTCTCACAGATTCGTACATGAATTTGCCAGAAATCAACTGAACTTTGGTGAACTGAACAAGTGGTCATGGTTTACAAATTACAGGCAGTCAAAACTGGCAATGTCCAGCCTACACATGGGACTAACTAAACGACTTCTCAACCTAAGTAGAAATACCCTCCGAATAATAATAGGTATGATTACGAGTCATTCAATCAATTCAATTCAATTTATTATGCAAGTAACTGTGACTCATTTGTTAGTAACAAACTTATCCTATTTTAGTAATTAAGATTATTTTATTCACAATAAATTACACAGCACACACAATAACAACAAACATATACAACACAACATACACAGCGGCAGTCAGCCGGACACTTCACCTGATCATTGCCCATTAAAAATATCTTTTCAACATAGACGCTGCGGCACGATGGATCGATGTTTCAAAGAAGGTGGCAGTGGATGGATGCGGACTGCACAAGACCGGGATGATTGGCGCTCTTTGGGAGGGCTTACTTTCAGCAGTGGACATGATATATGAATAGAAAAGCGTTATCATTAAAACGTTTCTCATTACGAAAAATTACTAGGGCTGGTCGGATTTTGAATAGAAGAGGTGATACAGCCAATGCCTTGCATTCTAAGGGAGTCAAGCAATGCTAGAAGTTGACGGTTCGTATTTCTTATCTAGCGACATCATTTTACTATACGACATACACGCGAACGAAGTCGCGGGCAACAGCTATCTATCTTTTTCTAATCTTCAAATGTATAAAAATCTCGGATCACTGTGTTTGTTATCGAACTCCTCCGAAATGGCTTGACCGATTTTTATGATTTTTTTTGTGTGTATAATATGGGAAAACAACGTTTGCCGGGTCAGCTAGTGTATGAAAATATTATGTATGTACGGAATAATCGACATCTTTTTAGTAAAATTAGTGATAGACATAATATTGATACCAGAAATAAAGACAAATTAGATCAACCATTTTTGATTCTGCCAGACGTTCTACACGAGCGGCCTGTGGGCGAACTTTACACAAAAACCCTACAATGCCTTGCGCGTTCAATATAATAATGTATTCAGGGTTCTGTTTCGGCTCCCTTGATATTGCAGACGCCAGCGTAGATGATTTCTACGCAATTATGCGTAAAAAGGTTGCGTCCGTGGTGCGACGTGTATGGGGGAGCCCGAATAGTGTCCTGAGGATGATTGGCGAGAGAACCGATACTGTTCTGCTCAGTATGTTCACTGAACTCCATGTATTGCGGGACCGGTGAGCCTACTGTACAAGGGCAGACGGTGTCGTTTCTTCTTTTTTAATTTTTAATTACTAGATAACATTAGTTATAAGCAAAATTCTGTTACTAACCACCTTGGCTATATATGGACTTTTTTGTCTGAAATAAATTATTTTTATTTTTATTAGTATTTTTAAGTACACACATTTATCATGGGGTACTGGGTTAAATAATAATAATAATCATTTATTTTGGACATAATTAAAAATCCATAATGAGTTAGTAACAGAAAAACTTACAACTATGTTAGTAACCTTAAACAAAATAAATTAATCAAAAAAGTTTAATTCATAAACTTTCCCTCTGCACCGGGCCAGCAGGCATGCCTACGGGACCAGTGCGCCAGGAAAGGGCAGTCCGGTCTTTCACCAGTAACGCTTGAAAACAAAAAAAATGTTACAATAAAATATTTTGTAACATATTAGAACTGAATTAAAGAAAATTTAAAACGTATATTAAAAGAACACTTTGTAAACAAGCATATTACAAATTGGAAAATTACTCTCAGGTAAAGAATGCTTGGAAACATGCTTGTCCGGCTAAATAGGACAATCAAGGGTTTAGACAACATCATACTGGTTGATTTACTGTATTAACTTTATTTAATTATTTATGTACCTACTAAGTTTGTTTTTTTTTTAATGTTATTAATATTTGTAAACTAGCTGACCCGCGCGGCTTCGCTCCCATCAACTGGCTACTCTACCTACCGAACCTAACCTACCTACCTACTTACCTACCCTACCTACCTACCATAGCTACCCTACCTACCTACCTACCTGCCTACCTACCTACCCTTCCTACCTACATACTCATTTTTTTTTGTATTTTAATTCACAATATGCTATTCTGGACGAAGACTTATCCAAAAACACAAAAACTTTGAAAATCGCTCGAGTTAGAAAAGTGTTCGAACAAACCCGACTTTGTTTTACTTATATATTAAGAAGAAGAAAAATTCTACTCCGTAACACCTAACCACTGAGAACTAATTATAACACGAATTGACAGTTACTGTGAAATCGTGTTGTCATTCATTCCTAGTTCGGGTTCGGGACTAATCGTAAGTCTGTAGTGTGATACGGATTAGAATGGGCGTATTCTACTCCGCTTCAAGCCGGCAACTAAGCCCGAAACTACGGACTTCGGACTTAGAGAGTAGCCCCCCAAAATCGATCGTTCCCGTCACCGTGACTACCTTTGGTACGGTACCTTATTATTATTAGCCTTGTTTCGCAAATCGAACCGTTCGTTGGTTCGCTCTAAACGGAATCAATCGCGGAGGCTTAGCAATAGGGTCCCGTCAGCACAGCACCTTTGGTACGGAACCCTAAAGGCCTGATCCGCAAGTCGAACCGTCCAGTACTTCGCAAAACTACGATAAATGCACTTTAAACGAAACCAGCACAACTCGGAGATTTAAGCAATTTTGGTCCCTAACAGTTTAAGACCTTTCAGAGACCAAACCGAAATTCCTACGAACACGACTGTGTTTAAAAATCGTGTGAGGTCATTCTCCAGCGGAAAATCTTAACACCGTAGTTCAGAAAAACGCGTCATCAGTGCAACGCCATCTATCGACCATGTAAACTGACAAAATATTTGGCAGCGGAAGACGTTAACCCTTAATTTGGCAGGTTTTTTTATTCATTTAATAACTGATTTTCTGTGTTTATTTAACTATATTGTGTGTAAGTAAAAGGGTAAAAATACAAAATAAAATAACCAGGCGTGCATTTTTTAGAAATGTTTAGTATAATATAGTATACATATCTGGATGTTCAAAAAAGATGCGCTTTAAACATTAGTATAATATACTATACATATCTAACTCACAGATCGTTTTGGGTGAAAAATAAAACAAACAATTGGAATGAAAGAAATTATCAAAATTTATTCATTATGAAAATTATAAAAGCAGTTACGCTTATTTGGGATAAAACAAAGTCTAAGCTGACATTTGGTACAAAAAACATTTGTTTGCCCCTTTTTACAATACCGACAACGCCCATAAGTGGTACCAGCTTGCTCATGGCCAACTTTATCACGACGGATATCATCGCAAGGTCGGCTTCTTTTTGGTGCAGCAATCTTTTTGGACGAAGATATGCGCGGTTCTTCAGCTGGTAAAGAAGGTCTTCCAAATTTTATAAGTTCTTCGCTGACATTTAGTCTGAATTTTTTTAGCATCATCGATTTTTTTCCAAGCCTTTTCATATTTCTTTTGTACATGAGCCACGCATTGTTAATGCAAATATCAATCATTTGAGAAAAAATCGACAAATACCACCTTCTTGATTTTATCTCAGTTCTGTATAAAGCCACTAGCATGTCAGCCAAATCCACTCCTCCCATGTGAGCATTATAATGTTTGACAATTTGTGGGAAATTTACTGGTTTTTTTCGTTTTTCAACCTTATCATATCTATTTGTGGTCTCTATTGGGTAGGAGTCAACGTACGAACTCACTAATGTGACACACTTGTTGTCGTACCACTTTACGACACAAATTTTATTTTTATTGCATACCAGTTGCACGGACGCACCTCGTCCTCTTTTTTTTAAAGTTTTGTCATCGATTAGTATTTTTTCACAGCCTCTAAGTCGATTGGATCGAATAGTCCCAAGGCTGAAAATCCCATATTTCTGGCGCAGCATTTGCACAAGAGCAAGAGAACTAAAAAAGTTGTCGAAATAAACCACGCAAGCCTTGCGTTTAATTGTTTTGCACAGAGCGATTACAGCTTTGCCCCCCAACCAAGAATTATTTCATCATTGTCAAAGTTAATATCTAAGCAGCGAAAACTATCTTCGCCGCAATATAAAAAGAAATCATATATGATTCCTGATACTCCCGCTCTTACTAGGTTCTTAAAACCCCATTTGCGTGGTTTTTGAGGGTTGTACTGTTTCTTCTTTCCAGCTTTACGACCTTTGTATGGTATTGTCATTTCATCAATGCTGAATCGGTTTTCTTCTTCTACTTTTAAGCAATTCTGTCTAATTTTTTCAATAAAAGGTCGTATTTTAAAATATGGATCTGTATCAGGAACCGTATTATCTACAAAGTGCAAGTATCTGCGTATTTGCTGATATCGTTTAAGGGTCATCAAATCTGCGATAAATCCACATCTAGTTTTTGACGCCCAATAATCTAAATAAGATGGAGCAGAAATGATCCCCATCATGAGTTCTTTCTCTCATTTCATCCTTCGTTACTATAATAGAACGACCGGTTTGTTGCACGGAATATAAATTAGTATTTTGTACTATTTCATCCAGTATGTCCTCGGAAAAGAAATCATAAAAGTATTGAAGTGGAGACTTGTTCTCAGGAATGTCAGCATTAAAAGTGTCTTCTGGTATTTCAGCGTGATGAAGGAATTTAGTATTTTTCCACTCATAAGTAGGTTGTACAATGTTACGTCTATTTGTTCTTTTCTTTTTAGCAGGAGCAGGTTTTTGTTGTTTTGTGATCTTCCGTTTTGAGGATCTTTTTGCAGGAGGGCTTCTTTTTTTATTCACAGCTGATGTTGATGGCGTAGGAAACGGTTCAGAAGGAAGAGATGAAATATTAGAGGGAATCGACGGTAAGTCTCCATTCCAGGATGAGCAAGAAGGCATTACTGCAATGGGTGAGGACTCTTCAGGTAATGTCACTTGGGTTTCATCCAAAGCATAGTTGGTATTCGTTTTTGGCAATGTAGTATTTTGTAGAATGTGTGGCGGCGATTCCTCAAATTCAGTATCAGATTAAGGTACAAAACATGGACGACGAATATGGGACGGTGCAGTTTCATCTTCTGAATCTGATTCTTGTGCAAAGAAATTTTGTTCGGGGTCAAGAGTGGGTACGAAATAGTCTTCTGATAACAAGTCCAGTCGCTCTAGAGACGAGTCAATTGAAGGATTTTCAGAAGATGTATCTGAAAATACGCAATTCCGAAAGAGATGAGATTCCTCACGCTCTTCTCCCGAAGAATCACCACTAGCATCAGATCTTCCATGTTCAGGTGGAACCAAAGCGAGAATGCGATGACTTCTTGTTGCGGGTTTACGCTATTAAAAGAAAACACATGCTATAATCCGCAACCCAAGCAAGAAACAAATGCAAAATAAAAGTACACCTAAGATTACGCAAGCGCAATTGTATACTTCAACTCGTCACCTATCGAGTAATGAGATACAATTCATTTTGAACTGTTATTGGACCTCATGAGGTCTTTTAGTTGTTAATAAATTGACAAGAAATCTTTAGACTTATATACATACAAGATTAGTGTTACTTTCTAGCTATAATGAAATGTAAAGCCCGCTATACAAACAGTAAACACATTACTTTCTTACATATAGCAAAATGTATAGCCCGTTATACTAATGATTATAACTCAACTTTGTTGTGCATAGCGATTTGTATAGCCCGTTATACAAAGGACTTTGATGTGGTCTATCACTCACGTCAGTGCACAAAACTGCATTTATTGATTGTTATTACTATATTTGATCACTGTTCAATAAAATGTCATGCGAAATCAATGCAATTCCCGAAGAAAAAGTAAAAAAAAACATAACTTACCATAGGCACCCGTTGACGACTCATTTTTGAAAACTTTGATGTGAGAGATGTTTTGTCACATTGAATGCACAGATAATAAAATACTTTAATTCAACTGGTAAAATGTTGCCATGAAGTATGCTCAAAACGAAATTTGGTAGGTTTTAAATCCAAAAGCTGTAGATTTTTTTTTAGTAAACGTATAGTATATTATACATTGTCAAATTAAGGGTTAAATAAGAAGCCCGTATGTAACGATAAATAACGATAAGGTATTAAAATGTTTACTTTTATTTTGCTGCGTCTACGTATTAAAAGTTTCACAAATAACTCAATCAATGTGTTTTGGTGTAACATTCATGCTCTCATGCATTTTTTGGTTCCTCAATAGATGGCGCTCTGACTGATCAGAATACATTAGGAAGTTTCTTACTAAACTAAAAATTCAATATATTTTGATTTCCGGGATCGATTGTAACGATAAATAACGGAAAGTTATAAAAATAATCACTTTTATTTTGCCACGTATTAAAATTTTCACAAATAACTCAACAATTTTGAGTGCTTTCATGCATTTTATTTTTTCTCAATAGATGGCGCTCTGACTCATCAGAATACATTAGGAAGTTTCTTCCTAAACTTAAAAATTCAATATCTTTTGATTTTGTGGGTCGATTTTGATGAAATAAACGATAAGTTTTCCTCGGGGTATCACTTAATATTTTTAAGTACTTAGATTTGCAATCCAATCTGTGGTTTATGCGTGATGCTCCCACAAACGCACAGACAAACAGACGAAAATTTCAAAAATTGCATTTTTGTGTTTTATACCTTTTTCCTGAGTTTTTTGTGTAATTTTCATGCAAAAATATTCAATGTACAGACACGGTTAGTCTACGATTTTATTATATGTATGGATTTATTATATGTATGGATATGTGAGTAATATGTACTTATTTAGAAAGTGAATAAGTTTACCTCTGCTGGGAATACTTTGTGCCTTATATTCCATAGGTGCATGGTCCTCGGGGTTGCGGGATTTATTCGAAAGAGTCACCGCGGCCCTGGAACGCAAAGGGCATTAGGAGGAACACGGATGGGTTTTAGTCAGTAAGAGTCTGACACTCCCTTCTACTTCACCCAGAGCGGAAGGAGTCTTTTGATGATTTCCCATCCTTAAAAAAAAAATTAAAAAAAAAAAATGGTCCTCTTCGCATATATTTAACTAGCTTCTGCCAGCGGCTTCGCCCGTATGGTCCCTAGGATATACTTTCATTTAAATCGGTTCAGTAGTTGTGGGGTGAAAGCGCGACAGACAGACCGACTGACAGTTACTTTCGCATTTATAATATTAGTAAGGATTAGGATTAATGTTGTACATCAAATATTGTAAAACATTTATCTGAAAAGAGTAACTATGGACTTTCCTTTCCGTTCTTCTCCATAAGAATCTACCTTTCCGAATGGACAGTAGTCACTTTGATATATTAATATGTGATAAATGTTATGATAACGCTTAAAAGTGCCGTTTAATGTCTTAATTGAAATAAACATTTTGACTTTGACTTTATTTCAAACATAAATTAAACTTTAATTAATAAATTAAATTAATAAGTGAGCAATGTGAGATGATGGAACTTGAACTAGAAAAAGAGAACAGTGTACTGTTCTCTTTTCTCTCTCTCTATCTAGACTCTTGAAAATTCGAAATATGTTTTTTTTTTTTTATAGAACCGTGGTTTGATGTTCAACAAATGACCACTAGTGCGTCCTACCCGTAATGACTTACGGAGCCGAAGCGTGGACAGTCACCAAAGACCTGGTCCACAAATTCAAAGTTACTCAGCGTGCAGCGTTGGTGGCTGGATAGAATTCGCAACGAAGTCATTTGCCAGTATGACTGTTCCTAAGTTTCCCTTTTTTTTTTAAGGATGGGAAATCATCAAATGACTCCTCCCGCTCTGGGTGAAGCAGAAGGGAGTGTTAGACTCTTACTGACTAAAACCCATCCGTGTTCCTCCTAATGCCCTTTACGTTCCAGGGCCGCGGTGACTCTTTCGAATAAATCCCGCAACCCCGGCAGGCATTGGCCCTAGCGGGCCTCGTCTTTAATGCTGACAGCTCTTTGAGGCGCGCGTGGAACACAGCGCGCCGTCGACCCGGGCCTGGTTCTGATCAGACGGCGAGCCACCCAATGCTCGCCGTCCGCAGGCCCGCGCCTACGGTGGCCGAGAATTACCCTGCGACTCCCGACGCCCGGGGCGTCTTCTTCTGTTGCGGCGGCTGGGGCGTGAGGTTTCCCTCTCTCTCACGCGTTCAGCTTCCTCCTTCGCGAGCATTACTGCTTCGCAGAAGGAGGTGACCGCTTCCCAAGTCTCCTCGCTCCGGACCATGGCTTGAAACAGGGCCGACCTTGACAGGTCGCCGCCGCCGATCGCCTCGACGAGGATTCCTAAGTTACCCTAGGCTGATAAAATTTTTCGTTTTACATAAATTTACCTAAGTGCTAAGGACGGTCCTCCCCGTAGGGGGGAGGGCCGCGCCCCGCGCCGCACGGCCCCGTAGAATTCGGCCCAGACTGGACACTCTCCCGCCGTTTATGAAGTGAATTACAAAAGTATGAAATGGTCTAACGCCTTATCGCATTGATAGGACAGAGTATGGATTGAAATACATAGTGCAGTGGATCCAAACCTGGGAGTAAATAACCCCGCCGCGGGAAATCAACTATTCTGTGGGAGTAACAAAGAACCTAAATACGTTTTTCTACCTGCCGTCGCGTCGTCATTGCCACCTCGTCATTATGGGTGGCCAATGTTGAGAAAAAGTACCGACGTCTTTACATCGATGGTTAAAATTTATAACCATCGAACTATCGATGTTTCATTAAAAATATCGATACATCGATTGGTAACATTGACTGTGAAAATAGGCGCAGAAATTCAAAATCTGTGCAATTTGTGAACACAGAATTTGATTCATTGATTTGTGATTAATAAAGATATTTGTATTTGCTTGTATTGTTTGTAACATTTTAAAGTCGGGGTAAAATCAGTTTTTCTTATACGTGACAGGGGTAACAATATTGAAAAGGTTAGGAACCACTGATTTAGTGGATTGACTTATGAATTCATACTTATGAAATACAATAGAAGTGGTTTTAGAAAGTAACAATAAAACAACGGGAAGACCAATTTCTATATTTTAATGAATAATAGATCGTCTGAGGAACCCTTACGCTAGCGTAACTGGTATAAGGGCAATAGTTACTCATACGATAGCTCACATCTGCACCCATAGCACTTAGAGCAACACTTCCGAAAGTGACACAAGCGACTTTTCAGCGGCAAAGCGTCGGCAACACGTTCATATGGATCGTGGTCCCTAGCAGTTCCCTCGAACTGAAAACGTGACGTGGCGGTTTTTCCTGCGGCAACCGTGCGACTGTTCTTGTCTAGCAACAGAGCGGCTAGTTCCAGCGGCAGAGCGTCGGCATCAGGGTTATAATGGAGACTTGGACCCTAACAGTCCTTAGACCGTATAATATAAGATAGATATGGTCAACCCAACCCCTGGAAGCGCACTCCTCGTACAACAAGTACATCTGTAAGACACAGTGTTCGAGTGTTCGTATCTGACCGAATCAATCAGATTACAGGTAGAGAATATAAATTCAAGAATTAATACAAATACAAATAGGTACTACAATCGAGAGTTATAAAGTCAAGAAATAAATAGAGCTGAGAACTTCAACTCTTTCAAAGCTTATAGACAGCCTTAAAAGAGCGCACCCTTCACAGTTTGGGCTAGGGAGAAGAAGTGGCGCAACAAATTCCCCAGCAACACGTATCTGTCTGTTTTGTTATGAAACTATAGACGTTAGTACCTATCACTGTGTATAATTAAGCACAGTATCAGCCTAGGATAAGTTAGAACAATAAATGACTCACCCCAGTTGCTCCAAAACACACTCACACACACACACGTATTAAACACTAAATTAATCTATACTAATATATAAAGCTGAAGAGTTTGTTTGTTTGTTTGCTTGAACGCGCTAATCTCAGGAACTACTGATACGATTTGAAAAATTCTTTCAGTGTTAGATAGCCCATTTATCGAGGAAGGCTATATATCATCACGCTAACACCAATAGGAGCGGAGCAGTAATGAAAATTGAGACGCAGACGAAGTTGCGCAGGTCAGCTAGTCTATCTTATAAAGTAACTTAATAAATAATACCGGCTATTCTATGGGTTACAACGGACAACACAAACTCGCCATTTAGCATTGACTGAGTCTCCTAGCCCATATAACACTAGCCTATAACTTACAACGTCTAGCCATCTCAGAGACATAGCCTCCCTCCTAATAATCCTAACTCGATTACTCTGAAACAGTAGACTGTCTTCTTGTACGGCCTAACCCAAAGTTCACGTCCCGAGCGTTCGCCGATTGCCAACAGATGTGGTTACCTGCTAAAACCTCGGCCAAACGCAAGTCGAATCCGCACACGGAGCGTTCCACACCACGAACCTTAATTTGCATGATTTGCTGTTATACCAGCAAAGGAAATACACAATCCGTGAAAACGTCAACCGTCCACTATCATGGCTCTCGAGACACCGTCCGCCAACCGACAGACGGACGGACAGACGGCGGAGGTCCAGCTGCAGGCTCTGTTCTCTACTCGTCGGGCACGGAACCCCAATATGTTACGCGGCTCAGATTCCGACCCTTTTTTGTTATTTCTTAATTGTTTCAAGAATTCGCTTGGGTTTTTCACTAAGGTGATTTATCGCAAACAGATGAGTGAAAGCGTGGCGCACCACAATCCAGGCAATAAGTTCCCTCTTTGAGGAGTGGCTAGAGTGGCGTCACGGCGTCCTCACCTTCCGCTTGACGCAGGTACTCACCGGACACGGTTGTTTCGGGAGGTACCTGTATCGAATTCGGCGGGAGGATACGCCCGGGTTCAACACTGCGAGGACCGGCCGGAGGACACAGTGAAGCGTACGGTAGAGGTCTGCCCTGCTTGGTCGGAGAACCGCCGTGTCCTCATCGAGGCGATTGGCGGCGGTGACCTCTCGCGTCCGGCTCTGGTTCAATCCATGGTCCGGAGTGGGGAAACCTCACGCCCCAACCGCCGCAACAGAAGAAGAGGCCCCGGGCGTTGGGAATCGCAGGGCGATTCCCGGCCATCGTAGGCGCGGGCCTGCGGACGGCGAGCATTGGTTGGCTCGCCATCCGATCAGAACCAGGCCCCGAGTCGTCGGCGCGCTGTGATCCACACGCGTTCCGCAGCCCTGGAACGCAAAGGGCACTAGGAGGAACACGGATGGGTTTCAGTCAGTAAGAGTCTGACACTCCCTTATACTTCACCCAGAGCGGGAGGAGTCTTTTGATGATTTCCCATCCTTAAAAAAAAAAAGATTAGTGAGAGCGACTTCGGTAGACGCCTGGCTATGTGAAGCGTTTCGAAATAAAATAAATATTTTGTTTAAGGTGACGGATAGTCACACCAGGGAACTAAAGTCACCGACATTGAGCGTAGAATCAGCATGCTGAAGTGGAAGTCGGCCGGCCATGTCTGTTGACGCACAGACAGTTGATAGAGCAGACATGTGTAAGAGTGGTAACCGCGTGTAGGCAAACGTAGTGTGGGAGGCCCTGCGCCACGATGGATCAACGATTTGAAGAAGGTTGCTGGCAGCGGATGGATGCAGACTGCTCAAGGCCGGGATGGTTGGCACTCTTTGGCTCTTTGGTTTACGTTCAGCAGTGAACGGCAATTGGCTGATATGATGATGATGATGAAGTCACCACAGGTCCATACAAAACCGTGCAGTGACTTCATAAATGCACTCCCTTTTTTCAGGTAGCATAGTTAAGTTGAATCTTCTATGATGAAGCTAGGATGGGATCTGTGATGGAACAAACGTACCCGGCAGATGCCAGTTCGCTCTTGCTTTAAAGCCGCCTTTCCCAAAGTGGGCGATAACGCCCCCTTGTGGGCACTGCAGGCCTATAGGTGGGGCGGTAAGAAACCCAGAAAAAAATGGGGGGTTGGTGTAGAGGCTTGGGGGGTTGTTTGTGCAAGAAGAAGTCTTAGACACCGACTGAATTCTCGACTACAACTTGTGAACATCAACTAATATTAATTAAGAAATTGCTCAAACTTGGTTCTGTATTTCTCACCGCGTAGCTCATAATTATATCTGTCCTAGTTTATTGAATAAATAAAATAAAAATCATGTCAATCGGTCCCTCCGTTTCGAAATTAAAGTAGACACAAACAAACAAATAAATAAATAAAAAAAACACCGGTAGCACTCCGGGAGTGCCGGCAGAAGTGAAAACTTTAGTATTAACGTTGTGTTTAATTATAAGTACAAAAATACTATCATTTATGAGGTAGAATACAATGTTTATTTATTGCGCTATCGTACACAAATATGACAATTTACATGTTATTATTCATAATATTATATCGTTATTTATTTATATATTACATTAATTTTTATCTCTTAGAAAAATCAACTTTCATCCATAATTTCGTAATTCCGTAATTTCGTATCCTTGGATACGCGTGGCACGCTGTACATAAACACAGACGGACATTCGCGCAAGCGCCCTGTGCCGCCTAAGCGGAGCAGCACACTCAGGCACGGTAGAAAGAGTGGGAGATACTAGTTCCTCTCCCTTCCCCTCGATCTAACGCTTTTTCGATCAGCATCACGTGACCCTGACGCGAGTCCGTCTTACGCTTTTTCGATCAGCATCACGTGACCCTGACGCGAGTCCGTCTTACGCTTTTTCGATCAGGTCACGTGTCCTGACGCGAGTTTAAGATTTTATACCCATTACAGAAAAAGTGCTCAACGCCGCTAAAGAAGTTTTCACTTCAAAAAACAACAGACACACTTTCGCATTTTAATAGTTACTAATATTCCTAGATAGGTAATTTTCAAAAATAATAGACCGCGAGCAATCATGTTTTAACATGTTTTTGTTAAATAACCCGATTTGTGCATTCCTGTATCAATCGGCTGGTTCATAGAATACTTGTTCTTACTTGTTAAGTACGATTAAGCGTCGAATGAGATAAACGAGTTCATGCATGTTTGTCTTATTCCTGTCGGTGCGTGCTGCTTATGCAATCCTATATAAACATCGTAATATTTATTTTATTTTCATTTGCGGTTTCGCGCGTAATACATAAGCAAAACTTAAGTTCAACAATTACTTACGTATTTCTCAAAACAAAACAATGTCAGAAGTAAAAAAGAAGAGACGGCAATACTGTGCGGAATATATTAAATTCGGATTCATTGAAAATCCCACAAACCCATCGTCGCCGTTGTGCCTTCTATGTCTAAAAACATTTTCGAATGAAGCAATGAAGCCTTCTAGACTGCAAGATCATTGCAATAAAGTGCATTCAGATAATAAAGACAAGAATTTGGCATATTTTCATGACCTAGAGAAAAAGCATAATACTCAGCCAAGTGTAGCAAAACTATTTTTGGCGGCTGCTAAGCAAGATGACGACGGACTTCGAGCTTCGTAAAATATCTCTTTGTTACTTTCTCAAAAAGGCAAACCACCGACATCGGAGAAGAGTTAATTTTGCCAGCAATAAAGGAAGTAATAACTACTTGGCTTCATAAACCGGCCGCAGATATTATCCGAAAAATCCTTTGAGTAATAATTCTGTGCAAAGACGAATTGATGAAATGGCTGAAAACATTGAAGGATCATTGTGCAATCATCTGAGGACTAGTCAATTCTCAATTCAGCTCGATGAGTCCACTTAACCAACTAATGAAGCATTGTTGCTGTCTTACGTAAGGTTTATTAAAGATGAGAAAATATGTGAAAAACTATTGTTTGCTAGAAATTTAGAGACCGATACAAAAGGCGAAACCATATTCAATACATTGGAAAAGTTTTGTGATGAGAAAGAGATTCCCTTGAAAAATATTATATCAGTTGCTACGGATGGCGCTCCGGCTATGACAGGGTGCCATGAAGGCTTCATAACATACTTAAAAAATAAAATCTCAGATGTCCTTGCTGTACATTGCGTTATACATAGACAACATTTGGTTGCTAGAAACTTAAGTGAACGACTATTTCAATCGCTGCAATATGTCATAAAAGCAGTCAATAAAATTCGTAACAGCTCTTTGAATGATAGATTATTTCATCAGCTTTGTGTTACTAATGACGAAGATTTTAACCGTTTGGTGTTTCATACTGAAGGCTATCAAAACGCAATTGTCTAACTCGATTTTACAACCTGTTTGACTCTGTGATAGAGTTCTTGGAAAGTAAAGATACAGAATTGCGCAACAAGCTCATTACATAAAAAAATGATATAGCTTACATGACAGATCTGTATAAATTGTTCAACGACATGAATCTCTAACTGCAAAGCGATGAACTAAAATTAATTAAAATAAAAAATGTTGCTGCTTTCGCAGCCAAACTACTTCTACACAAAAAGAATATGGGCAGACGTGAGTTTAACAGTTTTCCGAATTTATCAGTATCCTGCAGTAACGATGACTTGTTTGCCTACTGCCAACATTTGGAAAACCTTCACATTGACTTCACCGAACGATACGAGGACATTTTGAACTTGGAAATACCAGACTGGGTGTTGAATCCGTTTTCAAATGTCAACACAGCAATGTCACCTCAGCTGGAAGAAGAATTTATAGAATTGACAACAAACTAGGAAATAAAAATCAAGTTCAAAAATGGCTACCAAGAATTTTAGCTACAAAAAACCGATCCCGCAATTGTACCCAGGATTGTGGTCAATCGTTCAAAGATTGTTGATAGCATTCCCATCGTCATATTTGTGTGAACGTGGATTTAGTGCTGTGGCAACGCTGCTTACTAAACAGAGAAATCGTTTGCATGTTCCTGAACGTGGCGACTTGCAGCTGTTCTTGAGTAAATTAGAACCTGATATCAACAAACTTATTAAACAGCATCAGATTCATCCTTCACATTAGTGTTTGTATAAGAATCGATTACGTTTGTTTTAATTTTGAATAAAAGATACTCTGTCTGAATACTATAAAGTTGCGTTTGAATAATCATTCTCATTGGCAGGTGTAGCTCGTAAGAGTTAACTTGAGACCTGAGCGCCGTTGTATACTACCTACTGCGCTTAGGTCTCAAGTTAACTCTTACGGGTTATAGTAAAAGTCTCGTTTAGAATGAATGTTTAATCTCCGGTAATATAGTTCGCAATAATGAATTAATTTAATTTGATGTTATAGTGGTTTTTAAGTAGGTGAAAAAATGGGGGCGCTAAAAAATAATTTATTCTCAAAGTGGGCAGTAGACAAAATAAGTTTGGGAACCACTGCTTTAAAGGAAGACGATGAATCTTCTTTCTTTTCTTTTCGATTAAAAAAATAGTGAACTTACATAAATGCTGGTGTCGAAATCCACGATGTTTTCAAAGTTAAGCCCGACGTAGTAGATGGGGTTGGCTCGCCCGTACCTCACTGACGTTAGGTTTGCGTACGTCAAGAACTTGGGGTTGAAGTACGTCACTCTGGGGTGCTCCACGCTGATGTACGTTATCTGGAATAAAGGTTCTTAGAGTAAGGAACCTGCCCCACTATTTGTAACTACTAAACCGTCTGAAAGCCAGAATCAAGAGTACACAAAAGGTCTTTGAAGCTCAACGAGTCCCAGAGAAATAACAGTACTTGTTGATGAGATTTTGTGCATAAACGATTAAAACAGTTTTTTTTTATATTGCCATCTAGCATTGGCGGATCCAGGAGCTAAGGGGAAACCATAATAACGAAGCCATTAAAAAATTTACGAAAAGTAATCCAAGGAGGCTTGTAGTGCGTAAAGCAAAATAGTGTATGCTCTAAATGTTTACTTTGCTAAAACTTAACATCAACGGGGTCAAACCTCCACAATCTATGAGAACAGTCGACTGACTGAACTTACGCGTCTCACTGAATTTAACACTCAAGTCACAGCTGAATAAACAGTTACTAAGAACTTCTGCTCCAACAGTTTTAAGTTAATTAGGTAAGGACTTAATGAACTATGTATATTGAAAGACTAGCCGACCTAGCGTCACATTTTTCATAAATGCTCCGCTCCTATTGGTCGTAACGTGATATTCTATTATAGCCTTTAACCTTCCTCAATAAATAGGCTATTCAACACTAAAAGAATTTTTCAATGCGAACCAGAAGTTCCTGAGACTGAGGTTCAACCAAACGAACGAACTTTTCAGCTTAGTTACCTATATCTAATCTATCTAATATATAAAAATCTCGATGTTTGTTACCGAACTCCTCCGAAACGGCTCAACCGATTTTCATGAAATTTTGTGTGTATATTCGACAGGTCTGAGAATAAGTGGTAGGCAATTTTTTTTATATGGCATAACAAAGTTTGCCGCGTCAGCTAGTAAAATATCTACTATATAAAAATCTCGTGTCACGGTGGTTGTTACCGAACTCCTCCGAAACGGCTCGACCGATTTTCATGAAATTTTGTGTGAATATTCGGTAGGTCTGACAATAAGTGGTAGGCAATTTTTTTTATATGGCAAAAAATTTTTGCCGCGTCAGCTAGTAAAATATAGAAGTATAGAGAACCTGATTGATCTCTCACCTTTTCTGAAACACAGCTGAAGTAAAACAGAGATAAAATAAAACAATGAATGATGCTTATCTGCTCAGCCATAGTCCAAGGAACTGCACGCTTCGATATATTTTAACAAAATATTTAAAGCAAATATTACCCAGTTTTTATATTACAAACATTCCGTGCTGCAGTTTATTGAAAAGCTATTTTATGGTTTGTAAACATTATAATTTGATTGCAATTGCGATTGACATTGCGGTCAGTATGGAGATGGACGGTTAATTGTACATTATGGACCAAGGGGATAAAGCAGTGTCTTATGATACGGGTGTCATATTGAATCCCGAGTGAAATGAAGGAGTCGAAAGTTAACTCCGTAGCGAGGGAGTTTTGAGTTTAACTACGAGCGAAGCGAGGGAATTAATACAAGAATCCTGAATGCAGCGAGGGATTCATGCTAGCCCAAGGCAAAGACATCTTTCTCCCAGAGGAGTATACTCTACTTTTCACACCTACTGCAAGAAAATTGTTCGCAAGTCTTAAAGAGAAGTGTCTAGCCGCGAATTGCTCCCGTCAGTCTCCAAGTTGAGTTCCAAATTCAAATCACATTATTGACCCCCGGGCAATAATATTTGACTGAATTTCATTATAACCCGCCGGGCAATTATGACTCACCTTAGGTTGAGTTTGTATGACATATAATCTGATGTTTTCGAGCAGGTCGTAAGAAAAGAACTAATATTTATGGCCTACGCATTCCAGGACGGAATGGCAAAGGATTGAAATTTTTACAGTTGGTGCCCAGTAATTATAATAAAAGCTTTATTTATTCCTTACACATAGTTTACGTTAATTCTAAACATTATTTGTAATGTTAGTATTATACTAATTGTAATTTGTTAGTATATGTTATTAAACTGCGTTAACGCGTTTTGTTGTATGGACCGCTCTGGCGGTGAAAGCCTCCTCCATTTCCTTCCATTTCGCTCTGTCTCTTGCCAGTCTGCTCCAGGTATTTCCCACCGTGGCAACTATGTCATCACTCCATCTTTTGAATGGCCTTCCTTTCCGTCTTTTCTTGTGAATAGGGTACCAATTAGAGACAATTCTGGACCATTTGTTCCCTGGTGATCTTTGGATTGGTCACGTTTATAGCGACAGTCGCATTTATTAGGCCTTCAAAGGTGCAGATGTAGGGGCACTTGGCATGCTAGGGTTGCGGTATTTGTTCGAAAGAGTCTCCGCAGCCCTGGAACGCAAAGGGCACTAAGAGGAACATGGATGGCTTTTAGTCAGTAAGAGTCTGACACTCCCTTTCTTCGCCCAGAGCAGGAGGAGTCATGTGATGATTTCCCATCCGGGACTAAGGAGGAATAAGGGGCTCAAACCCTAAAAACGAGCCAGATTTCTTTGGTAGTCAACAACCTAACAAAGTCATTGAAGAAATTACTAAAAATAAGAATGCTAATGTTTATTTTACTAAAACCCACCGCCACCCCACCCCAAACGTCAATCGTGAATTCGACCCTGGCACTTGTGGTACTCTAACAAGTGGGCCATTTCATGTCAAGCTAGTCTCTAAAGGTCAGTATAAACTAGTCTATATTAGTTTACCGGCTTTTATATCCTCGGTTCATGGCACTGATAAATTAATCAGGAATATCCTAGCTTCCACACTGATTGATGTATATGCCGTGCTTCACCGAGGCTGTGAATGCCTGGAAACTCGCTTGCCCGAATGAAAATCTACCCGACAACCCATCATACCAGAGACAGTAGGATGAGCCGCTCTGCAGAGAAGTTCAGAGGAACCTCATAGCCACTTCTGCTTCTACTGCGGAGCGTGCGCGCCTGCTGGCTGTGAGTGAGTGGGAGTCGGGCCTCTGGCTTCACGCACTACCGTCGTCGAACATAGGCACCTTGTTCGACGATACAACTTTCCGCCTCGCTGCTTCCCTTCGCTTAGGCGCATCGTGTTGTTCTCCTCATCGTTGTCACTGTGGCGAAGCTGTCAACAGCCTCGGGCACCACGGCCTCTTATGCACTCGTATTGAGGGTCGCTTTGCACGGCATGCGAATATCAACGACATTATCCGACGCGCTCTTGTCGCCGTCGGCGTTCCAGCTGTACTAGAACCCAATGGCCTGGCACGCGACGACGGCAAGCGACCGAACGGTACGTCTTTGTATTCATGGAAGATGGGTAGGCTTTTAGTGTGGGACGCTACTTGTGTCGATACTTTTGCGCTATCCCATCTTCCTAGCTCGTCGTGCTGTGCTAGTAATGCCGCTGCGGCTGCTGAGAACCTCAAACGAAGAAAATACAATAGCCTTATTGGCAATTATATTGTTGAGCCGCGCATTATTTGAAGATCTTTCTAAACGCTTAGTTGACACTTCGTGTGATCCAAGGGCTGGCTTTTTGACTCCTTATTTTAGTTAGGATTTTTTATTTTTTTGTGTAAATAGTTTGTTTTAATAAATAAGTTATTATTTGTCTGTAAAACGTAAAACCCCATTTAGACAAGTTGTAACTATTTGCAAATGCCCACTTGGGTGCGCAAACAATTTTAAAAGTCAGTATATATCGTTGTAGATGTCTATAAGTATAAACATAATTAATAAGTACTCAATTTTGTACCCGTCAGCATAATATCCATGGATGTTTCGAGAACGCCCTACCGGAAATAGAATAATTAAGACATTTATGCAAATTTTGCCACCGGAAATTGTATATGTTAGTAATCTAGTAACAAATTATTTTGATCGTTATCGTGTAAACTCTGGTTAATCGGTTTTAGGCTTGATTATGGTGCATGATACCTCTAGGATTACCTTAAGCCTAGGTACTAGGTACTGTCACCTGACGGGGCCCGCTAGAGCCAGTAACTACCAGAGTTGCGGAATTTGTTCGAAAGAGTCACTGTGGCCCTAGAACGCAAAGAGCATTAGGAGAAACACGGATGAGTTTTACTCAGTAAGAGTCTGATACACTTGGGCACGCCACAATTGCGGCGATAAGTCCCCTCTTTGAGGAGTGGCTGGAGCGGCGCCACGGCGTCCTCACCTTCCGTCTGACGCAGGTACTCACCGGACACGGTTGTTTTGGGAGGTACCTGTTTCGAATTCAGCGGGAGGATACGCCCGGGTGTCAACACTGCGAGGATCGCCCGGAGGACACGGTGGAGCATACGGTGGAGGTCTGCCCTGCTTGGGAGGAACACCGCCGCGTCCTCGTCGAGGCGATTGGCGGCGGCGACCTCTCGCGTCCGGCCCTGGTCCAATCCATGGTCCGGAGCGAGGAGGCATGGGAAGCGGTCACCTCCTTCTGCGAAGCAGTAATGCTAGCAAAGGAGGAGGCCGAACGCGTGAGAGAGAGGGAAACCTCACGCCCCAGCCGCCGCAACAGGAGAAGACGCCCCGGGCGTCGGGAGTCGCAGGGCGATTCCCGGCCACCGTAGGCACGGGCCTGCGGACGACGAGCATTGGGTGGCTCGCTGTCCGATCAGAACCAAGCCCGGGTCGACGGCGCGCTGTGTTCCACGCGCGCCTTAAAGAGCTGTCAGCGTAGAAGACGGGGCCCGCTAGGGCCAGCGCCTGTCGGTGTCGCGGAATCTGTTCGAAAGAGTCGCCGCGGCCCTGGTACACAAAGGGCATTGGGAGGAACACGGATGGGTTTAGTCAGTAAGAGTCTGACACTCCCTTCTGCTTCACCCAGAGCGGGAGGAGTCATTTGATGATTTCCCATACTTAAAAAAAAAAAAAAAAAGAGTCTGATACACTGACGGATGGATGGACGGACAGCGGAGGCTTAGTTACAGGGTTCCGTACACTTCAACATAAGGTGCAGTTGAAAACCAGCGTCAGGCAGCACCTAGTTGTTTGACATTTTGCTGAACTGGACCTATTTGGCGTAGCCGCGGGGCACACAATGATATTATTATTTTTTAAATTAATTTTCATTTCCTCATATTGTTGCCTACATTGTGTGATTCCGTGTGTGCCAAATAAAGTAGTTTTCTTTCTTTGCTTCGGGTACGGAACCCTAAAATATTAATCGCACCTCCCCTGGCCTAGAGTTTTAAGTGGTCTTCATCTCAAGGTCCTAAAATCTTTTCAGCAAAACTCTCCTTCCTTTGTTCTCCAAACATTTCCAGAATTCAACATTGTAAAATAAAAACTTAATATATAAAAAATAACTTAATGGGCATATAAATAAGGTTTATTGCATTCTTTATTAATTTATAGCGAGAGGTGACTGTTTGTTTACGTTGAATAGCGAAAAGCATCTTTTTCACGGAGTTATAGAAGATTCATAGAAGAGACACCATACACTCTGAGCGTAGTCTGCCTGCTTTTTTTTTAATCGTTGTGAAATCATCAAATGACTCCTCCCGCTCTGGGCGAAGCAGAAGGGAGTGTCAGACTCTTACTGACTAAAACCCATCCGAGTTCCTCCTAGTGCCCTTTGCGTTCCAGGGCCACGGTGACCCTTTCGAACAAATTCCGCAACCCTGGGAGCGTAGTCTGCCTGCAATATGAAATTTTGTTATCATCTTCCTGCCCTTGTCCCATATTGTTACTTGGGGTCGGCGCAACACATTTTTTTCTTCCACTCTGCCCTATCTGCCGTCATTAAGTCCTTTGTCTTTCTTTTTCCTCACACAATCCATCCATCTTTTCTTTAGCCTTCCTCTCCCTCTCCATCCAGCTACATTTATGTAGGTGATCTGCGAATATTCGGCTGGCGGTTACCAGTAATCTACCTATCACCGCCAATAAGGTAGATAAATAAAAAGAAATCTAATATTATTCCGTTAAGATAGATTTCCAAAAAATAATTGAATATGTATTCTTTTCTCTTTTTGAGTAAACAAATAAATGAAGACGATACAGAGAGTTGAAAACTCACGTTTGAGTAGGTACACTTTTTACTCAATTGTGACATCACCAGTCACTCTTGAACATAGTTGCGCTTAATCTTTGTCAATTGTATTTTTGATTTGATAAAGTCAAAAATAAAATAATACTTGTCAATATTTTTCGATAATCTAACTGACGGACTAAACAGAATCATATCTTTTTTTTACTGAAGAATCATCCTTATTGCTGTGTTTGTCGCATCACGCATGGTCACAAGCGCACGATTCTTGCTACGTTCAATTCCCAGATAAGCCTGAAACTATTTTTAGGGTTCCGAAAAAAAACGGAACCCTTATAGGATCACTCGGGTGTCTGTCTGTCTGTCCGTCTGTCACAGCCAGTTTTCTCCGGATCCACTGGACCGATTCTGTTGAATTTTGGTACACATATGCACTTCTGTGACCCAAATACGGACGCGTTACGTAAATTATTTAGTATGGGGTCACTTTTGGGGGTCAAACTAGAAAATTAAAAAAAAGTTTTTTGGACAATATCGTGTGACATATCAAATGAAAGGGCTTGTTGTGAGGGTTTTATTTGTATTTTTTTCATAATTTTAAAATAAATGGTTTTGAAGTTATTCAAGAAATTAGACGAAAAATGACCATTCCCACCCTTATCTCCGAAACTACTGAGCCTAAAATTTAAAAAAAAAAATGGAGATAATGGATCTTTACCTAATGATTACAGGAAAACCTATTAGAAATCTGTAGTGTTAAAATAACATGTCAAAAAAAAAATTCGTTCGGAACCCTTTGCACACGAGTCCGACTCGCACTTGGAAGTCGGTTAACTAGACGTCCTGTGTTCTCTGACAGTTCCAGTGCACCGAAGGCCTTTTTTTGTTATTTTTTCCAGCAAGGGCGTCCCAGTAAAAAAGTTTTCAAAAACTATGTGAAAAGGAAGATCGAACCCACGTGACAGAAAGCACTTCACAAAAAGTGATTACTACGCTAGCACCCAGGCCCAATTCATTATATGTATGTTGGATTGCACATAGTGGAGCACCTTGATATGGCTCCATCCACAATACATACCCCAGCCGAGTAGCACCAACCCAAGACTTGAACCCGTATCTAATAGGTTTAACTTTCATGTCTTTTTTGCAGCCATTCCTTCTATAATAGCGGATCATGGCCTCATCTACGCAGTAATCGGATCAACAAGAGGAGGTAGAATACATATTACTCTTTCTCTATTATCTTCTTCATCAGCAGGAATGTTTTCCCAAGCATCTAAGATGTCATACGCAGATAACGGCCTGTAAAGAAAAAGACGCGTATTATCCTTCCAGTATATATAACGGATTATATCAAAAATTTAATTGGTTATTGCTATAATACTTTGTTAGTACTAAAGTTGAGGTTATCAGTCATGTATCAACACAAAAAAATGTAACTAAGTAGTAAAATACAACTATTTATACATACCTGTAATTCGATATATATGCAACTCTCTTTTATCACACACTTTACGCTGAATGATAAAATAACTGGAAAAAAATGATAAAATAATGATAAAATAACTGGACTTTTTTATTTTTCTATGAAAGCATATACGTTCGTCACTACAAATCACAAGTGTAAATATTGGAAGGTTATGTGGGTAATCTGAAATATTTTTTCATTTCCACTGTCCTACATATAGGACAGTAGGCTTATCTGGGTTAGGGTCGGGCAAACAGTGTTACCTATTGGGCCTTTCCATTGGGCATGTCTCTATGACACTGACAAACCGGAGTTTGGAAGGAGGTGTGCAGTGCCTTGGAAAGCACCAGCTGTCCTGCGCCAATTCTCGCTTCGATCGTGTCGAATTGCCGTCACAGCGCCGCCTCTCCAAAAAGCCCGAACCAACAGTGGCAACCAGCTAAAAGGCCCCGAGGCAACGAGAGAGAGGTACAGAGGAGTCTCGGTACGTTACGATGGTCCCCCATGTACATACCAGCCTCAGCAAGCGTTGATTAACCATTAACATCGATCCGTGCAGCGGTAATTATTTGGCCACTACCTTCGCGAGACCAGGGAACAATGAATAACGAAGAGTAAGTCTCCTGATAACTTAATTCCGTCCCCTTCCAGTGAAGTTTAAGCAAAAAGGTACAAATAAATATCATTATCATGACATAACGACCGTTGAGATGTCGCGTTGGCGCGCTGATGACATTTTGTTTCTTTAAAGCAACCCTTTTTTTAGTAGAATAAGATTTTGTTACTACCAAAGAAGATATTATTATGTACTTATTTGATTTTATAAAAGTCAAGTTAGACTTCAGCAATATGACGAAACAGGCGATTCGTATATTTTGACGTGATAACGTCTTATAAATTGAAACAACAAAATTGTACAACGCTATATGCCGCAAAGCTGAAATCGATATTAATCACGATAGTCTCAACACTTTTAAAAGGAAATTGATTAAGGACTTTCAAGCAGAAGACATTTGATTTATCAATCCAATAACAATTATTGTTATCGGACATGCATTTTTTTGTAATCTTTATTTCAATCTCAATTTTTTATGAAACCCGATTATTTTATGTATAATTTTTAGTATATTTTTAATTTTAAAATTTAGACAATAATTTTAAAAATTGACATGTATAAACTCTTAAATTTACATTTTTATTTTATTTTACTTTTTCCGACATTATGTTTTTATTTCATTTTATTTTAAAGTTATGTTGTTTTAATATTCATTCGGAGCATGTAGACTCATTAATGTGTAAGTTGTGGTTACCTGTAATTGAGTGTGCATTACACGAAATTTTATTATGTAATAACCTTGTATTTTGCAGAAATTTTTGTAGTGCTCTTACTTGTTGGTAATCCTTAAATAAATAAATATAAATCGATGAACACTAGCTGCACGCACGAAAAAGTGTTACGTTCCGAGAGCGAGAGCGCGGAACAAGCGATAGAGAGGCACGATCGACCTTAGCGTTAGGTGTGTTTGTTAAGAATTCAATTGTTTTCTTATGACGTTATCACGTAAAATTATCGTTCGTAAGCCGACTTTACAGATAATTAATTTTTTTCAGATATAAAGGCCTTTAAAAAACCCTTCTCCTGGCCTTTAAAAAACCCTTCTTCTGGCCTTCAAAAAGCCCTTCTTCTGGCCTTTAAAAAACCCTTCTTCTGGCCTTTAGAAAACCCTTCTTCTGGCCTTTAAAAAGCCCTTCTTCTGGCCTTTAAAAAACCCTTCTTCTGGCCTTTAAAAAACCCTTCTGCTGGCCTTTAAAAAGCCCTTCTTCTGGCCTTTAAAAAGCCCTTCTTCTGGCCTTTAAAAAACCCTTCTTCTGGCCTTTAAAAACCCTTCTTCTGGCCTTTAAAAACCCTTCTTCTGGCCTTTAAAAAGCCCTTCTTCTGGCCTTTAAAAAACCCTTCTTCTGGCCTTTAAAACACCCTTCTTCTGGCCTTTAAATAGCCCTTCTTCTGGCCTTTAAAAAACCCTTCTTCTGGCCTTTAAAAAACCCTTCTTCTGGCCTTTAAAAAACCCTTCTTCTGGCCATTAAAAAGCCCTTCTTCTGGCCTTTAAAAAGCCCTTCTTCGGGCCTTTAATAAAGCCTTCTTCTGGCCTTTAAAAAACCCTTCTTCTGGCCCTTAAAATGCCCTTCTTCTGGCCTTTAAAAAGCCCTTCTTCTGGCCTTTAAAAAACTCTTCTTTTGGCCTTTAAAATGCACTTCTTCTGGCCTTTAAAAACCCCTTCTTCTGACCTTTAAAAAGCCCGTCTTCTGTCCTTTAAAAAACCCTTCTTCTGGCCTTTAAAACCCCTTCTTCTGGCCTTTAAAAACCCTTCTTCTGGCCTTTAAAAAACCCTTCTTCTGGCATTTGAAAAGCCCTTCTTCTGGCCTTTAAAAAACCCTTCTTCTGGCCTTTAAAAAACCCTTCTTCTGGCCTTTAAAAAACCCTTCTTCTTGCCTTTAAAAAACCTTTCTTCTGGCCTTTAAAAAACCCTTCTTCTGGCCTTCAAAAAGCCCTTCTTCTGGCCTTTAAAAAACCCTTCTTCTGGCCTTTAAAAAGCCCTTCTTCTGGCCTTTAAAAAGCCCTTCTTCTGGCCTTTAAAAAGCCCTTCTTCTGGCCTTTAAAAAACCCTTCTTCTGGCCTTTAAAAAAGTCTTTTAACTGGTGAAAATTTAATGGAATCAATTATAGAAACTTCAGTGAGGGTAAAACTATCTAACTGACTAAGAGACTGAGGGTGCTTTTCCACCAGAGATGTGCTATGCAGCGATACTGCGAGAATGTAAAAGCTAAGTTACGAAACTATGTACCCGTTTCCAATTATGCAAAGCTATGTAGCTGTGCGAGGAAGATGCGCAGCTCGAGGTATGCGATATATCGACAATAGGGAAGTTACGCACTGCTCTGCACATAGCTACACACCTCGCACCAATCCATAGCTCGCATCCATAGCATGCATCCACAGCACGCATCCTATCATATAAAAAAACGTAGCTTAGTTGAATCAGTTTCCACCAGTGCTACGCTATGTGGACCGATGAATATGATTGGTGGATATCAAACGCATCCATAGCAACGTAGCATAGCACATCTCTGGTGGAAAAGCAGCCTAAGGCTGAGCGGAGTTGCGAACTGTGTCTGCCCATTGATGCGGAGCGAGCCAGTGCTGAACGGAGTTGTAGACTGCGTCTGTTCATTGTTGCGGAGCGAGCCAGTGCTGAGCGGAGTTGCGGACAGAGCGGAGTAACGAGTTCTCACGAAGAGTAGGTAATTTGAGCGGGTGGCCGGTTTTTTTTAACCTTCCCCGCTCCACAACCTCGCTCCGCGTCCGAATGATTTTTTAAACTAGTTCGAAAATCTCCGTCCATTTGTCCCTACAGCTCCGCCCCGCTCCTCTCCTCTCAGCTCTAGTAGACAGTTAGACAAGTTGACTGGAAAGAAATCGTGGTATGCGATAAGCAGAGACGGCGCAAGGCGCGGGCGACATGGGCCACCGCCTATGGCCTCGCGGTTCCAAGCGTAGCTAAGGCCATAAAAAAATCCAACTTTTTCGTGTCTATTTCCAATTTTTTTTGTGCAAGTTAGCTTGCGTTTGCTATTTGAATTAATTTATTATTAAAATATTAGCCGCGCCAGGATAGGCACTATGATTTACTCGTACAAGCTCATTACGATCGCTCTTGCATCATAGCTTTTTTTAGTTTAGTTCTTTCTTGAATTTTCCCACATTCGCCCTATATTTACTTTTGTACAAAAAGTCAAAAGAAAGTCAATACTACTCGTGGCGGGGTGCGATTGAGTTCGCCGCATCTCACCCTCAATCGTAGAATGCAACATCTAAAAACCTCCAAAAATCACTCTGTTCTTAGGTAGGACCTAAAGGACCCCGCAAAATGCCAATCTTGCCCACATAAGATTTTAGTCTTGCCCCGCCATTGGCCGCCACTGGCTTTAAGTATATTTTAAGTACGTATAAATTATTAAAAAAATACCTTAGCCTCGTTTTTTTATTTTGTACCTACTTACTAATTTCCCTTACTTTTTATACAAAGTTAATTTACTTATCTCTTAATACAATCGCACAATTGCTGTAGGTAGGTACCTAACTCAATTGCAGTGTAATTGTAATTTCCTACAGCAATTTAGCGATTGCACTGAAAAAGCGATTGCACGATATCACAGTTTAAATACTTACTAAAATCATAACACTGTCCTCTAATATTTCATGTAATATTCAAGGCAAGGTAAACGAAATTGATATGCACCCCACTGAGCAAGGTTGGGATACAAATAAGATAATATAATATATTATATTCATATCCCTGTAAACCCTGTAATCCCCCCGTTTAGCGGGTCTTATCTCAATTTCAGTGAATTGTTGGTTAATGTAAATCTATTGTCCGGGAATAGTTGCCAGTTAATCTGTAGCATTAAAGTTCAGGGTAGAGGGTGAAATATTGCCGTTGCAGGTAGGAAAGGGGGAGGATGAGGCCCTTTTAGACCAGAAAATGGTGATACTTGAATTTATCATGATAGTATATTCAAACATATCTATGTACCTAAGCTATGCGAAGCTCTTTTGGCACCTAAATTGCAACTAATGCTGCCATCTTTTTTTTTTCAATACAATTTCCACGGACTTGTAGCGGCATCAATGCCGCCACACGAAAAACCAACGAAGCAAATCTACATCGGAACAAAAAGAACCGCGACGCCACCTATCCAACTAGCAGCGAACTAAAATCCTGCATCGCGCAAGCGAAGTTTACCGTGCGATTTGAGCACATACATCAGTCCGAATAATAACTATCGGGCAGTAGCCCACCAGGCACAATATCCGTCTGGTAGGAGGACCCTCCTTTTCAATTGAGGTGTGCGGGACTTTACTCTCTGTTCCGCATACCTCCAAAGACTCATCATCATCACAGCAGCCGAAAGACGTCCACTGCTGGACATAGGCCTCCCCCAAAAAGGAGGGGGTTGCCATAATCGCCCTCTTGGCAAGCGGGTTGGCGATCGCAGTGTATGGTATTGAGTTTTACAGAGAACGCTACTGCCCATTCTCTGGTGAATCCCTTAGTCGCCTCTTACGACACCCATGGGAAATGATGGGATGGTATTATTCTTTTACGGCACCATACGGTACCGGCCAACGTGCTCAGGCTAGGTAGAGCGACGATCTTCGCAGGGTGGCTGGTAGCAGCTGGATGAGAATTGTCAGAAATCGAGTTGAATTGCGTGCACTAGGGGAGACCTACGTCCAGCAGTCTGTGGACTGCTATATACTGATGATGATGATGCTTCAGTTGGCCATGGAGTCTCTTTCTCCAAAGAGTTTTGCATACTATTGTATAAAATGCGAGTTCTTCTAACTCAACAGACAGATGTGTTGCTGGGGAGTTTGTTGGCCACTTCTTCTCCACAGCTAAAACACTAGGAAGTGGTGACGGGCGGGCGTTTTGGGGGACTGTCTATTTGTAAACGTTGACGTTCAAAAAGTGCTGGTACTCAGCCTAATTTGAATAAATGACTTTTGATTTTCATTTTGATTTTGAGTAGTACGAGTATATGCTTCTATCTCCCTTCTATCTACAGTTGACTGATATATTATGTCGTGTAGTGGAACTTAACTACGTTATTTCCAAACAGGATCAGATGCAGATGCAATTGATTTTATCATCCGTGCAATCAAAAAAAATGAGTCACAACAATTAAGTTCGTTATTTACTTTTGCGCTCCACATTTGTTATACAAAAACCCGAATAATTACTTTTTTCATATCAAAACAAAGTTAATAAATAGGTAATTGCAGTATTTAAATTTTTCAAAACACTATTGTAGCATTTATATCTCGCCCGTCTACGGATGTTGACGGTTATGATGAATTTGAATTTTCATCTAATTTTTTTGTTGTTCTATTTGTTTTGCCAACTGGAAACGAATATCAGTGAAAAGGTGAGTTACTTACCTATAGATAATTGCCGCTTGTACAAACCAGAGTTATCTTTTTAACTGTGAGTTTGAAATATATGTTATTAAACCTCCTGTTAGGAAGAAACTCTGAGCTTAGGTTTTGGCGCAGTTTGGCCTTATTTTTTTTTCAGTGAGTATATCACAAATAATCTTGGCCTTTTGCCACTCATAGCCCGGCAATGACGCAATGCTGGGCCATTGTCATAGAACTGGAAATGAGTGGCAAGACCAGGTTTGAAATATCACAGCATAGTTTCTTGGTACAGCTACCACTGGGTACCTACCTATGTTTAAACTTGAGTTTTCCCAACCCCAATTTCTTCTAACTGCCTCCGTCCGTGGTCGAGTAATTTAGGCGTTTGCCTTGTGACCCGGTGGTCGTGGGTTCGATTCCCACGGGAAAACATACTTTGTAAAGTTGTTTTCCAGTTTGGCTAGGACATTGCAGGCTTGAATCACCTAATAGTCTGATAAAAAAGATGATTCCGTGCTTTGGAAGGCACGTATAAGCCGGTGGTCCCGGCCGCCAAATGGCGGTCGTCAAATAAAACCATGTCAGAGGCCCTTGAGGCGGTTTAGAAACTTTGACACTAGGGTGTGTGGGTTCGTTAGACCTTGCTGCCCACACGAGAAGAAGAATCCCAATTACGAATCTACTACAGAAAAGACAAATTTTGCAGGTCACTTACATCGCCACGGAGCGTCCGAGAGTTCTGTACTTCAACAAGAAGTTCGTCAGAAACATGTCGGTCACCAGTCGACGATACAGCCGCAACGACCTCATATACTACATCAGTGTTCTCACAGACGCACTAGTGCCTATCGGGAATAACGTTTCGGTAATAATTTGAAGCTTATTATGAACACTTGCTGGGTCCGCGACTCGTCCTCGTGGAATTTAGTTTTTACTTGCGCTTTGCAGCAGAGAAACATATTATTTTCATGTGGTTTCTACAGGTGGACTGAGTATAAATAGGGAGCAAGTGAGCTTGCAAATATCTTAAAACGACGATAGCTTTTTTCCTATATCCGATTTTAATTACACATCATCTGTATTCTGACCCCATTTAGGTAAATTTATCTACTTAAATCGTACCTACTCCTAAATCGTAATTGATGTGTTTTTAGGGTTCCGAACAAAAAACGGAACCCTTATAGGATTACTCGGGTGTCTGTCTGTCCCTCTGTCACAGCCAGTTTTCTCCGGATCCACTAAACCGATTCTGTTGAAATTTGGTACACATATGGACTACTGTGACCCAAACACGGACGTGTTACGTAAATCATTATTTTTTTAGTATAGGGGTCACTTTTGGGGGTCAAACTAGGAAATTTCAAATAAAAGATTTTGAACAATATCATGTGACATATTAAATAAAAGGGCTCAATGAATATTTTTTTAATAATTTTAAAAGAAAATGGTTTTGAAGTTATTCAAGAAATTAAAAAAAAATACCATTCCCCCCTTATCTGCGAAACTACAGAGCCAAAAAATTTTGAAAAAAAATGGAGATAATAGATCATTACCTATAGATTACAGGAAAACCTATAAGAAGTCAATAGTGTTAATTTAACATGTAAAAAAAAATGAAATTCGTTCGGAACCCTTTGTACGCGAGTCCGACTCGCACTTGGCCAGTTTTTCCTCCTTAGGGTAACACACCGGGAAGAGTTTTGACCAGCAGTGAGACAATATAGGTTGATAAAAAACCGGCCAAGTGCGAGTCGGACTCTAACGCGAAGGGTTCCGTATCATAAACCGAAAAAAATACGTTTCTTGTATGGGATACCCTTTTAATTTTTATTATTTGTGTGTTATAGCGGCAATAGAAATACAACCTCTGTTAAAATTTCAACTGTCTGCCTACAACGGTCCTTGAAATACAGACCGCTGACATACAGGCGGACGGACAGCGGAGGCCTAGTAATTGGGTTCCGTTGATCCCTTATTAGGGTACGGAACCCTAAAAAGCAGAACTCTGCGCGGCTGCTCATAAATATCCGTTTTTTTATTGCCAGTATATACGTGTAACAGAATAAACGCAATCCCGCACTCTTAAGGGGTCATTGTACTCATCATTTTGAACAACTATCACTATGGGAACAACACTGAAATCGCGAAAAAAAAATCGACTGTCCCATGACTGTCCCATACCTATATGCTCATAACGTGACAAAATGTACTGAACAGCAGTTTGTTTTTTGTGATTTCGGGGTTGGTCCCATAGTAAAAGTTGTTCACAATGAACTCAAAAACTCAAACTCAAAATATTTATTTCAAATAAACCATTTACAGGCACTTTTAAATCGTCAAGGTCGGTCGGTCCAAAAAGTTGAAGCTATTTGCACGTTCCAAAGCGTAGATCTCTATGGAGAAGAACGTGCAATGACAAGTACAATGACCCCTTAACACATGTCATGTAGTGCCAAGAACTCAGCGTATGGGTCGAGCAGTGATTCATTCATGGCCCACAACTCGTATCTGAGTCGTCGTTTTAAGTAGCTATATGTGACTTGTGTTCATGCGCGGGTTGTGGGCACACGAACGAATTGTTGGTCGGCCCATGTGTTCAGTGCTTGGCTCTAAAAATGTAAAAACACTTTTGTACTTGGCACTGAAAGTGTTAAGAGGTATTGCGTTTACTCTGTTACACGTTGCATTTCGAGAGTGTAATGGTAGTTCCATTACACTCTCGACTCGGCTCCATTACGCCGACCAACAAAATTAACTTTCTTGTATCATAATTCTATTATTCTGTCTGATAGATAAACCTATACTTCTACGAGTTTCGAGCCAACAGTTACCATCGCACTTATGTAGAGGTACATGCCAAGCTGTGCGATTTCGTAGAGACCAGTACTTTTTTCGGAGACACTCTGAAAAGGGCAATGGCTACTCAATCATGTCCTTTTCCGCCTGTAAGTTTTATTTTTCAAACTGCTACTAATATCTGTGCAATTGTCCTTTGTTTTGACTGTGCACTCTTCTTTAATGACTCTTGGGCATGATTTCATGGTGCGAAAACGCACTGCCGCCTGGCGCTGATAAAATTATTTACCTAAGGTGCCTAACACAGCGTTAACGGTGCGATGCGTCATCCTACATACAAATCACTATACCATATCACATGAAACGTTAAGTCACCGTGCGGCGTAACGCCGCCAGCGCGCCGGACTTGCGACTTGAGAGACGTGGCGGGGAAAGCTCATGCGCTGCGGAGCCAAGTGACAATGAGCAACGTGCGCTGCCGTGCCGCACCGCCCTACGGCACCCTTAAGCTCGAAATAATTAGGGTGCGACACCGCACCGCACTATTGCACGTGCGAGTGTGACCCATGAAGGTACAGATAAAAGTGGAGGTAACACTCTAAATACCTAAGTGAAGACGACTGTGGTTGAACGCTCTCTTTCTTAATACACACATAAGAACGAGACAGTGATATCTGTTTGCTTTATCTGACTCTAAAATATTATAATATTTCAGGGCCCACACAATTTTGCCAATTTGACCATACCGATCAAGTCAATACCCAAAAGCTTTCCCTATAGGCAAGGTCGCCTCATCTGCAATTTGTCGATGGCTCATAGCGGTGCTTCCTCAAGACTGGCTGAAGCAACCATTGATCTGGAAGTAAAGGTCGCTAGTGGAAATAAATTAATGAATAAAAGATTACAATAAAATGAATACTCCAGTTTTATTGATATCTAACCACTGCTTTGATTTTGTAGTACATACAATGAGTATTGAGTTTGGACCTCACCCACCAGCCAGTAGTTTTAGAGTGTTATTAACTGGCAACACCAACCCAAAAAAAATTAAGTAAATTGTCACTGTCATTTTAATGTGATGTTTACTTTACGTCAAAATGGGTGTGTTGTTGTGAAAAACAAATATTTTTCTGTATTTAATCGATAGTTTAAAACATTTTTGAAAATGCGGTGGAGTGAAGCAGTGACACTAGAATTTGTTAAAATATATATAAAGCATGAGTGCCTCTGGAATCCGTCACATCCGGGGTACAAACTGAAGTATCAGAGGGAACAGGCTTATTCCGATATAAGTGAGGAATTCAAGGGTTCTACAATGAAGTCCCTGACAGTTCCTGAAATCAAAATGAAGATAAAGAACCTTAGGACTACTTATGTACAACAAGTGCACAAAATATTGCAGAAATCGAGCCCTGATTCGATATACGAACCGTCTTTGGTGTGGTTCCATGAAATGGATCGCTGTTTGAAACATGTACCTAGTAATCGGCATTCAAGCTCGTATAACACTGTAAGTATTGTGGGTTTCATTAAAAGAAATAAAACATCGCTTTCCATTGAGCTAATTCCTATACAATCTTAGACTAAATTGAATCTATACTAATATATAAAGCTGAAGAGCAGCAATAATAACCTGTTACTGACAGCTTCTCCGTCTATGTGAACATCAAAAGTTATATTACCAAGGAAACATATTCCTAGAATAAAAAGTTCATCATCATCTCCAAGGACCAATCTATTTCTATACCATGCATTTTTAATATTAGTATGAATATTCTGCACAATAAACCATTGGTAAATATTCTTCTTTCAGTCTCAAGAACCTCAAGACATTGATTCATCTTGCCAAATATGGGTTGATCAGGAGTTGCAGAATGCCAACTTGGATGAAACAAATCCCGACCCACTAGTCCCACAACCAACTGATGATGAATATGATTCTGCAAAACTTGATGAACAGCCGTCAAAAGTAAAGATTGAAAGAAGGTCATCTTCTGTCTACTATAAAAAAATTAAAAAGAAAAAACTCAAGCACAGGGTTGCAACAAGAAATTATTCCACCGATTCAAGTTCTCAATGTTCAAAAGAGGATGAATTTGATATCTATGGTAAATATATTGCTTCACAACTGAGGAAAATGGATCTCCATAAAGCATTGAGGATTCAATTGGAAATACAGAATCTTGTTAGTGAAGCAAGGATCTCTGATATAGTCACTAGTGATTAAAAAAAAAGACTTTAAATCTAACTATCTTCAAAAACTTGCATGCAATAAACAAATCACCCTGATAGCTAAAGGTGTACTTCAAACCTTCTTTTTATTGAAGTCAGTGTGAGATAGTCAAATCTATATGATTTAGCAAACTGTGACTGATGGATTATTTTACAAAGCTCTTGTCAATAATATTGTGATAAAACTGTATTTTAGCCACTAGAGATTAAATAAGTTAGAATGTATGCAAAAAGTTCTTCCTATTTCAAAAATAAGTATAGTTTTTATGTTTTTTTTTATTTGAGTAATTATTATTGTGCAATTTCATGGTAAACCAAACTTCCAAAGTGCAAAATATTAACCAAAGATTACAAGTAACTAATATAATAAATTTTATTATGTGTGTATTTTATTTACAATCATAATACAAAAGATCCTTCACAACAAAGTACAGCTTTCAACTCAACTTATGCCTCCGTGGTCGAGTGGTTTAGGTGTTTGCCTTGTGACCCGGTGGTTGTAGGTTCGATTCCCACGGGAAGCAAGTTGTTTCCAGTTTGGCTAGGACATTGCAGGCTTGAATCACCTTATTGTCTGATAAAAAGATGATTCCGTGCTTCGGAAGGTACGTATAAGCCGGTGGTCCCGGCCGCCAAATGGCGGTCGTCAAATAAACCATGTCAGAGGCCCTTGAGGCGGTTTAGAAACTAACACTAGGGTATGTGGGGTCGTTAGACCTTACTGCCCACTCGATAAGAAGAAGAAGAACTCAACTTATGGTACTTGTCTCACCGCCGGCGATCAGCGAGTGGCGAGTAAAGCTTCAAACTCGAAACGAATTGGCGAGCGATTGGTGAGAGTTGGTGAGTAGCGAGTGAAAAGTTTCGATAGCTTTGACATTCGGCTTTCTGCGAGTGCTTTTATGCAACGGGTTTTTACTCGCAATACTCGCTTCGGCCCGCACTATAGGTAGAAATTACCGCTGTTTGGTGAGTTCTAACCGCCAAGCGAGTACAATCTTTGATAGCTCTTGTCACTGCGATCAACTAGAAGAGCCGCTCGCCGGCAGTGTGAACAGCCAGCTCAGTAGCGTAGCGAGGGGGTGGCGGCCGGCACCAGGTGACACCCGACCGCTCGTTGACTGGTTTTTGTCACTATCGGGTGGCATCCCTCAACGTTTGACGCCATGAAACCTGTCGGATGTAGAGTGCAAAAATTTTTGCTTACATTTTGCACTCTCTAACTTCCTGAGCTTTTCTGTAAAAATCAACAAAACACGTCAATTTCGGGATATTTGTATGATCAAGATACAATAATACCCTTCCGAGATAAGGTGCATAAATTTCTTTAGTTTTTCAGGTTTTCTGCATTTATTTCTTTTCTTTTTGTCACGGTCGGGTGTCACCCCTTAACGGGCGACGTAATGAATGAAACCCGTCCGTGGTGGGATGTAAAAATCGAGCTCGCTTCGCTCTACATTCTACACTCTGTTCTCGAGCGTTTCTGTATAACTTAGCGAAATGAATAGTCATTTCGCTAAGTTTCTTTTATGCATGAAATTATCAAAAGAAAATAAAAACCTTTCCGAGTTGGGGTGCATGAATTTTTGAGCTCGATTATCCGAGGTGGGATGCAAAAATTTTCGAGCTCGCTTCGCTCGCTCTTGTGTTCTGCCATCTTTTGGTTCAAGCTTTCTTGCGTTACTTACTAATATTGATTTTAATAATGATGACAACAAAATCAAAATTATTACATTCCTGAAAGTAAAAACCTGCAGCGCAAATGGCACACCTTCCGTCGCAAGAACGAAAAGCCGCAACACATAATTATTTGGGAGGGGGGGGGATCATTTGTGGGGTGACACCACATTGTCCGCCCCGGGTGTCATCCATGCTAGCTACGCTACTGAGCCAGCTATCGACTATGAATGTATGTGTCTCTTTTACTCACACGAGATCTATATCTTTTGTCCGTTTCCTCAGCGAGCAAATAGTCGATAGCCACTCGCTTCTTCGCCGGCGGTGAGACACACATTTCTCCTGGCCACCAGCTAGCATGCAAGTTGCATTACATGACCGGCTACCGAGACAAAACGTGTTCAATTGCTCGATCGAGCACCGCAATGTAACTAGGCCTGCATGCGAGTTGGTTGTGGGTAGAAACGCGGCGTTATTTCCTTATTTTCGGCCGAAGGAACTTGAAACCCTCAAAAGTAAAAAACTGGCCAAATGCAAGTCGGACTCGCGTGTAAAGGGTTCCGAACGAATTTCTTTTTTTTAACATGTTATTTTAACACTATAGAATTCTTATAGATTTTCCTGTAATCTACAGGTAAAGATCAATTATCTCCATTTTTTTTTCAAAATTTTAGGCTCAGTTGTTTCGGAGATAAGGGGGAATGGTCATTCTTCGTCTAATTTTTTGAATAACTTCAAAACCATTTATTTAAAATTATGAAAAAATATATAATTAAAACCCTTTTCATTTCATGTCACACTATATTGTTCAAAAAACTTTGTTTTTCTAGTTTGACCCCCATACTAAAAATTTAATCATTTGTGTAACGTTTCCGTGTTTGGGTCACAAAAGTCATATGTGTACCAAATTTCAACAGAATCGGCCCAGTGGATCCGGGGAAAACTGGCTATGACAGACAGACAGACACCCGAGTGATCCTATAAGGGTTCCGTTTTTGTTCGGAACCCTAAAAACATGCTGCGTAGCATGCTTTTTAATTTTTGAATAACGTGGGGGACCAGTTGCCTCTCGCACACAATAACCTCTAAAGAGCAAAATAAATTCTAATTATCTCATAACTCTGGACCCTGCTAAATATGCAGCATTGTTTGGATTTTTTTTGTATTATTTACTTATGGTAACCTCAGACAGTTGACTTCCGTACGAGTTCGATTCGATGGTCGTAGGAATGTTCGTAGGTCGTAGATAATCGACTTTTAAACATGGTATAATGACACTGACATTTCGAAGAAAGTGACAACTGTAGTCTGACATTGTTGTTTTGTTTGTTGTTGATTGTTGTCGAGCGAAATCATCAGAAGCAGTTGTTTAGATTGTGTAACAATAAAATTCACTTAATTATAATCCGAATTGTAACTAAAATGAGGTGGAGCGAGAACGAAACCTATCAATTCGTGAAAATATATTTAAGTCATGAACATTTGTGGAATCCTGAGCATACATCGTACAGGCTTAAGAGTAAAAGATTGAAAGCTTATAGAGAAATTATTGCTGAACTGAACGAAACAACGGGCATATTACTAAATGAAACTGAGCTGAAGATAAAAATAAAGAACCTCAGATCTACGTATATGCAAGAAATTGCCAAGATAAAGCAGCGATCTGGACCTGAATGGTCGTACAAACCCAACATGAAATGGTTCGCAGAATGGCATAAACGCTTCGGAGGGCTAAAGAAAACCGTTGAAGATTCATCCACATTTGATGTAAGTTCTCTAGTACCTTATAGTGCTAAGAAAATACTCAAGGGCTCTCAATTTTGGAGGTGCTATGCAGCTAATTAAATCAAATCAAAGCTTTTATTTCAAATAGGTAAGGTAATTTAAAGGCACTTTTGATTGTTAAGGTATGGTCCTTCAAAAACATGGACTTTGTTACACATTCCAGAGCGTAGATCCCTATGGAGAAGAATGTGCAAGTTACTCCATGGACATTCTTTTAATCAGTCAATGTTTACAAAAAATCATTAGGTACATATTGAATTTATTAATGCAAAAAATTATATAAGTACATACTATAATACTAGACATTGAATCTAATTTTGGATAGGTAATTTGGTCACTGTAAACCTTGGTCTAAAACTTGAGCAGAGTTGCAGATTGTTACTGACAAATATTCTGCATTTGTGTAAATAGCAGTGCCCTTCTTCATTTCAAAGCAATTCCACATAATCTGACAATTTGAGTTTCTATCTAACAACAAACTAATATTTTACTACTTGCTTACAGCATCAAGATTCAATAGACGAAGTAAACCAGAAAATATGGCTGTCAACTGAAGACAACATGGAAGAAGAGACCCTAGACCCATTCCCTGAAGATGAAGAATACACTCTCATTTTAAAAACGGAACCTCGGGATGTACCCCTTATCAATGAAAGCAGATATCAAAATAAAAAGAAAAAAATTAAACACCGAAGGCCTAGTACAGACTGCTCTGATAGAACATTCCTAGAGAGCATAGACTCAAGTACAGAAAATGCCAAAGAGGATGAATTTGATATCTATGGCAAGTATATTGCATCACAACTTAGGAAGATGGATTTGCAGAAAGCTTTGAGGGTTCAACTTGAGATACAAAGCCTTGTTAGTGAAGCCAGGCTTTCAGGATTGGATGGGAATCATTGAGAACTCAATAATTAGAATTTTAAGTACAAAATTTCTGATCTAAGGGTTCAGGATACTTTAAGGCAATATTGTGTTGGAGTATGCCTTAAATCTAGTCAGCTCTTTTAAGAACGAAGTTATGTTTCTGTTAATTTGGGGTAAATATTTTTTTAGAACAGGGGTCAGCATTGAAGGTCCCTATTCCTGTGCCCTCTGCTGCATGGCAGCTGGTTGGCAAGAGTTATCAACCTCTGAAACAGGCAGCTGGTGATGGTTTGGCGATGCCCCGTTACTTACGGTACTCCGGTTCAGCTCATAGCGTCATAGACTTCGCCTTTCAGGTCACAGGCAACTAGGATATTGAGAAAAAAGAAACGAGATTGATTTCAGTCTAGACAGGTCAAGAAATTTTAGCATAATGGTTAATAAGAAAATAAATGTGAATTCACGAGAATGAAATGAAAATAAACCTACCAAACAATCTTAAACTTATCATTTTTCTTTACGACCCCAGAAACTTTTTTTTTTATATTTACGGTTTTATTTCGTAGAAGAATCTTCATAAACGTTTAGTCACATAATGCCTAATTCGCAAAACGGCACCTGAGTCCTTTCGAAGGACTCATTCGCATATGGACTAATTCTCAAAAGGACTTATTCGCGAAATAGCTAATTCTCAAAAGGACTAAATAGTGGAACTCCTAATTCGTGAAAGGACTTCTTCGGAAAAAGACTAATAAAACGCGAAATGGCCAACTTTTACTAACGCACATCACTACACGCCAACGCACTCTAGCTCCCATCCCATTCATGTTGGGTTACTTTAAACCCTACAGGCAGAAATAAGACCCCCGCGCAGTGGCGCTCCGTCAAATTACCTTGGCCATGAATTAGGCATTTCACTATTTAGTCCTTTTGAGAATTAGCCATTTCATAAGTCCTTTTGCAAATAAGTCCATACGCGAATCAATCCTTTCAAGACTGGTGCCATTTTGCGAATTAGGTATGCGACTAAACGCTCATAAATAAACCTACCAAACAGCTTTCTTAATCCATGGGTGATGATCAGCTGTAAATGAGGAATTTGATCACCTATGTTTCACCATATCAGCAGAGGAGCTCGTGGCTAGATAATAACAGCCGCACGGGTCGATCTTCAAGGTTAAGCAACGCTTGCCAAGGTTGGTCTGTGGATGGGTGACCATCTTAACATACCGAGTTTCCTCCGTGCTTCGGAAAGCACGTTAAGCCGTTGGTCCCGGCTGTCATTTATAGATCTTTGGCAGTCGTTACGGATAGTCAGAAGCCAGTAAATCTGACTTCCAGTCTTGCCATGAAGTACCGTGTTACCCTGTTAATGGGTTGTGAAGGTCTGGTAGGCAGCCGCTCCACGTAAAATACTGGTATTCAGCTAAATCCGGCTTGACTGGAAGCCGACCCCAATGTAGTTGGGAAAAGGCTAGGCAGATGATGATGTTTCACCATATCAGCAAACTTAGCAAATGCTATAATACTTACAGGAATCTTCCAATTTAATTGAAATTATAAATAGATGTGGGTAGCCCATTAACGTCATAATGACGGGACCAAATCTTGTAATTGAAAAATTCTACCACGTAAAAATTTGTACCTCACACGGCATAAAAGAAATTTCACGATAACACTGGTCCCGTCATTATAACGCGTTATAATGACGAGACCATGCCTGTACTCCAAAACTACTACGAATTACATCGTTCTGATCAAACCAGTATAATTAGTACCTCCAAAAATCAACAGTGGGTAGCAGATATCTTAGTAGTTTTTTTTTACAAAATTCTTTTTTCATTTTTGACATTTTCTATGTTCAACGAGCAAAAACACTTTAAGTAAATTGCAGCGATATTTAATGCAGGCGCTTTATTTTTATTTACATAACATTATGCCAAGGCACTAAAGTCACCAACATTGCGCGTAGAATCAGCATGCTGAAGTGGAAGTGGGCCGGCCATGTCTGCAGACGGACGGACGATCGATGGAGCAGACATGTGTTAGAATGGAGACCGCGTATGGGCAAACGTAGTGTGGGACGCCCTGCGGCACGATAGATCGATGATTTGAAGAAGGTGGCTGGCAGCGGATAGATGCGGACTGCTCAGGACCGGGATGGTTGGCGCTCTTTAGGGGAGGCTTACGTTCAGCAGTGGACGAATATTAGCTGAAATGATGATGCCAAGGCTGTCGGTTAGGCCAAGCCGGAAAATTAGTATATGTTCTTGTAAGATATTTTATAAACGTACTTATACGAATCTGCATACCTATTCACGCGAGGGCTATTCTGCAACATAAGTACTTAATTCATAATACAATGTGGAAAGACGAACGATTGACTTTTTAAATTTTACTATTCAAGCCATCATAACATTTCCAATATCCGTGTTGTACTTCGTAGCATGAGCACGACCATGAACGCATTCATTATAACTTTAGATGGTAATAAAATCTTTTTGATTTGTCCTATTTTATGCCACTAATTAGAAATTGTATAGCTCAGAACGATGTGATTCGTTGTAGTTTTGGAGTACAGGCATGGTCTCGTCATTATATCTATCCTAATATATAAGGCTGAAGAGTTTGTTTGTTTGCTTGAACGCGCTAATCTCAGGAACTACTGGTCCGATTCGAAAAATTATTTCAGTGTTAGATAGCCCATTTATCAAGGAAGGCTATATACACGCTAAGATCAATAGGAGCGGAGCAGTAATGAAAATTGTGACGCAGAAGAAGTTGCGCGGGTCAGCTAGTCGCGTTATATTGACAGGACCAGTGTTATCATGAAATTTCTTTATGCCGTGTGGGGTACAAAATTTTCAGGACAGATACATAATACTACTACTACTACTACTAAATATACGTGGTAGAATTTTTCAATTACAAGATTTGGTCCCGTCATTATGACGTTTATGTTAACCCTTAGTGCAGGTGATTAATACAGCAGACATGGAATAAGTAAAAATAAAAACAAAGTTGCAAGTCTGATTTTTATTGCTGTTACAGCATCTGTTTATAATACAAACAAACATTATCACTTACATTTCACTAGTGAAAATTCAGATCGTTCCATTGTACGTTTGTTCCTACGAAAACGCTCTCACATTGATCCAGGTTCGTGAAAAAATATACATCGGTATCTGTGCCGCAGACAGATTTCATATTCGAAAAAAAAAATAATCACATCAAGTCTAAGTCTAAAATTAAGTACTTTTCACAATCATTTTACGCAGTTTAAACTATCGAAAGGAAGTCTAACTCCGTAGGCAGTGCACAGTCCGTTGTTTAAAAACTAAAACGCCTAAAACTTAGGTATACAAATAACTTTAAAGGTCGATTCAGACATGTCCGCGACTGTCCGGAACTGTAATCTCACTCGTAAACACAACAATTTGTATATGTCACATTGTAGTCCCACTTTAAATAGTTAAGTGTTGACAACCTACTTCTAAGAAAATATATCACATCTTACTGATACAAGTTAATGTACGCGCTAACTGCGGATATTAAATAGAACTGACTAGTGACGTAGATATCTGCTGACGATGCTGAATCGACCTTTATTAAGACTAGAGTGAACGTTTTTAGTGAAATCTCAAAAATAATACTAAAATGTTCACTTTACATTTTGATTTATCCAATGTGCGTTCCATAAGTTGTCACTGTGATGTGTGAACGCTCTTTATAACCCTTGTATACGTATTTGCGAGACATGTTATTGGTGGGATATTTTTAATTTATTTAATCGATATATTTTTTTATATCAGCAATCAATCGCTATTTAAAATATTGCTGTTTTAAATAGAACCTGATTGACAATTTGCTTATGATGCGTTTATCCAGTTTTGCCTTTCCAGGACAATAAAAGTGAGCAGAGTAGGCTACTCACCAAGCGAAGGAGTAAATGTACGCTAACAAACTGGAATACTATGGACTTCGCACACTCGTTCACCTACTATAGGTTACAACGAACGAACAACCTGTCTATTCTGCGGGTCGATTCTTTAAACATGTCGAAGTAAGGCTTGGGTGAAGTGATCACGACGTGAGCTGTCTTTCCATAATCTTGATTACTTGGATTGACAGCTCACTTCGTGATCACTTCACCCAAGAATCGCACTGCCGTAAACTTACGTGAAGTGATCTTTCAGTGAACTGCCACTCCATCTTGTTTGAATAGATTGACAAGTAACTTCATGTTCACTTCAACTAACGTCACCAAAATCTAAGAAGTCCGATTTGACAGCTGAATAGAGAGGGATAGAAGATTGCTTTACCACTAAGTGCGAAAGAGATTTATTTTTATATCTCTTTCATACTTACTAGTAAAACAATGTTGTATCCTGCTGTCAAAACGGGCCTTTTATTTTTTGACAACTATAAGTTTTTGGACGTATTAAAAAGGGAGGATCCTCCTACCAGACAGTTGTTGTGCCTGGCGGATGCCGCTACAAGTTTACATGGTGAGGTTTTTACAGATTAGCTCCAAATGAATGAGGGGTTCTCATTTGTTATTATTTCCCGGCCTTAAAACAACGATATGGCTACCAAACGGTCACTCACGTGAAAGTACACACACAAAATCTCAAAGTGCCCAGTGCAGGTTGAACCAATATAATGTCATCGAATGGTTCCTGGCCATCTCGTTTTCCTCTATCGTTTATTTAAGTTGAGCAGTGGCGTTGGAATTATAAATTCAGGGCCAGGGCGGCAAATCTGGACATGTTGCCGATCGCCTATCGACCGAATTCGGTCGTTAAGTCCTAAGGCCCGTACACAGTCAATCTCGAACGCGATCCAGAGATCGGCAGTGCTATTCTTAAATAACTATTTCGAAATCGAGCTTCACCTGAGTGACAAAGCTCACTTATATTAATACGAATTTGATACCTCACCGCGGATTCCGCTGTGGAGACACGAAAATGTTGTTACAGAATAGCAATAGTGATCATTGATTTTGATCGTGGATCGCGTTCGAAATTGACTGTCTACGAGTGGCCTTAAGACTTAACGACCGAATTCGGTCTGTAGGCGATCGGTTAATAATTAACGACTTCCCGACTACCCCAGAAGGAGGGTTATGTTTCAAAGTGTCTCACAAATAAGTACATAAGGCTGAGCCAAAGAGTACAGAATAAGTTGCCACACAGAAACATTGCATAGAACCGTACCAACATTGAAAAACACCGGAAAACAACCGCTTTTCACAATCAGCAACATTTTATCCTATCCACTATACGAATCCTTCACATATACTACGTCACCTTTTATATCCGTCGTTTAGTACAGACGCCAGCACATCAAGCTACAATCTGTCAAATTTCTTTACTAGACTTTCAACTATATCGCCAAAGCGTTAGGTTCAAGGTTGATTGGGAAAATTTGACAGTTTCGGGTACCTTTATGTTCTGGCGTCTGTACATCCTGTTGGCGGTTTTTTTAGTACAAAAATTAATTGTACTATGTTACACTGCAACAGAGTGAGTTTTGGAAGTTATATTTCGGAAGAACGCAATTACAAGTCCATGGCTGGAGTTAGGTAAAATATGGATAGTTTGTAGAATTATATCTCATTATATACCTTTCTAAATCTTTAAATTTCTCAGTGTCAGTGGTTGACCACTGGATATAAAAGCGTCATTATGACTTTCCAGTGGTCAACCACTGACACTCCATTGAAAGAAATGGCATAGAATCTTGTCAAAATCAACCATTATGAAATCAATTATAGACCATTCTGACACTATTGTAATAGCAGACTTGGGGCCCTGGCCTCCTAAAGCCTCGGCTCACAATTATAGAGCGAGTTTTTAATATTCTTCTATTACTAAGCCTTTTGCGAGGCGACACTTCATTTGTGTATATCAATGAGATACTTTTTCTAAAACTTTTTACAAGTTTTTATGAATACTCCTTATTACTATTGCATGGAAATACTCTTTGATTCAAAGTACTAGACGTGTCATTCGAAAAAAAAAGTGTTCCAACTTATATTTGAACAATTTTGGTGCCAGCACCATTAGGGAAGGTACACTATAAATAGTTTTTGCATTTCAGGAGCGGGACATAATTATTGCAAATTAAACTTTAAGTGGATGATAGACGTACGAGTACGCGTACTTACGGCTCGACGACCTTTTTCGCTCATGTGTCACCCTAAGTACGCGTACTTAAAAACAATACGCGTAGAAAAAGAGGTCGTCGAGACATAAGTACGTACTTTACTTCATTAAAGTCCCATGCCGTGCCATGCCATGCGCTCGTAATTTGCAACGACTGTTTTTTTTTCGAAGCGACGTGTTAGCACTATACATTATCGTCAATTATTTAAATGACAGAAGGTTGAATATTAAACGCACCTGATTAGTTTATTTAAAATATCTGTGGATCTCACTCAGTAATTTCAATGATTTCATTCTCGCTAGTTTAAAAAATACACGCTTATTCTCTTTTTTTTTTAAAGTCAGTCACAGTAAAAATAGGTTCTCTAGCTTAAGGTCTATTTTTGCTTGCTCCGTGCATGATAGAATCTGCCTCATTGCTTTACCGACTCAGTATTGTCATAATGTCAATGTTAGGTACAGAAGTTTACTCAGTTACTAATTAAAAATGTGACTCAATTCAGAACCAGGGATTCTGAATTAAGTACTTTTAAGTCTTCAAGAGTTAACAATGTGTCAAACCTAACTTAAGTGTCAAAGGTAGAACCTTTGTGGCATAGCCCCTGAGCGCCACCATTTTGACACAACATGACATTACACTCAAACAAACAAAAAATGCTAGGAGCATGGTGCCCTAAAGTGTGCGTGACACTTTAGGGCACCATGTTGCTAACATTTGAAGAAAAAAAAAAATGCGCATTCAAAATTTGGGGGATTGACTATTTAAATAAAACTTATTGCATACTGCAATCGACTTATTGCAAAAAGTGGCCAGTCTTAAAAAAGCTTTTAGTTTGAAGTCAAACAGGAGTTTGTGAAAAGTTTAAACCATTTAGGCCTTTAGTTTTGTATGCGTTAGTAAGCTCAGTGCCGTAGCTTCGAAGGTCCTGACTTGATAAAGTAAAGAATTCGGAAACTGACGAAGGTGCAATTGACTAGAATGTGGTTCTAAATTTATATTTATCATTAATAGGCTGACGTTTGACTACTAACCCACCTGATGGTAAGCGATATTGTGGTGGACAATGGTTGCTCCATATTCGAATCGCTTGCCTAGAAGTAACTTTTAAAATGATTCTTTTGTTTAACGATTTTCCCTATTTTTGTGGATGAATAACCACTCGATAGTATCACACACAAAATATTACTTTTAAAACCCTTTCCACGAAGCGAATGCATCACCGTTCCAGCTAGTCTATTCTGTAAGAAACTATTTCGATATCGAGCTTCACCTGAGTCATAAAACTCACAAAGTGAGCTGTATTGCAAACAACATAAAGGTCTTAATTAAAACTCACTTCGGATCCCGCTGTCGAGACTCGAAAATTTTGTTACAGAATAACACTACAGGTGGTCATTTTCCTACTAAATTATCATAAATGTAAAAGTTTGTGCGGATAGATCGATGTTTTTTACTCTGTCGCGCAAAAATAACTGTAAGGATTTGATGAAACTTTACAGTAATATAGCTGATACAACAGATAACATAAGCTGACATTTTTAAAGTGGGTAAGTATTAATTTCACACAGGCGGCTTTATGGGACAAGCCCGCCACACATTCAAAACCACTGAAACTCCTGAAAGCCAGAATCAACAGTGGCGACCACCAGAAAAACGCCGAGCCCATGAAGCCCGACGAGTCCCGGAGAAACGATTTAACTGTCTTGGATCCTGCAACGAATTTAATCAGAAAAGTACAGCGGAGGAGTAGGAAAAAAATAGCCAAAGAATACACTCCCATAAGATGTGGTGTGCGGATTGTTCGTATTCATGGTCGGCTGCTAGTTATTCAAAATATTGCAAAGTATTGGTAATTTTTAGAAAGAAAATGTGAGTCTGATTAAAGTCACCAAAATCTTATAAGTCCGATTTGACAGCTGAGTAGAGAGGGATAGAAGATTGCTTTACCACTAAGTGCGAAAGAGATTTATTTTTATGTCACTTTCATACTTACTAGTAAAGCTACGTTGTATCCTGCTGTCAAAACGGATTTCTTAGATTTTGGTGACTTTAGTCCATAATATTATCGTTCCGTGACTGTTCATAAACCAAGGTACACATAAAATGAAGGGGTTTGGTGATAAATACAGTACAGTCTCACTTATTCGTCACTTCAGTACTTCGGCACATCCAGCAATCCTGCACCCTTTATCCGCGCCTACTCGACCACTTCTTTCACATGTCCTTAACAAATGAGTACATTCAGAGGGAAGTACGAAAATTTTTGACGTATAGTAACGTAACGTAAAATATTACCATAGCTACAGTACTGGTTTCGCACGTAATATTTATTTGAATTAGATACTATATTCATATTTTGAATTATATAAATTGTGTATTTCCCATATTATTAAACCAAAATACTACGGGGTTGTAGTTTTTACATTCAAAATTCACTTACGTTAATGTTGCTATACGTCAAAATATTCGTGCTCCGAAGTGCTTTAATTATTATATCTTGTTTTTTTTTTACTATGAATAATCCAGTAATCCGAACATTCCAATAATCAGGCACATCATGGTTTCAATAGTGTCGGATTTGTGAGACTGTACTTTATTAAATTGAATAAAAATTAAGTTCAAGATGTTATATTTTTGAGTGTCAAGCGCATGATCCACAGATATTTCAATTTTTTTTTCAGGTACATTAATTGTGCAAATCTAAAGTACTCTGGGAAACAATGTTCTTGTAATAATGAATTCTATGGATGTTTGTTATTTTATTTTTTTTGTAATACTGGCCGTAGTTTTGTCGCTTCTAGAAGCTTTATTAGCAAATATTTTAGTAGGAATTAGTCCAATTAAGTACATTTTTACAAACATCCATAAAATTCAGAAATATAGGAGCAGTAGCAGTACTGTCAAACCAGAAAATCTGTCAAAATCACAACTGTCATGGTTCCATCGCATGTCAAATGCTGTCAGACGTCAAACAATTTTCAACTCTCAAATTTTCAACAAGAAAATGTGAGCGCCACGCCGATAGTTCTCGAACATACCGCTAGGCGGCGCCACACGTAAATACAGACAAATTTGGACTAAAAACGTCGAATAAAACTACAAATTTAATATACAAGGAAGAAGACTCGATCTCAGATCTTAATTTGTACAATTTATCACATAAAATTCGAAAAGAACACGTATTTATTAGACTGCAGCAGCGAATCACACAGACGACGTCGTGTCTACACAGATTATGCTTGAAGAGATCATTGTACGGCTACGTTTTGGAAGAAATTCCAAAAAATGCAATTACCTTGACGTCCCATTGAAAAATGTACCTTAATGATTTGAAATAAGAACCATTTTTTCAATAAAACGCCGTTAACACAGTCACAAAGTTTGTATGAAATTATATTCGCTGTTTTGAACGCAGTTACAGGCTAAAATATGTCCGTAATTGTGCGCACAATAAAGCGAATGTCTTGTCATATTGTAAAGTGACAATTCTCAAGAATTGTAAACTGCGGGACAATTTTACATAGTTAAAGACCAAGGTACAGTACCAAGAATGTGTTACAATTCAAATATTTCAATATTATGAAAAAATAAACGCTCTGTCTTGACATATGTACGTACACTGTTACAAAACTAACACACTTGTTTATATTAACTTTAAGTATATCCAGTTTATTTAATTTCTACCGATATTTGTATGGACATTTGCGGACGATCACACTTGACAAGTTAAGTCTGATTTCAAATTTAAAAATAAACCAAAACGAATTTTACTGTCATCAAAACGTAATCAACAGAAAAAAAAAATACACTGTAATTTATCAGTCAACACATTTTTATCCAAAATCAGTTTTAAAAACAACAGCCAAGTCCATCGCCCGCCATCGACTTACAAAAAATCACTTTTAAATTTTAACTAACACAATAAATTAACGAAAACATCTTGTCAGCTTGCATTATCAATTAGAAAACAAAAAAAAAACAAATTGAGATCAGAAACGCCCATACAAAGACCAGCAAGGCTTGGGTAGGCATCGAAGCTCGGTGTTTGGGACCTAGAGAACGCGTTAGATCTTAATTACTTCTAAATTTATCATCAAGTATTGTCTAAATTAGTCCAGCAGATGGGTCTTTCTTAAATTTTGATTGAAATGCCAGGTATTACGTCCTGTTAATTTCCAGCTCAGAATAACCATTTTGAAAGCTTAGTTTCCGGTTTTAGCAGCTGTAAACAGTCAAATTTTTCACATAATCTGGCAATACTATCCACACAAATCAGCTTCGATCGAAAACTCCATTTCAAAGCACACAAACCACAAAAATTACACATTTTATCTGACTTTTGCGACACACCTTTTTTATTGTTCACCACACCAATCTTCGGAATATTTTCATTCAATCTTGCTCACTGAAATGTGTATGGCTTCTCGTGAGATAAGTTAGACAATACTTGCGTGCGCGTTCGTCGAGTTCAGGCGTCGGAGCACTGCGCCAGCTGCTTGGGCGTGTACACGCAGGCGTTGGGGTCCAGCGGCGAGCCGTCCGACAGCCGCAGCTTGGACACGGCGGCGCCGCCCGGCGCCACGAACTCTGTCGGCATCACTGCCAGCATTTGAGCTTTCAGTTCCTCTATTTCTTTGTCTTGTCTTGATATTAAGCCTGTTGAAGAACATTTTTGGTGTAAGAAAGAGAAAAAATTAAAAGTATCACAAAATCTATACTAATGTTACGCGCCAGAATTAATGTTGGGTACATGGCGGCATTTGGGTACTGCTAACGCCATCTAGTTTCAACCAACCAAACATTTACGTGCTGCCATCTAGTATCGAGTAGCAGATACTGGCATACTGCTGGTGCCATCTAGTATCCAGTAGCTGACATTTACGTGCTAGAACATTCTCGATGTTTTGACGGGACCTGTGTGTGCCCGAACTTTCCAGAGGTTTCCATACAGGGGGGTTCTGGAAATGACTGTCGGTATATAAAGGGCGGACATCCGGCGACGGCAGTCAGTATTGAATTGGCGATACAAACGATAACTTCGAGAGCGATCTTCAACTGCGAATTATAGTGAAGTGAAGTGTTCAGTAGTGCGATTGTGTGTTATAATTAGTGAGTTTAAAGTGATAATTAGTGTGTTTTATTAAAGTGTCAGTTTTGGTTGTTTAATCGGCTGTTTTTATTGTAACGAACCCTAAGCTCGTAACAATTGGTGTCAGAATAGTGGATAATCATGCCGATTCTGCCAAAGGACGACACGGAGGGTATCCGTACCCCTAGTCAACGCCAGCAGGAGACGGACCAGAGGCGTTTTGGTGGTGCAACGCCGCAGACGTCGGCAGGTCAGCTACCGACCATGGAGGCCGGCCCGTCCACGGTAGCTCCGGCATCACCACCACCAGACTTTGCTGCTCTGATGATGATGCTGCAGGAGCAGGCTCGCCGACAGGAGGAACAGGCCCGCCGACAGGAGGAACAGGCCCGTCGGTTGGAAGAACAGTTGCAGCACGACAAGGCGGAGCAGGCCCGACGACAGGAGGAGCAGGCCCGACGACAGGAGGAACAGGCCCGTCGTTTGGAAGAGCAGCTCAAGCTTGACAAGGAGGAGCAGGCGCGCCGCCAGGAAGAACAGATGCTCCTCATGAAGGAACTTCACGCGTCCTTCAGGAAAGACATGAAGGAGGTGAAGGATAAGGTTGCTCAGCATGACAACCGCTTGTCAGACGCTGAAACCAGGATCAGCAAGTTTGATGACGTCATTGCTGATATGAAGAAGGAGTTGGGCAACCTTAAACTTGGAGATGGGATTGCTACTTCAGCAGCCACTACACCTTCGCCACGTGGGTTCAAAGTGCCGCCGTTCGATGGGACGTCTTCTTGGTCGGCCTACAAGATTCAGTTTGAGGCTGTCATGAAGGCGAACGGGTGGAGTAAAAATCAGGCCATGACTGCCCTCACCCTAGGCCTGCGCGACCAGGCCTTAACTGTCCTGGAAGCTCTCGGTAAGGAGGTGAATTACGAGCAGCTGCTGGAGGCGTTGGAAGCCAGGTATGGCGACGCTCATCTGGAGCACGTGTTTCGTGCGCAGTTAAGGGATCGCGTGCAACGCAGCGGTGAGAACCTGCAGCAGTGGGCCCTTGAAGTGGAGAAGCTGGTGCGAAAAGCGTACCAGTCTGCACCAGCGCTCATTGAAGGGAACCTGGTGCAGGCATTCATCGACGGCATCCGCGACCTTGAGGTCAGGGCTGCAGTGAGGCTCGGGCACCACGGGACGCTTAAGAACGCTTTGGCCCATGCACTGGAAGTGGAAGCTGCGCGGCAGGATTATCGTTCCCATAGCATTAGGGAGGTTGCAGCAGTTACGGTTCACGACCGGTTTAAAGAATATAGCCCTAGGTGCTACGGCTGTGGTGAAAGGGGTCACCTTCGACCTAGTTGCCCTAAGCGAACTACAGAAAGGGAAGCTTTGCGGCAGGATTATCGTCCGCACCGTGGCAAGGAGGTTGCAGCAGCTGCAGTTCGTGACCGTTTTAAAGAGTATAGCCCTAGATGCTATGGCTGTGGTGAGAGGGGCCACATACGATCCAGTTGCCCTGAGCGAACTACAGAAAGGGCAGATAGCCGATCTCCGGGCGACAGGGCGGCTAACACTAGCGCCCAGCGGCTGCAGGAAAACGACTTTGTGGTCGAACATCGTATTGGGAAATGTCATAGCAACGCAGACGCATTGCCAAGAAGACCTTGCCCTGAAGACTGCAAGCATTGTACTAGGCAAGAGGGTAAAGAAGTCGTTTCTGTGAAGATGCTCAAGACAGACCTCAGCAAGGAGTGGAAGGAGAGCATACAACGTGCGCAGCAGGAAGACTCGGACATCAAGCCGATTCTTGAGTGGATGAAGGCCAGTGCTCCTAAGCCCACGTGGAGTGATGTCTCAGCGATGAGTTCGATCACAAAAAGCTATTGGGCCCAATGGGACAGCTTAGTGATTCAGGATAGAGTACTGTGCCGTAAATGGGAAAATGCTCGAGGAGACAGCTGTCATTTGCAAATGGTTGTCCCTAAAGCTAAAGTACCGGATGTTCTACAGCTGTACCATGATGGCTGTTCAGGAGGCCATATGGGAGTGAAACGGACTCTACTGAAGATACGGGAACGGTTTTACTGGGTCCATTGTCGTGCCGATGTCGAGGACTGGTGTCGCAAATGTACAAGTTGTGCGGCTGTAAAAGGACCTCAAACTCGTAGCAGAGGTGCATTGCAATTGTACAATGTTGGTGCACCATGGGAAAGGATAGCTCTGGATGTTGCGGGACCGTTTCCGGAAAGTGAAAGTGGTAACAAGTACTTCATGGTTGTAATGGATTACTTCACTAAGTGGCCGGAAGTCTTCGCCATTCCAAATCAAGAAGCTTCAACAGTTGCAGATAAACTGGTTCATGAAGTCTTCTGTCGTTTTGGAGTACCCTTGGAGATTCACAGCGATCAAGGAAGGAATTTTGAGTCACAAATATTCCAGGAAACTTGTAGAGTTATGGGTACTCATAAAACGAGAACAACTTCTTACCACCCACAATCGGATGGAATGGTGGAACGATTCAATCAGACATTGGAGAGATACTTGACAAAAGTTGTGGAAAATCGGCAACGCGATTGGGACAAGCATATACAACCGTTTTTGTTGTCATACCGAAGTGCTGTTCACGAAAGCACATCAGTGACACCAGCTTTCGCAAACTTTGGTAGAGAATTACGGCTGCCGGCAGATCTGATCACTGGAATGCCACCTGATGCCCCACGTAGTATAACCGATTATGCGAATGACTTGCGGAACAAAATGAATGACATTTATGAGCACGTCAGAGAATCGGGCCAGCAAATGTCTAACAAGATGAAAACCCGTTATGACCGCAAAATGAACAATAAAGGGTTCGATGAAGGTTCACTAGTGTGGTTGCACAATCCAGTTCGCAGTAAAGGGAAATCTCCTAAGCTTCAAGCTAAATGGGACGGGCCGTACCGGATTGTGACAAAAATCAATGACGTGACCTACCGTATACAAAAAGGTACAAGAAGTGCTCCTAAAATCGTCCACGTGGATCGACTGGCGCGTTATTATGGGGCCGATAATGCTCGGGACGAGCATGTCTTAGGAGGGGGCAGTGTTACGCGCCAGAATTAATGTTGGGTACATGGCGGCATTTGGGTACTGCTAACGCCATCTAGTTTCAACCAACCAAACATTTACGTGCTGCCATCTAGTATCGAGTAGCAGATACTGGCATACTGCTGGTGCCATCTAGTATCCAGTAGCTGACATTTACGTGCTAGAACATTCTCGATGTTTTGACGGGACCTGTGTGTGCCCGAACTTTCCAGAGGTTTCCATACAGGGGGGTTCTGGAAATGACTGTCGGTATATAAAGGGCGGACATCCGGCGACGGCAGTCAGTATTGAATTGGCGATACAAACGATAACTTCGAGAGCGATCTTCAACTGCGAATTATAGTGAAGTGAAGTGTTCAGTAGTGCGATTGTGTGTTATAATTAGTGAGTTTAAAGTGATAATTAGTGTGTTTTATTAAAGTGTCAGTTTTGGTTGTTTAATCGGCTGTTTTTATTGTAACGAACCCTAAGCTCGTAACACTAATATATAAAGCTGAAGAGTTTTTTTGTTTGTTTGCTTGAACGCGCTAATCTCAGGAGTACAGGTCCGATTTGAAAAAATCTTTCAGTGTTAGATAGCCCATTTCTCAAGGAAGGCTATACGGGAATGGGAAATTCCTAAGGGAACGGGAAAAAACGGGATATGCGCGTACGAAGTCGCGGGCAAAAGCTATTTTATCATATAAATAAATATTCATCATTGTAGTTTGAAGTCAAAAATGAAAATGGTACTGAAAACTTGGCGCTACACTGCTGTGCTTACTTATAAAATTAACACACATTTATTGCAAAGATTTTTCAATCAAATTCCATGCATCCGTGTAGACTGGAAGCCGACCCCAATACCTACACAGTATACAGTAATACCCCGCTTTACGCGACCCCGTTATGCGCGTTTTCACTATAACGCGAATTTCAAATTTTGCGTTCAAATGCCTCGCATTCCGCGAAAGAATGTGTATAAACATAATGTAGTCATTAACTTCTCTTTGCTCGCGGGAATCCTCGCTTCCTCTAAACATTCTGACTGAAGAATTGGGGATTCCCCGTCCTACGACTTTTTTCTATGGGGTTCCCTCGTTCGTTTCGTTTGTTCCGTCGTGTTTAGCTTGGCTGGCAGTCGTGTTTTAACATTTATTGGAGATACATACATAATTTAAGTGTTCTTATAATTAGTCATTGATTAAAATGATTCGTATTTTTTGTATTAAATTTTGACTATGTTTAATCACAAGCCTGGATATACGCGAATTTCAGTTATCGCGATTTTTTCCGGCACGTATCCCTCGCGTAAAGCGGGGTATTACTGTAGTTGGGAAAAGTCTAAGCAGATTGATCTGGTGCTGGAAAAGCTGCAGACGGCAGGCTATCTCGTGTGCCGGTCAACACTGTAACACTCACTCTCCTGTATGTGCAGCTTGCGCTTGGCCTCGCCCAGCGCCGACAGCAGGTCGAGCTTGACGCGCGTCTCCGCCGACAGCGAGTGCTCCAGGTGCTGCAGGCGCGACTGCGTGCTGTCGAAGCTGCCGCTGGGCTTGCCGGCTGCCGCGACTGCAGCCGCAGCTGCCACGGCTGCCTGCTGCTCTTGTCGCTCCTGCCGTGCCTCGAGCGTGCGCACCTGCGGAACGTGACGACAACAACTATTGTTGAAAACCTGCCTGTAAGACTCGCTTACACCTTAAATCGTTAAAACTGCTATAATGGTTCTTATGGCATCGAGGTATAGATTTGTTGCATTCTCGCATCGTTGTGTGATAACTCGTATGCGAATGAAGGTCAATTCAAAAATTCCTAGCTAAAGCTGAAGCCTCGGTTCAGTCGCTTGGTTAATTGTTTTATTTAATGCTTATGGGCCCAGCTAGCTTCCACTGCGTGCTGGGCTCGTAACCTATAAATCAAACACCTCATTTAAGTGATGGCCTGGCATGTGTTTAAGAGATGGCCTACTATTGATGGCATGGTGTATCTAATAAGTGACCTGTTCGGTGGCATGCGTGAGGTCGCGACTGAGCTGCGAGGCGCGCTCGCGGGCGCGCTGCAGGTCGCGCCGCAGCGCCGCGCCCTCCGCCTCCGCCGCCGAACGACGTGCTCGACACGACTCGCTCTCGCACTCGCCGCTACACAAACAAAATATTCAATTACTTTTTAAATTTGGGTGATAGACGTACGAACTTATAGTACGCGCGCGAGTTTTTAAGATCGCGAACTTACTCGGCTCGACGTCGGAGACACACGTGTAAGCTTGCTCATTACTCTGGTACCAGGGGGACCGCGATGTCGTCAATGAAGGAAACTTTTTGTTATTCAGGAATAATATTTTATTATATAGCCAGACAAGGCACTTGTATCAGAGAAGCAAAGAAAAGAATTCTGTTAATAATTAGTGTGAATAGCTTCGAAAATCAGTTATTTTTGGAACACAATAGCACTCGAAGTTTCACAAACGTGCGAGCCATGGCGAGCTACGAGCAAAAAAGAATGATCATTTGAGACCCCGAGTCCGACAGAATTGAGACCTATCGTAGTTTTTTTTCATCTGGGGTAGAACAAGAATGTGTTTTTTTATTTCGATTTCGATGGCTGACACATAAATACATGACCTTGAATATGTCTTCAAACGAAGTCTTGAAAACTAATTTCACATCCATTCCTACAAGTATGCCGATCGTGTTTGAGCTCATTTGAATTGTCTCGATGGGTATTATGCATGGTTGATAACGGGGGTCTGATGATGAAGAGCAGAAAGGTGGAAAACAGTAAAACGTGTTCTGTGCCATTTCAGACCCAGAGTCCAACAGAATTGAGACTTATCGTATTTTTTTTCGTCATTTGATATAGAGCAAGAATATGTTTTTTTTTTTTCGGTGGCTCATTTCAATCGTACTGTTGGGTACCATTCACTGTAGGTGGTATCAAGGGTCTAATGATGGAAACCATGAAGGTGAGGTGTGGCTTGCTTAGTTGATTACTCTTAAACACTTCGTGTTTGGGCTCATTTGATTTTTCCTAGCAAGTACTATTTATGTTAGCTGGTAATAATAACCTTGTTGTGATGGGGACACCAGAAGCGGCCTAAAAGCGAGCCAACTAAAAGCTTCAATAGGATCTTTTAGTTGGCTCCTTGTACACATCATGTTTGAGGTCATTCTAAAAGTACGTGTGGGTACAATTAATTGAAGTTATCTGCTAGTGAAAGTTCCGCCAAAATTAATCAAGCCGTTTCGAGATCCCGCATAAAACGATGATTTTATTTTTTGCACGGAATCCTAATAATTTTTCTAAAATTAAAGTAGCCTTAGCTATTTACTCATTATAAAATTAGCTATCTATCAGTGAAACAGCTATCTATCAGACAGACAAAAAATTCTTTTTTTGTTATAGCAAACGTATACATATATTTTCATACGCGTTGAGTACAAACAGACAATACAATTTTTCTATTCTTTTATTATTTATTTATTTAGAATTCACAACAAGTTATTTTTACAATTAAACCAGCACTGATGACTAAACGCAGTATACATCAGGACGATTCAAATGAGCCCAAACATGGTAGTTATACTAGAAGCCAATAACGGGATACACTATCCACCTTTCTGGTCTCCATCATCAGAGCCTTGTTCCCACCAACAATGAATAGTGCTCATCAGACGGATATAAATTAGCCCAAACACGATGGTTATACTAGTATCAAATAAGAGATCCACTAAGTATCCACCTTTCTGGTCTCCATCACCTGATCCTTATAACCAACAAGAATGAATAGTGTTCATCAAATGGATTTAAACGAACTCAAACACGATGGCTAAACTATTAGCCAATTAAGAGATCCACTATCCACCTTTTTGGTCTTCATCATCAGACCCTTGTTCCTAACAACAATGAATAGTGCTCATCAGAAGAATTTAAACGAGCTCAAACACGATAGCTAAACTAGTAGCCAATTAAGAAATCCACTACCTACCTTTCTGGTCTCCATTATCAGACCCTTGTTCCTAACAACAATGAATAGTACTCATCAGAAGAATTCAAATGAGCCCAAACACGATGGTTATGCTAGCGAGAGTTTATGAAACATAGCTTTTTTGTACTTCGTACACCATATATCTATGTGGTAGGCAAAACATTCTTCTTTCAAACCTGTTGGATCGCGAACGAACTTACTCGGCGGTTTTAATGTACGCGTACTTACGGCGACACGAGCGAAAAAGGTCGTCGAGCCACAAGTACGCGTACTTGCTCGCACGTTTATCAACCACTATGGGTCTATTTTGATGCAAGAGGGCAAACTTTGAGGCAAACATTGCAGTCGAGGCAGAATAGACGACCAAGCCGAAGCCGTTAAGGAGAAGAGAGACCGCAATGACAAGTGCGTATCAAACGACATTTTCCAACACAAATCCTCGAAAAATCGAATGAAATTTCGCAAATAATATATTTAGTAAAACATTATTGTGAAACATGGGTTGCAGATTTTATTTCGTGAGTAGTGCTCGATTTTTGTGGGAGTTGCCTTGCGACCCGAGGGTCCTAACCCACAATTTTAGGCACGCAAAGAAGTGTATTTGTATGCCTGTTGTAGGGCGTGCTGAAAAAAATGTCCTGTGGAAAAGTCTGTCGCCAGGGTTGTTCCTCGCCACGTACCTGGGCGGACGGGCCACGCCGTCACCCTAGGGACACCCACACGTACCTGGGCGGACGGGCCTGCTGGCGCGCGCTGCGCAGCTGCTGCTCGGCCGCTGTGCGCGCGCGCCGCTACTCGCCCAGGCGCCGCTCCAGCGCCGCCCGCTCGCCTGCGCGCCACGCCGTCACCCTACACACGAACACGGTTATTGCTACTAATTGCACACACATTTAAAGGTCAGTCGACGCCGGGATGAGACAAGATACAATATAGAACTTTATTCTTACAAAAGGTACAAAAAAATCCTGGGCCGACCAGCTCAGTAAGCACTGGCACACCTGCCACCAACTTTCTACAATACTGCCCATACACAAAATTGTAGAAATATTTCGTCTGCGCGATATCAAAGACAAAATTGATTAAGGTACAACGAATATACTGAGTGAGTAGTAATTACGTGCGTTCCTTCAAATGTGATGTTCGAAAGCTTATTTGCAACGATTTTGACCCCGATAATTTGGGGGCAAATAAATTTTTGTTTTTCGTGGAATCGAACTTTGTATATTCAAAAAGGAGTTTCATGAAATTCTCATAGCTTGAACTTCACGATGCGAGACGTTTAATTTCCAAAGTATTATTCGAGGGTGTTTTTTTTTTTGATAAATTACTATCAAGGGATTTTAATTCGTTCATGAGCTTTCAGAAAAGTATCAGTTTACTATTTTATTTAGAGCCCAAAAGATTTCTCACAATAGGGAAGATGCAAATACGGAATTTATGAGAATCTATCTATATTGTAAAAATTGGTGCTAGATGCTATGGTGACGTAACACTACTTTCTCGTATTGATAGGATATGGTTTATTTGGTATAAGTTAAAGTCTCGAATTGTAAAGGAAATAGCTATATATTGATTCACTATAACACGTCGACACAAAATTATGATAATGGAAATAGCTAAATATAATTCACTATTACACTTAGTTACTAGACAATGGTAATGGTAATTGGTAAATGGTTTTGAGTACGTGGTGTCTCTAATAAGATCTGAACGCGAACTGGCCCACTGTTTGGTGGACGAGCGAATGTGCATATTTGCATTCGATGCAATTATGCATTTTCGCTTAGTTTTCGATTAAAACTCGAACATATACTAATCTATACTAATATATAAAGCTGAAGAGTTTGTTTGTTTGTTTGCTTGCTTGAACGCGCTAATCTCAGGAACTACTGGTCCGATTTGAAAAATAATTTCAATGTTAGATAGCCCATTTATCGAGGAAGGCTATAGGCTATATATCATCACGCTAAGACCAATAGGAGCGGAGCAGTAATGAAAATTGTGACGCAGACGAAGTTGCGCGGGTCAGGTAGTATATCTATCTATACTAATATATAAAGCTGAAGAGTTTGTTTGTTTGTTTGCTTGAACGCGCTAATCTCAGGAACTCCTGGTCCGATTTGAAAAATTCTTTCAGTGTTGGCTAGCCCATTTATCGAGGAAGGCTATAGGCTATACGGGAATGGGAAATTCCTACGGGAACGGGAATAAAACGGGATATGCGCGTACGAAGTCGCGGGCAAAAGCTAGTACTAATATATAAAGCTGAAGAGTTTGTTTGTTTGTTTGCTTGAACGCGCTAATCTCGGGAACTACTGGTCCGATTTGAACAATTCTTTTAGGGTTAGATAGCCCATTTATCGAGGAAGGCTATAGGCTATATATCATCACGCTAACACCAATAGGAGCGGTGCAGTAATGAAAATTGTGACGCAGGCGAACTTGCGCGGATCGACTAGTACTAATATAAAGGGTCTTTCAACAAGGACGGGTCGATGTTGAAATTAAATAAAACAAGCTGTATGTGAGATATTAAAGAAATTATTTTTTTAATTGGAAGGCCCATTTATGCCATTATTTATGAAATATGACATTGTTTAAATATCCACCGCAGCTTCGAACGGTGGCACGGATCCGAGAGGTCCAATTTTCAATTACTGCATAGATCCGGCTGAATCTGAGCGATGGCCTGCGTTATGTGGACTTTCAGGGCATGGGTTGATTGCGGATTATTGGCATAGACCTGCGACTTGAGGAAACCTCACAAGAAAAAGTCTAGCGGGGTCAGATCGCACGATCTTGGTGGCTAATTCACGTCACCTCTGCGAGAGATAACCCTACCCTCGAACCGTTCATGCAGAATGTCCATTGTGTTTAATAATAAAGTTTTATCATTTGGACCTGCTGCTCAATCGTGTAACTTGCCATGGTGATTTGGCATCAGAAACTGAAGAAATAACAACGCATGTGACAGATGCCGCCAAAACAACATGGCCACCACAAACTGTCAACATCGACCCGCCCTATTTGAAAGACCCCTTATAAAGCTGAAGAGTTTGTTTGTTTGCTTGAACGCGCTAATCTCAGGAACTACTGGTCCGAATTGAAAAATTCTTTCAGTGTTAAGACCAATAGGAGCGGAGCAGACGAAGATGTACGGGACAACTATTTTAAAATTTTCATGTAAATCTATAGAAAAAAGATAAGATTGAAACAACACACCGCAGCTACCAACGTCGCACATTCTTAGCCTATCGTAAGAATTATAACTCGACGCCGCTTGAACACGATGTGCTTAATAAAGATCCCTACAGACTAAAAAACACCACAAAGTATAAAATAAACTTAATTTCGGAAGTCGGTGTTTTTGGATTTGTATCTTTGTTTTTTAACAACAACTTCCGAAATTAAGGTTATTTTATGCTTTGTAGTGTTTTGTTTGGAAGTCGGTGATATTTATTTGTAAAAAAGTTTTTTATATTACACTTTTAAGTGGTGATACTTGAACGACGTCTTCGTCAACGCAGAAATTGAAATAAGCAAAAATGCTCATAAAATAAAAACTATCTAACCAAACTGAATAAATTTTTACAGGACCAAATGGCAAGTATGTCGCCGCATCGAAATTAAAAAAACAATCACACAAATCAGATCAGAAACGGAGTAATCGGTGTACATACATAAAAATACTAAACGATACTTCAGACCTGGACAGCTTTTAACCCTATACAAAGCATAAGTCCGATCCTGCATGGAGTGTAATATTATTTGGCTCTATTGTTCCTTTTTCATATGTCAAAATTGATATAACCTATAATAAAAAAATAAAAAAACAGCAAATTTTAGCAAACATTTGTTTTAAAATAGCATTACAACATAATAATCTAAAAGAATTCGATATTTTTTGCAGTATACATTTAAAAAAATACTGGTGCCAAGCATGAATGAAATGTCGCCATTCTCGGCATTATGTGAATTAATCTTTACTCGCAAACTGGTGCGACATAATTATCTAAAGACTCGTTCACACGTGTCCGGTCCGTGAGACGGACGTGAGTGTAAAAGACCCCTTACAATATTACCGTCATCAATATTATCAACTTGCTTTTTTATGAGACGTCCATGTAGTTCTTAGAGTTCCGTTGCCACGCGAACATTACAAGGTATACCGTTATAATTCTAGTGTCAGAAGCATACAGCAAGAAAATGGAAACAACAGCAGAGAAAACCAGTGATGAAGCAACGGCTACCCGTTTCAAGTCACTGAAAAAAGAGGATCCATACGGATATGAAACAGCTTGTCTAAACATGAGCCTAGAAATACCAGATTACTGGGCCGACCGTCCACAAGAATGGTTCATTAAGTTTGAAGCCTACATGTCCCTGCAAAACAAAGACGATAATGACGATTACAAGTTCCAAACCGTCGTGAGTAAGTTAAAGGATGATGAAGCTATTATTGCTAGCAGCGCCGTTATAGCCACTCCTCCAAAAGAAGGGAAGTACGAGGCCTTGAAGAATAAACTATTGAACGTCCCGTTTTACACAGAGAAAAGGTTGATTGAGAAAATGCTGAATGACTTAAGAACATCCAATAGTAAATTGGCGGGGCCGGTGAGAAGAATGTGGACGGAGTTGAGGAACCTGTGCGAGCTCATGCCTTCTTATTCCTTCTAGTAGTTCTTCTTCCTCTTCCGATGGTGTTCAAGTGGTTGGGAACAAAGGTGGGTGGCTCTGCTGGTACCATTGGAAATTTGGAGCGAATTCTACGAAATGCGACGACCTGATGCGTTGTACTAACAATAAAAGAGTGCTCGAAAAATAATTATGCGATAATTTGATAAACTTTTCATACATTTGCATTTTTATTTTTATTTACGAAATTCTTTGTAGGAGTTGGTATTTTTTTTGTATCTTTATTTGAAAAAAATGTGTATTCTAAAATAATTAAAACATTTGTGCCATTAAAATAATGAAAAAAATCAGTGTTTTATTTTAAAATTTCTTTCTTAAATGTTTTTTTTTTAATAATATTGTAATTGCTATACAACTACGTAAAACAAACATTTTGTTTCCATATTGTGAGTTACATTTTATGACAGTTCAATATCTTAATGCTGGCAGCTAGTGGTGGGTTTCACAGGGAGAGGCGGCGTGGAGAAGTGGTGACGATTGAGGTGAGGGGTGGCGTAGAGAGGTGATGTAAATCGTGGAGGAGAGGTGGCGTGGAGAAGTAGTGAGTGTCGAGGAGGAGAGGTGGCGTGGAGAAGTAGTGGGTGTCGAAGAGGAGAGGCGGCGTGGAGAAGTGGTGACGATCGAGGAGAGGGGTGGCGTGGGGAAGTAGTGGGTGTCGAAGAGGAGAGGCGACGTAGAGAAGTGGTGACGATCGAAGATCGGGGTGGCTTGAATAAGTGGTGACAATCGAGGGGGAGTGGCGGCGTGGAGAAGTCGTGGGTGTCGAGAAGAGAGCTGGCGTGGTGAAGTGGTGACTACAACGTGTTGTTTTGCATCCTCGTCAAATTTCAGGAGGTTGTCATAAAAGACATAAATAATCAATAGAAAGTACGGTAGCGGGCAAAAACTAATAAGCGCTGCTTTTTTTTGTTGTTAAAATTTAACAGTATTTCAGAATTAAGCCCTTAATTTAAAACAGAATCACCCGACTACGCACACAGCGACAATGCAGCTGTGTGCGTGAGTGTCGACGTCTTACCTACGAAATGCAAGCGCGCGCGAGTGCGACCGAGCAATGACCGGTAGCAATAATTTTACCTAATTTTATTTCGAAAATCACTTACATTACTGTCATAAATTTCGCTTGATAATTAACTCATCTTTGAGCATCATTGGAATACGGAAATCTTACTAATGACAATAATACTAGTGCGCCAAAGAAAAGTTCACTGACCTGTTATCAGATGATTAATAAAATGTTAGTTTTGCTTTTCGTAGTGATTTTGTTTTTATTTGTGGATTTCCTTCCTCCTTAACGGGCTTAAGACCGGCAAGAATACGTCAACTACGTCGTCAAGCGTCGGAGTGTGCGGACGCATGTTTAAAACTTTCTAATAAAATATCGTTAAAGTATAAAATATTAATGCTAAAGCTATACTAAATCAAGTTCTGTGTTGCTGTAAATAAAGTGTATTTTAAAAGAAACTACGCAAATCGCTCAATCAGTCTACCTACGTCGATACAAAGAAGCCGTAACCAGCTCTGTGAGCCTAGTTCGAGAGCTAGGTAGCATGAATTTGCAGCGAACTCCAACAAAGACACAAATGTTTGGCGGAAGTGCAAGTGGTGGATCTACCTCTAATTTATCTAATTTTGAAGATGATGAAGGTCGAGTTAACAAAGACTCAAGAAAGAGAAAACCACACACTCTGGAATATGATTTCAAAAGAGACTTAGCACAATTTCGTAGCGAAATAATGGGCTGTATAAAGGAAGCTATGAACGACCAAATTGAAAGTATAGCACTAATGCGGAACGAAATAAGGCAAGATATTCAAGATCTGAAACTAACAACTGATAAACTAACAGAAGAATATAAGAAACTGCATACATCCGTGGAAAGTATTTCAATTGAACATAAGACTACACAAAGTAAAATTATTGCAATCGAGGATGAGCTACATCAACTAAAAAGTGAAAACAGAAAACCCGAGTTAGGTTTTGGAGCACAGCACGAGTTTTTTGTCGAAATCCAAGATAGACTTCAAAGAGAGAGGAACATAATATTAGTGGGTCTGAATGAACAAGATGTCACTGGTCTCTCCTTAGGTAACAATTGCGACACTGCAGAGGTTCACAAGATCCTAACTCAAGCCTACCAGGATTGCCCTAAGCCTTTAATGTCGACAAGATTGGGCAAATTTAATGTAGACAAACCTCGTCCTATAAAAATTGTGTTTGATTCTCCGGATACACCAAAATATTTACTGAAGAATCGATCGAAACTGCCTAAGACTATAAAGATATATTCGGACCAAACACCAATTCAAAGGACTTATATGCAAAATCTCCAAACTGAGCTTAAAGAGCGTGAGCAAAAAGGTGAAACCAATCTAATAATAAAATATATCAAAGGAGTACCTACTATAACCAAAAACAACTGTAACTCAAAAAACTGAACATAGCTAACACCAGTTGTTTCAATAATGTTAGCCCAGGAAATATCACATACCAAATAATTCATAATTATAAAGACCTGCCCGCAAACTCATCATTCCTCAAAACCTTCTATGCTAATGTAAGAAGTATCCGCACTCCAGGAAAACTTGAAGAACTACAATGCATCCTAAAAGCAATTCCTTCTACAATACATATCATAATTCTTACTGAGACTTGGATAACATCAGAACAAGATGGAAAATTATACGATCTACCTAATTACAAACATATATATAATTATAGACATGACAGTAAGGGAGGGGGCGTGTCAATCTACATTCATGAAGGCATTGCCTTCGAAGTAACAGAGGACACCTACAAGGATGGCAACCATTACCTATGGATATATCTTCCCAAATTTGCGCTGCATGTAGGAGGTATCTACAAACCAGGCCACACGAATGTTAAAGGGTTTCTCGAAATATATACCTTGCAACTGGAAGCTAGAAAGAGATCAATCGTGTTTGGTGATTTTAACCTAGACCTACTGAATCCAAACACATGCGCCACTCAATACATGTCGGAAGTCGAAGAAAGTGGCTACGACATATTAAATAAGATAGATAAGGACTACTCCACGGGGCAAACTCAAACAACTAACACCATCTTAGATCATGTTGCAACAGACCTACGAAAACAATCCTTCCATTTTATAATTCTGGAGTCGGCTATGTCTGACCATAAACAGATTTATCTGGAAATTTTTAAATATAAACCAAAAATTAAACAAAAAATCCAATATGACGCAATAGATTATGAAAACTTATACAAAAGTATTAGCGAAACCTCATACACAGGTGATGGTGATTATAAATGTCTGGAAGCCTTCGTTACGTCACACATACTACAAAACAAGAAGCAAAAATCAAAAATAATGAACTTACCAAAGGACGACTGGATTAACAAAGAAGTTATTAAGATGATCGATAGCAGAAATTCCTTATGGCATCAGTTAAAAAATGAAGGAGCAAATAGCATCTTGAAAAGAAAGTTTTTACTGGAACGAAAAAAAGTAAGAATGAAGATAAATAATGATAAAAACAGTTACTACTACAACGAATTCCAAAAATGTAAAAATAATCCGAAGAAAATGTGGAAAACTATTCATTCTCTAGCTATAAATAAGACTAAAATTAATACTGTACCTCCAAAACTTATAGTAAATTCACAAAGTGTAACAGACGGCGAAGAAATTTGTGATATTCTAAATGTGTATTTTGCTACTATTGGTACAGAGCTGGCCAATGCGATACCATTGGGATACCATTTAAATTCAGGTAACACACTAATGTACAAAGACAGACATGAACACACAAAAACGCTTTCTCAATTTAGACCTTGTACAGTCGAAGAAGTTACTAAACTTATTGATAATTTGGATGCTGATACTAGTACAGGTGTGGACGGAATTAGCACAAAAGCGTTAAAATGTATTAAAAATATTATAATTTCACCCTCAGTTAGTTGTATTAATAACTGTCTGGACCATGGAATGTTTCCTGATAGCCTAAAGTTGGCAAAAGTTTCTCCCATCTTCAAGTCGGGTACGAAAACAGACCCGAGCAATTATAGGCCAATTTCTGTGCTGCCGGTGATATCTAAAATCTTTGAAAAAATTATATACATTCGTTTAATTGAATACCTAAATGAGAAAAACTTCCTAATAGACCAACAATATGGTTTCAGATCAAAATCGAACACCCTATCAGCCACTATTGACCTAGTTACTAATATAAAAACAAATATAGATAAAACAAACATAGGATTAGGCATTTTTATTGATTTGAAAAAGGCGTTTGATACTGTTTCTCATTCAAAACTATTACAAAAGCTACATAACTTGGGTATTATTGGTACCGCTTACAGCTTATTCGAATCCTATTTATCAGACAGATGTCAAATTGTTAAAATTGGTAACTACAAGAGTACTACAACCCAAAAAATTACATGTGGAGTTCCACAAGGATCTATTCTGGGACCACCATTATTCCTAATTTATGTAAACAATATTAATCAGTTAGGGTTAACAGGATATTTAACACTTTACGCAGATGATACTAGTCTATTTTATTTCGGTCAATCCATACACGATATCATTAGTGACGCGCAAAACGATTTAAACGTAATAAATGAGTGGTTTCTACATAACTTACTTACCATTAATACTTCGAAAACATCTTACATGATATTTGCAGCCAAAAACAAAAAGATTCCGCCCCACGCCCCTGGGTGGATTTACCCAACAAAAATTTCTCCGAACAAAAAATTCAAAAAATTTAAAACACATTGGAATGCAGTAAAACTAGATAAAATCATTGGAGGATAACTTTAATGTACCTACATTGTGTTTAGACCAACATTTTAAGTGTAGATCAGAAGATATCAGCATTCCAAAAAAAAGAGGGGAGATGGTGATGACGACGGTGGTATGGTACTGATTTATCTATGGATGGTGATGATTTCGTGTGTATGGTGATGACGCTATATACATGAATGTCAAATTAAAAACAACAAAATATATGAAAATTAACATTTTTAATGATTTAAATAACACTCAATTTGTATTCCCACCAGTCTTGGACATTTTTCTCTTAACTAAGGGTCTTGAGCAGTCCATCTATCAGCTGCCAGCCACCTTCCATCGGCATGGGCGTCCCCGCAGTCTCCCAAGTAGTACCCCAATGATGTCATCCTGTCTGAGCGTGCCTGAGGGTTAGCAGCATGGAACCTCATTTCACTTCCTTCTCCTCTTTATGTATTTGAGTGAAGGAACTAAATTGGAAAAGCTGTACAGCAGCAGAACTCCCTCACTCACAAAGTGCACAGCAATATTCAAGGTCTGCACTCAAATCTCGCCGCAGTCCATCACCACCTTGAGACTGAGAAACCAGTGCTCTTCTTCCTTTCCGAGACGCAGATCGGATGTTCGTCAGATGTGTCGCACCTGTCCTACCCAGGGTTTACGCTGGAGCATCACTTTAAATCACGCGCGGGCGTATGTATGTACGCCCGGGACGACATTTGCTATCGGCGTCTCCGCAACCTTGAGGTCTCCAGATTCTCAACGCTATGGTTTTACCCTTTCTGTTCCGTTCTGCCTGTGTCTACCGTTCGCACAGCGGTGATTTGAAGACAACTGGGCTCACACAACACCTAAGTGAGGCGCCGGATGCGGCTCAGCAGCGGTACCCTTCTGCCCAATTGGTGTTACTGGGGGACTTCAATGTCCACCATCAGGAGTGGCTCTTCCCATACCAGCACACAGACCATGCTGGACGAGAGACGCGACAGCTAGTCCAGGGGGCAACGAGGATGCCGGATGTTGGTTCGCACACTGCCAATTGCTTGGACCTTTTGCTGACAACAAATCCAGACCGTAACTCGGTTTCGATTTCTTCACCACTGGGTAGTTCCGACCACTGTCTGGTGAAGTCTGTGTCCGTTTACTCCCAGCACGATCCTAGCCCGAGAGGCACCCGGCGAATATGGCGATACAGGTCAGCAGATTGGGATGGCATGCGATCTTTCTTCGCATGTTATCCTTGGCAGCCTACTTGCTTTTCTTCGACGGACGGTTCGTCGTGCGCGGACGCCGTGATGGATGATTGAGGAGGGGGATGGAGTACTACATTCCGTTCACTGACGTAACAATGTCTGGCAACGCTCGTCCATGGTTTGGTGCCGAGTGCAATCGCGCTGATGCGCTTAAGCACGCGGCGTACCTAGCATGGGTCGACGCTCATACGCACAAAGCAAATGACGTGAGTTTGAGAAGAGAGCCTTCAACAGGGCTGCCAAGTCCTGCAAGAAGGTGTTGCGGAGGGCTCGGTTTGACCACATTAGCCGAATAGAGAACAAACTTGCTTCATACCAAACAGGTAGTAAGGCTTTTTGGTCCCTGGCTAAGTCGGTTGAATCGAACTTCTGCCGCCCCTAACTACCAGCACTGCTGAGACCCGACGGTTCGATGGCCCACTCCGCTGAGGAGAAAGCGAACTTGTTTTTTTCTTTGTTTGCGGATTTTTAACGTCTAGATGGACGCGGTCCGGTTGCGTTCGACCCCCTGCTTCTCTTAATGGATGCGAGTCGAGTATGTCGAACATTCGCATTCATCAGTACGTCTACCATGACTGTTATCAATATATACTCGCTAGCGAGTGTAGTTAAAAAAATTATGAAAACTTTTAAAAAACAAGGGGCTAATTTATTTGTTCTAATTTAAGTTGTTAATTAACAAGCAAGCAAGTTGCAGGTAAAACTTAAGTTAACAACTAAAAAAAATAACTAGACACGCTTATTTCGCCTTTCGTTGAGACTGGAAAAGTGCCGATGGCTTGGAAGCAGGCTAAAGTGCTGTCCGTGCCCGAGAAGGGTAGTCGAGCTGATCCAACAAATTACAGGCCTATCTCGGTAACTTCCGTAATCTGTAAGAGTATGGAACGAGTACTGAATCTTAAGCTCCTGGCGTACCTAGAAGCGAACGATATCCTTAGTGACCGACAATACGGTTTCCGCCGAAATTAGTCAACTGGGGATCTTTTAGCGTATGCCATTCACATCTGGATTGAGGCTATCGAGAAACACGGGGAGGCACTTGCAGTCTCCCTTGACATTTCGAAGGCCTTCCACAGGGTCTGGCACGATAGCCTTATTTATTAGTAAGGTTCCTTCCTTCGGTCTACCCGCCGGATTTTGTGATTGGATCGCAGAGGGATCGATCTATCCCAGTGATCGTAGATGGCTGCTCGTCTGGACTGCTGGTTATTAATGCCGGGGTTCCTCAGGGTTCGGTGCTGTCGGCAACACTGTTCTTGCTGGATATTAATTATCTGCTTAAACCCGGTATGCAGACGACAGCACTGTTGCTGAGAGGTCCGAAGTGAAGACTGTGTCCGAAGCACGAGCTGGTAGGTCGCAGATCCGGTCTCCGGCCGGAGACCGGATCTGCGTGAACGTGTCTTTACTGGCTGTCTCTGATGGGGGCGATGCCAATCTGGTCAAGTTCAATGCTGCTAAGACCCAATCCAAGCGTGTCTTTTTTTCGCCAAAAGGACCCAATTCCATCCAGCTCCATCTTTCCGAGCTCAAACTCTCTCAAGCGCAAGTTCGATCGCGTATAGAGTACTGCTCTCATCTTTGTGATGGATCTGCGGGTACCAGCTTGATGCCCTTGAGTCAATTCAAAAACGAGCCAAGAGGATCATCGGCAGTGATAGGCTTGTCGAGTCGAGGCTCCAAAGTCTGGAGCATCGACGCCGAGTTGCTAGCCTGTCGGTTTTCTCCCGGTTGCATTTTGGGGAATATGCGACAGAACTGCATAATTTTATTCCGCCAAGACCGTTCCAATATCGGACAACAAGATGAACGGCGATGCGCCACCGGTACATGGTCGGTGGTGGTAAACCTTTTTGGGAACACATTCAAAGTGCGTACAGCTAAGGAGTGGAATTCCCTGCCGGAGTCTGTGTTTCCTGATAGCTACAACCTGGAAGTCTTTAAGTCAAGAGTGAATTGGTTACTTCTAGGCAAGCGTGCTCCATCTTCGACCACATCATCGCTTATCGTCAGGTGAGATAGTGGTTAAACGCGTGCCCTTCAAAAGTAAAAAATTACCAAAATCGTCATCACCATACACTTGAGTTCATCACCGTTCATTATTTGTAAATGGTGATGATGGGTATGGTGATGACGATTGGGACGCTATTTCGATTTTTCTATAAAAGTAACAACAATAGTAGGAAACCCCTTTTTTCTTTAGCATCTTCACTTATAACTAAGTCTTGTTGAAATTAATCGTAATGTTATTTTAAGTACTTACCTTGAACTACAGCCTGACGGGAATGACGCAACTTTGTCTAAACATCGTTTTTGGTCAGTTCACAACATTTTTTTCTGTCTGAGCGCGTGTTATAACGACGTGCGGCTCGCTTCGTGGTTTGCTATGAACTGAGGAAGCGGGGCAGGGTATTACGGGCCGCGTAAATGCTACGCATACAGAACTACCTTCACTTTGATATTGCCGTGACGGTGATGACGAATTTCGATGCTAAAATTTCATTTATTTATTGATTATTTATTTTACGAAGAAATTATAATTTACTTTTCTAGAAAGTTATGTACAATATCAATAAAAGTAAATAATAAATTAGAATCTACTTCATATGTCAGGTATTCGACTTTTTTGCCGGCAAACGTAAAGAGTAGCATTTTTTTCACAGACGGTGATGATTTTGATAGCAGTTTTCATTTTATTATTAAAAATCTATTGAGTTTGAGTATATTTGGGTTAAAGCACATTGTAAAACAAGGCTATATACAACATGAAAATGTAAAAAAAATACGATAAAGGAGCAATATATATTTTTTTATGCCCAAAATGTGAATTTTCGACAGTATTGTAAATCCACCCCCCTTTGATTGTTAATAACCTAACTATTAAACAGTCTAGTACAGAAAAATACCTCGGTCTACTATTAGATGACAAATTGTCCTGGAAACCCCATATCGAGCACGTAAGAACCAAACTAGTGTCACTTTCTGGAGCTCTTCGCAAAATGGGAAACTGCTTACCACCTAATATAAAACGCACAATCTACAATTCATTAGTAAAACCTAATCTAGAATACCTGATTGAGATCTGGGGAGCAGCATCCAACACTAACCTCAATTACTTACAGAGAACCCAAAACAAAATTATAAAACGATTATACTGTTATGACTTCTTAACACCTACCAATCAGCTGTATGAGAAAACTAAACTTTTCAATCTTCGTCAACTATACAATTACTTTAGTTGTATATTAGTAAAAAAGATTTTAGATAACACTACACAAACCAACATCAAACTTACAAAAAAGACATTCACACATAACCTGAGAAATAGAAACGAAATAATTCTTCGTTTTCCTAGAACAGTAAAATATGGAAAAAAGAACTTTTTATATGAAGGGGTCCAACTATATAATAAATTGCCAAATGAAATCAAAGAGTGCAAAAGTATTAATATTTACAAAAGAAAACTAAAAGATTACATTATGCAAAAAGTAATTTCTACATAAAAACGCCATATTAAATAATTACATTAAGACAAATACAAAAATGTAAATACGAAAACGATAGAAGTTTGAACTCACTATAAATTTAAACGTTTGTAAAACGTAGATAATATATTCATTTATAAAATCATACAGGTTTATATAAATAACTCAAATTAATAATAACTATATCAATATAAGTACACTACACGTAAACACTATAAATTAAGATCGAATAAAACTAGAATAATTACACACATTTAAAAAAATATATATGTTGTACAATATATATATATATATATACTAGCTGACTCGACAAACGTCGTTTAGCCATCCAAAAAAAAAAAAGACCCTTCCACCTATTCTCATATCTACCGAATGAAAAAAACACAAAATTTTACGAAAATCGGTCGAGCCGTTTTGGAGGAGTTCGGTAACAAACACCGACCACTAGGTTTTTATATATTACATTTAAATATATATAATAAATACATATATAACTATAACATAATTTAAATTGATTACATACCTACGTAACAAAATATAAATAAATGAAAAAGTCAAATGCATAAATGATCCGCGGTCTCCGAGACTACAATAGGTATACACAAGCAAACGTACATGTGCATGCACTAACACATTCACACAGTAGTTCGCTTCTTAATCGTTGTTTGTGTTCCTCACAAGTTGAATAATTAGTACTTGTGAGGGTACCTTGGTGTCGAATTGGCCAGCTGTAAGCTTGTTTAAAATGTAACTACCGACTTAATTGCGTTGTTCTCTTATATTATTGTTTTACTTATTCTTCACCTGCATGCTTCGTCATTAGACGACGATTTTATGTTAAAATGTAAATCTCATTTAAGTGAACTGTATGTTCTTATGAGAAATAAAGATTCTTTAAACCTAAGAATGCCTTAGTTAGTGTAGCGATCTACTAAGTCTAAAAATGTTTTCTACGTTTGATGGAAATGGAAAGACGTGCTAGTTAAGTGAAAGTACGTGGTGATATTTTCGACTCTTAGGCATTATTGGCGTAGTTAAAAATAAAATTTGAAATCAACTTATTTACACTAATAAAATTGATTAAGCTTACAACGTATTTACAAAATGTACAAATAAATAAATTACCTACTTAAGTTACCCGGAGGTATTGTTCAAAGTTGCCACCATCACACTCTTCGCACAATCGAGCACAACGTAGCTGGTTTTCCTTCAGCTTACGTAACACTAACACATTCGTTTTTAAAGTGTCGAAAGCACTAATGATCCTTGCATGTAATTCTGTTACACTTGTCACTTCCTTTAACGTCTCCCCACAAATAAAAGTCTACAGGCGTCAGGTCTGGAGAACGCGGAGGCCAGGCCACAGGTCCTCCGCGACCGATCGAGTGGTCACCAACTTTTCGGTCAAGTACTCGCGTACTTGCCGACCATAGTGAGAGGGAGCGCCATCCTGCTGGAAGTAGAGGTTGTGCCTTGCGGTAGTGGAACGGGTGTTGAAGTTCACGTTTCAGTAGACGCCACACTGTGGTGTGGTGCACTCCTAAGTGTTGACCAGCCTCCCGCGTGCTTGCCCGTGGGTCTCGCTGGAAGTATTCCAGGATGTCTTCCTGCAAGGCGACAGGCAGGCCTACGCTGCCGCGAGCATGAGCATGCCGGGGAACGTCAAACTGCCGATGATCCCACAGTCCCTGCGTAGCAGCCAGCATGACGCTCTGTGATGGGGGTTCCCGATCGGGAAACATTTCCGTGAATATCCGGTTGGCTCCACGTAGGCTGTCTCCACTGATGGCATACAGGCGGACCATCTCCGCCATCTCGACTTTGAATAATTGTCCGTCATCTTGCATAATTCGCAAACGCGCGCCCGCTTCGGCGACATCAAACACACTGTTAGTTCCGGGGCCGCGGGGGCCGGGGGCGTGGCTAGGTACTTGCGCGGGAGAATCCCCGTACCGTGATTGGGGTGCGATTGATTACCTACGAATTTATCGAATGATCGTTGCGCGTATGCGTTGTGTATGTATTGTTTGCGTTTGTTTGTGTGTGAAAGCGCGGTTATAAGGCTAGTAACAGACGGGCCGCGGCTGGTTTACACTTACGGATTTCCGTAAATCAAAAAATTAAATAAAAAAAATACCTACCCATTTTATTGTCGATTTGGGTCGAGAATCCTTAGCATAATTACGTCCTTGAATTTGACTAGGATGCAAATCAACACGTTGTATAGAGAGGGAGAGGCGGCGTGGAGAAGGGGTGGATGTCGAGGGGAGAGGCGGGGTGGAGAAGTGGTGGGTGTCGAGGGGAGAGCTGGCGTGGAGAAGTGGTAATTATCGAGGGGGAGAGGCGGTGTGGAGAAGAGGTGGGTGTCGACGAGGAGAGGCGCCTGGAGAAGTGGTGACTATCGAGGGTGAGCGGCACCGTGGAGAAGGGGTGGGTGTCGAGGAGGAGAGGCGGCGTGGAGAAGTGGTGGGTGTCGAGGGGAGAGCTGGCGTGGAGAAGTGGTGACTATCGAGGGGGAGCGGCGGCGTGGAGAAGGGGTGGGTGTCGAGGGGAGAGCTGGCGTGGAGAAGTGGTGACTATCGAGGGGGAGCGGCAGCGTGGAGAAGGGGTGGGTGTCGAGGAGGAGAGGCGGCGTGGAGAAGTGGTGGGTGTCGAGGGGAGAGCTGGCGTGGAGAAGTGGTGACTATCGAGGGGGAGCGGCGGCGTGGAGAAGGGTAGGTGTCGAGGAGGAGAGGCGGCGTGGAGAAGTGGTGGGTGTCGAGGGGAGAGCTGGCGTGGAGAAGTGGTGACTATCGAGGGGGAGCGGCGGCGTGGAGAAGGGGTGGGTGTCGAGGAGGAGAGGCGGCGCACTATGGAAAATATAGGTCGGTATCGGATCAAAAATCTGTAACTTCATGAATTTTTGTCGTATCGTGATGAAATTTGGCACAAATATGCAGTAAGGTTTGGAGATTCGAATGATGTGTAGTTTATAGTGTTTTCTTGTATATCGATGTATGTTTTTTTGCATAGAATGAAAGAAATGGGAAAAAATCACGAAAAAAAAATAGTAAAAAAATTATTTAAAGTAGAATACAAGTTTATAATGACTAAAAGATTAAACCATGGTTAATTACAACAAGCAAAGTAAAAAAATATATATTTATATATGAAAACAATTTACTAAATTAAAATCATATTACTAATAGGTACATCCTATACTCTGGCTTCAGGAAATGATGTAGCTAGGTACAAATATAAGTAATAACTAAATATAAATATTATTTTTAACTTATACCACTTCAGGATCAGGGTCAGTAAATGTGGGTTCACTTTCAGGTGCTACGTTTAAAAGACTTAGTGCCTCTTCTTCAAGTTCTTTCACATTTCTTACGTACGGTTTTCTCAAACTTGTTATATATGGATCTGACGTGTATAAAAGCGTCTTAAAGACATCTTCATTTGTAGCAGATCGGGAACATTTTCTGGCATGATGAAGTCGTATGTTTCTGTAGTCTTTGTTGCGAGACTCTTGTGCGTCTTCCGATAGCTGTCCAATAGGAAGCACCGCAAAATGTTTGATAACGTTTTCTCTGTGTATGAGTATTTTATGAACGGAGGATGGCATATAATACCAATCGTAACTACTTACATAGATTCTTGCAGTTTCTATTGCATATTCCCCAAATTTTTCAGGGTCGATCATCATTCCAGAAGAAAGAACTTGCAAGATAATGCATAGGCGTTTAATCAATGCCTCATCTACACCTGTTATTTCCGATGAGCAAGTGCTATTATAGAAGAATCTTCGTGCGGTATTGCCATCGTTCGTATTCCCGCTAACTTGCCGAGGTTTGTCGACGATTAATCCCAACTCCTCCCTGAAACGTTTTTGAACAAGTTCTTTCTTTTCTTTTTTTAATCTCTTATTTTCCTCAGTTGAAGCAGCCCAAGTCTTAAACGAAAGATTATAGAAAATATGCAATATCATTTCCATGCAGCGAATTCAGGCGTGTAAGATGGACAATCCGTATTGGTAGGCGTTTTCGTTTTCAGGTCTGGCAGTTACTTTCGATAGGTCATTCATTAGCCGTGGAGTAGCCCCACATATCGTGCATGTGGAACCAGATGGAGTATCTGTAAGGACCTGAGCCACCTTTCCATCGATCATCGTTAGAAATAGTTCATGCTTCACATGTACTGCAATACCATCTTTTTATATTCTTTTTTTTCATCTATTTATCTTTTTTTTGTGAGGAGAAATAAATAAACTTATTATTATCTTTGTTTATAAGTGATGCTTGTGCAGCCCTAATTTGATTTTTAATATCATCGACAACTGCCTTGGTTTTTTCTGGAGTTTCCTTACAAAACTCAATAGAAATGGGTCTGCAAAAACGGACAGATGAAGGTACCGGATTTTGCCAAACAACGGATCCCGATTGCATATCAACTAATCTGATGGGGACTAATGAAGTGATGAACAAATTGGCATCTGAAATTGTTTCCGACTCTTCTGCAAGTATTTGCTTGTATTGGCTTTGACCAGATGAACCATCACATCCCCATTTACAATAAAGGATCAATGTTCTATATTGTTCTTGGAAAACAGAATCGATTTTTAAAATTCTAGCAGCAGTATGATCCAATAAATCTTGGATATTAATCACTTTAGCATAAGTATTCGTGATTTCGATTGTAGAAGATGGTGGATAACAGGATCTTTTTATTTCTTGTATTTTGTAGTAAGGCGGGAATATACTACACTTTCGTTCGTTGGTTAAGTTTTTCAGGTACATATAGTGCTTTTGTTAGATCCAAATCTATAAAAGCACTGCTTCCGTATCGGAAAGAATCTTCATCTGCTCTAAGTCGTTCCACTTACTTGAGATATCTAATTTCTTTTGAGTGTCAGCGGTTCTTAATTCTTCGACAAGATGAGCTTCTGTGTACTCACGTAAAGCCCGTAGTCCCTGCACATAGGCGTTTTTTTATATGCTCGAAGCCATATTCTTGAAATAGAAGAGTGTTTTTCCTCTTCTTGATAGATTCTGAGGAGTCTCCATAAGCCACGCATGCTCTTCCTCGTTGGCCAGATGTTGATGGCGTAGAATATTGTTCAGAATCCGGTAAATTTAACGAATACGTTGAGTCCAAGTACAATTCTTCTGTAAAAATGTTTCTTTTTTCCGAGATGCCAGGGCCCAGCGCTTGTTGAAAATAGGAAGAATGTGCCTTTGTATGTCACTAATTATAAAACACAAGTTGTTTTCAGAAACACTGAGCGTTTCCACTAAAACTTTGGATAATGATTCCATGGTCTTGCCACCCTCGATATAGGGGATTATGAAGTCTCGATTGGTACAGCTGAAGGAAGACATTTTAACACTTCACAATCTGCAGAAATAATAGGCGTAGATGAGATTTGCTTCACTTGAAGTTACACTGATGTAGATGGTTCGAATAGTTTTTGCTTCCCTTTATATACTCATTTTACAATATCGAATTGGTACCTACATTATCATTATCTTGTAATTTCCCACGCAAACCGAGTGCAAATTTGATAAGGTCCCTTTGTTATCACGAAATAATGAAGAAAATATCCAAAAAGTCCCATATTGTTCATGTGAATGGTGTCAGTGGTAAACCGCAAAAGATACCAATTTTCGGGTACTGACTTTTATCAGTTTTTTTCTCATATCTTCTTAAACCGCAAATATCCGCAGCTGATTTTTTTTTTGCATTCTATTTATGAATAGTTAGACTACTAGTCAACACAAAAAGTAGCGGTTGGGCAAACGTGGGTAACATTGAAAACCTTCGACGAAAAAAAATATAAGTGAAAAATAAGGTATGTCACTTTTTAAGTAATTACTGAAATATTTTTCTTTACTTTTAAAATCATTAAGCTGTATCGCAAAAAGCATAAAATAACCTTTCTAAAAATGTAAAATACTGCATATCTGTACCAAGTATTTTTTCACAATATGGTATTGAAACATGTATACGCAAAGACTTGAGTTTGGCACTTCTGTCTTCTATGTATTTCTATCTATGAAAAAAAATAATAATTTCGCGTATTAAGTGAAAAAATCCTAATGAATATTATAATTTAACTATTAGAGAACCTAATAAAATAGCCATATTATCCAAATTATGATATTCGTAAAAAGCATTTTTGATATGCGCTTGTTCTACCATTTTCCATAGTGCGGCGTGGAGAAGTGGTGGGTGTCGAGGGGAGAGCTGGCGTGGAGAAGTGATGACTATCGAGGGGGAGCGGCAGCGTGGAGAAGGGGTGGGTGTCGAGGAGGAGAGGCGGCGTGGAGAAGTGGTGGGTGTCGAGGGGAGAGCTGGCGTGGAGAAGTGATGACATCGTTCTGATCAAACCAGTATTTAGTACCTCCAAAAATCATCAGTGAGTAGCAGATATCTTAGTAGTCTTTTTTACAAAATTCTTTTTTCATTTTTGACATTTTCTATGCCTGAATAATTCAACGAGCAAAAAAACTTAAAGTTTTAAGTAAATTTGCAGTGATATTTAATGCAGGCGCTTTATTATTATCTACACAACATTATGCCAAGGCACTAAAGTCACCGACATTGCGCGTAGAATCAGCATGCTGAAGTGGAAGTGGGACGGCCATGTCTGCAGACGGCCGATGGAGCAGACATGTGTTAGAATGGAGACCGCGTATGGGCAAACGTAGTGTGGGACGATCTTTGGGGGAGGCGTACGTTCAGCAGTGGACGAATATTAGCTGAAATGATGATGCTAAGGCCAAGTCGGCCTTTTTTGCGTCTTATCCATGGCGGCAAGTGTGCTTCCCCTCGAGTGACCCCTCGTGCTGTGCTGACATGATTGCGGACGTGATTCGGCTGGGGATGGAGTATTTTATTCCATTCTCCGACATTCTGCGCGGTCACAAATCCCGGCCTTGGTATAATGCAGAATGCGCCCAAGCTGAGGCCCGTAAAGAGTCTGTTTACCAAGCATGGATCAAGGCCCGCGACCGGAAGGTCAAAGCATGTAGGGTTCGCGCGAGGAAAAGTGCCTTTAATTCTGCCGCTAAGTTCTGCAAGCGGGTTTTACGTAGGGCACGTTTTGACCATGTCGGACGTATTGGCGCCAAACTAGCATTGCACCCTCCGGGTAGTAAGCAGTTTTGGTCCCTGTCGAAAGCGATTGAAACGAAATTCTGTCGACCCACTTTGCCTCCCATGTTGAAACCTGATGGCTCGCTGGCTCACTCTGCAAGAGAGAAAGCAAATTTATTTGCTACTCTCTTTGCACGCAATTCGCGTCTGGACGCTGGCTCCAAGCAACCACCAACTTTACCTCGTTGTGACTCTTTGATGCCGGAGATCGCAGTTCATATTAAAGAGGTCCGAAGAGTATTGTGCAGTCTAGACGTGAAAAAGGCCAGTGGACCTGACGGCATTCCAGCGAGAGTGTTCAGGCAATGTGCACCTGAACTGTCTCCTGTGTTGACTCGCCTGTACCGCCTCTCTCTTGAAAAAAGAACGGTGCCGAAATCATGGAAGCTTGCGAATGTGCAACCGGTGCCCAAAAAGGGAGACCGTGCTGACCCTGCACATTACCGTCCAATCGCCATTACCTCCATCCTATGCAAGGTTATGGAAAGGGTTCTGAACAGTAAGCTGCTGACCTACCTTGAAGACAATGATCTCCTCAGTGACCGTCAATATGGCTTCCGCCGGGGACGGTCAACTGGTGATCTTCTTGTGTATGTCACGCACTGCTGGGGCGAGGCCATCGAGAGACACGGCGAAGCACTTGCCGTGTCGCTCGATATCTCGAAGGCCTTTGACAGGGTTTGGCACGCAGGTCTACTCAGCAAGCTTCCTGCTTATGGCATCCCAGCTGGTTTTTGTAGCTGGATATCAGACTTCCTGAGTGAACGGTCGATCCGAGTAGTCGTTGACGGCTGCTCCTCTGACCTCATGGCTATTGATGCCGGAGTTCCTCAGGGGTCTGTTCTCTCTGCAACTCTTTTCCTGCTGCACATCAATGACCTACTTCAGCCTGGTCTTGTTGGGTACGCAGATGACAGTACGGTTTCAGAGAGATACTTGTCCAGCGCAACAACCAGCGGGGATGAAGTTCGTTCCTTGAGAGAGGCCATGGTAGAGCGGACTAATTTGACCTTAAGCCTTGTCTCCCAGTGGGGTGATGACAATCTGGTCACTTTTAACGCCACCAAAACGCAGGCGTGTCTTTTTACCGCAAAAAGGAGTCGTTTTGACCAAACTCCTACCTTTCGGGGTGCATCTATTCCTGTGACTGATCAACTAGAGCTCCTAGGCATGGAGTTGACGTCTAGTCTCAACTTCGGCGCCACCATCGAGTACAAAGCCCAAACCGCGGCCAAAAAGCTGGGCATCCTAAATAGGGTGAAGCGATACTTCAGGCCTGGACAGCTTTTAACCCTATACAAAGCACAAGTCCGATCCTGCATGGAGTATTGTAGCCACCTTTGGGATGGTTCAGCTAAGTATCAGCTTGCCGTGCTTGACTCGGTGGAACGCAGAGCTAAGAGGCTCATCGGTGACGTAAAACTGGTGGATGCCAAGCTACATAGCTTGGCTCATCGCCGTAAGGTTGCTTGCTTGTCGGTCTTCTACAGATTGTACTTCGGTGAGTGTGCCCAAGAACTCCACGACCTCATCCCACCGGCTCCCTTCTACCATCGGACATCCAGACGCACTGCATCTTACCATCCCTACCTTGTTGCTATTCCACCAATTCGCACTAAGCGCTTCTAAACGTCTTTTATAATGAGCACAGCAAAGGAGTCTGCCTGCGTCTGTGTTTCCAAACGCTTACAACCCTAATCTCTTCAAAGTTAGAGTGCACAGGCTCCTTCTGGGTAAGCTCGCTCCATCGTAGACTGTCTCTGTCATCTCTGACCTAGACTAAGAGTCAAGAGCAAACCCATCACAAATAATAAAAAAAAGTCGGTTAGGCCAAGCCGGAAAATTATTATTATTATGTTCTTGTAAGTTATTTTATAAAGGTACTACGAATCTGTACATCCTACTTTTAAATTATGTACCTATTCACGCGAGAGTTAGTTTGCAACATAAGTACTGAATTACTCAAAATTGAAAAATTATAACCGGAGTCAATAAAGAAAACATTTATTTTGAAGTAGGTAGTCGAAAAGAGCCACTGAACTTCTCTGTTCCTTGGATAAGCGAGACGGAAAGCCATCTATTATGATCTTCAAATTTCTTTATTGGCGCGGGTCATACCTGCTGTCTTAAGAAAGAACGAGTTTTATTAGTTAATGAGAACAAAAAATGCTAAGGTGGAAATAAGCGTCTTTCATTAACAAAAAAAAAAAAATTAAGTAAACAACTTAGGTACTAAATTATATTTCTGCATTCATAATAGAGTGAATAGGTTGCTTCTAGGCAAACGTATTCCATCTTCGACCGCATCATCGCTTACCATCAGGTGAGATTGTGGTCAAACGTATGCCTTTATATAGTAAAAAAAAATACCATGTGGAAAGACGAACAATTGACTTTTTAAATTTTACTATTCAAGTCATCATAACATTTCCAATATCCGTGTTGTACTTCGTAGCATGAGCACGACCATGAACGCATTCATTATAACTTTAGATGGTAATAAAATCTTTTTGATTTGTACTATTTTATGCCACTAATTAGAAATTGTATACCTCAGAACGATATGATTCGTTGTACTTTTGGAGTACAGGCATGGTCTCGTCATTATATCTATACTAATATATAAAGCTGAAGAGTTTGTTTGTTTGCTTGAACGCGCAAATCTCAGGAACTACTGGTCCGATTCGAAAAATTATTTCAGTGTTAGATAGCCCATTTATCGAGGAAGGCTATATATCATCACGCTAAGACCAATAGGAGCGGAGCAGTAATGAAAATTGTGACGCAGAAAAAGTTGCGCGGGTCAGCTAGTCGCGTTATATTGACGGGACCAGTGTTATCATGAATTTCTTTATGCCGTGTGAGGTACAAATTTTTCAGGACAGATACAAAATAGTACTAAATGGGTACTAAATATACGTGGTAGAATCTTTCAATTACAAGATTTGGTCCCGTCATTATGACGTTTATGTTAACCCTTAGTGCAGGTGATTAATACAGCAGACATGGAATAAGTAAAAATAAAAACAAAGTTGCAAGTCTGATTTTTATTGCTGTTACAGCATCTGTTTATAATACAAACAAACATTATCACTTACATTTCACTAGTGAAAATTCAGATCGTTCCATTGTACGTTTGTTCCTACGAAAACGCTCTCACATTGATCCAGGTTCGTGAAAAAATATACATCGGTATCTGTGCCGCAGACAGATTTCATATTCGAAAAAAAAAATAATCACATCAAGTCTAAGTCTAAAATTAAGTACTTTTCACAATCATTTTACGCAGTTTAAACTATCGAAAGGAAGTCTAACTCCGTAGGCAGTGCACAGTCCGTTGTTTAAAAACTAAAACGCCTAAAACTTAGGTATACAAATAACTTTAAAGGTCGATTCAGACATGTCCGCGACTGTCCGGAACTGTAATCTCACTCGTAAACACAACAATTTGTATATGTCACATTGTAGTCCCACTTTAAATAGTTAAGTGTTGACAACCTACTTCTAAGAAAATATATCACATCTTACTGATACAAGTTAATGTACGCGCTAACTGCGGATATTAAATAGAACTGACTAGTGACGTAGATATCTGCTGACGATGCTGAATCGACCTTTATTAAGACTAGAGTGAACGTTTTTAGTGAAATCTCAAAAATAATACTAAAATGTTCACTTTACATTTTGATTTATCCAATGTGCGTTCCATAAGTTGTCACTGTGATGTGTGAACGCTCTTTATAACCCTTGTATACGTATTTGCGAGACATGTTATTGGTGGGATATTTTTAATTTATTTAATCGATATATTTTTTTATATCAGCAATCAATCGCTATTTAAAATATTGCTGTTTTAAATAGAACCTGATTGACAATTTGCTTATGATGCGTTTATCCAGTTTTGCCTTTCCAGGACAATAAAAGTGAGCAGAGTAGGCTACTCACCAAGCGAAGGAGTAAATGTACGCTAACAAACTGGAATACTATGGACTTCGCACACTCGTTCACCTACTATAGGTTACAACGAACGAACAACCTGTCTATTCTGCGGGTCGATTCTTTAAACATGTCGAAGTAAGGCTTGGGTGAAGTGATCACGACGTGAGCTGTCTTTCCATAATCTTGATTACTTGGATTGACAGCTCACTTCGTGATCACTTCACCCAAGAATCGCACTGCCGTAAACTTACGTGAAGTGATCTTTCAGTGAACTGCCACTCCATCTTGTTTGAATAGATTGACAAGTAACTTCATGTTCACTTCAACTAACGTCACCAAAATCTAAGAAGTCCGATTTGACAGCTGAATAGAGAGGGATAGAAGATTGCTTTACCACTAAGTGCGAAAGAGATTTATTTTTATATCTCTTTCATACTTACTAGTAAAACAATGTTGTATCCTGCTGTCAAAACGGGCCTTTTATTTTTTGACAACTATAAGTTTTTGGACGTATTAAAAAGGGAGGATCCTCCTACCAGACAGTTGTTGTGCCTGGCGGATGCCGCTACAAGTTTACATGGTGAGGTTTTTACAGATTAGCTCCAAATGAATGAGGGGTTCTCATTTGTTATTATTTCCCGGCCTTAAAACAACGATATGGCTACCAAACGGTCACTCACGTGAAAGTACACACACAAAATCTCAAAGTGCCCAGTGCAGGTTGAACCAATATAATGTCATCGAATGGTTCCTGGCCATCTCGTTTTCCTCTATCGTTTATTTAAGTTGAGCAGTGGCGTTGGAATTATAAATTCAGGGCCAGGGCGGCAAATCTGGACATGTTGCCGATCGCCTATCGACCGAATTCGGTCGTTAAGTCCTAAGGCCCGTACACAGTCAATCTCGAACGCGATCCAGAGATCGGCAGTGCTATTCTTAAATAACTATTTCGAAATCGAGCTTCACCTGAGTGACAAAGCTCACTTATATTAATACGAATTTGATACCTCACCGCGGATTCCGCTGTGGAGACACGAAAATGTTGTTACAGAATAGCAATAGTGATCATTGATTTTGATCGTGGATCGCGTTCGAAATTGACTGTCTACGAGTGGCCTTAAGACTTAACGACCGAATTCGGTCTGTAGGCGATCGGTTAATAATTAACGACTTCCCGACTACCCCAGAAGGAGGGTTATGTTTCAAAGTGTCTCACAAATAAGTACATAAGGCTGAGCCAAAGAGTACAGAATAAGTTGCCACACAGAAACATTGCATAGAACCGTACCAACATTGAAAAACACCGGAAAACAACCGCTTTTCACAATCAGCAACATTTTATCCTATCCACTATACGAATCCTTCACATATACTACGTCACCTTTTATATCCGTCGTTTAGTACAGACGCCAGCACATCAAGCTACAATCTGTCAAATTTCTTTACTAGACTTTCAACTATGTCGCCAAAGCGTTAGGTTCAAGGTTGATTGGGAAAATTTGACAGTTTCGGGTACCTTTATGTTCTGGCGTCTGTACATCCTGTTGGCGGTTTTTTTAGTACAAAAATTAATTGTACTATGTTACACTGCAACAGAGTGAGTTTTGGAAGTTATATTTCGGAAGAACGCAATTACAAGTCCATGGCTGGAGTTAGGTAAAATATGGATATAGTTTGTAGAATTATATCTCATTATATACCTTTCTAAATCTTTAAATTTCTCAGTGTCAGTGGTTGACCACTGGATATAAAAGCGTCATTATGACTTTCCAGTGGTCAACCACTGACACTCCATTGAAAGAAATGGCATAGAATCTTGTCAAAATCAACCATTATGAAATCAATTATAGACCATTCTGACACTATTGTAATAGCAGACTTGGGGCCCTGGCCTCCTAAAGCCTCGGCTCACAATTATAGAGCGAGTTTTTAATATTCTTCTATTACTAAGCCTTTTGCGAGGCGACACTTCATTTGTGTATATCAATGAGATACTTTTTCTAAAACTTTTTACAAGTTTTTATGAATACTCCTTATTACTATTGCATGGAAATACTCTTTGATTCAAAGTACTAGACGTGTCATTCGAAAAAAAAAAGTGTTCCAACTTATATTTGAACAATTTTGGTGCCAGCACCATTAGGGAAGGAACACTATAAATAGTTTTTGCATTTCAGGAGCGGGACATAATTATTGCAAATTAAACTTTAAGTGGGTGATAGACGTACGAGTACGCGTACTTACGGCTCGACGACCTTTTTCGCTCATGTGTCACCCTAAGTACGCGTACTTAAAAACAATACGCGTAGAGAAAAAGGTCGTCGAGACATAAGTACGTACTTTTTACTTCATTAAAGTCCCATCACGTGCCATGCCATGCGCTCGTAATTTACAACGACTGTTTTGTTTTTTTTCGAAGCGACGTGTTAGCACTATACATTATCGTCAATTATTTAAATGACAGAAGGTTGAATATTAAACGCACCTGATTAGTTTATTTAAAATATCTGTGGATCTCACTCAGTAATTTCAATGATTTCAATTCTCGCTAGTTTAAAAAATACACGCTTATTCTCTTTTTTTTTTTAAAGTCAGTCACAGTAAAAATAGGTTCTCTAGCTTAAGGTCTATTTTTGCTTGCTCCGTGCATGATAGAATCTGCCTCATTGCTTTACCGACTCAGTATTGTCATAATGTCAATGTTAGGTACAGAAGTTTACTCAGTTACTAATTAAAAATGTGACTCAATTCAGAACCAGGGATTCTCAATTAAGTACTTTCAAGTCTTCAAGAGTTAACAATGTGTCAAACCTAACTTAAGTGTCAAAGGTAGAACCTTTGTGGCATAGCCCCCGGGCACCGCCATTTTAACACATGACATGACACTCAAACAAACAGAAAATGTTAGGAGCATGGTGCCCTAAAGTGTGCGTGACACTTTAGGGCACCATGTTGCTAACATTTTTTGTCTGTTTGAGTGTCCTCTGTCTGCCCATATATGCATGGTAGATAGTACGCCACAACTTTGAAGAAAAAAATTAAATGCGCATTCAAAATTTGGGGGATTGACTATTTAAATAAAACTTATTGCATACTGCAATCGACTTATTGCAAAAAGTGGCTAGTCTTAAAAAAGCTTTTAGTTTGAAGTCAAACAGGAGTTTGTGAAAAGTTTAAACCATTTAGGCCTTTAGTTTTGTATGCGTTAGTAAGCTCAGTGCCGTAGCTTCGAAGGTCCTGACTTGATAAAGTAAAGAATTCGGAAACTGACGAAGGTGCAATTGACTAGAATGTGGTTCTAAATTTATATTTATCATTAATAGGCTGACGTTTGACTACTAACCCACCTGATGGTAAGCGATATTGTGGTGGACAATGGTTGCTCCATATTCGAATCGCTTGCCTAGAAGTAACTTTGAAAATGATTCTTTTGTTTAACGATTTCCCCTATTTTTGTGGATGAATAACCACTCGATAGTATCACACACAAAATGTTACTTTTAAAACCCTTTCCACGAAGCGAATGCATCACCGTTCCAGCTAGTCTATTCTGTAAATAAATATTTCGATATCGAGCTTCACCTGAGTCATAAAACTCACAAAGTGAGCTGTATTGCAAACAACATAAAGGTCTTAATTAAAACTCACTTCGGCTTCCGCTGTCGAGACTCGAAAATTTTGCTACAGGTGGTCATTTTCCTACTAAATTATCATAAATGTAAAAGTTTGTGCGGATAGATCGATGTTTTTTACTCATTCGCGCAAAAAGAACTGTAAGGATTTGATCTAACTTTACAGTAATGTAGCTGATACAACAGAATGACATAGGCTGTAATTTTTAAAGTGGGTAAGTATTAATTTCACACAGGCGGCTTTATGGGACAAGCCCGCCACACATTCCCAACCACTGCAACTACTGAAAGCCAGAATCAACAGTGGCGACCACCAGAAAAACGCCGAGCCAATGAAGCCCGACGAGTCCCGGAGAAACGATTTAACTGTCTTGGATCCTGCAACGAATTTAATCAGTAAAGTACAGCGGAGGAGTAGGAAAAAAAATAGCCTAAGAATACACTCCCATAAGATGTGGTGTGCGGATTGTTCGTATTCATGGTCGGCTGCTAGTTATTCAAAATATTGCAAAGTATTGGTAATTTTTAGAAAGAAAATGAGGGTCTGATTAAAGTCACCAAAATATAAGAAGTTCGATTTGACAGCTAAGTAGAGAGGGATAGAAGATTGCTTTACCACTAAGTGTGAAAGAGATTTATTTTTATGTCTCTTTCATACTTACTAGTACAGCTATGTTGTATCCTGCTGTCAAAACGGACTTCTAAGATTTTGGTGACTTTAGTCCATAATATTATCGTTCCGTGACTGTTCATAAACCAAAACTAGCTAACAAGTTATAAATTTTGTGTCATGTATTAATTACTTAGCATACTTTTATATAGATTCAAGTTCCAAAACGTAACAGACAGATGTGTTGCTGGGGAGTTTGTTGGCCACTTCTTCTCCACAGCTAAAACACTAGGAAGTGGTGACGGGCGGGCGTTTTGGGGGACTGTCTTTTGTAAAACTTGACGTTCAAAAAGTGCTGGCTCTCAGCCTAATTTGAATAAACGACTTTTGATTTTGATTTTAAAATAGACATAAAATGAAGGGGTTTGGTGATAAATACAGTACAGTCTCACTTATTGTGTACTTCGGCACATCCAGCATCCTGCACCCTATATCCGCGCCTACTCGACCACTTCTTTCACATGTCCTTAACAAATGAGTACATTCAGAGGGCCTAGTACGAACAGGCCCCTCTTCTCCACTGGGCACTCTGGGCACGAGCCCAGGGCCCCGCGATCGATTGGGGCCCCCTAGTATCTGCCAGAATATCTCAAAACTAGAAAGTAGCTCTTCAATAAACATCTATAGTCGACGTTTTAGCAAAATAGTCCAGTCATTGGGGTCCCATTATCCTAATGTGCCCGCTGTGCCCAGGGCCTCCAATAGCTTAAAGACGGCCCTGAGTACGAATATTTTTGACGTATAGTAACGTAACGTAAAATATTACAATAGCTACAGTACTGGTTTCGCACATAATATTTATTTGAATTAGATACTATATTCATATTTTTGAATGATATAAATTGTGTATTTCCCATATTATTAAACCAAAATACTACGGGGTTGTAGTTTTTACATTCAAAATTCACTTACGTTAATGTTGCTATACGTCAAAATATTCGTGCTCCGAAGTGCTTTAATTATTATATCTTGTTTTTTTTTTACTATGAATAATCCAGTAATCCGAACATTCCAATAATCAGGCACATCATGGTTTCAATAGTGTCGTATTTGTGAGACTGTACTTTATTAAATTGAATAAAAATTAAGTTCAAGATGTTATATTTTTGAGTGTCAAGCGCATGATCCACAGATATTTCAATTTTTTTTTTTTCAGGTACATTAATTGTGCAAATCTAAAGTACTCTGGGAAACAATGTTCTTGTAATAATGAATTCTATGGATGTTTGTTATTTTATTTTTTTTGTAATACTGGCCGTAGTTTTGTCGCTTCTAGAAGCTTTAATAAAGCTTCAAGCAAATATTTTAGTAGGAATTAGTCCAATTAAGTACATTTTTACAAACATCCATAAAATTCAGAAATATAGGAGCAGTAGCAGTACTGTCAAACCAGATCACAACTGTCATGGTTCCATCACATGTCAAATGCTGTCAGACGTCAAACAATTCTCAACTCTCAAATTTTCAACAAGAAAATGTGAGCGCCACGCCGATAGTTCCCGAACATACCGCTAGGCGGCGCCACACGTAAATACAGACAAATTTGGACTAAAAACGTCGAATAAAACTACAAATTTAATATACAAGGAAGAAGACTCGATCTCAGATCTTAATTTGTACAATTTATCACATAAAATTCGAAAAGAACACGTATTTATTAGACTGCAGCAGCGAATCACACAGACGACGTCGTGTCTACACAGATTATGCTTGAAGAGATCATTGTACGGCTACGTTTTTGAAGAAATGCCAAAAAATGCAATTACCTTGACGTCCCATTGAAAAATGTACCTTAAAGATTTGAAATAAGAACCATTTTTTCAATAAAACGCCGTTTACATAGTCACAAAGTTTGTATGAAATTATATTCGCTGTTTTGAACGCAGTTACAGGTTAAAATATGTCCGTAATTGTGCGCACAATAAAGCGAATGTCTTGTCATATTGTAAACTGTCAATTCTCAAGAATTGTAAACTGCGGGACAATTTTACATAGTTAAAGACCAAGGTACAGTACCAAGAATGTGTTACAATTCAAATATTTCAATATTATGAAAAAATAAACGCTCTGTCTTGACATATGTACGTACACTGTTACAAAACTAACACACTTGTTTATATTAACTTTAAGTATATCCAGTTTATTTAATTTCTACCGATATTTGTATGGACATTTGCGGACGATCACACTTGACAAGTTAAGTCTGATTTCAAATTTAAAAATAAACCAAAACGAATTTTACTGTCATCAAAACGTAATCAACAGAAAAAAAATACACTGTAATTTATCAGTCAACACATTTTTATCCAAATTCAGTTTTAAAAACAACAGCCAAGTCCATCGCCCGCCATCGACTTACAAAAAATCACTTTTAAATTTTAACTAACACAATAAATTAACGAAAACATCTTGTCAGCTTGCATTATCAATTAGAAAACAAAAAAAAAAACAAATTGAGATCAGAAACGCCCATACAAAGACCAGCAAGGCTTGGGTAGGCATCGAAGCTCGGTGTTTGGGACCTAGAGAACGCGTTAGATCTTAATTACTTCTAAATTTGTCATCAAGTATTGTCTAAATTAGTCCAGCAGATGGGTCTTTCTCAAATTTTGATTGAAATGCCAGGTATTATTACGTCCTGTTAATTTCCAGCTCAGAATAACCATTTTGAAAGCTTAGTTTCCGGTTTTAGCTGTAAACAGTCAAATTTTTCACATAATCTGGCAATACTATCCACACAAATCAGCTTCGATCGAAAACTCCATTTCAAAGCACACAAACCACAAAAATTACACATTTTATCTGACTTTTGCGACACACCTTTTTTATTGTTCACCACACCAATCTTCGGAATATTTTCATTCAATCTTGCTCACTGAAATGTGTATGGCTTCTCGTGAGATAAGTTAGACAATACTTGCGTGCGCGTTCGTCGAGTTCAGGCGTCGGAGCACTGCGCCAGCTGCTTGGGCGTGTACACGCAGGCGTTGGGGTCCAGCGGCGAGCCGTCCGACAGCCGCAGCTTGGACACGGCGGCGCCGCCCGGCGCCACGAACTCTGTCGGCATCACTGCCAGCATTTGAGCTTTCAGTTCCTCTATTTCTTTGTCTTGTCTTGATATTAAGCCTGTTGAAGAACATTTTTGGTGTAAGAAAGAGAAAAAAATAAAAGTATCACAAAATCTATACTAATATATAAAGCTGAAGAGTTTTTTTGTTTGTTTGCTTGAACGCGCTAATCTCAGGAGTACAGGTCCGATTTGAAAAAATCTTTCAGTGTTAGATAGCCCATTTCTCAAGGAAGGCTATACGGGAATGGGAAATTCCTAAGGGAACGGGAAAAAACGGGATATGCGCGTACGAAGTCGCGGGCAAAAGCTATTTTATCATATAAATAAATATTCATCATTGTAGTTTGAAGTCAAAAATGAAAATGGTACTGAAAACTTGGCGCTACACTGCTGTGCTTACTTATAAAATTAACACACATTTATTGCAAAGATTTTTCAATCAAATTCCATGCATCCGTGTAGACTGGAAGCCGACCCCAATACCTACACAGTATACAGTAATACCCCGCTTTACGCGACCCCGTTATGCGCGTTTTCACTATAACGCGAATTTCAAATTTTGCGTTCAAATGCCTCGCATTCCGCGAAAGAATGTGTATAAACATAATGTAGTCATTAACTTCTCTTTGCTCGCGGGAATCCTCGCTTCCTCTAAACATTCTGACTGAAGAATTGGGGATTCCCCGTCCTACGACTTTTTTCTATGGGGTTCCCTCGTTCGTTTCGTTTGTTCCGTCGTGTTTAGCTTGGCTGGCAGTCGTGTTTTAACATTTATTGGAGATACATACATAATTTAAGTGTTCTTATAATTAGTCATTGATTAAAATGATTCGTATTTTTTGTATTAAATTTTGACTATGTTTAATCACAAGCCTGGATATACGCGAATTTCAGTTATCGCGATTTTTTCCGGCACGTATCCCTCGCGTAAAGCGGGGTATTACTGTAGTTGGGAAAAGTCTAAGCAGATTGATCTGGTGCTGGAAAAGCTGCAGACGGCAGGCTATCTCGTGTGCCGGTCAACACTGTAACACTCACTCTCCTGTATGTGCAGCTTGCGCTTGGCCTCGCCCAGCGCCGACAGCAGGTCGAGCTTGACGCGCGTCTCCGCCGACAGCGAGTGCTCCAGGTGCTGCAGGCGCGACTGCGTGCTGTCGAAGCTGCCGCTGGGCTTGCCGGCTGCCGCGACTGCAGCCGCAGCTGCCACGGCTGCCTGCTGCTCTTGTCGCTCCTGCCGTGCCTCGAGCGTGCGCACCTGCGGAACGTGACGACAACAACTATTGTTGAAAACCTGCCTGTAAGACTCGCTTACACCTTAAATCGTTAAAACTGCTATAATGGTTCTTATGGCATCGAGGTATAGATTTGTTGCATTCTCGCATCGTTGTGTGATAACTCGTATGCGAATGAAGGTCAATTCAAAAATTCCTAGCTAAAGCTGAAGCCTCGGTTCAGTCGCTTGGTTAATTGTTTTATTTAATGCTTATGGGCCCAGCTAGCTTCCACTGCGTGCTGGGCTCGTAACCTATAAATCAAACACCTCATTTAAGTGATGGCCTGGCATGTGTTTAAGAGATGGCCTACTATTGATGGCATGGTGTATCTAACAAGTGACCTGTTCGGTGGCATGCGTGAGGTCGCGACTGAGCTGCGAGGCGCGCTCGCGGGCGCGCTGCAGGTCGCGCCGCAGCGCCGCGCCCTCCGCCTCCGCCGCCGAACGACGTGCTCGACACGACTCGCTCTCGCACTCGCCGCTACACAAACAAAATATTCAATCACTTTTTAAATTTGGGTGATAGACGTACGAACTTATAGTACGCGCGCGAGTTTTTAAGATCGCGAACTTACTCGGCTCGACGTCGGAGACACACGTGTAAGCTTGCTCATTACTCTGGTACCAGGGGGACCGCGATGTCGTCAATGAAGGAAACTTTTTGTTATTCAGGAATAATATTTTATTATATAGCCAGACAAGGCACTTGTATCAGAGAAGCAAAGAAAAGAATTCTGTCAATAATTAGTATGAATAGCTTCGAAAATCAGTTATTTTTGCAACACAATAGAACTCGACGTTTCACAAACGTGCGAGCCATGGCGAGCTACGAGCAAAAGAAGAATGATCATTTCAGACCCAGAGTCCGACAGAATTGAGACCTATCGTAGTTTTTTTGTCATCTGGGGTACAACAATAATGTGTTTTTTTTATTTCGATTTCGATGGCTGACACATAAATACATGACCTTGAATATGTCTTCAAACGAAGTCTTGAAAACTAATTTCACATCCATTCCTACAAGTATGCCGATCGTGTTTGAGCTCATTTGAATTGTCTCGATGGGTATTATGCATGGTTGATAACGGGGGTCTGATGGTGAAGAGCAGAAAGGTGGAAAACAGTAAAACGTGTTCTGCGCCATTTCAGACCCAGAGTCTGTCAGAATTGAGACTTATCGTACTTTTTTCGTCATTTGAAATAGAGCAAGAATATGTTTATATTTTTCTATATAAGCTTGAGTATTTCTTTAAAGATAGTATAGAAAAGTAATTCTTTATCCACTCTTACAAGTATGCCTGTGATGTTTTCGCTCATTTCAATCGTACTGTTGGGTACCATTCACTGTAGGTGGTATCAAGGGTCTGTACGTCTACCATGAGTTTTATCAATCTATACTCGCTAGCGACTGTAGTTAAAAAAATGTGTGAAAACTTTCAAAATACAAGTTTCTAATTTATTATTTTAGTTGTTAACTAAAGTTTTACTTACAACTTGCTTGCTTGTTAGTTAACAACTTAAACAAATAAATTAGAAACTTGTTTTTGTTTAAGTTTTCGTACATTTTTTAACTACAGTCGCTAGCGAGTATAGGTTGATAAAACTCATGGTAGACGTACTGATGATGGAAACCATGAACGTGAGGTGTGGCTTGCTTAGTTGATTACTCTTAAACACTTCGTGTTTGGGCTCATTTGATTTTTCCTAACAAGTACTATTTATGTTAGCTGGTAACAAGGTTATTATGATGGGGAGACCAGAAGCGGCCTAAAAGCGAGCCAACTAAAAGCTTCAGTAGGATCTTTTAGTTGGCTCCTTGTACACATCATGTTTGAGGTCATTCTAAAAGTACGTGTGGGTACAATTAATTGAAGTTATCTGCTAGTGAAAGTTCCGCCAAAATGAATCAAGCCGTTTCGAGATCCCGCATAAAACGATGATTTTATTTTTTGCACGGAATCCTAATAATTTTTCTAAAATTAAAGTAGCCGTAGCTACTTACTCATTGTAAAATTAGCTATCTATCAGTGAAACAGCTATCTATCAGACAGACAAAAGTTTTACAAATTCTTTTTTTTGTTATAGCAAACGTATACATATATTTTCATACGCATTGAGTACAAACAGACAATACAATTTTTCTATTCTTTTATTATTTATTTATTTAGAATTCACAACAAGTTATTTTTACAATTAAACCAGCACTGATGACTTAACGCAGTATACATCAGGACGATTCAAATGAGCCCAAACATGGTAGTTACCACCATGGTAGTCACCAATGTTTAACAAATAAATGGATTGATTGATTGATTGGTTATACTAGAAGCCAATAAAGGGATACACTATCCACCTTTTTTGTCTCCATCATCAGATCCTTGTTCCCAACAACAATGAATAGTGCTCATCAGACGGATTCAAATGAGCCCAAACACGATGGTTATACTAGTATCAAATAAGAGATCCACTAAGTATCCACCTTTCTGGTCTCCATCACCTGATCCTTATAACCAACAAGAATGAATAGTGTTCATCAAATGGATTTAAACGAACTCAAACACGATGGCTAAACTATTAGCCAATTAAGAGATCCACTATCCACCTTTTTGGTCTTCATCATCAGACCCTTGTTCCTAACAACAATGAATAGTGCTCATCAGAAGGATTTAAACGAGCTCAAACACGATAGCTAAACTAGTAGCCAATTAAGAAATCCACTACCTACCTTTCTGGTCTCCATTATCAGACCCTTGTTCCTAACAACAATGAATAGTACTCATCAGAAGAATTCAAATGAGCCCAAACACGATGGTTATGCTAGCGAGAGTGTATGAAAAATACCTTTTTTGTATTTCGTACACCATATATTTATGTGGTAGGCAAAACCATTCTTCTTTCAAACCTGTAGGATCGCGAACGAACTTACTCGGCGGTTTTAATGTACGCGTACTTACGGCGACACGAGCGAAAAAGGTCGTCGAGCCACAAGTACGCGTACTTGCTCGCACGTTTATCAACCACTATAGGTCTATTTTGATGCAAGAGGGCAAACTTTGACATTGCAGCCGAGGCAGAATAGACGACCAAGCCGAAGCCGTTAAGGAGAAGAGAGACCGCAATGACAAGTGCCCAGTGCGTATCAAACGACATTTTCCGACACAAATCCTTGAAAAATCGAATGAAGTTTCGCAAATAATATATTTAGTAAAACATTATTGTGAGACATGGGTTGCAGATTTTATTTCGTGAGTAGTGCTCGATTTTCGTGGGAGTTGCCTTGCGACCCGTGGGTCCTATCCCACAATTTTAGGCACACAAAGAAGTGTATTTGTATGCCGTCACCCTAGGGACACCCACACGTACCTGGGCGGACGGGCCTGCTGGCGCGCGCTGCGCAGTTGCTGTTCGGCCGCTGTGCGCGCGCGCCGCTCCTCGCCCAGGCGCCTCTCCAGCGCCGCCCGCTCGCCTGCGCGCCACGCCGTCACCCTACACACGAACACGGTTATTGCTACTAATTGCACACACGTTTAAAGGTCAGTCGACACCGGGATGAGACAAGATACAATATAGAACTTTATTCTTATAAAAAGTACAAAAAAAATCCTGGGCCGACTAGCTCAGTAAGCACTGGCACACCGGCCAGCAGCTTTATACAATAATGCCCATACACAAGATTGTAGGAATATTTCGTCTGCGCGATATCAAATATACTGAGTGAGTAGTAATTACGTGCGTTCCTTCAAATGGGTAAAGTATCAGTTTACTATTTTATTTAGAGTCCAAAAGATTTCTCACAATAGGGAAGATGCAAATACAGAATTTATGAAAAGCTATACTAATCTATACATATAATAAAATCGTAGACTAACCGTGTCTGTACATTGAATATTTTCGCATGAAAATTACACAGAAAACTCAGGACAAAGGTACAAAACACTAAAATGCAATTTTTGAAATTTTTGTCTGTTTGTCTGTGCGTTTGTGGGAGCATCACGCTTAAACTACAGATTAGATTGCAAATCTTAGTACTTAAAAATATTAAGTGATAACCCGAGTAACATTTAGCGTTTATTTCATCAAAATCGAACCACAAAATCAAAATATATTGAATTTTTAGTTTAGTAAGAAACTTCCTACTGTGTTCTGATCAGTCAGAGCGCCATCTATTGAGGAACCAAAAAATGCATGAAAGCATGAATGTTACACCAAAACACATTGATTGAGTTATTTGTGAAATTTGTAATACGTAGACGTAGTCTTCTATACATATAATAAAATCGTAGACTAACCGTGTCTGTACAGTGAATATTTTTGCATGAAAATTACACAGACAACTCAGGAATACGGTGTAAAACACAAAAATACAATTTTTGTTTTTGTCTGTTTGTCTGTTTGTATGTGCGTTTGTGGGAGCATCACGCTTAAACCACAGATTAGATTGCAAATCTTAGTACTTAAAAATATTAAGTGATAACCCGAGTAAAATTTAGCGTTTATTTCATCAAAATCGTATACTATTTACCGTTACATACGGGCATCTTATTTAACGTCTTCCGCTGCCAAATATTTTGTCAGTTTACATGGTCGATAGATGGCGTTGCACTGATGACGCGTTTTTCTGAATTGTGGTGTAAGATTTTCCGCTGGAGAATGACCTCACACAATTTCTAGACACAGTCGTGTTTCGAAGAAATTTCGGTTTGGTCTCTGAAAGGTCTTAAACTGTTAGGCACCATAATTGGTTAAATCTCTGGTGCTGGTTTCGTTTAAAGTGCATTTATCGTAGAGTCTTAAACTGATTTAGTTTTGCGAAGTTCTGGACGGTTCGACTTGCGGATCAGGCCTGTAGGGTCCCGTACCAAAGGTGCTGTGCTGACGAGACCCTACTGCTAGGCCTCCGCGATTGATTCCGTTTAGAGCGGTTCGATTTGCGAAACAAGGCTAATCTATACATATAATAAAATCGTAGACTAACCGTGTCTGTACATTGAATATTTTTGCATGAAAATTACACAGAAAACTCAGGAAAAAGGTATAAAACACAAAAATGCAACTTTTGAAATTTTTGTCTGTTTGTCTGTTTGTCTGTGCGTTTGTGGGAGCATCACGCTTAAACCACAGATTAGATTGCAAATCTAAATACTTAAAAATATTAAGTGATAACCCGAGTAACATTTAGCGTTTATTTCATCAAAATCGACCCACAAAATCAAAAGATATTGAATTTTTAAGTTTAGGAAGAAACTTCCTAATGTATTCAGATGAGTCAGAGCGCCATCTATTGAGAAAAATAAAATGCACGAAAGCATTCAAAATTGTTGAGTTATTTGTGAAACTTTTAATACGTGGCAAAATAAGAGTGATCATTTTATACCTTTTCGTTATTGATCGATACAATCGATCCACAAAATCAAAATATATTGAATTTTTAGTTTAGTAAGAAACTTCCTACTGTGTTCTGATCAGTCAGAGCGCCATCTATTGAGGAACCAAAAAATGCATGAAAGCATGAATGTTACACCAAAACACATTGATTGAGTTGTTTGTGAAACTTTTAATACGTAGACGTAGTATTCTAATAACAAAATCGTAGACTAACCGTGTCTGTACATTGAATATTTTTGCATGAAAATTACACAGAAAACTCAGGAAAAAGGTATAAAACACAAAAATGCAATTTTTGTTTTTGTCTGTGCGTTTGTGGGAGCATCACGCTTAAACCACAGATTGGATTGCAAATCTAAGTACTTAAAAATATTAAGTGATAACCCGAGTAACATTTAGCGTTTATTTCATCAAAATCGACCCACAAAATCAAAAGATATTGAATTTTTAAGTTTAGGAAGAAACTTCCTAATGTATTCTGATGAGTCAGAGCGCCATCTATTGAGAAAAGAATAAAATGCACGAAAGCATTCAAAATTGTTGAATGCTTTCGTGCATTGTTATTCGTGAAACTTTTAATACGTGGCAAAATAAAAGTGACCATTTTTATACCTTTTCGTTATTTATCGTTACAATCGAACCACAAAATCAAAATATATTGAATTTTTAGTTTAGTAAGAAACTTCCTACTGTGTTCTGATCAGTCAGAGCGCCATCTATTGAGGAACCAAAAAATGCATGAAAGCATGAATGTTACACCAAAACACATTGATTGAGTTATTTGTGAAACTTTTAATACGTAGACGTAGCAAAATAAAAGTAAACATTTTAATACCTTATCGTTATTTATCGTTACATACGGGTTTCTTATTTAACGTCTTTTGCTGCCAAATATTTTGTCAGTTTACATGGTCGATAGATGGCGTTGCACTGATGACGCGTTTTTGGTGTTGTGCTGGTTTTGTTTAAAGTGCTTTTATCGTAGAGTCTTAAACTGATTTAGAACTTAGTAGTTTTATGAAGTACTGGACGGTTCGACTTGCGGATCTGGGAGCCTACTCTCTAAGTCCGAAGTCCGTAGTTTCGGGCTTAGTTGCGGGCGGGCGTATTCTACTCCGTATCACCTACAGACTTACGATTAGTCCCGAACCCGAACTAAGAATGAATGACAACATGATTTCACAGTAAGTAATTGTCAAATCGTGTTATCATTAGTTCTCAGTAATTAGGTGATACGGAGTAGAATACGCAACTAAGCCCGAAACTACGGACTTCGGGTTTAGAGAGTAGCCCCCCAGGCCTGTAGGGTTACGTACCAAAGGTGCTGACAGGACCCTATTTCTAAGGCCTCCGCGATTGATTCCGTTTAGAGCGAAGAAACGAACGGTTCAATTTGCGAAACAAGGCTAATAATAATAAGGTACCGTACCAAAGCTGGTCACAGTGACGGGAGCGATCGATTTTGGTGGGGCTACTCTCTAAGTCCGAAGTCCGTAGTTTCGGGCTTAGTTGCGGACGTATTCTACTCCGTATCACCTACAGACTTACGATTAATCCCGAACCCGAACTAAGAATGAATGACAACACGATTTCACAGTAACTGTCAAATCGAGTTATCATTAGTTCTCTGTGGTTAGGTGATACGGAGTAGATTTTTTTTTTACTATAGATAGGCATACGTTTGACCACTATCTCACCTGATGGTAAGCGATGATGAGGTTGAAGATGGAGCACGTTTGCCTAGAAGCAACCTATTCACTTTTGTCTTAAAGACTCCCAGGTTGCCCGCAACTAAGTTTTTAATTCGTGCTAAGTATCAGACGGTTCGATTTGCGAGCCAAGGCAAATTATAGGGTTCCGTGCCAAAGTTGCTAATGGGACCCTATTATTTAAGCCTTCGCGTACGATCTTGATTCGTGCGAACCAAGTCGATTTTTAGGGTTCCGTACCAAGGTTGCTAAAGGAACCCTATTTATTAATAAGCCACTCAGTTTATTAACCGACTTCAAAAAAAGGAGGAGGTTATCAATTCGACTGTATTTTTTTTTTATGTTTGTTACCTCATTTTAACCGACTGGATGAACCGATTTTCATGATTCTTTCTTTATTTGAAAGCTGGTGCTTCCCGTGTGGTTCCATTGCCACCACGTCAGGATCTGATGATGGAAACCCTGAGAAATCGAGGGCAACTCTCGAAAATTGTAGGCACGTATTTGGTAAAAACTTGATATTCGTGTGTATATCGGGTGATACTGATACAAAAGAATGAAAGTTTGGATCAGACCTGATGATGGAGACGACAGAGAGTCAAGGGAACTCCACGTCGGTATGTAGGAACTACCAAGTGTTTGGGCTTATTTCATTCGTATTGACGAGACCTTTACACCGAAAGCACTTAGTAAGTTTTATTTTCATAACATAAAATCACGCCGGTACGCTGTGAATGGGTACGCAGGTACCACTAAAAAGTGAAAAATAAAAAAACTTTCGGTCGTTTTTAGTTTTTTCGCTTTTTGACACCGACTTCCGAAATTAAAGTTATTTTATACTTTGTAGTGTTTTGTTTTGGAAGTCGGTTACATTTTTTGTAAAAAAGTTGTTTTCGTTTTATTTCTGTCTCGCTGATATAAAAATGTCTTCTAGAAAAAGGTCGAATCTTTCACAATATAGCAAAATTCTCAAAGTCGGGTTTGTTCGAACACTATTCTAACTAACTCGAGAACGGCTCGACCGATTTTCATAGTTTTTGTGTTTTATTCGGGACGAAGACTATTTCCTTCGTCCGGAATAGCATAATAAGAATTAAAATACAAAAAAAAATGGGTATGTAGGTAGGGTAGGTAGGTAGGGTAGGTAGGGTAGGTAGGCAGGTAGGTAGGGTAGGTAGGCAGGTAGGTAGGGTAGGTAGGTGAGGTAGGGTAGCTATGGTAGGTAGGTATGGTAGGTAAGTAGGTAGGTAGGGTAGGTAGGTTAGGGTCGGTAGGTAGAGTAGCCAGTTGACGGGAGCGAAGCCGCGCGGGTCAGCTAGTATATATATAAAGCTGAAGAGTTTGTTTGCTTGAACGCGTTAATCTCAGGAACTACTGGTCCGATTTGAAGGTTTTTTATAGGCTATAGGCTATATATCATCGCGCTAAGACCAATAGGAGCGGAGCAGTAATGAAAATTGTGACGCAGACGAAGTTGCGCGGGTCAGCTAGTATTATATAAAATTCTTCCGTTACGGAGTGAGTGACTGACAGACAACGCCGAAACTACTGGTCGTAGAAAGCTGAAATTCGGCATATGAGTTCCTTGGGGACTGTAAGGGATTACTAAGAGAGGATTTCCCGAAATTCCTACGAGAACGGGGAAAAATGGCGTACGAAGTCGCGGGAAAAAGCTAGTCGTTGCATATTAGAAGAAGTCTTGAACATTCGTCCAAGGAACTCAATTCCCAAACCACATATTAAAAATATTGTTAAAAACCATGCATGTTCGAAACCCGCTCACCAAGATCTAAGTGTGCGGGGTGCAAGGTCGTAGGTAATATAAAAGCACTGTTTGGATTTGGATTGAAACTGTTTATTAGAAGTTCTTCAAGGCTCATGTTAAATGTCTTAAAGTAAATGTTAATGTTGAATGTTTTGAATGCACCCGGTCCGTTTGACGTATGGAAATGCACTGATGTTAAAGTATACATAAAATTGTCACTTAGATACAAGTACAATTGTTGTAAACTGCTGCGTTAGCAAGTGTTCGGTTGCTTAGACCGAACATATTCCGGGGCCGGCAAAGATGTAGTTGAGATGAGTTGATGATAATACAATCATGTTAACGAAGATGATAGTAACCTAATGTTAGTGGTGATTCTTAAGATAATAAGAAACAATAGCGTTTAGAGAAGCACTTACGATAATCTTAATGTCTCTAGTTTTTGTTTAAGATTGGTGAACACGCTTAATTTTGTTTTTTAACCACTCACACTTGCACTGCACTTTGAGCACTGGGCTGACGGTCAGCCTTGTTATGTAGCCGCGCACAAGCACTAGCACTCGCGTCATTAACACTTCTTAGCTCGATGTCTGGGGAGATATGCACGCGTCGCATGCGACGTCGTCGCCACCGCCACAGGAGCACGGCCGTGCCCGCAGCCGCCACCAGCACGAGAGTGTAGCTTACCACGTAGTGATGGATGTCATGTGGTGACAACATCTCATCTAGTTCTACATCGCTGTTTTTCATCTGCTTGATTTGTTTGTAGATTTTGAGTAAGTCGTCATCTACTTCGTCTTCCTCAGTTTGGTTGTCGTGAGACTTCTCCATCGGTATGCTTACATTGATAATGTAGTTTAGTTGGTCAATCTTGGGTACGTAAATATTTGACTGAACCGTTATGTTGTTGTAAAATTTTGTATTTGCATGCAAGGTAAAATCTTGCCCTTTGATAACACAACCTGGTCTGAGGTATATTACTCCTGCTTGATTGAGTTGTTCGACTGTGATATGCTCTCCACAAATTATTTTAATGGAATAGTTGTAACAGCAATGATATAAATGCTCAGATGGTTCGTTCAACGGTACCCACATATTTGAACATAAAGTTTGTTCAATTTTACATTGGTTAGTCTCATGATTGAGATTGCAGTAATTGTTATTGTCACTGCCTAGATGGTAAACAGGCTTCTTAAGTAAGCACATGTACGTCTCTTCCTGAGTGAGACATTTTGAAAGCTCATCATTGTTTATTGGTATGTATGAGTCCTTTTTTAGATTCACTGCCATGTATTGTGATTTTGGCAGAATGCTTGTCATATTCTTACCGAATTGTTTGGGAATCGGTATAACTCTGTATAATTTATATCGATCTCTGCTGATTAATGGGAATGTTATTTGGAATATGAAATATTTTTCAGTGGTCCGTGCTTTAATTTGCAATAGATGATATAGTTTTCTCACATCAGTTTGATCGATAGGTAGTATTATATCATCCGTAAGTTGGCCAGCAATGACGTTGAGTTCTTGTTGTAGTTGTTTAGGCGTTAATAAATGTATGTTAAACTGAACATGGCGAATGTCAGTCAGTGTCTAGTAAAGTATCTTGATTCCCCCTTAATGTTTGGAGCAAAGTATTTGCAGTCAACGCAGTTACGATTTGTCCTTGTACTGCACTTATGTTACTCATTGCTAGCTGAACCCCATTTGCTAATCTGTCCAATGTATCTAAATGTTGATTTATAGTTTTATGTTGCTTATGGATAATCTTTTCAGTTCGTTTCAGAATGTTGTATTCTGACTCTACAACAGATGTTTGATTTTTCCATAATTTTGCCAAATGATTTTGATTTCGCTTTATAAGTTCTATGTCCTTAGTGTATTGTTCCGCGAAACGCTCATCCAATACGCCGAAGAGATAATTCGCCACGTAGCCTAATCCACTGATAAGCCCACGACGCTGTCTGGAGTGTGCCATGAATTGTTGTGTCAGCAGGAGCGTGTTGTAGTATTTTAGTTCGAGGAACTCGTGCTGTAGTTGTGGTACTATCGTGTTACACACACCGCTGTTTATATTAGTACATGTGTTATCTAAATGAGTTAATAGTTTTTCTAGCGCTGTCGTGCCCTCCCAGTAGGGTGACATATCGTAATAGACGACTAAAGTCCATTTGTCTCGGATGAGATTCATTTTGGCCACAGGATCAAAATATAAGGACTGATTATTCCTTAATTTTGTAATGTTATACATCATGCCATGTGCAGTGTTGATTGCGATTGACATAAATAATGTCCTAGTCTTACCGGTGTTGTCCTTTTTCTTATTATGTTCTCTTCTGTTTGTGTTTCTTCTGTTTTATGTTCTTGTTCACTTGTTTCCGGCGAATTTATAGGTAATGAATTTATAAGCTTTATGATAGCTCTGTTCACGATTCCATTTTTGGTTTTTAAGGATACCACCCGTACAAGTCCGTCTCTGCTCGGGTGGACATCTACCACTCTTCCCATAACCCATTTTCCAACAGGTATGTTGTTTTCTTGAATGACGACCAAATCGCCTATTTTCAAATTTTGTTGTGGTTTCAGCCATTTACTTCTCGCTGTTAGTTGGCTTAGATATTCTGACTTCCACCTTCTCCAAATGTCTTCGGATAGCTTCTGGATTAAATGCCAACGTGTCCTGGCATCCCTTTCTGTTTCAATAACTGTTAAGCCTGTGCGTCCTGTTAAAAAGTGTGCCGGTGTTAAAAAGTCGAGATCTTCTATGTTTTCTGTTACGGAGCACAGAGGTCTAGTGTTCAAGCAAGCCTCAAGTTGAGCAAGAATGGTCGAGTACTCCTTAAATGTGAGCCTCTGTTCACCAATTACTCGCTTAAGGTGGAACTTAAGGCTTTTGACAGCTCTCTCCCATAAGCCTCCGGCACTCGGCCATGATGGTGCGTTAAAGTGCCATTCGATTTTCATTTCGGTCACTTCTGCCAAGAAAGTATCGTGGAAGATTTGTTGTAATTGTTGGTATTCATTTTCCAAAATGTTGCTGGCGCCAACGAAATTAGTTCCTTAGTCGCTATAAAGATGTCGAGGAGCTCCTCGTCTAGCTGCCATCCTCTTCAACGCAGCCAAAAAGGCAGCGCTTGTTAAGTCCGAAACCAGCTCCAAGTGCACGGCTTTTGTTACCATGCAAATAAAAACCGCCACGTATCCTTTAGTTGTTTTCACTCCACGTCCTTTGTTTGTTTTAATTTCCACAAACCCCGTGTAATCGACGCCTGTGTGGTAGAAGGGTGGAGCGGGGTTGCATCGCTCCTCGGGAAGATCACCCATTAGATGATACTGTCTTCCTGATTCATGTTTTCGGCAAATCACGCATTTTCTTATCTGCTTCTTGGTAGCATTGTTCCCACTCGTTATCCAATAGTAATGACGTAGTTTGGCGAGTGTCACACGTGGTCCGCCGTGAAATGTTAGTTGATGTGCTTCGTCGATGAGAATCTCCGCCAACCGACACTTGTGTGGTATGATTATCGGGTGCCGCATCTCCTCACTAATTTTTGCGTTTTTCAAACGCCCCCCAACACGTAACAATCCGTGGTGATCAATGAAGGGATCTAATTTTGATAATTGGCTTTTTAAACCAACGTTTAAAAAATTATAAGAATGTTTGCGCATATTTTCTATTTCCGTCGCAAATTCCTTATTTTGCACATATTTTATAATGGTTGTTTTAGCTTTGCACAACTCTTGTAATGTGAGATAGCTCGGCAAATGTTTACGGCAACGTGCAGGTGTTATCGCTCGATATATCCATGACAATATATGTGTTATTTTCTTTGTACTGTTGTGTTTTTCTAAGAAATAATCGATGATATTTGGGCTTTCTTGGACGATATTGACTTGTTTTTTAACTGTTTTTACCTCCTCATTGATGATAAATAATTGTTTTTCAGTTTCTGCTTCAGGAGTCCATGTTTTCAGCCATTGGGAGCCTTGCCACCACAATGTTTATTGTTTCAACTGCGACGCTAACATCCCACGGCTGGCACAATCCGCTGGATTATCCGTTGATTTTACATAACGCCAGCAGTCAGGAGGCATTGTTTCTGTGAGTTTGGCAACCCTATTTGCGACGGACGCCTTCCATCGGTTAGGCTCACCCTGTATCCACCCGAGTGCTACCTTCGAATCCGTCCATCCAAATATTTCTAGTCTATTTGTTAATGCCTGTTGTATTTTATTTACTAGTTTAGAGAGAGAGTAGGTATGCGCCACTAAGTTCCAGTTTTGGCAACGTAAGGGCTTTCTTATGCGGCACGAGTTTAGATTTTGCGGCGATGAGTATTACTTCCGATTGATGTTTTATGCGCGCATAAGCTACGCATGCAAATGCGTTCATGGACGAATCACAGAACCCATGAATTTCGATGATGTCATCACTGTTGTTCTTTAACCATCTTGGTACATCACAGCTGTTTATGTTATCTAGGTCTGCTTTTATTTTGGCCCAATCGTTGAAAATGTTATCGGACACTTCCTCATCCCAATGTAAATTGTTTTCCCATAGTTTTTGGAACAGTAATTTTAATTTAGTTGATAAAGGTGTCAACCAGCCTAACGGATCGAACAATTTCGATATTTCCGATAGTAGGTTGCGTTTTGTTGGCCTTAAAGTCTGTTTAGAAAATTCGCAACGAAAGAAGAATTTATCCGTGTTTGTGTTCCAACACAGACCCAGTGTTTTTGAGGTTGACTCCGATTTCAAGTTGAATACAATGTTTGTGTCAGGATTTCGATGACTCGGTATGTCTTTGATTAGTGTTGGTTCGTTGGAGGCCCATTTACGTAAATTAAAACCTCCGGAATGTAGTAAATTCATCAAATCTGATATGAGTTTCTTACCCTGTTCAATAGAATGACACCCATGTACAAGGTTATCCATATAAAAATCTTTGTCTAACACCTGAGCCGCGTCGGGATAATTTTTCTGTTCGTCTGCTGCTAATTTCTTCAGCGTCATTAGAGCTAAAAATGGAGCCGCCTTTGTTCCATATGTTACCGTTGTGAGTTAATAAGATTGTATAGGGCATTGAGCATTTATGCGCCAAATTAGTTTTTGTAGAGGTTGATTCAATTCATGTACTTGGATCTGCCTATACATTTTCTCGATGTCTGCTGTATAAGCGTATTGGTATTGCCTCCATTTTAGCAATAATAGTTGCAGATCTTGTTGAAGGTTGGGCCCTTTATGCATCGAATCATTGAGGCTGAATCCTGAAGATGTTTTCGCAGATGCGTTAAAAACAACTCTGTATTTTGTTGTAGTCGATTCCTCTCGTAGCACAGCGTGATGAGGCAAGTAGCACTCCGGTTTCATGTTACTTTGCAAAGCTAGCTTCATATGTTTTAATTGTAAATATTCATTCATGAACATATTGTAATGTAGGGCTAGCGTCTCGTGTTTCTGAAACTTGCGCTCCAAATTTCGAAATTGAGCTAAAGCCATTTGTTTTGAGGAACCCAACTGGTTTTCTATGTTTTCCTTTAACGGAAGCCTGACTTCGTAGCGCCCGTTTTGTTTCCTAGTTGTGGTATCTAAGTAAAACGTAATGCATTTCTGATCCTCGACAGATAGATTGGTCTGTTCTGTTATGTCCTCTATTTCCCAGAATTTATGCAAGTCTTCCAAGTTGTGCAGAACTACATTACATTGAAATGTTTTTGTTGAGCCTCCACACAATATCCACCCCAGGTGGGTTTGCTGAGCGATAGGCTGTGTTGTGTTAGTCCCCTTGATGATTCCCTCCATGATAATGTTAGTGTAGACTTCGGCTCCGAGTAGTATAAGTCAACTGGCCTACTAATGTAATACTCCGGATCCGCCAATGTTATGCTTTCTGTGAATGACCATGAACGTTTCGAAAATGTTTGGTTGGGGAGATTTTTAAGTAGATTGTTCATAATCATGGCCTCAGTTGTAAAAGCGTAGTCACTGTTTGTAGACTTGCATGTTATGTGAACTGACCCTTTTAAGTTGTTTTCCTTTGCGCCTACGCCTAGAACAATCCCTTTGCATTTTTGGCGTTTTATCTTTAACAACTGAGCGGCTTTTTCGGTTATTAAAGATATCTGCGAACCCTGGTCGATAAGAGCACGCATGTTGTGATAAGTCCCGTCGGCTGCCATAACCTTCACGAGAGCTGTTGTAAGCAAAATCTCTGCATTATCATCCTGTGATGCATTAGAGACCTTGACCGTCGGTTCAGTATGTTTAGAAACTTGAGAGCCCGTCGGCCTTACAAAGGCGTCATGTAATATCGTGTTATGATAAGCTGTACATTTGCGGCACCGTTTTGTTGAAGTACACTGGTTGCCGTTATGGCTAAATAAACAATTAGTGCACACCTGCAATTTTTGCGTAATTACAAGCTTTTGTTCATTGGGCAATTCCAAGAACGTTTGCAATTGTAGAGGCCATGTTCGCCACTGCAATGTGGACATTTCAACTTCGACACGTGTAGTGTCTTTTTCAAGGTTCCATTATTCCCACTGTTGTTATGTTTCTTGAAACCTGTTGAGGAATGTTGTTGGCTGTTATACCCCTTTTGTTGGGGGTTGTCTTGTTTGCGACGAGCTGACTCCAAACTGATGAATTTAGTCTCCAGGAAATCCATAAATTCTTGAAGTACTGGTAGCTCTCGCGAGTTTTTTAAAGACTATGTAATCGGTATACGTGTCGGAGTCTAGTTTTTGGGATAGGATGTGTACCACCATAGGATCCCACGATGTTGTATCAATGTCTAAATTGCGGACAGCATTCAGACATTCTAATGTTGTGTCATGCAGTTTTTTGATTTGTTGTAAGGACTGCTGTTGCATGTTGGGCAATCCTAGAAGAATGTTCATGTGTGAAGAGAATATTGCTCTTTTGTTGTTGTATCGATGATGCAGAATATCCCAGCATACGGAATAGTTATCTGCGCTGATTGGTAAATGTTGGATGAGCCGTTCAGCTTCCCCTTTGACCTTTCCTTTTAAAAACTGCATTTTTTGGGCACTTGAAATTGACGGATTGTTATGTATTGCTGCTTGAAACAAATCCTTGAAGCACGTCCACTGGTTATAATTTCCGCTGAAAACGGGTATTTCTAATGTAGGTGTAGTTTTTTCTCTATGAGCCACGGACCACATTTTAGTATTAATCGCCTTCTTCAGACTGTTGTATTGTTTTTCATGACTCAAGAATGTTTTTTCATACTCTCCATTTTCTTCGCTTAATTCAGAATCGATTTCCCAATGCAGAGTATCAATTGCTATCCACCTAGATTGCAATGTTTTGAGGACGTCTTCAAATTCCCATCTGTCGGAAATAAGTTCTAAGTTAATGTTACAGACCGTTCTTCGGAAAGCCTTAAAATTAGCTACCTGCTTGCGAAGCATTTCGTCAAGTTTGCTGTTTGTACCCTGATTTACCATCCAAGCACTTCGAGCTTCTTGACCCAACTCCGAAGGTTGACCATCTTCTCCCAGCTGCTGTTCCTCTGCAGACTCCTGTTCATCACTTCTAGATGGAGCTTCCAGCAGTTGTTGATGCATCTGGCCGATTAGTGTTTTGACAGCTTGGTACGACTTGCTTGTTTTCTCATACTCCTGTTTCGTAAAGTATGCATGCGACTTACTTACTTCTGTTGAAAGGCGATCGTGGATAAATTGATACTCCTTCCAGTATTCTTCTAAATTGCTCAAACACCTTTTCAAGTATTCGAACGTTCGTCTCTGGACACTGGTCTTCTTCAAATTAACTCCGATCTTTTCGATGTTGATGGCGAGCGTCAGTTGGACTTCGTAAAGCTCAGCCATTTCGCCCGTTGTTTAAGAACGTAAAATCTCCCAAGGGGTAGAAAATAATGGAAAGATCTTACTTGTTGTTTGCTGTTATACCACCGCTGATGTTCTCCTTGGATCAGGAGTGTAATCCAGTCTCCAAACAGTCCAGAATACCACCTTAGTCCACAACACACCTAACTGTTGTACACGCAACACTCGCGATTACTTTTCGAAACGCGCGCGAACCCGGCTCGAAGGACCAATATGTGCGGGGTGCAAGGTCGTAGGTAATATAAAAGCACTGTTTGGATTTGGATTGAAACTGTTTATTAGAAGTTCTTCAAGGCTCATGTTAAATGTCTTAAAGTAAATGTTAATGTTGAATGTTTTGAATGCACCCGGTCCGTTTGACGTATGGAAATGCACTGATGTTAAAGTATACATAAAATTGTCACTTAGATACAAGTACAATTGTTGTAAACTGCTGCGTTAGCAAGTGTTCGGTTGCTTAGACCGAACACTAAGTTTAATATGTTTTGTAGAAAAGTTGTAAAATGCACAACTAGATGGCGTTGGGCGTCAAATTAGAAGTCGGTGTTAAGATTCTCCACCGTTTAGATCAAAATCAAAAGTCGTTTATTCAAATTAGGCTGAGAACCAGCACTTTTTGAACGTCAAGTTTTACAAAATACAGTCCCCAAGCTGAAGAGTTTGTTTTTTTGCTTGAACGCGCTAATTTCAGGAACTACTGGTCCGATTTAAAAAATTATTTCAGTGTTAGTTAAGACCAATAGGAGCGGAGCAGACGAAGATGCGCGGGTCAACTATTTAAAAATTTTCGTGTAAATATATAGAAAATAGATAAGATTGAAACAATACACCGCAGCTGCCAACGTCGCACATTCTTAGCCTATCGTTAGAATTGTAACTCGACGCCGCTTGAACACGATGTGCTTAATAAAGATCCCTACAGACTAAAAAACACCACAAAGTATAAAATAACCTTAATTTCGGAAGTCGGTGTTTTTTGGATTTGTATCTTTGTTTTTTAACACCAACTTCCGAAATTAAGGTTATTTTATACTTTGTAGTGTTTTGTTTGGAAGTCGGTTATATTTATTTGTAAAAAAGTTTTTTATATTTCACTTTTAAGTGGTGATACTTGAACGACGTCTTCGTCAACGCAGAAATTGAAATAAGCAAAAATGCTCATAAAATAAAAACTATCTAACCAAACTGAATAAATTTTTACAGGACCAAATTGCAAGTATGCCGCATCGAAATTAAAAAAAGAATCACACAAATCAGATCAGAAACGGAGTAATCGGTGTACATACATAAAAATACTAAACGATACTTCAGACCTGGACAGCTTTTAACCCTATACAAAGCATAAGTCCGATCCTGCATGGAGTGTAATATTATTTGGCTCTATTGTTCCTTTTTCACATGTCAAAATTGATATAACCTATAATAAAAAAATAAAAAAAAACAGCAAATTTTAGCAAACATTTGTTTTAAAATAGCATTACAACATAATAATCTAAAATAATTCGATATTTTTTGCAGTATACATTTATTAAAATACTGGTGCCAAGCATGAATGAAATGTCGCCATTCTCGGCATTATGTGAATTAATCTTTACTCGCAAACTGGTGCGACATAATTATCTATAGACTCGTTCACACGTGTCCGGTTCGTGAGACGGACGTGAGTGTAAAAGACCCCTTACAATATTACCGTCATCAATATTATCAACTTGCTTCTTTGTGAGACGTCCATGTAGTTCTTAGAGTTCCGTTGCCACGCGAACATTACAAGGCATAAGTTATACTTCTATTGTCAGAAGCATACAGCAAGAAAATGGAAACAACAGCAGAGAAAACCAGTGATGAAGCAGAGAAAACCAGTGATGAAGCAACGGCTACCCGTTTCAAGTCACTGAAAAAAGAGGATCCATACAGATATGAAACAGCTTGTCTAAACATGAGCCTAGAAATACCAGATTACTGGGCCGACCGTCCACAAGAATGGTTCATTATGTTTGAAGCCTACATGTCCCTTCAAAACAAAGACGATAATGACGATTACAAGTTCCAAACGGTCGTGAGTAAGTTAAAGGATGATGAAGCTATTATTGCTAGCAGCGCCGTTATAGCCACTCCTCCAAAAGAAGGGAAGTACGAGGCCTTGAAGAATAAACTGTTGAACGTCCCGTTTTACACAGAGAAAAGGTTGATTGAGAAAATGCTGAATGACTTAAGAACATCCAATAGTAAATTGGCGGGGCCGGTGAGAAGAATGTGGACGGAGTTGAGGAACCTGTGCGAGCTCATGCCTTCTAATGGCAGTTCTTCTTCCTCTTCCGATGGTGTTCAAGTGGTTGGGAACAAAGGTGGAGGAGCCACCCGGCTCTGCTGGTACCATTGGAAATTTGGAGCGAATTCTACGAAATGCGACGACCAGATGCGTTGTACTAACAATAAAAGAGTGCTCGAAAAATAATTATGCGATAATTTGATAAAGTTTTGATACGTTTGCATTTTTATTTTTATTTGCGAAATTCTTTGTAGGAGTTAGTATTTTTTTGTATCTTTATTTGAAAAAATGTGTATTCTAAAATAATTAAAACATTTGTGCCATTAAAATAATGAAAAAAATCAGTGTTTTATTTTCAAATTTCTTTCTTAAATGTTTTTTTTTTAATAATATTGTAATTGCTATACAACTACGTAAAACAAACATTTTGTTTCCATATTGTGAGTTACATTTTATGACAGTTCAATATCTTAATGCTGGCAGCTAGTGGTGGGTTTCACAGGGAGAGGCGGCGTGGAGAAGTGATGGGTGTCGAGGGGAGAGGCGGCGTGGAGAAGTGGTGACGATCGAGGCAGTGGCGTGCCTAGGGTTTCAAAATAAGGCAAGCCCAATAAAATTTTAACCGATTTAAAAAAAGAAAGTTCAGTTTTCGACTGAGTCTGTAGGTACTTTCGTATGTATCATCGCAATTTTCTCATAAACTGATATAGATGTCTCAATTCGTTGTTTACCAAAATTACCGAAAGAAACCATTGCACACAGGTGTTTATAGGAATTTGCGTGCCTTTTAATGGCGCCAGATATGTTATTTAAATCATTATAACCAGATGTATTCCAAACGGAATCTTCATTCGAAAAAAATAGGCAGCAAAACGAACACAACTTATTAGTGTGCGAACAGCCAACAATCCAAGTAGTTTTATACACTGATCTATTAAATTTTCGTTTATGCTATTTACTAGTCTGAGAAAAACACAGATTAGGCGTCGGTTTTAATGAAGAATTTAACTGTTTTTTCTGAGCAAAGTTTAAAGGTTTTACCTTATCTTCGCCAATCAAAACTTGAACGCATTTTAAATCCTCACAAGGTACAACCTCCATTGTTGTAGGTAAGTCACCAAAACAATTGTATCACTGAGAAAATCTAAGAAAACACACAAAAAACTTTAACAACATAACTTTTCAACTCTCAAGCAAATAAAACTGAAGTGAGTTGCACTCCGGTGTCAAGAACTACTTACGCAGAGTTGCAGTGTTGTCATTTAGGCAAAAAAAGTCACCAGGTATATGAAAAATCTAGATAGATGTCGCAAATTTTTTTTTTTAAGATATTGCTTGAGTATTTAATTTCGTTATTTTAAAAAGTCGCTAGTTTTTATTGTTGCTAAATCTTAAAAAAAGTCCCCAAACTCGTTAAAAATCTCCAAGATCTCACAACGTCGCTAAAACGGCAACACTGCAGAGTTGGCAAGGTGACAAGGTCACGCATACGCGCGCAACTTCATACGCATGCACGGCTTAATCTTCAATACTGATCGATTTGTAGGCGCACAAGGTTTAGAACTCGTTATACGGCACATCGCTATAAGTGCGAAAGTGACGGAGATAGTATTTGAAAGCCCGGTAAAAGCCGGTACGTGTAAGCGAGATAGCTATATGTAGACGCTGCAAATGCGAAACTCTGCGCGCGAACAATCGCGATGTGTAGTTATGTAGTAATGTGGCATAGGTAGCATACTTTGTGTTATTTTGATAAGAATTAAGCGCGCGAACTTTTAAATAGTTCGGGTTTGATATTGATTCTCTATCGAGCATTTTAGTAAGGCATGCCGGGGCTTTTGGGCTTATATGAAGGTACCGCCACTGGATCGAGGTGAGGGGTGGCGTAGAGAGGTGATGTAAATCGTGGAGGAGAGGTGGCGTGGAGAAGTAGTGAGTGTCGAGGAGAGGTGGCGTGGAGAAGTAGTGGGTGTCGAAGAGGAGAGGCGGCGTGGAGAAGTGGTGACGATCGAGGAGAGGGGTGGCGTGGGGAAGTAGTGGGTGTCGAAGAGGAGAGGCGGCGTGGAGTAGTGGCAGCTCGGCGCGCACACTTACTTGTGCTGCAGCGCGGCGTGCGCCTGCTTGAGCGTGTGGTGGTCGGCGCGACGTTGCCGCTCCGCCGCCGCCGCCGCCGCCAGCGCTCGTTTGGCCTCCGCCTCGGACGCGCGCGCCGCTGCCAGCTCGGCTCGCACACGTTTCAACTCTTCTGCACACTCGCGAGCTTCGCGCTACAACAAAAACAAATCCATATAAACCCATTCGTTTCACGTAAGAAACGCCACATGTAACGATCGTAACGTTCAGATACGCGCGATGCACGCAAGTCCCTGCAGTGGCCCGTCGTAGCTCAGTCTGAATGTGAATTAGTCTTAAGGCTTGTATACATGACAATGACATTGTGCATATAAACGGAGCTAACTACTCCTCTACGCGCCACTCCGCTACCCGCATTTTTTATTTATTATAAAAAATAACACATATTTTAAAAAAGTAACAGAACCAAATTATTTTTGTTTGTATTGCATACCAGCAGATTTTTTTTTTTACTTTTGTTAAAAAATTAAGGAGTAAAATGGTTTCATCTCAACGATTTGGAGGTGATTTGGTGATAATTTTTTCTTATTATGTGATACCGATACATAAATTCTGACTAAACCAAATTACATATCATATTATGTAGATTACTACCAAATTTTTTTTTCAGATGTAATTTCTCAGTAAATGCCGACGAAAAGTTGCTTCATCTGTACGCTGTTTTTAAGCATTTCTCGAGAGAGCAGCCTTAGAACTTAATTTTTATACTTTGCTCTCTTCGATCATGAATAAACTAGATGTCTGATTAACACTTCAAAAACGGCCGGAAAAATGCATTCAGTGTGTACCAGTTTCAACCAACGTCACAACGTCAAAATGGCGCAGCGCTCGTTCAAAAATTGTGAAAACAAACGATATAGACTTCCGAAAGTGAAAACTTATTGTGTAAATTTTAGACTTACCTGTTCGCGCTCCCGCTCTCTCTCGCGTTCTTTGTCGCGCTCTCTCGTTTCTCTTTCTCGCTCCCTCTCTCTTTCTTTGTCCTTCTCCTTAACTTCTTTATTACTGCTTTCCTTAATTTTTACACTATCTTTTATACTCTCTACTTCTTTATCTTTAACTATTTGTTCTTTTGCTGTAAGGAAAAATGTTGTTACTAATAACATGATAAATATTTAAATATAATTTACAATTTTGCAATAGTTTGTAGTTACTTCTTTTTTTTGTGGGCTTGTAATCGAACAAAAATGATAAATATTAAAACATAGTATAATAATATTAAAACATAGTATAATAATATTAAAACAAACACTGATCGGTTTTCTCGTTCTAATGTGCAACTTTGAAGCTTAATTACTTCATCGCTGGGTGTTTTTTTTTTTCAATCTTTCATAATATTTTTACTAGAGCAAATAAGTATTTAATTTAACTTATTAAAAAAACTGGCCAAGTGCGAGTCGGACTCGCGCATGAAGGGTTCCTTACCATCGTATTTTTAACAAAAAAAAAGGAGAAGGATCTCAATTTGGTTGTATTATTTTAAACTTATTATTTGTTGTTATAGTGGCAACAGAAATACACAATCTGAAAATTTCAACTGTCTACCTATTACGGTTGACGTATACGATGGACAGACAGCGGAGGCTTAGTAATAGGGTTCTGTTGGAACCCTAAAAATGCCATTACCATGTGAACTTAAATTACTAAAAAGCAGACTGTTCAAAATTCACTTGTTTAAATGGCTAAATGATAATAACTTTTATAGTATTAAGGAATACTTTGAACATAAGTTATGTTAACAATTTTGCATGCTTTAGTCTTAAGCAAAACATGTATGATCTTTTCTTTAACTCATGTAACACCTTTGTATACCATGTTTTATGCAAATAAATAAATTGAATTGAATTGCAAATCATGCTCTATTAAGGTTTTTTTTTTAAACCAGTCTATACTATCCCACTGTTGGACAAAAATCTCTCCCATAGCCTTGGACTGTTCCCGGTGTGTCGCCATCTCCGAGCGTTCCATCACGAAGGCCTGTAAGTTGTGACGTCAGCGTTGCCTGGGCCACCGCCGGGCCGCCCGCCGCCCGCCGCCCGTCGCCTAGCTCCCACTGCGTATCGACTGTAGCCCGTCTCCTATTGCATTCTACATATCGTCGTTGATATTGCTATACGCTATATGTTAGCGTATTTTTTAACTGTAGTATTCATTTCATTATATATTAAATAGAAAACACGCAACCCAATAGTTTCAACAAAAACACTGGGTATTTTTTTATCATTAATAGGCATACGTTTGACCACTATCTCACCTGATGGTAAGCGATGATGTGGTCGAAGATGGAGCACGCTTGCCTAGAAGTAACCTATTCACTCTTGACTTAAAGACTCGCAGGTTGTAGCTATCAGGAAACACAGACTCCGGCAGGGAATTCCACTCCTTAGCTGTACGCACTATGAATGTGTTCCAAAAACGTTTTGTGTGTGTGGATGGGATTTTTATCCCGGAAAGTTAATTAAAGCTGACATAAAACGTATTGCAGTATCAACGACGGTACATGAGCAGCCAAGTCCAACAAACCGCTATTAAAGTATTGAATATAATATATTCGAAGTACTCACTATGTTCTGTACTCTTACGACTATCATTGCTGTCCTTATCCTTATCTCTGTTTTTATTCTTTCTCTTTTCTTCTTTTATTGTACTAGCCTCTTTCTTTTCTCTGTCTGACTTAGAAGATTTTGTACCACCTTGAAAAGAAGAACATAATAATTATGTATTCATTATAACAAATCTTGCAGGTATAAACATAGGAAAAATCTTAAGTTAATATTGTTACGAGCTTAGGGTTCGTTACAATAAAAAACAGCCGATTAAACAACCAAAACTGACACTTTAATCCACAACACTAATTATCACTTTAAAACACACTAATTATAAAACACAATCGCACTACTGAACACTTCACTTCACTATAATTCGCAGTCGAAGATCGCTCTCGAAGTTATCGTTTGTATCGCCAATTCAATACTGACTGCCGTCGCCGGATGTCCGCCCTTTATATACCGACAGTCATTTCCAGAACCCTCCTGTATGGAAACCTCTGGAAAGTTCGGGCACACACAGGTCCCGTCAAAACATCGAGAATGTTCTAGCACGTAAATGTCAGCTACTGGATACTAGATGGCGCCAGCAGTATGCCAGTATCTGCTACTCGATACTAGATGGCAGGCACGTAAATGTTTGGTTTGTTTCCGCTACCTGCTACTAGATGGCGTTAGCAGTACGCAAATGCCGCCATGTACCCAACATTAATTCTGGCGCGTAACACTGCCCCCTCCTAAGACATGCTCGTCCCAAACATTATCGGCCCCATAATAACGCGCCAGTCGATCCACGTGGACGATTTTAGGAGCACTTCTTGTACCTTTTTGTATACGGTAGGTCACGTCATTGATTTTTGTAACAATCCGGTACGGCCCGTCCCATTTAGCTTGAAGCTTAGGAGATTTCCCTTTACTGCGAACTGGATTGTGCAACCACACTAGTGAACCTTCATCGAACCCTTTATTGTTCATTTTGCGGTCATAGCGGGTTTTCATCTTGTCAGACATTTGCTGGCCCGATTCTCTGACGTGCTCATAAACGTCATTCATCTTGTTCCGCAAGTCATTCGCATAATCGGTTATACTACGTGGGGCATCAGGTGGCATTCCAGTGATCAGGTCTGCCGGCAGCCGTAATTCTCTACCAAAGTTTGCGAAGGCTGGTGTCACTGATGTGCTTTCGTGAACAGCACTTCGGTATGACAACAAAAACGGTTGTATGTGCTTGTCCCAATCGTGTTGCCGATTTTCCACAACTTTTGCCAAGTATCTCTCCAATGTCTGATTGAATCGTTCCACCATTCCATCCGATTGTGGGTGATAAGTAGTTGTTCTCGTTTTATGAGTACCCATAACCCGGCAAGTTTCCTGGAATATCTGTGACTCAAAATTCCTTCCTTGATCGCTGTGAATCTCCAAGGGTACTCCAAAACGACAGAAGACTTCATGAACCAGTTTATCTGCAACTGTTGAAGCTTCTTGATTTGGAATGGCGAAGACTTCCGGCCACTTAGTGAAGTAATCCATTACAACCATGAAGTACTTGTTACCACTTTCACTTTCCGGAAACGGTCCCGCAACATCCAGAGCTATCCTTTCCCATGGTGCACCAACATTGTACAATTGCAATGCACCTCTGCTACGAGTTTGAGGTCCTTTTACAGCCGCACAACTTGTACATTTGCGACACCAGTCCTCGACATCGGCACGACAATGGACCCAGTAAAACCGTTCCCGTATCTTCAGTAGAGTGCGTTTAACTCCCATATGGCCTCCTGAACAACCATCATGGTATAGCTGTAAAACATCCGGTACCTTAACTTTAGGGACAACCATTTGCAAATGACAGTTGTCTCCCCGGGCATTTTCCCATCTACGGCACAGTACTCCATCCTGAATCACTAAGCTGTCCCATTGGGCCCAATAGCTTTTTGTGATCGAACTCATCGCTGAGACATCACTCCATGTGGGCTTAGGAGCACTGGCCTTCATCCACTCCAGAATCGGCTTGATGTCCGAATCTTCGTGCTGAGCATGTTGTAGGCTTTCCTTCCACTCGTTGCTGAGGTCTGTCTTGAGCATCCTCACAGGTATGACTTCTTTACCCTCTTGCCTAGTACAATGCTTGCAGTCTTCTGGGCAAGGTCTTCTTGACAGTGCATCAGCGTTACCATGAGATTTTCCGCTGCGATGTTCTACCACAAAGTCGTATTCCTGCAGTAGTTCAATCCATCTCGCAACTTGTCCTTCTGGATTTTTGAACTGCAACAGCCATTTAAGCGCAGCATGGTCAGTTCGTAGGTGAAATTTCCGCCCCAGTAGATATTTGCTAAAATGTTGCAATGACTTTACCACAGCAAGCAATTCCCGTCTCGTGACACAATAATTCCTCTCTGGTTTCGACAATGACTTGCTGAAGTACGCAATCACAACCTCTTGATCGCCATTCCGCTGAGATAACACACCGCCAAGTCCGATATCACTTGCGTCTGTGTCAACTATAAATTCCTTGCTGATATCAGGATACCCCAAAATAGGTGTTTTGCACAGACGGTCCTTTAGCTCCTGGAAAGCGATGTCGCAACTTTCATCCCAACAGAAATGTCGCTTTTCCTCGGTTAGCTTGTGCAGGGGTTTGGCTATATCTGCAAAGTTCTTGACAAAACGCCGATAATAGGAGCACAAACCTAAAAATGCTCTGACCTGCGTCTTGTCTTTTGGAATTGGCCAATCCTTGACAGCGGCGATTTTCTCTGGATCCGTGCGGATACCTTCTTCCGACACAACATAACCCAAAAAGCTAACTTGCCGTTTGAAAAATGAACACTTTTTCGGACTCAACTTGAGGTTGGCACTCAGGATCTTCATGAGCACGCGTTCCAGGTTTTGAAGATGTTCTTCAAACGTACGGCCTACGATGATGATGTCATCCAAGTAGACAAGGCAGGCATCACCAATCAACCCGGTTAGTACCAGTTCCATCAATCTTTCAAACGTTGCCGGAGCGTTACACAATCCAAATGGCATAACTTTAAATTGCCAAAGACCCTTTCCTGTCGAAAATGCAGTTTTCTCTTTGTCTTTCGAGTCAATTTCTACTTGCCAGTAGCCACTTTTTAGATCTAGTGTGCTAAACCACTTTACTCCAGTAAGCATGTCCAGCGTGTCATCAATTCTTGGCAAGGGATAGCTGTCTTTCTTCGTAACGTCGTTCAGACGACGATAATCAACACAAAACCGCATGCTGCCGTCCTTCTTCCTTACCAGCACTACCGGTGAACACCATGGACTGGATGAAGGTTCTATAACACCATCCTTCACCATTCCCTCGATCATGGTTTCCACTTCCTTTTCACGTGCTACCGGTAATCTCCTTGGCCGTTGACGGATAGGCAATTCTTCTCCTGTGTTTATTTTGTGTTGAACTAAGCCAGTCCTCCCGATGTCAGCATCGTTCGAAGAGAAAACATCGGTGTACTTAAGTAACATCCTCTTCGCCTTGACCATTTCATTTTGAGACAGAGCGCTGCGACAGTCTTCTAAAAGTGTGGTCACTCTCGTTTGTGCATCCTTGCTGAGGGTCCCAGTTGATAGATATTGGCATCGACGCAACCAATCCACTTCCTCGCAGGTACCCATCAGTGTGCCCTTTTCTATCACCTGCTCCTTGTCACAAAGGTTCAGCACACGTACTCTTGAGATGTCGGTGGCTCTGACCAATGTTCGTGCCACTTTCCATGGAAGGTCATTGTCTACCCTTTCCACGAGTACGCAACGATGAGTTTGCCCAGGATTCCGAGGAAGACTAACCGGTACAACCGTTTCCGATCTCGGAGGAAGAACAATCTTCTTTAGGTTGTACACATTTCCAGGTAAAGCCCCTTCCATGAAAAGTTCCTCTTGTCCACATTTCATAACTCCTTGATTAACGTCGATCTCACAACGATTCTTCCTCATAAAGTCTAAGCCCAGGATGCAATCGTCCATTATATCGGCCACCACAACATTATGCAGGTAGATTTTGTTGCCTAGCTTCAACTCCATCTCTCTTTCTCCTCGGACGGGTATGCGCTGACCGGTGGCTGTAACCAAATTTATACGCTCTCGGTTGTATGCAGAGTCCTCGAGGAACCGACTTATAATTTGGGAACTGACAACCGTGCGAGAAGCTCCAGTGTCTATCGTCAGCTTACATGGTGTCCCGTTGACCTCACCCTTGATGATAAGGCTGTTCCCGTCACGGGTTTGTGAGATCGAAATCCTTGGGGCTCCTTGAACATCAGCCAGCACCCGCCCCGCAGTCCTGGCTTTTACTCGTTTCCCTGCTGTTGCTGGGCGGTGCTATTAGCCGCCCTGCCCTCTGGAGATCGGCTACCTTCCCCTTCTGCAGTTCGCTTAGGGCAACTGGATCGAAGGTGGCCCCTTTCACCACAGCCGTAGCACCTAGGGCTGTATCCTTTTATGCGATCGCGAACTGTAACCGCTGCAACCTCCCTGACGCGGTGGGAACGATGATCTTGCCGCACAGCTTCCACCTCCAGTGCATGGGCCAAGGCGTCCTTAAGCGTCTCGTGGTGCCCGAGCCTCACAGCAGCCCTAACCTCAAGGTCGCGGATGCCGTTGATGAATGCCTGCACCAGGTTCCCTTCAATAAGCGCTGGTGCAGACTGGTACGCTTTTCGCACCAGCTTCTCCACTTCAAGGGCCCACTGCTGCAGGTTCTCACCGCTGCGTTGCACGCGATCCCTTAACTGCGCACGAAACACGTGTTCCAGGTGGGCGTCGCCATACCTAGCTTCCAACGCCTCAAGCAGCTGCTCGTAAGTCACCTCCTTACCGAGAGCTTCCAGGACAGTTAAGGCCTAGTCGCGCAGGCCTAGGGTGAGGGCAGTCATGGCCTGATTTTTACTCCACCCGTTCGCCTTCATGACAGCCTCAAACTGAATCTTGTAGGCCGACCAAGAAGACGTCCCATCGAACGGCGGCACTTTGAACCCACGTGGCGAAGGTGTAGTGGCTGCTGAAGTAGCACTTCCATCTCCAAGTTTAAGGTTGCCCAACTCCTTCTTCATATCAGCAATGACGTCATCAAACTTGCTGATCCTGGTTTCAGCGTCTGACAAGCGGTTGTCATGCTGAGCAACCTTATCCTTCACCTCCTTCATGTCTTTCCTGAAGGACGCGTGAAGTTCCTTCATGAGGAGCATCTGTTCTTCCTGGCGGCGCGCCTGCTCCTCCTTGTCAAGCTTGAGCTGCTCTTCCAAACGACGGGCCTGTTCCTCCTGTCGTCGGGCCTGCTCCTCCTGTCGTCGGGCCTGCTCCGCCTTGTCGTGCTGCAACTGTTCTTCCAACCGACGGGCCTGTTCCTCCTGTCGGCGGGCCTGTTCCTCCTGTCGGCGGGCCTGTTCCTCCTGTCGGCGAGCCTGCTCCTGCAGCATCATCATCAGAGCAGCAAAGTCTGGTGGTGGTGATGCCGGAGCTACCGTGGACGGGCCGGCCTCCATGGTCGGTAGCTGACCTGCCGACGTCTGCGGCGTTGCACCACCAAAACGCCTCTGGTCCGTCTCATGCTGGCGTTGACTACGGGTACGGATACCCTCCGTGTCGTCCTTTGGCAGAATCGGCATGATTATCCCACTTCTGACACCAATTGTTACGAGCTTAGGGTTCGTTACAATAAAAAACAGCCGATTAAACAACCAAAACTGACACTTTAATCCACAACACTAATTATCACTTTAAAACACACTAATTATAAAACACAATCGCACTACTGAACACTTCACTTCACTATAATTCGCAGTCGAAGATCGCTCTCGAAGTTATCGTTTGTATCGCCAATTCAATACTGACTGCCGTCGCCGGATGTCCGCCCTTTATATACCGACAGTCATTTCCAGAACCCTCCTGTATGGAAACCTCTGGAAAGTTCGGGCACACACAAAAACATCGAGACTGTTCTAGCACGTAAATGTCAGCTACTGGATACTAGATGGCGCCAGCAGTATGCCAGTATCTGCTACTCGATACTAGATGGCAGGCACGTAAATGTTTGGTTTGTTTCCGCTACCTGCTACTAGATGGCGTTAGCAGTACGCAAATGCCGCCATGTACCCAACATTAATTCTGGCGCGTAACAATATAAATTAAGTTTTTTTTTTTTCAACTCATAAATAAAGTCATAGCAGCATGGCATGGTTCGGCCACGAAACACACTACGAAAATAATAAGTTTGTGAAATTATAAAATTTTGAAGTTTCAAAAATGTGTTTAATAATTTTTCAGACATTATTTCGACAACTTTCTTCGAGATAAATCGAAATTTCTGTACTGGCCAAATACATGCCAACAGCGGCCGGAAAAACTTGTATGACAATCCATATCTGTCGTGGTTTGCGGGCAAATAAATCGAAATTGCTGTACTGGCCAAGTACATGCCAACAGCGGCCGGAAAAAGTTGTATGACAATCCATATCTGTCGTGGTTTGCGGGCAAATAAATCGAAATTGCTGTACTGGCCAAGTACATGCCAACAGCGGCCGGAAAAAGTTGTATGACAATCCATATCTGTCGTGGTTTAGCGGCCAAATAAATCGAAATTGCTGTACTGGCCAAGTACATGCCAACAGCGGCCGGAAAAAGTTTTATGACAATCCATATCTGTCGTGGTTTAGCGGCCAAATAAATCGAAATTGCTGTACTGGTCAAATACATTTCGAACTGGCTTGCAAATAGAAAGCTGTTTATTGAAAAAAAAAACAATTGAACCCTTTAACGTGGGAAAAATTATTGTTGTTCGTTGTTCGTTAATTATTTAGAAAAGTAATAGTATTTTAATTTCCGCGCATTATTTGAGAAAAATACTATACAAGCCTTGGCCACAACTAGGCATTGATGGACTTACGTATGTGTGCCTCGTCTTCGCCTCGGCCCATATTTACACGTTCGTCCATCACTACCTCTTTTGCTGGCCGCTGCAGTAATGTACTATTTTAGGATCTAACTTCCTTTACCCAGGCTGGGTTGTGGAGGAGAGGTAGACAGCCGCTCCATGTAAAATACTGGTAATCAGTCGAATCCGGTATGACTGGGAGCCGACCCCAATATAGTTAATCAGATTAAATAAAATCAGTCCAGTAGATTTGGAGAAAATTGGCTGTGATAGACAGACACACCAGTGATTCTATAAGAGTTACGTTTTTTATGGTCGTTCGGAACCCTAACGACTATAAAGAAACGCCGTTTGATGCTCTAGATAGTTGTTCCGGGTCTGGCTGTTTGTGTATGTGAGTTTGTATGTTTGTGAACGCACCCACGATACAGGAAAAATTAGTAGTGTGGGGCAACATTTACATTATATAAAAAGAAGCCGCTAAATTTCCCGACTCTTAAGATACAAGTCTGCGTACCTAGTTTAGGAGCCCGGAAAGATGACAAGAATTGTAGACTTGGTTGTACAACCATCTGTTTCCATATACCATGTACCTACTGTGTTGTAGTTTTTATGAACAAATACCTTTCGTACCTTTACTGTGGTCATTTTTGTCATCGTCGTCAGGCGCGGCGTGGCACGCGGAGCCGTTGCTGAGCGCATGCGAGCTCCCCGAGCTGTGCGAGCCTCCCGAGCTGTGCGAGCCCCCTGAGCTGTGCGAGCTAGACGAGCTCGCGTTGGACGCTTGTGCCGACGACGACTTCTCACGGAGAGCCGTCTGATGCTCTAAATGCTTTTCTAATTTGTCTAACTGAAAAAAGATTAACAAAAAGTTTAATTGTTGAAGAATTTAAAACATCAAAAGTGTTTTATTTAGACTAGGCTGGAAATCAGCACATTTTGAACGTCAAAAATGTACATGAAGGCAGTCCCCCAAAACGGTTGTCCGACACCACTTACTAGTGTTTTAAATTATAGGTATTAATTCAACAATACATAATATAAGACGCCCGTATTTCCGGAAGGGTTACACAAATTTGCGTTATTTGCAATGACCCATTTTTGAACCTTATCTTCATAGTGATAAGGTCGAACAGTGGTTACCGCAAATGTCCGCGATAGTAAAGTAGCCGGCACGAGTCGTGAGCACAGATAAATGCAGCAGATTGATCTCGCCAATGTACGGTGGGCGAACGAAATTCACAAACCCAATAGTCGATGAGCATTGACTGACGAACCAATAACGTGAAGCGTCAGGCCACGGACACGAACACAGCGGCGCGGCGGGCGGCGCGGGCATTTACATTATACATCTATGAATTTGACGCAACCAGCGCTGCAGCGGCGCGTTCAACTGCAGAAATGTATAATGTAACTGCCCGCGCCGCCCGCCGCGCCGCTAAGTTCGTGTGCGCGGCCTCAGAGCTCTCCGACCAATGGAGTCTCAGGGCTCGTGCCGGTTATTACACCTATAATACACCCAAGGTTCGCCACTTATAGTTAAATGGCCTATGTGTTTTTGTGGCTAGCATTCGTTTATTTGGGTATACCTTGCCAGTTGTATATGTCCCTTGGTGCCTATTGGCCTAGCTCTATTCTGTCTCCTGCTTGAAAAGGAGGGAAGTGGAAATTATACATATATTTATTTTCCTACTCCTCCGCTGTACTTTTCTGATTAAATTCGTTGCAGGATCCAAGACAGTTAAATCGTTTCTCCGGGACTCGTCGGGCTTCATTGGCTCGGCGTTTTTCTGGTGGTCGCCACTGTTGATTCTGGCTTTCAGGAGTTGGAGTGGTTGGGAATGTGTGGCGGGCTTGTCCCAATACCTTGTTCACCGGGTAAATCACTTTTGACTGATGGAATCAACGCAACATTTCGATTATCGATTTGATTTATTGAAACTTTAATAAGAGTGTTTGTATTATCAATTACGACAGTTAATTTTTGGTGTCAAATAAAAATGTGAGTTCTAAAGAACTGTAATGAGGGTTTTCAAAAAAATTTGCTCCAGTAGTTGGTGCAACATAAGCGAGGGATCCTCATCATTGAAAAACCCGGTCAAGAGCGAGTCGGATTCGCGCACCTAGGGTTCCAAATCCTTACTAACATTATAAATGCGAAAGTAACTCTGTCTGTCTATCTGTCTGTCGCGCTTTTACGCCAAAACTACTGAACCGATTTAAATGAAATTTGGTACACAGATAGTCTAGAGCCTGAGAAAGGATATAGGCCACTTTTTATCCCGGGAGTATGTTCCCTAGGGATCACGCGGGCGAAGCCGCTGGCAGAAGCTAGTATCATATAAAACGTGAAATGTTTTTAAATTTTCATCGGCGAGGCCTATATTCGTCAGAGAATTTTAACATTGATTTTAGATCAGCGCCATCTCTTGACCGCTAGTAGAACTAATGACATTTTTTGTTGATGATTTCTGAAAAATGTGCTTTTTAGAGACATCATTTTATTTGACCTGTAATCTTTACATGAACTTCTATCACATAGAATAATTTCAGATTTTTTTCTTTGCAAATTTCGGAGATAAGGGCCCCCCCTTATCTCCGAAATTTTGGCGGCGGCGATTTTTTAAAATTTTTCGTCAAAAGTCGAAAACTATGTGGCCTAAAAACAAAAGAAAAATTGTTTGAGAATGTGCAAATAGCGCTCTTTCATTTGATACCCCCACATGCCCTAGTACCCCCACTTCGGATTTTAAAGAACCCCTTTCAGGTGCTGTTGCAAAAACATAATTATACATTTTTATTTCTTTCTTGAGTTGAGCAATCGTCATCTAAAGCTATACCAAATTTAAAGTTGATAGCATGAGTAGTTCTTGAGATATCCAGCTGTGACAGACAGACAGATTTAGTCACACCATAGGGGTTCCTTTTTACCATTTTGGTTTGGAACCCTAAAAAGTGAAATGAAAGAAAACAAGCGATTTGATAGTTGTTCGGGACTGATGCCTCAGTGCTGCCCCCTGGTGATCGATACTTCAGAAAACCCTCATTCTGAATGGCATTTAAATAGTTCACAGCAAGCATGATTATGATTATAAACAGATAGGAAACAAATCTAATGTTGTGGCCATTTAAAGTGGTAACGACTTCCATGGTTTTCAAGCATGCTGATAACGAAAATGGAGGTAAAATCCAACATGCCAGTTGCGGAATAATTCGAAAGTCACCGCGGCCGTGAAATGCAAAAGGCATTAGGAGGAACACGGTTGGGTTTTAGTCATTAAGAATCTGACACTCCCTTGCGCTCCGCCCACTTTTAAGAAACAAGTGTGAGTCGGACTCGCGTGCAAAGGGATCCGAACGAATTTTTTTTTTTAAACATGTTATTTTAACACTACAGACTTCTAATTTTCCTGTAATCTTTAGGTAAAGATCTATTATCCACATTTTTTTCAAAATTTTAGGCTCAGTAGTTTCGGAGATAAGGCGGCGGGAATGGTCATTTTTCGTCTAATTTCTTGAATAACTTCTAAACAATTATTTTAAAATTATGAAAAAAAATATATAATTAAAACCCTCACAGTAAGTCCTTTCATTTGATATGTCACACAATATTGTTCAAAAAACTTTTTTAAATTTCTAGTTTGACCCCCAAAAGTGACGCCCATACTAAAAATTTAATGATTTACGTAACGCGTCCGTGTTTGGGTTATAGAAATCCATATGTGTACCAAATTTCTACAGAATCGGTACAGTGGATCCGGAGTAAACTGGCTGTGACAGACGGACAGACAGACAGGACACCCGAGTGATCCTATGAAAAAAAAAAAAATGGGTTCCGTTTTTTTTCCCGAAGCCTAAAAACATGGCGGCTATTAAAACCTGGGGGGCTAAAAAGGCCACTTTAGGAGAATCATAATATTAATCACACAACAGTCTGTCAAATTAAATTTTCATCTTTATCCCTAACGTATTAGGTTCAAGGTTGATTGAGAAAATTTGACAGTGACGGATAGCGTGATCTGCTTTCTGATTCTGCTAAAGTAGCCTTTTTAGACCCGCTGTTCTATTTTATTATTACCTTATCACGTAGCTGTGCGTGCTCCTGCGGACAGTGTCCGTTATGGTCCGCCGTCTTGAAGCGACAGCGCCGCACTGAGCCGTTCATATGTTTCGTGTCCGACTGAGTGGTCTGTGTCGCGCATTCCGCGCCACCGTTCGCGACACTCGCTTCTTTGCTCGGCTGCGTTTGAGGATTTTGTTGGGACTGTGACTGAAAAGATAATACTTATTTTAGTATTAGAAGTAAGCGATTGTGAAGACTGTCAAAGAGGATGTAAGTATGGAAGACATGTTGTGCTGCCTCCAACTAAATTGGGATAAGGCAAGGGGAAATGATTTTAGGTTTTGCCTTCCGGGTAATTTTGTTATTTAATTGATATAAAAGAATTCCAGGAAAGATCTGGAGGAGGGCTTCGCCCAACACTGGGACGGCAAAGACTAGATAAAAAAAATTAGCGGTACACCACAGTGGTCATGGTACAAAAACAATATTATTTCCTTAAATCGTAATTTAATGCAAACAGTTTATCACGAGGTGAACGCTCTATTATCGCACGTAATTACCTTATTACTTTACCTTTTACTATAAATTATTTACACTATTTAATTATAACAACTGAAAAGTTTAAAAAAAAAATATTATTATTAATCCTGAAACAGTGGTCGCACATGCATACCCAAAATAATAATTATTTTAAATTTTACGGACATATGTAATTATAAGTACTAACATAATATGGACCTCTGTTAATTACTGTGTGATTGGTATTTTCAATTTCAATTCAAAATATTATTAAAATATTTTCAGTCAAAACTTTGGGGAGGCCCTTGCCCTAGTTACAACAGTACTAGCTAAAAAAGATATTTAAAACATTAGTTCCTATTAATTTTGTAAGTTCTCACCGTGTCCAACGCAGACTCAGGCACGGCATCCCGCATGAGTTGGAAATAGAACTCATTCATGGCTCGCACGTGCCTCTGCCGCCGCTGCCGCAGCCGGTGCGCGATGAGGGCCTTCGCCCCGAAGCCCAGCGACACCACGGGGTAGCCCACGCAGTGCGCCGCCAGTGGCCGGCACAGCTCGCCCGCACCGGCACGGGAGCCCCGCCACAGGCCTTCCACGTACACCAACAGGCAGCATATCGCTACTGTTGGTACGCAGATACCCTTGTCTGCGACTGTGTGAAGGAAAAAAAATGTTAAAACAGTATCTTTTTACTATTTATAAATGAAGTTTGGATGGATAAATCTTTGTTTTATATTTAATTTAACTCACACACTGATCATATAGATCAATAGTTGCAAAATTTGTGAGTACTATGTCCCCTTACTAGCAAACTTATTAATTTTACCTCTGCTGGCATTTCTTTATTTTACCTATTAGTAGTATATAAGTGTTTTTTTTTGGGAGCACGATGCTCTCAAAAAGAAAAAACACTTGTACACATAATTATAATCAATTGATTAATGTATGCAAATATTGTAAAGCTTATTTTTGAAAAGAGTAACTATGGAGTTTCTTGTTCGTTCTTCTCCATAAGAATCTACCTTTTGCGAACGGACGACTAGAGTCACTATAATATTTTATTTTCATTTGACGTTCAAAAGTGCCTTTATTGGTCTAGTTGAAATAAATAATTTGACGTTAACTTTGTAACTCAATCACGCTGGAATGGGTGAACGGATCTGGATGATATTTGGCACCGAGACAGATTATAGTCTGGAATAGCATATAGGCTGGGAGTATGTTCCCTTGAGATGCTATTTGACAATCACACGGGCAAAGCCGCAGGCAGAAGCTAGTAAATTAAATTCTAACTATTAGAATTAACGAAAACAGGAAAGGCAGTTTCGATTTATAGTTATTTATTATACTAGTTCGGTAAGTTGGTTTTTACCAATTTCCTTACGGGTGTCATACAACGTTTTTCAACACGTTTGCGAGAAAACAGTACAATAAGTAATGAAACAAGCTTTTTGTTTTTAGATATCAGTAGGAAAGTCGCAAAAAATATTTGACGTTCCTAAATAGAAATTGGCGTGAATTTTATTTTATGTTTTTATTTTAAATTTTATTTCGTAAAATGTTACTACTATTATTGGTTTATTTTGTTTGATAATTAACAATGTATGTCAATGTCATTTCGGAAAAAAACCGTAAAGGATACGCACGGCGCTGTACAATGGAGCGTACAGTAAAATAGGCACTTAGATGAGAGTACCAATTTTACTGCACGTTCCATTGTATGGTGCGTAATTTTTAACTTTCGAACAATGTATACCGGCTTCGTAAATGCATTTTTTGAGCAAATGTGTTGTAAAAGTTTTTTTATGTTTTTGATTTCTAAAAATCAATAGCACTCATGAAACAGAAACTCGTTTTGTCTAAAAGATTCTGACTCTACTAGATTTCTGTCAAATGACACCTCAATTTGGTGAAGGGTCCTATCATAAAAATTACCCGAAAAAAAAAAATACGCGGCAATTTTCCAAAAATGACGACAACATCTACAAAACACAGTCAGAAATGATCACCTATAACATAAACAGTATTGTGTAAATATACCTTGTAACTTGTGTCCAAGCCAAACTCTATTTGTAGAACTCATAAAATAATATGAGTGAAGTGTAAGCTTGTAATTGTCGAGCTTCACTATTTTAGGTAACAAACGTAGGAAACAAACTGTTCCCACGGATATGAGAGCTCATGTGAAAGTATTTGAATTATTGTTTACTGTTATGTTTTAATTTATTTAGGACTAGTTGACCCGTGCAACTTCGTCTGCTCTGCTCCTATTGGTCTTAGCGTGATGATAATTATATAGCCTTTAGCCTTCCTCGATAAATGGGCTATCTAACACTGAAAAATTTTTTTAAATTGGACCAGTAAGTAGTTCCTGAGATTAGCGCGTTCAAGCAAACAAAGAAACAAACTCTTCAGCTTCATATATTTACTAGTTGACCCGCGCAACTTCGTCTGCTCCGTTCCTATTCGTCTTAGCGTGATGATATAGTCTTCCTCGATAAATGGGCTATCTAACAGTGTAAGAATTTTTCAAATCGGACCAGTAGTTCCTGAGTTTAGCGCGTTCAAGCAAACAAACAAACTCTTCAGCTTTATATATTAGTATAGATTCGTAGCAAGTTTCCTCGGCACAATGAATAGACAGTCGTCCAAAGCGTGCAAATAGGGTAGATGACTAAAAAAATCTAATTAGTCCGCCCGATGGATTTCCAAAAAATATTAGACGTCAGAACGTTTATTTCAATAGGGCCATGAAAACGGCACTTTTGAACGTCATCATTTACATCACTATATCCTTACTAATATTATAAATGCGAAAGTAACTCTGTCTGTCTGTCACGCTTTCACGCCAAAACTACTGAACCGATTTAATAATAATAATTTATTTACTTCAGATATTACTATTATTAAATTAAATGTGGTACACAGATAGTCTAGACCCTGAGAAAGGACATATGCTACTTTTTATCCCGGGAGTATGTTCCCCAGGGACCACGCGGGCGAAGCCGCTGGCATAAGCTTTAAAGTATAAAACAAAGTCGCTTCCCGCTGTCTGACTGTCTGTCCCTATGTATGCTTAGATCTTTAAAACTACGCAACGGATTTTGATGCGTACTTGTAATAAATTGAATCAGTCTGATTCAAGAGGAATGTTTATATGTATATAACATGCATAATATAGTAGAGAAACACTGATAATTTGAGAGGATTCTAATGTGATGTCGTAAATAAACACATTTTTTTGCGCTTACATTGCAAACGCTGGCCTACGAGATAGATCAACTACTACAGTATTGTACACCTTAAAAAGGTCTATAAAAAGTCCGCGATGGTAGGTATATGTCTATCTTTTAGAGATAACCCACAATAACCATTTTTAATCCTTTATTTTTTAAGAGAAATAATGGCTTATTTACGAAGCGATTTTAAGCGATACAGCATTAATCCTTATCCAATTAAGTACTATACAGTATATCATTGAAATAAATAATTTAGAAGATATCAAATAATTAAAATTACGCGCGACTGAAAATATCATTCTCAGCGAAACATAAATGGCGCCGCGGTGTAACAGTTGGTCACTTTAACCATTTTCATCGTTAAATTTTTGCGTAAAAAATAATGCATTATTTCAGAAGCTTATTTAAGGTGTATGGTGTTAATCTATATAGATTATCTACAATATCTATTTTAGAACGTATTTACCCTAAACACTATTCAATTTAAATGAATATCTCAGAGTTATCGCAACTGCCGGGGTCGCGGGACTGTCTTAACAGGGTACCGGAACCAGAGCCCTAGAACGCAAAGGGCAACTGAAAGAACAGGCTGCTTTTTAGTCAGTAAGTCTGACAGTCCCTTCCGCTCCACCCAGGGCGGGAGGACTCATTTGATGATTTTACCACCCAATAAAAAATGGAATTATCGTAAAATAAAGGCGTTACAAAATAATTTTACAGTAAGCGCACTTCTTTTTTTGTTCTAAGTTGGTCCCGAGCGAAGCTCGGGCGGGTCGCTAGTTTAAAATCTAATATATAAAAATCTCGTGTCACGGTGTTTGTTACCGAACTCCTCCGAAACGGGTCGACCGATTTTCATGAAATGTTGTGTGTATATTCGGTAGATATGAGAATAGGTGGTAGGTTATTTTTTTTTATTTGGCAAAACAACGTTTGCCGAGTCAGCTAGTAATATAAAAAAATGATAAAGTGACTCTACTGTCCATTCGGTAAGGATTCTTATGGAGAACAACGGACAAGAAACTCCTTAGTTACTCTTTTCAAATAAATGTTTTACATTATATATACAAAAATTTAGTTAATACTAGCTTTTGCCTGCGACTTCGTACGCGTATATCCCGTATCCCGTTCCATAAAACTCTCCTATCTTTTAAGTTGGATCCAATAGTTACGAAGTTTGATCAAAATCGGTTCAGTAGTTTCAGAGTTTCTCGAACGAACATCGTGACACGAGATTTTTATATATGCCATGCACCTACAGTATGCAGAGATAAACTTATTCATTTTCTAAATAAGTACATGGTACTCACACATTTACAAATTTGGAATCACTAATTAAATAAAACAAAAAATTAAGACGATACAGTGCGTTGTAAATTCGTATGACTTCACATTTTTCGATAAACTGAGGGACAAAATAGAATTTTTTTTTTTACTCGGGAATCATCCCTATAAGGAACGTGCACAGCGTTGACTATGCCATCTAGTGTATCCGAAACTTTAAGGGGCAGAATACTTGACATTGACGCTTCTGTGCTGCCATCTGCTCGCTCAGTTTAGGGGAACGTGCGCTAAGTAAACTGCTATCTAGCGTAGCTATTTCGAATTTTATACTTAAAATATACTTGACAATGACATTTCTGTGTTGCCACCTATAGTTTCTGCACGCTCCCTATTGTGTGTATCCCACAAAAATAATTTTCATCCGCGATCATGAAATTATTTCATAGTATAGATGGAATCAGAGTTAATGACGCCTGAGAAGTTGGCGTTCGTAAATTCTTGTGACAGCGGGGGTAAGGGTTGGGGTACCAACCCTTACCCCCGCTGTCACAAGAATTTGCTACTGCGCTATGACTGAAGACCGGAGTGTACCGAGCCGCTATTAATTTTGATTCTACCTGTACAGTGGTATTTTGTCATACAATTTATTTTGCCACTATCTAGAAAGGAACCCTAAGAACGACAGTCAGCAATTGATATAATATCCTAAGGACTTGCAAATAGTAAGTACCAGTTCCAGACCTATACCAAAATCTTTATAGAAATCAATCTTTTTTAATATTTATTATAGTAAATACAATAAAAAATACTTACATGTATACCAGACATATTGTACCCAAACATAGGTACTGGCAGCAAAGAATATGTACTGTAGAGGTATGAAGAAGAAACATATCATGTCTGATGTGAGGGCTATGCAGATGAAGAACACTGAGAATGCCTGAGAATAAAACATAATTATGTTTAAGGCAGAAGCAAAACACCATCATGTAATATTAATACACAAAAATAAAATCGGAATATTTCATTCATTGATATATAAAACCCAAGATACACACTCAGCATCTCAAAACCGTCCGCATAAAACTAGCGCACAATTTAAAATTGTGCACTAGTTTCAAACAGTCTCGCATCGCTCGCCATACTGCACTGGTTTGTAAAAACAACTTTAAGCAATGCGTGTAAGGTTGAATTTGCAAAAAAAAATGTTTATAGTATAACTACACACAACTCACACATGACACTTGATACATGTCAGTTTTTGACGACAGTTTCGAGTGTTGCATTTGTTCGAGACTGTGCATCTTGGGTTTTTTATATATCAATGATTTCATTACACATAGCCCTACGTAAGCACTTAAAAAACAGAAGATAGTGCATGATTCCAATTTGTTGTTTTCTATGCTAAAGAACTGGATATAAACTTTGGCCTTTTAAAAACTTGTTGTTATACTAGAATGTCACTGTGCAGTAAAACTTGCACTATGGTAGGCGCCAAATAAAATTGCAGTAAGGAACATTGACCTTTCCCTAATATCCCTTAGTAGATATGCAAACAACGGAACAATAAATTATGAACCGATTTCCACTACAAGAGAATGTAAAGGATCACGAAAGAAGTACATTCAGGACAGCTTTGTCTTTTTTAACCGCCGAAAAAACGGGGGAGGTCTCAAGTCGACGCGTATATACATATATATATTTTTTTCTGTATGTACACGCATAACTTTTTACAGAGTAATCCGATTTTGAAAATTCTTACTTTATTGGAAAGGGTAGGACCTCGAGAGTGGTCCCATATAAATTTGGAAAAAAAATCACAACCCTAAGGGTAGGAAAACAGGGGATAATTGATTGATCACTCACTGATTGTAATATATGACCACGCATAACTTTTTACAGAGTAGTACGATTTAAAACAAAAAAATTGTAAAAAAAATCCTACCCATGGGTGGGAAAATAGGGGTGATTTATTGTTAACTCACAAATTTAATGCTGAGTTGTGTAGCATTTCTTGTAGGCCTACCCATGTTAGAGTAGTAGATTATAGCCACATAAAATTATAAAATAAAAACTTTTAACAAAAAAAAATAAAACACGAAGAAACAATCAAAACCACCGACTTCCGAAATTAAAGTTATTTTTTGTAAAAAGGTTTATTATTTTTTGCTTTTCAGTTTTTTCGGAGGTTTAAATGTAAGTGATTCAATCACCGTTATTGTACATTTATCTGGCGCTTACCATAACAGTAGTTATAAAATTATAACAGCTGTAAGTACAATAACTTTATATACACAAAAATAAAAGATTCTATCTGTCATAGATGGACTAAGGCTTTCATTTTAAATTATCAAAAGTGGACCATGAGAATAGAATTCAATTCAGATAAGTATGGAAGATATGAACACAAAGGAGCAACATTTTTTTAATATTAGTTAAAATTTGTGTCAAACTTTCTATTTCATTTGCCTCTAAAACAAATTATTTTAGTTTCTTGTGACTTCTTTTTTAGGGTTCCGTACCCAAAGGGTAACCAACGGAACCCTATTACTAAGCCTCCGCTGTCCGTCCGTCCGTCCCTCTATCTGTCAGCGGACTGTATCTCAAGAACCGTAACAGGTAGACAGTTGAAATTTTCACAGATTGTGTATTTCTATTGCCGCTATAACAACAAATAATAGAAATTGAGGTTTATGGTACGGAACCCTTCGTGTACGAGTTCGAGTCGCACTTGGCAGGTTTTTTTTTACTCTAGATGGGTTTGCTCGTGACTCTAGTCTAGGTCAGAGGTGACAGAGGCAAAGACGATGGAGTGAGCTTACCCAGAAGAAGCCTGTTCACTGTAACTTTGACTTTTAATTTCAATCAATATTTTTTTTAATTTCAAGAGAAGGAAAGTGAAAGAAGTTGATAAGTAGTTTTTTTTTAAACTCTATGGTAAAGGTTTATTCCTCTTTCTAGGGTTTCTAGGATGTTGTTTTTATCAAAGCATACTTAAAATATCTATTAATAAATACTGGTATTCAGATGAGTAACGTGCCTGGCTGGGTTTGAACCCGCGACCTACAACTCGTAAGTCGAAGCCATTACCACTCGGCCACCACTGCTCCCTCTCCTAGAGAGGAGGCCTGAGTCCCAACAGTGGGAACATTACAAGGCCGACTATGCAATTCAGATGAATCCAGTTTGACTGGAAGCCAACCCCAATATAGTTGACAAAAGGATAAGCAGGTGATGACTTATAGTAAGTATTCTTTTTTAAATTAATCTTTATATTCTCACTTTGTATGTAAATCAAGCTAGTTTCCGCAACTGCACGACTAAGCGCGTACTTTGCGTGCAGATATATATTCTCACTTTACCAGGGTAAAGAATTTCCCCATACTCATCCGATATTCTTTGTTTTGTACCATAGTTGAAAAATTAACCAAAAGAAAAATAGAATACTCACAATTCCTTGATATTTGAATGAATCATAGACTGATCTCAGCATCATCCAGAAGGGCCAGAGGAACTCAAACCTGAACTCCAGCATATAGTCTGCCATGACTACTGTCGCCCAAATCATCACAAACTTCAGGTACAGCATTGAACTGAAAAATTATTAAGTTATAATTATCTATACTAATATTACAAAGCTGAGGAGTGTTTGTTTTGTTGAATGCGCTAATCTCAGGAACTACTGGTTCGAATTGAAAAATTTATATATTTTTTAGTGTTGGATAGCCCTAGAAGGCTATAGGCTAAATAACTTTGCGCTACAACCAATAGGAGCCGAGCATTAATGAAAAATGTGACGCAGAAGAAGTCTTTGGTTGGTGAAGACAGGTCCCATACATTTTTTGCCATAATTTTTTTCAAATCACAGTAATGATTTTATTTTTACTCTTCGCTCTTGTGTTTGAGGCCAAAATACTATCTGAGTTTTAGTTCATAGTTCCATACTTGGTTTAAAGATTGCCTAGCCTCTGTAATCAAACATGAACCATGATGAAATTTAGAACCTGTTTCTTTCTTACTCACCCATAGAAGTAGATCCATTTGTAATAACTAGGTAAGTACTGTGTTGATGTAAATAATGAATTCTAATTATTAAAATTGTGTTATTTTTATTATTTGACTAGTGGACATCATGCGGTTTCACCCGCGTAGTTCCCGTGGGAATACGGGGATAATATATAGCCTATGTTACTCCCTGATAATGTAGCTATCCAATGCTAAAAGAATTTTTCAAATTGGTTCAGTAGTTTCAGAGCCTATTCAATTCAAACAAACAAACAAATCTTTCTTCTTTATAATATTATACTAGTGGACATCACGCGGTTTCACCCGCGTAGTTCCCGTTCCCGTGGGAATACGGGGATAATATATAGCCTATGTTACTCCCTGATAATGTAGCTATCCAATGCTAAAAGAATTTTTCAAATCGGTCCAGTAGTTTCGGACCCTATTCAATTCAAACAAACAAACAAATCTTTCTTCTTTATAATATTATACTAGTGGACATCACACGGTTTCACCCGCGTAGTTCCCATTCCTGTGGGAATACGGGGATAATATATAGCCTATGTTACTCCCTGATAATGTAGCTATCCAATGCTAAAAGAATTTTTCTAATTGGTCCAGTAGTTTCGGAGCTTATTCAATTCAAACAAACAAACAAATCTTTCTTCTTTATAATATTAAGCATAGATATGCTGCTCGGATTGCTCAAGAGAGACTGGAGTGGAAAGAAGGAAGGGAGTTCTTTGCCTTGCAGTGGGACACCATGGGCTTATAATAATAATAATGCTGCTACTTTGTGCAGATTGTAAATTTATACTATGTAGTCTTCTTTCTTTCATGTTAGTTTACATTGCAATGGAAAGAAAAGATATTATTTGTTGTATACAAAACTGATAGAAAACTATAAATACTTGATCATAGTATTAAATTAATGGGCTGAATGTAATACATACTTCTACAGCATGAAACAAGCACTTTAGTTCATTTGAGAATACAGTTATTGATTTAAGTAAGTAATATCAAAAAATAAAGTTCAATCATTCCAATATTTTTATACAGAACCATTAACTTTGGTGCCTATGTTAAAAATAGATATCAAGGTGTGTGGAAATAATTTTATTAAGTAGGTACCTTACTGGTACTTTATGTATTATGTACTGCTTATGAATACTTTAGCTTACAATAGCTATAGCTTTGGCACTCTGTGAGGTAAAAAATATATTCCATAGTTCATGTTTTTATTTAGTAAATAAATATGCATTCTATTAATAATTTTACTGATAAATCACTAGTTGCTTTTTTAAATTATTATTTTGTCATTATTTATTAAATGATACGAGAAGGGCATAATTGAAGTCAGTAAGAATGATAAATAGTTATTTTCAACAAATGTAGTCATGGGCTGTATAACTAAATTAATCCATAATTTATTGTGAATATTTAAATCATAATCCTTAAATATTTTCATAGCTAAATGCTATGTTTACCAAATATTAAAGAAATGTCACAAAACTTCATGTTTGGTTCCCTAGAAGTTGCAATTGCAAAGTACCTAGATGAGTTGGGTTTATATAGCTATGTTTACATATGCTTGCTTTGTATATTTATAACAAAAAAGATGGTCTCTTCATCTTAGTTTAACAGACCACTTGTTCTGCATGTGAAATATAACAGTGCTGACATGCAGTCTACACATGTTGCACATTTAGATGCTTTTTATACCGTGGTCTTTTTGTATTCGCACCACACAGAAGGTGGGCTGTGATCACCAGATGGTACTTTCTACCCACATACTCGATATATTCCGTAATATTTATGTTAATTTTATCACAGAATTAGATGCCGCATGATGTCAAGAACTATTTCCTGGTATATAGCGACCAACATAAACAATATCCACTCACTTTCCGTACATTCCTTCGGTGATTTTTGTGCGCTTCAAGGGGCGCCGCAACTTCCCAGTTTCGGCATTTCGCCGCTTCATATTTTTTCATCCACGGTGTAAATCACGAATACAGGCGCTCGTTTCACAACACTTACTTACAAGGAAACATTTAAAATAACAATAATCCTCAAAATAGTGCCTTTTGTTGTCAATCAGCCTATGTCCAAAATTTACGAGGGAGATGGATGAAATATCGGCAAGCTTTTTTTGCGTTCACTCACACACTAAATGTTGCCCAATCAAAACAGCTAATTACCCTTAACAAATTTTAATGCTAATTTTATGTCAAAGTATTGAAATAAATCTTCGCCCTTCAAATAATATGTCTGTTTAAAACATTATATTTTTAAAATTATTTGGTAACTTAATATCTAAGAAGAATCAATCGGCCGGAAGATTTACTTCATTCAGTAAGTTTATGGTAGAAAATGGTTGATCAAAGTAACAAAGCTGAGTCAAACTGTGTTACAAATTATTGATCATTGAATGCAATTATTTATAGCCAAGCATTTTGTATGTTTGCACATTTTTTTCAATATTCAAAATTGAAAAGTTCAAAGAAAAACAAGAACTACCAAGTATTGTGCAGTTCTCTTATAACACGGCAACTATACAATTTGCCACTTTACCGGTGTTACTAGCTATTTTTGGGTTTTTAGTAATAATCTCATGATTTTTTAAAACGACACCTGGTAACTGATATTTTATTCGTAGTGCATTTTGAAGTATTTCATATTTATTCAATCTAGTAGTTCTAGTGCAGTTGGCCTGATTTCAGGTTTTTTTTTGCATGACCCAGCGGTGTAAGTCATGGTGTGGCCAACATACGGAAACTTAACATGCTGTCACTGTCTTTTCTGCATGCCTGCTGGCTGTCACTGTCACATTGACGTTACAGTTGTTGATAAATAGTGGGAAACTGAAACAAAGCTGAAAATATTTAAGTTACTTAGTTAATTGTAGGAGCAATCTCAATAAAAGTCTCTAATCAAGGGCTAATATTGAATTGATTGGTTGATGAGCCTCCAAAATCATATATCGCTGAACTAGACGAAAGTTTCGACGTAGGCCTATCGTTGGGATATTATGTCGAATAATATCAAGATTCGAGTGGAGCAGCATGTCTTCTACTACCCTTATGAATGCAGTGCGGCAGTATTTAGCGTCGCATCACATGTATGTGGTCGACGACTGGCTGTCTGGGTAAGCTATTTGTTTTTATACTCAGATTCGCACATTTATAACAGAGTGATTAGTTATCTTAGGGGTGGGTTTTGTCAGTGCCCCCGTATTTCGTCAATATTATATGTCCACAAAGGTGTATCCGTCTGTTTGTTACATTGTTGCTTGGAACATGGGTAGTCCATGTAGGTACTCTTGGAATAAGGCAAAGGAATTTTTACCTCGGGAGTATGTTTCCTTACGATAAATTGAGACTTTCATATGGGCAGCAGACAGAAGACTTAAGACATTAATTTAATAATGCATCCTCTGGCTCTTAACACAATTTATTTCAGATAGGAACTTTATCTCTATTAGTCCATCGCCCCCCTTTCCAGCCTGACATCTTCGAGCCAGGGGGGCTACTCTCTAAGCCTGAAGTCCATAGTTTCGGGCCTAGTTGCGGGGGCATATTCTAGTCTGTATCACCTACAAACATATGATTAGTCCCAAACTAAGAATAAATGACAACACGATTTGACAGTAACTGTCAAATCATTTTATCGTTTACTCTTAGTGGTATTCTTAGGTGATACGGAGTAGAAAACTCCCGCAACTAAGGCCGAAACTATGGACTTCGGGCTTAGACGGTCGCCCCCAGGTTATCCATCTTTCTACTATAATCAATCTGTTTCTATACTAATATTTATTTAATAAATTCTATATTTCAGATGTGTAGAATACCTATCAGAAGACACTGAAAATAATTACAGTGAGGCAGAAATAAAGGACTTAGCTAAAGAGCAATGGTTACTGAATGACCTGAAAGAGATCTGTCCTGGCTCTCTGCCAGCCAACCTAAATGGGCAGATGAAGACAGTTCTCACTGGAAGGTTTGTGCTGCAGATCAATGCTGTCATTGATATAGGTGGGTAATTTATTTATTTATTGTACACTTTATTGTACACCAAAAGTATGAACAAAAAGGAACTAAACACATACAATGGGCGGCCTTATCCCATTCTGCAATCTCTTCCTATAAATAATGCCAGGTTGTCTACCTGGCATTATTCATTGAAAAACACTGGTTTCACATTGGTACAGTAGTACCCAACTGATATGGCTTACCGATGTACCTGCGCAGAAGATGAATTTTCAAAGCGCGGGAAATGCTATTGACACGCTCCACGCAACGCGCTTCTTTTTCCTGTACCGCTATTGGTCGGCAGCTGCCGCCATGTAAGCGCGCGCCGCGTGGCATGCACGTGTCTTGCGAGTGAGACGGAACTAACAGCTGCATTGTATTATGAACCTTATAGTAGTGATCTAAGGTTGACTGTAAGTTTGCTTTCTTTCGTTAATCTTCGGGGCCATACTTTCTTTTCTGTGCGGGCGAAGATTCACGACGCGCCTTATCAGTTGGATACCACTGTAGCTTGACATATTTTTTTTTTTTGTAAGTTGGCCTAATAGGTAATACTTCACATAGCATCAAGACCACAACTGCTCTGACATGTGCCAGCCATATCCATTAACTACTTTAGCTTTACAGCATTTGTCCATCTATGATCTCGGGGTTCAGTTTCCGCACTTAATCCTGATGTTGGACTATTGTGCGTGAGGTGAGCCATGGTGGCCGTTACTCCAACCAGCCAACTTCCCTCCAGAAACAGATCAGTTATCCCAGTGTGTCCAAGACATCTGTGAGTGATTTCCGTGTCCCTATTGTTCGTTTCCGTATTTCGGCGACGCCTATGCACTCAAAGAGCATGTGTGATACCATTTCATTTGTTTCATTATACTGGCTGTTTCAGTGCGTGATCATATAAGGTTGATGTTCTGTATCTGATACCCAGTAAAGAAAATTCCAAACAAATCTCTTTGGGCCTTTCAAGTATTACGTAAGCACCAATAGGGGGTGAGGGGGTCTTTAAAATGCTTATTTTAGGTGACATGGGGGACGGGAGGGTTTAAATGGTGATTAAGTCAGCAATATTTACTTACTTTTTTTGTTTGCAAATCTTAGTAGATTTTGGTTTGACATAAATTATACTAGGTAGTTGGTTTTACTCTCACGCGATGTTTCATAGTTAAGTAAGAAATAAAAGAAGTGGGGGAAATATGTAGGTCCCGCGCGAGTAAAACTATACCAATGCTTACGTAAGCATGTGAGGGAGGGGTAAGAGCTTTGATTACTATCGCTGACAAGGGGTGGGGGGGGATTAAAAATCACTAAAATTCTGCTTACGTAATACTTGAACACCCCCTTTTCAAGCAGGTTCTTTTTTTATAGCATTTATTTCAGTTCAATCACAAAAATGCCATCAACTTGCTTGAAAAGAGATATCGCGTTTCTGAAACATTCTGTATAGACAATAAAAAAGTATGCAGAAAAAAGGGAAAGGCAAAGATTGACTGGTAGAGAATGCCTTGTTGCATTAAGTCCGCCTATGTACCACTATTGTACATGAAGTTCAAATAAATAAATTAAAAAAAAAACGGCCAAGTGCGAGTCGGACTCGCCCACTGAGGGTTCCGTACAAAGTAGGTCCTACATCTTACTTTAAATTAAGACTATTTCTTTTGTAATTTAATTACAAATCAAACTTTTCCCTGTATTTGTAGTATAAGACAGTATTACTTGCCAAATTTCATAGTTCTAGGTCAACGGAAAATACCCTATAAATTTTAATTCCCTTGAGGGTGTCGAAATATACATTTTTTGCTTAGAAGTTTGATTTTTTCTTAGCTTCAAGGGACTGTAGATTTGAGTATATGGTTTTAATTTCAACTCGATACCTCCACGCGTTCCTGAGATAAAGGGCCTTGACAGACAGACGGACGGACTACAAAGTGATCCTAAAAGGGTTCCGTTTTTTGTTCTCTAAAAAGGAGACAGGTATACTTTACCTTAACAGTGGAATAATAAGACTAGAAGTTTTCCATCCCTTATCAAAAACCTACCTGCATCTCAGATTGCATAGCTAGACTCAGGCCTAGAGGTACTTTCTGTTATCAAACACTTAACTTGAACATTTCCTCATTTCCAGGCACTCCAGCTTATCAGCAGTACTTGAAGCTACAGAAGGTCAATATGGAGAATGTTGAAGCAACCACTAACTACGAAGATAAGGTGTCTAGTCACAGGTAGGTAAAGCCTGAACTGTTCTACTGCTGGGTCAAGGTTTTGGTGTTTTTATTTAATACTAGCTTTTGCTCGTGACTTCGTACGCGCGTAACCCGTTCCCGTAGGAATTTCGGGAAATCCTCTCTTGGTGTTCCCCTACGCTCCCCAAAGAACTTACTTGCCAAATTTCAGCTTTCTACGACCAGTAGTTTCGGCTGTGCGTTGTCTGTCAGTCACTCACTCAGTCGCTCAATCAGTCAGTAACAGAAGAATTTTATATATATTAGGAAAATGTAAAAGATTGGATGGATCGATGTTTGTTACTCAATCAATTTCGCCAGAACGGCTGAAGGGACCTGGATGAAATTTCGCAGAGATAGGTTATCAGCATAGCACATAGGCATACTTTTTGACATTCCCCTTGAGATTATTTTCGATAATCACGCGTGCGAAGCCACTGGTAGAAGCAAGAAACGCATTTAAAAAAAACTTTAATCTGGAGGCTGGAATTTTGAGCGTTAAAGATTCATAAGAACCAGAAGACCAGGAAACACGTCAAAATAATCCCTGGGCTGAAAGCAAGAACAACAAAGACTCACAAACTATGAGAATACCAGAATCATGAAGATGCATTTCCGAGTATGAGAATATGCGACAGAGAAATAAGGATAAATAATCATAAAGATGAATTTCCGAGAATGAGAATATGGGACAAAGAAGTTGCGCGCCACCTCTAAAGTCTACGCAGACGAAGTCGCGGGCGAAGTGCTAGTTAATCAATAAACTAATATTATTTATCAGTGTTTTTATATATTTTTTTAAAGATAATTTCTAGAAGTACTGATCTCGTAATTGGGTCAATACTTCCGTAAAAGTTGATTCTAACTTAATGACGATTATACTTATTGTTAACAACCAAACTGAAAATAATCACGAAACTATGTACACACGCGTATAAAGCTGGGGAGTTTGTTGGCCACTTCTTCTTCCCAGCTAAAACACTAGGAAGTGGTGACGGGCTGGGCGATTTGGGGGACTGTCTTCATGTAAATTTTGACGTTCAAAAAGTGCTGATTTTCAGCCTAGTTTGAATAAATGCCTTTTGATTTTGATAAACAACATAAATCATTAGGCATCAAAAAAATCATCCACATCGCTGTCAATGGCGTGTCCAGCGGGTCTAAAAAGGCCATTTTAATAGAATCGTATTAGGATCATAATATAAATCATACAAAAATCTGTCAAATTTAATTTTCATCTTTATCGCTAAAGCATTAGGTTCAAGGTTGATTGGGAAAATTTTACAGTTTCGGGTAACTAAAGTACTAGTACTAAAGTCTTTTTAGATCCGCAGAACACTGGCAGCATTGCCGCATTGAATGGCTATGCTGATTCTTGAGGCCGACGAAAAGCCCAGCCAGGTCACGTAAATTATCTATTTTCGTTTATTATCTATTTAGTATGTATTGATGTTTGTATAAATAGTACACCTAAGACTACCTACAGTACTATATCTCCTTTTTTTCTTTAGAATCCATCCAAAGGTTGTCTTGAAAAGATCGCTTTTAGCGATAAGGCCGCCCATTGTGTCACCCTATGTAATGTTTTTCATCTATTTTTTCTGTAACTTATATGGTGTACATAATAAAGAGTATTCTATCTATCTATCTATCTATTATTATTTAAGTTATTATACGTGTCCGCACTACTACTATAAGATATTTTGTAGAAACAGTTTGTTCCGTTCCTGCAGACAAACCGTGTAAATGGTTTTGTGGGGTATATTTATAAGAAATTTTTTTGTAAAACTTGTATACGTTAAATAAAATAAATAATAATAATAAATAACACTCGACAATGACGATTGTGAAGTTCTATTTTTATAGAAAAAAAAATCTTTATTTTATTTTTAAAACAATTTTTAAACGGGTAGTATTTAAACGCAAATCAAAAAATATCCTTTTTCTATGCAATAAGATTCCGAATTCCCATCAAAACTACTGATTGCACAGCAAAATATTCAAATCAAAATATCACTAAACACACTACAATTTATTTTCGCAGCGTACAGCGATTTTTCCTAAAGCAAAAAAAAAAAATAACTGTATTGCATTATGAGGAAAAAAGTAATGTCATATTGATGTATGATTTCGAATTATCTGCAGTTTGAGTTTTGTTACACATTTAGTTTATTTGTAGTGAAGTAAGTTATTTGATGTAAAAATGAATATAAATGATGAGTTTATTGTATTGATAGGCGATTATTTATTTGATGTGCAATTTATAATATCCCGTTTTAAACGTTTTTTCAGAATGATGAAGCTGTATTTAACAGATGGTGTGCAGGAGATTTGTGCTCTAGAATACAAACCTATGAGGAACTTGAGCTGTGATATCACACCGGGATGCAAAGTTCTTATAAAAGGTATACTTTACCTAGCCATCATGTTTATCCGTATTTTAAGGGCTTGTTTTTGCAATACCAAATAAATATCAGCTTAGAGTCAATTGAAATAGAGAAGAAATTAAATGAACAGACAGCTGCAAGGGAGTTTGTTGCGCCACTTCTTCCTAGCTAAAACACTAGGTGGTGGTGATGAGTAGGAGATTCAGGGAACTGTCTTTAGCAATTTTTGAAGATGAACATTGAAATTATAAAATAAATAAGATGATCTGTATGTATATTCTAATTTGCTTTTCAAGTTTTTCGGAGGTTTAATTTTATTGTTAAAATGTTTTTATTTTATACTTTTTTGTGGCTATAATCTACTAATTAATACATGCTTAATTTTGTATTACTTTTAAAATAGCTACCTATCTTACTTTAGCTATTAACTGTTATATAATCCTACTTTAACTATTACTTGTTGTATAATATAAATACTTAAAAAAAAACAGGCTTTATATACCCACATGGGTAGGCCTACAAAAGAAGCTACACAACTCTGCACTAAAATCTGTGAGTGAACAATAAATCACCCCTATTTTCCCACCCTCAGAGTAGGATTTTTTTTTTTCAAATTTATATGGGTCCACCCTCGAGGTATACCCTTCCCAATAAAAAAAGACTTTTTTTATACTATTTACAGGCTCGCGTTTGACCACTATCTCACCTGATGGTAAGCGATCTTATCAAAATCGGACTACCCTTTAAAAAGTTATACGTGTCCATACATAAAAAAATATATATACGCGTCGACTTGAGAATCTCCTCCGTTTTTTCGTCGGTTAAAAAAAGCTATTGTGAAGTGATAGTGCAAAGAGAAAATACTACTTTTTATCGCATGACTGCATGAGGGTAGACAGAAACTACAGAACACCATCTGTTGCAATCCTTACACATTCCTTTTGCTTCATTTACACGGACGCCGCCAGTATTATAAATCTTAGATCGTAATTCTTCCTCAGGTCCAATTGACTGTCGCCGCGGCCAGCTGCTGCTGACAGAAAGCTCCATAGAACTCTTAGGGGGCGAAGTTCAGGAAATAGCTATCTCCAACTCTTTGGCTGGACAACTGTCCACCAAATTAGGATTACCTATGACTCAAGGTAAGCATCTCATTTTCAACTGACGAGGCACACACTCATATTAATTGTAACCTGATAAGCGACAGACGTAAAGGCAACTGATTGAACGAGCTAATATCGCCCGAAAAAAATACAGAAAACCCAATTGTAAACAATTTGTAAGCTTTGTTTCTGCAGGGAGATTCTCATTTGCAATGTCTCGACTTACAGAAAGCGACGACACACGTACCTACTCTGTAATCAACGCAAGCGTTGACTCGCAGAATGGTATCTTGCATGCTATTTATTTAATCTATCGCAGTTGCGTTTAAGTTCATTAGTAATTCATCAATGAAAACTGCTCGAGTGAGACAGAGCGACACGTCTGCCCACACTGTCCCAGAAATGGATGGAACCTATCATACGTCGTGTGATATTAGCTGAACAACATGGATTTGTAAAAGACAGATCCTGCATTAGCAACCTTCTTACCTTCACGTCACAACTTTTTGAGACCATAGATAATGGGCAGCAAATTGATGTAGTATACACCGATTTCCAAAAAGCGTTTGACAAAGTGGATCACGAGTTGTTACTCAATAAAATTGCATTTAACGGAATCAGAAGAGATTTGCTTCGTTGGTTTGTATCTTATATTACTAATAGGACACAAAAAGTTATGATCAATGGTTATGAATCGCACTATATCCAAGTCACGTCTGGGGTTCCACAAGGTTCTATTTTAGGGCCACTCTTATTTATTCTATTTATAAATGATATTAACACTTGTTTTCAACATTGCGATTTTTTGCTTTACGCGGATGATTTAAAGATTTACAAAAAAATAACCAATCAACCTGACTGTGCCAATTTCCAAAAAGACCTCGACCGCTTTTTAGACTATTGCTCGGCCAATAAACTCTATCTCAGCTTGTCTAAGTGTCACAACATCACGTTGACAAAAAAAAACAAAATATCATCAAATATAACTACTGCCTTGGCAATACTAGCTTAAGCAATGTTACATGCTTACGCGATTTGGGTATTCTATTGGACTCTAAACTCCATCTGGATACTCATATAGATAAGATAGTTAATAAAGCTTACAAAATGTATGGATTTGTTATGAGATCATCTAGGGAATTTCGACGCCCTTCCACCTACTTACATTTATACAAATCCATAATCCGCCCACAGCTAGAGTATGCAGTACCTATATGGAACCCCTACTACAAAAAGTACTCTGAAATCATAGAGTTAGTTCAAAGAAAATATCTTCGCGCTATGCACTATAGATGCTTTCGTAAAAAAATATCATACCAGTCTCTACTTAAGAAATACGGCCTTTTGACTTTACACTCTAGACGCACTCTTCTTGAGATGATGACGCTTTTTAACATATGTCGTAACAAGTTTGACTGTGCTAATCTGGTTCATAGTTTGTGCTACCTGATCCCTCGTACAGCACATGGGCGTGACTCTCGCTCTAAATGCTTATTCGCTGCCCCTTTCTGTCGTTCTAATTCGGGAGCTCGCTCACCGCTGCGTCGCTTGGTTGATACTTATAATAAACAATTTTGTTCAGTAGATATAATTTTCCTCAGCAAGTCGTTATTTAAAAAAGAAATCTATAATATCTTAAAAGACCTACAGTAGTCAATGAGGATACGCATGTTGGCTCTGTGAGTCGCCTAGCACACACGGGGTTCGGATGAAACTGATATCGACCACCCGGATATAATTTTTCAATAAAATGAATAAAAATTATATAAGTAGATGTTGGGCGACCTATTGTGCTAACAGTACCTACATATTAATATTACGGTACTACAGAGTTCTTGAGTTTGTGTCTGTCTTTCTTTTCCAACCTAATAATAATTATAATATTATATTATGTAACTATACATTTACACTAGATTAAGTTGTATCGATATTGTCTCTTAACAGCTAGCTATTTTGTATATTAATCTGTGGATAACGTCGTTAGCAGTGTATATGCTACTCCTATTGACTAATTGTTGAGATTTTTGTATTATATACTGCTGTTTGTTGTCCTTAATAAAATAAAAATAAAACCTACAAGGATCAGACTGTTCCAGATAGTGTTGACAGCTGATCAAATTACTGTAATAAGTTATCGTTGCATTTTTCAGCACCAGACCCCAACACGACAATCAGTATACCAAGAAACACAAACATACCGACACCCCACACGCAAATGCCGACAGCAAACGTCCAACCAACGCCAACATTTGACCAACCCCACCAACATACAAGTATGGACGAACCCACCAACTTTGCAGATGACGAAATTGATATAGACCAAATAGCGGCCTTAGAAGAACAATTTATTGATAATAATCCAGGAAAAAGACCACTTGTTACCGACAATACAAACCCTGAAAAGAAGTTAAAAACTTCCACAGTCAACCACGACGAATACCCAGATGAAAACGATATATTTTTGGGAGAGGATGAAGATTATTTACGAGAATTAGAATCTCAAATAGATGCAAGCAATAATGAGCTTAATACTCCACAAAATACAGGTCCAAGTACCGTGTCTTCAGAACCTTTCGTGTATATAAAGCAGATTCAGGATATGAGTGAAAATGATAAGGTTGGGAAGGTTTTCAAAGTGAAAGGTCAAGTGATGAGTTTGCTATCCAAACTTTCTGTAAGCAAGGATGGGTGGAGTTTGAAGTGTACCATAGTGGATGGTACAGGTAGTCTGGATGTAGAGTTCACAAGTGATGTGCTCTCTAAATTGGTCGGTTATACTCCTCAAGAAATGAACGCGATCAAAAGGCAGATGGGGACGAAACCGGAGCTGAAACAAAAGGCTATTACAGTAAGTGACTTTTATTTATAACTAGTGGACGTCACGCGGTTTCAATCTTTCCTCTTTATAATATTAGGGTAGACAATGGTAGAACCATACTGATCTAAGTGACAGTTACGTCTTTAACCTAACTAGGAAAACAGACTTTGTGAAAAAAAAAACTGACTAAGTGCGAGTCAGACTCTCACACGAAAGGTTCCGTACCATAAAACCGAAAAAACACGTTTCTTGTATGGAAGCCCCCTTTAATTTTTAATATATTTTTTACTAGCTTCTGCCAGCGGCTTCGCCCGCGTGGTCCCTAGGAACCATACTCCTAGGATAAAAAGTAGCCTATGTCCTTTCTCAGGCTGTAGACTATCTGTGTACCAAATTTCATTTAAATCGGTCCAGTAGTTTTGGCGTGAAAGTGCGACAGGCAGACAGAGTTACTTTCGCATTTATAATGTAAGTAAGGATCATTTTTGTTATAGCAGCAACAGAAACACGCACTATGAAAATTTCAACTGTTTATTACGGATTTTGAGATACAGCCCACTGACAGACGGACGGACAGCAGAGGCTTAGTAATAGGGTCCCCTTTGGGTACAAAATCCTAAAACTGAGTCTAATAGCCTAGTATATTCTCTCCCGTCATCTTCTGGGCTTGCCACTATTACTAAACCTCCGCTGTTCGTCCGTCCGTCTGTCGGTCAACGGGCTGTATCTCAAGAACCGTAATAGATACAGTTGAAATTTTAAGAGTGTGTATTTCTATTGCCGCTATAACAACAAATAATAAAAATCTAATTATATTAAAAATTAAAGGAGGCTCCCATACAAGAAACTTGATTTTATCGGTTTATGTTACGGAACCCTTCGTGTGAGTACGACTCGCACTTGGCCAGTTTTTTAAAAGATTGGCCCGATTGGAATAAGGGCAGACCGTTCTAGGTCCTGCAGTGGATGAAACAGGCGGAGAATGAAGTTGTCTTTTCTATTTTCAGGCATTACAGAAAGCAAAGAACAGTCTACAAGTGTTATATTGTATAATAGAGCTGACGATTCTAGAGGTGCCCAAAATAACTGATCTTATAACCTTCGATGCTACACACATTGATCAGCTTAACCGAAGAGCAGTAATTAGCTGATATAGATTTGTAGGTGATAATTTAAAAGAATAAATATTTATTTATTTTTTGTATGTTTTCTGTTTTATTTTGTGTTCCACTCCATTGGGAACTTGTCAGTATACAATTTGTTTTTCTTTTGTTATTTATCAAGCATCTAGCTATTAAGCTGCGAACCCACTGCGGTGCACACTATCTACGGCCACGCGGTGCATTTTAGCTGCGTGGGTTCATTTGTTTGACTACGTGGGTCTACGTTTCCACTGCAGTACACGCTACACGCCCACAACTACGTACAACTAGCGTAGCCCACCGTGGCACACGGAGAGGCTACACACGTTTTTTTTTTTTTGCAAGAATATGGTTTTGATATTGTCGAGCTACGTGGCGCCACGCGTGTGCCAATGATATTTATGATTGACATTTGACATTTTCATGCAAGGCGAAGCCTCACACACGTGCGTAGCCTATCCATGCGTTGCAGTGGGTTCGCGGCTTTATTTATACCATAGAAATATAAAAAACAGGAGAAGTGGCAAGGGGGCGTGTCCGTGTCCGCGCGATATGCTCAAATTGGGCATATTATAGGCAAATGGTCGTCTCGGCGAGAACTAGTTCGCTTTCGACAGCGATCTCGACAATATATAAGAAATCCGTGTTGTTCAGTGTTTTCTTGAAGAAACCGCAGCCTAAACCAAGACTTTGTAAATCAAGGAATCACTTACACTATCTAAATATAAGTAATTTACTATATTTGTCTTTAAAATCATGAAAAACAACAAATCGTAAAATGTCTTGCTCATGTGCGTGTGGATTGAGAGATCTTTTCGAAAAACTCTTCCAATCCCAACCAAATTATAAGAGGATTTAGGAAATAATTGTGAAAACTTCATGGTAAGGTATAAAATTTGTGAAACCTAAACAAATAAAGTTAGAACTCGTTAACTGGATCTCTCAATCTGGACAACTGAAGAAAAAGCCATAACGCGTATCCAAGAATATACTGCCTATGTGTTTATAATTTGCTAAACAAAATTTCGAATCGTTTCAAAGCCACGTTTCAGATTTATAACGGTTTATATGGATCACTCAGAGTGGACAATTTTCAATTGAGTGATCTTGTAAAACACGACCTAATACTGAAAAACTGGCCAAGTGCGAGTCGGACTCGCGTGCAAAGGGTTCCGAACGAATTTAATTTTTAACATGTTATGTTAACACTACAGACTTCTAATAGGTTTTCCTGTAATCTTTAGGTAAAGATCCATTATCTCCATTTTTTTCAAAATTTTAGGCTCAGTAGTTTCGAGATAAGGGTGGGGAACGGTCATTTTTCGTCTAATTTCTTGAATAACTTCAAAACCATTTATTTTAAAATTATGAAAAAAATATTATTAAAACCCTCACAGTAAGTCCTTTCATTTGACATGTCACACGATATTGTTAAAAAAACTTTTTTTTTTAAATTTTCTCGTTTGACCCCCACACTATTTAATCATTTACGTACCGTGTCCGTGTTTGGGTCATAGAAGTCCATATGTGTACCAAATTTCAACAGAATCGGTCCAGTGGATCCGGAGAAAACAGGCTGTGACAGACGGACAGACAGACAGACAGACACCCGAGTGATCCTATAAGGGTTCCTTTTTTTTCGGAACCCTAAAAAGTATGAATGCAAATTATGCTTCTGGGAAAATTTGTGAAACAAAAATCGTGATTGCAATCTTCCTGGTTCAAGAGAAAATGAAAATCTTGTTTTTTGTCAATCGTCCCAACTGAGAGATCATTATTTTGAACTATATTTTTAATAAACCAAAACTTATAGGCAGAAGGTAAATACATCAGAAATTGTGAAAATGTTGTACCTACTAAAATTTGACGAATCAGTCGTCCCTGTAAGTGTTATACTTTAAAAGATAAATCATTTATTACGTAAGTAGCGCACATTTATAGCAGATTACGCACTAAATATATGTTCCACTCATATCACTCTAGGAGACACTTTCCTGCTGGGGTAACGTAGGTACACAAAAAATATTGCTTACAAATCTCAAAAAATCCGTGACACTGCGAGACAGCGCTATTTGCGTGTGACGTCACTCACAAGTCCCGCGTTATTGAATTGAAGCTATCCAGTACAAACATTTTGTGCGACAAGGATAGTAGAATAACTTCAAAAGCGTATTCTCACGTAAGCGTTACTTCTCTGTTTTTCCACCAATTTTATTTATTTTATCACCATTCGTACTGTTTTAATAACATCATTAACAGGTATTTGATGAATGAATATCAAATAGTTATTAATTCATCAAATACCCTACTGAGAAGCATTTCAATAAGGATATAAACGAGGATGTTTTAACCAATGAAAATCAAATAGACATTTTACAACTATATTTTAATACACTTTTCGTAACTCAATTATGTGAATTCAATATTATACAAAAAAAAATATCAAATAATAACACAAGCTATCTAACTGTAGAAGACTAACATAATGTCGTCAAATGCAATCATAAAACATGGTCTATAACAACTTGAACACTACTTACAAAGCTATCATTTGGGATGAAAATACTCATAAAAACTTTGAAGGTATTAAAGATATAAACATGTAAAGGTATGACCACACCCAGTGGTAATACTCGCAGTTGGGTGACACCTTAGAACCATTGTATCTTCCCGAGTCTTGCGTGACGTCCACTAGCTTCAAAATGACTGTTTTTAGTCTGAATACTACTCCACATTACTACCATTACTTGGGAGTTCGTCTTCCCCAAAATTAAAATTAATTGAATCGAATAAATATAATAATTTATCAAACTACTCTAACATTTTGTTCAGATACAGGACATTTCCACATTTAGCAGAACATTTTCTCCAGTATTTCCATCTCAAACGCGAATGAAAAGTGTAACAAGTCCTTAAAACATAATTAGTTGCACACGGTAAAAATCAACAACTAAATTGAGCACTCAATGTTACATAATGCTTGTTTTAAAACTTAATATGCGATTAAAATAAACATAGGTGTGCGCGGGATACGACCAGTCGTACGACGGTCGTTACCGCGAAGGTATGACAAACCTTTTATAAAAAGTGTATGTACAACCTATAACATAATAATGACAGGATGATATGAATAAAATAAGTTTTACTCCCAATTTTAATCAAATGATTTAAATAACTTATTTATTGAAGTTTCAATGATCAGGATCACTTTTTAAAATATGCGAAGTTGCAGCATATCAAGATTTTCCATTAAAAGCGCGTCATGTTGGTTTCGTTTCCATTTTTCTACAAAATGGCACCAAGTTAATGTAATAAATAGAGGTTAGAATAATCCAACAACGCGAGATCACACAGAGATCTAAGATTGCTAATTGTGTTGTCCCATTATATACAAATGTACCGATTAGGATGCCGATAAGTTAATTTCCCTTGAACTAAATACATTGTCATTATTTCATGCCAATTATTTATTGAAATAGTCAACAAACAACCCACCAACCCCACTAGTCAGTACATTAAAATCGAATAAAATGATTGCTTGGTTAACATCAAATGTAATCGCGAAGATAAAAGTTAAAATATACATCTTATGAGATTATTCATTATGTTGACGAATTTCATTGGAAAATAAAATCACTTTAAAACTAGGGGGTGACATGTCCAAAAATTGACGTTATCGACAACACCACATACTATAATAAATAACTTATCTACTTCGTTAAAAGCGGGTAGCGAAGGCGAAGAAAAGTTTGAGTTGTAATGTATGTTTACATTTCTCTTGAAACCCCATGGAAGACTTTGCCCATTGAAGCAGTGGGCGATGCGGCTACCGACAAGAGTACCAGACCAGGATACCGGCTAGTCAACAAGAATTGCTTCCCAGCGAAAACACAAATACAGAGTACAAACATAAATAAATATACGAATAAATACATGAACAAAATCGACCAACTACGCACATTCGGGTGAAACATTTAATCTTAATGAGTTTAAATATTCGTTTTGTATCAATTTATAAATTACATTCGACTTTAAAAAAGACTATGCAATACTCCGGTGAACAATGTCGTAAGTGCATCTGCTTCATGATCCCTGTCAATTCCTTAAGATTTGCACGTTCGACGTTATTCTTCGGCAGTGTTATTAACTATGATAGTTCTAATAATGCAGTGCAAGTGCAAGAAATGCAGTTATGAAAATGACTCTTAGAAAATGTTCCGTCATAAGGGCTTGCAATAAAGATTGGTCTTCGCTAATAAAAATAAAAACGCTATCCAAACATAATTTATAAAGAGCACAGGTTAAGCTGCGAATAGTATAATGTGACTAATAATATTCTTCAAGTTCGTTATATAAAACTAACAATATAACAAGCTTAGGATGAGCCTCTGTAGCGCTGGTTGTGAAATATTAAATAATGCTTAACAGCTTATATTCGTCGGGTATTTCTATGTTTAGCACCCATGGTAACGAGACTATTAGTGTAACAACGTGTAACTAAACAAACGTGCTCTAGACCCACCTCACAACCAGCTCTACAGATGACATTATATAATACATAAACAATTCATTAATAAAAATAAACTAATCACATGAGCGCGTCGGCGAGCGCACAAAACATTATAATAAAACAAAAAGCCAGTAAATAATAACTTCCAAAGCTATTTACAGCGCCTTTAGTAACCTAACATCATGCAACTTGCCTACGTATCGATCCTACCAGTCTTCCACTTAAATGCCAATCCGAACCTTAGGCCGACGAGCGCCAGGCGAGCCGTTTATAAGATCCTCTCGTAGAAGAGCAGATAGGCCTGCGCCCTTAGTACTTTTTCCTCGCTTACTTCGGAGACCATGCTGTCAGATACGTAGTACCACTTTCCTGAAGGGGGCTCCGCGGCTGACGCGGGGCCTTCGCCTGATTCGTAGCCAGACAGTTCCGACTCTGAGTCCGCATCGCCGTCCCCGCTCGGCGCAGCAGGAGGGCTTATGTTCCCGCTCTTTGGCAGGAACCACCAGCGCGGGTCGCCCGCCTTCACAGGCCCGCGCACCTTCACGTACGCCACGTAGTGCCCGCCGTGCATACCGCCAGAGTGCTCCACGACACCGTACAGGGAGTACAGCAGTTCATTCTGTCCTTTAGTCACGTTCGGTAGCTTCCTGACTTTATCCATCGCACAGAACGGCGCCAAGTCCAATATGGTCGGGAAATCTACATGCTTCGACATCTTTCTGAACATGCATCTTGGTCCGATCTGGAATCTCTTCAGATGGAGGATTAGAATAGCGGGCGGACTTGATACGAGGAACCGTTTGGTAGCGTTAGTGTACACTGTTTTGCCATCCTTGCCGTTGATTCGTTCGGTGCACGTCTCGCATCCTACCTTGTTGTTGCCCGTCAGCAGTTCTAATGCGGTGAACTGGCTGAGACAGGATTGAATGCTGCATTCGTCCTCATCGCATACATAACGCGGGGATAGTGGACTCTGTCGTGAATACGGCAGGAAATCTCTCTGACTCGTTTCGGCATCAATGTTGTTCACTTTAGGTTTTACCTTCGCGGTTCGCTTGGGCGCGGGCGGGGGAGGCTCTACCGGTGCCTCCAAAGTCACGGGCGAGGGCAACGCGGGCTTTTTGGTCTTGGAATCATCTAAATTATACAGTTTAAGTTTATCCAAGTGATTGTTCAAGTCGTTGAAGTTCTTGCTTTCGGGCAAAGATTCGTAACTACTTTCTCCGCTGTGCTCCAGGACACTCCGACATCCTTGCACGCTGATACCCCGCGAAACGACCTCATTGGAGTATTCGGGAACGAAGGATATTCTTGACACCGGCCTTTCGAACTCCGTTTTGACAGGGGACAGTTTGTTATGCTGCGGACTCGATAGGTCCAGGTTGATTTCGCTGGACAGGGAGCTATGACTGCCCAGTTCCTTGCCATTAGTCGGGGAGTCAACATTGTCGACAGTTTCCGTTGAATTATGTTTGGTTGCCTCTGGACTGGCGACACCCGAATCTGGGTTAGAGAGGGTCTCTAAAGATATTTGGGGTTTATATTCGAGCGGTACAGCTGTGGTCGAGGTAGAGTGGTCAGCGAACTCGACCTTATCTTTATCCGCGTTTTCTGGAGTGTTGTCTGTCTTCTCCTTATCCATGTCGACGGGACTCGTGCGGATGGAGTCTGAACTAATGACTTTCTCGGAGTTGTATCCCGACTCCATGTGGTAAGCGGCGAAGTTGGCGGCTGTGTGTGCAATGGCTTGTGTCCCTACAGACACGGTGTGTGTGTCCGGCTGCCGAGGCACATCCTCCAGGTTATCTTCCACATCTGCATCGGATTGCTCAGAGGACGACTTACCGTCAGTCTTGGCAGTGCCGTTAGCATCTCCAGCCTGCTCATCTTTGGACGTAGAGTTACCTGAAAAGACGGATTCGAAGTAAGTTTTCGGTTAACTAAAGACGGCAATCACAATTTGATGAATAATGGTAACTTGATAAATAATAGCTGGCATGACAACTTGATTGATACTAAACGAAAGAAAATGATATTATGAAACGGTATTAGTGTGACTATTAGTACTAAATCTATCCATGTATTGCCGCGAGAATATTTTTATTCTTTATTTTCGTTTATCACACAAAGCAGTATATGCAAAATATGTAGAAGCAGAATATATACAGTTTGACTGTTTATCTCATAGGTTATGAGGTTATATAGAATGCCAGCCAGCCAACAGTATGGTGTGAACAAAATGTTGGTAAGGTGGTACCACCTTTGTTCTTTCTGGTGGCTTTGCGAGCAGCCATCCGCTCCTTCTTCAACTGATGTTTGGAAACTTTCTCCTCTTGCGCATTGTAAATATTCTCTTCTGAAAATATGTTCTCTGGTCAATACATGCCTTAGTTACTACACATTGTTCGCGTTAAAGACTCGTCGGGTTTGTTTTGCACCAGTTTTGGGAGTATCAGAGCCTATTGGGGGAGTGAAGGAGATGACACTATGACAGCAGTTAGGGCAAGTTCGCGTGAAAGTTACGACATTTTGTTTTTGATGGACCCATAAGCCTTATTGAGGGATTTAAGCAAAGTGCAAGGAGCTAATACCTGATAGCGTCGTCCATTTCAATTAATTGTGCAGCATCTTTTTAAGATTTACTCAAACATACATTTAATAAATCAGTACTGTAGAATGAGATGATTTTCGTTTAATTTCTACCTTTGTTACTTTTATGCTGAATATACGATATAATGGTTGTATATTGGCAATGATATTAGTTAAAATGATGTTTACAAATGGTGCAAAACGTATTATGACAAGTTTAATGAAGCGCATGCGAGAAATGTTACAACATAGATTTTTAATGGGAAGCAACATTGCAATATGGATTTGAAAACAAAACTAAAGATAAGGGTTTTATGAACATTATTGAGTTGCCGTCTTGGTATCACAGAAAATAAAGGCTACTTCAAAATTAAATTAGGGAAAAAACCAACGAAATACTGCTCACATCAAGCTAGATATTTCAAAAGCTATCTGAATTTAGGCTTGTATTCTAAAAGGATGCTTAAGCAGGAATCTCTTATAACCAACATTATATATTTAATAGGATGTTCATCATCAGCATAATTTCAAAAAGATAGCTATCTACTATTGGATCTAGGAGTGTCGAAGGATTGTGACAATGACCAGGGGGGCTAAAAAGGCCACTTTAGGATAATAATTATTATAATCTATATTCTATACTAATATATAAAGCTGAAGAGTTTGTGTTTGTTTGCTTGAACGAGCTAATCTCAGGAACTACTGGTCCGATTTGAAAAATTCTTTCAGTGTTGGATAGCCCATTTATCGAGGAAGGCTATAGGCTATATATCATCACGCTAAGACCAAGAGGAGCGGAGCAGTAATGAAAATTGTGACGCAGACGAAGTTGCGCGGGTCAGCTAGTAGAATCATAATATTAATCACGCAACAATCTGTCAAATTTCATTTTCATCTTTATCGCTAACAAATTAGGTACAAAGTTGATTGGGAAAATTTGACAGTGACGGGTAGCGTGATGTGCTTTCTGATTCTGCTTAAGTGGCCTTATTGGACCCGCAGTTCTGGGCTGTCTGCATTCAACGGATTTTAATGTTTTCTTCAAAATACCACTTATAGCGTTAAGGCCGCTCATTCTATCACCCTACGTAATCTCTTCTATTTTTTTTTTACTATTGATAGGCACGCGTCTGACCACTATCTCACCTGATGGTATGCGATGATGTGGTCGAAGATGCCTAGAAGTAACCTATTCAACTTAAAGACTCCCTATAAATTCATAAAGCGACATAAGTATTCAACTCTGTTAAAAAACTTAATTTCTAGCTAAGCACGCCCTTGTACATGAACTTTACTATGACTGTATCTAATATATGAGAACTTTGACAAAAAAAAAAAACTTAACTATCTTTATTTGTACCGAGATTTGACTGCAAGTGGACAATCAATGGGCTTTAGGTAGTCCACCTTAGGGATCTTTACCAATCCCAATCTAAGTCTACTTTAAAATCGAGATTAATACATAAGCATCCTAGAATACAGGCCAACTACGAAACACAAGAGCACACATAACAAAACACACTCATAAAACACAAAATCAAACATACCATTAGGTGTTTTCCTGCGGACGACAGCGGGGGGCTGTGGACGGCTGGCTGCGACCGGGAGGGACAGGTCGAGGAAGTACTCCGCCCTGTCGGACTGATGGAGGCACTCCTGGCATTCCAGAGTCGAGACTAGGAAGCCGCGGAACACCTGGAAGACAGGTGATGAGAAAAGGTTTAGGTGTGATTTGGTATGCTGGAGTTACACTCGCATGCCTATGCAAAAACAAGATTGAATCTGCACTTTACCTCGACTTTCAATTTCTGAGCTAAGTGTATTAAGATACCTGTAATTTTAAGAAACGTTTGCATTGAAATCTGTCTAATTCCCCTACATTTTGATTTTTTTCGTCATTGACTGTCGTCGAGATGAAATTCTAACTTGAATTTCAATGTGTTTCAAGAACGAGAAGCCTACCTCCTTTTGATGCCTTTGGCAAGTTAAAGTGCTTTCTTTTTAGGCTCAAAAACTAAAAACTCGCATGCATAAACATTCCAGACAATCATAATACCAGTCTGCAACTGTAATACTCCTTGTACACAGAAGGCAGACCAGTAGTGCTATTCTGTAACAACATTTTCGTATCTCTACAGCGGAATCCGAGGTGAGTTTCAAATTAAGACCTTTATGTTGTGAGCAATAAAGCTCACTTTGTGAGTTTTGTCACCCAGGTGAACCTCGATATCGAAATAGTTATTCACAGAATAGACTAGCAGTAGTAGCTTCTTACCTACTAGCCAAATAAATACTGCTTTCATGTGTAATATTTTCAACTCGTTGCGTAGCACAGCCATTGCTAAGCAAATGCTAAACGCTTTGCCCTGTATAATGGACAACTTCTACAGACACAAATCTCTAAATATATACAACACTCCATAAAAACGGCATAAAATTTTCAAAGATCACCTGAATATTAGCATAATTATATTTCTATCGAAACAGCCGTGCGATTCTATAAACATGTCGAAGTGAAGGCTTGGGTGAAGTGATCAAGAAGTAAGCTGTCAATCCATATAAGGTGTCGTCCATTAATCACGTGTGGCTCGAAAGGGGGGGGGGGGAGAAAAAAGTATAAACCTCACCAAGTATCACCAGGGGAAAGGGGCGGCTTAAAATTTGCTAAAAAAACATCACTTGATTAATGGTCGACCACTAATCAAGATGGAATAACAGCTCACTTCGTGATCACTCCACCCGAACCTTCACTTCGACATATTTACAGAATCGACCGGCTGATCTAGGCGATACGTACAGTATCGGAAGCAACTACAGTTTTGCGGGAAGACTTTGGCCATAAAGTAAAATTAGTCTCTATTCTAGGAAAGGGAGCAAACAAAAAATAATACTTAATATGTCAAAACACAGTTCAATACACGCAGATTATAAGAAAGATTATTATCGCACTAAATGGTTGTTATGGATCGAGTCTTTGCTGTAAATAATTTTGTCGGACATCTTGCTAAGGCAATCTTGATGTGTTTGTTTAGAACCAATAAAATCGCTCAGCGCAAGTGATTCCTAACTGGTCTGATTTCCTGCAGCCTGCGTAAGGCCTACTAGTCAAACAACACATTACATACGCCCCATTTCTGAACGATCACTATAAATCGACAAAAACTACTGGTCCCTACTACTCTTCTCTTCGTTGAAAAGTAGAGAATGCCTCAGGTATTAAGGCTGATGATAGAACGGGTTCAAGGCAAATGTGCTCGCTATCTATATAAAAAATTATATGGGTACTATCCCTATTTGTATCCGTCTCTGTTTGTCACGAGAATGGTGGGCATCAACACGCTAGAACTGCGACGTAAATGTGCGCTGTTGATGCACTACTATTTATTGCTGAACAATAGGATCAACGACGCTCGCACGCTAGCTCGCTGTTTACTGTTCGCTCCGGACCGACAGCAGGTGTCGCGCGCGGGTGCCTGCGAGCGGCTCCACCGTCACCTAGCCACGTACCTTTACGGCTTGATATGCCCCAACGGCCCAAGCGATTAGCTTGATGAACGCCCTGATTGCTCACGAACCGGAGTTAGATTATATTTACGTGCACACACAGATCGATGATCAAAACATGTATATTTTTTTAGCTTATAAGATGAATTTTACGTTGTTGGCTTCCTATACGCGTTGGTGCAAACTGTTAGTATAGGAAGCAACTGTTACGAAAATAAATAAATAAAAAGTTCGCCTTTTTTCTAGCACTTTTGTTATGTGCTTTGTGTACATAGGCCTAGCCTTTTCCCAACTATTTTGAGTTCGGCTTCCAGTCAAACTGGATTCAGCTGAATTTTACGTCCACAACCCATTAGATTTGTGTAGATGAAGTTTTATATCAATCTATACTTATATTATAAAGCTGAAGAGTTTGGTTTGTGGAACGCGATTATCTCAGGAACTACTGGTTCGAATTGAAAAATAATGTTAATTTTGGATAGACCATTTATCGAGGAAGGCTATGTAACATCAAGCTGCGACCAATAGCAGCGGAGCATTAATGAACAATTTATTTATTTAACACTTCAGCACACTAATGTACATAGGCGGACTTAACATTGTAAGGCAAACGAAACTGCGCGGGTCAGCTAATAAATAAATAACACTGCAACCATGCTGCCTATAAATACTACACTAAGCCCTGTAACTACTGAGACAGACAACAATTTACAGCCCATAAACTCAACCACAAACAACCATTCTATAGGATAAAGAACGCCATTCAAACAATCAAAATTTCTTCAATAAAAAAAGTACTCCCGGACCTAATTTTATACCTTAATTACCTGTTCAGGTCTTAGCATAGTGTCTGAGGCCTGCTGACCGTAGAATTTGACTTTCTGTTTGACCTCGCCATCGACCTTTGCGGGGTCAACCTTGGAGCTCATGCCTAGACTGCTCAGTATCACTGACTGATATCGCCGGAGATCCTCTGACCTGAGAACAGAATAGTTTTTGTTGGTTTAGAAGTGTATGGAGTTAAATAGAGTATTGTGATAGATATTGAAGTTTTCTGGGGAACAATGGTTATGTTGGTATGTTTTGATATATGCGGGTATTGTATTTGTATGAAGTCTATTTTACTTGAATCTAAACTTGAAATCATAATCAATATAAAATTCTTCCATTACTGAGTGACTGACAGACAACGCACAGCCGAAACTAATGGTCGTAGAAAGCTGAAATTAGTCACGTAGGTAGGTTCCTTGGGTAATGTAGGGGAGAACTAAGAGAACATTTCCTGAAATTCCTAAAAGAACGGGAAAAAAAGGAACTAAAAAATTAAAAACAAGCATTGGCCCAAAAATTTAAAACTGAAAAACAACTTTTTTATTGCAGTCGGGGGACAGTAGGTACTGTAACATTTCTTTAATGGTCCCCCAACTGCAATAAAGTTGTTTTTCAGTTTCAATTATTTGTTGGAACCATGGCTGTTCTAAAATTATTTTTTAAATTTTCATTATTAGCGAACGAGTGCATATTGAATACTACTGTTATATATTTTTGATATGTACTAAGCAAGCTCTAGATGATGATAGTATAGGTCAGAAAATTTTCATGAAAATAAAAAAATATTCCCGTATTTTTTATGATCCATGGCTACCCCATTATATTTTTTTTAGTTTTGACTAGCCTATGTTACCCGGGATAACGCAACGCTTCTAACGATACCACATAGATCGAAATCGGTTATGGCGTTTAGGAGTTACGATGGAATAAAGAAACTCACAAACATACATACATACATACATGAACTCTGAAAACAACACTCCTTTTTTTAGGCAGTCGTGTAAAAACGGGATGTGCGCGTACGAAGTCATGGGCAAAAGCTGGTTCAGGGTAATTTTAATTCATCACTAGCAACTCATGTATTGACATTAGCGGTGTGTATTTTAGCTGAACATTAGTTTTAAAAAGGGTCTAAAAAAATAAGGAAATAAACCTTTGTACTGTATGACATAGAGTTCATTGTTCCATTTGATAATTATCTCGAATTCTGTATTCAAATATATCATTATAATCAAGTTATTAATCAAACAGCACAGATTTTCATGGTAATCATATCTGTTTCTACAGAGAATCTGTAGATATCAGAGATTACTGAAATTTTACGTCTACCACTATGGTCTTTATGTTTGTACTGGATGGCTTTAATTGAATATCGCGCAATTTGTGAGTGACGCCACACGCCATTAGTGCTGTCTCGTGTTTAACTGCATCTTGTCTGCTCTCTAGGTTTTGAGAAATGTAATAAAAAACTGGCCAAGTGCGAGTCGGACTCGCGTGCATAGGGTTTATTTATTTTAAAATTATGAAAAAAATATATAACCACAATTCAATTATTTTTTTTCTAGTTTGACCCCCAAAATTGACACCCATATTAAAAATTTAATGATTCACGTAACGCGTCCGTGTTTGGGTCATAGAAGTCCATATGTGTACCAAATTTCAACAGAATCGGTCCAGTGGATCCGGAGAAAACTGGCTGTGACAGACGGACAGACACCCGAGTGATCCTATAAGGGTTCCGTTTTTTTTCGGAACCCTAATAATGTAGTCAAATTCCCCATTTCAACAGCACTTGAACCATTCAATTTGACAAACCGTATAATATAGAATGCAAACATACGATTGAATAATCTCAAGGATGGCTTACAGGGACCAGAGATAAGTTGATAAGTGTGTTGACATGTGAGTGCCATAATATCATACCTGACAGCTTCGAGCAAATGCCTGAGTAGCTCATGAGCGTCATGCTGGTCGCCGCCGCCGAATTGCGGCAATTTGTTCACTAGAGCTGACAGCAGCTTCCGAGGAGTATACACACCACCTTCTCCTGGAAAAATAAAACAAATAACGTTAATTACAGTACAGTACAACAATGCTTTGGGATGCTGTTGTTGCTGTCACGTTTTTGCAGCGCGTCAGAAATGTTCGCAGCAGCGCGTACTGACGACTTTTTTGCAATTATGTGTGATCCGCATCATTGCTACGTCGGGTGCGGGACAGAGACAACAGTCTCCTGAGTATTGTTACTAGACTGAGTGCCACTAGATGGGGCACCTGTGCGCTGTACATGTGTCGTTGCCAAGTGCGCCCACACTATAGTAGTTGACTAGTTGTGTGTTGTTTGTATTGTGTTGTAATGTTTTGTATTGGTTCTGTGTCTATTTCTAAGTCAGTGTGTATTATACTAAGATAGTTTAAGTAATTACTAACAAACCCTATGGGATAGTTGTCCTGATTTAAATAACAATAAATAAATAATTTATTTCTTTTGTTTAATTTCATGTTTAAACTAGAAAATCAATTGCTACTGCCAGCGATCTGGCCTGCGTGGACTTCAGTCAGGATAAAAAGATAAATAGCTTAACAGTGTTATTATATTAGTATAGATTCTAAACTAATATAATAAAGCTGAAGAGTTGTTTGTTTGGTTGAACGCGCTAATCTCAGGAACTATTTATTGGTTTGAATTGAAAAATTGTTTTAGTGTTGGATAGTCTATTTATCGAAGGAGGCTAATACAGGCTATATACAACCTGTAACAAAATAAACGCAATACCTCTTAAGGGGTAATTGAACTCGTCATTATGAACAACTTTCACTTTGGGACCAACACTGAAATCGCGAAAAAAAAGTCGACTCCACCGTAAATTTCTGTGCGCATAACTCGACAAAATTTACTGAATTTTATTTAATTTAATTACAAATTTGGAGTTTTCAGTCTGTTCCCTATACTTGTAGTATAAGAAGATATTATTTGCCTTTCATAGTTCTAGGTCAACGGGAAATACCCTATGAATTTTGATTCCCTTGAGAGTGTCGAAATATACTTTTTTGCAGCATAAACGGCCGTATCTTTTTTTTTACGTTATCTTAGAGGTTGGTTCTTTCACAGCTTCAAGGGACTGAAGATCTGAATATTATAATTTCAACCCGATACCTCCACGCGTTCCCGAGATAAAGGGTCTTGACAGACAGACGGACGGACAACAAAGTGATCCTATAAGGGTTCCGTTTTTTCCTTTTGAGGTACGGAACCCAAAAATATCAAGTTTCGAAAACACAACCTCACGAGTAGGTCTATAAATATATTTCCACGTATTTTAAGTTCCCGAATATACTTATATAGCTGGCATTAGGTACTTGGTATAGGTAACACTCGATCAAGGCGAGGGCACAATCACGCACATGCGATTATAAACATTTATGCAATCGGTAAGGAAAACGCGTAACTCAGGGTTACGCTGCGTAAATTATTCAAGAATTTTAAGTTCACAATTATGTTTTAGCAATGTTTCCCATGTTTAACAAAACAGGATAAAACTATGAAATAAACTTTGTGGGGAGTTTTATTCGGTAGGGTCTGCCAGAGTTGCGGAATTTGTTCGAAAGAGTCACCGCGGCCCTGAGGACATTAGGAGGAACACAGATGGATTTTTAGCCAGTAAGAGTCTGACACTCCCTTCCACTCCGCCCAGAGCGGAAGGATTCCTAAAGTTGCCTGGTATATCTGCCCTTCCGTATTCCTCAATGTAGGATTACCTATATTTTTTATCTATGGGTAATCATCAAATGACTCCTCCCGCTCTGGGCGAATGGAGTCAGACTCTTACTGACTAAAACCCATCCGTGTTCCTCCTAGTATCCGCCGCGTTCTAGGGCCGCGGTGACTCTTTCGAACAAATTCCGCAACCCTGGCAGACACTGGCCCTAGCGGACCTTTTCTTCTGACATCTCTTTGAGGCGCGCGTGGAATACAACGCGCCGTCGACCCAGACCTGGGGGGCTACTCTCTAAGTCCGAAGTCCGTAGTTTCGGGCTTAGTTGCGGGCGTATTCTACTCCGTATCACCTACAGACTTACGATTAATCCCGAACCCGAACTAAGAATGAATGACAACACGATTTCAAGTAACTGTCAAATCGTGTTATCATTTTTGTTCTCAGTGGTTAGGTGATACGGAGTAGGATATGCCCGCAACTACGGACTTCGAGTTTAGAGAGTAGCCCCCCTGGTTCTGATCGGACAGCGAGCCACCCAATGCTCGCCGTCCGCATACCCGCGCCTACGGTAGCCAGGAAATGTAGGATTACCTACGTATTTGTCTATGAATTGAGCGTTTTGGTATCCGAAGTAGGACACATGATTATTTCACTAGCTGACCCGCGCAACTTCGTTTGCGTCACATTTTTTATTAATGATCCGCTCCTATTGGTTGTAGCGTGATGTTATATGTATAGCCTTCCTCGATAAATGGGCTATCCAACACTTGATTTCAATTCGAACCTATACTTCCTGCGCGTTCAACCAAACAAACAAAACTCTTGAGCTTTATAAAGTTAGTATAGATGAACACATAGAACACTTTTAATCCCGACTGAAGTCGTAGCAGACCAAATCGCTGGCAGTAGCTAGCTTCAGGTTTATTATATTAGTATAGATTCAGGCGACGCGAATATCTGTTCACAAAAGGAATATAAAAGGACTAGCTTTAGTTCCCGTAGGTATTTCGGAAAAACACGCCCGAACAGCTGCTCAAACTCTATCAAGCGCAAGTTCGATCGTGTATGGAATACTGCTGTCATCTTTGGGACGAATCTGCCAGATACCAGCTTGATGCCCTTGAGTCAATTGAGAAACGAGCCAAGAGGATCATCGGCAATGAGAGGCTCGTCGTGACGTAGCTCCAAAGTCTTGAGCATCGACGACGAATTGCTAGCCTGTCGTTTTTCTACCGGTTGCATTTTGGGGAATGTGCGACGGAATTGCATAATTTAATTCCGCCTAGCCCGTTCCATCATCGGACCACAAGACGAACGGCGATGCGCCACCGGTACATGGTGGATATCCCACCCACACGCACAAAACGTTTTGGAAAGAGTGAAATTCCCTGCCGGAGTCTGTGTTTCCTGATAGATACAACCTGGTAGTCTTTAAGTCAAGAGTGAATAGGTTACTTCTAGGCAAGCGTGCCCCATCATCGACCATATCATCACTTACCATCAGGTGAGATAGTGGTCAAACGCGTGCCTACCAATAGTAAAAAAATGCTCTTTTAGTGCTCCCCTACGGAGTGTAGGGAAGCTACATGCCAAATGCTTTCAACGACCAGTAATTTGGGCTGTGCGATGTCTGTCAGCCACTCACTCAGTCACCCAATCACTCAGTAACGGAAGAATTTTATATATTAGGATAGCGAGTAGCAGGATAACAAAATAATAGTGTACTCTAGTTTCATAATCTAGAACAATGGTTACTGTCAAGGTCGAGGGCAAGGTTCCGAGATGACCTTCCGTCGCGTCGCCTCCGATAAAGTTGAAGTGTTTGTTCGTTCGAACGTGCTAATCTCTGAACCTGCCAGTCGGATTTGGAAAATTGTTTATGATAGATAGTCACATTCATGAGGAAGGCTATACGGGACCGGGAAATAACGGGATATGAGCGTACAAAAGCTGGTAATAAATAAATAAACATCGCCAATACACATCACAATGCCAAGGATTTAACGTCGGAGGAATCACGACCCTCATTAATGACGCGAGTTCCTGCCTGCGTGTCCCAATAGAAAGAGGTGTGATCAAGTATGTGTGTAACCACTTTCACAATCGCATTAAGTGCTATGAAAACCGAGAAACAATGGCTATCTTTGTGATTCGCAATAAATAATGACAATTTATGTCATACGATCGGTGGAAGTCATTGGAAGCGGACGCTGATTATATTCACACTACTGTAGTTTTATGACCAGATGTATAAAACGTATGACAGTATAAAAGCAATACTTTTAAGGTGGAATTGTACTCATAATTATGAACAACCTTTACTATGGGACCAAACCTGAAATCGCGATAAAAAAAAATCAGCTGTTCAGTAAATTTTGTCGTGTTATGCGCACATAACTGTATGGCGCAGTCGAATTTTTTTTCGCGTTGGTCCCATAGTGAAAGTTGATCATAATTAAGAGTACAATGAACCCTTAAGAGGTATTGCGTTTATTCTGTTACACTTTGTATATTAGTGTAAACGAAGCAAAATGAGTATGAAATGGTGCTCCCACACTGCTGTTTAAATTTTTACAAACATTTTTTAACACTAATATATTTACTAACAAATGTTAGGAATTGTTACATTCTGTTAGGAACTGTCAGTTGTTTTTATTTTTATTATTTATTTAGATATGAACTAGGTACAGCATTAAAGTACTAAATATATACACTTAAAATAAAATATCCTAACTAAGATAAGGCGTCAAAAAATTCGTCCGCATCGCTGTCCACCGGAAGTGAGCCCAAAAGACTGGCGGCATTGCCACGTTGTATGGCAATGCTTATCCTCTGTCCGAGATAAAAGCCAGCCCTTGGGTCACGCGAAGTGTCAACTAAGCGTTTAGAAAGATCTTTAAATAAGGCATGAGCACTCGGACCCCACGGTCCAAGAGTTTCAACCCCAAACGGCTCAAAAATATAAATGCCAACAAGGTTATTATATTTCCGCCGCTTGAGGTAAAAAACGTTTAGGTAATGTTTACTGCCATTACCAAACATGAAAACATTTTCTTAACATTGTGATCAAATGTTTATGTAGAATATTGCTTACTAACTTCTGCCAGCGGCTTCGCCCGCCGAAGTCCCTAGGGAACATACTTACTAGATAAAAAGTAGCCTATGTCCTTCCCCTCAGGCTCTAGACTATCTTTGTACCAAATTTCATTTAAATTGGTTCAGTAGTCTTGGCGTGAAAGCGCGACAGACAGACAGACAGAGTTACTTTCGCATGTAAGGATTAATGTTTGTAAATAATTTTTACAGCAGTGTGGGTGCACCTTAAAGATGGTAGAAGGTAGCGTTCTGTAATGTCTGTGAAATTTCCCCCATGGGAAAAATGCGTGAGATTATTTGTTTTATCTCGTTATTCTAGAATTATGAATGTTGAATGTGCGGGCATAATATCAAGACTGCGATAGGACACGATGTAAAATCGCAGAATTTCCGATGCGACGTCGCGTCGAGGATTTGGAGTTAAGGTCGAAGCAACCAGAACAAATTGCTAATTAACTTAGCATAGCTAAAGAGATTGAAAAGGGCAATCGATATTTAAATTAACATAACACTGCTCACAGAACAATTTGTGCCTCGTGACCACATTACTTATACCTAGTTTCTGAAGTAATTTATTCGTCGTTTAAGTGTCCGTGAACGCTATTTCTCATAACGCCATTGTTTGGTAAGATTTTAAGTAACTAAAGAGAAAGAAATCAAAACTTTGGTGTTTATTTTATAACTCATAGACCGTAAAGTCCAAAGGAAAAGTACTATTACACTGAATACGTTATTTATATCAAATGTACATACATAATGCGTGTTTGTTGACCATGGGAAATTTACATACGCATCAGTAAAGAACTGTTATAGAATCGTAAATAAAAAGAGGGCAGTAAAATCTTTGGGTGCTGTATTTTATTGTTCTATGGCATAAACGGAACTTTGTATGTATGGAATGGTTTTCTTGCTAAGATATTAATGGTGAATGCCACTGGCTTCTGAAAGGTTATTTCACGTAATGTAATGTCAAGTGACTCATGAGGTCATGTGAAGAGGAGGGATGAAACGAATGTAACTAAAAGATTTATGAATATAAATGTGGATGGATGGAGAGGGAGAGGAAGGCCAAAAAAAAGATGGATGGATTGTGTGAGGAGCGATATGAAAGAAAAGGGAGTTAGTGATAGCATGACGGCTGATAGGACAGAATGGAAGAAAAAAAACCGGTCTTGTAGCTACAATTACTTTAAATAAAGACTATTTTTAACCGACTTCAAAAAAAGGAGGATTTTTCAATTCGACTGTATTTTTTTTATGTTTGTTACCTCTTAATTAACCGACTGGGTGAACCGATTTTCATTATTCTTTTTTTATTTGAAAGCTGGTGCTTCCCATGTGGCCCCATTGCCACCACGTCAGGATCTGATGATAGAAACCCTGAGAAATCGAGGGCAACTCTCGAAAATTGTAGGCACGCATCTGGTAAAAACTTGATATTCGTGTGTATATCGGGTGATACTACAAAAGAATGAAGGTTTGGATCAGACCTGATGATGGAGACGACAGAGAGTCAAGGGAACTCCACATCGGTATGTAGGAACTACCAAGTGTTTGGGCTTATTTCATTCGTATTGACGAGACCTTTACACCGAAAGCATTTAGTAAGTTTTATTTTCATAACATAACATCACGCCGGTATGCTGTGAATGGGTACGCAGGTACCACTAAAAAGTGAAAAATAAAAAACTTTTTTATGATTTAATTACAAATGTGCAGTTTTCAGACTTCTCCCTATAATTGTAGTATAAGACGGTATTACTTGCTAAGTTCTAGGTCAACGGGAAAGAGAGTGTCGAAATATACGTTTTTTGCGCAGCTTTGGACACTGATATGACCATCAATGGACTGAGGCAGACTGACTTGATCGATTGATTGCTTTATAAAATAAAGCAATCTGCAGCTGACATGAAACTCCAAAGAACCATGGTTACCGACATAGCTTGAAGGATCGCCAAACTGAAGTGGCAGTGGGCAGGGCACATTGCTCGCAGAACAGATGATCGATGGGGCCGAAAAGTTCTTGAGTGGCAACCGCGTGCTGGAAGACGTTGGAAGGCCTCTCACAAGGTGGACCGATAACCTGGTTAGGGTCGCGGGTAGTCGATGGATGTTAGACGCACAGGACCGGTCGTTGTGGCGACACTTGGGGAAGCCTATGTCCAGTAATGGACGTCTTTCGGCTAATATGATTGTCTACCTTGACTCTGTGCTACATACAGTAAATTCAACAAAGATTGTAACGTTTAAATCTAAAAATAGTCATCAACATTATCCATTTTCACTGCCCAACAATGTTATGACGATGGAATCGAACCCACGCCGCGAATAACTGATAAGAATCACCATCTATCGTCATTAAAAACAGAAACCAGTTCAAAGATTATTTTATTGCATAAGTTGAGGTTGTTGATCCAAAGTCAAAGATAAGAAGTATACCTAATATTTTTATTTGTTATCTATTCTATCGGACTACGTAAATGATACTAAAGATAATTGTCAAATTATTATAACTAGGGGACATTTAAATGACTGAGATGACGTGACGAAAAGTTAATGGGATTTTCCATTAGGATTTATTCAAGATACTTTATCTCAGACTGCTGAAACGACAGCAGGTTCACCCTTTATAACATGGCACTCAAACTTAATTGCCGAATTTGAGCTACGGTAAAAGTAGATAAATAACTAGTGTTTATTTAAATATGTATATGCAATTGTGTGCAATCATGATAAAAATAGATTAACTTAGTATTGTTTACTTTCAAATTACACTTTTAAACTGGTTAGTTTTAGAAGAATTGAAATTAAAGCCAAAACGATGCTTGGAAAAGGATTTCTTTTTTTTTCAATCTTTGTTTCATATTTCCTGGCTTCCACTATGGTGATAAGCCAATAAATTCAATACATCTAACTACTACTTAATGCCAACAACGTCAGCCATTAATTTTGTTGTAAAGCAAGTTCCATAATATTTTTAAAACATGTCCAGACTGTTAGGATAGAGAGTGGAAGCGTGAAATCAGGTCACATTCTAAATATAGGTAACCTATGTAGTGGGTTGGCTCCAAATTATACTTCGAGACATGTTGACAACGTAATATAGGCATGTTTATATGAAGTTTTATGAGCCACTGATACGATTCTTCACTATGTGAAATAGAGGCTTGATTGAATTGGTTCCTGTAGGGGCCGGCACACGTTATGGTGGAGCGCAGCGCAGAGCATACCCGCGAAGTTTTGTAAAGTGTGACGGGAATTTCTACCCGAAAATGCGCGCAGATGCGCCGTACTGGACACACCGTCATATGTTTTGAAATTTTTCCTTGAGTCCAAACGTGTACGACCGTAAGCGGATACGCACGGAGTAGCGCGCATGCTCGCGTCGTCTTGTTCCTCTGCGCTACTGTTTGCATGTAGTCGCTTCGATGCTTTTAAGGAATTTATTTGTTGTGTTCATTCATTTTAGATATTATGAGGATCAATGGGGCCAATGTCGATAATAGTTTGACAGTGAAAAATGCTCTGTGTTGCGCTCTGCCATAATGTGGGCCGGCCCTAAGAAGACTTTCTAGATAAAGCTTGTTATTTTACTTATGAAATGGATTACTCCAATTCTGACTCATTGCTGAAGTATTGTTTAAACAGCACTATAGTTAAAATTCAATACGCAAAGAGCCTGATCAAAACAAACTACACTATAGTCCAATGTGAAGAGATTGTGTTAGGTGTAAAAACAGAAATATAATGAAGATGTTGATGATGTGGCCTATCAAAGCAAATCTATATAGTATTTTATAGGTTATATGTATTCATATAATATTGTTTTTTTTTTATATATTTACATTTCTATCATTTTCAGTATCATAGTGTGCTAGCTAACAAATTATAAATGTCGTGTCATGTATTAATTACTTAGCATACTTTTATATAGATTCAAGTTCTTAAAACGTAACAGACAGATGTGTTGCTGGGGAGTTTGTTGGCCACTTCTTCTCCACAGCTAAAACACTAGGAAGTGGTGACGGGCGGGCGTTTTGGGGAACTGTCTTTTGTAAAACTTGACGTTCAAAAACTGCTGGCTCTCAGCCTAATTTGAATAAACGACTTTTGATTTTTGATTATAAAGCTGAAGAGTTTGTTTGATTGAACACGCTTATCTCAGGAACTACTGCTTCAAATTGAAAAAAACTAATAGCCCATTCTTTGAGGAAGGTTATAGGTTATATAACATCACGCTAGAACCAAAAGGAGCGGAGCATTAATGAAAAATATGACGCAGACGAAGTGGCGCGGGTCAGCTAGTTCTAAACCTATCTATACTAATATATAAAGCTGAAGAGTTTGTTTGTTTGTTTGCTTGCTTGAACGCGCTAATCTCAGGAACTACTGGTCCGATTTTAAAAATTCGTTCAACGTTAGATAGCCCATTTATCGAGGAAGGCTATAGGCTATATATCATCACGCTAAGACCAATAGGAGCGGAGCAGTAATGAAAATTGTGACGCAGACGAAGTTGCGCGGGTCAGCTAGTAAGATAATATCTTGGGGCCCTACTATAATGGGATAATGCAATCATGATTAAGCTGTGAATGAGGGATAGTGTTATACGTCTTGTATAACTCTGTCTCCCTCACACACTGTTATCATAATCGTTATAAGACGTTATAGGCCAGCAGTACTGCATGAAGAAAGAGACAAAAGATAAACATATGATTTTACCCAGTAGTACAGAAAACAAAATAAATCATTGTTCTGTGCTGCAATCAAACAAAGCTTTTGTTTACAACAGTATGACACATACTCTACTAATGTTTACTAAGGACAAAGGAACTCATAAAATTGTTGTAATTATTTTATTAATTAGTGCAACCAGATGTTTGGCATTCTAAATTAATTTTAAATTGACTCTTTGTTCGTGTTTGTAACATTACCAAACCGATTATAAAAAAATCTTCATTAATAGTAAGTTGTTTTCTTAAGCGTCATGGGCTATATTTTTAGAGTGAAAAGTAAGAGTGTTCTATAGCTAGGAAGAGCGAGTAATTTATAAAACAAAATCTAGCCTTGAAAAGTGGCTAAGCACCTATTACACTATTCCATTTGTAGGAAATCTAAGTAGGAAATCAAAAGGTGTTGAAGTTAGAACTGTTACATTCCGATTTAGAGCAATTGAAGGTCCCGACTGCACTAATTCCTAAATTGTATTCCTAATTACATTTCCTACAAATCTAATAGTGTAATTAACGCTTTATCAGGAGATATTTTAATACCTATTAGCGCATTTAAAAAAGTAAGCAGACTATCTGTACCATACAAACTAAACAATCACAAATGTTTGGCAATGACTGCAATTTCTTACATCAAATGTACAGCCTTGAATTTATTTCATCAATTTCTGTTATGATATTATCTACATAACAATAACTAGCCTTTGTTAATGTTTAATGGAAAAAGTCATAAACATACATATATTTTTTTGTTTTATTTGTGATGGGTTTGCTCTTGACTCTATTCTAGGTCAGAGATGACAGAGACAAAGTCTACGATGGAGCGAGCTTACCCAGAAGGAGCCTGTTCACTCTAACTTTGAAGAGACTGAGAAATAGATATGTCTATTTATTCAAAACGTTAAATAATGTTTTTATGCAGCATGCAGATTTGTGAGTAAATGTTTTTGTTATGATTCAGAATGGCAGTAAAAATGTACATTGAATGTTAAAATCAGGTTTATATAGCTAATATATCACTAAAATCAGGTTTATATAGCTAATATATCACTATAATCAGGTTTATATAGCTAATATATCACTATAATCAGGTTTATATGCATTCATAAACATTCTAAAAGAGTTCAGTTATTAACCATTCAATTCTTATTTACATAGAGTTTATCTAAGGCAATAACAGCAAGGTCTGTTTTTTTGCATGGATGTCAAGGTTTTATAAGGGAAATAGACTATTATAAATCAATAATAACATACCTGCTTGCAATTCACTCAAAGTCTCAGACAGTGTGCGAGTCAGGGAACCCCACTCAGCCAGCTGGCCTGTGATTGGTGGAAGCTCCACCTCCTTCCCATCATCCCCATCCGGTTTCAGCTTCAACTTCCCACCAGGCAGTGTAAACCTCTCCCCAGGATTAGCCATCTCTTGAAGAACTTGCAACAGATATGGTGTCTGCACCAAACATTGCATAACTGAATTGAAAAAGCAAGTGTTTCCTAGATTTGTGAGCCCTCTAACCCTTGGAAGACTAAACATAGCTTTGTCCTTTCCTTTAGATAGTGGGTCAATTTTAATAATAGTTTCTATAGTTGGTATGTCAATTTTAGATTCCAGATTATAAGGCAGTTCTATTGGAGGGAGTGATTTGGAATTCCCGCCACCAACAGCTTGCTTCTTAAGGTATTCTACACACTCATGAAGCTTCTTAGCACTTGAAGCGGTAACTTCATTGTTGCAGTTGTAGCAGTAAACATCCCAGGTTGTTGTGTTGGCTGTGAGTGCATGGCAGTCAGAGCGAGGGGTCTTGAAGTGGTTCAGTGCGTGCTTGTTGCGAGTTCGGCCACAAAGCTGCGTGCCACAGCGCAAGCACATCCACAATGAAAGGTCCTCCTCATAGTCGGGGTCAGAGACCTCGTTCTTCGACGATTTCTTACACTCGGAGCATTCCTTCTGGAAGCCGCCTGTTTTGAGCGCCTTCTTCAGCTGGGTCAGGTCTACGGCTTTGGCTACATGAGGACATGCGGACTTGACGTTCTCGTCGCAAGATTCCGTAGATTCGTCGCCGTTTTCACCAGGATCGCTCTGTCTCTTTTTCTTAACCATTGTCACGTCTCAATGTAACCGCCTGCAATACGTAACAAGATACATGTGGTAAGAATAACCGCACTAACGCAAAAAGAATAAAATGTCAAATCTGTGTCGATAGCCATTGCACGCGTGACAACGCACATTCATCGCGTATGGCCCTCAGGAAATGTGCAAACACGCCAAAGGACTATTAATAAAATTATCGCCTACTTACAGTTACATACGACGGCGAAAAACTATGTTTAGAACGACAAGAATAACAAAAAGATTAAGTTTTCCAAAATTTTGTCAGAAAAGTGTACCACCGTCAACCATCTTTCTTAACAATGTTACCAAACTAATAAAAATAATAAAAAAGTAAAATAAGAACCCCTTTCCACGAAATGTCTAGTGGTTCTTGAGTACAACTTAACGAAATCGACTAAATTCAAATTGATAACACCGCTGTCATCGGGTCAGCCAGCACTGAATGCTTGCCCACCTCTAGTCTTATAACGCCATCTAGTGGCGATCAGATATACTAAAATTCTGAAACGTCAACATGAACGTGATGGAATCTGCTAATCAAATTGAGAATTTTCATTGATTTTTGTAAAATTTACGTCGGAATTTGTGAATATTGTGATAAAAATAAGTATTTTGGAGTGCGGCACAGCACGCCATGTGATATAAATATGTGGTTTGTCGGTAATTGCTCAAATAAATAAAGTGGAAGAAGTTGTTGATGGTGATCAGTTTTTAGTGTTCAAAAATAAGCAAAATGTCATTGCCTGGGAATGGAATCTTTGTGGTGCAGGGCGAGATGGCAATGCTCGTCACTGCCATGCGACGGAGTACGCGGTGGGGCTCACACTCGTTCCCAAACGAAGAGTATGATGTCCTGATGAGAACCTTCCAAGATCTCAAGACTATCTTGAATCAAGTGGATGATTTGCGTCTGTTGGACCCGGCAACATACCTGAGCCCGTTCCTAGAGGTGATACGAAGCAAGGAGACCACTGGTCCTGTTACTAGTCTAGCGCTTTCTGCCATCCACAAGTTTTTATCTTATGGTCTTATTGGTAAGTTTTTGTTCTTTCTTGTGTAATGCTAGTTATTCTTCTAGGTACACCAATAGATTAAGAACTATATCTGATCAGAATTGAAGTGGAATATTATAGCAATTGGGTTCAACTAAAGTATTGATAATAACTACTTTCTAAATTTGAAATGTTGCCCTTACACATGATGAAAAACAGTCTATTCTCACTATGCATGTCTTATAGAGTTAATATATTACTGAATTCAACTTGGTAAATAAAGTATTTTAAAGTTCCCCTTACTAACAAAAGTTTACTTGGTTACTGTATTATAAGACTATCATGTAAACATTTATATCCCAAACTCAAGTTGAAATATTTTATGTTTGTTATTGAAACTAAATGTATAATCAATACTCCAAAATAGAGTATGATCTCTGAGTTTGTTGTTGTCTTTCTTCTCAGGGTAGTCAGCTAGGAAAAACCGGCCTCATCTAGACTACTATGACCAAAAAAAATATTGATGTGTTAAAGAGTTACTTGTAACCTATTTGCAAAATAAATTTCATTTAATACAGTTCACGGAAAGATCTAAAAAAATAATGTATAAAATAAAAAGCATTTTTATTTTATTACTGAAGTTGAAATTGATTAAATCCACATGAATGATTTTGTTATCAACATACTACATTGACATAACATATAGTAGTAACTGTTATCACTTATTTAACCACTGAGGTAGCAAACTGCAGTCTTATCCATGTGTTTTGCATAATGGCCATAGTAAAACATTCAATTGTTATTTATATTCTTTTTCACTATTGACATAGTAAGTTTAACACATTTAGTGCCAAGCACTCAACATATGGGTCAAACAATAATTCGTTTGTGTGCCCACAACCTGCACATGAACACACGGATGACACATGATGCGGGTTGTGGGCACACAAACAAATTTATTGTTCGACCCATATGTTGAGTGCTTGGCACTAAAAGTTTGAAGATTTATGTTATTCTTTAGAGAGATTTAATTGTAACCATTAGAGTGACCCTTGCAAATGGTGTCATAAAAATAAGGAATGTTCTTTTTATTTTTATGTTGGTTCAATACCTGAACCAGAGAAGGAACTTTGCAAAAAAGATTTACCTAATGCAGTTTGGCCAATTTTTTATTAGTATCAAATACAGACAAATACTCACAAATATTTCTTGGATGTAGGAAAATTGGTCACATACATTAAATTAAGGGTAGGTACTTTCTCTCCAGGCTCTGCTTCAACTTTCCACCCTTAACACTTTTAGTGCCAAGCACTCAACATATGGATAGAACAATAATTTGTTTGTGTGCCCACCATCTGAGTCGTCGTTTTAAGTAGCTATAGATGACTTGTGTTCATGCTCGGGTTGTGGCACACAAATGAACTATTGTTCGACCCATATGTTGAGTGCTTGGCACTAAAAGTGTTAAATTATAAACACATTGTGAATCGAGCTGCAGTCACAGACAGTTGGCGACATTCAGTTAGGTCCATTTTTAGTCTTTATACATGTAAAAAATATGGAGTTGGTTTTTTCCTCTCTCTTATCAGTAAACATCCTGCCAGCAAAGCCTGTGTGTTTACAAAACACATCAAAATATCAGCAAAATGAATTTATTAAAATAAATGGCAATGTATGAACCAAATTTAGAACAAACACATTTTTTTTTCAAAATTTTTTTTCATAAAATCCTTGCCCTGACAATTACAAACACAAAAAAATATTGTTTAAGTCAATCTCAAGTCATTCTCTCAATATTATGTGATGACCAAGGGAAACGGGGTTTCATATTTAAATATCAATACCTTAATTTGCAAACCAGCTAACTCCAGATGACCAAATTTTTCAGGAGACACTTAAAACTGTATAATATATTTTAAAGACTACTTATAAAATCTTCAAATATAACAATTTACGAAATTATCTACCAATGGTATTTTAGATTTCTTCATAAGTAATAGCTTTTGGCAAAACGCGAACACGACAGACGACATGGTTGGCGCAGTGGTTGACCGATTTGCTACTTTGGAACAAATATTTGTAGGGCCTACAGACCATGATACAGGAGAAATTCCTGGTGTGCTCAACGTTTTTAAACTAAAATAGTGAGAGAATTCTAATTTATGGGAACTCCCATTATTGGTGTATGCTGACCTTAAGGCAAGACTATCAGTGAAAGGTTAATTGTTATCAGATCTGGACTTTTAGAGATTACCTCATACAAACAAATAAACAATTTTACATACATACATACATAAACTCACTCCTTCTTCCCATGGTGGTATAGGGTTTTCAGATTTAAAAGAATTACATTAAGAGTCAAATTAGGTTCTTCTGTGATGTGGCTTTTTAACTGAAGTTAGTGTGTATTCTACCATAGATCCGACTCATCCCAGCGTGCCAGCGACGGTAGAAGACATAGCCGATGCCGTCACCCACGCCCGCTTTGTTGGCACCGACCACTCTTCAGATGGAGTGGTCCTCATGAAGATATTACAGGTAAGTCTTGTATGACATTGAATGTAGTTATTATTATATGGGATCGAATTGACGGGGCCAGTGCCTGCCAGGGTTGCGAAATTTCTTCGAAAGAGTCACTGCTGCCCTGGAACGCAAAAAGCATTAGGAGGAACACAGATGCTCTGACATTCCCTTCCACTGAGTTCGAATTACGGGGCCAGTGCCTGCACGCGTTGCGGAAATTGTTCGAAAGGGTCACCGCGGTCCTGGAACGCAAAAAGCATTAGGAGGAACACAGATGCTCAGACACTCCCTCGGAAGGAGTCATTTGATGATTACCTATCCTTAGACAAGGTAAAGGGTAAGGTGGGCAACAGCTGAGGGATATTTCGGGAGACTTACCGCGGCCTTTGAACGCAAAGAAGTAATTGAAGGCACGAGGATGGGTTTTAGTCAGTAAGAATCTGACACTTCCTCCTGCTCCTCACTCCCAGGGTGGGAGGAGTAATATTTGAAATAGTGGAGTGTTTTTTGGTCCAGCCTTAGTGGAATGTATCTTGTAATCGAAACTTACTTTATTTTAGTTTACTTCAGTTTATGGAGAAAGTCTGAGAAAAAATGTTGATGCAGATTTTTAAACAGATGAGAATAGTTTCAGATACGGTAAACAGCCAGACAGTCGTATTCCGTAGCAGAAAATGAAAATTGCAGAAGTTGTAAAGTTATCGCGTTTTAGAAATCCTACCGATGGAGCTTGTCTCTTGGTAGCTACTAGCTTTTGCCCGCGACTTCGTACGCGCATATCCCGTTTTTCCTCGTTCCTGTAGGAATATCGGGAAATCCTTTCTTAGTGCTCCCCTAAACTCCCCAAGGAACCTACATGCCAAATTTCAGCTTTCTACGACCAGTAGTTTCGACAGTGTGTTGTCTGTCAGTCATTCAGTCACTCAATCAGTCAGTAACGATTGGTGATTGATGTAGGTCCAGACGGGTCCATTTTTAGCAGAGCATTCATCAATAAGCGTGACGTCAAATACCAACATAGTCAATGCACAATGTGCAATATTGTGATGCACCCATATTGTCCTCCTATATGTATCGTAAAATCGCGAACTAAAAACATGGAAAATTTTTGTTCAAGTAACTCAAGTAAACCATCCAATGCCATTGCACCGTGCACGACCTAGGCCAGTCTAACAAATATGTAGGTATGTTCAATCAATTATGTGTTAGATAAATTAATGAGGTATCTAACCACTAGATTCCTCATTTATATAAATTCATCCTACTGTCAGAATGCTGACCTTTGCTGTCGCGCAATTAGGTTAAAAAAATACGTGAAAAGAAGACATAACAAAATGGGACAAACTTTGACCTTAAAATAATAAAGTCTACTCGTCAAGTCACGTCACGTTGTGTTTGCTTCGACTTCGATGTTTAAATAGACGAGTCCTTGTCGGGCGCCAATAAGCGGTAGCTATGAAAAAAAGTTAAAACTACCCTAAAAAATTGAATATTTCATTTAAACAGAAACTCGCAAAAAACACTTTGATACATGCTTGTCTGGTGATTATGCAAATAGTATCCTATGTCCTCCATCCAAGCCGTATTTAAATGAAGTCTGGCACATTTGCCAGACTTCATTTCAAAATCAAAATCAAAAGTCGTTTATTCAAATTAGGCTGAGAGCCAGCACTTTTTGAACGTCAAGTTTTACAAAAGACAGTCCCCCAAAACGCCCGCCCGTCACCACTTCCTACTGTTTTAGCTGTGGAGAAGAAGTGGCCAACAAACTCCCCAGCAACACATCAACACATCACATCACATTTAAATACGGTATAGCTGCTGTGTCGTGGTCGCCCTGTCGGGCGCCAATAAGCTCGATTACGTTGGCCATACATAGGCTACGTTCACTAGTTGTCCACTCGGTACGAGACATTCACTATAGAAACACACCTGTTACGATATTTTCGGAAATAGTATTTTCTCGAATACTCATATATGTATTTACCGCCGTATGGTGTCGTAAAAGAATAATACCATCCCATCACTACACGTGGGTGTCGTAAGAGGCGACTAAGGGACTCGCCAGAGAATGGGCAGCAGCGTTCTCTGTAAAACTCAACACCCTACACTGCGATCGCCAACCCGCCTGCCAAGCGTTGCGATTATGGCAAACTCCCCCTTTTGGGGGAGGCCTATGTCCAGTAGTAGACGTCTTTCGGCTGATATGATGATGATGATGATGTATTTACCGTCTCGGTAAATGAAGCTAGTCCCATGTAATAGGGGGCAAGCTTGAATGTCTGCTGACTTGTCTTAAAACAATGCATTGGTTTCAGGTCCTTCGCACATTAATGCTGAGCCCAGAAGGCGCTATGCTAACAGATGAGAGCGTCTGCGAAATTATGCTCAGCTGTTTCCGCATATGTTTTGAAACAAGACTCACAGGTACGTGACAATGCGGGTAGTAATATGAACTTTGTTTAGAGTTCTTAGGGCCCTATCTCAATAGGACACCATGGCGGCCACCGGTCGCGCCACCAATAAAATGTATGCAGTTGTTTTCAGGGTACACCTGGTATCAGCTTGGTTGCGCAACAAATTTGTTGCCGATAACCGAATCACCTGCTCTTTGTTTTGGTGTTTCTTGCTTGGTAGCTCAAGACACCACGGTAGCTTGACTGGTTAGGCCACCATGGTGTCCTAGTGAGATAGGGACCTTATTTTCTGAAGTTGAGCCTTGCTTGAATTGCAAACTGCACTATCATATTTAAATTTTGGAATTTGTTATTTGTAAATATTGTGTCTTTTCAATTGTTCATCTATAGCCGAGATCCTCAAAAAATTAGAGGCTGGTTCTTCAAATGTATGAAATTATGGTTAATTGTTTATGAAAGTAGTTATGACTTTTAATTCTAAGTTTCTACTACTCAAATCGTTCCAAAGTGACCTCCATTTTTTCACAATTTTTTCCTCAGTTTTACTGGCATGAGGAAATAATTAGAAATTCCTTCTTTAATGTATAGGATTTGCGATCCTTGAAGAGGCTGATTACCATTTCTGCCAGTACCTATGTAAAACGGACATCGGGAAGTACAAATGTAATGTAATCGATGTTAAAAGTGAAATTCCTAGATTTGCAGTATCCTTGAAAAACGAAACAAATAGAATGGGAAAACAAAGATGAAAGGGCGAAACAGATACAATGGGAAAACGCATTTTCCGAACGCACACATTGACATGCAGTTCCCTAACAAATCCGAACTTACACGAACTTTCCCGAACCCACCGGTTTCCCGAACATCGAAAGCTCTTCAACGCCATCTGTATCCGCTTGTACTCTTGATAAAGCCTGTTGCGTTCTCTATCTATCATCTATGCCGTATGCATGCTTGTAACTGCTCATAAATCAATATTTGGCTGCAAGTACTTAGGTATAAAGGTACAAGTACTAGATGTAATTGATGTGGGGGGGGGTCCAGACGGGCGTTGACCGACATTTGCGCGGCGGGGGTGAGAATCTCAGTGCTTCAGTGTACCGAGAGCTATCGTCGGTGCTCTACGCTACGTACAGTCGCGAACAGAGACAGTTACAAGATAAAATCTGTCTTTAATTCGGTCGGTTTCATCGCGTATTGAAGAGATTTGGCTGCTGTTTTTTAAAAGCTGTCGTGGTTGGAGTACAGGTAAGATTTGTTTTTGGAAAATAGTGTTTTTTTAATTCCTATAAATTATTGATCGTTATCGGTTAGAAGATAGCGGCCATTTTAATTTTGGGTTTAGTTTTCAGCATGGAATATGGTCTTTATTTTTTCGATTTACTGAACGTTACTGGTTTAAACGATGGTGTGAAATTGAAAAATTAGACGCCACTCAAATTGTTTCTTCGATTCCGAATAGCCGGTCGATGCATATCGTTTTATTTTTTATCTATACTTAATCAGGGTCTTTTATCTAGTCTAGGATGGAAGGAGTGTTGGATTTTTTTTATAACAGTCGCACGGGACGATCTTCAAGGTTAAGCATCGCTTGCCGCGGTCGGTCCGTGGATGGGTGACCATGGAGATTCCGCCTTGCCTCAGAATGCACGTTAATCTGTTGTCATTTTTAGGGTTCCGAACATCCGTAAGAAATGGAACCCTTATAGGATCACTCGGGTGTCTGTCTGTCTGTCCGTCTGTCACAGTCAGTTTTCTCCGGATCCACTGGACCGATTCTGTTGAAATTTGGTATACACATGAATTTTTGTGGCCCAAACACGGACGCGTTACGTAAATGATTAAATTTTGAGTATTGGGGTCACTTTTGGGGGTCAAACTAGAACATTAAAGAAAAAGTTTTTCAAACTATATCGTGTGACATATCAAATGAAAGGGCTTACTGTGAGGGTTCTAAATATATTTTTTTCATAATTTTAAAATTAATAGTTTTGAAGCTATTCAAGAGATTAGATTAAAAATTACCATTCCCCCCCCCCCCTATCTCCGAAACTACTGAGCCTAAAATTCCGATAAAAAATGCAGATAATAGTTCTTTACCTACAGATTACAGGAAAAAATAAGAACTCTATAGTGTTAAAAATATGTTACAAAAATAAAATTGGTACGGAACCGCACGCGAGTCCGACTCTTACAACACCAACATGAACTAACATGAGATAAGGTAGGAAGATGATAATGATGATGAACTAGGGTCTTTTATTAACGAAGTTTGTTAGTAGAATCTATCAAAATGAGCTTCTTATTTGCCCCATTCTTTACCGAACTTTGCTGGTTTAAACGAGACGGCGATGATTTGATAAATAAGGAAACAAAATATTGAGTTTGGTCATAAAGTTAATTATAAAAAATAAAAACAATATGCAAAATATGCATATTGCAAATATGCACGCCGTATGGTGTCGGCCGGTGCCGTATGGTGCCTTAAAAGAATAATACCATCCCATCACTTCCCGTGGGTGTCGTAAGAGGCGACTAAGGGACTCACCAGAGAATGGGCAGTAGCGTTCTCTGTGAAACGCAACACCAAACACTGCGATCGCCAACCCGCCTGCCAAGCGAGGCGATTATGGCAACCCGCCCCCCCCCCCTCCCTTTGGGGGAGGCCTATGTCCAGCAGTGGACGTCTTCCGGCTGTTATGATTATGATAATATAATGACATTATCAACATATTTAATTAGTACAACAAGCAACATAAAAACTTTTCCAAAAATAATCCACTCGGAGAGAATGTGTTCGCCTATACTTATAAGACGACACGGTTGGCTCAGTGTTTGAGGGATTGGCTTCTGCGCTGCGTGTCGCGGGTTCGATTCCCGCACGGAACAAATATTTGTATGGCTTACAGATAGTTGTTCCGGGTCTGGCTGTTTGTGTATGTGAGTTTGTATGTTTGTAAACGCACCCACGATACAGGAGAAGTCCTAGAGTGGGGCAACGTTTTGATAAAAAAAAAACAACAACAGAGGATCTTATTGTTCTCAATTAGATGAATGTCAATAAGGGGGTCAGCAGCATGCTTTGAAAGTGTCTCTTCCAAATGATTGAAATATTTTTAGGAAAAATCGGTCAAGTGCGAGTCGGACTCAAGACATCGCACACGAAGGGTTCCGTAGCATAAACCTCAATTTTAACACGCTTTTATTAGCTTCACTTGTACCTAACTATGTATGTAAGAAAATCTTGGAAATTTAATTTGACCCACTTCCCGATCTTCGATTAGGATGAAATTTTGCACACGCTCTGAGTTCTCATGACAATACAGGACTAGCTTAGAAACGTCATTACAAATCCATTTTGGCGGCCTCCCCAAGATGGCGTATTGGCTATTTGAAATGCACCCCCATGATATGGGTATTAAATGAAAGGGTTTGCTGTCAGGAAAACAAAAAAAATAGTCACGTGACTTAAATCCAACATAGCAGACATCCAAGATGGCGGATTGGCTATTTGAAATGCACCCCCATGATATGGGTATTAAATGAAAGGGTTTGCTGAATGGAATACGAAAAAAATATTCAGGTGACCTAAATCCAACATGGCGGCCGTCCCAAGGTAGCGGATTGGCTATTTGAAATGCAGCCCTATGATTTAGGTATAAAATGAAAGGGTTTGCTGAAAATAATGCAAAATGACATTTTCTTACCAAAAGACTAAAAAGTATAAAATAAAAATAATAGTTTAAAAAACTAAAAAACACGCTTTTAGCACGCACTAAAAATTACAAAATAATTCGGACATTTAGTTTGATGACTCAAGCGTTTTGTCCAAAAAGAGTAAAGATTACATAAACACTCCGCGCTTTCTTTCATAATAAATCATAGTAAATATTCAATAAAGATGATTATTAAATTAAGATGATATTTCAATAAAGACTTATAACCATTTGGCATAGGTAATTATTTATCGTTCATCACGAACTGAAATTGTTTATGTTTACCTGCGATCTAATGAAGATTTGGCAAAGCGAAAACTCTTGAGAATCGAAACTAAATGTCCGAATTATTTTGTAATTTTTAGTGCGTGCTAAAAGCGTGTTTTTTAGTTTTTTAAACTATTATTATTTGTTGTTATAGCGGTAATAGAAATACACAATCTATGAAAATATCAACTATCTACCTATTACGGTTCTTGAGATACAGCCCGCTGACAGATAGACGGACGGACGGACAGCGTAGGCTTAGTAATAGGGTTTCGTTGGTTGCCCTTTAGGTACGGAACCCTAGAAAGCAGTGTTTGACATTGTACATTTAGTTAGCATTGTATGAACGAATACCAAATTCTAATTAGTTTAATAGTGTGAACAGTTGTTTTATCTGCAAATCCACATAAGTTGCGTGGTGGTTCGTGGTGGTTGTCAGTTGAACATAACAACGAATTGTACTACATTGAGTTGATAAACATGTTGTTATCTGCGTGTACAGAGCCCCAACGAAAAGCTTTACTTTATTTAAATCAACAACTGACATATCCGTGAAAAACTTAAAACAGGTAACAAATCCACGGTTATTTGTGAAGTTTTTAGTATTAAAAAAAATCTTAGAAAGAGGTTCAAATAGCAGTAGATTTTAAGCGTATTTAAATCATTCGATTTGTCTAATGTTAATACAGAACCAAATTCTTTGAAGTCTATCAAAATACTTGCAAGGTGCCTGAAGTTCTTTACATTAGCAACAAAATCAAATCGGTAGAAAGTAAAATAAAGACTTTTGCAAAAAAATATCAATAATGAAACTAGTAGGAATAAAGTACAAAACTCCGATTTTTATTGGTGAGTTGACATGGTGTCTTAAGCACTAATTTAAAAGTAGCTCAAGATTTTTTTTACCAACGTACTATCTAAAACTACAGAAGTATTCGCTTTTTCACTCGAGGTCTCAATTGCTTTATTAAGTGAAAACGTTGCAGGCTGGACGGTTAAATTTAAATTTAAACATGTCAACCCTATGCCAGTCATAAAAGCTTTCCGACAAATGAAAAAGACCGAAGTCCTATGGGAAATGTCTATCAAAGTGTGCACATCCGTAATTGAGACCAGAGACCACAGCAATATACTTGGTTTAATATTGAATTTATGCTTGGACCAAGTATTTCCGGATATAATAAAACGGGGATAAATATAATGACCACCATAAAATGCTTTGATACCCTTAGTTTTGTAACCAAAAATATCTACTTAACACCAGAAAAATAAAGTCTAAAAATACAATAGTACCCGCTATTTTAGTCACGACTCCACTTTAAATTGTATTCGACCACCAAATTTAGTAAATGATCACCAAATCTTGACGACCAAATTAATGTATTATTTTTGCCTAAATAAATCACTGTGATTGCCATAAAATGTAGGCTTATTATCAAATAAAGTATTATGATGCCATATTAAGAGTATCAGAATTCCAGCTGGGATAGATTTAGAATGCAAAAATTTTGAAAAGCCGTGGGAAACCTTTGACGAATACAAAGAGTAACATTTTAGAGAGTGGGAAGTTATAATGCCCCGAGAAAAGGAAAATTGGTTGCAAGGCACATGCAATTGCCCTAAGTTTCTCAAAGTTTACATTTGTAAGTGTCGTAGGATAATTTGATACTTCGAATCTTCGCGGAAATCCTAGGGGTTTTGCGAAAACGCGGATAATTAGACATAGCCCCGACTCAGACTACCCCGACTCGGATAGGTTAGGTTAGAAGGCTAAGGCGGGAGCGAAGCGGAGCGGAGCTCCCGCCTTAGCCTTCGTGGTTATTTTTTTTTAAACCACCCAGAACTAAATATTGCTATAATAACGAGTATTTTCGCAAAAATCCTGACTTTGTCCAGTAAGATTTGATAATTTTTCGCCTATGTCTAATTATCCGCGTTTTCGCTATTTGGACTCATTTTGCTTAAATAGGATAGCAGAATTTAAAAACTTTGGTTATAATTTTACTTTAAAATGTTGGTTTAATTTTGGTGATCATTTACTATTTTTGGGTTACTCATGATTTACTTGGAGTCATTTTACTTAAATAGGATAGCAAAGTGTTAAAACTTTGGTTACATTTTACATTAAAATTTTACATTAAAATGCGAGTTTCATTTTGGTGATCATTTACTATTTTTGTCTCCTATTTGTTACTATATCTGGTGGTAAGTTAAACATAAGCCTAATAAAACTAGCTGACCCGCGCAACTTCGTCTGCGTCACAATTTTCATTACTGCTCCGCTCCTATTGGTCTTAGCGTGATGATATATAGTCTATAGCCTTCCTCGATAAATGGGCTATCTAAAACTGAAATTTTCAAGCAAACAAACAAACTCTTCAGCTTTATATATTAAGTATAGATATATATATATAGATACAGAAAGGATATAAAACTCTGTAAATCCGGTGAGAGTAAAGACAGCAGTACATATAGACCGGTATCCGTATGGCCGGTTTTTTTTCAACTAGGTCTTTGAAAAAGTAGTGCTCAATTGAATGCTCAATAAATTTAAAATCAATAAAATATTACACGATCAGCATTACGGTTTCACCAAAGGACATTGTGTACCTGATGCTGGTGTCAAGTTAAAACACATATTTACAGCGTGAGAAGAGGCTCAAGATGCCATTGAAACTTTTTGTGACCTCTCCAAGGCATTAGATTGCTTTAAGTACAAAACATTGCTCTTCAAAGTAGATAATTAAGGACTTGGTAAACTGGTACTCAATTTAGTGAAGTCTTTTTGAAATGACAGACAGCAGCAAGTTCAATAAATGATTTCAATTCACTGGGCTTACAGTCAAGAGCCTGGGGGTACCACAAGGCTCATAATTGGGACCTTTCCTCTTTTAAATGTACCCACATTAATGATCTAAAACAGCATTTGTGCTTGTTTACGTAAAGTTGATCTTTTGTAAAACTAGCACAAATGATGTTATTTATTGATGATACGTCCTTAATTAGGGTTCCGAAAAAAAAACGGAACCCTTATAGGATCACTCGGGTGTCTGTCTGTCTGTCACAGCCAGTTTTGTCCGGATCCACTGGTCCGATTCTGTTGAAATTTAGTACTCATATGGACTTCTATAACCCAAACACGGACGCGTTACATAAATCATTAAATTTTTAGTATGGGTGTCACTTTTGGGGATCAAATTAGAAAATTTAAAAAAAAAAAACAAGTTTTTTGAACAATATCGTGTGACATATCAAATGAAAGGGCTAACTGTGAGGGTTTTAATTATATTTTTTTCATAATTTTAAAATAAATGGTTTTGAAGTTATTCAAGAAATTAGACGAAAAATTACAATTTTAGGCTCAGTACCTAGTTTCGGAGATAAGGGTGGGGGCCCTTATCTCCGAAACTACGGTGCCTAAAATTTTGAAAAAAATGGAGATAATAGATCTTTACCTATAGATTACAGGAAACCTATTAGAAGTCTGTAATGTTAAAATAACATGTTAAAAAAATAAAATTCGTTCGGAACTCTTTGCACGCGAGTCCGACTTGGCCAATTTTTCAAAATGGGTTTACTACCAATAATGTAGCATTAAATGAAAAAAAAACCGAGTGTATAAAATTAACTTGTCCGAATGTAATAGTAATGTATTCCCTTCATAATAGAAAAGCTGAATGGTGCTGACACACGCGTCATGTTAGCGAACGGGCGCGGCTCATTTAAGACTGGTTATTTCCTAAATGCCATTGTCTTATTTTAATCTTTATGTTTTGAAATGTTTTATATACATAGTTTATTTCTTTATATTGTTCTCACAAATAAAAGCAACAAGGATAGTATTACCAGGATTTTTGTAACACTCCTCCTCCTTGCGTCGTATTCCTCAGTGCTGAGGGTCGTGACCTCCCTTCTGTATCACTTTCACACGTATGATGTTTCTCCACCTCTTTCTCTCCCTGGCGGTGTGGAGGGCGTTGTGAACGGTAGTGTCAAGGGCGGTGCGAATCTGGTCAGACCAACGTATTGGACTGCGTCCACGAGGTCTTTTTCTATCTACTTTGCCGGTCACGATGAGCTTCTCGAGGTTGTCACCTTCTTTCCTTGCAATATGACCGAAGTATTGTAGGACTCTGCGTAGACACTCAGATGATAGCCGCGAGAAGATTTTCAGTTCTCGCAATGCATTAGTCCGAAACGCCCTCCAAGGAATACGGAGCATCTTTCTCTAGCACCACATCTCAAACGCGTCAATGCGTTTGCGGTCTACAGGTCTCAGTGTCCAAGTCTCAGCGCCATACGAAAAGATCGAGAAGACTAGAGTCCGTACCAGTTTAGTTTTAGTTTTTACGGAAATGTTACGATCTTTCCAAATTTTTCCAAGCTGAGATATGGCGCTCTTAGCCATGCCAATTCTCCTGCGCACTTCCTTCTCGCACGACCCATCGTTATTGATGTTGGAAGTGGACAACTTTATAAACCTGGGGTATATAAAGTTGTCCACTGATTCTATTCCTAATGCACCAGTGAGTTCCAACTTCCCAGATCGATTTACCACCATGACCTTGGTCTTGGATCTGTTCTCGGAGAGCCCCATCTCCTCGCTAATCTGCTCCATTCTGTCTAGAAGTGCAGCCATTTCTGACTCATTTACTGCAAGAACAGTAGTATCATTGGCGTAGCGCAGGTTGGTGATTTTCACGCCACCAACTGTAATGTCTCCCTCCCAATTCTCACAAGTACGTCCCATAGAGGTCTACGCTTCGGAACGTATAAATAGCTTCATGTTTGAAACTGACTGAGCTTGGTAATTGAAAAAAAAAAAATGCTTTTAACTTTGAAGTTTAGTGTCTTCATTTAACATAATATTCAATAGGTCTATGACTGTTTTCCTAACGATTAGAAGATGGTAAAACTTACGTTTTCTTACCAGAAAATTCCATGTCGGGGATATTTTTGTCTAAAATATTTTCCTCTTTTTGAATAAATAAACTGGGTATAAATCGATAGGTCGGTCGGCAAGCGTGGGTTACGAAAACCTTCCCTACAAACTATGTTTCCTTTGTTCGTATTTTGAGATCGGCAACAGGAGGCGTTGCTGGGCGATGGTAGCTACGCAGTCGGTTCGATCGATCCCCCCGCCTACGGCTTCCGACAATCTTTCGCCACTCCGCGCAGATTCGTGCGCAGCTTTTTAATAAATTTCCACATACATTCCTCGGAGCCAACCCGCAGAACCGATACTGGCTTCAGACGGGACACACGTTATTTTGCGAACTCCATTGAAATTAATATTTCTATTGTAGAGTTGCTACGTCGGAACGCAGAACAATGTCTCCGGGATATGACGCAGTTGATCTTCATGCGGTTGCCACAGTTTCCGCCAGAAGATACGGCTTCTGCCAGTTTCGCGACCGTTGGCCTGTCCTTGAAGAAGAGAGAGAAGACAAGCAAGAAGAAGAGTTTGACTAGTGTTAACAGTAAGTACCCAAATCCTTTGTTTTTTTTTTTCAGCTCTCTAACCAGTTTGAGACACAAAGGGTTCGACTACCACGTCCAACAGATACTGACTAGTTGTCTGTGCTGAGAAATTAGCATTAGAGCTGGCCTCGGTCACCAAGCCAGAATCGGTCGATATCCTCTCATAAACAAAATGGTGACCGACTCTTTCTCGCAAAGAAAATGGCGGCCGCCCCCGCTCGCCTCGAGGCTTGGGCCGGGGATGACAACGGGAAGCTGTGGATAAAATATAACGTAACTCTTCGAAGAATATAATTTTATTTTCCTCTTTATTTGGAAAGTAATATGTAGGGATCATATAGCCCTTTTGTTCCATTACCAATTAGCAAGACATTAATGGACCGTGATGATGAAGATTTCCATATATTTCTATAGAAAAATTCTTTGCTACAAAGTCTTCAGACAAAAGTCTGTATCGTGTGGGCCCACTAAATCATGTTACTGCGTGCGCGTAGGATCTTGAGTTCAATTCTAAGGTCAATCATTTGATTTCCTTAGTTAAGCCAGTAGTTTTAATCCCACGCAGAATTTTTCATAGCGCCTTTGCGCGAAGGGAAGAAGGGGAAAGCATTGAGCTCTGTACATGAACATCAATCTACCCGATTTTAATTGCAAATATTCGAACCATTATCTTATTAATTGGGTCATGTGGGAATGATGGAAACTCAAATCTATAAATAGACGAAGCTAGGGCGTCGCCAGGATACGCAGTTCGAGGCGGCAGCCATCTTGAAAGTTGCAGGGGGGTTTGGAGGTGCAACGCCGAACGCGCTTCGGGCGCTTGATCTCCCCTCCCCTCTTTCCAATCTCCATCAGGACTACGCCCGTTGTCTGTAATTATGATATATACCTATATTACCTAAGTATCTCCGCGCTGATCGATCGTGTGAACTCGACTGCTGTGAATAAATTTATAATACGCGCGACTACTGTCTGTCGTCTTACACGCAACTGCAACTATTGAGCAATCGAACTTTGCGACTTGAATATTTGATGATTCTTTAATGATAGCCGCATTGCGGTTCAGAACTAGCAGGTGGTGGAAGCTTTAAATAGAAAGCGTAGAAATATTCTGGGAAGGTGGGGGAAAATGATGATTCAAATAAATTAAAACATCGGTTTTCCCCAGTAACCAATACATGCAGTTTTAAATGGCATATAGATACTTAAAGCTAGATGATGATAAAAATTGGTGTTGATTCCTAAGAGACTGCAGCAGTCATCGTATTTCAAAGAAACTATAGAAAAATAGAGAGCAAGATTAAAACTTTACTTTCGTGTTAAGCGAACACATCTCGTTAGAAAAATCACTCTGCTAAGTTAGAAGGGGGGAGAGAAACAGCTTCAGCAAGCTGAAGATGGAGTGGGTAGACCACGCCGTGCGAATGCACCCCGAGAGATTGGTGAAGATCTTACTAGAGAGAGGGAATATGTCGCCGTTGGGAGCGAAAGCGGAGATCTCATAAGATGGAGAGGTATGGAAGGAGAAAAAGGAGTCCTTTAGACAGGAATGGGACACAAACGAGGCTACAAATAATAGTGTTAACTGAAACAGAGCTGAGATGATTAAACGTAAACTAATCAAGCGTCGTGTAGGCCTAGAGCCTAGACCAATTAGATTTTTTTTGGTGGATTTAAACTTATGTGATGAGTTTACTCCAGCTCTTTTAAAACGGTGTGAAAGCATTTTAATATGAAAGTATTTTCATCGATCAAATTATCGTTTTTATCAAAAGAAAGGAAGCGGCGAATTAAAATTGATCAAGGTTTCAAGGACGTGTTGATAAGTAGAATTTGTTATATTAATTGACTTATAGGTTCAATACAGCAAGATTATCTTGATGATATGATTCTTTAGTCTGACCCTCATTTTTATATCAATAATATCATTTGAAGCGTCATAATGATATGCGGGTGATAGTGAAAGTCCTTAACCGACATGCACAGTTGAAGATAAACAAATACATACCAGCCTTGCAGATTATAAACCTACAGGCCTGTTCAGACTACGCTATAATAGCATATAGAATTTAGTTTATAGCACTACAATATCGCTCACCATACATTTTTTTAGAACACAGTTCACACTTAGCTATAATATATATTACTGACTTGCTTGAAATGCTGTACTATATAGGGACCGTGCACGGCGTTGACTGTGCCATCTAGCGTAGCTATTTCGAATTTTATAATTGAAACATACTTGACAGTGACATTTCTGTGCTGCCACCTATAGTTTCTGCACGCTCCCTATAGCAGAATAGTATAGCGTAGTCTGAAACCCGCTTTTCTTATTCGCTACCGAGAGCGATAGCGGAAGCCAAGTGGGTATGCTGTAATCCTTCTGTTCAAATCTTAGCGGATATCGCTACCACTATGGGTAGCGAAACTTACTTCCGAAACTATTTTTAGCCCGTCCAGTCACTTCTTTTCCGGGGTTTGGGGAAGAATTTTTTTGCCGTTACCCCTCGCTTCACGGGAGAGTAGGTATGGCGATACTGCTGCGGACTTTGTTCGAAAGAATCACCGCGGCCCTGGAACGCAAAGGGCACTAGGAGAAACACGGATGGGTTTTAGTCATTAAGAGTCGGACACTCCCTCCTGCTTCACCCAGAGCGGGAGGAGTCATTTGATGATTTCCTTTAAGGTATGGCGATACTGGTTTCGCTCTAGCCGCGGAACTCTATACAAAACACCCGGCGAAACCAGCGAAATTTAGCTGTCATACAATTGTAAAAAACTTATGTAAATAAAAGCACACTAACAACAACAACAACAAACAGACGGATCAAATATAGAAGCTCCTGTTAGAAGTCGATTAGGAATTCCAGCTTTTATGGAAAATGAAGTCAAAATCGAAAACTTTCTTTTCGCCATCCAAAACCTAACAAAACTTACCAATCGCACCGATAGATGTCGCTGTTTCGCTAGTACTAAATCCAAGGCATTCTGCAGAGGAGGCGCCGGTATTTATGGGTACCAACAGCCTCTCTGGTACAAAAATTATGTGTTGGGTATGTCTTGATAGCCATACCCCACGCACCTTGCGGCGCATGTGTCACCAAAGCGACAAACACCCTTTTTGCTGGAGCATAGTAACCGCCAGCTCTTGTAGTACAGCGTGTAACGAAACCATAGCGCGATTCAGCGGGACCTAACAACGCCATCTATCGAGGTGGGCGGTAAACTTTGGCGTTCGAGTTGTTTTGATATTGATTTATTATAATTTATTTACCAATTGTACATTAATTTAACATAAAAAAATGTGCTGTAAATATTTTATTTTTTTATTATTTGAATATAAAGACCAGAATGTAGAAAAAATAGTTTTTTCATCCATTCTGAAACTATTCCTAAAGCCGTCAGTGAGCTTTTGCAACATAATCAAAGTTATAAATTAGTGCCTTTATTGAAGAAGTCTGCCACTACGAAATATTATTTGACTTCTATTTCTTTGTCTGCGTCTAGAAACTACATACATATAATTATTTATGATGTTTGTACGCTGACCGCCCTATGTCTAACTTCTTTCGTTCAGTCCATCCAAAGGTTGTCCGTAAAAGATTGCCCTGTGCAATAAGACCGCCCATTGTACACTTGATTTTATAAGCGTTTTTTCCTGTGTTGTATGAGGTCTACAATAAATAAATAATTTAGTCGTGTGTTTTTACAAAGTCATATAAGTATTAGGTTTAGGTTTATTATTATTAAAAACAAGAACAACAAAAACAAACAAAATACATAGCACATGTAGGTAGACAAAAGGTTGTACAATCGAGAACATTAACAGTTTTCCGGCCCCTAAACTAGGTACGCAGACCTGTATCGTAGGAGTCGGACATTTTCAGGTTTCATTTTATGTGATAAAATACAACCGTGACATTTCAGTTAAATAATTTATACACAGTACAATATAGTGGAGTATTTTGTTTAGAAAGGTGAAGTATGAGTGAGTGAGGCGTTTGTATGATGTGTGAGCAAGGAGTGTGTCAAGTCATTTATTAATTTGTTTAACATAGGTACAATAACAATGGTATATCGTAGTTATAAAGAGTGCGCTATGTTATAACAGAGAGCAAAAAAGGCCAAAGGCAAAGGTTAATAAAAATGAAATATTTCGTTTCAGGTACAAATTCTTTGGAAAGAAAGTCATCAATAAGTGAACCGTCAAGTACAACTACTACTGAAGTTGAGACGGAAAGCGATGCCAGCAAGGCTGACATTAGACATACGTAAGTAGTATTGTATGACATTTTTGTCACTTAGTATTTTTTTTTATTATGCAGATGACTAGTTATTTTTTTTGTATGGCTGAATAACATTAATTTAACAAAGAAAATAACTTAATTTATTATAATTTTATATACTTTAATAGCTGCTAGTGTGTGGTAGCCTTAGCTCAAGCAACAAAACTTGAAATCAAAGGGCAATTATTTATTTTTGATAGGCACGCGTTTGACCACTATCTCACCTGTGGTCGAAGATGGAGCTCGCTTGCCTAGAAGTAACCTATTCACTCTTGACTTAAAGACTCCCAGGTTGTAGCTATCAGGAAACACAATTCTACTTATTTGAATGTCAAAAATGTTGGGAAATTAGGGCTTTTTTGACAGATTACGACTGAGATGCGAATGCGGATGTTGTTTAGAAAACTGGCCAAGTGCGAGTCGGACTCGCGCGCAAAGGGTTCCGAACGAATAAAAAATTTTTAACATGTTATTTTAACACTACAGACTTCTAATAGGGTTTCCTGTAATCTTTAGGTAAAGATCTATTATCTCCATTTTTTTCAAAATTTTAGGCTCAGTAGTTTCGGAGATAAGGGGGAATGGTCATTTTTCGTCTAATTTCTTGAATAACTGCTAAACCATTTATTGGTAAAATTATGAAAAAAATGTAATTAAAACCCTCACAGTAAGTCCTTTTATTTGATATGTCACACGATATTGTTCTAAAAACATTTTTTTCTAATTTTCTAGTTTGACCCCCCAAAAGTGACCCCCATACTAAAAATGTCATAACTTACGTAACACATCCGTGTTTGGGTCACAGGAGTCCATATGTGTACCAAAATTCAACAGAATCGGTCTAGTGGATCCGGAGAAAACTGGCTGTGACAGACGGACAGACAGACAGAGAGACACCCGAGTGTTCCTATAAGGGTTCCGTTTTTGTTCAGAACCCTAAAAAGAGTAGAATTAGCCCTAAGATTATGGTCACTGTGTTTATTCGCAAGGATTTATGTTTTATGCCCGGTTTCTGAATTAAGAATTTGAATTTGAGAATTTGATAAATTCTGCTTTAGCCTGAAAACCCAACAAAGCTTTTGCATTGTTGTAGGGTTTGAAGTTAAAACGTTCTTAATATCAAATTCTTCATTCGGAAACTCCATTCCATCAAAATAACTTAAAAACTTGTTCATTTTAATTTTTGCACCTTAATTTCTTACCATCCTCAATTACTCTCCAGCCAAGACAAAAACCTTATAAACGAAGCGGAGATAACAATCGAGCCAGTGGACTCTGTGAAGAGTCCAGTAAAGAAACATGGCCGCCACTCGTCCATGGATTTGGCTGCCAGCGGCAACACGTCCATCACACAGCTGCTGGAGAAGTGCGTCAGTGCAGACAGCGCTGAGGACACGGTGGAACCTGGCGAGGAGAAGACTGAGGATGTACAGGATCCGGAGAAGGAAGGTGAGTGGTGTTTTTAATAATCTGACACCAGTTTTGCCAAGGTTACCCAGTTACTGGGCTGGAGGTCAAATAGCAAATCGTTCCATCAGCCAAAGCCATGATCTAAACTTCACAGTTGGGGATTTATCTTGTCTGTATTACGGTACATACACGGTGAAACTTTCAGCTTTTATAAAATAACGATAGAACTCTATTGATATTGTTGTACCTAATACTGAAGATTAAAAAATCATATAGTTTTAAAAACATGAAAGTTATTTTTTTTTATTTATTTTTTTTTATTATTTTACACAGAAGATACCACAATACCTGAACCGGACGGCATCGAAACCATTGAACCCATCACTCCTGAAGCACCCGTTGTAGACGAAGACAAGCCAGCAGAGTATGTGAACCATCGCGGCATCAGATTTACTCCTCAAGAAGACGCCAACCTGCAACCTTACGGGCTGGTTTGCGTTAGAGAACTGTTCAGGTCAGTATTCAGAATATTCCTGAAGCTGGTTAGTACGAGAACCTCCGCCCGCCCTAAGGGGAAGGAGTTATTTGATGATTTCCTATCGTAAAAAAAAGTACTAGAACCTCTTAATCATTAGGTTCACTTCCCAAGAATACCCCAGCCTACTGCCGTAAGGGCTGGTCTGCGCCTAGGTTTTAAAATCTGAAATTACTAAATAGCTGCCAACTTCTCTGGAGTATGCCAATGCCAACTGGCTCACCTTTGCTCGCTCGACTTGGGATTTAAACAAGACTAGTGAAATGTTGGTGTACCTGGTACAGTCAAACGCACGTGGCAACAGTTTGTCTTTGACAGCGCGTTTATTTTGTAGGAATACGGACAACCATCGTTTGGTCGACCTTGCATAAACACTTACCCTTCGATGAATACAGGTATTCGTAATTCCCAAAGTAACATGATCTCTTTGTTTGCCAGGTTCCTGATCTCTCTCTGCAACCCCCTGGACAGTCAGAACACCTCTGGAATGGTGCACCTGGGCCTGTCCCTGGTCGGAACAGCTCTTGAGGTGTCCGCAGACCAGCTCGCCAAGTACCCATCCCTTCTGTACCTGGTTAAAGACCCGCTGTGCAGGAATCTGTTGAGTGTAAGTAATACTAGTACTTACAAATTTTTCAAATGTGCCTTATTTTTACCAGTTTGGCAAAACTGAGTTAGAAAAAATTTTGGGCGCCACTAACATACTTAGGTCACTTTGAATAGAAATACAGCTAAGTATTTGCATAAATGGTTATTATAATCGCTGAGAATTAATCTAAATTTAGTTTTATGTTTATTATTTAATCGCAAAGTAGTTTTAATTGTTAAAAAACAAGTTTTCATCTTGGCAAAACTTAGAATCATGAGGATCATTCTAAGTTTTGCCAAGATGTAAACGTGTTTTTCAGAATTATATTTTTTTATCAGAAAATGTCGGAACACATTTTTTTTCGTTGGTCGATTCTCGCTCAAAAATGCCGACTGTCCATCGGTACAGTACGCATTTTTGGTGCGAGCGTTGATGTTTCGTCTTCTCATCGAGATGAAAGAAGCAATTCAAGCGACTATGTCAAATGAAATAATCTTTACGTCTTTATTCCAACAGGGAATTTGCACGCTATTTATTATTTGCAAAATGAAATACTTATTAGCTCTAGTTAACAATTATGAAATATTTTTTAAATATCGTCATCAGGACGAAGTTATAAAGCTTCAAAAATGATACAGATACACAGGTAAACACGCCACTTTTTTGATCATGTGTTAAAAATACAAATGGGGTGATAAAAAGCGGGCGCTTTTTGCTGGCACTTCATTTGTATTTTTTAATGTTCAAAAAACAAATTCTTTGAATGTACGTTAGGTTAGTCACATTCTGGAATGACTATTATTATGTTTAGCTACCCAATTTAAAAATTAGCTTATTTTCAATTTTAGCGATGAACAATTGAATGTGGAATATGATCTGTTTTCTGGTAGTCCTAAATTGTGAGCTGTTATATTCCAATATAGATATGGAAGCTTAGCAGGACATCTCCAGCACTTCGAGATCGCGGATGTCAGGTCCCCATCCCTCACATGATGTAACTGTGTGTACAGCCAGCCGCGTCCTATGAGGGGTGAAGACCTGTACATCTGCTTGCACCAGTCGGCGAGGGATGAAAGTTTGAAAATATTTTTGCTGTTGAATATTGTATGGCTGTATTTTTATGTGTAAATTTTATGATAGAAAGTTATCGAGGCACGGTATTTCATTGAAACTTTTAAATCAAATCATTTATTCATTTGCAAACATGGGCATACAAATAACATTAAATTTCAAATTCAAATAAATCAAATATTGACATAAAAATACAAAAATAATAACAATAATGTCAAACGGAGCAATAAAGTTAAATGGAACAATATTGTCAAATGGAACATTCATGTCAAATGGAACATTCATGTCAAATGGAACATTAATGTCAAATAGAACAAGTGGTATGTCAATTAGTCAGTGATTCATAATCCAGGGCGGGAAGTCTTGACATAGTAACCGATCGCCTAGCGTATGGAAAAAAAATTGTTTCGAATTTTGAAAAGTCATAAAACAAAAAATGTTGTTCAGGGTCATGATACAAAGTCACGATTAAGAGGTTTCGGGTATTTTTTTCAATTTCCCTGTATAATAATTCTTAAATAGAGAGCGACTGTTCACTGTCGTGCCGAACCACGTTAACGTTCATAAGGTCTACGTATGCGTCCGTAAAGAAAGCTATTACAATTTTATAGGATTTTGTTCTTTACGGTTTGATAAATAATACTGTGGATGATGTATTTAAGATGAACACCGAAATCTACTAATGTTATTGCTACTTTCAAAAATTCATTTTTTTGTCTCAAATTTATTACACTTCTATTTTTCATCATTGCATTCTAATTTTTATCATGTTTCTGAATAAATACCGTGCATTTTTGTTTCCCATGAATCGATTTTATTGGCAACTATGTTTTGTCTACAGTTGCTGAGCACAGAAAGGATATCAATATTCGCTCTCGACCTCCAAGTGTCCTTCCTTCTCTTCGAGGCCCTCCGCACGCACCTCAAGTTCCAAATGGAAGCCTTCTACAAGAAAATCATAGAAATCATATCTGCGGACACGACGAAAGCCATTTACGAGTTGAAAGAAATACATCACCTAGCCCTGGAAAATCTCTCCCAAATGTTCAGAATACCTGGCTTATGCGCAGAGTTATACCTGAACTACGACTGCGATATTTACTGCATGAATGTGTTCGAAGAATTAACGAAGTTATTATCCAAAAATGTCGTTTCATCAACAGCTTATAACATTCATTCTCTATCTCTAGAAGCGTTAATGACGGTAATAGAAGCTATCGAAATGGGTTGTAACCAGAATAAGGAAGTGAAGACAGAGATAGAGATACCTAATGGGGAGGAAGAGAAAGAGAGGGATGGACGGGGTGGTCACGTGTCTCTCGAGCTGGGCGGGTTGGACGACGTGTCTGTGGTCAGTGACCATGTGACCCATGATATCAGTCAGTACTTTAGTAATGGTAGAACGGGCAGGCATAAGCCTTCGTCGGATCTGCCTACGGAAGCTGAGCTGGATAATATCAAGAATATGAAAAAGGTTGGTTTGTTTTTCTACTTTATAATAACCCAAAATAAACGATATAAACGATTATATAATTTGTATGGAATGTATTTTGTATGAAAATACATTCCATATAATCTGCAATAATAATTGTAAAAATAAAAGTAGTGCGCTGACTTGCTATTTTCCCGATATTTTCGAGTTGCTCTAAAGATAAATTCTGTATATCTGTAAAGAACCGTACAACCTCATAACAGTAGACCATGTCACTTGGCGTTGGTCTACGACTTTCCATAAGCGACAGGATTTTTGAAATCGTATCAGCACTTTTTTTTGTTTTTTTACTCTAGTCTAGGTCAGAGACGACAGAGACAAAGTCTACGATGGAGCGAACTTACCCAGAAAGAGCCTGTTCACTCTAACTTTGAAGAGATTTGGGTTGTCCAGATATTACCTCTAACAAACATATAGACCACTAGCTTCTGCCAGTGGCTTCGCCCGCTTGATTGTCGAAGTATTCGAAATTAAAAAACCGGCCAAATGCGAGTCGACTGTATAATTTTTTGTTATAGCGGCAATAGAAACACACAATCTGTGGAAATTTCAACTGTCTACCTATTACGGTTCTTGAGATACAGCCCGCTGACAGACGGACGGACGAACAACGGAGGCTTAGTAATAGGGTTCTGTTGTCCCTTCGGATACGGAACCCTAGAAAGTAGCCTATGTCCTTCTCCAACGTCTAATCTATCTCTGTAACAAAATCCGTTAAGACGTTACTTTTTCCTTTTTGGAACGAAGTTCCTTATCGCGCGTTGTGAAAGGATCGCGGGCTAGACGGAAAAAAAAACATACGAAAAGTTGTAACGACACTTCGTCTTTCTATTTCTGTTTACATTATATTTGTTAATAATAATAAAAAAAAAATATTACAATTCCTTCACTAATTAATCGAAAGGAACTTCGTTCCATCCGGGTGTCCCTTGACACCTCTCAAGTTTTTTTTATAATATTAGTATGGAGTATTCTTTGTCTCTTTTATTGTTACTTTCTATTAAACTTTTATTTTCCCTTGCAGTGGGTGACCCAAGGCACAGAGCTGTTCAACCAGAAGCCGGAGCGAGCTATCGAGTTCTTACAGGAACACGGAGTGTTGACCACCCCCTTAGACCCGCACGAAGTCGCCATGTTCTTGAGAGAGAACCCTGATTTGGATAAGAAAATGATTGGTGAGTTTTTCTTGTCTACAGCAGACACGTGAATGTTGTACAAGTACACACTTCCGTGCTTAAATAACGAATATTTGAAGCACGGAAGTGTTTACTGTACAACTTTGGTATATGCGTAAACAGGGAATTTATCTAATATGAAATATCTACATAAAGAAAGAAAAAGCGTTTATTTGCCTCAACCATGACGCATACCAATTACATTTTTTATGAAAGTTGGTAAGATATGCGTCACATTCGCGCAAAACGGCCATCGCTCAGCATAAGGCACTTGTCTCACCGCCGGCGATCAGCGAGTAAAGCTTCAAACTCGTAACGAGTTGGCGAGCAGCGAGTAGCGAGTGAAAAGTTTCGATAGTTTTGACGCTTGGCTTTCAGCGAGTGCATTTGTGCGACGGGCTTTTACTCGCAATACTCGCTCCGGCCCGCACTATGGGTAGGAATTACCGCTGTTTGGTGAGTTCTGACCACCAAGCGAGCATCGCCGAGCGAGTGTCGCTGAGCGAGTACAGTTTTTGATAGCTCTTGTCGCTGCTATCAACTAGAGGTGAGAGCCGCTCGCTGGCAGTGTGAACAGCCAGCTATAGACTATGAATATATGTGTCTCTTTTACTCACACGAGATCTATATCTTTTGTCCCTTTCCTCAGCGAGCAAATAGTCGATAGCTACTCGCTTCCTCGCCGGCGGTGAGACAATTGCCTAATGCTGGGACTCGTGTGCGAGACAGAGTCACAGCGCTGGCTTAAAGCGACAGCCGGCGTAATCTTTTTTTAATAGACGTTAATAAAGCGATTTTTAAAAATATTGAAATTGGTAGAAAAACAGAGAAGTTACACGCCTTGACATTATTAGTCTATCCTTGTCACACTCGTTCTGTAAATGTTTTCTCTATGTCAACGTTGACGTTCAGCGTCAATATTGAATAATGAGGGCTACCGTTTTCGTGCTCACCAGTTGGCGCCACTGGCGATTGAGGTCCGTAATCATATCATTAAAAGATGTTATTACGCGCACGTTAGCAAAGTTAGAAGTAAGATCTTATAATGCCGTAAACGCGCGATTAAATACAATGTTGATAGTGCCGCAGTGTTACGCAGATACATTTTGTTCGAAAAAAAAAAAGAACATAAAACATTTTCGACACAAAAAAAAAAACTCAAAGCAGGGGTCAGTAGAACCATAATTTAATCTGCCATAGTAAGGCTGTTTTAGTAAAATATTCACAAAAATCAAAACAAATAAGTGAATAAATCGCGTCTTAAGCCGACCAACAGTGAAATTTTACATTTTGTAGACCTCACACTACACTAGCGAATCTAAACGCGATAGCCCTCATTGACTCTTGATTAGTCTTCTAAAGTGATCATGATAAAAAGAATCATGTCTTATTTATGCCTATGTAGGTATTTCTTTACCAATCATAAAAGAACTGTATGAAATACACGAAGACTTTGCTGAACAGAACAGTTCCAGTTTATCTAAGTTTAATTGTTTAAATCTATTGTAAGGTGAATTTATAGAACATCATGACAGTTATTCCTGATCTTTGTCACCATTCCCAGGTGAATTCATCTGCAAGCGGTCATCCCGAGGCGAGGACGAGGACGGAGGCCCGTCGGTGCTGGGCGCCTTCGCCGACAGCTTCGACTACGCCGGCTTGAGGATCGACCAGGCGCTGAGGCTGTACCTGGAGACCTTCCGGCTGCCTGGCGAGGCACCCCTCATCTTCCTCGTCATGGAACGGTTTGCGGAGAGGTGGCATGTAAGTACCCTTGTGGTTCTTTTTACTAGGGCTTAAGAACTAGGTGCAAGTTTTATATAGGTTGAAATACCTGACTTCATTTATTTTTCGAGCATTTTTGACATCTGTTTTCCCAATTTAGATATGTTGCCTTTTTTATTTTTACTCTTTGGTCAGGAAATTTTTCATAGTTATAATTACTTTATTGCGTATATGCAGCAAAGAGTTACAATTTAGCTAAAACGGTTTTTAAATCACTTTCACTCCACTCTGCTTTATGTATTTTGGCCCTAAATTCTATATCCCGCAAGTAGGCCGCTTGGCATTTTTTTTTCAGTTCAGAAAAATTCCAATACTCTTGCCACGGCAAATTGAACCTTAATCCCGTCACAACACCATTCAAACTCCCACAGAGCACAAACGGCGAGCCCTTCGCGAACACAGACGCGGCCTTCCGCCTAGCTTACGCCGTCATAATGTTGAACATGGACCAACACAACCACAACGCCAAGAAACTCAACGTGCCCATGACGGTGGAGGACTTTGTGAAGAACCTGAGGGGCTGCAACGGATCGGGGGACTTTGATTCAGCCATGTTGGAGGCCGTCTTTCATTCTATCAAGTGAGTTTTATATTATACAAGTAGCCATGATAATGTTGAACACAACCACACCTCCGTGAAACTAAACGTGCCCATGACGGTGGAGGACTTTGTCAAGAGGTTGCAACGGATTAGGGGACTTTGATTCCACCATGTTGGAGGCCGTCTTTAATTTTATTAAGTGAGTTAGTTTATATTATACAAGCACCCGTGATAATGTTGAGCATAAATCAACACAACCACTCTGACAAGAAACTCAACATGGCCATGACGGTGGAGGACTTTGTCAAGAACTTGAGAGGTTGCAACGGATTAGGGGACTTTGATTCCACCATGTTGGAGGCCGTCTTTCATTCTATCAAGTGAGTTTTATATTATACAAGTGGCCATGATAATGTTGAACACAACCACACCTCCGTGAAACTAAACGTGCCCATGACGGTGGAGGACTTTGTGAAGAACCTGAGGGGCTGCAACGGATCGGGGGACTTTGATGATAGTGAGTATTATATTATACTAGCTGACCCGTGCGGCTTCGCTCCCGTCAACTGGCTACCCTACCTACTTACCCTACCTACCCTACCCTACCACAAACTTCACATAAACCATCTACTAAATAGTCCGAACAAAGCCTAAACATTTGGTTTGGATAGGTAAGCCCTTCTTAAGTTATAAAATGACAGCGAAAAGTGGCATTGATTTTTATATATATAGACAAGTAGCCGTGATAATTTTGAACATGGATCAACACAACCACACCTCCAAGAAATTAAATGTGCCCATGACGGTGGAGGACTTTGTCAAGAACTTGAGAGGTAGTAACGGATTGGGGGACTTTGATTCCACCATGTTGGAGGCCGTCTTTAATTTTATTAAGTGTGTTAGTTTATATTATACTAGTGGACGTCACGCGGTTTCACCCGCGTAGTTCCCGTTCCCGTGGGAGTACGGGGATAAAATATAGCCTTTGTTACTCCCTGATAATGTAGCTATCTATTGCTGAAAGAATTTTTGAAATCGGTCCAGTAGTTTCGGAGCCTATTCAGTTCAAACAAACAAATCTTTCCTCTTAATAATATTAGTGTAGATGTAGATAGTGTAGACAAGCACCTGTGATAATATTGAACATAAATCAACACAACCACACTGACAAGAAACTCAACATGCCCATGACGGTGGAGGACTTAAGAACCTTAGGGGCTGGAACGGATCGGGGGACTTGATTCCACCGTGTTGGAGGCCATCTTTCATGTGAGTTAGTTTATATTATACAAGCACCCGTGATAATGTTGAACATGGACCAACTCAATCACACTGTCAAGAAACTCAACATGCCTATAACAGTGGAGTACTCTGTCAAGAACCTGAGGGGCTGCAACGGATCAGGGGACTTTTTTCACTACATAACATCACGCTACAATCAATAGGAGCAGAATATTTATGAAAAATGCTAGTAATATTTAAGGAAGCTTACCAACTCACAAATATTGTTCCACAATACCAATAGTCACCATAACATCCCCCCCAGGAACGAAGAGATGGTAATGCCGGCAGAGCGCACGGGCGCCGTGCGCGAGGCGTACCTGTGGCGCGTGCTGCAGCGCCGCGGCGCCGGCGCCGGCGCGCTGTACCGCGCGCCGCCCGCGCAGCACCCGCACCACACGAGGCTGTTCACCGTCGCCTGTCCGCCTACTGTGAGTGCACTGTTTCTCAACTCAACTCAAAACGTTTATTTCAATTAGGCCATTAAACGGCACTTTTGAACATCATCATTTACATTTAAAATAATATAGTGACTACTGTCCATTCAGAAGGGTTGATTGTTATGGAGAACGGACAAGAATCTCCTTAGTTACTATTTTCGAATAAATGTTTATTAACAACTTCTTCTTCTATATTAACAAATTCAATCAGCCTTGGTGTTGTATGTGAGTGTTTACTAGGACTACCAAGTACAAGTTTAGAAGAGGTTGAATTCGTCTGGGTTAGGTACCCCGTCTCGACACCAACATGGCGCTACATAAATTTGCAATAAAGTACTTTTCACACCACCTGCACGAAAAAGTCAAATTATGTGTCATGCAAACTCAACCTAAAGTAAGTCATTATTGCCCAGCGGGTTATAATAAAATTCAGTACAATATTATTGCCTGGAGGTCATTAATGTGATTTGAATTTGGAACACAACTTGAAGACCGACGGGAATCGCTCGCGGCCATTCAACTCTCTTCATGACTTGCGAACAATTTTCTCCTCGCGGTAGGTGTGAAAAATAGTATATAATCCTCAGGGATAAAGGCGTCTTTGCCTTGGGCTAAATTGAATCCCTCGCTGCATTCAGAGCTCTTGTTTTTACTCCCTTGCTTCGCTCGTGTGTTAACTTTCAAATCCTTCATTAGGTTCGGTATTCAATATGATGCCCGTGACATAAAACATTGGTTTATCCCCTCGGTGCACAATCTGCTATTGTACTGCCCCATACATTTATGTGCGCATAACTCGACATAATTGCTGAACAGCAGATTTTTTTTCGCGATTTCTGTTTACTCCCATTTTAAATGATGAGTAAAATGTGACTTATTCTGTAACACGTCGCATACAACAGTCCGAATATCAATTATTGGGTAGTTGCCCACCAGACATTACAACCGTCTGGTCGTAGAATAAGAAAAAGACCCAGGGTCTTTAATACAATGTGACCTGAATTTACTCTATTTGACTATCTGGTCGAAAAATGTGTGATCTCAAATAATTTATTGATTGTGTGTCTTATGACCAGAGGTCGGAATTAGGTAGAGTTATTTATGCTCTTACACTGATTTCCAACAGCGAAAGAATAAAGTGGATATGCCGCAAATCCCGAGATTAATTTTAAAGAGCAGAAAGATCCCGTCATTTATTAAATAAAAAAGTTATTTACTTTTACAACATTTAAACCACTGCACGCGCGATGTTGCCAAATTTACATCAACGACATGGGATATCCGAAGTTGAAAAATTCCAATGTGCACACGCGCGATCTTGCTACATTTGTAGTTCACACAACATAGCTTGTGAAAACAATAGCGGAAATGCGGAGCACTCCCCGATTAGAAATCCCGGGAAGAACCATATTAATATCAACATTTCGATAAATAACTCTACCTAAATCCGACCTCTGCTTATGACCCTTTCCAATACATGCATTCTTTATCTGAAAAACCAGATCATTTAAAATAAATGACAACAGAAAATTCAACGTGCAATCTTTTACCGTAACAGGTAACAGCCCTTTCAGCCGCTTTCGAGCGCTCGACGCCACCGACAGTGGAGGAGATGGAAAGCAACAGGATCCGCGACAGCGCTGCCTTACTGGCGCTCAACGGTCTAGAGCGCTGCGCAGCGCTTATCGCTAGATTGCCACCGGACAGCATCACGCTGGATACGTTGCTGCTGACACTGTGCAAGTTCACTGGCCTGTTGGCGCCGCAGTATGCTAATTATATCGCTATTGGTAAGTTTTTTAGAATTTGAGTAGTATAGGGAACATGCACGGCATTGACTATGCCATCTAGTGATGCATGTTCGAAATTTTTAGGGTCAGATCTCAGAGTAGTTGGATTTGAAAAAATACATCGTTTTCGGTATCAGCAACCGTTAAGAACATGCGAATGTAAACACCGAATGCGTACATCATTTTTATTGAATTTCGATTTCGCCCTGAGTACCGACTGAAAATTAATTTATAAGTTGAGACAGAAAGATTCAAAATATAATGACAGGCAGTTATTCCTAATCAACATTCTCAATGGTGTGATTGTGTCCCCCTTACAGGAGTGACATTAGGCCAGTCCAGCAAGGCTCAGTTAGCGTTGCGTCGCGCGTGCGCAGTGGCAGCCAGACACGCCGACTGCATACGCGACTCGTGGCGACATCTGCTGGAGATTGTGAAGACGCTGTATATTGGACGGTTGTTACCTAAGGTATGTTTGAATTGTTATTTTAGAATCAGCCAGCAACTCAAGTTACCCGAAACTGTCAAATTTTCCCAATCAACCTTGAACCTAATGCTATAGCGATAAAGCTGAAAATGAAATTTGACAGATTGTTGTATGATTAATATTATGATCCTAATATGATTCTGCTAAAGTGGCCTTTTAAGAAAACCAATGGGCTAAACACTCGACTCTGGCACTTCAGAAACATATACCTTATGTTTTTCGAAATAAGGTTAAATTGGTATTGCACAAGTAACGCAAACATTTTGAAGATACGCCTAGTGAAGTGATAATATTAATGGCCAGTGACATCGTGTCAGGGGGGCTACTCTCTTAGCCCGAAGTCCGTAGTTTCGGGCTTAGTTGCGGGCGTGTTCTACTCCGTGTCACCAACGGACTCGCGATTAGTCCCAAACCCGAACCAAGAATAAATGACGACACGATTGGACAGTATCTATCAAATCGTGTTGTCATTAATTCTTAGTGGTTAGGTGATACGGAGTAGAGTACGCGCGCAACTAAGCCCGACACTACGGACTTCGGGCTTAGAGAGTAGCCCCCAGGCCCAGACGCCGCTCTATCCCTGATAGCCTGTATGTTTAATTTTGGGAATATAAATATGCCTGTACCAACTTCCTCGAGGAAATAAGCGAGTTATGATGTGAATATTAAGGCCACCTCATTTCCCTCCACAGTGCCTTATAGAAGCCGAAGACTACCTCGCACCGAATGGCACGGTATCCCTCATAAGAGAAGCAGCGCGAGGGTCTGAAGCCGGCCTGCTGTCCAGTTTGTACTCATACATCGCGCTAGGAGAGACAGGTAATTAACATTATCACCAGTCAGTTGACAGGAGTTGCTCGGGGCTTAACAATAACAGACACGGGTTCGAAGGGTAAGCTGTGCTTGCCCAAGACATTGCGTGGATGGGTACCCATCATCCGTCACATTCTTACACTACATCGTATTTTGGTCAGCAAGCACGCTTAGTAGCAAGTTATTCCGATAGTTCCGGATGTCATTCGTAGATCTTTCGTATATCTGATAACGGGTTATTAGAAGCCCGTCTGATCTTAAACAATCTGCTGGTCCTACATTTTGCTACTGAATTTTCTCTTTTAGAGTTCATTCCATAAAAAACGCGCACAAAACGTTTTGGGAACACATTCATAGTGCGTACAGCTAAGGAGTGGAATTCCCTGCCGGAGTCTGTGTTTCCTGATAGCTACAACCTGGGAGTCTTCAAGTCAAGAGTGAATAGATTACTTCTAGGCAAGCGTGCTCCATCTTCGACCACATCATCGCTTACCATCAGGTGAGATAGTGGTCAAACGCGTGCCTATAAAGAGTAAAAAAAAAAAAAAAAAAAGAGATTAAATGATTTTTATATTAGAAAGAGCCCATACTCCTTCTTTTATTTTTTAAATGTTTCGATAAGTACACTAATTCTTTTCTGATTAATTCCATTGCGGGGTCCAAGTCAGGTAGATCGTTTTTCTGGGGCTCGTCGAGCTATATTGCCTCGGCGTTTTTCTGGTGGTCGTTACTGCTGGTTCTGGCTCTCAGCAGCTGCAGTTTTTTTTTACTATTGTACGCGTGCCTATGCGCATTTGACCACTATCTCACCCGATGGTAAGCGATGATGTGGTCGAAGATGGAGCTCGCTTGCCTAGAAGTAACCTATTCACTCTTGACTTAAAGACTCCCGGGTTATAGTTGCTGTTGTTGTTGTAGTTGCTGGGAATAGTGACTTGTCTCAAAAAAACACACCTTGTTCCCTCAGATAATTAAACTTAAATCTTAATATCCTGTTATGGTTGGGCAGGCATGCGCGCGCCGACGCCGCACGAGAAGACGCAGATCGACGCGGCCATGGAGTGCGTGGCGCACTGCAACCTGCCCGGCCTGCTCATCGCCGAGACCAAGTTCCTGCAGCTGGACAGCTTGCAGGTATTACTCGCATGGCTTCTTTGTCGTGCACCAATTTATGTATGTATGTAAATTGGGCTGGTTTTCGCAACTCCACGACTAAGCGCGTATTTTGCGTGCAGGTGGGACAAATGTGTCATTCGATCCACCCCAGCTCCCCAAGGAAGGCCAGCAACGCCTTAGTGTTACCAACTATCTCACAGAGGGTACCTGGGTTTCCGTAGTACTTGCCCTGTAATCCGCTACTACCAGGCAGCTTTGAAGCAAATGTGCTGCTGTCTCATTCTCCTCCATGCAGGCTCTGCATAGCGGGCTGTCAGTGACTCCTATAGCATAGAGGTGTTTATTAAAAGACCCGTGGCCTGTTGTAACGGCTGTGACTGTACGCAACTGTTGTTTAGTCACTCTTAGGGCTTGTTTTGTAAATCGGCCATCTATAGAGGGAAGTGCCTCTTTGGCCTGCCTACACTCACTATGGTCAACCCATAGCTTGTGATGTTTATCTCCGGTGCGTTTCCTTACCAGATTGCGTAGGTACCCGAAAGGCAGAGGCACGATGGGTTCGGGTCCCATCGCTGCCATACTCGAACCCCTTCTGGCGAGTTCATCCGCTGCATCGTTGCCTCGGGATTCGCTGTGTCCCTTGATTCATTGAATGGTTACTTTATTATGTCTAGCAACCTGATTAAGACGTTGGTGACACTCGAGAATCAGCCCAGAGTTGACCGTGTGGCTGTTCGGAGCTTGCAGGATGGCCAGGCTGTCCGAGAGTATGCGTATTGAGTGGTCCTTAACTTCCCTGGTTAGGATGGCTGATGCCGCCAGAGAAATGCCCATGCATTCAGCTTGGAACACTGTGTTGTGGACCCCAATGGTGTGGCTATGTGGTAGTTGAGATCCTCTGAGAAGATTCCCACACCAGTACCTGTACCTGTTTTTATCCATTGGTGAAGATCCGCAGCTCTGCGGGGCACAGCCCCTCGCAACGATGATCCTTATGCAATTGGATTTTGTATTTTTTATCCAACATAAATTCCTCCTCACATATAACTAAATTTTTGTACACCAAATATTGTAAAAGATTTATTTGAAAAGAGTAACTATGGAGTTTCTTGTCCGTTCTTTTCCATAAGAATCTACCTTTCCGAATGGACAGTAGAATCACTTCAGTATATTTTTTGTAATGTGAATGACGTACAAAAGTGCCGTTTAATGGCCTAGTTGGAATAAACGTTTTGACTTTGACTTTGATTGCTTGGGTACCCGGTCATTGATTGCTTTTGTTATGGGGAGTTCATTAATGAGCTCCTCGAGCAGAGCGGTGTGCCGTGTTTCTCTCTTACTCCAGAGATCCAGTGTTTTAAGGCGTACTGCTGCCTTCGTCGCTTCCTGTTGTATAAACAAGTGTAGCGAAGGGAGTCCCAGCATGTCTTCCAGCGCCGCAGTTGGAGCCCGTCGTCGCCATGCAGGCCAGCCTTTGCATGTGTTGTAACTTGTTTACGGCTGTAGCTAGCTTTGTGCGTGGCCACCACACCACGGCCCCGTAGGTCCAATATTTTTTTAGAAATCTATGTGACGGAATAATTTGATTTTATTTGTCATCTACCCTATTGAACGTAATGATAAAAAAACAAATGATAAAATGTAATATAATCTCACATAAACACTTCCTGCGCAGGAGTTGGTCCGAGCGATGGTGACGGTGGGCACTCCACCTGACAGCGACAGTCTGCAGCTCAATCCTCAACTAGAAGACATCACCGTGTTCTTCTTAGAGCTGCTCGGACAGACCTTGATACAGAATAGGTATGTTAGAAGCCAGTTTTTTTAATCTTCTTGGTTAAATATCCAGGTAATAATATAACAGAAACTTTTCTTATCTCAGAATTGCTTTAAGCAATTTTCCAGGAGCTAAATGACTATCACAAGTCTTGCAGTATTTTCCAGTTCATCATCATCTTTCTGCCCTTATCCCATGTTACTTGGGGTCGGAGCAACACGTTTTCTTCCACTCTGCCCTATCTGCCGTCAAACTATCACTGTCAATTATCACTTTTTTCTTTCATATCGCTCCTCACACAATCCATCCATCTATTTTTTGGCCTTCCTCTCCCTCTCCATCCATCCACATTTATATTCATTACTCTTTTAGTTACGTGTGTATCATCACTCCTCTTCTCATGACCATACCAAGACAAGCGATTCCCTTTTAACTTTTCCGTCACTGGCGCCACTTTTAAACTACCTCTAATGTACTCTTTTCTCACTTTATCCATTCTCGTTACTCCACACATACATCTCAACTTTCTCATCTCCGCTACATGCAATCTATTTTCATCTTCGTCTTTTTCACAGCCCCACATTATGATCCATACATTACGACAGGTCTTATCGCGGACTTGTATTTTTTCTCTTTCAACTTGAGGGGCATCCGTGGGTCGCAAGTTGTCCCAGTGACCTGTCGCCATTTCATCCATCCTAGTATTTTCAAGTTATTAAATTATTATCAAGCAACTCATTCGCTTTACTACCTTGGACTTCTACTAAGTTGACATATTGACGTACCTATCTATGTCTATATTACTTATATATAAAGCTGAAGAGTTTGTTTGTTTGTTTGCTTGAACGCGCTAATCTCAGGAACTACTGGTCTGATTGGATTCCGATAATGAAACTAGCTGACCCGCGCAACTTATATAGCCTTCCTCGATAAATGGGCTATCTAACACTGAAAGAATTTTTCAAATCGGACCAGTAGTTCCTGAGATTAGCGCGTTCAAGCAAGCAAGCAAGCAAATAAACAAAAAAATAAACTCTTCAGCTTTATATATTAGTATAGATAATTCTTGGACCAAGCATAAATTCAATATTAGTGTAAAAACAACCGTGCTTAAAACTAAAAATATTTGTAAACGACCTTAAGATCATCGGCATCACTTTCTACAGTCAAAACTGAGTCATAACTTCCTCAGGGACCGCCTCCTATCTGTATGGGAGGACGCGGGCCCGCACATGTCCCGCTGCGTGGTGTGGTCGCAGGCGCGCGGGCCCGGAGCCCTGCGGCGCTGCGTCACGGCGCTGCTGCGGACCGGCGCGCGGCTCATGCGCTGCGACGCCGCCGCGCCGCACGTGCTGCAGCACCTCACGCTGCTGTTCCAGCTGCCTTATAAGCTGTTCTATCAACAGGCTGACGTGGTGAGTGAACTCTGAATGTTATAACTTAAACTTGGAGGCTACAATATCAAGTCAGCAAGCAATGAAGGCTGGCCTATGGCTGTTCAGGTGACAAACTTCCCAGTCTGTTATCTGCAGGCCACATTGACGTTCCAAATACCTTGTGATTTATTCTATCAACGGGCTGATTGGTGAGTGAACTGCCTACTTTTTTATAAAGACGCAACGTTTGGGTATCCAGAAGCCAGAAAATTTGACACCAGTTTTACCAACAGGGCATCGTGTTAGCTAGTTATGGGGCTGATACTGATACTATAGTCCTTTCTACCGCTTTAAAAGAGTGTCCGTGGAATTTCTTGCACGTTATTTAGGGTTCCGAACATCCGTGAAAAACGAAACTCTTCTAGGATCACCACTCGGGTGTCTGTCTGTCTGTCCGTCTGTCACAGCCAGTTTTCTCCGGATTTACTGGACCGATTCTATTAAAATTTAGTTTACAAATGGATTTCTATGACCCAAACACGGACGCGTTACGTAAATAAATAATTGTTTAGTATGGGGGTCACTTGAGGGTCAAACTAGAAAATAAAAACAAAGTTTTTCAAACTGTATCGTGTGACATATAAAATGAAAGATCTTTCTGTAAGGGCTTTAATTATATTTTTTTCATAATTTTTAAATAAATTGTTTTGAAGTTATTCAATAAATTAGACTAAAAATGACTGTTCCTCCCCCTTATCTCCAAAACTACTGAGCCTAAAATTTTGAAAAAAATGCAGATAATAGTTCTATACCTAAAGATTACAGGAAATCTTATATGAGACTAAAGGAAAGTGTTAAAATAAAATGTTAAAAAAATTAGATTGTTTCGGAACCCTTTGCACGCGAGTCCGACTCACACTTGACCAGTTTTTTTTTTTATCATAGAGACTTACGCTTGATGATCATATCAGCTGAAAAACGTCCACTGCTAGACATAGGCCTCCCCCAAGATTTACGCTTAGGAACATGCTTCATATTTTTGACTGGCTGACCTCAACAATTCAAAAGTAATAAATTAATAAATGCATTGAATCTTTGAACACCTGTATGTTCTGTGCAGATATCGTGCGGCATGTACGAGATAGTGAAGACGTCGGCACAGAACGTGCACAGCGCGCACGAATGGGACATTGTGTTCGCTTTGTTGTGTGCCGCCGGCGCAGGCGCATGGCCCAAAGATGCACATCCTACTAGTAAGTGTATTTTGTGTCCTGTTTTTCGAGTATCGTTCCGGTTTTCAATAATACAAATAAGTAAAATTTCGACTAAAAAATATCCGGCTCGAAGGACCACGTAGTGCAGGTGTGCCGCGGCAGCGATGGTCGAGTCATTCCATCACGAGTGTCGCAGATCTGCAGACGAAGAGAGGGACGATCGGCACAGCTTCTGTCCGCTTCCTCTTTGAAGTCCACTTCAACCCGAAGAGAATATCTATGTATGGCGTGCCCACGACTACTAGCATCGTCAACATATGATCCGGCTCGAAGAACCATTGGACAGTTGTTTCTAGAACCTTCTAGTATGGAAACTTCCGGAAAGTTCGGGTACATTCCGGTCCCGACTGACCAGGTGTCGAAACATCGAGAATGTTCTAGCATAGAAAATTCTAGAAACATCTTGACTGCTTTGATCTGGTTAGTTCCTGCTACTTGATACTAGATGGCGTTAGCAGCACGCATATGTTGACGATGCTAAATCGACTGCTCAGTTTTAGGAGTGAATAAATAAAATACTTGGACTAAATAAAAATCTGGTGTAATACGTGAATACAAGTTTAAAGAAACGCTGTGTCTTTGTAGTGGTGAGATTGTAAGTGACGCCCGGTGCTGCCACTGCCGCCCGCGCGCCGGGTCCTACCGGTCGTAGGCATGCCGTGCATAGACAATGACTCCCTGATCCTAATAGTACTTCTATCTAACCTCTCAAATAGGCTCACATAATTCCGCTGCAATATAGGACTTGCCCTCCATTTACTTGTATCAGTTTACTGATTTCTATAATAACTTCTCTAGATAAAATATGTACTCATGTTTTCAATAATAAAGTTCATTAATTTAAAGCGTCATTGCATTTGTGGTCTTAGGTCCCGCAGCATCCAGTCGTTCGGAAGCGTCAGAGGACGAGAGCGAGCGCCGCCCTACCAGCGCGTCTTCTGAGAGTGAACTATCACACTCGCCGCAAACGCAGGGATGGATACTGGTGAGTTTTTGCATAATCGTAATTTAATATTCTGTGTAACTATATGCAACAATTACATAAAACAATGCAATAAAACAATATTTGTTACATTTTGTTGACCCACCAACCTATTACATTTTTAGGATTCCATAACCAAAGGATAACCAACGGAACCCTAATACTAAGCTTCCGCTTTCCGCCCCTCTGTTAGCGGGCAATATCTCAAGAACCGTAATAGGTAGACAGTTGACATTTTCACAGAGTGTGTATTTCTATTTCCGCTATAACAACAAATAATAATTTTAAATGAAAGAGGACTCTCATACAAGAAACGTGTTTTGTTGGGTTTATGGTATGGTTTTTGTTTTATTTGCGGTGTGACAGAAATACTTTGGCCAAGATGTATCGTGAGATCATTGCTATTTTGAGCCATATTTACTTAAGAGATAGAAGCCATATATACAAAATCATTTGGAATATACAGGATGAATTTTTCAAGTGGATGGCTAAATCCTAAACTATGAGGAATAGTGAAAAATACTCAAAATTATAACTTTACTTATGGAAAACAAAAATCATATTCAAACTTAAAATTATTCTAGACTAGCTTCTGCCAGCGGCTTCGCCCGCGTGATCCCTAGGGAACATACTCCGGGATAAAATTTTTAAGCCAGTCACTTACAACGCCGTATGGTGCCGGCCGGTGCCGTACGGTGCCGTTAAAGAATACCATCCCATCACTTCCCGTGGGTTTCGTAAGAGGCGACTAAGGGACTCGTCAGAGAATGGGCAGCAGCGTTCTCTGTAAAAAATCGACACCATCCATACACTGCGGTCGCCAACCCGCCTGCCAAGCGTGGCGATTATGGCAACCCCCCCCCCCCTCCCTTTTGCGGGAGGCCTATGTCCAGCGCTGGACGACTTTCGGCTGATATGATGAAGATGACTTATAACGGTCAACACATATTTAACACTGCGTTAAGTAAACCTGTGAACTCAGAATCCAGTAATGCCGTTGAGCAACAGCAGTTCTGTATCTCTCCATGCTGCACACTCTCATTCTTTTGCGCTTACCTTCTCACAACTGTAGGGACTGTGGTCAAGTGGTATGTTTCCGCAGTATTATTTGGAGCATAAAGAGTTGTCTGGCTGTTAAGACTTCGCACTCTTTATAAAATATGTAGTGCGGTAGGATACCTGAAGAGTTTTCTGCACATATCCTTTAAAACCGCTCTTTGCGCTCGTTCAAAACGTAATATATTGACTACAATGGTAGACAATATATTACGTTTTGAACGAGCCTAGAAACTGGAATACTGTAGTTCTGTTTGAGGAGGTATCTCCTACTCCTACTACAGTAGCCCAGCGAGGATTGGGCAAGCGCAAAGTAAACTATTTTCAATGTTTGGAAATTAGTCACTGATCTGAGCTTTTTGAATACAAAAATGAGGTTACAGATACGGGGTAATAAACTTTTCAACTCATTAAACTATCAACCTGAATCCCAAGGTACTTAACATGTGTGGACCTGTTAATGTGCAGACAGTTACAAAACACGTTGACAGGTCTACAGCAGTGCGCCTGGATTGAATACGTCTCTGGTTGAGGTTGGCTTTTTTGGGAAGACGAGAAAGTTATACGAGGTCATAACAAGGTTAAGTGTCAGAAAATTGCTAGATAACCAATCAGTTAAACTAAAGCTGTCTTCCTCATGTATTTTGGCTATTTCCCAGTTTGAACCTTTAATGTACAGTGCAGTATCATCAACATATGACAGAATTTTAATAAAAGGCTCGGTTAGCGTGTATAAGTTGTTGATGTATACTAGCAATAATATCGGACCCAGGACGCTGCCCTGAGGTAACCGTCTATAATAGACTGCTCATTACTAAAAAGAGTACCAGTCTTAACTGACTGACTTCGTTCCGCGAGGTAATCACGGAAAATATCCAGAACAACACATCTCATGCCTATGGATTCTAGTCTACTGACAAGAATGGGCACCAAGACAGTGTCGAAGGGTTTGGATAAATCAAGAAATATACCTATGCATTTATTACCCGAATCTAGTGTTCTGCCAGGTCAACAATTACATCTCAGTTGACCTACCACGCCTAAATCCAAACTGACTTTGTGCAGACGTTGCCTTTGATGTACCTGACCCGCATCGTTTTGTTTACTAGGATTGATTTTTCAAAAATCCAACGATGCCGTTAATTTTTTTTTTTTTTTCAAAATCGGGTCTGCGGCTCCTTTAAATGTTTTTCGTTATTCCTCACAGTTTCAAATTTGGGCATCCATGACCACTTGAAAAACTTTGTATATTGTATTACATACGTACATACTTGCCCTTCTTCTTTATGTTATCTTTACCAAACACAGGATTTTTGGTTTTAGTAGTTGTTGATCGTCAAGCTCCAGGTGTGCTGCTGGTGGTCTTGGCTATTTAATAAAACTACTTCGCTATTTGAAAGGACTGTATTATAGGTGTGTGTATTATAGGTACTGATTGCAAACGATTGACGACGACGATCGCGGTGGGGCGTAAAAGGCCATGTATCGCCGTGTGTGGTCCGATGTGACGTCAGGAACAGTAGTAGAAATTACATATTTCTACGTGGGTTCTTCGTTTCTTTCTGAAGTTTCTGGTCTTTGTATTTCGTTGGACTTGCGTTTAACTAGGTAACCTTCGCTCACGCCTTTCTTTTTCGCTACAGGTTAAGAACGAGGCCGAATCCCCTGAGGCCGGCGACATGGAGAGCTCAGTAGTGCTACGCATGCACCGCGCTTCCGCACTGGCGCGCTGCTGCGAGGCGCTGGCGCTGGTGGTGCGCGACGTGGCGCATGTCACGCCCTACAACTGTCGCGCCGCCGTGCGGGCCGTCAGGCTGTTCGCGAGAGCTACGCTGCATGATGGTATGGGGACTATGACATATTGTAGGTAGGCTCAGTATCACTGGCGCGCTGCTGCGAGGCGCTGGCGCTGGTGTGGTACTCCTTCTTTCATCAGCTTAGCTTTTCCCGGACTTAAACCTGACATACACCTACGAAAGCAATATGTTGTAGCGGCATCAATGCCGCCACAAAAAAAAAAGTGACGTAGCAAAATCCACATCGCAAAAAAAAGAACCTCAACGCCATCTACCCCGCCAGCAGTGAACTATTAACGAAATCCTGCATCGCGATGTCAGTGTTTTCTGTGTGATTTGAACATATACAACAGTCCGAATATCAACTATCGGGTAGTTGCGTACCAGACACAAATAACCGTCCGGTCGGAGGACCCTCCCTTTTCAATTGAGGATTACGGGACTTTACTCTCTTTACCGCATACCTCTTTATAATGTAATAGAAAGCTTGCTAGAATAACTCTAAACTAAATACTTATTGTACCTCCAGGCAAGAAATCTAGCAAGTCACGCTCCGGTCGCAAGTCCCGGCCGAGCTCCGGCAGAAGACGCTACGACGACTCCAGCGACGACGAAGTGGACACGCTCGACCAGTACCACATGGTCAGCATACAGGTGAGAATGTGCTTCAAGGGTCAACACCATATTACCTACAAAACTGTTTCATGACTACTGAATAGGTATCCGAAGATAGATAATTATCATCTACTTCTTATTGAAAGATGTTATTAAAATAAAAATAAACGGTTAAAAATTAATAAAAATCACGTTTTAAAATCTACACAAATATTATAAAGAGGACAGATTGTTACATATTTTTTGTATGTTTGTAACGAATAAATTCAAAAACTACTGGAGCGATTACAAAAATTCTTTCACTGTTAGAATGCCGCATTATCCCTGAGTAACGTAGGCTATATTTATTACTGGAAAAAATTAGGGATCCTCAAGAAAATTGCAGCGCGGAAGAAGTTGCGGGCGAATGAGGGTTTTCAGGAAAATTTACTCAACCTGGCGCAACATAGGCGAGAGGTCCTTTTCGTTGAAAAAGTGACTTTAACATTAACATGACATTGACGTCAGAAAACAAGCGATTTGATAGGTGTTTGGGAGTGACGCCTCAGTGCTGCCACCTGGTGCTCAACATTTCAGAAAACCCTCATTGCTAGTCTATACTAATATTATAAAGAGGAAAGATTTGTTTGTTTGTTTGAAATGAATAGGCTCCGAAACTACTGGACCGATTTGAAAAATTCTTTCAGCAATGGATAGCTACATTATCAGGGAGTAACATAGGCTATATTTTATCCCCGTACTCCCACGGGTACGGGAACTACGCGGGTGAAACCGCGTGACGTCCACTAGTGTATGATAAACAGAGGCAGCACTTATTACGGGTGACGTCACTGGCAAGTAACGGTAGAGTGAAAAATTGAAGGTTAACAGATTATGTGTACGTTGTCTACAGCTACTCGACTTGATGCACACGCTGCACAGTCGCACCGCACAGATATTCAAGTGGTGGAGAGACGAGGCCGACCAGGGGCAAAGTAAGTTACTTTGACTTCACTTAGCTTTAAACGTGATACGTATGCTAAAGGTTTTATTTTTTTGTTTTTAGGGTTCCGTACCTCAAAAGGAATAACGGAACCCTTATAAGATCACTTTGTTGTCCGTTCATCTGTCTGTCAAGACCCTTTATCTCGGGAACGCGTGGAGGTATCGAGTTGAAATTAAAACTATGTACTTAGGTCTACGGTTCCCTGAAGCTGTGAATAAATCAAGCTTCTATGATAACGTATAAAAGATACAGTCGTTTATGCCGCAAAAAACGTATATTTCGACACTGTCAAGGGAATCAAAATGTATAGGGTAATTTTCGTTACCTAGAACTATAAAATTTGGCAAGTAATACTGTCTTATACTACAGGTCTGAAAACTATACACACATATGTATAAATTTTTTAATTATATTTTTGAGCCGTTTGGGGTTGAAACTCTTGGACCGTGGGGTCCGAGTGCTCATGCCTTATTTAAAGATCTTTCTAAACGCTTAGTTGACACTTCGCGTGACCCAAGGACTGGCTTTTACCTCGGACAGAGGATAAGCATTGCCATACAACGTGGCAATGCCGCCAGTCTTTTGGGCTCACTTCCAGTGGCCAGCGTTGCGGACGAATTTTTTGACGCCTTATTTTAGTTAGGATATTTTAATTGTCTACAAAAATGTTTAAAATAAAATCTATATTTATACTAATATATAAAGCTGTCATTTGTAGATCTTTGGCAGTCGTTATGGATAGTCAGAAGCCAGTTAATCTGACTCCAGTCTTGCCATGAAGTACCGTGTTACCCAGTTAATGGGTTGTGGAGGTCTGGTAGGCAGCCGCTCCACATAAAATACTGGTATTCAGCTAAATCCGGCTTGACTGGAAGCCGACCCCAATATAGTTGGGAAAAGGCTAGGTAGATGATGATATAAAGCTGAAGAGAAAAAATAAAAATTTAGTCATAAAAAATATAGTCTTTATTTAAAGTGTCATATGTGCCTACAAATCTGTACGGAACTCTCGGTGGGCGAGTCCGACTCGCACTTAGCTGGTTTTTTTTTTAGTTTAGTTTTAATGTTGTTACAAAAGCAAGCTGTGGCCCTGTAATTGAAGGAGTGCACTTAATTAAATCTTTATGTAAGAAAGAAAGAAAGAAAGAAAAAAGTTTATTCGGAACTCGCACAAAACAGACAGATGTAAAATTAATTAAAACTAAAAGAAGTGTATTACTTAATCACTAATAAATTAGTCTGTGTCCCTATCTCAGCATAGGCTGCGAAATTTAAAAATAAATAACACAGCGCTGGTTTTATAATAGGGCCTGTGATGCCACGGACGCAGTTACGTAACACATACTAAATATAATAAATACAGATAAAATAAATAAATGATGAAAAAATTCAATACATGAAATATGTCTTCAAAGATTGTAATTTTAAGTGTACATATTTTGTTGGAGTTTTTTTTAATAAATAACCCAGTATCATAAGTGATTGATTGTTATCGAGACACCTCTCCTCCCCGCTTTGTTGTAATTCTAGTGTTTTAAACTATTGTGTATTGCAGGTGCCGAAGAATACGACTTGTGGGAAGTTGCGTGGAAACCATTGCTTCAAGGTATCGCACAATTCTGCACGGATAGACGGAAACAGGTAAGTTTGAAATGGAAAAAAATATAGTTTAACTTGAAAGTTCAAAGTGGGTTTTGTCTAACTGTGGGATGAGCACGCTTGAAAAGGACGATTATGTTTGTCTTCTACAGTATTTTTTTAAATATTTTTTGTAATCATTCAGCTCTCCTAGTCATAAGAACGTTTTGACCCATTAAGAATCTGCTTATTGATGTTTAATGTGAGTGTGTGGGACTGCATCTCCTTATTCAGTATTTTCTTAATCTGTCCAGTTTTTGCAATCATCATTTCCTCGGCCATCTTAGATTCCAATATAGGAGTTTCTCTCTAGAGTAACTTAAGTCCACATATTCGTTAAAATATGTTTACGACCTTCACAATGGTGTTTTCTATTTGATATGCCACTATACAAAGTGAATTACTTTTTGCAGAATATTCTAGTAGGTCCGTCATGTGCGTGTACCAAATTTCAGCTGTCTGTCAAGACATGGCTATCTATCATAGTCCACGTGTAAGGGTAACGATTTTTTTAGTCGCACATTAGGTACCTTAAATACTAAACCCGCTCCCCCTCCCCCAGGTATCAAACAGCGCCATAGCGTACCTGCAGCGCGCGCTGCTGGTGCCCGGGCTGTCCGCCATGGGCGGCTCGGGCTGGGAGGCGTGCTTCCAGAGCGTGCTGTTCCCTCTGCTGGAGCAGCTGCCGCGCCGGGCCGACGCCACCGCGCGGGCCAACACCATCATGTGCAAGGTAAGCTTTTTTTATTACTATTTGATATGTGTGCCTGTTCATTCTCCTTTTTGAGATATCAGGGTTGTAAGCGTTCGAAGACACAGACAGCTCATTCAGAACATAAGAGAAGGTATGGTAAATAGGACCGCCAACAACACTAAGCGCTCCTACGCACTAGCGGTCAGCCGCGGGGGCGGCCAGCCGTCCCTCCAGTTTAATATGCAACCACTTGTCATTTAATTGCGGTTAAGTGCGTACAATAACTAGCGGTTGCATATTAAACTGGAAAAGCGGCCAGCCGCGCGGTCTGCCGCTCCCGCGGTCAACCGCTAGTGCGTAGGAGCGCTAAGCGACACGCAGATAAAATGTGCGAGTACATGTACGCCTGCATATTACTGCAAACGTTTAGTATAGACAGAAAAAGGTTTTAGAAAATATTTCATTCTAGCTTCGAATGTCGGAAATTCGAACACGTACGATTAGATTCCTTAACTCGTACGCGACGCCATCAAGTTCTAAAACTTTTTTTTGCGTTTTTTCTCGCAATTGCACCTTGGTTGACATGTTAGTGCTTATTTACGTCCATTTACATATGTTTACAAGCTTTATATTGACTTGATATCGTTTGTGTGTCCTGTTGGATTTTAGTAATCAATTTTTTTTTCAAGTACTTCCGATTAAGCTTAAACTCGAAATACTTATGTAACGTTTTTACAATGCTATTGTTAAATGAATCATTGCATTATCTCTTCGTTTAGGGTTACCTTCTCCGTTCGTACCATCATTTGTAAAAGTACAAGTTCGTAGCCGACTGCAGGCAAAGTGTCGCCGCGTCACTACTGGTTTCTATGTATTTCTTTGGAATACCTTTCGTAGCTAGCGACACGTCGTCGGTTGCCACTATTTCATAGAAATAGAAACACGTCGCCTGCTGCTGCTTGCAGTCGGCTACGAACTACCACTGCTACGAACCAATACTGCTTTAACTCCTGTGATTCTATACAGGATGATTTTTTTAAGTGTGCCTTCAGGGCCAAATCCGAAACTATAAGAAATATCGAAAAACACTGAAAGGAGTCTCGAGCCCGATTTTGATTAAAAGTAAAACTGCATCATTGGATTTTTGAAAAATCGTTTTTCCTGCCCAGGAAACGAACCAGTTGATTTTGAAAAAAAATCACACCCTTTATTATTACCCCGTCCGAAAGGGTAGCTAATAAGGATCAAATTCTGGGAAGTAATAATACATGGCAAACTAAAAGAAAGAGCTCATCCAATGATGCAATTATAGTTTTCATGAAAATCGGGCTCGAGACTGCATTCAGTGTTTTTCGATATTCCTTATAGTTTCGGATTTGGACCTGAAGGCACACTTAAAAAATTCACCCTGTATAGAATCACAGGAGTGAAAGCACTAAAGGTACTAGTTCGTAGCCGACTGCAGGCAGCGGCAGGCGTCGTGTCGCCTCGACGTGTTTCTATTTCCTATAGTGCAGCCGACGACATGTCGCAGGCTACGAAAGGTATTCCATAGAAATACAAACAAACCAGTAGTGACGCGGCGACATCTTGCCTGATGCTGCCTGCAGTCGGCTACGAACTTTTACTTAATAATATCATCCAGTATATTTCAGTGTTTTTTATGTAAGAACTATAGCCAAGAAGATCCAGCATCCCTTTTATCAGGTCTCCATCCCTCGCATGATGTAACTGTGTATGTGAAGTCAGCCGCGTCATGCGAGGGGTGCAGGCCTGACATCGGCTCCAGCGCGGCGTGGCGTGCGTCACCCACAGCGCTACTACTAGCCAGCCACTCTAATGTATGGATAGTAGTGGCTCACTGTGTAACGCAGATCACAACTGTCAAGTCCAGCATCTACTGTACAACGATGGACATCTTTGGAGACGAAAGGATGACTTTTTAGCTGCCTAGAATTTAAGTAAATGTTTATGTGTTTACTTTTTCCAAGCTTTTTCTCCACATTCGAGGTGTACAGAAATCATGAAAATCAAAATAAAAAAAAAATTAAGTGAAAAAAATAATGAAACAAATATATATGAATGAAATGAATACTGAAAAGTGTCACTGTATGCATCATTATGAACAATTTTTACTATGGTGAACGGAATGAAATCACGAAAAAAGAAATGAGTTCTTTAGTACATTTTTTTGTTATTTCTGTTACACTTCGTGTGTGGAGGGAAATATATGGAAAAAGGTACATTATTCCAGAAGGGTTTTATGTGGTTTGGGGGCCGGAATACTGTTAATGTTCTGGATTGTACAACCTTTTGTCTACATGTGCTATGTATTTTATTTATTGTTGTCTACACTAATATTATAAAGAGGAAATATTTGTTTGTTTGTTTGAATTGAATAGGCTCCGAAACTACTGGACCGATTTGAAAAATTCTTTTAGCGTTGGATAGCTACATTATCAGGGAGTAACATATGCTATATATGATCCCCGCACTCCCACGGGAACGGGAATTACGTGGGTGAAACCGCGTGACGTCCACTAGTTTCTAATATACTTGTAATTGTAATGTATGCAAAGCTGGGGCGGGCCGAGTCATCAGTACAATGGAAGACTGCAGGTTGTCGAGCGGGCCACACCTACCCAAGCGCAATAGAACATGGGTAGGTGTTACTCGCTCTTCAGCACAATCTACAATCAAGTCCAACGTGTACTACCCAACGATGGACACATTTGGAGGCGAGATGACGGCGTTTTAGTCGACTAGAATTTGAGTAAATTACTTTATGTATTAATAGGATTATTACAATTTTTCTCGGATGTGTGACAAGAACGTTTACCTTTTTCTTGGGAGTGCTTTAAATAAATATTTCAATTTGTCTACATAAATTATTAAAAACCTTGCCTCTGTAAAGGATGTTGCATAAAATTTTACTTTAGGTATCTTTTGTTTATGGTACAACTTACTGTGTCTTCTACTTTGGAATGCTTAATTCAATTATGTTTCATCATTGATATATAAAAAACCCAAGATGCACAGTCTCAAACAAATGCAACACTCGAAACTGTCGTCAAAAACTGACATGTATCAAGTGTCATGTGTGAGTTGTGTGTAGTTGTACTATAAACAATTTTTTTGCAAATTCAACCTTACACGGATCGCTTAAAGTTGTTTTTACAAAGCAGTGCAGTATGGCGAGTGATGCGCAATTTTTTTTGCAAATTCAACCTTACACGGATCGCTTAAAGTTGTTTTTACAAAGCAGTTCAGTATGGCGAGTGATGGGCATTTTTTTTGCAAATTCAACCTTACACGGATCGCTTAAAGTTGTTTTAACAAAGCAGTGCACTATGGCGAGCGATGCGAGCCTGTTTGAAACTTGCGCATTATGCGCTTGTTTTATGCGGACGTTTTTGAGATGCTGAGTGTGTATCTTGGGTTTTTTACATATCAATGTGTTGCATATAGTAATACACTAAAATAATTCCGTAAAACGGAATTACTGATAATTTTTCGTTTGAAATTATATTTCTTATCTAGGAAAATATAATCCAAATTCAAACAAAAAGTTCAATATTTAGGCTTCTAAGATTAAAATTCAATAAATAAGGTTGCTTGAAAAAAAATTGTCCTTTTACATGTAAAATAATATTTTTAAACAATGTATGCAGTGCTACAATCACTATAAATATCGGGAAAAGCGATCTGTAGCTTCAGACCGCGCCAAGCGTTCGATTTTGTAATAGCGTCCTTAACCTGAAAACAGGTTATGGTACTCACCATTTTGAACAACTTTTATAATGGCGAGTCGAATGAATTCACGAAAAAAAAAAACAGCTTTTCAGTCATTGATATATAAAAACCCAAGATGCACAGTCTCGAACAAATGCAACACTCGAAACTGTCATCAAAAACTGACATTTATCAAGTGTCATGTGTGAGTTGTGTGTAGTTATACTATAAACATTTTTTTTTTTTGCAATTTCAGCCTTACACGGATCGCTTAAAGTTGTTTTTACAAAGCAGTGCAGTATGGCGAGCGATGCGAGACTGTTTTACACTTGCGCACAAGTATACATTATGCGCTTGTTTTTTGCGGACGTTTTTGAGATGCTGAGTGTGTATCTTGGGTTTTTTATCTATCAATGTTTTCAGTACATTTTTTGCAAATATAAATATTTTTATTTTGTTTTGTATTGATAAGCACACTTACCACTTTTCAAGTTAACCGTTATTTGAAATAATTTAATGTTCTTGGTTGTCATTATCTATGTACATAAGTTACACCCATATACAACGGCGTAACAGAATAAACGTAATACCTCTTAAGGGCTTATTGTACTCATCATTATGAACAACTTTCACTATGGGACTAACAAAATCGTGGAAAAAAAATCAACTGCTTACATATATTTATGAGCGCATAACTCGGCAAAATGTACTGAACTGTTGATTTTTTTTCCCACGATTTTGGCGTTGGTCCCGTAGTGAAAGTTGTTCATTGTGATGAGTACAATGGCCCCTTAAGAGGTATTGCGTTTATTCTGTAATACTTTGTATAGAGTGCGCGCATGATAAGTCTGCGCGCGGATGTTCGCGCTGCTTCAAATTGCAGGCATAATCTACACTAATATTATAAAGAGGAAAGATTTGTTTGTTTGAAATGAATAGGCTCCGAAACTACTGGACCGATTTGAAAAATTCTTTCAGCAATGGATAACTACATTATCAGGGAGTAACATAGGCTATATTTTATCCCCGTACTCCCACGGGAACGGGAACTACGCGGGTGAAACTGCGTGACGTCCACTATTATATATATTTCCGTCATTTATAGTAATTGAAAGAATAGGGAATATGCATGCGATGTTTTTATTTGCAAAATAAAATACCTATTAGATCTAGTAAACAATCATGAAATTAATTTTTAAATACCTTCATCAGCGATGAAGTTATAAAGCTTCTAAGATTAAAATTAGAAAGAGAAGTCCGATATGAACTTTGACGTCAAAGTCTATGACGCAAATACAGCTGCCATAGAAAACAGCGTTATTGCGAGAGGGACAGATATATTTGTTTAAAATAATTATATCTCATTTGTTTTTCGAGCAATTTTGATTCTATTATCACTGTTAGTATTATATTTTTAGATAAATTGTATAGACTATAAATATTTTTTCATTTTCCCTATTCACTACCAACAGTGGCGGTACCTTCATATAAGCCCAAAAGCCAAATGCCTTACTAAAATGCTCGATAGAGAATCAATATCAAACCCGAACTATTTAAAAGTTCGCGCGCTTAATTCTTATCAAAATAACACAAAGTATGCTACCTATGCCACATTACTACATAACTACACATCGCGATTGTTCGCGCGCAGAGTTTCGCATTTGCAGCGTCTACATATAGCTATCTCGCTTACACGTACCGGCTTTTACCGGGCTTTCAAATACTATCTCCGTCACTTTCGCACTTATAGCGATGTGCCGTATAACGAGTTCTAAACCTTGTGCGCCTACAAATCGATCAGTATTGAAGATTAAGCCGTGCATGCGTATGAAGTTGCGCGCGTATGCGTGACCTTGTCACCTTGCCAACTCTGTAGTGTTGCCGTTTTAGCGACGTTGTGAGATCTTGGAGATTTTTAACGAGTTTGGGGACTTTTTTTAAAATTTAGCAACAATAAAAACTAGCGACTTTTTAAAATTACGAAATTAAATACTCAAGCAATATCTTAAAAATAAAAATTTGCGACATCTAGCTAGATTTTTCATATACCTGGTGACTTTTTTTGCCTAAATGACAACACTGCAACTCTGCGTAAGTAGTTCTTGACACCGGAGTGCAACTCACTTCAGTTTTATTTGCTTGAGAGTTGAAAAGTTATGTTGTTAAAGTTTTTTGTGTGTTTTCTTAGATTTTCTCAGTGATACAATTGTTTTGGTGACTTACCTACAACAATGGAGGTAATTGTACCTTGTGAGGATTTAAAATGCGTTCAAGTTTTGATTGGCGAAGATAAGGTAAAACCTTTAAACTTTGCTCAGAAAAAACAGTTAAATTCTTCATTAAAACCGACGCCTAATCTGTGTTTTTCTCAGACTAGTAAATCGCATAAACGAAAATTTAATAGATCAGTGTATAAAACTACTTGGATTGTTGGCTGTTCGCACACTAATAAGTTGTGTTCGTTTTGCTGCCTATTTTTTTCGAATGAAGATTCCGTTTGGAATACATCTGGTTATAATGATTTAAATAACATATCTGGCGCCATTAAAAGGCACGCAAATTCCTATAAACACCTGTGTGCAATGGTTTCTTTCGGTAATTTTGGTAAACAACGAATTGAGACATCTATATCAGTTTATGAGAAAATTGCGATGATACATACGAAGGTACCTACAGACTCAGTCGAAAACTGAACTTTCTTTTTTTGAAATCGGTTAAAATTTTATTGGGCTTGCCTTATTTTGAAACCCTAGGCACGCCACTGACTACCAAGGTATAATTAATTTGCTAGATTATATTATTAAGCATACTTATAAAAAATAACACGTTTAGTTTTGATTTCATCCGCACGCAGACTTATCGTGCAAATGAAAGCCTGTGTGTGACAAGTTTTATTTTTTATTTTTTTACTGTAGATAGGCATACGTTTGACCACTATCTCACCTGATGGTAAGCGATGACGCGGTCGAAGATGGAGCACGTTTGCCTAGAAGCAACCTATTCACTCTTGTCTTAAAGACTCCCAGGTTGTAGCTACCTGGAAACACAGACTCTATCAGGAAATTCCACTCCTTAGCTGTACGCACTATATAAGTTGTTGATAGATGATCATAATAGGTCTGATGTGTGTGTGTTTGTCTCTTTTTTTTACTTACACATAGTTGTATATGTCTTTATACATTAATATCAATGAAATTAGATCATGATGTGTATTTTTTTATTTGATTTCACTTTCAGGAGTGTAAGACACACTTTTACATAAATAACAATTTGTTCTATGTCTTCTAAATTTCGCAGATAATTTTAAATTTTTCCAAAGAATTTTTCCTTCCCCTGTTTTATTTTTTACTTCGGACACACCTTACCCTTCCTAGAAAACTAGGTTTTGATCGCGACCTTGTAGGCGCATATCCCGTATTTTCCCGTTTCCGTAGGAATTTCGGGAAATCCTCTCTTAGCGCTCCCCTACACTCCCCAAGGATCGTGCATGCCAAATTTCAGGTTTCTACGACCAGTTGTTTCGGCTGTGCGTTGTCTGTCAGTCACTCAATTTATCACTCAGTAACGGAAGAATTTTGTCGTCATCATCATCTTCATATCAGCCGAAAGACGTCCACTGCTGGACATCGGCTACCCGCGACCCTCACCAGGTCATCGGTTCACCTTGTGGGAGGCCTTCTAACGTTGCGTCATCTGGTGCGCGGTTGCCATTCAATAAAAATCACACTCAAGAATTTTATATACTACTACTATAAATATTTTGACTAATGTTCATTCCTCCCCCACGTCAGGTGTTCCTGCAGCACCTGTCCGCCCTGTCCCCGCGGCCCACGTTCGGCGCGCTGTGGGTGCGCGTGGTGGAGGTGGCGCGCGCGCTGGTGTCCGCGTCGCCCGACGACCCGCTCACGGAGGCGGCGCTGGAGTCGCTCAAGAACATGATACTGGTCATGGACTCTGTTAGGGTGAGTCTTATGTGAAACTAGAACAAACATCATCATCCGTTAGCCTATTTTCCCAACTATATTGTGGTCGGCTTCCAGTCAATCCGGATTCAGCTGAACACCAGTATTTTACGTGGAACGGCTGCCTACCAGACTTTACAACCCATTAACTTGGTAACACGGTACTCCTTGGCAAGACTGGTGTCAGATTTTCTGGCTTCTGACAATTCGGAACGAGCCAAAGTTCTATAAATGGCAGCCAGGACCAACGGCTTAACGTGCTTTCCGAGGCACGAGTCTCGGTATGTTAAGATGGTCACCCATCCACATACCAAACTCGGCAAGCGTTGCTTAACCTTGAAGATCGACTCATGCGGCTAGTGTTATTTAGCCACGAGCTCCTCGAAAGTATAATAAACATTTACAATTTATTTCTCACAATTTAGTAAGTACTGTCCACAATTAGGATAGCTCTAAATTCGACTAGTTCATTTAGAGCAAGCATTTTGCGAAATCCGGTCAAACAGATTATCGAATGTATGTTAAAAGTGTTACATTAACAGTAAGGCTCAAAATGGCTAACCTCGTTGTAACACATGGTGTCATGCACGATATTACAAATTGATACAATAGGGAATATGCATGCGATTTTTTATTTGCAAAATGAAATACTTATTAGCTTGAGTAAACAATCATGAAATAATTTTTTGAATACCTTCATCAGCGATGAAGTTATAAAGCTTCAAAGATTACAATTAGAAAGAGAAGTCCGATATGAACTTTGACGTCAAAGTCCATGACTCCTATACAGCTGCCATAGAAAACAGCGTTTTCGCGAGAGGAACAGATATATTTGTTTAAAATAATTATATCTCGTTTGTTTTTCGAGCAATTTTGATTCTATTTTCACTGTTAGTAATATATTTTTAGATAAACTGTAGATTAATGAATATTTATTTCAATTAGGATAGCTCTAAATTCGACTAGTACATTTAGAGCAAGCATTTTGCGAAATCCGGTCAAACAGATTATCGAATGTATGTTAAAAGTGTTACATTAACAGTAAGGCTAACCACGTTGCAACACATGGTGTCATGCACGATACTACAAATTGATACAATAGGGAATATGTGTCCTAGGCTCCGTCGAACGCCACTAGATGGCGTTGGCGTCCCGATTGTTCAATTGACTGACTTATTTCCGACATATTTGTTCCGTGCGGGAATCGTACTCGCGACACGCCGTGCAGTAGTTGATCGCTCCACCACTGCGCCAACTGTGTCATCAATAGCTACCACGTGCGTGCTACCGTCCTCATCGCAGCCACGTCGCAACCACCAGCGACACCTCGAACCAGCGGCCGACCATATCGCAAACACATCCACATTTTGTAGGTACCATAACGCAACCGCAAGAAGTCGCAGCGACACTATTCACACGTAACCACAGTTTGACCACCTTTTGTAGCAAGTGTGGTAGGTGTGGTCATGGTACGGGTAAAACAAGCCTTAAAGACCCCAGGGGGGCTACTCTCTAAGCCCGAAGGCCGTAGTTTCGGGCTTAGTTGCGGGCGTATTCTACTCCGTATCACCTAACCACATTAATGACAACACGATTTCAAAGTTACTGTCAAATCGTGTTGTCATTCATTCTTAGTTCGGGTTCGGGATTAATTGTAAGTCCGCAGGTGATACGGAGTAGAATACGCCCGCAACTAAGCCCGAAATTACCGTCTTCGGGCTTGAGAGTAGCCCCCCAGGTTGTAAAAAACAAAAGAATCCATGCTTGAAATGTTTACTAAATATGTTTGTTTTTATTTCAGATATTCAGTAACGGAGATGGCTACAACGATCTCTGGTACATCACCTGGGACAAGATCAACGAATTCCTGCCTAACTTGAAAGAGGAACTTTTCCCGCAAGGTACGAAAGTTTTTAAGTATTTAAAAAAATCCGGTCAGTTGCGATACGGTCTCTCACACGAAGGGTTCCGTACCATAAACCGAAAAAAAATACGTTTCTCTTATGGGAGTCCCCTTTAATTTTTATTATTTGTTGATATAGCGGCAATATATTGCATTTTTTTCTTTCCTTTTTAATGGCAACGCATTTTTTTCTTTCCTTTTAAATGGCCAGTTCGTGTCCACTAATTAAAAAATACTTATTATTAATTAAATAGTGTTGATGTATGATCATTAAATAACTATAATTTAAACCGTTGCTGCAGAATGTATTTTTTAGGGTTGCGAAAAAAAAGGAACCCTTTAGGATCACTCGGGTGTCTGTCTGTCTGTCCGTCTGTCACACCCAGTTTTCTCCGGATCCACTGGACCGATTATATTGTGTGACATATCAAATGAAAGGGCTTACTGTGAGGGTTTTAATTATTTTTTTCATAATTTTAAAACAAATGGTTTTGAAGTTATTCAAGAAGTTAGACGAAAAATGACCATCCCCCCCCCCCCTTATCTCCGAAACTACTGAGCCTAAAATTTTGAAAAAAAAATGGAAATAATAGATCTTTACCTAAAGATTACAGGAAAACCTATTAGAAGTCTGTAGTGTTAAAATAAATGATAAAAAAAAATTCCTTCGGAACCCTTTGCGCGCGAGTCCGACTCGCACTTGGCCAGTTTTTTTTTCTTTTTCCTTTTGTAAACAGGAGTCAAGGGTTTTAGCTGAAAACCAGCGCTTAGCAACCCACTAGGGTACCTAAGCATAATGCTGACGCTTGAACCTTTTGCTTCCGGTATTATAGTTTTGTGTATGTACCAATACTGCTAGCTGTAATACTAGAGACAATAAACGTTATTCTATTCTATTGTATTCTATTCAATAGAAATACAATCTGTGAAAATTTCAACTGTCTACCTATTACGGTTCTTGAGATACAGCCCGCTGACAGATAGACGGAAGGATAGCAGAGGCTTAGTAATAGGGTTCCGTAGCCCTTCGGGTCCGGAACCCTAAAAAAGAAAATCGACAAGAGAGATAGTGTTGTTTCTCAGGTGCCGAAGACAATAGGGAATATGCACGAAAAAAATATCTATTATCTATACAGTTTATCCAAAAATATACACAAATATAATACTAAAAGTGAAAATAGAATCAAAATTGCTCGAAAAACAAACGAGATATAATCATTTTAAACAAATATATCTGTCCCTCTCGCGAAATGCTGTTTTCTATGGCAGCTGTACAGGCGCCAAGAACTTTGACGTCACAATTCATGTCGGACTTCTCTTTCTAATTGTAAACTTTGAAGCTTTATAACTTCATCGCTGATGAAGGTATTTAAAAAATAATTTCATAATTGTTTAGTAGAGCTAATAAGTATTTCATTTTGCAAATAAAAAAATCGCATGCATATTCCCTATTAAGAAATACAATTGTCCTTTTAATATAAATGGGCTGTTAATGTATGTGGAATACTTCATCCATGTACTCAATGTAAAGTTCGGTTTAAAACCAGCGCCAGATAAACTCTAGCTGTCTGGAGTTTTGCTGAACTGGACCTATTTGGCGCAGTGTTATATTTGTTCCTACATTGTGTCTGTGTACAGTTCCCGTCACGCAACTTTACCTCCCCGAAGTACGTCGCAATCGACTGCGCAGAATGTCAATTTGACAAAAAACATAGAACGCATGCGCGGGCAGGTCGCGCATGCGCGTGTTTGCGCAAGATGGCGGATGTAATGTCATCTCACTCGCTCGTATACGTTCGATGCATACGTGTGACCCGCGCGCTCGATGCAATACGACTGTTGATGCGAAAAGAGTTACACATTGTTATTGTTTTTAGTTAATTATTTTGGTTATTTCTTACTATTTGATTTGTTTTTTGTGTGTTTTTGTGGTGTATGTATTTGTGGTGTTACTTTTTGATACTGTTATTGTTACTGGTAGTCTTTGTTACTTGTTTATAATATAATACGTATAAACAAAAATATATTCTAGGAACGTAACACTTTTTTTACGCGATTGAACCTGCGCGGTCGTCACTAAAACCTAACTTCGGAGAGGTAATCAACGGTGACGCGAACTGTATGTTTTTTTTTTTCCTTACTTTCAGTGTACTTACAGTAAAATATTTTATTTTCCAGTAAAAGACAACGCGAAATCCGCATCAAGTTTACCAAGCCACATGCAGCAATCCCTACCGTCACCTCTGCCTACCCTCGTCCCGCCAGGCCCCGCTAGTACGCCAAGCTTAGTACCTATGCCATCCACCCAGCAACCACAAATACCATCACCAACCCTTCTACCAGCTCAAGGATCTTCACCAACCCTTTTACCAGCTCAAGTATCTTCACCAACCCTCCTTCCAGCTCAAATACCTTCACCAACTCTCCTACCAGCTCAAATACCGTCACCAACATTGGCCCAATCCCCTGTGAACATCGCGCAAACGCCGCCGTTGGTGGCCAGCGCACCAACGCTGGTGGCGCCCACGCCGATCAGTGGTATGGTGCCGATTAGGAACCCCTTGTATGACCAGGCTGGCTTGACGTCTTCCGTGCTGCTTCAGCCTTTGAATGAGGTTGGTTTTGTCAAAATTATCGATGAGTATTTAAGGCTTGATGACGATCGATCCGTAGCCGAATGATTAAAAAAGGGATTTTTTTGTCACCAAAGTTTATTTTTATCACCAACTTGTATCATCTAATTAATAGATCTATCGCCACGAAATATTTTCATTCTCACTTAAATTAAAAGTGTCGCCGGGTATGAATTACCAAATTAATGTCAATATGTATCTAATTTATAACAGATGGATTATATTATCAGTAAAATCGTAGTTCATTCCTTGGATAAAAAAATAGTTCTCAAAATATTAGGTTGTTTATCCCTTAAACAATAGTTTCGTATTCAGAATGGTATATCTGTCACGAAAATATTCGAACACAGGGCATAGGGAGCTTAGGGCACCCCGACACAAATAGGTTAGGTTCGAATGGTATGACGGGAGCTACAGTGAGCGAGCGAAGCGAGCGAACTCGCGTCATACCATTCATGTTAGGTTCCTGCACACAGAAATAAAACCCCGCGCAACGGGGCTTCGTCGAATTATTATTTTCAATTGATTTAATTATACAGTTATCACGACAAACCCATTATAGTAAATCCAAACCTAATTATTTGATACTTGATATATCCCGATGATTATATGTGATTTATTATGGAATTCTTTTTATATTTTATGGCAACTACATTTTGGACAGATCTACTATTTTAGTGACAAATCCTTTTATTTAAGAAATTCAACAACAAATTAAATTGGCGATAGCTTAAATCATACCTTTAACGTCTTGTAATGTTTTCATTGCATAAATACTTCAAGCTTTTTTATATATTTATTGAAATTAAATTCTTCAACTCAAGTGTTTTTCAACTGAAGAAACAATTTATTATCTTAGAAACTGATCTGCATAACATGAAAAAAAATATATTATTGTCTGATCATACCATACTGAAACTTTTTAATGGACTAACGATTACATGAAATTTAAGTTAAATCTGTTTTATTTAACGGTCCCATTTTAAATTACTATTAAAACGTCATGACAATACTGAGTTGTTAAAGCAGTGAAGCAGATTGTCTCATGCTTGGAGCAAAGAAAAATAGACCTTAAGGTGACGAACCTATTTTTGCTGACAGTACTTACCTATCACTAAATAGGGTAGGTATTTGTCTGGTTTTTTTTTTACTACATTTCTCAAAACCTAGAGAGCACTCAAGACGCAGTTGCGCGCATATTGCTTTAAAATCTAGAAAAAAGGCGGAGTTATCGGCGTTTTAAATCTATATCTATACTTATATATAATGCTGAAGAGTTTGTTTGTTGGTTTCGCTAATCTCAGGAACTTTTTGTCCGATTTAAAGAAATCTTTCAGTGCTAGCCAGCCCATTTACCGAGGAAGGCTATAGGCTATATATCATCAAGCTAAGACCAATAGGAGCGGAGCAGACGGAGTTGCGCGGGTCAGTTAGTTCTGTGATAAACTGAGACAGCACTTATGGCTTATGACGTCACAAGTCCGCCATATTGCATTGAAACCATCCAGTACAAACGACATTTTGTGTGACAAGGATAGAAAAATAACTTTAAAAGCGTATAACATCACTGTTTTTCCACCAATTTTATTTATTCTTCACTAACCGTACTGTTTTATTAACATCTATCGAATAAGTATTAATTCATGTATATTTTTGTAGTAGGCAAATACCCTATTAAATAAATGCATTTCGATCTTGATTTCGACCACTGAACTTATTTCAAAATTCTCCGTTACAGATGATATCAACCCCCATCGGCATGTCGATCCAATCGCAAATGCCTATGCTGTACCCACAGAACGTTGAGCCAGCGCCGACCAGGCCCGACCTCATCCGAATGGACCAGAGACCAGACATCACCCACCCATCCATCCAGCCACCGGCGAACCCTTACCGCAACCTGGACTTGAACCAACCAGACATCACGCGGTCAGAGAACACACAAAACTTAATAAACATACATTATAACGAGAATATCATACTACCCGAAACAAAATCCGAATTATATGCAGATTACCTGACGAACCCTTATAACGAAATTAAAGATGTAACTAAAGAAGCAACGTTATACGACCCTGAAAACCCCAAAAAGGATGAACTACAGAATCCTTTACTGTCCGTCCTGGATAAGAAGTCGTACAGTGCTAATGCAACTCCTATGCATAGTAACAATAAGGCTCAGTTTGGCTCGAGTGACAATGTGAGACAAGAGTCAGGGATTTTTAACTTTTCGAGTTACTTTGGGTCGGTTAGTGAGGCCATAGGGCCTGGGTCTGAGGTCTTTGACACCCTGATGTCTACGCAAGAGGGGTAGCTAGACCGCGACGTGGGTACGTGGTTGTAGATTTTAAATTTAAGTGGGTAGTCAGACCAGAGAAATAATTTTCGTGATGTTTTGTCTTAATTTGGAATTGCAAATCAACTATTAAAGTTGACAAAAAATAAAAGGTCCGTTTTGACAGCAGGATACAACATAGCTTTACTAGTAAGTATGAAAGAGATGTAAAAATAAATCTCTTTCGCGCTTAGTGGTAAAGCAATCTTCTATCCCTCTCTACTCAGCTGTCAAATTGGACTTCTAGATTTTGGTGACTTTAGATGTTAAGATAGTTTCATGTGAAATTATTTGTTTTTGGGGAGCAATTTAATTGTTCTTTAATTTATGTTTTTGACTTTGGAAAATTACCTATATATTCTCGTTAGGAGAGACGGTCAATTTATTAGGTAATTAATATCATACGGTTTCTGGTCTAACTATACAGCCTAGTTAGAAAAATTACATTTATCTTTGTTAAAAATAAAATACAGTTTTATGAAATTATATCTTCACTATCACGGGATTATGAGCCCTGTCACCTTATTATAAAGTCCATTTTAACTATTAGGGCTACTACATTATATTTTGATTATTGTATTCGTTTGGTTTTTAAGTATTTATTTAAATCGAATTTAAATGCAAGTGATAATAATGTTAATATATCGGCCTAATTTAACAGCAAGATGGGTTCCTTTATTTATTTTAGATTTATTGTTTTATGTATTACGTTATTTACATTCCAGGCCAATATATTTTTATATTTATTTAAAGCTGTGTGTTTACTAGGCGACAAATTGTTGCATCTAATTTAAAGAGAAAAAAAACCGACCAAGTGCGACTTCCTTCGGTACCATAAAACTAACTTATTGTTTGTTAAATTTCAACTGTCTACCTAAAAAAACGACATTTGTATCAAAAACATCGACTAATAGACTGTTTTGGGAATTTTTATACACAATTTAAATACAATATTTGACTACTATACTGATTCTACATGAATTAACACATTATTTATTTATTTATACTTTATGTACAATAGTGGTACATGGGCGGACTTAATGCAACAAGGCATTCTCTACCAGTCAACCTTTGGGAGAAAGACTACCCCGTGGTAGGTGCGGTCGTATGAAAGAAAAAATGTTACTAAAAAGTGTTGCCCAAACAATTGTCGCCCGACTCTTTGTTGCCTAGCTAAAACACAGCTTATATATTTAGTTAATTATCTCGTTAAGAGCATTTCCTCCTCACGGTATTTCATATGAACTCGTATTTCAATTAAATCGGTTCATTAATTTCCAAGAATATAGACTTGTTACCAGGGGTGGATCCAGGATCGTCGTTTGGGGGGGAGGGGGGCTTGACCCCGCTGAGGGTAGATTTTATCAAAGTAAAGTAAAAAACACAAAATTGTATTTTAACGAGCCTCCTTGAATTACGTTTCGTAAATTCCTCAATGACTTCTTTAGATTGTAATCTACTCTCTTGAGCCACTTAGCCCCCCCCCCCCCCTGGATCCGCCCATGCTTGCTACTTATGAAATACCGTCAGAATTAAACGCTTTTTAAACTATTCTGTCCCTTAATAACTATTCTTCCATAATTTTTATATTCATAGTTCTAAATACAATACGATACCAGTAAATATGACATATCGAGCTACAGCAAGGGACTATCATGGAAATAAGGAGTGATAGAGACAACGCTATACAAAGCCGAACTTTTGTTTCTTTTGTCTTTCTTTTCGTGTCCACATATCTTTTAATAACACTGAAATCGTCTAACTGCAGCTTCAGTTCAATGTATGTACTACTACTAGATCTAAATATGGAGATAATAAACTTCCATGTATTCTATTCTAAACCTTTTAAGTGCGGCTCATACAAAGTGCACAGTTGCTTCTGAAGTCGATGTCTCATAGCTTTTTATTTGAATATTGACCCTTATGGACATTTAAGACCCGTTGTTTGGCGCACAGGGTGTGCGACACTTTTAGTGCCAAGCACTCAACATATGTGTCGAACAATAAATTCGTTCGTGTCACAACCCGCATCTGGTGGGGCTACTCTCTAACGAAATCCGTAGTTTCGGGCTTAGTTGCGGGCGGGCGTATTCTACTCCGTATCACCTACAGACTTACGATTAGTCCCGAACCCGAACTGAGAATGAATGACAACACGATTTCACAGTAACTGTCAAATCGTGTTATCATTAGTTCTCAGTGGTTAGGTGATACGGAGTAGAAAATGCCCGCCCGCAACTAAGCCCAGACGGATTTCGTTAGAGAGTAGCCCCCCTGAGTCGTCGCTATTGTTCGACCCATATGTTGAGTGCTTGGCACTAAAAGTGAAGTGGTAAACCTGCTTCTAAAACTCAATGTGTGATACTTATTGGTATTGTAAATATAGTTGAAAAAGTGTTTCAGGGTGGCTAAGTTTCGGACGCGAGGGAACATGTATTGTAAATTGTGTAATTATCTACATTTCGTTTTGTATAGAGAGTCATATATACTAACTATTGTATCAGTGTAATATAATGTTTAACAATTTATTAATAAAATGTGTTTAACATATGACAAGGTTTTTAATTCGTAGTCTGTTTGAATTAACTAATCCTCTCAACCTTGCATCCTTATATACTAGTCCAATTAAATTGGCAGGTTTTTTAGAAGTATATTTTTGTCATCTTTCTCGATACTTACATAGGTATCGAGAAAGATGACAGACAATCTTAGCTGCCAGGAAACTTAACTTTATCAAATGTTCCTTGAAAAGTTGGAAAGTTTGAACTTTCTGCTACTCAACCATTTTTGTACTAGTTTAAAAAATCTGTTGCTTGTAACAATCATAAACAGACCTGGGAATCGAACCCAAAATCTAAGATCCTCTAAAGATATTTTTTCTCCATTTCACTAATCATGGGAAACACAATAAAACAAAGTATTGATATAAAAAACAACAGTATATTATTAAAATTTACATTATTTACACGTTTGTACAAAATATAATCGAGAGTACCTTCACAGAAGGCATAATGAGGCACTTTACACACTATAACTTAAATACTGAGTCAATACACTGGCACGCGTCACATCATACCCGCGACACGTGTAACGGTCTCTTGTAGTAAGGGTGGTGGGAGCGGAGAAGTGGGGGGGCACAGCAGGGGGCTTTACGAGGGGGGCACAGCGCCCTCCGCCAGACGGCAGCAGACTTCCTCGACCACGCCCAAGCCCCCGCCGCAATACCACACGATAGTCCCAAACACACTGACAAGCCACTCGAACCAGCACCTTCTTCCACCTTCCCAGCGTCTAACGCCACGAGTAAAGCAAGGCCGCTTCGAGACTCCCTCAATCGAGCTTCTAAAACTCTCGCTCCTGTGCCCGAAGAGGCTAATATAAAGTATAGTAATCCAGCTGCCGCTGCGCGAGCTGCCAGTCTTCCAACCCTCTTAGCTCCTCTTGAGTCTAAGGCACGTCGCACCCTCATAATACCAGGGCATGCTCCAATCGCTAGAGCCACGGACGTAACTAGCAGTGCACCTCTGGGGACTCCAACCAACGCTGCTGCAGCTGCATCAGATATTCCACACGTTCCTGTCAATTCGTCAGCTGTTACTCTTCTTAGAGCTAAGGCAGCGGCTGTCCACGCTCCTGCCCAACCCCAGGAAACAGCGTGGAGGTACGCAGCTGCCCTTTCTAAGGCTTCGGTGGACCATTCACTGGCCGCAGTCAAGTACCATGCGACGCAAGCGTTTGCGAACCACGCGTCTGCTGCCAAGGTGAAGTAGTAGGTTAGGGAGAAGAAAGCGACGCATGTTGGTGATGCTAACCCATCCACGGCTAACGTGGAACCGGAGCATGCTACTATCTTGGGTCCTAACCAGCCTCGAGTGACGTGCGCTAATGCGACGATTGCGTGACACGCTGCCATCCACACGACTGGTCGCTCTGGGTATCTGTACCGTGAAGGTTCTGCGCAGAATGTGAGCAGCGCGAATGAGGTCGATAGCAGAGAGAACCACGCCAGTGTGTTCATCCAGATTTCTGCTTTTCTCTTGTCTCCTTGACTGTATCTCGCGTGTTGTCCACAAGCCGGCCAGCATTCTCCTGTTGGCGCTCTGGTGTGAGCCGGTGGACATCCGTGTTCTCTTATGTCATGATCGTGGAATGGCCAGCGAGATGCTGGTGGCGGTTCAGGTTCTGACTCGCTTGCGTTCGGGGGTCGCATGCACAGTCTCCGATCAGCTCGCAGAGGGAATGCAGAGCAATCAAGCACGATTGTCGGTAGCATCTGCTTCAGTTGCTCCTTACAATCGTCGACGACGGTCTCGCAGAGCGCTCGGCAGGCGCTGACGGAGCCTGAAACTTCCTCGGAGCAGAGGGGGGCGAAGGCCGAGCACAGCAGGAAACGAGCGTGGACCGAGCATCCGCTCGACAGTATACCGGCGAACGACACCATCTGGAAAAACGGAAAAGAAAAAAATTAGGACATTTTGATTAATATTGCCTATTTAAAACTAAATGCAAGGAGCCAGCGAATTTAACGTTACGCCAAACCATTTTTATTTTCTCCAAGTAATAAAAAACTACTTTAAAATTACACTCCTTCAATGAATTATACCTAACTTGTCGATCATAAAAGTTTCCTCAGTCTCCACTGTAATTTTATTTACCCATAGTAAAACTTGCACAAAGGGCTGCATTCTGCCTGGAGGCTCGGGTTTGGAGCAAAAAGGTAGAAAATGACAGGTTGGAAGACAATAGCAAGGTCGTCGGAGAGACTCGTTTTTGTTGAAACCAGAACGGATGTCACGCAATCAAATCGAAAGGCCGTGAGCTTGAAAAGGGTTGGACGCCGAAAATTAAGATGACTGCATGGGAAGTATTTTTAGATTTAATTTGGTAATCAAGTGAAAAAGCCAATGAAGTCTTATGAAATCAACTGCCGCAATATTTTAGCAAACTTCAATTACCTAGAAGCAACTCACTTCTTTACGCAACGGTTAATTTACAAAGGACCGAATCTCTCAAACTTCAAGGCGGTGTTTCGTATTAGCTTTCTAAGCGCAAACAACACACCTATTGCCATTCCCAGGTCAAATTCCTTCGTGTAACTTAACACTGGCGGCTTCTGTCCACCTCACACGCTACTTAGCTACCCGCAGCTAGCCAGGCTATCTAATAAATTCCGTGTACCATGTAACGGATACAGGGTGTCCAGTTCTTCTCGCCTCAAGTTTCATATTTCCTGTTAGACACAATGTAATATGGTAATGAGACTATTTTTAACTGCCTTCGGATAAGGGCTAGGTTCTTTAGACATTAGGTATAGCCAAGGGTAAGCATTTTGTGTTCAGTCCAAACAAGAGGTCGGTTTCTGAATCGAGGATTTCGAGATAGAAATGTACAAAACCCAAAGCTAGGATATTATTTCCGTATCCCCTATCGTAGGGACCTATTTTTTTATTTATGATATAACATTCTATCATCTATTAATCTAGCTATACGTCTACAGTCTTCATTTTATTACCTCATCATTGTATTACAAGTTACGTATACCTATTCTCTCATCATCAAAAAAAATCTTCAAAGTATAAACTCCCGGTATTCTCTCCAAGACATTTGTTCATCTCGGTCGACTGTGTATTTCCAAAGGCTTTTTTCAATGGAACTCCGCCGCATTGTTGTAGGATAATTGCCTTGGTGGCCTGCGCAGCGCAAAAAACGTTTATTTCTCAAACCACCGGCCTTGGGACGGATTACAAGATGCCCCGACACTAATTTCGTTTCAAATCATTTGAAATAACGTTTTTTGGTGATGGCGGTTTTGATTGTAAATTAATGTGCTATGATGAGCGCCAATTAGGTAGATGGGTGGATATAGGAAGTATGCTTCCATTTGGATTTGATCAAATTGTAGTGGCTGGACGAAGTTGTAGTGTTTTTTTAACGAAAATTATGACTAATACCCACACCGACAAGGCGATAGAACGATGCGATGCCAAAATGGTGTTGTAACGTGGACTCTTTCGAATACAAACGAAAGTTCATCCTCTTTATTTTATCTACCCAAAGAAGAGATGTAATTATCTAGATTTTGTAGTTTCTCAGCTAAGCAACAATTTCTCGCTAGTTGCCAAGACAATTCAATTACACTGAGATTTAACCATTAGGTACCGCACAAACTTCCCAACGCATGTTTAAAACCTGTTTCTTGTCTTCGAAACCTTCTAGTACATATATATATATGTATAAGTACTTAAAACTCTAGTACATATACCTAGGTACTTAAAGCTTACAATGTCAGAGAATACTATAAACAATTTAATTTCCCTCAGAGCCTTTAAATCTTAGACGGCATCATGAAAGGGCTTAAACGTCTTTAAAGTCATTACTTAGGCCCCTGATGCGTCGTTTTCAATCAAGTTACAAGTTAAAAGCCAATTTATACCGAGTGCGGCTATCGACATAGAATAATGACGGAATTGGTCGTCGAAATCGATTCTGCTGGACATTTGACACTACTTGATTGCCGGCAATTCTTGGTAGTGTATTAGGCTGCTGACACTGTAGAGTTTAACTTTTAGGATTAAGAGGATTAAGTTTTGAATATACGTAAATGTAGATGGGTCTTAAGGTGCGTGACCACGAGGATTCGTAGCGAGGTATGGTTTTGTGAGAACCAATAGAATCGCTTCATTTATCTAGCCTCGCTACAGGCTAGGTAAATGAATCGATTCAGGAGGGCTACTCTCTAACGAAATCCGTAGTTTCGGGCTTAGTTGCGGGCGGGCGTATTCTACTCCGTATCACCAACAGACTTTCGATTAGTCCCGAACCCGAACTGAGAATGAATGACAACACGATTTCACAGTAACTGTCAAATCGTGTTATCATTAGTTCTCAGTGGTTAGGTGTTACGAAGTAGAAAATGCCCGCCCGCAACTAAGCCCGAAACTACGGATTTCGTTAGAGAGTAGCCCCCCAGCATCCTCGCACATCTCTGGCGTAACGCTCCTTAACAGTAGGCGAAGACCAAATAAATGATGGAAGACTGTGTGAAAGATGAGAGGTAACATATTGCTAGAAATGTGGCAACTATTGCGAGGACGGCTAATAGAGAATTAGGGCCGAAGAAGACTTGTTAGCCTGACTCAGACGTGGATAAAATTTTGCCAGCGCCCTAGGCAAACTAAGGTAAGGCACGAGCAGGCGTGGATCCAAAATTTTGCTCAGGGGGAAAGTTGGCTTTCTGTGGAGAAGGTAGGAAATTATTGAAAAGAAATGCGGCTCGACAATATTTTTAAACTAAGTTTAAAAAATAAAGAATAAAAAGACACATCAAGATTATTTACTTAACTACCTGAACCTTTCTAGTATAGGTACTTTTTTTTTCGTGTTAATTTTCTTCGTGCGCCCCTGTATAATCTGGTGCCCCTAGGCACAGGCCTACTTTGCCTTAAGGATAATCCGCCCTTGGCCTGACTCCAAATAAAGGATAATATAACGACATGAGAATGAAGGTACTTAAAGAATTTAACGTGACAATGAAAGTAAGCTATTGATGATTTTCTGGTGAAAAGATCTCTTATGGACTTCTAATCATCTTTGAACCATAGAAGGACAAGATGGAATTTATACCATGTGCATACAAACATCCAATCGAGGGTATGGTAGCAAGGTGTACCGTCACGTCGGTAGGTATGAACCCATAGCGCCTCACAAATGAGAAAATAATTAATGAAGCCACTTGCAACTTCAATCATACTGTCATCGCACTTCAAGATAATGGCTGATTTATAAATAAATGACAAAATGATGTTATACCACAAAGGTCATCGCACCTCAACGTATAATCTATGATAAGCTAATCCTCATAACATGGCAGTGGTACTTATTAATTCGCTAACACTTTCGAGGTGTCCTACTTTACTCAAGTAGGAGTAAACAAGGAGTAAACCTTGCAACAGCAGTGCGATTCTGTAAACTTCTCACCCCACTCACTCACTCTCACTCACTGCCTTCTCACTTTTAACCCTAGGTGCAGAGAGCTGACAATCCTTACAAACAAGATGGAATAACAGTTCACTTCACATGCTCGCTCCACCTAAGTGAGTTGTCGACGGAAAAGACTGGCTGAATACCTCGTGAAAACTTTTTTTCTATACTAATATTATAAAGAAGAAAGATTTGTTTGAATTGAATAGGCTCCGAAACTACTGGACCGATTTGAAAAATTCTTTTAGCATTGGATAGCTACATTATCAGGGAGTAACATAGGCTATATATTATCCCCGTAGGTAGTGCGGGAACGGGAACTACGCGGGTGAAACCGCGTGACGTCCACTAGTTAATAATAAACGTTGCCCACACCAGGAATTTCTCCTGTATCGTGGGTGCGTTTACATACATATAATCTCACATACACAAACAGCCAGGGGGCTACTCTCTAAGCCCGAAGTCCGTAGTTTCGGGCTTAGTTGTGGGCGTATTCTAATCCGTATCACTACTACATACTAACAGTCACTGTCAATGTCAAATCGTGTTGTCATTCATTCGTATTATAGTTCGGGTTCGGGACTAATCGTAAGTCCGTAGATGATACGGAGTAGAATACGCCCGCAGCTAAGCCCGAAACTACGGACTTTGGGCTTAAAGAGTAGCACCGACCCGGAACAACTATCTGTAGGCCATACAAATATTTGTTCCTTGCGAGAATCGAACCCGCGACATGCAGCCCAGCAGTCAATCGCTCAACCACTGCGCATTGTGCACTGTGTGTTGATTTAAATAGCCACTAGCTTTTGCCTTAGCTTGGCTCTCGTGGCCTACTTATCACTCAGGAACCTTCAAGGCCCTCAAAAAATTTGGAAGCGAAATAAAAGACAGTACAAATGTAGGATAAAATATTTTCCTCGCCAGTGTTTTGAGCAACGAAAATGCATTATCTTCGATATCGATCCTTCTTCTTATGTGTGGGCAATAAGGTCTAACGACCCCACACACCCTAGTGTCAGAGTTTCTAAATCGCCTCAAGGGCCTCTGACATGGTTTATTTGACGACCGCCATTTGGCGGCCGGGACCACTGGCTTATACGTGCCTTCCGAAGCACCGAATCATCTTTTTATCAGACAATCAGGTGATTCAAGCCTGCAATGTCCTAGCCAAACTGGAAAACAACTTTACAAAGTATGTTTCTTCCAGTGGGTATCGAACCCACGACCACCGGGTCACAAGGCAGACGCCTAAACCACTCGACCACGGAGGCAGTTCGATATCGATTTCGCGTAGGTATTGTATCTGGAATTGCACCTGAGCGCTCCCGGAAACACCACTGAAGCACCTTTTATGTTCTGTGCGATTCTCGAGTATTCTCTACGATACCCTCCTCTGTTTATTTTGGCATGTTTTGGTAGACTTTACAATACTTCCTTTTTTACTGACATTAATCCGTATAATATCAGCAAACACGTCTTTTATAGATCTCGATCAATCTACTAAAAAAGTTTTTGCTATTTTTTGCTGCACTCGAACCATTTCCGCCAAAATCCATCGTCACGGATTACTCTAAAGAACCAAACAGCAAACAGTGCTTTATTACCTGCGCCTGCGCATATCCTATTAGAACGGTAGATTGCACTCAAAACGGAGTGTATTTTAGCGTTTTTTCTTCGACAAACGTTTCGTTCTAAGCACACAATTGTGAGCAAACATGCCTGTTTGCTTTCGGGAAAGGTTTAAGGCGGCACTTAAGATATTTCAGTTAAGGCCATGTTGCTTTAACGTAACATTTTATTATTTTGTCGTTTATACTCGTGAAGTATTTGTCACGGATAGGTGAACTTCTAGAGATTGCTCGAGAAGTTTTTTAAAAGTTTTAAATAGACTGTGATCTTTAAAAACTCGTTATCTTATCTTCATAAATATGTACTTGTATTTAAGTATTTTTAAACAATAAAATATGGGTTTAGTTACAATAACATGCGCGATTAAATATACATAAAAAGGTGTATTAATCCAGTTTTTGTGTCGCGTACTTGACGAGCTATTTAAATAAACGGGTTCGTTTGAGATTGCAATTAAAAGCGCAACCTTTATGATGTTAAATACGAGCTCATTATCTCGGTATAATCATTAAGTCCCATATATTACCGTCTCTTAAGAACAACGGATTCATGGCATAAACAGCTTTTTTCAATGACTTTATCTGCGTGCATTTTGCATTTTCCCGTGCGTACTTCAGCACCTCATTTCAACTGTTTTTTATACAAGGATCATTTGAAAAGTTTCCCATGTTCTTCTATAGATTTCAAGCTAGCGCTATACCAAATTCTATCTAGATTGGTTTAGCGGTTTAGTAGTTAAAGCGTAACATACATACATAAACATACCTTAATACCTATGGATCTTAAGTGGTGTTTAAACGTCCCCTTAACAAACATTTGCCTACATGAGTGGCATCGGATGTTTTCGGATCACATACAAGGGTTTCCATTGATATAAATACCAAGATTATTATAACAAAAACCTCCATTCGAAACCCAATCTTAGTCAGTTTACATAGAGTTAAGTTTTGAGTGGATTTTCAGTCCCAATTGTTTACTTTAGCCGATCCATTGAGTTATTTAGTTCTTGGAGTCGTATTATTTATTTGCTTCGGTAAACATTCGATAGTGGCGGCGGATTGAGCGATGACGTCATGAAAGGTGTACTTATTGTGCCGAACAATGGGAGAGCTTTTAGGGAACTGTTATAGAAATGTTTGTATCAATGGAGCTTTGTTTCAGAAGGATTGAGGCGACTAGCTAGAATAGGATGTTTGGTTTTTAATTGAACCAAAAATGGATGTCTTTCTTTGAGATATTTTTAAGCACACATACATAAACATAAAGACTAGACATACAACTATTTTCATTTCTCATAAATCGCTCACAAAACCAATCCTATTATTTGAAACGCGACAGAATCTCGTCGACCAACAACAAAGGAGAGGGCACGACAAAAAATTAATTACCGACAAGATCCGAAAATAGCCGAGTGCACCCGACTGCGCACTGCGCGGGCGCACGCTTTGATGTTTTCACGGGACAGTTGCTGTACCGGCCGCGTTTGATGGCGCATGCAATGCTAGGATCCTTTATAATGTGAGGAGTTACAGGAAGGAATATTTGAAGGAATTCTGTGCTACTATTTAGCTGAAGTTGCGTTCGGGTTGCGTTCGGATGTAATTCATTGTGTCTTTGTAATGAATTTGAATAAAATAGACATTAATTAGCAAGTACCTAACTTCTGCAAAATTATGAGAAACAACTAGTTAACCTATCATTATGAATTGTGTTCAACTTATTTTGTAGATAATTTATGTTCATAGAGTCAAAGAAAAGCTGTTTGGTATGGGTAGGTTGAGATATTTACCTATAGCTTAATAATAGCTTTCCTTGACTCTCAACAACAACTTGCACAAATAACGAAGTGTTGTATTTCTATTTCATATTTAATATAATAACATTTCAGTCCGGAACACATAGATACTAGTATGTATTCGTAGACTTCACAGAAACTGAACTATAAAAATAATAACCCGCAAAATAAACTTCAAAGTTCAAATATTCAGAACCAAACGTTAATAATCTTAAAATAAACATATTTTTCCTCGTATATCCTCTATTAATATACCTAGGAGAAGTATGTATTTGTTCGGTACATACGTCTCAATAGGTACTGACGGCACATCAAAGGCGGCGCGCATGACGTACCTTCGTTTCAAGACTTGCGACGATCAGATCAAAGCGCCGAGGACACGGTGATCCATTTACTTTGTACAAGCAGGTTGGAATATAGCTGTGTCGGTTTTCATGTTGTCTTTAGATAACTATAGGTAATATTGTATGATGCTACGTTATTTAAATACAACGCTATGTAGGTAATAAAATTCACAACGCCTTAAGTCGCTAATTATCAGTTATTTATGTTTTCAAGTAATTTTCTGGTTAATCGACTTGACGATGATTCAAAATATTTCAAAAACAACTTATATGGTCTGATTCACTCATTCACTTTTGTTTTTTTTTTTTTTGAATTTTATTTAACTCTCAGTTTTAGACTACATAATCAAGACAGTGGCATTTTGAATTTCTTTTGACTGTTTAGAAAAAACAGTGTGATAATGGTGATAACACACTAGATATTATTGACAATGTTTTGACAGCAGCATGTCGGACAATGGCAGACAGAAGATAACACATAAAGCACGTGACTCCGGAATACGATAACAATAATATTATTCAATTGTTTTAGTAAGTAAATAAAAACAAACAAAAATTGATGTTTGTAAATTTCAAATTACTTGAATGTAAGCGAATTAAACAAAGATATCTAAGACACGAAAAGGTTAGAATAGAATAGAAGTGGTACGAGTGCTACAATTCGTAGCATGACCATGAACCTTGTGCGTTAGACTTTATGAAAAAAAAAATAAAGATAAGAGAGCACGCAATAGCTAAACAAAAAAAAAATAAAAACTTGAAGTTATTCTCCCAACTTTCCTTTATACAGTATCGTAACTTCGAGCTTCCACACAAAACAAAACACTATCATTACAACTAAGATAATAGTCACTTAACAACAGTTACCTTATCAAGTATCAACTGAACAGAACCACCCATTTGTCGAACATTATCAACCTTGATTGTCCCTAAATTGTCGAACAACTACTACCAGTTGTCCCTAAATTGTCCAACAACTACTATCAGTTGTCCCTAAAGTGACACTTGGGAAGTTTGAAATGATTGAGTGCACTCTCCCGGTAGCAGGGTGTTCTGGTATATAACAGTTATTTATCTATTTATATAGAGTAATGGTTCCACTGCTATTTATCACTTCATTAGCTTTGTCGGCCCTTTGATCTGTCGGTGCGTGGATAGCCCTAAGTAGGGTTGTCGCGTATGAGTTGTTTGATGCAGTAATATTTTATTAAAGCGAAAAGTAAAGAAAGTTAAATCAAGATTTATTATCAGCGAATAGTGAGTCACGCTACCGTACCTATCAATCATCTCATTAGTAAATTAAAATGATGTGGTGCAAGATAGTCTTCTGTATCAAAAACACTTGCACAACACGTTGAAAAAAAAAGTACAAAAAATATCCACAAAAATAGAATGTCAACATGAAATGTTTCCAAACTTTTTTGCAATTATTTATTTCTGATGATCACAAATTTTAATGAAAATGACTTATTTTATCATACTAACTTAATCTTGGACCTTTTAAAGAATTTTCGCAAATAAATTAATTCAAAACATTGAACCCTGTGACCGCTTGTGTCGTATTTCTGCGACAGACAACATGCATTATTTTTTCGTTTTATTTTCGTCCTATTAACTGCGAGATACAACTAAAACCATTATTAAATAGAGATATTATTAAAACATGTTTTTATCGATACAACGATTGCTCCTCCTTATTTATTGTAGGTATTATATACTGCTCAAGCCCTCGCGCTAGGGGCACGGCAATCGATATTTAGCCACGCGGTCAAAAGGTTAATATTATAAACCCTGTGAGCATATGTACCCGCAGCCCTATTCCATAAACATCAAAGCGTTCGCCGACGCGTAAACACGCGCTGGCCGAGTGACGCGGCACCATAAAAACAACGCTACTAACGTTTATTTTGATTACGCTCCCAGTACCGGCGCGCGCGCACGCGAATACAACCAGCCTTTGTGATCCATCGCTTTTATATGCCGACCGTACGTAGGGTTCGGTTATGAGCAAAATTGTTTATAATTATTGAGCTTTTTGGTGGTTTCTGGTTTAGCAAGATACTTATTTGATAAGTCTTAGATATTTTTCTTGATGTTACACGCTAATCTTTTGCATTGCACGGCCAGAACGTGATTTCGTTGTTCTGCTAAGTAGATGTTTTTCTGTAACCAACAATCTTATAACATTCCTTACTCTGCCAAATCTATATAATCCATTATTTTATCTGAAAACCAGTCAGTTAGCCACAGATAACTAGGAATCTTTTTCTATCTTGAGACTAGTTTGTAATTAACTGAAGCGGCTGCATTCTATAATTAGATAAACTAAACTAGGACTATCGTTCACTATACGGTCCGTACCGAGATTTTTGGTTTTGCATAGGGACACTCCCTCCAAGGCATCTTATAGATATGCATAAAAATTTTCAGGAAAGTTTCTACGGCGAATGCCCAACCGTCGTAATTATCCCTGCCCTTGAGCTTTGAGACATTCATAGAATAATTCCGTGCCATTATAACTGTGCGAAAAACTAAAATACTTTTACTTTTTATTTTAGCGGGACTGGGCCCATAACCTGATAAAAAAACTTGTGTAGCGGTTAGGAACGTACTGACGCTTTATTTTATACTAGCTTCTGCCACCAGCTTCGTCCGCGTGGTCCCTAGGGAACGTACACCCGGGATGAAAAGTAGCCTATGTCCTTTCTCAGGCTCTTGACTATCTCTGTACCAAATTTCATTTAAATCGGTTCAGTAGTTTTGGCGTGAAAGTGCGACAGACAGACAGACCGACAGACAAACAGAGTTTCTTTCGCATTTATAATATTAGTAAGGAAGTAAGGATTGTAAACATATACATATCTATACTAATATATAAAGCTGAAGAGTTTGTTTGTTTGTTTGCTTGAACGCGCTAATCTCAGGAACTGCTGGTCCGATTTGAAAAATTCTTTCAGTGTAAGATAGCCCATTTATCGAGGAAGGCTATAGGCTATATATCATCACGCTAAGACCAAAAGGAGCGGAGCAGTAATGAAAATTGTGACGCAGACGAAGTTGCGCGGGTCAACTAGTATATACATATATAAACGGAAGTTACGTCGGTCGGTGGCGCTGTGGACAAGATATAATATCTTGTCCACAGCGCCACCTACCAACGTAACTTCCGTTTATTTTATACTGCTATAGATAATAAATAAAAAAAGCCAGTCTATTCTCTCAACATCTCATCACATAAACTGAGGCGGAGTGAGCGTGATGTGAACTGTCATTCCATTTGTTTATATTAATTGACAGCTTACTTCATTTTCACTTCAACTAAACCTACACAGTGAGATGTTAACAGAATCGTAACTACTGCAGTTATAGGCATACCCAGCCGGATCAACCAATCCCGGAGTTTATTACCGCCATAATACTGACCCTAATTGGTTTATAGCCACAAACTTTAATTGATTTCTCTTGTACATTACCTATCTCAGTTTTTGTAGACCGGTAGCCAGGGCATAAACTACACTGATTAATGAGTATTGACGTGCCAATTAAAGCTCTATCTCCGAGATCAATTAGTAAAAAATACGCCAATTAATGTTGACTCCACGCCGATTCGATAGGAGATGCTCGACGGAATGTTGAGGCTGATTAGTTTCCCACGAGAGATAAACTTAGATTGGAGGATGAGTCTGGGACAGGTGGCATTCCGTTAGTCGCTGTGGTTGCTTCTGTTGCCAAAACAACGTTAAATTAATATTTGTTGGGATATCATTAACAAGTTGAATAAATAACTCTCGGAAAAGGTTGTTCCTGATCATGGATTCACGACAGGTACCTAATTATATATGAAAAACCTACATTACATAGACACGATAGATAGGTAGGTAGGTACTTAAACAGAACTGGGGGTAACCACTAAGAATAAATGACAACACGATTTGACAGTTACTATCAAATCGTGTTGTCTTTCATTCTTAGTTCGGGTTCGGGACTAAGCGTAAGTCCGTAGGTGATACGGAGTAGAAAACGCCTGGATCTAAGGCCGAAACTACGGACTTCGGACTTAGAGAGTAGCCCCCTGGTAATAGTCAGGAATGTCATATCAGTCAGAGTATCGTATCCATAGACCATTACTTCCGCAAGACGATCACCAAAACTCGTATCAAACCATCACTTTCCATTCCATCAACACGCCAGCCTCGACCATAGTGTAAACGCACCATGTCCATAGTGTAAACGGGCCACACCATTCCCGTCAGTACACGACGTACCACCATGTTGTTCTACGGTCCCGCTGCCCCACTTTCCACAGCTGAGTTACTTCAAGCCGCACTTCCGGCTCCGCTGATATATTCGAGGCACAGACGCCATAGACGCGGGATTGAATCATGTGAAAGCGCCCACTGTTCCCCATCACGGATTAATTGGCGGTTTACGGCCAAACCATGAGACAGGCACACGCAGAAGTCCAAGGGAATGTTTAGAAAGGTCAAGTTAAAATCAAAACCAGCGGAGTGATATTGTGGTAAATCCGAAATGGAGATGCAAGTTGTAACAGAATCAGTGAGAGTCTGGGAGACTTTTTTTTTAGATAGGAATTCATCAATGACTCCTTCCGCTCTGGGTGGAGCGAAGGGAGTGTCAGAATCTTACTGACTAAAACCCATCCGTGTTCCTCATAATGCCCTTAGCGTTCCAGGGCCGCGGTGACTCTTTCGAACAAATCTGGGCCCCAAGTCTGTTATTACAATAGTGTCAGAATAGTCTATCATTGATTTCATAATGGTTGATTTTGACAAGATTCTATGCCATTTCTTTCAATGGAGTGTCAGTGGTTGACCACTGGAAAGTCATAATGACGCTTTTATATCCAGTGGTCAACCACTGACACTCTGGAAGACTGACATTGATATTTTGTTGCTCAGGAAAGACTGAGTTGAGGAGCTCAAAAAGGTAGTCGCTACATGAAAGATACTGGTATTTGGCTGCATCCGGGAACACTCTAGTCACAGTCGACTTATAGTCTAATTAAAAAAGGGCTTCGAGAAAATGACGAACAGTCTTTAAGAAGAGCCCGTAGTGTCCCACTGCAGGACAAAGGCATCCCTTCCATCTTTCCACCTCAATCTATCTGGAGCAATCTGAGCCCAATCCTTTAGGTAGGAATCCAGCTCGTCTCGCCATCTCCGTTTAGGTCTACCGAGTCGCCGGTTCCTGATGTTCGAGACCTGACGGGATTGTGGTTATTTTTGCCCAATTATTTTTTTTTACTATAGATAGGCATACGTTTGACCTCACCTGATGGTAAGCGATGGTGCGGTCGAAGATGGAGCACGTTTGCCTAGAAGCAACCTACTCACTCTTGACTTAAAGACTCCCAGGTTGTAGCTATCCGGAAACACAGACTCCGGCAGAGAATTCCACTCCTTAGCTGTACGCACTATGTATGTGTTCCCAAAACGTTGGGAACACATTGATATTGGATTGGCTTTAAACAGTCATGATTTGCCTTAACAGTTTCTGTTTTGTGGTGAATGCCATAAGTCTGAAGAGTGCGTGCACTATATCGTGCGTGCACCATGATAATGTTTTGATTAGTTAATCGTAATCCAAATTTATCGTTAAATTGTAATTATGATCATATCAGTAGATTTTAATCAGCTCGTGATAACTGTGATAAGTGATATCTTACAAATGTTTCCAGCTACTGTATTTAGCAATCGGAAGTTTCAAGGAACTGTGTCGCTTTGGCGTTGTTTATATTTCGTTTACAATATCTACGTAAAATGATTGATGGTATTGTATTGACTGAGTTTTTGCAATTATTTTTGACTGACTACCTATGCAATTACATATAATTGCGACTGACTGATAGTGCTGGTCCATTGACTGACTATGCAATCCTACATATTAATATTAGATGAGTAGAGTACCTATGATTATTTTTTTGAGTTCTGTTTAAATTCAAAAAAGTTTTGACATTGTATTGGTGAAACTTAAAGTTTATACATGTGATTACTTCGTACTACACCTGTTTTTATGATTATTTTTGTGCAATGGATTTTCTGCGCTATATTTCAGGGTGTAAGGCAGATCGAGGGAGGCGTGCGCGCGCGCCGATTTACGAGCGACGTTCATTCTTTTTATTGTTTCGGTTTTCAACTAATCAAGGCAAGTTCGGTTGATAAACTATTGTTACGGTTAATCAGTGTTTGTCTCTGATATATGGGGAGGTCACTGCCTCCAGTGGTTGTTCTAACTTGAGATTTATTTTGTTTTTAAACTGCGTAGGAGTTTTGGGAATTTAGAATACACTATTGCCCATATTTATGCTTTAATTAAAGCTTCTCATTGTTATTTAACAATGAGAAGCTTTAATTGAGAACGTAGATTTTGTTGCCAAAGTATGCCAGAAAAGCTTCAAAACTTTCATATGATTTATAAGAAGGCGGCACCGAAGAAGTGGGAACACATCTATAGGCTAAATGCTTATTTATACATAGCTGACCCGCGCAACTTCGTCTACGTCACAATTTTCATTTCTGCTCCGCTCCTATTGGTCTTAGCGTGATTATATATAGCCTATAGCCTTCCTCGATAAATGGGCTATCCAACACTGAAAGAATTTTTCAAATCGGATCAGTAGTTCCTGAGATTAGCGCGTTCAAGCAAACAAACAAACAAACTCTTCAGCTTTATATATTAGTATAGATACTATGATTTGGTTTATCAGCATCGCAGTTTATCACCTACATTTTTATGTAAAATTAAATTTTGTGTTTCTAATGTTTATTAGCTACGTCGAAAGGGTAACCTTGCAATTATGTACGCATTCACAAACAATTCACTTCAGTAACTTTTACTATAAAAGGAATTCGATTTGCACACCAGTCGCCTAACTCCGTTTTAAACTAATTTTCTAGAGTTCTGGCAAGACACTGAGTTAAAGCGCTTATTACACGGTATTCAGGGCCCTAAGTCCCGATTTAGGGTAATGTAATACAAGTTAGTGACCCTGATTAGGGTGAACAGAGCAGCCCGGTCTAGTTAGCTCCCTAACTCCCTTTCTACCGGACAGTGTAATAGCGTTTAGGGCGTTAGGGAGCAGTGTTGCCAACACCAATTTAATAAATTCCCCGAAAAAGCAACCCAATTTCCCCAATTTGGGGACAAAAAATCTACTGATTCCCCACAAATTCGATATTTAGAATAATATCAGAAGAATAAAATCGATATTTAGAATCCCCGCGTTTTCCCCACATCTTGCACATCCAAAATTGAGATTCCCCGCAGTTTGCAACGCTGGTCACTTCACAATTGAGTTAGGGCCGAATCGACCGACTAGTGTAATAAGCGCTTAACTAAATCCTTGAAATTCTAGGTAGCTTGAAAACACTCGTACCTACTAAGTTGTGAAGAGCGGAATGAATCGCTGTTACCGGTTTATAAAACCATAGGTGGTCTAAGATGGATGGGTTTGAGTAGCACGGAATATTGCACGAAGTACTTTTAAATCCACTATGCTTCATCTATTTTATCACCAGTATCTACAATCTACATATTAAAGTTATAGCTTCGAAAGTCACTCAGTCTGTTTGTTTGTAACGCCTTTCCCGTGATTTTCTTTTCCCTCTATTTATCAAAAATTCTTTCATCATTAGAATGCTACATTATCAGAAACACAGGCTATAATTTATTTAAAAAGAGCTAAGTGATCCTTAAGAAAATTGCAGCGCGGATGAAATTCTAGTCCTATATTTTACTTAAAACATTTTAACGCTCTATGTAACTCAAATGAATTAACAATCATCTGAAACGGCACTTACACATTAACTAGCGACTTTACTCCGCTAATTATGTTTGCGAGGACGCCTATCTAACTTGAGTTTGGCCTTACAGATCTGAAACTTGATCTAGCTTTCAGAAACTGTAGTCACGTCAGCTATACCATGTGGCTAAATAACATAAGAAGATAATGTCAGTGTAGAATGGCGAGAGGCGACACCTGGCGGGTCAAACAGGAAACATTAGCGGAATGTCGACGGATAAAGTGCGGAACATTTACCACGGTAAGTGACACCCCTTTACATCTTAAAGATATCGTGAAATACCTTCCTATATGGTGTTAATTTAAGCAATATTTTACAGTACCTATTATTTAAAAAAAAACTAACCATAGATAATCAGATTGAATTTGGAATGTGCTAATCAGTTTTAACTTATCATGAAAGTTAGAAAGTTTTTATAAATAAGGCCCAAAGCGGATCTAAAGCTCTATAAAGATTATATACCTATGTAAAAATACGCAGACTTGGTTAATAACTATTTTTATTTTATTTTATTATTTGTTTTATTATTTTCATTATTTTAATTTTAATTGTAATGCTGTTATTCTTTGATTTAAAATTTAGTTCATGTTTAAGGTTTTTGCTTTTTGACTCAATATTTAATATATAAGAATCTTGTAACATTGTGCTGCCACACAAAGTATCCAATGTACTAATTCCATGATCCTGGGCCACCAAGATACAGGCTGTGCCTAGTTTGGGGCCCATGGCCACTACTGTTGCATTCGCTATAGTACTTCAGTTCTATTCTTAATTGTGTAATTGCTTAGAGCGACTATTAACAAGAACGCTGCAATACAGGTGGTGAAAATAATTCAGCATGACCGAATGACAGCAAAAAAATAAAATAACCTCAAAAAGTTTGCTAAAGTTTGAAATGACGTAGTCGGTAGTTCGCGCGTCAATACCAGTATTCCTACTTGTGTTGTTTTCAAAAGCTCTGGCAGGCTGCGCCCGCGCCGGTCGGTGTTCGGTTCCCCACTGAAGCGTAGCTAATTCATAATAATCGTACGCCGGTCGTGACTATCTCTGATGGTATCCATTAACCATAGTTTATCCCATCTTATATCAACCTTAACACGAAGATAGACAGCTCAAATTCCTTTGTAGCAGTTTACCATAAAATTGTTGCCAGTCAAGTCTTTTTGCAGTGGCTGTGAGCTTTATTTCTCAAGTCATAAAGGTAGATTTCTCTTATCTTAAGTGCAGTAAAGTTGTAGATGGCCTGATTCGTCGCGGCGGCTTCTCCGCCGAAGACAATCGTACCGTGATTGCGGTTGCTCTCTGATGCGTGTTAATTCATGAAGATATTAAAGGAAATTCTGTGAGGAGTGATGACCCCATCATGAAAGTAATAATACGTTTTAGAGTTTTATGTGATGTCCGAGAATGTTGTGGCTTAGAGGAAGCCGACGGATTTACAAAGTGTAATAGCTTTCTTCATGACATCAGCTGCAATTGCCACAATACACAGTCAAATGTCGCTTTTTATAGACAAGAGGCTTAATTATCCTTCCTGATTGTTGCCAATTTCAGTCGTGGCTGCCTCATCAAGAATTCTTGTTTCGTAGGTACGTCGTTCATTGCCAAAAGAGCTTTTAAAAAGCAACCATTATAGAATTGCGCAGTTTATAAGAATGATGAGATATTAATCGAGATTTAATTACTTCATAATCGGTTTCCTACTCGATATAATTGTTTAATCAAGCTAGATCTATACAGTTTTTACACTGTCTCTAAGCTTATAAGTACGACCATCGATTTCTCTCTACCGAAGAAACGGGTTGTCGGTAACCATTCGATATTAATTTAATAGCGATCTTTGGATCTGATATACAGAGCCTTTGGCTGTTTTTAAGTTGCTTCTACTTACAGTTTCGTAGTACTAATATGTATCACTAATTATTATCAAGCAAGTCAATCGAGAAAGTATCTAAGTCAGCGGTTTTGTTTGAGTGGATTTGATATTAGAATGTGTGAAAAACTTAATGCTCGATACGTTTGTTGCGTATAGATTCGAGACTCCTATATATTTTTTCTCAAGGCTACATTCAATGTTCTTTTCTTTCTTATGTAACATTTTTCTTTATTTTTATTCAGTCTGAATTTGATCCACAGAATTCAGATCGTTTGCCCACTCCGCGTTAGATTCCCGGTAAAATTCAAAGCGGGCAACCTGCCAGTTACGTTTTCACAAATAAAAACATATCTCTTTGTCATTCAACCCTAAAATTACAGATCTATTTTCCACGAACAGTTTTCCGTTTGCGAGCAAGAAAACCGTTTACTTTTATTACTCAAAGGCGCCGCTTCCCACACATTATTTGCTCCATTTGAACTATGTAAATACGACTCTCTTTACATAGGTATGTCAACTTTGAAACTATTTACATATTGTGCTAAAATATTTAAAAGCGGCAATAAATGGCGGTGCGTGTGATATTAAGTACAATGTGTAGGTATGTTTGTATGTGCGTGTGCGCACTTAGCACATCACGAGTGCTGTGAGAATTAGTTTGTCAACACCTGTATAATAATATGTGTAGGGTTGCCAAAGCAAAAAAATATAATAAGGTGGAAAAAAGTTGTGAGAATAAAATGAAGAGTTCAGTAGATTATTAGCAATAATTAATTACTTAATTAACTATAAATGCATTAACTCACAGCCGTGATATGTTGATACCAGAGGAAATCAATTAACTTCATTAGGTAATGCACAAGATCAAACAGAATACCTATACCGATGGAAATGTTATGTAGGTACAGAATAGATCACATGATTATATTTTATGATTATTTATAGCTGTTATTGTTTTATGTTTATGTATTTTATTTATGGGAAATTCAATTCATCAAAGCCAAGCAAACACAGCCCTACACTCTAGTCTAGATTCAAAACCCACGTAGATTTCACGACTTACCCATTGCATGACATATTTCACATGTTTTTATTACATTTTTTTTTGACAGATGACAGATAATAGTGTCGGCAATGACGTTACAAAGTGACAGTTTAAATTTTTTTAGGTTAGGCAGAAGTCACGTCCGTAGCGCAGATTTTTATGTTCAAAATATTTTAGTAGGTATCGTGTTGACATCTTAAGTATGAATATATGTAAATGTAGTAGATTATGTAGTGAGAATTATATTTTTATTGCTTTATTCTATGTAAAACAGTGTGTGATTGTGATAAAAACATCTTGGCAAAGTCTACCTGTGTATTATTCGAAAGAATTTGTTGTTTTCTGTAACCGAGTAACATTGAAAATAAGGCTGTACTTATCAAAGTAGTTTTTTAACTGTTGTCCATCGAGTGGATTCGCCTACAAAACTACCCAACTAAATCTAATTTAAACAATTATCTCTGCATAATAAACTAATACCACCTAAAATTAAGGCATACCAAATGTAAGTTATTCGCGCTTTGTAAACGCGCAGTAACGTCGTAACGCACCTCGTAAACACTCCACAGTATTTCCGAAGCGTTACCAATGTCTAGGATGTGACGAATATGCCTTCCGCCTGAGTCTGATAGCTCTGGCTTTTTAATAGGCCATGTTGGACATAGACAAGCTCATTTTCACGAGTTACAGACTTCTGACGATGGGAAAGGAACAATGGGTTATGGTAGCAGGTGAACAAACCATAAATCATTGTGTTAGCGACCCGAGCCCGACGTTGATTAACTTAATACTATGTTTCCTCTAAGTCTTTATCTTAACTTACTATTGGATCATCTTTACTTCTTTATAAAATACTAGCATTAGCCAGGAGCTTGGGGGGTGTCCATTAATTACGTGAGGCGATTTTGGCGATTATCCTACACCCTTGGTGAGATGTCGTGAGATTTGACTCGACCCCCTCCCCAATGTCCTAATATCACGTGAGATTTTTAAAAATGCGTGTTTTTAGAGTAAACACGCCAATCTGTGAATCAGACTAGATAAGACTTTTGTCTTTATTACTGAAATTTGTAAAAGATTATTTTAATTCAGTCCACAGGGACTCATGTGTGTTTTCTTCTTAAGAATAATTACTCAAACCAACATGTCCATGTGATTTTCAGTAAAATCAGCACTCTTAAACTGTTGTAGTTTTGCTGGTGGGCTGTGGAATGTCCACCGATGCTCTGCAGCTCAGAAACATCTCTTGTTTTACTAATTGATTTGTTGAAAGACCAGCTACCTATTCTATTCTGTAAGAAACTATTTCGATAGCTTCACCTGAGTGACAAAACTCACGAAGTGAGCTTTATTGCACACAACATATAGATCTTAATTTGAAACTCACCTCGGATTCCACTGTCGAGATACGACAAGTGTGACAACGCTCACATAGTGAGCTTTATTACACACAGTATAAGTCTTATACTTATAAGAATTTGATACTCGCCTCGGATTCCGCTGTGAGACACGAAAATGTTGTTACAGAATAGCACTACTGTTCCAAATTTAATTCAAATACGTTCAGATTTAGAATTTTGACTGATAAATAAATAGGTACAGACTTTCAGACGAAGATTCTCATCATCATCATAACAGCCGAAAGACGTCCACTGCTGGACATAGGCCTCCGCCAAAGGGGGGGGGGGTTGCCATAATCGCCACGCTTAGCAGGCGGGTTAGCGATCGCAGTGTATGGTGTTGGGTTTTACAGAGAACGCTGCTGCCCATTCTCTGGTGAGTCCCTCAGTCGCCTCTTACGACACCCACGGGAAGTGATGGGATGGTATTATTCTTTTACGGCACCATAAGTCACCGGCCGACACCATACGGCAAACGAAGATTCTAGTGACTTTTAATTTTTATTCCAAGTCATTGTCTTTGCATAAGGAATTATAGTCCCCGTCACGAGAAGCTATAAATTTTGTAAACAAAGAACTTTTACTAAGCTACGTAGCGACAACAAATAATCCCAAAATCAATCAACTCGAAGTAACATACATGTAATACGGAACTAACGAGCATTTTCACTTAGTAGGGTTATATTTTATCGATATAAAGAGCTGTCGTCTAATGTTTTGTGGTACTGGAACGCGTCTGACACATGGAACAAACATTTGAAACAATTGAATGTGTGTTTACAAAATTTATAGATTCTCGTGGCGTGGACTTTAGCTTACAGGCTCCATACGAAGCTTACCTCGTATTTAAGGCCTATAAGTCTACCTTTACAACACAATAAAAGATTCTTAATGAGTGCAATCAGCAGTAAAGTGCTACAAGATCAAATATTTCACAATATTCACATCCAGCTTTTTATAGCGACCATGAAGATAATTAGCGTATCTCTAAGAGGAAAGCTCGCTATTCACGGTGCGACCTAATTGAGAAGATAAAGCGCAAGTCGCAGATTTTATGTCTAGATGAGTGTTGGTAAAGCAAATTGTATGATGTAGGTGTGTCTTAAGTCGTAATGTCTATACTCAAGACTTCATTTGAAACTTTATTACTCTACCTTTACAGTTATAAAGTGTAATTCTATCTGTTTAGAAAATATTAAAGCCGCTTCGACAAAAGGTTAAGCAACACACAGAGAGTTAAGTAAGGTTGTAGCAATCTTTTGTTTTATATTTTTAGCATAATTCGTTAAATCGTTATTCATCTGTTCCTTAAACTTTTGATCAATTGATAGACCAATTGGACATTTAAAGTCGCCTAGAAATAGTCTACTTAATGAATATATTAAGTAACTCAACTTTCCCTTCTCAAATCGTATACCATTTAAAAATCGTGCAAGCTCAATTACATATTTACTACCGATTTGTTACATACGCCGTTAACCTTTCGGTAATGAAACCTTCTCCCATAAAAACAATTATAAAATTGAATTGCACCATTTACAAGGTGTTCGATCACTGCAATTAGAAAGCAAATAGAGGCTAATGTCAGCAGCTGGGCTAGACAATTCATGTTTTATAGTTTATAGTCATCGGATAAAAGTCGTATAGTGAATGAGACAGCCGGATGGCGCCAGCGGTTATCAACTGATAAGGTTTAATTAGGGCAGACGGACGTCTACAAGCTTTTGAGGTACATTTACTTCTTAAATTCTTGGTTCTTTTTTGATAAAGTAAGTAGTTTAGGTACCTGCTTGATTGTTTACTTGATAGAACTAGTGTTGAGGTTGAGTATGACTTGCTTATCATCAAGGCATATTTGAACAGTTTATAATTTACTTGTATTGTTTAAGCTTAGCTTTAGATAAGCTACTGGGTGCATAATGAATATTATGGTTTTAATAACAACTGTTCAGTATATGTACATTCAGTGTAAATTCGGTGCAATAACTCTTTAATAAATCTGAAATACCTGATAACGAGATAAGCTCACACAAGTGACAGGTTTTCTAAAGAAGATGTTGTGAAAATAACACCGAAGACACATTACCGTCAAATCTTAAATATTTACAGCAATGGTTTCACATTTGCGCAAAAATACCGCACAGTTAAAATCTCAAATAAAATCGTCTATGTCAACATTGCGCACACAGACATCTTTTATTTGTTTTCAAACAACGTCTGGAAAAGCTTGCCAAATACCTTTGCCAATAATACTCGCAAGCGTATGAAAAAACCACGGAAACGAAATAAAAAAGCTATAATTTTCCAAAATGGCCGCCAATTGTCACGAATTTGACGTTTAAACGCTGTAGTTCATCTGGCGGACGCAGCAATGGCCGATTAATTAGAGCTATAAGGAAACGAATGACAATAAAACAAAAGCTATTCCGCTTAATAGCATCTATTGTTATCATAATATAATTTATTGTCTGCCAGATGTTGATAAAAACAAAGTACTTAACTTATTCCGCCACACGATCAACTAATTACAATAAAAGATTCAACAAAAGGTCATTTAAGAGCAGGCACGCTATTAACAAATCGGTAAAGTCTGTATTAAAAAAATATTTTGCATAATCGCGCACTTCTTATGCAGAAATTTAAACTCAGAGCATAATGCTTACAAAAAAGAGATTAAAGTTTAAATATTCAGAGATAATTTAAATCGTCATAATAAGAAAAGATCTCACGATCTCGTAAATACGTGGAGTGAGATACAAATCTGTATTTATAGCTTTTTGCCACGATTACCGGCAGCCATTATGGCGGCTAATGACTTTCTATCGCTTTCCTCTCGGCTCTCATTATTTTCATAGCTGGTGGTCACTGGCATGGCGGATTCAGCCTGCACAGATAATTAATAATACCTGGTATCTATTGTGTATGTCACTGGCTGTTTTTGTAAATGACCTGCAGTTTTTACAGCTGGAAAGTTATCACATTTTAAAACAATATGAATTTTTTACGTACCTAGTTACTTTACTGTTACATTGTGAACTTAACCTTTAGAAAATATTAATTATGAACTAGTTGATTTCACAACGAATCGGTCGGTCTCCTTTATAAGCCTTCTGTAAAAGTTGTTATAAAACACGTTTGCAACTTAAACGTTTATCTTTCTTTAATGTGCTTTCATTATAACCATTAACTTTATATATTATAAACGATAAATAAGTAATGAACTGCAAAGTCCCACTCTATCTTCGACCATAAACTCAAACCAAAAGATATAACATGTTAATTCCTGACACAAGTTCTCGTTAATTGACATCTATGGCGAATAAATTAACCGCTGTGTGCGTGTCGTCGCATTTCTAGTGTTCATTTGATAGTTAATTTATTTTTAAACAGATGTAAAACTCGATGCCGCCAAACAAAAAGGGTTTAGCCATTCAGCTGGTATGGCAGTAAACGTATGCGTCCTCGGTGGAAGTGTAATTGACAAGAGAACGAGGCGGCGGTGTCGTGAGCAGAGATAAACAGTTTTTAATGGTTATTTATGCGCGTGCGCCGCCCCGACGGGCATCCTCTAAAAGGCACGGGTTGAATTAAATACTCGCCAATACCGCCGACCTTTTTAACTGTTTTAATCGATTACATTGTAAAACAGCGAGCACTGACCTGAGTTTAGGGTTCCGTGATTCGATTCAGCAGTTTTATTCTGTAAAAATAACACCGTGGAAACTTAAGTAAGTGGATTGGACGCGAAGTGAGCTGTCAATCCGTCCAATCATAATGGAATGACAGTTCACTTCACACTCACTCAACCTCCTAAGTTTTCACAATGAAGTTTTTCCAGAATAGACCGCTTGTACACAATAATATCGAGGTATCAAATCTATTGAAAATGTAAGCATTCCGAAACCAACTTCAGTTCAATAAACAAAGTTGTGTAGGCGTATCACTAATGAATGGCTGCTCAGAATGTCACCAAGTGAGATTAATATCAAATAGATTGTCATATTAAAAGCACCGCTTAATAATATTAGCATAATCACCACTTATTGATTCAAGACGAGTATATTATCGCATTTATATACAATAAAAAGATAAACGAGAACAATTTACCTAATGTTTAAATATCAAATATTACGGTAGCTATATCGAAATGGACTCAATATTTTTTGTTTGCAATCTGCATTAATTTAACGACAGGTCTATTAATTCATTTTGTAAAGAAAAATAACAAGGTAAAATAATACTTAGCTAACCAACATGACCAAAGTCAATACCTACCTAAAAACATATGTTCTATAGACTCAATCAAATAATTTCACAGAATTTATCATATCAGATACGGATCGGAGCCATCTACGATAATGTTTATCAATCTCAGCCGTCAGTATCTGTAGATCATTAACTAAACGTTACTACATCGGTACTGGGGCGCTAGAGTATTGATAAAACAAGGTTACGGTGGCGCTTCTTTATATGTAGGTAGGTATTAGGTGGCCACGTGTCGATAGATATACTAATAGTTATTTTCATAAGGCATGCTCAATTTTTTAGGCTATAATATAATTATACAACCATCAGAGAGCCAATTCTACTATTTTTTTAAAGCAATGTTCGCATTCGCATGTCAGTCACAATACTCACAATCTGTCAAAAAGTGGCCAAGTGCGAGTCAGACTCGTGTGTAAAGGGTTCCGAACAAATCTAATTTCTTTTTAACATGTTATTTTAATATTATAAACTTCTCATAGGTTTTCCTGTAATCCATAGGTAAATATTTATTTATCTCCAAATTTTTCAAAATTTATGCTCAGTAGTTTCGAAGATAATGGTCACTTTTCGTCTAATTTCTTGAATAACTAAAAAAATATTTATTTTAAAATTATAAAAAAAAAATATAATAAAAACTCTCAGAGTAAGCTCTTTCATTTGATATGTCACACGATATTATTCAAAAAGCTTTTTTTTTTTAATTTTCTATTTTGACCTCCAAAAGTGACTCCCATACTTAATTTTAATAATTTACGTAACACGTCCATGTTTGGGTCACAGAAGTTCATATGTGTACCAAATTTCAACAGAATAGGTCCAGTGGATCCGCAGAAAAATGGCTGTGACAGACGGACAGACAGATACCCAAGTGATCCTATAAGGGTTCCGTTTTTTGTTCGGAACCCTAAAAAGCCACAATTTACAAACATATTTGACAGATTGCGACTGAGATGCGATGCGAACATTGCTTTAAATATAGTAGAATTGGCACTCAGATATATTAAAGCAAAATATCACAAAAGAGAGAAGACTTGTGCTCGACCAGAGTGTGCCAAATAAGATTGACAATGACATGGACGCTGTCAAGTATACAAATCTTAAGATCCTCGCAGCGAAGTGTGACGATCTCGTCATGTTTGCGGGGCAAACTTGGCCAGAGATCGCCCAAGACAGAGATATTTGGAAGGAGAAAAGGGAGGTCTTAGCCCAGCAGGACACAATTAATGTAGACTAACAAAAAATTTACTCCCAGTGTGGGCTACTGAGATTCTGAGAACAAATCATTGTTATGAATGTCAAAGACACTGACAAACACTCTACTGATCACAAATCTTTTGCAAAATATTAACACGTAGCTTCTGGGTAAGCTCGCTCCATCGTAGACTTTGTCGCTTTCATTTCAGACCTAGACTAGAGTCAAGAGCAAACCAACACAAATAAAAAATAAAAAAAAAAACGTAGAGAAATCAGCTTCCATTTCCCATAAGTCCACAAAAGCTCTAATAGCTCGTCTGATTAATACACTCATGGTATATATCTTGTATAATCCATGGCAATATTATAATGAGTGGGGCCGGGTCGTGTCGGATGGGACTCGGCATCTATCTAATTGGGCTGCATTCCTTCGGACTCCCACCTTCTGACGATGACTTGCCCATTTCTAGGATACGTCCGACTGGCTTTACAAAGAAGTTCCAAGAAATTTTGCACGTTTCGGGTTCTTATTGACGTATGAAAGGAACTGTAAACGTCATCGGTGAGTTATTTTAACTAGAAAATCGGTGTGTGGTAGGTTTGGGAATCATTCTGCTTATAATATTTCAAAAAGTAAACACGCTATAGCTTTTTGATCTTAAAAGCTCTATAGAGCTTCTACTTTTGCATTCAATCAAAACAAAATAGTAGTAATAGTCTTACGCAAACCATAACTCGGCGTTAAAGGCGTTATTAAATCTTTTGATCTTATACCAGCGCTATAAAAGCTCCTTTTTAGCAAAACAAAATAATATTTCAAACGTAACTCATCAATTAACAGACAAAAACAAAACAATTAAAAAGAAGACATCGATCCGCCATCGAGTAGGTATACTATAGAGAATCGAACGCATCCAGATCGCATCGGGTCGTTGCACTGAGCGACGCAAGCGCAATAAAACGAATGCGCCCGCGCATCGTGCGGTAATCGCGCGCCTTTGATCTCGCCGCCAGCCCCTGCCCCCGCGCCCCCCGCTCCGCACTTAACTACGACTTTATTACAAGTAATTTGTGATTGTTAACGGTATAATTAAAGCACAATTAAAAGACGGTACTTCGGAATTAATATGAGAATCGGCTGCTCTTTGATCGGTTGCGGTATGCGTGACGAATTCGCGGCAGCTTATGAAGTTGGCTTGATTAACTATTTTTTTTTTGTGGATTATTATTTCGGTTTTGTAATGATTTAAATATTTTTTTGATATATCGAGATCACAATATAATGATACGAGGTGACGATAAATATAGAAAATGAAGAGTAGGGAACCCCCGTTAAAGCTTAGGAAGACTTCGAAAATAATTTAAAAACTCACTCGACACGACACTTTAGAAGTGACTTTAAAAAGAGTTTTAAAGTTAGTGTACACTCAAAGAGAACCCCTAGTACCAGAAAGCATCCATCATAAATAACTTTTTGCATCACTCTAGGGCCCATAATTATAGCTCTGTTTCACTATGTGTTAGTTTGAGTCCAAGGCTGAGAGTCCACGAGTCCGCCGCTGCCGAAGACAAGCCTCGCGGCGCTTGCGCACTTAAAACGGCAAAAACGAACCGGAGAACTCACAAATTGCCCCCCTAATTACCTCAGGTAGGCGGCCGCACAAAGTGCTGCCTTTTTTACTATAAAAAGTGCTAAGTTATTCAAAAACAGGTCCGGCGCAGCAATAAATATGATTCTGAGCTCCATCAGATGTATAAATTAAGATTTAACCTCGCATTTCCTAAACAAAATCACCAAGAAAAAATCGATCAGGTTTTTGCAGAATTAATTAATTATAAGTCATGTTCACCTTTGTCCAGTGACTTTTATATGGCAGGAAACTTTGTTATAGTAAGCAAACATACAAATTACGACACGGAAAAGATTAAAGGCAAAAAGATGATTAAAGAAACAGATAAGATATATATCAAAATTGGTCTGAGGGAAGCGACGGACGCGAATAACGAGCTCAACAATAACGAAAGAGGATTTAACAGCATCAAAAACTTTCTTTCATCCGTGAGACACCGGGCCTTTTATGATCCGACATTATACGCGCATACCTGCGTTAATGATAGGGTGCCGGTTCAAAGAATAACGCTGGGGACTTCTCAGTAACACCTATAACAGCTGTACCTGCCGACTCGCCGGTAAGAAAGAACACGACCCACGGGTAATTTGAACACAACCCACAAAGACGCCGCCAAATGTAGAGAAATAGGTTATCAAGGTGTACGCAACTCATTTATCGCACTTCAGAACACTTTATTGTTTTATTAGTCCAGAAATATTGACTTCAAAAAACAACAATGTCAGATAAAAGAAAGGTTTATGAATACTTAAAAAAGAAACTCTTTTTACCAACAATTGTTTCAGTACAAAAGAATTACGTGTATTGCGTTCAAAGGCTTGAGCAACTAAAATTGACTCTGTTTATCAAACAATTTTACATTTTTAGACAGATTTCTCGTAACCTCAACCTGGTTCTTCATTTGGGAATTAATCGCAACAGTACATCATAAACTCTACATGTTATGTTCGTATTTAGAGCCGGCGCGGTTTGTTAGTTCAACACAGTGTTAATAGCCAGAGGTAGTGTGGGTGCCTTAAAATTGGCTCATTACCACCTTTCAGAGCTAAAAGCCGGTCTTTGTTGGCCTTGGACGACTGTTTGTACGGGATTTAGAATTTGTAACCACAAAAAATGTAGAGGAAATTATATTTGTTGAAGTGAAACGTAAAACTGTGTGCGAAGCCAATTTAAATGAGGATGTTTTATCTCGCCATCGAAATGATTTAGATTTCAAACAAACGGTGTTGTGGAATTATGTTGCCAAGACAGTACACGAAACAAATCATCGGCCCAGAAATGTGACTTTAATTGCCCAATCTAGAGGTGAACGGCCGGCGCCGACGCGGCCACATCAGATGGAGCTCCTCGTGAATGGTCCGGCCCACCGGCCCAGTTGGACTGCTCTAAGATTCTAACCAAGATATAGATGAAGCTGCGTTAGACTCACTGAATTCTAGAAAGACGTTACTAAACTTCTTTATTTCGAACGAGGTCAATCTCAACCTAAAGCACGACAAAACTGAGATCATTTCGTCAAAGATAAAAAAGCACGTGGGAGGAGATTCCGTGCGCGATTGTGAATGTCGCGGGCCGAGGAATTTAGAGAGAGAAGAAAATGTAATAAAACGTGACGGTCTAGAAATGTTGAAAAGCAAAGTGAACTAATTGAACACAAGACCCGCCTGCATTATTACTCTAGATACCAAAGATCAAAAGAATTTATCAATTAAGATAATGGTAAAAGTTGCTTCAACCAATTCCAAATCTTGCTCAACTGATATACACTTCGATCGCAATCGACATGATTATTCATAAGTTCATACGAGCCGATCGGCTTCGGGATTGGAGATAATCGCTGCCAATTAGAATTCTTATAGGGCACTTAATTAGCGTACAATTTAAAAGCGGTGAGTTGAAAGCGACAACAGATAATCTAGATACCAATGAAAACGTGCAACTTTAGTATAAGGATGGACTTGTAGTAGAATATGTTACAAATACTATAAGTGATGACAAAACAGCAATCGTCTTGCACTATCGGCTTAGCAAATTTCAAATATAACTAAAGATATCAGATATATTGAGGTTTAAAGCGATGCCGCCGATAAGGTGGCATTAACCGATACACATCGGCACTTAAGGCAAAGATAGCACCGATTCGATAAGGGATATAAATAAAAATAAATGGTTGCTCTTGCGTTATGCCGCTGTAAAGATATCGCTATCAGCGATAGTACACGTATGAAAGTGCCGGTAGTGTGTTTATTGATTTAATGCGGTCATACTAACGTTATTAATCCTGTGTAATTTGCAATATCGCGTATTTACAGCTTTGAAAGCGGGATTATTGGTGAGAGGGTCCGATGGACCTGGATTATCCTATACACTTCAGTATACAGCTTTAATACTGAAACTTCAATCGTTGAATTTTTTGCAGTCGATTTATGTGGTTCAACAGGTGTGTTGTGGCCGCGCTGCGGACGGAGCCGGTTCGCACAGCCGCACAGCTAGCGCGGCGGCGATACAAGATCGAGCCTTTGATGTGCCGCGTGATAAGAGGCCGCTATTTGCTGCCGCTTATCGCTCACGTCTGTCGTTCGACGCCCACACTTTACGATTTATTGCGTAAACAATGGCGAAGACTTTATATGGGACAAGAATTAGATTATCAACGGACATTTATAATTTTAAACTTGAGATTTTTGTGCCTGATGTCATAATGCCAAAAGAGGCAACAATTGAGGTAGCCGCTGATGTTAATGTGATAAAACATCTGGTTTTAAATGGTAAACAACTGCTGAGCGGAATTTTAAATAAGAATCTAAGTAACGTTACTAAATAACAAACCTAAAAGAAGCTTTCGTGTGAAACTGCGAAGCAAGGGTGAAAATAGCGCTTACTTTGAAAGACTCCATTCGTACAGTAGACAATGTTGTAGCGAAAGTCAACAATAGAACCCTCGGAAATATCGCACATTACATGTTCAATATCAGTTTGACAAACCATAAAACCTATTCTGCTATCCGTCGTAAATCAACAGATAACAATGGGGTGGCCCTAACATATGATACAGGGCTCCATAAAACTTGATACACGGCCAAGTGACCAACCCTCGACTTTGTGTATGACAAGAGCGTTAATTCTTTCAAGCTAAGTTCCTTTCGCTCTCTCATCATAATTATCTTTTTGTTCCAATGGCAAGTGTAATATTTAATGATTTCAAAGAAGAGTTCGCAGGAAATTACGTTACGATTATTGCCTCTTTAACTTTATGCTTATCATTAAAGTTTAATATGAGCGCTGCTATTTCATATTAGTCATATTCCTGTCTGGAAAACTAATTTACGTGTTCTACATTTCATAAAACTTCATTGGCATAGATATATTTGTCTATTCTAAGATTAGTATCTACAGTATAGTCTTGTTTATGAAAAGTTTCTCTTACCGCTTCCTCAGCTTCCTTCTGATCCTTGTGTCCCATCAGGTTGGGCATGGCAGTCCAATTGTATCCCAAATCCTGACATAGTGGCAGCTTGATCCTCTCGCATTTGCCACCTTCGACCTCTTCCTGGTCAGCAGACACCAGCCACACAAACAGGAGAAAACAAAAAATCCGAGCCATAGTATATAATTCACAAACAATAAATAGCACTAGAATATCATGTCATATTCAACTAACTCAGTCACAAAATCACTGTTGGTAAACACTGTCAATCGTAAACATACTTTATTCTTTTTAAAAAATAAGCGCGCGTCCTTCCCCGTCTCTAGCTTGGCGCAGACTGATTTAAAATTCGAACGCGGCGCGGCGTTTCAATTCAAAGGCAAAGGAACGAAACCGGTCGGCCGGTGCGTTCAGAAACATGCATATGTTCCGATAAAAGGTCTGAACGCATGAACAGGGCATTAAGATGAAACGAAAAAAACGAAAAGGGCCTAATTCGTGTACGGCTCACTGCAATCAGTGGGAGTAATTTTAGTCGTCTCTGTCTTTGGTTCGGGTGAGAGCGGGATAGAAGGAACAATGAAGAACGTATAAAATTAAGTGTATCTGCCCATGAGGTTGGATTTTATTTTACGAAATTGCTGCAATAAAAGTGTTGGTAATTGAGAGGTTCTAAAATTTTATTACAAAGCTTCGACGTTACTACGTTGTGGGTACATGCTTTTGATGTAAGCTACATACTGTAATATGTAGTTGGTGAGAGTTCACAGACGAATATTAGATTAATTCATGGCCTTTATACAGCTGTCATTAAAAGTTTCTAAAGACAATAATAATTTTCCCTGAACTTTGAGCATTTTTTAAAATTTAGGATGGGCTTGCTCTTGATCTCTATCACGCCTGATGAAACGCGATGGATGAGGTCTATGATGGAGCGAGCGTGCCCAGAAGATGCTTGTTCAATCTTGTTTTTGGGAATGAATCTTTTCTAAACATAATTTGATATTGCAAATACATACTTAACATTGTCCCTGTTACCGTAACCCTTTCCACAGATAATATAATATTATATCCTTTCTTAGTTCTCGGGAAATGAAGACACCTTTGTATTGTGACAAATATCATCTAGGACAAGTCTGTCTTTAATACCTTTTACATACAACAATTTTAATAAAAAAATGACTTCCTATAGTCTAAGAGACATATATTGTAGTAATTTATTCACCGACTACAGTTCATTAAGTACCACCTACTGCGACGTTGTCCTTCTATTGAATTTAATTTGCGAGCGCCGTGAAATTGACTAATGGTCACAAGTCATGTTTTATTGAAAGGGTAACTTAATAGAACATGTCATTGGTCCTCCTTTTATTGTTTTATGTGTAGTTACAAATTAGAATTTACTTGGTGTAAAAATAACTGTGTTTTATGATGGGCAATTACTTTAATTAGCTAAGTTTTGTAAGATTATTTACGTATTTTTTGGGACTATCAGTTTTTTTTGCGATTAAAAATCCGTAGAGTTTATATAAAAACAGCAGCTAGGTCAGTTATTGATGTTGCTGATTGACTTTTCAATTAACTGGAGTTTTTTTGAGATATCGTTAATTAAAAAAGACTTCAATTTCAAGTTTCATGTCAAGATACTGAAGTGACGAGAGAAGGAGACAGCGCTATCCTTTCCGCTCGTGCTTTTATCTTTCAGTATAGCGGCGTCACAAGTAGAATACACAATTAGGTCCCTTCATTACATCACTCCAATAACACCTTTGATACTTTCAAAACACCCATTCAAAAATCAACCTTTCTAATCAACTACAAAGTCCAAAATCCAAAAACAGTCTCAGTATCTTCCTCGGCTATCTGGTCAAATATATGCAGATCTCTGACGGTTAGAGAAGTCGTTTGATATTGAAAGAGTCGGACGGGTCTGGGTAGGGTGGTGGGTCGGCATGAATAGTTGCATTGTGCGAGCGGGACGGCGCGAGGCGTGTCAAAGGCGCCGCCGCCGTGCGCGTACGCCGGCCGGACGCCGACGGAATGCCTAATTAAGGACGCATGCGTGGACTGTGGGGTGAGGGAGTTGGGCTAAGTGAGAGCGTCGAGCGGGCTTTCATTAAAACATAAATAAGTTTTAGATCGGTTCTCATGAGTCAAAAATTTCTCTGATGATTGATAAAACCATCTCATGGAGCCTTAGACAAAGAAAAATACTATCTATAGAAATACATAGAGATGTACTAAAGTATAAAGGTGCAGACCCACCGCGGCACATGCTGTGCACAGGCACTCGGCGCATTTTAGCTGCGTGGATTCCTTTGTTTGACAACGTGGGTCTACGTTTCCACTGCAGTACACGTTACACGCCCACAACTACGTACAATTGTATTGTGTTGTGGCCCACCGCGGCGGACTATACTACGATAGTCGTATTCGTGTAGTGAGTACCGCATGCACAGCGTGCTTGGCTTTGACAGCGTTGAGCTATGTGAGCACCATATTCGAGCAAGTCACGCATGCACTTAATATGACGTCAATTGATGCGTAGCGTTCAAGAAGTATGTAATTGACACGGGCTACCGTTATGTCAATCCTTTAAATTTTGGCATTTTGACAATATCTCCATCTCCAATGAAATGCCACTTTGTTTACGCGATAGATTTTATTAATTGAAAATAACTTAAATAGCTTTTAGTTGTATATCCGCTGTACAAGATGTTCTTAAGAAACTGAAAGCTGTATAAGAAGTTCGTATGTTACTCATTTCTTTTGCGAATAATAAGTTGTAGGTACAGACTGAAGCTGTTTAGTGAAAATTCAGAGAGAAACCTCAATAATAATGACGCTTCAAGTATTTTAACTGCAAGAAGATTTTATTTTTATGTATTTACGAGATATTTGTATACCCGCCTATGTCATCTGCCTAGCCTTTTCCCAACTGCGGGATCGGCTTCAACTCTTAACAGAATGCATCTGAATACCAGTACCTATTACTAAATTAATTTAGTAAACCCTACAAATCCACCAAATCGCTCCCACTGACACCACGAACACCCACATACACTACAGAATCGTAATTAAAACGTCAGATAAGGCGGCGTTGCGCAGACGCAGCCGAACGTACCGCGATTCACGCCAAATGCTAATATCGCCCAATTGTTCCACAGGAAGAGACATAACTACTGCACGAATATTAATGTCGCTTTGATGGCATACGCCGACAGACGACAGGTACAGTCAGTATCAAGCTTAGCTAAGATATTTGAAAGGTAAACTGTTACAGCACATTTCTTCTTCATCGTTTTCTCACTTCTGAGAATCGTGACTTAAAAAAACCAGCCAAGTGCGAGTCGGACTCTCACACGAAGGGTTCGGTACCATGAACCGAAAAAAAAACAAGTTTATTGTATGGTAGCCTCCTTTAATTTTATTTTAATACTAGTTGATCCGCGCAACTTCGTCTGCTCCGCTCCTATTGGTCTTAGCGTAATGATATACAGCCTAAAGCCTTCCTCGATAAATGGACAATCTAACACTGAAATAATTTTTCAAATCGGACCAGTAGTTCCTAAGATTAGCGCATTCAAGCAAACAAACAAACAAACTCTTCAGCTTTATATATTAGTACTAGTTGACCCGCGCAACTTCGTCTGCGTCACAATTTTCATTGCTGCTCCACTCCTATTGGTCTTAGCGTGATGATATGTAGCATATAGCCTTCCTCGATAAATGGACAATCTAACACTGAAAGAATTTTTCAAATCGGACCAGTAGTTCCTGAGATTAGCGCGTTCAAGCAAACAAACAAACAAACTCTTCAGCTTTATATATTAGTATAGATAAATTGGTTGTTAAAGCGGCAATAGCAATACACACTCTGTGGAAATTTCAACTGTCTACCTGTTACGGTTCTTGAGATACAGCCCTCTGACTGACAGACGGACGGACAGCGGAGGCTTAGTAACACGGTTCCGTACCCGAAGGATAACCAACGGAACCCTATAAATAACGTTCAAATTGTAATTGCAATTTCATATCGGTGAAAATAGTCAACATTTCCGGTCACTAAACAACACACTGTGTTTTTGGTAGATTGCCAATCTGACAGATTAGAATACGAACGTTTCCAAAGAATACAGAAATTGTCCCTTAGTCGGCATTTCCACCAGGGATGTGCGAGGATGCGTAGCAAAGTATAGCTGAGCGAGGCTAGGTAAGTGAAGTGATTCTATTGGTTCTTAGCAAACACCTCCCTCGCTTTGCATCATGCCGTAAGGTTGCCTGCTTGCCGGTCTTCTACAGATTGTACTTCGGTGAGTGTGCCAAAGAACTCCACGACCTCACCCCACCGGCCCCCTTCTACCATCGGACATCCAGACGCACTGCATCTTACCATTCCTACCTTGTTGCTATTCCACCAATTCGCACTAAGCGTTTCCAAATGCCTTTTATAATGCGCACAGCAAAGGAGTGGAACTCTCTGCCTGCGTCTGTGTTTCCAAACGCTTACAACCCTAATCTCTTCAAAGTTAGAGTGCACAGGCCTTCTGGGTAAGCTCGCTCCATCGTAGACTTTGTGCGTTTATGGAAACGCATAAAGTCTAGTTTTTTAATTTGTGATGGGATTGCCCTTGACTCTAGTCTAGGTCTTAGTCTACAAAGATACAGTTACTTTATCACAAAGTTATTGTGACAAATTGCCAAAAGCGGGTTATATAGCTGTGGTTGGTTCAAGAGTAGAGTTTAATATACGAGTGTTCAGATCTTGTTGTCGGATGAGACATTATAATTTGAACACTTTTGTTGTGCAGATGCTATTGATTTTCTTAGGAATTTATTTGAAAACATTGCATGATTTTCTCACCATACCATTTTTCAGGCATTATCAAACAAAGTAACAATTTATTCAAAAATTACCAGTAAAATAAGCCAAAAAATCATCTGTTATTCTTTAAAAAGTCTTTAGGTGTATCTATGGGCTGTTGACTGTACAGTCGCCGATTCTGAAGACTTAAAAGGAGGTGTGAAGTATGATGATAATGGATAACGTGCTGTGTATTGATTAGTTATTGAGTCTTATACGGCAGGTGTGTGATTGACAGTCTCTTCTATGGCGAGGAAGCTAGTCCTTGATTGACACAACACATCTATTTATGATGTCCTTGAGATTTGTGGAACGTGTATCTGCTGGTCTATTCTGTAAATAACTTTTTCGATATCGAGCTTCACCTGATGGACAAAACTCACAAAGTGAGCTTTATTGCACACAATATAAAGGTCTTAATTTGATACTCACCTCGAATTCCGCTGTCGCGATAAGAAAATGTTGTTGCAGAATAGCACTACTGATACACAACAACCGCACCATTCCAAAACCATCATCATCTGCCTAGCCTTTTCCCAACTATATTGGGGTCGGCTTCCAGTCAAACCGGATTCAGCTGAATACCAGTGTTTTACGTGAAGCGGCTGCCTACCAGACCTCCACAACCTATTAACTGGGTAACACGATACTTTGCAAGACTGGAGTCAGATTTACTGGCTTCTGACAATCCGTAACGACTGCCAAAGATCTACAATGACAGCCGGGACCGACGGCTTAACGTGCTTTCCGAGGCACAGAGGAAACTCGGTATGTTAAGATGGTCACCCATCCGCAGACCAACCTCGGCAAGCGTTGCTTAACCTTCAAGATCGACCCGTACGGCTGTTATTATTTAGCCACTAGCACTTCGCCCGCGACTTCGTCTGCGTAGACTTTAGAGGTGGTGCGCAACTTCTTTGTCCCTTATTCTCATTCTCGGAAATTCATCTTCATTATTCTGATAGTTTGGGAGTCTTGCTGTCCGTACTTTCAGCTCCGGAACTACTTCGATATGTTTCTCGTATTCTGGTACTTGTGAATCTTTAGCGCTCATTACGCCTGCCCAGAAGAAACTTCGATATGTTTCGGTTCTCCTGGTATTTTTAAATGCAAACCACTCACAATTCCAGCTTCGGAAATACTTCGACTTGTTTCTGGTATCCTGGTACTTATGAATCTTTTACGCTCATAATTACAGCCCGGAATAAAACCGCTAAATGTTTCTGTTCTCCTGGTGTTTTAAATCCTTACCATTCAAAATTCCAGCGTCGGAAACATTAAAACATGTTTCTGGTCTCCTGGTACTTGTAAATCTTTAGCGCTTACCATTCCTGCCGAAAATATAATTTGAAATGTTTTTGGTCTCCAGGTTGTGAATCTGTAGCGCTCATAATTACAGCCCCGAAAATACTTCGACATATTTCTAATCTCTTGGTACTTTTGAAACCTAACCGCTCACAATTCCAACCCTGGAAATATTTCGACATGTTTCTGGTCTCCTAGTGCATAATGAATCTTAAGCGCTCACAATTTCGGCAAAAAGAATATTTTGACATGTTTCTAGTCTCTTGTTACTTGTGAATCTATAGCATTTACAATTACAGCCCGGAAAACACATTGAAATACATATTTCTGTTTGACTGTTAAAAAAAAAAACAAAAAATATTCTAGCTCAAAAATACTTTAAATTCGTTCTGTTCTCTTGGTACTTGTGAATCTTTAGCGCTCCCAATTTTGGCCCCGGAAATACTACGACATGTTTCTGTTCTCCTGGTACTTTTGAATCTGAAGTACTAAGGCAGCAGAAGCGCTGAGTTTCCACTTCCTTCTCAGTCTCCATTAAGCAATGCCTTTTACCGGGATAAAATATAGCCTATGTTACTCCCTGATAATGTAGCTATCTATTGCTGAAAGAATTTTTCAAATCGGTCCAGTAGTTTCGGAGCCTATTCATTTCCCACGGGAACGGGAACTACGCGGGTGAACCCGCGTGGCGTCCACTAGTAATACATAAAGCTGCAGAGTTTGTTTGTTTGTTTGCTTGAACGCGCTAATCTCAGGAACTACTGGTCCGATTTGAAAAATTATATCAGTGTTAGATAGCCCATTTATTGAGGAAGGCTCTAGGCTATATATTAGACCAATAGGAGCGGAGCAGTAATGAAAATTGTGACGTAGATGAAGTTGCGCGGGTCAGCTAGTTTCCTACATAAAGAGGAAGAAAATCGTAAAAAAAACCCATCAAATACCGAGTTTTATTCGGTACACATCTTTCCAGTTTTCAAAGATTTTCAAATTCTGTGCAATCGTTAGTTGCTGTAATAGTTAGAGCTACATTTTTTCCTGTAGGTTACAATAATTACTCAAGTTACGCAACCTTCTATCTACTGGATATATCGTTTTGAAAACTTCGGAAATAATATTATTATCCTTACTCCTTACTAATATTACAAATGCGAAAGTAACTCAGTCTGTCTGTCTGTCGCGCTTTCACGTCAAAACTACTGAACCGATTTAAATGAAATTTGGTACACAGATAGTCTAGAGCCTGCTACTGTATTCTCTAACAACATTTTCGTATCTCGACAGTAGAATTCGAGGTGAGTTTCAAATGAAGACCTTTATGTTGTGTGCAATAAAGCTCACTTTGTGAGTTTGATCACTCAGGTGAAGCTCGATATCGAAATAGTTTCTTACAGAATAGACTAGCTGATAAAGGACATAGGCTAAGGCTTTTTAATGCGAAAAAAGGGTTGTAAGGAGTTGAAAGGAAAAAGTCATAAGGAAGTCTCGTCATTTTTAGAGCTAGAAGCTTATATATAACTTTATTTTTAGGCCGTTGATTCGATATATGTACATAAATATGACATTCAAAGTTTGTAAAAATTTTACCCCCCAGGGTGTAAAATAACAATAGGTAATAGAGTATGACAGTTTGTATGGAAATATGTAAGGTTTAGGTGAATGCAAATAGCACATTAAAGTATTTATACGTATGTGTCTTATTTGTAAAATAATTAGCCTTAATAATTTAAAATGCTACCAAAGAAACTTTTCCACGCGGACGAAGTCGAGGGCACAGTTAGTTAAGGATATTTTTTATGAATTTCTGAATGATAAATTAATGTAAATTTATTTATTTGACTACAGAAATATTGTGAGTTAATGTAATTTATTATTATTTATTTATGCATTGACTGTAGAAATTACTCCATATTGTGACATTTATAATTTTTATTTATTTATCATCATTAAATTCATTTTGACATACGATTTGTAATAATAAAATTTATAATTGTTGTACTTAATATTTACTATTTTGTTTTTATCTTATTTTGCATGCAATTACATTTGTACGCTTTTTGACATTACATAGCGAACTATGAACTAATTTAAGAATTGTATTTACCACCTCTGTTACACAAATAAAAATGATTAGTTTTCCGACCCAAATATCGACCAATAGAATTGCACCATTCGACGTCACGTGGTACAACCTACATGGTATTATACTGATAATTTTTTGAAAATTTTCTGGTTGTACCACGTGACGTCGAATGGTGCAATTCTATTGGCCGACATTTGGGACGGAAAAATAATCCCCCGAATACCACACGAGCTTCAAAATTATCTGGCATTTCCCTCAAGGTTCCCTGCAAACAAATAAAATCGTCAAGTTTTTCAGGAACCTGAAAAACTTGACTCCTTCATTTGTTTGCAACGAACCTATCGGGAAATACCCGATAATTTTGAAGCTCTTGTGGTATTATAAGTGATTATTTTTTACAAACAATAGACATTACGTAGAACGAACACTCAACTTAATGGGTTCAAAGAAAAGACCTCAACGCGCTCACGAAACTCACAAAATAGTAAGAAAATCCAAAAAATCTTTTTTTTTTAAGGATGGGATATCATCAAATGACTCCTCCCGCTCTGGGTGAAGCAGGAGGGAGTGTCAGACTCTTACTGACTAAAACCCATCCGTGTTCCTCCTAGTGCCCTTTGCATTCCAGGGCCACGGTGACTCTTTCGAACAAAGTCCGCAGCCAGAAATACCCTGCCTGCTTGATAATATTATTGCATTGTACTTTATTTCAATACTTCCCTTAGATATACACGGTACCATTTTTCTCGTCTTACTTGCAACGACAGCCCGCTTCATCTATCCAATGACTTCTACACATTCATTAAAAGAATGATATTTATGAACATTTGAATTATTAAAAATACATATATATATATATATATGTTATTCATTATCATATCATGATACATGACGTAGTTTGAAATATCCAGGAGCGGGTGCAGTCCGAGCCTTGTGTTCTAAGGACGGCGCGGAATGGAACGGCGACATTGTGTTGATACGTAAACATTATTAACAGGGTGTTTCATAATTCTAATGCATTATTTTTTTCATAATATTTTTTTATCATAATTAATTATTAAAAAAATATCGCGCCTGGAGATAGTTTATATAGGATACATTAAGTGGGCCGCCTTTGTAAAATTACTAAGATATCACCGTGTATTGTGCTTATCAGCCGGTGTGATAACTTAGGTAGGTATAACTTAAGTTAGGTAATAACATTTATTTATAAAAAACCCAAGATGCACAGTCTCGAACAAATGCAACACTCGAAATTGTCGTCAAAAGCTGACATGTATCAAGTGTCATGTGGGAGTTGTGTGTAGTTTTTATGCAAAAACATTTTTTTTTTGCAAATTCACCGTTACACGGATCGCCTAAAGTTGTTTTTACAAAGCAGTGCAGTATGGCGAGTGATTCAACTTTACACGGATCGCTTAATGTTGTTTTTACAAAGCAGTGCAGTATGGCGAGCGATGCGAGACTGTTTGAAACTAGCGCACAATTTTACATTGTGCGCTTGTTTTTTGTGGACGTTTTTGAGATGCTGAGTGGACTTTCTTGGGTTTTTTATATATCATTGGGTAGTAAGCTTGAAGTTTACTGTCATTCCATTTTGATTGCATGGATTTAGGGCATGCCAAAATTCGGATTCCGTACAAAAACCCGGGGAAACCGGTATGAAAATAAGTTTTTAATTGTTTTTCTAAATGACATTTTTAAGCGGATTGTAAGACCGCTTACATCTCGCATCTTTTCATTTATTCAATAGAAACATCTATTAAAAGAAATAAATAAGTAATATCAATAAAAAACTTTTTATAAAAAAAATACAACCGACTTCCAAATAAAAAAAAAAACTACAAAGTATGAAATAACTTTAATTTCGGAAGTCGGTGTTTTTGGTTGTTTTTTTTTTGTTAATCGTTTTTAACTTTTCACTTTTTAGTAGTAAGTACTCCACACCTAACAACGCCACTGGAAAGTCACAGGAAAGCAAAATAAGCAATTTCATTTACTTGATTTTGATGAAATTTTATGGGACCACCACTGAAGTATGATCTACCAAACAAAGAAAAAATCATCAAAATCGATTACAAATTGGCGGAATAATCGCGTAATGTTACATACAAAAAAAAAACAAGAATTGAGAACCTCCTCTTTTTTTTGAAGTCGGTCAAAAATGCAGACTTGTTAAAATTTAAGGTATACTTATTTGTTAAAAGTTACCAAATTACCAATACTACCAATCAATCAATCAATCAATCCATTTATTTAACAACACGTCTTTTTACTTTGAATCGCTTGCCAACGTTTGGCAAAACAAAATGTCTGATATCAAAAGCATCGTTTTTACTGACACGTGGTGTAGTAATGTTGTCATTGGAAAATAATGGAAAAATCGAAAAACCGGAAACTTAAAAAAACCCGGGGTTTTTCAGCCCCTAAAAATATGCCGAAAATCCGGTTTTTCGGTTTTCGGTGAAACCGGTTTACATGCCCTAGCATGGATGGACTTCATGTTCACATATCCTTAGTTTACACGGTTAGATTTTTACAGAATTGCACCACAGCACTATACGAACGCAATGCAAAAAGTTCATTTTACTTCTTGATATGGGTTCAGCCCAAATACACTGTTGGTAGAGATTTGACTTTTCAATTTGCTGTCGTATATTTATAGATCATTTATTTCTTAACTAGCATTATCAGCGAATTCAATCTTAAGTTGTTTGCTTAAAAGATGTAAAAATGGCAGGTTCCATTATGGCTACCGGGTTGGTATGCCATGCGTAATGACAGAAGCCGTCAGCATGACGCATGTATGACGCACACAGTCGTAGGTAGATAATTTATTTCACTCATTGCAATTTAATTACATGCCAAAACATGCTAAAAGATCGTTACTATCAGCAAGTGTTCACACAAGTGTAGCAGCTGCGTCGAGTCGCTGATGTATGACGTGCCACACGGTTTGTTTTTACCACTACGTTACTATAACTACACTAAGTGACCGACAATGACTGTCATTATTAGGGGTAACTGACTGGAACCGTACATAGGGGGTGTCAAGGGGTTGAAGTTGAATGTACTTCTAGTTTGGTATGACGGTAATGACGGGAATAGGACCCCTGGTATCGAATGGTGGCTTTATTCAAGGACTGTATTTGTTTTTTTTTTATGTGATAACGTCTTATAAATCGATAAACGCCGGCTGCACGCACGAACAAGTGTCACGTTACAAGCACGCGAGAGCGCGATACAAGCGATAGAGAGGCATGATCGGCCTAAGCGTTCGGCTTGTTTGTTAAGAATTCAATTGTTTTCTTTTGACATTATCACGTAACATTATCGTCCATAAACCGACTATACAACCAATTTGTTTTGCTTTATTCAAGGTTGGGTATATGCGTTCTTGAGTGGACATCGCTATACGAAAACGCAAGATAGGACGTCAACAGCCTAGAAGGGCCGAAAATCTTCGCAAAGGGTTGACGAGGATTGGAATTAAAAGAAGAAGAAGGGAGAAGCCAATGTCCAGCAGTGAAGTCATGATGAATACCAAACGAATCACAAAAAATATACAAACAAATACTACATTGTTTTATCAAAGTTCTGCGCGATTTGAACATGTAAAACAGTTCAACTGTTCCTTATACCTCTATAAGTCGTCAAGCAGACCAGCTTCAACTCTTAACTAATACACAACACGAACTAAGATCTAAACGATTACTTATGCTAACAGCTACCAAGCAAACCTCTTCTGATCCCCGGCACATATAGCGAAATACGAAAGTAACTCTGTGTCTGTCGCGCTTTCACGCCAAAACTACTGAACCGATTTAAATGAAATTTGGTACAGAGATAGTCTAGAGCCTAAGAGCCTATAGGCTACTTTTTATCCCGGGAGTATGTTCCCTAGAGACCACGCGGGCGAAGCCGCTGGCAGAAGCTAGTACTAATATATAAAGCTGAAGAGTTTGTTTGTTTGTTTGCTTGAACGCGCTAATCTGAGGAACTACTAGTCCGATTTGAAAAATTCTTTCAGTGTTAGATAGCCCATTTATCTAGGAAAGCTATATATCATCACGCTAAGACCAATAGGAGCGGAACAGTAATGAAAATTGTGACGCAGACGAGGTTGCGCGGGTCAGCTAGTGTTCTAATAAATCCCAAAAAAAATCCAATTCCTAATAACTACACCCCAAAATTATAGCAAGTAAACATGTACCAACAAAAAGTTCGATTGTCAAACATGTCTGCGGCTATTCCGCCCCCATTAGCCCAGGCCAGTCGGGGGGAAGCCAAAAAGGCTATTTGCCCAGCCTGCTCCTGCGCTGGGCGCAATTACCGCGAGACTGGCGTGTCGCGGGGTCGCAGACACAATTAAGTGAATTTGCCAGGGACTACAAAAACTGAGGACAGACCTGCGGACTGGGGTGGCCATGTGATAAGGAGTGTGGAGACTCTTGATGTGAGTCATGTCAGTTGCCTGTATTTATTTATTTATTTATTTATATTAAGTACAGCCACATCACATACATTGCACAATAATTTAAAAAAAAGATCCATAACAATATTTCTAATGCACATGACAATTAAGGCGTACATAGCGCTCACCAGAACTATAGTGCTTGCTGCCTTGAAATAATAAGATTTATTACAAGTTTTTAACAAAGCTTTCTATTATAACTAAAAATATAATTTGTTATAAGAGTTATTGCAAAAAAAAAGAGTAAATTATACAAATGAAAAAAATATGTTAAAAAGTATCAAAATTAAAAATGTCAAAATATTAAATATAAAAATTAAAATTGAATTCATAACATGTCAACGGAATGAAAATTAAAATTAAAATTAAAACCTGTATCTTATTACTACCCTGTAAATTTGTCAGAAAGGAAATTTCCATATTTTAAAGAGCATATCTATTACAGTTGGTTTTCAGTTTAAATGCTATTTTTATAAATAGTGGAAGGATTATGCCAGAAGATATATACCAACTGAAAGAGAAGATGTCGAAAGAAAAAAAATGCAGTATTCAGTATTACCATTTAATTTAAAGTTCTGAATTTAAATACGCCCGCCCTCTGCATGAAATGGGCCTTCCCGAGCGTCATCGCGACGTCGACCTATCCTGAAGCAGCTGTATTGTAGGATTAAAAAACCCTGAACTTGAACCCTGAACGACACTTCATGACTTTTTTCTATTTTAAGTATTATTTCTTTGTTATACACGGTATAATTTTGTAACCCAAAAGTTGAGTGGTAGAGAATGCCTTGTTGCATTAAGCCCATCCATGTTCACGATAAGTACATTAAGTAAAAATATATTTAAAAAAAACAGAAGGTAACAAAGTAGTTCCTTAACTAACCCGATTTATAAGAATTACTGTTACATAATTATTTCATTAGTGCCAGCTGGAAGATTGCAGCTGCCAATGTAAAATGCCGAGTGATCATATTATCAGAATGCACTTTACAATATTAATTACTTTTAAGAGACTTGTTAGTGCTCTTTCTCTCGGTTAGCGTTAAAAATTGATTCTGTTACTAACGTTTTTGCTGCTTACATTAATTATGTCGTGTGTGGTCCCCTGCACATCCCCTGTAAGCTGGGACTGTGTCGGGGGCCAGACGCGCTGCGTTCTGGTTAATGGTAACTATTGTACTTGTAAACTTGCCATTTCTTGTACTTATTATTATTATTATTATTTTGTTGTTGTTTGCCATGTTGTGCGATTACGCTTTGGGTCATAATCAGGTCAAGACCTATGATGTGAATTTGTTATTATTTTATTATGATTGTAACCTGTTGTAATTGCCTTGTGAATAAATAAATAAATAAATAAATAAATAGAAAGCTTTTTAATGAAACCGAACATAGATTAGAAAGTTTCCTTGTTCTTATTAATGTAGTACTGGAATGTATTTATCTTTTATAATAAAATAGCTATTTTACCAGCAGTTTCGGCCGCATGAAATTCATTAATTTATCATTCAGAAATATACTCCCGGGATGAAAAGTTTCCTAGGTCCTCACGGGCGACAGTAGCACTATTTTCAGGGGGTGCATCTTCAAAACCCCGCCTCGAATAGGATTATTTTTTTTAAAGAAGACTGATCGGTACAAGGACGAACGCGAGGGGAGCTCGAAGTACCTCGCCTCGGATTTGCCTGGTCTCTCTTACTACATTCCGCCTGTCTAATATATTTTTTTTTAATATCGTCATGTTTTTGTAAGTTTTATTGAAAAGCCAGGATGTTGCCGGTGACCCCCCTTGCAACCCCTCCCGGCACCTATGTAGGTCATATGCCAGGATATGATCTGCCCGTGTGCCATGCTAAATCGGTTAAACCTTTAAATCGTGAAGAGGGTTCACATCAACAAACAGTCAAACAGAATTACTTTCACATTTAGAATATTCGTAAGTATAGATTGATGGGTACTCGCATCAGAATCAGAATTATTTATTTGTAAGAATGTAGTTTTACATAGTATGGTGTTCAATCTTTGTTTAATTCCTAAACATTCTACCACAACTTATGGTGTACAAATATCCACACTCTTAAATAAGTACAATGATTTTATGAATTGTGATTTACAGTTCAACATGAAATTAATACACAAATGTCAACAAATATTCAAATGTCACTCTTAGATAAGTACAATTATTTTACGTTTTGTGATTTACATGCAGCGTCGTATTAGTAAGTATAGATTGATAGGTACTCGCATCGTATTAGTAAGTATAGATTGATAGGTATTCGCATCGTATTAGTAAGTATAGATTGATAGGTACTAGCATCGCATTAGTAAGTATAGATTGATAGGTACTCGCATCGTTTTAGTAAATATAAATTGATAGGTACTCGCATCGTATTAGTAAGTATAGATTGATAGGTACTCGCATCGTATTAGTAAGTATAGATTGATAGGTACTCGCATCGTATTAGTAAGTATAGATTGATAGGTACTCGCATCGTATTAGTAAGTATAAATTGATAGGTACTCGCATCGTATTAGTAAGTATAGATTGATAGGTACTCGCATCGTATTAGTAAGTATAGATTGATAGGTACTCGCATCGTATTAGTAAGTATAGATTGATAGGTACTCGCATCGTATTAGTAAGTATAGATTGATAGGTACTCGCATCGTATTAGTAAGTATAGATTGATAGGTACTCGCATCGTATTAGTAAGTATAGATTGATAGGTACGCGTAACATCTAGATTGATGGACTGGGAAGAAAGACTGGTTCTCAATCAGTCGATTGTCAAATATCCAAGAACGACAGCCGGTACTAACGGCATAACTAGCTTTTCCAGATTGTCCGTCCACGTCCAAGCAAGCGGTAAAAAAAAACTGGCCAAGAGTCGGATTCGCGTGCAAAGGGTTCCGAACGAATTATTTTTTTTAACATGTTATTTTAACACTACAGACTTCTAATAGGTTTTTCTGTAATCTTTAGGTAAAGATCTATTATCTCCATTTTTTTCAAAATTTTTGACTCAGTAGTTTCGGAGATAAGGGGGGGGGGAATGGTCATTTTTCGTCTTATTTCTTGAATAACTTCAAAACCATTTATTTTAAAATTATGAAAAAAATATAATTAAAACCCTCACAGTAAGCCCTTTGATTTGATATGTCACACGATATTGTTAAAAAAACTTTTTTTTTTAATTTTCTAGTTTGACCCCAAAAGTGACCCCCATACTAAAAATTTAATAATTTATGTAATGCGTCCGTGTTTGGGTCATAGAAGTCCATATGTGTACCAAATTTCAACAGAATCGGTCCAGTGGATCCGGAGAAAACTGGCTGTGACAGACGGACAGATAGACAGACAGACAGACACCCGAGTGATCCTATAAGGGTTCCTTTTTTTTTCGGAACCCTAAAAACCTAAAATGAATAAAAAATATTGAATCCCAAAACGTCCTAGAGTTCCCCAAACTGATGGTAATCCCACTCGGTTGGTATAATTTGAGCGGAATGCCGACGGCGCAGCGTTGACGTAAAAACTATGACGAACGCACGCTGGAGTGAGTCCTGCGCAGAAAAAGCTGACCACTGTGTATACCGTACATCAACAAGCTGAAAATTCGAGACAGTGTGTGCTTCACTTTATAATTTTATGATGAACTAGTGGACGTCACGCGGTCTCACCCGCGTAGTTCCCGTTCCCGTGGGAGTACGGGGATAATATATAGCCTATGTTACTCCCTGATAATGTAGCTATCCAATACTAAATTTTTCAAATCGGTTCAGTTTTTTTGGGAGCCTATTCAATTCAAACAAACAAACAAATCTTTCCTCTTTATAATATCAGTGTAGATATCTTTTGTGTAATTATCAAGTTAAACTTGTACACGCAGAAAATATTAGAAGTATGCCAAAATCTAGCTTCTTGCTTTTTAAATAAACTGGTTTTTTTACTATTAATAGCACGCGTTTGACCACTATCTCACCTGATGGTAAGCGATGATGTGGTCGAAGATGGAGTACGCTTGCCTAGAAGTAACCTATTCACTCTAGACTTAAAGACTCCGAGCTTGTAGCTATCAGGAAACACAGACTCCGGCAGGGAATTCCACTCCTTAGTTAATTTGCAGATAAGCGAGGGTTTTAGAAGCCCCCAATAATTTCAGGGGGTTAACGCCTGGCTTGCAATCAAGACCATTAAACAACAGGACCCCCATTGCATAACTCATCAAATTGCATATTCTTTCATAATTGAAAGGAACTGCAGATCCATATTGCTTCTTATGTTAAAAAATTATCTGCTCGACAACGTAAAACACGCAATGAATACGGTTGCAATGTCAAAATGAAAGCATATGCGTCCGATATTTTTTTTTAAGTTTTTTAAGTCCGTCTGGCTGTCAGCGGGCTGTATCTCAAGAACCATAATTGATAGACAGATGAAATTTTCACAGAGTGTGTATTTCTATTCTATTATTATTTAAAACTAGCTGTGCCTGCGACTTCAACCGCGTGGAATAGTTTCTTTGGGTAGCATTTTTAAATATTTAGGCTGATTATTTTACAAATAAAACATACATATAAATACTTTAATGAGCTATTTGCAGTCACATAAACCTTACATATTTCCATACAAACTTTCATCCCCTATTGTTATTTTACACCCTTGAGGGTAAAACATTTACAAACTTTGAATGTCATATTTATTTATATCTAATCAACAGTCTAAAAAATAAGTTTCAAGCTTCTAGCTCTTAAAATGACGACACTTCCATGCAACTTATTCCCCCCCCTTTCAACCCCTTACAAGCCTATTTTCCCATTAAAAAGTAGCCTATCTGTGTACCAAATTTCATTTAAATCGGTTCAGTAGTTTTGGCGTGAAAGCACGACAGACAGACAGACAGAGAGACAGACAGACAGTTAGGTACTTTCGCATTTATAATATTAGTAAGGAAGTAAGGATTGAAGCGAGACAAACAAACATACAAGAAACGTATTTTTTTTTTCGGTTTATAGTACGGCACGATTCATGTGAGAGTCCGACTCGAACTTGGCCGGTTGTTTGTATGATGCAATTAGCCTGCAGGTACAATACAACTCTTATTCCACCTTCGTCCATTACCGCAAAAAAACACTTCATTTCTTTTAGACTAAAACATCGTTTGTATTTTTACCCGACTGCGCCAGAAGGAGAGTTATATTTTTTCTTAGACGTGCAACGGTCGCACTTTCACTTCAGACCGACCGCCCTAGGCGCAGGTCTTGAAAAGCAATCTCTATCGACTCTAGCCTCAGGGGACACTAGTAATTACGGTGCACTTACAAAGACAAGCGCCACAAGAAAAAGTGTCCATAAAGAAACTTGTATTTATAACGTGCTAGCTGATCCGGCAAACGTTGTTTTGCCATATAAAAAAAATAGCCTATGACCTATTCTCAGACCTACCAAATATACACAAAAATTTCATTACGATTGGTCAAGCCGCTAACAAACACCGTGCCACGAGATTTTTATATATTAGACAAATTTTTTGTTCGGCAGCTTCTTACGGAGAAAAGTCGAAAATGCCAAAGGACGTCACTCTCGGGAAAAACATATGTCCGGCAAAAAAAAATTCGTTCAGCCGTTCAGATGCGGAGAGAACAAACAAACAGACAGATGCACAGAAAGTGTTATTTTCGCATTTATAATATTACTAGCTTTTGCACGGCATCGCTCGCGTTTACAGAGTACTAGTTGACCCGCGCAACTTCGTCTGCTCCGCTCCTATTTGTCTTAGCGTGATGATAATAGCCTATAGCCTTCCTCGATAAATGGTAACACTGAAAGAATTTTTCAAATCGGACCTGAGATTAGCGCGTTCAAGCAAACAAACAAACTCTTCAGCTTTATACATATATTAGTATGTAGATATAGATTTTCGCACGACTAACCTCCAGGGTCCTATCTACCTAGACGGGGTCCGCTAGGGTCAGTGCCTGCCAGGGTTGCGGAATTTGTTCGAAAGAGTGCCCGGGGCCCTGGAACGTAAAGGGCAATAGGAGGAACACAGATGGGTTTTAGACAGTAAGGCTAGCCTGCTGGCATACGCGGTTTCTTGATTCGGTTTCCTGATCAGGAATTCAGGGGGGCTACTCTCTAACGAAATCCGTAGTTTCGGGCTTAGTTGCGGGCGGGCATTTTCTACTCGGTATCACCTAACCACTGAGAACTAATGATAACACGATTTGACAGTTACTGTGAAATCGTGTTGTCATTCATTCTCAGTTCGGGTTCGGGACTAATCGTAAGTCTGTAGGTGATACGGAGTAGAATACGCCCGCCCGCAACTAAGCCCGAAACTACGGATTTCGTTAGAGAGTAGCCCCCAGATTCGGAGACATACATTATGTTGAACTAGGCGCATACGTATGTTATTTTCCGAATAGGAAAAGCTCGATCCTTTTGAAAACAGGCCGTTTGTTTGAGTCAGAAAAACTGAATATCGAACGTCTCACGGGATTCCGAATCTGAATTCCTAATCGGAAAACCTAACCAGGAAACCGTACGTTTGCGGCCGGCCTAAGAGTCTGACACTTCCTTCAGCGGGAGGAGTAATTTGATGATTTCCCATCCTAAAACCAAAAACATATGTACCAAATTTCATCAAAACCGTTTCAGCGATTTACGCTTAATGCTGCTTTCTCCAAAAGCTCTCTCGTCAGCGCTAACAGAGAAATTACAACTGAAAAAAAAAGTAACCACCGAATTGAGAAACTCCCTCCTTTTTTGGAAGTCGGTTAAAAAATTGTTAGTAATCTACATGATATGATTCGTAATTTGGTTTAGCCAGAATTTGTCTATCGATATCACATAATAAGAATAAAAAACCAACAAATACCTCCAAATCGTTGAAATAAAACCATTTTACTCCTTCATTTTTTATCAAAAGAGTATAAAATTAACCGACTTCCAAAAAAGGAGGAGGTTCTCAATTCGGTGGGTATTTTTTTTTAATGTATTTACACCGATTACTCCGAGGTTTCTGATCCGATTTCTGTGATTCTTTTTTAGTTCGATACAGTATACTTGCCCTTTGGTACCATACAAATTTGATTCGGTTTGGTTAAGTAGTTTTTATTTTATGAGCATATTTGCTTATTTCAATTTCTGCGTTGACGAAGACGTCGTCCAAGTATCACCACTTAAACGTTAACAATAAAAAACTTTTTACAAAAAAATATAACCGACTTCCAAACAAAACACTAAAAAGAATAAAATAACCTTTTTTTCGGAAGCCGGTGTTAAAAAACAAAGAAACAAAACCAAATAAAAATATTTACTGCTTTGCAATACAAACGTTATAATAATAACGTTTTGTTACTTTTAAAAACATATATAATTTTTATTATAAAAATTAAAAATGCGACTAGCGAAATGGCGCGTAGAGGGGTTAGCTCCGTCCAGGAATACAAGCCTTAAAAGCGTAACAAACTCAATTTCGTATTTATAATATTAGTTAGGAAGGATACGCAAGTATGGATTATAAAAATCAGTGAATCACATCTGTAGTGCTATTCTGTACGAACATTTTCGTATCTCGACAGTGGAATTCGAGGTGAGTTTCAAATTAAGACCTTTATGTTGTGTGCAATAAAGCTCACTTTGTGTGTTTTGTCACTCAGGTGAAGCTCGATATCGAAATAGTTGTTTACAGAATAGACTAGCTGATATCAGTTTGATAAGCTATCCCACGCACGCGGCGTTTCTTACCATTTTATGACGCAGTCCGCTGCGGCGCCCTGCAGAGCGAGTAGGTGTTAACTCCGCCCCCCGCTGCGCAAGAGTCGACCGCGGTTTACACGTCACTAGACAATGCTTGTTGATGCTGTTTGTGACTTGTATTCAAGCTTGTATTCAAGCTGTTTGCGTCTTTTTGTGGACATGAATGTGTAATTACAAGTTCTTGTTTCGTGTTTTAATATTGTCATTAATGTTTGTGTTGGTGGGATGAGTTGGTGTTGTAATTAACTGTTTTATTATTGCGTTTGGATTTTTGTCATTTTTATGGCGCGTATCCTTTGAAGTTTTGTGTCCGAGATTATTTGTAAATAAATTAAATAGCTTAAACATTAAAACCCGGTGAAATGAAGCAGCTCTAAAATTTGCTCTAGTTGTTAAACGCAAAAATCCAAAACTATTGTTTTTGGAACGATTTTTTTGTTTTTATTCAGTCTATACTTACTGTTCCTCTGCTGGGCAGACCTCCCCGAACCCTTGCATCTTATGGTACCATTTCGCGATTCACCCCAAACCTCCCCTTAAAATCACATCATCGCTTACCATCAGGTGATATAGTGGCCAAACGCGTGACTATCAATAGTAAAACAAAAATAGAGCTGTAGTGCTATTCTCTAACAACATTTTCGTATCTCGACAGTAGAATTCGAGGTGAGTTTCAAATGAAGATCTTTATGTTGTGTGCAATAAAGCTCATTTTGTGAGTTTTGTCACTCAGGTGAAGCTCGATATCGAAATAGTTTCTTACAGAATAGACTAGCTGTAGTGCTATTCTGTAACAACATTTTCGTATCTCGACAGCGGAATCCGAGGTGAGTATCAAATTAAGACTTTTATGTTGTGTGCAATAAAGATCATTTTGTGACTCAGGTGAAGCTCGATATCGAAATAGTTGTTTACAGAATAAACTAGCTGCTCCAAAGTTTGCTCATTCATTCATTCATTCATATCAGCCGAAAGATGTCCACTGCTGGACATAGGCCTCCCCCAAAAGGGGGGGTTTGCCATAATCGCCACACTTGGCAGGCGGGTTGGCGATCGCAGTGTAGGGTGTTGCGTTTTACAGAGAACGCTGCTGTCCATTCTCTGGCGAGTCCCTTATACGCCTCTTACGACACCCACGGGAAGTGATGGGATGGTATTATTCTTTTACGGCACCATACGGCACCGGCAAGTTTTCTCTACTTACCACAAAAAAAAAGAAAATCCTGCATTATTTATTAAGTCTAAATATCGGTCAGATCTCCTCATAAAAGGTATCACAGATCAATCAAGTCATCACGTCCCGGAACAGGTTTGAGGCCCGTCACCGCACTGCGAGCATAAGGACGTACGGTACCTGCTGCCTGCTCCCGTTCACAATGCCGTGTTTTGTAATTCTAATGGTGTCATGGCCGCCGCGGGTCCCCTGGGCGGGGTGGGGGGGTACATGCCACCCGCACTCTTATGGTAATCTGGAACTGGTCTATTTTCTAGGGCTTCGCTTTGGGATGGGATTGAACTAGGTATATCGTGAAGTTTATTATTAGTTTTGGTATTGTTTTCTTCTCACAAACACTCAACTACTCAAGTTATTTGCGATTAAAGCTTTTTCGAACGGTTTTGCGCGCGTAACCGTCTGATATTATATGATCTCGATCCAAACTATGGTTTACTTGTATAAAAATAAATACTATCTCCAAACCCAGGTCGTCGCCTAACGTTGTGCTATTTTATTTTATTGTATTTTATCTACGTCTAAAATCACTGTTTATAAAAGTGCTGATTTGTGTTATTATTTTGACAGAAGGAGTTTAGTAAGTTTGCGAGCGGTCAACACTGAATCAGTTGGCGGTTTGATTAATTTGATGTTCTGGCGCTAGGTTCGATATTTCGAACTTTCCGCGTGGAAGCATGCGGGGACTGCGCGGTGCCGGGAGGTGAAATCGGTGCTTTCGAGCAATAATATTTCAGAGATACGCCCTTAAAAAGATAGCAAACAGATATAGTGATTTTTGCATCTTTTATTAGACATTTATAATTATTGTAAAATTGTGTTTTCCCGCGGCTCGGCTCTCTTTGCTTAACCCATAGAAACCGTGCACTATGCCGAAATCAAAAGTTTAAAAGGCTATGCCACTTATTCGTACCGTACTGCACTGTTCAGAGATCCTGATTATTTAAAGTCTTCATCGTCGACTTCGCTGTCACCTCTGACCTAGACTAGAGTCACGAGCAAAACTGGCCAAGTGCGAGTCTGACTCGCGTGCAAAGGGTTCCGAACGATTTTTATTTTTTTTAACATTTTATTTTACCACTATAGACTTCTTAAAGATCTATTATCTCAATTTTTTTCAAAATTTTCGGTTTAGTAGTTTCGGAGATAAAGGGTCATTTTTCGTCTAATTTCTTGAATAACTTCAAAACCATTTATTTTAAAATTATGAAAAAAATATAATTAAAACCCTCACAGTAAGCCCTTTCATTTGATATGTCACACGATATTGTTCGAACAACTTTTTTTTTTAAATTTTCTAGTTTGACCCCCAAAAGTGAACCCCATAAGTACTAAAAAATTAATGATTTACGTAACGCGTACGTGTTTGGGTCACAGAAGTCCATATGTGTACCTAATTTCATCAGAATCGGTCCAGTGGATCCGGAGAAAACAAGCTGTGACAGACGGACAGACAGACAGACAAACAGACAGACACCCGAGTGATCCTATAAGGGTTCCGTTTTTTGTTAGGAACCCTAAAAATAGTGTTTATTATATTAAGCTTAAATTATGATGAACTAGTTCCGTTTCGTAGCAGCCCTGTGAGAGAAAAGGGAGCGGCAGTGTGGTGGCGCCGTGACAATGTGACGAAGTGTCACACTGCATAATGCATGGTCTCACAGTATGGACTCCGCCCGGGAGCCTGTTTGATACATCATGAATATGAGGTCTCCGTCAGGTAGGTATACAACATGAACATTATGTTTTTTCATAGCTTTATTTCTGCCGATTCTAATTCAGTTCGTGTTAGTTTATGTCTAACACTTGCTGTAGTGCTATTCTGTAAGAACATTTTCGTGTCTGAGGGGCTACTCTCTAACGAAATCCGTAGTTTCGGGCTTAGTTGCGGGCGGGCATTTTCTACTCCGTATCACCTAACCACTGAGAATTAATGATAACACGATTTGACAGTTACTGTGAAATCGTGTTGTCATTCATTCTCAGTTCGGGTTCGGGACTAATCGTAAGTCTGTGCGAGATGCGACATAGCTGCACTGTTACATTCACTAGTCACATCACCTCGGCCCCATACAATTTAGCTTTAATACAAGACACAAAATAAAATCTTCGCTGGATTTCCACTTCAGTCAGATACCACCCAATCAAACTTCAACTCTAACGTCGACCTAACAAAGTTGACTATCAAACGCAGCTGTAACAAAGTTCTCAAGATATTGTTATGTAAAATAACACATCTTTGTATGTGACAAAAGGTGTTTGGAGCAGACAATGTATTGTTGCCGGAGTGTGAAATTCGTCAGGGCTTTTAAAACGTTTCAACTTATAAATGTTTGGTAGAAACATAAGGCTGCATTTTTACCAGAGATGAGCGAGGACGCGTAGCGAGAAATGTTTGACAGTATTGAGAGATCCACCAATAGGTTGTCTTCATTTTCGTGTCCTCGCACAGCGCAGCTGTAGTGGAAAAGGTGAGCGAGTTTGAAGATATACAAAACAATGAGGGCTACCGTTTTTGTACTCACCAGTTGGCGCCACTGTTGAGTAAGGTTCTTCATTAAGCATTAAAGTTGTTATTACACGCATGTGAACGAAGTCTGGCTGTTTTAGAAAAATATTCACAAAAATCAAAACAAATAAGTAAATAAACTCGCGACAATTTAGCTAAAACCTCACGCTACACCACTAGCGGCAAATTCAAACGCGATAGCCCTCATTGAGTCAAGATATGTTTTATACTAGGGATGCATTCAAGAGATGTGTGCAGCCTATAATGAGTCGATTATTTTGTAACTACAAGATCGCTTCCTCGTTCAACAGAATCATCCACGCATGGACGTACCCACAACTTCTTTATTCAGTTTTGGTGGAAAATTCACATTCTTCTCAGCTCCGCTAACCCAGTCTTCTCAACTCACCCCACGTCGCACCGCTCAGCTTCGCAAATCTTTTCTGTAAACGCAACCTTATAGTACAGTGCTGTGAAAAAAAGCAAGCAAATTAGAACGTGGATGTCAAAGTGGCGATTGAATGAATGAATGGTGCTTATGGGTGGCAACAATATGTTATCTGGCCAGTAGCTATAAAATTTAAAAGCGAAATCTAAGTAGCAGACTAGCAGTACATTTTCTTGTGAAATCAAAAACTTATATTTCAGACAGAGCCCATTTTTGGTTAGTATACAAAAAAAAACTTATAAACTAGTGTTAGTACTTATAACTACTGGAAAAATACAATGACATATGATTTAATATACCTACGCCACAGTCACATGTAGGCCTATCCAATGCCCCAGTATGGGGCTGTCCCACCTGTCCGCTATAGCTCTCAGGATGGTGTTGGGGCTGGCGCATGGCCAAGAAGACAGCAGTGAGATTCTATAAATATGATAAAGAAAAGGCTAGGGTGAAGTGCAGAGCCGTAAATAGCATTTTCTGCGCCCTGTGCGAGCTTCTAGTATAACTGCGCCCTTGTTTTTGAAGTGAAAACTTCTTTAGCGGCGTTGAGCACTTTTTCTGTAATGGGTATAAAATCTTAAACTCGCGTCAGGACACGTGACCTGATCGAAAAAGCGTAAGACGGACTCGCGTCAGGGTCACGTGATGCTGATCGAAAAAGCGTAAGACGGACTCTCGTCAGGGTCACGTGATGCTGATCGAAAAAGCGTAAGATCGAGGGGAAGGGAGAGGAACTAGTATCTCCCACTCTTTCTACCGTGCCTGAGTGTGCTGCTCCGCTTAGGCGGCACAGGGCGCTTGCGCGAATGTCCGTCTGTGTTTATGTACAGCGTGCCACGCGTATCCAAGGATACGAAATTACGGAATTACGAAATTATGGATGAAAGTTGATTTTTCTAAGAGATAAAAATTAATCTATACTAATATATAAAGCTGAAGAGTTTGTTTGTTTGTTTGTTTGCTTGAACGCGCTAATCTCGGGAACTACTGGTCCGAATGAAATGCTCATTTATTGAGGAAGGCTATAGGCTATATATCATCACGCTAAGGCCAATAGGAGCGGTGCAGTAATGAAAATTGTGACGCAGACGAAGTTGCGCGGGTCAGCTAGTGTAATATATAAATAAATAACGATATAATATTATGAATAATAACATGTAAATTGTCATATTTGTGTACGATAGCGCAATAAATAAACATTGTATTCTACCTCATAAATTATAGTATTTTTGTACTTATAATTAAACACAACGTTAATACTAAAGTTTTCACTTCTGCCGGCACTCCCGGAGTGCTATTTTTTTTTTGATATTATAGGTACCCTAGCTAGAGCAATGCTGTGTATGGCGTTACTTTATTTTATTCAGAGTGATAAAATAAAGCATAAGGACGTTGATGTTGGTGGACCAATCTACACTAATCTATACTTACTAATATATAAAGCTGAAGAGTTTGTTTGTTTGTTTGCTAGAACGCGCTAAGGAACTACTGGTCCGATTTGAAAAATTCTTTCAGTGTTAGATAGCCCATTTATCGAGGAAGGCTATAGGCTATATATCATCCCGTTAAGACCAATAGGAGCGGAGCAGTAATGAAAATTGTGACGCAGACGAAGTTGCGCGGGTCAGCTAGTAATATTATAAAGAGGATAGATTTGTTTGTTTGAAATGAATAGGCTCCGAAACTACTGGACCAATTTGAAAATTCTTTCAGCAATGGATAGCTACATTATCAGGGAGTAACATAGGCTATATATTATCACCGTATTCCCACGGGAACGGGAACTACGCGGGTGAAACCGCGTGACGTCCACTAGTAATCTAATATTTTGGAAGAAAAATCTATTTTTTTAAAGAACTAGAACTCATGTGGGCAAACAAGCAGATGAGCTATTTAAGTGGACCCTTCGCCTATTATACCACCCACTGTGTCTCTGTGATGTTTCAGACGTTTTTGATGATATACTGGCATGTAGGTACGTATGTGTTGGAATCGAGCACTAGGGGCGCAGCGGGAACTTATCAGGAGCAAACCGAAAAAATAATAGTCCTGCCTGGTCTGGCCATTCTTGAGCCCCCCAGAGTCTACGCACACCTGTGCCTGGGTACAGGTGGCACCGCCCTATTTACGGCACTGGTGAAGTGATCACGAAATGAGCGGTCAATCCAAGTAATCAAGATGGAATGACAGCTCACATCGTGATCTCCTCACCCAAGCCTTCACTTCGACATGTTTATTACAGAATCACCGGCTGGTGAAGTGCCTTCACAAGTTGTTTTTGCCATTACCGTTAGTCGTTACTGTGTGTGTACGGATTTAAAGACTGCTTATTACAGGGAGACATTTTGATTTATTTATGACATTTTATGGCGACTCATTTGCTTCTGGTACTGCTAAGGATATCCTGCTGGTTTGGAAAAAAGGCCAAGTAAGAGTCTCAAACGAAGAGTTCCGTAGCATAAACCGAAAAAAAACACGTTTCTTGTATATATATTCGACAATAGAATTACATACTCTGTGAAAATTTCAACTATCTGCCTATTACGGTTTTTGAGACACAGGCTCGCTGACAGACAAACGGACGGACGGATGGATGGAAGGATGGACGGACGGACAGCGGCGGCAGTTACAAGGTTCCGTTAGTCATCCTTTGGGGAAGGAACCCTAAAAAATTGAGAATCTATATATTTTTCACTAGCTGACTCGTGCAACTTCGTCTGCGTCACAATTTTCATTACTGCTCCGTTCCTATTGATCTTAGCGTGATGATATATAGCCTATAGCCTTCCTCGATAAATGGGCTATCTAACACTGAAAGAATTTTTCAAAACGGGCCAGTAGTTCCTGAGATTAGCGCGTTCAAGCAAACAAACAAACAAACAAACTCTTCAGCTTTATATATTAGTATAGAGTATAGATGCGTTGTAATAAAGCGACTATACGATTATACGACAGCACGTTTTCATTCGCATAATTTAGTTTGGTACAGCGGATTCATCATGTTTTAATCATTTTTTTTTTGTATTTGTGATGGGTTTGCTCTTGACTCTAGTCTAGGTCAGAGATGACAGAGACAAAGTCTACGATGGAGCGAGCTTACCCAGAAGTAGCCTGTTCACTCTAATTTTGAAGAGATTAGGGTTGTAGGCGTTTGGAAACACAGACGCAGGCAGTTCCACTCCTTTGCTGTGCGCATTATAAAAGACGTTTGGAAGCGCTTAGTGCGAATTGGTGGAATAGCAACAAGGTAGGGATGGTAAGATGCAGTGCATCTGGATGTCCGATGGTAGAAGGGGGCCGGTGGGATAAGGTCGTGGAGTTCTTGGGCACACTCACCGAAGTACAATCTGTAGAAGACCGATAAGCAGGCAACCTTACGGCGATGAGCCAAGCTATGCAGCTTGGCATCCACCAGTTTTACGTCACCGATGAGCCTCTTAGCTCTGCGTTCCAACGAGTCAAGCTCCCGCCGAGTCGAGTCGAGTTTAATTCATTTCTGGCTTCCAAAGCAGTCAATTACAGATCTTCGCGACGAAGATTATCCCCTTGCGATAAGTATTTATCAGATATCATTGCTAGCATCGCCATGCTCACTCGATGGTAATCTTAATTAACAATGTTCTCCTAATTTAATTGCTTGTTTCAATTAATTTACTTAATTAGCATTAATTGGTAGACTTGGTACACTGTTGATTCTTACAACAGTGTCCGAAGTGACATGTACAAAGATTTATATCTAGCACTACGTATAAAATTTATTGCAGCCGAACTTCTACGTTTTTATAAGTTGGAGACTTAGGGCAGGTTTTTGAATTGAATACCTATTTGAATTTGAGTATTTCTCAAACTTTACTTTTGTTTAAAAGCCTGTCAAATAGCTTTTAGTAGGGTTTCCCAAGTTCTTAATCTTAACTGAAAATACTCAATTCAGAAACACGGCCTTAGATAAACGTTTTTTCACAGATTCATAATAGCTGAATTAACCTTAGTTGAATTATTAACTCTCAGGTCAGCGTTAATAGTTGAAAATCCAAAAGTGCAATAATCTCGAAAAAAACTTATAATAGCGTGCAGATGAAGCAGCTTTTCAGCGGCACTAACAGAGAATTTACATCTGAAAAAAAATTTTAGTAATGTACATGATATGATTCGTAATTTGGTTAAGCCAGAATTTGTCTATCGGTATCACATAATAAGAAAAAAAACCACCAAATCACCTCCAAATCGTTGAGATGAAACCATTTTACTCCTTCATTTTTTATCAAAAGAGTGTATAAAAAACATTTACTGCTTTGCAATACAAACGAACATGATTTGGTTTTGTTACTTTTTAAAAACATGTATTGTTTTCATCACAAAAAAATAAAATGCGGGTAGCGTAGTGGCGCATAGAGGGGTAGTTAGCTCCGTTTATATGCAAAGGTCATTGGCATGTATACAAGCCTTAAAACTTTAATTTAGGGGACACCAAACCTAATCATTCATAGAGTAATCTGGCATTACAATTGAAATCGCTGAAGATACGCCACAGCTTTGCCGATCCACTAAGAAGACGATATTAAAACATCAAGACCGCCCTTACGAATGGAAGTCTTAATAAAAATAACTGAACTGTTAAATAATAAACATAACATTTCCGTTTGAAACATGACGTGTCCCCGCTAACTGCCTACCTCACACATATTAATAGACGACTCATCAAAAAGACACCCTCTCCGGTCTCAATATCTCTAAGAGAACCCTTTTAACACTTCCGCTATTAAAAACTGCTATAAACACTGAAATACAGTGACAAAAAAATATTCTCCACACTTCAGAGAAATACCAACTCTATCATAACTGCTAACGGTATAAAACCGATAGAGATATACTGAAGACACAGCTATCAAAGTGATAATTTTGATATCCAATCAAAATCTTCATCTGTTCTCATTAAAATAAGGTTTAAATTCACGTAGCAAAGTAAGGTGTAATAAACTTTTAACATGACAACACGAAATTAAGAGTATTAAAACAACATATGTGAGACAATGGCGCGGCGAGCTCAAAGAGCGGCGGTGCCTTTGAAGTCCGCGTCGGGCCGGTTAATTTTACTGCGGCCCGGTGGCCACACCCCGGCGGGCCTACAGCTTGTACAACTGACTATTGTGCACCCTTTGAACGTAATAATGTAATAAACTATTGTTCCGAACCATTGTTACATTTATCTAAAGTTTAAACTCAATGTTTTCCTTCACCGTATTGTTCAATTAACGGATTGTATTTTCTTTTGTATTTTGGTTTGGTAATAGAAAGTAATTAGAGCTCATTGCATAATCAGTTTTCGGAAGGGGTCTGCGTACAATAGTGTTAGGATAGCAAGCAGGCTTTTGTGTGCATAAATGGACTTTCTCTTTCATTTTGTAAAAGTTTTAAAGTCTAGGTGTCACACGAGGAGCTTTTTATGTCAATCAGTACGTAAGCACAGAATTTTAAAATTTTAAATAGAACTCAAGTATCTAAAATGTGTTCTTGACTAATTTACTACCCCACGCACGGTATGATAAATACTGGTATTCAGCTGAATTAGCCGCCCCAATATACTTAGTTGGGAAAATGCTAAACAGATGATGCTCTGGTATTTACCATCTTGATAGTTTTTTGTCCTCCTGAAATGCCCCTTCATTATATCGTTGGTTTTATTGATATTTATTTTTTACCTTTACCTAAAACAGGTCCTGAAAATAAATCTGCTAAATTATTTCATACTATCTTCTGCCAGCGGCTTCGCCCGCGTGGTCCCTAGTAAACATACTCCCGGGATAAAAAGTACCCTATGTCCTTTCTCAGGCTCTAGACTATCTCTGTACCAAATTTCATTTAAATCGGTTCAGTAGTTTTGGCGCGAAAGCGCGACAGACAGACAGAGTTACTTTCCCATTTATAATATTAAGGATAGTAAGGATGTGGGATTCCATTCTAGCCGAATGCAAAATAAACATTTAAGTACTGAAAAAACTTCAATACCCAGTAACTGTTAACTAAGTTGGTAAAACGATACCTATTAGTAAGGCTGGTTGTCAGATTTTAGGGTTTCCGAGCTTTCTATAAAATTTCCGAGCTTTTTATTTAAAAATGTCTCTTCAGAGTCTAGATCTAAGAGGCATATTTTATCCCTCCCCTCAAAAACCACCTAAAAACCTTCCACCACGTAGAGTGGAACAGCTCATACCAGTGATGGACCTTCGTCTTTGTTCTGGAGCTATTATCGCTTCCTGTGGGCGGCGCGCGCGCAGGCGGCCAGGCGTGAACCCGCCATTGTGCCCGGCGCCCATCTGCCCAGCCCACTACCACTGCACTCCACAACTTTTATTGTGATGTGAAATTGGTACCAAAACTAATAAGTACAGGTTGCGTTTAAAAATCAACAGAAAAAAAAGAAACTTAATTTCAAAGATAAAATAGACCTAGGGTACTCTCTAAGCCCGAAGTCCGTAGTTTCGGACTTAGTTGCGGGCGTATTCTACTCGGTACCACCTACGGACTTACGATTAGTTTCGAATCCAAATTAAGAACGAATGGCAACACGATTTGACAGTAACTGTCAAATCATGTTGTCATTAATTCTTAGTGGTTGGGTAATATGGAGTAGAATACGTTCGCAACTAAGCCGGCAACTACGGCGAAGTCCGTTGCGGGCGTATTAGTTGCGGGCTTGGAAGATTTTTGACAGTCTGCAACCCCTAAACTTGACAGTAATCGCTTAGCAAAGAGTAACTTAGCGTTATAGGTGCCCATTAAAGTAGATAGTAGATGGACAAATTTTAACACTGCAATCAGTTAAAAAGATATCCAAGCAAAAAAAACACTGATTAAAGTTTTTTTTTTTACTATAGTTAGGCATACGTTTGACCACTATCTCACCTGATGGTAAGCGATGATGCGATCGAAGATGGAGCACGTTTTCCTAGAAGCAACCTATTCACTCTTGACTTAGACTCCCAGGTTGCAGCTATCAGGAAACACAGACTCTGGCAGGGAATTACACTCCTTAACTGTACGCACTGTGAATGTGTTCCCAAAACGTTTTGTGCGTGTGGGTGGGATGTCCATGATGATGAAAATAATAAATTACTAACATATTTAGTGTATTTCCTTGAGCTGATTTCTAAAAGTTTGACAATCTATTTTAATAGGACCCTATAATTGTAAGGGTAGTCGCTTCATATATTCATACAGAATACTCATACGAAGCTGCATCCGGCTTGTCTGAAAGTCGACCCCTAGTTGGAGAAAGCCAGTCCAACGGCTTCCAGGTAAAGGTTCCTTGTTGCAAGCTCTGAATATATTTTCTCAGGTAATATATTTACTAAGTAAACATGGCAGGCCCGCACTGCTAGTCTATTCTGTAAGAAACTATTTCGATATCGAGCTTCACCTGAGTGATCAAACTCACAAAGTGAGCTTTATTGCACACAGCATAAAGGTCTTCATTTGAAACTCACCTCGAATTCTACTGTCGAGATACGAAAATGTTGTTAGAGAATAGCACTACTGGTCATAGGGCAATTCGAACAAATGCCCGATGGGCCGGATACCCGGTGGGCTGGTGTGGCCGATTAGCGGTTGACTTTCTTTTGCTATTTAAAAAAAATAAGTTAGTTAATTTAAGATTGTGACATCCTGCATGCTTAATGCGCATGTATACACATGTTTTTGACAAATAAAATTATCTTTATCTATACTAATATATAAAGCTAAAGAGTTTGTTTGTTTGTTTGATTGTTTGCTTGAACGCGCTAATCTCAGGAACTACTGGTCCGATTTGAAAAATTCTTTCAGTGTTAGATAGCCCATTTATCGAGGAAGGCTATAGGCTATATATCATCACGCTAAGACAAATAGGAGCGGAGCAGTAATGAAAATTGTGACGAAGACGACGTTGCGCGGGTCAGCTAGTCTTTAATAAAAGGGGGCGTCCCTTATTAAATTTCGCCACAAGCTCCTCGCTTTCGGCTCTGAGTAATTTTCCTCACTCCTGAGAGGGGAGGGCCGACCACCTCTAAAATGCCCGGGCTAGTTTCCGGTCCCAGTCCGGTCCTGGGGGGCTACTCTCTAACGAAATCCGTAGTTTCGGGCTTAGTTGCGGGCGGGCGTATTCTACTCCGTATCACCTACACACTTACGATTAGTCCCGAACCCGAACTGAGAATGAATGACAACACGATTTCACAGTAACTGTCAAATCGTGTTATCATTGGTTCTCAGTGGTTAGGTGATACGAAGTAGAAAATGCCCGCCCGCAACTAAGCCCGAAACTACGGATTTCGTTAGAGAGTAGCCCCCCAGGACCGGACTGGGACCCGAAACTAGCCCGGGCATTTTAGAGGTGGTCGGCCCTCCTAAATCTTTAGCTATACTTCAGGGGAGCTCCCCTGAAGTATAGCTAAAGATTTCTAATTCATAGAGCTACATAGGTTATCCAACTTCGCTTTGTAATCTATGATTCGGTTTCCTTTCAAGTCAGGTCAAAGGGGAATCCACTGAAAACATTTTATTGCTGAGGCATATAGCAATAATATCTTAAAAATATCAGAAAACTAATAGATAACATAATTATCCCACTCACAGATACTGTTAAATAAATTCCTATTTACTGATTCCCAGACCGTATCCAAAGCCAGTTCTTGTAAAGATAAACTGCATTTTAATTATGCTTTTATCGCTAATGTGGCTCTATCTTCACGGCGCATCCGGTAGGGGGCAGACAGCATAGGAAAACATGACCGCTTTATATCCCCACGCCTGATAGGAACACGTTATCTTGGCGTTAATGACTAATTAATGAATTAACAATGAATGTAATGGTGGTTTAATGCACTCCGGAAAAATATTATGGTAATGTGGAATAGGGTGAATATTATTATAATTAAGTTACGACTAATTATGGCATTATGGCGGCACGCCTAAGGTCACTCGTGTGGAAATGACTGCGTTATTCCGTATATGTGCGTTAATTGTATTTTAAGTAAGATTATAGTTATCTGAAATATCCATCTTTAGTAGATAATAATTATCTAAAAGATCAGAAGGGACCGTAAACAAATGATATAGTTGATATCGATCTTTTTTTTTGCAAATTCAACCTTACACGGATCGCTTAAAGTTGTTTTTGCAAAGCAGTGCAGTATGGCGAGCGATGCGAGGCTGTTTGAAACTTGCGCAAACTTGTGTAAGCGAAAAGGTATTTGACCTAAACCGGAAGAATTGCAGACCGATATTATTACATTAAAGGTGCAGATAACCTCATTCACAGGTAGACTGGAATAATAAATCAAGAGAAAAGTGAATAAACTTCTAACATTACTTAAATTAAAACCTCAAAACGTCATTCGAAATGTGTCGAGGCAGGTGCCATTTTACGCGTACTGGTAGCATGTAAATAGCATGTGTTTGTGGTCGATTCGGTGACTGAAAAAGGATCGGTGGTCGATGGTTCTTATATCTCTATTGTAAAACTATTCAAAGAGACTTCTATTACTAATGGGACACGTCTAAGTATTGAGATGGAATGGGACTACGAGTTAATCCATACCAGTATTGCTATTCTGTAACAATATTTTCGTATATCGACAGCGAAATCAGAGGGCTTAGTGTGAGTTTTTTAACGTACTCGACCGTGTTAACGTAAACGTTCGCTCATGTCAAATTGGTTAGAAAAACCAGGTTGTCCGTGAGTGTCACCAGACGGCGCTTATTCAGTTACAATGCAAATTGGCGTTTACGCTAACGCGATCGAGAACGTTAAAAAAACAAATAATTAAAAAATTAAAAAACACGCCTGCCATTTCCAAAAATGAACTAAAAAATTAAAAACAAGCATTGGCCTAAAAATTTAAAACTGAAAAACAACTTTTTTATTGCAGTCGGGGGACAGTAGGTACTCTGTAACATTTCTTTAATGGTCCCTCGACTGCAATAAAAAAGTTGTTTTTCAGTTTTAAATTTTTGGGCCAGTGCTTGTTTTTAATTTTTTAGTTCATTTTAGCCTATGTTACCCAGGATAACGCAACGCTTCTAACGATACCACATACATCGAAATCGGTTAAGGCGTTTAGGAGTTACGATGGAATAAAGAAACTCACAAACATACATACATACATACATGAACCCTGAAAACATAACACTCCTTTTTTTAGGCAGTCGTGTAAAAACTCACACTAAGGCCACTGAGGTGAGTTTCAAATTAAGACTTTTATGTTGTGTGCAATAAAGCTCAGTTTGTAAGTTTTGTCACTCAGGTGAAGCTCGATATCGAAATATGTAGTTGTTTACAGAATAGACTACCAGAAACCTATGCACCATTGAGTAACTGTACAGCTTGAGAAACACATGACCACAGATAATATAAAATACTAGCGACATCAACAAGTACTCAAATTTCTCCCATTCGGCGATTCACACAAATATCAGTTAAAAAGTTATTGTTAACTCGTTATTAAATCAGAACAATTAAACACAATACATACTAACGAACTATTCAATGCAAAGAAGAAAGCACTCATTCTTAATTCAAATTTTCATTCACTTAAAAAAATATTGGCTTGTAACTTCTTTTGTTCATTTAGTTCACTAATGGTTCTTGCAAATTCCATTCAACGATTGCATAGTCGGTTTTAAAAAAGTAACATTATTTAAAAACAATTGTTTCCGGATACCGACCACCTTTGTGCGATATTATGCGAATCATTGAGACCTCTTTGTTAAATTTATTCGAAACGTTGATTCCAGGCTTGCGGAATTTGTTCGAAAGAGTCACCGTGGCCCTATAACGCAAAAGGCATTAAGAGGAACACGGATGGGTTTTAGTCAGTAAGAGTCTGTCACTCCCGCACGCTCCGTCCAGAGCGGGAGGAGTATTTTGATGATTTCCCAACGTTAAAAAAAAAACAAAAAAAGGGATGAAATAGCCTGCGCCAGGACCCTGGTGACGGTCGCGAGTAGCCGATGGATGCGAGACGCACAGGACCGGTTGTTGTGGCGACACTTGGGGAAGGCCTATATCCAGCAGTAGACGTCTTTCGGCTGATATGATGATGGTGATAGGTACCTGAGTATTTTTACATAGGCGGACTTAATGTAACAAGGCATTCTCTACCAGTCAACCTTTGGGGAGATTTAATTAAATTAAATGTTGCACGAATAATGGAACTGGACTGCAAAGCAAATGTATGACCATCGTAATCGTCATTATTTAGTTTAATTAATTACCCTGAAATTCCTATGACCAAATACATGAACACAAAACGCCGAAAACCAGTTGAATCAGTCCGAACAAATTCGTCAAGGCTGATTTGTCATGTGCAGACAATACACAGGCAGAGTTCTTAAAATGTGCGTGGATGGACAAATCCGAAAATATGAGAGCTTACGAAAAACACTAAAAGGAATTTCGAGACCGATTTTGACGAAAACTAAAACTGCATCATTGGATTTTGGATTGAAAAATCGGTATTCCTAGCCAGGAATCGAACCGGTTAATATTGAAAAAACACACACCCTGTATTATTACACCATCCAAATGTGTCGCTAATAAGGATCAAATTCTGTGAAGTACATAACACATGGCATGCTAAAGCAAAGAGCAAATTTTTAACAAAATATTTATTTCTTTAAAATCAACCGGCTTCTTCTTATCGTGTGGGTAGTAAGGTCTAACGACCCCACACACCCTAGTGTCAGAGTTTCTAAACCGCCTCAAGGGCCTCTGACATGGTTTATTTGACGACCGCCATTTGGCGGCCGGGACCACCGGCTTATACGTGCCTTCCGAAGCACGGAATCATCTTTTTATATCAGACAATCAGGTGATTCAAGCCTGCAATATCCTAGCCAAACTGGAAACCACTTTAAAAAGTATGCTTCCCGTGGGAATCGAACCCACGACCACCGGGTCACAAGGCGAACGCCTAAGCCGCTCGACCACGGAGGCAGTTAATAATACACGGTGTTTTCTTTCAAAATCAACCGGTGCGCTGACTAGGAATACCAATTTTTCAAAAATTCAATAATGCTGTTTTAATTTTCATCAAAATCGGGCTCGACAGTCTTTTCAGTGTTTTTAATATTCCTTATAGTTTCGGGTTTGGTCATGCACGCACATTTGAAAAATTCAAGCTGTATTGAAGTTCCCACACAAGGGACAATTTAACAACGCTTTGTTAACTCGTTATCTAAGACTGTAGAGCAATTTGATAACAATTTCTATGAAACCGCGTCATCGCATTGTCGCGTTGCCCATCTCTGCGGCAGCCTTAACATTTAGATATTTCATGCAATAAATGGGCTTAACTTTGCTATTCTGACGGGCTCTCAGGATCTCGCCATCGGTTTATGGGGATAACTCGAGCATAGCTCATGCAGTTTTTCCGACACTAATAACACAATGGAACGTAAGCTTAGGGCAAAGCTTACCGACATAGCCTCACGCACACCTAATTTGTAGATATAGGTACCTAACTCGAGATATTTGCAATCCATCGTGTTATTTTATAGACATTCCTGGGCGGCGCGGTTTCTCAAAGCAGTTAATGGCTGTCTAAAGCTCTTTACAATTAATCCTCCCCTCCCCCCAGCCCCTCCGCCTTCCGTCTTCATCGTTGTGTGCGCGGGCGTAGATAGAATAGATAGTAAAGCAGAAGTCCCAACCTTATATCCTGGCGCGCACAATCCAGCTGGATGGCTGGATGATGGCTGGATTCCAGCTGTCATCACCAACACATTGGAAAGCTACTTACTCACATTGAACTCCTGCAAGGTGCAGCGTTGGTAGAAAAGTATCCATTTTATCTGGCCTGGGAAACCGGCTCACGAAACAACATCATATAGACCGATTTCCTTGCTACCAGTAATGTCAAAGCTGTTTGAAAAGCTATTACTTAAACGGCTTAAGCCAATAATAAATAGTAAGAACTTAATACCAGAGCACCAGTTCGGATTTCGAGACAAACACTCAACTATCGATCAAGTGCACCGGATCACAAACGTAATAGAAAACGCCTTAGAAAATAAGAAAGTTTGTGCTACTGTGTTTTTAGATGTCGCGCAAGCATTTGATAAAGTGTGGCATGAAGGCCTTATACATAAACTGAAGAGCCTGCTACCGAATCAGTTTGCAAATATCCTGGAATCCTACATTCTAAACAGATTCTTTAGAATAAGACAAGAAGACGCCTATTCCGAACTGAAAGCAATAAAAGCTGGCGTACCGCAAGGAAGTGTGCTAGGTCCGGTCCTGTACCTACTATATACTTGCGATATTCCTGAACCAGAGAACAATATCATTGGTACCTTTGCTGATGATACTGCCATAATGGCTGTTGGAAATAGCCATGAAGAAGCAGTCGAAAAGGTTCAAATGGCTGTTAATCAAGTTTATGACTGGACCAAAAAATGGAGGATTAAATTAAACGAATCCGAATCAGTACACATAGACTTTACGAATAAAAAACAACAGCATTTCCCAGTTTATATTAATAACCGACAAATTCCATACGAAAATACAGCCAAGTATCTCGGTATGACCCTTGATGCAAAGCTACGCTGGAAAGCCCACATCAAAAAGAAAAAAGATGAACTCGACCTACGGTTCAAAAGAATGTATTGGCTGCTTGGAAGAAACTCCGTGCTGTCCGTACAGAACAAATTGTTGCTATACAGACAAGTCCTGATGCCAGTTTGGACTTATGGTATTCAGCTGTGGGGCTGCACCAAATAGACCAATGTATTAATCATCCAACGATTCCAGAACAAAATACTACGGGAAATTGTAAATGCACCCTGGTACATACGAAATGATGACCTCCATCGGGACCTAAAGGTTGAATTCATCAAAGAAGTGATACAAAAATCTGCAGAAGCTCACGAACAGAGACTTCATCAGCATGTGAACGTCGAAGCGATCCAGCTTCTCGACCACACGGACATAGTGAGAAGAATAAAAAGAACAAAAACGTTTGAGTTAGTGTTCAGTGTTAGTGAATAGTGTAATGTGAAACAAGTGTTACTAAACAAACACAAGAACGAAGTGTATTCGCCTTAATAGAGACAATAAGAAAAGTGCTATTGGACACATTCTTAGTAAAGACAATTTAACAGTTTAGGTTTTAATTAAATTACTTATTAGTCTATATAAAAGGCTAGATTGTAATAAAAATAGTGTTCATCCTTTTATTGAACGCTAGGATAAGTAAAAAAAATATCTACCCCTAACCTTTTCTCACAGCTTTGTTATCGTGACCAATTAGATAGAGATTTCATTGAAAATACTACGGCAATTAGTTGCCCTGGACTATGCATTACATGGGTCATAAAATCGCTAACAATCGTGTCGCTTTCGTTCAGCAAAATATTTTCGGGATCAAATCCATTCTTCCAGAGATAACCTCACACACTTGTCTATTTCAAAAAACCTTCACAGGACAGTATGTGCATGAAAACAGAAAAAAAGGCCATGCGACATATCTGTCGGTAGCGTATAGCGCATATCTATTTAATTCCCTAAAGTTTGGCAGTTTCGACAAACTTTGTCATTGACCATCATATCAGCCGAAAGACCACCACTGGTGGTCATAGGCCTCCCCCATGTGTCGCTACAACCACCGGTCCTGTGCGTCTCGCATCCATCAGCTACCCTTGATATTTTGATTGATAAAATTGTTATCCAATTTTCATTCCAGGTCATCATTGACAGGTTGTCATTGATAAAAAAACTTTTTTACAAATAATATAACCGACTTCCAAAAACAAAACACTACAAAGTATTAACTTTAATTTCGGAAGTCGGTGTCAAAAAACGAAATAAACAAAAACACCGACTTCCGAAATTAAAGTTATTTTTTTCACTTTTTAGTTTTTATTTTTCACTTTTTAATGGTACCTGCGTACCCATTCATAGCGTACCGGCGTGATGTTATGGTATGAAAATAAAACTTACTAAGTGCTTTCGGTGTAAAGGTCTCGTCAATACGAATGTAATAAGCCCAAACACTTGGTAGCTCCTACATACTGATGTGCAGTTCCCTTGACTCTCTGTCGTCCCCATCATCAGATCTGATCCAAACCTTCATTATTTTGTAGTATCACCCGATATACACACGAATATCAAGTTTTTACCAGATGCGTGCCTACAATTTTCATCAGATCGGATGGGACAACCTCGGCAGCATAAGGGTATGCTCATATAAAAAAAGATTAATCGAAATCGGTTCATAAACGACGAAGTTATCCGCGAAAACTAAAAAAAATATACGCGGTCGAATTGAGAACCTCCTTTTTTTGAAGTCGGTTAAAAAGGTCACTTTGTTAAGAGACTAAAGTTATATCGCCTATACAGTGAGTCGTAAGGAGTGGGCCTTCTACTTCTCGTTCATCATCAGAGTCGTGCGTGACAAATTGCAGCGCCCGCGCATCCGAAGAAAACATCGCTTAACGATAGCTTAATTGCGGGTAATTGTGACCCGCTGCTACCCGGCGACCGGTTAGTGAAGAGCCAGCAGTGGAACCATACAGTTTACTACTGTGTTGTAAACTTGTAACAAGTGGCTCCTTTCCTTCGATTTTAGGTGATAAAGACCGTTATTTTAGTTTATTTTACAATTTTTAAATTAAATAATTCTCTAATATAAAACACACAACCTAAGCCACTTGGCTTTATCCCCTAAATGGGCTAAATATTTGATGAAAATTCGTAGAGAACCTTAAGGGCTAGTTTACACAGTTTGAGCTAGCGTGCAAGTCAGCCTGCCAAGTTGTTGCTGTGACTCGCATCGTATTTATGTACCTACGTCTCTTACGTGTTACTGCCACGTGCGAGTTGGATAGTAACTCACCTCCGAGTTACTAACACATTTTTTGTTTTCACTGTCTGCTCACTCTCGGCCATCACTCGCATCGTTCGGACGCGTTTGGCAGTAGCTCGCCAGGTATTTCGTTCTAAATTCAAATCACATTATTGACCTCCGGGCAATAACATTGTACTGAAATTCATTATAACCCGTCATTATTGCCCATAATGACTTACTTTAGGTTGAGTTTGCATAACATACAATCTGACGTTGTGAGTTCGCTCGTGAGTTAAACTCTAAACTCCCTCGCTGCACTCGGGAGTTAACTTTCAATTCCTTCATTGGGTTCGGGATTCAATATGACGGCCGTGACATAAGACACTGCTTTACCCCCTCGGTGCATAATCTACTAGTAAATGTGGAAACTTCAATTGGGTGCTTCACTATTACGAAAAATATACAAGAATTAAACATGTTTAAACTGTGTCTTATCTGCTTTTTAGGTTTTGAGAAATTAAAAAAAAAATCCGTTCAAATACCCTATTGAATCTAGATTGTAGACTGCATCTCCACTAACATTAGTCATAGTTATTGCTACAAAAGCTCATCACAAAATGGTCTCCACGATACGCAAGAGAATGTAACCGCAGTTACAGCGACTTGCAACAGTTTTTGTTTTGTTTTAAACGATATTAAAAGTGCTCTTAATGAATGGACGACGTTTTTGTTGTGTCTGTGAGAGCTTGAGATAAATGTCATTAATCACCGAGATATCGGCGTGCATGTGGTCTGCTGGTCATGGTGACTGTGTTAGATGTTCTGCTAAGAGTTTTCTATGAATGGAGTTTTAATGAGTTGGATGTAATGTTTGGGTCAAAGGACATCAGGGCCTTAGACCTTAGTAATTGAAAATTTAAAAAGCCCCCGACAAAAAAATTGTATGGACTAAGTATAAGTATTATTAGCGGTTTCCCGACGCGATGACGCTTGGCTCAAAGAGTCGTACCTATATTAAACAAAAAGGATCAAAAGAAATTATTTTTAAAGGAAAACTTTTTAAAGGTTTCTTTGTCGGGGTTTTTTTAAATTTTTAGTTTAATTTTTATTTCATGCTTTTTAAACTTATCTTATTTTCATTTCGATAAAGTGCACATTATTCTACTAGTCAAGCCCTTTCATTTGATACCCATATTGAGGGATTTGTGAAAAAAATAAATGTAATTCGCCATTTTGTGGTGGCGGCCATCTTGGTTTGAAATTTGTCATAGTGTATAGTATTGTACTAGTCAAGCCCTTTTATTTGATACCCATATTGAGGCAGTTGTGAAAAAATATGTCATCTGACATTTTGTGGCGGCGGCCATCTTGGACCAATTTTGATCAAACATAGCTAAGAACACTCCGGACTAATTCACCTTTCAAACAAAAAAATCAAAATCGGTTCATACGTTCGGGAGCTACGATGCCACAGACAGACACACACAACACACAGAGACACGTCAAACTTATAACACCCCGTCATTTTTGCGTCGGGGTTTATAAATAACATTGATGATTCAGCGTAACTCTAAAGAAAACTCTGAGCAGAACATCTAGTTCTCCTAAGAGTTTTCTATGAATAGAGTTTAAATGAGTTGGATGTAATGTTTGGGTCAAAGGACATCAGGGCCTTAGACCTTAGTAAAAATAATATTGATGATTAAGCGTAACCGCTAAAATAATTTCACTTTGATAAAAAGTATGAAATAATATGCTTGTCAATAGGGATGGTTCCCGAGTAAAAACTATGAATCTATTTAGTCCGTCAGTTAAATTATCGAAAAATATTATATACGTATTTTTTGCTTTATCAAATCAAACAAGACTGACGAAGCTAAAACGCATCAAAGATCAGGGGGGCTACTCTCTAAGCCCGAAGTCCGTAGTTTCGGGCTTAGTTGCGGCTATATTGAACTCCGTATCACCTAACCACTAAGAATTAATGACAACACGATTTGATAGTTCCTGTCAAATCAGGGGTCTACTCTCTAAGCCCGAAGTCCGTAGTTTCGGGCTTAGTTGCGGGCGTATTGTACTCCGTATCACCTACGGACTTACGATTAGTCCCGAACCCGAACTAAGAATGAATGACAACACGATTTGACAGTAACTGACGAATCCTGTTGTCATTTATTCTTAGTGGTTAGGTGTTATAGAGTAGAATACGCCCGCCACTAAGTCAGAAACTACGGACTACGGGCTTAGAGAGTAACCCCCTGATTTCATTCATTCTTAGTTCGGGTTCGGGACTAATCGTAAGTCCGTAGGTGATACGGAGTAGAAAACGCCCGCAACTAAGCCCGAAACAACGAACTTCGGGCTTAGAGAGTAGCCCCCCAGGAGTGGGGGCTTGTGACGTCACTATTCGGTAAAAAGTGTAGGTACTGAAATGTGACGCCACACGAGTTTTAAACACACTGTATCTCAATTATTTGTTTACGTGAATAAAGAAAAAAAATAAAATTAAAAATACGTGTCCAATATTATTTGGAAATCTATCTGACTAACTAATTAGATTTCTACTCTATTCTCTTCTCCGTGCGTCGGAAGGCACGTATAAGCCGGTGATCCCAGCCGCCAAATGGCGGTCGTCAAATAAACGATATCAGAGGCCCTTGAGGCGGTTTAGAAACTCTGAGACTAGGGTGTGTGGGCTCGTTAGACCTTACTGCCCACACGATAAGAAGAAGACTCTATTGCTAAGGAAGACATCGAAGCCGTCCCGTCATCATTCTTTTTCGTGGTGCGCCGCGGCCCTGTCTCGCGATATCAGGGCACCAATTTTGTGAGTTTTATGCCAGCCGTCAACGATCTGTGTTTTGGAACGCAGTAGTATTGATGACTTACTCGCCTAAAAACTTTGAGCTTTTATGAGTTCATAATAACCAATATCTCAAGCATTTACAACGTCCATTTTTATTGACTATCGCTACTACATTCCTTGGACAGAGCTACCAACAGCCGAGCGTGCCATAAAACTCAGTTTTTGAACTCGTGACTCATTTGAAAACGTGAGTTCATTTCATTTCGTTGATGAAAACGTCCCACAACCCAAATACTTCAAAATTCAATCAATTTATTACAATTTACTTATCTAATTCAATTCCAACGTGAAAGCTTTCTACATAAACTTCAGAAAGTCCCGATTACTTTTGATCTGTTACAATTAGTCACAACTCATTCCCATATCTTTTCTAAATGCATGTAAATTATAAAGGTTCGATAGGAAATAGTTATAGTTCGATAGATAATGTTTAATTAAATCTTACGTGATGTTTCGAATCATATTTGATGGGTAAAGCTGAGGGCCGACTGTGAGCGAGAAACTGTGAGAGAGTTTTATAATTAGGATGTTAAAAATGTCTTGAAAAAGATTTATTTTATTTAAAATGATGAACCTATAATAATATGCCGTTCAAGTATTACGTTAGCTTACGAATTTTATTCATTTTTAACCCCTCCCTCCCCTTGTCAGTGATAGTAATCAAAGCTCTTACCCCTCCCTCATATGCTTACGTAAGAATTGGTATAGTTTTTATTCGCACGAGACCTATTTCCCCCACTTTGTTATTTCTTACTAAACATCGCGTTAGAGTCAAAACAACTAGCCATAATTATGTCACATTAAAATCTGGTACTAAGATTTGCAAACAAAAAAGGAAGTAAATATTTGTGACGTAATCACCATTTAAACACCCCCCCCCCCCCCATTCATCAAAAATAAGCATAGTAATAACCCCCTACCTTCTATTGGTGCTTACGTAATTACTTGAACGGCCCCTGATTACTATGGCCGAGCATCTAAATCTAAAAAGTGTTGCAAAATAAATGTACAAAATTGACATTTTTTCAAAAATTCAACGCCAATTCGCATCACTACATACGTCTATAATTTCTTCCAGATAGCTGGGGGTTTATCAAACAGCTAAAAATATTTACGTAAGGAACGATTTGAAGCGCATTCTAGAGTCACGGGGCACTACGAAATGGTAGCTTGATAATTATAACAAATCAAACGTGCCCAGAAGACTGTCAGCATTACCACGTTGACTGGCAATGCTTTTTCTTTGGGCAAAGAACCAGCCCTCCCTCTGGCTACGCATAGCGTCGTTCAGCTGACGAGATTTATTAGCCATTTTCCTTAAAGCAAATTCTTTGCCTTCATCAAAACTTTAAATAAAGACATCCCACAAGTTACCAACCACAAATCTGCTCCAGAATCGCGGTTCATATCATTCTCGGTCTCCTTATAATTCCGACCGCGTCCTCCATGCCCCGGCACCGCTGCATCGGTATCATTAAGTGTATGCGGCGTGGGCCGGTCAGTAATGGCGGTCGCAGATAAAACCGGTAATTAACTAATCAATTTGATTATATCCGGCCCCTTTGTGTCGACCGTGTAGGCCGGGAGCCGGGGATCGGGTGGGGAAGTTATGTGCAAGTATTTTTTGTATATGATCCTATTGATTTTGCTCTTCGAAGCCTGTATAGCTCCCAGGAAACTTCTGTGCTACTGTGCGGAGCTAGGCTGGCTGAGTGTACTACGTGAGCTCGACAAATGGATGTGCGATTAACGCTTATGCGACAAAACTGTACTGCGACTCACCATAGTTCGAATGCACGCTTGTGCGACACACTGATCGGGAGCCCCGCTTCACGGGGCTCCTATTTCTGGGTGGTTTGTAGAAAAATAACCACGAAGGCCTTAGCCTTCTAACCTAACCTATCCGAGTCGGGGTACTCTGAGTCGGGGTGTTGTTGATCTTCAGTGTGTCGCACAAGCGTGCATTCGAACTATGGTGAGTCGCAGTACAGTTTTGTCGCATAAGCGTTAATCGCACATCCATTTGTCGAGTTCACGTAGTACACTTAGGCTGGTTAACTGAGCCAGGACACCTACGCACAACGGACTGAATGGGAGTCTAAGTGCGGAAAATGGAGTCTCTACTCTACCTATTGTTTTTTGTTTTTTAATTATTGAAGTGACAGATACTTCGTGTGAAAAATGAAAGATACAAAAAAAACATTCAGGCGAATTGAGTATCTCCTCCTTTTTTGAAGTCGGTTAAAAATGGAGGAATTCCAAATATTAACTTAATAGTTTAATAAGGCTCATCCCAATGAAAAGTAGCTCAGGATACTCATCGATAGTGTTAGTTTTTTTAATATAAGAATTTTCGTAATAGAACCTTTTACAAAATGTACAAATAACCAATACCTACCTCTTAATTAACATTTTTTGTTTTAATATGCAGAAATACTGCACCTAAACACTACCTTACAATAATAATTACACATAATTACCTCAACATAATCCACAAAAATGCTCTCAGAACTTAGCAACTGGCAACACGCAGCAATGCGCACACAAAAACTTTAATACATTTAATTGTTTCCTAAGAACCGCCTCAAAGTAATTACGAGTTGAAGACGCGACAATGAGCTCGCGATACTTAATTGATGTAATTAGAACCGGATAATTAGGACGACGAAACATTTAAAACTATCTTTTTATTTCAGTAATTGAACTTAACAAGGGGGTCTTAGAGTTTTTAAGCGACGAACGTGCAAGTCTTTAAAAGAATTTCTCCTTTAAAGATAAGCAAATGTTCTGTCGGTACTAAACCAAGGTGCAACGGAAACGTTTAAAACCAAATATGGGAGAAAATTGTTGAATTTAAATGTCTTTTTGATGATTGTTGGAGAAAAAGGTGTCTTTTCTGCGGTTGACACTTATGTGTCACACATGTTAATTAATTGACCTGTTAAAGATGTAGCTACATTATTCTGTGATCATATTTCGTTATTTATCATAGACAAAATAATGGAAAGACCATAGAGAAAAAACAAAAATAAAGGTAAGGATATTAGTGTCCTCATTTTTCTTTTTTCTATTTGTATGAAATTTTAATACAGCGACTTTATAAGTAGTAATTAGTCTTATAAACTTCATAATCGAGACATTTTAATGAGAAGTACATAATTGGTCAATTATTTACCACGTTACGATATGGTTATGGCATAACCGGCGCAATATCTTCGGTTTTGCTGACTTTTTTGCAACATCTCGAGCTCAAATGTCAATTTGTGATATGAATACAAATTTATTTAATAATATCCTTGGAAATATCGGTCAATACAAGGACAAAAAATATTCTTAGGTATGTTTTTCGATAAGCTAATTGAATATACTTGTAAATTCTTTAGCAAGCCATTTGGCTTCTCAAACGGTTCAAAGAATTCGAAAGAATGTAATGGATCTCAAACAAATAACCAATATTTTTTTGGTAAATAATGAAGTCATATGACCTTAAAACTAGGCTCATTAAATACCAACACGTACTCCAAACAAACCATTAACTAACAAAGCTAATATTCCAAATTTTAGAAACCAGTCATAGTCAAATATATAAGTACAGTCTGATATTTTCGTCACCATTGAACATTTTATCTTTTAAGGTCTTTGATACAAGTAAAGAAATGAATTGATTTTTGTTTTGGTATCACTCTGCCTGTTAATAGTTTAGTTGCAATAAAAAAAAACTACTAAAATAATGAGAAATGACTTCACAAAGTTGTCTAATTGGGAAAAAATATTTCAATAAGTACGAAATTTGTATCATTTTTGCTGCACAAATCGTGTCTTAAATCAATTGAAAAAAAAAATCTGGTGACAAAAACATCAGCCTGTATTCCCGATGACTGATTTGTCGAACACGCTAGCTCTCGGACTACAAACACTTGGACTGAGCTTTTTACGGTCGAAAGAGCAATAAAATTTAAATCCGAGCTTCGAGATATCTTAGCTTTAATGTGTATTGACATTTTGTACGTTTTTGTAACGAATTCCTCGATTTTCATTCATTTTGCCTCGATAACACTTATGTTCGGCAATCAATTAATTTATGCTGATATAAATATTTTTAATGTTTATTTAGATTGCGGATTTGTGTTCGGTGGGTCTCAGGTTTTGTTTTCTTTGAGGGTTTTAAGTCAAAGGCCATAACTTTTATGGGATTTATGTAGTACAATAACTTTAGTCAAAGAGTTCCGACCGTTGCTCCATCTGAAAACATCACAGTATCGGACATCATCAAATGACATGAGTTTAGGGATCCTTGATGAAAAAGAAACCCTCCTTATGAGATCTAGGAGACAGTGATTTGTATTACTATTTATTTACTACAATACAGGGTTATTTGTAAAACACCCACAACCTCTTAGGCAGTGAAAGTACACATGATTATAAACAACTTTTACTTTGAGAACAATCCTGAAAATTCGATAAAAATATCAGCTGTTTCATACAAAATTCAATTTTTTTCGAGTTTTCAGTGTTGGTCTCAAAGTAAAAGTTGTTTATAATCATGTCTACTTTCACTGCCTAAGAGGTTGTTGGTGTTTTACAAATAACCCTGTATTTTTAATTGTTTTGATAGTCTTGCGTTTCACAGTAGAACTGTAATATTAAAGAAGATGGCGAGCAATTGCCTGAATTTTCAAAAAACGTTAAACTTCAAGTCTAGCTTCTGCCAGCGGCGTCGCCCGCGTGAATTTTGAAAATTATCCAAAGGGAACATTTTCCCGGGATAAAACGTAAAGACTGCGTGTGTGTGCTATTCCAGACTATAGTCTATCTTCTACTATCTCTATGTACCATTTTTTTACAGATTCGTGCAGTCGTTCCGGCGTGTTTGAGTAACAAACATCCAGCCATCTAAACTTTCACATTTGTAGGGTTCCGAACAAAAAACGGAACCCTTATAGGATCACTCGGGTGTCTGTCTGTCTGTCCGTCTGTCACAGCCATTTTCTCCGGATCCACTTGACCGATTCTGTTGAAATTTGATGCACATATGGACTGTTGTGGCCCAAACACGGACGCGTTACGTAAGACATTAAATTTTTAGTATGAGGGTCACTTTTAGGGGTCAAAGTAGAATATTAAAGAAAAAAGTTTTTTAATATTCTAGTTTACATATTTTATTACATAAAAGGGTTTACTGTGAGGGTTTTAATAATATTTTTTTTTCATAATTTTAAAATAAATGGTTTTGAGGTTTTTCAAGAAATTAGACGAAAAATGACCACTTATATGACCCTTATATCCGAAACTACAGAGCCAGAAATTTTGAAAAAAATGTAGATAATAGATCTTTACCTATAGATTACAGAAAAACCTTTAAGAAGTCTATAGTGTTAAAATAACATGATAAAAAAATAAAATTCGTTCGGAACCTTCCCAAGCAGCACACGTTTGCACGCGAGTCCGACTCGCACTTGGCCAGTTTTTAATAGTAGTCAGAATTACGCTAGTATATATTATCTGTGTCAGAAGTAAGATTAAGAACCAGTTAATCCTAGCTAAAACACTAGGAAGTGGTGACGGGCGTTTTGGGAGACTGTCTTCTTGTAATTTTTTTGTCGTCCAAAGAGTACTGATTTTCAGCCTAGTTTGAATAATTGATTTTTGTTTTTTTTTTCATCTTCAATTCTGATAAAGAACGACAATCATAGACCCAAACAAAAAAAAACAATTCTTAATGTGACTCATTTTATGTAAATCCCTTCCCTAAATTCCTATTTTCCCCGATAGTGTTGCTGCTCACGCGCACCCTATGATCAGGCGCACAACCGTGTGCATTAGTGCAGTACCCCGCGGCCCGCCCCGCCCCGCCCCCCGGCGCCGCGCATGCGCCACACAAATTACTTTTTATTATAATAATACTCGCGTGATTGTACCGTCTAATATGAGACAAGAAAGGAAAGAAGGTTTACTTTGCATCAAGTACGGTATGAATAAAAATTCATGAACACTGGAGTAGCACTAGAACTGTACGTCTACCATGAGTTTTATCAAACTATACTCGCTAGCGATTGTAGTTAAAAACATGTATGAAAACTTTAAAAAAACAAGTTTCTAATGTATTTGTTTAAGTTGTTAACTAACAAGCAAGCAAGTTGCAAGTAAAACTTTAATTAACAACTAAAAAAGTAAATAATAAACATGTTTTTTAAAGGTTTTCATATATTTTTTTAACTACAGTCGCTAGCGAGTATAGATTGATAAAACTCATGGTAGACGTACTGTAGCTTGTTGCGTACCATAATATACTATGCATTTTAGATAGCATACTCGTACCACGCTATGGACCGTACTAGAATTAAGCGTAGCAGCGTTGAAGAATGGGTCTAAAAATTGCTGTACATATATACATTTTATTTATATGTATGTACATTTTATCTCGACTGTACAAGTATATAAACCACTTACCGAAATATTATAACTTATCAAAAATAAAATCACTTTTGTCGTCCACTTGGAAGTCTCTGAACCGCCTCAGAACCCAAGTAGAAACGTGTAATTCCAGCCAAATTCATCACAAATTAGGGGCTAATATTTATTATATTAGAGGTAACCTTTACATTCACTCGATCGTTTAAGGCCCCCAGGTTGTAGCTATGAGTAAAAAAACCGGCTAAGTACGAGTCCGACTCTCACACGAAGGGTTCTATACCAAAATCTATACAGAATAAACACGTTTCTTGTATGGGAGCTCCCTTTTTTTAATTTAATTTATTTTTTTGTTATAGTGGCAATAGAAATAAACTCTGTGAACATTTCAACTGTCTACCTATTACGGTTCCTAAGATACAGCCTCCTGACATACAGACGGACGGAAAGATGGATGGACAGACGGACGGACAGCGGAGGCTTAGTATAGGGTTCGGTTGGTTAGCTGATGGGTATGGAACCCTAAAAAGGATCAGGATTAAAACGACTACACTATAGCTCTAATAAGCACAGAAACTAAACCAAAGAGTGAACCTTCTGAAGCATTTAATTCCCGCATCTATTCTCTAGTGGTTATTAATACGCAAGTTGATATCATTCTCTTTTTCTACAGTTTTTGAAGTAATTACTATTGTCTGGGAGTTTTTTGAGTTCATTATCATTATGTGGGAAGTGGGATGCAACACGGACATTGTGCTCTCTGCTTTGAAGGTGTGAGTGGGGCTACAACCCGGACGTGTGATATTTGACGAAAGCGCGAATCTTAGTTAGGTACTAGCTTTTATCCGCAACTTCGTCTGCGTGATCCTTATGCTACCTCCACACGCTTGGTGTTTGCCACAAACAGGACAAACACCGAACACGTCCCGAACACCCAACACAAACACGGCATCCACATGCTTGGCGAACGTGCTAGTAATTTCCGGATTACTTTCGGGTTAATAGTACTACCGCAGTAAAAAAAAAATTACGTATCTATACAAAACAAAGTAATCGATTTCCGACCTTAAGTTTTTTTCTAAAAGTCGGAAATCGGTTAATTCGTTTTATGTAGATACGTTATTTTTCTTATGACGGCAGAATAGAACTGAACAAGCGTGTGGATACATTGCAAACACGTTTGTCGAACACCCTTTGATTTGTGCACAAAAACCTACACCGATGCCGATCACTGCCAAACACTTTCCAAACACATACGCAAACAGCAAACATCTATCCACACGTTCGTGTTTGTTGTTTGGTGTTCGCTGTTTGCCACTGTTTGCCAAGCGTGTGGAGGCAGCATTAGAAGAACTGAGTTTATCTGTGACTGAGTATAAAGATAGAAGATACTTTATTGTACACCAAAAATAGTTAGACAAACTTAATTATATGGGTAGAATACGGTTTTATCGCTAACAGCGGTAAATAATCCAGTTACTCCAGGTTATAAACTATTTGTAAGCCTTTTATTCAAATTCGTTCAGCAAAACATAAAACCTTTCATATTTTAAGTAGAATTATTAAGTTATAAGGCCCAATCCAAAGACTTTTCAAAAAATGACGTAATTTTTTTTTTACTATCGATAGGCATACGTTTGACCACTATCTCACCTGATGGTAAGCGATGATGCGGTCGAAGATGAAGCACGTTTACCTACAAGCAACCTATTCACTCTTGTCTTAAGACTCCCAGGTTGTAGCTATCCGGAAACACAGACTCTGGCAGGGAATTCCACTCCTTAGATGTACGCACTATGAATGTGGTTCTAAATCGTTTAGTGCGCGCGGGTGGGATGGTCACCATGTACCGGCGGCGCATCGCCGTTCGTCTTGTGGTCCGATGATGGAACGGGCTTGGCGGAATTAAATCATGCAATTCCGTCGCACACTCCCCAAAATGCACATGCGTTATGATTGGTATATAAGTACTTGGGAACAAAAACTCTGCACTTTATCACTAGCAAAAAACATTAAAATAAAAATACAACTGGCAATCATTTATGTTTACTAGCAACACTTTCACTCATTATGTAGTTAGTTATTTATTTTCATAAAAAAACCATAATTGCTTCAAATAGACATCACTATGCATAGAACTTTTAATTTTGTTACATAAGTTATTATTTTTATATCTTGTTATATTCTTCTGTTATTAAGTTGTTGTATAACATTACCGATTGTATTTTAAATATTCTTTATTGCTTTTGGTACGTAGCTAATTTGTTAGGCTAATAATAACTGTCTACCTACAGTCTGTTTTTTAATCACGGAGACTAAATTGACAAGTGCAAATGTCAAACTGACAGATTACAATAGCATTTAAGTCAGATTTGACATTTACACTTGTCAATTTAGTCTCTGGATTAAAAAACAGACTACTTATATCTTCACATTACTTCTTTTGACAGACAATTAGGTATATTACTCTTTCTATTAACGGACTAGTTAACGATTAGTTTCTATATTGAAATATATTGACATCGTTTTTACTGCTTTTAAAATAAAAACATGATTTTATTTCAAAATCGCCGGTCGATTCTGTAAAAAGCCGGTCAAGTGCGAGTCGGACTCTCACAGGAAAGGTTAAATTCCGTACCATAAACCGAGAAGAAGAAGAAGTTTTAACTTGTTTAAGTTTTACAGTACGACAGTTTGTTTTTTAATCGAGTGTGCGAGATGGGTTTGCTTTAGACCAGGGGGGCTACTCTCTAAGTCCGAAGTTCGTAGTTTCGGGCGTATTCTACTCCGTATCACCTACAGACTTACGATTAGTCCCGAACCCGAACTAAGAATGAATGATAACCTGATTTCACAGTAACTGTCAAATCGTGTTATCATTAGTTCTCAGTGGTTAGGTGATACGGAGTAGAATATGCCCGCAACTAAGCCCGAAACTATGGACTTCGGGTTTAGAGAGTAGCCCGCCAGGTCAGAGGTGACAGAGACAAAGTCGACGGTGGAGTGAGCTTAAGCAGAAGAAGCCTGTTCACTGTAACTTTGAAGAGATTAAGTTTGCATGCGATCGGAAACACAGACACAGGTAGTGAGTTCCAGATGCCTGCCAGGGTTGCGGAATTTGTTCGAAAGAGTCACCTGGAACGCTAAGGGCACTAGGAGGAACACGGATGGGTTTTAGTCAGTAAGAGTCTGACACTCCCTTCTGCTCCGCCCAGAGTAGGAGGAGTCATTTGATGATATCCCATCCGAGTTCCACTTCTTTGCTGTGCACAGTTGCACCAAGTGCTTCCGTGGTCGAGTGGTTTAGGCGTCTGCCTTGTGACCCGGTGGTCGTGGGTTCGATTCCCACGGGAAGCATACTTTGTAAAGTAGTTTTCCAGTTTGGCTAGGACATTGCAGGCTTGAATCACCTGATTGTCTGATAAAAAGATGATTCCGTGCTTCGGAAGGCACGTATAAGCCGGTGGTCCCGGCCGCTAAATGGCGGTCGTCAAATAACCATATCAGAGGCCCTTGAGGCGGTTTAGAAACTCTGACACTAGGGTGTGTGGGGTCGTTAGACCTTACTGCCCACACGATAAGAAGAAGTTGCACCAAGTAGTTATTTTGTTTGTCACTTCAAGCGGAGACAGGTGTTCGAGTATTTCATATTGAACAAGGCACTTTCAAAATACCAGTCAGTCTGTATTGCCTAACGTTCTAGATCGAACTACGATAGCCCTATCTTATCTAGATCAAAAATCGTAACAGAATCAAATTAAATACATGACAGATTAATTGAATGTCTCTAGGAGCTTTATTAATTAAATAGCTTTTGCGACTTCGTACGCGTATATTTCGTTTTCCCCGTTCCCGTAGGAATATCGGAAAATCCTCTTAGTGCTCCCCTACACTCCCCAAGGAACCTACATGCCCTATTGCCATGCAAATCTCAGCTTTCTACGACCAGTAGTTTCAGCTGTGCGTTGTCTGTCTGTCACTCACTCAGTAACGGAAGAATCTATACTCTATACTAATATATAAAGCTGAAGAGTTTGTTTGTTTGCTTGAACGCGCTAATCTCAGGAACTACTGGTCCGATTTGAAAAATTCTTTCAGTGTTAGATAGCCCATTTATTGAGGAAGGCTATATATCATCACGCTAAGACCAATAGGAGCGGAGCAGTAATGAAAATTGTGATGCAGACGAAGTTGCCCGGGTCAGCTAGTTTCATATATTAAGAAGACTAGCTGTCACCCGCTTATCCGCTCGCGTGAATGACGAAAAAGATATCCTATGTGTTATTCCAGACTATAATCTATCTACCTCTGTGCCAAATTTTATGAATGATCCTGTCTCGCGTGAAAGGGAAACAAACATCCATCCATTCATCCTCACAAACTTTCGCATTTATTACATCAGGTATAGCAGGAAGTAGGATAGGATATTACACTACTAATACATACTGGACATTGAGGGAGAGTGAGAAAAAGAAGATAGATGCTCTAGAAATGTGATATTGGAGGAGAATGCTTAAGATATCTTGGACCCAGCATAGATCCAACATGTCCATTTTATTAGATCTAGGTTTCAAGCAGTGCCTATCTTCTATCGTACAAGTTCGAATTCTCACTTTCTTCGGGCACGTATCAAGACGTGGAAAGAGCGCCTTGTGGTACAAGGAAACGTCGAGGGCAAACGAGCACGTGGTAGATTGCCTATGCGCTGGACCGACCAAATTAAGGTAGCATTAGACACTGGTCTCTTGTATGAGTGCACCAGAAAGGCAAAGGTGCGTGAAGAGTGGCGACGGATTGTCAAGCATGCTACACAATCTTAAAGATGACCACGACCACTCTGTCAAGAGTGAATCGATGAAGAAGAATACATACTGAACATACAGATAGTCGATGAGGCCGAAAGGTTCTGGAGTGTCAAACACGTACCAAAAGACGCAGCTTTGGCAGGCTTCCCACAACGTGGACTGTGGATGACCTGGTGAGTCCACGGTACTCTGCTGGATGCGAGACACACAGGTCCGGTCGATGTAAATATGTGTAAAAATAGCAACTACTAACAGGCCACCCCCAAAGTGTCATAGTGAATAGAATCTATTACCTAATAGACCACCCAAAGTGGCTTATATAGTTTACTAGCACTTCGCCCGCGACTTCGTCCATGCTGCAATTTTCTTAAGGATCCCTAACTTTTTTCTAGACAAATTATATACTAAAACGTTCCTCGAGAACCACTCTATCTATTGGTGAAAACAGCATGATAATCGGTGCAGTAGTTTTTGAGTTTGTCGCGAACAGACGGACCTTGTTTTATACATAATATCTGCAGTGATATTTTTACAAAAACTGAAGTTTTTTGAGAAAGCAATCAAGATTTAATGGACTCAAGATATAAAGATGAAACCGACATCTTAATTTATTTTTCTAGAGTCCGAAAAATGTTTCGTGCAATTTATCAAGTACGGCACAGATTGTCAGCAAAAAATTAGAACGATGGCCGTGTGGTCCGTTGAAAGCACAGACAATTATTGACAAATCCTTATTTTTTTTTATAAAATTCATACGGTGAGCACACAGCATAATCAATGAATTATCTCCACATAGCTTTATTCTCCCAACTTTTTTTCTTTTCTTTTTATTCTGTCGCTGGCCGCAAACGATTTGCTTTCTGTCCGCGGTGAGGTGTGTCCAATCAATTCGGGTACAACTTCGCGGTCCGGGTTCGATTTCCCGGCAACTGACTATTATGTTGCTGGAGTGTTGGGCTTTTTTGATTTAACGGCAGATGCGGTAATAAAGAGATTTATTTTAAAGTTGTGTAATTTCAAAGAAGAATCTCAGAGATGTTTCGTTATAACTGCTTGTTTATAGGCAGACACATTTTAAGAGAGTCTCAGTTATTTTAGCTTGTCAGTTTTCTAGCATTTCAAGTTAAGTTTAAGTTGAAGAAAATAAGCTTTCAGATAAGCTTAATTTAATTGGGTAAACGAAAAATTAAAACACAATACAAGACCAACAACAAATTTTCATGTTCCAAATTTAAAAGTTGAAGGAGTTCCAAAAAACCACAGAGAATAAAATAAACTTTTATATAAAGCTATCCACACACCATTATTTTACCTCCGCCAAATCGATTCCCAACCGATTAGCCACGGACATATTAAAATATTATAGCACGATGCAAAACTTTTAGCATCATAAACGCTTTTAAATGAGCAATCAAACCTTTTTTCTGGGTCAGTATTTAACGTTAATTAAAAATGCCGACTGCGTATGATAAGAACCACATCAGGAGACCAGACAAAAGTAATGCAGTCTCGATTTAATTGGTGCCTATTGGTGATAAATTGTATGTTAAAATTTCGTTTTTATTGCCCTCTGTGGGACATTTAAATTAAAATGTTTACGATTCAATCTTTATTTTTAGTGTAGACTGCAAAATGGCGGACGGAAATGTACTTTTTTAAGGTTGGTCATTATGGCCTATAGCGCTGAATATAATTAAAATGATGGTACAACTATTGTGTAGTTTATTTTTTACGATACCAGGTCAAAAAACAAGATTAAATCGTATAATTGAATTACTGTGATTAACAAAAAAATATAAAAATAGATCGAAGTTTGATTTATGTTGAGTTAATTAATTCAAAGTGTTAAGGCCGCGGGGCTCTTGCCGCCATAACTTTTAAATTATGGAGTAAAATGTTCTACAAAACGATGGGACGGGTTCTGTAATGTATCATATTATACATAAATTGTGGTTTAGACGTAGTCTTAATTAGTTATTTTGTAAAAACCAATCGGATAGCAAAGGTGTGAATTTAAAAAGTTGATAACTATGTTAGCTGTGCACAACACGTAGGTACCTACTATAGACTAATAAAAAAACTGGCCAAGTGTGAGTCGGACGCTCACACGAAAAGTTCCACCGTAAACCGAAAAAAACACGTTTCTTATACAAGAAACGTGTTTTTTTCATACGGGAGCCTTTTTTATTATTTGTTGTTATAACAGCAATTGAAATACACACTGAAAATTTCAACTATCTATTTATTACGATTCTTGAGATATATAGCCCGCAGCCCGCTGACAAACTTAAGGCTGCTCTCTCGAGAAATGTTTAAAAACAACGTGCAGATGATGCAACTTTTCGTCTGCATTTACTGAGAAATTACATCTGAAAAAAATATGTAGTAATCTACATGATATAATACGTAACTTGATTTAGCCAGAATTTATGTAAAGGTATCACATAATAAGCAAAAAAATCACCAAATCACCTTCAAATCGTTGAAATGAAACCATTTTACTCCTTCATTTTTTAACAAAAGTCTAAAAAATAAATAAGTACTGCTTTGCAATACAAACAAAAATAATTTGGTTTTGTTACTTTTTTAAAATATGTGTTATTTTTTTTACAATAAATTAAAAATGCAGGTAGCGGAGTGGTGCGTAGAGGAGTAGTTAGCTCCGTGTATATGCACAAGCTCATTGGCATGTATACAAGCCTTAAGGACGAACGAACGGACAGCGGAGGTTTTGTAATAGGGTTCCGTTGGTTTTATACCTATCGGCAACCTGAAGGCAACCGACAACCAAAATGGTTTTAACACTAAAAAACATTTGACAAAGAAGAACTTTGGAAGATTCTTTTACCCAAAACCTATTTGTTTTGCTATCGGCCGCCTAGAATCAAAAATTTGCTTGATTAGTTTATTGAGGCGATGATATCCGTGTGTTCTTAAACTCCCGTCAACGAAAGCCAATGAAAACAAACGACCTAAAAAATTAGAATCCAAAAAAACTACACACATCTAGAACTAAAATTACGTAACAAACACCTACAAAAATCCCCCACCACAGACAGATTTATATAATTCTCTTTCATGCAGCCCATCCATCGTTTCTTGGGTCTAAAGTACCAACAATACATATTCGTAATTTACAGAATATTAACAACTAATAATCATCTTCACCTATTGTCCGTCACAATGCATCGAACATTAATAGACTTAATTAAATACCATCATCAAGCCTAGGGTTGCCAGACAGCCAAACAAAAAAAAATGACATGACTATGCTTTTCTGGGTTCAAGTCAAACTGAGGAGCCTTTTTCCCTACACCATTCAAACAAATTCCGCAACCCTGGCAGGCACTGGCCCTAGCGGGCCCCGTCTACTATGCTGACATTTGAGGCGCGCGTGGAACACAACGCACCGTCGTCGCACCTAAAGTTTTACTTGTAACTTAATTACTTATTCGTTAACAAACTCAAAAAAAAAAATTAGAAACTTGTTTTTTCAAAGTTTTCATACAGTTTTTTAACTACAATCGCTAGCGAGTATAGATTGATAAAACTCATGGTAGACGTACTGGTTCTGATCGGACAGCGAGCCACCCAACGCTCGCCATCCGCAGGCCTGTCCCTATAATAAGTTGGGTTTTTTTTTTAATTTGCGTTCAGTATTGTAATTGTATTTTTGTGTATTTTACCTTTCTTCTCCATTGGAACCTTTGCGAATAGACTAATAGAGTCACTTTATTATTTTTTCACTCACGTTCAAAAGTGGCTTTTTATGTTCTAATTGATAAAAATTAATTAACTTTGACTTAGTCGGATTCAGTTTTCCGGTTTTATGACGTGGCAACCCTAATATCGATTCACAAGACCCGCCATCTTGGATAGAGGTGCTTATAAAAGGAGTCGAGTAATTAGGCGATTTTTAAAACAAAACTAAGCTATGTCGAATGTATTAAAAGCGTCCGGGTAAGCTTTCAATATGATGTCTAATGAATGCCGCCAGGTTTTTTATTTTGTTTGAAGTTTTAGATTCAGAGGTGGCGGATAAGAACTTATTTGTGTCGATAGTTTTATTAGGTACATTGTTTTGCAGGCATCTTGACTTTGACTTCGTGACTTTGACTATAGTTTCAAATCGGATGGTTGAGCTTTTCATTTATTTATTTTATATAGCATTTGCTTTTGAGCTGGTAGATATCGCTGTCAACGAGAAGACTGCCAATAATAATTGTACCTATCTTTAAAATTAGTTTTTTTTAAAACAATTGAGTAACTGGTGTACTTTAAACAATGTTTATTCATTTATTTATTATATACTTTATTGTACACCTCATAACAAGCACCTTATTCTACATTTCATGGAATGAATATAATTTAATTTGTTTAATAACTTGTTACCCTTGTTAAATATGTAAAATATCAGTTAAATAGGTAAGGTTCTTCGTTATTAATTTTCAATATACACTTAATACACATTAAAATCATTTTCATGTTTATTCCATGTATCTAAGTAAACTTTAGATTAATATCACAAATATGAATTCAATTTTATGATTGACACAACAATCCTTTTAGTTTCAATTGATTTTAACGTAACCCAGTTTTTCTTATCACTGTTTAATATCTGAATAAATAACCAGATAACACAGATGCATTTCTGCAGTATTCCGATTGTGAACATTGATACGCTTATCGAATCAAAATCTGATTCTAATATCAGCTTTATAATTTAATTAGAAACTGCTTTGATAGCCGACTATTGGTAAATATTGCAGTATTTGTTTTAAGGGTTCATAATGAAATCAGTAAAAATTGTGACCTGCATCAGTTGATAGTAAAAATTAATTATTTTTTGTTAAAAAGACTTTATTTTATGTGTTAGTTCGAAATAAATGAGAACAATTATTTATTCCCAGGCTTTAACGCTGCCAAATAATACCTACCCTACAATTCTATAACGTGGTTTCTGAATTGAGGGTATGAAAATGTTTAAATGAAACATTTAAACATTAAAATTGAGTTTGATTAGGTAATTTTCAAATTCAAATTCCGAATTAGGAATTCGAGAACAGTAGTACCCAACTGATATATCTTACCGATGTACTTGCGCAGAAGATGAATTTTCAAAGCGCGGGCAATGCTATTGACCAATCGGCATGCTCCACGCAACGCGCTTTTTTTTCCTGTATCGCTATTGGTCGGCAGCTGCCGCCATGTTAGCGCACGCCGCGTGGCATGCACGTGACTTGCGAGTGAGACGGAACTAACAGCTGCAGTGTATTATGAACCTTACTGTAGTGATCTAAGGTTGATTGTAAGTTCCTTTCGTTAATCTTCGGGCCCATACTTTCTTTTCTGTGCGAACGAAGATTCACGACGCGCTTTATCAGTTGGGTACCACTGTACTGAAACAGTGAGTTTGATTAGGTAATTTTCAAATTCAAATTCCAAATTCAGAAATCGAGTACATGTATGAACCCTAAACACCAGATGACCCACACTTATCTATCTAAAGTAGAATACTTATTCTCAGTTTGATGATCAGAGGACAAATTCTACTTAACTTATTTTAAGCAAATTGAGATACGAAATCTCAATTTCAATTGCATCTGACCAAAAAAACCGGTCAAGAGCGAGTCGGACTCGCACACCGAGGGTTCAGTATCGGATCATCATATAAAACTTGAAATATGTTTAAATTTTTATTGGTGGGGGGGGGGGGGCTATATTCGTCAGAGAATTTTAACACTGCGGTGTGTATTGCAGTTTTAGATCAGCGCCATCTCTTGACCATACTGGAGCTAGTGCAAATTTGTTCGCGGATTTCTGAAAAAGTGTGGTATTGAGAGACATCGTTTTATTTTTCCTGCAATCTACATACATAAAAATCGGTGTTCCCTTGTTTCGCAGACAGAAATTTGATAGAATTTTATTTCGCAGAAAATGTTTCACATAGTATTTGATCCTTATAATTTTATGTCGAATATTATTGTTTCAACAACTATTTACTTGAATGAAACATATTTCACAGAAACACAATTCAATGAATTTCTATTCACATTTTTTTATTTAACAAACTTATCAAACAGTAGTTTATTTTTTAACGAATATTGTTTGTTCGATACATTTTTCCATGTAATGTATTTCAATGAAAATGTAATCAATACTTAATATTTTTGTTTTATATGACCGAATTTACAATGGTATTTTTTTAAAGATGGCAGATTTTTTTTTGAATAATTTTACTAGGCACAGTGCCATTTTTATAAAATAGCATTTTAAACCCTACTTTAACATTAAAATACGTCTTAAAAAGTCAATATTTTGTGCTACAGACCTTAGTGACAGAAACGAATCGCTCCACGTAGTCTTGTCTGCCCTACCCCTAGAGTGTAATTTAAGCCCGCGAAGGCGCGGAGGGGCGAGGCGGCCCGCGAGCTGAGGAGCAGGTGTTATAACGCGGCAGCGGCGGGCAGTAACAAAATTTATTCAAAGTGAGTATACTGCGTATTGAGTATTTTATGAAATGATAATACGAGTAAAGTTTTATGTGAAACAAAATTCTATTAAACTATTTTCTAGAAAACAACGTACAACCATAAAAATCAGGACACCACGCGAACGAAGTAGCGCCGGGCAGCTAGAAATAATTTATATGGCAAAACAACGTTTGCCGGGTCAGCTAGTCTTTACATAAACTTCTATCGCATAGAATAATTTCAGATTTTTCTCTTTGCAAACTTCGGAGATAAGGGGGGAATGGTCATTTTTTATTTACATTTTTCGTCAAAAATCAAAAACTATGCGCCCTAAAAAAAAGAAAAAATGTTTGAGAAAGTGCAAATAGCGTTCTTTCATATGATACCCCACATGCCCTAGTAGACCCACTTCGAATTTTTAAGAACTCCTTTCAGTCGCTGTTGCAAAAAATATTTATACTTTTATTTATTTCTTATTTGCAAAATAGTTGAACAAACGTCATCCAAATTTCAAGTTGACAGCATTAGTAGTTCTTGAGATATCCAGCTGTGACAGACGCACAGACTTGTCACACCATATAAGGGTTCCTTTTTACCATTATGGTACGGAGCCCTAAAAACATTTTTTTGACAAATTGCGGCTGTTATGCTATTGTGAATGCTGTGCTATGCAAATTAGTAGAATTGGCACTTAGAAGGTCAATTCTCGTACCTAAAAAAAAAAACATGTTGCACTACAATCTCAGCGATAGCCAATGTCGAAAACTTGTATAAATGTTTTTGACAATTTGTGAGTGCGATGGGAATGAATGGGTCAGTTCATTTTATTCAAACTTCTTATCCAGTCATGCCTTAATCTTAAAAGATCGTGGTCAAGACAGAATGACGTCGGCATATTTTTTCTTATCGATAAAGAACATCTCTCGATGGGTTTAATATCGATATCGGGTTAAATAATTTGAGCTTCGAAAGCCGTTTTTGCTGTGCATGGCTGAGAACCTAATCGATGTTTCAAGCACAAAGAATGGATTCATTGTAAGGCTAGTAAGTAGGAAGAAACTGCGTAGTACCTGTGACTTTGTAATTTTTATACAATGTAAAAAAATACAAGATCGTAGGTCATTTATCCTGGAAATCAACACCTTTTGTGCGTCAACCTTTTATATGAAGACAGTAGGTACCCCAAAATGCTAGCCCTTCACCACTCTCTGTTGTTTTAGCTAGGAAGAAGAAGTGGAGCAACAAACCTCTGGATCTCCGTCATGCCTGATGGAGCGAGCGTGCCCAGATGATGCCTGTTCACTCTTGCTTCGAAGGCAGACGTGTTATATTGTTTCGCTATCAGTCCCTAATCTTTGGTGCGATTTGGATGATTTTTAGGGTTCCGAAAAAAAAACGGAACCCTTCTGTCTGTCCGTCTGTCACAGCCAGTTTTCTCCGGATCCACTGGACCGATTCTGTTGAAATTTGGTACAAATATGGAATGCTGTGACCCAAACACGGACGTGTTACGTAAATCATTACATTTTTAGTATGGGGGTCACTTCTGGGGGTCAAACTAGAAAATAAAAAAAGAAAAGTTTTTTGAACAATATTGTGTGACATATCAAATGAAAGGGCTTACTGTGAGGGTTTTAATTATATTATTTCATAATTTTAAAATAAATAGTTTAGAAGTTATTCAAGAAATTAGACGAAAAATGACCATTCCGCCCTTATCTCCGAAACCACTGAGCCTAAAATTTTGAAAAAAAATGGAGATAATAGATCTTTACCTAAAGATTACAGGAAAACCTATTAGAAGTCTGTAGTGTTAAAATAACATGTGAAAAAAAAAATTCGTTCGGAACCCTTTGCACGCGAGTCCGACTCGCACTTGGCCAGTTCTTTTTTACAGCATGGAGACAGACATTTTTTTTGTGGTAAGTAGTCTAAATAAACGCGAACGAATCCGCAGTAAAATCAAGTCTGCAAAATACAAAGAATTTCTCCAAGTGTGGTCTAGATTGAGAATCTAGAGTAACATAATAAACAGAAGCCCTCACACGGCCGCCGCCGGAGCGTGAACATTACAGCCGCAGCCCGGCCTAATGTCGTAACCCGCGCTCGGACCGGCGCAGGCGCACACGGTAATCAAATAACTCACAAAAAACATCGAAATCATCAGTGTTGAGGTGCGGGAAGGCGGGGCTGAGGGTGGCCAAGCTTTCTCGGAAGGACTGGAGGACTGAGGACTGTTCTAATATAATATGTGTAGCAGTATGGTCAAAATTCTCAAAGCCTTTTCGAAAACAAATCACTTTGTATTAAGAACAACAAAAAGATATTATACCTTTTGTTATTAATTAAGAATTAAAGAATAATCTTTTTTTCATTCTCTATTGCCAAGTGATATCAATTTCAGAAAAATATGAGGGTAAAATCTTTATGCCATTTCTTTCAAATGGTGACCGAAAATACTTATTGCCAAGGCTTAGTACCAATTTCACTAATTTGAATTGAAAACAACGTTTACATGTAGCGGCATCAATGCCGCCACAAGAAAAACCAACGGAGCAAATCTACATCGCAACAAAAAGAACCGCGACGCCATCTATCCAACTAGCAGCGAACTACTACAACCAAATCCTGCATCACGCAATCAGAATTTACCGTGCGATTTGAACATATTCATCAGTCCGAATATCAACCATCGGGCAGTTGCCCGCCAGGCACAACCACCGCCTGGTTGCAGGATCCACCCTTTTCACTAAAGGTTTGTGGGACTTTACTTTCTGTACCGCATACGGGGGTATATATGTATATACCCCTGTATGCGGTACTGTATAACCTGTTTTTTTTCTTCTAAAAAGTGTCGGCATTTATGCCGCTACATCCAGTGCTGAATTAACCCATAAGCAAATTAAGCAATTGCTTAGGGCATCACATCTGGGGGGCACCATAAACAGATAAACTATAGGAAGTAGCGGTCGTAGGTACCTACTTATTCTGGTCAAGTGGGACGAAATTTCGCAAACCTTCCGAAAAGTCAGGAAGATGTTAGTTATAAGACCTAAAAGTCAGCTCAGTAATTTCGGAGCTGTAATATCTCACTTTAACTCTTGGGTGGTTTAATGAAACACAGTTATATTTCTATTAGTGTGTGCGACACGTCCGCTCGCCTCGACTTCTGTCAACGTAATGCCGAGCGGGCGGGTCGCAGGAGCACATATTTATTTTATAATTTTACAGTACATCACATCTCTCCCTTTCAATATATTTTGTTAAACTTATCACATTACATACTCTGAATTTGATCTTGGTTAATAATCACTATTTAAGCTACATGTGATTTTATATAATTCTAGCATTTAAATAATTTAAATCTTATATCCTAGTTTGAATAATAATTTTCAATTATAATCAATAATTTATTACTAATTAATTTAATCATCTGTGTCTATTTCTACATCACCATCGTCTTTATTTCCGTTTTCATTATGAATTCTCCATTGTCCCTCTATTTTCTTGAGGTGAACTATGTTTCTTCTTATGTTTTGACCTGTTTCATCATTTTTTATACTTATGTCACCTCCTTTAGCACTCATTACTGTGTGTGGAGTAGGGTTGAAATCAGGTGTCAATTTATTTTCTTTTGTCATGTTTTTAACATAAACCTTTTCTCCTATATTAATTTCATTGTTTACAGCTTTCCTTTTTCTATCTTCAATCAACTTTCCCTTTTCTTTTATGATTTTATCTCTATCATATACTTCTAGGTCCATACGTTGGTTTTCGACATCTACAACGGAAGGGATTTTGTCTCTGAATTGTCTATTAAAAAATAATTCTGAGGGTGTCTTTCCAGTTGTACTATGGGGAGTGCTATTGTACATCATGAGATAGCGAAGGAGATCATCCTTCCAATCAGATTTTTGGCATTGGCTAATTTTCAAGCGCTTAAGGATGTCACGGTTTTGTCTTTCGACCTCTCCGTTTTGTTGTGGCCAATATGGTATAGAATTGTATAGCCTGATGCCAAATTCTAAACAAAAGGATTTGAACTCCTCGGTAATAAATTGACGCCCATTATCCGATGTTATACTGACTGGAATACCTAGCCTGGAAAATATTTCTTTTAAAACATTAATGGTTTCATTAGATGTTATAGATTTCATAACCTTAATTTCTTTGTAGCGGCTATAATAATCAATGACTACTAATAAGTTGTGTCCACTTGGCAGTGGGCCTAGAAAATCTATAGCTATATCAGTCCATGGTAGCATAGGTAACTCGCGTCTCTTCATTGGCACAGGGAGGCTTGGTCCTGATACTAGAGTGCAACTTTTACAACTTTTAACCATGTTTTCCGCGTCTTTATCTATTTTAGGCCACCAAACTTTAGTACGCAATCTACTTTTCATAGCAACGATACCTGGATGTCCTTCGTGTGCCGATGCGAGCACTTGCTTACGTAACTCCGTGGGAATGATGATTTTGTTCCCACGTAGTAAAATGTCGTCGTGCATCCAAAGTTCATGCTCAAAGAGTTTGTAGTTATTGACTTTGGGGTCCCAATTATTTCCAGAGAGACCTAATTTTACTAATTGAATGTCTTCATCACTTTTAGATTTATCAGTGATATCCTCCATAGGTACAGCCATTGGTCTAGCAAACTCCACGATTTTATTAATGTGATGCTCGTTATCATGTGGATGTGAAATATGATTTGGGCATAATCGGGACAGGGAATCAGCTATATTGTTTTTCCCAGTACAGTAAACAACCTTGTAATTGTAAGCCTGTAACCGTAACACCCATCGTTCAATTCGTGCACAAGGTTTTGATCGCGGCCCAAATATTACCTCGAGGGGTTTATGATCAGTGATCAGCTCAAATTCTTTTAACCCATATAAGTACATATTAAAATGTTCGATGGCCCAGACCAAGGCAAGTGCCTCCTTTTCAGTCTGGCAATATCGTTTTTCAACGTCAGATAAACTTTTATGTCCAAAAGCAATAATCCGTGGTCCTTGTATATCAATCTGAACGAAGACTGCTCCTAACCCTACAGGACTAGCATCTGCCATGACTTGTGTCCTATCGTGTGGATCATAAAAACCTAAGGTGCGAAGGGCACTTAAACTTTCTTTAAACTCCGCAAACGCAGCAGATTGTTTATCTTTCCAATATTCAGCTATGTCGGCGTGTTTAGAGAGTTTGTGTCTTAAAATTTCTCGAATTGGATCGGTCATAGTGCCCAACCTTGGGATCCATTTTCCAATATAATTGACAAGTCCTAAAAAACTTTGAACTTCTTCGACTGTTTTAGGTTCTCTAAATGATTTTATAGTTTTGACGTACTTATCAAGGGGCCTAATGCCTCGTGGAGATAATTCATGACCCAGAAAATCTATTTTTGACGAGTTAAAAATACATTTTTTATCATTAAGGACCACATTATTCTCTTTCAAAACTTGTAACACACGTTTTAGTCTATCGTTATGTTCGTTTACGTTGCTGCCAAACACAATAACATCGTCAATGAAATTAACGACGCCCTTACAAGGCAGAAGCATCCTTTCCACTATTTTCTGAAAATGTTCGGGTGCACACGATATACCAAACATCAGACGCTTATATCGAAACAGGCCTTTACTGGTTATGAATGTTGTTATATCCCGACAATCTTCTTTTATTTTGACTTGGTGGAAAGCATCTTTTATATCGAGCTTAGAAAAGATACATGACTTCCTGAGTTTTGGAAGAAGTTGGGTCATTGTAGGTAAAGGATGATTCTCTCTTATAATGGCTTTGTTTGCACATCTCATGTCGACACATAGTCTTAAGGTGTCATCACTCTTAAGAATGGGTACTACCGGAGAAACCCAGGTTGTAGCTTGATCTACAGGTTCAATTATGTCTTTTTTGACTAACTCATCAAGTTTATCATTGATTTTATTTTCGAGCGGAATTGGTACTCGTCTATATGGCTGACATATGGGTGTCACAGATGGATCTATAGCAATAGCCAATTGGACATTTTTGAATTTAGGAAAATTCTCTGTATATACTAGATTTACACTCACCCCTAGTTTAAGCACATTGAGACATGTAGCTGTATGCTTGCCCAACAAATTACGGGTGCCATTTTTAATCACATAAAATTTTGCAGTTTTTGTTTCTGGTCCAACAACGATTGATGCTTCAAATGTGCCGAGCACATCCAGGGGATCTTTTGAACCGTATGCCATAAACACTTGATCGGAACCTGGTTGCTGGTTAGACACAACGACAGCTTTTGATTTTAAATATTTCCAGGTTTTATCATTAATTATATTGTTTTTACTCCCAGAGCCGATGAGCATATTTACGTTGACACCTCCTACTTGGCAATTTATTTCAGCGTCATCGTCAATATGAAATATATAGTTTACATTACTGACTGATGGTTTGGTCTGTGATTCGTCAGTTTTAGGTTTTTTACTGTCAATTTTTTGTTTGTTCCAAGTAATGGGTGCTTTACGCTTGAGTTTCCTTGTTCGACATTGACTTATGAAGTGACCTTTATAGCCACATTTGTCACATACTTTGTCCCTTGCGGGGCAACGTGTATCATCACACTTGTGATTTTCACTTCCACATCTTGTACACCGTGTATTATCCGTGTGAATGCCCTGAGTTCGGGTTTTGTTTGTTCTTGTTCCAATCCTATTAACCTGTTCAGTTTTTACTACTTGGAATTCCTTTAATTGTCTCTCTACCGTTTCGATTGAGTTGGCTTCTAAAATAACCTTTTCTATTGTAACGGAATCTCCTAACTGTAGTATTTTCTTTCTAAGGTCTGATGAGGTACATTTTTCAGCAATTTGGTCTATGAGAGCATTGTCTTTGTTAGCAAAGTCACACTTGGAACATTGATTACGTAATCTAACTAAGAATTTTTCCAACTTTTCATCCGGTTTCTGTTTCATGAGTCGGAAAACGTGTCGTTCATAGACAAAACTCTGCTTCGGAGAAAAGTACTCGTCTAGTTTTTTAATAGCGGACTCGAAAACATCGGAGGAATCGCCCTCTTCAACGTGTGCACCGGGAAGGTTATAATAGATATCTTGCAATCCTAAACCACCGGTATGTAAAAGTGTTGCTCGTTTTTTTAAGGGCTGGTCTATGCCTAAGGCTAGAAGCTAGAGCTCGTTTCCATCTTTGCCACCGATGGCCTAATGAGGTCGCATCACCATCGCAGTCGAGAGTTTCTATGGTCGGTAATTGAGACATGTTGGGACAATCTGCAAGTAAGAATGAAAAAATTGCTTCAAGTACTACGGAAATTAGCCACTATACCTGCTTGGTAGCGATATGATAAGCAACGATATATTATGTATGTAGAATTCATAGACAGTATTGCGTTTTCATTACTCAAGACTGAACTTTTGGATTGGAACATGAATCATTTTATTTTGTGGGATTGCATATATGTAGTACCTACAGTTTTATACCAGTATATGAGGAACTTGATGGGCATTTACCCATTGGAATAAATGGAGTTTTGTGGAATTGCATATACTAGTACATTTTTATACCAGTACATGTGGAACTAGATGGGTAAACCCATTGGAATAGTGTACAGTATGTATTTTGTCATCCTCTTTCGACTTGGCTAATACTTACAGGCACGATTGGTTGTTGTGTAGCTTATTAGAAAAGAGCAAGGGTCGAGTCTAATCACAATAAATTGTTTTTAAAGTAATCCGTGCACTAATCATATTTTTATTTCTTAATATACTAATTTATTACCAATGACTTGCATACAAATCAAAATTAAGATTCTATGAACGATAATTACTGTTTAGATAAGTACTTAGTCGTGCGGTATTACTCAGAATGTTAATATTTATAATTAAATGTAATGTGGGTAAGTCGAGAATGACACGGATAATATCTCACTATGTTTTTGGTAGTGATAGTTCTGGGGTATTTATACAATGTGGGTATATAGTTATAATGGAATGTGCACACCAGCTACACAACAATATTTTATTGGTAAGTATTAGCAGGCACTGGTTTTAAGGCTATTTTGACCGAAGATATCAACTGTCAGTAATTTGCTTACATTTAAAATATTTCTTGTTTTACTAGCAGTATATTTATTTATCTCCAAATCCCTTTTTAAATTGAATAAGAGGGAATAGAAAACAATATTTAATTGAGACGAAATAGATAACCTCGGTCATTTGCCTTATTTTTTTTTTTACATATCTGTTTATTTTACTCACGTTCTTTATTCTCGTCGCCAATGTAATATCTCACTTTAACTCTTGGGTGGTTTAATGAAACACAGATATATTTCTATTAGTGTGTGCGACACGTCCGCTCGCCTCGACTTCTGTCAACGTAATGCCGAGCGGGCGGGTCGCAGGAGCACATATTTATTTTATAATTTTACAGTACATCACAGGAGCTAAGGGTGGTAATGATCATTTTTTGTTCAAAAACTACCAGATGTGGATTTAAAAAAAAAAACAGTTAAAAAAAATCGTAGTCAAAAGGCAGATTGCTAAAATGTTCGAGCTTGCTTTACTTGCTCTTGATGCATGTGTTCTTATCATTCTTACCTTTTCTGTACCTAATGGATAAGCAATAGGATTAGGGCATCAAGAAGTGTTAATCCGGCACTGGCTACATCACTCCTCTCCGGAGACCGTTCGCATCTCAGTCCCAATATTTGACATAATATGAAATTAGAGATGTTTTTGACAGATCGAGACGGAGTTGCAGATGCGAAAATTGAAAAAAAAAATAGTAGAATTGGCCTTATGGTAATTTAATAGATATTTTAATAATTTAATTTATGATCTTACCAATTGCCAAACAAGTAAAGAATACCTTCTATCATAGGTTTTTCCGAATCCCGAATCTGAATGTCCATTTCAAAACACCTATCATGGCTCCTCTACTCCGGGGCGGGGTGCGTGCCGTTCCAGCGGACTTCTCGGAACTAGGAGCCAAAGTAAAAAATATAGAAATAAATTCTTATTCCTTTCGTGATAGGTGTAAAGTTAATTTACACTTTTTATTGTATCATGTAATCAGAACTTTCTAATTGATTTTTTTTAGTTATTTCGCATGTTTTGATTATTTTTATTGTGATGCACTCTTGCATACACACCTTTAAGAATCAATTTAGGGAAATTGGCATGAGGTTCATATAGACATACATACGTAGGTACATTTTTCACCTATTGCAATGCTTGTAAAAGGCTGCTAAATCATAAGTACCTACTAACAAAACATAACACCTATATACACTTGGTTCTCAATAAACGTTTTGACTTTGACTTTGTTACATTTGACTCTGTGTTATAGAGTCCTCTTGAGGGATGCTTTTGCCGCAAAATAAAACAGGCTGACAGTAAACAATACGTCCATAGCCCAATTTTTAGGAAAAAATAGTAAAAAGTTAGCTTCAGGTATCTATCGTTAAATCTGTCGTTACAATTACAATTACCTACTGTATCAAAAGCTCTCAAAGCTGCCCATCTAAGTTCTTACAGAGCAACACAATAGGAAACCATCAAAAATTATAACCCACAAAAAAGTCTTCACACATTTTATAAAATCAAAAACTGGCTGAATCGAAAGGCATCAGCCGAGAGTCCGAGACATCATCTTAAAAAAAAAAGAAATAAAAATACAAAATGGAGGCTCGCTTTGTGGCGGGCCGCCATTACGGAGTCCATTACGTGGCGTAATTACGCGTCATTAGAGGTGGCCCGCTGCCGACCAGAGACTATTACGAGCAACAAGATATTGCCTTTTAATATCTCTGCATTGGCTCTCTGGTCCTTGTGTGTTTGATTGTTCGGCGGAATAAAAAGTTGGCGACGCGGGAATTTATTGCTGTGGCGAAAATTATGCAAATGAAAGAGTGTTGCAGATGTATGACTGTTTTCTATTGAAGAATAGGTACTTTAGCTTTGTGTGAAACACTAGAGAGCTAGAAAAAAAAATCATAAGTGCAGATTTTTTTTCTTCAATCTAATTTTAGAAGGTAAGTACCTCAGTGGAATTTAGCCTGAGCAGTCATAAATTCACAAAGATTCAAGTTGACAAGAAACAACCCATAGGTACCTAAGAAACCAAACATTTCTTTGAATAAAATAATAAACCGCGTCGGAAATTACTAAGTGAATTTTATTACCCAATCTTATGGTTTTACTGATATCGTCTTTCGATTTTCATTTCGGTGCGCTCATAAAGATTAATCCGTAGATAATTCTTAACTTTTCCATGAAAACATTTGCGTTCTTCAATTTATAAAACTACTTTAAAAGTAAAAAGAATTATTTTAATTGCATGTAAAGGTTTAATAAGTTAGCGCTATGTCCCTCTGACATTTAAACAACCCAATAATTGCCATGAAAATGGTTCAATACAAAAACTGAAGGGTCCAGTTGTACAAAAAAGTATAATACAAAAATATCCCACGCGATGCCAAGCTACCTTTTATTGTTATTATGTGTCATCAAAATAAGCCAAAGTTTGGCGTCACTAAAAAAATAATTAGCTTCGTGTCGTCGGTTTGCCGACAACACGGTGTTCTATGTTCACGAGACGATTACGATACGACGCTTCAGTAACTTTAATACATACTTTCAAGCTTCTTGAATATTCGTTGCATAAAAAACAAAGGTAAGTGCCACGTAGCATTGCATAGCCTACTGGATGCCCAGCGTTGCAATGCATTATGTTGCCTTAGCAACTTCATGATATGATACACAGCGTATGTTGCCACTAGCAATGACCTGCAGCAACTTAAGTTTTCTAGTGGACATCTGAAAATAGAGGGATTAGATACTAATTGAAGCATCTATGATAAGATAATTGATGATCCATGTTCGTGTTTCTTTCTTTATATAACCCATAGGAATATAATTGCAGATGGATATGTGGAATAACAAGAACGGATAAAGTGAGAAATGTATACATTAGAGGAAGTTTAAAAGTGGCGCCAGTGACGGAACAGTTAAGTGAATCGTTTGTCTTGGTATGGTCATGTGAAGAGGAGGGATGAAACACACGTAACTAAAAGAGTTATGAATATAAATGTGGATGAATAAATGGAGAGGGAGAGGAAGGCCAAAGAAATGATGGATGAATTGTGTGAGGAACGATATGAAGGAAAAGGAAGTTAGTGATAGCGTGACGGCTGATAGGACCGAATGGAAGAAAAAAACTTGGTGCGCTGACCCCAAGTAACATGGGGTAGATACGGTCTAGTCGTAAGCCAAGTTTCATCCAAGCCCCTCAGCCGTTATGACGTGAAAATATAGCAAACGCACAGATACTCGTAGAATTACTTTTGCATTTGCCATGTCGTTATTGATAAAATCCGCGTATGGGTAAATTCCCTCCGGTAATTTCCCTCCGTGCCGGTGTCGTCACGTGAGGCTAAAACCAGCCTTGATTATAGGTGTAATTTAGTCGGAGGACGCAAGTTTTTGTGCCACAAACATTGTCATTCTGCCGGGATTTCCGACTAAATAGATAAACGCTACGTTTTTGTACATAGATGACATTTTTGAGTACCCTTAATGATGGGTTGAATCTTTTGAAATTGGGCCCCTAAGCACCAAGATATGTGCGGTCAACCTCACAAAAAGATAGGCTTAATGGTTCCGAAATTTTGATGGGTAAATTCAGGCTTTAGGTATTAAGGTAAAACAGTCGAGCTGCCTACCATAACGTTTAGATACAGGGCTTTATTCCTGGAAACTTACTCAATACTTTGTCTGAAGCGGTTTGCTGTGTGGAGGGTAGGCGGTACAAAGAGTAAAGTCCCACAAACCTCCATTGAAAAAACTGACCAAGTGCGAGTCGGTCGAACGAATTTAATTTTTATAACATGTTATTTTAACACTACCGACTTCTTACAGGCTTTCCTGTAATCTTTAGGTAAAGATTTATTATCTCCACTTTTTTCAAAATATTAGGCTCAGTAGTTTCGGAGATAAGGGGGGGGGAATAGTCATTTTTCGTCTAATTTCTTGAATAACTTCAAAACCATTTATTTTAAAATTATGAAAAAAATATAATCAAAACCCTCACAGTAAGCCCTTTCATTTGATATGTCACATGATATTGTTCAAAAAACTTTAATTTTTAATTTTCTAGTTTGACCCCAAAAGTGACCCCCATACTAAAAATTTAATGATTTACGTAACGCGTCCGTGTTTGGGTCACAGAAGTCCATATGTGTACCAAATTTCAACAGAATCCGGAGAAAACTGGCTGTGACAGACGGACAGACAGACACCCGAGTGATCCTATAAGGGTTTCTTTTTTTTTCGGAACCCTAAAAAGGAGGATCCTCCGACCGGACTGTTCATGTATCCGGTGTGGGCAACTGCCCGGCCCGATGGTTGATATTCGGGCTGATGTATTTGCTCAAATCGCACGGTAAACTCTGATTGCGCGATGCATGATTTTAGTTCGCTGCTAGTTGGATAGATGGTGTCGCGGTTCTTTTTGTTGCGATGTAGATTTGCTCCGTTGGTTTTTCTTGTGGTGGCATTGATGCCGCTACAGCTGCATTGCATTAGGACTTGCTGATAGGCTTCCGCAGAACGGGATATAACAGTTCCTATGGAAATGCGTCAATCTGCATCGTTGTCACATTGATGCGTCACTTCTAGTGAATCCAATCGATATCTGAAAAAAAAGTCACCAGCATATCTAACTTTAAAATATGCTTTCATACGAACATTGTTGGGAATCGCACCCAACAAGCACGCAGACAGCACGCGCAGGCGACGTGACCGAGCTACACGCCATCGTCATCGACGAGCGAGCGGGGGTGCGGCGCGGGCGAGCCAACCCCTACATCAATCTAATAAAACGCGCCCCTAAGGCCCGATTTTTCATCTATATCTATACTAATATATAAAGCTGAAGAGTTTGTTTGTTTGTTTGTTTGCTTGAACGCGCTAATCTCAGGAACTACTGGGCCGATTTGAAAAATTCTTTCAGTGTTAGATAGCCCATTTATCGAGGAAGGCTATAGGCTACATATCATCACGCTAAGACCAGCAGACGAAGTTGCGCTGGTCAGCTAGTACTTAGATAAAACTTATTCTTCGAATATCGTTTTAAACAACCATTTCAAAAATGCGTGCTAATTGCCCGTCTTTTGTTATTTTACAGGTGACATTTTAATATTATTGTGTAATACTTTATTAGACGGATAAGTTTTATACAAGGATTGAAAAATCAGCCCTAAATCGAACAAACATCAAGATTGAATTAAGGCTGCTCTCTCGAGAAATGCTTAAAAACAGCGTGCAGTTGAAGCAACTTTTCGTCGGCTTTTACTGAGACATTACGTCTGAAAATAGAACTTGGTAATCTAAATGATATGATACGTAATTTAGCTTAGCCAGAATTTATGTATCGGTATCACATAATAAGAAAAAAAATTACCAAATCACCTCCAAATCGTTGAGATGAAACCATTTTACTCCTTCATTTTTTAACAAAAGTCTAAAAAAAAATATCTACTGCTTTGCAATACAAACGAAAATAATTTAGTTTTGTCACTTTTTAAAATATGTATTATTTTTTTATAATATATTAAAAATGCGGGTAGCGGAGTGGCGCGTAGAGGAGTAAGTAGTTAGCTCCGTTTATATGCACAAGGTCATTGGCATGTATACAAGCCTTAACTAAAGCAGCCATAAAATGCTTCTTCAGGCACTTACCTTTAGCTATAAATTCAAGTTTCTAAAACTTAACAAACAGATGTGTTGCTGGAGAGTTTGGTGCGCCACTTCTTCTTCCCAGCTAAAACACTAGAAGTGGTGACGGGCGGGCGTTTTGGGGGACTGTCTTCATGTAGAACTTTGACGTTTAAAAAGTGCTGGCACTTAGCCTAATTTGGAAAAAAGGACTATTGACTTTTGCACTTTAGATTGTTTTATTTCATTTTATCGAAAGTTACATTCAGTAACTTAATTTACCCAGAAGCGCCATCATCATCTGCCTAGCCATTTTCCCAACTATATTGGGGTCGGCTACCAGTCAAACCGGATTCAGCTGAATACCAGTATTTTACGTGGAGCGGCTGCCTACCAGACCTCCACAACCCATTAACTGGGTAACACGGTACTTCTTGGCAAGACTGGTATCAGATTTTCTGGCTTCTGACTATCCGTAACGACTGCCAAAGATCTCCAAATGACTGCCGGGGACCAACAGCTTAACGTGCTTTCCGAGGCACGGAGGAAACTCGGTATGTCAAGATGGTCCCATCCACAGACTAACCTCGGCAAGCGTTGCTTAACCTTGAAGATTGACCTATACGGCTGTTATTATTTTATCCACGAGCTCAGAAGCGCCATATCTATACTAATATATAAAGCTGAAGAGTTTTTTTGTTTGTTTGCTTGAACGCGCTAATCTCGGGAACTACTGGTCCGATTTGAAAAATTATTTCAGTGTTAGATAGCCCGTTTATCGAGGAAGCTTAGGCTATATGCTATATATCATCACGCTAAGACCAAGAGGAGTGGAGCAGTAGTGAAAATTGTGACGCAGACGAAGTTGCGCAGGTCAGCTAGTTTCCCAATATAATACTTACCTAACTTAGTATAGTTGTAACATCGGTCATCGCCAACTTGCATAACTGGTTTTGCTTTCAACGGAGCATGACTTAGCTGTAATCGAATCAAAGATACACCACACGATCTGCTGTCGCCCCGAGATAAAATGCGCGATAGCATCTGTAAAGATTAGGCTCACGGGAAATGAAAGTTGTATGACAGTCATCGTTTTATCTTACAGCTTTATTTTAATCTCTTAATTTATTGATTTCATGGTTTATGCTTGCTTGCAATTGGGCTCGAGTATATAAAGATGCTTGAAATAATGCAGTTAAGTTTCTGACTGGCTAAGCCGCAGTCTACGGAATAAAAGAATCGCAAAATTAATATAATTGTTCAAGTCTAACTGCGGTTAATCCTTACTAGTTCTTTACTTTCCCTACTAATATTATAAATGCGAAAGGTCTGTTTGTCTATTGCGCTTTCACGCCAAAATTACTGAACCGATTTAAATTAAATTTGGTACAGAGATAGTCTAGAGCCTGAGAAAGGACATAGGCTACTTTTTATCCCGGGAGTATGTTCCCTAGGGACCACGCGGGCGAAGCCACTGGCAGAAGCTAGTTAATTATAATTAATAAAATATATATATATGTATACAGGGTTATTTGTAAAACACCAGCAACCTCTTAGGCAGTGAAAGTACACATGATTATGAGCAACTTTTACTTTGAGAAAACTCCGAAAACTCGAAAAAAATATCAGCTGTTTCATACAAAATGCAATATTTAGCCAATGAAAATGTATGAAACAGCTGATATTTTTTTCGAGTTTTCAGGGTTGGTCTCAAAGTAAAAGTTGTTTATAATCAAGTGTACGTATAAGTATATTAATTATATTTTTTTATTTAGCCTGTACTGTCCCACTGCTGGGCAAAGGCCTCCCCCAAATCCTTCCAAGTATTCATTTCCCGCGCCACCTCGTACCAATTAATTATAATTAATAATTATTATTGCAAAATATATCTCCCTCTGTATAAAATTCTTCCGTTACTGAGTAACTGTCAGACAACGCATAGCCGAAAGTACTGGTCATAGAAACCGTAGGGATTTCCCGACATTCCTACAGGACCGGGAAAAATGGGATATGCGCGTACGAGGTCGCTGACAAAAGTTGTTACATATATTTTGCGATCATTTTCGATTAATATTCATAAGGTAGCATTTTTTATAATATGTAAAAATAAAAAATCGTAAATGATGTAGAAGCTCTTCAAATCCTTTCCTAAAATGCTTACACATGTTGCCAAAAAAAAAAACAAGTATTACAATTAAAGCATAAAATAATTAACCCTTCAATTCTTCACACAATTTATATTTCCTCCGAACAAATCAACTGCCACCGTTCGCATCCTCTCCATAAAAACATCTTCACCAATAAAATAAAATTAAACTATAATAAATTAAATTAAACTTAGCAACTCACAAGTCATGAAGACGTTGCGGTGTCCCGAAGGCTTGCCCATGCGCAAGCGGCGCTCTTTGAACGACATGCCCGCTAGGGCTGCCAACCGATAAATTTACAGTACCTACATATTTTAATTACAACTTAATTATCACAACTCCAATCATTTTATGCGCACTTTTATACTTCCCGTTACCTTTTAATGAGTCAAATATTTTTTAAACCTCTGTATTATGTTAGTAAAATGCTGTTTTAACGCTGTTTCGATTAAATTAATTATTTTTCACCGTCCGCCCATACGTGAATTTTATTTGGGTATTTTATGACTGTTTTGTTTATGCTGGCGGCAATGGTAAAGTTTATTATTAGTTTTGGTTGTTAATTTTAATGTTTATTCTTTTATGAGCAATGTAATGTTAGCTTTCTTATTTATTAACGCTGCGATCAGATAAGAAATGTGAAAGTGGATTAACGGATGTGAAATGGGTAAGAAATAAAAAAATAATACTGGCCAAAGTACGGTTTGTACTTTGGCCAGTATTTTTTTTTACCTGATTTCCCCATATCGGGGGTAATGTGTTTTGGATATTTTATTAAAACACAGTAATTAGTAGCTTAACATGGACCGTTGCTAAGTAGGTACAAGTCCTCAAAAAACAAATTCAAATATTTATTTGTGAACATAATGGTTAAAGATGTTACACAAGAAAATATAATGTCCCAACAATGTCCCGCCAGAAGCCATGCAAATCACACACACTAATTTAATTCAGACATGCATCAGCCCTACATAATAATTTACAGCATTCCCCTGGTTAATACAAAACGCAGTCCTCCATGACGATCAATGTGACAACTCAGAGATGCATGGAAATAAAAAGTCCCTCCTTGACAGCCCTGATGCACTTCCTATACTTGAGTTACCGTTGCACGTTGGGAACATTGGTAACCATGCCATGGTGCGTACCTTCAAGTAGAACTGTCTTTTGTTGGTGCGTGACATGGGACACTTATATGTCGTTTGTGACATGGGATGGGAAATCTGTACTAAATAGGGGATCAGTTCTATTCATGTTTTCATTCATCATTAGTTGGCGGTTAATGTTTTTTTCGTTTTCGTTGTGTAATGTAAGTGAATGAATGGATTTGAAAAGTTTGTACGGAGGTTCATGTTGATGGTTTAATATTAAAAAAAAACCGGCCAAGTGCGAGTCGGACTCGCCCACCGAGGGTACCGTAGGTACAAATTTGTAACTATAAATTACTTTAATTAAGACTATATTTTTCAAATGTGTAGTTTTCAGACTGTTCCCTATACTTATAGTATAAGACGGTATTACTTGCCAAATTTCATAGTTCTAGGTCAACGGGAAATACCCTATACATTTTGATACCCTTGAGAGTGTCGATATATACGTTTTTTGCGGCATAAACAGCTGTTTCTTTTTTTTACGTTAACTTAGAAGTTCGATTTTTTACAACTGCAAGTGGCCATAGACCTGAGTATATGGTTTTATTTTCAACTCGATATCTTCACGCGTTCCCGAGATAAACGATCATGACAGACAGACGGACGGACAACAAAGTGATCCTATAAGAGTTCTGTACCTCAAAAGGTAAAAACGAAACGGAACGGAAAAAACACATTTCGCCCATTCTGTTTAAAGTGCCGTATAATGTAATACTATCCAGCCTATAGGAAAGGCGCACGGCGTTGACTGTGCCATCTAGCGTTGCAAATTCGTAACTTACAAGTAAATTATACTTGACACTGACACTTCTGTGCTGCCACCTATAGTTCCTGCACGCTCCGTTCAAGGAACGTGCACGAAGTAGACCGTGCCATCTAGCGTTGTAAATTCGAAACTTACAAGTAAATTATACTTGACAATGACACTTCTGTGATTCCCACCTATAGTTTCTGCTCGTTCCCTATTGCCAATCAATGGGGCACAAACCTAAACTCCGTGCTACTGAGAAATTCTAGATTACAATGAAGGACCCAATAACACGTTGCTCGCCCCGTGAATCGAACCCATGGCGGCATCATCATCATCATCAGCATCATCCACAGCCCGACTTCGCGCACTGCTCAGCATAGGTCGCTTTTTTCTTGTACCAATTCCTGTGCCAGCCTCATCTAGTTTCTACCTGGGATGGCAAAAATGTCATCACGGCATCATGCTCAGCGGAAAAACAATGAAGTAATGAGTAGATAACTGGTCCTGTATTGATACTTTTTTTTACTATATAATATAGGCATACGTTTGACCACAATCTCACCTGATGGTAAGCGATGATGCGGTCGAAGATGGAGCACGTTTGCCTAGAAGCAACCTATTCACTCTTGTCTTAAAGACTCCCAGGTTGTAGCTATCTGGAAACACAGACTCTGGCAGGGTATTCCACTCCTCAGCTCTACACACTATGAATGTGTTCCCAAAACGTTTAGTGCGTGTCGGTGGGATATCCACCATGTACCGGTGGCGCATCGCCGTTCGTCTTGTGATCCGATGATGGAACAGGCTTGGCGGAATTAAATCATGCAATTCCGTCGCACATTCCCCAAAATGCAAGCGATAGAAAACCGACAGGCCAGCAACTCGGCGTCGATGCTCAAGACTTTGGAGCTTCGACTCGACGAGCCTGTCATTAACGATGATCCTCTTGGCTCGTTTCTCAATTGACTCAAGGGCATCAAGCTGTACTGATACTTTTTAATTATAGATTTTTTTTATAATTTACTAGCTAATGCCCGCGACGTCGTACGCGCATATCCTGTTTTTTCCCGTCCCCTAAGGAATTTAGGATAATCCTCTCTTAGTGCTCCCCTACGGAGTGTAGGGGAGCACTAAGAGAGGATTATCCAATGAACCCACATGCCAAATTCCAGCTTTCTACGACCAGTAGTTTCGGCTGTGCGTTGTCTGTCAGTCACTCAGTCACTCAATCAGTCAGTAGCGGTAGAATTTTATATTATTACGATTAGGATTGACTGCAAAATACATAAATACATATTATGTGGGCACTCAAGCACATGACTAATAAATAATATTGCAAAAGGCCTGTCTTAATGCTCAATGTCTGCAATAAAACTGGAAGATTTATTTTTTAATTACTTAATACTTTAGTACTATCAATTATGAAAAAACACGACATTTCAATTAAAAGTATGACTAAGCGGGGCTTATTAGTAGGTGTATACGTGGGTTTACATTTTATCGTTTCTCAAAACAAGACCGTTTTAGGAAATTATAGAGTTAGTTTAGCTTATTGACCTTAGTTAATTAACCTAAAAAAAATAGAAATCTTAAATTATTATTTGAGTAAAGAAAAGAATATTTAAGTATTTATTGAATTAATAATATCTACTGCGTTGAACACAATAATAATAATAAAATCCCTAACCACCGGTAATTTGGACCCTCCTCCCGACACCGGCGTACTACTATTTTTTTTTAAGTTTTAAATGTTTTTTATAGTGTGAAGTTTTTAAGAAATATTTAAAAATGTAAATTAGTATGTAAGGATAAAAAATAAAGAGAATAAAAATAAAATATATTGTGAAGGACGGTACGGTTGACATGTCGGGCATGTCACCGGCCCGGGGAATCCATCCGCCACATTATTTCCGGTTGTTCTAGTCTGGCTAACGGAGACTATTTGCACAGGCACAACCTTGTAGCCAGGATTATCCACCAGCAACTTGCTCTTAAATACAATCTTGTGGAATCGGAAGTACCGTACTCTATATTACGGTACTTCCGGTGGACCCGGTTCTCGAAAATGGCAATTGCATTTTGAATTGGGATCGGTCTATCATCACTGTCAGGACTATTGTTGCCAATAAGCCTGACATAGTGGTGATAGACCGACTAGAGTGTCACGCAATGATTGTTGATATAGCAGTCCCTCATGACGAGAACCTCATGAAGTCTGAGAAAGATAAACAAATGAAGTATCTTGACTTAGCTCGCGAGGTTGTCGACATGTGGGATGTGAACACAGCAGTCATTGTGCCGATAGTCGTGACGGCCAATGGCATAATTGCCAAGAGCCTCGACCAACACCTCAAGAGGCTCTCGTTGGGCAGCTGGATCAAGGGCTTGATCCAGAAAGCAGTACTTACTCCTGGACACGGCGCGTATAGTGAGGAGATTCCTTTCTCGAGAGCCCTGACCACCGGTAGCTTGGACCCTGTTCCCGATACCGGTGGACTACAATTTTTTATATCTTTAAATGTTTTTCTTTTTTATTTTTATAAAAATATTTTATAAAAATAATATATTTATTATTTTATAAAATTATATTTTATTATAATAATAAAAAAATATAATAATTTATTTATTTATATTATAATAATAATTTATTATTGTTGAACACAATGGTCGAAACAGATACGTAGACTAGAAATATCTTGGGCACGTCACAACTGTAGCAATAAGTGGGGTCTTTGAGGAGTGGCTAGAGCGGCGCCACGGCGTCCCCACCTTCCACCTGACGCAGGTACTCACCGGACACGGATGTTTCGGGAGATACCTGTTTCGGATTCGGCGGGAGGACACGCCTGTGTGTCAACATTGCGAGGATCGGCCGGAGGACACGGTGGAGCATACGATGGAGGTCTGCCCTGCTTGGGCGGAGCACTGTCGTGTCCTCGTCGAAGCGAACGGCGGCGGGGACCTCTCACGTCCGGCCCTGGTTCAATCCATGGTCCGGAGCAAGGAGGTATGGGAAGCGGTCACCTTTTGCGAAGCAGAGGTGCTAGCGAAGTCGGAGGCCGAACACGTGCGAGAGAGGGAAACTTCACGCCCCAGCCGCCGCAACAGAAGAAAACGCCCCGGGCGTGAGGAATCGCAGAGCGATTCCCGGCAACCGTAGGCGCGGGCCTGCGGACGGCGAGCGTTCGGTGGCTCGCCATCCGATCAGGACTAGGCCCGGGTCGACATCGCGCTGTGTTCCACGCGCGCCTCAAAGAGATGTCAGCAAAGTAGACGGGGCCCGCTAGGGCCAGTGCCTGCCAGGGTAGCGGAATTTGTTCGAAAGGGTTACCGCGGCTCTGGAACGCGGCGGGCATTAGGAGGAACACGGATGGGCTTTAGTTAATAAGAGTCTGACACTCCCTTCTGCTCCGCCTAGAGCGGGAGGAGTCACTTGATGATTTCTCATCCATAAAAAAAAGACTAGAAATATATTGTATTTTAGTGCACCATGCTCGGTATAACAACAAAACTAACATTTTGACGTTTTCAAACGAACTGCATGGATCATGAATCATAATTGTGCCGATAGTAACAATCATTTAATTCCCGATAGCTCTACTAAATACATAGAAATACAAAGCATGCAGGTGTGCCCGCGTCAAAAGCCCGCCGACCACAGATAGAAATCTAGTGTCACGAAAGGAAATGCAAATGTTGCCAGCTTAATAAAATATGTGCGCCAACCAAGTATATGTGGTCGATTTTCAAGAAAATGAGCCGTGTGAAAATGTGCAATGATGTTTTAATTAGCAGATAGAATGATGTTGAATATAGTGGGAATTTTGTGTAGGTTTGTTTGATCGATATTTTTGAAGGGGAGTTTTTTTTTTCAAATAATTTAATTAGAAAGAAAATGTATTTATTTAGCAGTTGCTCAAAGACACACAACTAGTTTTTCGGACATTCCATTCCATTCCGTATAAAAAGTAAAATACCTACTTACTTAGAGTTTATACTTATACATTTCTATTTCTTTTATTAATAATTAATTAACAAGAGTGCTACGACAACTGCTTCAAAAAAAAAAGAAATTTTACACCACAGTAGCACAGCGAATTTTACTTTTTCAACTTATAATCAATACTTAAATGAAAAAACACAATTATACTACTTAGGTAGGAACAACAAAAAGCTAAAAAACCCGCAAGAAAATCCGCGTTATGCACTGCAGCTTTCGCTGCGCATAATTAAATAGCGATAAATGTCAGAATGATAGCGCGGCAATTTATCGGCGTCCGGCGACTCCTGCGCAGCCCGCCGGTCGACCGACGACGATCGAACAACACTAGGGTTGCCAGGGACCGGGTAAAGCAGACGCTTATAATTATTAAAGTCTTCCTGATCGATTTCGGATATCATGGGGACATATTATGATGCCCAAGTGTGTGCGCAGCCCATCACTCGCATAGCCCGATACGACGGCAATCCGTGACGACAGAAGAGATATCTGGCGCAGGACCAACGACTTTTGGCAACTATTAATCAAAAAAAGGAAACATAGAAACACAGTGTATATCCTTCTTATTCAGTTTGTGAAATATCTCTTAAATCGGTCCAATTTTGGAGGAGAAAATAGTCGAGAGCCAAACCTCGAATTATGACTTTTTACATACAAAGTCTCGCCGCCAGCATTTGCTCTTAACGTGCTTCCCGAGGTACACTCATAGTTATAAACACAGGAGTTCCTCTACCTGATTCCTCACCATCTTTCTTTCTCTACCAGACGTACTACAGACATGATAGGTACGTCCGTATTTAGTTCATATACGAGCCCGCCACACTAGTCCTCCATCACCAGAGAACCAGAGACAGCAGACTACAGTGGCGACCATCAGAAAAACGCTGAGGCAATAAAGCTCGACGAGTCCCGGAGATACGTTTCAATTGACTTGGATCCCACGGGGAACAGAGCAAGTGCCAATAGGACAGCTTTGTTCTCTCTCCTATTTGATAAGGGACATTTACAAGTGGGGTAAGCCCAAAATGAACACTTATGTTCTACTTACTTGTCACACTTATTAGCGCTTCTCCTCCTTACTTATTGTGCCGGCAGGCAGGAAATCTCTGCCACCAGTGCCACCCTCTGTGTTCCTTACCCAGCCTTCAAACCAAGGGCCCATCGATAAGGAACCATAAAAAACTTTTTTACAAAAAATATAACCGACTTCCAAAAAGAAAAACAAAACAGTCGGAAGTGATTTTGGTTATTTCGTTTTTTGACACCGACTTCTGAAATTAAAGTTATTTTATACTTTGTAGTGTTTTGTTTTTGGAAGTCGGTTATATTTCTTGTAAAAAAGTATTTTATTTTTCACTTTTTAGTGGTACCTGCGTACCCATTCACAGCGTACCGGCGTGATGTAATGTTATGAACTGGGGCCTATTTAATAAAACTTACTTAGTGCTTTCGGTGTAAATGTGTCGTCAATACGAATTAAATAAGCCTTGGTAGTTCCTACATACCGATGTGGAGTTCCCTTGACTCTCTGTCGTCTCCATCATCAGGATCCAAACCTTCATTGTTTTGTAGCATCAACCGATATACACACGAATATCAGGTTTTTACCAGATGCGTACCTACAATTTTCGAGAGTTGCCCTCGATTTCTCAGGGTTTCCATCATCAGATCCTGACGTAGTGGCAATGGGACTACCTTGGCAGCATACCCATTCATATAAAAAAAGATTAATCGAAATCGGTACATAAACGACGAAGTTATCCACGAACACACATAAAAAATACATATATACGCGGTCGAATTGAGAACCTCCTCCTTTTTTGAAGTCGATTAAAAACGCAAAATTAGGCTTTTTGGTTTCGTATCCCGCCAAATTAGACGGTGACGGAGACCAACTCTATTGCATGAAGAAATTCTTCTGGATGTCTGTCACTCCACCCTGGAACGGGTGAAAGGTCTGTCATATTTTCATCGGCTTACTAAGATAACACATTTTTCTGGACCCGCCATACCACGGCCACAGTTCCTCTTGAGACCCGTCTTAAGACCTGGACCCCAAGTCTGCTATTACAATAGTGTCAGAATGGTCTCATAATGGTCGATTTTGACAAGTTATGCCACATTTCTTTCATAATATGTTTTTAAATGTTATTTATTAATTTGTCATTATGTACGAGATTACCATTCTCTGCCATTTCTTTCAATGGAGTGTCAGTGGTTGACCATTGGAAAGTAATAATGACGCTTTTATATTAGTGGATTACCAAACTTGTCAAAAAATTCAAAATCGACCATTATGAAATCATTATGAGACCATTCTGACACTATTGTAACAGACTTGGGGCCCTGACAACCCTACCCCCTCAGAGGCCGACCGACGAGCGAGCGCGACCCACGTCCGCCGCGGTATTTACTTTGATGCGATATATTTATGTACCGCCCGTATGAAAGTACATTTTATTATAAAGCTCTTTGGTTTTGTGCAGATTCAATTATTTAATTTATTTTCTTTGGTATCCGCCGCTGAGTGAATGGGACTCCCCGAAGTGGTGCTAGTTTGATCTGGATTTTGTTCGTGTATGTTTTTTCTTAAGGCAAATGTAATGTATTTGCCATTATCAGGTACCTACACACTTCGAGCTACGAGGTACTGGAGGTCGTGTGGGTGTATGACTCAGACATCTAAATGAACTCCAGGAAACAAGAAACCGGGATACTTGGACGTCCCGAAGGTTGGAACAGTGTCGGAATACCGAGAAAAAGGGACCGCCCATTTAAAACGATCAAGTTATTTTGAGATAATAGCCTTTTTTTAAGGATGGGAAATCATCAAATGACTCCTCCCGCTCTGGGTGAAGCAGGAGGGAGTGTCAAACTCTTACTGACTAAAACCCATCCGTGTTCCTCCTAATGCCCTTTGCGTTCCAGAGCCACGGTGACTCTTTCGAACAAAGTCCGCAGCCCCAGCAGGCACTGGCCCTAGCGGGCCCCGTCTTTTATGCTGACAGCTCTTTGAGGCGCGCGTGGAACACAGCACGCCGTCGACCCGGGCCTGGTTCTGATCAGACGGTGAGCCACTTGAGATAATAGCCTGCTTAGCAAAGCTGCAATCAATCTCCCATTAATCTTAATTCTTAACAGGCCTTTTCCCAACCATGTTGGGGTTGGCTTCTAGTCCAACTAGCAGCCGAATACCAGTATTTGACTTGGAGCGATCTGGTGACCTCCCAGTAACTGGGTAACACGATACACCTTCCGGATGCAAGTCTGACTATCCGTAACGACTGATCTTCAAATGATAGACAACCAGGACCAACGGCTTAACGTTCTTTCCTAGGCATAGAGGAGTTTCGGATGTGATAGATGGTGACCCATCCACGAAACCTCGGCAAGCGACGACTTAACCTCGGAGATTGACCCGTGCTACTGTTATTATTTATCCATGAGCTCCTCATAAGCTTCTATTTAACCCTCCGGAAGAAAACCGTGATGACGTCCAGCAAAAGTAAGTACTTATATTGCTGATTCTCATAGAAGCATTGATCACCATAAGTCAAGAATATCTCACGATACGTCAACAAAAACAAAATACGAACCAATTCACGAACACGTGCCTCATAAAGATTAATTACTCCCATAGTGAGTCCCTAGCCCTCTCACAAACTCCTCGAGGAAGTGTCATGAACTCGTGACCATCTCCTCGAGAATTCGTGACCTAAAACAATTACTGACACGACCTAACACGAGTTCAGCCCTGTGCTTATTAGTGGTACTCGCAATCAACTCAGGCGCAACTATTACGGAAGATTATGGCCGTTCTACCGATGCTTTATTGACTTGAACTTTTATGTACCGTCATGTCTTCTTTGCAGACTTTAATAGTTACTTAAGCTGGGTTTGCTCATTACGTTGTGACGCAGTTGATTGGCACAAGAAAGGCACACAACACGTTTAGGTATAGAACAAACCCATTAAATTGTTAACGGACGCGGACGAAGTCGCGAACAACCGTTCATCAATCAATATACATCTATATTGATTCAATATAATCTATACTTAATATATAAAGCTGAAGAGTTTGTTTCTTTGTTTGCTTGAACGCGCTAATCTCAGGAACTACTGTAGTGCTATTCTCTAACAACATTTTCGTATCTCGACAGTAGAATTCGAAGTGAGTTTCAAATGAAGATCTTTATGTTGTGTGCAATAAAGCTCACTTTGTGAGTTTTATCACTCAGGTGAAGCTCGATATCGAAATAGTTTCTTACAGAATAGACTAGCTGGTCCGATTTGAAAAATTCTTTCAGTGTTAGATAGCCCATTTATTATATACTACCATATACTCTAAAGTAGTCTCACTGTGGCTGCTCAATTTGGATTATGACAAAACAGAGGATGTGTTAAAAATAATGTCATAAAAAAAACAGTAATATCAATAAACGCATAGGTATACGAGTAAGTACCACACTAACACTTGCAACCACTCTTACCCTTCTTACATGCACTCACACACCCACACCTACAACACTACACTCACTACACCTACCGCACTACACTTCCCACACCATATTCACTACACCACACTCTACCCAAATTACTGCTTGTTAAACTTATTATAGTTGAGTTACCTAAACTATTGTCTTTGTAACTGTACCATCTGAATATGGATTGAAAGAGACTGGACCCCACAACACAGGGAATCCTAGTGTGGAGTTCAGGGCTTCACCTACGTTTGTTTTAATGAGACAGTAAATAATTTTTATTTTATTTTTATTTTTTATTGACGAAGGCTATGTAGGCTATATATCATCATGTTAAGACCAATAGGAGCGGAGCAGACGAAGTTGCGCGGGTCAACTAATAATATGTAAAATTCTTCCGTTACTAACTGAGTAACTGACGGACAACGCACAGCCGAAACTACTGGTCGTAGAAAGCTGAAATTCGGCATGTAGGTTCCTTGCGGAGCGTCGGGAATCACAGAGTGATTCCCGGCCACCGTAGGCGCAGGTCTGCGGACGGCGAGCGTTGGGTGGTTTGTCATCCGATCAGGACCACGCCCAGGTCGACGGCGCGCTGTGTTCCAGCCGCGCCTCAAAGAGATGTCAGCAAAGTAGACGGGGCCCGCTAGGGCCAGTGCCTGCCGGGGTTGCGGAATCTGTTCGAAAGAGTCGCCGCGGCCCTGGAACACAAAGGGCATTAGGAGGAGCACGGATGGGTTTTAGTCAGTAAGAGACTGACACTCCCTTCTGCTTCACCCAGAGCGGGAGGGGTCATTTGATGATTTCCCATCCATAAAAATGGTTCCTTGGGGAGTGTAAAGGAGCACTGAGAGAGGGTTTCCCGAAATTTCTACGGGAACGGGAAAAAACGGAATGGTCGCATGCAAAAGCTAGTCATCAATAAATAAAAGAATCAAGTTACGAAAAGAAAACTCAAACTCTCACTACTTTTTACTAGAAAGTAATAGCTGTGAATCACCTCAGGCTAATTAAAATAACACTTGATTGGTTATTATTACTCTCAGTGTTGGATTAAACCACCGCGGGGTAGCTAATTCTACTAAGGGGCCCCCTAAACCTAAAACCTTCGTAACATAGGTAAAAACGAAAATACCAAATTTAAACTGCTGTTACTTATATGGGGAAGTTTGCACGGTTAAACTATCAACATCTCGACCAGCAAGCCGCATACGCTCAGCTATCAAGCTGAGCAGTTGGACTCGGGTAGGATTCGCGTGTGAGACAGAGCCATGCCGCCGTGGTATATCTAAAATGCCGTTATCCAACATCTGTAGTGTATTCTGTATCAACATTTTCATTTAGCACTCATCAATATTAGCACTACTGGTCTCGATCAGTGTTTACGAATTTTCACTACCTTGAATAACTTTGGAAATTCGCAAACACGAATCGATTGATATTTTTTTTCTCATTGATATTAAAATAATAATTTATTCATTCAGACTACAAATGCGGTATATTACCATCAAAAGTTCAAAATCGACCAGATGTCAGATAACAGCATTTTAAATATACCACGGCAGCATGGTGCTAGTTTTTAGCGAAATGTTTTTGTAAGCGCGGGGCCCATAGCATTTGCTACTCTTGCTTTATGGCTAATCCGACACTGATTACTTTGCAAGTACCTAAACTCTTAAATAAATTAAGGTTATTATATTCTAAGGTTAACACGTAATGTTTTCTTAACCACCAAAGCGAAAGTAAGAGAAAGATAACATAGGAGACATGCATACTTAGACAGAATGAGACGTCCGAAGATTGAATTTCAGCCTTATAATATCTGGACCACCACAGCAGCCAAACGTTTTCCAATCACAATTAAAACTCCGTAATATAATAATGAAAACAAAACGAAATGTTCCTTCGATCAGTACGAGCAGGACCCCATGTCGAGTGCAATTTATTGCGCTGGCAATACTGCAGCGGTGTTGCCCGCAGGAGAGTAATTATATACCGTATTCGATTGGTGTTTTGTAATAAAATAGCTAAAGTTGAAGGAGTAGTAACTTCGCTTCGAAGACGTTAGGTAAATTATCTTATATGGTATTGCTAATAGAGCTTCTCGGTGATGGTCAGTAAATTGCGTTTTGTTTTCGAGCCAATCGAATAGATAGGGTTATAATGTAATTCTTCTGAAGGAATGGTGAAGTAGTAAGTTCCTTTCTCTCATCAGAAACATCATCAAAGTTTTCCTTTACGATAAAAAGTATTTTTTTCTTTCCTTCATTTATTCCTAGACTAGGCAGTCGCGGAACTAAAATTGCCACTTCAACCAGTTTTGCGTTGGACTTTAACCGTTTGGGTGACAGATGGGTTATGTGAATGAAGAGGGAACGAAAGAGAAGGGAGTGAATAAATACGGAATGGTTGATTGCGGAGAATTTAAGATCAAATAGTGTTGCGCCCACCTCGAGTAACCTGGGCCGGCAGTCTCGACATGGATAGCGATTTCGGTATCTTCTACCGATTGTCAAAAACTAACGAAAAAATTCGTTTGCCATAACAACTTTTGCGCTAAATGGTAGTCTCGACTCCTGAAATACCGACCAAATCACGACATAACGATGTTGGTAGTGCTAGCGAAAACCGTATTCATAGTTCAGCCCATTTTAAGAAAATTACTAGCCGGCAAAAAATCTCCTCGAATATGAGGAAACATTGAGAAACCTTAACAAAAAATATTTTGATTTTCTCGGGATATGTGCAGATATGACGTAAATATTATATTTAAATCATTATTTCTCATAGAAAGATATAAGTTATGTAAACTTTAATGAGTAAGTTTTTCCGTTTTAAAGGATGAAATTAACTTTTCAAATTATTTAAGGACACAAAAGTTTACCTTCTTGCAACATTAATTACCAACTTCAAACTATACTTGTCAATATTGACAAATTCATATTTGTACTTGTAAACTATTTATTTACAATTTATTTTGTTAATGATTGTTTATTACGAGCCTTTTCAACCCATTGATGGCTCAAGGTGCAACCCCGCTAGATATAGCTTCTCATTAAAGTATAGATCAGCTACGCAATAACACTTGGGATTCCACAGAAAGTCAGTTATTTCAATGTTTATGAAGAAACGGCTCATGTTGATGTAGATGCTCGATAAACCCGTGTTCTGATATTCTGTAAAGGTAAAGATTTGGGAAAATCCGCACAAAGTGCCGTATAGTCATTACTATGCTTACAAAATGCGGTTTAAGGACTCCTTTCACACCAATTGTGAGTGCGGTGCCCCTGTGCAAAACATGACCGAAAACTTTGACTCAAATAAGGAGGCGATCGGAAGCAGCATTTAGCAAGAGGCACTGAAAACTGCGGTCTAAAGAAATCAAGAAACTATGAAGAGAAACATCAAAGTAATGTGAAATAGTGATACTTAAGTGATAGTGGAACAGTGATAAATAGTTACATTTGACAAGGATATGTGTGATGTACAAGATGTTTGTCTTATGATGAGTGTCTAGATATAAGAAAAAAGAAAGATTGGTAAAAGTATGATCCCACTGTTTCTCATTCACATTAAAATTGAGCAATGTAGTTCCCAGAGATGCCCTGCCTAAACTGTATGCTGGTAAACTAGCAATTTCCCAGCTAAAATGCAGGGATTTCAAAGATTTCACAGTAGTTCTACCTCCAACAGCCACTCTTGTGTGACAGAATTACAAAATAATCATATCTTAAGAGGACATAGTATAGCATGGATGATGAAGATGGATGAGGATGTAACGTGTGCTATTCGAGACTTTGTTTTGACAGAAACTATACATTTCATATAGGTTCTTATTGTTGTTTGTTTTGATGTTCTATAACTTGTTTCTAGTTTAATTAATACTAAGTCATAACCAAAATTAGTAACTTTACTATGTGAGATATTACCACATAATTATGTCTATGAAATACCAAAAAATGTCTTAGAATACATAACTCTTAGATGCCTACTACTCTCAGAGTACCTACTATGTTTTTTGAAACTGATAAGTAGATAGGTGCTTTGTCATAATTATTCATTTGATAATATTGTTCCCACTAGCATGAAAGTAGATTCTAAGCATTGAAATATATTTATGTTTTGTAACTTCAATTTCATCAATAAGAAAATAAAATAACAGCTTAAGTAAGCTTATGATTGGATCCATTATATATTTCTATATTTACATACATGTTTTCATAAGAATTATTATTTGATGACAATCAAAAGCTAGTCTAGTTGTTAAATAAGAATGATATTATTATGTTATCTAATAAAGTTGAAAATATATGTTCTGATTGTGTGTTATTTATAAACAAAGCCTTACCTTTCTAAAGACTTATTTCACTTTTATTATATTATATTTAACTAACTGACCCGCGCAACTTCGTCTGCGTCACATTTTTCATTACTGCTCCGCTCCTATTGGTCTTAGCGTGATGATATATATAAATACATATATCATCCTATAGCCTTCCTCGATAAATGGGCTATTTAACACTGAAAGAATTTTTCAAATCGGACCAGGAGTTCCTGAGATTAGCGCGTTCAAGCAAACAAACAATCTCTTCAGCTTTATATATTAAGAATAGATATAATTATGATGGTGGATTTTTGTGAGGAACATTTTTGTCATTTCATTTTTGTTTGAACATTTTTTTGGAATATTTTTTATCTAGGTGATTAACTCTCTGACGATTCAAAAGTTCCTGTTTAGTCGGACTTTGAAGTAAATGGTTAAATTAATCAGTTTCGTATAAATAAAACAAGAGTTTAAATAATTAAAGGAATTACTTTTAATTTGTTTTTCAATCATGCATATTTTAACTAACCCTTTGGACTCCGGTCTTAAATAAAAACATTCTATTCTATTCTATTTCACAAAAGACAGACCTTCTAGAACCAGATTCTATACAAAAGTATGCAAAGTAATAACATCAGTCCGCAGTATAAAGTAGATACGAGTACATATGTTTAGCTGATATTTATGACATGAGATATGTTTGACATTTTTGTTTAAAAGTTTCCCTGTACTTTGATATAGTTTGTATGAGCATTAGTATTAATAAATAATCAAGTCAAACATGTCATAATAAGACGCCTGTGTATCCTTCGTACTTCTGCCCATCCAGTGTCCATTTCTGGGAACAAAAAACATAAGATTTTAAGATATTTTGATATACTTGTTTATATATAATATAAAACAAAGACGCTTATTCAGTTTGTAGTTTGTACGCTTATATCTTTAAAACTGCACAACGGTTTTCGTCAATAGACAGTGATTCAAGAGGAAGGTTTATATGCATAATTCGTCCCGAAATTCCTACGGCAGAGAGAAAAATGGGGTATGCGCGTACAAAGTCGCGGGCAATAGCTAGTAACTAATGAAAAAATTGTCTATAGGTTATATTTATGACTAACTGACCCGTGCCCACTTCGTTGGGTGGTATTTTTCGGGTTAATATATAGCCCATGACACTCACAAATAAATCGGTTCAGTAGAACCAGAGATTACCCCCTACAGCCTCACAAACTTACCTTTAGTATAGATAGGGAATTTATAGGTATTTGAGCTACGTTAATAACATTCAAACAAAAGCACAATAGAAAGAACCAAATTCTCACCTGTATCTTCAATGCCAACCTCAAGGCTACTACCATCATTGGTTGATGCGGCGGCGTCTGTCCTTCAATTAGTTTGTGTTGATCCTCATATTATTTATCAACTAAATCAACTGGCACTGATCTCACAGGCACATAAACACTGACTTCGGCACACCAAAACATTTCTTGCAGAGTAGTAAGCATCTGTATATTGAGCGACCAGAGGGTCACTCAATACAGTAAACAGTACCAGAGGGTGTGCCAAGCTGTTGATTTTTCAGTGGGGTTATTAGCCATGGCTCCAATGGTTCTTCATCATGCAGCACCTACAATATGTATAAAGAATTATCCACATATATAGCTTTTATCTTACTAAGCAAACGTGTATAGTGTGGAGTTAGCGCATATTACACTCATATAGGAATCATATCTTGCTCCTGGCTCTCAAGCATTGATATTTAAAGTTAAAAGGTCACACACAACTATAACAATAGGTTTAATATACCTAGTAGGTATATGTATAGCATGCATAGTATAACTATACACAAGTAGGTATTTTAGCCAAATTGGGAAATTTATGAAACAATATCAATAGTGAAGGTAAACATACAGCTTACCCATCCAATGAATGACCCTTGTGGTGCACGTTCACCTAGGCGTGCTCCTCATGTGACTTTAGCGTTAAACTTCAATATTGAATGCAGTCACTCCCCTATGGCAGTGCGTTTGAAGCATTCCTAGATTTCTTCACGACATTTCGCTCGTCCTGATTGATGAGGAGCTTAATAAGCTTCCGTACCTCGCAGTTACGGTCGTTTATCTCTGTAACATAGTAAGGTACCTACTATAAAGGCTTTGCAAATTGGATAATACCTAATAACAGTTTGGTATGCAATGACACTCACTTGGGTCTCCACAGAAAGTCCACAAGGGGGTTGTCTTTGCAGGGATTGCCGAGGTTCATCCACAGGCTTCACAATCGTACCTTTTTTGACCCGATAGTACCCGGTACAAAGACAGAAACCGATTTCCCTCCAAATCCACATCATCTCACTTTCGTGACGGTTTTTGCGACTTGGCGTCTCGTAATTATATCGCACCTGTGTTCCAGCGCGACTAAATCCCTTGCTTAATATGCTTCGTCCATAAAAAAAACCACATAAACAGTAAATTATAATCACGAAACTCTCCAATAACACGGTTGTCAGGCGTTGTCATGGCTACCGAATAATATCGCTACGCTTATCACGCTGTCAAAATTCGGCGCTAGCCCATAGCGAAATTCGCAAAAGTTAACGACAAAGTTCGGTAATTTGACATTTGCTTGCGATGAAATTAGCGCGTTTTGAATGTAGAGACTACCAAATATCGGTAAGTTCAAATCGTTAGGACTTAGCGACCGAATGCGGTCGCTACGCTGTCGTTATCTATGTCGAGACTGCCGGCCCTGGGCAAGGGCTGGCAGAAGACTTTTCATTACTCATACTCTGAAAGTAGGCCTGAAATTGCCTGAGGAGCGGATTGAAAGTATTTCTTTTCAGCCCTAGGGAGAATCGTTTTCAACTGACAGCCGTCAAATTATAATAAAAAGCTTGTTTTATTTTCGCATTTCTATTGAACCATGTCCCAACTTTCTACAGGGTTATTTGTAAAACACCAACAACCTCTTAGGCAGTGAAAGTATACATGAAGTGCTAGTACATAATATATAGATGCCTGAAATCCTGAATGTTGCAGGGATTATCAAACATCTAAATATTCACAGTAATCTCGACAAAAGTTAACTATCCAGAACTTTTAACCAGCAAGATATAAACGTTTCCCATCCCTCACTCATAACCTTCCACATTAAACAAAACAGCTCAAGATAATGCAGACATAACGGTAAGCCAGTGAGATATTGTTCGCGAATGTCCGTAATTACCCTAATGTACGTACGGTCAAGTGCGGTCAGTAGCCAGGTTAGGGCTGCAGGAAACTCCAAACAGAAAAATTAAAACAAAACTGCTCTCTTTATTTTGGGAAAAATAAATATTTGAGCCAAACATCAGAAAGGGATGCCGCGAAAGACTCAGGTGAAGTTGTTGCAGATGCCGCTGCTTCATGAGCTGCGAGATGTGAAAGGAGCTGAGAAGACCTTAGACCAGCTGTGGAACAGTATGGGATAGTCTAAATGAAAGACAGCTCAAGATAAAGCAGACATAACGATGAGCCGGTGAGATATTATTCGCGAATGTCCGTAATTACCCTAATGTACGTAGGTACGGTCAAGCGCGGTCAGTAGCCAGGTTAGGGCTGCAGGATACCAAAAACAATTACAATCAAAATTAGGGAATGTGAAATATAATGAAAAATTTACATCTACATGGACTTTACAAAGAGTAGGATGGGGACCGCACGTTTTTCGCTGGAAATTCTAGCCAATAACAATAAAAAGAGATGTTACAAAATGTATGAAGCCTGGGCCAGGTCCTTGTACACTATACTTAAAAATAGGGAAATACATTTTAAACAGTTCTTGACTATCCAATTTCTTTAAAGTGGCTTTGTTTGCTGGTAATACATAAGAAATTACACTTGAAATTGCAAAACACAACAAAAACCTGTCATGGCGGAAAGCTGTCACTGTGATTGATTAATGACGTTTGACATTTGTTTCTGACATGTGCATATACCGACAATGATACGAAAGTAATTGAAGTGACATTGTTGTGACATCTGACAGTTATATTTCAGTTAGTTTAGTTAGTTTTCAGTTATATTTATTTGTTTTTTGGTTAGTTTTTTAGTTTTGTTATGTTTTTTTTTTGTTATGATCTATGGTTAACTGTCATTGTTTTGTAAGCACAGAGTAACTAAATCGGTGCGACGCCATGTTGAAAATCGATAATTAACTTCCACAACAGTAAACATTTTAATGAATTATCTGTGTTTTTCCCGAATTCTACGGAATTCTCTCTTTTTTTGAAGTAGTGTACATAGACCTGGCCCATTTTGAAACATCTCCTTTCCCGACCCGGGAATCGAACTCAGGACCTCGATGCTCAGCAGTAGCACTGCTTATAGCTGTGTAGGGATTAGGGCAGCGACTTAGGGATCTTCACCATTACGTAACGTAAAATCCAATAGAAGTGCATAAGTTGATTATTTATAGTTACCAATAACTGGAACATCGCCACCATCCAAAGGCGTCAAAAATTTAAAAAACCGGCCGGCGAGCCGAACTCTCACACGACTCACACGAAGGGTTCCGTACATAAGACGAAAAAAAAACACGTTTCTTGTATGTGTAAGCTTTAATTTGTATTATGTGTTGTTATAGCGGCAATAAAAATACACACTCTGTGATAAGTTCTTGAGATACAGCCCGCTGACAAAAAGATAGACGGACGGGTGGGTGATAGCGGAGGCTTAGTTTTAGGTTTCCGTTGGTTATCCTTTGGATACAGAACCCTTAAAATCACCCACAAAAGAACATCGAAAACCATATTCTGCAACCAGCCAACCCTACCGCGCACAGTTAGGATAATCATCCTAAATTATTGCCTGGTCCGTCGGACGGGAGTACAGTACTGTACGCGTAGCGAGCTATGGTCTATACACGCGGTAGGTACGTGTGGGCTAGGCATGGGCAAAAAATATCGATATTTTTCCATACAATTATCGATATATATCGTCGATATTTTTAATCGCGATATATCGATATTCATTTTGGAAAATCGAATTCGTATCAATTTCGATATTTTTTTAACGCAACTTTGGTTTCGTGTTTAATGTTATTAGGTACTCCTTGCACGCTCCTCGTGTATCGTTAACTTTAAAAAATCCGGCCACAATCTTTGTGAAATGCAATTGATTATCATCATCTTCCTGCCCTCATCCCATGTTACTTGGGGTCGGCGCAACACGTTTTTTTCTTCCATTCTGTTCTATCAGTCGTCACTCTATCACTAAGTCCCTTTTCTTTCATATCGCTCCTCACACAATCCATCCATCTTTTTTTGGCCTTCCTCTCCCTCTCCATCCATCCACAGAAAAATTTGTATCCTTCACCAATTTCCCTCGCCTTTGTTCCCTTCCACTTAGTTTCCTGCAAACATGCAATATTTATTCGTCTTCTTTTTAATACGTCCGCTAACTCTCTGGCCCTTCCAGTCAAATGCAATTGATTAAATTGTATATAATTTTTTAAGGCTCGAGCATTAATAAAAAATACTATTCTCTTCTATTTACGTTAATTGTTTTTACGAAGTTTGTATGCTTTGGGAATATGTATGAATAATCATGCGAAAACTGGCGATATATCGATATTTTTCACACGGTAATCGATGTATATCGTATCGATATATTTGAACAGTATCGATCTGTTCAAAAATATCGATACGATATAATATCGATATATTTTTTTCACTTGCCCATCCCTAGTGTGGGCTACAGGCTACGTGCCAGACAGCTGCTTGATAGCCCATAGTCCGCCGGGGTCAACGCTACATCGCTGGGAAATTTCTGATAGCGCAAGATGTGTGAATGGAGATGGGTCATACTTCCTGATGAGTCAAAAGTGTTTTAAAGGATTATATTTAGGTAAGTAAATAATTATTTAAGTAAGATAAGTAATTAGAAACCACCAGAGAATGGGCAGCAGCGTTCTCTGTAAAACGCAACACCATACACTGCGATCGCCAACCCGCCTGCCAAGTGTGGCGATTATGGCAAACCCCCCTTTGGGGGCCTATGTCCAGCAATGGACGTCTTTCTGCTGATATGATGAAGTAATTAGAAAGAAATCTTTTGCTTCTTAGGTATGTAACATCAGTGTTGTTTCAATATAAGATCGGTTCGTTCGAGTATGTATGTATGGCTACATTATCGGGTAATATTCCAAACTGTTTTTCAAAGTGGTACAGTCTTTTAACTTGGAAGTAGGGTCTGTGACCAACATTATCTAACCCACTTGACTAGCAAATAATAGTCAAGTGGGTTACAGATCGTACTATAATAAGGCCAGGTTTATGCTGGTAATAGTCATGTGATAAGGAGGGATGGGGAGCACGTGGGAAGAGAAGTATTTAGCTACAGGCTTTTGACTCCCCGTTTTCCCGTTCCCGTAGGAATTTCGGGAAATCCTCTCTTAGTGCTCCTCTACACTCCCCAAGGAGCCAAATTATTGCGTGTTCTGTCTGTCTGCACTCATACTCATCAAGGTGAAAAGTCACTCATCATCATCAATAACGGAAGAATATTGTGTATAGGTATTAATAGGCCTGCCGTATGGTGTCGGCCGGTGCCATATGGTGCCGTAAAAGAATAATACCATCCCATCACTTCCTGTGGTTGTCGTAAGAGGCGACTAAGGGACTCAACAGAGAATGGGCAGCAGCGTTCTCTGTAATACGCAACACCATACACTGCGATCGCCAACCCGCCTGCCAAGCGTAGCGATTATGGCAACCCCCCCCTCCCTTTGGGGGAGGCCTATGTCCAGCAGTGGACGTCTTTCGGCTGTTATGATGATGATCATGATGTATTCATAGAAACTTAGGTACCTTTAGCATAAGCGAAAATGGCGGTAAGAGCTTGACGTCTGGTAGGAATATTCTACATAGATGAGCGCAACATAGAAAGGATTGGGAAGAAAGGAAGGCATTTGCCCAGCTGTGGGACAGAACCGATTAAAAATAAATACTGTATAGTCTTACTAATCCTTATTGGATTATTGGAACGCTCGGATTATTAGATTGTTCAGAAAGAAAAAACCATTGATGCCAAAAATTATGAAAAAAATATAATTAAAACCCTCACAGTAAGCCCTTTCATTTGTTATGTCATACGATATTGTTCAAAAAACTTTTTTTAAAATTTTGTTGTTTGGCTCCCAAAAGTGACTCCCATACTAAAAATTTAATAATTTACGTAACGCGTCCGTGTTTACGTCATAGAAGTCCATATGTGTACCAAATTTCAACAGAATCGGTCCAGTGGATCCAGGGAAAACTGGCTGTGACAGACGGACAGACGGACAGACAGACAAACAGACACCCGAGTGATCCTATAAGGGTTCCGTTTTTTTTTTTCGGAAACCCTAAAAAAAGCAGTAGGTACCTAATTGTTTTATTTTAGGGAATTATGTAGGAGAAGGCGCGAGCGGTTGGTGAAGAACTGAAATGCCGGATTAGTGAGACTACTGTAATTAATACATTTAGTTTGAATTAAGCTTGCTTAAAAAAGGCAGATCTTCGTCTTCTTATCGTGTGGGCAGAAAAGTCTAACGACCCCACACACCCTAGTGTCAGAGTTTCTAAACCGCCTCAAGGGCCGCTGACATGGTTTATTTGACGACCGCCATTTGGCGACCGGGACCACCGGCTTATACGTGCCTTCCGAAGCACGAAATCATCTTTTTATCAGACAATCAGGTGATTCAAGCCTGCAATGTCCTAACCAAACTGGAAACAACTTTATAAAGTATGCTTCCCGTGGGAATCGAACCCACGACCACCGGGTCACAAGGCAAACGCCTAAACCACTTGACCACGGAGGCAGATCAATAATCAGATACTACATAGATTGTGTGAAAAATGATGGCGACAAAATGGAATGGATATGGAAGAAAAAGAAACCAAATCAATTTCAATATGGGTTGGCATAGTAAACAAGGATCATCTAAAATGACACAGAATAAGCAAAACATAAATAAATACGCTGAGGACAGGATTCGAACCTGCGCGGGCAGTGCCCATTGGATTTCGAGTCCAACTCCTTAACCACTCGGACACCTCAGCTGCTTGCTCAGTGAGCTGAATAATGTACTTGCTTAACGATCAATATAGGTACGTACCTATAGCTTTTGCCTGCCTAGTTTCTCTAGCTAGTGTTATTTGAACTTTGCCAGACAGACGGAAAACGACTGTTTATTAAGGCTACTCTCTCGAGAAATGCTTAAAAACAGCGTGCAGATAAAGCAACTATTCGTCGGTATTTACTGAGAAATTACATGATTCTAATCAGTAATCTACATGATATGATACGTAATTTGTTTTAGCCAGAATTTATGTATCGGTATCACATAATAAGAAAAAAAATCACAAAATCACCTCCAAATCGTTGACCTGACTTTTGACTTTTGTTAAAAAATTAAGGAGTAAAATTCCTTCATATTTATGTCAAAAAAAAAAATATCTACCGCTTTGCAATACAAATGAAAATAATTTGGTTTTGTTACCTTTTGAAAATACGTGTTATTTTTTTATAATAAATTAAAAATGCGGGTAGCGGAGTGGCGCGTAGAGTAGTTAGCTCCGTTTATATGCACAAGGTTATTGGCATGTATACAAGCAAATTTTAAAAGAACAATAAACGAAGTAACAAAATTTAAATGACCAAATGTTTTATTTAGAAAAATTTTAGAATCCCAATGTATGTGACATCAAATGAACGACTGATCAAAACTTGTAAAATTTTTCGAATTGATGGTTTTGACCATAGTTCAACAACATTGACAACACCCCGACTCGGATAGGTTAGGTTAGTTAGAAGGCTAAGGCGGGAGCGAAGCGGAGCGGAGCTCCCGCCTTAGCCGGCCAAACCAAATTATTTAGGCAATTATCGGTCGATTAAAACCGAATGACGTCTTTGAAGTTCGATTTTCGCTGTGCAGTATGCTACCGCCGCTGTAACTAGGGTTGCCACCCGTGGGTCGATCTCCAGAGGCAGTTTTTTTCGTGTCGGGCTGGATAAACCCATTTTAAAATAGAAAAATGTTCTCAAAATATTTTTTTATATACAGTTTGGTGTTTAATCTACGTGAAACAAGGCTAGTGTTATGAATAAGTTTATTTTAAGAATTTAAAAAAAAATCTTAAACCCTAAAATCCTGATCGCTCTGGGTTGACCCAACTCCCGATTGAATGAAAAAAATAGTCTTTAACTTTTTAATGAGAAAGTTCATATTGAAACAACTTTTTAGATTACATAACAAATAGTTAATCTTCATAGTAATAAAATATTTTTAGTTATATTAACAATATTTTTGCCACAATTTGAATTTAAAATAGAGACCGGGCATTTTATCTCATCGCTCTGCGCTGACGTAAAACACCGCGCTCATCCCTAGTTACGCGTTATAGACACTCTATTCCCCTCCCGCGGGGCAACGCCAGTAGCACAGAGTACATTATTATATATGGGCAGTAGTAGTCCAACCGCCAAGGAAGATACCTGTGTGCCACGTTCCCGCGCTCCAACATTACGAAGGTAAGTTTATGATTGCTCTGGATTTGGTTCTCGAATTTTATGATTACTATGGCACGTTATTTAAATTAAATAGTAAACTTGTGAATGTGTTTGTTATGTGAATTAACTGATCGTTATGATGTTTTTTATGAGACGTAATCACAACTTTCTACTGCTTTTAAATTCGGCTATATTTATGATTTTGTGACTTTTTCTGATCGCTATGGCTGTGATTGCTCTGTCCAAAAAGACCAGAGCGATGATATTTTGCATTAATTGTAAGTTATTAATCTATTTTAAGTAGTAGTACCGGACTGTAACAATGACAAACGATGAACTATGCTTATAACCTTTAATTTATAACCTTTCCTGGGTTTCTTTAGGTAACCTAAACCCATAAACAGATTTTGACGTATTTTACCTTGATGATATTATGATATTATTTAGCTAAACACAACTGTAACCCTTTCTTCTCTAAAATTTAATGGCAACTATTGTTGCAGATTGAAATCATGCCTCGAAATAATTATCTATTGAAGAAAAACGTCTTAGGAAGAAATTGGCTGAGCGTCGTAGAATGGCCAAGATAAAAAATGATCCAGATTTATACGCACAATGGCTTGTAAAGTCAAGAGAGAGTTACCAAAGGAAAAAAGCTCGGGGCACAGTACTACCATTGAGTGATTTGACTCCAAGCCAGCAAAAGGTTCGTAGGCAGAAAAGTAGGCAGAGTTCTCGACGATATTATTTAAAGAAAAATATTCCGTGTTTTTGATATGTGTGACTGATAATATGCCTTGACCTTTTTCTAAAATAATACATTTCTCTTACATATAATCTTGTTACATGTACACTGAATAAGACTGAAAACGGCTAAATAAATAATATTTTATCAAAATTTAATTTTTTGTTTCACTGATTTCACCATTTATGATCGCTCTGGCACCAATAATGATTGCTCTGGTCGCGAAATTTTTGAACTTAAATATTTACATAACTGTTTATGTAAATTGAAGGCCAATTGTAAAAATGTACTATTTGAATATCATTCTTTTTAATGAGATACATAATTACCATTAAATATCAATATCTAAAAAGCACCAGAGCGATCACACGAATACGCCCGTTTTGGAGATTGATCCCCGTACTTTATTATAAAGTATTGTACGTTATTTCGGGTAATAATACTCTATACTTTATGAGAACAATAACGTACACGAAAATACGTTATTTCGCATCATTTGATTTCTCTGGTAAGCATTTCACATACCTATAATATTATACAAAAAAAGGTTGGTTGTAAGTATTTTTGCGTAAAACAGAACAAATTTAAGTGATCAAATAGTTACATATTCTCGTTCTTAAGGTTTTGCGAAATCTTCTATTGCATAAAAACTACAGCAAGTATTATTTAATAAAACTTAAAAATTCCTGCCACGTCAGCATTCACAAAATGTTTGTTTTTTCTGTGATGAATAGCAAATAGCAAGACTAAAGAAACAAATCGTCTCTGAATCTGATAAAAACGGGCCAAGGGCGAGTCGGACTCTCACACAAAGGGTTCCGTACCATAAACCGAAAAAAAAAACAGTTTCTTGTATGGGAGCTCCCTTTAATTTTTAGTTTAATTTAATTTTCATTATTTGTTGTTATAGCGGCAAAAGAAATACACACTGTGAATTTGAACTGTCTACCTATTACGGTTCTTGAGATACGGCCCGCTGACTGACAGACAGACGGAGGGACGGACAGCGAAGGCTTAGTAATAGGAATCCGTTGGTTACCTTTCGGGTGAGGAACCCTAAACATGAAATGAATGAACTATTTGTTAAAAGTTGCTAAAAGTAACGAAAAAGATATTTTTAAGCAAAATAATGAAGTGAAAAGAATCGTACTTTATTTTGACACAACGTACGTTTTTCTCTCTGCCTTTATTAACGCAACTTTGTCTGCGTCACAATTTTCATTACTGCTCCGCTCCCATTGATCTTAGCGTTACCTTCCTCGATAAATGGGCTATCCAACACTGAAAGAATTTTTTAAATCGGCCCAGTCGTTCCTGAGATAAGCGCGTTCAAGCAAACAAACGAACAAACTCTTCAGCTTTATAAATATTAGTATAGATTATATATTAGTATATAGAAGTATAGATGTACTTTATTTGCACAAAAAAGGTGGCAACCCTAGCTGTAACCTATATGAATTTGGTATGGCGAATTGGCGAGCCGTCTTCAGGGTTGATTCTGTCTGTACGAATGAGTGAAAAGATAAGACTCATTCATCAAACAGCACGTTCATCGAGACAACAAACAAACACCGATAACCTACGAACATTCGCTATCTCTACCGAAGTTCTCACAACTGTCACAAGTAATTGATTTATGTCAACAATGAGACACAAGAATTGTTTGCTCGCATCTATTGGGCGGAGCGCCATTACACTTGATTCTGTAATCATAGGCCGGTAGACGCCGCGCCAGACGCCAATTGACATTTGGACCTAGGGACATGACGCGGATAGGATTACCAGTCGCTCAATTGGTAAGGGAGATGGCGAAATTAGTGTGGGAGATTAGCAATTCGGTCAGACAGAGCAGTTGATGCTTTAGAGCAGGAATCATACCAATCTCTATACCGCACGGGTCGATCTTCAAGGTTAAGCAACGCTTGCCAAGGTTGGTCTGTGGATCGGTGACCATATTAACATACCGAGTTTAAGCACGTTAAGCCGTTGGTCCCGGCTGTCATTTGTAGATCTTTGGCAGTCGTTACGGATAGTCAGAAGCCAGTAAATCTGACTCCAGTCTTGCCATGAAGTACCGTGTTACCCAGTTAATGGGTTGTGGAGGTCTGGTAGGAAGCCGCTCCATGTAAAATACTGGCATTTAGCTAAATCCGGCTTGACTGGAAGCCGACCCCAATGTAGTTGGGAAATGGCTAGCCAGATGATGAATAGAATAAACGCAACACCTCTTAAGGGGTCATTGAATTCATCATTATGAACAAATTTTACTATGGGAGCAAAACTGAAATCGCGAAAAATAAATCAACTCCTCCATTCATTTGTGTACGCATAACTCGACAAAATGTACTGAACAGTTGATATTTTTTTCGCGATTTCGGGCTTGGTCCCATAGTAAAAGTTGTTCATAATAATGAGTACAATGACCCCTTAAGAGGTATTGCGTTTATTCTGTTACACCTTGTATAAAAATCTCGTGTCACGGTGTTTGTTACCGAACTCCTCCGAAACGGCTCGACCAATCTTCATGAAATTTTGTGTGTATATTCGGTAGGTATGAGAATAGGTGGTAGGGTTTTTTTTTGTATGGTAATACAACGTTTGCCGAGTCAGCTAGTATTTTTTTAATCTATACATTAGTATATTATTAAACGAACAAACAAACTCTTCAGCTTTATATATATATATATGTATATATATATTGACGAAGACGTGACGCAGACGAAGTTGCGCGGGTCAGCTATATGTAGATATGGAGTATAGATGACTCGCCACACCAACACAAGTCATGACCCAGTGATTTTGGAAGGGACAATCGAAACGTACAGCTATTGCGTTCAATGCCGTTGTTGCTACCTCGCATACGGGCCAGCAGAGAAGCTGCTTTGCAAAAACAGACCACCAGTTATTTTACATCTTTTTGTAAAAAAGGAGGTTAAATTAATAAGTAGGTAGAACTTACCAAAATAAAGTAAAAGGAAACATAAGGCAATAATACTTATTGTTTTAGAGAACGTATGCGTAGTTACCCCATAGGAGTTCACTTTATGGGTTAACCAGCTTTTGCCAGCGATTTCATTCCCGTTAATATAGATTTTCACAAAAAAAATATCCTATAACTCCAACCAGGGTTCCGTCTATCTCTGTGTGTGCCAAAACTCATCAGTATCGGTTCAGCCATTCAGGCGTGAATGAGTAACTAAAAAAACCCCGAATTAATTCATAGTATTCTTTAGGATTCCTAAAAAATAATTTATTTCTCTTCAATCTCGACTTTCAGATCCAAATTTTCAAAACCAATTTTTGTCGCCATATTGCCTCGGCCTTAAGAAATTCGCAAGCCCTAAAAAATGCGAGTAGGTACCTACCATCAACAATTACATCATCAAAATAATCTTTTGTGTAATTCTCAGAAGTGTTCCGACATCCTGGCATCATTGAGGCCTATCTAATTGGCGCGGTCACCGGCGACCGCTTTGATGTCTCATTTCCTGCCCTGCGAAGATAACTGTAGCACCATCCCTTTCTTACTTCAACTAGAAGATATCTCTGTCCTTCTCTTTTCAATATCCCGTGGAATGGAACCGCGGCCACACAAGATTGGGTGCAATGATTGGACGAAATCCATTTTCGTTACCTACCTAGGCAAATGTAAAAAAAAATTGATGAGTCAATTTTTCGACTTTTAACAGTAAGAATATTTTTATACTGAAATTTTCGTTTGCTTGTTGTCTTTTCGTTGCTTTTTATGGTTCCGTACCCAAAAGATAAGCAACGGAACCCTATTACTAAGCCTCCGCTGTCCGTCCGTCCATCCGTCTGTCTATCAGAGGGCTGTATCTCAAGAACCGTAATAGGTAGACAGTTCGAATTTTCACAGATTGTGTATTTCTATTACCGCTATAACAACAAATAATAAAAATTAAGGTTTATGGTACGGAACCCTTCGTGTGAGAGTCCGACTCGCACTTGGCTGGTTTTTTACATACCTATATGATGAAGAAGAAGAGCGAGGATAAAGCAAAAATGGATGAATTGTGTGAGGAGTGATGAAAGGCAAGGAAAGTGATGTGACGTTTGACTGGACAGAATGGAGCAAAAGAACGCGTTGCCCCTTTTTTTTAACGGGGGGAAATCCTCATGGATGTCCTCTGCCCTGGGGCGGGCGGAGGGGTCTTTCAGACTCTTACTGACTAAAACCACCCCGGTGTTCCATCTCTCACCTACGCCGGAGATCCCGGGAACTTATGCGACTTCCGTAATCCCCGGCGGCCCGCCTCTGCGGGCCACCTCGGGTCAGCGGGGGGAGTAAGGTGTTAGACTCCCCGCGCGACGTCAAAGAGGGGCGCACGGGAACTCCACGCGCCGCCACGCCCGCCACCTCGGGTCCGGATGAATGGAGGACAACAGACGTCCCTAAGTTCGCCGCCCCTGGACCCAGTTAGGGGGGCCAGCGTAAGCAGGCAGGCAGCGTAAGCCCTCCTCCAAACGCCAGGTGCGCCTGCTGCGGGCCGGGTGATAGGTCGATATCTCTCTCTCCCTTTCCGCAGCCTCCTTCTGCGCGATAATTGTTTCACAGAAGGAGACCACCGCGACGCGTTGTGCCTACCTCAAGTAACATGGGATAAGGCAGTGGCGTAGCTAGTCCCAAAATCGCCCTGTAACAAACATTTTTGGGGGGGCCGTTTTTAATGATATTGGTTTTTAAACAAAATAGGCCCTTCTAGCTAAGAGCTGTTTTGGCAGGCCACGAAGGAGATGGCAGGACTAAATGTATAGCATTTCGTCCACAAGTCGGGGCCCTTGTCTTCTGCGGCCCTGTATCTTTGATGCGGCTGATACGGCGGTTGCTCCGCCCCTGGGATAAGGGCAGGATGATAATACTGATAATAAGGCCTATTCCACAGGAACCCCGCATTGTTTCTGGGACAAGAAGTAGCTTATGGCACTCTGCGGTAATGAATAGCTTTCTATCACTGAAGAAATTTTCGTAACCGAATCTGTTCTTACTTCCGGAGATTGCCTCCTACAAACAATTTCACCTTTTTAAAAATTAGTAAAGATTTCGGGGTGAATAAATGACTATTCAATTCAATTCAAATATTTTATTTCGGATAATATCCATATAAGTTAGTATTAAATTAAATTAATAATAATCAACCGAATGGTGTCGGCTGGTGCCGTAAAAGAATAATACCATCCCATCACTTCCAGTGGGTGTCGTAAGAGGCGACTAAGGGATTCACCAGAGAATGGGCAGCAGCGTTCTCTGTAAAACGCAACACCATACACTGCGATCGCCAACCCGCCTGCCAAGCGTGGCGATTATGGCAACCCCCCCCCCCTTTAGGGGAGGCCTATGTCCAGCAGTGGACGTCTTTCGGCTGATATGATGATGATGATGATGAATAATAATGGTACACCAGTCCATTTGAACTAGGGTGTCTGCACTCTTACCCACCTTCGCAAAAGCAAAGCATTAAGTCGGTTAAAAAGAAATTTATCAGAACGTACCTACGACACAACGTACCTACCTAAATAGTGCTGAAACACAAAATATACACAACTTCCCACCAGCAATTTGTATGAAACAATAACTTTGTGCGGAGCGACATATTGCTATAAAGTTATATGTTGTGCGCCGGCGCGGTTCGTGGAACAATAATAATAATCGACGCAAGTACACTGAATGGGAAATAAATTACACACGACGCCAGTAAGGATGTGACGCTGTTTTGCCAGAAAACTGGCTTGTCGATAAATATAATCCATCTTTCAGGCTCATGACAGCTGAAAAGATGTAACTACACATTTAGATATTATAGACTCTATTTACTTGCCTAGGAAATTGCATAACTGGAGTACCTATAGCTGTCATATCAACGCAATTTCACAATGCAATCACATCTACCAAAACTGATAGAAATTCGAATTTTGTAGACAGATTCTGTAAAACCTAACAACTTTGCCAGCGTTGTTGTACGTTACTGAGTGCTAAACCCTGGTCCTACAGTACTTACCTGAAGCTCTTGTTTGTGGATTATCGATCAGGGGGGCTACTCTCTAACGAAATCCGTAGTTTCAGGCTTAGTTGCGGGCGGGCGTATTCTACTCCGTATCACCTACAGACTTACGATTAGTCCCGAACCCGAACTGAGAATGAATGACAACACGACTTCACAGTAACTGTCAAATCGTGTTATCATTAGTTCTCAGTGGTTAGGTAATACGGAGTAGAAAATGCCCGCCCGCAACTAAGCCCGAAACTACGGATTTCGTTAGAGAGTAGCCCCCCTGGGATGGATCACCGATTTGTCAATCACTGGGAAAAATATCCTTGGGGCATTGGTAGCCCAGCGGCGATATCTGCGACATAAAAGTTGCAAGTCGTTGGTTCAAACCCAACCTTGCTTATTTAGTTTTCAAAAAACGGCGAAGAACATCGAGAGGAGATTCTTCATTATCCTATTCCATGGGCATGTCCTAGAACCAACATTTCGAAGACATGTGACCTCCACCGACCAGAAATAGACCGAAGTAGTGATTTAGATAATTACGATCCAGTCACACGAAGAAGGCCAGCGTTCCAGCAGTGGGAACTTAATAAGCTGATAATTCTATGAAAACTAAACTGATAAATCTTAACTGAACCAACTGAAAAAGTTTTACTGCCTAATTTAATCCTAAAAAAAAAGTTTCCCGAAGAAAATAAAAAAAAATCACACGAAAATATCGACACCCAACCCAACCTTTTCCATTCCTACCACCGCCCGGAGCGATGCGCGTACGCATCGAACATCGCAATTTCGCCGTGCGCGCGCCGCTCACTTATTAAATCCTTCCGCCCCGCCCTAATGCCCCCTATTACAGGTAATATAATAAAACGGGCCGCGCCGGGGCTTGTCATTATAGCGACATTAATGTATTTTATTTATTTTATTGTACACCTATGTTTGATGTGGAATGAATAATGCATTTGAGTGGAGCTTTAGGTAATTGGTATGGGAATTTCATAGCTAAGGTGCTAACTTTGCCCTAGAATGTCCCTACGGTTAACAGCCTTGCCGAATAGGCTTTTATTAGTTTTATTTTAGAATTAATCCTGCAGTGAGCAAAGTTGATGCTATTAATTCTATAGAGATTATTCTTCAACAGGCTACCAACTCAAAAGACGTTCACTGCTGGACATAGGCTTCCCTGCATGTGTCGCTCCATCTCGCAGTCCTGTGCGACTTGCATCCAGCAGTTTCCCGTCTTCAGCCTTGTGGGAGGCCTTCCAAAGCTTCGTCTTCCGGACCGCGGTCGCAACTCCAGGATCTTTTGACCCCACCGACTATCTTTTCTGGGACCAATGTGCCCTGTTCGTGGAAATATATTTAGGTATTCTTTCATAGTTCTTTTTTCACTATTGATAGGCACGCGTTTGACCACTATCTCACCTGATGCTAAGCGATGATGTGGTCGAAGATGGAACACGCTTGCCTAGAAGTATCCTATTCACTCTTGACTTAAAGACTTTGTAGGTGACCCAGGTTGGTAGCTATCAGGAAACACAGACTCCGACAGGGAATTCCATTCCTTAGCTGTACGCAATAAGAATGTGTTCCCAAAAGTGCAATTTAACCACCTTAACTGTGCAGGCGGCTCTCATCAAGAGTGCGCAGATTGCAGCATTGTCCCTCAATGACCATAAATTCTGGCGGTGCAGCACTAAGAGAACATTAATAGCCTTTATAATGATTATTACTTGAGCTGAGCGGTTACATGAATAGCGGGACTAGGCAGGTTAGACTTAGAAGGGACCGTCATTCGATTCTCCGCTATAAAACTACAGATAAATTTAATAGATTCATTGCAAAAGCTATTTATTTGTGAACGAAACGGTATTTAGGTAGGCCACCTTAGGAGTTTGAGGAAAGGAATCATACTGAAGTATAATCTTGAAGATTGCTTGTGTCATCCATGAAGTAGGTCAATGCATGTGGATGTGGAGATTCCACATGAGGCTTTAATCCCGGATTCCGGTCCGAAACTTTTTTAACCGACTTCCGAAAAAGGAGGAGGTTCTCAATTCGGCGGGTATTTTTTTTTATGTATGTTCGCCGATTACTCCGAGGTTTCTGATCCGATTTCTGTGATTCATTTTTAGTTCGAAGCAGTATACTTGCCATTTAGTCCCGTAAAAATTTGATTCAGTTTGGTTTATTAGTTTTTATTTTATGAGCATTTTTGCTTATTTTAATTTCCGCGTTGACGAAGACGTCGTCCAAGTTAAAAGTGAAAAATAAAAAACTTTTTACAAAAAATATAACCGACTTCCAAACAAAACACTACAAAGAATAAAATAACCTTAATTTCTTAAGTCAGTGTTTTTGGTTTTGTTTCTTTGTTTTTTAACACCGACTTCCGAAATTAAGGTTATTTTGCAAAAATGCTCATAAAATAAAAACTACTAAACCAAACTGAATCAAATATTTACGGGACCAAATGGCAAGTAAAAAGTTATTTTTTACTATTGATAGGCACACGTTTGAACACTATCTCAATGGTAAGCGATGATGTGGTCGAAGATGGAGCACGCTTGTCTAGAAGTAACCTAGTCACTCTTCTTGACATAAAGACTCCCAGGTTTTAGCTATCAGGAAACACCGACTCTGACAGGGAAACTAAAGACGATTCAAAATTTAACGTAAGTCATGTAGCGATTGGCTATTGTTAATTAAAATTCATTCAAACAACCACAGCAGCTATTTTTATTAACATTTAGGTACCCCGGTTACTGAAAAAAGAACCGCCCAAATGCGACCCAACCTTTCGCAGGAAGGTTTCCGTACCGTAAACCGAAAAACCACAACTTTAAATTCAATTAAAAATTAAAGGCGCTCCCATTAACTTTTAATTTAATTAAAAGTTTTGTTAATTGTTGCTATAGCGGCAATAGAAACACACACTCTGTGAAAATTTCAACTGCCTAGTTTTTACGGTTTTTCAGATACTGCCCGCTGACAGACAGACGGACGGAAAATGGCGGCTTAGTATGTAAATAGGTTTCCGTTAGTTACCCTTAGGTTACGGAACCCTCCGGGGTTGCGGGATTTATTCCGGGGTTGCGGGATTTATTCGAAAGAGTCACCGCGGCCATGGAACGCGAAGGGCATTAGGAGGAACACGGATGGGTTTTAGTCAGTAAGAGTCTGACACTCCTCACCCAGAGCGGGAGTCATTTGATGATTTCCCATTCTTAAAAAAAGGGTACGGAACCCTAAAAACTAACGACCCGTAATAAACTCAAGTCAAGTGATGCAACTAACTGTTGAAAACTCATTCAGCAAACCACAGCAAGATAGGTAAGTTAAAGTACGATTGACAATTTTTCGCCATAATTTTGTGATAGTTTTGGTACGGTCACATTTAAATGCAGTAATTTTTTAAATCGGTTTACCTAAAGTTAAGGTAAACCAATTTAACCACTCGGGGTCCGCTTGTCCCTTTCGGGAAAAAAATCGCCCAACCGTCAGAATCCGTAAGTCCCTTTCGGGCTCGCGTGATTTAATCGTTATTTGTAGGCGTCAAGCGTTTCTTTCGTTGAGCAAATCGTGTACCTACCTTGGCTCTCTTCTCAGTAACGAGGGAGGCAGTGAAAGAGAAATCGCCAGGAGAATCAAATCAAATCAAATCAAATCAAATCGTATATTTCAAATAAACCATTTACAGGCACTTTTGAATTGTCAAAGTCGGTCAGTCAAAAACATGAAGCTATTTGCACGTTCCAAAGCGTAGATCTCTATGGAGAAGAACGTGCAAGAAACTCCACGGACACTCTTTTAAACCATGTGATGTGTTACAAAAATCTTGTTAACATTAACATTGATTGCTTCTATATGTGAGGACAATGCAAAGAACAAGAAAACATATAAACAATTCAAAATGCAGGTACAGATTAAAATAAGCCAGTGGCAGGTAAGAGATGACCAGTTTCAACTGACGGCGCCCGTTCACGAACATGACGCGTGCATCAGCACCATCTAACTCAACCATTTTGAAGGGAATCAAATGATCCAAAACACGCGCCACCATCAGCAAAACATTTGTGTGAGCATGACAAGCTCTCAACTGCCACGCTCGTTCATGTCAAACTAATTTAATAACGAAATCTATAATTACATATGTAAATGGCTCCATAGTGCTCACATTTACAAAAAATTGAAAATATGCTTCTACGTTATACAAAACTATGGTTTCAAGTAACTAAGAAAAGAAAAAAAAGAAGGCTGATTTATTGTGTATACTTTGCTAATACAATAATGCAAAGAAATGATAAATAAATGATTGTATAGGAGAACAAAAAAAGGGTAAGCATTTCTTCCAATTATCGAAAACCTAACAAGTGGACCCATGCTGCTGTGGCTGTGGAGCAGGACCGGCATTTAACCAAGCATTTTTATCAATGACATAATCTTCCAGTTTATAATATGCTTGTCTACATAATGTGCGTTTTATACATGTTTTAAATTTCCTCTCATTCAGTTCGAGAATATTAAGTGGTATTTTATTATAAAATTTAACACAGTACCCCATAAAAGAAGTGTGTACTTTAGCTAATCTGAATCGGGGTTGATCTAATTTGTTCCGATTTCTAGTATTAAAATTATGCCTATCACTAATTTTACTAAAAAGATGAAGATTTTTCCGAACATACATAATGTTTTCATATATGTATTGACAAGGTACCGTCATGATGTTAATATCCTTAAACAGTTCCCTTAGGGAATCGCGCCGGCGGAGATTGTAAATGGCTCTGATAGCTCTTTTCTGCAGAATAAATATAGACTCGATGTCTGCAGCACGTCCCCATAATAAGATACCGTAAGACATGATACTATGAAAGTAACTAAAATAGACCAGCCTCGCGGTATCTATATCAGTAAATTGACGGATTTTTCTGACAGCATATGCTGCTGAACTTAGCCGTCCCGCAAGAGATGTTAAATGAGGACCCCATTGTAGCCTTGAGTCAAGCGTGATCCCCAAGAAAACTGTGTCATCGACGAATTCAAGTTTCTCTTGGTTCAATACTATGTCACAATTAATACTTTTCACGTTCGGTAATGCAAATCTGATACACTTTGTTTTTTTCTCATTTAAAACTAAATTATTAGCAGTAAACCAATTTTGGACCTGCTGAAGGGCGTTATTTACATCGTCAAGACTTGTGGCACGCCTATCTATCTTAAAAATTAAGGACGTATCGTCTGCAAATAACACCATTTGAGTTTGATTTTTTAAAAGATGGGGAAGATCATTAATGTATACCAGAAAGAGGAACGGACCCAATATTGAGCCTTGTGGTACCCCCATTTTAACTTTCAGACCCCGTGAATTGACACCATTTATTTGAACTTGCTGCTGTCTGTCATTTAAATAAGACCTCACTAAACTGAGTGCAAGTTTACCCAGTCCGTAATGTTCTAGTTTTAGGAGCAAGGTTTCGTGATTTACACAATCAAATGCCTTGGAGAGGTCACAAAAGATTCCTATGGCATCTTGCGCCTCTTCCCACGCTGTATAAATGTGTTTTAACAACGTGACTCCAGCGTCAGTCGTACAACGACCTTTGGTAAAACCATACTGTTGTTCGTGTAAGATTTTATTGGTGTTAAAATGATTGAGCATTTGATTGAGCATTACTTTTTCAAACACTTTGCTGAAAACCGGCAATACAGATACAGGTCTATAATTATTAGTATCTTTATTATCTCCAGATTTAAAAAGTGGTATCACCCTACTATATTTCATTATATCCGGAAAGACCCCTTGGTCAACACATAAATTAAATATTAGTGCCAAGTATGGTGCTATGGTCTCAAATATGGACGTGCACACTTTGATAGACATTCCCCATATGTCTTCAGTCAATTTAATTTTGATTTGCCGGAAAGCTTTAATAACTGTCATAGGGTTGATATGTTTGAATTGGAATTCAACCGTACAACCTGGAATGTTTGCTCTTAATAAATCAAATGAGACCTCGGGTGAAGAATCCAGATGTCCAAGGCAGCGATGACTAAACTCACTAGGGTATGGAAAGATCGCAATATATCCCGCAAAACCAAAGTGAGGCTAGTGCGTGCGCTGGTATTTTCAATTTTCTCTTACGGCGCCGAATCCTGGACAATAAGAGAGAAGGAAGGGGCAAAAATTGACGCTATTGAAATGTGTGTTTGGAGGCGGTTGCTGCGAATCCCATGGACTGCACGCCGGACCAACTTGGAGCTCCAAATAAACACAAGACTAGCCGATGTCTGCTTCCAGCGAATTCTTAAATATGTTGGACATGTCGCTCGTAGAAACCCTGACAGCCTCGAGAAGCTTATGGTAGTTGGCCAAGTGGACAGGAAACGACCACGCGGGCGCTCACCTATGCGTTGGGCAGACCGAGTAAAGACGCTCACTGGTCTATCAATAGCCGAAGCTTTTAAGACCGCCGAGAACAGAGAAACATGGAAGAGCATAGTGAACCGAGTGATCATTACCTCAGACTAGACACGACCTTCATTAGTGAAGATAACGACTAAGAAGATCAGCCGTATCAAAGATGCGGGGCCCCAGCTACAAGGGCCCCCGACGTGTGCTTCGTGGCCTGCCAAGACAATCCTTAGCTAGTAGGGCCTATTTTGTTAAAAAAACTGGCCAAGTGCGAGTCGGACTCGCGTGCAAAGGGTTTCGAACGAAATTATTTTTTTTAACATGTTATTTTAACACTACAGACTTCTAATAGGTTTTCCTGTAATCTTTAAGTAAAGATCTATTATCTCCATTTTTTTCAAAATTTTAGGCTCAGTAGTTTCGGAGATAAGGGGGGGGGGGAATGGTCATTTTTCGTCTTATTTCTTGAATAACTTCAAAACCATTTATTTTAAAATTATGACAAAAATATAATTAAAACCCTCACAGTAAGCCCTTTCATTTGATATGTCGCACGATATTTTTCAATAAACTTTTTTTTTTTAATTTTGTAGTTTGACCCCCAAAAGTAACCCCTATACAAAAAATTTAATGATTTACGTAACGCGTCCGTGTTTGGGTCATAGAAGTCCATATGTGTACCAAATTTCAACAGAATCGGTCCAGTGGATCCGGAGAAAACTGGCTGTGACAGACAGACAGACACCCGAGTGATCCTATAAGGGTTCCTTTTTTTTCGGAACCCTAAAGAAGACAATGCCACTAAAAACGCGCCCCCCAAAAATTTTTGATACAGCGCCTCTTTGAGTCTAGCTACGCCACTGGAAACATACAACCCATCACATGGAAGTTTTATAATATATTTCATAGAACTTCCTAGGAAGCAGTCAAAGAAAATGTTCGTAATAATTATAAAAAATTATCAAAGAATCTTATTCAAAACGCCGAACAAAAGCTAGTTCTACCATAAAGCTATAGAAACAACGATATTATTGGTCACGGTACGCATGTCTCTTCAGCCAGGCTCGGCGCAGGCGCAACGAATTTTATGTGGCTGCATGAAGACATCGCTGCGGAGTTAGGGCTATGCTTACGTCGCTTTTATGAGCGCGGCACGGCTTTGAAGTTAGGGTGGGAGCTTAGTGCCGGCTGTGAAGTATTTCTGAAGAGTTATTGTGGTATAATGGTGATCCTTTGGTGAATAGATTGGCAGCTAGGGTCTGAAAATGGAAGTTTGTTCAAAAATTTCTGAGTTTTACTCAAATCGGGGAGCTACAATCATTGATATATATGTAAAAAACCCAAGATACTCATATTCATATTCATTTAAGTATTTATTTTTTGTTACAGGTAAATGTATAGGTTCTTAGAATAAGCATTAATTGTATCACTGTAACATACCCATGGGGTGTACAATATTTATAATTATGTATGTCAATCAGCATACTAAAAACGTCCACAAAAAACTGGCCAAGTGCGAGTCGGACTCGCGTGCAAAGGGTTCCGAACGAATTTTTTTTTTTAACATGTTATTTTAACACTACAGACTTCTAATAGGTTTTCCTGTAATCTTTAGGTAAAGATCTATTATCTCCATTTTTTTCAAAATTTTAGGCTCAGTAGTTTCGGAGATAAGGGGGGGAATGGTCATTTTTCGTCTAATTTCGTGAATAACTTCAAAACCATTTATTTTAAAATTATGAAAAAAATATAATTAAAACCCTCACAGTAAGGCCTTTCATTTGATATGTCACACGATATTGTTCAAAAAACTTTTTTTTTTTTATTTTCTAGTTTGACCCCAAAAGTGACCCCCATACTAAAAATTTAATAATTTACGTAACGCGTCCGTGTTCGGGTCACAGAAGTCCATATGTGTACCAAATTTCAACAGAATCGGTCCAGTGGATCCGGAGAAAACTGGCTGTGACAGACGGACAGACAGACAGACAGACAGACAGACAGACAGACACCCGAGTGATCCTATAAGGGTTCCTTTTTTTTTCGGAACCCTAAAAACAAGCGCACAATGTATAATTGTGCGCTAGTTTCAAACAGTCTTGCATCGCTCGCCATACTGCGCTGCTTTGTAAAAACAACTTTAAGCGATCCGTGTAAGGTTGAATTTACAAAAAAAAAAATTTATAGTATAACTACACACAACTCACACATGACACTTGATACATGTCAGTTTTTGACGACAGTTTCGAGTGTTGCATTTGTTCGAGACATCATGTATCGTGCATCTTGGGTTTTTTATATATCAATGGCTACAATCGATCTATTTGCTTAGCCTTTACCCAACTATTTTGATGTCAGCTTTCAGTCTAAATAACCCTATGCAGCTGAGTACCTACCATTATTTTACCTATACAATCCAGCGGGTCTAAAAAGGCTACTTTAACAGAATCATATTAGAATCATATTAATCGCACAACAATCTGTCAAATTTCATCTTTATCGCTACCGCGTTAGGTTCGAGGTTGATTGGGAAAATTTGACAGTGACGGGTAGCATGATATGCTTCATGATTCTGCTAAAGTTTTAGACCCGCAGTTACTAGATAACAACGTCATCTGCCTACCCGTAACGACTGTCTAAGATCTACATTGACAGTCGGGACTGGTTTGTTAAGATGGTCACTTATACACAGACCGAAATCGATAACTGTAAAACAATTCACATAAAATGCGCCCATGCACCAGCCATGTTATCTCTTCACCGATATTGAATGGCAGAGAATGCTTAAGAGGGGACTCGGGTCGGTAACTCTTGGGCCTTTCTCCATACAAACGCATTCCGCTGTTTTCTTCGTGGATAATGCTGCTAGAGCAATGATTTTTTTTTCCAAAAAATCTAGATCGAATTAATACGTGCCTCTATTATTTTCTTTTTTCCAAAACATAATTAATTAAAGAATTATGACAAACCAAAAACCCGAAAAAGACAGCCTGTTTTTACCGCCATGTTCAGACGACTGTCAGACAAATTTGATAAGTTTTTAACAAAATAGAAAATAATAGAAGCATAGATATAGTCTTCCTCTAAATTTTCATATAGAAGAAAACAGCTAAATACAAAACGTCTTTTGGTGAACTGCAGTTGTGGCTTTCGCACTTTACTTGGTATGGCGTAGCGTGATGCCATCGGCAATAGATTCTTCAAATACCTGTTTTACCGACTAGAGTCCCCTCTTAAGATCGCTTTTGTACCTACGTATGTGCACATGGGCACTGGCGGCACTATTTTCAAGGGGCTGCATCTTCAAAACCCCGCCGCCTTGATTAGGATAGGTTTTTTTTTGGCTAGAACTAAAGAAGACGGATACAAAACCGAACGCGAGCGAGCTCGAAATACCTCGCCTCAATTTTGCTAGGTCTTTTTTTACTAGATTTCGCTTGTCAATTTTTTTTAATTTCTGCACGTTTTCGTATGTTTTATTGAAAGGGTGCAAGTGTGTACTGCCTTGCAACCCCCTCCCGGCGATGTATGTGCATGAAATCTATCTCTAACTAAACTAAATCGCTTCATCCCCCGCTCCGCTCATCACCGTATCTCCGGCTGAGTGCCGCAAGCATATCACAAAGATGAGATATTGCAATTCCGGACACGCGCGCGATTCAACCTCTACTATTCACCGCCGACAGTTTATAATCGTCTTTCCTTTCATGTATTTTATTTGCAATTTTAACAAAAGGTTCTGTATAGATGAAAGAACATTGTATAAAATAATGCCTATATTGACTTTTTCTCTGATGCAGAAACGTGTGTGTAAAAATTCATGATTTTATGAGAAGACATCAAGATTCATGCAATCTTTTAACTTTTATATTTAACTTTTAGGGTTCCGAACATCCGTAAAAAACGGATCCATCACTCGGGTTTCTGTCTGTCCGTCAGTCACAGCCAATTTTCTCCGAAACTACTGGACCGATTCTGTTGTTTGGTACACATTTAAATATTGTGAACCAAACACGGACAAGACGGGTAAGTTCTGGAGTGGCGACCGCGTACCGGAAGACGTAACGTTGGATGCCCACAAGGTGGACCGATGACCTGGTGAAGGTCGCGGGTAGCCGATAGATGCTAGGCGCACAGGACCGCGCGGTCGCTGTGGCGACGCTTGAGGGAGGCCTATGTCCAGCAGTGGACGACTTTCGGCTGATATGATGATGATGATGATGATGAAACACGGACACCTACGTGAATAAATAAATTTTGAGTATGGTACTTTTAGGGGCCAAACTAGAAAATAAAAAATAAAATTGACATATCAAATGAAAGAGCTTATTGGATCCACTGGACCGATTCTGTTGAAATTTGGTACACATATGGACTTCTATGACCCAAACACGGACGCGTTACGTAAATTATTAAATTTTTAGTATGGGGGTCACTTTTGGGGGCCAAACTAGAAAATTTAAAAAAAAAAAGTTTTTTGAACAATATCGTGTGACATGTCAAATCAAAGGGCTTACTGTAAGGGTTATCATTATATTTTTTCATTATTTTAAAATAAATAGTTTTAAAGTTATTCAAGTAATTATACGAAAAATGACCATTCCGTATCTCCGAAACTGCAGTTAACAGTTCTTTACCTACAGATTACAGGAAAACCTATAAGAAGTCTATAATGTTAAAAAAAACATTTAAGAAAAAAATTAAATTGGTTCGGAACCCTTTGCACGCGAATCTGACTCGCACTTGGCCAGTTTTTTTTCTTCGTAGTTTACAAACTAACGAAGTCATTGCGGAATTTACGAAAAGTAATCCAAGGGCCATCTTTTCGTATGGCGCTGAGACTGGACACTGAGAGCTGCAGACCACAAACGCATTGACGCGTTTGAGATGTGGTGCTGGAGAAAGATGCTCCGTATTCCTTGGAGGGCGTTTCGGACTTACGTATCCATATTGCGAGAACTAAAAATCTCCTCACGACTGTCAGCTGAGTGTCTGCGCAGAGTCCTACAATACTTCGGTCATATTGCAAGGAAAGAAGGTGACAACCTCGAAAAGCTCATCGTGACCGGCAAAGTAGATGGAAAAAGACCTCGTGGACGCAGTCCAATACGTTGGTCTGACCAGATTCGCACCGCCCTTGACACTACCGTTCACGACGCCCTCCACACTGCCAGGGAGAGAAACAGGTGGAGAAACATCATACGTGTGAAAGTGATACAGAAGGGAGGCCACGACCCTCAGTACTGCGGAATACCACGCAAGGAGGAGGAGGGGAGGAGGGGAATCCAAGGAGGCTTGTTTGTTATGCGTTGAGCGAAATAAAATGTTATGTGCTATCTTAGTGTTTACTTTGCTAAAACCCAGCAAACAGCAGGGACAAGCCCCTCCCATACCACAGTCCTGGATCCGCCCCTGGGTCTTAAGTACAGACGAGACGCAAGCACATCAAGCTACCCGAAACTGTCAAATTTTCCCAATCAACCTTGAACCTAATTGTTTTAGAGATAGAGTTGAAAATCTATTAAAGATATTTGACAGATTGTTGTAGCTTGATATGCTGACGTCTGTACGTAGGTGTTTGCAAATTTTAAGAATGCTCACGGAACTCCAATCCTCTACTTCGTTGGCGGCAAACACATTGATGTTAGTTACTCGCAACGCTCATACATCCAAGTTGAAACATCCTCTGTCTGAGCGGCAGATGTAAACGCGACGACGCAGTGAATCAGTGACATTAACTGGACACGAGTTAATGGACTCGTTAAATATTCGTAATTATGTGAGGTTTATGATATCAAGGGCTGGTTGCGGTTAGAGAGAATTATTGCTTATTGTCATAGTATACACGACTAGATTCATCCCATAGATCGGTCCGTGCATGCTGCCGTGCCAATTTGAACCCTGCTTCTAAAATCAGGGTTGAAATTTCAATCAGTGAAAGAATTTTCGGAATCTGATCAGTGGTTTTAAAAGGCCCACTTTGGTAGAATAACAATATTAATCATACAACAATCTGTTAAACGTTTTCATCTTAATCGCTAAAGTTTTGAGTTCAAGATTGATTGGGAAAATTTGACAAATTCGGGTAGGTATGTGAGGTGTTTTCTGATTTTACTAAAGTAACCTTTTCAGACTCGCACATCGTCTAGAGATTCACTATCATTTACAGCCTGATTTCGCTCAATCAAACTTTGCGAACTATGATTAATATAATGTAATGACTATAATGACATTGTTGCATCTATTATTGATATATTTTTTTAAGATTGTTTTTGTATTAGAATAACTTATGTACCTACACATTGTGACATTATCTTTATTGTGATTGTTGTGTTTTTGAATATTTTGACATTAAACATCTTAGACATTTATGACATTTATATTCTTCATTTTACCATAAGCGAGTGATTTATATCTGATTATTTTTTTTACATCTGCAATTACCTATTAAGTTCGCGACTAGTTAATAATTGTATTGGTTATATTATTTTTATTAAATTCAGTTCCAATATTTTGCATGCCGTAACGCAAAATTTATCGGGACAACTTACAAATTTTCCAACCTATATGTATACCTCCATTATAAGCAAATAAATGATTTATTTCTTTCTTTCTTATACAAAGTGAAAAAAAATGCGCATGCGCATCAAGTTATTAAAATCGGTTCATTCATTTTCACATCCTCCAACCAAGGATTAAGGACTTGTGAGTTGTATGAAATACCATGAGGAGTAATAAAGTCTTAAAAAATCAGGAATACCTACTATAAATCAACTCTATAATAGCTTTAGGTATAAAAGATTCAGCGTGCTTCCAGATGGTACAAATTCTGGTTCGGGATTCCTGGTGGGTCTCGAATCTCAATGTTTAGCAGAGAATGCCGTGATTCATAGTTCATACATAGCCATATGAGACAAGGACGATCGTTCCCTTCGAATTATTCTCACGAGCCCTCTCTAGTCTGTGTTCTCACGATTTGGTTTTAGATTTTGTAACTTCTCCATTCTAATGGAGATTGCTTGCTTTGTTACCAGAAACAAAAATATCGCGCTACTTTTGTCTGATGGAGTAGGCAGAGGTCTAATTATAAAAAGTTTAATTCAGAAAGTAACCATTTTATTTTCATAAACAATCCTTTCGGGCTGCTACAGATAAACTAAAAATATAATGAGGGCTACCGTTTTTGTACTCACCAGTGGGCGCCACTGTCGAGTCATAGCATTAATGTTGTTATTACGCGCATGTGAACAAAGTTAGAAGGAAAATAATTTATGATGCGATTTAATACAACAAAGATAGTATCGCAGTGTTTCGTGGACTCATCATTATGGAAAAAAAAGAAGGTTATATACATATTTCCGACGAGTGGACGTCACGCGGTTTCACCCGCGTAGTTCCCGTTCCCGTGGGAGTACGGAGATAATATATAGCCTATGTTACTGCCTGATAATGTAGCTATCCAATGCTAAAATAATTTTTCAAATCGGTCCAGTAGTTTCGGAGCCTATTCAATTCAAACAAACAAATCTTTCTTCTTTATAATATTAGTGTAGACAAAAAAAAGTTCAATGCAGTGGTTGGGAGAACCTTAATCTGCCATAGTGAGGCTGTTTTAGCAAAACTATTCACAAAAATCAAAACAAATCTATACTAATATATAAAGCTGAAGAGTTTGTTTGTTTGTTTGCTTGAACGCGCTAATCTCAGGAACTACTGGTCCGATTTGAAAAATTCTTTCAGTGTTAGATAGCCCATTTATCGAGGAAGGCTATATAACATCACGCTACGACCAATAGGAGCGGAGCATTAATGAAAAATGTGACGTTAACGAAGTTGCGCGGGTCAGCTAGTAAGTAAATAAACTCGCGTCAATAGACAACCAACAGTGAAATTTGACATTTCGAAATCCTCACGCCACACTAGCGCTTCTAGCGACGAATTCTAACGCGATAGCCCTCATTTCAATGCCCAGAGTGGTCGTGGTCACGTCTCGGTAGAGTCTTGCGCCACCGCTCCTCTGGTGTTGCGACGCCATGTAGCTCTGTTTGGCGGGCGGAGAGTTGTCACAGATTTTATGTGGTCTGTCTAACGTGTTGGAGAGCGTCCACGAGATCTTTTGCCCTCGACTTTCCATTGCACCACCATCAACACAGCCCTCTTTATGGATGATGTGCCCGAAGGACTCAATACTTAGTAATCAACATTTCTGAGGAAAATAGCCGGCCAAGTGCGAGTCGGACTCGTACATGAAGGGTTCCATACCATAAACCTTACTTTTTATTATTTGTTGTTATAGCGGTAATAGAAATACACAATCTGTGAAAATTTCAACTGTCTACTAAGGCTGCCTGGTGTGCTGTGTGTGATGGACAAGCAGCCTTATTACGGTTCTTGAGATACAGCCCGCTGACAGACAGACGGACGGACAGCGGAGGCTTAGTAATAGGGTTCCGTTGGCTTTGGGTACCGAACCCAAAAACATCCAAGCTGGACATGCCTCCCCTGAGCGAAGTCACATCGACCGGTGCTGTGGTTCTCATAAACCCAAGGACCAAGGCAATTTAGAAAACGTAAGTGCCAATGGGCACTTGGGCGGGAGACATTGGTCTCAAAACGGATTACAAAAAAAACCGGCAAAGTGCGAGTCGGACTCGCGCATGAAGAGTTCCGTACCATCGTACAGTTTCCGTCACGCAAGTTTACCTCCCCGAAGTACGTCGCAATCGATTGCGCAGTATGTCAATTTGACAAAAAACATAATACAGCGCATGCGCGGGCAGGTCGCGCATGCGCGTTTTCGCGCAAGATGGCGGGTGTAATGGCATCTCACTCGCTCGTATACATTCGATGCATACGTGTGACCCGCTTGCTCAATGCAATACGACTGTTGATGCGAAAAGCGTTACACATTGTTATTGTTTTTAGTTAATTATTTTGGTTATTTCTTACTATTTCATTTGTTTTTTGTGTGTTTTTGTGGTGTATGTGTTTGTGGTGTTACTTTTTGATATTGTTATTGTTACTAGTAGTCTTTGCTGCTTGTTTATAATATAATACGTTTAAACAAAAAAAATATTCTAGGAGCGTAACACTTTCACGCGATTGCACCTGCGCGGTCGTCACTAAAACCTAACTTCGGAGGGGCAAACTATGCTGACGCGAACTTTTTTTTTATTATTTGTAGTTATAGCGGCAACAGAAATACTGTAAAATTTTCAACTGTTTACCTGTTACGGTTCATGAGATATATAGCCCGCTGACAGACAGACGGACGGACGGATGAACAGACGGACGGAAGGACGGACAGCGAAGGCTTAGTAGTAGGGTTCCGTTCGTTACCCTTTGAGTATGGAATCTTAACAAGTAAATATTTAAGACTTGTTTACATTTGCTTGAACCCACCAAACTGTAAGAATTTGGTTGGATTGCAGATGGAGTCAAAGGGTTGCGTCGGAAGTCCTCCAACAAGGCAGACCAGGTTTAGAAAATTAAGATTGGAAATAAAACAAATCATTAATAAATACAACTTCATTCAGAATATAAATAACAAAACCACTATTTATACGTTACAGTATTATACACAATATTATACATTAGTTTAAACTAATCACATGTTTGTATCACGTTGGCTTCGTTAGTACAGTATTTTTAGATACGGTATATCAATAACGGGACAAAAAAACCAGTGAAACTTCGCAGATATGACTCGTTTCGATATATTGTTTTTTTTTTACTATTGGTAGGCACTCGTTTGACCACTATCTCACCTGTTGGTAAGCGATGATGTGGTCGAAGATGGAGCACGCTTGCCTAGAAGTAACCTATTCGCTCTTGACTTAAAGACTCCCAGGTTTAGTTTTGCGGTCAGAGTAAATTGACACAGAGTCAAAGTGAATTTCTAATAAAAATATATTTTATCAAAATAAGTGACATATATTTCATAACTAACTCCATAAGATTATAAACTCTCCTTGGCAACTGAACATTTCTTGTACAATGATACGAATCAAAATTCAGTATTTATTCTCAAATCTCTTCGTGTCGTTTCGAAAAATTGTGAACTAATATAAACTGGCAACCAATCAGCTAACGGGTCTGCATTTTATCTGTTTTAGTGTGATAGTAAAATGAGAAATAATGTGTAATAATATAAGGCCCTTTATTTGTCTGTGTTGGTGTGAGCTCACTTGTACGCCATAGAGCTACGAATTGACATATTATACATGGCATATTGACCACTTTACAACGTGTAACAGAAAATACGCAATACCTCTTAAGGGATTTCTGGTACACTGTTTTGACTTAATCTTGACATTATCGTAGTAAAATTTCATTGACACTGCCTGTGTTGACAATGAATTTATTGTTTACATTGCCTGAGTTGACATTTAATTTATTGTTTTGTGTTGTTTTGAATGAATCTGTTATTATTATTTTTAAATGACCATTTGACCAATTTATTATTTAATTCCTATTATTTAATTGAGTTAACATCAGATTATTCTTAAAAGTATGTTTAAATGGAAGTTGTTATTTTTATTATGTATTATTTTTAGGAATTATTTCAGACACAATGTATATTGTTATAATGAATAAATAAATTAAAAATTGAAATTGAAGGTCATTCAACTCAACTTTTACTATGGGACCAATCCCAAAATCGCGAAAAATAAAATCAGCTGTTCAGTATATTTTGTCTAGATACGCACATAAATGTATGGTGCAGTCGATGTTTTTTTCGCGAAGTCTGTGTTGGTCCCGTAGTGAAAGTTGTTCATAATGATGAGTTCAATGACCCCTTAAGAGGTATAGCGTTTATTCTATTACAGGTTGTATTCCCAACTTTATGCCCATATTTCTATCAAAATAAAACAGACGCGCGCAATCTTATACAGGGCCATATATTTAATCAATATATATAATTCGTCCATTACTGATAACTGACTGAGCTAGTTTTATATAATTCACTAGCTTCTGCCCGCGACTTCGTACGCGCAATCCCGTCTTTCCTGTTCCCGTAAGAATTTCGGGAAATCCTCTCTTAGTGCTCCCCTAACCTCCACAAGGAACCTACATGTCAAATTTCAGCTTTCTGCGACCAGTAGTTTCGGCTGTGCGTTGTCTGTCAGTCAGTCAGTCACCAGTAAAAAAAATATATCTTAGGTTTTTTTTATTATTTGTTGTTATAGCGGCAATAGAAACCCACTGAAAATTTCAACGTACCTATAGGGAACGTGCAAAGCGAAGACTGCCATCTAGTGTTAATAATTCATAACTTTTTCCTTATAAAAACTTGAACTTGACGCATTTGTGCTACCACCTAAAGCTCCTACACGGTCCGTTTAGAGAAACAATCACATAGTAGACTGTGCCAACTAGTGTTGTAGCGGCATCAATGCCGCCACAAGAAAAACCAACGGAGCAAATCTACATCGCAACAAAAAGAACCGCGCCGCCATCTATCCAACTAGCAGCGAACTATTAAGTTGAAATCCTGCAACGCGCAAGCTGAGTTTACCGTGCGATTCTTATACATCAGCCCGAATATCAACTATCGGGCAGTAGCTCGCCAGACACAGCAACTGTCTGGTAGGAGGATCCTCCCTTTTCAATGGGGGTTTGCGGGACTTTACTCTCTGTACCGCATACCTCCAAAGTGTTGTGATTTGGGAACTTTTTCCTTATAAACCACCTATAGTTTCTGCAATATGGGTCATGAAACAGCCCGCTGACAGATGCACGTGCACGGCGTTGACTATGCCATCTACTGTCGTATATTCGATACTTTAAGGGTCAAAATACTTGACATTGACGCTTCTGTGCTGCCACCTGCGGTTCCTGCACGCTCAGTTTAGGGAAACGTGCGCGAAGTAGACTGTGCCATCTAGCGTAGCTATTTCGAATTTTATATTTGAAACATACTTGACAGTGACATTTCTGTGCTGCCACCTATAGTTCCTGCACGCTCCCTATAGACGTACAGATTTGAATTTTTCCTTAGCTATCACCATAAATACCGATACAGATTACATCTACGAAGTCTCGCTAGTTCATTTAAATTGACCCTGTATAATTTCGAATTTAAACAATCTTCGAAAAAATCCCTTGCGAATATGTGCAACACATTCCCTATGTATGTAATAAATAAGTACGAATAACTTAACAATTTACCTTAGGAATATTTCTCTCACTCTCACTAAGCTTATTTTATTTCCCTTGTTTGCATGAGGAATACATAATTTTAGTGTCGTGCGTGTAGTAGTATCCCAAGACATTAAGGCGCTTTCCATTGCCGCGTAAGATTTGTACGGAGATTCTACGCACGCAAGTTTATCTGGCGGCTTTTTTTAAGGATTGGAAATCATTAAATGAATCTTCCCGCTATGGGCGGAGCGTGCGGGAATATGACTCTTACTGACTAAACCCCATTCGTGTTCCTCCTACTGCCTGCCGCGTTCCAGGGCCGCGGTGACTCTTTCGAACACATTCTGCAACCCTGGTTGCGGCTTACATTGGTAAAATGTTCGCCTCTACTGGTGTGCTTCTTTTTAACTGGTTTAAAAAAGTAGTTTATAATTTTATTGATAAACTTCTATGTTTTAAGACTGGTCAACAGAATGTTTCTATTTATGTATGTATGCTCAGCGACAGCTTCGCCAATAGGGAATATGCATGAGATTTTTTTTTATCTATACAGTTTATCTAAAAATATAATACTAACAGTGAAAATAGAATCAAAATTGTTTGAAAAACAAACGAGATATAATTACTTTAAACAAATATATTTGTCCCTCTCGCGAAAACGCTGTTTTTTATGACAGCTGTATAGGCGTCATGGACGTTGACGTCAAAGTTCATATCGGACTTCTCTTTCTAACTGTAATCTTTAAAGCTTTATAACTTCTTCGCTGATGAAGGTATTTAAAAAATAATTTCATAATTGTTTACTAGAGCTAATAAGTATTTCATTTTGCAAATAAAAAAATCGCATGCATATTCCCTATTTTGATGATGTTTTTTTATTTGGCAGAGATATTTTCCCAAAGTACCATTAACATTTTTCTTTTCTTTACTCTCTATTTATTCAATGAACACTTAAGAAACACAAATGTATAAAACACGGGCTATATATCCGTTATGATTTCATTCTTCATCATCATCATCATCATCATATCAGCCTGCAGACGTCCACTGCTGGACATAGGCCTCCCCGCGCGCGTCGCCACAGCTACCGGTCCTGTGCGTCCCGCATCCATCGGCTACCCGCGACCTTCACCAGGTCATCGGTCCACCTTGATTTCATTCTTACCCGGTACTAAAGCACGCAATTCCAAAGCAGGCTATCTAAGTGTTAGTTCATGCGTAGCGTGTACGTCTATACGCATCAATGGAATAGTACCTTAAGTTAACAAATTTTATATTTAACAATGCTTCTTGCAATTATTGCTATGTTAGAACTATTAAGGCTATATTTTTATATTGCAGTAATTCAATGTTATTATTACTATTGGATACGTCTTATGAACACATTATAAGTTACAAAATATTATAGTATGTTTATGGTACATTCTTAATTATCATTATTTCATAATCTTTTTGCATGTTGCTGGCTTTCAAATGAGAATAAGGCAATCTGTTATAATTATTATGTACTCTCCATAATGATTAAAAAGATTCGTATGAGCGTTTCTATATCACGCGGCAATATTGTTTTAACTTCCATACACGAAATTGTAAAGTAAATTCATAGAAAATTACATGAAATGGTACAAAAAAATATATACAACGTGTTAACAGAATAAACGCAATACCTCTTAAGGGGTCATTGAACTCATCATTATGAACAACTTTCACTATGAGACCAACACTGAAAACGCGAAAAAAAAATCGACTCCCCCATACATTTCTGTGCGCATAACTCGACAAAATGTACTGAACAGCTGATGTTTTTTTCGCGTTTTAGGGATTGGTCCTATAGTAAAAGTTTGTCATAATGATGAGTACAATGACCCCTTAAGAGGTATTGCGATTATTCTGTTACGCGTTGTATATTTATATTAACACATTATAACAATGAGTAGGTAACATTCATGAGTACAAAATTTCATTTTATTTTGAACATTTACTTACACTGAATCAACATTTTCTGGCGAACGGTGTTATCACCACTATTATAATACCACGGTAAGGTACAGTGGTACACAACTGATAAGGCGCGTCGTGAATCTTCGCTCGCACAGAAAAGAGAGTATGGCCCCGAAGATTAACGAAAGAAAGCAAACTTACAATCAACCTTAGATCACTACTATAAGGTTCATAATACACTGTAGCTGTTAGTTCCGTCTCACTCGCGTCACACGCACGCCACGCGCGCTAACATGGCGGCAGCTGCCGACCAATAGCGGTACAGGAACAAGAAGCGCGGTGCGTGGAGCGTGCCGATTGGTCAATAGCATTGCCCGCGCTTTGAAAATTCATCTTCTGCGCTGGTACATCGGTAAGCCATATCAGTTGGGTACTGCTGTAACAATACCATGGTTACTGGTACCCATACGTTTTAAGCACCAGTACCACACATGTTCAGACGAACCTACTAAATAATATGGAGAGTAGACTAATAATAATTTAATGTGATTTATGACCATTCAAAATGGCGTCTGTAAAACACAACCGGTATACTTTTATTTATTATTTTTCACTATTTAATTTTTATCTAAAATGTGCAATTTATAAATACTTAATAGTTTATAACCGTATTCGTACCTTTTACTACTGTTCAAAACATAGCTAATCGAGTCTGATTTTTTAACATAGTGCTGTTGGTGTCTTTTTGAAGCATTGATATATAAAAAACCCAAGATACACACTCACCATCTCAAAAACGTCCGCAAAAAACAAGCGCACAATGTATAATTGTGCGCTAGTTTCAAACAGTCTCGCATCGCTCGCCATACTGCACTGCTTTGTAAAAACAACTTTAAGCGATGCGTGTAAGGTCAAATTTGCAAAAAAAATTGCACATCACTCGCCATACTGCACTGCTTTGTAAAAACTACTTTAAGCGATCCGTGTAAGGTTGAATTTGCAAAAAAATTGCGCATCACTCGCCATACTGCACTGCTTTGTAAAAACAACTTTAAGCGATCCGTGTAAGGTTGAATTTGCAAAAAAATTGCGCATCACTCGCCATACTGCACTGTTTTGTAAAAACGACTTTAAGCGATCCGTGTAAGATTGAATTTGCAAAAAAATTGCGCATTACTCGCCATACTGCACTGCTTTGTAAAAGCAACTTTAAGCGATCCGTGTAAGGTTGAATTTGCAAAAAAAATGTTTATAGTATAACTACACACAACTCACACATGACACTTGATACATGTCAGTTTTTGACGACAGTTTCGAGTGTTGCATTTGTTCGAGACTGTGCATCTTGGGTTTTTTATATATCAATGTTTTGAAGTGAATGTAAGTGTGGATTATTTTGCTGATTACCGAAAATAATTTTTAATCCTTGTTTTGTTTCATGACGCATTATATTAGGCCAGTGGAAATTAACATGAATTAAAATCGTAAAGCACGATGTAGTTCTGCATTTTAAATATGTTGATATTGTTGTATATTGTTGAGTTAGGGTTATGTGAATTCAAATTTGCAACTTCGAAAAGCTTGTGCTTTTGACTTTTAGAGCAAAAAGTGAAAAAAGTCTCAATAATTCGCAGATTATCGCGTGGCGCGCAACGAGCACCAGAAGTTGCAATTGCAATCACACTACTCTAACTGGTCTATACAATACATAAAAAAACCAGAACTACATACAGCTTTGCGATTTTAGCCTTTTTTTAGCGTCGATTTCAACTGGGCTATATAGACGATATTACAATTTTCAAAGAGGCACAATTGACGATTTAAAAAATGCTTTTTAAACATGCGGGTAGTGCATTACATAAGCTACCTTTTTCTACACTAATATTATAAAGAGGAAAGATTTGTTTGTTTGTTTGAATTGAATAGGCTCCGAAACTACTGAACCGATTTGAAAAATTCTTTTAGCATTGGATAGCTACATTATCAGGGAGTAACATAGGCTATATATTATCCCCGTACTCCCACGGGAACGGGACCTACGCGGGTGAAACCGCGTGACGTCCACTAGTCTAAAATAATACGGTCAGATAGGATGGGACATGCTTACTTAGAGCTAACCTTGTATCGACCACGGTTTCTACGAAATCCAAGAGTAAAAACCGGCCAAGTGCGAGTCGGACTCGCAAAGGGTTCCGTACCATCATATTATTATTATTTGTTGTTATAGCGGCAATTATTACGGTTCGTGAGATATAGCCCGCTGACAGACAGACGGACGGACGGACGGACTGACAGCGGAGGCTTAGTAATTGGGTTCCGTTGGATACCGTTCGGGTACGGAACCCTAAAAACGTCACTGGGATATTCAACGTCTGTGCGGACTCTTAAATTGATATCGCTTTCTTAAAGAGGGAAATTGAAAATATACCCAAAACCTCTTAATCCTGACTACGTATTATGACCCTGAACAACATTTGTTGCTAAAAACAATTCGTTTTCATTTATTTAAAGTCTGTAAAATTCACGTATAATACGCGCGCGCACCCAGAGCCGCGCCGGGCGGCGGCCTTCGTCGGCGAATATGCAAAATTTTGACTACGTTTAGGTATATTTTTTGTATGGAAAAAAATGTTTCGAATTTTGAAAAGTCGTAGAAGAAATGTTGTTCAGGGTCGATACGAAGTCAGCATTAAGAGGTTTTGGGTGTTTTTTCAATATCCCTGTATACCTTTTTTTGTACCATGAACCGATGCAAAAGCATTCAAAACATAACCGTTACCTAGTTCGAGTAGGAACCGTAGTAAAAGAGGGCATTATTCTAATACAAAATTAATATCTTAATCATTGTTTTCTCACCTAAAAACCAACACAAATCTAGCGTATCTAAATCCTTTAAATCATCATCTGTCTACCTTTTCCTAACTATATCGGGCTCGGATTCCAGTCAAACCGTATTCAGCTGAATACCAGTATTAAACGTTGAACAACTGCCTGAAAACTTTTAATAAACAGCAAAATAATCCACGCACTTCCACCTCACTATACACGCTGTTCGTTGCCCCATATACAGGCTGTCCCACCCCATATACAGGTAGACCCACCCCATATACAGGTAGACCCACCCCATATACAGGTAGACCCACCCCATATACAGGCTGTACCACCCATATCAAGGTAGTCCCACCCCATATACAGGTAGTCAACCCCATATACAGGTTATCCCACCCCATATACAGGTAGTCCCACCCCATATACAGGCTGTTCCTCCCCTCCAGGGCGCTACTAGGACGGCATCATACCCTGGCTGCGCTTCCACTGCGCGCCGGAGCGACGGTTGTGGTTGGCGCGCGCAGACTTGTGCTTTTCCTTCTTATCTCTGTTGTGCAGGACGTCTTTCTCCTGTCCTTGGCCTTTAGGCTTGCCTGTGACGTCCATGTTCCTGGAAAAATTAAATGAAACGCTATGACACAGAATTTTGACGGAGCATCACACCTAAAATTCAAAGTCAATTTTCAGAACAAAAATATACCTTCAACTACGAGCATCTTCATCGATCTTCTGAAGGAAGTCGCTGTAGTTGCAGGAGGGTAAAAGATATTATTTTATTACTAGTTGATCTGGCAAACGTTGTTCTGCCATGTAAAAAAATAGCCTACGACCTATATTCTCAGACCTACCAAATATACACAAAAAATTTCATAAAAATTGATCGATCTGTTTCGGGAGGAGTTCGATAACAAACACGAGATTTTTATATATTAGAAGATTAGATTAGATATTTGTACACAAGCCAGGATTTGGAGTAGTCAGTGGTGAGTGCTACTAGCTCAATAAAATCCGATTCTATTCGCTAGCTTACTAGTTTTCTCGCTAGCTTACTCGTCTAGTAATAAAGCTAGTTCTGTATGGTCAAACACAAGAGTTATTAGCTTACCATTTTGGCTTGATAAACTAGCCTTGAGTATCCCGGGCATTAGGCAGCGCATTACACCGTACGGCCAGCAACAGCTGACTGCACGTGGCGGCGCGCCGGCCACGCGCGCGTACTGTAGCCGGCACGAGTCGTGAGTATCCCGGGCATTAGGCAGCGCACTACACCGTACGGCCAGCAACAGCTGACTGCACGTGGCGGCGCGCCGGCCACGCGCGCGTACTGTAGCCGGCACGAGTCGTGAGTATCCCGGGCATTAGGCAGCGCACTACACCGTACGGCCAGCAACAGCTGACTGCACGTGGCGGCGCGCCGGCCACGCGCGCGTACTGTAGCCGGCACGAGTCGTGAGTATCCCGGGCATTAGGCAGCGCACTACACCGTACGGCCAGCAACAGCTGACTGCACGTGGCGGCGCGCCGGCCACGCGCGCGTACTGTAGCCGGCACGAGTCGTGAGTATCCCGGGCATTAGGCAGCGCACTACACCGTACGGCCAGCAACAGCTGACTGCACGTGGCGGCGCGCCGGCCACGCGCGCGTACTGTAGCCGGCACGAGTCGTGAGTATCCCGGGCATTAGGCAGCGCACTACACCGTACGGCCAGCAACAGCTGACTGCACGTGGCGGCGCGCCGGCCACGCGCGCGTACTGTAGCCGGCACGAGTCGTGAGTATCCCGGGCATTAGGCAGCGCACTACACCGTACGGCCAGCAACAGCTGACTGCACGTGGCGGCGCGCCGGCCACGCGCGCGTACTGTAGCCGGCACGAGTCGTGAGTATCCCGGGCATTAGGCAGCGCACTACACCGTACGGCCAGCAACAGCTGACTGCACGTGGCGGCGCGCCGGCCACGCGCGCGTACTGTAGCCGGCACGAGTCGTGAGTATCCCGGGCATTAGGCAGCGCACTACACCGTACGGCCAGCAACAGCTGACTGCACGTGGCGGCGCGCCGGCCACGCGCGCGTACTGTAGCCGGCACGAGTCGTGAGTATCCCGGGCATTAGGCAGCGCACTACACCGTACGGCCAGCAACAGCTGACTGCACGTGGCGGCGCGCCGGCCACGCGCGCGTACTGTAGCCGGCACGAGTCGTGAGTATCCCGGGCATTAGGCAGCGCACTACACCGTACGGCCAGCAACAGCTGACTGCACGTGGCGGCGCGCCGGCCACGCGCGCGTACTGTAGCCGGCACGAGTCGTGAGTATCCCGGGCATTAGGCAGCGCACTACACCGTACGGCCAGCAACAGCTGACTGCACGTGGCGGCGCGCCGGCCACGCGCGCGTACTGTAGCCGGCACGAGTCGTGAGTATCCCGGGCATTAGGCAGCGCACTACACCGTACGGCCAGCAACAGCTGACTGCACGTGGCGGCGCGCCGGCCACGCGCGCGTACTGTAGCCGGCACGAGTCGTGAGTATCCCGGGCATTAGGCAGCGCACTACACCGTACGGCCAGCAACAGCTGACTGCACGTGGCGGCGCGCCGGCCACGCGCGCGTACTGTAGCCGGCACGAGTCGTGAGTATCCCGGGCATTAGGCAGCGCACTACACCGTACGGCCAGCAACAGCTGACTGCACGTGGCGGCGCGCCGGCCACGCGCGCGTACTGTAGCCGGCACGAGTCGTGAGTATCCCGGGCATTAGGCAGCGCACTACACCGTACGGCCAGCAACAGCTGACTGCACGTGGCGGCGCGCCGGCCACGCGCGCGTACTGTAGCCGGCACGAGTCGTGAGTATCCCGGGCATTAGGCAGCGCACTACACCGTACGGCCAGCAACAGCTGACTGCACGTGGCGGCGCGCCGGCCACGCGCGCGTACTGTAGCCGGCACGAGTCGTGAGTATCCCGGGCATTAGGCAGCGCACTACACCGTACGGCCAGCAACAGCTGACTGCACGTGGCGGCGCGCCGGCCACGCGCGCGTACTGTAGCCGGCACGAGTCGTGAGTATCCCGGGCATTAGGCAGCGCACTACACCGTACGGCCAGCAACAGCTGACTGCACGTGGCGGCGCGCCGGCCACGCGCGCGTACTGTAGCCGGCACGAGTCGTGAGTATCCCGGGCATTAGGCAGCGCACTACACCGTACGGCCAGCAACAGCTGACTGCACGTGGCGGCGCGCCGGCCACGCGCGCGTACTGTAGCCGGCACGAGTCGTGAGTATCCCGGGCATTAGGCAGCGCACTACACCGTACGGCCAGCAACAGCTGACTGCACGTGGCGGCGCGCCGGCCACGCGCGCGTACTGTAGCCGGCACGAGTCGTGAGTATCCCGGGCATTAGGCAGCGCACTACACCGTACGGCCAGCAACAGCTGACTGCACGTGGCGGCGCGCCGGCCACGCGCGCGTACTGTAGCCGGCACGAGTCGTGAGTATCCCGGGCATTAGGCAGCGCACTACACCGTACGGCCAGCAACAGCTGACTGCACGTGGCGGCGCGCCGGCCACGCGCGCGTACTGTAGCCGGCACGAGTCGTGAGTATCCCGGGCATTAGGCAGCGCACTACACCGTACGGCCAGCAACAGCTGACTGCACGTGGCGGCGCGCCGGCCACGCGCGCGTACTGTAGCCGGCACGAGTCGTGAGTATCCCGGGCATTAGGCAGCGCACTACACCGTACGGCCAGCAACAGCTGACTGCACGTGGCGGCGCGCCGGCCACGCGCGCGTACTGTAGCCGGCACGAGTCGTGAGTATCCCGGGCATTAGGCAGCGCACTACACCGTACGGCCAGCAACAGCTGACTGCACGTGGCGGCGCGCCGGCCACGCGCGCGTACTGTAGCCGGCACGAGTCGTGAGTATCCCGGGCATTAGGCAGCGCACTACACCGTACGGCCAGCAACAGCTGACTGCACGTGGCGGCGCGCCGGCCACGCGCGCGTACTGTAGCCGGCACGAGTCGTGAGTATCCCGGGCATTAGGCAGCGCACTACACCGTACGGCCAGCAACAGCTGACTGCACGTGGCGGCGCGCCGGCCACGCGCGCGTACTGTAGCCGGCACGAGTCGTGAGTATCCCGGGCATTAGGCAGCGCACTACACCGTACGGCCAGCAACAGCTGACTGCACGTGGCGGCGCGCCGGCCACGCGCGCGTACTGTAGCCGGCACGAGTCGTGAGTATCCCGGGCATTAGGCAGCGCACTACACCGTACGGCCAGCAACAGCTGACTGCACGTGGCGGCGCGCCGGCCACGCGCGCGTACTGTAGCCGGCACGAGTCGTGAGTATCCCGGGCATTAGGCAGCGCACTACACCGTACGGCCAGCAACAGCTGACTGCACGTGGCGGCGCGCCGGCCACGCGCGCGTACTGTAGCCGGCACGAGTCGTGAGTATCCCGGGCATTAGGCAGCGCACTACACCGTACGGCCAGCAACAGCTGACTGCACGTGGCGGCGCGCCGGCCACGCGCGCGTACTGTAGCCGGCACGAGTCGTGAGTATCCCGGGCATTAGGCAGCGCACTACACCGTACGGCCAGCAACAGCTGACTGCACGTGGCGGCGCGCCGGCCACGCGCGCGTACTGTAGCCGGCACGAGTCGTGAGTATCCCGGGCATTAGGCAGCGCACTACACCGTACGGCCAGCAACAGCTGACTGCACGTGGCGGCGCGCCGGCCACGCGCGCGTACTGTAGCCGGCACGAGTCGTGAGTATCCCGGGCATTAGGCAGCGCACTACACCGTACGGCCAGCAACAGCTGACTGCACGTGGCGGCGCGCCGGCCACGCGCGCGTACTGTAGCCGGCACGAGTCGTGAGTATCCCGGGCATTAGGCAGCGCACTACACCGTACGGCCAGCAACAGCTGACTGCACGTGGCGGCGCGCCGGCCACGCGCGCGTACTGTAGCCGGCACGAGTCGTGAGTATCCCGGGCATTAGGCAGCGCACTACACCGTACGGCCAGCAACAGCTGACTGCACGTGGCGGCGCGCCGGCCACGCGCGCGTACTGTAGCCGGCACGAGTCGTGAGTATCCCGGGCATTAGGCAGCGCACTACACCGTACGGCCAGCAACAGCTGACTGCACGTGGCGGCGCGCCGGCCACGCGCGCGTACTGTAGCCGGCACGAGTCGTGAGTATCCCGGGCATTAGGCAGCGCACTACACCGTACGGCCAGCAACAGCTGACTGCACGTGGCGGCGCGCCGGCCACGCGCGCGTACTGTAGCCGGCACGAGTCGTGAGTATCCCGGGCATTAGGCAGCGCACTACACCGTACGGCCAGCAACAGCTGACTGCACGTGGCGGCGCGCCGGCCACGCGCGCGTACTGTAGCCGGCACGAGTCGTGAGTATCCCGGGCATTAGGCAGCGCACTACACCGTACGGCCAGCAACAGCTGACTGCACGTGGCGGCGCGCCGGCCACGCGCGCGTACTGTAGCCGGCACGAGTCGTGAGTATCCCGGGCATTAGGCAGCGCACTACACCGTACGGCCAGCAACAGCTGACTGCACGTGGCGGCGCGCCGGCCACGCGCGCGTACTGTAGCCGGCACGAGTCGTGAGTATCCCGGGCATTAGGCAGCGCACTACACCGTACGGCCAGCAACAGCTGACTGCACGTGGCGGCGCGCCGGCCACGCGCGCGTACTGTAGCCGGCACGAGTCGTGAGTATCCCGGGCATTAGGCAGCGCACTACACCGTACGGCCAGCAACAGCTGACTGCACGTGGCGGCGCGCCGGCCACGCGCGATTACTGTAGCCGGCACGAGTCGTGAGCACTGATGTATGCAGCAGGGTAATCTCGCTAATGTACGGTGGGCGAACGAAACTTGCAACTTCCGAGCTGTCGTCGTCTAACCGACCAATGGAGACTGTGCTCACTTTTTTTTATTAGACCACTCGCCGTTCAACATGCTAAGGTTGCTTGCTATCCAATCGGACTTGCCTGTGTGGACCTCAAATGAATTTAAGGCCCCCAGCCAGGGCTAACAAAACTTTTAAACTAAATGAACGCTCGCTCGTACCCCTTGTGGGGTACGGACCTCGGCTTAACGGCGTCATTACGGGAGGACAGCAAGGGACAGTGTGCCGGTTATTATACAGCTGTAGACGAAAGTGTCGATGCGGTTATGTTTTCACTCACCTCGGTACCGGCGCAGGTCTGTTCTGTCCGCCCCTGCCCCTCCGCGCTTGGTAGCTGGCCTCCCTGCGCGCGCGCATCTCTTCAGGGTTCACGCAGAAGTCCATCCTGGTTCGGTTGCTGCTGGGGTGAGCTGCTTCTTCTTGCTCCGGTTCGTCTTCTGATTCCTCCTGGAAAATTAACAACAAAATGACATTAGGGATTTTCTTAACACTGAAATACTTTTTGAATCAGTTATTATGATAAGTGGAACGGTATTTGCAACTCTTGCCACAATTACGCGAATGTTAAATGATCGCACCACTTTGAGCACCTTTATAAAAATGAGTTGACACTATTGTCTATCGACCTGAGCCTTCCGGCATTCCACATTAGGTTGGTCTGCGTAGAAATACTGCGACGACATTAAGCTTTTTTTATAAGACTCCTGTGTTTAAGCTTTTTTTTTATTTACTCAAGTAATAGAAAATGAATACATAAATTGCACATGGGTTACCTACGCCAAGCTAAACCGGGGACCTACTATTAAATTATGCATGTGCAATTTATCAATCTACATACTATCTAATATTTAATCTTTTTTTTATTTTATTTGAGATAGGTTTACTCTAACTGCCTGTTCACTCTAACAAGGCTTAAGGTCAAATTTGTCCGCTCTACCATGGCCTCTGTCAAGGAACGAACTTCATCCCCGCTGGTTGTTGCGCTGGACAAGTATCTCTCTGAAACCGTACTGTCATCTGCGTACTTAGGTACGCAGATGACAGACCAAGCTGAAGTATGTCATTGATGTGCAGCAGGAAAAGAGTTGCAGAGAGAACAGACCCCTGAGGAACTCCGGCATCAACAGCCATGAGGTCAGAGGAGCAGCCGTCAACAACTACTCGGATCGACCGTTCACTCAGGAAGTCTGATATCCAGCTACAAAAACCAGCTGGGATGCCATAAGCAGGAAGCTTGCTGAGTAGACCTGCGTGCCAAACCCTGTCAAAGGCCTTCGAGATATCGAGCGACACGGCAAGTGCTTCGCCGTGTCTCCCGATGGCCTCGCCCCAGCAGTGCATGACATACACAAGAAGATCGCCAGTTGACCGTCCCCGGCGAAAGCCATATTGACGGTCACTGAGGAGATCATTGTCTTCAAGGTAGGTCAGCAGCTTACTGTTAAGAACCCTTTCCATAACCTTGCATAGGATGGAGGTAATGGCGATCGGACGGTAATGTGCAGGGTCAGCACGGTCTCCCTTTTTGGGCACCGGTTGCACATTCGCAAGCTTCCATGATTTCGGCACCGTTCTTTTTTCAAGAGAGAGGCGGTACAGGCTTGCCAACACAGGAGACAGTTCAGGTGCACATTGTTTGCAAATAAATTTGCTTTCTCACTTGCAGAGTGAGCCAGCGAGCCATCAGGGCCCCAAGTCTGCTGCTATTACAAGTGTCAGAATGGTCTATCATTGATTTCATAATGGTTGATTTTGACAAGATTCTATGCCATTTCTTTCAATGGAGTGTCAATGGTTGACCACTGGATATAAAAGCGTCATTATGACTTTCCAACATTGGAGGCAAAGTGGGTCGACAGAAATTCGTTTCAACCGCTTTCGACAGGGACCAAAACTGCTTACTACCTGGAGGGTGCAATGCCAGTTTGGCCACGATACGTCAGACATGGTCAAAACGTGCCCTACGTAAACCCGCTTGCAGAACTTAGCGGCAGAATTAAAGGCTCTTTTCCTCGCGCGAACCCTACGTGCTTTAACCTTTCGGTCGCGGGCCTTGATCCACGCTTGGTATGCATACTCTTTACGGGCCTCAGCGTGGGCGCATTCTGCATTATACCAAGGCCGGGATTTGTGACCGAGCGGGATGTCGGAGAATGGAATAAAATACTCCATCCCCTGCCGAATCACGTCCGCAATCATGTCAGCACAGCACGAGGGGTCACCCGAGGAGAAGCACACTTGCCGCCATGGATAAGATGCAAAAAAGTGCCGCACCTCATCCCAATCTGCTGACTCGTATCGCCATACTCGTCTCGTGCCTCTAGGACTCTTATCTGGAGGAGAGCAGGTCAATACGGATTTCACCAGGCAGTGGTCAGACGTTCCCAGCGGGGCTGACGCCGATACTAAATGACTGCCCGGATCAGTTGTCAGCAGAAGGTCCAAGCAATTGGGTGTATGGGCGTCAACATCCGGTACCCGCGTTGCCACATTCACCAGCTGGGTAAGATCTAGCGTTAAAGCAAACTTGCGCGCCTCTAACCCGGCATGGTCAGTTTTCTGGTACGGGAACAACCACTCTTTATGGTGGGCGTTAAAGTCCCCCAGAAAAATGAGCTTCGCTGTTGGGTACCGTTGCTGGGCTACGTCGGTCGACTCCACGAGGGTATTAAACAGCGCTGTTGTCAAATAATCTTTATCAAATAACAGACGAGAGTACTTCTTAAGTTGTATCTTAGACTATTAGCGTACTCGTCCGAGTACATGTCTACCTCGCCGCACACCAAACGTATATTCTCGTACATTTATAGCTTCTCTCACCTCAGTGTCCCTCTTGTCGTGAGTCCTGAGCGCGCGCGGCGTGACGAAGGGGCGCCGCGCGTCCTCCGTGACGTCAGCCGTCGGCGTGACGCCGTCAGAGTCGTACGTGTCGTCGTACTCGTCCGAGTACATGTCTACCTCGCCGCACACCAAACGTATATTCTCGTACATTTATAGCTTCTCTCACCTCAGTGTCCCTCTTGTCGTGAGTCCTGAGCGCGCGCGGCGTGACGAAGGGGCGCCGCGCGTCCTCCGTGACGTCAGCCGTCGGCGTGACGCCGTCAGAGTCGTACGTGTCGTCGTACTCGTCCGAGTACATGTCTACCTCGTCGCACACCAAACTGGAATGAAAAAAAAAACAATATTGACGTGATAACGTCTTATAAATCGATGAACGCCGGCTGCACGCACGAAAAAGTGTCACGGTCCGCCTGAGTCGAGCGTGCAAGCGAGAGTGCGGAACAAGCGATAGAGAGGCACGATCGACCTAAGCGTTCGGCTTGTTTGTTAAGAATTCAATTGTTTTCTTATGACGTTATCACGTAAAATTATTGTTCATAAACCGACTTTACAGACAAACAATTATTTTTTATTGAAAAAATCTTCTTGTAGTTTTGTACAATGATTTGTTCAGCCTAATGTTTCGCCATTACCGGTTTAAGCAACCCCAAAAACCAAAAAAACGACACCCATGACGTATAAAAGGCCGACAAACATCGGACAACGGATGGTCTATTTCATTCGTAACTCTATGGCGTACACGTGAGCTGTGTAAGTGCTGCCACCAACACTTACCAATGAAGGCCATGTTTGTTATGATGTTTTATGGTAAATTCTAGACCTGTGAACTGATTGATCAGTTCACAACGACAGTTTATAATCTCAACATAATTTTCATTGTTACGTCCGTGTGTCACTGCAGGAGGCCAACTGAAAACCAGCGCTGGGTGTCTGACACCCAGCATATGCTGAGATGGTAACCCTTTCGGCATGGGCACGCTCAGCACAATTTTACTGTACCTATAATTTTTTTATTTTTTGTTTCTCTTTTTTTTTATAATGTGCTTTTTGCTAATGTGTTGTCTGTATCGAATAAATATTTTCTATTCTATTCTATTCTATTCTATTCTATTCTATTCTATTCTATTCTATTCTATTCTATTCTATTCTATTCTATTCTATTCTATTCTATTCTATTCTATTCTATTCTATTCTATTCTATTCTATTCTATTCTATTCTATTCTATTCTATTCTATTCTATTCTATTCTATTCTATTCTATTCTATTCTATTCTATTCTATTCTATTCTATTCTATTCTATTCTATTCTATTCTATTCTATTCTATTCTATTCTATTCTATTCTATTCTATTGTCCGGTGATATATCGAAACAATGATCTCCTTTCAAAAATATTTCTCGTTTCAAGTCTTTTGCGTAAAAAACACAGTAAAAAGAATTATAAAATTATTTTTTTTTACCAGCCTGTACCTTTATTACAGCTTTGGGCAACTGGGGACCAATCCCATCGATAAGCGTCAAACCGTCATTATCGCCTGGGTCTAGTATACAATTAGCACTGTAATATACTCACTTATATTTACTATAAATATCCACCCTCTGCTTCACCTCGGTCTTGTCATCGAGCATATCCTTGAGGTCTTTGTACTTGGAGCGCCGCTTGCCGACGTGTATCTTGCTGACATCGACGTCATCGCGCGTCATGATATCGAACTGGTCTCCGTCGAACACGTTGAGGCGAGCGATGCCCGTCTCCAGGAATTTCGAGTCGAGCGGATCTTCCGGGATTATTGGGAGGGATTGGTCTAGTTCTGAAAATTGCAAGGAATTGGCTTGTTAGGTGATTTAAACTAATATTATAAAGAGGAAAGATTTGTTTGTTTGCTTGTTTGTTTGAATTGAATAGGCTCCTAAACTACTGGACCGATATGAAAAATTCTTTTAGCATTGGATAGCTACATTATCAGGGAGTAACATAGGCTATATATTATCCCCGTACTCCCACGGGAACGGGAACTACGCGGGTGAAACCGCGTGACGTCCACTAGTCATTCAATAAAATCGGATTAAGACTTTCAAATTATAGCGGTACACTTTAATGTAGAAACTCCCCAGTAAGGTAATATATAAAGCTGAAGAGTTTGTTTGTTTGTTTGCTTGAACGCGCTAATCTCAGGAACTACTGGTCCGATTTGAAATGAAATTCTTTCAGTCTTAGATAGCCCATTTATCGAGGAAGGCTATAAGCTATATATCATCACGCTAAGACCAAAATTAGCGGAGCAGTAATGAAAATTGTGACGCAGGCGAAGTTGCGCGGGTCAGCTAGTAGGGAATATGCATGAAATAAATATGTATTATGTATACAGTTTATCTAAAAATATAATACTAACAGTGAAAATAGAAACAAAATTGTTTGAAAAACAAACGAGATATAATTATTTTAAACAAATATATCTGTCCCTCTCGCAAAAACGCTGTTTTCTATGGCAGCTGTATAGGCGTCTTGGACTTTGACGTCAAAGTTCATATCGGACTTCTCTTTCTTCTTTTTAGGGTTCCGAAAAAAAAAGGAACCCTTATAGGATCACTCGGGTGTCTGTCTGTGTGTCTGTCTGTCTGTCTGTCCGTCTGTCACAGCCAGTTTTCTCCGGATCCACTGGACAGATTCTGTTGAAATTTGGTACACATATGGACTTCTGTGACCCAAACACGGACGCGTTACGTAAATAATTAATTTTTTAGTATGGGGATCACTTTTGGGGGTCAAACTAGAAAATTAAAATAAAAAGTTTTTTGAACAATATCATGTGATATATCAAATGAAAGGGCTTACAGTGAGGGTTTTAATTGTATTTTTTTCATAATTTTAAAATAAATGGTTTTGAAGTTATTCAAGAAATAAGACGAAAAATGACCATTCCCCCCCCCCCTTATCTCCGAAACTACTGAGCCTAAAATTTTGAAAAAAATGGAGATAATAGATCTTTACCTGAAGATTACAGGAAAACCTATTAGAAGTCTGTAGTGTTAAAATAAAATGTTAAAAAAATTAAATTCGTTCGGAACCCTTTGCACGCGAGTCCGACTCGCACTTGGCCTTTTTTTTCTTTATAACTTTGTCGCTGACGAAGGTATTTAAAAAATAATTTCACGATTGTTTTTTTTTTACTATTGATAGGCTCGCGTTTGACCACTATCTCACCTGTTGGTAAGCGATGATGTGGTCGAAGATGGAGCACGCTTGCCTAGAAGTAACCTATTCACTCTTGACTTAAAGACTAGAGCTACTAAGTATTTCATTTTGCAAATAAAAAAATCGCATGCGTATTCCCTATTGAAGACAATTCTATGGCCAGCTGCTACAAAAGTAGACGCCAGCTGTCTTGGGGCTGTCACGTGACCGTACTATCCGGGTGTGACTTTGTCGGGGCATTAGAAGACTAATTATAAGCTTTACCCCCTTTTAGGGAGTTTTTCCGTACCGACCCATACAGAGTGGATTTTTCGATTCTGAATCATGTACCATGTACTGAACCCATGTGTTAGATAGCGCGCGTGTATGTCGCGCCCATCCTGCATATATTGTGCAAAAAACTTTACCCCCTTTTAGGGAGACCTTTTCCGTACCGACCCATACTGGTTCTACATACAGAGTGAATTTATCGATCCTGAATCATTTACTGACCCCATGGTAACAGATGGTGCGCGTTATGTCGCGCTCATCTTGCATATACTATGCAAAAAACACGACAACGCAGTGTCAGTTTGATATTTCACAAATGGCAGCATTCAAAATCACATAGGTCATCCCATAATCATAGGAATCACCTAGGATTTGAATGCAGGCATTCACTGGCACAACAGAAGAAGACGCCCCGGGCGTCGGGAGTTGTAGGGCGATTCTCGGCCACCGTAGGCGCGGGCCTGCGGACGGCGAGCATTGGGTGGCTCGCCGTCTGATCAGAACCACTTTCTAACGAAATCCGTAGTTTCGGGCTTAGTTGCGGGCGGGTGTATTCTACTCCGTATCACCTACAGACTTACGATTAGTCCCGAACCCGAACTGAGAATGAATGACAACACGATTTCACAGTAACTGTCAAATCGTGTTATCATTAGTTCTCAGTGGTTAGGTGATACGAAGTAGAAAATGCCCGCCCGCAACTAAGCCCGAAACTACGGATTTCGTTAGAGAGTAGCCCCCCTGGCCCGGGTCGACGGCGTGCTGTGTTCCACGCGCGCCTCAAAGAGCTGTCAGCATAAAAGACGGGGCCCGCTAGAGCCAGTGCCTGCCAGGGCTGCGGACTTTGTTCGAAAGAGTGACCGCGGCCCTGGAACGCGGCGGGCATTAGGAGGAACACGGATGGGTTTTAGTAAGTAAGGGTCTGACACTCCGTCCTACTTCACCCAGAGCGGGAGTCATTTGATGATTTCACATCCTTAAAAAAAAGGCATTCACTGGCAATTAGGACAATAATGCCAATTTTCACTTACACTTTGAAACATCGTAATCAACGTCAGAATATTATTTCACTGTATGATGTTCAACTCTTAGCACTGAGCCAAGTGTTGAAAATTATTTAGATATCATTTGGAGTAAGTGAAATGGGTACAAACCTACCTCTACTATAAAAACAAAGAAAAATCCTAACTTACCTCTCAAAGACTGATCCAAATTATCTTCTAAAATACTATTAATTACTCTTTCCGCATTAAATCCATAATGTTGCAAGCATTTCAAAATGAACCCATCCCCTAAATGTGGTAGAATATCCTTCACTTCGGAGATCAACGACTCTTCCCGAACGTTGTCGGGTATTTCCGTGTCCGTCGGCGTGGCGGTTGGCTCTGCATGCCCATTGGTCAGCACTTCTGGTGGGGGCATGTGGGAGGGGCCAAACTCAGGGATAGGCTCGTCTAAGTTAGAGTATATTGCTTGAAGAATGAAGTCAGTCTTTACAGTGTCTCTGAGGTTACGTTCAGGTTATTTTTGTGTTCAGATAAATGCTTTGATCACGTATTATGATTACTCTTGTAATGGTTAGAATAAGGCGTCATCCTACTTAGCTAACGATCGCACGAGTTAACGATGTGATCTCGTCAGTAGTACCCAACTGATATGCCTTACCGATGTACCTGCGCAGAAGATGAATTTTCAAAGCGCGGGCAATGCTATTGACCAATCGGCACGCTCCACGCACCGCGCTTCTTGTTGCTGTACCGCTATTGGTCGGCAGCTGCCGCCATGTTAGCGCGCGTGGCGTGCGTGTGACGCGACTGAGACGGAACTAACAGCTGCAGTGTATTATGAACCTTATAGTAGTGATCTAAGGTTGATTTTAAGTTTTAGGCATTTTTTCGTTAATCTTCGGGGCCATACTTTCTTTTCTGTGCGAGCGAAGATTGACGACGCGCCTTATCAGTTGTGTACCACTGTACTCCCTTGAATGTTCCCGGTCGAACCCTTTTCTTATGTCTTTTGAAGAAACTTTCGAGGCAGTACTTTATGACCCAGAAATAATTGCCATTTTTGCCTACATTCCAGTGGGACTAAGTAAAAAGCAGAAATATGCTCACCCAAATGACGTCACGCAGTAGGCAGTAATCATCATCATCATAACATTCATAACAGCCTGAAGACGACTACTGCTGGACATAGGCCTTCCCCAAAGGGGGGGTCTGCCATAATCGCCAAGCTTGGCAGGCGGGTTGGCAATCGCAGTGTATGGTGCTGCGTGTTACAGAGAACGCTGCTGCCCATTCTCTGGTGAGTCCCTTAGTCGCCTCTCACGACACCCACGGGAAGTGAAAGCAGTAATAATGCGCATTTATTAAACTAAAAAAGTCGCTTTTAAAAGTACCAGGAGACCTTTTAAGCAGAAGGCAAATTAATTAAGCTGCTAATACTAGTAAACACCGTCTTAGGACCGAAATTAGGCCAGTTTAGAATTTGAAGAAGATCTGGGACAAAAGGATACATGTCAGGGTAGGCCTGGCGCAGCATCTCCAGGTCATCATGCACCGGGTACCACGAGTGGTAGTCCTTGATCAGCAGCTTCTCCGACAGCCCGTCCATCATCACCGCCAGGTAGTCCTCCACGAGGTTTGCTATACTGCCTCTGAATAACGACAGAAATATTAAAACCTAGCTGACTCAGCAAACGTTGTTTTGCCAAATAAAAAACACTAATTAGCACTAAAACTCTCATAAAATGCACAAAATTGTCCGATAAATCGCTGTCAACGGAGCCCTAGTGTACAAAATTGGCAACTATTAATCAAAAAAGGAAAACATAGAGACACAGTATACATCCTTCTTATTCAGTTTGTAAAATATCTCTTAAATCGGTCCAATATTGGAGGAGAAAATAGTCGAGAGCCAAACCTCGAATTACGACTTTCCATACAAAGTCTCGCCGCCAGCATTTCCTCTTAAAATCAATCTGATGGTAAGTATTCATAAGTTTTTCTAAGCGTTTGGAAATAATTTCTTAAAATATTAGGTAATTTATTTATTTATTTAAAGAAAAACAAACAGTATCACAATATACACTCTTTACAGCTTAATTATATACAACGTGTAACAGAATATACGCAATACCTCTTAAGGGGTCATTGTACTCATCATTATGAACAACTTTTACCATGGGACTAATACCGAAATCGCGAAAAAAAAAACCCATAGTGAAAGCTGTTCATAATGATGAGTTCAATCACTCCTTAAGAGGTATTGCGTTTATTCTCTTACAGGTTGTACATATTTTTTACGGTTCCGAAAAAAAAAGGAACCCTTATAGGATCACTCGGGTGTCTGTTTGTTTGTCCGTCTGTCACAGTCAGTTTTCTCCGGATCCACTGGACCGATTATGTTGAAATTTGGTACACATATGGACTTCTGTGACCCAAACACGGACGCGTTACGTAAATCATTAAATTTTTAGTATGGGAGTCACTTTTGGGGGTCAAACTAGAAAATTAAAAATAAAGTTTTTTGGACAATATCGTGTGACATATCAAATGAAAGAGCTTACTGTGAGGGTTTTAATTATATTTTTTTCATAATTTTAAAATAAACGGTTTTGAAGTTATTCAACAAATTAGACGAAAAATGACCATTAAACCCCTTATCTCCGAAACTACTGAGCCTAAAATTTTGAAAAAATTGAGATAATAGATCTTTACCTAAATATTACAGGAAAACCTATTAGAAGTCTGAAGTGTTAAAATAATATGTTAAAAAAATTAAATTGGTTCGGAACCCTTTGCACGCGAGTCCGACTCGCACTTGGCCAGTTTTTTTATATTTCTGATTTCAAGTTTGTAAACAAAAAATAAATTAAATCCGATGGTAAGTATTGCATCTTTTTAAATAATCAGAAGAACATACTCACTCTCCACTAAATATAGCACTCTTGTACGCCGCCAGGATCTCTCTAAAGATGTCGATGAGCTCAGCTCTAGCGGTGTCGATGTGCCCCTCTACCTCTGTGTACGTCACGCTTGTCTGATTTCCCGTCTCCTCTAGCTTCTCGTATAAGAGAGGGATGCCGTATTCGTAGAGTTGAACTATACTGAAACAAAACTGTGAGGTAAAATTTCAGGTAGGGTAGATTATTTAATGGCATTGAATAATGCACCTTATTTTTAAGGACAAAGGTTTCATATTTGCATGAAGGCATTAACACAAATATGAAACTCAACGTTCTTGCGTCTATGAGAGCGTTCTCGCTGGCTGATTTGTATTTTCATTTTGTGATTGTAAGGTTTGTTATTCAACACCATTTAAATCATTTTTTTTATACAAAACTTTGCCCCGAACTAGGAATTTCTCCAGTATCGTGGGTGCGTTTACACCCACAAACAGCCAGACCTGGAACAGTATCTGTAGGCCTTACAAATATTTGCTCGGTGCGGGAATCAAACCCGCGACAAATCAAATCAAATCAAATAAATCAAATCAAATCGTATATTTCAAATAAACCATTTACAGGCACTTTTGAATTGTCAAGGTCGGTCAGTCCAACAAGATGAAGCTATTTGCACGTTCCAAAGCGTAGATCTCTATGGAGAAGAATGTGCAAGAAACTCCACGGACACTCTTTTAAAAAATAATAAAAAGTTACAAATTTTTGTTTACATCAAGTTGAAATTATACAAACATGTGAGAACGATGTAAAAGACGAGCAGGATAAAAGCGTCCGGGAAAAAAAGGAACAATTCAAAGAAATATATGACACGCAGCGCAGCAGTTAATAGGTCAACCACTGCGCCAACCGTATCGTCAAACTTTGATCTGCATTCTATTTTGGTCCGGCCTGGCCTGAGAAGTAACGAGATTTACCGAAACAATGAGCAGTTCCAAAATAGGTGAAGTTCTTCAATGATTTTTTTGTAAATCTGTTACTTATCTAAACTAAATCTATACTAATATATAAAGCTGAAGAGTTTGTTTGTTTGTTTGCTTGCTTGAACGCGCTAATCTCAGGAACTACTGGTCCGATTTGAAAAATTCTTTCAGTGTTGGATAGCCCATTTATCGAGGAAGGCTATAGGATATACATCATCACGCTAAGACCAATAGGAGCGGAGCAGTAATGAAAATTGTGACGCAGACGAAGTTGCGCGGGCCAGCTAGTTACTTATACAAACAAACACAAACGACGAACAAAATCCGATTTGCCACACCAAATACAACAACTATATAAAATCTTAATGCTAAAAAATGTTAAGATATGTACACTAATATTAAAAAGAGAAAAGATTTCGATTTTTGTATGTTTGTTACGAATAAACTTAAAAACTACTGGACCGATTTCAAAAATTCTTTCACCACTAGAATGCTACATTATCCCTGAGTAACATAGGCTATATTTATTACTAGAAATTAGAGATCCTTGAGAAAATTGCAGCGCGGACGAAGTGGTAGTGTTATATATTCTCACTCACCTAATAACAAAATTTGTTTTCCTAAAAATAGTCACACTTTTGGGGTACACTTCTAAGAACACCCTCATGGTCATACTAGTGTCCAGCAGGTGGATCACCAGGTCTCTCAGCATGTCGAATGTCAGTTTATCGGGAGTCTTGGACGAGGACGGACGTCTGATCTCACTGAACCCCTTGAACGTCTTCGGGAGGTTCGGGGGCTCGTCGCTGTCGTAGTCTTTGTTCACTTGCAGGATTATGTATTTGAAGGCCTGTGGAATACGAATGAAGAGTTAATAATGGCACGTCACATGCAAGTATTTTTTCAAAACGGAGATTTTCAGCCATTTCTTTGTTAAAAAAAATATACAGAATTAGGGAGAAGTTATTTTTTGTCGCATTTGTAAGTTCTAATGCTTAATATTTTTGAGGCTTGCACAAATTACCCTGAAACCATAAAAGCGGTTTTTAAGTTTATTAAAGTCGGGATCACTAGAACTAGTAATATATTTAGCAAATTCGTGGGTACAATGATTACCATCAGAATGATAGTAAGCGAATATTTTTTTTTTTTTTTACTATTTATAGGCTCGCGTTTGACCACTATCTCACCTGATGGTAAGCGATGATGTGGTCGAAGATGGAGCACGCTTGCCTAGAAGTAACCTATTCACTCTTGACTTAAATACTCCCAGGTTATAGCTATCAGGAAACACAGACTCCGGCAGGGAATTCCACTCCTTAGCTGCACGCACTATGAATGTGTTCCCAAAACGTTTTGTGCGCGTTTGTGGGATGTCCACCATGTACCGGTGGCGCATCGCCGTTCGTCTTGTGGTCCGATGATGGAACGGGCTGGGCGGAATCAAATTATGCAATTCCGTCGCACATTCCCCAAAAATGCAACCGGTAGAAAACCGACAGGCTAGCAACTCGTCGTCGATGCTCAAGACTTTGGAGCTTAGTCGCGACGAGCCTATCATCGCCGATGATCCTCTTGGCTCGTTTCTCAATTGACTCAAGGGCATCAAGCTGGTATCTGGCAGATCCGTCCCAAAGATGAGAGCAGTACTCCATACATGATCGAACTTGCGCTTGATAGAGTTTGAGCAGCTGTTCCGGCGTAAAGTACCGTCTCACCTTTGCTAAGATCCCCAACTTCTTTGCAGCCACTTGAGCTTTTGCCTCTATGAAAGGGCCTATTTTACTGTTTTATCGAGCTAATGTCAACAAATCCACATCTGAGCTGAGCACGTACTTTACGTCAGTAAGCAACTAATTCGAGGACAGTTAAAATTCAACATTACTTTCTTTGACATACTGTAGAAAATGCCTTGCCTGAAAAAAACACTTCCAGAGCCGTAAGAATATTAAAATCTTAATACATCTCTTTAACAAACGCAACAGCGGCCACATCATCGCCCTCGTACCTCGGCTGCAGCCCGAACACGCACTCCAGTACTCTGCCCACATGTCTCCGGCTATCCACCCCCAGTACGTCAGACACAGGTCCCATATTATTAATATAACCATACACACTTCTTTAACAAACGCAACAGCGGCCACAGCATCGCTCTCGTACCTCGGCTGCAGCCCGAACACGCACTCCAGTACTCTGCCCACATGTCTCCGGCTATCCACCCCCAGTACGTCAGACACAGGTCCCATATTATTAATATAACCATACACACCTCTTTAACAAACGCAACAGCGGCCACAGCATCGCTCTCGTACCTCGGCTGCAGCCCGAACACGCACTCCAGTACTCTGCCCACATTTCTCCGGCTATCCACCCCCAGTACGTCAGACACAGGTCCCATATTATTGTGAATATAGAACACACACCTCTTTAACAAACGCGACAGCGGCCACAGCATCGCCCTCGTACCTCGGCTGCTGCCCGAACACGCACTCCAGTACTCTGCCCACATATCTCCGGCTATCCACCCCCAGTACGTCAGACACAGGTCCCATATTATTAATATAACCATACACACCTCTTTAACAAACGCAACAGCGGCCACAGCATCGCCCTCGTACCTCGGCTGCAACCCGAACACGCACTCCAGTACTCTGCCCATATGTCTGCCATTATCCACCCCGTACGTCAGACACAGGTCCCATATTATTGGTATCGTGAATATGAACTTATCGTAGAGGAGATCTGCCATGTATTCTTTGCTCATCCATTGTGTCTGGAACAGAATTCAAATAATCATTCTTGAGAGCTACTTCTGGATGCTACGCAGCGGCTTTAGGGCCGGGCGACTCGGGCGGCCGCCCGGGGTGCCGGCAACAGGCATACAGGGCGCTGCACGTAATTTGAGTACTTATTTCTTTCGATATTAAGAAAAATTCAGACATTGATGGTGATTTGTTGTGCGATGAAATTTTAGGTCGGCAACATAATCTCGAAGATATTCAGGCAACACCTATCGAAACCTTGAAACTTTATTAAAGAAAAGCACTATCTTCAAGAATTATATCCCTGTATATCGCTGCGTATTCTGCTAACAAATCTAACAATACCAGTGACTGTTGTTAGTGGCAAACGCAGTTTTTCTAAACTTAAATTATAGCTCACCAAACGAAAGCCAAAAAACTGTCAATTACAGGAAATAATTCGTGCTGTGGTTTCGTGTATAAGCGAATTTTGGCACAGATGTAGGGAATGGTGTTTTAAACAACTGCAACACCGTAAAAGTACTGATGGGTGGAGGTGAGGCTAGGCAGGCAGCAAAGGGTTGGGTGTAAAGGTTTTTCTAAATAAGTTATTTGAATTATATTGAAACTAGCTGACCCGCGCAACTTCGTCTGCGTCACAACTTTCATTACTGCTCCGCTCCTATTTGTCTTAGCGTGATGATATATAGCGCGTTCAAGCAAACAAACAAACTCTTCAGCTTTATATATTAAGTATAGATTTAAAAGGGCGCCAAATGCATGACTCGCTTAGATGTTTAAGGCCGGCCCTGATGCTACGATGGTGATCCCTTGCCTAGCTCCATCTTGGGTCACAATCGTAATCGCTTTCCTTCATGTAAGATTGTTGGCAAAAGCAAGATTAAAAAAAAATCATAAGGCCAATTCTAAAGCTAAAAAGCCATGCATTGTACACACAGGAACATTGTTATTTTTGTGAAAAATTATTGTTTGAATGCACACAGTTTGTACTACATAATGTTGATTTTTTGCTGATACAGGCAAAATAGGAAAAACTTCAAATATATATGCTTTCTGTGTATTCATTGTATTTATATAAAACATCTATGCATCTATGTAGCATTTGTTAGGAAAGTTATAAAAATCGACCTACTCAAAGATTTATTTATTGGTTCACCAACAATTGTTCACACTGGTTTTCTAAAAATACATGCAATAAATTATTATACATCAGTGCAACAATCACTTATAGGTAAACACCACATGCATAAATAAGGAAGTTGCACAAAAAAAAAAAAAAAATTAGACTAATCTAGTTTTAAGTAACATATCTAGTTACAAGAGATTTAAGTGAAGAATGGCTTATGACAAAAAATTATTTATATTCTGTTTTAATGTGTTCATAGGGAACACATTGAACACATTTCCGTTCAGAGCTAATGAAAGGACACTAAGGGAGATTTTTATGAAAATTGGATTTCAATTTAATCTGTCAGTGTAAATCGATTATATCACTACAGCTATTAATAACCTTGCAGAACCTCGCGAATGGAGAATTAGCGTCTAGAACTGTTCTTCACTGCGGTGGGCGAGAGGTGTTATTTGACTGCGAGGAATTCTTATTTATTTATGTACACACAATAAACTTAAAAAAAGATAATTAAATACAGACAAAAGAGCACAAAGGTACTGATTATTTCAATAGAAATTTCTTCCAGCAGATCTGCGACAGAAGAGTGGGATTCTTGAGGGGGCACGGAAATTAAAAAGTTGCAATATTTGTGGACAGTCAATTTTATGGGCCATTACTTTGCACACAAACATTGCGTCACTAATGCGTCGGCGCTCTTCCAGTGAAACCATTCTAAAGTGCTTCAGTCGGTTACTGTACAAACGTACCTTTTAGGAAATTCCACGATGAACTCAAAAACACAAATAATTTGGTCCATCAAACACAGTTCGCAATTCTGGGCAGTAAAAACATCAAAAGGGCTACTAAGAAGTGGTATTCGTACATAATTACTTACTTGATTTAAACAAATATAATTTACTGTTATGGAACAGCAACAAAAATCAAGAAACACTAAAAATATTTATAAAATCCGTACCTTACTCTCCTTATTAGTAACCAGTCTACTGAACACGATGAGCACAGCTCTCCGTATGTCCTCGTACAGCTTCTGAACGTCCCTGCTCTCGTGGGGACGGATGTAGGGGGGCGTGGCCTCTTGTAGGAACGAGACCAGAGAGTCCATGCACTGGGGGTGGTACAGGATTGTACTCCAAAACCTGGAAATAAGAAATCGGTGATTTACAGAATGGCAGATTTTCTCTGTACTAATAAATTGAACTTGTCATTTAGAAACAGGGAAATACATATTTTAAATATTTCTTTGAATTGTTCCTTTTTTTCCGGACGCTTTTATCCTGCTCGTCTTTTACATCGTTCTCACATGTATAATTTCAACTTGATGTAAACAAAACTTTGTAACAATTTATTATTTTAAAAGAGTGTCCGTGGAGTTTTTTGCACGTTCTTCTCCATAGAGATCTACGCTTTGGAACGTGCAAATAGCTTCATCTTTTTGGACTGACCGACCTTGACAATTCAAAAGTGCCTGTTAATGGTTTATTTGAAATAAATATTTTTGAATTTGAGTTTGAATTACACTTTTAAAAAAATATACCGCTTCTTTGCACCATTTAGTCAATTGAAGGATAAGAACCAAAAACACACTTAAACATCAATCTATCTATACTAATGTATAAAGCTGAAGAGTTTGTTTGCTTGAACGCGCTAATCTCAGGACTGTTGATCCGATTTGAAAACTTCTTTCAGTGTTAGATAGCCCATTTATCGAGGAAGGCTTTTGCTATATATCATTAGGCTAAGACCAATAGGAGCAGAGCAGACGAAGTTGTGCGGGTCAACTAGTCGAAAATAACTGTTCATATGAAAATGGGCAAGATTACGAGACGTTTTTGTATATTTTTTTACTTTTGACCGGTATCTCTCTGGATGAAAAATCTTATTTAACGGACATGCGTTCTTTTCGAAGCGAAGGGTTCAGTTGTTGAATTAATAGTTACGATAAGCTAAACATTTTGGGCACAAAATATGTACAGAAATTGACTTATAATAATAATAATAATAATCTTTATTTCCAAAAAATACACATATGTTACATTTTTAAGAGATACAATATACTGTCGTAAATTATTAGCTAGTAGATAACAATGGTTCAAATATATATAATAGCATCCGCTGTCGAACTAGGTTAGGACCTGTATTTCGGCATACGGCGCCACCCCCCGAAGTATAAACAAGAAGTATCAGAATTTAAACTAGCTTAAACTATTTTACACAAAAATCAAGATAGAAATAAATGTGAAATACGAGTAAATGGTGTGTGAGAGGGCCTCTCTTTGAATATGGGTGTAGTGTACGTGTGTGTGTGTGTGAGAGGGTGTGTGTTGTTTGCCTATCTGTCTTATGAATACATCAGTATTCAAATTAAACAATGCCTTTATCCAGCTTCTTTTTATTTTATTGTATTTAATTTTATTACAGTATATATTTTATTTCATTGCCCTTTATTGAATCTGTACGTTTATATTACCGTAAAACCGCCAAAAGTTCCTCAGTATCCTTGTATTCCAAAGTTAGTAACCAAGCTTCAATAGTTTTTTTGCATTTGTGTTTATTAAGGGGATAGATTGTAATAATATTATTGATCTTATTATACAAAAAAGGACCTAAAGAGCAATAGAACTTCCTGATGAAAGCAGTGTGAAACTGTTTTTGATATTCACAAACCCTATTTTTGCGTCGTTGCGTATTGTTTTGGGGATTAAAAGGCAATTCATGATGTTGCTTCAATATTAGGGCCGAAATAAACAATTGTCTAACTGTAAGTACCTCACAGTCTTTATAGAGTAGTGCTGTAGGGTACAAAAATGGACGAAATGTGCTTACCTTAAGTACAGCCCGTTGAGCGATTTCGAGACGCTTTATAATTGTAGCCGGAGCGCCACCCCAAACAGTGATGCAATACGAAAGCAACGACTGACATAGTGCAAAATACACTTGTTTTACAAGTTTAGGTTCAGCAACGTATCGTAATGTTTTAAAGACTATTATAAGTTTGCGAATTCGTCCACTTAAAACCTCAATATGTTTAGCGAAATTTAAGTTTTTATCTAAAATTAAACCGAGATATTTAATATGCTCAGTTTGTTCTACTTTGGGACAGCAACAGTTCAGGGCACTAGAGTTAGGTTCCACGCAACTATGAGCTACCAAAACATGGTCATCTGAAACTCCACTTTGGTTACGAATGGTAAAAGTCATGTACTTCGTCTTATCAGCATTTAACGTCAACACATTATCGGCGAGCCAAATAGTTATATCGTTTAATGCATTCTGAGCAGCTTCGTAAGTCTCTTTCCAGGTATTTCCTGAAAGTAAAATTACCGTATCGTCTGCGTACGATATAATTTGACCACGGGGGACATTTTTTTGGCACAGATCATTGATATACATCAAGAATAAAGTAGGCCCCAAGACGCTACCTTGCGGAACTCCAAAAGTTACTGGCAAATCGGTGCTCACGTAATTTCCTATTATTGTAGCCTGACAGCGATTAGTAAGATAGCTTGTAAACAAATCCAACTGTTTATCTCTAATGCCAAACGATTCGAGCTTATTCAGAAGCATGGGGACAGAGACCGTGTCGAAGGCTTTGGCTAAGTCCAGAAAAATAGCCAAGCACTTTCTTCTATCATCCAAATTGGTAGCTATATATTCAGTAACAGCATGGACTGCATCAGAGGTGGACTTAGAGCGACGAAAGCCATACTGATTTTTAGATAGGAGATTGTAGGATTCTAAATAATTGACCAATCTAATATTAATGAGTTTTTCTAGAATTTTGGCAATAGAAGAGAGTAGGGAAATTGGCCTGTAATTAGTGACACGATCCCTGTCACCACCCTTGTGAATAGGAACAATTATAGACTTTTTGAGATTATTTGGGAATACTCCTTTGCTAAAACAATGATTAAATAAAAATGTCAAAGGAGGCACTAAAAAGTCTTTGTACTGTTTGAGGAATCTGTTCGAGATCCTATCCCACCCAACTGCGCAATCGCTTTTTAGACTTGAAATTATATTTGTAACTTCATTATGCTCAATTTCCTTCAGTACAAAAGAATGTGGTGTCGTAGAAAAGTTATTGGAAGCGTTAGTAGTCTGCCTCCTACTCTTGGAAATATTTTCTGCCAATGTTTTGCCAACATTGACAAAGTAATCGTTAAGTAACTGTACAGACTCTTGTGGAGTAGAAGCCAATTTTAATAAAGTGTTTGGAGCCTGGTTTGTTTTAGCGGTGTTAGTAATTAACTTGATTGCCTGCCATATTTTTTTATTATCATTTCCAGCTTTAGAAATTTGATCCTTTTCGAATGCTCTTTTAACTTTCCTTAATATTAGATTACAGTAATTTCTGTAGCGTGTATACGTGGTTCTGAGGATTTCGTTATCAGGAGATTTCCTAAGTTTGTAATGTAATCGGTCCCTATTACGCATGCAACGCATCAAACCTGGAGTTATCCACGGCTGTATAATTTTCTTTCGCCCTGCTAAGGGTATTAATTGAGTATTCTTCTCTATAACCGTTGTCACAGATTCAATAAAGTAATTCAAAGAATAATCTGGATCTGAAGATTCGTATATGGGAGTAAAGTCAATTTTAGCTATGTCAAGTGTTACTTGTTCGAAATTTATTTTATTTATAGTTTTTATAGAGTAATTACGCGTTTGTTTTTTATATAGGCATAATAACACCGGTTTGTGATCAGTCAAAGTGGCGTGGATGACTAACGTAGTTGCCAGAAATTTTGTTTTAAGTAATACATGATCGATACAAGTGCCACTGGCTTCCCGAGTGACATAGGAGTGGGCTGGTAGCAGTGAGTGATAGGCCGCAAGCGTCAAGTATTGATCTATATTCCGGTGTGGTTTGTCCAAATTTATAGCAATATTGATATCCCCCATTATAGCGATAGTTTTAAAATGTTTGATTTGTTCCAAAATATTATTCAAAGAGTTAAAAAAATGGTCTAAATTTGTATAGGAAGGGGATCGGTATATAGCGATGATGGCAATATCGCATCCTATTTTAATAAGTAGGGCATTAGCTTCTGTGATGGTAGGTTCTTCCACCGTGATCGCAAGTCCTTCCCTACTGTACACAACCACACCGTCATTTTGTAAGACGTTATTCTTCGTAGAAAATACCTGATAACCCTGTAGGCTAGGAGTAATGGGCGCACAAGATAACCAACATTCAGTTAATATAAGTATATCTAAATCTAGTTTAAGTCGAGTCAGTAGAACTTCAAGTCCTGGCAAATTTGAATTAACACTTCTTATGTTTTGTGAAAGTATAGTAAGACCGGATACAGCATTAGGTATTAGTCGACTACAGTCTTCTACATTGCACTCGAAACTCTTTGAGACGTTGTAATTATCCAGATCCTCAGGTAAATCACCTTGCTTATTGAATTTTAAATAAAGGGGAAATATATTCGTCTATAAAAGAGGTCAATAAATCAAAATATTTTAATAGTTTTGGGCCGGAAATTGTTTTACGGAAGTTAAGAGGAATAAGAAAAGTGTAGTATTCATAAGTAAGCAAATTGATATAATGTGATAGTGTAAATATGTATTGAGTGTAATTTAAACTCGAGTTGTAATTATAAACTAGTGACAAACATAAATAAAAATAAAAAAAAGCGCATGCAGAACGTACTATGTGAAAATAACTTCCTTCACAGAAAGTCAAAAAACTATACTTAAAAACTAGTCATTTTACATTTTTTATTTTTTTTAACTTTTCCAAGTCCGGTTCAGATTCAATTTTAATCTGTGCCGAGCCGGTGCTTTTACGAAGGTAAACTATTCCTCTAGATGTCCAGCAAAATTCATACCCATATTCCTTCTGGAAAGTCCGAGCCAAATAGAAAATTTTCTGCGTTTTTTGCGTCAGCGTTTCAGCGACGAAGACAGGTTTCACGGTATCAGCTTTAATGAAATGTGATGTATTTAATTTTTCACCCTTGTGCTTGGTTTTATTGAAGGCTTTTACAGCAGCTAACACTTTTTCTTTCATCAGTACAGAAGTAAATTCAGTAATTATCGGATTTGAAGAGTCCTTGGCCGTTATACGGTAAATATCCTTGATATCTGAATCTTTAATATTAATATTGAGTGTTTTTCCCATTTGTTGTGCTATTAGGCAGAGGTCAGACTTGGTTTCGTTACTAGGTTTCATCTTTGGGATATTGCGAATTTCAATTCCTGATGCCCGCGTTTTACGCTCTAAGGCGTCAATCTTCTGCTCCAACGATCCAATGTATTTTGTATCCACTTTTTTTGCGTCTTCCAGTAGTTTAATGCGAGATAAAATTTCATCATACTTATGAGACATTGTCTCGACAGATTTAGTTAATTCGGCATTCTGTTCCCGTAGACTATTGACAGACACAAGCAAATCTTGAAAACGTTCATTTTGCTCACTCGAAAGAGTGTCGAACATTTCCTTTAGAGAACACATAAAACTATTAATGTCATCACCATCAAACTTCCGTTTTTTTCGTTCCGTAACATTCATGGTAAGTTGATGTAGATTTGGTTCAGACAGAGACACCGAAACGCTGTTTCCAATAGTTGCTTCCGCGTCAGTGCTCTGCGTATTCGCCGACTTTCGCGACACAGGCGGCGTAGGAGCGTTGTGGAGTATAGGCGGGGGCGAACGACGAACTGACATGATGACCGTAAAGTACCAGGGCCGCAGTAACTAGTAGGCGGTAAATAAACTCCTTTGCATTGAATGTAAGACCAATTTTAACAGGGGTCTAGTATCCTGGGCACTTATCGACGATTTAGTACAAATCAAGCGGTGGCCACTATAACGTTGACCCCTAGTAGACAGGTACTCACACGTATTCGGCAGTATATTTGTTTGCGCTGGCGCTGATTGTAATGTAAGCTCTTCGGTAGTTCTGCGCTCCTATTTTTTCACACTCATTTACTGATGCAAATTTAATTTAAAATCGCAAAAATAACTAGCTTAAGTTCAAAACAAAAAACACGTCTGGATTCGACAGAGGTCCGGGGGAAAAGGGACTTATCATTGATATTATTGTATTCAGTTTGTGGAAATAAAAACCAGAGTTTTTTGCTAAAATCTGGACCATTTTTCATCCTCGATTTGCATTCTAAGATTCTGTTGTGCGGGAATTTGGCGTCTAGTCACATCTGAAAGTCCCAAAAGCTTTGCAAACTTGCTAAAGCAAACATTACTTAAGTAGGTAGGTTAAACGAGGGTAATAAAGTTTACTATCATGTAGTGTCGTAAAACCAGTGGCGTGCCTAGGGTTTCAAAATAAGGCAAGCCCAATAAAATTTTAACCGATATCAAAAAAAGAAAGTTCAGTTTTCGACTGAGTCTGTAGGTACCTTCGTATGTATCATCGCAATTTTCTCATAAACTGATATAGATGTCTCAATTCGTTGTTTACCAAAATTACCGAAAGAAACCATTGCACACAGGTGTTTATGGGAATTTGCGTGCCTGTTAATGGCGCCAGATATGTTATTTAAATCATTATAACCAGATGTATTCCAAACGGAATCTTCATTCGAAAAAAATAGGCCACGAACACAACTTATTAGTGTGCGAACAGCCAACAATCCAACTAGTTTTATACACTGATCTATTAAATTTCGTTTATGCGATTTACTAGTCTAGAAAAACACAGATTAGGCGTCGGTTTTAATGAAGAAATTAACTGTTTTTTCTGAGCAAAGTTTAAAGATTTTACCTTATCTTCGCCAATCAAAACTTGAACGCATTTTAAATCCTCACAAGGTACAATTACCTCCATTGTTGTAGGTAAGTCACCAAAACAATTGTATCACTGAGAAAATCTAAGAATACACACAAAAAACTTTAACAACATAACTTTTCAACTCTCAAGCAAATAAAACTGAAGTGAGTTGCACTCCGGTGTCAAGAACTACTTACGCAGAGTTGCAGTGTTGTCATTTAGGCAAAAAAAGTCACCAGGTATATGAAAAATCTAGCTAGATGTCGCAATTTTTTTATTTTTAAGATATTGCTTGAGTATTTAATTTCGTTATTTTAAAAAGTCGCTAGTTTTTATTGTTGCTAAATCTTAAAAAAAGTCCCCAAACTCGTTAAAAATCTCCAAGATCTCACAACGTCGCTAAAACGGCAACACTGCAGAGTTGGCAAGGTGACAAGGTCACGCATATGCGTCCAACTTCATACGCAAGCACGGCTTAATCTTCAATACTGATCGATTTGTAGGCGCACAAGGTTTAGAACTCGTTATACGGCACATCGCTATAAGTGCGAAAGTGACGGAGATAGTATTTGAAAGCCCGGTAAAAGCCGGTACGTGTAAGCGAGATAGCTATATGTAGACGCTGCAAATGCGAAACTCTGCGCGCGAACAATCGCGATGTGTAGTTATGTAGTAATGTGGCATAGGTAGCGTACTTTGTGTTATTTTGATAAGAATTAAGCGCGCGAACTTTTAAATAGTTCGGGTTTGATATTGATTCTCTATCGAGCATTTTAGTAAGGCACGATGGCTTTTGGGCTTGTATGAAGGAACCGCCACCGCGTAAAACACACACTATCAAGCTTATCACAACACTGATAACCTCACCACCATAGTAATTAGCATAAAATAATGTTGATGATCACAACTAAAGTTGTTACTCACCTATAATGTTCTAAACTTAGCAGCCATTTGACATCTTCCAGATATCCTTCCATCTTGACCTTCCATGTGTCGACGGCCCCCAGGACAATGGTGCTGCCCGACGGGGGCCGCTCGTATATCGTCAGCTCACGCTTCTCCACCCAATATGGGTCCTGGAACAGTTGATTGGGAGACTATGATTAACTCTTTTAGGGCTAGTGATTGAGTGATTGTCGCAGCTTAGTTTGTAGCATTAAATTGGCAGTAGTTATCTACACTAATGTTTGTTTATTTGTTTGAATTGAATAGGCTCCGAAACTGTTGGACCGATTTGAAAAATTCTTTTACCATTAGAATCCTACATTATCCCTGATGAACATAGGCTATAGAATATTTTCAAAAAAGTTAGAGATCCGTATGAAAACTTCGATAATATAACCCAAGGTGTGAAAAAAATACCAAAAAAGATCCTTATATCGCGTACGCTGCGAAAACTATTGACAATAGAGCAAAGTGATGTACTACAGTTTTATAGAGGACATTAGTATCTACAAAAAAGTTCGTAAGGGTATGTATTGTGATACAAACTCCTTGGATGGCTCACCCTCCGGGAGCCACAGTCAATTTAATCATAAAAAAAGCTTTAGAAGAATTAGGAATTTAGAATAGGTTCAAATATTGACATACAATGAGTGATTTGTTTTTATGACAGTTCTGTAAAAGTTTTTCTTGAGGGCACCTGCTCAATATAATGATCTCTTAAATCGCTTAAAGTCTTTTTTTTATTCACATCGATCCCGGGACGTTCCAGAAGCCCTAATCGGAACGTCCACAGTATCTAACATTGTGGTTAAGTCACAATGACCGCTTTTTGTTCAAATTATTCAATCAAAACCCGGGTGAAATGGATTAGTGGTGATTTTAATCTCATGATATTAATCCTTATCTATTTAAATTATTTAATAATTAAGGTTGGTTATGTACATGTAAATTACACTTTAAATTATTCAAATCGGACATTTCGTTTAAAAGTTACGAGGGGTATAAAAATACTCTAAGTAAGAAAAATGTTGCTGTTTGAGCAAACTGCCCTACGTTTAGTCTATTATTAAGTAATTTACACATTACCCTTTAGAAGGTAGAGGGGAGATGAAGTTCGTGGAGTACCAACTAAACCCACGCGAACGAAGTCGCGGGCGAAATGCTAGTTGTAGCTAAATTCACCAAAAGTTTTGAGTCAAATTGGCCGGAAGGTGTCGTATTTCGACGTGGACTGTTACGCGACACCACGCAGCGGAACACGACGCCGACAAACGTGTATAGGTGTAGTTTTAATAAGGTTTTATCAGTATGTATTAGTTTATTATTGTTTAAGTTAATTTTGTATATTTTAATTTTGTGTATTTTATCTATGGGCCTCAGTTGCCTGATAATAAAATGATTATTATTATTAAATTTTCTTTTTAGGGTTTCGTACCCAAAGGAACCCTATTACTAAGCCTCCGCTATCCGTCACCCGTCCGTCCGTCCGACCGTCCGTCAGACTGTCTAACAGCGGTCTGTATCTGATCCTGAAGAACCGTTTGTTTAGATTTATTTATACCTCCACATAAAGGTGAAAGACTTTACTAAGTTATTAAAAAGTAAATGCAATATAATCCTACATTTCATGCAGTCATTAGTCCCAAAAGTTATCAGAACAGATCACAATGATAACACTATGCATTTGATTACATTATAAGTATAATCAATATACAATAAGTATAATGGAGAGGGCAATGCTTGGAGTTTCCTTGCGTGATCGAATCAGGAATGATGATATCCGCGAGAGAACCAAAGTTTCTGACATAGCCCGAAAGATCGTCAAACTATAGTGGCAGTGGGCAGGGCACATTGCTCTCAGAACAGATGGTCGATGGGGCCGAAAAGTTCTGAAGTGACGTATCGGAAGACGCAACGTTGGACGGCCTCCCACAAGGTGGACCGATGACCTGGTGAAGGTCGCGGGTAGCCGATGGACGCGAGATGCGCAGGACCGGTAACTGTGGCGACGCTTGGGGGAGGCCTATATCCAGCAGTGGACGTCTTTCGGCTGATATAATGATGATGATAATGAAGTATAATGAGATTTTATCTTCCTACTTTAATGTTTCGTTAATTACCGACACAGCTTTATGCAATCTTGCATTAAGGTATGCAGGCAAATGCATCAGGTAGTTCCCCTAACAAAGAGTTTAATAGGTACCTAAACTTTATGCATTGTTAAGGACTGCATATAAAGATAATGCAAGCAATTACATCCTGCCTAGTTATAAAATCAGGGAGTTCCCTACAAACGCTTTGTATTGGATAATAAATTAGTAGGTACCTAAACTTTTAAATGCATTGAACTGAGGAAGTAGTTTACTGATTAGATAATATGATGTTGTTATAATATATAACAAACTAGTGGACGTCACGCGGTTTCACCCGCGTAGTTCCCGTTCCCGTGGGAATACGGGGATAATATACATATAGCCTATGTTACTCCCTGATAATGTAGCTATCCAATGTTAAAAGAATTTTTCAAATCGGTCCAGTAGTTTCGGAGCCTATTCAATTCAAACAAACAAACAAACAAATTTTTCCTCTTTATAATATTATTATAGTGTAGACTATTTGACCCGCGCAACTTCGTCTGCTCCGTTCCTATTGCTCTTAGCGTGCATAGCCTTCCTCCATAAATGGGCTATCTAACACTGAAAGAATTTTTCAAATCGGACCAGTAGTTCGTGAGATTAGCGCGTTCAAACAAAAAAACAAACTCTTCAGCTTTATGTATTAGTGACTTTATATATAGAAGCAGAATGATGATGAATGCCTCTGGAAATACTCATCTCAGAAATATTTCATCGTGGCTATAACTACATAAGTCTGACAATTATGGAAGACAATGTTTTAAAGGGGATAGAACCTTAGTGGCATTACAAGCCGCCATATAAATGTTTTCCAAAGACGCAGCGCGCGGTAAAACCTTTACTTAGTCACATTATATGGATAGAAGACACTTACATAAACAAAAAATGTTTGCCATATGGTGCCCTAAAGTGTCACGTTGATGAGATTGAGAGTGGGAAAAGTCGTCATGATAGAACAATGGCAATAATTGAAAATGAAATAAATACGTGCTTATATATACAACCTGTAGCAGAATAAAAGCAATACCGCATAAGGGGTCATTGAACTCATCATTATGAACAACTTTCACTATTGGACCAACGCAGAAATTGTGAAGAAAAAAAAATCGACGCCCCCATACATTTATACTGAACATGTGATTTTTTTTTTCGCGATTTCGGGATTGTTCCTAGAGTAAAAGTTGTTCGTAATTCCGTTTATTCTGTTACATGTTGTATATGGAAAGAGGACACTTACATAAACAAAAAATGCTTGCCATATGGTGCCCTAAAGTGCCAGGTTGCCAAGATATGTATATTAGGGGAAAAAGTCGTCACGATAGAACTAAATGGCAATAATTGAAAATGAAATAATTACGTGCTTATATTATTCAAATAACAGTTCCTAGCTTCATTTAAGCATTTATTGGAAGAGAGTGAAAATGGAGCAAATTAAAAAAAAGCTTCAGTAACTACATGCCTTCAGTGCCGTAAATAGGTCGGTGCCACTGGTGCCCAGGCACAGGGCGTAGACTCTGGGGGGCGCAAGAATGGCCAGACCAGGCAGGACCATTATTTTTTTGGGTATGCTCCTGATAAGTTCCCGCTGCGCCCATAGTGTTCGATTCCAACACATATGTACCTACATGCCGGTACCAAAACTTTGCAGGGTGTTAAAGTGGCCCAAAAATTAAATCTTAACCATCAGGGTGGGCAACGCATTTGCACTAGTGAATATCTAAAAAATACAAGGGCGCAGTTATATAAGCTCGCACAGGTCGCACAGGGCGCAAAAAAGGCTTTTTACGGCACTGCATGCCTTCTAACTCGCATTTCAATCTCAAAAGAAGCGTTTTATTGCTATGATATGATTAAATCAAGCTGGGAATTAAAAATTAAATTGGAAATATTCCTAACGTTTTTTGTTTGTTTAAGTGTCCTCTACCCATATAAATCTGACATAGTGAGCGTCGCGTCTTTGAAAAAAAAAAAAAACAAAATGGCGGCTAGTGGCTATGCCAGCTACCACCATGCAAACATTATTGAACCCCTTTCCTCAAGAAATTGAAGAAATCGATTGTAAGTTGTATTTAGTTTGCAATTTCTCAAGAAAAGAGCAAATTAGTTTGAAAGAAGCAAATGGAATCATCCAAGATGAAATGCTTCTAAATTCATAATTTTAAGTCAGAAGATAAAACAAAGTCCCTAAATAGTATAAAACAGAGTCACTGTATATTTTTAAACTTACTTCTTTTAAAGGATATAGGTATAGCAGAAAATCACTGGCTCCTGAAATATAGGTACTCTACCTAGCTCAGGAGTCAGGGTTTAACTGTTCTGAACTGTTTTTGTACCATAAAAGAATTAATTTATTTATTTATATAAAAATGAAAATTGAGTTTAATTTGTCAGTTCCCACTAGACATACACGTATTGACTGTCTCAGTTTCTATAACTCATTAGTCTTGTCTAGATTAGATCAAAAGACTAGGGGGGGTACTTCACAAGGTTATCAATAGGTACTTTATGTGATTGTTCAAGGCCATATCAATTGAAACTATATAATCTACACATAACTTGGGAATGCCCCTTTACTGCAAGTGCATACAGCAGAGATCTATATTATGTTCAACATGTCGGCATAAAACTGCATACAAATGCATCAAAACAGGGTGATCCCCGTCAAACCAAACAGCACTTATTTCACAATATTGTGATTTAAATTGAAACATCACTTACCAAAGCCTTGATTTGCTGCACAACGCCGGCATTCGTCACCGATAATGTTAACTTCTCCGCCGGCAAATTCTCAGAGTTCTGCAAAGGAGTTTTAATTTATAAATAAAGAATGCACGTCTCACTTTTTACAAGTACATGAATCAAAAACTTACGGAAAATTCAACACATTTGTTTGACATTTCTCTCTTGTAAATGTGCTGCAAATGAAATCAGTGCTTCATCAATACTTTCAGCTTATGTGTCGTCGAAAAGTTTACGTTACGAGTATTAAAATATTGCCGATATCGTATGTTGAAAAATTGAAATCGTCGACGAATCCAATTTCTGACTTTTCTTCATTGAAGTCAAATTTTGACAATAGCAGAGCAGAGCTGACGTTGACAGAATTTGGAGCGTTCAGAAAAAAACCCAACGAAAACCATTACCATACTAATGTGTTAGTCAAACACAACCATTTGTGTAAGTATTGTACTTTAAAGTATATAAATTAAAAATTAACATTCAGCAAAGAATTTTCCTTTTATTTTCTTCTAGTACTTTAACTATAATCGAGTAGCTTGATAAATAAGCTTTCTAATAAGGTATATCAGATTAGCGTTTAAAATCTACAGAATATTGTACCACTTTTGAACGTGTCCTTTGATAATTAATGTACTTTTCTTCTATTTTTTGTGATGGGTTTGCTCTTGACTGCAGCGTCTTGTTTTTAAGTACGCGTATTGAGGGTGACACACGAGCGAAAAAGGTCGTCGAGCCGTAAGTACGCGTACTTGCTGGTACGTCTATGACTACGTGCCACAGACACACACACAGTTACGTCAAACTTATTGTTGTATGGTATATTTTGAATCTATCTGACGGACTATATGTATAATTACACTAGTTGACCCACGCAACTTCGTCTGCTCCGCTCCTATTGGTCTTAGTGTGAAGATATATAGCCTATAGCCTTCCTCGATAAATGGGCTATCTAACACTGAAAGAATTTTTCAAATCGGACCAATAGTTCCTGAGATTAGCGCGTTCAAGCAAACAAACAAACTCTTCAGCTTCATATATTAGTACAGATTATATATTAGCATAGAAGTATAGATATAGGGAGCGTGCAGAAACTCATAGAGATAGAAAATATATGGAGGCGCCGCGACATTCTATATATATCTTTGCTTATACAAATATGAGTGAAATACGAAACAGATTGTGAAATATCATTTTGTTTCATTCTTTCTAATGTGGTAATCGTATTTGATAAAAGAGACAACAGTATTTCAGTTGTTGCTCATAATGGCAACATTTTCTTGTGACGTTAGGACAGTTGTAGGTAAGTGCCGTTTTCGCCATTTTATGCGACAAGTCTCGTGGTAGTTCTGCTGTCAACTGTTATTGTGATTTGTGAGAAAATTACGAGAATTTTATCTTTCAAATTGCACGTATATGATGGAAAACAGCCATTCAAGATGCCTGTGCGCTGTATTATGGAGTGTGGTGCAAGAAAGAAAATCAACCTCAATTGTCTTTGCACAGGTTAGTAACCGGTTTTCATGCAATATTACACATAGTTATACATTTTCGATGAAAAAAATGCTAAGCTACCACGTATGGTTGTAGTTTTCATATTTGGGCTTATTCTCGTCCAACAGACCTTTTTTTAATTTCATAATTTCATTCGTTTGTTTACAATAATATGTCATGATGGAATAGTGTAGTACCGTTGCCGTAATATTTTCCGATACTAGTTCCTTCGCTGCGCTGATACAATATCAGTATAATAAGTGTTCTAATCGGTTCGAGTGACCTTGCTAGGTCCGGCTCGCTGTTCACAGCACTGAGAGATCGTTCCGCAGACTTTTATGATGATTGGTTATACACGATCCGGAAATAAGACATCATTTTGTTATTTGTTTTAATTACGTATTTAACAAGTCGAACCAAATGATTTATTGATAAACAATATTAACATTTTTATAGGTTTCCTAAAAATGAAGGATTAACCTCTCTGTTCTGTAGAGGTTCTACAGGTTTAAACTACGGGTACAAAGCAGCGTTTTCGATATAACATAAGGATTTAAGTAGTTTTTTTCTCTTTTTTAGGTTGCACAAACTGGAAAAATTAAGACTGAAAAATATGTCAACCAACAGAAAAAAATTAAGCGCTTCAACGATAGGATACTCTGAAGAAATCCGAAAGTTCGCATTAACGTAGCATTTTTAACCCCGCCTAAAATTATATAAGGCGAACTTACAATACATGCTCACTCACACAAGAACTTTGAGCAAATGGTACCAGCATGTAAATTGGGAACCGGGATTAACGAAAGAAGCATTTTGTTTAAAAATTAAAGTGCAAGGAAGTGCACAGTGTTATACCAAATGTTTATTGAATAAATAAAACACTTTTGTTGATTTTTACCGAAGTTTTATTTAATGAACAAGTAAAAGCGAGGTGCGATGCACAATATATGGTTGTGTTTTAATATTTTAAAAATAATCTGCATTGTATGAGCAGTGGAAGTTATTTCAAAAACGAACTTACCTCGTTTTTTAAATAGGTGTATTGGTACGTTTGTAAAATATTACAAGAAATGCAATTTACAAAGACCACTATCTATTTTCGTACCCACCAAATTAGTATCCCTCGAATTGTCCCGGAAATGAAATGACTGTATCTGGCAAACCTAGTCTACATACCTACCAGAAGCTACAGACCAGATATAAAATAAGCGAATGCACAAAAGTGATGCAAGTAAAAGTGTTTTTAAAATCTGTGCAGAAAAAACTACATTAACTGTCATTTAACAGAAAGGAGTAAGCCTTTACAATTTTTTTTTGTTACAACAGACTAAGAATATAAATTATACTTATGATTCAAACGTGATATCTAGTAAAACTCATAATACTAGTATGTAGTATTAGTATCGATACTTTTTATAGCATGGTTATAGTAACACTGTATTCCCTGAGTGGTACAACCTTAGCATTGGCAGCCATTTTATGCTTTATGCGACACTTTGAATTGTAGGTATGCACCTTCTTTTTGTAGGTATTTCCAGTCCATACTCTTTATATGTCTATGACAGAAACTGCACAGAAATGTCACTGTCAAGTATGTTTCAAGTATAAATTTCGAAATAGCTACGCTAGATGGCACAATCTTCTTCGCGCACGTTCCCCTAAACTGAGCGTGCAGGAACCACAGGTGGCAGCATAGAAGCGTCAATGTCAAGATTTCTGACCCTTAAAACTTCGAATATGCTATGCGACACTAGATGGCATAGCCAACGCCGTGCATGGTCCCTATAGATATTTTTAAGTAAATGTAAAATGCCTTATTATTATTACTTATTTTCAGGGTTTTTGTGTTACCTCAAAACACTATGTTGGTAACCCCAATTTAAATGTCAATGTTGTTCCCTGTCACGAAAAGATAACGTCGTCGCGTAATTTTGAATTTCTTACAAATATAATTATTTGAGCTGTATTTAAATAAATTATCTTCTAGCCATGAACAAAGCCGCTTCTGATTCGAAAATAAAGAAAACGCTACTTCGAAATTATGAGCTTAAAGTGAAACCATCGACACGAAAACTAGTTGTTCACGACTGTGCTTCGTCCTCAAATTCGGTTACTAAAAAATCAACACGTTCCTCACAAAAAGAGAATGAATTAAATGAACCTACTTTGTGTTCGAGCGGAGTAATAGCTACTTACTTATCCGACTTGAAAAAACTGAATCCTCCACCACTTTCTTCAGAAGATTTGAATATAGACAGAGGACAGTTATGTGCAAAAGTATGTTGAAATTGTAAAAGAAAAAAGTAGATTTACCTGTTTAATTGAATAATACATGCAATCAAGCAAGTTTGTGATAGTTTGAAGACACACACCAATAACAATATGACCCTTTAATAAATCAGCAAGCATGTCATAAAATGCCTTCTAATAACACTCTTTTAATCTATTTCTATTATTTACAGATGACAAAAAAGCTGAATTTCCAGTTCAATGACAGAATATACAATAACCTCATTGAGTTGAATGCAAGCGTGGAAAGTTTAAAAAGTAAAAAGGATAGAAGAACATCAAGTGCTACCTCCCTAAAGAAAGATCTTGAACCAAACATTGAAGACTTCTATGAAGATGAAAAGGAAATTGATACCCCACCGAGTATTCCAGTTTTAAAACCCAAGTTTAGAACAATAAAAAAAGTTGATGATGGCCGTTTACACAAATTAGTTGCAGCTTTTGAGGATTTATGACTTTTGATCTATTATTAAATTATTTTGTTATTTAGTTATTGTGTTAATTTTTGACTATTATAATATTTTTGACTTATTAAAACATATATTTAATTAATAGCAAAGATTAGTTTTTTTTTCTTCTAGAGACATCTGAACTTTAGATCTTAGAAGAAAAACAATTTATTGACCTTTATAACAAAGATGTTGCCAATATTTCATTATTGACCAGAGAAAACTGCAAAATATTAATGTCTACGATTTGGGATAATTGCTTGACTTACAAAAAGAGTAGTATTTATTTGAAAATATTCTGCAGTCCTGTTTAGTCTGATTTTTACAATAAGTTGCCGACCCCGCGGTGTCGTCTGCACGGGGAATACGCCCACTCTTTCTCGAAAAAAATCTATAAAGTATTTCAACCGTATATAGCAGGATTTCCCTGTAATAAATGAAAAATAAATAATACTGTTTGATGAAAAAATATTTCCCGCATTGGCAATACATAACGATAGTAAATAATATAAGAGTACGTTCTGATAAATTATGACTTTATTCTTGATCAGTGCTTCCGAACGCAAACACGCGCCGGCTCGCTCGCTCTGAAAGAAAGAGATGTTGATACATCCATCTCTTCTTTCACCCGCATTTTGCCAATAATTTCGTTTCATTCAGATTCAGTCAACTTCCGACGTCAAATCAAAACGGTTGTGCGCCAAGTTCTCAGTGAGAATAAATTCAATAAGAGACTTTTGCTTTTTTAAACCAGAAATAACAAGAAGTAGCCATGGCCGAAACAGAAATAATATCTAGTAGTGAAAATAATGACCAATTTTTCGAGGGTGTCGAAAAGCTCATCGAAATTTGGTTTACACCGGCGAAAAATGCGGACTTGAGAAAAATCACTCGGTGAGTATTATTTTGACTGATGTTCGTGTCCTACCTGTACATTAGTGGTAAATAATTACGTAATTAGCCGCTTTGTATTTAGGTTACCGGCAGAAGTTGCATTTGTATAACCTAAACATTTAAAATCTTGAGAAGTAAACTCCGAGAATTACGGTCATTTTTCTGCTGAAAAATTGTTAATTTTTTGATCATTCATAACAGGAATATTATTTTATTTTGTGTTTATTGTGTAGTCCTGTAGTTTGTTGTTGTGGAACGTTCTGGAATCAGCTGTTTCGACATTATCGGCTATTGGGTGCCGGCGGGTTCGTCCGGCAGCCGTGGTTGGCTTGAGTCCGGTCTTGGGCCGGGCCACGTCAGGCGCGCGTGATTTGAAACCATTGTTACATTGTGCATGTGCATCAATATAATACAAGATTCAAGTCATTTCAGGCCCTTACACACTTGATATTCAAAGTTTGGCTTTTATCAAAATTGTTATCATAGTGCACAATGTAGGTACTTCACCTACTCCTAGGATGACCCTCTGATCATTTTTGCAAAAGCATTGGAAGTACTCTAAAGAAAACATAAAATTTTAAACAATATTCCAGTATTATATTGAAGCACTAAAAATAGCTTGTTCCATCCAACATTTGATCAGACTTACATGGTAAAGATTTATGTACCTAATAAAGAGATACTAATTAGAAATTTCTGAAGCATAAATCAAGAGATTTGCTAACTGTTACCCAACTATGTTACCATTAGCTTCTAATTGAGCTGGATGCAGCTGAATACCAGTATTTTACATGGACTTGCGAATCAACAATAAAAATCTATTTAATCCCAGGTACAATACACACCACGAAAGATGAGACTTAACACACCACTTAAACTTTATTTTTTCATAATAAATATTATAATATTGTTAAGAGTTTTAATATAAATGTCATTGAAAAATCCCTGAATAGATACACAAATTATGGATAACTATTTTAACACAACTGTACTTGCACAAGCTTCCCACTACTGATGCTTGTCAAGTCTCATCTTCGTGGCACGTATACTTCTTTATGATAAAATGCTATAAAGGGTATCCTTACATTGCCTTTTATAAATATAGGGGGCCATGAAAGTATCTGTTGTCATTAATTTATGCATAAAAATCATTTTGTCCTGACTGACTAAATAACAACACAGCCAAATCAAGAAAGCTGATATTTAGAATTTAACTATATTACAATGCTAACAAAAGATTTTTGCCTGACCCATCAAAGCTAGGAAGGATCACTAGTAAAAAAAATTCTAGTTTGACATACTCAAAATTTATTTATTTACGTATCGCATCCGTGTTTGGGTCACAAAAATCCATATGTCATCTTTACAAGAACAATGTGACATCTCATAAAAACGTTTTCAAAGTGAATTTCACTTTTAAAATACCGCATTTTTGTAGAAAATAAAATTCGACATCGCAGTTTTGAATATCAAATAATAAAAATAAACTTTTCATGAGATGTCACGTTGTTCTTGTGAAGAGGCGATGTGGACCAAATTACAACAGAATCCGTCCAGTAGATCCGGAGAAAACTGGCTGTGACAGACACCTGAGTGAAGCCTGTAAGGGTTCAGTTTCTTACGGATATTTGGGAGCCTAAAAAAGCAATGACTACAATATAATATTTTGTTGCAGTCAACAATGGGAGAACGTGCTGAAGATAGTGCGTTGTGAGATCATCTCTTTCACCCAGAGCGAGCAAGTCGACGCCTACGTGCTGAGGTAAGTCTCTATAGTTCTGTTGAAATTGTGGAGATACAGAGAATTTTTTTTTACAAGGAACATACAGTCTCAGTTGTCTTGAACGTCATAGAGCGAGATCGGTAGAATTCCAGCTAAAATCGGGATATTTCTACCCAAAATCGGTATTTGACAAAAAAAAAAATACAATATTCAATCAAATTCGTTTATTTATTGAAAAAACACATTTCGGTATTTCCACCAGTGGAAAAATCGGTAGGTTCGAGACCACTGCGAGACTCAACATCCAGAGTAAATAATTAAACCAAATAATAACTTCTAAATAAGATGGAGTAATAAATCAAAGTGCAACTTGTTAAACAAATTGTTAGAAATTAATAGATTAATAAATATAACATGTTGTATAAAAACTCATAACTCATACATAATATTCAAAACTAAATCTGATCAGTTTTTTTCCCAGTGTCATAAAAGGATAAAGAAAAAGATAATAAGAGGATAATAGCAAAATATACTTATTGTCAAACAAAACTGAATCAAAAGCAAATACATTTTTATAACCACTTTATTTTTGTAACTGTTACATCATGTAAACATAAAAATACCTAGAATTACCTACCGGCAACAAAAGTATTATTATAACAAAGAAGTAAGTACCTAAATATCAGTACTGTGTAATACAGTAGTGACTTTGATGATTACATACCTACCGTAATTATGTAATCATAAAAGTCATACCATACATGAGCATTATACCACTGGGACATTTTTAACTGTACAGTAAAAGACATGCTGTATGGTGTCGGCCGGTGCCGTATGGTGCCGTAAAAGAATATACCATCCCATCACTTCCCGTGGATGTCGTGAGAGGCGACTAAGGGACTCACCAGAGAATGGGCAGCAGCGTTCTCTGTAAAACGCAACACCATACACTGCGATCGTCAACCCGCCTGCCAAGCGTGGCGATTATGTCAAACCCCCCCTTTGGGGTAGGCCTATGTCAAGCAGTGGACGTCTTTCAGCTGTCATGATGATGATAATGATGATTGTAAAAAAACCGGCCAAGTGCGAGTCGGACTCACACACGAAGGGTTCCGTACACCATAAACCATAATGTTTATTATTTGTTGTAATAGCGGCAATAGAGATACACAATCTGTGAAAATTTCAACTGTCTACCTATAACGGTTCTTGAGATACAGCCCGCTGACAGACGGACGGACGGACAGCGGAGGTTTAGTAATAGGGTTCCGTTGGTTACCCTTTTGGTACGGAACCTTATAAATTCTTATATTCATTTTTCCACACTGAAATAGGTTATGGTTTATCCTAGCATACCAGTTCTAACCACACCATGTTTTAAACTCGTGCTAAAACTAACATAAAAACATCAAATTCCTAACTAATATTATAAATGCGAAAGTCAGTAATTGCTGAACAGGGAGGCCACTCTAAGCCCGAAGTCCGTAGTTTCGGGCTTAGTTGCTGGCGTATTCTACTCCATATCACCTACGGACTTACTATTAGTCCCGAACCCGTACTAAGAATGAATGACAACACGATTTGACAGTAACTGTCAAATCGTGTTGTCATTCATTCTTAGTGGTTAGGTGATATGGAGTAGAACACGCCGGCAACTAAGCCCGAAACTACGAACTTCGGGCTTAGAGAGTAACCTCTCTGTTCAGCAATTACTGACTTTCGCATTTATATCCCCCTGATTTTAATGAACTTTGGTACAGAGTTAGATAATACCCTAGAGACCGAATCCACGGACAAAAGCTACTAAATAATATTTCCGTTACGGAAAATAATTAACAAAGTATTACTCATACTCAGACGCGACAGGGGATCACTGTCACCGACACCTTATCGCAATCGCTCATAATTACATAACAGCTATCGTATTTCGTACAGCTAGCATTCAAGATAATCCTAACTTTAGTTAGTAAAGTAATTTTACCGTATAATATAATAACTTAAGCGTCTAGTTGTGTCGGCCATTTGGGGTTAAACAAAGAGTAAAAAAAAACTGTTGACTCTGACCAAGGTTCTTTATTTGTTGAAACTAGTATTGTATATTTAGCTATTCTAAACCTTTCAATTTGTAATGCACAATTTGTAGCCCTTTAAGGCATAGATACCCCTCAGTAGCTAATTTTAATTTTAATATTTTTTTTTTTCACGTCTTAACGGCGACTCGTTAATTGTTTGGAAAAAATATACCTACATAATATGTTACATTATACTATTTTTTTAATAAAAGTCATAGGATAATAAGGAAAGTAGTTACAAAAACTGGCCAAGTGCGAGTCGGACTCGCACACGAAGAGTTCCGTACCATAAACCTTAATTTTTATTATTTGTTGTTAAAACGGCAATAGGAATACACAATCTGTGTAAATTTCAACTGTCTACCTATTATGGTTCTTGAGATACAGTCGCTGACAGACAGATGGACGGACGGACGGACAGCGGAGGCTTAGTAAAATCGGACATCAGCAAAGTTATCCGACATTAATGAACTCGACTTAACCCTTCAAAATCTACTGATATTTTGCATTTCCATTTACGTCGACATTCGGCCTAAAACCTACCAAGAAATAAACAACCAACAGATGACCTCTATTCCTCGTACAGGAACTCCAAAACTCACAAGCCTTCGTTTTCGGCTTCGCCATAATTGGCCAAGAACAGCGTAGCAACATAACACTGTCACCGGTGCCGCAGTTTTTGTGACAAATCTGACCTTGACCTTGGGCATACCGGTTTATTTTGCAAGCAGCGGAGCATTCTTTATGTGGTAATAAATCTAATTCGTTTATCCAGTTGGAGGCATCGTTGTGAGTTGCTTTTATTGTGAACTGACTTTGAGCTGAATAACAGCTCTTTTTATTGATAAATTCATCGCTTGATTTGTTTTTAGATAAATAATTCTGAGTTTGTACTCTACTCAGGGAACACCTTTATAAAAAACGTTTTGGGAACTCATTAATAGGGTATTTTACTAAAAAAAACTAATTACTCCGTCAGATAGATTTTCAAAAAATATTGGACACGTATTTTTTCTTTTTTCACGTAAACAAAAAATGAAGACGAAACAGCGCGTTGAAGACACGCGTGACGTCATGTGGCTTGGTAAAATTGTATTAATTGTAAAATTGAAAAAATACGTGTCCAATATTTTTTGAAAATCTATCTGACGGAGTAATTAGATTTTTTCAGTAAAATACCCTATTGCACGTACGGTACAGCTAAGCAGTCGAATTCCCTGTCAGTCTGTGTTTCCTGAAAGCTACAACCTGGGAGTCTTTAAGTCAAGAGTGAATAGGTTACTTCTAGGCAAGCGTGCTCCATCTTCGACCACATCATCACTTACTATCAGGTGAGATAGTGGTCAAACGCGTTCAACTCAGCACAGGAAAAGAGTTAAGAGCACTAAAAGTGTTAATATTCTGCCTCTCCTCTCATTCAATTCTCACTTCAACGTATGAAAGATGATAATCTACATTATCTACACTAATATTATAAAGAGGAAAGATTTGTTTTTTTGTTTGAATTGAATAGGCTCCGAAACTACCGGACCGATTTCAAAATTTCTTTCACCATTAGAATCCTACATTATCCCTGATGAACATAGGTTATACAGTATTTTCAAAAAGTTAGGGATCCGTATGAAAACTTCGATAATGTAACCCAAGGTGTGAAAAACATACCAAATCCTTATATCGCGTACGCTGCGGAAACTATTGACAAGAGCAAAGTTTACCGTTTTATAGAGGACATCAATATCCACAAAAAAACACATCAAAATCCGCGAGGGTATACCTATATCTGACTATTATGGTTAAGTCACAATAACCGCTTTTTGTTCAAATTATTCGATCAAAACCCGAGTGGAATGGAATAGTGGTGATTTTGGTATTATGATATTTATCTTTATCCATTTAAATTGTTTGGTAATTTAAGTTGGTTATGTATACATAAATTACACTTTAAATTATGCAAATCGGACCACTCGTTTAAAAGTTACGACGAGTATAAAAATACTCTAAGTAAGAAAAATGTCGCGGTTTGAGCGAACTGCCCTACGTTTAGTCTATTAATAAGTAATTTACACGGCCCTTTATAGAGGGAGGACTTATAGGAGATGAAGTTCGTGGAGTACCTACTAAACCCGCGCAGACGAAGTCGCGGGCGAAGTGCTAGTCTATTCTAAAGCCACTTTTTTATGGAATCCGTATGACTCAAATAGCAGTACCTATCTAATTTATTGCACATATAATCAAGTAACTAAAATATGTTGTTTTATTGATATGTTTATGTTTATTTGCTAGCTAAAGTAATGTTTTAAACATAGTTTGCATCGGAACACGTGCCTTTGGCTACAATTACCGGCGCTTGATATCGATTTGCGTGGCTTACGCCGTTTGAGAAAGTGAAAAAGGAAAATTTTCACTCGCAGAAAGTTAGATTCGATGTAACATTCACTCAGAATTTCAGCTATTTTATTAACATTGATGACGAATACGCTGTATGAACTACAATGCATTTTAAGTGGCGGTCCAATTTACCATACTTTCCCTCATAATCTATCTATACTAATATATAAAGCTGAAGAGTTTGTTTGTTTGCTTTTATGCGCTAATCTCAGGAACTACTGGTCCGATTTGAATTCTTTCAGTGTTAGATAACCCATTTATCGAGGAAGGCTATAGGCTATATATCATCACGCTAAGACCAATAGGAGCGGAGCAGTAATGAAAATTGTGACGCAGACGAAGTTGCGCGGGTCTTCTAGTACTTTATAATAGTTTCATATAATTATGTATGTAACCGCAAGCAAGAGTGAACAGGCATCTTCTGGGCTCGCTCGCTCCATCATAGACCTCATCGATCATTTTCCATCAGGCGTGATTGTGGTCAAGAGCAAGCTAATCCTCAATAAAAAAAAATGATAACTGACTGATACACAATAACACCATTACCGTCTGCGCGTAAACTAAAAGCCAAGCTGGCAAAGTAAAAGCAAGCAGTAAATTGTTAGATAGATTCACACAAGACACTAGAGACTAGAGAACATTAGACACAAAAAAACTAATTTGCGCTGCTTACATCCGAAGCCACAACATTTTACTTTGGCATGAGAATAATTAGGGGTGCGCGCTGCTACAATAATAATTGCAATCAATAAATACCACTGTTAGTAGTTAAAAAATTTACCTCTGGAAAGGACATTTATTATATTTTGTCGATGTATTAAGAAGTTAGTGGAAAACGAAATGCCTGTTCGTTTGTAAAACCTAGAAGCTTCACCATTGCTTACCCTAGCGAGCTATTTATAGACAATCTAGACCCTTGCTTCGTGGCATTTTATCGATTTTATTCGCTTCGTCAGCGGCGGGAAATACGCACCTGATACTGAAAGATACTTAGGTACATGTGCCTAGTAATAAACTTGAAAAAGAAATGTGAGTTTTATATTGTTTGGTTTGAATAACTGTAACATGAGGTAGTCATTTGAAGGTTTTGTAGTTAGTAGTTATGTATCAATAGAGATAAATGTTGTTTTTGTGGTCATTGTTCTTATCAAAATACTGGTTTTTGTCCGCGTCATCGTAAGCGCATATCCCGTTTTTCCCCGTTCCCGTATAGCCTACAGCCTCATGAAGAATTTTCGAAATCCGACTGGTAGTTCCAGAGATTAGCGCGTTAAAACAATCAAAAAATCTCTTCAGCTTTACTATATTAGTACAGATTAAAATAAAAATAATAAAGAATAAAAAAAATATTGGCTGTCTGTAGTTGGTAAACGGACGATAATTTTAGCCGATCTGATAACGTCATAAGAAAACAATTGAATTCTTAACAAACAAGCCGAACGCTTAGACCGATCGTGCCTCTCTATCGCTTGTATCGCGCTCTCGCTTGCGGAACGTGACACATTTTCGTGCGCGCAGCCGGCGTTCATCGATTTATAATACGTTATCACGTCAAAAAAAAAATATTTAGCGTAAAATTTTGCGGAAAATCGATAGTATCGGAAATTAGTCACGAAATTCGATCGAGTCACATTGTTTAATTAGGTGTTGTGTTCCGTTTTGTGACCCAATTTTCTATTTCTGTGATTGCATTTTATCATTGTTTCCATTATACTGTTGCTGTACCTACTTATTTTACACACTTTTATGTAATTTACCCTATAGGAACCGTGCACGGCGTTGACTATGCCATCTAGTGTCGCATATTCGAAGTTTTAAGGGTCAGAATACTTGAAATTCTCGCTTCTGTGCCGCCACCTGTGGTTCCTGCACGCTCAGTTTAGGGGAACGTGCGCGAAGAAGACTGTGCCATCTAGCGTAGCTATTTCGAATTTTATACTTGAAACATACTTGACAGTGACATTTCTGTGCTGCCACCTATAGTTTTTGCACGCTCCCTATTGAAACATAATAATGTCATCTGATATTTCGAGGATTCTGAAGACGGTTCTTTGCTCAGCAAATGTAATAAGCAACTTTTGTTGGTGCACCTTGCGCCTTTTGGCATCAATGGCCAGTTGTCCACTAAGTTTAAATTCATATTCATACTGTATGCAACTAGCAAAGTTATAACGAGTGTTGTCTATTTTTTGCAAGTCCCACCTGAATTGACTCCATTTATGAGAATGACGTCACTGTGTGCCAGTGGGTTTATCCGTTCATTTATTATGATTTATGGCCGATTCGACCCCCTACTACACCTGCTCGGGCCGTGACCTTGGGCATTGGAGGGTTAATGTCATGTGGATACTAGAGTTGCATATAAAGTTGCGGAATTTGTTCGAAAGAGTCACCGTGGCCCTGGAACGCGGCGGGCATTAGGACAACACGGATGGGTTTTAGTCAGTAAGAGTCTGACACTCCCTTCTGCTTCACCCAGGGCGGGAGGAGTTATTTGATGAATTCCCATCCTAAAAAAAAGGTTGCATACAAAAGGTTATTTTATGGTATGTATCTGCATACATATATTATGAGCGATGTGTCTATTTTAATTTGCTATAAAAATGATATGTTTTCAACAATTGAAGATGCTGCGAAGAGGATTAATTTATTATAGATCTTGTTACACGCATAATTTATTAATCTAAACTTCTAAACTAATATAATAAAGCTGAAGAGTTTGTTTATTTGGTTGAACGCGCTAATTTCAGGAAATACTGGTTTTAATTGAAAAATATTTTAGTGTTGGATAGCCCATTTATTGAGGAAGGCTATAGGTTCATATAAAATTAAATGACCCGCGCAACTTCGTCTGCGTCACAATTTTCATTACTGCTCCGCTCCTATTGGCCTTAGCGTGATGATATATAGCCAATAGCCATCCACGATAAATGGGCTATCTAACACACTAAAAAAAATTTCAAATCGGACCAGTAGTTCCTGAGATTAGCGCGTTCAAGCAAACAAACAAACTCTTCAGCTTTATATATTAGTATAGATAGATAGATCACGCTATGACCGATAGTTAGATGAAAAATTTCCTTGCAAAAAATTGTAAAATAAAACTCTTTTATGCAAGTTGCCTATCAGCAAATAGCTTCCAAAATTCTGTAAGTTAATTCTGCCGCATTCGACTGGCTAAAATTTCTAAATATATAATGTAATAAGTAATCCAGTAAGTATCTAAGTCACCGTAGGTATTCAGCAAACAAAACACGTAAAAAAATTATGCATACGTCCTAGTTGAGGAAAATGATGTTAAAACCATCAAGGATATTGATAAAGAACTGTGAATGTTAAGTTCATTATGAAGTCATTACTGCATGCGAAATTGCATAGTTACGACATATAAAAATCTTTCAAATAGAATAAGTAATAAATAAATGAAGCTAAAAATATATTTTGCATAGTTTATTTTTAGCTGTGCAGTTTTTGATGACAGTTTTCATTAGTATTCATTACGTAACACGAGTTTTGTTACGTAATGACCCATAATTATCTACACTATCTATACTAATATATAAAGCTGAAGAGTTTGTTTGTTCGTTTGCTTGAACGCGCTAGTCTTATGAACTCCTGGTCCGATTAGAAAAAATCTTTCAGTGTTAGATAGCCCATTTATCGAGGAAGGCTATAGGCTATATATGTAGAGTGGAGCAGTAATGAAAATTGTGACGCAGACGAAGTTGCGCGCGTCTGCTAGTAATATTATAAACAGGAATGATTTGTATGTTTGTAACGAATATACTCCAAAACCACTGGACCGATTTCAAAAATTCTTTCATCGTTAGAATACTACATTATCCCTGAGTAACATAGGCTATATTTATTACAAAAAAAATTAGATATCCTTAAGAAATTGCAGCGCGGACGAAGTCGCAAGCGAAGTACTAGTTGACAATAAATCTGTCTTTATTCATTTTTACTAAGACAATACTGCGTATTCTGTCGCTTTAGGTGAAAACAGCTGTGCCGATAAGATCAGCTTTTACAGTCAGGGATGACTCGCTAAAGAAAACAGATATGGTTTTTAACACCATACCTGACCCAGCGTAACCTTTACATTCCACGAGTGTACATAAGTAGGTGAAAAGGAGCATTTTCGTAAATGTTGAAGTAATCTTCAACAGTTACGAAAATTCTTATTATTAACAAAAAAAAACACTAAAATAGTATCCACATTTGGCAAACAACCGTTTGGCACTCTGAAACATATTTCGTGATTTCTTTTTGTTTACCTCTTCGACTACTTATTAATCGTTGTCTGCCAGTTGTATATATTTATTTAGCTACTTATCTCAGCTATTTCATTTTACTCTGACACACATTTCACCAGTGTAAACGTACTTCGTCATAACTACCTACTGTTGAAATTTTCGACAACGTTATCTGTTACTAGAGTTCGTTAGCTTCCAAATCAAAAGTCATGTATTTAAATTAGGCTGAATATCAGCACTTCTTGAAACGTCAAAATTGACGCCACCCGTCACCTCTTCCTAGTGTTCTACAAAGTAAATCACAGATCCTGACTAAATACACAACCCCCCCCCCCCACCTTTACTAAATTATGTAATTTTCCTTATCAGTGACGAAGCTTGTCGCTATAGTGACGAAAGCGGCACGTGCCCAGCTTATGTTCAACATTTTAGTTGTACTTTTAACCCTACGTCACCGGCTATCATGGCCGGGTCATGTTATCGCACTACTTTTGGAAGGGTTATCGCACAAACGCTTCGTAGTGTCAATGATAATGATTTTTTTTTTATTACTAGAGAGGCCTCTTGATAACTATGGCCAGTTGTAACTTCTTCGGTGATTAATCGCGCCTTTGTCTTGACTTCAAATTTCGAAGCTTCTAGTGCTGTGACAAATCAAGAGTAATTTTAGAAACATGTCTTTTCTATTATTAAGTTTTATGAATAACACACTCCATACATTCTACCTCTAGGTAACTACACGTTTTCGATTGCCAAAGATTATGTGCAATTGAAATAATAAATAGTAGTTGTGTAGCGCGAAAAGCGTCACCAGTTGTTTTCCTCAGTATTTTACGTTTTTATAAAAACCACATCACGAGATGTCATATTATTAGATGTGATCTTAGATTTGTAAAAATATAACGTAAAACAAGGGACCAATCACATTTATAATTGGCATGAAGTTGTGCGTGACATATCTATTGCTAAAAGTGAACGCATTGAGATACGTTTGCGCACCCGAAGAATGTGAACTAATATGTACAATGGAGATAAAATTATTAAAGCAACACTCTTGCTGAATGCCACTGGCTTTTAATCCCGGAAAAATGCAAGGTTTCTGTTGGATAGGCCGCGGGTAAAACCTGTTTTGAATAATACAAACATGTATTAACGTGTTTTAAAGTTATTCCCATAGCAACATAAACTAACTACCTACTTACTTACGCAGTTTCATTATGCATCAAGGCTGCATGTTGCACATGATTTATTTGTGCAGTTATTGACACAATATCGTGCTCATTGAAATCTATTGAACCGTTAAGTGTCCATTAAATATTCTCGTTTCGCTTGACGGACACTTGACATATCAATTGATGACTGTAGATGACGTGTCATGGACTCATGGCTTCAATTTGCTTGACGACACTTAAAATTGCAACTTTGTATTGATTGTAGAGGTCAATATACCGTTGTTACATCATTGATAAGGTTTAAAGTTCAATTTTATTTACATGAAGATGAAAAACGCCCACGTTCCTACTGAATTATAGCTGGTTTCAACGTCTCAGTTATATAATCTTAAAAGGCACTGAATCTTGCTTTTTTCTCGAATCGATTCGCGTTATTTTTAACCGCAAATGCTTTTAATGTTATTGACTATATTTTACGACTACTTCACCGAAGAAGAAAAATTCTTTGTCGAATACATACTTGGCCTGTTGTGGACCTAAATCTTCACCGGTGATGGCTATTGGCCACGACAATTTTGCTATCGTTACAAATCCAATCTGTCGATCTATGATTTAGAACATTTCCGTTATGAATCAACTTCCCCAAACAAACCATCACCGCACTACAAGTTTACAACATAATAAAACATCCATAACATATCATCTTCATCGTTTCGGCAATATTACGCGTACTAACGTCAGCGCATAATGCGTTTGAGTTGGTCTGACGCAGCTAGGCGCCAAGCCAAACTATCTGCGACCGAGAGTGAAAGCAACACCCGACAAACATTAACTCTTATAATGTCGTTCATGCATGCACCATGTCTCATGTCTGCAGCTGTGACAGACATGTGGTGATGTGTGTGAATTACGTTCCGGGTTTTAAGTTTGTTTTACATTTCCTTAAGCATCTTTGGTTATTCCGCCTGTTTCGTTTTCCGATCAACACTCCGATTCGATAATGTGGGAAACCGATTGAAATGTTGTCGTGGTTAAATATTTATGTGATTAAGGAATTAATTTGCGAATCGATTGTATCCCAAGTCTGTCAGAAATCGTTTAAGAACGAGGCCTATTATAACATCTTAAAACCATTATGATAACGGTGTGGGAGGGAGACGGAGTTAGTTGTACAAGACTTATAATATAACACTATCCTTTTTTCAAAGCTTAATCGTGATGGCATTAGCACGTCATAATAGAGCCTCAGGCCAAGCCTTTTGGTGTTTAAATTAAGACAAGTCTGATTAGTGATTCTTTACGGATTGTGTCTGATTTCTGTTCTGAATCCCAAATTGAATTCTGGTAACAATTCTGCTGGCATGTTTTTAAATTGCCTATAAAATCTTAAAATCAGAATGGGTATGCATTTCCGACACCTGACACTGAAAATCCTCCAATGGTTTTCAATTAACTATTGTTAAGATCAATCAAATAGGCTATTGTGATGATGTACGTGACCTACGTCAACAGTATCCTTGTATCTATCCTTTAGAATAGGCGAGAAGGAAAAATGAAGAAATATATCAGTATTGACTTTAGGGTCCGATGTACATTAGAAACATATATCAGTGGATTTGCTCCGCGGTTTCTATCAAATTCCAGTTTATCAAACGACCTTAGAAATTCTGATAAGAAATGGCTTGAGGCTTGCTTTATTTGCTTTCATCATCATCATCAACATCCGTCTAATTCATGTGTATACATACTCTTGGCCCTTTCGACGTTATTTTCCATTTTTGTGACATTTACTATCTACATAGACGATATTGTGATCGCGACAAGACATTATTTTTTTTTAAAGGTTTGACTTCAGAACAATGTAACTCGTGTTTAGAACAAAACATAAAAACATTATGTAACCGTATCAAACAAAGAAGCTATGACCACAATAATAAAGCACGTAGTATTTTTATTACAACTATTATAGTACCATATTAGGTGTACTGTGTGTGTTTGATTGTAAACAATGCTAATTGTTCAACGCTTCCACTTGCAGCACGTGGCAGTGTATGTGTATGTCATATATTTAGGTTAGTTAGCGCACTATGTAGAATTTATTTATTAAGACTTCATACACAAAGGTTCCTATGTTAGGCGACCATAATGCCTTAGACATTCTGTAGCTATGAACTAATTGTGATAGAAAGATAAGATGGAAGGACCATTGTTTAATCTATGTATAATGCTTACGATTTTAATATAGGGCAAGGAATAGCCGGCTATTTACCGTAGTCCGATACAGGATTAATATAATCCCCTATTTTCTAATTCATTCAAAGTCTGCTAAGCTTTTATAAATAATTTGACACTCAGTCTTTCTGAGCTACATTTACTATTCCTGTGTAATGACTCACACGCCTCATAATTTATTCCTAATGTTGTTACTACTAGTACTAGATGTGTAATTCTGATTTACATTTTGATGTTTTCTTCCTAGTACTTATCGTTAGTGCACTTTGTCATAATATTAGATATATCCACAGTTGCCTTATGCCTATATTTGTCTTGTCGAAAGAACATCTTCGAATGAGCTAGGGAGTCTCAGACATGTCTTGCCAATACTGATGTGATCACGTTTGGCAGTCTGCTTGGTAATCCCAGAATATGTTCTACCTGGCAATAGCTTTAGATAAATGAATGTATGCTGCTGCTGCTGCTGCTATGCTTCCGCTTAAAGCTAAACCAAATAAGGAGTAAAGTTATCTATACCTTAAAAACCGGCAAAAATATTATCCGTTGGGAAACGGGAAAATAAAAAGCTCAAAGTGAAATAATAGAAGCATTTACTTAATATCGAAATCGATTTGTAATTTATTAAAATTTTCCGGAAACTAATAACGAAATAACAAATGAAACACAAAACGAAAAATGAAACATTAAAAAGAAATAATATCACGTCACGCAGAAATTAAGTGTGCTCTACTCACGCGACTCGACGGATATCATTAAATTTGGCTTTATTTCAAAATTCATCAGTACACCCGCACCGGGGGTCTAAGTCAGGGAAACTCTAATCGTTCGTCTTTCTCTCAAACACATATATTTACTAGAAGTTTTCCAGTCCTAGGTTTAATACCTCTGATCCAGACGTTATTTTTGTGTCGTTTGACGTAAAATATCGGGAGTCACAGTATGCTTGGCGTCATTCTGACGAGTAAACAGAAGTCCCTTTGAGCTTTTGCCCAAAATATTACCTAATTAACTATAATGTCGGAGACTTGTTTGCTGGTTATCAATTTTCTTTGAAAACATGCCACTCAAATATTATTCAGGGGAAACAGCGGCAGCGGTTAAGTCAATATAGGACTCAATATTACAAGCCTTAAAACGAAAATGCCAAAAGAATAACACAGCAGATTTATTAAATTTACATTTCAAAGCAAATTTCGTTTTAAACATAAACGCAAAAAAACCTTCAGTAGCAGATTCAAAAGCTTGCCTGTTTTTTTCTCCAACATGAAAACATTTCTCTTTGATTATACGAGCGAGAGCGTGTTTCCTATGGAAACTCACTCTGTAGTTTGTATACCAACAATCGGAAAGTTCCATGGCTGCCTGTAAACACCGCATGTGAGGGGTAATCCTCGCACTCAATACAGACGTAATATTGGCCAAACGTTGGATGTTGGACTTGATTGGCGTCCAACGTTTGATCTGTTGAAGGAGTTATTGCGTCTGCGTCATCGTTTACTACTATATTTACGTAGCTGTCCCAAATCTCTTAACATTCGCTCTCCAACTTCTCGTATTCAATAAAACACCTTCTTTTTCCAGAAATATATAGAACTTGCTTCTGTCAGCGGCTTTGCTCGCGTGGTCCCTAGGGAACATACTCCCGGGATAAAAAGTAGCCTATGTCCTTTCTCAGGGTCTAGTAGACTATCTCTGTACCAATATTCATTTAAATCGGTTCAGTAGTTTTGGCGTGAAAGCGCGACAGACACAGTTACTTTCGCATTTATAATATTAGTATGGATTCCAAAAAGAATCTCTGTGTGAATCAATGCTCCATGGCCTTGACTCTCGGCTTTATCACGTCATGTTAGTGATCGATGGCTTGAGTGCATTCACATGTTATCAGTCATAATTTATCACAAAGCCCTGTTTCCAAGCGAAACTTAGAATTAGATGTGATGGGCAAACTTGAAAGGCAGTCGGAGAGATTTGAGTAAATTTGGAGCTACATAGATGATTTTCTTTTCTGTCTTCGTCATCGGGATCTTAATAATTGTAACTAACAATTCTCTCTTAGCTCGTAATACTTCGGAAACTTCTAATTACAGCGTGTGTTTACATTTTCTTGATCAATGTATTAATCAGTTGGTCCGGAACTTTCTCTGGTTTGTTTCTAAATAAACTGCAGAGCTCTTGTTTTGTTTTCACTAGTTCTACAGCTGGCATCCTATCAGAATATATTTAGACCGGGTCCGTTAACCAAAACATTATCGTAGCCTAATATTTTTATCATAAAATTGTCATTTACTTAGCGAAAGTTCTCTCTCTCCTCAAATAAGATTGGTGTTTATTTAAAAATATAAATCTTGCTGCGAAATCATTTATATTTAACGGGAAAAACGGCTATTTATTATTGTAATAGAAAAAACGACCTTGTTCTATAAGCGGAGTAAAATCACGGTTTCAGTGTTTGTATACATAGAGCTAGTTACATTTTTTATTGCTACGGCAATCGTTACTTCAATAGGGTCATTGTGGCTTCCACCTCTTAAATGAAACCCTTAGAACCAGATATTGTTTTTTTTTTTACTATTGTTAAAAATTTTCTCAACCTAAAAGTATTTTTTTCTTTTTCGACCATGTTTTGTGATCACCGCAACGAGTGTTAACGACGTTATTACATTATTGTTAAAAGAGAAGGGTGTTGTTATTTTATATTTAGCTGATTCTAAAGATCAAGGTGGAGTACAGGATTCGATGACTACTTCCCTTCAAATAAGTCTATTAAAGTTGGTATATTTTTTAACCAGCTTTTTAGAGTTGTCGTTTGCATGTTTATTCTTACCTAACATGTGTGTATTATGCAAAGAAGCATAAAAGCTACAATGACTATAAAATAACAAAGTTTAACGCTAAAATCTAGGTATGGTTAAAACTAGGTCACACTTACGACGCATTTCAATATGAAAACGTTCCGCTTAGACTGTGAATTCTACAGTCCGAGATTTGACACGTGTCTAGCACATAAACACAGCAGCCTGAAATTCATACGGTTCTAGACATTAGTAACTAGCTGAAGATTTGTAGAATTCTACGCTACTAGTAGTGTTTGCTCTACTTCCGATGTTATTGGGAACGTCCGTTTCCTCAGAGCTTCCCAAAACTTTCGATGGTAACACGCGAAATTTATGAGTTCGTTCAAACTAGCCAAGTATTTGGCCAACATCTCGTAACTCGTAAGAGTCAGACGTCCTTGCGAATGCCTTACCCATCGATTTGTTTACCTCGCCCGGTAAAAACGTAACATCGGATCGGGTAGGCGTTGTGTCAGCTATTTTAAGACGTCTGTCTATTACATTAAGGGACAGTCGGAATTGGTTTTTTATGCTCGTCTTTTTATTTATCGGTTTGGTGACCCTTTGTAATAAATTCTATACTTTATTCATTAAGGAACAGTTCTCGTAAATCGTTTTCTTCTTTTTCTTGTCAAATAACCTTTTCTTCAGACGAAGTTGTTCGTTTATTTTCACAATCACCTTTCTCAACCCCAAAAAGAAAAGGTACTGCCGACTCCTAATTTATTCAATTCTTCAAAACTAGAACAAAGACTTTGTTATCGACTTGGGTATATGTCACTGCCCTATAGCTTAGTACCCTCCACTTACCTACAAGCCTCCCCTTTGGGGTGGGGGTTGAGGGGTGGGCGAGGGTAAGGTCAAGGTAGTCGCTGGCACGCCTGCGCACTGCACTCCAAGATGCCGATGCAGAATTCCGTGAAAGCATGCATAGCGCCCTCTTGTATAATGCTCTATCATCGATAACGAACGCTGTAGCACCTCTGAAGTAGCAAGTCTGAATTCTGAAACTTGCAAGCTTTGCATTTGTGTATGGTATTTTGATTTTTGTCCGTGTCTATTCTCAATTTTGTTTGTTTTTTAGTGTTCCGAAAAAAACGGAACCCTTATAGGATCACTCGGGAGTCTGTCTGTCTATCTGTCCGCTTGTCACAGCCAGTTTTCTCCGGATCCACTGGACCGATTCTGTTGAAATTTGGGACACATATGCACTTCTATGACCCAAACACGGACGCGTTACGTAAATCATTAAATTTTTAGTATGGGGTCACTTTTGGGGGACAAACAAGAAAATTAAAAAAAAAAGTTTTTTGAGCAATCTCGTGTGACATATCAAATGAAAGGGCTTATTGGGAGGGTTTTAATTATAATTTTTTCATAATTTTAAAATAAATGGTTTTGAAGTTATTCAAGAAATTAGACGAAAAATGACCACTCCCCCCTTATCTCCGAAAGAACTGACCCTAAAATTTTGAAAAAAAATGGAGATAATAGATCTTTACCTAAAGATTACAGGAAAAAAGTCTGTAGTGTTAAAATATCATGTTTAAAAATTAAATTCGTTCGGAACCCTTTGCACGCGAGTCCGACTCGCACTTGGCCAGTTTTTTATATCACGAGCCTTGCACATCAAATTCACGAATCCTCTTTGCTATGGCCTACATAAGACAAATACTCTCAATGTTCACGGATGATATCATGACTACGGTTCATTGGCCAAACATGGGTAGCAAAAACATTGCGATGTCGGCAAAAAACTGTCTTGATTGAATGCTGAGAGGAATCGCTAATAATGTAAGTCTTGGGTTCCGGTAGGGGCCAGTTTCAAATGATCTTCAAGGTCGATTGTCTATCTGTCAAATAAATTACGTTTAGTTATGTAACTTTAGTTTTGGCTCTAGCAGTTTCGCCTGTCTTTGTCTGATGTGTATTTTTAGATTTTGGCAATTCTTTAGTCAAAAGCTTCATTATTTATGAAGTGAATTAGTTTGTTCTTATGAATTTTCATTTAAAACTTTGAAGTTGATTGACGTAAATATCTCTAAGTTGAACGTTTTACCCATAATGATCGCTGAGTACTGAGACTTCTGCAGTGTTGAAATTATTTCCAACAATGTTTTCAGCCAACTGTGTTGCGACACCTGCAGTCGTGTTACTCTGCGCGAACATTTAACTACCTCGTGATATACAATCGTTTTACCTCGCGATTCAGGGCCAAACTTACGAATTTTGGTTAAAGTCAAGGCACCATAGACTAATAGAATTATCATTATTAAAAACTAACGAAAAAAGAATGGTACAAAAACAGTTATATATGATAGAAAATTCAATTTGGTGGAACATAAAAATATTCATCGTGAAGCATACTGTAGTAGATCTGTTAGCGAAGTTTTATATGAGCACTAAATTTTTAAGGTTTCCCACCTGTTGGCCTGAAACTCCCAGACTACTAAACCACTCTGTGCACCCTCTTCCCGATATAAATATGCAATGGCACGTTCATCCAGAAAATCATCTTATCATCATCTTCCTGCCCTCATCCCATGTTACTTGGGGTCGGCGCAACACGTTTTTTTCTTCCATTCTGTTCTATCAGTCGTTACTCTATCACTAAGTCCCTTTTCTTTCATATCGCTCCTCACACAATCCATCCATCTTTTTTTGGCCTCCCTCTCCCTCTCCAGAAAATCATCTTATACCAACAATAAAATAAAAATTGACACATGTACGGTAGTTACCCATATTCATCTTCAAGATTCTGGCAGATACCCTCCAGTATCACCTATATCGGCTAGCTTTACATGTTAATATGGTTCTAAAAACTAATATTAGTTTGTCCGGCATTACTGGGCGTCATCTAAATAAATAGGGTTTATGGGCGATTGCCAATTTCTGGTTACTTTGCCGGTGTCTCAAAGCTCTGTAATCTTTGGAGTATTTTTGGGCATCTTTACCAAATTGAAATTAACGCCGTATATTGCGTAGGTAGAATTTGGCAAAAAAATCAGCTCAGTGGAATTACAGCTGTCACCAATCCACTTTGCCTTTTACACATTCATCACATTGTCTTCTTATTGGAAGATTTCAAAGCCAAGACCAGATTCATATCCTAAAGCCTGCGTGCTAAGATGTTCGATAATAATATATTCAAGTAATGCGGAGAGTATTTTTGAAATAATTCCGTTTCTTTTATTACATTTGCCTCGTACTTGCAATAGGACTTTCTTATCGCATTTGTCATGAACACGTGTAGGTTTTCGTCTATTTTGTAGTTTCTATTAATAATTTTGGTCAATCATTGAACTAAGCACGTTTGGATTCGCTCGTGCAGCTACTAATTTCGTTTTACTGTTTACATGACACTGGAAACTAAAATCTACCTATTTCACTTCTAACTTATGTGACTGAAGCGATCTTCAAATTGTGTTTTATATTGTCGACATAATAGTTTTCATGTAATCTTTATGCTTTCGTTTGCGCAGTAACTTAGGCGCCTAATAAGTTTACTAAGGTAAAAAAAGTACGACCAGCATTGAATTTATAATAAATGCAGCTATAAACGTTAATAGACCAACAGCTCTATAGAACTTTTTTCTTTCATGAAACTTCGAATAACTGACCTATATTTTCTTTGCATAAAAAGCCATAAAAACTATTCCAACTAAAGTAAATCAAATGTGTAATGTTCTCTTACCATTACGAATTCACACAATAAACGTATTATGCTTTCCGTATATTATCTATTTCTACTGGCATTTACGTACTCGACTGCGACATTTCTGTACAACCCTGTCAGCTTCAATCAATATAGCCATCCAAATCATAACGTTATCAACCTGTAATCCTTGATGTAGGTAGGTAGATACTCCCCCAACCCTCTCGGGGAATTGCGCAGCATTTTCATCTCGCACAGGCTTCTAGAAGTCTACCCTGTATCTATATGTTACAAGTTTCAAAACACCGGTGACAGTAAAGGCGAAATGTATGAGAAATTACTAGTATTCGATAGCTAAACAGATATTACAGTTGTCAATTACAATGCTTTTTATTTGTGTTTGGGAACTGTCATAATGTATTTTGTAGAAGACCCAATCATGGATGTATTTCCCTGAATTACACACAATATGCCTAATTTTATTTTTTCGTGTCACAAAAATCAACACGCCCTAAAAAGCCTTCCATCTGCGCAAAATATTCACAAATATGGCGTCTATGTTTGTAATATTTTACGATTCCATCGCGGGAAATATACTAGATAAAGTGAGGTGTCGTAGCATCTTCGGAATTCATGTAATAAAACGTTTTACACCTGAATTAAATCACTTCTAATGATCTCATGAGTGTCTTCATTAGATATCTTTGAAATATCATTAAAACCAGTGACACGGATTAAATCATTTCTAATTTCCTAGTGAGAGACGGCAATGTTTTCTTCGTATTACATCGTAACATAATTTCTGAAGAGATTACGTCCTAATTGAGTTATTCCATACAATATAAAACTCCCCTAATGTCTCGAGTAACTGCGCAATATTTTCTAAAACCACAGTTCGATATACAACTGCAAACCACGTGGACTAAAATTAAAGCTTTGTAAACGTTTCCATATTTGGCGGGAGTAACCATTCCATCGTTAACATCAACTATATTGTCCTAAATCAATGATACATGACCTAGTTTTGACATATTTCGTTGTACACACCCTAATTCATCTCAAAGGGCAGAAAACCTTTCCATTTTGCGCGGGACGTGTCACAAGTTTTCCTTCATTTCTGTGTCTATTCTGTCCATTATGAAAATGACCTATTTTTCCTCTTTTTGATGTGTCTCACCCCTCGCTTCAGGTAACTGCGCAGTATTTCAATCTCGAACAAGTTTCTAGAAATCGCGGTGCATATAATTGATGTAGTGGTGTTCCCGCGGTCCAGGTATCGATCGGGGCCTGCGCGCTCCCACTGCAATCAACAGGCGGTGACGCAGTTCCATCCAGCGGCCATGTGTTAGTGTTTATTTATGTATACTAACTTAGAACATCGAAAGTTTGAGGCTTGGTAGTTAATCGGTCTTGTTTTGATTTATGGAGTATTTTGGGGTTGCGTCGATGCTTTTAGAGGCGTGGCTCGCTTGTGTATAAAAATATGAGGATAAAGATGTATTCACTCATAACAAAGTAGCTGACGTTTTATGAATATGTATTCTAAAATGTTACATTTTGTAGCAAACTGTGATTGATTTGATCAAAGGCTTGTGTAAAATCTAAACAAATAGCTGTTTTTTTTGGCACCTGATGGCTATTTAGAAATATTGATTGGACGATGCTTGTCTGCTAAAATTTTATCTAGTTCAAATTATCTCGTCATTCATTGAATGGGTGATTTAAGAGTAACTTCGTCGGGTTCAATAACACGTAATTTATTGTCTTCTTGCGACCTTTTGACCTACTTATGATAGTGATATAAGACGTATCGTTCAACTAAGTCAACAGAGATGTGCCCAAAGATTCTTACGAAATCACGCTGTAACAGGATGTTTAATTTTACCGAAATTAAATATTTTAAATTAAAATTAAACAAATCCAAGAGAAACGTGATAAAACATTCATAAAAATGAATGAAAAATCGAGAGTGTAGTTTAAGATTATAAATAAAAAGGTATTTGTATAAAAATTGGTCACATTTCAGCAAATCGAGCCAAATTTCGACAAGGTCGCAAGTAGTGACTCATGTAGCATGCTTAGCAACGCCACTGTTTACTATTGGTTTATTTTATAATGATGAGCTATGGAGTGAAGGTGTTACATAAGTATGTATAACTTTGTGTAATTGCTACACATGGCTTCCATTGATTAACGCTTTAATAATAAAATTACATAAACCTGTTCCCTGTGATTGTTTCAGTACGAATAGTTAGACCTTTTCCATTTATCACGATTTACAGTAGAAATGCCCGTGGAGTTTATAATAATTATTTGATTTGAATACAAATTGGTATATGAAAACTGTGATCAGTAGGACTTAAAGATATATTGGTCTATGATTGATTGTCTAACATAATAGTAGCCAACTAAGCCATATTAGTACAGTTTACTTCAAACAGTTAACACTAAAACTACGTATTTAGCCGGCAAAGGATAATAGCGTGACCAACACTATTAGCTAAGCTAGCATGTTTGCTCTGGGCGACGATAACCGAGGAACGCTTAGCTTTTGTGCCGGCCATATTGTGCTGGCATTACTCCCTAGGGCCCGCAGTACTTTACTTTGCTTTTAACTTCAAGTTTTTCAGGTCTTTCACATTAGTTTTCATTATGATTAGTTTGTGGATTGTGGCGTGGTGTTTTAAAGTTGTTGATACTGTTATTGTAGTGGTTTGTAAGATTAGTTCTGTTTCTATGTCAGTAGTTTCTGCAGATTTTTGGTTTGTAATTGGCAAATCATCATCTTTCATCAAATTGTCTTTTTTCTTCCACATATCTCTTTTTATTAGTCGTTAACTCAGTTACATTTCAGTTTATAGCTATACTAACTGACCCGCGCGGCTTCGCTCCCGTTAACTGGCTACCCTACCTACTTACCTTACCCTAACTACCCTACCCTACCCTATTTATTTAAACTTTATGCACAATTGTGGTACATGGGCGGACTTAATGCAACAAGGCATTCTCTACCAGTCAACCTCTTGGTTAAAAAGATTACGCTGTACCTTCCCTACCCTACCCTACCGTACCCTACCTACCTACCTACCCACCCTACGTACAGGCAATTTTTCTCTGCGTAAGAACCATCCTCGTACTTCAAGGAATATTCTTAAAAAAAGAATTAGTGAAATCGGTTCAGCTGTTCTCGAGATTTGCGTTTAGCAACACATTCAGCGATTCATTTTTATATTATAGATCACCTTCCACACAGTCCATTCATTATTTTTGGTCCTAATCCTTTAATTTAACGTTTTAACTTGACAGTCGCTTTTAGTATTATCTGTGTGATGATCTTTCTCCTACTCTTTTAAGTACGAAGTCAAGTTTGATCAGTCACATTAGTCCTATTGGCTTGCTGATGGCGTCAGATCATCATCGTCCTGTCCTTATCCCATGTTACTTGGGGACGGCGCAACACGTTTTTTTCTTCCATTCTGTTCTGTCAGCCGTCACGCTATCACTAACGCCCTTTTCTTTCATATCACTCCATCCATCTTTTCTTTGGCCTCCTTCTCCCTCTTCATCAATCCATCCACATTTTTAACAGACTTCCAAAAAAGGAGGAGGTTTTCAATTCGGTGGGTATTTTTTTATGTATGTACACCGCTTACTCCGTGGTTTCTGGTCCGATTTCCATGATTCTTTTTTAGTTCGATGCAGTATAGTTGCCATTTGGTCCCATAAAAATTTGATTCCGTTTGGTTTAGCAGTTTTTATTTTATGAGCATTTTTGCTTATTTCAACTTCTGCGTTGACGAAGACGTCGTCCAAGTATCACCACTTAAAAGTGAAAAATAAAAAACTTTTTACAAAAAAATATAACCGACTTCCAAACAAAACACTACAAAGAATAAAATAACCTTAATTTCGGAAGTCGGTGTTAAAAAACAACTTTTTCAGTTTTAACTGGTGATACTTGGACGAGGTCTTCGTCAACGCAGAAGTTGAAATAAGCAAAAATGCGAGTATAAAAATGGCCTCCTGCATAAGTTCAATGAAGCAATTCTGTTGAATAGAATTATTTTTCTGACACAAGAAGGAATTAGTAGATAGTGAACAATCTAGACGAAGTGTTACGTTAACACCTGATCCTTTAACAGATAACAAGGTGATTATGCTGATATGGTAAAACTAAAAATAAATCACTTGAGAAATACAAGTGATTATGAGATTTCTCAAGTGATAAAGGTTTATTGTTGGTAAACAAACCCCACCTGATTTAGATTTATTTATAAGTGATATTTTAATTAGATTAATATTAATCAATTATTCAGGTAACACAATGTCTAGAAACGAACATGTCTATGGATATGGTCAAATTAATAGTTATTTTTCTTTATTAAGTAACTTGGGTTATTGGGGCAAGATTTTTAGTAAGAATTCTGACCTGCTGATTCTATTTTTTAGCTTCTTCTTTTCGAGTCTATGGTTAACTCTTTATATTATTTGAGCTTATTAGGTGGCTACGTTAATTGCAGCATTGGTGGCATTAATTAAATCCTCCAAAGTAGAGGTGAATGGGCACATGGGGCACTCTAATATGTGGCTCATGTTCTGAAAAGGTGCACCGCACTCATATTCTTGAGCTTTTAACTACACATTTCTGCACTTTAAATCGCCTTCTGAATGAAACATTCAAAATGTTGACCAATTATTTATTTATTTATTTTAATATTTATTTAATATAGGCACACCAACGACTAATTTACAAATCAACATATTAAGACAATTTTCGAGAAGATCCTCTGTAAACAAGTCACTTACAGGCATGCACATCATTGTCAGAATAGGTCTGATTAATATAAAGAAACATTGAAAAAATAAAAATAATATAAGAATTTATAAATACGTAGATGTCCAGACTTAAATTAAATTGAAATCAAAATATTAATTTTAAATAAAATTATATTATTTATCTAAGGGTGCAAACATAAAGATACAGGGGGGCTACTCTCTAACGAAATCCGTAGTTTCGGGCTTAGTTGCGGGCGGGCGTATTCTACTCCGTATCACCTACAGACTTACGATTAGTCCCGAACCCGAACTGAGAATGAATGACAACACGATTTCACAGTAACTGTCAAATCGTGTTATCATTAGTTCTCAGTGGTTAGGTGATACGGAGTAGAAAATGCCCGCCCGCAACTAAGCCCGAAACTACGGATTTCGTTAGAGAGTAGCCCCCCAGGTTTCCGGTGCAGGCAGGTCTGTGCGGGCCGGTACCGATCGGTGCAGGTGTATCACTTTCAAATTAGTGCCAAGAACTCAGCGTATGGGTCGAGTAGTGATTCGTTCGTGTGTCCACAACCCGCATCTGAGTCGTCGTTTTAAGTAGCTATATGTGACTTGTATTCATGGGCGGGTTGTGGGCACACGAACGAATTTTTGTTCGGCCTATGTGTTGAGTGCTTGGCACTAAAAATGTAAAGACACTTTTGCACTTGGCACTGAAAGTGATAATATTCCTAGGTTGTCTTATGCGCTCATTTATAAAGAACCAGGCTTAAACTTGTTGGTGCCGACCAGTGCCGATTACCTGTACCGAGCCATATGTCCGACGAACCAAACGAAATGGTTATCAATAAGGATAGTTTTACCTGTTTCTTTTTGCTGGTTAACCCTACACGGATCGGTACCGACCCGCACGGGGTTGTCTGTGCCGGACACCTGTTTCTTTATGTAAGCACTAAGAATCTAAGATAACATTGTAGCTTATAATGACGATGATGTGATTTTGGTGTGCACCTTATTATTGCACGCTTACCTAATAGGTACTGAGTCAATGTTTTTTTCTGGTCTACACATTTGACTTTAGTCTGTATTTTCCTTATTTGTTAAGATTAGAGATTGCACGTTTTTCTATTTTTTTTGACATTTTGGTAATCTATAAAGCTGATATAAAGCTATAAAGGTGAAGAGTTTGTTTGTTTGCTTGAACGCGCTAATCTCAGGAACTACTGGTCCGGTTTGAAAAATTCTTTCAGTGTTAGATAGCCCATTTATCGAGGAAGGCTATAGGCTATATATCATCACGCTAAGACCAATAGGAGCGGAGCAGACGAAGTTGTGCGGGTCGACTAGTCAGTCATGTTATAAAGGTATAATTACCAGCGCTGTGTTATTTATTTTTAAATTTCGCAGCCTATGCTGAGATAGGGACCTTTTTGGCCTCGCACAGACTAATTTATTATTGATTAAGTAATATACTACTTTTAGCTTTTAATTAATTTTACATCTGTCTGTTTTGTGCGAGTCTCAAATAAACATTTTTCTTTCTTTTCTTTATTAATATTACGTACGCTGCGAAATAGGAGCAAGTTCAAGTTCTTGCAATAGGTACATATATTTGCCATTGTTTCTATGCAAAAAAATAGGTGACTCAAAAGAATGACACACGTCGCTTGATGAATTTGTAGATTTTCTTCAGTATCTAATGCGTGATCATTAATGCAACTGCAGTTTAGGTACCTACTTATTATTACGATGACACCTATATTAATTACACTAGCTGACTCGCGCAACTTCTTTTGCGTCACAATTTTCATTACTGCTCCGCTCCTATTGGTCTTAGCGTGATGATATATAGCCTATAGCCTTCCTCGGTAAATGGGCTGTCTAAGACTGAAAGAATTTTTCAAATCAGACCAGCAGTTCCTGGATTAGCGCGTTCAAGCAAACAAACAAACAAACTTTTCAGCTTCATATATTAGTATAGATATAGATATTATTATAGCAAAAAATATTACCTACCTGAAAACCTAACGTATACTTGCATGTAATATTGCTTTAAATACAAGAAACAATATAATAAATAAAACATGCAATGCATCAATTGCTTAAAATACTAAACATCTTTACATTTTATACACTCTTTATTTTAGATACTAAAAGTATAATTGATGACCTAAGCAAGTTGTTAAACCATTTAATATTCTTTCCCTTGATGAGATAATAAAACCTGAAAACTAATTCAACTTTTGTACCTATCGTTAGTCATTCGACGAGCATAGAATGCCAGTAAATCATTTTCGATCCATTTAAGTCGTAATATTTTCCGATGACCTGGTGATGGTCGCGGGTAGCCGATGGATGCGAGACGCACAGGACCGGTCGTTGTGGCGACACGCTTGGGGGAGGCCTATGTCCAGCAGTGGACGTCTTTCGGCTGATATGATGATGATAATGATGATTGTTTCCATTTTAGTTATACCGTATAAGGGTTCATTGTACTCATCATTATAAGAATAATGTTTTTTTTTGCAGGCAACTAAGGCCCATAGAAAAAATACACAAAATAATTTTACAGAAAAATAAACTAAGATATATTAAAAAAATAAAACTTTAAATACGTTGGGTCGGCGACTTATTGCGCTGACTCTGAGTCGTGGTGTCACGTAGCCTTCGCGGAAACGCCAATACAAGACACCCGTCGGCCAAAAGTCCTCCTTCTTATAAGTCTCTAGATGGTGAATCGGAACCCGCACCACAATAGATTTTAAGGCGCTACCCCGACCAAAACCTTGCGACAGTCCGTTTTTCTTCGTTGAGACTATTAATTCATTAAATAAGAGAAATAAACTACATCTGAAAGCACATTATTAATGTTCGATATCTTATCGTCACATTCCACGTTCTATTTTTTTTAAGTGTTACAAATATTTTTAAAATCTGATTTAAAAAAATTACTCAAATTATTGATTGTATGCAGGGTATCATTTAAGCTATCACCAATTTAATTAGTTTTGTGTTTCTTAAATAATAGGGTTTGTCCTCCAAATAGTAGATCTGTCACCAAAATGTAGTCACCAAACAATATAAAATCAATTCCACAATAAATCACCTAAAATCATGGAGATATAGGGTCTAGTACCAAATAAATGTTTTTGTATGTATTATAATAGGTTTGTCCTAATAAGTATTTAAGCAAACTAATTTAAAGAGATCACCAATAAATCATAATATTATGTCACTAGAAAATTTCATAAAGTTCCAAAAAAATTTAGGGTTGTTATCATCATCGTTTCAACCTTTTGGTTGAAACGATGGTGGAGTATAGCATAATGTTATAAACGCATATGGTTTATAAAAAAATAACCACGAAGGGGATGGCGGGGCCGAGTCGGGGTGTCCCAAGTCCAGAGCTTGCTTTGGTCGCTCTTGCATAACTCCGACTTATGCCAAAACATATTAGACTAAACGAAAGCGCGCCAATTTGTCTCCGCCCCTTTGATCATTTTTTCATTAAAATTATAAATTGATGTATTAAATTGGTAACGAATACTATTAATTTAATATCTGAACGAAATAAAATGTTACTACTGTATTGGTGACAAAATATCAAATAAAAAGGAGTCGCAGTCAGGGATCGATAATCGATTTATTTGGTGACAGATCTACCATTCTGAGCACAGAGCTATTATTTAAGTAACAAAACTGTTATTATAAGAACGAAGTTTATATTCATGTAATGCAATATAATTTTATTGGTTATCGATCTCTTATTTTACACATATATTAACATTAATTTGATAATTCATACCTGGGAACAATTTTTGTTTATCTGAGAACGAAAATATTTCGTGGCGATAGATCTATTTATTAGGTGATACAACTTGATGACAAATATTGGTGATAGAAAATATAGTTCCCTTGTATGCATCTGTTGCTAACGGCGACGCTCTAATCATTCAAGGATTACACTACTAATGGATAGATAATTAAACAATTAAATTATACACGTTTTATTTAATTTCAAAAGATCACTTTTCTTTTTTTAGTATTAAAATATTTCCAAAAATTTTGTGAATTCTATGATAAACGGTGTTGCGGCAAAGAGGGAATGAATGCTCAAGGTTATTTGGTGAAGGAAACGCCTTAAGTTAATGTACAGGGTATAAGGTTTACTAAATGCCTGACTGGAACACGTTCGAGAGAAAAACACGCACAATTTCGGCAGGTTTGAGAATCGGGTTTTGAACTGCGGTCGCGTCCAAAAAATTGTAATTATAAAGAAACTGGCTACTGAAGAACCGTTATTTTTTGTTTTCTTACTTATCCTCCGTATCCAAGTTATGTACGTCCTCTTAAAATAAGTTTGTGTCACAATTTACTTCATCTTATAATTAAAATTGGAAAATTAAAGCTTGTCCCTCGTGTCATCTTGATACTTACTACAAATTTTGTGATTATTTGATGGTCTCGGTAACGTAACGTTGTGTTTCAATTTGGAAATAGATAGGTATTACGAACAAAAGAAACGAGTAATTATTTATAAGAAAAAAAAAACATCGAGATAGAAAAAGTTCCATGAGACTTCCAAAAACCTTGATTTCGGAAGTCGGTGTTTTTGGTTTTGTTTCTTTAATTTTTAACACCGGCTTCCGAAATTAAGGTTATTTTATTCTTTGTCGTTGTTTGTTTGGAAGTCAGTTATATTTTTTTGTAAAAAGTTTTTTTTTTTTTTTTCATTTTTAAGTGGTGATACTTGGACGACGTCTTCGTCAACGTAGAAATTGAAATAAGCACAAATGCTCATAAATTAAAAACTACAGAATAAAACTGAATCAAATTTTTAGTCCCGCCAAATGGCAAGTACACTGCATCGAACACTAAAAAATAATCACAGAAATCGGATCTGACTCGGAGTAATCGATGTACATACACAAAAAAAAATACCTACCGAATTAAGAACCTCCTCCTTTTTTGGAAGTCGGTGAAAAAAAAAATGTTGTTTTGTGTTGTCGATGTTTTGCATCGAGCCAGCCGGTAACAATTGATGCTATAAAAATAGCCTGCCACCGGCATCGTCTATTTGTGCCGGACTTAACAAGATAAACGGTCAGTTAGCATGACACGTGCATATGCGCACTTTTCTTATTGAGCATGATTGATCAATCGAGTTGACTCGGTAATCATCGGATAAGAGCGTTAAATCAATTGACCCGACTAGTTTCAAAGTTCTTTATGTATTCTGTTGTTGATACGTATGTAAATAAACTCAGCCAGAATAGGGTACCATTTTCAGAGCAATTGATAAATAATTGGATTCATTGACTGGTTGATTGATGTATGAACGAAAGCTTCAACCAATATTGGTTTAATAATTCAGCAGGTTAACATTATTAGTTACTTGGTTTTACTCGCGTCTTCACTTGTGTTATTAAATAGATTTTCGCTTATAACCCGTCACCAGGGTCCAATCTATCTCTTTACCAGTATTCATCTAAATCGGTTCAGCTATTTAGGCGCCGAAGCGTCACAAACAAACCCACGTTCGCATTTAATATATTCGATCTTTATAACACGATTAAAAGCGTCCTATCACATGTTTAGAGTTAAAAATATGTTATATTTCCAAGTAAGATGCAACCCTGCAACGCATCGATTCGATTCAGTCTCGTCGTCATAGTGACGGACGGCGGTGGGTAGTTGCCATCCCCGCGCTCTCCATCACAATATTGACCGGTTACCTGTGTTCCACCCGCCTACAGCCACTATGTATTTATAACTCGAGTAGCTATCTTTTATACATGCATGTATGTCGGATTCCAGAATATTGAATTACAATAAGAGGGTCTATATGTATCTTTATTACATTGACAACGTTATAGCTGTGAGGTGGAGACAGATATACAATCGATTATCGCATCGCCCACTCAATTTGTGTATCGGATAGTACTTAGGTACATGTAACATGTTTTTTTTAAGTGTAAGAGTGGTTGTTCATATTTATTAGGGTTCCGAAAAAAAAGAACCCTTATAGGATCACTCGGGTGTCTGTCTGTCTGTCTGTCTGTCTGTCTGTCCGTCTGTCACAGCCAGTTTTCTCGGGATCCACTGGACCGATTCTGTTGAAATTTAATACACATATGGACTTGTATAACCCAAACATGGGCGCGTTACGTAAGTTATTAAATTTTTAGTATGGGGGTCACTTTTGGGGGTCAAACTAGAAAATTAAAAAAAAAGTTTTTTGAACAATATCGTGTGACATATCAAATGAAAGGGCTTACTGTGAGGGTTTAAATTAAATTTTTTTCATAATTTTAAAATAAATGATTTAGAAGTTATTCAAGAAATTAGACGAAAAATTACCATTCCCCCCCCTTATCTCCGAAACTACTGAGCCTAAAATTTTGAAAAAAATGGAGATTCTAGATCTTTACCTAAAAATTACAGGAAAACCTATTAGAAGTCTGTAGTGTTAAAATAACATGTTAAAAAAATAAAATTCGTTCGGAACCCTTTGCACGCGAGTCCGACTCGCACTTGGCCAGTTTTTTTTCCTGAAGTTGTTTGAAAATAAGGCCGTGGTGTAGCCTTGACTCCATCCATCATAATAAATATGGCATGCATCATAACAACCCCATATTTGAAGACTAGCTGGCCGTGTGTATGTAATAATGTGTATTGTATTTATAGATGGGCAATCCACCCACCCGGGTTTAAACCCAGGTGGGTTTAAACCGGGTGTTTTGGGTGTTTTGCGATAAACACCCGATTTCCACCCAAATTTCGGGTGTAAATGATTTTTATACATAAATGACATTGAGTTTTTAATTATTATTCTTTTATTGAATTATACATAATTAGGTGAAATAAAAAGACTTTTTCCTGATACTTATCAAAAACAAATGACCTACTTAACAATTAATCACTATCGGATTCTCCACTAACATTGTTATAGACGACAAAATGGCAAGGCTGTCGGGCTTCCCCAGACGTTGAAGGGGTAGGTTCGTTGTCCGACATTATTGGGTCTATAGAACTCTCTATTCCGGTTTCATTTTCTTCGTTTAACTGGTAGCTCTCATTAAGTTCATCTATAAAACTCTCTATTATGTTTTCGTCTTCATTTTCTTCATCTAACTGAATGTTCTCATTATTAAATTTATGTTTAAGATTCCAGTTGTAACAAATATATGAAATTTTTGCGGCTCTTTCCGTTGAAAGTCGATTTCTTTTGTTATTATGTATATATCCTTGAATACTGAAGGAACGCTCGGTTGCTGCTGATGTACACGGAGCTGACAGGATGCGTACCGCTACTTTGCTTAGCTCAGTCGAACTACAGATTCCTTTCCACCACACAATGGGTTCAATGCTACGCACTGAATTCCAAATAAATTGTGTGGCCCAAAAGTTTTCTTTAGCTTTGTAACAAGCCAGTTCGGCCATTACATTATGTAAATTTAGTTGCTGGCCTAAATCGTGGATGAACTCCAAGGAATTTAAGTACATTAAGCCATGTGTGCGCACCAAATGCTATGAACAAATCTTAAAGTATTTACAGGAAGCTAAGGGGTATCATGTAAATCAACTTACTAATGAAGAATATGACAACTAATACAATGCTAATTACACACTACAACATAAAATAAGTAATTCAAAAGTAAAATGTGATTTTTCAAATTTCGTTTTTGTCTCGTACCATTTATTTTACCCTCCCTGATCTGACTAATGTTGCCTACAAATATATGAAATGAATGAAAATCACTTTTAAAACACATTTTTTAACATAACTAATGTAATTTCGTCAAATCATGTAAACACCCAATTTTCTGGGTGTTTATGGGTGCTTACGGGTGTTTATCGGGTTTTTATCAAAGCACCGGGTTTAAACCCGGTGGATTGCCCATCTATAATTGTATTACGTTTAATATCTAAGTCTAGGCATGTACCTAATTGCTAACTCTTACGAAGTCTACACTGTCGTAATTCTATGCAATTGGCGCCGTTAGTTTTTCCTGCATTCATGTACAATTTCGCTTGCAAAAGATTAGAAAGTGTACTAACACGTAAACAATATCAAAGTACAATGTCACAGTACTTCGCAGAACTATAAATAATTACAAAATGAACTCAATATACTATTTACTAGAGCACACACAGGGAACGTGTTTAATACTAATCGTGTTTACTATATTACATAATGGTTATCGAGCTACTATGCACTGGCATTGATTGTGCACGTACGGCCACTAAATAGACTGAAACAGTAAGTCCAGCAAACAAGGGCTATATTCAGATGGTCATTAATGCAACAAGTAAACGGCTACTGCAGTTGCAACCACAAAAGTTCCCTTTTAACTTTTCAACTTTATTCCCAAGCGTATAAGGCTGAACAGGGAATTTTCACAGTGGCAATATATTATAGCTGTAAAATTGTGTCGCATACTTACCCAGAGGTAGGTATAGTCGTAACCTGCAATATGAAACGGTAAAGTATGCCGTTGCGATGAGAAAAACCAAACCAATACGGTAACAAATTGATTACTTCCATCGCAATCATGAGAACGCGTCATAAACTTGCATAAGTGCATCTTCTGTGCTCTCGTTTGTGATGCGTTTGTCTCTGTGACTCGTCTCGATGCTACGTAGATAAGTAATACTGGATTACATTGTGTGCGCTCGTAGCTAAGTGCTTGACCGTAAAATGACGGGTGCATTGGGTTGATTAATTAGTTTAAACGCTGCGGATAATTGGGGGTAAGAGAGAATCGCACTATGTATAGTATTTTGGTATCGTTTTTGCTTTCTTTGTGAAGCTAGTGGATCATCTGAGATCTATTCTTAATTTATTTGTTGTATTTATTGATAGACTCGTCTCTAACTAGCTGATCGACAATGGAGCACGCTTGCCTAAAAGAAACCCAAAGTCTTGAGCATCGACGACGAGTTGCTAGCCTGTCGGTTTTCTACCGGTTGCATTTGGGTGTGTGCGACGAAATTGCATAATTTAATTCCGCCAAGCCCGTTCCATCATCGGACCACAAGACGAACGGCGATGCGCCACCGGTACATGGCGGGCATCCCACCCACACGCACAAAATTTTTTTGGGAACACATTCGTAGTGCGTACAGCTAAGGAGTGGAATTCCCAGACCGAGTCTGTGTTTCCTGATATCTACAACCTGGGAGAGCCTGGGACTCTTTAAGTCAAGAGTGAATAGGTTACTTCTAGGCAAGCGTGTTCCATCTTCGACCACATCATCGCTTACCATCAGGTGAGATAGTGGTCAAACGCGAGCCTATCAATAGTAAAAAGAAACCTTACTTAAAGACCCCCAGGTTTTAATTTAACTAAAGAATTCCACTCCTTAGTTGAACGCACCTTGAAAAAAAAAAAAAAATAGTGAATTAAAAGTTCTTTTGCACAATTGAATTATTAATTATCAACGTATACGATAGTCCTTGTAGGCTGTAAGCTGGTGTACGTCAATATAACCTAAGCACGCGGTGTCGGCATGTAGAAATAATGCAGCGTCTAGTAACAATTAAGATAGGCAGCCGGACAACAAAAGTACGTGCACAATCTTAATTTAACCATAAAGTAACTGGAAATTACTTTTTGTTTTTTTTTTTAACTCATGTGTAAAGTTACGCAATAATAGGGTAACGACATTCAGTTAAACCGGGCTCGAATGTACCTATCTGTAAACTAAAACTAAACTTTGAATTAAGTACGCCGTTATACACAAACTTTATTATCAGTGCATTATAAATAATTAAGAAACTAATTCGACGTTTGCCTCTGTCTACTTTTCCGCTTATTTCTTCGAAACCACGCATTTTGATACAGTTTTCATCACTATTAATCACTAATATAAAGAGCGATAAACGAAAAAGATTTTGTACATAATTTGCAACGGTACGAGACGCCAGAGCGGGTCGCGGGTAGGTAAGAATATGACTAACATAACCAAACCCCTGTTATTCACGAAGGGTAAGACGGGGGTGTATCTGTAGCACGTACACTTTTCTTAACATATGTTGTAAGTCCCACGTATTAGAGGGCTAGACTATTACCATCAATCGGGTCCCAAATCCAGACTCCCCTCTGCTACAGAGATGTGAGCATATTTGTAGTATATATTTTGTATTATTTATTTATATTTGCATTCAGGTGTAGAATTTCCTGCAGGAGCCTGTTTCCTGATAGCTTCTTCTTCTTATCTTGTGGGCAGTAAGGTCTAGCGACCCCACACACCCTAGTGTCGGAGTTTCTAAACCGCCTCAAGAGCCTCGGACATGGTTTGGCTGAAACCTGATGTCTCACTTTAAGTGCCAAGCACTTAACATATGGGTCGAACAATAATTCGTTCGTGTGCCCACAACCCGTATCTGAGTCGTCGTTTTAAGTAGCTATAGATGACTTGTGTTCATGCGCGGGTTGTGGGCACACCAACGAATTATTGTTCGACCCATATGTTGAGTGCTTGGCACTAAAAGTGTAGAAACACTTTTACACTTGGCACTAAAAGTGTTAAGTCAAGAGTGAATAGGATACTTATGAGTAAGCATGATCCACCGTCGTCAATCACAACAGCTTTCAATTAGGTGAGCTTGTGTTCAAATAGGAACCTATCAATATTTAAGAAGAAATAGATAAAATTCTACTGCGCACTTTAAGAGATAGAAACGGGTTAAGGGTGCTCTAATAAAATCGTACACGAAAAATTAAAAATTCGACACATAATTTGACAGATACGTTATCGCAAGCGATGGTTGAGAATCACACGGGTATAGGTCAATTATGATTGTTGACCCGAGATATAACGTCTGTAGTACAGGAGTTCTAAGAAAAACGCTTTTTATCTCACTGTCTTATCATATTTGAACAAGGAAATTATTATTATATTTAAATACAATATTATTAAATGTCGGATAGCAACAATATATCAAAAGTCAAATAATGTGTCAATGTTGACTTATTATATCAATGTGTTACTATTTTTAACACCAACTATCAAAATGACCCGATCGCCGTACACTTTTAAGATAAAATGAATAATGAATTCTTTTTAACTCAATATATTTATTGCTACACGAGAACTTAGGTGGTAGGTCTTACAAACAATTGTAGACCCTGTCGGGTTTTAATGTAGGTAAAGTGGATATTAAAGTAATTTAATAGTTTATTTTTATGTAAAAGCTACCTTTGACTATCCCTAATAGGTATATACAATTCTTCCGTTACTAAGTGAGTGACTGACAGGTAACTTACAGCCGAAACTACTGGTCGTAGAAAGCTGAATTTTGGCATGTGAGTTCCTTGGGGAGTGTAGGGAGCACTAAGTGGGATTTCCCGAAATTCCTGCGGGAACGAGAAAAACGGGATATACCCGTACGAAGTCGCGGGCAAAAGCTGGTCTTTTATAAAAATAAGACAAAAATACTGGACAACCAGTGTGTTTATAAAGTAAATTAATAATTTGGTATATTTTTGGTTTCAATATTATCCATAATAGTTGACCCGCGCAACTTCGTCTTCTCCACTCCTATTGATCTTAGCGTGATGATATATAGCCTATAGCCTTCCTCGATAAATGGGCTATCAAACACTAAAATATTTTTTTTCAAATCGGACCAGAAGCTCCTGAGATTAGCGCGTTCAAGCAAGCAAACAAAGAAACAAACAAACTCTTCAGCCTTATACACCGTTAAATTTTGATCGTTTTAATCCCGTGGAGGGTCGATTCGCTACATGAAACACTATCAATTTGTAAAGGTAAAATTAAAAAATAAAGTACTTTTTTACCTCGAATTAATTTACGCATGTACGAAATTAATTTCTTTAAATAAACGTCAGCGGGGTGAGTTCAATGACCTGTAGGTAGTTAGTACGCAACGACCGACAACTACCCAAAAGGTCATTGACTCGTTTACCTAAAGAAATTCATTTCATACATGCGTATATTAATACGAGATTTAGAAAAAATTATTGTATTTTTTTATTTTATCTTTACAAATCGACAGTGTTTCATGTACCGTATCGACCCTCCACGGGATTAAAACGATCAAAATATAACAGTGTATATTAGTATAGATAACAAAATATAAATCTTAATAAGTTATTATAAATTAGATTTGCCCCTTTCAATACAACAATGACTTGAATAAGCTGATTTAATATATAATTAAGTCTGTCACAAATTAAATATGCATAAACATAAAGATTAAATTATGTTAAACCAATTGACATAAGAATAATGATTAACTAAATTAACCTAGACCGTTTATCTCATATTTAGGCTGATGTAATAATAGGTACAACTAACGTCATTATGTGAAAACACAACAGGGTTGTCACTTATTATTACCTAAGTTATCAAATATCTGTCAAAAATAATCAAAATTGAAAGAAGAACACGAAATAATTGAGGAGTATATTTAAACTAGTTGACCCGCGCAACTTCGTCTGCTCCGCTCCTATTGGTCTTAGCGTGATGATATATAACCTATAGCATTCCTCGATAAATGGGCTATCTAACACAGAGAATTTTTCAAATCGGACCAGCAGTTCCTGAGATTAGTGCGTTCAAGCAAACAAACAAACTCTTCAGCTTTATATATTAGTTTAGATATAGATGGTATAATTTAGTTTATTTGTGAAAAACTAATTAATAAAGTTTAAAGAACAAAAACTAAAAAGATTTTAGATTTTTTTCAAGAAGATTGTTTGCAATGCATATTAGATTTAGTTTTAACTATCGGTTTGCTCTACCTAATAGACGATGAAATCCAAAAGAAAAAAAAGTCTTTTAACTTTCAAAATCAACCGAGACAACCCTATACCGGATTGAACTGGTTTTCCTAATTAATTTTTGTGTTAATTGTCTTTTGTCCTAAATCCTAAATAGACAAATAGTACTAATACACATAATTAAGAAGTGCGATATGAGAACAAGACGATACAACAATAATAAGTAATTAGTAGTGATTAGCCTACTCTTAAAATCTACACTAATATTATAAAGAGGAAAGATTTGTTTGTTTGTTTGTTTGTATGTTTGTTTGAATTGAATAGGCTCCGAAACTACTGGACCGATTTGAAAAATTCTTTCAGCATTGGATAGGTACATTATCAGGAAGTAACATAGGCTATATATTATTCCCGTATTCCCACGGGAACGGGAACTACGCGGGTGAAACCGCGTGACGTCCACTAGTGTAAGATAATTTAATTTAAGAAAAACTGGCCAAGTGCGAGTCGGACTCGCGTGCAAATAGTTCCGAACGAATTTATAATCTTTAGGTAAAGATCTGTTATCTCCATTTTTTTTCAAAATTTTAGGGTCAGTAGTTTCGTAGATAAGGGGGGGAATGGTCATTTTTGGTCTAATTTCTTGAATAACTTCAAAATCATTTATTTTAAAATTATGAAAAAAAATACAATTAAAACCCTCACAGTAAGCCCTTTTATTTGATATGTCGCATGATATTGTTCAAGAATCTTTGTTTTTTAATTTTCTAGTTTGACCCCCAAAAGTGACCCCCATACCAAAAATTTAATGATTTACGTAACGCGTCCGTGTTTGGGTCATAGAAGTCCATATGTGTACCAAATTTCAACAGAATCGGTCCATTGGGTCCGGAGAAAACTGGCTGTGACAGACGGACAGACAGACAGACACCGGAGGATAAGGGTTCCGTTTTTTTTTCGGAACCCTAAAAACGAAAATTTTATCAGCATACGGTGATTAGGAACAATAATGCTTCTCGAGGGTTGCAGAGGCTAATTCGACTTCTTGTTCAACCGCGTTTGTACCTTCAAGCAACTCGCATAACCGCATGCAAGTTTAATTACATTGTGGGGCACGATCGAGCGATTCATCACATTATACCTCGGCAGCCCGCAACGTATGCAACCAGCCTGCGAGCAGGGCCCCAAGTCTGCTATTACTAGTGTCGGAATGGCCAATCATTGATTTCATAATGGTTGATTTTGACAAGATTCTATGCCATTTCTTTCAATGGAGTGTCAGTGGTTGACCACTGGATATAAAAGCGTCATTATGACTTTCCAGTCAACCATCATGAAATCAATGATAGACCATTCTGACACTATTGTAATAGCAGACTTGGGGCCCAGGTTGCAGGTGGAAACGTGGCCCTTATTCTTAAAGAAGCAATCAATAAATCACTAGACAAGACTAAGAAAATTTGATGTCGCTGAGTACGAGAATTGGCCTTCAGTTTTATAGCAAAAAATGTTATCTTTTACAACTTAATTAAGAATATAAAAATCATTTCAATTCAATCAATTTTAAAAGTCCACATTCGGAGCTTCAATTTTCTTTTAGTGCCAACTAACTAGTCCAAGTCTGCGGAATCCCCTAACACAGGCTCTGTTTTTCCTTAAAAGGAGGCTCCAATCAATTTGGTTAAAATGAATAAACCATTAAACCAACTCATTTTTGTTCCACAGCGAGAGCAGCATGTTCGTCTCCCGCCGCCGCTTCATCCTCAAGACCTGCGGCACGACCACCCCGCTGCGCTGCGTGCGCGCCGTGCTCGGGCTGGCACGCGACGTGGCCGGGCACGCGCGCGTGCACAACGTGTTCTACTCGCGCCGGGAATTTGCACGCCCAGCCGCGCAGCTGCAGCCGCACGATAACTTTGATTCAGAAGTAAGTAACCCCTTTTTTATACAGGGGAAATCCTCATGGATGTCCTATGACTAAAACCACCTCGGTGTTCTATCTCTCACCTGCGTCGGGGATTGCGGGAACTTGCGACTTCTGCAATCCCCGGCTGGACGCGCCGCCACCTCGAGTCCGAATGAATGGGGGGCGACGGACATCTCCAAGTCCGCCGCCCCTGGACCCAGTTAGGGGGGCTGGAAGAGGGCAGCGTATACCCTCCTCCGGTCGAGATCTCTCTCTCCCTTTCCGAAGCCTCCTTCTGAAGTAAGTAAGCCCCTAACCTAACCAACACTTTTTTTATTCTTGTGAATGGGAATCGTTAAATTACTTCTTCCACTCTGGGTGGAGTGGGAGGGAGTGTCAGACTCCAATGCTACGGCCACACTAACGTAATATGGCAATAATTATCGCCATAATTGTTTTTGTTTCAATTATTGCCATAATTATTGCCATATTACGGTAGTGTGGCCGTAGCATTACTGACTAAAAAGGGCATTTGGAGAACCACGGGTCGGCCGTCCTCCAAATACCCTCAGTAACCCTGCCAGAGGAGGCCATACTCAACCCTGTCTTAATAGAGTATAGGCGTGACGATATGTTAAGTAATTATAGGAATACTAGCTGACCCGCGCAACTTCGTCTGCGTCACAATTTTCATCTATAATATAACTCCTACCCTACTCCTACCCTACTCCTACCCTACTCCTACCCTACTCCTACACTACTCCTACCCTACTCCTACACTACTCCTACCCTACTACTACCCTACTCCTACCCTACCTACCTACCCATTTTTTTTGCTTTTAAACCTTCCCTGTATTTTGGCGAATCCAACAAAAAAAGAATTATTAAAATCGGTCCAGCCGTTCTCGAGTTTTAGCGAGACTAACGAACTCATTTTTATATAATATAGATGACTGTGTCATCGAAAAGTAGAATTGTTGAGAATTTTGAGCCATCTTGCACTAGTAAGCGTAGTGAACACAAAACACATTTTTCATCAGGCAAACATTTTTTAGAAAAATCTTATTCTAATTAGATAATCATCATTACCTAAATCCGTGTTTTATTTGTACCCTTATTGAGATAATCTCACAACTAACAAAAAACTTTAGACTTCCATAAACAAAACACTACAAAGTATAAAATAACTTTAATTTCGGAAGTCGGTGTTTTTGGTTATTTCGTTTTTTGAGACCGACTTTCACTTTTTAGGTGCACCTGCGTACCCATCCACAGCGTACCGGCGTGATGTTACGTTATAAACTGGGGTCTATTTAATAAAACTTACTTAGTGCTTTCGGTGTAAAGGTCTCGTCAATACGAATGAAATAAGCCCAAACACTTGGTAGTTCCTACATACCGACGTGGAGTTCCCTTGACTCTCTGTCGTCTCCATCATCAGGTCTGATCCAAACCTTCATTGTTTTGTAGTATCACCCGATATACACACGAATATCAAGTTTTTACCAGATGCGTGCCTAAAATTTTCGAGAGTTGCCCTCGATTTCTCAGGGTTTTCATCATCAGATCCTGACGTGGATGCAGTGAGACCACATCGGCAGTATACCCGTCATATAAAAAAAAATCATCGAAATCGGTTCATAAACGACGAAGCTATGCGCGAACACACAAAAAAAAACTGGCCAAGTGCGAGTTGGACTCGCGTGCAAAGGGTTCCGAACGAATAATTTTTTTTAACATGTTATTTTAACACTACAGACTTCTAATAAGTTTTCCTGTAATCTTTAGGTAAAGATCTATTATTTCCATATTTTTTCAAAATTTTAGGCTCAGTAGTTTCGGAGATAAGGGGGGGGAATGGTCATTTTTCGTCTAATTTCTTGAATAACTCCAAAACCATTTATTTTAAAATTATGAAAAAAAAAATTAAAACCCTCACAGTAAGCCCTTTTATTTGATATGTCACACGATATTGTTCAAAAAACTTTTTTTTCTAGTTTGTCCCCCAAAAGTGACCCCCATACTAAAAAAAATATGATTTACGTAACGCGTCCGTGTTTGGGTCACAGAAGTCCATATGTGTACCAAATTTCAAAAGAATCGGTCCAGTGGATCCGGAGAAAACTGGCTGTGACAGACGGACAGACAGACAGACACCCGAGTGATCCTATAAGGGTTCCTTTTTTTTCGGAACCCTAAAAAACAACAAATTATACGCGGTCGAATTGAGAACCGCTCTGCCAAGTCCTCACTTATTTTTACCGCACCATGACGAGACAGCGAAGGCCACATACTAACAGCTACAAAGCCTAGCCGCTCCATTGAGCCGCTGAACCGATCAATTTAACAAGATAAACTTAGTAACACCTGCCCCATGGTGCCTTTACAATATTTTAAGCAATATTTAAGCTCGTTATTTAATTACGTTGAAAATTATTCAAGCGGGTGCTCAGGATTTGAGAAAATTGGTTAATTTTTGCGTGGAGTAGACACCTTAGGGTCAAATAAATCTACGGTTGCTAAAGATTTTGACGATAATTATACAGTTGAGGCTCTTTTCAAAAACTGATCAAGTGCGAGTCGGACTCGCGTGCAAAGGGTTCCGAACCAATTAAATTTTTTTATCATGTTATTTTAACACTACAGACTTCCTATAGGTTTTCCTGTAATCTTTAGGAATGGAACTATTATCTGGATTAGTTTTCAAAATTTTAGGTTAAGTAGTTTCGCAGATAAGGGTTGAGAATTGTCATTTTTGGTCTCATAACTTGAATAACTTCAAATGTGCTTATTTTTAAATTATGAAAAGATATAATTAAAACCCGCACAGTATGCCCTTTAACTTGATATGTCATTCGGTACGTAATGGAAAACTTTTTATTTTTGTTTTCTGATTTGACCCCCAAAAGTGACCCCCTTACTAAAAAAATATTTATTTACGTAACGCGTCCATGTTTGGGTCACAGAAGTCCATATGTGTACCAAATTTCAACAGTTTCGTTCCAGTAAATCCGGAGAAAACTGGCTGTGACAGACGCACAGACAGACACCCGAGCGATCCTATAAGAGTTCCGTTTTTTACGGATGTTCGGAACAAGAGAGGCTTCCCGTTTTAATAGCTATTAGTTTTTTCCGCTACCATGGCCAATTTCAATTTAATTGAAATTGAAATCTGATCCTTCAAACAAGCAATTGCAGCTCTTTATTATACACTAGTGGACGTCACGCGGTTTTACCCGCGTAGTTCCCGTTCCCGTAGGAGTACGGGGATAATATATAGCCTATGTTACTCCCTGATAATGTAGCTATCCAATGCTGAAAGAATTTTTCAAATCGGTCCAGTAGTTTTGGAGCCTATTCAATTCAAACAAACAAATCTTTCTTCTTTATAATATTAGTATAGATATTAGTTTGATGAACCCACGTCCATCTGCGATCAGTCAACTTAACCTTTAGCTTTCCAGTGCTGAATACCACTCATTTTGTTGTGCTTCAAAACCCAGTCCTCTGTCTTCCACACTCAGTGTGTTCCAGCGTCCATTTAAGGCGAAGACATACGCCAGCGACCTTGAAGGAACAAAAGGCGCACTCTTAACACCCGCGCGACCCAAAATTCAGTAGTTTGTTGTACTTACCTTATTATTCTAAGACTTTAAAAAAAAATAGCCGTATATCAAAATGTAGATCTATAATTTAAATTGTCTTTGAGATAGTGTACAATTCCATTAAAATACGTTCGGCGGTTTTGTTCCGATTGTCGTTTTTATGTCCGTGTTAGACATAACTTTACAAATTAATTACACTATGTTGGACGAATAAAACTCAAAATTTTCACATATCAAATTAATAAGAAAATAGTCTAATAATAATAATGTCTTTATTTCGGATAAAAATCCATATTGTGTTAGTAAAAACATACAAAAAATATCTTATTTCCTAGTGTTAGTAATAATCAATCTCCGCACAAACTTCTGTACAATTGAAGAGCCGAAGCTCTCGGCTACAATACGACTTGCCGTTTAGACGTGATTCTCATTTTAAAATCAGGTATCTCCGCCTGAAATCATCGGTTTATCTAGCTGAAACAAAAGTAGTTGATGATTTAGGAGTAGGTATTGTACTCTGATTTTTAATAATGTTGCAACAATTTCGTACGATCCAGGGGGGCTACTCTCTAACGAAATCCGTAGTTTCGGGCTTAGTTGTGGGCGGGCATTTTCTACTCCGTATCACCTAACCACTGAGAACTAATGATAACACGATTTGACAGTTACTGTGAAATCGTGTAGTCATTCATTCTTGGTTCGGGTTCGGGACTAATCGTAAGTCTGTAGGTGATACGGAGTAGAATACGCCCGCCCGCAACTAAGCCCGAAACTACGGATTTCGTTAGAGAGTAGCCCCCTAGACTTCTATCTTCTAGTGAGTCACTTGTATCATTGCGTGACAATTATTATGCAATTCAACGCCACATCAATGAAGTTGTCGACACGAAACGATATGAAACACACAGCACCAGTGTTGCTTTTCCTGCTAATTATACTAATAAAACTACAATGTGTACATTTCTCGGTACTGATTAACTGTCAATGATGAGATAGTAAACTACCTACTTACTTTGTTTTTAACAGACTTCATATTGTGTAAGTACGACAGCCAGATAGATGCTTTGTAGTCTCTCATAATGCCTAGCTTTTAAGTTCTTTAGCACCGCCACGTCCGGCCCTAGTTCAATCCATGGTCCGGAGCGAGAAGGCATGGGAAGCGGTCACCTCCTACTGCGAAGCAGTAATGCTAGCGAAGAAGGAGGCTGAACGTGTGTAAGAGAGGGAAACCTCACGCCCCAGCCGCCGCAACAGAAGAAGACGCCCCGGGCGTCGGGAGTCGCAGGGCAATTCCCGGCCACCGTAGGCGCGGGCCTGCGGACGGCGAGCGTTGGGTGGCTCGCTGTCCGATCAGAACCAGGTCCGGGTCGACGGCGCGTTCTGCTCCACGTGCGCCTCAAAGAGATTTCAGCATAGAAGGGGTCCGCTAGGCCCAGTGCCTTGCAGGGTTGCGGAATTTGTTCGAAAGAGTTACCGCGGCCCTGGAACGCAAAGGGCATCACGGATGGGTTTTAGTCAGAGTCTGACACTCCCTTCAGCTCCATCCAGAACGGAATGAGTCATTTGACGTTTTCCCAACCCATAAAAAAGTACTAGGGTCAGAGGGTAAACTAGTTTTAAAAGAAGTTTTCACGTTCATACTCATGCAGTTAGTTTTGGAAAGTGTAAATAACTTCAACTTTCTGACGATCTGACCAACACCTTGATAATTAATAATTAGAGTAATTCAGTTGAAACAAATGCTTTGAGTCTGCTACATGTCAACCGTCCATCTCGGTGCTGGTCGACCAACACTTCTTCCATCCACCATTCGGTCACTGCCTTACTCCACCTATCATCACCGCGCCTTGCCAGGTGTCCTGCCCAGCTCCATTTTAGTTCCGCAACTCGTTTTCCGGTATCGAAAACCTTTGAAACTTAATTACTGGAAATTGAAAACTGTAAATATAAATCCGAATTACAACTGTATTTTTATATCCCAAACGATTTGGAAACTATTGCACATGATGGTTAAACCATCAAGGCTTGGTTACTTCACAAAATGTCACACGATTTCGACGAAGCGTTTAATCATCAAATATTTCTGAGAAAAATATAAAAAACAATAACGCGCTAACCCAAATAAACTGATGTTTTCCTCAAAATACGCAATACGGACAAAATCCTTAAGTCTTACCTCGGTTCCCTACTGGTCCCAACCTCTACTGCTGAGTATCAGATCTTGGCTTCGTATCCCGGCCTGGGAAATATCTATATTTAATATTTAAAGCTGAAGAGTTTGTTTGCTTCAACGCGCTAATCTCAGGAACTGCTGGTCCGATTTGAAAAATTATTTCAGTGTTAGATAGCCCATTTATCGAGGAAGGCTATAGGCTATATATCATCACGCTAAGACCAACAGGAGCGAAGCAGACGAAGTTGCGAGGGTCAACTAGTGTTTAATAAATAGAATATAAGGTTTTCCATATAAATGATCTCTCAGTAGCAGTCCAGAATCTGGTAGTGTGCCCGGTATCGTAGATGTAGATGGTAGTAGGCTCGCCCCCTACTACCTACCTGGCACCAAAACTGGCCACAATCATGTGAGTGTGCTATAGGTACAGTTCTTCCTCACCTTTCTGGGAATATAAGCGTAACAAATACTAGCTTTTTCCTGCGACTTCGTACGCGCATACCCCGTTTTTCTCATTCCCGTAGGAATTTTGAAAAATCCTCTTTTAGTGCACCTAAACACTCCCCAAGGAACCTACATGTCAAATTTTAGATTTCTACAACCAGTAGTTTCGGCTGTGCGTTGTCTGTCAGTCCCTGTGTCCCTGTCAGAAGAATTTTATAGTATACGCTAGTATACTATAAAATTCTTCTGACAGGGCACACGGCAAGTGGTTTAGCCATACAAAAAAAAAAATCTCATACCTACCGAATATACACACAAAATTTCATGAAAATCGGTCGAGCCGTTTCGGAGGAGTTCGGTAACAAACACCGTGACACGAGATTTTTATATATTAGAAGACTAGCGGACGTCACGCGGTTTCACCCGCGTAGTTCCCGTTCCCGTGGGAGTACGGGAGTAAAATATAGCCTATGTTACTCGCTGATAATGTAACTATCCATTGCTGAAAGAATTTTTCAAATCAGTCCAGTTATTTTTAAGTTTATTCGTTACTTACAAAAATACAAATCTTTACTCTTTATAATATTAGTATAGATTAGGATACTCGTCCAAATCCTGGAAGTTTAGTCTAGATGGCATTCTTGCAACACGATAATGTCTACCCGTGTCTGACGCCACTCAAAAGGTTACAGATTACAACTGAACCTATTGAATCATCTGCTCTTATCACTTATCAGCATAGTACTACAGTTCGGTCAATATCACGTACGGTTTCAAGTTATTGGTCGTTAGTCATTAATGTCATCGGGCGTGAAGGGATATTACGTGATCTTGTTGTGACAATATTTCATGTAAGCCTAGCCATCTGTTGAAGAGCTTTGATGATAAGCATTTAGGTGTTGGAAACTTGTTGAAAATGTCCAAAATATGAAATCAAACTTTGTTATTGATAATCTAAGCTACCTAGTTTAAAATAGATAATAACAACTTTCTAAAGTTAAACAAAAAAAACTTTTTTACAAAAAATGTAACTGACTTCCACAACAAACAATACAAAACTTTAATTTCGGAAGTCGGTGTCAAAAAACGAAACAACCAAAAACACCGACTTCCGAAATTAAAGTTATTTTATACTTTGTAGTGTTTTGTTTTGGAAGTCGGTTTCATTTTTTGTAAAATCGTTTTTTATTTTTCACTTTTTAGTGGTACCTGCGTACCCATTCACAGCGTACCGGCGTGATATTATGTTATGAAAATAAAACTTTCTAATGAAAATAAAATAAGTGCTTTCGGTGTGAAGGTCTTGTCAATACGAATGAAATTAGCCCAAACACTTGTAGTTGCTACATACCGATGTGGAGTTCCCTTGACTCTGTGTCGTCTCCATCATCAGATCTGATCCAAACCTTCATTTTTTTGTAGTATCACCCGATATACACACGAATATCAAGTTTTTACCAGGTGCGTGCTTACAATTATCGAGAGTTGCCCTCGATTTCTCAGGGTTTCCACCATCAGATCCTGACGAGCATGCCCTTTCATATAAAAAAAGATTCATCGAAATCGGATCATAAACGACGAAGTTATCCGCGAAAACACATAAAAAAAATATACGCTGTCGAATTGAGAACCACCTTCTTTTTTAGAATTCGGTTAAAAAGCAATCCACAAACTTCCTAACTTCAAAAATATATTTATTCTTTAATCAATCCGATTTATAAGTCCTCTCCGTAATCCTACCTAGTTGTTTTAAATAAGGCACATTAGAATCTATACTAATATATGTATAAAGCTAAAGTGTTTGTTTGTTTGTTTGTTTGTTTGCTTGAACGCGCTAATCTCAGGAACTACTGATCCGATTTGAAAAATTCTTTCAGTGTTAGATAGCCCATTTATCGAGGAAGGCCATAGGCATATATCATCACGCTAAGACCAATAGGAGCGGAGCAGTAATGAAAATTGTGACGTAGACGAAGTTGCGCGGGTCAGCTAGTGTCAGTCAGTCAGCGGGTCAGTACTTTCCGTTGAGTCATATTACTATATGACTCAACGGAAAGTACGTTGCCGTCGACATTTCATGGAAAATGGTCGGTAGGCTCTGAAACTAACAATATAATAGGACTTTACGGTAAGGGTAAATTAAGATATGATTATTTCTTGCAGCTTGCTTTAGCGTCAGGACAATTTTCAACCCAAACCACAAAATGAAATGATTCATCAAGCTGTCTATTTCATTGACCAGTAGGAAAATCCGTAATGTAACAACCACTACAATCAAATCAAGAGTTTTTCTAGAACAACCGACTCGGAATTTAAATAAAATAATAATAACAACCCTATCTCTTGAACTCTCGACTCATTATCCCCTAAAATGATAATGATAGTACAATCTAACATTTGTACGATTGTTACTGAACTTTACGTAAAGGCCAACTGAAACTCCTGGGCGGTATGACGCACAGAATCGCCACCTTTTTGGACCTCCTTGTAAAAGATTTATCCAGCGCAATATCTACGTACTACAGCTGTACTATCAATGATAAACATAAGTATTTAAACTTTTATTAATCTCATTAATAGCTGACCCGCGCAAATTCGTCTGCGTCACTTTTTTCATTACTGCTCCGCTCCTATTGGTCTTAGCGTGATGTTATATAGCCTATAGCCTTCCTCGATAAATGGGCTCTCTAACACTGAAAGAATTTTTCAAATCGGACCAGTAGTTCCCGAGATTAGCGCGTTCAAGCAAACAAACACTCTTCAGCTTTATATTATAGTATAGAAGTATAGACTAGCTGACCCGCGCAACTGCGTCTGCGTCACAATTTTCATTACTGCTCCGCTCCTATTGGTCTTAGCGTGATGATATATAGCCTATAGCCTTCCTCGATAAATGGGCTATCTAACACTGGAAGAATTTTTCAAATCGGACCAGTAGTTCCTGAGATTAGCGCGTTCAAGCAAACAAACAAACAAACTCTTCAGCTTTATATATTAGTAATAGATTAACATGAGTAACAAACTTTACACACTTAATGAAAACTTTTAGCTAAAATGTGGGGTCAAAAAATTCGTCCGCATCGCTGTCGACTGGAAGTGAGCCCAAAAGACTGGCGGCATTGTCACGTTGTGTGGCAATGCTTATCTTCTGTCCGAGGCAAATGCCAGCCTTTGGGTTACGCTAAGTGTCAACTAAGCGTTTAGCAAGTTCTTTTTTAAATAACGCATAAGCAAAATCGACCATTATGAAATCATTATGAGACCATTCTGACACTATTGTAATAGCAGACTTGGGGCCCTGATATGAAGTCGGGCGGTTAAAATGTTAAGTAAAAACTCACACGTTCAATTACAACAAAGTGTTCCTATGCTACATCATCAAACACTTCTAGATCCATTTCCGCGCCAGTATTGTCCAACATTGTGTCGTTGTTATGTGAGCACGGCTGCACGGCTGACAGGAAGCGCTCAGTTCGACCGGCTCGCGTTACCGGCCCGGCTAGCGGCTGCTGACATCCGTCTCGAGTTCCACTCACACATTTGTTACGTGGTTTTATTGCAACTTTTGTCAAGATAGCCGATGACATTTATTTTGTACATTGAGTCTAATGTTCCTGGAATTCTCAAACGATACTCTGCATTTTAAACTTCACAGAAGGATATCATTTGTCTTTGGAGAACGCGACAATGCATCAAAGCAGTGCACCCTTTGTTGTAAATCGAAATAAATAAGTAAATAAAATTAAAATAACGATTCAAAAATTGTAGGAAACTTAAGCAGTTGCCTTTCTGTTCAAGGAGACTGAGTGGACTCAAAATACAACACTATTACGACGACAGATAGGACGGACAGTTTTTATTGACGCATGAAATGATCGACAATTAACCAAAAGTAGCTAGTAGAAAGTAACAGAGCTGAGTATGTCTGCCATCAGAAAGAGGTGTTCAAGTAGGACCGGACTCTCAACTATGAACACTTCTTAGATGCAGCGCAGACGACACACTTTTTGTGCGATCGAGTCTGTGGCGCACAAAATGGTATGTTACTGCATAAAATTGCTTAGGTTCTATTTTCACAGACTAAAACGTGCGTCCCGGATAGTCTGTCGTTTGCGCTGCGCACCTTATTAAAAAAAACCTTTCTGAAGTCAAACCGGGCTTGGGCCACTTTTTCCTCGTTTTTTTTTTTGGTATGCGTCATGCTTGGCGCAAATAAACGGTTTTACTTTCTTCTTTTCTTTTATAAACTAAACACCACCACCACTTGTTCCAGGTCAAACTTCTGGACTCATTCTTCGGTGACGGTCGCGCATACATCATGGGCCCAGAGAAAGATTGCTGGTACCTGTACACACTGCTGCCCCTCGAAGGTAAATATAGATTTTTTATTTTTATATTTCTGACAATCTCGGGGCCTTGAGGTCCCGGACTTTTGGTAGGCGTCTGAGGGGCCGAAGCCAGCTCGCAGAGGCCCTGTTAGACATTTCAAATGGAATGGGACATCAGCCGGTGATTATCCCTGTATACACTATGTAAGTATACCCAAGTACAATCCCCGGTTGGTGCAGGTCTATTGCAAAATGTGGAAACAAAGAAATTGGACTATGAATTTGGCTGGCTAAAGTGGATTGAGGGATAGGCAGAGTTGATAGGTAGGGGCCACCATAGACAACTATAGCCCCTGTCTGGAAAGGTCTATGGGTCCTGTCTAACCAATATTATTCAAATACATGGAAAACATGGCAGGGTGTTATTTTTATTAGGCTTCCGTTTCACCACAATCTCACCTAATTGAAGGCGATGATGTGGTCGAAGATGGAGCACGTTTTCTTAGAAGTAACCTATTGACTATTGACTTAAAGACCCCAAGTTTGTAGCAATGACAACCGACAGGCGACAGGGAATCACCACAGAATCGCTTTATTTTTCTAGCCTCGCTACAGGTTAGGTACGTGATATATTGGTTCTTAACGTCTTATGGTATGCCAGGAAAATGGGTTTCGGAAAACCTTGTTTGTAAGTTTGTTGTTGTCTTCGTGAAGTGGTAATAATTTACCGAAGAAATGAAGGTCGAAAGACCACAACTCCTCAATAGGATATGTCAAAAGGAATAATCTACAATACCTCAAGGTGTATTGTAGATTTTGAAGTAAAAGTTTCAAGACTGGTCATTTTAATCGGATATCTTTCTTACCATACAATTTCAGATGGAGGTCTGCAAACCTTCAAGCCGTTTTGAAGTACGGCTTGAAGCCTGTATTTATAATTAGTTAATCTATACTTCTATCTATATCTATACTTAATATATAAAGCTGAAGAGTTTGTTTGTTTGTTTGTTTGCTTGAACGCGCTAATCTTAGGAAAAATTCTTTCAGTGTTTGATAGCCCATTTATCGAGGAAGGCTATAGGCTTGTATTATCATCTAAAACCAATAGGAGCGGAGCAGTAATGAAAATTGGACGAAGTTGCGCGGGTCAGATAGTTGTATAATAATAAGCGCTTTTACAAAATTCATTAACTCACCAATATTATCATCTTCAGGTTCGCGCTTCGCGTCATTCGTATTGGTACTGCTAGACCTTTCTGTACCGTATGTACCAGTTAACATATTCTTTATATATTCTAATTATTATCAGCTCTGATATACAAATGTACTGCTTAACAAGAGAAAGTATCGAATACAAACGAGGGTGCATTGTGACTAACAAATCTGTGGGCAAAAGTAATGAGCACTATGTCCTAGTAATTTGTGATATTAACATCATACAATAATTTTATCATTTTCAACTCTGATTTGGTTATCCAGCAGACTAATCAGATGAAGTACCTATCATCTGTAAGTCACATTGGTCCTCTGTAACCAAAATACGCGGAGACAAAAATGACCCCCATAATTTTCAACGCCAAAATCATAAGCATTATTTTTGGAGGAGAACCTTCCAAAAGCATTGCATAGTAGATTATGTACCGAGGGGATAAAACAGTGTTTTATGTCACGGGCGACATTTTGAATCCCGAACGCAATGAAGGTACAAGAATCCTGAACGCAGCGAGGGATTCAAGCTTGTCCAAGGCTAAGATTCCTTTATCCCTGAGGAGCATACTTCACACCTACTGCGTGAAAATTGTTCGCAAGTTTTCGGTCTCCAAGTTGAGTTCCAAATTCAAATCACATTATTGACCTCCGGGCAATAATATTGTACTGAATTTAATTATAACCCGCCGGGCAATAAAGACTTACTTTAAGTTGAATTTGCATGACATACAATTTGAAGTTTTCGTGCAGGTGGTGTGATAAATACTATAAAAAGATTAATATCTTTTGAGGGGACCACATTATCACCCATCTTCAATGTCCAGCAGAAACAGTCACACGCCTAAATAAAAATATCCCTTATAATAATATCATCGTAACTAATCAGTACCGTTCCTCAACAGGCACAGTAGACGCCCTGGAGAAGGAACACAGCGATGCCAACGAAGGCGTCGGCTTATCAGAGCCCGACCAGACCATCGAGATCCTCATGTCAGACCTGGAGCCAGCAGTCATGGACATCTTCACGCGCCAGTACTCTGCAGACGCGGCGGCCGCCACACGGGTAAGAGTCACTGGGAAATTGAAGAAAATTTATACTAATATTATATAGCTGAAGAGTTCGTTTCATTGAATGCGCTAATCTCAGGAACTACTACTGGTTCGAATTGAGAAATTATTTTAGTGTTGGATAGCCCATTTATCGAAGAAGGCTATACATATAACATTACAGTTCCCGTCACGCAACTTTACCTCCCCGAAGTACGTCGCAATCGAGTGCGCAGAATGTCAATTTGACAAAAACATAATACAGCGCATGCGCGGGCAGGTCGCGCATGCGCGTTTTCGCGCAAGATGGCGGGTGTAATGGCATCTCACTCGCTCGTATACGTTCGATGCATACGTGTGACCCGCGCGCTCAATGTAATACGACTGTTGATGCGAAAAGTGTTACACGTTGTTATTTTTTATAATTATTAATTTTGGTTATTTCTTACTATTTGATTTGTTTTTTGTGTTTTTGTGGTGTCTGTATTTGTTGTGTTACTTTTTGATATTGTTATTGTTACTGGTAGTCTTTGTTACTTATTTATAATATGATACGTATAAACAAAATTTTCTAGGAACGTAACACTTGTTTACGCGATTGCACCTGCGCGGTCGTCACTAAAACCTAACTTCGGAGGGGTAAACAACGGTGATGCGAACTGTACGTTACGACCAATAGGAGTGGGGCATTCATGAAAAATGTGACGCAAACGAAATTGCGCGGGTCAGCCAGTTAAAAAATAAAAGTACGTGGGGGCTAAAAATGCCACTTGATAATCATATAAGAATCATAATCACGCAACAATCTGTCAAATTTCATTTTCATCTTTATCGTTAACGAATTAGGTTCAAGGTTGATTGAGAAAATTTGATTCTTGCCTATTTATGTATAGGCAAGATATCTAGATCTAAAAAAAATTTTTGACATGAAAGTTTTAGAGAAGATGTCTACTAATACTGTAGAGAATATATCTACTAGTATGTCTAATGAATTTTGTTATTGTTTACAGGAGTCGGGCATAGACAAGATAATACCAGGAATGGTCATAGACGATTTCCTGTTTGATCCATGTGGATACTCCATGAACGGAGTTGCTAAAGATGTAAGTATTATTTTATTATTACCAAGACGTAATTTGGAATAATGAATCGCGTATTCGCGCGATGATCGCTTTCAATTGGGACAACGCGTCGTTGGGGTTTCTCTTCCAGGTTTGTTCTCAATGCTAAGGGGATTGCCCTGGGGATTTTTTTCAAAAGAGTCACCGCGGCCCTGGAATGCAAAGGGCAGTAGGAGGAACACGGATGGGTTTTAGTCAGTAAGAGTCTGACACTCCCTTCTGCTTCGCCCAGAGCGGGAGGAGTCATTTTACTTGTGGACCAAAAATAAGAGTTCACTAGCTACATAGTTTAAGTTCCTGGGTTCTAAACAATGGCCAGGCACCCACACAATAATTTCTGCATAGCCAAAGACAAGATAGTGACATCATTATTCACTTGGCTAGATCTAGATGTAATCTCAGTAAAGTTGTCAGCTTAACAAGATAATAAAATGATCTGAGTCTAGATAAGCATCCAGTTCTATCTGACAATATAGGTTAGAACTGTACATGTAAGCATTTAGCTGTGTTACATCCTCATGTGTGTTTATTTCGTTGAACGCTTTTATCTCGGGAACTACTGGTTCGAATTCAGAAATTATTTTAGTGTTAGATAGCCCATTTATCGAGGAAGGCAATACGACCAATAGGAGCGGAGCGGCAAAAGTAACAACTTTTGCCGGCGAATTCACATGCCAAAAATTGAGATTTTTTATGTATTCTTTACTTCTAAATTAAAAGCCAAGTCACTCTCGTAAAGATCTCTGAAATAAATTTTAAAATATCTTCATCAGCGACAAAGATATAAAGCTTTCACAGTTCATATTTAGAAAGAGAAGTCCGACATACACTCTGACGTCAAAGTCTAGTATGTCCCACACAACTGCCATAGAAAACACAGTGTTTTCAAAAAGGACTGGTATTATTTTGCTTAAAATTTGCTTTCACATTTTCTCATCTTCAAAATATACATAAAACTGTGCAAACAACAGAAACTTAAAACACTAGTATTAATGATATAATGTTTCTCTATGCTGCCAAAGGGAGACAAGGATCTACCATCCGTAAGTTGCCGCATCAGCGTCATAAGAAACAACTAGAATACATTATTTACCTCTATCATACTTTTTAATAATTACATAAGCAATGTGACGTCCGAACGATGAAATAAGTATTATAAGAAGTCAATTAAATGCTAAGTTAGTACCTAAGAATATAGCGACATGTGTTAGATTGTAATCAAGATGTGTTGATACCTACAGTTCCCGTCACGCAAGTATACCTTCCTGAAGTACGTCGCAATCGACTGCGCAGGATGTCAATTTGACAAAAAACATAGGACAGCGCATGCGCGGGCAGCTCGCGCATGCGCGTGTTCGCGCAAGATGGCGGGTGTAATGGCATCTCACTCGCTCGTATACGTTCGATGCATACGTGTGACCCGCGCGCTCAATGCAATACGACTGTTGATGCAAAAAGTGTTACACGTTGTTATTGTTTTAATTAATTATTTTGGTTATTTCTTACTATTTGATTTGTTTTTTGTGTGTTTTTGTGGTGTACGTATTTGTGGTGTTACATTTTGATATTGTTACTGGTAGTCTTTGTTACTTATTTATAGTATAAAACGTATAAACAAAAAAATATTCTAGGAACGTAACACTTTCATGCGATTGCACCTGCGCGGTCGTCACTAAAACCTAACTTCGGAGGGGTAAACTACGGTGATGCGAACTGTAAATTACGTGAAAATTATTCCAGATTTAGAATTACAGTTCGGTTTGATATATCCATAAAGCGAAACCTTTAAAAAAATACTGCGTTAGATGGTCCAGCAATGTTGGCCGTGCATATGGAATATAATTTATTATACAGCTAGGATCATACCATCCCACTTTACTTAAAAATATAAATGAATAGTACATAAAAATAAGTTTATAAAAACAAGCTATAAAACGGGCTATTAAAATTGAAAACAAATGTATTTCGTGTCTGTATTCGTGACCTTTGAGTAGCTTACCTCTGGAGCTAACCCTAGATGGTGAACCAGGTCGTAGTTTAGCTTGCAAGATTGGACCTAAACAAACTAACAACATTGCAAGTTAAATAAAACTTAAAAAAATCTAAAAGGAGACCAATTAAAAAAAAATCTTATTAACCGTTCAAAATCAAATACATTCATTAAAAAGAAACACTTTTATACAGGCACTTTTGAAATGTAAGACCGATCCGTCAAAAAGATGAAGCTAGTTCAACCACCTTAGCGACAGGAGCAACAACTATGTTTAAACTAATGAGCACATGTTCTCTACGCAGGGCTGCTACATGACCATCCACATCACTCCGGAGCGCTCTTGCTCGTACGTGTCGTTCGAGTCCAACGTGCCGGTGTCCAGCTACGACGAGGTCATCGCGCGCGTGCTGCAGGCCTTCAGACCTGCCAAGTTCGTGCTCACAGTGTTCGCTACACCGGTAAGGGTCACATACCTCTGCTACACAACGTGCCGGTGTCCAGCTACGACGAGGTCATCGCGCGCGTGCTGCAGGCCTTCAGACCTGCCAAGTTTGTGCTCACAGTGTTCGCTACACCGGTAAGGGTCACATACCTCTGCTACACAACGTGCCGGTGTCCAGCTACGACGAGGTCATCGCGCGCGTGCTGCAGGCCTTCAGACCTGCCAAGTTCGTGCTCACAGTGTTCGCTACACCGGTAAGGGTCACATACCTCTGCTACACAACGTGCCGGTGTTCAGCTACGACGAGGTCATCGCGCGCGTGCTGCAGGCCTTCAGACCTGCCAAGTTCGTGCTCACAGTGTTCGCTACACCGGTAAGGGTCACATACTTCTGCTACACAACGTGCCGGTGTTCAGCTACGACGAGGTCATCGCGCGCGTGCTGCAGGCCTTCAGACCTGCCAAGTTCGTGCTCACAGTGTTCGCTGCACCGGTAAGGGTCACATACCTCTGCTACACAACGTGCCGGTGTCCAGCTACGACGAGGTCATCGCGCGCGTGCTGCAGGCCTTCAGACCTGCCAAGTTCGTGCTCACAGTGTTCGCTGCACCGGTAAGGGTCACATAGGTGGATGGAAAAGCAACCTAAGTACATCGTTTTTTGGACGCGCAAACAGATATGAACACGTTGTGACTTCGCCAATGTGAAACTATTATTGACTGGTATGGGTAAGTACTTTGCCAGTGGTTTCTTCAGGCTCCTATTGGACCAAATTAAATGATAGTCCTAGAAGCATGTCATGTCTGTGCTGTTGCTAATTGTTTCGTCACATTGGCAGGACTCTCCGGGAGCGTCAGCGGCGCGCCAGCTGAAGAAGTTCCCCGCGCTGGGCGCGTACTCCCCGCTGGAGACTCAGCACTGCCGCTTCTCGGGCTACGAGCTGCAGTACGCGCTGTACGCCAAGTTCCCGAGCTGAGGCGCCGCCCCGCCCCGCGCGGCCCCGCCCCGCCGCCCGCGCGCCCCGCGCCGCCTGCTGGCCGAGCTGCTGGCGCCCCCCCCGGGGCCGCCCCCCGGGCCGCGCCCAGGCCTGCTGGCCCGCGCGGCCCGCCTGCTCTGCTGCGAGACCGCGCCGCCCGCCTGATGACTGACTGTTCCATTCCATTAAGTGATATTATCATACTATAAACGTTACCTTAGTGTCACCGTGTCTACGGCTCCCGATTATTGTGTGGCGTCAATCCTTACGTAGCGGTGTTGCGGCGGCGTGCGGCCACGTGCGGCCATGTGTGTCCGCGTGCGACCACGCGCGACCTCGTGCGACCTCGTGCGACCACGCGCGACCTCGTGCGACCACGTGCGACCACTGCGGGCCCGTGCGGGGCGCGATCAGCCGCGAACAAAGCGCGGGGCGTACACGCCAATCTGAGATTTAACAAATCAAATAAAAAGATTTCGACTTATTCATTCGACTTTTATTTACAAAATACCCAATCCAACTACCCTGATCATTTTGTTTTGTATTGAATACGACAAGAACGTAATTTAATTATTAGTCATCGTAAAAAAGCGAAAATCGGGCGAAAACGCGCGTGTAACGTTCATTTGTTTGGCAAATCTAAAAAGCGCCCTCTGTCGGCGCAACGACGCGTTCGGTTTAGCCGAACTACAAACGCCAGCTGAAGATTTATGATACGAGTACAAGTAGTCTGAGAGAACGCTAAATGACATAGAACCACTTCATCAGATACATGACAAATGAACTTTTACTAGTGAAAATGACAATATTTATCCCGGATCCCGAACAAATATTCGGAACACGCGGCTGTTTCTAGACAGAGGCACGTCTGCACTGCTCGACCGCCACTAGTACACTTGTCTTTATTAGCTGTAAGTCCTCCATGTACTAAATAAATAAATAAATAGATGGCGTTGATGTCCCGATTGTTCTATTGACTGACTTATTTCCGACACTGCCATCCTGCTATCACACGGCCTCGTGTGTTAACCTGCAACCAAAACTCAACAACAGTACTCTGTTCGACTGCCAATCCTGACCACAATATGGCTCAGAAAAACTTTATCCTCTAATTGTTTTCACAAAACATTACTTTTCAGTTAACACCACACATAAAAAAACTTTGAAATCTTTTTAAACATTGAAATCATCACCCAGGGCCATGTACCATCGTACACATCAAAAATCAACTGTATTGCAACAAAGCCTCGGGGAACCACTCACACAAGTAAACAAAACTCTATCGCCACGGCTCTCATAGCCGAACTAAGTGCATCCTCGCTGTATGTAATAATAATAATAAATTATGATTATTATTATTATTATGTGGAGCATTGTGGGACTTTCACCCACTACAGTCACCATTGACCACGAGCAGCAATCACACCATTGCTCTCGAAATACCTGCATCCACATACACGAGGACCACCTCTCAAACACGCGCATCCACCACGTGTGTGAAGCATTGTGGGAATTTCACCCACTACGGTCACCATTGAACCACGAGTAGCAATCACACCATTGCCCTCGAAATATTTGCATTCACACACGTGAGGACCGCCTCACAAACATGCGCATCCACCATGTATGTGAAGCATTGTGGGAATTTCACCCACTACGGTCACTAGACCACGAGTAGCAATCACACCATTGCCCTCGAAATACTTGCATTCACATACATGGGGACCGCCTCTCAAACATGTCCATCCACCATGTGTGTAGAGCATTGTGGGACTTTCACCCACTACGGTCACCATAGACCACGAGTTACAATCACACCATTTTCCTCGAAATACTTGCATCTACACACAAGTGGACCACCACTACGGTCATCACAGACCACGACCCCCGCCAGAGCCACACGCACACCGCCTACCCACGGACTACTTGAGTTACCTCAAGAGACACCGATTTCTACCGGGCTACGACTACGTAATGGCTCTGGTGCGGTCGGACGGCCAAAAGAGAAGTCTACTCACGTGTTCCCCGCCTCGGCATGCTCATTATCACTGTGAGCATCTTTAACTTTTACCATCTACTTCGACTGGTACATGACCCTATGGTCTCCCTCTCTTTTTTTACCCTATCGAGAGCCTATTTCTAATCACACTTTGGGGTTCAACCTTCAACGTGTAGCAATTATCATCCAAAACCTCTGCTACCATTAATGGACCTTTTAACTTCCCATCTAACCCAGTCTGACTTCGCTCTTCATTTTCTTATAAAACGAAATCGTTAACAAAAATGTTATTTTAGCTGCCATTCTACCATCAACCTTATCATACTCCACACATCGCTCTCTAGTACCATTTTTCGTAACTCATAAATGTAGACTCTGGTATCTACATCACTACTCATCTACTGTCAGCTCATGACAACGGTCTTGCAACTTCGTTTATTAAAAACTCTACAGATAAAGCTTTTTGACACGGTTAATTAAAGTTGTATTTCACCTATTTCCTATCGCGAAAGTAGAGATGAGAGATTCTCAACAACGTTTCAATACACAGAGGTATTCCTAATCTTCATGTTTTTGATTAATTGGCCACAATAGTTCGAAGTTTGATGAAAAGTAGTTCGAATGAAATAAATTCTTGGATTTGAGTTTGATTCGCGATTTACTAGTATTTGGGATTATCGAGTCCAAGTACCACCGACAGTCATCAAAAAAACATAAATCAAAACAACAGGTATCTTATTCACAGTCAACAGCTATCTCATAGCTCCGTAAAACACAATTTCTACACTCGCACTTCCCCATGGGAATGCAGAGTCAACTCTCTTGACAACACTACCTAGAGCTATCGCAACGATACCCTGATCCAGACTCTCCCGTCTATACCATCCAGGGCTACAGTTCGATACTCTGGTACAGTCACCGACCCACTGAACTCAGAACCTGTTCACAAAAACTAAATTGATGCTAACGCATCATCTACTTCATTACTTCACAACGTCAATTGGTACTTGGCCTCGGGCAACTTCCCGACAAAGAGATTTCAAAACATATCCACCGGTCAGTTATGATCATCGGAGCTTACAAAAAGAAAATCAACTGGGCCAGACCATTCTTCCGTCTATCGTTCATGTAAAGGAGCTACGTTTATGAATTACTCTACTTTAACCTACGAACATAACGGTCGTCGCTACACTGTACAGTTTGAATGAATTAATCTTATTTTAATCTCATCCGTATTAACTCGCATACTTAGTAGGCAACACGGTAGGAAAAAATGGAAAAACTGTTTAGGAAAAGTTGTGATAGCTCTGAATTCTCTGTAGCTTTAAAGCTTTAATCGTAACTGTCGTTATGTAAGGAAATCTGTTACCGTCACGGTACTACAAAAGCTTACATCCAAGTTTTCATTAAAAACGTCTAAGTTGGAACACGACCTTGTGGCAACCTTGCCAGGCAATATCTCATTCTAAAGTTTGCACTGAATAAAATTTTGAAACTGTTACCGCCAGTGGGAAACTCTTTAAGTACTCGCTTTGTACTAAGTATGTCAAAATTACCTATCACCATCAATTCAACCACCGAATTGGTATTCCTTTAAAGCTTTGTTTATGCTTTCATCTTTTCTTGAAGCTAAGTTCTTCCTGCGATGGCAACAATGTCGTCTGCCCATCTCGCCGCCGGACGACTGCCACTCCTTCTAGTCCGTGGACACCACTCGGTCACCGGCTTACTACATCTCTTATCACCGCGCCTTACCAAGTGACCTACCGATCTTCTTTTGTGTACTACCATTTAAAATTTAGAGTGACGCATCTGTCACCTACAAACATTGATATATAAAAAACCCAAGATACACACTCAGCATCTCAAAAACGTCCGCAAAAAAACAAGCGCAATATGTATAATTGTGCGCTAGTTTCAAACAGTCTCGCATCGCTCGCCATACTGCACTGCTTTGTAAAAACAACTTTAAGTGATCCGTGTAAGGTTGAATTTGCAAAAAAAAATGTTTATAGTATAACTACACATAAATAAATACACATGACACTTGATACATGTCAGTTTTTGACGACAGTTTCGAGTGTTGCATTTGTTCGAGACTGTGCATCTTGGTTTTTTTATATATCAATGCTTACAAAATTGTTAAAATCATATTCACAATAGCGTGGTGTGAGCACTGTATCTCAGTAGCATCTAAGTACGTACTGCATGCTCCGAGGTCGCCAAATCCTCAAACATAGTGATAAGCTATTCAATTAAACCTTGAGCTACTCACCATGTATTCCAGTCAGCCTTGAACGCTCTTAACCTCACAGATGCTGACATGATACTTGGCTACTGCAGCCTGCCAACTTCTTGCCGACCTTCGATCTGTCACGCTCAGAACCGCTCAGAAGTTGCAGTTTCTCAGCAGTTGCAGCTGCTTAGCAGTTGTTACAGCTGCTCAGAATTTATGGCAGCATGCCAACCGCTAGCCTCCTGCTGGCTTCATACACCATGATACGATATCTGAAACTGAAAAATACTACGAGAGTACAAGTCCAATAAAAGCTGTGGTGGGCCTAAAGGTTTTCGGTTAGCGTAGTAGTCACAGTATCAAAGTTAATAAAAATCTAAATCTAATCAGATCATTGGCACAAGAAAGCGGCCTACGCCCAGCAGTGGGCAGTCAGGTTATGGAAGGTGATAAGTCAAAATATTGTTTTTTCAATTATCACAATTTCCGGAATTAAGTGTAAGGTAGGGTATTGTGATGATGTTGATATTGTGACCATATCTCTTTAGTGACCCAACAACAACAGCACTAAGCGCTTCGATGTATTTCTCTACCAGCGATAGCAGAATAATATCGCTCCATCAGCATTATTTGAAACGCCTTAACCAGCAACACCAAAGCTATAGCGCCTAAACTACTACTACACTAAGGCGATAGTCAAAATGAGAATAACAGCCTCACTTAAGCATAGAGCCATAAAGTTACAAGTCAATTATCAAACATCGATAATTTTCAATCATGAAACCGTAACTCTTTGCGAGTCTGCCTCCACAGCAAAAACGTTTACTCGTAAACAAAATAGAAAATGTTAACTACTGAGCGCCTCAGCTCCATAGCAATTACAAAATGAAAATAGCTCACCAGATTCACGTGATGATCCGCGCACACCTCCACACACTTCTTCAACTTCCTTGACCTAGCAGCTGTTGTGAAGTTGCTTGCCTCCGTTCGACACTGGTTTTTATTGTTCAGTTTGATGAGGGTAGCCGCATAAAACTCGACGAATAAGAACTTGACCTTGGAATGTTCCTTGAATTGGTTCTACGCCGAACCCATATAGGTTATCTACGGCTAACATACAGGCGCGAAGCTCTTCAGCGCCTTACTTATAGCCAAAATAAGCTGAACTGCACAACACTGCATCCTCGACAAAACATACGACCGCGGTGACGCACTATGATCGCACGTAGAACTTAAGTTTACCGTAACGAACCGCGATTTCCACCATCACTGTCACCACGTGTCCCGCATTTCTAAATGTAACCGCCACGTAATTCACTAGCATTGTCTCCGCATGTTACCTTCCCACAAAATAACATCTGTTCTGTGATGAATACACGTGTTTTCCAATATTCGTCAACGCAAAAACATCTTAATTAGGCCATACCATAACAAACAATCAGCACTAGAAAAAAAAACGGTTCACTTTTTCTCATTTGACACGTCTAGCGGTAGTACGTCGTATGTCGTTGTACGACTCGAGCATCTACTCGCCGTTCACTGCCTGCCGCAGCTGCTCCGCTATCCAATTAGCCGCTTGCACTCGTCCATCGGGCTGCGATATGTCCTGGCCTTCCACAGGCACAGCATACGAAGGACTTCGCTGCCAACTGCGATGATGCTTGACTCGATACTTAAGGCGATGTAGCGCTTTCTCTGCTGTCGTGCACCGTGATCTTGCATCCGCGTCTACCTTGTCTGGATCAACGCAAGCCAATTCATTCCGCTTTCGCACTTATAGTGCTTCAATAAGCACTCGTATGATTTAAATTTATAATTCAACGGTCACATTTTTTTTTGCACGGTTACACTGATTTAAACACGCCAACTGTCACTTTTAGTGTTTTCATTTTGCGTGTGAACCAACACGAATCCCACTTTCTGATGTCAGCGATGGTACAACTCTCCAGGTTACACCAGCCAGGATATTGGAACTACAGTAGGCGTACTTTGGGAAGTGTTGGTTATTGCGCAATAGAAACACCGGTTGCTTTTAAATCAAATTATTATTCACACTCGAAAGTCTCACTTACAATATTCTCACACAATTGGTACACTGAACAAATATTCGGAACACGCGGCGGTGTCTAGACAGGGGCACGTCTGCACTGCTCGACCGCCACTAGTAGACTGAGCTCAGCCTCTGTCGAGCACACCGTGCTATACTCCGTCGAACGCCACTAGATGGCGTTGGTGTCCCGATTGTTCTATTGACTGACTTATTTCCGACAAATATAATTGAAAAAATAAATGAAACTAATTTCAGGTATGATCTGATTTTATAAAATGTCTAAGATTTAGGTCTAAACCCCATTACCTGATCAACTTTATCAGTTAAACTAGTGCTATCAATTGCACACGGTCGTGAAGCCTGCGGCCTGATGCTAACGGTACACGAGTAGTGGAGATGCTTGTGTAGGAATAGGTAATATGAGTTTATCCTACCTTGTCACCGATGATGGTTCTTTACTGGTGTTGATCGGGTGACTGAATGAAAATTTAACTCGTCAGTAGGTATAATAATGAACTTATACTTACCTACCTATTTCATTGCATAATCTATCTACATTTCCCAAAACACGTTCACTCGCGGATATAGAAAACGTGCAAGGCGAACACTGTGCCATCTAGTGTTAAGAATTCGGAACTTTTTCCGTATAAAAACTGGAATTCGGTCCCTTTAGGGAAACATTCACATAGTAGTGCGCCATCTAGTGTTGTCAATTCGGAACTTTTTCCTTACAAACGTTTCACATTGACACTTCTGTGCTGCCACCTATAGTTTCTGCACGCTCCCTATACCTAGTATTATAGATCGGTTATTTCAGTTTATTTAGAAAATCAAAAAATAGCTTTCCCGCCATAAACAGAACCTCACCGTAGATAACTAAAATTCGCCCGAGATCCTAACTGGCGATGTGAGAGCGGGTAGAGACCATCCTTATCTTTACTAATATTATAAATGCGAAAGTAAGTCTGTCTGTCTGTCGCGCTTTCACGCCAAAACTGAACCGATTTAAATGAAATTTGTTACACAGATCGTCTAGACCCTGAGAAAGGACTTAAGCTACTTTTTATCCCGGGAGTATGTTCCCTAGACCACGCGGGCAAAGCCGCTGGCAGAAGCTAGTTGATTATACATAGAGGCGCAGGACCGTGCGCCCGCTTGTCATTCTGGGTACAGAATAGTTGAAACCATTGAGACTCCGTAAGTCCCTTAGGAACAAGCCGAGGCTCGCGCGAGCGTCGGCTTGTCCCGAAAGGGACTTCGGAGCCTGACGGTTGGGGCGTTTTGTCCCGAAAGGGACACGGATGCTGAGATTGAAGATAGGATGGAAGGTTTGATCTGACTTTGGTTACTGGGCGTCCGTTCTACAGGTTTTAATACAACTGACTCTAATATATGTTGTTTGAATTAGATTGGTAATATTGGGAGATGTTTTGGTTCTGTAACATATCAAAACCGAGGTACACGAAATATGACAAATGGACTATTTGTCTGAATGAATAAATAGCTGGATTGATTGAAATATTAGCGGCGGTTTCAGTATGAAGGGAATGCGTGCACCGTTCAACAGTCAGCATATTTTATCTGGCACACCTAGATTGGTTCAAGAAAACTGAAATTGACGAGTATTTATAAGATCATCCCTTTGACTGCACACTATTAGTAACTTTACTTTCTTCCTAACCTGGGAGTCTTTAAGTCAAGAGTGAATAGGTTACTTCTAGGCAAGCGTGCTCCATCTTCAACCACATCATCGCTTACCATCAGGTGAGATAGTGGTCAAACGCGTGCCTATAAATACAAAAAAAAATACATCCACTTTTTCAACTCGAGATGGATTCCGGACATTGATACATACAAATACGTAGACTGACTCTTGATGATCAAAACTGATGCTCGAAATATCTAGATCAGCCCGTCGTCGTGCAAAAAATATGGTTATCCATCTTAATGGATAACCATATTTTTTCTAACCGATGACTGTCACAATGTTGGACAAAACCGTCCCCCGAGCAGTAGCGTAGCTAGCATGGGTGACACCCGGGGCGGATAATGTGGTGTTACCCCACAAATGAACCCCCCCCCCCAAATAATTATGAGTTGCGCCTTTAGCCTCTCGTTTTTGTAACGGTAATCGCAAACCCTTTTTTAAAGGGGGGGGGGGGGGAGAAGGTGTGCCATTTTCGCTGCAGGTTTTTACTCTGATTTTAGTTTCATCATTATCTAAACTCAATATTTTTTATTAACGCAAGTAAGCTTAAGAAGTAAAAGAGGGCCGAACACAAGAGCGAGCGAAGCAAGCTCGATAATTTTTGCATCTCACTTCGGATAGGTTTTATTTTCTTGTGATTATTCATACTTAAAACGAAGTTAACAATCATGAAATTATTTTTTAAATACCTTCATCAGCGATGAAGTATAAAGCTTCAAAGATGACAATTAGAAAGAGAAGTCCGATATGAATTTTGACGTCAAAGTCTATGATGCCTATACAGCTGCCATAGAAAATAGCGTTTTCGCGAGAGGGATATTTGTTTAAAATCATTAAATCTCGTTTGTTTTTCGAGTAATTTTGATTCTATTTTCACTTTTATTATTAATTTTTTGTATATTTTTAGATAAACTGTTGAGATAATAAATAATTTTTTCATGCATATTCCTTATTAAGAGAACACAAGAGCGAGCGAAGCGAGCTCGAAATTTTATTTCATTTTGATTATTTCATACATAAACATAGTCATTTCGTTGAGTTATACAGAAAAACTCGAGAACAAAGAGAGTGTGGAATTTAAGAGAGAGCGAAGAGAGCTCGAAGTTACATCCCAACACGGACGGGTTTCATTACGTCGCCTGTTAAGGGGTGACACTCGACCGTGACAAAAAGTTAACGAACGAGTTTCACCCCTAAAAGCAGAAAACCTGAAAAACTAAAGACATTTTTGCACCTCATCTCGGAAGGTTTTTATTGTATTTTGATCATATACATATACTGAAATTAAAGTGTTTTGTTGATTTATTCAGAAAAACTCAGGAAGTTTGAAAATGCGAAAAGCAAAAATTTTTTCACCCTACTTCCGAGAGGTTTCATTGCGTCAAACGTTGAGGGGTGCCACCCGATGGTGACAAAAACCAGTCAACGAGCGGTCGGTGTCACCCCTAAAAGGGTGTCACCCGGTGCGGACCGCCCCCCCCTCGCTACGCTACTGCCCCCGAGTCTGACCAGTTATATTGTTTCTGTTAAATTATATACAGTGCCACAATCATTGTCTTACAAAGGCGGGCGCCTTTGTAATATAAACTACCTCTAAGCGCGTTTCTTTTTTTTAAATAATCTATATACTAATATATAAAGCGGAAGTGTTTGTTTGTTTGCTTGAACGCGCTAATCTCAGGAACTACTGGTTCGATTTGAAAAATTCTCTCAGTGTTAGATAGCCTATTTATCGTGGAAGGCTATAGGCTTATATATATATCACCACGCCAAGACCAATAGGAGCGGAGCGGTAATGAAAATTGTGACGCAGACGAAGTTGCGCGGGTCAGCTAGTCTACACTAATATTATAAAGAGGAAAGATTTATTTGTTTGTTTGAATTGAATAGGCTCCGAAACTCCTGGACCGATTTGAAAAATTCTTTTAGCATTGGATAGCTACGTTATCTGGGAGTAACATAGGCTATATATTATACCCCCATACTCCCACGGGAACAGGAACTACGCGGGTGAAACCGCGTGACGTCCACTAGTTCTCCTCTTGCCCGTAAGTCGGCCGAATTTAAAAGTAGGAAAACCGCTCTTCGACTCTTTGAGTCGACGTGAGTCGGGTCGGATTTAATACGATATATTGCCTGTCAAGAGTGTACCGTTCCTGCTCTATAAAATAGGTTCAATAAAAATAAATAATGAATCAGAATTATGAAACATCCTATTAATAATATTTACGTATCAAAATAATGTTACCGTTCCATTCCGCGCCGTCCTTGGAACACAAGGCTCGGACTGCGCTCGCTCCTGAATGTTCCAAACCTATACATCATGATAATGAATCAGATTTTATTTTTTTAATAATTCAAATGATCATAAATATAATTTTTGTTTAAATGAATGTTTAGTAGTCATTGGAATTGGAGAAAAAGGCGCCGTGTATAGATGGGGTTTAAATAATTAAAAAAAAAAATACAGTAATTTAAAAGAGAAAATATATTGTATTGATCAAGCACAGTTTCACTGCATAGCCTCCACCGTTTAAACAATCGACATTCAGTCTTAAATTATTTAATATTATCATAGCAACGTACAGTTCCCGTCACGCAAGTTCACCTCCCCGAAGTACGTCGCAATCGACTGCGCAGTATGTCAATTTGACAAAAAACATAATACAGCGCATGCGCGGGTAGGTCGCGCATGCGCGTGTTCGCGCAAGATGGCGGGTGTAATAGCATCTCACTCGCTCGTATACGTTCGATGCATACGTGTGACCCGTGCGCTCAATGCAATACGACTGTTGATGCGACAAGTGTTACACGATGTTATTGTTTTTAATTAATTATTTTGGTTATTTGTTACTATTTGATTTGTTTTTTGTGTGTTATTGTGGTGTTACTTTTTGATATTGTTATTGTTACTGGTAGTCTTTGTTACTTGTTTATAATATAATACGTATAAACAAAAAAAATATTCTAGGAACGTAACACTTGTTTACGCGATTACACCTGCGCGGTCGTCACTTATAAAACCTAACTTCGCAGGGGTAAACAACGGTGATGGGAACTGTATACAAGGCGTAAAATGTATACCAACGTAGTTTCTTCAGTAGGTCTGCATTGTAATAAGCGCCAATAATTTGTCTGGCGCACCAATTTGTGAGGGTGATGGGTCAATAACTTATCAATCAGCTCAAATCAACTGCCATGTTGATTGATAGAAATGCATTGTTTACAAAATGTATTTTAGTACTGCGCAGAAAGGACTGTATAGTAAATAAGCTGAGTGGCTGCAGTAAACTGAAATATTCCCATTTTACACTTTTCCTACTAGACCCGGCCGTCCGTGTTAGTTTTGATTCAGCCTATGAAATATCGAAACCTAGAAAAGTCATGCACTTACGAGAAATGGGAACAGCAGAGTTATCTTTCGCTGTTGCAATGAATTTTCATTAAAAAAGTACAACAAGTTAAAGTTCAGATAGTACAAGATTTAGACGACACAAGCTTGCAAACCTGCGAAGAATCCGATTGAAATGTATTTTAAATTGTTTCATTTTATGTACCTATATTCTTATAAAAATGTATTAATTCCAAAATTGAGTAATCTGTAGACATTTTACATGTATAACAATATTATAACACAACTTACTAGAACGAAAATTTTATCATCACAATATTAATGTCAAAAATAGTACAAATCGTCAAACGCGCATCCACTGTCGTGATTCGTAGCATGAATAAAGGATCATCAGCCAACCTCATCACTATACTTGCATTTAATTTGGAAGCTGTGAAGCATCGATAATATACTTTTATAAAACCATGCGATAATTTTAACACCTTGTATAACCTTATTTATTCATATTAAAAATAAGTATTAATTAAAGTAGGTATGTACTTAAAAAATAAACAGTTACATAAATGTACTTCTAAAGACATCACAGAATAATAAATATTTTGATTATTAATAAAAAAATTGCAACTTTTGCATTCATATTCATCTCAACATTTTAATTTTTTTAATACCTCAACAACTTTTGTTTCTACAACCAGCACCTCGAAAAATCTTCCACAACCTACAAAACTCAAGTGAGTGAGAATATTATACTTATAATAACAATATATTTAGGAATCTTAATAAAATTAATAATAGGGTATTTTACTGAAAAAGAAAAAAACGAATTAGTCCGTCAGATAGATTTCCAAAAAATATTGGACACGTATTTTTTCTTTTTTCACGTAAACAAAAAATGACGAAGATACAGTACGTTGAAAACTCGCGTGACGTCACTACTATAGTACAATTTTACTAGCGACGTGACGTCACCAGCCCCCTCTCCCGAGTTTTGATGCATTTTATCTTTGTCAATATTCATTGATTTACAAAAACAAAAAATACGTGTCCATTATTTTTCAATACTCTAACTGACGGACTAAATAGATTTGCAATTTATTGAAGGTGGAAACTAGCCTATTCGAAAGCACCAATCACATCTTATTTATTATTATATAAATGCGTTACTTTTGTTAATAAATATTGCAACAGAATCTTGCGCCGATCTCTGAATTGAGGATTAGGATTCAAGAATATGACAAACCCTATTTAAATGTCAATTTGACAGATTTTCAGGATAAACTAAAGTTTGACAAATACTCAACTTGAAATTCTTAATTCAGAAATCAGGGCTATTAAAAAATGGACGGCACAAAATGCATCCGTAAATACACTGCAAGAAAATTATACTTATTTCATAACGATTACACTGAATCTAGGACTGTAAAATATTACTTAAATAATAATTATTCCTTCATACAAAGGGATTATATTCGCTCTTATTGTCAGTAAAAATTATGCAAGCTTCCATTCACTTCTATAAATCTGGCTAGCCTTATCGTAAATATGTTGGGGTCGTCTTCAAGCCTAACCCGGATGCAGCTGAATACCAGTATTTAAGGGATTATATTCGCTCTTATTGTCAGTAAAAATTATGCAAGCTTCCATTCACTTCTATAAATCTGGCTAGCCTTATCGTAAATATGTTGGGGTCGTCTTCAAGCCTAACCCGGATGCAGCTGAATACCAATATTTTGCAGGAACCGACTGCCTGCCTGACCTCCACAAATCAGACCGAGCTCGGCAAGAGTTGCTTAAGCTTAGAGGTCGACCTGTGCGGGTGTTATAACGTAGCCAGCTCGAATCATTTTTACTTGATGAAATATCACAAGGGAAGGATGGCTGAAGTTACGGACCTGGATGGCTTGAATAGCTTTTGCAACGTATCCCCAACTCAAAGGTCGATTTAAATGCACTTGACATTGACAGTTCTGTGCGCCCCCCTGTAGGGAACGTGCCCGATGTTGACTGCGCCATCTAGTGTTGCAAATTCAGAACTTTTACTTCATAAATACTTGACGTTGACACTTCAGTGCTGTTACCTATAGTTCCTGCACGCTCCCTATACGACCCAAATACCCTGTTTAGCCTAGTCTACTGTAGTATGTTGCAAGGGGGCGCAGCTCCACCTAGGGCTTCGCCCAGGTGTGCTGCGACGGCCGCGCACAGCGTTTCTTGTTTGGGCGCCGCGACTACTTGGATGCCCAGGGGAATTTTGTCGCTGTTTAGGCCTAATGGCACCTGGAAAATAGTAAGAGGTTTGATAAATTAAAGGTTGTTCTTGGTGTAGTCTGATTTTACTGTTTTTTGTGAATGAGGGACATTAAGGAAATGATCTACTCAAGCGTAGAACCATAGACAAATCATAACAAATTGACGATAAAACTACGGTGGTATTTTGTTAAAATTAAGATTCAATCATTTGACGGTCATATGAGAAACAAATATCGTACGAAAATGGTCGTATTATAGCAGTATCTATACACAAATGTAACATCGCGCTGTCAAAGTTCTCCAAGTGATTGTCCCTTTTCAATGGAGGTTTGCGGGACTTTACACTTTGTTCCGCAAACATCTATTAACATTCTTTAGCTGCACTTTTAGTACGATTTTGACCGCGTTCGGAGCGCGAAGTTCTCTATTATACTAAAAAATACTTCGACTTTCTGTATTTGAAGACAAAATAAATAGTATACCTGTGCGGCGGGGAACTGTATCGCGTTCATGATGGCCCAGTAGGCGAAGTTGAAGGGCCGCACGATGGGCGCGTAGTGGTACGGCGCCACCAGCGGGCTCGACGGGAACAGCAGCACGCCGTCGTCACCCAGCAGTTTCTGACGATTAATCAACAATATCACAAAGAGTACTTCGAAAAAAAGTTTAATTGGATGTCTTATCTTGTAATTCAAGTTGTGTTTTTGCTGCGACTTTTATATCATAAAAAATTAGATTTCGTTTTACGCTACTCACAATGAGATCATCCTTGAGATCCTTGGTGAGTTTCTCAGCCCACTCCTTGTTGACAGGCGGCATGACCTGGTCGTCAGCCAGCTTCAGGATAGCGGGCAGCGTGTACTCAGACATGCCCACCAACTGGGAACAAAAATATTAACTTGTTTTATAGGGACCGTCCACGGCGTTGACTATGAAAGAAAGAAAGAAAGAAAAATGTTTATTTGGGACTCGCACAAGACACAGTAGTAAAATACGTAAAACTAACAGTTATAAAAATATGTTTACGCAGTTAAGCGGCATCCTTAAATTAATCCATCCATCTTTCTATGCCATCTAGTGTCGCATATTCGAAGTTTTAAGGGTCAGAATACTTGACATTGACGCTTCTGTGCTGCCACCTGTGGTTCCTGCATGTTCAGTTTAGGGGAATGTGCGCGAAGAAGACTGTGCCATCTAGCGTAGCTATTTCGAACTTTATACTTGAAACATACTTGACAGTGACTAGTGCTATTTCAGTGCTCAAGCTGGCAAAATTATACACGAGACACTAGTTGACACGATAGATGTTGTCCTGAATTTTTTCCCAATATCCTTGGCAACTTTTCCAATATTTATTTCTCTAAGAACTTACATGAAGCACGTACGTGCTTAGCGAAATTTAGAGAAATCTTAGAGCAAAAGAGTTAATCAGTCGTGGTATAAATTTATCCTTGTCTTTATTACAAATTGTGAACGGACATGATTTGACAATGCACAATTTTGTAGTTTAATCAATTTCCTGGGATCTTATGGCGCAGTAGCGCGTTGCGAACCTGGCCCTGATTAGTTGGTGTTGTTGAAATGGCGGCATTGCGGCTCTTGCACAGTTGTTTCGTGAAGGAAAGTTTGAATTCGTACTTTTACATATTTATCTCACCTTCTTGGGTTGGTCAGCAGCTTGGCGGAAGTAGTTATCTTCGTGGGTCCTCCAGTAGCGCACAGTGACCTGTATATATCTCACCTTCTTGGGGAACTCCTTCTAGAAGTGAGCAGTGCCCTGGTTGTTGGTCAGCAGCTTGGCGAAGCAGTCCTCTTCGTGGGTCCTCCAGTAGCGCACAGTACGACACGTATATATCTCACCTTCTTGGGGAACTCCTTCTAGAAGTGAGCAGTGCCCTGGTTGTTGGTCAGCATCTTGGCGAAGCAGTCCTCGTGAGTCCTCCAGTAGAGCACAGTACGACATGTATATACCTCACCTTCTTGGGGAACTCCTTGTAGAAGTGAGCAGTGCCCTGGTTGTTGGTCAGCAGCTTGGCGAAGCAGTCCTCGTGAGTCCTCCAGTAGAGCACAGTACGACATGTATATATCTCACCTTCTTGGGGAACTCCTTGTAGAAGTGAGCAGTGCCCTGGTTGTTGGTCAGCAGCTTGGCGAAGCAGTCCTCGTGAGTCCTCCAGTAGAGCACAGTACGACATGTATATACCTCACCTTCTTGGGGAACTCCTTGTAGAAGTGAGCAGTGCCCTGGTTGTTGGTCAGCAGCTTGGCGAAGTAGTCCTCCTCGTGGGTCCTCCAGTAGCGCACAGTGACCGGTATATATCTCACCTTCTTGGGGAACTCCTTGTAGAAGGAAGCAGTGCCCTGGTTGTTGGTCAGCAGCTTGGCGAAGCAGTCCTCGTGAGTCCTCCAGTAGAGCACAGTACGACATGTATATATCTCACCTTCTTGGGGAACTCCTTGTAGAAGTGAGCAGTGCCCTGGTTGTTGGTCAGCAGCTTGGCGAAGCAGTCCTCGTGAGACCTCCAGTAGAGCACAGTACGACATGTATATATCTCACCTTCTTGGGGAACTCCTTGTAGAAGTGAGCAGTGCCCTGGTTGTTGGTCAGCAGCTTGGCGAAGCAGTCCTCGTGAGTCCTCCAGTAGAGCACAGTACGACATGTGTATACCTCACCTTCTTGGGGAACTCCTTGTAGAAGTGAGCAGTGCCCTGGTTGTTGGTCAGCAGCTTGGCGAAGCAGTCCTTCCTCCTCGTGGGTCCTCCAATAGCGCACATAACGGCATTTATACAACGTGTTGATTTGGATCCTAGTCAAATTCAAGGACGTAATTATGCTAATGATTCTCGACCCAAATCGACAATAAAATGGGCAGGTATTTTTTTAATTTTATTTTTTTATTTACGGAAATCCGTAAGTGTAAACCAGCCGTATTTAAACGCGGCCCGTCTGTTACTAGCCCTATAACCGCGCTTTCACACACAAACAATACATACACAACGCATACGCAACGATCATTCGATAAATTCGTAGGTAATCAATCGCACCCCAATCACGGTACGGGGATTCTCCCGCGCAAGCTCCTAGCCACGCCCCCGGCCCCGGAACTAACAGTGTGTTTGATGTCGCCGAAGCGTGCGTACGTTTTGCGAATTCCGCTTCTTCGTACATCGTTGAGACGTAGGTACGAAGTGCAAGATGACGGACAATTATTCAAATGTCGAGATGGTGGAGATGGTCCGCCTGTATGCCATCAGTGGAGACAGCCTACGTGGAGCCAACCGGATATTCACGGAAATGTTTCCCGATCGGGAACCCCCATCACAGAGCGTCATGCTGGCTGCTACGCAGAGACTGTCGGATCATCGGCAGTTTGACGTTCCCCGGCATGCTCATGCTCGCGGCAGCGTAGGCCTGCCTGTCGCCTTGCAGGAAGACATCCTGGAATACTTCCAGCGAGACCCACGGGCAAGCACGCGGGAGGCTGGTCAACACTTAGGAGTGCACCACACCACAGTGTGGCGCCTACTGAAACGTGAACTGCAACACCCGTTCCACTACCGTAAGGCTCAACCTCTACTTCCAGCAGGATGGCGCTCCCCCTCACTATGGTCGGCAAGTACGCGAGTACTTGACCGAAAAGTTGGTGACCACTGGATAGGTCGCGGAGGACCTGTGGCCTGGCCTCCGCGTTCTCCAGACCTGACGCCTGTAGACTTTTATTTGTGGGGAGACGTTAAAAGGTTAGTTTACACGGAGGAAGTGACAAGTGTAACAGAATTACATGCAAGGATCATTAGTGCTTTCGACACTTTAAAGACGAATGTGTTAGTGTTACGTAAGCTGAAGGAAAACCAGCTACGTTGAGCTCGATTGTGCGAAGAGTGTGATGGTGGCAACTTTGAACAATACCTCCGGGTAACTTAAGCAGGTAATTTATTTATTTGTACATTTTGTAAATACGTTGTAAGCTTAATCAATTTTATTAGTGTAAATAAGTTGATTTCAATTTTTATTTTTAACTACGCCAATAATACCTAAGAGTCGAAAATATCACCACGTACTTACACTTAACTAGCACGTCTTTCCATTTCCATCAAACGTAGAAAACATTTTTAGACTTAGTAGATCGCTACACCACCTAAGGTATTCTTGCCGGTCCTAAGCCCGTTAAGTAGGAAGGAAAATTTCAAATCAACCAATTTAATCCACAAATAAAAACAAAATCACTACGAAAACTTTAGGTTGAAGGATAAAGCAAAACTGATAACAGGTCAGTGAACTTTTCTTTGGCGCACTAGTATTACTGTCATTAGTAAGATTTCCGTATTCCAATGATGCTCAAAGATGAGTTAATTATCAAACGAAATTTATGACAATAATGTAGGTGATTTTCGAAATGAAATTAGGTAAAATTATTGCTACCGGTCATTGATAGCATTTCGTAGGTAAGAAGTCGACACTCACGCACACAGCTGCATTGTCGCTGTGTGCGTAGTCGGGTGATTCTGTTTTATTTGTATTGAATTAAAGGCTTAATTCTGAAATACTGTTAAATTTCAACAACAAAAAAAAAAGCAGCGCTTATTAGTTATTGCCCGTTACCGTACTTTCGATTGATTGTTTATGTCTTTTATGACAACCTCCTGAAATTTGACGAGGATGCAAAACAACACGTTGTATAACTCACCTTCTTGGGGAACTCATTGTAGAAGTGAGCAGTGCCCTGGTTGTTGGTCAGCAGCTTGGCGAAGTAGTCCTCCTCGTGGGTCCTCCAGTAGCGCACAGTGACCTGTATATATCTTACCTTCTTGGGGAACTCCTTGTAGAAGTGAGCAGTGCCCTGGTTGTTGGTCAGCATCTTAGCGAAGCAGTCCTCCCCGTGAGTCATCCAGTAGCGCACAGTACGGCATGTATATATCTCACCTTCTTGGGGAACTCCTTGTAGAAGTGAGCAGTGCCCTGGTTGTTGGTCAGCAGCTTGGCGAAGCAGTCCTTCCTCCTCGTGGGTCCTCCAATAGCGCACATTACGGAATTTATATATCTCACCTTCATGGGGAACTCATTGTAGAAGTGAGCAGTGCCCTGGTTGTTGGTCAGCATCTTAGCGAAGCAGTCCTCCCCGTGAGTCATCCAGTAGCGCACAGTATGGCATGTATATACCTCACCTTCTTGGGGAACTCCTTGTAGAAGTGAGCAGTGCCCTGGTTGTTGGTCAGCAGCTTGGCGAAGTAGTCCTCCTCGTGGGTCCTCCAGTAGCGCACAGTGACCGGTATATATCTCACCTTCTTGGGGAACTCCTTGTAGAAGGAAGCAGTGCCCTGGTTGTTGGTCAGCATCTTGGCGAAGCAGTCCTCCTCGTGAGTCATCCAGTAGCGCCAGAGCACGAACATGTGGTTGAAGCCGACGTGGTAGTAGGGCTTGGGCGCGTTGTCTGTGCTTGTGGTGTCAGCAGTCAGCTTGGTTATGGCTCTGGAATGTTTAGGGATTTGGGGTTAGCAATGGAAATGTAAGAGTCATCATCCTATTGACGCTCAGAGAGTGCCGATTTAGTTACAGTCAGCAACAAAATGTGTCACAGTGAAGAATAGTTTTGGCCATAAAATGCGGTGAACAGATCAAGGTTGCTCGGCGACCGTACATGGAAACAAAAATACTGAACACGCCAACGTAAGACTGACTGTTCACTGGCGCGGAGAGGAGAGGAGAAGAGCTGTGCCAATATTAACCAATAGAATTGCATAAAACCTCCGCTCCGCTTAAGTGGTCAGGGATATGCAAACTAGTTTAAAAATTCATACAAATCCGGGAAGTGGAGCGAGGCTACGGGGCGGAGAAGTGGAACGAGGCTACGGGGCGGGGAAGCGGAGCGAGACTGCGGATCGGGGAAGCGGAGCGAGACTGCGGATCGGGGAAGCGGACCTATACTGCGGAGCGGTAAGAGGAGCGGGGGGCGGGGAAGTGAAAAAAAAACCGGCCGCTCGCTCAAATTTTCTTCGCGAGAGCTCGTTACTCCGCACAGTCTGCAACTCCACTCCGGACTAGCTCAGTCCGCATCAATGAACAGACAAAGTCCGCAGCTCCGCTCCACAACAATGGACAGGCTTACAGGCTGCCAAGGTAGTGCACCCACCTGTTCATAGCGGCGCGCATGTCGGCCGCGATGGGGCTGACGCGCAGGTCCTGCGCTGTCTCCACGTAGTAGTACTTCACGCGCTGGAATATGTCACAATGGCATTAATAATGCCTTTTAACAGAAAAACGCTCTTCATACAAAAAATAAAAACTGGCCAAGTGCGAGTCGGAGTCGCGTGCTAAGGGTTCCAAACGATTTTTTAACGTGTTATTCTAACACTGTAGACTTCTTATAGGTTTTCCTGTAATCTATAGGTCCGTCTCCATTTTTTTGAAGTGAAAACTTCTTTAGCGGCGTTGAGCACTTTTTCTGTAATGGGTATAAAATCTTAAACTCGCGTCAGGGTCACGTGACCTAATCGCAAAAAGCGTAAGACGGCTCGCGTCAGGGTCACGTGATGCGAAAAAGCGTAAGATCGAGGGGAAGGGAGAGGAACTAGTATCTCCCACTCTTTCTACCGTACCTGCTCCGCTTAGGCGGCACAGGGCGCTTGCGCGAATGTCCGTCTGTGTTTATGTACAGCGTGCCACGCGTATCCAAGGATACGAAATTACAAAATTATGGATGAAAGTTGATTTTTCTAAGAGATAAAAATTAATGTAATATATAAATAAATAACGATATAATATTATGAATAATAACATGTAAATTGTCATATTTGTGTACGATAGCGCAATAAATAAACATTGTATTCTACCTCATAAATGATAGTATTTTTGTACTTATAATTAAACACAACGTTATTTTTTGTTGTTTTTATGGTTCGTTTTGTTTATGTCAGGAACTGTGTCAAGATTGACATCTGTCACTGACAGTCGCTGTCGCGGCCACACGTCAGTGTCTTTTTGTTTATTTTGTTGTCGGTGGTTTGTCTATGATGTGACCGCGACAGTAAGGATGTATTATTTACATGTTTTCACTTCTGCCGGCACTCCCGGAGTGCTACCGGTGTTTTTTTTCAAAATTTTAGGCTCAGAAGTTCCGGAGATAAAAGGGGTGGAATGGTAATCTTTCGTCTAATTTCTTGAATAACTTCGAAACCATTTATTTTAAAATTATGAAAAAAATATATTGAAATCCTTACAGTAAGAGCCCTTTCATTTGATATGTCAAACAATATTATTCAAAAAACTTTTTTTTAAATTTTAGTTTGACCCCTGAAAGTGACCCCCGTACTAAAAGAAATATGATTTACGTAACGCGTCCGTAAGTCCTTTCTGTTGAGTAAAAAAACTTTTTACAAACAAAAAAATATAACCGGCTTCCAAACAAAACACTACAAAGTATAAAATAACCTTAATTTCGGAAGTCAGTGTTTTTGGTTTTGTTTCTTTGTTTTTTTACACCGACTACCGAAATTAAGGTTATTTTATACTTTGTAGTGTTTTGTTTGGAAGTTGGTTATATTTTTTTGTAAAAAGTTTTTTATTTTTCACTTTTAAGTGGTGGTACTTTGAAGACTTCATCGTCTACGCAGAAATTGAAATAAGCAAAAACGCTCATAAAATAAAAACTACTGAACCAAACTGAATCAAATTTTTACGGGACCAAATGGCCGCATCGAAATAAACAGAATCACAGAAATCGGATCAGAAACTTCGGAGTAATCAGTACATATATTAAAAAAATACCCACTGCATTGAGAACCTCCTCCGTTTATGAAAGTTGGTTAAAAATAATTTTAATCACAACGAAGAATTGTATTTTTAGTTCCAATTCTTTTTTCTAAATGACTAAATATTGTGTATACGAAGGTCAGAGTCAATAAAGGCTATTTTAATGTTATTTATTTTATTTCAATTATATTATCTCGAATACTTACGAACTAGTCTCTCCTCTGGACTCGTCGTTGATTGAACAAGACAGGATTGAAACAGGGATTGAATGATTGACGCGTTCAGGATTGAACTTGTTGCTTGCTTTTTAGGGTTGCGAACAAAAAACGGAACCCTTATAGTATCACTCGGGTGTCTGTGTGTCTGTCCGTCTGTACTCATATGGACTTCTGTGATCCAAACAAGGACGCGTTACGTAAATTATTAAATTTTTAGTATGGGGCTCAAAAAGTTTTTTGAACAATATCGTGTGACACATCCAATAAAAGAGCTTACTGTGAGGGTTTAAATTATATATATTTTTTTCCATAATTTTAAAATAAATGGTTTTAAAGCTATTCAAGAAATTAGACGAAATATGACCATTTCCCCTCTCCCCTTATCTCCGAAATAACTGAGCCTAAAATTTTGAAAAAAATGGAGAGAATAGATCTTTACCTATAGATTACAGGAAAATCTATAAGAAGTCTATAGTGTTAAAATAACATGTTTTTTTTTTCTTTGTGTATCTGCGATCAGTCCGTAGACTATGAGCGGATGTGTTGAGTGCGCTCAGTGACATGCGAGTGCTTCCCCCCTCGAGGCCAGCTACACAAATTTGCCTGAAGATCGCTAATTTTGCAACTCCAGAATATCTTTTCGTTTCAGTCTCAAGCCGTAGGACCTATTGTTGATTTGGCGAGCTAGTTTGTTTGGGTGCTTAACTAAACGCTCTTGGTATCGCTTAGCAGCTATTTTGACTTCTTCCTTGACTGTGTTGATGGCCAGATGTTCATGAATTTCGGTGTTTTTTATGAACCATGAGGTATCAGCTATCATCCTGAGGATTTTGTTTTGTTGCCTTTGCAGTATGTCGATGTTGGAGTTACATGCAGTACCACACAGTTGAATGCCATACATCCATACCGGCTTGATGATCATCTTATACAACAGCAGCTGGTTGTCTAAGGAAAGCTTCGAGTTCCTTCCTAGCATCCAGTATAGATTTCTGTGTCTCAAACACATTTCCTACTTTTTGGCTTTGAAAATAAAATAACACGTTAAAAAAAAATTAATTCATTCGGAACCCTTAGCACGCAAGTCCGACTCTCACGTGGCCAGTTTTTGTTTTGTATTAGTGCAGGAAAAAAACTAGATGATAATAAATTCTGGCTTATTCGACTCACCTTAACATCGACCACTCTATCCAGGTTCAACTCGTTCAGCTTGTCAGCGGCCACCACGACCTTGGTGAGCGGGATGAGGTCCGAGCAGTGGCGGCTCACGAAGCCGATGGAAGCCATCGACTTCTCCTTGCCCGTGCGGAGGGCTGCGCCTGAGAGGATACGTCGATGGGGTTATTTCTCATAACATGTGCTGTTTTTTTCTGGCGTTGTTTAAATGTTAGGTCTAATCTATATATATAAAAATCAATGCCACTTTTCGTTGTAATTTTATAACTCACTTATCCAAACCAAATATTTAAGCTTTGTTCGGACTATTTAGTAGATGGTTTATGTGAAGTTTGCACAAAATCGGTCGAGCGGTTCTTCATTTATCACATTTTTTGTAACATAGGTAGGTAGGGTAGGTAGGGTAGAGTAGGGTAGGGTAGGTAGGGTAGGGTAGGGTAGGTAGGGTAGGGTAGGGTAGGGTAGGTAGGGTAGGGTAGGTAGGGTAGGTAGGGTAGAGTAGGGTAGGGTAGGTAGGGTAGGGTAGGGTAGGTAGGGTAGGGTAGGGTAGGTAGGGTAGGGTAGGTAGGGTAGGGTAGGTAGGGTAGGGTAGGTAGGGTAGAGTAGGGTAGGGTAGAGTAGGGTAGGGTAGGTAGGGTAGGGTAGGGTAGGTAGGGTAGGGTAGGTAGGGTAGAGTAGGGTAGGGTAGGTAGGGTAGGGTAGGGTAGGTAGGGTAGGGTAGAGATCTATATCTTTTGTCCCTTTCCTCAGCGAGCAAATAGTCGATAGCTAATCGCGTCCTCACGAGAGACAAGTGCCTTAAAAATGCAACAACTATACCTACTCCTAGTTGCAGTGCCGTAAATAGGGCGGTGCCACCCGTGCCCAGACACAGGGCGTAGACTCTGGGGGGCGCAAGAATGGCCAGACTAGGCAATACTATTATTTTTTCGGTTTGCTACTGATAAGTTATCGCTGCGCTCCTAGTGCTCGATTCCAATACATACGTACCTACATGCCAGTATCATCAAAAACGTCTGTTAAATTAGACAAAACATCGCGCTCATTTTTTTGGCAGCGCACGAGCGTGTTTGTGTTTATCGGAGTCAAGCGGCCGGCCGGCTACACGGAAAAAAAACAAGGGCGCAGGTATAGAAGCTTGCACAGGGCGCAGAAAACGCTATTTACGGCACTGCCTAGTTGGAGTCCTATTTTACGCAAATAAATTAATATGATTATGAACCATGCAGTGGCGTAACTATACCATCTGAGGCCCGTGGCAAATTCATTGGATGGGGCCCCAGTAAATATCGTAACATTGTAATTTAAGTAGAAACCCAAGAGTACTTATTACTAATATTAATAATAATAATAATCTTTATTAGGCTAGAAAGGTATACATATTATGTTCACACAATTTGTCAACAAGCTTCTAAAATAATCTTAAAATTATAATTACATAATTGTGTCTATTTTTAGCATCTGCTACTGGACTAGGTTTATAGCCTGTGTTTCAGTACGCAGCGCCTCAAGCCCTCAAAGTAATATGCAAGTATGAGCTCACAAACAAAAGTAAACATTAAAATATGTACTAAACTAAAATTAACAAGGTTCATGCTTATATACTTAATACTTTTAAAATAAGGTTATTGTCCTCTGGGTGTGTAAGATGAAAGGGATGAGTGTGTGTGTGTAAGAGGGTGTGTGAGAGAGTTTTCCGAATATTTTGCTATTAGATTCACGTAGAAAAATTATGTCCATTTTAGTTAAATATACAACGGGTGGGACCAAGCACGAAATCGCAAAAAAATTAAGCTGTTCAGCACGTTTTGTCGAGTTATTTCAGTGTTGGTCCTATAATAAAAGCTGTTCATAATGATGAATATAATGATCCCTTTTCAGGTGTTGCGTTTACTCTATTACACATTATATAATAAACTAGTTGACCCGCGCAACTTCGTCTACTCCGCTCCTATTGGTGTTAGCGTGATGTTATATAGCCTATAGCCTTCCTCGATAAATGGGCTATCTAACACTGAAATACTTTTTCAAATCGGACCAGTAGTTCCTGAGATTAGCGCGTTCAAGCAAACAAACAAACCCTTCTGCTTTATATATTAACTAGCTGACCCGCGCAACTACGTCTGCGTCACATTTTTCGTTACTGCTCCGCTCCTATTGGTCTTAGCGTGATGCTATATAACCTATAGCCTTCCCCGATAAATAGGCTATCTAACACTGAAAGAATTTTTCAAATCGGACCAGTAGTTCCTGAGATTAGCGCGTTCAAGCAAACAAACAAACAAACTCTTCAGCTTTATATATTAGTATAGAATATGTAATTTTAAGTACTTAGAGGTATATACAACTTATAATTGTTACTAAATTATGTTGTAAATGTTCGGTTACTTTGAGATCGCGGCCCCTCGGTCCGGGGCCCTGTCGGGCCGGGGGCCCGTGGCATTTTGCCGGCCCTACCACCCGATAGTTACGCCACTGGACCCATGATCATGCTTTTCCTTCATAATATTTACCTTTCAAGCTGGTGTATCCTGAAGTGGGGTTGAGAGCATACAGACCGCAGAAGAACGCTGGCATGCGAGTAGATCCACCGATGTCAGAGCCTGGAAATAATGTTTTCATTTTATGGTGTTTATCTCTAGTTAGGTAATTTCTCAACAATACAGAGTGTAACGAAAAGGTGACTTATATTTTATTATATACTAGCTTCTGCCAGCGGCTTCGCCCGCGTGGTCCCTAGGGAACATATTCCCGGGATAAAAAGTAGCCTATGTCCTTTCTCAGGCTCTAGACTATCTCTGTACCAAATTTCATTTAAACCAGTTCAGTAGTTTTGGCGTGAAAGCGCGACAAACAGACAGACAGACAGAGTTACTTTCGCATTTATAATATAAGTAAGGATAGTAAGGATTATTATTATTTAAATCTGCTTCTTTTTTTATTATATATAATTAGTGGACGTCACGCGGTTTCACCCGCGTAGTTCCCGTTCCCGTGGGAGTACGGGGATAATATATACAAATCGGTCCAGGAGTTTTGGAGCCTATTCAATTCAAACAAACAAACAAATCTTTCTTCTATATAATATTAGTGTAGATTATTACTAAAATCTGCTTCTGCTCAATTAGGTAAAAAAAGAAGTGAAGTTCTTGAAGGAATTCATAGTAATTCCGGAAAAAATTGAACTTGCCATACAAAGTAATCCCCAGCTTAGCAAAATTAATATAATAATAATTAAGATTTATTGCAGATAAAATCCATAGCTTGTTATTAAAAGTCTTAACCTAATGTTAGTACAAAACATACAAAATTGAAACAACTGACACCTACGTGTGCAGCCGTATCCAGTGAGCCAGCATGGGGCTGCCCCACTTATCACACAATACACAGGACGCTGTGGGAGCTAGCACGTACTCTACTGAGAACAGAAGCGCACCTTTTCCGTATAATGGCATGAAAACCATCAACCCTGGCCTCGGTGAACATCCCAGAAGCGCTACAAAAACGTGGTAGACCCAACAGCATCCTGAATACATTGTTATAGTGGACACGCAAGGCATTGTATGCCCTCAGCGTATACCTGACCCACAGACTGCACGTGTAAAAAGACTGGCAGTATGCTCTGAAAAGGGTTATGCCAGATATTTTAACTATTAATTTTAGGGTTCCGTACCCAAAGGGTACCCTATTACTAAGCCTCCGTCCGTCCGTCCGTGTGTCTGTCAGCGGGCTATATCTCAAGAACCGTAATAGGTAGACAATTGAAATTTTCACAGATTGTGTATTTCTATTGCCGCTATGAAATCAAATAATGAAAACTGGCCAAGTACGAGTCGGACTCGCGTGTAAAGGGTTTCGAACCAATTTTTTTAATGTTATTATAACACTACAAACTATTATCAACATTTTTTTTCAAAATTGTAGGGTCAGTAGTTTCGGAGATAAGGGGGAATGGTCATTTTTGGTCTAATTTCTTGAATAACTTCAAAACTATTTATTTTAATATTATGAAAAATATATAATTAAAACTCTCACAGTAAGCCCTTTCATTTGATATGTCACACGATACAGTTCGAAAAACTTATTTATTTTAATTTTACAGTTGTTTAAAAACTGCTTCAGCGTATTTAAATGACCAACTTTCTTAAAAGAAGTCTTAAACAATTCCCAAAATAAAATATTAATAAAAAAAACCGTCCAGGTGCGAGTCGGACTCGCACATGAAGAGTTCCGTACCATAAACCTTAGTTTAACCGAACATACGTTGAAAACGGAACCCTTAAAGGATCACTCGGGTGTCTATCTGTCCGTCTGTCACAGCCAGTTTTCTCCGAATTTATTGTTCCGTTGAAATTTGGTTCACATATGGACTTCTGTGACCCAAACACGGACGCGTTACGTAAATTATTAAATTTTTAGTATGGGGTCACTTTTGGGGGTCAAACTAAAAAATTAAAAAAAACGGTTTTTGAACAATATCGTGTGACATATCAAATGAAAGGGCTTACTGTGAGGGTATTAATTATTTTTTTTTCATAATTTTAAAATAAATTATTTTGAAGTTATTAAAAAAAATAGACGAAATATTACCATTATACCCCTTATCTCCGAAACTACTGAGCCAAAAATTTTGAAAAAAATGGAGAGATCTTTACCTATAGATTACAGGAAAACCTATAAGAAGTCTATAGTGTTAAAATAACATTTGTTCGGAACCTTTTGCACGCGAGTCCGACTCTCACTTGAGCGGTTTTTTTCTTCCATTCTGTCCTATCAGCCGTCACGCTATCACTAACTCCCTTTTTTTCATATCTCCTCACACAATTCATCCATCTTTTCTTTGCCTCCGTCTCCCTCTCCATCCATCCACATTCATGTTCATAACTCTTTTAGTTACATGCGTTTCATCCCTCCTCTTCACATGACCATACCAAGACAAGCGATTCCTTTTTAACTTTTCCGTCACTGGCGCCACTTTTAAACTACCTCTCACACACACATACACCACACACACACACACACACACACATTTCTCACTTTATCCATTCTCGTTAGTAACTCTCTCTCTCTCTCTCTCGTTAGTAATTCATTCTCGTTTAGGAACATCAGTACGATAAAACGGTAATATAATACTAACACAATGAGATAGGTACAGCGATGGAGGCATGCAGAGCCGCCTCTCCACCGCTGGAGCCGCCAGCAGTACGACCAGTGTGGTGCGGGTTGCAGGTCTGACCGAACAAGTAGTTACGGCTTTCCATCCTGCAATAAAAAAGTACAATTTAACATCCCGACATTGGGCTAAAATAGCCATTATGTGAAGCTCTGACACAGTCAGAAGCCGTCGAAGTAGACCACTTTTTTTTACTAATTGATAGTCACGCGTTTGACCACCATCTCACCTGATGGTAAGCGATGATGTGGTCGAAGATGGAGCACGCTTGCCTAGAAGTAATTTATTCACTCTTGACTTAAAGATTCCCAGGTTGTAGCTATCAGGAAACACAGACTCCAGCAGAGAACTCCACCATGTACCGATAGCGCATCGCCGTCCGACTTGTGGTCCGATGACGGTGCGGGCTTGGCGGATTTAAATTATGCAATTGCGATGCACACTCCCCAAAATGCAACCGGTAGAAAACCGACAGGCCAGCAACTCGTCGAAGCTCAAGACTTAAGAGCTTCGTCGCGACGAGCCTATCATTGCCGATGATCTTCTTGGCTCGTTACTCAATTGACTCAAGGGCATCAAGCTGGTATTTGGCAGATCCGTCCCAAAGATGAGAGCAGTACTCCATACACGATCGAACTTGCGCTTGATAGAGTTTGAGCAGCTGTTCCGGCGCGAAGTACCGTCTCACTTTTGTTAGGATCCCCAACTTCTTTGCAGTCACTTGAGCTTTTGCCTGTATGAAAGGGCCAACATTGAGGTTAGATGTTAATGTAACCCCAAGAAACTCAAGTCGGTCGGTTATCGGCACGGTTGCACCACCTACAACACTGACGGAAGATGACGGGACGAGCAAAGACAAAATAAATAGCGAAGGAGGAGGCACGACGCGTAAGGGAGAGGTAAACCTCAAGCCCCAGCCTCCGCAGGAGACGCCCCGGGCGTCGGGGCGAGCTGGGCAATTCCCGTACGTCTACCATGAGTTTTATCAATCTATACTCGCTAGCGACTGTAGTTAAAAAACTTAAAAAACAGTTTTTTAATTTATTTGTTTAGGTTTTTTACTAATAAGCAAGCAAGTTGCAAGTAAAACTTTAGTTAACAACTAAACAAATAAATTAGAAACTTGTTTTTTTTTTAAGTTTTCATTCATTTTTTTAACTACAGTCGCTAGCGAGTATAGTTTGATAAAACTCATGGTAGACGTACTGGTCACCGTAAGCGCGGGCCTGCGGACGGCTAGCGATGGGTGACTCGCCGTCCGATCAGGACCAGACTCGGGTCGACGGCATGTTGTGTTCCACGCGCCTCAAAGAGATGTAGGCTTAGTTGACTCACTAAGGCCAATGCCTGTCATAGTTGCGAGATTGTTCGAAAGAGTACCGTGGCGTGGCTCTCCTTGCAGAAAGGACTATCTATCTATCTGGCCAATTTTTCCCCACTGCTGGGCAAAAGCCTCCCTCTCCCTTTTCCACACAACTTTGACATCTATACTAATATATAAAGCTGAAGAGTTTGTTTGTTTGTTTGCTTGAACACGCTAATCTCAGGAACTACTGGTCCGATTTGAAAAAAAAAAGATTCTGTGTTAGATAGCCTATTTATCGAGGAAGGCTATAGGCTATTATATATCATCACGCTAAGACCAATAGGAGCGGAGCAGACGAAGTTGCGCGGGTCAACTAGTTTACTATATCGGGCCAGACCTTTCGGTAGGAGTCTAGCTCCTCCCGCCATCTTCGCCTTGGTCTACCGCGATGTCGTTTTTCATTTAATGGGAGCCAAAAGACACTCGGTGGGTCTTTTTGCCCATTTCTCGTCTGACATGCGGCAGACATGTCCGGTCCAGTCCCACTTAAGCTTAGCAGCCTTCTGGGCAACGTCCATGATTTAAGTTTTGAAGCGCAGTGTTGTATCACTCACCACTTGTTAATCTCCGGCACGTTAGTGACCGCCACGGGAATGGCGCCCGCCTCCCGCATCAGGCGCACGCACTCGGCGTCCTCGTGCGCGCGTATGTGCTTGCGGCACAGCACGCCCAGTGTGTGCAGCATGCCCGACACGGCGGTGCTCTCCTTGGTGGTGAAGGGGACACCTATGAAATGCATTTTTTGTAAGGGTTTTGGGTAAGGATTCTTAATTTTGATGTATTTTTTTTATTACTAGTGGGACAGTAATAAGTGTGCTGAACAAAGACCTCTCCCAAATATTTCCAGGTGATCTCGCACTAGCTCTGGCAGTCTGGCAGTAGGCGTCTAGGTCGTCTTGCCACCTCTTCCTCCGACGTTCATCTTCAGGTACCCACATGGTGGAAAATACTTCCCAGCAGTCACTGTGCATGTGGCTGGCGTCAGCGACTCAATCCTATTTCAGCCTGAGTGTCTTTTTCCTACCTCTATGATCCCCGTTTTTGATCGCAGCGCGGCATTTCTAATACAGTGAGCAGTTTTTACGCCCAGAATACTGTGCTCCTATTGTGCTCCGTTTCCATTGCTCTTTGACAAACCCCCAAAAACCAGAAGATGTCGTTTGAACAGGGCTTACGTATAAAATAAGGCTTTTTTTTCATGAGTGGGTTCCGTTAATCTTCGGATACGGAGCCCTAAAAAACATTTTAATGAGAGAATTCGAATACATCGGGCAGATAAAAAACAAATTTATATTGGTTGCTAATTTAAAAAATGTGCGCAGCGTCTTCGTGTGAGATGCCCCTTTTTTTATGAAGACGAAATGTGGTCAGTGAATTTCATTTTAGCCGTTGCGATTGCTTGCCCAAAATAACAGAAACCCATCAATTAAAATTAAAAGCTTCAAAAACCGAGAAATTAATTATAAAATAATATAATCATAACACAATAACGGTTACTAATTACCCTAAAAATTGCTGAAATACAGTACTAATTAGAGATAAAATTATATAAAAATACTTTCTACATCACGCCTGTTTGTCATTGAGAACAAACTTGCTTTCGAAGGGAAATATTCCATAATAATGTGTGCGTAACGCTTGTTAGAAAATTGAAAGTAAATAAGAAATACATATGTTATTTTAAGACGAGGAAGTTAAGAGGGAATGCTGGCGGCGAGACTTTGTGTGTAAGAAATCATAATTCGAGGTTTGGCTCTCGACTGTTTCTCCTCCAATATTGGACCGATATAAGAGATATTTCACAAATTGAATAAGAAGGATGTATACTGTGTCTCTATGTTTTCCTTTTTAGATTAATAGTTGACAATTTTGTACACTAGGGCTCCGTTGACAGCGATTTATCGGACAATTTTGAGCATTTTGTGAGAGTTCTAGTGCTTATACGGTTAATAAATCATCAAAAAGGAAAACATATAAGGACACGGTATATATCTTTCTTATTCAGTTTGTGAAATATCTCTTAAATCGGTCGAATATTGGAGGAGAAAACAGTCGAGAGCCAAACTTCGAATTATGACTTTTTACATACAAAGTCTCGCCGCCAGCATTTCGTCTTAATAGTGTATGTGGCTATTTTTAGGGCCGGTTGCATCATATGAATTTACGGTTACATAAGTGTGAAAGTATTATTTTAATGGTTCCGTACCTGGAGGGTGACACTTTTAAGCCTACGCTGTCCGCCCGTCTGTCAGCGGGATGTATCTCACGAACCGTAATAGGTAGACAGTTGAAATTTTCACAGTCCGTCCGTCTGTCTGTCTTTCAGCGGGATGTATATCATGAACCGTAACAGGTAGACAGTTGAAATTTTCACAGTCCGTCCGTCCGTCTGTCTGTCAGCGGGATGTATCTCATGAACCGTAATAGGTAGATAGTTTAATCTTTCACAGAGTATGTATTTCTATTACCGATATAACAACAAATAATAAAATTAAAGGCGCTCCTAATAAATTTAGTGTTAACAACCTACAAGACTGCAATCACTGTTATGAGGACATGCAGGCGGAGAGACTTTTATTTAAAAGTCATAATTCGAGGTTTGGCTCTCGCCTGTTTTTAACCACCGACGCAAAAACGACGGGGTGTTATAAGTTTGACGTGTCTGTGTGTGTGTCTGTCTGTGGAATCGTAGCTCCCGAACGGATGAACCGATTTTGATTTTGTTGTTTTTGTTTGAAAGGTGAATTAGTCGGGAGTGTTCATAACTATGTTTGATGAAAATCGGTCCAAGATGGCCACCACCACAAAATGGCGAGTTACATTTTTTTTTCATAACTCCCTCAATATGGGTATCAAATGAAAGGGCTTGACTAGACGAATAATGTAGGTACACTACATTGAAGGGGCGTTTTAAAAAGCAGGAAATAAAAATTCAATAAAAAAATTAACAACCCCTTATCGGGGGTTTTTTAAATTTAAAAAAAACAAAGACAGCTAATAGTACTTATACTTAGTACCTAAATACAAAAGATTTGCGGTCTCCCGAGGCGAAGGCGCTTGGCCCAAAGAATCGTGCCCATATTAAACTAAAAGGATCAATAGAAATTATTTTTAACTTTTTTTGTCGGAACATTTTTAATTTAATTTTTCTCCTCCAACATTGGACCGATTTAAAAGATAATTATTTCATAAACTGAATAAGAAGGATATATATCCTGTATCCCTATGTTTTTCTTTTTGATGATATAATACCCGTAAAAGCACTAGAACCCTCAAAAAATTAAAATTTGTCCGATAGACCGCTGTCAACAGAGCCCCAGTGAAAATACAAATAGTCCACTTAACAAAGGAGTTGTGGAGTGCATGAGCTGGGACCTAAGTGATTTCTTCAGAAAGTTGTTGAGGCAGCGTGCTTAGGTAGTAAACATACTAAAAGTCTCCGCGTCTAGGAGGTGAGCCGGATATGTGTTATTAAAGTTTGAGTTTTTCGTTAGGCGAGAGCCAAACCTCAAATTGTGACTTTTAAGTCGCGTTTCCTCTTATTTTTAGGGTTCCGAAAAAAAAACGGAACCCTTATAGGATCACTCGGGTGTCTGTCTGTCCGTCTGTCTGTCTGTCTGTCTGTCCGTCTTTCACAGCCAGTTTTCTCCGGATCCACTGCACCGATTTTTTTTTGAAATTTGGTACACATATAGAATTCTGTTACGTAAATGATTAAATTTTTAGTATGGGTGTCACTTTTGGGGGTCAAACCAGAAAATTAAAAAAAAAAAAAATTGAAAAATATCGTGTGACATATCAAATTTAAGGGCTTACTGTGAGGGTTCTAATTATATTTTTTTCATAATTTTAAAATAAATGGTTTTGAAGTTATTCAAGAAATTAGACGAAAAATGACCATTCCCCCCACTTATCTCCGAAACTACTGAGCCTAAAATTTTGAAAAAAATGGAGATAATAGATCTTTACCTATAGATTACTGGAAAACCTTTAAGAAGTCTATAGTATTAAAATAACATGTTAAAAAAATAAAATTCGTTCGGAACCCTTTACACGCGAGTCCGACTCGCACTTGGCCAGTTTTTTATGAAAAACATTGCGTTAAAAAGCCCTTATGTAAAAACTTTACTTCATAAATCTTACGGTTTTAGGTAGACGTGTAATGTACTTTGTTACGACTTTAATACTTCAATTAATGATGTGTCATCGCATCGAACAAGGTGAAAGCTACTTCACTCTTCCCCTTGAGGCTATCGGGGCTCGCGCAAGAGGCATTAAGTGGCTATGTCAACAAAATGGTCTTCGATCCGTAAGTGAAAACAACCTACTGCAATCATCAAGGATGAATACATAGGGTTTTTTGTAAAACGCCAACAACCTCTTAGGCAGTGAAAGTACATATGAGTATAAAAAACTTTTACTTTGAGAACAATTAGTTGAAACCGTCATTTCGAAAAGGGCCTAAGTCTCATTTTCTTTTAATATCACTTTTTGTTGCCATTTTATTCGTTGAAGGGTTTTACATTTTCTGTGTAAAAGGGCACATTTGTAAAAGACCCACATACCATCTCATATCGCAATCGTAAATTAGAAACTGGTACTACAAAACGATACATTTTTGCTAGTCCTGTAAAGTTGTATATAATGGACTTACGCCTTTTTCAAAATGGCGGGTTCAATTAATTGATTGTTTTTTTTTTATTTAATGTTTTAATGAGAATTTTAATTTTATATAATGAAAATGTTTGCATGCTGAATGGTGGTATATGGCAGAATTCTGATGTATACTCTACTACCTACTTATGTATTACCCATATTTGCAAATTAATGCTATTCTATTCTAACAACCTCGACAACTCGAAAAAAATATCCGCTGTTTCATACAAAATGCAATATTTAGCCAATGAAAATGTATGAAACAGCTAAATGTATAAGCAGATATTTTTTTCGAGTTTTCAGGGTTGGTCTCAAAGTAAAAGTTGTTCGTGGTTGCAAAATATAGCATTAGTAGATCTTGAGATATCCAGCTGTGACAGACGGACAGACTTAGTCACACCGTAAGGGTTTCTTTTTACCATTTTGGTACGGAGCCCTAAAAACTACTTTTACTCTAGTTCCTTTGAGTATCGATAAAGTTCCACTCACCCAAGAACGGTTTCTTCTGGAAGTAGTCATCAGAGAGTCCGCTTTCGATCAGTTTGTCGACTTCGCGCGCGTCCTTGAGAGCATCCTCGTATCTCTCGTCAGTCACTGCGTTTATTATAGGGTTTACCTGTAACAAATTCATAATATCATGGACTGGCTGACCCGCGCAACTTCGTCAGCATCACATTTTTTATTAATTTCATCATCATCATATCAGCCGAAAGACGTCCACTGCTGGATATAGGCCTCCCCCAAGCGTCGCCACAACGACCGGTCCTGCGCGTCTCGCATCCATCGGCTACCCGCGACCTTCACCAGGTCATCGGTCCACCTTGTGGGAGGCCTACCAACGTTGCGTCTTCCGGTACGTGATCGCCACTCCAGAACTTTTGTAGTCATCGACCATCTGGTCTGCGAGCAATGTGCCCACTGCCACTTCAGTTTGGCGATCCTTCGGGCTATGTCGGTAACCTTGGTTCTCTTGCGGATATCATCATTCCTGATTCGATCACGCAAGGAAACTCCAAGCATTGCCCTCTCCATTGCCCTTTGAGTGACTTTGAGCCTTCCGATGGGCCCATTGTAAGCGACAAAAGTTTATTAATTTTCTCCGCTCCTATTGGTCGTAACGTGATGTTATATAGCCTATAGCCTTCCTCGATAAATGGGCTATCTAACACTAACAATTTTCTTCTTCATCAAAGAAATATATTTTGTTAAAAATGAGCTCTTTCCTTAAGTTGTCCATGTGTTAATACTTCACAGAATTTGTTCCTTATTAGCTACACATTCGGATAGTGTAATAATACAGGGTATGTTTTGTTTTCAAAATCAGCCGGTTCGATTCCTGGGTAGGAATCACGATTTTTCAAAAGTCCAATGATGCAGTTTTAGATTTCATCTAAGTCGGGCTCAAGACTACTTTTAGTGTTTTTCGATATTCCTCATAGTTTCGGATTTGACACTTTTAAAATTCAACCTGTGTTATGAGCATCAAATCTATCTATACTAATATATAAAGCTGAAGAGTTTGTTTGTTTGCTTAAACGCGCTAATCTCACGAACTCCTGGTCCTATTTGAAAAAATCTTTGAGTGTTAGATAGCCCATTTATCGAGGAAGGCTATCACGCTTAGACCAACAGGAGCGGAGCAGTAATGAAAAATGTGACGAAGACAAAGTTGCGCTGGTCAGCTAGTTGTACAATAAAATTCCGAGTACCATAAAAACATTACCATTCTTTAAATTTAAGCGTACTTTAACTAATCTACTTATTGATAAACGGTTTTACAGTGTACTGAGTTTTTAGATTATAAGTTGTAAAGCGGTAGATGATAAATACACTGAAAAAACTACTGAACTGATACTTAAAATTTAATGTTCCAATTTCAAATTATGCAATATATAGTAGCTAACCTGTGCCCACTTCGTTGGGCGGTATTTTTCGGGCTAATATATAGCCTATGACACTCACAAAAAACGTGGCTTTCTATTGGTAAAAGAACGTTCAAAATCGGTTCAGGAGATCCAGGGATTACCCCCTACAACCTCACAAACTTAACCTCTTTATAATATTAACTAGCTGACCCGCGCAACTTCGTCTGCGTCCTCTCCTACTCCTACCCTACTCCTACCCTACCTACCTACCTACCCTACCTATCTACCTACCTACCCTACCTACCTACCTACCCTATCTACCTACCCATTTTTTTTGCTTTTAAACCTTCCCTGTGTTTTGGCGAATCCAACAAAAAAAGAATTATTAAAATCGGTCCAGCCGTTCTCGAGTTTTAGCGAAACTAACAGCAATTCATTTTTATATATATCTATACATATAATAAATCTGTTGAAGAGTCGTTTTTGTACATTCGAAATAATTTAAAAAAAAATTGCTAGGGAGATAAAGGGTAACTTACAGAACCCATTTCCATCATTTTTGGAATTTTTGTCTGTTTGTCTGTTTATCTGTTTGGATGTGCAGGCATCACGTCAAAAGTTCAGAAATAACGTAGATAACTTTTACGCATTAAAATTGTACGTAACTGGAGGTATAACTTAGTTTTTGTTTCATCGCAATCGGTTCACTCTATCAAAAGATATTTGTATTTAAAGGTTTCGTTTAAAGTTTCATTACGTGAAGCACATCCATGCACCGCCATCTATTGAGATTAAATAGTAACAGTTTAGAACTGTTTCATGAATGAATGCGTATATTATTATTTTGTGAAACTCTTAATTAATACCAAAGGAAAAAAAATAAGTCATATCGTTTCATTTATCGTAACATGTGAGCTTCTAAGTTTGAACTTATATTCTGACAGTTCAACTACATTCCATTGTCGATTGATGGCGATGTACTGATGACGCGTTTTTCTGAATTGCGGTGTTATCAGCAAATTGGTCAATGTCTGACAAATAAAGTTTGGATACCTATGCTATGTAGCTAATTAGAAGGTGATAACGATAAGTTTGACCGAAAAAGAAAAAAGAGAAGAGTAGTGATTCGTGAATTTTATTGTGATTCGAATCGACATAATTAGTCTATATAAGCCGCACGGGTCGATCTTCAGGGTTAAGCAACGCTTGCCAAGGTTGGTATGTAGATGGGAGACCATCATAACATATCGAGTTTCCTCCGTGCCTCGGAAAGCACGTTAAGCCGTTGGTCCTGGCTGTCATTTGAAGATCTTTGGCAGTCGTTACGGATTGTCAGAAGCCAGTAAATCTGGCTCCAGTCTTGCCAAGAACTACCGTGTTACCCAAATAATGGGTTGTGGAGGTCTGGTAGGCAGCCGCTTCACGTAAAATACTGGTATTCAGCTAAATCCGTTTTGACTGGAAGCCGACCCCAATATAGTTGTGAAAATGTTAGGCAGATGATGAGTTGCACGAGTCTTCAAGATTACCTACGCTTTCCGAGATCGGTCTGTGGATGGGCGACCATTTTAACATACCGAGATTCCTACGTACCTCGGCATATAATAGCCGCCCGGGTCGATCTTCAAGGTTAAGCAACGCTTGCCAAGGTCAGTCTGTGGATGGGTGACCATTTTAATATACCGAGATTCCTACGTACCTCGGAATATAATAGCCGTCCGGGTCGATCTTCAAGGTTAAGCAACGCTTGCCAAGGTCAGTCTGTGGATGGGTGACCATTTTAATATACCGAGATTCCTACGTACCTCGGAATATAATAGCCGTCCGGGTCGATCTTCAAGGTTAAGCAACGCTTGCCAAGGTCAGTCTGTGGATGGGTGACCATTTTAACATACCGAGATTCCTACGTACCACGGAATATAATAGCCGCCCAGGTCGATCTTCAAGGTTAAGCAACGCTCGCCAAGGTCAGTCTGTGGATGGGTGACCATTTTAACATACCGAGATTCCTACGTACCACGGAATATAATAGCCGCCCAGGTCGATCTTCAAGGTTAAGCAACGCTCGCCAAGGTCAGTCTGTGGATGGGTGACCATTTTAACATACCGAGATTCCTACGTACCACGGAATATAATAGCCGCCCAGGTCGATCTTCAAGGTTAAGCAACGCTCGCCAAGGTCAGTCTGTGGATGGGTGACCATTTTAATATACCGAGATTCCTACGTACCACGGGATATAATAGCCGCCCGTGTCGATCTTCAAGGCTTGCCAAGGTCAGTCTGTGGATGGGTGACCATTTTAACATACCTACCGAGAAGAGATCTCCGGCAGTCTTTACAGATTGTCAGAAGCCGACAAATCTGACACCTATAGTCTTGCCAAGAAGTATCGTGTTACCCAGTATTGTAGGGTTTTAGAGGTCTGGTAGGCAGCCGCTCCAATCCCGTTTGACTGGAAGCTGACTCCAATATAGCTGGGAAAAGGCTAGGCAGATGATGCTTCATGGTAAAAAACTGAAATGATATGCGAAAAACACTTAATCTACAGTTGGCAAAACTGGGCACAGATTACAAACGTAATTTTGTTTCAATTTCCTTTATCCACTAGGGAGACGGTCTAAGTGACATCCCGGCATTTAATAGAATTTAGGATTCCCAAAAAATAAATAAATTCATAATTATATTTTCGTCACACCTACCCTATTCATAGACGGCCTAAGCATCTGCCAGCCTGTTCATTAAATGTTGTCACATGACAGACCCATTCGCCACTTTGACACATTTGCGCATTGGGGATCATTTAGGCCACTGCTTAACCGCCATTCAATGAAAAGGACAATAAAACGGCAGAGTTACTCTCTCAAGGACAGTCAGCCCCAATTGGGGCCAAATGGTATTGTCTGTCTTTTTTAATATATGCTTAACCTTTTCCCAACTATATTCGGATCAGGGGGGCTACGGGGGATACGGAGTAGAATACCCGCCCGCAATTAAGCCCGAAACTACGGATTTCGTTAGAGAGTAGCTCCCCAGCTTCCGATCAACACGGCGAAGTCGCGGTATGTTAAATAATATGGCCAACTATTCACAGAGCCACCTAGGCAAGACTTGGTAAACCGTGAAGATCGACCCGTGCGACTGTTATTATTTAGCTACGAGCTCCTCATTTAATAAGTCTCCTCTTTCAGTACCTACTAAATATCGATTTAAAAAATTCGATTATTCTTACACAGTAAATCGATTCTATAAACCCGGTAAAACTGTTTAACATAAAATGTGAAAATTAATCGGTGACCATTAGGTACCCTCTTCCTATTTTCTTAATTTTGAGACAGATCAGGATACGCAAGGTATTAACTTAAAGTAAATTTTATCTATGCAACAGATATTTTTCGACAACCACGCGAACGAAGTCGCGGGCACAGCTAGTAGATAATAATAATAACAATAAATAATTATTATTTATTTATGTACACACAATAAACTTAAAAAGATAATTTCATACAGACAAAAGAGTTTATTTGTTTAATGTGTGAATTTATTGTTGTGTTTTGAATTTATTTTACTCAATTATAATTTACCTACTTTGACTGCTTGCATGAATTTTGACTTTAAATGATCTAGTAACTTCTATGACTAATTTGCACGCCGGAATTAAAAGCAAAATAAAAAATCTGTAATTATTTTGCTTAAGAACTTTCTGTACCTATCTTATTAACGCAAATAAATTATCAAAACCGTTCATCCGTTCAGGAGCTACAATGCCACAGACAGACAGACACACACCCACACACAGACACGTCATACTTATAAAACCCCGTTGTTTTTGCGTCGGGGGTTAAAAACACGCATACTTACAATAAAGTATGTGCAGACAAGTGTTGATGTGATAGATATTTTTTTATTCAGAGGTCTGCGCAGACATAAGTCTGTACCGTGTGGACGCACGATAAAGACGGCATTCCACGGTGCGTGTTTGTGACGGTCGCAGATCAGCCCGCACCGACGCACCGTGGAAAGAGTGTTGTCTGTGGAAGAGCGGACAAGTCCGTAGCGGTGCGTCGGATCCGCCGCGAGTCGGTAACTTCAAAAGTACGGAGCGAGTTCTCTTTTACTTTGCATTTTGAAATGTCAAAATGGCTTCGAAACTAGACCCACACAGAACGACACGAACCGTGGAAAGCAATTGGTGTGCGTTGCGTGGCTGTCCGTGGTCGTCGGCTCAGCATGATAAAATCCGCAGAATCACGCACCGTCGAAAGGTGGGCGATGACCTGAATGTGAGAAGCGCAGTACTGGTCGATGGGATGACACTTGGTGGTAGGCCTATGTCCAGCAATGGACGTCTTTTGCCTTGAATAAAGATAATGATGATGATGCCGTACCCTCATTTTGTTGAAGTTTGTAGTGGGGTTGGACTGTTCATGGTGGATACTACTTCCTTTAAAGTCTATCCTAACTCAATCAGGCTCTAAAGCCAGGCTCGTGTGAACTTTTGTATTCCCAATTTTTCTTTACGCAACAGAGACGTGGACAGCACGCGAGTCGGAAAAAAGGAGATAGATGCTCTGGAAATGTGGTGCTGGAGGAAAATTCTCGCGATACCGTGAACGGAGTTCCGCACCAACGTGTCCATACTCCAGGAGCTAGGTATCACGCAGCGTCTGTAAGCCGTACTACAGTACTTTGGACATGTCTCTAGGCGGGATAACAACTCCATAGAGCTGCCAGAAAAAAAGTAGAGGGAACTAGATCGCGCGGCAGATCACCTATGCGTTCCGGCCCTGGTTCAATCAATGGTCCGGAGCGAGGAGGCATGGGAAGCGGTCACCTCCTTCTGCGAAGCAGTAATGCTAGCGAAGGAGGAAGCCGAACGCGTGAGAGAGAGGGAAACTTCACGCCCCAGCCGCCCCAATAGAGGAAGACAACCCGGGCGTCGGGAGTCGCAGGGCGATTCCCTGCCACCATAGGCGCGGGCCTGCGGACGGCGAGCGTTGGGTGGCTCGCTGTCCGATCAGAACCAGACCCGGATCGACGACGCGTTGTGTTCCACGCGCGCCTCAAAGAGATGTCAGCATAGAAGAAGGGGTCCGCTGGGCCAGTGCCTGCCAGGGTTGCGGAATTTGTTCAAATGAGTCATCGCGGCCCTGGAACGCAAAGGGCACTAGGAGGAACACGGATGGGTTTTAGTCAGTAAGAGTCTGACACTCCCTTCTGCTTCGCCCAGAGCGGGAGGAGTCATTTGATGATTTCCCAACCTAAAAAAAAGGCCACCTATGCGTTGGATTGATCAAGTTAATCCGCACTAGGCAGCCGCGTATCTGATAGCGCCAGACAGTCTGCCAACAGGAAGAGATGACGGGAGATCGTTCGCAGAGCTGTGTCCGCCTCTGTGGCCATGACCGCTCTGCCAAGAGCGAAACAGAGATGAAGAACTTAATCTGCAATCCTCACTCAGTGTCTTTTATTCAGTTGGGCATATCCTCAACAGATTTGATTACAGGAAGTGGGGATGGCATGGCAACAGACCGGGGGTGATGATGCGATGCGGGCTATATAATGCTCGTCTAATACCACCCTTATCATATTTTATAACTGCCATAAATTGATTGAATGTGGCTTATCATATTATGTGTAAGTAAGACATTAGATAACATTTTCACTGTCAGATACAGGTGATGTTGAAGAATAAATCTATCTATACATATAGATACAAATAATAATAATAATTTATTTCAGATATCATGATCCATAAATTCAATTTTCAATTAAATACAACGCCAAAACTACTGGTTGTAGACAGATGAAATTTGGCATTTAGGTTCCTTGAGAGTGTGGAGGGGTACTAAGAGATGATGATGTTATTTTTTACGGTTCCGAACAAAAAACGGAACCCTTATAGGATCACTCGGGTGTCTGTCTGTCCGTCTGTCATAGCCAGTTTTCTCCGGATCCACTGGACCGATTCTGTTGAAATTTGGTACACATATAGACTTCTATGATCCAAACACGGACGCGTTACGTAAATTATTAAATTTTTAGTATGGGGGCCACTTTGGGGGTCAAACTAGAAAAATTAAAAATAAAAGTTTTTTGAATAATATCGTGTGACATATCAAATGAGAGAGCTTACTGTGAGCGTTTTAACTATATTTTTTCATATTTTAAAAATAAATGGTTTTTAAATTATTCAAGAAATTAGACGAAAAATGACATTATCTCTGAAACTACTGAGCCTAAAATTTTGAAAATAACATGTTAAAAGAAATTAAATTCGTTCGGAACCCTTAGCACGCGAGTTTGACTCACACTTGGCCAGTTTTTTTGATGATTTTTTAATTTTTGGATATGCGCGTACAAAGTGCTTAATTTTTATTGTTATTAACCACTTACTTGCTGGATCCTCTCAATGCAAGCCTTAACCAAATCTTCAGACTTCAGCTCCTTATTCCTGATTTTCTTAGCCAAGGCCACGGCACTCTCTGCTAACATAGCATGCTTCTTCTCCAAGTCCGGTATGGCCTTCCGCTTGCCTTCCCAGAAATAGCCGTAGACCAGGTCTATGAAGAGGTCCAGGTAGGTGCGGAAGACCAGGTACACGTGCTTGATCATGTTGGAAACCATGCCGAAGAATATCTTTCTGGGTTTGTTTTTGTGATGCTGTTTAGATAGAAATAAAATGGGGTTAGTAAGTTGAATTTTGAGGGCACTAGTACGAATTATTACAGTTAATTTATTTTATACGAGAGAAAATTTTATACTTTCTGATTAGTTTCTGTTTTCAAAAGTTAATTAATTCATAATCAAACTTCAGTTATACTTTTAAATAAAACATAAATAAACTTAAACCACTTTTAAGATTCTTAGATTTTTTAATTAAGATTAGATTAAAAACCGGTTCAAAGGATTCAAAACAAATATGATACCTGTTACAGTTATATCTTAAATTGCAATAAAAAAAGTCTTATTGTAGGGAGTAAATTTTATTGCAAAGATAAATTACCAATCCGGCAATTATGCATAATCCAATGCAAATTTAAATTAGTGAAAAAAAAAAATTACAATCAATATCCATTGTAAGAATAAACAATTTTTTTATCAATTTACCTACCTACCTCATCAAAATTCAAAAGGTCATGATTTTGAGTAACATTAATTTGCATTGAAAATAAATATTACAAAAAATAATACAAGGTTTAATACCTTTGTCCAGAAAAAACAACCGTCACATGTAATCACTAAAGGGTATCTGTAATGTACTTCTGAAGAGCATTATTTGTACTGATATAATTTATTGACATTATTTTTTATTGATTAGCAAAACACACAACATATAAGTAACAGAATAATTTACTCAACTCTATCACTACTATACTTGGAAATAATACTTAAACTTATTTATAAAGAAAATAAAACAAGAGATTACACTTCCAATCAAGTTATTGTTGACCTCAAAACAATAAAATAAAAGACAGACAAAAATCTAATTACTTACTCACCACCCACAATAATGATTAAACTTTAACACACCAATCCGTGTGCACAACAGCAATACTACTGATCATTTACCACAGATAATAATAAATAAGAAACACATTCAATGACTATAATTTGCTTAGTAATAACCTGCATTAAAATCAAATGCTCTATTCCTTCTAACCATTGTCTCCTGAACAAAATAATTTGCTAAACTAAGGTACAAGCTAGATATATGTGACCTTACCACTGAAACAGGTTGTAAGGAGTAAAGATCATTGCCCTATGCAAGTGCAAGGACAAAAGTTAGGCTAGGTCTGTAAGTTTGTTTTTTTTTTTGCATACAGAAGTAAGCATAGATATATCCTAAATTTCTTTTTTTATTTTATGAATAAAAGTATTGTTCTCACCTCAATATTTGCTGTTTTTTCGCTTTTTGTAATGCTCATCGCTTGTTTAACACTGTCGATACATTTGATTACGTTAATTTTATTCAACTACACCGCGTTTATTTTATGCACACTGAGCTCTATGCTGATAAAATTCAGTTCCAATTTCAAATTTCGCTGACGCTAACGTAGTATACACGGCGCGGAATCGGCAGAATGATGTGAAAGGGGCTAGGTATGTTATGCAGAAACTTTCTAATATAACGCGAAATTTTATTGAAGATATTTCTTGTAGACTTAAGAAGTTGCGATCGCTCTTTTCGTTTTAAATTGAGCGGTAACAACTTTTTGAAAATGTCAATAATTCCAGAATTACTTTCCTAAACTAGATTTAAAAGTTTGTGTACTTTTATTCGATTTTTAATTGATAATTAATTAAAAAAATTAGAAGTTGGGATTGGGACACGAATGTTGACATTGTTGTTGTTATGTCACTGTCAAAAAAGATTCACTCAGTTTTGATATTGACAGATATTTTTTACTATTTACGCAGAATGAAAAACAATAAAAAGTTGAATTGCTTTCCAATACTCTATTCGAAATGTCTTACTTTTGTTTATTTTTGTGGATTCATAAACGCCTAGTGAAATTAGCTTTACTACATTTTGTACATGGCACACAGCATGATCATCTTTTTTTTTACGACAGTACTTAACAGTGGAATCTTAATTACTTGCTAAGAAAGTAAAATAAATTAATTATAATCTGGTTTATGCTGCAAATTGTTGTACTTATCCGTCATCTGCAGAATATTGTTCCGCGCTAAGGCCATTGCTTTTATGCGGTCATTTACCTTTGTTACATTCGACTTTCTAATATCTAAAGCGCGGGAGGATCGCCTACCGGTCTGTATGAAAAACAATATTATAGAACATCACGGTTTTATTTCTGTTGAGGTGAGCAGTTAGATACTCGTATTAAACTAAGTACTTATACGACAGTTATGTTCAAGTCTCTTATACGAATACTAGCTTCTGCCAGCGGTTTCGCCCGCGTGGTCCCTAGGGAACATATTCCCGGGATAAAAAGTAGCCTATGTCCTTTCTCAGGCTCTAGACTATCTGTGTACCAAATTTCATTTATATTACAATATTATAATATATTATAATATTAGTATAGTAAGGATAAAGGTAAGTCGGTAGGTAATGGTGAACTCATCGTCCTACTATTTGGTAACCCAGCACACATCAAGACTAAAATTATACGCCCCCAGCCCCAATAGTTGAGTAAATCTATGACAGATGATGTAGGTTTTGCCAGAGACATGCATGTGTTGATACTGAGAAATTCTTTCTTCAATGAAAAACCAATATCCTTAGGTATTAAACCATGGGGATGAACCATTATTATTAGTCAATAGAAAAACATTCTTTGATTGGTATACCAAGTCAGTAAACAATTAATCATTGCTACATCCAAAAAGAAATTGCTTCATCATCAAGCCTGGTGGAAAGGTTGGTGTTTCCTGGTTACAAAACAGTTTACTTCAAGGACCTCATCTAGTGCAAAAGACTTGCTTAAAATAATATTTAGGCTCTCTCCATTGGTCGGTTGACGACGACAGCTCTGCGTTATCATTTCTTCAGTCAATGCTCATCGATTATTGCGCTTGCAGGTTTCGTTTGCCGGCTAGGGATGGGCAAGTGAAAAAAATATATCGATATTTATCGTGTTATCGATACGATATTTTTAAACAGTATCGATTATTATCGAGTGAAAAATATCGATATATCGTCAGTTCTTGCATGATTATTCCTACATATTCCCAAAGCATTCAAACTCCGTAAAAAAATAAAAGAAAATAGTATTTTTTATTAATGCTCGAACCTAAACAATTATATACAATTAAATCAAACCAGTAGCTATAAGTATCTAATAATATTAAACACGAAACCAAAGTTGCGTTAAAAAAATCTAAATTGATACGAATTCGATACTCTAAAATAAATATCGTATATCGATATATCGCGATTAAAAATATCGAAAGAAAGAAAGAAAGAGTTTGCCCACCGTACCTTCGCGAGATCACCTTGCTGCATTCATCTGTGCTCAAGACTCATACCACCTATATTACCTAACTAGCTGACCCGCGCAACTTCGTCTGCGTCACAATTTTCATTACTGCTCCGCTCCTATTGGTCTTAGCGTGATGATATATATAGCCTATAGCCTTCCTCGATAAATGGGCTATCTAACACTGAAATAATTTTTCAAATCGGACCAGTATCTAGTTTCTGAGATAAGCGCGTCCAAGCAAACAAACAAACAAACTCTTCAGCTTTATTATAGAATATTAGTATAGATTCGCACACGTCAACTTAAAAAATACACAAAAATAAAATTGAAATTAAAATAACACTGAACTCAAATTAAATTAACTAAATAAAATTACATAAAATTAATAATAATATATATTATTTGCAATATCAACTATATTAGTATAGATTGAATCTAGGTAGTGTGTGTAGGACTCACATTTAGAGTTCAGGTTCAGGCGCCACACCGCGTACGGGAAATTCCTACAAAACTGGTTTCTCTTACACACTAAAGTTCACGATTTTGCCCCACTATCCTGTCGATCTGACATTTCTGTACAGAGTGCGTTTTTGCAAACTAGGTACGAATTAAAAATTATTAATATCTATACTAAAGAGGAAAGATTTGTTTGTTTGTTGGTAACGAATAACCTTAAAAACTACTGGACTGATTTGAAAAATTCTAACAGCAATGGATAGCTACATTATCAGCGAGTAACATCTATATCTATACCAATGTATAAAGCTGAAGAGTTTGTTTGCTTGAACGCGCTAATCTCAGGAACTCCTGGTCCGATTTGAAAAATTCTTTCTGTGTTAGATAGCCCATTTATCGAGGAAGGCTATATATCATCACGCTAAGACCAATAGGTGCGGAGCAGACGAAGTTGCGCGGGTCAACTAGTAGGCTATGTTTTATCCCCGTACTCCCACGGGAATGGGAACTACGCGGGTGAAACCGCGTGACGTCCCCTAGTAATTCAGTATTTTTGGTGAGGCTCAAAAAAACTTAATCCCCAAATTATTTATTTATTTGATTGATTGATTGAAAATTAACTATAAAACATTTAAATGATTGTGACATTTTCTGTAACTTGTCTTTGTAGGTTTTCTCTTTTGCACTTTTTCAGCACTTCGTCACAATTTATTGCAATTTAAGTATGAATCTGCGATATTTTTTACTGTTATTAAAAATATAATAATCTGATTTAATATCGCATAATTAAGATTTGTGCTTATAGTGATAAAGAGTACTATGTTTAGCCTTTGAGCCGGATAAAACAATGATAACCATGAAGCTATATCGAGTATTTACCGGTACCCGGTATCCAGTAGCGCTACCGATACATCAATATTTTAATCGCCTCCCAACCGGATCACCGGCATTTGTCGGGCCATTATCATAATAATTATTATGACGCGTCGGACAACACATCATGGTCTACCTAAAAATTATAACGTAATGATCAAGACAGCCGCTCACATATTTATTTAGTAGTATTCGAAACCCGCGGCTGTATGCACGCGCGCAAACGTCTGTGATTAATTTAAAAAGTTGTGTTATTTTGGAGGGAGTCTCAGCTGTCAATCTACATTTGCGCGGGAACCGGTTTGTTTTTAACACGTGCGTTTATTTTTTTTTAATGTATACTTTTTATATTCTATTACTTTATTATAAGTACCTACGTACTATTAGTTTATCCTCTCGGACCCAGATGAACGCCCACAGGTTAAGTAGATAGGTATGTTTATTATTTGTATATTCTTTCCGAAACAAAATTCTAGTTTAAATTTTATTTGTTTGTTGTACACTTAGGTACCTACCACATCTTTTTAACTCAAAGGTTGACTAGTAGAGAATGCCTTGTTGAGTCCGCCCATGTCCCACTATTGTACATAAAGTTTAAATAAATAAGCATATTAATTCGCTTCACGATGCCATAGTACTAGTATAGTGCTTGACATTAATAAACACGATGCTAGATTTATCAACAACTAGCAGCTGTCCCATGCAACTTCGTCTGCGTCACATTTTTCATTAATGATCCGTTCCTATTGGTCGTAGCGTGATGTTATATAGACTATAGCCTTCCTTGATAAATGGGCTATCCAACACCAAATTTTTTTTTTCAATTCAAACCAGTAGTTCCTGATATTAGCGCGTTAAACCAAACAAACTCTACAGCTTTATAATATCCTGTATACATACAAAAAAGATACCTAATACAAGATTGACTGTGATGTAGGTAAATGCATTGAGATTACCTACAACTTCTGTGTTTTTCTTGCGTTATGTAAAATGTCTTCAACGACCTCGCTAATGGCGCAGGAAATACCAGGCCATACGGACCGTCCACAGTTCCACACGATAACCAAATACATACAAAATGTATATCACATCAACATTTTTTGTCTGTGCAACTGTATGTGCATTCAAATGTCAGTGTGATTTTAGATTTTTTTTATTCAGAGTTCAAAGTCTGCGCAAAAAGCTGTATCGTGTGGAACCACTATTAGTCATAATATTTAGGGAGACTGGGTAGACACAGACAGTAAATAGGTAGGCAACTAGGTACCTACTGTAACAATTTTTTTTTCTGTGAATAAATATAATAAGTAGGTACCTACCTACTATAATCAAGCTCAGATACCAGGATACCACTACCCCTGCTGGGGCTAAAAATATTGGGCGGATGGTACGTAGGGTAGAGGTATAATCCGTGCCCGAAAATATGTAATTACTAATGGCATGTAGGTATTTAACGCGGCGACAAACTATATCTAATTTAGGGTTTTAAAAATAATTAAAATGGTTAGCAAAAATAATAGGTTGGCAGCTACAGTGAAGTAACATTTTAAGTATAAAAGCAGCTTTATTTTGAGTTGTAAGCTTAGTTTAGATTTAAATTGGCCGTGTTTTTTTGGTGTTTATAAAATTAACTACTAGGCCCGGTAGACGGAGCCCCGCTTTGCAGGGCTCCTACTTCTGAATGGTTTATAAAAATAACCAAGAAGTGGATGGTGGAGTATATTCGCTCCCTTCGCTCGCTCACTCGACCCCGCCATCCCCTTCTAACCTAACCTGTACGAGTTGGGGTGCCCAAGTCCAGAGCTCGCTTCGCTCGCTCTTGCATCCAATGACGCTCAACTTGGCCAGTCAAGGAAGGCCCGGTATGGCATACAAGAGTACGTAAAACTGTTAATATTAGCCGCCAGAGTCATTATTTTTAATACTGCACCTATTATTTCATTGGCCCTGTTTAATATATTTGCTATCTTATAGTAGAAGCCATTATTTAGTTTTTATAGATCCTTGCGTTTTGTCTCATACGGGACACCGTAAATAATGGATCAAACGTAACGGGTAGGTAGCTTACCTCATTTCCAACAACTAATTTGAACAGTAAAAAAAAACCCATAAGGTAACCAAGATAATTTTTTTTTTCGATTTTTACTATTTTCTGTACCAATAATATAATATAATTAATAATATAATTGTGCTAAAAATATTTAATCGCTACCAAGTTATTTTTTTTGTAACCAAGTGGTTTAGTCTGCCTAATAAGTTGTTATTCGCCTCAAGAATAATTAGCCATTACTAATTACTAGCACTTAGCATTCAGAATTCTGCGTATTCTGCGTGAAGCCTGGGTAAAAACCAGTACATTTTTGGACTGCCGTGCCATAAGTACAAAATTACATTCTGCTCAAAACAGTTTTTACTTCGTTTGTCATTTATTCATTTTTTAGTTGAGAAAGATTGATGCCATGCCATGGTAATACCAGTATGTAACAAGACAAGATGTAATGTGTTTTATTATCGTAGAAGCCGGCAAATAATTATAGACTATAGGATACCCATAGGTACAATTCTAGCCATTTTTAGGGTTCCGTACCTCAAAGGAAAAACAACGGAACCCTTATAGGATCACTTTGTTGTCCGCCCGTCTGTCTGTCAAGACCCTTTATCTCGGGAACACGTGGAGGTATTGAGTTGAAATTAAAACCATATACTCAGGTCTACGGTCCCTTGAAGCTGTGAAAATCAAACTAAGTTAAAGTAAAAAAAGATGCGGCCGTTTATGCCGCAAAAAACGTATATTTTTACACTCTCAAGGGAATCAAAATGTATAGGGTATTTCCCGTTGACCTAGAACTTTGGCAATTAATACTGTCTTATACATAGAGTCTTATACTACAAGTACTTATAGGAAAAAGTCTGAAAACTATACATTTGTACTTGTCTTAATTTAAAGTGCAGAACCCTGGGTGGCGAGTCCGACTCACACTTGTCCGGTTTTTATTTGTTTCTTCGATTTTGTAACTTGTCTGACGTTTATTAGGAAAATACCACTTTTTACGCACCCTATATGTGCTGAGGTTAAAGTTCACACATGGGTTCGAAGACCTTCATTTTTAGGGTTCCGTATCCAAAGAGTAACCAACGGAACCCTATTACTAAGCCTCCGTGTCTGTCCGTCCGTCCGCCTGTCTATCAGCGGGCTGTAACCCAAGAACCGTAGGTAATAGGTCGACAGTTGAAATCAGTGTTTTTTCTTTTGTCTTTATGCCGTTTTTAAAATTAGGAATCTCAATAAATGTGGTGAGGGGCGTCAATGACCGCTATTGCTACCATAAGTATAAATAGTAGGTACTTATGAGTTGCCTAAATTGAAACCTTTGCAGAATTTTAAAAACTATTTAGATTTTAACTAGGTACTTACGTAAATCTCGAGGTAATACACATGGTAACGTTGATACTTTTCTTATATTTTTATATTTTTTACTATTGATAGGCGCGTTTGACCACTATCTCACCTGTTGGTAAGCGATGATGTGGTCGAAGATGGAGCACGCTTGCCTTGAAGTAACCTATTCACTCTTGAATTAAAGACTACCAGGTTGTCGCTCTCAGGAAACACAGACTCCGGCAGGGAATATATTATGATATAGATAGTGTTTTATATTGCAAAAATAATGTCAAAGGCCTTTATTTTCATAAATTTTGTAATTTTTCTCATGATTCGCAATATAAACAACGCCAGTTTTTGTTGAATCGCTCTGTATAAGCCTTATGCAAGCTGGGAACTTTCCAAATGAACTCAATTATTACCTAAGTCGGTCGTCGAACCGCCTACCTTGCGTCTTGACTTGCGTAAATACATACTGTCATGCATCGAGGCACATTTGAGTATAACCAGTAACCACTTGTTGTACAGTGCTGAGAAGACTTTCTTTACCTAATATGATGACTTTCCCCCAATAAGCACGGCGTTGACTATACTATCTAGTGTTGCATATTTGAAGAATACTTGACATTAGGTCCACAGGGAGCGTGCAGAAACTATAGGTGGCAGCACAGAAATGTCACTGTCAAGTTTTTTTCAAGTATAAAGTTCGAAATAGCTACGCTAAATGGCAGTCTTCTTCGCGAACGCTCCCCTAAACTGAGCATGCAGGAACCACAGGTGGCAGCACAGAAGCGTCAATGTCAAGTATTCTGACCCTTAAAACTTCGAATATGCGACACTAGATGGCATAGTCAACGCCCGTGCACGGTCAGTCTCGGAAAAATATGAATGAGGTGTCATTCGATTCGGAAGAGCATGTAGATGATTTTTGAAAATAATAAAGTACCGCTCGAAAAAATTGCAAAAGTTATACACAATCTACTGAAAAAAAAGAAGGGTTTGGTTGTTTGCAAATATCTCAAAATCTGATCAATATTTTTGAAATCTAAAAAAAGATTCGAAAAGAGGAGGAAATTTCCTAAGAAAAAAATCTTAACTCTCGGAACTGTGGGTAGTAATTTCACCCTTCTGGGAAAGTTATAAATATTGGTCCGACAGTTCCGAGAGTTTAGACTTTATAACCGACTTCCAAAAAAGGAGGAGGTTCTCAATTCGGTGGGTATTTTTTTTTTTATGTATGTACACCGATTGCTCAGAGGTTTCTGATCCAATTTCTGTGATTCTTTTTCGATGCAGTCTACTTGCCTTTTGGTCCCATAAAAATTTAATTCAGTTTGGTGCAGTAGTTTTTATTTTATGAGCATTTTTGCTTTTTTCAATTTCTGCAAGCATCACCACTTAAAAGTGAAAAAAGGTTATTTTATTCTTTGTAGTGTTTTGGGTTGAAACTCTTGGACCATGTGGTCCGAGATTGTAACGTTTCACCAACAGTCTATTGGCCTATGAACCATGATCAAACTTAATTAAAAAAAAACTTGAGAGGTGTGAGGACACCCGGATGGAACGAAGTTCCTTTCGATTAGTTAGTGAAGGAATTGTAAAAAAAATAATAATAATAAAATAAAGAATTAAAATTATTAATTTTATTTTTTTAAGTTCTAATAATATTTTTTTATTATTAACAAATATAATGTTATATAAACTTAATCAGTAGGCTCAATTTTAGTAATTGTCAAAATAACTGGCTTGCTTTCTATGAGAGAGAGAGAGAGAGAGAGACAGAGAAACACGCGCACGCCGCACGGCTTACAACTATAGCAAAAAGTGTCGTTACAACATTTGGTCTTAATTTTTTCCGTCTAGCCCCCTTTCGCAACGCGCGATAAGGCACTTCGTTCCAAAAGTGTTTTGTTAAAAATGAGCTCTTTCCTTTAGTTTGCCATACTTTCGAATCGTATTTTTTAAGTTATTTTTACAAGCTTTTATTTACTTTCACCTATCCCGGTGTCTGTTGTTTTTATTTGTCCTTTGGGTTAAAAGTTATTGGTCAAAACATTCTGTTAGTTAAGCATTCACTGACGAAGATTTATGTGGGCGAAACGTTCGTGGATGAAAAGTTAATAGGTTAAAGATAATGTTGATTAACGGTTCGTGGGCCAATCGACTGTTGGTAAAACGTTACAGTTTCGTGGGGTTCGAGTACTCATGCCTTATTTAAAGATCTTAATGCTTAGTTGACACTTCACGTGACCGGCAGGGCCGGACTGGGACTTGACCAGCCCGGGCATTTTAGAGGCGGTCAGCCCTCCTCTCTCCAGAGTGAGGAAAACTACTCAGTGCCGGAAGCGCCTGTGGCGAAATTTACTTTTAAACGAAAATTTCAATTTAAGCTATTTAGATTTTATAGAGTTTTTGAGCAACCATATATAGGCCGTACCGTATATGTATAGGGCGAAAAAATAATACCTGATTGATGAAATATATTTGAAAAAAATCAGATACGAGTCCCATGCTGAAAGGCCCACTTTCGGATTTTCAAAATTGCCACATTTTGATTTGATCGGATGCAGCTTGACGCTAAATGTTATGTCATTTTGCATTAAGCTGCATCCTATCATAGGCGAATCTGACGAAGACATGGTGGGCCCAAACATGACGTCTTTGAAAATTTCGATTCACTCAAACGATCGAACGGAACGATCGATTCTACTTCGGTATTATTGCCCGGCTTTGGGCGCGCGACCTGCTCCACCAAATCGGAGTTTTCAGTCATCACATTTCGGGAATGTCCAAAATTTCTCAGATTTCCGTATTTAACTATTTTTGCACCCGATCAAAGGAAAATGAGCGACTTTGAAGACCACTCTTAAAAAGTGTGCTTTTGGACATCTGAAAGTGGGCCCCTGACCTGGGCTCGTAGCTATACGGGAACGTAAATTGTATTAGGTCTTCAACTTGACGGTAGAGGACGTTATTCTAATCGATGTATTGCTATGTTTTTATTTTTAAATAGCAAAAGAAAGTCGACCGCTAATCGGCCACACCGGGCTTGCGGTTAATCGGGCATTTGCCCGAATTGCCCTATGGCCAGTTCGGGCCTGGACAGAGGATAAGCATTGCCATACATCGTGGTAATGCCGCCAGTCTTTTGGGCTCACTTTCAGTGGAGAGCGACTGAGCGATGCGGACGAATTTTTTGACGCCTTGTTTTAGTTAGGTTTTTATTTTAAGTGTACCTATATAGTTTGTTTTAATAAGTAAAATTATACTCTAAAAACATTTAGGTACTTACATGCCAAAAGTTTCTGTTCAACAGTTCCCGTTTTTTAAATAAAAAAAATCTTTATGCCGATGTGTACCTACTTAGGTTACTGCTTCGACAAGGACACGGGTCAAAGTCAGGTGTAAATTAGTATAATATGCATTGTTTACCCAACGGTTGAGAAATAGGTACCTACATACTGTGTTCGGTGTATCTACGTAATTTGAATCCTATGATTCGTATGTACCTATGTACATATCCGTTTTATGTGATTTTTATCTGTTTTAAATTCTATTCCCACGGTTTATTTTCGCTTACATGTCTGATAAGTTGATAATTTACAGATCACGTCTTGTGTCATAAGTGATTTATTTCAAAACAACATACATTGTGTAGAAAATAAAATAAAAACATCGCTAACAAATAATACAAACAATACAAACACGGTTACTTAATAAATTAATACCAAATAATAATTGAATAATAAAAACAAAAATGGAATGTCAAGATTATACCTACTTAAATAAAAAGAAATGTCACGTATGTACCTTATGAATTCAGCACTTATAAGAGTAACTAGCTGACCCACGTAGCTTCGTCTGCGTCACATGTTTCATTAAGGCTCTGCTCCTATTTATCGTAGCGTGATGTTATATAGCCTTCCTCGATAAATGGGCTATCCAACACTAAAATAATTTCTGAATTCGAACCAGTAGTTCCTGAGATTAGCATTGATAACGTATAAATAGTAGGTACGAGTAGGTAACCTTCCCCGTACAAGTTCTGACGTACCCGCGCAGGGTCTGCAAAAAAACAAAAAGACAAAATTGTAATAACATTTCTTTAATTCAACAGGGAGACACAAACCATGAAAATGGGGAAAGTATGTAAAATAGTATTTATGTACATACGCCTGATGTTCGACTTCGCAGTCGACGGCATTTTCGGTCTCTTCTGGAACTGTCACAACAAAGAAGTACCAGCCCTCGACATGAAGAAGCATGCTGTGCTCACTGAGAGTGCTACCGCGCTCGCCAAGAAGATAAGACAGAAGGAGTTGAAATCAGAAGATCTGGTCAGAGCAGTTATTGAGAGAATTAAGGAGGTGAGTATTTGAGTTTATTTTAGTGAATTATTATGAAGATCGAACTTGATTACCTACCGGTTGAGTGGCCAATGACCCAGCCCAACATTGGTATACAAAAATGATAAATGAAATAGCCTTCCATAAAAGTAGCTATACAACATGTAACAGCATTAACGCAATACATCTTAAGGGGTCATTGTACTCATCATTATGAACAACTTTTACTATGGGACCAAGCCCGAAATCGCGAAAAAAAGGTCAGCTGTTCAGTACAACTTGTCGAGTTATGCGCACATAGATAGATGTATGGGGGAGTCGATTTTTTTTCGCGATTTCAGTGTTGGTCCCATAGTGAAAGTTGTTCATAATGATGAGTTCAATGACCCCTTAAGAGGTATTGCGTTTATTCTGTTACAGGTTGTAGATGGACTGACACGCAGAAATAGTCGTAAGATAATTAGGTGCATTGATTAGGTACTCAAGAGTAGGAAAAATGACGCACAGGACCGGTCGTTGTGGCGACACTTGGGGGAGGCCTATGTCCAGCCGTGGACGTCTTTCGGCTGATATGATGATGATGATGATGAAAGAAAAACATATTGTACCGATCCTAATAATTTTCAACATTGTACCTACATCATAAGTACCAGCCGTATGGTGTCGGCCGGCGACGTAAAAGAATAATACCATCCCATCACTTCCCGTGGGTGTCGTAAGAGGCGACTAAGGGACTCGCCAGAGAATGGACAGCAGCGTTCTTTGTAAAAATTAACACAATTCACTGCGATCGCCAACCAGCCTGCCAAGCGTGGCGATTATGGCAAACCCCCCCTTTTGGGGGGACTATATCCAGCAGTGGACGTCTTTCGGCTGATATGATGATAAGTACCTCACTTCAGTTGTAACATAATTTGGGATTGTTTTTTAAATAAACACACATTCAAATTTGGTCTTACGTTACGTTGTTTTGTTGCCGACTGTACCAGCTCAAACAGTTAAATAATTCTTTTTTCGAAGAAGTTCCATTACTTAACAGATTGTTTATGCATTCGATTAGTTTCGTAACACAACAATGGACAGTTACTTTTAATTGATTCTGATTCATTGCGCCATTGCATCTCTTTGATAATTTTCTGTGATTTTCAATTGCTATTGAGAAGTGACAAATAAAAGGAATAAATCGTTTGTGCCTGCTCTGACTGCTTTTATTTCTGGTGAAGGTGACCCCATTCTCGGTTGGCGCCAAAATTTGAAAATCGAACGGCGCGCTTTTATTTACCGTTCATTTAGGGGTCACTATATATATATATTTTTTTGGGATGGAAACTCGGGCATTCACTAGTTTTATATGATTTCGATGCTTAAAGATACTTAATAAAGCTCGACTGCTATCGATAAGAATCTTCTTCATAGAATCTACCGTTGGGAATGGACAACTAGAACATTTTTTTTTTACTGTAAATGCTGACAATATTTTTTTTTATGGCTACATCGCTTATGCCTGCTTTCTGAGGTACCTGCTTTATCTGTCGTTTATCTGTCCGTTAGTCCCTAACCAGCCAATGGCGTTATGACAAATATCTAGCGTTAATGGACCGATAAACAACCGATAAAAATTCCAGAAATCAGGTCTCCTACCAAATTTCAAGAAGGTTAATAAACACTACAAAAATGTGTCAAAAAACTTAAGATAAGTAGATTTTGTATGTCTTTGTAATAATTTTTAGGTAAACCCAGTAATAAATGCGATTGCCGTCGAACGGTATGACGCAGCGCTGGCCGAGGCGAAGGAAGTGGACGCCCTCATCGCCAACGGTCTTCCGGAAGAAGAGTTCAACAAGAAACCATTACTGGGTACGTAGAGACCGAAATAGTCAACGGATAGTTCAGACGAAACATATAACTACAGATTGTACTTCGGTGAGTGTGCCCAAGAACTCCACGACCTCATCCCACCGGCCCCATTCTACCATCGGACATCCAGACGCACTGCATCTTACCATCCCTACCTTGTTGCATTCCATCAATTCGCACTAAGCGACCAAACTTCTTTTATAATACGCACAGCAAAGGAGTGGAACTCTCTGATTGGCACATCTGTTCCCGAACACATTCAAACCTAATCTTTTTATCTCTTCAAAGTTAGAGTGAACAGGCTCCTTCTGGGTAAGCTCGCTCCATCGTAGACTTTGTCTCTGTCACCTCTGACCTAGACTAGAGTCAAGAGCAAACCCATCACAAATAAAAAAAAAAGTTCGAATTCATCGGATTGGGCCCATCACGGAAACGTTTCTTACAAAAAAAATCCGATGGTGGAACAGCGAACATAACAAAAGTTTTTGTAGCCCGTCCATAGTACTTATAGTTACTTAATTATTGAACTGGATAAAAAAACTTCATAAAACCACTTATCAGCACTTCTAAACCTGCGGTGATTAGTACGATTGAGGAGATTACTCAGAACCTCATATTGGTTGAGGCTTTCTTGGCCAAACGGATTGTTTTAAACACATTAATAATATTAGGTAATAAAAAAAGTTTTTATAAAAACTTTTTACAAAAACATACAACCGACTTCCATATAAAAAAACACTACAAAGTAACAATTAACTTTAATTTCGAAAGTCGGTGTCAAAATACGAAGAAACTACCAAAAACACGTAGTGGTACCCCACACCTAACTACACCACTGGAAAATCGCAGGAAAGCAAAATACGAAATTTCGTTTACTTAGATGACAAAAAACCGTCAACCAAGTAAACGAATCCCAGCTGTTTTGATTTAAAAGCCAAACTTCCAAACCGAAAGGAACCAATCGGAAGTATATTCTTTCAGATAAAACAAGATTTTTTCTAATTGGTTCATAAATGACGGAGTTAATGAGGTAACAAACATAAAAAAACACAACCAAATTTAGAACCTCCTTCTTTTTTTGAAGTTGGTTAAAAATAACTTAAATGTCGTGTATGTATGCACTGTTGACTGTTGAGGAGTTGCTTTGTCTGTAGTCAACCCTTTTTATGTATGGGAAATCATCAAATGACTCCTCCCGCTCTGGGCGGAGCAGAAGGTAGTGTCAGATTCTTACTGATTAAAACTCATCCGTGTTCTTCCTAATGCCCTTTGCGTTCCAGGGCCTCTTTCGATCAAATTCCGCAACCCGTGTGGAGCCAACCCTAGATGGACATTTTAGTCATTGTAATCCTTGTCAATGACCGGTCTTGCGCGTCCCGCATCCATCGGCTACCCGCGACTTTCACCAGGCCATCGGTCCACTTTGTGGGAGGCCTTCAAACGTTGTGTCTTCCGGTACGCGGTCAGCACTCCTGAACTTTTCGGCCCCATCGACCATCAGTTCTGCGAGCAATGTGCCCTGCCCACTGCCACTTTAGTTTGGCGTTGGCCAACGCAGGACCGGTCGTTGTGGCGACGCTTGGGGGAGGCCTATGTCCAGCAGTGAACGACTTTCGGCTGATATGATGATGGTGATGATAAATCCTTATCATATAAAATGTTCATCGGAACAGCGAGATGTAAAATTTCAAATCTGCCATTGTCTATTCGGCCAAGATTTGGCCACAATAAAAAAAACATTGCAAGTGGAATTAACTTGTCATAACTAAACTATCGTCCATTCCAGGTGTCCCATTCACCACAAAGGAGAGCCAGGCAGTGAAAGGCATGCCGTTCACGTTGGGACTCAAATGCCGGCGCAATGTGATGGCGGAGGAAGACAGCGAGGCAGTCAAGAGGCTGAAGGATGCTGGAGCCATCGTTGTGGCTTCAACTAATTTACCTGAACTGCTGGTTTGGTAAGTCCCTGGGACCATAGCACGTGGCTTGTCGCATCAGGACTTGCAGTGGTCGGAAATAACGGTTTATTTCCGACTACTGCAAGTCCTGATGTGATTGGATACTACAACGAAGTGGTGTCAGTCAGAGAATGATCGAGACTCTGAAGGCCGTATAAGGCATGTCATCATGGCCGCATGGCCGGTATGATCAAACCTCAGCTTTATAAGTCCGTCAACTATTTCGACGACAAGGTTGGCGCAGTGGTTGATTGCTGCGCTGCGTGTCGCGGGTTCGATTCCCGCACGGAACAGATATTTGTGTGGCCTGTTGTTCCGGGTCTGGCTGTTTGTGTACCTATGTGAATTTATATCAGGGATGTTATGGATATGATATTTCGGATCTGGATACGGATATGGACATAGGAATAAAATTATGTCGGTTTCGGATACCGTTACGGATATATAATTATTTCGGATAATCCATTAGTTTCGGATAGTTTAGGTTACGGATATTAGATTGAAGTAAAATATAAACACAAATCTATACTAATATATAAAGCTGAAGAGTTTGTTTGTTTGCTTGAACGCGCTAATCTCTGGAACTACTGGTCCGATTTGAAAAATTCTTTCAGTGTTAGATAGCTCATTTATCGAGGAAGGCTATAGGGTATATATCATCGCGCTAAGGCCAACAGGAGCGGAGCATTAATGAAAATTGTGACGCAAACGAAGTTGCGCGGGACAGCTAGTAGTATTATATGTAGTAATAAATATCGATGTTATTAATAAGAAACAAACTGCAAGATTCACGTGGTGCGCGAGCGGTGAAACAAAAACCTGTCGAAACATGTCGATTTATTCAGATTCCGCTCTTATCCGAAACTTGTGAAACGGATACGGTTACGGATATATTTTTATTTCAGATATCCGATAGTTTCGGTTACGGAGCTCCATAACATCCCTGATTTATATGTTTGTAAACGCACCCACGATACAGGAGAAATTCCTAGTGTGGGGCAACTGTCTGTCAGAGTGGGGTATTTCCTGAAAAATCTATTTGATTCGTCAGCAGATTACCAGAAAATATTGAACACGTGGTTTTTCTTTTGTCAGGTAAACAAAAAATGGAGATACCTCCATTTTTTGTTTCGTCATCGTGCGTTAAAATTTCGTATGATGTCACGCCTTCTACCAACAACAGGTGACTATACTATACGTCACTTGGTGTTGATAAAAGGCATGACACACACTCCCCACTTCTGAACTTTGATGCGCTATATATTTGTCTATATTTAGGGTTCCGTTCCCGAAGGGTAACCAACGGAACCCCATTACTAAGCCTCTGTTGTCCGTCCGTCCGTCCGTCTGTCCGTCCGTCCGTCCGTTTGTCTGTCAGCAGATTTTTACACATTGTGTATTTCTATTGCCGCTATAACAACAAATACTAAAAAAATTAAGGTCCGACTCGCACTTGTCCGGTTTTATTATTGATTTGAACAGCGATAAAATACGTGAACAATATTTTTTGAAAACCTAACATACGGACCCAATAGAATTAATACCTATCTATCCAAGAAAAAACTCCATAAGACTACATGTGGAATGTTGAGTTTGTTGACAACACCAAAGGTTCGTCCCTAATCACAAAGTTATGTTACCAGGCAAGAGACCCGCAATCCTGTGTACGGCATGACCAACAACCCGCACCACACCGGCAGGACTCCCGGCGGCTCCAGCGGAGCCGAGGCGGCGTTGACGGCATCCTGTGCTACTGTCGTCAGTCTGTGTAAGTTTCATTCAACGGAATAGAGGCTTCAGCTCGGGGATATACACCGTGAAATTCCAACATCTTTCCTGCAGCGAAATAAAAATAAAAAATAAAACTGGCCATGTGCGAGTCGGACTCGCGTGCAACTGTTCTTTCAAAATTATGAAAAAAATATAGTTAAAACACTCACAGTAAGCCCTTTAATTTGATATGTCACACGACACAGTTTGAAAAACTTTTATTTTTATATTTCTAGTTTGACCCCCAAAAGTGACCCCTATACTTAAAATTTATTTATTTACGTAACGCGTCCGTGTTTGGGTCACAGAAGTCCCGAAAAAACTGGCTGTGACAGACATATAGACACAGATAGATTCTATAAAGGTTCCGTTTTTTACGGTTGTTCGGAACCCTAAAAATGGAAGATATTTTGCTCTGAACATTAATTATGAATCGCTATTCACTTATCGGCAGCATGTGCGTTTTGAGTAATGAACTACTATTGTTTCTTACGCTTTCGAGTTTATGAGTATTTCTTTAATTATTTAAAAACAAAAATATTATTATTTTGTAAGTCTAATGTTATGTTTCGATAGTACTACTGATGGTTAATCGTACTGCCGTGCCGTGGGAAAACAGTCATTAAAATGTCACGGTGTATTGTCGTGCACAAGTGAGTGCGCAGCGCACACAAAGATGCATTCTCGAATCTTTAACTGTTAACCAAAGTTCAAACATACATATTATTATTAGTTTTATATGTCTTTGACAATCTCAGGGCCCTCGGTATCCCGGTCCTTTGATAGGCGTAAGAAGGTCCTGAAGCCAACTCGCAGAGGCCCCGTTAGACATTTCAAATGGAATGGGGCACTAAACGACAGTTATTATTATGAGCCTGTTGAGTCCCACTGGCACTGCCTAGTTGTCTGGCATTTTGCTGAACTGGACCTATTTCAAGCCTATTTGGCGCAGCCGCGGGGCACACAATGTTTTTGTTTTAGAATTAAGTTTCCTTTTTATTTGTACCTACATTGTGTGTGTCTGTGTGTGCCAAATAAACTTGTTCTCTTTCTTATTTCTTTCAGGGCCAAAGATTTCCTTGAACTTATCTCTGTCCGTTGCTATATTTGACCAATCCTTTAGGTAGGAGTCTAACTCGTCGCGCCATCTCACATAGGTACCGGGAGGGGGGTGCAAGGGGGTGCACTTGCATCCCCCTAGCTTTCAATAATACATCATCATCATCATATCAGCCGAAAGACGTCCACTGCTAGACATAGGCCTCCCCCAAAGGAGGGGGGGTTTGCCATAATCGCCACGCTTGGCAGGCGGGTTGGTGATCGCAGTGTATGGTGTTGCGTTTTACAGAGAACGCTGCTGCCCATTCTCTGGTGAGTCCCTTAGTCGCCTCTCACGACACCCACGGGAAGGGATGGGATGGGATACGGCACCGGCCGGTCACTATACGGCGAATACATACGAAAGCATAAAGATAATCAGAAGCAAAACCGAGGCGAGGTACTTAAAGCTCCTTCGCATTCGGCCTTGTATCCGTCTTCTTTAGTGCTGGACAAAAGAAAACCTATCCTATTCGAGGCGGGGTTTTGAAGATGCACCTCCTTGAAAATGGTCTTGCCGGCGCCCATGCCATGTCACCACCACCATACCATTTTAGGTTGACCCATTTTAATAGGTAACTCGTTACTATTTCAGGTTCAGATCTCGGCGGGTCTACTCGCATGCCTGCGTTCTACTGCGGCATGTTCGGCCACCACCCTACTCCTGGCACCACCAACTTAAGAGGTATGTTATATTTGAAAGAAAGAGTTAAGTCTTTTAATAATTACTGTATGCGACGATTTGACTAAAAGGACTAAGAATTCTAAATAGTGTTGGTTAGGGGCTGTTCAAATATTACGCAAGCAGAATTTTAATCATTTCTAACCCCCTCCCTCCCGTTGTCAGCGATAGTAATCAAAGCTCTTACCTCTCCCTCATATGCTTACGTAAGAATTGGTATAGTTTTACTCGCGCGAGGCCTATTTCCCCCACTTCTGTTATTTCTTACCAAACATCGCGTGACAGTAAAAACAACTAACTAGCCATAATTATGTCAAATTAAAATCCACTAAGATTTGCAAACATAAAAGGGAGTAAATATTGCTGACGTTATCACCATTTAAACCCCCCCGTCCCCCATGTCATCAAAAATAAGCATAGTAAAGACCCCCCATTGGTGCTTACATAATACTTGAACGGCCCCTTAAAGGTATTTCCACACACCACTTCAACTCTTCACACACACTCCTACGCAACTACTCACACCACACCACACACTCATATGCTTAGATAGTGCGAGCACGTCATTCTGTTTGTTTCTGATGCATATAATCTATACTAATAAAGCTGAAGAGGTTATTTGTTTGCTTGAACTGAATGAATCGGTTTATTTATTTTAAGTAAAATTGTTAGAGCTGTGAGTTTTGTGAATAAATAAATAAATAATAGTCATGTGCACCAGGCATGACGCATTTTTTTATGGTTGGGAAATCATCAAATGATTCCTTCCGCTCTGAGCGGAGCAGAAGGTAGTGAAGAAAGTAGTCAGACTCTTACTGACTAAAACCCATCCGTGTTCCTCCTACTGCCCGCCGCGTTCCAGGGTCGCGGTCACTCTTTTGAACAAATTCCGCAACCCTGGGGCAAAGCATGCCAAAAAACCTTGACCACTTGACCGGTTCCGTGCCATCTTGTATGGGAGCCCATTATAATTTTGATTGTTACACACCACATCATTACTGTGTGTACATTGTGTAGTGTGATACCCAGCTACTGCTGCTAAGGTATCGCCTATTTATTATACAACGTGTAACAGACTAAACACGGACAGAATAAAAGAGGTATACTCTTAAGGGGTCATTGTACTCATCATTTTGAACAACTTTTACCGAAGGACCAATCCCGAAATCAGTAGTGTAGTGACACCCGGGGCGGATAATGTGGTGTCACCCCACAAATGAACCCCAAATAATTATGAGTTGCGCCTTTGGCCTTTCGTTCTTGTGGCGGTAATCGCAAGCCATTTTACGGAAGGAGGGGGGGAGATGTGCCATTTGCGCTGCAGGTTTTTACTTTCAGGAATGTATTTTGATTTTGTTTTTATCATTATCTAAACTCAATATTGTTGAGTAACGCAACTCTTTTAGTTGTTAAGCAAGCAAGCTTAAGAACTAAAAGAGGGCAGAACACGAGAGCAAGCGAAGCGAGCTCGAAAATTTTTGCATCCCACCTTGGATAGGTTTTATTTTCTTTCGATCGTTCATACATAAATAGAAGTAACTTTACGGAGTGATGCATGAAAGCTTATTAACTTAGAGAGGGCAGAAACAAGCGAGCGAAGCGATCTCGAAAATTCATGGACCCCGGAAAGATTTTATTTTCTTTTGATCATTTATATCATACTTAAATATAATTAACTTTGTGGACTGATGCATAAAAGCTCATTAACTGAGAGAAAACATAATACAATAGCGAGCGAGGTCGAAAATTCATGCACCCCACCCAACTCGGAAAGGTCTTTATTTTCTTTTAATAATTTCATACGTAAACATAGTCATCTCATTGAGTTATACAGAAACGCTCGAGAAAAAAGAGAGCGCAGAATGTAAGAGCGAGCGAAGCGAGCTCGAAACGTTTTACATCCCACCATAGACGGGTTTAATTACGTCGCCCGTTAAGGGGTAAAACACGACCGTGACGAAAAGTTAATGAACGAGTGTCACCCCTAAATGCGAAAACCCGAAGAACTAAATAAATTTTTGCACATTATATATCATCTCGAAAGGGTTTTATTGTATTTTGACCATATATACTGAAATTGAAGTGTTTTGTTGATTAATTAATACAGAAAAGCTCAGGAAGTTAGAGAGTGCTAAATGCAAGAGCGAGCGAAGCGATCTCAAAATTTTTTACACCCTATTTCCGACAGGTTTCATTGCGTCAAACGTTGAGGGGTGCCACCCTATAGTGACAAAAACCAGTAACGAGCGGTCGGGTGTCACTCCTAAACGGATGTCACCCAGTGCGAGCCACCCCCCTTCGCTACGCTACTGCCCGAAATCGCGAAAAAAAATCAGCTATTCAGTACATTTTGTCGAGTTATACGCACATAAATGTATGGGGGAGTCGATTTCAGTTGTTCATAATGATAAGTTCAATGACCCCTTAAGAGGTATTTAGTTTATTCTGTTACAGGTTGTTTACAGTAAATCAAGCAACGATTGGGTTCATGAAATAATTATTGGAGCACTTGCTCGGATCAAAGCTAATATGACCCATCTTTATAAAATAAATTTATTTATTTATTTTATTACTACTTTATTTTACTACTTGACCCGCGCAACTTCGTCTGCTCCACTCCTATTCATCTTAGCGTGATCATATATAGCACTAGTGGACGTCACGCGGTTTCACCCGCGTAGTTCTCGTTCCCGTGGGAGTACGGGGATAAAATATAGCTCATGTTACTCCCTGATAATGTAGCTATCCATTGCTGAAAGAATTTTTCAAACTGGTCCAGTAGTTTCGGAGCCTATTCATTTCAAACAAACAAACAAACAAATCTTTCCTCTTTATAATATTAGTGTAGATATAGCATTTAAATACCTCCTCGATAAATGGGCTATCGAACACTGAAATAATTATTTAAATCGGACCAATAGTTCCTGAGATTAGCGCGTTCAAGCAAACAAACAAACTCTTCAGCTTAATATTTTAGTAAGTATAGATTTATGTACACACAGGAAAACACTAAAAGTTAACATTATAATTATGAGTACAAAGGAACTGCTTATTTCTAACGAAATTTCTTCCAGCAGACCTGCGACAGGAGAAATTAAAAAAAACTTTTTTACAAAAAATGTAACCGACTTCCAAAACAAAACACTACAAAGTATAAAATAACTTTAATTTAGAAAGTTGGTGTTTTTGGTTATTTCGTTTTTTGACACCGACGTCCTTTTTTATTTTTCACTTTTTAGTGGTACCTGCGTACCCATTCACAGCGTACCGGCGTGATATTATGTTATGAAAATAAAACTTACTAAGTGCTTTCGGTGTAAAGGTCTCGTCAATACGAATGAAATAAGCCCAAACACTTGGTAGTTCCTACATACCGATGTGGAGTTCCCTTGACTCTTTGTCGTCTCCATCATCAGGTCTGATCCAAACTTTCGAATAGTTTCGGTAACGGATATTAGATTTAAGTAAAATATGTATAAACACAAATAGTATGTAATAAATGTCAACTGTTAAATAAAAAGTTTCATTTAGACTCCGTCCTTATACGAAACTATCCGAAACTTGTGAAACGGATACGGTTACGGATATATTTTTATTTCGGATATCCGACAGTTTCGGTTACGGTTACGGAACTCCATAACATCCCTGATATAAAGTCTTAAAATTAAACTTAAGAAATAAAAATAAAGTAAAGAAAATATACTTATAAAATATATTATACATATACCGAATACTATATAAATTAAATCTATTTTTTTTTCGTCCTAATTTATTTGAATCCTATTCTATCTTTTTCATTAAACCTTACAAAGCTTTATCAACTGGCCAATCCAACCAAGAAAGTCTTCAGTAGCGTCAATCTGCCTCTGACGTCAGCTCCCTGGTCGCAGGTATCTTGCTCCGCAGCGGTGAGGAGCAGGACTCCATGTTGTCGCTGGGCTTCATCAGCAAGCACGTGGAGGACCTGGCGCCGCTCACCAGCGTCGTGGCTGGGGACAAGGCTCCCTTGCTCAAGTTGGATAGAGATATTGACTTTAAGGTATGCAGGATACTACTCAATTTTTGCTAAGTCTAAAGTTACCACACTTGCTTCTAGGTCCAAGTTTAAATTTCTTCTTCTAATCCTGTGGGCAGTAAGGTCTAACGACCCCACACACCATAGTGTCAGAGTTTCTAAACCGCCTCAAGGGCCTCTGACATGGTTTATTTGACGACCGCCATTTGGCGACTAGGACCACCGACTTATACGTGCCTTCCGAAGCACGGAATCATCTTTTTATCAGACAATCAGATGATTCAAGCCTGCAATGTCCTAGCCGAACTAGAAACAATTTTACGTATAGTAGTAAGTATGCTTCCCGTGGGAATCGAACCCACCGGGTCACAAGGCAAACGCCTAAACCATTCGATCACGGAAGCAGTTGAATCTAAAGTTACAACTTAGCGACTCACTTGGTGAGTAGCGAACTGAAACTAAAGTTTTGCCTGAGTTTGTGTTAACTGATAGCTAACTACAAGCTAAGAGTGAATAAGTTACTTCTAGGCAAGCGTGCTCCATCTTCGACCGCATCATCGCTTACCATCAGGTGAGATAGTGGTCAAACACGTGCCTGTAAATATTGAAACAAAATAGTGTGAGTCGGATTCGCGTGCAAAGGGTTCCGAACCAATTTAATTAGGGTTCCGCACCCAAAGGGTAACCAACGGAACTCTATTACTAAGCCTCCGTCCGTCCGTCCGTCCGTCCGTCTGTCAGCGGGCTGTATCTCAAGAACCGTAATAGGTAGACGGTTGAAATATTCACAGATTGTGTATTTCTATTGCCGCTATAACAACAAACGTGTGAAAAAGGTTCCGAACCAATTTCATTTTTTTAACATGTTATTTTAACACTTCTTATAGGTTTTCCTGTAATCTTTAGGTATAGAACTACTATCTACATTTTTTTCTAAATGTTAGGCGCAGTAGTTTCGGAGATAAGGGGGCGGAATGGTAATTTTTGGTCTTATTTCTTGAATAACTTCAAAACTGTTTATTTTAAAATTATGAAAAAATGTAATTAAAATACTTACAGTTAACCCTTTCATTTGATATGTCACACGATACAGTTTGAAGAACTTTTTTTTTTATTTCTAGTTTGACCCCTAAAAGTCCCCTTACTTAAATAAAATATTTAATTACGTAACGCGTCCGTGTTTGGGTCACAGAAGTCCATACGTGTACGAAATTTCAACAGAATCGGTCCAGTAGATCCGGAGAAAACTGGCTGTGACAGACGAACAGACAGACAGACACCCGAGTGATCCTATAAGGGTCCCGTTTTTTGTTCGGAACCCTAAAAAACATCATATTATCTTTCCATCTGGTGAGATAGTGCCTAAAAAAGTCAAAGAATTTATTAGTGAGTTTTTTGGTGATACAATAGGTCTTATAATTAGGTAATGGTAACTCAAAAAACTACCCATTAAGGCATACACTATTTAAAAAAAATTGTCTCGGGATTGCTGCTCGTTCTTGATGTACAGAAGTACTTATGTATTGATTTTCGTGTTCCAGGATATCAAATTTTATTACATGGAGACCGCACAAGACCTCAGTGTGAGCACCGTGAGGTCCTGTCTCAGAGGAGCTATGAAGAGGTAAATATCACTGTTAACTAATAATAACTGTGTTAGCATGTCCCTTTACTGGACAATGGCCCATCTCAAATCTTCCTGTTCAAGAAGGCAAGGAGTTCTACTCAGGGGCGTAGTTACCAACGTATCAGCCGTATCAACAAACAATAACTTCTTTATTCGGTCATAGGTTGTATATCTATGGGCCAAATTACCATAGATATACAACCTGTGACAGAATAAACGCAATAAGTGGTCATTGAACTCATCATTATGAACAACTTTCACTATGGGACCAACACTGAAATCGCGAAAAAAGAATCGACTCCCCCATACATTTCTGTGCGCATAACTCGACAAAATGTACTGAACAGCTGATTTTTTGAGAGATACGGGGCCGACGAACTACGGGGGTCCTGACGTGTGGATGCAAAGTTATACATTTAGTTCTGCCATCTCTTTCGGGGCCTGCCAAGACAGTTCTGAGACCTATTTTGTGTAATAAAGCAATACCCCTGGAAACGGGCCCCCAAAAAATGTTTGATACTAACTACACCACTGGTTCTACTATTTCCTTGCGCCAAACAAACCTAGCGGCAGGGCAAAAAGCAAAAAAAAATACCTCTTAAAGGGTCATTGTACTCGTAATTATGAACAACTTTTACTATGGGACCAATCTCGAAATCGCGAAAAAAAAATCAGCTATTCAGTACATTTTGTCGAGTTATGCGCACATAAATTTATGGGGGAGTCGATTTTTTTTTTCGCGATTTCAGTGTTGGTCCCAGAGTGAAAGTTGTTCATAATGATAAGTTCAATGACCCCTTAAGAGGTATTGCGTTTATTCTGTTACAGGTTGTATTAAAACTCTTCCGTTACTGGTGACTGACAGACAACGCTGAAATTTGGCATGAAGGTTCCTTGAGGGAGAATATCCCGAAATTCCTACGGGAACGGAAAAAAAAACGCAATACGTGCGTACGAAGTCGCGGGCAGAAGCTAGCCACAGCCTCAGCCAATCTGCAACCTGCTCCTAAAGCAGTTCAAATCCTCCTTAACACCACAACTTGAACCAATATCTCTTCTTCCAGGGTTATAACCAGAATCAGCCAAGAGATCTCCACGACAGAGAACGCCCCCGAGCCGTACTACCACAAAGGCTTCAGCCACATGTACAGCATCTGGAAGCACTGGATGACCAAGGAGCCTGAGCATCTGCCCAGCCTCTGCACCAACAACAAGGGCGATGCTAACGGACTTGTTGAACTGCTGAAGAAGGTAAGTAGTACCAATAGCATGCAAATTATGTATAAGGAATTGTCTGGTGAGGGTCGGATACCAGCTTGATGCCCTTGAGTCAATTGAGAAACGAGCCAAGACGATCATCGGCAATGATAGGCTCGTCGAGTTGAAGCTCCAAAGTCTTGAGCATCGACGCCGAGTTGCTAGCCTGTCGGTTTTCTACCGATTGCATTTTGGGGAATGTGCGACGGAATTGCATAATCCCGTTCCATCATCGGACCACAAGACGTACGGCGATGCGCCACCGGTACACAGTGGACATCCCACCCACACGCACAAAACGTTTTGGGAACACATTCATAGTGCGTACAGCTAAGGAGTGGAATTCTCTGCCAGATTCTGTGTTTTCTGATAGCTACAACCTGGGAGTCTTTAAGTCAAGAGTGAATAGGTTACTTCTAGGTAAGCGTGCTCCATCTTCGCATCATCGGATAGTGGTCAAACGTACCTACGCCTAACAATTTTTTAAAAAATATATGCGAGACGCACAAGACCGGCCATGTCCAGCAGTGGACGTCTTTCGGCGGATATGATGATGATGATGACGATGAATTATCTAGCTCATAGACCTTTGAAGAGACATTGTTATTAGTGGCTTGGCTAGCATCTTCGCTACTGTCTGCTTTGTCCAGAGTCCAGACGTGTACTGCTGAATGCTGAACTACATGACGTCCATCCAGGATAGGTTTCAGGGTAAATTATCTTCTTGTTGTGACATTTAAGTGTTTTGCTGTTACATCGAATTTGGAATCTCTGCCTTAACAATAAGAGCAACAACAAAGCTTCATTACGAAGAAAGACACCAGTCTTTTCCTGGAAAAGGGGCATTCTAGTATTATGTAAGCACCAATGAGGGGTGGGGGGTCTTTACTATGCCTACGTCACCAATATTTACTTAATTTTTTGTTCTTATCTATCTTAGTAGATTTTGGTTTGACATACCTAATTATAGTTATTTAGTTGGTAAGAAATAACTGAAGTGGGGGACTCACGTCCCGCGCGAGTAAAAATTATACTAATGCTTACGTAAGCACAGTAGGGAGGGGTTAGAGCTTTGATTACTATCGCTGACAAGGGGAGGGGGAGGGGGGTTAAAAATGTCTAAAATTCTGCTTAAGTAATACTTGAACTGCCCTTGGCTGCTTATAACAATACTATACTAATCTATAAAGCTGAAGAGTTTGTTTGCTTGAACGCGCTAATCTCAGGAACTACTGATCCGATTTGAAAAATTATTTCAGTATTAGATAGCCCATTTATCGAGGAAGGCTATAGGCTATATATCATCACGCTAAGACCAATAGGAGCGGAGCAGACGAAGTTGCGCGGGTCAACTAGTACTATAATGAAATTCGTCACCTGAGCGAAGCATTTAATTTTGGCAAAATTAAATGCTTCGCTCAGCATTTAATTTTGGCAGATACTCTGAAATTTTCTTCCTAAGATTTGCTTGCTACATGATGTTATAGAAGTAATACTGATCGTTCTGCTTGATTCCATTCTCTCCTATACACCTTGCAGGCGTGTCCTTATGTCTCTAACTCCACCTCACTCTCCCACAGATGGTGTGTATGAGCAAGCTGTGCCTGTTCACCATCGTGCGACTGATCGAGGAGCAGTTCCTGCCCAAGGTGGACGCCGACTGGGCCGAGAAGATCTCCAAAGAGCTGAAGGAAGACCTATTTGTAAGTTGGTCTTTGGCGCTTAAAAGTCAAGAAGCTGCTTTTGATGTCCTAAGATAAAGTTGTCTAGCCAGCCAAATCCAAGGTTTAATTAAGCACTTGCACCAAAGCATGACGAAATTTGTTTGAGTGCTGAGTTAACTGCCATTACGTATAAGTGTAAAAGGCATAGAACCACTGTGGCATAACTCCTACCCCGTCGCCATGTTTTTTTTTAAATGATTAACATTGTTCTCCCGTGGCGTCTTTACCTTCAAACATCTCGCCAACATGACACTTTATGGCACCAAGTTGCTATTTTTTGGGATTTTATATATCAATGCTTTGCGCGTATCGCTTTTGTTTGGAATATCATAGGTACGGACACATTTATATATAAAAAACCCAAGATACACACTCAGCATCTCAAAAACGTCCGCAAAAAACAAGCGCAATATGTATAATTGTGCGCTAGTTTCAAACAGTCTCGGATCGCTCGCCATACTGCACTGCTTTGTAAAAACAACTTTAAGCGACCCGTGTAGGGTTGAATTTGCAAAAAAAAATTGCGCATCACTCGCCATACTGCACTGCTTTGTAAAAACAACTTTAAGCGATCCGTGTAAGGTTGAATTTGCAAAAAAATTGTTTATACTATAACTACACACAAGTCACACATGACACTTGATACATGTCAGTTTTTGACGACAGTTTCGAGGGTTGCATTTGTTCGAGACTGTGCATCTTGGGTTTTTTATATATGAATATACAGACCGCAAGAGTCCTGTACGTCTACCATGAGTTTTATCAATCTATACTTGCTAGCGACTGCAGTTAAAAAATGTGTGAAAACTTTTTAAAATAAGTTTCTATTATATTTTTTAGTTGTTAACTAAAGTTTTACTTGCAACTTGCTTGCTTGTTAGTAACAACTTAAATAAATTAGAAACTTGATTTTTTAAAGTTTACCTACCTACTAAACTACAACGTATACTATACTATACTATATATATATATATATTAATATTATAAAGAAGAAAGATTTGTTTGTTTGTTTGAATTGAATAGGCTCCGAAACTACAGGACCGATTTGAAAAATTCTTGTAGCATAGGATAGCTACATCATCAGGGAGTAACATAGGCTATATATTATCCCCGTACTCCCACGGGAACGGGAACTACGCGGGTGAAACCACGTGACGTCCACTAGTATTAAATAATCGCGCCTAGAGGTAGTTCATGTCGGGTACATTAATTGGGCCGCCTTTGTATGACGACTAAAATGGCGCCATGTGTATACAACGTGTAACAGAATAAACGCAATACCTCTTAAGGGGTCATTGAACTCATCATTATGAACAACTTTCACGATGGGACCAATCCCGAAATCGCGAAAAAAAAAAACAGCTGTTCAGTACATTTTGTCGAGTTATGTGCACGTATGGAGGAGTCAGTTTTTTTTCACGATTTCAGTGTTGGTCCCATAGTGAAAGTTGTTCATAATGATGAGTTTAATGACCCCTTAAGAGGTATTGCGTTTATTCTGTTACAGGTTGTATACACATGGCGCTATTTTAGTCGTCTCAGCTTATTTTTTTAATAAAATGCTTAGTACTTTAGTTATAAATGTGATTTTCTTCAGATTTATTCTTCGATACCTAGACTATAAGTAGTCATCAATAAAAATAAATAGTAATATGACGAGACGAGCGGGGGGAGTGTGAGAGAGACACATATATAGTTACCGAGTCATTAATGTTCTTTTTCTCTCTCTGTCAGCGGTAGCCGATAGATAATTTCGTTTTTTGCCCTTAGCATTCAAAATCAAACTTTAAAAAAAAATTGATTTGAGCCCTTATATTATTAAGGGTGCGATATATAAAATTCTTCCGTTACTGACTGACTGAGTGACTGACAGACAACGCACAGCCGAAACTACTGGTCGTAGGAAGCTGTCATTTGGCATGAAGCTTCCCTACATTCCATACAGGAGCACTAGGAGAAGATTTCCCAAAATTCCTACGGGAACGGGGAAAATGGGATATGCGCGTACGAAGTTGCGGCCAAAAAACTAGTTACAACTAAGATGACACCGTGTTTATACCGAGTGCTGATGTCGCAGAGCAAGCTGGGCGACAAGGGCGTGCTGCTGATGCCGAGCGCGCCGCAGCCGGCGCCGTACCACTACTCGTGCTTCATGAGGCCCTACAACTTCGCCTACTGGGCCATCGTCAACGCGCTCAAGTGTCCTGCTACTCAGGTTAAACTTTACACTATTTTTTCTTTCTTTTTTTTTTATTTGTGATGGGTTTGCTCTTGACTCTAGCCTAGGTCAGAGATGACAAAGACAAAGTCTACGATGGAGCGAGCTTACCCAGAAGGAGCCTGTTCACTCTAACTTTGAAGAGATTAGGGTTGTAAGCGTTTGGAAACACAGACGCAAATTTCCTTGCAAAAATGTAGTGTAGTGTCAACACTTCCATACAGCAAAAGCTGTGCTAAAGGAACTCATAGAATCATATGCGTAACTAACTAGTTTTGTATAATCTAGCTAGGATCAGTATATCTAGTACTACCTAGGAGGAAGTCGGAAGTCATAAGGATTATCAAAAGGTCAATAGTAGGTAAAGATTTCCGCGCCCCTACGCGTTTTAGGGTTCCGAACAAAAAACGGAACCCTTATAGGATCACTCGGATGTCTGTCTGTCTGTCCGTCTGTCACAGCCAATTTTCTCCGGATCCACTGGACCGATTCTGTTAAAATTTGGTACACATATGGACTTTTGTGACCCAAACACGGACGTGTTACGTAAATAAATAAATTTTTAGTATGGGAGTCAAACTAGAAAAAAAAAACAAACAATATCGTGTGACATATCAAATGAAAGGGCTTACTGTGAGGATTTTAACTATTTTTTTTTTCATAATTTAAAAAAAATGGTTTTGAAGTTATTCAAAAAATTAGGCAAAAAATGATCACTCCCTTATCTTCGAAACTAATGAGCCTAAAATTCTGAAAAAAAAAAATGGAGATAATAAAGATCTATTATCTCCATTTAACACACCTTAACATTACAGGAAAACCTATAAGAAGTATCTAGTGTTAAAATGACATGTTAAAAAAATGAAATTGGGCCAGTCTTTCTCTCCTCGGCTGTGCGGGCGAATTGCGAAACCCAACGGATCATGAGAGTTAAGTTCACCTGTGTATGGCCACCATGACCGAAGTTCGGTCGGCAAGGATCATTTTAAAGCGTTGTCCTAATACGTAAAATAATAGTTTAAAAAACTAAAAACACGCTTTTAGCACGCACTAAAATTTACAAAATAATTCGGACATTTAGTTTGATGAAAGAAAGCGTGGAGCGTTTATGTAATCTCTACTCTTTTTGGACAAAACGCTCCACACTTTTATTATATTATACGTGATTAGTTTTTTTCGTATCCGATTCAGCAAACCCTTTCATATAATACCCATATCATGGGGGTGCATTTCAAATAGCCAATCCGCCATCTTGGATGTCCGCCATGTAGGATTTAAGTCACGTGACTATTTCTTTCGTTTTCCTGACAGCAAACTCTTTCATTTGATACCCATATCATGGGTGTGGATTTCAAACAGCCAATCCGCCATCTTGGGGAGGCCGCCATATTGGATTTGTAATGACGTTTCTTAGCTAGTCATGTATTGTCATCAGAACTCAGAGCGTGTGCAAAATTTCATCCTAATCGAAGACCGGGAAGTGGGTTAAATTAAGATTCCAAGATTTTCTTACATACATAGTTACAAGTGAAGCTAATATAAAAGCGTGAAAAATAAAATAAAAAATAAAAGCGTGTTAAAAAGCGATGATACACGATCGGTTCCATTTATACGACAAACAGCCGGTCAATTCTGTAAAAATGTCGAAGTGAAGGCTAAGGTGAAGTGATCAGGAAGTAAGCTGTCATTCCATCTTCATTAAATTCTTCACATCGCCTGGTTACAGAATCGCCCGCCAGATGATAGAGGGCGCCTTGTAGTTTTGCCGAACAAATCAACCAATAATAAAAAACTAACTAACAATCAATGGTTTTAGTTTTTAGGTTGTAACTAGTTTTATTTAATTTGGTGATTTTGTGCGTCATTTCTGGCGGAATTAAAGTATTTTCTTTCTTCTTTCTTTTAACCAGTTTTCGACCAGATAGTATAAGTACACACTTACCTAGAACTACTCTCCCTCAGGTACCTCTGGGTGTGAACGCGCAAGGTCTTCCTCTCGGCATCCAGGTGGTGGCAGCGCCCTACAACGACGCCCTCTGCCTGGCCGTCGCCAAGTACCTGAGCAAAGAGTTCGGAGGCTCCGTCAAGGCCTGCAAATATAAATAAGTAGAGGTTTAAGTAATGTAGAATTAAATAATAATTATGTTACTTTTTGTTTGGATGATTGGTGGTTTTTATTTTTGTAAGTATTACTTATTTGATTAAATGCTTTAGTATTTTTTTAACGAGTTGTTTATTTTTTCTACCTGGTTACTCTTAGTTTTACTTTTTTCACTCAAGCTTTTAACACTAGACCAATGTGTTCAAGTTCGTGATAGGTAGCTACTCATAATTAGCAAAGGTTGGTCTATGCTAGTCGAGCCGACCACGAGCTGAGCGAGCTGCTCTACTCGCAGTGTTAAGTGAGTGTGGACGTACAACGAGCCTACAACAATCACTCTCCTCGAACAAATGCAAATCCCTTTGTGTTCGTCAAAAAACCGACAACAGACGGAGCACAGTCGAGCACGAGCCAAACGCTCGAAGCGCGCTCGTTCGAGGCTCGTAAGTCTGTCCACACTTTGGCTCGGCTCGTCTATCGTAGACCCACCTTAAGAGTTAAACCTTTTTTTATGAACCATAGAGAGTGAACACATTGTTAAGAGGAAGAACGAACGCTATTCAGAATTTAGATACAGTCATGCACAGCTTAATTTTACAACTACCCACCTACACCCACAATGATGAAAGAAAATACAGTTCGCATCACCGTTGTTTACCCCTCCTTGTTTTCCCCTAGGTTCTAGTGACGACCGCGCAGGTGCAATCGCGTAAAAAAAGTGTTACGTTCCTAGAATATTTTTTTGTTTATACTTATTATATTATAAACAAGTAACAAAGACTACCAGTAACAATAACAATATCAAAAAGTAACACCACAAATACATACACCACAAAAACAAACAAAAAACAAATGAAATAGAAATAACCAAAATAATAAATTATAAACAATAACAACGTGTAACACTTTTCGCATCAACAGTCGTATTGCATTGAGCGCGCGGGTCACACGTATGCATCGAACGTATACGAGCGAGTGAGATGCCATTACACCCGCCATCTTGCGCAAACACGCGCATGCGCGAGCTGCCCGCGCATGCGCTGTATTATGATTTTTGTCAAATTGACATTCTGCGCACTCGATTGCGACGTACTTCGGGGAGGTAAAGTTGCGTGACGGGAACTGTACCTACTCATAATTAGCAAAGGTTGGTCTATGCTAGACGAGCCGAGCACGAGCTGAGCGAGCCGCTCTATCTCGCGGTGTTAAGTGTGGTCGTACAACGAGCCTAACACAATCACTCTCCTCGAACAAATGTAACTCCCTTTGTGTTCGTCAAAAAACCGACAATCGACGGAGCACAGTCGAGCACGAGCCAAACGCTCGAAGCGCACTCGTTCGAGGCTCGTAAGTCGGTCCACACTTTGGCTCCGCTCGTGCTCCTCTCGTGCTCTATCGTTGACCCACCTCAAGAGTTAAACCTTTTTTATGAACCATAGAGAATGAACACATGTTAAGAGGAATCTAACGAACGCTATTCAGAATTTAGATACAGTGCGTTATTATTCTAAGGATACAGTCATGCACAGCTTAATTTTACAACTACCCACCTACACCCGTCCAATGATGAAAGAAAATACTAACTATATATAAATAGATAACTAAGTAACTAGTCTACGAAGGTACATAAATTTACGTGTTATTGATACGAGCAGTATATTCAAGTATATTCCTCGTCTTATCTACATGCGTAGACATTCATTATACGATAAACATCAATTACAACCAAAGCAACTTTTATCAAACATGAAATTGATCGCTATCTTATAGTCGCGTTCATTGTTCATTGTATATTTCAGTTCGACGAACGAAATACGTTGATAAAATGGACGATCGTTAAACCCTCTCTAGGGACTCTTGTTAGAAATAGCCTCTCTAAATAGCCTAATATCAATATTTAATAAGATAAAATCAATATTTTAAGTGTGAGAGGTAAACAAACTCTATTCATTTCACCGAACGCATCAATAATATGACCTTGTTTTGACATTGATTTGACACTTTTGACAATAGTTTTGCAATAACTTCGCGCGATCTTTCTGACCTTAAAAACTCCGATAATTTATGTTATTTAATTAGGACGGAGCGTCGAGTTAGCTCGTGTTGTCGGCTAGAACATTACTTAATTCATAAAAAATGCCTAGTGTAGTAACTGTGGACACTAACCCCTTCGAGGGACAAAAGCCGGGAACAAGTGGTTTGCGTAAAAAAGTTAAGGTTTTCGTTCAAGAACATTACACGGAGAACTTTGTGCAGAGTATTCTGGATGCGGTTAAAGACTCGTTGCCTGGAGCTACGCTAGTTGTGGGTGGAGATGGCAGATACCTCGTGAAGGAAGTTGTTGACAAAATCATTAAGATCTCAGCAGCTAACGGAGTAAGTTCACAATTCCTAATAAATCTTGCTATATTAATTACTTCTCTTCTTTTGAGTTTTTGTAGTTTGCAATAGTCAGTTAAAACTATACTCTTCCAATGAACAATAAACATAAGAGCTGACTATGTTAAATTAAAAAGAAATAAAATTTAAAAAAATATGCTGTCTGTTTCAAGATTTTTGTGTTCCGTTTCAGTTTATTTTTTCAACATAAATTAAACTCAAACATTTATGTTGAAAAAATAAACTGTTCTAAATAAATAAATTTCCTAATTCCAATTACTTACCTCCTTTAGATTTCATGTGTAATCATAGTTTGGCTGGATTGGATTTCCAAAAAATAAATTTTCATTAAAACTTTCATTCCCAAGTCCATGAATGTTCACAAAAACTGTGTTATTTAGGGCTGTGCTTTTTCTGTTAATATATGAATAAACTAGCTGATATGTTCAACTTCATCTGTGTCAAATTTTTATTTAATGTTCTACTCCTATTCGTCGTTGATTGTAGCATGATGTTATATAGCCTATAGCCATCCTCGATAAATGGGCAATCCAACATTAAAATAATTAGGGTACCAAACAAAAAAACAGAACCCTTATAGGATCACTCGGGTGTCTGTCTGTCTGTCACAGCCAGTTTTCTCTGGATCCACTGGACCGATTCTGTTGAAATTTGGTACACATATGAAATTCTGTGACCCAAACACGGACGCGTTACGTAAATCATTAAATTTTTAGTATGGGGTCACTTTTGGGGGCGAAACTAGAAAATTAAAAAAAAAAGTTTTTTGAACAATATTGTGTGACATATCAAATGAAAGGGCTTACTGTAAGGGTTTTAAATATGTTTTTTTCATAATTTTAAAATAAACGGTTTTGAAGTTGTTCAAGAGATCAGACGAAAAAGGACCATCCCCCCCCCCTATCTCCGAAACTACTGAGCCTAAAATTTCGAAAAAAATGGAGATAATACATCTTAACCTAAAGATTACAAGAAAACCTATAAGAAGTCTATAATGTTAAAATAACACATTAAAAAATGAAATTCGTTCGGAACCCTTTGCACGTAAGTCCAACTCGCACTTGGCCAGTTTTTTTTCATTTGAAACCAGTAGTTTCTGAGATTTCAACCAAACAAACTCTTTAGCTTTAAAATATTAGTACAGATTTAAGATATATATCCAGTGCATTCTAGGTTCAAACATAATGGTTAATCCTGTGCTGAGATCACCTGTATCATTCAGGATGTCAAAATGAATCTCATGATACCTCAATTGTTAAAATTCTACAAGACGGCTACAGACCATGGCAAAGAAATTATGTTAGCCACCCGAAAGAGAGATAGTGATAGTATATTCTATCACTTCTCTTCTACACTAATATTATAAAGAAGAAAGATTTGTTTGTTTGTTTGAATTGAATAGGCTCCGAAACTACTGGACCGATTTGTAAAATTCTATAAGTATACATAGGTTTTAGTTACTGTTTTATCTTGTGAAAGTTTGTTCAGCGACGTGGTTTAAAAATTGCATTAAATTATTGACAAATATAGCTGTTGATGGGGTTTATTGTTGTTTTTCTTTTGGAAGACCACATTATGTCTGAAAATGGCTGCTTACGTATGAAATCCTTATTGTCTATCTACACTAATAATATAATATTATAAAGAGGAAAGATTTGTTTGTTTTTTTGTTTGAATTGAATAGGCTCCGAAACTACTGGACCGATTTGAAAAATTCTTTTAGCATTGGATAGCTACATTATTAGGGAGTAACATAGGCTATACGTTATCCCCGTACTCCCACGGGGACGGGAACTACGCGGGTGAAACCGCGTGACGTCCACTAGTACTCTATAATTTGAGATATTAATATAAATCATGAGCGCTACAGAGCTGTGTAAATTTTGATACATCTCCTTTAAAAGGTGTGCCTTGCCAAGCCTCTAGAACTTCGATAAAAAATGAGTGACATCACTTAAAATATTATCAGTAACTGCCTAGTAATAATGTAAATTAAATTAATAATCTCAGATGATGACAATCTGTTTTTCAAGATCAGATAAAATTGTACCTTGTGTACTGGTGATAATATATGACATTGCATCATATGTTGATGCTAATCATTTGAGTCAGCTACTGTTCGTAAATCTGAAAATCATTGTGATTATAAGCAAATATTTTCTTGAAGTAAAGTGCCCCGCCTCCCTGATCAAATCGAATGAATGATAAAATAGTGTAATCTACATAAGTTATCTTAAGATTGATTCATTAGTATGGTAAATATTGCACAGCTTAAATGCCTAACCAACTGAAGAAACGCACATATTTTTAAAGAAGTTATTAAAAAATCGAAAGACAGTAGAAGTCCCGTTCAAAATCGACTTAGCCGTTTCAGTGTTGAGCCAGAACAAACAGACAGACCAAAAAAAATGTTTTTTTGTTAAAAGTACCTATTGTTTTTATTTTGTCTGCATCATATTTTTAATGAATGCTCCGCTCCTATTGGTCGAAGCGTGATGTTATATAGCCTATCCTATAGGCTTCCCCCATAAATGGACTATTCAACTGTAAAAGAACTTATTCAATGATTACTAATTTTTTTTTGTTGTTGTTTGCCATGTTGTGCGATTATGCTTTGGGTCATAATCAGACACCTATGATGTGAATTTGTTACTATTTTATTATGATTGTAACCTGTTGTAATTGCCTTGTGAATAAATAAATAAATATATTTGAACCAGTATTTCCTGAGATTAGCGCATTCAACCAAACAAACCAAAATACTCTTCAGCTTTATAATATTAGTACTTATATATTTTTTAATGTGAGATTTAATCAAACTGCATCCAAGAATGGATATTAAACGTATATTGTATTGGTTCTAGTAAACGGTAGACCATTTTGTTTGCTCTCTTATCAGTTAATTAATGTATTGTAACAAATGATAGTTTATATGCTATTATTATTATTTTATTATATGTCTCTGACATAGACATTTATCTTTCGTTATCTTTTATTGCGTTAATTATAATATCTTTTAAGTCTTTTGATGATGGTAGCAATCTTCTCTATAGGGACCGTGCACAGCGTTGACGTCCATCTAGCGTCGCATATTCGAAGTTTTAAGGGTCAGAATACTTGACATTGACGCTTCCTGCGGTTCCTGCACCCTCAGTTTAGGGGAACGTGCGCGAAGTAGACTGTGCCATCTAGCGTAGCTATTTCGAATTTTATACTTGTTATATACTTGACAGTGACATTTCTGTGGTGCCACCTATAGTTTCTGCATGCTCCCTATATGCGGGCTGCCAAACCAGATACAAACCCGGACCAATACAAATATACTAAACTAGCTTCTGCCAGCGGCTTCGCCCGCGTGGTCCCTAGGGAGCATACTCCCGGGATAAAAAGTAGGTAGCCTATATCCTTTCTCAGGCTCTAGACTATCTTTGTACCAAATTTCATTTAAATCCGTTCAGTAGTTTTGGCGTGAAAGCGCGACAGACAGACAGTTACTTTCACATTTATAATATTACTAGCTGACCCGCGCGACTTCGTCTGCGTCACATTTTTCATTACTGCTCCGCTCCTATTGGTCTTAGCGTGATGATATATAGGCTATAGCCTTCCTCGACAAATGGGCTATCTAACACTGAAAGAATTTTTCAAATCGGACCAGTAGTTCCTGAGATTAGCGCGTTCAAGCAAACAAACAAACAAACTCTTCAGCTTTATATATTAGTATAGATATAGCTTTTGCCCGCGACTTCGTACGCGCATATCCCGTTTTATCCCAATCCAAAAAACTATCCTATCTTTTAAGTTGGATCAAACCACAGATACTTACCAAGTTTGATCAAAATCGGTTCTGTAGTTTAGGAGTCCATCGCGGACAAACAACGTGACACGTGATTTATATATATTAAGATATAGTAAAATGATATAGTAAGATAATTAAGGATAAATTACAGGGTGGTAGGAGACAAAAGCCAGCCAAGTGCGAGCCGAACTCTTACACGAAGGGTTCCATACATTAAAAAAAACACGTTTCTTGTACGGGAGCTCCCTTTGAATTTGAATTTAATTTTTATTATAGCGGATACAGAAATACACACTTTGTGGAAATATCAACTGTCGGCCTATTACTGTTCTTGAGATACAGCCTGCTGACAGACAGACGGACGGACGGACGGACAGCGGAGGCTTAGTAATAGGGTTGGTTACCCTTTTGGTACGGAACCCAAAAAAACTTATATTTTGGACTGCCCTGTTTTATTTATGTAGTTACTAAAACAAGGTTTTTAAATGATGACAGGTAACAATTTTATGACGATTTGCTAAAATAATGATTTATATCATTGATTGTTAAACATGTCTGTAATCATATCAAAATGCGCGTAGCGTAGCATATTTTCTATGCGACGCAAATTTTTACGAGTGCATAGCTGCGATGACCGGAGCGTGCAACATTGATATTCCTAAAGCCGCGTACGCACGAACGAACAAAAACATGGTGAACAGGAACATTGAAAACTTTGTTCACACGTGCGTACCACTGACGAACATCAAACACAGTTCGTCAAAAAGGTTCGTGGCGATCCAATTTGGTGATCGACGTTCGTGTTCACCATGCTTTGTTCGCTCGTGCATACGCGGCTTTATCTTAATGGTAGCACTAGCTGACCCGCGCAACTTCGTCTGCGTCACATTTTCATTAATGCTCCGCTCCTATTCATCGTAGCGTGATGTTAAAATAGCCTTCCTCGATACTTGGGCTATCCAACACTAAAAGAATTTTTCAATTTGAACCAGTAGTTCCTGATATTAGCGCGTTCAACCAACCATTCAAAAACAACAAACAAACTCTTCATTTGATTAGTATTGACTAGCACTTCGCTCACGACTTCATCTGCGCTGCAATTTCTTAAGGATCCCTAATTTTTTTCTAGACATATTACTTACTAAAACCTTCCTCGAGAATATACTGTGTCGAGAACCACTCTATCCATTGGTGAAAACAGCATGAAAATCGGTGCAGTAGTTTTAGAGTTTATCGCGAACAAACAGACAGACGCGGCGTAAGAATTTGCTTTATAATATGTAGTCATGATAACCCATTCAATATTAAGTAGGTAATATTTTTTTTCTAGGTAGCAAGACTGCTGGTTGGCCAAAATGGCATCCTCTCGACTCCTGCCGTGTCCTGCATCATCAGGAAATACAAGGCTCTTGGTAAGTTAACTCAGGTCATACTATAGAGCTTTAGAAATCAACTGGCCCGTTGCACCTTTGGGCATTGAAAGAAATAATAGATCTTGTTCAGTGGCGTAGCTAGCATGGGTGACGATGACATCCGGCTACGCTACTGGGGGGCTACTCTCTAAGCCCGAAGTCCGTAGTTTCGGGCTTACCCGCAACTAGCTTTGAGAGTAGCCCCCTGATCTTGTTAAAGAAAACTAGGCGTACCGTTCGCCCATAAACTTAAAACTAACAGCTTGATTTGTTATGACGGCGTCGTTGGGCGACTTTCGCATAAGTCTTGAGGCTTGTTTATATAAAAAATAAAAAAACTTTATTACAAAAAAATTTAACTGACAAAGTGTAAAATAACCTTGATTTCGGTAGTCGGTGTTAAAAAACGAAGATACAAAACCAAAAACACCGACTTCCGAAATTAAGGTTATTTTATACTTTGTAGTATTTTTTTTGGAAGTCGGTTATGTGTTTTTGTAATAAGTTTTTTATTTTTAACCGACTTCCAAAAAAGGGGGAGGTTCTCAATTCGGTGGGTATCCGATTTCTGTGATTATTTTTTCATTCGATGCGCTATACTTGCCATTTTTCACTTTTAAGTGATGAAGATACTTGGACGACGTCTTCATCTACGCAGAAATTGAAATAAGCAAAAATGCTCATAAAATAAAAACTACTGAACCAAACTGAATCAAATTTTAACGGGACCAAATGGCAAGTAATGCAATGGCCGCATCAAATCGTCGAAGAATCACACAAATCGGATCAGAAACCTCGGACTAATCGGTGTACATATATAAAACAAAAAAAAATACTCGCCGAATTGAAAACCTCCTACTTTTTTGGAAGTCGGTTAAAAAGCCATAAGCCTGCCTGTCCTTTGTCGCGGAGCGGAGAAACGGGGAAATTTTAACCAATAGAATTGCATCTCCACACAACGTGAGTCACAAGATTTTATACAATTCCATTGGATAAAATTTCCCCGTTTCTCGCTCCGCGGCAATGGACAGGCAGCCTAAGTCACCATGGTTATTATTTTATATACAGTTTGATTGGCAGATTTTTTTTATTGTTTAGAGGGAATGCTGGCGGCGAGACTTTGTATGTAAAAAAGTCATAATTCGAGGTTTGGCTCTCGACTGTATTCTCCTCCAATATTGGAGGAGAATAGGTACAGTCGAGATTATAAGAGATTTTGCACTAACTGAACAAGAAGGATGTAGCTATACTGTGTCTCCCTTTTTTGATTAATAGTTGCTAAATTTGTACACTAGGGCTCTGTTGACAGCGATTTATTGGAAAATTTTAAGCATTTTGTGAGAGTTCTAGTGCTTGTACGGTTAATAAATCATCATAAAGGAAAACACAGGGACACAGTATACAGGATGTATACTGTGTCCCTGTGTTTTCCTTATTCAGTTTGTGAAATATCTCTTATATCGGTCCAATATTGGAGGAGAAAACAGTCGAGAGCCAAACCTAGAATTATTACTTTTTGCATACAAAGTCACGCCGCCAGCATTTTCTCTTAAGCCTGTGTATAGGTACGTATTTTGTGTCATGTCAGATGAATCAAAACGATAATTTTTCAATTTATTTGGAAAATGAACTTTGTGCTGTCGACAAAAAAAATCGAGGCTTTTTCATTTCAAACTAGCTTTCGCCCGCGACTTTGTACGCAAAAATCCCGTTTTTTCCCGTTCCCGTAGGAATTTCGGGTAATCCTCTCTCATTGCTCCCCTACACTCCCCAAGGAACCTACATGCCATGTTTCAGCTTTCTACGACCAGCTAGTCTATTCTGTAAACACTTTCAGTGCCAAGTGCAAAAGTGTTTTTACATTTTTAGAGCCAAGCACTCAACACATGGGCCGAACAACAATTCGTTTGTGTGCCCACAACCCCCGCATGAACACAAGTCACATATAGCTACCTACTTAAAACGACGACTCAAGTACGGGTTGTGGGCACATAACGAATCACTGCTCGACCCATACGCTGAGTTCTTGGCACTAAATGTGTAAATAACTGTTTCGATATCGAGCTACACCTGAGTGACAAAACTCACAAAGTGAGCATTATTGTACACAACATAAATGTCTTAATATGATACTCATCTCGGATTCCGCTGTCGAGATACGAACATGTTGTTACAGAATAGCACTACAGTAGTATCGGCTGTGCGTTGTCTGCCAGTCACTCAGTAACGGAAGAGTTTTATATAGGAAGCACACTGTTACTAATTAATACGATTTAATGGAAAATAGTCCGGTTTGTATGGACTTTAAAAGAGCCTTTGACCTCTGAGTTTGTTTCGGTGTATCTTCGCAGTGTAGTCAGCTAGGAAACACCGGCCACATCTAACTTAAAATGATCAAAAAAGATAGACAATCATGTGAAAATGTTACCTATGGTTAACCTACGTACAAAAGTGCCCCCGCCAAGTCGAGCAAAAAAAAAACTGGCCAAGTGCGAGTCGGACTCGCGTGCTAAGGGTTCCGAACGAATTAATTTTTTTTAACATGTTATTTTAACACCACAGACTTCTAATAAGTTTTCCTGTAATCTTTAGGTAAAGATCTATTATCTCCATTTTTTTCAAAATTTTAGACTCAGTAGTTTCGGAAATAGGGGGGGGGGGGGAATGGTCATTTTTCGTCTAATTTCTTGAATAACTTCAAAACCATTTATTTTAAAATGATTAAAAAAAAATAATTAAAACCCTCACAGTAAGCCCTTTCATTTGATATGTCACACGATATTGTTCAAAAAACTTTGTTTTTTTCTAATTTGACCCCCAAAAGTACCCCCATACTAAAATTTAATAATTAACGTAACTTGCTCGTGTTTGGGTAATAGAAGTCCATATGTGTACCAAATTTCAACAGAATTGTTCCAGTGGATCCGAAGAAAACTGGCTGTGACAGACGGACAGACAGACACCCGAGTGATCCAATAAGGGTTCCTTTTTTTTTCGGAACCCTAAAAATGTGAGGTTGATATTATAGTAACTATAAAATGTTGTTAGCTAACTAACAAGGTATTAATTTATGATAAAATGGTTAGATAGTTGCTCCCATAGATAGCTAGGTACCGAATTAACCGACTTGGTTTACATTCGATTTCACAACGTTTTACGGCAGAAGAACTGCGTTGCGAGACTTGTGCATTTTTGTACATGTTATTTTATCATTAACGAAGTAGTACTTACCTATCATCCTGATTTAATCTGTTGATTGTCTGTTCATACACTACCTAAAAAATAAAATGATAACGCATGCGTGACCATGAATGGATGAGTACCATGACGCAGCTTATCGATTATAATTTTTATCAGTTGATTTGGCAATTAGATACTGTTTGAACTGATAAATTCTAACACTAATATCATAAATATGAAACTGAGTTACGCTTTCACGCCTAAATTGCTGAACCGGTCCAAATTGTATGGTGGTTTTTGATGGTTACGGCGATGTCAACAGCACAAAACGAGCAGAGCAGAAGCGGCGAGGTCTGACAATAACTTCGGCTGACATTAACTGTAACGAAAATACGATTGTCATTGTTCGACAGGAGCGTTTTCTCGCCAAGGCTAATTCAGCTCCTCACCGAGAAGATGACATCAGCAGAGATCGAAACAACTGTTGCAACAGATGCTGATGGTAATATTGTCATGCGCGGGTTGGATAAAACTGCCGTACATCCAACTGTTGTAATAGTTAGGGAGGATGTCGATATGATAGTCCTCCTCATAGGGTTGGCTCCACCTCCATATATCTTAAATATTTGTCCTAGCGAAAAAGTGTACAGAATCTTTTTTGTAGAAAATGTTATGTAGATTACTTATGTACTGAAACATTTTTCATGGGCCTCATCAGAAGGCTCAAAGTCACTCAAAGGGCAATGCTTGGAGTTTCCTTGCGTGATCGAATCAGAAATGATGATATCCGCAAGAGAACCAAGGTTACCGACATAGCCCGAAGGATCGCCAAACTAAAGTGGCAGTGGGCAGGGCACATTGCTCGCAGAACTGATGGTCGATGGGGCCGAAAAGTTCTGGAGTGGCTGGTGAAGGTTGCGGGTAGCCGATGGATGCGAGACGCACAGGACCGGTCGTTGTGGCGACGCTTGGGGGAGGCCTATGTCCAGCAGTGGACGTCTTTCGGCTGATATGATGATGATGATGAATGATGAAACAATTTTTGCTGTGGGTCTAATATCATAAATGTGAAACTGAGTTACGCTGTCATGTCACGCCTAAATTGCTGGCCGATTTCGAGGAATTTCGGTGCAGAAATACATGGACCCTTGGCGACGGTTATAAGCGACTTTTACTGCCGAAAATCTATATTGACGCGAACGGAACTGCGGGCAAAGCTAGAAATCAACTAGCCCATTATACCTTTGGGCATGGAATAAATAATAGATCTTGTTCAGTGGCGTAGCTAGCATGGGTGACGACATCTGGGATGGACAAGTGGAGCCCCCCCCCCCAAATATTATGGGTTGCAACTTTCATTCTCTTGACTGTGTTTCATGAATTTCCTTATATCTCGGGATCACACCCCCCTTCCAGCTACGCTATTGATCTAGTTGAAGAAAACTGGGTGTCATTCACCCATAAACTTAAAACAAACAGCTTGATTTCATATGCGTCGTTGGGCGATAAAAATATTTGATAATAAGATCCCCTAATCAGTATTTTCCTTAGCAAGTCCGGATGGGTTTTAGTCAGTAAGAGTCTGACACTCGCTTCTGGTTCGCCCAGAGCGGGAGGAGTCATTTGATGATTTCCCATCCTTAAAAAAGAGGATCTATGGACAACAAACAGAAATGGTAATAAAATCAAAAGACGTCTATTATTCTAATTAACTTATTTATATTTACTGTTTGATAAGCGTTAGCCTTGAGTAAAGTTAATAAACAAGACTATGCTACTAATTGATGTACGTGAAGTTAATCTATACTTCTATACTAATATATAAAGCTGAAGAGTTTGTTTGTTTGCTTGTTTGCTTGAACGCGCTAATCTCAGGAACTACTGGTCCGATTTGAAAAATTCTTTCGGTGTTAGATAGCCCATTTATCGAGGAAGGCTATAGGCTATATATCATCACGCTAAGACTGACAGGAGCGGAGCAGTAATGAAAAATGAGACGCCGACGAAGCTGCGCGGGTCAGCTAGTGCTAAATAAAAGGGAGATAATTAATATGATGTGTTACTCTTGTAAGATCAAATCCGACGACCGACGACCCTTGAGGCGGTTAAGAAACTCTGACACTAGGGTGTGTGGGGTCGTTAGACCTTACTGCCCACGCGATAAGAAGAAGATCCGACAACTATAATATATTTACGACATCATTAGGAAAGTCGAAGGGTTAAGACCATTAGCTTATTTACTCTTAGGCCAAGAGGGCCATTGCTCACAGATTGAAGAATAGAAAGCTGTATTCGTCACAGACACAACACAACAGAAAAAACCCAAAGTAAAAGAAATATAGTAATATTAGTTTTGCCCTCGACTTCGTATGTGCATATCCCGTTTTTTCTCGTTCCCGCAGCAATTTCGGGAAATCCTCTCTTAGTGCTCCCCTACACTCCCCAAGGAAACTACCCACTCAGTCAGTCACCAGTAACGCAAAAATCTATATCTATACTAATATATAAAGCTGAAGAGTTTGTTTGTTTGCTTGAACGCGCTCATCTCAGGAACTATTGGTCCGATTTGAAAAATTCTTTCAGTGTTAGATAATAGCCTATTTATCGAGGAAGGCTATAGGCTATATATTATCATGCTAAGACAAATAGGAGCGGAGCAGACGAAGTTGCGCGAGTCAACTAGTACTTAATATATAAAGCTGAAAGTTTGTTTGCTTGTTTGCTTGAACACGCTAATCTCAGGGCACGGTTATCTCTTTCGGGTTACAGAAAGGGTTCAAATCCCCCCGCTCAGGGCAGAGCGGCTGGAACTATCAGGGTCTTGCTGACTAAACCTGTTCCTCCAAATTTCCTTGGCGTTTCAGGGCCACGGTAGCTCTTTCAATTCCGACCAACCAGCATTCATTCGTTGGACTCGCAGCGGTGTTTTTCAGCTGGCACTCCGCAGTAATCTTGACGGGCTGTCTTAGCCACCCCTACCAATCTGCTATTTTTCAACATAAACAAGATCTTCTATGCTCATCTAGCCATTTCCGGTCTTAAAAAAAACTAACCTATTCAAGACGGGGTGCTAAAATGTTTGAGCTCAATTCGCCCTTGTGGACCCTTGTGGATGCGAGAGGCGCGGTTAAGAGATGTGTGGAAAGGTTTAAGAGAGTCCTACACCGCAGAGGCGACTACTACTAATATAAGTTAACTTTATCTATAAATTTAAGTATTCATTATAAACTTGATTAATTTTATGTTAAGTTCGAATAGAATAGTAGTAAGACATATGACTGTTTTTAGTTTAGTTATCTAACTTTATTTCCGCAGGTGGCATCGTCCTCACAGCCTCCCACAACCCCGGCGGCATAGACAACGACTTCGGCATCAAGTACAACTGCGCCAACGGAGGCCCCGCCCCCGACGCCATGACCAATCAGATCTACGCGCTGACCACCGCCATCAAGCAGTACAGGATCGTGCCTGATATCGTCTGTGACATCAACAAGATTGGGGTCAGCAATTATGATGTAAGTAAAATTAAGTATTCAATTGGAATTAAAATGACCGGTCGAACGATAAGTACCTATTTTTTAAGTCCTTTCCTAGAACTTTTTTTTTGGACTTATTGATAGTCTCGCGTTTGACCACTATCTCACCTGATCGTAAGCGATGATGTGGTCGAAGATGGAGCACGCTTGCCTAGAAGTAACCTATTCACTCTAGACTTAAAGACTCCCAGGTTGTAGCTATCAGGAAACACAGACTCCGGCAGGGAACTCCACTCTTTAGCTAAACGCACTATGAATGTGTTCCCAAAACGTTTTGTGCGTACTTGAGTTGGTTTCAGCAAAAAGGTTGTGACAAGATGTACAGGTCCATCATCTGCCTAGCCTTTTCCCAACTACATTGGGGTCGGCTTCCAGTCAAACCGGATTCAGCTGAATACCAGTATTTTACGTGGAGCGGCTGCCTACCAGACCATCACAACCCATTAACTGGGTATCATGGTATTCCTTGGCGAGACTAGAGTCAGATTTTCTGGCTTCTCACAATCCATAACGACTGCTAATGATCTACAAATGACAGCAGCCAACGGCTTAACGTGCTTTCAAAGGCACGGAGGAATTTCGGTGTTTAAGATGGTCACCCATCCACAGGCCGACCTCGGCAAGCGTTGCTTAACCTTGAAGATCGACCTGTGCGGCTGTTATACTTTAGCCACAAGTTCCTCGACAAGCCTATTAAGGGTTGTTGTTCTAATTCTAACAGCTTATACTACCAATCTTTATATCGCGGTTAGGTAAATGTATGGAGATGGTCGTAGTTTTTCAGTTATTTCAATTAAACCTTGTATTTTACCTATAGAATAAAGAAAAAGCCATATCCTCCATATACGAATGCGACTACCATGACTTGTAAATATTGGTGTACTTTTTGCTCGCTTAAAGAATTCGCCGACTCACTTCCGTGATCATTGGTGAATCCATGTTTTTGTCATGAATTTCGTCTGCGTCACATGTTTCATTAATACTCCACTCCTATTGGTCGTAGCGTGATATCTTCCTCGATTAATGGGCTGTCCAACACTAAAAGATTTTTTCAATTCGAACCAGTACTTCCTGAGGTAAGCGCGTTCAACCAAACTAATAAGTTCTTCAGCTTTATAATATTAGTAATCAAAAGTGATGTATTCTTATTTTTGGAACGAAGTTCCTTATCGCGCGTTGTGAAAAGGGGGCTAGACGGAAAAAATTCATACGAAAAGTTGTAACGACACTTTTTGCTATAGTTGTAAGCCGTGCGGCGTGCGCGCGTTTCTCTGTCTGTCTCTCTCTCTCTCATGGAAAGCAAGCCAGTTATTTTCGTTTCGTCTTTCTATTTCTGTTTACATTATATTTGTTAATAATAAAAAAAATATTATAACTTAAAAAAAAAAAAATATTACAATTCCTTCGCTAATTAATCGAAAGGAACTTCGTTCCATCCGGGTGTCCCTTGACTCCTCTCAAGTTTTTTATTTATTGAGGAATGGCCGAATGGGCTTGTTCTTGATCTCTATCACGCCTGATGGAAAACGATGGATGAGGTCTATGATGGAGCGAGCGTGCCCAGAAGATACTTGTTCACTCTTGTTTTGAAGGCGAACGGCGATGTGCCACCGGTTCATGATAGACATCCCACCCACACGCACAAAACGTTTTGGGAACACATTCATAGTGCGTACAGCTAAGGAGTGGGATTCCCTGCCGGAGTCTGTGCTCACTGATAGCTACAACCTGGGAGTCTTTAAGTCAAGAGTGAATAGGTTACTTTTAGGCAAGTGTGCTCCATCTTCGACCACATCATCGCCCTATTAAAACCCTCACAGTAAGCCCTTTCATTTAATATGTCACACGATATTGTTTAAAATTTATTAATTTACGTAACGTTTGGGTCACAGAAGTCCATATGTGTACCCAACAGAATCGGTCCAGGGGATTCGGAGAAAACTGGCTGTGACAGACGGACAGACAGACAGACACTCGAGTGATCCTATAAAGGTTCCGTTTTTTGTTCGGAACCCTAAAAAGGCAGATGGGTTATATGTGGAAGGGAACACAGACGCTGACAGAGTTCCTAACTTTGACTGTGCGCCATTATTTAAAATACCTCATTATAAAAACTGTGTTTTCCTATCCAGGTTGACGGCCACAAGTTCACAGTAGAAGTCATTGACTCTGTGAACGACTACATAGCGTACATGAAGGAGATCTTCGACTTCAACAAGATCAGGGCTCTCATCCAGGGCTCTGAGCAACGGAAGCCGTTCAATGTGCTCATCGATTCTATGAATGGAGGTAAGCAGCTTCAGTCAGAAGATTTGTTGAGCTAAAGTGGAACCTGCTACTTGTGGACGAAAATTGACTATCCATTTGCACGGAGTAGGGGCTACTGTAAAAAAAACTGGCCAAATGCGAGTCGGACTCGCGTGCAAAGGGTTCCGTACGAATTTAATTATTTTAAACACGTTACTTTAACACTTTAGACTTTTTATAGGGTTTCCTTTGATCAAGATCTATTATCTCCATTTTTTCAAAATTTTAGGAGATAAGGGCATTCATTCATTCATTTTTCGTCTAATTCCTTGAATAACTTCAAATCCAATTCAATCAAAATTATGAAAAAAATATGGTTAAAACCCTTACAATAAGCCCTTTCAATTGATATCTCACAAGATATTGTTTAAAAAACTTTTTTTTTTAAATTTTCTAGTTTGACACCCAAAAGTGACACCCATACTAAAAAAATTATAATTTACGTATCACGTCCGTGTTTGGGTCACAGAAGTCCATAATTATGTGTACTAAATTTCAACAGAATCGGTCCAGTAGATCCGGAGAAAACTGGCTGTGACAGACGGACAGACAGTCAGACACCCGAGTGATCCTATAAGGGTTCCGTTTTTTGTTCGGAACCCTAAAAACTAACCTAACTGGTCGATCAAGGTTAAGCAACACTAACGACTGTAAAAGATCCTCAAATGACGACCAACGGCTAACTTGTTTTGTGACGCATGGGAGACGTTAAGTAAATCCTTACTAATATTATAAATGCGAAAGTAACTCTGTCTGTCTGTCGCGCTTTCACGCCAAAACGATTTAACGGGCTGTTATCCGAATTTTGGCTGTTTTCGAATCAATTGGAAATGGTTAATTTAAGCCCGGATTTGTTTAATGAGATTTGGTACACAGATAGTCTAGAGCCTGAGAAAGGACATACGCTTTATTCTAAGGACATAGGCTACTTTTTATCTCAGGAGTACGTTCCCTAGGGACCACGCGGGCGAAGCCGCTGGCAGAAGCTAGTATGTAATAAATGGTCACCTATCAATGACGTGACCTCGGGAGGTGTTGCTTAACTTGAAGAACGACCCATTAGGTTGGTTTTATTTTGCCACAATAAAGGTGAGTCAGTCAACGCCCCATAACGACTGTCAAAAATCAACAAAATACAGCAGGGACCAACGGCTTAACGTGTTTTCCGAAGCATGGAGGAGGCTCGGTTTGTAACGAATGGTATGGTCACCCTTCTATAGAGTGACCTCGGCAATTGTTACTTAACCTTGCAAATCGACCCGTGCGGCGGTTAGTTTTTGATATGCAACTAGCTCTTCCGTGCAAAACTGAGCCATAATTGGTGGTAGATAAAGTTACTTTCTGTGCAAAAGTAGCGTATAGGTACACAAATAGACTCGGTGCTACATAGCGTACATGAAAGAGATCTTCGAATTCAACAAGATCAGGGCTCTCATCCAGGGCTCCGGGCTACGGAAGCCGTTCAACGTGCTCATCGATTCCAAAAAACCGAGGTGAGCAGCTTCAGTCAGATTTGTTGAGCAAAAGTGGAACTGAATTGGTGGTAAGGAGACCGAGACCAACGTCTTAACGTGTTTTCCGAGGCACAGAAGGGCTCGGTATGTTATGAATGGCCACCCATTCCAGGAGCGACCTCGGCAAGTGTTGCTTAACCTTGATCAACCAGTTAGGTTGGGCATTTTCGACACTAGACCCTCTCCCTGGAGACCATTATAATTAGTGGCTGAAAAACTCACAAAAATCCAGTCATATTCTCTACATACATTATTCTTTTGGTGACTCTAGAATGGGCAGGATGTGGCTACTAGAACCTCACTATCTTTAGCCACATTCAGGTCATTTTTATGCTATATTTTGATTGATAGGTTTACGTTTGCCCACTATCTCTCAGTTTTATAAATATACCCGATAAATGCTCACAGTAGGCATTGACCTTAGGTCACCGGTCAGCTAGAGTAGGTATCAGCCAAGTTACAACCAATATTATTTATCTGCCACAATTCTACCGCATGAGGTATCACGCGTGTGTCGATAAAGTACATATATTTTTGGCAATGGTCAAGAAATCAGTGGTAATTTGACCCAATTTTTGTTATGGCTCTCTATTGTAGGCATTAGCTTTCCTATTCAGAGGCGGCGCAAGGCGTGGGCGACGTGGGCCACCGCCTACGGCTTCGCGGTCCCAAGGGCCTCGCAACTTTGGCTTTTTTACACGACTGCCTAAAAAAAGGAGTGTTATGTATGGATGTATGTTTGTGAGTTTCTTGATTCCATCGTAACTCCTAAACGCCTTAACCGATTTCGATGTATGTGGTATCGTTAGAGCGTTGCCTTATCCCGGGTAACATAGGCTAGTCAAAACTAAAAAATATGTAATGGGATATACATGGATCATAAAAAATACGGAAATATTTTTTTATTTTCATGAAAATTTGCTGACCTATATTATCATCATCTAGAGCTAGCTTAGTACATAACAAAAATATATAACAGTAGTATTCAATATGCACTCGTTCGCTAAAAATGAAAAATTTAAAAAATAATTTTAGGACAGCCATGGTTCCAACAAATAATTGAAACTGAAAAACAACTTTTTTATTGCAGTCGGGGGACAGTAGGTACTCTGTAACATTTCTTTAATGGTCATGTGTTAAGTCTCTCCATGTATTCAATCACCTAAGAAATTTTAGTATCAATGTGGTACCAATCAAAAATCGATTTAGTTTCGCATTACTTATTCAATCAAAATATCGTTTTATCACTAAAAGGTATGAAATAAAAAAACAAATAATAAAAAAAATAAAAAAAACGCCTGCCATGTCCAAAAATGAACGAAAAAATTAAAAACAAGCATTGGCCCAAAAATTTAAAACTGAAAAACAACTTTTTTATTGCAGTCGGGGGACCATTAAAGAAATGTTACAGAGTACCTACTGCAATAAAAAAGTTGTTTTTCAGTTTTAAATTTTTGGGCCAATGCTTCATCAAATCTAATGCGAACTTTAAATAGTCTACCTAGAGATGGCGCTTGTTTGGATCAACACTGAACAGGGTTTTAACTCACTTAAAAATATTGGTTTTAAACATAAAAATATAATCAAATAAAAATGCTTAACTCAATCTATACTAATATATAAAGCTGAAGAGTTTGTTTGTTTCTTTGCTTGAACGCGCTAATCTCAGGAACTACTGGTCCGAGTTTGAAAAATTATTTCAGTGTTAGATAGTCCATTTATCGAGGAAGGCTACAGGCTATATATCATCACGCTAAGACTAATAGGAGCGGAGCAGACGAAGTTGTGCGGGTCAACTAGTTTTATCATAAAAACTAACGAAAACATAGCCAAACAAATAAGTTTCGAAAATATATGTATAGGAGAGGTGAACGCAATAATTATCCTGAAGGGAAAGGGGAAAGCTTTAAATTGCTCTCCTGAAAATCGACTTTTTTGGGTTAACACACGGATATTTGCAATTTTTACAGGCAAATCTTTTCAAAACACTAGTATTCAGCTGAATCCGGTTTGACTGGTAGCCGACCTCAATATAGTAAGGAAAAGTATAAAATAACCTAAATTTCGGAAGTCGGTGTTTTTGGTTTTGTTTCTTTGTTTGTAACACCGACTTCCGAAATTTAGGTTATTTTATACTTTGTAGTGTTTTGTTTGGAAGTCGGTTTAAATATTTTTTTGTAAAAAGTTTTTTATTTTTCACTTTTAAGTGATAATACTCGGACGACGTCTTCGTCTACGCAGAAATTGAAATAAGCAAAAATGCTCAAAAAAAAAAAACTGCTGAACCAAACTGAATCAAATTTTTACGGGACCAAACGGCAAGTATGCGGTATACTTGCCGTTTGGTATCGAACTAAAAAAGAATCAGAAATCGGATCAGAAACCTCAGAGTAATCGATGTACATAGGTACATAAAAAATAAAAAATATATACCCGCCGAATTGAGAACCTCCTCCTTTTTTGGAAGTCAAATCTTTTAGCAAGGCCCAAAACCTACTTTTTTCTTCCCCACAGTAACGGGACCCTACGTAAAGCGCATATTCCTGGACGAGCTGGGCGCCACGGAGAGCAACGTGCGCCGCATCGTGCCGCTGGAGGACTTCGGCGGCGCCCATCCCGATCCTAACCTCACGTACGCTGCTGACCTTGTCAACGCTGTAAAGGGCGGCGACTATGATCTGGGGGCTGCTTTTGATGGGGATGGTGAGTCAAAATATTTTAAAATTGCCATCTAGTGATTCCGTATGGGGCTGCAGAAGAGTATGCAGTAAAAACATAATATTTCTGATGTCAGCATCTTGTCGTCATGAAGAATCTCGCAAAGGTGGACCTTTTCGGAAATGGCGAATACTTATAAACTTTCAGTTGTTTCATAATGTTAGGTGCTTCGTAATTGCAGACAGTAAAAAATATGTTAAGGATCATCGAAATAATAGGCTATACAGATGTGACTAGTATCTGGGCCGTATGATAACCGTTTGCAGGGCAGCTTTAGCGCAGGGCAGGTCCAGAAGATAGTAATACTTACACCGCACATGGATATAAATTGTTTGATACTTTTGTCCAATATTGGCCCAATCTGGTCTAATAGGTTAAAGATCTTTTTTAACCTATTAGATCTCATCAATTTATTTTTTTCTCTCCAGGTGACCGCAACATGATAATCGGGCGCGACGCGTTCTTCGTGACGCCGTCAGACTCCCTGGCGGTGCTCGCCAACAACCTGCAGCACATCCCCTACTTCCAGCGTACTGGAGTAAGAGGCTACGCGCGGTCTATGCCCACCGCAGCCGCTGTGGACAGAGTGGCCGCCGCCACTGGCCACGAGATGTTTGAAGTGCCTACTGGTGAGTGTGTAAACCTTAACCAGCCATGATCAGACTCCCTGGCGGTGCTCGCCAACAACCTGCAGCACATCCCCTACTTCCAGCGTACTGGAGTAAGAGGCTACGCGCGGTCTATGCCCACCGCAGCCGCTGTGGACAGAGTGGCCGCCGCCACTGGCCACGAGATGTTTGAAGTGCCTACTGGTGAGTGTGTAAACCTTAACCAGCCATGATCAGACTCCCTGGCGGTGCTCGCCAACAACCTGCAGCACATCCCCTACTTCCAGCGTACTGGAGTAAGAGGCTACGCGCGGTCTATGCCCACCGCAGCCGCTGTGGACAGAGTGGCCGCCGCCACTGGCCACGAGATGTTTGAAGTGCCTACTGGTGAGTGTGTAAACCTTAACCAGCCATGATCAGACTCCCTGGCGGTGCTCGCCAACAACCTGCAGCACATCCCCTACTTCCAGCGTACTGGAGTAAGAGGCTACGCGCGGTCTATGCCCACCGCAGCCGCTGTGGACAGAGTGGCCGCCGCCACTGGCCACGAGATGTTTGAAGTGCCTACTGGTGAGTGTGTAAACCTTAACCAGCCATGATCAGACTCCCTGGCGGTGCTCGCCAACAACCTGCAGCACATCTACTTACAGCCTACTGGTGAGACGTCAAGACAAACCTAACAGTTTTAATGAGAATTTCACAGGAAACCAAGTAAGACGAGCGCAGTAATTCATCTCTATTCATTCTATATTTATCAAGCTGCAATCTCGCACACTCCGATGTACTATGCGTACGAGAAACCCATCGCAGCCAGGACCAGATAAGACTAAAAATCCCTGGCTAAACACTTGCAGCCGAATTTACACAGCAATAGTGTCCACGTTCACTTGCTCAATTGACTCAATAGAAGTCGTGACTATCGACACAGGACATCGTACCGTCTACAAACCACCGAACCAAAGCGTTTCGAATTACATTATTAGTCTACTTCACCCTCAAATGCACCGTCGTTTCCAGGCTGGAAATACTTCGGCAACCTGATGGATGCTGGTCGCCTATCGCTCTGCGGCGAGGAGAGCTTCGGCACAGGATCTGACCACGTGAGAGAGAAAGACGGGCTGTGGGCCGCGCTGGCCTGGCTGTCCGTGTTAGCTGCCACAGGACTGTCGGTTGAGGACATCCTCAAGGCACACTGGGCGCAGTTCGGCAGGAATTACTTTACTAGGTAAGCCGTATCTCTTGGCTGTCGTTTGTTCTTGTATTAACCTGAATGGCTGACACCCAGTCTTACCACCTGGAGGCTCGAAACTTGTAACTCTTGATATGAAAATATAAGGAGTTAGAAATTTCGATCCTCACTTTTACAACAATACACACACACAACACACACACACACACACACCAAAAACACACACACACACAACAACACACACACACAAAAACACACACACACACAATACACCTAACCATTTTAACAAAATAGCAACTTATACTATTGCCCAATATTTTTAAAACATTCAACAACTTGAAACAACAACATTCAACTTTTATTTTGATAGTTCTAACTTCCAATAAAAATTCCCCCTAAAAAAACCCTTTCTCTAAAAAACTGGCCAAGTCCGAGTCGGACTCGCGTGCAAAGGGTTCCCAACCAATTTCATTTTTAAACATGTTATTTTAACACTACAGACTTCTTATAGGTATTAAAAAAAATTAAAATCAAAATGAATTCAAAATTCGTTTCTTTTTTAAGCTCAGTCGTTTCGTAGATAAAGGAATGGTCATTTTACCACCACCAACCGTACCAAGTTTAATTAAAATCATCCATTTCTAAAAATAAGGACTAAAATACGAAAAAAAAATATGAAACCCCTTGAAGAGCACCGTAAGGTATGGTAGCGCTTTAAATGTGCAATGCTTAAAAGCGGTCATTCAAACTATATAATATAATTACCCAGATACGACTATGAGGAATGCGCAAGCGACCCCTGTAACGAGATGATGCAGGTGCTTGAGAAGAAGATCACGTCTCCCGGCTTCGTGGGCTCCTCGCACTCCAGCGGCGGCAAGACTTACGTGGTGAAGTTGGCCGACAACTTCTCCTACATGGACCCCATCGACCAGAGCGTGGCTATGAAGCAGGTGGGTTTCAAATCTACAGAGCGTGACAAAGATATAAGGGGCTCTCTAAAAACATAACCCTTCTTTTAGGTCAGTCTGGTAAAAGTAAGACTTAAGGGGCGCGACATTGAAATCTTACCAGGGGCGCTCAGGACCCTAGCTACGACGCTGATAATCAATATTATATAGCTATAGAGGCATATATGTTGAACTCGCACTTCACTGCATATTATTAAACAAAATTCTCCGCCGCGTCTGTCTGTATGTTCGCGATAAACTCAAAAACTACTGCACCGATTTACATGCTGTTTTCACCAATGGATTGAGTGGTTCTCGAGGAAGGTTTTAGTATATAATTTGTCTAGAAAAAAATTAGGGATCCTTAAGAAAATTGCAGTGCGGACGAAGTCGCGGGCGAAGTGCTAGTCAATAAATAAAAATGTACCTGTTTTGGTACTTTGGTTTTTATTTTAAAGACCGTTACTAGTTGATTATTTTGTAGGGGGGCCACAGGCGTGGATTGCTTAGGGTGTCAAGTAGTCTTAATCCGACACTGCACATGGTCCAAGAAGTAGGTAATATTGTTACGTAAATGTTTGGTTGGTTTTCGCTACTTGATACTAGATGGCGTTAGCAGCACGCAAATGCCGAGATGTACCCAACATTAATTCTGGCGCGTAACAATATAATGAAATGATGGTAATGTAATTTTCAGGGACTGCGCATCATCTTTGAGGATGGCTCCCGCATAGTGCTGCGACTGAGTGGCACCGGCAGCTCGGGAGCTACTGTCAGGTATATTTCTAACATCATTATAATATTCTTCTCGAATGTCGCCAAAACCGTAAATTGGCTTGGTTTGCACGAGACGCACACTATCGCCACTCGTTAACTGCACCATGCAATTATATAAGGTAGAGGGCATATGATGGAGGAGCTCGTGGCTAAATAATATCAGCCTCACGGGTCGATCTTCAAGGTCAAGCAACAAATCAAATCAAATCAAATCGTATATTTCAAATAAACCATTTACAGGCACTTTTGAATTGTCAAAGTCGGTCAGTCAAAAACATGAAGCTATTTGCACGTTCCAAAGCGTAGATCTCTATGGAGAAGAACGTGCAAGAAACTCCACGGACACTCTTTTAAACCATGTGATGTGTTACAAAAATCTTGTTAACATTAACATTGATTGCTTCTATATGTGAGGACAATGCAAAGAACAAGAAAACATATAAACAATTCAAAATGCAGGTACAGATTAAAATAAGCCAGTGGCAGGTAAGAGATGACCAGTTTCAACTGACGGCGCCCGTTCACGAACATGACGCGTGCATCAGCACCATCTAACTCAACCATTTTGAAGGGAATCAAATGATCCAAAACACGCGCCACCATCAGCAAAACATTTGTGTGAGCATGACAAGCTCTCAACTGCCACGCTCGTTCATGTCAAACTAATTTAATAACGAAATCTATAATTACATATGTAAATGGCTCCATAGTGCTCACATTTACAAAAAATTGAAATATGCTTCTACGTTATACAAAACTATGGTTTCAAGTAAATAAGAAAAGAAAAAAAAAAGAAGGCTGCTTTATTGTGTATACTTTGCTAATACAATAATGCAAAGAAATGATAAATAAATGATTGTGTAGGAGAACAAAAAAAGGGTAAGCATTTCTTCCAATTATCGAAAACCTAACAAGTGGACCCATGCTGCTGTGGCTGTGGAGCAGGACCGGCATTTAGCCAAGCATTTTTATCAAGGACATAATCTTCCAGTTTATAATATGCTTGTCTACATAATGTGCGTTTTATACATGTTTTAAATTTTCTCTCATTCAGTTCGAGAATATTAAGTGGTATTTTATTATAAAATTTAACACAGTACCCCATAAAAGAAGTGTGTACTTTAGCTAATCTGAATCGGGGTTGATCTAATTTGTTCCGATTTCTAGTATTAAAATTATGCCTATCACTAATTTTACTAAAAAGATGAGGATTTTTCCGAACATACATAATGTTTTCATATATGTATTGACAAGGTACCGTCATGATGTTAATATCCTTAAACAGTTTCCTTAGGGAATCGCGCCGGCGGAGATTGTAAATGGCTCTGATAGCTCTTTTCTGCAGAATAAATATAGACTCGATGTCTGCAGCACGTCCCCATAATAAGATACCGTAAGACATGATACTATGAAAGTAACTAAAATAGACCAGCCTCGCGGTATCTATATCAGTAAATTGACGGATTTTTCTGACAGCATATGCTGCTGAACTTAGCCGTCCCGCAAGAGATGTTAAATGAGGACCCCATTGTAGCCTTGAGTCAAGCGTGATCCCCAAGAAAACTGTGTCATCGACGAATTCAAGTTTCTCTTGGTTCAATACTATGTCACAATTAATACTTTTCACGTTCGGTAATGCAAATCTGATACACTTTGTTTTTTTCTCATTTAAAACTAAATTATTAGCAGTAAACCAATTTTGGACCTGCTGAAGGGCGTTATTTACATCGTCAAGACTTGTGGCACGCCTATCTATCTTAAAAATTAAGGACGTATCGTCTGCAAATAACACCATTTGAGTTTGATTTTTTAAAAGATGGGGAAGATCATTAATGTATACCAGAAAGAGGAACGGACCCAATATTGAGCCTTGTGGTACCCCCATTTTAACTTTCAGACCCCGTGAATTGACACCATTTATTTGAACTTGCTGCTATCTGTCATTTAAATAAGACCTCACTAAACTGAGTGCAAGTTTACCCAGTCCGTAATGTTCTAGTTTTAGGAGCAAGGTTTCGTGATTTACACAATCAAATGCCTTGGAGAGGTCACAAAAGATTTCTATGGCATCTTGCGCCTCTTCCCACGCTGTATAAATGTGTTTAAACAACGTGACTCCAGCGTCAGTCGTACAACGACCTTTGGTAAAACCATACTGTTGTTCGTGTAAGATTTTATTGGTGTTACAATGATTGAGCATTTGATTGAGCATTACTTTTTCAAACACTTTGCTGAAAACCGGCAATACAGATACAGGTCTATAATTATTAGTATCTTTATTATCTCCAGATTTAAAAAGTGGTATCACCCTACTATATTTCATTATATCCGGAAAGACCCCTTGGTCAACACATAAATTAAATATTAGTGCCAAGTATGGTGCTATGGTCTCAAATATGGACGTGCACACTTTGATAGACATTCCCCATATGTCTTCAGTCAATTTAATTTTGATTTGCCGGAAAGCTTTAATAACTGTCATAGGGTTGATATGTTTGAATTGGAATTCAACCGTACAACCTGGAATGTTTGCTCTTAATAAATTAAATGAGACCTCGGGTGAAGAATTTAAAGCTTCAGTTGTTTTTGATGGTATATCAGTGAAAAATTTTACAAATTCTTGAGCTACTTCTAAATTAGAGCTTATGGCACCATGCGCAGTCTCTAGTAAATAGTCAGTGTTTCGTACTTTATTTCTGTTAGTTTCATTATTGATAACTTTCCAAACTGTCTTTATTTTATTATCTGCCAATTTGATCTTGTTGCTTATGAACAGGGCTTTAGCTACTTTACAAGTATTTCTGAAAACCTTAGAATATTTGTTTACATACTTATTAAAGGATTCAGTGTTAATGAAAGACTTAAGGCCGTATAGATCATATAGTCTTTCCCTACTTATCCTAATGCCTTTAGTCGCCCAATCACTAAATAAAAACTTAGGGAAAGTATCTTTGGACTTCTTTTCAAAAGTTGCATTGAATTCTTTTAGTACCACTGAAAAGAAACCATCATAAAATTTATTCGCATCCTCAATATTGTGGCCTAGAGCATTTAACTTATTTTGTAAGGTCCCATTAAATTTTGCTAGTTTGCCAGTTGTTATTGGCCTAAATTGTATTTGAACTTTTTGCAAGGCTGCTTTATACTTAAATGTTACCAGTTGACCACTGTGATCAGATTGAAGGTAATTAACTATAGCTTTATCTAAATAATCACAATCGCAGAATACATTATCAATACATGTTACAGAAGTTGGAGTTATTCTAGTTGGTTCTGTAAAAACATTAGACAGATTGAACGATTTAAAAAGACTTAAAAATCTGCTGCTATTTGAATTATTTTCTAAAATATTAATATTAAAATCTCCACAAATAATCACGGATTTGTTACCTGCTGCAAGTTTCGCAAGGACATCTTCCATTGTTGTTTCAAATAACGTAAAGTTTTGAGGGTTAGGGGGTCTATACACGCACACTATAACATGCTTATCTAGCTCAACACAGGACAGTTCGATGCAATGTTCCACTGACAAGCTAACAATGTCATTACGTTGCTTAAATTTTAAACATTTTTTAACTAAGATGAGGGAACCACCGCGCGACTTAGATTTGCGGTTAAAACAACTGCCCACACTATAATTTTCATAACTAATTAGCATCTGGTAATCCTTCAACCAGTGCTCACTAAAACATACAATGTCATTCATTGTTTTCTCTAAAAACATTTCAATTTCTAATATTTTGGAAGAGACACCTTGAATATTTTGATGAAATATTTTCAAGGCATGCTGCTTACCCCCTTTCTGACATCTACTTAACAGAGAGCAAGAAGATACATTGTTTTTGGTAGGCATAACTATTCTGTCATTGGTATCCTCTATTGTCTTAAGACTTAGTTTAAAAGATTATCCGGAGATTGCCCCAAGAACTCAGTATCATCACTTGGCAGTGAGTTGCAACTACTTGTGGCCCCCACGTTAAACAATGAGACTTCCATAGTGATACATGGAACCTCCTTCGTACAATTTGTAAAAGAATTTGTAGCAATAGTGCTACAGTTATTTAAGCCCTCCACCTGATTCTTAGTATAATTACTAAACATTGTGGATTTAATTACACAAGACTTCGACATACTACTTATGTCTGAGTTAATATAATAAGCTAATAGCCTTGCTATTGTGTGTCTAAAACTAATTGGCAAATACACAGTATCCCTAGTCGATTTTAAATGTTCCACAAAAATATTTGTGTCAAAAAACATAAACTTGTCACTATAATGACTAACTAAAAAATGCATGTGTTTATTTAACCTATGAATATAATTATTTTGTCTTATTGACATCTTATCAAAATATGGAAAAGCACACAATATTATTTTATTACAATTTAACTTTAACATCTCAGTTAGATTGTCTGTGATATCTGCTTTTCTTACATTTAAAATATTCCCTATAAACACCGTAATGTTGGTATCAGAATTATATTTATTATTTATTAATGATGCCATAATATGTTTGTATGATGAACCTGGCATACAATAATTTTGTGTAGAATAACTCAGGTTGTTACTAACTAATTTCCCTAAACCTCTTCCTATACTGTCTGAAAACATAACTGAATGATAACCACTATTCGCAGAAAAATAACCACCAATCTCAAGCTGATCAATTTGAGTTAAATCCTGTTCAGAATCAATTAAATTTTGTTCAATGACACAGTCTTCAGACAAAATCTGTACCTGGGACGGGACCACCGTTGCCTCAGGCTGGACGGCATCAAGGTTTGATGCTGTCTGGCAAGTACACTGACACATAACTAACTCATTTGCAGCAAGAATATGTTCTTTTATTTGATTCTGAGATTGAATATATTTACAGTTAAGTGAACTCAGTGAAGCCTCGAGTACCTGTATTTCAGACTGTAAGTGCTGTGTATCAATTTCATATATTTTTATGCTGTCCTCAAGTTTAATTTGATAATTATGTAATTTACTAATAAGTTCAACACGTTCTTTCCTGAGTGGAATATTCTTGGAAAAGTGTTTATACTGCTCCTTGTATCTATAACATTTTTTGATGAATTTATTTATTTTTGCATACCTTTTTAACTTATTATGACTACTTTTATAACTACTGTTCTGTTTCAATATGGAATCCTCAGTTAGGTCAATCGTGACTAAGGAATGAGGTTTACAATTATTTGAACTAATTAATTCATTAAATAAGTGGTTTGTTTCCTTACAATTATTTGAACTAATTAATTCATTAAATAAGTGGTTTGTTTCCTTGACCTGAGCTCTTTGTTTTTCATTCTGAAATTTGATAATACTACTGTTTGCATTTATTAGTTCATCCTCTAGGTCCCTAACTTTACGTAAAGCCTCCTCATACAAGTCGCTACAGTTGTTGAAACCTTCCGTGATTACCCGCAGTTGGTCGCGTTCATCAACAACATCTTGGAATTGTTGGCTAAGGTCAACTAGCTCCCGCTTAAGGCAGGTGTTTTTAAGTACCATTTTTCTTACTTCCACCTCATTATCCTCTCGTTCCTGTAACATTTCTTGGCATTGTTCGTTCGAGGCTTTTAATTCCTGGAGAGCAGTTCTCAGTTTGAGCTCCATATCCTGAGCTGTAGCTTTGCGGGTCATCACAGGCATGGTTTCAGGGTGAAGTACTGAAAATAGAATAAAAGAAAATATGAGAATCTAAAGAAAAGACAAAATAAAGGAAAGTGGGTAATTAAAGGAAAAATAAAAATGGGGAGAAATTAGTGCAGTTAAGTGGAGAACTAAGGTAGGCTGCTGAATTAGCTTTAAAGGCTATTGTTTATTTAATTTTCTCGCTTTGGATTGCTTTTAAATAACGATTTTCTTAATGTGGGTAGGATGCGTAGATTAAAATATACTAATAAGATTTAATAATTCAAGGGTGAGCTATGCAAAATAACGATCTTAAAAACGTTTTGTTGCTATTTTTTATTGAAAAATATCGGAAAATCAACAGAAACTAGATATTTTTGACGTTTTCTACGATGTAAACAAAGCGAGAAATTCTCAACGCAGAGTCCAAAAATCTGCATAAAAGTTAATAAATCTTAGTAAGTACGTGCTACTGAGATAAAGTGACGAATGTGTGCTATTATAAAATAAAAGTAAACAATACTTCCCCGTTTAATTATTGTTCCATACGTAGTCCATACGTCAGCTGGCAGTTTTAGGTTACCGGTGACAGCCGGTATCGAAAACTGTGTTTTTCTTGATAAAAATCCAGGAAAACATGAATCCTGTGTATTTATGCAGTTATATCGTGTTTTCTCAAACAATTACACCTTAATTTTACTTAAATACTAATTAAATCTAATTTTAAAATACGGAACAAATATTTAACATGTCACTTGGGCAGTGTTGCCACTTTTCCTTGCCAACGCTTGCCAAGGTTGGTCTGTGAACAGGGAGGGAGCTCTATGGGGGCTTTCTCCATACAAACGCATTCCGCTGTTTTCTTCGTGGATAACGCTTCTAGAGCAATATTTTTTTTCCAAAATATCTATCTCTAATTAATACGTGCCCTTATCAATTTATTTTTTCCAAAACATGATTACTAAAACAATTATGACAATCCAAAACCCCATAAAAACAGCCCGTCTTTACCGCCATATTCAGACGACTATCAGATAAATTTAAGTTTTTAACAAAATAGAAAATCATAGATATAGTCTTCCTCTAAATTTTTATAGATATTTTTTTAGATTAGTCCAGTTTTGAAGAAGAAAACAGCGGAATTCAAAAAGTCTTTCGGTCAAGGTTTTTATAGGTGAAATCAGACTGAGCTGCAGTTGCGCTTTCGCACTTTACTTGGTAGGGCGCAGCGCGACGGCGTCGGCAATAGTTTTAACAAATTCCTTGGGACTAGAGTCCCTTAACATACCGAGTTTCCTCCGTGCCTCGGAAAGCACGTTAAGCCGTTGGTCCCGGCTGTCAGTTGTATATCTTTGGCAGTCGTTGCGAATAGTCAGAAGCCAGAAAAATAGAACCCGTCTTTTCAAGTTACCCAGTTAATGGGTTGTGGAGGTCTTGTAGGCAGCCGCTCCACGTAAAATACTAGTATTCAGCTGAATCCGAGTTAGCTGGAAGCCGACTCCAATGTAGAGATAGTTGGGAAAAGGTTAGGCAGATAAGAGAACCTATGATAAGCAGGGAGTAGACGTGGAACAAGACTGCCAATGATAATGATTCCAGCTACTAAAGCCAGCTATAAAATAGAATGCCTGACCGAAGCTCCGGCTTAAAAAAAAAACACTTTTCTCTTTGACAAAGTCTGTTTCTAGCTAGCGTCAAACTGCGTTGTGGACTTGCGCCGAACGGAAGGTGACACGTCAATTAAAACAAGTTCTTCCGCGCATTTAAATATTTGTTTTTAAATCTAATTTATAAAAATCTCGTGTCACTATGTTTGTTACCGAACTCCTCCGAAACGGCGCGACCGATTTTCATGAAATTTTGTGTATATATTCGGTAGGTATGAGAAGGTGGTAGGGTATTTTTTTTGTATGGAAAACAGCGTTTGCCGAGCTACCTAGTATTTTTATATTATACAGTTAATATAAACCTTTAATTTATACGTTTTAACATCATCTACATTATTTTAGGTAATCCTGAACTGAAGTACTAAGTTTTCAAGCCTTTGGCTTTGGCATTATCCGAAGGTTGTGGCGATAGCCAATAATTATTCTTTGATTCCTCAGTCGGACACTAGAAAATAGACTTCATTTTTACTGTGTCATTTAAATATCAATCAATTCCTACTAATGGCAAGATCTTCCTGCATAACAAGAAAAAAGAAGGAACTCAATCAACGAAAAACAAGTTGCCTCACATAAAAACAAACCATTTCACTTCCAGACTATACATAGACTCGTACGAGGCTAAAAACGTGCTGGGCGACGCGCAGGTGATGCTGAAGCCGCTCATCGACGTGGCGCTGCAGGTCTCCGAGCTACGCAACTACACCGGACGTGACGCGCCCACTGTCATCACATAGATATATGGCAATACACAGTTATGTACTTAAGATACCCCCGGTCTTTGAAACGGAAATTATCGGCACGTCAAAATTAACCGCATTCTAATGAAGGTATTGGTTAATTGATCCGACCAATCACAACAATTTTACGATTGATTTTCGTTTCAGGAAGCGTACGCCAGTTTGTTGTAATGTTTGCAAGCTACACCCGGTTTTTTTTTTAATGAATTTGTCAAGCTGTTCATAATATCGAATAGAACAGTTGCTTTGTTAAGGTTTTGATACGAATTTATATTTCATTAATCATTAAGGGCCAATTTTTCAATGCCGAAATAATATTTGCCGCAGGAATCAAAATGGCAGGTTGACAGCTGTCGCAGAGAATATAAGTCAAACGGCATTTATTCGTCAAATAAAAATTATCTGAGTATTGAAACAATGCCTAAGCTACTTTTCAATATTTTTCTGAGGTGTAGGGAAAATAAAATTTAACTGCAAAAAATTGTAAATACCATCTTTTATCGTAAGCAAAAATCAATAAAATCAAAGGTTTGATTCTTATTGCCATTTAAAAACTTTTAAATGTAAGTTCCTTCCACGGATTGTTGCAATATAATAAACATAATAATAAAAATTTAAGAAATAATTACGTATTTAATATTTTTCTGTTTTTACTTGGCGCATTTTTTATGGAGGATAATATACAAGCCTTATAACGTATATTTTATTTGCGCGAAAACTTATTTTGATTCGGTAAGCCATACAGAAAATTATTTAAATAAAACAATTTTTGTAAGAGATAAATCACAATATACTTTATATTAATATTTACAAATCTGTACAAATTGAGATTTTATATCTATTTAAAAAAGTACATATAGGCCAAAGAAAGACAATTTGTTTTAAAACTAGTTGCATGTCTGTATATTTACAATTAACTATTATTTAAAAATAAATGTTGTTAAATAAATTTATGCTAGTTTCACTTATAATTAATAACTATGACTAGATATTTTTTTTACTGGTATTTACAGATTCCTATATTAATTGAATTGCTCTGAATGTAAAAGGTCCTATTAAAATATATAGATGGATAAGTTTTAACACCGCGTCAGTTCGTCTAACCAAAGATATCTAAGCAAAAAAAACACTGATTAAAGTGATTTTATTTTGACCTAAAATATTAAATTGCCGGCACACTAGAATAAACGCATCCATTATGGATAAGTACAGTTACGTCACGTAAGTTTACCTCCCCGAAGTACGTCGTAATCGATTGCGCTGGATGTGAGTTTGACAAACACATAGAACAGCGCATGCGCGTGTAGGTCGCGCATGCGCGTGTTCGCGCAAGATGGCGGATGTAATAGCATCTCACTCGCTCGTATACGTTCGATGCATACGTGTGACCCGCGCGCTCAATGCAATACGACTGTTGATGCGAAAAGTGTTACACGTTGTTATTGTTTTTAATTAATTATTTTGGTCATTTCTTACTATTTCATTTTATAATATTATGTTATTGTGGTGCATGTGTATGTGGTGTAACTTTTTGATATTGTTACTGGTAATCTTTGTTACTTGTTTATAATATAATACGTACGTGTAAAAAAATATTTTAGGAACGTAACACTTTTTTACGCGATTGCACTTGCCCGATCGTCACTAAAACCTAACTCCGGAGGGGTAAACAACGCTGATGTGAACTGTACTTGCACTAGTGATTTTTTTTTACCATTGTCCTAATTTTTTAATTATACAATTAAATTTATTATTTATTTGCATTAGTTAATCTTGTCTTTTTCAATTTAATTTATTCTCAATCAAGTCATTTTAATTCGTTTACATCTGGAGTACCTACTTACATAAATTGGTACTAAATTAGTCTGAAGGTAATTAATTTGTTACTAACAAAATATGGACATTACCTAGTCTGAAATAATTTATTTTTTTATTTTTGTGGTCAGTATTATTTCTAAAAGTTTGTCCATTTATTTTATTGGGACCTTATATATACAATGGAGTTTCCAGCGATCACTTAGCGATATAGCAGACTTTGTCATAATTTTATTAGTTGCTGCTCTTATTTATTTTTACTTTCTTCTGCAATAACCCTACTACGATGTGCTAATGCCATCATAATTGGGTAATAAGAGTAAAATTCTAATAAGTCCGTCAAGTAGAGTTCCAAATAATATTAACACATATTTTTCTTTTTACTCGTTAATAAAAAAAGAAGTCGACGTCGCTGGTAAAAATTGTACCATCGTAGTGAAGTGTTTCCAACGCGCTGTATCGTCTTCATTTTTGACGTGATAACGTCTTATAAATCGATGAACGCCGGCTGCACGCAAGAAAAAGTGTCAAGTTCCGAGAGCGAGAGCGCGGAACTAGCGATAGAGAGGCTCGATCGGCCTTAGCGTTCGGCTTGTTTGTTAAGAATTCAATTGTTTACTTATGACGTTATCACGTTAAACCGACTTTACAGACCACCAATTTTTTTTGTTAACGTAAAAAAAGAAGAATAATGTCCAAAATTTTTTGTTGAATCTGACGGACTTATTAGATCTTTTCAGTAAATTACCCTATTAGAATGTGGGACGGAGACGGAGCTATACAAAAGGCATAGCATTATCCCTTTTTCACAATAAGATCATGTGGTAGCACGTCGTAGTAGGACGCAGGTTAAAGCTTTGGATTTTATCAAACCTAAGTCAACGATAAATACAGTGTCTTTATTCCACTCATTTTAAACTATTGATGATGTTTTTAACATGCTTTAAGCTTGGTTACCATTTCTGTGTTTTTATGTATCGTGGCGCGAATATCACCAATCATATGGTTATATCACAAGCTGTAGGCAAACAACTAAGTACGTCAGAAGGCGCCACGATACAACACAATCATGTAAACTCGGTTATTTGTGTCAAAAATACTCCCCACTAGGTGTTAAGCACTGGTCATAATTTATTATGTACAACAGTTTTATTATAAAGAACATTCGGCAGTATAATCATGAGCTGGGTGAAAAAATCTTAAGTCCAGCACGGTCCATATAAAGTAAACGAAAACAAAATGATTTTCGCGTCAAAAATAATTCGTTTTCGTTCATTTACTATGTACTTTGGGGGAGTATTAATTGAATGTCACTGATGCTGCAATTATTAGTTAACCATCTAATCGTAAAGGAGATTACAGCACCTCTTTACCATCTTTACTTAAATTTGTTTCGACCTAGGGTTTTTCAATTTACCAACTTTTTACAACCTTAGTCACTTAGTGACCTACGGTCTTTCAATTCTTGTTTACTAACTTTTTACAACCTAAGTCATTTGTCTTTCAATTCTCATTTACCAACTTTTTACAACTTAAGTCATTCAGTGACCGTCTTTCAATTCTTATTCACCAACTTTTCTCAACCTGTCATTTAGTGACCTAGAGTCTTTCAAGTCCTGTGCCCCTATCCGCTACTCATTGATAAAGAACTGCATGAGCAGGTTGACAGCTCCGAGCAGTACGATGGTGCAGTAGAACAGGAACTTCCACCACGTCAGCTTGCCCCTGACCTGCAGCGAGCGGATCTGCAGGAACGAGGGCAAAGCGAAGATGTGCACCAGACCGCTTATGGCGCCTGTGTATCTGCAATTAAGTAGGGAACATGTTGGTAAAGAAATTGCTGAGTTTAAGTAAAATATTTGATCCTACGAAAAGAAATTCTGTATCGAAGGTGGAGTTCGTGGCTCGTCGATCTTCAAGGTTATGCAACGCTTACCGCGGTCGGTCTGTGGATGGGTGACCATCTTAACATACTGAGACTCCTCCGTGCCTCGGAAACCGCGTTAAGCTGTTGGTTGGCTGTCATATGACGTTATAATAATAATAATAAATTTTATTAATTAGGGCACTAAGTCCCAATACTACAATTAAATTAAAAAATATAAAAACCCAAAATTACAAATAAAAAAAAATTGCAATACAATTTAATCTAATTTAATAAATTGAAATCAAAATCAAAATTAAAATCCAAATCAGAATTTATATCAAAATCAAATTTAAAAACCAAAATCAAAATTAAAATGGATGTTAATATGGATGTTAGTCAGCAGAAGTCGGAAAACCAGACACCAAGTTTTTCAATCTCCAATTAAAAAAAAATATTTCAGACTCATGAACACAGACACAGATTTATGAACTTTACCAAGGGGTATCGTTACCCAGTTACTGGGTTGGGAGGTCAGTCATCACACATCATCATCATATCAGCCGAAAGACGTCCACTGCTGGACATAGCCCCCCCCCCAAGATGGGGAGGGGGGGGTGCCATAATCGCCACGCTTGGCAGGCGGGTTGACGATCGCAGTGCATCCATGTAAAATTAAATGTGGTAGTCAACCCCAACATAGTCGGGAAATGGCATATGGCGATTGATATTCAGATAGTGTTGGGGATTTTAAGGTGACTCTTCAAAGAAACTCCTTATATGCTGATATTTGTCAAACTTGTATTGTCTCGATGACGAACAAAAATGTAAGAAAAAATGACAAGACATTACAAATTTAAATAATCGTGGCGCCACATGGGCGCGACGTCCTCTTCCTAGAAAAAGTGACTGACGTAAAAATGACGTTGATGTTAATGGGGTTGGCAAGTGAAAGCTGATCTCAGATGGCGCCACCACTACACGAGCCCTTGTCAAAGTTAGATAAACACTATTGATTAACACTAAGATTCATTTGTTCGTTTGTTTGTGTATAATAGGCGGTCTCATTTCTTTTAAGGTTTATAAAATCGAATTCGCATTATCTTACATTATAGGATATGCGATGCAGGTAGGTTTGGGATCGTACAAATAATTGGAAATAGTTTTTGACGATCTAATCAAATTGAAAGGAATCATTTACCTAAGTATTTACTCATCTTTTCATCAAAAACTGGTCTGTGCGCTACTAGCGCCACTTTGACAGTTGTCGGCCCCATTGAACAAATGTCAGAAAACATAAGCATTTTGACAGGTGCCTGGACCTGACGCCTCAGTGCTGCCACCTGGTGCTCGTCATTTTAGAAAACCCTCATTAAGCGTAATTAGTGCGCAACGCTGAGGATTCCAAACGAGCAGGTGTTGGCTCGAACAGATCCATGCTCACATCTTTCCTTACCTAATGATAGTGCCAATGCTGGGACAGAAGCAGGCCACCACGATGCACAGGCTCATGATGGCCACGTTGATGAGGATGGTGTTGAGGCGCGTCTTCTTCAAGGGAAGCAGCAGGATCGCCTCCGAGCGCAGCATGAAGGCTACCAGAGGATACACCGTCACTACCTGAGAATGGAAGAACAGTGGTTAAATGGTGGTTTATTTCTGAAATATCCCAGAGGGGACCAAGTATAAGTAGGTAATTTCAGCCGGGTACAAACACTCGTTTGTCCACAATGTTCAAGGCATTCAGCCAGACGTTCTACACGAGCAGTCTGTGGGCAAACTTTACACAAAAAGCCTACAATGCTGCTACAATGATGATTGGCGAGAGAACCGATACTGTTCTGCTCAGTAGGTTCACTGAACTCCATGTATTGTCGGCCGGTGAGCCTACTGTGCAGGGGTAGACGGTGTCTAGATTCTTCTTTTAAATTTTTCATTACTAACATTAGTTATGAGCAAAATTCTGTTACTAACTACCTTGCCTATATATGGAGATATAAGACTGCGCATTTTTTTTTTTGGTCTAATATTCAGCGTTTTGCTGTTTGACTGCTTTGCTTAAATATGTTATACAGGACAATGCAAAAACTTCAGCTACTGTGCAGATAATAGCTGTTTCAATTACTTTTATTTGAATATCGCTTGTTTAGCAGATTCTACTCTTGATTACTATTCAGCTTAAAAAAATACCGCGAACTTTATACAGAATTTAGTAAGCTTACAACATTATTGTAATTTAAGAACTCTGTTATTCAAAATAAAGCCATAACATCAGCTGTAATACAAAAGTAATAAAGCTTGACACTGCTTATTGTGGTACATTTTCGCTACTATCTGGCTTATGTGTTGGCTGGGTGGCCCTGGGTTAACAACTAACTCGCCACTTGCTAGCTTACAAGTGGCGAATAATTTAGTTTCACGTGTTATATCTCCATATTTAAATACGTTTTTTGTGTAATAATTACTACTTAGCAGTACTTAGCAGACTATTGTGTAATGCATCTTACCATCCCTACCTTGTTAATATTCCACCAATTCGCACTAAGCGTTTCCAAACGTCTTTTATAATGCGCACAGCAAAGGAGTGGAACTCTCTGCCTGCGTCTGTGTTTCGAAACGCTTACAACCCTAATCTCTTCAAAGTTAGAGTGAACAGGCTCCTTCTGGGTAAGCTCGCTCCATCGTAGACTTTGTGTCTGTCATCTCTGCCCTAGACTAGAGTCAAGAGCAAACCCATTACAAAAAAAAAATGCGCAGTCTTATAACTCAATGAACTCAATAGACAGATATGTTTCGGGGGAGTTTGTTGCACCACTTCTTCCCAGCTTAATCACTAGGAAGTGGTGACGGGCGGGCGTTTTTGGGGACTGTCTTTTAGTAAACGTTGACGTTTAAAAACTGCTGGTACTCAGCCTAAATTGAATAGCTGACTTTTGATTTTTGGAGTTAAAGATAACTCTGGTTTTTGTAAGCCCACCTTACTTTCTGAGAGCACACGGTGTTCTTTGACTACCTTTGCCCGAGGCCCTGGAAACGATTTGATTCGATTGATATGAAGTGCGCGCGCAGTTCGTCACGTTCCCCCGACGTCACGTTCACGAGACCAGGGGATGCGACCGATGCGATCCCGCTACTTACTGCTTCAGCTACGTGTTTATCTCTCTCTCTTTTTAGGGTCGGTCCCTCATGTCTGAGGATCGTGGCAAGCATCAGGGATAAGGGATCTGGAGCCGATGATCTGCCTCCGCTGGTTTCTGTCCAGTGCGTCTCTTACGACCGTGTACAATTTGGAGGATGGCGGTCCCTCACTTGATTCTGAACCTACTGAGCAGAACCGATACTGTTCTGCTCAGTAGGTTCACTGAACTCCATGTATTGTCGGCCGGTGAGCCTACTGTGCAGGGGTAGACGGTGTCTAGATTCTTCTTTTAAATTTTTCATTACTAACATTAGTTATGAGCAAAATTCTGTTACTAACTACCTTGCCTATATATGGAGATTTTTGTCTGAATTTTTTTTATTATGCCAACAACTTATTCTTTCGCATTTCGCAGAGGCGGCGAAAATTTGCAAAAAATAATTATGGTTAGGACACTGAAGGCAAAAGATCGCGCGGTCGTTCGCCAACAAGATGGACTAATCAAGTGAGGGACCGCCATCCTCCAAATTGTACACGGTCGTAAGAGACGCACTGGACAGAAACCAGCGGAGGCAGATCATCGGCTCCAGATCCCTTATCCCTGATGCTTGCCACGATCCTCAGACATGAGGGACCGACCCTAAAAAGAGAGAGAGATAAACACGTAGCTGAAGCAGTAAGTAGCGGGATCGCATCGGTCGCATCCCCTGGTCTCGTGAACGTGACGTCGGGGGAACGTGACGAACTGCGCGCGCACTTCATATCAATCGAATCAAATCGTTTCCAGGGCCTCGGGCAAAGGTAGTCAAAGAACACCGTGTGCTCTCAGAAAGTAAGGTGGGCTTACAAAAACCAGAGTTATCTTTAACTCCAAAAATCAAAAGTCAGCTATTCAATTTAGGCTGAGTACCAGCAGTTTTTAAACGTCAACGTTTACTAAAAGACAGTCCCCAAAAACGCCCGCCCGTCACCACTTCCTAGTGATTAAGCTGGGAAGAAGTGGTGCAACAAACTCCCCCGAAACATATCTGTCTATTGAGTTCATTGAGTTATAAGACTGCGCATTTTTTTTTTGTAATGGGTTTGCTCTTGACTCTAGTCTAGGGCAGAGATGACAGACACAAAGTCTACGATGGAGCGAGCTTACCCAGAAGGAGCCTGTTCACTCTAACTTTGAAGAGATTAGGGTTGTAAGCGTTTCGAAACACAGACGCAGGCAGAGAGTTCCACTCCTTTGCTGTGCGCATTATAAAAGACGTTTGGAAACGCTTAGTGCGAATTGGTGGAATATTAACAAGGTAGGGATGGTAAGATGCATTACACAATAGTCTGCTAAGTACTGCTAAGTAGTAATTATTACACAAAAAACGTATTTAAATATGGAGATATAACACGTGAAACTAAATTATTCGCCACTTGTAAGCTAGCAAGTGGCGAGTTAGTTGTTAACCCAGGGCCACCCAGCCAACACATAAGCCAGATAGTAGCGAAAATGTACCACAATAAGCAGTGTCAAGCTTTATTACTTTTGTATTACAGCTGATGTTATGGCTTTATTTTGAATAACAGAGTTCTTAAATTACAATAATGTTGTAAGCTTACTAAATTCTGTATAAAGTTCGCGGTATTTTTTTAAGCTGAATAGTAATCAAGAGTAGAATCTGCTAAACAAGCGATATTCAAATAAAAGTAATTGAAACAGCTATTATCTGCACAGTAGCTGAAGTTTTTGCATTGTCCTGTATAACATATTTAAGCAAAGCAGTCAAACAGCAAAACGCTGAATATTAGACGAAACATTTTCTTTAAGCTGCATAGTGTACCAAATGGTACTAATTTATTCAGATGCTGAATATTTTAGATTTTTTCTTCTTTACACAGCTGATTTCTGCATGATTGAAAATTAACTCCTTGTTTTACCTAACTTATAGCGCTATAAGCGTACAATTGTCTTTACGTTCAGCTTAAAACAATATCAGTTACAAATGTGGGTATCTTAAGCAGCAAATAACTGATTAGTTGAAGATATGTTTATATCCAGATATTTCACCATTTTGTGACAAAACTGATAAATGCTGCATCAACAATATGCCTCCTCAGAAAAATAATAACAAAAGCGTAAATGATTCATGGAAAAAAAGAAAAAGAACGGGAGGAATAAGAAGAAAGTGTTCACGAGAGTATGTAAAGATAAAAAATAGTATCTGTGCAGTAATAGAAAAGGGTTTGACAACTGATACAAATAGGCCCGGGTCAAGTGCGACCAATACAGTTGAAGAAGGTTCTGTACACGATGATTGTGCATCACAAACAAATAGACCGGGTCTAACATTAGGTGCAGATAACGAGAGTTATGACAACTTTGCATCTCAATCACAGACTTTACAATTTGATAGTGATTCAAGTTCTACTGATTTGGAAGAAAACTCAGAATTTAATAAAAAATCTGATTTTCGCAATAACCTCAGAGAATGGGCAGTGAGTAAAAATATTTCTCAAGAGGCTGTAACAGACCTACTAAACGTCATTAATCAACGATTTCCTGGAACTGTACCAGTTGATCCTAGGACTTTATTGCAAACTCCTAGAAATATCGTAATTAAAGAAATTGAAGGCGTTTTAATGTACAGTTGTAGGTGTTCCAGTAAGGCTGTGGTAGGATTGCAGGGTTCTTGCAAAGTAGCTCGCCATTATTTTTTGGCCAGTATAACTTTCCCTTGTTCTCCCAAGAAGCGGGCACTGTTGATAATTCAACCCGACCTTTTCTACGAGTCGAAACGATTTTGAACATGTTTCTGAAAAAAATATACAATTTTTCTATAACACTTCAAAAATACTACAACATTATTACAAACAACAACAACACTATTATAAATACCAACTTTATATGATAAATCTCGATGTTTACGTTTCTTACTTATTGACTACACGAGCGCGACAAGGAAGCTACGATAACGGGGACCTCTCTTTTTCGAATGAGCAACAACGCAGCGAGCGTGGCCGAGCGCAAACCGATCGTAAGCCGAGTTTAGCCGAGCGCCCATTTGAAGCGTTGTGGTGGGAAAGGAAGCGCGATACTTTTAGTTGTGACTACCTACAATGTGCTGTGTGTTTATATGTATATTTTAGTTGATAATATAAACAATTGTCGAATTGTCAAACATTAATGTCAAATATTACGCGATGCGTCATTCATAGTAGTACTGTAGATAACTTTAAATACCTAATAGTGGGTCCTACCTTCATTAGTATAGGTCCCATCAACCTCAAATATTCATGGATTTATTTTCTATAAAAAAGAACCCTAAAAAGCTGAATAAGAGTATACTGCATTATGTAATTTAAGACCTTTCTCTGAGAAATGTATAATTATTGTACTATAAACCAAATAATTTCTGGATATGTAGTCGTATGTGAACTATTAAGCAGAAATAAGCAAAATAATCACTGAAATAGACACTTGTATTCAAATTGGCCATCCGCCATTAACTAACGTTCGACATAACCTCTTTTTATAAAAATCCTCAACATTTATCTTATGAAACACTTTATTTAGTGAGTAGGAAACATTAGCAGTTATACAAAATTTGATTCTCATTATTTGCTGCGACTGAAATTTGATAAAAAGTAAAGATAATTTAATTTAAATATTATTTCACATTTGTTTACCTTTTAAATTGTAGCTTTATCTTAAGGCGCTCAAAAAATTTACAATAATCATATTGATAATTCACAGTAAAGTGCCATGCGTTTATATAATTCACCTTAAATTTACTTAAAATGTATGAAACAATTTACTTACCAAATTTTTAAAGACGTATGATCAGCGACCATTACAATTTTTTGAACTAAGTAACACAAAATAATTTCGTCACAATGAAAAATACATTTATACTTTTTTTACTTGCATAATTTCTTTGTAAAACTACTTCTGAGATCGGAATTTTGAATATCATTTGAATATCTGAACTCGCAAATTAACAACTGCATAAAATATGTATAATTTCTGGACTAAAGAAAAATCAGAATTTATGCAGAAGATATTCAGTGTGTTGTACATTTATTCAGCTGCTATGTGGCTATTAATCAAATGTTATCCAAATTGAAGCAAGATATTTTGTGCCCAAATTGCTTGAATATCATCTGTATAAGCGCTTACACAGAAGTTATACAAATACTTTATCCAGCTTAAAGTCAAAAGAATTGCTTTTACGCAAAATTTATTCAGCTAATCTGTGTTGGCTGGGCAATATCTCTGAAATATTTGATTTTTTACGCGGTGCGTTGTTAGCAACTAAGTCGGAGTTATCAGCTCTGATCTGTGGGCTTTAGAGCTCCAAAGACCAAGCAAGCCACAACATCGACAGATGACACAATAATGGCTACAACACAAAACCAGTTATCCATATTATAATAATAACTAGCTGACCCGCGCAATTTCGTCTGTGTCACAATTTTCATTACTCCTCCGCTCTTGTTGGTCTTAGCGTGATGATATATAGCCTATAGCCTTCCTCGTCAAATAGGCTATCTAACACTGAAAGAATATTTCAAATCGGACCAGTAGTTCCCGAGAATAGCGCGGCCAAGCTAACAAACAAACTCTTCAGCTTTATGTATTAGTATAGATATAGATTAGTACTCACTTGAAACAGCAGCAATATTCTAGCCACCGCAGTCATCACATCATGCATTTCAAAGTTGTTCAGCAAATTCTAGAAAGGTAAGAAAAAAAATCATATTTAAACTTACTTCGTACAACACGTCTACACAGTTCATCTTGGTTAACTTTAAGTAAAACACTAACACAATACTAGATTTATTTTAAAACGGTCAGTAAAACAATTTAAAATTGAATAATATCTGATATCAATTCCATCTTTTCTTTTTATGGCAGTATTGTCCATATTGACATTACTATAAGTCGATAAGGGTCATAAATTGTATAGAGTTTTCTATGAAGTGTTAATTCAATTTGCGTTTACAGCAGAAACAATATTCTTTCATAAAAATAAAAATCTTTTTACAAAAAAATATATGTGTATTGTTTGGAAGTCGGTTATATTTTTTTTGTAAAGTTTTTTATTTTTCACTTTTAAGTGGTGATACTTGAACGACGTCTTCGTCTACGCAGAAATTGAAATAAGCAAAAATGCTCATAAAACAAAAACTACTGAACCAAACTGAATCAAATTTTTACGGGACCAAATGGCAAGTATACCGCATCGAACTAAAAAACCTCGGAGTAATTGGTGTACAAACATAAAGGCCTATTCAGACCTACGCGATATTCGTTACCTAGAGCGGTAGCGATAAATGCCGCTCGGTTTCGCGCGGTATTCCGCCGGGTATTTTCTTTGGAGTTCCGCGACATAGATTTGAACAGTAGGATTACCGCATACCCACTCGGCTTTCACTACCGTTCTAGGTAACGAATATCGCGTAGGTCTGAACAGACCTTAAAGAAAAAAAAAAAATACCCACCGAATTGAGAATCTCCTCCTTTTTTGAAAGTCGTTTAATAATATTACTGAAAAAACATTACTCTCTTTCTGAGGCAGTCGTGTAGAAACAACTTGACCGATAACCTTGAAACATAATGGAGGATTTTACTGAAAAAAATCTAATAAGTCCTTGAGATAGATTTCCAAAAAAATATTGGACACGTATTTTTCACTACGATGGTACAATTTTTACTAGCGACGTGACGTCACACGATTTTTCAACGCCCTTATCGTCTTCATTTTTAGGGTTCCGTACCCAAGGGTAACCAACGGAACCCTATTACTAAGCCTCCGCTGTCCGTCCGTCCGTTCGTTTGTCTGTCAGCGGGCCTATTGTCGCTATATCAACAAATAATAAAAATAAAGATTTATGGTACGGCCACCTTCGTGCGCGAGTCCGACTCGCACTTGACCGGTTTTTTGCTTAGAAAAAATTCATGTCCAATATTTTTTGGAAATCTATCTGGCGGACTATTTTTTTTTTCCAGTAAATTACCCTATTATAATTGAACGTCTGTCCATTCGCGATGTCCACTCTAACACATGCATCGATACCGCCACAAAAAACTAACGCAACAAAATATCCACCACAACAAAAAGTAACACAGCGACATCTATCCTGCCAGTGGCGAATTACTAATGAAATCCTGCATTGCGGTATCAGAGTTTTCCGCGCGATTTTAACATATACAACAGTCCGAATATCAACTATCGGGCAGTTGCACACCGGACACGAGAATCGTCCAGTCGGAGGATCCTCCCTTTTCAATGGAGGTTTGCGGGACTTTACACACTGTTCCACATACCTCCAAACGATTGCCTCTGACCTACACAACCCATTAATTAGGCAATGCGATACCCCTTACCCCTACTGGTGTCAGATTCATCCAGGGTTGCGGATTTTTTTCGAAAGAGTCACCGCGACCCTGGAACGCGGCGGGCACTAGCAGGAACACGGATGGGTTTTAGTCAGTAAGAGTCTGACACTCCCTTCCGCTCCACCCAGAGCGGGGGGAGTCATTTGATAATTTCCCATCCTTAAAAAAAGGTAGTATTCATGCATATTGACTTACATCTTCAATACACGACTTAGCGAGAGGGAAGCAGATGTAGAACACGGCTCCCACTAGCGTGTAAGTCACGGTGACCAGCAGGAAGGCTATTGTCAAGTCTCGGCCCTGGAATCAAAATAGTTTTGTTATTTTCTGATTACTGGCTAGCCTATTTGTAGAAGGGTCAAGGTCTACTTCCAGAATACGAAGTAATAGTAGCCGGCACAAGTCGTGAGCACAAATGAACGCAGCAGGGGGATCTTACCAATGTACGGTGGGCGTGAAAGAAACTTGAAAGCGCAGTAGTCCATCAGCATTGACTGCCGAACCAGTAACGTGAAGCGTCAGTGCTGTCGTCGTTAAACTGACCAATGGAGAGTGTCAGCTCACGACTTGTGCCGGTTATTGTAGCTCATTAATGGTCAGAAAAATCTCGATTATTGATGGAACTTGACAAGAAGTGATCACTGCCTAAAATATCATTCTAGCGCATTACCTACTGGACAACACAAATATCCTGACCTAATGTTTTGTGGGCATGCAAGCGTCTACCTTCCAGTTAGAGCCAGAAGGCGACCTTGAAGGTTTTGTATGGTCACTCATGAACAGGGTGCCTCGAAATTAAGACGGCGTGTTCCCATACAAGTTAGCAGTCGCCACAGCAATAACACACTAACCAATTTCACAAGTCCGAGGACCAGTCCTCAAAAAGCTACACTGGGATCGTCCTGTGCGAAACTAGGGTGGTAGAGTAAAGCCACGTATACCACATGGGGTACACTGATTTGTTAACGTGTTAATGGAAGCTCCGAACCCACTACAGTACTTCCTCACATTATTTTTTCCTTGAGATGGGTTTGCTCTTGACTCTAGTCTAGGTCAGAGGTGACAGAGGCAAAGTCTATGATGGAGTGAGCTTACCCAGAAGGAGCCTATTCACTCTAACTTTGATGAGATTAGGGTTGAACGATCGCAAAAAGTTGAGCGAATTTAATTTAATTAAAAAGCCATATTCATTAAGCTGTATGGTGTCGGCCGGTGCCGTATGGTGCCATAAAAGAATAATACCATCCCATCACTTCCCGTAGGTTTCGTAAGAGGCGACTAAGGGACTTGCCAGAGAATGGGCAGCAGCGTTCTCTGTGAAACTCAACACCATATACTGCGATCGCCAACCCGCCCGCCAAGCGTGGCGATTATGGCAAATTCCCCCCCTTTGGGGGAGGCTATGTCCAGCAATGGACGTCTTTCGGCTGATATGATGATTCATGGAATCTAAGGTCGCCTCCCGATGCATCGCCCTTAAAGAACTTTAAAGAATATCAAAACAGCACTTACGTTCTTATCCTGCCTCGCATTATTGCTCATAATCGTGATAATAATGTTGTGTATATAGAAGGAGAGCGCCAGCATTCCGCTCAGAACTGCCGCGTTCTTGATGGCGTGCGTCTCCGAGAAGATGCTGCCCACGTTGAGGCCCCACGCGTAGCCCTTCGCCAGCACGAAGATCACCAGGTACGCTACTGACAGTGTTCCTGGGAAGACAGACGTTCAGTTCAGTAATCAGGTACACAGGATTTTTTTTGGACGGGGCCACTCGCTGTTCAATGCACTAAGGTTGGACACTGCTCAATCGGACTATCCCAGGCAGACAGGAGTTAAGCCTCAGTTATTTTAACGGGTAAGTTTCAGACCGTTTGAACCAAACAAGAAATAATGGTTACTTGGTATCTTCAGCTCAATTATAACAGTCTGCTAAGAAATAAATAGATAAACTCTTTAGTTTAAGGGCTTAAAAAAATTGGTGGGTCTCCGCAGCAAGGACTCAGGTGGAGCGAGGTGTTATAACACCAGTATAGTGATCTGAAGTTTGATTGAATGGAAGAACTACTAAAGTTAAGTGGTAGTTGGCAGAGCACATTGCTCGCAAAACAGATGACTCAATGGTGCTGGCGACGACATTCAGTAGATGCAGCAGTGGTCGTCTTTCTACAAGGTGACTGATGACCTGGTAAGAGGCGATGGAGAACGCTGAATGCGAGAAACACAAGACCGGTTGATGTGGCGCTGCTGTGGGGAAGCCTATATCCAGCAGTGTACATCTTTGCCTGAACTATTTGGCAGTGATGGTGTAAAACTTACCCAATGAATTGAACTTGGTAAAGAAGGAGACATCTTTGAAATTGAGCAGCGGGAACACGATGAGCGCCACGTAAATGGGCACGGTGGAGTGGAGCCCCCAGAACGCAGAGTCCTCGTGGGACTCAGCTAGCAACAGGGACGAGTTCAGAGGAGTGAAATGTTGATACTGCTGTGTTTGAGCTGAAGTTTGGTGAGTATGGAAGAACTGCTAGTCTTAAGTGGCAGAGCATACTGTTGGTAAAAATGATGGCTCAATAGCGCTGGAATGGCGACATTCAGAAGGAGACCGGTGACCTGGTAACGGATATGGAAATAAGCTGGATGCGAGAGGCACAGGACCTGTCGATATGGCGACGCTGTGGGAAGGCCTATGTCCCGCAATGTACGTTTTTCCGCTGAAATATTTTACAATGATGGTGTAAAACTTACCCAATGAATTGAACTTGGTAAAGAACGAGACATCTTTGAAGTTAAGCAGCGGGAACACAATGAGCGCCACGTAAATGGGCACGGTGGAGTGGAGCCCCCAGAACGCAGAGTCCTCGCGGGGCTCCGGCAGCAGCAGGGACGAGTTCACGTGCCGAGGACACAGGAGGGACGTGTTGTACACTGTTGCGTTTGAGGAGTTGAGGTCTGGAGAAGAAAATACGTCCGATTATAATTATTGAAGTGAAAAAGCACCAGTGTTTTTGAAGTTAGTTGGCAGTGCATCATTTGTGGTGGTTGATGAAGGATAGATAGGAGACTATTATAACGTAGTTAAAGGAATAGAAAAATTTGTCAGCTAGATTAGCTAATATGCTTTTTACAGTTCGCGTCAGCGTAGTTTGCCCCTCCGAAGTTAGGTTTTAGTGACGACCGCGCAGGTGCAATCGCGTGAAAGTGTTACGTTCCTAGAATATTTTTTGTTTATACGTATTGTATTATAAACAAGCAACAAAGACTACTAGTAATAATAAAAATATCAAAAAGTAACACCACAAACACATACACCACAAAAACACACAAAAAACAAATCAAATAGTAAGAAATAACTTAAATAATTAATTAAAAACAATAACAACGTGTAACACTTTTCGCATCAACAGTCGCATTGCATTGAGCAAGCGGGTCAAACGTATGCATCGAACGTATACGAGTGAGTGAGATGCCATTACACTCGCCATCTTGCGCGAAAACGTGCATGCGCGACCTACACGCGCATGCGCTGTTCTATGTTTTTTGTCAAATTGACATACTGCGCAATCGATTGCGACGTACTTCGGGGAGGTAAACTTGCGTGACGGAAACTGTACTAGAATTGTTATTAAGTAACATACCAACAAAATAATTGACAGTGAAGTACAAGAAGTTGGTGATGAGGATCCAGTAGACGATGTTGGCGCCGAGCAGCACCAGCACGCTGAAGATGTGCGCCACCACCTCCGCCCACTGGCCCAGCAGCGTCCGACATAGGGCGGGGACTTCGCAGGTTTCACTACCTAACATACAAGAATTGTTTAACGCAAGTTACAAAACGTATTCATTGTGAAGGCCAGCTAGTCTATTCTGTAAGAAACTATTTCGATATCGAGCTTCACCTGAGTGATAAAACTCACAAAGTGAGCTTTATTGCACACAACATAAAGATCTTCATTTGAAACTCACTTCGAATTCTACTGTCGAGATACGAAAATGTTGTTAGAGAATAGCACTACAGTTGACAACTTCCTGTAGGTTCCTCAATAGGGAACGTGCAGAAAGGTGGTAGCACAGAAGTGTCATTGTCAAGTAAATTTTACTTATAAGTTTCGAAATTGCAACGCTAGGTGGCACAGTCTACTTCGAGCACGTACCCCTAAACGAAGCGTACAGGAACTATAGGTGGCAGCACTGAAGCGTCAACGTCAAGCAGGTATTCTTGGCGTTAAAGTTTCGGATATGCAACATAGATGGTATAGTCAACGCCGAGCGCGCTCCCCCATCAAAGGATCGATGTAATCGATGCTGTAAAACCTTGCTACGTAATTTTAATCATGTGTGCAACGCCACAAGAAGCGATTTTAAGACCAGCAATTGCAAGTGGATCTCAAAATCGCTTGTACTAAAGTTGTCAAAAAATAACGTTTTGACAGCAGGATACAACATTGCTTCACTAGTAAGCATGGAAGAGACATAAAAATAAATCTCTTTCGCACTTAGTGGTAAAGCAATCTTCTATCCCTCTCTACTCAGCTGTCAAATCGGATTTCTTAGATTTTGGTGACGTTACCATAGAAATGAATGGCGTTTAAATCAAAACGGCTTTCAATCTGACCTTTAATCAAAACATTTCAGAGACGGTGTCTATTATACCGTTAGTAAGATGTTTCCCGAAAAACACATAATAAAATCATATTGTTAAAGAAGGTACTACGTAGCAACTCACCATGATGTTTGTTGACCCTGAGCAGCACATAGGCAGTATACAGACACAGCGCAGCCATAAACGCCACCAGAAACAGCGCTGCTGGCAGACCAGCTCGCTCCACGCCCCATGCCATCGTCAGCAGCGACGATCCCATTATCGTGTTCCATACTGAGAAACTGAACAAGAAATAGTTGGGTTCAAAATAGGTAAAGAGGTAGAGAAAACTGGTGACCACATCGCAGTGGTAATGTTGAGAGACGAAGAAGGATCCAGTTTTAACGTGGGATTCTTTAATTGGCATTTTGGATCCTGGGGTTGCTACATTATCTGCCTAGCCTTTTTTCCATCTGCGCGGTGCCATTTTTAACCGATTTCTAAAAAAGGAGGAGGTTCTCAATTCGACCGCGTATATATATATATTTGTTCGCGGATAACTTCGTCGTTTATGAACCAATTTCGATTAATCTTTTTTTATATGAAAGGGTATGCTACCGAGGTGGTCCCTTTGCTACTACGTCAGGATCTGATGATGGAAACCCTGAGAAATCGAGGGCAACTCTCGAAAATTGTAGGCATGCATCTGGTAAAAACTTGATATTCGTGTGTATATCGGGTGATACTACAAAACAATGAAGGTTTGGATCAGACCTGATGATGGAGACGACAGAGAGTCAAGGGAACTCCACATCGGTATGTAGGAACTACCAAGTGTTTGGGCTTATTTCATTCGTATGACGAGACCTTTACGCCGAAATTACTAAGTAAGTTTGTTAAATAGGCCCCTGTTCATAACATAACATCACGCCGGTACACTTAGAATGGGTACGCAGGTACCACTAAAAAGTGAAAAATAAAAACTTTTTTGCAAAAAATATAACCGACTTCCAAAAACAAAGCCCACTTCATCTATCCAATGACTACTACGCATTCATTAAAAAAAAAGATACTAGATGAACATTAGTATAATTACAAAAATATAATATTATTCACTATCATGATGACGCATGATGTAGTTTGAAACATCCAAGAGCGAGCACAGTCCGAGCCTTGTGGTCCAATGACGTCGCAGATGATGATGATGATGGTGGAACGGCAACCTTGTTTTGATACGTAAACATTATAACAGAGTGTTTCATAATTCTAATGCATTATTTATTTTTATTGTACCTATCATCTTAATGAATTATTTAAAAATATAATCGCGCCTAGAGGTACTTTATATCGTGTACATTAAGAGGGCCGCCTTTTTAATACGATTAAAATGGCACCGTGTATATTGGGATCGGCTACCAGTCAAACCGGATTCAGCTGAATACCAGGGTTATAATCCTAAGGTTGTTATACTATCAATCAAAGAAGTTCGAAAGATTCACCGCGGCCCTGGAACGCAAAGGGCATTAGAAGGAACACGGATGGGTTTTAGCCAGAAAGAGTCTGACACTCCCTTCTACTCTGCTCAGAGCGGGAGGATTCATTCGATGATTAAAAAAAAGGCTTAGTGGCAAGGCTTTTTTTTAATCAGCCAGGTATTAATTGCTCCATGTATGATTTGGTGGAAAAATACACCTGTCGGAAATCTGTCTTTCGAGGATAGAGAAGAAACATCGTTGATTGGAGATCCATGCGTTCTTTCATAGGATGAGAAAGCGTTCTCCAATCTCCAGCTGTGGATGATATGTTTGAGTAAGCTTGACACTGCACATTTAAGACTGCAACAGGAAGGTATTGGTAACTTACATAGTGACTAGTGAACTTTGTTTCTTTGGCTCTGGTTTGAATGTCTTTTCGAATGTCTTGTTGAATGTGGATAGCACAGCACTCGACGATAGTTCTGCCGGTCCCTGGAAACGACGAAATGAACTATTAATTACGACGTTAAATAATGATTCTACATAATTTTACAAAAAACTTCAGTCCTGGGGTTGGTAATGGACTAAATAGGGACACCGGACACCCCCTTTCTATCTTCCTGATGCATTTTCATCATTTCAGTCGAAAGACATTTACAGCTGGTCATAGTGATTAGCTCCTTAATGTCACCAAATCAGCAGGTCCCGTGCTTCTCGAATCCAATGGACTACCGCCACCGCGGCCTTCACCTTTACCCTTCCGATACGCGGAACTCCAGAACCTTACGGCCCCCTAGACTATCCGTTGTACGAGCAATGTGCCCTGCCCACTGCCACTTAAATTGAGGCTAAAGGAATACAATAACAGTTATGGTTAGGTACAACCTAGGGATTTCAGTCAAGTGGTGACTGGGTTACAAAGAGAATGACGGATGTTGAAGTATTTTCTGTCGATTAAGTTTGTTCGGTCGGTTAAACATTCCTGGGCAGAATATCAGCCTACATGATAATGTTCTGTGCTTCAAATAAAACAAGAACAGATAACCAATTCTTCCTTGTTTTGTTATAAAAGCGTGATTTTTTAATCAACACGTTGAAATACACGCTAGCGACATCAGTCTATCCCTGAATTTGTTGTTCACTGCTGATAAATTTTATAACAAAGGCCTTTGACCATTTGGCGTACAAGATAAATGATGAAACGTAGATTTATGCCAAATCATTTGTTACTATAGTTGCTGGGGACAGTGACACAGTTCTAATTAGGTAAATTAGTTAAGAAGACGATATTCGTTGTCAAGCAGCTACGCAGTTGTACCTAATAGTGGATCGATACGTAAATTTCATTTAGGCTCTAGACAGACGGACCGCACTTCAACTGCAATCCAACCGCAAATTGCAGTTCAAGTGCAGTTTGAATGCAGTTGACACGACTGCAAACCAAACGTGCAGTCCGATTGCAGTTCAATTGCAGTCGGCGTGCAATCGTGTGAACTGCACACCGACTGCAATCGAACTGCACGGTTGGTTTGCAGTTCTATTGCAGTCGTGTCAACTGCATCCGAACTGCACCATACCCACCTGCCCTCACTACTTTAACGCTCCGCCCTCATGTTTTATTTACGGACAGACAACGCGTGTGCTCACTCAAACCTTGTTTCTACTACTGATTCTATGCGCAGGGGGGGGGGCGGAGCGTTAAAGTAGTGCGGGTGGGTGGGTATGGTGCAGTTTCAATGCAGTTGACACGACTGCAATAGACCTGCAAACCAAACGTGCAGTCCGATTGCAGTTCAATTGCAGTCGGCGTGCAATCGTGTGAACTGCACACCGACTGCAAGCAAACTGCACGGTTGGTTTGCAGTTCTATTGCAGTCGTGTCAACTGCATCCGAACTGCAATTTGCGGTTGGATTGCAGTTGAAATGCAGTCCGTCTGTCTAGAGCCTAAGTGACGTTAAAATCCATACTTTATTATTTACTTCTAGGTAAGTATTGTAAATATAAAGTACTGGCTCTCAGCCTTATTTGATCAAATGACTTGAATAGAAGGATGTTTGTTACTCTTCACGTAAAAACTACTCGTTCTTCTGATTGTGTTGGCAGTACGGTCTAACGACCCCACACACTCTAGTGTCAGAATTTCTAAACCGCCTCAAGGGCCTCTGACATGTTTTATTTGACGACCGCCATTTAGCGGCCGGGACACCGGCTTATACGTGCCTTTCGAAGCACGGAATCATCATAAAAACTACTGAATGGATTTATATAACCTAATGTAACTTAACAGTAATATAGCTCATTCATCAGAATAACACAGCTATAACATTCATAATCCAACGAGGGTGGAGTCGCGGGTGGCAGCTACTATTGTACCTCTACATAGGTAGATATAATATTGACAGAATAGTGAGAAAGTACGTGTGTCGTTTCGTTATGAATGTGATTCATAAAAGAGCGATAAGAGAAATGGTAGTTACTCTAATTTATTAAAATGTTAGCTGACCTTACAAACGTCATTTTGCCATATATAAAAAATGGGCTACGACCAATTCTCATCCCTACCAAATTTACACAAAAAAAAAAAAACAAAATCTGTCAAGCCGTCCAGGAGGAGTTCGATAACAAACACTGTGACACGAGATTTTTATACATTGGATTCTTTAAGTACTACAATTAGCTTTTGTGCCTGCTTGGATTCATATAATGTTAACGGATTGTGGAGGTCTGGTAGGCAGCCGCTCCACGAAAAGTACCTACTGGTATTCAGGTTTGACTGGAAGCCGACCCAGTGGCGTAGCTAGCATGGGTGACACCCGGGGCAGATAATGTGGTGTCACCCCACAAATAACCTCCCCCCCCCCAATAATAGGCTATTTTCCACCATCAATAAATTGCAAATCTATTTAGTCCGTCAGTTAGAGTATTGAAAAATACTGGACACGTATTTGTAAATGAATATTGACAAAGATAAAATGCATCAACATTCGGGAGAGGGGGCTAGTGACGTCACATCGCTTGTAAAATTGTACTATCGTAGAGACGTCACGCGAGATTTCAACGCAGTGTATCTTCGTCATTTTTTGTTTACGTGAAAAATTAAAAAATACACATGTCCAATATTTTTCAGTATCTGACGGACAAATTCGTTTTTTTTCAGTAAAATACCCTATTATAACTATATTGGGGTCGGCTGCCGACCGCAATAGTTGACAAAAGGCACACAGATGATGATAGATGCTTATAATAATAATCATAATTATCTAGATTGGTATTATTAGGTTAAAGAAAAATAATGCCCATTTAGTTAAACATGGCGCGGTAAAAAGATGAGAAAGCCAATGCCCCAGGATGCGAAGGCAATTGTACAAGTCGCAGTTTCGGTTCAAGGCAACAGTTTACAATCCTTTTATTTATACACTTGATAAGAGGTTTATTGATAGTAAATGCTATATTACGACATATTTATAGCTATTGGAAACGATGTCCTCAGTCTGTGCCCCGAAACAAAAGCTGCACTGCACCCGAAGACCGACAGCGACTTTTGCGCTGCCACCGACGATGTCTTGGATGTGCTGTTAAGCCAGTAAAATTAGATGTCATCAAAACTCAAAGCATTTATTTCAATCAAACCATTTACAGGCACTTTTGAAGCGTGAAGGTCGGTCAGTCAAAGAAATCAAGCTATTTCCACGTTGCAAAAGTCAAAGTCAAATGATTTATTTCAACTAGACCAATAAAGGCACTTTCGAACGTCAAATGAAAATAAACTATAGTGACTCTAGTCGACCGTTCGCAAAAGGTAGATTCTTATGGAGAAGAACGGACAAGAAACTCCATAGTTACTCTTAGCAAAGCGTATTAAATCTCCACCTACATTTTCAAGTATCTTCGGCAAGTTGCCCGGAGCACGGACACAGGATATTTAAAGAAGTACTTAACGATGAAATAACTAATCATTACAGTATTAAATGTTACTTAATTAAGTCTTTTAAAATAGCCTAGTACCTATCGCAAACAGTCAAAACACAGGCGTCGCATACTGAATCGCTTTATCAGCGCATAGTATCCTTGACTAAATATAGATGGTCCATTTAGTTAATTATTTTGTTCAGTGACGGCAATAAGATAATTTACAGAATCGTTACTGTTCAAAATATTGGCGGAGATAAGTTTAAATTACCGTTTTGATCCGGAAACGACTGGATTTGGAACGTGCCCTATCATAGTTTAAGTTAATTAGGAGCTCTAATGAAGCATTGCTCATAAACAGGGGCGTAGCTAAAGCCGTGTCAGCCGTATCAAAGATACGGGACTACAAGAACCCCGACGTGTGGACGCAAAGCAATACATTTTAGTCCCGTCATCTCGTTTTTGGCCTGCCAAGACAGTTCTGAGTTAGTAGGCCCGACTAGCTGTTTTGGCAGGCGTTTTGTTTAAAAAAAGTGGCCAAGTGCGAGTCGGACTCGCGTGGCTGGGTTCCGAACGAATTTTATTTTTTTACATGTTACTTTAACACTATGGACTTTTTATAGGTTTTCCTGTAATCGATAGCTACAGATCTATTATCTCCATTTTTTTTTTAATTTTAGGCTCAGTAGTTTCGGAGATAAGGGGGAATGGTCATTTTTCATCTAATTTCTTGAATAACTTCAAAACCATATATTTTAAAATTATGGAAAAAATATAATTAAAACCCTCACAGTAAGCCCTTTCATTTGATGTCACACGATATTGTTCAAAAAACTTTTTTTTTTAATTTTGCAGTTTGACCCCCAAAAGTGACCCCCATACTAAAAATTTAAGAATTTACGTAACGTGTCCATGTTTGGGTCATAGAAGTCCATATTTATACCAAATTTCAACAGAATCAGTCCAGTGGATCCGGAGAAAACTGGCTGTGACAGACGGAGTCCGGACGGAACCCTTTGCACGCGAGTCCGACTCGCACTTGGGCAGTTTTTTTATTCATCGTGCGTGACATCTACCAACCAGAACTCACGATGCGTGGTGGATTACGGCTACCTCGTGTCAGAGAGAGTAGATCCTGTTTTCCAACAGTGGGATTATTTTAGATATTATAACATAAAAAGCTGAAGAGTTTGTTTGTTTGTTTGCTTGAACGCATTAATTTCAGGAACTACTGGTCCGATTTGAAAAATTATTTCAGTGTTAGATAGCCCATTTATCGAGGAAGGCTATATACCTAAGACCGCTAAGACCAATAGGAGCGGAGCAGACGAAGTTGCGCGGGTCAACTAGTTTTAGATACTTCGGTTGTTGTTATTTATGTAGGTCTGTATGTCTGTCTGTCTCTTTATTTATTCCACCCTTTCCATTCTATTGTTCGAATTCTAAATTTTAAATAATGCTGTGCTGTATTCTCACTTTAGAAGTCTTCCTCTGTGAAGTTAATTTACGAACCTTGAAAAACTTAAGAAGTGCATGCAATCTGGGCCTGACCTTTGTTCTTTCTTTCTTCTGACGAGATACGCAATACTTTAACTAAACTACGATCCTAAACGATTAGAGAATCTCCCATATTTGCTTGATATACATACATGTAGCACTGTAATTGCACGTACACCGATATCTACACGGTAAGTTCGTCATGCTTGTTTACAATAATTTGCATCAGTATTTTTATTGAATGTTTATTTATTAGGCACGCGGCACTACACGCTTTTGTCTCACATCGCACGCTATAATTGGCAACAAATTTGGTAGTTTACAACTTCGCATTTAAGGTGATAAGAACCAAGATTTAACCTTATGACACGCGTATTTTATCTACGTTTATCGTCAATTCGTCACTGAATCTACAAGGCTACGCCCTAACTTCACTATTTGACTCATATCTTATGTACGCGATGCGGAGTGGTTCGTAATTACAATTGGCTTTCTGTCATCTTGACAGAGTAAAAAGTCTCTTCCATAGAACTGAAACGATCCATTCAGCAACTGCTTTTGCCCCTAAAGTCAACTTTAAGTAAGTTAATCTAGAATATATATACTCAATGGCTATTTTTGGCACGGACAACGAAGAGATAGACAATCTTATTTATGGCCAACGGCTAACTAGTGCTACGGGTTGGGATGGTATCCCCGCAACTGTATTCTACAGTGCTAGAAGCACTCTTATCCCAGTTATCTGCCAAGTCTTCAACCTTGGCCTTACATCTGGATTACTCCCAACGGTGTTCAAAAAGGCGGATGTGCACCCTTTTCACAAAAGTGAAGACAGAGACAGTGTCAACAACTACAGACCTATATCTGTACTATCGATTCTGTCTAAGCTCCTCGAAAAAATAAGAAAAAACGTCTGCTGGATTACCTTAGCTCACAAAATATGCTCGCAAATAACCAGTATGGATTCAGATCAGACAAAAACACGGAGGATGCCATATTAGAATTAATAGGTTCAGTAGCTCAAAATCTAAATGACACGGATAAATGTATAGCTATCTTTCTTGATCTTTCTAAAGCTTTTGATACTGTCTGTGTCCCCCTTCTCCTCAGTAAACTAGAAAGGATTGGTATAAGAGGCCTACCGCTTAGTCGGTTTAAGAGTTACCGTAATGGTCGCTCGCAAATCATCAGGATAAACAACCACACCAGTAAGGAAGCATTCCTCACCTACGGAGTTCCGCAAGGTAGTGTCTTAGGACCTACCCTTTTCCTGGTTTACATAAACGAGCTCTGTAAACTTGATTTAAGAAACTCCAAAGTAATTGCTTACGCTGATGACACTGTTATCTTGGTTCGTGGTAGTGACTGGAACGAGGTTCAGCTTCAAGCAGAGTCAACCTTGCAAGTTATTATGAGATGGCTGACACAGAACTTGCTCACTTCGATAAAACCAGATTTGTCACTTTTAGTCCAAGGAAAGCGTCACAGCCAGCCCCGCCCTTCCGTCTGACAGCTCATGCGTGCCATACAATGAAGACTGCCACCTCTGGCTATCCTGAAGTTATGCGCACGGACTCAATAAAATATCTAGGAGTTTGGGTCGACGGCACGTTGACATGGAACGATCAGATCAATTCTCTGGTCTCTAGGGTAAGCAAATTAATTTTTGTTTTTAAAAATCTAAGGACCTCCGCCAATTCCTCTACCCTGAGAACTGCGTACTTTGCTCTTGCCCATGCCATTTTAACGTACTGTATTTCGGTCTGGGGTGGTGCTGGTAAATGTCTTTTGCTGCGCTTGGAAAGGGCGCAGAGGGCTGTCCTTAAGGTAATGGCCTTCAAAACCCTTTCGCTTTCCTACCAGCGAACTGTATACGCTATGGAAGCTTGTTCTGTTTGACACTGAATTTGGAAGACGAAAACGTAGAACTTACAGAGTCTGCCCGACATCAGGTGTTAAATTGGAAATTGTCCGCCGGCAGTTCATTTTCTGCAGTCCTGTGCTCTATAATAGAATAAATAAAGCGCTAACTATTTACCCATATGTACTCTCCGGGATTGCAAAAGAATTATCGATCAATGGCTTCTTACTCTCACATAGGAAGAATTGGAGAATTTAGTCAAACACTAAAGATCTTTCTTCCGTAGACATACACACCAAGAACCCTTATAGGATCACTCGGGTGTCTGTCTGTCTGTTCGTCTGTCTGTCTGTCTGTCTGTGTGTCTGTCACAGCCAGTTTCCTCCGGATCTACTGAACCGATTCTGTTGAAATTTGGTATAGGTACACATGGACTTCTGAAACCCAAACACGGACGTTTTACGTGGATAAATAAATTTTTAGTACTTATGGTGGTCACTTTTGGGGATCAAACAAGCAAATTAAAAAAAATAAGGTTTTTCAATCTGCATCGTATGATATGTCAAATGAAAGAGCTTACTGTGATAGTTTTAATTATATTTTTTTCATAATATTAAAATTAATAGTTTTGAAGTTATTCAATAAATTACTGAAACTACTGAGCCTAAAATTTTGAAAAAATGCTGAAAATAGTACCTAAAGATTACAGGAAAACCTATAAGAAGTCTGTAGTCTGTGTTAAAATAACATTGAAAAAAAAATATACACTCACCAAGGAATCAATACTTCCGGAACTGACCGTCCGTAGGTGGGGGTGACGGCCTCCGCCTGCAGCAGCGGCTCGCCGCCTCCCGGCTCATCGCGTTGTACCTAGTAGCTGCTGCTGTACCGGCTTGTGCACACTCACCAAGGAGTCAATACTCCCAGCGCTCACCGCTCTGTTGGTGGGGGTCACGGCTCCTGCCTGCAAAAGTGGTTCAGCCTCCGCCCGGCTCATCACGCTGTAGTAGCTGCTGCTGTACCGGCTTGTGGTCACTCACCAAGGTGTCAATACTCTCAGCGCTCGCTGCTCTGTAGGTGGGGGTGACGGCTCCCACCTACAACAGCGGCTCAGCCTCCACCCGGCTGATCACGCTGTAGTAGCTGCGGCTGTGCCGGCTTGTGTACACTCACCAATGAGTCAATACTGTCAGAGCTGACCGCCCTGTAGGTGGGGGTGACGGCCCCCGCCTGCAACAGCGGCTCAGCCTCTGCCCGGCTCATCGCGCTGTAGTAGCTGCTGCTATACCGGCTTGTGTTGCTTGGTGAATGGTATCTGAGGAATAAAATATAATGTTAAAAAGATAAGAAATATTACCCACCTTCTGGGTCAGTCAAGCAAGTAGGCCGCTGATTAACTAACGAAAGATTAGTAAGGCGCCCATTACACGCTCATGCCAACGAACGTCACTCAATTCCAAAAGTTATGATTGATGGTGAGTGATGGAATTCAATCGACATTAGACGTTGTTTCTCAAATACGCGACGATATGATATATTATTGACTGTCAGACGAAATTCGAAAAAAGACAAGGACTGAAACCCATTGTCTTAAAATGCGTGACTATTGAAATATTCAGATTTTCGTTATCCAATTTCATGCAATCATCAGTCAGTGCATTACTCGACAGGTTATCCGTCAATCAGAGCCTTGAGTGTGGTAAAACTGACAGCAAAATCTACCGTGTACCTATTTAGGTATATCGTGTGTTTCAGGCAATAATGAAACGTAATAATGAAATTACCCAGATGAAATATAGTATTTAATGCGCGTCGGAGATAAAACATCATTGGAGATTTCAGAATAGGTAGTTGCGTCAGAAAAATCGAAGTGGGATTCGGAATTTTGGACAAAACAATATTTTCATAATATTCTGGAACTGTGCCGATGAGTTTTGCTCATCAATTTCGAAGTTTCGTAAAGCGCGATTATTGAGAAGTTGAAACAGTAGGGTAGTAAGAGTAGATCATATCGTTTAATTTTTTTTGGATCCAATTGTCATTAATAATTGTTAATCAGAAAGCCAATTTTTGTAACTACCCTTATAACTTAGTTAAACAGCGTTTAAATTCTAGTCGCAATATTCATCTCAACGACAACATCTAAAAACTTTTCGAAATGTACAGTAGGGACATTTCTGGTGTTTCCAACTGCGATGCGAAAATACGAGAATTACTTACCTACTTACTTCTCGGAAGTCTGCCTGGATTTTGCATTGTACTTACTACATTCTACCCACCAAGAATTAATTATTGTTTATAACTCTGTTATTAGGTACCTGTGTACTTTAAATAATTTAATATTGAAACCACTCACTTGTTATTACTATGTTTCCTGTATCGTCTTATTCTTCTGTCTTCACACAGTTCACAGTCGGTGAGGTCAGAACACGCACTCCCGAATATACTAAAAACACACAAAAAAAGAATGTTAATAAGAAATTACCAAAATACGACAACGTTTTTTTCTTTTTTCCTCACTTCTGAATTCAAAATTAAGGACCAGAAACACAAAACAAAACTTTTTTCAACTTACTTTAAGTATGTGACAGAAAAATTACCGCGGATATTGAAAATCACCACTTCAGAACCTCAAAATGATCACCAAGTTAAAATACATTTTACTTTTTTCGAAAAATACGTAAATTCAATTTAATTAATAATGGATAAAACTGCGCCAGTCGGTATGTTGTCGTCAAGTGATTATCAATATTCACTGACAGTTTATTATTATGACAGCTGCCGCTCCGCAATTTTTATCGCGCCATCTTTTTACGTCACAGGGTGATTACTGGCCGGTTATATTCGCCTTTAGGAAGAATGAATTGCTTCTTTCAACTTTTTACTATTTGAGCATTATTTGAGAGAGCAAATGCAAAAAAAAACTCAGATCATGACGCTTTCATGATAATAACTTTTCCGATAAACAGTTTTCCAATTATTTTCTCTCAAAACTCATGTTTTTTATGAGTTCTGCGAAAATCAAATTACTCCCTTAGATACAATTAAAGCATTTAGGCTGGGAAGTAGGTACAGAGGTTATACCTGAATTAAGTAAGTAGGTACCTACCTATTTGAAACACAAAACTTTTTACCATTCGACTTTGCTGAACGCATAATTTCCAGCTGTTAAAATATGTGATGTGTCTCTCAAATTAAACAGATATTGAGATATGATCATGTAACGTGACTCTTATATGTATAATTAACATTGTTTTAAGTTAAGTACCTATGTACTCGTACTTATTTCTTGTTACTAAGATAAAAACTACAATAGATGTTCTAATCTCATTGAGCGTAGCGTACCAATAACCATTATAACCATTTGTTATCTCTGCTTTACAAAGTTTAAAGCTACTCTCTCGAAAAAAACTTAAAATAGCGTGCAGATAAAGCAGCTTTTCGTCAGCACTAACAAAGAAATTACATCTAAAAAAATAGTAATGTACATGAAGTGATTCGTAATTTGTTTTAGCCAGAATTTGTCTATCGGTATCACATAATAAGAAAAAAAAGCCACCAAATCACCTCCAAATCGTTGAGATGAAACCATTTTACTCCTTAATTTTTTATCATAAGAGTATAAAAAAAATATTTACTGCTTTGTAATACAAACGAACATGATTTGATTTTGTTACTTTAAAAAAAAATGAATTATTTTTATTACAAAAAATTAAATGTGCGGGTAGCGTAGTGGCGCATAGAGGGGTAGTTAGCTCCGTTTATATGCACAAGGTCATTGGCCTGAATGGAACACGGTAGATAGGTAATCTAACAGTCTCATTCGATGTAAGTAGGAACGTACGAGGAACACCGGAGGGAAACACGGCTGGGTTTTAGTCAGTAAGAGACACTTCCGCAGAGCGGAAGGAGCCATTTGATGATTTCCCATACAAAAAAAAAAAAGTATCGTACTAAGTTTTTAGGGTTCCGAAAAAAAAAGAAACCCTTATAGGATCACTCGGGTGTCTGTCTGTCTGTCCGTCTGTCACAGCCAGTTTTCTCCGGATCTACTCGACCGATTCTGTTGAAATTTGGTACACATATGGACTTCTATGACACAAACACGGACACGTTACGTAAATTATTAAATTTTTAGTGTGGGGGTCACTTTTGGGGGTCAAACTAGAAAATTAAAAAGAAGTTTTTTTAACAATATCGTATGACATATCAAATGAAAGGGCTTACTGTGAGGGTTTCAATTATATTTTTTTCATAATTTTAAAATAAATCGTTTTGAAGTTATTCAAGAAATTAGTCGAAAAATGACCATTCCCCCCCCCTTATCTCCGAAACTACTGAGCCTAAAATTTTGAAAAAAATGGAGATAATAGATCTTTACCTAAAGATTACAGGAAAACCTATTAGAAGTCTGTAATATTAAAAAACATGTTAAAAAAATTAAATTCGTTCGGAATCCTTTGCACGCGAGTCCGACTCGCACTTGGCCAGTTTTTTTCCTTCTAAATTGATGCCCACTGAACTGATTCTGCAAAAATCAAAACAGTGAGATTAATGGTATATTTGTCCTGATTGAAATATCAATAAATCTACACTAATAAGAAAAAAAAAAGAGGAAAGATTTGTTTGTTTGTTTGTATGTTTGTTTGTTTGTTTGAATTGAATAGGCTCCGAAACTACTGGACCGATTTGAATTCTTTTAGCATTGGATAGCTACATTATCAGGGAGTAACAGGCTATATATTATCCCCGTATTCCCACGGGAACGGGAACTACGCGGGTGAAACCGCGTGACGTCCACTAGTAAAAAAATAAAAGTGAGCTGTCAATCCTAAACTCGATGGATTAAGATCAAAAGTCAAGATCGGGATGGCATTTAAAGATGGTAATAAAAATATAAACACCCGTATAACACTGAGTGCATCCTTACTGAAGACAATAAATTAATACGTTGTTTGAACAAGTCGATAATGCAACAAAATTACAAGCTATTATCGGGGAGACCTCCGAGCCTCGTCGTCAGCCGTCCCGGACTGATGGCCGATCTGCCTTGATCCCGTCAGTCGCGTCGGGTTGACGCAGTCCTTAGGCCTTTTTGAACTCTCTTGAAATGACTGACTACCTACAATGGAATGCATTGTGGTGGGTCAACTTTCGTGATAAAAATACTCACTTATTAAAAAGTGATGATTGTAGATAGGTATGTATATTATTAAGGTTGTAAACGACGTCCATTTCACATCAACACGATTATCAGGAGATTCAAGCCCATTTGCATTGCCAGTTGAATGCTGTAAAATCCAATTCGAGCAATGCTTAGTTTAATTATTATAATTTTCTTTTCAATTCAGCAATTGGCTTTTCTGAATTGATTATTCTGAATTAAGAACGTGTCAAACCATAATTACCATAATTGGTGTTGTTTCAGTTGGCTTTGTTTCAATTATAGCCATAAAAAAGCCATATTTCGGTAATGTAGCCGTAGCATCAGAAGCAGAGGTGTCCCACTGCATCAACAATAAAATTTGGCAAAAGCCTTAAAAACGCTGTCGTTATGGATGACTTGGCGACGTTTGTGGCTCATAGGTGACGTAAAACTGGTCGATACCAAGCTACATAGCTTGGCTCATCGCCGTAAGGTTGCCTGCTTGTCGGTCTTCTACAGATTGTACTTGGGTGAGTGTGCCCAAGAACTCCACTAAAAAAAATGTATAAAACGCAAATAAGATGAGCGAGCGTAGTAAATCTATGACGTACAAATAGATGCTTTCATCTTGATTTATTAGTTGTAAATAAAGACAGTATTGTCCGGGGTCGTGGCTGACGAAACAATTATCTAAGTTTCGTCATCTCACTACGGTATATACAAACGTACTGTAGTAAATATTTATAGTAGTAGTATTGGTGTACCTACTGATATCGGGGAGGAAGTTTATTAATGATTTGTAGTAGACTGTGTCAGTATGTAAGTAGGTACATAGGGTAAATATCGAGCCAGAGATCCAACTTCATTCAAACGATACTTTTTAGGGTTTCGTACCTCAAAAGGAAAAAGCGGAACCCTTATAGGATCACTTTGTTGTCCGTCCGTCTGTTTGTCAAGACCGTTTATCTCGGGAACGCGTGGAGGTTTCGAGTTGAAATTAAAACCATGTACTCAGGTCTATGGCCCCCTGCAGCTGTGAAAAAAAACTTCTAAGTAAACGTAAAAAAGATAGGTACGGTCATTTATGCCGCGAAAAAATATATATTTCGACACGCTCAAGGGAATCAAAATGTATAGTAGGTATAGGGTATTTCCCGTTGACCTAGAACTATGAAAGGCAAGTAATACCGTCTTATACTACAAGTATATGGAAAACTCTGAAAACTATACATTTGTTAATTAAATCATAAAAAATATAGTCTTTATTTAAAGTAATTTGTAGTAACTTTGTACGGTACCCTCGGTAGTCGAGTCCGACTCGCACTTGGTCGTTTTTTTTTATGGGAAATCTTCAAATGACTTCTTCCGCTCTGAACAGAACGAGGGGAGTGTCAACCCTCCCCTATTCCACAGGTTGGGGTGGTTTAGGAATAGTTTCTTATTGTTTACTAGCTGACCCGCGCAACTTCGTCTGCGTCATAAAATGTAACTATTTACGACATCACATTAGAAACCTCAAAAATAACAGTATTTCTCTACTATTTAATGGATATTATTATACATATAAACCTTCCTCTTCAATCACTCTATCTATTAAAACGGCATCAAAATCCGTTGCGTAGTTTTAAAGATTTAAGCATACATAGGAATATAGGGACAGAGAAAGCGACTTTGTTTTATACTATATAGTGATAAAACCTGTAACAGAATAAACGCAATACCTCTTAAGGGGTCATTGAACTCATAATTATTCAGAACACCTTTCACTATAGGACCAACACTGAAATCACGAAAAAAAAATCGACTCCCCATACATATCTGTGCGCATAACTCAACAAAATGTACTGAACAGCTGATTTTTTTTTCGCGATTTCGGGATTGGTTCCATAGTAAAAGTTGTTCAAAATGATGAGTACAATGACCCCTTAAGAGGTATTGCGCTGATTCTGTTACACGTTGTATGATCTAAATTTTGTTTATAAAATGAGGTTCATATTGAAATTGTTATTATTTTTAGTAAAGTTTTAAATTAATTATGAAGTTTTAATAAAATAAAATCTCATAAATTAAAATATCGATTTGGAATTAACGATACTGTGATAGGATACTCAAATTCAAATTCTTAATTCAGAAATCGGGGTATGTCGGATAGCGCAGTGACGATACGCAGGGTGTAGGGTTCGATTCCTACTTTAGGTAAACTCTTTCGTATAGGTATTTTTCTAGTTGCAGGCAATTTCATTCCGTCATATGAACGACATAGTCTATTTTTAACTCCCGACGCAAAAACGACGGGGTATTATAAGTTTGACGTGTCTGAGTGTGTGTGTGTGTGTGTCTGTCTGTGGCATCGTAGGTCCCGAACGGATGAACCGATTTTGATTTTGATTATTTTGTTTGAAAAGTGAATTAGTCGGGAGTGTTCTTAGCTATGTTTGATGAAAATCGGTCCAAGATGGCCGCCGCTACAAAATGGCGGATGACTTATTTTTTCACAACTGTCTCAATATGGGTATTAAATGAAAGGGCTTGACTAGTACAATACTATACAATATGACAAATTTCAAATCCAAGATGGCCGCCACCACAAAATGGCGAATTACATTTTTTTTTCACAACTCTCTCAATATGGGTATCAAATGAAAGGGCTTGACTAGTAGAATAATGAACCTACACTATTTTGAAAGGGAATGAGGAATATTAACTAACGAAATGAAAATTAGATAAGTTTAAAAAGCTTGAAATAAAATTTAAATTTAAATTTAAGGGGTTTTTTAAATTTTAATTTAATTTTTGTAGTGTGGGATGTTTACATCCAGCATGGGGTAATATCATATTAAGAAATTTATTTAGGTATGATTTTTAGTTTTTATTTCTTCTAACTAATCTGTGTACTAAAATTCTGGATTTAAAGATAAAAAGTTGATAGGTATAAACTTTTCATTTCTTTATTGCAGTGCTCGCCAGTGTAAACACAATTTATCTTGACTTTTCAATAAATATTTGTATCAAACTAACTAATAAAATTTATAGAAACATGTATGTATGATTTATGTATTGCAAACAACACCTAATGCAATTTTCTAACCTGTTGCATCATTATTTATTTTAGATATCTCAATTTATAATGCACAGCCTTTGACCGAAGTATTAGGTAGGTACCTAAGTGTCAAGGCGTTTACCAATACCTACACATCTGATCTATACTATCTATTTTACTAATTATGCTATTATTCATACTAAAATATAAAGCTGAAGAGTTTATTTGCTTGCTTGAACGCGCTAATCTCAGGAACTACTGGTCCGATTTGAAAAATTCTTTCAGTGTTAGATAGCCCATTTATCGAGGATATTTTTAGGAGGCTATATATCATCACGCTAAAACCAATAGGAGCGGAGCAGACGAAGTTGCGCGGGTCAACTAGTTCCTTAGGTACCATAAGTTTCTGGCAGGCAGGTACCTACGAAGGTAGTCCAGTGTACGATGGTATGACGGGCGAACTTTAGGATCTAGCATTCGTTGCAATCATTGGTGAACGTAGACGGCAGATCTACAAGATTTTTCCACAAGTGTGTTGAAAAACATTGTTTGATACACGCGGGCATTTGTTATTCCAGTCTCTCGGCTCCACGTGCAACAAAATGAAAGGTATCTATTTACTATTGGCGGGAACCACACACACAAAGAAAAAATATATACTCACTCGTAACTATCAACGGATCTCACAGAACTGGCTGCAGAATCAGGCTCCCTCGCCTTTTTCATAATCTTCTCCACGAACCGCATCACTGTTCTTTTTTTAAACCAAATTGTCTCTGCCAAAGTTAACTTTTTAATAATTTGAGCGTTAAGATTAGGAGGCAAGCGTTCTGCCCTGAGTTCGCACCGCGATTGGGAGATAACAATATATTTGTCAAGTAATTTCACTGTTTATTTTATTTGTGGTTTCAGATGATTGTAAGTATTATTCTCTGTCTAGACTCGGATACCTAGTGCAGCTGTAACCATTGTGTGTGATGGTTGCGTTTTAATCTTGCAGTTTGCGACTTGCTCGTGGGATACAACTCTGCCTAACTCGATTGTAAATACAGGCGTGATGTCTTTCGACAGATTCGAAGTCAATGCGAAAAAACTGGCCAAGTGCGAGTCGGACTCGCGTGCAAAGGGTTCCGAACGAATTAAATTTTTTTAACACGTTATTTTAACACTACAGACTTCTAATAGGTTTTCCTGTAATCTTTAGGTAAAGATCTATTATATCCATTTTTTTCAAAATTTTAGGCTTAGTAGTTTCGGAGATAAGGGGGGGGGAATGGTCATTTTTCGTCTAATTTCTTGAATAACTTCAAAACTACTTATTTTAAAATTATGAAAAAAATATAATTAAAGCCCTCACAGTAAGCTCTTTCATTTGATATGTCACACGATATTGTTCAAAAAACTTTTTTTTTAATTTTCTAGTTTGACCCCCAAAACTGACCCCCATACTAAAAATTTAATGACTTACGTAACGCGTCCGTGTTTGGGTCATAGAAGTCCATATGTATACCAAATTTCAACAGAATCGGTTCAGTGGATCCGGAGAAAACTGGCTGTGACAGACGGACAGACAGACAGACAGACAGACAGACAGACACCCGAGTGATCCTATAAGGGTTCCTTTTTTTTTTCGGAACCCTAAAAATGAATGGTTCACGTGGTTTTGTAAATGCTTACTCAAGTGCCGCCAGCCGCTGATAGGTCACATAGTGCCATTTATTTTTAGGGTTCGGTACCCGAAGAAACCCTAATACTAGGCCTCTGCTGTCCGTCCGTGCGTCCATCCGTCCCTCTGTCTGTCAGCGGGCTGTATAGAATAGCACAAACGAAGTACATAGAGAATAGATACTACTTACGTAATAGGTAGATAGTTGAAATTTTCAGTGTGTAAGTATTTCTATTGCCGCCGCTAAATTAAAAATTAAAGGGGGCCCCTATTAAAGAAAAGTATTTTTCGGTGTACCCTACGGTAGGTACCCTTCGTGAGAGAGTCCGACTCGCACTTGGCTGGTTTTGTTTTTGGCGGCTCCTCTAAGGCCTTCATCCTTACTTAATATTATAAATGCGAAAGTAACTCTGTCTGTCTGTCGCGCTTTCACGCTAAAACTACTGAACCGATTTAGATGAAATTTGGTACACAGATAGTCTAGAGCCTGAGAAAGGACATAGGCTACTTTTTATCCCGGGAATATGTTCCCTAGGGACCACGCGGGCGAAGCCGCTGGCAGAAGCTAGTATGAAATAAAGGTGGCAATGAAGCGTTAATTCTAAATAGGGAGAGTCATGTTGCATGGTGTCGGCCGGTGCCGTATGGTGCCGTAAAAGAATAATACCATCCCATCACTTCCGTGGGTGTCGTAAGAGGCGACTAAGGGACTCACCAGAGAATGGGCCGCGGCGTTATCTGTAAAACGCAACACCATACACTGCGATCGCTAACCCGCCTGTCAAGCGTGGCGATTAAGGCAATCCCCCCCCCCCTTTGGGGGAGGCCTGTGTCCAACAGTGGACGTCTTTCGGCTGTTATGACGATGATTATATGATGAGAGTCATTATGTCACTATAAAAACTTATTTTTAAAAGGTTATCACATCACATAGGTACCTCTTAGGTATCACTACCCAAATATCGGATGTGGTGTCAACAACCTCATCTCATGGAGACAGTTCATCCAAAAAGTGCTAATTAAATCTTAATCACTTATGACGACAAATTAAACTAAAATGCCTATTCTACGAAATTAACATTTGCAACCGATAAACTTTGTGACCCACAGATAGGGATGTAAAAAATTCTTTTTAATTTACTCACTTCTGCAGAAGTCCGCAGCAGCAGCGGCAGTGGATGCAACGTGACTGTCCGGTCGGAGGTCCAAGCACTCGAGCAGCGAGTCATACAGCCAGCCGATGCCTACGGCTTCTACGGGTATCCTAACCACCGGCTTGCAGCGACCGCGCATGCTTGGTCAGCATCCTCAGCATCTATCAGCACCCTCAACCTCATCAGCGACCTTAGCAAGCACACTGCCTTTCGGCCAGTCACATGAAGAGAAAGAGACATAAAGAACCTCTCCTGGTCGACATCAGCAGTCACGTCACTACATCGCACAGCACCGCTCCGACTCACTGGAGCCAGCAGCAGCACCACTCCGACTCACTGGAACCTGCAGCATCATCCTGAATCACTGGGATCTCATCACCCCGACTCACTGAGGCACCGCATACAGTTCCGACACACCGTAAACTCTGCGCCTTCCGTTTCCGACTCACGGGAACCAACCTACCACTAGCCTGGCAAGCATCTCAAGATGTAAGGACGACTCATCCACTATCAACCTCCGGTCTTCGGAGGGGAGTGATGTAGTACCATCAATCAAGAAAAACCAACGGAAAAAATCAACATCGCAGCAAAAAGAACCGCAGCGCCATCTATCCAACTAGGAGCGAACTACGTCGAAATTCTGTATCGCGCAATCCGAGTTTACCGTGAGATTTGAACGTCTATATCAGCCCGAATATCAACTATCAGGCAGTTGCCCACACCGTACACAACAACCGTCGCATCAGTGGATCCTCCCGTTTTAATGGCGGTTTGCGGGACTCTAGGATATTTTCATTGCTAAACTTTTCTTCTTGAAGTTGGTATATGAAACATCAAAAGATAACTTTGAACCCCCACTTCTCGAGAGGGCTCTGGAATTTCGAACATTGCTCTTACATTCGGCATTGCATAATGGTTGGGACCCCCAACCAACTAAGCTTTTGTCACCCCAGGCAGTATATTTCATTTCTATTGTATTGGTTGGTTCTCCTGGTTTGTAGACTGGGTTCTCATCAGCTTTTTAAAATAAGTATCATAAGTATAAAATAAAACAGTAGAATAAAATAACGAACATTTATTTACAACATTACAACTAAAAATAAATAGAAGACGAATGAAGTACAGTCACAGATCTTTATGGATATTATGGTGCTGTCAGTTTTAATAAATATGATTTATTTATCTACTTTAACAATTTTTTTTTGTAATGTTTAGTTTTTTTCTAACATTCCAAATGACATATTAATCAAAAGAAGAAAGTGAATATTGGCATCTTTGGCAAATAAATACAAGCTATGTGGACATTAAGTACGGTGACTGATGCCTTAATTAATAAAAAAATGCATTCCTCATGATCATTCATACAATAACACAATCTAAACAAATACTATTTTGTTACTGACTAATAATATGCCTTATTAAGAAAAAAGGATGTATTTCACAAAATGAACGAACGAAAGATTTCCGACATTAAGAAAATAGTTTAAAGTCGGAAATTGGTTACTTCGTTTTGTGTCAATACATCCTTCTTCTTAAGATGGCAGTAATATATTCAAAGTTAAAGCAATTATTTTTCTACTTTTTAATTTCTCACTTTGCAGGTTTAATGTCAAATGACTTAATAAAAAAAAGATAAACTAATCTATGTTTGTTAAAAATCCTATTTAAATCATTCACCTTGTCAATTAATGGATTAATAAATAAAAAAAATAAATGGCAGTACCGATAATAATCAAACATGAAAGAAATCAAGACATCTTCAGTACAAAGAAAAGTCAGTGAACAGGCTCCTTCTGGGTAAGCTCGCTCCATCGTAGACTCTGTCTCTGTCATCTCTGACCTAGACTAAAGTCAAGAGCAAGCCCATATCAATGTATACAGGGTTGGTGCAGCATGTCTTGTTCTTCCATAGATCTCTATTTGCCATCATCTCCTTTCTGGTCAAATGCTATGGTGACACTATCAAGTTGTTAGCGGGGTTGAACAAACTGCCCCAAACAATAAGGATCTTTTCTTCTAATTGAAGAAATATGTTCTTTACTTCAAAGTGAATCATTAAAATAGAATTAATCAATGAAATCTTCGGTACACAGTCCAGCAGTCCCATCCAGTCTCATAGCAGTGTTTAGATGTTGAATCCCATCTTCCTCATGCAGGCTTTATGTTCTTCAATCAGGGGGCCGCAGTTCTCTTCGCCATTTTCAATTATGCTGAAAATACGACAGGAATTTGTTAATTTTGTGAAGATTTATTAAAGAAAAACCATAACTCTTGTTTTTCTGAAGCATGCTTCTCAATAAGTTATGAAGAAAAGCAGTGTGATATCAATATAACAGTACAGGTTCATTAGGGAAACATTTTTTAACATGTGACTATAAGGAAACTAAACATCATTTTCCTTGACAGAAAAAACTTTTAAAATGCAAGAAATTTTAATGAAGTGACTTATTTTAACACTAAATAACAAGTATTTTGGTTTTCTATTGATTCCCAATAGCAATTGAAATGTCTTTTAGGTGTTTATCAATAATATTATAATTTAAAAATTAAAAGACTTCATGTGGAGTTAACCATTTCATAGCAAACCCGATATTAGCGAATAAATCATAAAATATCTGGTCATGTTTCTGAAAATTACGATAATCTTGACACCAAACTGACGAACTTCTGGCCTAATTATTACATACACTTTGATAGCCTGAATTCATGTGCCATTTTTCTAGAAAAACCGCTGTTGCGTAATAAAAATAGTGTTGTTCATAACCTTACCATGCATCTCGCGCCCGCTTGGTTTCCGGGCAAGCACAGCACGGCTTTAGCTTAGGTTTCTCCGCGTTCGCCGGTGCAGGCGCCTCCGCTACTTTCACGTCCGCAGCTTTAGCACTTGCATTACCCATTTTATTGTAAATTACCGAAAATGTTTATATGATGGATGCAATTATACTTGCACGGTTGCACGCTCGACAACTCGACCTTCGATGACAGATGTCAAAATATTCGAAGGTCGTTCTTGTCAAAATGTTTTTCCGGCATTATGTGCGTTTACGAATATAGATTCATAAAAAATCTAAACATCTTTTGAAGATACTTATTTACGTGTTTTTTAACCAGATCTTACAAAAAGAACCATTTTCCAATTAGTCATTTGATTCGAAAAATATTAGTATTTTTTGCATGACTTTTTTTTGCAGCTGTCAATTATTTCATGAATGTCCGAACTCCGTAGTTTTGGGGTAAGCAGATTTTATGGGGTCTCTTGCTCAGATTTACCCCGTGGCCCTAGTGTTTTACCTCAGTTTTATTAGTAAGTACCTACTGCGACTGTAGGTATCAAAGCTTGATTTACTAGTTAGGTAGGTAATGTCATGAGAAATGCATTTGCAGGAGGCTTTAAAATAAAACCAGATTGTAGTTACAAACTTTAATCTCACAAGCAAAACTTTAAATAATTATGCAAACAAATCCTTTCTTCTTGGATAAACTCTTCTAAAATGAAAAAATAAAAAAACAAAACTGAACAACCTGCCACCGAAATGGAGAACTTAATCTAAACCTTCCGAAGTTAAACCCATACGTATACAAATTAATTATATCTCATAATCACACTTTAAAACAGATTGATGATAATCAGAAGTTCATGATTAAAACATTAAAGTACATTTAATGATGTTAAAAAGTATCATAGAGTAAGCAAGATGATACATAACTCCTTGGTGGAAAGATAAAACAAAAAATAAATAAAAAACGGAGCTTCTCTGTAATAGTTCGCAGTGGTTATGTATCAAAACGTTACTTTTACTATATAAAATATACTTAATCTAAAACAAAAAGCATTCACATTAAATTAGCATGTTAATATGGTTAAAATCAAAAATGCAGTAAAAAAACTTAAATTCATAATCACAAACACATAATGATTGGGTGATCCACGTTAAAATGTTAACTGATTAAAATGCAGCCAGGTGACGCGCGTTGATATAAAATACTAAAATAGTCACCTTGATCAGTTACTGATCGCTGAATGGTTTACAAATTAGTCTTATTTAAAATCAAGTCAATTTTAGCTGTCCAATATTGTTTTAGCCGATTGTGCGGAAAATGAACGATTAAAAAGGATTTTTGTATCTAAACAAAAAAATGTCACTTCGATTCGCCAGTCTAACTGGCTAAAAATTGGTCTGAGTGTGAATAAAGAAATAATATCAGAAGTGAGATTTTTCAATTTAAAACCTATCAGCGTCCTTGAAAATCATATTTCACAAAATATGGAATTAGAAGGAACGCACGCATGATTCTGTAAACATTTTCCTACGCACTAATTAATCAAATGTTAAAAGCCGAATATGATAATCAAAATAGTCTGAATAATACTGTACTTAAAACTATGTAAATGATGGTTAAAAAATAAAACATGCTCTCCTTAAACTACGATTTAAAATTCTATAAAAATGTAACTTATAACTATAATTCTGCGGCCCTCGTGGCCCGTTTACTTCAACAATTGTCTATGGAGATCTAATCGTCGTACGCTTTTAGCTATCGTAAAAAACTTTATAAAACAAAACAACTTACAAATCTATATTTGATAAAATATCTCAAAAAAAATCAACGAGATTTGGAACAAGCTCATCGCAATCAATTCTAGAACAAAGGTAGTTCTAATATCATATAATTTCAGGAACTCATGAAAATTGTTATAGTTTTCTATAAGTGCATCAGTCTTAAATATGTAATAGTCTACCTTTAGTAAATTGCATTGAGATACTCAAATTATATCCAGCCTTCTAATGAGGTATAATATATGACTGAAGGATCACTTAATCTTTTTGTACTTCAATTAATATTTTGTACTCTCAGAATCAGTCTCACGGGGTTTTACCATCAGTCTTTTTAAGCTACGTAAATGTGTGGTTAGGCATATCATTTAAAAATATATCATTAAGTTTAGCACAACTCATAATTAATACATTTATTGAGCAGACAGCAATAGCTTTAAAACTTACAACATCTCAATCCTGTTTATTTTGCAAATCCATTACTTTTGAATTGATATTTTAATAACACATGCGATTCTGAATATGCCTTGGTTTTTATAGCTTGATAATGTTCCACATTATACCTACGTAGCTTTATTTAAATATTGTAGTTAGTCTACCATTTGTCTTGTGTGAGGGTCGCGAACTGAGAAGGCGATCCCACCATTTTGCGATCAGCACCGCCCGTGGAGTTTTGGAAGTTGCCCTTTTGGGCTTTGAGATCTGGAAAAATCATAATGGCTGCATTAGGTTTCTTATTAGGTACTTAGAATTTTTTTAATGGAATCTGGTTTCAGTACGTCTACCATAAGCTTTATCAATATATACTCACTAGCGACTGTAGTTAAAAAAAGTATGATGAAAACTATTAAAAAACAAGTTTCTAATTTATTTTTTTAGTTGTTAACTAAAGTTTTTTGCAACTTGCTTACTTGAACAGCTTAAATAAATAAATTGGAAACTTGTTTTTTTAATAGTTTTCATACATTATTTAACTACAGTTGCTAGCTAGTATAGATTGATGAAACTCATGGTAGACACGTCTACCATGAGTTTCTTTCTACCAGTACGTGTACTGATAATATCGTGCAATAAAAGTGAGAATTAAAGCGCCTGCAAAATATTTAATAGTCAAGTCGTTGATGTGAACATTTATGAGTTTGCATAGTTTGTCTACCGCTTCCTAAAGTTTCAAATCCCTCTTCACCATCCCAGTTCTGTCTAATATCCATCCTCCCAGTCCTCTCCAAAGTCCTCGAGAGTATTGTACAGAAGCAACTGTCTTATTATCTTTCCTCTAATAGCCTGTTGAGTCCATACCAATCTGGCTACAGACCTGGCCATAGCACTGTGACAACTCTTGTCAAAGTAACTGATGACATAAGGCTGGCTATGGAGAACAAATGTCTAACAGTATTGGTACTACTCGACTTCAGCAGTGCTTTTAATTCAGTTGACTTTGACATTCTCTTGGGAATCCTTTCCTCTCTTAATGTCTCTGCATCGGTAATTGAGTGGTTCAAATCCTATCTTCAGGGCCGCTCGCAGTCTGTCCGATCTGACGAGGTTTCCTCTGAATGGTGTGATTTGGCTGCGGGGGTTCCACAAGGTGGCGTCCTCTCACCTCTTCTCTTCTCAGTTTTTATAAACGCTATCACAAAGGTCCTTACTTCGAACTATCATCTCTATGCAGACGACCTGCAGCTATATCGTCATTTTAAAGTGAGTGAACTGGATGAGGCTGTGGCTGCCATCAATAATGACCTTGCAAGTATCAACACGTGGGCTAAATCCTATGGACTCTTGCTGAACCCAACTAAATCACAAGCGCTCATTGTTGGTGGCAGATACATGCTCAGCCAATTAGGTTACCGGTCTCTGCCGCCAGTAGTGTATGACTCAGTGCCTGTAGAATATTCTAAAAGCGCTAAGAACCTCGGCGTCCATATGGACACGCATCTCTCTTGGGAGGTTCATGTTGCTCATGTTAGTAAGAGAGTATTCTACACTTTCCAGTCTCTTAAACGTCTTCAAAAATTCCTTCCATTTCACACTAAGGTCAGTCTTGCTCAATCTCTTCTCCTACCACTTATAGACTATGCCGATGTCTGTTTTCTAGATGCGACGGAGGTGCTCCTAAATAAACTCGAGCGACTGCAGAATTTGTGCATACGCTTTATTTTTGGCCTCCGGAAGTACGACCACGTGTCGGAGTTCCGGACCAGACTGGGGTGGCTGCCGATTCGGCATCGACGAGATACTCACATCCTATCCCTTCTCTATACAATCCTGCACAACCCTAATTCTCCTCAATACCTTCGAGAACGCTTTGAGTACCTCATCCCGAGGGGTAAACCATGTCGTACTGCCACATCTCTTCTCCTTCGTACTCCGCGTCACACTTCCAGCCGCTATGGTGGCTCCTTCTCTGTTACTGCAGTGCGTCTCTGGAACTCTCTCCCACATTCCCTACGTGACAGTCCTTCTCTTGATGTCTTCAAGAGGAAAGTTAAAGAGCATTTCCTTTCCCTATGACATAATATTCGTAGATATGTATGGATGTATATGTATATATATGTGTGTATTTATGTATGTAGGTATATTTATGTATGATTAAATATGTATTATTGAAAAATGTGCACTGGATCCACCCTCTATTGTGATTTCTCTCTATCACTCAAAGGTTTGCTGGTAGAAAACTCAATTTTGAGTTAAGCTCGCCTTTGTACATGAACGTTTTAATCAATGTAAACTATTATAAGTTGTTATGGTGTACAATAAAGAATTAAGAATTAAGAAACATACAAACAAACAAACAAATCTTTCCTCTTTATAATATTAGTGTAGATGACATGGGGGACGGGAGTAAATCTTAGTAGATTTTAATATGACATAATTATGGCTAGTTAGTTGTTTTTATTCTCACGCGATGTTTGGTAAGAAATAACAGAAATGGAGGAAATAGGTCTCACGCGAATAAAAACTATACCAATGCTTACGTAAGCATAGGAGAGAGTGCAGGGCCGTCTTAACCCATGTGGGTCCGCTGGGCACACCTGAGCCCGCGGCCTTTTTGGAACACTGCAAACCGGCCAAGAAATTGTCGGAGCACAGGTATTCGAGTTTCGTAGGTACGACCACGAAACTATACTACCCTTGGCGTATTAAAATATCTTGACAATCAACAAAATCGGTGAAGGAAAACATCGTAAGGAAACCGGCATGTCCTAGAACCAAAAATTCGAAGACATGTGACATTCACCAACCCACATTGGGCCCGCGTGGTGGATTACGGCCCATTTCCTCTCCTAGAGAGAAGGCCTGAGTCCCAACAGTGGGAACATTATAAGGCCGACTATGCTAATCAACAAAAAAACAAAAAAAATCAATTTCGTTGTTGTTATTATAATAGTAATTTTCCAAAAGGAAAATTATGAAGGAGCGAGCGAAGCGGGTTTAATGGGCCCTTATGGTAAAGTCGGAACTGAGGGAGGGGTAATAAGAGCTTTGATTACTATGACTACAATTCTGCTTACGTAATACTTGAACGACCCCTTATAGGTATTTTGGTAATGTCTCAATCTAAACCATGTCAGAGGCCCTTGAGGCGGTTTAGAAACTTTGTCACTAAGGTGTGTGGGTCGTTAGACCTTACTGCCCACACGATAAGATCAGAAGAAAAATGTCTCAATGACGTGGCCATAACCTGTAGAAGGCCCAAGTCTAGCAGTAGACTGCAATGAGTTTGATTTTATGTTATGTTGAAGAATGCCGCGTGGTTATACTCGGTAACTAACTGACAGTCCTCGCCCCCGCCTCAAGGCAGAATATTTCCTTTATCATGTCACTAGTTGACCCGCGCAACTTCGTCTGCTCCGCTCTTATTGGTCTTAGCGTGATGATATATAGCCTTCCTCGATAAAGGGGAAATTTTTCAAATCGGACCAGTAGTTCCTGAGATTAGCGCGTTCAAGCAAACAAACAAACTTTTCAGCTTAAATATTAGTGCTAGCTGTCCCGCGCAACTTTGTCTGCGTCACAATTTTCATTACTGCTCCGCTCCTATTGGTCTTAGCGTGATGATATATAGCCTATAGCCTTCCTCGATAACTGAGCTATCTAACACTGAAAGAATTTTTCAAATCGAACCAGTAGTTCCTGAAATTAGCGCGTTCGTGCAAACAAACAAACAAACTTTTCAGCTTTATATATTAGTATATATATAGATTATATATTAGTATAGAAGTATAAAAGTATAGATTATCGTACATAGACATTCAAGCTAAATAGGTATGCCCGTGCAACAGCTCAATCGGTTGGGGATACCTATTCTAAAATTCAGTTGCAACTGCACGGTGTGACCCATACGTACAAATTAACTAACAAGGCAAGTTAAATAAAAACTTATAAAAAGAAGATAGTTACCTGCTATCACTAGCAGCATCTTCCTGCGAGCCCCGAAGGCGGTGACGCCTATCTCGATGAGATCCGCCTCGTTCAGCGACGTGAACGTAGACATGTCTAACTCGTGTTTCTTGAACAAATCTGGAATTAACAAAAATAATTATTTTCGCTGTTCGGCAGGGGTGGATACAGGATTGTCGTCTAGGGGGCCTTGACCCTCTGTAAACTCTAAAAACCGACCAAGTGCGAGACGGACTCGCACACGAAAGGTTCCGTACCATAAACGTTAATTTTTGGGGTTCCGAAAAAAAAAACGGAACCCTTATAGGATCACTCGGGTGTCTGTCTGTCCGTCTGTCACAGCCAGTTTTCTCCGGATCCACTGGACCGATTCTGTTGAAATTTGGTACACATATGGACTTCTGTGACCCAAACAAGGACGTGTTACGTAAATTATAACAATTTTAGTATGGGTCACTTTTGGGGGACAAACTAGAAAATTAAAAAAAAAAGTTTTTTGAACCATATCGTGTGACATATCAAATGAAAGGGCTTACTGTGAGGGTTTTAATTATATTTTTTCATAATTTTAAAATGAACGGTTTTGAAGTTATTCAATAAATTAGACGAAAAATGACCATTCCCCCGCTTATCTCCGAAACTACTGAGCCTAAAATTTTGAAAAAAATGGAGATAGTAGATCTTTACCTAAAGATTACAGGAAAACCTATTAGTAAGTAGTGTTATAATAAATAACATGTTAAAAAGAAATCGTTCCCTTTGCACGCGAGTCCGACTCGCACTTGTTATTGTTATACCGGCAATAGAAATACACAATGTGAAATGTGTGAAAATTTTAACTATATACCTATTACGGTTCTTGAGATACAGTCCTCTGGCAGATAGATGGACGGACGGACAGCGGAGGCTTAGTAATAGGGTTCCGTTGTTTACCCTTTAAATTGGGTACGAAACCCTAAAAAAAGTACAATTTTATTTTGCTTAACGCATAACAAGCATCCTTGGAATACTTTTCGTAAATTCCTCTATGACTTCTTTAGGTTTTAGACTACCAAAGAAATCTGAGTCTTTTTGGGGGCGGAGTGCTTAAGCCCCTATAATATGGGCAAGGGTGAGCCCCGCTGCCACTTCTTGGACAATAACTAACTAGTGAAGTGGCAGCAAATAACCCTATTTTACTAAGCCGTGGACTATTTAGGCACATACATAGGTACTGCTACCTGCTAGAATACTTCAATCAAGGGGAAACAAACCAACTTTTTTATTTTTTTGAGCACATTGAAGGTGCACACTTATTGGAGTTTGACAACTAGCCTTACCAACCGTTACTACGCTAGTATTATATTATCTGTGCCGTTACTGAGTGACATAGTAACTAGATTGACAAGCTGAACTGCCAATAATCTGCATGGAGATTACTGGTGTTCAGCTGAACCGAGTTATACTGGGGGCCGACCGTAGGCAAACACGAGACTATCAATAATAATAGAAAAAACTGGCCAAGTGCGAGTCGGACTTGCGTTCAAAGGGTTCTGAACTAATAAATTTTTTTAGACATGTTTTTTTTAAACTACAGACTTCTTACAGGTTTTCTTGTAATGTTTAGGTTTTGACCTGCTTTTTTTTTTGAAAATTTTAGGCTCTGTAGTTTTGGAAGTAAGGGCGGGAATGGTCATTCTTGGTCTAACTTTATGAATAAATCAAAACTATTTATTTTAAAATTATGACAAAAATATAATAAAAACCGTCACAGTAAGCCCTTTCATTTGATCTGTCACACGATACAGTTTGAAAAACTTGTTTTTTTTTTTATATTCTAGTTTGACTCCCATACTCAAAATTTATTTATTAACGTAAAACATTCATGTTTGGGTCACAAAAGTGTACCAAATTTCAACAGAATCGGTCCAGTAGAGGTAGAATGGTGGCTGTGACAGACGGACAGATAGACAGACAGACAGAACGACACCCGATTGATCCTGTAAGGGTTCCGTTTTTTACGGATGTTCGGAACCCTAAAAATGATGATCTTACCAATATACTTGTGCAGTCCGACATCCCTGAGTAAGGCGAGGAGCTGCTGATAGCGGCAGGTGTTGCCGGGCGGCGCGGGCGGCGGCGCGTGCGGCGGCGACGCCACCGGCTCCGCTATGTTGGGCCGCACCAGCGACGAGCGGTTCCATGCTTTCTCCGGCTAAGGAATTTTAGACAGCAACTTTTAATCAGTGAGAATGGTAATTTGTAGGCAAACACAGTCTCAGAGTCGTCACCATAGTTACTGTAGCCAGGAATACGCCAGTTATAATGCAGAAAGCAATGGTTCTTCGATGCATTACCTACTGATCTTGCAGGCAAAATGTCTAACGACTAGCTGACCCGCGCAACTTCGTCTGCGTCACAATTTTCATTACTGCTCCGCTCCTATTGGTCTTAGCTTGCTGATATATAGCCTATAGCCTTCCTCGATAAATGGGCTATTTAACACTGAAAGTAGTTCCTGAGAGTAGCCCGTTCAAGCAAACAAACAAACAAACTCTTCAGCTTTATATATTAAGTATAGATTATTTTTAAAACCCAAAAAGGAAATTTTGCACCATGAGTTTAAAAGAAAATGTGAATAAATGCTTTGTTTTGGCATTTGAATATAAAATAATAGTTGAGTATCCTGACGTGCCATGTGCTTACACAACCAAGCCTTTAATTTTTTTTTTTAAATTTCAGTTCTATGATAGTTAAACATGTTCTTAACATTTTTTCCACATTATAAGAACAAAAAGACTCATTATACTGAAAATACTGCTGCTTTGTTGAAAAATAAAAAAATCTGAATTAACAAGGTAAAGGGTAAATTATATTATTGGTAGCAGCTGTAACACAAAAAATATTCGTGATCCAAGGTCTAAGACACCGGCGCGGCGGTCAGGGCTCCAGAGAGGAACCTCCTAACAATGCGAGCCTTGTCCAGAAGTACCGTTTTCTTAACCAAGCCCTTGATCCAGCTACGAGAGCCTCCTGAGTTGATGGTCGAGGCTCGTGGCTATTAAGCCATTGGCTACATGATTATTATTAGAGAGTATTTAGGTACAGACGCCAGCACTACAAGGTACCCAAAACTGTCAAACTTTCCCAATCAACCTTGAACCTAATGCTGTAGCGATAAGGTTTGAAATTTATCAAAGAAATTTGACAGATTGTTGTAGCTTGATGTGCTTGGCGTCTGTATGTAAAAAGTTTGATAAAACTTACAGTAGCAGCGTCGTTGTTTTCATTCAGGTTGATGGGTCCGGGCGAGGTGTGGCTGAAGTAGTAGCCGGCCCAGCGCGGCGTCGGCACGCGGTAGCCACTGCCCACACTCTCGCGCATGGCCTGGAAAAGAGGGAAAGGTCCAAGTTTTGCGAACAAGTTCAATCGTAGACATCGACAAATCGGCAATGTTTTTTACACAAGGCGAGATAGAATGTGATTAAGAAAACTTCTTGTGTTCAGGGTAAAGCGTAAAAGCCAGCACACATCCCACCAGTAATGTTAAAAGGTGTGGCCCTTAATTAAAGGATGCTAGATTTTAAATACCTAGGGCATAATATAGTTGTGGAGGACATGAAAGATGAAGGAGATTTTTGGTGGTATGGAGAGAGAACGAAGGGCGTTGGCAGTCTGATGTAATATGTTGCCCGCAGGTTTGCACGGTGTACAATAGAATTGAAAATAACTCTTTTTAAGGCCTTTTGGCCAGTCTCTATACACGTGCACCGTAGGACCGTGGGTTCGATATTCGCAAAGGGCATACAACGCCCTAAGAGTTCAGTAGGTATAATAATGAATTCAGGTTGTTGTTGGGGCTCCTACGTTACTGCGGCGCATCAGGAATGTTTTTCGAAGCACACACTGATACTATCCAGTGGCGGAGCAAAACTAAAATTTGATGTGGGCAAGATAGCATTTTGCGAGGCCCTTTAGGTCCTACCTAAGAATAGAGTGTTTTTTTTAGGTTTTCAGAGGTTGGATTCTACGATTAAGGGTGAGATGCGATGAGAACTCAATTGTACCCCTCCATAAGTACCTACTGTAGTAGTATTGATTTTGTTTTGACTTTTTGAGCAAATAAAGTAATATTGGGCAAAATTCAAGAAAGATCTAAACTGAAAGAAGTTATGATGTAAGAGCGAGTGTAGTGAGCTTGTACGAGTAAATCATAGAGCCTATCCTGCCGTGGCAAATATGTTGACAAAATTTACTGCAGCAAACCTTAACAATAAAAACTGACCAAGTGCGAGTCGGACTCGCGTGCAAAGGGTTCCGAACGAATTTAATTTTTTAACATGTTATTTTAACACTACAGACTTCTAATAGGTTTTCCTGTAATCTTATGGTAAAGATCTATTATCTCGATTTTTTTCAATATTTTAGGCTCAGTAGTTTCGGAGATAAGGGGGGGGGGAATGGTCATTTTTCGTCTAATTTCTTGAATAACTTCTAAATCATTTATTTTAAAATTATGAAAAAAAATATAATTAAAACCCTCACAGTAAGCCCTTTGATTTGATATGTCACACGATATTGTTCAAAAACCTTTTTTTTTAATTTTATAGTTGACCCCCAAAAGTGACCCCCATACTAAAAATTTAATGATTTACGTAACGCGTCCGTGTTTGGGTCATAGAAATCCATATGTGTACCAATTTCAACAGAATCGGTCCAGTGGATCCGGAGAAAACTGGCTGTGACAGACGGACAGACAGACAGACACCCGAGTGATACTATAAGGGTTCCGTTTTTTTTCGGAACCCTAAAAAGAATTTAAATAGCAAGAGCAAGCCAAGCGAGCTCAAAAATTTTTGAAAATAGTTACCGATAAGTTGGCTTAGCTACGATTTTTCAGAATTGAAAAATGCCAAATCTGCGAGGCCCTTCGGACCGTGAAGCCGTAGGCAGTGGCCCACGTCGCCCACGCCTTACACCGCCTCTGATACTATCCATCGGAAAAGGAAGCCATCAATGATGCGCAGGGTGCGTGGGAGCGTCAACGACATACTGAAGGTCATAGTGATAAACTGTAATGCGCCATCATGGCACATTGGGTACCTACATACATATGTGCATGCATATGCTCGGTGCGTCAGGTGAGCGCAATAAATACAGGGTTACTTGTAATTCGACGTATATCCGTCAGGTGCTGATAGGGGTCAAAATGCAACAAATTGAACCCCCCATATGTATGGCCAAAATTCAATTGTTTTCGAGATATATGAATTTTTAGGTTTTTTCGATATTTACCCAAACTTTTACACATAATTTTAAATATAAAGAAAACTACATATGAAATGGGTACAATTAGAATATGATATTATAGCCAGCACTTCAATTAAGCTATGAACATAATTATAAGAACTTATTTAAAAAAAAAATGAGTGATTTAAGAATAATATCTTAAGTACCAATATTTTCATTACACTCTTAAAAAAATTTTGTCTCGTTCATAAAAAACAACTTGCCTATTCTAGCTTTCCAAAAAGGTATAAAAGATACGCGATACGTGGCATTATGGCATGTATTTGAAACGTCGCGGGGAGAAAAAATCATCTGTGTTTTAGTTAAGGATCCTCACTAAAATATCCGATTTTACTGGCAAAATTGATAGCTTTTTACAAGGGTTCTTATTTATAACTGACTTTGTGCGTCATACCTACATCACTCCCACTAGAGTAAACCTACTGACCGAGCAGTACCCATCACATGATAAGTTGATACTTTTTGGTGGAAGCTATGCCAACAAAAATTTACGCTGTGTGAAGCCCTAATTGCTAGTGCTTATCCATAGTGTACCTAGAATTTTAAACATTTAACTGATGTGTACGTTCCTGCTATGTAGGATAGCCCTAGTAGGAGTAGGTACTGTAACGCTGCAAGTTAGGGCTTCTGCAACGTCTGGGGATCGTGATTAAATAAAATAATTTTGGTGATTTAAGACATAGTTTTCTTTGGAGCACCAGCTCAATATAATTATTGAGCTGGTGCTCCAAAGAAAACTTTTACAGTTCTGTCAGAAAAATAAATCAATCAACGTATGTCATTATTTGAACCTATTCTAAATTATGAACTCTTCTTTAATTCTTAAATCTTTTTTAATTCTTCTAAAGCTTTTTTTATAACTAAGTTGATGGAGGTCCCTGGAGGGTGAGGCATCCAAGGAGGATAGAATAGAATAGAATAGAATATTTATTTATTTGCTCAGAATGTAGGTATTTGCAATAAGATGGTGACAATAATATTAAAGAGTCCTTGTACATTCTACCATTTTGGCATGCAAACATTGATGCAATTCATTCATCATACAAACATAGAAATACACAACTAAAATTTATCAGCTAGAAAATCCGATACAGAGTAATAACATTTATTTAATAGTAATTCTGTTAGTTTCTTTTTGAAATTTGACAACGGTTCCACTTTTATGGAGTTAGGAATGTGGTTAAAAATAGCCGGTGCCATACCAAAAACACTTTTCCTCAACAAAGCAGTTTTATATCCACCTGTGCGTAACAAGTTTTGGTATTGAGTTCGCAAAGTTACATCTCGGTATCTACTCTCCGATAAAGATAAAAATAGATGTCGATTACATTTAACAAAAAGAGCAATTTCTAAAATGTAAAGGCACGGAAATGTCAATAATCCATGACTTTTAAAAATTGTAACACAGCTTTCAGTAACCTTTAAACCAAATATTGCTCGTAGGCAGCGTTTTTGGGCTTTAAAAATACTCTCTCTATCGGTACAATTACCCCAGAAAACAACTCCAAACCTTAAAATGGAAACGACAAGACTATGATAAGCTAGTAATACTGTTTTGATATTAACTTTTTTTTTAGATTATAAAAAGCATAAGCAGATGCGCTAAGTTTTTTACAGATAGCTCCCGACAGTACCTACCTGTCCCAGTAACCCTGCGCTTTATTATACCATAGACTTTATTGACTGATGCTGGTAAGCTTAGGAAAGAACTAAGGGATTCATCATCATCATAACAGCCGAAAGACGACCACTGCTGGACATAGGCCTCCCCCAAAGGGGGGGAATTTGGCAGGCAGGTAGGCGATCGCAGTGTATGGTGTTGCGTTTTACAGAGAACGCTGCTGCCCATTCTCTGGTGAATCCCTAAGTCGAGTACTAAGTTAAAAAACAAAGAAACAAAATCAAAAACACTGACTTCCGAAATTAAGGTTATTTTATACTCAGCAGTGTTTTGTTTGGAAGTCGGTTATATTTTTTTGTAAAAAGTTTTTACAAAACTACTTTATATTACTTGGACGACGTCTTCGTCTACGCAGAAATTGAAATAAGCAAAAATGCTAATAAAATAAAAACTACTGAACCAAATTTTTACGGGACCAAATGGCAAGTATACCGCATCGAACTAAAAAAAAATCGAATCAGAAACCTCGGAGTAATCGGTGTACATACATAAAAAGAAAAAAATACCCACCGAATTGAGAACCTCCTCGTTTTTTGGAAGTCGGTTAAAAACAATGTGGTTTTAAATTTAGCGAAAGACAGCAATCTTCGTTATGTGGAACCAGCGATTTTACTACAACAGAACTACAAAGTGATAAAGCATCATACGTCCTCGATGCAAGCATGTTATGTCACTTGCCATCCTGTCCGTAAATCAACTCAAATTCTTTATTCCGAACACTTCAAGACCTTGATATTGGCAGCTCCCGATAGTACCTAAAATGCATTATGCATTCATGTGTAAGTTAAGGTAAATGTGTACCATAAAGTTGTAACCTTAACACCGTTGGTTGACAGGCAATGCAATCATTTGATTCATTAGCGAACCTTGGCAGTAGAGGACTTTGTAATGAAATAATTTGGAAGGGCCAAAGACGAAGTTTTCTTTCCTTAAACTGTTGCCAAAATCGATTGTACATGCGCTTGCCAAAAGTCAAAAGTTTGTGAGGTTACAAAGAGGCGGGGGTCAGTCGACAGCCCTCCTGATGAAAAGGATGGGTTCGCTCGCGCTTACTGTGACTTTCATGATGAGTGATAATAGAACTTGCGATTCGCGTAACTTGACCGAGGCGCCGAAATGGAAATCTAGCAAACGGACCCGGGGCGCTAGACAAAATGCAATGCTATTAGCGACTGCGATTGTCGAAATTCCAAAATGTAAGGGATTGATCACGTGACATTTCGACAGCTTTTGTCAATCCCAAACATTTTGATGTTTTGACAATCGCCTTCGTCACGCTACCGGTGACAGAATGTAACTTTTCTAGAGCCTCCGGTTACCGTAAACGATGAACCTTCGGCTCTAGAAGAGTACAATCTGTCAGCGGTAGCGTAGCGAAGACGGTTGTCAAAACGTTAGAAATGGTGTTCCCTCGTTTCGCAGACAGAAATTTCTTATAATTTCGTTTCGCAGAAAATGTTTCACATAATATTTGATCCTTATAATTTTATGTCGAATATTATTGTTTCAACAACTATTTACTTGAATGAAACATATTTCACAGAAACACAATTCAATAAAATTCTATTCACATTTTTTTATTTAACAAACTTATCAAACAGTAGAATTATTTTTTAACGAATATTGTTTGTTCGGTATATTTTTCCATGGTATTTCAATGAAAATGTAATCAATATTTAATAATATTGTTTTATATGTCCGAATTTAGAATGATATACTTTCAAGATGGCAGAATTTAATTTAAAATAATTTATTAGGCAGTGCCATTTTTATAAAAAAGCATTGTGCCTAATGCATGTAGGGTTAAGCCCTACATCATTTAAAATACGTCTTAAAAAGTCAATATGTTGTGCTACAAAACTGACGTAAAAGAATCGCTGTAAAACCAACTCCACGCAGTCTTTTCTGCCCTACTCCTAGAGTGTAATTTAAGCCCGCGAAGGCGCGGAGGGGCGAGGCGGCCCGCGAGCTGAGGAGCAGGTGTTATCTGCGACGATAAATTCGCGTGGGATCGCCGAAGCAGAACTTGTTCTGGCACATTGGCATGCTAGGTACTTGAACACTTTTGTGCGAGTGCCAGCTTTGCGAGTGCTTTTGTGGGTTGCGGAATTTGTTCGAAAGAGTCACCGCGGCCCTGGAACGCGGCGGGCATTAGGAGGAACACGGATGGGTTTTAGTCAGTAAGAGTCTGACACTACCGCACGCTCCGCCCACAGCGGGAGGAATCATTTAATGATTTCCTATCCTTAGAAAAAGACCTTTATAGAGAGTGATATCCTACCTTACTAGCTTCGGCCTTCATCTTCCTGTACTCGGAAAGGGGTGAAAGCTTGTTCAGCGTCTCCAGGGTTTTCTTCTCACAGCCCACAGCGCGCCGATCAGATATGGGTAGATCTGATATAATACTGGCTAATTCTGGGAAATTAGTGTAATGTTAATAAAATTACAAGGTTCATTGGATTATTGAGAAAAATATCAGTTACGGTTTAGGTCCAACCGTAGCTGATATTTTTTCCAAAATTTCTGACTATTAAAACTAATTTGGAAAAAATGAACTCTTTCCTGTAGTTTGCCATGTGTTATTACTTTTTAGAATTTGATCCTTATTAGCTACATTTTTGGAAACGGTTCGATTGATTTAAACAAAATTGCCCCCTGGGTAGGCATACCGATTTAAAATAATCCAACAATGTAGTTTTAGTTTTCATCAAAATCGGGCTCGAGATTCCGTTCAGTGATTTTCGATATTCCTCATAGTTTCGGATTTGGCCATTCAGGCACACTTAAAATTCATCCTGTATATTATTATGCTTTGTCAACTTATTACGGTTCATGAGCCTGCCAACAGACAGACGGAGAAACATCGCAGGCTTAGTAAAGATAAACTTCTGTGTTTCCGAATGCTTACGACCCTAATCTCTAACCTAGACTAGAGTCAAGAGCAAACCCATCACAAATAAACAAATAAAAAAAAACTGCCGTCACCGCCACCTGTGCACAAACACTTACCCTGTTGTGAGCGCTCAGCGTCAGTGGAGGGCGCGGGGCTGTGGCTGCTGTGGCTCTTACTGATCGGGGACACGGACGGAGACGCCACGTTGCTGCCGTCACCGCCACCTGTGCACAAACACTTACCCTGTTGTGAGCGCTCAGCGTCAGTGGAGGGCGCGGGGCTGTGGCTGCTGTGGCTCTTACTGATCGGGGACACGGACGGAGACGCCACGTTGCTGCCGTCACCGCCACCTGTGCACAAACACTTACCCTGTTGTGAGCGCTCAGCGTCAGTGGAGGGCGCGGGGCTGTGGCTGCTGTGGCTCTTACTGATCGGGGACACGGACGGAGACGCCACGTTGCTGCCGTCACCGCCACCTGTGCACAAACACTTACCCTGTTGTGAGCGCTCAGCGTCAGTGGAGGGCGCGGGGCTGTGGCTGCTGTGGCTCTTACTGATCGGGGACACGGACGGAGACGCCACGTTGCTGCCGTCACCGCCACCTGTGCACAAACACTTACCCTGTTGTGAGCGCTCAGCGTCAGTGGAGGGCGCGGGGCTGTGGCTGCTGTGGCTCTTACTGATCGGGGACACGGACGGAGACGCCACGTTGCTGCCGTCACCGCCACCTGTGCACAAACACTTACCCTGTTGTGAGCGCTCAGCGTCAGTGGAGGGCGCGGGGCTGTGGCTGCTGTGGCTCTTACTGATCGGGGACACGGACGGAGACGCCACGTTGCTGCCGTCACCGCCACCTGTGCACAAACACTTACCCTGTTGTGAGCGCTCAGCGTCAGTGGAGGGCGCGGGGCTGTGGCTGCTGTGGCTCTTACTGATCGGGGACACGGACGGAGACGCCACGTTGCTGCCGTCACCGCCACCTGTGCACAAACACTTACCCTGTTGTGAGCGCTCAGCGTCAGTGGAGGGCGCGGGGCTGTGGCTGCTGTGGCTCTTACTGATCGGGGACACGGACGGAGACGCCACGTTGCTGCCGTCACCGCCACCTGTGCACAAACACTTACCCTGTTGTGAGCGCTCAGCGTCAGTGGAGGGCGCGGGGCTGTGGCTGCTGTGGCTCTTACTGATCGGGGACACGGACGGAGACGCCACGTTGCTGCCGTCACCGCCACCTGTGCACAAACACTTACCCTGTTGTGAGCGCTCAGCGTCAGTGGAGGGCGCGGGGCTGTGGCTGCTGTGGCTCTTACTGATCGGGGACACGGACGGAGACGCCACGTTGCTGCCGTCACCGCCACCTGTGCACAAACACTTACCCTGTTGTGAGCGCTCAGCGTCAGTGGAGGGCGCGGGGCTGTGGCTGCTGTGGCTCTTACTGATCGGGGACACGGACGGAGACGCCACGTTGCTGCCGTCACCGCCACCTGTGCACAAACACTTACCCTGTTGTGAGCGCTCAGCGTCAGTGGAGGGCGCGGGGCTGTGGCTGCTGTGGCTCTTACTGATCGGGGACACGGACGGAGACGCCACGTTGCTGCCGTCACCGCCACCTGTGCACAAACACTTACCCTGTTGTGAGCGCTCAGCGTCAGTGGAGGGCGCGGGGCTGTGGCTGCTGTGGCTCTTACTGATCGGGGACACGGACGGAGACGCCACGTTGCTGCCGTCACCGCCACCTGTGCACAAACACCATTATAACTATTGCTGATAAGTTATTGGACAGCAGTGGCGTGCCTAGGGTTTCAAAATAAGGCAAGCCCAATAAAATTTTAACCGATTTCAAAAAAAGAAAGTTCAGTTTTCGACTGAGTCTGTAGGTACCTTCGTATGTATCATCGCAATTTTCTCATAAACTGATATAGATGTCTCAATTCGTTGTTTACCAAAATTACCGAAAGAAACCATTGCACACAGGTGTGTATAGGAATTTGCGTGCCTTTTAATGGCGTCAGATATGTTATTTAAATCATTATAACCAGATGTATTCCAAACGGAATCTTCATTCGAAAAAAATAGGCAGCAAAACGAACACAACTTATTAGTGTGCGAACAGCCAACAATCCAAGTAGTTTTATACACTGATCTATTAAATTTTCGTTTATGCGATTTACTAGTCTGAGAAAAACACAGATTAGGCGTCGGTTTTAATGAAGAATTTAACTGTTTTTTCTGAGCAAAGTTTAAAGGTTTTACCTTATCTTCGCCAATCAAAACTTGAACGCATTTTAAATCCTCACAAGGTACAATTACCTCCATTGTTGTAGGTAAGTCACCAAAACAATTGTATCACTGAGAAAATCTAAGAAAACACACAAAAAACTTTAACAACATAACTTTTCAACTCTCAAGCAAATAAAACTGAAGTGAGTTGCACTCCGGTGTCAAGAACTACTTACGCAGAGTTGCAGTGTTGTCATTTAGGCAAAAAAGTCACCAGGTATATGAAAAATCTAGCTAGATGTCGCAAATTTTTTATTTTTAAGATATTGCTTGAGTATTTAATTTCGTTATTTTAAAAAGTCGCTAGTTTTTATTGTTGCTAAATCTTAAAAAAAGTCCCCAAACTCGTTAAAAATCTCCAAGATCTCACAACGTCGCTAAAACGGCAACACTGCAGAGTTGGCAAGGTGACAAGGTCACGCATACGCGCGCAACTTCATACGCATGCACGGCTTAATCTTCAATACTGATCGATTTGTAGGCGCACAAGGTTTAGAACTCGTTATACGGCACATCGCTATAAGTGCGAAAGTGACGGAGATAGTATTTGAAAGCCCGGTAAAAGCCGGTACGTGTAAGCGAGATAGCTATATGTAGACGCTGCAAATGCGAAACTCTGCGCGCGAACAATCGCGATGTGTAGTTATGTAGTAATGTGGCATAGGTAGCATACTTTGTGTTATTTTGATAAGAATTAAGCGCGCGAACTTTTAAATAGTTCGGGTTTGATATTGATTCTCTATCGAGCATTTTAGTAAGGCATGCCTTACTAAAATGCTCGATAGGCTTTTGGGCTTATATGAAGGTAACGCCACTGTTGGACAGTCAACCTGCAATTGCTTAAGAGGGGACTCTCTAGTCCCCAGAAAATTGAAAAATAGGTATTTGAAGAAACTATTGCCGATACCGACTTTCGTATTGTTACGTTTTAGAAACAGATTTATTTGCAGAAGAAACCAGGATTAATTTCAGTAGCGTAGCCAGGGGTGTGGTGCGGGGGGTGCGCGTCACGCCGCCCCTCCCGCCCCCCTTGTTGTCATACCCGTTTAGGGATGACAAATAATGAGAAATGTGGGTGGGTGTGTTACCATAGCTACACCTCTGCCCAACTCTCAGCGAATCCAGTCGTGAGGTTATGATGTTTCCATTGGTATTGTATTGAATACAAACATGGTTTACCAGAAATGTTCTGGGTGTCCAGCGACACTGAGCTGCCGGTGAAGTTGCTCTGGTAGCCACTGCTGGCTTGAGAGCTCGAGTTCAGTATCTGGCTCAGCGTTGTCTGTCAAAAATACATAAAATGATATAAAAACCAGCACTTTCTGGATCCCTCACTATTTTTATATAAAACAGTCGGCATGGGCCTGAATTTAGCCGTCGAACCGTCATATTTTGGATAGTTAGAAGTGTTATTTTATACGGCCTCACGATAAATGCACCGTCAATCTTCACAGGGTGCAGGTTTTTAACAGCTATGAGTCATTAATGGCAAACAGTCTTTTTCCAGCTGTAAATAATTAATGAATCGCGTATACTCACATGTCTGCCATCAGCCGGCACCTGCTGGTACGGAGGCTGCATCATCACAGGCTGAGGGAGGCTCACCATCTCTGCGCCGTTCGTCATGGCTGGAAGGGGACTCAGTATGAAGCAGGCGGTAGGTACATTATGTACTCAGGTACTGAGGCGTTTTGTTACTACTGTAATGTGGCTCATTATACCTCATTATTATAATGTACATATACCTGTGTATATGTATACACAGGTATATGTACATTAGATATGAGCGCCGCGCCGGCGCGCCGCCGTCGCCGTGGATTTAAACGCGAAGCATTTTTATGGTTTAAAGGCTCATATTCGTAACTGCAAAATATGCAGCGCGTTTCAAACGAATTTTAACATTGAATAATTACTCATAATGTTTTAACAAATGTTAGCCATGCCTAGGAAATGGTGGCGAGACGACCTAAACGCCTACTGCCAGGTTTGGGACATAAAATCTGGAAGGACTTGGGGGTAGGCCTTTTCCTAGCAGTAGGACAGTATAGGCTAAATAAAATAAAAAATGTCCTGTGTAGCTCCATCTCTCTCACATCACATCAGTAACATGACGGAATTGGTACGTCATAGTAGACCCAGGCCGGTCAGTTTTGAGGTCTGCCGCGACGCCAAGTCGATTGACCATAATTATATTCAAGAAAGTACTGTGATGTCCATTGTCCGTATGTGGCGACAATGAACGTCCAAACCAAGTACTAGTAGTGCTATTCTGTAACAACATTTTCGTATCTCGACAGCGGAATCCGAGGTGAGTATCAAATTAAGACCTTTATGTTGTGTGCAATAAAGCGCACTTTGTGAGTTTGGTCACTCAGGTGAAGCTCGATATTGAAATAGTTATTTACAGAATAGACTAGCAGCAAACTGAACAAAGCATAGATACGCGACTGGCGTCGAAAAGTGAGTCGCGTTGGATAATGTAACATGGATACTTTCCGGTCCATATGATAAAGATAATTCAGCAAGCTATAGAAAATGTTATGTTTTGAGGGATTCACAGGGTGCCATCAGCTAGATGAGAGTTGTCGAGAATCGAGATGTGTGACAGACAATTTGGGACGCCATATTCGCAATAGACTGCTCTAGGTTGACGATGACAATGGGGCAGAGCCCAAAATAGATTTGATTTTGAAGATTTTTATTCACGCCGCCCACCCGACAGATGGCAATTTTCTTTAAAGCGCTCCTTCAGTGATTGGTTCAAGGCCGGCGCGCCGCCGCCGCCGTGGAAAATTTACCTCAACGCCGCCGCCGTCGTCAAAAATCGTCACGGCGCTCATATCTTATGTACTTACAGATCAAGGATGTTACGGAGCTTCGACTCCGACTCCGACATGTCGGAACTTCCGATTGATCTTACACCTCCGGTTCCGACTTCGGTTCCGATACTTTTAAATCGGAGGTTTATTAAATATAATTTTCTACTTCTGGAGTCAATTAATTCGATTTAATTATCTAACTGTTATAAAAACATGATTGTTTTTGGTTATGACACCTTTATGATATAGGTTTATTATTTTTTAATTGAAGTTGTACTATTGTTGTAGTTGTACTGCCCTTAACACATCTATCTTATGCTACCATCTCCGCCTTCACCTCCGACTCCGACTCCGCCTCCGAATCCAATTCCGACTCCGAAGGACCAAATTTAAAAACTCCGACTCTGACTTCGGTTCCGATAAAACCACCTCCACAACATCCCTGATACAGACGTATGCGGGTATAAAGACCTACAATATGTTTTAATACGTTATGGTATGAATATTTGATAATATGAAACATGATGATGTCATGATGATGTTGATGTTTCATGTAATGAAACGATATAAAATTATCGAAAGTACGTGTATATATTTTTAATCATCGCTTAAACTCAACTTCTTGGTATCCGAACAGTCTACAGAAGGAGATTTTTTCAGATTCAAAAGCAAGAATAATAAAGTAAATTTCAGTACAGCGCGATTTTTTCATTAAACATGACAAGTTTTCAAGACGAAATAATTATTAAATGTATTTAATGTTGATATAATATAATATTTAAATAACGGCTTTACGATGCATGAACATTTTTTTTTCGTTTTTTGTGTTTGACCCACATATCAGTAGTGTAGAGTAGGTAGTGGCCTCTCATTTTACTAATACTTCATTCCAGCAGCTCAAGGTGGAACTTTCGTGTTACCACAGGCGTCAGTCGTGTACATCAATAAAAAGACATTGATATAATCATCTATGTGTAACAGAATAAACGCAATACCACTTCAGGGGTCATTGTACTCATCATTAAGAACATCATTTACTAAGGGACCAACCCCAAAATAGCGAAAAAACAGCTGTTACATTTTGTCGAGTAGGTATTAAGGCGCACATAAATGTACGGGGCAGTTTTTCGCGATTTCAGTGTTGGTCCCATAGAAATATAATTATATCTACGGTTGGTCCCATAGAAAAAGTTGGTCGTAATGATGAGTACAATGGCCCCTTTTGAGGTATTACGTGTTTTCTGTAACACGTATTTTTATACTCACGGTTCCACGAACCACCTTGATTCTTGTACATAACCGAATTCGGATTGGGCAGCAAGTTGGGATAATGGAACTGTCCACTCCTGGGCGGAGGAGACGGCACCATCCAGGACGTGGGGTACACGGGCGGCGTCAGCGCCACCGGCGACAGCGGGCTCGGGTAGCCGCCCGGCGTCGGCGGGTTGTGCCCGAACATTGGCGAGCCGAGGCTGGCGAACGACGCCAACTCGTTCAGCTGCATGTTGTACGGCGAGCAGGGGGAGTTGGCCATGTTGGCGGCGTGTGTTGGCGAGAACGGGTTGAACACCCCAAAGTTGGGCATGTTGTTGGCGGATATGGAGGGGATGTTGTAGGACTCGGGGATCTCTGCCGTGATGACAGGTTCTTTGTCGGCCAGCAGCTCGCGCCGGGCTTCGTAGATGTCGCCTGGAGACAACAGAACATATTTATTTTGTAAAACGACTAGGTTTTGCCCGCGACTTCGTACGCGCTAGAAAGGAATGGGGTTATATCCTACAGGTGGTATTAGGACAAATAGCAGAGAAACTCCGGTAACAATAAATAGTGGACTGTATTAATTTAAAAAGAAGTTAACAAGCGATCAAACAAAATTATCGAACGAATGAGTGTGCGCTCAGTAAGACGGACGATGTCACAGTGTGGTGGGTCGCCGGGCGGTGTGCGCTCGCAGCTTGAGCGCCCCCTCCGCGACCGCAACTACCCCGCGCGGTCGTCGGGCGCGTGATGTTCTCAACACACGCATATCCCTTTTTTTCCGTTCCCGTGGGAAATTCGGGAAATCCTCTCTTAGTGCACCCCTACGGAGTGTACGGAAACTTCATGGCAAACTTCAGCTTTCTGCGACCAGTAGTTTCGGCTGTGCGTTGTTTGTCAGTCACTCACTCAGTAACGGATTGATTAGGATTTTAGTAGCATACATACATATATAGTTCAAGACGGATAGGTACTACGATTATGCTCTGGCTGCGGCTCTGGCTGGCTTAAACAAACGGTCAATAAAATGTATAAAACATTTTATTGACCGTTTGTTTAAGAGGGCTATTACATTTTTTCTTAGATTTGAGCGTTTGACTCGAGTTTTGATGTGTGATTATGGTTTATATATAGCCACAAATTTAAAAATATATATATATGGTCAAGAAAGTTTGATTATTTTTCTTGGGAGTTCTTTAAATAAATATTTTAATTTGTTTACGTAAATTAATAAAAACCTTGTCTCTGCAAAGGATGTTTCATTTGTCTATTTAAATGTGAAACAATATTTTTGAACAATTGTTGTATACAGTGCTACAATCACTATAAATCTCGAAAAACGCGGTCTATTTTATTTTTATTTTATTTTATTTTATTTTATTCGGAAAACTTACAGCTAATTACAAGGCATGCTTACTTATTCTAATACATTGAAGGCCAATTACAAGTTTCCACTTATAGTAAAAACGAACAAATGAGAAAAAAAAAAACAACTATAGGTACTGACACTACATAACATAATTATGCAAATCCAAAAATAATTTCATAATGTTTTTCAAAGATTGAGTAAGTCAAGGAAAGTAAGTAATTAATAGTAATACATTTTTGATATTAAATAGTACAATACATGAAAAGTAATTTAAAACTAGGAAGTTGGAATTTCAACCACTAGAAATGCTCATGAAAAAATGATTCCACAGAGTTCGCTTCAATTTACTGATTCCAGTATTGAAAAGGTCGATGTCAACTTCCCGGCAGGCTGCATTAAAAGCACGACTCGCTCTTATCAGATAAGAGTTTTGTCTGTAAGAAGTTCTCACCACCGGTGTGGCCAGTAGGTGAGGTCTACGTAGGTATGCACAAGGTACACGCAGTCCTATCTTCTTTACCAACTCAGGTATATCTGCTGATCCATTCATGGTTCCGAACAAAAATGCCAAATCGGCGATTTTTCTGCGTTCATAAAGAGGTAAAATATGAAATTTCCTGCAGCGAGTGACATAATTAGGCAAATATACTCTTGAACGGAATTGAATGTACCTTAAGAATTTGCGTTGAATGCCTTCCAAGCGATCGACATAAACATTATATTTCGGGTTCCAAACTTGAGAGCCATACTCTAAGTGACTACGAACGAAGGAGCAATATAATATTTTAATAGTTTTGATGCTTCTGAAACGAGAAGAGATCCTAAGGATAAAACCCAGAGCCTTAGACGCTTTTTTGACAATGTTGTCGATGTGCATATCAAAGATAAGCTTTGAGTCAAAAGTAATTCCCAGGTCTTTAATAAGATTTACTCTAGTTATTAGGGTATCTAAAATTTTATAAGTAAATTGTACCGGGTTCGGTTTGCGGGTGAAGGTACACACATAGCATTTTGAAACATTCAAATCCAATTTATTAGTTTTGCAGTAATTTTGGAAGTTAACTAAGTCCTCCTGTAGTTGGAGGGCATCCTCATCAGTATTGATCTGTTTCATGATCTTCATGTCATCTGCGTACAGTAATATTTTTGAGTGTTGGAAACATGAAGTGACGTCATTAATGAAGATATTAAATAAAAGAGGCCCCAATAATGAACCTTGGGGCACCCCGGAAGGAATACTCATTGCTCTGGAGGAATATCCATTCAGAACTATAGTCTGACACCTATTCTCTATATAAGATGTAAACCAGCGATAGAGATTACCCCTTATACCCATCAAGAGGAGTTTCTGTTTTAAGATATCGTGATCTATCCGGTCGAAACATTTGCTATAGTCGGTGTATATAACATCAACTTGAGCCCTGTTTGACATGGACTCCGAAAGGAAGTCACAACATAGAATTAAATTAGATGTTGTTGACCGACCCTTCAAAAATCCGTGCTGCTGTTCAGTAAAACTTTGCTTAAGAGCCGAGTAAACCTGTTTATGCACGATTTTTTCCAAGACCTTAGCGAAGACGCATAACTTTGAGATCGGTCTATAGTTTTCGATCTGAGTTTTAGAACCTTTTTTATGTACTGGTGTTATATACGCCGACTTCCAAATAGCAGGGACTACACCGGCGCTTAGTGAGCGTCTGAACAGGATCGCGAGGGGGACGGATAGACTTTTAGCACAGTTTGACACGAAAACTGGCGAAATTCCATCCGGTCCAGCTGATTTATTAGGATCGAGTTGCTTCAGTAGCGTATGTACCTCACCGTCACATATTTCAACAGAACCGATATCTGACGAGCAGTTCACTATAGGGTCATTGAATGTTTGCCTATTTTGTGGAGACAAACCATCAGTACTGATATTATGTAAAAAGTTAGAATGGAAGTATTTGCCAAAAATATTGCAGATTTCTTCACCGCTACTTGAGGAAGCCTGTCCATACTGTAAGACTGAGGGGTAAGAGTTAGATTGTTTCTGTGATTTGACAAAGCTCCAAAAAGCTCGAGGATTATCATATAGCTATAGCTTTAGTCCGGGCCAAGCGCTCGATTTTGTAATAGCACCCTTAAACAACTCATGAAGTTATGAGCTCACATGTCTAGACGACCCAGTAGGTACAGACACAAGTCTGCCGAAAAAGTATACCCCAAATATTGACAAAAGGCTTAACAGACGTGAGTTGGCTTAACGACTCAACAAGTTAAGAGGACGACGCTGGCGGCGAGACTTTGTATGTAAAAAGTCATCATTCGAGGTTTGGCTCTCGACTGTTTTCTCCTCCAATATTGGACCGATTTAAGAGATATTTCACAAACTGAATAAGGATGTATACTGTGTCCCTGTGTTTTCTTTTTTGATGATTTATTAACCGTATAAGCACTAGAACTATCACAAAATGCTTAAAATTGTCCGATAAATCGCTGTCAACAGAGCCCTAGTGTAAAAATTTGGCAACTATTAACCAATAAATCATCAAAAAAGATAACACAGGGACACAGTATACATCCTTCTTATTCAGTTTGTAAAATATTTCTCAAATCGGTCCAATATTGGAGGAGAAAATAGTCGAGAGCCAAACCTCGAATCATGACTTTTTACATACAAAATCTCGCCGCCAACATTTCCTCTTAACCACCATTAAAACTATGGTAAGCACAAAATTAATTTGCAGTCCGTAGCAGTCATTGCCCCATCTTCGTTTACTGACCATCTAAATTTCAAAAACTGAAATAAAGGCATCGTGATCGGTGACCCTTTACATTTTCCATTACGAAGAAATATTAGGGAAATGTTCTTTATTGCAAATTACCTGGCGCTACCATTTTTATTTTTTCATTATAATGACTTGATTATTTATAATTAGACTTTAAGACAATTTAATAAAGTTTATTATTTAAATTCAATTAATTGACAATTTAATAATAATTTTAATTTTTGAATGATTTTTTACCTATATTTTGTATATGAAGGCCGAAAATGACTGATCTGTTTTGTTTATGAACACCTGCATTCCTTTCATGTATACTCATGTTTCTACAAATAAATGTCTTGTCTTGTCTTGACTCTTCCCGTTCTAGGCGTAATGCCGGCCGCGTTCCAGTCCAGGGCCACGGTGACTCTTTCGAACAAATGAGGGCTACCGTTTAAGTATTTACCAGTTGGCGCCACTGTCGAATAAACTCGCGTCAATAGGGACCGTGCACGGCGTTGACTATGCCATCTAGTGTCGCATATTCGAAGTTTTAAGGGTCAGAATACTTGACATTGACGCTTCTGTGCTGCTACCTGTGGTTCCTGCACGCTCAGTTTAGGGGAACGTGCGCAAAGAAGGCTGTGCCATCTAGCGTAGCTATTTCGAAATTTATACTTGAAACATACTTGACAATGATATTCCTATAGTTTCTGCACGCTCCCTATGGCAAACCAACACCAACAGTGAAATTTGACATTTAAAACGTACGCTTCACTAGCGCCTCTAGCGGCGAATTCAAACTCAATACCCCTTATTCCGCAACCCTGACAGGTGGCGCCTACCATAGGTTAATCAATTTCAAAGTATTACTTTTGAGGATATGCTAAAACTGAGAAAAGCTCAAGAAAGAAGCTCTTTTCGTTGTTCGTAAAGTCACTAAAATCTAAGAAGTCCGATTTGACATCTAAGTAGAGAGGGATAAAGATTCTTTACCACTAAGTGCGAAAGAGATTTATTTTATATCTCTTTCATACTTACTAGTAAAGCAATGTTGTATGCTGCTGTCAAAACGATTCTTTTATTTTTTGACAACTACAAGTTCAGAGGAATATGTACCTGCACAGCGTTCGATGCCCTTCACGACGACGGAGGTGATACCCTGCTTGGGCTTGCGTCGTATGTTAATGTACACGTTGTACTTCTGCATCAGTTTCGTTGCTAACTCGTTCTCTATGCGACAGCCTTCATCGGAGACATCGAAGATTACCACCAAAGGTAAGCTGCCCTGTTGGGTTAGAGAGGTGAAATTAGAAGAGGAGGTAAAGAAGTCTTGAAGTCGTTCCTAGAATGTATCAATCGATCAACAGTTCCTACGAACCCCTTTTTTTAAGGATGAGAAATCATCATAATACTCCTCTCGCTCTGGGCGAAGCAGAAGAGAGTGTCTTATTGACTAAAACCCATCCGTGTTCCTCCTAGTGCCCGCCGCGTTCCAGGGCCGCCGTGACTCTTTTGAACAAATTCCACAACCCTGGCAGGCACTGCCTAGCGGACCCCTTCTTCTATGCTGACATCTCTTTGAGGCGCGCGTGGAACACAACGCTCCGTTGACCCGGGCCTGGTTCTAATCGGACAGCGAGCCACCCAATGCTCGCCGTTCGCAGGCCCAGTTCCTACGATCCCTAAAGACATAATAAATGCTTATAAGTTTAGGATAAAGCTAGAGGCTTTTCTGATAGAGTACTTACCTTCATCAGGGCTTTTTCCCCATGTGGGTAGGCAGAAACTACCGAACGACACCAGTACCATGTAATCCTTACTTCTATTGCTCCGTTTACATTCATATATCTCATCATACTCAATTAATAGTCACCGAGGGTTTTTCCGCTGTACAGTTCATCCTTGGAGAAAAAGGTGATGAAAGGTGGTCTAAGGGTCTACAATTTCAGCTTCACTTACCATTTAAATTCATGAAACATAATTATGCATCTTAGCAGAAAATTGGAAAATGGGAATTTGCGAAATCATCAAATGACTCCCTACGCTCTGAGCGGAGCGGAAGGGAGTGTCAGACTCTTATCGATTTAGGGATTACTCACACTTATTCAGCTCTATTCAGCTTATGCCCATAGAAAACAAACAAAAAAGAAACTTGTTTTTAAAAGTTTTCATACATTTTTTTAACTACAGTCGCTAGCGAGTATAGATTGATAAAACTCATGGTAAACGTACTGATGTCCGCCGCGTTTCAGGGCCGCGGTGACTCTTTCGAACAAATTCCGCAACCCTGGCAAGAAATAGCTATCTAGGTGTTACCTACAGCGGTCCACACTGCAGCAGATCGCATAAATAAGTTGATGAATCGTCGTATGTGGTCGAGATCGTCACTTACCACCAACTGCTGCCTCGCCGCATACACGTCCTTGATGTTGTTGGTGATAGTGACGCAGCTCTTGATGAGCGGGCTGTTTGGGTCGTCACTTACCACCAACTGCTGCCTCGCCGCATACACGTCCTTGATGTTGTTGGTGATAGTGACGCAGCTCTTGATGAGCGGGATGTTTGGGTTGTCACTTACCACCAACTGCTGCCTCGCCGCATACACGTCCTTGATGTTGTTAGTGATAGTGACGCAGCTCTTGATGAGCGAGATGTTGGGATCGTCACTTACCACCAACTGCTCCCTCGCCGCATACACGTCCTTGATGTTGTTAGTGATAGTGACGCAGCTCTTGATGAGCGGGATGTTGGGGTCGTCACTTACCACCAACTGCTGCCTCGCCGCATACACGTCCTTGATGTTGCCGGTGATGGTGACGCAGCTCTTCTTGATGACGGGTATGTTGGGGTCGTCAGCGTCAGGGAACATGATCTGGGTGTTAGTGCCCTTCATGATGACCTTCAGCTGCTCGGCGCCGCGTCCCACCACCACGCTGTGGTGCATTGGGGATATTTCCAGGGACATCTGCACTTGGGTTTGTGCCTGAAATGGTGGAGAAGTGTAAGATAGACGATATTTTTCGATGGAACGTTTTTTGTTGCTCATCACAAAGCAACAGGAGTTATTGAAATCGTTCGTAATAATAAAACCGCCGTAATAAACACTCAAAACTATTACTACACTACAACTTTTGGTAGTTTGGTAATACAATGTAGTGGCGAGCGAGACACTAATCCCGATAAGTCCCCGTGAAAAGAGTTAACTAAATGTTATCTTGGAACTCGATGGAATAGTAGGTAATTATACTTACTGCTAATGGTCCGCACATATAGTTCATGAGCAGATTGGTCGCCTCCATGGTGGCTTGCACCTCCCATTGTACCCCCTTCACCACCAACAAGTTCGCGTGTAACTTGGGACGGTTTCGCAGCATTACCTGGCATGGAGAAATTACTATTCAGACTTATCTGAAGACATTATTATTTTAACCGAAAACGTACACTGGGCATAGGCCGACCAAGCGTGACGACATCGACTGGTTATATGCTTCTCCAACATCCAGCGGACTCCCATCGAGGCCTTGGCGTCACCAGGTCAATCACAGGCTAAATCACGCTGATTAAAAATGAAATCTTTGCTCACCAAAGAATGGCATAGTTTTTAGGTTAGGGGGAAAAACGGAACCCTTACAGGACCACTTTGTTGTCCGTCCATCTGTCTATCAAGACCATTTATCTCGGAAACGCGTGGAGGTATCGAATTGAAATTAAACCCATAAACTCAAGTCTACGGCCCGTTGCAGCTGTGAAAAATTAAACTTCTAAGTTTACGTTAAAAAAAAAGATACGGCCGTTTATGCCGCAAAAAACGTATATTTCGACACTCTCAAGGGAATCAAAATGTATAGGGTAGTTCCTATTGGCCTAGAACTATGAAATTTGGCAAGTAATACCGCCTTATACTACAAGTATAGGGAAAATTCTGAAAACCATACATTTGTAATCATATCATACAAAAATATAGTCTTTATTTGAAGTAATTTTTATCTACTTTGTACGGAACTCTCGGTTGGCGAGTCCGACCACAAGACCAACGAGGCAGTCAGTTACACTGCTTTGTTGGTGTACCTAGTGGTCCACAGCGATACCTTAGCTATTCGTTGGCATGAAGTCATCAGTAATATTAGGTTTTTCCATGAAGACTTACTAAGTATCATTCCGGGTATTGGTTTTTGCCCTATTGATGGCAAAAGGCTCGCTTCTTTTAGTATGGGGCTTCAAGGTTGGCTTTGGCTTGCTTAATATTTCAGCCTAATGTTTACGAATATTTCCATTTGCTGATTAAAATAGGTATGGGTACTTACCTGAACGTTGTACTGGTCCTGGATGTTTTGCACGTACGGAGATGTGATATCCGGAAGAGGCTGTGAGCTTGGAACTATCGGCAGTTCGAAGCAGAATACTAGCGGAGTGAGGGCCTGTAGATGATATACTTGGGTTAGGGTCTGTACCTACCGGGGATTACGGAAGCAGCCGGGGATTACGGAAGCCAAATAAGTTCTCGCGATCCCCGGCGTAGGTGAGAGATGGAACACCGGGGTGGTTTTAGTCAGTAAGAGTCTGACAGACCAGGACATCCATGAGGATTTCCCCCCGTTAAAAAGAAAAAAAAAGGGTCTGTACCTACCTATTAGACGAAAATTATGATTTCTTGCAGGGATAAAATTCTCTGAAATACTTACATATGAAATGTGTCGTGACAATCACATTTCATGTGATCTTTAACTTCTCTGAGAGTAATAAAATATTAAATCGTCCAAGATTTTTTTTTCTATTTGCATATTTTAGTATTTTTTAGCTTTGGTTCCAAGGATTTCTCAAAGACTATCCCCGAAATCGTGACAAAAAATAATATATTAAAATTCAATTAGGTAGAAGTCGGATAAAATATCTTCAACAAAATTATTTCCCAAATAACTACTGCTTTCTTGAGAATGCGTCTAGACACAATAAAGCTCTAATATTTACAGCAGGCGCTATGCAAATACAAAGATCTCATCATGACAAAATAAATATTCCAATGGAATAACACAACTGTCGTGTAAAATAATTCTTATGCGGTCCATAACCGTTCCAATAATTTGATCAAACAGGACCAATCGGAAAGTATACATTCCGAATTATTTTTTTCTTGAGGCCTTTCACATACCTATTTTTTTTTGTTCAAATCTTTTCATAGATGACGAAGTTATGAAGTACCTAACTTAAAAAAAATACATCCGCATTGAGAACCTCCTTTGAAGTAGTTTACAAACCTAGGCTGATTGATTTTGACCTCTTCCAACAAAAAACAAATCAGGTGATTTATTTTTTACTATTGATTGGCACGCGTTTGACCACTATCGCACCTAATAATAAGCGATGATGTGGTCGAAGATGGAGCACGCTTCATAAAATTTATTATTTAGAGGCAAAAACGCTAAGAAAGCAAGCACTCACTCTAACTCTAGCCCTGGCCCGTTCCACCCGCTCCATGTCTCCTGCGATAGACACCTGGTTGCTCTTCTCCACAGTACTGGTGCGGTTCGAGTCCGGGAAGTGGATATGGCAGCCCGTCTCCTCCATCACTCGCTTTATTGTTAGCCCACCCTGAGGACAAGACATGGGATGAGGAACATGATTACTGACCAATGATTGTACTGGCTGGACAGTCTACTCAAATGCTGCGTGTCACTTTCCTCAAAAGGATACTGACATAGATCTGAAATTATTTGACTATTACGGATTATATGGGCTGTAAAAGAGACTGATTTCTGATAAATGACTTAGGTATGATGTTAGTTTTTAGGGTTCCGTACCCAAACGGAACCTTATAACTAAGCCTTCGCTGTCCGTCCATCCGTCCATCTGTCTGTCAGCGGCCTGTATCTCAACTCAAGAACGGTAATAGGTAGACAGTTGAAATTTTCACAGATTGTGTATTTCCATTGCCGCTACCTATATTATAAATAGAAGAAATAATAAAAATTAAGGTTTATGGTACAGACCCATAGATATAATAAACATACAGAACCCTTCGTATGCGAGTTCGACCCGCACTTGACCGGTTTTCATTTGTAAATTTAATACGACTTAAGACGGCTGACCAAAAAACAATAGCCAGTCTTATGACTTGATGACAACTCGGAATTTATCGTTTGTCTTCTATTGTGATTTGTTACAATAGCTCTCATTCCAATTGTATTGATTTTATCTGAAAGTAGCTCAAACGAAAACCTTCAGAAAAATGGTAGGTAGGCTGTATACATACGCCGCTGCAAACTAAGGGCGAATTGAACCAATTAAAACTGATCACGATTATGTCGAGCTGAACTCGGTTCAAGCCTAGAAACGAGTTCAAAAATCCCTTCTTGATTTCGCCAACACAAAATGAACCGAGTTCAAACTTAAAGCAGGAACGAGTGCAACTTTCAATAGACCGATTTGCGTATTAGGTGCGCGTGCGCATTTTTAAGTGTCGCCTCCATGCTATTTCAGTGCACCCAGATCAATAAAACGATGCAATAATCAAGGCTATTTTTAACATTGCAAATGTTATTAGCTAAAGATCCTTATATCAGATAATTACTTAGCGGACGTGTTCCGAAGATAAGTCGTAATTACTTTATGGGTACCTATACCCGTATTTACCATAAAGAACCAAGGAAATACTGACGCACGGAACAATAATTTGTTTTGTGTTTAATTTTATTATTGTGGGGTTTGTGAGACACCTGCTTACGACAATAAGCATTAACATATACAATATAATGTTGGAGTAGGACGTAAATATATTAAAATATCTGGAGTATTTTATTTTTTTAATATTTTTTTTTGGAAAGTTAAGTCTTCTTTTTATCGTGTAGGCAGTAAGGTCTAGCGACCCCACACACCCTAGTGTCCAAACCGCTTCAAGGGCCTCTGACATGGTTTATTTGACCACCGCCATTTGGCGGCCGGGACCAACGGCTTATACGTACCTTCCGAAGCACGGAATCATCTTTTTATCAGACAATCAGGTTATTCAAGCTTGCAATGTCCTAGCCAAACTGGACAACAACTTTTCAAAGTATGCTCTTCCCGTGGAAATCGAACCCACGACCAACGGGTCACAAGGCAAACGTCTAAACCACTCGACCACGGAGGCACACGGTACACCGGTGTGAATTTTACAGTCTGCACAGCAGCCTATTGAGCGGTATTTCTTTTGGCAAATACTTGTGCGACGAAAAATCAAACATGAAATACCTACCTATTGAAACGAATATTGTCACGATATTGACAAATACCTTCTGTGACAAAATCTACGTCTATGTAATTACGTATTCGTAGGTAGGAAAGTAATTGTAGCACTACAAAACGCAGGTAGCTAAACCTAGTTTCACATAATCTAATCAAAAAAGTATAAACCGGTAATGACGTTGGAAAACATTGACTGTGAATAATCCAAAACGCCGCAAACAAGAAGGAAGTTCACACGGCTAATCAAATCGTACATAACTAACATAGTAGGTACAGCCATACGTATCTAAAAACTCATTCACGTGTGTAAAAATATTTTTGAAGGATTTTTCACTTATTCTTTTAGAAAAACCTGTCTGTTGCTCAAGCTAGAAACTTACTAGCAGCCTTCAAAAAAAAAGCCCGTCTGTGTAACATCATGTAACATTCAAATTCTGTGAAAATTTCTACTGTCTACCAATTACGACGGTTCTTGAGATACAGCCCACTGACAGACAGACGGACGGATGGATGGGATGGACGGACAGACAGCGGAGGCTTAGTCATATAAAAACAATTGCTTTTACAATGTTTTCAGTCTGGCTGTCTTGAACCAGCAATTTATTGATCTAGAATCTGGGTTGGTCGATTAAGTACTATAATTTACCAGCATGATGTCATGAAAAGTTACTTATAGATACATAGAACTAAGTAGATCGCCTATCGACCTATCTAGATTCCAAGAACGAAACACGAGAACTTTATATATATTTCTCGTGCTCGCAAGCACTTAATTGATGCGAAATCATTAGTGTCTTGAAATAAATAGGTTCTAGTAAATACCTAGGCCAGTCTCTGTAACGCGACCAGTTTCGCTGTCACGCTGAAATATTTGAGCACTCTACTGACTCTCAAGCTTAGGGATGTTACGGAGTCTCGACCCCGATTGCGATAAATCGGAAATTCGGAATTACCGATAAATTAAAACTCCGGTTCCGGTGGAAACGTAATTCGCTACTTTCGGAGTTAATTAATTTGATTTAATTTGCTGTTATTGAAAATTTGATCATTTTTATTTTCAACGGCAACCCAAACAGTTTTAGAGAGGTAGAGTCAACAGCAAAATTGCAGGATACATAAATACAACACACATGAGTTTTGACAAATATAATCATTGGCATATTACAATGATTCACATAAAAATATAATTAAAACCTATGCTATACTCCAGAAATAAAATTGGTCAAAGGCAAATCACAAATACCGATATTCTTAACAATATAAATTTAACTTGAGAAATTACTGTAAATCTGAAGCTGATTTTATATTTTTAGAAATCAGTTTACTATACAGAAAAGAGTAACGTTTTCGTTATGCCGTATGGTGTCGGCCGGTGCAGTATGGTGCCCTAAAAGAATAATACCATCCCATCACTTCCCGTGGGTGTCGTAAGAGGCGACTAAGATACTTACCAGAGAATGGGCAGCAGCGTTCTCTGTAAAACGCAACACCATACACTGCAATCGCCAACCCGCCTGCCAAGCGTGGCGATTATGGCAAACCCTCCCCCTGTGGGGGAGAGTATGTCCAGCAGTGGACGTCTTTCGGCTGATATGATGATGAACGTTTGAAATTAACTGCAATTTTGCTCTTGACTCTACCAAAACTGTTATGGGTTTAAGTAGAATTGAAGTATAGAACAATTTTGGGGTTTAAGGTGGAATTAAATGTATGGACTGTAGAGTTTTGAGAAAAATGGCTTTGGGGTTTATTGGAATTAGCCTTTTCAACGCCAGTTACGTAGGTTTATTATTTTTCAATTGAAATTAAAGAGACTGACTGAATATTTTTGTACTATTTTATTTTATTAGGACCGTGTCTCCTTGTCTGGACACATGTCTCTTCTGCCATCACCATCTTCGACTCCGATTCTGACTTCCACAAACCAAATTTAAACACTCCGACTCCGACTTCGGTTCTGATAAAACCGACTCCGACTTCGGTTCTGAACCACCCTCGTAACTTCCCTAATTTAGATAGCGTGATACGTTTAAATACCTACTTATTTATTTTAGTACTTAACACGATTAGCGAGGCAATTTAGTCAACGCCTACCAGCTTTTGATTAGCGTAATGGAAGTATTGAATCAAGATTTTATCGTTAACTTGCTAAGTTACAACAAGATTAAATTTGTGTTACCTGTGTTTGAATGATGGTAAACTACGTCATGGAATCATAGATAGGTTGCGTTACATAATACCATGTGGTTCTTCAGATTACGCTGTTTTTAGGGTTTCGAACAAAAAACGGAACCCTTATAGGATCACTCGGCTGTCTGTCTGTCCGTCTGTCACAGCCAGTTTTCTCCAGATCCACTGGATCGATTCTCTTGAAATTTGTTACACATTATGGACTTTTGTGACCCAAATACAGACGCGTTACGTAAATCATTAAATTTTTAGTGTGGGGTCACTTTTGGGGGTCAAACTAGAAATTAAAAAAAAAAAGATTTTTGAACAATATCGTGTGACATATCAAATGAAAGAGCTTACTGTGAGGGTTTTAATACTATTTTTAAAATAAATAGTTTCGAAGTTATTCAAGAAATTAGACCAAAGATGACCATTACCCCACACTTATCTCCGAAATTACTGAGCTTAAAATTTAACAAAAAAATGCAGATAATAGTTGTATACCTAAAGATTACAGGAAAACTTATAAGAAGCCTGTACCTAGTGTTAAACATGTTAAAAAAATATAATTGGTTCGGAACCCTTTGCACGCGAGTCCGACTTGCACTTAGCGTTTTTTCTTGATTTGACGAAAAATGTAAAAAAAAAATTGCCTTTATCTCCGAAATTTGCATAGAGAAAAATCTGAAATTATTCTATGTGATAGACGTTTATGTAAAGATTACAGGTAAAATAAAATGAAGAGTGTCCGTGGAGTTCTTGCACGTTCTTCTCCATAGAGATCTCTACGCTTTGGAACGTGCAAATAGCTTCATGTTTTTGACTGACCGACTTTGACAATTCTAAAGTGCCTGTAAATAGTTTATTTGAAATATACGATTTCAGTTGAGTTGAGTTGATGTCTCTAAATAGCACACTTTTTCAGAAATCATCAACAAAAATTACATATATTCCACTATCGGTCAAGAGATGGCGCTGATCTAAAACTGCAAAATTCACAGCAATGTTAAAATTGTCTGACAAAGATAGGCCTCGCCGATGAAAATTTAAAAATATTTCACGATTTATATGATGGTACGGAACCTTCAGTGCGCGAGTCAGACTCACTCTTGACCGGTTTTTTAGGCCTGTCTCGGTTGCGACGTCTGTCTTGAGCGTGGAAATAAAATGTTTTTTGTTCACATTGTTAGTAACTTTATATTTTGGGAACACCCCAATTATTATTTATTATGATTGCTTTAATGATTGTAATTGAAATACGGTTCACGTGAACGAAAAACGTGACGGGATCGGCTCGTCATGCGTCTTGATTACAATATCGTAATTATGAAGTTCAATTGATTTGATCTCATGAATAAAATGCGTCTGAATAATCGAGGAAAAAAACTTAGATCGTATGGAGACTATGCTAATAATAGATGTGAACATGAACGCTAGCTAGCTTCTTCCAGCGACTTTGTCTGCGTAAAAGTTGAAATTATCCCAAGGGAATATACAGAGGGTTTCAGAAGTGCGCATGGTCATATTTAACTTTATTTGTTGGGTAGCTGATACAAATTAAGGAAAAAATAGCAAAACAAATAAAGTGACTTGAAAAAAACCGGTCAAGAGCGAGTCGGACTCGCGCACCGAGGGTTCCGTACCATCAAATGAAACTTGTTTTTTTTTAATATCCATCGGAGATGCCTATATTCGTCGGAGATCAAATCTCAAATTGTTTATTGCAATCCAAAATGTACACATACAGGTGGTAAAAGGAATAAATAACAACTTATGGACAGAAACAAATTATGGACCCTGTCGGGCACAGCAAAACTTTAAATAATTAGGAGAGAGGAAGAGCGCTTTAAATAACTATTCTTGCAAAATAAATGTTCATTATTTCAAGTTCAACATATCCTTTTAGTAAATATTTTAAACGTATTATTAATATTATTGCCCACATATTTATTTTTGGATTAAATTACATATTCGTTGTTTTATTGTTTATTCGCTTGCATTTTCCGCATAAGTGCATATTAGTATGTTTTGATTTTATATCTATATTAATATATAAAGCTAAAGAGTTTGTTTGTTTGTTTGCTTGAACGCGCTAATCTGAGGAACTACTGGTCCGATTTGAAAAATTCTTTCAGTGTTAGATAGCCCATTTATTGAGAAAGGCTATAGGCTATATATCATCACGCTAAGACCAATAGGAGCGGAACAGTAACGAAAATTGTGACGCAGACGAAGTTGCGCGGGTCAGCTAGTTTATTTTTATATGAATACTTAGTCTATTTTTTAATTCATTTATTTATTATTTTTGATAGAATACTATATTTAGTTATTATTATTATTAATGATTTGAACGCTGCGGTGTATGTGCGTGGATAGTGGAGCTAATATTATTTTTGTTGATGATTTCTGAAAAAGTGTACTATTTAGAGACATCGTTTTATTTTTCCTGTAGTTTTTATATAAAATTCTATCACATAGAATAATTTCAGACTTTTGCTTATGCAAACTTCGGAGATATGGGTAAAAATTTCAAAATTTTTCGTCAAAAGTCAAAAACCATGCGGCTTAAAAAAGAAGAAAAAATGTTTGAGAATATGCAAATAGCGCTCTTTCAAATGATACCCCACATTCCCTAGTAGCCCCACTTCGAATTTTTAAGAACCCCTTTAAGTCGCTGTTTAAAAAAAAAAGAAACATTTTTATTTTGTCTTATTTGCAAAATATGTAGTTGAACAAACGTCATCTAAAACTATTCCAAATTTCAAGTTGATAGTATTAGTAGTTCTTGACATATCCAGCTGTGACAGACGGACAGACTTAGTCACACCATAAGGGTGCCTTTTTACCATTTGAGTACGGAATCCTAAAAAAGCGACCACATGAAACGACTAAACCACCACATGAAGCACCCAGCTTTTCTAACGAAATTATCGCAGAGTAGACGCACTAGTAAATATACCTAGGATGCTAGGTACACATTATAGGCAGTTTTATCTTGGCGCGATCTCGAACAGATAAACCAAGTCAGTAGGTACATACCATAAGCTAAGTACCTAAGCCATGAATAAATGTCTTTATGTCAATTTACCTACCTTACTTATTAACGTACTTACTCAGTAGGTAAGTGTGTGTAATAACAAGTTGAAAACACAAAAAACACGGTCAAGCGCGAATCAGTCAATCACACGAAGGGTTCCGTTCCATAAACCGAAAAAAAAACCGTTTCTTGTATAGTAGCCTTCTGTTACTTTTAATTATTTTTTTTTAATTATTTTGTTGTTATAGCGGCAATAGAAATACACACTGATAAGTCCCGTAAGTCTTAAGGGGCGGACGGACAGCGGAGGCTTAGTAATAGGGTTCCATGGTTACCCTTCGGCCTTCGGGTACGGAACCCTAAAAAGTAAACGAGGACATACAAACCGCATGCGCGACTAGTTAATTAGAGATTAAAATCATTAACATAACAAAAAGGTGTTGTCGAATGATAAGTACCTTTGACAGATTTAGAATTAGATTTTAATATTTGTAAAGTGCGAGTCACCTACAGTAAATGGGTTCTGTAGTGGAAGTTTTCGAAAGAAAAATAAATCTCTAAATGTAGGTTAAGCTTAAGACATAGAAATGTTAAACAAACAGCAGATTCGTAGCAGCTTCGTAGATTCAGCAGCTTCGTACGTGCATATCCCGTTGCCGTATTGCCTTTATAGCATTCTCATGAATGTGGCTATCTACAAAAATAATTCTAAATCCGACTGGTAGCTCCAGAGATTAGCGCGTTGAAACAAACAAACTCTTCATTAGTATAGATGTAGGTAGCTCTAATTTGACTTTCTGGAATAACCTTATAATAACCTCGTTGGTAGTTATGTTTTCGAGCTGTTTGGGGTTGAAACTCTCGGGTTGTGGACTTGTTTAAAGACACTTAGTTGACACTTCGCGTGACCCAGACCTCGTCGGACAAAGGATAAGCATTGCTTTACAACGTGGCAATGCTGCCAGCTTTTTGGGCACATTACCAGTGGCCAGCGATGCGGAAGAATTTATGATTATCTATTTTTATTTTTGGTTAAAAAAACTACGTTCTTAGAAAAGTTTCGATATGCATGTTTCCTCCCAGCTCAGCGGCTGCTCATCAACATCTTTTACGGGTATATTACCAAGTTCAAGTGTGGCATATCGAAACTTATCCAAGCACGTACTTTTTTTTAGGAGCTCCATACATAGAGAGAAAAAAGCGAATTCCGTTGGTGATAACTTCTAGTGGAGTTGAATTACTCTTTTTAAAAAAATCAGCACAGGGAACTAAATCTTGTTTTTCAAACATTTAAAAAACTATTATTTTCCCCTTCTGAAAAATACAGATGTCAGATCCGTGGAATAGGCCCGGGGAAACCACGTTAAAAAAACGCGCTAAGTACACTACCTCAAATGTGGCGTGTAAACGTGTACGTATTATGATGATTACAATTCTTCAACTTTTTGAATCGTTATATCGCAGAAACGGTGGCTCTTAGAAAAGAAGTACATGGATATTTTTTATAGATAATTATCTGATCTACAATTTTACCTTAACTAATTTTATGATAAAACTTACAGTTTTGCTGATAATCGTTGAAAAACCCGTTTTTGTGATTTTTTACCCAGAGTATTTTTTTTTCCAGGTATCGGATCGATGAGGACTTTTTAGATTTTATTTATGATAGTATTTTGAACAATCTTGAGCTGGGTGCGAATTACTGGAGCTTCACTCCTATTTTTTGGTATAATTTGACCGGACTAAAAATTTTCTGGTGATTTTAAATCGAACAATAATTGACAAAAAAAATGCTGTCACGTTTAATTAATTATTTGACTAGACCATCATTACATACGAATTTGCTGACGCAAGGATTGACAGGCATTGGCGCATGTTAATTATTGAAAGATTTTTTTACGGAACCCTAAAATTATAAAAAAGCAACTCACCTTTCCGATGATATGGGAATGATCTGTGTAGCTGACATCGATCTTCATTGTAACCCGGTTATTCTGAAAAAACATTGCCAATTAGTTCAATCATAATTTAGTTAGATATTAAAATCTACCTAAGCCAGTATGCCGCTTTTTGCCGCGCAGTAACGCCTAATGATGACATTCAGCTATCTTAGTAGCTTTCATAGTCCAAGTATTGTCGTAATTTTATCAAATTGATAAAACAAAACAAACATTGAGCAAATAATATTCCTTAATTATAAAATCCCTAAGGCGACCCACTGACCAGTAGCTCATTAAGTGGCAAACAAGATCAACTTTGTAGGTTGGTAGTAAGTACTTGGTACCGACTCATCAGGACCAGGGATGGCAGAACGAACCACCACCCCACTATCAGGTGCATGTACGTAGGATGGTTAACCGTCGCTGACCTAAGAGAACTGGTTGGCTTGGAACCGTCATGTCGTCGATACGCCGGGTGTTCAGCACTGGCGTGGCAGAACATCCTCCTAAAAGATTTTTATCTATACAGGCTCATGCTGTTGACGAAAAAACTGAATCGTTGATCACATCAGCTTACTTTGCTAGTCAAATTTTAATTAAGGCTAGCGTGGGGAACCTACTTCTCATGGATGGCGTAGGTGGCATCAGTGCCGGAAAAGCCGTTCTACTACCTTCTACTTTTATTTAAATAACACTTGTTTGTACTTAATAAAAATCGTAAACACTTTTCTTTGTCTATCAAACCGCCTGCGTGCAGACTGCTGGATCTCTTCATAATGAGCATGAAGATATAGATGCATGATCCACGAATTCAAATCGTCAGCTATGCAATAATTTTTAAGTAATTTATTGAACAAACATGAAGCAATAGGTAACAAATTGAGCACTTTATTCACTTCAGAAAAAAAAATAAAAATAAATGGCCATACCCTTGTATCCAATAACTGAATTATTTTCTCTCGTGCCAGCTTCACATCATCAGGTCGACCAGCGACTCTCACATGTGGGTCTAAACACAATAATACACACATAAAAATCATATAAAACCACCAAACTATTCATCTAATAATTATCCATCACTTACCAATTTCAAAAAGATCGATAAATTTATTATCACGCAATTTTCTAATAACATTATAAACTAAATCGTCACTATAATCGTCAAAAATCATTGTCACTTCATTAAATATAATTAAATAAATTAATTGATTGCAAAATATGTTATTTCATGTAACGGGCACACGCGCGAGTACATAATAAAATAAAAGTTTGAAGGAGCGCGCCAGGCTGGCGCCTCTTCGCTAGTCTATTTGGCGCCGGCCCGCCAAAATTACGACGAAAAAAATGCAGGTGTTCCGTTTAATTTTGAAATTTAAAAAATGAGCGTTCATTTTTTTTTGGAAATAATTTTATTACGATTTATTAGAGTTGCTATTATACCTTTTTTTGAACGAGCTCCAATTTTTAGACGAGCTGGCCAATTTATTAAAGTATTGGTTTCAGTCATTACCTGAAAAATAAATATTTTTTTTAGTTTTTAAGAGATGCCCCGTAAGTAGATGTTGTAGAAATAAGTCTATTTAATATTTTCCTTACCCGGTGGAAGAATGATTGGGCTGTTTGTGATTCATCCAAGTGATCTGCAAAAGTTATTTATTGAATATCTGGGTCCTTTTATTTTCTCAATTCGGATAAATATTATCTTACCAGCAAGCATTGCTTCCAGACGACGTCGGTCTACACGGAATCTTTCCTGGTACACATCTTCAGCACTGTTTAGCCCAAGTATCACTGCTAATTTCTGTAGGTCTTCTGCTGACGTCACAGAATTACTTGTCCCACTTTCGGAAGCCTGTGTCGGTTATTCGAAAAGGGGTTAAAAGACAAAAATAGGATTCTTGGTGATTATTTACACAGTTTGGGGTTGTTTTACTAGTACTATGTTGGTCATTAGTGTAATAAGGGGCTGCAAAGGGCTTGGGTTTTCAAAATGGCGGAGTTTGTATTATGCGTATTGTTCGTAATTAACATAATATAAAATGATAAAAAAACTTACTTCACTTAATGTATCTTTGTCTGAATGTTGCTTAAACTCCGATAAATGCGTTTTCACGGTTAAAAAGTTGGTTGATGCCATGGCTAATTGCGCAACAGATTTATATTATTAACAATATAATTGCAGTCAATTAGAATATAAATATATTAATTAATGAATTAATAAAATAAATTGCCTAATGAACATTATAATATATTGCAATGCCTAAAATTATACCGTGGTTATGTATACCAGAACTACTTCACGTATTGCTTGACCGAAACCGAGTGGATTGTACATGAAATATACTTAGAGGAATTCAAAACGAATTCATTGAAATGTGGGTAGATGTAACGTTCGATTTAAAAATTAGCCTAGTAACCTACCCTCGAACTTTGTCCATTATCACGGTATAATGTGCTGTGTGCACTCTACTATACTATAAATACCAACTTTATACCTGATCCATGAACATGTTATGTAAAAAATAGGATGGTGAGAAGCAGGGCAACCGCAATTTATTCATCCTAACTTTTTTTTATCTCAAATGTTTTTAAATTCCATTACTTTTCTGAAATCACAGCAATTGCCAGGGTAAAAAATAGAATAATAACTTTAAAATTCAAGTCCATTTATAAGGAGTCAATTTTAATTTTGTACACACTTTTTTAAAAATACCTATTTAGTAGCCTGATCATTACATAAAATATAACTTAAATTACGTGCAGTAAACATGCATCCATGTATGTATGTTTGCAAAACGGAGGCCCGTCTTGAAACAACCAATAAGAATTCCTGCCGCCTGCCGCCGCGCGCTGGCGTCGAGACGGCGCCAACTCGTTAATTTCTCCGCGGATTTTATTTTGCTCCTAGATTAAAAAAATTGCAAGCCAGGTAAGTATTCTGTACTTCTTGCGACTCTAGTCTTATTAATTTTTCTTATCTGTACTTTTTACCTGTCCTTCGTGCAAATTTCGTTTTTTTTTTTTTTTGTAAAAGTATCATGTTTTCATCAAAAGAGACAAACACAAGCATAGATTAGGTAATAGATATCCCGTCAAGTGAACTTCACTTATACAATTAATTCTTAATTACATTGGATGCTGTTTATTATGAAATAGAGAAATAAATCACAAATTAACAAATTATCTTGCTTGTGAATGAATGAAACGATTATGAAACGGAACGTTCCATAAACATTATTTTGAGCACACGCCGCGTGAGGTCGCGCCAGTCGGGTTTCTGCGCTTGCCGGTGTTGGGTGTGCGTCCTCCTCGACTCTTGAATTCGTGTCATAGTTAATTTAAATCTGATATTTATAAATTAAAATAGCCTTAACTGTATTTAAATTTTTTTAAGGACATAGTGTAATCTTCTATAAGTGTGTTCATTTTACGTCAAGTGTGTATTAACCTCTATTTATTTTTGTGTTTTAAAATAAGACGGTGAGTATCATATTGTTAATTTATTTTATGTAACTGTCCACTCTACTCTCTAAATACAACTTTTACTGTATTTCGATGAAGCGAAGAATACAAAATAGCCGTTGTATAGTTCGGAGATGAACAGCTGTTCGCTAGCCAAGCGACCCAACAAGGTAACAACACGACAAACTGCATATTGTTACCGAAAATGTTTTATCGAACACGTTTTTATGGTTGAATTCTTTTGCACAACATTGGTAAATTAGAAAATGAAATTCTTATAGAACTTCATTTTCTTTTTGTTAAGATTAATCGATCAATAGTATCATTTATCACAGAAAACAAAAGTTTTATTTCCCGATGTATTATTCTTCCGAGTGTACAAGCATGGTGCAGATATAATTAAAGTTTGTGGGTAACAGTAATACTATGTGGGTAAATAGATTTTAGTACATTTTTATTTTTGAAATAAGTACTCATGTAGGTAATTTTAAGAAATGATTTTTAGGTACTTAATTCTAATACCGCAACAACGTAGTGGTTAAACATTGCTTGCAGAAGTATTAAAATCAAAACTTTGCTGGATTTCTAAGTGCGATTTTTGAATTTTTCGAGCAACTTAGAAGGGTCGCACTAAGGATGATTTAAATTTTACTATTTAGCCTTAGCTACGTTCATATTGATACAGAATCAAAATCTAAGTCTATTCGAAAACTAAATAATTATAATTCTCACAGAAAATATATTAAATCACGAAAAAATTACAAAGTAAGGCTGTTAATTTGTTAGGTGTTAGTCTGTCAATAAGAAAGTTACGACTTACGAAATATTACCAGCCGAAAAAAAAAAGGAATATTCGGGAGTTTTTAAGTACAGTTACTTCGTGTTTCGAATAATTTAAAAAGAACACTCCAATTTATTTGGTTTGAGTGTTTATTTTTTGAAACTACCTCGATAAACAATGTTATTTGGTTTAGTTCAACTATCATAATTATTTCTGTAGTACGCTTACTAAGACACATACTATTGCTTTTTTTTTTTTTTTAAACAACTTACGTACTTTTACGCGACTTGACAACCAATACTTAATTTTCAGTCAGTTTTTCACTCTTTCGTAGACGAGCAGAACTATAGTAAACGCTAGTATCAAAAAGAAAATACCTACCAAACATTTTGTTGAAACTTGTGAAACATCAATAAAATTCCTTTACACTAGCAACAGTGGAACTTTTTCCTATTGTTCTCAAAGTAATAACCGCGATTTTTCCATGAATGTATTCTAGGAAGCTATATAGGTGGGTGACATGTTATAATTTATTATAAGCATCCGATTAACATTAACGATTGTGTTTGAGACATTGTTCGGTGTCTTATGTGGACGTGCATTTGAATAAAACAATGAAAAGGGTCACACAATTGCTTTTACACAGTGGCGGGTTTATCCGTTTCTATGGGGATGGGTTACACAGCCAATATAAGAAAATATTAAATACAAATTTTAATTTTTTAGGGATGATATGATTAGCCTTATTAAATTTAGGCTGAGAGTATAAATTAAAATATTTCCTTTTAATAATAATTTAAAATATATTATTCTATCCTTACTAATATTATAAATGCGAAAGTAACTCTGTCTGTCTGTCGCGCTTTCACGCCAAAACTACTAAACCGATTTAAATGAAATTTGGTATACAGATAGTCTAGAGCCTGAGAAAGGACATAGGCTACTTTTTATCCCGGGAGTATGTTTCCCAGGGACCACGCGGGCGAAGCCGCTGGCAGAAGCTAGTTTTTAATAAAACAAATCTGTTCCTCTTTGATACGATTGCACTGTGATTGACAGCTTAATCCGGATTCGTTCCGGTTTATTCGGACGGTTCATTCACATTCCAAAGGGTGAATTTCAATCATGAAAGTGGACGCAACCAGAACCGGCACAAGTACAACTAATCCGCGTTTAAGAGCTGTCTACGTAATGATTGTTGTTGAATTTTGACACTGACACCTCTTGAATGCGGAGTTGAAGCGAAACCCTCACAATATGAACTTACTAGCTGACCCGCGCAACTTCGTCTGCGTCACAATTTTCATTACTGCTCCGCTCCTATTGGTCTTAGCGTGATGATATATAGCCTGAAAATGGGCTATCTAACACTGAAATAATTTTTCAAATCGGACCAGTAGTTCCTGAGATTATCGCGTTCAAGCAAACAAACAAACTCTTCAGCTTTATACATAGTATATTAGTATAGATTTCTAAAAAGACTTGAAAGGTTTTTAAGCGCGAATAATACGCAATTAGTACTTTACCACTTTTATTTCCTATGCGTAATGCATCGTGATTTCATTGTGTAAATAAGCTACCACTAAGAAAACTATAAATTAAATACACGGCTTTTCAACCTTCACACATGAAGTCGACATAAGCGAAATGAAATGTTATGCTGCCTCCACACGCTTGGTGTTTGCCACAAACAGGACAAACACCGAACACGTCCCGAACACCGACCACAAACACCCAACACAAACACGGCATCCACATGCTTGGCGAACGTGCTAGTATATTCCGGATTACTTTCGGGTTAATAGTACTCCCGCAGTAAAAAAAAATTACGTATCTATACAAAACAAAGTAATCGATTTCCAACCTTAAGTAATTTTCTAAAAGTCGGAAATCGGTTACTTCGTTTTATGTAGATACGTCCTTTTTCTTATGACGGCAGAATATAACTGAACAAGCGTGTGGATACATCGCAAACACGTTTACCTATCGAACACCCTTTGATTTGTGCACAAAAACCGACACCGATGCCGATCACTGCCAAACACTTCCCGAACACATACGCAAACAGCAAACACCTATCCACACGTTCGTGTTTGTTGTTTGGTGTTCGCGGTTTGCTACTGTTTGCCAAGCGTGTGGAGGCAGCATAAGCGCAGCTGAGCCTTCAATGTCGTGTCGTGTCTAAATCAAACGACATAAGAGCGGAAAGAAAACAAATTACGGAAGGACATGAGGAAGTGGTTTACTGTAGATAAGAAGCTAGTATTGCTTGTTTATTTTTTCGTGCTACCGCCTTTGACAATAGGCGGTCAATGCGCAAAAAGTACTAGATCCACTGTATCCTAATGTATTTCTTTCTTCACTGATATAGTCCAAGATAACTTAACTTTATAAGTCAATCCTATGTATCTATACTAATATACAAAGCTGAAGAGTTTGTTTGTTTGCTTGAACTCGCTAATCTCAGGAACTTCTAGTCCGATTTGAAAAATTCAGTTCAGTGTTAGATAGCCCATTTATCGAGGAAGGCTATAGGCTATATATCATCACGCTAAGACCAATAGGAGCGGAGCAGTAATGAAAATTGTGACGCGGACGAAGTTGCGCGGGTCAGCTAGTACTAATATATAAAGCTGAAGAGTTTGTTTGCTTGAACGCGCTAATCTCAGGAACTACTGGTCCGATTTGAAAAATTCTTTCAGTGTTAGATAGCCCATTTATCGAGGAAGGCTATAGGCTATATATTGCTAAGACCAATAGGAGCGGAGCAGACGAAGTTGCGCGGGTCCACTAGTTATGTATATAGTTAAGGCGACATAAGACGCTATTTACTTGATTCTTACGCTAGCAATGACTATTGACAATATTACCTCCTTCTGGGGCAGTCGAGTAAAAAATCCTGAACAGTCAGTTCGCTGGGACTGTCACTTGCTCTCAGTGTTTACAATCAGTACAACATACATATTATAAAAAAGTTCTCCGCCGCGTCTGTCTGTCTGTTCGCGATAAACTCAAAAACTACTGCACCGATTTTCATGCTGTTTTAACCAGTGGATAAAGTGGTTCTCGAGGAAGGTTTTAGTATATAATTTGTAAAGTTTTTGTATTCATTGGCTCAAATATAATGATATTTGTTGGAGGTGTCAGGAAAAAATCGTCTGGGAGCTTTCCCCGACATCCACTCTGACGAAGCCGCGGACATCAGCTCGTACTATTAAATGCAAATGTAATGTAAATGTCGAAGGCATTATCATTACTTCAATGACATAATTGCGATCAGATAATGTTAACTATTAGCCTAATAGAAGCTGTAGGGCTAAAATCCCGCAAGACACGAACGAGCCGACCTTGAGCGGTCGGTATCAAAATAGATTTGTGCGAATTAGATTCGCGTTAGATTCAGTCGTTAGCAGGACCAGTACAACAAAAAACTTAGTAATTTGCCTATCTGCTTCTTCTCGATAAGGTTCTCGGTGACCTTTTAGTTCAGCTTCAATTATTTAACCTAAATGATATGGTTATTTGAAACAGGTAATGACTTCAGGTTACTTCGGCCACATTAAAAAACACAGACTTTTTCAGTGCTAGATAAGCATAGGCAAAGTGTAATCAGCAATAATCCACCACGCGGGCCAATTGCGGGGTGGTGGAAAGCATAGAGAATTTGGTTGAAAGTGATAGATGAACGTGCATAGGTAGTCCGGTACATGTTTTATGAATTCTTTCATTACACTGAGCTGATGAGCCTGTTTGCATCAACACCGTCATATTACATGCAGTGAAAATGTTCAGCCACCGTCTGATAAGGATTTCGATATAATCCTTGACACTAAAATATGTAAGGGAAAAAATGATACACAGAAACGCTGCACAACACGTGTAGTCTTTTACTTTACGACAAAATTGGCAATAAACGAAGATCATAAAAAAAAGCGTAAAACTTTCAATGGCAATTTATTTCTTTGGCTAAATTAAAATATACAGTAAGTTCAGCAGCCCTGCCGAAAAATCATTTCATCTCTTTCATTTCACCTGAAAAAGAAAGGTACAATGGTTGGTCATCTTGCAGATGTCAATTTGCACAGCTCAATAGTAATTAAAGTGAGATTTTTCGCCGGACCGACCGCAAAAGGCGTCGAATGCCCGTTACAGGCTGGCGCCAGGCAATCCGGCGCGGCGCTAACGGTGAATTTTATTACTTGTTACATGTTTAATTTGATTCCAGTGAGGGTAGTAATATAATCTGTCAAGAAACCACTTAAATCCCAATTATACAGTAAACAAGTTGCTATTGGAGGTGTTTCTAAGCTGCCAGTTTAGTAGTACAAATTAAATTGAATTGAATCCTTATTTAAGGCCGCTTAGTCTTAACTACTGTTGTCTATGGGTGACTCAATGACGCCTGCTTTGTAATTTATATAACTATCTAGTAAGGAAACTCTACCATTCTTTAGACGTACACTGTCAAAGTTGGACAGTCCTGCTGTTCTTTGTAAATGAAACCACAATTTTATTTCCTAGTCGTTTAATTCGGAGTTTATTACTTTGCATTGCTAATCGAATTTGTTTTCAAACCATGCTTTTTGAGAATAAATTTATTCGGAAATGAGTTTTCGTCTTGAATTTCAAGCAGTACTTCTTCGTGCATTAAAGAAAAAAATACGTTCAAAAATATTTATGTAAATTTGTAAGAAAATGCTCAAAAACATTAACACTTCTGGGTCCGTGTATCTTAACATGCATACTTTCCTTCGAAACGCAGCGTCATCCGTTCATTAGCAGTGTTAACGCACGCTCCAACAAAGTACCTATCTACTGAATGTTTAAAAAACTTGTATGCAAATACTGAACGGTTGGTCTCGCACAGTAAAACCCGATAGTGTTATTGCGAATGAGATATCGTTTATTTAACTTTCTCGCCTCACTTGCCCACATTAACGTTTCGATCTCATTGATAATAAAAGAAGACGAGTGTAACATAAATTATATTTGTGAAAAATGTCTTCTCGTATCGACATAGAATAGAAAACATTTATTCAGCATAGACACATACTCACAGCAACATAGAAAAAGTGAACAGATATAATAGTAGGTACGAGTACACAATAATTGCGCTGAGCGTGCCCATACCGAAAGGGTAGCCATCTCAGCATTTGCTGAGCGTTAGACACCCAGCGCTGGTTTTCAGTTGGCACCCCGCAGTGACATACGGACGAAGGTAGACACAATAAACAGAATACTTAATTAAAAATAAATAGCATAAAACATACATATCGGAAAATACCGTTTGCTAATTTAATCTAGCATGTTATATGTGTAGTGTCCATCATTTTTAGGGTTCCGCACCTTAAAAGGAAAAAACGGAACCCTTATAAGATCACTTTGTTATCCGTCCGTCCGTCTGTCTGTCTGTCAAGAGTCAAGACCCTTTATCTTGGAAACTCGTAGATGTATCGAGTTGAAATTAAAACCATACTCAGGTCTACAGTCCCTTGAAGTTGTGAAAAAATCAAACTTCTAAGTTAACGTAACGTAAAAAAAAGATACGGCCGTTTATGCTACAAAAAAACGTTTATTTCGGCGCTCTCCAGGGAATCAAAATTTATAGGTTATTTCCCGTTGACCTAGAACTATGAAATTTGGCAACCGTCTTATACTACAAGTATAGGGAAGTCTGAAAACTATACATTAGTAATTAAATCATAAAAAATATAGTCTTTATTTAAAGTAATATGTACAGTCAACAAAGCTGTTGGGTATGCAGGCAGCTAACTTGCAACTACTTTTAAACAATGTTATGATGAGTATGCTGAGTAGACAATTATTGTACAACACACTCGTAAGTATGTCAAAAGCTTAAAAATTATAATGCACACATTACAAATAAACATTGGCAGTGCTGTGGAATAGTTAATATTTTTGCCTGTATACCGAATAGCTTTGTTGACTGTACCTAGTACGGAGCACTTGTCCAGTGTTTTTTTTTAAATTTTATTTTAATGAATAATAATATGCTAAATATGCCAAATGGAATGTTCGCAATGTGTATATTGAGGTTACTATGACATTTGTTTTTTAACATCTGTTTCGTGATTTGATAAAATAGAAATACTGAAATAAAAAATAAAAAAACCTTGAAATGGTTAATATAATCTTTGTTTTTTTTTTTTTGAAACAAAATACTCGCTTTATTATAGAGACAACATGCATTAGTTAGCTATTAATATATAAATGAAGACTTAAACAACTACACTAAATATCAAGAAATTATGTACAAACGCGTATAAAAACAAAATTAATCATTGGGCATCAAAAAAATAATCCACATCGCTGTCAATGGCAAAAGTGCCCAGAACACTGGCAGCATTGCCGCGTTGAATGGCAATGCTGATTCTTTGGCCGAAGAATAGTCCAGCCCTCTGGTCACGTGAACAGTCGACAAGTTGTTTACTGATGTCCCGAAAGACTCGATGCGCACTCGGACCCCATGGACCTAATGTTTCAACGCCAAACGGCTCAAATATGTAACTCCCAATTAAGTTGTTATATTTGCGCCGTTTGAGGTTTTCTGCACCTGCAGCAGCCGCCCCAGCGCAGCCCGCCGTGCTAAAAAGATGGGATGGCGCAAGGGTGTCGACACATGTTGCATCCCACACCAAAGGCCTACCCACCTTCCAAGGCATTATAGTCATCCCATCTGGCCTCTTCCCATCGTCGCGTGCCAAGCCGTTAGGTTCTAAAACAGCTGGCACCCCGGCGGTGACAAGAGCCCGGCGGATGATGTCATTAATGCTAGCGTGCCGTGCTAACCGTCCAGCGCTCCTACTGCAGGACAGGCCATGGTGTCCGAGGCGGTCGACTGCTTCACCGCATTGACACCGATGTGGAATTGTGTGTTAATATAATTAGTTTTTTTTTCAAGATGAACTAAACGCTTTCATTATAATACAATCTTTATTTCTCTTTTTCAGATCCTCAAGTCATTCCAAAGGCGCGCACCATGGCCAAAACAGAGAAATCATTTCCAAGAAACTTTACAGGTAAGAGAGGAACATGGTTTTTGGTTATTTGAAATCGTTCTTAGAAAGATATGTATTGTACCTACCTTGATTTTGATGATCCTCGAATCCATTGGGCACTGTTTTTATAGACACAATTCCACTTTTCCAATTATTTGTTCGTTGCAGGGCTTAAATCATTACCTACTCATGAATTAGTTATTTAAAAAAGAACGCACCTTTTAAATAAATTCGTAAAAATCACCTATAGATATCTCGAAAAAGCAAATTCAAACTTGAATGATATTTCAAGATTAGTTTTGCTGTAATAAAGAAAAACATGATTTTTTCCGAATTTCCAGCCACAATTCCAAAAATAAGTGGGTAAGGGACAGTTGAGTTGGCAACATTTTATGCCTACGTTTGTGACGTGCACCGTATCTTCTGGGTTTTGGCAAGGCGCCATCTTTAAAAATAAACGCGAGAAACTGCTCCATGTCGATGCATAATCGTATTTCCGGTCTTCCGTAAGACCTCGAGTTTTTGTGTAATTTCTATTTATTCTCTGTACGTCTGTGACAATGTCTAGACGTAAATACGATAAGTTATCGACCTGCCGATTTCGATTACGTGCCAAAAAGATAGCAATGAATGAAGCTTTTCAGCTACTATTGTTAAAAAATTGCAATTTATTTAATATTCAGCAAAGCCACCAAGCATGTTGCATTGCTTGCATTACTTTTATAGGTGCAGGGCCCCAAGTCTGCTATTACAATAGTGTCAGAATGGTCTCAATGATTTCATAATGGTCGATTTTGACAAGTTATGCCAGATTTTTTTTACATATGTTTTAAAATATTATTTATTAATTTGTCATTATGTAAGAGATTACCATTCTATGCCATTTCTTTCAATGGAGTGTCAGTGGTTGACCATTGGAAAGTAATAATGACGCTTTTATATTAGTAGATTACCAAACTTGTCAAAATCGACCATTATGAAATCATTATGAGACCATTCTGACACTATTGTAATAGCAGACTTGGGGCCCAGTACAGTTGATTATTTTTGTAGAATGAACATCAATCATATGGCACAAAATGGCATGCAATCGTCCTTTGGGGTTGTAGAATGCAACCGTCATTGCCTGAGGGGTTTTGGTGTGTATCAATTCAACGATAAAGAAAATGTACACTCATCCGCAATTTTAGTTAAAATTGCAGGTGTTCTATCGTAAGGATCACATGCAATCGCGACTTATACTCGTATCTAAATTTTTATTTGGAATGAAAGACATGCTGTCAGTCCTGCCATATTTACAAGGCGTTGTCGGACGGATGAATTTTTTTGCACTTAAGTATAAATATGTGGGTCTGTAAATCAGAGGAACTTTGTTGCCTTTTAAAAATCATGAATCGATAAAATTAAAGGTTCATGCAATGACAGACTTATTAATATCTTCATGAAATAAGGTCTGACGTCACAATTCACACATGGCCAGTCCCTCAGTTAATATTGTCATCAGAAACATTTTGCATCGCGGACAATTCAGGGTGAGTCATTGGGCTCTAGCAAAATAACTGTCGACTCGAGCGCATCTCCGAGTTCATTCTCTTCGCATTTGAAGTAGGCTCGCATAAATTTGTAGAATGCGTAAACTGAAATCTAAATGTTTAGAATTTTTGAATCTGTATACGATTTATTTTATTTAGTGAAAAAATAGACGAATAAACGCTGTACTACCGTTATACACATAGACGAATGAATACGTAACTATCGTGCCAACTTTACTGGATTGCCGCACACAAATTCATGATACCAAAATCCAACAGAAGATTTCCAAAGATCCATTCAATATCTACAGAAAAAGAATACTAGACGCATGCGCACTTGCGAAGTACTAACACCTACATAAGAATGGGGACAATTCATTCACACGTTGAGATTTTGATGCGCAAGCACGAGCTAAATGCGGACAGGCGCCAATAATTTGGCAACACCATCGCGGGAGACCTTTGAAGTAGTAGGCTGTATGGTTGTAAGAAGAAATGGCTAGGGAGGAGGTACTGAGATAATGTCTGATAGAGATGGTGTGGAAGAAGGCATGTTGCGCGAAATATATTGGGGGTGGGTGGGGGGGGGAGCAATAGTTTCAGTGATGTGTGAATGGTGAAGATAATTGTAAATTTTGCTATTGTTATGTCCAAATATGTTGATAATAGAAATATGTATATGTTGATTGTCCAAAATATCATACCATCTAATAATAAGCTTTTAAAAACGAGGGAGAAATTGGTAATGTCTGGACCACACTAGGCTAGTTTTTGAAGCAAGTTATTGATACTTATCCTATACACGAGATCTGAGTGCCCAGGTTGCTAGTCTCTAAATAATACATAATCTTGCTGTCCTAAGTCTTTGCTAAGTACAGATGAAAGCCATAGAAAGTAGCAGTCCACACTAAATCGTTACTGACCTTACTAAATTAAAAATCTTCTCTGCTTCAATTCTAGACGGAATGTGTGCCAGTAATGCATGATTTGGCAAGTGTATCAGTAATTGAAATAAAAAACCTAATGGCGACGTCTCGTCAATGTAATAACGGTTTAATTTCTAATTTGGAGCTGTCAAAAGTGAACAAGCTTGTCATAGAACCGGAAATATGAATGTGAAGTTTTTGCCTTGACATAAAGATTCAGAGCTAAAGTAGATCAATTGAATTTGAGGGACACTGCGTGTCCATGGAAGATCCATTCTTTTTCTTTTTTTTAAGGATGGGAAATCAACAAATGACTCCTCCCGCTCTGGGCGGAGCGAAAGGGAGTATCAGACTCTTACTGACTAAAACCCATCCGGGTTCCTCCAAATGCCCTTAGCGTTCCAGGGCCGCGGTGACTCTTTCGAACAAATTCCGCAACCCTGGCAGGGTCTACGGAAGATCCTAGTCTTCCATAAGCGGTCTAAGATGCACCTAAGCTTGTCAGTACAATAAGGTACAAGGTATGGTCGTGGGCTCCGCCTCTGGAAGTGGAATCCCCAGTAGTGTACATTCCACAGGGTTGGTTGGCATTTACTACATAAAATAAGGGTTGATAAATGATATTTATTTTGCAAATAGGTTACAAATAACTCTTTTACACGTCAAAATTACGTTGGTTGGCAATGACTAAATAACACCCACCTATACATCATTAGGATGAAAAACTGCTCAAAGAAAAACTCCAAGCATGATGGATTAGCATAAACCAAACTCGAAAGCAGATTTTATTTAGCTGTTAAATTAGCACCTTGCTTAAGATTCCCATTAAACTTGGTTAAATAATAGCTCCCGTCAAACTTGGCGGTTAGACTAGGGTGACCATGGTGATTAGCGGACATTTTTTTGTTAATTTAACCAAAAACGAACAAAATCATTTTTGCGTTTTATCATTTGTAATAAAAAAAAAACCGGCTAAGTGCGAGTCGGACCCGAACACGAAGGGTTCCGTACCATAAACCTTAATTTTTATTATTTGTCGTTATAGCGGCAATAGAAATAGGTACACAATCTGAAAATTTCAAGTGTCTACCTATTACGGTTCTTGAGATAGAGCCCGCTGACAGACAGACCGACGGACGGACGGACGGACGGACAGCGGAGGCTTAGTAATAGGGTTCCGTTGGTTACCCTTTGGGTACGGAACTCTAAAAATCTTCGAGTAGAAGTAGAGAATAAAATAAAGAATCACCCAAGTATGGCTTATGGTGAACAGTTTTTGCAAAATTTACAGCCTTTTGTAGCCAAGCTTATCCGTAAATTTTCAAGGAACATTGTGTGCGTTCGCAGACGAACTTTGAGCTACAACTATGTACTCAACGGTAAGCAGAGTGCATGCTAATGGCTGCTGGCTAATTGCAGTGGTCATGTGAAGTGGCTAACGGTATACCGGTGTCGACTGATCGGTTACTACATGCGCAGCTTGAGTAAGACTTTGACTAAGTTAGGTGCAATCACTCATTGAAGAGTTCGTCGTAATACTCTTTAAATTCTACGAATCTTGGTGGAATGTTTGTGCGAAAAAGTTTAACCCTGATATCTTAGGTCTAATGAAAAAAAAAATTAATTCATTAATTGGACACCAGCTTTTTCTTACGGCTTAGCTCCCGCATCCAAACAGTCCAAACCCACAGAGCCATGTATTTTTTCGGTATACCCTTCTTCTGTTTCACCGTTCTTGAGGACAAACTGTCAAATTCTCGCGACTGTCACGTCAATCCTTGAAGGGTCACTGGTCGCTGCCATTGTTTTTGTCGTAAAGATGCGAGAAATTTGACAGTTCGTCCTTAAGGACACAAACAGGTGAAGAGTTGGTCGCAGGTAAACATTATCTATACTTGCAGAAATGACCTCGTATAAACAAACTAACAGTTTTACTTATTTATTATAAACTTATTAAACCCATGCCCACTTCGTTGGGCGGTATTTTTCCGGTTAATATATAGCCTATGACACTCACAAATAACGTGGATTTTTATTGGTGAAAGAATTTTCATAATCGGTTCAGTAGATCCAGAGATGACCCCCTACAACCTCAAACTCACAAACTTTATCTCTTTATATTTAATATCAACAGGTAAAGTTTGTGAGTTTGTGGTTGTACTAATTTGGTATAGATATAGAATTATAGCCTGTCAAGCGTGGCGATTATGGCAAACCCCCCCAAACCTTGGGGGAGGCCTGTGTGCAGCAGTGTACGTCTTTCAGCTCATATGATGATGATGATGATGATGATGATGATAGAAGTATAGATTTGCCTACCCCTAACGAAACCAACACCACTAGCTTAACCACTCCTATAATCGTAGGAAAAAAACATCAATCGCAAATAACCCAGTATCCTTCTGCAAACGCATTGAGATAATTACGCTGCGTAAAACCCGACGGCACTTACTTTCGTTTTAACTTTCCAAAGAGGCTCTTTCAAACTAATCTCCATTAATCAAGTTAGTTTCTATGTGATTTGACAGAACATGTTTCATTAGTCAGGTGAGCTAATTTTTTTATTTTTTCATTTAGTGTTTTTCTTGTATACTAATCAAAATCAAAACTTATTTATTCTAATTTGGATGAAAGCCTGCACTTTTTGAAAGTCAAAGTTAAATACATTTAAAGGCAGTCCCCCAAAACGCCCGCCCGTCACCATTTCGCGGTGGTGGCACAGAAACTCCAGCAAAAAATAATCCTTTAGCGATTTTTGCTTTTATGTTTCTCACGAACTAATGTGTTCTTCAATTAAGATAATTCCGAACACGGAAAAACCTGCTAAGTATAAAGATGCGATCTTCTGATCTTACTATGACACTCGTAGATTAGAAACTGCCATTACTTCGGCCGACACGAATCACTGCATGAAAAATCGTGTCTCTGGTAATAGTTTAAAAAAAAAAACTAAGCGTTGCAAATTGTATGGTATCGTTGTTTTTGTTCTGTGGCTTTTAATTTTCCGAGAACACTACCACAGGATCATGTCCGGTTCGAGTAATTATGAATTCACGCCATTTTTACTTTTTTTATTCATTGAATTCATAGTATCATCATCGGCAGGATATTGATCACGTTTCAGCCATCATTATTTTCTTAGACACGAAATTATCTTGGACCGATTTAAGTCATTAGCTATATAAATAAATGTCGAAACAACGAACGGTTCACTATTTTTAAGATGAGGACCGTATCAAGTAGGTCAAACAGCTGTAAATTCTAGCCGGCGAACCCGGATACAATACTGTACTTGACAAAAACACAGCCTCTTGATAAAACCGTACATAATCGTTTCAAAAGTCTAGCCTGAAATCTAGGGGAAATCCTGTCAATAAAACCGGCAGTTCTCGTTAATCTCGTAAAACTTGATTTTTTTATTATCTGTTACGTCAAAGATCATGAGTCATTCGATAATGAGAACCAAGTTGAATGCACAATTAAGTCATTGACGACTATGTGAGCAGAATAACTTGCTCCTCTGCTTGTCTTTACATAAAGGATGTCATGTTGATCTGTCTCCTTGAAAGTACCGTTCTTTAGTTCTTTTTGTAATTTTATGGCAAGCATTGAAGTATTGATAGACCAATTTGTTTTGTGTTGGGGTTCGCTTATACAGAGCAGTTCTTTTATATCTTTTATTTGCTTTATAGGGTAGTAATAACAATGTACATAAAAAGGTAATGTAAAATGCAAGTCTTGAATGGGCTTCACGTAAGCATCAATGGTTTTTGCAGCTTGACGTTAAGACTCAAATGTGTTTTGGATAATAATGGGTGCCTAACCCTCAAACGTACGTAAGTTAGGGGATGATTTGGAATTAATTAAAGCAAGCGTCTGAGCTTTGAACAAAAAACTGTTCGTGGATGGATTGCTGCCATAGCATCTTTCACGATTTTAAGACTAGAAAGAATTACTGCTATAGCGGCGATTAGAAATGTATGGGAAAAGAAGACACGGAGCGCCAATCTTCTTTGTCTGGCCTTTTTCCGTTTCTAATCGGGGTCGGCTCTCCTAATCCTTCTACTCCAGAGGCACCTGTTCTGGATCGTCGTTGGGTCTAATTTCTCATCACTGAGGTCTTTTTTGGTGACTGATATCCATGTAGGTCGGGGAGCCACGGACACGGAGCTCCAATCTTAAAAGCAAATGAAAAAAGTAAATATGCTAAATTCACTAAATTTCAGTCTAGACTAGAACCGAGCCAGTTTTTTTAAGAAACACAGTCCACAAGTCTAGTAGATGTTCCATTGACGATTTACACATGTCTGCAACAAATATACACTTTACGACACTTGCGTGGGCGCAGTGCTATTTACGAAAATGTCATATAGCTTTTATTTCGCGTATTGGCCGTGGCACACTTCTTTTGTTTTCATTTAATACTTTTTCGATAATGTTAAACAAGAATACAGTGTTGTGAGAAGTGTCCTCGATTTTTCGTTGACGTGGGCACCCTGTCATGTAAAAATGTCTTTTTTTTTTCTCTAACGTATTTTGTGGCGTAGAAGTTATTCTGGCAGTTTGTTAGTTTATATTTTTTTTCTTCAAGGGCAAACAATTTTTATATTTTAATAATTGGGCTGTCACAAAATTACTTCCGTAAACAATCTAGTATTTTTTTTTTCAAGATTTACTTCCTAGGTTTTTCTACGGGTGCACGGTTAATTTTTAATTGATGCAAATAATCCATACTAAAAAATTATAAATGCGAAAGTAACTCTGACTGTCTGTCCGTCTGTCTGCCTGTCTGTATGATACCTTTTCACGTCTTCTTGGCTAAACGGATTTTGAGAAAACATACTTGGCACACTAGTTGTTCATGTCCTAGAATAGGATACTTTTCATCCCTGGAGTACACACTCCCGGTCCACCGGGTTCACTCTACTCAAAAAAAAAACCCAAGATAACACTGCCTGGGGATTTTTAGGGTTCCGTATTCAAAAGGTAACCAACGGAACCCTATTGCTAAGCCTCCGATGTCTGTCCGTTTGTCCATCTGTCTGTCAGCGGATTGTATCTCAAGAATCGTAATAGGTAGACAGCTGAAATTTTCACAGATTGTGTATTTCTATTGCTGCTATAACAACAAATAATAAAAGTTAAGGTGTATGGTACGAAACCCTTCGTGTGAGAGTCCAACGCGCACTTGGCCGGTTTTTTTTTTTTATTTAACGCGACTGAAACCGCAGGCAGACGCTAGTACAAAAATAAACATCTTGTACATGTAGCAAAATGACGTATGTATGCCATTTCCTTTTATGGTGGGTGAAAACGGGAAATTGCCAAATTGGCACAGAAAAGGCCTCGATTGTACCATAAAGGAAATAACTGAACTACCAACTCTACGTTTAATAAGTAATATCTGAGACTGGTTTTATGATAATTATTATGATAAGTAGTTGTTTTATCAATGGTAAATGCTTATTTAGAAATATCGGGTACATATGTACATTGGTTATCCCTAAAGGGCATTTTTTTACAAATTTATTGTGTATATTTACTTCTATATCTATACTAATACTAATCTATACTAATATATAAAGCCGAAGAGTTTGTTTGTTTGCTTGAACGCGCTAATCTCAGAAACTACTAGTCCGATTTGAAAAATTCTTTCAGTGTTAGATAACCCGTTTATCGAGGAAGGCTATAGGCTATATATCATCACGCTAAGACCAATAGGAGCGGAGCAGTAATGAAAATTGTGGCGCAGACGAAGTTGCGCGGGTCAACTAGTCTTTAATATTTAACTAGCTGTCCGGGTCTAATAGTGAATATAATATAGGTGATATTATCATCCAGGGACTCATTCACACAAACACATTAAAAATCATTAAAATTAGTCCAGCCCATTCAGGCTAAGTTCACAGACATCCACACGTACAGAAGATTAAAGATATATGCTAAAAGAAAAAAAACTAGCCAAGTGCGAGTCGGACTCGCGTGCAAAGGATTCCGAACGAATTTTATATTTTTGACTTGTTCTTTTAACACTATAGACTTCTTATAGGTTTTCCTGTAATCTATAGGTAAAGATCTATTATTTCCATTTATTTCAAAATTTTGGGTTGAGTAGTTTTAGAGATAAGGGGGAGAATGGTCATTCTTCGTCTAATTTCTTGAATAACATCAAAACCATTTATTTTAAAATTATGAAAAAAATATAATTAAAACCCTCGCAGCGGGCCCTTTCATTTCATTTCACATGATATTGTTCAAAAAACTTTTTTTTTAAATTTTCTAGTTTGACCCCCAAAAGTGACCCCATACTAAAAATTTAATAATTTACGTAACGGGTCAGTGTTTGGGTCACAGAAGTCCGTATGTGTACCAAATTTCAACAGAATCGGTCCAGTGGATCCGGAGAAAACTGGCTGTGAAAGACGGACAGACAGACAGACACCCGAGTGATCCTATAAGGGTTCCGTTTTTTGTTCAGAACCCTAAAAAAGACTGAAAGAAAGAAATTCTATGTGTATTTGTACATAAGCATAACATTAAATGCTTTTTCTAAGTTAACCTTTTAAATCGCTTTTTAAAAATTCGCTTCAGTAAATTCAAGAACACGTTATGCAAAGAAAAAGCTCCAGATTATTTCAATAACAGTTTGTAACGGATTTGCATACTATTTACATACCGCGGACCGGTTTATTACCGGTATTGTATTGACCCAACGTTTTGGTACCCTAGATTTGACAATATGACAGCCACATCCAAAAACCGGTTTTATTTGTTTCACGAAGAATTTATCAAGTAAATAGTTTTTTTAATTTACAAACCTGTAGCGACACTGGCACAGTTTTTGATATGTCATTTTAAAGTGCATTGACACCGTATTAACTAAACAATGACATGCAATTTCAATTGAGGAACTTGAAATAATAAGCGGAACTACGTAATTACAATAATAGCTCGATTGTAACGGTTAATAATGGCTTGATAACCAGTAATGTCACTGCTCGAAACTAGCGATACGTTACATCACTGTGCCGTCACAAGTCATGAATGATATCATCAATAAGACAGCTACATCACTCATGCTGATGCCTCAATATTTTAGCGTCAATTAAACGTTAAAACGTCTAAATTATTACACTTTTTTAGGCACATAGTAACGTAGTAACTAACCAGTCTGTTCTAATTTGTAAATTAGTGTCGTGACACTACAAGTTTGTGCCTCTTCGTGACGTTGGTTGTTGTAGGTACTCTACATTCCACTGAAATAAATTATAATGAAATTGGTTAAAACAAATTGAATTGGTTAAAAATACAGTTTTTGTTTCGCTACAAAAAGAGCTGCGAAAACCTCGATAAAAATAGGGTAACCAAGATTCATGTTTTTTTTCTCGGGATAGATTTGCAAAAAAATCCTTCTAATTTCGTCTTAAAAGTTTGTTGTGCTTATTCATTTAAATGTATTTTTAAATTGTCAAGGCGTCAGTCAGTTATTCAGTTCGTTTAAACTTATTTGCATATACAGCAAAAGTCCACTTTCCTTTCCAACTTCACTTTCCAAAATAAAAAAGTATTCCCAAATGGATCCCCATTTGGGAATACTTTTTTATTTTTTTATTTTCTTTATGCTTCATAAGTAGTTTTTAATTCTTATCACACGGTTTATAATACTACTCTTTTATGTGAATGTCTCGACTTTTTTTTCATATTTTTAAAAAGAAACTACTCAATATTCAATTCCATTCCTCGAACATGTGCAATAATGTGCGTCATTATTCGATCGTCGCGATCAAGTGGCCGTGTTTACGCCGCATCGGCTAACCAGGGTCATGAGCCAGCAGGTGGACTGTACTGAATGCCAGTAATTTGCATACGTGCATAATAGAATGACACGTGTTTATAACATCAGTCCGTTTACTTCACTAGCGGCTTCGCGGACGCAGATTTGGGTTAATTTTTCAGTTTATTATTTCGGAAATTGAGTGATTTGGAAGACAAAACATTTGGGACACGCAAATGCAAACGAAAACTGGGAGGCTAATAAAGTGTGTGCAATTAAAAGTAGACGAAGCTATAGTGCTTATGTTGTCAAAATATGGGGTCATGAAGGTTATCATCATCATATCAACCGAAAGACGTCCACTGCTGGACATAGGCCTCCCCCATCCCCTATGGAGGTAATACATAATGGTTTTGTAACTGAACAACTAGGTGGTAAACCTCGTAAATTCAGAACATACTATTTTTAAACACAAACATGTATTTTTGGTATTTTTAGTGCATCTGTATGGGGTTTCGCAAAAAAAAAATTGAATCCTCAGTGAAATAGATTGTATGCAAGCAGAGTCGCGGGCTAAATTTAAATTATACTGAATACTTCTGGCAGGCAAGCTAACAGATTTTTTATCCCTATTAGGCACTGGCGTCGGCGCCTAAACCTACATTTTTGGCAAACAAGCTTTTATAATTATCTATGTTGAAACCCGTTATGTGTACTGTGTAGGAGTAATAGGTACATATTTGGCAGAGCTTGTTGCGAATCAGTAAAAGTAAGATGTGAATCTCAACCTTGGTTTTATATGAGTTTGAATGTAAAAATGAGCGTGGCCATTAATAACCAAGAAAAACCATTAGTATGAATATTCGATAAACTCACTCAATGTTTTCAATAGTATCAGTTTCAAATTACTGCTCTAAATAAGAAGTTTATAAATCAAAATTCCTGTAAGTATTGATACACTTTTTAGCTTGAAATTTATTTTTAACCGTCACAAATAACTGAAGGAGAATACCTAAAAATGTGGTGACCATGATTTCAATAAAAACCCACGGAATATGAGTGTCTCTTATATCACATTTCTACGTCGTAGTTAGTAAGACCTTTCTAACGTTTAATCGGCAGTTATTTCAGTTTCATGCGCACATGTATTTCAGTACGCGTTGCCAAGTTTTTTCGCTAACATTTGAAAGCGTCGTGATAATTGCTATGTCTCGTTGGCTAGTCAAACACGTGGAGCATGGAAACGTGAGCTAGTGTCGTAGTGCGTAGGTGTTTATTTTTCTAATGTATATGAAAATAGAAGTGTTACTTCATAATACTCCGTTTTAAAGATCTTCGAAACAAAATGTATGACGGAAGTGGCATTGGAGTTTTAACTCTCAAAGGCCGCCTAAGGGCACCCTTGGGATTTTCCAATCGGCCTGTACTGCAAAAAATGCAATTAATTTTGGCTCAGGCGTGCTGACTAATGAATATTCTGCCGTCCTTCCTGTAACCAATAACCGGTACCGTTAAACCCTAAAGCTCAAAATAAACCCACATGATAAAAATATCGACAATTTAAATTACATACCCATACATTGTTTATTAGTGATCGAAGAGCAATATCCTCCGTGCCTCAAAAAGGACGATTAGCCGTTGGTCCCGGCTGTCATTTTGTAGATCATGTTAACCAGCTATTAGCTTGTGCATGTCAGACGGGTAGTTAGATACTCAGCTGCATCCGGCTACCAGGGTTGCGGAATTTGTTCGAAAGAGTAACCGCGGCCCTGGAACGCAAAGGGCACTGGGAGGAACACGGATGGGTTTTAGTCAGGAAGAGTCTGACACTCCCTTCTGCTTCGCCCCCAGCGGGAGGAGTCATTTGATGATTTCCCATCCAAAAAAGTTGCATCCGGCTAGCCTGGAAATCGACAAAAATAATTTGGAAAGGATAAACAGATTGAGATGATAAAATACAGATACATCGTCCTTGTATCAGATATTAAAATTCGTCATCTATTCGCCGGACCTTGCGTAATGTGAACAATATTCATATAATGTATGGAAATATGGTAATGCCTAGAGAGACCGGTCCACAAGTGGGTTGGCCAGATGCATTAACCTTGACTCTAAACCTAATTCGGTATTAAGATTACCGATTAACGGTTTATACGGTGCCAATGGCAGATTAATGGGCAGAACAGATGTTTAGTTGTTTTGCAAACAGGACGTAAACTTTGCACGCACAAATTTTGAAACCTATTTTCTACCATTGATGGTAGAAAATAGGTTTCAAAATTTAGCTAGGTTAAAATTGTGTTCAATGAATGCCCAAATATTTGTCTTCCTTATTTTAATTCCTTATGTGAGAAACTCGTGGACATTTGTATCTTCCCCACCCTCACCTACGGAGCAAAAACGTGATCATTAACGCAACTTCAAAAGTCCGGTCTTGGGGTTTGCCAGCGAGCAATGGAACGAAGTATCCTTGGAGTCAGGATTACAGACCGTCTATGGAACAATATATTTCGATCCTAAACTCAAATAGCAGATGTAGGCAACACAGCTGCCAAATTGAAGTGGAACTGGCCATATCTGCCACATGCGCAAGAGAACTGGGCGAAAATAACCACGGATTGGTTCCTAAACATCAGGAACAGGCGACTAGTTAGTCCCAATCGGAGATGGCAAGACGAGCTGGATTCCTACCTAAAGGATTGGGCTCAGGGGTGCTACTCTCTAAGCCTGAAGTCCGTAGTTACGGGCTTAGTTGCGGGCGTATTTTACCACTAAGAATTAATGACAACACGATTTGACAGTTACTATAAAATCGTGTTGTCATTCACTCTTAGTTCGTGTTCAGGACTAATCGTAAGTCTGTAGGTGATACGGAGTAGGATACGCCAGCAACTAAGCCCGAAACTACGGACTTCGGGCTTAGAGAGTAGCCCCCCATTTTCCTCAAGATAGATTCTGTTGGAAAGATGGGAGGGAGGCCTTTGCCCTGCAGTGGAAAAATACGGGCTCATACTAATAAATATGAGAAATTAGGAATACGTGATACCCAAAAGCTAAATAGTTTTGGAATCAGTGGAGCCACGATTTGGCGCTATGTGTTCTCTTAAAATAAGTTACGTGTCTCAAAACTCTTCTTCACGCTTGACACTATCGAGTACCGTGGTTCTATAAATATATTGTAACTTGATGTTCTATTGTTCCATTAATAATAATGTGATTCATGCTAACAATGTCTGAAGTCTAAAAATATAATTTCCCACAGTGATCATATTCAAAGTTCATATAATGTGCTGACATTTGTTTTAATTAAACCTGACATACTTTACCTACAATTAACATATTATATGAAAATATCGTCTCGTCTTTGATTTAACATTCGTTTCTAATAGTGTTGCGAAACACGACTCGTAAAATCTTAAAGATAGTTATTTTTTTGCGATCTTGTGTGTTCAACAGTTCGCGAGTTAATACGAGAATAGTACCAAACGTGATATAATTTTGTACTCCCCAGTTTCTTAAAAAAAGGAAAATGATCGCATAATTAACGTGAGTAAATGTTAAGAAAAAAAAGCATTAAATAACCCAGTAACTAAGCTCCGTAGAGGGCTTGCTCAGTTATATTTATACATGTTTCAGACATATTAAATTTTCACCTTTAGTAAAATAATGAAATCTAATTTCAGTATTTTGTAGTAACATTTAATTTATACCTAGACTAGACGCTTATTATGCTATACTTCAAGCCGCTAGCGTGACCATAAATTACACATGTTTTTTAGGACAAATCCTGAAACTTTATTACCTTGTGTTAAAGGAAATATTGTATTTTAAACAATCCTGATGCGCTAATATTAAAAGCTGTCGCAAATATTAACAAAAAATGTTTTTCCCCCTTTGAATAGGTACTTAAAATCGTTTCTAGATTAGGTACTTAAAAAGGTTTATTGTATAGGTAGTGTGATGATTTAACCTAAGTGGGCCAACGTTAGTCACCGTGATTCATGTCGCATAATTGATAAGGACTAAGTATTCTGCAATGTTAGTGAAGTTAATCTCGGATTAACTGCTTAGATCTTTATCATAGACTAGCACTTCGCCCGCGACTTCGTTCGCGCGGGTTTAGTTGGTACTCCACGAACTTTATCTCCCATCTATACTCTTAAAGGTATGGCGTATGTGTAAATTACTTATTAATAGACTAAACGTAGGGCAGTTTGCTCAAACAGCAACATTTTTCTTACTCAGAGTATATTTATACCCCTCGTAACTTTTAAACGAAAGGTCCGATTTGAATAATTTAAAGTGTAATTTACATGCACATAACTAATCTTAACTATTAACCAATTTAAATAGATAAGGATTAATATCATGATACTAAAATCACCACTATTCCATTGCACCCGGGTTTTAATTGAATAATTTGAACAAAAAGCGGTCATTGTGACTTAACCATAATAGTTAGATACATACCCTCGCAGATTTTTTTGTAGATATTTATATCTTCTATAAAACTGTACTACATCACTTTGCTCTATTGTCAAAAGTTTCCGCAGCGTACGCAATATAAGAATCTGTTTTGGTAGTTTTTTCACACCTTGGATTACGTTATCGAAGTTTTCATACGGATCCCTATCTTTTTTTTAATATTTTATAGCTTATGTTCATTAGGGATAATGTAGGATTCTAATGGTGAAAGAATTTTTAAAATCGGTCCAGTAGTTTCGGAGCCTATTCAATTCAAACAAACAAATCTTTCCTCTTTATAATATTAGTGTAGATATGATTCATTTTGGCACAACATTTACATGAATATTAATTTACTAGCGCTTTCTCGGTCAGTCCCGTTCCTCATCCCACAAGAGCCGTGCCATTTTAGCTTAGCATTAGACGCCGTAGCTTTGTATTAGTGATAGAATTTTCGTAAACTGATCAGTACCTACTTCCAAAGATTACCTACCTTTAACAAACATACATATAAACATTTTACTTCTTTGTTATAATATTAGTTTGAATTTAGATTTTTGCCCTTCTGAATTTATTAGTACATTATGCACCGAGGGATAAAGCAGTGTCTTATGTCTAGGGCTTCATATTGAATCCCGAAACCAATGAAGGATTCGAAAGTTAACTCGTGTTATTGGCTAGTGTAGTTAGAGATGGCTGACCGCGAGCGGTTCCCGTCGGTCCCCAACTTGAGTTTCAAAATCACATTATTGACCTCCGGGCAATAATATTCTACCTACTGAATTTCATTATAACCCGCCGGGAAAAAATAAATTACTCTAGGTTGGGTTTGCATGACATTTAATCTAACGTTTGCATGCAGGTGGTGTGAAAATAATATTTACAAAACTAGACGTGTTATTATTTATTTTTGCACGAAGCAAAAATGGAGTCAAACGTCAGTCATAATTTAATACGATCGCATTTACAAGAACGAATAAGTAAATAATGTAATTTACACCAATTATTAGCACTGAGTAACGAGAGTGCTAGACCATAAATATTGCCATAAACCTTCGCTTTTACATGGAACGGCAATAAAATAATTTCTAGTACCTACCTATTCTTTGTTAGTATGATGTAAAGTGCTTTCGGTTTTGAAATATTGGCATTTACGAGGATAGTAACTAACTACTCGTACATTTTTGTAGGTTTTCGTTTGTCCCTAATTTCACCTGATGGAACGCGATGATGTGGCGGAAGATAAAGCACGCTTCCCTAGAAGTAACCTATTCACTCTTGGCTTAAACACCTCAATATCTTTCAGTGATTATCCCAACATTTTGGCTGAAGCCTTGGTGGCATGCTTATCGCGAATGTAACGCTACAGAAATATGTAGTGAACATACAAAAGTTCCCCTAGTCTCGAATACGTTGCTGTTCTGGCAAGCGTGCTTCATACTTACTATAAAACGTTGAAAAAACGTATGTGTACTTATTAATTACTCGATTTTGCCCGCGACTTGGTACGCTCATATCCCGTTTTTTCCCGTTCCCGTACGAATTTCGGGAAATCCTCTCTTAGTGCTCCCCTACAGAGTGTAGGGAAACCAACTAAGGTACCTACACGCCAAATTTCAGCTTCCTACGATCTGTGCATTTTCTGCCAGTCACTGGGTAACGGGAGAGTTTTATATACATATATTGATTTTCTTTTTGTTCCAGGTTGTCTAACATGCGTCCAAGTACTAAACATCATGGTCCTCCTCGGCTTCATGTTGAACTACGCCCTCCGAGTGAACCTCACGATTGCCATTGTGGAGATGATTTACGATGACAATGACAACCTCACTGCAGCCATGAACATCACCCACGGTCCCCACAACGTCACTGAGGTAAGATTTACTACTCCCTTCAATATTTATTGCCTCCACATCATTGAAACTGACATACCTGTGAGCCTATGACCTGAGAGAACACGGAAACGTGGCACTCGAACTTTCTAGAACTGTTTTACCAATCTCCGATGTTTCCATAACTACGGCGTCGTCGTGAGAAGTCTGTTAGTGCAATAAGAATATAATTAAAACAATTATGTTTTAAGTAAATAATTGGTGTTTTCAACTTCTTGGAACCGATTATCTTGGATTCAGCAAGTTTCCCAGAAAATAATTTATTTTCTTGGGTTTCTTTATTCAATTAAAAATTAATTATTCTTCTTGTTAGGGACTTTTTGTTCATTTTATTGTTAGTTTAAAAATCAAACTCATGGTTGTGAAGTAAAAACTTTAGAACACAATCCGCTATGGTTCGAGGGCTGGGTTATTCCTGTATTACCGCAAACTGATAGTCACTTCCTTTGTTTTTTGCCACACATTGAAACAATAGAACTATAGTTATTTATAAAGTGGATCACGATGACGCTTTTTGAAACCGATGTTTAAAAAATATAACTCGTCTTCATTAATTATTAAACCAGTGGCTTTTAAGAAAATAAAGTTCAGTATAAAAACTGAATTGTAGATCTTTCTTTTGCAGCACCCAGGGCATATCGAACAGACTCGTTACCACTGGGATACTAAGCAGAAGAACCATCTGCTGGGTTGCTTCTTCTGGGGATATGTGCTCACAGAACTGCCAGGCGGCAGATTGGCAGAAGTTATTGGTGCTAGGTAAGAACCCCCTTCCATCTATGTAGACTTACAGTTCAACTATCTTAGGATCGATTTTCCAGGATGATTTTCTTACACTGAAGGTCCGTTGTGTCAACACTATCCACTTAAGCATTAGACATCCTGTGGGTAGAACGGATTGTCCAGTCTATGACTGCTTGAGAACTCTTCTTAGGCTTTCACAAGTGACGTTTTATCAGCGACAGTGTGATGACAGCTATGAATAAGAAGACAAAAGTGTATGGGATTGACAGGCGCTTTCGAAATGTCACGTGTGTGTCATTTTGACATTTCGACAGTAGTTGACGCTGATAGAATTACACTTTACGTGTGTTCCGAAATATAACCCAGTATTTGGCCAGTGCTCATGACGTCACGGCGTTTGGGCGTATCGAGAACTTGCCACAAGACTGTAGCAATGTCGCTTAACCTCGTTTATCGATCACCGTGAAGTCCTCAAATAACATTATCTTAGTTTCCTTACAAATGCGATGGTAAACAGGTTTTTCGCGCTACCTAGAATTGAATAAGTAGGCCAAGTTCTTTAAAAGTACTTTTATCATGTTTGATGTCGACAAAACAGGATATAATTGTTATTTGTCAGCTGATGATGGGCAAATGTAATGTCACAGTAAAATATTCTACATTTTCATATTTTCTCGTCTAGTCCATTGATATTTTAGTGTAGTCGTCGTAGACCAGAGTTCCCGCAAATATATGTATACTTAATATAAAAGCTGAAACGCTCATACTCGGTTGTCACGATTTTATTACGTCTGGTCCTAAAAATAACGGTCTCGTGGGAAAGTCGCGTTTTTCAAGCAGGCGAACCGTTCATATTCCAGAATGAATTGTAAAGAGCATTTGGCAACTATAACTGCATCGTCCCAGCCAATCCCAGGCTCATCTCCGGCGGAATGTCGACCAATTTGCAAATAATACCTGCTATTGTGTCAGTTCGCTACAAAAACTTGGCCCCTGAATGGTAAACAACATTTTTTTTTCAATACTATACCATTCATTGTTGGCAACACTAATGTACACAACGAGAGACAGTAAATTAAAAAAAAAAGTCTCACATTGCAGAGGGCGGCGACCGAACGCTGGCGCAAGAAAATTATCGTCATTCACTTTTGAATTTGAAATATTTGTCAGTGACCATGCATTTCTTATTTATCGAGACCGGTTCCGACATTTTATTCTGCACAATAATTTAAGTTCGACGTTAGTATTTTTTTCGCGATAAAATCAAGTATACAGGCGTTATTTCATTTTAAATTATACGCGCCTGGTAATTTGTGTGTCCGAATAATTTAGCGTCGAACTTTCTAGACACTTATAATTAAAGGGTCACGAAGAGTCAACGAAGCTGATTGGCCTGAAACTTTTGGTCCTTGCCATCGATTTGAACTATGATAATCACTCATAATAATAGAACAGTTGGCCACGACACCACTATATTACCACCAATTATTATGACAGCTACGATTTCATAACAATGTATGGTTCACAAATTAATTACGTTCAGTAAACTTTAATACATATCGGTAGCAATATATACAATCGATATTTATGCTATGCTCTCAAAAAAGCGGGTTAATGTCGCGATAGCAACCGTAACGCGTTTTGCGATTTTGATCGATACAAATAAATAAAAACAGCGACTCTATTATCGATAATTAATGAAATTAAAAATATTACTTATTGATTTAATTAGCCGAAGCGCCTGCGCTTGCTTACGGAACCGGTTAGTGACTAATTGTGTGAATAACACTATATTGAGGACGATGAAATCAAGTTTATCAAGTTTTTTGGGTGTTTTATTTTGATTGAAATCGTTATCCCAGCATGGTTATATTTACGAGTCGAAAAACTTTCAAAGCTGAAAATTGCCTTGAAGTATTTAGTGGAATAAGTGACACGATAAACCGCTTTTGGCACCACGTGGTTGATAGCGGCCTCTTATGAAGAGGCCTGAGTCCCAGCAGTGAGTTTAGGATAATTATATACTGAAACTGAGTTATTGGCAAAAAAAATAATGTGTTAGCGTGTAACAGATGGCACACAATACCCTAAAAAATGAGATGTCGGGAAATTATTCACGCGGAACATTCTCGCAGTGTATGCTCCACGATTTATCGTGTAAGCGTGTAACTGAGTGCAGTGTGATTAATATTCGCGTGTCAGTTTTTGAAACGTCGCGTCGATACGGGCAGCGGATTTTTGACATGCCTCTTATTGAATTGCCTGTCGTATCGACATTCAGCTTTTATTTTTGTTATAAAAGTTTGCAAAGGATTATGATTTATACAGAATTTATTGATGAGTCTTCTTGTTTCAGCTTTAAACGAACTGTCTTATCTAGTATTTTTTTCTCTTCAGCAGCTATCTAATGGTTTTTTGTTTCGTCACCAGGCGGGTGTTCGGCTACAGTACTCTGCTAGCCAGTATCCTTACCCTCCTCACTCCTGGCTCCGCAGCCATCGGCTTCGGGTGGATCGTAGCTGTTAGAGTCTTACTAGGATTCCTCCTAGGAGCGACATGGCCAGCTATCCTACCAATGGCATCCAAATGGATCCCACCAATGGACAGGTCGAAATTCATGTCCAATATGATGGGTAAGTGTTCTTTAAATAATTCTAATAAACATTAAAAATGTAACTTAAAATGGGAGGTATAATTAATTCGTACTAAATGTCTTGACTTTTTGTGTCGTGAAGATAACACATTACAGTTTATTGCAATTAATGATACAAACAATACTGGTTATGAATAATAAAGTTAATGATTAATAAAGTTCGCGAATTGTAGAGTTCAAAGAGGGCGCAATAAATCTATATTCCAGCCTGCCACCAGCCCGCCTTGACCGGCCCCCATTTGCCGCCGTCATCTGACGCTTGCAAGATATCGATAACACAAATATAACGTCCACGTAAAGAGGGCTCGAATTGTTATCGCTCCGTGTCGCCGCGCAAACATTTCGCAGTGATGCGTGTATTTGAAAGCGACAATATGGCGGCGGAGGCGCGCGCAGGCGTGGTCGCTGACGTCACAGCATTGGCGCACTGTGATTGGCCGTTATAAGTTGACCGCGCGATTTAACCTTGCGCAACCGTTGCCATGCTGCAGTTAACCAGTTCCGAGAAGCGCGGCTTAGTATTATTTTAGTACGGGACGTGTGGTCACGTGGTTATGGCGACTATGAAAGTAGACAAGGTTAGGAATATGCGTCGGAATCTATTCTTGAATGCAATTAAAATGACATTGTCCTTTGATGTGCCCACATCAGTTCCAAGCAGATGTTGATTCAGATGACAATCTTTTAAATTTTAATGTGGGAATTATGATAAATTGCTTTGTTCCGCTTAAGAGTTAATGTTATGTTTTGCAGAAATACTGAAATTACAGCAGCGTGACTTAGATTCTGATCAAAAGCGCAATTACATTTATCTGCTTACTAATTCATGGTTACCGCAACCTTGGTTACAAAACGTGTAGGTAATGCATTTCCTTGTGTTAGCTATATAAATAAAATATTCACACGGAACGCAGGTACACTACGAAGTAATAATAAAAACAATAAACTGTTAATTGTCAACATGACTTTAGATTAAAAAAAAAATTATAACTTTACTTAGCTATAAACTATATAGCTTTTAAAGATTTCCTAATTTTTTGTTTGGTTTGTACCGAGACTAAAATGTAGGTTTTTTGGTAGAGCCAAAACTTTGACGTACTATTTTTAATGTCAATCGCCTCAGTAGGTAGGTATATCGCTTGGCATCATGACGTCAAAACTCACTGGAACGTTCGCTGTCAATAGCCTTTGCATCGTAGCAAACGAACGTCTATCTAAAATATGGGTCGTACTCGTCTATCATATCAAAAATATAAATCAAATAATTGTCAGTTCGCAATAAAATTTTATCTCTTGTTTACTGTGTTCTACAAGGAGCTTCCTTTACTGATTATTATCAGCGATTGCTATTACGCATGAATGGTAAGCTAATGCAATCAAAAATAAATTTTGCATTTGCGTCGAGGTTTGTACTGTAAATGTTTAAGGTTAGAGGTCGAGAAGTAGTTTATTACGTAATGTTAATGATAAGTTTAGAATATTTTGGTGATTTTTTGCATTATTGCTTTTATTCGGTACCCTTTGTAACTTTCAAAGTAATTCGGGAGTTTCAAAGTAACGCCCAAGAAGATTACAGAGTCCAGGCTAAGGTAGTACGGACAAGTTATGCGCAGACTACAGAATCTTTCCATGACTTCAAAAAAGAGAGGGAGATGTAGACCGCAAACTGCCTGGGTAAAAAAAAAAAGTGTACGGAAAGACATGCAAAAGTTTGACCTTACAGATGACGATGCCTACCAGCGAAGTGAATGGCGTCGAAGAATTAAGAAAGCCGACCCCACGTAACGGGAAGAGGCAAGGGCAAAGAGAGATAGAGTATCCTTAGTAACTTTGAATCAGAGGCATGATATTAAACCGATGCAGAAAAATGAATTTTGGTTCAAGAGCAAGCCCACCCATAAATAAAAAAAAAAAACTAAAACAAAAACTCAATAAAAATATCTACTCCGTATTACAATTTAAACATGTCCGTATTACTTTTTCTAACTGTACGGACAAAAGCTTAGTGAGTGCGTAACTGTAAATCAAAAGTGAAATTAAACGTGACACGCTTTACAAATGCCAATTTTCAATTGACACAAATTCGACGTTCATTCATGCGAAAAGAGACGTGAAGAAACTATTTGCGAAGCTTCTAGAACTAATTGACATGTTCTTGGAACTTTGTCGTCCGCCAAAGATTTTGTTTTAGTTTCTGTAGTAAGTGGGATTTTTTTGCAATCCTAACACCCAGTTTTGAAACACCCAGTGCTTGTCGGACACTTAGGTGAAGTGAAGAAAATTACAATTTAGCAGAAGTTTGAAAAGCATATTTAAAAACTGTCCCAGTTAATTCGAAATTCATGGAGACCCATTCGCTTCTGTTACTAACTGATTTTAATTTTGAATTAAATTTAATTTTATCAAACTTGAAAGTACCTACGCTGATAAAAAACTTACCAAAAAATCTTCTCCTAATTGACATATTCTTGGAACTTTGCCGTCCGCTTTAGAAAAAAAAAAGATTTTGTGAATCTGACTTAAAGGTAACTCAGGGTCCCAGTATTCCCAGTGTTTTTCGGATATCTTGGCGATGCTTTAATTGTATTACAAAGTGAAGGAAATTACGATTTAAAAGAAGTTTGAATTGCAAACAAAAAAGAAATGTCCCAAATAATTTAAAGCCATGGTGACCCTTTCGCTTCTGTTACTAACTGACTAATGAATGAAATGGAGTCGATCCACTACGTGCATTGTTCTTTAATACCAGGTCAAGAGTTCAACTCGGTGGAAATGTTATGGACCTTACTTCTCGAACTTAGAGGTCATTTTGCAAAAATATGTTTTTGGTTAATTTTGGAAATGGTAAAATGAGAAGTTTACGAAACTAGTAGGTAGATATTAGAATTTAATGTCACGGTTAAAAAACCGATTGGGCTGGATAAAGATTTGGTTGGTGTTATCTTATGAACCTACTAGAAAAAATATTATTTATAGTCGACCTATAAAATTAGCTTCGATAAATATTATTTTTCTATGCAAAAAAAAATAATGGAATTGCATATTGCGTACCTAATGAGCAAATTAATTACACACCAATTAATGATATGTATTAAATGCAGTTTTTGCTGTCGGTTAGTGTTATTCAACAAACAAACAATTACCCTCAAGTGAATAATCATTTATTCTTAGACTTAACGAAAACAATAATTATTGGCTGTCAGTGCATTGACGTCAATCAAATCAGCTGACCACCTAGGCTGCAGCCTTTTCCAAAAACCGACCCAAGTACTTCCATGAATCTGATTTATTTACGGTATATTATCTCATAATTTGTCGATGCCATATCGTCAGACAAGTCCTAGAGTGGAGAACAAGTATCGGCAAGCGAGGTTTAAGAAGCCCTCCAGCTTTGTAGTCAGTTCAGCTCACCATAAAGGGTGCGTTTCCACCACAGATGTTCGAGGATGCATAACGAGGGATCAGGGGAGGTGTTTGGATGCATAGCGAAAGAGGTGTTTGTTAAGAACCAATAGAATCGTTTAATTTAGGTACCTAGCCTGTATCGAGGATCTCTGGTGGAAATGCACCCAAAAGGTGGCTGGGACACGCAGAAAGCGCAAGCTGGAAGACGGGTGATGTGGCGCAGCTTAGGTGTGGCCACAGCTTCAGAGGTCCCCAAACTGGTGTCGTTGAACCGTACGTAACGGTAAAATTGGATGGGATTCGGTCTCGTGGACCCCCATTTACCACTAGGCATGGTCAAAAACTATCGATAAATAAAAATATCGATATTTTTCCATACAATTATCGATATGTCGTCGATATTTTTAATCGCGATATATCGATATTCGATAGTTATTTTAGAGTATCGTATTCGTATCAATTTCGATTTTTTTAACGCAACTTTGGTTTCCTGTTTAATGTTATTAGATACTAATTACCATATCTGATGACTACTGGTTCGATTAAATTGTATACATATAATTGTTTAGGCTCGAGCATTCATAAAAAATACTATTTTCTTCTATTTTCTTTTTACGAAGTTTGAATGGTTTGGGAATATGTATGAATAATCATGCGAAAATTGACGATATATCGATATTTTTCACTCGATAATTATCGATACTGTTTAAAAATATCGAAACGATAAATATCAATATATTTTTTTCACTTGCCCATCCCTGCCACTCACGCACCCATTGGGGTTCAGGTGGTTCTTTTGGGAATTAGTGCTCTAATATCTTAGCGGAGTGGGGTCGTTAGACCTTACTGCCCACACGAGAAGAAGAAGAAGAAAGCGGAGTAGCGAAAACGATTGTGTTGTCGAAAAGTCAAAAATGTATGTGATGACATGTTGCAATATTACTTGGTCAATCCCAAACATATTTATCCGAAATTTCTTCCTCCGATCCATCTGACTAAATTGACATAACTGACCACCTAGGTAGCGGCCTTCTGCAAAAAACGACCCAAGTACTTCCAAGAATCCGTTATTTGCGGATTAATTACCTCATCCGTCAATAACCTTTTGCGGTTACATCCGGTCGTAAACAGCAATTAATTTTTAACCTAGTCACGACTTCTCGCCCTTCGATTTGCCTTCGATATGTCCTTATCAAGTGGGTCTAGGCATTTTGGAGGAAAACTGCAGCCTTTGCGAATAATTAATTATAGGTTTTATAACACCTTACGCCTTGAACTTTCGATATTAAACCAGTTTCTTGTGTTGCTAGTGGAAAATCTTTAATTGCTGGTACAGATACTAGGGGTTATTAAAATAATGTGCTATTATTATGTATCTAAATTGGAAATGTAAAAAGATAAAGATAAAGATAAAGATGCATTTATTTGTATAAACATGTGTAACATGATACATAGATATATGCACATATGGATGGAATCAAGTTTAAGGTTCAACATGTTTTGCCATATTCGGCGTACAAAATATGGAATTATAAAACTTTTTTGGAATTAGGAAATCATTAAAATATAGTCAAAATACAATTCAAATACATTATTATAGTCAATACAAGAATATAGTAAAAAAATACTTAAAATAATTAAATTAAATTCTTTCTTTTTTTAATGTTATTCATGTATCTAAATTCATAATTTGTCATTCAAAAAATCTGTAACATTATAATATCCCTTTCTAATTAGCAATTTTTTTAGTTCTCTCTTGAATGAATTAGTATTCATTATCTTAAGGGAATTAGGAATTTTATTATATATTAACGGGGCCATGCATATTACACTTTTTTTTAGAAATGCTGTTTTGGCGGGGAGTGATTGCACCCAAAGTCTGTACTTCTCACGTCTATTTCTTCCTGCATTATTATTCAGAAGGGGGAACAAATGAGGATTGTTTTTTACAAATATCGATATTTCTAAAATGTAAAGTGACGGAAGTGTTAGAATTCTGTGCTGTATAAACATTGGTTTGCAACTGTCAGTAGTTTGTAACCCAAACATAGCCCGTATACAACGCTTTTGTGCTTTGAACGCAGTGTCCTTCAGAGTAGAGTTACCCCAGAATATTATTCCAAATCTTAACACTGATTCAGCAAGCCCGTAATATGCTGTAAGTAAAGCATTTGAGTTGACAGTCGGCGCCAACTTATAAAGAGCATATGACGAAGTACTAATTTTTTTACAAAGTTCATTAATGTGAGTTTTCCAATTTAATTGTTTGTCAATGATTAATCCTAAAAATCGGGCTGTTTCAACCTCTTGTATTATGTTATCTTTGTATACTAAATTAATAATCCTGACTTATATTATAAATGCGAAAGTAACTCTGTCTGTATGTCTGTTGCGCTTTCACGGCAAAACTACTGAACCGATTTAAAAGAAATTTGGTACAGAAACAGTCTAGAGCCTGAGAAAGGACATGGGCTACTTTTTATTCTGGGAGTATGTTCCCTAGGGACCACGCGGGCGACGCCGCTGGCAGAAGCTAATAATGAATAATGATACAAACAGAGAAAAACTGATTTTTAAGATACCGTCGAATTTCTGTGAATTTGGGTGATTAGCTATTATAAATTTATGATTTGCTCAGAGTTATATCCCTACAATAATTTTATTGGTACCCTGTTTATGCTCTAGTGAAATCAGTATCCTAAGTGGTTTCAGTTTTATGGGCAGTAAAACTTATGAAATATAGCTTAGAAAATTGTATGATGCCCAATGCCCATTGCCCATTCTATTCGCCGAGACATAACTGTGGATATTTCACTTTCTCCAAGGAAATAAATTTATATCCAAGGTAAAATTAAACTAGACAGTATAACACCGTAGACATGACAGGCTTATGGGAAAATTAAATACAAAAATTTCATCTTGTAGAAGAAAAACTTAGCCAATATCATAATTGTGTGGCAATGAATACTTTTTCTTTCTTTTCATGATTATTCAACAGTAATAAAATGCCCTAAACTGCATTGGTTCTTCGAGCCGGATAATATAATCTTCATTCGATTTTGATACCTATTACGTCACTAATTCATATGTCATAGCAACAGTTTGGCCTGACAGTTAAAACTAGACAATTGTAAATGTAGACCAAGAGATACTCGTCATTCTGATGCGTTGACCTCATATGAGCAGGGAACTTTCCTCGACGACTGTGAAGTCGGATAGCAAGGAAAAGTTTATTACTGTCAATCTGTCATACATGAATTCAAAGTAATGTTGATTCATTAGTGTGTGAGCATTAAATAGCACTTAGGTCTTATCAATTAAGGTGCGAAGTGCACCTAAGCAATCTTCTACTGCATACAAAGCAAACATCAACAGAGAGAGTTGCTCCTACGCTAAAGAGTGATGCAGCATAATATATCGCTTTTAGTGCCCTTTTAGTGCTCTTCGGTGCCCATCGCTCAGCATAAGGGTCGAAACATAATTTGTTCGTGTTCTGGGCACCGCCACAACTTGCATCCGCGACGTCGACCCATATGCTGAGATCTAGGCACCGCCATAACTTGCAACCGCGTCGTCGACCCATATGCTGAGTTCTGGGTACCGCCACAACTTGCATCCGCGTCGTCGACCCATATGCTGAGTTCTGGGCACCGCCACAACTTGCATCCGCGTCGTCGACCCATACGACGACCCATATGCTGAGTTCTGGGCACCTAAAGGGATATTTAGTTGCCAAAGATACATAAACCCCGTACGTCGGTGTAGCGGATTTTAATGCACATCATATTAAATCAACAGAAATAAATCAAGATTATAGTAGTCACATGTTGATCTAGAATCTAAAAAACACTGGGCGCCTCTAACAAGTTACATCACAAAGACTCGTCTGTTCTCAGTCCTAGACTGTTAGCACGTCTGTGCCATTTAGAACTACTCACAAGTACATATTACAAGAGAGAATACATACTGTCGAGCATACAGGGTATTAGCGAGCGAAAGAAAAACTTAAAAAACAAAACATACACACGAATACAGAATCTCTTCCTTTTTTGAAGTCGTTTAAAACGTTAAAAGTCGTTTGAAGATGGCTGGGCGACCTCATCTCCTGGACTCTCCCGCACTAGCAGAAAACAGATTTGTATTGGAAAAAGGTGAGAGAAGCCTTTTGCTGAAAAATCATGAAATACCTACAATATAAAAAAATAACATTAAGTTTAAAACCATCTCAACAGCTCAGCAGGTTGTAACTGCACCTACAATGATATACGTCATGTACATCGAGGGGCGTGGTTGGCACCGCGGCCTGACCTACTCGGGACCATTGCCAAGTTCACGATTAAATAAACGACGCCATTTTTGTTGCTGTTCGTCTATTACTCAACTAACTTTAAATAGCTGTGGAGAGATTAGAAAGAAGGCGAGACTTTTGAGACTGAATCTTTTGTTTTAGCAAGTATGAAATGATCCGGCTCGAAGGACCATGTAGATAATGGGAAGTAACTAGTTATTCAAATGAAAATTCTACTTTTACGTGTATAAAATGGACTAAAAATATTGAATCTTCAAATAATGAGTGAGGTTCTTCTATGTATGAATTGATGAAGTAATTTAAAAATGATTATTCGTCGGTACTCAATAGGTCTATCGTATTTAACTGCACAACAGCTAATTAGATCGTTCGAAAAAGAATAGGCACTCAAGTGCACTCAAAATCAGTGTGTCAGAATTCCTTGTGGGTTCTTGTGTGGGAAACCAACTGTCAATGACTTACAGCGCCTTACATGAGGCTATAAACGCTTTTACATCAACAGACATGTGAAATGTTTTACAACATGCGGATAAGCTGCTTTAGAGCACTCAAACCCAAGCAATAAACCATTAACTTTATTAGCATCCATTAACGTTGACTTAACACACGATAATCCACCAGCTTAGCTTAGTTACGACATTTGACTGACTCGCAGTTTCTCATACGAAAATGTACTTATGTCACAAATTGTCAAGCGCGCGTCAACAGTGTGATTGGCATCTAACAATTCATTCAGCCGGTCCATAATGTAGACATCTCACCGTATACACTTAAGCACTTGTCTCACCGCCGGCTAGGAAGCGATAAACTATCGACTACTTGCTCGCTGAGGAAAGGGACAAAAGGTATAGATCTCGTGTGAGTAAAAAAGACACACATTTGTAGTCGATAGCTGGCTGTTCACATTGCCGGCGAGCCGGCTCTTACCACTAGTTGATCGCAGCGACAAAAGCTATCAGAGTTTGTACTCGCTCAGCAACACTCGCTCGGCGATGCTTGCTCGGCGGTCAGAACTTACCAACCAGCGGTAACTTCTACCTATATTGCGGAGCGAGTATTGCGAGCAAAGACTATAAAACCACTTGACTGCGCATACAGTGCCCCGACGCTCGAAAACTATTAGTATTTTGTCGCTTATGTATAGGCTGCGGTACTAGTAACCATTTTAGTTGTGACTTGTGTGGTTATATTCTCTATGATTGCGAGTAATCGCCCATCGCACAAAAGCATTCGCTTAAAGCCGAGCGACAAAACTATCGAAACTTTTCACTCGCTACTCGAAACTCGTTTCGAGTTTCAAGCTTTACTCGCTACTTGCTGATCGCCGGCGGTGACACAAGTGCCTATGTGGAGTGAACGATCAGTGAGCTGTCATTGCTCACTTGTCGTTCACTTCGCTCAAGTTTTCACTTCGACATATTTACTTTGAACTTTTCTCGCGTTTGTCAATTTGTCGTTCGAGAAACTGGGGTTATACAGTTATAACCCCACTATCGTCTCGAAAGAACAAATAAGCTACATTACGGTCTATTTCAACACTTGTACAGTAAAGTAAGCTAGTTTTACCTTTATCTTATTGTTCTCATGGTGTACTTAGATTAGAGCATAGGAAATTCACACTCCTGTGCTGTGCAAACAGGCTTGGGTTTATCAATTTAGGTCGATGTAAATAGTCGTATCTGCTGTACAATAGACTGGTGTTTACAAAGCTGTTGAATGTGGAGTATTAAGCGAAGGATTGCTGATTTTATTATTGTTAGAGTTGCGAACGTCCTTATTTAAAAACGGAACCCTAAGGATCACTCGTGTGACTGACAGAAGACTGGTTATAACGGTTTTGTACCCAAAGGGTAACCAATGGAAGCCTCCGCTGCCCGTCCGTCCGTCCGTGCGTCTGTCAGTGGGCTGTATCTCAAGAAGTAATAGGACAGTTTAAAGTTTCACAGTGTGTATTTCTGTTGCCGCTATAACAACAAATAAAAATAATAGCCCTAACCACCGGTGGCTTGGACCCTGCTCCCGACACCGGCGGACTACTATTTTTTATATTTTTAAATGTTTTTATAATGTGTTGTTTTTAAGAAATATTTAAAAATGTAAATTAGTGTGCAAGGATAATAAATAAAGAGAATAATAAAAATAAAATAAAATAAAATAACTACCAACCAAATCACCAACCAATCAAAGTGGGCTATACAAAATACGTTTTCTAGAATAGAATAGCAATTATTTGCAAATATGGGTAATACATAAGTAGGTAGTAGTAGGTATACCATAAGAGTTCTGTCATATTTCACCATTCAGCATGCAAACATTTTCATTATCTAACATTAAAATTCTCATTAAATTAATTATTACATTCAATAAATAAGATAATTAAAATTGAATCTCAAAAAAAAACTTTTTCGTGTTGTGGTACGGAACCCTTCGTTTGAGAGTTTGACTCGAACTTGGTTTTTAAAGTAACATGTTAAAAAAATATGATTCCTTCGGAAAACTGCACGCAAGTCCGACTCGCAATTGGCGGCGCATTGCCTCGGCGCTTTTCTGGTGGCCGCCACTGTTGATTCAGGGGGGCTACTCTCTAACGAAATCCGTAGTTTCGGGCTTAGTTGCGGGCGGACGTATTCTACTCCGTATCACCTACAGACTTACGATTAGTCCCGAACCCGAACTGAGAATGAATGACAACACGATTTCACAGTAACTGTCAAATCGTGTTATCATTAGTTCTCAGTGGTTAGGTGATACGAAGTAGAAAATGCCCGCCCGAAACTAAGCCCGAAACTACGGATTTCGTTAGAGAGTAGCCCCCCTGGCTCTCAGGAGTTGCAGTAGTTCGGGACGATGTGACGTATTTAAAACTACAGAAGCATTACCTAAACAAGTCCTAAACATCGTGCTTGAAGACGCTAAAAGATACCTACAAATATTTCCATTCCTCTTGTAACCCTAAGTTTTCTCTTGCAGCTTCATCCTTGGGTGCAGCGATGACGATGCCAATATGCGGCTTCCTTATAGCTCACTTCGGATGGGAATCAGCTTTCTACTTCACAGGTAATATATTACAACTATTTTATCTACTAGCTTTATGGTCTTTCAGAGGTAAGAATTAAGGGTTTGTTCCAATGATCAGATTTATACCTTGTAGTGTAGAACTGCCTCACGGTGTTTCATACAAACGGGGAAGTCCTTATTCTTCGTATTGAGCGAACCGATTTTAATGAACTTTTACGCACTCGTGTCTTAAAAATTATTTGAAAGTTTTTTTCGAAAAAAATTAAGAGAGGAAGAGAGAACAACTTTTCTGTATATATCTATCTAGCCTATTTTGTCCTACGGCTGGAAAAAGGACTCTCTCTCCCTTTTCCACACAACTCTGGTCAATGGGAGCCATTCGGAGGTTCTTTTTGCCCATTTCTGGTCTATTCTGTAGAAAGTGAACCATTGTTCTTTCTTTTCCTCTAAACACTTTCGAAAAAGTTCTCCAATAATAGTTGCTAAGTCAGTAGTGAATTTCTGTGACTTAATATACTTGTCCCTCTAGAATTATGTCGGGTCCGCTTGCGCAAACCTGAGTTATCCTTTACCTTAGATTTATTTGCTAACACGAGCTTAAATAATAAATGTCATACATAAATACCCCGGGTTAAAACTTACTCGGAATTAAAAAATAACTCTGCATTGTGCAAGTGTGCCCTAATCTCTTCAAAGTTAGAGTGCATGGGCTCCTTCTGGGTAAGCTCGCTCCATCGTAGACTTTGTCCCTGTCATTTCTGACCTAGACTAGAGTCAAGAGCAAACCCATCACAAATAAAAAAAAACAAAAAGTGTGCCTAAGGGCCTGTGCACACTACCATTTTTTACGCACCGACGTCGCGCAAATGATGCGCGTTAATGCGCTTTCCTGTATGAAATTCAGACGCAGACAGTATTGCTTTTTGGTCATCTACAGTTTCGTCGGCGCGTTAAAAATACGCCGTGTACATATGCTCTAAGAAAACTCTAGAATTAAGTTTGTCTTATTTTTGGACCAGCCCTCAAATAACTACATCCATATTTCCATAGTTACAGAACTCAGTTCCCCAAGTCCGTTCAAAATTCAAATCGACTTGCAAAACACGTGTTTTATAGGCACGTGGTCGTTAACACGAGTATCTAATAAAGGATGCAATATCAGAATACTGTATATCTACACTAATATTATAAAGAGGAAAGATTTGTTTGTTTGTTTGAAATGAATAGGCTCCGAAACTACTGGACCGATTTGAAAAATTCTTTCAGCAATGGATAGCTACATTATCAGGGAGTAACATAGGCTATATTTTATCCCCGTGCTCCCACGGGAACGGGAACTACGCGGGTGAAACCGCGTAACGTCCACTAGTCATTGATAATGTCGGAGCTTTCCCGCACTAGTGCTAAAGTGCGAAGACCCGTTTTGTGTAGCTATGCGCTCGTAATGATATCGAGAGGTGCTAGGGAAAGCTCCTTGTGATATTAAATGGATAATATATTGAATTTTTGCTGTGGGTAGAAAGTGGGTACTGGCGCAGCCACGGAATTTAGCTGAAGAATTTCAAAACGAAAAGATGTTATTAAATCGTTTTACGCTGTCATTTCGGCTGTCACATCTCTGTATATCTTTGTTTACGTCTTCTCCTCCTAAAAATGATGGAGGAGCAGACTAGGTAGATCGCGTAACTTCAAAGTAACTTAGATGACATGTAGAAGATGGATAAATGCTATTTTTATTTACATTAGATGACACCTACAATAATGCCTTAATACAATGAGTGCATAATATGTACGAAAAATAAAGTAGCATTTAGGCAAAGATGACCTGTCAGTACTCACAGAGGTTTCCTGAATTAGCCTATTTTAATGTCTATGTTATACGGTACTTTATAAACACAGGTCCAATAGACTAGTCTAATGTCATCAACATAATTAAAAGACCCTCGCCATTGCTTATTATTGTAAAACATTCTCTTACCCTGTTCACCTCCACAGGCATCATCGGCGTGATGTGGTCAGTGGCATGGTTCGCGGTGGTATACGACACGCCAGGCCAGCACCCTCGCATCTCGGAGACTGAGCGGAACTTCCTCATGAAGGCGCTGCCCCAGGACAACAATAGCAAAGGAGTAAGTCTCTATACCCTTCTAATATCGATCCTGATCAGCTAGAATAGAATAGAACCTGACTAAAACCCATCCGTGTTCCTCCCAATGCCCTTTGTGTACCAGGGCCGCGGCGACTCTTTCGAACAGATTCCGCAACACCGGCAGGCGCTGGCCCTAGCGGGCCCCGTCTTCTACGCTGACAGCTCTTTAAGGCGCGCGTGGAACACAGCGCGCCGTCGACCCGGGCTTGGTTCTGATCGGACGTTGCTCTAGTGAGTCAATTTTACAATTGGCATAGTACTTGAAGAAGCAAGGAGCTTCTCCATCCAAACAGAAGTGGCTGTAGTTTATCAGAAAGTCGCACATCATTGGTAACTGCCTCCATGGTCGAGTGGTTTAGGCGTTTGCCTTGTAACCCGGTGGTCGTGGGTTCGATTCCCACGGGAAACATGCTTTGTAAAGTTGTTTCCAGTTTGGCTAGGACATTGCAGGCTTGAATCACCTGATTGTCTGATAAAAAGATGATTCCGTGCTTCGGAAGGCACGTATAAGCCGGTGGTCCCGGCCGCCAAATGGCGGTCGTCAAATAAACCATGTCAGAGGCCCTTGAGGCGGTTTAGAAACTCTAACACTAGGGTGTGTGGGGTCACTAGACCTTCCTGCCCACACGATAAGAAGAATTGGTAACAAACCAGTATAAGACGGCTTGCGGGTCTAAAACTTTAGCAGAATCAGAAACCACATCACGCTACCAGTCACTGTCAAATTTTCCCAATCAATCTTGAACCTAAAATTCTAGCAATAAAGATGAAAATGAAATTTGACAGATTGTTGAACTCCGTAATACACTAGGCTAAATCTAAGTCTGTCAGTCTTGTCACCGACATGTGGTCGACAGACGTTTCTAAGTTTTCCTATGACGGGTTGCTTAAAACCGAATTCCATATCGATCTAAATTTAGAATATCTTGTGACGTTCTTTCGGCCCACGTTTTTCTGATTTGACGGAGCGGAAGCAGTGAGCAAACTTTTAAGGTTTCTAGAAATTATCGATTTCTCCTGAAAACCTGCACAAAAAATAATTAAAACCCTCACAGTAAGCCCTTTTATTTGATACTAGTGGACGTCACGCGGTTTCACCCGCGTAGTTCCCGTTCCCGTGAGAGTATAGGGATAATATATAGCCTATGTTACTCCCTGATAATGTAGCTATCCAATGCTAAAAGAATTGTTCAAATCGGTGTAGTAGTTTTGGAGCCTATTCAATTCAAACAAACAAATCCTCAAAAAAAACCTCCAAATCCAAATCCTTCCTCTTTATAATATTAGTGTAGATATCACACGAAACAGTTTGAAAAACGTTTTTCTAGTTTGTCCCCCAAAAGTAAAAATTTAATAATTTACGTAAAACGTCCGTGTTTGGGTCACAGAAGTCCTTATGTGTGCCAAATTTCAACAGAACCGGTCCAGTGGAACCGGAGAAAACTGGCACTGACAGACGGACAGACAGACAGACACCCGAGTGATCCTATAAGGGTTCCGTTTTTTTTCGGAACCCTAAAAACATACAGTCCTGGAAAACCTACAAAAACGAATCTGTCCAAATAATAAGGGCATATATTTGAGTTTTCCTGCACGTTCAATATCACTTGACATAACCATAAATTTTCTTTAATGGCCAAACCAGCATGGAAACCGCAAATTAAAATTGCAAATGCGCTTGAGGAAACCCTCAAATGATTTAAATAACCCTTATCAAGCACACCAAGGGAATTTTGGCAACCGTCAAGGAGACGAATTAAAATTCGTTAAACATAGTAAAAATGACGCGTTCACATAAATCATTGGCAAACTTTGTGTTCAAGGCATTTCATTTGAATATTATCGGATATTGGGAGACTGGTGTTTTTTTATTTATTTTACTATAGATAGGCGTACGTTTGACCACTATCTCACCTGATGGTAAGCGTTGATGCGGTCGAAGATGGAGCACGTTTGCCTAGAAGCAACGTATTTTGTTTGTATTCAATTCAATTCATTTATTTATTGCATCAAATATGGTAGGTACATAAAGATCTTACTTATAAAATACTAGCTTTTGTCCGCGACTTCGTGCGCGCATGTCCTGTTTTATCCTGTTCCCGTGGGAATTTCGGGAAATCCTTCCTTAGTACTCCCCTACACTCCCCAAGGAACCTACATGGCAAATTTCAGCTCTGTACGACCAGAAGGTTCGGCTGTGCGTTGTCTGTCAGTCACTCAGTAACAGAAGAATTTTATAAAACGTGTAGTTAACAGAATAAACGCAATACCTCTTAAGGGGTCATTGTACTCATCATTATGATGAGAATTTTTCAAATCGGACCATTAGTTCCTGAGATTAGCGCGTTCAAGCAAACAAACAAATTCTTCAGCTTTATATATTAGTATAGATACGTTGAATATACCTCCTCTGCCATCTGCACCGTAGCCGTCGCGGCAGTAACCCAAGTTCTTCCCTGCTCCATCTAAGTGAATGCTAAGATAATTAATTACACGAAAATACCTTATCTATGATTCACAGTAATGTAGCAAAATCGCCCACTTCCTGTCCACAGGAAACAATAGTTGTGCGCATGCGATCAACAATGTGTGAACATCGCCATAACGTAACGCCGCGCACACGTCAGCGTGCGCCGGCGCAAACGTTTAGATTTTAGCCAGATTTGCAATGATTGTGTTTGAACAAGTGGACCGATTAATTAATGCATTGTGTTCTGCTTGTTGCTGTTAAACACTTGTGTGATCACGTGAAAAATTGTAAATTCGCATAGCCATATATATTAGACGCTGTTTTCGTTTAATCGGTCGCAGATTTTTTAGAGTTCTGTACAAAAAACGGAACCCTTATAGGATCACTCGGGTGTCTGTCTGTCTGTCCGTCTGTCACAACCAGTTTTCTCCGGATTCACTGGACCGATTCTGTTGAAATTTGGTACCCATATGGACTTCTGTGACCCAAACACGGAAGCGTTACGTAAATTATTTAATTTTTAGTATGGGTTCACTTTTGGGGGTCAAACTAGAAAATTTCAAAAAAACGTTTTTGAACAATATTGTGTGACATATCAAATGAAAGGGCTTACTGTAAGGGTTTTAAATATATGTTTTTCACAATTTTAAATAAATGGTTTTGAAGTTATTCAAGAAATTAGACGAAAAATTACCATTGCACCCTTATCTCCGAAACTACTGAGCTTAAATTTTGTAAAAAAAAATTGGAGATAATAGATCTTTACCTATAGATTACAGGAAAACCTATAAGAAGTATTACAAAAAATGAAATTTGTTCGGAGTCCATTGCACGCGAGTCCGATTCGCACTTAGCCAGTTTTTTTTAGAGAATGCTTTAGTTTACAATATTACCCCTTTTCATTATAATTTCTATGTTCATCTAAGCCAGATGGGTGACTAAAGTTTAATTCAAAAATGTTATTTCAAGAAACGCCAACATAATTGATTTAATTCCATAGCAATCGCTGTCGAGTTATATATTTTTGCCAAGAAGATTCCAAATGGAAGACAACAAGTTTCAAGTCACGTGTTATTAAAAAAAAAAACTTAATACATAAAGGGATCACGGATCACCTATTGTACTTTAAGCAATAAAAATAAGGATTAATAGCTTTTCTTAGAAGAACGATTCGCTAAACCAAGCTACAATAGGTGACGAATTCATACCAAAATGAGCAATGCCTACTTACCGAAAATCATATTTCTATTGTGTATGTGTAGGTACTTCATTAGACTCAATAACGAAAATCTTTGTCTTTGGCCATTCAACTAAAGCTTTTTAGTACCTGAAATACAAACAAATAACAATTAGGCCTTCAATGAAATTCAACACAAACACTAGGTAATAACAGAAAACAATTATTTTCAAGTAGGTACTATAATTATGTACTGTTATTAATAATAATAAGTAATATTGGTTGTCTTAGTCTTCAATAATCAGCCGACTATACCACACCCATATCTTCTCATCTGGTGTTTCCATATTATGCAATAGTCTTGCACCAACCGAGGATTTTCCATGGGTATACTTTCACAGTGTATACAGGGATAATCGCGGCTGGTGCCCCCTTTCATTTCAAATGTCTAACGGGGCCTCTGCTAGTTGGCTTCGGCCCCTCGTGCGCCTACCGAAGGCTGGGACCCCAGGGTCCCGAGCTTGGGCTGCGGACTTTGTTCGAAAGAGTCACCGTGGCCCTGGAACGCAAAGGGCACTAGGAGGAACACGGATGGGTTTTAGTCAGTAAGAGTCTGACACTCCCTCCTGCCTGCTTCACCCAGAGCGGGAGGAGTCATTTGATGATTTCCCATCCTTAAAAAAAAGGTTCGAAGACAAATGGTCATAGACTTAATTATCAGAAACAAACCGCCGATGACGTTGACTTTGTGGTCAGACACTGGCTGGCAAAAATAATTCGCATAGTGACTGACAAGTAAAATAGGTCGACCATATGTCTCAATTTTACTGAGACAAGTCCTATTATTCCTCCGCGTTTTTAACGGTTTTTTTTTGTTGTTTTATACAGGATGTGTCGTGTCCTGAGTTATTCTTGACATGTTAACAGATGTCCGATTAAAAAAGAATTAAGCATTAGGATTTTATTATTCAAGTCACATTAAACAAAAATGTGACTATGAAATAATGACGCCGATTTAAAACTGCGCACGTAATTTTTACTAACGTTTTAATAGTTATAATTGCAGCGTTTGGAATTGTACGTAATGTGAAAGATTTATGTTATTTTAATTAAGATTCCACGGCGAATTAAACTGTCGTAACTCGTAATAATACCTTGTCTGTGCTTTTTTCCGTGCGGAGTAAATTCCGTGCTATTCTGAGAAGTGCGAGGATCGCGACGTATGTTGATCGTAGAAGGCGACGCATTTTTTCTATGGAAGTGGTATTCGCCCTTTTATTGCGGAGAAATAGGAAAAATAGGGCTGTTGAATAATGATTTTGCTTCAAGTAGGTACAATCTTTGATTATCCTAATATTTAAATTCTTATGTTACTGGTGACTGTCTGAGTGATTGAGGAGTGACAGACAACGCGCAGCCGAAACTGGTCGTAGATAGCTGAAAATTGGCATGTAGCTTCCTTGGGGAGTGTAGGGGAGCATTAAGATTTCCCGAAATTCCTACGGGAACGGGAATAAACCGGAAATGCGCGTATGAAGTCGCGGGCAAAAGCTAGTGTCTTTTTTTTCCTCTTTTTTTTATTAGGGACTTTAATACAGTTGTACATGCCAACACAAACTTAATTAAAGTATGAGCAGCTATAGAGTTAGGCGACGACAAAATATGATGGAATATGCTAACATTGTATATGTTTATCTCAAGCTCTCTAAGTAGATCCTCTCTTGCAGACTGATATCTGACACACTCCGTCAGTAAATATATCACATCCTCCAGTGTACCACAAGCAGCTAGTGTCTTTAAATTGAAGTTGTTGCTTATGCAATACTAACGTCTTTTTTTGGATGAAGTATAGTACATAATCTGAAGTAGATTCGGCTTAGAAAAAATGGGAAGTTGGATGTAAGTTGGGGCGAATTCGTTGATTTAGAACTTTGGGTCAATCATTTGAAATATTAGGTTCTTCTCATATTTATTTATTTTCTTTATTTATATATACTTTATTGTACACCAAAATTAAAATACATTAAGGAAACCTTAAACTAAAAAATATACAATTGGCGGCCTTATCGCATGCCGCGATATCTTTCAGGCAACCTGGAAGCTAGGCGAGGCTTAGCTGTACGTAAGTAGGTAACTACTATTACAAGTATTTCTATGGCAATTTGCCAGTAAAGGAGCAGGTGCAGTGCCAATTGGCAAGCTTAATGTTACCTTCATTCATGGTGTTTCTACGTAACGTTTATGCTAGAAAGAAACAGAACCAATTTTGGCGGTAATAAAAGTATGTTTGAATTGTGGTTACTGCCAATATGCAAGCTTTTTAAAAGCTTTTTAGGGTTCCGAACAAAAAACGGAACCCTTATAGGATCACTCGGGCGTCTGTCTGTCTGTTCGTCTGTCACAGCCAGTTATCTCCGGATCCACTGGACCGATTCTGTTGAAATTTGGTACACATATGGACTTTTGTGACCCAAACACGGACGCATTATGTAAATCATAATTTTTTTTAGTGTTATTTTTTTCACTTTTGGGGGTCAAACTACAAAATTTCAAAAAAATGTTTTTTGAACAATATCGTGTGACATATCAAATCAAAGGGCTTACTGTGAGGGTTTTAATTATATTTTTTTCATAATTTTAAAATAAATGGTTTGAAGTTATTCAAGAAATTAGACGAAAAATGACCATTCCCCACTTATCTCCGAAACTACAGAGCCTAAAATATTGAAAAAAAAGGTGGAGATAATAGATCTTTAGATTACAGGAAAACCTATAAGAAGTCTATAGTGTTAAAATAACATGTTAAAAGAAAAAAAAAATCGTTCGGATCCTTCGCACACAAGTCCGACTAGCACTTGGCCAATTTTTCTTTGTCTTTGGGATTTTCCACCCTAACTGCTGCTACAGAAATGCTGATTAAAACCAAGTTATACGCAGCAATGGTATTTTGTTTTCACTATCACTCAGTGCAGATAACAGTTTAAGATTTTTAAGACTTCACCCAGCAAGATAAAATATTCTAACAACATGTTATTATTAGTTTAATTAGATTAAATTTATTTATTTATATATGCTTTATTGTACACCAAATTTAAAAATACGTACAGAAAATCTTAAACTAATGACATACAATTGGCGGCCTTATCGCATTCCGCGATCTCTTACAGGCGACCTGGAAAGGAAAGTGAGAGCCTGGACACGAAATGTTGTTGCACTTGGTGCTAATATAAAGTTTCATAGAAAAAAAAACAACATACAGAAATTAAATACGAATTAGCAGATCTTAAGTCGAGTTTATTGATAAATAAGGCCGATGTATACGTACTATTACAGTGACAATTCGCAAAGTTCGAATACGCACCTCAATCGCTTTTTTTTTAATTTCAAGCGTTTCCAAACGTCTTTTATAATGCGTACAGCAAAGGAGTGGAAGTCTCTGCCTGCGTCTGTGTTTCCAAACGCTTACAACCCCTTATATCTTCAAAGTAAGAGTGAACAGGCCCATCAAAAAAAAAAATGTGATGAGTTTGCTCTTGACTCGAGTCTAGGTCAGAGATGACAGAGACAAAGTCTACGATGGAGCGAGCTTACCCAGAAGGAGCCTGTTCACTCTATCTTTGAAGAGATTACTGGAAACTGCACTCAAAAAAACCTCAATTTCCATACATTTTTACCAGATTGCGAATGCAAACGTTGTTTAAAAAATAGTAGAATTGGCTCCCTGATTGTCATTGATGTTTCAAGAATAAAAATTGCAGTAAAAATGACATCATAGTAGTCAGTTGACTCAACTCTGAATGATAAGCAGTTGCATACATTATCTGATTCAATTCTGAGAATTAGAAACATGGAAAATTGATTGTTCACGGAAAAATGTGCAGTTTCAATATTATCGTAGGCAATGTAACGCGTAAGTGATTAACGCATATTATTATGCAACGGTAAATGCTTATGTAATGATTTGATTAAATACCTATTTTATTTTCTTTATGTTACCCTTCCATCCAGATCGTATCGGAACTAAATCAACATGTAAAATTTTAATTCCTGAGACCTGGGCGGCTACTCTTTAAGCCCGAAGTCCTTCTGGGTAAGCTCGCTCCATCGTAGACTTTGTCTCTGTCATCTTTGACCTTGACTAGAGTCAAGAGCAAACCCATATCAAATAAAAAAAAAAAGAAGTCCGCAGTTTCCGGCTTAGTTGCGGGCGTATTCTACTCCGTATCACCTACAGACTTTAGTCCCGAACCCGAACTAAGAATGAATGACAACACGATTTGACAGTAACTATCAAAACGTGTTGTGATTAATTCTTAGTGGTTAGGTGACACAGAGTAGAATACGCCCGAAACTACGGACTTCGGGCTTAGAGAGTAGCCCCCCTGATCCCAACATCGCCCTTTTACTACTGGAATACCAGACATACTGCAGGGTACCTTCCGTACTTGCACACGCTCTGAGTTCTGATGACAATACATGACTAGCTAAGAAACGTCATTACAAATTCAATATGGCGGCCTCCCCAAGATGGTGGACTGGCTGTTTGAAATTCACCCCCATGATATGGGTATCAAATGAAAGGGTTTGCTGTAAGTAAAACGAAAAAAATAGTCACGTCACTTAAATCCAACATGGAGGACATCCAAGATGGCGGATTGGCTATTTGAAATGCACCCCCATGATATGAGTATTAAATGAAAGGGTTTGCTGGATCGGATACGAAAAAAATAATCACGTATAATATAATAAAAAGTAATTATAGAATAAATATAATAGTTATAATTATAAAACTAAAAAAACACGCTTTTAGCACGCACCAAAAATTACAAAATAATTCGGACATTTAGTTTGATGAAATGAAGCGTGGAACGTTTTGTCCAAAAAGAGTAGAGATTACATAAACGCTCCACGCTTTCTTTCATCAAGCTTTTTAAACTATAATTTTTTATTAGTAATAGGACAAAAACCTTTTAGCCTACCTATTGCTTATAGCTTTCAGCTGTTTCGATCTCGGGTTTGTGTGGACCATTGCTTATTCGTTTGTCCTAGCTAGTCAGTTCAGTTCAGCAGTCAAAAGGTAGTACGTTTGTCATGAAATCTAATTACTTTAATTTAGTTTTTATATTACGCCAGTAGCAACAGATATTTGAAAGCAAATTCACCAAAAGTCTTTTAGGCACCATGTTTAATTACGCGGGAATTTATAAAATTGACGGGCCAGAAGTATATAAGGGACTTCGCTTAACAGATATAAAATACATTTCCAGTAGTTGCTCTTGAAAGTCCGTCGATAATGAAGTCCTCGCATTAAACTAAAGCCTTATATAAAATGTTCCAAAACTCATCTTCTTACATAAAACCTTCCTCTCCGCAGCACATGCCAGTCCCCTGGAAGAAGATGCTGCTCTCTCCACCAGTATGGGCCATCATCATCACCCACGGCGCCTCAGTCTTCGGCTACTTCACCGTCGTCAACCAACTGCCGAGCTACATCGAGAGCATCCTGCATTTCAACATCAAACATGTAAGTTTCTTTTATTTTCATACAGGTTTTTGCCAACCCGCTGGAGGATGTTGACTGGTTTTAGTCTGAACCCTTTTACAAATAAAAGATTTATTAGAAGTCTGATCAGTGGCGGACTAAATGGGGAGCGGAAGGAGCGGCCCGCCCCGGGCTTCTGATCCTGGGGGGCCTTTAAACGACTCCACATTCCAAGTAAACAAGGCTTTGAAAATATGCTTAGTACATCTAGGAGGTGGGTTAGAGTTGGAAAGGCCCATACGAAAAATAAATAAATACAGCCTGAACCGGTAATTTAGCTATTTTTTAAATTAGCATGGCATAGCTTTTTACTAATTCCCATCAAAAAGAAAAAAATCTTTCATCAAAAAATGTTTTCTATTCTATTCTTATGCTATTCATCTAAAAAGAATCACAGAAATCGGATCAGAAACCTCGGAGTAATCGGTGCACATAGATAAAAAAAAATACCCACCGAATTGAGAACCTCCTCCTTTTGTGGAAGTCTGTTAAAAATAGGGGTCTCATTAAGCTTTGTCGCTTCGGGCCTCCGACAGGTTTAGTCCACCACTGAGTCTGATCGGTTTACAGTGGCGCTCCACCGAGGAGCGGATTTAAAAAGCTGAGATTCTCGAACGAAAATAATCGCAAAAACATAGACAGCTAAACTCAAACCCTACCTTTTTGCTTTGGCGTAATCGTGTAATGAGAGAGGGCAGAACACAAGAGCGAGCGAAGCGAGCTCGAAAATTCATGCACCCCAACTCGGAAAGGTTTTTGTTTTCTTTTGATCATTTCATACACAAACATAGTGATTTTATTGAGACATAAAGAAACGCTCGAGAAAAAAGAGAGCGTAGAAAGTAAGAGCGAGAGAAGCGAGCTCGAAAATTTTCGCATCCCACCTCGGATAGGTTTTATATTCTTTTGATCATTCATACTTAAATAGAAATAAGTTTATGGAGTGATGCAAGAAAGCTCATTAACTGAGAGAGGGCAGAACACAAGAGCGAGCGAAGCGAGCTCGAAAATTCATGCACCCCAACTCGGAAAGGTTTTTGTTTTCTTTTGATCATTTTTCATACACAAACATAGTGATTTTATTGAGACATAAAGAAACGCTCGAGAAAAAAGAGAGCGTAGAAAATAAGAGCGAGCGAAGCGAGCTCGAATTTTTTTCCATCACATTGCCATTTGTGCCATCACGAACGGGTTTCGTTATGTCGTCGCTCGTTAAGGGGTGACTAAAAGCCAACGAACGAGTGTCACCCCTAAATGCAGAATAACTGAAGGACAAAAAAAATTTTTGCACCCCATCTCGGAAGGATTTTATTGTATTTTGAACATTCATATTGAAATTTTAGTTTTTTGTTGATTTACATAGAAAAACTATGGAAGTCAGAGAGTGCAAATGCAAGAGCGAGCGAAGCGAGCTCAAAAATTTTTGCATCCTACTCCCGACAGGTTGGTTCCATTGCGTCAAACGTTTAGGGGTGCCACCCGATAGTGACAAAAAACCAGTCAACAAGCGGTTGGGTGTCACCCCTAAGCGGGTGTCACCCGGTGCGCGCCGCACCCCTCGCCCCCCCCCCCCTCGCTACGCTACTGGTGATAAGTTTCGTTTGAGGAGCTGAGGGTAGTTGACGTAATTTCACACAATATATCAATAACTATGTGTAATATTCAAATTAGCATCAAGATTGGATTAGGTGATAAGACGATCATTCAATATGACGTGTCAAGTTCAATATTTAACAAGACTGCCTAAAAAATGTCGTAGTTAAATCACCACCACGTGAAAAACATTTGCCAAAGCCACATATTGAACTAAACTTGTTATTACTTATTATTGTGAACCTGTTAAAAGTTCTTTGTGTACCATTTAAAAAAAAAACTGGCAAAGGAAAGGGTTCCGAACGAATTTCATTTTTTTTTTAATTTGTTATTTTGACACTAGACTTCTTATATGTTTTCCTGTAATATATAAGGTAACGATCTATTATCTCCACTACCGAGTCCAATTTTTTTTTTTCAAAATTTTATACTCAGTAGTTTCAGAGATAAGGTTAAAAAAAGAGCCGGAGAAAACGGGCTGTGACCAGGGCCCACTTCTCCACTGGGCACTCTGGGCACGAGCCCAGGGCCCCGCGATCGATTGGGGCCCCCTAGTATCTGCCAGAATGTAATGTGCGATTTTGCATATCTAAAAACTAGAAAGTAGCTCTTCAATAAACATCTATAGTCGACGTTTTAGCAAAATAGTCCAGTGATTGGGGTCCCATTATCCTAATGTGCCCGCTGTGCCCAGGGCCTCCAATAGCTTAAAGACGGCCCTGGCTGTGACAGACGAACAGGCAGACACCCGAGTGATCCTATAAGGGTTCCATTTTTTGTTCGGAACCCTAAAATGATCAGTCTCATGTCTTTTACTAGTAAAAAACCGGCCAAGTGCGAGTCGGACTCTCACACGAAGGTTTCCGTACCATAAACCTTAATTTTTATTATTTGTTGTTTTAGCAGCAATAGAAATACACAATCTGTGAAAATGTCAACTGTCTACCTATTACGGTTATTGAGATACAGCCCGCTGAAAAACAGACGGACGAACGGACGGACGGACAGCGGAGGCTTAGTAATAGGGTTCCGTAGGTTGCGTTTTGGGGTTTACCCTAGAAAAAACTCGTTTCTCGTATGTGGCCCGCTTTTAATTTAATTTCATTTTTATTATTAGTTGTTAGAGCAGCAATAGAAATACGCACTGTAAAAATTTCAACTGTCTATCTGCGGTTCTTGAGTTATACCCTGCTGACAGACAGACGGACGGACAGATAGACGGACATACGGGTGAACGGACAGCGGAGGCTGAGTAATAGAGTTCCGTTAGTTACCCATTGAGTACGGAACCCTAAAAAGATCACTCTCATGTCTAATTATTAGTAAAAACGTTACATCACAGTTCTATTGTGTGGCAGCTCAATGTCGTATGCTAATCAATATTGTCAATGACCATCATTTACAAAAGTTAAACGAGCCTGTCATTATTGCGAATGAGAAGTGTTTTGGACAATGACCATAATATTAACGTGATTAGTTCTTATTGAGTTGAATAAAGGCTCCTGTAGACAGGCGTGAAGTTACAATGCGACCACCGGAACATATTTTAAATAGGGCCGTCGCATCGTGCTTCTCTGTGGGAACCTTAAACATAAGGCACTTGCAATATACACCTATCAGCTCATAGATATTGCAATTTAACAGCAAATTAAACAATTAAGCACTAATAAACCGGGAAATATTAGCAAAAGTAGAAAAAAAATCGAGAGTTCAACGTCCATAATTACTTCAGACCTCGTGTTACGTTGTGTTATAAAACCTACAGGCAATCATATAAGAATAACCTTTAATTCTGGACTTTATTTGAAAAGGAATAAGGTTTATATTAAAAGTAATCGGCTACCCCACTACGATGAACGTCGCGGCAGTTACGATTTCGTACGGTGACCATACTCAGCGCAGCGAAAGGACAGTTCTTGCTAAATAATATTTATTTGTTTTGCAAATGATTGCACGGTTATGCGCAACATTTAAATATTAACGTGCCTTTTGCAGATTTTGAATGGTGTTAACCAGCAATTTTATAGTATTTTCTGGTTTTTTTTTGGTTTTATTAAACGGTGTTGTTGCGATTTCAAAAGCTCGTTTCTGGTTTGTTCTTGAAATAGTTGTGCATGTTATTATTAACAAGGGTAACACGAAAATAAAATAGTTGATGCTTGTATTATGTACTGCCCCTAAAGTATCAACTTGCGGCCAATTTGTACAAGGAATACAGGTGATGACTGATGTCAAAATGGCGAACGAGTGGCACTGCCCATTGTTTGGGATTTAGACAAAGCGGTATTATATCAGCATAATTGACGTTCGAAATTCCAAAAGCATTTGAGAATAGCTATAGCTGATATATTGCCACTTTAGAGCCTTTTATTTTATCTAGCAGTGCGTATACTTATTTTGTCCAACGTTAACGATTCTAGTTTTGGCCTGTTTTAACTGTCTGCGCCTCGTTCGGTCTTTGCTCAATTAATCTGCCTAGTCCTTTCCCATCTGTATTGGGACTGGTTACTAGCTTAACCGAATGCAGATGAATACCAGTAGCTCGTTCTTTGCCATCAGGTCTTATTTGAACTACTAGTCAAACGTAAAGCTACAACTATGTATTCAACGTAATTAAAATACATGCAATACAAGGTTGCTTAGTTATTCTCTATCAACTAAGTCTAGAGTTGATTAGTATTTATTACTCCACGTGCCTCGTTGTGTTTCCTGCTACTAAACCCATCTGTTGCTAGAAATTTCATTGTTTACGAAGTCACACGTGTTGGCTATTCAAAGGAGTTTACTGTTTACTGTAATTAGTTCGAGTTTACGTTAATTAGGTCCTGAATTTACCGTTTTCATGTTTAGATTTACCTTAGTGAGCGCCTGTAGTGAGTTTGTAAGCTATTTGATACAGTAGTAGTGTAGTACGTTCTGGAGTGGCGACCGCGTGCCAGAAGACAAAGCGTTGAAGGCTTCCCACAAGGTGGACTGATGACATGGTGAAGGCCGCGGGAACCCGTAGGATCGGACCGGTCGATGTGACGGGTCTTGGGGGAGGCCTATGTCCAGCAGTGGACGTCCTTCGGAAGGAAGGCAATGGTGTGGGAGTGGTGGGACTCGTAATATTTTATTTTATAAATGAATGAGATGTTACAAACTATGAATTTATTGTACAAATTGACGTCAAGTATTTTTTTTAATTAGATACAATGAACAGTTACGTAATCCATATTGCTTCAACAGATCGTGTTTAGTTAGTAGTAATATATCTTTCTCATTGTGAAGGAAAAGATAAATAAAGGAGAAAGTATCGTTTATTACTTATTATGACAGCTATCCAATAACATTCATTGTTTTATTATACCCAATGCATAATTACATATGCTTATGTAAAATTCACCTATTTGCAGTACAGTAGTCATCCACCAACCGCGTGCCTTTAGTAAAACTGGAATCGGTTTTGCCAAACGGTCAACTAGTTATATCTGAATTAAACAGCATCCTTGTGAATATATTAATAATATATTTTAATATTATTAGAGTGACCAAAATATAGATTCGGATATTGTATTATTTTTCTGAAATACAATTGTAATATAAGCGGAAGATGTCATCGAGATGTGACAAAGCTATTTTAATAGTTTTTAACAGCATTACTTTAAAATAGCATCAGGTATATGTTTAGCAGAAACTCAAAGCAAACAAATCTGTTGACAAAGAGCACGTGGATAATATTGAAGAGAGCTTTTTCTGTGCCGGTCCGAAAAATATTTTACTTCATCCGTTTCACATTTTTCGTTTTAATAAATCCATATAGTATTACGGTTTTTGAACTTATCATTGATTTCTTTAAATCAGAACTGCCTAATAGACTAACAGCTTCTTTGAGAAGTCGAAGAGGCTCATATGAGATTTACTACCAGTTTTAATAGAACACACTACCACGGCTCATTAAATGTTGGGTTTTATCACAGTCATGTTGCAAATTACATGTTTTTGAAGCTTATTAGAACTTATTTTGTGGAAGCCGAGGTTGCACAAGGCACTTATAGGTAGTTGAATTAAATTAAAAACCCAGTTATATCACAAACCTGTGTAAGATTGCGATCAAGTTGTTACCTATGTGTGTGTGTGCTCAAATAACACAAACTGGAAGTCCAACAGTTACCTAAAGCATACCCCGATATGCAATTTTCACCTTTTTATCAAAGAGCTGTTGATTTCATCTCGCTTGATCGCTTATGAACTTGCAAAGGATAAACAAGCATCACGCAAGCCAGCCACCCTATTGCATCAGCCAAAAAGTTGACAACCTCAAGTGGTTTTTATAGCAGCAAAAGCAACATGCCACACCTTAATCGATGTGGCAAACGTTTGAAAACCATCGCCTTTGGCTCCATATACATATTTTACGCACAAACACTGAAATAAGGTTGTTTGAGAGGTAAATCTATTGAAATGTCATTGCCACATTAATAAAAAAGGAAAATTGATTGAGGTGTTATGCAATATTTTGTTTAGAACATGTTTATTTTTTAGTAAAAATTCAGTATTTATTATTTAATGTAATCTGATTTCTTTATAATGATAAAGAGCATGTATAAAGTTGCATCTTCATAATTTAAAATTAAGATTCCTCATTTTTTTCACTAAGATTGAAATAATTGAATCTCTTAATGTATACTTGCTGCACCTAGCAAAGACACTCGTTAATATCATCATGTACTTCAATATACTTGCAGTTTAACTGACACATACTAGATATGTTGTTTTCCATGTAAAACTTGTTTTGTAAAAATAATTAGTATCCAGGCAAAGGCAGCAAAAGTAACAGAATATTAATTTGCTGGAAATCGAACGATGAAAGTTGCCAGGACAAGATACACTGCTGTTTTCCTCTCACTTTATGAATGTCGTAAATTGCTATTAAAATGTTAATAGTAATTATATGGCTTTTTTGAGCAGGCTTCATTAAATTCGTCTGCGAAGCATTTATCGCCTAAAATCTATAAAAAAATAGACTTTTGACCAAAGCACTTTTACGCAGTTTTTGTGAAAGTAAATATTATACTAGGAAATATAAACCAAAAATAGAATAGGAATTCATTTGCTCTCTGTACCCCATATCGAACTACATAAGACCTAATAAATAGTTAACAATGGTCAATAAAAAAATAAACTCTGTATTATGAAAAACAAAAAGCTAAGTCTTTCCTCTAGTCAGCGTATTTTTGACGCTGCTACATTGAAGCAACTCTAAAACACACTTTCTCAAAAGTCATAAAAACTTCAATCTAAATTCATTTTATTGCAAAATAATATTAATCTCAGCTTAACTTTTGACGAGGTTATCACATCATTTCGTTGACAGTTATGTGCTGACATCTATTTAATTAATTCACCATCGGAATTAATTTAAATATCCGTTACCTTCCATTTAATAACTTAATTTAAATATATTTTAAACTATTGACACAGTCATGCCTCTGTCGGATGAGTCACCACGCTCGCCTCTGAATTCGGACTGTCCGACTAATGGCTAGCAACATGGTTACCTTATTAAAAGGCTTGCATTTTTTTTCTACGTATCAGTGATGCGAATATTTATTGTAACATGATTTAAGTGAGTAACTATAATACGGATACTAATTAATAAATATTAACTATTAATATTTACTAATGTCATTTTAGCAAACTGCTTTCCTAAATATTTCTTTCGAACACTTTCGAATACAAAAAATCACCATTTAATGACATGAATGAGATATTTAAGAATTACGAAGGGATTTGCTCAAAAGCAGTAGTTCAAGGTTTTGAAAAAAAAAAGTAAGCAGTATTTTATTAATAGCGTAATGATAGTTTTGCATTACGCAGTATTTTTTTGTAAAACTGTATAATGCGCAGTTTTCCAAGTAGGTACCAATTAGCTAAACCAAATTAGCTTGCCCAAAACCTGTAAAACCAGTCTAAAGTCACTCACGACCTCTTAAAGGTGGTTTTATCTAGATAAAACTAGAATTTATTATTATTGCACTAATAAAACCCGAATAGAATATTTACTTCGTCCTAGATGACCTTATTGGACCACTGGAGTTTTTAATATTTTCACATGACGTACTTAATCTTCATAGTTTTACGAGGATTTTAATTTAGTAGATTAACGTCATTTGCTTTGTAGAAAAAAACCTGGTTTTCATTCTTCTTTATGGGCTATCAATCAAGTTTACAGCATTGTCTGTGTGTTAGGGACTTTCATCTGATCTTATAGCTTTATCTGTCAGTAATATTTCCAAATAAAGTTCTCAGCAACGAGATAATGCAACAAAACCTAGCCTGTTTTTCGTTCATTATGATATACATACTAGGATTTTCTCGCGGCTTTGCTTCCCTGACCTATAAATTAATCTATATCCAGTTAAGCGATAGTGTATTTGATAGTATCATTCGGTGATTTTTTGCAACCAAATCAATTGCTATTATGATACCGTTGACAAAGAGAGTCGGAGCTATACAGGATGAATAGAACCATCTCTTTTTCCCAAGTGATTATTCATGGTAATGATACGTCATACTCGTAGTAGTGGTACAGAGAGCTCCGACAGACAAGCAAATGAAAAAAAATACCTTTTTGTAATATTAGTTACGATAAAAATTTTATTCAGCATGTTTAGCACGCCATACGGCCATAACTTATAATTATGTAAAACTGGACGCTTATCCACTCGAACTTTAGTTATCAGTCATCACCGGATTAGGCTAGTAGCGATATTAGTTCGCTATCTGATAAGAGATAACCCTCGAAGCTTTCATACTAATCTTGATGTCAAACGGTTGATGTAATTGACGACACTATTGCTAAAAGTAGCGCATTTTTTGTCAAAATTGGTTATCTTGTAAGAATTAGGTCTCTTCCGGTGACATTGATTCTTTGACTAGTACACTACAATTCACACGACAACCAGAACACGAAGCGATTCGCTACGCAGTAGCAAATTTATATGATAGTGGGGGTGAGGGGTAGGTTACTGTGCAGCGAGTAGCTCACTTCACACTTGCTAAAAAGTTGAACGCCTAATGTAGCAGAGAAAACCGAAGAAAAAACGATCCCCTGATTCAGCGTCGCTCTTGTGGCAAAACAAGTAACTAAAATGTTCTTTAAAGCGATAAATCTCCACCTGGAACAAGATTGAAATATTTTGGGTCCGGTTAGGTACATTTGTTTGTTCATATTTGAGACTCACTTACGTAAGTGCAAAAAATACCTACTAAAGCTGACTAAAAAAGGTTTCGGGTTTTTATATAAGTTATTAGGTATGGTATTTCCGTTTTGATACAAATCTCTACTCAGATAATCCGTAACAATGTAAGCTTTATTATATTTTGAGCTTTTAAGAATCTGCGGTAAAAAAACGTGGTTTATCCCGCTAATCTCTGAACCATGGTCATACTATAAATATGCAGTGGCAGTTTAAGTTGGTTGACCTAAATTGTCGGATCTGGTCTTGTATGGAATAATCAATCTTGGCGATTTTTTTGTGAGTAATTTTGAGCATCCCTTGTCTTACAAGTTTGCAAGGAAGTGTAAATATTATGTTAAAGTGATTGATCAAGTTACACATAGGTAATTAATTGTCCGAAATAATCGAAAACTATCAAGAGATACCTACATGATCTGAAACGGAATATGGCTTGTGTATGAAAACAGAAGTTAGGTTTAGATGACAATAAAATATTTTGAAAATTATCGTTATAATATTAATTATGAATTTATGATGTTAACTCAAAAAAAAAAAATGTTTTTTAGTTCGTACTGCAGGTATAGTGTTTCCACATTTCACCAGTTACATAGTAAGTTGCATGAAAAGGGCGTATTGCCAGAAACCGGTCTCAAACACAGACTCCAGACTGTTTCTAAACTGTTTCCAAGTGGAAAGACCCAATAACACTGCGCGACCGAAAATTTTAATTCAGCAGTCATTTTATCCTATCATTCATTGTATTTGTCTCTTTAAAATGTCTCTGAGCTTCCTTTGCAATCCACCATGACTCATATCAACATAGTCAGCTTAACCACTTCGCTCCAGTATCAATAGGAAGCGGCTCATGAGTGCAGGATGCACCAGATCCCAGTGATTGGTAGGAATTGTCAGCACTTGGCAATTTAGGGAGCCCTACTGTCGGGCGGAACAGACAGCTGTGAGAGTTTGTTCAAATGATGCAACGCTATGTCCTAATAGTGGGTCTACACGATTCTGTAGTGTGATTCTGCAGTGCGATTATGTAGTGTGATTCTGCATTGCGATTATGCAGTGTGATTCTGCAGTGTGATTCTGCAGTGTGATTCTGCAGTGTGATTCTGCAGTGCGATTATGCAGTGTGATTATGCAGTGCGATTCTGCAGTGTGATTCTGCAGTGCGATTCTGCAGTGCGATTCTGCAGTGTGATTCTGCAGTGCGATTCTGCAGTGTGATTCTGCAGTGCGATTCTGCAGTGTGATTCTGCAGTGCGATTCTGCAGTGTGATTCTGCAGTGCGATTCTGTGAACATGTGTTTTTGGAATCGACCGGCTGTATACATATCGAAGTGAGGGCTTGGGTGAAGTGATCACGAAGTGTGCTCTCAATCTATGTAATCAAGATGGAATGACAGCTAAGGGAAGGGTCAATGTACTTTATTGCAAGTTTATCTGGCGTCCACCATATACCATAGTAGAAATATAGATGAAGTAAAATGTCCATGTTTACTAAAAAGAAAGCATGTTTGGTGGTAACCACCGGAAGGTGCAGTAGTTTGGGGTGTAAACATCATTGTTAGCGTCAACATTTTTTCTCCTAGAACTAGTATTTCTAAAAAAAAAAATTTTCGGCCTATTTTGTGTCACTGCTGGTTAAAGATCTCCCATTTTTTAATTTTTAGGGTTCCGAACAAAAAACGGAACCCTTATAGGATCACTCGGGTGTCTGTCTGTCTGTCCGTCCGTCTGTCAACCCAGTTTTCTCCGGATCCACTGGACCGATTCTGTTGAAATTTTGTACACATATGGACTTCTGTGACCCAAACACGGACGCCTTACGTAAATAATTATTTTTTTAGTATGGGGATCTTTTGGGGGTCAAACTAGAAAATTTCAAAAATAATTTTTTTGAACAATATCGTGTAACATATCAGATGAAAGGGCTTACTTTGAGGGTTTTAATTATATTTTTTTCATAATTTTAAAATAAATGGTTTTGAAGTTATTCAAGAAATTAGACGAAAAATGACCCCCAGATCTCCGAAACTACCGAGCCTAAAATTTTGAAAAAAAAAGTGAAGATAATAGATCTTTACCTATAGATTACAGGACACCCTATAAGAAGTCTATAGTGTTTTAATAACATGTTAAAAAAATTAAATTCGTTCGGAACCCTTCGCACGCGAGTCCGGCTCGCACTTGGCCGGTTTTTTTTTTGTCTTTCGATAGCCACACGTTTGACCACTTTATCTCACCCAATGGTAGGCGATAAAGTGGTCGAAGATGGAGCACGCTTGCCTAGAAGTAACCTATTCACTCTTGACTTAAACACTCCTAGGTTGTAGCTATCAGGAAACAGACTGGCAGGGAATTCCATTCCTTAGCTCCATTGCCGTCCAAGTTTCCCTGTGTGTTGTTCATCCCGACAGAGTTTCCTAGGCCTCGTTAGTAAGAGTTGTGAAATCTATTCATCGATAGTGATTATTACAATCAATATAGCACTAGCAATAATTACATTTCCATTATTGCCAAGTAACATCACCACGCTCGACTATTAATTGTTAACATTTACTAAGTTCAAATCGCTAGTGTTCCGGCATTATAAGCAGTCCTTTACAAGGGCAGTCATCAGTCATAACTGAACCATTTGTCTTCACAAAGTCGGTCACGAGTGTTCATGCAACTATACTAAAACTTACGTCAGTGTTGATCCAACTTTCCTTGGTTTTTAGGGTTCCGTACCTCAAAAGGAAAAATGGAACCCTTATAGGATCACTTTGTTGTCTGTCTGTCAAGACCCTTTATCTCGGGAACGCGTGGAGGTATCGACTTGAAATTAAACCATATACTTAGGTCTACGGTCCCTTGAAGCTGTGAAAAAATCAAGCTTCTATGTTAACGTAAAAAAAGATACGGCCGTTTATGGCGCAAAAAAACGTATATTTCGACACACTCAAGGGAATCAAAATGTATAGGATATTTCCCGTTGACCTAGAACTATGAAATTTGGCAAGTAATACTGCCTTACTACAATACTACAGCTATAGGGAAATATCTGAAAACTATACATTTGTAATTAACTAAAAAAAAAAGTCTTTATTTACCCACAACTTTGTACGGAACCTTCGGTGGGCGATTCCGACTCGTACTTGGCTGGTTTTTTCTTAAGGATGGGAAATCATCAAATGACTCCTTCCGCTCTGGGCGGAGCAGAAGCGAGTGTCAGACTCTTACTGACTAAAACCCATTCGTGTTCCTCCTAGTGCCTGCCGCGTTCCACGACCGCGGTGACTCTTTCGAACAAATTCCGCAACACTTTCCTTGGGTATTTTGGAAATCTCAGATCTTTGGAAGAAGATTAGTAACAGGATACTCGAAACCACTTAAAAAGTAACTGATTTTCGAGTCGTTCGTGGTGCGAGTTCCGAGTTTCCGACTCATCAAATGGACACCTTCCTCAAGAAGAGTTTTGGTCGAAGAGTGTCGTGTGTCGGCGATTACGCGCAAGGCTATGCGACACCACGCTGCGCAACACGACGCCGTCACTTCATGTACAGTAGTTGATACTAAAACCACCACTATTCCATTTCACCCGGGTTTTTATTGAATAATTTGAACAAAAAGCGGTCATTGTGACTTAACCGTAATAGTTAGATACATACCCTCCTAGAGTTTTTTGTAGATATTGTTGTCCTCTATAAAACTGTAGTACATCACTTTGCTCTATTGTCAATAGTTTCCGCAGCGTACGCGATATAAGGATCATTCGTTGGTATTTTTTTCACACCTTTGGTTACATTATCGAAGTTTTCATACGGATCCCTAACTTTTTGAAAATAATCTATAGCCTATGTTCATTAGGGATAATGTAGGATTCTAATGGTGAAAGAATTTTTCAAATCGATCCAGTAGTTTCGGAGCCTATTCAATTCAAACTAACAAATCTTTCCTCTTTATAATATTAGTGTAGATTTTTGTGTACAAGAACCCAACATGGTTAGGAAAAGGCTAGGCAGATTCTGAGTCACAGATGACTTCAACACTCACTAGTTCAAGTCACAAAGACAATAGAAAACCAAAAACCAATTACAAATTATGATGCCACACCAAAACAATGATACAGCACGATTGTTAGCTCAAATTCCATAAACACTTAACAGCCTATCATCTATTTCTTCATTTAACGTTTTCCCAACGTTTTGTCGTTTACATGTTTCGATATTATTACAATCCGGTGCTAGGATTGCGTAATAAGCCAGCCTAATGGTCTAGCTCAGTGCAATCAGCGTAAGTGCTGAAGATTAGGCCTGGTCGTAGACCTATAGCTAAGCGATTTTACCTTAGCGCGTAAAGCGGGCTCGAAGGACCAACATTGTAGGCGATGTAAAATAGACTGTATGTTTTCGGAATTTTCTACACCAATATTATAAAGAAGAAAGATTTGTTTGTTTGTTTGAATTGGCTCCGAAACTACTGGACCGATTTAAAAAATTCTTTTAGCATTGGATAGCTACATTATCAGGGAGTAACATAGGCTGGATATTATCCCCGTACTCCCACGGGAACGGGAACTACGCGGGTGAAACCGCGTGACGTCCAATAGATAACTCAGGAAACTAACGGAATGCAAAAGCAAAAACGCTCACAAAATAAAATCTACTGAACCAAACTGTATCAATTTTTTACGGGACTAAATGGCAAGTATATCGCATCGAACTAAAAAAGAATCACAGAAATCGGAAAAATACCCACTGAATTGAGAACCTGCTCCTTTTTTGGAAGTCGGTTAAAAAAGTCTCACTTATCCCTCAAATCATGTAAATAAGTAAGCAACAATACTTCATTTTTGCAAGCTAAGCGAAACTTAGCTTAGCTGTGGCTCTGCAAACGGCTTAAAGCTCTTAAAGTAACACAGGAGTAATGACTTCTCAGAATCTCGAGACACTAACTGCACGCCACTTTGTCATATTGCCTTGATAAAATCATTGGAATCTTTGCATCTAAAATGCCGTTAACGTGGCGCCTTGAGACGTGGAATTCCAAAAGGTGGAAAAATGTGAAAGTAATTTGAATTTCATGAATACGTCAACACAGCGTTCATTTACATAATCGGTAATAAAGCGGGTATGCTCTTTGAAAAATTTGCATGAGGCGTTAAGGCTTGTATACATGCCAATGACCTTGTGCATATAAACGGAGCTAACTACTCCTCGACGCGCCACTCCGCTACCCGCATTTTTAATTTATTGTAAAAAAATAACACATATTTTAAAAAAGTAAGGTACTGGACTTAGCGTGATATATAGCCTATAGCCTTCCTCGATTAATGGGCTATCTAACACTGAAAGAATTTTTCAAATCGGACCAGTAGTTCCTGAGATTAGCGCGTTCAAGCAAACAAAGAAACAAACAAACTCTTCAGCTTTATATATTAGTATAGATTAAGGAGTAAAATGGTATCATTTTAACGATTTGGAGGTGATTTGGTGATTTTTTTTTCTTATTATGTGATACTGATACATTAATTCTGGCTAAACCAAATTACGTGTCATATCATGTGGATTACTACCTATTTTTTCAGATGTAATTTCTCAGTAAATGCCGACGAAAAGTTGCTTCATCTGCACGCTGTTTTTAAGCATTTCTCGAAAGAGCAGCCTTAAGGGATACTATGTTTTAACAGCGGCTTGGCTCTCACGTATTAAAAGAAGATATTAAATCCCTCCGGAACGTACATATAATTATCATCAAAGTTCATCTTAATTCACAAAACGTTTTGGGAACACATTCAAATGGCGTGCAGCTAAGGAGTGGAATTCCCTGCCGGAGTCTGTGTTTCCTGATAGCTATAACCTGGGAGTATTTAAGTCAAGAGTGAATAGGTTACTTCTAGGCAAGCGTGCTCCATCTTCGACCACATCATCGCTTACCATCAGGTGAGATAGTGGTCAAATGCGAGCCTATAAATAGTAAAAAAAAAAAAATCTGTAACTAATATCGTGTACATAATAAAGACTATTCTATTATACAAAGTGTAACAGAATAAACGCAATACCTCTTAAGGGGTCATTATACTCATCATTTTGAACAACTTTTATTATGGGACCAATCCCGGAATCGCGAAAAAACACTAGCTGTTCTGTACATTTTGTCGAGCTATGCGCACATAAATGTATGGGGAAGTCGATTTTGTTTTCACACAGGAATAAAAAAAAACCGAATGACCTAGGTCGCCGGTAGGGACGGCCGCTGCGTCGCCAGTTCCTTTTGCTTTGAACTTGGCTGGACACGCTGCCGCGTGTTTAAATAGGAAAGCACAAGCAATAAATCACATAATGCTAGTATAAGCATACAGCTTTATGGTTTACTACTTCGCGTTTAATTTTATATTCTGCTAACTACGCCGTAATAATTTAAAACTAAAAGACAGCTACTAATTCACACATAGTTGCTCGTGCCTTCAAAATGCCCTAACAATCACGTCTTGAAAATCTCCGGACATATTTACCGTGTCTCCATTAAACTTCAGTACATGTTCGAAATTCCTAAAGGGTATAAGTAAAACCGGTAATTTTTCTCAACGCTAAATGTTAGCTGTTTGGTATATCTTTAGACTAAGAATGCAGTTCTCTTGACTTGATGAACTGTTACTACTTAGTTGCTACGTGTTCGTGGTAAAGAATAAGGATGGAAAAAAATGGCCAAGTGCGAGTCGAACACTCACACGAAGAGTTCCGTACCATAAGCCGAAAAAACACGTTGATTTTTAATTTAATTTCTATTATTTGTTGTAATAGAAATACAATAGCGGCAATAGAAATATCTACACATTGAGAAAATTTCAACTGTCTGCCTATTGCGGTTCTTGAGATACAGTCCACTGACAGACGGACGGACGGACGGACAGTGGAGGCTTAGTAATAGGGTTCCATTAGTTACCCATTGTGCACGGAATTCTAAAAAAGATGGAAGTTGGCTCCTGGAGTTGCTGGACAGGGTTTTAAGTCGATTACTGGATAAGTGACTGACCTTAATGCTTAGTCCGTGATGGTGGTCTGTACGGTGTTGTAGGAAACTAGCTTTTGCCAGTTAGTTTGCCCGCATTAAGGACGGAATTTGTCATACAAGAACTCACTACTACCAGGATAAGAACCGGTCAAGTACGAGTCGAATTCGGATACGACGGGAGTGTACCTATTAAGGTTCTTAAGATACAGGCCGTTTACAGACTGACGGACAGGGATGGTTATTAATAGGGATCCGTTTGGTAACCTTTGGATACGGAACTATAGTCTCCTTATACACGATTAACTCTTATCCAAAGCTGTTGAGTATGATCGATAAAAAAACATTTAGATTTCTACATTTATAATATCAGACGGATAGTATATGGTCTTTGAAGATTCCAATAGATATTTTATTTAGTAGGACGTCTTGTGACCTAATATTATAATGGATGGGGTTAAATATAGCCTGTTTGAAATTCTAGTGCGTTTGTCACGAGTAGACTGAGCTAAGTGCTTCTTAGAAGTTGTCCTAGGAATGTAGTCACAAGTCATCTTGATCTCACGGAAGCGTTGTTTAATATGATTTATAGAACAACATGACGAAATGTGCATATCTCCGACTGCTGCTAAGTGCATTGGGACAATGTCCGTGTACTTACTTATTTTTAATATATGGCAGACTAGCTTCTGCCAGCGGCTTCGCCCGGGTGGTCCCTAGGAAACACACTCCCGGTAAAAAAAGTAGTCCTATGTCCTTTCTCAGGCTCTAGACTATCTCTGTACCAAATTTCATTTTAATCGGTTCCGTAGTTTTGTCGTGAAAACGCGACAGTCAGACAGAGTTACTTTCGCATTTATATTTTTAGTAAGGATGATGAATAAAACCTTGGCGTCCCTTGACGTTGCGGTAGGACCATAACAAATAATATGTCCAAAGGACCCCATTTAGCATAGCCTTTTTCCCAACTATATTGGTTGCCTTCCCGTTTAACGAGGATGTAGTACTTACATATGTAAGTACTGCTATTTAGTTATTCTGGACATTTTATTTGGTATGGTTTTACCGCTACGTCAAAGGATGCCAAGGTTTTATTTATCATCTGCCATCTGCTGGGTTAGTTTTTACCAAAATGGTAAAAATTGACTTCGTCAAAAAACCTGACCGCTAAAAACGACAAAAAATTCGAAACAAGTCGCTTTTCAAGCAGTCTGTCTCCAGTTGGTGGCATTAGATCAGCGATTGAACTGCATCAGACTGCTTGAAAAGCGACTTGTTTCGAACTTTTTAGTCGTTTTTATCGGTCGGGTTTTTGAGGAAGTATTTTTTTTATTTCATACATTTTAGTGAGTAACATTTTTGGAATCGTCTTCTCGAGCCCTTTATCTTGATAACCCACTCGAAAATTAAAAAAAAAATTGAAAGCATATAAAGGCGCCAAAAATCGGCCATTGTAATTTTTATATACCCGGGGTCACTCTCACAATCAAGACGAATCTAACGCCACCTCTCAACCTAAAATCCATCGAGCCGTTCAGGCCGCAGAGCGTGCCAATCAATTATACATACATGCTCTCGAAAAACATAACTCTCCTTCTGGCGCAGTCGGGTAAAAACTAACCCTTATTGCGTTTCTCCTTTTGCTAAAATCTTACTTTAGAACGGGTACTTCAAAGATTTCTCGATATATTCCCCCTTACAGACTGCTTTATACTTCAAGTTTTTCACTGCACTTTGCATTTAAAACACATCCTACGTAACCGGCTTAAGGCACTTGTTTCACCGCTGGCGAGGAAGCGAGCAGCTATCGACCATTTGCTCGCTGAGGAAAAAGAACAAAAGTTATAGATCTCGTGTGAGTAAAAGAGACACATACATTCATAGTCAATAGCTGGTTGTTCACACTGCCGGCGAGCGGCTTTTACCTCTAGTGGATCGCAGCGACAAGAGATATTAAAGATTGTACTCGCTCAGCGACACTCGCTCGGCGATGCTCGCTTGGCGGTCAGAACAACCAAACAGCGGTAATATCTACCTATAATGCGGGCCGGAGCGAGTATTGCGAGTCGCACTAAAGCACTCGCTGAAAGCCGAGCGTCAAAACTATCGAAACTTCACTCGCTACTCGCTTATCGTCAACTGTTTCGAGTTTGAAGCTCTCGCTTCTCGCTGATCGCCGGCGGTGAGACAAGTGCCTAAACACCGCTACATCGAAGGGTCGTTCAGGGAAAGTAGCAGTTGTTCCGGATGGGTTTTACTGCTTCACTGGAAAATACGCGGATGGGTGGGCGCCCCTAATTGCGTACTGAGAAACGGAGGCTAGGGTCGCACCATCGTCGCCCGGACTTGAGCGTGGGGTGTTGGAGTATGGGGTTGAACGTACCTTCAGGCTATTGAAGGAAGGGTGGTGCCATTGATTTCGCACGAATGGGAAGCGTTTTGGGGTTATTTCAAGAATTAAATAATGGGAGCATTGTGTGATTTAAAAGGAATTGAACTGTTGCCCTAAATAGATTACCTAGGTGTGTTTACTTTTTTACTCATGCAAATACAAAATTTATGAAAAAATGCTGAATGGAGTCTGAGGCCCGATTTTGATGAAACTTAAATTAAATCATTGGAAAGTTAGTTCAGCAGTGCGATTCTGTAAACATGTCGAAGTGAAGGCTTAGGTGAAGTGAACACGAAGTGAGCTGTCATTCCATCTTTATAACTTTGATTGACAGCTCACTTCGTGATTCTGTAAACATGTGATATGTTTACAGAATCGAGCGGCAGTTCACTTAACCCAAGCCTTCATTTCGACATGTTTACAAAATCGACTGGCAGTTCTATTTTATCTAATTTTTAACCAACTTCCAAAAAAGGAGGAGGTTTTCAATTCGTCGGGTATTTTTTTTTATATGTACACCGATTACTCCGAGGTTTCTGATCCGATTTCTATGATTCTTTTTTAGTTCGATGCGGTTTTTACCATTTGGTCCCTAAAAAAAATCTGATTTAGTTTGGTTCAGTAGTTTTTATTTTATGAGCATTTTTGCTTATTTCAATTTCTGCGTAGACGAAGACGTCATCCAACTATCAACACTTAAAAGGTGAAAAATAAAAAAAACTTTTTACAAAACAATTTTATACTTTGTAGTGTTTTGTTTGGAAGTCGGTTATATTTTTTTGTAAAAAGTTTTTTTTCTATTAAGTAGCCAGTTTTCTTTATATTTTTATATTGAATATATTAACTGCTGCCTCTTTATTTATTCAGCATTTCCACAGTTCACATCAAATAGTCTTTTAATGTCTGCTCAAGGTTTATTTGGAACATTCGCATAATTTCACAAGAGCACATGTGACGAGTCTAGTAGTATAACCTTGTTGCTCCCATAACTGTTGAAGGTCAAGGTCTTAGTAGTATTGTCTGCAATTCTAGACTAGGAATGACCTTGAGTTGAATGAAAGTGGAGAATGGCGTTTTCCCATAATCTTGTGTTACAAATCCTATTAATCCTTATCCTTAGAATATATAAAGCTGAAGAGTTTGTTTGTTTGTTTGCTTGAACGCGCTAATCTCAGGAACTACTGATCCGATTTGAAAAATTATTTCAATGTTAGATAACCCATTTATCGAGGAAGGCTATCGGTAGAATATGGTCTGGAATAACACATAGGCTATATTTCCCGGAAGTATATTCCCTAGGGACAACACGGGCGAAGCCGCTGGCAGAAGCTACTTCTTAGATGAATAGCGCGGGTACAGACTACAGACGGGCGGTATGAGAGAATGCGGCAACTATTTTTGGTAAATATTGGTCAATATTCAAAAAAAAAAAAAAACATGCACACAATACAGTACGTCTACCATGAGTTTTATCAATCTATACTCGCTAGCGACTGTAGTTAAAAAGAAGTATGAAACCTTTAAAAAAACAAGTTTCTAATTTATTTTTTAGTTGTTAACTAAAGTTTTACTTGCAACTTGCTTGCTTGTTAATTAACAACTTAAACAAATAAATTAGAAACTTCTTTTTTAAAAGTTTTCACACATTATTTTAACTACAGTCGCTAGCGAGTATAGATTGATAAAACTCATGGTAGACGTATGGTTTACATTTTCATTTAGCACACGAGACACGGCGGGAACCGCGCGGTTCTTAATTATTTAGATATTTATTAGATCGTCCAGAAGTAATAGTGCGGTTGCCGCGCGGTTCCCGCGTGTCTGAATGAGCACTTATTGTCTCGTTTTGCGCATGAACCTTGTTAGGGAATGGAGGGGGAAAAGGAGAGAATGTTAGGGCACCGCAAACAAACGAACGCTGTTGTATCAAGAAATTAATTACATATTAACAAAATATTAATTAATTAAACATAAGGTCATCATTGCACATTGTGTCAGAATTTGCGAAATGTCAACAAAAAAATGTACTTATATAAGTTTGTCTATATGAAGTGTTTTGTGTGAGCATACATAAACAAATATTCTATGAAGATTGTTTTCGCATTGTTGCGCCTGTCGCCTGTCTGCAGAAGCCTTGAAGGGACAATATTCTGTTGAGTGTTTGCATTTTTTAGGGTTCCGAACAAAAAACGGAACCCTTATAGGATCACTCGGGTGTCTGTCTGTCCGTCTGTCACAGCCAGTTTTCTCCGGATCCACTGTACCGATTCTGTTGAAATTTGGTACACATATGGACTTCTGTGACCCAAACACGGACGCGTTACGTAAATGATAAAATTTTAGTGTGGGAATCGCCATAGAAATATAAAAAACAGATGGGAGTCACTTTTGAGGGTCAAACAAGAATATAAAAAAAAAAGTTTTTTGAACAATATCGTGTGTGTGACATATCAAAGGAAAGGGCTTACTGTGAGGGTTTTAATTATATTTTTTTCATAATTTAAAATAAATGGTTTTGAAGTTATTCAAGAAATTACACGAAAAATGACCATTCCCCCCACTTATCTCCGAAACTACTGAGCTTAAAATTTTGAAAAAATTATGGAGATCTTTACCTATAGATCACAGGAAAACCTACAAGAAGTCTAAAGTGTTAAAATAACATGTTAAAAACATGAAATTCGTTCGGAACACTCTGCACGCGAGTCCGACTCGCACTTGGACAGTTTTTAATTCATCATCATCATCATAGCTGAAAGACGTCCACTGCTGGACATAATCGCTACGCTTGGCAGGCGGGTTGGCGATCGCAGTGTATGGTGTTGCGTTTTACAGAGAATTTTAGCAGCAGTTTTTTAGTTAATCGTGCGAGCACAAACTTCAATGACGCAATGGCTACAGTCGTCGCCGCTTCGAAAAAAAAATAACTTAAAATAATAGGGATTTGATAGAGTCCATAGCTAAATATTCTAGAATAGTAATAATTCGAAACAACTAAACGTACAGCAGCAGAACGCAATCCGTTTGTCTGTACCCCGCAGAGCGAAACATTGCAAAATGCATATCATGGGACAATACTCTGTCGTTGTTGCTAACCAGTCAATGTCAGAATTATTACACAAACGATTAATAAAAACGTTTACAGCTTCATTTGTAATATCGACCATGTTTTTCCTTTAACGGTACAAAGGCGGAATCTCAAGTTATTCGGTCCCTTCGCAGTTCAGACAGTTATAATACCAGCCTGTAAAGCTGCCTGTCCATTGACGCGGAGCGGAGAAACGGAGAAATTTTAACCAATGAACACCACGTGAATCACTGAGATTTTATACAATTCCATTGGTTAAAATTTCTCCGTTTCTCCGCTCCGCGACAATGGACAGGCAGCCTAACTGTCTGGTTAAGGCTTGTATTCATGCCAATGACCATGTGCACGAAGCTAACTACCTCTCTATGCGCCACTCCGCTACCCGCATTTTTAATTTTTTTACAATAAAAATAATACATGTTTTTAAAAAGTAACAAAACCAATTATTTTCGTTACTTTTGCAAAGCAGTAAATATTTTTTTTACTCTTTTGATAAAATAGAAGGAGTAAAATGGTTTCATCTCAACGATTTGGAGGTGATTTGGTGTTTTTTTTTCTTATTATGTGATACCGATAGATAAACTCGGCTAAACCAAATTACGAATCATATCATAATTAACTGTTTTTTTCAGATGTAATTTTTTGTAAGTACCGACGAAAAGCTGCTTCATCTTCACGCTATTTTAAGCTTTTTTCGAGAGAGTAGCCTTAAGGCTTCTCGTCATACAGAGGTGACACGAACATTAGTCACCAGGCTTATTCAAGCCGGAGTGGTGATTTCAGACCAAAAATGTTTAACTATCTGTGCCCGGCAGCTTCGCTCACCCCATCTTTGTATTTTGTAGGTTCCCAACCTGTGGTCGTAGTGAGCAAAAGCCAAAATATGGTCCGCGTTCCAGGAGGGCTACTCTCTAACGAAATCCGTAGTTTCGGGCTTAGTTGCGGGCGTTCGTATTCTACTCCGTATCACCTACAGACTTATGATTAGTCCCGAACCCGAACTGAGAATGTATGACAACACGATTTCACAGTAACTGTCAAATCGTGTTATCATTAGTTCTCAGTGGTTAGGTGATACGAAGTAGAAAATGCCCGCCCGAAACTAAGCCCGAAACTACGGATTTCGTTAGAGAGTAGCCCCCCAGGGCCGCGGTGACGCTTTCGAACTAATTCTGCAACTCGATGGGATAGTTTATATCTTTCATAAGCTTGTTTATTATTATAATTTCAGTATATCCTCATGCAAGTTTCCTTCCCCAATACCTGGGATGTCTAATGAATAGGAAAAGCTACATTGCAGTTGCTACGGGATTTACATTAATTCTGTCGCAACGCTTTGTGGAATCTATCTATACTAATATATAAAGCTAAAGAGTTTGTTTGTCAGTATGTTTGCTTGAACGCGCTAATCTCAGGAACTACTTTCCGATATTAAAAATTCTTTCAGTGTTAGATAACCCATTTATCGAGGAAGGCTATAGGCTATATCATCACGCTAAGACCTATAGGAGCTGAGCAGACGAAGCTGCGCAGGTCAGCTAGTCTATAATATTATGGAGCTGAAGAGTTTGTTTGGTTGAACGCACTAATCTCAGGAACTACTGGTTAGAATTGAAAAATTATTGCTGGATAGCCCATTTATCGAGGAAGCCTATAGGCTATATATTATCACGCTACGACCAATAGGAGCGGAGCAGTAATGAAAAATGTGACGCAGACGAAGTTGCGCGGGACAGTAGTCGAGTATAATCGATGACTAAGTGCAAAAGCTATATTGTTATAAAATAAATTAGGTATTTCAAATGATTACTGCACGGTTGCGGTAAACCACAACATCACATGTGCTGTTTTTGTTGAGAAAATAATAGGTTTATGGGCAAATACAAAGGTTATTGGTTCATGACGTGTTTGTTTGGCGTATTACATCCTTCTTGTTTGTTGGAAAATTAAAGCTAATGATAGAAAGAAAATATTAATTGGCATTCACAGATACCACAGTGTAGGACTTAAGGCTGCTCTCTCGAGAAATGTTTAACTTTTCGTCGGCATTTACTGAGAAATTACATGATATAATACGTAATTTGGTTTAGTCAGAATTTATGTATCGGTATCACATAACCTCCAAATCGTTGAGATGAAACAATTTTACTCCTTCATTTTTTAACAAAAGTCTAAAAAAATAATATCTACTGCTTTGCAATACAAACGAAAATAATTTGGTCTTGTTACTTTTTTAAAATATGTGTTATTTTTTTATAATAAATTGAAAATGCGGGTAGCGGAGTGGCGCGTAGAGGAGTAGTTAGCTACGTTTAGCGAATTTGGGGTACATCTGTCAACATCGAGGGTCGCACCGATACAGAATAGAGTTCTACAGAGCAAAAAGGTTTGAGGATCTTTGGTTTAAAAGGAATAGAAGCGTAATCTATTACCGTTTCAGAGAAAATTCACTGGATGATTGAATTTATCTGAATTGAGGGTATCTAAAATACCCAATTAACAGTCTGAAAGAGTAACCATATTTCCGTCTTTCCACCTTACTATGATCATTAAATTACCAATCTCACACTTTCTTCAACACTGTCTTTAAATTTAATTAACCCTACATTTAACAGTTATAAAATCTATTATCAGTACAACTTAACGAGCTGATACACCGATAAACCTGCGCCGGCGCACCGAATAAGGATCATAAAGACATACTTAATGAAATTCAGAGAACATCCTACCGACTAGACGGTTAAGTGTTGACTCATCTAAGGTTAATGCTCAGAACGGATACACGCGAAAGCAAAAGTGATTTGTCGCCATATTGTGGTTTTGTTTATCAAGTGCATAGGTTTGTGGAGGAAAAATTGGGTTCATCATCATCATAACAGCCGAAAGACGTCCACTGCTGGACATAGGCCTCCCCCAAAGGGTTTGCCATAATCGCCACGCTTGGCAGGCGGGTTGGCGATCGTAGTGTATGATGTTGAGTTTTAAAGAGAACGCTGCTGCCCATTCTTTGGTGATTCCCTTAGTCGCCTCTTACGACACCCACGGGAAGTGATGGGATGGTATTATTCTTTAACGGCACCATACGGTACCGGCCGACACCATACGGGTTTTTCAAAATTGGTTTGTGGGTTATGAATGGTGAATTCTAATTTTAAATGCATATGTAGGTAGGTATGTAAATTGCCCATAGCAGGGTTGGCATGTCGCATTCCAGTTTGAATTTATTTTCCGTTAAGATGAGTAATATTTCAGTAGGTAGGTAGGCCATTGTTTTATGTGTAGGTGTCAGCAGTTTTATCTTTTTTGTTCGGTACCTCATTCAGGATTTGTCATCAGAATGTCATGGCTTATTATTAGATATATAAAAGTAGGGCCTACTCTCATCAGTTTAGTCAACATGATTTGAACCAAATTCGTCAACGTTTTTTTGATGTGCAATAATCAAGATTCAGAAATAAAGGTATTATGGAGAGGTGGCCTGGGGGGCTTAAAAGGCCACTTTAGGAGAATCATATTAAAATGATAATATTAATCGCACAACAATCTGTCAAATTTAATTTTCATCTTTATCGTAACGTATTAGGTTCAAGGTTGATTGGGAAAGTTTGACAGTGACGGGTAGCGTAATTTACTTTCTGATTCTGCTAAAGTGGCCTTTTTATGCCACAAGGAGAGTTCTTAAGGTTGATGGTTGTATTGATAAGGAATTCTGAAACTCCAACTCCTTTCTAAATCCCTTCAATAATCATAGTTTGAATTAAATAATCGCGCAGATAAGGTCTTAGTGCGAGTTACGCTAACGCGATCGAAAACGTCAATTAATATTGGTGACAATAACAATTTGACACAGATAAGCGTTTGCATTAGCGCGATCGAGTGCGTTAAAAAACTTGCACTGAGCCCTCTGAATACGAATCTTCAAAATATTTTCACCAGTTGTCAAAAACAATGAAAATTATTGCGAAAACACTTTCGCGCACGCGTTCCCTTATTCGGTGTCCGGTTACTGAGTCAGCTCTTTAGTGATTCGCATAGCCGCCATGATGGTCCACTGTGGGGATGCCAAGGGCCAGGCGCTATTATTAATTCCAACCTTTTTTCAACACACGTTAAATATTAAACCCTGATTCGAAGAATGAGGATTTGGAAGAGGGATTTAAGTTAGGTGTGTCACAAGAAATAAAAGAACAAAGTTTTGGAATACGAAAAAATCCAGGAAAATAGTTCCAGACTAGTAAAATAGTTTAAGGCCAGAGATGTACGAGGATGCGTAGCGAGAGATGTTTGTTAAGAACCAATAGAATCGCCTCAAACTAGAACTGCTTCCGTGGTCGAGTGTTTTAGGCGTTTGCCTTGTGACCCGGTGATCGTGGGTTCGATTCCCACGGGAAGAGCATACTTTGTAAAGTTGTTTTCTAGTTTGGCTAGGAAATTACAGGCTTGAATTACCTGATTGTCTGATAAAAAGATGATCCCGTGCTTCGGAAGGCACGTATAAGCCGGTGACCCCGGCTGCCAAATGGCGGTCGTCAAATAGACCATGTCAGAGGCCCTTGAGGCGGTTTAGATACTCTGATACTAGGGTGTGTGGGTTCGTTAGACTTCACTGCCCACACGATAAGAAGAAGAAGAATGGAATCGCTTCATTTACCTAGCCACGCTCAGCGTAAGCAATTCTGTTGGTTCTTAACAAACACATTCCTCGCTTAGCATCCTCAAACATTTCTGGTGGAATCGCAGCCTTAAGCTTCGAAAATACCAAGCCTATGCAATGGCTAACTATTCTTTATTTAGAAACTAGCACTTCTCCCGCGACGTCGTACGCACTGCAATTTTCTTAAGGATCCCTAATTTTATTCCAGACAAATTATATACTAAAACCTTCTTCGAGAACCACTCTATTCATTGGTGAAAACAGCATGAAAATCGGTGCAGTAGTTTTTGGGTTTATCGCAAACAAACAGACAGACGGACGCGGCGGAGGACTATTTTTTATAATATGTACCTAGTGACTAGCTTTGGCCGTGACATCGCGCGTTACTTTTTATTTTCCCAAAAAAGTAGCATATAACCTTCTCCAGGGCATATCTACCACCCATCTATCTCTATACCAAAATCCATCAAAATTGGTTCATTAATTTAGGCGTAACAAAGTCAAAACGTTTATTACACGAACTAAGTGTACAATAGTGTTATGTTTTGTTAGTACTTATGACTTAGCAGCCTTTTACAAGCATTGCAAACAAAGATTTAAGAAAAGTAGGTTAGTTCTTAGGTCTGTAGATAAAATGAAACTTAAACTAAAATCTTACATTCTACACGACCCACTACACTGAGCTAGGGAAAATGGTCGTCAATTGTGTGCTATAACAATAAACACTAACTTTCTATTCTAGCTCGTGGGCGTTACGGAACCCTAATATTGTGCAAGAATCTGCCATACTCCGTGTAAGACAATACGTTCTCTTTCCTGTTCATGTCGTGTTAGGTAACTAAAGAATTATGTCGAGTTATGATGGTTACCGACATAGCCCGAAGGATCGCCAAACTGAAGTGGCAGTGGGCAGGGCACATTGCTCGCAGAACAGATGGTCGATGGGGCCGAAAAGTTCTGGAGTGGCGACTGCGTACCGGAAGACGCAAAGTTGGAAGGCCTCCCACAAGGTGGACCGATGACCTGGTCAAGATCGCGGGTAGCCGATGGATGCGAGACGCACAGGACCGGTCGTTGTGGCGACGCTTGGGGGAGGCCTGTGTCCAGCAGTGGACGTCTTTTGACTGATATGATGATGATGGTTAACAGCATCTCGAGTGATAGATAGGAGTTAGGACCACTATGATCTGATCACCAGTCAGAATGTCAATTGTACTAATTTTTAAACAATGTTCCCATTCGCATTTCAGTTGCAATCTGTCAAAATGTAGGGAAACTGGGTTCCGTACCTCAATAGGAAAAAAACGGAACCCTTATAGGATCATTTTGTTGTCCTTTCGTCTGTTTGTCAAGACTCTTTATCTCGGAAACGCATGCAGGTATCGAGTTGAAATTAAAACCATCTACTCAGGTCTACAGTCCCTTGAAGTTGTGAAAAGATCAAACTTCTAAATTAACGTAAAAAAAGGTTCGGCTGTTTATGCCGCAAAAAACGTATATTTTGACACTCTCAAGGGTATCAAAATATATAGAGTACTAGCTTCTGCCAGCGGCTTCGCCCGCGTGTACCCCAGGGAACATATTCCCGGGATGAAAAGTAGCCTATGTCTTTTCTCAGGATCTAGACTATGTGTACCAAATTTCATTTAAATTGGTTCAGTAGTTTTGGCGTGAAAGCGAGACAGACAGACAGACAGATAGACAGACAGAGTTACTTTCACATTTATAATATTAGTAAGGATTTCCTGTTGACCTAGAACTATGAAATTTAGCAAGTAATACCGTCTTATACTACAAGTATAGGAAAAGGTCTGAAACCTACACATTTGTAATCAAAACATAAAAAATATACAAAATACGGAACCCTCGGTAGGCGAGTCTGACTCGCACTTGGCCGGTTATTTTTGTCAGTTTTCGACTGATTAATGATGGTGACTAATATTACCTTTACCAAATTGTAAATTTCTGGTTTAGCACCAGAAATTTACAATTTGGTCGTCTTTGAGCTAAACCGCAGAAAGATAAATACAGACAGACGGACATGGCGATACTATAAGGGTTCCTCGTTGACTGCGAAACCCTAAAAATCACTGCAACCTGGGTTTTCTGTATTGATGGCTATTATTAATAATCCTATTATTAATGATCCTTAGGAGGATAACACGGGCAGTCAACTGCCCGTGTTATCCTCCTAAGGATCAAATTCAAAATAGTAGTTTAGGTATACATTAAAGTTACGTTGGCGCCTAAGCTAACCGCTGTAAATAATAATGTGGTAATCAATAGGTACCTACTGACATTATTTCAGTCTTTTTCCTCAACGATATTTTTCCTGTTCTTTCGAAGAATCACTTTCATGCTGTTGGTTATTAAGTTTAAGCAATGAATAATGACCTGTATTCTGATACATGGATTTTGAACTCAGTGTGAATAGCGTTGCCAGGCGTCCGGATAAAGTCGGACACAGTCAGACTTTTTGGTTGTCCGTCCGTCCAATGTAGACGGTGTCCGGTCTGTCCGGCTTTTGAAATTTGAGCATTTTTTTACATTTGTCATTTGTGTTGATTTCCGCGTCGCCCGCCTCCTCTTCTATCGCTAGTAGGTATTGCAATTATAGAAATTAATATAGTAATTCAATTTTATTGTTGCTTAATTAGAATTTATGGTAAATGATAAAAAACCTTAGATTACTTAAAAAAAAAACTGTCGTGTTATAGGTACTAGACTACTAAGATTAAAAAAATAAGGGTGTCCGGTTTAACTAGCTGGTCTGTTCGGCTTTTCGATTTAAAGACCAGGGGGGCTAAAAAGGCCACTTTAGGAGAATCATAATATTAATCACGCAACAATCTGTCAAAATTAATTTTCATCTTTATCGCTAACGCATTAGGTTCAAGGTTGATTGGGAAAATTTGACAGTGACGGGAAGCGTGATGTGCTTTCTGATTCCGCTAAAGTCATTGATATAAAAAAACCCAAGATGCACAGTCTCGAACAATTAATGTAACACCCGAAACTGTTGTCAAAAACTGACATGTATCAAGTGTCATGTGTGAGTTGTGTTTAGTTATAGTATAAACAATTTTTTTTTGCAAATTCAACCTTACACGGATCGCTTCAAGTTGTTTTTACAAAGCAGTTCAGTATGGCGAGTGATGCGCATTTTTTTTTGCAAATTCAACCTTACACGGATCGCTTAATGTTGTTTTTACAAATCAGTGCAGTATGGCGAGCGATGCGAGACTGTTTGAAACTTGCGCACAATTATATACGTTTTTGAGATGCTGAGTGTGTATCTTGGGTTTTTTATATATCAATGGCATAGACCCGCTGGCAACCCTAAGTGTAAATATCGTATGCGGTTTGAACCGGTGTAAACGGGGTTATTTGAGTGGGTTTGGTTCTACTAATCGGTTAACACTTCACGAAAATTGTTGTGGTAACAGATCAGTGAAAAACACTTGGAACTCTGCTTGGTATTGGGTTCGAGTGGGACATCTGTTGTGATTTTCAGTGTATTGCTCTCTGCACAACACACACAATGACAGTTTAATCTATTAAATTCTACTTTTACCAAAAAAACGGCAATGTGCGAGTCGGACTCTCACATGAACCAGGAACCAGAATAAGTACCATAAGAACACTTCCGGATTTTTTTTTGTTTACTTCATTATAGCGGTAATAGAAAAACACACTGAAAATTTCAACTGTCTACCTATTACGGTTATTTTTAACCGACTTCCAAAAAAGGAGGAGGTTCTCAATTCGGTGGATATATTTTTTTTATGTATGTACATCGATTTCTCCAAGGTTTCTGATCCGATTTCTGTGCTAATTTTTTAGTTCGATGCAGTATACTTGCCATTTGGTCCCATGATTCAGTTTGGTTGAGTAGTTTTTATTTTATGAGCATTTTTCGTGTTGAAATACAGTCCACTGACAGACAGACAGATAGACGGACAGCGGAGGCTTCATGATAGGGTTCCGTTGGTAACCCTTTTGGTACGGAACCTTAGTACACATAGAATGTGTTTTTTTTCTGTGTGCCTGAAACGGTATAAAAATATAGTAGCAGGTACCTTAACTCTAGCTAAGATATAAATGAACACTGTGTACCTCTTAGTTTTCGGAAAAAATGTACTTAAATCATTTTTGAATGTATAGGTAATTTAGGTATTAATATTCTAGGTAGATCATACCAACTCATCATCTACTTAGCCTCTTCCCAACTACAACCTGTAAAAGAATAAACGTAATACCTCTTAAGGGGTCATTGACCTCATTATTATGAACAACTTTCACTATGAGACCAACACTGAAATCGCGAAAAAAATCGACTCCCCCATACATTTATGTGCGCATAACTCGCGATTTCGGGATTGGTCCCATACTAAAAGTTGCTCATAATGATGAGTACAATGACCCCTTAAGAGGTATTGCGTTTATTCTGTTACAGGGTGTATATTGGGGTCGGCTTCCAGTCAAACCGGGTTCAGCTGAATACCAGTATTTTACGTGGAGCGGCTGCCTACCAGACCTCCAAAACCCATTAACTGGGTAACACAGTACTCCTTGGCAAGATTGGTATCAGAATTTCTGGCTATAGATCATACCTACTCAATCATTCAAAAACCGTTACCCATTTTAATCAACGGACATCAATGAAAGACCGTACTTTTGTGGGTAGCCTTGACAATGTAATTTGACAATCGCCATCGATCAGATATCTACGATGCCTCGTTATGGCTTCAGTACTACACAACCGTTATTGGAACTATTTTACCGACTGTCGACTGATTTGATTGACCCCTTTGTACAAATACAACTATGGGTATTATTCCTCTCCATAGTAAAGTTGTAGAATTGTTTTTTCCTGCTTCATTGTTTCATAGTAACAATGGCGGAACATTCTGTATTCAGGTGTTCAAAATATTTTATGTCAAACTAGCTGTCCAGCGCAACTTCGTCTGCGTTACATTTTTTATTAATGTTGTGCTCCTATTGGTCCTAGCGTGATCTTATAGCAAATAGACTAGTAGGTCTGAAAATAGGTCGTAGGCTATTTTTTTTTGGCAGTATAACGTTTACCGGAGCAGCTAGTATTTAGACGATGCAAAGCGTTGATGTAGTCGACGATGACTATTTATTGAAATACCTTAATGATGTACATACATTATCTATACTAATATATAAAGCTGAAGAGTTTGTTTGTTTGTTTGTTTGCTTGCTTGAACGCGCTAATCTCAGGAACTACTGGACCGATTTGAAAAATTCTTTCAGTGTTAGATAGCCCATTTATCGAGGAAGGCTATAGGCTATATATCATCACGCTAAGTCCAATAGGAGCGGAGCAGTAATGAAAATGGTGACGCAGACGAAGTTGCTCGGGTCAGCTAGTTAATCTATACTTCTATACTAATATATAAAGCTGAAGAGTTTGTTTGTTTGTTTGCTTGAACGCGCTAATCTCAGGAAATACTGGTCCGATTTGAAAAATTCTTTCAATGTTAGATAGCCCATTTATCGAGGAAGGCTATACGCTAAGACCAAAAAAAGCGGAGCAGTAATGAAAATTGTGACGCACACGAAGTTGCGCGGGTCAGCTGGTAAGAAATAATACTTATCTCCCTACATCACTTCATGGCTGAAACTTATTACCAACGTAATTTTAAACATGGTTTTTTTTTAGTCAGTCTTTAATTCTTGTAAACACGCTGCTGGAATTGAAGACAGTAACTCAGAAGCATAATACAAAACCTTTGATGCTACTCACACCTACAGCAACTAAAAATGAAGTATACAGGCATCTTCTGGGCACGCTCGCTCCATAGACCTCATCCATCGCTTTCCGTCAGGCGTAATCGATGTCAAGAACAAGCCCATCCCTAAATAACAAAAACTGGCCAAGTGCGAGTCGGACTCGCGCGCAAAGGGTTCCGAACGAATTTTTTTTTTTAACATATTATTTTAACACTGCAGACTTCTAGTAGGTTTCCCTGTAATATTTAAGTAAAGATCTATTATCTCCATTTTTTTTTCAAAATTTTAGGCTCAGTAGTTTCGGAGATAAGGGGGGGAATAGTAATTTTTCGTCTAATTTCTTGAATAACTTCAAAACTATTTATTTTAAAATTATGAAAAAAATATAATTAAAACCCTCACAGTAAGCCCTTTCATTTGATATGTAACACGATATTGTTCAAAAAACTTTTTTTTTAATTTTCTACTTTGACCCCCAAAAGTGACCCCCATACTAAAAATTTAATAATTTACGTAACGCGTCCGTGTTTGGGTCATAGAAGTCCATATGTGTACCAAATTTCAACAGAATCGGTCCAGTGGATCCGGAGAAAACTGACTGTGACAGATGGACAGACAGACAGACAGGCAGACAGACAGACACCCTAGTGATCCTATAAGGGTTCCTTTTTTTTTCGGAACCCTAAAGAAAATACGATTGAACTGGTTACTCCGTAAGTTCAATGCCTCGATACTAGCAAACAATTGATCAATCAATTTATTTAAAAATCCTTCAGTTAATTGAGTACAATCAAATCTAGAATATTCGGCATGTAATGAACTGGGAGAATTGGCAGACATCTTCTACCTACACAAATAGCTACCCATCCTTAGCTACCTACAATACAGAATTTAATGAAAACAGGGAATTTGATATCCTAAGATCAGTTTGCCCGGAAAAGCAATTTTTTCACCTTAAATCACTTTAGCCTCCTTTTTAGGCGTTATGGATAGTCAGAAGTCACAAAATATCACACCAGTCTTGCCAAGGGGTACCTTATTACCTAGTTAATGGGATGTGGAGGTCTTATAGGCAGCCGCTTCAGGTAAGAAGTCGGTTAAAAACTGGTACACACTGGACTGGAAGACGACCCCAATACATATAGCTGGGACCAGGCCACGCTCATTGATTGGTTCCTGAAAATACATAACGACGTGTCACAAAACAAACGAAAGTGAAGTGATGCCATTTGATATTGAAAATTCATTCAACTTTGTGACAGCAAGTTTATTCAATTGAATCCGATCCTACTATAATAATTAATAAACATTTATTTCAAGTACCAAGACTCATAGTGTTAGTAACAATATACTTACAAATTATAAAACACTAGTGGACGTCACGCGGTTTCACCCGCGTAGTTCCCGTTCCCGTGGGAGTACGGGGATAATACATAGCCTATGTTACTCCCTGATAATGTAGCTCTCCAATGCTAAAAGATTTTTTCAAATCGGTCCTGTAGTTTCGGAGCCTATTCAATTCAACAAACAAATCTTTCTTCTTTATGATATTAGTGTAGAAGTGTAGATTAACAAACACAAAAACAGAAACCAAAATGGTTTGCGACATCACTGCTGCAAGGTGACAGGCCCAGCTGACACCCTGCAGCAGCGGTTCACAAATGCACAATTTAGCCTGCTTTCTATCATGGATTGGATGCTGTGTACTTTCCTATCCTGGTTCCTACTAATATAATACATGCGAAAGTTTGTGAGGATGAATGGATGGATGTTTCCTCTTTTACGTCGGAACTCCTGAAAGGATCTTCATGAAATTTGGCACAGAGGTAGATATAACACATAGGCTACTTTTCATCCCGGGAATATGTTCCCTAGGGATCACGCGGGCAGAAGCTAGTAAATTATAAGGTTCCTTTCCACTTGTCCACAGAACGGTCTACTCTCCTCTCTGCCGTACCTCGGCAAGTACCTGTGCGCGCTCGCCTCGTCCGTGCTGGCTGACTCGCTCAGACGCAGCGGCAAGCTGTCCACCACGGCCGCCAGGAAACTCTTCACTGGCTTTGCTGTGGGACTGCCGGGTAAGTGACCACTTTCACAATTCCGCAACTAGCCCTGGCGGGCTCCAATCTTCGTACCCTTTTTTTTTAGGATGGGAAATCATCAAATGACTCCTCCCACTCTGGGAGCACAAGGGGGTGACACTCTTACTGACTAAAACCCATCCATGTTCCTCCTAATGTCCTTTGCGTTCCAGGGCCGCGGTTACTCTTTCGAACAAATTCCGCAACATGGTGTGCATGCATACGCACGAAACGTTTCTACATCACTGTGCAAAGTGAAAATGGTCCCGACATCCCGTGAAGATTTCCACAAGTCTCTAATTCTACCACCATTTCCTCCGCAGGTCTTCTGATGATAGCACAGGCTTACCTCAGCGGCGACCGCGTGTGGTCCATCGCGATCTTCACGTCAGCCCTCACCATCAACGGAGCCGTGACTGCCGGCTACCTCGGCAACGGACTGGACATCGCGCCTAACTTCAGTGGTAAGTACTTAAGTATAAGTTATTTTATAAACGGCTCTCGATTTCCGAAATGTTGAGTTGTTTAGAAATAAAAGCAGTTACAATTTAAGCAAAAACAGTCAAAATTACGCCAAAAAGTACTGATAGGAAGAAACCACACATACACGGGCACAGAAATAGACAACAGACCGCAATCTTTGTATTCCAGTCATATCCTTATGCGAGAAAACAATAAATGTTCATTTGGGACTCGCACAAGACAAACAATGTAACATACAAACACAAACTTAACAGCGATCATAAAACGCAGCGCTGGTATTCCGATTGAGCAAAAACACACACAAACAGCACATTCAAGGTTTTTCAAGTCTCTTCTCTGCTGGTGGTTCATTCAAATCTTCATCATCATCATCCACAGCCCGATCTCGCTCACTGCTGCACATAGGCCCCTTTTTTTACTCTTGATAGGCATACGTTTGACCATTATCTCACCTGATGGTAAGCGATGATGCGGTCGAAGATGGAGCACGCTTGCCTAGAAGTAACCTATTCACTCTTGACTTAAGACTCCCAGGTTGTAGCTTTCAGGAAACACAGACTCTGGAAGGGAATTCCACTGCTTAGCTGTACGCACTATGAATGTGTTCCCAAAATGTTTTGTGCGTGTGGGTGGGATGTCCACCATGTACGGTGGCGCATCGCCGTACGTCTTGTGGTCCGATGATGGAACGAGCTTGGCGAAATTAAATTATGCGATTCTGTCGCACACTCCCCAAAATGCAACCGATAGAAAACCGACAGGCTAGCGACTCGGCGTCGATGCTCAAGACTTTGGAGCTTCGATTCGACGAGCCTATCATTGCCGATGATTCTCTTGGCTCGTTTCTCAATTGATTTAAAGGCATCAAGCTGGTATCTGGTAGATCCGTCCCAAAGATGAGAGCAGTACTCTATACACGATCAAACTTGCGCTTGATAGTTTGAGCAGCTGTTCTGGCGTGAAGTACCTTCTCACCTTTGCTAAAGTCACCAAAGTCTAAGATAAGAAGTCCGATTTGACAGCAGGATACAACATTGCTTTACTAGTAAGTATGATAGAGACATAAAAATAAATCTCTTTCGCACTTAGTGGTATAGCAATCTTCTATCCCTCTCTAATCAGCTGTCTAATCGGACTTCTTAGATTTTGATGACTTTAGGATCCCCAACTTTCTGGCAGCCACTTGAAATTTTTCCTCTATGAAAGGGAACAAAATTGTTAAAGATGAACAGCTTTCAATAGGTTTGTTTGCAAGCAGCTTAACAATCATTAGTACTGTTTTATCCAAACACTATATGGGTTCTGATATTTTCTAATAGTGGTGGCACATTTCTACCTACGCAGGTACTTAATTTTATGTTAACTTAGTAGTACTAATAGTTAATTAATTTTGCAACTGTACATCAATACCTACTCTATTGTTAACTGTGGAGGCTTGTAAATGCATAGCATAGCATAGTCGGCCTTACAATGTTCCCACGGTTGGGACTCAGGCCTCCTCTCTAGGAGAGGGAATGGGCCGTAATCCACCACGCGGGCCCAATGCGGATTGGTGAATGTCAAATGTCTTCGAATTTTTGGTTCTAGGACATGCCGGTTTCCTCACGATGTTTTCCTTCACCGTTTTGAGAACAGTGGTGATGAAATAAATTACACAAAATAATGTGCCTGGCTGGGTTTGAATAATAAATAAAATTGAAGCTCTTCTTGTGTCAATCCACGTTCTTGCGCCAGCCTCATCCAGCCATTTCATCTCACCCGCAATGGCAACAATGTCGTCTGCCCATATCGCTGCCGGACGACCCACACTTCTTTTTCCTTACTCTACACTGCCTTACTCCACCTATCATCACCGCGCCTTGTCTTGTTCATTAAAATAAACAGGAAAATTAAAGTATCTAAGGTTTTGGTATTTCCATTGAGAGATTCTATTTTAAAGTGTGCGCATATTATGTAGGTATAGACTCCCTATGCTAATCATTAAAACGAAATATTGCAGGTACAATCTTCGGTATGGCGAACACGCTGTCGTCGTTCGGTGGATGGCTGTCTACCTTCATGGTCGGAGAGCTGACTAAGGATACTGTAAGTTGAGCCCATTTTTTCATTAAACGATACCTTCGTAAAGATGATAAAAAAACACGCAAAGTTCGGTAAAGTTTCCGCGGCTGAGTCTTAACTTATTAATAGACATACGTTTGACCAGTATCTCACCTGATGATGATGTTTTCGAAGTTGGAGCACGCTTGCCTAGAAGTAACTTATTCACTCTTGATTTAAAGACTCCCAGGCTGTGGCTATCAGGAAACAGACTAGGCAGGGAATTCCACTCCTTAACTGTACGCACTATGAATGTGTTCCCAAAACGTTTTGTGCGTGTGGGTGAATCTCAGAATCTATAGTCTGTTATATGTAGCTGATGCAACATGGGATTTAATTTATTATTTTAGCTACTGGTAGAGTAAATAGTGCCACTCTTTCGGTGAAAGTTTTATTTATTTATTACTAGTGAACGTCACGCGGTTTCACCCGCGTAATTCCCGTTCCCGTGGGAGTACGGGGAAAAAATAGCCTATGTTACTCCCTGATAATGTAGCTATCCATGGCTGAAAGAATTTTTCAAATCGGTCCAGTAGTTTCGGAGCCTATTAATTTCAAACAAACAAACAAATCTTTCCTCTTTATAATATTAGTGTAGATTATTATTTATTTCTTCTTACATCTATCATTACACGTTAAACCCAATGCGATAAATGCGCTTATCCTAACTTATATTAACATCTATAACTAATTACAAATAATACTTTACTTACCCTAACTTATCTTTTACTTTATTTACCCGCTTATTTACTTCTTAACGATGGAGTGAGCTTATCCAGAAGAAGCCTGTTCACTCTAGCTTTAAAGAGATTGAATGAATGGATGTGAATGATGCTTTGGGTTGAATGTTTTCGGAATTAGTACTACCATCCCCACCAAGTCAAGTAATACCATCTATTTCTGTTTCCAGAACACCCCTGAACAATGGAAGATCGTGTTCTACATCCTCGCGGGAACATACATCACTGGCGCCCTCTGCTTCGTGAGCTTCGGTTCCGGGGAACTGCAGCCCTGGAACAACGCCAAGCCCACCACTGAGGTGGAGAAGCAGCATGAGGAACAGCCCCTTAATGAGGAGAAGGCGTGAAGAGGTGGAAGAAGGTCAGACATGCTAAAGGTGACTTGTTGAATGTTTGTACTGAGGTCATTGTAGTTGGTCATCTAATTGAGTAGTGCAGCGATGGTATTAGGTGTAACTATATTGTAGTCGTTCACCAGGCGATTGATCGCCTTAAACTTTATTCGGCTGCTATGCACCACACTTTATCAATATGAAAGGTCGATGTCATCGGTCTATTGCAATCAGTTACACTTTTAATTCATCAAGACTTCAAAAATGTGATGATTAACTGTATGGAGATCTATGTCAAGAAATGAGTGGATCTTTTGTAAACTAATCAAGACAATTTTTTACTCACATTTTATATAAAACACTTTTTTAATGCTCTGTCCAAATGCTAACCAAGTTTTGAATAATCAAATGTATGGACTTAATAAGTGGTTACAAAGTCAGGGCAACTTATCTATACCTTTTTGAAATTATATTAATCTTTGTAAAAATGTACACGTTTTAAGCAAAGCATAAGCATGTCTGACGTTAGATTTATTGTTATAGCACACTTTGTTACAATTTGCACGTAAATCACAAATCGTATGGCGGTGCGGTATTCTGGGGGGCTACTCTCTAACGAAATCCGTAGTTTCGGGCTTAGTCGCGGGCGGGCGTATTCTACTCCGTATCACCTACAGACTTACGATTAGTCCCGAACCCGAACTGAGAATGAATGACAACACGATTTCACAGTAACTGTCAAATCGTGTTATCATTAGTTCTCAGTGGTTAGGTGATACGAAGTAGAAAATGCCCGCCCGCAACTAAGCCCGAAACTACGGATTTCGTTAGAGAGTAGCCCCCCTGATTCGGACTACGAATCGAAACTAGTTACATTCTATTCAACCTGTAACAGAATAAACGTAATACCTCTTAAGGGGTCATTGTAATCATCATTATGACCAACGCTGAAATCTTAAAAAAAACGACTCCCCATACATTTATGTGCGCGTAACTCGACAAAATGTAGTGAACAGCTGTTTTTGTTTTCGCGATTTCGGAGTTGGTGTCATAGTAAATATTGTTAATAATAATGAGTACAATGACCCCTTAAGAGGTATAGCGTTTATTCTGTTACACGTTGTATGAATTGTTATTTATCTAGGATGTTAGCAGTTTTTACAAAAATAGATAATTATAATGGGTCTAATGCTCGTTTTTACTACAAGACCACCTTAATAAATGCCTGAACATTAGAGACATTGTTGGAAATTCAATAGGCGCAAAGCTAATTCAACATCGTAGTTTCATTTAGGTATTAATTTAGGTTCTGTCTAGTATTAGGGAAAACGGCCATCAGCAACAATTTCAAAATCATTCCTACAATAGGGTATTTTACTGAAAAAATCTAATTAGTCCGTCAGATAGATACAGCGCGTTGAAAACACGTGTGACGTCACTATGATGGTACAATTTTACCAAGCCACATGACGTCACGCGTGTCTTCAACACGCTGTTTCGTCTTCATTTTTTGTTTACGTGAAAAAAGAAAAAATACGTGTCCAATATTTTTTGAAAATCTATCTGACGGACTAATTAGATTTTTTTAGTAAAATACCCTATTTCTAGAGTTCTTTTTCAACTATTAACTAATATCTAATAGATATCTTCAGTATACATAGAATATTCAGTTCCTGACAGGTTTGTTTGGATTAAATTTTAATAGAAACCAATTTACAATTTCCAGAAACATAAACTAACTGCTAATCTTCTAGAACCATTAAAAAGAAGCAAAAGAAATAATTTTCCCACTTCTAATAAAATTACAAGTGAGAAAATAATTCCTTATGTATTGTTAAAAAGTAAATAAAGAAAAAAAAACTCAAAAAAAGGCTGTTTAGTGTGTAAATATATAATGTGATGTATTTATATGAAACCGGCGCGAACTTGGACTTCGATGATGGTTGGTTCGTGAGAAACCCGACTCAGTTGTAGACATAAGCCAGGAAATCGTGCGCCTGCGCATGTCGTGTTGTGTTGTGTTGTGTTGTGTTGTGGCGGGGAACTGGGGGAGGGGGTTATAAAAAAGCTTATATTTAGGGACAGAATTTGGTTAAATGCAATTGAATTGATGTATCTTAGTATTCAAGTAATTTCTCATTAGATTTAAATGTCGTTTCAAATATTTTAAAATTATTAAGTTTAATATATCAAAAACGTATTTTAAGATAGTGACATTCATCATAAATGGCCCTTAAAATAAAATCGTTCACCGTTAATTACACATAACATTCATTTATCAGTTGAATATTTATCAGAAGACAGCTAAAACTACGCTAAATTTGACCGCCACAACGCAACCATAAACTTAATTTTGTTGCTTCAACGCTTTTGGTAAGGCAAGCATGTTAGACAATTTGCGAGGAGGGCGCCTGTTGGAATGTAAACGATACCAGACCAGCCCCTAGCCAATGTGGTTCTGTTTCTAAATATTCATACGGAGCAGAATACGCCCGCAACAAGCCCGAACATACGGACTTCGGGGTTAGACCGTAGCCCCCCTGGAACGCGGCGGGCAGTAGGAAGAACACGGATGGGTTTTAGTCAGTTAGAGTCGTGACCTTTTTCTGCTCCGCCCAGAGTCATTCTCGTTTACATTCCAACCAGTTGTACCAGTGTTAGTTATCGTCTTATCGATTAGATTAGCTTACCAAATTGTACTGATAGACGTAAGGCACGGATCTGATCCGGGGACCAAAGTTGAGGACAACAAAATAATAACATTTTTTGTGTCTGTAGTTGAGAATATCTTTGAAGAAGTCATTCGTACTTTGGATTCTATATCGCATATAGATAAATAAATTTATAAAAATATTTTCTTCAAATGGCTAAAAGTTCGGAATCCCAAAACAAAAATTTGATCTATTGTAGTTCCAGATATTTACTTAGGGTAACTATAATCCGTGTCACTGACACGGATGATATAACACCAACTAATGGTTCCACTCGCTCTGGTTATTAAGTAATGAATACTGTGAGGTTTTAATTAACTAAAATACAAAGAAACTTCTAAAGTAACACCGTATATGTGGAAGACCATATCACAACATAGTTGATTCCTGGGCTGTAGTAACATTGACCCTTATGAATGTCTGAAATGTTTCATATTCATTTTGTCTTCTTATGCACTCATAAATATAATTAGCTGCTATTTTCCCCAAAATTTGCAAAAGTATCGTTAGAGAATAATAAAATTTAAAGTGCCTTAACTTTAAAAGCTCAACTACAGACACAAATATCAAAGATTTCTTGAATAATTATAATTTTGTAAGTATTTGTATTAAGTATCTTATTTATTTTTCTACGTCAAAGGTTTAGGAAAACTCAGAGCCATTTAGCTAACCAGTGGAGCGCATAGCTTTGCTCGCAACCGACCATAGGCAAGTCTCGTTACTTTTTACCGTAAGACATAGATATTAAGATTATGAGGGTGGTCACACTGATATGTGGTACTGGGTTATTATTTTATATTTTGATTTATTTATATTGGATTTTTTTTTTAGAACCCTGTAGTGTTTTTTTGGTATAAAAAACTCTGCGTGGTTATTTTTTCTAGAATGATGTAGCTATGTATCTAATGATGGTATGTCCCAAGCAAATATATTTTAGGGTAAAATTGTACTTCTTCAGTATTTTATGTACTTATTATTAACCTCCGACAGGGGTATTATAAATTAAATGTGTGTCCGTCTTGACATTGTAGCTCCTAAACCCTCGCATCCACTACGCAACATTTGACGCGCAAAATGATGCACAACATGTTGCTCATCATGTTGAACTGCAACGAGGAACTTTTGTTTTGTAACATTGTCAATGTCGCGCGCCTGCTGGCAACGTCGCGCGTTATTGTGTACGTTGCTAAACATGTTGGGCGTCACGTGTTGCGCGTCAAATGTTTCCTAGTGGATAACGAGGCTATCACGGATCAACACATTTTAATTTTAAATAAAACAATAGCCCATCCAAGTCTGTAGGACCACCCACTAAGCCATGTTCGCACTTAGCTTTATTACAAGGGACGATGCATTGTTTTTGTGTGCATTTTAACAGCTGTGATAAAGAGGTTTGTCTATGGCGTTACTTCGCTAGTGTCCTTTAAACGTACGCTCTCCAAATTGTATGAACTAATAGCCGTGCAAGGGACTTTTGGCGCCAAAATCGGAACTAAAGCCGCCATCTTGATTCTATCAATGCCAATGCCTAGCCTTTTTGGGATCAGATTTCTGTGTAACCCGAAGAAGCTGAATATCAGTATTTAACACGGAATTATTGCCTATGTGTCCTACACAATCCAGTCTTATCGTGTGGGCAGTATGGTCTAACGACCCTACACACCACACACACCCTACACACCCTAGTGTCAGAGTTTCTAAACCGCCTCAAGAGCCTCTGACATGGTTTATTTGACGACCGCCATTTGGCAGCCGGAGCCACCAGCTCATACGTGCCTTCCGAAACACCCACGGCCCACAGCCCACGAGTAACGAGTTGCCCAGTAACTGGGCAACTGGCTAATCTTTGGCAAGACTGGTGTCAGATCTGGCGTCTTCTGGCGTCCAATACCGGTAACGACTGTCAAAGATCTATAAATGACAGTCGGAATCAAAGGCTTGCCGTGCTTTCTGAGACATGGAGGACTCTCGGAAGGTACTGGATGGTCACCCATTGACAGACCAACCTAAGCAGGCGTTACAAAACCTTGAAGATGGATCGCTAGCTAAGAGCTCCTGAATTTGGCAGTTCCCCTGATAATATCATTCAAGCACCATAAGACCCTTGCGGCACAGTGTATGAAGTACTGAAAATTAAATCATATTCGAATCTTTTTACGGCTAATTTGTAGTTCCTAAATTACGATCAGTATTTCGTAAAGGTTTTGTTTTTTTTGTCCATTTTTTTTTGTATGGGTTATGGAATAGACGGATTATAAACCTAGTTAATTGTATTTAATTAAGACAGTATCATGACATAGTTACGTAATTATTTAATTGTATCAGAATCTATGAAATATTATTTATTTTTATAGTCTCTCTTATAATAGTTTTATTAAAATTACATGCTATGATAAATTAAGCTCGGTTTTCGAAAGGCTGTATCCATTCTGTTGTGAATTTCAGATTACAAATCATTTAACAGATACTTATCTAGCTTTTCAGAAGCCGGGTGTAAATGTCTTTGTTTTTCTAAGCTATGTATTTATGACAGTCTATTTATCACATTGTTATGTACCATAGTGAGTCCGTCTATTTCCATAAACAATATTTCCACAGACAATCGACCGTGTCCTTCCAACGTTTGCAGGGTAACTAAGTCCATAGAGTACATTTTATAAACAAAATAATAATAAAGTAAGTAAGTAAGCTTGTCTGTGGAAACTTGCAGTATATTATTTTAGTATTATCTCTGTATGTCTCATATGTATAATTATTTTAATTTGGCTAATTCTACACGACTTTCCTAAAAAAACTACCACAAAAAATAATGATTGTGGAAACATTGTTATTTAGTCTGTTTCTTTTATTTGCAAACAAAACGATACTAAAATATTTTCCTGGGTTTGACACTAATAACATTCTATAATATTGTTGGCCAAGCCATCTAAGATACTTGTTTCTTGAAAGTGACCAAGCCCAATAATTTAATTCCTGTAGCCATAGTGTAGGATAGCCTTCTAGATTTATTATTATTTATTTCTGGTGAAACCATAACATCACATCGAGCATTTTTTTGAAAAAAAGTGCTCTTTTTTTTAATATCAAGACCGTTTAGAATTAATTTTAACAGCTACCAACAGTCTACAGAAAAGTGTTTAGATATAATTCAATTAAATTGGACTTCAAATTCCAAATATTAGTTGACATTCAATGCTAGTCCTTTTCAGAATTTATTTAAGAAAAGCGACCTTTAACACCTAAAAATATTAATAATCTTTTAAAGTATTTTACAAGAAACTGCTGTCAAAGTTGTTTTTCGAATACAAGAAATCTCTTTTGAAGTAGTTTTTAAGTTAATAGTGATGTTAACGCATCACACTAGTTTAGTAAGATCGTATTGGAACAAAATATATTCTATTTCAGAGTATTAATGTTTGTAAAACTTCAATTCTAGTTTGGTATCTGAAATCTGAAGAATTTGTTTATCGCTAGAACATAGTATTCAAACGTGTTAAAACGCTAAAATAAATTAATCTACACCTATATAATTTTATTCTGCTAGCAAAGATTTCGTAAATAATAATATATCAAACAAAAATGAAGTTCGCATGAAAGTTATGTATCTTATATAGAATCAACGTAAAGATGTTTAAATAACTTCGTATGTATGGCAATAAAATCAAAACTTGTGTATGTAACTAAGACACAATTATTTATATGTATAAAGGAGTGACGAATTCAGTAAACAGAATGAATATAATTGCATGTGTTCAGAATAATGTAAGGCAATATTTATGTATTTTCGTATATTAATGCATGTGCAAGGTAACAATTGTTATGTCGCATGACAGCTCTGTAATTTTGTGAACCATTTTCTTTTTTGAAAATAAAGATTTTACCAAAATATTTTGTGTTTTTTCTGTTTATTTGTCAGGTGGGTACACAAATCGGAAACATATATAGGCACATGTTTGCCCACTATCGCTACTGGTACCTGAGCAACCTGGCTCGCCTAGAATTAAACATTTCACTCTCGACAGCAAAGGAGTGGAAGTCTCTGCCTGCGTCTGTGTTTCCAAACGCTTACAACCCTAATCTCTTCAAAGTTAGAGTGAACAGGCTCCTTCTGGGTAAGCTCGCTCCATCGTAGACTTTGTCTCTGTCATCTCTGACCTAGACTAGAGTCAAGAGCAAACCCATCACAAATAAAGACTACGATCCAGGCTGACTGATTTGTTAACTAAAAGAATTCCAAGTTTATAAATTACTGTCCACTGCCAAGTATTGGCCAAGAATGTTTAAAGACAAAAAGAATGCAAAAGCTACAAGTTTGAATATGGTTAATGTCAAAAGAATCACCACCATTTCCAGCAACAACTTGAAGCAAAAAAATAGGCATAGATTTCTTAACATAATTCTTTTGTACGTGTGTATACATACTATCTCATACTACTGTCTGCTGAACTCGTAAATGGTTGGACAGATTTTGATGCATTTCTTTGTTGGGTTCAGTGGGTTTCTGGGTAGTTTAAATTCACATTTGGACCCGGTAGGTGGCGCTGCAATCGGGTTCTAGATTTTCTTCATACGAAAAGACCACATTTGGGCAGGAAAATTACTGTCGGGATCACGAGTACGTAGGTAATAAAAGTCATGTTTGGGTAACTTACAATATGTTTATTGAAGAAACATTACATGTTAGCACAGCCTAGCTGTTCCTACGAAGCTCTCGCTCCTCACTACCGATACAAGGCATGGTGACTGATTACAGCTCCGACTTATTATGTTACATACGTCTCATCGCTTGGAAAACATCATAAAATTATGAAGACATAGCTGAAAATATCCTAACATAGAAATTTGGTATTTCCTTTAGCTACTGGTTATATAAAATCAGTAACTTATGTTACTCAAATGAGTAACTTATGTTTGATATCCCAATATTTTTTCTTTCATATACTAGTTTTTACAACCAGTATTGTCAGGGGGTTCCGTGTTACCCTATGGAGGTTAGTTAGGTAGTTGGTCTATGTACCGTGTCTGGCGGTTAGTCAGGATTCCCCCCCCCTCCCCCCCTAATATCGTTTGGAAAAGAAAATAAAGTAGAATCCGATTATAACGACGGCCAAAGAACCGGTGATATTACGTCGTACTAACCGGAAGTAATATTAAGCGAACTGACAATTTCATAGTGGCTCATTTTAAAACCAAACATAATGCCTATACTTACATCGCTAAAAACGGTTGGTTGTTATATGGGAAGTCGTACTAAACGGACTACGCTGTAGAAGTTAGTTTTTACAGTAAATCAGTATAGAAAGTAAGATACGTTCTTACCATAGTTTTATGTTGTTTTCGAAGCGACAAAACCTAACAGTGAGTGTAGTGAGTAGACACAAGTCTTATCACAGGTTTTTGTCTATCATTACATCAGTGAAACGTAAGCATTTTTTACAATTAATTATATTCTATCACACATTCTCACATTACTTGAAAAATGTTAAACATTTTCATGGCTCATAAATTTCATAGTAATCTCAGAATGTGCGATATTTCTTTATGAATAAAACATGAATTAGTGAGACATAGTATTCAGTAAATATCACATGAATGAGTGCATTTTATATTAATTGAATTAAAACCGAAATGTTTATTGAATAACTTTGATGTTGTTACAATTTTCTGCTGTATTTCTCGTACATTGTTCTAAATTCATTATTGGCTAATTCTGTTGGTGATTTTAATCAGACGTCGACGGTCTCCAGTCCAGTTTGTTTAATTAGGTTTGCAAAAAAACCCTGTCATAAGGTAAGTACTGTGACTGTACAAAAACTATAAAACATCAGGAGTTATTCATATATAACATTTCTAATACTAGGTATGACTAGGGTTATTTGGGCACAGAAACATACCAATGGCTACATGACAATAATTTGGCAGTAACCAAATATTTTGATTTTAGGCCATTGCATAGCCTTTTAGCATAGACATATTGTTACCTAAGCTTTGCCCGACAAACCTTTTCCTAAGTTTTGCCCGACAAATCTTTTCCCAGGCATATCGCTACCCAATTTAAAACTGTTATTTAAACCTGTAATCGTGTTGTTGCCGTAAGTTTGCGCTAAATAATCGTTTCTTCTTTCTTTCTTTAAATTTTGCCCAGAACTATCCCTCCTCAATTGTTTCCAGCAATTGCTCAAATATATTACGCATGAAACCATCGCTATATCTGTGCCCATCTAATATAACTAAGGTATAATAATAACTAACTAAATGTATCAGCTCGAGCTGGCTTATCCTTAGCATTTGTACTAAAGCATGTATCACCTTCTCTGTTACACGCCCGAACACCATCTATACTTGGCTTAACTGTTTATTTAATACAAACCGATGTTTTTGTGAGTTCAAAAACGATAGTTCTCTGTAACATGCGTCGATTTCAGCACATTTTAAAGAACCCCTCCTTTTTCTCAACAGATTTTGTAAAGTATTTTTTCGCGTTTTATGGTTCTGTCGTTTCGCTGTCCATTCTTCTGTATGTAAGTGGAATGGATCTTATGAAAACGTAATAGGTAGTCAAATGTTCACCGAGTTTCTATTGCCGATAAAATATGTTTATGATACGGAACACGTACTTGGCCGGTTTTTTTATTGTTTTTGTCCCAAGTATAAATATTATAATATTTTCTTTAATTTTGTCTACACTAATATTATAAAGAGGAAAGGTTTGTTTGTTTGTATGTTTGTTTGTTTGAATTGAATAGGCTCGGAAACTACTAGACCGATTTGAAAAATTCTTTTAGCATTGGATAGCTACATTATCAGGGAGTAACATAGGCTATATATTAGCCCCGTGTTCCCACGGGAACGGGAAATACGCGGGTGAAACCGCGTGACGTCCACTAGTCGTAAATAATGTTATGGATTTCTTTCTACGTTTCTCATTTATTTTCGCAACGAGAGGCGCATCGAGAGTGCTGCTTTATCCAGAGTATCATCATAAAACCACGATCTGTCAAGAGTGAACGACTGAGTAGAAGGGTATTCTTAGAGACAGGTTGTATCGTTTCTAAAAGCACAAAAAATCGTCATGTAACGTCATATTATGTAGATTACAGACTGATTCTAGTTGATCTATTGACTGACATTATATTGTATATTTATTAAAAATATTCTCCACTTGATTTGACTAAATAATTGATAAGACTTACCTGGCTATAGTTTCAAACGATTAACAATGATTATTTTAAATGTGGATTAAAGCAGTGATTTTGGTGCTTGATCAAATAATAGATTAAATTTATCTTTGCGTTAATAACACTGGCGTTTTTTTCGGGAATGCACGTCTAGTTATAATCTCGAATCGAGATTTGTCAACTTTGGTATTAATAAATATGATTTTGTGTCATAAAAATGATCATACAAACATAATTTACATTGATTTTTCAAGCCTCTTTTTGACTTTGTTTCTCAAACATATTGTTTAACAATTCTCACATAATTTCCAAGCCGTTTGCCGCCACACATAATAATCTTTCAGCGACCCTTTTATTTTGTTCCCAACATTCAATAACACCAATTAATTAAGAAAACATCCAATTAGTTCACATTTAAAAGTTTATACAATTTACTATCATTGTACTTTAGATGAGTTTGTTTGATTCTGTGATATATAAATTATTTACATTTAAAAAAGAAGAATTGTTTATAAAATGGGCAATGCCACTTTGCCCAGAAGCGGGCAAAATAGGTAAAATAAATAACTCAACAAATTAAAAATGTAAGAAAGAGAAGTAAGTATAGTAAGTCTAATTAGGATAATCTCTTCAGATTATTTTTTAAAACCTTATGTTTTTTTCGATGGACTAAAGATTTTAGTTACTTTTTTTGTAGTTTTATGGCGACGCCTCGAAAAGAAATTTTCAATGTGAGCTATAGGATCGTCTATATCCTTAAAATTAAGATTTCTTGTTATACAGTAATTGTAAACTATTTTAGTGTATAATAAAGAACATTCTACTACAAAAAATACTGTTAAGATATCACAGATTAAAACAAACTCCTGAAGCACAAAATAGAACTAGAAATAATATGTTACAACAATATATTAACCACTTAAACAACAATTTGGTCAAACAACACTTAGTAGACGAAATAACAAAAAAGACGATATTAATAGAAGAAAATTTGTTAGTTCTTATAATTGACACAATTAACAAGATATAAAGTTGAAAGATAGAATATAAATGTAAAGGTAATGCTTTAAGCCAATCATGATTAAAAGTATTTATTTAAAATTTTGTAACATTTAAATCAGATTATTTTACATTGTTATTCAATTTAATATTGTTGTATTATATCAAAAAAAATAAAATAAAAATAAACTCAAGTTTTTTTTCACATGATTTTGTTACCCAGCGCTATGGCTGTGTCTCACACGAGTCCCAGCATTATGCTCAGCGATGGTCGTTTAGCGCGTGAAACTATTATATCATATATTTATACAATTTATATTTCTTTATAACAAATGTTTTCTTTAAAAAACAACAGCAAAAAGAAATATATAAATCAATTACCGATTAATTACTCATTTAAAATGTTACAAAAATTTAAACACAACAAATTAAAAATTTACAGTTTTTTAGGCGTTTTGGAATCAGCGTGTTCAAGCCGTGCGTATATTAAAAAGTTCAAGTAAAATGAAAGCACCTTCTATAAAGATCTCTATTACTTATAATGTACCTACACAATGCGCAAGGAACTCCCACTGTGCAAAATAACTTATACTTCGTGTTATTCAAGCCATTGAACATATACGTACTTATTTATATCTAGTTTTACATCAACTGTATGTATATGGGTAAAGGGTACGCGTACATTGCCCAGTTAGAGTACGAGAATCAATATAACTGAATGAGCGTCGACTAACCGGGTAATGTCGACATTTTAGCGATATTTCACCTTATGCTATAAATTTAGACTTCGGAATATATTGAACCATTTATTAAACCCTTCAATTTGAAAGTCATGATAGTCAGACATTAGTCTAAAATTAGTTTACTAAATTTATTATGGATAATTGTACATGTCCGCATCACAACAGTAATTCTTTGACAGTTTATGAAATGGCAATAATCAATAGGGAACATGCGGGAACCATAGGTGGCAGCACAGAAGTGTCATTGTTAAGTATATTATATAAGTTTCGAAATCGCAACGCTAGATGGCACAGTCTACTTCGTGCACATTCCTCTAAACGGAGCGTGCAGGAGCTATAGGTGGCAGCACTGAAGCGTTAGTGTCAAGTATTCTTAACTTTAAAGTTTTCGGCGTTAGTCAACACAGTGCACGTTACCTAATATCGTCCGGACTGTAGCTAGCACTTGGGAATATGCAGTTTTTTAGCTGCAAATTCACCATATTTTGTCACATATTTGTGAAGATGGCGTACAGGGTTAGCTTTCATTTGTCTATTGACAAAGACGTTCAAAAATTAATTTCTTCAGTAACGGATCTTGATGATGACTCTTTTTATTATGGTAAATCTTTGCCTACCAACGTCATTTTATTAATATGCCGTCAAATTTTATGGTTTAATTGAATGGTTCAATCTATTCTATAGATCTAAACAGGCCTTATTCTATTCAAAGGCAATGTCATGAAAGCATAATAAATTATTGTTTAACTATATTTAAATATATCAACTGCTTTACACTATGACTAGATATTTCGTGAAACCACCGGCTAATTTGGTATAAAACTATGTTTTTATGGTAACTAATGTCTTCAAGTCCGTATCGGGGTAGGCAAAGTAGATAAAATTATAATCGTTGTAATAAAGTAGCTTTTTAAGCTGAATTAGTTTAGATTTTTGTGAAGCGTTGGTTTAATGCACCATAAGGTTCTATAGGGGAGACAATCCACTGATATTTTATGTTTTTAACCCAGAGACAGGTTTTGGAAGAAAAATATCATGGTGCAAATACGGAAAAAATATCAAAATAGAATAAACTATAGAATAAATAACATTTTATTGAAATGGGTGAAAATGAAAGCTGAATAAGTTCAGTTTTATATAAATAAGAAAATTCAGAAGAATATAAGACTAGTTATGACTCCAGTAGCTGCCCATATTAGAGTAAAACATGATTATATTTTACTTTTAAGTATTTTTAAGTATCAAGCCTCTTCATATTTTAACTATGTGGTATGGAATACTTACAAGTTATGTTATAGATTCTAGAGTACAAATATTAGGTTATGTCAGAATATAATGTAAGTTTGAAAATATATTTTATAATTATTATGCGTCAATATTTTTGTTTTTATTATATTTTTTAACGTTTACGTATAGTGTGACTGAAGTAAAAGTGTGAGACGGGAGAAATATAAAATGAGAATGAGATTTTGTGGTAAATAATTAAGTTAAATTGGAAGAGCGTTTGGTTAAATTTTGGAAATTCATTGAAATTATATTTTTTTTGTTGCCTGCGACTTCTTTACATTACAAAATTAAATTGACGCATTCGGAAGCATTTTAAGAAGGCATTATAATTATTATCATTATTTTACAAATTAAAGAATAATTATTATTGAGTGGGATAAAAATTATGAATTATAAAGAATTCATATTTCTTTGGACAAATGTTGACATAGCTTCTATGTAAGTTATTGAGATAGAAAATTCAAGTAATTTTCAGATTGAAATTACAAGATTTAATACCTTTCTGGTCATTATAAGTAGAAGGAAAATCATATCAAATAGTCCATCTTAGGCACGAAGTAAGGTAAAACGAGATAATATAAAGCAAATTATACGTTGAGCGGCGTAGGCTAGCTATAATCCTGCGGAGCCGCCCGCTCACGTGTGTGTGACGGTGGGCCCCGCGCGGGCGGCCGGCCCGCTCACCTGTCCTATGGGACGCGGACTGATTGAAGAACTTTGCTGGCCTGGAACGTGACAAAATAATCAATCTTCGTAAAATTCTTCCGTTATAGTGGGTTTACACGACACCAACTTTAGTCTGCGCAGACTTTGAACTCAGAAAAAAAACTGCACAGACTTAAAACAAAGTCTGCGCAGACAAAAGTCGATGTCGTGTTGACCGGTCCTTTACTGATGACTTGAGTGAGTGACAAATAGCGCACAGCCGAAACTGCTGTTCGTAGAAAGCTGAAATTTAGCATGTAGGTTCCTTGGGAAGTGTAGGGGAGCTCTGAGAGAGGATTTCCCGAAATTCCTACGGGAACGGGAAAAACGGGATACGCGTGTTTTGATTAAGACAAGAAGAATAAACATATTATGGAAAAGTAATGACAATTTGAAATGATGTTCTATATCAATAAAAATGAATGGCTAATCTCAAAACTCGAGATCGGCTAGACTAATTCGGCTATTATTTTCTTTTCAAATATTCGTTGAAGTCCAGGAAAAACTTTTTTTTTTTATTATTTATAGGCTCGCGTTTGACCACTATCTCACCTGATGGTAAGCGATGATGTGGTCGAAGATGAAACTAGAAAAATTGCACGATAAAAATGCACGGAGAAATGTAAAAATAAAATGTACTTAAGTTCAGAATTCCACGCAGAAGAAACTGCGGGCAGAAGCTAGTGATGAATTAAAAATAAGATACTAAAGTACCTCATACTCAGCATCGTCGCTCATGACGCCGCTGACGCACAGCAGCTGGTACTGCTTGGCTCGCAGCGCGGAGGCGCCGCGCCGCAGCAGACGCAGTGCCGCCGAGCACGCCGCCGCGCTGCCCACCAGCACCTGCCGCACCTGCCCACACACCACCACTCAATGGGCGCCGCGAGGGAGCCCAGCACAAGGCGGACCACACTCAGCTGAGGGTCGCGCACAAGGGGTCGTTCGACCACAGATGCAGGTATGGGTGCGTATGGGAGAACTCGCAAAATGCTATTGGATTTTTTTGTGATCTCCCCAAAGCTTTTGATTGCGTACACCGTGACACGCTTGTGCGAAAACTACGTCAATACGGTTTCAAAGCAAAGGTCTTGACGTAATTTATTTACACTTTTTTCAATGTCTGACCGTAATCTTTTACTATGTTACTTTGAGTTGATTGAATTTGAGATTATTTGCTGTCACTATGTAACTTAGTAGAAGTTTTTATTACAAAAATTTATAGCTTCTCGTGACGGTGACTATAGAATCCTCCAGCAGTAGCGTTTGCGACCCTTTGATCAACGAGCAGTGTATCCATAGCAATATATGTATTGTAAAAGAGTTGTGTTACAATTTAGGTGTACAATGAAGTATTTCCTGTCAGTCTTCACTGTAGTGTAGACTCTACAGTCTACAGGGTAAAATCGTGCAGATACTAAGAATAGAATAGAATAGAATAATATTTATTTGCATAAAACATGGTATATAAGATGGTACAAGAATTACATACAGAGCATACATGTTTGCGAGCGACTTGTCGCTTTAACGCGTAGAGCATCTTCCTGCCCTTATCCCATGTTACTTGGGATCGGCGCAACACGTTTTTTCACTCAAACTCAACTCAATTGAAAGTGTATATAAGGTGTGTAAGAAACTATAGGTGGCAGAAACTATAGGTGGCAGAAACTATAGGTGGCAGAAACTATAGGTGGCAGCACAGAAATGTCACTGTCAAGTATGTTTCAAGTATAAAGTTCGAAATAGTTACGCTAGATGGCACAGTCTTCTTCGCGCACGTTCCCTAACTTGAGCATGCAGGAACCACAGGTGGCACCACTTAAGCGTCAATGTCAAGTATTCTGACCCTCAAATCTTCGAATATGCGACACTAGATGGCATAGTCAACGCCGTGCACGGTCCCTATATCAAATTAACCATTTACAGGCACTTTTGAATTGTCAAGGTCGGTCAGTCAAAAACATGAAGCTATTTGCACGTTGCAAAGCGTAGATCTCTATGGAGAAAAACGTGCAAGAAACTCCACGGACAATTTTGTTAAACCATGTGATATATTACAAAAATCTTGGTAACACTAACAGAAAGAGAAAGCGATACACAGAAATAAATCGATACTTACTTGAGCGGGTGAATGCGAAGGGTCCAGCACTAATAGCGTCACCTTCCCATCTTTGTGCTTCTCATAGCCTATTATCGTTCGCGAGTGACCTGCAAAAGAATATCTCTTTAAAATTTTGAAATAGCCCCTTTTATTAAGTAGCTTAATTTATGGAGTACACGTGAAAAACCCATTTGTGTTATTGAGATTTGTGTTATATCTGCGTTTTGATTGTTGGCGATCCAAATAAATAAATATCGCAACGAATCATAGCAGAAAAGATGTAACGCACAAAAAATATTTGAAATGTAAAGGATTTTGGTGCCAAAATATTTTTTTTCTGAAGGAAAACGAGGTATCCAAGAGTAACTGTTAATGTTGTTCATCATACCTTGGTGCTGCAGGTACAGAGGAGCCTTGAAGCCTGTGGGTTCCTCGGTAAAGTAGCGCAGCACCCAGTGGAACAGCGCCGGTGACGTGATCATCATAGCTGGAGGCTGATCATCATACCTTGGTGCTGCAGGTACAGAGGAGCCTTGAAGCCTGTGGGTTCCTCAGTAAAGTAGCGCAGCACCCAGTGGAACAGCGCTGGTGACGTGATCATCATAGCTGGAGGCTGATCATCATACCTTGGTGCTGCAGATACAGAGGAGCCTTGAAGCCTGTGGGTTCCTCAGTAAAGTAGCGCAGCACCCAGTGGAACAGCGCTGGTGACGTGATCATTATAGCTGGAGGCTGATCATCATACCTTGGTGCTGCAGGTACAGAGGAGCCTTGAAGCCTGTGGGCTCCTCGGTAAAGTAGCGCAGCACCCAGTCGAACAGCGTCGGTGACGTGATCATTATAGCTGGAGGCTGATCATCATACCTTGGTGCTGCAGGTACAGAGGAGCCTTGAAGCCTGTGGGCTCCTCGGTAAAGTAGCGCAGCACCCAGTCGAACAGCGCCGGGTGACTGCCGTCTGCGCTGGTCGGCTTGTGGAAGTCTATTAGTTGACATCTGATGGGAAAAGAATTAATTATTGTAACAACTGTGCAGTACAGATGAGATATACCTGCCATTCTCCATACCCGGCCTTTAAGGTATGGGTATCACTAAATACCTGGTACAAATACCAGGTATCAAAATACTTCTAAGTATTTGGGTGTGGTAGGATTTCGATAAGTAAACGTATGCGATAAGTATGGTATGCCTCCAATATAATGTAGGTACGACGTTTCAAGTACCTATACGTAATTATGCATTATGAGATATGAAATCTTTCCTTCCTACTTTACCAGGCTTAGGACTGTCGGCTAAGAGTATGACGATGGTTATTAATGAATTCTAGTTATTTCTATATATATTACACAACGTAATCAGACAACGTAAACATTCAAACACGTAATAATATTCCCTAACATAAACAAACTAAGGAACTCTTTCAAGTCGTGACAAAAAATGTAATTATGCTATTATGTTCCTTATGCACGTAAAAATAAGTACCCATTTTGTCTAACTAAATTAAATCAACCGAATGTTCATAAAGCACGAATGACGTTTCGGGTCCCTTCGTAAGCTGTCGGGTAGCTTCGGGTTGCTTCGGCGTACCGAACTACCGATAAAACTGGGCGCTACCTTGTGGTAGCGGTTCGTATCGTACTATGCGTCTGACGTCATACCTTCAAGGTATTTACCCAGTATTTCGGTCCGTACCCGGTCTACGTACTGGGAAGCACATACTTGGTATATATACCTCTACCAGTATATACGTCTCATCTCTACTGTGCAGCATGTATCGTGTTTCGTCGCTACATTTAAAATACTGGTACTCAGCTTCCGGTTCGGTTCGTAGCCGACCCCAAAATAGTTGGTAAAGTCTAGGTCTAGGTAGTCTAGGTAGGTCAATATGTGATTGAGTACTTGTCGACTTTTTGCCGTAATTTCCGAGGATTTCATAAAATCAAACGGTTTTCTTAACGATCTTGCGATGTAGTTAGCTTTAGGTGAGGAGCCTAAGTGCAGCGTAGTACGTGCGTGTAACATTGGTCAAATTCCGTATTGGACCAACAGTTTTTTTTTTTCAAAATCGACCAGTTCTATACCTAGCCCAAGAATACCGATTTTTCAAAAATTCTATGATGCAGTTTCAATTTTTCATCAAAATAGGGCTCGAGACTCCTTTCAGTGTATTTCGATATTCTTCATAATTTAGTATTTGCCATCCAAGCACACTTTAAAAACTCACCCTATATAGCGAAACGCCTTTAGTTAAAAACATACTCCAAATGTTTCAGTCAAGATTAATTCGAGGGAAAAAAAAAAAAGGTTTTGTTTGCCACGGGACTAAAAGTAGCCGCTTTTTTTTTCAACGCAAGCTTAATATACTTTGATGTGCGTAACGATCTCACCTTATCCTAAGCGATGAGAGCACAGTGACCACTTCACAGGCGCCGATCCATTTCCGCGTGTTGTGCAGTTTGGAGCCAAGCTGCTCTGAACCCTGCAATAAAAAAATTAAATTAAAAATGTAAAAGAACCCCGACAAAAAAAAAAAAACGTTTAAAAAGTAATTTCTATTGATCCTTTAATTTAATAAAGGTACGATTCTTTGGGCCAAGCGTCTTCGCCTCGGGAGACCGCAAATCTTTTGTATTTACTAAGTAGAAGTGTTATTAGCGGTTCGACCGGACCGATTTTCATCAAACATAGCTAAGAACACTCCCGACTAATTCACCTTTCAAACAAAAAATCAAAATCAGTTCATCCATTCGTGAGCTACGATGCCATCGACACACACATACACACACACATGCACACACACACAGACACGTCAAACTTATAACACCCCGTCGTTTTTGCGTCAGTAGTTAAAAAGTATTGTATATTGATTTTCTCCAGGTCTCCTATCTGGATATCAATAAGGGTCCTCTTTTTACAATGTTGCGTAGAGTCCTACAGCTTTTTATCTAGTAGGTTGTTTCGTTTTCAAGTCATCTATCGATCTACGGGTTGCGGAATTTGTCACAGCAGCCCTGGAACGCAAAGGGCACTAGGAGGAACACGGATGGGTTTTAGTCTGTAAGAGTCTGACACTCCCTTCCGCTCCGCCCAGAGCGGGAGGAGTCATTTGACGATATCCCATCCTTATAAAAAAAAACAAACAAACAATATATCCTATTTTGACCACTGCTAGGCAAAGATCCCACACTTATATTTCAACACAACTCTGTCCTTTGCTATGTCGGGCCAGTCCTTTGACGTAATGATAGAATCAATTTACCAAGGTTTGATTCAGGGCTAATGGGAATTGGTTATTGACATAAAAGTTTTTGAACAGCATTAATATCTAGACTTAGCAAGGCCAATAATATGGGAACACCATATTCCGATTTCAAAAGTCCACATTTCATAACACCTAAGAATTATAATATCTATTATTATAAATCACGAAATTTATTTGACGGAAAGTCATAAATGCGATTTGTTTGTTTTCCGATTTTCATACGTCCGAAGAATCAAATGCTCGATGGGTTTTCGATCCGAAAAACGGCATTCCGATTTTCAATACTTCGAATAAACTGCTAAAATTAAGATTTTGATTTAGGTTCAATCAGTATAATATTCAGTAGTTACATAATATAATATCCAAAGATATTTTAACTGTTTTCGAAATAACTACGGTCAAAAGACATACTGTTTAATATACCTAACGAATATTTTTTAGCATTTTGATCCTTAAATTAAAATATTGTCTTAAAAAGTCAATAAGTTTTGCTACAAAAGTGACAGAAACGAATCGCTGTAAAACCGACTCCACGTAGTCTTGTCGGTCCTACCCCTAGGGTGTAACTTAAGCCCGCGTAGGCGCGGAGTGCATAATGCATGCTAGCTTGCATGCTGCATGCATCTGTCATTCGTTTTTTAATTCTACCTTCTCATACTAAACATAATAATATACTTTGTCCTGACGAGCAATTGTGTTTATTTGTCTTGCTATCCAGTTTTACAAGGCGTTTTTTATTTCGGAATTCTGATTAATAGGTATTTTAATAATCGGAATTCGTATTTTTAATGTTTCGAATTATCATTAAGTCGGACTTTTTGTTATTCGATCTATTGAAACTCGGTATTTTAAGAATAGTAATTATAAACATAAGGAATATTTATATGTCGGAATTATAAAAAAAGGATTAATGATAAATCGGACTTATTATATTAGGAATTTTGAACCATTCGAAATTATTAAAATCGGTATTTTGAAATTCATATTTGTGACTGTCGGAATGAAGTTTTTCGTATTAACGTAGTGTACCCCAATAATATAGTAGCCGGCATGAGTCGTGAGTACACTCTATTGGTCAATTTGACGACGCCAGCTCTTACGCTTCACGTTATTAGTTCGTCAGTCATTCTTTCTAGGCCTATCCGACTCTTCACCTGTGTATCAAAGCCCAGCTACCACGCTCTCTCTACAAGGACCTGCAGCCGCGGTATAGAAGGCACGCAGTCACACTCCCGCTCTCGCTCCAGAGTGCAGCTGAGCAACGTGGAGTACTGAGGGTGACGCATCAGAGATGACATACCTGTGTGTCAAAGCCCAGCTGCCACGCTCTCTCTACAAGGACCTGCAGCCGCGGTATAGAAGGCACGCAGTCACACTCCCGCTCTCGCTCCAGAGTGCAGCTGAGCAACGTGGAGTACTGAGGGTGACGCATCAGAGATGACATACCTGTGTGTCAAAGCCCAGCTGCCACGCTCTCTCTACAAGGACCTGCAGCCGCGGTATAGAAGGCACGCAGTCACACTCCCGCTCTCGCTCCAGAGTGCAGCTGAGCAACGTGGAGTACTGAGGGTGACGCATCAGAGATGACATACCTGTGTGTCAAAGCCCAGCTGCCACGCTCTCTCTACAAGGACCTGCAGCCGCGGTATAGAAGGCACGCAGTCACACTCCCGCTCTCGCTCCAGAGTGCAGCTGAGCAACGTGGAGTACTGAGGGTGACGCATCAGAGATGACAGCACCATCTGCATGTTTCTGTAACAATATATTGATATTGTTATATTATATACAGATATTGTTACACCTATTAGGAAAACTGATTTTACTCCGATCTTAAAATGTCATCAATACAAACAATACAAGCAAATACAAATATCTTTATTTATCACAATTATCACAGTGCAATTTGTCAGTCTTATAGTCTTACGTATTTTATAAAATATCTTAACAATTAACTAAGTAAAAACAGTGTAATGGCTGGTATTGTTTTGGATTCGCATGCTTCTTTGTTAGATTTCGGGCGAGTACAGAAATAATTTTCATCGCTCGACGAAATCGCATCGTTAACTCGTACGATCGTTAGCCAATTAAGATGACGCCGAAGGCACTAGTCTCACCGCCGGCGATCAGCGAGCAGCAAGTATAGCTTGAAACTCGAAACAAGTTGGCGAGCAGCGAGTGACTAGTTTCGATAGTTTTGACGCTCGGCTTTAAGCGAGTGCTTTTGTGCGACGGGCGATTACTCGCGATACTCGCTCCGGCCCGCACTATAGGTAGAAATTACGGCTGGTTGGTGAGTTTTGACCGCCAAGTGAGCATCGCCAGGCCAGCATCGCCGAGCAAGTATCGCTGAGCGAGTACAATCTTTGATAGCTCTTGTCGCTGCGACCAACTGGTAAAACTGGTGCGACGAAGTTGAAAGAGCCGGCAGTGTGAACAGCCAGCTATCGACTAAGTATTAATGTATGTGTCTCTTTTACTCACACGAGATCTGTCTTATGTCCCTTTCCTCAGCAAGCAAATAGTCGATGACTAATTGCTTCCTTGTCGGCGGTGAGACAAGTGCCTTAAGTGCAAAAGTTTTAACATTAAGATGTCAGGACATGCCATAATGGTTCAGCATAGCTCTTTTACACAATTATCTACAGTCCGTCACTGTCGATCAGACAAAGGGCCAGTTTGTCCATCTCATCATCATCATCATATCAGTCGAAAGACGTCTACTGCTGGACATAGGCCTCCCCCAGAAGGGGGGGGGGGGTTTGCCATAATCGCCACGCTTGGCAGGCGGGTTGGCGATCGCAGTGTATGGTGTTGCGTTTTACAGAGAACGCTGCTGCCCATTCTCTGGTGAGTCCCTTAGTCGCCTCTTACGACACCCACGGGAAGTGATGGGATGGTATTATTCTGTTACGGCACCATACGGCACCGGCCGACACCAGACGGCATAATATTTGTCCATCTATCCTAATATCTTAAAGCTGAAGAGTTTGTTTGTTTGGTTGAACATGCTAATCTCAGGAACTACTGACTTGAATTGCAAAATTCTTTTAGTGTTGGATAGCCCATTTATCACGGAAGGCTATATGTCACTCCACAACCAATAGGAGTGGAGCATTAATGAAAATTATGTCGCAGACGAATTTACGTGGGTCAGCTTGTAATACATAACAACTCAGTTAAGTATACCTGTACCCGCAGCCCCAGCCCCTGTCTCCGTAGGTGCTGGCGTAGTGGTCCACCGCACTGCACAGGTACGTCCTCGATATACTATTGTTCTGAGCATTCAGTTGAGCTATCCTCTCTAGGAGGCCTGCAACCAACAAATATAGCCATGAAACATTCTGGTAACATAGTGTAGAGAAGATGACCGGCGACATTCACCAAGACAGGAGCCTGGAAATCAGGCTTTTAGGACATTACAGGCTTGAATCACCTGATTTTCTGATAAAAAAAGATGATTCCGTGCTTCGGAAGGCATGTATAAGCCGGTGGTCCCGGCCGCCAAATGGCGGTCTTCAAATAAACCTTGTCAGAGGCCCTTGAGGCGGTTTAAAAACTTTGACACTAGGGTGTGGTTGTTAGACCTTACTGCTCACATGGTAAGAAGAAGACTGTAGTAAATTCAAACCGACCAGTGGTCCTTGAAGATCCAGTATCAGTCCCCGACGCCGCAGCCCTACGGAGGCCGAGGCTTCGCTCGTAATATCCGGCTACCGACAGGGCTCCGCTGTACACGGCGCGCTTGAGGCTGTTGGTAGCCCTGTGCGTGTAGCCTTCGTCATCATCTTCTTCCATGCCATACTGTGCCTGTTTGTGTTACAAGGAAAGAAAAGAATAGAATACTATGTGCACCATAAAAGTCACAGAAGAGATAGGCATGTAGCGACCCGAGCGATGCGATTTGCTGAATAGCATTTTTCATATTGTAAAGGAATACAGAGAGTCAGCACGCTAGTCGCTTACATACCACCGTTCACCACGTCCCACATGCCACATCCTATTTTATTATAACAATATAACCCGGTTGTTGTGTGTGATATTAGTATAGAGTAATATATCTATACTAATATATAAAGCTGAAGAGTTTGTTTGCTTGAACGCGCTAATCTCAGGAAGTACTGGTCCGATTTGAAAAATTATTTCAGTGTTAGATAGCCCATTTATCGAGGAAGGCTATAGGCTAAATATAATCACGCTAAGACTAATAGGAGCGGAGCAGACGAAGTTGCGCGGGTCAACTAGTTAAAAATATTGTAAGATTGCAAGAAAGTCAATCTTTGACAATGCACCTAGGAAAAACCGGCCGTGACCGAGTCGGACTCTCATACAAAGGGTTCCATATTCCATACCATAAACTGAAAAAAAACACGCTTGTTGTATTGCAGCTCCCTTTTGTTTTTAATTTAATTAACTATTTTTTATTTGTTGTTATAGCGACAATAGAAATACACGGAAAGTTTCCACTGTCTACCTATTACGGTCCTTGAGATACAGCCCGCTGATAGACAGACGGCCGGACAGACAGACACTGGAGGCTTAGTAATAGGTGTCCATTGGTTACCCTCTGGATATGTAATACTGTTATACAATCTTCTATAAACTGAAGATGATCTGAGATGAGCATTAATTTGTTCCTACAGAGTGATCAATATTGTTAACACATTCAGTGCCAAGAACTCAGCGTATGGGTCGAGCAGTGATTCGTTATGTGCCCGCAACCCGTATCTGAGTTGTTGTTTTAAGTAGCTATATGTGACTTGTGTTCATGCGCGGGTTGTGGGCACACGAACGAATTGTTGTTCGACCCATGTGTTGAGTGCTTGGCCCTAAAAATGTAAAAACACTTTTGCACTTGGCACTGAAAGTGTTAAAAAGAAACTTACCCGTAGCAACTGAAACTCATGTTCCTCTCTGTTCCTCTGAGCTTCCCTCTCGGCTGCTGACAGACCTGAGGTGGCTCCACACTCCTCTCCTCTCTCAAAATGTTCCTCGATGTGTTGGATCTAGTCAGGAATTAGAAGATTAATTTATGTTTGTGATAGATTTACTTTTTTAAATAACTTTAACTTTTTTTTAATAAATTAATGCTTATTTGACAGATGTTATTGTCCAATTGGTAAAACATAAATAAGATTGGTGGAAAAACGGAGAAGTTATATGCTTTTGAAGTTATTGTTCTATCCTTGTTTCACAGAATCGTTTGTACTGGATGCCTTCAATTGAATATAGTGGGATTTGTGAGTGACGTCACAGGCAATTAGTGATGTCTCTGTTCATCACAGATTTTAAATCGCTGACAACAATGCCATTTTTGAGATTTTTCTATACTAATATTATAAAGAATAAAGATTTGTTTTTTTGAATTGAATAGGCTCTGAAACTACTGGACCGATTTGAAAAATTCTTTTAGCATTGGATAGCTACAGTATTAGGAGTAACATAGGCTATATATTATCCCCGTACTCCCATGGGAACGGGAACTATGCGGGTGAAACCGCGTGACTTCCACTAGTAAGTAATATTTTGAGAAATGTTATATAAAAATTCCAGTTAATCCAGTGGATTAATTATCCCATACTACATGGAACGAGGGACAGAAATTGAAAATATGTGTACAATATTGAATAAGAATCTTACAAGTTCATGTTGTGAAAGTGGTAGCGGCTGGCAGCAGACGGGGCAGTTGCTTACAGGACTCTCCTCCATCATCACCACGTCCTCATTGCATGATGCATTGTCCACTTGGTCCTGAAGAAATAAACAACGCAATCTTATGAATTCTATCCTTCTCTTAGCTTCTTGTTGTTTCAAAAAGTTTAATGACTTATTTCAAACATAAAATCTTGGGTGTATTTCACAAAAGGTTTCGCAAAAGCGTGGGTATTGTATAATTGCATTTCTTTGGTTGTGTTCAAGTCCCAAGTAATAGTAAGCAAGCATTATATTGCCAAAGTCCAGACTCTCAGCTGATATTATTATTGTAGTTACTTAAAATCAAAAAGAATTCATTTCGTTATTTTTTATGCCATCTATGGAAAGGGTAGTTCAATAAAGTTTTTGCTCAATAAATCTGTTCGTTTGGCAGAGTTGTGTTGCTGATTAATTGATGAATTCTATTAATATACTCACTGATGTCTGCGGACTCAATATGTCTCGGTGCTCCACATTGACATGGACTTCTATTTCGTTGGCATGAGCGAATTCTCTTTCACAAATCGGACACTGATACGACGAACTGTGGGGTCCAGGAGACATAGCCATTGCACTGAATGCTAGCGTCGGATTGTCTAGGGTAATCGTAGGGTTCGTCAGCCCCAACGTGGGATTATCCGAGTTAGCATTAGCATTAATAGACGGCGATGTAAGATCGAAGTGTGCACGGTTTATATGTTCTTCCAATTTTCTTGGACAAGTTGACGTGAAATCACACAATAGACACTGAAAATAATTTTCATATGATTACTGTTGCGAAATAAGTTTTTTGCAGTACTATTTTAATTTATTTTCAGACAACAATTTGGAAAATACGTTTTGAAAGTAATGTTGGCGGTAAACAAAAATTCAATTTGACATTGACATTTGCCGAGTCACAATTTTTTATTTTTTTTTATTTACCGAAAAAGGAAGGCTATAGTCTTTTGACCATATTGCCTAGTCTTATGTCGTTTTCTTGCATGGTAGATTTTACAGAGTAAAATGTCTTTCGTATTATTTTTATAATCATAGTTTTTTAATTTTGTTAAATTGTCTTTCGTAATAAATCTGGTAATGGCAGTCACAATGACGGAACAATTATTTCTTTTGTGGACCATAAATAATGTCAAAGGACAACATTCACAAATCCTTTTAAAATAATTTCATCGCAAGTTACCTGCACGGAAGGACTAGGCGTAGGGGCACTCTTTTTTGGTGTGTTAGGTTTTAGTTTTAAAGCTAATTGAGACCTAAGAGGAGATCCTTGTCCGGCACTAGCCATAGACAACTGAAATGAAATACATTCAAGTTAGTGTTAGTTGGTACAACTATAAAAATCTACATTTTCCTATATGTATCTCTAAAATAAAGTTTACCTTATTTTTATTAGGAGACCCCTCATAACTACCAGAACTATTATGACTCGGACTAGAAATCACACCTGAGAAATAATTTTGGATACTTGTAAACGTGTTTTTACTTGTCAAAAGATATCATCTAAGTTAAAAAAAGTCTGTCGCTTTACCTTTTCTATCAATCCCATTAACCTCACCGTCATGAGAATTTTGTCTGCTTTGAGCCTTTTTAGCAACCACACCATTACTAATATTGATATTTTTCAGTCCATTGACAAGATTTATATTTTTCGGTGACCTTGAACACTTTTCCTCCTCTTTCTCACTTCTGCTGTAGCTTTCCTTTTCCTGGTACCCATTGTAGTAATTGATGTTTTTGGATATTGCCCCATTGTGGTATTGCGTGGAGTTGTCAGGACTGTGCCAACCGTTAATTGACCCTGGCGTATTGTAACTGCAGCTGTCTGTTGTCGTCATTTTAGAGTCATCGTCGAAACTAGAAACGTCAAATATATTTAAGTAGGTATGTAAGCCTATTACTATTCTGTGCCGTGTAAAGTTCCCTTAACTTTTAGTTCTGAACTTTGAGTCTAGCAAACTTAGTAGGTATAGCTTTTACCTCAGTGAAACCATAAGTTTCGCAAACTTAGAGTTTTCATTTTGAAGTTAGGACGGTATCTAAGTACTAAGTATTACATCAAACATAATCGCCAATATGAAACTTTCGAAAGCCAGGATTTCGAATCGCACTGAGGTTTGCAATTTGAGAACTGAGAACCCATCGCTAGATTAAGCTCGCTTTTGTACATAATCTATTCTTTTGTATGGTTGTGTTTGTACTATAGAGAATAAGAAAGGGTCTTGAAGTAAAAGACAAAAGAAGTATTTAATATTTTCATACCTCGGGCTCTGGTCATCAATAAACGCCATGAGTTCCCTCTCCGGCGTCAGATAATGCAGGTGAGCTTTCTGAACATGCCCCACTAACTGCGGCTGGGGCACAGCACAATCGCAGAAGGGACATTCTGGTCTCCCATTGACATGGGCCTCTAAGGTATGAGACCTCATGCCCTCGTCTGTAAGACCTTCGGCCCCACAAAGCTCACAGGTGTATGGAAATGGGCTGGTAGACATTTTGCTTGACGAAGGAGACACTTTGTTTGTTTTCGAAGTCATCTCTGGAAAGATGGGAAAATTAATATTTGCAGATCTCCCAATAACTATCAAAAGGTATAACGATTGTTTGTTGGAGGTAGTCTCAGGAATTACTGATTCAGTTACGAAAATCGAAAGGATTTTTGTAACTGAATCAGTAATTCCTGAGCTGGTCTATCGAAGGAAGCACCACACTGATTTGAGCGAAACAATGCACGATTCCTGTCGGCCACGGGTGCTATAAGCGGGAAAAGGCCAGTAATAAATAAGCTAAGCTGTGTAAAAGAAAGCGTTCAAATAATTTGGGTTCATTGCTCCATTTAGGTTGGCTTTAAAGCAAAGTTTTCCGTGAAACATCCGTAGGTATTTAATAATCCCACAGAGAACATCCCATCCATGCTTTGTTTAAATACAGTTTTAAATATTTATAAAACCCGAACTGAAACTTACCGTCCGACTAAGATACCATCAAACCGTCTCAGCGTCGCCTAAATACCAAATGACCATAGAAGCAGAGCAACTACAGACAGACAGACTAACGACCTAATGAACGTAGACAGGATGCGGAAAGCGACGATACGGGTTAGGGAAGCGACCTACTTACTTATATCCAGCAGTTGGCTGCGTTAACTGGAATACGGGATGGGAGGATATGATGTAATGACAAACGGGCCTAGAATACTTCCTTATGGTATCCCGTTCCGATATTATTTTGATTCAAAGAAAATTCAAACTCAGGTTCGTTTTCTTGTTAAAGATACTCGTTAAAGAAGTTCTATTTTTGAATTATTTATAATCACTATATTATTTGATTTTCATGATTAATGTTCTTTAATTTAAGTACCTACCAAAGCTTAACTGAAGATAAAATATCTAAACCCAACCAGGAAGTTGCAGTGTTTTGGACAAAGTTCCTATTTCGACGTGTTTTCGTAAACGCGCACATGCTGTTTCCCACGAAAAAATATTATCTAGTCGTGCCCTACCGCATGAATAACATTCTTGGTTCAATCAGATTGACCTACATAAATAATCTACATAACTTTAGCGAACAAAAATAGAATAAAATATTGATTCAGTTATGTACGACGTACTTACACTAGACCTTGATTCTGACCTTAAATGTCTACAGCCCTAATGATCGAAAAATTGATTTATTTTAATGATGAGTTCGCATAGAAACCAACCACAATAACTATATTGAAGCGAAAGTGTCAAATCGATAAAATTACCGCAGTTTTGTTTTCAAGGAAATCGCGGAAACACCAATGACAAGCAAATAAATTATCACCAGAAATTAAACCTATTTCATCAAACCTTTAGTCATATTGGCAGAATAATGCGTTACCATTGCGTAACATGCTTTATTCCGTAATAAAAACATCAAAATAGAGAGATGTACTCACCGATTACTTTAGTATTTTATTGTCATAGAATAATCCAATTCCACTGTTTTTTTGCCAGAACACTATCTAATTGGTACAATTTCGTTAGTATATGTGTTTATAACTAGCATTTTCTAACATTAAAATTACAAATTATATTTATACTACTGGCGATAGGTTGTGATAGCCGTCATTCATGAATTTTTTGGACATTGAAAAATAAGGACTGCTGTTACGCATGCGTCTGTGCGTTTGACACGCCAGAGCCCCAAGTGAGTGTTTTTAGAACTATTGATTTTCTAATTTCTTCTGAAATCACGAAATATAAATAGAAAAATACGGAGTAAATTGTGTTTGTTAATTTTGCAGTTAATATGCACATTTAAACAATAATTGGACGATTGTGGCGCCCTCTATACGATATCGTCTGAACCATTTTCCTGAAACGGAGGCTTAGGTCAACTTAGGTGTGTGAGCAAAAGTGCCTAAAACGTAACCCCCATCGAAAGGTTACAGGCTTACAGCCTGAAATGAAACGCGATAGATGGAGTAGTCTTAACGTAACGTCCATACGTTACGGTACGTCTTCTTTTTTAACCGCCTTCAAAAAAGGAGGTCCTCAATTCGGTTGTATTTTTTATGTTTTTTAAACACTGTTTCTCAAAATTTTGTGTCAACATTTTTTAGACAGGTTTTCAGGCTAAATTAAGGTTTGACTAAATAACTAATCAACCTAAAATTAAAAAAAAATCCGGGGCATAAACATTATACCATGTGATGGACATACCTACCTGATTACCTATATTTGTAAACTCTCGTCTTTTTCCTTTGGACTCTAGGCAGACATAGAACACCGCCTGCTGCGCAGTGTGCTGTGTTTTACCACAGATAATACAATACTTTTTATTTAGAATTTATGTATTTGGGTACCTACCTATTACTTACCGTAATTATGTTCCATATTTCGGCATGTTAAGGCTCTTACGAATTCGTTATTTTTTCTAAATGTTCCTAAACATGCTAATACTTTGAAAGCTTTTCAGTGATGGATATTGATATTTTGGCAGTAATTAAATGCATATTATATAATTTTAGGTCATGCTTTTTGTTATATGGATTTATTTGCGGACCTCTTATTTGGCTCCTCTTTCGTGATAAAATTTGGCTCTGCTCCTAAGTTCGAGAATTCGTGGCTCCTGTTTCGGGATAAAGTTTTCAAGATAATTTCTCAATAAAAATCATAAATATTTAACGGGTTTAAATAAAAAAGATACATGTCAGAGTAAGATCCAGTTTTGTAAAGCTCTTATTGTTACTTACAATCTAGGTTATTTATGTACTTAATAATTGAAATAAAACAAAATGTCTCATGTTTAGGATGTTTGTCTTGCTGAATTTCCAGATAGTCAGCTTTTGTACCTTGCATGCCCCTGAAAAATAAAATGAACCAATCTCTGAGTAAATTCTTAACACTTTAAGATTCCTACCTACTAATTTACCATACAATTGTAAACTCAGGTCACAATCGAACTCGTTCTATGAGAAATCTAGTGAACAAAACATATACTTACCGAATTTAGCTCATATGAAACTTCATTAAATACATTACTTATTTGTTTTATACTTAGAATTATTCTAAGGTTTTATAATTCACATTTAAATTACCTTAGTTTTTTCATATTAATTTACATAAGCAACCATAATGTATCGATAAAATCCTTGAATCGGTAATGACACGAAACAGAGGACACACGAAAAATAAATTGACCGCTATTCCGTGAGTCGATTTATTGCAGTTTTAAAGGACTTCTATGCTTTCATATAGCCTTTTTCTATATCAAATCAATTGTTTAGGAACCCATAATAACACTATTAAAAGTTTTATGCAAATGGACTTACCATTGCCTTTCCATAAGCTTATGAAGTCGGAGCGAGCACCTTACGGTGTCAAGTAGTACGCGGACACCGCACAGCAGTTTGTGGCCGACCGACATATCGAGCCTCGTTTTACTTTCAGTTTAGTCGCTAAAACATTGGTGCTTGGTTTCCTAAATAGATTAAATTATAGAATTTTTTTACTCATGTATAATTTATATAGATATTATTTCAATTGCTTATTTTTGGCGCCAGAAACAAAACTAACGAAATAACGTACTAGCACGAACATACGGACCTTTACCTCATCTTAAGCAAATTCGACGCAGAGGTACCAAAGTCAGCCTGCGCCCCTCTCTCGTAAACTGTAATTTTGGGTGAACTGTGACTTCAGTGGCGTAACCAGGTACAGTATAGTTGTAGGTATGTATGTAGGTGTTATAAAGCCTTGGTGTAAAAAAGAGAGGATCTTTTTTCCATCTCGAGTAAAAAGGACGAAAAACCCCACCACCTTCAGATGGAACAATCGACTGTTGGTAAATCGTTTCAGTTTCCTGTTTTGGACACAAAGGTTACTACTTATGTGATTTATGGAAGTCGGCTTTAAAATGTCTATTGCAGGTCTGCACTAGGTACCTACTATGTATGTATGGCAGACCATCAAACGCAGGGGAATATCACGTGAATATACCTACAGCTCATTGTCAAGCAGTTTTTACAACTTCGAACAGTTATGTTGTTAACATGGAATGTTCTGAATGTTAACAAGACAACTGTGAGACAACTCTGAGAACATTTTGTTTCTTTGTTTCCACAATATCATGTGATTCTCCCCTACCTAGTAAGCTTGCTTCAAATATTATCAAAGTATTACGAGCCAAGATAATGAAACGGACTCGCTAGTAAAAACATAATACCTACTGTGTACTGTGTGTAGTATCATTTACTCAGCCCGACACGATTACATATTAAATTCATTTACAAAAAGAGAAAATAATGTAAAAAGAAAAACTCGCTGGAATGGCGGGAAAGCGGGCCGCCATTGCATACATAGTGGACGTTTATGCTAAACACCTCTTGTCACTCAAATAAAATAAAATATTGTTGCATTTTTGTCTTTGGAAGGTATTCTCGTCTCTCTTACAGACGCGACGCCGATTTAAATGCAGATAGCCTTGTAACGGATAGTAGGATTTATGTTTTCTTCCGGAAAGTTGATGCTGAATTTTTAAGGGTGGTTCGCGCGATAATTTAACTTTGGAATAATTTTGGGGTCCTATTAGCATAACACTGGCTGTATAACGAATAAGGGGGTTGAGGAGTGGAAAAGAGGTCGGTTGCGAATGAAAATGAAAGGCCATGTTTGCTGAGGGAACCGTTAGAAACAAGCTTGCTTCCGAGTTTGTGGACTGTGGGTGTGTGGGTTTGATATTATTGAAGTAGCACCTTCAGTTTGTCTAGTCTGGTTTTGTGTACTGTAATGCTAGCTAGGTAACTACTTGTGGATTATATGTAGTTAGATATAATTATCCTACTAATCCTACTAATATTATAAATGCGAAAGTTTGTGAGGATGGATGGATGGATGTTTGTTACTCTTTCACGTCAAGAGACAACAACAATCAACAACAACAATTGTTGGCTAACCAAATAAATAAACGCCTGAAAGAACCTTCATGAAATTTGTCACAAAGGTAGATTAAAGTCTGGAATAACAGACAGACTATACAACGTGTAACAGAATAAGCGCAATACCTCTTAAGAGGTCATTGTACTCATCATTATGAACAACTTTTACTATGGGACCAACACCGAAATCGCGAAAAAAAAAATCAGGTGGTCAGTACATTTTGTCGAGTTATGCACACAGAAATGGATGGCGCAGTCGATTTTTTTTCGCGATTTCAAAGTTGGATCCATAGTAAAAGTTGTTCATAACGATGAAAACAATTACCCGCGATAATTACATCCCGGGAGTATGTTCCCTAAGAAACACACGGGCGACGCCGCTGTCAGAAGCTAGTTTTGTTTAAGCACCAAAATTGTTTTAAAATTGTTTGTGTGTGTTGTTGTTCTTTTACAATATTCCTGATCGAATGGGTACAATGGCGGTCTGGCGGTACTGGGCGGACTATTTTGTTACCACTATCTGAATAGACTTTTGGCGACTCGAAAACACATTACAGCAGCGGTACTATAATTTCCTGTACTCTTCCACGCCGGAAAGGAACCTGTTAGATAAGAAAGTAGTAGTGCTGTGCACGAGTGTACCGGGTTTTCACGTAGGGATTTATCTGATCTCGTAATATTATAATAGTATCGCTGTACCTACCTAGATTACTTTCTATTGTTATCAAAAGTGAGAAAATATCCTTTAGAAAGAATGAAATGGTCTCCATTATTATTTTATTTTTAAGTTAGGGACAGGTTACATTTTTTACGATTTTGGGCAAAGAAATCAAACTATTCTAAAAGCAGCAGAATTTAGTTTCATAATGACTACTTTGTGTTAGAATATAAAATTCTTCCGTTACTGAGTGACTGACAGACAAAGCACAGCTGAAACTACTGGTCGTAGAAAGCTGAAATTCGTGAAGGTTCCTTGGGGAGTGTAGGTGACTAAGAGGATTCCCCGATGTTCCTATGGGAACGGGAAAATCGGGGTATGCGCGTACGAAGTCGCGGGCCAAAGCTAGTATTTTAATAAATAAAACTTTCAATAAATATTTGCACATCAGTTCACTTCAGTCTTCCAAAAGAATACTATTCTTATTCACATCTTTGCTTCTTATATATGCTTTACTAAGCTGTATTACATTCCACATTTCCATAATGAAGATCTTTCCCGATACTAAGACCTCTCATAAAATTACAACGATCAAAACACGAAGTACTTAATATTGCCATGCATAAAGTGGGGCCAAGTCCCAACCCTTTACAAATGTTAAATATTCAGCGAATTATTTCCAAAGCGCCGGACGTAGCCATTAACCTCGCTTCTGAGTGTTTTACTTAATTAGAATTGATGACTTGTTGCCAGGCGGAATGGTGGCCACAGGAATTATTTGATTTTCGGGATGGAGTGATTGTTGACCTAAGTTTGGAAGAAGATTTACAACAAAATTTGGGGTACCTTAAGGCTTGTATACATGCCAATGACCCTGTGCATATATACAGAGCTAACTACTCCTCTACGCGCCACTCCGCTACCCGCATTTTTAATTTATCTATACATATAATAAAATCGTAGACTAACCGTGTCTGTACATTGAATATTTTTGCATGAAAATTACACAGAAAACTCAGGAAAAAGGTATAAAACACAAAAATGCAATTTTTGAAATTTTTGTCTGTTTGTCTGTTTGTCTGTGCGTTTGTGGGAGCATCACGCTTAAACCACAGATAAGATTGCAAATCTAAATACATAAAAATATTAAGTGATAACCCGAGTAACATTTAGCGTTTATTTCATCAAAATCGACCCACAAAATCAAAAGATATTGAATTTTTAAGTTTAGGAAGAAACTTCCAAATATATTCTGATGAGTCAGAGCGCCATCTATTGAGAAAAATAAAATGCACGAAAGCATTCAAAATTGTTGAGTTATTTGTGAAACTTTTAATACGTGGCAAAATAAGAGTGATCATTTTATACCTTTTCGTTATTGATCGATACAATCGATCCACAAAATCAAAATATATTGAATTTTTAGTTTAGTAAGAAACTTCCTTATATATTCTGATTAGTCAGAGCGCCATCTATTGAGGAACCAAAAAATGCATGAAAGCATGAATGTTACACCAAAACACATTGATTGAGTTATTTGTGAAACTTTTAATACGTAGACGTAGTCTTCTGTACATATAATAAAATCGTAGACTAAACGTGTCTGTACATTGAATATTTTTGCATGAAAATTACACAGAAAACTCAGGAAAAAGGTATAAAACACAAAAATGCAATTTTTGTTTTTGTCTGTTTGTATGTGCGTTTTTGGGAGCATCACGCTTAAACCACAGATTAGATCGCAAATTTTAGTACTTTAAAATATTAAGTGATAACCCGAGTAACATTAACCGTTTATTTCATCAAAATCGACCCACAAAATCAAAAGATATTGAATTTTTAAGTTTAGGAAGAAACTTCCAAATATATTCTGATGAGTCAGAGCGCCATCTATTGAGAAAAATAAAATGCACGAAAGCATTCAAAATTGTTGAGTTATTTGTGAAACTTTTAATACGTGGAAAAATAAGAGTGATCATTTTATACCTTTTCGTTATTGATCGATACAATCGATCCACAAAATCAAAATATATTGAATTTTTAGTTTAGTAAGAAACTTCCTTATATATTCTGATTAGTCAGAGCGCCATCTATTGAGGAACCAAAAAATGCATGAAAGCATGAATGTTACACCAAAACACATTGATTGAGTTATTTGTGAAACTTTTAATACTTAGACGTAGCAAAATAAAAGTAAACATTTTAAACCCTTATCGTTATTTACCGTTACATATGGGCTTCTTATTTAACGTCTTCCGCTGCCAAATATTTTGTCAGTTTACATGGTCGATAGATGGCGTTGCACTGATGACGCGTTTTTCTGAATTGCGGTGTTAAGATTTTCCGCTGGAGAATGACCTCACACAATTTCTAAACACAGTCGTGTTTCGAAGAAATTTCGGTTTGGTCTCTGAAAGGTCTTAAACTGTTAGGGACCATAATTGGTTAAATCTCTGGTGCTGGTTTCGTTTAAAGTGCATTTATCGTAGAGTCTTAAACTGATTTAGTTTTGCGAAGTTCTGGACGGTTCGACTTGCGGATCAGGCCTGTAGGGTCCCGTACCAAAGGTGCTGTGCTGACGGGACCCTACTGCTAGGCCTCCGCGATTGATTCCGTTTAGAGCGAAGCAACGAACGGTTCGATTTGCGAAACAAGGCTAATAATATAAATAAAAATCTTATATTTCAGACAGAGTCCATTTTTTGGTTAGTAGTTAGGTTTAGGTTTAGTTTAGGTTAGTAGTTTGGTTTTTTATAATAAGGTATCGTACCAAAGGTGGTCACGGTGACGGGAGCGATCGATTTTGGGAGGCTACTCTCTAAGTCCGAAGTCCGTAGTTTCGGGCTTAGTTGCGGACGTATTCTACTCCGTATCACCTACAGACTTACGATTAGTCCCGAACCCGAACTAAGAATGAAGAAAGAATGAAGTGACAACACGATTTCACAGTAACTGTCAAATCGTGTTATCATTAGTTCTCATTGGTTAGATGATACGGAGTGGTTTTTTTTTTACAATAGATAGGCATACGTTTGACCACTATCTCACCTGATGGTAAGCGATTATGCGGTCGAAGATGGAGCACGTTTGCCTAGAAGCAACCTATTCACTTTTGTCTTAAAGACTCCCAGGTTGCCCGCAACTAAGTTTTTAATTCGTGCTAAGTATCAAACGTTTCGATTTGCGAGCCAAGGCAAATTATAGGGTTCCGTGCCAAAGTTGCTAATGGGACCCTATTATTTAAGCCTTCGCGTACGATTTTGATTCGTGCGAACCCAGTCGATTTTTAGGGTTCCGTACCAAGTTTGCTAACGGAACCCTTTTTTTTAATAAGCCACCACTGTCCGTCTTCCTTCAGTTAATGCGTTTTATTTCTGTCTCGCTAATATAAAAAATGTCTTCTAGAAAAAGGTCGAATCTTTCACAATATAGCAAAATTCTTAATATATTTAAAACAAAGTCGGTTTTGTTCGAACACTTTTCTAACTCGAGAACGACTCGACCGATTTTCATAGTTTTTGTGTTTTTGGATTAGTCTTCGTCCGGAATAGCATAATAAGAATTAAAATACAAAAAAAGAGTAGGTAGGTAGGGTAGGTAGGTAGGATAGGTAGGTAGGGTAGGTAGGGTAAGTAGGGTAGGTAGGGTAGGTAGGTAGGTAGGTAGGGTAGGTAAGGTAGGGTAGCTATGGTAGGTAGGATAGGTAAGTAGGTAGAGTAGGTAGGTAGGTTAGGGTCGGTAGGTAGAATAGCCAGTTGACGGGAGCGAAGCCGCGCGGGTCAGCTAGTTATAAAATATTTTCGTTTGTATTGCAAAGCAGTAGATATTTTTTTTTTTACTTTTGTTAAAAAATGAAGGAGTAAAATGGTTTCATCTCAACGATTTGGAGATGATTTGGTGATTTTTTTCTTATTATGTGATATCGAAACATAAATTATGGTTAAACCAAATTACGTATCATGCCATGTAGATACTACATATTTTATGTATTATGATATTTTTCAGATGTAATTTCTCAGTAAATGCCGACGAAAAGTTGCTTCATCTGGACGCTGTTTTTAAGAATTTCTCGAGAGAGCAGCTTTAAGCGGGGACTAGTCGGTTACTCTTGGGCCTTTCTACATACAAACGCAATCCGCAGTTTTCTTCGTGGATAATGCTACTGGAGCTATGATTTTTTTCCACAAAATCTAGATCGAATTAATACGTGCCTCTTTCATTTTCTTTTTTCCAAAACATAATTACTTAAAGAATTTTGTCAATCCAAAAACCAGAAAAAACAGCCCGTTTTTACCGCTATGTTCAGACGACTGTCAGACAAATTTGATAAGTTTTTAACAAAATAGAAAATAACAGAAGCATAGATATAGTTTTCCTCTAAATTTTAATATATAATTTTTATCGATCAGTCCAGTTTTGAAGAAGAAAACAGCGGAATACAAAACGTCTTTTGGTCATGGTTTTATAGGTAAAATAAGCCTCTACTGCAGTTGTCGCTTTCGCACTTTATTTGATAGGGCGCAGCGCGACGGCATCGGTAGTAGTAGCAATAGTTTCTTAAAATACCTATTTTTCAAATTCCTCGGGAACTTCGAGTCCAGGGTCTTAAGTTATCTTAACTGATAAACAAGTGAAAGTTAGTTGGTATGTTAGGTATTTTATTCAGTAGATCGGAAATGGCTGGACATATTTGAGTGTAATAACTAATGAAGCATGAAGCGTTAGAACCATGAGGTATAATCAAGAATTTTGGAAAGCACCATGGTTATCAAAGCCATTTACTACCTAATATTGTATTTTACTCAGTACAATGCTCGATGACCTCAGTAGAGCTTCCGAAAAAGTGGGTCTCAAAATGAACATGGACACCCACTCCCATCAAGATCGGACACTCTACCCTCGAAGTTGTAGACGAGTACGTCTACCTAGGACAAACGGTCCAGCTAGGTAGGGCCAACTTCTAGAAAGAGGTCAACCGTCGAATCCGACTCGGCTGGGCAGCGTTCGGGAAGTTGCTCGGTATCTTCTCGTCCCACATACCACAGTGTCTCAAGACGAAAGTCTATGATCAGTGCGTGTTGCCAGTGATGACATACGGAACTGAAACGTGCTTGCAATGGGCCTCATCAGAAGGCTCAAAGTCACTCAAAGGGCAATGGAGAGGGCAATGATTGGAGTTTCCTTGCGTGATCGAATCAGGAATGATGATATCCGCAAGAGAACCAAGGTTACCGACATAGCCCGAAGGATCGCCAAACTAAAGTGGCAGTGGGCAGCACATTGCTCGCAGAACAGATGGTCGATGGGGCCGAAAAGTTCTGGAGTGGCGACCGCGTACTGGAAGACGGAACGTTGGAAGGCCTTCCACAAAGTGGACCGATGACCTGGTGAAGGTTGCGGGTAGCCGATGGATGCGAGACGCACAGGACCGGTCGTTGTGGCGACGCTTGGGGGAGGCCTATGTCCAGCAGTGGACGTCTTTCGGCTGATATGATGATGATGATGATTGTATTTTAAATAAGGCAGTAAATGGCTTTATAATTTTTTATGATGTTTTGGAAATTACCAAAGTACAAAAAAGAAAGTTGGTGACAAAGTTTTTTGTCTAAGTCTATGGCTCAAAATCTAAAGTGGACGTAGTTTTTTATTGCGTTGACTTAGAAGCTTGATTTTTTACGGCTCCACCCTTGGATCTATCTATTTTTTTGCTAGTTATTTCAACTTGATACTATCCACGCTTTCTGAGAACGTGTGTTTGGTCTGACAGACAGGCAGACGGGTACCGGTGAACTGGTCCTATGAGGGCCCTTTTTAGGGTTCCGTACCAAAATGGTAAAAAGGAACCCTTATGGTGTGACTAAGTCTGTCTATCTGCCACAGCTGGATGTCTCAAGAACTACTAATGCTATGAACTTGAAATTTGGAATAGTTTTAGATGACGTTTGTTCAACAATTTTGCAAATAAGAAAGACAAAAATATTTTATTTTTATTTTTAGGCCGCATGGTTTTCGACTTATGTAGGTTGAAATTTTGACCATTCAAACTTATCTTCGAAGTTTGCATAGAGAAAAATCTCGATTATTCTATGTGATAGAAGTATATGTAAAGATTACAGAAAAAATAAAACGATGTCTGTAAAAAGCGCACTTTTTTAAAAATCATCAACAAACATTACATTAGTTCCACTAGCGGGCAAGAGATGTCGCTGATCTGAGACTGCAATATACACCGCAGTGTTAAAATTTTCAGCGAATATAGGCCTCGCCGATGAAAATTTAAAAACAATTCACGTTTTATATGATGGTACGGAACCCTCGGTGTGCAAGTCCGACTCGCTTTTGACCGGTTTTTTTTTTCGAGACCTTAAAAATATTTTAAAGCACCCAAAATTCTGGGAAATGCTGTAGATATTTACACAGATACATACAGACCGAGATGTATTATTGTTTGTTGTCTTCGGAAAGTTGTTCAGAAGTTCGTGAAAGTTTGGCAGTTATTTACTGTGGCGTCCTGTTTTCCCTAAGGGCTGTTTTGTGGTTCAAATGGCAGTGCTTCTCGTGAAATTGGGTCATGGGAGAGGCAAGCAGGCTTGATAATAAGGTTATCAGCTTTTTCTATAAGAAATGTAAAAATTGGTAATTGGGAAACTTAAAAATGACTAAAAAAGTATCTGTTTTTAGGGTTTTTGTTGTTTTAGGAAAAAACGGGACTCTTATAGGATCACTTTGTTGTCTGTCCGTCCGTTCATCCGTCAAAATTTGTACGGAACCCTCCGTGAGCGAGTCCGACTCGCACTTTTCCGGTTTTTCTTAAGGGTGGGGGGAAATCATTAAATTACTAGTTTTACATTTTCATCATCATCTGCCTGTCTAGCCTTTTTCCCCAGTATATTGGGGTCGACTTCCAGTCAAACCAGATTCAGCTGAAAACCAGAATTTTACGAAGAGCGGCTGCCTACCATCCCCGCAACACATTAACTGTGTAACCCAGCACTCATTGTCAAGACTGGAGTTAAATTTACTGGCTTCTGACAATCCGTTATGACTACCAAACGTCTACAAATGACAGCCGGGACCAACGGCTTAACATGCTTTCCGAGGCACGGAGGAAATTCGGTATGTTAAGATGGTCACCAATCCACAGACCAACCTTGGCAAGCGTTGCTTAACCTTGAAGATCGGCCCGTGCAGCTGTTATTATTATCAAAAAACTATAAATTATCAAATACATTTTACGACTTCTAAATGCATTTTAAAAACATGAACTTTGTCAATGTTCTTCTTTGTAACACATGTCCTTCGCTATAACTTTAAAACTCCCAACTTGGTAATACTTTCGAGTAGATACGTTTTTGTTATGCAAAAAGCGAACAAACTAGGAACTTAGCTGTTGAAACTGCAGCGCTTCGAGTATAGCTTTTAGAGTAACATAAATAGCTTGAGAATTTGAGAACAGCTTGAGAACAGCTTGATAATTTTCAGCAATGAGATAAATAAAGATATTTCGGTGGTATGTAGGTAGGTACTGTCGACGTTGCAGGTTAGGGCTTCTGCAACGTCAGGGGATCGTGACCAAAGAAAAAACTATTGGAGATTTAAGAGATGATTATATTGAGCTCATGCTCCAAACAAAGCTTTTACAGTTCCTTTTGAAAAACAAATCAATCATCATGTCATTATTTGAACCTATTCTAAATTATGAACTACCTTTTTAGGTACTTCTTCTAAAGCTCTTATAAACAGGTTCATCTAAGGAGGATGTGTCACAGTACTACCTACAAGAATTAATTAATAGCTGTGTATAGGTAAATTATGTCATGTGTGGTCTACCAATGCACAATTAAAATATAAGAATTAAGTAGGTTTCATCGAGAGATGTACTAAAGCTAAGCTGCCCTCTTTTTTTTAAGGCTGCTCTACTGCGTACAGATGAAGCAGCTTTTCGTCAGCACTAACAGAGAACTTACTTTACTTACTTTAGCCAGAATTCATCTATCGGTATCACATAATAAGAAAAAAAAACCACCAAATCACCTCCAAATCGTTGACATGAAACCATTTTACTCCTTTATTTTTTTTTAAAGAGTATTAAAAATATATTTTATCATCTTCATATCAGCCGAAACACGTCCACTGCTGGACATAGGCCTCCCCCAAGCGTCGCCACAACGACCGGTCCTGTGCGTCTCGCATCCATCAGCAAAAATATATTTACTGCTTTGCAATACAAAAGAAAATGATTTGTTTTGTTACTTTTAAATGTTTTAAAAACATGTATTTTTTTTTATTATAAAAAATTGAAATCCGCCGTATGGTGCCGTAAAAGAATAATACCATCGCATCACTTCCCGTGGGTGGCGTAAGAGGCGACTAAGGGACTCGCCAGAGAATGAGCAGCAGCGTTCTCTGTAAAACGCAACACCATACACTGCCATCGCCAACCCGCCTACCAAGCGTAGCAATTATGGCAAACCCCCCTTTTGGGGAGGCCTTTGTCCAACGGTGGACGTCTTTCGGCTCTTATGATGATGATAAAAAAATTGAAAATGCGGTTAGCGGAGTGGTGCGTAGAGGGCTAGTTAGCTCCATTCATATGCACAAGGTCATTGGCATGAATACAAGCCTTAATGGGAAATCATCAAATGACTCCTCCCGCCTTCCGCTCCGCCGGAATGGAGTGTCTCTTATTGGCTAAAACCCATCAGTTTTTCTCCTAATGCCCTTTGCGTTCCAGGGCCGCGGTGAACAATAGGCTAGTTTCCACCATCAATATATTGGAAATCTATTTAGTCCGTCAGTTAGAGTTTTGAAAAATAATGGACACGTATTTTTTGTTTTTGTAAACTAATGAATATTGACAAAGATAAAATGCATCAAAACTCGGGAGAAGGGGCTGGTGACGTCACGTCGCTAGTAAAATTGTACTATCGTAGTGACGTCACGCGAGTTTTCAACGTACTGAATCTTCGTAATTTTTTGTTTACGTGAAAAAAGAAAAAATACGTGTCCAATATATTTTGGAAATAAATCTGACGGACTAATTCGTTTTTTTCAGTCAAATACCCTATTCCGCAACTCTGGCAGAAGCTGGTATATAACTCTGGCAGAAGGTGCAAATGCCATTATAATTAAGTTTTGAAAAAGAGATAGTGTTGCGTCTCTTCTCCGTCTCTCTTCCAGACTGGAACTCTTGACTTGAAGAACTCCAGATTGTAGTGTAGTTCGGCAAATCGGCGTCGATGGGTGTTACCTATTAAAATGTTTACTAAACTTGTGGAAACGAGAAAAGCATTTTACTTCTAATCATGAATTTAAATTAAATTCATCACAAACTATTAATCATACCTATTAGGAAAAGGGAATTGAAAATGAACTGTGTCACACGTTATGCCTGCTCTACAGCGCAAATTGTTTGAATTTTGGTTACAAAACGGGAACCATTTCGGAGAGAATCAATTCATGAATTCGTAATAACTTGGGTCAGCTCTGATTTCAATAGGACCTATGAACAATGCATTAAAGTTTTAGCATTTAAAATGGTAATAATATGTGCCCATGACTAATTAGTAGATAATTTGTTAACTCTAGTAAAAAACATTGCACAAAGGCGGAGTTAATGCTTCAGGTATTTTCTGCTGAACATGGCAGGTGCAATTAATGGAAAGACAAGCTACCAAAATAAAAAACACTAAATAGGTACATACGAAGACACATTAACAATTTTGTGGTTAAAAATAACAAGTCAAAGCTGTGTTGATTCTACCAACTTCGAATCGAATGTGTTCACACCGACTATTTGCCGTCCAGGTGGCCAAATCCATACCATATCCAAAGGGTAACCAACGGAACCCTATTACTAAGCCTCCGCTGTCCATCCCTCCGTCCGTCCGTTCGTCTGTCTGTCAGCGGGCTGTATCTCAAGAACCGTAATAGGTAGACAGTTGAAATTTTCACAGATTGTGTATTTCTATTGCCGTTATAACAACAAATAATAAAAATTAAGGTTTATGGTACAGAACCCTTCGTGTGCGAGTCCGACTCGCACTTGCCCGGTTTTTTCATATATTGTTGACCGATGGCGAAGGGAATATGCATGAAAAAATTATTTATTATCTATACAGTTTATCTAAAAATATACAAAAATGTAATACTAACAGTGAAAATAGAATCAAATTTGCTCGAAAAACAAACGAGATATAATTATTTTAAACAAATATAGCTGTCCCTCTCGCGAAAACGTTATTTTATATGGCAGCTGTATAGGCGTAATGGAAATTGACGTCAAAGTTTATATCGGACTTCTCTTTCTAATTGTAATCTTTGAAGCGTTATAACTTCATCGCTGATGAAGGTATTTAAAAAATAATTTAATTTAGCAAATAAAAATATCACATGCATATTCCCTATTGACACACTACTGGTGTTCAGAGGGTGCGCATTCCAAAAGGGAACTAATGCTGCATTGCACTCAACGTTGTCTGTCAGTCTCATTCACTCAGTAACGGAAGAATTTTATATATTAAGATATTGATATTGACTGTTTTTTTTTGTGATGAAATCCTCATTTTTACCCACATCTGGGAAGAACGTAGGTTATGTCGGATCGACTTAAGCCCCACAGTTCTTATTCTTACCATGAGCCGGGCCGGGATACAATTAAATTCGTGCGGAGCCCCTCACTGACTGCCTATAAAAATCATCCAATAGAACTTAGGATATCAGACATCTATAATAGGTATCTCGTACGGCCGAAACTGCTTTTGTATACTGTCGTCCAACCTCTGTTTCAGCCCATAGCCTCTAGATGTCGTGACTTAGTCAAAAAGTTTCTTGCCATCATATTCCTTTGTAAACTAGTGAATACTAATAAGTGATACTGATAATCGAATTCTGATTACTAATTTTCTGCTGCACGCTTCAGTGAAATAATGGTATTTTACTATGAAATTGATTGAAATGCAGTCCAGTGCAGTATTGGTCTATTTTTAAACGTACATAGTATAGCACTGCTGGTGTAGTGGTATCATGCAAGATTCCCATTCTTGCGACCCGGGTTCGATTCCCGGGCAGTGCAAGTTTTTTTTTTGGTTATTTTTCTCCTACACTCGGCAGTCGGCTGCCCCTCGAAAGGAGGGTAATGTTTATCGGGAGTTTGTATGAGATTTTTATTTATTTATTCATAGAGATGTATGTACAATTTACATAGGTATGTGTTTATCTTTGGCACGCCCTGTAGGCAAATAAGCAAATAGACAATTAATATGCAGCAAGATAGACAAATGAGGTATCTTTAGATTCATCTTACGTGTCGAAGGCCTGCAACCTGGGAGTCTTTATCTTTTTTTTTTTTCAGGAGTGAATAAGTTGCTTCTAGGCAAGCGTGCTCCATCTTCGACCACATCATCGCTTACCAACAGGTGAGATAGTGGTCAAACGCGTGCCTACCAATAGTAAAAAAAAATGACAGACTATTCATGCATTTTAAAGAATTTAACAAACAAGATGGCAGGCGCCCAGGCGCCTTTCGGTGAGTACTTAGTTAAGTTGTATTTTTTGTTGACAGAGTCATGTGGGGTATCAAAATAAAGGGCTCGAAGAGGCCAATAAAATATGACTTGCTTAAATGTAGGAAATAAAATAACTTCTGCAGTCTGGTGCAGTTGGCGACATCAAATAATAATAACATAACACACCAAAAAGCTACAATTTTGAATACCTGCAGAATAGTGCGGAAGTTCATGCAGATAGAGAAAAATGAAATTTCTCCTCAAGACACCTAAGCACTCACCACACGCTACATTGACTTGGCTTGGCCCGTTAATGTAGCTTAAAACTAGCCAAAGAGCTAAGAAACAGTCCATGTTTTTCCTAAATAATAATAATAAAATTTATTGTTCATAAAGAGTAAATATCCATCTTTTACATGACACTGAACCCCACACTAGGATACCCTGTGTCGTGGGGTTCAGTCTCTTTCGTCTAAGAAATAGTGTACAAAATTCAGTTTTATACAGATTCTGGATTCTGAACATTTTAAAACAAAAAAGTAAAATTTAAAAACAAAAAATGGTACAGCCGCTGACAGCGCTTATGGTATCCTGAGAGTGTGTGTGTATGTGCATGAGTGTAAGTTGATGAAAGTTGGTGCAGGTGATGGTTAGAAGTTGGGTGTGTGTGTGCAAGTGTTATGAACTTATGAGTTTCTGAGGGTATATGTGTTGAATAGGTGGAATCTATGATTGAACCAAAATAAATGCCATCAACTGCACCAGACTGCTTGAAAACGGACTTGTTTGTAACTTCTTACGCCCGGTTTCTAAGGTAGGTAGTTACTGAATCGATCGTTTATCTTTTTTTTAGTATTGGTAGGCACGCGTTTGACCACTATCTCACCTGATGGTAAGCGATGATGTGCTCGAAGATGGAGCACGCTTGTCTAGAAGTAACCTATTCACTCTTGACTTAAATACTCCCAGGTTATAGCTATCAGGAAACAGACTCCGGCAGGGAATTCCACTCCTTAGCTGTACGCACTATGAATGTGTTCCCAAAACGTATACCAAGTATCGGCGGCGCATCGCCGGTCATCTTGTGGTCCGATGATGGAACGGCTTAGGCGGAATTAAATTATGCAATTCCGTCGACATTCCCCAAAATGCAACCGGTAGAAAACCGACAGGCTAGCAACTCGGCGTCGAAGCTCAAGACTTGCGAGTTTCGACTTGACGATCTGTCCGTTAACAACGAACCAACCAATGGCGATATGATACATTGCGTTAACGCAGTAGCGTAGCTAGCATGGGTGACACCCGGGTTGGATAATGTGATGTCACCCCACAAATTAACCCCCCCCCCCAAATAATTATGAGTTGCACCTTTGGCCTTTCGTTCTGGTGATGACACAAGCCATTTTTCAGAAGGGAGGGGGGAAGGTGTGCCATTTGCGCTGCAGGTTTTAATTTTCAGGAATGTTCATCATACTTACAGACAAAATCTCGAAAACTAGATTATTTTGATTTTGTATTCATCATTATCTAAACCCAACTTTTTTGAGAACACAAGAGCGAGCGAAGCGAGCTCGAAAATTATCGCATCCCACCTCGGATAGGTTTTATATTCTTTTCATCATCATCATATCAGCCGAAAGACGTCCACTGCTGGACATAGGCCTCCCCCAAGCGTCGCCACAACGACCAGTCCTGTGCGTCTCGCATCCATCGGCTACCCGCGACCTTCACCAGGTCATCGGTCCACCTTGTGGGAGGCCTTCCAACGTTGTGTCTTCCGGTACGCGGTCGCCATTCCAGAACTTTTCGGCCCCATCGACCATCTGTTCTGCGAGCAATGTGCCCTGCCCACTGCCACTTTAGCTTGGCGATCCTTCGGGCTATGTCGGTAACCTTGGTTCTCTTGCGGATATCATAATTCCTGATTTATATTCTTTTGATCATTCATATTTAAATGGAAATAACTTTATGGAGTGATGCAAGAAAGCTCATTAACTGAGAGAGGGCAGAACACATGAGCGAGCGAAGCGAGCTCGAAAATTCATGCACCCCAACTCGGAAAGGTTTTGTTTTCTTTTGATCATTTCATACACAAACATAGTGATTTTATTGAGACATACAGAAACGCTCGAGAAAAAAGAGAGGGTAGAAATAAAGAGCGAGCGAAGCGAGCTCGAAATTTTTTACACCCCATCACGGACGGGTTTCGTTATGTCGTCGTCGTCGCTCGCTAAGGGGTGACACCCGACCGTGACTAAAAGCCAACGAACGAGTGTCACTGTATTTTGAACATTCATATTGAAATTTAAGTTTTTTTGTTGATTTATATGTATAGAAAAACTGTAGAAGTCAGAGAGTGCAAAATGCAGGAGCGAGCGAAGCGAGCTCAAAAATTTTTGCATCCTACTCCCGACTCCATTGCGTCAAACGTTTAGGGGTGCCACCCGATAGTGAAAAAAAAACCAGTCAATGAGCGGTCGGGTGTCACCCCCAAGCAGGTGTCACCGGGTGCGCGCCGCACCCCCCGCCCCCCCCTCGCTACGCTACTGCGTTAACGGCCGATAAACTACCGATAAAAACCTCAGATACTGGGTATTCTTTTTTATCAAACGAGTTTCACTGGTACTGGTTATTTTCTCCGTCCAGTTTGTAACGTTGTACTCGTAATGTGAGTTTCTTGTGCGTCATGCTAGTCGTTTGGCGCGAATCCCGGTTGAACCTCGTTATTAGCGCACAACAGTTGCGAATGCTGCGATATCCTATAATATGCCCGGCTTTAATCTCGGGGCTACCGAAAATTGGGGTGACAAGGCTTGTACGGTTTTAATAGTTTTTAAGGCAATCGAGATGTTGGCTTGTCTTTGTTTGGTTCAGGAAAAAATAAGAACGCCGTTGTTTATTGAAAAAAAAAAATGCGAGATAGTCTGGGAACTGCCTATAGAAGTGAAAACTAAGTAACTGGAAATAAAACAAAATATATACACTTAAAATAAAAAATCCTAACTAAAATAAGGCGTTAAAAAATTCGTCCGCATCGCTGTCCACTGGAAGTGAGCCCAAAAGACTCCGCAAAATTACCAGTTTACCGGCTTTTATGTCCTCGGTTCATGGCACTGATAAATTCATCAGGAATATCCTAGCTTCCACACTGATTGATTTTGATGTGCCGTGCTTCACCGAAGCGGTGAATGCCTGGAAACTCGCTTGCCCGAATGTAAATCTACCCGACAACCCATCATTTATTTTTTTATTTAAATTAAGTACAGCCACATCACATATATATTGTACAAAAATTTAAAAAAAAACCCCGATAACAATATTTATAATGCACATGACAATTAAGGCGTACATAGCGTTCACCAGAACTATAGTGCTTGCTGCCCTGAAATAATAAGATTTATAACTAATTTTTAACATAAGCTTTCTACTATAACTAAAAGTAAAATACATTTTTTTAAAAGAATTATTGCAAAATAAGAGTAAATTATAAAAATGAAAAATTATAATTAAAAGTTAAAAAGTATCTTAATTGATCAAAAATATCAAAATTAAAAATGTAAAAATATTAAATATAAAAATTTAAATTGAATTCTTAACATGTCAACAAAATGAAAATTAAAATAAAAATTAAAATAGAATTATAACATGTCAAACAATTAAAATAGAATTAAAATTAAAATCATTATCATATAAAATAAATTAAAAAAATTGAAATAAAATAAATTAAATTGAATTGTTTTCTTTTTGTTGTATTATTGTGTACAATAAAGCTCTACTTATTAAAAAAAAAATATATCTATAGAGTATGAACATAAATGTTAATAATTGTTATGTTTAGTAACTTGTGAATTGCCACGAGCTCATGGAAAGCATTCGGTGACGATGACATGAGTTCCATGATTTTTGTTCACCCAAAATGTGCTCAAAGTGTTCGGTGACGATGACGCAAGTTCCATGATTTTTGTTTACCCAAAAAGTGCTCAACGCGCCTAAAGAAGTTTTCACTTAAAAAACAATGACACTTTGAGATCAAATTAATAATATCAAATAGTTGTCATTAGTGGTTTGGTCATTTGTGAAGCAAAGGCACATGTTGTCACAGCCGGTTAATTCTGTAAACATGTCGAAGTAAAGGCTTGGGTGAAGTGATTAAGAAGTGAGTTGTCAATCCATGTAAACACACACGCACACACACAACACACGCACGCACAGAACACACACACGAACTCACACAAACTCATTCATTCATTAATAAATTGTACCAACTTACTCGCCGCGGGAGAAAGACCTGGAATCCTGAAATACGGGGCTTCCCTAGTTTAGGCTCCAGTCCACTCCATTTATTTTAATAATGTCTGTACTGTGTTTTTCATTAGCGTGGAAAATAAATGAATTATTACTTTTACTTTACTTTACTTTATGTAATCAATATGTAATAATAACAGCCAGTCGATTCTGTTAATATGTCGAAGTGATGGCTTGGGTGAAGTGAGGGCGGAGTGAGCTATCATTCCATCTTAATAATATAGATTGACAACTCACTTCATGATCACTTCACCCAAGCGTTCACTTCGACATGTTTACAGAATCGACCGGTAGATCACTTCGTCATCACTTCACCCAAGCCGTCACCTCGACATGTTTACGGTTCTACTGGCTCACGGCTGACAGAGAAATAAGAATAAGGAGGATAAAAATAAGGTGACGCATCTTTGTGAATGATCTGCATGGAGGAGCATAGGTACGAATATGTAGGTATATGGAAAACGGAATATGTTGACCTACCTACTATCGAAAAAACTTTAACGAAAGATTTCAGTTTCACGGTACAAAGAATATTCCAAGGATTCCTTAAACAGTTCAACATCAGATAAATATCAAGTCTACATTCGTAACAAAACGAAAAAAGACCAGTCTCAGATAGCATCAACGTTGTGGATACCCTAACATCGGATGCTTATTTGTACGGACCCCGGATGGCCCCTACCGGACCCGTTTCTGTGATAACCTGGCATTTCTCCTGATTTTACATTTGTTTTTCTTGCTGATCCCTACTTTTGGCTTACGGAGGTCGCTGTTTACTTATTTAAAATATCATTTGTATGAAGGGTTCGGTTGTACGACTAGATTTGGTATATCAGCGTTTTTTCGGGGTTGTTTAATGGAATAAATTGTAGAGATTGAATACATTTTTGGGGTCTATTTAGTCTTTGAACGCAGGTATCGGGTATTTCTTTAAAATTTTCTGAATTTGAATAACAATGAGATTTTTAGTTGGTATGTGTACAATACAAACCTCAATGTAATCTTATTTCTGATCCGATAACGAAATGGAAGATACATTTTGTTGAAAGTGGGCAAACTTTGTTATTGCATCCGAGGCGGAATAGTCGCGAAGTCGAGGCGAGAGTCGAGAGACTTCGTAACGGCGGCTGCATGCACTTTTCCACACTAGTGCGAAATACTCTTCATTGCGTGGCTAAAAGGTGGGTTAGTTTGCCAGTCTTTGACTTATCTTGTAGGTACACAACAAGTATTATAGGTACCTACCAAAATGTCCGGCAGATAATACTGAAAAACGCCCGTGTCCCACTATTCTACTTAAAGTTTAAATCAAATATACATATAAAAATTTTGTGTCACGGTGTTTGTTACCGAACTCCTCCGAAACGGCTCGACCGATCTTCATGAAATTTTGTGTGTATATTCGGTAGGTATGAAAATAGGTGGTAGGCTTAGAACAATACCGCATAGAAGTCGCGTCTAGAACAAAACACGAGCGAAATCGTGTGTCCACATCATTTTCTTTGTGTGCGTGAGCCGAATGTGTCTACGTTCCTCAAAGGCACACAGATTTGGTTTTCAGTGATACCATTACCAAGCCGTTACCCACAAAAACGTACTACTATGTTGCTTTATCATATCAAGACCGGTATTTCATGTTATAGGAAACTGGAAAAGATGCAAGATGAGTTCTTAAGGTAAAATTCAATTTATTTAAAAATGAAAGGAAATAAATCGCATAAAGGATGGGATATTGTTCAATGCGTTTAGAATGCTTGAATCAAATATTATAGGCATGTATTAATTTCTGACATGTATATAAATCGGGTTTGATATGAATTAGCAGTAAATATTGTATTTTAAAATTACAAAAATGAAAAACATTATAATCAGTAATATTGTAATCTTTATTTTAGCATCATTTAAAAACCTTGCAGTTGCAACTGCTTCCTAAAGAGTTTCCACTTTGACTCAACGTCTCTTATAGTGTTTTCTCTTTTTGAGATATACCAGGTTATTAATACAACACTTGATTTATATACCTAATCAAACACCTTCAGGCAAATAAACATAAACAAACTTAGTTATTTGGTCCAGTTTTTTTAAATTACTATTTAAATTTTAGTTTAAAAACAATGTAGGTACCAAGCAGTGTCGATAACGACTATAATTCAGAGGCTGTAAACAAATATAGTTTATTTTAACGCATACAGAATCGCCACCAGTATTATATATCCTATTTATAAAGATACATCAAAAACTATTTTCTTTTTGCTAAACAAAAATAAGTGCAAAATTGAAAGCAATGTGGGTATTTTTTTCTTCACAAATGGCAACACTGTGTTATGACAAGTTAGGTTATTAGAATATTGATTTAATGATCAATTTACGTAAAAATAGTGTATAAAATGAAAGTACTTACTTGTGAAATGTAATTTATTCAAAATTTGCCCCCTGTTCTGCATACCTCTATTAACCTACAAGCATGCTACACTTGCCCCCTGCATAATTACAATTTAATACGATTATGTCCCGGTATTCCTCGCGATATTTCCGTGCACCGTAGCTGGGTCTCATTAAAATCCATCAAGTAGTACTTGCATGATAAGATTACAAAAACAGATTCAACAACTTCTCCCTAACTTTTAATTAGGTAACCTAAGGATTTATGTACTGTGGGTTTGTTAAAACTGGGGAATTTTCAAAGATATAAGCTTAGATAGTTACCCTGTTGATGGTTTGTGGAGGTCTGGTAGGCAGCCGCTCCACGTAAAATACTGGTATTCAGCTAATTTCGGTTTGGCTGGAAGCCGACCCCAATATAATTGCGAAAAGGCTAGGCAGATAATGATAATAAGCTTAGATAGTGCAAGGTTTTTAACCGACTTCAAAAAAAAGGAGGTTCTCAGTTCGACCCGTATGTTTGTATGGATGTTTGTCCGCGATTATCTCGAGTTTGGCTGAACCGATTTTAATGCAGTTTTCAGCAAAGTATTTTTTATTTCAGCCTACGCTATCCCACTGATGGAAAAAGGCCTTGCTAGGAAATGATGGCGGCGAGACTTTGTATGTAAAAAGTAATAATTTGAGGTTTGGCTCTCGACTGTTTTCTCCTCCAATATTGGAACGATATAAGATATATTTCACAAATCGAATAAGAAGGATTTATACTGTGTCTCTATGTTTTCCTTATTTAACCGACTTCTAAAAAAGAAGGTGGTTTGGATCAGACCTGATGATGGAGACGACAGAGAGTCAAGGGAACTCCACATCGGTATGTAGGAACTACCAAGTATTTGGGCTTATTTCATTCGTATTGACGAGACTTTTACATACACCGAAAGCACTTACTAAGTTTTATTTTCATAACATAACATCACGCCGATACGCTGTGAATGGGTACGCAGGTACCACTAAAAAGTGAAAAATATAAAACTTTTTACAAAAAATATAACCGACTTCCAAAACAAAACACTACAAAGTATAAAATAACTTTAATTTCAGAAGTCGGTGTCGAAAAACGAAATTACCAAAAACACCGACTTCCGAAATTAAAGTTATTTTATACTTTGTAGTGTTTTGTTTTTGATTAATAGTTGCCAAATTTGTACACTAGGGTTCTGTTGACAGCGATTTATCAGACAATTTTGAGCATTTTGTGAGAGTTCTAGTGTTTATACGGTTAATAAATCATCAAAAAGGAAAACATAGGGACACAGAATATTTCCTTCTTATTCAGTTCGTGAAATATCTCTAAATCGATGTCTTTTTACATACAAAGTCTCGCCGCCAGCATTTCCTCTTAAATCCTTTCATGTGTTCCCGAGTCAAAGATCTCGAAGTTGAACCAACCAAAAGCTACGATATTCGTAACTTACCTATGCCCAGCGAACATTTTCTGGTTACGGTACTGTGTGATAAGAAAGCTATTGGATTTTAATATCTAACTGAAGGTAAACAAGTCACTTTGTTGTTTTGGATTTCATAAACATACCTTTGCTATTTCCTTAATAAAATATCTTGATAACATTATGTTTTCTCACTCTAACGTTGGCACCATTTATTACCAACTGAATAAGAGGTAAGTAACTGAATAACTGCCAAACGAGTTCCCAGAATAAAACAGCACTGTCTCAAAACCAGGCACATCAGAAATCATTCATAAATACTCGCCTTAGATCGCGTCTTTTCCATCCCAAGTCGAGGGTACATGTATAATTTCACACCGCGTCGCCACCGCCCTCTGTCGTCGTGTGCGTGAAACATTTCAACATGGCGGATGTAATATCATGTGACAAAGACTGATGAATTGACTGTTACGTTGTTAATTTGTGGGTAATGGAGTGTTGTTACAAATTGGAGGGCGGGTGTACATGATGGGCAATGTAGGGAAGGGTGCTGATCATGAACTGTGATTCTGTTATGCAATTTGGAGTATTTACAATGTGTACACTAGATTAATATGAAAAACTTTATTCCGACAGTCACAAATACGAATTTCATAATTCCGAATGGTTCAAAATTCCTAATATAATAACTCTGATTTATCATTCATGCTTTTTTATAATTCCGACATATAAATATTCCTAATGTTTATAATTACTATTCTTATACCGAGTTTCAATAGATCGAATAACAAAAAGTCCGACTTAATGATAATTCGAAACATCAAAAATACAAATTCCGATTATTATTACCTAGTAATTAGAATTCCGAAATAAAAAACGCTTTGTAAAACTGGATAGCAACACAAATAAAAACAATTGCTCGTCAGAACAAAGTATAAAATTACATGAACACGCAACATGCAGCTTGCAAGCAAGCAAGCATGCAGTATGCAAGCGAGCATGCAATATACAGCATTGCCAGGCAACATGCCGTAGCCAGCGGTTTCTGTCACGGCTCCGGCGCTGCGGGGCTCCGACGGTCTCCCGCGAACCCTTAGAACCCGCGGGCTTAAATTACACTCTAGGGTAGAGTCGATTTTACAGCGATTCGTTTCTGTCACTTTTGTAGCAAAAGTCATTGACTGTTTGAGACAATATTTTAATTTAAGGTTCAAAAATATTCGACAGGGATATTAAACAGTAGGTCTTTTGACCGTAGTTATTTCGAAAATAGTTAAAATATCTTTGTATATTATAATATGTAGCTAACTGTATATTATTACTGATTAAATCTAAATCAGAATCTTGATTTTACCACTTTCTTCGAAGTATTGAAAACTCATCGAGAATTTGATTCTTCGGACGTATGAAAATCGGAAAACAAACAAATCGCATTTACGACTTTCGGTAAAATAAGTTTCGTAATTTTTAATAATAGACATTATAATTCTTGGGTATTATGAAATTCGGACTTCTGAAAATCGGAATATCGAAATTCGGAATAAAATATTTCGGAGTATTTGGGTGTTCCCAATTACAATAACGTATTGACTGATAAAGAAACAAAGAAAAATAATGAAAATGACGACAGTACATCAGCCGATCGATTCTGTAAACCTGTCAACGTAAAAATTCAGGTGGAGTGAGCGCGAAGCAAACTGTCATTCCTTTTTACCCGACTGCCAAGGAAGGGTTTTTTCGCGCGTATCTTGTATGTGTTCGTTTGTTAATAAATTTCTTTATTCGTACCTTCCAAACGGCTGAATGGATTTCGACTATTAAGGTGTCGTTACATTTATTTAAAAAACCAAAGTGTCCTTAGATATGTGTTTAAAAAAAACAATATGGCGAATTTGAGGCACTAAATTGTAGGTCGTTAATATTTTTTTTTCGGCCCGCATCGGGTGACACCCGTTTAGGGGTGACACCCGACCGCTCGTTGACTAGTTTTTGTTACTATTGGGTGGCAACCCTCAACGTTTGACGCAATGAAACCTGTCGGAAATAGGGTACAAAAATTTTAGAGCTCGCTTTGCTCGCTCTTGCATTTTGCACTCTCTAGCTTCCAGAGCTTGTCTGTATAAATCAACAAAAAACTTCAATTTCAGTATGAATGATCAAAATACAATAAAACCCTTCCGAGATGAGGTGCAAAAATTTATTTAGTTGTGGTGGGGTGTAAAAATTTCGATTTCGCTTCGCTCGTTCTTGCATTCTGCACTTTTTTGCTCTCGAGCGTTTCTGTATAACTCAACGAAATGACTATGTATGAAATGATCTAAATAAAATAAAACCTTTCCCAGGTGGGGTGCATGAATTTTCAAGCTCGCTTCGCTCGCTCTTGTGTTCTGCCCTCTTTCAGTTAATGAGCTTTCTTGCATCACTCCATAAAGATACTTCTATTTAATGATCAAAAGAAAATAAAACCTATGCAATATGGGATACAAAAATTTTCGAGCTCGCTTCGCTAGCTCTTGTGTTCTCCCTGTTTTAGTTCTTATGCTAACTTGCGTCACTCAACAAAATTGAGTTTAGATAGTGACGAAAACAAATTCTCACACTTATTTTCGAGATTTGTCTGGAAGAACATTCCTGAAAATAAAAACCTGAAGGGCAAATGGCACACCTCCCCCCCATCCGAAAAATGGCTTGTGATTACCATCACAAGAACGAAAGGCCAAAGAGCAACTCGTAATTATTTGGAGAGGGGCGTGTTCATTTGTGGGGAGACACCACATTACCCGCTCCGGGTGTCACCCATGCTAGCTACGCTACTGGCCTACCCTGAGAAGGAACAAAGAAACCAACTCAGAAGCCAAAGTGTACATGTTTTAAATACTAATCAAATCTAATATATAAAAATCTTGTATCTCAAATCGTGGTTCGAGAATAGCTCGCGGGCAATTTTTATTTTGTCAATTTTTATTTTATTTTATATGGCAAAACAACGTTTGCCGAGTCAGCTAGTCTAAGTATAATATACTTAAAATAAAAACTCCTAACTATTGTGGAGTCAAAAAAAACGTCCGCATGTGTCTTAATATCGTTATCATGTAGATACTAAGCTCCACTCAGAATTTAAGGAGCTCATCAAACGTGAGGCCCTAAACCTATGTAAGCTTCCCCTCTATAATAGGAGTTAAAATCAGATTAAAACTCTCCTAAACTTAAATATTCTCCTTTTACCCCCCAGATCGAAATCCCTTTAGAAAACTACAGCACAATAGAAGACCAGCTTAAACTTTCTTCTATCCAACTTAGTTCTAAAACAGTTCAAATTCTAGACGTTTCTATGCAAATACAAAACCTTGTAGAATGCTTACACAAAGCGTTCTGTACAATGTTTAAAAGCGCTGACACAAGACAAGTCCTCAAACCAATTTTGAAACGGAATATTTAGAATTTTACACTCCAGACATTGAACGGTTTAGAGGTGATTGAATGTAAAGCTTGAATGTATGTATACAGGATCATTTTATGTACAGTCAGACAAGAATTTTATTCGTGATTTTACACTCGTCGCAGTTTTGAGGCAAGGCATACAATTCCTGAAAATTATAAATGTGAAAAGTGACCTTAACTTCAGCCAAAAAGTCCACAATTGCCAGATTGTAGGATAGACAGGATGCACGATGCTATAGAATGAGTGTATATTGTATATTATATAAGTTTAGTAGTGTAGCAATTTAGCACTTACAAGCAGTAAAGTATCTCAGGAAAGGTCTCTCTTTTCTCATACTTTTATTTTCCTCTCTCCAAATCATTCTCATTCCTGACCATGTATAACTGATTCGCCAAGTAAAACACGATTTTTTGAAGTTTAACACGAATAGTTAGTCCGTAGTAAATCATTATGAGTCGCAGCTAAAAGTTAAAGCAGTATCATGTGACAAACTTTCAACATTCATCATTACGGTCTAATTAACTAAAATTTCACACTTCAGGCAGCAGTCAGCCACTGAATAAATTTTATTAACCCAAAAAATTAAGCGAACCCAAAGCTGGATGCCCAGAACTCGCCCAAAAATGTCTAAACTTGTGAGTTATGTATTTTTCTGGGTTTTGCGATGTTTTTACGTAATTTTTATCCGCTTTTTGCGATGCGTTGTTAATTTATGTGACAGAGCATTTCGGAGTAAGGACCCGAGAGAAAGGAAAGGATGCGTGCTCAAATACGTTTGCTTATTTTGTTAAAAATAATGAGTTCCGCGCGCAAAAATGGCGGGAAGAGCTGAAGAATGTTTTTGTTAGGAACTTACCTTTTTTTTTTTGGAGCGGTGGTGGTATTCTTATGTTGGTAGTACCTAATGAAATGGATGTTTTTATTTTTTCGCATGGTCATTGCATTGGTCGCATTTTTCAGATAGATAATTTATGTAATTATTTCAGTGGTGCATCGCTTTTGCTTTTCATTGTGATGAAGATTTACCGTTACAGAAAACTACTTTCACAATATTTTTATATGTTTATTTCTGGCCTAGTTATAGTTTTATTTTGTAAATTAAGCACTTATATAGTGTTAAATACACCAATTTAACACAGTCAATAACTAAGTACCAAAGTATCAAGCATGCAGTCAAACCGCAGCCATGTTCTCGCTTGATTTCGCGCCAACAAGAGAATTGCCTCAGTACCACAGACAACACAGTTCACGATTTATGAACCCACTTGTTTTGTCTTTGGTTAAACTATACCAAAGAGATTGTATATCTTCTGTTTAAATGTTATCCTGAGTGTAGTTTGCTGTTCGTAATGTGTTGGTAGTATGTTAAAGCCTTTTAAGGTCCAAGTTATTCTGAATAGTTCTGACTTGTGATTAAGATATATGATTTCCGTATGCGGATTTAGGTACTTACTCTAATAGATATTTGTATAATATAAACCACAGAATTCCTTTTACAAAAAAATAAAAAGTTCCTCAATTTTCCATTGAAAAGGGAGGATCCGCTGACCTCACGGGTGTTATGTCTGGTGGGCAACTTAATATCCCATTTAAACATAATACAATACGACAGACATGTCGTATTGTCATCATCATATTCCTGCCTTTACCCCATGTTACTTGGGGTCGGCGTAACACGTTTTTTTCTTCCTTTCTGTTCCATCAGCCGGCAATTTATCACTAACTCCCTTTTTTAGATATCGCTCCTCACACAATCCAACCATCTTTTCTTTGGCCTTCCTCTTCTTCTCCACCCATACACATTTATATTCATAACTCTTCTAGTTACATGCGTTTCATCCCTCCTCTTCTCATGACCATACCAAGAAAAGCGATTCCCTTTTAACTTTTCCGTCACTGGCGCCACTTTTAAACTACCTCTAATTTACTCATTTCTCACTTTCTCCATTCTCGTTACTCCACACATCCATCTCAACATTCTCATCTCCGCTATATGCAATCTATTTTCATCTTCGTCTTTTTCACAGCCCCACATTCTGATCCATACATTACAACAGGTCTTATCACGGACTTATAGATTTTCCTTTTCAACTTGAGGGGTAACCGAGGGTAACAATTTGTTCGAGTGACCTGTCGCCATTTCATCCATCCTGAGTTGATCTGGAGCGTTACGTCTCGGTCTATGTCGCCATCCCCCTGGATGTATAGAATAGAATAGAATCGCGCGGAGAACTTTAATAGCGCGATGTAGGTTTTGTGAGACGTCAATTTAAATGTGGTGGTATAGATGCAACCAGTGAATAAAACCACAGCAACTTTCCTCTATCATTTCTAAAACCCTAGCAGAATACACTATGTTAAGGAACTCCTGTAGGACTATGTTTTTCGAGTGGTTTTACCTAGTTCCTCATTAAAGATTGAACACGTCGCGTTTGAATATTCAACCATGTCACTTGTCTACGTCTACCTTGCGGGTAGTGTGTCGTTTTAGGTCGTCCTGACGAGAGTTAGGATGTGTTTGGCGTACACTGCCTCTTCGTGTTCATAGTGGACTTTTTCTGTAGTAGATAAGTAGGAAAGAAGAAAAGAAAAACAAGAGCGAGTCGGACTCGCGCACCGAGGGTTCCGTACCACCATATAAGCCCCTATTAGGTGTATAAAAATCAAGGTCCTGAGTCAACACGATAAAAAGATATGTGCTAATTTAGATTTTTGCGAAAACTTGAAAGTACCAAAATTTGTCTTAATTTTCAACTTTTTTGATATTTTTCCTTTATTTGTGCTGTAAGACTGCTTGTTGTTGATTTTTAAACACCTAATAGGGATTTTAGACCTCAGTATCTGGTATTAATTTCAACATGCTAGGTCCACCCGTTCCTGAGAAAATCGGTGGCGACACACGGACATATCGACGGACAAGAGAGTGATCTTATAAGGGTTCCCTTTTTTACGTTTTGAGGTACGGAACCCTAAAAAGAAAAGGAGTTCATTTGCGGCAAACAGGCATACCAAAAAATAAAAAATAAACAAAATTACTAAGGCTCTGCAAGATATGGGAAGATATGCGTAAAACGGCCATCGCTTAGCATAATGCTGGGAATCGTGTGCTAGACAAAGCCACAGCTTCATAGACAATGAACTTGCGGTAGCACATATGCCAAGGTACCTTGAATTGCCGAAGTATTGATGACTAGTGGACGTCACGCGGTTTCACCCGCGTAGTTCCCGTTCCCGTGGGAGTACGGGGATAAAATATAGCCTATGTTACTCCCTGATAATGTAGCTATCCATTGCTGAAAGAATTTTTCAAATCGGTTCAGTATTTTCGGAGCCGATTCATTTCAAACAAACAAATCTTTCCTCTTTATAATATTAGTCTAGATGATGCAAGTTCGAATGATGATGCAAGGTCAAATGTCACCTTTTGACCTTGCGAGGTCAAATGATCGAGAAATTCGATTAGATGATTGATATGATGATGATTAATCGGTTTCAAGGGGTCTTAAAGTTTTTGTGATCGCAGATTTTAAGATATTTACGAGAAGACAAAAATAATGGCTACTCTGCAGCCAGCAATGAAACACAAATTCGTTTCATCCTAGATCCTGTCGACGGAGACGTATTCAAATAGTTCGTTATATTCATGGCCTAGCCTGGAGCCAGCTTGTATAGTCAATGCCCTTCCTGAAAACTGTACTGAAAATTCAATTAAAGTTGTTTGCTAACAGATATATTTTTTTTAGGATTTCGCTGTGATCTTTAGATTTACTTAGGTATCACAATTTTTTAGTACTTCCGTGAATCAGACGACTTTGTTGTTAATAACTGGAGACAATCATATCTTTAAAGAGGATTAGACGGGAGTACTACCAAATAAACTGTAATGTGTAATAAACTCAACGCATTGGATTCCTCGAAATGGAAGGCGCGTTGAGGTCACCCGAGAAATTGGTGGCAAGAAGACTTGAACGTCACCAGTACATGGTGGACAACCCACCCACACGCATAAAACGATTTGGGAACACATTCATAGTGCGTACAGCTAAGGAGTGGAATTCCCTGTCAGAGTCTGTGTTTCTTGACAGCTACAACCTGGGAGTCTTTAAATCAAGAGTGAATAGGATACTTATAGGCAAGCGTGCTCCATTCGTTCGGCCGCATCTCTTACCATCAGGTGAGATACTGGTCAATAACGTATGTCTATCAATAGTAAAAAATGAAAACGTGTGTTCGAGACGGCACGGAAGGAAATGGTCTAGAATGGCCTATTTTGCCGTCACAATATGAGTCTGCAGTGAGGAGGAATGTATCCGGCACCGCATACCCTAGCGTTGTGCATTCCGGTCAAGTGACCAAAGCATTAGATGGGTAAACCCACGGACGGTTTACTTCAGGAAAAAAGTCTGTTGAGATTAAATTAAATTTAATTTAAAAATATGTATATCGATTCCAGATTATAGAGAAATACATATCTTCGATAAATAGATTTCTCAGACTATTTTTCTATTGTAAATAGGTATTCAATGAGGTAGTTATAGTTTTATTAAAATTCGTAATGTTAAGTTACTCAGCTCAGGTCATGTCACGTCAGGGTGTTTATTTGTACACGTTTGACGCAACGTTAGAAGGCCGAATGCAAGTCGCAACGTTGGAAGGCCGTATGCGAGACGAAACCTTGGAAGGCCGTATGCTAGACGCAACTTCGGAAGGCCGTATGCGAGACGCAACCTTGGAAGGCCGTATGCGAGACGCAACCTTGGAAGGCCGTATGCTAGACGCAACCTTGGAAGGCCGTATGCGAGACGCAACCTTGGAAGTTTGGAAGGCCGTATGCGAGCCGCAACCTTGGAAGGCCCTATGCGAGACGCAACCTTGGAAGGCCGTATGCGAGACGCAACCTTGGAAGGCCGTATGCAAGATGCAACGTTGGAAGGCCGTATGCGAGACGCAACCTTGGAAGGCCGTATGCGAGACGCACAGAACTGCGTCCAGCAATGGACGTCTTTCGGCTGGTTTTAATTTAGGGTTTCACATCACACCTTATGAACTTACCATCAAATAAAGTAGCGTCTGGGAAAACCAATAGAAAATTCAGACAAGATTTTGAGCATACAAGTGTATTTTCCTTATAATTATACTATTTAAGTGACACATTAATACTAAACGATTTATTTTATAGTACGAGCGGCCAAACTAGTTATCTAACCTAAGTCACAAGATACCGAAACAAAATAGAAAAAAATAAGTGTTGCTCATGACTTAAACAAGTACAACTAATGTTTTGCTGGTCCTGCTCCATAGGACATGTTGTGGACAAAATCAGACTGGTTGCTTTATGTATTAACTTTATAGATGTTTTGTTTCTTTTCGTGTTTGTATTTTTTTGCTAACTCACACATTGTTAATTTGTGATTCCAATATTTGTAAATGTGTGAGTATCATGTACTTATTTAGAAATTAATAAGTCTACCTCTGCATACCCTAGGTGCATGGTCCTCACATATAACTAAATTTTTGTACACCAAATATAATAAAAGATTTATTTGAAAAGAGTAACTATAGAGTTTCTTGTCCGTTCTTCTCCATAAGAATCTACCTTTCCGAATGGACAGTAGAATCACTTCAGTATTTTATATTTTTTGTAATGTGAATGACGTTCAAAAGTGCCAAATAAACGTTTTGACTTGACTTTGACTTTAAGTTTAGAGTCTCGACGCTTACTTCTGGTAGCCATGATGCTGCATGGGCTGTGTAGCAATAGATTTGATTGTATTGAAATCACAAACAGGTTACGTTATTCAGTACCCCGAAATGTTATCAGACGGGCGGCCCGTGTGCCCGGTTGTTCCATGTGGATTCATGTAGGACCAAGTGACCAACGCCCGGGGCGCGAGTGCCTCTTCGACAGCTTGTGGAAACCTATAACACACACTTCATGAATATAGATATCTTCTATCTCTTTCTAGTAAAAAATTTAAGTATCTATCTATAAAAAGTTTATCACAATAATCTAAGAACTAGTAACGCGATGAACAACCTCGTCAACTCTTCCGTTTCCTACTTTTACGTATGGACAATGGTGTGGGTTATATGTTTACCAATTCATTATTTTACTCATAGTTTTATTTAAACCTTAACATGTAACTGTTTTCATGTCCCTTAAATAAATAAACTGAGTGGGTTTTTTAACAATAAATTTAATACCTCTGCTAAACTGCGAAGCAGTTTGTTGGCAGTCCTTTTTTATAGCAAATGTAAATTGTTTGTATAATTAATGATAGATTAGTACGTCAAAGTAGGACCCCTAAAGAGACCATTGTAGAAATCTTTTGGAGAGGCCTTTGTCCAGAACTTGTCGACCTTCGGCTAATGGGGTTGTGGGGTTGGAAGTTAACGCCAGTTTCTTCTAAAGTTCGCATTCTGCGAATCTCTGGAGCCATTCCCTGCCTTTCGCAGACCGGTTGAGGGGGGCGCTGCATCCGTACCCGCCGTTAGCATTCAACATCATGAAGTCGGTGCAGTCAATGACGTTATCGCTGTTGCAGTCCTGGAATTAGGAGATTAGTTTGTTGGAGTATAGCTAGATATAGTTATGTAAGACATGGGACTTGATAAATGTTCCTCTATGTAATTGGATACAGTGTTTTTTGTGTTTTTTTTATTACTCATGTATGCCTAAGTGTTAATACTAACATATTATTATGGAGTTTTCAAGTTTTTTTTTAAATCCCAGACGCAAAAAGAGGGGTGTTACAAGTTTGACCGCTATGTGTGTCTGTCTGTGGCACCGTAGCTCCTAAACGGGTGAACCGATGTGGATGCGGTTTTTTTTATTTGAAAGCAGGTTTTCCAGCAGTGGTTTTTAGACAAGTTTTTGGTAATACTAATGCGCTATGGGCCTTCGAAGCATAAACGATTTTTATTTGTTTATTTTATTTTTTTATAGCAAGTCCGTCCTTCATCAACACTGTCTTTCTCTTTCTTACCCATTAATATTATTTTTTACTAGCACTTTGCCCGCGACTGCGTTCGCGCTGGTTTAGTATTGGAATTTTCGTAGTGATCTCTATTTAATCGAAAATAAATTATAACTATAGCATACGTTACTTTCTGTTAATTTAGCTTTGTAGTGGTGAAAAAATGGTTAAAATCGGTCCAGTAATTTCAGATCCTATTCGGTACAAACATACAAATCTTTCCTCTTTATAATGTAGGTGATTCAAGCCCTCTGGCACTATTGTCTGAAATCCCTAGTTTGTCACAGTAGCTGTTCCTGTAACCTTGCGTGAGGTCACACGTCTCACTCATGTAATACCTATTAGTGAGACATACCTTCAGGTAAGAGGATAATAAATTCTTCATAAAGAAATCTTTAATACTCTCACTGCCAGCATTATATAGCATGTTTCCAATTCAGCAAGCCATGGAGTCCGCCTGCGGGTCCTAACGATTCCGCTGCGCTAGGCCGTCACTCAAAATGAAAAAATATTACAGCAGGCCGTGGGGTCCGCCGGCGTCTAGTTGAGAATGCTTTTAGCACGCCGTGGGATCCACTGTGACCCCCTAAATTCAAACTGATATTTGTACTACTGGCCTGCTAATAAGGAAAAATTATGTATCGGCGTGCGCATACAAAGAGCTACATGTTAAAAAAAAATCAATCAAATCAGGTAAATTCTAGAAAATTACAAGCGGCGTAACGGGCAAAATGTTTTGGGGGCAGCCGGCGACCCCCACGGCCTGCTGGTTAACATTTCTTTAAAATAAGACCGGCCCTTCGCACTCGAAAATTTGGGGCCCGCCCGCGGATCCCATGGCAGAGAAAGTGTTAAAACGACCTTTGGTCTTTAATTCTAACACAGAGTTAAGTTTCCGTCTTTGGAAGTTTGGGATATAGCCATCATGGGTTTAGGGTTCCGAACAAAAAACGGAACCCTTATAGGATCACTCGGGTGTCTGTCTGTTCGTCTGTCACTGCCAGTTTTCTCTGGATCTACTTGACCGGTTCTGTTGTAATTTAGTACACGTATGGACTTCTGTGGCCCAAACACAGACGCGTTAAGTTATGATTTGTGGGGTCAAACTAGAAAATTAAAAAAAAAAGTTATTCAAACGGTATCGTGTGACATAACATGAAAGGGCTTACTGTGAGAGTTTTAATTACATATTTTTCATAATTTTGAAATAAATAATTTTAAAGTTATTCAAGAAATTAGACCAAATATTACTATTCCCCCCTTATCCCCGAAACTACAGCGCCTAAAATTTTGAAGAAAATGCAGATATTAGTTCTTTACCAACAGATTACAGGAAAACCTATAAGAAGAAATTAGTGTTAAAATAACATGTTATAGAAATGAAATTGGTTCGGACGGAAACCCTTTGCGCGCGAGTCTGACTCGCACCTGGCCAGTTTTTTTTTTAGGATGGGAAATCATCAAATGACTCCTCCCGCTCTGGGTGAAGCAGAAGGGAGTGTCAGACTCTTACTGACTAAAACCCATCCGTGTTCTTGGTTATATCCTTTGCCTTCCAGGGCCGCGGTGACTCTTTCGAACAAATTCCGCAACTCGGACAAATTCAGCAACATCATGGTAGTTCTTACTAAATAATATACTTAGTTAAGTGGGTGACAGACGTGCGAGCAAGTACGCATACTCATGGCTCGACGTGCTTTTTCTCTCGTTTGTCACCGTGAGCGCGCGTACCTAAAAACCGCCGAGTAAGTTTGTTGGCGATCCAACAGGTTTAAAATTTTGCTCGTAGCTCGCCATGGCTTGCACGTCTGTCAGCGCCGCGAGCCGCAAGCCGCAAGCTATTACTTTGTTTTGTGACACGTCGAGGGCCATTGTGTTGGAAAAATTGCTGATTTTCGAAGCTATTCACGCTAATAATTAACAGAATTATTTTCTTTGTTTCTCTCATATAAGTTATATCCTGTACCGCTATAGCTAAAGTTTCCTCCATTGACAACATCGCGGTCGCCCTGGTATTGTACCAGAGTAATGAGCAAGCTTTCACGTGTGTCACCAACGATGTCGAGCCGAGTAAGTTCGTGATCTTAAAACCGCGTACTATAAGTTCGTACGTCTATCACCATTGATATATAAAAAAACCCAAGATGTACAGTCTCGAACAAATGCAACACTCGAAACTGTCGTCAAAACTGACATGTATCAAGTGTCATGTGTGAGTTGTGTGTGAGTTATACTATAAACAATTTTTTTGCAAATTCAACCTTACACGGATCGCTTAAAGTTGTTTTTACAAATCAGTGCAGTATGGCGAGCGATGCGTGACTGTTTGAAACTAGCGCACAATTTTAAAATGTGCGGTTGTTTTATGCGTACGTTTTTGGGATGCTGAGTGTGTATCTTGGGTTTTTATATATCAATGTCTATCACCCACTTTACACTGATCTAAATAACGTCCCAACGGGACGAGCTGCATTTTTTGAGCGTAGAATCTTTTTGGACGGTCTTAAAAATCTGTAAGTAGGATAATACATACCTGTCCAAACCTCAGTATGTACCCTTCAACCATGGTTTTCGCGCAGTCATAACTTTTCGCGCAGTCTTCCCAGGCTGAAAAACAGTATTTAATTCGGTTATAGTCTACAGATCTGACCCGCTCAACTTTGTCTGCGTCATATTTTTATTAATGCTGCACTTCTATTGGTCGTAGCGTAATGATATATAGCCTATAGCTTTCCTCAATAAATGGGCTATCCAACACTAAAAGATGTTTTCAACTCGAAACAGTAGTTCCTTAGATTAGCGCGTAAAATATTTTAGCATATTCTCTAAATTAACGGCAAGCTGAATCGTTGAAAAAAGTTTTATTATTTTAGTTTCCTAGGTGATTAAGTGTCAAAAATCACTGCAAAAAGATGTCGGTTTTTGGTGCCGTTTTTAGGGTTTCGAACATCCGTAAAAAACGGAACCCTTATAGGATCACTTGGGTGTCTGTCCGTCTGTCACAGCCAATTCTGTTGAAATTTGGTATACATATGGACTTTTGGGGGTCAAACTAGAAAATTAAAAAAAAATCAAAAGTTTTTCAAACTGTATTATGTGACACATCAAACGAAAGGGCTTATGGTGAGGGTTTTGATTATATTTTTTTCATAATTTTAAAATAGATGGTTCTGAAGTTATTAAAAAAATTAGACCAAATATTACCATTTTTAGGCTCAGTAGTTTTGGAGATAAGGGCCCTTTTCTCCAAAACTATTGAGCCTAAAATTTGGAAAAAAAATGCAGATAATAAATAGTTCTATACCTAAAGATAACAGGAAAACCTATAAGAAGTCTGTAGTGTTAAACTAACACGTTTAAAAAATTAAATTGATTCGGAACCCTTTGCACACGTCCGACTCGCACTTGGCAAGTTTTTTCGTTGTTATACATTTTTCGGTCTAGCCCAGCCGTACTCAACCCTTTTTTCTCTCTGGGCCACATTGCGCTACTACTATTATGATGATGGGCCGCAATAACCTACAGTAAAATAAAATTATAATATATATGGCATAGTCTAACTTTTTAAATACTTTAATAGTGGGAGAGGAATAGTCTCAGCACATTGTCAAAGAGTGAATCAGTATAGTATCTAATATATAAAAATCTCGTGTCACGGTGTTTGTTACCGAACTTCTCCGAAACGGCTCGACCGATTTTCTGTGTATATTTGGTAGGTAGAATGGTGGTAGGCTTATTTTGTATTTTTATTTTGCAAAATAACGTTTGCCGAGTCAGCTAGTAGATATATAAATAGGTACACATTGATACACTGACTAAATATAGCATCAATAATGTGCCAGGCTACAGGGCCACACGGAAAAGCTTGACGGGCCACATGTGGCCCCCGGGCCGCAGGTTGAGTATAGCTGGTCTAGCCCCTCAGCCCACAAACAAATCAGAACAATAACGCGCGTTAGGATCTCCATTACAAAAACCATGCAGTGAAAATCTTCGTAACAACCTTACCTTCGCTTCTCTGCGGATCGTCATCAGGCTTGACGACCTTCCCAGCGTCCAGCCAGTAGATCTTGGAGACGTTGAAGGGTCCGCAGTAGCCCCCAGTGCACCCGAGTGTCAAGTCGCATTTAGTTGAGACATGGCAGAGACACCTGTAGCATTGCTCTGACACGTCGGGGATGAACTGAGCTGGAATTGAGACAGTAGGGTTGCGTTAGTAGGGTGTTTTTAGGGTTCCTTTACTACCCACACCATCCACCACCAATCAACTACTTGCAACCCCAGGAACATCTGCCATCTGGGCGTGATCTGCAGTGGCCTATATAGAAGGCACTGAACCGATTGTGTACCCAGGTAGGCCGCTACAAACACAACTTGGAGAAATGGGGTTTCATGGAAACGTCGGATACTCAATGTGAGTGCGGTGCTCCTGTTCAGAACATGAGCCACACGTTGGAGTGCCCCAGGTGCCCATACACCCCTACTTTGGGGGATTAAATGACTGCCACCGATGCTGCAATTAACGTAGCCAACTACTGGGCCCAAAAATCTAAGGAGTTAACCATCGACTCGAAAAGAAGAAGCAGAAGAAGGGTTCCGTTATCAACAAGGAACCTATAATAGTTTCGCCATGTCTGTCTGTATGTCGGTCTGTTCGTCCGCGGCAATACTATTGTAGTCTTTGGTCCGCACTACTGGTAGCACTAGAAACTAGCTATAGTTGTCAAAAAATAAAAGGCCCGTTTTGACAGCATGATACAACATTCCTTTACTAGTAAGTATGAAAGAGACATAAAAATAAATCTGTGTCGCACTTAGTGGTAAAGAAATCTTCTATCCCCCTCTACTCAGCTGTCAAATTGGACTTCTTAGATTTTGGTGACTTTAATGAGTTTAAAAATTCCTGTGTTGAGTTGCAATATTTAATAATACTAACAAAAATATTTATAGGTAGCATGTATGTATATCATGTATGCATGTATATCCAACAGAAACATGATTTGATTAAGTTTTTGGTTCTTACCAAAATGCAAATTCAAGTGACTTTCAAATCAAGTTTATTAAGTGACCTTTGTAAAAACTTAGGAATGTTTTTAACGGTATAGGTTACTAAAATATTTTAATTATTTTCCTGTTTGTGTGTTCTGATGATAGATTTTGTACTTAGAGCCGATTTTTCGGAAAACAACTGTTGGAAAACTTTTACCTGACGAATAAAAATGGTGGCTTGACAGCTCTCGGACATAAAGAAGATAATGCCAAACAGCTATAAGTAGTTAATTTTACTCTTCAGCTAATACATTCTGACTGTTGAAAACTTATTCTTTACTATGTATTAAAGTGTTAACACATTAAATAAAACTTGAATATAAATAATACACTAAAAATAACAGGAAAAGATAATAATTTAAAAAGTCGCTGGTTTTTATGAATTAATTTTTAATTGTCTGGGTTGGTGGGTCATCGAAGTGGTAATTTATCTAGAAAAAAGCTTGATAACTTACGACTGCAATGACGCGTACCGAAAAAATAAATGTTCAAAATGTTTAAATGCTCCTGTAGACAACCGTGACATGATATTAAAAACAATAAAGCGACAAAGTTTTTTATAGGTAATACATAAATCCAATTGCGTCAGATTTTTCCTTTTAATAAGTAAATTAACAGCGATCTTTTAGTGTTACTGACTTTAGATTATTTTATCAAATGTCGTTCCTCATAGGCATAGAGAGGCTATTAATCTGCACAGCCTCAAATCTTTTCAGGGCCTGGCCATCTATCTACAGATACAGATAGATGGTCTGGCCCTGAAAAGATTTGAGCAACCTACACATTTAATTTTTGGGATCACGATCTTTGCAATTGCTTGATTGATTGTTATTGTTGTTTGTTGTTTTGTTGTTCTTTGCTTTGTTCTTTGCTATTTGTACTTTATTCAATTAAACTATACTAAATATATACACTTAAAATAAAAAATCATAACTAAAATAAGGTGTCAAAAAATTCGTCATCATCGCTGTCCACTGGAAGTGAGCCCAAAAGTCTGGCGGCATTGCCACGTACTTAAATAATATATTATTTCATGTATTATCTAATGTGTTATTACTTTATTAGTAAGGACTAAGTTTTGAATTGTGAGATATTTTTTAGCTGAAGTATAAATATGGCTGTTTGACATTATCTTCTTTAAGAGAATCATTTTTATTCCTGAAATAAAAGTTTTCTGACTGTTGCTATTCGAAGAAATCGGCTCTTAGTATATAATCTATGTACCAAAATTCATCAAAACCAATTAACGATGTAGCTGTGAAAGTGTATTATTTAGGTACAAACATTGATATATAAAAACCCAAGATACACACTCAGCATCCCAAAAACGTTCGCATAAAACAAACGCACAATTTAAAATTGTGCGCTAGTTTCAAACAGTCACGCATCGCTCGCCATACTGCACTGCTTTGTAAAAACAACTTTAAGCGATCCGTGTAAGGTTGAATTTGCAAAAAAAAATGTCACTTGATACATGTCAGTTTTTGACGACAGTTTCGAGTGTTGCATTTGTTCGAGACTGTGCATCTTGGGTTTTTTATAAATCAATGGGTACAAATATATTATTCAAAGCATGCTTACCACTTGATCCAGTTATCCAAAAAACGAAAACAGCGAACAAACAGATTGGGATCGCCGCCAACGGTTTTATGATCATCTTTCGTTACTTCCTTGTGTCTCTGAAAAAATAAGACAAGTTTGTACATAATTAGAAACTGTGAAATAAAAGGTTTTTTTTTTTTTAATTGGTTGTTTGTAAAGTCGGTTTACGAACGATAATTTTACACGTGATAACGATATAAGAAAACAATTGAATTCTTAACAAACAAGCCGAACGCTTAGGCCGATCGTGCCTCTCTATCGCTTTTTCTCATTTTGTTTGCGGAACGTGATCGTAGGCTTTAGACAAGTGACATTCTGTCAGCGGCAGCGTGACGAAGGCGATTGTCAAAACGTCAAAAATGTATGGGATTGACAAACGCTGTCGAAATGTCACGTAAATTTTGCCATTTCGACATTTTCGCTGATAGAATGGCACTTTGTCTAGAGCCGTGTTACTTTTTCGTGCGTACAGCCGGTGTTCATCGATTTACAAGACGTTATCACGTCAAAAAATAAACAAAAATTGATTCTTGTCAGCCAGCACTTCTCGCAATTCTACGAACTTTCAAGCAACGTTCATATTCGCATCTCAGTCCCAGTCTGTCAAAAACGGATGAAAATACCGGCCAAGTGCGAGTCGGACTCACACACGAACGGTTCCGTAGGTACCATATACCTTAATTTTGAGGGTTCCGTACGCAAAGGGTAACCAACGGAGCACTATAACTAAGCCTTCGCTGTCCGTCCGTCGGTCCGTCCGTCCCTCTGTCCGTTACCCCTTCGTATACTTTATTCTATTTTGAGCTTTTTAAAATCTGCGGTAAAGGGGCCGTTCTAGTATTACGTTAGCAGAATTTTAATCATTTTTAACCCCCTCACACCCCTTGTCAGCGATAGTAATCAAAGCTCTTACCCCTCCCTCCTATGCATACGTAAGCATTGGTATAGTTTTTACTCACGGGAGACCTATTTCCCCCACTTCTGTTATTTCTTACTAAACATCGCGTGAGAGTAAAAACAACTAACTAGCCATAATTATGTCAAATTAAAACCTACTAAGATTTGCAAACAAACCAGGTAGTAAATACTGCTGACCCCCCCCCGTCCCCCATGTTATCAAAAATAAGCATAGTAAAGACCCCCCTCACCCCCCATTGGTGCTTACGTAATATTTGAACGGCCCCCAGGGTGTATCTCAAGAACCGTAATAGGTAGAGAGTTGAAATTTTCACAGATTATGTATTTCTATTGCCGCTATAACAACAAATAATAAAAATTAAGGTTTATGGTACGGAACCCTTCGTGTGCGAGTCCAGCTCGCACTTGGCCGGTTTTTATTTATTATTTTTTATTAGAAATACACAATCTGTGAACATTTTAACTGTCTATCAATTACGGTTCTTGAGATACAGCCCGCTGACAGACAGACGGAAAGACGGACGGACGAACGGACAGCGGAGGCTTAGTAATAGGTTTCCGTTGGTTAACCTTGGGGTAGGGAACCCTAGAAATGAACCTGGTACCTTTTATAAATTGACCTCAACGGCTCCAGAAAAACAGAGAAACACGATCTTTTCACTTTAAAAAAATTCAATAAAATTTTATTATTTAAATAATTCTTTATTAAATATTCAACAGAGTCTGGACACTATTGTATCATTTTGCTTTTTATATGTTTGTGTTGTATGTATGTGCTGTAGGTATACTGGTATACCTATGTATGTGTGTGTGTGTGTGTATAATAATGGTTGAGTCAGGTTTGAGTTAGCAACTTGACAGGCAACTCTTAATAGGTCACTTTATTGGCTTTGTAGTTATGTCAGTATTTTGAGTTTTTAAGACGCAAATATCGGTTTTCGAATTTTATATAACACTAGCATCTGCCAGCGTCTTCGCCCGCGTGGTCCCTAGGGAACATACTCCCGGGATAAAAAGTAGCCTATGTCCTTTCTCAGGCTCTATACTATCTCTGTACCAAATTTCATTTAAATCGGTTCAGTAGTTTTGGCGTGAAAGCGAGACAGACAGAGTTACTTTCGCATTCATAATATTAGTAAGGAAAAGTAAGGACTAGCGTTTGTCCGCGTCTTGGTACGCGCATATCCCGTTTGTTCCCATTTCTGTATTGTAGGAATTCCGGAAAATCCTCTCTTAGTGCTCCCCTACACCCCCCAAGGAACCTACCCCACTAAACAGGTCATCAAAGTAGTTGAATACCCTGGGCGATCTGCTTTCCTGTAACATGTGATATTTTTCGAAGAGAAATGATCACTCTTTTTCATTAAGTTGCAACCTCAAAAGGCAATAGTTACATTGCATTTTATTTTCTAAGTTATTGATGTCGCATATAAAATAATTGTGATCACTCAGATCATCCGGAGAAACTACTACGATTTCCTATTAGGAATTGGTTGTTTATTGTTGTTTATTTTCCTGTTTATATTATGAGGTATCTTTTTTTTAAGGAGGCGAAATTAAAACCTATCCGTGTTCCTCCAAATACCCTTTGCGTTCCAGGGTCACGGTGACTATTTCGAACAAAATTCCGCAACCCTGGTAGGGACTGGCCCTACCGGCCCCATCTACTATGCTGACATCTCTTTGAGGCGCGCGTGGAACACAACGCGCTGTCGACCCGCGCCTGTTTCTGATCGGACGGCAAGCCACCCAATGTTTGCTGTCCGCAGGCCCGTGCCTACAGTGGCCGGGAATCCCCTTGCGGCTCCCGACGTTTGGGGCGTCTCCTTCTGTTCCGGCGGCTCTGGCCTGGGGTTAGGCCTCTCCCCCACGCGGCGTGCTTCCTCGGTTCGCTAGCATTACTGTTTTGCAGAAAGTGGTGACTGCTTCCCATGCCTCCTCGCTCTGGACCATGGATTGAACCAAGGCCGGACGCGAGAGGTCGCGGCCGCCGATTGCCTCGACGAGGACACGGCGGTGCTCCGCCCAAGCAGGGCAAACCTCCACCGTGTCCTCCGGGCGATCCTCACAGTGACGTCACCCGGGCGTGTCGTCCCGCCGAATCCAAAACAGGTAGCTCCCGAAACATCCATGTCGGGTGAGTACCAAATAGGGGACTTATCGTCGCAATAGTGGCGTGCCCAAGCATTGTTACCCTAATTGTTAAATTAAACTCCTTAGTTAATCTTTTTATCAGTCTTATATCTTGCTACTTGGGATAATTTCCGAAACTCGCGCGGGCGAAGCCGTTGGCACAAGCTAGTAGTTCATAATACTGTAGACATCAAGATGAGATGAGATGTCTTCATTATAGACCTTGAGACAAAATCGATGTTCATCAAGGCAGGCCAGTCTACTTCAACTTTTAACGATGACTTATAGTAAAATCAAGAACTATATTCTTGATTTTACTATCAGTCATCGTTAAAAGTTGAAGCCTCCTCTTATTAATGACTTAACTAACTAAAATAAAACTAAAAATAATCTAAAATAAGGCGTCAAGTAATTCCTCCGCATCGCTGGTAATGTGCCCAAAAGGCTGGCAGCATTGCCACGTTGTAAGGCAATGTTTATTGACTTGCCAACAATTTCTTGGCAACTCGCAGTAAGTGTCAAAAGTAGAGTATGCTCCTCAGGGATAAAAGTGTGCGGCGGCGACCTCTCGCGTCCGGCTGTGATTCAATCTATGGTCCGGAGCGAGGAGGCATGGGATGCGGTCACCTCTTTCTGCGAAGCAGTAATGCTAGCGAAGGAGGAGGCCGAACGCGTGTGAGAGAGGGAAACCTCACGCCCCAGCCGCCGCAACAGGAGAAGACGGCCCGGGCGTCGGGAGTCGCAGGGCGATTCCCGGTCACCGTAGGCACGGGCCTGCGGACGACGAGCATTGGGTGGCTCACCGTCCGATCAGAACCAGGCCCGAGTCGACGGCGCGCTGTGTTCCACGCGCGCCTCAAAGAGCTGTCAGCATAGAAGACGGGGCCCGCTAGGGCCAGTGCCTGCCGGGGTTGCGGAATCTGTTTGAAAGAGTCACCGCGGCCCTGGAACGCGGGGGGCACTAGGAGGAACACGGATGGGTTTTAGTCAGTAAGAGTCTGACACTCCCTTCTGCTTCACCTAGAGCGGGAGGAGTCATTTGATCATTTCCCATCCTTAAAAAAAAGGGATAAAAGTGTCCTTGCCTTGGGCAATTGGTATATTCAGGATTCTTGTATTGCGCTTCGCTATGCGCTTTTTTATTATTACTTTCCACAATCTCACTATAGTTAGGAGGAAAGCGATAATGTGGGCGATGATGGAGCACCTAGAAACACGTGTTCACTATTGACTTAAAGACCCCCAGCTTGTAGCAAGCTTGTAGCTTGCAGGAATTTAAGCTGTACGCTCAGCCTGCCAGGGTTGCTGAATTTGTTCGAAAGAGTCACCGCGGCCCTGGAACGCAAAGGGTATGAAGGGAAATGCTGGCGGCGAGACTTTGTATGTAAAAAGTCATAATTCGAGGTTTGGCTCTCGACTGTTTTCTCCTCCAATATTGGACCGATTTAAGAGATATTTCACAAACTGAATAAGAAGGATATATACTGTGTCCCTATGTTTTCCTTTATCTTTTATTAACCGTATAAGCGTGAGCGATTGATTCTTGTTTGAAGGAATGTCTATCCGTGCATGACTCACAATTCGGGTTTCAACCTGGACTGTCAACGGAAAGCGCCATAGTAAGTCTCAAACATACGGTCCAGTATTACACTGATCGTAAAACGCCGGTGTACGCCTGTTTTCTGGATCTCTCCAGGGCCTTCGATCTGGTTAATTATGAAGTACTCTGGAGGGAGCTTGGGGATAGGAGTGTACCGACAGGAGTCCTCAGGATCCTACAATATTGGTATGGAAACCAAGAAAATATTGTAAGGTGGTCCAATGCACTCTCTGAGAAATATAGGTTAGAGTGCGGTGTGAGACAGGGTGGTCTGACATCTCCTAGGCTATTCAGCACATATGTAGATGGCCTAATCGTGGAGCTCGGTAATATGCGGGTCGGATGTAGCGTCCATGGTGTAAAAATAAATAGTATTAGATCCGCTGATGACATGGCGTTACTGGCGCCGACGGCAGGTGCCGTGAATGAAATGATGAGGGTCTGTCAGGCGTACGCTGTCTCGCACGGACTTATTTATAATGTAAATAAGTGCGAATACATTGTCTTTAAGGCCAGCGGTGAATGCCCAGATGCTATGCTAGACATTACCCTAAACGGCTTGAACGTCAAAAGAGTGACGAAATGCAAATATCTAGGGCATTGGCTCACTGACGACCTTAAGGACAATGTTGATATTGACAGGGAGCGTAGGGCATTGGCGGTCCGAGGTAACATGTTGGCCCGAAGATTCGCTCGATGTAGCAATCAAGTAAAGGTAACACTTTTTAAAGCATATTGCCAGGGTTTCTACACGGGGAATCTTTGGGTCAACTATACCAAAAGATCGCTGGATGACCTACGCGTGCAGTATAATAACATTTTTAGGATGCTGTTGGGACTGCCACGATGGTGCAGCGCTTCTGGTATGTTTGCGCAAAACCGAACCGACGGCTTCCACGCCGTCATTCGCAAAAAAACCGCGTCGCTGTTGTCAAGGTTGCGGGCGAGTGGCAACAGCATACTAAAAACTGTGGCGGAGAGTATCGACTCTCCGATTATTAAAAGTTTTGTGAGAAGGACAATCACTAACCATTAGATTGGGGTTGTCCTTTTCACAATAATATTTATTCTGTTCTGTCTTCTTCTCTGTTGTATTTTAGCTACTAACACTAGTAATAAGTTATAATATTGTTTACTAACACGCTGGATCATTGTTGTCCGAAAATAAATAATATTATTGTTATTATTATTATAAGCACTAGAACTCTCACAAAATGCTTAAAATTGTCCGATAAATCGCTGTCAACAGAGCCCTTTTTTTAAGGATGGGAAATTATCATATGACTCCCCCCGCTCTGGGTGAAGCAGGAGGGAGTGTCAGGCTCTTACTGACTAAAACCCATCCGTGTTCCTCCTAATGCCCTTTGCGTTCCAGGGCCACGGTGACTCTTTCGAACAAAGTCCGCAGCGTCAACAGAGCCCTAGTGTACAAATTTGGGAACTATTAATCAAAAAAGGAAAACATAGAGACACAGTGTATTGTATACCAAGTCTCGCCGCCCGCATTTCCTATTAAGAGGAACACGGATGGGTTTAAGTCAGTAAGAATCACGTACGCCCAATGAAACAAGGAATTACCAAAACGTTTTGTGCGTAAGGGTGGGATAACCACTTAGCTTTGCAAAGACATACGACTATGAAATCAGATCAAATGTTTTATTTGCAAATTACAGGTTTATAAGATTCCACATAAGGATAGAACGTACAATGTATTATTTAATTTCTTATTATTTTCAAAAAGTGGTGGTTCTTAGCCTTATTTGAATTAATGCATTCTGATTTTGATTATAACCTATGTATCCAAACCAGTATCGAATCCTTTAATAAGTTTTCCTGCTGTTTTTACGTTCCAATGATGCTGTTTTAGAAATACGTTTTAAACGAGTACTAGCTCCTACTCCCGTGCTGTCGTCCGCGAAAATTTAGTATGAATTCCACGAACTTCAACGACTCTCAACCCTTTTAAAAGGGTAACTACCCTTTAAATCACAACCGTTTTTATTAATTACCTGAGGCTATAGAATCAGCACAGCTGTTGGGCCCTACACCCCTGGGTTTGATTTTAGAAAAAAACCAGTATCATATATATCTTATTTTTAGGGTTCCGAACAAAATACGGAACCCTTATAAGATCACTCGGGTGTCTGTCTGTCTGTCCGTCTGTCACAGCCCACAGCCAGTTTTCTCCGGATTCACTGGACCGATTGCAATTTGGTACACATATGGACTTCTGTGACCCAAATACGGAAGCGTTACGTAAATTATAAATTTTTCGTATGGTCGCTTTTGGGGCTCAAACTAGGTAATTAAAAAAAAAGTCTTTTGAACAATATCGTTTGACATATCAAATATAAGGGCTACTGTGAGAGTTTTAATTATATTTTTTTCATAATTTTAAAATAAATGGTTTTGAAATTATTCAAGAAATTAGACGAAAAATTACCATACCCCGCTTTATCTCCGAAACTACTGAGTCTAAAATTTTGAAAAAAAAAAAATGGAGATAATAGATCTTTACCTATAGATTACAGGAAAACCTATAAGAAGTCTATAGTGTTAAAAACCATGTCGAAAAAATATGAAATTTGTTCGGAACCCTTTGCACGCGAGTCCGACTCGCACTTAGCCAGTTTTTTTTTTATCAAAATTGTTAATTCCGAGTTTAAACTTTATCAGAGCAAGTGTACCTACTTACGTCGTTGTTAGATACGCGTTTGTCTAGAAAAGATATAGATCTAGTGTGAGTAAAAGAACACATATATTTATAGTCGATAGCTGGCTGATTGCACTACCGGTGAGTCGGCTCTTACCACTAATTCACAGCAACAAGAGGTATTAAAGGTTGTACTCGCTCAGCGATACTCGCTCGGCGATGCTCGCTTGGCGATCAGAACTCTCCATCATCGTCATATCAACCGAAAGACGTCCACTGCTGGACATAGGTCACATATTATTATTTATTTAGGTCAGTTTTCGCGCAAAGGTTCGAGTTTACAAACACAAGAAATAAGATGTTTCCATACAAACTTTAATACCCCCTAATCGAGTTCTGGAAAACTAATGATTGACCGTGGTGAGATTTCTTATCTAATGAAATATAATATCCAATGTGTAACAGAATCAACGCAATACCTCTTAAGGGGTCATTGTACTCATAATTATGAACAACTTTTACTATGAGACCAAACCCGAAATCGCGAAAAAACATCAGCTGAACAGTACATTTTGTCGAGTTTGCGTACATAGGCGTACGGAGCAGTCGATTTCTTTTTCACGCGTTCAGTGTTGTTGTCATAATAAAAGTTGTTCATGATGATGAGTAAAATAACCCCGTTTATTCTATTACATGTTGTATATGTATAAATCACCGGAAAATAGCCACCGTAAGATTGTAAAATATCGAGTGAAATTGCAATCTAATTTTTCTCAATAAGGCACGTTATACATTGGAAACTATTGAATTTGACTGGGATATATTGTATTCAAAATTATATGATCACAATATATCGAGAAAATGTGAACTAAAAAAGATTTATTACAATCTTACGGAGTTTGTAATTATCCGGTGACATATATGTCAGAGGCCACCAATTATAGAGCTATATCACTGCCCACACGATAAGAAGAAGAAGGGCTACCTACTTTGAGTATTTTTTATGAGAAAGTTATTCTAAAGCAAATGTAAAGATATTTTCATAAACACAAACTGTTATATAATAAGATTGTTTCTACAAGGGTGTTGAACTTTTAGGACATATTTATAATGCATCGGAGGATAAATGCGATTCTTTGGATATTTTTTTCCATTTGTCATCGCCGTAAGGTTGCCTGCTTGTCGGTCTTCTACAGATTGTACTTCGGTGAGTGTGCCCAAGAACTCCACGACCTCATCTCACCGGCCATCCAGACGCACTGCATCTTACCATCCCTACCTTGTTACTATTCCACGAATTCATACTAAGCGTTTCCAAAGGTCTTTTATAATGCGCACAGCAAAGGAGTGGAACTCTCTGCCTGCGTCTGTGTTTCCAAACGCTTACAACCCTAATCTCTTCAAAGTTAGAGTGAACAGGCTCCTTCTGGGTAAGCTCGCTCCATCGTAGACTTTGTCTCTGTCATCTCTGACCCAAACTAGAGTCAAGAGCAAACCCATCACAAAATTAAAAAAATTGTCCAAGGCATTCGATTGTGTTCTCCATGACATATTAATCAGGAAACTACACTTTTATCGGAATCCGGGACGCTTATCTGGATCTTCTTACTTCTTACTCAAGTGATAGGATTCAGAAAATTGATGTCAGCGGTAAAAGATCTCCTAGATCTGTAGTGAGGATGGGGGTCCCTCAGGGCTCAATTTTAGTTCCCTTTTTGTTTCTCTATATACCAAATGATTTGCCGTACCTCGTAAACGATTATCATGATATATTGTTGTTTGCAGACGACACGTTGCCTTTATTCAAATTCATACGTCAGCAGAGTGATACAGACGCTGTAAATAGTTCCCTTACGACTGTTGAACTTGTTAAATGTATCTTTTACTTAACGAGGATAAAATGAAATGCATTTAGTTCACGTTATCTCTTGTTAGACAAGTGAACACTAGTGTGACAATAAAGGGGGTAGAATGGAAATCCGAAGATATCATAGTGTTTTAGGCGTAATTTTGGATGCGAAGCTACAGTGGGGCCCCCGTATATACTGCCCAAAAAACTTAGCTCTGCGGCATATGCCGTTAGAAAAATTCGTGGCTTAACTTACTTAGAGACAGCCCGTTTAGATTCCTTAAGTTATTTTCATAATGTGATGTCATACGGCATTCTATTGTGGGAAAATGCCGCTGATATTCAGACTGAATTTGTTTTACAAAAAAGGGCTATTCGTGCAATTTAGAAAAGTTAAGTAGGTACTAGACACTCCCTTAGAGACAAAAAATAATATATTCTATTTTATTTTATTACTAGCTGACCCGCGCAACTTCGTCTGCGTCACGTTTTTCATTACTGCTCCGCTCCTTTTCATCTTAGCGTGATGATATATAGCCTATAGCCTTCCTCGATAAAAGGGCTATCTAACACTGAAAGAATTTTTCAAATCGGACCAGTAGTTCCTGAGATTAGCGCGTTCAAGCAAACAAACAATCAAACTCTTCTGCTTTATATATTAGTATAGATGTTTGACTTGATTACCTACTTACTTTGTAAAGAATTATATATTTTTTGTTTATATTCATTTTTAGGGTTCTGTACCTGAAGGGTAACCAACGGAACCCTATTACTAAGCCTACGCTGTCCGTCCGTCCATCCGTTCATCCGTCCGTCCGTCTGTCTGTCAGGGGGTTGTATCTTAAGAACCGTAATAGATAGACAGTTGAAATTATCACAGAGAGTGTATTTCTATTGCCCTTTTAACAACAAATAATAAAAATTCGTACGGAACCGTTAGTGTGCGAGTCCGACTCGCACTTGGGTGGCTTTTGTGAATGTGGGGACTATCTTGGGTTATTATTTTTTTTCTTTTTGTTTTCCATTTATAAATATTTTAACGATGTCTGGCAGTTTCAGTACTTTTGCGGCCTACCCTAATGTCCTTTCTTTGGCATTGTTCGTCGAGTCGTTGAGCTCTTTATTGTTGTCTAAGTTGAGCTGCTCGACTACTGACAGGCTTGCACTGCTGGACAGATCCCCTCACATCTGTGTGGTTCTTTCTTCAAAAGACCATTTCGGACACTGATCTGCATGGTCCTAATATAAAGTATTATGAATGTCGGACTAATGTAGATCGCCATATTAGGGTTTCGTTTCATGTGAATCTGGTAATTTGAGTTCTTTTTGCATGTCCTTACTTTGGTATTATTCGTCAAATCGTTGAGCTCCATTAAGTTCTAAGTTTGAGCTACACGATAGCTGACAAATGCTTCCACTGTCTGTGTGGCAATTACCTCAAAAGGCCACCTCAAACATTAACCTACATGGTTCTCATATGAGTTGACCAGTACGGATTGTATGGACTTTAAAAGAGACTTTGACCTCGTAGTTTGTTTCGGTGTTTCTTCTCAGCTAGGAAACACGATTTACGTGTAAAAGTGTGTCCTACTTACAAAATAAAAATAATTTAATTCCATACAAACTCTAACAACATCTAAACCCCCACTGGGGAGTAGTTTTGAAAAACTAATAATGTCATTATTTTTAATAAATTTAGCTCAGTATTTGTACTAGGTTTCAAGTTTATACAACAAAAAAAATAGATTCTTCCATATAAATTTTTACACCCCCTAAATCGTGTTTTGGGGGTAGTTCTGAAAAATAAATAACGATATCTTTTCTAATTCAGTAAGGACAGTATTTGTCCTAAGTAAATTGACGCAAAGAATAAGATTTTTCATACAAACTTCCACTTTTGTTAGATTACCAACACGATTCTTGCAGTTGAAGTTGTTTTATATTTTAATCTGAACTTCAGGCGTGCTTCAGAAACAGAGTATGTCTTATGCGTGTATCCAGACGCAAATGCATTGCATTCCATATTATTATATCTTCGAAACCACGAAAAAAAAAAAACAATTAACACATATTTTTTTCTATATTTTCTGTCGCCTGTTCTGGAGAAATGTAATTGTTGCGATTTATTTTATTTTACAAGTAATTTTCACATATCGTTGGTGCACTTGCCAAATCTGATATGATATTTTCTTGTTACTAAATATCCATAAAATCAAGTACATTAACAGTACATTTTATCATTTTCACTTGTATCTCAGTTCATACGGCATTTTGAAATTATGAATTACTCAATAAATCATCAATTTATCATTAAATAAAACAGATTATTGTCTTCCTTGTCAACTTGATGAAACACATATCAGATTTGATAAGCGCACCGACGATATAACAATCATTACTGTACATTTATATATTCTGAATGATTCGGGGGGCAGAATACGGCCATGTCTTTTGTATTTTACCACGGCACGTGTAATAAAAAATATGTACATCGGAAACATCTTTGATAAATAGAATTCCGAGAGTATTTTCCTGTTCTAAGATAAACATTCAATAAGACATTATAAAGTTTTTAAAAAAAATCCTTTGTCCCATGGGATGTCAGGGTGTTTATTTGTAAAAGATTGTCTGTAGAAATAGATCTTTATTTGTTTCTGCAAACTCACTCGTTGTGTACCAAAACACGCAACGTCGGAGGGCCTATTGCAAGGTGCATCGAAGGCCTGGTGAAGGCCGCAAGTATTCACTGGATCGAGGATCGCCCGGAGGACACGGTGGAGCATACGGTGGAGGTCTGCCCTGCTTGGGAGGAACACCGCCGCGTCCTCGTCGAGGCGATTGGCGGCGGCGACCTCTCGCGTCCGGCCCTGGTCCAATCCATGGTCCGGAGCGAGGAGGCATGGGAAGCGGTCACCTCCTTCTGCGAAGCAGTAATGCTAGCAAAGGAGGAGGCCGAACGCGTGAGAGAGAGGGAAACCTCACGCCCCAGCCGCCGCAACAGGAGAAGACGCCCCGGGCGTCGGGAGTCGCAGGGCGATTCCCGGCCACCTGTGTTCCACGCGCGCCTTAAAGAGCTGTCAGCGTAGAAGACGGGGCCCGCTGGGGCCAGCGCCTGCCGGTGTCGCGGAATCTGTTCGAAAGAGTCGCCGCGGCCCTGGTACACAAAGGGCATTGGGAGGAACACGGATGGGTTTTAGTCAGTAAGAGTCTGACACTCCCTTCTGCTTCACCCAGAGCGGGAGGAGTCATTTGATGATTTCCCATCCTTAAAAAAAAAAAAAAAAGTATTCACTGGATGATGAACGCACAGGACGGTTGATGTGGCGACGCTTGGGGTACGCCCATGTCCGACTGGCAGTGCATGCTATTCGGTCTGTCTTCATTTGGGAGTTTCACTATGTCTTATGAAGTTATCTTCAAATAAAGTCATCATTATCGTATCATTATATCAGCCGAAAGACGTCCACTGCTGGATAAAGGCCTCCACGCGCGTGTTTCCACAAGTACCGGTCCTGTCCTGTTCGTCTGGCATCCATAGGCTCCTTGCGACCCTCATCGGTCCACCTTGTGTGAGGCCTTGCGTGCGTGTTCCGGTACGCAGTCGCCACTCCAAAAATTTTTTGTCCCCATCGGCTATCTGTTCTGCGAGCAATGTGCTCTGTTCACTGCCACTTTAGTTTGACGATCCTTCAGGCTATGTCGGTCCGTTGGTTCTCTTGCGGATCATCATCAAATAAAGTAACGTCAGGGATAACCAATAGAAAAATTCAGACGAGATTCTTGAGTAAAAAACATATATTTTCCAGATTTTTTTCTCACTTTTTAATACTAAATGATTTATCATACCTATATTAGTCTTTTTTTACAAAACTTTTAACCCAAGTAAGTTCAGGGTTACTGTGACCTTAGTCTAGAACGTGACGACCTTGGGCTGATGATGGAAGCATCAGTTTCTTCTAAAGCCCGCACTCTGCGAATCTCCGGAGCCATTTCCTGCCGTTCGCAGACCGGTTGAGGGGGGCGGTGCAGCCGTACCCGCCGTTGCCGTTCACCATCATGTAGTCGAAGCAGTTCGTGACGCCATCGCTGTTGCAGTCCTGGAATTAGGAGAACAGGGCGTTTAAAAAGGATATTTTGGCAGAATCAGAAAGCACATCACGCTACCCGTAACTGTCAAATTTTTCTAATCAACCTTGAACCTAATGCGTTAGCGATAAAGATGAAAATGAAATTTGACAGATTGTTGTGTGGCTTATATTATGATTCTGCTAAAGTGGAATTTTTAGACCCACAGTTGTTTGGAATACAGCAAAAAGTTAGCTATCTTATACACAGTTAGTTACACACAGGAAATCGTGGAATCACAAATCTCACGTTATGTAAGTGAAATCATACGTTCCAGGGATATAAAAAACTTTTACAGACATACTTACAAATAAAAAACAAAAACTCTTAGCTAAGTATAGTCTGTTTTTTAATCTCGAAGACTAAATTGACAAGTGCAAATGGCAAACTGACATAGGTTACAATAGCATTTAAGTCAGTTTTGACATTTGCACTTGTCTATTTGGTCTCCAGGATTAAAAAACAGACTATAACTAAAAATAAACTAAGACATGGCGACGGAAAATTCCTCCGCATCGCTGACCACTGGTAATGTGCCTAAAAGGCTTTTGTCCATTGTCCGAGGTAAAAAAACAAATGACCAAATAAAAAGAATTACTGTTTAAATAGATTCTAAATTCAAATTCTCTCTTTCGCCTCTAGGCATTCAACGTTTGGATATCTGCTATTCAAATTCGAAAAGAAAACTGCTGTTGAGTACACATTTGTTCCCATAACTGGACAAAATGTTGTCAAACTAGCTGTTTTTTTGCCCTGAAATATACTTGGATGGTAATAAAACATGTGTATTTCAGTGTAATACATACCTGTCCAAACTTCTGTAAATATCCTTCAATAATAGTTTTCGCGCAGTGATAACTTCTCGCGCAGTCCTCCCACGCTGAGAATAGTACAAATTAGGACAGATTAGTCTCTAAAATTGATTGAGTAATAAGCAATTATAATAACCGGCACGAGTCATTAGCTCACTCCATTGGTTTGACGACGACAGCTCGGACGCTACACTTTATTAGTTCGTCAGTCAATGCTCATCGACTATTGCGCTTGCAAGTGTCGTTCGCCCACCGTACATTGGCGAGATCACCTTGCTCCATTCATCAGTGCTCAAGTGCTAACGACTCCTTATCCTAAACCTAAGTCTGTCTTTTATTTACATTATGAAATTAATAATAACTAGTGGACGTCACGCGGTTGCACCCGCGTAGTTACCGTTTCCGTGGGAGTACGGGGATAAAATATAGCCTATGTTACTCCCTGATAATGTAGCTATCCATTGCTGAAAGAATTTTTCAAATCGGTCCAGTAGTTTCGGAGCCTATTCATTTCAAACAAACAAATCTTTCCTCTTTAAAATATTAGTGTAGATATACCTAATAATAATAATAAATCGTTTATTTGTAAATTTACATTGAGCATCCAGAACACAATTACAAACAAAATGTTGTACATTGATACACAACAAAAGCGAACTGCTGCCTCCTAAACTAGGCCAAGAGCCTGTGTTTTAGGAGCCAATGTTCCTCCAGAAACAGTTAATCACGGACAGACAACATTGCAAGTAAATACTTAACGTAATACTAAATACAATACAATATATTTATAATTAAATGAATGAGGAAGGAAACGAAATACCTTCGTTCCAATACAAACAAATTAATCTGCCTAGCCTTTTCCCAACTACATATTTGGGGGGTCGGCTTCCAGCCTGAACGGACTTAGCTGAGTACCAGTATTTTACATGGAACCACTTCTCTGACTTTCATACCAGGTAACACGGTAACCCTTGGTAAGACTGGTGTCAGATTTTCTGGCTTCTGACGATCCGTAACGACTAACGTTATACCTTGTGCCTTTATCATTTGCGCTTACGCGAATTACCGCATGGGCCTCTTCAGAAGGCTTAAAGTCACTCAAACGGCAATGGAGACGGCAATACTTGGAGTTTCTTTCCGTGATAGAATCAAGAATGATGATATCCGCAAGAGAACCAAGGTTACCGACATAGCCCGAAGGATCGCCAAATTGAAGTGGCAGTGGGCAGGGCACATTGCTCGCAGAACAGATGGTTGATTGGGCCGAAAGGTTCTGGAGTAGTGACCGCGTACCGGAAGACGTAGCGTTGGCGCGGCCTCCCACAAGGTGGACCGATGACCTGGTGAAGGTCGCGGGTAGCCGATGGATGCGAGACGCGCAGGACCGGTCGTTATGGCGACGCTTGGAGAGGCCTATGTCCAGCAGTGGACGTCTTTCGGCTGATATGATGATAATGAATCATCGCGAGCCCGAACAATATAATATCAACTGTCTTCTGTAAGGTCTATCGTCTAAAACGCGAAGAAAAAGTGTATGATGTGTTGTGAAAAATAACAGTGCATCAATGCGTGTCACCCTGCAGTATCCAGCAAGGACTCGAACCTTCTGCCGAAGTTGAAGACATTAGTGACGTTGTGAATCGAAAGGTTAGTGGTGCATGTTCCCTAAAAGTTCCTTTTTCGGGGTTCCGTACCCGAAGGGTGCCCAATTAAGCCTCCGCTGTCCATTCATCCTTCCGTCCGTCCGTCTGTCTGTCAGCGGGCTGTATCTCAAGAACTGTAGTAGGTAGACAGTTGAAATTTTCACAGATTGTGTATTTCTATTGCCGCTCTATCAACAAATAAAAAACAAGGTTTATGGTACGGAACCCTTCGTGTTCCAGTCAGACTAGCACTAAGCCGGTTTTTGCTTAGTGACATACTTTATTCGTCCTATTTCGTATCGCATTTGTAAGGGCACGTACATTACATTACCTACATACTTTTTGAAACCGCGCATTTCCCAGACAGTCCATTGTACTTTGAACCAGGGGACTACTCTCTAAGCCCGAAGTCCGTAGTTTCGGGCTTAGTTGCGGGCGTATTCTGCTCCGTATCACCTACGGACTTCTGAGTCCTGAAGCCGAACTAAGAATGAATGACAACACGATTTGCCAGTAACTGTTAATTCGTGTTGTCATTAATTCTTAGTGGTTAGGTGATACGGAGCAGTAGTTTCGGTAGTCCGTAGTTTCGGGCTTAGTTGCGGGCGTACCCGCAACTAAGCCCGAAACTACGGACTTTGGGCTTAGAGAATAGCTTACCAGCACCGTGCGGCTAGGAAATTCCACTACCGATTTTGTATTCATGCACAAATACTGGTATTTAGGCGCAACCATTATTTTTTTGGTATATACAAATGACAGTCGAGACCAACGGCTTAACGTGCTTTCCGAGGCACGGATGAGTCTTGGTATGTTACGGTCACCCATTCACAAACCGTTCCAACAAAAACTATGGACTACAAACATTGATATATAAAAAACCCAAGATGCACTGTCTCGAACAAATGCAACACTCGAAACTGTCGTCAAAAACTGATCGCTTAAAGTTGTTTTTACAGAGCAGTTCAGTATGGCGAGTGACGCGCATTTTTTTTTTGCAAATTCAACCTTGCACGGATCGTTTAAAGTTGTTTTTACAAAGCAGTGCAGTATGGCGAGCGACGCGAGACTGTTTGAAACTAGCGCACAATTATACATATTGCGCTTGTTTTTTGCGTACGTTTTTGAGATGCTGAGTGTGTATCTTGGGTTTTTATATATCAACTAGCTTCTGCCAGCGGCTTCGCCCGCGTGGTCAAACGTGACACTATAAATAGTTTAATGGTTGGACTGATTTGCTAGCAACAAGCCATTAGAACTCATATCACTGAATAACGTTTAAGATAAATCAATATTCAATAACGTTTATTTCGACCAAAAAAGGAAATATAAAAACTAGCTTCTGCCAGTGGCTTCGCCCGCGTGGTCCTTAGGGAACATACTCCCGGGACAAAAAGTAGCCTATGTCCTTTCTCAGGCTTTAGACTATCTGTGTACCAAATTTCATTTAAATCGGTTCAGTAGTTTTGGCGTGAAAGCGAGACAGACAGACAGAGTTACTTTCGCATTTATAATATTAGTAAGGAAGTAAGGATGACTACAAACGAAAAACAAAGGAGGCAGGACTTTAAAGACCTTTCCCTTTTTTTTCCTTTCTTTTAGGGTTCCGTACCCGACCCAACGGCACGCTATTACTAAGTCTCCGCTGTCCGTCCCGTTTGTCCGTCCAACCGTCCATCCATCCATCTTTATCTCAAAAACCGTAATAGGTAGACAGTTAGAATTTTCACAGAGTGTGTATTTCTGTTGCCGCTATAGCAACAAATAATAAAAATTAAACTAAATGAAAATTTAAGGAGGTCTCCCATACAAGAAATGTGTTTTTTGGTACGGGAATTCGTGTGAGAGTCCGACTCGATCTTGGCCGGTTTTTAACTATTTAGGCACTTGTGTCACCACCGGCGATCAGCGAGCAGCAAGTAAAGCTTGAAACTCGAAACGAGTTGGCGAGCAGCGAGTAGCGAGTGAGTAGTTTCGATAGTTTTGATGCTCGGCTTTTGTGCGACGGGCTTTTACTCGCAATACTCGCTCCGGCCCGCACTATAGGTAGAAATTACCGCTGTTTGGTGAGTTCTGACCGCCAAGCGAGCATCGCCGAGCGAGTGTCGCTGAGCGAATACAATCTTTGATAGCTCTTGTCGCTGCGATCAACTAAAGGTAAGAGCCGCTCGCCGGCAGTGTGAACAGCCAGCTATCGACTATGAATGTATGTGTCTCTTTTACTCACACAAGATCTATATCTTTTGTCCCTTTCCTGAGCGAGCAAATAGTCGTAACTAGCTTCCTCGCCGGCGGTGAGACAAGTGCCCTTCAAAAAACTTCACAACTGACTCACCATGATTCCTCTCCGGATCATCATCACGCAGGACAACCTTCCCAGCGTCCACCCAGTAGACCTTGGAGATGTTGAAGGGTCCGCAGTAGCCCCCGGTGCACCCGTGCGTCATGTCGCATTTAGTTGAGACATGGCAGAGGCACCTGTAGCATCTCTCTGTCAGGTTGGGGATGAACAGACCTGGAATTGAGATGGTTGGGCGTCAGAAGGATGATTTTTAGAGTTCCAAACCTCTGTAGGAAAAAACGGAATCCTTATAAGATCACTCTGTTGTCTGTCTGTCCGTCTTTCACAGACGATTTTCTTCGAATCGAATGGAACGATTAAGTTGAAATTTGGTACACATATAACTTTCTGTGACCCAAACGGACGCGTAATCACATTGGTCACTTTTTGAATTTCCCCTAAATGTGTAGGTATACGATTATCAGCCCCCAAACTTGGTAATGAGTTTAATAATGCTTGTATTGAGTCAAGCAACAGTTAAAAAATACTTATTAAGTGACCTTTTGTAAAAACTTAGTATGTAATATTTTTACCGTGTAAATCTACATCTACACTAATATTATTAAGATATAAAGAGAATAGATTTGTATGTAACGAATACACTTAAAAACTACTGGACCAATTTCAAAAATTATTTTGGCGTTATAAAACTACATTGTCACTGAGTAACATAGGCTATATTTATTACTAAAAAAATTAGGGATCCTTAAGAAAATAGCAACACGGTCGAAGTCGCGAGCGAAGTGCTAGTCTATATCTATCTATACTAATATATAAAGCTGAAGAGTTTGTTTGTTTGTTTGCTTGAACGCGCTAATCTCCGGAACTACTGGTGCGATTTGAAAAATTCTTTCAGTGTTAGATAGCCCGTTCATCGAGGAAGGCTATAGGCTATATATCATCACGCTAAGACCAATAGGAGAGGAGCAGTAATGAAAATTGTGACGCAGACGAAGTTGCGCGGGTCAGCTAGTATACTAATATAAAAACTTGAAGAGTTTATTTGTTTGCTTGAACGCGCTAATCTCAGGAACTGCTGGTCCGATTTGAAAAAATCTTTCAGTGTTAGATAGCCCATTTGTCGAGGAAGGTTATAGGTTATATATCATCACGCTAAGACCAATAGGAGAGGAGCACTAATGTAAATTGTGACGCAGACGAAGTTGCGCGGGTCAGCTAGTATACTAATATAAAAACTTGAAGAGTTTGTTTGTTTGCTTGAACGCGCTAATCTCAGGAACTACTGGTCCGATTTGAAAAATTCTTTCAGTGTTAGATAGCCCATAATTTTGTCGAGGAAGGTTATAGGTTATATATCATCACGCTTAGACCAATAAGAGTGGAGCAGACGAAGTTGCGCGGGTCCACTAGTAACTAAATATATTGTAAATATTTTCCTGTTTGTGTGTTCTGATGATAGATTTTATACTAAGAGTCGATTATTCGCACAGCAACAGTCTGAAAACTTTTACCTGAGGAATAAAAATGGTAATTTTTTTTAAAACATAATGTCAAACAGTCATATCTATGACCTAGGTACTAGATGACCCGCACAACTTCGTCTGCGTCACATTTTTCATGAATGCTCCGCTCCTATTGGTCGTAGCGTGCAATGTTAAACAGCCTATAGCCTTCCTCGATAAATGGGCTATCCAACACTAAAAGAATTTTTCAATTCGGATGAGAAGTTCCTGAGATTAGCGCGTTCAACCAAACATACAAGCTCTTCAGCTTTGCAATCGTCTAATATATAAAAATCTCGTGTCACAGTGTTTGTTAACGAACTCCTCCGAAACGGCTTGACCGATTTTTATGTTTTTATTTATATTTTTGGAAATAATTGGTAGGTCTGAGAATAGGTCGTAGGCTATTTTTAGGGTTCCGAAAAAAAAGGAACCCTTATAGGATCACGGGTGTCTGTCTGTCTTTCTTTCTTTTTTTTCTTTCTGTCTGTCTGTCCGTCTGTCACAGCCAGTTTTCTCCGGATCCACTGGACTGATTCTGTTGAAATTTGGTAAACATGTGGACTTCTGTGACCCAAACACGGGCGCGTTACGTAAATCATTAAATTTTTAGTATGGGGGTCACTTTTGGGGGCCAAACTAGAAAAAAAAAAGATTTTTGAACAATATCGTGTGACATATCAAATGAAAGGGCTTACTGTGAGGGTTTTAATTATATTTTTTTCAAAATTTTACAATAAATGGTTTTGAAGTTATTCAAGAAATTAGATGAAAAATGACCATTCCCCCCTTATCTCCGAAACTACTGAGCCTAAAATTTTGAAAAAAATGGAGATAATAGATCTTTACAGGAAAACCTATAAGATGTCATGACTGAACGAGCAAACAACGTTTGCTCGTTCAGTTAGTATTAGTATAGATTCTTCACCGTCCCACCGAAGTTACTGTAGCTGAATGTGTCCCGAAAATAAATCGCCAACTTCATAGGTTAACACCCAATTTAACAAAGATGTAGGTGTTTGGACTTTAAAAATATTAAAAGCATTCTCACCACTCGATCCAGTTATCCAGAACACGAAAACAGTGAACAAACAAATCGGGATCGCCACCAACGGTTTTATGATCATCTTTTGTTACTTCCTTGTGTCTCTGAAAATAAGACAAGTTTTTAATTAGAAGCTGTAAAAAAACTGGCCAAGTGCGAGTCAGAGTCGCGTGCAAAGGGTTCCGAACGAATTTCATTTTTTTTAACGTGTTATTTTAACACTATAGACTTCTTATAGGTTTTCCTGTAATCTATAGGTAAAGATCTATTATCTCCATTTTTTTTCAAAATTTTAGACTCGTTTCTTTTGGAGATAAGGGGGGAATGGTCATTTTTCGTCAAATTTCTTGAATAACTTCAGAATCATTTATTTTAAAATTATGAAAAAAATATATTTAAAACTCTTACAGTAAGCCCTTTCATTTGATATATCACACGATATTGTTCAAAAAACTTTTTGTGAAGTTTCTAGTTTGACCCCCAAAATTATGAAATTTTTAGTATGGGCCCTCATACTAAAAATTTAATAATTTACGTAACGCTTCCGTGTTTAGGTCACAAAAGTCTATATGTGTACCAAATTTCATCGACAGAATCGGTCCAGTGGATCCGGAGAAAACTGCCTGTGACAGACGGACAGACAGACACCCGAGTGATCCTATAAGGGTTCCATTTTTTGTTCGGAACCCTAAAAAAGACGAATAAAAAAAAGCCCTACAGTTGATGAACTTGATTTATTTTAAGAATATATAAGCCTGATAAAACTAAACTCGTTACACAGCACAAATGTTAATTCCATGAGATTTCCTTGTTTTTTTGCACGGAAACCTAATTCTTTTTCTAAAATAAAAGTAGCTACTCTCTATAACATCAACTATCTGCCAGTGAAAATCCTGTCAAAATCGGTCCAGACGTTTCGGAGAGTAACCGTAACAGACAGACAAAAAGAAATGTAATAAGTGTCGTGGATACTTTCATACGTTGCGTTCTCTGTAAAACGCAACATCATACACCGTGATTGCCAACCCGCCTGCCAAGGGTGGCGATTATGGCAACCCCCTCCCTTTGGGGGTCCATGTCCAGCAGTGGACGTCTTTTGGCCGATATGATGATGATGATACTTTCAAATGTATTTAGAGAAAAGTTGATATTTTAATATTAAAAACACTCGACTCACACGACTCTTAAATAAATTTATTGTACAGTTTTAATTCTGAACCTAAAACCGTTAAATGCTTGAAGGCAGCTGTCAGTATACTGAAGCTTAGCGCTGAAGTAATTCAACGGTTAAGCCCACACCTATCCCAAGAGGTTATTTGTGCCAAAACCGTATTTGGCTTAGAGCCTACAACTGGCAGCGTTGCCGCGTCTCGCATGGAGCGCTTAAACCGTGTGGAGGTATAGGGATGGGAATGCGATATCGATAATCGGAGTATCGACGTATTATTTAGGATGATGAAATTTTTTATTATTATTATTATTATTTCTTTATTTCAGGCAACAGTGGCCCATACAAAATACAATACACTTACCTGCAACAAAATATAAAAAATAATACATATAAAATATAAGACACACGAAGTGACGGCGTCGTGTTACGCTGCGCGATGTCACATAGCCTGCCACGAAAACGTCGGTAGAAGGAAGAGTTTTAGCCGAAGGCTACACTCCCCCACTCCCCCTCACTCTTCGGCCAAAACTCTTCCTTAAAGAACTTGTCGAGATGTTGTGTCGGAACCCGCACCACGAACGACTTGAAGTTGGTGTTGTAACGCGGCTCCAACTTCTCGACCCCCAAGGTCCAATTGGTCTTCACCTTCATGTACTCCACGATCTCCTCAACCTTCGTGAAGATATAGTCGGGACACATACAGCAACGTCGTAGAAACCGCTGGACGTAGCAGCATATTTGGTCCTGTCGGTCCAGTACCGCATTGATTTTATTTATTTATTTAATGCTTTACGCACACAGATGTACAAAGATGGACTTAATGCTTTAGGCATTTTCTACCAGTCAACCTTTGGGTGATGCAGAGAATAATAGTTATAGGTGCAATGTGGATCAAAAGAAAAACCAGTAACGCAATTAAAATGAATACAAAGATAAATGTATATGTCGTAGGATAATTTGATACTTCGAATCTTCGCGGAAATCCTAGGGGTTTTGCGAAAACGCGGATAATTAGGCATAGCCCCGACTCAGACTACCCCGACTCGGATAGGTTAGGTTAGAAGGCTAAGGCGGGAGCGAAGCGGAGCGGAGCTCCCGCCTTAGCCTTCGTGGTTATTTTTTTTTAAACCACCCAGAACTAAATATTGCTATAATAACGAGTATTTTCGCAAAAATCCTGACTTTGTCCAGTAAGATTTGATAATTTTTCGCCTATGTCTAATTATCCGCGTTTTCGCAAAACCCCTAGGATTTCCGCGAAGATTCGAAGTATCAAATTATCCTACGACATATACAAACTATACATACAATAAAATATATATACTCAAATTAATAAACTAATACACGAATATACTTAAACAGTTTATTGAAACAAATAATGAGAAAAAAAAATTAAAAAGAAAATTAGCGCTGTGACGATACTACTGCCAACTTCGTACGAATGTGCTCTCGAACCTTAACTTTGAAAGTTAAGGTTGGTTGCCATCCTGATTTCCTGGGGAAGCGCATTCCACAGAGAAATAAATTTAAATTTTTAAATAAACGTTTATTTCGACCAACAAAGGATCATATTAGGATACACATTACATACATAAAATAAAATAAAATAATAACAAAAACACATATGATATAACATTGCATTGAAATTCATGATAGCTACTAAAATATATGCGCAATATTGAAATAAAACATTATAATACAATTAAAATAACCAAATCAAATAAAATAAACATAATTAATCGTTAGATTGAAAATAAATTAAAATCCAGACTTACCTACATGAAAAATAATGAAATCAAAATAATATAAATACATTTATCAATAAATTACAACCCAGACTGACATACACACAATGCCATAGTATTGGGCAGTCAATGGATTGTATAAAGAAATAATTGTGAATGAAGTCAGTACGGTGAGCTGGACAGTGAAGAAGACGATTATAATAATAAGAATAATAATAAGCATTTATTTCGGACTACTGTCCATATAACAACACATACTTTAAAACATCTAGCTCATAACCATATAAAAACAAAACAACACACACAAAAATAAGAAGAAAAGCAGCTAGGGACACAGAACACAAACAATTAGGACGAGGAGGAACTGTCCACTACTCACAGTTCAGTATGCAAACGTATCCAGTGGCGCAGCAGTGGAGAGTCCCACCTGTCCACGAACACGCTTATTAAACTGTTGCTACTGGACCATACACGATTCAGCAGCGACGCACACTGCTTCCAACGGGCTTATGGGATGAACGTATATTTCTATTGTGGTTGGCGTCAATGTATTGGAAATGAGGGTTGATTGCGACAAGTAGGCTTCTTCTTCTACTGCACTTTGGTGAAACCATCCTCATGACACTCTTGCTTCGCTGGACAGCGCTGTATCGGATTCTTCGGAAGGGTTTCCTGCTTTCCTTCTTTCTGCTGCTTAGGTAGTGATGCAGCTGGTTTGTTTGCGGCAATATTATAAAGAAGAAAGATTTGTTTGTTGGTTTGTTTGAATTGAATAGGCTCCGAAATAACTGGACCGATTTGAAAAATTCTTTTAGCATTGGATAGCTACATTATCAGGGAGTAACATAGGCTATATATTATCCCCGTACTCCCACGGGAACGGGAACTACGCGGGTGAAACCGCGTGACGTCCACTAGTGAGATATATGTTTGGGTCAAAATTTAGCTACGCAATTTATTATTTATTATTTTACAAATTTAGAAGTCTGAACCGGTATTTTAAATTGAATTATTTTAAGTGTTTGATTTTTTCGAAAGTTTTGTCTAGTTTTCTATGATTATTGAATCGATTTAAAATAACTAAGTTTCTAAACCACTTATTTGTCGCCACGGGTTTTAGATACCTATAGATTTTCCATCTATACTTCTGTACTAATATTATAAGGTTGAATAGTTTGTTTGTTCGGTTGAACGCGCTTATCTCAGGAAAAGCTGGTTCGAATTGAAAAATTCTTTTAGTGTTGGATAGCCCATTTGTCGACGAATGCTAGATGCGGAGCGTTATTGAAAAATGTGAAGCAGATGAAGTTGCGCGGGGCAACTATTGTCTACCTACATGTGCTATGTATTTTGTTTGTTGTTGTTGTTGTTTTTAATAATAAACCTAATAATAAAAAAAAAATAAAAAAAAAACTGGTGGTCAATATAAAACTTTATACCGACTGTGGGTATTTTAGGCCATAAATTAATGACATACATTATTTAAATGTTTTAACACTAACTTTGCTAATCATTGTTATTATTATTCTAGCTTTTGCCAGCGGAAGCTGCTTCTCCAGTCGCGTTAAAGGAGCCTATAAATGCTGTAACTATCTCCACGGAACCATGTAACTGTTACCATGAAATCGGTTCGGCGATTTAGGCGTGAAACATAGAAAAGTTAATTATGCACCGAGGGGATAAAGCATTGTCTTATGTCACGGGCGTTATTGAATCCCGATTCGAAAGTTAACTCCCGAAACTCTTTACTCTAAACTCACTACTATGGGCGGCGAGACTTTTGCCAAATTTGTACACTACGGCTCTGTTGACAGCGATTTATCGTACAATTTTGAGTATTTTGTGAGGGTTCTAGTGCTTATACGGTTAATAAATCATCAAAAAGGAAAACATAGGGACACAGCATATATCCTTCCTGTTAAGTCTGTGAAATATTTTGAAATCGGTCCAATATTGGAGGAGTAAACAGTCGAGAGCCAAACCTCGACTTATGACTTTTTACATACAAAGTCTCGCCGTCCATAAATTTCGAGCGCGCAGCGAGGAAGTTAATACAAGAACCCTGAATGCAGCGAGGGATTCAAGCTAGTTCAAAGCAAGGAGACATTTATACCTGAGGAATACACACTACTTTTAACACCTACTGCGAGAAAATTGCTCGCAAGCATTGATATATAAAAAACCCAAGATGCAGTCTCGAACAAATGCAACACTCGAAACTGTCGTCAAAAACTGACATGTATCAAGTGTCATGTGTGAGTTGTGTGTGTACTATAAACAATTTTTTTTTGCAAATTCAACCTTACACGGATCGCTTAAAGTTGTTTTTACAAAGCAGTTCAGTATGGAGAGTGATGCGCAATTTTTTTTGCAAATTCAACCTTACACGGATCGCTTAAAGTTGTTTTTACAAAACAGTGCAATATGGCGAGCGATGCGAGACTGTTTGAAACTAGCATAATTATAAATGTATAATAAATGTATAATGCACAATGGTGCGCTTGTATTTTGCAGACGTTTTGAGATGCTGAGTGTGTATCTTGGGTTTTTTTATATATCAATGTTCGCAAGTAATGAAGAGAGGTGGCCGTGAGCGGTTTTCGTCGGTCTCCAAGTTGAGTTCCAAATTCAAATCACATTATTGACCTCCGGACAACAATATTGTACTGAATTTAATTATAACCCGCCGGGCAATAATGACTTACTTTGGGTTGAGTTTGCATGACATATAATCTGACGTTTTCGTGCAGTTGGTTTGAAAACTTAATTTTGCATTTATAATATTAGTAACGATAATTATGATTTGTTTGTTTTTTGAATGTAAATCGATTAGATACAAAGTCATCTGTCACACATAGCACATAGTCCATCCCTACACGTTCGTTGCAGTGATGCGTAATGTCGATCAAAGCTTTGACTGACCACTGTAAGCGAGGTTCAGGTGTATGGCCTGCACTGGAACGTAAATGTGGTTACACACAGTAGGCTATAGGTATAACAGATATAAATTGCATCAAAATATATACTTTGCATACATACGCAGTATCTTAGAATACTGCAATAATGTCTGGAATCTTCATTACTTAGTTTATATACAGCAAATAGAATCTAAACAATCCAAATTCATTAAATATATTAACTGTCGCACTGATTTTAAGTCTAAGGATTATCTGCAAGATTGTAAACATACCACCATTGGAGAACAGACGTGAGATTCTAGACATGCTTTTTCTTTACAATATCTGTAGTGGGATCATTGAGAGTATCACTTTAAACGAACTGGTTCTTAGATTAAGCGCTCCGTCTCGACGGACTAGACACGCAGTTATTCGATGTACCCCGAAGTGGAACAAACTACGCTCAAAATTCTGTCGTTGGTAGGATATATATATTTTTTTATTTATTTATTTTTTTATTTGGCTCTTCAAAAATGAGTACACTATAACATTTACAAAAAATAATTCTAGACTTAAATTTAAGTGCCTCATCACTTAAAGAAGAGCACTACATGCACTATACTGTACGCATAAACTGCTATAGAAACGGTGAAAAAGTAAATATAAATATGATGAAAAATTACAACAAAAATTTATGAAGACAGAGACAAAGTCTACGATGGAGCGAGCTTACCCAGAAGGAGCCTGTTCACTCTAACTTTGAAGAGATTAGGGTTGTAAGCGTTTGGAAACACAGACGCAGGCAGAGAGTTCCACTCCTTTGCTGTGCTCATTTTAAAAGACGTTTGGAAACGCTTAGTGCGAATTGGTGGAATAGCAACAAGGTAGGGATGGTAAGATGCAGTGCGTCTGGATGTCCGATGGTAGAAGGGGGACGGTGGGATGAGGTCGTGGAGTTCTTGGGTACACTCACCTCATTAAGTTTTAACAATAAATTCTCTTATCTCGATATATTTAACACTAAAAAAAGGTACTTTTAGGAGACTTAATAACTACTGTATGCGACGATTTGAGTAAAAAGACTAAAAATTCTAACTAGTGTTGGTTAAAGGTATTCCACACACCACTTCAACTCTTCACACACACTCCTACACAACACACCCACTCACCCCACCACACACTCATATTCTTAGACGGTGCTAGCATGTCATTATGTTTGTTTCTGATGCATATAATCTTAATATATATAAATCACGTGTCACGTTGTTTGTCCGCGATGGACTCCTAAACTACTGAACCGATTTTGATGAAACTTTGTAACTATCTGTTATTTGATCCAACTTAAAAGATAGGATAGGGTTTTGGAACGAGAAAAAACGGTATATGCGCGTATGAAGTCGCGGGCAAAAGCTATCCTTACTAATATTATAAATGCGAAAGTAACTCTGTCTGTCTGTCTGTCTGTCTGTCGCGCTTTCACGCCAAAACTACTGAACCAATTTAAATGAAATTTGGTACGCAGATAGTCTAGAGCCTGAGATAGGACATAGGCTATGCTTTTTATCCCGGGAATATGTTCCCTAGGGACCACGCGGGCGAAGCCGCTGGCAGAAGCTAGTAGTTAATAAATTATAAATCCGTAATTGGCTGTAAGATCGGTTTATTTATTTTAAGTAAAATTGTTAAAGAGCTGTGGATTTTGTGAATAAATAAATAAATAAACAGAGGGCCAAGCACGAATAGTTTTGACGTATAGTAACGTAACGTAAATACCATAGCTACGAGTACAATATTCGTTTCGCACAGAATATTTATTTGAATCAGATACTATATTCATATTTTTGTATGATATAAATTGTGTATGTCCCATAATTAAAACAAAATACTATGGGGTTATAGCTATTCACATTCAAAATTCACTTACGTTAACGTTACTATTAAGTAAGGCTTACTGCCAGACGTTTTACACCTGCAGCCTGTGGGTCAGGCACACGCAGAGGGCCTACAACGCCCTCCGGGTTCAGTACAATAATGCTTTTCGTGTGTTGTTGGGGCTTCCGCGGTTCTGTAGTGCGTCGGGCATGTTTGCCGAGGCAGGCATCGATAGTTTTGAAGCTGTCATGCGCAAAAGAACGGCATCCCTAATGCATAGGATACGTGGAAGCTCCAATAGCATCCTGAAAGTTATTGTGGAGAAGCCAGACTGCCCTTTTCTGATGCACTGGTCCCGTAGACATAGCTGCGGGCCAGGTGCTCAGGAAAAATGTTTGAATTAGATTTATAAAAATAATTTGTTGTGATACTAACATAGTTTGTAAGTCCTAATACTGACACCATATGGATGATTTCCGAAATAAATTTTTATTATTATTATATTCGTGCTAGGCCTTCAGGTGTGTAGGTTAAACTCACATAATTTAGACGTGAGTATTCATATAGATTCGATAGATTTTTTTACCAGGGTGGTAAAAGTAAAACGATGTGTGATAAAATGAATATGTCACCAGAAAATGGCAAACTCCGTAAGATTATAAGATAACTTGAGAGATTATAAAATTTCGATAAATTGTCAACTGAACATTTGGAATACTTTTTTAAGCATCAAAATTTGATAGTTTATAATTTCTCGAATTCATTCCGAGAAATTGTGAACTGAAATAAAGCTTAATCAGAGTTTGTGGTCTGTTTTTTTATATTATTTAATGTAATGTAAATGAATTTTTAATTTTCAATGTTATTTAATAAAAAAAATTATTATTATTTTGTATAATTAATTAATTAATTTAACTGTAAAATGAATGTGTTAGTTTTTAGTTTTACTTGACTTTTGTATATTTATAAAATAAGATTTCAAACACAATGTGAATTGTTCCTGAAATAAATGTAATTGTCACTGTGGCGAAGCTGTCAACAGCCTCGGGCACCACGGCCTGTCGTGCAGTCTAAGTGCGGTTCGCTTTGCATGGCACGCAAACATCAACGACATTATCCGACGCGCTCTTGTCGCCGTCGGCGTTCCAGCCGTACTAGAACCCAATGGCCTGGCACGCGACGATGGCAAGCGACCGGACGGCATGTATTTATTTCCTTGGAAGATGGGTAGGCCTTTAGTGTGGGACGCTACTTGTGTCGATAATCTTGCGCCATCCCATCTTCCTAGTTCGTCGTGCTGTGCTGGTACTGCCGCTGCGGCTACTGAGAACCTCAAACGGTGGAAATATAGTAGTCTTGTTGGCAATTATATTTTTGAGCCGTTTGGGGTTGAAACTGTTGGACCGTGGGGTCCGAGTGCTCGCGTTTTATTTAAAGAACTAGCTTAACGTTTAGTTGACACTTCGTGTGACCCAAGGGCTGGCATTTACCTCGGACAAAGGATAAGCATTGCCATACAACGTGGCAATGCCGCCAGTCTTTTGGGCTCACTTCCAGTCGACAGCGAGGCGGACGAATTTTTTGACGCCAAATTATAGTTAGGAGTTTTTTTTTGTATTGTAAGTGTAAATAGTTTGTTATTTAGTTTAATTTAATATTATCGATAAACTGAGTTAAATGTTAAAAGCAAAAAAAAAGAAATAAATTGAATTGTATTTGAATTGATTGGTCGTCATTTTATTTCAGTCTAGATAATAAAATTGATCTATTTTGGTGTGATACTTAAATTGAAAACTGTTAGTTATTTTGCAATTATCCGGTGACAAATATATTAGATAGTATGAGCTTGGTTTTGAGTTAAAATATTTATTGCGGTTTGACACATTTGCCATAAAAAAGCTGTCAAACCGCCATTTTGATTCTTAAGATAAAAGAAATATGATTTTTGAAAAATCAGCCCCAAGAAAATATAAAAAGTTGAAGAGACAGTGTCAGTCAGATGATACCACAAACTTATAATATTAAGTACTGCCGGGTTGCTACAACTTTAAAAAACTGGCCAAGTGCGAATCGGACTCGCCCAGCGAGGGTTCTGTACTTACTTTAAATAAAGATTTTGTTTTTTGATTTAATTACAAAAGTATATTTTTCAGATTTTTCCCTAAACCGGCAAATAATACCGTCTTATACAAGTAGTATGAGACGGTATTATTTGCCAAATTTCATAGTTCTAGGTCAACGAAATACCATATACATTTTGATTCCCTTAAGAGTGTCGAAATTTACTTAACGTTATTTATTAAACGTTATTTGCGGCATAAACGACCGTATCTTTTTTACGTAACTTAGAAGTCTGTATTTTTCACAGCTTCAAGGGGCTGTAGACTTGAGTATTAATTTCAACTCGATACCTCCACGCGTTCCCGAGATAACGTTTCTTTACAGACAGACGGACGGACAATAAAGTCATCCTATAAGGGTTCCGTTTTTTTTCATTTTGAGGTACGGAACCCTTAAAAAGACTCGTATTTTTAGACTTAGTTTTCTCTTAAACGTTCTGTAATGTTTGGAACAAATCACCAAGAAAAGTGAATCCCACAGTGTAACAAAACGCTTAGAACAGATAGCGAGCGCTAACTATCTCAACGTCCACTTGATTCACTGTCGCACTGCAAGTAAGTACTCTGTGTCCTACTTAATTGCAGATTAAATGGATCTGTATTTATTGCGGCCGTTTGTAACTGAAACGGTTTATTGATTTCAGTGCTCTTTTTAAAGTTGCTCTGGGGATTGTTTCACTAGTTTAAACGAGTTTAAGTCTGTAATTGAATGTCTGAATTGTTCGTAAATGAATCCTTTTTGAGTCATCTGTTTTTGGGCTTGTTAAATTGGGCTAATATAGAATACTAGCTTTTGCTCACGACTTCGTACGCGCAATCGAGCATTTCCCGTTTTCACGACCGGTAGTTTCGACTGTGCGTTGTCTGTCAGTCACTCAGTAACGGAAGAGTTTTATATAAAGGGATGTAGTGTTTGTGATCTACCTACCAATAGATCTAATGTTGTCTCGAGCGCACGGGTAGTGAGGTAGTCAGTCACGTGAGAGCGGCAAGCGCGAACGGACTGTTATCTGCATGCTGGTGTGGTAACGAGCCAACTTAAGTACTGGTAAACAGGAGTTTACAACTATGTTGATAGAAGTAGATAAAGGATTTCAATAAAAAAATATACCAACCGAATTGAGAATCTCCTCCTTTTTAGGGTTCCGTACCCAAAGCGTAACCAACGGAACCCTATTACTAAGCCTCCGCTGTCCGTCCGTCCGTCTGTCTGCCAGCGGGCTGTATCTCAAGAACCGTAATAGGTAGACAGTTGAAATTTTCACAGAGTGTGTATTTCTATTGCCGCTTTAAAAAAAATTAATAAAAATAAGTCGGACACACATACGAAGGATGCGTCTAGGGTGGGTACTATATCACAATTGAAAAAAAAAATACGTTCCTTTAACTTTATGATTTGTTGTTTTAGCAGCAATAGAAATACATACTCTGTTTTCTCTTCTTATCGTGTGGGCAGTAAGGTCTAACGACCCCTAGTGTCAGAGTTTCTAAACCGCCTCAAGTGCCTCTGACATGGTTTATTTGACGACTGCCATTTGGCGGCCGGCACCACCGGCTTATACGTAAGTATTCTGTGAAAATTTAAAAATGGTGGAATTAGTCCCGATTTTGGCCACACGCCAAGATATCCTTATGTAGCTATATAGACATAGTGACATACTAGGACCCATTGCTATACAGTCGCATTTGTTTTTGCAAACACTGGACCAACGAGGTAGTTGAGCTACAGCCTTGTCCATTAATGCTATTAATAGCCCGAATAAAAATGACCCTTACGAGTGGCTCGTCTAAGTGCATCCAGTGTTGCCAACTTCTTAGATAAATTCGAGTCACTAGACTCAATATCTAAAATCGCCAGAAAGTCGCTAAAACGGCATGCAAGTCGCTATCCGTATAAGTATGTATTTTTTTTAAACTTAAAATTAAACTTTGCATATTTTACACAATAGTTGTTTTTTTTTTATTTGAATCTTAAACTAGATGATTTCCGAACGCTCTCCAAAAAAATATTATTTAATTAGAGCTAGAGTTAAAAAATATAATTAAATTTGAATGTGAAAATTATTGGATATTTATTTTTTGAAATAGCTGAAGCTGCAGCAACGAATTCAACTTTAATTAGACTAAGTTTGAATTTGGCGCGCAAGCGCGTTTTCTTTTTCCATATATATATCTTGGCACTGTATAATTCCGTGTCGAGTTAACAAAAAATGTATTTATTACAAGACCTAAAATTATTTTGATTTGTACCTAGGTACTCCAAAAGTCGTCAGATAAGTCGCTTAAAGATGTTTGTCGTCAAATCTTATTTTTACCGACTTCCAAAAAAGGAGGAGGAGATTTTTTTTTTAGTTCGATGCCTTTATGGCCTATTCATTGCTATTTGGTCCCGTAAAAAATTGATTCTGTTTGGTTGAGTAGTTTTTATTTTATGAGCATTTTTGCTTATTTCAATTTCTGCGTGGACGAAGGCGTCGTCCAAGTATACCACTTACAAGTGAACTAAACTTAATTTCGGAAGTTGGTGTTAATAAACAAAGAAAAAATACCAAAAACATCGAGTTCCGAAATTAAGTTTATTAATAGATTAATTCAAATCTTAACTGAAAATAGTTTAATGTAACATTAAATAAGCAATAAATCCTAACTATATACATATGAATAATAGTTTATTAATAAAGTTATAATTATTTAGATATATCGAAATTAAGCTTTGTAGTGTTTTCTTTGGAAGTCGGTTATATTTTTTTGTACATAAAAAAAACTTTTTTACAAAAAATATCAAAAACTTTGGAAGTCGTGACTTCCAAAGTTTGTTTATTTTTCACTTTTTAGCGGTACCTGCGTACCCATTCACAGCGTACCGGCGTGATGTTATGTTATGAAAATAAAACTTACGTGTAAGTAAGTGCTTTCGGTGTAAAGGTTTCGTTAAAATGGAAATAAGTCCAAACACTTGGTAGTTCCTATATACCGATGTGGAGTTCCCTTAACTCTCTGTCGTCTCCATCATCAGGTCCGAACCAAACCTTCATTGTTTTGTAGTATCACCCGAAATACACACGAATATTAAGTTTTTACCAGATGCGTGCCTACCATTTTCGAGAGCTGCCCTATATTTCTCAGGGTTTCCATCATCAGATCCTGACGTGGTGGCAATGGGACTAGCACGGTAGCATACCCTTTCATTTAAAAAAGATTTATCGAAATCGGTTTATAAACGACGAAGTTATCCGCGAACACACATAAAAAATATATATTATAGGAATATACGCGGTCGAATTGAGAACCTCCTTCTTTTTTAGAAGTCGGTTAAAAAGTTTTTTTGTCGCTAAGATTAAAACGAAAGTCGTCACTTCTAGTAAAAAAGTCGCTAAATTGGCAACACTGAGTGCATCCGGCGCAACCTAGGATGTTAACCCCACTATCAACGTCGTCGGTGGGAGTAAGACTGTACATAAGTGTAACATAAATTTATTGACTTTCTTAATATCAAAAACAAAAAATAAAGACATAAAGCTGTCCTGAATCGACTTCTATCGTTCTCTGGTAATGAATGGTAACGAAGGAATATTAGGGAAAGGTCAATGTACTTTATTGCAAGATTATCTGGCGCTTACCATAGGTACATAGCTAATCCTTTGACCATGGTGTGATTTAGTTGATGCAGTATCTTGAGGAGGACTTTGGTATACAGGGTTATTTGTAAAACACCAACAACCTTTTAGGCAGTGAAAGTACACATGATTATAAACAACTTTTACTTTTGAGAAAACCCCGAAAGCCAAAAAAATATATCAGCTGTTTCATACAAAATGCAATATTTAGCCAATGAAAATGTATGATACAGGTGATATTTTTTTCGAGTTTTCAGGTTGTTCTCAAAGTAAAAGTTGTTTATAATCATGTGTACTTTCACTGCCTAAGAGGTTGTTGGTGTTTTACAAATAACCCTGTATAATATTTATTTTGGCTCTTACTTTTAGTGTACACAAAAGTTGTGAAAAAATCCCAACCCTTTCTTACAACGGAATTATGATGGCATTGACATCCCAGACACCGATGTTTCAGTCATTGCACTGACCTGTCCGCGAAGTTTTATGACACGCTTTAGTGCCTAAAAAGTGCAAAATAATTAAAATCTTGAAAGACCAGTTCTCCTCAGGTTACCTGTTTTATGACTTTTTTGCAAATTCTTGATTTTATAAGGAAAACAGCTCGATATCACCTTTATTGCAGGTTTTGTTAGATGCTATTGGCCTGTCGATTACTCCTGACTCCACTTTAGTGGAAGCAACTCAGAAGATAGTCGCGAAAATGTTTCGACCTTCGCAGCTTAGGACATACTAGCCTTACCGCGTTTCTTCCCATTTCCGTAGGAATTTCGGGAAATCCTCTCTTAGTGCTCCCCTACACTCCCCAAGGAACCTACATGCCAAATTTCAGCTTTCTACGACCAATAGTTTCGGCTGTGCGTTGTCTGTCAATCACTCAGTCACTCAATCACTCAGTCACTCAATCACTCAGTCACTCAGTCACTCAGTCACTCAGTCACTCAGTCACTCAGTCACTCAGTCACTCAGTCACTCAATCACTCAGTCACTCAGTCACTCAGTCACTCAATCACTCAGTCACTCAGTCACTCAATCAGTCAGCAACGGAAGAATTTTGAATATTAAGGATGACACTTTTCATCCTAGTAATACATTGCCTTAAATTGCTTAAAACCCTAATCTCTTAAGTCAGAGTGGCTCCTTCTGGGTAAGCTCACTCCATCGTAGACTTTGTCTCTGTCATCTCTGACCTAGATTAGAGTCAAGAGCAAACCCATCACAACTAAAAAAAATGAGTGTGAGAGCATAAGCATAATTTTACGATTTCTATAAGGAGCGAAAAGCTAGTAGCCGCTAGTACCAAATAATAAAGGGCAAAAAATATATACTCATTTTAAATGTTAAATCGTAAGAATCTGGTTTACGAAAGGTTGTTGGGGTCAAATCGATTTAAGTATTGGTCATACGGTGTTTTTTAATCTGCTGTAAGATGCAGTAGGATGTGATTTTGTATCTATGCAATATACCTATACAAATACAAAATCCTTTATTTCAAATAGACCAGTTTCAGGCACTTTTGAATAGTCAAGGTCTGTCAGTCAAATAGATGAAGTTAATTCTGCCACGCTAGCGGCAAGAGCAGCAAGTTGCTCTGCAGCAAAACACACTCACCGACTCTGTCTCCAGCGCGGCAGTTGCACGTTCTAAAGAGTAAATCCTATGGAGAAGAACGTGCAAGAAACTCCATGGACACTCTTTTAAATCAGTGTTTATAAAATCATGGTTACAATCGTTATGAAATAATTACTTACTGAAATTATACAATGCAAAAGAGATTGAGTCTATACAATGCAAAGATAATCTAACAATCTTCAGCAGGTTCAACAATGTTTTCACATCTTAATCAAAGTTTGGGCGCTTTAGTCGCTGTGGAGCGGACCAGCATTGAACCAAGCATTTTTATCATCGACTAGTGGACGTCACGCGGTTTCACCCGCGTAGTTCCCGTTCCCGTGGGAGTACGGGGATAATATATAGCCTATGTTACTCCCTGATAATGTAGCTATCCAATGCTAAAAGAATTTTTCAAATCGGTCCAGTAGTTTCGGAGCCTATTCAATTCAAACAAACAAATCTTTCTTCTTTATAATATTAGTAAGTATAGATGTACTCCCCTAGTTATCATCAATGTACTCCCCTTGTTTATAATATGCTTGTCTGCATAGTGTGCATTTTATACAATGACCTACCATTAGGCTGAATTTCAGTCCCGCAAACCAACATTAACTTGAAATAGGGGAAGTGAGCTTAAACCACACATAACAGAATCAAAATTTATTGAAATAACAAAATATATAACAATCATTAACAAATCTAATCGTCCCTCTCATGAAACACCGTTTTCTATAGCACGAGTACTAGATTTGACGCAGTGGCGTGCCTAGGGTTTCAAAATAAGGCAAGCCCAATAAAATTTTAACCGATTTCAAAAAAAGAAAGTTCAGTTTTCGACTGAGTATATAGGTACCTACGTATGTATCATCGCAATTTTCTCATAAACTACTGGTTAGGTACAATAAATTAAAAGTGAATTCATCCATCTTCTTCTTTCCTCTTCTTCAATTTCACTCTTGCTTGTCGTGCGGTGAATGAGTTAACCAAAGCACACTGAAGGCATGCTAGTGCTAGATTGAATATAATAAACATATCAGTAATTGCATACCTCCGGTGGCTTTGAAAAAAGCCGTTTGGTTTGCTTCATTGCTTGAGGGAACAAAGTTATGGTAAGTAGGTGCTTGCTTCGTAACAGGACTAACAGGTTACAGACAAAAAAAAAAAACAAAGTTACAAAACGAAAGTTAAAAAATAGCTAGATAGAATGTAATAAGGAATTTAAATAAATTATTTATATTCTAATTGGAATCGTCTATCTTTCTTAAGAAATGATTTAATTACATCAGAGTAAAATGTTGGTGATCGTTTTAATTCTACCAACAACTGTTTTTCAATAGCTATCATTGATAATTCGGAAAGACGCTCTTGACCTTGTGTATTTCTCAGATAGGTATGGATACGTTTAAGAGACGAAAAAGCACGTTCCGCGGAAGAACTTGTAGCTGGAATAGTTACAACAAGATACGCTAATTTTAACAGCTCGGGAAAGGCATCTTCAAGGTTATTCTCATTAATGAAATCAATTAATTCGAAAACATTACGGTCTTTCAGATCAGGACTAGAATACAAGCAAATCAATTGGCTTTTTAATGTTTGTTTGTCGAAATAGTTTGCATAAATGTCAAATAATGAATCTAATTCCTCTGTAGGAAAATGTGAGTGATAATTGTCAAATTTTTTGTTGTTGAGCAGTTGGAAAAACTTTAATTTATAAATTTCAGAATATCGGTCAGTAATTTCGGTATTAATGTTATCGATTACTTCTACAAAAAGTCGTCTGTATTCCGTTTTTGCACAGCGTACGTTGCGTCTCAAACGAGGAGCCGAGTTATTTTGCAACGTATTCTCATAAATTTGATCAAATTCGGATTGAAATTCAGCACGTAACCATGCCTGAAATTCCTTTATTTTATTAATACAATAACCGACATCAACTTGTGATTTTTGTAGAATATTGTGCAAGCAGTCAGTTTTTTCAAATATCCGATGAAAAATAAAAAGAAAAAAATTGAAATTAAAAGATCTCAAATTGTTTTCAAAATTCTCCGCAGCTAAAATCGTATCCCCGTCCCAGTTCTGTGGATTGTCGCACAGATCAGAAAACAACTCAATAAGTTTACTTTTTTGTTCATAAACCGTGTTTACAACTCGCGACATGTATGTCCAACGAGTTGCGGGAGCATTAGGCAATTTTTTGCTGCAATGAGTATCGTAAAAAGCAGCTCGTTTTGTACTATTACTAAAAAATTACACAAAGCCTGAAGGGCTGAAAAAAATAAACTAACCTCCTGAATTCTATTGCATGATTTAGACAACACTAAGGCCAAAATATGTGCATTACACCAAATGTAAATTGCTTGTGGACAAACATCTTTAACTTTTTGTTGAACTCCATTTCTTACACCGGACATTACACTAGCACCGTCATAGCTTTGCGCTACTAATTTTGCGATGCAATCATGTCTATTCAATATTTCTAAAATAATATTGGAGAGTGAGTCTGCTGTGCGACTTTCCGACACATTAAGAAAGCCCAAAAACGGTCATGAATTTCATTTTTATAATAATATCTGAGAATCAAGCACAGTTGTTCTCTATGACTAACATCGGGGGTTTCGTCAATAATAATTGAAACAAATTTTGTTTGCCTAACTTCGTAATCGATGCAAGTTTGCATCACATCGGCTACGGAATGAATAATATCGTTTTGAATTTTGTTAGATAAATAACTCGGCCCCGGTTTGTCACTTTCCTGATGCTGCATATGCTTTTCTAAAACGACATCGTATTTTGAAATGAACGAGACCAGTTCTAAAAAATTGCCTTTATTTAATGAAGTTTTGGACTCATCATGTCCTCTTAAAGGAAGTTCCTGTTGTGCTAAATGACAAACAATATCGACTAATCTTTGAAATACACTACGGTTGTTATCAACGCGCGTGTTATATTTTGAAATTTCCTCAGATAACTGGCGTGATATAGATGTCTCAATTCGTTGTTTACCAAAATTACCGAAAGAAACCATTGCACATAGGTGTTTATGGAAATTTGCGTGCCTTTTAATGGCGCCAGATATGTTATTTAAATCATTATAACCAGATGTATTCCAAACGGAATCTTCATTCGAAAAAAATATGCAGCACCAACAATATAGCTTATTCGTGTGCGAACAGCCAACAATCCAACTAGTTTTATACACTGATCTATTAAATTTTCGTTTATGCGATTTACTAGTCTGAGAAATACACAGATTAGGCGTCGGTTTTAATGAAGAAATTAACTGTTTTTTCTGAGCAAAGCTTAAAGATTTTACCTTATCTTCGCCAATCAAAACTTGAACACATTTTAAATCCTCACAAGGTACAATTACCTCCATTGTTGTAGGTAAGTCACTAAAACAATTGTATCACTAAGAAAATCTAAGAAAACACACAAATAACTTTAACAACATAACTTTTCCACTCAAGCGAATGAAACTGAAGTTAGTTGCACTCGGGTGTCGGAAACTACTTACCAGAGTTGCAGTGTTGTCATTTAGGCAAAAAAAGTCCCCAGGTATATGAAAAATCCAGCTAGATGTCGCAATTTTTTTATTTTTAAGATATTGCTTGAATATTTAATTTCGTTATTTTAAAAAGTCGCTAGTTTTTATTGTTCTGTCTCCAAACTCGTTAAAAATCTCCAAGATCTCACAACGTCGCTAAAACGGCAACACTGCAGAGTTGGCAAGATGACAAGGTCACGCATACGCGGGCAACTTCATACGCATGCAGGGCTTAATTCTTTCATACTGATCGATTTGTAGACGCAAAAGTTTCTGACTCGTTATATGGCACATCGCTATAAGTGCGAAAGTGACAGAGCTAGTATTTGAAAGCCCGGTAAAAGCCGGTACGTGTAAGCGAGATAGCTATATGTAGATTCTGCAAATGCGAAACTCTGCGCGCGAACAATCGCGATGTGTAGTGTGGCATAGGTAGATACTTTGTGTTATTTTGATAAGAATTAAGCGCGCGAACTTTTAAATAGTTTGGGTTTGATATTGATTCTCTATCGAGCATTTTAGTAAGGCATGCCGGGCTTTTGGGCTTGTATGAAGGCTCCGCCACTGATTTGACGTCAGAGTCGACGTTGGACTTATTTTTGAAGACCTTTGAAGCTTAAGTACACACATCTCTCATTGGGTACTGTGTTAAATGTTACAATAAAATACCTTGTGACATATTAAAACTAAATGAAAGACAATTTAAAACGTATATCAAAAGCACACTTTGTAGCTTATTACAAATTAGAAGATTACATTCAGGATAAGAATGCTTGGAAGCATGCTGGTCCTGCTCCATAGGACAATCAATGTAGTGGACAAAATCAAACTGGTTGCTTCATGCATTAACTTTATAGATGTTCTGTTTCTTTTTGTGTTTGTATTTTTCTGCTAACTCACACACTGTTGATTAGTGATTCCAATATTTGTAAATGTGTGAGTATCATGTACTTATTTAGAAAATTAATAAGTCTACCTCTACATACCCTAGGTGCATGGTCTTCACATATAACTAAATTTTTGTTTACCATATATTGTTAAAGATTTATTTGAAAAGAGTAACTATGGAGTTTCTTGTCCGTTCTTCTCCATAAGAATCTACCTTTCCGAGTGGACAGTAGAGTCACTTTAGTATTTTATATTATTTGAAATGTGAATGACGTTCAAAAGTGCCGTTTAATGGCCTAATTGGAATAAACGTTTTGACTTTGACTTTATAACTTCGCCACTGATCAAGATATTATAAAAAATCTTTCATCTTTGTGTACAAGAGTTAATAAGTAAATAAAAAATAAATAGACTACATACGGGAATTATGCGCGTACGAAGTCCCGAGCAAAAGTATGTATAAATTGAGTTTCTTGTCCGTTCTTCTCCATAAGAATCTACGTTTCCGAATGGACAGTAGAGTCACTTTAGTATTTTATATTATTTGAAATGTGAATGACGTTTAAAAGTGCCGTTTAATGGCCTAATTGGAATAAACGTTTTGACTTTGCTTTATAAATTCGCCACTGATCAAGATATTACATAAAATCTTTCATCTTTGTGTACAAGAGTTAATGAGTATTATACATAGTAAATAAAAAATAAATAGATTACATACGGGAATTATGAGCGTACGAAGTCGCGAGCAAAAGTATGTAATAATTTGCATTAATATTACCATTGAACTATTAACATAATTATGTAGGTGATGATGAGACATACGTACCTATCTTTTATTATTTCATTGCATATTAAAACTGTTCATTACTAGCCGGTGCATATTGTTGTCGTTTTCAACGATATTTATTTATAAATATTATAAATGCAAGTTCCGGGTTTAAAACCTGAAATGTATCTATGCAATACTTATCGTGTCTGAGATACTCAAAATCAAAAATCATTTATTCAAATGAGGAATCAGAACTTTGTGAACTTCAAACATTAGAAAGATGGCGACCGGACCTAGCTTCGCATTGGTGTAAATTATAAACACAACCCGTCTTTGTTTATAGCTCTTTTCATTTGTGAATTTTACCCAATTAATGTAGTTACCTAAATGAGTATCACGGTAACAGATTTATTTACTTCTGACTATCTGTACCGACTCGTAACAATTGTCAAAGATTTATCACAACATATTATAAAACAAAGTCCTCCGCCGCGTCTTTCTGTCTGTCTGTTCGCGATAAACTCAAAAACCACTGCACCGATTTTCATGTTGATTTCACCAATGGATAAACTGGTTTTCGAGGAAGGTTTTAGTATTTAATTTGTCAAGTTTATGTATACATTGGCTAAAATATAATGATATTTGTTGGAGGTGTCGGAAAAAAATATACCGTCTGGTAGCTTTCACCATGGGTTGCGGGAACGGGCATCAGGTAGCAAATTATAAATAACAACCAACCAACGTCTTAACGTACATACATACATGCAGGAGTCGCGGTATGTAAATAGAGACTGTTATTATCACCTTTGTATTTATTATGGGCTGTTATTATCAACTTCGTACCACATTGCTGTGAAAACCCACGATGACATTTAAATAATCTATAATTAAATTTAAAAAAAACTTGATACCTTTTATAAATTGACCTCAACGGCTCGACACTGAGAATCACTGTAATAACGACACTTCCCTAATAACCTTTCACTTTTTTATAATTTTTTGAATAAATTATTAACTTTATTAATTTTATAATTTAAATATGTTATTAATAAATATTGTACAGTCTGTCCTTCATAAGCGTATGGACACTACTGTATCATTTTGCTTTTGTGTATGTTTGTGTTATGTGTATGTGTCGTAAATACATGTCTGTATGTATGTGTGTGTATATTATAATGGTTGAATCAGGTTTGAGTTTGCAACTCGACAGGCTACTTATAGGTCGATGAAGTGGTTTTATAGTGATGTCAGCATTTTGACTTTTTTAATAATAAAAATAATAAACATTTAATTGAAGTACCAAGACTAATAAGTAAGTAATAATATACTTACAAACTATGTTAGTAACTATGTTATTATATGTGTGTTGTGTGTGTATGAAGTTGAGTTTTTTAAACCGGAAAATATTGTTTTTTAGTTTTTGTGTTCAGGGAAGACTAGAGACACGATAGTTTGGCTGTGTATAGGATGATATGGATAGATTTGTGATGTGGTTATGATAGACTTTTGAAATAACGACTAAAAAATAAATGGAAGTTCTTGCAGGAGTCTTGATAGCTACAACTTGGGGGTCTTTAAGGCGACGACATTCGCCAGCGACCTTGAGGGAACAAAACGCGCACTCGATTCACACCCGCGCGGGCCAAAATTCAGTAGTTTTTTGTACTTTCCTTATTATTCTATGACAATAGCTGTATATCAAATTATCTTTGAGATAGTGCAAATTCTATTAAAATACGCTCGGCGGTTTTGGCCCGATGCTCGTTTTTATGTTCGTCTGAGATATACATTTACAAATTAATTACACTATGTTGAACGAATAAAACTTAAAATTTTCATATATCAAATTATTAAGAAAATAGTCTAATGAAACATATATTTTTTTCAAAAAATTACGACTAGCCGTTTAGACGTGATGCTTATTTTAAAATCAGGTGCTGAGCCGTATCTGCGCCTTAAGACAAGAGTGAATTAAGGTAACTCCTAGGCAAGCGTGCTCCCTAGCAGTGCTGCGGTTGTTGTGGTGGCATTTGGGGGAGGCCTATGTCCAGCAGTGTCTTTCGGCTGATATAATGATGATGAAGCGTGCTTCCCCGTCGACCACAGCAATGAACGTTTTCCCACAATCTACCCGAAATCGATCGATCGATCGTTTAACCACAATTCCACCTAATGGTGGAATTGTGGTTAAATATAATAATACTAGCTTTTGCCCGCGATTTCATATGCGCTTATCCCGTTTTATTCCCGTCCCCGTAAGAATTTCGGGAAGAATAGAAAGAAGTAGGGGAAAGAAGAAGAAGAAGTCGGAAAGTCGGGAAGTCCTCTCTTAGTGCTCCTCTGCAGTCCCCAAGGAACCTACATGCCAAATTTGAGCTTTCTACGACCAATAGTTTCGACTGCGTGTTGTCTGTCAGTCACTCAGTAATAATAAGATTCGTCTTATAAATTAAAGAGAAATATGGAAGAAGGCATGTTGTAGTAACCAAATAAATTGGTATAAGAGATGGTAAAATGATGATGATTGTTAGCGTTAGCTGCATACCTCAAAAGGTATTTTTAGGGTTCCGAACAAAAAACGGAACCCTTAGAGGACCATTCGGGTGTCTGTCTGTCCGTCTGTCATAGCTAGTTTTCTCCGGATCTACTGGACCGATTCTCTTGAAGTTTGGTACACGTCTGTGTTTGGGTCACAAAAGTATGGAATTCTGTGACCCAAATACGGACGTGTTACGTAAATAAATAGTTTTCAGTATGGAGGTTACTTTTGGGGGTCAAACTAGAAATTAAAAAAAGCAAAGTTTTTCAAACTGTATCGTGTGACATATCAAATGAAAGGGCTTATTATGAGGGTCTTAATTATATTTTATTCATAATTTAACATGAATACTTTTGAAGTTATTTAAGAAATTAGACCAAAAATGACCATTCCCCGCCCCTTATTTCCGAAACTACTGAGCCCAGAATAAAAAAAAATGCAAATAATAGTTCTATACCTAAAGATTACAGGAAAACCTATAACAAATCGTTATTGTTAAAATAACATGTTAAAAATTAAAATTGGTTCGGAACCCTTTGCACGCGAGTCCGACTCGCACTTGGCCAGTTTTTTAAGATATCAACATCGATCGTAAATTCGTACTGCACGGAATTATTATAAATGATGTCACAATTACATTGCAATAAACTCTTCTTAAGTCATTCGGTATTTTTCCTATTATAATTAGGTATTTATTGTTGCTTATTTTCCTGTTTCCATAATAAAATACCTACATGTCATGCTTTGATTGCAATAGTTTTGATTGTTGCAATAAAACGTTCAATTAATAACGTCTTCAGAATTTGAAATCTATCCTATTTCGGTAACCACAGTGTGCAAACAACTGGATAGATTGATGACATGTTAGAATATCGCTGTTATTAGCTAGTTGAGATTTGGTTGAACTGGTAAGAGTTGTTGTGGATGAAACAAAACTGCCAGCGATGCTGAAGATAATGATAGATGGCAAGCAGAAGGAAAGATTGTCTCCCTGCCAGTATCAAGTTATATACGCAAGCCGATTGTGAGTACTACGCACCTGGCCTTTCTGAAGAACATCATCAATGATATATAGATGGCAAGCAGAAAGAAAGATTGTCTCCCTGCCAGTATCAAGTTATATACGCAAGCCGATTGTGAGTACTACGCACCTGGCCTTTCTGAAGAACATTATCAATGATATATGGATGGCAAGCAGAAAGAAAGATTGTCTCCCTGCCAGTATCAAGTTATATACGCAAGCCGATTGTGAGTACTACGCACCTAGCCTTTCTGAAGAACATTATCAATGATATATGGATGGCAAGCAGAAGGAAAGATTGTCTCCCTGCCAGTATCAAGTTATATACGCAAGCCGATTGTGAGTACTACGCACCTGGCCTTTCTGAAGAACATTATCAATGATATATGGATGGCAAGCAGAAGGAAAGATTGTCTCCCTGCCAGTATCAAGTTATATACGCAAGCCGATTGTGAGTACTACGCACCTGGCCTTTCTGAAGAACATTATCAATGATATATGGATGGCAAGCAGAAGGAAAGATTGTCTCCCTGCCAGTATCAAGTTATATACGCAAGCCGATTGTGAGTACTACGCACCTAGCCTTTCTGAAGAACATCATCAATAGGGCTTCTGCAAACATAGTAAAATTGTAACCACAAGTGGTAACTTTAAATTAATATTTTAACTTACTACTGTCATAAATGGATGAATATTTAGGTGGATGTTTGTAACTCAATCATGCCGTAACGGCTGATCGGATCTGAGTGAAGTTCAGCACAGAGTATGGTAATACTTTTCATCCCGCGAACCCCTTTTGGGATAATTTCGGAAAATTGCGCGCGCGAAGCCGCGGCACAAGACAGTAGACCGTAAGTATTGTCTTGATTGTTGACCTTGAGACAAAATCGATGTTCAACAAGGCAGGCCAGTCTACTTCAACTTTTGGCCCTGACTGACAGTCGGATCAACAAAAACGGAACGTGTTTTTATGGTGTAAATGCTCACATGATACGAGTTATGTTAATAACTAACCTGAGTACGTGGGAATTGTAAAAAAAATAAACAAATAGTGTAGTCTGTGAGTGCAATTCGGGTTTTACTGTGGGAGTTTTCTTTGGGACAGAAACGCGTGGAAACTGGTCTTTATTTTTGGAACGAAGTTCCTTATCGCGCGTTGTGAAAGAGGGCTAGACGGAAAAAATTCATACGAAAAGTTGTAACGACACTTTTTGCTAAAGTTGTAAGCCGTGCGGCGTGCGCGTGTTTCTCTGTCTGTCTGTCTCTCTCTCTCTCTCATAGAAAGCAAGCCAGTTATTTTCGTTTCGTCTTTCTATTTCTGTTTACATTATATTTGTTAATAATAAAAAAAATATTATTATAACTTAAAAAAAAAATACAATTCCTTCACTAATTAATCGAAAGGAACTTCGTTCCATCCGGGTGTCCCTTGACACCTCTCAAGTTTTTTTATTTTCGTTATTTTTTGGTTTTTTCACTGATTTTCAAAACTCTCCCGCCCGAAGCTTTGCCCGCTTTAAAAATATTTTTTGGATAAAAGTAGGTAGCCTAAGTTGCTCCTTTTAACAATAAAAGCGTTAAGAGTTTTTTTGTGTTTTGTATCTATGATAATCTATAAAAGTATAAACTCTATATATGTACATGAAAGTAGTAACGTTCGCTCTCTTACTCTCTTTTTCTCTATTACTTCCACTTTTTAAAAAGCCGTTATTTTAATGTCTATTTCAAACATACACTTCAATTATTATTATTTTTACTATATATAGGCATACGTTTGACCACTATCTCACCAGATGGTAAGCGATGATGCGGTCGAAGATGGAGCACGTTTGCCTAGAAGCAACCTATTAAATTTATTTATTTGTGTGGCAAAATAATTTCGCTGCAACACTCTACTTTAGCTTGAGAACCCGACAAAATTGGCACTAGAATTAGGTTTGAAACGATTCAAATCCTTAATTCAGAAGTCGGCCCTACACGTAGACATGGGCCATAGCAACACATTGCCATGCCGTACATTTTTTTGCTGCGTTCCTAATCGTATAAAATTATTATTACACGACTGCCTAAAAAAAGGAGTGTTATGTTTTCAGGGTTCATGTATGTATGTATGTTTGTGAGTTTCTTTATTCCATCGTAACTCCTAAACGCTTTAACCGATTTCGATGTATGCGGCATCGTTAGAAGCGTTGCGTTATCCCGGGTAACATAGGCTTGTCAAAACTAAAAAAATATAATGGGGTAGCCATGGATCATAAAAAATACGGAAATATTTTTTTATTTTCATGAAAATTTGTTGCCCTATACTATCATCATCTAGAGCTTGCTTAGTACATAACAAAAATATATAACAGTAGTATTCAATATGCACTCGTTTGCTAATAATGAAAATTTAAAAAATAATTTTAGGACAGCGAAGAAATTTTTATCATTGTGGTACCAATCAAAAATCGATTTAGTTTCGCATTACTTATTCAATCAAAATATCGTTTTATCACTAAAAGGTATGAAATAAAAAACAAATAATAAAAAAAATAAAAAACACGCCTGCCATGTCCAAAAATGAACTAAAAAATTAAAAACAAGCTAGATAATTTTTTAGTTCATTTTTGGACATGGCAGGCGTGTTTTTTTAATACCTCATAGGTTTTTAGCTTTGCAGTGACTGATCTTAGGAAGTAATTTTAGAGAGATACATATAAAATATTTAAAAAGAAATATTACGGGCTTGAATGTAAATTAATACAAATGCATACAGTGGTCTATTAGAGGTACGCGTTTAATATTGTTGAGCTGTTCAATAAGTTGTTATAATATTATAGCGGTATGTATCCAAACCAGTATCAATCCATTTTATAAGTTTTTCCTGTTGTTTTTACGTTCCAACGATGCTGTTTTAGAAACTCGTTTTTGATGACGACTTTTTGATCTTCACACGAATCTGTTGCTGTTGTGCTAAGTGTTTTTTCTAAATAGATTTTTCTTCGAGTAAATGAACAAGATACATGATAACCTGTTTCAAAATAATCATTTAAGTACATTCATACGAAAACTCAATAAATAATCTACATACAAATAAGATTTGCTGTTCGTTAAAATCCCTAGAAATGAATAAAAAACGGCTTGACCGAATTAATTTTTTGTTTGTTTTGTTCTCTGTAATACAAGGATGGTTTATCAACAAAATAGATGAATACAGTTAAAATTGTAGGTGGTCCGAAGTTTATCGGGTCACCTAATATTTAATGAAAAATACAAGTAGGTAATAAAAATTACAGTCCATAAGCATTTGCTATACGAAAAAAAAAACATCAGCATAATACTATCAAATGCGGTTGCTACGGCGTAGCAATCGTGATGATCTTATTATGCGCTACGCTGTAGCACTCGTAGCAAATAACCAAACTGCTACGAAGCGTCATTCGTCACTATTCTTCTGACTTTGTTGTGTGATGGACGTGTTTTGTTTGAGGCTCTTAATGATAACAATTATTTATAGTATTATTAGTGGGGTGATTAAAATAGGGATGTACGTAAATAGGAAAGTAGTAGGTGGCGTTCTGTAATTTCTGCCTATAACCAAAATAAAATACACCACTATGAAATATTTATCGATTCTTATCTTTTAAGTATGTTTATTTATTTAAACTTTATGTACAGTAGTGGTACATGGGCGGACTTAATGCAACAAGGCATTAAGGTACGAGGTATGTTCGTCTGAAATTATAACCAACTATATTATTTTCAACTCTCTACCTTTCATAACCAACCATAAAACGAAACTCCGACATATGACGGTACATGTAGGTAGTTTTACTGCAAACAGGTTTAATCAGCACGATGAATGGCATCCATGTAGTCTTTGGGGAGTTATGGCTGGTTACATTTTACGTCGCTGTGTGGCTACTGTCAGTAATCATTGAATGCTGTCCTGTATCGTGTAACGCTAGAAATTAAGATAAAAAAACTGGCCAAATGCGAGTTGGACTTGTTCGCAAAGGGTTCGCATGCAAGGGAGAAGAAATCTCAGTTTTGTAACATATCATTTAAACTACAGACTTCTTTTTCTTCTTCTAGTTTGTCCCTCAAAAGGGACACTCTTACTCAAACTTCATTTATTTATGTAACGCGTCCGTGTTTGAGTCAAAGAAGTTCATATGTGTACTATTTTTTTAGCAGAATTGGTCCAGTAGATTCCGAGAAAATTAACTGTGACAGACGGACATACATACACCCAGTTGATCCTATAAGGGTTCCGTTGTTTACAGATTTTCTGAACTCTTACAAAGAAAACAAGATAACTTGATGTTTGAGTCTGTATAACAAATGTAAAAAGACGTATAACGAAGCCGAGAGTTATTTCTAGGACGAAAAAAAAAACCGGCCAAGTGCGAGTCGGACTCGCCCACCGAGGGTTCCGTACAAGTTTGTAGCTACAATTTACTTTAAATAAAGACTATATTTTTTATGATTTAATTACAAATGTGTTTTCTGTTTTTTTCCTATACGTGTAGTATAAGACGGTATTACTTGCCAAATTTCATAGTTCTAGGTCATCGGGAAATACCCTATACATTTTGATTCCCTTTAGAGTGTCGAAATATACGTTTTTTTGTGGCATAAACGACCGTATCTTGTTTTTACGTTAGCTCAGAAGTTTGATTTTTACACACTGCAAGGGGCCACATATTTAAGCATATGGTTTTAATTTCAACTCGATACCTCTACGCGTTCCCGATATAAACGGTTTTGACAGATAGACGGACGGACAACAAAGTGATCCTATAAGGGTTCCGTTTTTTCCTTTTGGGGTACGGAACCCTAAAAACATGTTTTTGACGAGCTTCCATCAGAGACTTTAAACCACTGCTTTAAACCAAGTGTTGTTTTATCAGCGAATGCGCTTGTCGAAATGGTAAAATATAAAATATTTCATGGCGTTGCATTACGACAGCGCTTGTCAATCCCATACATTTTTGACTTTTTGACAATTGCTTTAGCCACGCTGCTGCTGACAGACGGGCCAATTCTACTAATTTTTAAGCCACATTCGCATTCACATCTCAGTCGTTAAAAGATTTTGACGAATAAAGAACCTCTTCTTTTTTTGAAGTCAGGTAAAAAAAAAACTTCATTTTTCATACATTATGCGAACTGTGCGAACTGTGTCTGTGAGTATTGGTACCGGTCTATTAAAATGTCACTTGGTTATGGTAGGCGCTAGATAAATGTGAAATAACGGTCATTGACCCGCTAAATTTCATAATATCAAAAACAGAAATGAGTCATAAAGCTGTCCTGAATTGACTTCTATCGTGATCCTTTACGATTTTTACTAATGACAAACGGTTCATAATTTATTGTTCGGGTATCTACGAATGTCGAATATATGTACATAGACATAGCCCGAGGGATCGCCGAACTGAAGTGGTAGTAGGACATTGCTCGCAGAACAGACCGAAAACGACGATGGAGCTGAAAAGTTCTGGAGTGGCGACCGCGTCCCGGAAGACACAAGTTTGGAAGGCCTCCAACAAGGTGGACCGTTGACCTAGTGAGGGTCGCGGGTAGCCGATGGATGCGAGATGCATAGGACCGTTTGTGGTGACAACACTTGGGGGAGACCTATGTCCAGCATTCGACATCTTCCGGCTGATATGATGATGATGTATATACGAAGGGATATTAGGGAAAGGTGAATGTACTTTATTGTAAGTTTACCTAGCGCCTGTCATAGATCCTGATTTCGAAAGAAAAACCAATGAACCAATTTGAAGTCTTCTTATCTTAGCAACTAATGGAACGTTTGCCAAAACAAAACAATTAGTTGGTAAAATGTCCTCTTTTAAGATTCAATGGGATCCGCGTGCCATTGTATAAAAGTATGGCTAGCCATTATGCAAAATGGATGGAAATCTAAATACATTAGGTAATTACAGAGGGAATTAGTCGGACATCTACAATTCAGCGTTCGTTCTTACGAAACTGGTTTATTATACTTTACTGATTTTTAAGGGTTCCGTAGTCAAAGTGTTCGCAGTTAGTGGAATGTTTTCGTCGTGAGTTTTTTTTTCAGTTGGTTTCAGGAATTGGAGAGTTCTATGCCTGTAGTCATCAACGACCACGTCATGGCTTACTATTACTTAAGTGATAATATAGTGGTGAAAAGTGAAACTGAATAAATAATACACTTAATAAAAAAAAAATACTTAGACCAATTTTTTTTTTTGTTTGTCTGACAATGTAATAATAATTTTAATTTTTTGAATGACTTCTTATTTTGCGACATTTTATAATTTTGATAATTAGTAATTTGATTATTTATAATTAGACTTTAAGACAATTTAATACAAGTTTATTATTTAAATTCAATTAATAGTGTGTTTGACAATTTAATGATAATTTTAATTTTTTAATTACTTTGACCAATATTTTGTATGCCACAAAGGCCGAACATGACTGATCTTTTTTGTTTATGAACAACCTGCATTCCTTTCATGTATACTCATGTTTCTACAAATAAATGTCTTGTCTTGTCTTGTAATTTATAAACTTTGTAGTAGGTAGTATTCTGAAATATTATTTTAAGAAACACATGCTGCTATTCAAATATTACTAATACCTTTTTTATTTCAAATATACTAGTTACAGGGACTTTTGAATTGTCAATAGACATTGCTAGTCAAATAGATAAAGCTAGTTCTGCCGCGCTAGCGACAAGAGCAACAAGTTGCTCTGCAGCAAAACGCACTCACCGACCCTATCTCCAGCGCGGCAGTTGCACGTTCCAAAGAGTAGATTATATGGAGAAGAACGTGCAAGAAACTTCATGGACACTCTTTAAAATTAAATCAGTATTTACAATCATGGTTACATTCGTTTTGAAACAATTAATGAGTGAAATTATATTAATAATTTTAGAGTTGCTATCAGTTTTATTTAAGCAGGTGATCCATCCACAATTAAAATAAGACCCCTGTTCTAATCTATCCTAAAACAAACACTCCTCAAAATGTAAAGAACCCACTTCATAATCCGATTAGCACTTACCCGACTCTCACAAAGAAAAGCCTATCAAAGTATTAAAAAAGAAACGAAAGAAAAAGATCCTTGAAAACCACGTTTTTACCAAAGAATTAAAACACAATGAATGCTTGGCCCAACGGCACTTACAGAATGAAAAAGATTGTATATCATTAGGTTATACAGCGGGATTTAAATTGAAGTAGGATGGGAAAATATACATTGGTTAAGTGGGTATATTTTCTTTATAAATAAGGTTTTCTTAAGATATTATTAAAGTAACATCGCTTTCTCTCGGTGCTTTACGGAACAATAAAATGCTGGTGAATTTTTTGTGAGACATAGTTCGTCATCTTAATTTTAATATGTGTGATAAAAATAATATATGTATGTAATATTATGGGCCTCATCAGAAGGCTCAAAGTTACTCAAAGGGCAATGGAGAGGGCAATGCTTGGAGTTTCCTTGTGTGATCGAAACAGGAATGATGATATTCACAAGAGAACCAAGGTTACCGACATAGCCCGAAGGATCGCCAAACTAAAGTGGCAGTGGGCAGGGTAACATTGCTCGCAGAACAGATGGTCGATGGGGCCGAAAAGTCCTGGAGTGGCGACCGCGTACCGGAAGACGCAACGTTGGAAAGCCTCCCACAAGGTGGACCGATGACCTGGTGAAGGTCGCGGGTAGCCGATGGATGCGAGACGCGCAGGACCGGTCGTTGTGGCGACGCTTTTGGGAGGCCTATGTCCAGCTGTGGATGTCTTTCGGCTGATATGATGTTGACGAATGTTATGAATCTCAATTTATTTTTTATTATTATTTATCCTTACTAATATTACAAATGCGAAAGTAACTCTGTCTGTCTGTCTCTCGCGCTTTCACGCCAAAACTACTGAACCAATTTAAATGAAATTTGGTACACATATAGTCTAGAGCCTGATAAAGGACATAGGCTACTTTTTATCCCGGGAGTATGTGCTCTAGGGACCACGCGGGCGAAGCCACTGGCAGAAGCTAATTTTTTATATTTCCTTTTTTGGTCGAAATAAACGTTATTGAATATTGATTTATCTTAAACGTTATTTAGTGATATGTGTTCTAATGGCTTGTTGCTAGCAAATCAGTCCAACCATTAAACTACATATTTATAGTGTCGCGTTTGTTTTTTTTTTTATTACACCTGTAGTGCTATTCTGTAACAATATTTTCGTATCTCGACAGCGGAATCCGAGGTGAGTATCAAATTAAGACCTTTATTATGTGTGCAATAAAGCTCACTTTGTGAGTTTTGTCACTCAGGTGAAGCTCGATATCGTAATAGTTATTTACAGAATAGACTAGCTGATGGTAAGCCTAAGCGATGATGTAGTCGGCGATAGAATACGCTTGCCTAGAAGTATCCTATATGTCCTAGAAATATCCCTATAGCTATCAGAGCACACAGACAGACTCCTAAAGGACACAGCACACATATTAACACACAGACAGACTCCTAAAGGACACAGCACACATATTAACACACAGACTCCTAAAGGACACAGCACACATATTAACACACAGACAGACTCCTAAAGGACACAGCACACATATTAACTCGAAAAGGGATCATAACCGTACCGCGTTTCGCCTCGCCGTCAAACAGGCATCAACCTTACTTAAAGTCACCAAAATCTAAGAAGTCCGATTTGACAGATGAGTAGAGAGGGATAGAAGATTGCTTTACCACTACGTGCGAAAGAGATTTATTTTTATGTCTCTTTCATACTTACTAGTAAAGCAATGTTGTATCCTGCTGTCAAAACAGGCCTTTTAGTTTTTGACAACTATAAACACGTAACCAAAGCGGATCAGCAGCTCCGGTACGTCATCGCCGCGCTTACGGCTAGCCATCGCCTCGCTTACGGCTAGGCGTCGCCGTGCTTGTCCCGAGTCGTTACGATTACGTTACGATTCCGATAGTGTGCGTTGCAGTAGGGATTTTCATACAAATAATACTGTACGGCTCGAGTTGATACGGTTGCGATCCCTTTCCGAGTTGATGTGTGTGATGTGTCCTTAAGAGGAAATACTGGCTGCGAGACTTTGTATAAAAAGACATAATTCATGGTTTTTTTTTATTTGTGATGGGTTTGCTCTTGACTCTAGTCTAGGTCAGAGATGACAGAGACAAAGTCTACGATGGAGCGAGATTACCCAGAAGTAGCCTGTGCACTCTAACTTTGAATAGATTAGGGTTGTAAGCGTTTGGAAACACAGACGCAGGCAGAGAGTTCCACTCGTTTGCTGTGCGCATTATAAAAGACGTTTGGAAGCGCTTAGTACGAATTGGTGGAATAGCAACAAGGTAGGGATGGTAAGATGCAGTGCGTCTGGATGTCCGATGGTAGAAGGGGGCCGGTGGGATGAGGTCGCGGAGTTCTTGGGCACAATCACCGAAGTACAATCTGTAGAAGACCGAAAAGCAGGCAACCTTACGGCGATGAGCCAAGCTATGTAGCTTGGCATCCACCAGTTTTACGTCACCGATGAGCCTCTTAGCTGTGCGTTCCACCGAGTCAAATTTTGGCTCTCGACTGTTTTCCCCTCCAATATTGGACCGATTTAAGAGATATTTCACAAACTGAATAAGAAGGATATATATTGTAACCCTATGGTTTCCTTTTTGGTGATTTATTAACCGTATAAGCACTAGAACTCTCACAAAATTCTTAAAATTGTCCGATAAATTGCTGTCAACAGAGCCCTAGTGTACAAATTTGGCAACTATTAATCAAAAAAGGAAAATGTAGAGACACAGTATGCATCCTTCTTATTTAGTTTGTGAAATATCTCTTATATCGGTCCAAAATTGAACGAGAAAACAGTCGAGAGCCAAACCTCGAATTATGACTTTTTACATACAAAGTCTCGCCGCCAGCATTTCCTCTTAAGCTGTATGCTCTAAGTAAGTATTCCCAAAATGTGTTGTGTTTATGGGTTGGATATCTCCATGAACGGTGGCGCACGTACGTCTTGTTGTCCGATGGTGCAATGGACTTGATTTTTTATTAAATTCTTATTTTACCTTTTGTTTTTCAGGGTTGATTGATGTCGCAGGTTTATCGCTGAATCGCGCTTAAAAACTGTTATCCCCGAAATTTTCTCAACCTTATCCCCTTTGAAGGTCAACTTAAGGTCCAATCTGAGCCTCTTATAATATCTTAAGTTTTGATCAACCACGTCCTTTACATTCTCCAGAACCGCACCTTCTATAGAACGGTTAAGTAGAGTCATAAATATCCGGATGTGGTTCCGCAGACATTTTAATGTATCCCTTTACGCATTACACGCACATTTATTCAGATAATCCTGTAATTTTGAGATCGTAATTTGTATAATGTATACCCTTTTTTGGGTGTAAATTTTGAGTTGCGTATTCAGGTGGTATAGCGAAACGTAGATATTTTATCTAATGTTAAAATTTTACCAGGATTTATGCCATGTCAATGAGCTGTGGGCTTATGAATACATACATATTTTCTACACAAAAGCTGTAAACCGCTACTTGTATTCCTTAGCTGAAAGTTTGTAAACTATTGAAAAATCGGTCCTTCTTACATTAAAATCTAAAGACATTGTGGTATATCAACCTCTTCAGTGATGAGATGGCATCTCTGTATTGTCACTTATGTCAACTTATTTTATCTAATTTCTAACATGTATTTTGTTGATTAAATTGTAATGAGATAAACCTTTACTAGATAACGGTTTTAACATGGTTTAAATCAACAAAATACATGTTAGAAATTAGATAAAATAAGTTGACATACGTGACAATACAGAGATGCCAAATATTCAGATCTTATCACTGAAGAGGTTGATATACCACAGACATCGTGGTCGACCAAGACGAAGACAGAGTGAAACACTTGACATCTACCGAAAAAAACGCAATCACAGAGGATATACGTGTGTGGAGAAAGAATTGCAGAGGGAGACTTTTGCCCAGTAGTAGGAAATAACATTTAATTTAGATTCATAAATTCCACTTCAGTGCAAAGACAGAGGTCAGGCTTCTCGTGGGTAAGCTCGCTCCATCGTATAATTTGCCTCTGTCATCTCTGACCTAGACTAGAGTCAAGAGCAAACCAATCTCAAATAAAATATTTATATTTGGTTTTGTGCCTTTGTTTTTTAACATCGACTTCCGAAATTAAGGTTATTTTATACTTTGTAATGTTTTTTGGAAGTCGGTTATGTTTTTATGTAAAAAAGTTATTTTGTTTTTCTATACTTCGACGAAATCTTTGTCTACGCAGAAATTGAAATAAGCTAAAATGCTCATAAAATAAAAACTACTGAGCCAAACTGAATTTAATTTTTACGGGACCAAATGGCAAGTATAAACATCGAACTAAAAAATAATCACACAAATCGGATCAGTAACCTCCTCCTTTTTTGGAAGTCGGTTAAAAAAGGATTTTGTTGGGTCATCTTTGAGGATATTTCTCCACCAAGGTCTGGAATTAGTCAGTTTCAGAGAATAACGTCGTGATTGACCATGTCTTAGAATGTGCTCAGTCAAGAGCTACTCAAGGTGTGTAGTTTAAAACTTCATTAAAATCAATCCTACTAATCAAACAAATAGAAAGTCTTAATTAATCTTGCAGTAAAAAGACCTCGTTAAATAAAAGTACCTAATGAAAAACTATGACCTATAGGTAGATAATCCGAATAAAAGAGAAAATTGCAAAAAAGTTGGATTCACGAACAAAACCGTTTCACGTTAATTAGTTACAAAAAGGTATTTTCATCGGAAATTTCATTAGGGTAACCTTGCACTGGACCAGTTTTATATTTATAGCCGTAGCGTTATTTGACTTAAGATCCTATGTACCCTAGCTGGGGCAGAGGGCGTCCACAGTAGACTTCCATCGCGAACGGTCTTGAGCTTTACGCTTCACCTCGCTCCACGTCATTCCGATGCTCGTCGCTTCTGCCAACAGCGTGCGTCGCCAGGTTTGACGGGGACGGCCACGTTTCCTTTTCCCTTGAGGATTCCAGTCTATAGCCTGTTTGGGAATGTGATCGGGATCCCTCCGGAGCGTGTGGCCAATCCACCTCCACTTACGGCGCTTGATCTGGCGGTCGATCGGGCTCTTGTGGCATTTCTCTAACAGCTCTACGTTAGAGATGGTCTCAGGCCAGTAAATCCCGAGCATGCGATGAAGACGTCGCGTTTATTTGGATTTTGGTGACTCTTCCACAATGGACTACTTGGATAGTATCACAATTACAATTTTATTTTTTTTTACTTCCATTGATTTTTAAGGCTTAAGGTTCCATACCCGGATTGTAACTAATGGAACCCTTACGCTGTCCGTCCGTTCGTTCGTCCATCCGTCCGTCTGTCAGCGGGCTATATCTCAAGAACCGTAATAGGTAGATAGTCTAAACTTTCACATAGTGTGTATTTTTACTGTCGCTATACAAGTAATAAAAATTTAATTAAACTAAAAATTAAAGGGGGCTCCCGTAAATGAAAACCTGTTTTTTTTCGGTTAATAGTACGGAACCTTTCGTGTCGAGTCCGACTCGCACTTGGCCGGTTTTTATTAAATTCACAGCTGGATCCAAAGTAGTTGATTAATTTCTGCGATGCTTATCAAGTTTTACTGCCTCGGCGCTTCTGTGCTGGTCACCACCGCTACACTTGATTCTGTCTTTCAGTAGAAAAAAAAGGAGTAGCAGTGGTTGGGAATGGTATCGCGGCCATTTTACTCCATTGATCAAAATAAATAAGAAACAAACATAAAGTTAAGGCTGCTCTCTCGAAAAAAGCTTAAAATAGCATACAGGTAGCAAGCAGCTTTTCGTCGGCACTAACAGAGAAATTACATCTGGAAAAAAAAGTTAGTAATCTACATGATATGATTCGTAATTTGGTTTAGCCAAAATTTGTCTATCGGTATCACATAATAAGAAATAAAAACCACCAAATCACCTCTAAATCGTTGAGATGAAACCATTTTACTCCTTCATTTTTTATAAAAAGAGTATAAAAAAATATTTATTGCTTTGCAATACAAACGAAAATGATTTCGTTTTGTTACTTTTTAAGAACATGTATTATTTTTATTATAAAACTAGTGGACGTCACGCGGTTTCACCCGCGTAGGTAGTTCTCGTTCCCGTGGGAGTACGGGGATAATATATAGCCTATGTTACTCCCTGATAATGTAGCTATCCAATGCTAAAAGAATTTTTCAAATCGGTCCAGTAGTTTCGGAGCCTATTCAATTCGAACAAACAAACAAATCTTCTTTATAAATTTTCTTTATAATATTAGTATAGATATTAAAAATGCGGGTAGCGGAGTGGCGCGTAGTTAGCTCCGTTTATATGCATGAGGTCATTGGCATGAATACAAGCCTTAAGCTAAGTTCTCAATTTGAGCTGTTACGTGTGAATAGTCTTGTTAAATTTTCTACAACCAAAGGGATCGTTCTGATGGATTTTTATTTAGCCCTTTTACGAAAAAAAAAACAAGGCACAACGTCTAGCAAATTGTCGTAGTCCTCTGGGTCTGTTCTGTGTCCACAAATTTTCAGCGTAGCTTTCATTATGAAAAAACTCCATTCGTTGTTGTGTAAAAAAACAATATGAGCGGAGTTTATGGGCGGACTAAAAGCACTGTAATCATAGTTAGTCCAGTGCCCAGAGACCCTAAAGGAGCGATATCGCGAAATCTCATTAGTGTGAATGCGAGAGACCACAAAAAATAATGAGTCAATTTGCCAGTCTTCCTGTGCTACTAAAATTAACCGAGACCAACCTTATTTTTTGGGTCGTAAGGTTCATTATCCTATGAAATTAGGTTTTCTTGGTTGAAAACATAATTTTGTTTTTGAATAAAAAGGTTTTAGTAACAGTAAAGTCTGTGAAGTATGCAAGTATGTTTGAGCAGAGACAAGGTTATATTTTTTGACGAGTATAGGTTTTTTTTTTTATATAAGTCTTCTAGTATTCTCTATGCCAGATATAAGCATTTTTGATTCGGGTCGGATAGATTCCGAGAAAGGGTAGTTTTTTGTATTAGTTTAGTGTGGTATCATTTTTTGGGACAAAGGGTCGGGTCTGTTATACAATGTAATAAGTATCTTCAAATTGTGTTTCATAACTTTTTCCCTATTTTTATCCTTTTACACGTGGTATCAAAGGGAGAAGAGATAAGAGAGTTGATCTTAGTTTTTACTTATGCCTCACAACGATACGAGTTTTTGCGTTTTTACTACATATAACATTTAATTTAAAAAATGGCATATGTATGCCTAAAGGACGTATCTCAAAACATTAACTTTTCGTAACGTGCCATAATAGTTACAGTTATTCCAGTGTGGTTATTACATAAGATTTTGTAGACAAATTTTATGTTTTAAAAATCTTGGGAAATAAGCATCTCTATTAACTGGACTTCTGTAGACTTTCAGACGATAGTTTTCATAACTCAACATGACGACAATAACACCTTTTATGAATTCAAGCTTCAATTTTATTTTATACTGAGCACACGAGAACTTCATCAAAATTCTGTGTAACGTAACAAGCTTCTCTAAAACTGCTATAATATTATTTGGCAGGCAGCGCGCCGCAGTGCCATTGAGTGTTAAGCGCCTGCTAAGTTTTGCCGAGCAATATGCTGATATAACGCGTGTGATGAACTGTGCTAGTTCTGCAGGCGCTTAGTTTTAAACTGGATTCACCTTTTGGACTCTTATCTCTTGGCGAGTAAAGGATAGATATAAAGAACTAAGTGACTGTGTGACTGAAAATTATGACTAAGACGACTGTGAACCGTGTAAAATCCTACTTAAATACCATGTTTGACAGGTTTCCAAACTACAGTTCAAAAAATACTCAACATTTTCTTATTTTTAAATTTGGAGTAACTATATTCTGTCCTGGTTTTAGTAGACATGGCAAGTCATGCGTTAAATTGAATAAATTGGTAGAATACTTAATTATTTTATGGTTTGATACGATAACTTACCTATGTAGGTAAATCACAGCAATCGTTACCTTTTTACGACTATTAAATTGCTGTTTTTGCTGTCGGATCCTGCTACAGTTATAAACGAAATACTGCAACTTTGTAAAGAATAATGACTTGATCTCAATTTAAAGAGAGAAGGTAATACCCTCATTTTACAATCTCAGGATCAGTAAAAACGTGTTAAACTAATTCTCAGACTTTGATTGTGCGCCATTCCCAAGAGCGTTACTTTGTTATCAAACAATTCGGATTACATCATAAACTGAACAGCTTTTCTGTTTTATTTCTTGAGATATAAAATGTAATGTGATGTTTTGGTTTATTCTTGTCGAGGTTATTTCTTGGGAATAGGATCGGTTGTCTTCGTTAGAGGTTTTTTTATTAAAGTTCATGGGCGATTGTGATTAGATTTCTTTTCACTAGGCCAGCTGAATTTTTGGGTAAAATTCACCTTTTTATTTCAAAATTAAAGGAGCTGTTTGTGAGTTTTATTGGCGCCCAACTGGGCCTGCTTTCAGAGAACCTAGTATTTTAACTGAAGACCTATTACACTGAATATTCAATTAAATAAGATTTATTACAATATTGATAAAATTTTCTTATTATATACCTACCTGAACAAAGAAACTATGAGCTGGCCCAATTGGGCGCCAATAAAGTTAAATGATTTTTATTGAGAAAAACGTTGAGTACATATAACGTTTATAGAAACATGTAAAACCTTCGCTTATTCGTGTGGAGCAAAGAATCTTTGTATCGTCGGTAAAATGTATACAAAAGATTAGATTCCACCTGTCTTGAGTCTGACCGAAGTTATTGTAAAATGTTGCCTTGGTCTGCTTCATTGTGCAGGGAACAATGCAATCTTGAATTTTATTTCCTAAACTTTAAATGTAACTTGTACTGGAGACTTTTTGCTTGAATACATAAATGTAATTTTCCAACTGGCGATCCTTGAAAAGATATCTTGTGGTAACGTGGATGCAGAACATGGAAAAGGATCACAACGGTTTCGTAGTTTCTGCTTTCCACGTTTTAGAAATAAGGGAATTATGCTCGTCATTTTACACCTATTTTTATCATGCTTATAGCTTCTCATGATCATGATCTCAGAAATTGGTAAAGAGATGAAACTATCACCAATATATAGTGCATTGTTAATGTTATTATTGGATATCTTTGTTTATTTTTAAAAGCTGGGGAAATCGAGATAATCTTTTTTTAAAATGCTACTTTTTCATTTATCAGAACGCAGTATAAAATAACCAGATTCGAACGCATCCGTAACGACTTACGTTACTAGAGATGCCCATACTCTTTTAAAGTTTATGATGATTTTATTTTTTAAACGAAATTAAATCCCAGGCTATATCAACTGTATACCCTCACGTTAAATACTTAGCTTAACCAATAATATAATTTGATGATACTTCGTGGTAAATAAAGCCATGAATAAAATAAAATAAAACTAATGATTTACATTAAAAATCGATTCTGTCATAAATCGATTGATTACGATTATAGACCGTCCCTCCCTATTTTTGAAAAGTAAACAAACAATGACGGTTTCTGCACTGACCGACCATCTTGTTTTAGCTTCGGCGACGACTGTGTTCAGTGCGATTTTCTGTTACTTTCCTAGTTTTCTGTTTCTTGCTTTGCTTACGGATCATAGAATAGAAAACATAAATGCTACAGATTAATAATATAAACATAACCTCAAAAACATATTTCGTAGTTTTTCAAGAATCTCCGGCCTTTTAAAAATATATTGAAGACCGTTCTTAGTTATATTTATATAAGCGAATGAAACGACGTATGTTTCATCAAGTTACTTTTTGTTAGATTTTACTAGTCTAAGCATGTTAGTCGAGTGGCCATTGTTCTTTATTTAACGTAACTTACGTTACTGGGATGCCGGATAGCTTTGTCATGACTGTAATCTCATGATGATGTTGTGATCTCATAGTATAATAATGATGACTAATACGTCCCAGCTAGAGGACGGCCCCAAAATTGTAGTGACCTAGATTATACAACATTACACGTACATTACATAATTCTGATGATCCCTGTAACATTATTATTTTATCTTTGACACGCATTTGAATTGTAAACCAATTCATCGCGTTGTGGTTATTTGGTTAAAATTAATGGCATTATGTGGGTTGCTATCCTAGTTTGTATACTTTAATGAGATTAGTTGTACTACCAATAGGCACTAGCATGACAAACTATCAGCTTTTAATCGTAGCGGTGTACCTATGGTACCCCATATTTATTCAGTTGTCTATGTTTAACTGTCATGTAACGGGGTGGAAACTGGTAGCTCATAATGGTTTCTCATAAGAAGGCTTAAACTTAAGTGGCAGTGGGCAAGGCACATTGCTCGCAAACAGATAGTCGAAGGGGTCGAAAGATTTTCGGGGGTGATCGGGTAACCGAAGGATTGCAGAGCAGCCCGCACATTGCTTGCAGAACAGATGGTCGACATCGCCGAAAAGTTCTGGAGTAGCGACTGCGTACCGGAAGGCGCAGCTCCGGAAAGCCTCCCACAAGGTAAACCGATGACCTGATGAGAAACGCGGGTAGCTGATGGATGTGAGACGCACAGGACCGGTTGTTGTGGAGACACGCGCGGGGAGATCCTTGTCGAGCAATGGACGTCTTTTGACTGGTATGATGATGAAGATGACCGTGTGTCGGAAGATAGATGCGAGATGCAAGACAACGCTAAATGTAAGACGCTCAGAATGGGTTGATGTAGCGACACTTGGGGAGAAGACTGTATATCCTGTGGACGTCCTTCGGATGAAAAATGATGATGATAATGCCGTAATGAGGTAGTTAATTACTATTGTAGCTATTTTGTATCGTGTTTTACTAACGAAAATGAACAGCAAAAAAATAATGGTTTCTGCCTTTTTCTTTTTGTCCCGGTAAACCGAAAAAATAAAAACAGAGGTCCCTAAGGCTTCTAAATTAAATTGCTACCCTGGCAAATGAGCACAGGTAAGCACCTAGATAATCCTATATTGTGTTTCTGATAATACAAAAAATAAACACGTAGATGCTTTTGTAAGCAAACGTTTACACATAAAATAATTTCACGCTTTGTCAGGGTCAGACTATTTACCTGGCTTTTGTAAAAAGGGGATACTTTTGTACTAAAAGCTTTATTTAACGAATCCCAGTTGTAAATACATTATTTCATTGATATTGCAGAAAGTTATCAGTAGAAGCTTTTCGATCACTAGAGCTACGGAAACCGACCCCTTTTTTTAAGGATAGGAAATCATCAAATGACTCCTCCCGCTCTGGGTGGAGCAGAAGGGAGTGTCAGACTCTTACTGATTAAAACGCATCCGTGTTCCTCCTAATGCCCTTTGTGTTTCAGGGCCGCGGTGACTCTTTCAAAAAAAATCCGCAACCCTGGCAGGCACTGGCCCTAGCGGGCCCTGTCTTCTATGCTGACAGCTCTTTGAGGCTCGCGTGGAACACAACGCGCTGTCGACCCGGGCCTGGTTCTGATCGGACGGCGAGCCACCCAATGCTCACCGTCTGCCAATGTGGCCGGGAATTACTCTGAGACTCCCGACGCCCGCGGCGTCTTCTCCTGTTGCGGCGGCTGGGGCTTGAGGTTTCCCTCTCTCTCACGCGTTCGGCCTCCTCCTTCGCTAGCATTACTGCTTCGCAGAAAGAGGTGATCGCTTCCCATGCCTCCTCGCTTTGGACCATAGATTGAACCAGAGGCAGACGCGAGAGGTCGCCGCCGCCGATCGCCTCAACGAGGACACGACGGTGCTCCGCCCAAGCAGGACAGACCTCCACTGTGTCTTCCGGGACGGAAATCGACCACTATATAGATGGGAAAAGGCTAGGCAGATGATGATGATGAAGGAATATGAATATTATTATCCCTACTACATTACTACTAGGTTCTACTGACAGTACTATTGACACTAACTCTGCCTAACCTGGCGGGTAATACAGGTGGTGTGATGCTATGTTATGTATGTCAGCGCAAAACTATTTCCCCACATCCTATAAAAAGAATATAATTTTTAACCGACTTCCAAAAAAGGAGGAGGTTCTCAATTCGGTGGGTTTTTTTATGTATGTACACCGATTACTCCGAGGTTTCTGATCCGATTTCTGTGATTCTTTTTTAGTTCGATGCAGCATACTTGCCACTTGGTACCATAAAAATTTGATTCGGTTTAGTTTAGTAGTTTTTATTTTATGAGCATTTTTGCTTATTTCAATTTCTGCGTTGACGAAGATGTTGTCCAACTTAAAAGTGAATAATAAAAAACTATCCTGTGGACGTCGAATAAAATAAGCTTAATTTCGGAAGTCGGTGTTTTTGGTTTTGTTTCTTTGTTTTTTAACACCGACTTCCGAAATTAAGCTTATTTTATTCTTTGTAGTGTTTTGTTTGGAAGTCGGTTATATTTTTTGTAAAAAGTTTTTAAACTAAAAGCTTTATTTAACAACCAGTTCTATCCCGAAATACATTTATTGAAATAGTCGTGAAAACAAAATATTTATTGCGATACCGCAATCGGTTGAACCGTCACGTTTCCGAACGAATCCAACACGCAATCGGGATCAGATCGATTTGCAAACACTATCGGTATGTTCAGTATAATGGCGCTCGGATTTGGAATCAGCGTATGGAACTTTGAACTGAGAAATTCGATGAGGATTTCAGTAAATAGAAAGAAGGTTGGTCACGACCCATACATCGTACGACCTGACTATAAAATATCGTGGACACGAATAGTGTATGGCTTAATTCGTTCCCCTAAGCACAACCATTAATCCTATATTGAAAATATATTTTTTTAAAGCCGAGGATCTTAGAACGCTACTTTTGAAGTTATGATTTAGGTAATACTGAAGTCTACTGCCATGACTATAACCTCAGCTCAAACCACAAAATGCAAACGGTCGCAGTCCGTAATAGTAACTAAGTCACAAATAAACTATATTAATATTGTAGTTTTTGCAAATAAAACACTAAAACCACAAGAAATCGCACAGTACGCAACGACGCAAGAGAGCAACGAACGGTGGTCAACGCTTTGACAGCTCTCATGTCATAATACGTTCCGCTCTATGCATTTTATATTACTGTCAACTTGTTATTTGCAATTCCTTTCGGAATACTCAATCCATGTCCCTATCTAAAAATGATGTAATTGATAATAAATAAAAAAAAATCTTCAATAAAATCTACTATTTTAAAAAGTTATTTGCTTAAATGGTACAATGCCAAGATAAAACGTGTACCATAGATAAAAACGGGACGGGTTTAGATGCATTCCGAAACCTATAAAAAGTAGTAAGGAAATGAGATTTTTGTTACAAAGTTAAATTATTTTACCGGCTTCAATAAAATAAGTTGAGCCCCGTAATTTAATATACACTTAAGTCTCTATTTTTTGACGTATCACTCATTGGTGTCCGTTTCATATTTTGGTCAGGTCGTATTTGGCCGATGTTCTTTTTAATTTTATTTCCGTGTTTCCCAGTTACTGGGGACAGGAGGACAGACATGCAGTCGCTCTACGCTAAATTACTGGTATTCAACTGAATCCGGCTTGACTGGAAGCCGATTGGCAGAAAATGATGATGATATCTATTTGTATACTTACAATAATAATGGCGTTTTTATAAAATCCCTTGGACAACGTTAGTTGAGAAAGAAGTAGTCGCTATACGTTAAATGTTGTTACTCTGTTGCATCCGTGGATCCAAACCAGATGCTTTTTTATAGGAGACCAGCTTTCTACCACAAAGTCTTTGCAATGATCGAGATGAAAAGTACCTATTGACAATTCAAAAACATCCTGTTTGAAATGCAACAGTTACTTATCATAAAAATAAAAGAAGGAAAAAGCAGCTTAGCGTTTGTGAATTAATTAATATAAATTATAAATCAATAACTAAATGTTTATAAAAGTAGACTTTGTGTTTTAATTTATCGTTACTGTGCAATTAATACCAATAACAACTTCGTGGTCAACATTACGGTTAGTGAGGTATATTTTCCAATCCATTTTAATAAATCGCTGAATCAGTTGGAACGATATTTGTTAGGGATCCGAGATTGATTATTTTGAAAAACATTTGTATGATTTGATTGATATGCATATATATAAACTGAAAACAAGTTATATCCATCCATCCATCCATATAGGTCCATCTTTTCGTGGTGTAACCGTGCCGATAACCGACCGACTTGAGTTTCTTGGTGTTACGTTAACATCGACCCTCAATTTTGGCGCTTTCATAGAGGCAAAGGCTCAAGTGGCTGCCAGACAGTTGGGGGTCCTAGCAAAGGTGAGACGGTACTTTACGCCGGAACAGCTGCTCAAGCTCTATCAAGCGCAAGTTCGATCGTGTATGGAGTACTGCTCTCATCTTTGGGACGGATCTGCCAAATACCAGCTTGATGCCCTTGCCAAGAGGATCATCGGTAATGACAGGCTCGTCGAGTCGAAGCTCCAAAGCCTTGAGCATCGACGCCGAGTTGCTGGCCTGTCGGTTTTCTATCGCTTGCATTTTGGGGAGTGTGCGACGGAATTGCATGATTTAATTCCGCCAAGCCCGTTCCATCATCGGACCACAAGACGAACGGCAATGCGCCACCGGTACATGGTGGACATCCCACCCACACGCACTAAACGTTTTGGGAACACATTCATAGTGCGTACAGCTAAGGAGTGGAATTCCCTGCCAGAGTCTGTGTTTCCAGATAGCTACAACCTGGGAGTCTTTAAGACAAGAGTGAATAGGTTGCATCTAGGCAAACGTGCTCCATCTTCGACCGCATCATCGCTTACCATCAGGTGAGATTGTGGTCAAACGTATGCCTATATATAATAAAAAAAATATATATATAAAAAACCTGCTATTCTCAACTAGTGTTGCCAGGCGTCTGGATAAAACTGGACACAGTCAGGCTTTTTGGTTGCGTGTCCGATCAAATTAGACGGTGTCCGGATGTCCGGCTTTTGTTAGGCTTTTTGAATTTGAGCACTTTTTTCACCATTTCTCATGTGTTGGTTTCCGCTCCGCCTACCTCACCTTGTGTCGATTGCTACGTAGGAACCTATTACTATTTCAATTATAGAAATTAATATAGTAATGAATATTGAATGATTAATAATAAAGAAGACTGATTCATTCAATTTTATTATTGTTTCATTAGAAGTTTAGGTACCTCAATTTTATGGTAAATGATAATTATATCAGCTAACAGCGTAAATAATTTTAAACGTCAGCTTTTTAAATGATTGAATGACATGGCATATTACTCTGTCGATGAATACCTTAATGACAAATTTTGATAAGATGATTTTGTACTTTTTTATTTTAACTTTGACAATTCTAATTTTGGTAACAGTAATATTAAGAGATTTGCTGACATTGTATTTTTTATGAGATTTTGTACTTTTATAATTAATTGAAATTTGATAATATTGACTTTAGCGACACTATTTTGTATGCCTTTCGGCGGAACATAGGATGGACCAAACATTTTTTATAAAACATCTTTGAACCCTGTGTTCACAAAATTAATAAATAAAAAAGTCTTGTTGATTAAACAGTTAAGGGTGTCCGGCCTTTTTACCTAAATGTCCGGCTAAACTGGCTGGTCTGTCCGGCTTTTCAGTTTCAAGATCTGGCAACCCTATTCTCAACCAACAAAGTTGACCATTGCTATCACCCTAACTTTGGTTACTGTATCCTAGGAGTTAACTTAATATCTAGTATTGTGACTTAATGAGCTTTAAACAAAACAGCACAGGTCGATCTTCAGGGTTAAGGGTGCTATTACAAAATCGAGCGCTTGGCCCGGACTAAAGCTACAGACCGCGTTTCCCGAGATTGTAGTGATTGTAGCGCTGTATACAACAATTGTTCAAAAATATTGTTTTACATTTAAACAGACAATGTTTTTTTTTCAAGCAATGTAATTTGGAGGTAATGCGGAACAGAGAGTAAAGTCCCGCAAACCCCTATTGAAAAGGGAGGATCCTCCGACCAGACAGTTGTTGTGTCTGGCGGGCAACTGCCCAATAGGCTAAGTATTCTGTGATGTTGGAGCGCGTTCAGAACAAATTTACGCGTTACTTGTATAAGAAACTTTATGGGGTATATCCATTTTATCCGTTAATGTACCCCACTCTGTTTGTACTAGGTATGGTCGGGTACAATCAATTGAGGGTGCGGCGGGAATTCTCACTTGTCACGTACCTGGTTAAAATACTCCGTGGCATCGAACATAATCCAGGAGTATTACAGCACTTGAAATTGTGTGTACCGGACCGCTATGTATGTAGGCGGCGGCGCCCGCCACTGCTGGCCGTGCCGCTAGCCAGGACCAACCTACTGGCCAAGGCTCCTCTTACCCGGGCTATTCGGGTCATTAATAGACTCCATATCGAAGTTGACATTTACGTATGCTATTTGAGTGAATTCGCAAAGAGACTATTGTTTGTTTTGTGTTATACAGTAGATTAGGATAATAATAATTTATTGTACAGTATTTTGTAAGTGTGTGTAAAGTGTACAATTATGTTATAATAGATTTAAGTATAACAGATGTAAGACTATCGCATTAGGTTTAAAATAATCTGTAATGTTAGTTCTAAGTTTATGATAAATAAATAAATAAATATTCGGGCTGATGTATATGTTCAAATCGCACGGTAAACTCTGCTTGCGCGATGCAGGATTTCAACCTAGTAGTTCGCTGCTAGTTGGATAGATGGCGTCGCGGTTTTTTTTGTTGCGATGTAGATTTGCTCCGTTGGTTTTTCTTATGGCGGCATTGATGCCGCTACAGTAACATAGTAATCTTAGTTACTTTTTGATTGAATTTAGATTATATTTTCATAGAAAAAAAAATATAATTTAGGACGAAAAATTATCAGTAACTCTCTGTTTTACGGAATTATTTTTGGTGTATTACTGTATGAAACATAATACATTGAATAAAGCACTCCAAAGTAGAAGATATAGTTGTACTATAAAGATTTTTATTAATGGTTTAATTATTATTAAATCTTCGATGTAACAAAGCATCAAAAAAAGCCTAAAGTAAAATTTTATGAAACATCCTTTGCAGAGACAAGGTTTTTTACTAATTTAAGTAAGTAAACAAATTAAAGTACTCCCAGGAAAAATAATCAAATTTTCTTGGCCATTTATTTTTTTAAAATTTGTGGCTATATAGTATAAACCACAATCACACATTAAAGCTCGAGTCAAACGCTCAAATCCAAGAAAACATTTAATTGCCCTCTTAAGCAACACTAGCTGAAGGTTGTTCTGTGGATGGGTGACCGTCTTAACAGATTGAGATACCTTCGTAATTCGGAAAGCACCTTGTCAGTCCCGGCGGTTATTTGCAGAGCTTTGAAAGTCGTTACGGGTAGGAACACAAAAGCTAATCTGTCTCCAGTCTTGTCGAGAGGTATCGTGTTTCTCAGTTGTATATGCCTCCCATGGCTGCGATCCTATCATCAGATTCTGACTTGGTGACAATGGGACCAATGGGGAAGTATATTCTTTCAGATAAAACAAGATTTTTTTTAGAACAGAAAAATACAGCGGCTGGCGTGAGGTGTTTAACTCTCCCCGCGACGTCAAAGAGGGGCGAATGGGAACACCTCGCGCCGCCACCTCGGGTCCGGATGAATGGGGGCGACGGCCATCCCCAGGACTGCCGTCTCTGGACCCAGTTAGCACCATCTAGCTCAACCATTTTGAAGGGAACCAAATGATCCAACACACGCGCCATTTGTGTGAGCATGACAAGCTCTCAAGTGCCATGCTCGTTCATGTCAAATAAGTTTATTAACAAAATCTATAACTAATTATTGATTAAGCTTTAAAAACAACCAAAAGTAAGAGAACGCCATAAATAAGCCTAAAACGACACCATTATCATATTTCAAATCAAATTAAATCAAATCGTATATTTCAAATAAACCATTTACAGGCACTTTTGAATTGTCAAGGTCGGTCAGTCCAAAAAGATGAAGCTATTTGCACGTTCCAAAGCGTAGATCTCTATGGAGAAGAACGTGCAAGAAACTCCACGGACACTCTTTTAAAAATAATAAATTGTTACAAAGTTTTGTTTACATCAAGTTAAAATTATACAAACATGTGAGAACGATGTAAAAGACGAACAGGATAAAAGCGTCCGGGAAAAAAGGAACAATTCAAAGAAATATTTAAAATAAACCATGGCAACTGAGAAATGACCAGTCCCAACTGACAGCGTCCGTTCACGAACATGACGCATGCGCTAGCACCATTCGGCTCAACCATTTTGAAGGGAGCCAAATGATCCAACGCATACGTCACCATCAGCAAGACTTTTGAGTGAGCATGACACTCCCAACCGCCAGGGTACATTCAAGTCAAAAACAAACCTAAAACTGATAGCTATAGCTTAAGTTTAAGGTACACAGAACTCACACATGTGCCGTTAAAATGGTTGAAATTATACATTGCTAAATAAATTGAGTCTCTACAATGCAAATATTGTTTTTTACAATCTTTAGCCGGTCCAACAATGTTTCCAAATGCTAACAGATTATTTTGTGCGCCCTAGTGGCTGTGGAGCAGGACCAGCATTCAGCCAAGCCTTTTTATCTTTAATATAATCCCCCAACTTATAATATGCTTGCCTGCATAGTGTGCGTTTAATACAAGATTTAAATTTTTGTCTCATTTAGTTCTAATATATGGGGAGGTATCTTATTATAACATTTTAAACAGTACCCCATAAAAGATGAGGCAACTTTAGCCAGTCTGAAACCTGGTTGAACTAATTGATCCCTATTTCTAGTACCATAATTATGTCTGTCGCCTCTTTTACTAAAAAGATGTAAATTCTTTCTGACATACATGATATTTTCGTAAATGTATTGACAAGGTACCGTCATGATGTTAATATTCTTAAACAGTTCCCTTAGAGAATCGCGCCGGCGGAGATTGTATATCGCTTTGATGGCTCTTTTCTGCAGAATAAAAATAGACTCAATGTCTACAGCCCTTCCCCATAGTAAAATACCGTAAGACATGATACTGTGAAAGTAACTAAAATAGACCAGTCTTGCGGTATCGACATCCGTTAATTGGCGGATTTTCCTAACAGCATAAGCTGCTGAACTTAGCCGTCCAGAAAGAGATGATATATGAGGGCCCCATTGTAGCCTTGGGTCAAGCGTAATTCCCAGGAAAACCGTTTTATCGACAAATTCTAGTTTTTCCCTGTTCAATACTATGTCACAATCACTGCTTTTGACATTGGGTAAAGCAAATCTTATACATTTCGTTTTCTTTTCATTCAAAACCAAATTATTCGCCGTGAACCAACTTTGGACTTGCATTAGGGCATTATTTATAATATCAACACTGTCCGTCCGTCTATTTATCTTAAAAATTAAGGAGGTATCGTCGGCAAACAGCACCATATCAAGTTTTTGTTGCAATAAATAGGGTAAATCATTGATATATACCAAAAACAAGAAAGGACCCAAAATCGAGCCCTGGGGAACGCCCATTGTCACGTTTAATCCCGACGAATTGACACCGTTTATTTGAACTAATTGCCGTCTACCATTCAAGTCAACACCAGCGTCAGTTGTACAACGTCCTTTGGTGAAACCATACTGTTTATCATGAAAGATGTTATTCGTGTTAAAATGATTAAGCATTTGATTTAGCATCACTTTTTCAAATACCTTACTAAACACTGGCAACACAGATACTGGTCTATAATTATTTGTGTCTTTACTATCCCCAGATTTAAAAAGTGGTATCACCTTACTGAATTTCATTAGGTCCGGAAAGACTCCTTGATCCACACACAAATTAAATATTACAGCTAAGTACGGCGCTACAGTCTCGATGATTGAGGTACAAACTTTGATAGACAATCCCCATAGATCTTCGGTCAATTTAATTTTGATTTGTTTAAAAGCTTTTGTTACTACTATGGGGTTTATATGTTTAAAATTAAATTCAGTCGGGCTGGCTGAAACGTTCGCCTGTAATAAATCAAAAGCAAGTGACGGCGAGGAATTTAAGGCTTCAGTAGTTTTAATAGGGATACTCGTAAAGAAATTTACAAATTCTTGAGCAACTTGTTTGTTATCGCTAATAAGTCCATGAGAAGTCTCCAATCCGTAATCAGTGTTATGTCTTTTGTTCCTATTTGTTTCATTGTTTATAATTTTCCAAACCGTCTTTATTTTATTGTCTGCTGTTTTTACCTTATTACTTATATATAAAGCTTTAGCTACCTTACAAGTGTTTTTATAAATTTTTGAGTAGGTAGCTACATACTTATTAAAAGTCTCAGTGTTAATAAAAGGCTTAAGGCCATACAGCTCATAAAGTCTTTCCCTACTTTTTCTGAGTCCTTTAGTTGCCCAGTCACTAAATAAAAACTTAGGGCAGACAGTTTTAGTTTTCTTTTTAAAAGTATTATTGAATTCGGTTTGGACTAAAGAAAAAAAATCTGTATACAAAATATTAGCATTGTTCATTGTAAGGTTCCAATCACTTAACTTCCCGATTAAAGTGCGGTTAAATTTATTTAAATTACCGGATGTTATTGGTCTAGTTTGTATTTGCACTCGTTGAATTGGAATGTTGGACTCAAAAGATACCAGTAGCCCACTGTGATCAGAAGGAAGGCAATTCACAATGGCTTTCTCTAAGTAGTTGCCACAACAAAAAACATTATCAATACATGTAGCAGTAGTTGTAGTTGTACGGGTTGGTTCTATGAACACATTGGACAAATTGAATGATTTAAAGAGATTTAATAATCTACAGCTATCTGAATTATCTAATAAATAGCTATCTGAATTATTAAATTAAAATGTTTCCAAACACAAACACATAAAACACTCAAGTCACAGTCATTAAAATAAAATCGAAAAAAGGTTTCAATACTGGCTGTATAAAACATTGCCTGTGCCATCACAGCACGTTGAGAGGAAACTATTCCACGTTTAGAAATGGCGCCATTTCCTGAACATAACAGTCGGAGAGCACAAAATGGCTGCCGTATTTGTTCGGGTTCAACATTAAACGATATTGCATTGATAATTTCGTGTTTCGGTCGAGTATTGATATTGTATTTTAATATAGACTTGTTCGCGCATGTAAATTGGTTACAAATAGGTAAAATGCCCGCTAGGCTGATGAAAACTGGCGGGATATTTTTGTGTTTTCGGTGGAAATGGTTATTTTGTTTAGACAATGTGAGCATAGAGTAGGTTATTAGAGGCTTATTACTTTTTTTTCGATGTAGCATCGAAGGTATCGTAGCAGTGTAGTTAAATGTATTTAGATAGATATATTTATTTTGTAAAACATGAGTACAGCATACAGGTCTTATAAATTATGATGAGGTTGCTACATGTTTTGCCATTTAAGGCGTACTGAAATACCATAGTCACGCCTATGTTTACCGAAGGGTAAGACAGCTGGATTGTATAGTACACCTATATTTCGCCAATTATCTATCAGAGCCCTATCTCCCTAGGACATCATGGTGGCGGCCACCGCTCGTGCCATCAACAAAATGTATGCAGATGTTTAAAGGGTACCTCACCTGGTATCAGCTTGGTTGCGCAACAAAGTTGTTGCTGGCAACCGAATCACCCGCTGTTTGTTCTAGTGTTTCTCGCTTGGTAGCTCAAGACACCATGGTAGCGTGACTGGTTAACCCGCCAGGGTATCTCGGTGAAATAGGGCCCTTAGTCACATGTAATAGGGGGTTGCCATCAAATAGCACAAATTCAGACACCGGGCTGCTAATAAGAAATTCTAGATAGAGGATCGCAATAACAATTGCCCGACCTGGAATTAAACTCATGGCCTCATGATGTTGCAGAATTTGTTCGAAAGAGTCACCGCGGCCCTGAAAGGCAAAGGACATTACAAAGCACACGGACGGGTTTTAGTCAGTAAGAGTCTGGCACTCTCTTCCGCTCCGCCCAGCGAAAGGAGCCATTTGTTGATGTCCCATCCTTAAAAAAAGGGTCTCATGATCCTATTGGACCAACTTTTGTTCTGTACTGCCTTACAGAACAAAATTTAAGATATTCCCCCTTTTTCCCCCTTTGTACGAGTACCTACAGTATGTTTTTGTAATGTGCATAAAATTTTAGTAAATAAATAAAATGCTAAGAAGATTTCTTCTTAGTCGAATTCTTAAAATTAAATTCATTGATTATTGTATTTACAATGATCAAAGATTTTAGATTTTTATTTGATTCAGTGTTATGAGAAGATGTGGTTAAATATATATTACGGCTGGCGTTTGATATTTTGAGCTGGTTTTCTTTTGAAAGAAAAGTCAGTGCGATGTCAAAAGCGTGAAGACGAAAGGACCTAAAGTAAGATAAAAATAAGTTAAAAGGAACACGGACAGGAAGATGATAATTCTGCAAGTTCGTACAAAATAAAATCCAAACCATTCCACAAATGTAAACATCTGTCAATACTTCTTTCAACAAATTCGAGCTTCAACCGACAGCCGTCCATCCCAGACAATTACACGAAAATACAATCATTCGTAACATTCGCAGAGGAATTCAAATTGTTCCCCGTCCGAAGTTAAAAGCGTGATAATTAAATTAACTAACTATTCCGGCGAATTTCAGCAAATGAGTTGTCAATGTGAATGCAGGACAGAAGTTCTGGTCCTTAAAAAATAATATAGAAAGAAAAAAAAAATATTTGGGACTCGCACAGCCGAAAGACGTCCACTGCTGGACATAGGCCTCCCCCAAGCGTCGCCACTACGACCGGTCCTGTGCGTCTCGCATCCATCGGCTACCCGCGACCTTCACCAGGTCATCGGTCCATCTTGTGGGAGGCCTTCCAACGTTGCGTCTTCCGGTACGCGGTCGCCATCCCAGAACTTTTTGGCCCCATCGACCATCTTTTCTGCGAGCAATGTGCCCTGCCCACTGCCACTTTTGTTTGGCGATCCTTCGGGCTATGTCGGTAATCTTGGTTCTCTTGCGGATATCATCATTCCTGATTCGACCAAGGAAACTCCAAGCATTGCCCTCTCCATTGCCCTTTGAGTGACTTTGTACCTTCTGATGAGGCCCATTGTGAGCGACAAAACAAATAAGTACTTAAATTAAATTAATGACTAACAATAATAAATAATTAATAAAAGCTAGCAAGGGCATTTTACCATTTTACATGTGCGAAGCCAAAGAGCCCATATTGGACCGTCCCGTCCACACGACACCTACTTTTGTCTGCGCAGTCTTTGAACTCAAACTCAATCTCACACAAGCATTCTGTACTTGCTTTTTTTCTTTTTTATGGGAAATCATCAAATGACTCCTCCCGCTGGGCAGAGCAGAAAGGAGTGTCACACTTTTACTGACTCGAACCCATGTTCTTTCAGATGCCCTTTGCGTTCCAGGGCCGCGGTGACTCTTTCAAACATTCCGCTACCTTGGCAGGATTCTGTATTCGCCGGATCAGATGCAACATTCGAAACTGTTGTCAAAAACTGACATGTATCAAGTGCCATGTGTGGGTTGTGTGTAGTATACTATAAACAACTTTTTCTGGCAAATTAAACCTTACACGGATCGCTTATAGTTGTTTTTACAAAGCAGTGCTGTATGGCGAGCGATGCGAGACTGTTTGAAACTTGCGCACAATTATACATTATGCGTTTGTTTTTAGAGGACGTTTTTGAGATGCTGAGTGTGTACCTTGGGTTTTTTTCACGGAGCAAATGTTTTTTTATATATCAATGTGGATCAGCCTATTAATAAAAACATAAAGCATGAAATGATTAAATATATATTTTCATTCATAAAAAGACAACTTTTGGTCCACAGTAGGTGTTAGTAATGCTTAATTCTATGTTAGTAAATATACTTTTATAAATTCAACATGAAGACCCCTTATTGTATTAGTTAAAACTAGATATTTTATTAAAAAAAACCGGTCAAGCGCGAATCGGACTCGCGTGCAAAGGGTTCCGAACGAGTTTCATTTTTTTACATGTTTTTTTAACACTATAGACTTTTTATAACTTTTCCTGTAATCTATAGGTAAAGATCTATTATCTCCATTTTTTTTTTACAAATCTTAAGCTAGTAGTAGTTTCGGAAATAAGGGGGAATGGTCATTTTTCTTCTAATTTCTTGAATAACTTCAAAACCATTTATATTAAAAATAATGAAAAAAATATAATTAAAACCCTCACAGTAAGTCCTTTCAGCAATCATGCGAAAAAGAACGGCATCATTGTTACACAGGATTCGTGGGAGTGCCAATGGCATCCTGAAGGTGATTGGGGATAGGCCAGACGGAGTTTTCATATTCATATTCATATTCATATTCATCTTTATTTGCATTCCATAATGTCATGTGTAGATCTTACAATAGGCTTAAAGCTAGGAACCAATTACGGACCCTGTAGGGCACAGCAAAAGTATAAAACTAATACAAAATAAAATTAATACACAATTAAACAATTTTAAAACATGTCCTTATCATTAATTAACTTAGTTATAGCTTTTATTTAAAGATTCATTATTTGAGATAGGTAACAGTAATAGCAAAACAATTATTTGGCAAGATTAAAACATACTTAACATAATTTTAATAATAATATAATATTTATGTGTGTAAATTCCAAACTAAACGTGTATGGTGTCTGTTTGTGTGAAATTTATTTTTTTGTCATTTAAGTATTCGTTTATTGTGTAGTATGCTTTTTTAATTAATAATTGTTTAAGCTTACCTGTAAAAGTTATATCGCTAGTTTCGTTTTTTATTGCATCTGGTAGTTTATTAAATATTTTTATTGACATTACGTAGGGACTATTTGAATGTAATTTCATACGCGAAGAGGGTGGCATTAACATGTTTTTATATCTGACCGATCGGTCTTTATGTTTATCACCGCGGGTTGTAAAAAAGCTCGTGTATTTTCTAACAAACTTGCAAATTTCAAGGATATAGATAGATGGTAAGGTGAGTATTTTATGTTTTATAAAAAAGGGTTTACAGCTATCAGTTGGTTCTATGTTAACAATGATACGAATTAATTTCTTTTGGAGAATGAAAAGTGTAGGCGCGTCTGTGCTGTTTCCCCACATTATAATGCCATAGTTGAGCCATGCATGAGCGTAGGCGTAGTAGGTGGTAAGTGCAGTTTGCAAGTCGGTAGTTTTTTTTACTTCTCGAAGTGCATAGGTGATTTTTGATAATTTTGATCGTACTGTTTTTATATGGGGCTTCCAAGAAATGTGTGTGTCCACTGTGAGTCCTAATAGCGTAAAATCGTTAACTACTTCAATTTTTGTGCCATTTGTTGAGAAATTGACTGGTAATGGGGATTTTTGATGAGGGTAGAACATCATTAGTTTAGTTTTTTATAATTAATTTCAAGGTTGTGTCTGTCCATCCATTTTGTTGTTTTGGCGAAAATCGTGTTTAGTTGTTCATTTATATTACTATTCGTTTTGCATGTGATAAGTAAAGAAATGTCATCTGCAAATAGCACACATGGTTCTTCCATGATTTTGGGAAGGTCATTTCTGGTCACGATTTGGGAAGGTCATTTTTTCCTGGAGTATTGGACCCGTATGCATAACTGCGGGTCTGATGCTGCAGGAAAGTATATGAATTAGTTTTAAGGAAATTGCAATTAATTATAAGTACTAACATAGCTACGTAAGCTATATTACTAACAAAGATATTTGTAACAAGGTGTCCGAAATAAATGATTATAATAATATCTTAGAACAGCCCCATTGTTCCTGTGGCTAGTTCGAGTGTGCTTTGATTCATCCAGTAATACTAGAATCCGATCCCATTGTATTTGGGAAAATCCTATACAGACTGATTGAGAATGGGCCCTCTGATTTAACTTTGTAGTGTCAAGGAACGCGGGAATGAAATGGCGGCAGATGACACTGCGAAAGCAATCCGCCATTATGGTGACGTTAAGAAATTGGTAGACTATTTTGTTCTAGTGGTTTACTTCTTGAAAACGACTGCTTTTCAAGTTTTTTATTTTTATTTATCGTGGGTTTACTCTTGACTCTAGTCTAGGTCAGAGATGACAGAGACAAAGTCTACGATGGAGCGAGCTTACGCAGAAGGAGCCTGTTCACTTTAACTTTGAAGAGATTAGGGTTGTAAGCGTTCGGAAACACAGACGCAGGCAGAGAGTTCCACTCCTTTGCTGTGCGCATTGTAAAAGACGTTTGGAAACGCTTGTTACGAATTGGTGGAATAGCAACATGGTAAGTTGCAGTGCGTCTGGATGTCCGATGGTAGAAGGGGGCCGGTGGGATGAGGTTGTGGAGTTCTTGGGCGCACTCACCGAAGTACAATCTGTAGAAGACCGTCAAGCAGGCAACCTTGCAACGATGAGCCAAGCTGTGTAGCTTGGCATACACCAGTTTTACGTCGCCGATGAGCCTCTAAGCACCACCGAGTCGAGTGCAGCAAGCTGGTATATAGCTGAGCTATCCCAAAGGTGGCTGCAATACTCCATGCACGATCGGACTTGTGCTTTGTATAGGGTTAAAAACTGTCCAGGCCTGTAGTATCGCTTCACTCTATTTAGAATGTCCAGCTTTTTGGCCGCAGTTTGGGCTTTGGACTCAATGGTGGCGCCGAAGTTGAGACTGTCAACTCCATGCCTAGGAGCTAACATAGTTTCTAAGGAATGAAACTTTAAAAGAATATAGCAGGCGTTCTCTGTTTTCGATATGTTTTAAAAGGTGAGTTTTTATTCGTACGCGTTTAAGTAATCGTCAATAGGCTAGTTTCCACTATCAATAAATTGCAAATTTATTTAGTCCGTCAGTTAAAGTATTGAAAAATAATGGACACGTATTTTTTGTTTTTGTAAATCAATGAATATTGACAAAGATAAAACGCATCAAAACTCAGGCGAGGGGGCTGGTGACGTCACGTCGCTAGTAAAATTGTACTATCGTAGTGACGTCACGCGAGTTTTCAACGTACTGTATCTTCGTCATTTTTTGTTTAAGTGAAAAAAGAAAAAATACGTGTGCAATATTTTTTGGAAATCTATCTGACGGACTAATTCGTTTTTTTTTTCAGTAAAATACGCTATTGTATTGAAACTAAATAAGTATCGTCTTGGAAACCTTGGTTATCGGTTTACTTAGCCCGAAGAATAGCCAAACTGAAGTGACAGTGGGGAGCCACATTACTCGCAGAACAGGTGGTCGATGGGGCCGAAAAGTTCTGGAGTGGCGACCGCGTACCGGAAGACGCAGCGTTGGCGCGGCCTCGACCGATTACTTGGTCAGGGTCGCGGGTAGCCGATGGATGCGAGACGCACAGGACCGTTTATTGTGACGACACTTGGGGGAGGCCTATGTCCAGCAGTGGACGTCTTTTGGCTGATATGATGATGATGATGAAGCACCATTTGGTAAAAAACGCGGGAAACCTTTTAATTCAATAGAAATTGTCAGAAGTGCTGTTTTACGCGATCGAGTACCTACCTTTAAAGTCGACTTTACGTTGTTAAAAGTATACTTTTAAGAAAACTTTCTACTTCATTTGTAAGGTTCTATTTCGTAGACTAAGGATGCCAAATCGAGGAGGCCAAAAAAACGTTTTAGTCATAGATTTAACCTTGTGGGCTTGCTCATGAATCTACATGATAATTTTGTTTTCTGGATAATACAATATAATATTCAGTAGCCAATTAATTAAAACAAGAGTATAGTAGGTACAGAGAGGTTAATGAAATTAGTAATACGAACTAGTTAAGTAGGAGTCTGTAGTTGAGTAACTAGATATACCTACCTATTATTAGAACAGGAGTTAATAAAGGTGTGCTGTTATATCTATACTTCTATATACTAATATATAAAGCTGAAGAGTTTGTTTGTTTGCTTGAACGCGCTAATCTCAGGAACTATTGGTCCGATTTGAAAAATTCTTTCAGTCTTGGATAGCCTATTTATCGAGGAAGGCTATAGGCTATACGGGAATGGGAAATTCCTACGGGAACGGGGAAAAAACGGGATATGCGCGTACGAAGTCGCGGGCAAAAGCTAGTTATGGATATAGCTGTAAGGTTTCTGTCCATTAGCGCGGAGCGAGGCAGCGGAGCGGAGAAACGGAGAAATTTTAATCAATGAAATCGCATAAAATCTCCGCACCACGTGAGTCACTGACATTTTGACTGACATGATTGGTTCTTCTTCTTATCGTGTGGGCAGTAAGGTCTAACGACCACACACACCTTAGTGTCACAGTTTCTAAACCGCTTCAAGGGCCTCTGACATGGTTTATTTGACGACCGCCATTTGGTCAATATTTCACCGCTTCAATGCCTCGCTCCGCGCAAATGGACAAGCATTACGCTGGCGTAATAACCAGAGAGAAACCTTTCAAATTAACTATGGTTCCCGTAGCTGTTTTCTGGGAACACTAGGAAATACCGAAATCCATACTAATATCTGTACTTAATTTTTATAAAGCTGAAGAGTTTGTTTGTTTGGTTTAACGCGCTAATCTCAGAACCTACTAGTTCGAACTGAAAAATGCTTTTAGTTTTGGATAGCTCATTTATGGTAAAAGGTTATATAAAGTCACGCTTCAACCAATAGAAGCGGAGCATTAATGAAAATTTTATGCAGACGAAGTTGTGGGGGTCAGCTAGTGATCTACACTAATATTATAAAGAGGAAAGATTTGTTTGTTTGAATTGAATAGGCTCCGAAACTACTGGACCGATTTGAAACATTCTTTTAGCATTGGATAGCTGCATTATCAAGGAGTAACAAAGGCTATATATTATCCCCGTACTCCCACGGGAACGGGAACTACGCGGGTGAAACCGCGTGACGTCCATTAGTTATAAATAAATGTGAAAGTAACTCTCATCAGAGGGCCTAGCACCAATATTTTGACGTATAGTAACGTTAACGTAAGTGAATTTTAAAAGTGAAAAACTACTCCCACATAGTATTTTGGTTTAATTTTATGAGACATACACAATTTATATCATTCAAAAATATAAATATAGCATCTTGTTCGGTTGTACGTTGTTTTATAGCATTAAATTTTACTCGTATTATCATTTCATAGAATACTCAATACGCAGAATACAGTTTGCAAACGTTTCAATTCCCCCCTTTGTCAATGTGCATACCCTCCTACACCGCGTTCACAAAAACAACGCGGGTAAATTCTGGTCAAGCCAAAACTTTTCTAGCGATGGGGATAAAAGACAAATCTATGCAAACATACAAACAAGATACACCATGCATGGAGCAAGCATGCAAGCAAGCTTGCATACAGCATGTAACATGCAGCATACGAGCAAACATGCAGCAGGCATGGTTTCTGTCACGGCTCCGGCGCTGCGGGGCTTCGGCGATCCCACGCGAACTTATCGTCGCAGATGGTTTTAAAGCTCACCACCGCAGCTTCAGCTTGCTCGCCGGCTTCACCGGCCAGCCTCAGCCGCGGCGGCGGTCGTTATAACACCTGCTCCTCAGCTCGCGGGCCGCCTCGCCCCTCCGCCCCTTCGCGGGCTTAAATTACACTCTAGGGGTAGGGCAGACAAGACTACGTGGGGTCGGTTTTACAGCGATTCGTTTCTGTCACTAAGTTCTGTAGCACACAATATTGACTTTTTAAGACGTATTTTAATTTTAAAGTAGGGTTAAAAATGCTATTTTATAAAAATGGCACTGTGCCTAGTAAAATTATTTCAAAAAAATTCTGCCATCTTCAAAGTATACCATTGTAAATTCGGACATATAAAACAATAATATCAAGTATTGATTACATTTTCATTGAAATACAATACCATGGAAAAACATAACGAACAAATAATATTCGTTAAAAAATAATTCTACTGTTTGATAAGTTTGTTAAATAAAAAAATGTGAATAGAAATTCATTGAATTGTGTTTCTGTGAAATATGTTTCATTCAAGTAAATAGTTGTTGAAACAATAATATTCGACATAAAATTATAAGGATCAAATACCATGTGAAACATTTTCTGCGAAATGAAATTCTATCAAATTTCTGTCTGTGAAACAAGGGAACACCATCTTGTTCAAATAAATATTATGTGCGAAACGAGTATTGTAGCTATGGTAAAATTTTACATTTCTATATGTCAAAAATATTCGTGCTAAGCCCTGTTCTCTCACCAGTAAGCACATCCCCGGGCAAAGCCGCTGGCGGAAGCTAGTTCAAAATAAAGAAATAAAGGAAAGAAATAAAAATCGTCGGGAAATGGAAAAAAGATTACAGTAACGGCCTAATTACTCGTGAAACGAGCCGCCATTGCAGTAAACGTAAAGTTATGAGACGAATTGGTTACAGGACTATCGATGATCATATTATTTTATGGTTTTTGGAGAAATATCGTCGTAAGTATATCCTACGTAGATATGATGCATTTTTTACGAGTTGAATCTGAGAATTGTACACCATATTATAGAGAGCTATAGCGGACAGGTGGGACAGCCCCATACTGGGGCATTGGATAAACCTACATGTGACTGTGTTGTAGGTAATTCTGTTAATTATGATAGTTATGTTAAAGTTACATAGAATGTAAGCACTAACACTAGTTTCTAAGTTTTTGAATACTAACCAAAAAATGGACTCTGTCTGAAATATAAGACTTTTTTAATTTTTTTTTTTATAACCATACTAGCTGACGCGGCAAACGTTGTTCTGCGAAATAAAAAAAATAAATAAATAGCCTATCACCTACTCTCATACCTACCGAATATACACACAAAATTTCCTGAAACTCGGTCGAGCCGTTTCGGAGGAGTTCGGTAACAAACACCGTGACACGAGATTTTTATATATAAGATTAAACCAAACTCTTTGATATTGATATTGGTTTAATATCAATAGTAAAAGACCGTATCAACCTTATTGAAGCTATCTTATGCGAAAATCGGAGATTATTTACAGGAGCTAAATTAAAAATAGTCTTGTAAACTCCAGCGTAGGTAATCTAATCGTCATTGCATGCTTATTTATCCTCCTTTTACTTTGTGCTTTTAGGTAATTATAACATAGATACAAATAAATTCTACCAATTTAAGGTCCAAAGTTCCCATGTACCTTGCTTTAAATCATCTTTCAGACATTATTTAGAAAGCTGGTAAATCTGATGAATAAACAGAAACTTTGCACCTTTCTATATTCCTAACTGGTGGACGTCACGCGGTTTCATCCGCGTAGTTCCCGTTCCCGTGGGATTACGGGGATAAATATAGCCTATGTTTCTCCCTGATAATATTGCTATCCAATGCTAAAAGAATTTTTCAAATCGGTCCAGTAGTTTCGGAGCCTATTCAATTCAAACAAACAAATCTTTCCTCTTTATAATATTAGTGTAGATCACTAGCTGACCCCCACAACTTCGTCTGCATAAAATTTTCATTAATGCTCCGCTTCTATTGGTTGAAGCGTGACTTTATATAACCTTCTACAATAAATGAGCTATCCAAAACTAATAGCATTTTTCAGTTCGAACTAGTAGTTTCTGAGATTAGCGCGTTAAACCAAGCAAACAAATTCTTCAGCTTTATAAACTTAAGTACAGATATTAGTATGGATTTCGGTATTTCCTAGTGTTCTTCACTTCAAACAAACAAACAAACAAATCCTTCTTCTTTATAATATTAGTATAGATTCCTCCAAAAATAGTCCAACAATTTTAATACCGAATTTGTTCAGGGTGACCCCGAGACTTTTTTAATATCATGACCCAAAACGTTCGCGGAATACTGTCACGTACTAAACGAGCCCTAATATCGGCGTCCGTGTCTCAGGAATGGCCGGCCCTAAGTTCCTATATTTTTAATAAAAAACTTTTATGAATTACGCTAAAGTTCTTCTGCCTAGTGGCCGTGACGCAGCGAAAACGTGAAGGTTGGGTAAAAGTCTAGGTTATCTGGTTAGTTTTCCTTTTTGACAGGTTTTTGTGAAAACTAGCACTTCGCCCGCGACTTCGTTCGCGCGGGCTTTGTGATACTCCACGAACTTCATCTCCCCTCTACCCTCTTAATAGGACAATGTGTAAATTAGGTACTTATTAATAGACTAAACGTAGGGCAGTTCGCTCAAACCACAACATTTTTCTTACTTATAGTATTTTTAAACCCGACGTAAGTTTTATACGAAAGGTACGATTTGTATAATTTTAATTTACATGTACATAACCTTAATTATTATCAAACAATTTAAGTGAATAAGGATTAATAGTTCATGATACCAAAATCACCACTATTCCATTCCATCCGGGTTTTGATTGAATAATTTGATCAAAAAGCAGTTATTGTGACTTAACCATAAAAGTTAGATGTATACCTTAACGGATTTTTTTTTGTAGATATTGATGTTCTCTATAAAACTGTAGTACATGACTTTGCGCTATTGTCAATAGTTTCCGCAGCGTACGCGATATAAGGTGTGAAAAAAATACCAAAAATGATCCTAATGAGGATCATTTTTGGTATTTTTTTCACGCCTTGGTTTACATTATCAAAGTTTTCCTACGGAGCCATAACTTTTTTGAAAATATTCTATTGCCTATGTTCATCAGGAATAATACAGGATTCTAATGGTGAAAGATTTTTTCAAATCGGTCCAGAAATTCCGGAGCCAATTCAGTTCAAACCACAAATTCAAACCACCAAACAAATTCTTCTTCTTTTCGAGTCGATGGTCCCTGGATCGATTGGACCCAGAAGTTCGCTACGTTAATTGCAGTATCGGTGGCATTTATTAAATCCCTCAAAGTACAGGTGCACTTGGGGCACTCTATCACGTGGCTCATGTTCTAAACAGGGGCACCGCAATCACATTGTAGGATCAGTATCATCACACTCAACTGTAGAGGCATGACGTCATCACACGTTGACATCTTATCACATTACACAGATAGGGTAACATTTTTCACGCTTGAGTCTTGACCTATATTTATTTTAACTTCAACCATTACACAGAAGGACTATAAACGAACTGCCACGCTATATTCCCAGTAGTAATTCCCCAAAAGAATCCCATAAATGGGTTTGTGGAGTTATTATCTCCGTTTCACCATTCCTCTGCCCGCGCGGTTGTCACGTACGAGCGTTCCCAGTTATTGTCAATATAAAACAGATTATTTTGTTTTTCCAGAAACCATGTGGTTTGGGAGCTCACGTAGTAAATAAAAAGTCATCTGAAGGACAGGTCTTTTACTTATAAAGCGTTCAAATTCTAGTCAGGATAACATATTTATCAGCGGCAATAAATATCAAAAAACTTGTCATAAATATCAGAGGTATTTCTAGCAGATTGCGACTGCGCGCTGCGTTGCGAATGGACTCTCGATTAGGCCTTTTTTGCAAATAGGCTACAAGCAACACTTTTACACGTCAACATTTTTTTGTCACGTTAATCTAAATGAGGCCGGTGTTTCCTAGTTGACTACCCTGAGAAGAAACACCGAAACAAACTCAGAGGTCTCTGTTGAAGTCTATACAATCGCCAATAAAAAAAAACAAATTACATGTGAAAACCATGTAGGTTAACGTCTGAAGTGGCCTTTAGAGGAAAGCACCACGCAGGTTTGAGTGGACCTGTCCAGACAGTGCAAGCATTTGTCAGTTATCGTGCAGCTCAACTCAGAACTTTGGGGACCTCAACGAACCGACGCACAATACCAAGGTAGGGACATTTGGGTAGGCCGCATAGTGTTACTCAAACTACCAGACAGTCATGAAATCAACCCTTAAAAATAACGACCTACGTGGTTCTCACACTTACAATAAATTATTTTTTAAGAACCATGCATATTAGTATCTGAGATGGTCTTTAGAAGAAAGAACCACACAGATTTGAGTGCACCTGTCCAGTCAGTGCAAGTACTTGTCAGTAGTCGTGTAGCTCAACTCAGATCCACTTAGGAGCTCAACAACTCGAAGAACGATACCAAACAAAGACTACAATAGTATACTAGTTAAAGAAAGGACATTTGGGTAGGCCGTACAAAGCACTCAAACTGCCAGACAAACATTAAAATAACTCGAAATAAAAAATAATCCACATAGTCCCCACATTCATAATCCTTACTTCCTTACTAATATTATTAATGTGAAAGTAACTCTGTCTGTCTGTCGGTCTGTCTGTCTGTCTATCGCGCTTTCACGCCAAAATTACTGAACCGATTTGAATGAAATTTGGTATACAGATAGTCTAGAGCCTGAGAAAGGACATAGGCTACTTTTTATCCCGGGAGTATGTTCCCTAGGGACCACGCGGGCGAAGCCGCTGGCAAAAGCTAGTATTATATAATTTAGGGTTCATTACCAAACCAACGGAACTCTATTACTAGTTCGTCCGTCCGTCCGTCTGTCCGTCAGCGGGCTGTATCTCAAAAACCGTAATAGGTAGATAGTTAAAATTCAAATAGAGTGTGTATTTCTATTGCTGCTATAACAAAAACTAACAAAAATAAAATTAAAAATTAAAGACGGCTCCCATACAAGAAACGTGTTTTTTTTTCGATTTATGGTACGGAACTCTTAGGTGAGAGTCCGACTCGCACTTGGCCAGATTTTTCAGTTATTATTAAAAAGAATCTGAGTTGCTATAAAACGCAGCAATGCTGCGAGTGTTCTGGCACTTGTCCCATTGACAGCGATGTGTGTATACATTATTATAAATGTTTTTACTAGCGGACGTCACACGGTTTCACACGCGTATTTTCCGTTCCCGTGGGAGTACGGGGATAAAATATAGCCTATGTTTCTCCCTGGTAATGTAGCTATCCATTGCTGAAAGAATTTTTCAAATCGGTGTAGTAGTTTCGGAGCCTATTCATTTCAAACAAACAAACAAATCTTTCCTCTTTATAATATTATTATATATATATTATATTAGTGTAGATTTGTGATGGGTTTGCTCTTGACAAAGTCTACGATGGAGCAAACACAGGCGTGTCTTTTTACCGCAAAAAGGAGTCGTTTTGACCAAACTCCTACTTTTCGGGGTGCATCTGTTCCTGTGACTGATCGGCTCGAGCTCCTAGGCATGGAGTTGACGTCTAGTCTCAACTTCGGCGCCACCATCGAGTACAAAGCCCAAACCGCAGCCAAAAAGTTGGGCATCCTAAATAGGGTGAAGCGATACTTCAGGCCTGGACAGCTTTTAACCCTATACAAAGCACAAGTCCGATCCTGCATGGAGTATTGTAGCCACCGGGATGACTCAGCTAAGTATCAGCTTGCCGCGCTTGACTCGGTGGAACGCAGAGCTAAGAGGCTCATCGGTGACGTAAAACTGGTCCTACAGATTGTACTTCGGTGAGTGTGCCCAAGAACTCCATGACCTCATCCCACCGGCCCCCTTCTACCATCGGACATCCAGACGCACTGCATCTTACCATCCCTACCTTGTTACTATTCCACCAATTCGCACTAAGCGTTTCCAAACGTCTTTTATAATGCGCACAGCAAAGAAGTGGAATTCTCTACCTGCGTTTGTGTTTCCAAACGCTTACAACCCTAACCTCTACCAAGTTAGAGTAAACAGCCTCCTTCTGGGTAAGCTCGCTCCATCGTAGACTTTATCTCTGTCATCTCTGACCTAGACTAGAGTCAAGAGCAAACCAATCACAAATGAAAAAAAAATGTTTTTAGGGTTCGAAAAAAAAGGAACCCTTATAGGATCACTCGGGTGTCTGTCTGTGTGTCTGTCAGTCTGTCACAGCCAGTTTTCTACGGATCCACTGGACCGATTCTGTTGGAATTTGGTACACATATGGACTTCTATGACCCAAACACGGACGCGTTACGTAAATCATTAAATTTTTAGTATGGGGGTCACTTTTGGGGGTCAAACTAGAAAATTTAAAAAAAAGTTTATGAAAAATATCGTGAGACATATCAAATGAAAGGGCTTAGTATGAGGGTTTTAATTTTAATTTTTTCATAATTTTAAAATAAATGGTTTTGAAGTTATTCAAGAAATAAGATGAAAAATGACCATTCCTTCCCCCCCCTTATCTCCGAAACTACTGAGCCTAAAATTTTGAAAAAAATGGAAATAATAGATCTTTACCCAAAAGATTACAGAAAAACTTAAATTAGAAGTCTGTAGTGTGTTAAAAAAATTAAATTCGTTCGGAACCCTTTGCACGCTAGTCCGACTCGCACTTGGCCAGTTTTTGTACATATATTATTAGTTCCTAAATATTAAGTGATTGTTTGTTAATAGAAATAGTAGTTATATTCTGTAATTAGTAATCACGAGAGTTGTAAATGAAAATGAAATTGTCAATCATCATATTTTATTTTGTTAACAATTTCATTTTATTTATTGAAATTGATTTAACGTTATTTCAAATATTCATTCTAATTTCAATTTTTAACCGACGAAAAAGCGGAGAAGGTTCTCAAGTGGACGCGTTTATATATTTTTTTATGTATGAACACGCATAACTTTTTACAGAGTAGTCCGATTTTGATAGTTTTTTTTTTTATTGGAAAGGGTATACCTTGAGGGTGGTCCCGTATAAATTTGGAAAAAAAATCCAACCCTAAAGGTAGGAAAACAGGGGATGATTGATTGTTAACTCACTGATTGTAATGTATGACCACGCATAACTTTTATAGAGTAGTCCGATTTCAATAATTCTTTTTTATTGTATATATAAATTAAAAAAAAACCTAGTCTAAGGGGGAAAATAGGGGTGATTCATTATTTACTCACAGATTTTAGTGCAGAGTTGTGTAGCATTTTTTGTACGCCTACCCATGTGGGTATATTAAGCATGTTTTAATTAGTAGATTATAGCTACAAAAAAGCATAAAATAAAAACATTATTTTTAGGTTTATTATTTTTTGCTTTTCAGTTTTTTCGGAGGTTTAATTTTTTTTGTTAAAAAGTATTTTACAATTCAATTTTATTAATTTTACTGGTAGTTTTATTGTTTGTCTACTGATTGAACTAACTTAGTATTAAGTGCTATTAACACATACTATGGACCAGAAGTTGTCTTGTTTTTGAATAAATATATATAACTAGCAGTTCGCCCGCGACTTCTTTCGCGCGGGTTTAGGGATCTCTTTTTTTTCTAGTTATAAATATAGCCTATGACACTCACAAATAACGTGATTTTCTAATGGTTAAAGAATTTTCAAAATCGGTTGAGTAGATCCGGAGATTACCCCTACAACCTCAAAAACTCACAAACTTTACCTCTTTACAATATTAGTATAGAATAGATTAACTTGAATAGATTCTTTCAAATTTTCCAAAGAGCCGAGTTTATTTATTTTATTTTTGCTTACGTTTCTTTTTACATTGGTTCTTACCCGCCCTTGACTTGTATTTCAAAAGCAGATACAAAAATAAGTTTCAAATATTCTTTGTACTTAGGTATACGGGTTTAAAATAAATAGCTGAGTAATGCTAGACATTTATTTAGAGGCAATATTGTTTCAGTGGTGCTTGCAAATTCGGTTCAAAAGCCAGCGAACGTTGACCCTGAAAATATTGTTAGCTGATATCTTGTTCTGCCTTTAGCATGTTAATTTCTGGTCTGATGTAAATTCCGATATCCAAAATGTACAAATCCGAACAAATATTATAAACTAACTTCTGCCCGCGTGATCCCTAGGGAAAATTCTCCCGGGATAAAAAGTAGCCTATGTGTTATTACAGACTATAATTTACCTCTGTGCCAAATTTCATGAAGATTCGCTTTCAGGCGTTCTGACGTGAAAGAATTACAAACATCCATCCATTCTCACAAACTTTCGCATTTATAATATTATATTTATGTATATATAGTAAGAAGTAAGATAAGATGAGAAGTAAGATGCCAGTCTGTGTTTGGTTAAATTTTTACGTCTTAATGGCTAAACAGATTGTATAAATCTTAGCACATAGAAAGGCACATAGGAGACATTCCTTTTCATCCCGGGAGTATGATCCTTTTTGACAAATTGCTGCTATCACGCAGGCGAAGACGCTGTCAGAAGCTAGCGTTACAAATAATCTAAATATATACTAATATATAAAGCTGAAGAGTTTGTTTGTTTGATTGCTTGAACCCGCTAATCTCAGGAACTACTGGTCCGATTTGAAAAATTCTTTGTGTTAGATAGTCTATTTATCGAGGAAGGCCATAGGCTATATTTCATCACGCTACGACCAATAGGAGCGGAGCAGACGAAGTTGCGCGGGTCAACTAATTACTATAAAACTTTCGGGATTTGATCTACAAACAACTTTCATGTTAGTACAAATATGTATATTTTGTTTCATTTTGATAAACAAATGACATTCAATACTGGCTCCTGAACTAAGGGTAGGTAACTGTTAACTGCCGTGAAAGCGTTATGGTACCCGTAACCGTTTACCATAGATAGTTATTGCAGGGTTTGTTTACCAGTCCCGCAATCTCAGCTGTGTTCAATATTAAGACCATAGAGTATGGAAGTACTGCGCCGCCAAGTACTAGATAATACGTTACTTGTAATATTGTTTCTCTGCAATGCCCGCTGAGTACAAGTTTTGGCTGTTATAGCCATAGTCAGAACTGTCACGTAGAGTAATCCTTTTTAAGTTCTTTTTCAGCTAAGTGGCGACGTATAATCGGTTCCTAACCATTTAAATATTGTTGCCCCTGTGACATAGTAGGAAAACTGATTTTACCCCGACCTTAAAATGGTAATAATACAAATAATAGAAGCAAAATACAAATATCTTTATTAATCACAAATCAATAAGTCAATAAGTCAATTTGTGTGATCACAAATCGCTTACAATGGGCCTCATCAGAAGGCTCAAAGTCACTCAAAGGGCAATGGAGAGGGCAATGCTTGGAGTTTAGTTGCGTGATCGAATCAGGAATGATGATATCCGCAAGAGAACCAAGGTTACCGACATAGCCCGAAGGATCGACAAACTAAAGTGGCAGTGGGCAGCACATTGCTCGCAGAGCAGATGGTCGATGAGGCCGAAAAGTTCTGGAGTGGCGACCGCGTACCGGAAGACGCAACGTTTGAAGGCCTCGATGATGGCCTAGTGAAGGTCGCGAGTAGCCGATGGATGCGAGACGCGAAGAACCGGTCGTTGTGGCGACGCTTGGGGAAGGCCTATGTCCAGCAAGCAGTGGACGTCTTTCGGCTGATATGATGATGATGATTACAAATTGCACATCCGTCTCATAAGATTTTAGGTATTTCCGCCTATTTTCACAGTCGATGTAAACAATCGGTGTATCGATGTTTTTCATGAAACATCGATAGTTCGATGTTGACAAATTTAAACCATCGATTCATAAATGTCGGTGTCGGTGTGTGTCCTAATGGCGAGATGACAGTAACGACGCGACGCCAGCCAAAAAAACGTATTTTATTAGATTAGGTCTTAATTATTTAGGTTTTTTGTTACCCCCACAGAATAGCTGATTTACCCCCGCGGGGGTAATTACCCCCAGGTTCGGAACCATTGTCTAGATCATGGTGTTTCTTGTAATATGTAGTATTTTCCATAGAGATCTACGCTTTGGAATGTGCAATAGCTTGATCTTTTTGACTGATTCTTTGACAATAGGGATGTTTTTACAAAAACACAAATAAAATTTGGACACGTAAAAATTGGACACGTAAAAAACGCTTTGTTACGTCACTTCTTGGCAGAACTGGTAAACTTTTACGTAGTTGTGACGTCTGTCCAATATTTATGTTTATCTTACTAGGACTAAAAAGATTTTTAGCAATCAGCTATTTCATATCATTGGTTTAATTAAAGTCAATTTTGTAACGTGTAACGTAACAGACAGATGTGTTGCTGGGGAGTTTGTTTCACAACTTCTTCTTCCCAGCTAAAACACTTGGAAGTGGTGACGAAAGGGCGTTTTGGGGGACTGTATTTATGTAAAATTTGACGTTCAAAAAGTGCTGTCACTCAGCCTAAATGACTTTTACGTTCGAGTCTACTCGCTGCCAGTGCTGCAATTCCGTGTTCTATGATTGGACCATAGAGTTATTTTTGGGTTAATTTGTTTCAGTTTCATAAAGTTAGCCAATACTGCGTAGGAAGGTGTTAGGCCAAGTTTGTCAGTTTTTGGTTATTTTTAGATAATCTTCGGAGTTTACAAAGAGTGGGTAGTGTTTTATGGAGGGTTTAATGTGATTTGACATGGCTATAAAAAGACACTGGACAAAGTTGTTTGCTAAATTTTTACGGAGCTATTTTAGTGGGTACACTTTTTCAAATCATTTCGCTGCTGTGGCCTATCTCGATCGCAAAATTTTCTGGGATGTAAGTCGACCGTAGTAAGACCATATCCTCTTTCTCTAATGCTTTCTTCTCTCATACTCAACATTTTAATATATGTACATTTATTGTATTTATAAGTACGAGTTGGTACTCCGCAGACTACCCTTTTTATGTTAAGATCATTTAGTCCATCCGAAGGCTATCTGGTCAGCGATAAGATTGCCATTGTTCCTTTACAATTAAGAGTTCTTAAAAACATATTATTGGGAAGCTAGCGTATCTCTAATCAAAATAATAATAATATCTTCATTAGTAAAATATGAAACTTACACCGACTTATTAATTTCGGTCAACTGCTAACATAACTTCAGAACTTACTCATCTCAAGTAACAAGTCAACGAATGAACACTACACGCTACACAGCCTAATTTACTTAGCTACAACTTCAGCTCGTCTGAAACTTAGATATCAATGTTTCAGGCGCCCATTTCTATGCCCTACCTTTGACCAGGACCTTTGCCCCACCTTTGAAACTTGTCATGTTAACCCAAAGCCATTAACCACATAGTAACGACCACAAAACTACTCCTAACTTGTAAATGACATTAATTTCGTAATGTCTTTCAAACCTACTAGTTGGTTAAGGGGATGGGAAGTTCTTTTAAACTCGAAAACAAAGTTTTTAATTAATATTTTGATAAAAACAACACGGCTTGAACTTGGAGGTTAAGCATCTGTGGCTGAAATCGGTCCGTTTATGAGTGACAATGACATACCGATATTCCTCCGTACCACGGTAAGCCGTTACTACATTTTGTTTTCCTACTCCTCCACTGTATTTTTCTGATTCATTTCGTTGCGGGATCCAAGACAGTTGAATCGTTTCTCCGGGACTCGTCGGGTGGTCGCCACTGTTGATTCTGGCTTTCAGGAGTTGCAGTGGTTGGAAATGTGTGGCGGGTTTGTCCCAAAAAACAAAGCCGTTTAACCTATGCAGTCGTTACAAATATCTAGGAGGCAGAAATTTTGACACCAGTTTTGCCAAGGGGTAGATATTGTGTTACTCTTTTAGGTTATTACATTGCAGGCTTGAATCACCTGATAAAAAGATGATTCCGTGCTTCGGAAGGCACGTATAAGTCGGTGGTCCTGGTCGCCAAATGGCGGTCGTCAAATAAACCATGTCAGAGGCCCTTGAGGCGGTTAAGAAACTCTGACACTAGGGTGTGTGGGGTCGTTAGATTTTACTGCCCACACGATAAGAAGAAGAGACTCTTTTAGGTTCTATTTTGTGTAAGTTAGATAGGTATAGTCGCTTCTTGGAACATTACAGCGTGATCTTGGAACTGCCCCGTAGGTTTCGGAATCGCAAGCGCGACTACCGAGTGTGCTGTTCGTTTCCCAAATCAAAAAGCTTTACTGAGTTTTCCATTAGGATTGCTGCATTCCCGAATTGTTTGAAAGTAAATGGTATGGGTGGTGGTGTGGTATGGTCAGATTGCCATTCCATCGGACTTCAGTGCAAAGAAATAGAGATGCACCTGTATTTGCGCACACACTTGTACTTGGTACTTAGCTAATCTTTGTTGAGTTCCGTGTCCGAATTTCGGTCGGATAGATTACTGTCCCAAGGTAATGCTGTAATCATTTACATTGTGGTTTTGGTACAGCAGCGCATGCTATGTCTCTGGTATTGCGGAGATCCATAGAGGGCCCAAAGCTCAAGTCACTCAAAGGGCAATGGAGCTTAAAGTTTCCTTGCGTGATCGAATCAGGAATGATGATATCCGCAAGAGAACCAAGGTTACCGACATAGCCCGAAGGATCGCCAAACTAAAGTGGCAGTGGGCAGGGCACATTGCTCGCAGAACAGATGGTCGATGGGGCCGAAAAGTTCTGGAGTGGCGACCGCGTACCGGAAGACGCAGCGTTGGAAGGCCTCCCACAAGGTGGACCGATGACCTGGTGAAGGTCGCGGGTAGCCCATGGATATGAGACGCACAGGATCGGTCGATTTGGCGGCGGTTGGGGGAGGCCTATGTCCAGCAGTGGACGTCTTTCAGCTGATATGATGATGATGATAGAGGGTTCCACGTTTTGTCAGGTGTGTTGTATATACCGAGCGTCGAAGGGCGCTAAACGATCTCCGGCCACCATAAGGCGGGGCCTGCGGGCGGCTGATTCGGGGCCGAGTAGTCGTCTGACCAGCCAGGCCTTAAGGACGTGGTGCGCAGTTCCGTGTGCGCCTTTCTCGATACCAGTCGGGGGTGTGCGTGAATTTTATTGTAGCCTGGGCCCCTCACTCATGGTAACGGTAGGAACTGTGGGGTTTTAGTCGGTAGGAGACAGACATAATAATCCGTCTCCTCAGACGGAGTATATCCATGAGGATTTTCCCACAAAAAAAGGTGTGTTGTATATTTATTTGCAAATCTAATTCATAAAAATAGTTGTACAAGTGACAGCCTATCATTTAACCAGAAACACGCACCACTACTCCATCAATATTTAGCAGACATCTTGTAAGATGTGATAGTATATAGCTTATAAGCGTGGAATTGGCACTTAGGGAGACGTGTTCGCTGCTCGGCTGTAATAAAACGAACTGCCACTGGAAAGAGGTTGTGAGTTCTCTCTGGAAAGATATCATAGAAGGTTCATGGCTTTTTAAAGAGTATAAATTCTGACAAAACTAAAATTGCGCACAGAGTACTTTCGTGGGTTCAGGGTCTACACCCCATATATTGTAATGTTACGCAGAGAGTGACAGTACATGGCCTGTACCAGTACTATGACAAGTTGGCAATCAATTAAAATTAATCCTGCATAAATATGAAAAATATCTTCTCATTCAGAATCTTACTCATTCTGTATTTCAAGAATGATAAGATAAGATAAGATTTCTTTATTTGTTTATGATAGAGTGGAGATTGACTTTAAAATTTGCATGTGGGAAAATGCTGAAGATTTATCCGGCGATGGGTTCAATTTTATAATCGTGGATTAATTTTAAAATCTCTAACATGATCAATTCGCAAACTAGGAATATTCTTGTAACTGAACTACTGATTCCATTTTATAGTGCCTGTGTCTCAATAGGTACTACAGTGCCCTGTTACCACGACATGTTGTTTTGTTCAGAAAATTGTATCAGCCATTATTGTGTTTAATAATACAAGGTCGTTTGTAATTACCTCCCACAGATAAAGTTTTACCACTTTATAAAATAAGTTACTAGCGATCCACTTATCCGATTGTACCCGTGTAAAAACCGGTTCTGCACGGGTACAAAACCTTTTTCGTTAACCCTTTCGGTGCCCAGAACTCAGCATATGGGTCGACGACGCGGATGCGAGTTGTGCACACGAACAAATTATGTTTCGACCCATATGCTGAGTGATGGGCACCGATGGGCACTAAAAGTGTCGCCTTTTTAACCGACGAAAACGTAGGAGGATCTCAAGTCGACTCGTTTATATATATTTTTATTTATGTGTTAGAGCCATGTGTGGTCTGAAAACAGATGACAGCTGTGCACCGTATTTTAAATCATTAAAAATACTTACGCTACCGGCGATATACATATTAGAAATTAGTATCTTTGTCAAAACAAATCCCAACCTCTTTGAAAAAATGACAATGGTACGAAATGTTCCAATTCGTAGTCAGTACAAAAATTCATTGAGTAATTATAAGTGTAAAACTGTATTAGTTAACAAAAGTGTCCTGGGTATGGCTCCACGCATTTATAATAAAATTCCAAATGCCATAAAAGAATTAAATCTTGCACAATTTAAGCAAAAAATGATTTTTTTATTCATTAATAAATGTTACTACACTATTGACGAATACTTAAATGACGAATTAATTTAGAATTACATTGATTAATACGAGTACTATTGACATATTATTATTATTTTTTTGACATTTTTATTATTTTGACATAGTTTTTTTTATTTTATACGTTTGACATTTTAATAATTCCTCATTAAGGTCTGACATAATTGGATTATTAAATAATATGTAATTGTACACCATGATTATGCATGATTTTTAATAAATTTGTAAACCTCACACAATATTTGTACGCCTCCTGGCATAACATAGCGCTCTGTTAATCAAACATAAGATCTGTAATTCTTTACCTATGTTAACAAATAAATAAATACTGAATACTGAATATGTATGAACACGCTTTTACAGAGTAGTCCGATTTTTATAATTCTTTTTATTGGAAAGGGTATAATATCCCGAAGTTGGTCCCAGATAAATTTGAAAAAAAAAACCTTCTCTAAGGGTGGGAAAATAGGGGTGAAATAGGGGTGGCACACATATTTTAATGCTGAGTTGTGTAGCATTTTTTGTAGGCCTACCCATTTTGGTATACGGCCTGTTTTTCTTTAAAGTATTAATATTATTCAACAAATAATAGTTAAAATAGGATTATATAACAGTTAATAGCATGTAGTAATTGGTATATAATAGCCACAAAAACGTATAAAATAAAAAGTCGGTGTTAAAATACGAAAAACAATCAAAAACACTGACTTCCGAAATAACAGTTGTTTTTTGTACAATGGTTTATTTTTTTCTGCTTTTCAGTTTTTTCGGAGGTTTAATTTGTTTGTTAAAAAGTTTTTTCTGTGACTTAGCGAAAACCATATGAAAATCCGTCGTAAGTTTATTAGTAACCGGAGAAACAGACAGTTTTATATTTACCACTTACAGATGAAAAGGCCATGAGCAAAAATTGAAGTTTCTTTTTTAAACCAATAATTTTATTTATTGACGCACAAAGTTATGTATGTAGTTGACCTTACACAACTTATTCTAATTCATGACGTATAAAGCCGTATGGTGTCGGCCGGTGCCGTATAGTGCCGTAAAAGAATAATACCATCCCATCACTTCCCGTGGGTATCGGCAGCAGCGTTCTCCGTAAAACGCAACACCATACACTGTTCAGCAGTGGACGGCGATTGGCTGAAATAATGATGATGGTGATCCAATGTGAAATGTCCTATCTCAGGCTATGGTTGCCCCGTGTTCTTTTGAACCCGTTCAGCCGGGTTTGACATGATTGACCAAGCAACATTCAAACATACATGCTTACACATTCATTTAAATATTAGCGTAAATATTAGCGAACGTAGGATTACTTTCCTTAGCAAGACATAACTATAAATCCGTCGGAGTTAACGGCATACTACCAGAAGGTATCCGTGTCAAATATACTCGTTCAAGGTCGTAAGTCAATGTAACAGCCCATAAATATCCCTAAACGTCCAATGCCGAACATAGGCGTCTCCTAAAGCCGTAACGACTAACAGATCTAAGGAAATATCGTCACCGCATTGGGTGAGACCTGTAAGATGTATTTCTCTGATAAATGTTCCAATTTATATTCAAACTAGCTTTTGCCCGCGACTTCGTACGCGTATATCTCGTTTTGGAATGTCAGGAAATCTTCTCTTAGTGCTCCCTACACTCCCCAAGGAACCAACATGCCATCAGCTTTCTACGACCAGTAGTTTCAGCTGTGCGTTGTCTGTCAGTCACTTACTCAGTCACCCAATAACGGAAGAATTTTATATTATTGATATCTAGAATCTTGAGGTGCTCGTAACTAAAGAATAATAGCCGCACGGGTCGATCTTCAAGGTTAAGCAACGCTTGCCAAGGTTGGTCTGTGGATGGGTGACCATCTTAACATACCGAGTTTCCTCCGTGCCTCGGAAAGCACGTGAAGCCGTTGGTTTCGGCTGACATTTGTAAATCTTTGGCAGTCGTTACGAGTTGTCAGAAGCCAGTAAAAATCTGACTCTAGTCTTGCCAAGAAGTACCGTGTTACCCAGTTAATGGGTTGTGGAGGTCTGGTAGGCAGCCGCTCCACGTAATATACTGGTATTCAGCTGAATCCGGTTTGACTGGAAGCAGAGCGATAAAAAGGCTAGGCAGATGATGATGAGATAAAGAACCTTGTGGCTAAATTATATCAGACGCGCGAGTCGATCTTAAAGGTAACAAGCTAAGCAACGTTTGCCGAGGTCGGTCTGCGGATGGGTCCATCGATTACATACCGAAACTCCTCCGTGCCTCGGAAAGCACGCTAACCCGTTGGTCACTGCTGTCATTTGTAGATTTTTGACAGCGGTTACGGATTGTCAGAAACCAGTAATTTTGATACCAGTCATGCCAAGAGGTACCGCGTTAGGGGCCTTTCAAGTATTACGTTAGCAGATTTTTTGTCATTTTAACCCCACCCCTTCCATTTGTCAGCGATAGTAATCAAAACTCTTACTCCTCCCTCCTGAGCTTACGTAAGCATTGGTATAGTTTTTACTCGCGCGAGACCTATTTCCCCCACTTCTGTTATTTCTTAACTAACTAGGCATAATTATGTCAAATTGAATCTAAGATTTGTAAACAAAAAAGGAAGTAAATATTGTTGACGTAATCATCATTTAAACCCTCCTTCCCATAGTATAGTAAAGACCCCCCAAACCCCATTGGTGCTTACGTAATACTTAAACGGCCCCTTACCCAGTTACTGGGCGGGTTGTGGAGGTCAAATAGGTAGACACTTCATGTAAAATACAAAGCACATTTCGATGTGGAATCCTGAAGGAGCAATGACCCGCTGCGCGTTAGGGTGCGTGATCCACATTCGTCCATTCGATGTCCAGCAGTCCACCGCACACAGGATGTTGAAAAACAGCTGATACTGGATTTGAGCCTTCCATTGGTATAATTGCTGGCAGGTGCTCCGATGAGAGGATAAATAAATAAATAAAGCAGCATCCTATAAATGATATTTATTTCGCAAATAGGTTACAAGTAACTCTTTTACACGTAATTTTTTTTTGACATATTTATCTAGATGAGGCCGGATGTTTTCTAGCTGACTACCCTGAGAAAAAACACCGACACAAACTCATAGTATTTGACTCGAAGTCGACTCCAATATGATTGAGGCAGATTTGTTGGGCTAGTTGTATTGATTTCTTAACATCGCATAGTTTAGGTTCCGTACCTCATGTAGGAATAATGTATGTATGTTTAACTTTCGACATAGTTTTCCGTCAGTATTTCTGATTTTTAACCGACTTCCAAAAAAGGAGGTTCTCAATTCGGTAGGTATTTTATGTATGTTCACCGATTACTCCGAAGTTTCTGATCCGATTTCTGTGATTCTTTTTTAGTTCGATGCGGTATACTTCCATTTGGTCCCGTAAAAAATTGATTCAGTTTGGTTCAGTAGTTTTTATTTTATGAGCATATTTGTTTGTTTCAATTTATGCGTAGACGAAGACTTCGTCCAAGTATCACCACTTAAAAAAGAAAAATAAAATATTTTTTACCAAAAAATATAACCGACTTCCAAACAAAACACTACAAAGTATAAAATAACCTTAATTTCGGAAGTCGGTGTTAAAAAACAAAGACTTCTTTATAGATATCTTTATACTTACCATATTTAATGACAGCTAGAGGTCAGCCGAAATGTAACTTTTCAGTTCGCTGCCGAAGTTCATTTCGGCAACGGACTTGCTCCAGCAAGTTCTGCACGTGAACGCTTGCAAGCCGAAGGTCACATTCGCTTCTGTGTAAGCAACACTTCGATCAAGTCTGCCGATGTCTGCAAACGACCCAGTGCATATGATCCATTATTGTAATAAGGCTTTCTACATTATTATTTTTTTATTTTTCAGTTTAGTCATAAAGAGATGTATGTCTAAGAAGTTATTTTGCCTTTTTAGAACTTATGAGGCGCTTTGTGTTTTTTATTTGAGTTTTGTTTGCTCTTGGCTCTAGTCTAGGTCAAAGGTAAAGTCGACGATGAAGGTAGCTTATCCAGAAGCCTGTTCAATCTACTTAACTTTGAAGAGTTTAGGTTTGAATGCGTTCGGAAATATAGCCGCGAAAGTTCTATTCCTTTGCTGTGCGCATTATAGAAGACGTTTGGAAACGCTTGGTGCAAATTGGTAGAATAGCAACAAGGTAGGGATGGTAACTTGCAGTGCGTCTAGGTGTCCGATGGTAGAGGGCCGGTCTGATTTTAAATAATATGATTATGTATCTACACTAATATTATAAAGAAGAAAGATTTGTTTGTTTGAATTGAATAGGCTCCGAAACTACTGGACCGATTTGAAATTTTTTTAGCATTGGATAGCTACATTATCAGGGAGTAACATAGGGTATATATTATCCCCGTTCTCCTACGGGAACTGGAACTACGCGGGTGAAACCGCGTGACGTCCACTAGTTACAAATAATCTGAATCTAAAAATTTATGTTCTTCAGTTATGTCTTCGAAGATTTGTTTTTATTAAGGTAGTGTGGGAGGTTAAATAATACACCAATATTCAAAAACACTGAACGCTATATTCGATATCTAGCAACAACATTCAAAGTGGCCTAACGTCAAGTTAACTGTCTAATATTAAAAACATTGTTACATTAATTACACAATTAAGAAGTAACATATAAGGCATTTGTAGAAACTCTGACGTCATTCCTTATAGGACTTAAAAACGAAAATATAATATAACTCCGATGATGGCCGGAGTTTTTATATATAAAAACTCCGAAGTTTCGCAATCTTCGGATTATGCAAATTGTAATATGATATTCCGTTTAATAAAATTGTGAAAAGGGGTGCATTCTGCTAGGTTCGCTGTTGTATTTTTATCCTTTTTATTTAGGACTCATAGTAATTTACATTTTATAAAATAAATTGCGAAAACGTGACCTTTAGGCAAATAAAACCTATCTCTAAAAAAAGTAATCCGAATGCTTAAAATCCAATTACAAAGTTGAAATGAAATTGTAATCTCGTTTCTTTTAGAGAATGAGTCCAAATAATTGAATGTCACTCAGTGTATTTATTTGTTACTATGCGTCCAATTCCAAATATTTAGTAAATTGGATATTTAATAATGAATAGTGTTAACATTGAATACATTCTTCCAGTAGGTACCGAAAGTACCCAAAGAATTATGAAAACAGCAACATGACATGCACCACAAATACTTATTTGTGGTGCATGTCATGTTGCTGTTTTAATAATTAATTGGCGTTTAACGCCTAAAATATTTATGAGATCATTCTGTAACTACCATTTTCAAAGAATTGACAGGAATTCATTTAGCTTCATACCTAAGTAGGTATGAAGCTAAATGAATTCCTGTCATAAATATTTTAGGCGTTAAACGCCAATTACCCTCAAAAATTATCGACCCGTCACAAATTAAACGCAAGTCGAGTGAGCTGTTGAAAACGCAACCAATCACAAATAGATAACACTTTTGACAATTGGTCATAGTAATTTTGTGATGATTGTCGTTCGAGAATTTACACCATAGTAGTTTTCACATTTGTATGCCGTATGATCTTAATTAATAAACCATAGTGTATAAAGTTTTAAATGAAGTCAGAGTTCTTATTTATACAAAACTTACATGATATGTACATTTGTTCATAAATAAAGAATGTGGTACATAAATAAAAAATAGTCCGATCATCGTTTTCAATGAAATAATACTAAATTACATGTTTAAATATTTAAATATAATAATAATTAAAGCTAACATTAAATTTAAAGCTTGAAATCGACTTACAATACTTTAAACCATCGAAAATAATGTTAATAAAATTAACGTTTAATTTGATCAATATGAAGATTTTTTAATTTTTTGTTTCACCTAACTAGAAATGTACTTAATTTGAAGAATATCTGATTTTGCCAACAATTTATTTTGCAAGAGAAATAACTGTTAGAAGTAATTTCAGATTTGTGGCAGCAATAACTTACCAATGATCTAGACAACAAAATTTATTCAAACACTAAGTTTCAGCAAATACAATAAAACTCGTGCTATGAATATTTTCATGCCTTATTTTAATTTTTAGGGTTCCGTTCCCAAAAGTTAACCAACGGAACCCTATTACTAAGTCTCCGCTGTCCGTCCATCCGTCCGTCTGTCAGCGGGCTGTATCTCAATAACCGTAATAGGTAAACAGTTGAAATTTTCAGACATTGTGTTTTTCTATTGCCGCTATAACAACAAATAATAAAAAATAAGGTTTATGGTACGGAACACTTCGTATGCGAGTCCGACTCGCACTTGGCCCGTTTTTAGTTTCACTTTGAATAAGGGCGCAGAAAAGCAATCGTGGCCCCGCTGAACCACGCCTATGCCACGCGTGACTTGAAAACTTAATTATGAAACCCAATAGCTCCTTTATATTATATTATTTGACGTTTTAGGCTTCACGACACAAAAACGACAGGCATTTTTTATTTATTCAAAGAATGATCAAGCACATTTTCTTGAATAAGACGTTCGGAAAAGTGAAAATGATTGTTGGCAAAATCAGGGACGTATTTTCAACCTTAGATAAAATTTACGTTTTCGAAAACTAAAATTCGGACTTTGTCATATGATAAAATATACTTTAGTTATATGTTTGAAGGCAAATGAAGATTTTTTATTCCCACAATGACAAGGAAAGATGATCCTACTAACGAGATGGTGTACGAATTTCTACAGGCAAGCAACATTTAATTTTTCATATTGTAAACGTACAAAAATCTAACATCTACAGCAAACATGGACGTGAAACTAACTAGCATTATGGACCTCCGTAATTTAGTATTGTCCACCATTGTGCATTTTATTTTTATTAATTACATTTACGTATGTATATCACAAAGAAAATGTTTAGCTCGTAGCTTTAAAAACAAATAAGCTACTGCATCAAAATTAAGGGCAACATTGGTCCTACACAAAACAACGGAGCCTCATTAACTTCCAGTACATTCTATACATTATGGAAATGCTATCTTATAGAAAAACATCAAGTTATACTTACGTCGTTATGTCAATGTATATGAAAACACGCATTTGTTCCTAACTAACATGATTCTTTATTCTTTACATATTTTTTTTTCAACTGTTGTTGATGATAAAATGCCAAAATGAGCGTCGTCCCGCCTTTCTAATTCAATCTAAAACGTTTCTATTTTTTCTCGCGAACTTTCTATTTTTACTTTATCACAGGCTCACGCTCCAACCCTGAGGGCTATAATTACATTGCACCTTTTTATTTTACTGATACCTTCACCTAAAAATCCAAAGAACTTCGTTCCGCTCCCTTTTAAATTTACAGTACATTAATAATTCTAATAATAGTTCTCTATTAGGCTTTTGATAAAATGAATCACACTTAGAATTAAATTATTTGATCACTTTGCACGTATTTATTTCACATTAAACATTTTAAATATTGACACTAAATATGTGTGTCGTATTTGTTGCCTCCTATTTATAAGGGGGAACTCGTCAGTGAAAATTTACGTTGGGTATTCCGCAAGGCGTATACCTAGGCCCGGGTTTGTCCCTCTGAGGGACGGTTGGGTTCAAGAAGAAGGGCGGTGGTCGCCTAGCAGTCGTGCGGCCACCGAGACGGGTGGCCGGCCACGGATCACATGACGCAGCAGCTCTTCGCGCGCCCTTTCAGCTCAGCTTTCAAATCGCGCTTGCTTTTGCTGCGGCCCACTTGTTTCTGTTGGGAAAAGAATAATTATTTATCTTATTCGTTCCATATAATTTGTGATCGGAAGTAATTTAGATTCATATGTATGGACTTCCGGGTATAACTATTGGATTAAGCCACAGAGCATGGAATTGCTGCACCTAAATTGACTAGAGACGGCAGTACAAAACTAAATCGTTTCTCCGTAAGTGTGTTAGCGAAAATTGCAGAAGTAGTACGCTTCTGGAATTTTCGCCATTCAAAGCAGTGAAACTTCGCCTCTAGCAGGCTAGGCTATCTCCATGTTCTGCGGATAAAGCTATAAGCCTTGTCTACGTACCTACTTTAAAATCCGCTTGGAATGCTGTCCAGCACGTGAGGGAAAAAGAGGGGGAAGATAAGATTAAAGTAATAATATGCTGTGAATAGTGATATGAAATTGTGTATACCTGTTGTTTCATCTGCTGCTTGTTTAGTTTTCCAAGGGCAGCTAGTGCAGCAACTTCGAAAGCATCTTTGACACCTTTTGTGGAAGCTCTAGCTGATGTCTCTACATAGGTCATCGCTCCCAGCTGTCTTGCTACTGATAAAGCCTGCAAAAATAGAGACTCAATTATTATTTAGATTTTAGTTATATTCGAAGCAAATATTGAAACGCATATGAAACAGTTTTAACATTGGTGAAACAGATCAATAGGTATTTGGTCCTCTAATTAAAAATGCTTACATGGGTAATACCTAACTATGAACTCAGACTGCTAATTAGCATTATGACTCGCATACTTATAATTATAAGTATGTATTGTAAGTGTGATATCAACATCAATTAGAATTCAAACAGATTCAACATAACTCCCTAAGAACCTTTACAGACACCGAATAAAACGAAGTCCCAACTTTTCAATAGAACGGTCCAAGGAGCTTCAATGTCAGCGCGATCCGTGAGTCCATTCTACTCATTCATGGAACGAGCCAATTACTCTGCCCCCATTTACAAACTGGTAACTAGTTGAATAAGATCTCTAATTAATACGGACGTCCAGCCTGAATTTGCGACCGACTTTTCAATTGCTCCGTTATACAATACGTGTAAATGCTTCAGGATGTTTCAATTTAGATTAGGAGTTCTGATGAATGAACTTAAATCGCTTTGCTAGGGATCGGATCTTTCGAATTCGAGATGTTGGCGAACTCAGTGAAATTGGGGGCTGAAATAAATTCGGGACCATTAGGATGTATCCTAAATTGCTGGAGCATGTGTTTGAGAAGTCTGTGTATGTAGGATATGGGTTGAATTAGAATCATGGGTAGGTTTATTTTCGACAATCTAGGGAGTGTAATTGCTTGTGGAGCTGGATGTCTATTTAGTTAGGATAATCAGATGGTAAAACTTCTTATTGCTAACCGCATTCTGTGTATCTGTGTACCTAAGTGTTTTTTATTCATTTTTTTTTAAATAAAGTAAAGTAAATGTTCATGTTTTTTGTCGTTAAGTACCACGCAGCATTCGTGTCCCTTTCGGGACAAAATCGCCCAACCGTCAGAATCCGTAAGTCCCTTTCGGGACAATACGACGATCGCGCCATTGCGCTCCCGTTTTTATAAGGATAGGAACTTACGGATCCTGAGTGGTTAAAGATTTAATTTTATAAAATCTCGTTTTTCTGCTTGCTTGTTTCTGAGTATGTCTATAACAGTGTAGGAGCTCCTGCTTACCTCTTCACTGGTGACTGGATGTGTTCTTAGCTTGGACAGCATGGTGAGCGTTTCCTTTTCATGTCTAAGATCAGCCTTGCAGCCGCAGAGCAGCACTGGGGCCGAGCCGCCGTGAGTTCTTACTTCTCTGTACCACTGGAAAAAGGAATTATTTGGTTAATAAAGCTAATTTAAATATAAAAAAGTGTATGGACATTCTGAAACGACTAGATACTGTTTTCTTATAGATTATGTAAAAGAAGAAGTAGGTGCTTTCAGATCTTTGCAAAAGATGATTATTACCTACGAAGACTTTATTTAGGCTTATAAGAGACTAAAAACTTTAAGAGCCGTTTACTGAATCAATGTAGTCTGATATGTTGTGGCAATCTATTGTTGGGAATACCTCTGGTAAATTAAAAACTTCATCACCGGATTCGCTACTATTTGCGTCATCAAATTGTGGGGTCTTTATTTTTAATTAGTTGTGGAAAGAATACCTGGAAGGATTTGAGGGAGGCCTTTGCTGAGCTGAATAGGCAAAATAATAATAAAAAAGTAGTTACCTTAGCAGCAGCATTGTGTAAGGTCTCAGGTTCGGCTATGTTGAAGCAGAGCATAAAAACTCTGGCGTCCTGGTAGGCAAGGGGTCTCACTGTGTCGTACGCCGTCGTGCCTGACAACAATAAGAAAAAGAAAAGATTAGCCAAAGTAGTTCCTTTTCTTGTTGCAGTTCAACACATTGTGAATGAACATTAACAAGTCATAACAAATATATATTAAAACACGATGTTTCCTTATGATGCTAAAAAGGTAGACATCTCGACAATATTATGGTCGTCATTGTGTAGATATTCGATAGTTTTAATACTAGGTCTATCGTTGATGAAATACATTTTCTCGTAAGCTGTACAGGACGGTAGTGACAATGTAATAACGTATTGACTACTTAATAGATAAATAAAAATAAAAAAACTTCTATCAGGAAAAGCGCATCAAAATCCGCAAGTGGTTTAGAAGGAAACGAAGAAACAGACAGAGGTGGACAGCGACTTTGTTTTATACTATTAAGAGATTTTTTTAATTTACACACGGTTACGAATCCACGAAATATCTGTTACCTATTCCTAGTTTCTCTACTGGCACTAAAATTCACTAAACGCATTTGGCGAATAATCGTTCTATGGACGGAGACAGAATGATATTTTAAATGCGTTTAATGTGTGCAAGCGGGCCTGAATCGCAAGATTTTCATCGAAGCTGCTGTAAATAGAAAAGGAGTATTGGTTTGCGGGAAAATGTATTCAATTCAATTCAATTTATTCAGTAACAATATATATTGCGTTTGAATATAGGTAAACATAATAAAACATAAAAATTAAAATTAAACACGATAAAGATTAAACAAGATATTTAGATTGAGATAATGAATCATTATTAACAACAATTTTCAAGAACAAGTTATTGGTTTTAGTACGCCACCAGTTGGCGCTACCTAGGTGAGAGAACCTCTACTGTGAAAACGAAACATATGACGTAAACATGGCGTTGCCGCGAATTTAACTAATGTCGAAAACATAAACGTTTTGAAAGGTGCTTAGACCTGATACATCAGTGCTGCCACCTGGTGCGTAATTTACGAAATAGTACTTGATTTGCTATCATTCAACGATTTATAAGAGTAAAGTAAACTTTGTAAATAGACTGATTCTGATAAGAAACAGATCAAAAAGATAAGCCTACCTACTATTCGCATTTACCGGTCGATAACCTATATTGACCAGCTGTATTACGGTAATGGCTTCCGACAAGGCCGTTTAATAAAATGGTTATGGTAAAGTAAATAAAATAAATTACAATTAGTGAGGGACTGATTGATATATCTTTTTTTTATTTCGTTTTGTATTAAAATAAACTTCAATTTATTTTTTGATTATTTTTTTTTTAAGAAAAAATAATCTTAAAAAGAAAACAAAACATAAGAAAAATATTATGAAGATTACCACTAGATGGCGCCACTGGACATCAATGGTACTGCGCGCATGAGGAGACTTTTCCGCGGTAATTTTAAAAATAAGAAAATAAAAAGTTTTTCTACGGCAAAAAACTAATTTCACTAAAAATATTCCAAGAACATTAAATTCTTATCTAGAAAACATTGAAAGAAAACGCAAAAAGTAATTGCCGAAACCAGGGATTGAACCAGGGACCTTTAGATCTTCAGTCTAACGCTCTCCCAACTGAGCTATTTCGGCTATGTAAATATATGTAAAATACCTAATCCAATACCGCGCACACTACATGTTGATGATGACGTCATGATTTTTTGCGTGGTCATGATTTTCAAGGTTATTCACCATGAATTCAGTTTTTATCAACTTGTCTCGTCCACCTTGAACAATTGTGATAAGAATTCTTTTGTACTTATTTATGTTAATGATTTTTTGCTAGCGTAAAACATACCTATCTTGTTTAGATATGATTAATTTATGAATGACAAATATTTGATCTTTAAATTACCTAATAAATTATTCATTCATTTAATGGTTATGGTGTAGCTACAATAGCGTTGGTCTTGGGTACGATTTTTTTTTTGCCTCGACTGTACTGACTTTTCCTACACAAATAAGTAACTAAGTATAATCTACTTAGTCACACTTTATTTGCACAAGAACAGGAAGAGCATTTGGACTGGTAATTTCCATTAAAAACAAACTATACAGGGTTCTTTGTAAAACACCAACAACCTCTTAGGCAGTGAAAGTACAAATGATTATAAACAAATTTTACTTTGAGAACAATCCCGAAAATTCGAAAAAAATATCAGCTGTTTCATACAAAATTCAATATTTAGACAATGAAAATGTATGAAACAGCTGATATTTTTTTCGAGTTGAAGAAAAGTTGTTTATAATCATGTCTACTTTCACTGTCTAAGAGGTTGTTGGTGTTTTACAAATAACCCTCTAGACATACATTTAAAATAGAAAATAAAACTCCTAACTATAATATGGCGTCAAAATAACTCAACTTTCAACTTTTTATCCTAGTCACATTATATCATCAATCAATCAATACTTATATATAAAACCAGTCGACCCGCGCAACTTCGTCTGCTCCGCTCCTATTGATCTTAGCGTGATGACATATAGCCTATAAGCTTCCTCGATAAATGGGCTATCTACCACTGGAAGAATTTTTCAAATCGAACCAGTAGTTCCTGAGATTAGCGCAAGCTCAAGCATACAAACAAACAAACAAACTCTTCAGCTTTTATATTAGTATAGATTCTTCCGTTGCTGACTGATTGAGTGACTGACAGACAACGCACAGCCGAAACTAGGTATTAGTCGTAGGAAGCTGAAATTGCAATCGGCATGTAGGTTCCTTGGGGAGTGTAGGGGAGCACTAAGAGAGGATTTCCCGAAATTCCTACAGGAACGGGAAAAAATGGGATATGTGCGTACGAAGTCGTGGGCAAAAGGTAGCATAAGAATATTGTAGCAGCTTCATCATGTCATGTTTTGTGTGCCTTTAAATTTGTGCAAAATAATAGTAGCTAGGCATTTAAAAAAAAAATGTCGACGTATAAAGATACCTTTTTTTTATTAAACGTTGCCTACGGAGGTATTTTGAATCAAAACAAATTGAGACGTAGGTATCGGAGACGTCAAGACTATTAATTTGTAAGAAATCATGATAATGATAAATGATATTTATTTTGCAAATAGGTTACAAGTAACTCTTTTACACGTCATTTTTGTTTTGTATAAATCTAGATGAGGCCGGTATTTCCTAGCTGACTACTCTGAGAAGAAACACCAAAACAAACTCAGAGGGCATAGTCTCTTTTGAAGTCCATACAATCGCCAATAACATATGAACAACCATGTAGGTTAACGTCTGAGGTGACCTTTTGAGGAAAGCACCACGCAGGTTTGAGTGGGCTTGTCCAGACAGTGCAAGCATTTGTCAGTTATCGTGCAGCTCAACTCAGAACTTTGAGGACGAACAATGCCAAAGTAAGGACATTTGGGTAAGCCGCATAATATACTCAAACTGCCAGACAGTCATGAAATCAATCCTTAAAATAACGACCTACATAGTCTTTACACTTAGTAGATAGGTACTGTAATTGGTGGCACAAACTGTCCCACGAACATTCGTGCTAAAGGAGGAACCTAGGCAAATAGCTGCAGTCCCTAATTATGCACGGAACTTGATGATCGTGATAATTTATAAATGAACCCCAAGCCCAGTGGGTGGACATGACATGCTCAGGCAGACCCACTGTTGTAGATATGTATATTAGGTATTTAGATCCATGGTAGTGGGTGTGGGAACCACATTGCGCAAGCCTAGGGCTGCCACCAACTAAAATGGAGTTTTTTTTCCCCGGACAGGGGGTGTTTGGGGAACATTCACAACATCGAAAATAAAAAACATCGCTTAGATTTTCATTTTTAAGTTTCCGAATCTCCTTAAGGAAAAACGGAACCAGGATCACTCCGTTGCCTGTCTGTCCATCTGTCACAGTCGATTTTCTCGGAATCCGGATCTGTTCAGTTTAATTTTTTTTTTTTTATTCACACTGCTTGTTTCCGATATAAACTACTCATACGAATCTAACAATCAATTATGAGTTTTCAACTAAGAAGAGATTTAGTTGACACTTCGCGTGACCCAAGGGCTAGCTTTTACTTCGGGCAGAGGATAAGCATTGCCATAGAACGTGGCAATGCCGCCAGTCTTTTGGGCTCACTTCCAGTCAACAGCTATGCGGATGAATTTTTTGACGCCATATTATAATTAGGAGTTTTATATTGTCATCATAGTCATAGTCGGCCTTACAATGTTCCCACTGTTGGGACTCAGGCCTCCTCTCTAGGAGAGGGAATGGGCCGTAATCCACCACGCGGGCCCAATGCGGGTTGGTGAATGTCACATGTCTTCGAATTTTTGGTTCTAGGACATGCCGGTTTCCTCACGATGTTTTCCTTCACCGTTTTGAGAGCAGTGGTGATGAAATAAATTACACAAAGTCTGCCTGGCTGGGTTTGAACCCGCGACCTACAACTCGTAAGTCGGAGCCGTTACCACTCGGCCACCACTGCTTTTTTATATTGTATTTTAAGTGTATATAGTTTGTTATTTAAATAAGGGTAGAAGAGTTTTAATTTACTGCTTATCTTTTAATCAATCGGGATTCCTCTGACACAAAAAGTGCCCGGGTTTTATCCGGAACCTTTTTGAAAACCCCGAACAGACGCTCCCCGGACGCTCTCTCAATTAGGACATATAATATCCGGGGATACTTTTTTTTTGGGAATTCATCAAACGACCCCTCCCGCTCTGGGCGGAGCGGAAGAGTGTCAGACTTACTGACTAAAACCCATCCGTGTTCCTAAAATGCAGGGAATATGCATGCGATTTTTTTATTTGCAAAATGAAATACTTATTAACTCTAATAAACAATTATGAAATTATTTTTTAAATACCTTCATCAGCGATGAAGTTATAAAGCTTCAAAGTTTACAATTAGAAAGAGAAGTCCGATATGAATTGTGACGTCAAAGTTCTTGGCGCCTGTACGTACAGCTGCTATAGAAAACAGCGTTTTCGCGAGAGGGACAGATACATTGGTTTAAAATAATTATATCTCGTTTGTTTTTCGAGCAATTTTGATTCTATTTTGACTATTAGTATTATATTTGTGTATATTTTTAGATAAACTGTATAGATAATAAAAAAATATTTCAATATTTCCCGCAATCCTGGGGATGGCAGCCCTACGCAAGCCTATAGTTTTAAATAATACTAGATATTATTAGCGGCAAAATAATTGTTATTATTATATTAAGTAATACTAATAAACCGCAAACACGGTGCGATTGCAATGCAGTGATATATATCTCTATTATGTTTGCTTTGGTATGCAACGTTTAATATTGTCTGGCTAACGACTCGCCCTGGCTTCACTTGCTCTTTAAATAGTTAGCTTATGACAGGTTATATGTATTCATATAATATTGTTTTTTATTTATTTATTTGACTATGTAAGTATAGTCCCCGTCACGAGAAGCTATAAATTTTGTAAACAAAGAACTTCTACTAAGCTACGTAGCGACAACAAATAATCCCAAAATCAATCAACTCGAAGTAACATACATGTGATACGGAAGTAACGAGCATTTTCACTTAGTAGGGTTATATTTTATCGATATAAAGAGCTGTCGTCTAATGTTTTGTGGTACTGGAACGCGTCTGACACATGGAACAAACATTTGAAACAATTGAATGTGTGTTTACAAAATTTATAGATTCTCGAGGCGGGGACTATAGGTCAATTCGTTATTTTTTTTTTAATATACCTACATTTCTATCATTATCCGTATCATAGTGTGCTAGCTAACAAGTAAATTTCGTGTCATGTATAATTACTTAGCATACTTTTATATAGATTCAAGTTCTTAAAAAGTAACAGACAGATGTGTTGCTGGGGAGTTTGTTGGCCACTTCTTCGCCACAGCTAAAACACTAGGAAGTGGTGACGGGCGGGCGTTTTGGGGGACTGTCTTTTGTAAAACTTGACGTTCAAAAAGTGCTGGTTCTCAGCCTAATTTGAATAAACGACTTTTGTTTTTGATTTCACACGAATGCAAGTAAACATTCCACGTCTATCGCTCTTTCTATGGTATGGGCCAGATAAACTTGCAATAAAGTACGTTGACCTTTCCCTAATACCCCTTCGTGTATCTACGAACAATAAATTACGAACCGTTTTACATTACTAGAGAACGTTCACGATAACGATGGAAGTCGATTCAAGACAAGTACGAACAATTTGATAGTGAGGTAGATATTAATTTGGTCTAAAGTTCTCAAAGTAGGTAGGTAAATATATTGTGTATTACTTACTTATATAGTACCCAAAAAGCGTCTTTAAAAAGGGTTAAAAAAGCCCGGTCAAGTGCGAGTCGGACTCGCACACGAAGGCTTCCGTACCACAAACCTTAATTTTTATTATTTGTTGTTATAGCGGCAGTAGAAATACACAATCTGTGAAAATACTGTCCTACAAAATACGGTTCTTGAGATACAGCCCGCTGGCGGACGGACAGCGGAGGCTTAGTAACAGGGTTCCGTTGGTTACCCATTGGGTAAGTAACCCTAAAAAAGCTGTCAATCAATCAATACATTCAACAAACGACACTCGAATAGCATCCATTTTTAACATCAAACATTTCAGGCGTACACTGAAATGCAAATAAATCACACTATTGGAATACCACAGGCCAGTTTTACATACATACATAATGGACACATATATTTTATGTACATAAATGTCCGTACATTTGTGTATTGGCCAGTTCGAATCAGGGATGTAAAGGAGCTCCGTAACCGTAATCGAAACTATCGGATATCCGAAATAAAAATCGTAATCGTATCCGATATAAAAGTTTCTGACAATTTCGGATAGGGGCGGAGTCTAAATTAAATAAGACACGTTATGACAGGTTTTTCTGTCCGGCCGAGCCAAGACTAGCCGCGCGTGTCACTTGTCACAGTGTTATTTGTAAAACACTAATTAACTTCTTAGGAAGCGAAAGTACACATGATTATAAACAACTTTTGCTTTGAGACTAACCCTGAAAATTCGAAAAAAATATCAGCTATTTCATACATTTTCATCGGATAAATATTGCATTTTTTATTAAACAGCTGATATTTTTTTCGAGTTGGACTCAAAGTAACGATTGTATCATGTATATTTTCCCGGTGGTCATGGGTTCGATTCCCACGGGAAGCATACTTTGTAAAGTTTTTTCCAGTTTGGCTAGGACATTGCAGGCTTGAATCATATGATTGTCTGATAAAAAGATGATTCCGTGCTTCGGAAGGCACGTATAAGCCGGTGCTAAATAATGGCCGTCGTCAAATAAACCTTGTCAGAGGCCCTTGAGGCGGTTTTGAAACTCTGACACTGTGTGGGTGTGTGGGGTCGTTAGATCTTACTGCCCACACGATAAGAAGAAGAAGATGTATACTTTAACTCCCGTATTTGTTTTTTTTTGGGGATGGGAAATTATCAAATGACTTCTCCCGCACTGGATGAAGCAGGAAGGAGTGTCAGACTCTTACTGACTAAAACCCATGCGTTTTCCTCCTAATGCCCTTTGCGTTCCAGGGCCGCGGTGACTTTTTCGAACACATTCCGCAACCCCGGCAGAATACTTTCACTCCCTAAGAAGTTTTTAGTGTTTTACAAATAACCCTATATATCAATATCCGTCACCGAAACTAACGGATAATCCGAAATAAAGCGTATCCGAAACCGGTGCTTTTAACGTTATTTCTATATTCGTATCCGAATCCAGATCCGAAATTTCACATCCATAATATCCCTGGTTCGAATCACTGATCCATGCGTATCCCAGTGCAGAGACTGTACACTTGAGGACAATAAAATGCACTCAATATTTAGAGTTATTAACTTATCTGTTTCTGCTGTTTAATGTAATTTTGCGAGTGGTCGTTTGGGGATTGAGAAAAGCGGTTTATTTCGGTCGTGGATTGTCTCAGTGGGATTTTGTTGGCGAACTGACTCATGTAGCAATTTTCGAAAGTGTTGTCCAATAAATAACTTTCAGGTCAAATTGCGTGTTGTGTGTTGCTAGGTTAAATTGTAGGTACTTGCAGGCTCTTAAATGTAAGGCATTGTCTTTACCTTGGTATAGTATTTACGGCCTGCAGTGGTAGTCGATCGTGATGTTCGATGACTGTAATCTGGTTTATTCGAGATATTTATATCGATTGTGCATTAAAAGTAAAAATGATACGATGTATCAGTGACTCGCTAAAACGTTCTAGTGTGGCCAATTTTAATAAATTACCATGGCCTCGTGCCTGATGCATAAAAAGAAGTAAAAATGTAAGTAGCTTTATAAATTGATTTGTGACTATCACCGCACAGGCAAAACTACCATTTCCAGAATTGGCAAGCTAAGAAAGGGTTTGTGGAAATTTCAAGGAGAAATTTGTACTATGCCTAAAATTTTGACTCGTGCGATGCCCGGACGGGCTGCTAGTTTTAGATACAAAAATAAAACCATTCGTATTTAGATTTTATACCAATAACAGACAGATGGAAACACAGTGGAGGCTTATTAATTGGGTTGGTTGTTGGGTACGGAACCCTAAAAAGTAGCGTATCAGATATACCTCGTGTTCGTGTGTCTAACGTGTCAATACATAATTACCAGTGCTAGAAATGGATCCAAGTCAATAAGGGCTAAGATGCCGTGGCGGAGTGGGAAGCATTTGCATAAATTGTTGTCGTGCTAGATAGCTGTTTGAGTGTGGATTTGTAATGCTGTGCTTTAATTTTTACAGATAGATATATATTCATCGGTTTATACCATTTTAATAGAATAGAATATTCTTTATTATGTACACCATATAAGTTACAGAAAAAATAGATGAAAAAAACATTACATAGGGTGACACAATGGGCGGCCTTATCGCTTAAAGCGATCTTTTAAAGACAACCTTTGGATGGATTTTAAAGAGAGGAGTGACAGTACTGCAGGTAGTCTTAGGTGTACTATTTACATGTACAATATTTACATAATAGATTAATACATATAGAAAATAATAGCAGAGAACCCAAGTAAAGACGATTAAGGAGAGAGACAACCATTACATAGCAACTTGAAGTTTATTTATTAATTAAAACTTCTTGCAACACAAAGGTACATGCAAAAACGGTGCCTTATACAGTCTTTACCAGACAACCAAGAGTGGTATCAGGACTCTGGTGCGTAAAAAAGAAGTAAACAAATTTTAAGCAAAAAGGTTTAAAAAAGTAGATGCCTTATTTTTTCATTAATTTTATAAGCATTCAGATGGAATGAAATGAATTGGAATGTTAGAAAATTAGTAATTTAGCCACCAAAACCAAAACAAACCAAAGACAAGTGAGTAAACAAGCAAATTACCCTTTTTACAAATATAATCAAACATTTTATAACATGCAGCTCTCATTGAACCCCTGCAAATTCCCCCCCTACAATTAACCACAGAATGAAATTCCGAGTGCATGCAAATGGCCGCCATTTGTCACGCTCGCAAGTGCGTGCTGCCCGAAGATAAGAGCCGTGTGTAGCGATTTGTTCACGTGTTAACAATTTTATGCTTCGCTGTTTTAGGGGAAATTTACCACTGACATGCGAATAGTAAAAAACAGAGACGACAATTATTATGCAACAAATTATGACTAGGCGCGTCCATCTTTGTTTAGGATTATTACGTAACTGCAAAAATATAGGGAAAACATAACACTCATTCTGGAGCAGTCGGGTCAAAATGTCGGAATATTAGATGTCGGAGACGTAGCCGACTATTTATAAGAATAATTCGATAAACTGATAGTTTATAATTATGTATACTAGTTGACCCGCGCAACTTCGTCTGTTTCGCTTCTATTTTTTTTACTACATATAAGCATACGTTTGACCACAATCTCACCTGATGGTAAGCGAAGATGCGGTCGAAGATGGAGCACGTTTGCCTAGAAGCAGCCTATTCACTCTTGTCTTAAAGACTCCCAGGTTGTAGCTATCTGGAAACACAGAATCTGGCAGGGAATTCCACTCTTTAGCTGTACGCACTATGAATGTGTTCCCAAAACGTTTAGTGCGTGTGGGTGGGATGTCCACCATGTACCGGTGGCGCATCGCCGTTCGTCTTGTGGTCCGATGATGGAACGGGCTTGGCGGAATTAAATCATGCAATTCCGTCGCACACTCCCCAAAATGCAAGCGATAGAAAACCGACAGGCCAGCAACTCGGCGTCGATTTGGAACAACTGAAGTTTAAGCATTACACTGGAGAAACGAAGATAGCTATAAAAGTAAAATACTGCGGCGCAGCTATCAACGCCCAAATAAAAAGTACATACATTCATAAACATTGTTCCAATTTAACCTTAAAGAAATTAAAAATTGCTCTTAGCGTGTTGATATATAGCCTTTCTCGATAAATGGGCTATGTAACACTGAAAGAATTTTTCAAATCGGAACAGTAGTTCCTGAGATTAGCGCGTTCAAGCAAACAAACAAACTCTTCAGCTTTATATATTAAAGTATAGATGTAATAATTTAAAATTTTCAACCTTTTAAGCTAATAGAAATCTGATGTCGTAAAACAAATAATTAAAATCCTATTCGAAATTCGCACAAGCCTATAAAAACAGATAGAAACATTTCCCGCCAGCATGTGTTCCAATGTGACCTCCTATGTCACAGTACTGGTGTACCCCTACCTAAACCTATCTTGAATAAAGGTGATATGCTACGTTTGAATAACTATAAAATATAAATAAAAAAAAGAAAAGAACTAAAATAATGCCCTAGAAATGTAATTTCGACTTAGCTCATACACTGTACCATTTTTTCTGGCATTATGTTCACCTGCGTAGATATTACGTCTACGAGACATAATATTTTACTAATATATTTTAAGTGTTATACCTAGTAGGTAGTCTTTTTTCTGGATAAACAGTAAAAGCCTTGGAAAAAAAAGTTTTTTATAACTCTCAGTATAGAGGTAATTCAAAGTTCTTAAATGATTATGTTTACTTGTACCTTTTTTTCCTTAAGTAGTTATGTAAAAGGTACTTACTGTATCTTTTAGTTTGCTATATTATGTGAGGTACATTGCGTTTAGGTATACAACCTGTAACAGAATAAATTTAATACCTCTTAAGAGGTCATTGAACACATCATTATGAACAACTTTCACTATGGGACCAACATTGAAATCGCGAAAAAAAATTCGACTCCCCCATACATTTATGTGTGCCTAACTCGACAAAATATACTGAACAACTGATTATTTTTTCGCGATTATTTTGGGTATGGTCCCATAGTAAAAATTGTTCATAATGATGAGTACAATGACCCTTTAAGAGGTATTGCGTTTATTCTGTTACACGTTGTATAATCAGTTTTATTGTTTACTAGTGGACGTCACGCGGTTTCACCCGCGTAGTTCCCGTTCCCGTGGGAGTACGGGGATAAAATATAGCCTATGTTACTCCCTGATAATGTAGCTATCCAATGCTAAAAGAATTTTTCAAATCGGTCCAGTAGTTTCGGAGCCTATTCAATTCAAACAAACAAACAAACAAATCTTTCCTCTTTATAATTTTAGTGTAGATTTGTGTGGCTCGATATCTCGCGTACTTTTTTTATAAATGATCATCTATACAAGTAAACGAGATATCGAGCCAAGAAAGCGAATGGGGAACTGATAATACCTTTTAATATTACTAGGCTGAACTAAACATTCAAACGTTGCAGCTAAAAGATAAGTTACGAACCAGTTAAGCTGACGATGCACCGCCAAGGTTGGTCGTAACTACCTCTAGTAGACGGGGGCGCTAAATATTGGGCGCGTAAATAAAATATTATGGTCACCTATCCACAGACCGAACTCGGCATGCATTGCTTAACCTGGAAGATCGACCCGTGCGGTTGTTATCATTAACCCAGAAGCTTCTCTTCCGAACATTTAAACCTTCAAATATTAGTTACCATGCTTAGCTAAACTTTCGTCGATCGAAAGGAGTAACTATGGAGTTTCTTGTCCGTTCTTCTCGAAAAGAATGGGATATTATAAATTGCATATCAAATAAATAATCGCCTATCAATACATACTCATCATTTATATTCTTTTTTACATCAAATAACTTACTTCACTACAAATAAACTAAATGTTTAACAAAACTCAAACTGCAGATAATTCGAAATCATACATCAATATGACATTACTTTTTTCCTCATAATGCAATACAGTTAAATTTATTTTTGTACAAAAATACTACATAATTAGCATAAATACTGACTGCACAGCAAATTTTCTATATTTATGGACAACACCCCTACTCAGACTACCCCGACTCGGATTAGGATTAGGAAGGTTAGGTTAGAAGTTATTTTTCGTGGTTATTTTTTTTTAAACCACCCAGAACTATGGTGAGTCGCAGTACAGTTTTGTCGTGCATTAAGATTATTAGCTGTGCATTGATGAAAAATTTTGCTTTAGAAAAAATCGCTGTACGCTGCGAATATAAATTGTAGTGTGTTTAGTGATATTTTGAGTTGAATATTTTGCTGTGCAATCAGTAATTTTGATGGGAATTCGGAATCTTATTGCATAGAAAAAGGATATTTTTTTATTTGCGTTTAAATACTACCCGAAAAGAATCTACCTTTCTGAATGGACAGAAGAGTCACTTTAGTATTTTGTATTATTTGAAATGTGATTGAATAAACGTTTTGTCTTTGACTTTTCAAACGAACTCTGGGCGGAGCAGAAGGGAGTGTCAGACTCTTATTGACTAAAACCCATCCGTGTTCCTCCTAATGCCCTTTGCGTTTCAAGGCCGCGGTGACTCTTTCGAACAACACTGGCACACGAACCTTAACTTCACAAGTTAAGCTTACGATGCACCGCCAAGGTTGGTCGTAACTTGTAGACAGGGGCGCAAAACATTGGGAGCGTAAATAAAATATTATCGCCTTAAATAAATAAACGTAAGTTAACTTTAGCCACGGTTTACGACGTAGTAAACCACTGACATTGAACTAGGAGCCTTATCGTTGGATTGGCAATTGTTTGTGGTTGTACGTTAAATGTGCAACTGAGGGACAATTGCTGCAGTTTTCAGGAACGTTCAGTTCGTTAAAGGAGTCGCAATCTGTCAAAAGCATCTCTAATTTATAAACACAATAATATTAAAAAGTTTTTAATGTAATCAACACCAACCCGCCTGCCAAGCGTGGTGATTATGGCAAGCCCCCCCTTTTGGGGGAGGCCTATGTCCAGCAGTGGACGTCTTCAGCTGTTATGACAACATTAAAAACTGGTCAATATGTCGCTGAGACGATTTTGTGACTTGTGAACACTGATTAGAATGTTTTATGATAGCACTTCTGCTGCTCGTTCTTTTTTATCTACACTATATTAATATTATAAAGAAGAAAGATTTGTTTGTTTGTTTGAATTGAATAGGCTCCAAAACTACTGGACCGATTTGAAAAATTCTTTTAGCATTGGATAGCTACATTATGAAGGAGTAACATAGGCTATATATTATCCCCGTACTCCCACAGGAACGGGAACTACGCGCGTGAAACCGCGTGACGTCCACTAGTTATATATCATTTTGGTCAACATACTACACTTTATAGTATACCCAACCCAACCCATACCAAACTCTAAATTCAGCAACCGCTCGCTCAAAATCGCAACCAGTTGCGGGCCTCAAATACATCATAACTGCAGCGATTCGAAATTTGATTTCGTCGTTTATGGAACGACTCGGGTCGTGTTCAGTTCGACTTTCGTACGTATACGCGGCGTATACAGCGTTGTCGTTCATAGGGATGTAAAGAAGGTCATTAGCGGAGGCGGATACGGAGGCCAGAGTTATGAAACCTGACCTCCATGGATGCGGAGGTTAAAATGTTCTCTTACCACTTAGTTCTTTTTAACCCAAAGGATGACTGGTATAGAATTGCTTGTTGCATTTAATCCAACTATGTAGTCAAAGTCAAATTATCCGCCAATGTAGGTACCACTACTTTACATAATAATTAAATCCTATCATACTTCCTGCTAATATTATGAGAAACGAGCCAGGAGGATCATCGGCAATTATAGGCTGGTCGAGTCGAAGCTCCAAACGCCGAGTTGCTAGCCTGTCGGTTTTGTATCGGTTGCATTTTGAGGAGTGTGCGACAGAATTGCATAATTTAATTCCGTCAAGCCCGTTCCATCATCGGACTATAAGACGTACGGCGATGCACCACCGGTACATGGTGGACATCCCATCCACACGCACAAAATGTTTTGGGAACACATTCATAGTGCGTACAGCTAAGGAGTGGAATTCCCTGCCAGAGTCTGTGTTTTCTGATAGCTAGAATCTGGGAGTCTTTAAGTCAAGAGTGAATAGGTTACCTCTAGGCAAGCGTGCTCCATCTTCGACCGCATCATCGCTTACCATCAGGTGAGATAGTAGTCAAACGTATGCCTATCTATAGCAAAAAAAATGCGAAAGTTTGTGAGGATGGATGGTTGTTACTCTTTCACGTCAGAACCCCTGAAAGGATCTGCATGAAATTCGGCACAGAGGTAGATTATAGCCTGGAATAACACGTAGGCTATATATCGCACCCTTAATAATATAAGGGCTCAAATCAAAATTTTTGTAAAGTTTGATTTTGAATGCTAAGGGCAAAAAAAGAAATTATCTATCGGCTACCGCTGACAGAGAGAGTAAAAGAACATAAATGACTCTGTAACTATATATGTGTCTCTCTCACACTCCCCCCGCTCGTCTCGTCATATTACTATTTATTTTTATTGATGACTACTTATAGTCTAGGTATCGAAGAATAAATCTGAAGGTAATCACATTTATAACTAAAGTACTAAGCATTTTATTAAAAAAATAAGCTGGAATGTAACAATTCAGAATCTTTAAACACGTATTCCCAAAAAAACTACTTTTTTGTTTTAAGCCTTTATATTACTAAGGGTGCGATATATCCCGGGAGTATGTTCCCTAGGGATTACGCGGACGAAGCCACTGGCAGAAGCTAGTGTAATCTAAACAAGTCCGTTTTGTTCTACTGCTCGGCACAGGCCTCCTTCTCCATTTTTCACACACGTATTTTTAGGGTTCCGAACAAAACACGGAACCCTTATAAAAAGACGGGTGTCTGTCTGTCTGTCCGTCTGTCACAGCCAGTTTTCTCCGGATCCACTGGATCGATTCTGTTGAAATTTGGTACACATATGGACTTCTGTGACGCAAACACGGAAACGTTACGTAAATTATTAAATTTTTAGTATGGGGGTCACTTTTGGGGGTCAAACTAGAAAATTTAAAAAAAAGTTTTTTGTACTATATCGAATGACATATCAAATGAAAGGGCTTACTGTTAGTATTTTGCTATATTTTTTTCATAATTTTAAAATTAATGGTTTTGGAGTTATTCAAGAAATTAGACGAAAAATGACTATTCCCCCCCTTATCTCTGAAACAACAGAGCACAACATTTTGATAAAAATTGAAATCATAGATCTTTACCTATAGATTACAGGAAAACTATAAAAAGTCAAGTTAAAATAACATGTAAAAAATAATGAAATTCGTTTTGAACCCTTTGCACATGAGTCCGACTCGCACTTGCCCGGTTTTTTTCTAATAATTGCGGGCCAGTCCTTTAAGAGTTTGGGCTTGGTCTGTTTAAATAAATAAAAAATTATAATATCCGTCACAATACAACCCTAGTCGTTTCATATAATGTTTGCGTAGTGTATAAAACACGCGAATACGCAATACCGTACTATGAGCGTCGAAACGGCGGAAAACTAATATTGTCGTCGCGTTAATAAAAAGGATTTGTTTGTTGAATCTCGCTTGTAAATACAATAGGTTTGTGTTTATTCAATAGAAACAATAAAGTATTCCCAGTTCCTGAATGTCTATTCAGTGATAATTGACAAGCAGGTTGGTTTTCAGAAACATGTACAGTGTAAATCTTTTTAAACAACCATGTTTTTAAGGTTGCGCACCATTGATATATAAAAAACCCAAGATGCACAGTCTCGAACAAATGCAACACTTGAAACTGTCGTCAAAAACTGACATGTATCAAGTGTCATGTGTGAGTTGTGTGTAGTTATACCATAAACAGTTTTTTTTGCAAATTCTACCTTACATGGATCGCTTAAAGTTGTTTTTACAAAGCAGTGCAGTATGGCGAGTGATGCGCAATTTTTTTACAAATTCAATCTTATACGGATCGCTTAAAGTTGTTATTACAAAGCAGTGCAGTATGGTGAGCGATGCGAGACTGTTTGAAACTTGCGCACAATTATACGTATTGTTGTTTGCGGACGCTTTTGAGATGCTGAGTATGTATCTTGGGTTTTTTATATATCAATGTGTTTATTCAATAAAAACAAAAAAGTATTCCCAGTTCCTGAATGTCTATTTAGTTATAATTGACAAGCAAGTTGGTTTTCAGAAACATGTACAGTGTAAATCTTCCCTGCATTGACTGGTTGTTTTTTGTAAGGTTTCGTTCCCAAAGGGTAAAGAAAGAAAAGAAAGAAAGAAAGTCCGACTCGCACTGGGCCGTTTTTAGGGTTCCGTTATTTGTTCGGAACCCTTATTATATTATAGGATCACTCTGATGTCTGTCTGTCAGTCTGTCCGTCTGTCCGTCGGATCCACAAAACCGATTCCGTTGAAATTTGACATGTGGACTTCTGTGACCCAAACACGGACGTGTTACGTAAATTATTAAATTTTTAGAATGAGGGTCACTTTTGGGGGTCTTTTTTTTACTAATTGATAGGCACGCGTTTGACCACTATTTCACCTGATGGTAAGCGATGATGCGGTCGGAGATGGAGCACGCTTGCCTAGAAGTAACCTATTCACTCTTGACTTAAAGACTTCCAGGTTGTAGCTATCTGGAAATACAGACTCTGGCAGGGAATTCCACTCCTCACTATGAATGTGTTCCCAAAACGTTCTGTGCGTGTGGGTAAGCTGAGTTTGGATAGATTTAAAAGTAAAAATACTGACAGCCGATTATTCTAGCTGCCAACGATCAAATGGTCGTTGAACTAACCTAAGGATATCGGTATTGGTTGCGAATAGAAATAGACAAGAGGATTATGAGAGGAAATACGCGTGAAGCACCGTGTTTAATACCTATAAACTTCAAAGAGAGTGAGACGAATCTTGCGCGGTATGCGGCAACGGAAGTGTTCATTACACAGCTATGCAGCAGTTTTAAGCAAAAAGGAAAGCAAAGGGTAGGTACCTGTTAAGAGGTTATTAAGTAAATAAAGGGCACATATCTGGTGGAAAGTCCAAACCACGCTAGCCCGCAATTGTAATGCAAATTGCATGCGAGCCGGTTGCAGGTGAAAACGTGGCCTTAAATGCCTTAGTTGCGACATGCACCAGACAATTTGAAGAAACTGATTTCAAACCTTATCACATAAAAGTTATCTTTACAACAAGCAAGTAAAAATCTATTAAGGTTTGTATTCATGCCAATGACCTTGTGCATGTGGGCGGAGCTAACTACCTCTCTACGCGCCACTCCGCTACCCACATTTTTAATTTGTTATAATAAAAATAATACATGTTTTTAAAATGTCACAAAACCAAATCATTTTCTTTTGTATTGCAAAGCAGCAAATATATTTTTTCTTGTGATAATAAAATAAGGAGTAAATTTCACGTGGTTTCATCTCAACGATTTGGAGGTGATTTGGTGTTTTTTTTTTTCTTATTATGTGATACCGATAGACAAATTCTGGTAAAACCAAAATAAGTGTCATATCATGTAGATTACTATTTTTTTAGATGTAATTTCTCTGTTAGTGCCGACGAAAAGCTGTTTTATCTGTACGCTGTTTTTAAGTTTTTTTTGAGAGAGCGGCCCGGTAGTTCTACGAGTACCTTTGTCTTATGAAAGCTAATATTGGTGAAAATTAGTTATTGCAGTGCACAGATTGGGTGGTTGCGCTCATAAAGTGCATTACAGACTTCACTTTGTGATAGGTTCCTTTGTAGCAAAGTTACTGAAGCTCGCTTTAACGAGACGAAGTATTTTTATAAAACGAGTGCTGATTTTCGAATAGAAACTGGTATAAGAAATTGTATTGGTTTTGATTTTCTTTTAGAATCCACGAGCTGTATTTACAAAGAATACGATCTTATATCAGGCACGTGGAAAGAATGACAGAAAAATAATATTTGTGACAGTCACTTAAATCAAATAAAAAGAGATAGTCATCAAAAGAAAGCCACAACAAAGCCTGAAAAATATTTCAGTAATGTTGCCAGACAGATGGTGTCAGACGCTGGTTTTTCAGTTAACCTTGATTGAAAAGTGACGGACCAAACGAAATCACGATGTAAGATCAGTATAGAAAACTGTTGCTACTAGAACTATAATTATAGGTTTCTTAATAAAAATCTTGAGGAGCAGACATGTGTTAGAGTAGAGACCGCGTATGGGTTAACGTAGTGTGGGACGGCCTGCGGCACGGTGGATCGAGGATTTAAAGAAGGTGGCTGGCAGTGGATGGATGCGGACTGCTCAAGACCGAGATGGTTGGCGCTCTTTGGGGGAGGCTTACGTTCAGCAGTAGACGGCGATTGGCTGAAGTGATGATGATGTATCTTGAGAAACTCCACGTAGGTACTACACTGACCTGTGGTGACTCTCTGCACTTATTTAGTGCTTTTGTAATGCATTTTGGTGTCTTACACAATTAGAAAGTACATTAAGCCGTTGGTCTCGAATTTCATTCGTAGATCTTCGACAGTCGTTACGAGTACCTAGTCAGAGCCCGAAAGTCTGATAGCCAATCAGGGTACAATCATTTTACCCAGTAAATGGCTTATAGAGGTTTGATAGACAGTTGTAAAATACTGGTATTCAGCTTGATCCGGTTAGACTAGAAGCTAACCCTATCAAAATTGTGAAAGGCTAGATATTCTTTTCATTGCATCAGGATAACACTGTTGAAAGCGGATTTAAGAACCCCTATAGCGGTATCAATGACGCCACAAGAAAAACCAACAGCGCAAATCTACATCGCAACAAAAAGAACCACAACTTCATCTATCCAACTAGCAGCGAACTACTACGTCGAAATTCTGCAACACGCAAGCAGAGTTTACCGTGCGATTTGAACATATACTTGGTAAATCAGCCCGAATTATCAACTATCGGGCAGTTGCCTACACTAGACACAAGAACCGCCTGGTCGGAGGATCCTCTCTTTTCAATGAAGGTTTGCGGGACTTTACACCCTGTACCACATCCCTCTAAACCCCATGGTTATAAGTAGACTTTACACACATTCAAGATTATAAGATGGAATGTTTAGACTTACCCGATGTATCCCATACGGAGAAATTAACCCTGTAGTCGGCGACTGTGCACGAACAGCCATATTTCTCGAAGCCGGTAGGTGTGTACGCCTGGAACAATGGAAAACATGATATAGCTGGTGTTTTTAATAGTTTTACTGACACAGTTTCAGATAGATGGTCGGGCGGAGGGTGGAGAGACAAAATTTCTTGACAGAAAAGTTTGAAAGTTTGCTTTATACATAACTAGCTTTAACCTGCAACTTCGTACGTGCATATATCCCGTTTTTTTCCCGTTCCCGTAGGTATTCCGGGAAATCCTCTCTTAGTGCTCCCCTACACTCCCCAAGGAACTTATATCCAAATTTCAGCTTTCTACGACACAGTAGTTTTGGCTGTGCGTTGTCTGTAAGTCACTCAGTAAGGGAAGAATTAATCATCATAACAGCCGATAGACGTCCACTGCTGAACATAAGCCTCCCCCAAAGGCCCCCCTTTGGGGGAGGCCTCCCCTAAATGGGTGGATTTGCCATTATCACCACGCTTGGCAGGCGGGTTGGCGATCGCAGTGTATGGTGTAGCGTTTTACAGAGAACGCTGCTGCCCATTCTCTGGTGAGTCCCTTAGTCGCCTTTTACGACACCCACGGGAAGTGATGGGATGGTATTATTCTTTTACGTCACCATACGGCACCGGCCGACACCATACGGGATAACTTCTAAGTCCCCAATACCTCGCACTCTGGCTGCACTTAATGATCTCTTGGATTCTAATCCCACAAACGATCTGTTTGCGGATGAATGGACGAAGATTTTATTGGTATGTCAGAAGTACTGTGAGAGGGATTCGTGAAAGAGTTGTTTACCTTTCTTTTATTTTTTTGTTTTCTTTTAATTTTTAAACTTTATCTGTGTTTGTTTTTAGTCTTCAAAACTCAAATAATATCAAGCACACGATATCAAGGCAAGCAATGAGTCATCCCATGTTGTCGATACCATGTAAGGTTCCATAGTATGAGTCACCATTTATAGAAACCAGTACTGACAAGCTGTCGGATCACTCCAGCTCCGGATTTGGCGAAGAAGTCCAAATAGAAACGGATAGTTTTTGTCGTAAATATTTAGGCCATATGGTTGAGGATTTTTTTTTTTTTTTTTTTATTTGTGATGGGTTTGCTCTTGAGGATATTTAATATTGGATATTTGGATTGTTGAGTTAATTCTCACGCTGTGGGCAAGGCTGTGCCTACTACGTCAAGAGGTCTCGTTATCTACACTTCTACATCTACACTAATATTATAAAGAGGAAAGATTTGTTTGTTTGTTTGTTTGAAATGAATAGGCTCCGAAACTACTGGACCGATTTGAAAAATTCTTTCAGCAATGGATAGCTACATTATCAGGGAGTAACATAGGCTATATTTTATTCCCGTACTCCGACGGGAACGGGAACTACGCGGGTGAAACCGCGTGACGTCCACTAGTTTTATTATAAAACTAGCTTTTGCCCGCGGCTTCGTACGCGCATATCCCGTTTTTTCCAGTACCCGTAGGAATTTCGGGAAACTCTCTCTTAATGCTCCCCTTTACTCCCCAAAGAACATAGTTACAAGCCAAATTTCAGCTTTCTACGACCAGGAGTTTTGGCTGTGCGTTGTCTGTCAGTCACTCAGGAACTGAAGAATTTTATAAATATTGATTGATAGCCCGCACCTTCGTTCGCGCGGATTTAGCGGGTTATTGCAATTTTCGTAAGCTACTCTTTTTTTTAAAATAAATTATAGCCTATGTTACTTCCTGATAATTTAGCTTTCTGATGGTGAAAAATGGTTAAAATCGGTCCATTAGTTTTGGAGCCCATTCGGTACAAACAAACAAACATAAAAATCTATCTTCTTTATACTATTAGTATAGACTAACTTTAGCCCGCGGCAGTATCCTGTAACCGTCTCCAGCGTCTCATCTACATTTGTTCCGAAAATCCTCAAAATTGGTTCGGCGATTTAGCACATCGCATTCATTCATCGATTCATTTCACATTTGTAATTTTAGCTAGAAAGTAGAGTTCACTATCTAGTCTAGTCAAGAAGTTTTGCAAACATAATATTCAATGTTTTTATCAAGGAGGGTTGCCAGACACTTAATATTAGTATAACGTGTTAAGGTTTAAACTTGACAGGTAAACAAAAAAGCATTTAAATTATAGTCAAAAGAAAAGGTAGCTACAATAGCCACTCGAACCCAAAATAAAATACACACCAGGAAGATAAATAACTAAACTTACGTAATAACTCACGAAAGACGTATTAAAGTTCGAATCTTTCTAGTTCAACAGATGTGTTGAAAATGTCCCGAATTTCACCCTTTACCGCTGTTAATCTTCACAACTTTACCTTAACGAGAACCACCCTTGTAAGCGGGTGCTAAGCCGTTTTATATTTGCTGTTAGTATTTACGGGTTTTTCTTTCCTCTTTATGTATTTTTAATATTTTCCTGAACGGTAATGGTCTGTGCTGATCTTGACAAGAGCTGGTTGTATATTGCATTAACGATATTTTCTGTATTAAAATTCTTTATAGTGATTGGAAAACTGTTTGACTTGCCCATGAAAGAGTTTGTGAAAAAAGGAGGTTTCAGTGTTCTGCTAGTACGACAACATATAGCAACGTAACGTAAAATCTAATATATAAAAATCTCGTGTCACGGTGTTTGTTACCGAACTCCTCCGAAACGGCTTGACCGACAAATTGTGTACTTCACATAAAATTAAACCGAACTATAATGGGGTAGTAGTATTTTAAATTCAAAGTTCACTTACGTTAACGATGCTATAACGTTACTATACATCAAAACATGTGTGCTAAGCCTTCAGATCTTAAAGGTCTACCACTTAAATTAATAAAGTAAAAATTTAAAGCTTTTCAAACAGATATACACCATTTACTGAAAGCCACCAATGTCTTTATAATTGCCTTTTTAAAGATATGATATCGTAACTAAATGGACTTCAAATAACCCTGGTGAATATCAGAATAAATGCTGCCAAAAGTGGCTCCTACATTTTAAAATGTTTAAAGATCAGATTTAGTAATGTAGATTTTCTGCGCTATCGTGATTTTGGAATTCACTATGAATTTTGGTTTAAGTCATAAGTTGCAGCGTGTAGCGCATAGAAAAATCTAAGCTTAAAAATGCTTGGGATGCAGTGACATATAAAAAACCCTTTTATATATATCGGTTCTTTATATAGGTATCAATGTTGGGATGACATAAAGTTTACAAATGACCCAGTAAGGCAATGTATAAATAAAAGTAGCTTTTACTAAATTTTGCCAGTTTCTTTTTTTTTTACGAAGGAGTACACATCGTAGATTAACGTTGTCCTACCACCACAAGTACCAAAAACTTAAGCTTGAGGAAATCTACATTGTAGGTATTTTCAGTTTCTTCAAAATATTAGTTAGTAATAGAAGACTTTATTTTTATCCTTTGACCTACATGACTACGAGTAAATACATGCGAATGGTTTAGTATTCCTGGTAAAAAAAGCTTTATGATCTATCACATAACCGTCATTTTTATATAACTAAAAGACTGCCATCTACCAAGTAACTTTAATTCATTATGATTGAAAATTCCTGCAAGATTTTGTGTTTCCTGATATGTATAACCTGGGGTCTTTAAACCAAGAGCTTTTAGGCATCGTCGATCACTAAGAGATATTGGTGAAACGCTAGCCCATCAAAACCTTATAATAATAAAAATTACGAATAATCAAATTTGCCTTCACTCCCTCATAACTTGCACCAGCTCCAAAAGTGCAATGCTCTACAGTTATTGCCCGGGCACCCCGGCTCCGTGGAGAGGGCCCTCACAGCGCCGTCCACACCCAATGGTTATTTGAGCGGTCAACTATTCAAGCGTATATCGAATTCGGCAGGGTTATAATAATGAGATACTGCTTCTGAATACGAAATCGCGCGATTTCTCTAGTTGGGGAATGAATTTCGAAGAAGTTTTTGCAGTTTGTGGTATTCTTGTATGGTGCTTTGGACGTTTGCTTTGTTTCTTACCTCGTATCTTCCAAACGGTGTCTTTAGATTCGTCTCTAAAACCCAAGTGTTCTTAGATAGGTGTTTAAAAAAAACAGTATGGCGGATTTTTGGCGCTAAATTGTAACGTGTCAAAATGAAGGAAATTAAATGGAAGCATGTTTAAATTTAACTAGGAAACAGTTTTCGTTCACAAAAGTGTGCCGGTTTCAGTCTTTTTAGTGCATTGCTTATTCAGGTTTTTAGATTTTTCTAGTTACTTATATTTTTTTCTGTTTTCTTGTATAACATGAGGGACTAAAACCGAGTGCCAGCTAGATGCGGGGATTCGCTGGTTGCGAGACGGAAAGGACTGTTCATTCTGGCGACATTTGGGGGGCCTTATGACCAGCATTTTTGGACAAAAATTATGACCATGAATATCTCTCATAAATTAAACTCAAGCGAAGTGGCAATTGGCTGTTCAAAATTTATTCAGCCAAATACGGCAGCTTGCAAACATGTACTGCAGCAACAAGGCAGCAATTTTTGTCACATTAATTTTGCGATAATTTCTACGATTCGTTCTGGGAACTGAGCTTAAGGGGCCAATTATGTTAGTATGTATACGATTATTATAAAACCCTGCCTATTGATTTTAAAGTATGTTATAAATCTTGCCAAACTAAAATCCACTACTAATTCAGCTAATACAACCACAAAACTTTCTCAGAAATCTTTGAATAATTTAGTACAAACTTGTCTGAAACAGTCAGTCTACATCATCAGAGCCTAAGAGTATGCCTAACTAAATTACAAAACTAAGCGAAGTAACCACGAACACGTCAATCGTCCCCAATCGCCCAATCTAGCCCTCTGGCCGCCCTCTAGCCTTTTCAAAGGCTAGCCCTCAACCCCCTTGGCATAATGTCACACCGTGTCATAGTATCAAACAAGGATGTCATGAGTATGTCGGATCTGAATAAGGTTACGGATACAGAAATACATAATAATATACCGGTTACAGATGTGAAATTATTTTGTATTCTGCGTTAATTTCGGATAGTTTCGGTTACGGATATTAGATTTTTTAAGAAATTGTGAAAGTAAAACACAAATAAGTAAACATTTGAGTTGTGACTACGAAATAATAAACAAACAGCAAGTGACGCGCGTGGCTAGTGGGTCTGCTCGGGCGGGCAGAAAAAACCTGTTATAACATGTTTCATTTAGACTGCGTCCCTATCCGAAATTATCCGAAACTTTTATATCGGATTCGCTTACGGTTACGGATAAATTTTTATTTCGGATAACCGATAGTTTCGTTTACAATTACGGAGCTCCTTGACATCCCTGTTTCAAAGGCTAGCTCTCAAACCTCTTGGCATAATGTCAGGCCATGTCACAGTGTCAGAACCAGGGCGACACGTGTAGGATGATTAATTGTCCTTAATATTATTCTGAACATGTCAGGCCCTAGGCATGTGTTGTCTTGTTGACCTGCCGACGCTGTTTCGTGCGATAGGTCAAATGTTTGGGAAAATATATGCGAGTTCTTAGCATCATAAGATTTTGTTTGTCAATTTTAAAGGTATCTTATAACCCACTATTTTCTTAGTTTTCTGTATATCTTGCTAATCTGGTTACTATTGTGGTCGTTGATGGATAAAATGTGATGTAATACCTGCAAATACTGCAAGTATGTTAGACTGAGATAATAAAAATGGAGACTATTTCCTACAGAATATACTAAAAAACTAGTAAAAAGGTTTTTTACCAAAATATTTTCACAGCCCTGGATTGTGTTTTTTTAATTAAGACGTTACGAATACAAATGTACAGAGGTGGACTCTGATGCCATATGAAGGGGCGGACTTGATGCCATAGGCATTCTCTACCAGAAAACCTTTGGGTGATGCAGAGACAAATAGATGATTCTTTATTTTATAAATGTAATACTTCCGCTTTTCATAACCCTGAAGGATCGCCAAACTGAAGTGGCAGTGGGCAGGGCACATTGCTCGCAGAACAGATGGTCGATGGGGCTGAACAGTTCTAGAGTGGCGACCGCGTAGCGAAAGACGCAGCGGTGGCGCGGCCTCCCACAAGGTAGACCGATGAGCTGGAGAGGGTCGCGAGTAGCCGATGGATGCGAGGCACACAGGACCGGTTGTTGTGGCGAAACTTGAAATAGGCCTACGTCCAGTCCAGCAATGGACGTCTTTTGGCTTATACGATGTTGATGAAATTTCTACTTTTCCCAATAAACATTGTCCTTAAATCTAACTTCTTCAACCAACATATAAAAATCTACAAAACGCTAGAAATATCTCCATCTAGTAAGATAAAAGCTATATTTTTGACTAAAAATACAATCGAGACAGAATACGAGTTGATTTTCTCAATGTATTGGTCTCCCATTATCCCGTTAGCTGTGTATATAGCAAACAAGTAGATAAAGTACATATATACTTAGTCCGGTGGGTGGAAGCAAACGTTGACCTTACAAAACAGGGATGTATGCGCAATAGATGAGACAATATATTCCAAGAGCAAGAGCCTGATTTAGGACTCAAAAAATGTCAAATAAATAAATGTTTATTGATCCAATAACTTTAAAGTTACACATAAGAGCTAAATAAGCTAGAATTATGGATAGATACATAGTAAATCTGTGATCAAAATTTCGTGTACAAAGTAGTTGTGTATTTTAGTTTATGGTTATATGGTTTAATTAATTGAGACCATAGAGCCCCACACTAGGCAAGGAATGCCTGTATTTTGGGTAAAATGACATTCTGGCACAGTTAACGATTGTCAAAAGTTCAAAATGTTTGAGGTTTAACTAGTGACGTCTTGATAGGGTCAGTCCATTGATATATCAAAAAACCCAAGATGCACAGTCTCGAACAAATGCAACACTCGAAACTGTCGTCAAAAACTGACATGTATCAAGTGTCATGTGTGAGTTGTGTGTAGTTATACTATAAACATTTTTTTTTGCAAATTCAACCTTACACGGATCGCTTAAAGTTATTTTTACAAAGCAGTGCAGTATGGCGAGCGACGCGAGACTGTTTGAAACTAACGCACAGTTATACATATTGCGCTTGTTTTTTGCGGACGTTTTTGAGATGCTGAGTATGTATCTTGGGTTTTTTATATATCAATGGGTCAGTCTTATCTATTTTTATGCTTTTTGCTAGTAGAATGTCACATTGCCGCGGCCCTCTGACTCTGTTCTTTCTCTCTTTTTGTTTTCTTCTCTGTGTGTGTATTCATCTGTATGTTTTGTGCGAGTCCGAAATGAACATTTTTCTTTCTTTCTTTCTTTTAAAACAATTTTCTTTCTTTTGTCAAATAGCGACTGAGATGGGAATTCAAACGTTTCTTGAAAATTAGTCCAGCCAATCATAAGAATAATACCATCCCATTACTACCCGTGGGTGTCGTAAGAGGTGACTAAGGGACTCGCCAGAGAATGGGCAGCAGTGTTCTCTGTAAAACTCAACAGCATTCACTGCGATCGCCAACCCGCCTGCCAAGCGTGGCGATTATGGCAACCCCCCCCCCCCTGGGGGAGGCCTATGTCCGGCAGTGGACGTCTTTCGGTTGATATGGTGATGCTGAACCATAAGGGCCAGCCTATCAAAAGATAGACAGCTGATGGACCAATGATTTTAATAGTATTCGAGAAGTTAGGGATGTGTCCAAAGCTGCGAATATGACCACATATAAACTTGGGGGTAAAAGATAGAAAAAAAAACCGGCCAAGTGCGAGTCGGACTCGCACACGAAGGGTTCCGTACCCTAAACCTAAACATCGTATTTTTTATTAGTTGTTGTTATACATATAGCGGCAATAGAAATACACAATTTGTGAAAATTGCAACTTTCTACCTGTTACGGTTCTTGAGACACAGCCCGTTGACAGACAGATGGACGGACGGACAGCGGAGGCTTAGTATTAGGGTTCCGTTGGTTACCCTTTGAGTACGGAACTCTAATAAAGCAGAAAATGTATAGAAAAACCAATAGCGTGTAAATGTAAGTTCATCTAGAATATTCTAGAACAATCATCAACTACATAAAACTCGTAACATCACGCCTTTACCCCGAAGAATTAGGCAGACTTGTACCTATAGTAGCACCATTTCTCCGTTTCACCAATTTGACGCAATTATCCAAATACTCATGTTATTCCGCGCCATTCCCTTCGAAGATTCCTCAAGAAACTTAAATATTTCTAGACTCCTACTCCCTACGATAACGACGAAGGGTTACTTAAGGCTCCACTAACATAATTCTGTCATTTGTATTCTAAACTTAGGCGTTTTCCCCCGAACAATGTTTCTATCTAGGTTTAGAGTAAAATATGGTCCTTTTAGCCTCAATTTTCAAGTTTATGGCGTGGAATACGTAGCTAGGAAAATAAGGAATTCGTTGTTTGGATCTTTTAAAATATTTATTTTAATTTTGAGATACGTTTTGGAGTACATAAATGTCAGTAAAATATACCAGATGGTAAGCGATGATGTGGTCGAAGATGGAGCACGGTTGCCTAGAAGTAACCTATTCACTCTTGACGTAAAGACTCCCACGTTGTCGCTATAAGGAAACACAGACTCCGGCAGGGAATTCCACTGCTTAGCTGTACGCACTATGAATGTGTTCCCAAAACGGTAACTTTTTTACTTATGTATTTTAATAATTATTTGTTGGTGAGAGAGAGAGACAGAGCGAAACAGGACGAGTACTAGCACTACCTAACTTCACAACGAAATCATGAGACGTGGATTTTTTTTTTCTCTTTATTTTTAGTTAGGGACTTTTACACATCTGTGTATGCCCGTCCCATCGGACCTTATACAATAGCTTACTTAACTAAACCTTAACTACCTAAATCTTAACTGAGCAAACTTAAAAACTTTGAAGGCAGCCTCCGAACTAGGAGTTGACAATATTTGATGGAATATACCCACATCATACCTATTTAATTGTAGTTCAATTAACAAGTCTTCTCTTTCAGACTGAAATCTGACACATTCCGTCAATAAATGCAAGACATCCACCGGCGTTGCACACACCTCAGTCTGGTGAATTCGTCTTCTTCATCAAAAATCCTAATTTATTGAGCGGAATGTGCCCAGATCGCAGCCTGTGAGCTATCACAACAAGAGGTCTGCTTAACCTAGTGTTACAAAACCAGGGTACATGGGGAGGCTCCGATACCATAGATCTATACCATATCCCTTTATTCTTTGACCTTTCATCAAAATATTCTTTCCACAGTTCATAACAATTGTTTTTATATTAAGGTAATAGTTCCACATAATAGGTTTCAACATGTATTTCTCTTCCCTCATCTGTCCCCAATTTTGCCAAACGGTCAGCCTCCTCATTACCCTGTAAGCCAACATGTGAAGGAACCCATTGCAACCTCAGATCGAACCTGCTATTGGTTAACTTTTGTATCTTAGACAGAATACCATAAGCTATCGGTGCACCTCTGCAACCAGAGGCGCATCGAGCTATATGTTGTAATGCGCTTTTGCTGTCTACACAAATTACTGCTTTTCTTTTATCAATATTTTCAATATAAACAAGTGCTTTTGAGATTGCAAAGAGTTCCAAAGACATTATCGACACAGAATTAATTATTTTAAAACAGCTATTACCACTATTTTCCGGTTTCATCGGATCATGATACGGCTTATAGGAGACGTGGATGAGACGTGAATTTAGGGCTGGTCAAGACAATATGACATTCTATCAGCAAAAACCACTGTCAAAAAAATCCAAATTTTTTGGGGGTGGTGAATTGAAGGATGTATGAGGGAGTGATGATGTGGTCGACGTTGGAGCACACCTAGAAGTACCTAACTTATTCAAAAGTCAAAACGTCGAAACGTTTATTGACATTATTGTCAATAAACGTTTCGACGTTTTGACTTACACGTTGACGTACAACGTTGGTGTTATGTTCATGTTAGTACTTATGATTTAGCAGCCTTTTAATTGCAATTATCATTAATCATCCTAAATTATGTAGCATTCACTTTTGATTTTAAGACTTACTATCAGAAAACTAAGATTAGCAGAGAATTTCACTCTTAAATTATCTTTTATTCAAGCTAAAAAGTAATATTAAATAAGCAATAAATCCTAACTATATACATATGAATAAACAAAAACAAATACACTCAGGCGTCGAAGAATTCCTCCACATCGCTGTCATCCGGAAACGTGCCCACAAGACTGGCAGCATTGCCACGTTGAATGGCAATACTAATTCTTTGAGCAAAGAACGAGCCAGCCCTCTGGTCACGCAAAGTGTCGATCAGTCGGCACTCACTCTCACTCACTCACTCTTTAGATCCATTTCTTTAGATATTAGCACTTTCCAACATACACTTTAGAATTTAGCGTTCTACGAATCTATATCCTTGTTAAAAGCAATGACCTGCTGTAAGGGCAGACGGGAGATAACGCTCGTTACACGACTACACTTGTAATACTTTCCGCTCCACACTCCACAACGCCGGAGAAACTTCAATTTATTGCACACGGTATTGTTGGACTTCGAAATGGCTGGCTCCAGTTTGCACAATTGTTTTTGATAAAGAACAAGATGGCTGCCGTCGATAAATGTCAACGACGTGAGAATTTTTTGAATTTCGAATGACGATGGTCGTAATATCGGAAAAAATCTCTTTTATTAGGGTTCCGTACCCAAAGGGTCAACGGAACCCATCACTAAGCCTCCCCTGTCCGTCCGTCTGTCTGTCAGCGGGCTGTATATCAAGTACCTACCGTAATAAGCAGAAATTTTCACATAGTGAGTATGTTTATTGCCGCTACAATAACAAATAATAAAATCTATCTAGAGATATCAGACAAACACCTAAATGATTTGTCGATTAATTATCTATATTCAATATTTATTTTAGTATTGCTTAATAAATACGCACTCCAATTTATTACGCAAACCATAACCAAACTATTGATAAATAAAATGTCGGTAATTTGTGATGTTAGCACATTTGCACAAGCAAACCAAAATTAAATTCAGAATTCTATTTTCAAACGTTGGCAAGTTGGGTGCGTTCGATTTTTAAATACTAATTTATTTTAGTTCTAACTAGCCAGCTTAAAAGTTCAGAGGCCCAATTATTCTACCTACTAATTTTAAAGCAACGTTCAATAAGCAAACAGCCTCAATTCCCTAAATTTTTGACAGATTGTGACTGATATGAGAATGCGAATAGTATTGGTACTCAGAAAAAAAAATCTAGCGTACACAGCTTCCTATTAGCGTAGTAGTAAGTACCTAGGCATCTACTTACCTTTGTTTTTTTATAAAGCGTCAATGTTATAATATTGATATCTAATGCCATTCAAATTATCTCAATGTCTGTCCAAGGTTCCATTAAATTGGTCGCGATACGTTTCATAATTCGAAATATGTCACGGACATGTTGTTAAGAATTTAAGTAGGTCGTTACAAACTAAAGAAATTGCTAGTAAGGAAGTGACAGTGGGGATGACGGCGAATAGAGATGTACGAAGAAGATATGATGTGCCGACCCTAATAAATTGAGAAAAGGGCGTAATGATTATGAAGATTTAGCTAAGGACTAGTTGACCCGCGCAACTTCGTCTGCTCCGCTCCTATTGGTCTTAGCGTGATGATATAACCTTTAGCCTTCCTCGATAAATGGGTTTCTGAGATTAGCGCGTTCAAGCAAACAAACAAACTCTTCAGCTTTATTTAGTATAGCTGACCCGCGCAACTTCGTCTGCGTGACAATTTTTATTACTGCTCCGCTCCTATTGGTCTTAGCGTGATGATATAAAGCCTATAGCCTTCCTCGATAAATGGGCTATCCAACACTCAAAGAATTTTTCAAATCGGACCAGTAGTTCCTGAGATTAGCGCGTTCAAGCAAGCAAACAAACAAACTCTTCAGCTTTATATATTAAGTAGTGAAAACAGTCATACCAAAGGGGGCTATATTTTTGGAGGTATGTGGTACAGAGAGTAAAGTTCCGTAACCCTCCATTGAAAAGGGAGGATCCTCCGATCCGGAGGTTATTGTTGACTGCCCCATAGGTAGTTGATATTCGGGCTGATGTATATGTTCAAATCGCAAGGTAAACTCCTCCACCTCAGAATTTAGACGTAGTAGTTCGCTGCTAGTTGGATAGATGGCGTTGCGATTCTTCTTGTTGCGATGTAGATTTGCTTCGTTGGTTTTTCTTGTACATTTTTATCCAGTTACTGGGTTGTGGAGGTCAGGTAGGCAGTCGCTCCGTGTAAATTACTGGCCAAACGTAGTTGGGAAAAGGCTAGGCCGACTGATAAAATCAATGATTCTTTTTAGAGTTCCGTACTCAAAGGGTAGCCAACGGAACCCTATCACTAAGCATCCGCTGTCCGTCTGTCCTTCTGTCTGTCAGCGGGCTGTATCTCAAGAACTATAATAGGTAGACAGTTGAAATTTTCACAGATTGCGTATTTGTATTTCATTGATTTGTACGGAACCCTCGGTATGCGAGTCGAACTCGCACTTGGCCAGTTTTTATGTATTTACTGTGTTAGTTATTTTAAACCAAGTATACATCAAGGACACAGTTGATACGGTGTAAAATGCGATTACGATGTTTTTAAATATATTTTTGCATCATAATAAAAAGTTACGACAGTCGTTAATATTGAATCGCTATTTCGACGCGTCCGTCAGTATCCCGTATGGTCTAGTGGCTAGGATACCTGGCTTTCACCCAGGAGGCTCGGGTTCGATTCCCGGTACGGGAAAACTCTTTTTGCGATATGACGATATTTTTGGACGAATTTGCTCATATTTTGATCCTTTACAAAGCAAAATTAATAATAATCAGTGAATATTATGTAATGAAAACATTATAAATGTTGATATGAGTTATATTTCCGCGTAAAAACACAACTCATGAAATTTACATTTGCGTAGTTTTACGAGTTTGACGAGGACAAAGTCGCGGGAAAAAGCTAGTACCTAACTAATAAATTCTTAATTATGTCACTTAAAATGTTCGTTAGATAATAACATCTCTTTAACCACTGATATATACATATAACTAGTGATATGTATATTCTTTAAGAGGGGATTCTAGTCGGTAAAACAGGTATTTGAAGAAACTATTGCCGATGCCGTCGCACTGCGCCATACCAAGTAAAGTGCGAAAGCGACAACTGCAGCTCAGGCTAATTTTACCTATAAAAACCTTTACCAAAATACGTTTTGTATTCCGCTGTTTTCTTTTTCAAAACTAGACTGATCTAAAAAAAATACCTATATCAAATTTAAGGAAGACTATATCTATGTTTCTATTATTTTCTATTTTGTCAAAAACTTTTCAAATTTATCTGACAGTCGTCTGAACATGGCGGTAAAAACGGGCTGTTTTTTCGGGTCTTTGGATTGTCATAATTCTTTAAGTAATTATGTTTTGGAAAAAAGATAGAGGCCCGTATAAATTCGACTTAGATTTTTTTGGAAAAAAAATCATTGCTCTAACAGCATTATCCACGAAGAAAACAGCGGAATGCGTTTGTATGGAGAAAGGCCCAGGTCTTACCGACCCGAGTCCCCTCTTAACACATAATTTCACGGCGTTTTTTTAACAAATTGGCTTTCTCACGGATGTTCGTCACATTAGAGCAGGTAGACATTTTTTGTTAAAATACTCTAAAAGATCTTTCGAAAGTTGTCAAAGGCGCAAATAAAACCCTCAAACGATTCTTCATTAGGTACTTCACAAAATGCTAATTTATTGCCGGGCTAATAAATCTGAGACCTCTTTTAAAATACTTACTTAAAACAGTGTCGGTTTAAATTCTCTGTCGACCTACAAACCTAAGTTCAAGAATTTTCAGAACTTAAATATTTCTTTTCCTTTGGTCTTTCCGATCCAGTGGTTGTTTAAAGTTTAACATCAACTTTATTATAAATACTCGTTAAGCAAGTGATAAGTAATACAGATAAAGAAAATACTGTTCTTCAAGATTCAGGATTTTCCTAGTTGAAAGACAGGTGTCTCACTCTTTGGAAATCCCTAGTTATAATAAAGCGCTTATTACACTACACGGTATTCAGGGCCCGGTGGTAATGGTGGGCGTGGCCCCTAACTCAGTTGTGAAGTGACCAGGGTTGCCAATGTGTGGGGGATTTCCCCAAACTCCGGGGAATCTCAAGTTGATCGGGGATTCGGGGATAATATCGATTTTATTGTTCTGATATTATTCTAAATATCAAATTTGTGGGGAATCAGTAGATTTTTTGTCCCAAAATTGGGGAATTTGACTTGCATTTTCGGGGAATTTGTTAAATTGGTGTTAGCAACACTATTCCCTAACTCCCTAAACGCTATTACACTGCCCGGTAGTAAGGGAGTTAACTAGACCGGGCCGCTCCGGTCAACCTAATTAGGGTACCTAACTACCTAAGTCTTATTACACCACTCTAAATCGGGACTTAGGATGGACTTAGGGCCCTGAATACTGTGTAGTGTAATAAGATTAACTAGTCATTCTTGGAAACTAGACTTATCTCTTTTAGATTAATAAAATTATTACTTGTACTTACCTACTTACTAACTAAAACTGGCCAAGTGCGTGTCAGACTCGCGTGCAAAGGGTTCCGAACGAATTTCTTTTTTTTCAACCTTTTTTTAACACTAGACTTCATTTAGGTTTTCCTGTAATTTTAGGCTCAGTAGTTTCGGAGATAATAAGGGTGGGAATGGTCATTTTTCGTCTAATTTCTTGAATAACTTCAAAACTATTTATTTTAAAATTATGAAATTATTATAATTAAAACCCTTTCATTTGATATATCACACGATATTTAAAAAAAAAATATCAAAAAACGTTTTTTTAAATATTCTACTTTGACCCCTAAAAGTGACCATACTGAAAAAATAATAATTTACGTAATGGGAACGTGTTAGGGTCACAGAAGTCCATATGTGTACCAAACAACAGAATCGGTTCAGTGGAACTGGAGAAAACTGACTGTGACAGACGGACAGACAGACAGACACCCGAGTTATCCTATACGGGTTCCATGTTTTGTTCGGAACCCTTAAAACACTTTAAAACACGTTATTTAATTTCATTCAGCAAGAATTCAAAACATTTCAGAGCCGTAAATTACTTTCTGTCTTAATTTGGCGCCAAAACATCACTTCGTTCCACTCCAAGGAAAGAAACACATTCAGCCTAAAATGAGTTGCCCATTCATTTAATTCTGACGTCTAATTACTCACTGTGTCAGTTGTAGTGTCAGAATTATATTTATTTATAAATTAACCCGTGAGGCACCGAGCACGTAAGACAATAGAAAGAAAATTACCATTTGGCCCCAATTGGGGCTTCATTTTGTACGGAGGGCGGATTAAAGGTGAGTAAATGATACAACGAATGCTGTTACAATACTGAGTTTATTATAATAGAACACAGGATTATATATCATGAATACTACTTCACATCTTTCCCCTAAAATTCAATAAAATAAAGGTTTTAAATTTATTTTATTGTTAATATAATATTAAGATACACAAACATTTTGTTTATAATCAATACAAAAGTTAATATTATGACGCATTGATATGAAATGCGCTGTAAGTATACAATATTATAGAATATGATTTCATTGACAACATAATTATACGGTTAGAGATCTTAATATAGTAGTCTCTGGTTACATTCGTCATCATAACTTTCATAAGTGTTTGTACATGCTTACATTTTATTAATTTGCCATTTTAGTTTCTAGTGATCACCTATGTTACATTTTTTTTTATCCATAGTATGGTTTCGTTCTGTTTTTATGTATAATATTATTTTTTCCATTGTATTCGATCTCCACATTAGGTGACAAATCCCTAATTACTTTGTATGGTCCAGAATATAAATGTTTAAGTTTTTTACCAGTTTCATTTTTTATTAAGACTTGATCGTTAGGCTTGTAATGTATTGGATTGACATATTGATCGTATCTACTTTTCCTATCTATCTTGCTGGCTATCAAATTTTTTCTCGCTTCCGTTTGAGAAACTTGAAGACGGTACTTAAGTTCAAGGGGATAGTTGTCGTAGTTATAAAGTGGCTCTACGCATTTTGCCAAATTATTGGGTAGGTTACACTTTCTACCATATACAAGTTCAAAAGGTGAAAATTTTGTTGACGTATGAACTGTTGTATTATACGCAAAGCACCAGAACGGTAACCAAGCACTCCACAATTCGGGATTTTCTTCAGTTTGTATTCGTAAAAACGCACCTAAATTTTTGTGAGAGTTTTCTAACGCTCCAATGCTTTGGTGATGATACGCAGTTGAATTTAATTTCTTAATATGTAGTAATTCACAAACCTGTTTGACGGTCTCGGACATGAACTCCGTGCCTCGGTCAGTAGCAATCTCCCTCGGTACACCATGTTGAAGTATAAAGTTATTTACGAAGGTGCGCGCCACTTCTGTAGAGGTTTTGGTGACAAGGGGGTAAGCACACACATACTTTGTTAGCTCGCATTGCAGTGTAAGTATATAGGAAAAATCGTTACTGTCTTTATCTAATGGTCCTACCAAGTCTAAGTAAATTTTATCAAAAGCGGATTGAGCTGTCGTCGTGATAACCATGGGCTCTCTTACCTGCACTGTGTACTTATGTTTCTGACATTGAGTACATTTTTTAACGTAATTTTTGACATCACTTTCCATACCTGGCCAAAAATGATATTTCTTTATATTGGTCAACATTCTTCTCACGCCCGCGTGACCACTAGTGGGTAAAAGATGAAAGTCATTGAGTATCACCTTCCTATCGTCTTTATCTTCTATTCTCTCTACATCTTTTAATATACACAATCTGGGACCTTTCCAGTTGCTTTCTGCCCTTATTTCGCTGGTTAGCTTTTCTACAAAAATCTTATTTTTAGTATTTTTAATGAAATATACTTCAACTATATTAAGTTTTTCACAACAATCACTCAGGTCTCTCACAAATTCGGCTCGCGTAATTTGTGATTGAGACGCTGGTTTTATAAATATAGTTTTCATTTGGGCTACATAAAACAATATTTCAGTTTCTAATGTTATTATATTTTTATTTTTGTGATTTTTGTAACTGTTATTGTCTGAAAATCTTAACTCTACTGCGTCTCGCGGTTTGATATGAGTTTCCACGACATTTGGTTGTTCTGCACAATCGTAGGTCTCGGCGGTCAGTTTATCAACTGTGACAGCAGCATCTAATTTTTGTTTTTGAGCGCGCGTCATTACTGAACACAAACGTTCATTCATTTCTTTCAGTTTGTTTGAAGAAATTTTTATTCTCGATAATGCATCGGCAACGATATTCTCGCTCCCTTTTACATATTCTATTTCATAATCATAGTCTTCGAGAACTAATCTAAATTTAAAAAGTCTACTGGAGGGGTCTTTCAAATTAAATAAGTATACAAGGGGTTTGTGGTCAGTTAGTATTTTAAATGTACGACCATATAAATACGGTCTAAAATATTTGACCCCCCAGACCACAGCTAGGAGCTCTTTCTCTATAGTGGGGTAATTCTTTTCCGCTTTGTTGAGGCTCCTACTGGCGAATGCTACGGGGCAACCATTCGAGTTACATAAAACTGCCCCTATCGCGTACCCGGATGCATCTGTCTGAAGTATAAATTGATTTTGTTCTGAGAAATCTGGGTACTGGAGAATTGGCGGCGACATCAAACAATTTTTTAGGGTTTCAAAAGACGTTTGACAATTATCATCCCATATGAATTTAGAGTCTTTTTTGCATAGTAGATTCAAATGATATGCTTTGTCTGCAAAATGATCTATGAACTTTCTGTAATAGTTCGCAAATGCAACGAAACGTCTAACTTCGTCCGTATTTGTGGGAACTGGATAATTTTTCATTATTTTAATTTTGTCTGGGTCGGGCAATATACCGTTGCCTGATACGACATGGCCTAAATAGAGGATCTCCTTTTTTAGGAAGTCGCATTTAGAAGGATTTAATTTTAAATTCGCACTGCGCAGTTTTTGGAATACTTGTATTAAATTTTTGTTATGATCGGAGAGACTTCGTCCCATACATATGAGATCATCTAAATAAACTAAACATTTGTCATAGGATAACCCAGTCATTGCCATGGTCATCATTCGCGAGAATGAGCTTGGACTAGTCTTAAGCCCCATTGGCATTCTTGTCATTTGGTACTGACCACTATCTACACAAAATGAAGTATATTTCCTACTGTTTTCTTGCAGTGATATATTAAAAAATCCCTGATTTAAGTCTAAATGTGTAAAGTAAATGCAGCCAGTCAAAGAATCTAATATGTCCGTAATATTGGGCAGGGGGAATTTATCATTCTGTATACAATTGTTAAGCTTACGATAATCTACTACTAACCGCCATTTCTTTTCCCCGGTGTCTGATTTTTTAGGCACTAGGAGTATTGGGCTAGACCATTCACTGGAACTAGGTTCAATAATATTTTGCTCTAATAAATTATCCACTTGTTTCTTTATTTCATCTTTCTGGGAATGTGGCATTCTGTAAGGCTTAACGTATACTGGTGCCACGTTTGGTTTCAATGTTATCGTATGTTCGTATAATTTGGTTGTGCCTAATTTATCTCCCGGAAGGAAGAAAATGTCTGAATATTTTGCACATATTGATTCTATGGACAATTGCTCCTCTTTATTTAAATGGTTAAACGACAAAGAAGTGAATAATTTTTTTACTCGATCGGCATTATTATTTGTTTCTTGAAACGCACAGACATCATACTCGCTTGCTTTTTGAAGAGTGAGATTTATTGTTTTTAAGACTAAATCTGAGTCAGTGGTATTTAAGATTCTAATGGGTATTTTCCCATTTGTGGGTTTAACTAAAGTACTCGCTACAAAAATTCCTTTTTGTACTTCTGTCGCATTAACTAAGCATTCCTCCGTCTCACATGTCCTAATGAAATGAATAGACTCTGATCTCGCTGGTATATTAATATCATTGTTTGCCATTATCAATGGTAAAGATACCTTTAAGTTATTATTCCATAGCATAAGAGTTTGATTTCCGTAATTTAGTACCGATTTATACTTGCTCAAGAAATCATGTCCCAATATGCCACTACCCTTACAAGGTAATGATTTAAAAACACAGAACTTATGGCGCAGTGTCTGTTTTCCAATAACTAAATTTAAATAAACATATCCTATGCTCTGGACGTTGCCCCCAATTCCATTTACAGTAGTCGTCTCGTTATGGATTGGAATGTTTTGTTTGAGAATATGTTTATACATAACGACAGATATGGATGCGCCGGTGTCAACTAATAAATGATATGAGTAATTATTAAGTGATCTTATATTTACGTAACCTACGCTATTACATGACAAAATAATATTATTAGTCACGAAAAAACTGATTTTCATTTTGTTCTTCGCTTATTGAATTTTCCTGCGAGTCCGAGTTTTCCAAAGTATTTACATGCTGGTTCCCCGATGTACCGCTATTATTAAAATTGTACCTACCTCTGTTTCCATAAAATGATCGGGTCGACCTGCGCCGACCTGCATGGGATCCTCGCTCAACGCGATCCTGTTGTTCACCCTGGTTCTGGGGAGGCTGCTGATAACCACGTCCCCGTCCTCGACCTGTATGCGGGAAGCGGTCTCTCCTCTGCGGCCAATTATAGGAAGGCCTACCCCTATAATTCATGGATAGAATATTAGAAGTCGATGGACCAGAGATATCTTCATCGATAGCCGCCTGCACTGCGTCTTTTAACGACGTATAAGTTCGGGCTGTAATTATTGTGCCTAGACGTCGACTTCTCAAACCATCTGCAAAACATTTGATAGCCTGTTTTTCGTTTATTGGTTTCAAAACTTTAAAATTAGCATCGTTGCCATCTGATTGGGATATTGTTAAATCAACAAATAATTCTGTTATTTGTCTGCCGAAATCATCAATCGTTAAATCATTCTGCTTAAAATTTTGCAGTTTTTGTTGAATTGCGGTAGCAGATTTTTTTGGCAATAATTGGGCCTTCATATCGGCTATCAATTCGTTAATATTAGCATAAGTGGGGGATAGTTTTAATTTTGCGGCCTGAGTGAGTCTGGTTTTTAACACAAAATTTAAAAGTTTCGCTTGAGAAGTTTCGTCTAACTCTGATTTATAATATTCTATGCCGTCTATTAGTTGCTTTACACTAACCTCATCGTTTGAACAAACTGGTAATAAACTTAAAGCAGTTTTTAAATCAAATGTACATGTATTTGCCATTTTGATTGATCCAATGGGTTTGTGAGAGCACAAATCTAATATTTGTTCATATAACTGATCAAAATTAATACAAAGTTCGTTGATAATTGAACACTCACTTTTGCTTAAAGTGGATTTAGTATTAGAAAAGTATTCTAAAAATATTTTATACTCTTTCACTAAATTATCTGCTTCTCCTAACTTTACAACAACTATGTTACCTTTTCTCCTATCTGGACCAATCTTTATTAAATATTTTCTAATTTCAAATAGATTATCGTACAGTGCTTTTAATTTTTCTGCCATTAATTATATTTTCTTAAAATATTGAGTTACATACCATTTTGTTCTGCAATAATTCCAGTATTCGTTTTACTCATATTAATCACTTAACTAAGTCCATATTTTAATAATGTCACTTATATTTTCTTATGTTAATAGGTGATTACACGAACATAGCGAATAGACGATATACGTACTTAATACACGTTAAATAACCGCGCACTGGTACAAAACGCTTTGAATTTTCGCGCACTGGTACAAAACACTTAGAATTTTCGCGCACTGATACGTTACCACACACTAAAGGTTTAAACGATGTCTCCGCCGTCCTTTCTGTTGCTCCTCGCATTGATTCGTAATTCGTTGTCCGCATCCGCTCTTCGTTTCCAAATAGAATATCGTAGTCTATCCCTTCTGATTCCGTTTTCAATCCATTGGTTGTGACAATTTTTGTATATTCTGAAGACACCGTACAAAAACGCCAACGATACTAATAAGAGCACCACGATCAAGATGATATTGGTTGTGCTAGCGTGCACTGCCAGCTGCCTGATGTCTGCTACGTTACTTCCACCTGCTGCGTTTTGTGGAACTATAACCTCTTCCTTTGTATTAGTAGTTCCCATTTTGAAAAGAACTTGTAAAATTTTCACAAAATAAAACAGTTATTGTGCCGAGTTCGGACAGAAGATTGGTTCCGATGCTATACATTATGATACCACTTGTGCCGTTTTGGTCAATGGAATGTAAACATTTGTTTTACTGTCACGGTCGCCATGTACGGAGGGCGGATTAAAGGTGAGTAAATGATACAACGAATGCTGTTACAATACTGAGTTTATTATAATAGAACACAGGATTATATATCATGAATACTACTTCACAATTTCGAAATTAACATTTCCATCCTTTTTTCCTTACCTACTAATAAATCCTACTCTATGGTATGGTATGGTATGGTATGGTATGGTATTCTCGAAGGTTTAATTTAACCTAAATCAACAAAAAACAAATAATTCGTAACAAAGTGACCTAGAAATCATTTTTTTGATTCGTTTTTTTTTAATAAAAAAAAATACTTTCAAATTATAATTATGTACGTTGCTATGTGAGCTGTTAACTGTATATTTAATTGTTTCTTTTTAACCTTGTTTAAATATTTTAAAAGACTGACGAATAATTTTTCGCTCGAAATAAGTGAAGAATTTGCTCGTCACGTTACCAAGCTCCTTCATTTTGTAGGTAGGTACTTCTATAGGTACATTTTCATCATGAATATTCCCAAGTTTACGAGCGTGCGAAACGGTCCCAAAGTGCGCAAAAGTTTGTTCAATTTAGTTAGACAACCATCTACATACATTTTGAAGACAATGAATGTCTTCATAAATTAGTAGTATTTCATTTTGCTGCTATTTCAATTTACCTTAATCTGTCATGATTTAGAGACCGGAATCTGAATCTAATTATAATGTGGTCTACGTTTTCTTCTTTCAATGTCACTTGCGATTGTCAAAGCAATATTGCCCGACAGCAAAAACTGTGCATCTCTGTAAACAGTCATTGTTGCCGCTGCGGTGAAGGCGATGAACGCATCTTTTGCTCGTACGATCGTTGCCAATTAGGACACCGGTTAGACCATCGCACGATTATTTTCATTGCACGACGATTAACGCATCGTTTGCTCGTACGATCGTTGCCAATTAGGACACCGGTTAGACCATCGCACGATCATTTTCATCGCACGACGATAAACGCATCGTTTGCTCGTACGATCGTTGCCAGTTAGGACGACGCTTTAAGGCTTGTATACATGCCAATGACCTTTTGCATACAAACGGAGCTAACTACTCCTCTACGCGCCACTCCGCTACCCGCATTTTTAACTTATTATAAAAAAATTACACATATTTTAAAAAAGAAACAAAACCAAATTACTTTCGTTTGTATGGCAAAGCAGTAGATATTATTTTTTTAGACTTTTTTCAAAAATGAAGGAGTAGGTAAAATGGTTTCATTTCAACGATTTGGAGGTGATTTATTCACAAGGTCATTGGCATGTATCAAGCCTTAAAACTGAAACGGAACGCATTTGAAAGAAAAAGAAGCCAATAGACAAACTTGGGCCAAATGTTTCGTTAGATCCCAAAAGAAAACCCAAAAAGTCATTCAATTTATAAGAAACTAAGCTCCTTCCTAATTTACTTTTTAATGTTGCACATTAAAGAGAAATACCTACCTATTTCAATTCTATTAATTATATGAAGTAAATACACATGTGAGTATCAAAATATGAAAAACATAGGACACAGAGGATTTAGCAAATATCAAACATTGAGTTCCTGAGTAGGTAAGTATAAGAATCGAGCAGCCTAATGATGGATCTTGGGATGAAGTCCTCTGCGCTCATCACCATCTTCCTTTAATTATTGTGTTGCTGTTATGTTACTTGGGATTGACGCAACACGTTTTTTTCTTTTATTCCTCTCCCCCAACGGTCAAGACATATTAATTTCCCGTCCATTCAAATCAAAATCATATTCAAAACATCAGACAAAATTATCGATGCTGTCCCATTCAAATTCAAACTTCCCCCGGCGAGTTGAAAGCCATTTTTTTCAATAGCAAAAAATCTTTGCTAACAGAACGTCAGTTGGGAAGCGAGTCGACGTTGGCGGTCCGAAGGAACCACTATACATTGACCTGTCTAGCTGTTCTTAAGCTAAGAAGTAAAAGATTAAAGAATATTGGTTTTGAGATGGCAGATCGAAATAAACCAGTTTACATAGAGCTGTCTGATTTTTCTATAAGTAGGTCGTAAGAGATCAATGAATATTGGTTTCCAATGGCGGTTCGAAAACACCAGCTTACGAAGACCAGTATTAAAGTTTCTTATGTAAGCAGTAAGAGGTCAGAGAATGTTGGTACTTTGTTAAATGCACGATGTAATGAATGCACTTGACTGAATGGAAGCGTGGGAGCATTGGTGGAAAATGAACCGCAATGGCATGGAAATAATAAGTACGGGCACAACCGGTTAACGGAATCTGTAGGTACGTAGTGATTTTATATTAAAATGAATTGATGAAATATTTGCTGAGGTTTTGTGAATTTGCTGCAGGGTTAAAGCGTAAAAGGCTGGTTTTAAAATTACGTGAATTCATTTTCAATGATGAGTCTTTTTCAACTGGGTAAGATAAAAACCAGGAGGGCTACTCTCTAAGCCCGAAGTCCGTAGTTTCGGGCTTAGTTGCGGGCATATTCTACGCCGAGTCACCTAAAGACTTACGATTAGTCCCGAACCCGAGCTATGAATGAATGACAACAAGATTTGACAGTAACTGACAAATACTGTTGTCATTCATTCTTAGTGGTTAGGTGATACAGAGTAGAATACGCCCTCAATTAAACCCGAAACTACGGACTTCGGGCTTAGAGAGTAGCTCCCCTGAATATGTAGACCTTCGGACAGTTACCTTGCTATCACCGATAACCATTAGGAGATTGGTATGCAAAAAATGCAGCATTGTAAGGTCCACGAGGTGGACCGATGACCTGTCGGTCGATGTGGCGACACTTGGGGGAGGCCTATGTCCAGCAGAGGACGGCTTTCGGCTGACATGATGCAGTAAAAGATGCTGTTGTTGTTTCTCACTTGATTTCTTTCATCATGCGTACAACTACATTCGTGACAATGTAAGAAGTCAGATTTGACAGCAGTATGCTAGTAAGTATGAAAGAGACATGAAAATAAATTTCTTTTGCACTTAGTGGTAAAGCGATCTTCTATCCCTCTCTACTCAGCTGTCAAATGCGATTTCTTAGATTGTCACGAATAAAATTTAAGGAGTGAAATTCCCTCCCGGAGTCTCCAGACAGCTACATTCTGAGAGTCTTTAAGTCAAGAGTGATTCTTCTAAATAAGGTTACTTCTAGACAAGCGTGCTCCATCATCGACCACAACATCGTCGCTTATTATCTGGTGAGATAGTGATCAAACGTAGCAACAAAAACGTAAATACATAGGTAAAATACATTTTTTTTTAAGGATGGGAATCATCAAATGACCCGCTCTGGGCGGAGCAGAAGGGAGTGTCAGACTCTTACTGACTAAAACCCATCCGTGTTCCTCCTAATGCCCTTTGCGGCCCAAGGCCGCGGTGACTCTTTCGAACAAATGATTACATCATGACTGTAATTTTGTTCCAAAATCAAACGAACGTCAGCCACCACAATTTCCATAGACTAAAATAGTAAACTAGAGTAATAAAACATTCGATAGGTACTCAATCTAGTCGGTTTTATTTTTGATCTGTGCGTTGTTCTGATATTTATGGACGCGATACCACAACGCGTGATTTACTATACCTACGCCATATTATTATATATCACGGTTCGATACACCAAATACAACATAATGTTCGAGTAAATCATTTGAAATGTGTGATGTGTTTCCGCAAACAAATTATAAATGGGGTCATTTAAAATTGTAGAAAATGGTCACACGCTTTGACGTTTGGTATGTGGAGATTATGTGTGAAAATTATCCGCTATTCCTTACTTTAATTTATTTGGGGTTGCTTCAGAATGACTTTTTCATACCTACGTCTACATTTGCCTTTATCTAAATTATTGTCTCTCTTCCCGCCATTGTAAATCCTCTTTCACACAATCCAACCATTGTCTCTTTTGGTCTTCCTCTACCTACTCTTTCTTACACCCCATCAAAATTTACGCTCAAATCTTTTGTCTACATCTTCCTCCGCATCACAAGAATAAAAAAAAGAAGAAAAAGAGATTACTTTACTTTAAATATGAGATGCACAATAAAGTATATAATAAGTAGTTATAATACGTTATGCCAAGATAACCGAATGAGGACAATTGCGTTTGAATTCGCCGCTAGAGGCGCTTGTGTAGCGTGAGGTTTTAAATGTCAAATTTCACTGTTGGTTGGCTATTGACGCGAGTTTATTTACTTATTTTTATTTTCCTTCTAACTTTGTTCACATGCGCGTAATAACAACTTTTTGCTATGATTAAGAACCTTACTCGACAGTGGCGCCAACTGGTGAGTACAAAAACGGTAGCCCTCATTGCTGTGTCCCTACTTATTTATTCAGCATCTTTGCTATTTGCCATTCACATTAAAATCCTTTTCATTAAACCAAACCTCAAGCTTCGATAGATTTATTTAATAGCTTTCATTCTGAGAATAAACATTCCCCATTGAAAATTAAAAATCTATCCACATTCATACAATCCCGTTCCTCATTGAAAAAAAAAGAATTCAAAGATACTCCACAGATAAAGTTACCCGCGCTTTTTTCGCCGCAAAATCAGTCTGTTTTCTGTTACCCGTTGCGGCTGCGTTCGGGAACAGGGTATGAGCAAAAAGGCTAATCACCACTGCATACACCAATGAGAACAAAACAGGTAAGCGACAGCTAACTTACCGTTCAGTTATTAAATCCTTATTCCGTTATTTTAAAGTCGAGTTTTGTGTAGCATGAGTTGTGAAATAAATTGGCGTAAAGCTCTCTACAGCGTAGATTTAGTTCGGAAACGTTGGAGTGTTTGCGAAGGCAATCAGCACGTACGTTGTGTTGCAAGAGTTTTTTAAAAGCGATTTATGTAAAATGTAATTATTGTGTCTGCTTCAGTTGCCTTTTAAAGGAGTTAGTGAATAAAAGGATTGCGCTGGAATGATAGTTTTTAATTGAATGGAATTGTTTGACGTAGTTTTAAGCTTGTAATCTGGTTCCATTTTATATTTATTTTGTGTTGGGATTGGGACAAATAGAGATGGCCTTTGGTGTCATTGATATTTATAAAACCCTTTGTGATGAATTTTATCAAACAAATTATTATTGCGCACTTCTCACGAAATAATGAAAATAATTTAAAAATTGACAAACAAGCAAAAATCTGTGATTCGTTGAATTACATTTCAGAGTTAAAGATTTATCAATCAAAGTTGTTTGGGCATTCATAAATAATTAGGTAAGTATTTTGCCCCATTCATTACAAAATGATTTCAAAATCCCTTTGAAACAGTGGTATTTGTATCTACATATTTACTTACTTTACCTTGGTATCTCTATTTACCCCGTAAGTGCAGTCCGTCTACCACTGTATCTCTCACAAAGGCTGAATGGAACCGAAACCGTTGCTCTCGTGTTTTAAAAGTGATATATTCGAGAGGCTTCCTAGAATTTGGCACTTAGCGGGAATTCTGAGAAGGCGGTCCATTCAATGGTTGTCTATGGGTGGTATTCGGTTTAGGAGACTCTTAATGGGTAAGAGTTTAAAATAGGACGGTGTTTTGTGAAGTTTTTAGCCTTTATTAGATTTTTGTTTCCCTTGGGACAACCTAGACTCTTAGGTACTGCAAGAACTGGTTCGAGGAGGCCTGGGAAGAGAAAACTTTATGATATGGAGACGAATTTGATTTGGGACAGTACACTTGCTGAATTATAATTAAAAAAAAACTCTTCAAAGTTAGAGTGAACAGGCTCCTTCTGGGTAAGCTCGCTCCATCGTAGACTTTGTCTATATCATCTCTGACCTAGACTAGAGTCAAGAGCAAACCCAACACAAATAAAAAAAAAACACCCAAATTCAGGAAAGTAAATAAGTAATATCTTAATAATGATATTATTTCAACCGCACTTGAAATGGCGTTTAATTTGTGGCACGTCGATTGAATTTCTTTCCAGACATTGACGGTTAGATGGTTTATCTTTTGTTGGGATATGTTGACCTTGAAAATATCCCAAAAAGAGAAAAGAACGGGAATCGACGGTTATATGTAACTAGATGAGGCCAGTTGCAGAAAATTTAGTAGCTGAGTTTCCTGCTGAGTTAGGTGCACTTAGGGTTGAAAAATTTAATTAATACAAATTATGATAGTTATCAAATAAAGATGCCACTCTCAACAATGAGTTAGTTAACTGCATATTAAAAATGTTTATGCAATCAAGGAAGAAACCCTACTGGCTTAGCCATGTTTATGCAAGAGATTACTCAAAAAATAATGTTGGTTTAAAGCTTCAACCGCTTTAATTATTTTAAAGCGTTTTGTTTTGAACATATTCGTGGCACACTGCACAGCTTCACCAATTACTTCAACAAATTATATTAAAACGTTTTTTTTTTCTAACATATTATTCGTGGCGCACTGTACCGTGCGACATAAATCTCGCTCAGTGTGAGTCGTCCTTTTGTTACCGTATGCTGTTACGCGCACTGTATTTACAAATTGCACAGCGTTTGAGATGCTTTCGTATTTTGAAATTAAAAAATGGGTGTTGAGATTGCACGGTTTTATGGAAAAAGTTTATTCAGTTGTTTTTAGTGGTGATAAAGAGGTTAACCTCGGCATTGACAGCTTATCTCATTCAATATTTTTCTTGGTAGCTTAAGAAGTACCTACTCTAATCGGAACCCGTAACATAAGATTTGGTCATCTGTATCTAAACTGAAGCTAAAAAATAAGCTTTATTTTGAACATCTTCATTTTTAATACGTGAGCATTTGTCATTGCACTCTCGAATCCATATCGCACTCGTCTCGTCTGGAATGACACTGCACACACTTTTATCAAAATGTAGGTTTGGTACTAAGTACCTTTTACATACATAAGTCTGGATATTGTAGCTGAAACTGACTGAAATTGTATTGTAAAAACCCTTACCTACTTATTTTACTATTACTAACGTCAATAATGGGTAAGAATTACTTTTTTCCAATCAATAATGTGTATCTACTTTTCTATAGATCACCATAATATCGCTCCATACACCACAAATTGTAAGCATTCATTCTTAGAATATGTCGGCGCCATGTTTTTTTAAACGCCGTCGCGGTATGCCAGCCAGTATTTATTGAGCCAAGAATAGATATTGTTGTTGTGAAGTTCAAGATGAATGTCTGAGAAAATGTTTTTATGTTATTGATTAATGGATTTTAGGTACACACCTTATTATCTTATGAAGTATTTGGTAGTTTAATTTATGAAGAGAATGTTTAGTCTGTGAACTGTCTATAAAAACTATGTATTATTATTTAAACTGCCGCGCTGGTTTGTTTCCATACAAATAATAAACGCGCGGCCGCAGCGCAGCAGCGTTTGTTATTTATATTAATTATTGTATGGCTAACAAAGCCGCGCGGCATTTTGCGACAAATTTAAAGGCGCCCTTAAAATAGGATATATCTAACGGTTTTTTTAAAGATTTTTTCAAATCTCGAAAACAAAATATATAGTTAAAAAAAGTCTAAATTCTATAGGTTAGCTACCTATAGAATTTAGACTTTTTTTTAACTAATTTATTCTAAAACAAAAAATTGTTTGTTGTGGTTTGTACCTACAAGATAAGTAATACCTGGAGCTACTGAATCCATTATGAAGCCTGCCAGGGTTGCGGAATTTATTCGAAAGAGTCACCGCGGCCCTGGAAAACAAAGGGCATTAGGAGGAACACGGATGGGTTTTACTCAGTAAGAGTCTGACACTCCCTTCCGCTCCCCACGAAAATACTTATCATTGAAGCGAAGCCGCGGCAATCACTGGTTTACAATATTTGTAGAATTGTGAACAGAAAACCTAAAATTAATTAAATAGAGAGTAATTAACGCGAGCTAATTAATAAAGGCCGCCATGAATCCTAGACAACCTTCGCTCATGATATTCTAAAGGTAGGTTATTCTAAAGTTGTAAACCTACCTACTAAGGCGGGGCAAACACTTTAGATGCCTATGTCATTGAATTTTATTATTAACTTTGCGTTCTTTTGTACAGACGCAATAGTTACGGGAAATCAGATGACGGGAACACAAGAGAAAATCTGACATTAGTCTTGTGGAGAAGTGCCGTGTCGCCTTATGTGTCGTGGAGGTCAAACGTAGGCATTCGCTACTTGTTTAAAAAACTTTTTACAAAAAAATATAACCGACTTCCAAACAAAACACTACAAAGTATAAAATAAAAATAATACAAATAATCTTAACCTTTTAATAAATAAATAACCTTATTTTCGGAAGTCGGTGTAGGTATTTGGTTTTGTTTCTTTGTTTTTTAACAAGTTATTTATTTTTCACTTTTAAGTGGTGATACTTGGACGACGTCTTCGTCTACGCAGAAATTGAAATAAGCAAAAATTGCTCATAAAATAAAAACTACTGAACCAAACTGAATCAAATTTTTACGGGACCAAATGGCAAGTATACTGCATCGAACTAAAATCGGATCACAGAAATCGGATCAGAAACCTCGGAGTAATCGGTGTGCATACATAAAAAAAAAAAAAAACAAAAAAAAACCCACCGAATTGAGAACCTCCTCCTTTTTAGGAAGTCGGTTAAAAATACTGGTATTCAGCTACACCTGTGATGTGGATGGGTGAACCGGTATAAATAATAAATTGTTGTTTTTAATCTATTAAATCACCAACCTTTTCTAAATACAGATCACTTCACAGTTTCTATCAATAAAATATCGTTTCTTCCTGAAATTCCGAATCAGTTGTGTATAAATTGTAAAATTTATTTTTGGGTATCCGTTTAGAAAAGACTGAAGAGTATGGCTCAGCTAAAAATAAACCTTTTTAGATAACTCCCGATTTCGATTCGATCAAATTGGTGCCGCTGTTACCCTTACTTCAGCAGAAAAATCGAGGTGGGATTTACATGTCGTATGTAGGAAGCAGCCGTACACAGAGGTACTGTGATACCGCAGGTTTACTTCCACTGCAGTGTGCCAGTGTCACACTTACTATTTACTGTAATTCAAATAATGATTGGGTTCATCACGTAATTATTAGGCCTCCATGCCCAGTTCGGAGCTAATACACGACTGAATTCTTAAAATAAACCACTTAACACATTCTTATTATAAAAATATTCTATAATATATTTTCCTTTCGACAATTACAAAGCTTTCAAACCTTGCCAGCTATATAAAGCTGTCAAGAAGGTTTACCACAGTACTTACCTCTATGTACGGCTACTTCCGATATCGTCAAATTCCCAATTCCCTAATGTGTCTAAAGTTTTATAAATAAATGAACCAAAGTGGCGTAGTGGGCATTAAGGTCTAACGACCCCACACACCTTAGTGTCTGAGTTCTGAGGTAACAAGAACACATCAAACTCTTCCGTTTTTTGCGGGAACCTTAAAAGCACACGGTGTTTTTCAACTAGGTACTCTTGCAACTGTGTACTTTTGGCAGCAGCACTGGAGTGATTGCGCAGTTTGGTCGTTCATCAATGGATCAACCTTGTACTCTAGACGACCTGACATTCTATGTAACGATTGTTTTAAGTATTATTTATTTATTTATATATGCTTTATTGTACACCAAAATATAAAACATAAAGATATACAATTGGCGGCATTATCGCATTCCGCGATCTCTTCCAGGCAACCTGGAATGGAAAGAGATAGCCTGGACATGAAATGGGGCCACACTTGGTGCAAATATCAACAATTTAAAACGTGAAAAAAAAAATACAATATACAAAAATATATACATACATTCTTAATATACAAACAAAAGGATATACTAATAATTAGAACGTCATAGTGACAGGTAGAGTTCCTGAACTAGTCTTTTAAAAACAGGCAGTGATTGCGCGCGCTTTATTGACACAGACAACGCATTCCATAAACGAATATGGGGCGGGACCACGTGGCTTTTCGGTAAGTATCACAATAAGTCAATGCTTATGCATTTTGGAATTACACTTTATCGGGCCATCTCAGTAAGCTTTTTTGTTATTTAACTAAAAGCTTTTGAAATTACTATCTTAAGTTAGAAGTAACTTTGTAATAACTTCTGAGTGTACTAATAAATAATAATGCTATTATTTAAAACAAGACGGAAGTTTCAGATCGTAATTGTCAAAGGGAAGTAAGGACTAAACTTTTAAATTGCATTTGTATTTCATTAATTTTCTCTTTATCGTTTCTTCCTTTAAGTAAGAAGGTCTACTGGAAATAAAGACGTTGTTATCAAGTTTCTCTTTTCTTGCGAGACGCACAGGACCGGTTGTTGTGGCGACGCTTGGGGGAGGCCTATGTCCAGCAGTGGACGTCTTTCGGCTGATATGATGATGATGATCTATTTATACCCGACTTCCAAAAAAGCAGGAGATTCTCAATTCGGCGAGTATTTTTTTTTATGTAAGTACACCGATTACTCCGAGGTTTCTGATTAGATTTGTGTGATCCTTTTTTAGTTCCATTTGGTCCCGTTAAAATTTGATTCAATTTGGTTCAGCAGTTTTTATTTTATGAGAATTTTTGCTTATTTCAATTTCTGCGTAGACGAAGACGTTGTCAAAGTGTTACCACTTAAAAGTGAAAAAAAAAAACTTTTTTACAAAAAATATCGGTTACATTTTTTTTTTTAAAAAAAGTTTTCCGAAGTAAGTTTACAAGCCTGGCTTTTTCTTAAGTAAGTCGAAGACTGGGATAGGCTTCCGGCCAAAATGGATGCGGTGATATTCGCAACCCAGTAAAAATGTCATAGGTTATCATGAGTTTTAACGGGAAATAATTTCTTGGGTAGTTTGCAAATATATTTCTGTCGAACACAAACTTCCGAGACACGCAAAGCTCATATGGAATAAGGCCATGCTTTTGGTACAAGGAAAGTGTCTTTGTCTGTGTCTGCTAAAAACCTTATTTATTTATTTACTAGCTGACCCGCGCAACTTCGTCTGCGTCACATTTTTCATTAATGCTCCGCTCCTATTGGTCTTAGCGTGATAATATATAGCCTATAGCCTTCCTCGATAAATGGGCTATCTAACACTGAAAGATTTTTTCAAATCGGACCAGCAGTTCCTGAGATTAGCGCGTTCAAGCAAACAAACAAACTCTTCAGCTTTATATATTAGTATAGATTCAAAAAAGTTTCACCAACAGCTTCTGTATTAAGTGTATTTTTTTTTCTATTTATAGGCACGCGTTTGACCACTATCTCACCTAATGGTAAGCGATGATGCGGTCGAAGATGGAGCACGCTTGCCTAGAAGTAACCTATTCACTCTTTCCTTAGTTTTTCAGAATGCGAGAAAAGAAACTCACTTTTTAGGCAACTACGAGTAAGTCATAATGTGCATAAATTACTAGTTATATTTTAAATCCTTTCTCATTTTCACCTGCTTTCAAATTCAAGGGATAAAAAAAATTATAAAAATGTTTATTGCATCAACTGGAATTCATATTCTATTTACAATATGGAGCATCCTTTTAAGCAAATAGTTTGCTTGTGTTAGGAAACTTCCTTTCTCCAGGTTATATAATAATTATTACAAAGTTAATGAGCTTGTTCAGGTTAAGTGTAAACTTATACAAATATAAAAATAAAACTAAGTTAAAACAAAAATGAAAAATAAAAATGAAAACAAAAATAAAATATAGTATAATGGAATGAAAACAAAAAACGCGCTGGGTTGTGTGTGTTGTGTGTGGAGGTGAATGTGTGTTGAGTAGTGAGTAGTGAGTAGGTGTGGGAGTGAGGGGTGTTGGGTTGTTGTTGTGTGGGGAGTGTATCCTACCGAGGATTGCCATAAACAATTATTTCATTATGTTCTCGTTTTCTTTTTTAATGTATTACCCATGTTCTTTATGTTCTGATGGACTTGTTTCTTTTTCTGTTTTATAATTTATATAATCATGCTTTTGTGTTGTGTCTTATTATGTTGTACTGAATAAATGTTTTATCTATCTATCATTAGCCGCAGAAGTATCACAGCGTAATGTACATACTCGTATATTGGGATGAGATTAAATATTTAGTAGTTTGCTGAAAATCCGTAGTTAAAGTAATTTTTAAAACATGGTACGAATTTAAGCCTCATTGCCACAGATCTTACTCGTGCTACTAATTCAGTCATTAATAATTAATTACCTACGAAATTGCGGTCAGGACGTCTAGACCGATTTAAAGGAATTTTGGCACCTAGGCACTAATTATAATGTTAAACTTTTTAATTAGAATTCCAGGGTTAGACTGCGTGTTGTGGAATTTGTTCGAAAGAGTCACCGCGACCCTGGAACGCGGCGGGCATTAGGAGGAACACGGATGGGTTTTAGTCAGTAAGAGTCTGACACTCCCTTCCGCTCCGGAAGGAGCCATTTAATGATTTCCCATCCTTAAAAAACTGGCCAAGTGCGAGTCGGACTCGTGTGCAAAGGGTTCCGAACGAATTTTATTTTTTTAACATGTTATTTTAACACTATAGACTTCTTATGGGTTTTCCTGTAATCTATAGGTAAAGATCTATTAATTCCATTTTTTTTTAATTTTAGACAGTAGTTTCGGAGATAAGGGCGGGAATGGTCATTTTTCGTCTAATTTCTTGAATAACTTCAAACCCACTTATTTCAAAATTATGAAAAAAAAATATTAAGATCCTCACAGTAAGCCCTTTCATTTGATGTGTCACACAATATTGTTCAAAAAACTTTTTTTTTTTATTTTCTCTTTTGAGCCCAAAAGTGACCCCCATACTAAAAATTTAACAATTTACGTAACGTGTCCGTGTTTGGGTTACAGAAGTCCATGTGTGTACCAAATTTCAATAGAATCGGTTCAGTGGATCCGGAGAAAACTGGCTGTGACAGACGGACAGACAGACAGACACTCGAGTGATCCTATAAGGGTTCCGTTTATTGTTCGGAACCCTAGAAAAAGCAAATGTACCCCCGAAAAATGAAAGTTCTAAAAAGCGAGTTTCTACAGCAAAAATGACAGAAATATTTCAGACTAGTAGACGTCACGCGGTTTCACCCGCGTAGTTCCCGTTCCCGTGGGAGTACGGGGATAAAATATAGGCTATGTTACTCCCTGATAATGTAGCTATCCATTGCTGAAAGAATTTTTCAAATCGGTCCAGTAGTTTCGGAGCCTAATCATTTCAAACAAACAAACAAACAAACAAATCTTTCCTCTTATAATATTAGTGTAGAAAACTGGAGTGCTACTTATCCTATACCCAAAGAAGTAAGCAGATGTGTCTCGAACAGAGAAGTGTACTACGTGAGCTCGACAAATGGATTTGCGATGAACACTTATGCGACAAAACTCTACTGCGACTCACCATAGTTCGAATGCACGCTTGTGCGACACACTGTAGATCGACAACACCCCGACTCAGAGCACCCCGACTCGGATAGGTTAGGTTAGAAGGTCCCTTAGCCTTCGTGGTTATTTTTTTTTAACCACCCAGAAATAGGAGCCCCGCGAAGCGGGCCTCCCGATCTTCAGTGTGTCGCACAAGCGTGCATTCGAACTATGGGGAGTCGCAGTACAGTTTTGTCGCATAAGCTTTAATTGCACATCCATTTGTCGAGCTCACGTAGTACACTCCGAACAGAGCGTCCTTTAGAACGAATTAAGAACTTTCTTCTAAAAACATTTTACCTAGTGTCTTGTCTCTTTTTTCCATTTTGTTTTGCCGTATTTAGAATCTGTTGCTTTAATGGAGTTAGGTATGTTTTTTCATAAAACATAATTTGTTGTTCTGCATTTTTCTTGGTACTTTTGAAACGAAGTTCCTTATCGCGCGTTGTGAAAGGGGGCTAGACGGAAAAAAATCATACGAAAAGTTGTAACGACACTTTTTGTTATAGATGTAAGCCGTGCGGCGTGCGCGTGTTTCTCTGTCTGTATCTCTCTCTCTCTCTCTCTCATAGAAAGCAAGCCAGTTATTTTCGTTGCGTCTTTCTATTTCTGTTTACATTATATTTGTTAATAATAAAAAAAATATTTTTTATTATTTTTTTTTAACTAAAAAAAAATATTACAATTCTTCAAAGGAACTTCGTTCCATCCGGGTGTCCCTTGACACCTCTCAAGTTTTTTTGGTTTTAGTGATTAATGCGGCAGAATCTTAAGAGAATTGATTTCGTCCTACAGCTTTCCCCGGTAAAATTAAGTACCATCAGTACCCTAATCGATTCATCGATTTTTAAGGTACCGTACCCAAAGGGTAACCAACGAAACCCTATTACTAAGTCTCCACTGTCCGTCCATCCGTCCGTCTGTCAGCGGGCTGTATCTCAAGAATCGTAATAGGTAGACAGTTGAAATTTTCACAGATTACGTATTTCTATTGCCGCTCTATCAACAAATAATAAAAATTAAGAGTTACGGTACGGAACCCTTCATGTGCGAATCTGACTCGCACTTGGCCAGTTTTAAAAACTTTATTAACGCCTAAGGTGCTCATTCAATACTAGCTTCTGCCAGCGGCCGTGATAGTCGAAAATTTTCCCAATGGAACATTATACCGGGATAAAAAGTATCCTTTGACCTATTTCAGGACACAGCTGGGTAGGCTGTGTCCTGAAGTCTGTCTGCCAAGATTCATCCAAATTCGTTCTGCTGATAAGACGTGAAGAGAAAGCAAGATAAAGGATAAGCATTGCCATACAAGGTGCAATGCTGCAATGCCGCCACTGGAAGTGAGCCCAAAAAAGCTCACTTCCAGTGGACAGCGATGCGGACGTATTTTTTGACGCCTTATCTTAGTTTGGATTTTTAGTTAGAAACATAAAAAATCTTTTAAGTTTACAGCTTTTTAATTCAGCTAATCTTTTATGTTTGTAGTTCAGGTACTTATTTTAGTTATATAGTTTGTTTTAATAAACACATTTTAGCAATTATAATGTTAATCTGGATTATATCCAACATTCATACAAGCTTTACTGTCAAGTATATCTTTAAATTCAGGTAATGTAGAAAATTATTTATTTATCTATATAATAACTATAAGTAACAAATACACTAAACCAACAACAAACTAAAATATAGCATCAAAAAAATCGTTATCAACGCTGGCACCTGATAATGTGCCAGAGACTGGCGGCATTGCCACGTTGAAATTTGAATGGCAATGCTTAATCTATATAACCGTCATAAATAGTAGACCACCGGTATCGGGAACAGGGTCCAAGCTACCGGCGGTCAGGGCTCCAGAGGGAGGAACCTCCTAACAATACGCGCCGTGTCCAGAAGTACCGCTTTCTGAATCAAGCCCTTGATCCAGCTGCCTAACGAGAGCCTCCTGAGGTGTTGGTCGAGGCTCGTGGCTATTAAGCCATTGGCTGATACGACTATCGGTACAATTATTGCGGAATCCACATCCCACATGTTGACAACCTCGCGAGCCAAGTTAATATACTTGATTTATTTATCTTTGAAGGTTATGTTATGTCTACATACAAGTAGTTATTCAATAATAACATTTTCCTAGGTAAACTTACATAATAAATATTCTACATAACACACTTAGCAGCTTCATCAACAATAGCACCATCCATCTTCTCAAAAATACCATTATTTACTTATCTGGGTCACTTTATATAGCCTTGTTCAGCAACAGCTCATGAGTACTTATTTTTATTCCAACGTCTACTAACATTCTTTATCAAAATACTAGGTAGGGTAACCAGCTTAGAAGAGATAGCTGGGACAGGATATTACAAGAATTTATAGGTTAAGATGCTTTAGGTTGTATTATGATGAAAATACTATTATGTTTACAGAAAATAAAAACATGTAGTTCCTCAAAATGTAGGTCAGGCCATATTTTTGTATGTTACTTGGTAAACTGGTTAACGATGTTTTAGTTTAAAATTACGTAAAAGAGTGTTTAAAAAGAGGACGGGGAAAGAATTTATGGGGTACCAGAAAGTGCCCATCAAAATCTGTTGCGTGAAGAAGCTAGCGAAGAAACTGATAGAGGTGCACTTTGTTATATATCTTAGGGAATCGAAAATAGGGAGAAGAAGACACAGTGAATCATAATTCTTCTTTATTTGACTGCTGACCTGATGTAGAGCAGTCAAATAATATTATTCAATCAATAATAATAATATATAATATAATATAGAATAAATTGTTTTAGCATAAGTATTTCATTTTGCAAATAAAGAAACCGCATGCAAAAAAAAAACAATACTAATTCCTGTAGTTGAGTTAATGCACAATTACAGCTTAGTGCCTTAGAGACTAAAAAGCCGAAGAAGCTTTCATGGATACGTGAGTCCATCTACCGGCAACCCCACTTCGGAAAGATGCGATCTTCGGCGAGAGTTGCTCAAACCCACTGACTATTTCATCGAACTTTCGAAGAACCTTCAACCTGGGCACACCTTGGAGTGGACGACAGCTCTTAATAGACTCCATACTCTGGTCAGCTGCAGTAAAGATAACCTGCTCAGGGTGGGGGTTCTCGGATGGCTCCAATCTTCAGTGTGTTGTCTCTCCACTGTCCATGATCCTCCTTTTGTCTTGCGCGTCATACCCTGTCACCGGTACATGTGAGGACCTGAGGGCTACGTCAGCAAATAGTATTGCCATTGCTGAATACTGGGCCAAACATAATATTTGATTTTTGCCATCGACACGGTAGGAAGAAGAATAATAACTATTCAATACCAAAACCTTATGTTGGAGTCGACGTCCAGTGTAACTAATTGCAGCTGAGTGAGTGACCATTATTGTACAGTATGCAACTGCTTATCAACATATCTTTAACATTTTCTTCTTCTTTTTTCTTTTTTTGTCGAATCTGTGTGTGGCATTTTCCTCAAAGGGCTACCTCCATAGAAATATAAACAACAATATACGCTGTGTTAGAAAGGATAAGGTTTATAATTGATTGTGTAGTACGTTCCGTTTTGAGAAATGCGGGTGTGTGCGCGCTTTTACTGAAGTGCATGTGTAGTAGTTGCCGTGTGGAAGGGGCTTACTGGAGACACAGGGTTCCGATACATTATAGTCTATCGAGCATATCTCCGTGTTTATTATATCTATGGCCACCTCAGACCTACATGGTTCTCATATAATTTGAGCAGTACGAATTGTATGGACTTTCAAAGAGACTTTTCACCTCTGAGTTTGTACGGTGTTTCTTCTCAGAGTAGTCATAAAACGATTGACGTATAAAAGGGTATATGTTATTTACAAAATAAATATCAATTGTCATTTAACCATCTCCGGTAAACATAGCCCAAATAGCACCATCGTAAATTCTTCACAAACAGACGAAAACCACCGAATATTTAAGACGAATCCAACCATTTTCTTCTTGACAGATCAATGTTCGCTCAGTCGCGTTATTGCTATTGACCACCGTTTTTGTGCTTCATTGAAAGTAAAACCGTTGGAGATATTTCGGATCTGAATCATGGCCGTTCATCTATTTTTGTATATTTAGGATTGGAGATTCTGAGGATTGATTTTTATTGTATCTGTTGGATATTGAAAAAAGTTCTTGGAGTAAAAGATTCTTCGTTGTATTGTGTTTTGTGTCAATTTCATGTTTTCATAGGTTCAGTTGAAAGCTCTACTGCTAAGCATATGGTCATTCCGCTCCGCTCAGGGCGGAAAGAGTAATTTTATGATTTCCCATCGTTAATTTATAAAAGACTAGTGGACGTCACGCGGTTTCACCCACGTCGTTCCTGTTCCCGTGGGTATACGGGGATAATATATAGTCTATGTTACTCCCTGATAATGTAGCTATGCAATGCTAAAAGAATTTTTCAAATCGGTCCAGTAGTTTCGGAGCCTATTCAATTCAAACAAACAAACAAATCTTTCCTCTTTATAATATTAGTATAGATATAGATTTTATCTTTTTTTTTTTTAAAGAATCATTAAATGACTCGCGCTCTGGGCGGAGCAAAAGTGAGTATCAGACACTTTCTGACTAAAACCCATCCGTGTTCGTTGTAATGCCCTTTGCGTTACGGGCCGCGGTGACTCTTTCCAACAAATTTCGAGTTTAATAACGGGTTGGTGGTGTTTTTACATCTGGAATTACTCAATAGCAGCCCGGTGTCTGGATGGCGATATCCCTGTATATATCCATTGTATTACAAGGATACTTCAGCTTGAACTGTTGTCAATTATATGTTTTGATTTTCTGTTTTTTTTTTTTCCTAAATTATATTGTCGAAAAATATTGACTTGTCAAAGTGTTATTTATAACGTACTAGTGGACGTCACGCGGTTTCACCCACGTCGTTCCTGTTCCCGTGGGTGTACGGGGATAATATATAGCCTATGTTACTCCCTGATAATGTAGCTATCCATTGCTGAAAGAATTATTCAAATCGGTCCAGTAGTTTCGGAGCCTATTCAATTCAAACAAACAAACAAATCTTTCTTCTTTATAATATTAGTATAGATATAGATTTTATCTTTTTTTTTAAGAATCATTACATGACTCGCGCTTTGGGCGGAGCAAAAGTGAGTATCAGACACTTTCTGACTAAAACCCATCCGTGTTCATTCTAATGCCCTTTGCGTTTCAGGGCCGCGGTGACTCTTTCCAACAAATTCCGAGTTTAATAACGGGTTGGTGGTGTTTTTAAATCTGGAATTACTCAATGGCAGCGCAATGTCTGGATGGCGATATCCCTGTATATACCCACTGTCCTACAAGGATACTTCAGCCTGAATTGTTTTCAATTATATGTTTTGATTTTCTGTTTTTTTTTTTCCTATATTATATTATCGAAAAATATTGACTTGTCAAAGTGTTATTTATAACGTACTAGTGGACGTCACGCGGTTTCACCGGCGTAGTTCCCGTCCCCGTGGGAGTACGGGGATAAAATATACCTAGCCTATGTTACTCCCTGATAATGTAGCTATCCATTGTTGAAAGAATTTTTCAAATCGGTCCAGTAGTTTAGGAGCCTATTCAAAGAGAAAATATATCAATAAGTTTCTCCATATCCATAGGTTAAATTATCACCAATGCAAATTCGCAGTCAAAGAGTGGCTTATTGGGAAATCGTATGACGAAACCGAAAACCTGCTCCTCCCACATGCCTGAGACAGATCTCCCCTCACACAAGCATATCTCACACACACCTCACACTACACCGACCACGACACACTCACTCAACTATTTACAATTTTTATTTTGGATAATTTTTTCTTCTTTTTATACTTAAATACTTATAAAGTCATTGTCTTGTAATGTTAGCTATGTTACTGGTGTAAACAGATTTTGTTCTTTAATGGAATCACTGGTTCCCAAGTCACAGGCTATAAACCTAGTTTGGGAGTCAGGTGATAATACTGTACGCACATTAAATTTGTATTATATAACTGTACTTGTAACCTTTGTTAACAAATTATTGGAAATAAATATATTATTATATTATTATTATTATTATTATTCATTTCAAACAAACAAACAAATGTTTCCTCTTTATAATATTAGTGTAGAAAATAAATATTATCATTGAAAGTCTCAGAAACCTTGTAACTTATATCCATCCTCCGCACTACCTCATCAGTCCTCTCGAACGGACTCACGCAGCGCTCACCGGAGTCCTTCCCGCTCGCATGTACCCCATAAATCTCACTTACTTGTACACTACGAGGGTAGGGGAGGGTCACTCAAGTTGTGTCTTTTATGTGGGGTTTAAGGTTACTCTCTGTTGAGGCATTTGGATGTGTTTCTATTTAATTGGAACTAGTGCATGGCTGTATTTATTCAACCAGGGAAAGAAATAAAGAGAGCACATGTCATTGTGTGTACCAAATAAGCATAAGGCACAATTTAGGAAAATTAATTTTAAAACAATAACATTGTCTACCTCACGGTTGCGCCTTGTAGGTTCAGTCAAGCAATACTTTAGTATGATGACTGATAGATAGAGAACACCCATAGAGGCTGAAATAAGTAATTAGCAAGAAAATATGCACATTTTCTATTTATTTAGTGACAGGATTGCGATAGAAGTCAACCTCACCTGATAGAAAGCGTCAAGTAGTCGTCGATGGAGCACACTCTTTTCTAGAAGAAACCTATACACTCTTCAATTAAAGACCCCTAAGCAGTAGCTATCATGAAACAAAGACCCCGACAGTGAATCCTTCTCCTCAGCTGTACGCACAAGTAAAGTATCTCCAAAAAGTTTAGTGTGTACAGGTGGGATGTCCACTATGTATCAGTGACAAATCGCCCTACATCTTGTAGTCTGATGATGGAAGTTGGGAATAGTGATGTAACGAATGTTCGCATTCGCGAAATTATTGCGAATGTTTTTGCGTGTATAATTTTTTTAAGTAGGTAATAATAGTTGGTTAATATAAGAAAATCCGATTCCAATAATTTCTTATGTTTTTTAATGCAATAAAAAGTAACTTAACCTCGTAATCACATTATCAGTCTTCTTTTTATCATTTGGTTTCATTTATTTATTTAACTTCGGGCAATGAAGCTTAACAATCAAACTTTCATAACAATTTAAAAAACAAAACTATATACTAAAATTTACGAAGCCATAGACAAATGGCGCCAAATTTAAACAAAAACTGAATATTCGCATTCGCATTCGCGAATGTTGGCAGCAGATATTCGCGTATGCATTCGCCATCGCGAATGTCCAAAATATGACATTCGGTACATCACTAGTTGGGAATTTATAAAACGATCCAAAAATATGCTTTAAATGGAATAAACAATAATTGAACCGCGAATTTTCACAGATACCTAGATTACAGATTTTCTAGTGTAATATCAAATGTTAAACAGTACCTATAGTAGAGATAGACTACTTGAATTAAAGCCTCGTGCTCGAAAGCCTACACCGACAAAAAACCGACTGGGTTTGCCCAACTTTATGTGACGATAGATTGGTTCAATTCCAAATTCATGCGATACGCCAGTTAGAATACTGAACCTCGCTAAATTCCATTCGTCCACATAGATAAATTTGTCAAGCATCACAAAAAGCGCTTTCGAAATTCTCTACAAAAAAAATCATGGTTCGAATGAAAATTAGAATAATGGGGCAGAAGGTCAAGTCCATCAAAATCGATTAAATGGTCGTGGACTACAAATTTTTCCCAAGTGAAAGCGAAGTCTGTTCTCAAACGTAAGAAGAACGGGTTCTGCCTCGGTTTTTTCCAACTGTTTTCCAGTCTTTCCAGAAGCCAGTAAATTACAAGAAGTCACTGCTTACTTAATTTCCATAACCCAACAACTGCCAGGCCTTCGAAACAGCTGGCACCAACGGCTTAACGTGTTTGACTGTCATTATGCTTAGTCATTATGCGTAGTCACTTTATGCGTAGTCATTATGCGTAGTCACTTTATGCGTAGTCATTATGCGTAGTCATTTTATGCGTAGTCACTTCTTCTTTGTCTGGCCTTTTCCCGTTTCTAATCGGGGTCGGCTCTCCTTATCCTTCTTCTCCAGAGACATCTGTTCTGGATCACCGATGCGTAGTTTATTCGTGGTAATAAAATAGTAGAATTCAGCTGAATCCTTAGATTGGACGCCGTCCCCAACATAGCCAGGAAAGGCGAGGCAAATTGATTGTTCTGAAGCCTTCATTGTAGTCCCTTTGACTTCTGCGCCTCTAATTTGTGGTGTTAGGCCGTAAAATCGATAGCACGTTTCCAATGCTGGCCAATTTGTTAGATTGCATTGTAATTCAGTCATTTGTTCTTGTCGAGCCATCGATGTAAAGCGGCCATTTTTTTGTGTCAATCAGTGTCGGGTGCTCGTTAAAACAGTATTAATGGTGACAAAGTGAGCTTTAATCTTTGTTGGTGATCAGAATATGGGTGCTGTCGGTATAGTGTTTAGGGGATCACGTTTATGGATGTGAGTGAAAGCATTTTTTACGTGTTTATCATTGGATGACGAAATAATCGTTTTTTAGGGTTCCGAACAAAAAACGGAATCCTTATAGGATCACTCGGGTGTCTGTCTGTCTATCTATCTGTCTGTCACAGCCAGTTTTCTCCGGATACACTGGACCGATTCTGTTGAAATTTATCGCTTACCATCAGGTGAGATAGTGGTCAAACGCGAGCCTAGAAATAGTAAAAAAAAAAATTGGTACACCCAAACACAGACGTGTTGTATGACTTTTGGGGAACAAACTAGAAAATTAATGATATGAACAATATCGGGTGACATATCAAATAAAAGGGCTTACTGTGAGGGTTTTAATTATGTTTTTTTCATAATTTTAAAATAAATGGTTTTGAAGTTATTCAAGAAATTACCATTCTCCCCCTTATCTCCGAAACTACTGAGCATAAAATTTTGAAAAAAAAATGGAGATATAGATTTTTACGTATAGATTATAGGAACTATAAGAAGTCTTAAATAGTAGTGTTTAAATAACAGGCTTTAAAAATAAATTTGTTCGGAAATCTTTGCAAGCGAGTCAGACTCGCATTTGGCCAGTTTTTTTTTATGGACCTGCCATGTTATCTATTAACCACCGTTGGTTAACTGGTAGAGAATCTCAAAAGCGCCTTTGTACCTTTGTGTTGCATGAAGTTTTAATAAAATAAAAGAGAAAAGCATAGATACAGATACAAGAGCACAGTTATGGTTTGTACCGGACTAAGAAGTGACATAAAAACTGGCGAAGTGTGAGTCGGACTATCGCACGATGGGCACCGTACCATAAACGGAAAAAACACGTTGCTTGCATCGGAGTGGGAGCCCCCTTTACATTTTTAATTTAATTCTATAGAATGGCTACAGAAATACAGACAATCCTGTAAGGGTTCCGTTTCTTACGGATTTTCGAAACCTTAAAAACTGCGTTTTTGTACCCAAACATAAAATACCCGTGTATTAAATCCCTCCCTACATCTATGGTCATTCATAAACATGTAAAGAGGATTCTTACGGCACAAAACATGGCGGATGTTTATTTAGGACGAAGTAAAACACTTGTCGACGCGTTGTTTTTTGTTTTTAGACATGTCCCTTGACAGAATAATGATAGCTGGGTTATTTCTAGCTTTTATTTTGTAAGAGCGCACCGAGGAAACGATACGTAACTGGCGTGCGTTTGTTCCCTTGCTGCATCGTTATGACATATTGATATTTAATAAACCTAAGATGCACAGTCTCGAACAAATAAAACACTCGAAAATGTCGTAAAAAACTGACATGTATCAAGTGTCATGTGTGAGTTGTGTGTAGTTATACTATAAACAATTTTTTTGCAAATTCAACCTTACACTGATCGCTTAAAGTTGTTTTTACAAAGCAGTGCAGTATGTCGAGCGATGCGAGACTGTTTGAAACTAGCGCAAAATTTTAAATTGTGCGCTTGTTTTATGCGGACGTTTTTGAGATGCTGAGTGTGTATCTTGGGTTTTTTATATATCAATGTACTAAAAGTGTTTTAGCTGATAAAGATTTGTTGCGCCAACCAGCGGGTCTAAAAATGCCACTTTAGCAGAATCAGAAAGCAAATCACGCTACCCGTCACTGTCAAATTTTCCCAATCAGTCTTGAATCTAAAGTTGTAGCGATAGAGATGAAAATGAAATTTGACAGATTGTTGATCATCATCAATTGTTGGGTTTTTATAAATCAATGTTATTACGGAACCTTTACTTATATCATGAACTAGCTGACCCGCGCAACTTCGTCTGCGTCACAATTTTCATTACTGCCCCGCTCCTATTGGTCTCAGCGTGATGATATATAGCCTATAGCCTTCCTCAATAAATGGGCTATCTAACCCTGAAAGAATTTTTCAAATCGGTAGTTCCTGAGATTAGCGCGTTCAAGCAAACAAACAAACAAACAAACTCTTCAGCTTTATATATTAAAGTATAGATATAGAAGTATAGATTAAGTATATATATAGATATCTAAGATACTAAAGGGTTGTTCACTCTATAAATCATACACTTTAGAAACACGGTTGCTTGTGTTTTTCTTGTTAGAAAAATAAAATTCTAGGTAATCTCTAAAAAACAAAATTAACCCTTAGTACGGCGAAAATACTTCACGGAAGGTAACCAGTTTTTGAATAATAACAAAACTACATGTTTTCTATAATGTTTACTTTTCACATTTTCAAAATGTGTATGTATTTCTACACTAATATTATAAAGAGGAAAGATTTGTTTGTTTGTTTGAATTGAATAGGCTCCGAAACTACTGGACCGATTTGAAAAATTCTGATAAACATGGGCTATAAAGTATTTTCAAAAAAGTTAGGGATCTGTATGAAAACTTGGATAATTTAACCCAAGGTGTGAAAAAAATACCAAAAACATCCTTATATCGCGTACGCTGCGGAAACGGTTGACAATAGAGCAAAGTGATGTACTGCAGATTTATAGAAAACTTCAATATCCACAAATAAGTCCGCGAGGGTATTTATCTAACTGTTATGGTTAAGTCACAATAACCGCTTTTTGTTCAAATTATGCGATCAAAACCCGGGTGGAATGGAATAGTGGTGATTTTGGTATCATGATATTAATCCTTATCCATTTAAATGATTTGGTAGTTTAGTTTGGTTATGTATACGTAAGTTACACTTTAAATTATGCAAATCGGACCTTTCAGTTAATAGTTACGACAGGTATAAAAAATCATTGAGGAACAGTATATATCCTTCTTATTAAATTTATGAAATACCTCTTAAATCAGTCCAATATTGGAGGAGAAGACAGAAGAGAGCCAAACCTCGAATTATGACTTTTTAAATACAAAGTCTCGCTGCCAGCATTTCCTCTTAAGAACAGAACTCGGAAACTGTTGCTTAACTTAGAAAAGCGACCCGTGCGTCTGTTATTTAGCCACGAGCTCGTCGCTTCCCGTCGCATAGTCAGGACAAATTAACGACAGGATGTCATCGTAGGCTTAAACTAACTTAAAAGTTATTTTTTTGGTTTCGCATTCTCACGTTCAAAGGAGATGTGTTAAACTGTTTCTTGGTAAGCGTGATGTTTTTATTAAAAACGGGGTTAAAATGTGATGTGGAGACTTCTGTAAAAGTAATATTGCAATGTTAGATCTGACATAAGAGGTCTCCTGGCAGGGATGCGAAATTTGTTTGAAAGAGTCACCGCGGCCCTGGAAAGCAAAGGGCATTAGGAGGAACACGGATGGGTTTTAGTCAGTAAAAGTCTGACACTTAAAAAAACCTGACCTTTAAAAAAAACTGGCCAAGTGCGAGTCGGACTCGCGTGCAAAGGGTTCCGAACGAATTTTATTTATTTTAACATGTTACTTTAACACTACAGACTTTTAATAGGTTTTCTTGTAATCTTTAGGTAAAGATCTATTATCTCCATTTTTTTTTTAAATTTAGGCTCAGTAGTTTCGGAGATAAGGGGGGGAATGGCCATTTTTCGTCTAATTTCCTGAATAACTTCTAAATTATTCATCTCTATACATTATTATAGGCCTCCCACAAGGTGGACCGATGACCTGATGATGGTTTCGGGTAGCCGATGGATGCGAGACGCACAGAACCGGTTGTGGTGGCGAATCGCGCGGGGAGGCCACCGTCCAGCAGTGGACGTTTTTCGACTGATATTTATTTATTTTAATTTATTAGTTTTTGGAAAACTTACAGCTAAACATAACACTAATAAACATTTGAACAAAATAAGGTCAATAAGAAGCTTTCACATGAACTAGCTGACCCGCGCAACTTCATCTGCGTCACAATTTTCTTTACTGCTCCGCTCCTATTGGTCTTAGCGTGATGATATATAGCCTATAGCCTTCCTCGATAAATGGGCTATCTAACACTGAAAGAATTTTTCAAATCGGACCAGTAGTTCCTGAGATTAGCGCGTTCAAGCAAACAAACAAACAAACTCTTCAGCTTTATATATTAGTATAGATATAGTGAAAATCTAATATATAAAAATCTCGTGTCACGGTGTTTGTTACCGAACTCCTCCGAAACGGCTTGACTGATTTTCATGAAATTTTGTGTGTATGTTTTGTAGGTATGAGAATAGGTGGTAGGGTTTTTTATGGTAAAACAACGTTTGCCGAGTCAGCTAGTAATAGATATAAATGATGATGATGATGATGACTAATATAAGTCTAGAATCAATCTCTGTTGAACTACTCTAGCTCATCCCACTATCTCTGACTGGGACTAAGAAGATTCTTGCTAAGATTAAGCAAAGAATTTGTTTTGGCCATCACTCAAGTCAAAAGTACTGTTATGACGAAGCTTCTCTATGATTGACACTATCTTTACTAACAGTCGGTTCACAGACACCTCTAACTTTGTATCAAAATAAACTTTATTCTCATAACCATAAGGTTGCGGACAGAGGTAACATATAACTGTCAACGCACTGTATAAGTACTAACCTCGAAACAAACAACATTGATATATTGCTGTCAAACACATCTTGACATTGACAACACACTGACAACTTCTTTCAATCTACCACCAAGGAAAAAAAAAACAAAAGAAATAAGGAAAATTCAAATAAGTGAACTCTCCTATTTTTCGCGACATTTTCATTTCCCAATGTTTTAGCATTACAGCAAAACATGTTTACTTCGTAATTTTACTGAAACAACATGTCAAACTGTCACTCAGTGTCAGAACTGTCAGGAATTAGCGCGTGTGTGAAATTTAATCTGTGTCTGTCTTGTGTTATCTGCAATTATGTAGATAGAGTTGTGACAGCTTCCTCAAGCGAATGTTTATTAGAGAATTAGGCGTTCGATTAACTGAATTAATTTGACAACTTCCTTATAGAGCTTGGATAAAGTTCCTGCCTGCCAAATTTCTATCATCATCTTCCTGCCCATTTCCTATGTTTGTCGCAACGGGTCACTCCCGGATGGTAACGCTTTTAACTTTTAACATTGGTTATGTTTATAGACATTACGTCCTGAACACACCTTAAAATACAGTCAGAGTAAAAATTTCTAGTGTGCCGAATTTATAAAAAAAAAAAATCTACGTTTTATAACTTACCCGGTGCACGTTTCTAAAAGGTCTTGAAAAGGTTGCACGTGCAAAACGTTTTTTTCCTCCATTCTGCCCTGTTAACCGTCCTGCTTTCACTGACTCCGTTTCCTTTCATATCACTCCACACACAATCCTGTTACTGTTCCATCTGTAGTCTATACTAATCTATAGGTACTTAATATATAAAGCTGAAGAGTTTGTTTGTTTGCTTGAACGCGCTAATCTCAGGAACTACTGGTCCGATTTGAAAAATTCTTTCAGTGTTAGACAGCTCATTTATCGAGGAAGCCTATAGGTTATACATCATCACGCTAAGACCAATAGGAGCGGAGCAGGAATTAAAATTGTGACGCAGACGAAGTTGTGCGGGTCAGCTAGTAATATATAAAGCTGAAGAGTTTGTTTGCTTGAATGCGCTATTCTCAGGAACTACTGGTCCGATTTAAAAAATTCTTTCAGTGTTAGATAGCCCATTTATCGAGAAGGCTATAGGCTATATATCATCACGCTAAGATCAATAGGAGCAGAGCATTAATGAAAATTGTGACGCAGATGAAGTTGCGCGGGTCAGCTAGTAATATTATACGCTGAAGAGTTTGTTTGTTTGGTCTAATGCGCTAATCTCAGGAACTTCTAAAATTATTTTAGTGTTGGATAGTCCGTTTATCGAGGAAGGCTCTATACCATCACGTCCATGAGATGTTTTTGTTTGAGTGATAATGAATCGTTTTTAAATGCGTCTTTTTTTCATGGACCATTTAAAAGGCATGTTCAAATCCAAGTGAAATCTAGGAAACATCAAAAAAAAAAATGTGTTTATTATCTTAAATCTTTACAATTAAGTTGCCGGGGCTTCCCAGAAAGTAATCCGAAGATACTTGTGATGGGAAAACCTCGCTCTTCCTCGATTAATTAACAATTGTATCGTTGTGCTAATTAGGTAGAAGCAACTAAGCATCATCATCATCTGCCTAGCCTTTTCCCATCTATATTGGGGTCGGCTTCCAGTCAAGCCGGATTAAGCTGAATGCCCGTATTTTACGTAGAGCGGCTGCCTACTTGACCTCCACAACCCATTAACTGCGTAACACGGTACTTCATGGCAAGACTGGAGTCAGATTTACTGACTTCTGACAATCCGTAACGATTGCCAAAGATCTACAAATGACAGCCGGGACCAACGGCTTAACGTGCTTTCCGAGGCATGGAGGGACTCGGTATGATAAGTATCATCTAGTTCAATTTGACGAAAAAAAGCATTGTTCAATTAAGTGTTATAAATACAGTAGAATCCGCTTACAATGACATCGAAGGGAAGTGACAAAGACGTCATACTAAGCGGACGTCATACAAAGCATAGTCTTAGAAAATAAATAACTTCCTATTTTTTCAAGTATTTGGTGTAATAGAGATAAATACTACAAATGGTATGTATCTTTAAATAAATCAAACCAAAAGTGAGAGATCAATCAAAGTGAGGAGCCCAAACGAATTATGTCACTCCATGTAACCGAACATATTTATAAAAAAAAGGGTTATAATAAGCGACATGTCAATAAACGAAGTCATTATACCCGAACCTTTTATTAATCTTAATATACATATATAAATCACGTGTCACATTGTTTGTCCGCGATGTACTCCTAAACTACTGAACCGATTTTGATGAAACTTTGTAACTATCTGTTATTTGATCCAACTTAAAAGATATGATAGTTTTTTGGAACGGGAAAAACGGGATACGAGAAAAAACGGGATATGTGCGTACGAAGTTGCGGGCAAAAGCTAGTAGTTTTATATGGAAACCAAACTTCGCTCTGTATTAACTTCATATTAAGCGGCTGGTCAGTATAGGCGGAGTCATAGTAAACGGATTCTACTGTACATTTAGTTTTAACACCTAAATAACGCAACGACCAGAATCAAAGTGACGTAGCCATTGGACCATAATCCTTAATTAATAGCAATTATTACAGACATAATTACATTTCAGGTTTCACAGACAGACATCTCATAATCACAGGATCTTCGTTTAACAGTAATTAAACATCTGTCAATTGCATGTTGATTACTCAATTTACGTTAAATTTGATCATAATGAGGGCTACCGTTTTTGTACTCACCAGTTGGCGCCACTGTCGAGTATGGTCCTTAATCATGGCATTAAATTTGTTATTACGCGCATGTGAACAAAATTAGAAGAAAAAATATGTATCTATGATGCCGTAAACATCCGATTTAATCTCTACTAATATATAAAGCTGAAGAGTTTGTTTGTTTGTTTGCTTGAACGCTCTAATCTCAGGAACTACTGGTCCGATTTGCAAAATTCTTTCAGTGTTAGACAGCCCATTTATCGAGGAAGGCTATAGGCTATATATCATCACGCTAAGACCAATAGGTGCGGAGCAGTAATCAAAATTGTGACGCAGACGAAGTTACGCGGGTCAGCTAGTATACTATAAATAGTGTCGCAGTGTTACGTGGACTCATCAAAGAAGGAGATAATATACATATTTCCTACAAAAAAAGAAAGTTCAATGCTGTAGTCGGTAGAAACGTAACTTATCTGCTATAGTCAGGCTGTTTTAGTAAAATATTCACAAAAATCGAAACAAATAAGTGAATAAACTCGAGTCAAAAGCCAACCAACAGTGAAATTTGACGTATTGACGACCTCACGCTACACTAGCGCCTCTAGCGGTGAATTCAAACGCAATAGCCCTCATTGTAGCAGTGTTCTGAGTGATTATCTAATTAATTTAGTTGCGGGTATCAATCAGAATTAGTTTAGTGCTATCTTGGTAGTTTAGTGGTATCTCTTCTTACCTTAACGCTTTTATAATAAACCTCTTACCCGTATTTGAGTACCAAGCATTAATATATTCAAAAAACTAATTTTTAGAGATCCGTTGACGAAATATAAGCTTCAAAGTAGTATGTTTTGTTCGAGTCATGCCTCCCCACTCTAAAAATTAAACCGTTGTTTTTGGATATATGAAAAGTATACACGATAATAGTGTATCAGTCGACCAATTCGAAAATGTAACTGCATAAGTAAAAAAAAAAGATTCCGACGAATTGAGAACCTCCTCCTTTTTGAAGCGAAAAATTTTCGTAATAATTACGTAGAAAATGACTTAACACTATGCATTTGTGATCTTATAGGCTACTTATATGTTTTGTCATGGTTCATGGGGGTAACCACGGAACCCTTCACTATGTGTGACCCGACACACACGTGGCCGGTTCTTTAGGATAAGTCGATGAAGTATCACGCATGCGTCGCCTGCTTGTAAACATATTACAACAGAAACTAAGAGGGGACTCTAGTCCCGAGGAATTTGAAAAATAGGTATTTGAAGAAACTATTGTCGATGCCATCGAGCTGCGCCCTATCAAGTAAAGTGCGAAAGCGACAACTGCAGCGGAGGCTGATTTTATCTATAGAAACCTTTTATTTTGTTAAAAACTTATTCAATTTGTCTGATCGTCGAAAAACGGGTTGTTTTTTTCGGGTATTTGGATTGTCATAATTCTTTAAGTAAGTCGATGGATGCGAGACGCACAGGACCGGTTGTAGTGACAACACTTTGTGGAGGCCTATGCCCAGCAGCGGACGTCTTTTGCCTTATATGATGATGATGAAAACATTAATATGTTAAAATAATGCGAGACTTACCTCAATAAAGGTGTCGGAGACGAACCTCTGGACGAGCGAGGTCTTGCCGCACTGGGTGTCCCCCACCAGCACTACTTTGATCTCCTCCTCGGCTGAGGGTGTGCTGGCGTTGTTGCTGTCAGTCTTCTTGGCTGACCACATTGTGGAGCTGGAACAAGAAGTGAGTCGGAGTTAGGTTGGTCATTCACGGGAGACTTTGAAGTAATGCCCGTGCCATATTGGGACTGTACGGAAATGTGCGGCCACGGCTTTACGGCTATCGAATTAACTTCGATGCCCGTAAAGAAACGTAAAGATTCGAAGTACAAAAACCAAAGATTCAAAGATTCATTGCATCGTTCATTTACATCCCTTAATGCAATATATACATCTGTATCTATTGCATTAAGGGATGTAAATGTAGAAACGCCGTTGGCGTGACGATTTGGGCATTTTTGACGAATGTTTCTTTTTTAAATATTTTCTTGTTGTTACAATTGTTTGTCCCGAAAACTTGTATTTTCTCTCTTACAATTTTTTCTTCAATTTTGTGATTTAGAATGCTCTAAACAGCGTGCAGATGAAGCAACTTTTTGGCGGTATTTACTGAGAAATTACATCTGAAAAAAATTGGTAGTAATCTACATGATATGATACGTAATTTGGTTTAGCCAGAATTTGTGTATCTGTATCACATAATAAGAAAAAAAATCACCAAATCATCTCCAAATCGTTGAGATGAAACCATTTTATTCATTGATTTTTTTTTCTAAAAAATATAATCTACTAATAAAATCTACTGCTTTGCAATACAAACGAAAATAATTTGGTTATGTTACTTTTTTAAAATATGTGTTATTTTTATAATAAATAAAAAATGCGAATAGCGGAGTGGCGCGTAGAGGAGTAGTTAGCTCCGTTTATATGCACAAGGCATGCACAAGGTCATTGGCATGTATACAAGCCTTAAGTCGCTTTTTCGGAGCACCTGTATCGAATAAATTTCTTTACTATTTCATGCAACTTTTTTACACTAGAGGGATTGTATATATAACTGTTACTGTACTAAACTATATACTGCTACTGTAGTTTGCTTTGATTCAGTATAACAACTAATTTATACAGTCTTACTTAACGATCAAAATGGTTGAGCCGAATGGTGCTAACGCATGCGTCATGTTCGTGAACGGGCGCTGTCAGTTGGGACTGGTCATTTCTCAGTTGCCATGGTTTATTTTAAATATTTCTTTGAATTGTTCCTTTTTTCCCGGACGCTTTTATCCTGCTCGTCTTTTACATCGTTCTCACATGTTTGTATAATTTCAACTTGATGTAAACAAAAATTTGTAACAATTTATTATTTTTTAAAAGAGTGTCCGTGGAGTTTCTTGCACGTTCTTCTCCATAGAGATCTACGCTTTGGAACATGCAAATAGCTTCATCTTTTTGGACTGACCGACCTTGACAATTCAAAAGTGCCTGTAAATGGTTTATTTGAAATATACGATTTGATTTGATTGATTTGATTTGATTTGATCATCACTGTATTAATAATTCGATCATGTTTAAACATACTAAGCCCGAGTTCTGCATTATATTATCTATGCAAATCTAACTAATGGTAGCTGCAGACTGTGATTGGTTATCTAATATTCTAATCCAAATATTACTTACTATATACACAAATTCAGGATGTATTTCATGATATTCTTTAGTCTGGGTTGGTTCTATAAACAGAGTGAAACTGATTAAACTGAAAAGGGGTAATTATAAACACCTTTCACTATTGGACCAACCATGAAATCGCAAAAAAATCATTCCAAGAACTTTACGAATATGTTTGCATAATTTGTCAAAATGTAATGAACAGCAGATGTTATTTCTCGCGATTTAGGGGTTGGTCTTATATTATAGAAAGTGTATACTTCATTAGTCGGACTCGCGTGCAAAGGGTTCCGAACAAATTGCATTATTGTAACACGTTATTTTAACCGTATAGACTTCTTATGGGTTTTCCTGTAATTTGTAGGTAAAGAACATAAAAAAATAGTTTATTTTATTTTTTATATATAAATCTTAATAACTATATAATAAATAAACTTAAAAATAACTTTAATTTAAATAGTTTTGAAGTTATTCAAGAAATTGGACCTCTCCTTATCTCCAAAACTACTGAGCTTAAAATTAAAAAAAATGCAAATAATAATAATATATGTATAATCTGCAATTTTTTTAAATTTTATTTATAAAAAAGATTTATATATAAAAAATAAAATAAAACCCTCACAGTAAGCCCTTTCATTTGATATGTCACACGATACAGTATGAATATTTTTTTTAAAATATTCTAGTTTGACCCCCAAAAATGACTCTGAACTATTAGCCTTATAGATGTGAGATGAGATGTACACAGCTAGGTACATCTCAGCCTAAACCTTCAAGAAATATGACTACTAATAAATAAAACCAGCCAGAAGTTATCTTATTATGTGTATCGTAAATAGGTCGCTTAAAATATAAATGTAAGGCTACTGTATTTATTTACACTGTGGCACACAGTTGTTGTTCATTTCTCGAAAAGTTGAGACATAATCGTTATTCCTTAACTGGCTCCTAATGGTTTTTATCTCTTGAAATACTACCTTTCTTGCACAGATTTGTAAATAATATTTTGGTATTATGCTCGTTTATGGAAACGCGGCTTTGCTTGGCATACTGAATGCCAAAATGGTATGTGTTATGGCGGGAATTCTTAAATGGATTTGAGTGAATTCGCTCGCGTTTATTCTGCGGCGTGTAAAGAAATCAGTATGCCAACAAAACTCGGTAGTTAATATTTGAAAAGGTATCTTCAGAGTCAATAACACTGTTCGAATATCTGCTGCTGAAATTTCTTTTTACTGAAATTGGAATAAGCTTTTTCAGCTTAATATCGTTTGAAATGTGTCTTTAACATTTTTGGAGCACCTTACTGTGTTTTAAGAGCCTGAGGTGGCTAAAAATGTAGTTTGGCCTCTGTTTTAGGAATTCTTACTTAAAACTGCAACTTAATTAACTATTTATATTATGAACTACTAGTTGACCCGCGCAACTTCGTCTGCTCCGCTCCTATTGGTTTTAGCGTGATAATATATAGCTTATAGCCTTCCTCGATAAATGGGCTATCTAACACTGAAATAATTTTTCAAATCGGGCCCATAGTTCCTGAGATTAGCGCGTTCAACCAAACAAACAAGCAAATAAACTCTTCAGCTTTATATATTAGTATAGAAGTATAGATTTCTGCTCTTTTTCAATCCGAATTGTTTGTTAGATGACTGATAGAAAGCTAGCGATCGCTCAGTGTCACAGGCATTTTTCCGGAAATAAAATGGAGCGAAACCGCGGGAAAGTTGGCACAAAATATTCTGATTCTACTTTTAGCTCGATTTTCCGCGAACCACTGGCAAACCGGAACACTTAAAGTGACACGAGATCTGTCCGTATGTCACACCCGTTCCTCGGAAGACAGTTCGACGTTGAAACTTGCAATTTGGCACAGTTTTAGGAAGTCATTCTACCCTCACAATTTTAAATTGTCACTACCCTCTTCCGACGGTTACAGGAAGACAAGGGGTTTATTTATTTATTTATTTATTATACTTTATTGTACACCTCATAACAAGCACAGGAAAATCGCGGTTGTTTATTTTTGGAAGAAAACAATCAGGAAAATGTTTGTTTGACCCAATAAGGTTGTTTTTACGATAACTGTTACTAGGTTTTGTTTAAAACTACTACCATAGAGAATGACATGACTAGCAGAGGTATATCTGTGATACACATTTCGCTGGTTATTTAAGACTCATGTGGTGGCAAGCAGACTTAGTAATAGGGTTTCGTTCCCGAAGCGTAACCAACGGTCTGTTTGTCAGCGGGCTGTATCTCAAGAACAACGGTTCTTGAGATACAGCCCGCTGACAAACAGACCGTTTATATATTATATTGAAGTCTTTTTAATTTAATTTTTATTATTTGTTGTTATAGCGGCAATAGAAATACACACTCTGTGAATAATAATAATAAAAATTAAATTAAAAAGACTTCAATATTTTCAAAATGATGAGACAATTTAGGTATCTTTTCTTTTCTTTGTGAGTTTTTCGAAATAACAGACATCCATTCCGGTGGGCACTTGTAGAATCTCAGAAGGCTAGAGAGGGGTAAAACAGGTTGGTTTGAGTGTTTTTGATAAAGAACAAACTAAAAACAGTTGTTCGAAAATAGAAATCAGGCGTTAGTCACGCAGTGAGAAATATTCCTTCTTAGTTGATTAGTCAATGTTTTCAACAAAGAACACTAATTAGCAATGAGTAACAACGGTAGCTTTCTTCTCGTTATTTGTAAGAAGGAAGGTAAATACGCGTTTTAGGGATAATTGAACTAACATAGTAAGTCAATACGTATTGGTTGTGGACTTGTTCGAAAGTGCTTCGCGTGTCTGGAACGCGGCGGGCATTTGGAGGAACACGTTGGGTTTTAGTCAGTAAGAGCAGACTCTAGGTCCTAGGTCCTGCTCCACACTCAGTTAGAAGAATCATTTAATTATTCATACAAAACGAAAAAACTGGCCAAGTGCGAGTCGCACTCGCGTGCAAAGGGTTCCGAACAAATTTCTTTTTTTTAACATGTTATTTTATAGGTCTGTTATCTCTATTTTTTTTTCAAAATTTTAGGCTCAGCAGTTTCGGAGATAAGGGGGAATGGGGCATTTTTTGTCTAATTTCTTGAATAAATTTGAGACCATTGATTTTAAAATTATGGAAAATATATAATTAAAACCCTTACAGTAAGCTCTTTCATTCAATATGTCACCCAATATTGTTCGAACAACTTTTTTTTAATTTTCTAGTTTGGCCCCAAAAGTGACCCTATACTAAAATTTAATAATTTACGTAACGCGTCCGTATTTGGGTCACAGAAGTTCATATGTGTACCAAATTTAAACAGAATCGGTCCAGTGGATCCGGAGAAAACTGGCTGGCAGATTCCTTATAAGGATTCCTTTTTTTTTTATTTTTTTATTTTTATTTATTTATTGGTTTACCAAACAATTGTTACATCAATAAATACATAGTTAATATAATACAGCACATAACACTACTAGATGTACAATATTAAGCGGTAAATACTACATGCTTGTTCGAAACCCTAAAAAAGTCCACAGGTGCGTACATACTCGACGTTTTTACGTTCACTTGAGGAGGATCGAATGTATAGACCAGCGGTCTCCAAATGGCGGACCGTCGACTTATTTCGTGTGACCCTAAGTAAACAGTAAAACTACTTTTACTACGGGACCAACACTAAAATCGCGGAAAGAATCAACTGCTTCATACATTTATGTGCGCATAACTCGACACAATGTACTGAATAGTTGATTTTTTTTCGCGATTTCTGTCCCATAGTAATAGTTGTTCATAATGAAGAGTGCAATAGGGATGCACGAAAAAAATATTTATTATCTATACAGTTTATCTAAAAATATACACAAATATAATACTAACAGTGAAATTAGAATCAAAATTGCTCGAAAAACAATCGAGATATAATTATTTTAAACAAATGTATCTGTCCCTCTCACGAAAACGCTGTTTTCTATGGCAGCTGTATAGGCGCCAAGAACTTTGACGTCACAATTCATATCGGACTTCTCTTTCTAATTGTAAACTTTGAAGCTTTATAACTTCATCGCTGATGAAGGTATTTAAAAAATAATTTCATAATTGTTTACTAGAGTTAATAAGTATTTCATTTTGCAAATAAAAATATCGCATGCATATTCCCTATTACCGTAATGACCTTTTCAGGTATTTCGTTTATTCTCTCACACGTTGTATAACAGAACTGTATGCGTATGTAATTTTTGAGTTTTAACTTAATGATGAAGATGAAGCAACTTTTTTGAAGTAATCTACATGATATGATAAGTAATTTGGTAAAGCCAGAGTTTATGTATCGGTATCACATAATAAGAACAAAAATCACCAAATCACCTCCAAATCGTTGAGATGAAACAATTTTACTCCTTCATTTTTAACAAAAGTCTAAAAAAAAATATCTACTGCTTTGCAATACAAACGAAAATAATTTGGTTTTGTTACTTTTTAAGATACCTATGTGTTATTTTTTTATAATAAATTAAAAATGCGGGAAGCGGAGTGGCGCTTAGAGGAGCAGTTAGCTCCGTTTATATGCACAAGGTCATTGGCATTTATACAAGCCATAAGAAGGCATGTAGGTACACGGTTTAGGGATAATTGAATTAACATTGTAAGTCAATGTTTACCATTGAGGTACCTGGGTATCTTTTCTTTTCTTTGTGAGTGCTTCGAAATTACAGACAGCCATTCCGGTGGGAACGTCTAGAATCTCGGAAGATTGGAAAGGGGTAAAACAGGTTGGTTTGCGTGTTTTTACCAAATTACCCCACAGAGGGGTAATGTTTTTCGAGAGTATGTTTATAGGTCTATCGTTTTTGCTTGGCACAACCTATAGTCTCAACGGCTGGAAAGATTTTAACAAATGAAGTATCATTAGACTTGTCTTAAGTGTCGAATTACATAATTAAGCAATATGAATTTTGAAAAGAAACAAGATGGCAGCCGCCGTTAGGTACAACGAGTTGTGAGCTCTAATGCTTCACGTTATTGGTTCGTCATTCAGTCAATGCTCATCGCCTATTGCGCTTGCAAGTTTCATTTGCCCACCGTGCATAGGCGAGATCACCCCGCTGCTTTCATCTGTGCTCACGGCTCGTGCCGGCTACTATATGTGACGTCATTTTTCGGACCAGAATTAATTGACCATTCCTTATGACCAAAACTACTGATATCTAAAACCAACTGACTGCTTAAACCAACCACTTCTTCTTGTTTCAATAATAAAATGCCATAATAAGTTGCTATATTGAAATAACTTGTACAAAAAAAAATCTAGAGTACAATTCAATAAAACCATTTTCCAACGACCGATATTGCCCCACAAGACACGAGTGAGTCTAGAAAATGACTTTTCTTCACAAAGCAGCTTGCTTGGTTTATATATTTTTTGTTCTTCGATACTTGATTGCCTTTTTAGTCTGCGAACGATTTTGCGGTGTTTGTCGAAGGGGGATAAGCAGAGTAATATAGTGGTCTTTAAAAATGAATATGGAGGAGAGTCTTTGTAGGTCTCAGACCTACAAAGACTCTCCTCCATATTCATTTTTATCACAACATATTATAAAACAAAGTCCTCCGGCGCGTATGTTTTTTTTTTTTGTTTTATTTGTGATGGGTTTGCTCTTGCTCCAGTCTAGGTCAGAGATGACCGAGACAAAGTCTACGATGGAGCGAGCTTACCCAGAAGGAGCCTGTTCACTCTAACTTTGAAGAGATTAGGGTTGTAAGCGTTTGGAAACACGGACGCAGGCAGAGAGTTCCACTCCTTTGCTGTGCGCATTATAAAAGACGTCTGTCTGTTCGCGATAAACTCAAAAACTACTGCACCGATTTTCATGCTGTTTCCACCAATGGATAGAGTGGTTCTCGACGAAAGTTTTAGTATATAATTTGTCTAGAAAAAAAGTTAGGTATCCATAAAATCACTACATATTATAAAACAAAGTCCTCCGCCGCGTCTGTCTGTCATAAATAAATAATTGTATTGTAATTATATTGTCTGCTCCCGATAAACTCAAAAACTGCTGCACCGATTTTCATGGTGTTTTCACCAATGGATAGAGTGGTTCTCGAGGAAGGTTTTACTATATAATTTGTCTAGAAAAAAATTAGGGATCTTTAAGAAAATTGCAGCGCATAAATTTATTACTTGGTCTAGTATTTGATAATAAATGTGTGTTGAATTTTGATAAATATCATCCAGATCAGTTCTTCTGAATCATTCATCTACTCATATAAACTTTCGCATTTATAGTAAGACAACCTTGCGTTTGACCACTAAATCATCTGACGGGCAGTAATGATGTTTTTTTTATTATTTGAGATGGGCTAACTCTTTACTCTAGTCTAGGTCAAAGATGACAGAGACAAAGTCTACGATGGAGTGAGCTTACGCAGAAGGAGCTTGTTCACTCTAACTTTGAAGAGATTAATTAGGGTTTAATGCGTTTGGAAACACAGACGCAGGTAGAGAGTTCCACTCCTTTGCTGTGCGCATTATAAAAGACATTTGGAAACGCTTAGTTTGAAGTGGCGTAATAGCAACAGGGTAGGGATGGTAACTTGCAGTGCTTCTAGATGTCCGATAATAATGAGGTCATGGAGTTCTTGGACAAACTTACCAAAGTACAATCTGTAGAAGACCGACAAGCTGGCAACGCAATAATGATGTGGTCGCCGATAGAGCACTCTTGCCCAGAAGTTGACTCAATTAATCTGCCCAGTCTTTTCCCAACTATTTTGGGGGAGGTTTCCAGTCTAACAGGGTCCTTCAGTATTTTACACAGAACCGTTCTTCTTTTATCGTATACAATGACTAGCTGAGCCCGCGCAACTTCATCTGCGTCACATTTTTCATTAACGCTCCGCTCCGTCGGCGCACTCTCTAGAGGAACAGCGGCCGTATGCAGTCGCAGAGCCTGCATGAATTCGTGCGGGTCAATACCTGGGGGGCTACTCTCTAAGTCCGAAGTCCGTAGTTTTGGGCTTATTTGCGGGCGTATTCCACTCCGTATCACTTACGGACTTACGATTAGTCCCGAACCCGAACTAAGAATGAATGACAACACAATTTGAAATTAACTGTCAAATCGTGTTGTCATTAATTGTTAGTGATTTATTTATTTATTTAACACTTTACGCACACAGATGTACAGAGGCGGACTTGAAGTGATACGAAGTAGAATACGCCCGCAACTAAACCCGAAATTACGGACTTCGGGCTTAGAGAGTAGCCCTAGGCTGGGGGAGCGTGACGAAATGCGCAAACACTCCAGCGCACCGGCCAAAGGCAGCTGCAGAACACCGTGTTGTTATAGTCAGTACGAGTCTGACAGACCCCTGTGCCAGCCCAAGCTTCACTCCTATTGGTCGTAGCGTGATGTTATATAACCTACAGCCTTCCTCGATATATGGGCTATCCAACACTAAAATTATTTTTCAATCAAAATCAAAAGTCGTTTATTCAAATTAGGCTGAGTACCAGCACTTTTTGAACGTACACGTTTACAAATAGACAGTCCCCCAAAACGCCCGCCCGTCACCACTTCCTAGTGTTTTATCTGTGGAGAAGAAGTGGCCAACAAACTCCCCAGCAACACATCTGTCTGTTGAGTTAGAAGAACTCGCATTTATACAATAACTAGTTGACCCGCGCAACTTCGTCTGCGTCACAATTTTCATTGCTGCTCCGCTCCTATTGGTCTTAGCTTAGATTTATAATATATAGCCTATAGCCTTCCTCGATAAATGGGCTATCTAACACTGTAATAATTTTTAAAATCGGACCAGTAGTTCCTGAGATTAGCGCGTTCATGCAAACAAACAAACAAACTCTTCAGCTTTATATATTAAGTATAGATATGCAAAGCTTTATTACAAAGAAAATAATAGACTTTGGGTAACACGTACAACCTGAAAACTAAATCATTTGCCAATTGTAAGCTAGCACACTCCATTACGCCATCATAATCTAACTCAATGAATGAATAAATAACTCAAGCATAAAAACAATGTAAACCAAACTTAATAGGTATGTCTTCAGACATAAAGGGCGTGCCCGCCTACACGTGCAATACGAACCTGTAGGTTCCTGAGATTAGCGCGTTTAACCAAACAAACAAATTGTTCAGCTTTATAATCTTTCTCATATATAAAAATCTCGTGTCACGGTGTTTGTTACCGAACTCCTCCGAAACGGCTCGACTAATTTTCATGAAATTGTGTGTGTATATTTGGTAGGTATGAGAATAGGTGGTAGGCTATTTTTTTTTATTTGGCAAAACAACGTTTGCCGAGTCAGTTAGTTTCAATATAGATATCTAAGGCAAGGCTGGTCGTAGTGGCTGTCAGACTTTCAGGATTCTGACTACCGTAGACAAAAGAGTAAGCTGACTTATTTCGAGAAAAATAACTAAAACTCAACTTCCAATTAAACCATTCCCACTTACTTTTAAATTTTATCAAAGAGTCAGTCAGTTAGCTGAAAAGTTAAAACATTGCTTAATTTGAAATTCAGTGTTTTACATTTTAACACGTTACCTCGGGCCTGCATTTCAGCAGGAGATTTAATCAAATTTTACCCTTACCGCATTAATTATACGGGTGCTAATCGCCTGTTGGCTGTATTTGGTTAGCCGGCTTTGCTCCATCACCAGTTTATTATTAATGGATGGTTACTTATCTAAATTGGAAAAGAGGTATTTTGAGGGTAGTGTAATAGAGGTTTGTTCAACAGTTTTAAGTTCTACGGAGTTTGGAGGGATAAAAGGCGTGAGATTATGTGCAATTTCGATTTAAGAACATTTTATCTGAATTTAAAATTCATCATGACAATCAATGGAATGTTCCAGAGATTACCTATAAGAGTACCTATAAAAAAGTAACAATTTTACTTCTTCATTATATTAACGACTTCTATGAAATAAATCCCTCCTATATTATAAATGTGAATGTAAGTTAGTTTGTTACGCTTTCACGCGAAAACAACTTATCCGATCATCATGAAACTTCGTACACATATTCTTGGAGGTATTGAAAGAAGAAGTAACATAGGATACTTTTTATTAAAAAAAAATTACGAAAACTTGAGAGGTGTCAAGGGACACCCGGATGGAACGAAGTTCCTTTCAATTAATTAGTGAAGGAATTGTAATATTTTTATTAGTAAACAGAAATACGAAACGAAAATAAATGGCTAGCTTTCTATGAGAGAGAGAGAGAGAGACAGAGAAACACGCGCACGCCGTAGGTACGGCTTACAACTATAGCAAAAAGTGTCGTTACAACTTTTGGTCTTAATTTTTTCCGTCTAGCCCCCCTTTCGCAACGCGCGATACGGAACTTCGTTCCAAAAATACCGCTCAACGAAGTGGGCACGGGTCAGCTAGTAACAATATAAAGGTAAATAAGGTACTTATATTTTATTTAGATACTTATACCAAACATTATAAATGTACAAAAATAAAAAATATTACAGATCACTATCACCCAGAAACATGCCAGGAAGAGTAGCAGTATTGCCACGTTGAATGGCCATGCTTATTCTTTGGGCAAAGAACGAGCGAATTTAGTTTATTGTTATTTTCAATTTATTTATTTATTTGGTAACTCAACAGCTTACCAACTGCCGCTGCTGCTGCTGCTGCTGCTTGGTCAATTCATGAATAAGTTAGCAAAAGAAAGATTTTAATACCTACTTCAAGAAGGAATGGTAAAAGAGTTTTAAGCATTCAATCAACAAAAAATAAAATAATTTAGCAACTAAAACTAAAATAGTCAACGACTCAGCCCTTAATATTAAAATCAAGAAGCCATTTACAAAATAGGTTCTTACTTAAATCTTAAATGAGTCTTTAATCAGAACTTCAACGGAAAGGGTAGCACTTAATAAGTTTCAAGAAAATCTGCTGTTTGACGGAAGGTCTCAATTTGCCCCATCAACTTTAATAGGTTTGGGGCATTATGAACAATTTAAGAGGTACTTTGCCCCAACTGGAGACCGATCGACGAATAACTTGATAGAGTAACGAGGGAATATTATAGCTTGTTTGCGATTTCAATAAAGGCTTTTCAGGATTTTGATGTTTATAGGAGTTTTGTCAAATTGTTTGTTTATTTTTAAGATCAATTTTTGGTTTATGATTTTTTTTCTTACTATTTATAGGCACGCGTTTGACTACTATCTCAACTGATGGTAAACGATGATGCGGTCGAAGATGGAGCACGCTTACCTAGAAGTAATCTATTCACTCTTGACTTAAAGACTTATAGTAGATCGCAAATAATACATAGATCTTAATATAAATGAGAAGAAATCATGGCTAAATTCTGTGTTTCCAAACGCTTACAACCCTAATCTCTTCAAAGTTAGAGTGAACAGGCTCCTTCTGGGTAAGCTCGCTCCATCGTAGACTTTATCTCTGTCACCTCTGACCTAGACTAGAGTCAAGAGCAAACCCATCACAATTAAAAAAGAAAACAGCTACACAGGTCGCTCTTTCAAGTTAAGCAGCGCTTGCTGGGATCTGCCTGTAGATGGGTGACCATCTTAACATACCAAGATTCGTCCGTGTCTCGGAAAGCACATTAGGCCGCTAGTCCCGGCTGTCATTTGAACATTCTTGACACTCGTTACGAATAGCCAGACGCTAGAAATTTACTGGGTAAGTACCCCTCCATGTAAAATATTGGAAATCAGATGCCAACTGGAATCCGACCCCTACATTTTTGGGAAAAGGTTATGCTAATTCATCGATTGTTTGACATCTTTACACTATTACTATTGTAAAAGGTAAATAAATTACTATTCACTTTACAAAATACCCAGTAAGTAAAGTTCCTACTAAAATTATTATCATTTCATCATCATCATATCAGCCGAAAGACGTCCACTGCTGGACATAGGCTTCCCCCAAGCGTCGCCATTACGACCGGTCCTGCGCGTCTCGCATACATCGGCTACCCGCGACCTTCACCTGGTCATCGGTCATCGGTCAAAAATCATTAGTTATGTATATATTTTTACCACCATTCCAAAATCTACCATAACATTTTTAACATCATTTCACAGTCAATTACAACTGTACGAATTTGTTAGTAAAACCATTACACATTCTCCGCACGGTCGGGTAACCACCTAAACACATCTGTTCAATGTAATATATTACAAAACGGAACGGGCTGAAATTGTAAACAATGCCTGACCCGGGTGTCGAACCCGGAACATTGGGCTACCAATAAATTATAAACATTTACAATATCCGGGGCTTTTATAGCTTTTATTATTAGTTGTTAACAGCATAGAGAGAATTCCGTTATGGTAGGGACCTACTTTTGCTTTTTGTGATGGCCCAGTGGTCGTCGTGTTTGATACCAACTTAGGTACTGTGGCACACCTCCTTGGATGGCTCACCCTTCGGGGACCTCCGTCAATTTAATCATAAAAAAAGCTTTAGAAGAATTAGGAATTTAGAATAGGTTCAAATATTGACATACGATGATTGATTTGTTTTTCTGACAGTTCTGTAAAAGTCTTTCTTGAGAGCACCCGCTTAATATAATGATCTCTTAAATCGCCAAAAGTATTTTTATTCATATCGATCCCCTGATGTTTCATAAGCCCCAACCTGGAACGTCTACAGTACCTACGAGTTATCTTATAGAATGAAGTTTTCGTATTGTACTTACACTGTGTCTGTATATCTTCGTGCTAAAAATACTTGTTTTTTTTTCAGTTAATGCTGCGGAACCCTTTTTTTGCTACTCGTATTTGGCTGATCTTGTTATTATTATTTATTTAGTAGCAGACCCGCGCAACTTCGTCTGCGTAACATTTTTCCGCTGGCGGCGAGTCTTTGTATGTAAAACTGTTTTCTCCTCCAATATTTGAACGATTTAAGAGATATTTCACAAACTAAATAGGAAAGATATATGTATACTGTGTCCCTATGTCTTTGATGATTTATTAACCGTATAAGCACTAGAACTCTCACAAAATGCTCAAAATAGTCTTATAAATCGCTGTCAAGAGAACCCTAGTGTACAATTTGGCAACTATTAATAAAAAAAGACCACTGCTGGACATAGGCCTCCCCCAAGCGTTGCCACAGCGGCCGGTCCTGCGCGTCTCGCATCCATCGGCTACCCGCGACCTGCACCAGGTCATCGGTCCACCTTGTGGGAGGTCTTCCAACGTTGCATCTTCCAGTACGCGGATACACACAGTACGAAAGTTTAATTACCAACGTTTTACGAAAGAAAAGAATGGTGATAAAAAAACAGAACCTGCTTTCAGCATCACTGTAGTCGAGTAATAAATATAGGAACCAAACAGCTTCGGCGCAGTAAATATTGTTCGAGCCGGGTATCGAACCGGGAAGCACTTTGTTGCGGAATTCACACCTATTCCTAATATTTATCGCATCCGCTACTGTAGCTTATTTTACTAGCGTTCAGTTAAAAACCAGCCAAGTGCGAGTCGGACTCTCACACGAAGAGTTCCGTACAATAAACCGAAAAAACATGTTTCTTGTTCATTGATATATAAAAAACCCAAGATGCACAGTCTCGAACAAATGCAACACTCGAAACTGTCGTCAAAAACTGACATGTATCAAGCGTCATGTGTGTTGTGTGTATTTATACTATAAACATTTTTTTGCAATTTCTACCTTACACGGAACGTTTAAAGTTGTTTTTACAAAGCAGTGCAGTATGGCGAGCGATGCGAGACTGTTTGAAACTTATGCACAATTATACATATTGCGCTTGTTTTTTTGCGGACGTTTTTGAGATGATGAGTGTGTGATTAAATTTAAAATTAAAAGCTCCCCTTTAATTTTTACTCTCATCTGCCCTCTGTGAAAAATTTCAACTATCTACCTATTACGGTTCTTGAGATACAGCCCGCAGACAGACAGACGGACGGACGGACAGCGGAGGCTTAGTTATAATAGGGTTCCGTTGGTCTTTTGGGTACGGAACCTTCGATAACCTTTAGCGGTGGTCTACTGGGAGCATCTACCTGAATCGTAACACTTTCAGGAATTCTTTGTGTTTTGTGTTCTTTCGCACCTAAGCGTTTATTTACTAAAAGGCGTTGCTTATCCAATTAATTTCCTCAACTCGATTATTGACCTCAATTCTACACGTTATTAGACTAGCTGCTGCCCGTTGTTTTATTCGCTTCATAGAGAATATACCAGTTTTAAAAGTATCCTATGCGTATACCTAGGACATAATCCACAAGTGTGACAATTTTCATCCCAATGCGTTCAGCCTTTGTCGCGTGATTGAACAAATATACATCCAAACACATTATTGTAAACAAAAACTCACATTCTCACAAACCAACTATTCAAAACTGAAATAATTTGAACTGAGATATCACGTTATCCAAAAGGTTCTCTATCCTAAAACTACAGATCACAGCTGTAACTACCATCAAAACACCTTTTAATTTAGCCAGTCAACTTGCAAAATGATTTATCACCTCCCTCCCTCCCTCGTTACCCCACCTGGGCCCACTCCAGATCTCCTGGGTCTTTCAGCGTGAACCCTTTTAGCAAATTGCTCTAAATGTGACAAGCATTTCAACGGTCCGTTTTAGTTTCATAGCCGAATTTATTTGGCAAAGCTTTTGCGTGATTGTCGAGGGTTTCAAGTGCTTTAAAAATAAAGTAGGCAAAATAGGAATTGTTGCCTTTTGCCTGCCAGTGTTAGGTATTATATAGGGACTTTCAACAAGGACGGGTCGATGTTGACAGTTTGTGGCTGTCAAATGGGTTGTTATTTCTTCAGTTACTGATGCCAAATCACCATGGCAAGTTACACGATTGAGCAGCACGTCCAAATGATAAAACTTTATTATTAAACACAATGGACATTCTGCATGAACGGTTCGAGGTTAGGGTTATCTCTCGCAGAGGTGACGTGAATTGGCCACCAAGATCGTGCGATTTGACCCCGCTAGACTTTTTCTTGTGGGGTTTTCTCAAGTCGCAGGTCTATGCCAATAATCCGCAATCAACCGATGCCCTGAAAGTCAACATAACGCAGGCCATCTTCTATGCAGTAGAGTAATTGAAAATTGGAACTCTCGGATCCGTGCCACCATTCGAAGTCGCGGTGGACATTTAAACGATGTCATATTTCATAAATAATGGCATAAATGGGCCTTTCAAATAAAAAAATAATTTCTTTAATATCTCACATATAGCTTGTTTTATTTAATTTCAACATCGACCCGTCCTTGTTGAAAGACCCTTTACTTTGAAGGTATGCGGAATAGAAAGTAAAGTCCTGCAACCTCCGTTTTAAAGGAGGATCCTCCGACCAGACAGTTGTTGTGCCTGGCGGGCTACTGCCCAGTAGTTAATATTCCGGCTGATGTATATGTTCAAATCGCACGGTAAACTCTGCTTGCGCGATGCAGGATTTCAACTTAGTAGTTCGCTGCTAGTTGGATAGATGGCGTCGCGGTTCTTTTTGTTGCGATGTAGATTTGCTCAGTTGGTTTTTCTTGTGATGCCGCTACAATAAAACATGTAACAGAATAAACGCAATACCTCTTAAGGGGTCATTGAACTCATCAGTATGAACAACTTTCACTATGGGACCAACACTGAAATCGCAAAAAGGTATGCTGTAAATGTATGAGGGAGGCGATTTTTTTTTCGCGATTTCAGTGTTGGTCCCATTATTCTATTACACGTTGTATGTAGGAAAGTGAATATCACAGGCCCTGCTATGACGTGACAATGCCACCATGACTCCGCTGTGAAAAAGGGATAGTGCCATGCGTCTTGTATAGCTCCATCTCCCTCCCACCGGAATCATGATGCCTTTCATGATCTTTTTCAATATTCGGGAGTAAGTACCTTCTTGTGAATATCAGGTAAAAACATAAAATTAAAACAGGTGCTACGATGAGCTAAAAGTTCCTACAAACTATATATATTTTTCATCATAATCAATCAATCCTTAATATATTAAATTCTTCCGTAACTGACTGATTGAGTGACTGACAGACAACGCACAGCCGAAACTACTGGTCGTAGAGAGCTGAAATTTGGTATGTAGGTTCCTTGGGGAGTGTAGGGGAGCACTAAGAGAGGATTTCCCGAAATTCCTACAGGAACGGGAAAGCACGGGACATGCGCGTACGAAGACGCAAGCAAAAGCTAGTTGGTAACATAAACGAAGACTTAAAATCACCTGTCGCCAACTATACAACTCTTTGGGACGGATTTGCCAAATACCAGCTTGATGCCCTTGAGTCAATTGAGAAACGAGCCAAGAGGATCATCGGTAATGACAGGCTCGTCGAGTCGAAGCTCCAAAGTCTTGAGCATCGACGCCGAGTTGCTGGCCTGTCGGTTTTCTATCGCTTGCATTTTGGGGAGTGTGCGACGGAATTGCATGATTAAATTCCGCCAAACCCGTTCCATCATCGGACCACAAGACGAACGGCGATGCGCCACCGGTACATGGTGGACATCCCACCGACACGCACTAAACGTTTTGGGAACACATTCATAGTGCGTACAGCTAAGGAGTGGAATTCCCTGCCAGAGTCTGTGTTTCCAGATAGCTACAACCTGGGAGTCTTTAAGACAAGAGTTAATAAGTTGCTTCTAGGCAAACGTGCTCCATCTTCGGCCGCATCATCGCTTACCATCAGGTGAGGTTGTGGTCAAACGTATGCCTATATATAGTAAAAAAAAAACTATAATATTATGAATTTATCACATGTCGTATTAAATCTAAGTAGGTAGGCTAAGGCACTTGTCTCAACGCCGCGCGCTGGCGAGGAAGCGAAATCAAATCAAATCAAATTCATTTATTGCTTGTTACAGGTGTATGGTCACTTCTTATAATTATTTGTTATAACAGGTATCTCTGTAACATATCCATGGGGTGTACAATGTTTCAAAATAATAATAATTAAAACAAAATAAAATTAAATACATCACTGGTCATAAATGTCATAATTACACTAACTACAATATTCACATGTCAATTTCAATTAAAAATAAAATAAATTACGCCGGTCACAATAATTGTATGTAAAATTCAATTTATATAAAATACATGACTGGTTACAATATTATTAGCTAGTAGCTATCGACTATTTGCTCGCTGACTAAAGGGACAAAAGATATAGATCTCATGTGAGTAAAAGAGACACATACATTCATAGTCGATAGCTGGCTGTTCACACTGGCGGCGAGCGGCTCTTACCTCTAGTTGAGCGCAGCGACACTCGCTCGACGATGCTCGCTTGGCGGTCACAATTCACCAAACAGCGGTATTTTCTACCTATAGTGCGGGCCGGAGCGAGTACTGCGAGTAAAAGCCCGTCACACAAAAGCACTTGCTGAAAACCGAGCGTCAAAACTATCGAAACTTTTCACTCGCTGCTCGCTGCTCGCCAACTCGTTTCGAGTTTCAAGCTTTACTCGCTACTCGCTGATCGCCAGCGGTGAGACAAGTGCCTAAATCTGATCCACCTTTTTCAAGAACTTCATAGCAAAACAAAAACATTTCTCAGAAGTATCACATACTTAAAGTAATTCATCATCTATTAATAAATATACCCTTGAAAATCCATCGCTATATCCACTCAGTGTTGTGTTACAAGAGTCATGGTCGAGTAAACAACAATGTCGTGAATGGGCGTCGAATGTGAATGAATGGACAAGCGGCGGATTGACGGTCTCTTTAATAAATTGAAGGAGATACAGATTCACGATGAATGGAATCGGTGTTTCCTGGTAACAATTGGTGAAAACTAGCGAGAGAAATAAATTGAACGCAGCTAAACATTTTTTTAGGCATGTTTGGTTTATTTTCTGTTCCGCAAACTTTTAAGAGGGGACTCGAGTAACTATTGGTCCTTTCTCCATACAAACGCATTTCGCTGTTTTCTTCGTGGATAATGCTGCTAGAGCAATGATTTTTTTTTTCATAAAATCTATATCGAAAATCAGCCCGTTTTTACCGCCATGTTCAGACGACTGTCACATTATTTATATTTTTTCATTTTGTGACATTCTCTTTTGACTTTTAACTATAATTATTGAAAATAATGTTATTTATAATATAATGTATATCATCTTTTTAACATTTGTACGCCCATGTGGTAGAATATGATGAAACAATACTTTTAAACTTAAGACCATGTAATGTACATACCAACCATGTTCTGACAAATAAATTATGATTATGATTATGATTATGATTATGATTATGATTATGATTACAAATTTGATAAGTTTTTAACAATAGAAAATAATAGAGGGTAAAATAATAGAAAATAGAAAAAGACAAAAAAATAGAATAGAGAAAAGAAAATAGAATAATAGAATTCCTCTTTCTCTCTCTCTCTTCTCTTGTTGCCTACATTGTGTGATTTCGTGTGTGCCAAATAAAGTAGTTTTCTTTCTTTCTTTCTTAAAATTTTGATATATTATTTTTAGACCAGTCCAGTTAAAACAGCGGAATACAAAACGTCTTTTAGTCAAGGTTTTATAGATAAAAATCAGCCTGAGCTGCACAGTACTTAATGTCTCTCTTTAGCCAACCTTTTATTTTCTTACAAGCCATCCTGTACCAGTAGTGTTTCGTGTACATACAGCTTAAGCTCACCCAGCAAAGTGTAGTGTCAAAAATAAGTCCGCAGTATCTCGAAGACAACTAAAAATACACAAACTCCTTGCAGCATGCGACTGGCCGGACACGCTCACAGCGCGCAGACAAACGAAAATAAAATCAGACGGGTCAATGACGTTTGACCTGTTATCCAACTTTATTCAACAAACAAATTATCAACTACAGAAATTATTAACAATGGACATAAACGAGGAGAAGATCAAGGAAGAAGTCAACAGCTTCGTATCCTCCCTACAAAGATTACTCCCCAAGAAGAAGGAGATCATCGTGATCGAACCAAGGAGGCACAGAACAGTCAAGCTGTGTGACGTACACACCGAAGCAAAGAGCACGTTCCCGAAGTGCTTCATCGGCGCCAAACTCATCATCCTCAGGGAAATCATGGACAAGGTCAAACTCGTTCAACAGTACAACTATGGCAAGACTAAGGAGACCTACAAGTGTTACTCCCAGTTAATTCACAAGGAAATGGAGCCAAAGAGCACCGGTCAGGGGCTGCTGATAGACTCCGCGGGCTCTGCGACAGCCACTTACAAGGAAATCTTAGATGGGGCGTACGAGATGCGCCTGACCTCAAGGATTAGAGACTTAGTGTCGTCAGAAACCGAAGTAATCTTCGAGAAGGATACTGAAAAGTCAGTGGGTTCGGTTTCATGTGTTGTGAGGGATGTGGATCCAAACACACTCCGCATGGTGACGCAGTGGATGTACAAGGTGCTGCCAGACTTTTGCGTCGGCACCGAGATCGGATTTAAGCCGCTGGCGTACCCGCCGACCCCGGACTTCTCGATCAGTGCTCGGTACGATAGACCCAGTTTCACGTTATCGTCAACAATCAGCAGAAGCGGCCTGCAGCTGTGTCTTTTCAAACAGTTTTCCCATGATTTGCGAGTAGCGACGATAATAACCGAAGGTTGCCGAGGAGCGCAGACTAATGTGAGCTTGGCGATGCACAAGAGTTACCAGAATGGTTCGGAGCTGAAGATATTTGTTGATTCTCAGCGCTGCGGGGGTTTTACCTTCCAGAGGGATCTTTTGTTCTACGAGCCTCACAACGAGATCCGCGTGTTACGCCTGATAGGATCCACTCTGATTGATAGGCAAAGACGGGTCCGATTCGGCGTCGGATTTCATCTGGACTTCTGACGTATTCCGAATAAGCTGTTAGCTTCATGCCAGCCTTCGCGGAATAATTTGGACGTTTCTATGAAGTTGATGAAGTGTGCTTACATTTTTGTAGATTTATTCGTTTGTATATAAGTATACATAGGTTTTAGTTACTGTTTTATCTTGTGAAAGTTTGTTCAGCGACGTGGTTTAAAAATTGCATTAAATTATTGACAAATATAGCTGTTGATGGGGTTTATTGTTGTTTTTCTTTTGGAAGACCACATTATGTCTGAAAATGGCTGCTTACGTATGAAATCCTTATTGTCTATCTACACTAATAATATAATATTATAAAGAGGAAAGATTTGTTTGTTTTTTTGTTTGAATTGAATAGGCTCCGAAACTACTGGACCGATTTGAAAAATTCTTTTAGCGTTGGATAGCTACATTATCAGGGAGTAACATAGGCTATATATTATCCCCGTACTCCCACGGGAACGGGAACTACGCGGGTGAAACCGCGTGACGTCCACTAGTCTATACTAAAATTATAACGCTGAAGAGCTTGTTTGATTGTTTTTTTTTTGTTTTTGTACGAAGCTGACGTTCAATTTGAACGCGCTAATCTCAGGAACTACTGGTTCCAATAGAACAAAACATTTAGTGATTGATAGCACATTTATTGACGAAGATATATATAACATCACGCTACAGCCAATAGGAGCAGAGCATTAAGACGAAATGCTGGTGGAGAGACTTTGTATGTAAAAAGTCTATAATTCGAGGTTTGGCTCGACTGTTTTCTCCTCCAATATTGAACCGATTTAAGAAATATTTCACAAACTGAATAAGAAGAATATACATATACTGTGTCCCTATGTTTTCTTTTTTTGATTACTAGTTGCCAAATTCGTACACTAGGGTTGACAGTGATTTATCGGAAAATTTTGAGCATTTTGTGAGGGTTCTAGTGCTTATACGGTTAATAAATCGTCAAAAAGGAAAACATAGGGACACAGTATATATCCTTCTTATTCAGTTTGTGAAATATTTCGTAAATCGGTTCAATGTTGGAGGAGAAAACAGTCGAGAGTCAAACCTCGAATTATGACTTTTTACATACAAAGTCTCGCCGCCAGCATTTCGTCTTAATGAAAAATGTGACGCAAACGAAGTTGCGCGGGTCATCTAGTGTGATTATAGGTATTTATAAAAAGCCCACTACAAAGCCAGAGACCTCATATTTACATGATAAGTAAGTGTACTTTGAAAATTCAAAACTTTAGACATCTGGGACAAGTTTTCTTCAGAAACTCAAAGTTACAGAGTTCTTTCTTGAGACGTAAGATGATAAAACTTCTTTAAAAAATGAAGCTGTACCTACATCTTGAAAACTTGGGACAAGTACTTGATAGGTATAAGTTTAGCAAACTTGGAGCCTCGTTATCTAGTAATATGAGATAGAAATACTACAAGTTATGTCTCAATTATTTTACCTACTGTTGTGAGCTATTATTTGAGGTTCATATAATTTTCACTTTTATAACAATAACAGCAACACGGGTCGATCTTCAAGGTTAAGTAACGCTTGCCGAGGTCAATCTGTGGATGGGTGACCGTCTTAACACGAGACTCCTCCGTACCTCAAAAGCAGGTTGCGCGAAAAAAAAAAATCGACTTGCCCATACATTTATGTGCGCATAACTCGACAATATCTTCTGAACAGCTGATTTTTTTTTCGCGATTTCGGTATTGGTCCCATAGTAAAAGTTGTTCGTAATGATGAGTACAATGACCCCTTAAGAGGTATTGCGTTTATTCTATTACACGTTGTGTAATCTTTGACACATAGAGTTGAGTGTGTGCTCAGATTTTTTTAGCCATCTCTATATTATAAGCCCACTATTAACAGGTCGTCAAATAAACTATGTCAGAGGCCCTTGAGGCGGTTTAGAAACTCTGACACTAGGGTGTGTGGGGTCCTGCTGGGGCTGCGGTCCTGGAACGCAAAGGGCACTAGGAGGAACACGGATGGGTTTTAGTCAGCAAGAGTCTGACACTCCCTCCTGCTTCACCCAGAGCGGGAGGAGTCGTTTGATGATATCCCATCCTTAAAAAAAAGGGTGTGTGGGGTCGTTAGACCTTACTGCCCACACGATAAGAAAAAGAAAGAAGAAGCAGGTTTTAAGGATGAGCATAAAAACCACTCTTTAATCGCTCTTTTCCTTTCCATTGCCAGGCTTTCTAAAAAATTGTACAGTACCTGCGTGCTGTATGTATTTTTAACGTGATGTATACAAAAATAAGGAAAAAACTGCGTTCAGCCGTCCCTTGCAGTAAAGTGTGTTTCCTTGTCCGTAATCTTTCAGGCTGAAAGTTCCTGAAAACGCGTCATATTTCGGCAGGATTACATGCGTGTAGATCTTATTAATATAAAAGAACGTGCCTTTTCCAAGCAGCCAGGATTATGAGAAAAAACCTCGAATGTTTGCAGAGTTTTTAGGGTTACGTACCCGATGGGTAGCAAACGAAACCCTATTACTAAGCCTCCGCTGTCCATACGTACGTCTGTCCGTCTGTCTGTCAGCGGGCTGTATCTCTATAACTGTTATAGGCAGGCAGTTGAATTTCTATAGCCGTTAAAACAACAAATACTAAAAATTGTATTAAGGCTGCTCCCTCGAGAAATGCTTAAAAACAGCGTGCAGATAAAGCAACTATTCGTCGGCATTTAGTGAGAAATTACACCTGAAAAAAATAGGTAGTAATCTGCATGATATGGATACGTAATTTGGTTTAGCCAGAATTTATGTATCGGTATCACATAATAAGAAAAAAAAACACCAAATCACCTCCAAATCGTTGAGATGAAACCATTTTACTCCTTCATTTTTTAGCAAAAGTCTAAAAAAAAATATCTACTGATTTGCAATACAAACGAAAATAATTTCGTTTTGTTACTTTTTTAAAATATGTGTTATTTTTAAAAAATAAATTAAAAATGCGGGTAGCGGAGTGACGCGTAGAGAAGTAGTTAGCTCCGTTTATATGCACAAGGTCATTGGCATGAATACAAGCCTTGAATTAAAAATTAAAAAGGGCAATTCAAAAAACGTGTTTTTTTTTCGGTTTGTGGTACGCAACCCTTCGTGTACGAGTCCCACTCGCACTTGGCCGGATTTTTTACAGTTCAGGCCTTCAGGCTTCGTGTAGAATTCGAGAGATTATTACTTAAATAAAACTGGGAGAATGTCAGGGTTCACTGTTTAAGGAAAATTGTGTTAGGTTTTTTTGGGAGTAGGAAAAAATGGGTGTAATCAGGGTCATCATCTTTTGTAATATTCTGAGGTCTTAGTAATGATATTATGGAGTGTTGATTCCGGGCTACAAAAAATATTTCGAGATATTTGTGCTGTATTGCAAATATCGCGAAATTCGGAGAATATATTTTTTTTTATTTGTGATGGGTTTGCTCTTGACTCTAGTCTAGGTCAGAGATGACAGAGACAAAGTCTACGATGGAGCGAGCTTACCCAGAAGGAGCCTGTTCACTCTAAATTTGAAGAGATTAGGGTTGTAAGCGTTTGGAAACACAGACGCAGGCAGAGAGTTCTACTCCTTTGCTGTGCGCATTATAAAAGACGTTTGGAAACGCTTAGTGCGAATTGGTGGAATAGTAACAAGGTAGGGATGGTAAGATGCAGTGCGTCTGGATGTCCGATGGTAGAAGGGGGCCGGTGGAATGATGTATTTTTGTAAGATCTTCAAGAAGTTGTTTCTGCGTATTATCATCTTGCCGTATGGTGTCGGCCGGTGCCGTAGGGTGCCGTAAAGGCTACCATCCCATCACTTCCCGTGGGTGTCTTAAGAGGCGACTAAGGGACTCGCCAGAGAATGGGCAGCAGCGTTCTCTGCAAAACGCAACACCATACACTGCGATCGCCAACCCGCCTGCCAAGCGTGGCGATTATGGCAAACCCCCCCTTGGACATAGGCCTCCTGCCTATGTCCAGTAGTGGACGTCTTTCGGCTGAAATGATTTTTATCATCATCAGCTAACCTTTTTCCATCTATATTGGGGTCAGCTTCCAGTCAAACTGGATTCAGCTGAATACCTACCAGTATTTTACGTTGAGTGGCTGCCTATTGGACCTTCACTACCCATTAACTGGGTAACAATGTAGTTCTTGGCAAGACTGGTATCAGATTTTATGGCTTCTGACAATCCGTAACGACTGCCAAAGATCTACAAATGGCAGCCGAGGCTTAACATGCTTGCCGAAGCACGGAGGAAAATCGGTATGTTAAAATGGTCACCCATCCACAGACCAACCTTGGCAAGCGTTGCTTAACCTTGAAGATCGAACCGTGTGGCTGATATCCTTTAGCCACGAGCTCCTCTTTTTTTATCAGTATTGAGAAGTGCTGTTCAGAATAATAACTTTTTAATACTTTTATGGGTTATTTATTTTCGTACCTATTTTACGTTTTGTTTGTGCAGAATAATTTTTCTTTTCTAACTATTTCTCTTTGATCTTCAGCTTTATTGCATACTAGCTGACCCGCGCAACTTCGTTTGCGTCACAATTTTCATTACTGCTCCGCTTCTATTGGTCTTAGCGTGATGATATGTAGCCTATAGCCTTCCTCGATAAATGGGCTATCTAACACTGAAAGAATTTTTCAAATCAGACCAGTAGTTCCTGAGATTAGCGCGTTCAAGCAAGCAAACAAACTCTTCAGCTTTATATATTAGTATAGACTAGCTGACCCGCGCAACTTTGTCTGCGTCACATTTTTCATTAATACGAGAGTATTAATGAAAAATATATAATAATAATAAGCGAATAGTTCCTGAGATTAGCGCGTTTAATCAAACAAACAAACAAAGTCTTCAGCTTTGTAATAGGTACTAGTTGACCCGCGCAACTTCGTCAGCTCCGTTCCTATTGGTCTAAGCCTGATGATATGTAGCCTATAGCCTTCGTCAATAAATGGGCTAACTATCACTGAAAGAGTTTTTCAAATCGGACCAGTAGTTCCTGAGATTAGCACGTTCAAGCAAACAAACAAACTCTTCAGCTTTATATATTAGTATATAGATATAGTACTAGCTGACTCGGCAAAAGTTGTTTTGCCGTACAAAAAAAAAAAATACCCTACCACCTATTCTCATACCTACCGAATATACACACACAATTTCAAAATCGGTCGAGCCGTTTCGGAGGAGTTCGGTTACAAACACCGTGACATTTGAATATATTAGATACTAGTGGACGTCACGTGGTTTCACCCGCGTAGTTCCCGTTCCCGTGGGAGTACGGGGATAAAATATAGCCTATGTTACTCCCTGATAATGTAGCTATCCAATGCTAAAAGAATTTTTCAAATCGGTCGAGTAGTTTCGGAGCCTATTCAATTCAAACAAAACAAACAAACAAATCTTTCCTCTTTATAATATTAGTGTAGATAAATTAGTATAGATTATTTCACAACACAGTTTTCTTCCCAACTTAAAGCCTATATACCCCTACATCTAAGTCTCAAACTACATTCTGAAACACGAGAGCCTCATAACGTCGCTCATATCGCATGTAGGAGAGCTAAGCCGGACTAAGAGCTTTATATTGAGCTCCACAAAGATTGACGACACACTCGCATAGCTGGGAGATGTGTGTGTGAGCAAATATGTTACGGACAGGCTTTGATCGGGGTTTTTACGAAGATTTCTGGATTTTTAGAGTTCCGAACATTTGTAAAAACGGAACCCTTATAGGATCACTCGGGTGTCTGCCTGTCCGTCTGTCACGGCCAGTTTTCTCCGGATCTACTGGACCGATTCTGTTGAAATTTGATATGCGTATAGAATTTTGTGATCCAAACACGGACGCGTACGTTAATTATTAAATTTTAATTAGGGGGTCACTTTTGGGGGTCAAATTAGAAAATTTAAAAAAATACGTACGGGCTTACTGTGAGAGTTTAATTTTTTTTTTCATAATTTTAAAATAAATGGTTTTGAAGTTATTTAAGAAATTAGTTCAAAAATGACCATTCCCCCCTATCTCGGAAAACTTTCTTTAGAAAATTCTCTGCTACTAAAATTAGTAGTGTGGCGTTATCTACAATATATAAAATTCTACCGTTACTGAGGGATTGAGTGACTGATAGACAACGCACAGCCGAAACTACTGACCGTAGAAAGCTGAAATTCGGCATGTAGGTTCTTTAAAATTAAAGCAAAAATTTAAATATTGCGTGTTTTCTTTTTTATTTGTGATGGGTTTGTTCTTGACTCTAGTCTAGGTCAGAGATGACAGAGACAAACTCTACGATGGAGCGAGCTTACCCAGAAGGAGCCTGTTCACTCTAACTTTGAAGAGATTAGGGTTGTAAGCGTTTGGAAACACAGACGCAGGCAGAGAGTTCCACTCCTTTGCTGTGCGCATTATAAAAGTCGTTTGGAAACGCTTAGTGCGAATTGGTGGAATAGCAACAAGGTAGGGATGGTAAGATGCAGTGCGTCTGGATGTCCGATGGTAGAAGGGGGCCGGTGGGATGAGGTCGTGGAGTTCTTGGGCATACTCACCGAAGTACAATCTGTAGAAGACCGACAAGCAGGCAACCTTAAAGGCCAGGCAAGCTATGCAGCTTGGCATCCACCAGTTTTACGTCACCGATGAGCCTCTTAGCTCTGCGATCCACCGAGTCAAGCGCGGCAAGCTGATACTTAGCTGAGCCATCCCAAAGGTGGCTACAATACTCCATGCAGGATCGGACTTGCGCTTTGTATAGGGTTAAAAGCTGTCCAGGCCTGAAGTATCGCTTCACCCTATTTAGGATGTACAACTTTATTTACATTCTTTCTTTTCTTCTTATTTGTGCTCCACAAAGATTGATGATACACTCGCATAGCCAGGAGATGTGAGTGCGAGCGAATGTTCGGCACAAGCTTTGATCGGGGTTTTGATCCGATTTTATGACGATTTCTTGAATTTTGACTAGAATTATTGCTTGGCCGTGGTGCTTGGCAACTGGGCTTAAGCCAGTTGTATATATATGTCCCTTGGTGCCTATTGGCCTAGCTCTGTTCTGTTTCCTGCTTAATAAGGAGGGAAGTGGAAATTATATTTTTTCCTACTTCTCCGCTGTGCTTTTCTGATTAATTTTTTTTTTTTTACTATTGATAGGCACGCGTTTGACCACTATCTCACCTGATGGTAAGCGATGATGTGGTCGAAGATGGAGCACGCTTGCCTAGAAGTAATCTATTCACTCTTGACTTAAAGACTCCCAGGTTGTAGCTATCAGGAAACACAGACTCCGGCAGGGAATCATTTAGTTGTATCGTTTCTCTGGTAGGTGCTCGTCGAGCTTTATTGACTCCTCGTTTTTCTGGTGGTCATGGCAAATCCTTTACAGCAATAAAGACATCACGGTTCAACCATCTATATCTATATATTTAAAGTGCATGCAGTTTGCAGGATTCCCTTTGAAGCTGTTCTCGGAAAGATTACGATGAAAGTGAGACTGTATCACATCAACTCACATAATAATCCTCTAGTTTCGCACACACACACAAGTCCGCGCTCATAGACACAGACACACAACTTCCTAAAACATTTGCCGACAGTCTTGATGCAGACTATAAGGGCTCTTTTCCATCAAAAACGTACGAGGTTGCGAAGCGGGGCGTGGAAAAAATCTACTAATAGCGGAAAAGGGCTATCAGAGCCAGGTATCCTGTGCCTATTTTAAGTTATTTCATTTTAATTTTGTATTTTGTGCGTCGCTTTCGGTGAAATAAACGTCTTTTCTTTTCTTTTTACTTAATTAATTTTATGAATGTGAAATTTTGGATGGATGGATGGATGTTACTCTTTCGCGCAAAAACTACTGAACGGATTTGTATGCAATTTGGAATACATTTAGTTTACTAAATGTAGTTTACCAGCTGACCCACGCAACTTCGTTTGCGTCACATTTTTGATGAATGCTTCGCTCCTATTTGTCGTACCGTGCTGCTATCCTATATCCTTCCTCGATAAATGGGCTATCCAACACTAAAATATTTTTTTATTTAGAACCAGTAGTTCCTGAGATTAGCGCGTTCAACCAACCAAACAAACTTTTCCGTCCACGCAAACAGAGTCGACAGCTAGGAATGAGGGCAAGGAATGCACACATCTGAACATAGACCACTACGCATCCTCGCACCATTCAGCTACACACCGTTTCACAGCTTCGCTACGTATCTACGCACAGCTTTGGAGGAAATAATCACAGAGACTGTCACAGCATCGCTACGCATCCTCGAACCGCCATGAAACCTCGCACATCTTTACTGGATAAGCACCTTTAAGCACACTACGCTTACATACGCTTCAGACAAAACGTAATATATTAAAATGGATGCATATAAAAATATGAGAGAAAAGCGGACGAATATTAAAATCATTTGTGTTATGTGAAAAAGAAAATGTTGAGCTTTCAGGAGATGCGAATCTGTGATGAGAATGCAATGTTTTTGTTGTTCTGTGATTTTTGTTTTCAGCGAAATGTCTTTAATGTTGGTTTACTAAAGTAAAATTGTATCTAAATCTAGATTATTGTCGTAAATGTTCTTCTCTGAACCGGTCGATGCGGCAGTCGAAGCTTGTGGGATTGATAAGTTCAGGAGTGGATGTCTGTCAGCTAGAATGTTGATGATGGTTGTTCTTAGGAGGCAATTTTCTTGTAGATACAAGATAGGTAGGGATAGGGATACAAAAAACGGAACCCTTATAGGATCACTCGGGTGTTTTCTGTCTATCCGTCTGTCACAGCCAGTTTTCTCCGGATCCACTGGACCGATTCTGTTGAAATTTGGTACACATATGAACTTTTGTGACCCAAACACGGAAGTATTACGTAAATTATATTTTTTTTTTTAGTATGCGGGTCACTTTTGGGGGTCAAAATTAGAAAAAGTAGAAAATTAAATAAAAAGTTTGTTGAACAATATCGTGTGACATATCAAACGAAAGGGCTTCTTGTGAGGGTATTAAATATTTTTTTTTCATAATTTTAAAATAAATGGTTTTGAAGTTATTTAAGAAATTAGATGAAATATTACCCTCATCTCCGAAACTAGTACATCTTTACCTACAGATTACAGGAAAATTTATAAGAAGTCTATAGTGTTAAAAAAACATGTTTAGAAAAGAAATTTGTTCGGAACCCTTTGCACGCGAGTCCAACTCGCACTTGGCCAGTTTTTATTAATGTTTTTCATTTATTTTTAGTACGGGAGGCTAAAACAACGGTGTAGATTATAATAGATTGTGTGAAGAGTGATGTGAAAGAAATAGGAATCAGGACAGAATGGAAGAATAAAACTTGTTGTGCCGACCCCATGTACCTAATGGATAAGGGTAGGTGAATGATGATTTATTTCTTTTTACAGGCTGAAATTACAGAGCTTCATCATCATCATAACAGCCGAAAGATGTCCACTGCTAGACATAAGTCCCAAAGGGGGGGAGGGTTTGCCATAATCGCCACGCGTGGCAGGCGGGTTGGCGATCGCAGTGTATGGTGTTGCGTTTTACAGAGAACGCTGCTGCCCATTCTCTGGTGAGTCCCTTAGTCACCTCTTACGACACCCGCGGGAAGTGATGGGATGGTATTATTCTTTTACGGCACCATACGGCATCGGCCGACACCATACGGCAAAATAACAATTACAGAGCTTGCTTCAACCTAATTAGGCCCTTCGTTTTCTGCTTGCCTCTTTGTGGCAAGAAGCGTGCAGATAAAAGTGGAACAGTTTTCAACTCCATTTACTATTATTGTTTCGAAACTTTATAAAACAAGCTCGCGTTTGTTACTGTATAGGCAAGGAGCTAGTGCTAAGAAAAATATGTATTGGTCTTCAGGGGGGCTACTCTCTAACGAAATCCGTAGTTTCGGGGCTTAGTAGTGGGCGGGCATTTTCTACTCCGTATCACCTAACCACTGATAACTAATGATAACACGATTTGACAGTTACTGTGAAATCGTGTTGTCATTCATTCTCAGTTCGGGTTCGGGACTTATCGTAAGTCTGTAGGTGATACGGAGTAGAATACGCCCGCCCGCAACTAAGCCCGAAACTACGGATTTCATTAGAGAGTAGCCCCCTGATTCAAAACGTTGAACCGAGAAATGAAAAAACTAGGATAATGTAGAAATGTAAATGTAATATGTGTGTGTATGTGTAATGTATGTATGTGTGTAATGTGTGTGTATGTAATGTAGGATGTGTAGAATAAAAGAGATACACAGGGTATCTCCGCAATTAATGGAGTCTCGTGGCACAAAAATAATATTGTGAAGAACTTTTACTCCTCACAGTGTTTCATACAAAATTTCAAGTCCTTAGGGTGCTTGTCCATTACAGCGGAGCGGAGAAATGGAGAAATATTAACCAATCATATCAGTCAAAATGTCAGTGAGTCACGAGGTGCGGAGATTTTATGCAATTCCGTTGGTTAAAATTTCTTCGTTTCTCCGTTCCGCTGCCTCGCTCCGCTGTAATAGAAAGGCACCCTTATTCTTGGAAAAGAAAGAACTGATTTAATTCCCGAGTAAGTGTAAAAAGTCGTATGTAAAATTGATTACCATTGCCCAATTAATGTTGTTGGTTACTAATAAATTAATCGTATTTCAAATTGTTTTAATGTCTTATTTATTTCTAAGGCGAGCTCCTGGACAATAATATGGTAGTAACGCTAAACTTTTAAATGAAAGCCTTCTAGACCGATTTAATTTCAAGTAGTAGGTACCCTAGAACGGCTAGAATAACTTCAACTGCTTATGTTTGGCTGTTTGTTATTTTATCGGTATTTGAATTACATGAAAAGCCTTGAGCAATGACGACAAGTTGCTAGCCTGTCGATTTTCTCCTGGTTGGAATTTGGGGAATGTGCGACGGAATTGCATAATTTAATTCCGCCAAGCCCGATCCACCATCGGACCACAAGACGAACGGCGATGCGCCACCGGTACATGGTTGACATCCCACCCACACGCACAAAACGTTTTGGGAACATTCATAGTGCGTACAGCTAAGGAGTGGAATTCCCTGCCGGAGTCTGTGTTTCCTGATAGCTACATGCTGGGAGTGTTTAAGTCAAGAGTGAATAGGTTACTTCTAGGCAAGCGTGCTCCATCTTTGACGACATCATCGCTTACCATCAGGTGAGATAGTGGTCAAACGCGTGCCTATCATAAGTAAAAAAAAAAAAAAAGGGCCGGGAGGGAGGTCGAGATCTCCCTCTCCCTTTCCGCAGCCTCCTTCTGCGCGATAACTGTTTTGCAGAAGGAGACCACCGCGTCCCAGGACTCCTCGCCGTCAACCATAGCACGGACTACGGCTGGCAGCGAGAGGTCACTGCCTACAACAGAAATGAGAGCACGACGCGGCTCCTCCCAAGCGGCACACTCTGCCAGCGTATGCCGCGCCGTGTCCTCCCGACAGTCGACGCAGTGGTGACACCGAGCGTCCGGCTCCCTGCCTATGCGACACAGAAACCTCCCGAAGCAGCCATGCCCCGAGAGGACCTGCGTCACGCGAAATGACAGGGAGCCGTGCCTTCTCCCGAGCCACAGGTCGAGCACTGGCCGGATGGCCTCGATAGTGACGAGGCCGGCGGAAGGGCGTGAGAGCCTGTCCCGCCATTCCGCCACCAGGACCTCGCGAGTAAGAGTAAGTAATCCTAGCCTAGCCTTTTCCACCAATGATGGTTGGCTTAGTCTTGCCGTATACAGATGTTTACCAATATTTGTGATATCAGTGATGATGATGATGATTAATGAATCGTAAATGACTTTAAAACCTAATTAACAGCCATTTTTAACCGACTTCCAAAAAAGGAGGAGGTTCTCAATTCGGTGGGTATTTTTTTCTGTATGTACACCGATTACTACGAGATTTCTGATCCGATTTCGGTAATTCTTTTTTAGTTCGATGCAGTATACTTGCTTTTTGGTCTCATAAAAATTTGATTCAGTTTGGTTCAGGAGTTTTTATGTTATGAGCGTTTTTGCTTATTTCAAGTTATGCGTTGACAAAGACGTCGTCCAAGTATCACCACTTAAAAGTGAAAAATAGTAAGTTTTTACAAAAAAAACCTTAATTTCGGAAGTCGGTGTTTTTGGTTTCGTTTCTTTGTTTTTTAACACCGACTTCCGAAATTAAGGTTATTTTATTCTTTGTAGTGTTTTGTTTGGAAGTCTGTTTTATTTTTTTGTAAAAAACTTTTTATCAACTCCATCCTTGATTCTGCCAAAACTCTGGTATCTTTTAACTAAGCAGCTTCTTACCTGTTTTAACATTCAAAAGGAGAATGTTACATTAATTCGAATAGAGGAAATGAAAGCTTTCTGATAATAACTGATGATTTAACTTAAATACGTGCAGAGGAATACTTATGGCCGTTTTATTTTATGGTATACTAGTTGACCCGCGCAACTTCATCTGGTCCGCTCCTATTGGTCTTGGCAAGTATATATAGCCTATAGCCTTCCTCGATAAATGGGCTATCTAACACTGTAATAATTTTTCAAATCGAACCAGTAGTTCCTGAGATTAGCGCGTTCAAGCAAACAAACAAATAAACTCTTCAGCTTTATATATTAGTAATTGTTGCTATAGGCGTATTACTAAATTTTATGTTGCTGAAAAGATGTAAGTTTAATCTTTCAGCACGAATTTGAACGAATTGATGTAGACATGTTCTATACAATTCTATCCCAACCCAATGGCGCTGATGTGAAGGGTTTGTCCAAATTCATGGCCCACGTCTTATGAAAGGATAATAATAATGTTTAGGATACGATGGTGCTGACAGACGCTATGCGTAAAAGCCCCTATATACAAATAAAGAAGAAAAAAACTGGCCAAGTGCGAGTCGGACTCGCGTGCAAAGGGTTCCGAACGAATTTTATTTTTTTAACATGTTTTTTTAACACTATAGATTTCTTATTTTTTTTCTGTAATCTATAGGTAAAGACCTATTATCTCCATTTTTTCAAAATTTCAGGCTCAGTAGTTTTGGAGATAAAGGGGGGCAATGGTCATTTTTCGTATTATTTATTTAATAACTTCAAAACTATTTATTTTAAAATTATGAAACAAATATAATTAAAACCCTCACTGTAAGCCATTTCATTTGATATGTCACACGATTTTGTTCAAAAAACTTTTTGAGACCCCCATACTAAAAATTTAATAATTTACGTAACGCTACCGTATTTGGGTCACAAAAGTCCATATGTGTACCAAATTTCAACAGAATCAGTCCAGTGGATCCGGAGAAAACTGGCTGTGACAGACGGACAGACAGAGAGACAGGCACCCGAGTGATCCTATATGGGTTCCGTTTTTTGTTCGGAACCCTAAAAACTTTCAGCAGACTACTTACTTAGGGCGAATTTCACCAACGAAACTGGGGGGCTACTCTCTAACGAAATCCGCAGTTTCGGGCTTAGTTGCGGGCGGGCTTTTTCTACTCCGTATCACCTAACCACTGAGAACTAATGATAACACGATTTGACAGTTACTGTGAAATCGTGTTGTCTGTAGGTGATGCGGAGTAGAATACGCCCGCCCGAAACTACGGATTTCGTTAGAGAGTAGCCCCCCTGATCGCGATCACAAACCACGTTTACGAGCTGTCAGTGTCGTTATTTTCTGTGGAATATTGACACTGACAGCTCTTGATCGCAGTTTAGATGTACTGATCGCGATCAGTTCGAATTGGTGAAAATGGCCCTTAGTTGTTTATCGTCTAGTGGTTGCAAGGATAGCTGCTAAAATGAAGAATTGAGTTCGATTTTCAGGTCGTTCAAATTGTTATAATAATAATAATAATTTATTTACCAATTTCGGACAACAATATAGCCCATTTTGTTGGTAAAATATACATATATATCTTATAACTAGTGTTAGTAGTAAGCAAACAAGGACAAAAACAAACCACAAAGTAGGTGTCTAAGGCAGGATGTGCAGAGAACGATAGAGTGAGGAATAGCTACCTGACCATTCTCCCCACATAGTGCCTCAGAAAAGGTGAGTAAGGACTCTCCACAAACGCTATTGTCACTGTCCCGCGTTCTACGCATCAGTGATGCGACTTTTGTTCTATCTGGTAACTATTTTTCAGTAGCAATACTGAATCTAGAGTCTAAAGCAGCCGTACTCAATTTTATTCTCTCAGGGTCACGTTGTGTTTCTATCGGTAACGATAGGCGCGTCGAGTCGAAGCTCCAAAGTCTTGAGAATCGATGCCGAGTTGCTGGCCTGTCGGTTTTCTATCGGTTGCATTTTGGAGAGTGTGCGATGGAATTATATGATTTAATTCCGCCAAGCCCGTTCCATCATCGGACCATAAGACGAACGGCGATGCGCCACCGGTACATGGTGGACATTCCAACCACACGCACAAAACGTTTTGGGAACACATTCATAGTGCGTACAGCTAAGGAGTGGAATTCCCTGCCGGAGTCTGTGTTTTCTGATAGCTACAATCTGGGAGTCTTTAAGTCAGGAGTGAATAGGTTACTTCTAGGCAAGCGTGCTCCATCTTCGACCACATCATCGCTTACCAACAGGTGAGATAGTGGTCAAACGCGTGCCTTTAAACAGCCAAAACAAAGAGAACAAAAACTTAGACAGACTAGACTACTTCGTTGTTCATCGCTTAGTGATTGCAAGGATAGCTGCTAAAATGAGGTGTTGAGTTAAATTTTCAGGTCGTTCAAATTGTAATCTGGTGTTCAATCTGGTAACTATTTTTCAGTAGCAGTACTGAGTCTAGAGTTTAAAACAGCTGTACTCAATTTTTTTCTCTCAGGGCCACATTGTGCTTCTACTAATACCGTGATGGGCAGCAATTGCCTACAGTAAAACAAAATTCTACATTCAATAGTATCTGCATGAATGGGACTTTTGAATTTGTAACAAAAGGACTGATATCTTATGGCATAAGCCTTTCACGTTGATAGTGTGTGAGAAATAGTCTCAGCACATTGTCATAGAGTGAATCAGTACAGTATAGATACCTCCACATTGATATACTAACTAACAATGATTTCAAAAGGAAGGATGCACCCAACTGAACATTTCTTATGAACCTTCATAATGCAAGCAAAAATAGCGACATCTGTGATAACTCATTCGAATTACGTGACTGCCGCACTGCATAGGTGTTTGACGTAACCTTGTTCGCGCGTATGCGTTTTTAGTAAAATTTTCAGTTTCAATTATATATAAACCACATCTATACATATAATAAAATCGTAGACTAACCGTGTCTGTACATTGAATATTTTTGCATGAAAATTACACAGAAAACTCAGGAAAAAGGTATAAAACACAAAAATGCAATTTTTGAAATTTTTGTCTGTTTGTCTGTTTGTCTGTGCGTTTGTGGGAGCATCACGCTTAAACCACAAATTAGATTGCAAATCTAAATACTTAAAAATATTAAGTGATAACCCGAGTAACATTTAGCGTTTATTTCATCAAAATCGACCCACAAAATCAAAAGATATTGAATTTTTAAGTTTGGGAAGAAACTTCCTAATGTATTCTGATGAGTCAGAGCGCCATCTATTGACAAAAATAAAATGCACGAAAGCATTCAAAATTGTTGAGTTATTTGTGAAACTTTTAATACGTGGCAAAATAAGAGTGATCATTTTATACCTTTTCGTTATTGATCGATACAATCGATCCACAAAATCAAAATATATTGAATTTTTAGTTTAGTAAGAAACTTCCTTATATATTCTGATTAGTCAGAGCGCCATCTATTGAGGAACCAAAACACATGAGTTATTTGTGTAACTTTTAATACGTAGACGTAGTCTTCCATACATATAATAAAATCGTAGACTAACAGTGTCTGTACATTGAATAATTTGCATGAAAATTACACAGAAAACTCAGGAAAAAGGTAAAAAACACAAAAATGCAATTTTTGTTTTTGTCTGTTTGTCTGTTTGTATGTGCGTTTGTGGGAGCATCACGCTTAAACCACAGATTCGATTGCAAATCTTAGTACTTAAAAATATTAAGTGATAACCCGAGTAACATTGAGCGTTTATTTCATCAAAATCGACCCACAAAATCAAAACATATTGAATTTTTAGTTTAGTAAGAAACTTCCTACTGTATTCTGATTAGTCAGAGCGCCATCTATTGAGGAACCAAAAAATGCATGAAAGCATGAATGTTACACCAAAACACATTGATTGAGGTATTTGTGAAACTTTTAATACGTAGACGTAGCCAAATAAAAGTAAACATCTTCTTCTTTAACGTCTTCCGCTGCCAAATATTTTGTCAGTTTACATGGTCGATAGATGGCGTTGCACTGATGACGCGTTTTTCTGAATTGCGGTCTTAAGATTTTCCGCTGGAGAATGACCTCACACAATTTCTAAACACAGTCATGTTTCGAAGAAATTTCGGTTTGGTCTCTGAAAGGTCTTAAACTGTTATGGACCATAATTGGTTAAATCTCTGGTGCTGGTTTCGTTTAAAGTGCATTTATCGTAGAGTCTTAAACTGATTTAGTTTTGCGAAGTTCTGGACGGTTCGACTTGCGGATCAGGCCTGTAGGGTCCCGTACCAAAGGTGCTGTGCTGACGGGACCCTACTGCTAGGCCTCCGTGATTAATTCCGTTTAGAGCGAAGTAACGAACGGTTCGATTTGCGAAACAAGGCTAATAATATAAATAAAAATCTTATATTTCAGACAGAGTCCATTTTTTGGTTAGTACATAGGTTTAGGTTTAGTTTAGGTTAGTAGTTTGGTTTTTTATAATAAGGTATCGTACCAAAGGTGGTCACGGTGACGGGAGCGATCGATTTTGGGAGGCTACTCTCTAAGTCCGAAATCCGTAGTTTCGGGCTTAGTTGCGGACGTATTCTACTCCGTATCACCTACAGACTTACGATTAGTCCCGAACCCGAACTAAGAATGAATGACAACACGATTTCACAGTAACTGTCAAATCGTGTTATCATTAGTTCACATTGGTTAGATGATACGGAGTGGAATATTTTTTTTTTTTTACAATAGATAGGCATACGTTTGACCACTATCTCACCTGATGGTAAGCGATGATGCGGTCGAAGATGGAGCACTTTTGCCTAGAAGCAACCTATTCACTTTTGTCTTAAAGACTCCCAGGTTGCCCGCAACTAAGTTTTTAATTCGTGTTAAGTATCAAACGGTTCGATTTGCGAGCCAAGGCAAATTATAGGGTTCCGTGCCAAAGTTGCTAATGGGACCCTATTATTTAAGCCTTCGCGTACGATTTTGATTCGTGCGAACCCAGTCGATTTTTAGGGTTCCGTACCAAGTTTGCTAACGGAACCCTTTTTTTTCAATAAGCCTCCACTGTCCGTTTTCCTTCAGTTAATGCGTTTTATTTCTGTCTCGCTAATATAAAAAATGTCTTCTAGAAAAAGGTCGAATCTTTCACAATATAGCAAAATTCTTAATCTTTTTAATATATTTAAAACAAAGTCGGTTTTTAACCGACTTCAAAAAAAGGAGGAGGTTATCAATTCGACTGTATTTTTTTTTATGTTTCTTACCTCATATTAACCGACTGGGTGAACCGATTTTCGTGATTCTTTTTTTATTTGAAAGCTGGTGCTTCCCGTGTGGTCCCATTGTCACCACGTCAGGATCTGATGATGGAAACCCTGAGAAATCGAGGGCAACTCTCGAAATCTGTAGGCACGCATTTGGTAAAAACTTGATATTCGTGTGTATATCGGGTGATACTACAAAAGAATAAAAGTTTGGATCAGACCTGATGATGGAGCCGACAGAGAGTCAAGGGAACTCCACATCGGTATGTAAGAACTACCAAGTGTTTGGCCTTATTTCATTCGTATTGACGAGACCTTTACACCGAAAGCACTTACTAAGTTTTATTTTCATAACATAACATCACGCCGGTACGCTGTGAATGGGTACGCAGGTACCACTGAAAAGTGAAAAATAAAAAACTTTTTACAAAAAAAGTAACCGACTTCAAAGTATAAAATAACTTTAATTTAGGAAGTCGGTGTTTTTGGTTATTTCGTTTTTTGACACCGACTTCCGAAATTAAAGTTATTTTATACTTTGTAGTGTTTTGTTTTGTTCGAACACTTTTCTAACTCGAGAACGGCTAGACCGATTTTCATAGTTTTTGTGTTTTTGGATTAGTCTTCGTCCGGAATAGCATAATAAGAATTAAAATACAAAAAAAAGAGTAGGTAGGTAGGGTAGGTAGGTAGGATAAGTAGGTAGGGTAAGTAGGGTAGGTAGGGTAGGTAGGTAGGTAGGTAGGTAGGGTAGGTAGGTAGGGTAGGTAAGGTAGGGTAGCTATGGTAGGTAGGATAGGTAAGTAGGTAGAGTAGGTAGGTAGGTTAGGGTTGGTAGGTAGAATAGCCAGTTGACGGGAGCGAAGCCACGCGGGTCAGCTAGTTGATACTAAAATTCAAAATTACAAGCACTAAGTACAACAATGAAATAAAAATTACGTCCGTGCAAGTTTACTTCGTGCATTTCGCGCGTACAGTACCGGCCACACAATGGCTGCCATTGTGGAATTCGGTAGTAAAATATTTATCGCTATAAAATGTGTTTATTTAATAACTTAACGGTAACAATATTAATGTAAGGTTACTTTCCGATGATACGATATCCCATGTTCCTTTTTAACCTTTGTATCATAATTTTTACAGCCTTTTACCACACAACTAGGCATTTTTATGACAAGCAAATATTTGTTCACTCCCGCACACGGGCCACTGTCAACAGTGACGCGTTGGCCCTAAACTGTAATTTTAGGGCCAGCGCGCTAGTGCCGTTTAATCGCGCGGTTGGCCTGCTCCTTACGCTAGTAATATATATGTCAATGCTAGCTAATTAATTTTAGCATCAATAATGTAAACGTCAAGCTCTTTCGTGTGGCTACACGGGAAAGAGTTCCTATTACGTCTCTCAGACTGCGGACACGAAATCAGCGGGCGCGGAGCGGCGGCGCGGGCAGCGACGTGGCGACGCAGACCCGGTCACGAAGTCAGCGGGCAGATCGCGCGGCGCTGGAGCAGCGTTTTGTGGTGTTATAAGAAATGAGTGTCTTGTTCGCGAACAAAATGTCTAACCAGCGACGAAAACCTCTTTTTGATACAATTTATGAAACGCATTTTGAAACGTCAGTTGTTAAACAGTAAAAAATAATATGCACAATACTACGTCAATGCAGACGCGCGGGCACCGCTAGTAACCCTATATAAATATAAGCATTGAAACACGCCGTTTGCCGCACCGCCGCCGTCGCCGCCCCGCGCCCGCTGATTTTGTGTCCACATCCTTAGTCCTAGTTACCATGTATAAGTTCATTTATGTTTTCGACTGTAATACCTAGCTCTGGAACGTGGCATTATAGTTTCATAGACAATTACGTCCATGAGAATGAGAAATATTTTCTAATAATATCTAACAAGTGCATACGGCATTAATTGCTAATTTACCATGGGAAGCAAAATAACTGATTGATGGCATATAACGTATCTACTATTATGGGAATAATGCAATTGTGTAAGTCTATAGAGAATCTAGTAATTATGCTAGACAAGAACAACCGCTTGGGAGTTCTAGCGAGAAAATTACTTTGTAATTGTGTTTATTATGAAAAATAATAGTAAGGAAGCATAGCTGAAATAAGATTTTGTTTTAAAAAAATTGAGTTGCGTGGTGTTGTTGAGTTTGTTTATTTTCAGACTCATTCCTATCCCACAATAGGATGTATCGTATTATGCTATCTACTGATATCCAGGGATCCGTACCCGAATGACAACCAACGGAACCCTCTTACTAAGCCTTCTTTTTTTTATTTGTGATGGGGTTTGCTCTTGACTAGAGTCAAAAGCCTAGGTCAGAGATGACAGAGACAAAGTCTACGATGAAGCGAGCTTACCCAGAAGGAGCCTGTTCACTCTAACTTTGAAGAGATTAGGGTTGTACGCGTTCGGAAACACAGACGCAGGTAGAGAGTTCCACTCCTTTGCTGTGCGCATTATAAAAGATTTTTGGAAACGCTTAGTACGAATTGGTGGAATAGCAACAAGGTATATGGTAAGTTGCAGTGCGTCTGGATGTTCGATGGTAGAAGGGGGCCGGTGGGATGAGGTTGTGGAGTTCTTGGGTACACTCACTGAAGTACAAATTGTAGAAGACCGTCAAGCAGGCAACCTTGCGGCGATGAGCCAATTTTACGTCGCCGATAAGCCTCTTAGCTCTACGTTCCAACGAGTCGAGTGCAGCAAGCTGGTATTTAGCTGAGCTATCCCAAAAGTGACTGCAATACTCCATGCAGGATCGGACTTGTGCTTTGTATAGAGTTAAAACCTGTCCAGGCCTGAAGTGCTTCACTCCATTTAGGATGCCAAGCTTTTTGGCCGCAGTTTGCGTTTTTGACGCAATGGTGGCGCCGAAGTTAAGATCAGATGTCCACTCCATGCCTAAGAGCTCGAGCCGATCAGTCACAGGAACAGATGTACCTCGAAAAGTAGGAGTTTGGTCGAAACGACTCCTTTTTGTGGTAAAATGACACGCCTGTGTTTTGGTTGCGTTAAAAGTGACCAGATTGTCATCACCCCACTTGGAGTCAAGGCTTAAGGTCAACTTGGTCCGTTCTACCATGGCCTCTCTCAAGGAACGAACTTCTTTCCCACTGGTTCTTGCGCTGGACAAGTATCTCTCTGAAACCGTACTGTCATCTGCGTACCCAACAAGACCAGGCTGAAGTAGGTCATTGATGTGCAGCAGGAAAAGAGTTGCAGGGAGAACCTTTGTTGCCATAGCGGCTTTTCATTACAGTTATTTTGTGCGCGTCAATATCCGTGCTGTATCGCGATAGTAGCGATGCAGAATCGTAGTTTGTGAGCGAAGAAACTAGGCCAGCGACACCATCGCGTCGCGACTGTATCGCGAATTTATTGCGATTGTATCGCTTCTAGATTCACTGCAAAAAGTCACCGAGGGCGGTCTTCCGAACTTTGTAAACAATGCGACGGAGACTATCTTGTTCGCAGAATCTTGATTAGAAGGATATTTCTGCAGGCTACGTAAAAATTTATCATAATACGACTTCCGTGTCATAATGAAAGTCGTAAAGAATTATCTCCCTTTTGAGGTTGCTCGTAAACTCACAAAATGCTGCGTTGTAATTTGACACCTTATGAATTATGATGATTTAGCTTTGAGGGTTGCTTTCTTTTGTGGTTCGGTAGAATTTAAGACATACGATAAGTCTAAACTGGTACAGTTGTTTTATCTCACATGTGCGGGTGAGTCATAGTTGTGTAGGTAAATGTACGTGCACATTGTCTTAGTGTGCGTAAGCTTGGGAGTTAAGCTTACGCACACTAATACAATGTGCACGTACATTTACCTTCACAACTATGGTTCGCCCGCGCTCGATAGATAAAACAACTGTAACTGTTTGTTTCTTGTATTTATTTTCCTAGACCAACTAGGTACCTAGCTATCATGGGGAACGGGAGGGGGGTGCACTTGAAAAAAAAAAACAAATATTTTAAAGGTGGAATGTAGAAAAAGAGAACCTAGCAAATCCGGAGCGAGGTAGGTAATTCAGGCTCCCTTCGCTCGGCCTTGCACCCGTCTTCTTTATTTTTATCTCTGTGTGAATGGTGTGTTGCCATCTCCTCACCGTCTCATTTATTATACTTTACCCTTATGTATTTATTTTTCTGTTTATTTGTCCCTTTTAATTACTTTTTATGCTGCTCCGATCGCCGGCTGTCGCTGAATACCAGCGCTGTGGCTCTGTCTCGCACACGAGTCCTAGCGTTATACTGAGCAATGGCAGTTTTGCGCGAATGTGACGCATATCTTCTCAATTGTTATAAAATTGTAATTTTGTTCGCCGTATGGTGTCGGCCGGTACCGTACGGTGCCGTAAAAGAATAATACGATCCCATTACTTCCCGTAGGTGTCGTGAGAGGCGACTAAGGGACTCACCAGAGAATGGGCAGCAGCATTCTTTATAAAACTCAACACCATACACTGCGATCACCAACCGCCTGCCAAGCGTGGCGATTATGGCAACCCCTTCCCCCATTATTGGGGGTGGCCTATGTCCAGCAGTGGACGTCTTTCGGCTGATATGGTATGGTATGGCAATTTTTATTTTTTGGTATGCGTCATGCTTGGCGCAAATAAACGCTTTTTCTTTCTTTCAAATGAAAACCTATCCTATTCGAGACGGAGTTTTGAAGACACACCCCTGAAAACAGCCCCGCCGGCGCCCACGGTACCTATGTTTGCATTTGTAAGTATATTGGGGTTTCCCGATTTCGTTACATGTGACTGACTTTTGATTTGAGTCAGCAGCACATTTTTTTTTTAGAAAAACTTTGCCCCACCCTAGGAATTTCTCCTGTATCGTGGGTGCGTTTACAAACATACAATTTCACATACACAAACAGCTAGACCCGGAACAAACATCTGTAGGCCATACAAATTTTATTTATAGAAGCCCCCCAAACACACTACACAGATAAGTCAAACATAATAATGTTAAATATTGTTGAACGATGTTTGTCTTGAAATTATTGAATGTTATTTGAGGAGTCAATTTAGTTACCCAGTTACATATTTGGCCAGTAATGGTAATTTGTATTTTGTACGATTAAATATTCTTTCATATACCATTTTATCCTGGAATGTACATAAATAGGAATAGGGAATATGCACGAAAAAAATATTTATTATCTATACAGTTTATTTTAAAATATACACAAATAGAATACTAACAGTGAAAATAGAATCAAAATTGCTCGAAAAACAAACGAGATATAATTATTTTAAACAAATATATATGTCCCTCTCGCGAATACGCTGTTTTCTATGGCAACTGTATAGGCGCCAAGAACTTTGACGTCACAATTCATATCTGACTTCTCTTTCTAATTGTAAACTTTGAAGCTGTATAACTTCATCGCTGATGAAGGTATTTAAAAAATAATTTCATAATTGTTTATTAGAGTTAATAAGTATTTCATTTTGCAAATAAAAAAATGCATGCATATTCCATATTACTCATAGTCATTTTCTTGGACGAACCTTTTCAAAACCAGTTCGTCCTTAAAATTGAGTCTGTATCCAAGCACCAATTTAGTTCAAGCATTCGGACCCTAGCAACCATTTTAAACCCTAGACTCGCAGAAATTAGTAGCTCTAATAAACCCTTTTAAAACTTCCCCTATTCTTCAGACACATTTCAAGTCTCAGACTTCAAACTTTCGAAGTCATATTGACCTCAATAAAATCCAAAAGCCCGTTCTCAAGTCTCACTGGAATCTCAAGTCGATGATAGATGTACATTTAGGTCAATTGTGGGCCTCAAGTTGAGGTGTATAAGACTTCAAGTGAGGGGTGGAACTAGGCTTAGTCTAAGCTAGGCTGGCAGGCGAAGTATGTACAGTTTTGAAGAATGTACACGTGTATGAACTGAAACATGAACTGATTTCGGTTTCGTTTACGTGGGGCAAGAGTGCCTGGAAAGACATGGAGGACCTCTGCCCAACAGACTGCAACAGCTATTCAAAACAATACAGGTTCTCAACCTTAATTTATTATATTAGGTAGTTCTTTATTCAATTAGAAGTCTTGAAAGAAAAGAATTTACCTATCAGATCCCTCGGAAAGTAAAAACTGGACTTACTCATGACTTCGCAAATATTTCAGCTCCAGTTCGCATTGAGCATGAATTGAAGTCAAAATAAAAATCTGGAATTTTAAATGTACCCATTCCTTGTATCATCCTGCTTTATTTCCCATCCTTGTTCGAACATACCCTAAATTCAACATAACACACACGCAACACAAAACTACCGTCCATAATGACATCCATAAAGATTCTTCAAAACACGAAATACCCGCATAATATCCTTTTATATAATATTTTATCATGCCACAAAAGACAGTTATTACATCTCTTTGTCTAACAGCTCCGTGAATTCGCGATGCGGGGACCATCATTTCTCTGCACGTTGCACAGTAGACTGAGATCCCAGAGCTGCCAGACCTCTCCTATTATCTCACTAACAAAATATGTGGGATAGAGTAGTGTTAGTATGTATTTATAACATCGGCATTCATTTCTCTGCACATTGCACAGTAGACTGAGATCTCAGAGCTGCAAGACCTCTCTTATTTTTTAACTAACAAAATATGTGGGATAGAGTAGTGTTCGTATGTACTTATAACATCGGCATTCATTTCTCTGCACATTGCACAGTAGACTGAGATCTCAGAGCTGCCAGACCTCTCTTATTTTCTCACTAACAAAATGTGTGGGATAGAGTAGTGTTAGTATGTATTTATAACATCGGCATTCATTTCTCTGCACATTGTACAGTAGACTGAGATCTCAGAGCTGCAAGACCTCTCTTATTTTTCAACTAACAAAATATGTGGGATAGAGTAGTGTTCGTATGTACTTATAACATCGGCATTCATTTCTCTGCACATTGCACAGTAGACGGAGATCTCAGAGCTGCCAGACCTCTCTTATTTTCTCACTAGCAAACTGTGTGAGATAGAGTAGTGTTGGTATGTACTTTTATCATACGCACACATTTCTCTGTACATTGCACAGTAGACTGAGATCTCAGAGCTGCCAGATAGAGTAGTGTTAGCATGTACTTTTAACATATGCATACGTTAGCTTGGACCGACGGCCAATTTTTTTTTAGTGTTGTATTAAAGTTATTTCAGTAGTCAAGGAGGTAGTTTTGCATCCTCCCAAATTCTGGCAGACTTTAGCTTTCGTTATTTGCAACTACTAAATGAACTATGCCCGAACAGCCTTGTAAATAGGATCTCACTCGAGGTGGCGACCAGCTCTTAGACTAATACAATGACTAATTTGTAGTTAAAATATTATTTAATTTTTTTATTAATTTTCTTTATTCAGTTAAACTATACTAAATACATACACTTAAAATAAAAAATCCTAACTAAAATAAGGCGTCAAAAAATTCATCAGCATCGCTGTCCACTGGAAGTGAGCCCAAAAGACTGGCGGCATTGCCACGTTGTATGGCGATGCTTATCCTCTGTCCGAGGTCAAAGCCAGCCCTTGTGTCACGCGAAATGTCAACTAAGCGTTTAGAAAGATCTTTAAATAAGGCATGAGCACTCGGACCCCACGGTCCAAGAGTTTCAACCCCAAACGGCTCAAAAATATAATTGCCAACAAGGTTATTATATTTTCGCCGCTTGAGGTTCTCAGCAGCCGCAGCGGCAGCATCAGCACAGCACGACGAGCTAGGAAGATGGGGTGGTACCTGTTGACTGGAAATCGGCCGTCGGGCCAAGTTTGCAGGTATGCGTATGTTAGAAGTATAGTAGTCAGCACAAGTCGTGAGCACAGATGAATGCAGCAGGGTGATCTCGCCAATGTACGGTGGGTGAACGAAACTTGCAAGCGCAATATTCGATGAGCATTGACTGACGAACCAATAACGTGAAGCGTCAGAGCTGTCGTCGTCAAACCGACCAACTTTTTGTTAGTGAGAAAATAAGAGAGGTCTGACGGCTCTGGGATCTTAGTCCACAGCGGGCGAATTGCCAAAAAAGTAAGACAAAATTCGTTGGGGAAAAGTGCGTCAGAAATTTTTGCACGAAACTTGAATTTTGGATGGAATATGAATGACGTGGGACCCACTGTGACCCAGTTTTGTTATTGTTTTTCGCAGACGGGTATCGGTCGCCTGTTTTTGTTTTTGCTGGAAGTTTTTTCTGTGACAGGTTTTAAATTCTTGTGAAAACTTGCATCTGAGTGCCGAGCACGAATGTTTTAGCAACGTTACGTAAATTTCTACTATAATTATAATTCTCGTACCGCACATAATATTTATTTGATTTGGGATACTCAGTATATTCATATTTTTGTATGATAAAAATTGTGTATGTCGTTCATAAAATTATACCCAAATACTGTGGGGTTGTAGTTTTTATTTACTTTTCAAAATTCACTTACATTAGCGATACAGTAACGTTACTTCGTCAGAACATTCATACTAGGCCCTCTAATTCCTTTGCTCACTGCGTTTACAGATCCATTTGTAGATAGTAAGTGCAATTTATGAAGCGCGTTGTCTATAATTAAGTACTAAAAACTGGAGTATTTATGTAATAAACTCATATCATAAAGAGTTAAAATATTTTATGAATCCCCATGTTTGTCATCATTATCATATTAGCCGAAAGACGTCCACTGCTGGAGTAGAGTGGAGCAGTAGGCCTCCCCGCGCGTGTCGCCACAACAACCGGTCCTGTGCGTCTCGCAACCAGCGGCTACCCGCGACCCTCATCAGGTCATCAGTCCACCTTGTGGGCGGCCTTTTAACGTGAACCATGTTTGTAATTCTCAAGAAGTACTTTTTTTTTGGTGAAGTGATCACATAGTGAAATATCAATCCATGTAATCAAGATGGAATGACAGTCCATTTCCCTTTGTGCTCACTCCGTCTGAGTTTTCACGGTGAGACGTTTACAGAACAGGGGGGCTAAAAAGGCCACTTTAGGAGAATCAAATTAGAATCATAATATTAATCACACAATAATCTGTCAAATTTTTCATTTTCATCTTTATCGCTGACGCATTAGGTTCAAGGTTCATTGGGAAAATTTGACAGTGACAGGTGGTGTGTGTTGCTTTCTGATTCTGCTAAAGTGCCTTTTTTAAACCCGCGGAACGGCTGATCTAATTACGAATATTATTTCACACTAGTGGACGTCACGCGGTTTTACCCGCGTAGTTCCCGTTCCCGTGGGAGTACGGGGATAATATATAGCCTATGTTACTCCCTGATAATGTAGCTATTCAATGCTAAAAGAATTTTTCAAATCGATCCAGTAGTTTCGGAGCCTATTCAATTAAAACAAACAAACAAATCTTTCTTCTTTATAATATTAGTTTAGATTACAATGACCAGGCAAATTATTTCCAAGCATCAGATATCAGTCATCATCATATCAGCCGAAAGACGTCCACTGCTGGACATAGGCCTCCACCAAGCGTCGCCACAACGAGCGGTCCTGTGCGTCTCGCATCCATCGGCTACCCGCGACCTTCACCAGGTCATCGGTCAGTGTCAAGGGTAGACGGGCTGCCGGGCACTAGGGGCCATTTTTTTGTTGTGCTTGTCATCATTTGGGGGTTTGCCATAATCGCCACGCTTGGCAGGCGGGTTGGCGATCGCAGTGTATGGTGTCGAGTTTTACAGAGAACGCTGCTGCCCATTCTCTAGTGAGTCCCTTAGTCGCCTCTTACGACACCCACGGGAATTATTGGGCTGGTATTATTCTTTTACGGCACCATACGGCGGGCTAGATATCAATCAAAAGAGACAAAAACAGGTATTCCCTGAATTTAGCCGAATTATGCGAGCAAAATGTACTGAACCGATGATTTTTATCTTTTTTATTCCTTCATCGTCATTAAAAAATAACCCCGTAGAAAGATACAAAATCACCGAGTGTCAACGGCTACTTTTTACACCTGAAAACTTCACTTTTCCTACAATATAATTCACGAGAGCGAAACCCCAGAAAAAAGTTTATTAAATTTTCATTTTCATTCGTTTTTGCCCCATCCAATCATCCATATTGCCTTACCACATAGTTACTAAGAGGGTAAGAACACCAGTAAATATTCATCTGCAAGCAATTAAGGGGGAGCCACTGGAAAGGCATTAGCCGGATGAGACAGGACTTAAGAGGAGGCCTGTCCGGTCTTGTCCTAAGGGACGTGTGTTGAAAATTTCGTATACAGGGTGGTTAGTATTTTAAGGATAGGTAAGCTTGAAAATTTAGTAAAAAATAAGTTTTGCCATCGACTTTGCCCACGTGAAAATAAAATAAAATGTACAAAAACTGTTGAATAAAAAATATCCTATGTCATCCTACAAGGTTCCATCTATCTATACCAATCTATATCCTAATATTTAAAGCTGAAGAGTTTGTTTGTTTGCTTGAACGCGCTAATCCCTGGAACTGCTGGTCAGATTTGAAAGATTCTTTCAGTGTTAGATAGCCCATTTATCGAGGAAGGCTATAGGCTATTTTGATACATAGCCTATAGCCGGTTGCATATTAAAAAATCAAAACTTCCTCGAGCAAATTTGAAAAGAACAATAAACGAAATAACAAAATTTAAATGACCAAATGTTTTATTTAGAAAAAATTTAGAATCCCAATGTATGTGACATCAAATGAACGACTGATCAAAAGTTGCTAGATGTAATTTTTAAATATCAAATCATATTTAATCAAATTTTATAATCACAAATGATTTCTTATTAAGAATTATTAATTTAAATGTAGGTATAGTTATATTTAAAGTATATACCTAACCTATTCGAGTCGGGGTGTTGTCATTAAACGATTTGGTCAATAGTGTAATAAATAATATAAACATTGATATTCCAGACTTTGGTCAGCTGAACTTTTAATCAAATGACCATCGTTATTTTAAACTTTGTTGATTTGTAGGATGTTTTTTGAAATTTGCTCAGAAAAGTTTTGATTTTCTAATATGCAACCCTATAGCCTTAGTGATGATTCACCCTATGACAAATAGGAGCGGAGCAGACGAAATTGCGCTGGTCAATTAGTAGCAAAATAAGTCGTTTTTTTATTTGCGGTTAATTCATGAAAACATAACAAATCCTGCTATACTAATATACAAAAACTCAAGAATTTATAATCATCGTCATCATCATACCAGCCGAAAGACGACTCCCCCAAGTGTCGCCACAACAACCAGTCCTGTGCGTCTCGCATTCATAGGCCACCCGCGACCCTCGGAAGTTCATCGGTCTACCTTGTGGGAGGCCTTCCAACGCTACTGCATTTATTTAATTAATATTATTTATGAATTATTATAAATTTACATTAAGTATTAGTTAATTTTGCATTTCAGTAGCGCTTATTAAGGCTGCTCTCTCGAAAAAAGTTTAAAAGCAACGTGCAGATGAAGCAGTTTTTCGTCAGCACCAACAGATAAATTACATCGGAAAAAAGTAGTTAGTAATCTACATGATATGATTCGTAATTTTGTTTAGCCAGAATTTATGTATCGGTATCACATAATAAGAAAAAAAAAACACCAAATCACCTCCAAATCGTTGAGATGAAACCATTTTACTCCTTATTTTTTTTTTTATCAAAAGAGTATAAAAATATGTTTACTGCTTTGCAATACAAACGAAAATGATTTGGTTTTGTTACTTATTAAAAACATGTATTATTTTCATTAGAAAAATAAAAAATGCGAGTAGCGGAGTGGCGCGTACAGGGGTAGTTAGCTCCGTTTGTATGCACAAGGTCATTGGCAACAAATACAAGCCTTGATCGAATACATTTTGAACTACCGTTATCTAGGTGATTGTATTTCATTTTTTCCTAAAATAACATCTAGGTAAATGACTCATTACGCCTCTTCAACCCATTGTTCGAGGAGGCGAAGTAATAAAACGAGCTTTTAAAAATTAATGATGTTTTCAACAAAATTCTCAGCACTTTATTGAGCAGCTGATTGATGGCTGAACTTTTCTTTTAATTGAGACTTAAAGTTAACTTAATAAGTCAGTCATTAAGAGGGTTTGAGGCTGCAAAATTCCATTAAAGAAAGCTCAATATTGATCGCACTTTTTACTATGGATAGGCACACGTTTGACCACTATCTCACCTGATGGTAAGCGATGATTCGGTCGAAGATGGAGCACACTTGCCTAGAACTAATCGTTTCACTCTTGACATGAAGACTCCCAGGTTGTAGCTATCAGGAAACACAGATTCCGGCAGGGAATTCCACTCCTTAGCTGTACGCACTATGAATGTGTTCCCAAAACGTTTTGTGCAAGTGCATAGGGTGACACGATGTAACGGTGGCGCATCGCCGTAAAAAAAAAGCTTAAAAGTGAAGATACAACAGCACTCCTTTCTTTACCCTAAGGCTGCCTGTCCACAGTCGCGGAGCGGAGAAACGGAGAAATTTTATCCAATGGAATTGCATAAAATCTCCGCACTACGTGAGTCACTGAGATTTCATTTGGATTGGATAAAATTTATCTCTTTCTTCGCTCCGCTACTTCGCTCCACGACACTGGACAGGCAGCCTAGGAACTAGGCATAGATGCGCATACTGTACTCTCCCCACATTTGGCCAGATACGTTTAAGACCCATGTTATAGGAGTCTAACTCATTGTTTTCAACCAGGGCAAAACCTAGACCACTAAGAAAAAGAAGGAAAACCCAATATCACTTTGACCGACTCGGGAATCGAACATAGTGCTGGATCGGTGATTTAAGGGTTCATTAGCAATTTAACAGATAATATGGGAAATGTGGGTGTGTCAATATGCACACTTCTACTTAAGTCTTTGTGTGATACCAGTGTCTTGTTGCGTTATGTGTTTGTTGTTAGTAAATTGCATAATGTAGCAGTTTTATATCTAGCTCGAATTTTTACTTTACCTAAATACACCCTCGAATTTATACAGAAGCTACAAGTAAACAACTCTTCCATTGTCTCCACAATGGAACACCCTGTATAAAACCACTTCATTACCTGTGGCAAGCGGACTTGTTGAAAATCTACATTATTTAGATTGCCCATAGAGCGTCGCGACTCCTTTGCGGCAACTGCTAGATACAGCCAAACGGCTTAGTCTATACGAGCCATAGATGAGTAATGGACTGAGTGTCCCCTTAACGGGCTGTGAAGTGGAACTGGTCAAAAATGTAAGAGACAAAGCGATTTTACGGTTTACAGTAGTCTTTTTCTAGAATTCTGAATTCGAAGTATGTATTTGTAGCCTTTTCTGTTTGCATACTGTGAGCTCCTTTAAGTGGCACCTACTGTGTTCTGTCTCTACACCACACTAAGGTCGGCAACCCGTAAAACCCTTTATACAGTCTTGTGCATAGAGGTTTAATAAATAAATTGATCTACGTTAAAATTACGCACTGTCACCTTCGTCTCTACGTTCTAGAAGCAACGACAAAAGGAGACAGGTATTGGCCTTACATCGGCTTTGTCTCTTTCTGCAGATTAGTATGTAGTAGTAATACTCAGACCATTCTTCTTTGTTTACGATACACACAGCGCGTTATAGTGAGTGCCACCGTTTACTCATAGAAATTGACAGGGCGTGACAATAGGGAATATGCATGCGATTTTTTATTTGCAAAATGAAATACTTATTAGCTCGAGTAAACAATCATGAAATTATTTTTTAAATACCTTCATCAGCGATGAACTTATAAAGCTTCAAAGATTACAATTAGAAAGAAAAGTATGATATGAACTTTGACGTCAAAGTCCAAGACTCCTATACAGCTGCCACATAAAACAGCGTTTTCGCGAGAGAGACAGATATATTGGTTTAAAATAATTTTAAATCGTTTGTTTTTCGAGCAATTTTGATTTGATTTTCACTGTTAGTATTATATTTTTTAATATTTTAAGATAAATTGTATAGATGATTAATAAATTTTTCATGCATATTCCCTATACTGTCTATCGGCTATGGCAGTTGAAACTTGAGCCCAGCGCCCATTGCGTGTGCAAAGAATATTACAAGTTTGGGCTTCTCTAGTCATTCCATACTCTGTGGTATTGCCAGTGCCAACATGTTACTATGTCTATTCGAAAGTTTATTTGTCTGTTTATTCGTAACTAAGGACCGCGATGTGTTTAGTTTGTATCTTGGTTACGTAAATATGTAAGAGATGTAGATTTCAGCTCTCTTTTTGGAAATAAAAGGGATTGTTTCTATTTTAAGTACTATTCTTTATATTATATTACTTGGAAGTCTTCGGATTCCAGTCTTTTTAGTAGTATTTGTTTATGGGCCTTGAAAACAATGGTGAAATGTGGATTTACTAGAAATTACAAAGCGGGTCTATTCTGTAAACATGTCGAAGTGAAGGCTTGAGTGAAGTGAGTACGAAATGAGCTGTCATTCCATCTTGATTACATGGATTGACAGCTCACTTCGTGATCACTTCACCAAGTCTTCACTTCGACATATTTACAGAATCGACTGGCTGTTTATATCACAGTGACAACATAAGTGAAGTCAGCTTGAAGTGTGAATCGATCACTCTTTAAGTCGACTCATCGATCACTATAGCATCGATTCACTCTTGACTTAAAGAACAGACTGATTGAATACCAAAATACAAATTAACACTTTTCCGTGCGAACTACCCTACAATCAAGGATAAACGAAACTGCCTACTTTTATTTACTATTTAGAGAATTTTCTCAGCAAAATAGGTCCCTAAAGTTACAAAGACAGACCATCAGGTGCCTTGAGCGCCATTATTGGACATAAAAAGGGAGGGGGTAGTCAACGAAATATATTTTGCAACTACTCTCGGAAATAGGACAATATATTAGCTTCGTTCTGTCTAGTGAACTGTAAAGACGAAGAAAGGGGTATTTTGAGAGTTATTATTATGCGAATTGTAACTTTTGTTTTTGCAGAAGAAGGTAGTGAAAATGTATACAGAGTTTTACTAGCGAAACTCACGCAGAAACCGACGGAATTCTATTATTAAGCCTCCGCTGTTTATTCTGTCTGTCAGCGGGCTGCATCTCATAAACAGTTTACTTAAATAGAAAATAAAAATATACTTACGGAAAAACTTTTTTACAAAAAATGTAACCGACTTCCAAAAGAAAACACTACAAAGTTTTATACTTTGTAGTGTTTTGTTTTGGAAGTCGGTTTTTTATTTTTCACTTTTTAGTGGTACCTGCGTACCCATTCACAGCGTACCGGCGTGATGTTATGTTATGAAAATAAAGCTTACTAAGTGCTTTCGGACAGGACGCACAGGACCGGTCATTGTGGCGACGCTTGGGGGAGGCCTATGTCCAGCAGTGGACTTCTTTCGGCTGATATGATGATGATGATGATGAAGTGCTTTCGGTGTAAAGGTCTCATCAATACGAATGAAATAAGCCCAAACACTAGGTAGTTCCTACATACCGATGTGGAGTTCCCTTGACTCTCTGTCGTCTCCATCATCAGGTCTGATCCAAACCTTCATTCTTTGGTAGTATCACCCGATATACACACGAATATCAAGTTTTTACCAGATGCGTGCCTACAATTTTCGAGAGTTGCCCTCGATTTCTCAGGGTTTCCTTCATCAGATCCTAACGTGGTGGCAATGGGACCATTTCGGAAGCATACCCTTTCATATAAAATAAGATTCATTGAAATCGGATCATAAATGACGAAGTTATCCGCGAACACACATAAAAAAATCTATACTAATATATAAAGCTGAAGAGTTTGTTTGTTTGTTTGCTTGAACGCGCTAATCTCAGGAACTACTGGTTCGATTTGAAAAATTCTTTCAGTGTCAGATAGCCCATTTATCGAGGAAGTCTATAGGCTATATATCATCACGCTAAGATCAATAGGAGCGGAGCAGTAATGAAAATTGTGACGCAGGCGAAGTTGCGCGGGTCAACTAGTATATATATATACGCTGTCGAATTGAGAACCACCTTCTTATTTTGAAGTCGGTTAAAAAAAACATAAACCGAAAAAATCTAGTTACACAATGAAAAAATAAACGCGATTTTTCCTGTTTACAACACGGAACCCTTAGTCTGCGAGTCCGACTCGCACTTGACCAGTTCACACAGCCATTTTTTCAACTGGAGATGAGTTTCAATTTGTTGTTTCTTCTTTGTCTAGGTCACAGGTATTAGAGACAAAAACTACGATGGAGTGAGCTTACCCAGAAGGAGCCTGTTCACTCTAACTTTAAGTACTTAGTTAAGTACTTTGTCCTAAGATCCTGATATCATTGCAAATGTTCAGCAAGAGTATTTCCCAAATTCCCAACTCAATTTAGATAATATTCTAGGCAGTAGTGTTATCCTGATACTAAGCAGGCGACTAATAAAATTGCTTAATCGATACTTTTATACTAAGTTGAGAGTTTTAGAACCATTTCCATACAATGAATAATGCATGCAAAATTAGTAGCCAAAAGTAAATAACAAGATTTTGAAAGATTTGCGATTTTTATGTACAGTCAACAAAGCTATTGGGTATGCAGGCAGCTAACTTGCAACTACGTTTAAACAAAGTTGTGGGTGTGCTGAGTAGACAATTATTGTACAACAAACTCGTAAATAAGAGCAGTGGTGGCCGAGTGGTAATGGCTTCGACTTACGAGTTGTAGGTCGCGGGTTCAAACCCAGCCAGGCACATTACTTTGTGTAATTTATTTCATCACCATTGCTCTCAAAACGGTGAAGGAAAACATCGTGAGGAAACCGGCATGTCCTAGAACCAAAAAAATTCGAAGACATGTGACATTCACCAACTCGCATTGGGCCCGCGTGGTGGATTACGGCCCATTCCCTCTCCTAGAGAGGAGGCCTGAGTCCCAACAGTGGGAACATTATAAGGCCGACTATGCTATGCTATGCTAAACTCATAAATATGTCACAAGCTTTAAAAAAAATTAATGCACGCATTAGAAGTAAAATTTGGCAGTGCTGTGAAAAATTAATATTTTTGCCTGTATACGGAATAGCTTTGTTGACTGTACGTTAGTAGGTACAATTTGATGGCGGGCCGTGTCAAGGAGATGCAAAAGTAACCTTCCTGCCGCCGCAACAGAAGAAAATGCCCCGGGCGTCGGGAGTCGCAGGGCGATTCCCGGTCACCGGAGGCGCGGGCCTGCGGAATGCGAGCGATGGGTGGCTCGCCGTCCAATAAGGACCAGGCCCGAGTCGACAGTGCATTGAGTTCCACGCGCGCCTCAAAGAGATGTCAGCATAGTAGACGGGGCTAGCTAAGGCCAGTGCCTGCTAGGGTTGCGGAGTTTGTTCGAAAGAGTCACCGCGGCCATGGAACACAAAGGGCATTTGAAGGGAGCCCTAACAAGCCCCGTGTACTATGCTGACGTGCTTTCTTAGGCACGGAGGAATCTCGTGATGTTGAGATGGTCACCCATCCTCAGACCGACCTCGACAAGCGTTGCTTAACCTCGTAGATCGACCAGTGCAGCTGTTATTATTTAGCTAGAAGAATAATGGCCTAAGTGAATTACCAAGTAATTTAAAACCCTATGAGACCAAATAACTCAAAATCACGCGATTTTCATTAAGAGCCTACAACGCACAGTGGGCATTTTGCCAGCGTTTCCAGACATAATAAATGACACTACGAATAGAATTAACGTTCGTATTTTGTATAATACTTTCTCTAACAGATGTTCGTGTCCAGGGTTTGTTCGGAGTGGCAGCACAGTGGATGTATTTACCTGTAACAAAGAGAAAAATATTTTGTTAGTGCAATCTTTACTGTACGTACTATCTATTTACTAACTAGTTGACCCGCGCAACTTCGTCTGCTCCGCTCCTATTGGTCTTAGCGTGATGATATATAGCCTTTAGCTTTCTTCGATAAATGGTCTATAAACAAACAATCAAACTCTTCAGCTTTATATATTAGTACTAGCTGACCCGCGCAACTTCGTTTGCGTCACATTTTTCATTACTGCTCCGCTCCTATTGGTCTTAGCGTGATGATATATATCCATTGAACGCGCTAATCTCAGAAACTACTGGTCCGATTTGAAAAATTATTTCAGTGTTAGATAGCCCAGTTATAAAGGGAGGCTATGGGCTATATATCATCACGCTAAGACCATTAGGAGCCCAGCGGGCGAATTTGCGCGGGTCAACTAGTAACGCTATAAATATGAAGAGTTTGTTTGTTTGGTTGAATGAGGTAATGTCAGGAACTTCCGGCTAGAATTGAAAAATTCTTGTAGTGTTGGATAGCCACTTTATCGGGGAAGGCTATAAACTAATTAACATAACGCTGCGACAAATAGGAGTGGAGTATTAATGACAAATGTGACGCACATAAAGTTCTGGGGGTCAGTATTAGTCCTTGATAAAAATTAGTTTGGTCAATTTGCTAAGGAATAAAATAGGGGACTATTTTATTATTATTTATAATATAATCCCCTATTTAATACAATTATTTTAGGAGGAACAATAGAAAAAAAAACAGGCGCTGTAACCATTTACCCTAAAAGCGGCACTTCCCATCCCCTAATGTGACTCTTAATGACGGCCAAATAAAAAAATTAACGCGAACTTTGGCAGAACAATAGCACTATTCAGAAGAAGACGAACACTCACTAATGACCTCTAGTTAAAATATATAGACGCCATTATGTGGTTTATTTACCATTCGCTGAACAATACCAACTTGATAACGACCCAGACTTTTAATTAAATACACTAATGCCCGTTTTCATTAATATTAGACAAAGTAATACACGCAGTTTTTTAAGTAACCAGTAGCCTTAGTGCGACTTTTACTGTTCCATATCCGATGGGTTACCAACGGAACCCTATAACTAAGCTTCCGCTGTCCGTCCGTCCGTCCGTCTGTCAGCGGACTGTATCTAAAGAACCGCAATAGGTAGACAGTTGAAATTTGCACAGAATTTGTATTTTTATAGTCGCTATAACAGCAAATAATACAAATAAAATTATACTAAAAATTTAAGGGGCTCAATTTTTTTGTTTATGGTACGGAACCCTTCGTGTCAAAGTCCGACTAGCACTTGACCGGTTTTTTAACGTACACGATCGCGCTGTTTTCGTTAACGTCAATTCGTAAACAGTTACTCTACCCAGCCTTTTCAAACTCAAATGGCAAAGGCACTTTTGAATTGTCAAAGTCGGTCAGTCAAAAACATAAAGCTATTTGCACGTTCCAAAGCGTAGATCTCTATGGAGAAGAACGTGCAAGAAACTCCACAGACACTCTTTTCAACCCTGTGATGTATTACAAAAATCTTGTTAATATTATCTTTGATGAACAATGCAAAGAACAAGAAAATATATAAACAATTCAAAATGTAGGTACAGATTAAAATAAGCCAGTGGCAGGTAAGAGATGACCAGTCTCAACTGACGGCGCCCGTTCACGAACATGACACGTGCAACGTGCATCAGCACCATCTTAATTTTTAAATTATTTAAATACAATCAAAAGGTCATCAATGTAATATTAATATTAAATATTCTCGATTCAACACGCGCCACCATCAGAAAAACCTTTTCTCGATTATGTTGGTGTCTGTTTCCAATCTATTGGGAAGCATATCTGGGGTCCTATTAGAGGCTAAAGCTGTGAAAAAGGGATAGTGTTATGCGTCTTGTATAACTCCGTCCCTACGTCGTTATCATGGTTTTAAGATGTCATAATAGGTACCCAGGTCTGTATAAATCTGACCTCAATCACCCAGAGACTACGTAACACGTTACCTCTTGGTAAGACTGGTATCAGATTATTTTTCTGACCACCTATCCGATTCTGGATTCTGACTACTCGTTACGACATTCAAAGATCTAAAAAAAATGAAAATTGTCAAAACCTAAGTGGTTGACCACTTAGCGTACCATTATACGGAATTTCAAACTAAACGATTGTAAACTCACCGTTTATGTCTAATAAAATATTTACTATATTCCCGGCTTGTTTCCCGAGAAACCTGCGCCTAAAATGGGTTGTTTAAATATTTACGTAAGATTGACAATATTTGTAACAATGTTTTTTTTTCCACAAAAATAGAATTTGGCGCAAAATGGGATTTTGTTCATTGTGAAAAATTAAAATGTTTTATTGTATCCATTACAGTTTATAAAAATGACACGTTTGTATTCGATTCCGAAAAAGTTAGATAGAGTTGTATCTATGGTTGCAGAATTTTTTCGAAAGACTTACCGCGGCCCTGGAACGCAAACGACATTAGGAGGAACACGGATGGGTTTTAGTCAGAAAGAGTCTGACACTCTCTTCCGCTCAGCCCAGAGCGGGAGGAGTCATTTGATGATATCCCATTCTTAAAAAAAACGTTGCACAGGGCCGGCCTTGACCAACTAAGCGCCCCGGGCGAGTCATGCATTAGGATTTAGGCGCCCTTTTTATATTTCAATATAATTAAAATAACTTATTTAGAAAAACTGCGTTCGCCACTTGCAACAGTCACTGGTATTGTTAGCAGAATACACAGCAATATCCAGGGACAAAATTCTTGAAGCTTTTTAATAAAGTTTAAGATTTCGATAGGTGTTTCCTGAATGTCTTCGAGATATCTAGTATTGCCGACCTAAAATATTCCTCGCACAACAAATCACCATCGATGTCTGAGTTTTTCTTTATATCGAAAGACATAGGTACTCAAATTACACGCAGCGCCCTGTATGACCCGGCGCCCTCCAGTTGCTGGCACCCCGGGCGGAAGCCCGCGTCGCCTGGCCCTTAAGCCGCTACTGGTTGCACCTATAGTGATCTCATATTTCGTCAGTGTGATTATAACAGAGAGCGAGCCTGTAGCCATCAACATCAAAGTGACAATTCTACAAATTTTTAAGCAACGACGTCCGCATCAGGTTGTCAGTCGCAACCTGTCAAAACTGTTTGGAAATTGAGGCTTATTTGACAGATTGTGACTTAAAAAATAGTAAGATTGGCCCTCAGATGTAAATCCAGGACTCCAGAATGTTCCAGCTTGAAAAACATATATGTTTTGCCCAGGCCAAATTCGAGCTTCCTAAAACTATGAAAATTTTCCCTCCATTTACATTTAAATAACGTAAAGGTATAAAAATGTAACAGAATAATTCATTTTGATAATTAAATAAGAGTAAAACAAGATCATTTCTAAAATAAAAGAAAGAAAGAAAGCTGAAAAGCAATTTATACAAGTCTTATGAATGCAATTCAAAGAACTAGCATTACTAAGTAACTTGATATCAAAGAAGGTTCTTCTAAAGAATTTCTGCACCAAAGGGAGATTATTTCTCCGTTTCACTAACAGGGAAATACGAGTTTAGTATTTTTCTAGAATTTACTTTTTGTACGATTTCAGAAATCTAAGTTTTACTTGTGGAACATGGTTCAAAGAAGGCGAATTTATAAAATGTTAGTTATTGTATTGATTTCAATTTTGAAATCAAACGTATTTTATACAGTCTAATAGTATAGTAATGATCATAATATTAAAGATAAATGACAACTAGTCTTTTCTTATAGTATGCATGGTGCGTAGGCACTTTTTGAACAGAAAAAAATATTTACTGTCACAAAGATCGACCAACTGAGATAAGACCGTAAATGCTGCAAATAAGATTTAAATAACGTTAGAATCCCCTTCAAAGTTTTGTTTCAATTCACCCCTGCATACGTATTCACCCCGTGAACAGGTATGTAGGAGCAGTAAAGAACTTAAAAAAAAAATGAAAAAAAAAACATTTAAGCCAGTAACACACAATCGAGGAAATACAAAAGAACGTAATTGAAGAGGTAGGTACTCTTAACAAGCGCCTCTCAATAAAATAAACTCCTAATAATATGAAAATTGTATAAATCTTGGCAGGCATGTGTAACGACCTAAGGGTGATTTTTCACAATGGATGTGCGTATTAACAAGACGATGCGAGGATGAGTGGCGGTTCTGTGAAAATGTTTGATTGTGTTTTTTTTTTTATTTGTGATGGGTTTGTTCTTGACTTTAGTCTCGGTCAGAGATGACAGAGACAAAGTCTACGACAGAGCGAGCTTACCCAGAAGGAGCCTGTGCACTCTTACTTTGAAAAGATTAGGGTTGTAAGTGTTTGGAAACACAGACGCAGGCAGAGAGTTCCACTCCTTCGCTGTGCGCATTATAAAAAACGTTTGGAAGCGCTTAGTGCGAATTGGTGGAATAGCAACAAGGTAGGGATGGTAAGATGCAGTGCGTCTGGATGTCTGATGGTAGAAGGGGGCCGGTGGGATGAGGTCGTGGAGTTCCTGGGCACACTCACCGAAGTACAATCTGTAGAAGACCGACAAGCGGGCAACCTTACCAAAGCTGTGCTAGAAACTGGCGTATTGAGAGGATTTGTAGCAAACCTCTTAAAAAGTGTGTAACTGCGAGGTACAAGGATGTGTAGCGACGCTACGATTGTTTGTCCTCCAAAGCTGCGCGTTGAAAAGCGCGTTGCGAAGATGCGAAGCGGACTCGTTTCAGCAGTGCACGTATATATTCTTGCTCGCATCCCTCGCATTAATTTCACGCTTTTATTTATGTGCAGATACCTAGCACCGGTATCCCTTTTTGTCCAGGCCTACGCTAAGCTAAGCTAGGCTAGAAAAATGAGTAATCCCATTGGTGGTTTTTTTATTAGCACACCGGCCACCGGGGGACGTAGCCAGCTACCTCGCACATCTCTGGTGAGGGTTGCGGAATTTCTTCGAAAGAGTCACCGCGGCACTGGAACGCAAAAGGCATTAGGAGGAACACGGATGGGATTTAGTCAGTAAGAGTCTGACACTCCCTTCTGCTCCACCCAGAGCGGGAGGAGTCATTTGATGATTTCCCATCCTTAAAAAAGGCCGTTACACATACCTGTACACTTTAATACAAATTTTATATTATTTGAAGCATTATTTGAGAGGCACTTGTCGCCTAAGTCCTATTCAATTACGTTCTTTTATATTTCCATCAGTGGAAAAGCAGCTTTAACATAATGATTTTATATGATTACAAATTCGTAGCAGCAGTCACACTTCATTCAGCTGTTCGGAGAATCGATTCCTGATTCGGTTCCGAGAATCAGTTTGTACTCCCATTGTAGATTTCGGTAACATGTTCGACGTTAAGCGGATCATAGTTTTTTTTTTAGTTGCACGTAGGTACGATGTAACATGCATATACATATGGGTAAAGGACACTTAAAAAAATAAAAAATGTAAGCAACATGGTGTCCTAAAGTGTCGCGTTTCCGAGATATTTCGAGGTAAACACAATACGAGGTAATGACAATCATGACTGTAATTAAAAATGCTTAAAACATAGAGTAACAAATAAATTGAAATTAAATAGTATCTAATAATAAAACAACTAAAAACTATTTACACTTACAATACAAAATAAAACTCCTAACTATAATATGGCGTCAAAAATTTCGTCCGCTGTCGACTGGAAGTGAGCCCAAAGGACTGGCGGCATTGCCACGTTGTATGGCAAAGCTTATCCTCTGTCCGAGGTAAAAGCCAGCCCTTGGGTCACGCGAAGTGTCAATTAAACGTTGAGCTAGTTCAAAATGCATTAGATTAAATTCAAATAATATTTCCTAGCTTGATTGGAAAATGACGGCGGGCGGGCTATGCCACATAAGTTTTATACCCTTTATGATGGTTGTGGCTCAAGTAATTTATTTCTGTTTTCATATAAAACCCGATGATGAAACCTAGACTACTTTAATTATTACCGTACCTTTTTCAATCAATCAATCAAAAGTCATTTATTCAAATTAGGCTGAGTACCAGCACTTTTTGAACGTCAACGTTTACAAATAGACAGCCCGCCCGTCACCACTTCCTAGTGTTTTAGCTGTGGAGAAGAAGTGGCCAACAAACTCCCCAGCAACACATCTGTCTGTTGAGTTAGAAGAACTCGCATTTAAACAATAGTATGCAAAGCTTTATAACAAAGAAAATAATAGTCTTTAGGTAACACGTACAACCTAAAAACTAAATCATTTGCCAATTGTAAGCTAGCACACTCCATTACGCCATCATAATCAGACAACTCAATGAATTAATAAATAAATAACTCAAGCATAAAAACAATGTAAACCAAACTTAATAGGTATGCCAGATAGCTACAACCTGGGAGTCTTTAAGACAAGAGTGAATTGGTTGCTTCTAGGCAAACGTGCTCCATCTTCGACCGCATCATCGCTTACCATCAGGTGAGTTAGTGGTCAAACGTATGCCTATATATAGTAAAAAAAATAAAAAAAAAATAAAGGCCGTGCCCGCCTACACCTAACAATGTATGGCTTTAAGTTACGAGAAATGAGAGTTTCAGAAACAGAATTCGTAGTAGCAGCATACAGTTTGGTTTTGCGCTCGGTTCGACATAGAGTGATCACGTTTCCCTAAAATACTCGTTTCGCTCATAATGTTTATTTGAATTGAATACTATCACTACATAGTATAAAACAAAGTCGCTTTCTCTGTCCCTATATCCCTATGTATGCTTAAATCTTTAAAACTACGCAACGGATTTTGATGCGGTTTTTTTAATAGATAGAGTGATTGAAGAGGAAGGTTTATATGAATAATAACATCCATTAAATAGTGGAGAAATACTGTTATTTTTGAGGTTTCTAATGTGATGTCGTACATAATTACATTTTATGACGCAGACGAAGTTGCGCGGGTCAGCTAGTATTCATATATTTGTATGATATACATTTTGTATCTACACTAATATTATAAAGAAGAAAGATTTGTTTGTTTGAAATGAATAGGCTCCGAAACTACGGGACCGATTTCAAAAAATCTATCACCATTAGAATCCTACCTTATCCTTGATGGACACAAGTTATAGGAACTTTTCAAATAAGTTAGGCATCCGTATGAAAACTGCGATAATAAAACCCAAGGTGTGAAAAAAATACCAAAAAAAAAATCCTTTTATTGCGTACGCTGCGGAAACTATTGACAATAGAGCAAAATTATGTACAACGGTTTTATAGGAGACATCAATATCTACAAAAAAGACTGCAAAGGTATATATCTAACTATCACGGTTAAGTCACAATGACCGCTTTTTGTTCAAATTATTCAATCAAAACCTGGGTGGAATGGAATAGTGGTGATTTTGGTATCATGATTTTAATCCTTATCCATTTAAATTGTTTGATAATTAAGATTGTTTATGTAAATGTAAATTACACTTTAAATTATTCAAATCGGACCTTTCGTTTAAAAGTTACGACGGGTATAAAATTACTCAAAGTAAGAAAAATGTGGAGGTTTGAGCGAACTGCCCTTCGTTTAGTCTATTAATAGGTAATTTACACATTACCCTATTAAGGGGGTAGAGGGGAGATGAAGTTCGTGGAGTACCAACTAAATCCGCGCGAACGAAGTCGCGGGCGAAGTGCTAGTGTCACATAAAATTAAACCAAAATACTATAAGGTTGTAATTTTTTACATTCAAAATTCACTTAAGTTAACAATACTGTAACGTTACCTACCTATACGTCAAAACATTCGTGCTTGGGCCTCTGTTCTTATTTTATCCAAATAAAACATTTTTCAAAAAACAGGTACCCTCGTACCTAATGTCTGAAAACAATAGACAATCCAGGTTTTCTTTTAGGGCTGGGAAAATCAGAAAATATAAGTCACGTTATACGATCATAAATCATTGGGGTAGCTTAAGTTTTTTGTTCTACCCCTTTTAGATAGGGTTGAACGTAACCCTTTTAGTAATTGTATCGATATTTGTTACATTTTATTTTGTCAAATGGTGAGGTGTTCTAAAATCCGTTCGTATTTCGGTAAAGTAAGGAGGAATGAGGTCATCATCATATCAGCCGAAAGACGTCCACTGCTGGACATAGGCCTCTCCCAAGCATCGCCACAACGACCGGTCCTGTGCGTCTCGCATCCATCGGCTATCCGCGACCTTCACCAGGTCATCCTCACCTTGTGGGAGACTTTCCAACGTCAAAAAAAAATTGTTAGATGCAGTTGGTGGCAGTTTAAATCCCGGACGGTTTAATTCAGGGCCCTTATTTCTCCCTTACAACCCTTATTTCAGGCAAAATACCCATACATGTGTTAGTATTGACTAATAAACTATGTTAACAATTATGCACTAATCCTAATAATATTTTTTTCTGGGAACATCCGATAGGAACAAGTGTACCCCACACAGGTGGCCCATCAGGTGTCCCTCAGTTTTGCTGGCAACAACGAATAAGAGACCATTACCGCTACCACGCACACGACGCTTCAGGGATGCGCCGATCTTTTGCGCATGATCGCAAAGAAATCGACTGTATGCGCTGCCGCAAACATGCCTGATGCGCTACAAAAACGTGGCAGCGACAACAGTGTCCTAATGCGTTTAAGGGAAGACAATATTTTTTCACTACTTGTAGTGCCAGCCCTACGTCTAGATAAATCTTAGGTCACATACGTGATGTTACTGCTTTTAGTTCTTACTGTTTTACTGAACTATTTTCTAGGTCACATGTCGACTTACTCGGTCCTTTTAAAGACACTGAGAACTTATTCCGTCATAAATAGAGCTCAATCCATTGCCCGGCTTTTTTTTTTTTTTTTTGCAAGTCCGGTTAAGTAGTTGCAACCTTCCCAGGTTCGTAACTGCGAGTGGCAATCGACAAAAAAAAAAATGCCCGGCTTTTATAGATTTTTAAAAAAATATATTGAAAAAACGGAATTGAATGTAGGTTTAACAAAAAGGGGTTCAATATGTTTTATATTCTTTCAATTGTAAATGTAGTAGATGGGTAGGTACATATATATATGCGATATTTTTTCATTGGGTTCGGCAGAGACTTTATAAAACCAGCTGTCTGTTTACATCCTTGATTTGTTTATTTCACGTTAGTAAATCTTATTTGAACGAGGAGGCGTAACAAAAAATAATTTATTTCTCTGAGATTACCTTTTGATGGAATTCATTTGTTGAATTGTTAGGTATCTCACTAAGATGTCTTGTGGCGGTCTAGACTTTTATGTTCCGTTCCTGGGTTTTTGTAATTATTTTGTTCATAAGCCATGACAAATACTAACCATTCATAAAAAAATCTGGCCAAGTGCGAGTCGGACTCGCGTGCAAAGGGTTCCGAACGAATTTAATTTTTTTAACGTGTTATTTTAACACTATAGACTTCTTATAATTTATAGGTAAAGATCTATTATCTCCATTTTTTTCAAAATTTTTGGCTCAGTAGTATCGGAGATAAGGGGGGAATGGTCATTTTTCGTCTAATTTCTTTAATAACTTGAAAACCATTTGTTGTAAAATTATGAAATATATATTTTCAAAACTCTTCCCTTTCATTTGATATGTCACACAATATTGTTCAAAAAACTTTATTTTGATTTTTTCTAGTTGACCCCCAAAAATGACCCCCATACTACAAAAATAATGATTTACGTAACGTGTTCGGGTTTGGGTCACAGAAGTCCATATGTGTACGAAATTTCATTAGAATCGGTCCAGTGTATTCGGAGAAAACTGGCTGTGACAGACGGACAGACAGACACCCGAGTGATCCTATAAGGGTTCCGTTTTTTGTTCGAAACCCTAAAAAGACAGTCAACGTCTCAAATCAAATACCTTAACAAGTACAAAGTAAATACTCTATAAATACACTCCCAATTCAATTTGATGGCAAGCCTCACGATAGTGCGCCACTACATCACCCTGTATCGTCAAGAAAGCATCCTGTATCACGCTGTTCATTCAGGAAAACCGCCAATTTCCTTGCAGACCGCTCCTCAGACCAAATTAATAAATACTTCGCTACCATGGCGCGCGGGTTTGCCTGGGATATTTTGAACCAAAGGCTCGTTGGTAAGTAATAATAGCCGCATGGGTTGATCTACCAAATTAAGCAATACAAGCCGAGGTCAGGCCCTGGATGGGTGGAAATTCGTAACATATCGAGGCCCCTCATAGTATTAGCAAAAACGTTAAGCAGTTGGTCTCGGCTGCCATTTGTAGATCTTTGAAAGTCGCTACTGGTAGTCAGAAACCTGAAAGTCTGAAAACCAGACTTATCAAGGTTTGGAGGTCAGGGTATTCGATCTATGTAAAATATTGTTAAAGGTCGATTCAAACTGAATGACGTCTGTGAAGGGTGCCTCGCAGTACCGCATCCCTCACCATCAATTTTTCATGTTTTAATTTTTTTATTCATGTTAAGGCGATAGAAGAGGAGGGATGAAACGCATGTAACTAGAAGAGTTATGAACATGAATGTGGATTGATGGAGAGGGAGAGGAAGGCCAAAAAAAAGATGGATGGATTGTGTGAGGAGCGATATGAAAGAAAAGGGACTTAGTGATAGAGTAACGACTGATAGAACAGAATGGAAGAAAAAAACGTGTTGCGCCGACCCCAAGTAACATGGGATGAGGGCAGGAAGATGATGAAGGCGATACACTAAGATTCTTAATATAAATTGTTAAACATATGACCCACACTGTTGTCCACGGATTAATCAAATAAGTGAAAAATGGAAGCTGATTTTAAGAATATTGTTTCTAACTATTTGATTTAAGTTCTAATTTAAAATTTTGATGCTAATTAAATTATTCCGTGAGTTTTACATTTTTTATTGGAAAAAAAGGAAAATATCCATGTCCATAAAGTGTGCGTTATAAGTTCCCACAAGGCATCGAAGAGGTACTCGTGCCTTGCATTGGTAAATGGTAATGTTTCTATATCCAACTGTCAGACTGTATAATATTTATGTATTCAGCTGAATCTGGGGGGCTACTCTCTAACGAAATCCGTAGTTTCGGGCTTAGTTGCGGGCGGGCATTTTCTGCGGGCGGATTTTTTCTTTCGAACTACGGATTTCGTTAGAGAGTAGCCCCCCAGGTTAGACTGGGTACCGTTCTAACCTGATGTAGCACACCTCAACATATTCAGGTAAAGGCTAGGCAGATGGCGAGGATTTTAATTTTCTTAAGTCCAAGGTCGGAAAATATGTTTTTTTAATAAGTTATCGGACAAACATAAACTTCTATTAATGTGTTAGTACTGGAAGACCTGGCTAAAGCAATTACCTTGGTTGTAATTACCTTTCTATGCCTTTGCTACAACGTTGGATTTGTTAGCTCTGCAATCGATTATTTTCATGGTGCTTTATTTTTAACCCGCTGCCAAAATGAGGGGTGTTATTTTATTTATTTATTTATCACACACACATGTTTCCTTTGCCATTACAGATAATAAATCGAATGCGACAAAGTAACTTCAAATGAATTTTACTTACAATACCTTACATGCTACACAGTACGTGGCCCTTGTGAACTCACTCAGTGTACAGGTGAATATGTCAATTGCATCCGCCACCGTGTTGAGAGTGCGCAGTGCGCGAGTCAGTGGTGCGCGCCCCAGCAGGTTAGTGCGCGCACGCGGCGCCACCAGCAGCTGCGGCTTGCGCCGCCGCGCCACGTACCTATCCGGTATACAGAGCCCCATTTCTGATAGTATACCTGAATTTTGTATACTACCTCTTAAAACTTTAAAAAGATACGTTGCCAGTGCCACTTCACGCCTGAAATGGGGAAAAATATATGTGTATTCACGTGTGTTTATGTCTGTCTGTGGCATATTAGCTCCTAAACGGAACTGATTGTGATTCTGGTTCCATATACAAGCCGGTCGGTATTCTACTATTCTTCGTGATAGATACAATGTACAGCACTGAAAGTTTGTCGAAACGAACAAATGAAACTCCAATTTCGAACCGTTCGGTTCATTTTCACCATGCAATTTAGCAAACTTGTAACCGCCTTTATTGGTCACAATGAATATATAATCTAGAATCCTTTTATCGAGAAAACTTCAACTTAGGAATAAAATAAACAACAAGTTCACATGAAGCTTGCTGATTTATTTTACTTTCCCATGTTATCATAAAAACCCCGGGAACTTATAAATAACCGTTTAAAGAACCTGAATGGAAGCTACCCTTGCGATAATTAAATTCATTAGCGTTTACAAAGCCAGCTATTAATTTATATTTACAATTTTATTCACTTCCTGGTTGCAGACAATCATGGGATACTTATGTTGGGAAAATTCACATGTTCAACGTGACACGTGAAGTACTTTTTCAAGCTTCAATTTTGTTTTAAAGTGATATTATATCTGGGCAGAGAGGAGCTCTGGTTAAAAATAACAGTGACACGGTTTGATCTTCGAGGTTAAGCAGCACTTGCCGAGGTTGGTGCATGGATGGGGTGACCATCTTAACATAGCGAGATTCCTTCACGCTTCGGAAAGTAGGTTAAGTCATTGGTCCCGGCAATCATTTGAAGGTCATTAACAGTCGTTACGAAATGGACTGGTCACATGATGAGATCAACAATAGGAAAGTGTACCAAAAAAGTAACAGAATGGTACCCGCGGGACGGAAAAAGTCGTAGAGGAAGGCAGAAAAAAAGATGGGAAGACGATCTGCCCAAGGGTTGGAGAAGGACAGCAATGGACAGGCAAATGTGGAGGGAAATTGAGGAGGCCTATGTCGCAAGACTGCCTGACCTGGTAACTGATATTAAATCTTAAGTTATATACATACAGAAAAATAGTTAGTATAGTACAGTATAGTTAAGTATAGTTTTCTGTTTATTATATTACAAAGGGTGCAAAGGTCAGAGTAAACAAAGGCTATTAAAAAAAAATGCTCATTACACATAGTCATGTGCCAGAAAATCTGACATCAGTCTTAGTCTTTTTTCATACGTACGATAACCACACCGTCGCGACAAAAGACAAAAGTGGTCAAGTTGTGGTTACATGTGAATAGTGTCGCTGCGTCATCTTGCGGTTGCGTTGTGGTACCTACAAAATTTCAATGAGTTTGCGATGTGGCCGGCCGCTAGTTCGCGGTGTCGCTGGTGGTTGCGTTGTGTTCACGACGTGGCTGCGATGCGGTCGGTATCACACACATGGTCAATATTGACGGGAAAATGTGGTTCAAGTGAATTTAACTATTAATTTTCATACAAACAAGCGCCCGCCCCCGTGATGTGGTTGTGGCACGTGTGAAATCCCAAGCCCGTTCCATCATCGGACCACAATTCAAACGGCGATGCGCCACCGGTACATGGTAGACATCCCACCCACATGCACAAAACGTTTTGGGAACACATTCATTGTGCGTACAGCTAAGGAGTGGAATTCCCTGCCGGAGTCTGTGTTTCCCGATAGCTACAATCTGAGAGTCTTTAAGTCAAGAGTGAATATGTTACTTCTAGGCAAGCATGCTTCATCGTCGACCACATCATCGCTTACCATCAGGTGAGATAGTGGTCAAACGCGTGCCTATCAATAGTTAAAAAAAAAAACAACTGCGCCTTAGTCAAATGGGTATCAGACAGGTGTGAATAGCTTAATTTGAAATGCTCTGCTATATCTGCATTGCAACATCTGATAAAATTATAAGCATTAAACGCATCGCAGTTTGCCTTAAGGCTTACACATACATACATGACAACCTTGAGCATATAAACGGAGCTAAATACCCCTCTACGCGACACTCCGCTACCCGAATTTTTATAATTTATAATAAAAACAATACACGTTTTAAAAAGTAACAAAACCAAATCATTGTCGTTTGTATTGCAAAACAGTAAATATATTTTTTATAATCTTTGGATAAAAAATGGACAAATTCTGGCTTAATCGAATTACGTATCATATCATGTAGATGTCTATTTTTTTAAGATGTAATTTCTCTGTTAGTGCCGACGAAAAGTTCATCTGCACGCTGTTTTTATAAGCATTTCTCGAGAGAGCAGCCTTAACATAACGCAAAAATCATCAAGACCACATTAAAGCACTGTCCCAAAATCTTTCCTTCAAATAAAGAGCGACTTTTCCGAGTCCAGTCAAACTTCGTCGCTTACATGTCGTTAGGCTAGTCCACACATGTTGCGGTCTCGAACAGAGCGAGCAAGAATGATAGTTGTTACAACTTCTGTTGATTACGTAGTCCGTGGATTTGACCTAATTGTATTATTGTACTGGTTTGGCGAGTTCTGGCGTGGAAGTATATGAAGTTGGAGTAGTTTTTGAGGCATAAACATCAGCAATATTAATATTTTTTATGAATGGCAAGTCATCAAATGTCCTCTTCCACTCTGGGTGGAGCGGGAGGGAGTGTCTGACTCTTAATGACTTAAAACTATCCGACAACCGTGTTACTTCAATTCAGGCAGAGCAGTATTAGTCAACTGAAGTATGACAATACGTCATGTGTTTCTCCAAATTCCCAGTTAGGTTTAAGATACATTTGTGGCGGTCAAGCCTAGGCCTGCTAAGGCCACTGTCTGTTAAGGTTGCAGACTTTGTTCGAAAGAGTCACCGCGGCCCTGAAACGCAAAGGGCATTAGGATAAACACGGATGGGTTTTAGTCAATAAGATTCTGACACTCTCTTCCGCGCCCAGTGCGGAAGGAGTCAGTTTGATGATCTCCCATCCTTAAAAAAACCTATTGCTATTATTCCAGCACAAATACAGCCGTTGGGTTGCAAGTGTGAAATTTTTCCATTCCCGAAAGTTTGAATTTTAATTTAGGTTTCGGTTACAGCCTAAATTTGAGGTTTGAGGCACGGTCCTGGTATTCGTTGCATCGAATAATTCGAGCCTAGTTTTAATTGGGGCAGTAACCGAAAATGTAGCCTGAAGTCCTCATATAGCTTGGAACCCGAAAGGAAATAGAAGAGAAGGAGGTTTATTTTGGTGGTCGGACGCTAGAAACTTCTAACAAGCACTGCGTCAGCCAAATTGGATATCGGATTGATTACAAAAGTGCACCTTAGATTTAAAGCTGTTAGGACTCCACATGTTCTAAATAAAAGACGGAACTCTTGACGACGAGTTGCTAGCCTGTCGGTTTTTTACCGGTTGCATTTTTGGAAATGTGCGACGGAATTACATAATTGAATTCCGCTAAGCCCGTTCCATCATCGGACCCCAAGACGTACGGCGATGCGCCACCGGTACATGGTGGAAATCCCACCAACACGCACAACACGTTTTGGGAACACATTCATAGTGCGTACAGCTAAGGAGTGGAATTCCCTGCCGGTGTCTGTTTCCTGATAGCTACAACCTGGGAGTCTTTAAGTCAAGAGTAAATAGGTTACTTCTAAGCAAGCGTGCTACATCTTCGACCACTTCATCGTCTACCATCAGGTGAGATAGTGGTCAAACACGTGCCTATCAACAGTAAAAAAAAAGCGATCACTAGTGTGTTTGTCGGTCTGATCGACTGTCGGTCTGTTACAGTGAAATTTCTCCAGTATATTACAATTTGATCCAGTAGATTCGGAGAAAATTGGCTTTGACAGACAGATACCTAGCACTCGATAGATCTAACACCTACTTTGGACCAAAAATTGTCTTTAGTGAATAAATCTGAATCTCATCGGTGACGTAAAACTGGTGGATGCCAAGCTACATAGCTTGGCTCATCGCCGTAAGGTTGCCTGCTTGTCGGTCTTCTATAGATTGTACTTCGGTGAGTGTGCCCAAGAACTTCACAACCTCATCCCACCGGCCCCTTCTACCATCGGACATCCAGACGCCCTGAATCTTACCATCCCTACCTTGTTGCTATTCCACCAATTCGCACTAAGCGTTTCCAAACGTCTTTTATAATGCGCATAGCAAAGGAGTGGAACTCTCTGCCTGCGTCTGTGTTTCCAAACACTTACAACCCTAATCTCTTCAAAGTTAGAGTGAACAGGCTCCTTCTGGTAAGCTTGCTACATCCTACGATGTACTTTGTCTCTGTTATCTCTGACCTAGACTAGAGTCACGAGCAAATCAATATAAATATATATATATAATTAGGGTTCCGGTTTTCCAAGCGAAGGTTTGGAACCCTAACAAAAAGAATAGAAATTAAACCTTTTAGCCAAGAGGACCTTGGCAACAGTTTCAGAAAGCGATGATGAATAAGAAATTTAAGTTAATTAGTACGACTAAGTAAAAAAGTTAGCAATCCGTTGTGTAAATCTAGGCCCGAAATGAAAGTTGGGTCAGTCTGTTCTTTTGTCCTCTTTTTGTAACGAATATTTCAAAAAGAATAGTTTTACTATTTAGTCCAGAAAAATCTGCAGTTTGTGTTCTCTTATATATTACAAAGAGGATTTTTACAAACGTCGAACTTTTAATTTCAACATTTATGTACCGGAGGACCAATTCTACTAATTTATATACAACGCGACGTTCGCATTCATAAATGTATGGAAATTGAGGCTTTTTAGGGTTCCGTACCCAAAAGAGTAACCAACGGAACCCTATTACTAAGCCTTCGCTGTCCGTCCGTCCGTCCGTCCGTCTGTCTGTCTGTCAGCTGTCTGTATCTCAAGAACCATTATAGGTAGACAGTTGAAATTTTCACAGATTGTGTATTTGTGTTGCCGCTATAACAACAAATAATCAAAATTAAAGTTTATGGTACGGAACCCTTCGTGTGCAAGTCAGACTCGCACTTGGTCGGTTTTTTTTGGACAGTTTGCGATTGAGGTGTAAATGCGAACAATGCTTAAAAATTTGTAGAATTGGCACTCATGTTAAGAAAAACGTGACCGTATCTATCTGTCTATACTCTATACTAACAAAGAAAGCTGAAGAGTTTGTTCGTTTGCTTGCTTGCTTGAACGCGCTCATCTCATGAACTACTAGTCCGATTTGAAATATTCTTTCAGTGTTAAATAGCCCATTTATCGAGGAAGGCTATGGGCTATATATCATCACGCTAAGACCAATAAGAGCGGAGCAGACGAAGTTGTGCGGGTCAACTAGTCCATTATAAAATAAAGATTATAGCTTTTTACTCAGTAAAAATAATAATGACGATATTGGTAAATATTAATGCGCCAGATGCTGAAAGCCACAAATTGTCTCTTCATGGCCATAGTAACATAGTATTACGCCTGCTTTCCTCGCACGTATTGCGACCAACCAGGGTGCTACTCTCTAAGGTCTAAGTCCGTAGTCTCGGCTTTAGTTGCGGACGTTTACTACTCCGTGTCACTTACAGACTTACAATTATTAGTCTCGTACCCGGGGGGCTACTCTCTAAGCTCGATGTCCGTAGTTTCGGGCTTAGTTGCGGGTCATATTCTAATCCATATCAGCTACGGACTAACAATTAGTCCCGAACCCGAACTAAGAATGAATGACAACATGATTTCATAGTAACTGTCAAATCGTGCTATCATTAATTCTTAGTGGTTAGGCAATACGGAGTAGAATACGCCCGCAACTAAGCCCGAAACTACGGACTTCGGGCTTAGAGAGTAGCCACCCTGAACTAAGAATTAATAACGACACAATTTCACCGTAACTTTCAAATCGTGTTGTCAATCATTCAAGGGTTGACTGGTAGAGAATGCCTATGTACATTCGTGTGCTGAAAGTATTAAATAAATTCTTAGTGGTTAGGTGGTAAGGAGTAGAAAACACCGCAACTAAGGCCGAAACTACGGACTTCAGGCTTAGAGAGTAGCCCTCCATGCACAAATCCAAATTCCGAGCTGCATCTGCACTTGATAACACTATTCTGACCCGGGAATAAAACTGAGGACCTATTCCTCAAGATTAGAGTTTGCCACCACTATACTTCAGCCAATCTGCATAGCCTTTTCTCAAGCATATTGGGGTAGGCTTCCAGCAGAACAACAATATTCCACCACTATACATCATGCCTCAAAATCTCAAGGGTTCTTAATTAAGCTTATGTCTAAGGCGCTTGTCTCACCGAGAAGCGAGTAAAGCTTGAAACTCGATACGATACGATTGGAGAGCAGCTAGTAGCGAGTGAGTAGTTTCGATAGTTTTGTCAATCGGGCGATTACTCGCCCACTCGCTCCGGCCCGCACTATAGGTAGAAATTACCGCTGGTTGGTGAGTCTGACTGCCAAGCGTGTCTCGCCGAGTGAGTATTATCTTTGATAGCTCTTGTCGCTGCAACAAACTGGTGGTAAGAGCAGGCTCGCCGACAGTGTAAACAGCCAGCTATCGACTATAAATGTATGTGTCTCTTTTACTCATATGAGATCTATAGTTTTTATCCCTTTCCTCAGCGAGAAAATAGTCGATAGCTAATCGCTTCCTCACGTCACTCATAGTAACAGATGATCACATCACACCGTACGTTCGAATCAATTAGGGTTCAGAGCACTTCCCGACCCGTCTCACTTAGCATTAACTAACAAGAACTGACAGATTGTTAGACCTTCCGATGTGACAGGAGCCGGGTCCCATCTTAGACTAATATGTTTTACTTATGTTATAATGCATTCTTGTAGAAATAAGTAAGATAAATAGATAGATAGAATATATATTATTCATCATCTCATCATCATATCAAACGAAAGACGTCCACTGCTGGACACAGGCCTCCCCCAAGCGTCGCCACAACAACCGGTCCTATGCGTCTCGCATCCATCGGCTACCCGCGACCCTCAACAGGTCATCAGTCAACCTTGTGAGAAACCTTCCAATGTTGCGTCTTCCGGTACGCGGTCGCCATTCCAGAACTTTTTGGCCCCATCGAGCATGTATTCTGCGAGCAATGTGCCCTGCCCACTGCCACTTCAGTTTAGCGATCCTTTGGGCTATGTCGGTAACCTTGGTTCTCAAGCGGATATCATCAGTCTTGATTCGATCGTGCTAGAACACTCCAAGCATTGCCCTCTCCATGCTTTATTGTACACCAAAACTAGTTGCACAACTCTTAACACAAACTTAAATTCTATGGTATAACAGCGGTCCACCACCAGACAACCTTCGAATGGACTGATAGAATTTCAAATATAAGGCTACGCTTGTAGCGGCATCTGTACCGCCAGTCACAAGTCCTACATCGGGCTAACAAAGTTCTTTGCACGATTTGAACATGCAACTACTATATACTACTCGACAAAAACCATCGGGCAGTTGCCCACCAGACACAACACTCATCTGGTTGGAGGATCATCCCATTTCAATGGAGGTTTGCGGCACTATAGACCCAGTTCCTCATACCTCAAATGCTTAGCGTAATTACGAGCCAAACTAAATGTGAACACAACTTTGCAAGATGGAATTTGGAATACGACCCACATGCTGGAGTGCCCAACGTGTCCATACATCTTTGAGGCTCTTTTAAGGATGGGAAATCATCAAGGAGCAGAAGGGAGTGTCAAGACTCTTACTGATTTAAGCCCATCCGTGCTCCTCCAGATCCCCTTTGCGTTCTAGGGCTGCGGTGACCCTTTCAGATAAATTCTGCAACTTGCGGCCCTAATCATCATAACAGCCGAAAAACGTCCACTGCTGGACATAAGCCTCCTCCAAAGGGGGGGGGGGTATCATAATCGTCACGCTAGGCAGGCGGGTTGGCGATCGCAGTGTATGGTGTTGCGATTTACAGAGATCGCTGCTGCCCATTCTCTGGAATCCACGGGAAGTGATGGGATGGTATTATTCTTTTACGACACCATAGCACCGGCCGACACCATACGGCAGGCCCTAATGAACGCCTCTTACTCTGCTCCAACTAATGACTGCTTTTTAAAATGGCGTAAACCAGGTGGCAAAATTGAGGTGTCAGGTCAGAAACAGATGTATTCAGGTCTTTAATCATCTTTACCACACAGTAAAGAGAAAGGGGGGTAGTCCAATATAATAACCGACTAGAGAGCTAGATCAAGTATTTGCCTGCAACTCTGAAACAACTCAAGTTCGATCAGACTCCACATTGTTACACTTCGATGCCGAACTTACTTCAGCAACTAAACTTTGATTTACAAACTTCAATAGCTCATGGTTCATAGTTAACGTGATTATTTGAAGGAGATCCCGACGGAGAGGTTCTAGTGTTTGTCTATGGGCTGTCCAGACGGAATACACTGAGATCTATTCGAAACCTTACAGTTAAATGTAAAAACTTGAATAAATAACGACTTTATGTGAATTTTTAATGAATTGAACTAAGAACAACTATAGATAAAAATAATACTAAAACGCCGCACTGCGCCGTCAGCAGACTCAATGTCATGAAAAGCAATTGATAGAGAGAAATTTTCAGTGTGCATTTTTCTATTGCCATTATAACAGAAATAAAAAAATAAGGTTTCTCCCATACAACAAAATATGATTATTCCCGTTTATGGTCCGGAACTCTTCGATTCGCGCTTAGTCGATTGTTTTGATTACCTAATATTGTGCCGAGAGTCATTTTCGTTGCTATGACCTAGTTGAGGTTGCGTCACGTCTGTAAGGACCCTATAGTTATTTCAGTCTATCGGTGGGGAACTTAGGTATTCACCGGGCACAGTTTTCCAATAATTTGATCAGGTCTCAAGTGATAGCGAGCTACCCACTTGATATTTATTGGTGGTCGTTTCACACTGGTGCTATTATCAAAGAATTCTATTTCGCTCGCGTCGCGAGGAGTTTTCGAGAATGGCGTGTTCTGTGGCGAATGCCAGTAAAGATGTCTGACAGCCATCATCTGGAGGTCTTTCAGTCAAGAGTGGTTACTTCATAATAGTTTATCACGATCACTTTCATAGAATTCTTAATTAACCCGCAAGTACTAAACTGACTACCATATATCTACCGACCGTGGGTCAGCTACACTCAGCGGGCCATTAACGCTCTCCGAATATAATATAATAACGCGTTCAGGGTGCTGGTGGGGCTCCTGCGCTACGGTAGTGCGTCTGCGATGGTTGCACACGCGCACACACAGATGGGTTTCACACTATGCTGCGGCGCCGAATCGCTTCGCTGATGTTCCGCACGCGTGGGGGCGCCAATACCATCCTGAACGTGCTCAGCCACAAGCTAGACAGCCCCCTTCTGGGGCACTGGGTTCAAGTACAAGTGCGTGTGTCCGGAGCCCCAGAGGGCGGCAAATACTTAAATTAATTTTTAAATGTACCTAACATGGTTTTTAAGTCTTACTACTAACAATATTATGGACCAAGTATGTCTAAATAAAAAGTTTTTTTTTAGTGGACGTTGCTGGAAACGGCTCTGTTGAATTCTCTGTTACCTCGTGGTCTTTAAATCAAGAGCGAATAGGTTACTTCTAGTCAAGCGTGTTCCATTGATTATAACATTATCACTTCTCATCAAGCTAAGCGACAGGTGAGATAGTAGTCACAATTCGACAGCTATCGGCGTTGAATATACCTACTTAAATATATAATTTTAAACAGTTGAAATAAACGAATTCCACAAATCAATGCTGTGGTGATTGTTCTAAGTTCTTGCGGATGTGTTCCAATGCCTTTAACGAGGGGAACCGCCTGGTTGCCCTACTGATTTTCGGAGGAAGAGTTTTCCAAAGGGATGTCGCATAGATAAACCTACAGCGATGAGATACGATTGGTGGAGCGAAGATTTATACTGTGCTTGGTATTAGTCTATTGTATAGTTGTTCGCAGTGTTGAACACAAGACATACTTCGTTTTAATGTTCCTTCATAGTTAGCATAAGACAGTTTCTGTGTTCATAATATTTTGTTGACTTATATGTCCGTAGAGGTCAATTATTGTTTTTTTTTTTGTATTGAAATACTTTGTAAACAATGTTTTTTTTTATTGTATTGCAACATGTGATTAACTAGTGACTTAGACAATTGTTTCATATTATACTATCCTGAGCAACCGGCAGCAAGTTCGTCATACTCCCTTAGATTTCACTGCTTGCGGTAGCGTCGGAGATCGGGTTACCTCTTTCCCTCAAATATGGCGAGGGGGGTAATGGCTGATCTTTGCGTTATACTCGTGAACGGGTGCTGCTTGTGGTGAATGGTCGTCTTGTTAGCCATGGCTTTTTTATGTTACTAAGATTAACTGCTTTTTGTTTAATTTGGTAGCCCTAGTTTATCACTTGTGGCGTTGAATCACAGATATATTGTTAGATCCTACCCCTGCACGCGTAGGCGGGCACGCCCATTATGTCTGGAGGCATACCTATTAAGTTTGGTTTACTTTGTTTTTATGCTTGAGTTATTTATTTATTCATTCATTGAGTTGTCTGATTATAATTGCGTAATGGAGTGTGCTAGCTTACAATTGGCAAATGATTTAGTTTTTAGGTTGTACGTGTTACCCAAAGTCTATTATTTTCTTTGTAATAAAGCTTTGCATACTATTGTATAAATGCGAGTTCTTCTAACTCAACAGACAGATGTGTTGCTGGGGAGTTTGTTGGCCACTTCTTCTCCACAGCTAAAACACTAGGAAGTGGTGACGGGCGGGCGTTTTGGGGGAGTGTCTATTGATTTTGATTTTTTGATTTTGTATAGCCATTCCGCTCCATACAGCTTCACTTTCATTACCATTCCACTCCCATTCCACTCTTTATTAAAAACTTAGTCTAGCCTAACTCCAAATACACTAACGTACTCCTACATAATATATTCATACTAGAACTTCGAAACTCGGTCATAGTTGATAGTTAATTACGCCTTAACTCAATAGCAGTGGGTTCGATCAGTTTGTTCAGCAAATATTAAGTTCTGAGCACCGCTAGTTTAATGTGTTATTGTACGGCTGGCTGTAACCACGCTTAATAGAGAACTGGCGAAGTTACAGAAGTTTTCGTTAATAGTTTGCGAATTTGTTTGTGAAATTATTTGGTTAAGTTTTCGGTAGATATCTGCGATGTTGTAGTGCAGAAGCAGTTATTAGAATGTTACTATGTATCTGTGTTAATCAATGGCTGAACGGCTAAGACGAAAATCAGGACACGTGTACTCCATGTTCTGAATTGGGTCGGGTCGGAAGAATTGATGGACAGTAGGCCTCCCCTAAGTGGCACCATATGGATGGGTCCTGTGCGTCTCACATCTACCGGATTCCTACAGCCTTCACCAAGTTATTGGTCCACCTCGTGGGAGACCTTCCTACACTACGTCTTCTGTTACGCGGTCTCCACTCCAGAATATTTTGGCACCATCAACCATCTGTTCTGCGAGCAATGTACCCTGTCCACTGCCACTTAAATTCGGCTATTGGTCATTCAAGTAGGATTTTCGACTTTCACATAGCCAAAGCCACTTTAAAACGTAACGTTATTATATTTTTACAATAAAAACTGTTTTTTTTTCCTGTATTGTAACGTCTAATTAGTTATTTGAGTCTGCAGCAATGAGGGATACCGTTTTTGTACTCACCAGTTGGCGCCACTGTCGAGTAAGGTCCTTAATCGTAGCATTAAACTAGTTATTACGTGCATGTCAACAAAGTTAGAAGGAAAATAATGTATGATACCGTAAACGTGCGATTTAATACAACATAGATAATGTCAGTGTTACGTGGACTCAATATAATGGAAAAAACAGGACATATAATACATGTTTCCGGCAAAAAAAAAGTACAATCGGTAGAACCGTAACTAAATCTGCCATAGTCAGGCTGTTTCAGTAAAATATTCACAAAAATCAAAACAAGTAAGTAAAATACTCATGTCAAAAGCCAACCAATAGTGAAATTTGACATTTCGAAGACCTCACGCTACACTAGCGCCTCTACCGGCGAATTCAAACGCGATAGCCCTCATTCCTATACGTTGAAAGACACAAACTCTTTTTTGTGCTGCTTCCATAAGAGGCAAGCGAGTTTTTTCCACCCTGCATAACCTACAATACATTGTAATGCGGGCTGCCATTTTCGTCTACTATCTCCCAGCTATACCCACATGATTGCCATAGTTTTTGTAATAAATAGTCTTGCTTGTTAGTACTTGTTAGCCTCAAAAGGCTAGGGGCCAATGATCTGAGAGAACATTGCTAAAATAAAAACAAAACAGCATCACAGACAAGCCTTTTGATGCAGTGTGCTCTGTCTAGCCACCACAAACGAGATGAAAGTGAGCAATTTAGGCATTTATTGTTAGATCGTCCGATAGACTACTGCATTATTGTTTTAGTCCTTAAGACCACATTGCTAAGGATGTTGATAATCTTCTCCATCAACGTTTTAGTTCGTAAAAGTGTACTCTTGTATGAATCTCTCAATTGGCTGTTAATAAGTACCTACCAGGTATGTTACGGAGCTTCGACTCCGACTCCGACATGTCGGAACTTCCGATTGATCTTACACCTCCGGTTTCGACTTCGGTTCCGATACTTTTAAATCGGAGGTTTATTAAATATAATTTGCTATTTCTGGAGTCAATTCATTTGATTTAATTGTCTAACTGTTATAAAAAAGTTATATTTTTTGTTTGTGACACCTATATTGTATAGGTTTATTATTTTTTAATTGACATTAAAGAGGCTGCCTGATTAATTTTTAACCGACTTCCTAAAAGGAGGAGGTTCTCAATTCGCATTTTTGCTTATTTCCATTTCTGCGTAGACGAAGACGTCGTCCTAGTATCACCACTTAAAAGTGAAAAATAAAAACACTTTTTACAAAAACAATATAACCGACTTCCAAACAAAACACTACAAAGAATAAAGAACCTTAATTTCGGAAGTCGGTGTTAAAAAACAAAGAAAAAAAACAAAAACCTCCGAAATTAAGGTTATTTTATTCTTTGTAGTGTTTTGTTTGGAAGTCGGTTTTTTTTTTGTAAAAAGCCTTTTTTGTACTATTTTATTTTAACACATCTTTCTTATGACACCATCTACGACTCCGACTTCGACTCCGACTCCGCCTCCGACTCCAATTCCGACTCCGAAAAACCAAATGTAAAAACTCCGACTCCGAAAACGGTTCCGATAAAACCACCTCCGTAACATCCCTAGTACCTACTTACGGATCTAGATCTATTAGAATTAGAACTGAATGCAAAAACCCACGTTTGAATAAGACTTATGATTCAAGAACAACTAACAGAAGTTATTTAGTAGATGAAAATGATGACGTTGCTTTGTCTTCTGAACGATGTTACTGAGTCTTCAATTAGAGAACGTTTTCCAAAGTAAGTAGGTATGTAGGTACTTAGGAAACGTTCAAGTAGAAGTTGCAGTGTCATCTCAGCGACAATGTCAAATATTGTAAAATTTTCCATACTAAAACATTGATATATAAAAAACCCAAGATGCACAGTCTCGAAAAAATGCAACACTCGAAACTGTCGTCAAAAATTAACATGTATCAAGTCTCATGTGTGAGTTGTGTGTAGTCGTACTATAAACCTTTTTTTTGCAAATTCAACCTTGAACGGATCGCTTAAAGTTAATTTTACAAAGCAGTGCAGTATGGCGAGTGATGCGCATTTTTTTGCAAATTAAACCTTACACGGATCGCTTAAAGTTTTTTTTACAAAGCAGTGCAGTATGGCGAGCGATGCGAGACTGTTTGAAACTTGCGCACAATTATACATTATGGGCTTGTTTTTTTGCGGACGTTTTTGAGATGCTGAGTGTGTATCCTGGGTTTTTTAAATATCAATGTACTAAAAGTGTTTTAGCTGATAAAGATTTGTTGCGCCAACCAGCGGGTCTAAAAATGCCACTTTAGCAGAATCAGAAAGCAAATCACGCTACCCGTCACTGTCAAATTTTCCCAATCAACCTTGAACCTAATGCGTTAGCGATAAAGATGAAAATTAAATTTGACAGATTGTTGCGTGATTAATATTATGATTCTAATACGATTCTCCTAAAGTGGCCTTTTTAGCCCCCCAGAAATAAATAGTAAAATCTAGAGAATGATGATGGTGAACTATTTTTGTTCATTTCCCGAAAGAAAACCTAGTACCTATTACAGATTCAGGCCTTCAGATACTCACCCTGAGAAAAACACGTTCTAAAACCAACACAAAGCTGAAGCAGGCGTTAGTCGGCGCATCCTGTTCCCGCAACACCACACAAACTAAAAGAGCACACTGCAACATAACTAGCAACATGTTTTGACACAAGTTGCTCACTTTGTGTGCAGCGGGTAAGTTGGGAACACTGCTGGTTTTGTAGAAGCGATGTCAATTTACACGTATATGTTGTTTGATTATTACTAAACCTTAACATTTTTAATAGAGAAAATTCCTATAAAAATATATTTGGTACCTACGACAGGTTTAGGTTAACAAAAATATTGGACTACTTTTACCATAAGACCAACCTTTTATTCGCGGAAATAAAAAATCCAGTGTCATTAAATCTATGTGCTATCAAGAATGTTCGCGGAGGCTCGCCTGCCAGACCAGACTGTCCCTTTCAGGGACACTGGGTGGGGTCAGTCATGGGTATAATTAAATAAATCATTTATATAAACTAACAATACTAACCTACTCCCATAAGCACCATTGTTACTAACACCAAAATACTAAGAAAATTATGGAATGAAGTCTGAATTAAAGTATTTTTTAAATCGTTCGAAAGTATTATCAAAAACTTTCTTTTAGGGTTATAATCGCCAAAGTCTGAAAAATATCCGGATTTTTCGATTTTCGATAAAGCTGCGCTCGGCGCTTGAGGTCACAAACTGGGATTATTCAATGGGCCAACATCAAGTCAGCAAAAAATCAGAACTACCGGATTTGACGCAAGCTCAGTACCTAGTAGTACGTCTACCATGAGTTTTATCAATCTATACTCGTTAGCGACTGTAGTTAAAAAAAAAATATGAAAACTTTTAAAAAGCAAGTCTCTAATTTATTTTTTTAGTTGTTAACTAAAGTTTTACTTGCAACTTGCTTGCTTGTTAGTTAATAACTTAAACAAATAAATTAGAAACTCGTTTTTAAAAGTTTTTATACATTTTTTAACTACAGTCACTAGCGAGTATAGATTGATAAAACTCATGGTAGACGTACTGATATATTAAGTTGCTGGACTATAAGTAATAGATTGGATTTGAAAACTGTTTAGTTAATTATTTATTTACTCGCAAAAAGTACTTAGAGTTTATCACGATTCTCCCAAATTGAAAGTTTCTGAAAACACGTTGGTGTCTTGTAATAATTTATTATTGTTACCAACTTTTTTTTCTGAGTACTTATTAATTTGAAAAGTTCCGTTTCTTGAAAGTAAATAGGCATTAAAGAAATGGAAGTAATTTGAAAATTTCGAACGATACTGTTTCCGAGGGTTGAGGGAAATAACGAATGCAGAGTCTGGTGGAGAAAATTACTGAAATATCCGGGAAAAAGTTTGCGTAGCCTCTTAAAACTCAAAACTTTTAAATTGTGAAAGGACAATACAGTCTTTGTTTCTGAATATTGTTCTTCTTTGAATTTATTGATTGCTTCGTGCCCTTTACTCATTTGGCTATAACTTTTGTAACACTAGATATCTATTAGGGGTTCCGTACCTCAAAAGGAAAACAACCGAACCAAATAAAAATAAAAAAATAAAAGGATAGAATACAGGAAAGATGATAATTAAGGAAGGATATTATAGGATCACATTGTTGTCCATCCGTCTGTCTGTCAGTCAAGACCGTTTATCTCGGGAACGCGTGGAGGTATCGAGTTGAAATTAAAAACATATACTCAGGTCTATAGCCACTTGCAGGTGTGTAAAAGTCAAACTTCTAAGTTAACGTGTAAAAAAGATACGGTCACTTATGCCGCAATAAAACGTATATTTCGACACTCTCAAGGGAATCAAAATGTTTAGGGTATTTTCCGATGACCTAGAACTATGAAATTTAGCAAGTAATACCGTCTTATACTAAAAGTGTAGGGAAAAGTCTGAAAACTAGACATTTGTAATTAAGTCATAAAAAATATAGTCTTTATTTAAAGTAATTTTTAGCTACGGAACCCTTGGTGGGCGAGTCCGACTCGCACTTGGACGGTATTTTTCTAAGTGAGCTGTATCCAAAGGGTAATCAACGGAACACTATTAGGTTCTATGCGTCCGCTGTCCATCCTTCCGTCCGTCCGTCTGTTTATCAGCGGGTTCTATCTCAAAAACCGTAAAAGGTAGAAAGTTAAAATTTCCACAGAGTGTGAATTTCTCAATAGAAATTTAGGACAGATTTGTCTTTATTCCTGTTATTGATATTAAGAAAGTCATTATCTGGCGCCTATCATAGTTCATAATTATTGTTGTTGTTTTAAGGTACTTATTTTACTTTAAGTAACGGACTAGTCTCGAAAACAATTTTATATTCAAACGTAACATTCGCCACGGAAAAGTAACGTTAAATAATTTCAGAAGTATCGTAAAGAAAAGTATTATCGTAGCCAAAACCATTATTTTTCAGCCTTGCTGAAGCAAGTTTGTCAGGGGCGTTATTAATAGTCTGCGGCAGGCTGGCAGGTGTCAAAGTGATAAATAATATCATCGGGATTTATGGAGCGTTTGGCAATAGCAAGCCGACCTAAAATTACTCGAGCGTTTAATTTTTTTATGACATGACTTTTCTTGTAAATATTTTGGAAACAATATAGGGTATTTAGCGATAAATATTTTAGTTATTAACTACTTATCATGTCAAGTTTACCTACGTTATTATCAACCGGTTCCTGAATTGACAACTTGAATTTACGAACGTAGGTATGAAACTCTAGTCTTACAGGTTTTAATAGCAATGTTTAGTATGACAAGATTTGCATTATTCATTTGAAATTCTTCATCCCGAAATCGTGTACCTATACTTTGGCATTTGTAGCGTTTCTGACGATAATGAATTAAGGGAGACCTTTCCATGTCGTGGCATTAAACCTTGATTAATTTAACTGCACCTTGTTAATTACGGATTTTTTGAAGCTGCAACATCAAGACTCACATTTCTGCAAACACTGCTGAAGCAATAAGTAAGAACTTCAAAATACCAGCAGGTACCAACATTGCAAAAAAGTAATCCTTACTTCCTTACTATCCTTATCCTTACTATATATATATATTTTTTTTTGTTTATTTTATATTTATTTATTATATTATAAATGCGAAAGTAACTCTGTCTGTCTGTCGCGCTTTCACGCCAAAACTACAGAACCGATTTAAATGAAATTTGGTACACAGACAGCCTAGAGCCTGAGAAAGAACATAGGCTTTTTATCCTGGGAGTATGTTCCCTAGGGACCACGCGGGCGAAGCCGCTGGCATGAGCTAGTTTCACATAAATTAAAGACACCGCTAAAATACTAAACGAATTCCCAGACTTTCATCTTTCGTTAGCCGTGTCTCTTTACATAAAATTACACCCTAAAGTCCTTTTTACTAAGACCTAAAAAATCCCAGCATATTGAGGGTAGTCTTACAGTGTCTCGTATTAATTGATCGTCGCAGCTGCCTCGCTGATCCAATTACATTTTATTGACAATTCCCCGGGGACCCCCCGATCGCGACGCCTAATGAAATCTATACCCCATGTACAGGCTGGCACAAAAGTGTAAGTATTTTCAAAAATCGAAAGCAAAAAATCTGAAAACTCAGCCATTAACTCTCGGAGTAATAGCGCGACTAAGAGCTACAATATTATTGACAATAAACATTAAGCATTTGCATTGATTTTGTATTGTCGACGCGGTAGCCGCAGTGGTTGAGCGATAGGCTGCTGCGCTGCGTGTCGCGGGTTCGATTCCCGCACGGAAAAAATATTTGTATGGCTTACAGAGAGTTGATCCGGGTCTGGCAGACCACGAGACATTTCATAGTGATGGACTTTTTGACAGTGCTTATCGCTTTCTAAATTCTAAGCAGTGCTGTAAGCATATACACAAAACGGACATTTTAGCATAATATATGCTCGGAAGCTTCCAAGCCTTTTGTTTGTATTTGAAGATAATTCTAAAAGAGCAAGTAAGTCTACGTGAAATTAGTCTCCCATGGACGAGACGTTTATGAGGTTTCTAGAGCAAGTGCAACGGACCGCGGTCTCATCTTCACGCTAGCTCAGACGCGTCTGCCACTTTGATATCCGTGTCACTACATTCCTGTTCTCTTGTTTTTAAGGTTCAGTACGACCGCATATAAAACGGAACCCTTGTAAGACGAATCACTCGAGTGTCTGTTGTCCGTCACAGCCAATTTGTTCCGAATCTGCTAAGCAATTCAGTAAAAATTTAGTACGCAATATAAAAGTATATTTGATCCAAACACCAGCCGTTTTTTAGAGTTCCGTACCTAAAAGGTAAGCAACGGAACCCTATTATTTAGGGTTCCGTGCCCAAAGAGTAACCAACGGAATCCTATTACTAAGGCTCCGCTGTCCGTCCGTGCGTCCGTCCGTCTGTCTGTCAGCGGGCTGTATCTCAAGAACGGTTTTAGGTAGACAATTGAAATTTTCACAGATTGTGTATTTCTATTGCCGCTATAACAAAAAATAATAAAAATTAGGGTTTAAGGTACGGAACCCTTCGTGTGCGAGTCCAATTCGCACTTGGCAGGTTTTTTCTCGTAGAGCGGACTTTATATGAAATAAATGCTGTAGCATTCCGCCTTTGATCAGCATCGGACGTATTACGATTACAATTATTTTGATGATGATGATGAAGTACAGGTTTGATGATGTTCCTTCATTTGATGATGATGTTTTACAAAATTGCTCTACTATAATAATTATAAAAGTAAGCGCTACAGGGACTGAAGCTTTATTGCCAAAGGATTAACCCGATCCAAAAATAACAAAACTTTTACAAACCCAAATATTATCTTTATCCATACCTTTTACAAACTTTATTCCAGCCTAAATCTAAACAAAAACTATTCCACTCTCACAATAGCAAAAATATACAAAATTAAAATAATTCACGTTCAGACGTAAAACCACAAATCATTTAATTTATATTTTCCACAACAAAGCACTTGTGTTCTCGACTGTACACAGCATTACGTTATGAGCCTTATTTATTACATCGTATTTTTAAAAAGAACTTCACTTTAATAAAACGCTGAATCTACTGAGTACTGGCAACTTTGTCTGAGCTTTATGTCAAATTTTACGATAAGTATTGGATGAATACAGGTTATATTTTCACTCTGGCAACATTGTGAGGCATTTTAAGTGTAAGTTATTCTTTTTCGTCCCCTGTGGGCTTGGTAGAGGAATGGTCATGTGACTTTTGTTTTAAAAGACAAACAGGCGATTTCTGAATTGAGAATATATTAAACATACAAAGTTTAGAAAAAATCTCATGCTTTATGCCCCATGTATAGATATAAAATATATATTTTTTTCTGTAACCCACACGGTGTACCTAATAATGTGATAAATGCTAAAGCAAGGTTTGACGATTTCCCAATGTCGAATTCTCAATTGATAAACCGATTGTATTGTATTGTATTGTATTGTATTGTATTGTATTGTATTGTATTGTATTGTATTGTATTGTATTGTATTGTATTGTATTGTATTGTATTGTATTGTATTGTATTGTATTGTATTGTATTGTATTGTATTGTATTGTATTGTATTGTATTGTATTGTATTGTATTGTATTGTATTGTATTGTATTGTATTGTATTGTATTGTATAGTATTGTATTGTAACCATGTGCATAAAACTGTCCCTGAACACTTCTATTTGGGCAGTCGTGTTTGAAAACAAATTACGTTCACCGATATATCTAGGCAAGCCTTTTTTTTTTTTTTTTTTTTTTAAGGATGGGAAATCATCAAATGACTCCTCCCGCTCTGGGTGAAGCAGAAGGGAGTGTCAGACTCTTACTGACTAAAACCCATCCGTGTTCCTCCTAATGCCCTTTGCGTTCCAGGGCCGCGGCGACTCTCTCGAACAAATCCCGCAACCCCGGCAGGCACTGGCCCTAGCGGGCCCCGTCTTTTATGCTGACAGCTCCTTGAGGCGCGCGTGGAACACAGCGCGCCGTCGACCCGGACCTGGTTCTGATCAGACGGCGAGTCACCCAATGCTCGCCGTCCGCAGGCCCGCGCCTACGGTGGCCGAGAATCGCCCTGCGACTCCCGACGCCCGGGGCGTCTTCTTCTGTTGCGGCGGCTGGGGCGTGAGGTTTCCCTCTCTCTCACGCGTTCGGCCTCCTCCTTTGCTAGCATTACTGCTTCGCAGAAGGAGGTGATCGCTTCCCATGCCTCCTCGCTGCGGACCATGGATTGGACAAGGGCCGAACGCGAGAGGTCGCCGCCGCTAATCGCCTCGACGAGGACGCGGCGGTGTTCCGCCCAAGCAGGGCAGACCTCCACCGTATGCTCCACCGTGTCCTCCGGGCGATCCTCACAGTGTTGACACCCGGGCGTAACCTCCCGCCGAATTCGAAACAGGTACCTCCCAAAACAGCCGTGCCCGGTGAGTACCTGCGTCAGGCGGAAGGTGAGGACGCCGTGGCGCCGCTCTAGCCACTCCTCAAAGAGGGGACATCTAGGCAAGCCTGCGGGTCTAAAAAAAAAAAAAAAAAAAAAACCACTTTAGCAGATTCATATTAGAATCATAATATTAATCCCACAACAATCTGTCAAATTTCATCTTTATCGCTAACGCATTAGGTTCAAGGTCGATTGGGAGAATTTGACAGTGACAGGTAGCGTGATGTGCTTTCTGATTCTGCTAAAGTGGCATTTTTAGACCCCTGGTGATATTGAAGAACATTACCTGTCGCTATGATTATCGATAGTCGTCATTTATTTCCACTACTTGTATACTTGGTATGTGTGCATTTATCTATCTATTATATAGCTTTTGAAGTATATATATGTGTATCTATTATGTTGTATTATAATTGTCTTAGTTTTTGTCACACCAATGTGTAAGGTTTTAGTAAAATAATTAAAACTACAAGGTTTAAAATCTGCTACTTAAATTTTTTGTACTGGCCATACTGACGGCAGAAATACGTATCTTAATATAATCGGGAGATCGAATTCTTTGCACTGGCCACACTGGTGGCGACAGTTGCGGTGGCTTGGCACGGATCGGGCACTTTTTGATGGGAGTTGGCAGCGAGCCGTCGTAGTATTGTTGTACTGAGGTGGTTAATTTTAAGAAATAAATTTTGAAGATAGTCATAGGTTTTGAGAACAATAAATAAGTTTTGAAGGTTAACTGGGTTTTTCTGAGGTATAACAGCCCCATCAAATACTGTCCATCCCAGGCTGTCTGGAAGAGATCGCGGAATGCGATAAGGCTGTCCATTGTATGTGTTTTAGTTTTAATTTAAGTTTTCTTTTTGTAAATACTTTTGGTGTACAATAAAGAGTATAATAATAAAAATTGCTTCAAAAAATCAAAATCAAAAAGCATTTATTAAAAATAGGCTGAAAATCAGCACTTTTTGAACGTCAAAATTTACATGAAGACAGTCCCCCAAATCGGCCAGCCCGTCACCACTTCCTAGTGTTTTAGTTAGGAAGAAGAAGTGGCCAACAAACTTCCCAGCAACACAATTGTGTATTAAGTTTGAAGAACTTGAATTTATATAACAGTATTACTAAAAATGTTATGATAGATATAGAACATTAAATTAAATTAAATTAAATTGCTATTTACCTTGCAACAATACCTGTAACTTTTTGGGATATTCAACTCAATACTATTAATATGAAAGGTAATTTTAGATTTGAAATGGTCTATAAATAATATATATGAGCCAAAGTCGAAAAGCGTCATACATCTAAAAAGGTCAATCCCAAAGTTCCTCAAAATTGTTCTAACATTTTATGGAACCAAAAGAAATAGCCTGGAAACCTTGACCTTTAACTTATCCTCGGCGTTCCTTCTCAGAATAAGTTGGGAAAGGTCTACTTCATCTTGACGTAATCCGTAAGGTTCATAAAAATTACTACGAAAGCTGTGAAATGAGAAATTGTCTTTTTCACGGGGTGCCAACTGAAAACCTGCTGATTTTTTTTATTAGTTAGGGACAAAAACAGTTACATGCCAGGCATAACAAAATATTCTTAGATTAGCGTAACTTAGAAATACATTTACGCATAACCTATTCCATGTATGTTAAAACACGTGTAACCCACACCATTGTCGACGAATTCACAAAAAGAAAGTTAAAAGAAACAGACATAGAGTATGTATAATAAAAGACTATTAAGAAGAAGAAGAAAGAAAAAAAATATACTTAAGAATTTAGTAAATGATTAGTACTAACTGATGCCCAAGTAGATGGTGAGATGGTAACCTTTTCGTATGGCACGCTCAGCGCAATTATATTATACCTGTCAATGTTTAATATTCTTTCTTTTGGTTTGTGTTTGTTGCAGTTGTACTGTGTCTGTGTCGAATAAATTATTTCTATTTTATTTTTACTAAGATGAGTATTTGGACTCATTTTTTAAATGTTAGAATATATTTTCGGCATCATCATCATCATCTCAGCCGAAAGACGTCCACTACTGGACATAAGCCTCCCCCAAGATGGGGGGGTTTGCCATAATCTCCACACTTGGCAGGCGGGTCGGCGATCTCAGTGTATGGTATTGAGTTTTACAAAGAACGCTGCTGCCCATTCTCTGGTGAGTCCCTTAGTCGCCTCTTACGACACCCATGGGAAGTGATGGGATGGGATATTTTTGGCAACTGTCTGGAAAATAGACATGGTGGAAAATAGATGCGATTTGACATAATTTTCAATAGGTAGGTACAAAAGTATCACCCCTATTTATTTTATAATCAAATAAAAGTCACCTGACATGAAAAATGACTGTTCAAATTCGCAGGATCAAAGTTATCTTTTTTCAATTTGAATAAAAAATGGCCGCCAAAAATGACAGGATGCGTGGCGCCATCTGTCAGGTTGAGCATGAGTTAGTGCTGCAACTGCACATCGGCTGTCAAGCGTTTACCGCAATGATTAATACCTACCGCTATTCCGCGATGTGAGCGGGTTTCAACGGTTTGTTCAGGCGGTAGTAATATGGGAAGAAGCTTTGTAGAATAACTCTACTATGAACTCCGTAATTATAAGTAGGTTACCAAACATATAGATGAAGAAAACACTACAATGGGTGACACAATGGCCGTTGACCTCCAGAAACCACACAGCGCCGTAGGTGGAAAGACGAAATAAGGCAACAGCTTAAAGTATTTACCTAATAACTTGAATCGTGATGGCAAAACGCCCTGTTTTCACCACTTGTTCGTATTACCTGAAAAAAAAAGAAAAATTCGATTTAGCTAGGTTTGAAAAAAAACAGCAAGCTTACTTAATAATGGGGCAAATGTTTTATTTTTTCAATTGATAGGCATGTGTCCACCATCTCACCTGATGGTAAGCGATAATGTGGTCGAAGATGGAGCACGCTTGCCTGGAAGTAACCTATTCACTCTTGACTTAAAGAATTGAATTGTATGGAACATGCATACATCAGTTCTGTTCAAATTCAGGAACCATTTCATTTCATTCAATTCATTTATTTCAAACAATACATACACTGTGTAGAATTTTAGGTACATAATAATTTATATAAAATTGTTACATGCAAAATAATTTGAAGGAAAAATAAATTAATATATCAAGTCAATAAATTCAAAAGATGTCTTTATATAGATAAGTGTCAGATATAATGTCAAATGTACTTATTATGTCAGATGATTAGCCAAAGTCAAGTATAAGTCAAATATCAATTCGATTCAAAAGTTTATTAATTATATATTAATAAATTATTTTGTATTATTTGAGATAAAATCTGATACTGAGTAGAAACATTTTTCCAAGAAGAAGACTTTTAATTTGTGTTTAAATAAATTAATAACTTTAATATAGCTGGTAACCTATTAAACAATTCGACTGCTTGGTACCCGGAGCAATGCTTAGCTACATTAAAATTTGGTACCATCTTGTGTTTAAACTCTTTCCTTCTTGTGCTTTCTCTTATCTTACGTTCCTCTTGTGATTCATACTGACGAATATACTTAGCAAAGTGATTTAGTATTACTAATATGTATAAACTAGGTACTGTTAATATTTCAAATTTTTTCAAAATATTCTCTGCATGAGTCTCTTCGTGAGATCCTTACAATAGACCTTATGGCACGTTTCTGTAAGATAAATGCCTTCTGACAGTTATAACTGTAGCTGTTTCCCCAAAGCATGGTGCTGTATTTTAATCTAGATTCTACCAGTGCATAGTATATAGCCTTTAGTTGCTTAATTTTTAAAATATCTCTAAGGCTTCTGAATGCATAGCATGCTGATGATATAGAAGAGTCAACAGCAGCTAGCTCCTGTTTCCAATTTAAATTCACATCTATGTTAATTCCTAAGAATTTGACTTTATCTGCTATTCAATCTTGTCTTCTTTAATTTGTATATCTAAATTGTCAAGATTGTAAACCATCAAATGACTTCTTCCGCTGTGAGCAAAGCAGAAGGGAGTGTCTCTTACTGACTAAAACCCATTCGTGTTCCTCCAAATGCTCTTTGCGTTCTAGGGCCGCGGTGACTCTTTCGAACAAAATCTGCTAACCTGGCAAAAATATATAGTTATGAGATCGACATGGGCTGTCGAAATATCAGGAAACATTTTATTTTAGCCATATTTTAGCAATTTTTTTTTTGTTGATAGAATGTCCCATTGCCTAGGAGCCCTCAGCCGAGGCGGCTATTCGAATTCTCGCTACCACACGGTATAGAACGGCCACTCAAATCTATCCGGAAAATAGATGATCCACGGTAGTGAGAATTGGCTTTATGGGTCAGAACCGAACCATTCGTTTAGAGTGTAAAATAAAACAAAACCATGTCCGTTCGATACCACACAGGTTAGATAGTGGCTGCCTGGCGTCCAACCATTCCGAATATAAATTCGTTTTTCACACCTTTTTCCGAAATTCAATATTCATTCGCTATATACTGTGGAATAGATGGTTTTTGAACGGGTTTCAAGTGTGGGGCAGATATGAAACTATACAGCATACATCTGTTATAGGGATGCCTGCCTGAAAAAGCAATATACCTTCGAGTTATCGGCTTTTTGGTAAAAATTTGCTAGTCATAGTAATTGGGACAAACAAAAATGGTCTTTTCAGTGACTTCGCCCGTGTTATTCTAAAATCTTCCCACTGAAATAGTACTCAAATCCTTTCAGTCGCTGTAGCTTCATTGATGAAAATAAATATCCAAGAGTCTACAATGATGAATCTGTAACCTAATTTTGTAAATGGTATCAAGTCTTTAAATCTGTTGATCTACATCTTCCCCGAAATCAGGTAAGGGAAACACAAGGATAGAATAAGAGGGACTTAGCGAGGAAGAAGTTACATCATTCTTCTTCTCTGTCATGTGACGAAAAGTGTCTATACGTGACGCGTCCCTGAAATTAAACTCTTATTTTTCGTCCAATTCTATTATGAAATCGCCGCCTAAGATCTGAGAATAAAACTCACCACACTAATCTCGAAATAGGAATCCCTAAAACAAACAGCAAATAATTCCTCTTCGGAGCCCTCCTCATTGTCTCACAGTGGGCGGTTTCCGTCTGTCTACTGGACAAATACGCGGAAATTAATGATGTTTCGTCCATGTCCCGGACATGTCAAGGAAACTTTGGTGCGTCGACCAGATTTTGTAGACGAAACATTTCACGACTCGAATCTGAAAATCCGACCGCAAAAACGACTCAACAGTTCCAAAACATATCAAACTTAAGTCTGATGCAACTCTTTTTTTTACCACTATCTCATCTGATGGTAGACGATGAAGTGGTCGAAGATGGAGCACGCTTGCCTAGAAGTGACCTATTCACTCTTGTCTTAAGGACTCCTAGGTTGTAGCTTTCAGAAAACACAGACTCCGGCAGGGAATTCCACTCCTTAGCTGTAGGCACTATGAATGTGTTCCCAAAACGTTTTGTGCGTGTGGGTGGGATGACACCACGTGTCGGTGGCGCATCGCCGTACGTCTTGTGGTCCGATGATAATATTAGGAAATTTATTTAGTACGTGAATTACATTTTTAGAATCATCTCCTCGAGGCCTTTTTTCCTACATACATAAATAAAGGTACTTATACTTCCAAAGAATTTAAGCGAAATCTATCCTATATACTTGAAAAACGAGCTTCATATTACATGCAAACATTAGAACGATGAAATTCATACGTTACGTCATTCCAAAAACGTTTTCAGGTCTTTGTATGAAGAATTTAATTAAATAATTTAAGCTATGTGTCAGCTTTTCTCGGATGAAAGTACTGTAATAAGTAGTACAGTGTTCATGCTTCATACCAAGTGAACTTTTAAAGAAATACACTGTTTCTTGAGTTAATACTTCTCGCTATTAATAAAAGCGGACTTCAGGAAGTGCAGGACTGGAAAACTTAAAACGACTTAAGAGTTACCAGTTGCAAAGTAAGCCTTGGTACATTTTAAAGGTATCCGTTTGAAAACTGTGTGGCAGTTATTGGGAAAAGCTTTCTGAATCGTGGAGTAAGAATTCGTGAGAAAGTAGCTCTTGGCTAAATAAGGTTGGGTGAACACCTTTGGAGGTATGCGGGACAGAGATTAAAGTCCCGCAAACCTCCATCGAATAGGGAGGATCCTACGACCAGGCAGTTGTTGTTGGCAGGCTACTGCCCGATAGTTGATATTCGGGCTGATGTATATGTTCAAATCGCACGGTAAACTCTGATTGCACGATGCAGGATTTCGACGTAGTAGTTCGATGCTAGTTAGATAGATGGCGTCGCGGTTCTTTTTTGTTGCGATGTAGATTTGCTCCGTTGGTTTTTCTTGTGGCGGCATTGATGCCGCTACACACCCATTAAATACTGAGACTCCTCCGTGTCTTAGAAAGGACGTTGAGTTGTTGCTCAACAGTAGTCTTGCCGTAGGGGTGCCGTCTTACCATTCAGAGCAGGCTTAGGCAAATAGATTCGTATAGTAACAGTTACTGGCCTGTTTTCTTCTTTTCGAGTCGATGGCTAACTGCTTATATAATATTATTTGGGCTCAGTAGGTGGCTACGTTGATTGCAGCACCGCAACCGGTGGGATTCATTCAATCACCCGAAGCACAGATGTATGGGCACCTGGGACGCTCGTGGCTCGTGTGGCTCGTGTTCTAAACAGGAGCACCGCACTCATATTGGTTTTACGACGAGTCTATTTAACCCCAATTTGCAAAGTTGTGTCTGCAGGTGCACAACCGATTGAGTGCTTTCCATATAGGCCACTGCAGACCACGTCCAGGTAGCAGATGTTCTTGGGGTTTCAAATACTGGTTAGTGAAACATAGATTTAGTAAAAGTACCTATTTTTAGTTCCACGTGTTAAAGATTTTCGAGAAACATTCGCCGTATTTAGCTATGTAGAGGGATTTCTTTCACGTTGGTTTGTATTGCTGTTATAATGTTCTTATATCGTAAAAAAGTTTACCCTAAACGTTAAGTAATGAGAATACAACCACAACAAGTTTTGAGAGACGAAAATACTTTTCAGTATTTTTAAGAAAAATGTAGCTGTAAATTAAAGCTTCAAAAGAAGTGACGTCATTCCAGCCAGCTGCATCCTAACCTAGTGGCCGTCACTGATGTCATTTTAATGACACTACATAACGTCAAAACTACACAAAGTACATACCAACATTTATAAAATAACTACCCTCAAAGAAAATAAACTTCGAAGTCGGGTTACAAATCGGTTCTTTAAAGTATTTTGCGAAAGTTTTGAAATGGAATACCTGGGTAAGTTCGAGACGGTGAGAACTCATCGCCTCTTATCTTATAAATATGTTAAAACTCCTGGATTTCCGCCATGTTGTAAACGACTTCAGTTTATGTTGGGACGATATGACTTTTTTACAAGACCTCTTTAGATTTTCTTGCAAAGTTTTTGGTGTTTATTGGGGTATCGTGTATTTATGGTAGGTGCCAAATAAATGTGCAACGACCGTCACTGACCCATGTACATTTATTGATTTCCTTAATGTCAAAAAACAGATATCATACCAATATTTAAAATTCTTCCGTGACTGACTGATGGAGTGACTGAGTGAGCGTCTGAACCACAGAACGGATAAAGAAGGTTTGGACCTCCTTTATCTGTTCTGTGGTCTAAACAGACAACGCACAGCCGAGACTACTGGTTGTAGAAATATGAAATTTGGCATGTAGGTGCCTTGGGGAGTGAAGGGGAGCGCTAAGAGAGGACTTACCAAAATTCCTACGGGAACGGGGAATAACGGGATAGGCACGTACCTTAAGTTGCGGGCAAAAGCTAGTAAAGACAAAGCTGTCCCGAATCAACCTCAATCGTGATCCTTTACGTTCTATAGTAATGAAAAATGTTCATAATTTATTTTTCGGATATCTATACAAAGGGATATTAGGGAAAGGTCAATGTACTTTATTGCAAGTTTATCTGGTGCCTTATATGATTTTTTTTTCGTGTTTTAAGGTATCAGTGTATTTTTTTAAGCTTTGTTTTTATTGGTGGCAGCTGGATGGGAGTTGCCGAGAATCGAAAAACCTATGTCCAGGATTTAGACCTATGTGGTAGGTTCGAAAGAGTCACCGCGGCTCAGGAACGCAATGGGCATTAGGAAGAACACGGATGGGTTTTAGTCAGTAAGAGTCTGACATTCCCTCTTGCCTCTCCCAGAGCGGGAGGAGTCATTTGATGATTTCCCATCCTTAAAAAAAGGCTGATAATGGTGAATACAAACACCAAGCGCCAAGGCCCAAACAAACATTTTAAATGTCGAAGTTTGTATATCATGATGACGAAGACTCCCGGAGTTAGTTTCAGAATTCGAAGTGTGGAAGTATTTCTACCTCAATAACGAACAGTCAAACAATAGGTAAGAAAAAATATAATAAAGATGTAAAATAATTTGTCGTTATTGTTCGACAAAATATACCGCAAACAAACAAATATTTGATCGAAACATCCATTAAGAACAATAAACTGAACAAACACACTCGGAATAAAACATCTTCATCATGAACCACATCAAAAACTGCATAATGCAAACAATAATGACACTCATATATCACACGTATGACAGACAAAGCCACGGTCGTCGCACAGTGTGACGATCTCGCATGTCAAGCGGCGTCGAGGATGAACGCGCAGTGACTGGCGGGTGCGGAAGCGGTAGCGGACGCGATTTGATAGCTACAGCGTACCCCGCGAGATGTCGTACCTGGCATTGCTGACCTATTAACATCTGATTGTTGTTGCGATGGGGTAAAAGACACAACCTTGTACTTCTACATTTCAATTTCGGAATCGTACTCCTAAAATCTTCGTCATCATTTTTAATTTAGCTATGTGTATTTTAAGTGACCCTATAACAACCATCATTAGTGACTATTTGTATTAAAAAGGTCCCAAAAAATCATACTTTTTTGGGACCTTTTTAATACAAATACTACAAAAATACTACTTTGCTTGACACATAGTTTAGTGTCCCAAACATGAAGATTAATTCAAGTTCTAAATTCAAATCTAGATGTGTTTCTTCAGGGTAAAACTATAAACGAAAACTCGCTAGCTAATGGATCGTCCACACGACACAGAATTCCATAAACTTCTATAGAATTTTGTATGTGCAAATAAGTCTCTGCAGGTCTGTATAGTGTGCATCCACTGTTAATCAATGTCATCCACTGTTAATTACAAGTTAGAGCGAGATAGCAAAAAATTACTGTGGCAGAGACAACGAAAGCCCCTGCCCTGGGGCTTTAGCCACAGACACAAAAATGCTGTCTCCCGACTCTGTGCAAGTTGGAGCAAGATAGAAATTGTTGAAATATGAAAATAACGTCAAAATTGACGGAGCCCATATGTGGCGTCGCCACAAACGCGGGAAATTGACACTACGCCATTGCACGGCGTTTCAAGAGCTGACCGTATATGGCTGGGTTTCCACCAAGGAAGTGCGAGGATGCGTACCAAGGGTTGCGTTTGTTAAGAACCAATAGAATCGCTTGCGCTGAGCGAGGCTAGTTAAATGAAGCGATAATATTGGTTCTACACAAACACATCTTTTGCTACGCATCCTCGCACATCTTTGGTGTAAACGCAGCCTAAGGCGCCTGACATAGTCACTACAGTGTTTTTTTTCTTTTTCTTATTTGTGATGGGTTTGCTCTTGACTCTAGTCTAGGTCAGAGATGACAGAGCCAAAGTCTATGATGGAGCTAGCTTACCCAGAAGGAGCCTGTTCACTCTAATTTTGAAGAGATCAGGGTTGTAAGCGTTCGGAAACACAGACGCAGGCAGAGAGTTCCACTCCTTTGCTGTGCGTATTATTAAAGACGTTTGGAAACGCTTAGTGTGAATTAGTGGCATAACAACAAGGTAGAGATGGTAAGTTGCAGTGCGACTGGATGTCCGACCGTAGAAGGGGGCCGGTGGGATGAGGTCGTGGAGTTCTTGGGCACGCCCATCGAAGTACAATCTGTAGAAGACCGTCAAGCAGGCAACCTTGCGGCGAAGAGCCAAGCTGTGTAGCTTGACATCCACCAGTTTTACGTCACCGATGAGCCTCTTAGCTCTGCGTTCCACCGAATCAAGTGCAGCAAGCGGGTATTTAGATGAGCCATCCCAAAGGTGACTGCAATACTCCATGCAGGATCGGACTTGTGCTTTGTATAGGGTTAAAAGCTGTCTAGGCGTGAACGCAGATGGCAGGTTCGTATTAACGTCTATGATATTACCCGCGCCCGCCTTGTACTGCACCCTGTCCGAAGCCTCAGGGGGCAAAATCTGACCAACCACTGGCATAGTTGCGCAGTGGACCAGACACGTATGAAATTAATGATCATTGGCGTCGACGTAAACTAGAAATTAAGCGTGGAACACCATGCAAGGGTGAATGTTTTCCGTTGATCATAGTTTCAGAATTTAAAGGGTCAGTGATGGAATATTAATTAAAGGTTATCTGGTTCCTGAAAACCGATAATTTGGTCGATGCTGAGGTAAAGGTCTAATATCAATTTCCTTTTAGCCCTTAGGTATTTGTTTTTGAGGGTGAATTTTAATGAAGGTAAGGTGAGGTAAGGACCCTGTATCATGGTTCTGATATAATTTTTGCTTAAAAAGGTTCCTGCTTTTTAAAATTCTCTTTTCTTATTGAATCTTATTGTGGAAAAAATCTTTAATCGCAAAGCGATTATGCCTGGCTCGGTAGTCTTTCAAAAATAAGTCTGGAGATGTGAAACTAAGTGCTACGCTTCCCAAATAAAAGAAAAATCGGTTCATTTGTGACAGACATGGCCATTTTTTGAGCACTGAACAAAATATTAACAATTGCCAGAACTCGTGAGCAATTATTTAAATGACCTTAAAAGCCTTCAATCTAAACGTTATAATAATAATAATAAATTTATTTGTTAGAATATTGTTGTTACAAGGTGTTATAGCTACATAAGACGTCTATTATATTCTGCTGTTTCCAGCGTACAAATATTTCGAATGATAATCAAGTATGTTATTAGAGCAAATTATAAGGATAAGGAATACGTTAATCACTATCAGATACAATGTCAGGATTTTTTAAATACAATGTCAGGATTATTAAATACAATGTCAGGATTATTAAATACAATGTCAGGATTATTAAATACAATGTCAGAGTTACGAAATACAATGTCAAGTATGATCAAACAAAACATAAAGAATAACTTAACACAGTAACGCCGTACCGTTTCACTTGAAAGGCAAACTACTTAAAGACCAGTTCCATTGACTAAATGCACGACCCGGACATCGAACTGAATACAAGAAAAATTGCAACACGACTATTAATAACACTGTGCTGCTTACACCCGGCGCACAGTGGAGCGATGCCAAAATTTCGTGGAAAAAATGGCATTTTAAAAATTCGTAATTTTTCATCAAAATGAAGTGTTTTGCTTGAGACTGTGATTTATTAGGTTCAGATTTTTGAATAATATAATTTTTAATCTCAGAAATATGAATTCTTTAGTTACGTTTTTTTTTTTCTTCATTCTTAGCTATTTTAAAGCTATTCATTTAAAAGTAATTTATGACGTCTAGTTGGAATTTTAAATATTGAAGCAACCATAATAACAGACATATTATTGAGTTAAAATACTTTAAAAAATTAATTTAAGATGAGAAAAAGAACTGAAAAGTATTTTATCAGTTGTTAAAATATACCTTCTCACTCCTAATTAAGAAACTAATTAATTTTCAAAGAATGTCTAACACAAACCAACATAATTATTATTTATTCTCCTGCCATAGACAACCCAGCATAAGCCACATTTTTTAACCGGAAAAGCACTACGATACTCCCACAGATAACTACGTACTACCAGCCAGTGTTGCCAACGGAAATACGAAGACGCTGCATTTGCACTGAGCTGGCAACACAAGTTTTAATTACTGCTGAGTACTAAAGTAATGTACAGTGGAGGATTGCGTTTTGTTCTTCCATTTTAGATTTAATTGAGGATAGAGAAATTGTTTGGTAACATTGTTTGTTTGAATAAGGAGATTTTATTTGTAGATATAGTTGTGCCTGAGGATTTGTTTGTTAAGTTTCTGTAATGTTGAAATACTCGTAACGGTTATAAAGCTACTGATCTCATGTTGATGAAGATCAGGATTTTTTTTTACTATTGTTAGGCACGCGTTTGACCACTATCTCACCTATGATATGGTTGAAGATGGAGCACAGCCTAGAAGTCTGTACACTCTTTATTAAAGACTCCCAGGTTGTAGCTATCATAAAACACAGACTGACAGGGCGATTCTGCAGTGCGATTCTATAAACATGTTGAAGTGAGGGCTTGGGTGAAGTGATCACGAAGTGCGCTGTCAATCCACGTAATCAAGATGAAATGACAGCTCACTTCGGCACTCACTTCGTCCAAGCCTTCATTCACTTCGACTGTAAAAATGTATTGACCGGCTGTGATGTTGAAATACTTGTAAAAATTATGAAGCTACCGATCTCATTTTGATGAAGATCAGGATAGTGTGATTGCGCTGAGTTTTATTGTTCACAGGTTTTTTTTTAATGCAAATCGATTGTATGTCAATTTGGAAACGGTTTAGTAGAAAAAAACATGGTAAAATTAAATTAAAATCAATCTGTAGAAACCAAATCATACCATTGAATAAAAACTTCACTCCCAATTTGACAATATACACCATTATTAATACAAAAACTTGGAACTGTCTTGGTTCTAAATTCAACTTTTCTTTATTTTTGCACTTAAAATCTTCTAATCCAGTTGCTAAACAGCTCTGCAATATTTCAAGGCCCAATGTACTGAAACTTAACTAACCAAAACAATGGAAATATAAACACTTAACTCCCAAATGCAAATCAACAACAAAACAAAACAATTTTAAAACAAAACCAAGCAAAACAATTAAAACAACAACAAATCAAGTCAAGAACGTACGGAGCCGAACTTTTTAAAAACAACTGACAGCCGACCGTAGGCCCGTGCGTACATTCAGCCAGTATTTTGTCCAACTCTTGGCCGAAAGCCAAGAGGCCGACATGGAGCCAGCACTTTAGGGATAATGGCAACAGCTTACAATATGCTGATGGATGATGATAGTTCAGTGATAAATGAACTATTAGAAGTGGATTAGCGTATGAGCAGTGATTAATTTAGGCGAGGTTTAAACACTAAAAAAGTTTAATATGGAGAACAGAGGCTTTCTAGAATTAAATATGCCTCACTCTAAATACTGTACAGATGATGGTTAGTAACATTTTGAGTCTGTTAACTGGACCAGTCAGAGCTTTAATATAATCATAGATCTTTTTATAGCACAATTGCACGTTCTTCTCCATACTGATCTACGCTTTGGAACGTGCAAATAGCTTCATCGTTTTGGACCGACCGACCTTGACAATTCAAAAGTGCCTGTAAATGGTTTATTTGAAATAAACATTTTGAGTTTGAGATCAGTTTTCACTGATACAAAACAAGAAGCTCTAAACTAAGAAGCTTAAATCTCTTGAATGATAATGATAATTTATTAACTGATCTGATTTAAAATGTCATGTGCATAAATAATGTAAATGTTTGCATGCCGAATGGTAAAATATGTCTGAGCTCTGATATATCAACAACTACTGTGACCCATATTTGCAATATTCTATTCTATTATATTCTAAGTTAGATAGTTGCGTCTGTTCTAGATGACTTCGACCGTCCCTATTTTTAAGTTACGCCTAAAATTCAACCAGAAATCGTCGCCAATTTTGAGAAGTTAGCAAGGCTCCGATAAATTACTGTCAATTAACAGTTCCTACTTATTCGAAATACGAAAGCCGACGCCAATCAATGTTATCGATCCACTGGTGTAATTTACCTTTGATTTCGGTTTTTGACTTTCGACAAAACTCGTTTTCGGCCGAATCAACAATCAGTCAATCACTATTATGAAAGCCTTAATATCGCAACAAAAAGTGACGTAAATCAATAAATTCATCAGCGATTCCCGAACCGGTATATTTCCCGGGAAACTGTTTACTGATATTAATCAAATTACCGATTGCTTCCTGTTTTTATTTGTTTCATTGTTTAAGCGCTCCTTTGTTATTCGTTTAATTAATTACGAAATCAGGCACTGATATGTGCCTGATTTCGTAATTAATTTGAAGTTTTTGACAGGACGAGTTCGTTTATTATTTTGAGTTTGGGAATCTATACTTTTATACTAATCTATACTAATATTATAAACAGCAAAGATTTGTATCTATACTAATAACATAAAGAGGAAAGATTTGTATCTTTGTATGTAACGAATTGGCTAAACATACTAAAAATAAACAAAAGTGGCTATCTTTGGAGGAGGCTTTTATCTTTGGAGGGTTCATACAAAGTGTAAATTTAGTTTATTTAAGTATTTTCACATTTGTATGAAATTAAATAAAATTTTATTATTATTATTATTTGTTTTTCACTTTCTCGGGTCCCTGGAGACCCGGTCCTTTGATAGGCGTACGAGGAGCTGAAGCCAACTCGCAGAGGCCCCGTTAGACATTTCAAATGGAATGGGGCACCAACTGACGATTATCCCTGTATGCACTGTGAAAGTATACCCAAGGACAATCCACGGTTGGAGCAGAACTATTACAGAATATGGAAACAAAAGATTAAACGCTATGTGTTTGGGTGGTTTAGTGGACTGATAATCGTTTACTATGGAGGAACTATTGGCCCCTGCCTGACCACTGACAATTCGGCTTTAAAGTGGCAGGGGGTGACTTGCACACTCAATAAATGGGCCCCCCGTAAAAGGTCGCTAGCACAAAGTGACGTAGCGCCAAGGGGGCAACATATCCTGAGGTGCTAGGGGAGTGGAGAGGTATATACCACGGCTATCAGGACAATACCGGAAGTACAGTCAAGATCCCTACCAGCATCTTACTGGATTATACATCCTTCTCCCGAGCACGTTTGCTCTTGCGAATCTCCACTCAGACCGGCCGATTAAGGCAAGAAAGAGGTGGGAGCTCTGTTCTTCGTCAGTGTTCACTCCGGCCAGCCAATAAAGGCAAGCCGTGGACGCAAAGCTATACATTTAGTCTTGCCGTTACCTTCGTAGCGGGCCAAGACACTTCTGAGCTAGTACGGCCTATTATAAAAAATGACAATTCCTCTAAAAACCAGCCAAGTGCGAGTCGAACTTGCAGACGAAGGATTCCGTACCAGAAACCTTAATGTTTAGTATTTTTTGTTGTAGCGGCAATAGAAATATACAATCTGTGAAAATTTAAATTGCGGTTCTTGAGCTAAAGCCCGCTGACAAACAGACGGACGGACGGACGGACAGCGGAGGCTTAGTAATAGGGTTTCATTGGTTACCTTTTGGGTACGGAACTTTAAAAACGGGGCCGCAAAAAATATTTGATACAAGGCTCCTTTAAGACTAGCTGCGCCGCTGTTGGTTATCATTTATTTTCACCATTCATAATTTATTTGTCAGTACATGGTTGGTATGTACATTACATGGTCTTAAGTTTAAAAGTATTTTTTCATCATATTCTACCACATGGGCGTACAAATGTTAAATAAATGTTACAAAGGTGATTTACATTACATCATAAATAATAATATTTTTAATAATTATACATAGTTAAAAGTCAAAAGAGACTGTCACAAAATGAAAAAATATAAATAATAATTGAATTAAATTAATATGTCAGTGTCATTTAGGTAGTCATTCAAATTATAATAGCATTTACGATAGGCTTGAAATAAAAAAAAAAACTGGCCAAGTGCGAGTCGGACTCGCGTGCAAAGGGTTCCGAACGAATTTAATTTTTTTAACATGTTATTTTAACACTACAGATTTCTAATAGGTTTTCCTGTAATCTTTGGGTAAAGATCTATTATCTCCATTTTTTCCAAAATTTTAAGCTCAGTAGTTTCGGAGATAAGGGGGGGGAATGGTCATTTTTCGTCTAATTTCTTGAATAACTTCAAAACTAGATAGTTTGAAATTATGAAAAAAATATAATTAAAACCCTCACAGTAAGCCCTTTCATTTGATATGTCACACGAAATTGTTCATTTTTTTTTTTTTTAATTTTCTAGTTTGACCCCCAAAAGTGACCCCCATACTAAAAATTTATTACGTAACGCGTCCGTGTTTGGGTCGTAGAAGTCCATATATGTACCAAATTTCAACAGAATCGGTCCAGTGGATCCGGAGAAAACTGACTGTGACAGACGGACAGACAGACAGACAGACAGACACCCGAGTGATCCTATAAGGGTTCCTTTTTTTTCGGAACCCTAATAGTAGTTATGTGTTTTATATGTGAGATTAAGTATTAAAACGTGCAATAAAATGAAGTCACCGCATTACCGATACTGGCAACATTAACCACATTAAAACAGCATAAAGTCAGATGAAAATAAATCCGCTTCATTGAGAGCTTAACGTCAATACATCCGTTTTGAGGCTCGCCATCATTTCAGATCAGAAGTCGGACATGATCTGTAAAATGTACAGTGCCTTTGTTCAAGACTAGCACTTCGCCCGCGACTTCGTCTACCGCGTATGTTACTCAGGAATATTGTAGCATTTTATTGGTGAAAGAATTTTTTAATCGGTCCAGGATTTTTTTTCTCCGACGCCTGAGTGTATTTGTTTTTGTATATGTATATAGTTAGGTTTATTAGTTCTTTCTAATTATATGACTTACATATTCATATGACATTAATTAAGAACGCTAACTTTACAAAGCTAAAAATAACACAGTACTTAATTTTTTTATTTTATTCTTTGTAAACATACGAATCTTTCCTCTTTATAAAATTGGTGTAAAAGTGGAGATAGTTTAGATAACTTGACTTAGGTCATTTTCTTTTCAAGAGGAATCTTAAAAGAACTGGCCAAGTGCGAGTCGGACTCGCGTGTTAAGGGTGCCGAACGAATATTTTTTTTTAACATTTCATTTTGACACTATAGACTTCTTATAGGTTTTCCTGTAATCTATAGGTAAAGATCTATTATCTCCATTTTTTTTTTTCAAAATTTTAGGTTCAGTAGTTTCGGAGATAAGGGGAATGGTAATTTTTCGTCTAATTTCTTGAATAACTTCAAAAACATTTATTCTAAAACTATGAAAAAAATATAAATAAAATCTTCACAATAAGCCCTTTCATTTGATATGTCACACGATATTGTTCAAAAAACTTTTTTGAAATTTTCTAGTTTGACCCCCAAAAGTGACCCCATACTAAAAGTTTAATAATTTACGTAATGCGTCCGTATTTGGGTCACAGAAGTCCATATGTGTACCAAAATTCAACAGAATCGGTCCAGTGGATCCGGAGAAAACTGGCTGTGACAGACGGATAGACAGAACTTGAGTGATTTTTTTAAATTTTTTATTTGTGATGGGTTTGCTCTTGACTCTAGTCTAGGTCAGAGATGACAGAGACAAAGTCTACGATGGAACCAGCTTACCCAGAAGGAGCCTTTTAACTCTAACTTTGATCCTATAAGGGTTCCGTATTTTGTTCGGAACCCCAAAAAGTTAAAAGATTTCATTATTGTACTACAAAAGGAAACTAAACTTTTGTTTGGTGACGAAGAAATATGTAAAAATTCTTAACGGTGTATAATTTGCCCACTGTCGGGACAAAGTCACGGGGCTCTTCTGGGAGAAAGCGCTAACTTATTACGATGTGGCGTATGTGACATACTTTCGTATTTTTGGTTCGAAGAGTGCCGACAAAAATGAACTGTAAATACCTAATCGACTGTCAGAATTGACTGCAGATTTCCTTCAACTTGGGTGTAATCAAAAACCTTAATCAGTATAGGGACGTTCTCTTTTCAACTCAGAAGCGTGGCAACCCCAGCGATAATAGCGGTACAGTATCCTGTCCCGCCAGCGATCGTAATTTCACTTCCTACTGCGCAGCGCTGATCACTCTCGAGAGAAAGTGCTGAGTTACTGCACAGAACTGGATTTATTTTATAGGTAGGCAACACAGACTACAGAATCAGCGCGATGGCACCGGGAGCTGCTTATGTCATTACAAATAATATTTATGTCAACGTAATAGTTTTCTTACTCCACCGCAGCTATTTTCTGTCTGATCGTTGCAGGATCCCAGTTTATTCGTTTCTCTGAGAGTCGTCAAGCTTAATTGAGACAGCGGTTTTATGGTGGTCCGGCTGTTGATTCCGGCTCTCAGGTGTTGAAGTCACTGAGAATAGTGTGGTGGGTTTGTCCCATAAATAAAACCATGCCAACTTAAGTAGAGTGCAAGTTCCAGCTGTCTTTAGGGCGGGTGCGGGCGCGATACTATGTAACCGTTTCCACTGATGTCAAGCTGTGTAGCTGTGCGAGGAAGATGCGCAGCTCGAGGTATGCGATGTATCGACAATAGGGAAGTCACGCATTGCTCTGCACATAGCTACACACCTCGCGACCATCCATAGCTCGCATCCATAGGTCACATCCATAGCCCGCATCCTACTATAAAAAACGTAGCTTAGTTGAATCAGTTTCCACCAGTGCTACGCTATGTGGACCGATGAATATGGTTGGTGGATATCAAACGCATCCATAGCAACGTTGCATAGCACATCTCTGGTGAAAAAGTAGCCTAATTAGGTGGCCACATACACACATAATAATAATAATAATGGACTCAGACGGAACTTGACGCCCTGGATAGGAAGGTACGCTCACTGCTTACCGCAGATCGGATGCATCACCCACGGTCATCGGTGATGAGGCTGTATATCCCGCGGAAGTGCGGAGGTCGTGGCTTCTTAAATGCTAAGACCCTGCACAACCGCGAGGTATGCAGCCTTAGGGAATTCTTCCTTGTGGCCGACGTGGGTATGCATCAAAATGTAGTAGTGGTGGACAAAGGCCTTACCGCGCTCTCCTTGGCTAACGAGAACTGGCGCAAACCTGTGGTATTAGATACTAACGACCGCAGGGAGGTATGGCAGAGCAAGGAGCTTCACGGACGCTTTTATCGGGTCCTACATGGGCCCGATGTAGACTTCTTGGCGTCCGTAGCCTGGCTGCGTTTTGGTAACCTCTTTGGGGAAACCGAAGGTTTTGTCTGTGCGATTATGGACGAAGTTATGATGACGAACAACTACCGGAAATACATTGTGAAGGATGGTACGGTTGACATATGTCGGGCATGTCACCGACCTGGGGAATCCATCCGCCACATTATTTCTGGTTGTTCTAGTCTGGCTAACGGAGACTATTTGCACAGGCACAACCTTGTAGCCAGGATTATCCACCAGCAACTTGCTCTTAAATACAATCTTGTGGAATCGGAAGTACCGTACTATAGGTATGTGCCCGACCCAGTTCTTGAAAATGGCAATTGCACGTTGTATTGGGATCGGTCTATCATCACTGACAGGACTATTGTTGCCAATAAGCCTGACATAGTGGTGATAGACCGACTAGAACGTCGTGCAATGATTGTTGATATAACAGTCCCTCATGACGAGAACCTCGTGAAGGCTGAGAAAGATAAAAAAACTAAGTATCTTGACTTGGCTCGCGAGGTTGTCGACATGTGGGATGTGAACACAGCAGTCATTGTGCCGATAGTCGTGACGGCCAATGGCGTAATTGCCAAGAGCCTCGACCAACATCTGCTGAGGCTCTCGTTGGGCAGCTGGATCAAGGGCTTGATCCAGAAAGCAGTACTCCTGGACACGGCGCGCATCGTTAGAAGGTTCCTCTCTCAGGAGCCCTGACCACCGGTAGCTTAAACCCTGTTCCCGATACCGGTGGGCTACTATTTTTTATATTTTTAAATGTTTTTTTACAATTTTTATAGAAATATTTAAAAATGTAATTTGTAGAAATATTTATTGAATAAAGGAGATAATAATAAAATACACTGAACTTAATGAAGAAGTTACTAGAATTTGGAGGCAATATAAAGTATTCGTAGTACCAATTGTTGTCTCCACTACAGGTGTCATACCCAATCATCTCCACCATAGCCTCAAACAAATATACCTGAAAGACTCAACCTACATTACACTTCAGAAAGCCGCAATTCTTAACACTTGCAGAATTGTTAGGAAGTTCATACAGATAGAAGAAAATCAAATATTATTGTATACACCCTTGATTATCCTATGGAGCAGGACCAGCATGCTTCCGCTCCGCTCCACTGCCTCGCTCCGCTGTAATGAACAGGCAACCTCACTCTTGACTTCAAGCTCCCCAGATAACACAGACTAAAGCAGAGTCGTTTATAGCACTGACCACTAAGTCATCTCCATACTCTATGGTAGTCAGTGTAGTACTTGCCGCTTAATTAAGATTTATATGAAAGTTATCGTGATAAGCTATTGTTTAATAGACAGTGTCAGTTGTCCGTTAGTGGCTGGTTAAAATAGAAGACGTTAAGTATTCATTTTGATATTGTTAAAGATATGCCTTCAATGAAGCCCGAAGACATGAGTTAGCAGATATATGAAAGATTTCATTAGTATCTTTAGACAGCTTTTATAATGTTGTTCCTATTCTGTCTATTTCAATTTAGGGTAGTTGATGTCACTAACCTAACCTAACAATAAACTACGATCTTCACTTTGACACCCGCTCTTCAACCATTCATTTTTGATAACTATTCAACAAAAGAAAAAACCTGCTATGTTTTTAAAATAGAACTACAAAGCAACGGAAAAACACCTCTAAGAATTCAGCGCAAGACACTATTTTTGTTTAAGACAGTTGTGTTATTTTCTTTCGTTTCCATTATTCCCCGTACAAGGATAATCTTTTCGTTCATTCACATATTTCCCACCGAGGGAATAAGAATAAGAATATTTTATTTGTATAGAAACATGGTACATTTAAGGGAACTGCGCGATAAGAAAGGTATTATTATGACCAACGCATACCAGGATGGAATGGCAAAGGATTTAATTTTTTGCCAAAGGACATTCAAACTTATCTAGTAGGAATACGAAATAAATGCCAATGTTGTAAATTGATTCCGTGGCATCGAAAGGGATATCTTGAAATGGCATTAAAGAGCCTGCCTGGAATGCTACAGTTAACATTCCGGCGGTACTGCGGGATCCCGCTGCGGGATTTAAGCGGCTAGTGTGCGCTGACCGGTGGCAAAATCGTCTACCATTTCGTACCGTTGTGCGTAGGCCTTTATCCAAACCAAAAGGTTTTGCAGATATAAATATATTTGTAGTTAACAAATGATGATAGGAATAGTTTCCACTAAAGAGTCTTTTCACTAAATAGAGGTTTCTCAAGAGGTTGCTATGGAAATAATCATGATTTTCTCTTTGGTTTATACGGGAGAGTTGTTATTTATTCTGCTAATATCATTGATATATAGAAAACCCAAGATGCACGGTCTCGAACAAATGTAACACTCGAAACTGTCGTCAAAAACTGACATGTATCAAGTGTCATGTGTGAGTTGTGTGTATACTATACTATAAACATTTTGTTTTGCAAAATGAACCTTACACGGATCGCTTAAAGTTGTTTTTACAAAGCAGTGCAGTATGGCGAGCGATGCGAGACTGTTTGAAACTAGCGCACAATTTTAAATTGTGCACTTGTTATATGCGGACGTTTTTGAGATGCTGAGCGTGTATCTTGGGTTTTTATATATCAGTGGCTAATATTCGATAGAACGAAAAAGAAACATGAATAGCAGACTCCAAATGTTATGGGATATGAACGGGAAGCTGATGTTGATGAATTTAGTGACAATATTTAAGTGTACAAGGAGGATTAGCTAGTGACTAAATGATTCTGACCGATCTTTAAAGTTAACTAACCTTCGCTGAGTCAGTCCGCGGATGGGTGACCAATGTGACCATTCATTATCTACATACCGAGATTCCTCTGTGGCTCGAAAAGCACGTTAAGCCGTTGGTCCCGGCTGTCATTTGCAGAAAAATGCGTTTTAATCTGTCTGCATTATCTCATCACACTTGAACTAAAGGACCGATTCCAAATACGTATGTTTGATAAAAAAATCCTGAGACCTGAAGAAGGACATTCCTTCTTTTTGAGGGGTAAAACCTCACTAAGGAGTGTTGAATTTTTGCTTCACTAAAACTACCCCGGCGATCACCATCAGCACGTAGGAGTGTTTCAACTAAAATAATCTAAAATTTATCACTTTAGCTCTCAAACGGTGCAAGTACTAAATTGAGGAGCTCGTAGTTAAATAATAACAGACGCACGGGTCGATTTTCAAGGTTAAGCAACGCTTTCCAAGGTTGGTAGGTGAATGGGTGACCATCTAACATACCGAGTTTCCTCCGTGCCGCGGAAAGCACGTTAATCCGTTGATCCCGGCTGTCATTTGTAGATCTTTGGCAGTCGTTACGGATTGCCAGAAGCCAGTAAATCTGACACAAGCCTGCCAAGAAGTACCGTTATACCCAGTTACTGGGTTGTGGGGTCTGATAGGCAGTCGCTACGTCACGCTAGTCGCCACGTAAAATACTGGTATTCAGCTTATCAGTTGACTACCAGTATTTTACGTGGAGGTTCCGCAACTTCGTCTGCGTCACATTTTACATTAATATTCCGCTCCTATTGGTCATAGCGTGATGTCATGAAAAATAATATTTTAATTCGAACCAGTAGTTCCAGAGATTAGCGCGTTCAACAAAACAAATAAATTCTTTAGCTTTATTCATTTTTAAGAATAGGTAAAAAACTGGCCAAGTTCGAGTCGGACTCGGTTCCGAAAGAATTTCATTTTATGTTCACATGTAATTTTAACACTCTAGACTTCTTATAGGTTTTCCTGTAATTTTATGTATGACGGAGATAAGGGGGGAATGGTCATTTTTGGTCTAATTTCTTGAATAACTTCAAAACCATTTATTTTAAAATTATTATTTTTTGAATTATTATTATATTTATTTTTTAATTTAAAATAATTATTTATTTTAAAATTATTTTAAAATTATGAAAAATTATGATTAAAATCTTCACAGTAAGACCCTTTCATTTGATATGTCACACAACATTGTTCAAAAAACTTTTTTTTAATTTTATCGACTCCCAAAAGTGATGTCCATACTAAAAAAAAAAAATTACGTAACACGTCCGTGTTTGAGTCACAAGAGTCCATATGTGTACCAAATTTCAACAGATTCGGTCCAGTGGATTCGGAGAAAACTGGGTTTGACAGACAGACAGACACCCGAGTGATCCTATAAGGGTTCCGTTTTTTGTTCGGAACCCTAAAAAGGCCTAATATAATATCTAACCTCACAATAAAAACTGTTGTAACTACACTAAGTTCGTCCTTGAACGATACAAAGACTAAGTGCTATGTAGGCAATGATAGCACCCACATTCGGCCTTCTCACGACACATAACTCACAACACAATACGTCGGGATACGACTGTATATTATATTTACACTATGTAATACATTTTAAACACAACTTTATATGTCGTAATAAATTGTACGTGTGCCCGTTTCAGTTCGTTTATGAATTATGTTTTATTTCGCGGCTGTTCACGGTTTTAAGTTGGAATATTTTTCCTTTAACAAAATTAGAGGGAAGAACTAAATACTATTCAGTTTTATGTAGGGCTTTTTTAAGGACGGGAAGTCATGAAATTTTTATGACTCCTCCCGCTCTGGGCGGAGCAGAAGGGAGTGTCAGACTCGTACTGACACCCACCGTGACTAAAACCCATCCGTGTTCGTTGCGTTCCAGGGCCGCGGTGACTCTTTCGACGAATCCTGCAATACTGGTAGGATAACAAGTATTTATTCCGGGTGATTTTTAGGGTTCCGAACAAAACACGGAACCCTTATAGGATCACTAGGGTGTCTGTCTGTCCGTCTATCACAGCCAGTTTTCTCCGGATCCACTGGACCGATTCTGTTGAAACTTGGTACACATGTGGACTTCTGTGACCCAAACACGGACGCCTTACGTAAATCACAAAATTTTTAGTATGAACCCCCATTAGTGACCCACTTTTGGGGGTTGGGGAACGATTTTCATGATAACTGAGACTGCATCCCTCTATAAATGAGAAATGAATATTGGATTCCTGGCTAGGAATATCGAATATTTCAAATCCATTTTAAAATATTCACCCGTAGTACATGCGGTTTCTGTTCTACTATAACGATGCATCAACATTACGAAGAGAAATGGTGGCCGCAACGTGGAAGCCTTACCTAACGCTTTTAAGCCCTAAGAGCTAAAATACATTAAGATTCTCTATAAAAAATAGGACGAGAGCATTCAGGTCATATGTTAAAATCTAAGTGAGCAAATTTTCCACAAATTCCTGAGAAAAAAGAAATTTAACTACACATTAGCTTTCCCAAGAAAATACAAGAAAAAATTGAATCACAAAAAAGTAATTTAAAATCCAATGACGAAACAAAACGAAGTTTAAACGACACCCCATTAATTCGACAGCTTGATATATTGATATATTCAGTCTACAAATTGAATGTCCTTTTTACGGAGCAAAGAAAATGTAGCGGAAAAACATTTCCTCTAACATATTGCTGTCATATATCTCCAAAGCTAGTCATAGTCTTTAGTATTACCGGGTTTCTGTAAAGAAAACCAATTGTTTTAGTGACCATAGAGGATATGACTTTAAAAAAGTTATGATAGGCCCCAAATAAACTTACAATAAAGTACTTTGACCTTTCCTTGATACCAGTGGCGTGCCTCGGGTTTCAAAATAAGGCAAGCCCAATTAAATTTTAAACGATTTCAAAAAAAGAAAGTTCAGTTTTCGACTGAGTATGTAGGTACCTTCGTATGTATCATCGCAATTTTCTCATAAACTGATATAAATGTCTCAATTTGTTGTTTACCAAAATTACCGAAAGAAACCATTGCACACAGGTGTTTATGGGAATTTGTGTGCCTTTTAATGGCGCCAGATATGTTATTTAAATCATTATAACCAGGTGTATTCCAAACGGAATCTTCATTCGATAAAAATATGCAGCGCCAGCAATACAACTTATTAGTGTGCGAACAGCCAACAATCCAACTAGTTTTATACACTGATCTATTAAATTTTTGTTTATGCGATTTACTAGTCTGAGAAAAACACAGATTAGGCGTCGGTTTTAATGAAGAAATTAACTGTTTTTTCTGAGCAAAGTTTAAAGATTTTACCTTATCTTCGCCAATCAAAACTTGAACGCATTTTAAATCCTCACAAGGTACAATTACCTCCATTGTTGTAGATAAGTCACCAAAACAATTGTATCACTGAGAAAATCTAAGAAAACACACAAAAAACTTTAACAACATAACTTTTCAACTCTCAAGCAAATGAAACTGAAGTGAGTTGCACTCGGGTGTCGAGAACTACTTACGCAGAGTTGCAGTGTTGTCATTTAGGCAAAAAAAGTCGTCAGGTATATGAAAAATCTAGCTAGATGTCGCAAATTTTTTATTTTTAAGATATTGCTTGAATATTTAATTTCGTTATTTTAAAAAGTCGCTAGTTTTTATTATTGCTAAATGGGAACTATATTTTCTATCACCAAAATTTATATTTGTCATCAAGTTGTATCACCTAATAAATAGATCTATCGCCACGAAATATTTTCGTTCTCAGATAAACAAAAATTGTTCCCAGGTATGAATTATCAAATTAATGTTAATATATGTGTAAAATAAGAGATCGATAACCAATAAAATTATATTGCATTACATGAATATAAACTTCGTTCTTATAATAACAGTTTTGTTACTTAAATAATAGCTCTGTGCTCAGAATGGTAGATCTGTCACCAAATAAATCGATTATCGATCCCTGACTGCGACTCCTTTTTATTTGATATTTTGTCACCAATACAGTAGTAACATTTTATTTCGTTCAGATATTAAATTAATAGTATTCGTTACCAATTTAATACATCAATTTATAATTTTAATGAAAGTTTTGGCATAAGTCGGAGTTATGCAAGAGCGACCAAAGCAAGCTCTGGACTTGGGACACCCCGACTCGGACAGGTTAGGTTAGAAGGGGATGGCGGGGTCGAGTGAGCGAGCGAAGCGAGCGAATAGACCCCGCCATCCCCTTCGTGGTTATTTTTTTATAAACCATATGCGTTTATAACATAATGCTAGACTCCACCATCGTTTCAACCAAAAGGTTGAAACGATGATGATAACAACCCTAAATTTTTTTGGAACTTTATGAAATTTTCTAGTGACATAATATTATGATTTATTGGTGATCTCTTTAAATTAGTTTGCTTAAATACTTATTAGGACAAACCTATTATAATACATACAAAAACATTTATTTGGTATTAGACCCTATATCTCCATGATTTTAGGTGATTTATTGTGGAATTGATTTTATATTGTTTGGTGACTACATTTTGGTGACAGATCTACTATTTGGAGGACAAACCCTATTATTTAAGAAACACAAAACTAATTAAATTGGTGATAGCTTAAATGATACCCTTGCTAAATCTTAAAAATTTCTCCAAACTCGTTAAAAATCTCACGTCGCTAAAACGGTAACACTGCAGAGTTGGCAAGGTGACAAGGTCACGCATACGCGTGCAACTTCATACGCATGCACGGCTTAAGTAGTCCATACTGATCGATTTGTAGACGCACAAGGTTTAGATCTCGTTATACGGCACATCGCTATAAATGCGAAAGTGACGGAGATAGTATTTGAAAGCCCGGTAAAAGCCGGTACGTGTAAGTGAGATAGCTATATGTAGATGCTGCAAATGCGAAACACTGCGCGCGAACAATCGCGATGTGTAGTTATGTAGTAATGTGGCATAGGTAATACTTTGTGTTATTTTGATAAGAATTAAGCGTGCGAACTTTTTAAATAGTTCGGGTTTGATATTGATTCTCTATCGAGCATTTTAGTAAGGCATGCCGGGGCTTTTGGGCTTACATGAAGGTACCGCCACTGCTTGATACCTAATTGAAAAATCGCGATAAAAACAAATTGCCGGCGGATTATTGCGCATTCATCTATATAGTAATTGCCTGATTTTTTTCATTTCTTTATTTTGATATTTAACATGCATAAATCAATTTTATTGTTGAAGCCGAGCGGGGTGGCTTGCGAAAGCCAGAGTACCCGTTTTGGGTGGTATTTTCACCCCTCTGGGTAAGTTATAAATATTGGTCCTGCAGTTCCGAGATTTAAGAAGATCTTTATTTAGATTTCAAAAATATTGATCAGATTTTGAGATATTTGCAAAAGTCCAAATACTTCATTCTTTTTTCAGTAAATTGTTTGTTATAAACAATTTTTTGCAAATTTTTCGAGTGGTACTTTATTTTTTTCAAAAATCATCTACATGGTCTTCCGAATCGAATGACACCTCATTCATATTTTTCTGAGACTACTGAAAAATGTTGACCAAAAAAGCACTTGTTGACTGTACTAGTAATAGTTTACGTTTTTTGGTATTTAAAAATATCACGTTATGCTAAATTTTTCATAAAAAATACCAGGGAACCTACTACTATACGGGTGGTGGCAATGGGACCACCTCGGCAGCATAAGCTTTCATATAAGAAAGATTAATCGAAATCGGTTCATAAACGACGAAGTTATCCGCGAACACACACAAAAAAATATATTTATATAAGCGGTCGAATTCAGAACCTCCTTTTTTTAAGTTGGTTAAAAACCGGTTAAGACTTTCTTCTTGCTAAACATCAACTAACTCTACGATCACTTGACAAAATGCAAACTCGTATAAGACACTACCTACAATCCCAAACGCCATAACCATTGCCCATAACAGACTCCTTTTATTCAGGAACCTTCGCAAACTCAATCACAATAACACACAATTTTATTCTAAACTCGATAGTAACGCCACAACAAAAAAGGGTTCACATATTCAACTCAATAAGCCAATACGATGAACGGAAAATAAAATTTTATTGGACATGTTCACCCTTCATAAAATTGGTGAGATACTCGACTATTTCAGTGAACGTGAAACTTGCAGGGAATCTCGGAAAAAAATGTTATGGGGAATATAGTAAGGTACTTTATTTAAGGAAGTTCTCAGTCTATTTTCTCCTAATATTATAAATGTGAAAGTTTGTACGTTTTTAGGGTTCCGAAAAAAAAAACAGAACCCTTATAGGATCACTCGTGTGTCTGTCTGTCTGTCTATCTGTCTGTCTATCTGTCTGTCCGTCTGTCACAGCCAGTTTTCTCCGGATCCACACGACCGAGTCTGTTGAAATTTGGTACACATATGGACTTCTATGACCCAAACACGGACGCGTTACGTAAATCATTAATTTTTTAGTATGGGTGTCACTTTTGGGGGTCAAACTAGAAAATTAAAAAAGAGGCTTTTTGAACAATATCGTGTGACATATCAAATGAAAGGGCTTCCTGTGAGGGTCTTAATTACATTTCTTAATAATTTTAAAATAAATGGTTTAGAAGTTATTCAAGAAATTAGACGAAAAATTACCATTCCCCCCCTTATCTCCGAAACTACGGAGCCCAAAATTTTGAAAAAATTGGAGATAATAGATCTTTATTTAAAGATTACAGGAAAACCTATTAGAAGTCTGTAGTGTTAAAATAACATGATAAAAAAAATTAATTCGTTCGGAACCCTTTGCACGCGAGTCCGACTTGCACTTGGCCAGTTTATTTTACTATTGATAGGCATACGTTTGACCACTATCTCACCTGTTGGTAAGCGATGATGCGGTCGAAGATGGAGCACGCTTGCCTAGAAGCAACCTATTCACTCTTGTCTTAAAGACTCCCAGGTTGTAGCTATCTGGAAACACAGGCTCTGTCAGGGAATTCCACTCCTTAGCTGTACGCACTATGAATGTGTTCCCATGTGTTACGTTTGGAAGTTCTTTATTAATCAAGGGCGCACGAATTTGGATTATATTTGGAACAGTAGTGCTATTCTGAGGTCCTAGTGCGAATGTTTTGACTTATAGTACCTAACGTTACAGTAGCCTACCTATCGTTAACGTAAGTGTATTTTTATTCTAAAAAAACTTTTTTACAAAAAATTATACACTGACTTCCGAAATTAATGTTATTTTATACTTTGTAGTATTTTGTTTGGATGTCGGTTATACTTATTTGTAAAAAAGTTTTTTATTTTTCACTTTTAAGTGGTGAAACTTGGGCGACGTCTTCGTCAACGCAGAAATTGAAATAAGCAAAAATGCTCATATAATAAAAACTACTGAGCCAAACTAAATCAAATTTTTACGGGTAGTCCAATCAACGGGGCATATGTAACCCGAAAAATTCCTCTGCCAGTGAGACTTGGTATTATGATAAAGTAAGGTATGCCGATTACAGATGTACGATAATCCAACAAATTTTGTTGCGAGAAGTTAGGTATTTTTACCTAAATATGAAAATTGCTTATAAATCACTGGGAAAAAATCCTCTGACTGAAATACCTTCTGTATACGTTCGAATGTATAAGTTAGAATAATTATGTAAAGTTATCCAACATTTTTTCGATTTCGGAGATACCTCAAATTTGACTTTTAACATTTTGCACTATAACTACCGCTGAAAAATTGCTCTGCCATTTTTTATTTTATAATATGTTTTTATATCCTTAAATACATAGCTTTGTTAAGTTATCCAAAAGATTTTCCTATTTAAACTTTGTTTTTTTATTTTTGCTTAATTACGTAATGTGAAAAATTTCTCCGTCCATTTTCATACCTTTATTAGTCATATGATTTTATATTGAAACAGATTTATCAATAATCCAACAAATTTTCGAACGTTCATTATATTTTTTAGGATAGTTCGCTGATTTCATTTTGCTCAGGTTCTTTTAATACGTTTATTAGTATGAGTCACTGTGTTTTAATAGATTTTCCAATAAGCCAATGGAAATTCGGCCTAATACCAAAGTTTTTACAATCTCAATAATTCTTAAGTACAAGCATTGCCGTCGCTTAACAACGATCGGTCGTCAACGCGGGCGTCTTGATTGTCTCGCTCGAAGTACGAAACGGAGTAGTTGTGTTGTTGTGTACCTATCTACCTGTGCAAGGAACGTTTGCTTAAAACAAAACACTACAAAGCATAAAATAACCTTAATTTCGGAAGTCGGTGTTTTTGGTTTTGTTTCTTTATTTTTTAACACCGACTTCGGAAATTAAAGTTATTTTATACTTTGTATTGTTTTGTTTGAAAGTCAGTTATATTTTTTTGTAAAAAGTTTTAAATTTTTCACTTTTAAGTGGCTTGTACGACGTCTTCGTCTACGCACAAATTGAAATAAGCAAATATGCTCATAAAATAAAAACTACTGAACCCAACTGAATCAACTGAAAAAAATAATGTGATTATACCTAGTCGATTATCTATGTTAGTTACCTACTGCAGCCTGCCTAACTGTAAAAGTAATTTAAAATGATTGTAGGCACGTGTTGTTATATTTAAAAATTGTAAACCAAATAAAAGTAATGTGATTATACCTAGTCGATTATCTATCACTAGTGGACGTCACGCGGTTTCACCCGCGTAGTTCCCGTTCCCGTGGGAGTACGGGGATAAAATATAGCCTATGTTACTCCCTGATAATGTAGCTATCCATTGCTGAAAGAATTTTTGAAAACGGTCCAGCAGTTTCGGAGCCTATTCATTTCAAACAAACAAACAAACAAATCTTTCCTCTTTATAATATTAGTGTAGATAGTTACCTATTGTACCCTGTCTAACTGTATAAGTTATTTAAAATGATTGTAGGTACGTGTTATTATATTCCAAATAATTATGTAAACCCAATAAAAATAATGTGATTATACTTAGTCGATTATCTATGTTAGTTACCCACTGCAGCCTGCCATACTGTATAAGTAATTTAAAATGACTGTAGGCACGTGTTGTTATATTTAAAATTTAAAAATCAAATAAAACTAATGTGATTATACCTAGTCGATTATCAATATTAGTTACCTACAGCACTCTGTCTAACTGCATAAGTAATTTAAAATGATTGGGGGCCGAGTCACCCGCATCCGTAGGAGAATACTTAATGTTAGAACCTACACGTGGTCCCTGGGTGGTGCTAATCAGATGACACTAACTGGTGGTAGGCTTCGGCCGATGGCTTGTGACCACCCACTGGGCAAAGACGTACCGCCAAGCGGCCTAGCTGTGTTCCGGTATGATGCCCAGTGTAGCCAATTCAGAGGAGTTGGGTCGAAATAGTTGTTCCAATGCAGGCAGACAAACCAGGCTTGCTGACATGGGCGTATCGGGAGAGTAGTCGCGGAGGGTAACGGGATCCGAAGCACGGTGCGCCGCTGGCCGACCGCAGGTAGTTGGGGGCCCAAGTAGTGTGTTAGCCACACATGAAAGGCTGCCCCGTCAACTGTCGAAAAATCCCGGAATGCACCATCGCGCTGGTTGGCGACCAGACGAGAGGGCCCGATGGACATTCCCGGGGGGACTCTGGCATCTCCGCAGTCTCCAGGCTCGTCCCCCGATGATGCCGTCTTGTCAGAGCGTGCCTGAGGGTTAGTAGCATGGAACCTCATTTCACTTCCTTTTCCTCTACCTTACTCACTCAATATTACCAGGAACAATAAGAGCAAAGCTGTACAGCGGCAGCACTCCCTCTCACACAAAGTGCATCTCTCTAACATACGAGGTCTGCACTGAAATCTCGCCGCAGTTCATCACCAACTATAGACTGAGAAACCAGCGCTCTTGTTCCTGTCGGAGACGCAGATCGGATGTCCGTCAGACGTGTCGTATCTTACATACTCAGGGTTTACCCTGGTGCGCCACTTCAGACTACTGGACTACGCGCGGGCGTATGGATGTACGCCCGGGACGACATCTGCTATCGGCGTCTCCGCTACCTTGAAGACTCCAGTTTCTCAACGCTGTGGGTTATACTGGACACAGGCCTGCACAAAATTGTCTACGCCTGTGTCTATCGTTTGCACAGCGGTGATTTGGAGACAACTGAGCCCACACAGCACCTGAGTGAGGCGGCGGATGCGGCTCAGCAGCGGTACCCTTCCGCCCAAATAGTGTTACTGGGGGACTTCAACGCCCACCATCAGGAGTGGTTCTTCCCATTCCAGTGCACAGACCATGCTGGACGCGAGACGCGAAAGCCTACGCTAGCGTTAAATCTTACCCAGCTGGTCCAGGGGGCAGCGAGGGTGCCGGATGTTGATTCGCACACTGCCAACTGCTTGGACCTTTTGCTGACAACAGATCCAGACCACTACTCGGTGACGATTTCTGCACCACTGGGTAGTTAGGACCACTGTCTGGTGAAGTCTGTGTTCATCTACTCCCCGCCCGATCCCAGCCCAAGAGGCAAGAGGTATGGCAATACAGGTCAGCAGATTGGGATGGCATGCGATCTTTCTTCGCTCGTTATCCTTGGCAGCCTACTTGCTTTTCTTCGACTGATGCTTTGTCGTGCGCGGACGCCGTGACGGATGTGTTGCGGAGCGGAATAGAGTACTACATTCCGTTCTGTGACGCAACAATATCTGGCGAAGCTCGTCCATGGTTTGGTGCCGAGTGCAATCGCGCTGATGCGCTTAAGCACGCGGCGTACCTAGCATGGGTCGACCCTCGTACGCGCAAAGCAAATGACGTGAGTCAGAAGAAGAGAGCCTTCAACAGGGCTGCCAAGTACTGCAAGAAGGTGTTGCGGAGGGCTCGGTTTGACCACATTAGCCGAATAGGGAACAAACTTTCTTCATACCCAGCGGGTAGTAAGGCTTTTTGGTCCCTGGCTAAGTCGGTCGAATCGAACTTCTGCCCCTCACTACCACCACTGCTGAGACCCGATGGGTTGCTGGCCCACTCCGCTGAGCAGGAAGCAAACTTTTTTTTTTTGCTTCTATGTTTACGGAATCGTCGCGTCTGGATCCTGGTGGCGCGAGGCCCCCTGCTTCTCCTGATGGATGCGAGTCGAGTATGTCGAACATTCGCATTCACCAGAAGGACATTCTTCGGGTACTGCGTAACCTAGACGTGAATAAGGCTAGTGGCCCCAACGGGATACCGGCAATTGTTTTGAGGACTTGTGCGCCTGAGTTGTCTCCAATCTTGACACGCCTATTTCGCCTTTCGTTTGAGACTGGAAAAGTACCAAATGCTTCGAAGCAAGCTAACGTGCAGCCCGTGCCCAAGAAGGGCAGTCGATCTGACCCGTCGAATTACAGACCCATCTCGGTAACGTCTATACTCTGTAAGAGTATGGAACGCGTGCTGAATCGTAAGCTCCTAGCATACCTAGAAGCGAATGATATCTTCAGCGACCGACAATACGGATTCCGCCAAAATCGGTCTACTGGGGATCTTCTTGCGTATGCCATTCACATCTGGAGTATAGAGAAGCACGGGGAGGCACTAGCGGTCTCCCTTGACATCACGAAGGCCTGCCGACAGGGTTTGGCACGATAGCCTTATTAGTAAGCTTCCTTTCTTCGGTCTGCCCGCCGGATTGTGTGATTGGATTGCGGATTTCCTGAGGGATCGGTCTATTCGAATGGTCATGGATGGGTGCTCATCTGGACTGCTTGATATTAATGCCAGCGTTCCTCAGGGGTCGGTGCTTTCGGCAACACTGTTCTTGCTGCATATTAATGATCTGCTTAGATCTGCCGGTACCTTTGGGTATGCAGACGACAATACTGTTGCTGAGAGATACGTGTCCGACGCACGAGCTGGTGGGTCGCAGATCCGGTCTCTCCGGGAGGCTATGGTTGAGCGCTTGAATGTGTCCTTACAGGCTGTCTCTGAATGGGGCGATGCCAAACTGGTCAAGTTCAATGCTGCTAAGATCCAAACGTGTCTATTTTCCGCCAAAAGGAGCCAATTGGGAGGGATCTGCCAGATACCAGCTTGATGCCCTTGAGTCAATTGAGAAACGAGCCAAGAGGATCATCGGCAATGAGAGGCTCGTCGCGACGAAGCTCCAAACTCTTGAGCATCGACGACGAGTCGCTGGCCTGTCGGTTTTCTACCGGTTGCATTTTGAGGAATGTGCGACGGAATTGCATAATTTAATTCCGCCAAGCCCGTTCCATCATCGGACCACAAGACGAACGGCGATGCGTAACCGGTACATGGTGGACATCCCACCCATGCGCACAAAACGTTTTGGGAACACATTCATAGTGCATACAGCTAAGGAGTGGAATTCCCTGACGGAGTTCCTGTTTCCTGATAACTACAACCTGGGAGTATTTAAGTCGAGGCAAGCGTGCTCCATCTTCGACCACATCATCGATTCCCATCAGGTGAGATACAGTAAAAAAAAAGAAAAAGATTATAGGCATGTGTTGTTTTATTCAAAATATGTAAACCCAATAAAATTATGTTTATACCTATTCGATTATCCATGTATACAGCCCGCCCTTGTTATTTATTTAACCAAATATTGTCTGATATTGATTTCTTGACTGACTTTTTTATTCTTAACTCGATATCTTTTCAACAGGTGTCCTTCTAAACATATGTAGGTACTTTTTAAGCAGATTTTTGGCATAGTTTACAAAGTCCTCAAGGAGGTATCAACCGTTTATTTTAGATCCATATAGGTAATAAATATTTTTTACAAATATAGGTTACGCCGTAGTAAAGTCAACACCACATCTAGTTATACAATACTGTCAAATTAATCTAAATGATTTTAAACCTGAAAATTTTGATGGTTAAGTTCAAAATCGAATTATACAATTTAACAGTCTGTGCTGCTGTAATAATAACAATAGCAACTAAACTAGCTTACACTACTTCAAAAGTAGTGCGTGGCAAAGCAGCTCCGAGCGGTCAAGTGAAGGTCAACACTTGCGCTCTAGCATAATAAATCAGCGAACTATTCTAAAAAATATAATGAACGGTCGAAAATTTGTTGGATTATTGATAAATCTGTTTTAATCTAAAATTATATGATTAACCAAGCCATGAAAATGGACGGAGAAATTTTTCACATTACGTAATTAAGCAAAAATAAAAAAAATAAGTTAGAAAAGGAAAATCTTTTGGATAACTTAACAAAGCTATGTATTTAAGCATATAAAAATACATTAAAAAATAAAAATTGGCAGAGCAATTTTTCAGCAGAAGTTATAGAGCAGAATGTTAAAAGTCAAATTTGAGGTATCTCCGAAATCGAAAAAATGTTGGATACCTTTACATAATTATTCTAACTAATACATTCGTACGTATACAGAAAGTATTTCAGTCAGAGGATTTTTCCCAAAGAGTTATAAGCAATTTTCATGTTTAGGTAAAAATACCTAACTTCTCGTAAAAAAAATTGTTGGATTATTGTACATCTGTAATCTGTATTACCTAATTTCATCACATGCTAAATTTCATAGACGGGAGAATTTTTCGGAAGTCTCCATACAACAAATGTCCTCGTTGACTGGACTAGGGACCGAATGGCAAGAATGCCGCATCGAACTAAAAAATAATCGGTGCACATACATTAAAAAAAAATACTCGCCGAATTGAGAACTTTCTCTTTTTTGGAAGTAGGTTAAAACATTCGTGCTAGGCCCTCAGTACCTAGTTTTATTCTGTAAACATCTCAACATGATATCTTAGAACTTAGGTAAGGTGAATTCAAAGAGAGCTGTGAATACCACAGCATAAGTAAAGTCAAAGTCAAAACGTTTATTCCAATTTGGCCATTAAACGGCACTTTTGAACGTCATTTACATTTCAAATAATATAAAATACTAAAGTGACTCTACTGTCCATTCAGAAAGGTAGATTCTTATGGAGAAGAACGGACAAGAAACTACATAGTTACCTCTTTTCAAATACATCTTTTAAAATATTTGGTATACAAAAATTTAGTTATATGTGAGGACCATACACCTAGGGTATGCAGAGGTAGACTTATTAATTTTCTAAATAAGTACATGATACTCACACATTTACAAATATTGGAATCACTAATTAACAGTGTGTGAGTTAGCAGAAAAATACAAACACAAAAAGAAACAGAACATCTATGAAGTTAATACATAAAGTAACCAGTTTGATTTTGTCCACAACATTGATTGTCCTATGGAGCAGGACCAGCATGCTTCCAAGTATTCTTATCCTGAAAATAACCTTCTAATTTGTAATAAGCTTGTTTACAAAGTGTGCTTTTGATATATGTATTAAATTGTCTTTCAATTAGTTCTAATATATCACGGCGATGCGCCACCGGTACATGGTGGACATCTCACCCACGCGCACAAAACGTTTTAGGGACACATTCATAGTGCGTACAGCTAAGGAGTGGAATTCCCTGCCGGAGTCTGTGTTTCCTGATAGCTACAACCTGGGTGTCTTTAAGTCAAGAGTGAATAGGTTACTTCTACGCAAGCGTGCTCCATCTTCGACCACATCATCGCTTACCATCAGGTGAGATAGTAGACAAACGCGTGCCTATCAATAGTAAAAAAAAGGTATTTTATTGTAACATTTAACACAGTTCCCCATGAAAGATGTGTGTTCTTTAGCTAATCTATAAAATGGTTGATCTGATGAGTAGGAATGACAGTCCAATTAAAGCTCTACCTAAATGTTAAAGGTTAAGTGATGTGTTTAGACTATGGCCTGGGTTTGAGCTATTTATCCCTTTGGTACGTACTTTCCCTGGCATAATTTTCAAGTACGCGAGCAAAGAAGTGGAAGAAGCTATTAGCGACTACGTTCAGTGAAGAAAAATATAGCTATGTTTTGTCACTTTTGTTGAGAGCTGTCAAACGCATGAACCAGCAACAAGAATAACTGTATTATGTATAGTTGTTTGTTTATATTCCCTCGTTGAATAAGGCGTTGTAAGTGTGCACAACAGCAAAAAACAATTTGTAATAGAATAATAATAATAAATCTTTATTGATCCAATAACTTTAAAATAAAATGACACACAAGAGCTAAATAATCTAGAATTATATGGGTACATGGTTATAATTGAGACCATAGAGCCCCAAACTAGGCAATGAATGCCTTTATTTTGGGGGTCTATTGATTCCTCCCAAAATAGCCATCTCTTACTTACGCTAATTCACAACATTAGGGTATATTGTAACAGGTTGGATCGTATAACTAGTGTAATAACGATAATGGTAGGTTACGCAATGGGAGTCGAAGGATGGACGTCACAGAGGAAGGCCTAAAAACGCTGGCGTGACGACTTAAGAGGAAATGCTGGCGACGAGACTTTGTATGTAAAAAGTCATAATTCGAGGTTTGGCTCTCGACTGTTTTCTCCTCCAATATTGGACCGATATAAGAGATAAAATTCTGGTACTCAGCTAAATCTGGTTTATTTGTCAATATAGTTGAGAAAAAGCTAGGCAAATGATGATAATGAAAAAGTTATAATACAAACATGATAAAAACCAAAAACATAGCATTTTGATTGCCTCAGGACTTGCCTCCAATTTTAGAATATCTCTCTTTGCTTTATAAATATAAAATGACAATGCAATCAGCAAACAAATACTTCTAGATTACAAGTCACTAACATCAAAATCACAATCCAATTTAATACAAAAAAAAAACTTTCGCCAATTTCGTCTCAGTAACAAAATAACATATGATTTGAAAGGACCCTCAATTTTTCCAAACAATAATAATAATCTGAAAGTGCCAGACGAGAAAAAAGTTAAGTTCTTTATTGTAAGGTCTCTGATAAATCTGGGGTTTTACGAGAACAGATCAATAAGGGTTGTTTGAGCTGCGAATGACTCTTGTAATAGATGACGTTGGGAATATTGTTTGTCGATAAAGGTTTGAATTTGTAGAAAGAATTTACGCTTTAGTAGTTGACATTCAGAGGTCAGACTCACTCGTTGCCAACGTCTGAAGATGTCATTTACAACTAACTTGCCTGTGACTTCGTCTCCTCCTTGCGTCGTATTCCTCAGTGCTGAGGGTGCTGTATCACTTTCAGACGTATGATGTTTTTCCACCTGTTTCTGTCCCTGGCGCTGTGGAGGGCGTTGTGAACGGTAGTGTCAAGGGCGGTGCGAATCTGGTCAGACCAACGTATTGGACTGCATCCACGATCCGTCCAATAACAATAACGTCCAATAAGGGTTGTTTGAGCTGCGAATGAAATTCTTGTAATAGATGACTGTTGATTGTTTGTCGACAAAGGTTTGAATTTGTAGAAAGAATTTACGCTTAAGTAGTTAACATCACACTCACTCGCTGGCAATGCCTGGAGATGTCATTTACAACTAACTCGCCCACGACTTCGTACGCGCATATATTGCCTGCTTTTTTTCCGTTCTCTCAGGGATTCTGAGATTTTTGTTTTAGTGTTAAACTCCCTAAAGAACCTACATGCTAAATTTCTACGACCAGTAGTTTCGGTGATGGTTGATCGTGTAACATCATCAACCATAAAAGTTGATCCGACCAATTCGAAGCCAGAAAATTAGTGTCTCACACTAAATTTTATTAAAACAAGAATGAACAAACATTTTCTGAGCTTGCTCGTTTCATTCAATCGTACATATCTATTCCAAAGGATGCGGGATTTGTTCGAAAGAGTTACCGCGGCTCTAGAACGCAAAGGGCATTAGGAGGAACACGGATGGGTTTTAGTCAGCAAGAGTCTGACACTCCCTCCTGCTTCACCCAGAGCGGGAGGAGTCATTTGATAATTACCCATCCTTAAAAAAACTATAAGTCATTTATTGATTTGTTAACATAGGTACAAATAAATGGTTGTTATAAAAATAAAATAAAAGTGCGCTATGTTATGCCAGACAGAAGGCATACAAAATTCATTAAAAAATGTCGTTGATATTAAAAATTAAAACGTAATAAGATTAATTGATTGCATAAATGTCAAAACATCAAAAAATTATGTCAACAGAAAGAGGTAAAAATAATAATAAAAATATATAATACAAAAATGTCACGTACAAAGTCAAAAGGAAATTAAATTAATAACAAACCAGGGAAAAACAACCAGAAGAGAAGTCTTCTTAGTCTAAAAGATTTCAGCCTTATTAGCCGTTGCTTTCCATCAGGCGAGAAGGAGTTCAAAAGCCAGCTCATCATCATTTTCTGTCTTCTTTATCAACCAAAAAAAAAGACATGACCCAGCATTTTTGCCACAATAACAAAGAAGATTATTTCTCTCGCAATAATTCCTAAATTAAGACCACATAAACGGTCTAGCGACGCTAACAAAAGTCCAGTTATGAGCAGACCCTTTTACATTTCTCATAAAAATGGCGAAATTAAGGTTCAATGCAAATTCTGTTTCATAAAAGTGCTGGTAAGGGACACGGTGTATTAACATGCGTAAAAAGCGCTAAAAAGCTGAATATTATGTTAATGGGTTGGATGGAAAGCACCATTTCATTACACAAGGACTTCGTTTGCCTGAAGAACAAAAAAAATTACATCAGTCCTTGAACATACCGAGACTTCTTCGTGCTTCGGAAAGCACATTAAGCCGTTGGTCCCGGCTATCATTTATAGATCCTTGGGAGTCGTTACGGATTGTCAGAAGACATAAATTCCGACTTAATTCTTGCCAAAAAGTACCGTCCTACCCAGTTAATGGGTTGTGGAGGTCTGGTAGGCAGCCGCTCAACGTGAAATACTGGTATTCAGCTGAATCCGGTTTGACTGGAAGCCGACCCCAATATAGTCGGCAAAAAGGTTAGGCAGATGAGTCCTGTATTCCCCGACGCCACATTGCGTCAGTTAAGTTTTATTCCCATCCAAAAAGGGTGTTCTTTTGGACGGGAATTCATCAAATGACTCATTCCGCTCTAAGCGGAGCGGTAGGGAGTGTCAGACTCTTACTGACTAAAATCCAGTCGTGTCCCTCCAATTGCCCTTTGCGTTCCAGGGCCGCGGTGACTCTTTCGAACAATTCTACAACAGGGCAGGATTCCATACACTCCGGTTTTATTAAGAAACCGCAGATGGAAAAACATTATGACGATTTTTGCTCGAGCCGGGCGTCGAACCCAGGGACCATCATCAGTAGTTAGCGACTTATAGACCAACGAAGCAGTTTCATCCGGTTGCTAACAAGTACCTTATTTATTAGGGTCTGAACAAAAAACGGAACCCTTATAGGATCACACGGGTGTCTGTCTGTCTGTCCGTCTGTTACAGCCAGTTTTCTCCGGATTCACTGGACCGATTCTGTTGAAATTTGGTATACTTATGGACTTCAGTGACCCAAACACGGACGCGTTACGTAAATGATTAAATGATTAGTATGGGGGTCACTTTTGGGGGTCAAACTAGAAAATAAAAAAACAAAAGTTTTTTTAACAATATCCTTTGACATAACAAATGAAAGAACTTACTGTGAGGGTTTTAATTATATTTTTTTCATAATTTTAAAATAATTGGTTTTGAAAGGTTTTGAAGTTATTTAAGAAATTAGACGAAAAATTACCATTCCGCACCCCTTATCTCCGAAACTACAGAGCCTAAAATTTTGAAAAAAAATGGAGATAATAGATCTTTACCTAAATATTACAGGAAAACATATAAGAAGTCTATAGTATTAAAATAACATGTTAAAAAAATAAAATTCGTTCAGAACCCTTTGCACGGGAGTCCGATTCGCACTTGGCCAGTTTTTTGCTTATAAATCAACACTAAAATATACAGCAGTGTTTAAACTTACCACCACACAATTGTAAGCAATACCAGTATTTTAATCAAAATTAAAAGCTTTATTTATAAGCTGAAATTAATTCTGAAAAGCTTTAACATACATAAATGTAATGTTGTTATTTTAAGCACACTTTGCTTTTAGGCTTACTGCGGATTTGCTAAAGGGATGTCCCATCATAACGTGTTTTTGGAGGATCCAAGGACTGAAATTGTAAGACCTTGACTTTCTTGGATTAAAGTTTTATATTTTTGGAACCATGGCTTAGTGCCTGTTCCTACTCAGAAAGACCGTCTGTTTTATCACTCCATTCAAAGAGATGGACATGCCAGTGGCTGAACAATTTATTTAACACTGTTCACATTTAGACAATGCTTTCTTTGCGTAATCGAATCAGGAATGATGATATCCGCAAGAGAATCAAGGTTTCTGACATAGCCCGAAGGATCGCTAAACTAAAGTGGCAGTGGGCAGGGACATTGCTCTCAGAACAGATGGTCGATGGGGCCGAGAAGTTCTGGAGACGCAACGTTGGGAGGCCTCCAACAAGGTGGACCGATGACCTGGTGAAGGTCGCGGGTAGCCGATGGATGCGAGACGCGCAGGACCGGTCGTTGTGGCGACGCTTGGGGGAGGTTTTTGTCCAGCAGTGGACGTCTTTCGGCTGATATGATGATGATGATGATGACATTCAGACACATCCGAAAAAAAGAACGGATCTGAGTTTTTAGGCGGACGGTTTGCCACTGCAAAAAGCCGTCTAAACGCCCGAATTGGATGAATTTGCCGATCGTCGGCTGCCGTCTTCCGTTTAAACAGACGGACCGTCTGAGTAGAAACGGGCCCTTAGAATCATCATCATCATCATTTCAGTCAATCACCGTCCACTGCTGAACGTAAACCTCCCCATAGAGCGCCAACCATCCCGGTCTTGAGCAGTCCGCATCTATCCGCTGCCAGCCACTTTCTTTAAATCATCGATCCATCGTGTCGCAGGGCGTCCTACACTACGTTTGCCCATGCGGTCTCCACTTCAACACATGTCTGCACCATCGACCGTCTGTCCGTCTATAGACATGGCCCGCCCACTTCCACTTCAGCATGCTGATTCTAGGCGCCTTTAGTATGAATATAAAAAATGTTCTTTAGAGTAAAGGACTACGCAAACAGCATATTTTGTCACCTATCGCGTAGTTCAACTTGGAACTTTAAGGAGCTCAACTCACAAGAACTTTGGGTAGGCCGCATAAAGTTTTTTTTTTACTATTAATAGGCATGCGTTTGACCACTATCTCAATTGATGGTAAGCAGTCTGCGGTCGAAGATGGAGCATGCTTGCCTAGCCTATTCACTCTTGGCATGAACTATCAGGAATCACAGACTCTGGCAGGGAATTCCACTCCTTAGCTGTACGCATAATGAATGTATAAAGTAGGTACTCAAATTGCCAGACAATCATGTAATCTACCCGTAATAAGGCATTAGTCATTTAATGTAATTTTTCTAACCGACTGCTTTTAATTCATCTCCTAAAAACCTTATTAAGATAACTGCAAAACAGAATCCCAAGACTGAATAAGTGAGAGTGAGACATTCAGTAAGTTTACGATGTAAGGTACTCAGTTATCTCGGAGACATCGGTCATTTTCCGGGATCAAGCCGGTTCCCGGGATCCTGGGGTCTTCCCGCGCCGAATACAAATGAAACTATTATCTACTTGGCCTTAGGGATGGGCCAGGGAAACAGCGGGATTGGGGTCTCCATTAATTAGGCTTATGGATACGGTTTGTTTTTTTTTTCTTTTTTATGAAGAGGATGGTACTCTATCGAGTAAGTTAGCTTTCGACTCATATTGTGAGTTATTTTTTTGGTCTCAGTCAATGATTCACTGATAGTCGAAAAGCTTCAGTGTTTCAGTGTTCATATTTAAGGTAACTTTATTCCACAGCTTTGCTGCTGAAGCCTGTATCACGGAGCGCTATTTTTTTCGGGATTTCCTCTCTAATATTAGTGTAGATAACATCAGGTTTCTCAAAATTCAGCCACCAGTCAATTAATTAAAGCTTGATTTTTGAGGATAGAAGAGAGATGTTAAATTAAAACAGTGCATTAAAACAATAAGGCGAAAATAAAATCTGTTATTTACTCGTAGATGGATAAATAATAATCTATAAGAACTCGTCAATAGGTTTTTGTTGGCATGATAACAAAAAAATGGTGCTAAACTGTTTCACGCTTAACTGCGTCGCAAGAATGAAAGTGACCGAGATATTTACTAATGATCTTTAACTTTAGTTTTTTTTTTTATTTGTGATGGGTTTGCTCTTGACTCAAGTCTAGGTCAGAGATGACAGAGACAAAGTCTACGATGGAGCGAGCTTACCACCAGTTTTACGTCACCGATGAGCCTCTTAGCTCTGCGTTCCACCGAGTCAAGCGCGGCAAGCTGATACTTAGCTGAGCCATCCCAAAGGTGGCTACAATACTCCATGCAGGATCGGACTTGCGCTAAAGCGCAAGTCCGATCCTGCATGGAGTATTATTATATAGGGTTAAAAGCTGTCCAGGCCTGAAGTATCGCTTCACCCTATTTAGGATGCCCAGCTTTATGGCCGCGGTTTGGGCTTTATTTTAGTACTACTAAGTAGGTTGGAACTAAAGAATCTACCACGTGTCACTTGATTTGCGACTTTATACGTATACTAAACTGCAGCGCGCGCAACTTCGTCTACGTCACATTTTTCATTAAAGCTGCTCTCTCGAAAAAAGTTTAAAAACAGCGTGCAGATGAAGCAGCTTTTCGTCGGCATTAACAGAGAAATTACATCTGAAAGAAATAGTAATCTCCATGATATGATACATAATTTGGTTTAGCCAGAATTTATCTAACGGTATAACATAATTTAAAAAAAAAACACCAAGTCGAGGTGACTTGGTGTTTTTTTTTTGAGAAAATCGTTGAGACAAAACATTTTACTCCTTAATTTTTTTATCAAAAGAGTATAAAAAATATATTTACTGCTTTGCAAAACAAACGAAAATGATTTGGTTTTGTTTCTTTTAAAAACATATATTATTTTTATTATAAAAAATTAAAAATGCGAGTAAGCGGAGTGGCCCGTAGAGGGGTATAGTTAGCGCCGTTTGTATACACAAGGTCATTGGCATGAATACAAGCCTTAACAGCCAAAACATCCGCAAAAAACAAGCGCAATATGTATAATTGTGCGCAAGTTTCAAACAGTCTCGCATCGCTCGCCATACTGCACTGCTTTGTAAAAACAACTTTAAGTGATCCGTGTAAGGTTGAATTTGCAAAACAAATTGTTTATAGTAGAACTACACACAACTTACACATGACACTTGATACATGTCAGTTTTTGACGACAGTTTCGAGTGTTGCATTTGTTCGAGACTTTGCATCTTGGGTTTTTTATATATCAATGATTAGTATGGATATTTATAGTCAACTTTACCGCTGCCTTTAAGGCCAAATACTAAGTAGGTCTGTAAGTAGGTCCAACGCTTTGAAAGTGAACGTAATTTGGTTTCTGTCCGTCTCTTTAACGTTAGTCATTTCACGGAATTTTTCGTAGGGATCATCCCTTAAATATGTTATGATGCGATCGGAAAGAATGGAATGGAAGTGACACTTTTGAGGAAAGTACCTATCGGAAAGGTGGGTTTTATGGGTAAGTGCGGTGACTTGATTTAAGTATTCACCCTGCCTAGTATTAGTGATATGCTATTTAAATCTCACCTTCAAGGTGAGGTGAGCTTCAAATGAGTTGTCAAACCGTAGCGTCAGTTGGAATAACAGTAAGTTTGAAAAGAACTGTCATTCCATAGTGAGATTTTAACATTATCGACCGGCAGTTCACATGGTGGGGTGGGTACTTAATTTGACGAAATTAAGACAACAATTAAGTAACTATGCGACCTTGGTATTTTAGGTGACTATGATGTAAGCAGATCACCTTTTAGAGTGATCTGGCTTTTATTATACTATAAATAGGTCAATGTTCAAACAACATTCTTTAATTTGACATTTTAAAATCGCTTTCGTCCACATAATTGTTAGAATGTATCAACATTAAAAATACTTTCATGCTAAATTAATGTACGAACACACTCACCACACGAATTATGTAAATTTTAATTGTTACCCTTTTACCGAAAACGATAAACATTACATATTACAGCCGTCTTTAATAGCCGGAGTTAAGCAACAGTAATTATGGGCTTGGCAACTATATTTTTAACATTTTTATTTATTTTATCACAGGAGAGAAGAGACAAGCGAAGGACCGGTTGATATGTCGAGTCTTGGGTTTTGTTTTTGTTCAACAGTGGACGTTTTTGACTGATTTTATAATGATGATGGTGATGGTGATGTATCACAGAAGCAAAACTCGGGGCAATATTTGTGACTAGTAAATTTTCAGTCGCCAATCAATATGTTGCTGTATAATTTTGTAGTAAGCAGTGGATGATTTATAGGTACTTACTTATATGACAGTGACAGAATGGCGCAACACTCAATTATTGTACATGTAGTATATGTTTCACGTTGAATTCTGCAGTGTATTCTTCAATAGTCCAAAAACATACATATAAAGGCATAAGAACCATTAAGTAACTGCTGGCCGCTGGGGGAGTTTTTTTGCGCCACTTCTACTTCCCAGCTAAAACACTAGGAAGTGTTGATTTTCAGCTTAGTTTGAATAAATGTCTTTTGATTTTGATTTAACACTTTTTTTTCGTAAATAAAATATTTTTCTGGTTTTGTTTTTAGGGTTCCATACACAAAGGGTAGCAACGGAACCCTATTACTAAGCCTCCGCTGTCCGTCCGTCCGCTCGTCCGTCTGTCTGTCAGCGGGCTGTATCTCAAGAACCGTAATAGGTAGACAGTTGAAATTATCACAGATTGTGTATTTCTATTGCCGCTATAACAACAAATAATAAAAATTAAGGTTTATGGTACGGAACCTTTTGTATGCGAGTCCGACTCGCACGTGGCCGGTTTTTTTTTGTATATTTAGTGTTGGATTTATTTCTTTCTTTTTGTCCTTTCCGTAACTCCTATTGTTAAACCCGCGTAGTTAATGTCCGGTCCCTCAAAGGCCGTAACTCATCAATTCGTTCCTCTTTTACGCTGATGCTGTATTTTTACGTCGTCTTTTGAGCTCTTTCTCTTCAAATTGTTAATTTTCTTGATAAGATCTCAGTAATAAAATTGTTTTGTCTGTTTATTTTGTTAAGTTGTTTATTTGCTACTGTACTTTTGAGACGGTTGACATTTTTTGTCTCTGAAATCTTAGGTTTGTTTTTTTTTATCAGGTAACAGTATAAAGGTTTTAATTTTGTTTTATTTAATTTTTTTTTTTTTGGTATGTGTCATGCTTGGCGCAAATAAACGCTTTTTCTTTCTTCATTTTTTTTTCTTGTACTCCTAAGTAATGAAGGAGAAACATAAAAAACCTTGACATTCTTTATTCCTATTTCTTTTAACTTACACCTAGTACAAAACACAGAGAGAGATCTTAAACTAAAACGTGACCCTATACTCAAAATATCACCATAACGCATAGATTAGTTTGCTTATCAATAAATTAATTAGTACTTACAAGTGTTTGCCTAAGTACGCAGCATGCAAATACTTGTGCAAGTGTTCTGTCTTCGAGTTCCTGATTACTTGGACCTTGATGAGATTAAATTATCAGGTTTGCGTAAGTGTAGAGGAAGCGACACGATATATGGTTCATTGAGTAGGTACTTGTTTAGTATCTACATGATAGATTTTGCTGTGGATTGTTGGAACGAAGTTCCTTATCGCGCGTTGTGAAAGGGGGCTAGTCGGAAAAAATTCTCACGAAAAGCTGTAACGACACTTTTTGCTATAGTTGTAAGCCGTGCGGCGTGCGCGTGTTTCTCTGTCTGACTCTCCCTCTCTCTCATAGAAAGCAAGCCAGGGTAGGGTAGGTAGTGTGGGTAGGGTGGGTTTAGGGTCTAAAATTGAGCCTACTGATTAAGTTTATATTACATTATATTTGTTAATAATATTATAACTTAAAAAAAAAATAACAATTCCTTCACTAATTACTTCTCCGAACTTCGTTCCATCCCGGTTTGCCCCTGACACGTCTCAAGTTTTTTTTAAAAACTGTCCACGTGCGAGTCGAACTCTCACACGAAAGGTTGCGTCCCTGATTGATTGGTATTTTTGCTTGATTGAAATCAATCAATATATATAAAATTCTTCCGTTACTGACTGATTGAGTGACTGACAGACAACGCACAGCCAAAACTACTGGTCGCAGAAAGCTGAAATTTGATATGAAGCTTCGTTACACTCTGTAGGAGAACTAAGAGAGGATTTACCGAAATTCCTATGGGAACGGGACATAACGGGATGCGCGTACGAAGTCGCGGGTATAAGCTAGTTTATTAATAAAAGCTTGATTGAAGGATAAAGGAGTGCTGTTCGTGAACTAAGCTAGGCCGGCTTGGTGCTGATATTGGTATGAAAAATGTGCTGTGCTTGCACTGTACACCAGTTTTCTGAAAGATGATAGATACACCTAGTGGCAACACTGAAGCACCTGTCAAAACGTTTGTTTTCCAACATAAGTTGAATTATTTGGAGAGTAAGGAAGGGTACTAACTGATTCAAAGTGTTCGTGTACTAATGTCCTTGTTCAACTGTACTTTCCTCATTTAGCATTGTCCTTGATGTCGTGTCCGTGTACTAATCTCCTTGTTCGACTGTACTAAACTCACGTAACATCAATGACGTCACCAAGGAAGCGTTTAAAAGATAAAGATGTATCCACAAATAACGGGAGTCTTTGCTGTGGCTATCTAGAGCTTTGTCAGCAAGAATGTTATGATGATGTCCACAGAGTAAGGAAACGACACTGCGGCCACTGCAAGAAGATAATACTGTCAAAATTTTCCATTAAAGTCAAGTGAGTCAGTGAATTCAATCGTCTACACAGGGAAATTTATATTTGCATTTTACTCAGCGCACAATATAACATAGTTACTAACTTCTAGCTGCGGTTTTTCACGAACCCGCGGTAAAGATGTGTCGTTATTTCATGGGAAATTACAGTGCATAATGGATGAAAATTCTATCGAAAGAGTCTATTCACCGGTTTGAAAAACAGACACTTTCGCATTTTTAATACCAGCAATTTTGTCTGCGAAACTATCTGGAAATATCGCACTTCTGTATTAAATATTGTCCTTCTCCAAAGTCGATCCTATTACTGTTAAACAGTTTAGGCGTGAAAACGTAACAAGCAAACATACGGACTTACTTTATAGTATCGGTAGCGTCCTTAGTAACTAGTTCTATACTCTATGGTAATGTCTGTCGTCGGCATAATCGGTACAGGTATTAAAGATATTAGGCATTTTAGAAGTTGCTGATAAGTGAGAGTGATTGCATGGATTATTGGTTTTTAGTTTTTGTTGTCTTTGGTGCGCACAGATAACATAGCTATTTTTTAGAGTTGTGCGCGCCACTGTTAGTCGGCCTCATTCCACCGTTTGCACAATAGACTTGCCATCTCTTTACCGTCTTTTTTATTATATTTTACCCTTATGACTTTATTTTTCTGTTTATTTGTCCCGTTTAATTACTTTTTATGCTGCTCCGATCGACGTCATACTCAACGCCGGCTATCGCTGAAAACCAGCGCTGTGGCTCTGTCTCGCACACGGGTCCTAGCATCATGCTGAGCGATGGCCGTTTTGCGCGAATGTGACGCATATCTTCCCAACTATTATAAAATTGTAATTTTGTTTTATTTAATTTTAATTTTTTTGGTATGCGTCATGCTTGTCGCAAATAAACGCTTTTTCTTTCTTTCTTTTCTTTTCTTTCTTTAAAGTTTAACTATGTTCTGGAAAGAGACAAAAACGATGGAATCCTGACCCTTACATCAACAAGGTGATATAACTCTTGGGAATTCATTACAATCGGTGGGAGAGTGACCAGTCCAGGCCGAGCTCTACGGGAACACACGGTGGGGGGCGTGTTTCTCTATCCTTCGGGAGGGACCGACTTTAACAATTAGAATAATTCAGGAAAAATGAAAATTTTATCGGCCTAGGGTAACTCAGGAACAGTCACATTATAATACAAGTTAGGGTAGGGATCTTCACTAGTATAATAAATGTGAAAGTCACGTCTAAGTCGCTGAACCGATTATGACGAACTTTGGTACATAGATAGATTGGAGCCTGGAGACAGTTAAAGGCTACTTAACCGCGAGCAAAAACGTGAGCAAAAGCTAGAATACACATAATATAATTTCAACAGACTTTTGGGATCTATTCACGCGGATCACTTTTTTTTTCTTATTTTATTCTTTTTTTTTTGGTATGCGTCATGCTTGGCGCAAATAAACGCTTTTTCTTTCTATTTTTCTTAAGCGCTTTCGAAGCGCAGTTACGCTCTGCAAACTGAGCCGGCTGCATCCATTTTTATTCGTATGCACCTACATTGGATTCACCATAGGCATATACCCCTAAGCCACTGCTGATCAAGGAACTCCTCAAAACCCCCTGATAATGACACGTCCTGAATACAAATCCCGCATGAAACAGTGTCCATTTATGACCTGTTATCGATCCTTTTACCGGCATCGCAATTACGGCGGTATCCCCACGGAATTTGGAATTAGGGAATCATGGCACGTTTAGCCTGATAAAATGTTTTATTAAGAGAAAGAATATCGGAAGACAACTGGATTCGGTTCAAGGCTATTCGTATTTAGAAGCAAGGGACTGTTGCATTGAAGTTATTTCATTATCAGAGTAGTCTTTTCACGTGGGTAAATAAAAACCGGTCAAGTGTGAGTCGGACTTTTACACGATGGGTTCCGTACCATAAACTGAAAAAACACGTATCCCTACTTTAATTTAATTTTTATTATTTGTTGTTAAAGCAGGCACGAAGTCAGCGGGCGTGGGGCGGCGGTGGCGGCGGCGGCGCCCCGCCTCTGCATTGCCGAAATGTTGTACATTTTATTTTTTACTTTTTAACGACCGATGTTTCAAAACGCGTTTCAGAATTTGTATCAAAAAGATGTTTTGCTGGCTTTTTAGACATTTTGTTCGCGAACAAGACACAAACTTCTTAGAACACAACACTATGCCGCTCTAGCGCCACGCTGGCGTCGTGACCGGATCTGCGCCGCCGCCGCTCCTTGCCCGCTGACTGTGCCCGCAGCCTTACGGTTCTTGAGATACAGCCCGTTTACATACAGACGGACGTACGGACGGACAGTGGAGACTTAATAATAGGGTTTTGTTGGTTACCCCTTGGGAACGGAAACTTAAAAGTAGCCGATCGCCGAAGTATACCCGTGGTGGGCCATTAATAACATGCCGACACTCCTCCGTGCCTCGGAAAGCACGTTGAGACGTTGGTCGTCAGAGGCCAGACAATCAATCAATCTGACATCAGTCTAGCCAAGGTACATTATGTTAACCACTGACTGGGGTCTGAAGCTCAGATAGGCAGCCGTTTCATGTAAAATACTGGTATTCAGCTCTGTCTGGTCCGACTCGAAAACGACCCCAAAATATTTGGGAAAAGCTAGATAGTTGATTGATTAGCAGAGGTCGGAATTAGATAGAGTTATTTATGCACTTACACTGATTTCATATAGCGAAAGAATAAAGTGGATATGCCTCAAATCCCGAGATTTTAAAGAGCAGAAAAATCCCGTGATTTATTAAATAAAAAGTTATTTACTTTTACACAATTTACACCACGCGCGACGTTGCCAAATTTACATCAACGACATCGGATGTCCGAAGTTGCAAAATTCCAATGCGCACACGCGCGATGTTGCCACATTTGTAGTTCGTACAACATAGCTTGTGAGAACAAAAGAAAACAATAGCGAAAATGTACTAGATACCGGGAAGATCCATATTAATATCAACATTTCGATGCAAGTACATAAATAACTCTACCTAATTCCGACCTCTGTTGATTAGCCTTTTCTCAACTATTAGCTGACCCGCGCAACTTTGTCTGCGTCACATTTTTCATTCATGCTCCGCTGCTGAGGGAAGTGAAAATTTTAAATATTTTTTTCCTACTCCTCCGCTTTTCTACTTTTCTGATTAATTTCGTTGCGAGATCCAAGACAGTTGAATCGTTTCTCCGGGACTCGTCGGACTTCATTGGCTCGGCGTTTTTCTGGTGGTCGCCACTGTTGATTTTGGCTTTCAGGAATTGCATATATACTCCGCTCCTATTGGTCATAGCGTGATATTATACAGCCTTTAGCCTTCCTCGGTAAAGTTTGTGAGGTTGTAGGGGGTTATCTCTGGATCTACTGAACCGATTTTGAAAATTCTTTCACCAATAGAAAGCCACGTCATTTATGAGTGTCATAGGATATATATTAACCCGAAAAACACCGCCCAACGAAGTGGGCACGGGTCAGCTAATAATATTATAAAGAGGAATGATTTGGATTTGTGTTTAATGTTTGTAATGGATAAACTCAGAAACTACTTAGCCGATTTTAACCATTTTTTCACCGATAGAAAGCTAAATGATCATTAAGTAACATATGCTATAATTTATTTTCGAAAAAAATAGAGTTCCGTACGAAAATTGCAATACTAAACCCGCGCGAACGAGGTCGCGGGCGAAGTGCTAGTGTATAGTAAGTTCACCTGGAAGTTAATGGTGTCTACAGTTTATTACTTGGTTTATCCAAGTAATAAACTCACATTAACTACTGGCCTTTAATCCCCACCACAAGAAGTCAAAGTGACGCCATTTTCATGTTTAAGACCACTCAGCAACTTCAGGGTAACGTCGTCCGAAGCTATAAACTTTATTGATTCTATAACAGTATTTATAGCACTGCTTAGCAGCGCTGCAGCGGATGCGGGCTCATCGAGCGTATAATAGCAGTATTATTATTTGATTGGTGGGTCATTGTTGTGTGTTATGTGGGTAGTTTTGAATGGGAGTTGTGATGTACTTTAGGGATGTATAGTTTAATGATACAATGGGTGGCGGAGATGTGTGGCGAAGTTTGCAGGTAGTAACGCAATCCTGTTTTAGTAGAAACAATATGTTTAAAAAACTGGCCAAGTGCGAGTCGGACTCGCGTACAAGGGGTTCCGAACGTTTTTTTTTAACATGTTATTTTAACACTACAGACTTCTTATAGGTTTTCCTGTAATCTTTAGGTAAAGATCTATTATCTCCATTTTTTTCAAAATTTTAGGCTCAGTAGTTTCGGAGATAACGGGGGGGAATGGTTATTTTTCGTCTAATTTCTTGAATAGCTTCAAAACCACTTATTTTAAAATTACGAAAAAATATGACTGAAATCCTCACAGGAAGTTCTTTCATTTGATATGTCACACAACATTTGTCAAAAAACTTTTTTTTTTAATTTTCTAGTTTGACCCTCAAAAGTGACCCCCATACTAAAAATTTAATCATTAACGTAACGCGTCCGTGTTTGGGTCACAGAAGTCCATATATACTTATACCAAATTTCAACAGAATCGGTCCAGTGGATCCGGAGAAAACTGGCTGTGACAGACGGACAGACAGACAGACACCCGAGTAAAAAAAATAATAATGAATGTGATTATTTGTTTTGTAAATTAATTGAAATAACAGTTTTACACGTCAACCTTTATCGTACTTTTTAGGGTTACGTAGGTACCCGAAGGGTAACCAACGGAACCTTATTACTAAGCCTGCGCTGTCTGTCCGTGCGTCCGTCACTCTGTCAGCGAGCTGTATCTCCATAACCGTAATATGCAGACATTTGAAATTATCACAGAGTGTGTATGCGCTGCTATAACAACAAAAAATAAAAATTGAATTAAATTAAAGGCGTGTTTTTTACGGTTTATTGTGCGGAACCCTTCGTGTAAGAGTCCGACTTGCACTTGGCCGCTTTTAGGGTAAAGAAAAATTTCTCCTAATACACTTTGCATTCCAAAATAGCGGCAACTCTTTCGAAAAAAATCCGCAACTCTGGATCCCTACAAACCCTAGACTTTTATCCTCAAATAAAGCCTCAATAAATTTTTTATTGAGCTAAACGGAATGAATGAGGCAGAATGACTTCCAACATTGCCCAATGGTGGGTAGTTTGACTCCCCAAATTCCTTGATACCCCAATATTTTGTTGGCTTAATACAGCTTTCTAAAAATACGCTATATTGTCGAGAATGATACGATGGGATTACATTTCAAACGTCTGGTCCATATAAGGGCTGATGGCAAACTGACCGACTTTTATTCGCGTATGATGTCGGCCGGTGCCGTAAAAGAATAATACCATCCCATCACTTCCCGTGGGTGTCGTAAGAGGCGACTAAGGGACTCACCAGAGAATGGGTAGCAGCGTTCTCTGTAAAACGCAACACCATACACTGCGATCGCCAACCCGCCTGGCGTGGCGATAATGGCAACCCTCCCTTTGGGGGAGGCCTACATCCAGCAGTGGACGTCTTTCGGCTGTTATGATGATGATGATGATCTAAGAGTCGGCATGACAGCTGTTATTTTGATTGAAAGATTTATGGGATATATAGATCTGAGGGTAGGTAATTTTTACCGGTTTTTTCTCTGGAAAAATATTATCCTACTAATAATATGAAAGCGGAAATCAGCTTGTCAAAGAATCACGGCACAACAGCTCAACTGGTTTGAACTTGGCACACGGGTGACCCTTTTTTTTAAGAATGGGACATCATCAAATGACTCCTCCCGCTCAGGACGGAGCAGAGGAAGGGAGTGCCAAACTCTTACTGACTAAAACCCATTCGTGTTCCTCCTAGTGCGTTTTTGCGCTTCAGGGGGACTACTCTCTAAGCCCGAAACTACGGACTTCGGGCTTAGAGAGTAGTCCCCCAGGGCCACGGTGACTCTTTCGAACAAATTCCGCAACCTGGGTGACCCATGATCTAAACTAGACCTAAGGGTATTTTATTCCATTACTAAGTTTCCAAAACATGTTTTTCGACCCTTATGCGAGTAAAACCGCTGAATAAAGCTGAGAGGATTAAATATTGCAAAAAAACTGGAGCAAATATTTATTTTTTATTCTAAAACTTTATTGTACACCTCATAATAAGAATAGGACAAACATTTATAGAAAGATAGATATATAGATAGATATATTTATTTTGTAAAACATGAGTAAAGCATACAGGTCTTATAAATTATGATGAGGTTGCTACATGTTTTGCCATTTAAAACAAATGTAGAAATAATTCAACAAAATTTATGTTGTCACTAATTTATGTGGTCATTTTTATTTAAATAAAAAAGCTTTAAATAACAAATAGCACGTTGTTTTTCCAATGATTTTTATAGCTTTCAACTCGTTAAAAACGCACTTTCGCACAAAAGCTAATTTATTTAACAATAATATCGGTTGTTAATATGCACACCTGGTGCTCATAAATATGCCAATTAATTGTAACCGAGATAAAGATATGGGATCTCACATTATTACCATCACAAATTATAATAACACGATCAACTGAAATGTCAAAACATATTTTTATTACGTTTTATAAAATAAACATCATTTTCGCATGTTTGTGTCAGCGCATTGTTCTTTTTTAGGGATCCGTACCCAAAAGGTATCCAACGGAACCCTATTACTAAGCCTCCGCTGTCCGTCCGTCCGTCTGTCTGTCCGTCTGTATGTCAGCGGGCTGTATCTCAGGAACCGTAATAGGTAGACAGTTGAAATCTTCGCTTATTTTGTATTTCTATTGCCGCTATGACAACAAATAATAAAAATTAAGGTTTATGGTACGGAACCCTTCGTGTTTGAGTCCAACTCGCACTAGGCCGGATTTTTTTTAACTTCTGATGCATTTTTCGCCACAATTATTGTAGAAAGTCTACGTGCGTGCGTAGCACATTCGTGTTGAACTTACACAACACTTCACACTTCTTCTTTTCGAGTCGATGGTGACCCTTAAATATTTTTTGCCCAGTAGGTGGCCAGTGTGGTCACGTTCACAGCGGCATCAGTGGCGTTCATCAGGTCCTCAATGGTGCAGGTGTAAGGGCACTTGGGACATTCCAACAAGTAAGTGTTAAAACAGAGCAAAGTATGGGTCTCTAGAACCTTTAAACTAAAATAGTTTTCAATAAAAGCCATAAAACAGACATAACTCACGTAATAAATACGCGCTCAAAATCCCCGACACGACATTGTCGGCCTCCGACTAAGTCGCAAATCCGGCGCCACCCTTATCAAAGGTCCACTGGCTTTACCGAATGACGAATGTGTCCCTTCAGAGTCCCGATCGTGACGAACCTATCGTTTCCCGTTAACGGAAAAACTTTTTCCCTTAGATTGCTTTTTCCGGAAAATTATTTTTGCTTTGAGCGAAAAACTCGGATCACAAGTTAGTTTCGTTTGATAGGTTAACATTAAATCTTTCAATGACAGTTTGGCTGATTTTCCTTGTTAGTCAAGGAAGTGACGAGTACCAATCTTTGGTGAAAAGTTAAGGGAAGTTACGCAACTGGGATGGTAACTTTTCTTTTGTTTCGAAGTTTCTTTTTACTGGTTTGGGGTTGAATTGAGTAATTTTATGGTTACAGACATTAGGCACTTGTCTCACCGCCGTCGAGGAAGCGAGTAGCTATCGACCATTTGCTCGCTGAGGAAAGGGACAAAAGATATAGATCTCGTGTGAGTAAAAGAGACACTTACATTCATAGTCGATAGCTGGCTGTTCACACTGCCGGCGAGCGGCTCTTACGTCTAGTTGATCGCAGCGACAAGAGCTATTAAAGATTGTACTCGCTCAGCGACACTCGCTCGGTGATGCTCGCTTGGCGCTCAGAACAACCAAACTGGGGTAATTTCTACCTATAGTGCGGGCTGGAGCGAATATTGCGAGTATAAGCCCGTCGCACGGCGTTGAGACAAATGCCTTATGATCGTATTAAGACACTTGTTTAACCGCCGGCGATCAGCGAGCAGCGAGTAAAAGTAGCGATTTAAAAGTTTCGATAATTTTGCGCTCGGCTTTCAGCGAGTGCTTTTGGGCGACGGGCTTTTACTCGCAATACTCGCTCCAGCCCGCACTATAGGTAAAAATTACCGCTGTTTAATGAGTTCTGACCACCAAGCGAACATCGCTGAGCGAGTGTCGCTGAGCAAGTACAATCTTTGATAGCTCTTGTCGCTGCGATCAACTAGAGGTGAGAGCCGCTCGCTGCCACTGTGAACAGCCAGCTATCGACTATGAATGTATGTGTCTCTTTTACTCACACGAGATCTACATCTTTTGTCTTTTTCCTCAGCGAGCAAATGGTCGATAGCTACTCGCTTCTTCGCCGGCGGTGAGACAAGTGCCTATAAATCTGATTTTATGCCTACGCTTAGATTTTTTTTTGTTAATCTAGTAATAGGGTTGCTCCTGATATGACATCCTTATCAATTAGTCCAAACTAAACAAATTATAAAGTATCAAATGTTTGTTTGAAAAAAGGTAGAATCTGGAAATACGGCACCGATTACGAAAATTCTTTCATATAGAAAACAACATCGCTGAACGCCACAATTTCTAAAATTTTAAAGTTAAAATGTCATCATCATCATCATATCAGCCGAAAGACGTCCACTGCTGGACATAGGCCTCCCCCAAGCGTCGCCACAACGACCAGCCCTGTGCGTCTCGCATCCGTCGGCTACCCGCGACCTTCACCAGGTTAAAATGTACCAAATTTCAATTGAATCGGTCCAATAATTTCAGAGAAAATTAGCCGTGACAGACGGACAGACAGACACACGAGTGAAAAAAAAAGGTTAGGTAATAAAGTCCGTTTATCTGCACGGAGGATCGGAACTCTAAAAAACATATATTCCTCCCTAACCATATGGATAAAATAATGAATGCGTTACCAACTTTTCACATTACTCCACCCCAAACTACATTCATGAACTAGGAGCAATGTAATACGCTAACTATTCCATTTTGGGCTGAAATTACGCGCTTCATATTATTACACGACATTTTAATGAAATTCCTGATATCAGTTTATTATTATTATTACCTGCATAATTCTGTAGGTGCTACAGTTGAAACACGAAACGCGGCAGGTTAAGGCTCCCACAGATATGCGCGAAGTGACAATGCGACAGCGCGTTTTTAAACATTTTTTTCTAATGATATATTATTGTCATCTCAGCGGATTATAGCAATCAGCGCCAACAATACGTTTGGTTTCTATCTCTTAATTTATTTTAGATGTAAATGGTTTTAATTTTTCGGCTAAACCCGAATAGATTATTATGAATGACCGCAAAATTTGCTACGATTTGTTGTAAATTAAATATTAATTCCACAATTTATCAAGTTTATAACCTCGTCAGACTTACGTAAACTTGCGGTGTTTGCAATAATCTGGTAACAGATATTTATATATATATATATATATATATATCAGCTTCGCTATCACATTGTGGCGTTAAGCCTGTCTGCGGCAGGCTTAACAACGTTTTATTATTGCATCGGTTGCAATGGGATCCCAGATCCCGCTCGTGTTACTTGACGTGGGTTTATTTGATATATAGGTGGTTTATGTTCATGTGTTTCATGTACGACTTATGTGCTTGAAATACCGCATATGATATCTACTGATAAGATGTCTGAGATAGGTACCTACCTATTTCATTATTCAATTATTGTAATCAGTAATTGATATGTATAAGCTATACAAGCTCCTTTTTTCATAAATAGTTTAAACTAATCGGTCTCACTGGTACATTCAGAGACTTAGGAATTTCTCCTGTATCGTGGGTGCGTTTACAAACATACAAAGTCACATACACAAACAGCCAGACCCGGAAAAACTATCTGTAGGCCATACAAATATTTGTTCCGTGCGGGAATCGAATCCAAGACATGCGGCGCAGCAGCCGATCGCTCAACCACTGCGCCAACCGTGCCGACTAACTTTTTGCAACAATATTCAGTGAATTGAAACTTCACATAAAATCACTCATTATACATAGATAGATATATTTATTTTCTGATATTACAGAAAATCAGGTTAATTTTTGTTTCTACGCGCAGCTTCATTATGCAAAACTATGAAATTAAATAGTTTCAATATTTACCTTTAACTTGACATAAACAGGACTAAAGTTGCAGCACTAGCACTTCCTCCGTACCTGTAACAAAATAAGTTGCTGTAAGTAACAATATTCATTTTTATCAAAAAACCACCGCATGCATAATGACCACTGGACAAATGTCTCCTCGCAATGGGTACTGGAGGATGAACGGCATCGCTGAGAAAGCGAAGACGAGATGGCATGAACGCACACCACAAAGGCAGGGGGGCTACTCTCTAAGCCCGAAGTCCGTAGATTCAGCTTTAGTTGCGGGCGTTTTCCAAACCCGAACTAAGAATGAATGACAACACGATTTCACAATAACTGTCAAATCGTGTTGTCATTCATTCTTAAGCATTTTCCACACGGATGTGATCCAGCGACCCATACAAGGTGACCTTGCTTTTTGCCATCCGTGCAGACGGCAGATGCAATCCAAATTCAAACAAAATTCGCGGATAGAAATCAAGCTCCCACCAAGATCACCTTGGATGGGACATTGGATTACATCCGTATGGAACATGCTTTAGTGGTTAGGTGGAGTAGAATACGCCCAGAAATAAGGCCGAAACTACGGACTTCGGGCTTAAAGAGTAGCCCCCCTGGTTCGATGTGGCGCAAGAGAAGACAGTCTAGAAAGATATGGGGGAGACCTTTTCCCAGCTGCATTGGAACGTATATCAGGAAACACAGACTCCGGCATTAAATTTCACTCCCTAGCTATACGTACAACAAAAGTATTCCCAAAACGTTTAGTGCTTATGGGTGGGAGGTCCAGCATGTACCGGTGGCGCATCGCCGACAATCGCCGTACGCTTTTTAGTAAGTTATTCAAGTACCTTATAACCTTTGTCATCATCATAAATCCACCCCAGTATCACCCACTGATGGAATCCCACGACTACAGGCGGAGATACCTGATTGTAGCTGATTTTAAAGTGACCATCACGTTTAAACGGCTAGTTGTCATTTTTTGAAAAAAAAAAGAAAATATGTTTCGTTGGACTATTTTCTTAATTATTTGATATACGTATTTTTTTAGTTTTATTCGTTTAACATAGTGTAATTAATTTTTAAAGTTACCACCACGTACATAAACACGACCAACGGACTAAAACCGCCGAGCGTATTTTAATGGAATTTGCACTATCACAAAGAAAATGTAACTATCCACATTTTGATACCTATACGGTTTTTTTAAGTCATTAAGTAATACAAAACTACTGAATTTTGGGACGCGCGGGCGTGAAACGAGTGTTCCTCCAAGGTCGCTGGTACATGTCGTCGCCTTAAAGACAATACCGTCACCATTCCCGGCTTTTGTACGGCCAATAACCTTTATGAAAACAATACGGTTTATCAAATGACAGACACAAACGGTAGATAAACAACTGTTTATTTGACAGGGCTTATGTTTATCGAGTTTGTTGCCACCTCTCTGGGGGATGCGAAATGTTTCTTGGAATCGGTAGGTGAGCCCACAGAGCATGGTAACGCCTTGCCGGCAGCGACTAGAGAATGGCATGAGTGATTAGTAAATCACTTTAGTACCCGCGTTTGTATGTAAAAGAGTAATTTGAATTTTCTTTCAGGGACTTCTCTATGACTACCTCGAGTAGTAGAATAGAATAGAATAGAATGGAATGGAACGGAATGGAATGGAATGGAATGGAATGGAATGGAATGGAATGGAATGGAATGGAATGGAATGGAATAGAATGGAATAGAACAGAACAGAATAGAATAGAATAGATAAAATTGCCTCGAAAAGCACTTTAAGCAGTGGTTCCTGCGCAAGATCTCTCTCCTGTCATGTCGAATTGCTGTCCCAGCGGACTAGGGGAGTGTTGGAAGACACACAGAAACACTCCCTGTGCTTCTGTGTTTACACACACACTTGTGCACTATAACATGTCCCGCGTTGATGGCTAGTTTCCGTTGATATTGGCCATAGTGGCCAAAATCGGTCATTAGGACTATTAATATTAATGTTCTTAGGACAGTTTTAAATTCGTCCTTAAATAGAATAGAAATCCGACCAACCATTGAAGGCCTAAGCCGAGGGTACCTCAGGAGGGAACCCTCAGGAGGTGTCTTAAGCGTGTATTCGCTAAGTTTATAAGTTATGTAGCTCTGCCTGGCGACTTTAAGTTCGCTTAAGCAACCACCAAACTCATTTGTTGATAGGTGAAATCCAAAAAAATGCGCATTAATCAACTTGAAATTATAGCCAAAGTATAAAGAATTGGGTATTTCTTGGAGTTAAACAGTGACACGCTTGGTTTGTATGGAAAGTTTTGACAAAATAATAGGTAGCTGTGTGTGCCAAATGAACTTGTTTTCTTTTCTTTGTATCTCTAGCACTGGCCGGCAACGCGCCTCCGAGGTCTGTGGAAATCGCGATCAGAAAATGTCGAGACGAGTTCGTTGAACCTTTTCAGTTGCCTTTAATACGATTTTCTCAATTTATTTACTTGATTTTGAAGATTATACTTCTATGAAAAGAAGCTATTTTTTTTTAAGATTTTTGTTAGTATTATAAGATTACTTTGCTCGGGAATTGGAGTACCTATGTGGTGTAGTTTTCATATAGATTTCATGAAAATATGGATTTGTCGGGCTCGTAAAAAAGAAACCGTACCACTAAGCCTCTGCTGTCCGTCCATCTGTCACCAGGCTGTATTTCAAAAACCGTAATAGGTAGACAGTTGAAGTTTTCACAGAGTGTGTATTTCTATTGCCTTATTCTAACAACAAGTAATAACAATATAATTAAAAATAAAAGGGGGCTCCCATACATTCCCATAGAGAGAAGAAACGTATTTTTGTGCGGAACCCTTTGTGTGAGATTCGAACTCGCATTTGGCTGTTTTTTTTTTGTTTTGTGATTCGATCATTTCGATATGCGTCACGTCCAATCATCGTTCAATAGACAATCCATTTTAATACGCTGAATAAAAAAATGTTGACGTTAGCAAAGTTAAAGTACCATTTAAAAACATTAAAAAAAACTAATATACGACCATTAGACCTACTCTTATCCGTAACGATTGTCGAATCCTAATAATTTATTCGCAATTACTTAATTACCGCTTGGAAAAGCAATTAACGTACAATTTGGGGAAAATAGGTACCCAATTAATGAAAGTTCAAAAATTATCACGAAATCTCTGAATAAGTAATTGATACAAATGTTTCTATTTCAGGGTAATTTTAAGTAAGCTCGCCCACAGAGCTTTCCGAACGAATCAAGATTTTTTGACATGTTATTTTAAAACCAGTCGGGCAGTCAGACACGGTGATCCTGTTTTAGAGGGTATGCGGTACAGAGAGTAAAGTCCGCAAACCTCCATTAAAAAGGGAGGATCCTTCGACCGGACGGTTGTTGTGTCCGGTGTGGGCAACTGCCCGATAATTAACATTCAGGCTGATGCATATGTTCAAATAACAAGGTAAACTCTGCTTGCGCTATGCAGGATTTTAGTTCGCTGGTAGTTGGATAGATAGCGTCGCGGTTCTTTTTGTTGCGATGTAGATTTGCTCTGTTTTTCTTTTGGTGACTTGGATGCCGCTACACTGTAAGTGCTCGTTCCCACTATGACGGATTGTTCTCCTGGTCCATCTATCTAAAGAGAAGGGTATGCTAGTGGCAGTACAATTTATATGACACTGTTCACATTTATACGAATCCGAACAAAAGGACGGATCCGGGATTTTAGACGATCGTTTTACCATTGTAAAGAGCCGTCTAGCAGGTGATATACGTATGAGCAAGTACGCGTACTTACGGCTCGACGACCTTTTCGCTCGTGTGTCACCCAAAGTACGCGTACTTAAAAACAAGACGCGTAGGGAAAAAGGTCGTCGAGCCATAAGTACGCGTACTTGCTCATACGTCCCACTTAAACCCCCGGATCGGATGTAGTGTGAACGAATCTACCGGCAGACGGTCCTTCATAGTGTAAACACGCACGTCCGGCCGCCGTCTTCCGTGTTAACAGACAGTCCGTATGAGTGGGAATGGGCCGTTAGAGTTTCTTTATTTCTACACAAGTGTCAGAACCTTCGTCGTCGGAATGTTTGCTGGAAAAAATGCAAGAAGAACACGTGTACGCCAACCCCAAGCATCATTGGACAAGGACAGGAAGATGATAATTACTTGCTTGAAAACTACCCAAGCTTCAAAACCAAACCTGAACTGCACTACATAAAGAATTGTAAAAAACTCAACCGCTTAAAAGGGTCAAATGCGGGATCAGAAGATCGTAACATCGTAAACGAACCGTGTTCAGGAGCTATTACTAACATAAATTGTCTCCACCACAACACAGTACATTCATGGACAATTTACGAGATGACTACCAGCTATCGACACAACTCAAGCACCCAATTTCACGGTTGAGGAGAGTTTTTTTCAATAAACTCAATCTTGGGAGTCTGTGGGGTATCGATAGGGACCTTAAGGATTTTTTTTCTTAGCTAAATGATGATTTATTTCGTTAGGGCAGGCTCTGAATAGAAAAAAAACCAGTCGAGTGCGAGTCCAACCCTCGCCTGCCGAGGGTTCCATACAAATTTGTAGGTACATATTACTTTAAACAAAGACAATTTTTTTTATGATTGAATTACAAATTTATAGTTTTCAGACTTTTTCCTTTACTTGTAGTATAAGACGGTATTCATTGCCAAATTTGATACTTCTAGGTCAACGGGAGATACCCTATAAATTTTGATTCCCTTGAGAGTGTCGAAATATACGTTTTGTGTATCTTTTTGTTTACTTTGATTAAAAGTTTGATGTTTTCACAGCTGCAAGGGGCCATAGATTTGAGTTTATGGTTTTAATTTTAACTCGATATCTTCACGCATTTCCTTGATAAACGGTCTTGACAGACAGACGGACGGACAACAAAGCGTACCATACGGGTTCTGTTTGTTCCTTTTGAGGTACGGAACCCTAAAAGATAGTTTACTTACACAATCAGGTAAAATACATAATTACATAATTATGGTTTACAATAAATGTATGAGAGTTGCCGGAGATCGTGCCAAATGGCGTGCAGTTGGAGAGGCCTATGTCCAGCAGTGGACTGTTGATGATGATGACAATACAAATAGGCCTTAAGGAAAGTACAGTTGTATGTATATAACTTAATATCTTTAAATTATAGGTCACATTACATTCCATTAGCGGAGATAGTGGTCAAACGCGGGCCTAACACTAACTACTACTAGTTTTCAGCACATTATATATCTTACCACAATCACCTTGAGTCGGCTAGCTAACGCCGAATTTTAACTCAAAACGAAAGAATTGGCATGTCTTTCATAGTCTCGTGAACTCGGCAAACGTTGTTTTGCCAAATAAAAAAAAATTGCCTAGCATACCTACCAAATTTACACAAAAAAAAACTGGCCAAGTGCGAGTCGGACTCGCGTGCAAAGGGTTCCGAACGAATTTAATTTTTTTAACATGTTATATTAACACTACAGACTTTTAATAGGTTTTCCTGTAATCTTTAGGTAAAGATCTATTATCTCCATTTTTTTCAAAATTTTAGGCTCAGTAGTTTCGGAGATAAGGGGGGGGGAATGGTCATTTTTCGTCTAATTTCTTGAATAACTTCTAAATCATTTATTTTAAAATTATGAGAAAAATATAATTAAAATCCTCGCAGTAAGCCCTTTCATTTGATATGTCACACGATATTGTTCAAAAAACTTTTTTTTTTAATTTTCTTGTTTGACCCCCAAAAGTGACCCCCATACTAAAAATTTAATAATTTTCGTAACGCATCCGTGTTTGGGTCATAGAATTCCATATGTGTACAAAATTTCAACAGAATCGGTCCAGTGGATCCGGAGAAAACTGGCTGTGACAGACGGACAGACAGACAGACAGACAGACAGACAGACAGACAGACAGACAGACACCCGAGTGATCCTATAAGGGTTCCTTTTTTTTTTCGGAACCCTAAAAATTCGTAAAAATCGGTCACGCTGTAATAATATGTAATATATAATATTTTTATATATTAGAAGATTAGATATGTTATGTTATGCAGCAGAAATTTCATGTATTTATTTACTTAGGTACTAAGATAGCGCTTCACACTCGTAGCAAGCGTGTCACACACAGCTGAGGTATCACAAGTCTGCCCCATCTCAAAGTTTGCAGACATATTTCACGTTGCTAAGCGACAATTTGTCGCCCACACAACTTGAAACACTTAATTAAAGGGAACCGGTGAATTATGGAGTTAAAACATTGGGTTTACGTTAAGTTAAACCACACATGGTGGGTCTAAACTTGCGAAAGTTTTCGAAGCATAGTTTAGTGTGAGCAAGTTATTCTAACATAACTTCTGTCTTTGAGCATTTGGTTTGATCGTCATCATAATCTTCGTAGTCTTTCTCTTAGCATGTTATGCTCGGCGATCAACCAGTTCCAGCGAATACCAATGTTGTACGTGGGGTGACTGCATATCTGGGGGGCTACTCTCTAAGCCCGAAGTCCGTAGTTTCGGGCTTAGTTGCGGGCGTATTCTACTCCGTATCATCTACAGACTTACGATTAGTCCCGAACCCGAACTAAGAATGATTGACAACACGATTTGACAGTTACTATCAAATCGTGTTGTCATTAATATTATTCTTAGAGGTTAGGTGATTCGGAGTAGAATACGCCCGCAACTAAGCTTGAAACTACGGACCTCGGGCTTAGAGAGTAGCCCCCCCGATCTCCATAAGTTATTGTGTAGCACGATAACTCTTTGGTCCGGTTTTTGAAAGATACCCATGCAGCTAAAAGTCACTCTCATTTTAATTTTAAGATCTGTCTCTCGAGTTTGGTCATGCCCCTTCAGCTAGTCTATTCTGTAAACAACTATTTCGATATCGAGCTTCATCTGAGTGACAAAAATCACAAAATGAGCTTTATTACACACATGATAAAGGCCTTAATTTGATACTCACCTCGGATTCCACTGTCGAGATACGAAAATGTGGTTACAGAAGAGCACTACAGCTTTAACATCTTTTAAAAATATGGTCAAGAATCATACTTTTTTTTTGTAAGGATGGGAAATTTTCAAATAAGTCTTTTCGCTGACTAAAATCCATCCGGGTTCCTCCTAATGCTTTTGCGTTTCAGACACGCGGTGACTCTTTCGAAAAAAATCTGCAATTATTTACTACCTACCGATTGCCAAGCAATAACTAACAGTAATTAGGCTTCCCTGAACGAAACCTTTCACAAGAAGCTCTCCACAATCTGCACTTATAAAACCAATCATAAGACCTATTAGTTTTAATATTCTATTCACAAATATCCACTTTTCTTCAAAGCAAGCTTTTACTAAACTACTTTCAAAACTACAAGTATAAATGCTATATTTCAATATTGTATGCGTTTCTGTAAATACATTCTGTGCTCTTGAACGACTTTGAATGAACGACTTAAATGTTGAGTGAGTGAACGACTTTCAATGTTGAATGAGGGGAGATGGAAAACGTTCTGTGTATTGAGACACGGTATTGTTAATAGTGGGAGAGCGGTAAGTAGTTTTAGTCTAAGTCTGCGTAGAGAATAATGTTGTTCTGACAGATATAATTTATACCTATATTTTTTAATCGATGAACAAACGGAGGATGTTCATCGGTTGTTTTATACATATATATATATATATATATATATATATAAATTTATATATTTTATGTATGAACACGCATAACTTTTTACAGCGTAGTTCGATTTTGATTATTCTTTTTTAATTATACCTCAAAAATGGTCCCATATCAATTTGTAAAAAAAACCTACCCTAAGGGGTGGGGGGGAATAGGGGTAATTTATTGGTCACTCACAGATTTTAGTGCTGAGTTGTGTTGCATTTTTTGTAGGCCTACCCATGTGCGTATATAAAGCCTGTTTTTTTAAGTATTAATATTATGCAACAAGTAATAGTTAAAGTGGGATTATATAACAGTTAATAGCTAAATTAAGATAGGTAGCTATTTTAAAAGTAATAAAAAAATAAGCATGTATTAAATAGTCGATTATAGCCACAAAAAAGTATAAAAATCAGATTAATACCAGAACTGATATTAGTACCAGTTTTTTGATTCATCATACTGCGTATAGAATTGCATGATGCTAAAACGAATTTACCGGTGATTATACACAGCTATGCAATATTCAATTTGGATGCTTATTTTTCGCGGAATAAGCTTGAATGAAAACAAAAAGTTGAAAAGTAAGATATGTATTGACCATGTATTTTTTCGGGATAAATTCATACCTCATAAACTGTTGTTACTGTTGTTTTTACGCGTGCAGTCTGTGGGCTCATTATACTCAGAAATCATACAGCGCCCTTCGAGTCCAGTACAATGATGCTGATGGGGTTGCCCCGATGCTGCAGTGCATCGGGGATGTTTGCTGAAGCTCGCGTTGACTGCTTTTATACTGTGATGCGAAAGCGGTGCGCATCCCTGGTCAGAAGGGTGCGGGGCAGCGCCAACAGCATTCTGTCCATGTTAGCAAGTAGGAGAGATTGTGCGTTTGTGAACCACTGCTGCAGGGTTTCAGCTGGGCCTGTCACCTTGCGGCAGTGATTCGCAAGCTGTTTTGGTTTTTGTGTTGTTTTGTGTTCTACTAACATAGTTTTTAAGTACACTGTTACTAACACTATGAGTCTTGTTACTCGTAATAAATGTTTATTATTATGGTGTATAACTTAACCAAAACTAGTTGTATTTTTATGGTTCGCGAGTCACCACTATCTTCCTTATGGTAAGAGATGATGTGGTCGAAGAAGGACCACGCCTGTCTAGAATCACTCCGACAAGGAATTCCACTCCTTAGCTGTAGGTACGCACAGTGAAAGTATGTTTCCATAAAATGTTTTGTTCTAACATATTCGGAGATATTATGATAGTTACCTAATTACCTTATCACTGCAGATGATATATTTCTAATCTGCATTCTCAACAGCCTCATAGTCTGCTATGGCAGGCGCCAGATAAAGTTGCAATAAAGTACATTGATCTTTCCCTAATATCCCTTCGTAGATACCCGAAATGAACAATAAATTATGAACCGTTTTTCATTACTAGAGAACGTAAAGGATCACGATCACGAAGTCGATGTAGGACAGGTTTATGTCTTTGTTTCCGTTTTTGATATGACGAAAGTCAATGTAGTACAATATGTGGGTCAATTACCGTTATTGCACATTTATCTGGCGCCTACCATAAGAACATTTTATTCTATGAATCCCTTCTAGGTATTTAATTTCGTTATTACGATTGTCTTTTCAATTTCACTCAGAGCGCGATACGAAGTCGACTTTTCAAGATGAACGAGTGAATGATGAAATTTGTAGTGTGGGAAACAACGCCACTACAATTTTCTTTTCATTCAATTTTGCTCTAACAATGGAAGTACTTTATTACCTTAGATCTTTCTAAAGAGGGGACTCTAGTACCGAGTAATTAGAAAAATAGATATTTGAAAAAACTATTGCCGATGCCGTCGCGCTGCGCCCTACCAAGTTACGTGCGAAAGCGACAACTGCAGCTCAGGCTGATTTTACCTATAAAACCAAAAAACGTTTTGTATTCCGCTGTTTTCTTCTTCAAAACTGGACTGATCTAAACAAATTAAAGATCAAAATTTATAGGAAGACTATATCTATGCTTCTATTATATTCTATTTTGTTAAAAACTTATCAAATTTGTCTGATAGTCGTCTGAACATGGCGGTAAAAACGGGCTGTTTTTTTTTGGGTTTTTGGATTGTCATAATTCTTTTAGTAATTATGTTTTGGAAAAAAAGAAAATGATAAGGGCACGTATTAAATATACTTAGATTTTTCGTAAAAAAATCAATGGTCTAGAAGCATTATCCACGAAGAAAACAGCGGAATGCGTTTGTACGGAAAAAGCCCAATTGAGTTCCCTCTTAAGACGGCTACACATGAGACGCAAACGGTATCTATTATTGGTTTTAATGGACATCCGCTTATGATCGTAGGTAGTTTGTATGAATAGCTACATTAATGTTTGCGTTTAACCAAAGATCAACGCTTAGTAAAGTACAACTAGCTTCATTTAATTCAATTACTGATTCCTTGACGTTTGAAAATTATCTGTAAATGGTTCAATTGAAATAAATGCGAGTTTGAGAGTAGCTATGGTTCTCCCAATACCCATGAATGTGCAATGCCAGCAAATGCTATCTTCAAAGCCACCATAAGGTTATTTTTTGTTCATTTTTGGAGGTCATGGGCTAGCAAGTAATGATAGGGAAAGTAGTCAAGTACCTAGTTGTCAGTAGCTATTCTTCTATTGTCCCCAGTGTGTGGGTGCTTTATCTCCGTCGGCGGAACTTCGTGCATTGAACCCGAAGCAATTTAGAGAAAGTGTTCGGCTGAGTTCGGCTTTGTCCGCCATTGTATCGCCATTTTGTTGCGTAAGCGCACGCACCGCGTCGTCGACATGACAATAAGATGAATCAATTTGGTTTCGATACGGTCCATAGTGGTCATTTTTATGAAAGTTTTAATGGTAATTTGATGACTATATTGTGTTTTATTTTGAATGGATCTGAGGTTTGCGAATACTGCAACAATATAATGTACAACTACGATTGCTATCCTTTGAATGTATGTGCATGTTTTTAAGGGTAGAAAAAGGATGGATGGAATGCGCGGAAGATGATAGGCTAGCCAAAAGGTGGTAAGGATGGGAAATCATCAAATTAATGACATTTTCCGCTGTGGGCGGAGCGGAAGGGAGTGACAGACTCTTACTGAGTAAAACCCATCCGTGTTCCTCGTGCCCTTTGCATTCCAGGGCCGCGGTAACCGAGAAGGCGCCAGGACTAAGATTACAGCATAGACAAGTGTGGAAGAAGAAAACATTTTTCGCTAACCACAAATAAATTGGGACTAGAGTAGAATGATAATGCGTTAAGACCAGAAAAGATCTTATAATCACCACCATCATTCAGCCGAAAGACATCCACTGCTGGACGTGGGCATCCCCTAAGTGACGCCACATTAACCGGTTCAGTGCATCTTGCATCCAGCGAATCCCTTTCACCAACAGCTAATGAACTAATGTTGGCATTTACCAAAACCTTGGCACAGTGGGATCGAGTGCGATCGAAGTTTTTTCCAACGATATTCTTCTGCGATCGACAAGCTTTTAAAGCTGCGTAGTAGGTGAACCGAGACGTATAGGTATCACAAATCCGGATTGAGACCGTACGAGAATCGGAGCAAAAACACCGTTCCATAGGGCTTAGTGTGAGTTTTTTAACGCACTCGATCGTGTTAACGTAAACGTTCGCTTATGTCAAATTGTATAGAAAAAAACAGGTTGCCCGTGAGTGTCACCAGACGGCGCTTATTCAGTTTCAATACAAATTGACGTTTACGCTAACGCGATCGAGAACGTTAAAAAACTCACACTAAGGCCACAGATTTGCTAACGTTAACCTACGTAGGTGTACGGTTTTACTCATCTCATGGAGTTTTTTCGACTAGGGAGTTGTATAGTTCTTATGGATAAAGATAGTATGAGGATTCGCGATTATTATAAACACCTGAAGCCCAATTCTCGTACTAAAAAAACATTCAAATTTAAACGGCAATATCAGCTCAGCAATATTCAAAGTAAAAAACTTGTCAAAATCTCTTGTCAGGTTTTATTGTATAGTTAGTATCATATTATTTTGTTTTACTAGTTTTTGTATGGATCTGAATATAAAGATTTATTATTATTATTTCGTAAAAAAAGACACAAATTAAAAAAAAAAAAAAAAAAAGTAGTCTGCCGGTATCGGGAACGGGGTCTACCGGCGGACTAATATTTTTTATCTATACCAATCTATATATGTATTAATATATAAAGCTGAAGAGTTTGTTTGTTTGTTTGCTTGAACGCGCTAATCTCAGGAACTACTGGTCTTTCAGTGTTAGATAGCCCATTTATTGAGGAAGGCTATAAGCTATGTATCGTCACGCTAAGACTAATAGGAGCGGAGCAGTAATGAAAATTGTGACGCAGACGAAGTTGCGCGGGTCAGCTAGTATTTTATAATATAACGGGGCTGCCGGCGGTCAGAGCTTCAGAGAGAGGAACCTTCTAACAATGCGAGCCGTGTCAAGAAGTACCACTTTCTAAATCAAGCCAAAGCCCTTGATCCAGCTGCTTTTTATTTTGATTATTATTAAAATGTAGAGAAAGAGAGGTATTTTTGAGAGTTTGCAACTGCAATGCTAATGCGAACGCTTCTTGACAATACGAGAGTTGAACTTCGTAATTCCATTTGCTAAATTAGCCGGATTTCGACAAATCACTGAAAATAGTTATGATTTTTTTTTCGACCGCAGAGTCGATTTTTCAAATATTTAGACCCAGTTTGGTCACGTTCATATGAGCCTTAATGTTTATTAGATGTTAAAATATGCAGTTGTATGGGCACTTGAGGTAAGTGAATTTACTATGTCCTATTAACGATAATAAGCCCATCCCTATGCCGTGGGACTATCATCATATCAACCTCTGCCCACTTCCTTGGGAATACAAGCGTGATAGTATGTTTATAACCGGATTTCAAAGCGCTATTACCCCAGTAATTTCTTATTACCGCTTCCTATATGTCGCGGTACTCTCTATAATTTCTCCGACGAGTTCGCACGGTGTTGCCATGCCTATCTATCTATAGATACATCTATCTGCTCTGATTGGTCTGAGAAATTGCAGCGGACACTGCGACTTTGAACGCTTTTTGTATTGGTACTCGAATTGGCCTTATTAATTTATTTATGTACACACAATATACTTAAAAAGAAAATTATGTACAGAGAAAAGAGCACAATGGTACTGCTTATTATTTCAACAGAAATTTCTTCCAGCGACAGAAGAATTTGATAAGAAAAGTAGTATTATAGTATATAGTTACAATAAATTAAAAATTATAATTATTTACATATTATATTCCTGTTCTAGCTAGCAATTTTTCAACGTTTACTAAGACTGTGATAAATCCTTTACTAACCAAAAAATTGTATTAGTAAATGTCGGAAATTAGTGATTACTTATCACAATATATTTCTTACACAGTTCAGAATAGCAGATCTTGAATAGATCGAAAGAAGGACAAATATATTGTATGCACACAATATACTTAAAAAGAAAATTTTGTACAGAGAAAAGAGCACAATGGTACTGCTTATTTCAACAGAAATTTCTTCCTTAAGAAAAGTAGTATTATAGTATCTAGTTACAATAAAATTATAATAATTTACATATGTTCTGTCCTAGCTAGCAATTTTTCAACGTTTACTAAGACTGTGATAAATCCTTTACTAACCAAAAATTTGTATTAGTAAATGTCGGAAATTAGTGATTACTTATCACAATATATTACTTACACAGTTCAGAATAGCAGATCTTGAATAGATCGAAAGAAGGACAAACATATTGATGGAATAAGTATAGAATTTACCGTTGTACGGCTATTACAGTAACACATAAATTTTATCCAGTTATATTGAACATGGGCTACAAATGCAACTTCGTCTGAGCATCGTAATTGATTGATCGACAGCATCCTTGTAGAAAATTGGATGATTCGTCAATTATGACTGTTCTTTTCTTTTTCGTGTTTTTTTTGCGAAAATATGCTAGATTCGGGATCACGCATTGACTAGGTATTTTGCCAATATGGAATGGTATCTGTAAGATTGTTTTTTGACTAATTATTGATGAAATATTTAATTATTAAAAAACTTTCTTGCGTCTCTCACAGATAGGCGAAATTACAATGTGTCTTGGAAGGATGATGGTACCCAAACATTTTATTATTTACAAGTTTTTAAAAGTAATTAAGCAAGTTGGTTAGTAGAACAAAAAATTCACGATAAAAAATATCCATTGCGTTTTTTCAAGTAGGTAATTTCACACCATTACCCTTTGGTTTCCAATAAAACATTATAAAATTATGTAATTATTATTCTATAAGAAGCTTTTAAACTTCACCTGTCAAAAACTAAAAGGTTAACATTATTTTGATAAATTACCCCGATGTAAATACATCTAAATATCAAAAGAAAATAAAACCCGTAAGAGAGTATTACCCCGTCCCGCGATGACAGCCTGTCAGTGCAACTTTCCCGCCGATTTAAAATGGCCGCCGTATTGATGCAGCTAAAAGTTCATTGCCGGTGGAAAGAAAAAGTTTTAAACTTAGAATGCGTTCCATCTTTAAAGCTATTGGTTCATTCAGTGTTGGAAAAGACTGTATTCGTTATTTAAATACATAGTCCACACTATTCAATATTCCTCACAATTTTACTTTTTTAAGGAGCTATCGAAGTTTTGCATTCATTCTGTCGCAAACTGTCAATAACGCCTCCCTACGTTTTGACAAGTTTTTTTAATTTATTGAATTTGAACACCTTTTTATGTTCAAAATTTGGCCTTGTGGTCGTTTTTATGACACACCTAACCCTTTCATACAATAGCGGTCATTGCCCCGGGTTTATTTACTGATATTCTTATTAATATAGAAATAAGGCCGTCCTAAATCGACATCGAATGTAATTGACATTCTTTACGAATGATATCGATACCCACATGTTTATTATTTGGGTTATTGCGAAGGAAAAGCCTATGAGTGCTATGCCCGCTATTAGATATTTTTTATTTTGGTAAATTGTTTGTCCTATAAACGTGTTGCGTGCCTGTAAGTTTTGTACATAAATATTCTTTCTTTTCTTTTTTCTTGCTATTTTGGTGACGCATGACTTGATACCCGTATAGTTTTAAGACAGCATTGAAAATGACAACATTTTTAAGGAACCGCAAGAATGGATAAAGGTATTGGAAAGACATAAAACATATTAAAGTTCTCACCAAAAAAGGATTCTATATTTAAAACCTTAAAAGCCTTGTTTTAAACAAGACCACACACAACATCAAAGGAATTAAAAACAAAAGCTTGTAAACGGCTATATCGCATTGCCTCAGGGATCTAAATAAATAAAAAACTACCACAAACAACAGACTTGGAACTTTCATAACATATTGTTTTCAAAGACAATGAGTAAATTGAAAGTGCTGCAGGTAGTACGGACTAGACTGGTACACTTGATGACAAAAGTGCTTAGCTTTTATTGGATTTAATGGGATTATCGTTCGTCGTAAATTTTTATTTTGTAAATTGGTTTTTAATAACACTCTTTAAGCCCTTCCCTGTAATCCTTAATGTCAATTTTAACTACGTGAGGCCGTACATTGCCATTTTTTTTAAATTTTGTATCTTAACTATTAGGTATAATTTTTTGCCAATGTATCATTGGCAAAAAATTATACCTAATGATAAAAATTAAACCCAGCAGATGGCTTCAAATTGGTTATTTTTCATGCAAAATCGTACATATATACCCCTATGACTAACGGCATCATAGAAAAAACAATAGGTATTTCAATAAAAAGCTCATAAAATTTCACATTTTGTAATTAGTAATTTATTCGGTAAAAATGTTGCTTTACAAAGAATCTAATAACCAAAAAAACTTTGTTTGTAATCACGAGGACTAAATTTAGTAACTTTTTTCGCTTTACATAAATTTACTATGTACATACCAATAAAAAACACTGTTAAACAGTTCATTACACACTGAAATTTTAACACATCCGATACACACACTTTAGTAGAAATTATCGTTAGTCAACAACCTTTGTAACTGCCGAATTGCCAACATAAAATAAGGGTAATATACTAATAATAATAATAATAATAATAATAATAATAAATATAATATAAAAATTATAGACCGATCACGTGTTTACCGACGGTCTATAAAGTTCTTACATCCATTCTGAGAGGAAAGATTAACCATCACGTTGATAGTAATTCAATAATGTCTGCTTCTCAGAATGGATGTAGAAACGGGTCCCGCGGTACTAAGGAGCTGCTCCTCATCGACATAGCCATCAGCCAACAGGTTCGACGTTCCCGAAGAGATCTGTCGACATGCTGGATAGATTATAAGAAGGCCTATGACTCGGTGCCCCATACATGGCTCATGAGGGTGCTGGAGCTGTACAAAGTTGATGCAGTTCTACGCACCTTCCTGATGTCGTGTATGGGGCAGTGGAGGACGGTCCTTCACTATCCAGGGTGTCGACAGACCCAGGCGAACAGCGAACCGATAAGGATTGAGCGTGGAATATTTCAGGGTGACAGTCTGAGTCCACTGTGGTTTTGTCTGGCCCTCAACCCTCTCAGTACATTGCTGGAGGGTTCGGGCCAAGGCTACCGGTTGAGAAGAGGTGGTCAGGTCATATCGCACCTCCTTTACATGGATGACTTGAAACTCTTTGCTCCTAACAATTTGCAACTGATGAAGCTACTGAAGGTAACTGAAACCTTCAGTAGCGCCATCAGGATGGAATTTGGTTTGGACAAATGTGCGGTCATGCATGTAAAGCGAGGGGAGATTATGGAATCCGTGGGAACCCAACTCTCGGATTCCATATACCTTAGGTCCCTCTCCTCAACCGAAACTTACAAGTATTTGGGTATGTCGGAAGCGTTAGGCATCAATGCTGTTGATGTAAAACTATCGTTGAAGGAGCGCTTCTTTGGCCGCCTGAACAAAGTACTTAACAGTCTTTTATCAGGCGGTAACAAGGTGCGCGCCTTCAACGGTTGGGTCATGCCGGTTTTGATGTACTCTTTCGGCATACTCAAATGGACTCAGACAGAACTTGATGCCCTGGATAGAAGGGTACGCTCACTGCTCACCGCAAATCGGATGCATCACCCACGGTCATCGGTGATGAGGCTGTATATCCCGCGGAAGTGCGGGGGTCGTGGCTTCTTAAATGCTAAGACCCTGCACAACCGCGAGGTATGCAGCCTTAGGGAGTACTTCCTAGAGGCCGACGTGGGTATGCATCGAGATGTAGTAGCGGTGGACAAAGGCCTTACCGCGCTCTCCTTGGCTAACGAGAACTGGCGCAAACCTGTAGTATTAGATACTAATGACCGCAGGGAGGTATGGCAGAGCAAGGAGCTTCACGGACGCTTTTATCGGGTCCTACATGGGCCCGATGTAGACTTTTTAGCGTCCGCAGCCTGGCTGCGTTTTGGTGACCTATTCGGGGAAACCGAAGGTTTTGTCTATGCGATTATGGACGAAGTTATGATGACGAACAACTACCGGAAATACATTGTAAAGGACGGTACGGTTGACATATGTCGGGCATGTCACCGGCCCGGAGAATCAATCCGCCACATTATTTCCGGTTGTTCTAGTCTAGCTAACGGAGACTATTTGCACAGGCACAACCTTGTAGCCAGGGTTATCCACCAGCAACTTGCTCTTAAATACAATCTTGTGGAATCTGAAGTACCGTACTATAGGTATGTGCCCGACCCAGTTCTCGAAAATGGCAATTGCACATTGTATTGGGATCGGTCTATCATCACTGACAGGACTATTGTTGCCAATAAGCCTGATATAGTGGTGATAGACCGATTAGAGCGTCGCGCAATGATTGTTGATATAGCAGTCCCTCATGACGAGAACCTCGTGAAGTCTGAGAAAGATAAACAAACGAAGTATCTTGACTTGGCTCGCGAGGTTGTCGACATGTGGGATGTGAACACAGCAGTCATTGTGCCGATAGTCGTGACGGCCAATGGCATAATTGCCAAGAGCCTCGACCAACATCTCAAGAGGCTCTCGTTGGGCAGCTGGATCAAGGGCTTGATCCAGAAAGCAGTACTCCTGGACACGGCGCGTATAGTGAGGAGGTTCCTCTCTCGGGAGCCCTGACTACCGGTAGCTTGGACCCTGTTCCCGATACCGGTGGGCTACTATTTTTTATATTTTTAAATGTTTATTTTATTTTTATAGAAATATTTAAAAATATAACAGATATGTATATAAAATAAATAAATGGAATAATAATAATAATAATAATAATAATCTTTATTAGACTAGAAAGGTATACATGTTATGTTCACACAATTTGTTAACAAGCTTCTAAAATAATCTTAAAATTATAATTACATAATTGTGTCTATTTTTAGCATCTGCTACCGAACTAGGTTTATAGCCTGTGTTTCAGTACGCAGCGCCTCAAGCCCTCAAAGTAATATGCAAGTATGAGCTCACAAACAAAAGTAAACATTAAAATATGTACTAAACTAAAATTAACAAGGTTTACATGCTTATATACTTAATACTTTTAAAATAAAGGTTATTGTCCTCTGGGTGTGTAAGATGAAAGGGATGAGTGTGTGTGTGTAAGAGGGTGTGTGAGAGAGTTTTCCGAATATTTTGCTATTAGATTCATGTAGAAAAATTGATAGAGTGCATAATTATACAAATCCGATCACAAATTCTGCCACAACACCATATCACTACTTTAAGATAGTCAGTAAATCCTCAGTTTGATCGTACGTCAGCCTCCCCAGCCAATGAGTTACAGATGTTTTCATCTCTGCCCTATTCAATGAGTAAACATGAAGAGTTTTATTAATTTTGTTATATAAAAATGGGCCTAAAAAGGGAAAAAATCTATGAATAAAAGCAGTTCTTGAGTGTGATATCCTCTTACATACAGGTAAACCCTTTCGCCTTGTTAACATACTCGGGCTGTATTCCATGGTAGAGTGTTGTTTCATAACGATGCTTAATACAAACAGTTGGCGTACAGTTAGGACCTCACAATGTTCATAAAGAAGCGCGGTAGGGTAGCGAAAAGGTTTAAACGTACTGAGTTTCAGTATGGATCTTTGTGATACCTCAAGTTGCTTTAATGTAGTCTTTGGTGCACCACCCCAAGACGATATGCAGTATGAAATTAGTGACTGACAAAGCGCATAATAGATTTGCTTTAGCAATATAGGGGTGACTACATGCCTCAATGTCTTAAAAATGTAGGTAAGCTTACGAACTCTTTTACTCAGTGCCTGAATGTGAGCTTTGAAGTTAAACTTGTCATCAATAATTATGCCTAAATACTTAATTGTTTTTGCACGCTCCAAAGGATGACATGAGCATCTAAAATCTATAGAAGTGTCTTGAGAACAGTTATGAGCGATTAAGTTTAGATTGGCATGTGAAGAAGCACGGATTGAAAAGGTCAGGTATTCAGTTTTCTCAACATTCAGAGTAAGCACATTATTACAAAGCCACCTCTTTACCAAATCAAATCCTTTCTGGGCTAGCTGGTAAGTCTCATTCCATGTTTTAGCAGCGAAAATGAGAGCAGTGTCATCTGCGTATGAGATTATTTTGCCATGAAATGAATTTAGACAAAGGAGATCGTTTATATAAACGAGAAAAAGAGTCGGTCCAAGAATACTTCCTTGGGGCACGCCGTAGGTCACTGGAAGATCAGAACTAGTGTAGGTACCAATCTGAACACATTGTGTTCTACCGGTTAGATAATCAGTCAAAAGGCTAAGCTGTTTCCCCCTTATGCCAATTTTCTCCAATTTTTGTATAAGGATTGGAACAGAAACCGTATCGAAGGCCTTTGCTAAATCTAAAAAAATTGATATGCATTTATTACCCTTATCTAGATTAGTAGTAATGAAATCTGTTAACTTGCTAACTGCGTGATCAGTGGATTTACCACGGCGAAAACCAAACTGATGATCTGACAAAATGTTTTTGCTTTCGAGATAGTTCACTAAGCGACGGTTAATAATTTTTTCTAGAATTTTTGAAAGCGATGGTAGAATTGAAATGGGCCTAAAGTTCTCGATACGGTCTCTGGCTCCACCCTTGTGAATTGGTCGGATCTGAGATTTTTTAAGGTCTAATTATCATTCAGTACGTAAATGTAATCAAAACAAATCTACATTAATGCTGAGAGTTCCCAAATATATTTGTAATCAATTAAATTAATGGAGCCTTTTCCTATTATTGTTTCGATATTTTAATATTATTGTACATAATGTTAATATTTAATTTATTGGTTTATAATAAAACTAACACAGTTATTTTAACTAAAGAATTAGAACAAGGCCGATAGTTTGTTTCATATTATTCAAATATTTTTCAGTTTAAATTCAGTACCGCGAATATAAAAAGGAATCACTTTATTGGAAAGACAAAAAACTAACCACCACAGTAGGGAGGTAGGTATGTTTTTTTTTTTGTTTTAGCCAGCTTTATGGTCATATTTTAAAAACACGGTCTCGCTATGTTTGTTTGATTACTATTAATTTAAAAGACAAAAAAGAATTACAATATTTTCACGTTCAAGGTACTGAATGCTGAACGGTGGTGTGTTTATTATTTACCTACCATATCAAGTATAAGATACTCTTAACTTAAAACACTAAAAACCATAAAATACGATAACCAAAAAAAAAACAAAAGAACGTTCCCAAATAAAACCGTCAAAGAAAAACGAGAAATAAGAAAACATTTTCCGAAAAACAGCTCTACAAATCAGCGCCGAGAGTTCGTTAGTCTATTTTCAATCCCGCTGAAAAAGGATAGGAAAGCATTTTTGCGCTCACCAGTACCACCCTGTCATCGGTATGCAGTTGGTACGTAATTACTCGATGGTGAAAAACCCGCCAGCGCCTTTCAATTTAAAACGATTTCATTATTTCAACGGTTTTACTCGACCGTACTGTGCATTACTGTGATTAAAAGTTGTGTAGGTGACTGTACAGCCAATCGGTAGGTTTTTAAAGCTGATGTGATTGGGATCGCTTTTGATAAAGAGTATCGGTCAACATGGAAATCATTTTAAATGTAAATAAATAGCAACAGACTGATACCGCTTTGAGTATTTTTGGTGGTATATTCAGATTCACACACACTATCGTGCTATCAATATAATTATAATGTTGATAACGTAATTCCGTTTAGTTAATTTTATTTTTATTTTATTTAACATTAATATTTTGATTTCAATTTAATTTAAGTCTGGACATCTACATATTTATAAATTCTTATTATTATTTTTATTTTTTCAATGTTTCTTTTTAATAATCAGACCTATTCTGACAATGATGTGCATGCCTGTAAGTGACTTGTTAACAGAGGATCCTCTCGAAAATTGTCTTAATATGTTGATTTGTAAATAAGTCGTTGGTGTGCCTATATTAAATAAATAAATAAATTAGCTGCCTCCGTGGTCGAGTGGTTTAGGCGTCTGCCTTGTGACCCGGTGGTCGTGGGTTCGATTCCCACGGGAATCATACTTTGTAAAGTTGTTTCCAGTTTGGCTAGGACATTGCAGGCTTGAATCACCTGATTGTCTGGTAAAAAGATGATTCCGTGCTTCGGAAGGCACGCATAAGCCGGTGGTCCCGGCCGCCAAATGGCGGTTGTCAAACAAAACCATGTCAGAGGCCCTTGAGGCGGTTTAGAAACTCTGACACTAGGGTGTGTGGGGTCGTTAGACCTTACTGCCCGCATGATAAGAAGAAGAATCAATATAATTTACGTACTAATGCCCGGTTTCTGAGATCTGCACGTTGTACGACGCAAGTCAAAATAACCCTTTTCAGAGCATACTGCCAGTCTTTTTACACGTGCAGTCTGTGGGTCAGGTATACGCTGAGGGCATACAATGCCTTGCGTGTCCACTATAACAATGTATTCAGGATGCTGTTGGGTCTACCACGTTTTTGTAGCGCTTCTGGGATGTTCACCGAGGCCATGGTTGATGGTTTTCATGCCATTATACGGAAAAGGTGCGCTTCTGTTCTCAGTAGAGTACGTGCTAGCTCCCACAGTATCCTGTGTATTGTGTGATAAGTGGGACAGCCCCATGCTGGCTCACTGGATACGGCTGCACACGTAGGTGTCAGTTGTTTAAATTTTGTATGTTTTGTACTAACATTAGGTTAAGACTTTTACTAACAATCTATGGATTTTTACTGCAATAAATCTTTATTATTATTACCCTTAACGCTAGTTGTCATAACGCCATTGGTTGGTTTGTGGTTAACGGACAGATAAACGGTCGATAGAAACCGCAGAAACTGGGCTTAAGACACCTCCGTACTTCGGAAAGCGCGTAAAACCGGTGATGTCGGTTATTTATTTTATAGATCTTTGGCATTATGAGAATAGTCAAAAACCCAGTAAATCTTACACCAGAGGGCCAAGCATGAATTTTTTTGACGTATAGTAACGTAACGTAAAATTTTAATAGAGCTGAAATACTCGTTTCGCACAAAATATTTATTTGAATTGGATTCTAAATTCATATTTATTTATGACTAACTTTTGCCCGCGACTTCGTACGCGCATATCCCGTTTTTTTTCCGTTCCCGTAGGATTTTCCCATTCCCGTATAGCCTATAGCCTTCCTCGACAAATGGGCTATCTAACACTGAAAGAATTTTTCAAATCGGACCAGTAGTTCCAGAGATTAGCGCGTTCAAGCAAGCAAACAAACAAACTCTTCAGCTTTATATATTACAAACTAATCAGCATTATATATTAGTATACTAGCTGACCCGCGCAACTTCGTCCGCGTCACAATTTTCATTACCGCTCCGCTCCTATTGGTCTTAGCGTGATGATATATATATAATAGCCTATAGCCTTCCTTGATAAATGGGCGATCTAACACTGAAAGAATTTTTCAAATCGGACTAGTAGTGCCTGAGATTAGCACGTTCAAGCAAATAAACAAACTCTCAGCTTTATATATGAAAAAGTTAGTATAGCTACAATTTGCGTTGGTCGCATAAAATTAAACAAAATTCAGAATTCAAATTAGACTGAGAGCCAGCAGTTTTTGAACGTCAAGTTTTACAAAAGACAGTCCCCCAAAACGCCCGCCCGTCACCACTTCCTAGTGTTAAGCTGTGGAGAAGTGGCCAACAAACTCCCCAGCAACACATCTGTCTGTTACGTTTTAAGGACTTAAATTTATATAATAATAAAGTAAAATTAATACATGACAAGAAAAAAAAAATAGCAAAACCAAAACAATATGGGGTTGTAATTTTTTTTATTCAAAATTCACTCACGTTAACGCTACTATACGTCATAACATTCGTGTTAGGCCCTCATACTTGCGAAGGAGTATCCAGTAGCTGAGTTGTGGAGGTCAGAGTGCTCTCTCGCCTCCACGACTGCATTTAAAATACTGGTACTCAGCTAGATGCAGCTGAATACTAATATTTAAGTTCGATGACACGGTTGGCGCAGTGGTTGAGTGATTAACTGCTGCGCTGCGTGTCGCGGGTTCAATTCCCGCACGGAACAAATCAAATCAAATCAAATCGTATATTTCAAATAAACCATTTACAGGCACTTCTGAATTGTCAAAGTCGGTCAGTCAAAAACAAGAAGCTATTTGCACGTTCCAAAGCGTAGATCTCTATGGAGAAGAACGTGCAAGAAACTCCACGGACACTCTTTTAAACCATGTGATGTTTTACAAAAATCTTAATATTTGAATGGCCTACAAGATAGTTGTTATGGGTCTGGCTGTTTGTGTACGTAAGTTTGTATGTTTATACTCGCACCCATGATATAGGAAAAAATCCTTGTGTCAAAAGGAATGGTCATGACTGGAAACAGTCATACCCAAGTTCGGAAAAAGCATTTTTTTATTATTTGTGATGGGTTTGCTCTAGTCCAGGTCAGAGATGACAGAGACAAAGTCTACGATGGAGCAAGCTTACCCAGAAGGAGCCTGTTCACTCTAACATTGAAGAAATTAGGGTTGAAAATCACACGATCGGGTCCTATCAGGGGGGATTTTTAACAAACCTCAGACTACTTTAATAACCGAACATCTTATTTTACCTTTGACAAATTAATTTTAGCATTAAAGCAATTCCTTAAGCGTGTGATTCGTCTGAAAGACCAAGATTAAACAAATTTGGTAATACCGACTTCTCCAGTCTCCAAAGACTACAAAAAGCTAAATTTCATTTGTGAACATGAAAATGTACCATAATTAATTTGATATCTTAATTTTGAGACTTCAAGTTAAAGGTTTAATTAAGTAGGTGTAATTTTTAGGGTTCCGTACCTCAAAGGATAAAAAACGGAACCCTTATAGGATCATTTTGTTTTCCGTCCGTCTATCTGTCAATACTGTTTATCTCAGGAACGCGTAAAGTTGAAATTAAAACCATTTACTCAAGTTTATAGCTTCTTGCAGCTGTAAAAAAATCAAAGTTCTAAGTTAACGTAAAAAAAAGAATACGCTCGTTTCAACCGAAAAAAACGTATATTTCGACACTCTCAAGGGAATCAAAATGTATAGGGTAAATTTGGCAATTAATACCGTCTTATACTACAAGTATAGGGAAACGTCTGAACACTACGTTTGTAATTAAATCATAAAAATTATATAGTCTTTATTTAAAGTAATTTGTAGCTATAAATTCGTACGGAACCCTCGGTGAGCGAGTCCGACTCGCACTTGGCCGGTTTTTTTAAATTATTTTCGCACTGTTTAAAAGGTTCCAAAGAAACGGATCCCTTATAGGATCACTATTGTCTTTGTCTGTCTGTATGTCCTTCTGTCGCAGCCTATTTGCTCTGAATCTAATGATAGACAGAAATTCCACACATTTATTACATTTATTATTTGCTGTTATAGCAGCATTTGAAGTACACACTATGTCAAAATTTTAACTGTCTACATGTTCATGAGATACAGACCGCTGACCGTCATCCGGACGGACTACGAAGGGTTAGTAATAGGTTTCTGTCGGTTACCCTTTTTGTACGGAACCCTAAGAATAACTGCAGCTAAGCAAGTTAACATAGCTAATAACTGCAGCTAAGCGAGTTAACATAGCTAATAACTGCAGCTAAGCGAATTAACATAGCTAATAACTGCAGCTAAGCGAGTTAACATAGCTAATCTCTTAGTCTGCTACCGACATTATTGTAACGTTTTTCATGATATTCATTTTACTTTTATTTTTTGTTTCCAACATTTTTTATTTAAGCAACATCATTTTCCTAGCTTATTCCCAAATATTATGGTGGTCGGCTCCCAGTCAAACCGGATTCAGCTGAATACCAGTATTTTACGTGGAGCGGCTGCCTACCAGACCTCCACAATCCCATTATTTAAGCAACATGGAAAGCAAGTTGGAGAGGAATATGGGCAGACATTATACCTTACTTTTAGAAAGATGCAGAATACACGAAAACTTAAATACTTCTTTAAGTTTTCGTGTTTTTTGCATCTTTCTAGCCATAGTTATATTAAGGTGGAGGTCTGTTCTGCTTGGGCGGAGCACCGCCGGGTTCTTGTCGAGGCGATCGGCGGCGGCGACCTCTCGCGACCGGCCCTGTTCCAATCTATGGTCCGGAGCGAGGAGGCATGGGAAGCGATCACCTCCTTCTGCGAAACAGTAATGCTAGCGAAGGAGGAGGCCGAACGTGTGAGAGTGAAGGAAACTTCACGCCCCAGCCGCCGCAACAGAAACGGACGCCCCGGGCGCCCCGGTGGCCGGGAGTCGCAGGGCGATTCCCGGCCACCGGAGGCGCGGGCCTGCTGACGGCGAGCATTGGGTGGCTCGCTGTCCGATCAGAACCAGGCCTGGGTCGACGGCGTGTTGTGATCCATGCGCACCTCAAAGAGATGTCAGCATAGACGAAGGGGTCCGCTAGGCAGTGCCTGCCAGGGTTGCGGAATTTGTTCGAAAGGGTCACCGCGGCCCTGGAATGCAAAGGGCACTAGGAGGAACACGGATGGGTTTTAGTCAGTAAGAGTCTGACACTCACTTCTGCTTCGCCCAGAGCGGGAGGAGTCATTTGATGATTTCCCATCGATAAAAAAAAGCTATAGTTAAATTAAATAATAAGTACTTACTTATTATTTAATTTAACTATAGCTTGACCCCAATATAGTTGAAACCGACCCCAATATATTTGGAAAAAGGCTAGGCAGATAATGATTTTAACTATGACTGTAGTTATTCGTCATTCACTCTTAACTAAATCCACTAGGATTAAGTGAGACATATTTAGGTAAAACATCGATTTTGTGGAACATTTTAGGGTTGACAAATTAATCTCTTTGGGGACATTCTGGGGTGGAGATTTGTCTAATTTAAGTATGTAGGTATGTACTCGTAAACACATAGAACAAGAGCAACGATCTTCAATTTTGTTATGATAAACTGTGTTCGTGTATCAAAATATGCGTCAGGTGCTGTCATCTAGTAATATTATACAATAGTTATTATGTGAATATAAAAGTCATTGTCTGTTGTGTTATAATAATATGCTATTTCTATATGTATATGTATAGTACTGGGCCCATAACCTGTTAGAGGTTGCGGATCGGTAGGTATGCTTTACGTGAAGATTATGCCTAGTCCATCCACGTGGTTTGATTTGCAACAGAAATAATAGGTGTGTGCGTGGAGATGACAAAAACACAGTGTATACTTGAATCAATCTATCTATTAAAAAACCTGCATGAAAGTCCGTTGCGAAGTTTTAAAGTTCTAAGCATACATATGGACAGACAGACAGACAGTGGTAATCGACTTTGTTTTATACTATGTAGTGATTACTGTACCTCTTTATACTTCGTTCCAATGGTACTAACAGTGATGTACCTACTTGCAGGAGTCGCAGGTTAATAATATTGCAAAACAAAGCAATAAAGTTGGCGTTATTATTCCAAGTACCTAGCTACCTATAGGACCCGTCAGACCCATGAAACATCCTTGAAAAAATCAGTCCAAGTGTCTTACAATAGGTACAAAATAAAACGAAATCAGTCCAAGTGCCTTACAATGAGGTACACAACAAAACTAACAGAGATATGTGAACGAGGCCGCAGTATACAAGCATACAAGAAAATTAGTCTATTATTTTGAGCTGCCTACTAATTTACTTGCCACAATGGACTACTGGACTCGAAACAGTCTAAACGAGGCTTCATTTGAGTTAGCTATCACCTTGGACGTTATTCTTTGAATAACTTCTATTTTAAACAGTACCTACTACTTCAATAACAAATAAACTTAATTTTAACATAAAGTCACTATTACTACCAAATTTTCCAGTTCAACCTGAAATAATTAAAACAAAGTTATAATTGAAAGATAACAGAAAATGTCCAAGAAACCTTCGTAGATTTCAATGATAAATTATTTCAATTATTAGTTGAATAAAGCCGGTGAAGTTATATCACAATAAATCTATTCAATTTACTTGAAAACCCTTTGTTTGTTTCAGAATTCAGATTAAGTTTCAGCGCTAAAGGACAACCTACTCTTTTTTAGAGCAAAAGGGTTTAAAATCCAGTAGCAAAGGTGTAGAAAAAAGAGGATTCTTGAATAAAAATTATGTTAAAAGAAAGGCGGTAGGTAATGGCAACATTTTCATAGCTATTTGCGAGTGGAGGGAAAAAATGTGGCAGCTACTTATCTTGTCTCGGAAGATCGAGTTGATTCGGGCGAAATTTTCTCGCTATTTTGGCATCACTTTGACATATATCCTGGGGCTTAACTTTTGGAGAATATTTTAGGAATATCGTGGACACGTGTGATTTTGGTCTCCGCAATGAATCTTGGAGAGGTGTGATGATATCCGCAAGAGAACCAAGGTTACCGACATAGCACGAAGGATCGCCAAACTGAAGTGGTAGTGGGCAGGGCACATTGCTCGCAGAACAGATGGTTGGTGGGGCCGAAAAGTTTTGGTATGGTGACCGCATACAGGAATACGAAACGTTGGAAGGCCTCCCACAAGGTGGACCGATGACCTGGTGAGGGTCGCGGGTAGCCGATGGATGCGAGACGCACAGGACCGGTTGTTGTGGCGACACGCGGGGAGACCTATTTCCAGCAGTGGACGTCTTTCGGCCGATATGATGATGATGATGTTGATGAATACAAACTATGTGTGTTACAATTTCGTACAGTAAATTAGGTACTTAAATATTTATTATCTATCTATGAAGGCTTACTGAACATCTTTCCAAACTACTTACCTATTCGTATTTAACTAAGAAGCAATCTAACCATTGCCCAACTCAGGGCTTCAAAACTAGGACCTCACATTCAAAAGCATCATAACTATTAGAACAATGCAGTCACGGTGCTGAGTAATTAAGTTATTACATAAAAGCGGGACACGGTTGCAGAATTCAATGTTTAAACTAAGGATGTAATGGGGACCATCTTACCGGAGGCGGAGGAACATGTGTAAAACTTAACCTCCCTGGAAGTGAGAGATGGACAATAAAGAAGAAAAAGTATTAATACAAGAAACCATCTTACATTGTCAACCTTTAAGGTATGTGTCACATGACATGATGATGACAGGATATCAGCAAAACCACTTGAAATAGCAATCGAACGTCACATGTTCGTCTAAGTAGTAATCGATTGCCATTAAAATAATAAAAAAAAAGAAATTGATTGATTAATTAAGAAATTATATATTATCCAAATTACCAGTTTATATCTCGCTCGATAGCCGATTTTATATCTCGAGATAACATGAGAGTGAAAACTTTCCAATGATATGTTCACTACCACATTAATAGGGTCTTCGAATAGTTGGAGCCTATAGGGAACGTGCACTGCGTTGACTATGCCATCTAGTGTCGTATATTCTAAACTTTAAGGGTCAGAATACTTGACATTGACGCTTCTGTGCTGCCACCTACGGTTCCTGTACGCTGAGTTTAGGGGAACGTATGCGAAGTAGACTGTGTCATCTAGCGTTGCCATTTCGAATTTTATACTTGACAGTGACATTTCTGTGCTGTCACCTATAGTTTCTGCACGCTCCCTATTGTCCATTTTACAACCGGCCTTCATTACGACTCCGCGCATTTTTGCGGAAATTCCGCAAGCGGAAGCGCGAGGACCAATCGAGGTTACATCCCTAGTCCAAAGCACCCAAACTTTCGCTATGCTCAGAAGCCATAGTGCTCTAGCGGTCGGAAGGTTATAGATAATACCTAGTTGTGCTAATCCTATTAACAAGTTTGCTTCAGTTTCAGTTAACTCTAATTTTATACAGTTCAGTAAAGCTGAGTTGATAATTAAAATCGATGCACCGGAGTTTAAATTAACCGATTGGTTTAGTTTGCGGTTTGAAAGTTGTTATTTTTAGTGCATTTTTTTAAATTTTCCATATATGTTGAAATGTTTTACATTGAGCGGATAACCGAGGGCTTCTTCAGATCATCGGTCTACCTGGTGGGAGGCCTTCTTCGACTACCATATAAGTTTGGAGATTCTATCTGGATCTTCATTTCTGATTGAAACTGAAAATCCGCACATAGTTCATTCCATTGTCCTTTGGGTGAGTTTAAGTCTTGAGATGAGCTTCTACAAAAAACCCACGACGATTAAAACGTAATAGAAAAAGGATAAAATAATTAAAAACCCCTGACTTAAAGAATTTATATCCTGCCTGAATTTATAGCTGCCATGAAATGAACTACCAATTTTTTTTTGCGATTCTTTAGTAATGTGAATAATTGGAGACATTTTATTGCTATACCTATTTATATTGAAATTTAAAATAGTGATGGCAGCCCCGATATACATTCTTTAAGATGGGGGTTTTTTAATTATTTTATCCTTTTTCAATTACGTTACCGTCGTGGGTTTCCTCAAAATAATTTGTAATTTTTATTATATTATATTTTTATTTCAAACTTTTTAGAGGGCATAGGTATTATGTATATTGTACTACATATAGATATAGTTTATATACATTACTGAAAACTGCATCAAAATCGGACTAGCAGTTTTGGTTATGCACAAACATAATCACACCCAAACGCTATATCCCGTCTCCGTACCGTCGTGGGTAAAAATGATGACACGAAAAATAGCCACTAACCAATTGAACCTCAAAATAATTAAAAAAACAAACTAACTTGAAAATAAATCAACATAACACTAGACCAAAAGCAAAAAGACGGAAAACACACGGAAAAAAACCAAGAGTCTCTTTCAGCAGTTACATTAAATACAGTTCTTACTATTTCCCCAACGGACGGTTTCAGTTTATTTTTACACACTAAGTTTAAATGTTCACGCGATCGTGTAATTATTACTACTGTGATTATTTTTTGTATAAAATAATGTTTAGTATACAATGGGACTGGCATGCGCTATGCGTAAAAGCCCCTATATACGAATAAAGAGATTTTTTTTTGTATGTGAATGTATACGTCTAAATAATGTGTTTGTGGGATTTGTAATAAAACGTTGTCGATAAATGCAATATTCAACTTTTTCCATTTTTTTTTTTTTGTCTGCATCCACAATCAGTCCCAGGACTATAAGCAGATTTGTTGGGCGGTTGAAGCATTGTGAGGGGTCTCCCCAGCAGGAGACACTCCTATTTAACATCGAGCATGTAGAGTCTGGATATCATGGCGTTTAAGGCGTTTCCTGTAGCTGATTTTTGTTAATTCGGCAGCCAAGTCATTCGGGTGGTTGTCGAGCCGATTTTTGTAGTTAGTGGAGGACTGTTGGATCTCTTCCTTTACTGTTTTAATTTCCAGAGCTTTGGATTTCAGAGTTAGTGAGAAACCATGGAGCATTCGACAAGGTACGAAGTATGCCATTCTGCAGTCTCTGTATAATATTTAGACTGGAGTTACAAGCGCTTCCCCAGAGTTGGATCCCGTACATCCACACAGGTTTGAGGATCATTTTATAGATTAGGAGCTTGTTGTCCACCGAAAGTTTAGAGTTGCGTGCCATCAGCCAATACATGGTCCGGAACCGTATGTTTGTTTCATCACGCTTTGTTTTGACATGATTTTTCCATGTCAGCCTTCTGTCTAGGTGTATTCCAAGGTACTTGACAGAGTCACAGTTGGGGCAGGTATTGTTTCCCAGTTGCACGGGTGAACAGTTTCCTTTTCTAAGCGTGAATGTTATGTGGGTCGATTTAGAAGCACTTGCTTTGATGCGCCACTTCTGCAGCCAGTCACCTACTTTGTTGAGGCTTTCTTGTAAAATATTTGAAGCAGTTTGTGGATCTGAACTGCTTGCTAATAGTGCAGTGTCATCAGCAAATGTAGCGTTCATTACTTGTGTTGACTGAGGGAGGTCTGCAGTGTACAAGGTGTACAGAATTGGGCCAAGAACGGAGCCTTGGGGCACACCGGCCGAGATCTTATAGATTTCTGATGCATCACCACTTTCTCGTACTTGAAACATGCGATTTGACAAGTAAGAATTCATCAAAGTATAGTAGGTATGTGGTAGCAAAGTTTTTATTTTGGAGAGTAGGCCTTTATGCCATACTTTGTCAAATGCCTGCTGGATATCAAGAAACACAGCAGAGCAGTACTCTTTGGCTTCAAGGGAGTGCCGTATTTTGTCACAAACTCGGTGAACCTGCTCGATGGTCGAGTGGTGTTTTCTGAACCCAAATTTGTGTTTGGGGATGGCTTCATTTTCATCCAATAGCGGCAGTATTCTGTTCAGGAGAATCCTTTCAAACACTTTAGACAGGACAGGTAGAAGACTTATCGGCCTGTATGATGTAGCATGATCTGGAGGTTTTCCTGGCTTATGTATCATGGAGATGATGGATACCTTCCACATAGTTGGGAAGTGTTGGACCCTGAGGACACCATTAAAGAGTGTTGTAATGAATACTAAAGCTTTTCTAGGAAGTTGCATAAGAACCTCTTTAGTGATTAGGTCAAAGCCAGGGGCTTTGTTGTTCTTCATTCTTTTCAAGGCCCATGTAAGCTCGCGCACTGTTACTGGCTTTGGTGGAAGTGATAATTGAAGGTCTTGCTGTAGTTGGTTATCTACTTCCCTCTCGAATTCTTCGCATTCACTATCGTTTGGTTTAAATACGTTAGCTAGATGTTTTGCGAATGTTTCTGCCTTTTCTTTTCCAGTCCTAGCCCAACCTCCGCTATTGTTTCTTATTGCAGACTTAAATGGTTGTGGTCTTTTAAACGTTTTTGTGAATTTCCAGAGCGCGTACTGAGATGATGCGGTAGCGTTCAGATTTTGCAGTTTACTTTGTAGCGTTGCATTATTTATACTATCCAGCATTTCTTTCAATTCAATTGCGGCTTTGTTTAAAGCGGTCTTATCAGATTTATGTCTAGATTGATGCCAGACCCTTCTAAGCCTTCTTTTTTCCAGAACTTTATTTTTTATATCGAGAGGAATGTTTCCAGTAGTAGCCCTTTTCTTTTTGATTGGAGTGTTCATCCAGCATGCATTCTGTATTAGGCTAGTAATGTAGCTTGTGGCATCTTCTATCTCATCTGATGTTTTTAGGGATACATGTAGTTGTATAGTTTCCTCTATGTATTCCCTAAATCCTTCCCAGTCTGTAAATTTGTTGGACAATGTCTCGGGTTCTACGAAGAACCCAAATTATTACTTTTTTCATTAATTTTTTCCATATGGCATCAATTTCCATATTGATGCCGTATTTTTTTAAGAGTGCCAACTAGGTATAGATCCTATTTTTCTTGCAACGTAACACGTTACGAACGAATTTTTCGAGTAAAATGTATGAAAATTAAGGCTTTTGGGGTTTTTTATATATCAATGCTTTTTTGACAGCTTGCGAATGACATGCGACTTCGAACTTTGTTTAAAATTAGTAGAATTGGCACTGATTGTTGTTGTTTTTTTTTTCTTTTTAATAAAGTTAACTCGATCTTGGCTGGCTTGTGGCGACCGCGAACCAGAAGACGCAGCGTTGGAAGGCCTCTCACAAGTTGACCCGATGACCTCTGAGGGTCGCGGGTAGCCGATAGATGCAAGACGCACAGGACCGGTTGTTGTGGCGACATGCACGGGGAGTCCCCACAAGGTGACCAGTGAGGGTCGCGGGTAGCCGATGTATGCAAGATGCACAGGACCGGTTGTTGTGGTGACACGTGCGGGGAGGCCTTTGTCCCGCAGTGGACGTTTTTCGGTTGATATGATGATGATTAAAGTTAACTCCCGTTGAGTTGATTTTTAGTTCAAAAAAAAAAACACTACGTTCTTTACTGGCATAAAATGGTAAGAAAAATAATATGAAACCCTGAATTCAGAGTCAGTATTAAAAATATATAAATTGTTAAGGGTAAAATCCCCATATTTAAACATTTACGTCAGAAAATTATGGTGTGCATCCACTGAAAACTCTACCGTGTCATTTTATTATACCCGCATTGTCCAAGATAATTACTCAGAGACGAAATGACGACGCATTCACTTTAATAGTAATAGCGTCACTTATACAAAAGGACTAAAACATGGCGGACGGCAAAGCGTCCCCGTTTCACTGCAGTTACGATAAAAAGAACATTGAATAATTTTCCCGACTCTGGGTATTTTATTTTTATTTATTTTAGACGAAACTGTACGAGTACGCTTGTGATCCTTAACGGATTTTGGCTTGCCATGAATGAATTTGACATTTACCTATGCATGCCTGGATTTGAATAAATACGAGGCAGGTTTGTCAAGCGTTATGATGTTTTTTACTGCACAGAGTTACTCTAAACTCGACGACAAGACGTATGGCGATGCGCCACCGGTACAAGGTGGACATCCCACCCACACGCACAAATCTTTTTGGGAACACATTCATTGTGCTAACAGCTAAGGAGTGGAATTTCTTGCCACAGTCTGTTTCCTGATAGCCTTACCTTAAGTTAAGAGTTAATTGGTTACTTCTAGGCAAGCTCCATCTTCGACCACATCATTACTTACCATCAGGTGAGATAGTAGTTAAGCGTGTGCCTATCAAGCACTGCAGCCGAGGCGAAATAGAAGCCCGACCTGAAATCGTGGCCAGAGACTGCAATGCTTAGAAATTCCAGATGGAAAAACCCAATTACAATTTGCCCAACAAGGGAAACGAACCAAGGACCTCTCAGATCAGCTCAGCACTAGTGACCACTAAACTAATAAAGCTACTAAGAAGGGACTCGTACAAGTCAATATTAAAGTGAACTGCCCATATTAAACCGTGGAGTAAGGGTCCTATTTGTATATTTCGCATACATGGCTGAAGAACTTCTTCCAATGAAATATATCATGTTTGCGAATATACACACTCGCATAGTTGCACAATTGAACGATTGCTTTCTGATCAAGTTCAAATGGAATATTTACTTTTTACTGTTGAATATTTACTATTGAAAGTTTGTCTTTGTATTACTTTTCAAAAGTATTGGGCCACCCGCATTGTGAGGCCGTCACTGAAACAAAGGTGGACACATAGATGAATCTAAATTTAAAAAAAAATTGTAGGGCTAGGTTAGGGCTCCAGAGAAAGAAACCTTCTCACAATACGAGCCGTATCGAGGACTACTGCCTTCTGTATCAGGCGGTTGGATAGAGGGCTATCCAATCGCGTAACGCCAGCTTCGACGGATGGTCGTCGAAGCTTTTGGCCATCAGGCCATTGGCCGTAACGACTATCGGCACAATGACAGCCGAGTCCACATGTCAACAACCCCGTGTGATAAGTCGAGATACTTCATTTGCTTCTCTTTCTCAGCCTTCACGAGGTTGTCGTCATGGGGGAGGGTAACATTTATTTATTTATTTAACACTTTCAGCACACAAATGTACATAGGCAGACTTAACGCCATAGGCATTCTCTACTAGTCAACCTTTGGGTGAACATCAATTATCATTAAAAATAGTATTTTTATTAGAATTTTTAAGGAATGCCAATAGGTAAAATTAACATGACCATGAAGTAATTTAATTAATTCAGAACTCAGTACCTAACCGCTGTAAACACGCTGGCAAAATGGGGTTTCATAAACCCGTCACATACCCACTCAATGCGAGTGCGGTGCTCTTGATCAGAAAATGAGCCAAACGTTGGAATGCCCTAAGTAGGTACTTATGCACCTGTACTTTGGGGGATTTAATTAATGTCTCAAATAATCCAAAGACCATCTACCATCGAATCGAAAAGAAGAAGAAGAAGAACACAGTAAAGTATTTTTTCTGGGTGTCCAAATGCTTTTGAACGGTAGTGTCTATTTGGCCTTAAAAGGTGGTTGGGATGGACTGGGTGAGAAAGTTGGAGGATCAGGTGTTGTGGAGCACCTTGAGAGAACGCTATGTCCAGCATTGGTCTGCGGTAGGCTGAATTGAGGACCTATAAATTCACATTATATGCTTGTTTATAGATTACACTGCAATTTATTATTACGTGTATGTTAAAAGTTGTTCTTAAATAAACTAAAAAATGAGTACGATGAAAGAAAAGTCTACAAACCAAATATAGCATTTTGTAATATCAACTTTCTACTTGCACTATTTTTAAACATTAATTCCATTTAAAATGTTACATTTACACATAAACTAGTACCTTTAAAGGGCATCTAAATATAAAATACATATGCCTTTTAAATATGCACGTGTCATTAAAATGTGTTTGCAATGGACACAAAAAAAAATAATTGTAGGGGAAGAAGCTTTGAAATAAATTATACTTACATTATTACAATAGCTTCTTACTTAATTTATAGTTTTAATAGTTTTTGCCCGTGACTTCGTACACGCATAATCCGTTTTTGTCGTGCTTGTAGAATTTTCGGGTCGAACCATACTTATAAACCTTCCTCTTGAATCACTTTGTCTATTGAAGCATTGAGAGGGGACTCTAGTCCCGAGGAATTTGAAAAAATAGGTATTTGAAGCAAGTATTGCCGATACCGTCGCGCTGCGCCCTATCCAGTAAAGTGCGAAAGCGACAACTGCAGCAGAGGCTGATTTTACCTACAAAAACCTTGGACCAAAAGACGTTTTGTGTTCCGCTGTTTTCTTCTTCAAAACTGGACTGATATATCAAAATTTAGAGGAAGACTATATCTATGCTTCTATTATTTTCTATTTTGTTAAAAACTTATCAAATTTCTCTGATAGTCGTCTGAACATAGCAGTAAAAACGGGTTGCTTTTTCTGGTTTTTGAATTATCATAATTCTCTAAAAAATGATAGAAGCACGTACTAATTAGATTCGAACATTCCTCTATCAGAATTATCCACGAAGAAAACAGCGGAATGCATTTGAATGGAGAAAGACCCAAGAGACTAGACTAGAGTCCCCTCTTAAATCCGTTGCGTAGTTTAAAAGATATAAGCGTACAGACGGAAAAGCGATTTCTCTACCCACTAATCGACCTTAAATTCAACAATTCGACTCTCCCACTGAGCTTTTCACTTCGCCAACACTACGTGTAAAGACTTAAACTACCTCTCATTACAACTACTGCAAAAACTGTCCGTAATAACACGCAACAGTTTTTTGTTACCATCAACGATCCGTTAGTCTAACCGACAGTTACTCTTACCAACGGTTTCTCGCACCTGCGTAAATGTCACCCGCTCAAGTAACAACGCGCTAACGAACTAGTTTCAAATACCAACGGTTATGTAATGCAGAAATAAAAAATTTGCCAAGTGCAAGTTCGAAGTGGCGAAGAGTTCCGTACCAGAAAACGAAATAAAAACACACGTTTCTTGTATAGGAGCCCTCCTTAATCCTAATATTTAAAAATTCTTCCGTTACTGAGTGACTGACAGACAAAGCTCAGCCTAAACTTCTGGCCATAGAAAGCTGAAATTTGGCATGTAGATTCCTTGGGTGTGAAAGGGAACGGGAAAAAACGGGATAATGCACGTACGAAGTCGCGGGCAAAAGCTAGTTTTGAATATAATTTAATAATTAAATTTTTTTGTTGTTATAGCGGCAATAGAAATACATAATCTGTGAAAATTTCAACTGTCTACCTATTGCTGTTCTTGAGATGCAGACGTCTGACAGACAGATGGGCGGACGGACAGCGGAGGCGTAGTTATAGGGTTCCGTTGGTTACCTTTGGGTGCGGAACCCTCAAAAGTGTAATATTATTAAGCTGATGTTTTGCGAGCGCTTAAAAGGTTAAGTGTTAAAGCCCCTAACTAGCAACTGAAGCCTCCACGTGGAACGAAAGTTATTTACGTACAGACAGCTGCTTTAATTATGTATCCTTCATGCATTAAAAACCTTAGAGAAAGGGGTTACTAATTAATGCAGCCGTCAGTACATGCGTCAGGTGCATCTATGGTTGTTGGCCCCAGTAGCCATAATGGTTACTGATGATGAACTGACTGACTTTATCACTACATACATAGTATAAAACAAAGTCGCTTCCCGCTATCTGTCTGTCCCTATGTATGTTTAGATCTTCTAAACTCCGCAACGGATTTTTTAATAAATAGAATGGTTCTCAAGGAAGGTTTAGTATAAAATTTGTCAAGGTTTTGTGTAAATTGGCTGATATATGAAGATTATTACTGAAGAGGTCGGAAAAAAATGATCTGAAAAATTCTTTACATCATGTGCGCTGTGAAAACTAATGATGATAGAACAAAAAGATGTACTACAGTTTTAGGTAACACATTAATACCTCCGAAAAAGTCCGCGATAGCATATGTCTATGTTTTATGGTTGACTCACAATAACCATTTTATGACGTTCAAATTTGAAATAAATATTATAAAGAGGAAAGATTTGTTTGTTTGTTTGTTTGTTTGAAATGAATAGGCTCCGAAACTACTGGACCGATTTGAAAAATTCTTTCAGCAATGGATAGCTACATTATCAGGGAGTAACATAGGCTATATATTATCCCCATACTCCCACGGGAACGGGAACTACGCGAGTGAAACCGCGTGACGTCCACTAGTTTGAAATAAAATACTGCTTCATTTTCACCAATATCGTACTAATCTTAATAAATATGATAGTCGGTGTTCCCTTGCTTCGCAGACAGAAATTTCGTAGAAATTCGTTTCGCAAAAAATGTTTCACATAAGTTTGATCCATATAATTTTGTAACAACACATGTATGTATGTACCCAAATTCCAGCAAATAAATTATTTGTATTTATTTATTCAAGCCTAAATAAATAAATACAAATAATTTATTTTTAATATTATACAAGTACATGAAGTATCTGTGTATTTTTGCCGTATTTATTTATCATAACACACAAATCTATCTTGATATGAAAACTACTACATAACATTCAATTTCTTAGAATAACCCAGATTATTACAGCCTTTTCTCATAGCCAAAGGGAAACACGGGATTTCAGGAAATTGAGATCGAGAGTTCCCGTTCCCGGAAACCTTACCCTTCCTGTACGAACCGGGGTTTATTGTATTAGTACGCTATAAAGGATATTATCGATATTAAGGCCTAGTTTCAAAGTAGCAAAGCCTTTTTTTTAAGGATAGGAAATCATTAAATGACTCCTCCCGCTCTGGGCGAGGCAGAAGGGAGTGTCAGACTCTCATTGTCTAAACCCCATCCGTGTTCCTCCTAATGCCCTTTGCGCTCCAGGGCCGCGGTGACTCTTTCGAACAAATTCCGCAACCCTGGCAGGCAAAGTGGCAAAGCCTGGAAGTATCATGGTGAACATATCGGGAGTTTCGATCTTCCAAAAAAGGGTGGGGATCAATCGCAGCCTGATATAAAACTTTCTGTAAAAATAATATTCTAAAGCATGTTCCACACAGATGTAATCCAGCATCCCATCCAAGGTGTTCTTGCTTGTTGCCATTCGTGTAGACAGCAGATGCAATCCAAATTCAAAAACAAACAAAATTTGCGGATGGAAACCAAGCCCCCACCAAGGTCACCTTGGATTGGACGCTGAAATATCCGTGTGGAAGATGCTTAAAAGCCCGTGTTTTAAAAGATATGATTCGAGTAATCTCTTGAAGTTCTTATGCGACTACAAAAAATATTTAGCTAATAGTAATCTTTATGTGTGCTATAGGCTACTTTATATTCGGAAAAAAATGTACCTACATTTCATAATTACAAATTATGTCAACAATGTATTTTTTATTACATTAAAGATGGATTTAAATATTAGCAAACTAAACCACCAGGTATGGCTAGTTTAATATGAAATAGAGTTGAAACTAGATTTATTCCAAGATACTCGTTTAACAATTCAGTTTGACTTATTTTTTACCACTAATTCTGCTAACTTCTCCTTAATAATACATATAGTCTATTATTACTCATTGTCATTAATCTATACTTCTACACTAATATTATAAAGAGGAAAGATTTGTTTGTTTGTTTGAAATGAATAGGCTCCAAAACTACAGGACCGATTTGAAAAAATCTTTCAGCATTGGATAGTTAAATTATCAGGGAGTAACATAGGCTATATATTATCCCCGTACTCCCGCGTTAACGGGAACTACGCGGGTGAAACCGCGTGATGTCCACTAGTAATCTATAAAGCTGAAGAGTTTGTTTGTTTGCTTGAACGCGCTAATCTTAGGAACTACTTTTCCGATTTGAAAAATTGTTTCAGTGTTAGATAGCCTATTTATCGAGGAAGGCTATAGATTATGTCATTACGCTAAAACCAACAGGAGCGTAGCAGACGAAGTTGCGCGGGTCAACTAGTACTTAATATACAAAGCTGAAGAGTTTGTTTGTTTATTTGCTTGAACGCGATAATCTCAGGAACTACTAGTCCTATTTGAAAAATTCTTTCAGTGTTACATAGCCCATTTATCGAGGAAGGCTATAGGCTATTATATATCATAACGCTAAGACCAATAGGAGCGGAGCAGACAAAATTGCGCGGGTCAGCTAGTTCCTTAATAAATGCAGGAAGTGTATTAACGACTCTATTACTTAATCACGCTGGTACAAAACAATAGACAACTTTGCATAGGCAACGGAAACGGTTGTCACGGAAAGCGACGCCGGCGCAGTGTCGGTACGACTTACTTTGTTCCCCTTTGAGGGACTTTCCGACTCATTGCTCTTCTAGTCTCTGGTTGCGTAGGTGTTTCTAGGTACGGAAACGTATTAATTAGTTTTACTGGTAAGGTAATAATAGTTTGATTAGGATTCATTGGTCCTAGGCGCGGGCCTGCGAATGGCAAGCATTGGGTGGCTCGCCGTCTGATCAAAACCAGGGGGGCTACTCTCTACGAAATCCGTAGTTTCGGGCTTAGTTGCGGGCGGGCGTATTCTACTCCGTATCACCTACAGACTTACGATTAGTCCCGAACCCGAACTGAGAATGAATGACAACACGATTTCACAGTAACTGTCAAATCGTGTTATCATTAGTTCTCAGTGGTTAGGTGATACGGAGTAGAAAATGGGCCCCCCGGGCCTGGGGGGCTCCCCAGGCCCGGGTCAATGGAGCGCTGTGTTCCACGCGCGCCTCAAAGAGCTGTCAGCATAGAAGATAGGGCCCGCTACGGCCAGTGCCTGTCGGGGTTGCGGAATTTGTTCGAAAGAGTCACCGCGGCCCTGGAACGCAAAGGGCACTAGGAGGAACACGGATGGGTTTTTAGTCAGTAAGAGTCTGACACTCCCTTCTGCTTCACCCAGAGCGGGAGGAGTCATTTGATGATATCCCAACCTTAACAAAAAAAAAGGATTCATTGCTCCAGTGGTCGGGAATTCTACTGCTGAGCTTGAGGTCCTAGGTTCGATTCCCGGGTAGACGAAATGCTCGCAAAACAATGGGTCTAACTCGATGGCGCTGAAAAGTTCTGGAGTGGCGACCGCGTACCGAAAGATGCAGCATTGGAAGGCCTCCCACGAGGTGGAGCGATGACCCGGTGAGGGTCGCGGGTAGCCGATGAATGCGAGACGCACAGGAACGGTTGTCGTGGCGACACGCGCGGTGAGGCTTCCAGTAGTGGACGTCTTTCAGCTGATATGATCATGATGATGATGATGTCATGATACGTACATCGCGTCGTACTATACTAATTCATTTGTGGAATACAGGCATAATGTTTTGACACGTTAAATTTATTAAAAGCGCTTCCAATAATGTTGGCTTAAAAACATTGAATCAGCAGAATAGAATTGAATGTGAAAATTGAAGTTATTATTTACCCGTAGGTAATTAATATTTCAGCAAAATAAATACTAACTGACCAAAGTTTTAATAAATAGAACATTATTTTTTCCTAAAACTGGCAATTAATAAACATATCATGCAGTTAAAAGAAAAACAACGTGTTAAAACTCCGAATAGGTACAGTAAAATTGAATTCCAATAGTTATGAATATTTTGCAGTAACATGCTTTAAATTATTCAAAGTTATAAACACACCACTAACGTTTCATGAATAAAACAAGACGTCTTTCCCGTCTGTCTGTCTGTGCCAGCCAAGCTTGGAAACGTATGGACGGATTTAATTCAAGTTTCAACCTGCTTAATTTTAATTGGTTTGTTTCGTACAACAATATAGTCCATTTTGTTAGTAAAATATGTTATGATTAGTATTCGTTTTTTTTTTTGTGGTATATTTGCTCTTGACTCTAGTCTAGGTCAGAGATGACAGAGACAAAGTCTACGATGGAGCGAGCTTACCCAGAAGGAGCCTGTGCACACTTACTTTGAAAAGATTAGGGTTGTAAGCGTTTGGAAACACAGACGCAGGCAGAGAGTTCCACTCTTTTGCTGTGCGCATTATAAAAGACGTTTGGAAGCGCTTAGTGCGAATTGGTGGAATAGCAACAAGGTAGGGGTGGTAAGATGCAGTGCGTCTGGATGTCCAATGGTAGAAGGGGGCCGGTGGAATGAGGTCGTGGAGTTCTTGGGCACACTCACCGAAGTACAATCTGTAGAAGACCGACAAGCAGGCAACCTTACGGCGATGAGGCAAGCTATGTAGCTTGGCATCCACCAGTTTTACGTCACCGATGAGTCTCTTAGCTCTGCGTTCCACCGAGTCAAGCGCGGCAAGCTGATACTTAGCTTAGCCATCCCAAATTTAGTACCTAGTACACAAACAAGAATAACAAACAAAGTAGGTGGTTCAGTGGTTATGTTTTTTGGTTATTATCAGACAGAATCATCCCACTCTTGGGCGACAGTTTCTACGACTTCCAGGTTTTTCGATCTAAGGCTTCCATATGTGAAAACGGAACCTTCAAAAGATATGTGTCTGTGTGTTTAAATCAAATCAAAAATCGTTTATTTAAATTAGATTGAGTGCCAGCTTGAACGTCAAATTTCTACATAAAGACATTCCCCCAAAAGTCCATCTGTCACAGCCAATTTGTCCGATTCTACAAGTCCAATGCTGTTGAAATTTGGTTTACATCCTAACTCACACAGACGCATAAAGTAAATAAATAAATTATGTGACTGAAACATTGATATATAAAAAACCCAAGATACACACTCAGCATCTCAAAAACGTCCGCAAAAAACAAGCGCATAATGTATAATTGTGCGCAAGTTACAAACAGTCTCGCATCACTTGCCATACTGCACTGCTTTGTAAAAACAATTTAAAGCGATCCGTGTAAGGTTGAATTTGCAAAAAACATTGTTTATAGTATAACTACACACATGACACTTGCTAAATGTCAGTTTTTGACGACAGTTTCGAGCACATGAGTAAATATTTCGAGTGTTGCATTTGTTCGACTGAAGTTACTTTTGGGGGCAAATTAAAAAACAAAACAAAACATGAAACTTCAAAATCGATTCTTTAAATTCGTTTCATTAAAATAGGTTGATTCATTTTCAAGATTACTGACTTTATATGAAAAACAGTGAGAAATTAAAAGAACTTAAGGTAATGGGGGGTCTTCGATACAAATCTAACAGGAAGCAGCCTATTCTCGAAATCAAACTACAGTTCCAATAACCGACATATTACTCAACTACGTACTTAACATTCGTAGTCGATCAAACAGATGATAAAACTCGCATAATGTCCTTGCTACAACTTATGTATAATTTATTCCAAACGTTGGTGTATGCGTTGGTATGTGGTTGGTAACAACCGTCGGCGTATATTGCATCTGGTATCGGTGAATCAGCTATTTAAGATTCTCATTGATAGCATAATCGGTCTTTGGAATACGTACTACTGGGCACTGGGGGACTACTCTCTAACGAAATCCGTAGTTTTGGGCTTAGTTGCGGGCGGGCGTATTCTACTCCGTATCACCTACAGACTTACGATTAGTCCCGAACCCGAACTGAGAATGAATGACAACACGATTTCACAGTAACTGTCAAATCGTGTTATCATTAGTTCTCAGTGGTTAGGTGATACGGAGTAGAAAATGCCCGTTATTTAACCATTGTCCACCTTATATCCGAATCTGATGGCTATGGGCCGTTTTTGATTATTATGTCCATAAGTCATTGATATTTGACATTGCAATGGCAAATATGAATGATAATCAATTTAAAAAATGCAAATCAATTACACCCGTCTCAATAAGATGCTGTCATAGTTGGTGTTAATGAGCACTCAATTAAAAAAAATAACAAAGACGTATAGGCTGCAGCCATGAAATAATGAAACTGACATCACCTATTAAAAGAGTGCAACAACACACTACATTCATGCCTCGATACCTCAGTTGACACCTACAAAGAATGCAACACGCTTTCCTCCACAAAGTCCACTGCTGGACGTAGGCCTCCCCCAAAGGGGGGGTTTGCCATAATCGCTATGCTTGGCAGGCGGGTTGGCGATCGCAGTGTATGGTGTTGCGTTTTACAGAGAACGCTGTTGCCCATTCTCTGGTGAGTCCCTTAGTCGCCTCTTACGACACCCACGGGAAGTGATGGGATAGTATTATTCTTTTACGGCACCCTACGGCACCGACCGACCCCATACGGCAAAACATTGTTTAAAACATTCTAATTAACTCCTTGGGTGGCCCCATTAGAAAACCAACGCGGTGTCTTAATTAACATTGCTCTATTCCGTCCAAACATACCTTTTGAACACCTCATAATACACAGTTCCCAGCGGAAATGACATCAAACGGTTATTATCACCCACGGTTACACCTTCGCGTCTTATTTTGAGATAAACGCTTCAAGTGTGATCAGTCTCAATTTAACTTAGAACTTGCTCTTACCCGTGGTTTCGCTCGCGTTTTTCGCAGAATCCGTGCATTTGTTTTTGTGCGTAATTTTGAAGTGATAACTTCTTATGGGAGCATTTATAAAAATAACACATATTTTAAAAAAGTAACGAAACCAAATTATTTTCCTTTGTATTGCAAAGCAGTAGATATTTTTTTAGACTATTGTTAAAAAATGAAGGAGTAAAATGGTTTCATCTCAACGATTTGGTGTTTTTTTTTCTTATTTTGTGATACCGATACATGGATTCTGGCTAAACCAAATTGTGTATCATATCATGTAGATTACTACCTATTTTTTAGATATAATTTATCAGTAAAAGCTGACAAAAAGTTGCTTCGTCTGCACGCTGTTTTTAAGCATTTCTCGAGAGAGCAGCCTTAAACAATTACAATATTAAATAGCATTCAACTTGGATTAGTTTAAGTTATCACTTCTGTCGAGCGTCCCGAGACGCACTTGTTTTTTTTTTTAATTTGAGATGGGCTTGCTCTTGACTCTAGGTAAGAGGTCAACAGAAGAAGACGCCCCGGGCGTCGGGAGTCGCAGGGCGATTCTCGGCCACCGTAGGCGCGGGTCTGTGGACGGCGAGCATTGGGTGGTTCGCCGTCCGATCAGAACCAGTCCTGGGTCGACGGCGCGCTGTGTTCCACGCACGCCTCAAAGAGCTGTCAGCATAGAAGATGGGGCCCGCTAGGGCCAGTGCCTGTCGGGGTTGCGGAAACTGTTTGAAAGAGACACCGCGGCCCTGGAACGCAAAGGGCATTGGGAGGAACACGGATGGGTTTTAGTCAGTAAGAGTGTGACACTCCCTCCTGCTTCACCCAGAGCGGGAGGAGTCATTTGATGATTTCCCATCCTTAAACAAAAAAAGGTAAGAGGTGACAGAGAAGAAGTCGTCGATGGACTGAGCTTACCCAGAAAGAGCCTGTTCACTCTAACTTTGAATAGAATATGGTTGTAAGCGTTCGGAAACACAGAACGCAGGCAGAGAGTTCCACTCCTTTGCTGTGCGCATTATAAAAGACGCTTGGAAACGCTTTGTGCGAAATGGTGGAATAGCAACAAGGTAGGGATGGTAAGATGCAGTGCGTCTGGATGTCCGATGGTAGAAGGAGCCGGTGGGATGAGGTCGTGGAGTTCTTGGCCACACTCAACGAAGTACAATCTGTTGAAGACCGACAAGCATGCAACCTTGCGGCGATGAGCCAAGCTGTGAAGCTTGGCATCCACCTGTTTTACATCGCAAATGAGCCAAGTGGCAAGCTGGTATTTAGCAGAGTGATGATGTGGGAAAGCATATTTTATTAGTGAAACAACTTAATTCCGCTTAGCCCGTTCAAGACGAACGGCGATGCGCTCGGTAGGTACATGGTGGATATCCCATACGTACGCCTGCAAAGTTTTGTGGAAAATAAATACTTTGATTGTACAGATAAGGAGATGAATTTGCTACAACGGAGTCTGTGTTTCCTATTAGCTACAAGTTGGGGTCTTCTAGTCAAGAGGTTACTTCTAGACAAGGGGGAGCATCGTCAACCACGTGTCCCTCCCACACCGGAATCGTGATGGTTCTAAGACATCACAGTAGAGCCCTAGTACTTCCAGTGATTACCCCTTACAAACTTATATAAACAGACATACATTATTTTGGTCTTTATGATATTAATTTAGATATGAATAACCGCTCATCGTGTGATCATTCTCGATTTATCTCAGAATTACAGTCTTCATAGAATGGCATGATGTCATTCATGAATACTTAAATAATGGAGAATTACGTAAATACGAAGTGTGTACGTAAATATATATTGTTTGTCATAAAATCGTATAAATTAGCTATTCGATTTTCGGTCGTATGTTTATGAAAACAAATGTTATTGTTATTTCTATGTCTAGTTTATGAATGGCAGTCTTTGGCGTTAGGATTTGTGATCTAAAGTATTTTATTCTTTGTTTATTGTCTGCTTCGTGAATCATCTATACTAATATATAAAGCTGAAGAGTTTGTTTGTTTGTTTGCTTGAACGCGCTAATCTCAGGAACTACTGGTCCGATTTGAAAAATTCTTTCAGTGTTGGCAAAAAAACGTTTGCCGAGTCAGCTAGTACTATATATCTATATATATACAAATAAGCGATTTTCCTGTGCTTGTTATGAGGTGTACAATAAAGTATATAATAAATAAATAATAAATAATATAAAAGGCTGAAGAGTTTGTTTGTTTGTTTGCTTGAACGCGCTTATCTCAGGAACTCCTGGTCCGATTTGAAAAATTCTTTCAGTGTTAGATAGCCCATTTATCGAGGAAGGCTATAAGCTATATACCATAACGTAAGACCAATAGAAAAGGAGCAGTAATGAAAATTGTGACGCAGACGAAGTTGCGCGGGTCAGCTAGTGTTACATGTACAAGGTTAGCAAAATCAACCATTAACTTTCTCACTGCTGGGACACAGGATGCCCGATATTTACCACGTTGGCTTACTGCTGGTTGGCAGATGTTACTTGTCTTTGAATTTCTAGGGTTCCGTACCCAAAAGGTCACCAACGGAACCCTATTACTAAGCCTCCGTTGTCCGTCCGTCTGTCTTTCAGCGGGCTGTATCTAAATAACCGTAATTTGTAGACAGTTGAAATTTTAGTTTGTGTATTTCTATTGCCGCTATAATAACAAATAATAACATTTAAACTTAATTAAAAATTAAAGGGGGCTCCCGTACCAAGAAACGCGTGTTTAGGGTTCCGAACAAAAAACGGAACCCTGATAGGATCACTCGGGTGTCTGTCTGTATGTCTGTCCATCTGTCACAGCCAGTTTTCCCCGGATCCATTGTACTGATTCTGTTGAAATTTGGTACACATATGGACTTTCTTCATTACCTAAAGATCATAGAAAAACCTATAAGTAGTCTGTAGTGTTAAAATAACATGTTAAAAAAAATGATATTCGTTCGGAACCCTTTGCACGCGAGTCCGACTCGTACTTGGCTGGTTCTGGTTCTGGGATAAGCCTTTCTGGGTTTTTGAACTAGTAAGTGGGGGCTGCTGTACCACAAGGCTACAATGAATAGTATTGAAGTCGTATAAGTATGGGCTTAGGCTTATAAATCCCCCATTTTGCCTTTCCGAAAGCCGTCCGAAGAATCTGCTCACGAGAAGAAAATACCAAAAACTTTATTAGCAAAATAGACAGCAAATCAATTGGGTAAATAAGTACTAGTACTTAAATCAATCAGCAAAACTATAGTGTAATTATCGAATTAGTTAACATCCACCAAAATTAGGTTGGTAAATTAGGTAGGAAATTAGGTTGGCGATCGCAGTGTATGGTGTTGCGTTTTACAGAGAACGCTGCTGCCCATTGTTTGGTGAGTCCCTTAGTCGCCTCTTACGACACCCACGGGAAGTGATGGGATGGTATTATTCTTTTAAGGCATACGGCTGGCACGTGGAAACACGCGAAGCGATTAACTTGTCAAGTGAAACTGACAGTTGACTATGCCGCCTGTTCTCATGGAGCCTTCCTATGGCACGTGTGTAGCTCGCTAATTATAGGCATGTCCTTGTAAATAACAATGGCCCATTATTGAGCAGTTACCTAAATACGTTTGTTTGTGGCTTAACGTGTATTTAAGATGGTTTTATTAGTTAGGCATAAATGTGTTAGAAGGATTATTATTATTACTAGTTAACTCGCGCAACTTCGTCTGCTCCGCTCCTTTTGGTCTTAGCGTGATGATATATTATAGCCTATAGCCTTCCTCGATAAATGGGCTATCTAACCAAACAAACAAACTCATCAGCTTTATATATTAAAGTATAGAAGTATAGATACATATAAGTATTGGCAGGTGGAGAGTTTTAAGTTTTTGTAAATGCAGGATTATTCATTGATATATTACATTATATAGCGTTTAGTTTGTTTAGTTATCAAGATTTTGTTAGTAAGTTGGTAAGTTGCAATTTAGCCCCCTATAAAACTATCTGAATTACGTGCATGTCAAGCCAGTCGCGTGTCGTTCATTACTTTTTATTTTAAATTCATTCATACATAATTAGGGTTCCGAAAAAAAAAGGAACCCTTATAGGATCACTCGGATGTCTGTCTGTCTGTCTGTCCGTCTGTCACAGCCAGTTTTCTCCGGATCCACTGGACCGATTCTGTTGAAATTTGGTACACATATGGACTTCTATGACCCAAACACAGACGCGTTACGTAAATTATTAAATTTTTAGTACGTTGGTCACTTTTGGGGGTCAAACTACAAAATTTAAAAAAAAGCTTTTTGAACAATTTCATGTGACATATCAAATGAAAGGGCTTACTGTGAGGGTTTTAATTATATTTTTTTCATAATTTTAAAATAAATGATTTTGAAGTTATTCAAGAAATAAGACCAAAAATGACCATTCCCCCCCCCCCTTATCTCCGAAACTATTGAGCCTAAAATTTTGAAAAAAAATGGAGATAATAGATATTGACCTAAAGATTACAGGAAAACCAGACTGTAGTTTAAAAATAACATGTTAAAAAAAAAAATTCGTTCGGAACCCTTTGCACGCGAGTCCGACTCGCACTTGGCCAGTTTTTTTTTTATGTTCACTCCGCAAATTAAACATGTCCCCTTAGCCAAAGCTACCAGCTAAACTTTCAACCTGTATAATAGCATGTAAACTAGCACTAAAACAATTGCCAACTCAGTGCTCCCTTTGTTAGACAATCATGTCGCGAGTTCGCTAAGCGCTGGCAGCACTGGCAACTTACATGATGTACTCGCTCTGTTCGGACCATAGAGCATAGAGTAGCTTTGGCGACAAGTGTGAAAGACTTGTGAAAACCTGCCATACAAGCCAAGAGTGCTAATTCAAGTAATTTTAAGTATGTTCGCATTTAAATTTCAGTCGCAATAGGGGGAATATGCATGCGATTTTTTTATTTGCAAAATGAAATACTTATTAGCTCCAGTAAACAATAATGAAATTATTTTTTAAATACCTTCATCAGCGATGGGGTTATAAAGCTTCAAAGATTGCAATTAGAAAGAGAAATCCGATGTCGACCTTGACGTCAAAGTTCAGGACTTCTATACAGCTGCCATAGAAAATAGCGTTTTCGCGAGAGGGACAGATATATTTGTTTGAAATAATTATATCTCGTTTGTTTTTCGAGTAATTGTGGTTCTATTTTCACTGTTAGTATTATATTTTTGTGTATTTTTAGATAAACTGTATAGAAAATAAATATTTTTTTCATGCATATTCCCTATTTGTCATAAAACATTCTGATTTTAAGGACAAAAAAACGTGTGCCTTGCGGCTGCGGTAAATAAGTCCAGCCGGTCTAATAACGACTCAACGTGTGAACTCTTATATTCATTTATTAATTTTGTGAACACAGGGTACAATAATGTTTAAAAATGTTTGGTCCATCCTATGTCCCGCCATACAAAATAGTAACACTGAAGTGTTGTTAAAGTCAATATTATCAAAAAAAAATATTTGCAAATATATTAAAACAAAACTATATTATACACTTAATATCCTAACTAAAATAAGGCGTTAAAAAATTAATTAGTTCAGATTAATTATAAAAGTACAAAATCTCATAAAATTAAATTTGACCAAAAATTCAATGAAAAATAGTACTTACGCGTTCACTGGTGAATTGTTAACAGAATCGCACTGCTGTTCACCATGTATGCACATGTGCTGACACCTAGTGCGCCTCTGGTTTTCAATAGGCAAGTGAACTAAAAAAATCTAATTAGTCCGTCAGATAAATTTCCAAAAAATATCCGACACGTATTTTTTATTTAATTTCATTTAATTTTTGACAAATTTAATTTGATGACATTGTATTTTAAGAGATTTTGTACTTTTATAATTAATCTAAACTAATTAATATTTTGTCGTTTTCCCCGCCATAAGCAATGGTGTCTCTAGTTTTTCAATGCTCTGTGGTACTCGCTTTGTTTGAACTTCATTAGTCCTAAGCTGTCAAGTTGAGGTGTTCATTACTTTAGATTATGAGAAGTGTCGAGTTTAGGCCTTGGAAGTTTTATGACTACGTCTTGATGAGACGCATTGAATGAAACCAATATAAGTGGAATTACTGTCTCTTAGGTTGTATTTTTTTTTTCAAATATCTAAAAATAAATAAAGTCAAGCCATACCCAACTATACTTTTGATGGAACTTAATTTGGCAACTATTCAATTGTCAAAAAAGCGCTTGCAATATTGTCAATCATGCATTGTAGAATGCCAACTTGTTAAGTCTTTTCGTCACCGCTGAAGAGGAATATTTTACAGCAAATTCCAAGATTTTTCTTGTCTAAAATTCAAAATGAAAGGCCTGACTAGGTAAGCTATATCAATTTTAATTATGTTCATCTTAACAACTGTCCAAGTGTCCATTGACATTTTTTATCGAAGATCTATCAATAAACGAATGCCTATATATAATCGTACCAAAACTACAAACAAACCCTAACAAAAACTAGTTTGTTCTACGACATGGCGTCCTCAAGTTGGTCGATCGCTCAGCTGAACTAAGTTTGAAGAGATATCGATAGTTCGACATCTTGCTCGTCACGTCATCTTCGTGATATTGAAACGACCAGCAAACTATTATTAAACGACCGAGTAGTTCTTTTTACTTTATAACTTAGAAACAGCCCTCGTTCTTTTGACGGACCCAACTTTCCAAGCCCAATTGATTAAGTTGAAAAGACGAAGATGATCAGTAGACACTTAATTCAAAAGAACTTGAATTTATAATCTGCTAATCAGTATTCGACCTTTTTCAGGGTTCCGAACATCCGTAAAAAACGGAACCCGTATTGGATCACTTGTGTTTCTATCTGTCTGTTGGTCACTGCCAATTTTCTCCGGATCTACAGGACCAATTCTGTTTGAAATTTGGCACACGTATGAACTTCTGTAACCCAAATACGGACGCGTTACGTAAATAAATACATTTTGAGTATGGGGGTCACTTTTGGGGATAAACTAGAAAAAATAAAGTTTCTCAAACTGTATCTACCATATCAAATGAAAGAGCTTATTTATAAGCAAGGCCCATTGTTTGAATGTTTGTTCAGCTTCAACGGCTGCGCAAGTCAGGGTGAAACTTGATTACGCGTGACGATTTGTCTGTGGAGTTATCTGGAGATGAATATGGTACCTAGGTACTTTTTATTACGGAATAGTTTTCGACATCTGCTTGGACGAAGCCGCTAGCAAAAGCCAGGAACCAACAAATACATACAATTTGGTATTTCACTGTTATCCATGAAATAAAATTACCTACATCACATTCTAGATTCTTCGAACTCGCTCGGTAACAAGAATTTAGGTTCTTTAGATTATTTAATAAATCCTTGAACTTGTGGGCTTTCTGTTTCTATTTTTATTTTTCTGTTTTAATTAATTACCTTGTTGTTCCGTTTGTCTTTCAAGTTGTGAGGTAACCTTAGTTACAAGAAAACCACAAACGTTGCCACAGACCGCATTCGTTGTAAAACCACGCAAGGTTGCTGGTGTTATTCTGCCGTGTTTGTTGTGTCATTAAAGTAGGAATTTAATATTATGTGTAATGAGAATTGTGAGTGTTTCCTTATCTAGAATATCATATGTTCTAGATTTCCTTTATATGCGACCACTTTAGACCGCCATCAGGGTAATGATGCTGTTACGGAATTTGTTCGAAAGAGTCACCGCGGCTCTGGAGCGCAAAGGGCATTAGGAGGAACGCGGATTGGTTTTAGTCACTAAGAGTCTGACACTTCCTTCTGTTCCGACCAGAGTGACAGGAGTCATTTGAGGACTTCCCATCCTTAAATAAAGGTAATGATGCTCTGATGTTTTAATTTTTACAGGTCACTAATATCTTCTGCTTTGTTTGTATGTCCATCTTCTTTAGCAAAATAATACTTTGGTTGATATGTTTTTAAAAATTTTTGGATTGCCTCTAAAAAAATGTAAAAGCAAATGAAGCAGATGTATGAATGTATGCCTTAACTGTAGTATTGAATACCGTATCCTAGTTACTCTGCAATAGATTCTGATAGCATTTTTGCCCGTGTGAAAGGTAAAAGCCATCCCAAGGTGCATACTCCCAGGGTGCTTTTTCAGGACATGGTTTACCCGTGTGCTAAGTATCGTCCAAATCCATTAAGACCTGAAGAGGTCACAGAACAGATAGAGTTAGGTATGCATTTATATGAAGCATTTATTAGTATGGATTTTTGGAGGTATGTGGAACAGAGAGTAAAGTCCCGCAAACCTTCATTGAATAGGGAGGATCCTCCGACAAGACGATTTTTGTGTCTGGTGTGGGCAACTGCCCGATAGTTCGCTGCTAGTTGGATAGATGGCGTCGCGGTTCTTTTTTTTTGCGATGAAAATTTGCTCCTTTGGTTTTTCTTGTGGCGGCATTGACGCCGCTACAGATCCACGTGCGAAGCTTGACCATCAGAGCTCATAAAGCTCCAAGAAACTGAGATAAAAAGTGTCGCACAAAAGATAGCGTTAGGACACTAATGCACTTTCCAGCTCATCCTCATCATAATTTATCACTGTCGTCTAGTGCAGACCAAAGATGTGTCCTACGTCTCAAGCACTCACTTTGTTTTGTTGTATTTAAGTGTTTATAGTTTGTGTGGATTATCTTTTCGCTTTTTATGCGATTTTTTGTCAAGTAGAGGCAATGTGTATTAATCAAACTTGGTCTTTGCCTAACAACCAAAAGTCTAAATTCAAGGTTTTCCAACGTAGAGCGAAAGCGAAAGAAACACTATGTTGCGCTCCAAAACATAGATCGTTGACGTGGCTCAGAAGGCTGCCCAGCTTAAATGGGACTGGACTGGACATGTCTGCCGCATGTAGTAACAGCCCGAAGTCTGGCTGGTGCCCGGTAAATGGTTATAGATTCGTTTCCTTGGGCCCTGTGGGTGTACTCCACCTCTGTCTTACCCTTCTGGGAATAGAAGTTGATAATCATCATGTCGTCATCATCATCATATCAGCCAAAAGACGTTCACTGCTGGACATAGGCCTCCCCCAAGTGTCGCCACAAACCGATTCTGTGCGTCTCGCATCCATCGGCCACCCGCGACAAACACCAGGTCATCGGTCCACCTTGCAGGAGGCCTTCCGATGCTGCGTCTTCTGGAACGCGGTCGCCACTCCAGAACTTTTCAGACCCATCGTCCATCAGTTCTGCGAGCAATGTGCTGCCCATGTTGTGATAGTTATTTTATTAAATACTAGCATTTCACCCGCGACATCGTCCGCGCTGCAATTTTCTTAAGGATGGCTAAAACCTTCCTCGAGAACCACACTATCCATTAGTGAAAACAGCATGAAAATCAGTTCAGTAGTTTTTGAGTTTATTGCGAACAGACGCGGCGGAGGACTTTGTTTTACAATATGTAGTGATATAAATAAAAAGATTTTCAGTCCATGTACCAGGGGCTCATAAATTTCGAATAGGTTATGTGTAATGTTTATTTCATGCGTCGTCTATGGCGCTAGTATGCTGCATCGTTGGATTGATTTATATCCCTGGACTGTCTGCGGAACGGTTTGTTTAGGTTAATATTATGCTGAAGATAACAATTTAGTTGGGAGTCATGAGTTATACGCCTCATTATACTAGAACATTGGATGTGAATTACTGCACAGACCAAATTTAAACTTAAAGTAGGTAGGTTTTTGATATTACGCACTCAGGATAATTAAAACTACTAAGATGATCTTACCCTCCTATTGTGATTCCTTTTGTCACTCAAAGGTTTGCTGTGAGAAAACTAGATGTTCTCTCTTGTTCACTGAGCGAGTTCGCAAAAGTAACATTACACATTTTATGTTATGGGAATTAAGTTTTATTGGAACAATTATTGTATTTAATTGATTAATTTATTGTATTGTGTTGTTTTATATTATTATAATTATATATTTGATTGGAATAATTGTATTTAATTGATTAATTTTTGAATTTTATTGTTTTGTATTATGAATTTAATTTAATTTAATTATTTTTTCTACACTATCGCATTGGGTCACTGTAATGATAGCTATATGTATGTCTGTAATAAATAATAAAATAAATAAAACTCAACTTTGAGTTAAGCATGCTTTTGTAGGTACATGAAAATTATTATCACTGAACAATAAGTTGTTATGGTGAAAAAAAAGAATTAATAAATCTTGAGAAAAAGCCTTAGGTATACAACGTCATACGGACTTGATATAAATATAAAATTATTGCAATTCCGTTAAACCTTAAGCTCTCGAAGGACACCCCGCCTACACCTAACAGGGCTTCCAAATTGTACAAGGAATTATTCTATGACAAGGACTTAAGGTGTCAACCAGAAATTGCAGCTAGAAATCTCAGTGTGTTTGCTTAGCACCCAGTGTGTTAACTGTAGTACAGTAATATTTATCACAGCGTCGACGACGCACAGAATACTGCACTTGAATTCGACATTGCACACTACCTACCTCGTATTTCTGTGCGCCTGGTACATCGAATGCGCGGAGTGGAGCTTGTCAGGATGAATGAAACCTTTGCACACGTCCGTGCAATTGTGCTAGATTAAACTTTTTGGTATTGTATATTTGGTAGTGTATAAACAAATATAGTAAGTTTAGTGTTTATTTTCTAGTGTAAAGTAATCATCATTATCCCTGAGACTCTTTGTCAAACCACTACTGTGTGTAATTGTGTGTGTGTGTGTATAATTGTGTATAAAAGTGCATCGGGCTCCTCCCTTTTGTGCCGTCGTGACATGTTTCTGCTTCCCATCCTTCCTAAAGTTACCTTGATCAACGGAGACACGACGCACGTAACAACTTGAATTCGTCATTGCACACTACCTCGTATTTATGTGCGCCTGGTACATAGAATGCGCGGAGCTGAGCTTGTCTGGATGAAGTCTTTGAACGTTTCCCGTACAGTGAATGGAGCTATAGATTTATGCTTTTAGGATTGAAAAAGAATACAGTTAACGTTAGTGTTTAAAATGTTTTAGTCTATAAGTAGTCTGTTTTTTAATCTCGGAGACTGAATTGACAAGTGCAAATGGCAAACTGACAAAGATTACAATAGGATTTAAGTCAGTTTTGACATTTGCACTTGTAAATTTAGTCTCCGGGATTAAAAAAACAGACTATAAAGTAATCATTATTATCATTGAGACTGTATCAACTACTACTGGTAAGTATAAGCATTGGGATCTTCCCTTTTCTGCTTTCTCTTTCTTCCTGACGTCCCTTGACCAATAGAACGGATTGATCACTCGTGATATGTCAAAATAACTTCAATCAAGAATAGAACGCTCTGACTCATGAACTCAAAGTTCGAACGGTCTCGACCAAGGCTAGTTCTATTCTTATCGCATTGTGGACCACTTTAGACCACTTACCGTTGTATTCATGCTTACTCCCATTCAAAATGGATGGAAATCATCTCATCTGCCTAACCTTTTCCCAACTTTATGTCTTCCAGTCATACCAGATTCAGCTGACTACCAGTATTTTACGTGGAGCGGCTGCCTACCAGAGCTCCACAACCCATTAACTGGATATCGCGGTACTTCTTGGCAAAACTAGAGTTAGATTTACTAGCATTTGATAATCCGTAACGACTGCCAAAGATCTACAAATGACAGCCGGGACCACTGACTTAACGTGCTTTCCGATGCACAGAGGAGTCTCGTTATGTTAAAATGGTCACACATCCACAGAATAACCTCGACAAGCGTTGCTTAACCTTGAAAATCGACCCGTGTGGTTATTATTATTTAACCACGAGCTTCTCCGAATTTATGATTCCGGATTATGGATTGAAATCATCTGAATAGCCGTAGAGCCGTTTGTCGAGAGCAACATCTCTGGCATGTTGCATCGTGGGCAGCCTACGAACGAGCTGATCAAATAAATCAATCCAGTTGCAGTGAATAGCTCCTAGCTTCTACGGCACATGAAATAAACATTGTATACACTGAGTGCGGGGGACTGTCACACCGAGACGGTTTTAAGCGAAAAATTGTTTGCCTGAAATGAAGTCTGTCTCGTATTTTTCCGTCAATCTTTCTGATTTGTGATCTTAGAGTGAATTTATTAACGTTCTCAATCGCGTTAGTGTAAAACTGTAAACATTAATTTGTATTGAATAAGCGCCTTCTGGTGATGATAACGGACCATTTTTTCACAAACAAATTGAAATAAGCGAATGATTACGATACGTGATCGAGTAAGTTAGAAAAACTCACACTAAACCCTCTGATTTTGCTGCGTTATTTGGATTTGATCTGTACAACGTGTGTGGAAACGTTTTTATGCCTAAAATTATTTATTGACACGAAGAAGATGAACTACTGGTTTAGTTTTGGTGATAATCACAACGGTAGCACATAATTTCTGGTGAACCAGTCAAGGGATCGTGTTTTTATATGCTAAGTTTGACGAATACCAAATAATATTAAAAAAAAAAATTGCCCCTCGTGAGGATTATGAGCGTAATTTTTTGTCACCCATTATCCCCAACGCTGACATCCAAATTCAGGTATTAAAATTCAAAACAAAACGAAATCTCTAAAACTGTAAACTCGGTGTGTGACCCGGACCCAAGCTGGGCGCCTACATCTAAGTCAAGGCAAGTGGGTGGAGGACAATAAAATAAACAATAAAATTATAATGCCCACATTGCTCACAATGCCCACACTTCGGTGTGATGTGGTGCCTCCTGCCCACACGTGCCCGAAGTCAAACCGTTGCAGCTTGATAATAATTTTAAATCAATGTTTTTTATTTTATTTGTGTAGGAGGACGTGCAATGACACTTTGGACTGATATGTATAATTAGTTTATTATTATCAGTTTTACTATGATTGATTGGGTGACATTAATATTCCTTGTTGATGTAAATAGCCTCGGGGCTTGACATTTTTTGTTCTTCGTTGATGTTTAAATAACCCCGGGCATAATATTAATCGGTATTCTTGTTTATGCTTTGCCTAATCTAATCGTTTGCATTATGTTGTACCAAAATTGCGAAACTGATGTTCAGAACTAAGGAGCTTGATAAAGTGACATTCTATCAGCGAAAGCGGTTGTCAATAAGTCCAAAATGTACGGAATTGACAAGCGCTACTGAAATGACACGCAGTCAATCTACATTTTGACGCTACTGAAATGTTACTTCAAGTCAATCCCAAATATTTCAGACTTTTGACAATCGTTGTCGCTAACAGAATGACACTTTGTCAACAGTGTTTGTGACAGTTCTTATTCTTTTGCATGTGTGCTCTGTGTTTTCTTTTATGTTTCTTTCTTGGTCGAATGCAGAAAATCGAAATAAAATTGAAAACAGTATTAACGACACAACAGTAACAGTCTTTATCTATCTATGGGCCTCAGTTGCCTGATTATTATCACCAATCAATATTATCTTAATATATTAAAATTCTTCTTTAATAAGTGATTGACTGACAGACAGTCAACGCACAGCCGAAACTAGTAGTCGTAGAAAGCTGAAATTTGGCATGTTGCTTCCCTGCACTCCGTAGGGGAGCACTAAGAGAGAATTTTTCGATAATCCTACGGGAACGGGAAAAAACGTGATATGCGCGAACAAAATCGCGGGCAAAAGCTAGTATTACAATGGAAGGAAAGTTCGTTAAGTCCGCCTTTGTACCTTCATGTTGCATGAAGCTTTTAATATTTAAATGTTACGCTTCGGTGTGACAGGAGGCCTCGCATCACACGCATCTTGGAACCTTCACTCTATAAGGATTTCTGTTCCTTTGTGCTAAAAATATTGTCCCCTCGAGTATGTACCGGGTCTGAGGGATACTGGATTGTGATGTGATGCATACCAGCTATGGTAGGCGCCAGATATACCTATATATATTTTTTTCATTTGTGTTGGGTTTTTCTCTTGACTCTAGTCTAGGTCAGAGATGACAGAGACAAAGTCTACGATGGAGCGAGCTTACCCAGAAGGAGCCTGTTCACTCTAACTTTGAAGAGATTAGGGTTGTAAGCGTTTGGAAACACAGACGCAGGCAGAGAGTTCCACTCCTTTGTGGAAATGTGTAATAATGGTCATTGACGCACATACGTTTTTTGAATTTCTTAATCAGAAAGGCGGATGCTGCGAATTCCATGGACTGCACACCGGACCAACTTGTCCATTCTTAAGAGGAAATGCTGGCGGCGAGTTTGTATATAAAAAGTCATAATTCGAGGTTCTGCTCTGGACTGTTTTCTCCTCCAATATTAGACCGATTTAAGAAATATTTCACAAACTGAATAGGAAGGATATATACTGTGTCCCTATGTTTTCCTTTTTTGGTTAATAGTTTCCAAGCCGCCGCCAGCGTGTTTTGGACATGTGTCTCGTAGAAACCCTGACAGCCTCGAGAAGCTTATGGTAGTTGGCCAAGTAGACGGGAAAAGACCACGCGGGCGCTCACCTATGCGTTGGGCAGACCAAATAAAGACGCTCACTGGCCTATCAATAGCCGAAGCATTTAAGGTTTGTATACATGCCAATGACCTTGTGCATATAAACGGAGCTAACTACTCCTCTACGCGCCACTCCGCTACCCGCATTTTTAATTTATTAATATAAAAATAACACATATTTTAAAAAAGTAACAACACCAAATTATTTTCGTTTTTCTTGCAAAACAGTAGATATTTTTCTTTAATTTTTGTTAAAAAATGAAGGAGTAAAATGGTTTCATCTCAACGATTTGGAGGTGATTTGGTGATTTTTTTTCTTATTATGTGATACCGATACATAAATTCTGGCTTAAGCAAATTACGTATCATATCATGTAGATTACTACCTATTTTTTTTATGTAAATGTTCTAAGTATATGTCTATGAAAAGTTGCTTCATCTGCACGCTGTTTTTAAGCATTTCTCGAGAGAGCTGCCTTAGACCGCCGAGGACAGAAAAACGTGGAAGAGCATAGTGCACCGAGTGATTAATACCTCAAACTAGACACGACCTTCAACAATGAAGATAACGACTAAGAAGAAGAATCAAAAATAAAGACAAATCTGTCCTGAGTTAACTTCTATCGTGATCCTTTACCTTCTGTAATAATGAAAAATGGTTCACAATTTATTGTTCGGGTATCTACGAAGGGATATTACGCATAATAATAATCATAATTCTTTTATTTGTGAATATGGATCTATGGTCTGCAATAAAGATTTATTATTATTATTATTAATAATTACAATAGGACTAATGCACATGACAAACAAGTTGGTCTGAACATAGATCAATTTGTCTTCAGCAATTAAAATTGTCGTTAACCTATTTTTCTCTACCACATCAATTTTACAGTCATCATCATCATCATTTATTTATTTGCAAACATGGATAACAGTTACATAGATGTTATTTTATAAACACATAGTAAAGTCCTCCATATTCTACCGTGGCATGGCATGCAAATAATATTCAATTTCAAAATTAAAATCAAAGGTTATTGCAACCTGGTGACTACCATAGGGCTGTCATTCGTCGATCTTTGTCACATCGAGGGGATAATATTATCTAGTCAGTTACTGGGTTGCAGATTCTGAAAGGCAGTTGCACTAAGAAATAAGTATTTAGCTGTTTTTTTATGCCCGGGCTACGTACCAACGGTAACCAACGAAACCCTATTACTAAGCCGCCGCTGTCCGTCCGTCTATGTAGCAATGGTTTGTATCTCATGAACGTGCAATGACGTTTCACAGAGTGTGTTCTATTGTCACGCAATACTTTTTTTTTCGGTTTTTCTGACGGATCCCTACATGAACGACTCTTGACTCGAATCCGGTTTTATTTACAATACTGAGGTACTCAGTAATCAAATTATATTGTACATCGTACATATTATCATCCGAATAAGCTAAATACTTATTACTTGCGGTAAGGACCCTAGTCAAGGGTGAGTAGGGTCCAGCGACACGAACCGTCACGGCAATCTAGCTATATTTTATATTGTTAGGTTTGATTAGGTTTCTATTTTATTTCTGGGTTTATTATTATGTTTTACAAGGTCTGGTTAATACGAAATATCTGTATTGTGATCGAAAGTAAATTGGTAGGTACTACATCATCATTATATCAGCCGAAAGGCGTACACTAAATGGAACTGGACTGGACATGTCTGCCACAAGTAGTAACAACCAGAAGTCTGGCTGGTGTCAGGTAAGGTTCGCTTCGCCACCTCTGTCTTACCCTCCTGGGAATAGAGGTTGAAAATCATCATATCGTCATTATCATCATATCAGCCAAAAGACGTTCACTGTTGGACATAGGCCTCACCCAAGTGTCGCCACAACAACCGGTCCTGTGCGTCTCGCATCCATCAGCTATCCGCAATCCTCACCAGGTCATCGGTCCACCTTGTGTGAGGTCTTCCAACGTTGCGTCTTCCGGTACGCGGTCGGCACACCAAAACTTTTCGGCCCCACCGACCATCTGTTCTGCGAGATGTGCCCTGCCCACTGCCACTTTAGTTTGGCGATCCTTCGGGCTATGTCAGTAACCTTGGTTCTCTTGCGGATATCATCACTCCTCTCCAAGATTCATTGCGTAGACCGTTCCAGGTACTTAGGAAGATTTATTAATTTAATAAGTACTTCGTGCACATAAATGTACAGAGGCGGACTTAATGCCTTAGGCATTTTCTACCGGACAACCTTTGGATCATGCAGAAACAAATTGACTCATCACAAAAAAGTGAAAAACTACCTAAATATAATTCTATGAAACTCACCGATGGATGCGAGACGCACAGGACCGGTCGTTGTGGCGACGCTTGGGGGAGGCCTATGTCCAGCAGTGGACGTCTTTCGGCTGATATGATGATGATGATGAAACTCAAGTCTCCTAAAATGTGACTGTAGACTTGATACGTTAATCAATATATCTCCCGAGGAACTACCTTTGTTTTTAAGGACCTTCCGCTTCGGGTGGAGCACCCAAAAAATTACCGACCTACTAAAAATAACAATCAAAATAACTAATATAATTATCATCATCATCAGATTATAGCCGACCACTGCTGGACCACTCCAATAGTTCGCCACTGAACAAAAACCAACAAATCTCGGTTCCGGCCGCGGCACGCTCGCCCGAGGCACGCTCACCCGAGGCTGGACGTGCGTTTGCCTCGGGCGAGGTACGAGGTACGTCCTGACTGACCGAGGGTATGCCTCGCGAGGCTGCCTCGCCAGACTGCTCGCTCAGTCAGTACGCGGCTATTTATCTCGATTCCCGGCGACTCTTATTCAGCCGTTCGATTCTGTACATATGTCGAAGTGAAGGCATGGGTCAAGTGTTAACGAAGTGACCTGTCGAACCTCGAAATCAAGATGGAATGACAACTCACTTTGTGATCGCGTCACCCAAGCCTTCACTTCGACATGTTTACAGAATCACACTGCAGTTGCGACTTCCCTTTTCCTTAAGTACATTTGATTATTCACCATCTCCACTCTGGAACACGACTACCCATGGATTATTGGTTCTTTGAAAGGTCGATCAACAGTCAAATTAAAATATAGGTTTACAAACGGTCACTAAACCATTTATATTTACTGGCATTCTTTATTTAAAAAACGGAAATTAAGACATAAAAGAACTCCTTAATCGACATCCATCGTGATCCTTGACATTTTCCAGTGGTGAAATCTTAATTTATTTTTTGGTTACCTATGAAGAGATACCTATTAGGAAAAGGTGCACATTATTGCAACTTTATCTGGCGCCTGTCTAAGTTATAATGGCCAGCTCGTTGTCATTCATGCCAATGACCTTGTGCATTTGGACGGAGATAACTACCCCTCTACGCGCCACTCCGCTACCCGTATTTTTAATTTGTTATAATAAAAGTACTACACATTTTTAAAAGTAAGAAAACCAAATCATTTTCGTTTGTTTTGCAAAGCATTAAATATTTTTCTTTACTCCTTTGAAAAAAATTAATGAGTAAAATAGTTCCATCTCAACGATTTGGAGGTGTTTTGGTGTTTTTTTTTTATTATGTGATACCATAGATAAATTCTGGCTAAACCAAATTACGTATCATAATCACGTAGATTGCTAACTATTTTTTTCAAATGTAATTTCTCTGTAAGTGCCGACGAAAAGCTGCTTCATCTATACGCTGTTTGTAAGCTTTTTCGAGAGAGCAGCCTTAATTGTGCAGAAATACTATCCACAATCTGCGTATCTCAGGAAAGGGTAAAAACCTAAGACTTTAGAGCAGTCATCCTAAGCTTATTAGGTAGCAAGAAAGAAATACATTATGAGTAGATACGCCCCTCAAACAGAACGCAAACTATGCTAGGAATTCCGACTAATACCGTAATAAGAAATTCCAATTATTTGTATGTACATATGTATTGCTAGACATAAAACCGGTTATTGGCAAATACCGGTTTTTAGCCATCTCGAATAACTGGCTACCTAACCTAGTGTAACAGTATTCTTCTAAACGAATTGCAATACACCTGAAAGTATACATTAATATTAATTAAAGCAAATGTAGAGTATCTAGGTGAGTTAAGTACTAGTAAACATCCGGTTCCGATTGAGAAAACTGGCTGTTTTACTAACTGTTCTGTTTGTCTATGTCACCGGAAAATGGCAAACTCCCGTAAAATCTATACTAATCTATACTAATATATAAAGCTGAAGAGTTTGTTTGTTTGTTTGCTTGAACGCGCTAAGCTCGGCAACTGCTGGTCCGATTTGAAAAATTATTTCAGTGTTAGATAGCTCATTTATCGAGGAAGGCTATAGGTTATATATCATAACGCCAAGACCAATTAGAGCAAAGAAGACGAAGTTGCGCGGATCAACTAGTTAGTATAGATTTTTGTGTACCCCAACATGGTTAGGAAAAGGCTAGGCAGATTGTGAGTCACAGATGACTTCAACAATCACTAGTTCAATTCACAAAGACAATAGAAACCAAAAACCAATCGCAGACGAAGTTGCGCGGGTCAATTAGTTATAAAATATTTTGAGAGATATTAAACTCTCGATAGATTGTCAACTGAACATTTGGAACACTTTTACGCATCAAAATATAGTCTACTAGCACTTCGCCCGCGACTTCGTCCGCGCTGCAATTTTCTTAAGGATCCTTCATTTTTCTTGTAATAGATATAGCCTATGTTACTCAGGGATAATGTAGCATTCTAACGGTGAAAGAATTTTTGGAATCGGTCCAGTAGTATTTAAGTTTATTCGTTACATACAAAAATACAAATTTTTCCTCTATATAAAATTAAGTGTAGATTTAGAAATGTAGATAATCTCAGAAGTCATAATCCAACACGCGGTCCCTGTGCAAGTTAGTGGAAGTCAAATGTCTTTGAATATTTAGTACTTGCACCGTTAAATCATCCTTACTATCCTTACTAGTTACTAGTGGACGTCACGCGGTTTCACCCGCGCAGTTCCCTTTCCCGTGGGAATACGGGGATAATATATAGCCTATGTTACTCCCTGATAATGTAGCTATCTAATGCTGAAAGAATTTTTCAAATCGGTCCAGTAGTTTCGGAGCCTATTCAATTCAAACAAACAAACAAACATACAAACAAACAAACAAATCTTTCCTCTTTATAATATTAGTGTAGACTAGTAGTATTATAAATGCGAAAGTAACTCTGTCTGTCTGTCGCGCTTTCACGCCAAAACTACTGAATCGATTTAAATGAAATTTGGTACACAGATAGTCCAGGGCCTGAGAAAGGACATAGGCTTTTTATCCCGAAAGTATGTTCCCTAGGGACCACGGGGGTGAAGCCGCTGACAGAAGCTAGCAAATCATAGATCATTTTCGCCAGAGATATGATACAATGGGTGTTACAAGAAAGTAGGTAGTGCTTCACACATCTGACCAATGGGAGGCATGCGAAAATTAGCTTAATTTTTATTTAAACAGTTCACAAATACAATAATAGATCAACACATAATTTATTTAACGTTTGAGAGCAAAAATGATAAAATCTAGATTATTTTAATTGAAACACTCCTATGTGCTGATGGTGATCGCCGGGGTAGTTTTAGTGAAGCAAAAATTCAACACTCCTTAGTGAGGGTTTACCCCTCAAAAAGAACGAATGTCCTTCTTCAGGTCTCAAGATTTTTTTTTGTCAAACATTGTTAGTTAGAATCGGTCCTTTCGTTCAAGGGTGATGAGGTTATGCTGACAGATTAAAACGCATTTTTAGGGCGATAACTTTCGCATTTTACAGCACTATTTCTACATTTTGAAACACATAAGTTCCAACATATTTACCTTAACAAGTTAATAACAAACACTCTAGATTTATAGGCATACTTTCAGGCAATATTCCAAAACTGATTGCCGACTCCAGCGTCACTATTCTGATGATAGATTACCATAATATTTCGAAAGCTATCGATCAGACTTGACGTGCCGAAAATGGCTAAGAAAACTAGATAGAAATAATGTGCTTTTGATGAAATGTCTGTAACGTAAATGTGGAGATTTTCGTGTCTTTTGTGTTTTTAAAAGGCTTTTAGGTGCTTTAGAAAATGCTCGTTTTTTTGGGACTAACATCTACGTCATCTGAAATTGATTGAGGTGTTATAAGGTGTGACATAAAGGTTAAATATGCTTAGAGATTGAACTTAAATAAATTGGCCGAGGTAACCACAACATGTATTCTTCTTCCATACTTCTCCATATTATTAGTCTTAATCTGAGTGGTAACCACTGTCTCTAGTCATCAATATTTATTTTGGAAATCCTTTCCTCAAATACAGTCATACTCAAAACATTTTTTCAGGATTTCGTGCAACATAGTTGAGAAAAGAATTACATTAGCTGCTCAAGTACACATAAGATAGTCAGAGCGAACAGAGGGCTTAGTGTAAGTTTTTTAACGCACTCGATCGCGTTAACGTAAACGTTCTCTTATGCCAAAATGTATAGAAAAAAAAATTGGTTGTTTGTAAAGTAGGTTTACGATCGAGATGTTTACGTGATAACGAAACTTAACCGCACGAGAAAATCTCCATTCGTTTGTATGCCGCTAGAGTGAGAGAGACGGAAGATCGGTCCACTCACTCGAACGCTATGCCAGCCTCCGCTCGTGAGGATTCCGCGTGACAAGTTTCACGGAATGACTGGCAGCGCTCGAGATGAGACGGGAGATCGGTCCGTCTCTCTCTCGTTATACCTGCGATCGCGCTCGTGAGGTTTTGGTGTGACACAAGTTTCTGAACATGTCACCCGACTAAAACGATTTTAAAGACGTTATCACGTCAAAAAAAGTTTTCCGTTATTGTCACCAGACGGCGCTTATTCAGTTTCAATACAAATTGACGTTTACGCTGACGCTATCGAGAACGTTAAAAAACTCGCACTAAGGTCACAGGCTCCTTCTGGGTAAGCTCGCTCCATCGTAGACTTTGTCTCCGTCACCTCTGACCTATACTACAGTCAAGAGCAAACCCATCTCAAATAAAAAAAAAAATGGAAAATATAACTTTAGTATGTTCAAAAACGATTATAAAAAGACAATTCAATTAAGTATCTAACATAACAAAAGCATACTGATAAACAAAATGTTGTCCCATTTATAAATAACGTAGTAAGTAATTAATTACTCATGTTTGTAATCACGAAACCACTGTCCACGTTTTAATCAGTGCATTCTATGTAAAAGGTTCAAATAACAAAAGTAGGCACATTTTATGTATAGGCTAAATAAATATCGAATACTATATTATAAACGAGTCGGACTCGCACACCAAGGGTTCCGTATCTATACTAATATATAAAGCTGAAGAGTTTGTTTGAAGAGTTTGTTTGTTTGCTTGAACGCGCTAATCTCAGGAACTTCTAGTCCGATTTGAAAAATTCTTTCAGTGTTAGATAGCCCATTTGTCGAGGAAGGCTATAGGCTATACGGAATTGGGAAATTCCTACGGGAACGGGATATGCGCGTACGAAGTCGCGGGCAAAAGCTAGTCATCATATAAAACGTGAAATGTTCTTAAATTTTCAGCGGCGAGGCCTATATTCGTCAGAGAATTTTAACACTGCGGTGTGTCCTTCATATTCACTTTGTGAAATATCTCTTATATTGGTCCAATATTGGAGGAGAAAACAGTCGAGAGCCAAACCTCGAATTATGACTTTTTACATACAAAGTCTCGCCGCCAGCATTTCCACTTAATTACCTGACTGCTTCAGAAGGAGGGCAATATTTTTCGAGAATATTAATGTATATTTGTAAATTATTAACTGGTCGAAAGCTGCACTATCGGTAAGTACGATCTTGGCTACTCTTTATCCAGAAAAAAATGCACGATACCAGTGAGACAGATCAAGGGAATCCGTCAAAAATGTATGGAAATGGCGGCTTTATTGATGGAATCCGATTTATATGCGAACGCGAACGTTTTGCTTTAAAATTTGTAGAATTACACAAACAACACTAGGCTAAGATATTGTTACTAACAAAAATTATAGACTAAGTCTGAAATAAATCTTATTATTATTCCATTTGTTCATTTTATTTACATATTTGTTACATTTTTAAATATTTATATAAAAATAAAATAAACATTTAATAATATAAACAATAGTAGCCCACCGGTATCGGTTATTATTATTATAAGATAGTTCATTATATTTAAAAAGACCGACTTCCGAAACTAAAGTTTTTTTTTTGTAAAACGATTTATTGTTTTTTGCTTTTCAGTTTTTTGGAGGTTTTTTTTTTTTGTTAAAATGTTTTAATTTTATATTTTTTTGTGGCTATAATCTACTAATTACTACTAAAATGGGTAGGCCTACAAAAGCATTAAAATCTATGAAATAATATATCACCCCTATTTTCCCACCCTTAGGGTAGGATTGTTTTTTACAAATTTATATGGGAACACTTTCGAGGTATCCAATAAAAAAATTTATCAAAATTGGACTACTCTGTAAAAGTTATGAGTGGTCATACATAAAAAAAAATATACGCGTCGACTTGAGAACCTCCTCCGTTTTTACGTCGGTTAAAAACAAAAGAAACGCGCTGCGATATACCTATGTAGGTATGTACATTGTTATTGACAGCTAAACGAAACCTCACCGCAATGTAATGAGGATATATACCTAATGGGATTTTTATATATCAATGTCTAATACGCATAAAGTTTTCCTTGAATAAACGATACACGCAGGAATTTCACCACTTCTGTTCATATTACAATATATTTGGCTCGTCCACAAAATTAATGTAAACGGACTAACACTTATAACCATGTAACTTGAGGATAGTGCAGAAGTCTCATGAAGAAATAATAAAACACAAGCGAAAGAAATAAAGGAATTTGCACTAAAGAAAGAGCGATAAGTTTAGATAGAATCCTAATATTATAAATGCGTAAGTGAGTTAGTTTTTTGTTTCGCTTTCACAGCTAAGGAAAAATTCTACTAATAAAAAAGATGTTGAAGAGGATTGAGGATTTTTTGACAAATTGCGACTGACATGCGAATGCAAACCATCATCATCATCATAACAGCCGAAAGACGTCCACTGCTGGACATAGGCCTCCCCCAAGCGTCGCCACAACGACCGGTCCTGTGGGTCTCGCATCCATCGGCTACCAGCGACCTTCACCAGGTCATCGGTCCACCTTGTGGGAGGCCTTCCAACGTTGCGTCTTTCGATACGCGGCCGCCACTGCAGAACTTTACGGCCCCATCGACCATCTGTTCTGCGAGCAATGTGCCTGCCCACTGCCACTTTAGTTTGTCGATTCTTCGGGCTATGTCGGTAACCTTGGTTGTTTTGTGGATATAATCATTCCTGATTCGATCACTCAAAGAAACTCCAAGCATTACCCTCTCCATTGCCCTTTGAGTGTGAGAATACGTACGTTGCTTAATCATTAGTAGAATTGGCACTATGATCCGCCGAACTGATGTTGACGAATTTTGGTGCGAAAATAGATGGGACACTAGAGCGAGCGAAATCGCACGCAAAAACTAGTACATCATAAAAAAAAATACAAGCGGACGAATTGACAATTTATTACAAAAAAATGTCTATTACACATTTGGTAATTTGGTTCAACCCAAAACGTGGAATTCAAATGTCTAGTTCTCTTAAAGTTGAAAAAAGTTCTTCGAAAAATGTTAATAAATTTCTGTTAATATTAGTCTCCTTCAAGTCTCCCATCTCCATCATCCCCAAACAGCGATAATGATGTGTGAATTTCATATCACGCAACCTCAAACGAGCCTTCTGTTCTATTTACTCTACGTTTATCATAAGCACACGGCGATAAGTGCTCAAGCTGGTAAATATTTGTCTGCCAGTAATCTGTAGTCAATATTCGCATCCTGTACTCATTCTATAGAATTAAGATAGTTGGTATACTTCCGCATTTTATTAGTAGATTTGCCTTTGTTTTTGCGCTTTTGAAAGTCATTATTATTTTAAATATTCTCTTGCCCCTATTTCAATTTGTCTTCATGTTTTTGTTGATGTTCTTTTATTTATAACTAGTGGACGTCACGCGGTTTCACCCGCGTAGATCCCGTTCCCGTGGGAGTACGGGGATAAAATATAGCCTATGTTACTCCCTGATAATGTAGCAATCCATTGCTGAAAGAATTTTTCAAATCGGTCCAGTAGTTTCGGAGCCTATTCATTTCAAACAAACAAACAAACAAATCTTTCCTCTTTATAAAATTAGTATAGATAATAATAGTAAACATTTATTTTCAGAATATCTTCCATAATTTATTAGTAAGAATGTAAACTTATAAACTAGTGTTAGTAATATTTAATACCTATTTATTTATTGTAATATGCATGAGGCACGCCGATCCTGGGGAATGTCTACTTGACTGGGTGCAGTCGTATCCACCTTTCAATCAACGTTCTAAGGATGATGTTGGGGCTGGCGCGAACACGGCGCAGCAGAGATGCGCATCTCTTGCGCATAATGGCCGAAAAACTATCGACGTTCTATTGCCGCTATAACAACAAATAATAAAAATTAAGGTTTATGGTACGGAACCCTTCGTGTGCTAGTCCGACTCGCACTTGGCCGGTTTTTTTTTACAATTGTGTCCATTGGTTGGCCAACAAATCCCTTGTTACCTCATACCTATTATTTTTAAAATTTTACAAAAATCTTAACTTATGAACTATGCCCCGCAAAACTGTTTTCACGCTGTTCGAATGGTTTACCGAAATAACAAACGATGCAGCTTTGAATAAAAATAATTGTTTATGGAAATGGTCGTATATCAGGTTTCTTAACCGCAGTATTATTTATATAACAAATAATGCTTATTTTATAACAGTAAAGTATTACAAGGTTGTTATAAATTTTAATTTTATTGACACTTACGTGTCATTATGCACATGAAGTGAATTGATGTTTTAAAATCTAAGCAAAAGTCTAGATTCCTAAACCTGATATACAAGACATTTAAAACTTATTTTAGTGGGTAAGTAGTTATAGCTGAATATAAAAAAAAAAAAAACAAAATTAATTGCCAATAGAAATAAAGAAGTAAAAAAGTAAAAATTACTACTGTACAAAATATTCGTATTACAGCCTGATGACAAAGTGAAGCGGTGTTAAAACGTAAATATTATATCTCCGTAATGAAAATTCCAATTACTTTCAGACAACATAGTGTCAAGAAGCATTCAATTTTCCATACAAAAGTACTTACATAGCGAAGCTGATCACTAAGGTCAAGTCATGCTTTTAGTGTGGGACGCTACTTGTCTCGATACTCTTGCGCCATTCCATCTTCCTAGCTCGTCGTACTGTGCTGGTTCTTCCGCTGCGGCTGCTGAGAACCTCAAGCGGCGAAAATATAATAACCTTGTTGGCAATTATATTTTTGAGCAGTTTGGGATTGAAAATCTTGGACCGTGGGGTCCGAGTGCTCATGCCTTATTTAAAGGTCTTTCTAAACGCTTAGTTGACAATTCGCGTGACCCAAGGCCTGGCTTTTACCTCGGACAGAGAATAAGCATTGCCATACAACGTGGCAATGCCGCCAGTTTTTTGGGCTCACTTCCAGTGGACAGCGATGCGGACGAATTTTTTGACGCCTTATTTTAGTTAGGATTTTTTATTTTAAGTGTTTATATTTTGTTTTATTTTAAGTTTCTTTTTTGTTGTTTTTAGGTCAAGTTTTTGAAAATGAAAATGCAACACGTAAAAATGTAGGACTGAAAGTACTTCATTTCTCAGCAATAGCAAATCCCGTCAGGCACACGGCATGTACCTAAGAACCTCATCAAAATATTTTCAAGTTCAACACAAGCCAACGCACTTCGGGCCTAAAAAGGGCGCAGAATCCTATTACTATCATAATATTAACCACACAACAATCTGTCAAATTTAATTTTCATCTTTATCGCCAAATCAATAGGTTCAAGGTTGATTGGGAAAATTTGACAATTTCGGGTAGCGTGATGTGCTAGCTGATTCTGCTAAAGTGGTTTTTTTAGATCCGCTGATCATCCTACCCATTCGACGGCAAAAATTTAATGACAACAATACAGACGCAAATCGAATGAGTCACTTGCGAGTTTATCAACAAGACGAAACAGACAAAGGTGTAACAGCCATAATAACAGGAGCAACGGTGACTGTTATGATGTTATTCGCATCTGCCGGTTACGACTTCGATATGACCCAAACGGCGAATGTCAAGTAAGTTCAGTACGTATACCATGAGTTTTATCAATCTATACACGCTAGCGACTGTAGTTAAAACATGTATGAAAGCTTTAATGAAACAAGTTTTTAATTTCCGAATTCCGAAATTAAAGTTATTTTTTATTGCTTTTATTCTTTGTGTTCAGTGTTGGGAATGAGTTCTGTGTTCTTTATTGTATCTGTTTAAAAAATTACATAAATTGTTTTTATTTTATCGGAAGGTGACGGGCAAGGCAAAGTTTGGTACTGTGTTTTTTATCATCGTCACTGGTAATTGGATTTTTCCAAGCATCAGATTGAACATTATGTTACAGCCAATTATATCCTTTGCTGTCAAATAGAAAAATTGGTCGTAGAATTTCAACCAATATTTTGATTGATCGATTCTGGCACATGGCAGTACCGTTCGTATGTTATTATAATAGTCCAAATTTCATACACGAGAATTGGACATTGACAAATAGCTTTCATAAATATCTTATTTGTTGTAGTGTTTCTTTCAGCTTAGGTAGCCGGCACGAGTCGTGGGCAAAGATGAATGGCAGCAAGGTGATCTCGCTCATGTACGGTGGGCGAACGAAACTTGCAAGCGCAATAGCGATGAGCATTGACTGACGATCCAATAACGTGAAGCGTCAGAGCTGTTGATGGACGACGATGGAATTTGTCAATTATTTAATAAAGAGGAACATTTTATCGACCAAATTACGGAAAAGAGTCAAATGTAGAGTCAATGTAGAGTCAAATGTAGAGTCACATGTAGAGTCAAATGTAGAGTCAAATGTAGAGTCAAATGTAGAGTCAAATGTAGAGTCAAATGTAGAGTCAAATGTAGAGTCAAATGTAGAGTCAAATGTAGAGTCAAATGTAGAGTCAAATGTAGAGTCAAATGTAAAGTCAAATGTAGAGTCAAATGTAGAGTCAAATGTAGAGTCAAATGTAGAGTCAAATGTAGAGTCAAATGTAGAGTCAAATGTAGAGTCAAATGTAGAGTCAAATGTAGAGTCAAATGTAGAGTCAATGTAGAGTCAAATGTGGAGTCACATGTAGAGTCAAATGTAGAGTCAAATGTAGAGTCAAATGTAGAGTCAAATGTAGAGTCAAATGTAGAGTCAAATGTAGAGTCAAATGTAGAGTCAAATGTAGAGTCAAATGTAGAGTCAAATGTAGAGTCAAATGTAGAGTCAAATGTAGAGTCAAATGTAGAGTCAAATGTAGAGTCAAATGTAGAGTCAAATGTAGAGTCAAATGTAGAGTCAAATGTAGGGTCAAATGTAGAGTCAAATTTACAGTCAAATTTACAGTCACATGTAGAGTCAAATGTCACTCACGACTCGTGCCGGTTATTATATTCGTATACCTAAGAAAAAGGTCATGTGGTGAAAAAGTAATATTTCATCATAATTCCCTATAGGCCTACCCATCAGGCTGACCTATGTCTTTCCTTTGACGTTAGTCTTCTGTGAACAATACCTTCATCTATTATATGGATGACAGTTTCTTTTGTTACAAATGTTTTATATGTATCGTAGTTCGTAGCTTAAACATTTATTCTAGTTTTAGCTTTTGTTGGGTCACTAGAGGGCAAAAGCCTTTCTTTTGTTTTTTACTTAACCCGATTATCAGCTTATTAAGATCGAGGAGCTCGTGGCTAAAGAATTTCAGCCGCACAGGTCGATCTTCAAGGTTAACCTACGCTTGCCAAGGTTAGTCTGTAGATCGGTGACCATCTTACTATACCGTGTTTGCTTCGTGCCTCCGTTGGTCCCGGTTGTCGTTTGTGGATCTTCGGCAGTCGTTACGGATTGTCAGAAGCCAGTAAATCTTACACCAGTCTTACCAAGTACTGCCGTGATACCCAGTTAATGGGTTGTGGAGGTCTGGTAGCCAGCTGCTCCATGTAAAGTACTTGTATTCAGCTGAATCTGGTTTAAGTGGAACCTGACCCCAATATAGTTGCTAAAAGGCTAGGTAGATGATGATAATAACTAATAATAAGACCAACTATGTCCACCTATAAGCGTCAGCTACAGCCATCTTCAACATTTCTGAATAATTCAATCATTTTATTTCAGACCGAACTATCACAAATCATACATTTATTTCTAGACGTATGAAAAGTTAGTAAGCAGCTGTAGAGAGAAAGGTGGCGAATGATAATAATACACATTATAACGTGGATTTGGTATTTTTTGTTACTAAATCGGACACACCACAACTGGAAAGTGATGCATCTAAAATCCGTAACCTCAATATTAACACTCAAATTATTGTAAGAGATAGTAAAAAAGTAATTGTAAGCAATCTATGAAGTTGGTACAGCCGTTGGTCCCGGCTGTCATTTGTAGATCTTTGGCAGTCGTTACGGATTGTCAGAAGCCAGTGAATCTAACTCCAGTCTTGCCAAAGAGTACCGTATTACCCAGTTAATGGGTGGTGGAGGACTGGTAGGCAGCCGCTACACGTAAAATACCCGGTTTTCACTGGAAACCCACCCCAATATAGCTTGGGAAAAGGCTAGGCAGATGATGATATTTAGTTGGTACAGACAGTAAAGAATAATGGTGACAGTCTTTATAAAAATTATTAATGAATATAAAAAAAAAATATGGAAGATCAATCAATCAATATCTTTATTGTGGATCATATGTAGGTACATAATACAGGTCTTAGACAATTTTATTGCGATCAGCTATGTCCCGCCCTTAGGGCATACAATAGTCACACATAGGAAATTAAATTTACATTATTTTTACAAACTGTTAATATTTCATATAAAATACATAAAAGATAAAAATAGACGGAACGAATTAGTTAGGTACACATCAGTGGGCCATTCAACGCATCATGACTGAGGAGAACTGTATTGGAGCAGTGATTTGTCTGATAGAAAGTCTTTTACAGAGCACTTGTTTACTAACAGATCGTGGAGATACTTTTTAAATTTTTTCATTTCCGTAATTATTCTAATAGGCCCCGGAATATTATTAAAGATTAGTGAAGCTGTACAAAAGATACTTTCATGCATTAGGTCATCATGGTTTTATGAAGTCCATAAACACATGTGACACAAAATAGGTCATATCACACCACACTTCAAAATAACATTTATGAAGACGTACTCCCGCTAAGATGTTGCTATTATTATCAGGCATCTTTACACTATTTCCGGACTTAAAACATCTGGTGACGCTGCCGCTGGAAGCTTAGCACAAGTCAATCAGAGATGAGACAGCAAATGATTTCGATTTTGACGTTCATGCAAACAGGAGGAGCTCGTGGCTAAATATTAACAGCCGCACGGATCGATCTTCAAGGTTAAGTAACGCTTGCCAAGATCAGTCTGTGGATGGGTGACCATCTAAAGAGGAAACATGGGCGGCAAGACTTGTATGTAAAAAGTCATAATTCGAGGTTTGGCTCTCGACCTTTACCTCCTCCAATATTCAACCGATTTAGGAGATATTTCACAAACTGAATAAGAAGGATATATACTGTGTTTCTTTTTTTGATTAATAGTCACCATATTTGTACACTAGGGCTCTGTTGACAGCGATTTATCGGACAATTTTGAACATGTGAAGGTTCTAGTGCTTATACGGTACGGGCGGTGCTGGTACGGGTTTGACTGGAAGCCGACCCCAATGTAGTCGGGAAAAGGTTAGGCAGATGATGATGTAGATAGGTATTAGATAAATAATTATTGTCCAACTAAAGACATTTTTCCTAATGAATACAAGAAATATTATGGATGTAGGTTACCTGCCTACCTGTGGGATTTTATAAACCAGGTGATGTTTTCTGTGGACTTAACGAAGTCTACTGTTAAATCTAAAGTATTCTTAGTTGGCAAAATTTGGTAGCGTCAGTAATTGTCGATAATGAAATACATTGACCATGTGACACTTCAATAGCGCATGACAAAAAAATACAATCAACTTTTTGACGATTGATATTGCTCACTGTCACAAAGTACAGAGCCCAAGATGATTGGAGATTCGACAACAGCCAATATCAATCAAATGAAAATCAACTGAAGGCTGCAGGTGAACCACAAAGAATGTCACATAACATTCATCATCATCATCATCATATCAGCCGAAAGACGTCCACTGCTGGACATAGGCCTCCCCCAAGCGTCGCCACAACGACCGGTCCAGTGCGTCTCGCATCCATCGGCTACCCGCGACCTTCACCAGGTCATCAGTCCACCTTGTGGGAGGCCTTCCAACGTTACGCCTTCCGGTACGCGGTCGCCACTCCAGAACTTTTCGGCCCCATCGACTATCTGTTCTGCGAGCAATGTGCCACTTTAGTTTAGCGATCCTTCGGGCTATGTCGGTAACCTTGGTTCTCTTGCGGATATCATTATTCCTGATTCGATCACGCAAGGAAACTCCAAGCATTGCCCTCTCTATTGCCCTTTGAGTGACTTTGAGCCTTCTGATGAGGCCCATTGTAAGCGACCACGTTTCAGTATATCGTATGTCATCACTGGCACACGCACTGATCATAGACTGCAAACATTCATTAGACTTTTACTGACTTAAATAATCACCAAGGCTTCTTTGTACTTAAATATAATCTCAGTGAGGTAAACTTGAGCTCCTTGTTGTTTGTGACATATCTTGTTTTGCCCCTGTATCCTTCAACTGAATTAAGGCAAATAATTGAGAGATCGAAGAAGAACAAAAATAATCTCCTTCAATTTAAAGGGAAGAAAACAAAGAAAGCAATTTAACTGACACAACATCGTAATGCTTTCCCGAATTGACATGGAATTGTTATCACGTTAAAGATAAGGTCACAATTATTGTAAAGGTATTTATCTGATAGCAAATAAGCTCGATAAATAAATATTTGATTAACGGTGCTAATATGAGCAGTAAGAGATAATGGTATTTGTTTTGATAAGAGGAAGACGCTTCGGGCAAAAGGCAGGTAATTATACCTATTTTTCCTTTTAATTTTAGTTGCTATTTGATTTGTCGAAAACGTCTGATAGCATTTATCAGTCCAAAAATTACGAGTAAAGATAGCGAATTCATTCAACAAATGAATTTCCAAAATGGGTGTGCTAATGGCTAAAATTGTTCACAGTGTTGTGCATTAGTGAGGTGTTATAGCCTATCATCCTACAAGCTGTCTCCTGCTAGCTGGACAAAGGCTTTTCAAAAGTCTCTTAATTTGTCCTATCAATGCAACACACTATCAATATACTACACAACCCCAATTATTTTAAACAACATATCATTTCAAGGGATTAATTATCTCTTGATAAAAAAAACTGTAGAAATCTTAAAATGAAATGAACAAGAAAATCTTTAATCATTTTAGAACTTGAGAAAACATCTTTCAAGTATATAAACATGGAACAGCAGTACATTTTTATTGTGCTGACAAAACAGCCTCCTTACAATAAAGTTTGTAAGTAGGTAGCAGTGCCACTGCTAACAAACTGTATAACGTTAATATTATCTTAACCGATTACCTTAATATTGTGTTATTACTGCAATAAATAAATACACTGGCTTAAGGTGTGGTAGTGCATATCAATACCTATATTATCTATCAAGGACCCATTTAGGCGCAAAGTTGATAGGACAAAAAAAAAACGAAAACAGTTTTTAAAATTTTTAGGTATCTACTATCATTTGCCTAAAATAGATGTTACCAGGACACCAAAATCTTTATCTGTATTGTCCCTAATCATTTGTTGTTTAAAAACAAATGATTTATTAAATAAAGTGAAACATCAAGATAAATTAATACAACATAAACTAAATAGTGATAAACAAGAGTTTCCTTTATTAAGCTTCTTTCAAACATATTTCACTCCTTTACCAAAGTTTGGCAATTAAGAGATGAGTAAAGAGCAGAGTATCCGACCTCGAGGCGTGTTACCGAAATTGAGCTAACAATCCTCCAAATTAATTTAACGCGTCTCGGGAACACAAACAAAATAAGAAAATTGTCTAGGGATGAAACAAAAAGAGATAATTTACTGAATTACATTTATCTTTTATAGTAAAACAAGTAAATATTACGCAAGATCATGAAGATAATATACATGATGATGCAGTAATCAGAGTAAATGACGGTAATGATGATTCATTTCAGAGTGTTCTAGAAACAGCAAGCGAAGGTAACAAATTATTTGAGCAAGGGCAAAAAACAATAAATTATAATATGAGTGAGACATTAATGACATACAAGATGAATCATAAATAATGAAACAACAACTTGTAATAATGACAAAGCACGCAAAGAAACTTAACAGAACTGAACTACACCGCTTGAATAATAAACTTAGTTGAAAAGAATTCTGTAAGCAAACGCAAATAAAGTTTGGTTGGAACAGACACAAAACTAACATCATAAACAACAAAATTCAAACAACAAACAAGATATTTATGTAATCTAAAATTAAATCTGTGAAAACAATATTAAAGAATAACGAGCCGATACAAACAATGCATGCAATCAAACATAAAATTGCAAACCAAATACCTTCCCACGGTTGACCGGACGAAAAACCGGTTGTTGCATACAGAAAGGAAATCATTCTTGTACGTTCCTTACTAGTAATTATTAAAAACTAAAGAGAACTGGTTGACATACCTTCGACACAGAAATCCAATAACTAAACAACTAACACAACACTAGAACATATAAACACACATGTTTTTAAACTTCACTACGTAAGATTAAATATGTGAGTCGACTATCAGTAGTCACTTTCGTTTTGATATATCGCACACGCGGTCGCCGGCTTTCGGCGAAATTTTGCGCAAACGATCACCCTCCTCCACGTCTCGAGCGACACTGACTTTACTGTTGTGAATGTGAGCGGACCCATTCTCGAATACTACGCTACGGCCATTCAGGTATGTGAACAACCTCTGAGATGGGATCAATCCAATCGAAAACAAACTGTACAGTCTCGAGAATAAAGGTAAAATTTACACAAAGGCGTGGCAGTGATAAGGCTGCGTCGATATCAGAGCTGCGTCTAGGATTCCAAACAGAAAGAGACGGGTGCTAACGCGGTAAAGTGTGAAGGAGACAAAAGTATTTCGACATTAAGATGATTAGAGCGTGAAATTTTTATATTCAGTTTGCAGCAAAAGCGCAGCATCAGAACAATAGTGAGTACCGGAGACTGCAAGGTTTCTTTGTCTCATAGTTTATTTAACGATGGAAAGAGACGACATTATTATTCATTGTTTCAAAGCGGCTTTTCTGAGCTTCTGTTTGCAGTCTTCGTTAAAATTATTCCTCAAGGATTGGAAATGAAAATATGCATTTGTTCGTCTGGATTTTCTGATTCATCAATTCATCGAAAGCTCGTTGGTTTGAAAGAATAACTTTCATCCTGTTCTGACAGCTAAATCCTCTTGCGGTTCTGTTGGTTAAATGCGAGTTTTACGATTATTACGAACTAGCTTTTGCCCGACGCCTTCGTACGTGCATATCCCGTTTTTCCCGCTCCCTTAGGAATTTCGGGACGAATTATACATATACGTATAAACCCTCCTCTTGAATCACTTTGTTGATGAAAACCACATTAAATCCATTGCGTAGTTAATTTCATTGAATCGATAATTCCCAAAACTTGATAACGCAGTTCAAAAACTTATCTTTTAGTTCAAATTTATTATGTCAGGGTAAAAATGAAGCAAATATTTACAGCTGTACATTAATTGCTTTCATTTTACTCTTAGTACAAATCTCGGATGCATTGAATTTTATAGTGTTTAAGGAATTTACTGATATTCTGCTGTTTTATATTCTTGAGATGTAACTTTAGTAGCTCTTCGTTTATTTAAAAGCTCGCCTTGGAAAACAACTTTTTGTTCGAGCAGCACCATCAATATGTTTTTATTATCTTTGTATTATATTTATAGACACACCTCTCTGTAGATGGATATTTTAGTAACCAACAGTATTTACAGAATTTAGCTTATGCATATCTTAAACAAAGCAATTATGTCCACTGCTAACTAAAATCCTCAGCAATCAAGGTCTAGTTTCTAAAAGAAAAATTAATTTGACAAGTTGTCAAGCACGAAAGTTGCTGTGATTAGATGTGAATAAACTATCAACAGCCAAAATGAAAGCCAAGCAGCCAACATTTAATTTGTGACGCATCAGCAAAACCTTTCTTTAGCAAAAACTGGCCAAGTGCATGTCGGACTCACGTGCAAAGGGTTCCGAACGAATTTTATTTTTAAACATGTTATTATAACACTATAGACTTCTTAAAGGTTCTCCTGCAATCTATAGGTAAAGATGTATTATCTCCATTTTTTTTTTCAAAATTTGAGGCTCAGCAGTTTCGGAGATAAGGGGGGGAACGGTCGTTATCGTCTAATTTCTTGAATAAGTTCAAAACAATTTATTTTAAAATTATGAAAAAATATAATTAAAACCCTCACAGTAAGTCCTTTCATTTGATATGTCACACAATATTGTTCAAAAAACTTTTTTTTTAAAGTTCTAGTTTGACCCCCAAAAGTGACCCCCACACTAAAAATTTAATAATTTACGTAACGCGTCCGTGTTTGAGTCATAGAAGTTCATATGTTTACCAAATTTCAACAGAATCGGTTTAGTGGATCCGGAGAAAACTGGCTGTGACAGACGGACAGACAGACACCCGAGTGATCCTATAAGGGTTCCTTTTTTTTCGGATGTATGAAAACTTTAAAAAAACAAGTTTATAATTTATTTTTTTAGTTGTTAACTAAAGTTTTATTTTTAAACATGTTATTATAACACTATAGACTTCTTATAGGTTCTCCTGCAATCTATAGGTAAAGATCTATTATCTTCATTTTTTTTTCAAAATTTGAAGCTCAGCAGTTTCGGAGATAAGGGGGTGAAATGGTCATTTTTCGTCTAATTTCTTGAATAACTTCAAAACCATTTATTTTAAAATTACTAAAAAAATATAATTAAAACTCTCAAAGTAAGCCCTTTCATTTGATATGTCACAAAATATTGTTCAAAAACCGTTTTTTTGATTTTCTAGTTTAACCCCCATACTAAAAATTTAATAATTTACGTAACGCGTCCGTGTTTGGGTCACAAAAGTCCATAATTATGTGTATCAATTTTCAACAGAATCGGTCCAGTGGATTCGGAGAAAACTGGCTGTGACGGACGGACAGACAGACAGACAGAAAGACAGACAGACAGACGGATAGACAGACAGACAGACAGATCCCGAGTGATCCTATAAGGGTTCCGTTTTTTGTCCGGAACCCTAAAAACAGTAGATTCTTTGTCTTTCTCCCTAGCCCCGAAGTCATTCATTTTATTTTTATACCAATACATACTTACAATATACATATTTGTACGATGCAATGCAATATCTCCAATTTCACCCAACAAGTCGGTGCATGTCCAACCAATATTCATTTCATCTGCCTTAAATTCTCGGTTCTCTCAATTACATCCCCATAATAGGTTCCTTTCTTTGATTTTTTTCCTTCTCATTTTAGATAATTCAAAGAATAACAGAAACAGGTACCTGTCATGAGAAGATCCCAAAAGTTGTACAAAAAATATTTGGAGTGTTACCGCCTTGCACCCTATTAACGCGTTTGGGATTCTTTCAAGTTTTGCTTCTCTCAATTTTGGCAATAATACTAATGGTATTTGATATTTGAACAATTTCGGGAGTGAGAAATTCTTTGTTGGGATAACAAAAACAACTAGCTGATCCGCTCCTATTAGTCTTAGCGTGATGATATATAGCCTATATAGCCTATAGCCTTTCTCGATAAATGGATCTATTCTATTCTATTCAAATCGGACCAGTAGTTCCTGAGATTAGCGCGTTCAAGCAAACAAACAAACAAACTCTTCAGCTTTATATATTAGAAGAATAAGTATATCCTTACTAATTCCTTACTAATATGTATTATAAATGCGAAAGTAACTCTGTCTGTCTGTCTGTCTATCTGTCTGTCTGTCAGTCTGACTATCGCGCTTTCACGCCGAAACTACTGAACCGATTTAAATGAAATTTAGTACACAGATAGTCTAGAGCCTGAGAAAGGATCTAGGTCTTTTTATCTCGGGAGTATGTTCCCTAGGAACCACATGGGCGAAGCCGCTGGCAGAAGCTAGTAGAGTATAAATTAAACAGCAACGTCTGCTGTTATTACAAAGATTAATTTGTGATTTTTAAGCAGTAGTGTCATTGTTGGTCACGTGCTGGATACTGATAGCTTGAGCCATTCTACTGCTTGAAAAAGCTTTAAATTGACCTTTGACTGCCAGCTGTTTCGGTTCAGTAAATAAAACACATTTCTTAATTGTTAGGGTTCGGAACAAAAAACGGAACCCCTATAGGATCAATCGGGTGTCTGTCTGTCTGTCACAGCCAGTTTTCTTCGGATCCACTACACCGATTCTGTTGAAATTTGGTACACATATGGACTTCTGTGACCCAAATACAGACACGTTACGTAAATCATTAAACTTTTAGTATAGGGGTCACTTTTCGGGGTCAAACTAGGAAACTTAAAAAAAAAGGTTTTTGAACTATATTGTGTGAAATATCAAATGAAAGGGCTTACTGTCATGGTTTTAAATAATTTTTTCATAATTTTAAAATAAATGGTTTTGAAGTTATTTATGAAATTAGACGAAAAATGACCATTCCCCCTTAACTCCGAAACTACTGAGCCTAAAATTTAAAAAAAAAGGAGATAATAAGCTACCTGATGAAATCTGTAGTATAAAAATAACACGTTAAAAAAATGAAATTCGTTCGGAACCCTTTGCACGCGAGTCCGACTCGCACTTGGCCAGTTTTTCTAGCTCGTCATCATCTTTTGCATGGTTTGTCGCAACGCCTTCTGGCTGTCTTAGGTTCCACATGGTAGTTATTTCGGCTCTCAGCTCATGCAGCAAACTGTAAGTTTCTGGAAGTATTCACTATTACAAAATAAGGTGACCTGGGACCTTAGGTACTATGACGTCTTAAAAGGAAATGCTGGCAGCGAGACTTTGTATGTAAAAAGTCAGAATTCGAGGTTTGGCTCTCGACTGTTTTCTCCTCCAATATTGGACCGATTTATGAGATATTTCAGAAACTGAATAAGAATGATTACTGTGTTCCTTTTTGATGATTTATTAACCGTATAAGCACTAGAACTCTCACAAAATGCTCATAATTGTCCGATAAATCGCTGACAACAGAGCCCTACTGTACAAATTTGGCAGATATTAATCAAAAAAAGAAAACATAAAGACACAGTACACATCCTTCTTATTCAGTTTGTGAAATATCTCTTATATCGGTCCAATATTGGAGGAGAAAACAGTCGAGAGCCAAACCTCGAATTGTGACTTTTTACATACAAAGTCTCGCCGCCAGCATTTTCTCTTAATGTCAAATTCCTTTGCGAAAAAGGAATAACGCTACGCGTCTTGTATAGTTCCGTCTCTCTCTCACTCTACAGCAATGATGGCTTTAAGGCCTCATAGTACATAGGTACCCAAAGCATAGTTATGTAGTAATGGCACAATAAATACCGATGGTCCACCAATTAATTTGGACACGATGCGCGATGGCTTGATTAAATGAATTGTCGAGCGCCCTTTTAATTAATAACTTACGTGTACAAACTAAAATATGGTCACACGCAAACATAGTTAAAACTTAATTTTAAATCAAACAGTTGTTTACTGAAACAAACACTTTTTATTCAAATATTTGATTAAAACTACACGAGTGATGACGAGGCAGGAGCTCGTGGCTAAAGAATAACAGCCAAACCGGTAAAAAGAATAACGGCCACAACAATAAAAGCTATATTGGTCGATCTTCAAGGTTAAGCAACGCTTGCCAAGGTTGGTCTATGGATGGGTGACCACCTTAACATACCGAGTTTCCTCCATGCCTCGGAAAGCACGTTAAGCCGTATATCCGGCAGTCATTTGCAGATCTTTGGCTGGCAGTCGTTACGGATTGTCAGAAGTCAGTAAATCTGACTCCAGTCTTGGCAAGAAGTACCGTGTTACCCAGTTAATGGGTAGTGGAGGGCTGATAGGTAGCTGCTCAATGTAAAATATTGGTATTCAGTTGAATCCGGTTTGACTGGAAGCCGAACCTAATATGTATAGTTGAGAAAACGCTAAGCAGATGATAATGAGTGATGAATATGAGGGTCAAAGGAAAAAGGATACATAGTTTAATGACTAAGGCGTGACATGAATCAAAGGGGAGTACGTAAACGATGGCATGACGGTTGATAGGGGAGAATGGAATAAGAAACATGTTGCGACCTTGGGGTCGTCCATGTCCTTTGTTACTTGGGTAACATAGAACAGGGCTAGGAAGATGGTGATGATGATGATGAACTAGAATAGTGATAAAAAAGTCTTATCTTTATATTATACTAACATTACAAAGCTTCTTCTTCTTCTTATCGTGTGGGCAGTAAAGTCTAATGACCCCACACACCCTAGTGTCAGAGTTTCTAAACCGCCTCAAGGGCCTCTGACATGGTTTATTTGACGACCGCCATTTGGCGGCCGGGACCACCGGCTTATACGTGCCTTCCGAAGCACGGAATCATCTTTTTATCAGAAAATCAAGTGATTCAAGCCTGTAATGTCCTAAACTGGAAACAACTTTACAAAGTATGCTTCCCGTGGGAATCGAACCCACGACCACCGGGTACAAAGCATTTGTTACAGTATTACAAAGCTAAAGAGTTTGTTTGTTCGTTAGGTTAAACACGCTAATCTCAGGAACTGCTGTTTCGAATTGAAAAAATCGTTTAGTGTTGGATAGCCCATTTATCAAGGAAGACTATAGGCTATCACCACGCTACGATCAATAGGAGAGGAGCATTCATGAAAAATAGGATGCAGACGAAGTTGTGCGGATCAGCTAGTGTCATTTTTTTTTTTTTTTTTTTTTTTTTTTTTTTTTTTTTTTTTTTTTTTTTTTGGGACAAGCCCGCCACACATTCCCAACCACTGCAACTCCTGAAAGCCAGAATCAACAGTGGCGACCACCAGAAAAACGCCGAGCCAATGAAGCCCGACGAGTCCCGGAGAAACGATTTAACTGTCTTGGATCCTGCAACGAATTTAATCAGAAAAGTACAGCGGAGGAGTAGGAAAATAAATATATGTATAATTTCCACTTCCCTCCTTTTCAAGCAGGAGACAGAATAGAGCTAGGCCAATAGGCACCAAGGGACATATACAACTGGGTTAAGCCCAGTTGTCAAGCACCACGGATTATATATTAATTAAAAACTAATGGGTCCTAAATTGTGAGCTACTTTTGATTCCAGTAATAGGTATGGCAAAATCGCCTGAAAGCACGGAAATTTGTTCTGGTTTCTACAAGGTCCGTGTAGTAAACTACTCCAGATGTAACCTGAATACTATCTAACATAATATTGCGTTCAGTTTGCCAAAGAATACACTCCCATAAGATGTGGTGTGCGGATTGTTCGTATTCATAGTCGGCTGTAGAACATTGACATAAAGGCGAGGCCACAAGCCTAAAGGAAAATAATTTACTCTTAAAGTTGCCATGACCTGTGAGAAATTGGGCAACACAATGATCCACCTCCAGCCATGTCCTATCCAGCCGCTCACGAACGGATGGAAAAAACTGGTGGAGGTGTCGGCCTTTAATGGAATTTTCCCACCTACATTGCCATTCGGATAAAAGTTCCTCCCAGACGTCAGTCTGGGGTTTTAGTAATCTACAGATCTTAGCACGGTCGCGTTGCGGTAAAAACTCTGGGTCCGTGATCTTTCTAGCGTAGTAGTACATTGCAGCACGCCGCTGCACCTCTAGATCGACTGGGAGAACACCCGCCAGCACCGGTAAGGCTTCAGTACTAACCGTCCTATACGCCTTGCATAAGAATATCAAAGCCAAACGCTGGCTTTGCAGCAATTTACGGCGTACCGCCCCTATGGTGGCCCTGTCAGCCCAGACAGGTGCCCCGTAGCACATACAACCCAAGTAAGTAGCCCCATAAATAGTTTTTAAGGTTTGAAATGAGAGACCCCAAGTAGCTTTGGATATTCTCGTCAAGGCGTAGAAGTTCTTTTTTGCTTTTTCACCTACTGTTTTATATGATCAATAAACGAAAAGTTCCTTTCTAGTAGCATACCGAGGTAGCACACGGATTCTTTTCTTTTAACGGGTACATTATTAAATTTAATACTAGGCCAGGATTTTAGGTTCCCTTTTAAAATAAGTTGATAGGTTTTATGCGGTGCAAAGGTCAGACGGTTTCGGTCGCCCCACTGTGATATTAAACGTAGACATGTGTCAGCCAAGTTCTCGAGTCCCGCCCGAGTGCTTGCCTCAATGAGCAGTAAGCCATCGTCTGCGTAACCGGTTAATGAACAGCCGCATGGGAGCGGAAGCGCGAGGAAATCATCGTAGCCAAAATTCCATACATATGGACCGATAACTGAGCCCTGAGGACATCCCATGGTTAGAGACTTAGAAATGGAATGATGTCCAAGTTTGAGTTTCGCGGAGCCGTTTAGAAAATACGAAAGAATCAGATTATAGATATTTTTGTAGCAACCACGGGTTTTCATTTTAAGTAGTAGCATCGGCCACCAGGTGTTATCAAAAGCGCCAGATATGTCGAGAAAGATTCCAACCACGTATTTATGTTCCGATAAGTTAACAATTTTACGGACAGAGAGAGCCGCGTCGACTGTGGATTTACCAATAGTGAAACCAAACTGATTAATATGAAATTTAGGTCCATTCGGTAGCAAGCGCGGAACGATTAGTCGCTCTAAGAGTTTCCCCAAAGATGGAAGTAGTGTTATGGGCCGGTAGGACTTAGGGTCATCCGGGGGCTTATCGCCACTCTTCGGAATAATGCGTATAAAGCCTTGTCGCCATATTCGAGGAAAAATACCTTCTGCAATGCATCGGTTATATACGGATAAGATCGCGTCGCCCGCTGTTTTACACGCTTCTATAATCATTCTATTAGATATTTTATCTTCACCGGATGATTTTTTGAGAGGTAGTCTCTTGACAACGTTTATGAATTCGTCAGTGGATGGAAGGTCTGACTCCGGTGATTCAGGTGACACCGCGGCCCACGCTCTAATCTGTTGGTGGTATTCATTATCATTTACTGATGAATCGTCTGGTATTAGAGAATTAAGCAAAACATCAGTTGTTTCTTCAATGCCGGTGGTATGTTTATTATTTACTTTAATGTTCTGAACGTACGCAAGGTCGACAGATCTATTAGCCTTGAACTCGTGGTACAAAGGAGACCACGGACCCTCCTTATCAAGTTTATCAACAATTTTCCGGAGTAAATTACCCTTAGATTTTTCAACCGATGCTCTGTAGCGCGACTTGGCAACTCTAAAAGTACTTAAAGCAAGATTAAGGGGGTCCCCGATAACCTTACGTTTTTTAAGCTTATTAAGTTGTCTGCGCGCTCTGCGATAGCTTTTACGTTGTTCAACAAGGTAGTCATTCCACCAATCACATCTACGAATATTGGTCATAGATGCGCGACCAATAGCAATGTCAGCACAGTAAGTGAAGGTGTCTGACATTATCTCAGCACTTTCCTCAGCTGACAGTCCATCGCGAGTGAAGTCTTTGGCATGACAAGCAAAAAGTGAGCTAAAGAATTCCCAATTCGCGCCCCTACTTTTATATCTAAAATTCCCAATTAAGTGTGACGAACCTTGAGTAAACATAGGAACAAATTCGTACACGATCAGGCGATGATCACTACAAGACGCGTCAGGAAGGACACGCCACCTATCCAAGCGTACGTCTGCACTGGAAAGTGTGACGTCAATACAAGATTCGCCCATTTGGCTACAAAAAGTAGGCGGTGCGTCTGGGGTGTTATGAATTGATAAGTTCATCTCAGCAATAAAATCTTCAACGGCACAACGTCGTTCGTAATCAGTGGCCCGAACTTTGCCATACCACAGGGAAGAAGATGCATTCACGTCAGCACCCACTATAACTTTGCAGCCCGCGAGCGACCGCAAGACGTGACGGAGATTATGTATATGTGGAGTAACTGGGTCTGAATATTGAAAGTAGCAGCTCACAACGTAAACCTTAAAGGTAGGTGATGATACTTCCGCCACAGCGCAATGGGGCGTCATGAGATTACATATAGATGTTACAGTAAAGCTCGAAGAACGCGCAACATAAATTCCGGCTCGCGCCTTGCAATCCAGCTGAACTACCTTGTGACGTAAGCGCGCGTTTTGATATTGTTCCTGAACAAGTACTATGTCAAGGTTATAATCCACAATCAATTTATCCAGCTCAGATGTCGCCACCCTATCGTTATGGAGATTTAATTGTCCTATGGTTAAACTATCCATTTTTAGTAATTAGTGTTTAGGATTAATTGTTCGAGTTTCAGTTTGTAAGTAGTACACTCTTGAGATCCACAACGATGATCACACGGTTTTTTAAAGCGTTTACACGCCACGCAAGTCGGCTTGAAATTTACGTCGTCCTTATGCGGGCAATCATTTGTTTCGTGTGCCTCCGAACAATTAGCACAAGTCGGTTCTTTATTAACGCAGTGTTTCTTAACGTGACCGAACTGTTGACAATGTAAGCACCGAACGACTTCAACATCGTCAATAAAGCGGCAGGTAGCCCAATCAATAAATAATTTATCCTTGGTAGAAACTAAGTGTTTACGTACTGCGGAATCTAACTCGATGCCTACCCACTTACGACCGTTGTCTAACGAGCGCCTACGGATAATTTTAGTAGACTTAATAAAGTCATCCTCTTTCATTTGAAGCTCATCTTTAATATTTTGGCGGTATAGCGCGATCAGAAAAGCGCCATCATCCATTGAAGATGGTACATCCTTAACTAATACTCGAGGGCGTCTACCTTTTGGTTTTTCTAGTCGTAAACCAGCGGCCTTAATTGCGTCCACGGATTCCAATTTTTTAAGCTGATGTTCACTAGCGACACGTAGAACAACACCGGATTTCGCGGTTTTTTTCACGCCTACAATTTGAAAACCGTCATCACAGGGCTTAATTGCTTTCATAAGCGCTTGTTTTGTCGCGGACGAAGTGCTATAATCAGCTGATCGAGCTGCGGTCGGATAAGCCACCACACACGGCAATGGTGGACGGGATTCCATAATTGCTGGAGCTACTTTTGGCAAGCGTAGTTTCAACGAGTCCGCATACGAAATTTTACAATTATTATTATTATTATTGACAGGATTGGGATTGACATAGTTATTCGACTTGATTTTTTCTAATTCGCGTTCCGTATTGGCTAACTTCGTTTCGTTGCATGATGATTTTATGGCCAGCATAGAAACGATGGCCGTGACACGCTGTGTCATATCCATAATGGCAGATTTATTTGCTACGTTAATGCGAGAGCCCTGATCATTGACTAAGTCGTTAATTTTTGACAGGTAGGCTGACGCCTCGGAAACTAAGTCGCAGTAATCGGTATTGCTCACATTACTGATATTTAAAATCGGCGAGGATTTTTCCACGGTTTCGAAAGTTTGATGAACCCGTTTTGACCTATCATCGGGCGAAATGTATGATGGAGACATTTCGCTGAACAAGCGTTTCGAATTAGCGGAGGTCGCCACGGGCGACCTTTGGGTTTTTGTATTTCGACGAAATATATCTCCGCCACGATCTGGAGGGTCATCATTTGTTGACATCATGAATTACTTTATAACAACACGGATGAATTAAAAAATATCAAAAGAACTAAACAAATAGATATCAATCGATTAAGTTATTTCGCGTTACCCACACACAAGAAAAATAAATGCACTTACCGAAAGCTGGAGAAATTGACTAATTACCAGTAAATAAATGAACAGACACTTTGAAAAACTTACAAAACACGCACTTACTACACTATAGCACCGCTAGCAACAATTCACAAGCCTTAAAATAAACACAAAACGCGAATTCCGAATTTACAATACGGAGCTATATAATAAACACCGCAGTGCGCGCGAGTGGGGAGGGAAGTAGGCTAGTGTCAAATAAAGAAAGTGTTAACACAAAGGCAAGTTTATAAATACAAAGACAAGTATATATATTCTCTTTGGGAATCTAGATACTCAATTCCCGATTATCAAATTGCCGCGCTTGACTCGGTGGAACGCAGAACTAAGAGGCTCATCGGTGACGTAAAACTGGTGGATGCCAAGCTACATAGCTTGGCTCATCGCCGTAAGGTTGCCTGCTTGTCGGTCTTCTACAGATTGTACTTCGGTGAGTGTGCCCAGGAACTAAGGTCGTGACCTCATCCCACCGGCCCCCTTCTACCGTCGGACATCCAGACGCACTGCATCTTACCATCCCTACCTTGTTGCTATTTCACCAATTCGTACTAAGCGTTTCCAAACGTCTTTTATAGTGCGCACAGCAAAGGAGTGGAACTCTCTGCCTGCGTCTGTGTTTCCAAACGCTTACAACCCTCATCTCTTCAAAGTTAGAGTGAACAGGCTACTTCTGGGTAAGCTCGCTTCATCGTAGACTTTGTCTCTGTGATGTCTGACCTAGATTAGAGCAAAACCCATCACAAATAAATAAATAAATTTCCGATTAAAAGTCTTAAACACTACACGTAGATAAATCTAAAGAGAATTTTGGCACTATTTAACGTGACGGTAATCAGATGTTTGTTCAGCAAGGATGCTTGTGTACACATATGGTCTGTTTGTAATGGAATGGAACCCATGGCACACAGGGAATGTGAAAGCAGCGTTTGTTTCCCTATGATTAGGAAGCGTTGGTTTTAGTAATTATCGCTGAAATAGGGTGTGGTGTTTCAAACCTGCATAGCGGTGGAAATAAAAGCTGAATCTAACATAATGGGGAAATAAAGCAGTTGATAATTTGGTACAAGGCCCGAAGGATTGCCACTATTTTTGTCTTTTTTTCTATTCTTTAATTTACTGGCACATAGGGATATGCTAAAGAAACGTCTGTATTTTAATCACTCGGTTTTTATTTATTATTTATTAAAATGGTGGTGGCTGCTCCCCGCACCGAGCGGCCCGCTTCTTTTTTCAATGTAGATTCGAAGGTACTTTAAAATTTTCTCAGACAGTGTAGCATGCATAAAAAAACATTCTTTTGCAATATTGATTTACTCTCACAAACTCAAGAACATTATTTAATTATTACCTACTTATTATAACAAGTATTTATCTTTTTTATTTTACCCGCGTCCGTGTGTCACTGCGGGGTGCTAACTGAAAACAGCGCTGGGCGTCTGACGCCCAGCAAATGCTGAGATGGTAACCCGTTCGGTATGGCAACGCTCAGCACAATTACTCTGTATCGTTTTCGTTTTGTATTATTGTTCTTTTGTTTTCTATAATGTGTTTGTTGCTGTGTGTTTTGTCTGTGTCCAATAAATATTTTCTATTCAATTCTATTCTAACTGAAGTGGCAGTGGGTAGCACATTGCTCGCAGAAGAGATGGTCGATGGGGCCGAAAAGTTCTGGAGTGGCGACCGCGTATCGGGAGACGCAGGCGAAGGCCTCCCACAAGGTGGACCGATGACCTTGTGAGGGTCACGAATAGCCGATGAATGCGAGTTGCACAGGACCGGTAGTTCTGGCGACCGTTGGGGGAGGCCTATTTACAGTATTGAACACTTTTCGGTGGATATGATGTTGATGGTGATGATGAATGGTACAAATCTCTTTCTGCATAGCCACTTTCAGTTATTTTGGAGTCTAGGGGTCGGCTTTCAGTCTTATCTGCAGAACCATTCTGTAAAACTATCACCGTGAAGTGGAATGAGCTGTCAATCCCGAACACCTGGGTAGAATTATAGCTCACTTCACTTTATGGCTAGTTTACACAGTGCAAACTTGACTTGGGCTGTGCTGCAGTCTCTCCAACGGTGCCAGATCGACTATCGGTATATCGAGGTGCTGAAATCGTTGTACAAAAACGCCACCATGTCAGTCCGACTTCAGGATCAGACCTCGAAACCTATCCTCCTTCAGCGGGGTGTGAGGCAGGGAGACGTCATTTCTCCGAAACTGTTTACAGCCGCAATGGAGGATGTCTTCAAGGTTTTGGACTGGAGAAGGCTAGGCATTAATGTCAATGGCGAGTACATCAGTCACCTTCGATTTGCCGACGATATAGTCGTCTTGGTTGACACTACGGAGGGCCTCAGTACAATGCTCGATGACCTCAGTAGAGCTTCCCATAGGGTGAGTCTCAAAATGAACATGGACAAAACCAAGATCATGGTAAATACCCATGTGGCACCCACTCCCATCAAGATCGGAAACTCTATACTCGAAGTTGTAGACGAGTACGTCTACCTAGGACAAACGGTCCAGCTAGGCAGGGCGAACTTCGAGAAAGAGGTCAACCGTCGAATCCGACTCGGCTGGGCAGCGTTCGGAAAGTTGCGCGATATCTTCTCGTCCCACATACCACAGTGTCTCAAGACAAAAGTCTATGATCAGTGCGTGTTGCCAGTGATGACATACGGAACTGAAACGTGGTCGCTTACAATGGGCCTCAACAGAAGGCTCAAAGTCACTCAAAGGGCAATAGAGAGGGCAATGCTTGGAGTTTCCTTGCGTGATCGAATCAGGAATGATGATATCCGCAAGAGAACCAAGGTTACCGACATAGCCCGAAGGATCGCCAAGCTAAAGTGGCAGTGGGCAGGGCACATTGCTCGCAGAACAGATGGTCGATGGGGCCGAAAAGTTCTGGAGTGGCTACCGCGTACCGGAAGACGTAACGTTGGAAGGCCTCCCACAAGGTGGACCGATGACCTGGTGAAGGTCGCGGGTAGCCGATGGATGCGAGACGCACAGGACCGGTCGTTGTGGCGGCGCTTGGGGGAGGCCTATGTCCAGCAGTGGACGTCTTTCGGCTGATATGATGATGAAACTAGCTTACGAGTCAGCCTACCGAGTAGCTGCGGTGCAGAAACTCGCATCGTATAGATGTTCTTACGAGTTACTGCCACGTGCGAGTTAGATAGTAGCTCGCATCCGAGTTGCATTTTTTTTTTCCACTGCCTGCTCGCCTTACAGTAATTCGCAAATGTCAGTAGCCCGGCCATCACTCGCAACACCGCTCGTAGCTCGCTAGTGTTAGCCAGGCTGTTGCGAGCGGAACCTGTATTTATTTTAGTGCTGCACCTCGCAAGAGACTGGGTAGCTACTATCACCGTGTAGACAGCTAAGGCAACCCGAGCTACTGGCATACGATTGACTGAGAGAGACGGTCCGAGTAACTGTCTACTGACTAGACAGCAGCTCGCACTGTGTGCAAGTGCGAGTGTGAACTAGCCATTAGTGTTCACGGTGAGATTTTTACAAATAGCACTTCCGTATTTTATATAAAGCGACTACTTATCTGACTTCTACATCCTAATTACTTGGTAACACGGTGACGGTGAACGAGCTACACAGCTTGGCTCATCGCTGCAAGGTTGCCTGCTTGTCGGTCCTCTACAGATTGTACTTCGGTAAGTGTGCCCAAGAACTTCACGACCTCATTCCATCGGCCCCCTGCTACCATCGGACATCCAGACGCACTGCAACTTACCATCCCCACCATGTTGCTATTCCACCAATTCGCACTAAGCGTACGTTTGGAAACGCTTACAACCCTAATCTCTTCAAAGTTAGAGTGCTGATTAAGCTCGACTTTGTCTCTGTCATCTCTGACCTAGACAAATAAAAAAAAACCGGACAAGTGCGAGTCGGACTCGCCCACCGAGGGTTCCGTACAAATTTTTAGCTACAAATTACTTTAAATAAAGTATGTATATTTTTTATGATTTAATTACAAATTAAAGTTTTCAGACTTTTCCCTAAACAAGTAGTATAAGACGGTATTATTTGCCTAGGTCAACGGGAAATACCCTATACATTTTTATTCCCTTGAGAGTGTCGAAATATACGTTTTTTGCGGCATAAACGACCGTATCTTTTTTTTACGTTAACTTAGAAGTCTGATTTTCACAGATTCGAGGGGCTGTAGACTTCAGTATAAGGTTTTAATTTCAAGTCGATACCTCCACGCATTCCTGAGATAAAGGGTCTTGACAGACAGACGGACGGGCAACAAAGGATCCTATGAGGGTTCCGTTTTTACCTTTTGAGGTACGGAACCCTAAAAAGATCAAAAATAGTTCAAAGAGCGTGCGAAAATAAATCATAACAAATAATGTCAATCTAAAATCACTAAATCGCCCCAGCTTCGGTGGCAGTAAATACTCGTGCCTTTTCTATATGACAAGAGATCTTTGTCCAGTAGTGGGATATTTTAAAATAGATAGTACAAGTCAAAGTCAAATCTCAAAGATTTAACTATTAATACCGAATCCGCCCCCCCCCCCTCCCCCCGATCTAATCCTACCCCTTTCCCCATCAATCAAGTTGACAATGGTCGGAATTTTAATGATCTCCGAACCCTAGGCCCCCAACATATCTAATAGTCCAAGATCCGAGAGCCTCCAGACCTTACTTATTTTGTCAGAAAGAAAAGTGTGGGAAAGAATCTGTTATGCAGGGTTATTTTTAAAATATTAATAACCTCTTTGGAAGTGAAACTGCCTGCCAGGGTTGCGGAATTTGTTCGAAAGAGTCACCGCGGCCCTGGAACGCAAAGGGCATTAGGAGGAACATGGATGGGTTTTAGTCAATAAGAGTCTGACTCTCCCTTTTGCTCCGCCCAGAGCGGGAGGAGTTATTTGATGATATCACATCCTCAAAAAAAAAGATAGTGAAGGTACACATGAATATGAACGACTTTTACTTTGAGACCAACCCTGAAAACTCGAAATAAATATCAGCTGTAAGAGGTTGTAAGTGGATTTATTTAATGGGGGAATAATATTCATACGTGCAAAAACTAAAGACTGCCAGAATTGGGCACGGTGCAAAAAAAGGTACCTCTTTGATTGAAGGAAGACGTCAAACCACCAAAAAAAATTGGCCGTCGACCCAAGCTAACAGGTATGCGTACCTTCAAAGCAGAAATATACAAACACTACTTCTATCCCACATTTAGATTATTAGTGATTTCTCTATTCTTTAAAATGATTGATATTAATAATGTCTGGGGGCTTTGGGATCTTGTTCTATAAGTTTAATATAATTAATCGTAATCGAAGCCGTTTATAATTTATACCTGTTGGGATCAATTTCAGCGTCCCCAAAGGTGGCTCAATATTTTGTGAATTCCTCAATCCAATAATGGGAGTTGAAGGTATTCAAAGGCACCCTATGGCGATTCTAGAGAGATTTGGCGAAGCTGTCAACAGCCTCGGGCACCACGGCCTGTCACATAGCACATAGCATGCGGGTCGCATATCACGGCACGCAAACATCAACGACATTATCCGACGCGCTCTTGTCGCCGTCGGCGTTCCAGGCGTACTAGAACCCACTGGCCTGGCACGCGACGATGGCAAGCATAGAAATATTATTACATATATCTAAGATGGCAAGCGACCGGACGGTATGTCTTTATTTCTATGGGAGATGGGTAGGCTTTTAGTGTGCTAATGCTAAAAGTGATGCTAATTTTGTCGATACTCTTACGCCATCCCATCTTCTTAGCTCGTCGTACTGTGCTGTTTCTGCCGCTGCGCCTGCTGAGAACCTCAAACGGCGAAAGTATAATAGCATTGTTGGCAATTATATTTTTTAGCTATTTGGAGTTGAAACTCTTAGACCGTGGAGTCCAAGTGCTCACGTGTTATTTAAAGAACTAGCAAAACGCTTAGTTGCCACTTCGCGGGACCCAAAGGCTGGTTTTTGGCCGAAACTACGGACTTCGGGCTTAGACTAGCCGTCTAAGCCCGAAGTCCGTAGTTTCGGGCTTAGTTGCGGGCGTATTCTATTCCGTGTCACTTACGGACTTACGATTAGCACCGAACCCGAACTAAGAATGAAAGACAACACGATTTTACAGTAACTATCATATCGTGTTGTCATTAATTCTTAGTGGTAAGATGGTACGGAGTAGAATACGCTCGCAACTAAGCCCAAAACTACGGACTTCGGGCTTCGAGAGTACCCCCTCGGATTTCCAAGCTTTTCTGACTACCAATAACGACTGTCAAAGATGGACAAATAACAGCAGGGCAATCTAACAGCTTAAATCCTAATTATATTTAGTACCAGCTTTTGTCCGCAACTTCGTACACGCATATCCCGTTTTTGCCCGTTTCCGTTGGAATTATGGAAAATCCTCTCTTTGTGCTCCCCTACGGAGTTTAGGGAAGCTACATGCCAAATTTCAGCTCTCTATGACCAGTACTTTCGGCTGTACGTCGTCTGTCAGTATCGGAAGAATTTTAAATAAATATATTGATATGATCGATTTCCCCTCTGCATGGACGCACGGAGGAATACAGAAAGGTTTGTTAATAAATTTTTGCACCACCTGCATAAAAATGTCACATTTAATGTCATGCATATTCAACCTAAAGTTAGTAATTATTGCCCGGCGGGTCATAATGAAATTCATTACAATATTATTGCCTGGAGGTCAATAATGTGATTTGAATTTGGAATTCAACTTTGAAACCGACGGGAACCCCTTCATGACTTGCGAACAAATTTCTTGTAGTAGGTGTGAAAAGTAGAGTCCCTATCCTCCTCAGGGTTAAAGGTGTCTGCCTTGGGCTAGCTTGAATCCCTCACTGCATTCAGGTTTCTTGTATAGGCTTTCTCCTTGCTCGCTTCACTCGTGAGTTAACTCCCGAATCCTTTATTGCGTTCGGAATTCAATATGACGCCCGTGACATAAGACACTGCTTTATCCCCTTGTTGCATAATCTACTATTATGGTCCCTTCTTCAGCCCTAGGTTGACCCTTATAGCTGTTTTTATTTTTAGCCACAAGGTCGTCCCTGCTACTGTAAGGCCCGGACTCTACCAAAGCAAGACGTGCGGAGATGTCCGAAGCGGAGACGAGAAGAGACGTTTTTTAGTTGGGTATTTCCACCGAAACTGTGCGGAGATGCGTACTGGATAGATTGTAGCGGAGATGTGTGCTGGCTAGAGTGGAGATGTGCGCTGACTACACTGCACGCCAAACACATCTGGTCTCCCCTGCGCGCCATCGACAGCTTCCTACGCAAAGCTCTCATCTCCGCCTTGCACCGCGACGCAGCTCAATCTCAGCGAGGAACAGCTCACATTTCCGCTTCCATCGCGCCATACAAATATTATACATCTCCGCTCAGTGGTATCCACTAAAGCTGAAAGGAGACGAGATGTGTGATTAACGAAATTGTATTGTTTCTTGAAAAGACGTCTCCGCCCCGCTCGTCTCTTCTCCGCTTTGGTGGAGTCCGGGCCTAAATGGCATTCCCATCTCAATGACACAGTATAATATACACAAACAACATCTCACATACCACGTCAAACTCATTCACACTCGTGAAGTCGTGACAAAACAATCACATGGACCTTCGTGAGAATTGTTGTACAATACTTGGTACAATTTCAGACCTTCCAATGTGAACTACAAATACATTGGTCTGTCGGTCTTTGTGTCCACAATTAGGCGTAATTGAGGCAATTGATAAATGGCCGACACAGTGAGTAAACAGTGCTAAGATTAGACGATATGTTTTTATGTGAGTGTGAGTTCCTCGTCAAAACACTTCTGTATACCAAAATTGAAGTATTTGAGCCAATATAAGTGATTCATGTTTACTTATTAGTGACTTATTGCTTAATCTACATACATCATTATTGGCAACTGGTAGCAGAGCATTAACTTATTATTTGCTCGTGGCAAAAGAATAACAGCCGCATGGGTCGAGCCACGCTTGCCAAGGTTGCTCTGTGGATGGGTGACAATCTTAACATACCGAGTTTCCTCCATGCCTCGGAAAGCACGTTAAGCCGTTGGTCCCGAAAGTCATTTGTAGATCTTTGGTAGTCATTTCAGAAGTTAGTAACTCCAGTCTTGCCAAGAAGTACCGTGTTACCCGGGTTGTGGAGGTCTGGCAGGCAGCTGCTCCACGTAAAATACTGGTATTCAGCTGAATCCAGTTTGACTGGAAGCCGACCCCAATATAGTTTGGATAAGGGGTTCCCAGTCAGCATGATTTTTCCGACATCTTCAAGAATAACTATTGTCATATGTCTGTTATTTACACTACCTTAATGAATGCCTATTATAGGTAGGTACTCCTGAACCTTTGAATCTTCCCCATGAATCACACTGTTAATGATTTGATAAAAATTGTGAAAATCCGTTCGGTAGTTTATAACCGACTTCTAAAAAGAAGGAGGAGGGAGGGAGGTTTTTTTATGTGTGTTCGCGGATAACTTCTTCGTTTATGATCCGATTTCGATGAATCTTTTTTTATATGAAAGGGTATACTTCTGAGATAGTCCCATTGCCACCACGTCAGGATCTGATGATGGAAACCCTGAGAAATCGAGGGCAACTCTCGATAATTGTAGGCACGCATCTGGTAAAAACTTGATAGTCGTGTGTATATCGGGTGATACTACAAAATAATGAAGGTTTGGATCAGACCTGATGATGGAGACGACAGAGATTCAAGGGAACTCCACATCGGTATGTAGGTTTGGGCTTATTTCATTCGTATTGACGAGACCTTTACACCGAAAGCAATTAGTAAGTTTTACTTTCATAAAATAACATCACGCCGGTGCGCTGTGAATGGGTACGCAGGTACCACTAAAAAGAGAAAAATTAAAACTTTTTTACAAAATATATGACCGATTTCCAAAACAAAACACTACAAAGTATAAAATAACTTTAATTTCGGAAGTCGGTGTCAAAAAACGAAATAACCAAAAACACATTTTTGTAAAAAAGTTTTTTGAGTTTGTCAAATACAGACAAACAGACACAAGTGTCGAGGGAAATATATAATGTAGTGATAATTATGCAGTAGCGATGATAGTGACGATGACGACAAATAGATTCATCATTCACTTACCTTTATCCCAACTAAGATAAAGATTTTCAAATTTGCTATCCCTGCAACCTGATCGAAGACAATATCGTTCAGATTCATGATAGCCAGACATGAATTTAGGTTTCAAACTAGTTGCCCATAATTCCTCAAAGCTCAATGTCCGGCTAAATGTACACGAAGTTAGGCTTTCCGCTTTTGATCTGGCACCGCCGCCTGCCATCCAAATTGCCTCATGCAATGCGTCGATTTCAACCACCTTTGTATCGATCACAACAATGAATTGTCGTGGAACAGGTTCGGACATGTGCGAACATGTATCTACAGATATGTTTAGGTATGTCAGGGTGTTGCAGAATATGTGAAAACATCGTTTTATGGTAAAATCCCCGGGAATGTTCAAACGAGGGAATTTATTAGAAACTAGTGGACGTCACGCGGTTTCACCCGCGTAGTTCCCGTTCCCGTGGGAGCACAGGGATAATATATAGCCTATGTTACTCCCTGATAATGTAGCTATCCAATGCTAAAAGAATTTTTGGTCGGTCTAAAGTCAAATCGGTCCAGTAGTTTCGGAGCCTATTCAATTCAAAGTCAAACAAACAAATCTTTCCTCTTTATAATATTAGTGTAGACTAGCTGACCCGCGCAACTTCGTATGCGTCAGTTTCATTACTGCTCCGCTCCTATTGGTCGTAGCGTGATGATATAGCCTTCCTCGATAAACGGGCTATCTAACACTGAAAGAATTTTTAAAATAAGACTAGCAGTTCCTGAGATTTGCGCGTTCAAGCAAACAAACAATCTCTTCAGCTTTATATATTAGTACTAGTTGACCCGCGCAACTTCTCCTGCGTCACAGTTTTCATTACTGCTCCGCTCCTATTGGTCTTAGCTTGATGACATATAGCCTATAGCCTTCCTCGATAAATGGGCTACCTAACACTGAAGAATTTTTCAAATCGGATCAGTAGTTCCTGAGATTAGCGCGTTCAAGCAAACAAACAAAAAAACTCTTCAGCTTTATAATATTAAGTACTAGTTGACCCGCGCAACTTCTCCTGCGTCACAGTTTTCATTACTGCTCCGCTCCTATTGGTCTTAGCGTGATGACATATAGTCTATAGCCTTCCTCGATAAATGGGCTATCTAACACTGAAAGAATTTTTCAAATCGGACCAGTAGTTCCAGAGATTAGCGCGTTCAAGCAAACAAACAAACAAACAAACAAACAAACAAACTCTTCAGCTTTATATATTAGTATAGATAGATAGATATAGATATAGACTAAGAACGAATTTCGTAACAATATGATCAAATGTGTGTTATTTTTGTTAGGTGATTACAAATTTTTATGTTATTTATAAGGATGGGAAATCATCAAATGACTTCTTCCGCTCTGGGCGGAGTGAAAGACTTACTGACTAAAACCCATCCGTGTTCCTCCTTTGCGTTCCAGGGCCGCGGTGACTCTTTCGAACAAATTCCGCAACCCTGCCAGGACAAATTTTAATGCTGGTCTCTAAACAATTAGTGATATTTATTTAGCAAAATGATTAAAACTAACACTTTTATACTTCAATTTTCTTTAATTTAAACAAAACGATGACGGTGTTTCCTACCTTGCTGACCAACCCTGAGAAGGAACACCGAAACAAACACTAATGTTATCTTTTCGGTTGAATGACTGAAAGAACTTAAGAACTTACAACAAAAAGGAAAGCAGTGACTGGTGTTACGTACTACTATACTCTTACCTTGTCCACCAGTTAAATCACTTTTTGACAGCTACCATATATTAATCGATAGGTACTTCAAACCAGTGTCAATAATCGAATCGACAAATTGAAATTTATATTGGTACAATCATCTGGCCTTTTGCAAAATCCTAGGATTTTAGCAAATAAAACGATTTGTCGTAATACCATTATGCACACGTATGCGGACGCACGCACGCTTTAGCATGCAGCGCGCGATTGCACGCATGCAGTGCCGAGGTTGCTCGCTGATGGCGATTCTTTTGGGATGAAATTGTATTTTTTAGGGTTCCGTACCTCAAAAGGATAAAACGGAACCCTTATAAAATCACTTTGTTGTCAGTCCGTCTGTCTGTCAAGATCCTTTATCTCGGGAACGCGTGGAGATATCGACTTGAAATTAAAACCATATACTCAGGTCTACGGTCCCTTGAAGCTGTAAAAAATCAAAGTTATAATGTAACGTAAAAAAAGATACGGTCGTTTATGCCGTAAAATCTGGCCAAGTGCGAGTCGGACTCGCGTGCAAAGGGTTCCGAACGAATTTTTTTTAACATGTTATTTTAACACTACATTCTTCTAATAGGTTTTCCTGTAATCTTTAGGTAAAGATCTATTATTTACATTTTTTTCAAAATTTTAGGCTCAGTAGTTTCGGAGATAAGTGGGGGAATGGTCATTTTTCGTCTAATTTCTTGAATAACTTCAAAACCATTTATTTTTAAATTATGAAAAAAATATATTTAAAACCCCCACAGTACGCCCTTTCATTTGATATATCACACGATATTGTTCAAGAAACTGTTTTTTTTTCTAGTTTGACCCCCAAAAGTGACCCCCATACTAAAAATTTAATGATTTACGTAACGCGTCCGTATTTGGGTCATAGAAGTCTATTCGTGTACCAAATTTCAACAGAATCGGTCCAGTGGATCCGGAGAAAACTGGCTGGGACAGACGGACAGATAGACAGACAGATACCCGAGTGATCCTATAAGGGTTACTTTTTTTCGGAACCCTATAAATAGTATTTTAAAGTAATATGTACCTACAAATTTGTACGGCACCCTCGATAGGCGAATCCGACTCGCACTTGGCCGGTATTTTTTTGTGGTGGATTTCATTTATGTTAGTGGGTCGCACGTCGATGTTTGGCTGCATTTTTTTTTCGTTTTGTTGGACTTTGGTTTTTGAAACATGGCATCATCAAAATTAAGTGACTCCTCCCAATCAGTGCGGAGCAGCAGGTAGTATCAGACTCTTACTAACTAAAACCCATCCGTGTTCCTCCTAATGCCCTTTACGTTCCAGAAGAATGAATGATAACACGATTTAACAGTTACTGTGAAATCGTGTTGTCATTCATTCTTAGTTCTGGTTCGGGACTAATTTTAAGTCCGTAGGTGATACGAAGTAGGAAACGCCCGACTTCGGGCTTAGAGAGTAGCCCCCCAGGGCCGCGGTGACCCTTTCGAACAAATTCCGCAACCCTGCAGTTTGATGAAAATCTTTCTTCTGACTGACTGTAGGTGTCATTTTGGCTTTCAACATATTTTCAAAATGTGATCATAACGTTTTATGATTTTACATGCATTTTGACAGATAGAAACACGCGGATAGGAAACGGCTTTATTTCCGAAAACACAACTACAAAATCAACAACAACAACGACATCATCATCATCAACAACAACACACACATCAACATTTTTCTTTCTTTCTTTAAAAATAAGTCCCCTTCATTAAACCTAAAACAAAATAATTACTTAAAGTACATAATTAAAACACAAAATAGAAGTTTAGAACAAGTTTTTCGCTTCCGCTAAACAGTTAATTACAAGTATAAAACTCTAGGAAATTGCTATAAGTTACTTTATTATAGACATAAATAAACTTTATGTTACAAGAAAAGTGTAAGGATTCTGCGAGGGAATATTCCGAGGACGCGAGGAACGCAAGACTCGGGGCCAATTACGTGGGAAAACTCTGGAGTACTTACGAGTATAGCTCGAAATTTCAGATTATTAAAAGATGCAAAAATATTTTTCTGTGAAAATGTTGGGTAGGTACTGTCAGACATCCTCTTGGATGCCTCACCATCCAGGGACCTCCATCAACGTAGTTATAAAAAAAAAGCTTTAGAAGAATTAAAAAAGATAGTTTATAATTTAGAATAGGTTTGAATAATGACATGATGATGGATTTGTTTTTCAAAGAGAACTGTAAAAGTTTTCTTTGGAGCATGAGTTCAATATAATCATCTCTTAAATCTCCAACATTTTTTTCTTTAGTCACGATCCCCTGACTTTGCAGAAGCCCTAGCCTGCACGTCGACAGTACCTACTTACTTTTTGTTTGAGGAAGTGTAAGATTAGTAAAATCGAATGTAGTTTTAGGGTTCCGTATTTGAAGGGTAACCAACGAAACCCTCTACTATAAAGCCTCTTTTTAGTTTTAAGCATAAAGTGCTGCGTCTGCTGTCAAAATATCTTACTTGTAAGTCATTGATATATAAAAAACCCAAGATACACACTCAGCATCTCAAAAACGTCCGCAAAAAACAAGCGCAATATGTATAATTGTGTGTAAGTTTCAAACAGTCTCGCATCGCTCGCCATTCTGCATTGTTTTGTGAAAACAACTTTGAGCGATCCGCGTAAGGTTGAATTTGCAAAAAAAAATGTTTATAGTAGTACACACTACTCACACATGACACTTAATAGGTACATGTCAGTTTTTGACGAGTTTCGAGTGTTGCATTTGTTCGAGACTGTGCATCTTGGGTTTTTTTTATATGTATATCAATGTTGTAGTATAAAAAGTTTTGAGTTATTTAAGTTGATAACACCTCAGATTTAAAAGTATAGATTATCTCACATTTTCGTCTCTGTGGCTGCTAATAACGAAGAGGAATTCTTTTATCATTTCAACCAAATTATGTGATCTAAAATGTGACACTCATATTATATTACACTTAATTATACCTTTTTAAATAGGAACCTTCCACCACTTTAATTAGCCTTGATGTATTCACATTTCTATTGTTTGGTATTATTTCGGTGTATTCGGTTTGTTTTAAAAAGTCAAAAAGATGCCAGTCTTCTTCTTCTTCGAGTCGCTGGCACGTAGTTTAAGTATGGATGACTCAAAACATTGCCCTTTCCACGGCATCGTTGGTTCGTGGCATACGCCACTTATTACAATGAAAATAATTACCCATAAGACCTAGAAAATTTAAACCAATCAATTTACTGTAAATACGTGTAAGACACCTTCAGGACCGACCAGAGGACGGGTCAATCGCTCTCCGAAAAAAATAGCAACTTCTTAATGGACAACTTATTGAAGTGAAAATTATATCAGGCGCACTTGAACAGTGAACGAAACTGAACCTTCATTCTCGGTGACAATGAATTGTGTACATTCAGTGCCCGTCGTCAACTACTGTAATTATGGGCACCGGGAGAGGGGTGCAAGGGGGTGCACTTGCCCCTGTCTGGGCAATTTCAATGAAACATACGAAAACATGAAACAATAAAAAAAAATTGACAAGTAGAATGTAATAAGAGTAAAATTATTTAGGCGAGGCGAAATTGTTTTAACATTCTCAAGCTTTCTCTTTCTTCTCCCTCTTTTCAAGCTTTTTTGCGTCAAAGTAAGGGCTTCCTCTCTATGAATGGCAAAAGAAAACTTATCCTATGTAAGACGGGGTTTTGAAGATGCACCCTCCTGAAAATAATCCTGACGGCATCCATTACTGTTATCAGCGACATTCACTGTCTATCAGAGACAAACAGGTGCGTGACACGACTTGACTCCTTGTACTTTGTTTCAAGTTGCTTCGCGCAGCTGTCTTTGTTAGCATTTAAAGTTCAACCCATAGCTTGGCTAGATTGCCACTTCTACTATTTTTTTTTGTCAGTCGTAATTTGTCAAATAAGTCTTAATTTCCAAACATTTTTGATAGATTGTGACTGACAGGCGAATGCGAACGCTTTATTTAAAATTGGTACCTACTCTGTTCGCAAATATGTTGGGCATAGCTAACTGCATCCGATTCTGGAGGTCAGATATATTGCATCCAGATACACTGCCTGTAATGATTAAAAAATATGGTCGCGGAGGCCGGTCCGCGCGGGTAAAAGTGTCACTCGACAGCTGTCACTCTCAGTCACTCTTAACGGGCGGACGTGCACCCGTTTACTATTTGTAGACACCAAACTATTGTTTTATTAAACCATCTGTGCTCACCCCTGTGACTAGTAAACGTCACACTGCCTGCTAAAACCCAGTAAATGAGTAACATAATACCCATTGGCACGACTTGTTTGAGATTTCCTGACTTCGGAACATCTGTAACGACTTTCTAAGATCTACAAATGACACTTGGGACCAACAGCGTTTCGTGCTTCCCGATGCATTCAGGAGTATCGGTGGTTGTACGTTGTTTATAGAAGATAGTTTCATAGAATTTCGTTTCACATAAAATTTTTTGCATATTATCATTTCATAGAATAAACAATACGCAGAATACTTACTTTGAATAAATTTAAATCATCGATTTTTGTTACAAATAAACTTTGTTTCGATATTTATTATATCATAGAAAAACAAATCAAATAATATTCTTTTTCCTCATATTAATTAGTTAATATAAACTTGTTACCAAGAAAAACATTTTATCGAGTGACAGTTTCTAAACGTTTGACAAAATGCATACCCTTATTCGGGCCCGCTCGACGGAACCCCGCGAAGCGGCAACGGTGGCAAATAGCCATGAAAATAAAAGACAAAACTATGCATACAAGTATACACCATGAATGCAGCAAGCATACAGCAAGCATGCAGCAAGCATGCGGCATGCAACATACAGAATGCAAGCAAGCATGCAGTATGCAGGCGAGCATGCAACATGAATGCAGCAAGCATACAGCAAGCATGCAGCAAGCATACAGCAAGCATGCAGCAACACCTGCTCCTCAGCTCGCGGGCCGCCTCGCCCCTCCGCGCCTACGCGGGCTTAAATTACACTCTAGGGGTAGGGCAGATAAGACTACGTGGGTTCGGTTTTACAGCGATTCGTTTATGTCACAATTTTTTTTAGCACACATGTTGATTTTTAAAATCATATTTTAATTTTAATGTAAGGTTAAAATGCTATTTTATAGAAATGGCAATATGCGTAGTAAAATTATCCCGAATACAATTCTAACATCTTAATATGCCATGGACATATTATAAAACAATAATATTCAATTTTAATTAAATTTTCACTGAAATATAAAATACCATGGGAAAAATACACCGGGCAAACAATATTCGTTAAAAAATAATTCCGCTGTTTGATAAGTTTGTTAAAGAAAAAAAATGTGATCATGAAATTCATTGAATTGTGTTTCTGTGAAATAGGTTTCATTCAAGTAAATAGTCTTTGAAACAATAATAGTTATTCGACATAAAATTACAAGGACCAAATATAATATGAAACATTTTCTGCAAAACGAAATTCTATGAAACTGTCTGCGAAACAAAGGTACACCAGTATCGGTATGTTGAAATGGTCGTCCATCCATGAACCAACCTCGGCAAGCGTTACTTAACCTTAATGATCGACCAATGCGACTTTTCTTATTTAAAGCTTTGCAGTTCAATCAAAATTATTAATAACTCGTCAACATTGCTAGCTTTAAAGTCAAAGCGGTTATTCCATAAAACTTATATGATACTAAAGAGATTGAATCTATACAATGTCAAGATAATGCAGAGAACCATGCAGATTAGTGTCTGAGATGGTCTCTAGAAGAAATAACCACGCAGATATGAGTGGACCTGTCCAGTCAGTGCAAGAATTTCTCAGTAGTCGGTGCTTAACAACTTGACAAACAATACCAAAGAAAGGACATTTGAGTAAGCCGCAAAAAGTACTCTAACTGCCTGGCCAGTATCAAAAAATAAATTACTGAAAGGAAAATAAAATAATCCACATCGTCCTAACATTTCTAACATACCACATAAGTAAATCATCCTTTTCTATTATCATTTCATTTATTTATTTTTTTATTAATATTATTCCATTTATTCATTTATATTCATACTATTTAAATTTTTAAATATTTCTATAAAAATACAAAAATATTTAAAAATATAAAAATAGTAGCCCACCGGTATCGGGGACAGGGTCCAAGCTACCGATGGTCAGGGCTCCTGACAGAGGACCCACCTAACGATGCGCGCCGTGTCCAGGAGTTCTGCTTTCTGGATCAAGCCCTTGATCCAGCTGCCCAACGAGAGCCTCCGTAGATGCTGGTCGAGGCTCTTAACAATTATGCCATTGGCCGTCACGACTATCGGCACAATGACTGCTGTGTTCACATTCCACATGTCGACAACCTCGCGAGCCAAGTCAAGATACTTAGTTTTTTTATCTTTCTCAGCCTTCACAAGGTTCTCGTCATAAGGGACTGTTATATCAACAATCATTGCGCGACGCTCTAGTCGGTCTATCACCACTATGTCAGGCTTATTGTCAACAATAGTCCTGTCAGTGATGTCCGTGCAATTGCCATTTTCAAGAACTGGGTCGGGCACATACCTGTAGTACGGTACTTCCGATTCCACAAAATTGTATATAAGAGCAAATTGCTGGTGGATAATCCTGGCTACAAGGTTGTGCCAGTGCAAATAGTCTGCATTAGCTAGACTAGAACAACCAGAAATAATGTGGCGGATAGATTCGCCGGGTCGGTGGCATGCCCGACATATGTCAACAGTACCGTCCTTCACAATGTATTTCCGGTAGTTGTTCGTCATCGAAACTTCGTCCATAATTGCACAGACAAAACCTTCGGTTTCCCCAAAACGCAGCCAGGCTACGGACGCTAAGAAGTTATTATTATTTTTATCATCTATCATCATTTTTAGATAATGATCAAACGCGTGCCTATCAATAGTAAAAAAAAACAACAACAAATTAGATTCTCCATAGAACTAGTTTCATACTACCCTCATGTTAGTAATTTTCCAATCAAGCGGCCCATTTGAGTCAACAATTGCATGTAAACATCCGATTTAATTAAAATCTCCCGCCTATCGACCATGAATATGGGCCAAAGGTTATTGTCCCTTTTGGTCAGTGTCTACGTTTTTTGACTGTCTATTTTGGCTTTATACAACCTGTAACAGACAGAATAAACGAAAACTCGAAAAAATGTACTGAACAACAGTTTTTTTTTCGCGATTTCGGTATTGGTCCCATAGTCAAAGTTGTTCATAATGATGAGTACAATGACCCCTTAAGAGGTATTGCGTTTAATCTGTTACACGTTGTATACACGGTGTCATTTTAGTAGTCTTACAAAAGCGGCCCCCTTAATGTACCCGACATCAACTACCTCTAGGCGTGATTATTTTTTACTAGTGGACGTCACGCGGTTTCACCCGCGTAGTTCCCGTTCCCGTAGGAGTACAGGGATAAAATATAGCCTATGTTACTCCCTGATAATGTAGCTATCCATTACTGAAAGAATTTTTCAAATCGGTCCAGTAGTTTCGGAGCCTATTCATTTCAAACAAACAAACAAATCTTTCCTCTTTATAATATTAGTATAGATAATTCATTAAAAAAATAATAGTTACAATAAAAACAAATAATGGATAGTTGTGAAACATCCTGTTTTTTACCCGCCTACGGCAAAGTCAAAAGGAAGGGTTATGATTTTAGCTGTCTATGCATGTATGTATATTCGTATGTTCCACTCTAGCGACTAAGCGCTAGAGTGGAACATACGAATAGACCACTGAACTGATTTTGATGAATGAGGTATCAATAGATTCGCAAAAACGTTGCGGGTGACATAGGCTATATAAATTTTCACTTTTTAAACAATATTGTTTACGTATTAAAACAATGTCGCCGTTCTATTCTGCGCCATCCTTGGAACACAAGGCTCGGACTGCGCTTGTTGCAGGATGGTTCAAATTATGTTATGCGATATGAATAAATAATATTTGTTTTTTTTTTTTTCAATAATTCAAATGTTCATAAATATACAATAATATATGTTTGAGCGCTTGAACTTGTCCTTACAGGCTGTCTCTGAATGGGGCGATACCAATCTGGTCAAGTTCAATGCTGCTAAGACCCAAGCGTGTCTTTTTTCCGCTAAAAGGAGTCAATTCTTTTCGAGGTGTAACCGTGCCGATAACCGACCGACTTGAGATTCTTGGTGTTTCTTTAACATCTACCCTCAATTTAGGCCCTTTCATAAAGGCAAAGGCTCAAGTGGCTGCCAGAAAGTTGGTGGTCCTAGCAACGGTGAGACGGTACTTCACGCTGGAACATCTGCTCAAACTCTATCAAGGGCAAGTTCGGTCGTGTTTGGAGTACCTACTGCTCTCATCTTTGGGACGGATCTGCCAGATACCAGCTCGATACCCTTGAGTCAATTGAGAAACGAGCCAAGAGGATCATCTGTAATTTCCAGGCTCATCGAGTCGAAGCTCCAAAGTCTTGAGCACGCCGAGTTGCTGGCCTGTCGGTTTTCTATTGGTTGCATTTTGGGGTGTGTGCGACGGAATTTCAAGATTTAATTTCGCCAAGCCCATTCCATCATCGGACCACAAGACGAGCGGCGATGCGCCACCGGTACATGGTGGACATCCCACTCACACGCACTAAACGATTTGGGATCACATTCATAGTGCGTACAGCTAAGGAGTGGAATTCTCTGCCAGAGTCTGTGTTTCCAGATAGCTACAACCTGGGAGTCTTTAAGACAAGAGTGAATGGGTTGCTTCTAGGCAAACGTGCTCCATCTTTAACCGCATCATCGCTTACCATCAGGTGAGATAGTGGTCAAACGTATGCCTATCGAATTAAAAAAAATAAAAAATTATAACTTACTCTTCATACTTCACAATTAAATAAAAGACAGTATTTAATTAGCAGTCATTTGCATGCTTAAATAAAGAGAGTAAAGAATCCTAAAAAACTTCGAGGTCTCTTTTTATAGGTAATGTTTTATTCGATCAAAAACTAAACTGAATCATATTCTGAATAATTATTGCAGAAATAAAATTGCAATTGCTATTGACTGAACTGAAAACTTTGAAGTCCTTATTTTTAGAAATGAACATCGTATTGCCGGTCGATTCTATAAACATGTCGAAGTGATGACTCGGGTGATGTGATTACGAAGTGAGCTGTCATTCCATCTTGATTACATGGATTGACAGCTGTCTTCGTGATCACTTCATCCAAGCCTTCAATTCGACATGTTTACAGAATCGGACTGCAGGATATTAATACGCAAACGCAAAATACCTAGGTATTAGGACTTGATTCGAAAGTTAGTAAAGAACTATCTCAAAAAGAAATTTGAGAGACAGCACAAGCAACTTTAACTTTTCTGAAGAGAAAGAAAAATCTGTTTTACTACTCTAAACTCTTTTTGTGGGCAACCAGTTCATCCAATTAAAATCGATTAATTTATTTCCAAGAACGCGGACTTGCGTGGTTCAATGAGGAATTAACGCTCTTTAGGTCCTAACTTTTTTCCAATTCTCAATCCAATAGAAACACAAACTTCAATTTGCTCAGCACTCACATACTCTTTAGAAAGTCCTTGAATGCGCTCAGTAATAAGCCAGGTGAGTACTTAACTACCGGTATATTAAAACTTCAGCTGATATTTTTATCTGAAAAGCCTCTCAGACTCGACTCCCAGTGCACACTTTCAAAGAGGTCCATTCAATCTTTTATGCCAGTTTAGACCATTAATCCCTGTTTTACAGAAAATAGTTTTGTTTTCGAAGTTCTTGAAAAGCAGGTTATTAAATAAATTATTGGACATGGTTTTATTGGGTTCCGTATTTCGTTAAATTAACACTAGCCAAGTTCTGCATACTTATTTTACTTTAGATAAATATACTGGACTCCCACAAGTTGGACCGATGACCTGGTGAAGATCACGGGTGGCCAATGACTGCGAGTAGCACAGGACCGGTTGTTGTGGCGACACTTAGGGGAGGCCTATGTCCAGCAGTGGACGACTGGACGTCTTTCGGCTGATATGATGATGAAATAGACAGGGTGATTGGTACATGAGTGCGGTCCTGAAAATGGATGATTTAAAAGCTTATTATGTGCAATGGTTTTGTCTTTAGGAAATTTGCGTCCAGGTTGGGTTTCTTTCAAGTAATCAAACTCTTATTTTTATAAGAGCAAAAATTCGTAGCTTAAACTTTACGACGCTTAATTTCCAAAGTAGCGGGTATTTTTTTTTTTTTGATGGCATTTGACAGAGACTGTTGTGTCCCTCAAAAGTTTTTTAAGGTTTCCCCCGAAAACAAAAACAATATTATTTGCTCCAATAACATTCTTCGCATACATACTTAATTTATTATAAATACAATAAGCGGCAGTTTGTCGCTTTTCTTCAAGAATTTTTCGATAAAACTATTCCTTGATGGATCCATCTTGATTCCTTCTCCTCTTCTCTTTATGATCATTGACTTTTTACCCGGAATATAATTGACCATGCTGAACCGAGGCTCGGGGAGCGTGACAGACTTGAAGGTGATGATTTCTATAGGAACCGCAGCTTCTGATTGGTCAGTTTGTAGGTAGACTGTGAAAAGAAGCTTGATTACTATCTAAACTTATATTGTAAACTCTTAACATATCGGGATTCCTCCATGCCTCGGAAAGCACGTTAAGCCGTTGGTCCCGGCTGTCATTTGTAGATCTCTGGCAGTCGTTACGGATTGTCAAAAACCAGAAAATCCGACGCCAGTGTCACCATAACGTACTGTGTAACCCAGTTAAAGGACTGTGGAAGTCTGGTTGGCAGCCGCTTCACGTAAAATACTGGTATTCAGCTGAATCCGGTTTGACTGAGACCCGACCCCAATATAGTTGGGAAAAAGTTATGTAGATGATGTGTTGGAAGTTGCATTTTCGAGCCATTTACGGTTAAAAGTTTTGGACCATGGAGTCCGAGTGCTCGTAGACTATTTAATGTACTATCCAAGCCTGGTTGATGCTTTGCTGTACCCAGTGGATACAACGTAGCAACACCGCAAGTCTTTTGGGTCACACTTCCAGTCGACAGCGATGGTACAAAATAAATAATTTAACGGAGATAGTAGTTCAAAAGCGTGTTACTTCTTTGTGTTTTAGTAACTGCTCCCAAATAAATATTCATTTATGACGATTTTTGATAGTCGGTAATAAAATGCTCTATTTTGTTTTCTTCTATTGCGGGCCAGTCCTATCGGAAGAAGTTGAGCTAGCTGCTATCTTCCCCTAGATCTATCGCTATATAGTCTAGTACTCTAGTGTTCAATGGGATCCATTTGGTGTAGTATAGCCTATTTTTTCACTCTCCCACTTAAGTTTAGCGGCTTTCTGGGGTCTGTCTTTGATTTGGTTTTGACGCCATAATTTACAAAAATAAAAACTTACACAAAAACAACAAAATATTACCAACAGTTACGAACATTTCTAAATCAATTTGTAATACATATTCGATAAGCGATACTGAATGACTGATTGATTTAAAGTGACGGTGACCAATTCATAGTCAATATTTATTTTTTTACGATTTTTTCAATAACACATAAAATGTGTGTTGTTAACTTTCTTAGTAACATAGACTACTTTTTGTGGATGGAAAATCATCAATATGATTTCTTCCATTCTAGGCGGAGCGGGAGGGAGTGCTAGACTCTTACTGACTAAAACTCACCCATGTTCCTTCAGGGCCGTGGTAACTCATTCGAAAAATTTCGCAACTCTGGCGGATTATTTTTTGCGTACTGAAGACTTTAGCGAAACGAATAATTTGAAACTTAACTTATTAATACTTTGCAAGAGCAGATCCGGGCTAAATTCATAAGATACCTAGCGCGACTCCTCCGTGACTCTGAAAGCGCGTTAAACTGTTGGTCTCGGCCGTCAATTGTGATTATAGCTTCTAATAGCTCCGCTCCATGAAAATATCTCGATGATGGTACCCTTGGAGGCGATGTAAATTTGGTATTAAATGATCTACAATTTTAAAAAAATCGACTTCATTCCATTGGACTTGATCTGAACTTTTCCAAATGCGAATTATTTTTGTCTGACAGTACTGACCGACAACTCACACTTTCAAAATTCAACGCAATAGCCCCTGGAATCAAAATTATGGACAAAAGCTCTCTTCACCTCCTTGGTCAAAGTCAAATGATTTATTTCAACTAGACCAATAAAGGCACTTTTGAACGTCAAATTAAAATAAAATAAAATATTATAGTGACTCTAGTCGTCCGTTCGCAAAAGGTAGATTCTTATGGAGAAGAACGGACAAGAAACTCCATAGTTACTCTTTTCAAAAAATAAGCTTTACAATATTTGCATACATTAATCAGTTGATTATATGTGAGGACGATGCTCCCAAAAAACACTTATATACTACTAATAGGTACAATAAAGAAATGCCAGCAGAGGTAAAATTAATAAGTTTGCTAGTAAGGGAACATAATACTCACATACGTACAAATTTTTGCCACTATTGATTTATATGATCAGTGTGTGAGTTAAATTAAATACAAAAATCAGTAAATACACCTGTTTACATAGTAAATATTAATACAATAAACACAAACATATCAACCAGTTTCACTATGTCTACTACACCCTAGATTGTCCTATGGAGCAGGACTAGCATGTTTCCAAGCATTCTTATCTTGAATATAATCATCTAATTTGTAATATGCTTGTTCACAAAGTGTGTATTTTACACACGTTTTAAATTTTTGAGAATTCCTTTCCCAATTTTGTCGAAGAAAAAATTCAAAATTCAATGACGTTTCGGAAAGACTGTTAAAAATTAACATGCATTCGGCTATCACCATAATTTGTTACTGCTGTTTCGGTCCTAAATTGACATTATTTCCTTCGTGCTTCCCATATGTGGAAGCACCCTCACCTTTTAGAAAAAATGGACCAAATTAGCAAGCATACACTATCTTCAATTTTAAATGTGGCCTTGGTCGACCGAGCTTGGGCTAAGCTACTCTTCCCATTTGTATGGGAGGCCTCGGCGTCCGCAAAATTACCAGTATTAGTTTACCGGCTTTTATATCTTCGGTTCATGGCACTGATAAATAAATCAGGAATATCCTAGCTTCCACACTGATTGATTTTGATGTGCCGTGCTTCACCGAGGCTGTGAATGCTTGGAAACTCGCTTGCCCGAATGTAAACCTACCCGACAACCCATCATACCAGAGACAGTGGGATGAGCCGGTCTGCAGAGAAGTTCAGAGCAACCTTATAGCCACTTCTACTTCTACTGCGGAGCGTGCGCACCTGCTGGCTGTGGGTGAGTGGGAGTCGGGCCTCTGGCTTCACGCACTACCGTCGTCGAACTTAGGCACTTTGTTAGAAGAACTTGTTAGAAGACAAGTAAATAATAAGGTTTACAGAAATTTGAAATTTCAACCACCCGAAAACGTTAATTGAGCAGCATCCTGCATCAAACACATAGTGGGTTGGAGGGTAATCCCTATTCAATGACGATTCGGGTTATTTCCACCTTGTTCTCATAGCTTCGAACTACATATAAGCGCATTAAAAATTTATCCTGTCCTGCAAATTACCGTCCGATCGCCATTACCTCCATCCTATGCAAGGTTATGGAAAGGGTTCTGAACAGAAGGCTGCTGACCTACCTTGAAGACAATGATTTCCTCAGTGACCGTCAATATGGCTTTCGCCGGAGACCGTCACCTGGCGATCGTCTTATGTATGTCACGCACTGCTGGGGCGAGGTCATCGAGAGACACGGCGAAGCACTTGCCGTGTTGCTCGATATCTCGAAGGCCTTTGACAGGGTCTGGCACGCACGGCTACTCAGCAAGATTCCCGCTTATGATATCCCAGCTGGTTTTTGTAGCTGGATATCAGACTTCCTGAGTAAACGGTCGATCAGAGAAGTCGTTGACGGTTGCTCCTTTGACCTCATGGCTATTGATGCCGGGGTTCCTCAGGGGTCTGTTCTCTCTGCAACTCTTTTCCTGCTGCACATCAATGACCTAGTTCAAGTTGGTCTTGTTGGGTACGCCGATGACAGTACGGTTTCAGAGAGATACTTGTCCAGCGCAACAACCGGCGGGGATGAAGTTCGTTCCTTGAGAGAGTCCATGGTAGAGCGGGAAAGTTTAACCTTAAGCCTTATCTCCCAGTAGGGTGATGACAATCTGGTCACTTTTAATGCCACCAAAACACAGGTGTGTCTTTTTACGGCAAAAAGGAGTCGTTTTGACCAAACTCCTACTTTTCGGAGTGCATCTGTTCCTGTGACTGATCAGCTCGTCCTCCTAGGCATGGAGTTGACATCCAGTCTCAACTTCGGCGCCACCATCGAGTACAAAGCATAAACCGTGGCCAAAAAGCTGGACATCCTAAATAGGGTGAAGCGATACTTCAGGCTTGGAAAGCTTTTAACCCTATACAAAGCACAAGTCCGATCCTGCATGGAGTATTGTAGCCACCTTTGGGATGGCTCAGCTAAGTATCAGCTTGCCGTGCTTGACTCGGTGGAACGCAAAGCTAAGAGGCTCATCGGTGACGTAAAACTGGTGGATACCAAGTTACATAGCTTGACTCATCGCCGTAAGGTTGCCCGCTTGTCGGTCTTCTTCAGATTGTACTTCGGTGAGTGTGTCCAAGAACTCCACGACCTCATCTCACCGGCCCCTTCTACCATCGGACATCCAGACGCACTGCATCTTACCATCCCTACCTTGTTGCTATTCCACCAAGCCGTTTCCAAACGTCTTTTATAATGCGCACAGCAAAGGAGTGGAACTCTCTGCCTGCGTCTGTGCTTACAATCCTAATTTCTTCGAAGTTAGAGTGCACAGGTTCCTTCTGGGTAAGCTCGCTTCATAGTAGACTTTGTCTCTGTCATCTCTGACCTAGACTAGAGTCAAGACCAAACCCATCACAAATAAAAATAAGTACTTACAGAAATAAAGAAAAATGTTTAAAACTGTCGTATATGCCATGTTGCATGAAATTAAAAAATATGTATATTTTCATTTTATTGGTACTTGTTTATTTACAATGTTTTCAATTCAATAAAACAATGTGAAACATTTTAATTTGTACTCTGGGTGACAAAGGTGTAGTTACTGTATGTTTTAGAAAAAAATACTACTGTTTGTAACATTATTTATTCTTAATTCAATAGTAAGTATTATGATCAAGTGAGATTATCCAAAACCGATACATCTAAACTTATCCAAGGTCAAAGTAATTTCTTAGTGATAATAAAAGTTTCTTCTGTGTTCCACATTAATTTGCGAATGCTAGCCTTCTCTCGCGCTTCGTAATTATTTCAATAATAAAAACCAAACTGGATATCACGCACCCAATAATCCATGCGTAAAAGACTCCGGCAAACTGCATCAGAGTTATTGAGCACCCAGCTTGGCAGCTGTAACTACTGGTCATCATATTAGTATTAGCACTCGTCGCTTTAGCCACCCATGATATGCCGATAGCTTCAGTAAATAATTTTCTTGTCATACCAGCTTCAAACAATCGCTGCATCACTCTCTGAAATTTAGCCACCAGAGAACTGTTCTTCCTCAAAATCATTTCATTAAATACAGTCAACATGTTCTCTGTTGCCCTCAGAACTCGAGCTTCATCATTCACAGCAGAAAGTGCTTGGAATTGATAAAAGCTACCTTGCAAAATAACAGTCAAACCATTGTATTTCAACGTTTTCTCAACGCAGTCGATAAATGATACACAATCCTCAGACGTGTCCGCGAACTTGGTATACTTCTCTTCAGTTGTGAAATACTTTAACGAATTCATTAAGAATGGAGTTCTTCCAGAATCCATGACGTCATTGTTAGTTTTCAACAACTGTGGTGGTGCTCGAATAGTGAGGAATGCATAAAACTGCATGCTTATATATGCAGAAGAATAAATGCACATGATTAAATACATTAAGTTCAAAAACTTTTGTTTCTTTGATCTTGCGTCCTGCAAAGAAGTAGCCCCAACGATTGCCCCCCAGCCATGTAATAAGGTCTGAATCAATGACACCGATTCTCCATCGAAGACAGAAATGAGACACCATACAAACGAATAGGTTATGTAAAATATGAAAAAGAAGTAAACGTCGTTCAATTTACCTACTAAATTATCCCAAGATCTATCTGCTCTTTCGGCGTAATAGACCCAAAATAAACTTTGACGTACATATATGCCTGAATATGCGACCATGTCTCCGTGTATTCTATAAAGGCCCCCAGCACATGCGTCCAGGCTTCCGTTCAGAACATAGTCTATAAATCCCCAGTTACTATAAGGACTTTCTTCTTTTCTGTAAATGTAATAAATGTCTAAAGTGGCATTGAAATATTCAGTAATGATTTTCATTATTTCATAATCGGATCCTTTGATTTCTTCGACATGATCGTATTCTTTAAGTGATGCTTTGTTTGGAATCTTGGAAAAAGGAAACATTGTTGCCATGCCAACTTTAAATGGACATTTGTTTAGATTCCCAGGATTCTTTATCGGGAAAATATTTTTGTTTTGCATGGTTCCATTAACACAAGTATTTATATGTGTCGGCTTGTCAATGACCTCTTTACATGTATTTCCATCTATTGTTGGGAAAATAGTGAACATCTTATTTTTGTCTGTTTGGAAATCTTGAATGATGAATGTGACAGCATGTTTACTGACGCGTTCTCCTATTTGTTCAAGTTTTTCGACACAGTCATCGTTTGAAGGATCCGATATGATTATAAGAAACCTCATGTCCTTGTCAATTCTTGTAAAATCAAAATTGGTAACATCAGTACATTTTTTGAAAAACGCAACCATCAAAGAGTTAATATGCAAGTCATGATTCTTCTCATTTACAATATCTTCAACAAGTAGTAGTGGTATGTTATATTTCGTTAATTTGTCAATTAGTTCAATATTGAATGCATTTTCTTCAGTCGCTTCATCTTTTTGCTTTAAAATTGCCACCGTAGGCCTGAAATATAATTCCTGGTCGCTTATAGCTATGATGCAATTAATAATGGAATTGAATTTAATAGCTTCTATTTTGTCATTCTCTGGTAAAATAAGATTTATGTCTTCGGATCCATGAACACTAACTATGGTAATTAAAACACAGTAGAAAATCTTGTTCGACATTTTCTGGTATAAAACTGAAGAGCTTTTGATATCCCGCTTGTGGGTCTTGATTTTTATTATTTTTTTATCATCTGCTTCCAGAGATTCACATTAATGCATGTGAAAACGTTTTGCTTGACTGTTAAAATCATATAAATGTCTCCTTTATATAAGGGCAGCCATTGTCGAGACATTAGTGATACTATCTTATTCCTATAGTAAATATATAATAATGCAAACTTTAAAAGCTAAAAAAGGTTTGTCAATCTTTACGTTTGTAAAAATAATAAAACAAAATCATGGTAAATTGCAACCGTTGGATAGAAGTGGCCTTTGCAATATAGCTATAGAAACTTATACTGATTGAATCAAGCGCTAGTCTGATTTCAGCCCGAAACATGCTAAAACTGTTTACGAAAATTTTAAACTAGAAATATATTACAGTAGACGCCTAAAGGTTAGTTCTCACATGACAAGGCTGTGCTCGGGAAATGTCATGGCCGTGGTCTGTTAGGACTCCAAAAATATCGTTGCATACATTTTATACGAACTCTTTTACACACGTCCGTGTCCGGGCAGGTGACGGAGCTGCCGTGCCCGACGACACACGGACGTGCGGATATATCATCAGGGCTCTCCAGATTTTTATTATGTAGGTATGGCCACACCGAAATTTGCAGCACGGCCGAGATGCTGAAGAACTACCATAGACAACTGGCATTGGTCAATAAACGATTTTGAATGAAAGTCCGCCTTTAAGTACAACTATTGAATATTGCCAACATATTTGATTCTTTATTTCAAGCAGACTCGGGCGTTTCTATAGTATAGAATTTATAACGTATGAAACTCCGTAAGGCTTTTATCTGTACATGTTTAAACTTTTAGAGCTTGTAATATAATTGTGTTCTGACTTAACATTGATTCTACATTTAGATAGTTGTAATACGTTTTCTGAAAACGAGTTGCTATGTTCTTGTGTCTATTATATATGCTTACATACTACATTATGTATTTCTATGCTAGTTACTTTGTTGATTTATTGATCGCAAGCAATGCTGCTGGGAACGAGGTTCTGAGTTCGATTCTCTGGTCGGGAAAAGTGTTTTGGGTTTTTCCAGCTGCGATTTCTCAGAAACCAGCTATCTGGATTTGTGTCCACATGGCTCGCACTTAAATATGGATAAGCTATGTTTGTATTGTCTATATCTTTGGCAATTAGAGATGTGAACTGACTGTCTTTTTGAAATGTTTTACTAATAAACTGGCCACTCTTATTCTTCTTTTCGCGTCGATTAATTTAAAATAAAATTTTATCTAACCTGTTTTGAGAAACTTGTACAAGTGCACTGCTTTATCTAACTCTTTTAAAAACTAGATGGAGCACGATAGGCAACTAAGGAGGTGACGCTTGTCCTGTAAAGGAGTTTCACACATTGTCACATAAAACGGGAAATAGTTTTTTTCTCTCTGAGACAGTAGCAGCCCGGAGTCAGGATTTGTTTCCAGATGATGGAACTGACTTACTGATTGTTCCATCTTGTTATATGTGAGTACATAAACTGATTAATATTAATTAAACAAACTTGTTGTATTAAACTTTTTTGATAGGTTTGCATTTGACGGCAATCTCACCTCCTGAAAAGCCATTGACGTGGTCAACGATGGAGCACGCTTGCCTGGAAATAACCAATTCGCTTTTGACTTAAAGAACTGTCGACATAATTATGAGTGTACTATGTGTGTGTGTGTGTAATTCGGTGTGATGATACGTTATGTTTCTGTGTAAAGTTTAGTTTTGTTTTTGTGTTTTCATAAATATTCTAAAGTATTAAAATAAACCGTATTATCTCGTCTCTATTCCCTGAAGAATTAAGCAAGGGTGTGCCCAGTACCTATTGTAAACCATATTCCACCGAATATGTTTAAGTCCATACAATAAGGCCAGCCGCATACGTAAGGTTTCCTGATAAAGTTTTCCGATTAGTAATTCAGATTCGGAATTCAGTGAGACGTTCGCTTTTCTGTTCTTCTGACCCGAACACAACTTGTTTTCGAATGGAACGGAAGCTGTTTTTCTCATCAGGATTCAGATTCGGAAACCTGAATGATTGCCTCACTCACATATACCTAAAATGTTCAACGAGGTGCACCCATTTGTTTATTTTCCGAATGGGAAAAGCACCTGACGTTCCTTTTGAAAACAAGCTGTGTGTTTGAGTTAGAAGAGCTGAAAATCTAACATCTCACGGAATTCCGAATCTGAATTCCGAATCGGAAAGCCTCATAAGGAAACCGTACGTATGCGGCTGGCCTACAAGACTTCAGAAAGTCCTCGAATACGCTCAGTGATAAGCCAGGTGAGTACTTAACGACCAGTTCATTAAAACTTCAGCTGATAGTTTTATCTGAAAAGCCTCTCAGACTCGCAGTGCACACTCTCAACGAGGCCCATTCAATATTTTATGCTAGTTGGACAATTAATTCCTGTTTTACATAAAATACTTTCGATTCCGAAGTTCTTGAAAAGCAGGTTTTGAAATCAAACTTAAGGACATGCTTTTTAGCGTTTCGTATTTCCAAAACTTCAGAAATATACAGGGTATTTGGTACTTGAGTGCGATCCTCCAAATGGAATGTTCTAAATGTAATTTTTGAACCCGGTAACTTTGCGTCCGGGTTGGGTTTCTTTCAAATAATCATACCATTATTTTTTTATGAGAAAAAAATCATTGCTCAATCTTTACGACGCTTAATTTTTAAAGTAGTGGGTATATATTTGATGGCTTGTGAAAAATACAGAGTGTGCGATTTTTCCCACGAAACATTTTTGGAGGCTTCCCCCTTAAACAAAAACAATATTCTTCGGTTAGATACTTAATTTATAATCAGTACAACCAGGGGTGGTTTCCCTTTCTCCTTTAAATACTTCTCGAAAAAACCATTCCTTGGTGGATCCTTCTTGATTCCTACACCTCTTCTCTTTATGATCAGTGACTTTTTACCCGGAATATAATTGACCATGCTGAACCGAGGCTCGGGGAGCGTGACAGACTTGAAGGTGATGATTTCTATAGGAACCGCAGCTTCTGATTGATCAGTTTGTAGGACGACTGTGAAAAGAAGCTTGATTACTTTCTAAACTGATATTGTAAACTCGTCGCACGGTGCTGATGCTGCTGAGAACCTCAAACGGCGAAAATACAACAACCAGGTTGGTAGTTGCAGAAAAGTTGAAAGTTGGAGAAGCTCGTGGCTAAATAATGACAGCCGCACGAGTCAATCTTCAAGGTTAAGCACCGCTTGCCGAGGTCAGTCTGTGGATGAGTGACAATCTTAACATACCGAGTTTCCTCCGTGCCTCGGAAAGCACGTTAAGACGGATTAACGGGCTTTCCGAGGCACGGAGGACAGCGGGAACCAACGGTGGTTCCCGCTGTCATTTGTAGATCTCTGGCAGTCGTTACGGATTGTCAGAAACCAGAAAATCTGACACCAGTGTCATCATAAAGTACCATGTTACCCTGTTAATGGACTGTGGAGGTCTGGTTGGCAGCCGCTTCACGTAAAATACTGGTATTCAGCTGAATCCGGTTTGACTGAGAGCCGACCCCAATATAGTTGGGAAAAAGTTATGTAGATGATGAGTGGGAAGTCGCACCGAGCCATTTGCGGTTAAAAGTTTTGGACCGTGGAGTCCGAGTGCTCGCACACTATTTAAGGAACTATCCAAGCCTAGGTGACACCTCGCAGTACCCAGGGGCTGGCATTTACCTTGGACAGTGGATAAGCATTGCCAAACAACGTAGCAACGCCAAATGTCATTTGGATCACACTTCCAGTCGACAGCAATTGTACAACAGGTAAAATTAATTTAGTAATAGAAGATTGTAGTTCAAAAGCGTGTTACTTCTTTTTATTTTAGTAACTTCTTCCAAATAAATATTCATTCATGTAGATTTTTAACAGTAGGTACTTAAATACTCTATTTTATTTTCTTCTAATGCAGGCCAGTCCTTTCGGAAGGAGTTGAGCTAGTTGCCATCTTCCCCTTGGTCTGTCGCTATATTGTCTAGCACTTAGTGTTCAATGGGATCCATTTGGTGGTTCTCAAGCCTATTTTACACTCTCCTTCTTAAGCTTTGCGGCTTTCTGGGGTAAGTCTTTGATTTGGTTTTAACGTGTAGGTAAGCGGTAATTTATAAAAAGAAAAACTTACACATAAGCAGTAAAATGTTAGCAATAGTTACGAACATTTTTCTAAATTAAATTGTAATACACTTTCGATAAGCGATATTGAATGACTGCTTGATTTATAGTGACGGTGACCAATTCATAGTCGATAAAGTTTTTTACGCTTTATTCAATAAAATATTAAATGTGTGTTGTTAACTTTCTTAGTAACTTATTCTGTAATTTTTGCCTTTTTTGTGGATGGGAATACATGAAATGATTTCTCCTGCTTCCGGCAGAGCAGGAAAGAGTGCCAGACTCTTACTGACTAAAACCCTTCATGTTCCTTCAGGGCCGCGGTAACTCTTTCGAAAAAATTTGTACTTTAGCTGAACGAATAATTTGAAACTTAACTTATTAAGGCCGCGCTCTTGAGAAATGCTTAAAAACAGCGTGCAGATGAAGCAACTTTTCGTCGGTATATTGAAGATTATATCACGGTGAAAACTAACATTGTAGTGGCACCAGAAAAAGTTCCCATGAAATACTCGAAGGAGTTTGACTCCTATAAGATCTATATTCCAAAAGTAGGTTAGACTTATTTATAAAAGACGATTTTTAGCCAAATGGAATATTTTTAGGAGATACATAATATTTAAGGCTAGACAAGACTACTTAGTCGCTGGAAAGGAGCGGGCATTAAAACTTCAAGATGGTTGCGAAAAATAGATTACTCAAACTATTAAGTTTTAATTGTAGGTCTATAAAGAGATCAGTTGATTATATAAAAAAACTGTGTGATCCTGCGGATATAGTTGCATTGCAAGAGAAGTGGCTGCTACGTCATGATCTGTCCTATCTCAACGACATTCTTTGTGATTTTGCGGCGGTGGGCGTCTCAGCGGTCGACACAGCGGAAGGAGTGTTGCGTGGGAGGTCGTATGGTGAGGTGGCCTTTCTATGGAGAAAGAGTGCGTTTAGTGTCGTAGAGATAGAGATTATTAAGTGCAATAATGTGCGCATTACGGCAATAAAATATGTGAATCAGTGTCAATCAATGTTAGTGTTCTCAGTGTATGTACATGCCCACAGATTGTCAGGACAACCTAGTGGAGTTTGCGTCGTGTCTATCGGAAATAAATGCGGTAATTGACGATTATAATGTAGATACAGTATTTATCATGGGTGAATTCAATGCTCATCCGAGGGAATTGTTTTTTAATGAAATGTTGAATTTCTGTAAGGAACAAAGTTGGTCATGCGCCGACGTAGATTTGTTACCAAGTTGTCTGAACACTTATACATACTTAAGTGAGGCTCACGGAACTGTAAGGTGGTTAGACCATTGCCTTGTTACGTCAATGGCATTTTAAACAATTGAAAGTATTAAGGTATTGTATGAAGTGTCATGGTCTGACCACTTTCCATTAGAAATCAATTGTAATCTTACGAGTTTTCCTATTAGCAATGCTGTAAACAAAGAGACAGATAACAGAGTATTATGGGGACGAGCAAATAAAACTGGACATACTGGCAGCAAAACATAAGGCTAAAGATTTTAGCAGTTTTTGCAAAAATACGGGGCACTTGAATCCTAAGCCGAGTGTTCCTGTGAGCGTTGACAGTGAAATTACATCTGAAAAAAATAGGTGGTAATCTACATGACACGTAATTTGGTTTGGCCAGAATTTATGTATCGGTATCACATAAAAAGAAAAAACATCACCTCCAAATCGTTAAGATGAAACAATTTTACTTTTCCATTTTTTACCAAAAGTCAAAAAAAACATCTACTGCTTTGCAATACAAACGAAAATAGTTCGGTTTTGTTAATTTTTAAAATATGTCTTATTTTTTTATAATAAATTAAAAATGCGGCTAGCGGAGTGACGCGTAGAGGAGTAATTAGCTCCGCTTATATGCACAAAGTCATTGGCATGTATACAAGCCTAAATTCAATTTTGCAAGAGCAGATCTTGGCTAAATTCATCAGATACATAGCCCACACCCCAGTGTCAGAGTTTCTAAATCGCCTCTAGGGCCTCTGACATGGTTTATTTGACGACGGCCATTTTGCGGCCGGGACCAGCAGCTTATACGTGCCTTCCGAAGCACGGAATCATCATTTTTATCAGACAATCAGGTGTTTCAAGCCTACAATGTCCTAACAAAACTGGAACCTTATTTTTCAAATTATAATTTCAATTTAATTTAAATTTTGACATTGAATACTTTTTTTTTGTTTTTTTAAAGTGATTTTGTACGCCTTAAATGGCAAAACATGTAGCAACCTCATCATCTATACTAATATATAAAGCTGAAGAGTTTGTTTGTTTGTTTGTTTGCTTGAACGCGCTAATCTCAGGACTTTCAAATCGGAATCGGAAAGAATTTTTCAAATCGGACCAGTAGTCCGATTTGTAAAATTCTTTCAGTGTTAGATAGCCCATTTATCGAGGAAGGCTATAGGCTATATATCATCACGCTAAGACCAATAGGAGCGGAGCAGTAATGAAAAATGTGACGCAGATGAAGTTGCGCGGGTCAGCTAGTTATGTATAAGACCTATACATACGTATAAGACCTATACATACGTATAGGTCTTACCTAGGCTGTACTCTGGTTTTACAAAATAAATATATTTATCTACCAACTATGTTTGGACCCGCGACTACCGGGTCCCAAGGCACACGCCTAAACCACTCGACCACGGGGGCAGTCAAAATTATTTCCAAAACTATTTAGTTTGGTTGCTGGCTTGCTCTGCTTGCCACACGCTAATTCAAGGAAGTGATGATGACGTCACGATAAAGCAGCTGCAAGAATGTCGCGCAGACAATCATATTCGGGGACACAAGTAGGAAGTATGGGGGACAGAGTGGTACATTACTAATCTCTAAAAAGGAGAATTCTCTGACCAGACTGGTGTTGTATCTGGTGGGGACGTTTTCGGTTGTTGTCGGGCTGTTGAGAAGAATAAGAAAAAAATGTTTATAAATAGTACCGTAAAATTTATTTTTTACAAAACTTTTTAAGCCCAATGATAGCGCATAACTATCACATAATATGATATATTTTTTACGAATATTCAGCCACGTCTAATATCATCAAGGCACAAAACCTCGTTTTCGGCTCATGTCCTTCGCTCCAAACAACATATTCTTTATAACCGGCACCATTTGTGCCAAGAAAATGTTTGAGCCCCTTTCAACACGGTTTTTAGGCAGAGGTTTTTTTGCTGTAAAGAGGGGGTAGTCGTCATCTACGATGTAGTAGCTGTCAACCCATATGCGATACGGCGTCGTCAACCATGGCTGCTTGTATCCATCATTCTTTCTTCCTGGTACCATTCCATTGTCTTTATATGCTATTCCATTGTTTGGTCTCAAAGTGGTAGTGAGCGAAGAGTGTATTATTCTTCTGTGCGGTTTAATTTCGTTCTGCTTTAGCATTAGCGTTCCTGATGCATTTAATAGCAGGAAAACTAGACAAACAATGAGAATTACATCACAATCTTAATAATGATCATATTCCCTCAGGCATTGGTCCATTAAAAAAATTCGTAGATATGAATGTAAAGTGCATTTGGACCGCAAATAAAAAGGGGCCATGAAGTGAGAAGTATTTTGTTTTTTATTATTGATAGGCACGCGTTTGATCTCACCTGTTGGTAAGCGATGATGTGGTCGAAGATGGAGCACGTTTGCCTAGAAGTAACCTGTTCACTCTTGGCTTAAAGACTCCCAGGTTGTAGCTATCAGGAAACACAGACTCTGGCAGGAAATTCCACTCCGTAGCTGTACGCACTATGAGTGTGTTCCCAAAACGTTTTGCGCGTTTCTCAATTGACTCAAGGGCATCAAGCTGGTATCTGGCAGATCCGTCCCAAAGATGAGAGCAGTACTCCATACACGATCGAACTTGCGCTTGTTAGAGTTTGAGCAGCTGTTCCGGCGTGAAGTATCGTCTCACCTTTGCTAGGATCCCCAACTTCTTTGCAGCCACTTGAGCTTTTGCCTCTATGAAAGTGCAAAAATTGAGGGTAGATGTTATCGTAACACCAAGATTCTCAAGTCGGTCGGTTATCGGCACGGTTACACCTCGAAAAGATGGACCTGGGTGGAATTGGCTCCTTTTAGCGGAAAAAAGACATGCTTGGGTCTTGGCAGCATTGAACTTGACAAGATTGGCATCGCCCCATTCAGAGATAGCCTGTAAGGACAAGTTCAAGCGCTCAACCATAGCCTCCCGGAGAGACCGGATCTGCGACCCACCAGCTCGTGCGTCGGACACGTATCTCTCAGCAACAGTGCTGTCGTCTGCATACCCAAATGTACCGGGTTTAAGCAGATCATTAATATGCATCAAGAATCAAGAATCCGGCGGGCAGACCGAGGGAAGGAAGCTTACTAATAAGACTATCGTGCCAGTCCCTGTCGAAGGCCTTCTAGATGTCAAGGGCGACCGCTAGTGCCTCCCGTGCCTCTCTATGGCCGCACTCCAGATGTGAATGGCATACGCTAGAAGATCCCCAGTTGACTGATTTCGGCGGAACCCGTATTGTCGGTCACTAAGAATATCATTCGCTTGTAGGTATGCCAGGAGCTTATGATTCACACTTATGATTCAGCACACGTTCTATACTCTTACAGAGTATGGACGTTACCGAGATGGGTCTATAATTCGACGGGTCAGCTCGACTACCCTTCTTGGGCACGGGCTGCACGTTATCTTGCTTCCAAGCCTTCGATACTTTTCCAGTCTCAAACGAAAGGCGAAATAGGCGTGTCAAAATCGGAGACAACTCAGGCACACAAGTCCTAAGAACAATTGCCGGTATCCCGTCGGGGCCACTAGCCTTGTTCACGTCTAGGTTACGCAGTACCCTACGGACGTCCTTCTGATGATTGCGAATGTTCGACATACTCGACTCGCATCCAGCAGGAGAAGCAGGGGGCTCCGCGCCACCAGGATCCAGACGTGAAGATTCCGCAAACAAAGAAGCAAACAAGTTCGCTTTCGCCTCAGCGGAGTGGGCCAGCGTCCCGTTAGGTCTCAGCAGTGGTGGTAGTGAGGGGCGGCAGAAGTTCGATTCGAACGACTTAGCTAGGGACCAGAGAGCCTTACTACCTGCTGGGTATGAAGCAAGTTTGTTCCCTATTCGGCTAATGTGGTCAAACCGAGCCTTCCGTAACACCTTCTTGCAGGACTTGGCAGCCCTGTTAAAGGCTTTCTTCTTCTGACTCACGTCATTTGCTTTGCGCGTACGAGAGTCGACCTACGCTAGGTAGGTACGCCGCGTGCTTAAGCGCATCAGCGCGATTGCACTCGGCACCATACCATAGACGAGTTTCTCCAGACAGTGTTATGTCAGAGAACGGAATATAGTACTCCACACCCCTCCGCAACACATCCGTCACAGCATCCGCGTATCGTCCCAATCTTCTGACCTGTATCGCCATACCCGCCGGGTGCCTCTGGGGCTACGATCGGGCGAGGACTAGATGGACACAAACTTCACCAGACAGTGGTGGGAACTACCCAGTGGAGTAGAAATCGACACCGAGTAGCGGTCTGGATCTGTTGTCAGCAGAAGGTCCAAGCAATTGGCTGTGTGCGAATCAACATCCGGCACCCTCGTTGCCCCCTGGACCAGCTGGGTAAGATTTAACGCTAGCTTTCGCGTCTCTCGTCCAGCATGGTTTGTGCTCTGGTATAGGAAGAGCTACTCCTGATGGCAGGCGTTGAAGTCCCCCAGTAACACCAATTGGGCAGAAGGGTACCGCTGCTGAGCTGCATCCGCTGCCTCACTCAGGTGCTGTGTGAGCCCAGTTGTCTCCAAATCACCGCTGTGCGAACGGTAGACGCAGGCGTAGACAATTTTGTCCAGGCCTGTGTCCACTATAACCCACAGCGTTGAGAACCTGGAGTCTTCAAGGTTTCGGAGACGCCGATAGCAGATGTCGTCCCGGGCGTACACACATACGCCCGCGCGTGGTCTAAAGTGGTGCTCCAGGGTAAACCCTGGATATGTAAGATACGACACGTCTGACGGACATCCGATCTGCGTCTCCGACAGGAATAAGAGCGCTGGTTTCTCAGTCTCTAGGTGGTGATGGACTGCAGCGAGATTTGAGTGCAGAGCTCGGATGTTAGAGAGGTACACTTTGTGTGAGAGGGAGTGCTGCCGCTGTACAGCTTGTCTCTTAATTTTCCTGATCATATTGAGTGAGTAAGGCAGAGGAGAAGGAAGTGAAATGAGGTTCCATGCTGCTAACCCTCAGGCACGCTCTGACAGGACGACATCATTGGGGGACTAGTCTGGGACGCCCGAGCCCCCCCGGAAATGTCCAACGGGCCCTCTCGTCTGGTCGAGAAATGAGAAGTGCATTAGGACCGCAAAGCCAATGTAAGGTGATGATGATTTGGCTTTCGCTAGTATGATCTTTCGACTAAACAGATTTATAACAGCTACCTTGACATGAACGTTAAAGCGTAGGTATTTAAAAGACGTAAAATTTTATACATTTTACGAAAGCAAGATGATGTTGAGTTTTTGCAATTGTTGACATCAGAAGACAAACAAATAATAAAGATTACAGAAATTTGAGATTTCAACCACCCGATAACATGCATTGAGCAGCATCCTGCATCAAACACATAGTGGGTCTGAGGCACCTCCCTATTCAATGGCGAATCGGGTTATTTCCATCTTGTCCTCATAGCTTCGAACTACATATAAGTGCATTAAAAAATACTTACAGAAATAAAGAAAAATGTTTAAAACTGTCGTAAATGCCATGTTGCATCATGTTCGAAGGAAATTAAAAAATATGTATATTTTCATTTTATTGGTACTTATTTATTTATAACGTTTTCAATTCAATTCAATAAAACAATGTGAAACATTTTGATTAGAACTCTGGGTGACAAAGGTGTAGTTACAGTATATTTTAGAAATCAAATAAATACTAATGTTAGTAACATTATCTATTCTTAATTCAATAGTAAGTATTATGATCAAGTAAGATTGTGCATTAAAGCTTTAAATCATTAAAACCTTGCTACGTACATTATATAATACATACACACACGAAACACGATATATCTAAACTTATCTAAGGTCAAAGTAATTTCTTTATGACAATATAAGTTTCTTTAGTGTGTTACATTAATTTGCAAATGCTAGCCATTTCTCACGTTTCGTAATTATTTCAATCATAAAAACCAAACATGATATCATGCACCCAATAATCCATGCGTAAAAGACTCCGGCAAACTGCATCAGAGTTATCGAGCACCCAGCTTGGCAGCTGTAACTACTGGTCATCATATTAGTATTAGCACTCGTTGCTTTAGCCACCCATGAAATGCCGATAGCTTCAGTAAATAATCTTCTTGTCATACCAGCCTCAAACAATCGCTGCATTACTCTCTGAAATTTAGCCACCAGAGAACTGTTCTTCCTCAAAATCATTTCATTAAATACAGTCAACATGTTCTCTGTTGCTCTCAGAACTCGAGCTTCATCATTCACAGCAGAAACTGCTTGAAATTGATAAAAATTACCTTGCAAAATAACAGTCAAACCATTGTACTTCAATGTTTTCTCAGCGCAGTCAATAAATGATACACAATCCTCAGACGTGTCCGCAAACTTGGTATACTTCTCTTCAGTTATGAAATACTTTGAGGAATTCTTCAAGTACGCAGTTCTTCCAGATTCCATGACGTCATTGTTGGTTTTCAGCAAATGTGGTGGCGCTCGAATAGTGAGGAATGAATAAAACTGCATGCTTATGTATGCAGAAAAATAAACGCACATAATTAAATACATCAAGTTCAAAAACTTCTGTTTCTTCGATCTTGCGTCCTGCAAAGAAGAAGCTCCAACGATTGCCCCCCAGCCATATAATAAAGTCTGAATCAGTGACACTGATTCTCCATCGAAGACAGAAATGAGACACCATACGAAGGAATAGGTAATGTAAAATATGAAAAAGAAGTAAACGTCGTTCAATTTACTTACTAAATTTTCCCAAGATCTATCTGCTCTTTCGGCGTAATAGACCCAAAATACACTTTGACGTACATATATGCCTGAATATGCGACCATGTCTCCGTATATTCTGTAGAGGCCCCCAGCACATGCGTCCAGGCTTCCGTTCAGTACATAGTCTATAAATCCCCTATTACTGTATGGATTTTCCTCTTTTCTATAAATGTAATAAATTTCTAAAGTGGCATTGAAATATTCAGTAATGATTTTCATTATTTCATAATCGGATCCTTTGATTTCTTCGATATGATCGTATTCTTTAAGTGATGCTTTGTTTGGAATCGTGGAAAAAGGAAAGAGTGTTGCCATGCCAACTTTAAATGGACATTTGTTTAGATTCCCAGGATTCTTTATCGGGAAAATATCTTCGTTTTGTATGGTTCCATTAACACAAGTATTTATATGTGTCGGCTTGTCAATGACCTCTTCACATGTATTTCCATCTATTATCGGGAATACAGTGAACATCTTATTTTTGTCTGTTTGGAAATCTTGAATGATGAATGTAACAGCATGTTTACTGATGCGTTCTCCTATTTGTTCAAGTTTTTCGACACAGTCATCGTTTGAAGAATCCGATATAATTATAAGAAACCTCATGTCCTTGTCAATTCTTGTAAAATCAAAATTGGTAACATCGGCACATGTGTTGAAAAACGCAACCATCAAAGAGTTAATATGCAAGTCATGATTCTTCTCATTTACAATATCTTCAACAAGTAGTAGTGGTATGTTATATTTCGTTAATTTGTCAATTAGTTCAATATTGAATGCATTTTCTTCAGTCGCTTCATCTTTTTGCTTTAATATTGACACCGTAGGCCTGAAATATAATTCCTGGTCGCTTATAGCTATGATGCAATTAATAATGGAATTAAATTTAATAGCTTCTATTTTGTCATTCTCTGGTAAAATAAGATTTATGTCTTCGGATCCATGAACAATAACTATGGAAATTAAAACACAATAGAAAATCCTGTTCCACATTTTTTGGTATAAAGCTGAAGAGCTTTTGATGTCCCTCTTGTATATCTTGATTTTTATTATTTTTTTAAAAATATGCTTCCAGAGATTCACAGTGGTGCATGTGAAGACGTTTTGCTTGACTGTTAAAATCATATCAATGTCTCCTTTATATAAGGGCAGCCATTGTTGAGACATTAGTGATACTATCTTATTCCTATAGTAAATATATAATAATGCAAACTTTAAAAGCTAAAAAAGTTTTGTCAATCTTTACGTTTGTAAAAATAAGAAATCAAAATCATGGTAAATTGCAACCGATAGAAAGAACAGCGGGGGCCTTTGCAATCTAGCTATAGAAACTTATACTGATTGAATCAAGCCCTAGTCTGATTTCAGCCTGAAACATACTAAAAACTGATTTCTAAAATTTTTAGCTAGAAAACTATTACAGTAGACGCCTAAAGGTTGATTCCAAATGACAGGGCCGTGCCCGGGAAGTGTCATGGCTGTGGTCTGTTAGGGCCCCAAAAATTATCGTTGCATACATTATATACGAACTCTTTCACACACGTTCGTGTCCGGGCAGGCAACGGAGATTCCATACCCGACGACGCACGGACGTGCGGATAAATCGTCAGGGCTCTCCTGATCTTTGTTATGTAGGTATGGCCACGCCGAAATTTGTAGCATGGGCGAGACAACAACTGCCATAGACAACTGGCATCGGTCAATAAACGATTTTGAATGAAAGTCCGCCTTTAGGTTTAATTCTTTATTTCAAACAAACCTTGGCGTTTTGGTAGTATAGAATTCATAAAGTATGAAACTCCGTAAGGCGTTTATCTGTACATGTTTAAACTTTTAGAGCTTGGAATATAATTGTGTTCTGACTTAACATTGATTCTACATTTAGATAGTTGTAATACGTTTTCTGAAAACATATTTCTATATTCTTTAATCTGATGCTTACATTGTACATGTATTTCTGTGCTAGTTACTTTTTTGATCTATTGATCGCAAGCAATGCTGCTGGGAACGAGGTCCTGGCTTCGATTCCCTGTTTGGAAAAACAAGGCACTATGCGGGTGTCACGTGCTACTTGTAGTAGAATTTAGGCATGATGTTACGTGAGTGTAATTGCTACAAGAATTGTCTGTTTGAGTTTCCGTTTAGTTTTGTTTTCATAGGGTTTCATTTTTGACAAACACGGGTATATCTTTTATAATAGATATAATTTCCAAACTGATGAACCTAAGTAATAAATATATATTTTAATAGATAACTATAACATATTAAAAATTTGATGGATCAGGAATGAAAATGATTTACTTTATCCAACAAAAAATATAAGGCGATCTGAATTCATCTCGAATTATAATGAAGATGAAGATTTCAGTACATTCGCTTCAAAGTGATCTTAAGAGGTTAATTCAAAGTTATGGCTTCCATTCAACCGTCGAATATTGAACCCAATCGATTTAGAGACTGAGCAATTGAACTGCGTTGTAAGAATTGTCCACTGTTCGGCCATCTAACTCGATATATTCCTGTCATTTTGTACAAACGTATTTTGTTACATTCAAAGTGGGTATTGTTATTTTTATTTAATGTAATTTACTGCCACAATAGTGACTATTCTGTAGAAAGAGATCCTCCAATATTTTAATTCCCGTCAATTTTCTGTATCTAGAATTGACGAAGAAGGCACCGCTAGACCTGGCAAAGTTCTAAAAAATGACAGCAACTGTCCACATGATTGCTTTGTCTCCCTGACACTTTTCTGCCCGTATTCACTTGATAGCCGTATAGAAAACACTCACACCATTCCTCTAAGCTAAGCTCTATGATTGAATCTCCCGACTAAAACTTTATGCCTTTGAACCAATGCTTTGAACAATAATAATAATAAGCCTCTTATCCTCAACTACTTTCTTCTTTGTATTGTGGTTGTCTCTTTAGTTATAAAATATCCCTGAGTTCAATGTGCCTCTTGGAAAAGGCCTCCTCTAACAGTTTCCATTGCACTCTGTCTCTAGCAACCCTTCTCCATTTTGGGCCTGCCGTCAGCTTTAGTTCGTCCTCCCACCTCTTGCTTTATCTTCCTCTGTTCCTTCTCCCATCTCTAGGGTACCAGTCTGTTATAATATTGGTCCACTTCTCTTGTGTACCGCGCAGCATGTGCCCAGTCCGTCTCCACTTCAAACTATCTATTCTAGTAAGTACGTCTGTGACTTTTGTCTTACTTCTTATGACGGTGTTTCGTATTTTATCTTGTTTCTTAATACCTATCGTACTTCGTTCCATAGCTCTTTGGCAGTGTTCCAGCATGTTTCTGTGATGTTTTGTAAGAGCCCAGGTTTCGTACCCATATGTAATACATGGGACAACGCAGGTATTGAAGACCTTCCTTTTGATACCAATACTAAGCTCTGTGGCTTTCATGATATCTTTCAGTGACCAATATCTTTTCCATCCGTTAGTTATTCGTCTTTTGATTTCTTTTGTAGTTGTGTCTGTATGTGAGATGATTTGTCCTAAATAAATATATTCCTCTACATATTCAACAGGTTGGTTGTTGATTTTTATTTCATATTTGTTTGAATTCGTTAATAGCTTCGTTTTGTTTATATTCATAGCTAAGCCGACTTTCTCGCTCTCTTTATTTAGATCTTGTATCATTTTTTCTAGGATCCCTGGTTGTTTTTCAAACAAAACAATATCGTCAGCGAATCTAAGATGGTTTAATTTTTGACCGTCTATATTTAATCCATATTGGTCCCAGATTAGCTTACGAAATATGTTTTCCAGCACCGCCGAGAACAGCTTTGGGGGCATCGGGTCGCCCTGTCTGACGCTTCTTTTTACTTGGAATGTTTCGCCCAAGGTTTCCAGTTGGACTCTTAGTACTTGTTCACGTTGACTCGCGGGCGCGGTGGCGGGCGCGGTCACGAAATATCAAACATATGGCGTAATATCCAAGTGTTCACGTACGAAACGCACGTGCGGTGTAAGTAGCGGGCAAGCTAGCGACTGGCGCGCGCGCGCCGCTCGCGTCAATATCAAACGCGTGAGATGTTTGTGTGTGTTCACGTCGAACTAGCGGCGGAGCGCGCGATTATCTCGCGACGTCAGGTAAGTTCAACCAGTTTGAACTTATCGCTAGAAACGCTAGCACGTTTTCATCACGTCACACTCGCGCAAACGCCAGGCGGCCAATGTGAACACGAACCCGCCACGTCTTCGCGACCGCACCCGCCACCGCGCCCGCGCGTTCCAACGTGAACAAGTACTTAGGTTTCCAGTTGTACGCTTTGAACAATAATATTGTTTTAATTTCAGATAGAGATAGAACGGAACTTCTTTGTAATTATTTGAAGATGGAATTGTTTGTCAACTGTTAATTGTGTTTGTTACAAGACATTAGGTTTTGTAGAAAGAAGATAATTAGTGGTTCCGCTTTTGTTTCTAAATTATTAATATAAAAACACAATGGTCAGTAAATCATAGTAGCGTTTATTGTCAATCAGGGATATAGTACATCTTGAAGGTTTAAATCAGTTTTACTCCTTTAATTGCAAGGTTATATATTATTTCACAATAATTTAGATTTACACTTTCATTTAAATTACATTTATCATAGGAATGTATTAAAATAGAATATCTTTAAGAGTTAAAAATACTGTAATATTTAAACAGATAATAAACGTCTAGGAATAATGCGTTGCCAACATTATTTCTGACCGATACCTAATTCATCCTTAAATATCTCGGAGAGCTGGTGTTAACGTGTTGTCTCGACGATAGTGCGTGGCAAAGTGAGCTGCGTAGCGCTGTCCAAAACGAGGTGGCGTGGCGCGCCCCTCCTAACCTCCGATGACGCAATGACGTTCCGATTCACGCTCGGCATCTCCGGTTGCGAAAAAGTAAATGCGACAACATTATGTTATGAATGCAGCCTTTCTGCTGGAACTTCTCAGTAGCAGCTCGGTGTCTGGATTTGTTACCACCTTAACGGACTGACATAACTGACGAAATATGGGTATACATATATAGTAGATTTAGTGCGGACTGCTCGTTTTTTGACGCCACAATTTGATCCGTGATTGGCCCGCATAGACTGATACAAACTCGCCACACAGTCGGCAATCTTCGGGAGCAGTCGTGTGAGCGATTCATTAAAAATAACATGTTTCTTGTACGGTGAACGACTAATGTTCGGACTCGGACGATCCTTCTTTTTTATTAAAATCTCCTCTGCTTAACCCGTCGGGAATACTGCGTAATGATACGTTATGTTATATACGCGCATAAGTCACATTCGTATTACAAGTATATTAGCTGGGTTGGCAGTCCCCGGGGCCGGTCGTGTTTCTCGGAGAGGCTCGTAAATCATAGACGTTGACTGCCACACTGAATTCTGAATCATTGTTGCACATGTAAATGTGTCTGAATTCAAGTAATATATAATTTTGAATTCAAAGTTAATTTTAATTTTGCAGACAGAGAGAAAAGTTCGGTTTTTGTATTTTAAAATAAATATTCTAAACTATAAAAATGATTGCTTTTGTTTCTTGGTTTTTTAACACCGACTTCCGAAATTACGGTTATTTTATACTTTGTAGTGTTTTGTTTAGAAGTCGATTATATTTTTTGTAAAAAAGTTTTTTTATTTTGTTCATTCGCTTTTAAGTAGTGATAATTGGACGACGTCTTCGACTATGACGACTTAGTCAAACTAAATTAAATTTTTACGGGACCAAATGGCAAGTATGCCACCTCAAACTAAAGAAGAATCACAGAATCGGATCAGAAACCTCGGAGTAATCGGTTTGCATAATTATTATATAAAAAATACCCACCGAATTGAGAACCTCCTCCTTTTTTGGAAGTCGGTTACAAAGAACCGTCTTGTCTCTATTTCCTAAAGAATTGAGCAGGGGTGTTTCCAGGGGCCCGCTAGGTCCAGTGTCTGCAAGGATTGCGGTATTCATTCGAAAGAGTCACCGCGATCCTGGAACGCAAAGGGCACAGGAGGAACACTGATGGGTTTTAATAGAGTTTAAGAGTCTGACACTCCTTTCCGCTTCGTCCAGAGAGGAAAGAGTCATTTGATAATTTCCTTTTCTTAAAAAAAGGGAGTGTATCCAATGCCTATTGTAAAACCAAATTCCACCAGTTAATAAAGGACCAGTGGGCCTAGCACTAGCAAGAATATTTTTGACGTATAGTAACGTAATGCAAAATTTTACCATAGCTACAATACTCGTTTCGCACATAATATTTATTTGAATTAGATACTATATTCATATTTTTGAATGATATAAATTATGTATGTCCCATAACATTAAACCCAAATACTATGTGGGTGTAGTTTTTCACATTCAAAATTCACTTACGTTAACATTACTATACGTCAAAATATTCGTGGTAGGCCCTCTGGTGTATTGCTATGGATATAAATCAGAATCCAGGATCCTCAAGTTCAACTTCGAACGCATAATTTTAGACAGCAACAATTAAAAGTCAAGAAATATCTATTGGTATAACTGGGTCCTCTTATATAATCAAATGGTACCTAATAGACGTAGCTAATAATATTGATAAAAATCTATTGTATGTGAAATCAACGGTCTCGAGCATAAAGCTCACTGGACCAGAGTCCAGTGGATGATATTACGCCTGATTTGAATCAGATAGCAATCCTTCTGCTGTACAATCGAATATGTAACGCTATGAGTCAGCCATTTTGAGTGTTTTGCATTCTGTATTTAAAAAAATTGCAGCAGTGTGTCTTTTTCTTCCCTAAAAAATGCAACGCCTTATTAAGATACTTAGTGTAGGAGCTTAGTTCAACTAAAAGGGTTCCATTATATTTTTCAGTTCTTTACTTTTTTAGGGTTCCGTACCCAAAGGGTAATCAACGGAACTCTAAGCTTCCGCTGTCCGTCCGTCCATCCGTCCATCATCCAGAACTGTAATATGTAGACAGTTGAAATTTTCACAGATTGTGCATTTCTATTGCTGCTATAACAAAAAATATAAAATAATAATATAAAAAAATAAATAATATAATAATAAAAATCAATGTTAATGGTACGGAACCATTCGTGTGCGAGTCCGCCTTCACTTGGCCGGCACTTGGCCAGTTTCTTCAATTTAATCTATTTGGAAAAAAAAAACTTAATTCTTATTCTTCAACGCTATTTTCCTATTCCTGTACTACTTTTAAAACTGTTGACCTCCTTATAAGAAGAACAGAGTCTATAAAGTAAAGAAAACACGTGTGATTGTAATAAATAAAACATTTATTTACAACGGGAGCACGTAGCACTTATTATATTTTTAGGAGAGACTCTTCAATAACACTTAGGGTAGAAAAAATATAAAATCTAACGCTTCTTTGAGATTTACACAAACGGTAGTAACAGTTATCAGATAGTTTTTTATTTAATTTAAAAGTTAAAATGTCGTAAAATAGTTTTATACAGTCACATTTTAAGAAAGATAAAAATTGTAAACAAAATAAATGTAAAAATAAATTAGTTGAACTTGGCGGTAGCACTGCCGTGCACCCAACTTAAACAGCGAAGGCGACACAAAATAAATTAATACAGATTTTAATAAAAAAATACTTAAAAGTAGGAGAAATGACTAGAATCGTGGGTATCACTTTGTAACTGGAACTGTCTGTAGGAATTGTTAACCAAAACATAAGCGAAAAATAATACATAATATTTTTACGCGAACTTTGCCAGCCAAGTTTGTACGAAGCGTCAAAATTGGCAATTCGGTATGCTGGGAATATAAGTAAGCCGCAATGAAAATAATAAAAATAAAATAATAATTTAATGCAGAAACGACAAAATCAGATCACGGTTTTACCTCTAATGGAAAGGAGCAGAAAACGCTGAAATTTTTTAATTTATCTCTTGGTCACTGGAACTTTATTACTTTTTCATGCTAAGGTTGCTAACATTTGCCATCGATATTAAAATCTTTTCGAGCTTGAAGTGCTAATATTTCAAAACGAGAAAATTATAAATTAGTTTGCGCCTCTTCAATATTTAATATGTTTCAAGTTATTAACGGAAAGTCGTTTGAAATAAAATAAAGCTTAGCACCGAATTTTTATCATTTTCTATTTACTAATCTTTTGCAAATTTCAGTTTGAGCTTTTTAATATTATTAACATTGACATAAAAGGTACTTATATCCAGCATATACTCCAAAATGTATTTTAAATCGACCAAAAATTTTAATCTTCTTTGTCTGCCCAAATGCTGTCGCCGTTTGCCACACTGGTTGGTCTGACGTATTTCTGGATAATTGGTAGTTTGTAGAGGTAGACCGACAGGATAGAACCAGCACAGGCACCTATCCAGTAGACTACAGCGTGTTCCAAGAGGGTGTGACCTTCGCAGCCAGCTTTGAGTGATGTCGCCAAGACTGGGTTGAAGTAACCACCGGAGTAGTCGAAAGCTGGAATGAGAAACGTATGATCTAAATATTTAAAGAGGTTGTAAGTTACAAACGGGGACCAACTTGATTTGCCTTCAACATACAATTACAATTTAAGTTAAGATGGTTTTAATTTCCAAACTACAGTTACAAAATTTAATCAGTTGTTTTTAGCTTAAAAAAATTAACAAGGCAACTGAATTTTCTCATAAAAGTAATATAAGAACACATTAAATTGTAAATTTCTATGTAATTCTAAAATTAAGCCACAACTACCTACAAAAGTTCTAGAACAGTTAATGGTATGAAAAGTGAAGTTCTGTACAGTGACAATGACCACGTTTTCAATCTCATTTTCAATAATGATAATGACAATGAAATGAGTATAGAAAATGATGTTGAACCATGCACGCCTACTGAAGCCACAAGCATTAAAGTTAGTGGACATCTAGTCATGCAAGTATGTACCTTTTCCTAAATGTACTTTGCAAAAGATGGACACGCTTAGGTCCGCATTGGCACTATTGTCTTGATAGCGGTAGACGAAAACTGTGTGCCTAGTGAGGACCCCTGCAACATTGACAGCTACGAGTGAGTATGTAGGAGTGAGTGAATTAAATTTGGTGAATGAGTGGGTATTGTTGAGTGAGTGAAAAGTGAATATTGGGTAGTGAGAAGCGAGGTTGACGTTACGGGGAAAGCAGATTAGACGGCCTGTACATTGTGGTGATGAAGTTTTTTGTGTGTAAGAGAAATAATAAGAGATAACTAATTATTTAAAGTCTCTTTTTGAGGTGACAAAGAATCAACCAGTTCTTTGGTCGAAAGAAAACTGTTTTTTTTTTAGAAAACAGTTTATGGTATCTGTCTACATGGACATGACAGCAGCAGGTAATGCACAAACTTAGTGGATCAAAAATAAAAAAAAATGTGTTAAGATAATGTGCATTATCTCAAGTCCGATACAACAGTATACTAATTTGAAATTCATAGTGTTTTTCAGAGTAAGTTATATGAGTGAGCATTGGTAAATAATGTGAATCATGTAGGTACAACATAATATCAGCAACGTTATCGAACTCACCAGCAACGACGAGGGATGTTCCAATGAAAGAATCGATGGCTGTGGCGAAGCGAGGGTTGTAATCACCAAGGGATCTGGAGGCCAGACGACAGAGGCAGGTAGCGATGCCTTCCACCACAGCACCGTAGATCACTGGCACCTGAAAAATTATAATTTCATAAATAAAAAACATATTTCTTAATTTTTTTATGGTAATATGTGTGTTATGCACCTTCAAACGTCTACTGATGAAAATAAGTTTTTTCATAAAAGTGTAGTAATTATTTAAACATTTAATAATCTAGATGGTTGATTACAGGTTTCCGCAAACAGGAACCTACATCGCAACAGCAAAGATGCGACGTCTGGTTTTCAGAATAATTTATTTATTTAACACTTTCAGCACACTAATGTACATAGGCGGCTTAATGCCGCCGTGCAGCGCGCGGTGTGGTGTGTGTGTGTGCAGTTTCTATGAGATTTACATCTAAAAGAAAAAAAGAAAGGAAAATGCTCGACACATACACCACACCACATCTACCACCACACACCACACCACACACACCACCGCACCACATCACACACACCCACATCACCATCACCAACACCACCACCACCACCACCACCATCTCAGATCCACATTTGAGTTTGTTTCGGAGTTGCTTCTAAAGGCAGCCAAATAAGAAACACAGATCTCATTTTGTTAAAATTTTCGAGAAAGATCGACGTGTATAAGTGTTATTTATCAACAATTAACAAAATAAATGTAATTTATTTAAATAAGTCATCGCTTCGATGTCACATTGTCACGTCGCACCTATCTCCGAAAGCCTTTATGGATATATGTATAAAACTGGTGGATGCCAAGCTTCACAGCGTGGCTTAAAACCGTAAGGTTGCCTGCTTGTGGTCTTCTACACATTGTACCTTGGTAAGTGTGCCCAAAAACTCCACGACCTCATCCAACCGGCCCCCTTCTACCATCGGACATCTAGACGCACTGCAAGTTTCCATCCCTACCTTGTTGCTATTCCACTAATTCGCACCAAGCGTTTCCAAACGTCTTTTATAACGCGCACAACAAATGAGTGGAACTGTCTACCTACGTCTGTGTTTCCGAACGCATTCGACCCTAATCTGTTCAAAGTTACAGTGAACAAGCTTCTTCTGGGTAAGTTCACTCCTTCGTCGAGTTTGTCTCTGTTACCTCTGAAGTGGATTAGAGTCAAGAGCAAACCCATCCCAAATAAAAAAAATAAGTCATCGCCGCCCAAAATTGTACTTATTATTTAGGTTTAGGTTTAAAGATATTTATTCTCAAAAAAGACACAAAGTCTCTTACATAAGAACAATGAATGCAAGAAAGATGCAAATTGTTTTATTAAATGTACATACAATAATTTAATAAAACCATTTAACCAATTTATTTTTTAAATTATTTTTCGTCAATAAAATAAATATTGAGTGTTTCACTCATCCAACACATTCCCTTATGAGTAATGAATTGCTGATTGAAGGCAATTCGTTATTATTTATTTATTAAATATTGGGCTAATGGCTTCTTAAATGCATTGAATGAGTGTAAATTTTTTGTGCATGACAGAATATTGTTACATAACTGTGCTCCTTCAAATGTTAAATTTGTCTTGCCGAACTTAGTTCTCATCTTTGGTAAGATAAGTAAGCTAGCTCGACGAGTGCTACGTTAGGTTACTTGCTTTACTTTAGTAAACGATATATTTGTCTGTATACTTTTGTTAAGAGCTTTCCGGATAAAAATAAAATTTTGTAAATATATAACTGCCTAATGTTCATAATTTTTGGTTCTTTATATATTGTGCTCGTTGATGTTAAATATGAGTGATTAAAATATTTATCTGATTCTTCACATTCTCAGATCCCAATCCTATGTTTCGCTATATCGTAACGCATTATAGGCATATGTATCAGTTTTAGTTTGTACGCTGGTCACAACAGAAAACGGCTAAAAGCTTTGTCTGGAGCCGACGTTTCAACACGTCTGAAATCTATTTCTTCGGTCACGTTTCACATTACGAAATCTATGCATGTTCCGAACAGCAACGCCGCCGACATCACTCATTGAACGTGCATTCAGACGGTTTTCAGGAGCTATAGATATATATGTGAATTTATGAATACAAGAGCATAACGCACGGATTTACGGCGAGCTAACATTGGTGTTTCAAAATTCTAAAATAATATTGTACTTACGCAACAGTAAATGAAACAACTAGCGAGCTCTGGTAGACATTGAATCAAAGTTAAGAGGGACTCTAGTCGGTAACTCATGCATTGCAAACAAACGCATTCCGCTGTTTTCTTCGTGGATATTGCTGCTAGAGCAATGATTTTTTTCCAAAAAAATCTAAATCAAATTAATACGTGCCTCTATCGTATCTCCTCTTTTTTCCAAAACATAATTACTTAAAGAATTAAGACAATCAAAAAACCCGGAAAAAACAGCCCGTTTTTACTGCCATGTTCAGACGACTATCAGACAAATTTGATAAGTTTTTAACAAAATAGAAAATAATAGAAGCAGAGATATGGTCTTCCTCAAAATTTTGATTTATAATTTTTATAGATCAGTTCAGTTTGAAGAAGAAAACAGCGGAATACAAAACGTCTTTTGGTCAAGGTTTTATAGGTAAAATCAGCCTCTGCTACAGTTGTCGCATTCGCACTTTACTTGATAGGGCGCAGAGCGACGACATCGGCAATAGTTTCTTCAAATACCTATTTTTCAAATACCTCGGGACTAGAGTCCCCTCTTAACGACTTTCAATTCATGGTTTATCGTGTGTTCTACATAGTATGTCAATGCCATACATTTTAGGCTTTTCGACAAACGTTATCACTGATAAAATGTTGGTTTGTCTAAGCCTTCCTTCAAGTTACAACAAGGTTACTGCTGGTAAAAGAGCTTAGTCCGACAGTGTAATTCCACCACAAACTTACAAGGTGGAATTACACTATCATGCAATGTAAGTAATGGATCTTTTATCAGTAGTGGACGAAGCATCATTGGCATTTTTAGCTTTTCACACAACACTCTCTGCCTGCGTCTGTGTTTCCAAACGCTTACAACCCTAATTTCTTCAAAGTTAGAGTGCACAGGCTCCTTCTGGGTAAGCTCGCTCCATCGTAGACTTTGTCTCTGTCATCTCTGACCTAGACTAGAGGCAAGAGCAAACCCTTCACAAATAAAAAAAAAACATGCAACATAAAGCAGAAAATCACAAAAAAAAAATGGTTGCTTAATAGGGTATTTTACTGAAAAAAACGAATAACTCCGTCACATATATTTCCAAAAAGTTTGGACCCGTATTGTTTCTTTTTTCACGTAAACAAAAAATTACGAAGATACTCTACATTACGTTGAAAACTCTCGTGACGTCACTACGATAGTACAATTTTTATTAGCGACGTGACGTCACCACCCCCTCTCCCGAGTTTTGATGCGTTTTATCTTTGTCAATATTCATTAAATTACAAAAACAAAAAATACGTGTCCATTATTTTTCAATACTCTAACTGACGGACTAAATAGATTTGCAATTTATTGATGGTGGAAACTAGCCTATTACATGTGCCCTGACGGACTCTAGTACTAGCATTTATTAAAATGCAGCCCTGTCTGGAAAGGACATCATAATATAGCACGTCATTCTCAAACCAACCGCCAAAGATGGCGCGGTTCCTTGTGTTCAGTGCATCATAAGGAAAGTACATAGCTGTTAGCTATCTGTGTCTTTGTCTAATTTTAATAAATTCATTTTACTTAGCTAAATAGTAAATACCTCTAGATTTAAAAACGAATGCAATCTGTTAAGGATTATTTACAGAATGTTGAGTTAATTCCTAGTTCTTACTTAGATTAGACGAATGTACTGCTAATGAGGTTCAATTTTTTTGTAATACTTGTTGAAATAAAATTGTTAAACCATATAACATACAAGGAAAACGATGGCTGCTCAGAGCGCATCAAAAATGATTTTATACGGTACTAGCTTTTTCCCGCGACTTCGTATACGCATATCCCGTTTTTTCCCGTATCCCGTTGTTCCCGTTCCATAAAACTATCCTATCTTTTGAGTTCTATCAAATAACAGATAGTTTCGAAGTTTGATCAAAATCGGTTCAGTAGTTTCAGAGTTTATCTCGAACAAACATCGTGAATTCGTGACACGAGAGTTTTACAGATTTATGGTAGGTAATACAGATGGTACAACAAATATCTATCAATTACAAATATTTTTAAATTGTGGAATTGTACCATGTGATATTTTGGTAGCTCATGTCAATCCCACAAAATGTAGATTTTCGTCAATAAGTCACATTGTCTCGGCTCCTCTGTCACGCACGGATAACGTCTAACAGGGTTACCATAACCTAAAAAATACACATTCATCAATTTTATTTATTCCAGCAACAATCTCTCATACTACCAAAACATTCTTACTACTGTTACTTCTAAGGCTTATCTCAGCAAACTGCAGAGGATTTCGTTCGTAGACAACTGAATCCCCTAATATGAATAGTTAGTAATTCAAGCTGATGTTGTGTGCATTGTGGCTGCCAGATTTCGTTCATACATTCACTAAGACGCCAGTTAATCTTTCATTTAATTAACTTCAGACGTGGGAGTGGGTTTGTTTATTTGGAGTGCAGTGTAGAGTTTACACGTGTTTGGAGTTAAAGTTTTAGTGTTGACGTCAATGTGTGTCGGTTTTTGACTGGTGCAAGTCAGCGATTAATTTGGCTGATTGTATTATTCATTCATCATTTTAGATAACAATAATCCGTATTGTTACAACGCGCACGCGGCGCCTACTTCGCAGTACTAGACGTCACCGAGGGGGCAGAGCCGTTTCAATCGCGCGCGCGTTTTGGCTCTCAGTCGCAGTCTGCTTCAGCCTCACTGGTTGGTCAGCTCTGAAAACTAGTTTACCTATTTTAACTTCCACGCACAGTGTGTACTGTTACTATGACTCAGTGTTAATTGTACTGTAAACTAACACGTAAAACAAATATAGTTTGGTAACCATCAACTGTGTTTTTTTTCCATTATAATCTTTAAAATTCGCACATGTCAAATTAAAAACACACGAAAATAAAATAAAACTAAATTCAATTTTTTTTTATACTTATATCACCTTCCTACCCCACTTCACGAGATCTTTCTACTTGGAGTCGGTACAAAGAAGAAAAATACAGATAATGGTCCTTTACTAATGTTACAGAAAAACCTATAGGAAGTTTATGGTTTGAAAGTTACTCGATAGGGTTTCGAACTAATCGCACAATTCTTCGATCTTTTCTTTATCTCCCTTAACACCAATCTCTTTTTTAGTCACTCGATAAGTCAATAGTGAAAAATTACAGATTAATAAAACAATTTTTTACGAGTGCGAGTGTTTGTAACGTCCACTTAAGCCAAACTAACATTTGCCCGCCACTTTGTACGCGCATATCTCGTTTTTTCCCTTCTCGTAGGAATTTAGGAAAATCCTCTCTTAGTGCTGCCCTACACTCCCCAAGGAACCTACATGCCAAATTTCAGCTTTCTACGACCAGTAGTGTCAGCTGTGCGTTGTCTGTCAGTCACTCAATCAGTCAGTAACGGAAGAATTTTATATAATATTGATTGATGATTAGTATAACACAAATTGACGATTACGTTCACGCACGATCGACTACGTAAATTGCAATAAAGATACATGTATAAAAAAACTACAAAATTCGTCAACGCACCTGTAAATCAGCCTTGCAGTCCTCAAAAGCCTTGTCCTTATGCGTGTCGGAGATCTCCAGCGCCCAGTACATCTGAACGTACTTGAAGACCAGTAAACCACCGCCCAGCTCTGCCCAGGTCTTCAGTATAGCCTTGCGGAAGTCACCCCTGCCTGGAAGTAGTAAATAGAAATGAATATGCAGAATAGAAAACTGGCCAAGTGCGAGTCGGTTTCGCACACGAAAGTTTCCGTATCATAACCGAAAAAAAACGTTTCTTTTATGGGAACCCTCTTTAATTTTTAATTTATGATATTTTTGTTATAGCGGCAATACAAATACACACTCTGTGAAAATTTCAACTGTCCACCTATTACGGTTCTTGAGATACAGCCCACTGACAGACAGACAGACGGACGGATGGACGGACAGCGGAGGCTTAGTAAAAGGGTTCCGTTAGTTACCTTTCGGGTACGGAACACTAATAAAGCATCTAGTGAAACAATGCTTTCTGCGATCTGCCCCTACTATGTGCCAATGCCATCATGACTCCGTTGAGTGAGAGAGAAGGAGATATGTATGACGAGTAAAACTATCGCTCTTTCAAAACGGAATCATGATGGCATTGACATGTCATAGTAGGGTTCCGTTTCCGATACTACAAAGAACTTTCCTTTACCTACTTGAGAGTAGCTAGATATAAAATAAAAAATCCTTTAAAGGCAATTAGAAGTCGGAAATATAATAATTACCTTCAATAACATCCTCGATGTGTGTGTAGGGACAGGCTGTAGCTTCTCCCCAGTTGAGGGACCACCAGATCGTTAGTGCGAATAGGAATATCGCGTACGTCCCAACGCCGAAGTTGTCCGCCACTGAAATTATGTTAAGTTAAAGTTAGATCAGGCTAAAATGGGTTTGGGTGGGTCACGTCTGCATCATGAATGCTGGGCAATAATCTAATCGAAGTGGGTGATTGAGGATGGATGGCACTGCCGGCCTAGCAAGAGGTAGTGAGATGACCTACACGGCTACTGGATGGGCTGGTTCGAGGTGGCTCGGGAAAAGAAAATCTGGTAGGATTTGTGGGAGGACTTCGCCGAGCAGAGGGGACTGTAAAGTTAAATCCACAAATGTATGCCAATAGGTGTTATTACATTAATATGGAGACAAGAATTACTCTCCGGATAAAACTTGATTCTAGACGACTGAACTGCATCAAAAATGAAACAGCAAGTTTTGTCATATAGTCAAATTTCGGATATAAGCTAGCTAAACTAACTTTGAGTTATTCAAAAATTTCGTGAACCTTTACATTTCTATTCTACGACTATACCAATTCATAAAGTCACTATCACCAGTCACCTTCGGTGGTTATAATTTGTAGAACATACATATTAAAAAATATTCCCATAATCCTCAAATCATTTGTTTCACAACGGTGCTCATCATGTAAGTAATTGCTTTCCATCAGGCAAGCTTGACCCAAATCTTGCCTGATGGAAAGCAATGGACCAAATCTAAGATAGGACGAGCGAACCCAGAAAATGCTTATTCGCTCTTGTTTTAAAGGCAGTAGGGAACTTCCAAATCTCACCTATAATAAGTTCAAAGCAGCACCCGCATAGTTCAGCAGCGGCGATGGCCTCCTCGAACAGAAGCCTGATGAAGGGTTCCTTGATGACCTTCTGGACCACCCTCCTGGCACAGTGGGCTAGCAGGGATGTTAGGAGGATGAAGAGGGTGGACACCACCAGCGGCGCGAAGGTTACTTTGTTTACCTGGAAAGAAGATAAGGATGGTTAGGAACCCATTAATATCTTCATGCCTCTGATGAAAGGGGAAAACCTTAGGTATATTAGGTACTAGCTTCTGCCAGCGGCTTCGCCCGCGTGGTCCCTAGGGATCATACTCCCGGGATAAAAAGTAGCCTTAGCCTAGTATGTCCTTTCTCAGGCTTTAGACTATTTGTGTACCAAATTTCATTTAAATCGGTTCAGTAGTTTTGGCGTGAAAGCGCGACAGACAGACAGAGTTACTTTTGCATTTATAATATTATATTTAGTAAGGTTGTATTGAAAAACAATCTAGAGAAAGAGAGAGCAATAAGTAAAAATTGGCTATCTTTGTCTCTCTAAACTCTTTTTTGGTAAACTAACTTACTTTTTAGACCTAAGTATCTTGCGTATTTCAAGTTTACTTAAAATTGGTTCTTTCATTTCCAAGAATAAGGAGTTTGAGGACTCTCGTGAGGAGTAAATGCTCTTCAGTAGACCCACTTTTGTTTTGATGTGTTGTAAAAAAAACTGGCCAAGTGCGAGTCGGACTCGCACGCGAAGAGTTCCGTACCAAAAACCTTAATTTTTACTATTTGTTGTTATAGCGGCAATAGAAATACACAATCTGTCAAAATTTCAACTGTCTACCTATTACAGTTCTAGAGATAAAGCCCGCTGAAAGACAGACGAACGAACTGACGGACAGACGGACAGCGGAGGCTTATTAATAGGAATCCCTTGGTTGTCCTTTGGGTATGGAACCCTAAAGAGCTGATTGACTTCTGACTTCTAAGGTACTGTACAAGTCTGAGTTTGGACAAAGCTTAGAAATCAATTGGTCCTTGAAATGTTTACTCATCATCATCATCATATCAGCCGAAAGACGTCCACTGCTGGACATAAGCCTCCCCCAAGCGTCGCCACAACGACCGGTCCTGTGCGTCTCGCATCCATCGGCTACCCGCGACCTTCACCAGTAGTGCTATTCTCTAACAACATTTTCGTATCTCGACAGTAGAATTCGAGGTGAGTTTCAAATGAAGACCCTTATGTTGTGTGCAATAAAGCTCACTTTGTGAGTTTGATCACTCAGGTGAAGCTCGATATCGAAATAGTTTCTTACAGAATAGACTAGCAGGTCATCGTTGTCAAAAAATGTTTACTATTCTGATTTAATTCTATCTGAAGAATGAAAATCTGTAGATACAGTATCATTAAAGTTTTTACACCACAAGCCCATAAAATTGAAGTCATTTAAAAATAAACGAAGTGATCACAAGCCTGACAATCATCATTTGCCTAGATTTTTCCCAACTATATTGGGGTCGGATTCAGCTAAGTACCAGTATTTTACATGCAGCGGCTGCAAAGTCAAAGTCAAAACGTTCATTTCAATTAGGCCATTAAACAGCACTTTTGAACGTCATCAGTAAATTTAAAATTATATATAAAAATAACAAAGTGACTCTACTGTCCATTCGGAAAGGGATTCTTAGGGAGAAGAACGGACTAGAAACTCCAGCTGCCTATCAAACCTCCACAACCCATTAACTGGGTAACACGTTACTTCTTGGCAAGACGTTTGTCAGATTCTCTGGCTTTTGTCAATCCAGAGGAGTCTCGGTATGTTACAGTGGTCATCCATTCGCAAACCGACCTTGGCAAGCGTTGCTGAACCTTGAAAATCAACCTGTGTGGCTGTTATACTATAGCCCTGAGCTCCTCTATCCACAAGCCTGGCAATAAAGTGTAATTACGAAATCATGTCACGAAAAAAGTTAAAAGTGGTACCTTATTGCTAGCACTAAAAGTGCCAAGATTGTAACAACAACTTCAATTTAAGATTCAGAGTTTTTAACTACGGACAAATTTTACATCTTCAATGTCTAACTTCTACCAAGAGGTATTCAAATTGTTTATAACTTTGAAGTACGTTTGCTGAGAATTCTCTTGTGTTCTTGGGTAACAGTAATGGAAGAGTTTCAATGTTTTATTTGTGATAGTTTTGTAAAATTTTGAAGGAAGTAATCGTGATAGTTGCTAAGAGGGAAAATGTTTCGGATTGACCATATGACATTCCGGTAAAGAATGTCAATCCCATTAATTTTGGACTTTTGACGTTAGGAGGAAATGCTGGCGGAGAGACTTTGTATGTAAAATTCATAATTCGAGGTTTGGCTCTCGACTGTTTTCTCCTCCAATATTGGACCGATTTAAGATATATTTCACAAACTGAATAAGAAGAATATATACTGTGTTCCTATGTTTTCCTTTTTCTCTCGACGGTTTTCTCCTCCAATATTGGACCGATTTAAGAGATATTTCATAAACTGAATAAGAAGGATATATACTGTGTTCCTTATTTTTTCCTTTTTTGATTAATAGTTACCAAAAGACAATGTCCAAATTCGCCCTGTGCAACAAAAGTATCGGACATATACGATATTCCATGTTCTATTTTATTATATTAGTTGCCAATACTTTTGTAACACGGACTAGCTGCATGCCAAAATGAACATTAAAAAGTATTTTCGCGAATAATAACATGAATCGCCGCCATCTTCACCAAACGTCATGTCATGTCAAAAAGATTAGGGATGCCCAATCCAATCGATTGTAATCAATCGATTTAATTTTAAAGAACTGTAGTGTATTTTTAATATTATTCATATTTTGAATTTATTTCGAATAAAGAGCAAACAGAAGATACATTAAAAGCATTCAATTACCATTCCATATATTATTCCCTAAATGTTTACTTAATTCAAAAAATCCTACTAAGTACTTTGTGCATGAGGTCATACTCGATTTTAAATAGATAGTAAGAATAATGCTGAAGTGATCAAAACCTTCGTATTTCGCCATGATCATTATTCTGTGTTTTCTTATGATCGTTTAAGAAAATGTGTGATTTACTTCTAACTAAACGATTAGGTATTTACGACAATTATCTATACTAATAAATAAAGCTGAAGAGTTTGTTCGTTTGTTTGCTTGAACGCGCTAATCTCAGGAACTACTAGTATAAAAATAACTCTCCTTTTGGGCTTCGCCGCAATCGGGTAAAAATACTTATCGTTACTGAATACATTAAGTAGGTAGGTACTATAAATGTTTTTGTTATGTTATACAAATGTAATTAAGTATTAATATTATAAAAAATATCGAAGAGTGTTTTTATAAGTAAAGTAGGACATTGTCATCCTAGTAACAAAATCTTAGGAAATATCGATAAGTTGTATCGTATTTTTACACACACTCCTATTTTTGACGTCACTAAATTGTCACTTGTCTGTCTGTCACCTGTGCTTTCACTGTTTATGTTTACAATACGTTAGCGTCGCTTGCTCTTTGTAATAATTGTGTCGGTGTGTTTTGGTGACTTTCGGGACTACTAATATTACGACTTGGCTATTATAATGGACTCTGATTGCTTTCAAAAACGACTTACCTGGCTGTGATTTTCGGAGTACCGCTCAAACGATAACTTGGCAGTCATAAATGGACTAACGCATACGCTATGGAAAGTGTATTTTGTGTGATTTGCGGCTCTGCTGGTGGTTCCATGTTGTTGGAAGATGAACAGATTCGTCATTGAGTACAACAATGGACTGCACCTCTTTTGGTAAATACATTTTTACTTTGTTTGCACCTATATTATTTTTTGTTGTACCTATATTATTCTGTTTGCGATCTCTCAGACTTTTTTTTACTAATAAGTTTCTATACTTGACCTTACACATTATGTTTGCAATCATCTTTTTCACAAAAAAAAGAAACAATTTATAAAGTATTTTGGTACATTACATTCAGTGTATTCATTATAATAGAAACAATCTGATAGGTAAATACTCTATAAAAATACAATTGAACTAAGTATGTTTTTTTTTAGGTTCAAGCTCATGATCTCATATGCACCACTTGTTGGACAAGAGATGACTAACACTTCAGTAAGAAGTAATGTTGGTAGAAACTGTGCACTCTGCAATAGAATATTGGCACCTCGGGCACGCACACTCACATCACCTGATTCATTCATCTGAAGATCTTCGATATTCTCCATAATGATGCCATTTTTGTGCAAATACAGCAATTAGTGGCACCACAAATAGTAAGCTTTAACCTCCATTTGTAACTATTTATATTTATAATGGCTCTGTATAGAAGAGAAAATATAAAATAAAACATGTTTATTTTATACTTATAATATGTTTTTATATTACTGGTGACTGCAAATGATTACATATGTGATGCTTGTCATACATTATTTGTTAATAGAGTTACCACAACATCACAAGATTTGCAAGAAGTACCAATGGTTGGTCATTAACATGATCAAAGTGTGATATGTGGTTGTTCACTGGCACAAATCCAATGTCACTCCGTACAAGCAGAAAGTATCAGCCACATTTTAGATATTGTGCGAAATTGAGTTCAACTCTCAGAGGTGAGAGACGTTTTTGATTGTTTAACTGTTGCAAGAAATTAGGCTATGGTAAACATCAGATACCCATGCAATAACGGTCATTGACCCTCATACATTTATTGGCTTTCCAAATAACAAAAACAGAAATAATGACATAAAACTGTCCTGAATCAACTTCTATTGTGATCCTTTAGGTTTTCTAGTAATGAAAAACGGTTCATAATTTATTGTTTGAGTATCCGAGTACGAAGGGATATTAGGGAAAAATCTATGTACTTTATTACATGTTTATCTGGTGCCGACCATAGTATGCTTAAACTTGCCTGATGTGCTATTTTGTTTAGCTAATAGATCTTTTCTGGTCAGTTATAGTCATGCAACATTTGTAGTGTAAATTGTTTTATTTATTGTACTATATATGCAATGTGTAACCTACAATTTTTTTTGTTGTAGATTCAGCCATCGGATTTGAATGAACTACAATTAAATAATTCCGAAACCATATGGATATTACGAGGCAAAATTCACAGCCGCCATATCAGCAATAAAACATGTTTTGTTTACATAGTAATTGATTCAGCTCAAATTGGTCGACAAGCAATCGTACAATATTGCTGTAATTGCATCGTTGGGCGCAGACCTATCGGGTGCTGCGCCCATGTTGTGACCATTATTTTGTATTAAAGCTATGCGAGACATCAAAATAATATCGATCCATGCACAGTTTTTAGACAATATTTTAATTGCCAATTTAGATGAACAATAAACATGAAATTAAAATCTGTGTTTTATTTCTTATTCAAACATAATCAGTAAGTTAAAGTAGGACTGTAGGTTTACAACTTATCGGCTACCTAATTGGTAAGGCTGGTTTCATAGTCACGCATTTGAACAGCGCGCAATGTTTTAGGTATATAACACAAACAAACAATACACAAATATTTAATCTCACTCCAAATCCAATGCTAAGAATACAGGTATCCACTATCTACATATGTCAATTAGATTCTATGCATTTAAACGTTGCACTTAGGTACCTATTTACTTACACTTAGGCTTTAAAAAAAAAACTGCAAAGGTACCTAATTATTTAGGTAGGTATGGAAAATAGCTAAATGTATTATGATTTTGTTAATCAGTTTCTTAAAGATCACTCGGAGCTATGAAAAACTAAGGAAAAATTATATCTAATATTCGTTGTTATGGTTAGATTATAACCTCAAAATCTGATACTTTTTTGGACATATATCTTTTCTGCAGCTAGTCCGCTATAAAAATAAGATCTTATAGGTGTTTACTAATGATCAACAATACAACGCATAATTTTCCGATGCTCCTGGCTCCAGGGCGAACAATGTATGGGCGCAGAGCAATCTCCTTTGTACACTAGGGCTCTGTTGACAGCGATTTATCGTTCTATCCGTTCTAGTGCTTATACGGTTAATAAATCATCAAAAAGGAAAACATAGGGACACAGTATATATCCTTCTTATTCAGTTTGTAAAATATCTCTTAAATCGGTTCAATATTAGAGGAGAAAACAGTCGAGAGCTAAATCTCGACTTATGACTTTTTACATACAAAGTCTTTCCGCCAGCATTTCCTCTTAAAGGCGGAAACCCACCGCAGCGCACGGAGAGGCTACGTACGTGTGTGAGCCTTTGCCTTCATAAAAATTTATGAGTTTGTTTCCACTGCAACCCACGGACACGCTACGCATCAATTGACGTCATTGCTTGCTCGAATATGGCATCCACATAGCTCAACGCTGTCAACCCCATGCACACTATGCACGCGATACACGCTATAAACGAATATTAACGACTATGTCAAAACCATATTCTTGCAAAAAAACGTGCGTAGTCCTCTCCGTGTGCCTCAGTGGGCCACGCTACCGTTGTACATAGTCGTGGGCGTGTAGCGTGTACTGCAGTGGAAACGTAGACCCCGTTGTCAAACAAATGAACCCACGCAGCTAAAATACGCCGCGTGGCCGTGGATAGCGTGCACCGTGGTGGGATCGCGCCTTTATTGCTGACAGAATATCGCTTTGTCTTATTGCTTAAAATACATTGATTAAAATATGATTAATTATTGCCATCGCCGTCTAAGAACATCTACTAACAGTCGTGCGCGCCCACATCCGGACATAGGTGTCCTTTAGACATAGCCAGTATACTATTATAGTGTTTGAACATAGCGACTACGACTGTCTGTCGGTTCGTCGACGCGCCAATGACGGTTCAGAAATGGATCGTACCGGAATCATTTTAAACCGTCACGAGTAAGGTATGATTGACGTTTATGAATATTTTTAACTCGTTAAAAGTACCAATTTTACCCTGATGAATAAATACGGCAGAAAAAAATAAAATAAAACAAGAAAGGTTATGGACTAATCGATCACACGGAGTCCCAAGAGACCGTATTTATTGACACCGTAAAATGTTGTAAAAAGTAAAAAAAAAAACACTAAAATAACGTTCAAACTAATTCATCAAAGTCCAAACTAAAAAGAAACTAGAAACACCCGGCCACTGTCAAGAATTTGTTAATACTCTGCGAACTACTCAAATACGTACAGTCCCAGTAATAAAGGGTTCGTCAATTTAAGGCCTTTTGTTGTTTGCTCCAAGCAAGAATCTGCTTTACCGACACTTTATTGTCAAACTGCAGTCTACATCACGGAATACACTAAATTGCTATTTGACCTCAAATAAGAACTTTATTCCATACTAGTGGACGTCACGCGGTTTCACCCGCGTTGTTCCCGTTCCCGTGGGAGTACGGGGATAAAATATAGCCTATGTTACTCCCTGATAATGTAGCTATCCATTGCTGAAAGAATTTTTCAAATCGGTCCAGTAGTTTCGGAGCCTATTCATTTCAAACAAACAAATATTTCCTCTTTATACTATTAGTGTAGAAAATAGCCAACTGACCCCGTTTAAAAGGATTTGGTTTACCTTATTTTTAAGTGAGTAAAAATTAATTTACATGCTACTGTCTGCTTAAAGCCGTAGCTTCAAAGATACCAAATAACCCGACTTGATAATGAAAAAATAAATACCGTAACTTCAAATTCTTCTACGGCACAGTTAGCGCAGTGGTTGAGCGATTGGCTGCTGCGATTGTGTCGCGGGTTCGATTCCCGCACGGAACAAGTATTTGTAATTTGTATGGCCACAGATATTTTTCCTCGACTGGCTGTTTGTGTATGTGAGTTTATATGTTTGTGAACGCACCCGCGATACAATAGATTTTTTTAGTGTGAGGCAACATATTTAAAAAAACTGGCTAAATGCGAGTCGGACTTGCATGCAAAGGGTTCCGAACGAATTTAATTTTTTAGCATGTTATTTTAACACTACAGATTTCTTATAGGTTTTCCTGTAGTCTTTAGATGTAGAACTATTATCTGCTTTTTTTCAAAATTTTAGGCTCAGTGGTTTCGGAGATAAGAGGGAGGAATGTAATTTTTGGTCTAATTTCTTGAATAACTTCAAAACTATATATTTTGAAATTATGAAAAAAATATAATAAAAACCCTCACAGTAAGCCCTTTTATTTGATATGTCAAACAATACAATTTGAAAAACATTTTTTTTTAATTTTCTAGTTTGACGTATGGCTAAAAAAATATTTATTTACGTAACGCATCCGTGTTTGGGTCACAGAAGTCCATATGTACACCAAGTTTCAACGGAATCAGTCCAATCGATCCGGAGAAAACTGGCCGTGACAGACGGACAGACAGACACTTAAGTGATCCTATAAGGGTTCGATTTTTTATGGATGTTCGAAAACCTAAAAAAAGAAATACGAAATAACCTGTCTTGATAATAAAAGAATTTGAATACTGACGAAGGTTTAAGCGACTCGACTGTACAAACACTACCTTACTCCGGGGAATAACCAGATAGAAACAAGTGGGGGTAATATAAATAATGGTTGTAAACAAAGTCGTAGGTAACTGAAAACATTACATTCCCCGAGGATGACTGAAAGGGGATAAACACGGTATAAATAATGTGTCGGGGATGAGAACCCGACGACTAATATTTGTTATGTGCCGTGTTCTAACTCAGCTAGCTGGAAGATGCTTCTCTATGGTTTTGGAGCCGAAATGTTTGCAGGAATAATGTTGCAGCAGCTTTGAATCACTCATGGAAGATAATACTTGAAATGACCGGTTTTCAAGTATTATCTTCCATGAGTGATTCAGTGAGTGCAGGTCGTACTCGCGTGGAAAAAGAGCCTAATGTTTTTTTTTATTTTTAACTAATTATTTTTAAATCATAGACTTCTTACAGGTTTTCCTAAAAACTTAAGAATAATTATCTGTATTTGTGGACGAATATTTGGGACTCTAGCAAATAGAAAAAAAACGGCCAAGTGCGAGTCGGACTCGCACACGAAGGGTTCCGTACCATAAACCTTATTTTTTTATGATTTGTTGCGCAATATATAGCGGCAATAGAAACACACAATTTGTGAAAATTTCAACAGTCTACCTATTACATTTCTTGAGATACAGTCCGCTGACAGACAGACGGACGGACGGATGGATGGACGGACGGAGGGACTGCGGAGGCTTAGTTAGGGAGGTTCCGGTGGTTACCCTTTGGTTACGGAACCCTAAAAGATTATCTGGAAAGCCGCATGCGCACTGGGTATTGCATGGATCGACGACAACGTATTACGTTCGCGTACGGTACTATTCAATAAATACGCGGGCGAAGATGTTGGCTAAAGGTTAACAATAAATAACAAAAAAGTGAATTATTTATTTTCCAAATGACGAACTCATTTGGAAAATAAATAATTCACTTTTTGTAATAAGATAAACAGAATCAAGGCCAAACACAGCTGACAGTGTTGAAAATCTAAAAAAAAATATACAAAAAATAACTTGCTAGTTCCCTACGACAAATGCTAGCGTTTTTAAAAAAATAAAGAAGCCTCTAAATCAAAGCTGGTTAACTTCCAGTTCAGTCTTAGTAGGTACTTAATTATTTTTAGGGTTCCGTACGTCCGGGTCCGAAGGAAAAAATCACAGCCAATTTGCAAACCAAATTCTGATTTTTATACTTTTCGAGATTTACGATGGACAAATAAAATTAATTGTGAAAATTTCAAATATTTTTTGGTTAGTTTCAAATATGTTTAAGAAGAAGATAGATGAAAATCGACTTCGCCCACCCGTATCTTCGAAATTACACCCGAGCCTACAATTTTGAAAACTAAAATACAGTACATTACTGCAACTGCTTACAGAAACTAACTATATGGGCTTAAACAGGGAACACCCAAATACTCCGAAATATTTTATTCCGAATTTCGGTATTCCGATTTTCAAAAGTCCGAATTTCATAATACCTAAGATTTATAATGTCTATTATTAAAAATCACGAAACTTATTTTACCGAAAGTCGTAAATGCGATTTGATTGTTTTCCGATTTTCATACGTCCGAAGAATCAAATGCTCGATGGGTTTTCGGTCCGAAAAACGAGATTCCGATTTTCAATTCTTCGAATATACTGCTAAAATTAAAATTCTGATTTAGATTCAATCAGTATACTATTCAGTTAATTACATATTTTAATATCCATAATATTTTTACTATTTTCGAAATAACTACGGTCAAAAGACTACTGTTTAATATAACGAATATTTTTAAGCATTTTGAATCTTAAATTAAAATATTGTCTTAAACAGTCAATAAGTCTTACTACAAAAGTAAGTGACAGAAACGAATCGCTGTAAAACCGACTCCACGTAGTCTTGTCTGCCCTACCCCTAGAGTGTAATTTAAGCCCGCGTAGGCGCGGAGGGGCGAGGTGGCCCGCAAACTGCAAGCAAGTGTTATAACGCCCGCCATCGCGGCTGAGACTGGCCAGCTAAGCCGGCCAGCAATCCGAAGCGCGGTGGTGAGTGTCTAAACCATCTGCGACGATAAGTTCGCGGTGGACCGCCGGAGCCATGACAGAAACCATGCCTGCTGCATGTTGCATGCTCGCTTCCATACTGCATGCTTGCTTGCATAATGATTGCTTGCTTGCATGCTGCATGTTCATGTAATATTACACTTTGTTCTGATGAGCAATTGTGTTTATTTGGCTTACTATTCAGTTTTACAAAGCGTTTTTTGTTTCGGAATTCTAATTTATAGGTATTTAAATAATCGGAATTCGTATTTTTGACGTTTCGAAGTATCATTAAGTCAGACTTTTTGTTATTAAGTCTATTGAAACTCGGTATTTTAATAATAGTAATTATAAACATTAGGACTATTGATATGTCGGAATTATACAAAAAGGGAAGGAATTATATAAAAAGGAAAAACATTAGGAATTTTGAACCAATCGGAATCATGAAAATTGGTATTTGTGACTGTCGGAATAAAGTTTTTCGTATTAATGTAGTGTACCCCTTAAAACAAAATGACAAAAATGATTTGTTCGGAACCCTTTCCAATCAAGTACGACTCGCACTTGGCCAGCTTTTTAATAAAACCTGATACCAAGAACGCTTTCAAAAGGATTAAGACGAGTTGGATGGGTTGTTAAATTCTGAAGCGGAAAAACTTTTCTCTTAGCATTTCAGAACGTCGTCAAACATGAAAGTTGGAATTTCGTATTATAAGTGTTTCAATAATTTAGTTGTAACTTTGACTGGAAATATTTATATATAAGAAATCTATCAATAACTGGAAATCAAAAAAAGCCCAAACAATTCTGATTGCAGAGTTTATTCAATCAGAATCGTCTGGGTTTATTGGGTTCCGTACCTGAAGAGTAACCAACGGAACCCTATTACTCAGTCTCCGCTATTCGTTCATCCGTCCATCCATCCGTCCGTCTGTCCGTCCGTCTGTCTGTCAGCGGGCTGTATCTCAAGAACTTTAATAGGTAGACAGTTGACATTGTCACAGAGTGTGTAAGTATGTATATTGCCGATATAACAACAAATAATAAATATCCGGCGAAAAGCGAATCGGACTATCACACGAAAGGTTCCGTAATTTTTTAAATTTAATTTAATTTTGTTGTTATACATAGCGGCAATTAGAAATACACACTGAAAATTTCAACTGTCTACCTATAACGGTTCTTGAGATACAGCCTGCTGATAGACAGAAGAACGGACGGACGGACGGACAACGGAAGCTTTGTTATTACAAAACAAATTACACGAAGGGTAACCAATGGAAGCCTTTTGGGTTCCATTGGTTACCTTTTGGGTATGGAGCCTTAAAAATGTCGAAACTTGCACGCCAGAAAGATTGTATCACAAAAAAATATGCAATACAAATACTTTATATAAGTAGCACATTTTATAATTTACAGTAGAATCCGCTTACAATGACATCGAAGGGAAGTGACATTGACGTCATACTAAGCGAACGTCATACAAAGCATAGTCTTAGAAAACACGCCTGCCATGTCCAAAAATGAACTAAAAAATTAAAAACAAGCATTGGCCCAAAAATTTAATTTTTTCTTGTTTTTAATTTTTTAGTTCATTTTTGGACATGGCAGGTGTGTTTTTTAATTATATTTTATTTATTTCATACCTTTTAGTGATAAAACGATATTTTGATTGAATAAGTAATGCAAAACTAAATCGATTTTTGATTGGTACCACATTGATACTAAAATTTCTGAGGTGATTTAATACATGGAGAGACGTAACACATGACCATTAAAGAACGGTTTCAGAGTACCTACTGTCCCCCGACTGCAATAAAAAAGTTGTTTTTCAGTTTCAATTATTTGTTGGAACCATTGCTGTCCTAAAATTAATTTTTAAATTTTCATTATTAGCGAACGAGTGCATATTGAATACTACTGTTATATATTTTTGTTATGTACTAAGCAAGCTCTAGATGATGATAGTATAGGTCAGCAAATTTTCATGAAAATAAAAAAATATTTCCGTATTTTTTATGATCCATGGCTACCCCATTATATTTTTTTTAGTTTTGACTAGCCTATGTTACCCGGGATAACGCAACGCTTCTAACGATACCACATGCATCGAAATCGGTTAAGGCGTTTAGGAGTTACGATGGAATAAAGAAACTCACAAACATACATACATGCATGCAAACATACATACATGAACCCTGAAAACATAACACTCCTTTTTTTAGGCAGTCGTGTAAAAATAAATAACTTCCTATTTTTTTAAAGTATTTGGTGTAATAGAGATTAATATTACAAATGGTATGTATCTTTAAATAAATCCAACCAAAAGTGAGAGATCAATCAAAATAAGGAGGCCAAACGAATCATGTCACTCCATGTAACCGAACATATTTAAAAAAATACGTCATAATAAGCGACATGTCAATAAACGAAGTCATTATACCCGAACATTTTATTAATAGTTTTATATGGAAAACAAACTTCGCTCTGTAGTAACTTCATATTAAACGGTTGATCAGTAGGCGAAGTCATAGTAAACGGATTGTGCTGTATTTTCGTACCAACTTAAATATTTTTTTTTTTAGTAGGTAAGGAATTTTAATTTAGTACTGCGTCCATGATTCAAAAAGACAAGACCTTTCTATTAAAGCTTACCAAAAAATACTACAATCTAACAAACATTGTTCATCACTGAAATTCAAAGCTTTAATTAAATCTTCACAACCGGTTTCCGGTACCTTTCATGGAATTATTCCGTTTTCAGGCAGCCATTTTACCTTCAGCTAGGTTTGTTTAATCAAGGTCAACAGCACCATTGATTGCTTTAAACAATGGACGGTACTAGGTCTCTGTTGGGACCTAGGCTTCCAAGAAACGAGGAGATTAATTAATCATTTGCGGCATTCAAGGTGGAGCGTGTTTGTGTTGGGCCAATGTTGGTGCCAAGTTTGGCGGAGATCTATATTGTTTTGGTTGGCAGGTGGGTCAGTAGATGTGGTCATGTTTTTTGGAGACCGAAGCATCTTCTAAAAAAATACATTGTTACAACAATTCAGTCTCAGTAAAAGTGGAAATATATTATCGGACGCGTCCAAATGACGCGGCTGAGTAATGTGTACAGTCGTCGGACATCCAGCGAGCCAGATTTCTATCGGATGTCCGACCGCTCAAGGATAGCCCAAGGTTGCGTCCGCGGATGATGTCCGATAGTGTGCACAGTTCAATGTACATTCATTAGACAGATACCTCTAAGTCCTTCATAAGCCGCGGCTTATGGACGCGTCCGATAATATGTTTCCACCTTAAGGCCGCGGATACGAAGTCAGCGGGCGCTGCGCGGACAGCGGCGCGTTCAAATGCATTGATTTATATGGCGCGGCGGTGCGGCGGTGGCGGTGGCGTACGAGCGGTGTCCGCGCGTCTGCAGTGACGTAGTGTTGTGCATTTTATTTTTTAACGACCGACGCGACATTTCAAAATGCGTTTCAGAATTTGTTTAAAAAAGTTGTTTTCGTTGCTGTTTAGACATTTTTTTCACGAACAAGACACTAATTTCTCATAACATAACACAACTCGCCCGCGCCGCCGCGCACCGCCGCCGCCTCAGCCGCTCCTTGCCCGCTAACTTAGTGCCCGCGGCTTAACTTAAAACTACGGAACCTTTGTTACTACAATGTTTACGGAAAATAAAATGATATTGGATTTCAGGTCAGATCAATATGAAGTGGTGAAATAAAGTAAAGTGAACCCACGATGAATACAAACAACAGCTTCAAGATTTATTCGAAATACACTCTAAACGTCACAAAATTAATCAACTCATTATTTTTAAAAGTGACCTTATTAAAAATCAAAACATGAAAATTCTCAACTAATAAATTATGTAGCACTAAATTATTCAGAGCCTAGGCAAAAGCTGAACGCTTTAAGACCTAGATTAGCTTTCGCTAACGAGCTAAGTTTTTGCGACCTAAAAACTAGGTACCTACCTAAGTAGGTAGGTAGGTATCAAGTTGTGCTCATTTGGAATGGCTACACTAGGGCGCATTAATTTTTTTGTTGAATTTTAATCTATTCTAATACTATATACTAATCTAATATATAAAAATCTTGTGTTTGTTATCGAAGCCCTGCGAAACGGCTTGACCGAATTTTATGATTTTTTTTTATGTATATTTGGTCGTAGGCTATTTTTTTATATATGGCAAAACAACGGTTGCCTGGTCAGTTAGTAATAATAGATTATCTACACGAATAATATAATAAGTAATATTAATATAATATTAAAAAGAGGAAAGATTTGTAATTTTGTATGTAACGAATAAACATAAAAATTACTACACCGATTTCAAAAATTATTTCACCATTAGAATGCTACATTATCCCTGAGTAACATAAGCTATATCTATTACTAGGAAAAATTAGAGATCCTTAAGAAATTTGCAGCGCGGATGAAGTCGCGGGCGAAGTGCTAGAGTATAAAGAGGAAAGATTTTTTTATTTGTTTTTTTTTTTGTTCCGAATAGGCTCCGAAACTACTGGCCCGATTGAACCTATTTTTTCACCAACAGAAAGCTAAATTATCAGGAAGTAACATAGGCTATAATTTATTTAAAAAAAAAAATAGAGATCTTTAAGAAAATTGCAGCGCGCGCGAAATGCTAGTAATGAATATAGGCAGAACTATTCAAGAATGTACATTGTACATACGTAGGTACGAATCAGGTTCTTTAATCATTCTTCTTTAAAGTAGGACTGGGCTCGTGATAAAATATTAAGCGCATACATACATACGGGGTTATTTTTCAATGACCATCCAATTTTTTCCAGGCTTTCGGTATTAATCACAGACACGATTTACACAAAGATTAACTCTTCAAAAAGAAAATAATATCAGCTATTCAGTACTTTTATTCCATAAATATTTAAAAAACATACAACATTTTAGGTACTCTCTTACTCTGAAATGTTCACGGAAAAAATAAACACGCGCTTACTACAAATATCTTTTTCCTGAATTCCAAACTGCAATTTCATATCATTCAGTAATCTGCGAATCGAACCAGATCATCCACGAAGTAGAAATTTACAGGGATTTTTAAGTCCATAAAACCAGTCAGTGTGCATTTTAAATTAATAAAACTCCTCTAACTTCGTCGAGGTTCATCAAAAATACGAGCTCGTAGTAAAGTTGATAAAAACAGACCCAAAAAATTTGCCTGAAAAGTTCGTGGTTCTCTTTTTATGAACTACTGCCATCGTAACTGTTATATGCACAGATCACGGAAGCAATGTGTCTGGAGACTGCATTTTACTAAATCTAGGTATAGTTAATACTTTACTAGCACTTCGCCCGCGACTTCGTCCGCGCTGCAATTTTCTTAAGGATCCCTATTTTTTTCTAGACAAATTATATACTAAACCTTCCTAGAGAACTACTCTTGTTATAATAAGATACCTCCCCATATATAAGAACTTAATGAGACAAAATTTAAATCTTGTATTAAACGGACACTATGCAGGCAAGCATAGGTATTATAAGTTGGGGGTTATATTGAAGATAAAAATGCTTGGCTGAATGCTGGTCCTGCTCCACAGCCACTAGGGGGCACAAAATAATCTGTTAGCATTTGGAAACATTGTTGGACCGGCTGAAGATTGTAAAAAAACAATATTTGCATTGTATAGACTCAATTTATTTAGCAATGTATAATTTCATCCATTTTAACGGCACATGTGTGAGTCCTGTGTACCTTAAACTTAAGCTATAGCTATCAGTTTTAGGTTTGTTTTTGACTTGAATGTACCCTGGCGGTTGGGAGTGTCATGCTCACACAAAAGTCTGGCTGATGGTGGCGTATGCGTTGGATCATTTGGCTCCCTTCAAAATGGTTGAGCCTAATGGTGCTAGCGCATGCGTCATGTTCGTGAACGGGCGCTGTCAGTTGGGACTGGTCATTTCTCAGTTGCCATGGTTTATTTTAAATATTTCTTTGAATTGTTCCTTTTTTCCCGGACGCTTTTATCCTGCTCGTCTTTTACATCGTTCTCACATGTTTGTATAATTTCAACTTGATGTAAACAAAACTTTGTAACAATTTATTATTTTTAAAAGAGTGTCCGTGGAGTTTCTTGCACGTTCTTCTCCATAGAGATCTACGCTTTGGAACGTGCAAATAGCTTCATCTTTTTGGACTGACCGACCTTGACAATACAAAAGTGCCTGTAAAAGGTTTATTTGAAATATACGATTTGATTTGATTTGACTCTATCCATTGGTGAGAACAGCATAAAAATCGATGCAGTAGTTTTTGAGTTTATCGCAAACAGACATACAGACGCGGCGGAGGACTTTGTTTTATAATATGTAGTGATTTAAGTCCATAAAACCAGTCAGTGTGCATTTTAAATTAAAAAAAACTCCTCTAACTTCGTCGAGGTTCATCAAAAATAGGAGCTCGTAGTAAAATTGATAAAAACAGACCCAAAAAATGTGCCTGAAAAGTTCGTGGCTCTCTTTTTATCAACTTCTGCCATCGTAACTGTTATAGGCACAGATCACGGAAGCAAATATCGAAATAGCATTTAATATAGTAAATTACATTTGTCGAAATTTAAATTATGGTAGATTAATTCGTTAAATCCATGCTAATGGAGCTTCTTTTTTATTTGTATTTACCTATATATTGGACGAGGAATTTACTATGAATCCTTTAATCTATCTATATCCATACTAATATATAAAGCTGAAGAGTTTGTTTGTTTGTTTGTTTGCTTGAACGCGCTAATCTCAGGAACTACTGGTCCGATTTGAAAAATTATTTCAGTGTTAATTAGCCCATTTATCGAGGAAGGCTATACAACGTGTTGATTTGCATCCTAGTCAAATTCAAGGACGTAATTATGCTAAGGATTCTCGACCCAAATCGACAATAAAATGGGTAGGTATTTTTTTAATTTAATTTTTTGATTTACGGAAATCCGTAAGTGTAAACCAGCCGCGGCCCGTCTGTTACTAGCCTTATAACCGCGCTTTCACACACAAACAAACGCAAACAATACATACACAACGCATACGCGCAACGATCATTCGATAAATTCGTAGGTAATCAATCGCACCCCAATCACGGTACGGGGATTCTCCCGCGCAAGTACCTAGCCACGCCCCCGGCCCCCGCGGCCCCGGAACTAACAGTGTGTTTGATGTCGCCGAAGCGGGCGCGCGTTTGCGAATTATGCAAGATGACTGACAATTATTCAAAGTCGAGATGGTGGAGATGGTCCGCCTGTATGCCATCAGTGGAGACAGCCTACGTGGGTCCAACCGGATATTCACGGAAATGTTTCCCGATCGGGAACCCCCATCACAGAGCGTCATGCTGGCTGCTACGCAGGGACTGTGGGATCATCGGCAGTTTGACGTTCCCCGGCATGCTCATGCTCGCGGCAGCGTAGGCCTGCCTGTCGCCTTGCAGGAAGACATCCTGGAATACTTCCAGCGAGACCCACGGGCAAGCACGCGAGAGGCTGGTCAACACTTAGGAGTGCACCACACCACAGTGTGGCGTCTACTGAAACGTGAACTTCAACACCCGTTCCACTACCGCAAGGCACAACCTCTACTTCCAGCAGGATGGCGCTCCCTCTCACTATGGTCGGCAAGTACGCGAGTACTTGACCGAAAAGTTGGTGACCACTCGATCGGTCGCGGAGGACCTGTGGCCTGGCCTCCGCGTTCTCCAGACCTGACGCCTGTAGACTTTTATTTGTGGGGAGACGTTAAAGGAAGTGACAAGTGTAACAGAATTACATGCAAGGATCATTAGTGCTTTCGACACTTTAAAAACGAATGTGTTAGTGTTACGTAAGCTGAAGGAAAACCAGCTACGTTGTGCTCGATTGTGCGAAGAGTGTGATGGTGGCAACTTTGAACAATACCTCCGGGTAACTTAAGTAGGTAATTTATTTATTTGTACATTTTGTAAATACGTTGTAAGCTTAATCAATTTTATTAGTGTAAATAAGTTGTATTCAAATTTTATTTTTAACTACGCCAATAATACCTAAGAGTCGAAAATATCACCACGTACTTTCACTTAACTAGCACGTCTTTCCATTTCCATCAAACGTAGAAAACATTTTTAGATTTAGTAGATCGCTACACTAACTAAGGCATTCTTGCCGGTCCTTAGCCCGTTAAGTAGGAAGGAAATCCACAAATAAAAACAAAATCACTACGAAAAGCAAAACTAACATTTTATTAATCATCTGATAACAGGTCAGTGAACTTTTCTTTGGCGCACTAGTATTATTGTCATTAGTAAGATTTCCGTATTCCAATGATGCTCAAAGATGAGTTAATTATCAAGCGAAATTTATGACAGTAATGTAAGTGATTTTCGAAATAAAATTAGGTAAAATTATTGCTACCGGTCATTGCTCGGTCGCACTCGCGCGCGCTTGCATTTCGTAGGTAAGACGTCGACACTCACGCACACAGCTGCATTGTCGCTGTGTGCGTAGTCGGGTGATTCTGTTTAAATTAAGGGCTTAATTCTGAAATACTGTTAAATTTTAACAACAAAAAAAAGCAGCGCTTATTAGTTACTGCCCGCTACCGCACTTTCTATTGATTATTTATGTCTTTTATGACAACCTCCTGAAATTTGACGAGGATGCAAAACAACACGTTGTATATCATCGCGCTAAGACAAACGGGAGCGGAGCAGACGAAGTTGCGCGGGTCAACTAGTCTAAAATATACAAGCGTCTGGACACTGCATTTTACTAAATCTAGGTATAGTTTATACTTTCGTCTATACTTCTGTACTAATATTATAAAGCTGTAGAGTTTGTTTGTTCGGGGAAGCTTCTGTGCTTCTGGACGGGGCTAGGCTGACTACTTATATTAAAGTCAAATGATTTATTTCAACTAGACCAATAAAGGCACTTTTGAACGTCAAATGAAAATAAAATATTATAGTGACTCTAGTCGTCCAGAACACGCCCATTAGCCAGGACAATTTACTTCCTGCCAGGGTTGCAGATTTTTTTCCAAACATTTAGTGCAGGCATTTTGAGGAACACGGATGTGTCAGTAACTGACACAGAAGGAGTCTGACACAGAAGGAGTCATTTGATGATTTCCTATCCAGAAAAATACCGGTCAAGTGCGAGTTGGTGTCGCACACGAAGAGATCCGAACCAGAAACCGAAAAAAACACGTTTCTTGTAAGGGAGTCCCCTTTAATTTTTATTATTTGTTGTCATAGCGGCAATAGAAATACACTCTGTGAACATTTCAACTGTCTATCTTATCTCATTAAGGTCTTTTTAGGGTTCCGAACCAAAAACGGAACCCTTATAGGATCACTAAAAAAATTTGTGACAAAAACCAGTCAACGAGCGGTCGGGTGTCACCCCATAACGGGTGTCACCCGGTGCGGGCCGTCCCCCCTCGCTATGGGTACGGAACCCTAAAAAAGGACTCTTCACTTCGGTCCGTTGTGCATGGGGGATGCACAACAGACGGAGGGGAGATAGCGGAGTCGTCTTACTCTACTTAAGTCTCGACTTGACAATACCACTTCTATCAGCGACCGCTGCCGAAGCGTATGCTCCGTGCTCTATGGTTATAGATAGGGAAACTAAAAAAACGTAAAAGGTGAATTTTATGCACACAGGCTACAGCAACGGTTACGAAGAAGAATTAAAAGCATAGCGTATTATTTTGAAATTTTGAATTTAGTTTTAAACGATTTTGGAAGGTGTAAAATCGAGTGTAAAAAATCATTATTTTAAGACACTGATTTTTTACACTCGATAAATGATATTTATTTTGCAAATAGGTTACAAGTAACTCTTTTATACGTCAATTTTTTTTTTTGTTATTTTAATCTAGATGAGGCAGGTACTTCCTAGCTGACCCTGAGAAGAAAAAACGAAACAAACTCAGAGGTCATAGTCTCTTTTGAAGTCCATACAATCGCCAATAATATATGAAAACCATGTAGCTTAACGTCTGAGGTGGCCTGAGGTGGTGGATAGATATGTTTGTAGTTTCTGATTGTTAATTTATACTTTAAGATTCTTTTTACTTATGTACAATTTTATCTTCGAAGAAGGAAGACCAATTTGTCGAAATAATTAGTAGCGGTATCATTGGTTTTTATTTCAAAACTTTTTCTTTTTTTTATACTTTCTTGACATAGCTGACAACATACTTTAAAGTTGAAGTTCGTGAACACATTCGTAAGAAGTTGGCTGTTGTATCATCACAGCGCTAATATTTTCCAATTACTATTCGTATTAATTGTTTAAGTACTTCGTTTACATATTTATCTTGTTAATTTGAGTATTTATTATATATTAACAGTGCATGTATAGTTTGTATATGTATATTATTGTTCGTTTTAATTGTATTTGAATAATTTCAATCGCTTTTAATTCATCATATTGCACCTATCACTATTCTCTGCATCACCCAAAGGTTGACTCGTAGAGAATGCCTATGGCATTAAGTCCGCCTATGTACATTTGTGTGCTGAAGTATTAAAATAAAATAAATAAATAAAATACTCGTAAGTCATAACACCCTAATTATTCAGCAATTCAAGATTTTTAATCCGTAGTGACGAGTAAAAAGAATTCACCGCACAAATCAAATGAATGCCAAGGCTAGTAGAACTGAGACACAGAAGAGCTGTCTCTATCTGTATTTATCTCCATCAAACTGACAAATCTAGTTACAGCCGCTCCTTGTTTACCCGGAGTTGAGTGATTGACAAAATGGTGACGACTCACCGGAGGATATTGCGAATGGAACTGTCATAATAGAAAACAACCAGAAACACTGGCCTTTTCTAGTTTAAGACTGCCTATTCATTGTCGCGGAGCGAGGCAGCAGAGCGGAAAACCAATGGAATTGTATAAAATCTCAGTGACTCACGTAGTCCGAAGATTTTAAGCAATTCCGTTGGACAAAATTTCTCCGATTCTCCGCTCCACTATCTTGGTCCGCGACAATGGACAGGCAGCCTAACATACCAAAAAATATAAACGTGTAAAGGGTGATCCACACTTATTTAGTTTAGCCGTTTAATATAATTGATCTTCAGACAAATATGTCAGAAACTGGCATAATTGTAACAATTTTGCGACAGGTATTGTTTAATAAAGCAGAAAATTGATGAAATAAATTTACAAAATTGATGAATTCGTACTTGTCACTGGCTACTTTTATTAAATCGATCCCTGGACGTGGCCGGGCTGTGGTCTGTCAGAACGTGGTCAATCACGTCCGTGTCCGTCCGTCTGCTCGTCACGCGTGTCCCGTCCACGGACGTATTTCGTATAAAATGTACGCAGCGATATTTTTTGAGCTCCTGACGGTTTTAACCTATTTACAAAACAGTAACTCATCATTAATTTCCGTGGACCTACTCCTCCGTGGTCGAGTGGTTTAGGCGTTTGCCTTGTGACCCGGTGGTCGTGGGTTCGATTCCCACGGGAAAGCATACTTTGTAAATTTGTTTTCCAGTTTGGTTTGGTTAGGACATTGCAGTCTTGAATCACCTGATTATCTGATGATAATGATTCCGTGCTTCGGAAGGCACGTCTAAGCCGGTAGTCTCGGCCGCCAAATGGCGGTCGTCAAATAAACAATGTCAGAGGCTTTTGAGGCAGTTTAGAAACTCTGACACTAGGGTGTCGTTAGACCTTACTGCCCACACGATAAGAAGAATCATTAATTTATCAATCGATATTGAAAAAAAACGGTGTTATCTTAATACGGGCCACACAAACTGAAATAAAAGAACAGTATCCCTCTTATGTCCTTCAAGAATCTACATAAAATTATGTATTATTCGAAGAATACGACAAACTCTAAATTTTCGTTGTTTATTATTCATAGTTGTGTTGGTAATAAAAAGTTAAGTTTATTTTAGTTCGCTCTAACGATGTTGTTCGCTAGTTAAACGATTTACGAGTGTTTAGTACTGTAACAGACTCGTTTACCACATTACTCACTTTATTTAACAAAACTGATGACTGTGTTCTCTATTTTGCTAATGTCAATAAAATAAAACGGTCTGAATTATTAACACTGAAATTTGGGTCGACAGCGTAACGTTGGAAACGACCAACTTATACGTTTTCAACCATTTTTATTCAAGCCACATTTCAGTAGATCTATGCGACGCGAGAAGGACAATAACAAATATAAATTGTTCTAGTATTAGATACTAGCTGCTGACCCGCGCCAGCGTTGGGCAGTATTTGAATTAAATTGAAATACAAATATATAATTAGTATTTGTATTTCAATTACTTACTCAAAATGTAATTTGTAATTCGTATTTCAAATACATGACGCTGAGGTAATTTGTAATTCGTATTTCAAATACTTATGACTTAAAAACACAGTTTAACAATACATATTTAACGTTCATTTAGCGATCTTATGGGTGCGTTCTGAAGAAAACAGCGCTCGAAAGCAAAATGGCGACCGCTAAATATTTCGATCTTTAGAGTTGGCAACACTGCCCTTGTCACTGTACGTCAAATTGTCAATGTCAAGTATCAGGTAAAAATCTAGTGTTTATGAAAGGAAACTGGTTTCACTGATTAATCTTCTTTTACTCTGCTTTTAAGCCCATGCAGGGCTGGATTACTTTTTATTCTTAATAGTACTTATTTTGTATTTCAAGTAAAAATAGGTAAAATACTGTATTTTGTATTTTTTTAACATTTCAAATACATTAGGTACTTATAGATATTTTGTATTTCGTATTGTAAATACTTGCGAGATAGTACATATTTTGTAATTAGTACATCAATTAAAGCAATGCATGTATTTTTCTCAGCCCTGACCCGCGCAACTTTATCGTCGTCACATATTTCATTAATGTTCCGCTCCTATTGATCGAAGCGTGATGTTTTCCTTGCTAATTGGACTATCCAACACTAAAATATTTTTTCAATTCGAACCAGTAGTTCCTGAGATTAGCGCGTTCAAACACACAAACTCTTCAGCTTTATTTCCTGTAACATTTATTGAAAATTATCGACTAGCCCGCCCCAAACAATACGACCTATGTTTCCAGTTTCCCCCTCTATTCCGACGTCTGTGTATTCGACACCGGATCGCATGGTAAAGTAGATTCCATTGGAGCTGACAGGCTAGCTCTCCGTTTGCAGACCTTGATGAGAACGTCATGTCCTGCGATATTAAACATCGGGTGAATCGATTTTAAATTAGACTTTACTAGAACATGACTGTGGAATTAGTTTGGATGAAATTTGTCATTAAAAATTACCTATTAAAAATCACACATTCACCCCCTGACTGACTGATAAGGCACAGATTAAACCACTGATTATACCGTCCTATTAAAATCATTAGTTTACTGAAGTTTTCCAAGAGTCCCTAAAGGAAAACACTAAGCTATGTTTTTTTCAAATTCAATTATACATTTTTAGTATCTTCATATTCGGGTGCGAGACTCCTTTGAATATTTTTCGTCATACCCCATAGTTTTGGATTTGGCAATCCAGTTCCAGTTGAAAAACGCACCCTTTATTCTATTTACTTAATTTAATAGAAACTATTTTGTTATATTATTTGAAATACATTTAAACACATATAAATAACCAGCGACTTCGACTTCGTACGCGCATATACCGATTTTCCACGTTCCCGTAAGAATTTCGGGCTATCCTCTCTTAGTGCTCCCCAAAAAACCTTCATGCCAAATTTCAGCTTTCTACGACCAGCAGTTTCGGCTGTGCGTTGTCTGTCAGTCTCTCAATTAGTCAGTAACGGAAGAATTTTATATATTAGGATAGAATAAAATAAGTACTAAATATATACACTTAAAATAAAATATCCTAACTAAGATAAGGCGTCAAAAAATTCGTCCGCATCGCTGTCCACCGGAAGTGAGCCCAAAAGACTGGCGGCATTGCCACTTGTATGGCAATGCTTATCCTCTGTCCGAGGTAAAAGCCATACAACATAAAAAATAAAATTCATTGAAATGTGTAAGAAAAGAGCATGCTTCCAATTATTACTATGCAAAACTCAATTTTGTATTATCAATTTAAAATGTATAGCTAACGAAGGTAAAGCCTTCTCGCTTTAGCAATAATTAAATCTATGGAAACAAATTGTATTTAATTTTAATACTAAATTCCATTTACCTAATGAATAATAATTCAATTATAGGAAAATATCATTTGCTAATTACGGCTCTTTAGCGGATATTCATATAATTAAATTAAAATACGACCCGAATTTAAATAGGTTATTCATACCTTGTTCACGATAATTATCTACACTAAAATGATTTCAGAATGCATTAATTATTTCAGAGAATGCTTTAGGTACTAAACTTACATACATGGAGGAAAAAATACTTTGGCAACTCGCTGGAACAACTGAAAAACTCACTGGAACACAGGAAAAACTCACTGGAACACAGGAAAAACTCACTGGAACACAGAAAAATCTCACTGGAACACAGAAAAAACTCACTGGAACACAGAAAAAACTCACTGGAACACAGAAAAATCTCACTGGAACACAGGAAAAACTAATTAATTAACTCATCAACTCATTATTTATTAAGAGGAAACGCGGGCGAAGAGACTTTGTATGTAAAAAGTCATAATTCGAGGTTTGGCTCTCGATTATTTCCTCCTTCAATATTGGATCGATTTAAAAGATATTTCACAAACTGAATAAGAAAGATATACTGTGTCCCTATGTTTTCCTTTTTGACGATATATTAGGTAACCGTATAAGCACTAGAACCCTGAAACAATGCTCAAAATTGTCCGATAAACCGCTGTCAACAGATCCCTAGTGTACAAATTTGGCGACTAGCATAGTATAGTCAGCCTTATAATGTTCCCACTGTTGGGACTCAGGCCTCCTCTCTAGGAGAGGGAATGGGCCGTAATCCACCACGCGGGCCCAATGCGGGTTGGTGAATGTCACATGTCTTCGAATTTTTGGTTCTAGGACATGCCGGTTTCCTCACGATGTTTTCCTTCACCGTTTTGAGAGCAGTGGTGATGAAATAAATTACACAAAGTAATGTGCCTGGCTGGGTTTGAACCCGCATTTGGCATTTGGTGAAATTTGGCGACTATTCATGAAAAAAGAAAAACATAGGAACATAGTTTATATCCTTGTTATTCAATTTGTGAGTTGTGTTTTTAAATCGGTCCAATATTGGAGGAGAAAACAGTCGAGAGCCAAACCTCGAATTATGACTTTTTACATACAAAGTCTCGCCGCCAGCATTTCCTCTTATATGTTTGTTATGTACGCTTTCACGGCTAAATGGCCGAACTGATTTTGATGCATTTTGGTAGATAGGTTAAGTTTGATGGGACCATGTAGTCAGTTTTAAGCTACTTTAATTTATATTACCCCAGCACCCCATTCAAGGTTAGGACCCGTAAAAGCTAGTTATCTATAAATTTTTAGGGTTCCGTATCAAAAGGGTAACCAACGGAACCCTATTACTAAGCCTCCGCGGTCCGTCCGTCCGTCTGTCTGTCAGCGGGCTGTATCTCAAGAACCGTAATAGGTAGACAGTTGAAATTTTCACAGATTGTGTATTCTTATTGCCGCTTAAAGCATAAGCTAAGCTAAGAGCTTTTTTTTCGGTTAATGGTACGGAACCCTTTGTGTGAGAGTCAGACTCGCACTTGGCCAGTTTTTTTTTACTCCAAAGCTTACCTATTATGGTATGTTCTTACTTAATGTAAGTTTAATAGTTTCCTCCAATTAAAAAAATACAGTTTACAAGTTACACTTTCTTATGTCATCGTCATAGGCATATTGTTCTGAACACCCATTAGCCTTTATTAACATATCTTATCATTAAATTATCCCCATTCTACTAAATCCTCGTCAATTTATAACTTTTCCATAAATTAGTCGATTCTTTTAAAAAGAGCTGGGTTCCAATCTTTTCAGTTACATTCCAAATGAAAATTCAATATCCTTGTCTTTTGACGTGATAACGTCTCATAAATCGATGAATGCCTGCTGCACGCACGAAAAAGTGTCATGTTCAGCCTGAGCCGAGCGTGCAAGTGAAAGCGCGGAACAAGCGATAGAGAGGCACGATCAGCCTAAGCGTTCGGCTTGTCTGTTAAGATTTCAAATGTTTTCTTATGACGTTATCACGTAAAATTATCGTCCGAAAAACGGCTTTATAGACAACCAATTTTTTTTTGGAAACACAGACAAACAGCTGAATTTTGTATATATTTAATTTACACCCACACGTCAGAGATAATATAAACACAGAAGCGCGTTCGTTTCACGTATTGTTTAATTACAACGACCAACAATTTGCGGAACTCCGCCGAGGTTAGGGTTGCCATGTTCTTTAATGAAACTCCAGCCAGTTAAACCGGACTGCTTTTATTTAGATATTTCATATACGGGGCGTCCCACGGCTATGCCACATGGAGGGAAAGTACCCTGATTATTGTAGATGGAACATTTTACTGAAAGAAGACATTATTTTAATTTAAAAAACAATAAAAACTGCATTCATAGATTTTTAAATAATTACATGGTTGAACCGGGAATCGAAACCGCTGCACGAGAAAAAAAATACAATGTAGCTTTGGCATACCGATCGAAAGGCTTCATCATAAGGATTATTTTTTGCTAAATAACATAGTGTCAGAAATAAAAGGAAGACCACGAATTTTAACATTTTTAATACAAAATTAATCAATTTATCAAATGCTCAAAATGAGTCCCATACTGTCATACATACCTGAAATGAAATGGTGAGGCTCATCCGAGATGATCAGTATTTTCTAAATAATATTATCTGGTCAGACGAGACAAACTTTAGCAATAATGGTATGTGCAACCGACACAATAATAGCCTTCTGTAATGTCTTCTTTCAGTAAAATGTTCCATCTACAATAATCAAGGTACTTTCCCTCCATGTGGCATGGCCGTGGGACGCCCTATATAATATTAGTAGGATTAGGTAAAGTTTTTTATGTATTAGTTTTAAAATGAAAAATACTCATCTGCCTAGCCTTTTCCCAACTATATTAGGGTCTGTTCCCAGTCAAACCGGATTCAGCTGAATACCAGTATTTTATTAAAACGAAAAATACTTTTTTATGTAAATTAATTTATCATAATATTTTTATTGGTTTCTAAAATTAAATGAATCATTCTTTCAGTATTCAATCTTCCTCTTAGAATAGAATAGAATACTACACTACAACAACACACACTACACTACACACACACACACTCCCACACACACACACACACACACACACATTATATTCTATTCTATTATATTGTCTTAATAAGCATGCAAAGAAACAGACATACCAGACGCACTCTAATTTGGCTGGACGCGTATCCAAAAAGCCAAACTATGCCATGTCCGGCTTTATCCATAAGTCTGGCATTACTAGCTGAAGCAATTATGAGTGAAACTGCGAAGTGCAAGTATTCATTTCGAATTTAACTCAAACGGCTTTAAGTTGAACGGACTTCGGCAGTTGATCCGATTTTAATGCTTTCCCGCCAACTTCGCACAACTTGGTGTTGCCAACAGCCAAACTAGATGTTTAGTAATTAGTGGAGCTTCGGGATATTTCCAGCGATTTGCTGTTCTTGCTAATGTGTTATTGTTTGGCAACGAAAATAGTGTTGAATTAACTTTATAATGGTATTAATTTTGTAGCAAGACGGAACTTTAAAAAACTACTTATATGTGTATAAAATTTAGGTATATACTAAATACGTTTTAGTATACTAAGGTTTGTCCGAACAGTATTGAGCAACCTGGACAGCTCCATTATTGGCATCGTTTTAATATTGTATGATGCAGGTAGTTGTGCATGATGAGCAATTAAGGAGGTGATGCATGTCCTGTGGCTCTCCAATGGCACTGCGTTTGTGATGGGTGAAGAATGGCCCACTTGGCCAAGTTACATTTACAGCGGCCAAACTGGGTCCGCTGTCAGTTAATTTAGTCAATCGATACGAAAAGAAGACGTTGTATTACACATTAATTAGGTAGATACGTTTATGGTTCCGTACCCAAATAGTAACCAACGGAACCCTATTACTAAGCCTCCGCTGTCCGTCCGTCCGTCCATCCCTCCGTCCGTCTGTCTGTCAGAGGGCTGTATCTGTATCTCAAGAACCGTAATAGGTAGACAGTTCAAATTTTCACAAATTGTGTATTTCTATTGCCGCTATAACAATAAATAATAAAAATTAAGGTTTATAGTACGGAACCCTTCGTGTGCGAGTCCGACTCGCACTTAGCCGGTTTTTAAGGTTCCGTACCTAAATACAAATGAAAAAACGATACCTGAAGCATATTTCATAAAGTCCGACGTGACACGGCACTACGTGATAACATAAAATTGTTCTAAAATTGCTTGCTTTTACAAATAGAACATCATTCATGGATTCGTCATCATTGCACTGTTTTCGCAATAAAAACGAAGTTGAGAGATATTTTTATTTTAATATTTTGATAATCTGCTCATGACATAAAAATAAGCGTGTGAGGTAAACAGAATAAAAATGTTCATTCACATTACAAAGATCATTTCTAAGGCTTGTTTCACTCGTACAACAACCACAACACGTGGGGCGCGCTAATTTGTATGAAAATTAAGAGCCTAAGTTAATAATTACACTGGTCAACAAAAAAACACTATTTGTGTGTAACAAGAATGTTTTTAAATAATTATGTTAAGAACATGTTTTAAAATCATTGTACTGAAATCAGAATTATTGAGACACATACAGTTTTCCTGTAATATGATTTTGAAGTGGAGCTTTGAGGCGAAAACTGAAGTTTTCAGGTGGTTCTAGTACAGGCACATTTTCAAGTTAAAGGATTGACTGTGCAGCAGATGGTACGTCAGACTACTCAACTATCCCTTTGTATTCAAAAATCCCAAAAGAAAGCTCACATTTTTGTTTTTTTTTTACTGATCGTGCAGAATTTCTCTTTTGAGTTTTAAAATAATTTCACCATAAATGTAAAGAAACTTGTCAGAATGTTTTGGTCACTTCTTACACATTTAAAAAGAATAAAATAACTCAGTAAACTGAAAAAACCAGCTATTTTATCGAAAAACAAAAAATCTTAATTTACAAGCTAAAGGGAAAATGAATAACCCTGATAGTAGTTGTAACACAAAAACTAGACCTAATGAAAGCAAAATAAATATGGTTTCGTGATAAGGGTAGGTAGGTAATTCAAAATTAGTAAGCACATTTCTTGTGGCAAAATCTTGTTGACCAGTGTTACTGACAGTTCGAAAGGCGTGGCTTAGCATCTCTCTCCCCGAGCGCACCGCACACTCTCCTCGTACTCACGCATCGAAAGTTCAAAAAATCGAATATAGCGACACCCGCACGCAAATTATATTAACATAATACTCTTCTAAACAACCTTTTTAAAGATAGAATAAAATAAATATTCAAAGTAGACAAATAGTAAAGTTATTCGTGTTATATCATCATCTGCCTAGCCTTATCCCAACTATATTCTGGTCGGCTTTCAGTCAAACCCGATTAAGCTGAATACGTTTTCGTAGAGCGGCTGCCTACCAGACCTCCACGTCCACAACCCATTAACTGGGTAACACGGAACTTCTTGGCAAGGCAGGAGTCAAGTTTATTGGCTTCTGACTGCAAAAGATAAAAATCTAAATAGGTAACAAAATTGCTAAATTTCTTCACATCGTGTATTCTTTAGAATTAAGGTAGATCATAAAGTCAAGAAACATAAACCAAAATATCAAATCATTATTAAAGGTACTTTACGAGAAAAAACAAATCTCAAAACGGCCTTATTATTCGCTTATCGTCTTAATAGTTAAAGTCATTTGGATCACCTTTTGCCGTTATTATCGATCGCGTGTGTGATACCGACCACATCGCAGCCATATCGCAGCCACATCGCAACCACAACGCAACCACAACGTAACCACCAGCGACACCGCGAACTAGCGGCCGGCCACATCGCAAACTCATACACATTATTAACGGACTTCTAAATATGAAGAAGGTTCTCAATTACCGCGTATATGTATTTTTTATGTGTGTTCGCGGATAACTTTGTCGTTTATGAACCGATTTCGATGAATTTTTTTTTATATGAAAGGGTATGCTGCTGAGGTGGTCCCATTGCCACCACGTCAGGATCTGATAATGGAAACCCTGATAAATCGAGGGCAACTCTCGAAAATTGTAGGCACGCTTCTGGTAAAAAATTAATTTCGTCTGTACATCGGATGATACTACAAAACAATTAAGTTTTGGATCAGATCTGATGATGGAGACTACCAGGCCCAAAAACTACCAAGTGTTTGGGCTTATTTCATTCGTATTGACGAGACCTTTACACCAAAAGCACTAAGTAGTAAGTTTTATTAAATTGGCCCCAGCTCATAACATAACATCACGCCGGTATGCTGTGAATGGGTACGCAGGTACCACTAAAAAGTGAAAAATAAGCAACTTTGAAAAATAAAAAAAGTCGGTGTTTTTGGGCACCGACTTCCGAAATTAAAGTTATTTTATACTTTGTAGTGTTTTGTTTTTGGAAGTCGGTTATATTTTTTGTATAAAAGTTTTATAGGTACCACAACGCAACCGCAAGAAGCAGCAGCGATACTATTCACACGTGACCACAGCTTGACCACTATTTGTTGCAACGGTGTGGTGTTTTTATGGTACGTGTAAATGAACCTTACCCAACATTATTTTACTACGACGATAAAACGAAACTCTTCGTGGACTCCGAACCAAAACATAAGGAAGCCAAACAACTCCTACGCTCGGCTAAATCAAGATTGGCAACCAAACAAACTGGCTGATGTATATTATTTTTTATAAAAAGACATACACTTGACTTGCCTCCTGCCTTTTAGATCACGGCAATAAATAGACACCCTCTTCTTATACAGAATAAATTTTTCAAATTTGCCGTCATGGCCAAATCCGAAACTATGAGGAATATGAAAAAATACTGAAAGGGGTCTCGAGCCCAATTTGATTAAAACTTAAACTTCATCACTGATTTTTGAAAAAATCGTTATTCCTGCCCAGGAATCGACCCGGTTGATGTTGAAAAAAACACACTCTGTATTATTACACCATCCGAAAGTGTAGCTCGGTGCTGTGTGTGTAAATTCTGGGAAACTATTGTTTCCCAGAATTTGATCCTTATTACACATGGCAAATTAAAGGAAAGCTCTCATTTTTAACAAATCAGTTAAAAATTTGGTACACATATGGACTTCTGTGACCCAAACACGGAAGCGTTACGTAAAAGATGAAATTTTTAGTATGGGGGTCACTTTTGGGGGTAAAACTAGCAAATTTTTTAAAAAAAGTTTGAAGTTATTCAAGAAATTAGACGAAAAATCACCATACCCCCCTTATCTCCGAAACTACTGAGCCTAAAATTTTGAAAAATATGGAGATAATAGATCTTTACGTTACAGACTTTACTAGATTACAGGAAAATCTATAAGAATGCTAGTGTTAAAATAACATGTTAAAAACAAGAAATTCCTACGGAACCCTTCGCACGAGAGTCCGACTCGCACAATACGATTTTACATAGTAAATCTTTACGTTAAGAGGCCTATTATAATTTCACTGTGTTTTTTGCGTAAAATGACCAACTTTGGCTTTCTTATTCTCAGAAACTGAAATATTTAGACAACTTTGGGTTATTGGATAGTTGAGAATAGGTATTAGTATAGTGTATAGCGTCCTCACTTTTTGCATTTTTCTCATAACTATTTGTAAAAAGCCAAAATTCCGAAGTAAGTTTCTCATGAAAAGCGCGTCGGCACTTTTTCGAGCGCGTGGATTGAACTACTGTACTAACCAAATGAAATGAAAAATATGTCATAATATTCCCTATATAGGAAGTGGTTTCGTTCATAGCGGAATATCCGTAAAAAACCCATTCAAATCCATGAAAACTACTAAAAACGCTCAGAATGTACTGTAAATTTATCCTTAATACAATAATATTAAAACACAAAATTTATACCATAATAAACCCTAGTTCATAAGAAATGAAAATTTAATAAATATTCATTAAATAAATTAATAATACCTACTTAAACCCTAAAATAAACTTAATTGCAACTGCCTAATTTCTACATAATGATGAGTCAGCAGTTTTGTGAGTTAAAACGCAATTCTGTGATAGGGCTCTTAACGCGTCGCAATCAAAAGTATTTTTAACTGACGAAAAAACGGAGGTGGTTCTCAAGTCGACGCGTATTTTTTTTAATGTATAAACACGCATAACTTTTTACCGAGTAATCCGATTTTGATTATTTTTTTAATGGGGTATACCTCGCGAATAGTCCCATATAAATTTGGAAAAAAAATCCGACCCTAAGGGTAAAAAAACAGGGGATGATTGATTGTTCACTGATTTTAATGTATGACCACGCATAGCTTTTTACAGAGTAGTCCGATTTTGATAATTCTTTGTTTATTGGTTAGGGTATACCTCGAAAGTGGTCCCATATAAATTTGTAAAAACAAATCCTACTCTAAGGGGGGAAAATAGGGGTGATTTATTGTTCACTCACAGATTTTAGTGCAGAGTTGTGTAGCATTTTCTGTAGGCATACCCATGTGGGTATATAAAGCCTGCATTTTAAGTATTTTTATTATATAATAAGCAATAGTTAAAGTAGGATTATATAACAGTTCCGGAAAAGCAGACGTTTTAATATTTTTGCGTTGTCTGCGGTGTTTTAAAATTTAGTTAAACGTACTATTGCGCTCTGCCTCCCTACTAAGATGTCGGATTGCTATCATGAATATTTTTTGAAGAAGGGATAGATCAATTCATTTTGTATATCTCCGTCTCTCTCTCACAAAGATGATGACGTTGGCAGGTCTAAAGGCTCATCCAGTTTTAGTGCGACCATAAAACGAGCATAAATAAATCCTGGGGCTTATTGATATGCTTTTTAGGGTTCATTACCCAAAGGAACCAAGCGAACCCTATTACTAAGCCTCCGCTGTCCGTCCGTCCGCTCGTCTGTCAGCGGGCTGTATCTCAAGAACCGTAATAGGTAGACAGTTGATATTTTCACAGATTGTGTATTTCTATTGCCGCTATAACAACAAAAGATAAAAATTAATGTTTATGGTACAGAACTCTTCGGGTAGGAGTACGACCCGCACTTGGCCGGTTCTTTCATGATTTCATTGTATTTCGATAAGTCTATACTAATACCTATTATAAAGAAGAAAGATTTGTTTGTTTGTTTGTTTGGATTGAATAGACTCCGAAACTACTGGACCGATTTGAAAAATTCTTTTAGCATTGGATAGCTACATTATCAGGGAGTAACATAGGCTATATATTATCCCCGTACTCCCACGGGAACGGGAACTACGCGGGTGAAACCGCGTGACGTCCACTAGTACATAATAATTTTGAATAAAACAGTCAAAGTATTGGAAAACTATACGGTGAAAATGCTGCGCATTTGATTTCAGGGAAATCGTTTTCAATTTCAAGGAAACGGGGTCAACTTTGGACTTAGAACCGTTTAGGATAATAAGATCAACATAGTGACATGTGCATGTGCCGCTTTTCAGATAAAGGTTCAGGTCAAGGTTTTATTAGTTAGAGAATGACCCTTGAGGCGGTTTAGAAACTCTGACACTAGGGTGTGTGGGGTCGTTAAACCTTACTGCCCACACGACAAGATTAAGAAGAAGAAGTTAGAGAATATCTGCAGACGAAATAGGTATCTTTCGATCAACAAACCGTAACAGGATAAACAGGATAGTACTTAAGGGGTTATTGTACTCATCACTATGAAAAACTTTTACTATGGGACCAAACCTGGAATGAAAATCGACGGTGCACGTTTATGTGCGCATTCATTTCATTTCATTTCATAACTCGACAAAAATGATATACTGTACTACTGAGTTTTTTTTAACACCGATTAAAGAAGGATATTTTTTGTTTTTGACGTGCAAAAGAAAGTAACGCCTATTTTGCTTAATGAAAACGATAAAACTCACTTTCATAGCGTATAACAGACATGATAAAAATTTATATAAAAAAAAAAAAACTTAACTTTACCATGATTGAAAAAGGACGTTCGTTGTAAATTCCATCCCCAATTCACACAGTCTAAAAACATCAACACAACTTCACCACTGTCTAAAAAAATGTGTCCAGACCACAGCACAGCACAAAAGACAATAAACTATTGATTTAAATACATAAACTGCTGCTTGCAATGGGCTGTGTTTATCAATTGAATGTTTCCTCATTGAAGATTCTGAGATACAACTGAAGCAGGCCAGTTGCAATTGGTAAGCAGAACACGTGTAGCTTAAAATTGTAGAAATATTTAGAATATGTGGCTTAAATTGTACAAATATTTAGAATATTTAAGTATTTTTTGTTAAGCTTAGCTTGACAAGTTCTTTTAGGAAGCTGATGACTTATTAATAATTATTGAAAATAGTGATACCTATCGTTGTTTCAAACAAAGGTTTTTCAGGCAGGAACACCCGGAAAAGTTCATATTATGTTGCTTTTAAACAACAACAAAAACAAAACACAACAACTAATAAAAGTCTTTAAGGCTTGTATACATGCCAATGACCTTGTGGCTAAACCAAATAGATACATTGTGGCTAAACCAAATTACGTATCATATCATGTAGATTACTACCTTTTTTTTCAGATGCAATTTCTCAGTAAATGCTGACGAAATACTGCTACATCTGCACGTTAGTTTTAAGCTTTTTTCGAGAAGCTTTAAGATAAAAGTCTTAAAGGCTGCTCTTTAAGACTTTTATTAGTTATCGCCTATAACCTGCACTATACTGGGGCCGAGTTCCAGTCTAACCGAATGCAGCTACCAGCATATACTAGTATCATATACTACTAGTTTGACCTCCTAAGCCCAGTGACTGTGGTAGCACGATACACTTTGAAAAGAGTGGATGTCAAAGATCTGCAAATAACGGCAGGGACCGGCTGACTTTCCACTGCAGCGGAGAGGAGAGAAGCGGAGAAATACAAGCCAATGGAATTGCATAAAATCTCCGCGCTGCGTCAGTTACTGAGATTTTATGCAAATCGATTGGTTAATATTTCTCCGCTCCAGTGGACTGTCAGCCATAGGGTGCCTGTCCATTACAACGGAGCCAGGCATCGGAGCGAAGAAACTGAGAAATTTTAACCAATGGAATTGAATCTCTGATAAAGCCGCTATACAAAAAAGGGTCAAAATCAGACGTTGATAATTACCGACCTATCGCTCTCACTCCCACAATATCAAAATTTTTTGAAAAAAATATGTACAGGCGAGTGATGAAATTTCTTTCTAAACACAGCATTCTTGTTGACCAGCAATACGGGTTTAGACAAAATAAATCGACGACTTTGGCAATATTTACGCTAGTGAAAGCAATGATGACGAATATTAATGATAAAATAACTACTTGTGCATTGCTCTTAGACTTAAGTAAGGCGTTCGATCGTGTTGATCATGCGCGTCTTTTAGAAAAACTTGAAAGATACGGTATCAGAGGTCCAGCAAAAGAGTGGTTTCAGTCATACCTAACTGACAGAAAACAGATAACAAGGTTAAACAAATTAAACAAATTAAGGAACACTTTAGAAGATTTTGATTCTGAAGCACGTGCTAATTGCTGTGGTGTACCACAAGGTAGTATCTTAGGACCATTATTGTTCCTTCTTTACATAAATGATTTACCTCAGTCAATAAAACATCAGTGTGTATTGTTCGCCGATGACACCACAATTATTATTAAATGTAAAAATTTACAAAATGTTGACATTGAAATTAAACAAACATTAAATGACATAAAACAATGGTTAGATATTAATAAATTAAAAATAAATATTTCCAAAACTAATGTACTTCATTGCAAAACAGCTAAAAGTAAACCTTTACGCCTTAATGTTGCACTTAACAATAATTATATAGAACAGGTACGTAATGCAAAGTTCCTGGGTATAACACTTGATGAACATTTTACTTGGAAGAATCACATCGAGATAATTTCAAAAAAAATCAATCAATTCGTATTCGCTTTAAAAAGAATTAAAGTTATTACATCTTTGCGTACTGCCATTATGGTCTATCACGCATACGTCTGCTCAGTAATAAGATACGGTATAGTTGTGTGGGGAAACTCTTCCGAACTGGCGAAAATCTTCATCGCCCAAAAAAAGTGTATTCGTGCAATATTCAAAATGCAGTGGTCTGACTCATGCAGGCCTATATTCAAGTCGCACAATCTGTTGACGGTCCCATGCATTTATATTTACGAAGTTGCCAGGTTTGTGAAGTCCAATCTTGAGCTATTTGAGCGAAAAGATAACACAAATAAAAGGAAACCTACACATTTAGATTTGGAAATGCCCGTTCCAAAGCTAGAAATTTTTCGGCGGAGCTGCGTTTATATGGCTCCCCTAATTTACAATGCTTTGCCAAGGTCAATTACTCAACTGCCATTCAATAAGTTTTGTGTTACGTTGCGGAAGTGGTTGTTACAAGAGTGTTTTTATTCGATAGATGAGTTCTTTCAAAAGTGTCCCTGTAAATTTTATACAATAAAGCACAGACATATTTAATTGATAAGTATATAAATTGACGAAATGTGGTAACCTAGTAATTAATATTTTTTGTAAAAACTTACCTACTATTGCATGCTATATATTGGCCCAATGTGTTTTACTTAATATTGTATATAAGAACTTGTACCTACCATATTTGAAGCAATAAATAAATAAATGAATGAATAAATGAATGAATGAATGAATAAAATCCCCGTACCACGTGAGTCACTGACATTTTGACTGACATATTTGGTTTTAATTTCTCCGTTTCTTCGCTCCTCTGCCTAACTCCGCTGTAACGGACAGGCACTATAACAACTGTCAAAGATCTACAAATAACAGCAAGGACCAGCTTAAGGGTGCCTGTCCATAAGCGTTTCTTTAAACGTTTTTCATAAAAATCGACGCACAATATCAAAAGATATTGAATTTTTAAGTTTAGGAAGAACCTTCCTCATGTATTCTCATCAGTCAGAGCACCATCTATTAAGAAAAAATAAATTGCACGAAATCATGTAAATAACACCATAACAAATTGTTGAGTTATATGTGAAACTTTTAATACGTACCGAAATAAAAGTGAACATTTTAAAACCTTATGTAACGATAAGGTATTCAAATGTTCACTTTTTTAACGTTTATACGTTCTTGTTTAAAGTCTTCCGCTGCCAAATATTTTGTCAGTTTACGACATAATCGATAGATGGCGTTGCACTGATGATGATGTTGCATCCATTGGAGAACGGCCCTCACACGATTTTTGTTGTAGTTCGTTAGTGGTGTAAGTTCGTTCCAAATTCGTAAAATCCCTGTTTTTTTTTGTATTTTATACTCGATCTTAATAATGGCAACAGATAGGCACTTGAAATGCTCACAGGGTTGGTATTGCTATAATATTCGCTAAAAATTAATAATAATTAAAATAAAATTCTTATATTTAAATATTATGGGGACCCAAACAAAAGTTGTGTTTTTACGGTACGGAACCCTTAATGCGCGAGGCCGACTCGCACTTAACTGGTTTTTTTTAATGATGGGAAATCATCAAATGACTCCTCCCGCTCTGGGCGGAGCAGAAGGTAGTGTCAGACTCTTACTGACTAAAACCTATCCGTGTTCCTCCTAGTGCCCGCCGCGTTCCAGGGCCGCGGTGACTCTTTCGAACTACACAACAGGCACTGGTCCCGCTAGGAAGCGGGTCCCGTCTACTATGCTGACAACTCTTTGAGGCGCGCGTGGAACACAGCGGGCCGTCGATCTGTACGTCTACCATGAGTTTTATAAATCTATACTCGCTACGTGGTCGCTAACAATGGGCCTCATCAGAAGGCTCAAAGTCACTCAAAGGGCAATGGAGAGGGCAATGCTTGGAGTTTCCTTGCGTGATCGAATCAGGAATGATGATATCCGCAAGAGAACCAAGGTTACCGACATAGCCCGAAGGATGGCCAAACTAAAGTGGCAACTGGCAGGGCACATTGCTCGCAGAACAGATGGTCGATGGGGCCGAAAAGTTCTAGAGTGGCGACCGCGTACCGGAAGGCGTAACGTTGGAAGGCCTCCCACAAGGTGGCCCGATGACCTGGTGAAGGTCGCGGGTAGCCGATGGAAGCGAGATTCATAGGACCGGTCGTTGTGGCGACGCTTGGGGGAGGCCTATGTCCAGCAGTGGCCGTCTTTCGGCAGATATGATGATGATGATACTCGGTAGCGACTGTAGTTAAAAAAAAAAAACACCGGTAGCACTCCGGGAGTGCCGGCAGAAGTGAAAACATGTAAATAATACATCCTTACTGTCGCGGTCACATCATAGACAAACCACCGACAACAAAATAAACAAAAAGACACTGACGTGTGGCCGCGACAGCGACTGTCAGTGACAGATGTCAATCTTGACACAGTTCCTGACATAAACAAAACGAACCATAAAAACAACAAAAAATAACGTTGTGTTTAATTATAAGTACAAAAATACTATCATTTATGAGGTAGAATACAATGTTTATTTATTGCGCTATCGTACACAAATATGACAATTTACATGTTATTATTCATAATATTATATCGTTATTTATTTATATATTACATTAATTTTTATCTCTTAGAAAAATCAACTTTCATCCATAATTTCGTAATTCCGTAATTTCGTATCCTTGGATACGCGTGGCACGCTGTACATAAACACAGACGGACATTCGCGCAAGCGCCCTGTGCCGCCTAAGCGGAGCAGCACACTCAGGCACGGTAGAAAGAGTGGGAGATACTAGTTCCTCTCCCTTCCCCTCGATCTTACGCTTTTTTGCATCACGTGACCCTGACGCGAGTCCGTCTTACGCTTTTTGCGATCAGGTCACGTGACCCTGACGCGAGTTTAAGATTTTATACCCATTACAGAAAAGTGCTCAACGCCGCTAAAGAAGTTTTCACTTCAAAAATGTATGAAAACTTTAAAAAGTCAAGTTTCTAATTTATTTGTTTAAGTTGCTAACTAACAAGCAAGCAAGTTACAAGCAGAGCTTTAGTTAACACCTAAAAAAATAAATTAGAAACTTGTTCTTTAAAAGTTTTCATACATTTTTTTAACTACAGTCGCTGGCGAGTATAAATTGATAAAACTCATGGTAGACGTACTGGGCCCAGATCGGCCGGCGAGCTACCCAACGCTCACCGTCCACAGACCCCAAAACCGTCCACTGCCAGATTGTTATCTGTCAGAAACATAGCGACGGTGACTCGGTTCGATAGTCAATTGGCTGTTACGACTTGCGCTAGATACAAGCTGATTTACAATCCCGCGGGTCAGTTCAACGAAATAGGTCACATGCAAATGATTGACTTACGAGTCGTACTACATGTCGCTACCTACTGTTTCATTGTATTAAAATTTGCAATGTTCGACTTGTCTAGCAGTACTATCTTTAGTTTTGTTACGGATTCGTTTAATTAACTTGATGTTGAACTTTGTTTTTAGGTTCCGAACAAAAAACGGAATCCTTATAGAATCACTCGGGTCTGTCTGTCTGTCTGTCCGTCTGTCACAGCCAGTTTTCTACGGATCCACTGGACCGATTCTGTTGAAATTTGGTACACATATGGACTTCTATGACCCAAACACGGACGCGTTACGTAATTCATAAAATCTTTATTACGGGGGTCACTTTTGGGGGTCAAACTAGAAAATTTAAAAAAAAAGATTTTTGAACAATATCGTGTGACATATCAAATGAAAGGGCTTAATATATTCTTTCATAATTTTAAAATAAATGGTTTTGAAGTTATTCAAACCGAAACTACTGAGCCTAAAGTTTTGAAAAAAAAATGGAGATAATAGATCTTTACCTATAGATTACAGGCAGTCTATAGTGTTAAAATAACACTTTAAAACAACGAAATTCGTTCGGAACCCTTTGCACGCGAGTCCTACTCGCACTTTGCCAGTTTTTTTTACCACTGAAAGGCACGCGATTGACCACTATCTCACCCGATGGTAAGCGATGATGTGGTCGAAGATGGAGCACGCTTGCCTAGAAGTAACCTATTCACTCTTGACATAAAACTCCCAGGTTGTAGCAATCAGGAAACACAAAATCTGGCAGGAACTTCCACTCGTTAGCTGTACACACAAAATTAAGTAGCTTCCAATAGAAATTTCCGAAAATATTGTCCTGATTGTAAAACAGTAGAGTAATCTACATGACTTTAAATTGCACTAGCAATGAGCAGTTCATGTTTTGGTACACCTATTAAATAATTTAAAGCTTTTTTATAAATCCTTTAAGTAGTTCATTTTACCTACATGCGTTGAGTTTGCGTTTAATTTGAATTAGTTTTTATCAACTTTCAGAATTGAAATAAATTACAAAATGTAACACTGAACATGTATTGCTGCTTAAATAGGCGAAAATCTTAGTAGTAACTTCAAAGCTTGAGCTAAAAATTTCACTATTTGAGCCGACAACCAGACGTATTTACATCTACGTCACACATTCAATTCAATTACAGACGCGGATCTTCAAAAATTAATATAGAGTTAATTTTAGCTCACATTTAGGAAGCTCTTTTTTACTTTTTTTTTATAATAAATAAAATTGAATATTTATTATTTCACACTCAAATGTTATAAATAAAATAACTAACCTTAATGACGACTTTAAGAAAAATCCCCAAAACGTCAATAGTGAACTTCATTTTGACTTCTTTAGCGATAACCACACGATTATTTTCACTTTATTCTCACTTTTCAGACTGAAACATTAAGACGAAATCCAATTAGTTCACAATTCAACCGATGACAACTGTTACGCGAGCATTTTTGATCACTATGTCTTAAAAAAGTCCGATTTTCAAGACATAAATCTATTTTAATAACTTCGAACTTACCATTTTACTAAAAAACGTCGCAAATATTATCAAATCACATGAAAATTAGTGTGGTGTCGGTTTAAGTCGGGTTCGTCGGAAAAATATAATATGTACTACGTTTGGTTTTTATTGTGAGACCGTATACTGTGCGCACACGCATCGTGCGAGGCCAGCCGAAGGCGTTCTTAATTTAGAAGCGAACGGAATCGGACTAGAGATCCGATCACCCAGGGATTTAGTTTTATACCGCTCAATTGAGAGTAAAGAATTAAAAATACGAACAACGCTTGTGGTACACACATGTGTTGGTGCTGTACCGAGTTGTCAAGTATAATGACGATAAAATTATAGTTTCCGAGATCTCCGGGGGACATGCGGTTACATAGAGTAGATATTTAAACAGAGCAACCACGTACATCATTAAATCTTTCATAGGTAATCGTTTTGCCTTTCAATGCGCTTTAGACTGGAAACTTTCAAAGAAATATTTAATTTCTTTCTCTTGTCCCTATTTGTAAATATAGGAAAGTTTGTTCTCCATAGGTAAACATATACTTTTCCCCTTGCGTTGGTAAGCGTAATTTCAATATCCGTCTAAGCTTGAATTAAATGGAACGGTAGATAATGAAGGTTCAAAACAACCGGAAGATTTACCTATATTTCAAGTAGGTAGGTAACAAAAAGCTAATAGCCAACTAATGTAAGAATAATTAGGTATATTCTTGGTCTTTCTAAACATTGATCCGATGAGAACTGTATCCAACTTCTGTGATTCTGTTTTTTACATAGTCTTTGGCGCCCCGTTGGTACATACTGATGCCATAATTGATATTCATTACACGGCCCGTCTGTATATCCGATGTACGTTATAATACTTATATCTATAGGCTGTCTATTTATCAGTCAACGATCCCAATACAATAGATCTGTGGAATTGTTTATGAATACCGTCACGACAGTATATGTTGGTAGATATTGAAATATCTAAGACTAGCTGACCCGCGCAACGTAGTATGCATCACATTTTTCGTTATTGCTCCGCTCCTATTAGCCGTAGCGTGATGTTATACAGTCTACAGCCTTCCTCTATAAATGGGCTATCAAATCTCAAATCGTTTATTGCAATCCATAATGTACACATACAGGTGGTAAAATGAATAAATAGAAACAATTATGGACTCTGTCGGGCACAGCAACACTTTAAATAATTAGGGGAGAGGAAGAGCGCTTTAGATTATTTATCTTGTAAAATCAATGTTTAATATTTCCTGTCCAACTTGTGCCTACTATTGAATATTTTATGCATATTATTATTCTCTACATATCCATTTTTAGATTAAATAACGTTTTTAGTTGTTTTATTGTTTATTTAATATTGGTTTTTATTATTAGAATATTGTTTATTTATTCCAACAATAAAATAATTTTTCAATTCAAACCAGTAGTTTCTGAGATTAGCACGGTCAACCAAACAAACTAAATATTAAGCTTTATAATATTAAGTATACATAGATACGTATGCAGTAGAAAATAAGTCAAAATTTTACATCAACTGCTAGCAAGATAGCGAATTAATAAGAATCGACTTCAAAATATGTTACTAGATTTTTCAAGCGGTTTCGCTCCCACAGCGCCCAGGAACGGTTTGTATACATGCCAATGACCTTGTGCATAAAACGGAGCTAAGTACTCCTCTACAAGGCACTACGCTACCCGCATTTTTAATTTGTTATGAAAAAAAAATAACACATTTTAAAATAAAACCAAATTATTTTCGTTTATATTGCAAAGCAGTAGATATTTTTTAGACTTTTGTTAAAAATTTTAGGAGTAAAATGGTTTCATCTCAAAGATTTGGAGGTGATTTGGTGATTTTTTTCTTTAAAATAAATTGTTTTGAAGTTATTCAAGAAATTAGACGGAAAATGACCATTCCAAGTTTAGGAGATAAGGGGTTATCTCCGAAACTACTGAACCTAAAATTTGGAAAAAAAAATGGAGATAATAGGTCTTTACCTATAGATTACAGGAAAACCTATAAGAAGTCCCCTTAAGAACCCTTTGCACGCGAGTCCAACTCGCACTTAGCCAGTTTTTTAAAATGTAATTTCTCAGTAAATGCCGACGAAAAGTTGCTACATCTGCACGCACTTATTTTAATATGACATTTCATATTTCTGTGAGGAGAGGCGAGAGGACTTGACTTCAAAAGGCCAATTTTTCTTACGACGCGCCTCCAAGCCATGCGGTCTTTTGCAGTGTGGGCCGCTCTGTACATGCTGCCTCCAACAGCCTTTTTTATGGCGTCGGACCTTCTTGCCGGGGTTCTAACTTTTACTTCGACCCGGCCCATTATCATGAGCCTTTCGAGACTATGCTTGGATGAACGCATAATATGTCTGAAAAGGCTGAGGACACGCTCCTCAATATTTCCAGGGCCAATTCTACTACTAATTCTTAAACATCGGTCGCATTCGCTTCTCAGTCGGAATCTGTCAAAAACAACGTGGTCCCTACATTTTCATAGATTGCCTATGAGTAATATAAAATATTTATTTTGTTTATTTATATATGTATACTTTATTGTACACCAAAATTAAAACACATTAAGGAAACCTTAAACTAAAAAAATATACAATTGGCGGCCTTATCGCATTCCGCGATCTCTTCCAGGCAACCTGGAATGGATAGGGATAGTCTGGACACGAAATGGGGTTGCACTTGGTGCAAATATAAAGTTAACAAATTTTTAGAAAAAGAGCAATACAATATACTAAAATAGATACACAAATACATACATATTAAATATACATATTAAGAAGAAAATAAATGACTATTTTTAAAAATCAACATCGAAAAAGTAATCGCAGTGATAAGTAGTGTTCCCTAACAAGTCTCTTAAAAACAGGCAATATTAATCTATATAAAAGTATTATAAATGTGAATGTTTGGATGAATGGAAGTTTGTTACTCAATCACATCAGAACGACTGAACGGAATCTTAATGAAATTGGCACAGAGGTAGATTATAGTCTGGAACGCTTATTCCCTTGGGATAATTTTCGACATATTCACGCGGGCGGGCGTTGCGCAAATCAAGTTTTCTTTCAGCGGAAATGAAAATATAATCAGATAATTTACGACTTAAAATGCCAATGCATCCCACAAATTTCTATGATAAATCCTTTACAGTCCAGGCTGCTCGTTTGTGGAATGCATTGCCGGCCCCAGTAAGACGCGCTCAATCGTTACCGGTGTTTAAAAGACTCGTGAGGCATTACCTGTCGCTGTGATATGTTTGTCATTTATTTATTGTTAAGATATGTTGTTAAGAATATATATTTATTCGTGTATATATTATGACCAGCGGCTACGCCCGCGTGGTCCCTAGGGAAAATACTTCCGGGATAAAAAGTAGCCAATGTCCTTTCTCAGGCTCTAGACTATCTGTGTACCAAATTTCATTTAAATTTGCTCAGTAGTTTTGGCGTGAAGCGCGACAGACAGATAGACAGACAGACAGAGTTCCTTTCGCATTTATAATATTAGTAAGGATTAAGTAGTGTCGCACCGATTTAATGCGAGCATAATATTTCACTTATGTGTCACTTTGTTCACCCTATCCACTTATTTATTTATGAATCAAGTTAGGGATTTTAATCGGTGGAAACTATTAATAAAAGTAAAAAAAATATGTGAGTACCAGGTAAACTACAAAATGATATCTTTGGGCGCGTTATTGATGAATCCAAGCAACCAAAAACTCCACAGTTTATTCTATAATTTTTCTTTTCCATTTTAAGTAAGTACTTGTACTCATTTCAATACAAATATTCACAAATCACCCGCTTACAAAACAATCACACCGTTCGTTCGTCACTGCGGCGCATTCGCGACTGCTTGCAGTTGGAGAGCAGTTTGAACTAGTGATGGGCGTTGAATCAACGAACTAGTTGAATCAACGTTGATGTTTCTTCAACGGGATTAACGTTGACCGTGTACAAATCAACTCGTTGAATTCGTCAAGGAGTTACGAGATAACGACGTTTATGAATTCAACTCGTTTGACGAAACGAGAAAATGAACCCAACGTTTTGTTATTTTCAACGTACGTAAATTGTACTTCTTTAACAATAAAACTACCGCAAACTGCATCAAATTGTTCGTAAATTGACATTACAACAGCATACGTTAATAAAAGCGTTTAGGCGTTTATCGTTCATGCAAGTTGACGTTCGTGACACGTTAACTCGTTGACGAAATTAACTAGTTGATCAACTAGTTGACAAACGCAATTCAACGTTAACGTTTCGTTGACGGAAAAACCTTCAACGACCCGTCACTAGTTTGAACTCGAGGCGCGTAGGTATGACTCGCGTTCCGACCGTTTGTAGGAAGATAGAATACTGTAGATGTTATTACCGTGCAATTACTTTCCATTCCAGGTTGCCTGGAAGCGATCGCGGAATGCGATAAGGCCGCCCATTGTACTTATGTGTTTTAGTTTATAGTTTTCTTTTATGTTATTATCGATCAATAAAGTATATAATAAATAAATATAAAGCCAGTAGTAACTAAGGTACTGTATCTTGGAGACTAATCCTCCGAAAGCAGCTGACTGTCTGTACAATGAACGTGTTTGTGGATTAGCGTGTTCACTGCAGTTTCTGAAATAAAAGAGGGTAGGATAGGTGGATACTTCAGTTAATTGAATAGAGGTAGATACTAGAGGTTACATAGTATCTTTGAGTCAACAGTAAATATATGTTACTTCTAGTCGGAGGATCCCCTCTTTTCAATGGAGGTTTGCGGTACTTGCTCTGTAAGATAGTGTTCCAGTTTCAATAATAATAAAAAACCGGCCAAACGCGAGTCGGACTCGCCCACCGAGGGTTCTGTACAAATTTGTAGCTACAAATTACTTTAAATAATGACTATATTTTTATGATTTAATTACAAATATATAGTTTTCACACTTTTTCCTATAGTTGTAGTATAAGACGGTATTACTTGCCAAATTTCATAGTTCTAGGTCAACGGAAAATACCGTATACATTTCGATTCCCTTGAGAGTGTCGAAATATACGTTTTTTTGCGGCATAAACGACCTATCTTTTTTTACATTAACTTAGAAGTTTGAAATTTTCACAGCTGCAAGGGGCTACAAACTTGAGCATATCGTTTTCAACTCGATAACTCCACGCGTTCCCGAGATAAACGGTCTTGACAGACAGACGGACGGACAACAAAGTGATCCTAAAAGGGTCCCGTTTTACCTTTTGAGGTACGGAACCCTAAACATGCGTAGTTCCGCTAATTCATTTGATATGTCCTTATACGAGTGACATAAAAACTTGTTTTCAGTAGTCATTTTTGTGTCATCAAAAAATCAACGAAAATTCCCCGGTATCAACTTCGATATCGCACAGAATCAAGTTTTCTTTCAGCGGAAATGAAAATATAAAGCTATTAGTAACTAAGCAACCGTATCTTGGAGACTGTGCTTGTCCATTGCGAGCGAGCCAGGCAGCGGAGCGGAGAAACGGAGAAATTTTAAACAATGGAATGCACCCTAAGGTTGCCTGTCCATTGCGAGCGGAGCGGAGAAATGGAGAAATTTTAAACAATGGAATGCACCCTAAGGTTGCCTGTCCATTGCGAGCGGAGCGAAGAAATGGAGAAATATTAACCAATCATGTCAGCCAAAATGACAGTGGTTAAAATTTCTCCGCTCCGCTGCCTTGCTCGCTCGCAGTGGACAGGCACCCTTACAGCAGAGCGAGGCAGCGGATTGGAGAAACGGAGAAATATTAACCAATCATGTCAGTTAAAATGTCAGTGAGTCACGTGGTGCGGAGATTTTATGAAATTCCATTGGTTAAAATTTCTCCGTTTCCCCGCTCCGCTGCCTTGCTCCGCTGCCTTGCTCCGCTGTAAAGGAAAGGTACACATCCTCTGAAAGCGGCTGATGTCTGAGCAGAATGTCTGTACGCCGAGCGTGTTTGTGGATTAGTTTGTTCAGTGCGTTTTCGGGGATTAAGGAGGGTAGTATAGGTGGATACTTCATTTGATTAAATAGGGTGACTGAGGGTCTTTGAGTCAAGAGGGAAAAAATTACTTCTGGAACAGTATGTTCCATCGTTGATCTCATCATCCATTACCATCAGGTGATATAATGGTCAACGCGAGCCTATAAATAATAAAAACGCACAGTGTGGACACTTTTATGGAGAGGCTGTCAGGCTCTTACTGACTAAAATCAATACACGATGTTCTACAGCAAAGTTTGGTTAAGGTGCTGAAGTGTTTCGCCCGCGTAAAAAGTTTTACTTTCCCAATGAATTACTTGTAGATGACCTGGACATGCGGCAGCGTATCCAGCCAATAGTTTAAAGAAAAAACGAATTGGCGACGCAACAGCCGTGTGTTGCATGGACCATTTCGAGCTACTTTTGACCCCTTCACAACTCGAAACCTATTTAACCTACATAGATGAAATTTGACACATTTATTAAAGCTCCTTAGCTTGTCTAGAATCCAAAATTTCATCAATGTAGATCAAACGTTATTGATATATTAACGTTTTAAGACCGGCATTTTTATGACTGCCTGACTCACTGGCATATATGTATATCAAAAACCTACCCCACTTCCAGATGTCCTAGAAAGTTGAAATTTGGCATACTACTAGGTAATTGTGTGTTTACAAATTAAAAAATCTGAAAACCGGGAATTTCTAAGATGTTTGCCAATCAATCGATTTTGTTAGGTAACACTTAGCGCCTTTCAAGATTATAAGAGCAACTGCTTTCTTCTTCGCAAGAGAATAAGTTCCAGAATGAAAGGTCATTTTTATAGGTACTTAAGAATTATTTATAAAACTAAGACAACCAATAATAACACTAACTGCTCCTGGAAGCTCAGCGACTCAGCGTTTTGACATCATTGCGAACAATTGTAACATATGTGTTATACGAGAGATATATAGATTTAAACTAGCCAAGTCGAATCATGAACCTTCATTTACCTTTTTTCAGGATTATCAACAGAACTTGGCGCCCATTTGGACCTCAATTCTTTTTTCACTGAAGTCGACAATAACATTGAACTTTGGCTCCCATTTTCACATTTATGTTTTTGATGGAATGTACTTTTCCTCGATCCATTATATCTGTACCTACACCAAATTTCATCAAAATTATTTCGAAATGTAAACATGAAGCTAGTAGTAACTAAGCAACTGTATCTTGGAGACTAATCCTCTGAAAGCGGCTGCTGCCTTAGCAGTGTCTGTACGCCGAACGTGTTTGTGGATTAGCTTGTTCAGTGCGCTTTCTAGGAATAAGTAGGGCAGGATGGGTACAGTATATAATTAAATAATATTCCTCCAGTTTTTTTTACTATTGATAGGCATATGTTTGACCAGTATCTCGTCTGATGGTAAGCGATGATGCGGTCGAAGATCTAGCACGCTTGCCTAGAAGTAACCTATTCACTCTTGACTTAAAGACTCCCAGGTTGTAGCTATCAGAAAACACAGAAGCTGGCAGGAAATTCCACTCGTTACGCACAATGAAAAAATTAAGAAGCTTCCAATAGAAATTTCCGAAAATATTGTCCCAATGTTAAAGATGACTTTAAATTGCACTAGCAATGAGCATTTCACTCTTGACTTAAAGACTCCCAGGTTGTAGCTATCAGGAAACATAGACTCTGGCAGGGAATTCCATTGATTGATTGATTTCGCCATGGCCGACAATGTCAAAAGAGACTAACCATAGGCGCGGGCAGTGCCGGATTAACCCATAATCAAATTAACCAATTGCTTAGGGCATCACATCTGGAGGGGCACCATAAACTACGGAAATTAGAGGTCGTAGGTATACCTACTTATTGTGGTCAAGTAGGACGAAATTACGCAAACCTTCCGAAAAGTCAGCAAGAAGACCCAAAAGTCACTCTCAGAGACGTGCACTTACAAAAACTGGCCAAGTGCGAATCGGACTCGCGTGCAAAGGGTTCCGAACAAATTTCATTTTGCACAACAGATCACTCCCTCATCTATCACTCTCATAATACATACACGACCGGAGAGATATCTGGTGGAGTCCTCCACCAGATATCTCTATCAACGGCCTAAAGTGCTTTCTGATCTCAACTCAAGTTTATTTCTATACCCATCTTTAGCTGTAACATCTATACCAAAATTCGTCAAAATTGTTTCAAAATAAATAAATAAAATCTGAAGTAACGTATACCGTATGTTGGAGACAAAGAGTGGGTGTCCATTTGCGCGGAGTGAGGCAGCGGAGCGGAGAAATGCAGAAATATTAACCAATCATGTTAGTCAAAATGTCAGTAGTCACGTGGTGTGGAGATTTTATGCAATTCCATTGGTTACAATTTATGCGTTTCTCCGCTCCGCTGCCTCGCTCCGCTGTAATGGACAGGCACCCTAATCCTGTCAAAGCGACTGCTGTCTTATGGTAGGCGCCAAACAAATGTGCAATAATGGTCATTGCGCACATACATTTATTGACTTTCTTTATATCAAAAACAGAAATAAAGACATAAAGCTGTGCTGAATCGACTTATCTCGTGACCGGTAATGAAAAACGGTTCATTATTTATTGTTCGGCTCTCTACGAAGAGATATTAGGGATAGGTCAATGTACTTTATTACAAGTTTATCTGGCGCCAACCATACCAAATATAGGGAAAAAAATACCTCTATATTGCTATAGATAACATAAAAGATCATCATCTCTTTTATTGCAAGGAAAATGTCATCATGACTTTAACACAAACATACAGTTGCTCTTGTTTTTATAGTACCTGTATTTGTTGCCTTGTTTCGCAGACAGAAATTTCACAGAATTTCGTTTCGCAGAAAATGTTTCACATATTATTTGATCCTTATAATTTTATGTCGAATATTATTGCTTCAACAAGTATTTACTTGAATGAAACATATTTCACAGAAACACAATTCAATGAATTTCTATTCGCATTTTTTTACTCAACAAACTTATCAAACAGCAGAATTATTTTTTAACGAATATTGTTAGCCTGGTGTATTTTTCCATGGTATTTTATATTTCAGTGACAATGTAATTACAATTAAATATTGTTGTTTTATAATATGTCCATGGCATATTAAGATGGCAGAATTGTATTCGGAATAATTTTACTAAGCATATTGCCATTTCTATAAAATAGCATTTAACCTTAAATTAAAATTAAAATATGAATTTAAAAAATCAACATGTGTGCTAAAAAAATTTGTGACAGAAACGAATCGCGGTAAAACCGAACCCACGTAGTCTTGTCTGCCCTACCCCTAGATTGTAATTTAAGCCCGCGTAGGCGCGGAAGGGCGAGGCAGCCCGCGAGCTGAGGAGCAGGTGTTATAACGCCCGCCGCCGCGACTGAGGCTGAGACTAGTGGTCAAGATATGGCGCTGATCTAAAACTGCAATATAGGTACACCGCAGTGTTAAAATTCTCTGACGAATAGAGGCCTCGCCAATGAAAATTTAAGAACATTTCATGTTTCATCGAGAGGCCTCGCCGATGAAAATTTAAAAACATTTCATGTTTTATAAGATGGTACGGAACCCTCGGTGCCCGACTCGCTCTTGGCCGGTTTTTTTCATAAATCGTACAATTTTGGTAACATTTTTCAAAAAAAATGTATTCATTCATAAAGATTTTTAATAGTGATCACTAAACCTGAAGTTATTTCACTTATACCAGAGTCTAGCGATCCCAACGTTAGTGTTGTCCGAGGACAAGGAACAGTTTCTATGAACGACGCGCTTAGTGTAATGGCGCGCAGGGGACCTAACAATACAACTTGTATTAAATTCTACCAGATTCCATTAAGATAGTGGCTTCCTGGAGTCTCAGTGGTTTCGTTATGGATATAGATAGTTACTGTTTGTTTAGTTTTAGATGTAGGATTTAGATTTTACGGGAGTAAACGATATCTATACTAATATTATAAAGAAGAAAAATTTGTTTGTTTGTTTGAATTGAATAGGCTTCGAAACTACTGGACCGATTTGAAATATTCTTTTAGCATTGGTTAGCTACATTATCAGGAAGTAACATAGGCTATATATTATTCCCGTATTCCTACGGGAATGGGAACTACGCGGGTGAAGCCGCGTAACGTCCACTAGTCATTAATAATAATAATAATAAAGTTTATTTACCAAAATAATTACAGAAAATGTACATAAGTAGGTATTACTAACGAGTAGACTAAGTGTCGACATTACAGTGTGTTGCAAAATTTCTGTAAGTACATAATTAAAGTAACCCTGCCTCTTAAACTAGGCTAACCTGTATCTTAAGAGACAGTGTTTATCCAATAAATTAATTTACCATGAATTATATAACAAGTGGACAGTGTCGATCTACCGTTTATACTTGTCAGCAGTAATAGTAGTTGTTTGTAAGAGAACCTAGAATGTGAAATGTGTGGTGATGTGTGGTAGTGTGTGTTGGTGTGTGCATGTGGGTATGTGTGTGTGCATATGACATGGGGGTGAAAGTGTACGTTCTTTGATTTAGGCGATGTAAGTGAGTAAAGACTCCATGTAGGAATAGTTCTTCTGTAGTAGCCACTGTGTTACTCTATGTTTTACTGTGTATGAATTTAGATCTAGAATTTTTAGTTGTGTGTGAACTTCCTGTAGATGTGTGTACTCAATGTATAAAACTGGCGCTATGCGAAAGTAGTTTTATTTTAATGTCGTATATCTGAGGCCGTACTCCGAAATGTCAATGTCATCATGATTCCGTTGTGGGAAAGGGATAGTGATATTCGTCCTGCATAGTATAACTCCGTCGTATTCTAAGGCTGCGTTTCTACACAGATGTGCGAGGATGCGAAACGAGAGATGTGATTATTAAGGCTGCTCTTTTGAGAAATGCTTAAAAACAGCGTACAGATGAAGCAACTTTTCGTCGGTATTTACTGAGAAATTACATCTGAAAAAAATAGGTAGTAATCTATGTATCATGTGATATGATACGTAATTTGGTTTAGCCAGAATTTATATATCGGAAAAAAAATCACCAAATCACCTCCAAATCGTTGAGATGAAACTTAATTTTTTAACAAAAATGTAAAAAAAAAACATATCTACTGCTTTGCAATACAAACGCAAATAATTTGGTCTAGTTACTTTTTAAAATATGTGGTATTTTTTTATAATAAATAAAAATGCTGGTAGCGGAGTGTCGCGTAGAGGAGTAGTTAGCTCCGTTTATATGCACAAGGTCATTGTTATGTATACATATAAGCCTTAATAATCAATAAAATCGCTTGCGCTGAGCGAGGCTAAGTAAATGAAGCGGTTGTATTGGTTCTTTACAAACACATCCCTCGCTACATCCTCGCACATCTCTGGTGTAAGCGCACCTTTACATCTGGATTATGAAGTTTTAAAACTTTGTAGTAGAGCCCCAAGTTATATAAACGATGGGTAGCAATTTTAAAACTAGAATGCTATTCCACTTTGCCTAAATCCAGACATGGTTTTTTTTTTTTTATTTTTTTTGGGACAAGCCCGCGACACATTCCCAACCACTGCAACTCCTGAAAGCCAGAATCAACAGTGGCGACCACCAGAAAAACGCCGAGCCAATGAAGCCCGACGAGTCCCGGAAAAACGATTTAACTGTCTTGGATCCTGCAACGAATTTAATCAGAAAAGTACAGCGGAGGAGTAGGAAAAACATGGTTTATTTACTTATTCATCAACAAATTTAAGTACATTTGTGTCGAACAGTGGTTTTAGCAATACATGTAACACAACATTTAAATTAAATGATCCCCAAAACTTAACATTAATTGAAAATAAATATAAATTCAATTTAATAAATGTGTGACAATAAAATTCATTCAGATTTAATGTCATGATAAAATGCTGGAAAAACTATATACCTACTTAATATTAATTATACCTAATAATTTAACTTAATATTAGTTAAAAATAAATATAAATTCAATTCACTAAAATTCATTCACATGTTTTGTCATGATACAATCTATATATACTAATATATACAGCTGAAGAGTTTGTTTGTTTGTTTGTTTGAACGCGCTAATTTCAGGAAGTACTGGTCCGATTTGAAAAATTCTTTCAGTGTTAGAGAGCGCATTTATCGAGGAAGGCAATAGGCTATATATCATCACGCTAAGACCAATAGGAGCGGAGCAGACGAAGTTGCGCGGATAAACTAGTACTTAATATATAAAGCTGAAGAGTTTGTTTGTTTGCTTGAACGCGCTAATCTCAGGAACAGCTGGTCCGGTTTAAAAAATTCGATTCGAGTAGTCGTTGACGGCTGCTCCTCTGACCTCATGGCTATTGATGCCGGAGTTCCTCAGGGGTCTGTTCTCTCTGCAACTCTTTTCCTGCTGCACATCAATGACCTATTTCAGCTTGGTCTTGTTGGGTACGCAGATGACAGTACGGTTTCAGTGAGATACTTGTCCAGCGCTACAACCAGCGGGGATGAAGTTCGTTCCTTGAGAGAGGCCATGGTAGAGCGGACAAATTTGACCTTAAGCCTTGTCTCCCAGTGGGGTGATGACAATGTGGTCACTTTTAACGCCACCAAAACGCAGGCGTGTCTTTTTACCGCAAAAAGGAGTCGTTTTGACCAAACTCCTACTTTTCGGGGTGCATCTGTTCCTGTGACTGATCGGCTCGAGCTCCTAGGCATGGAGTTGACATCCAGTCTCAACTTCGGCGCCACCATCGAGTACAAAGCCCAAACCGCGGCCAAAAAGCTGGGCATCCTAAATAGGGTGAAGCGATACTTCAGGCCTGGACAGCTTTTAACCCTATATAAAGCGCAAGTCCGATCCTACATGGAGTATTGTAGCCACCTTTGAGATGGCTCAGCTAGGTATCAGCTTGCCGCGCTTGACTCGGTGGAACGCAGAGCTAAGAGGCTCATCGGTGACGAAAAACTGGTGGATGCCAAGCTGCATAGCTTGGCTCATCGCCGTAAGGTTGCCTGCTTGTCGGTCTTCTACAGATTGTACTTCAGTGAGTGTGCCCAAGAACTCCACGACCTCATCCCACCGGCCCCCTTCTACCATCGGACATCCAGACGCACTGCATCTTACCATCCCTACCTTGTTGCTATTCCACCAATTCGCACTAAGCGTTTCCAAACGTCTTTTATAATGCGCACAGCAAAGGAGTGGATCTCTCTGCCTGCGTCTGTGTTTCCAAACGCTTACAACCCTAATCTCTTCAAATTTAGAGTGCTCACAGGCTCCTTCTGGGTAAGCTCGCTTCATCGTAGACTTTGTCTCGGTCATCTCTGGCCTAGACTAGAGTCAAACGCAAACCCATAACAAATATAAAAAAAAAACTTTCAGTTTTAGACAGCCCATTTATCGAGGAAGGCTATAATATATCATCAAGCTAAGACCAATAGGAGCGGAGCAGACGAAGTTGCGCGAATCAACTAGTATATTAAATAGCCTATGTTACTCAGGAATAACTTACCATTCTAATGGTGAAAGAGTTTTATCGAGGAAGGCTATATATCATCACACTAAGACCAATAGGAGCGGAGCAGTAATGAAGATTGTGACGCAGACGAAGTCGCGCGGGTCAGCTAGTGTTGGATAAACTATATACTAACAAAATACGAGTAGGAACCGCTGCCCAACAGGACAGGCTATTGCTGAAGAAACTACGAGTTAAATCTTCATAAGTAGCAGTTTTTTGCTTACATAGCTGGTAAAATAAAAACTACAGACTTACGGGTTACGAACTATTATCTACATTTTTTTTCCAGTTCAGTTGTTTCGGAGATAAGGCGGGGAATGTTAATTTTTACTCTTATTTCTTGAATAACTTCTAAACGATTTATTTTAAAATTATGAAAAAATATAATTAAAACCCTCACAATAAATCATTTCATGTAATGTATCACACAATACAGTTTAAAAAACTTTTTTTTTTCTATTTGACCCCCAAAAGTGACGTCTATACTGAAAATTTATTTACGTAGGTAACGCCTCCGTGTTTGGGTCACAGAAATCCATTTGTGAACCAAATTTCAACAGAATCGGTCCAGTAGATCCGGAGAAAACTAGCTGTGACAGACAGACAGAAAGACAGACAGACCGACAGACAGAACGACAGATACCCGAGTGATCCGTTTCTTATGGATTTCCGGAACCCCAAAAATGACCACACTGAAAATATAACGATCACTTACCTACCTCTTTGTAAGTATAACCCACCAAGACTGCATTAATATGTCACAACTACTAGTTAAAGGAAGCCTATCCTTGGCGCCTTTGACTTCTCAGAGGGTATGTCTAGCACCATAGATCACGGAACGCCGCGCCGTGCCAACAGCCTCTGGAGACGCCATTGTTAACAATATTTGTGGCCAAGCAATAGATTTCCCTGACAGTGTCAGACTACGTCCCATATATAGGGTTTGTAAGGGCCTTTGCACTAAATTTTTACGCACTGACGTGTTCCAAATGACGCGCGCTAACGCGCTTTTAACGAAATTCAGACGGAGATAGTACTGCTTTTTGGTCATCTACAGACCCGTGAGCGTGCGTTCGTAAAACGTGCGTAGTCGAAGCGTCAAAAATACGGAGTGTGCGTAGGCTCTTAGAGTAAGTGAATCTTTTTTAGGGTTCCGTACCTCAAAAGGAAAAAAAACGGAACCCTTATAGGATCACTTTGCTGTACGTCCGTCTGTATGTCAAGATTGTTTATCTCGGGAACGCGTGGAGGTATCAAGTTGAAATTAAAACCATATACTCAGGTATATGGCCCCTTGCAGCTGTGAGGAAAATAACAAACTTCTAAAATAACGTAAAACGAAACTTGGCAAGTAATACCGTCTTATACTACAAGTATAGGGAAAAGTCTGACTAGTATACATTTGTAATTAAATCATAAAAAATGTCTTTATTTAAAGTAATTTCTAGCTACTTTGTACGGAACCCTCGGTGGGCGAGTCCGACTCGCACTTGACCGGTTTTTTTTTTTTCTTTTAAGGATGAGTAATCAACAGATGTCAAATCCCGCTCTGGGCGGAGCGGAAGAAGAGTGTCTGACTCTTACTGACTAAAACCCATACAAATTCCGCAACCCTGGCAGGCACTGGCCCTAGCGAGCCCCGTCTACTATTTCGTGTTTGGCTGCAGAGTTAAGCAGTCGCCGCCGTGGCGTCTAGGTGAGTCGGTGGTCTGTGCCTAGCACTAATCACATTAGTGTCTGCAGCTTGCTGACATCTGCAACTATGGTGACAACGCTTTCTAACAATTGGGGACAGACTTCTCGTTCTCATTAAACAATTAATATTCGGTCATATAATTTTCAAAGCGGAGATACCTGAGAGTAGCTGATTTTAAAATGAGCATCACGTCCAAACGGCCAGTCGTAATTTTTTGGAAAAAATATGTTACATTAGACAATTTTCTTAATAATTTTAAATATGAAAACTCTGAGTTTTATTCGTTCAACATAGGGAAATTAATTTGTTAAGTTATGTCTAACACGGACATAAAAACGACCAAAACCGCCGGGCGTATTTTAATGAAATTTACACTATCTCAAAGACAATTTAACTGTCTACATTTTGAAATACGGCTATTTTTTAAGTCTTAGAATAATAAGGTAAGTACAAAAACTACTGAATTTTGGGTCGGGCAGGTGTAAAACGAGTACGTGTTTTGTGAAAGCGACGACATATGCCAACGACCTTGTGGAAGGTCGCTGGCGTATGTCGTCGCCTTAAGGTTCCGAACTATCGTATGAAAAAATGAAACTGTATACTATATCTAAGCTTTTTCGTTAGTTCACCATGTGTTATTACTTCCTAGAATTTGATTCTTATAGCAATACTTTCGGATGGTGTAATACAAGGTGTGTTATTTTCTTCAAACACAAACAGTTCGATTCGTGGCTAGGGATACCGATTTTTGAAAAATCCAGTGATACAGTGCTGGTTTTCATCAAAATCGTGCTCTAGACTCCTTTCACACTGAATTTCAACTTTCAGTGTTTTTCGATATTCCTCAGTTTCGGATTTGGTCATCCACGCACCCTTTAAAAATCCACCCTGTATATTACAATACATTGACGCCCGTGACATAAGACACTGCTTTATCCCCTCGGTGCATAAACAACTATTAGGGTGCCTGTCCATTTTTTTATTTTTTATTAGTACAGCGGAGCGAGGCAGCGGAGCGGAGAAACAGAGAAATGATTACCAATAGAATTGCATAAAATCTCCGCACCCCGTGAGTCACTGATATTTTGACTGACATGATTAGTTAATATTTCTCAGTTTCTTCGCTCCGATGCCTCGCTGCGCACAAATGACAGGCGCCCTTAAGTCCCACAATGTTATTCGACTCCATGGTAACCCTAACTAGTTACACTATAATTTGCAAAAAGGTAAAATGCAGATTTTGCACTGAATAATAATCATCCTGCAGTTTCCTATTCAGTTTTTAAGATAATTTTGCTGAAGCATTTCCATAGTTCAAGTAGTTGAAGTTAATTTCAGGCGTGGCTAGATTAACGTCATTTAATCTTCCACTAACCACTAAGCAGAAATGTAACATTAGTTACTAACTAGCTGACCCGCGCGGCTTCGCTCCCGTCAACTGGCTACTCTACCTACCGACCCTAACCTACCTACCCTACCTACCTACTTACCTACCATACCTACCTACCATAGCTACCCTACCTCACCTACCTTACCTACCTACCTGCCTACCTACCCTACCTACCTGCCTACCTACCCTACCTACCTGTCTACCTACCCTACCTACCTGCCTACCTACCCTACCTACATACTCATTTTTTTTTTGTATTTTAATTCTTATTATGCTATTTCGGACGAAGGAATTAGTCTTCGTCCCGAATAAAACACAAAAACTATGAAAATCGGTCGAGCCGTTCTCGAGTTAGTTAGAATAGTTACTAATTATACTTTTAATATCATCGTAGCAAGGATGCTAAGCAGGGTACAGGGCGGGAAGTCTCGACATAGTTCTCTCGACCGATCACCTACCGACCGAATTTGGTCGTAAGTGCCGCAGTTTGGCCGCCCTTTTTTTTTGAACGGGAGCACTCGCAATTCACCTCTCTACGGGTGGTTACTGCTCAACTGGGCTAGCCTGTGGTGGCCTCAGATATGACTCTAAAGCCCCCAGCCAAGGCAAACAAATAATTAAACCTACAACTCTGCTCGCTGGGGGCACCCCCTGTGGGGTACGGGCCTCGGCTCAGCAGCATCGTTATCGGGAGGGCAGCAAGAGACAGGCTGGTTCATGCCATTATTATTTGGGGAGTTTAAAGCCAATGGTTCAGCGGCGCGGGCTGGTTCGTTAGTCAAAAGACGGGGAGCAATAACAACATTGCTATTATTACTACTGGGACGTCGCCCGTGGATCGCGTTCGAAATGACTGTGGTGGTGGCCATAACGGATTCGGTCGGTAGGCAAGCGGTCTCTATATGGAGACTTCCCGCTCTGGATTCGTTTTCCGGATCCAGCAAAGATTCACTAGGGCTTCCCATTAAGAATATTTCAATAGCCGTCCTGAGTTTGCGGTGGTGTGTGACTCCCCGTGCCTCGGAAAGCACGTAAAGCAACAGCTTTATACTGCATCCACACGATACAGATTATGTCTGCGCAGAGTTTGATAACAGAAACCTATCACACCGACATTTGTCTGCGCATACCTTTTTGTGAGCCTCTACAGACATTTTTGTTCAGAGTTCAAATCTGTGCAGACAGAAGTCGGTGTTGTGTGCACCCACTATTACATTTTGTCCGAGTTGGAGTAGTTTTGCGACTGGTCTCGCAAGACCAGTTGATTATTTGTAGGGCAAACTCGATAGGGAACGTGCAAGAACTATAGTTAGCAGCACAGAAATGTAATTGTCGAGTAGGTATACGTTCCTTATAAGTTTCGAAATTGCGACGCTAGATGGCAGTCTACTTCGTGCATATTTCCCTAGGCGGAGCGTACAGGAACTAGGTACAGGTGGCAGCACAGACGCGTCAACGTCAAGCATTCTTAACGTTAAAGTGTCGAATAGCAACACTAGATGACGCCATCTAGTGTTGCTATTCGATACTTTAACAGTCATCACCGTGCACGTTCGGTTCGTATCGCGTCATCGCGCCGACAGAGGATCCGATGCCCTCCGGTTTTCCGAACAAATTAACGACGATCGCGTATCCGCATGATGATCGCTTTGTCAGGACGACACCTGACTGCTGTGCAGGTGTTTAACCACGAACTTAAACTTCGTTGGTTAAACGGTGATTACATACCATCAGGTAGATCATCATCTTATTTGTAAGTAGACAAAATAAAACACGCGGTACATTTTTTTATGTATGGTAAATCATCAAATGACTCCTCCCGCTCTGGACGTAGTAGAAGGGAGTGTCAGACTCTTACTGACTAAAACCCATCCGTGTTCCTACTAATGCCCTTTGCGTTCCAGGGCCGCGGTGACTCTTTCGAACAAATTCCGCAAACAGTCATCTTAACCAAATAAAACACGCGGTACATACGCTTTTATAAACATTTTAATTTTTTTTTTCTTGTTTTACTGATTTCTTATTTGGTAGCCTACATCATTTTTCCTGTTTAGTAGGGGGCGTGTGATCTTCCTCTTCTTTCTGCTTCATTTGCAGCAGATATTTGAGTCGATTCACGAAATAGTTGGGCGGTTGCGAGACTATTTCTGACTTGACTACCCCTGGACCCACCTCTACGTTCGGCTTCATTTGTTCGTAATTCGTTCTTCTGGACATGGAGTTCAGCCAAGTGGACATGTAGCTAAACAAGTCCCAAGATATCTGAAAATAATTCAGAAGTCACACATTTTTTACACTTAAGAGGAAATGCTAGCGGCGCGACTTTGTATGTAAAAAGTCATAATTCGAGGTTTGGCTCTCGACTGTTTTCTCCTCCAATATTAGACCGATATTTATAAGAGATATTTCACATACTCAATAAGAAGGATTTCCTTTTTGATGATTTATTAAATTTATAAGCACTAGAACTCTCACAAAATGCTTAAAATTGTCGGTTAAATCGCTGTCAACAGAGCCCTAGTGTACAAATTTGGCAACTATTAATCAAAAAAGGAAAACATAGAGACACAGCATACATCCTTCTTATTCAGTTTGTGAAATATCTTTTATATCGGTCCAATATTGGAGGAGAAAACAGTCGAGAGCCAAACCTCGAATTATGACTTTTTACACACAAAGTCTCGCCGCCAGCATTTCCTCTTAAAGATTGATTCCATAGAAATATAAATGGTTTATTCGCACAGATCAGAGACAGCCCATCTCCGAGGCGCGGACGGACCGTGGTCCGTCAGGAGCTCAAAAAAATATTGGTGTGCACATTTTATATAAAGTCGTTCACACACACCCGTAGTACGGACGTGGCGCGCGCGAACCACAGTCCATCCACTTGAACCGGGCACGGCCCTGATATGTCTAGATTAACTTTTACATCTCAATTCTTAATTTGACAGGACAATTAATAGGCGTGCCATGTTTCATCAAAATCTGTTCCCGTTGAACTGATTTTGACGAAACAAACAAACATTAAAAATGAAAACGTGACAGAGAGACTTACACATTTAAAATATTAGTAGACATGGAACCTACACTAATATAATATACTAGTGGACGTCACGCGGTTTCACCCGCGTAGTTCACGTTCCCGTGGGAGTACGGGGATAATATATAGCCTATGTTAATCCCTGATAATGTAGCTATCCAATGCTAAAAGAATTTTTCAAATCGGTCCAGTAGTTTCGGAGCCTATTCAATTCAAACAAACAAACAAACAAACAAATCTTTCCTCTTTATAATATTAGTGTAGACTAGTGGACGTCACGCGGTTTCCCCCGCGTAGTTCCCGTTCCCGTGGGAGTACGGGGATAATATATAGCCTATGTTACTCCCTGATAATGTAGCTATCCATTGCTGAAAGAATTTTTCAAATCGGTCCAGTAGTTTCGGAGCCTACTCATTTCAAACGAACAAACAAATCTTTCCTCTTTATAATATTAGTGTAGAAAAAAGAGGAAAGATTTGTATGTTTGTAAACAATAAACTTAAAAACTACTAGACCGATTTCAAAAATTCTTTAACCTAATGAATGCTACATTATCCCTGAGTAACATAGGCTATATTTATTACCAGAAAAATTTAGCGATCCTTAAGAAAATTGCAGCGCGGAAGAAGTCGCAGCCGAAGAGCTAGTGATAAAAGTTTTTTTTTTAATTTTATAGTAAGAATTATATTCTTACTAATAAATTCGATAAATTCGATCTAGCCTAAAATACTAATATACAATTTAACTCTAACTTAATATGTTACGTTTAAAACTAAGAATAGTGTCCATTTGCACTTTTACACAAGTCCGTAGCACTTTCTTAGAGTCTGATATAATTTATAAAAACACTATGTTCACGTATCATATGTATAGCACTACATTGTTACTATTATTCACACACTTTGTACACTACACTAATTCAAAAGATTTAGTTATTTTTAGCCTACGCACTAAGCCTGTGTTGTCTAGCAGCTGAATTGCCTCAACATTCACGTGTCGATGAAGTCGGTGTTCGTGGGCTTCAGCAAATTTTTTGATAATGGTGATGACGAATTCTATTTTAAGGTCACGGTGGAGGTCGTCATTTCATATGCACCAGGATGCATTGACAGCATCCCTGAGTACTTTATTTTGGAATTTTTTTGATTATTTTGATGTTGCTTTGTTTAGTACAGCCCCAAAGTTGAATACCAAAGTAATAAAAGTGAAAGAAATACCTTCCTAAGCCTATCTGATAAAGTTGGAGCATCCATATCATCATCGTTTTGGGCCCGTGATGAAGTTAAGGCATGTGTTGCCATGTCTTTAAGGTTGTTCACAACATGTGGAATATCCAGTACAAAGGACAGCTCGTAGCTACGTGTCAGGCTGAACATTGTGGTTATTGTGAAGAACCACCCTGAAAAAAATAGCATTTGAAAATATCTGCAGGAGAAACGAAGATAATCCACTTCATCATTATCATATTCAGCCGAAAGACGTCCACTGCTAGACATATGCCTCCCCCAAGTGTCGCCACAAACCAGTCCTGTGCGTCTCGCATTCATCGGCTACCCGCGACCCTCGCCTTTTCTACTCTTCTATGTTCCGTAATTTCTAAAGAAGGTTCTCAAAGATAAAACATCAAACAATAAACTTACTAAAAGCACCCATCTCTTCCTGAAAACAAAACTTCAGGAATAATTAAGTTATACGCATTAAGCAGCAAATTCTTTTTAAAGATCCCAAAATGTTAGCAAACTATCCTTTTGAAGATAATCAGTCGAGCACAGATGAACGAACTGATAGAAAAACTAATCAATTTAAACGAGTATTTTTAATTACAATTCGAATCGTCGGGCATTGGCTACGTCGAGAACACAAAATTAGTTTCGACATTTTTCAATTTGCCGATAGGTATTTTGGCGTGGAAATTCACGCGAGACTTGGCGAGACTTTTACAATGTTTTCATTTGCGACTGATAGTTTTCGAAACTAAGTTGGTACCTAGATGTTGCTTTTATACGACTAGATACCCACCCCACATGGTGAATTTTGGGACCTAAAAAAACTACTTCCTACTAACATTATAAATGCGAAAGTTGGTTAGTTGATATTTGTTACTCTTATACGTCAGAACCCCTCAAAGGATCTTCATGAAATTTGGCACAGAGGTAGATTATAGTCTGGAATAAGACATAGGTTATAATATACCTATATCCCGGGAGTATGTTCTCTAGGGATCATGCGGGCGAAGCCACTGGCAGAAGGTAGTTAGTATATTACATTTTAATAAAAAATGTCCGATAATACGTTCCCGTTGGATAATAAAACAATTTTTCACGCGAGCGATTTGTTTATAATATGTTTGTAATGATTAATTTAAAAAAATTGCCTTCTCTTTACGAGAAGAGACTTTTGCCCAGCAGTGGAACGATGCTATAGGCTGGTATTTTATATCGGCTTTATTACGACAGAATACCAATAGTTTTTAATCAAATATTACTGTAAGCCACTTCTTCCCAGCTAAAACACTAAGAAGTGGTGACGATATTGAGGGACTATCTTTATGTATTACTGACGTTCAAGAAGTGCTGGCACTCAGCCTAATTTGAATAAATTACTTTTGACTAACCATCCCCATGCTGGCTAAATGTTTGCCGTCCTACTCTTATCTATTTAAACATGATAACCAAACTTTAGTCGTTACTCTAGCAAGATGAAGAAACTACTAAATTCAAAGGTAATTGAGGCCACATAACTTGTAGTTTGTAGGTAAGACTAATACTTGAAGCTCTAAAGCAGTGGTTCTCAACCGATTCACTATATGGCGCACACTTACCAACATGGGAAGCGTAGAGAGACACAAAGGCCATTTTTGTCACTCTATGCTTTAGGTGGCTACAAAACCTGCCGGTCGATTCTGAAAACATGTCAAAATGAAGGCTTGGGTGAAATGATCACGCAGTGAGCTGTCATTCCATCTTGATTTCTTGGATTGACAGCTCACTTCGTGGTCACTTCACCCAAGCTTACACTTCGACATGTTTAGCGCTGTAGTTATTCTGTGAAACTGTTCCATGAAAGTGGAGTGAGATTAAAAGGAGCTGCCATTCCACGTCGTACAACTTTTTACAGAGTACCTAGTCCGATTACGATGATTATTATTTATTAATTCAGATTTATTAAGAAAAAACTGGCCAAGTGCGAGTCGGACTCGCGTACAAAAGGAATTTTATTTTTTAACACTATTGACTTCTTATAAGTTTTCCTGTAATCTATAGGTAAAGATCTATAATCTCCATTTTTTTCAAAATATTAGGCTCAGTAGTTTCGGCGATGAGGGGGAATGGTCATTTTTCGTCTAATTTCTTTAATAACTTCAAAACCATTTATTTTAAAATTATGAAAAAAATATAATTACAACCCTTACAAGCATACATAAGTTTGACCCCCAATTGTGACCCCCATACTAAAAATTTAATAATTTACGTAACGCGTCCGTGTTTGGGTCACAGAAGTCCATATGTGTACCAAATTCCAACAGAATCGGTCCAGTGAATCCGGAGAAAACTGGCTGTGACAGACGGACAGACAGACAGACACCCGAGTGATACTATAAGGGTATATTAGGTAATATTCCGTTTTTTGTTCGAAACCCTAAAAATACGCTTTTGGGAAGAAAAATAGGGAGTTACTGATTGTTCACACATGGAATTATCTGAAGTTTTCATTACAATAAGTCGGTTAAAAACTGGAGAGTATGTAGGTAGCTGGTGTATGCCAAAAGATTGGGAGCCACTGCTTTAATGCATTCTAGGAACCCTCCGACAGATGGCCACGAACATGCTTTTACATGTACCGAAAGCACGCGATCGTCCATTTCTGTCACCTTATGAAAAAACATGGAAAAGAAAAATGGAATGTGAAAGATTTATTTTCACCAAAAGAACAGACAAGAAGTTTGTGCGGATGTTGATCGTGTTTTGGATATGGAAAGCGGTAAAGCCATAGATATTTTTTTATATTTCTATGGGTAAAACAATACAACAGAAGCTACCTCTTCAAATAACCAATTATTATATGTGGATAGGAACAAGGTATCTTCTGGCAGTAATAATATAGTTCATGGTAAAAATCCTAAGGGAGGGCAACACACGTTAAAATTGTTTAATCAGAATATTCAAGGTTGCCTTTCCAAATTACTTGAAATAGAAATGTTTTTAGAAAAGACCAAATTTGATGTAGTTTGCTTAACTGAACATTGGTTAAAAGATCACCAAGTAGGATCCATTAATTTTGAAAATTATTATGTAGCTAGCCTTTTCAGCCGACAATGTATGATACATGGAGGATCACTAATTTTAATTAAAAGTTACATTAGATCTAAAGAAAGAAAAGACATTGTTAAGCTGTCGGTTGAACACACCATTGAATTGTCCTGTGTTGAGTTGGATAAGCATGTTGTTGTTTGTGTCTATAGACCTCCAAGTTACCAGAATCTATCTGTGTTTGATTCTGTAATGGAAGATGTGTTGAAAAAAGTTTGTACTAGCAATAAATCAATAATTATATGTGGCGACTTTAATATTAACTTATTAGAAACTAACTCGAATAGTGTCAGATTATTGAGTCTATTTAAATCATTTAATTTATCAAATGTATTTATTGAACCTACCCGAGTCACAGCTTCGTCTGCGACTTGCATAGACAACATATTTTGCAATTGTGATTATTTACATAAAGAGATGGTGAATAAGTTACCCTCTGATCACAGTGGACAAACAATAACGTTTTGCACCTACATACCTTTGCAAAAAATTCAAATTAAATTTAGACCAATAACAGATACAAATTTAGAAAAACTTAATAGTACTTTGGCCAGTAAATTATGTATTCAAAGTTTTAATAACATACAAGACCCAAATGTGTTTTATACTGAATTTTTTTCATTACTCAACACTCAATTTAATTATAATTTTCCAATAAAGTCTAAAAGTATTTACACTAAGTTTATATTTAGTGATTGGGCGACTCCGGGCATTCGAAAAAGTAGAGAAAAGCTATACGAACTATATGGCCTAAAGCAACATGTGAATAACATAAGCTTTCATAAGTATGTTGCGAATTATTCAAAAACATTTAAAAGTGTATGCAAAATAGCTAAAGCTCTGTTTATTAGCAACAAAATAAAATCAGCAGATGACAAAATAAAAACCACCTGGAAAATAATAAATAATGAAACAGGTAGGAAGAAAAAGCGTGAAACTAAATTTAATTTAAATACCGTACATGGGCCCATAAACTTAGATGCAGAGGTAGCTCAGGAATTTGAAAACTTCTTTGCTGATATTCCTCGTAAAACTACACAAGCACTTAACTCGTCACCCGCGCTCTCTGCTGCCTTTTTAAGGAAGAATGTCAAGGTATGCCCATCAGAGTTCAAGTTTCAACATACGAACCCCCTAGCCATTACGAAGGCTTTTAAAGATCTTAAAATTAAATCAACAGAAGATCTTTGGGGAATGTCTGTAAAAGTCGGTAGATCTATTATTGGAACTATTGCTCCCTACTTAGCTCACATATTTAACTCTAGTGTAGACCAGGGAGTATTTCCTGATCTCATGAAGCACAGTAAAGTCGTTCCACTGTTTAAATCCGGTGATAGTCAAGATCCCAACAATTACAGGCCGGTGTCAATCCTGCCGGTTCTCAGTAAGGTGTTTGAAAAGTTAATGCTTAACCAGATGTTACTACATTTTAATAAAAATTCCATCTTTCATGAACAACAATACGGTTTCACCAAAGGGCGTTGTACAACTGACGCCGGTGTCACCCTAATAAAGAACATCTTTAACGCTTGGGAGGATTCACAGGACGCCATTGGAATCTTTTGTGACCTCTCGAAAGCGTTCGATTGCGTTAACCATGAGACACTTTTGTTGAAACTCGAGCATTATGGAATTAGGAATACATCCCTTGACTTGATTGGATCATACTTGAAAGACAGACAGGTTAAAGTACAGGTAAACGGTGTAAACTCACAAGGGTCTGAAATGACGATGGGCGTTCCGCAAGGTTCAATATTGGGTCCATTCCTCTTTTTAGTTTACATAAACGATTTGCCCCAATTGTTTCAAAATGAACCAAAGATGGTGTTATTTGCTGATGACACATCATTGATATTTAAGATAGACCGACGATCACAAAACCTTGATGATGTCAATTACTCTATTCACCAGGTTCAAGATTGGTTTACGGCAAACAACTTAGTACTAAATGAAAAAAAAACTAAATGTATTAAATTCACTTTACCTAATGTTAAAAGTAACGAATGTGACATCATATTGAATGGACAAAAACTGGAATTTATTGATCAGACGGTTTTCCTGGGAATCACTTTAGACGAGAAATTGCAATGGGGACCTCACATAACATCTCTTGCGGCGCGGCTAAGCTCAGCCGCTTATGCTGTTAGAAAAATAAGGCAGCTAACAGATATAGAAACCGCGCGTTTGGTCTATTTTAGTTACTTTCACAGCATTATGTCGTATGGTATTTTGCTGTGGGGTCGGGCTGCTGACATTGAATCCATATTTATTCTACAAAAGCGTGCTGTCAGAGCCATTTATAATCTTCGTCGCCGCGATTCTCTTAGGGAACTCTTTAAAAATATTAATATTATGACAGTCCCTTGTCAATTCATTTATGAAAATATAATGCATGTAAGGAAAAATCGACATCTCTTTAGCAAAATTAGTGATAGACATAATTTTAATACTAGAAATAGAAATAAACTAGATCAACCATTTTTTAGATTATCCAAAGTACGAACATCTTTCATGGGGTACTGTATTAAATGTTACAACAAAATTCCTTCTAACATATTAGAATTAAATGAAAGAAAATTTAAAACGTGTGTAAAAAAGGCACTTTGTGAACAAGCATATTACAAATTAGATGATTATATTCAAGATAAGAATGCTTGGAAACATGCTAGTCCTGCTCCATAGGACAGTCTAGGGTGTAGTTGACATAGTGAAACTGGCTGATATGTTTGTGTTTATTATATTAATATTTATTATGTATACAGGTTTATTTACTGATTTTTATATTTAATTTAACTCACACACTGATCATTTAAATCAATAGTTGCAAAATTTGTACGTATGTGAGTACTATGTCCCCTTACTAGCAAACTTATTAATTTTACCTCTGCTGGCATTTCTTTATTGTAATTATTAGTAGTATATAAGTGCTATTTTGGGAGCATCGTCCTTACATATAATCAATTGATTAATGTATGCAAATATTGTAAAGCTTATTTTTGAAAAGAGTAACTATGGAGTTTCTTGTCCGTTCTTCTCCATAAGAATCTACCTTTTGCGAACGGACGACTAGAGTCACTATATTTTATTTTCTTTTGACGTTCAAAAGTGCCTTTATTGGTCCAGTTGAAATAAATCATTTGACTTTTTTTGACTTTTGAATAAAGAAGGTACATTGTCCCTAATATCCTTTCTAACAATATAATTACTATCGTTGCCTCCTTGGAGCTACGTCACTTTGTGCTAGCGACCGTTTTCGGGGGCCCATTTATTGAGTATGCAAGTCACCCCCTGCCATTTTAAAGCCGTGTATATTTTCAGTGGTCAGGCGGGGGCCAATAGTTTTTTCATGTATACTATGAAAATAATGAATCCACTAAACCACCCAAACCCATAGCCTGTCACCTTTTGTTTCCAAATTATGCAATAGTTCTGCACCTACCGGGGATTGTTCTTGGGTATACTTTGTTAGTGCATACAGGGATAATCGTCGGTTGGTGCCCCATTCCATTAGAAATGTCTAACAGGGCCTCTGCGAATTGGCTTCGGCCCCTCGTACGCCTACCAAAAGACCGGGGCCTCAGGGTCCCGAGATTGTTCAAGACATACCTTAGATAATTACTAATGATCAGTGATAGGAATAGGTAGTGCCTATTTGCAAAACTTCGAAGAACAGAGACAAGAAACGGAGACTTCCTTAGGACTAATTTTTTTTTTCTCGAAATTTCGAGACAGCACTTAAATACATTTTAAAAAATTGTTATTTGGAATAAGCAATTTGTCTATATTTACCTATAGTTTGCGATTAGATATATCATAATAAATAACATACACAGTCGTTACAACCATAAAACTTTCTGAATTTTTTTTTGGAGAACATTTTGTAACAATTACAATTAGAACGCTAGTACAATTTCTCAAACATCACAGGACCATACATTTTCTCCTAAAAGGTTACGATTCATACACACTTAAAAGCTCTCTTATCCCTTGTGAACCGATCAAAGCGTTCACAGAAATCGCCATAAAAGACCACAAAACAAAACCGTCCTTATGGTGGCCGATAGGAATCTACAAGGATCGTAGATTCCTATCGGCCACCATAAGGACCAAAGTACTAAATAGTACCCAATTCCTTAACACATGACGACTCCAAAATGTACTTCGATCACATTTGACACTTTTTATCTCAGTAGCGGACCTTGTTGGAAGTATGTACAGTCACAGAAAGAATAGGTTCGTCAACTTGGGGTCAATTTTTTTTGCTGTATGCATGATAAACGGTAAGGTCTGCTGGAAGAAATTTATATTGAAATAAGCAGTACCTTTGTGCTCTTTTTTCTGTATTTAATTATCTTTTTTTTTAAGTTTATTACATAAATAAATAAATAAAATCGTCTTTATGTACTGACTTAGAATTTTAACTCTGGCGATGTCACAGAAAGACACTAAATCAAACTCCCTTGGCCAGAATAGTGTCAGATTTTCTGGCTTTTGCCTTGTCGTAACGACGGTCAAAGATCTAGAGCAGGGATCAATTGCTACTGACTATAATAGAATGACAATGAATCGGTAATTAAAAGTTGGCTGACAGTTACGGATCTAATCTACACTTAATATATAAAGCTAAAGAGTTTGTTTCTTTGTTTGTTTGCTTGAACGCGCTAATCTCAGGAATTCATGGTCCGATTTGAAAAATTATTTCAGTGTTAGATAGCCCATTTATCGAGGAAGGCTATAGGCTATATATCATCACGCTAAGACTAATAGGAGCGGAGCAGTAATGAAAATTGTGACGCAGACGAAGTTGCACGGGTCAGCTAGTATATTATAAATGCGAAAGTTTGTGAGGATGGATGACTGGATGGATCTTTGTTACTCTTTAACGTCAGAACGCCTGAAAGTAATTTCATGAATTTGGCACAGAGATAGATTATTGTTTAGAATAACACATAGGCTCATACAAGCCGGGAGTATTTTCCCTAGGGATCACGCGGGCGAAGCCGCTGGCAGAAGCTAGTATTTCATAAAATCAACAGTATACTAAAAATGTTTTACTTTGATGTCAATTAGAAATAACTTATATTAGATACAAACAACTAGACTAATAATCACGGCATTATGTACAAACGCGTATAAAAACTAAATAAATCATTGGGCATCAAAAAAATAATCCACATCGCTGTCAATGTTAAAAGTGCCCAGAACACTGGCAGCATTGCCGCGTTGAATGGCAATGCTGATTCTTTGGCCGAAGCAAAGCCCAGCTCTCTGGTCACGTGAACAGTCGACAAGTTGTTTGCTAATGTCCCGAAAGACTCGATGCGCACTCGGACCCCATGGGCCTAGTGTTTCAACGCCAAAAGGCTCAAATATATGTTAGGCCTAATTAGGTTGTTTTCTTTCTTTCTTTCTTTACATTTTGTCGAGTTATGCGCACATAAATGTATAGGGGAGTCGATTTTTTTTTCGCGATTTCGGTGTGAATGACTCCTTAAGAGGTATTGCGTTTATTCTGTTACAGGTTTTATAGTACCTATACATACAATTTGAAAACCGACGAAGATATTAAAGACTCGACTGTACAAACCCACATACATCGAGATAACAAAAGCCAATCTCATTTTGGTCGACGAAGTACCATCCCTTCGGAGTTCCAAGTTTGCGATACAGATGTACGACAAGGAAACTAATCTCAAAATTGGATACGTTGAGGACTCCTGGAGCTTGTCGTAATCTCGGAAATACGTTTGTGAGCACACCTTTTGTGCTAAGTGGTTTTAGGTTTAAGTATAAGTATGGACAAATTGAAAGCAAAATAATAAAGTCGCATCATCATCATCATATCAGCCGAAAGACGTCCACTGCTGGACATAGGCCTCCCCCAAGCGTCGCCACAACGACCGGTCCTGTGCGTCTCGCATCCATCGGCTACCCGCGACCTTCACCAGGTCATCGGTCCACCTTGTGGGAGGCCTTCCAACGTTACGTCTTCCGGTACGCGGTCGCCACTCCAGAACTTTTCGGCCCCATCGACCATCTGTTCTGCGAGCAAGGTGCCCTGCCCACTGCCACTTTAGTTTGGCCATCCTTCGGGCTATGTCGGTAACCTTGGTTCTCTTGCGGATATCATATACCCGCAAGGAGTTTCGGGCGTAGGAATTTCGGTATATCGTATTTTTGTAGGATGGAAAATCACCAAATGACTTCTTCTGCTCTGGGTGGAGCGGAAGAGTGACACCACTCTAAGACTGCGAACACGAAGTCAGCGGGCGCGTGGCGGCGGTTTCGCCAGTGACGCGTTTCAATGATATTAAAAATCTTTGATTTATATGGAACTGGCCACGAAGGCAGCGGCGGGGGTGCGGCGCCGCGGGGGCGTACGAGCGACAAGCGGGCGTCTAGCGGTGCCCGCGCGTCTACATTGACGTAGTGTTATGCATTTAAAAAAACTTGAGAGGTGTCATTACGTCATAAGTGAAGGAATTGTAATTTTTTTTTAAGGTTATAATAATATTTTTTTATTATTAACAAATATAATGTAAACAGAAATAGGAAGACGAAACGAAAATAACTGGCTTGCTTTCTATGAGAGAGAGAGACAGACAGAGAAATACGTGCACGCCGCACGGCTTACAACTTTAGCAAAAAGTATCGTTACAACTTTTCGTATGAATTTTTTCCGTCTCACAACGCGCGATAAGGAACTTCGTTCCAAAAAAAATAAGTTCACAAAAAAGTGTACATTATGGATCAGTAGTAGGCATATATTAATCTAGGCCTAGTAAATAGGATTATAATAATATAAACTATGGTATGACAAATATGAGATTACAATAAAAAATAGAACTATTTGTAACCCGCTGACTTCGTGTCCGCGGCATTACTTAAATCCGTCCGTGTTCCTCCTAATGCCCTTTGCGTTCCAGGGCCGCGGTGACTCTTTCGACCAAATTCCGCAACTTGAGGTTTAACAACGCTTCCTGAGGTCGATCTGTGGATTGGCGGCCGTTCATTATATACCAAGACCGTGCCTCGGAAAATAAGTTAAGCTGTTTGCCCCGGCTTTTTATTTGAAGGTTGTTGTACAGCCGAACCGTAAGCCTTAGCACGCACTGCGATTAAACGTTTTCAAACCGCGTTTAACCGCAGGTCTGAAACCGCAAAAAAATGTAACACATAGCTTTCTATACAAGCGCACGCATTAGTGACTTTTTTCAGTGACTGATTTTAAAAACGCAACTTGTTACGTTTTTACCGCGGTTTGAAAACGCGCGGTTTTTTTGTGTCCTATAGTAACAGTACTGTGGCGCACGCACGGCGGTTAATCGCATTCGGTTTTTATGCAGTCTCGACTGATAATTTCAATAGGTATCAAAGTTACAACACATGCTGCTCGCCAGAAATCCATGGTGAAATGAAACAAATTTAAGCAAAACGCTAGCCGCAGTGCCTGTTGATGCGCGTTTTTGCGTTTTCAGCTATTCCTTAACCGCGCGCGTTTAATCGCAGTGCGTGCTAAGCCTTACGGACAGTTAGAATCCAGAAAATCTGGCGCCAGTTGTTAGCGAAATAACCTTCGTTCTCTCTTTAATTGAGAATCCTGAGGATGCGAAAAACAACCTGTTGACATTGACTTTAATATAGTATACTAGCTATACCCCGCGGCTTCGCTCCCGTCACCTGGTACTCTGGCGAACCAAACAAAAAAGGAAATATTTAAATGACATGCGTCATGGTTGTGGCGGTTGGTTGACGATGAAGCTACCAAACCCAGTTAAACTTACATCAATGAAAAGTGAAACAAAAATTCAGAAAAGTAGCTATTTATTTCTTTATAATAACAATAGAATTCAAGTGGAATCGGAACATTCGGAAACGATTTCCAATCAAATTTATAGAGACCCCAAGACTGGTCCGTTTTTCGAGATTTCAGTGTTAGTCCCATGGTAAAAGTTGTTCATAGTGATGAGTTCAATGACCCCTTAAGAGGTATTGCGTTTATTCTGTTACAGGTTGTATTTTATATTCTTCCGTTACTGACTGACTGAGTGACTGTCAGATAACGCACAGCCGAAAGAAAGTTGAAAGTCATATAGGTTTGCGGGCTAAAGCTAGTTTTATTACAAACTAGTGGACGTCACGCGGTTTCACCCGCGTATTTCCCGTTCCCGTGGGAGTACGGGGATAATATATAGCCTATGTTACTCCCTGATAATGTAGCTATCCAATGCTAAAATAATTTTTCAAATCGGTCCTGTAGTTTCGGAGCCTATTCAATTCAAACAAACAAATCTTTCCTCTTTATAATATTAGTGTAGACTAGCTTTTGCCCGCGACTTCGTACGCGCTTGTCCCGTTTTTTTCCCGTTGCCATAGGAATTTCGGTAAATCCTCTCTTAATGCTCCCCTACACTCCCCAAGAATGCTACATGCCATATTTCATCTTTCTACAACCAGCAGTTTCGGCTGTGCGTTGTCTTCCCGGGGAGAGAGGATTTCCCGAAATTCCTACGGGAACGGGAAGAAAGTTTCGCATATCCTGAATACTTACTATCAATAAATTTTGTTGGAAACTTTTCCAATTATTTTTCCTTATCTATTGTCAAGTGATGCGCTAACTCACAAAATGCAGTCTATTTACATTAGGTACATAGATTGAAAACGCCCTCTGCGGGTCTAAAACGGCTACTAGCAGAATCATATTAGAATCATAATATTAACCACACAACAATCTGTCAAATTTCATTTTCATCTTTATCGCTAACGCATTAGGTTCAAGGTTGTTTGGGAAAGGAGATGTTCCAAAATGTATGGAGCCTGGGCCAGGTCCGTGTACACTATACTTAAAAATAGGAAAATATATTTAAAACAGTTCTCAACTGTCCGATTTCTTTAAAATGGCTTCGTTTACTGGTAAAACACAAGAAAGTACACTTGAAATTGCAACACACAACATAAACCCGTCATGGCGGTCAGCTGTCATTTTTTTTTTATTAATGACGTTTGACATTTATTTCTGACATGTTTATTTACCAACAACGAGACGAAAGTGACATTGTTGTGACAACTGACAATTATCTCTCTATGATCTATGATTAACTGCCATTGTTTTTAAGCACAGAGTAACTAAATCGGTGCGATGCCATGTTGAAAATTGATAAAAGTAATTTATAAATATCAATTGTAAACATTTAAATGAATTATCTGTATTTTCCTGAATTCTATGGATTTTTCTCTTTTTTGAGGCAGTGTACATAGACCTGGCCCATTTTGAAACATCTCCTTCGACAGTGACGGGTAGCGTGATGTGCTTTCTGATTCTGCTAAAATGGCCTTTTCAGACCCCCAGGTCCGTAAAGAGGGAGATACCGACCCATAACTAAAATTTTCAAAAGCACCAGCAACTGAAATGATTTCACTCGTAAAATTGCAAGTTATGGCTAAAAGTTGGAGTAAAAATAAGAAAATATCTACCTAGCTTACTTTAAAAGTTTTCATACTTGGGGAAAATCTTATTTTCGCAGAAGCTAGCATAGGCGCAGTTCATGATTAGTACGACCCCATTTGGCGAGACGTTCCAATTTTCCGAGACTACGATGCTTTCCGATGACACCCCGAAGAGTGCTAAAAGTTTTTTTTTCGGACACCTATGCATAATAATGATAGGGAAAAGTGATCTCCAGAAAAACTACCTAAAATCTTAAGGCATGTATACATGCCAATGACCTTGTGCATATAAACGGAGCTAACAACTCCTCTACGCGCCACTCCGCTACCCACATTTTTAATTTATTAAAAAAAAGACTGGCCAAGTGCGAGACGGACTCGCGTGCAAAGGGTTCCGAACGAATTTAACTTTTTTAACATGTTATTTTAACACTACAGACTTCTAATAGGTTTTCCTGTAATCTTTAGGTAAAGATCTATTATCTCCATTTTTTTCAAAATATTGTAGGCTCTGTAGTTTCGGAGATAAGCGGGGGGGGGGAATGGTAATTTGTTGTCTAATTTCTTGAATAACTTCAAAACCATTTATTTTAAAATTATGAAAAAAATATAATTAAAACCCTCACAGTAAGCCCTTTCATTTGATATGTCACACGATATTGTTAAAAAAACTTATTTTTTTAATTTTCTAGTTTGACCCCCAAAAGTGACCCCCTATGCTAAAAATTTCATGATTTACGTAACGCGTCCGTGTTTGGGTCACAGAAGTCCATATGTGTTCCAAATTTCAACAGAATCGGAACAGAAAACGGAACCCTTGTAGGATCACTCGGGTGTCTGTCTCTGTCTGTCGGTCTGTTACAACCAGTGTTTCCGGATCCACTGGACCGATTCTTATGTGAACCATACACTGTGATCGCCAACCCGCGTGCCAAGCGTGGCGATCATGGCAACACCCCCCCCCCCCCCCATCTTGGGGGAGGCCTATGTCCAGTAGTGGACGTCTTTCGGCTAAAATGATGATGATGGTTTATTTTGGTAAAAATGTTACGTACAATAAATTCTGAGCGTTTTTAGTAGTTTTTATAGATTTGAATGGTTTTTTTTTTACGGATATTCCATTCTTATTTCAAATGTCTGAGGCCCCTATGTACGAATCCACTAAATAAGGAATACAAGTTGACCCGCGCAAGTTCGTCTGCTCCGCTCCTATTGCTCTTAGCGTGATGATATATAGCCTATAGCCTTCCTCGATAAATGAGCTATCTAACACTGAAAGAACTTTTCAAATCGGACCAGCTAGTCTATTCTGTAAGAAACTATTTCGTTATCGAGCTTCACCTGAGTGATCAAACTCACAAAGTGAGCTTTATTGCACACAACATAAAGGTCTTGATTTGAAACTCACCTCGAATTCTACTGTCGAGATACGAAAATGTTGTTAGCGAATAGCACTACACATGTTCCTGAGATTAGCGCGTTCAAACAAACAGACGAACAAACTCTTCAACTTTATATATTAAGTAACTAGCTTTAGCCCACGACTTCGTACGCGCATGTCCCGTTATTTCCCGTTCCCGTAAGAATTTCGAGAAATCTTCCTCAACACTCTCCAACGAACCTACATGCCAAATTTTAATTTTCTACGACCAGTAGTGTCAGCTGTGCGCTGTCTGTCAGTCACTCCCTCAGCTGAATCACCAGTAACGGAAGAATTTCACATGCGGCCTAGTTTTAAAACTGCGATATCTCCTAAGATATTCATTGAAATCGAATGATGCAAAGTGCAATTTTGTTTTAAATTAAATACTTGTGATGAATAACGTATTTATTTGGATAAGGATTAAAATCATGTTTATAAAAACACCTTCGCAAATAATGCATTATTTTGGAACAAATATGGTTAGCATAAAAAAGGTTATAGAGAGCCAACCTTAAAAGATAGACATATGCTGTCGCGGATTTTTTTTAGAAATCTTAAAGGCGAATAAGTCTGTCGTACATAATTCTTGCAAAACTTTTACCGTTTACGCAGCGCACGCAGCGGAAGGTCTCAAAAGGAAAAAGTAAACCGATTTTGAAACATTATTCATTGGTGCTCCGCTCCTATTGGTATTAGCTTGATAATATATAGTCTTCCTCGCTAAATGGGCTATCTAAAACTGAAAGAATATTTCAAATCGGACCAGTAGTTCCTGAGATTAGCGCGGTCAAGCAAACAAACTCTTCAGCTTTATATATTAGTATAGATTTTTCCATTTCGTTTGGTTAGCACACCACACCACACACAGGATTTCACGGTGTTTCAACAAAGGTGAAAAAAAACGTAAATGAACTTATAGCACCCGTATTAGCACATATTATAGTAACCTTAGTATTGTTGACGGAGTTTATCCTGAAGACTTGAAGAAAGTTATTATTAAACCGCTTTACAAAAAAGACAATAAAACTGAAATGGAAAACTATAGGCCAATAGCTAAAATTTCAGTATTTTCCAAAATTTTTGAAAAAAATATTTATAGATCTCTATATTGCTATCTCAATAAATTTAACTTATTATGCAAGGAACAAAATGGCTTTAGAAAGAATACCACGATCGACATGGTTATTTTTAATTTTTTACGTAGCATTATGTTAGCAGTAGACCAAAAAGCTCCTAATTGTGCTATTTACATAGATATGACCAAAACCTTCGATTAGGTAAAGCACGACGTCTTACTAAACAAACTGCGTAGCTACGGTATCAGAGGTAATATTTTAAAACTAATCGAATCCTATCTCTCCAACAGAATGCAATGTACAGAGATTGCAAGAGTATGCGAAAAATACAAAATTTGAAAAGAGTTCTAAATAATTCAATTCTATCATTAAGTTATTGAACATTACTGGTTGATTATATTAACTAGGTACAGCATTAAAGTACTAAATATATACACTTAAAATAAAATATCCTAACTAAGATAAGGCGTCAAAAAATTCGTCCGCATCGCTGTCCACCGGAAGTGAGCCCAAAAGACTGGCGGCATTGCCACGTTGTATGGCAATGTTTTATGTTCTAAATTGATAAAGTTTGGAGTCCCACAGGGTAGCGTCCTTGGGCTACCTCTTTTCTCAATACTCAATTTCTTTATTGCATTCCACAATGTACATGCTTAGGTGGTAGGTAAAAATTTATTAAGACACAATTGTGGACCCTGTTGGGCACAGCAAAAGACAATAATAAACAATGATAAAAAGAACTTATAGACTACCTTATTCTAAATACAATTAAATTAAACATACACAATACAAATAATTTAATTAAACATATTATTTACATAAAATATTCTTTATTATTACTTTTGTTATTATTCTATATTATTATTCGAGCTTTATACATTTATCATTCAAGTATTCATTTATGCTGTAATAGCATTTACTTAATAACAGTTTTTTTTTAATTTATTCGTAAAAACATTCATCTTTTTTTCATTTCTTAATAGCTCGGGTAATTTATTATAAATTTTTATCGACATTACTAGCGGTCCAGATGAATGCATTTTTAAACGAGATGTTGGTAGGTTTAGACGTGTTTTATGTCGGAGTGTGAATCTTGTTTGAATGTCTTCTCTTTCTTAGTGTATATAAATGATCTGCCAGAGGTAACTCAACATCAAATGGTGATGTTTGCAGATGATGTTACTGCCATAGTGAAATGTATTGATCGTAATATTTATCAAGATGACATAAATAATACGCTATCGGACATAATTACTTGGCTCCATAAAAATAATTTAGTTATAAACCTACAGAAAACCAAAATAATGCACTTTCACCAAAGAACTGCAGTACCAAAAGTAAATAAAAGACATAGTGACTGTGACATTGCGGAAGTTGAAGTAGCAAAATTCTTAGGTTTATTGGTTGATAACCAACTTAACTGGAAGGCCCACATAGATGAAGTAAGTAAGAAAATAAATAAATGAGCATACGCACTTTTTCAAATTTCAAAAAAATAATAATATGGATGCACTACTAGTTGCATATCACGGCTTAGTAGCCTCAATTTTGCGATATGGCATTATTTTTAGGGCAATTCTATTTATTGATAAAGATGTCGTTTTTAAGGCACAAAAAAGATGCATAAGAACAATGTGTGGTCTGACTATTGATGATAGCTGTGTACCTTTCTTTAAATCGCTGAAATTACTTACCTTACCTTCGTTATATATTTTTGAAATTAGTGTATTCGTCAAAACAAACATGAGATTATTCGAAAAAGTGTCAACGCTACGAGATGTTGCGATTCGTAGCCAATACGCAACTCTTTAATCAATCAGCGTTGTAAAACTGCCTTAGTGAGAAAAAGCGTTTTAGGCATGGCACCGCACATATACAATAAATTACCAGATGGCATAAAAAAAATGAAATATTATAAAAAAATTACAGCAATTATTAATTGAAAAATGTTACTTTACGACCGATGAATTTCTGAAAGATAAATTAATGTAAACTTATTTATTTGACTATAGAAATATTAGAATACTGTGACTTAATGTAATTTATTATTATTTATTTATGCATTGACTGTAGAAATACTTCATATTGTGACATTATAATTTTTATTTATTTATCATCATTAAATTCATTTTGACATTTGCTTTGTAATAATAAGATATAATTGTTCTACTTAATATTTACTGTTTTGTTTTTATCGTATTTCGCATGCAATTAGATTTGTACGCTTTTTTGGCTTAACATAGCGAACTATGAACTAATTTAAGAACTGTATTTAGGTACCACCTACGTTACACAAATAAAAATGATTATTATGATTATTACTATAGTTCAATCCACGAGCTCGAAAGTGTCGTCGCGCTTTTCATGAGAAACTTACTTCGGAATTATGGCTTTTTACAAATAGATAAGAGAAAAATGCGAAAAGTGAGGCCGCTATATTATATTCAATACTAATAACTGTTCTCAACTACCCAATAAGCCAAAGTTATCTAAAACGTTTTCTGAGAATAAGAAAGCCAAAGTTGGTCATTTTACAAAAAAAAAACACTCAAATTGTAATAGGCCTCTTAATGGGATCGGAGGCTGAAAGTACCTACCCTTAACAACTTTTGTTATGGGACTAACCCTGAAATCTCGAAAAAAAATACTGCATCCTGTTAGTAGTTGCCGCAGTTTTTTTTATAGTAAACTAGAGTAAATCCCATAGTATTTTGTCCGTTCAACAATAAGTTCGATTCGTAATGGATTGTCGCCCTGTACCTACATGTCGGCGTCTTCGCCGGTAAAGTATTAACTTATACACCGCATCTACCATTTACTGTTGTTTGTGTATGGAAACTTTTGTGCAGTCCTCTAATCGCAGACGTTATTAATACCTAACAAGAGCTGCGGCAACAACTTGGCTCCAGTATGTAGGTAATGTGTCGCTCAGATAGGTGGCCAGCGGTGGTGGGTGCGTTAATGAATGGGTTAGGTGAGTGATGTGTAAGAAAGATGGCGTTGACAACAAAGGTGTCAACGCCATCTTTCTTGCGTCTGCGTTGACTTGACACCAAAGAGATACCTGGGTAGCGCTGGAGTAATGATAACTATAATAGTTAAACAATATCGTATATAATTGTTACACTGATATTTGAAATGAAATACATTACAATACATTGGTAGGAAATTGGAATTAAAAGTCTGAGTTGCTCCGGCGTTTTTATGTTGACCAGCTAGGGCAGCAAACAGAGAAGACTGTGGATAGAACTTTGTGAAGTTGTGGGACATAACGTTTTGAAAAAAAAAACCAATAAGCTTTTCAGAACGTGTTTTATTTAGTTTTGCGAAATAGCAACATTATAACAAAACGTCACAACAAAATTTCACTGTCACTGACTATGAATGTCAAAAATATTTAAAAATCACTATATCGCGCCGGCCGTTTTAACAAAACATTTAAATTTATAAAGAAAATGTCGGCTTTCCATGGATTTCCCGACCTCCCAGGGTCAGAAGAGATTCCTTTCTGTAAACTAAACGAAGTTTACTGTTGTGGGAATGCACGTTACGGAAATATTACTACATTTACAAACTCGGTAAGGTTAGCTTCATAACTTGGCTGTTATTGCTAACAAAAACATAGTTTAACAGTTAATATTTGTTTCAGACGAAAGGCCATCCGGTGATTAACGTAACCCGTGACATACACCACCATAGAACTTCAGACGAAAACGTTTCTATGTATATTGATGTTGAGGACAATTTGCTTAAGAAGATCACTAGTGTGTGGTACAAACAAGGGTTTTTAGAGGCTTTAGCTGTCGCTGCAGATCCCTCAGTGAACCGCGAAAGCCAGCTTCTTGCTCTCGCTTCGTCATACGTGTTAAAAGTCGCAAATGTATTCACAGCATTCAGATACTTTTTACAACCACATTTGAAGGACATAGGGCCTAAAATCGTTGCAAACTGCTCAAGAACCAGGAACTGGGGGAACGGTCCTATAAAATGTATAGCATGGCATCCTCATACTACGAAAATGGCCGTAGCAACAGTTGATGACAATGTAAGAATATACTGTTCTGAAGTGGCATTTGTATCTACGTTGAAATGTAAGGCTCAAGGACATGTGTCTTCCCTGAGTTGGAGACCGTTCTCAGCTTCAGAGCTGGCTGTAGGTTGTGAGCAGGGTGTGATCGTGTGGACAGTGGATCCTAATTCAATGTTCACTAAACCCTCTTCCAGTAATGCTATAGTGTTGAAAAGGTATGCACTGTTTTCTCTTATATAATCTTTTTAGAAACTGAAGTAATATTAGTGATGATTTTATTATTACTTCATAGTGTTGGTTTTATTAGGTACCTATTGTTTTTAGATATATTCATTCACACAGTAATAATAGATACCTATTTGAAATAATACATAAACCACAGTTATGTTGAAATCTATGGCATAAATCCAGACCTTTTTTATTGGAAAACATCATGAAATTGACTCTGATAAAAAAGGCTGCTACACATTTATATATAAAAAACCCAAGATGCACAGTCTCGAACAAATGCAACACTTGAAACTGTCGTCAAAAACTGACATGTATCAAGTGTCATGCGTGAGTTGTGTGTAGTTATACTATAAACATTTTTTTTTTGCAAATTCAACCTTACACGGAGCGCTTAAAGTGGTTTTTACAAAGCAGTGCAGTATGGCGAGGATGCGAGACTGTTTGAAACTAGCATACAATTGTACAAATTGTGCTTGTTTTTTGCAGACATTTTTGAGATGCTGAGTGTGTATCTTGGGTTTTTTATATATCAATGCTGCTACATAAAAAATTTGGAAATCAAAACCAGAACTTGTACAATTCATAGTACATAATATAAGTTTATATTCTCAATTTCAGGCCTGGCCACAGCCCAGTCACTGACGTGAGCTGGTCTCCTAACGGTGACATACTAATCAGTTGCTCTGGTGCAGACACCTCCATGTTAGTGTGGGACGTGTCTATGGAAACCGCAGTACCACTCCGGAGGGTTGCTGGTGGTGGTATTGTGTTTGCACGCTGGTCGTTTGATGCAGACAAAGTGTTTGCTGCTTCTTCGTCTATTATTTTTAGGTGAGTTTTCAGTTAATATAACTAATACTATTATCAATTAAAGCCATTTATTTTTCCTTAACAAACATTCGGGTACATATATAATATTAGTTGACCCGCGCAACTTCGTCTGCTCCGCTCCTATTGGTCTTAGCGGGATGATATATAGCCTATAGTCTTCCTCGATAAATGGGCTATGTTACACTGAAAGAATTTTACAAATCGGACCAGTAGTTACTGAGATTAGTGCGTTCAAGCAAACAAACAAACTCTTCAGCTTTATATATTAGTATAGATTTAATTTCATTTTATAAACAAATAATTAATTATATTAATTCATGAATTTTTGATATTTATGTTTTATACATTTAGATTAATTAAATAGTAATTCGTTCAATATTTAATAAATAATTTTGGTTGAAAATTCCATTACAAAATATGTATGTATGCATTACAAAATATGTCATGTTTATTAAGGACCTCTCTTTGAGAATAGGCCTCCAATTTCCACCAGCCATTTTTTTTATTTCGTCTAGCTATCTTTCAAGGGGTATGCCTCTTTTTCTTTTCCCGAATGGCTCAGCCCAGTTTATAAAACTAAAACTAAAAAAAAAAACAATGTTCCAGTGCATCTTTTGTCTTAGTTCGGTTTCTTATATCTATGTTTCTTTGCTTTTCTTTTCGTTTCACGTTGAGAATGCTTTGTTCCCTTGCCCACTGACATGTCGAAATTTTTCTTTCAGTTCTTCCATTGTATATCCAAGTTTGGTACGCGTATGATAGACATGGCAATAGGCAAGAATTCAAAACAGTATTTTTTAGGTTTATGGGAAGACTAGAATTTAGTTTTTCCTTGTAGCTCCAGAATTGGACTAATACTATCATGAAGTAAAACTGTTTGTTCGAACTTTAATTACATGCAGGAATAAGAAATATTGATCTAGTAATGAAAGCTTGTTTTCCTAATAAGAAGTACAGCTGAGTATACTACTTTTATCCTTTAATACCACAATTTTTTTTATCACATTTTCAATTTAAAACGAAAGGAAATGATACAAGCCAAAATAATAAGCAGTTGGCTGTTGTGGCTTCTGGCACTTGAACTCGGGAACCATATGTTTTTATGGCATAAAAAGCTTAAGACACGTAGTGATAGTTTAGCTTCAGTCAGCTTGAATCAGTTCCTAAGATTACCTTTGACAAACAAACAATATAACAGACATCCACAGTATGTAACTCTAACCAAATACAGACGCACCCCATGCCAATGCAATACGGCAGGAAAAATTTATAAAGTAGGAAGGCATTCCACTTTATAATAATCTACCGGTACATATCAGGAACATATCATAACTTTTATATGTACAGCTAAACTCAAGCAGTAATGTGACCTGTGGTCTCTGGCATCGAAGAGTCACAATGAGGTAAAGTTGGTGGGTGCTTGGAGCCAGCGTTCAGACGCGAATTGCTTGCAAAGAGAGTTGCAAATAAATTTCCTTTCTCACTTGCAAAGTGACCAACGAGCCATCAGGTTTCAACATTGGAGGCAAAGTGGGTCAACAGAAATTCATTTCAACCGCTTTCGACAGGGACCAAAACTGCTTACTACCTGGGTGCAATGCTAGCTTGGCCCCGATACGTCCGACATGGTCAAAACGTGCCCTTCGTAAAACCCGCTTGCAGAACTTAACGGCTGAATTAAACGCTCTTTTCCTCGCGCGAACAACAGGTTTTTTTTTTCTTTTTTTTTTAACGGGGGGAAATCCTCATGGATGTCCTCCGCCCTGGGGCGGGCGGAGGGGTCTCTCAGACTCTTACTGACTAAAACCACCCCGGTGTTCCATCTCTCACCTACGTCGGGGATCGCGAGAACTTATATGGCTTCCGTAATCCCCGGCTGGTGCCGGCCCGCATCTGCGGGACACCTCGGGTCAGCGGGAGGAGTGAGGTGTTGGACTCCCCCCGCGACATCAAAGAGGGGCGCGCGGGAACACCACGCGCCGCCACCTCGGGTCCGGATGAATGGGGGGCGACGGACATCCCCAAGTCCGCCGCCCCTGGACCCATTTAGGGGGCCCGGAAGAGAGCAGCGTATGCCCTCCTCCGACGCCCGGTGCGCCTGCTGCGGGCCGGGAGAGAGGTCGAGATCTCCCTCTCCCTTTCCGCAGCCTCCTTCTGCGCGATAACTATTTCGCAGAAGGAGACCACCGCGTCCCAAGACTCCTCGCCGTCGACCATAGCACGAACTTCGGCCGGAAGAGATCACTGCCTACCACAGAGATGAGGGCACGGCGCGGCTCCTCCCAAGCGGCACACTCTGCCAGCGTATGCCGCGCCGTGTCCTCCCGACAGTGCGCATACAATACGTGCTTTAACCTTTCGGTCGCAAGCCTTGATCCACGGTTGGTATGCAGACTCTACGGGCCTCAGCGTGAGCGCATTCTGCACTATACTAAGGCCGGGATTTGTGACCGAGCGGGATGTTGGAGAATGGAGGAAAATACTCCATCCCCTGCAAAATCACGTCCGCAATCATGTCAGCACAGCACGAGGGGTCACCCGAGGAAAAGCACACTTGCCGCCATGGATAAGATGCAAAAAAGTGCCGCATCTCATCCCAATCTGCTGACTCGTATCACCATACTCGTCTCGTGCCTCTAGGACTCTTATCTGGAGGAGAGTAGGTCAATACGGATTTCACCAGGCAGTGGTCAGACGATCCCAGCGGGGCTGAGACCGATACTGAATCACTGCCCGGATCAGTTGTCAGCAGAAGGTCCAAACAATTGGGTGTATGAGCGTCAACATCCGGTACCCGCGTTGCCACATTCACCAGCTGGATTAGATCTAGCGTTAAAGCAAACTTGCGCGCCTCTAACCCGGCATGGTCAGTTTTCTGGTACGGGAACAACCACTCTTTATGGTGGGCGTTACAAGTCCCCTATAAAAATGAGCTTCGCTGTTGGGTACCGTTGCTGGGCTACGTCGGTCGACTCCACGAGGGCATTAAACAGCGCTGTTGTCTCCTGGTCACCGCTGTGCGATCGGTATACGCCGATGTAAATGAATTTCTCCACGCCAGTGTCCACAAGTAGCCATATGGCAGAAAAACCCGATTTCTCAAAGCAACGGAGACGACGACAACAAATGTCATCGCGGACGTACACACAGACCCCAGCCTGCTTCTTGAACTTGTGTTCCAGAGAGTAGCCCGGGTAGTTGAGGTACGCCACGTCCGACGGGGTTGTTATCTTCGTCTCCGTTAGGAAAAACAGGTGCGGCTTCTCGGTCTCAAGATGGTGATGGACCGGATCGAGTGCAACCCCCTGATATTAGTGAGCTGCACTTTTAGCGGGAGGAAGTGCAGCCGTTGTTTCACCTTATTTTTCTTCGCTTTATTCATTTTTTGGAATGTAGTTCGGGAAAAAAGTCGAATTGTCGAGGCGCTGCTCAGTGAACCAAGTGGAACACTAGAGCTAAACTAACCTATGGGGAACTCATTTGGAGACTGCGTGGACGCCCGAACCCCCCCGGATATGGCAACCGGGTCCTCCCATCCATCGCAGATGAAGAAAACAAAACTGTTAGCTACTGGACTACACTTACTTTAGTTATGTATTTATTTGCTAAGTGAATTGAAGTATTTTACAATAAATAAAGAATCTTTAAAATGTATAAGAGAAAAGATTTTTCCTAACCCCAACTGATTTCTCTTTTCCTCAGAGTATGGGACACAAAGCGCTGGACGCCGGAACGTTGGTGCGCGCGTGGTAACCGCGTGGTGGCGGCCTGCTGGGGCCCCGGTAATATTTTGCTGTTCGCTGCCAAGGGGGAGCCCATGGTGTACGCTTTGACAAACACTGGGCTTATGAGCGGTCAGTATTCTTGTTAGACTAGAGTCTGAATAGAAAGAAAGAAACTAATTTATTTGGCACACACGAATACACACAATGTAGGTAGGTACAATAAAAAAACTTAATTTTAAAAACAAAACAATAAAATTGTGTGCCCCGCGTCTGCGCCAAATAGGTCCAGTTCAGCAAAATGCCAGACAACTAGGAGCTGCCTGACGCTGGTATTCAACTGAAACTGGCGTCGAAGTGTACGGATGTAAACCAGTTTTTATAGGTATCAAATATACGGGTAAATATTTTGTATGTAGTAAACGATATATAATAATTTAGTGTCTAGTAATAGATAATGTGTAAAAGTATATTAAAAAAAATACAAAGGAAAGAAAACAATTGACACAACAAGCACAAAAAATGTTATCTAATTATATAAAAGTAGTCTGCCAGTGGCTTCGCCCACGTGCCAACCAATATCCTGCTGTTTGCTGCCAAGGGTAAGCCCATGGTGTACGCTTTGACAAACACTGGACTTATGAGCGGTCAGTATTCTTGTTAGACTAGAGTCTGCCAGTGGCTTCGCCCACGTGAACCATTAACCTGCTGTTTGCTGCCAAGGGGAAGCCCATGGTGTACGCTTTGACAAACACGGGGCTTATGAGCGGTCAGTATTCTTGTTAGACTAGAGTCTGCCAGCGGCTTCGCCCACGTGAACCAATCAAAGGGGCTCCCCTTTGATTATGCTTTGACAAACACTGGGCTTTTGAGCGGTCAGAATTCTCGTTAGACTAGAGTCTGCCAGCGGCTTCTCCCATGTGAACCAATAACCTGCTGTTTGCTGCCAAGGGGGACCCATGGTGTACGCTTTGACAAACACTGGACTAATGAGTGGTCAGTATTCTTGTTAAAGCGGAAGTCGGAAGTATTCCCTAGCTCTAGAGGATAATAAAATCCATAGCACAATTGAAACAGTTTGTGATTAAGTCTAAAAACTGTATGTTTATCTGTTTGCATAGCGTTTGCACTCCAAAACTAGACGTTTTATTCATTATTATGAACAACTTTTACTATGGGACCAATCCCGAAAACGCGAAAAAAAAGTCAGAACATTTTGTCGAGTTATGCGCACATAAATGTAAGGGGGGGGGGGGGGGGCGTTTTTATTTTCGCGATTTCAATGTTGGTTCAATAGTGAAAGCTGTTCATAATGATGAGTTCAATGACCCCTTAAGAGGTATTACGTTTATTCTGTTACAGGTTGTATACTGTGTCCCTATGTTTTCCTACGTTATAATATAAACGCAATAGCAATACACACTCTGTGAAAATTTCAACTGTCTACCTATTACGGTTCTTGAGATACAGCCCGCTGATAGACAGACGGACTGACGGATGGACGGACGGACTGACAGACAGTGGAGGCTTTGTAATAGGGTTTCGTTGGTTACCCTTCGGGTACAGAACCCTAAAAAAGGAAGTACTTAGAAAGAAAGAAAGAAAAATGTTTAATTGGAACTCGCATAAGACACATAAAAGTAAAAAAGTAAAAATAACTTTAAAAAATAGCTTTAGCGCTTAGCGCGGCCGCGGGTGGTAGCTACTAGATTGTAATTCATAATTATAACTTCTGTTTTCTCAGGCTCACAAACCAGCAAAGCCCTGCCAGTGCTGGACGTCACCAAGGTGGAACTATCATCAGGGGACACAGTCGGGGGGCCCATCCTGGACATGTGCTGGGACCCCACCGGCAGGTACCTCGCCATCCTGTTCGAGGAGTCGCACCTGGTCACCGTGTTCTGCACCACGAGGCTGATGCTACAGCTGAAGATTACGCCGTGGTGAGTTTTGTTTTAACATCTTGGCATTCCCCAAAGGGGTCGGCTATGTCATATTTCGTGATAAGTCAGGGTACGCTTTTGTAGTTATTCTTCTATCTTTCACACGTCAAAACATCGATTGTACGGTAGTACCCAACTGATATGGCTTACCGATGTACAGATCTTCGTTCGCACAGAAAAGAAAGTATGGCCCCGAGATTAACGAAAGAAAGAGAACTTACAATCAACCTTAGATTACTATAATAAGGTTTATAATACACTGCAGCTGTTAGTTCCGTCTCACTGGCAAGTCACGTGCATGCCACGCGGCGCGCGCTAACATGGCGGCAGCTGCCGACCAATGGCGGTACAGGAAAAAGAAGCGCGTTGCTTGGAGCATGCCGATTGGTCAATAGCATTTCCCGCGCTTTGAAAATTCACCTTCTGCGCAGGTACATCGGTAAGCCATATCAGTTGGGTACTGCTGGTGGCATGCACGTGACTTGCGAGTGGGACTGAACTAACAGCTGCACTGTATTATGAACCTTATAGTAGTGATCTAAGGTTGATTGTAAGTTTTAAGCATTCTTTCCTTAATCTTCGGGGCCATACTTTTCTGTGCGAACGGAGATTCACGACGCGCCTTATCAGTTGGATACCACTGTACTGGATGCCGCAAATACATCATAGACCGACTTGCGAGCGTTTTAAAATACGTAAACGTTTAAATTGTGTGACACAATTAGTGCTGTTTTAAAACGCAACACCATACACTGCGATCGCCAACCCGCCTGCCAAGCGTGGCGATTATGGCAAACCAGGGGGGGTTTGCCATAATCGCCACGCTTGGCAGGCGGGTTGGCAGGCCCTTTGGGGGAGGCCTATGTCCAGCAGTGGACGTCTTCGGCTGTTATGATGATGATGATGAGAAATGTAATAAAACCAAATAGCCAAATAGCCTATTCTATTGTTATCACTTTAAACAATACTTCATTGAAGCAATCAAAAATAAATCCAAGTCTATTGAAACTCCACTAAAGTTGTAGCTGTCTTTGATGACACAGAGATTTAATCTCAATGTGATTTCAAAAAACGTTTTTTCAACCTATACTTATCTACACTAATATTATAAAGAGAAAAAATTTGTTTGTTTGTTTGAATTGAATAGGCTCCGAAACTACTGGACCGATTTGAAAAATTCTTTTAGCATTGGATAGCTACATTATCAGGGAGTAACATGGGCTATATTTTATCCCCGTACTCCCACGGGAACGGGAACTACGCGGGTGAAACCGCGTGACGTCCACTAGTACAATATATAGTAGTAGTAGTATGTATCTATATCTATACTAATATATAAAGCTGAAGAGTTTGTTTGTTTGTTTGCTTGCTTGCTTGAACGCGCTAATCTCAGGAACGCTAATCAAAGGTCCGATTTGAAAAATTCTTTCAGTGTTAGATAGCCCATTTATCGAAGAACGCTGTAAGCTATATATCACGCTAAGGCCAACAGGAGCGGAGCAGAAGTTAGGCGGGTCAACTTGTCTTTAATAAAATTTGAGGTGTACTGTACATCTTGGTCTGTACCAATAGGGAATAAGCATGAGATTTTTTTATTTGCAAAATGAAATACAAATTAGCTCTAATAAACAATTATGAAATTATTTTTTAAATACCTTCATCAGCGATGAAGTTACAAAGCTTCAAAGTTTACAATTAGAAAGAAAAGTCCGATATGAATTGTGACGTCAAAGTTCTTGGCGCCTATACAGCTGCCATAGAAAACAGCGTTTTGGCGAGAGGGACAGATATATTTGTTTAAAGTAATTATATCTCGTTAGTTTTTCGAGCAATTTTGATTCTATCTTCACTGTTAGTATTATATTTGTGTATAGTTTTAGATAAACTGTATAGATAATAAATATTTTTTTCGTGCATATTCCCTATTAAGAGCGCACCGAGCATTTAGTTTAGGTATTCTATACGGTCCATGTGTGTGTGCGTAAGCGCAAGCGAAAACCGTACTTAAGCGCAAGACAGAGTTGGACTAAAGCGGATAAGGGGGATGCGAGGCAGCTCTAGCTAGAATGGACGGAACGCGTACTAATATAGGTATTTCGTTTGTGAAATTAAAACCTTTTTTTTTCAGGAAACTACAAGTAATCGTGTTTGTAAAGTGTACGATTTATAGAGTGAATTCTTAAATCTCTTACCATTGATATATAAAAAACCCAAGATACACACTCAGCATCTCAAAAACGTCCGCAAAAAATAAGCGCAATATGTATAATTATGCGCAAGTTTCAAACAATCTCGCATCGCTCGCCATAGTGCACTGCTTTGTAAAAACTACTTTAAGCGATCCGTGTAAGGTTGAATTTGCAAAAAAAAATGTTTATAGTATAACTACACACAACTCACACATGACACTTGATACATGTCAGTTTTTGACGACAGTTTCGAGTGATGCATTTGTTCGAGACTGCATCTTGGGTTTTTTTATATCAATGTCTCTTACATATTAATGATATACATTTGGTTAAGTAATACCTAATGATGCAGCACGAGATCAAACAAACGTCAATTACGTATCATTTCCTCGGTGCCCCTTAAGTAAATAATAATAATCTTATGAGTGCGAGCCATATTTTTGGTAGCAGATGCCTGAGCTGAAAGTCCGACTTTCTACAGTACTTTTTACTCGTGCTGATGGATGGCAGTTTTGCTAGGACGTGACGCATATCGTCCCAAACTCATTAATTTTTGTTTTTATTATTTTTTAGGGTTCCGAAAAAAACGGAACCCTTATAGGATCACTCGGGTGTCTGTCCGTCTGTCACAGCCAGTTTTCTCCAGATCCACTGGACCGATTCTGTTGAAATTTGGTACACATATGGACTTCTGTGACCCAAACACGGACGTGTTACGTAAATCATATTTTTTTTAGTATTGGTGTCACTTTTGGGGGTCAAACTAGAAAATTAAAAAAAAAGGTTTTTTAACAATATCGTGTGACATATCAAATAAAAGGGCTTACTGTAAGGGTTTTAATTATATTTTTTCATAAATTTAAATTGAATGGTTTTGAAGTTATTCAAATTAGACGAAAAATGACCATTCCGCTCCCTTATCTCCGAAACTACTGAGCCTAAAATTTTGAAAAAAAAAAAGGAGATTATAATAAATCTTTACCTAAAGATTACAGGACAACCTAGTAGAAGTCTGTAGTGTTAAAATAACATGTTAAAAAAAATTAAATTCGTTCGGAACCCTTTGCACGCGAGTCCGACTCGCACTTGGCCAGTTTTTTTACGGATTGATTCATAAATGGAGCAAATATTTTTTTATGAATTGCTTCATATATGGCGCAAGTAAACTCCATTATTCTTTTCTTACATACTTGTGGCATTTACTTGTTTAAACAAATAAATTCCCATCCAATTATTTAGAAGAAAAAAAACTACGAAACTTTTTAGTAGACTAAGCGTATTATAGCGTGACAGATTTTTTAATGGAGATAGGAATGGCCTGATTACTTTTATATTGAAATTAGAAAAATATGACATTTGATTTTTTATTTAATTTTAATACAATTGTATTGTAATGAAATTTTAATCGTATTAATTAATCTTTATATTGACATTGTTATCTTTATTATTATGTGCTTAGAATCCTTAATGTATTTTTTACTTTTGCATGCCTTCTGGTAAAATATGGCTGTTGCTAATTATATTTTTATGTCACCGTGTTTTGTACCCATATTTGCAAAATAAATATCTTATCCCTTTGTTCCAGTTGTTTCGTATGTGGCATAGACGTGGAGGTCCCCTCGACCATGGCCTTCCAGCACAACTTTACCGAGGGCGCCTGCCTCACCATCGCCTGGTCCAGCGGCAGAGTGCAACACTTCCCCATCATTTACACCGACACGTACTAACTCATAACAGGGTCGGTTGTAACGTAGGTCTGTTGAAACGAGCAAGCTTAACATTCCCTCTTTCAGTCTTGGTGATTAGACTACTAACGAATTTAAATACATTTTTAGGTGATTTAGTGGAAATATGTGGAAAAGTCGGCATACTAGGCATCTTGCTTGACTGCAATTTAGTTCTTTATTTACTACAACCACGGTGGTCTTCGCTATTGACCGCCATTTTCTTGGAAAGTTTTATAGAAAAAAATAAAACTCAATACGTTACTTTTTACAATCTGCTAACCAAAACTGTTATCACTATGAAAAAACTATGATGATTTTCTTATTTGTGTAAAACTGTGACTGAAAAAGTTAAGGCTAATTTCCACCAGAAATGAGCGAGGCTGCTTAGCGAGGGATGTGTTTGTTAAGAACAAGTAGCATCGCCAGCGCTAAACGAGGCTAGGTAGCGCGCCACACATTCCCAACTCCTGGAAGCCAGAATCAACAGTGGCGACCACCAGAAACACGGCCGAGACAATGAAGCTCGACGAGTCCCGGAGAAACGATATAATTGTCTTGGATCCAGCAACGAAACTTTTCAGAAAAGTACAGCAGAGGTGTAGGAATAGTAGATTGTTGCATCGAGCAGAAAGTGAGTTATAATTGCATCGAGTGTTAGCGAGGGCTCTAAAACACGAGTGCAATTACAAACGTCACTTTCGCGAGGTTCATAAACTGCTTTTCTTTCACTACCGAATAAAGAACTGTAGTGCTGTAAAAACATTTTCGAGTCTCGACAGCGGAATCCGAGGAGAGTATAAACATAAGACCTTTATGTTGTGTGTAATAAAGTTCACTTTGTGAGCTTTGACACTCAGGTGAAGCTCGAAATCGAAATAGTTACTTACAGAATAGACTAGCTGAAGTCAGTTAAAGTAGAACCAATTTATTTAGAAAAATTAAAAGTAACATTCGAACAACGCGCCAAAGAAATCGAAAAAGGTTGCGATTCGGTTCGCGCCAATTCGTATCCTTTTTTAGTATTGGCAATGGTCGTACATTTATTCTGCCATTATTCCCGGGAATAAAAGTAGCGCTGATTGGCGGGTAAAAAACTAGTTGGTCATGATGAAGTAGTAGTAAAAATAAAGTCGGAAACAATGCAGTAATGGATTTTCATACAACTTTACTGCACTGTCTTAAGCAAAAGCAGTGCAGTATGGATTTTCATACATAGTTTACTCAGTGGCGTGCCTAGGGTTTCAAAATAAGGCAAGCCCAATAAAATTTTAACCGATTTCAAAAAAAGAAAGTTCAGTTTTCGACTGAGTCTGTAGGTACCTTCGTATGTATCATCGCAATTTTCTCATAAACTGATATAGATGTCTCAATTCGTTGTTTACCAAAATTACCGAAAGAAACCATTGCACACAGGTGTTTATAGGAATATGCGTGCCTTTTAATGGCGCCAGATATGTTATTTAAATCATTATAACCAGATGTATTCCAAACGGAATCTTCATTCGAAAAAAATAGGCAGCAAAACGAACACAACTTATTAGTGTGCGAACAGCCAACAATCCAAGTAGTTTTATACACTGATCTATTAAATTTTCGTTTATGCGATTTACTAGTCTGAGAAAAACACAGATTAGGCGTCGGTTTTAATGAAGAATTTAACTGTTTTTTCTGAGCAAAGTTTAAAGATTTTACCTTATCTTCGCCAATCAAAACTTGAACGCATTTTAAATCCTCACAAGGTACAATTACCTCCATTGTTGTAGGTAAGTCACCAAAACAATTGTATCACTGAGAAAATCTAAGAAAACACACAAAAAACTTTAACAACATAACTTTTCAACTCTCAAGCAAATAAAACTGAAGTGAGTTGCACTCCGGTGTCAAGAACTACTTACGCAGAGTTGCAGTGTTGTCATTTAGGCAAAAAAAGTCACCAGGTATATGAAAAATCTAGCTAGATGTCGCAAATTTTTTATTTTTAAGATATTGCTTTAGTATTTAATTTCGTTATTTTAAAAAAGTCGCTAGTTTTTATTGTTGCTAAATCTTAAAAAAAGTCCCCAAACTCGTTAAAAATCTCCAAGATCTCACAACGTCGCTAAAACGGCAACACTGCAGAGTTGGCAAGGTGACAAGGTCACGCATACGCGCGCAACTTCATACGCATGCACGGCTTAATCTTCAATACTGATCGATTTGTAGGCGCACAAGGTTTAGAACTCGTTATACGGCACATCGCTATAAGTGCGAAAGTGACGGAGATAGTATTTGAAAGCCCGGTAAAAGCCGGTACGTGTAAGCGAGATAGCTATATGTAGACGCTGCAAATGCGAAACTCTGCGCGCGAACAATCGCGATGTGTAGTTATGTAGTAATGTGGCATAGGTAGCATACTTTGTGTTATTTTGATAAGAATTAAGCGCGCGAACTTTTAAATAGTTCGGGTTTGATATTGATTCTCTATCGAGCATTTTAGTAAGGCATGCCGGGGCTTTTGGGCTTACATGAAGGTGCCGCCACTGAGTTTACTGCACTGTTCTCACTATTTAGGCTTGTTATGAAGAAATTATTGCGTAGTTGGAAGAAAAAATTACGTTTTCCTCCTAACCAAGCATGAGACTGAACAGAGCTAGGGCAATAGGCGAACGAGACTAGGTTAATGAAGCGGTTCTATTTGTTCTTAACAAACACACCCCTCGCTACGCATACTCGCATATCTGGTGGAAACGCATCCTAAGGGTCCCATAGACAGGTGTGACGCGACAATTCCACATTACATTTTCTAGACAGACACAAACCTAGTTGGTGACGTTATGCAAAGGCCAGGTGCACCGTTCTCATAAACATGTGGCGTTTTATAATTTCTCACTTTAAGGAACGTGCACGGCGTTAACTATGCCATCTAGTGTTGCAAATTCGAAACTTTAAGAATACTTGACATTGACGCTTCTGTGCTGCCATCTATAGTTCCTACACGCTCCGTTTAGGGGAACGTCCACGAAGTAGACAATGCCATCTGGCGGTGCAAATTGGAAACTTTTAAGTAAAAATTATACTTGTCGATGACTCCTATATATAGTTCGTGCTCGTTTCTTATTCCCTTGGGGATAAAGGCGGTAATGTGTGGGAAAATAAATGGGACGGTTTCTATGTATTAACATTAGGACTTTTTATGTACATATTTGTTTAAGCTTGCTTGGATTCTACTAAAAAGCCCTGTTCAAATTATTGCAGCCCAGTAATCAACTGAGCCACTGGAAGATATCGTCAACATTGTCCATTAAAAGCATATAAATGTAAAATACAGTGACAATGATTTCAAGAAGAAATCAGTTTAAAAAACGACTGCAATGATAATGGATTGGCCATCTACACGATTCTAGTTAGGCTGGAATAAGGTATTTGACTACTATGAAAATACACATGAATATAATTATTTGATAGATGTCATTAAAACAGTATGATTGGTGAAAAAATAAATAGAATTGGTGGAAAAACAGACAAGTTATACGCGTTTCTATCCTTGTCACACAAATAACGTTTGTATTTTAATGGCTTTTCTGTACTAATATTACAAGGAAGAAAGATTTGTTTGTTTGAATTGAATAGGCTCCGAAACTACTGGACCGATTTGAAAAATTCTTTTAGCATTGGATAGCTACATTATCAGGGAGTAGCATAGGCTATATATTATCCCCGTACTCCCACGGGAACGGGAAATACGCGGGTGAAACCGCGTGACGTCCACTAGTATTCAATATGGCGGGACTTGTGAGCGACATCATGCCATTAGTGCTGTCTCTGTTTATCACAGATTTTAAAACGCTGATAACACAGCCACTTGAGATTTTAAACAATATTTTTTAAGTGCATATTGTGAAAAATGGTAAAAGAAGGTTTTGAGAAATATAATAAAAAAATCCTGTCAAATACCCTGCACTCTAAATTGAAACGTAGACCGCCAATCCAATTACTGCACTATTGCTTATTGCTTTCACTGGATAAGCATACCAGCCGGTCGATTCTGTCGACATCTCACCGTGACCACTTAGGTGGAGTGAACAAGTGAGCTGTCATGTCATCTTGTTTGTATGGTTTGACAGCTCACTTGTCGTTCACTACGCCCAAGTTTTCACTTCGACATATTTATAGAATCGCACTGCAGGGTCTGTTTAGATTATTCCAGTTGCAATCCAGCTGGTTTGGATCGCTGGAATGGAATAATGTGAACTGGAATTAAGATAATGTGTAAGATGAAAGTTGATTAACAATAATATGAGGTGAAATTAGAGAAGCGAGCGCAACTCTAATGCATTGATCACACGTACCGAGTAGATAGGTGAGACAGGGCTCTCGGTCGAGCGCTGGGTACATGTTAACGTATGACCGAGTGCTCGGTCGAACGCTCGGCCAGTGGGATAGATTTAGTTAGATACTTTGCATTTTTGTACACCAAAAACGCTAGCAGGTTTAATTCGACCTTGTATATTTGACATGTTTCAGTGTGATAAAATAATAACGATGAATTCAAGAGTGTGGAAAAACAAAAATTATAACATAACTAACAGAAAAAAAATTATAACTATGGGCACAATGTAAAACAATATTATTGAAGGTCTTAGGCTGCGGACACGAAGTCAGCGGGCGCGGCGTGGCTGCGGCGTACGAGCGGTGCGCTCCAGTCTAGCGGTACTCGCGTGTCTGCAGTGACGTAGTGATGTGCATGTTATTTTTTGCTTTTTAACGACCGACGTTTCATTTTTATCAAAAATACGAGTATGTTGTCACACTCATTTCTCATAATATAACACAACACAACGCCGCTCTAGCGCCGCGCGATCTGCCCGCCGGCTTCGTGACCGGGTCTGCGCCGCCGCGCCGCTGCCCGCGCCCGCTGACTTCGTGTCCACGACGTTATACTTATAAATAAGACTGCCTGATATTTTTGTAAATTTATTTGATTTTTGTCGTATCAATTTAAAAAAATAAATTATTATAATAAGCCTAAGTTGTCTCATTTCAGGTTCAAAGACCTATCGATCTAGTCCTATCCATCAATAAAAAAAATATTAATACTTCTTAGAAGAATGGTGCTGCTATTCCATTTTCGATGCTTCCTACCGTCGTTCCCGTTGAACTAACAGTCGTTCTGGTAACACTCACGTAACTATATCTTTTCCGATCAATTACGCTGATCAAACTTTTACCAAGCGTATAAGTCATATTTTTAAGTCCCTGCAACGAATTCATATTCTGTTTACGGGCTATATTGGCTAAAGAATCCTTGAATTGATCGTCGAGTGCTATATCCAAATGAACATAAACCTCTTTCTTAGGATTTCGTTTATTCAATCTTCTAGTCACGTTCACGTTGGGTTTACCATTACACAGTACGAATGAATCACATATTTTATCTGCTATGTGTTCATCCAAATAATCCATGTCTATCCTCAAATTAATTATAAGATCGTCTTTCATTCTTGAAAACAATGGATTTTTCGCAGCCAATTTTTCAAGGACAAGCGTGTAAAGATCGCTTTTTACTTGACCTATTATACCAACTATGAAATTGTTTATAAGTAAGATGTTCACTTCCTTTTTTGTACTCAACGCATCTTTCGTGAAGTGATCCAATTCGGCCACGAAGATTTTATGGACTCTTATTTCTGCAGCAACTTTTAAAGTCTCTAATTCTCTTACAATATTATCCTTTTCGATTTCTGTTTTTGCTTTAACGTCTCTCATGTACATAGCTGAGTAAGATCTAAATGTGCGAACAGCGGTATCGTTCAGGATTTTGTAAGTTTTTGTTAAGAAAGCGTTTAGTTCAGCCGTACAAACTAACAGACTATCGCACTGATTTGTATTTTTGCGGTCTCTATCAAATCTTCTAGAATCTGATTGATTACAGGCGCCACTAGAACACGTACTCGTACTCGTCTCGTTATCTTTATATTTCAATCTGCATGATATTCTATATGTGTCTATTACGTTCCACGAATTCATGAATATCTGATAGACGAAACCATAGATGTCTTTCATGGCTGTCTGTACCCCGTCGGTTTGGTCCAGAAACTCGAGGAATCTGAAGGGCGACCAATACCATGATCTCAGACTCGGCGACTCTTTTACTCCAACTTTTTGTATCGATTTCGACCTGCGTGTGTCTTGGAGGATTTGATTCGATATGGCTCCTGTATCTTCATTGTTCAATGTACACTGTCTTTCTATCAGCAGAGCTAGCATTTCGTCCAATGTTCTTGTAATTATCATCTTCGTTGAGTTATCGGTTTTAACTTTATCCAACAATTTCGTTATGTTTTGTTTCATCTGCTTGAAGTTTTCTATTTTTCTCTGGAAAGCGTCTGTTAATTCTTTAGTTTTTCTTGTATTAGCCTTCCTATTATTTACGGGTACTACTTCTATTATGGTTGTTTCATCGTTCCCTTCTAATTTTAATTTATTATCTGTTTCTATTTTTGTATTATTGACTTCGCTTTCTTGTAGAATTGGTTTCAGTTCTGTTACTTTTATTCTGATAGCGTTTTCAATCTCAGTATTCGTGATATTTGTAGTTAAATTTTCTTCAGTCAGCCTGGAATTACCTACGATTGCCTGATTACTTTCTATGTAAGGTTTTATGATTTTTTCTAGTATTTTTGAAATTATTCTTGCATCTGACTTAAACTTTTGTTTGTTTGAAGTGGTTGACATTATCAATAACGTCCATAGTAAAATTGATGCTGTAAATAAAAATAACATGTTTTTAATATGTGGGATATGGCTTTAACTTGCTTTTGTCTCCCCATTTTGTGTTTAAGTAAGTTAAGAGTAGCTTCTTTGACTGTGGGAATAAGAAGTGTCATGTTCGACCGTATTGCGAACGACAGGTTCCTATTTTTTTTTTTAGATTTTTTGCAGTAAGCGGCTTAATATAATGAAACTTTTGCCCGCGACTTCGTACGTGCATATTCCGTTTTCTCCCGTTCCCGTGGGAATTTCGGAAAATCCTCTCTTAGTGCTCCCCTACATTCCCCAAGAAAACTACATGCCAAATTTAGGCTTTCAACGACCAATAGTTTCGGCTGTGCGTTGTCTGTCAGTCACTCACTCTATAATAGAAGAATTTTATATAGATTGATCGGTGTTGCTTTTTAGGTGCATCTGAGTTTCCATGTCTGTAGGAACATTTTACAGCCAGTGTATTGATAAATCTTTTACGTACCTGATTCAACTTTTTTTTTTTACTATTCTATATGTGGTCGAAGATGGAGCACGCTTGCCTAGAAGCAACCTATTCACTCTTGACTTAAAGACTCCCAGGTTGTAGCTATCAGGCAACACAGACTCCGGCAGGGAATTCCACTCCTTAACTGTACGCACTATGAATGTGTTCCCAGAACGTTTAGTGCGTGTGGGTGGGATGTCTACTATCTTCCTGCCCTGATCCCATGTTACTTGTGCTTTGAGCAACAAGTATTTTTCTTCCTTTCTGTCATCTCAACCATTACACTATCACTCTCTTTTCTCTGTCCCTCCCTTTTCATCCATTCCTCTTTTCTTGGATCCTCTGCATCCATCCATATTTATATTCATATCTCTTTTTCTAGCATGCATACATTTCATCCCCTCTCTTCACATACAAGCAATTCCTTTTCAACGTACGAAGTTTTTTTTTAAATATTGATAGGCACACCATTTTGACCTTTATCTCACTTGATGGTAAGCGATGATTAGGTCGAAGATGGAGCTTTCCTTGGAGTAACCTGTTCACACTTAAAAGACTCCCAGTTTGTAGCTATTAAGAAACACAGACTCTGGCAGGGAATTCCACGTCTTACCCACGCGCAATGAATGTTTGTGCGTGTGGGTGGGATGTACACCATGTACCGGTGGCGTAAGTTACCTGATTATAACCTGCCTATTAAGTTTTACTTACAATATGTGATCCGCAAGCCATTTAACATGATGATAAATCGTAACAAAAACTGGAACTACGATCAAGAATGCATTTTACAATATTCATAAAATGTCTATAGTTTTATGTGAATTCAATTTAAAATGCTAAGTCTTGGTTTGTGTGCAGAGCCGTTATGGGATTTACTTTTACGACTCCAATGTTTATATTTCTGATAGGTACAAATTCTATGATTGGTTCACCCATCATGTTACGTATTTTTTTCCTCAATCTTAATCTTTACATAGTACCTATAAAACAAAGTCAATTTTTTCGTCTGTACGCTTATATCTTTTAAACTTCGCAACGGACTTTAATGTGGCTGTCATCAACATACAGAGTGATTCAAGAGGAAGTTTTGACGACACGGTTGGCGCAGTGGTTGAGCGATCGGAACAAATATTTGTATGGCCTACAGATAGTTGTTCCGGGTCAGGCTGTTTGTGTATGTGAGTTTGTATGTTTGTGAACGCACCCAAGATTCTGGAGAAATTCCTAGTGTGGGGAAACGTTTAAAAAAAAAATGCAGGTAGGTATAATTCGTCCCGTAATAGGGAATATGCATGCGATTTTTTTATTTGCAAAATGAAATACTTATTAGCTCTAATAAACAATTATGAAATTATTTTTTAAATACCTTCATCAGCGATGAAGTTATAAAGCTTCAAAGTTTACAATTAGAAAGAGAAGTCCGACATGAATTGTGACGTCAAAGTTCTTGGCGCCTATACAGCTGCCATAGAAAACAGCGTTTTCGCGAGAGGGACAGATATATTTGTTTAAAATAATTATATCTCGTTTGTGTTTCGAGCAATTTTGACTCTATTTTCACTGTAAGTATTATATTTGTGTATATTTTTGGATAAACTGTATAGATAATAGATATTTTTTTCGTGCATATTCCCTATTCCGGGAGCGGGAACAATGGGATATGCGCGTATGAAGTCACGGGCAAAAGCTAGTTTGCGATAATGCGTTTCTTAGGTCGTTCAGTCATTACTTACGTGAAATCAGAAGTCCAAAAGTCTGACAACATGTCCTACTAAGGGGTTGTACCCAGTAAGTAGGTTTTTTTAGCCTGCACTTATGTCCCACAGCTGGGCAAAAGCCTCCCCTTTCCCCTTCCAAAGCTCTCTATCCTGCTGAGCAATCTCGGGCCAAGTTTGCCCCGCAAACATGATGAGATCGTCACACCACCTGCGCCGCGGTCGACCTCGACTACGACGGCCTTCGTCAGAAGTCCAGTGAGTGACGATCTTCGCCCACCTCTGCGGGTGCATTCATGCGACGTGGCCAGCCCACACGCACTTTAGCTTGGCTGTTTTTTCCCCAACATCTCTTTATTACCTACTTTATAGTATTCAATCAATCTATATCCATACTAAAATATAAAGCTGAAGAGTTTGTTTGTTTGTTTGCTTGAACGCGCTAATCAGGAACTTCTGGTCCGATTTGAAAAATTCTTTCAGTGTTAGATAGCCCATTTATTGAGGAAGGCTATAGGCTATTATATCGTCACGCTAAGACCAATAGGAGCAATGCAGTAATGAAAAATGTGACGCAGACGAAGTTGCGCGGGTCAGCTAGTCAATCAATATTCATAAACATAGGTTACAATAGTGTGTAAGATGTTACAATGGTTATTTATAGTTTCTCTATGTTTTGCCATTTGGCGTACAAACACATAAACATTTTTATGGGAGGCCAATTATGTAGGTACCTCTTAATTATCACAATTCAGTATTAACAACGTCAATTTAAAAAATAAAATATAATGTAATTTAATAAAATGCAATAGGTAATTTTAATATTTAACGAAATGTGGTAATGTCAAAAATAGATAATTCTCAAACTAAAAGTCATCTGCTCGCATGAAATTGTAAAAATAATAATAATAGAAAACCGAATGAAACTTAATTAGACGTAATGTTTACATTTTTAAAAGTACAAAAACAACGGTAAGCTGCTTTGCTGGCGGTGAAAAATCAGTCAGCTGACCCAGCAAAGATTTAAAATATTCGAGCATTGCTACTACGCTGTTCCCAGCTGTTCCCTTTTAATCACATTTCGAGTGACACACACATAAGTTTTTTAATTTAGTCACTCACTGACTGACCGATCATCAAAACTAAGGCATTTCTAGCAGACGTAGAAGCTTCAAATTTAGAATAAAATTAGTGTATAAATGAACGAAAAACTAAAATATTTTGCAATTTCGGTCCAAAGAAAGAAAGAAAGAAAACAAGTTTATTTGGCACACACAGATACACACAATGTAGGTACAAATAAAAAGGAAACTTAATTCTAAATCAATAACATTGTGTGCCCCGCGGCTGCGCCACATAGGTCCAGTTCAGCAAAATGCCAGACAACTAGGAGCTGCCTGACGCTGGTTTTCAACTGAACCTTACCTACGTTGAGTATACGGATGTGAATCAGTTTTTAAATATTAAATATACAGTTAAATAAATATATTATAGTGTGTAGTAAACAATACAACATGAATAATAATTTGGTGTCAGGTGATAGATAAGTGTGTGTTGATAACAACGAAAAAAAATACATAAATAAAAAAAACGTTCCTCAAACCGAACAGAAACCGGTTTCGTTAAATATTGTGCGATTCCCAATCCCGACAATGCGTATCAGTCGGCGCAGTGCACGTTGCGTAACCCATTATGCCATAAGCAGACTGACTGCAAGCAATGTTCAATATTAAAAAGTTATTTATAACAATACAATACAATGCAATGGATTTATAAAATACATTTTTTTTTGGTTGGTTTCCCGTAGTTGCGTGTCATAATCTCATAATGGTTGCCGTGCCACAAATTTCTCTGCACTGTACGGTCGCAAGTACTGCATGCAAGTAGGCCAAGTATATAGGGTGATTACTTACGCATTACAGAAATAATACTGCAATGTAAGCGACAGACATCAGATCAGTGAAAGGTTCAAGTGTACCAGGTCTAGTTTCCGTTGCGCGTCTATTAGATACTGCCGTAAACGTTTTATAAAGGTACCGATTGTATTTATTGCTCTAATAGGTGGCGGTAGATTATTCCATATTTTCCGATGCTGCGTAATGGAAACTGCCTCTGAAAGCTGCCGTACTGTGGGGCTGCGATGAGAGTTATTGCGAACATTGCCTTCTTTCACATTCTCGTCTGCCAGCGATCCAGCTCAGTTTGTTGCACAGGTAGTCTGGCTTCTGGAACTTAATGACACCGTTGTACAAGCAGGCCAAGTGTAGTTTTCGTCTAGATTTCATTTTAAGAATGCATTTTTGTTGAGGAATGGCGTTACGTGGCTTCTGGGAGGAATTTTATAGCAGAACCGAGCACAAGCGTTTTGAACCCTCTGAATAAGCCGGTCTGTACGAGCCAGTAGGCGCGGGCCGTACACCGTATCTACATAGTTTAGCCTGGACAAAACCAGACTTTCTACTAGTTGTTCCCGAAGTGCTTCTGATAGGTAAGGTCTCATTTTATATAGAACTTTGAGGCGGTAAAAACAGTTTCTCACTGAGTCGGCGACATGCTTTTCAAAACGAAGATCCATGTCCATAAAAAGACCCAGGTTCCGCGCTTCATAGACTCTGTCAATTGGTTTACCCATTAGCTCGACCATGAAAGTTGCGGGCAGCTTAGCTAGCTGTTGTTTAGAGCCAAGTACCAAGAATTTACTTTTGTTTGGGTTAAGCGACAGGCAATTATCTTCTGACCAGGCAGCAATTCTGCGAAGGTCATCATTTAAGTCTCTTAAAACACTATCATACTTCTCTGGGTAAAACGACACGTAAAGATGAACATCATCGGCGTATATATGATACCTGCATTCCTAAAGACATATAACTATATCAGCGCAGTACCACAAGGCTCTATATTACCTAATATAGAGCCTTGTGGTACTCCCCTCTTTATAGAATTAAGAGCCGATTTAAGTGTGACCCATCCCCTAAACGCAGATCTACAAATTGCTTCCTATCACTGAGGTAGCTACGGAACCATTGCGTAGCGACAGGGTCGAAACCGTAGTAGCTCAGCTTAGATAGCAGTAGTGGTATACTTATTTATTGTGTCAAATGCCCGGGAAAAATCGAGTAAGACAAGCAAAGTGCACATCCCCTTATCCTGGGCAAACAACACATTATCAGTAACGTCCAGTAAAGCAGTAGACGTACTGCGCTGCTTTCTGAAGGCTGATTGTAAATCTGGTAATATGTGATTCTCTTCCAAGAAAAGTGTTAACTAGTGGCTGACAACTTTCTCCAGTGCCTTAGATGCCTTTCTTGCCTTACATGGCAAAATGCTAATGGGCCGCAGGTCTTTCACACAACTCGGATTTGATGTTTTAGGTAAGGGCCTAACGGAGGCAATCTTCCATTGTTCGGGGAATGTCGATGTTACTATGGAGCAAATCAAATCAAATCGTATATTTCAAATAAACCATTTACAGGCACTTTTGAATTGTCAAGGTCGGTCAGTCCAACAAGATGAAGCTATTTGCACGTTCCAAAGCGTAGATTTCTATGGAGAAGAACGTGCAAGAAACTCCACGGACACTCTTTTAAAAAATAATAAATTGTTACAAATTTTTGTTTACATCAAGTTGAAATTATACAAACATGTGAGAACGATGTAAAAGACGAGCAGGATAAAAGCGTCCGGGAAAAAAAAGGAACAATGCAAAGAAATATTTAAAATAAACCATGGCAACTGAGAAATGACCAGTCCCAACTGACAGCGCCCGTTCACGAACATGACGCATGCGCTAGCACCATTCGGCTCAACCATTTTGAAGGGAGCCAAATGATCCAACGCATATGCCACCATCAGCCAGACTTTTGTGTGAGCATGACACTCCCAACCGCCAGGGTACATTCAAGTCAAAAACAAACCTAAAACTGATAGCTATAGCTTAAGTTTAAGGTACACAGTACTCACACATGTGCCGTTAAAATGGATGAAATTATACATTGCTAAATAAAATTGAGTCTATACAATGCAAATATTGTTTTTTTTTTTACAATCTTCAGCCGGTTCAACAATGTTTCCAAATGCTAACAGATTATTTTGTGCGCCCTAGTGGCTGTGGAGCCGGACCAGCATTCAGCCAAGCATTTTTATCTTCAATATAATCCCCCAACTTATAATATGCTTGCCTACATAGTGTGCGTTTAATACAAGATTTAAATTTTGTCTCATTAAGTTCTAATATATGGGGAGGTATCTTATTATAACATTTTAAACAGTACCCCATAAAAGATGAGGCAACTTTAGCCAGTCTGAAACCTGGTTGAGCTAATTGATCCCTATTTCTAGTACCATAATTATGTCTGTCGCCTCTTTTACTAAAAAGATGTAAATTCTTTCTGACATACATGATGTTTTCGTAAATGTATTGACAAGGTACCGTCATGATGTTAACATTCTTAAACAGTTCCCTTAGAGTACGTTCAGATGACAAGCGCTCAACGCGCGATCAACGCGCGTAAAATTTTTGTATAGTGTTTACATGACACGCGCTTGTCAGGCGTCGAACGCGCGTTGCCGCGACCGTCATGGTATTCAGTACAGTTCTTACATTTGTTGAAGATGGACGTTGAAACAGTTTTAACAGTGATTCTATACCGACGGCTGAAACGACGCGACAGAAGACGCAGATATTGGGTCCACCCAATTTTGTCACACAGGTTGACTGAAAGCCAGTACATAATTTTGTATCCTAAGTTAAGGCAATTCGGACCCAAATTTTTTAACTTCTTCAGAATGTCCATCAAGTCATTTGATGAGTTACTGGCTCTCATACACGATGAACTCGTAGCAGATAGAAACGCTGTGCGATATTGCATTTCACCAGAAGAAAAACTCATAATAACATTGAGGTAAGTTTTTTATTAATCAACATCTATAAATCAATGAAATCAAATCAACTTGTTCAGAGAAGAAATTAAAAAAAAAAAATTGTTAATCGCAGAATAACTCTAATTCCGATTCACTGCTGACAGTTGGTGCTGGCGACGGAGTGTGTGTTACTGGCGATCCCATTGCTGTAGTATAACCATAATGTGCTAAATTATTTGGCACACTAGATTGCTGTGATTGATAATGTTGAAAGTCTTCAACAGAAGCTTGATTACGCTGCTCTTGTGACAAATAATTTCTTCGTTGTGGTACCGGGTTACGATAATATTGATTTTCAAATGTCTGATGTTGCGGTCCTTGTAGGACATTTTGGTTTTGCAATATTAAATTATAAATGGCAATTTTAGTCTGAAGTCGTCTATATTCCGGAATTTTTTTAATCTCTTTAACTAGTGACAAACAAAACAGCTTGTCTTCATCATCATCATCTTCTTTTGGATGTGAAACATTTTTCTGTGCTAAACTCTGCTCTAAAATGCTTGCAAATCTTTCGTCAGCAGAGCTTATTTTTTGTTTTTTTCTTGGAGTAGATTTAGGACTCTTGAAGGCAGAACTTACTCCTATTTCAGCAACTTCAGACGAAGCTGATGCATTTTCTGCATCGAAACTACTTTCTGTATCGTTGTTGGCTATAGATGCCTGTAGAAATCGTAGTCTATTATAATGAATATAAGACGAAGTTTTGGAAGCTCCTGATCCCGATTTAACAGTCTTCATTTTCTTCACCTCTCTCATATAATTATCTCTTAGACTCTTCCATTTCTTTTGCAGGGATGACGCTGAAAAAAAAAACAGTATTTAGTAATATTATATGTTCTTTTCAGATATTTGGCCACAGGATGTTCACTTGGGACATTAAGCTACGATTATAGAATTGGCAAATCTACTGTGGCTACCATAATACCACATGCATGTGAAACTATTTGGAGAAAATTGAGACCCATTGTTATGAGTGAACCAACGAAAGAAAAGTGGTATGAAATATCCACGATATTTGAAAAGAACTCAAAGTTTCCCCATTGTTTGGGAGCCTTGGACGGGAAACATATACGGTTAATCCAGCCTGAACACTCGGGTTCCATGTATTATAACTACAAAAATTATTTTTCGCTAGTTTTAATGGCGCTAGCGGATGCAAACTATTGTTTTGTGTGGGTTGACATAGGTGCCTACGGTAAAAACAGTGACTCAGGTATATTCAAGAATTCTTCATTGTACAAAAAGCTGACAGAAAGGTCATTAGACCTACCTGAGCCAAAGGCAATGTTAATACAAAATAGACCGACAGTGTTGCCATATGTGATAGTGGCTGATGAAGCTTTTGGCATGATGGAGAATTTAATGCGGCCATATGGGGGAAGGTCACTAAGTTATGCTAAAAAAATATTTAATAACCGTTTGACATTAGCACGCCGGTATGTTGAATGTACTTTTGGAATAATGTGCAATAAATGGCGCATTTTACATAGGCCGTTAGATGTCAACATCGGATTTGCAGAAAAGATAGTAAAAGCGATATGTACACTACACAATTATGTCAGAATGAGGGATGGCTACAATTATGAAGATACACTGTATACCCCACCACTAGAAAATCTAGCCTCACATTATACCGGGCGTGCTGTGCGGCAGGCGGATAATGTTCGAGTACATTTAACAAATTATTTTATCAACGAAGGAAAAATTGATTGGCTAGATGGCAATATTTAATTTCTAACACAAACTGATTGTGAATGTAAATAAATATATGTACTCACATAATAATTTCTTCTTTTCTGCATTGTCATCTCCTTCACAAAATATGAGGACGAGTTCTTCCCAAGCCTGTCTCTTAAGGTTCCTATTTGAATAATCGCTTTTTGTCATGTCCCAAATCGCAGGACGTTTCTCTATTTCATCTATAAATAATTCCGTATTAAAAACTTCGGTTTCCATTTCGGACGATTTTTGGACGGACTGATACTGAAGAACCCTAAAATACGTCTATCCGCGTCGAAAGCGCGCGCTCAACTGAACGGAAATATAGAAAACCAATGATCTCAAGGCGCGCGTTGACGCGCGCTGACAACAGTCGAGCGCTAGCGCAGCGTCCAACGCGCGCTGTATTAAAACGCGCGTTAGCATGTGTACAGCCTGAATAAAATGTATGTAGTTGTAAACGCGCGTTATCAAAACGCGCGTTGAGCGCTTGTCATCTGAACGTACTCTAGAGAATCGCGCCGGCGGAGATTGTATATTGTCTGCGCGGTTTATAATGTCTGTTATAACGCCCAACGTGTGCGGCAGAGTCATATTAATCATGTCCAGGGTAATGTTGTCGAAGCCTTCGGCATTACTTGTAAGGTTGGTGATAGTGCGAGCGATGTCAGTCTGATCCACTGGAGTGATTGAAAAGGTTGCTTCGCCATACCTGTGATTATCATAATAAGTCATGAGAGCCACACTAGCCACGGGGTTACCCGGGACAGTCAAGAAATGATTATTAATCATGTCAGGATCTGTAAAGTGCGACGGAAGGTCTTGTCTTGATTTAGTGGTTATTAAAGTGGATTTCAGGCTTTTCAATAATAATTTTGGGTTTTTGATTTGATTATTGATGTTATGTTTATAGTACGCCATTATTTCGCTGTACATGGAACTTACCACCAAGGATTTTAATTCTTTAAAGTATTCGCCTTTTGATTTTAATTTGGTTTTCCAGTTTTCTAGATACACCAACTGCATAAATAACTTTGTAATCCCATATATATATATACATATATATATATGATTACAAAGTTACATTTGCAGTGAATGAATCAGTGTATTTCCATTATTATAATATACATATACAGGATGTATAATATAATAATTTAAGTACCTAGATATAATTTTGTTCAAAGGCAACTTGTTAAAAGTTCAACGGAATGTAAAAGCAAGAATGGGACATGTCTTATGAAGTTGTACCAAAATCCCGCAAAGCATTAAAGACTTAATTGCCCAAAATTACCATGAAAGAAAGAACACTAGGCGGAGGTGGCTTGCCCGCGGCGCGGCTTCCACGCTTCCCGTCCATCACAGAAAGGCGGCCTCTTTCTTCCAGGCAAACTTTGGGTTTTACCGCGATATCGCAGGTATACACAAACCACGTTTTATTTAACTTACGACGCAAATTGATTTCGACGTTGTTTGGATTATTTTAAAATATAGTAATACGTTTTAAGTAGGTACTTTAAAGTCACGTTTATCTATTTATCGTATTCCTGCGTAAAAAACTCTTGCGTACCAGTACTAGTAGTCGCAATGGATTCGGAAATATTGTATGTGAATCAATGACCATCCTTGGCCACACCGGGTTGTTCCTATACCTGGCGATGATTCGTGTTTATTTCATTCGTTGTCATTCTCTATGTATGGAAATATTGAGTCATCGTATTTTTTTATTTTTTATTTGTGATGGGTTTGCTCTTGACTCTAGTCTAGGTCAGAGATGACAGAGACAAAGTCTACGATGGAGCGAGCTTACCCAGAAGCTCGCTCCATCACCATCACTATAGTCGAGTATGTGGTAGCGTATTGGGATGAGTTACAACTGTATACTTGTGACGAGCGCAAAGACCCCTACATTATCGCTGATTCTCGGTGAGAAAAGCTCATAAGACAGAGAGTGGGCTTTAAGAAAATCCGTTGTTGGTATTCAAGAAGTAGAACGTACTGGAAAGGAAAAAATATAGGACTTTCTACAGTTTCTACAAAAAGAAATGAAATCCCATCAAAAACATAACTCAGTTCTTCTACCGCAAAAAGTTTTGAGATCCATGTAATACCAAGTCGGTTAATTTATTCAGTCCCTACTTAAAGGTCCTTTTTTTTAACGGGGGGAAATCCTCATGGATGTCCTCCGCCCTGGGGCGGGCGGAGGGGTCTGTCAGACTCTTACTGACTAAAACCACCCCGGTGTCGGTCTCACATACGCCGGAGATCGCGGGGGCTTACAACTTCCGTAATCCCCGGCTGGTGCCGGCCCGCCTTAAGAGCCTAAGTAAATAATTTCGTGGCGCGATTTAGCATCCCTCTCCCCGAGCGCACCGCACACTCTCCTCGTACTCCCGCATCAAAAGTTAAAAAAATCTAATATAGCGACACCTCATCAACTAATTCAAACCGCCAAATAATTCAGGGTTACTCGCAAGCAAATTATATTAACATATATCGATACTCTTATTAACAACCTTTTTAAAGAAAGAATAAAATAAATATTCAAAGTAGACAAATAGTAAAGTTATTCGTGTTATATCATCATCTGCCTACAACTACACCCAACTATATTTTGGTCGGCTTCCAGTCAAACCCGATTAAGCTGAATATGTATTTTACGTAGAGCGGCTGCCTACCAGACCTCCACGTCCTCAACGTGGCTTCTGACTGCCAAAGATCTACAAATGACAGCCGAGACCAACGGCTTAACGTGCTTTCCGAGGCATGGAGGGAACTCGGTGTGTTAAGATGGTCACCCATCCACAGACCAACCTTGGCAAGCGTTGCTTTACCGTGAAGATCGACCCGTGCGGCTGTTATTCTTTAGCCAAGATCTCCTCCATGTTTCATTCGTGTTATATAAAGTGGTCAAATTGGATGTTCAACTTTATTTTGCCACCAAGCTAAGGCCAAGAATTGCAGTTCAAAGGCCGCCATTTTGTTTTTGAGAGTTTTCAAGACATTACATTACATATACATTAACTTCATTCGAAAGTTCTAATACAATTGAAGAACTTCCAAAACATATTCATCGCTGATGGTATGTAATAATGTAAGAGCCTATGCACACAGCGTATTTTTACCGCGCCGACGACGCACTCTTTGCTAAAGCGGGTCCACGGCGTTAAAGGTAAAAGGACCAAAAAGCAGATCGTCACATTTGCATCGATTCAAATGTGCGTACAAAGCGATACAAACGCGCGCGACAAGCGCATTCAAAGTACATGTGTATCGAGTTTGTTTATTAAGAGGGGACTCTAGTCCCGAGGAATTTGATAAATAGGTATTTAAAGAAACTATTGCCGATGCGTCGCACTGTGCCCTGTCAAGTAAAGTGCGAAAACGACAACTGCATCAGAGGCTGTTTGTACCTAAAAAAACCTTGACCAAAAGACGTTTTGTATTCCGCTGTTTTATTCTTCAAAAGTGGACTGATCTATAAAAATTACGTATCAAAATTTAGAAGAAGACTACATCTATGCTTCTATTATTTTCTATTTTGATAAAAACTTATCTTTGTCTGATAGTCGTCTGAACATGGCGGTAAAAACGGGCTGTTTTTTCGGGTTTTTGGATAGTCATAATTCTTTAAGTAATTATGTTTTGGAAAAAAAATGATAGAGGCACGTATTAATTCGATTTAGATTTTTCGGAAAAAAAAACATAGATCTAGCAGTGGAAAACGTTTGTATGGAGAAAGGCCCAAGAGTTACCGACTAGAGTCCCCTCTTAATTGTCGGAGAAAGGTGTGGGGGAGAGGCACTGCATGGTTTACTGGTCACTCACACGACATCCGATAGCAGTTCGAATTTTTCCCTCATCTTTTATGATTGGACAATGTTTTAAAAGTTGTATTAAAATGACCATCACTCAATCTTCTTTCGCTCGTGAATGGGTCAAACCAATAACGTCGCTTATTTTTTATACTTTCAGTAATAAAGCCAGCGTAAGCAGTGCTGTATCGTCAGACTCCATTTTACTACTGTTGAGGAGTCTGGTGAAAACACAGAGATTTCTACATACGCGCGACTGCAGCGCTTTTATACCGTCTATCGCCGTATCAGCGCGTTTGTATCGATACAAATAGGTCAACGATTACAGCGCCACAAAATTTTTGTATGCAAAAATTAACCATCGGCGCCTGCACTTCGTTTAAAGCGCGTTGGCACGCATCATCACGATCGATCGATGAGGCCTTACACACGATAGGCTTCTCGCGATTTTCAGCAAAACGGTAAGTTTTATCATAAAATTAGTTCAGACAAAAATTGTAGATCTGATAAATAATTATCTATAAAAATGGTTAGATACTTTTTTCCTAAGAGCCACCGTTTCTGAGATATATCGATTCAAAAAGTTGGAAGAGTTGTAATCGTCATAATATGCACACGTTTCCACACCACCTTGTGCGATCACTCAGGTCTCAAAGAGCTGAGAAGCTACACTGACGGATCAAAGACAAGCACCGGAACCGTAGTTGGAGTTTAGGTACTCCAATGACCTTAACATCAGAATATCCAGACCGCTAGGTAAACTCAACACCGTCTATCAGGCGGAATGCGTGTGCTTTATCCTGGCGGTCTATGCCACAGAAGCCAGGGGAGTCACGGATACCCACATTCGCATACTCTCCGACAGCGCCTCAGTCCCTCAATTCCTAAGGAAGCATCATCATCTACCCGAGTAACAGCTTCGTCTGCGACTTGCATAGACAACATATTTTGTAATTGTGATTATTTACATAAAGAGATTGTGAATAAGTTGCCCTCTGATCACAGTGGACAAACAATAACGTTTTGCACCTACATACCTTTACAAAAAATTCAAATTAAATTTAGACCAATAACAGATAAAAATTTAGAAAAACTTAATAGTACTTTGGCCAGTAAATTATGTGTTCAAAATTTTAATAACATAGAAGACCCAAATGTGTTTTATACCAAATTTTTTTCATTACTCAACACTCAATTTAATGATAATTTTCCAATTAAGTCTAAAAGTATTTACACTAAGTTTATATTCAGTGATTGGGCGACTCCAGGCATTCGAATAAGTAGAGAAAAGCTATACGAACTATATGGCCTAAAGCAACATGTGAATAACATAAGCTTTCATAAGTATGTTGCAAAATATTCAAAAACATTTAAAAGTGTATGCAAAATAGCTAAAGCTCTGTTTATTAGCAATAAAATAAAATCAGCAGATGACAAAATAAAAACCACCTGGAAAATAATAAATAATGAAACAGGTAGGAAGAAAAAGCGTGAAACTAAATTTAATTTAAATACCGTACGTGGTCCCATAAACTCAGATGCAGAGGTAGCTCAGGAATTTGAAAACTTCTTTGCTGATATTCCAAGTAAAACTACACAAGCTCTTAACTCGTCACCCGCGCTCTCTGCTGCCTTTTTAAGGAAGAATGTCAAGGTATGCCCATCAGAGTTCAAGTTTCAACATACGAACCCCTTAGCCATTATAAAGGCTTTTAAAGATCTTAAAATTAAATCAACAGAAGATCTTTGGGGAATGTCTGTAAAAGTCTGTAGATCTGTTATTGAAACTATTGCTCCCTACTTAGCTCACATATTTAACTCTAGTGTAGACCAAGGAGTATTTCCTGATCTCATGAAGCACAGTAAAGTCGTTCCACTGTTTAAATCCGGTGATAGTCAAGAACCCAACAATTACAGGCCGGTGTCAATCCTGCCGGTTTTCAGTAAGGTGTTTGAAAAGTTAATGCTTAGCCAGATGTTACTACATTTTAATAAGAATTCCATCTTTCACGAACAACAGTACGGTTTCACTAAAGGGCGTTGTACAACTGACGCTGGTGTCACCCTAATAAAGAACATCTTTAACGCCTGGGAGGATTCACAAGACGCCATTGGAATCTTTTGTGACCTCTCGAAAGCGTTTGATTGCGTTAACCATGAGACACTTTTGTTGAAACTTGAGCATTATGGGATTAGGAATACATCCCTTGATTTGATTGGATCATACTTGAAAGACAGACAGGTTAAAGTACAGGTAAACGGTGTAAACTCACTAGGGTCTGAAATGGCAATGGGCGTTCCGCAAGGTTCAATATTAGGTCCATTCCTCTTTCTAGCATACATAAACGATTTGCCCCAATTGTTTCAAAATGAACCAAAGATGGTGTTATTTGCTGATGACACATCATTGATATTTAAAATAGACCGACGGTCACAAAACCTTGATGATGTCAATTACTCTATTCACCAGGTTCAAGATTGGTTTACGGCAAACAACTTAGTACTAAATGAAAAAAAAACTAAATGTATTAAATTTTTTTTACCTAACGTTAAAAGTAACGAATGTGACATCATATTGAATGGACAAAAACTGGAATTTATTGATCAGACGGTTTTCCTGGGAATCACTTTAGACGAGAAATTGCAATGGGGACCTCACATAACATCTCTTGCGGCGCGGCTAAGCTCAGCCGCTTATGCTGTTAGAAAGATAAGACAGCTAACAGATATAGAAACCGCGCGTTTGGTCTATTTTAGTTACTTTCACAGCATTATGTCGTATGGTATTTTGCTGTGGGGTCGAGCTGCTGACATTGAATCCATATTTATTCTACAAAAGCGTGCTGTCAGAGCCATTTATAATCTTCGTCGCCGCGATTCTCTTAGGGAAGTCTTTAAAAAGATTAATATTATGACAGTCCCTTGTCAATTCATCTATGAAAATATTATGTATGTAAGGAAAAATCGACATCTCTTTAGCAAAATTAGTGATAGACATAATTTTAATACTAGAAATAGAAATAAACTAGATCAACCATTTTTTAGATTATCCAAAGTACGAACATCTTTCATGGGGTACTGTATTAAATGTTACAACAAAATTCCTTCTGAAATATTAGAATTAAATGAAAGAAAATTTAAAACGTGTGTAAAATACACACTTTGTGAACAAGCATATTACAAATTAGATGATTATATTCAAGATAAGAATGCTTGGAAACATGCTAGTCCTGCTCCATAGGACAATCTAGGGTGTAGTAGACATAGTGAAACTGGTTGATATGTTTGTGTTTATTGTATTAATATTTACTATGTAAACAGGTGTATTTACTGATTTTTGTATTTAATTTAACTCACACACTGATCATATAAATCAACAGTGGCAAAAATTTGTACGTATGTGAGTATTATGTTCCCTTACTAGCAAACTTATTAATTTTACCTCTGCTGGCATTTCTTTATTGTACCTATTAGTAGTATATAAGTGTTTTTTTGGGAGCATCGTCCTCACATATAATCAACTGATTAATGTATGCAAATATTGTAAAGCTTATTTTTTGAAAAGAGTAACTATGGAGTTTCTTGTCCGTTCTTCTCCATAAGAATCTACCTTTTGCGAACGGACGACTAGAGTCACTATAATATTTTGTTTTATTTTAATTTGACGTTCAAAAGTGCCTTTATTGGTCTAGTTGAAATAAATCATTTGACTTTGACTTTGACATGAAACTCATACAAGAATGCCACAATGCTAGAACCCATCACGATGACCAACCGCAACACTGTGACGCTGCTGTGGATAAAAAGACACAGCGGATCACAAGGAAATGACGCGGCCGATGAGCTGGCCAGGAGGGGATCTGATATTGTGGCTGTTGGAGTCGAACCCATAGTACCACTCCCCTTCGGCCAGCTGCGCACATGGCTACAAGAACACACCCACAAACAAGCGGAACGCTGGTAGGCCTTAGCACCCCGCAGCAGGCAGTCCAGGGAGGCTATGCCGTCCTTGAACAAACACTTACACACGATAGCTATTACGGACTGCATGGAGCATGCATGGAGGAGGAGGAAACGGTATCGCACGTACTCCTTGAGTGCATAGGCGTTACCGAAATACGGAGTCAAATAATGGGGTCACAGAACTCGCTTACAGCTGTTTTTACACACCGGGAAAACTAATCAGCTAGTCTATTCTGTAAGTAACTATTTCGACATCGAGCTTCACCTGAGTGACAAAACTCACAAGTGAGCTTTATTGCACACAACATAAAGGTCTTAATTTGAAGCTCACCTCGAATTTCACTGTCGAGATACGAAAATGTTGTTACAGAATAGCACTACTGTTTCTGGAGGGAGGTTGGCTCGTTGGAGTATTGGCTCACGCACAATGGTCCAACATCAGGACTAAGTGCGGAAATCAAATCCTAATAGATAGATACCGTTTTGCTGAAAATCGCGAAAAACACGTTTTTGTGACTTTTGACCCCAAGTAATTTTTTTCCAGGTATCGGATCGATGAGGCCTTTTTAGATTTCATTAATCAAAGTGTTTTGAAAAATCCTACCAATTTTGAGCTGGGTGCGATTATTGTAACTTCACTCCTATTTTTTGGTCTAATTTGACCGGACTTATACCTATTGATTGGTTTTAGAACTAATATTTTAATTCTGTACCACAACAACATTATAAATCAAATAATAGACATCAAATCATCTAAATAAAGGCGTCAATGTCTAATAGAATCACGAATAAGTATGTTTGGGGCTAGACTTATGAGCAGTAGAGACTGCAAGGAGGTCAGAACCATGAAGGAGTAAAATTTTCGGGACAGACTACTATTTATTTTCTCTTCGTTTCTTTTAAAGTAGGTGTGGAGGCCTCTGACCTCATTCCTATCTTTATGATTATGCGTTATACATTTTTTGAATTATTCTCACTTCCCTCTTCTGAAATTCACGCAGATGAAGTCGCGGGCAAAAGCCAGTTTCTAAACTAAATTTTTTCGTAAACTGGCAAGTTTAATTACATGACATTGATGTTTGACGTCTTTCATAGCACGAAATAAATTAATTTATTTTAGCCTGTTTCTTAAGATAAATTTTGAGATAAGAGCTATAAAAATAGACACTCCAGTCCAGAAAAAAAAATGCTATAGCTATATTACTTTACGTGACTGAAAAACAATGTTTGTGGATGTTCTATACACAGAAGTGTAAGTGATGATTTTATAATGATTTGCCGGTGTTATTAGCCACTATTAATTTCCTGTGATATGAATCCTTTGTTGCGTTCAGGTATGTTCCCAAACGTTGTGCTTTATCTAGTTTCAGTCTTTTATTTCATACCATTTTATACATCATTTCAATGTTGGCACGAATAGAAAATAACTACGATTATATATTGTTCAAGGTCACAAAATTACAGTGAAAATAATTTCATAGCACGAATTTTAATAAATTACAACTTTAAGCTGCTGAACTATGTAAAATATTGTAAAAAAAAATATTTAAATTACGAAAATCTGACAGCTCGGATCTGCAAAAAAGTGACATAGGTGCTACGTTGACAAGGTCCACGGACCATCTAAATTGATCTGAATCGACAGTGATGCAAATACTTTTAAAAGGCAAAAGATGAGATGGCGATAGAATGAGGGTGGCACGGAATAAATAACGTAAGTGCCAAAATTAATTTTCGGATTTTATAACATGAAAGTATAACGAAATCAAAATTTATTAAGAATTTAGCTTGATAAGATTATTTTTTATGTTCAAAATTAGTTTTCATAGAATCAATACAATGCATTACGCCATGAAAATGAAAATGGCAAAAAGACAGACCGAACTTTGCAATTTTTTTCTATCGAGAAAATTTCTTCGTATCGTGTATTCCTTTAAAATTTAGGTAGATCATAAAGTCAAGAAACATGAACCGAAATATCTAATCCCTATTATAGGTACTTTACGAGAAAAAACAATTCTCAAAACGGCCTTATTATTTGCATAGCCCCTTAAAGGTCCTGTCTTAAGTTATTAACTAAGTAGCTAACCTAACAACATCTTATAGTGACCATATCAATATTCAAAATCTTTTATTTTTTAAATAAAAAATAGATTGAGATACATTGTTTTTTTTGCGATGGCCAAGTCAGTCTATTTATTTAAAACATAAAATATTTTGAATATTGATAAATTATAACTTTAGCAACAAAAAAAAAGCTGAACGGAAATAAAAAACCATAGCGATGGTAAAAACGATATTATTTTATAAAAAAAAAAAAATTATAAGAATAACGTAAATGATATTGATGACGACACGACGATGATGACATTTACCTGCTTACTAATAACGTTGTTACATACTTCACAGAGTTTAATGTAGTGAATCAACATGTTATAATATTTAGAAATATAGGTAGGTACCTATGTATTTCTATTTCATAACAGTAACATCATCACATTAAATATCATTTAACTAAATAAAACAGCATTATACGTTGATGTTTTACCTACTATACTATATATCAATAATTTGTTTTGTAAGTAGTTGTATTAACAAAAAACTAGGTATGCGAAATACTTCGTTAGAAATTATAACAATAGTTAATTTAACACACACTGACACGTTAGTATTGTTTGTGGCCAACACTGGTCACTGAAATCTTTCAGTGGTGCTTTTAATAGCGAAGTGGAGCACATTTTTTTCTATTACTTGTTGCAAGCGATTCCGCATACCGCGCACCATATTCCAACAACAACCACTTCCTCTCATACAAATACAAAAATACAAATACAAATAATTAATTTATGCTTCAAGATTACACAGTGGTTTAGTGTGTGTATGAATTCCCACGTTGATGCACACAAGTTGGGCCAAATTTTCTTTTGTCCTCACCTCAGTTCTCTATTGCATTAAGGTCGGGACTTTTAGATGGCCAGTTTATAACTTTGACATCTTCTTGACTGGCTTACCAATTTTGCACCACAGCACCTCTGTGATTGGTAAAGTTATCTTGCACGAAGTAAATGTCCGTGTTTGGGTAAGCTACACGCACAGTCGGTAACATTACGTCCCATAATATTTCTAAATATTGGTGACAATTAAAGCGGCCACCAACTTCTACCAGTTCACCAGGTCCCATTAAAGACAGCCCTAGTAGCCCACAAGTTATTCTACCACTGGTTCTACACGACATTAAACAATCTTCATTACAACGTTCTCCTCATCAGACATTCTTGGGCAAAGCGGACCCTTGCTTGGCGATGTGCAGCAGTCAGTTAAATTTTACGTGCTGGCTTGTATTGTTTCAGTCCAGCAACATGCAGATATTTTCTGACTGTCTGAACAAAAACATTGTACTGCATTGCAGTTGATTGACTAGGCAAAAATGGGAGTTAAGTATTTCTAACTTTTGCTTGGTAACGTTCTGACACAGCAGTATACTTTAAGTGTACTACGTGAGCTCGACAAATGGATGTGCGATTAACGCTTATGCGACAAAACTTTACTGCGACTCACCATAGTTCGAATGCACGCTTGTGCGACACACTGAAGATCGACAACACCCTGACTCAGAGTAGGTACCCCGACTCGGATAGGTTAGGTTAGAAGTGTTGTGCTGTGTTGCTTGGCGCAAATAAACGCTTTTTCTTTCTTTCTAAGTGGTGAGTGGCAGTACAGTTATATGTCGCATAAGCGTTAATCGCACATCCCTTTGTCGAGCTCACGTAGTACACTCGTACACTTTACAGGTTTTGGTCCAGGACGATCTTTTTAATATTCCCTGTCTCTTCAAAACGTCGTAGCCACAATCTGACTGTATTTCTCTGAAACAATAAGCATAATTTTAGTAACGAAGTAAGCATAATTTTTCGGAATAAGTTCGCAAAAATATGTTTAAATAAACCACATTAGACCTATAAATGATCTCATAATGAAACACACAAACGCCGGTGAATGTAGAATAATAGAAAAATTACTTTTCTATTATTCTACATTCACCGGCGTTTTTAAGCCAACTAACGAATTAAAGAATAGCTATAATTATAAATGACGCATAAATAGAATACACTTACCGCTATAGCTAGCAATCGCTTTAATACCAAAATTCTCCTCATGCAAAAAGATTATTTTGTATTTTAAATAATCACTTAACTGAGACATGACAATTAAACTATCAAAACTGATAATTAATCAAAAGGACAGAAAGCGTGAATTTTCGCAATTTAGTAAGGCAAGGTAAAAATGTTCGCGCGTGTTCACTGCTATTTGTGCATAGAATGTCTTGTTCAATTTATTCTTCAACCCCATATTCCTAATATCTATTCCATTCTATTTTTTTAAATGGCAAGCAGAGCCGATGACGACTATTCTGCCAATGTCCAAAGTGATTGGAGAAGCAAGTGTGCAAGTTTTACTACGAGGAACTACGAGGTTCCTAATGTCATTTCAATAGCAGTTTTTGTTGAATACGCATATTGACGTCTAACTACCCACTTCTTGAAAAAGGTGAAAAGTTCATCAATTTAATTGATGTGCTTGTTCTTTACAATAATGCAAGAAATACTTAACGAACAATTTATATTGAAAAAACAAAATGAAATATTGAGACAGGATTTGAATTCGCATCTTGCATGTCTCAGCCTTGCACACGTACCACGATACGAAAACAGATGAAATAAGGTATTAGTAGCAATGACACAAATTATCGCAACACTAACCTAACCTTTAAGTCTTGCTGCATCAAAATGAAAATTGTGTAACAAATACCCATACATAGTAAATGACCTAACACCAATCTTAAAGCTCAAGTTTGTGTATCAAAATTATTTATTGTTTCTGTTCATCGAGTAGTGTTAGTCTGACACTCATACATATTGAATAACCTTTAATGTTATGAGCAGAGGGTGCAAAATCGAGTAATTTTTGGGGGAACAGTTAATTGCTATCACCGACTGTACTTTACAATGGGGTTCAAAGATTGTCCGGCTTCTGACGACTGATCCGTTCAGCGACAGATGTAGCTCGACATTGTAGATCGGCTGTTATTATATTATTGACACCACCTGGACGAAAACGTCAGATAATAATATGTCACGCAAACGCAACCTAAAGTTAGTCATTTTTGCCCGGTGGGTTATAATTAAATTCAGTACAGTAGGTATTATTGCCCGGCGGTTAATCATGTGATTTGGAACTCAAATTGGAGACCGATGGGAACCAATCGCGGCCAGCCACCTCTCTTCACAACTTGCGAACAATTTTCTTGCAGTAAGGTGTGAAAAGTAGAGTATGCTCCTCTGGGATACAGGTGTCTTTGCCTTGGGCTAGCTTAAATAACTCGCTGCATTCAGGGTTCTAGTATTAACTCCCTCCTCGCTTCGCTCGTGAGTTAAACTCTATACTCCCTCGCTACTTGACTTTTGAATCTTTCATGAGGTTCGGGATTCAAAACGACAACCGTAACATAACACACTGCTTTTTCCCCTCGGTGCATAATGTACTAATAGCCACGAGCTCCTTCTGTTATGGTCGTAATTTAATGATATGACTGACTGCACGCGAGTTGACCAATAGATGAAAGCATCTGGTTTTTGTAAATATTGTTACAAACTTAACGCTGCATGCACAAACTGTTTCAAATACTGAAAACTGTGTTTAAAATATTCATCCAATGAACAATGCATTCTTACTTTTTACACGCATTTTTATGATGGCGTAGGTACAATCTGCGTAGTTTTCGACGAAATACGGAATCAACAAATCCAAACAAAACGATTTCAGTGTTGCCACTTACAAACTGCAAAATCTGCTATAAATAGTTTTCCACCTTTTTTTAAGGATGGGAATTCGAACAATTCCGCAACAGGAATTGGTACCTACTTAGTGAATTTGGCAATGTTTTTTCTATCGTACCTATTATAACACATACTGTATTATAATATAACTCATCTCAGACTGATTTTTTAATTATGATTTATACACTATTTCGATAATAGCATCTAAAATCCATCATGTATGTACCTGCCTAGATTTTTTCAAAATGCTTTTTCAGGTAGCAGATAAATATAAATGAACCTTTACCTCATTTGTGGAAATGTGACAAAGTCGTAGGTTGACAGCCGCAGGGGTGACGAGTTTCAACATTGGGCGAGAAATATTTTACCTACCCAATACCTCTGGGGAAGTGAAAAATGGGGAAGTGCTCTAATATTCTGGCCAAAAGAATGAGAAGAAAACTGATCTATAGACATCTACTCAAGAAAGGACGACAATATTTTTTACCAAGATCGTAAGTTTATCACCAACTAGTGGACGTCACGCGGTTTCACCCGCGTAGTTCCCGTTCCCGTGGGAGTACGGGGATAATATATAGCCTATGTTACTCCCTGATAATGTAGCTGTCCAATGCTAAAAGAATTTTTCAAATCAGTCCAGTAGTTTCGGAGCCTATTCAATTCAAACAAACAAACAAACAAATCTTTCCTCTTTATAATATTAGTATAGATATTGCGTTTTAAATTGACGATGGCAACACATGTTCTTCTTTTATGCGTTATAAAAGCGATGATTTTGAATTGTAGTCTGTAGTGCTCCAACGATAGTTCATGTGCAAAAGACTCAAAATGACTGTAGCTTAAAAAAAAAGTTTAAACCAACCAAGGAACAAGATGAATGTGTTGTGGTATGTACTCAAATTAAATGACTTATTACGGTAGTGAAGTATAGGTAAATACTTATAGTTCTTTCGTTAATTATTCGCGGCATCATGGTCATTTCTCAACAGCCACGGTTTATTTTAATTGTTTATTTTTTACTCGGGACGATTTTATCCTGCACGTCTTTTACATCGTTCCCACATATCGTTGGTGTGCTTGCCAAATCTGATATGTGTTTTTCATCAAGTTGACAGGGGAGACAATAATCTGTATTATTTAATGATGACTAGTAGACCTGCGTAACTTCGTCTGCTCTGCTCCTATTGGTCTTAGCGTGATGATATATAGCCTATAGCCTTCTCGATAAATGTGCTATCTAACACTGAAAGAATTTTTCAAATCGGACCAGTAGTTCCTGAGATTAGCGCGTTCAAGCAAACAAACAAACTCTTCTGCTTTATATATTAGTACTAGCTGACCCGCGCAACTTCGTCTGCGTCACAATTTTCATTACTGCTCGGCTCCTTTTGGTCTTAGCGCGATGATATATAGCCTATAGCCTTCCTCGATAAATGGGCTATCCAACACTAAAAGAATTTTTCAAATCGGACCAGTAGTTCCTGAGATTAGCGCGTTCAAGCAAACAAACAAACTCTTCAGCTTTATATATTAGTATATAGATATATAGATTAATTAATGATTTATTGACTAATTCATAATTTCAAAATGCTGTATGAACTGAGATACAAGTGAAAATGATAAAATTTACTGTTAATGTTGGTACTTGATTTTAAGGATATTATTAGTAACAAGAAAATATCATATAAATGTACATATCAGATTTGCCAAGCGTACCGACGATATACGAGTATGTATTATTTCAGTATGAATGATGTAACCATAATTTTTTAACAATTTATTCAGTACCTATGTATGTACGTATGAATTGACTGTAGGTAAACCGTTTCAGTTTCTTTATCCGAAAGTGAAAAGGGTTGAGAACAGTCGATGTGCCATGAACCGTTGGTCAACATTATCTTTAACCCATTACCTTATCATCCAAAAGACTTTTCAACCACTAACGTTTAGTCCACATAACTCTACGTCAGTGAATGCTTAACCAACAGAATGTGTTGACCAATAAATTTTCCTCCAAAGAACGATTGGCCAACAGAAACCGTAACAAGAAGAAAATAAAAGTTTGTAAAAATAAATTTAAAAAACTGGCCAAGTGCGAGTCGGACTTGCGTGCAAAGGGTTCCGATCGAATAATATTTGTTTAACATGTTACTTTTAAATCATAGACTTATTATCTATCTACTAGGTTCTAAAATAGAATAGAATAGAATACAATAGGATAGTATAGAATAGAATATGAAATTCGACACAGACAAAACACACGAGTTCTAGTTTCTAGTCTACTTGGTTTTCCTATAATCTATAGGTAAAAGACCTATTATCTGCATCTTTTCGAAATGTTAGGCTTAGGTTTCAGATGAAAATTGACCATCCCCCGATGGTCAATTTTCATCTATTTTCTTTAATTACTTCGGAATGGAATATTAAAAAAAAATACTTTTGTGACCCTGACAATGAAATGAAATGAAATTATATTTATTTGCTAGAATATAGGTACATAGTAGCGTGGTAAGATAATTTTTGTCTCACTATATTCGACTTATCAGTCGTGCAAATATTTCTAGAACATGCATAATAATGTCATGAAATTCCATCAAAGTTATAATAAAATTTACAGTCTTGCTTCGTTAATAAAGATTATTTCATTGGAATATAATATTATCTAACAGTTAAGATCGTTCATCAATTTATTAGTTACATTCATAAATAATGTCAAAATTTGAATGAAGTCAAAAATTAAATAATGTCAAAAATTAAAATATGTCAACAATTTAAATAAGCCAATAATTGAAAAATGTCAACAATTTAAATAAGCCAATACTTAAAATAAGTCAATAGTTGTTTGTTTGTTTAAAATTTAAATAATCATCTATGGAATAAAAACATCTGTCACAAAGCCAATTGTTTAAAGTTTTATTAAATTCTAAGTTATTCATTACCCTTATTTTTTCCGGCAATTTATTATAAATTTTCACCGCCATGGTGTAACAGTTTCTGTTACATAACTTTAATCTGCTTCGAGGTTCTACCAGAGGTTTTTGTACTATTTTCCTTTTAAATTGGGCTTTATCATCCTGTTCAAACAGTGACAGGTGGTTTCTAACGAATTCACACATTTCAAAAACGTACAGGGATGGAAGTGTACGTAAACAATGTAATGAAGCTTTTGATTTGATACGTCACACGGTACAGTTAGAAAACTTTTTTGAGTTTTTTCATATGTGTAGAGACTGAAATGAGTAGAATACCCAAGAAGGGTATTCTCTTGGGGGGTTAATATCAATATGGACGCCTAGATTTTTAGCGATTTTGGAGTATAAAATGGGCACTGAGTCATGTGTTTGATGCTAATGTCAGTAAGAGGGTATTCTACTTACTTCAGTCTCTTAACGGTCTCCAAAAATTCTTACCATTTCACACTAAGGTCAGTCTTCCTCAATCTCTTCTTCTACCACTTATAGACTATGCCGCTGTCTGTTTTTTAGATGCTACCGAGGTACTCCTGAAAAAACGAGTGACCGCGGAACTTGTGCATTCGCTTTATTTTTGGCCTCCGGAAATACGACCATGTGTCGGAGTTTTGGACCAAATCGAAGTGGCTACCAATTTAGCGTCGGCGAGAAACTCATATCCTATCCCTTCGCTGTACTATCCTTCACAATCCCAATTCTCCTCAATACCTTCGTGAACGCTTTGTGTACCTCGTCCCGAGGGGTAAACCATGTCGCACTGCCACTTCTCTTCTTCTTCGTCCTCCGCGTCGCACTTCCAGTCGCAATGGTGGCTCCTTCTCTGTTACTACAGTGCGTTTCTGGAACTCTCTCCCACACTCTACGACAGCCCTTCTCTTGATGTCTTCAACTTGAGGAAAGTTAAAGAGCATTTCCTTTCGGTTTGACATAATATTTGTATATATGTATGTGTATAATATTTATCGTTAGGTGTGTAAGTTTAATTATTAATAGTTAATTATGTGCACTGGATCCTACCCTCCATTGTCAACTCTCTCTATCACTCAAAGGTTTGCGGGTAGAAAACTAAACAAAACAAAAACAAACTAAATCTACGCTCATCAAACAACCGTCTCCTTCAATGTCCCACTCACCGTACTGACTTTATTCACTCTTCTTTCTTCGTACAGTTTATTTCTCTATGGAATGCCCCCCCCCCCCCAAGAGATCAGGATGGCCACCAACCGATTAACCTTTAAAGTTGAAATTCGTGAACACATTCGTAAGAAGTTGGCTGTTGTATCATCACAGCGCTAATATTTTCTAATTACCTATTCGTATTAATTAAGTATTTCGTTTACATATTTATCTTGTTAATTTGAGTATTTATTATATATTAATAGTGTATGTATATTATTGTTCATTTTAATTGTATTTGAATTATTTCAGTCGCTTTTAATTCTTCATATTGCACCTACCACTATTCTCTGCATCACCCAAAGGTTGACTGGTAGAGAATGCCTATGGCATTAAGTCCGCCTATGTACATTTGTGTGCTGAAGTGTTAAATAAATAAATAAAAACTCATTTCTGAGTTAAGCTCGCCTTGGTACATGAACTTTCATCACTGTCTAGTATTTAAGCTGTTATGGTGCATAATAAATTAAAGAGGTTTGGAACCCTATAAAAATCCTACTAAACTCAAATATCGTACTAAACTATCATATTAGTAGGGAACGAAGCTTTTCGAACCTCTGTAGGGAAATACGAAACCCTTATACAAGATTACTCGGTTGTCTATCCGTCCGTCTATCACAGCCGATTTTCTCCGAATCTACGGGACCGATTCAGTTGAAGTTTGGTACACATAATAACCTTACCTACCCAAATACGAACGCGTAACGAAAGCAAATATTTTTTTTTAAATTGGGTCACTTTTTGGGGGTAAGATTATAAAAAAATAATAATAATTAAGAAAGGACCGAGTCAGCCTTACAAATAGATTGAAACTTTGTACTGAAGAGCTGGACAAATGTAGGGAACAATATGATAAAGACACTCAGTGCCTCCAAAATGATATAATATACAAGTATTTGCTGAAAAATATTTACGAAAAATATGAGACCTCACAACAACAACTGAGTGAGCGCTTGTTTTAGGCTGAGGAAATATTGGACTTGGTGAAGCACAATGCTGAAAGATACGAGTCTCTGACTAATAATCTTTCATGCAGCTGTGTAATCCGGCCATCATCTCATCGGGAACGAGTCGTACACTCCCGAGTCGAGTGGACGTATTTACTAGTACTCGCCAACATTTTAATTTGACAAAATAGTCTAAAGTGCAGTAATCTGTTTTAAAGTGACTTTAATACTTGCTCAACAAAACGTATAACAAACAGTGAAAAAACTAAATCTGTGTACAGACTATTACCGGAGATATAACCAAAAACATTTCCAGTGTTTTTAAAAGTGAACGTTAAAAGTTTCGTTGTCTCAGTGTCGAAGTGGACTGACCTTCGAAGTGGTGAATGACACACGTTTGGGTTGCTTCTAACATTAGCAACAGAGCGTCTTATTTGATTTCGAGTTCGAGCCCAGCGACCAGTATCACTTTTTAGAAGTTTATTTTTAAATTTTATCTTTATCATGGAAAACATCAATGATAATATTGTAACGCGCCAGAATTAATGTTGGGTACATGGCGGCATTTGCGTGCTGCTAACGCCATCTAGCATCAGGTAGCGGAAACCAACCAAACATTTACGTGCTGCCATCTAGTATCAAGTAGCAGACACTGGCATGCTGCTGGCGCCATCTAGTATCCAGTAGCAGACATTTACGTGCTAGAACATTCTCGATGTTTTGACGGAACCTGTGGTGCCCGAACTTTCCAGAGGTTTCCATACAGGAGGGTTCTGGAAATGACTGTCGGTATATAAAGGGCGGACATCCGGCGACGGCAGTCAGTATTGAATTGGCGAAACAAACGATAACTTCGAGAGCGATCTTCAACTGCGAATTATAGTGAAGTGTTCAGTAGTGCGATTGTGTTTTATAATTAGTGTGTTTTAAAGTGCTAATTAGTGTCATAAATTAAAGTGTCAGTTTTGGTTGTTTAATCGGCTGTTTTTATTGTAACGAACCCTAAGCTCGTAACAATATTATATTTAGAAGAAGAATGACTAATTTAAATGCCTCTGCAACAAGCTTTGAAGATAATTCTTTCTTATCCACCAACTCTAATGCAAGAAGTTTACCTGACACATACATACATGGAATTGCCAGGAAATTACTGATTTACAGGAAACTGTCAGAGAATTAAAGGAAAAGCTAGAGAGTGCGCACAAGGAAATTGAAAACTTAATACTAGAAAAATTAGATCTAGAAAAAAAAACTACAAAACCGAGAAACCAAAATTAATAGTTTAACTAAAATATTTTCACCAAAAATTAGTACTCCTAAACGAAAATCTAGAAACTTAAACGAACCAATGATTTTAGCCGACCAACTGCAACATGAATCTGAAATGGGAAGAAAACTTAGCAACACACTACATAATGAGACTCAAAAATCCTACTTAACCATCGGTACTACTACTCAAAATAAAACCAAAACTCAAGAAGATAAACACGGAATGCACACAAACTAACATACAGCATAATAAGAAAAAAAACATCACGTCTGATACTCCACATCATAGAAGCAACAATATTTATCTGAAGAAAATACATGTTCTTGGTACCCAGCAAATTACGGGTTTAACTACACGCCTACTTGACTTGAGATCTAATAGCTCATACGAAAGATACTGCGCAGAAGGAATGATAAAATACTATGCAATGTCTCAGCAGCTGGTAAACACGGAGTTGACATGTGATAAAATTATTATTTGTGTGGGAGAAAATGACTATAACCCTACTACTATGTTAAATGAATTATATATGTTTATAAAAAATATAACATCTCTCCAATTATTGCATTAAGTGTGCTGCAAAATAAATATCTAAATATAAAGTTACTGAATAATAATTTAGAACTGATATGTAATAATAATGAAAATTGTTACTTCTTACGTACTCTTAGCAATACTTGTCATAAACTAAACGTTCTGATTGACACAATTGATTATTAAAACAAATATCTAAACTTTAGGAAAACCAAACCAACTGCTCAGACGAAATGCTTCGATTTGTCCACATATTTTACTAAAAACCTAGACACAAACCCTACTTACCGACCAACAAGATCAAATAACTATAAAAGCACCACAAATAATACCTTTTTTCGCAGATACTAGTAATACTTTACCTACACCTAAAACGCTCTGTGATCAACGTAACCTGTATGATAATGAGTTAAGTAAGGTAAAAGACGTAAACTCCATTGACGTAACTAATTGTCACTCGTTAAATGTTCTTCATCAAAATATTGCAGGCGATACATTTCTAAATAAAGGGTCAATTATTGATGTAATATGCTTGACGGAGACTTTTATTAAAGCGGGTGAGGAGAGCAGCGTTGCCTTAAATGACTACCAATTAGGAGACTGGTACTCAAGAAAGAATAAAAAGCGAGGTGGTGTTTGTATATTTTGCCTAAATCACATTGAGTACAAAATACTGACGCAATTGAAAAAATATACGTCTGAAAATGAGTTTGAGTGTTGTGGAATTGAACTCTTACAGTATAATATTATAATAAAGCCTTATATCGTACGCCAAACTCAAACTCCTTTGTTTTTCTACGTAATTTAAAAGTAATGTTATGCAACCTTCGAAATAAATCAAAAAAGCAATTAGTGATAGTAGGAGACCTTAACATTGATATTCTGAGCAAAAAAATCGATAAAAATAAAAAATGCATATACGAATGAACTAGGATTGTAAATAATTTCGGTTTAAAATTACATATAAAACAACCAACGAGAAGAAATTCATGTCTAGGCCAAATAATAAGTAACTGTAAGGATGCAATATGTGAGGTTATACCGCTGGGACTATCAGATCACGAGACAGCTCAGATGATATCCATACGAATAGACAGTAAATTTCCACCTCTACGCTTTCGAACAATTCATAAGCGTGATTATAGCGCTGAAAATAAAGAAAAGTTTTTTAGCAGTATGTCAAATTTAAAATGGATTGAAATAGTTTCTGATCAGGAAGCCAACAGTGCGTTTAATCAATATCACGATTTACTTGTCTTGTTCTTTGATCTGTGCTTTCCTAAAATCGAGATCAAAATCAACTTGGTGAAAAAATATACGAAATGGATTTCCAAAGGTATTAAAAAATCAACTAAAACCAAAAGGAACTTGCGTTTTAAATACTACTTCTCATCTGATAAAGAAAATAAATTAAAATACTTAAACTATAATAAATTACTTAAAAAATGTATACTAAAAGCACAAAAAAAAACATAATACAAATTATGTAGCTAAGGCTAAGAATTAATGCAAGGCGTCATGGGACTTAATAAAATATAATTTTAATAATAATCAAATTCCGGAATCAAGTATTACGGAGATAGAAACTGAAACCGGACCACTAACAAGCCTCACGGACATTGCCAATTATGTAAATGACTATTATATCAATTTGACGAACAACGATTTTGACATTAATACTAATAATTATGACATTGATCCTATTCATTCTAGTATGTTTTTAATGCCCACTAATGATGACGAAATACAAAAAGTAATAAAATCACTCAGGGATACAAATTCAACAGGTTATGATCAAATACGTACAAAAATTATAAAATACATAAGCCCTATTATTACTCCAGTACTAGTACATCTAATAGACTTATCATTATTCACGGGAGTGTTTCCTGAGAGATTAAAAACGACAGCTATTAAACCCATACATAAAAAAGGTAGTAAAAACTTGTTGACTATTACAGACCGATAGCCCTATTGCCTATTTTAGGAAAAATTTACGAAAAGGTCATGCATGCGCGATTAATAAACTTTATAGATAAGTTCCAAATGTTGAAACTAGAACAAAATAAATTCCAAAAAAAGAAATCGTCAACCACAGCGGCATTTAACTTAATTAACCTAGTTATTAAAAATATTGACCAGAAAATTCCGACAACTGTTGTATTTTTTGACATGTCAAAAGCCTTTGACTTTGTATAGCATGAGCTATTATTAAAGAAATGTGACAAATATGGAATACGCGGTAAAGCAAATGCATGGCTGAAAAGTTACCTTACAAACAGATCGCAATTTGTAGAAATTACTGTGGATTAATCAAATCAAAACGGTGAACTAAAATATAAATCTAAACTAGGTTACAATGGCACAGGCGTTCCACAAGGCAGTATTTTCGGCCTCCCACCTTTTCTGTTATATTTCAATGATCTGACAGAAGTAACTGACCATCCCTGCATACTCTTTGCAGACGATGTGTCCGTCATTAACCCGAAAACTATAATGAAGAAATAAATACTACCGTAAGTAAAATAATAACTTGGAAGGAAAAGAATAACCTTAAACCTAACATAGATAAAACCAAATATGTACAATTTCGTAACAAAAACTGGAATAAAATTTATTTAAACATCACTTATAAAGATGAACAAATACAACAATCAGATAGTATGACTTTTCTTGGGATTGTTCTAGATTAGAGGTGTTCCTGGATTAATCATGTTGATATGATATGTGGAAAAATCAGTAAGTTTGCTTATGCTCTATGGCGTTTATCTAACCTTACAAGTAGACAAGCCACATTACAGGCTTATCATGCATATGTTGGTTCAATACTACGTCATGGTATACTGGTATTGGGAAACTCGGTGCATGTCGGAGGAGCTTTTATCGCACAAAAGACGTGTATACGTGCGATTTGTAATGTAGACCCACTTACATCCTGTAAACCACTGTTTAGGAAACTTAAAATACTTACACTAACTTGTATTTATATTGAAGAAATATGTAAATTTACCAAATCTCACCCAGAGATGTGTGAAAAACTGGGAGATAAATGTGAGTTCAAAACTAGATATCCTAATAGACTAATTAATCCTAGAATAAAAACGGAACTATATAGGCGAAGTTGTTATCCTATGTGTATTCAAATATATAACAAGGTTCCTACCCAAATTAAAGAACTTCCAATGGTCCGCTTCAAAAGAGCTTTACACAGGTGGTTAATTGAGAATCCCTTCTATTATATAAAAGAATTCTTTCAGTTTCAATGTAAATGATTTAATTGTACCTATACCAGAATTTGCATGTCATTGTGTTATAATAATAATAATAATAACCCCACCGCCGTATCTCTACGTTGACGTCGTGGTGGGGCTTGCGTGCCCCAATGAACCTTAGGTACTCATACTTAGGGTGAGGGGCCAGACAAAGAGAGATACAATCCGCAAGGCAGTTTTGTGGCGAACTGTTGGGCAGTAGCGACCCCACGGACCTGATCTCCCGGGAGAAGTCTTGTTCTTCATCTCAGGCTTGCCTTTATTGGCTGGCTGGAGTAAACACTGACGAGGAACAGAGCTCCCACCTCTTTCTTGCCTTAATCGGCCGGTCTGAGTGGAGATTCGCAAGAGCAAACGTGCTCGGGAGAAGGATGTATAATCCAGTAAGATGCTGGTAGGGATCTTGACCGTACTTCCGGGATTGTCCTGATAGCCGTGGTATACCTCTCCACTCCTCTAGCACCTCAGGATATGTTGCCTCCTTGGAGCTACGTCACTTTGTGCTAGCGACCGTTTTCGGGGGCCCATTTATTGAGTGTGCAAGTCATCCCCTGCCATTTTAAAGCCGTGTACATTTTCAGTGGTCAGGCAGGGGCCAATAGTTCTTTCATAGTATACGTTAATGAATCCACTAAACCACCCAAACCCATAGCCTGTCACCTTTTGTTTCCATATTATGCAATAGTTTTGCACCTACCGGGGATTGTCCTTAGGTATACTTTGATAGTGCATATAGGGATAATCGTCGGTTGGTGCCCCATTCCATTAGAAATGTCTAACGGGGCCTCTGCGAGTTGGCTTCGGCCCCTCGTACGCCTACCAAAGGACCGGGACCTCAGGGTCCCGAGAATGTTCAAGACATACCATAAATAATAATAATAATAAATCATTTATTTCGGATAGTTCAGGATCCATATTTGTTAGTAAAATTGCTTAAAAACTAATGTTAGTAATAATACGAAAAAATTATGATTAAATATCTGAGTGGATCCAGGTGGACTCATCGATGATGGTGGCAAATCATTATATGACTGCGTGCAGCCGTATCCAGCGAGCCAGCATCGGAGAGTCCCACCGGTCCGCCAGCGCGCGCAGGATGGTGTTGGGACTGTCGCGCGTGCGGCGCATGATGGAAGCGCACCGTTTGCGCATGATGGCTGCAAAGCCGTCTGTGTCAGCCGCCGCGAACATCGCGGAGGCGCTGCAGTGGCGCGGCAGCCCCATCAGCACCCGGAACGCGTTATTGTATTGAACGCGCAGATCGCTGTATGTCCGCTGCGTATAGTTAACCCACAGGCTGCAGGTGTAAAAGGACTGACAGTACGCTTTAAAAAGCGCAACTTTGACAGTCCCCGTGCTCCGTGAAAACCTGCGGGCCAACATATTGCATCGGACAGACAACGCTCTGCGCTCCCTTTCAATATCCAATTCAATTCAATTCATTCATTCAATTTCAATATAGTTATGATTGAATATGTTAAGCTACCATACTTCTATTGCAGGAACTTTTGTAACCATATTTATTTGCAAATAAATCCTTGACTTTGACTTTGATCTCCCCAGCCCCAACTAGACATGTCTCCACCGGTGTTGGCTCTTCCGTTAGAAACTTGTGTCAAAATACCAGGAAATAAATCCATATTTTTTTGTGATGAATTAGGGTCTGGCTTTGGAAAAATACTACATAACTATTTGAGCCATAGTTTTACCAACCATAGTTATCATAATATAAGTTTTAAACAAATGGTTAAAAGAATTATAGATACAAATCTTGATAATTATTCATCAATGGTTCTTCCATTAGGGAATTGTACTGGTATTACCAGAAAGGACATAGTGGATAGTGTTGACTCCTTATTACAGTTAAACATAGGAAAGCTGATGTTATGTGCTTTTCCTTATTCCGATAGTTTATCAGTTGATCAAAACAATCATATTTTAAAGCTGAATAATACTATTCACTTGCTGACATGTTGTCATAGTGACAAATTATTGTATTTTGATACTAATAAGTTTAAAGGGAGCTTTTTTTTTAAACGTATGCCTATTTATAGTAAAAAAAAAAACTCTGTCCGGTCAATGTAGACATGTGATTGCTATGTTGATAGCAATTAATATTAACGAGGTTATAGCTAATATAACAAAGATTAGGTTAAGTGACGAGCCTGTGTTGTCTAGTTGCTCTAACAGCATAGGGACTTATTTTTATGATTCTTTGTATTGTCCGAAAGAGGGCCCACTTATAATATCAACATTCATAGAGGGCTCTACCAATCATATAGAGTATTCTCTTCCTGATGGAACCCATAAAGACATTTTAGACTCCTCAATTGTAGCTATGGAGATCGCTCCGTATAATTCTTTAAACTGAACTGCAAGACAACAGAAGCTACCTCTTCTGATAACCAATTATTATATGTGGATAGGAACAAGATATCTTCTAGCAGTAGTAATATAGTTCATGGTAAAAATCCTAAGGGAGGGCAACACACTTTAAAATTGTTTAATCAGAATTTTCAAGGTTGCTCTTCCAAATTACTTGAAATAGAAGTGTTTTCTGAAAAGACCAAGTTCGATGTAGCTTGCTTAACTGAACATTGGTTAAAAGATCACCAAGTAGGATTCATTAATTTTGAAAATTATTGTGTAGCTAGACATTTCAGCCGACAATGTATGATACATGGAGGATCACTAATTTTAATGTAAAGTTACATTAAATCTAAAGAAAGAAAAGACATTGTTAAGCTGTCGGTTGAACACACCATTGAATTGTCCTGTGTTGAGCTAGATAAGCATGTTGTTGTATGTGTCTACAGACCTCCAAGTTACCAGAATCTATCTGTGTTTTATTCTGTAATGGAAGATGTGTTAAAAAAGTTAGCAATAAATCAATAATTATATGTGGTGACTTTAATATTAACTTATTACAAAAGTCAATAAATAGTATGAGATTATTAAGTCTACTTAAATCATTTAGTTACCTACCCGAGTAACAGCTTCGTCTGCGACTTGCATAGACAACATATTTTGCAATTGTGATTATTTACATAAAGAGATTGTGAATGAGTTGCCCTCTGATCACAATAGACAAACAATAACGTTTTGCACCTACATACCTTTACAAAAATTCAAACTAAATTTAGACCAATAGCAGATAAAAATTTAGAAAAATTTAATAGTACTTTGACCCGTAAATTATGTGTTCAAAGTTTTAATAACATAGAAGACCCAAATGTGTTTTATACTGAATTTTTTTCATTACTCGACACTCAATTTAGTGATAATTTTCCAATAAAGTAAAAGTATTTACACTAAGTTTATATTCAGTGATTGGGTGACTCCGGGCATTCGAATAAGTAGAGAAAAGCTATACGAACTTTATGGCCTAAAGCAACATGTGAATAACTTAAGCTTTCATAAGTATGTTGCGAAATATTCAAAAACTTTTAAAAGTGTATGCAAAATAGCTAAAGCTCTGTTTATTAGCAATGAAATAAAATCAGCACATGACAAAATGAAAACCACCTGGAAAATTATAAATAATGAAACAGGTAGGAAGAAAAAGCGTGAAACTAAATTTCAGGCCGGTGTCAATCTTGCCGGTTCTCAGTAAGGTGTTTGAAAAGTTAATGCTTAACCACATGTTACTACATTTTAATAAAAATTCCATCTTTCATGAACAACAGTACGGTTTCACCAAAGGACGTTGTACAACTGACGCCGGTGTCACCCTAATAAAGAACATCTTTAACGCCTGGGAGGATTCACAAAACGCCCATTGGAATCTTGTGTGACCTCTCGCAAGCGTTCGATTGCGTTAACCATGAGACACTTTTGTTGAAACTCGAGCATGATGGGATTAGGAATACATCCCTTGATTTGATTAGATCATACTTGAAAGACAGACAGGTTAAAGTACAGGTAAACGTGTAAACTTACTAGGGTCTGAAATGACAATGGGCGTTCCGCAAGATTCAATCCTCTTGGGTCCATTCCTCTTTTTAGGATACATAAACGATATGCCCCAATTGCTTCAAACTATAACCAAAGATGGTGGTATTTACTGATGAAACATCATTGATATTTAGGATGGACCGACGGTCACAAAACCTTGATGATGTCAATTACTCTATTCATCAGGTTCAAGATTGGTTTACGGCAAACAATTTAGTACTAAATGAAAAAAAAAACTAAATGTGGTAAATTTTCTTTACCTAATGTTAAAAGTAACGAATGTGACATCATATTGAATGGACAAAAACTGAAATTTATTGATCAGACGGTTTTCCTGGGAATCACTTTACACGAGAAATTGCAATAGGGATCTCACATAACATCTCTTGCGGCGCGGCTAAGCTCAGCCGCTTATGCTGTTAGAAAAATAAGACAGCTAACAGATATAGAAACCGCGCGTTTGGTCTATTTTAGTTACTTTCACAGCATTTTGTCGTATGGTATTTTGCTGTGGGGTCGGGCGGCTGACATTGAATCCATATTTATTCTACAAAAGCGTGCTGTCAGAGCCATTTATAATCTTCGTCACCGCGATTCTCTTAAGGAACTCTTTAAAACGATTAATATTATGACAGTCCCTTGTCAATTCATTTATGAAAATATTATGCATGTAAGGCAAAATCATCTCTTTAGCAAAATTAGTGATAGCCATAATTTTAATACTAGAAATAGAAATAAACTAGATCAACCATTTTTAGATTATCCAAAGTACTAACATCTTTCATGGGGTACTGTATTAAATGTTACAACAAAATTCCTTCTGACATATTAGAATTAAATGAAAGAAAATTTAAAACGGGTGTAAAAAACACACTTTGTGAACAAGCATATTACAAATTAGATGATTATATTTAAGATAAGAATGCTTGGAAACATGCTAGTCCTGCTCCATAGGACAATCTAGGGTGTAGTAGACATAGTGAAACTGTTTGATATATTTATTTATTTATTTAACAATTTACGTACACACATTACATAGAAAGATAAAAAAGGAAAGTTTTTTGTCCGTTCTTCTCCATAAGAATCTATCTTTTGCGAACGGACGACAAGAGTCACTATAATATTTTATTTTCATTTGACGTTCAAAAGTGCCTTTATTGGTCTAGTTGAAATAAATCATTTGACTTTGACTTTGATCATTTAAAAACCAGTTATATTTTCTTTCACCTGTCCCATTATCTGTTGGCCAATCATTCTTTGGGGGAAAGATATTTTTTTTATATTTGTTTTGGGTTTGCTCTTGACTCTAGTCTAGGTCTAGTCTAGATGCCAGAGACATAAGTCTATGATGGAGCGAGCTTACCCAGAAGGAGCCTGTTCACTCTAACTTTGAAGAGATTAGGGTTGTAAGCGTTTGGAAACACAAATGCAGGCAGAGACTTCCACTCCTTTGCTGTGCGCATTATAAAAGACGTTTGGAAGCGCTTAGTGTGAATTGGTGGAATAGCAACAAGGTAGGGATGGTAAGATGCAGTGCGCCTGGATGTCCGACGGTAGAAGGGGGCCGGTGGGATGAGGTGGATATTGTTCAAAACCTTCGGGTAAGCATTCACTGACGTTGAGATATGTTGGCGAAACGTTCGTAGGTGAAAATTCCTTTGGATGAAAAATTAATGGTTTAAAGGTAATGTTGACCAACGGTTCATGGACCAATTGACTGTTAGTAAACCGTTTCAGTTTCAGCTCCATCCACTTTCCTTAGCAAATTGAAGTTACGGTTACGATCCTTTTCCGAGTTGATATATGTGTGCTGTGTCCTTGTATGTATGTATGTAAATCGGGCTGGTTTCCGCAACTCCACGACTAAGCGCGTATTTTGCGTGCAGGTGGGACAAATGTGTCATTCGATCCACCCCAGCTCCCCAAGGAAGACCAGCAACGCCTTGGTGTTTCCAACTATCTCACTGAGGGTACCTGGGTTACCGAAGTACTTGGCCTTGTAATCCGCGACTACCGGGCAGCTTAGAAGCAGGTGTGCTGCTGTCTCATTCTCCTCCATGCAGGCTCTGCATAGCGGGCTGTCAGTGACTCCTATAGCATAGAGGTGTTTATTAAAAGACCTGTGGCCAGTTGTTACGGCTGTGACTGTACGCAACTGTTGTTTAGTCAGTCTTAGGGCTTGTTTAGTGAATCGGCCATCTATAGAGGGAAGTGCCTCTTTGGCCTGCCTACACTCACCATGGTCAACCCATAGCTTGTGATGTTTTTCTCCGGTGCGTTTCCTTACCAGATTGCGTATGTACCCGAAAGGCAGAGGCACGATGGGTTCGGGTCCCATCGCTGCCATACTCGAACCCCCTCTGTCGAGTTCATCCGCTGCATCGTTTCCTCGGGACTCGCTGTGTCCCTTGATCCATTGAATGGTTACTTTATTATGTCTACCAACCTGATTAAGACGTTGGTGACACTCGAGAATCAGCCCAGAGTTGACCGTGTGGCTGTTCAGAGCTTACAGGACAGCCATGCTGTCCGAGAGTATGCGTATTGAGTGGTCCTTAACTTCCCTGGTTAGGATGGCTGATGCCGCCAGAGAAACGCCCATGCATTCAGCTTGGAACACTGTGTTGTGGACCCCCAATGGTGTCGGGGATCCGCACCGTCCGCACTACCTACTACACGTATTTTTTCTATGCTCTGGATTTTAATTCTTTAACATGTGTAAAAAGTAAAAATATTACCCTTTAACCTATACTGTGTTATAGCTAAGTGTACAAGCTACATAGTGATCAAATCAGTTTTAAATTCCGCTCAGTGATTGAGAAGAAAACACAGTATTTAGCAATATAATCTGCAGTGAGTCTAATTAATCAGCTGTGAGTCGGCTGAGTCATCGTGTCACCGAGCTAACAAAAAGTCATATTGAGGTCAACGACCGGCCTTCGTTCGTCAATTTTCGACGTCCATCGGTGTTTCAAGGACTCAATCGGCTAAGATCGACGGCCAGTTGCAAGTGTTATAACCACCGAGGACTCACGAAGTGACATCAACACTACCTTCACCCAATCCTGCGCATCGTGACTGCTCACCGAGCCGGCGCGGGGTGCAGGCGAGGTTGCCAGCCCCGCCTCCTTGAGGAAAAAAGACAGTCGTCATAATTGCTGTCCCGCTCTTACCTGCGCTGCTACGGACTGTATGACGTAGGCTCGGGCACGGCACGCTCATATGAAGTACTACCGAATAGTGAGTAAGTAATCCTTTGTTAAAATACCCAGAAAGGTCGCCTCATTGAATAACTTGCAACTTTGTTGTTATCATAATGTCTACGCAGCGCACACCGCCTGAAAAATCTACCCAAACATTGTTAAAACCAAGTAATTTAGCGCAGGAGTCCGACACAGCATCTGACTGCGTGGGCTCGGACCAGGACTGTGGTGGACATTTGAACATAACACGTCGTTTCAAACGTACATACGATGATGCCGCTTTAGGGGAAATAAAAGATATCCTAGCCGAGTTACGCCTTCAACAAACAACCCTAACGCTAAAATTTGATGAGGAAATGAAAAAAATGTCACAGCAAAACAATGAAATTCAGCTGTCTATTCAACAAATGTCGAATAAATATGACGACATTCTGTGTCAACTTCAGCAAACAAAATCGGAAAACATTGCTTTCAAAAATAAAATTAATTCATTGGAACAAAGGGTTGAACTTTTCGAACGGAACTCTAAAGCGTCAAGCTTAGAGCTGAGAAACGTGCCAGAAACCGAGTCCGAAAACAAATCGTCTCTAATTACTGTTATAAAAAATATTGGCGATGTGCTGAAGGTGAAAGTATTGGATGCCGACGTAAGCAACATATACAGGCTCAAAAAACAATCTCAGAACAAATCCACCCCCGTAATAGTAGAGTTTTCTGCGACTTCAATCAAAGAAAACATAATAAAATCATCAAAAACCTTTAATAAAAAGAACAAAGAAAAACTAAGCACATCACTTCTGAATCTAGGTGGCGAGTCCAAACCAATTTATATATCGGAGTCTCTCACAGCTTGCGGAAGGCGTTTATACTTCATGGCTCGGGAATTCGTAAAAGTGAACAAACAAGCAAGATGCTGGACTTCGTACGGGAAGGTATATATTCGACAGAAAGAAGGCGGCCCGTCAACTCTAATCTCCTGTGAAGAAGATTTTTCTAAACTTAAATCGCAATGACTAACATTGTTTTCGCACCTGTCACCCACTTTCCTCGATTGTGTAATGATTTATTGTGCAAGCTCTGATATTCTGAGCGTTTTACCATTTTATAACTTTTTACTTCAAAGCATGATTCTTTTAAATATATTTGTTTTACTTTATGTGATGCATGTTAGCTTATATTTTATCATTATTAATTATAAACTGTGGATTTTTGAATTCTCGCGCACTAACGCGATATCGCACATACAAGAGCACAACACACAATTATTACATCACTCTCAGTACTCATCACGTAAGCGAGCGTCATTACGGTTTTTCTATGATTTCAGTTATCTAGCTCCCGTACTGTATGTATCATTGAATCGCATGTCCAACCCCATTGCTATAAACGTACAAGATCTGAGTCTATATTTCATCTTTTCCAAAATTATAGGTCACGCACGTCGCGTGACATTTTGTATAATTTGTATTTTCTTGTAAAGAATGCAGAGTATTGATACCTTACACTCAGATCTTGACTCGCTTCAAATAGCAAAATCAATCACATGCGATATAGATGATGTAAAAAAATATATTCCAACAAATAACTGCACCCTCACTCTCTTGTCACAAAATATTCGTAGTGTTAATTGCAACATCAATAACTTCACCACTCTTCTTCAAAGATCCGAAATAGCTTGGGATATTTTAGTTCTCTCAGAATGTTGGCTTTCTTCTGCTCGGAGCGTACCCAATATTGAAAACTATAGTTTTGCGTCAACGACTACTCACAAAACACAAAATGAGGGAGTGGTTATCTATTTTAATAAAAACCTTAATGTAACTATTGAAGAGCCCCCGATAAATGACGCGAACTGTCTACTGTTAAAATTAGACACCGAAACGTGCATTATCGGAATTTATCGCCCTCCGAGCAAAACCAACACAAATGATTTCATTAGTGCAATAGACTCACTACTTTCAAGATTAAACAGTTTTAAAAATATTATTCTCTGCGGCGATATAAACATCAATATAGCCCCTAGCAGCTCAGACAATCGCTGTAATGATTACTTAAATGTCCTAGCTAGTCACTGTTTGCTTCCGGGTCATACTGCACTTACGCATGGTCGGACGTGCCTAGATCATATTATGCTCAAAACTAAATTAGACGCCAATTGCTTCATTTTTGAGTCTTCAATTACTGACCACGAAACTGTTGCCATGAGCTTAAATCTAGATTCCAGTCCTAATTACTGTTTTAAAACGGCCACCAAAATTGACTATAAATCTCTTGACGAAGCTATTCAAAACACGTCATTTAAGCCTGTTCTTGAGTGTAATGACGCCAACATGGCAACCGACTTATTTGTGACGTACTTATCAACTGCAATATTAAATAACTCGAGTCTTGTAAAAATTCCAAATAGACAGCGAGTTAGGAAACCTTGGATAAATAAGGGGTTGCTTCGTTGTATGAAGAACAGGGATAATCTATACAAAAAAATGAAACGGGACCCTGAAAGCGAGATTGCAAAGTTAACATACAAGCGCTATAGAAATTATTGTAACTCTATTATCAAAAAAGCCAAACAAAACTACGACAAAAATGAGATAGAAAGTGCAAAAGGAAATAAAAAGCAGCTTTGGAATGCAATCAAAAACATAAGTGGGACATGTAAGCAAGTAGACTTCTCTTCCTGTCTTGTAGCATCAGCAAACAAAGATAACGCGATAAATAAAGTTAATAGTTACTTTGCGGGCGTGGGCAGAAGGCTGGCAGAGCAAAATATCGTTACAAAACAAAGCAGTCTAAGGCCAATTGAATCTTCCCCTACAGCCCCCGTTAACTCTTTCGTCATGCTCCCTCCTGATGAGGAGGAAGTGTCTTTCCTTATAGGTGAATTAAAGGAGAATTGTGCTGTGGGAATCGACCACATATCTGGCAGGATCCTAAAGAGGTACGTAGACTTTGTTACCTCCCCTATTGCCCACATCTGTAAACTAGCTATCATGACTGGTGTCTTCCCTAGAGCGTTTAAAATGGCCCTAATCAAGCCTATACACAAGGGAGGAGAGAGAGACTGTGTCGATAATTACCGCCCTATCGCCATCTTACCCACCTTGTCCAAGATCTTGGAACGACTTATAAACCGACGACTAACAAATTACCTAGAATCTAACAATCTTCTTTCTACTGCCCAGTTTGGCTTTCGTCGTAATAAGTCAACCAATGATGCGGTACACGATCTTCTACATACAATCGTTACCAATCTTGACCAAAGGAATAAATGCATGACACTATTCCTAGATCTTGCAAAGGCGTTCGACACAGTCTCAATACCACACTTAATCTCGAAGCTGGAGAGGCTTGGTGTGAGAGGTATTCCCTTAAAATTGATGAGAGACTACCTTGCGGGGAGAAAGCAAAGAGTTCGGATCGACGGCAGACTGAGTGATGAGGCTCGTGTCGACTACGGCGTGCCTCAAGGCAGCATTCTTGGCCCCACGTTGTTTTTGGTGTACATCAATGAGCTCTGCCAACTTCAGCTGCAAGGTGGCAAAATTGTTACTTTTGCTGATGACACCGCCCTCTTTTTTAGTGGGAAGAGCTGGGAGGATGTATTTCAAACTGCTCAAAAGGGTTTTGACCGGGTATGCGAATGGCTCCGGTGCAACATCTTGACCTTGAACACTAACAAAACTAAATTTGTTACTTTTGCCCTCAGGTCAAATTTGCTCCCCCCTCCATATCTCAATATTCGCAGTCATGCATGTGTTCCTGGCGCCTCCTTATGCTCTTGTCCTACCCTTCAAAGAGTCAATGACATCAAATATCTTGGGATCATCTTAGACCAATTCCTGACCTTCAAACCGCATATAAAAGCCCTGGTAGCCCGGTTACGTAAACTAATTTATATTTTTAAAACTCTTAGACACGCAGCCGTCCGACGAGTTACTAAGATGGTTTATGAAGCCTTATGTCAATCTCTTATCGACTACTGTATCACATCCTGGGGAGGGGCCGCAAAGACTCATCTTCTCGAGGTTGAGAGGGCACAACGCGCTATTCTCAAGGTTGGCGCCGGGCTTCCTTATTTATTCCCTACTGTTGACCTTTTTAAGGAATGGGATGTGCTTACGGTACGGCAGTCCTTCGTATTGCGTACAGTGATTAAAGAACATTCTTTATTGCAGTTCAATCCAAATCTTCAAAAGGACAGGCGAAGAAGGGGCAGGGTATGCCAGACGCAAGCTTTGAACTGTGCGCACTCCCATAATTTCTTCTTGTTTCTCGGACCTTTCCTATATAATAAACTCAATGGAATTCTTAATATATATCCACTAACAAAACATAAATGTAAAGACACTGTTACTTCTTACTTGAAAACCCTTGACTATCAGGCAACAGAAAAACTGCTACTCCCTCTCAGATAGACTTTAGAGAATCCAACATAAATAGTCTTCCTATCCGCTGCTCTTACGAATTATTCCCTTAAACCTTAAACCATAATCAACAATGCTCGCTCCACAGTCACTCTACAACTCTCACTTACCAACATTCACTTATCAACATTCACTCATCAACAATCACTCACTAACACTCTTCAACTACTTACTCGCAAACAGAGATATACACTACGTAGGTGTATTTTTAATTTTTTTATTTTTTTATTTTAATTTGTTTAGTTATTTTCTTTTTTATTTTGTGTCTTATAATTTAATATGTAGTGTTTAAGTTCTCAGTACTTTTTTCTTTCTGTATAAATATTACTTGTTACTATAAAGTAGGACATAGTAGGCTAATAGCTGCGAGAGGGCCCTGGTGACTTGTAATACAGGTTTCGTAGAGACCTATCACAGGCACCAGTCTCTCACATAGTTAAAACCATTGTTCGTGCTCCGCTGTAACCTTAGAATTAAGTAACTTAAAAAAAAAAAAAAAAAAAAAAAAAAAATGGTGTGGCTATGTGGATGTTGAGATCCTCTGAGAAGATTCCCGCACCAGTACCTGTACCTGTTTTTGATCCATCGGTGAAGATCCGCAGCTCTGCGAGGCACAGCCCCTCGCAACGATGATCCTCATGCAATTGGATTTTGTATTTTTTATCGAAGATAAATTACTTGGGTACCCGGTCATTGGTTGCTTTTGTTATTGGGAGTTCATTATTGAGCTCCTCGAGCAAAGCGGTGTGCCGTGTTTCTCTCTTACCCCAGAGATTCAGTGTTTTAAGGCGTACTGCTGCCATCGTCGCTTCCTGTTGTATAAACAAGTGTAGCGGAGGAAGTCCCAGCATGGCTTCCAGTGCCGCAGTTGGAGTAGTCCTCATGCAGCCCGTCGTCGCCATGCAGGCTAGCCTTTGCATGTGTTGTAACTTGTTTACGGCTGTAGCTAGCTTTGTGCGTGGCCACCACACCACGGCCCCGTAGGTTAACATGGGCCGAATTACTGCGCTGTACAGCCATAGTATTATTTTGGGAGATAGGCCCCACTTCTTCCCTATCATTTTCTTGCACTGCCAGAAGGTAATGCAGGCCCTGTTTAGTTTGAAGTCTAGGTGATTGCTCCAGTTTAACTTACTGTCTAGGAGGACGCCTAGATCCTTTACCTCGTTAGAAAGCTGGAGCTCTGTGTTGAAGAGCTTAGGTAGCCGGTAGTGACCTAGTGCTCATTTTTGAGTGAACATGACTAATTCAGTTTTCGTGGGATTTACTGACAGATCATATTCTTCGCACCATCTCTCCACGATGCGTAGTGCTTGTTGAGTGAGGTTGCAGATCGTTCCAGTCACCCTGTGTCCTTAAGTCAATTGCTGTTTTTACTGCCTCCGTGGTCGAGTGGTTTAGGCGTTTGTCTTGACCCGGTGGTCGTGGGTTGGATTCCCACGGGTATATTCCATACTTGGTAAAGTTGTTTCCAATTTAACTAGGACATTGCAGGCTTGAATCACCTGATTGTCTGATAAAAGGATGATTCCGTGCTTCGGAAGGTACGTATAAGCCGGTGGTCCCGGCCGCCAAATGGCGGTCGTCAAATAAACCATGTCAGAAGCCCTTGATGTGGTTAAGAAACTCTGACACTAAGATGTGTGGGGTCGTTAGACCTTACTGCCCTCACAATAAGAAAAAAATAATGTTTTAAACTGTTTTGCATATCTTTAGCACAGTATTTATGTATAGTAACAAGATTAGGCTTTCTAATATGGCACCGTCTTCTTTGATTTTTCTGTGCCTTTAAGGTCAAGAGATGCTAACTCAGTCCATCACAGCTTGTGTTGAAAATTTTTCACTAATCCTTAAATAAAATGTAAGTGGGAACAGGATCAATATTATGGTCTTGCACAACTCCCAAGAGTTGTACTTGTACTCGGGAAAATGACTAATCATAAATTATTTCAGGTACATCTCGATCATCCTTTATCAGTTTAGGCTATCGAATGCATGGTGGTGGGGGGGTACATATCCAGACGAGGAAAAGTATCATTATCCCGGCTATTTCACCACGGCCCCTACGCCGTACATCAACCACACAGGCACGAAGGTCGCGTCAGGCTACGATACGCCGGATTATCGTATTGAAGAACCACATTTCTTGATTCATACTTATGCTTTCCCGCACGAAAATGAACGGCCGTACAGAAATTCGCCACCCTATAAACAAAGTAGAACAATTTGGGGGTGGTATTGGAAAGTGAGTGTAACTTTTTTATTTTTTTTATTTATATAACTAGCAATTCGCTCGCGACGTCGCCTGAGCAGATTATTCTTCTCATCTTCTTCCTTTTATTCATCACTAGCTGTAGGTACCCCGCGGCTTCGCTCCCGTCACCTGGCTACCTATCTATCTACCTACTTATCAACCCTACCCTACCAATCCGCCCTACCTACGCTACCTACCTTACCCTACCTGCCCTACCTACCCTGCCTGCCCTACCTGCCCTACCTGCCCTACCTGCCCTACCTGCCCTACGTGCTCTACCTTCCCTACCTGCCCTACCTGCCCTACCTGCCCTACCTGCCCTACCTGCCCTACCTGCGCTACCTGCCCTACCTGCCCTACCTGCCCTACCTGCCCTACTTGCCCTACCTGCCCTACCTGCCCTACCTTCCCTACCTGCCCTACCTTCCCTACCTGCCCTACCTGCCCTACCTGCCCTACCTGCCCTACCTGCCCTACCTGCCCTACCTGCCCTACCTGCCCTACTTGCCCTACCTGCCCTACCTGCCCTACCTGCCCTACCTGCCCTACCTGCCCTACCTGCCCTACCTGCCCTACCTTCCCTACCTGCCCTACCTTCCCTACCTGCCCTACCTGCCCTACCTGCCCTACCTGCCCTACCTGCCCTACCTACCCTACCTGCCCTACCTTCCCTACCTGCCCTACCTGCCCTACCTGCCCTACCTGCCCTACCTACCCTACCTACCCATTTTTAACCAACGAAAAAACGGAGGAGGTACGATACGTACCTATATTACACAGCACATCACAGCGTTAATTCGTTGGTTTCGTTCTCTCTTAAAAACGCTGTGAATTCTATTTATGTGTATGTATTTATCTATGTACATTTTTATGGTTTTGTATTTTTTGTCTGTTTTTTCTTTCCTATAATTTGCATCTGCCATATTTTCACTGCACCACCCTAAGGTCGACTGGTAGAAAATGCCTAAGGCATTAAGTCCACCTTTGTACAGTGTTTTTTACTTGTGCATAAAGTTTTAATAAATAAATATTGTTTTTTTTTTTATGTATGACCACGCATAACTTTTTGCAAAGTAGTTCTATTTCGATAATTCTTCTTTTATCGGAAAGGGTATACCCGAAGTTGGTCCCATATAAATTTGAAAAAAAAAAACAACTCAAAGGGTAGGAAAACAGGGAATGATTGATTGTTCACTCACTGATTGTATTGTTCACGCATAACTTTTTACAGAGTAGTTTGATTTTGATAAATCTTTTATTTAGATAGGGTGTACCTCGAAGTTGGTTCCATATAAATTTGGAACAAAAAATCCTACCATAAGGGTGGCAAAATAGGGGCGATTCATGTTCACTCACAGATTTTAATGCTGAGTTGTGTAGACTTTTTTATAGGCTCAGTAGCGGCATTAGGGTAGGGCGAGCTTGGGCGACGGCCCAGGGCGCCGGATATAGAGTGGCGCCGCAGGCGGTCAACCGGGGCGGCCTACACCGTTAGACTCCTGCTTAGGGGTGACACTCAACAGTTCGTTGACTTTTTGTGACGGTCGGGTGTCAACCTAAACGGGTGACGTATTGAAACCTGTCCGAGGTGGGGTGTAAAAATTTCGAGCTCGCTTTGCTCGCTCTTACATTCTGCACTGTATTTGTGCTCGCTCTTTTCTGTATAACTCAACAAAACGACTATGTTTATGTATGAATGATCAATAGAAAATAATACCTGTCCAGGGTGCATGAAAGGTCCTACCATCTCTGAGCTAATGAGTTTTTTTTTTTGTCCATTAAGTTACTTCTATTTAAGTTTGAATGATCATTAGAAAATAAAACCTATCCGAATTGGAATGCAAAAATTTTTCGAGCTCGCTTCGCTCGCTCTTGTGTTCTGCCTTATTTCAATTTATGAGCTTTCTTGCATCAGTACATAAAGGGCCATAAGCTGTGTAGGATGCAAAAACTTTCGAGCTCGCTTCGCTCGCTGTTGCAAGCTACCCTCTCTTAGTTTTTGGGCTTACTTGAGTCAGTCAACAAAATTGAGTTTAGCTAATGATTAAAAGAAAATGAAAATAATCCGAGGCAAAGTGCACAAATTTTCCAGATTTTGTTTGTAAGTGAGATGTGAGAATATTCCTGAAAATAAAAATGCAACACTAATGACCTCCCCTCCCTTCCAAAAAATGTCTTGCGACAGCCGTCACCAGAGCAAAGGCCGCAACTCATAATTGTTTGAAGGGGTGTTCATTTGTGGGGTGACACAACATTATCCGCCCAAGGTGTCACCCATGCTAGTAACGCAACTAGTCGTTCGCTCACTCTACATCCCGTCATACCATTCGAACTTAACCTATCGTGTCGGAGTGCCCTATATTCCGCAACTTGGCTAGGCAAGTCATTAAACGATATTAAACCAAGTCATCTGCCTAGCTATTTAAATTAATGCCGGGATTTTACTTAGGTTGATGATTAGACGGCGCCGCCGTTCAAAAGGAAAGGCTAGGCTGAAGTAAAAGGTTAGGCTGCCAATAGGGAACAAGTAATATTTTCATCTTGCTTCCATTTTCCACAACTTTTAAAACGGTTAAGAGAGCTTTATTATGGAGTTCTGTGAACGTCAGCTGCGATACGGTGGGTGGGTTAAGCAACGGTAGCCCAAACTGAACTTGAAAAAAAATTTTTTTTCAGTCATTTCCTCCCGAATGAAAATAGGGTCAGACTATAGCCAATCCAATATCTTGCAGAAAACAAAAGGTCAACTGGCTGTATCTCGGTGGAAAGGTCGTCAGCTGGTCACATGAACATGTCATTTTTAGGGTTCCGAAAAAAAAGGAACCCTTATAGGATCACTCGGGTGTCTGTCTGTCTGTCTGTCTGTCTGTCTGTCTGTCTGTCTGTCCGTCTGTCACAGCCAGTTTTCTCCGGATCCACTGGACCGATTCTGTTGAAATTTGGTACACATATGGACTTCTATGACCCAAACACGGACGCGTTACGCAAATTATTAAATTTTTAGTATGGGGGTCACTTTGAGGGGTCAAACTAGAAAATTTAAATAAAAAGTTTTTTGAACAATATCGTGCGACATATCAAATGAAAGGGCTTGCTGTGTGGGTTTTAATTATATTTTTTTTAAAAATTTAAAATAAATGGTTTTGAAGTTATTCAAGAAATTAGACGAAAAATGACCATTCCCCCCTCCCCTTATCTCCGAAACTACTGAGCCTAAAATTTTGAAAAAAATGGAGATAATAGATCTTTACCTAAAGATTACAGGAAAACCTATTAGAAGTCTGTAGTGTTAAAAAAACATGTAAAAAAAAAATTCTTTCGGAACCCTTTGCACGCGAGTCCGACTCGCACTTGGCCAGTTTTTTTTCAAAGGACGCGTTCAAAAGTGGTACAATATTGTGAAGATTTTTAAACGCTAATGTGATATACCTTATTAGGAAGCTTATTTATCAAGCTACTTGATTATAGTTATACATTATTTTTTCAGGCCCGTGTTTTCGAAAAAATGGGAAAAATGTTTCAGTAGACATAAGTAGCCATTGTTTTCTAACCTAGCAAAAATCCAAATTACTAAAAATATCAGCGGTCCAGCAAACACAAGCGGTAGGTTGGTCACAAAAGCGTGTTCGGAGTCCGTAGAGCAGATGCAAAGGCCAAATGGAAGAAAGAACACAGCAACTCAAAGCACAACGAAATTACGAGCAACAGAATTCGTATTCTGTTGCTGTGTCGGTAAGCCGTCTGCCCCGAGTAGGAGTGGGCGAAACAAAAGTTTTTTGATTTAATACCTATGTATCGGCACAAATAAAAAAATACAACGATGTATATAAATCGACAAAAACCGAAACCTAACAATTATATTACCTTACCTTTCACTTTCGAGTTCCATATAGATTCAGCCAATACATCGAAATTAAAATTTATAAATGCAATAGGGAATATGCATGCGATTTTTTTATTTGAAAAATGAAATACTTATCAGCTCTAATAAACAATTATGAAATTATTTTTTAAATAACTTCATCAGCGATGTTAAGTTATAAAGCTTCAAAGTTTACAATTAGAAAGAGAAGTCCGATATGAATTGTGACGTCAGTTCTTAGCGCCTATAGAGCTGCCATAGAAAACAGCGTTTTCGCGAGAGGGACAGATATATTTGTTTAAAATAATTATATCTCGTTTGTTTTTCGAGCAATTTAAATTATATTTTCACTGTTAGTATTATATTTGTGTATATTTTTAGATAAACTGTATAGATAATATATATTTTTTTCGTGCATATTCCCTATTAAGATATTCTAAACCGCTACATTTATAAGTTTAGCTATAGTCTAAAAACGATATTGCCCGTGCCTAAACCCGAGACTTGCTGACTGAGAGTGTCACTGTCATTGTCAAATGGCAAATCCACAGGTTTGCCAACCCCAAAATATAAATATTGTTTGTATTAGGCCCTCCGTTGTTTTTATTATACATAAATGATCTACCAAAGGCAACCAAGGAACCCATGTCATTGTTCGCTGACGACAGTACAGTAACTATAGCACCTAAAAATATAATTGACTACCATTCTGTTGCTAATGATTCATTTAATTCTATAATTACCTGGCTTAATGATAATAATTTGAAAATTAATCTTAATAAAACAAACGTAATGCATTTTAGACAACGAGAAAAATTACGTAATACATCAAATTTTAATTTAGTATACAAAGATAACATAATACAAGAGGTTGAAACAGCCCGATTTTTAGGATTAATCATTGACAAACAATTAAATTGGAAAACTCACATTAATGAACTTTGTAAAAAAATTAGTACTTCGTCATATGCTCTTTATAAGTTGGCGCCGACTGTCAACTCATATGCTTTACTTACAGCATATTACGGGCTTGCTGAATCAGTGTTAAGATTTGGAATAATATTCTGGGGTAACTCTACTCTGAAGGACACTGCGTTCAAAGCACAAAAGCGTTGTATACGGGCTATGTTTGGGTTACAAACTACTGACAGTTGCAAACCAATGTTTATACAGCACAGAATTCTAATACTTCCGTCACTTTACATTTTAGAAATATCGATATTTGTAAAAAACAATCCTCATTTGTTCCCCCTTCTGAATAATAATGCAGGAAGAAATAGACGTGAGAAGTACAGACTTTGGGTGCAATCACTCCCCGCCAAAACAGCATTTCTAAAAAAAAGTGTAATATGCATGGCCCCGTTAATATATAATAAAAAAAAAAAAAACACCGGTAGCACTCCGGGAGTGCCGGCAGAAGTGAAAACTTTAGTATTAACGTTGTGTTTAATTATAAGTACAAAAATACTATCATTTATGAGGTAGAATACAATGTTTATTTATTGCGCTATCGTACACAAATATGACAATTTACATGTTATTATTCATAATATTATATCGTTATTTATTTATATATTACATTAATTTTTATCTCTTAGAAAAATCAACTTTCATCCATAATTTCGTAATTCCGTAATTTCGTATCCTTGGATACGTGTGGCACGCTGTACATAAACACAGACGGACATTCGCGCAAGCGCCCTGTGCCGCCTAAGCGGAGCAGCACACTCAGGCACGGTAGAAAGAGTGGGAGATACTAGTTCCTCTCCCTTCCCCTCGATCTTACGCTTTTTCGATCAGCATCACGTGACCCTGACGCGAGTCCGTCTTACGCTTTTTCGATCAGGTCACGTGTCCTGACGCGAGTTTAAGATTTTATACCCATTACAGAAAAAGTGCTCAACGCCGCTAAAGAAGTTTTCACTTCAAAAATTCCTAATTCCCTTAAGATAATGAATACTAATTCATTCAAGAGAGAACTAAAAAAATTGCTAATTAGTAAGGGATATTATAATGTTACAGATTTTTTGAATGACAAATTATGAATTTAGATACATGAATAATATTAAAAAAAGAAAGAATTTAATTTAATTATTTTAAGTATTTTTTGACTATATTCTTGTATTGACTATAATAATATATTTGAATTGTATTTTGACTATATTTTAATGATTTCCTAATTCCAAAAAAGTTTTATAATTCCATATTTTGTACGCCGAATATGGCAAAACATGTTGAATCTTAAACTTGATTCCATCCATATGTGCATATATCTATGTATCATGTTACACATGTTTATACAAATAAATGCATCTTTATCTTTATCTTTTTCTTTATCTTTATCTTTATCTTTATTTAGTGATGCAAGCATTTTAATTTTAAATACTTGTTTAAAAAAAACGGGTGGCTGTAAAATAAAGTATATGGGCAAATACATTAAAATAATTGCACTCTTTCAGCAAATATAGCTCAGAAGGCTATTTCAATTACCAATTATTTTAGTACCAAGCTCCATACATTTATTGAACGTCTCCTTTTCAGTCATTTCCTCCCGAATGAAAATAGGGTCAGATTATAGCCAACCAACAATAGTCGAGAGCCAGGAAATATTCCCTGAGACTGCATATCTCGCGATTGTGGAGAGTCTTAGCATTTAAAAAGCCTCGACCTCCACACTTTCGCGGTATATACAGTCTCATTACCGACGACGGTGGATGATGCATTCGATATGCAGTAAGCAGTGTATGGACCTGCCTATCCAGGGCGTCAAGTTCCGTTTGAGTCCATTTGAGTACGCCGAAAGAGTACATCAATACCGGCATGACCCAACCGTTGAAGGCGTGCACCTTATTTCCGCCTGATAGAAGGCTATTAAATACTTTCTTCTGGCGGCCAAAGAAGCGCTCCTTCAACGATTGCTTCATGTCAGTAGCATTGATACCTAAAGCTTCCGACATATCCAAATACTTGTAAGTTTTTGCTTTAGGGAATCCGAGAGTTGAGTTCCCACGGATTCCATAATCTCTCCACGCTTTACATGCATGACAGCACATTTGTCCACACCAAACTCTATCCTGATGGCGTTACTGAAAGTTTCAGTTACCTTCAGTAGCTCCATCAGTTGCAGATTAGAGGGGGCAAAGAGTTTCGGATCATTCATGTAAAGGAGGTGAGATATAACCTGACCACCTCTCTTCAACCGATAGCCTAGCCCTGAATTCTGTAGCAGTGTGCTAAGAGGATTCAAGGCTAGACAAAACCAAAGCGAACTCAAACTATCGCCCAGAAATATACCCCGCTCGATCCTTACCGGTTCACTATTCCTTTGGATATTTCGACATCCTAGATAGCGAAGGACTGTCCTCCATTGCCCCATACAGGACATCAGGAAGGTGCATAGCGTTGTATCAATTTTATACAATTCTAGCACCCTCATGAGCCATGTATGAGGCACCGAGTCGTAGGCTTTCTTATAGTCTATCCAGCATGTCGATAGATCCTTTCGGGAACGACGAACTTGTTGGCTAATGGCCATATCAATGAGGAGTAGCTCCTTAGTACCGCGGGACCCATTCCTGCACCCATTTTGAGAGGCAGACATGATGTTGTTGTTGTTAATATGACTATTAATCTTTGCCCTCAAAATGGATGTAAGAACTTTATAGACCGTCGGTAAACATGTGATCGGTCTATAATTTTTAGGCTCCGCGGTATTACCTGATTTATGGAGCAGGTGGGTTATTTCTGTGGTTAGGAACTGGGGTACCGACCCAGACTCTAAGGCAGACTGGAATTGACACGCCAAGGAAGCGTGCGATCTTGTGAACCATTTAATCCAGAAATTGTGCAGCCCATCCGGCCCTGGTGATTTCCAGTTAGGCAACGGACGGACTGCACAAGCTACATCTTGGGGGCTGATGGTAATTGCCCCCATTTCTGGTATAAGATCGCACACGCGCTCGACCTCCCGAGTCCAGTCACCCTCGGTATGACTGACAGGCACCGACCAAATGCTGCGCCAGAATGAACACATGGCGTCATCATCCGGCAAGCGCATATCAGTCACACTTTGGTCCGGCTGCTCCCAATCCCTATATACCCACCTTTCATTATTTCGGAATGTGCGATTCTGGGTGTATCGCTTCACTCGCCGCCTATACCTACGAATACGGTTTGCCCGTGCATACACCTTCTGCTTCAGGAAGTCGATGCGCTCTGTGACACGATATATGTAATCTCGGGGGTTGACATCAGTCCCCGAAAACGCCCGTCTCACAAAGCGCATCACTCTAGGGCGACTGTTGCCCTCCCTGAAGCAGATCAGTTTGCCGATTAGCGCTCTGGCCTCACCGATACGACGCTCGATCCTGCACTGACAAGCTGGTACGGCTGGTTTTGGTCGTGTAACTCTGTCATTGGTTATTTTAACATGAGCTACACGATATGCCGCTACAGCCGCACAGTACATTATCGAGTGTGCATCAGTGAGGTCTTCGCAGTCATCAAAATAATTTGACATCTGCGAATCCATAGCAGCCACCAGCGCCCTGTTCTTGTGATGAATGGGCAAACGAGGTAAGCGTTGTCTAAGTTCAGGCAGCATGTAGCGATATTCCCGAATAGCACACTCCAAAGCACTCCTCAATTCATCATTGCACAGGGTACTTACGTTTGTAACCCTGTCATTACTCTCATCGTCAGCGTGGCTGGGCAATTGAGTTGACGGTGTTGGTGGTGCCACAGTCTGCGACGGAGGAGCAATGACATGGCTACACATTTCAGTTCGGAGGCGATCAAGCACACTATCATCCAACATACGGTTACGCTGGATAACGCGCACCTGATCCGACAGTCGTTGGGCCGATACGTTGACAGCTGGTTCAAGTACCTGAAACAGATAGAGCATCCGACCACGGTACGCAGTCAGGTTAGTTCCTCCCTCTATAGCCCCATAGTATGAGCGCATGACGTTGTCATTGGATTGATTCCATCGCATGCGCTGCACACTTTCACCGATAGTGGGGACCCGGTCAGAGACCGGTGGGCCTCGAGGTCCCAAACTGGCCGGTAGTCGGCCTCGTCCACGCCGACGCGCAGGTGGTGGTGTCGTCGGCGGCGAGAAGTATTCGTCGCTCGAGCTCGACGCAACTGCAGCTGCCGGAATCTCAGGACTCACGGCTGGCGCTGGTCCCGGCGGCTGCGAGGCGGAGCTGAGCGACGAACCCGAAGATGGTGTTGGTGCGGCTTGTCGTCGTGACCGGCTTCTTGTCAGCATTGCATGTTATATTTGTGTTTCTCTTTCAATTTAACTAGTATATACACACTTCTGCGGGATGTACAGTCTCATCACCGACGATCGTGGGTGATGCATCCGATTTGCGGTCAACAGTGTGCGGACTCTCCTATCCAGGGCGTCGAGTTCGGTTTGAGTCCATTTGAGTATGCCGAAAGAGTACATTAATACTGGCATGACCCAACCGTTGAAGGCGCGCACCTTATTTCTGCCCGACAAAAGGCTATTCAAAACCTTTTTCAGGCGACCAAAGAAGCGCTCCTTCAACGATTGCTTCATGTCAGCAACATTAATGCCCAATGCTTCTGACATACCCAAATACTCGTACTTGTAGGGTTCGGTCGAGCTGAGGGATCTAACCTGTATGGAATCCGAGAGTTGAATTCCCTCAGATTCCATAATCTCCCCTTTCTTTACATGCATGACTGCACATTTGTCCACACCAAATTCCATCCTGATGGCACTACTGAAGGTTTCAGTTACCTTCAGTAGCTCCATCAGTCGCGAATTGTTGGAGGCAAAGAGTTTCAGATCATCCATGTAAAGAAGGTGAGATATGGCCTGACCACCTCTTCTCAACCGATAGCCCAGACCTGAATCCTCCAGCAATGTGCTTAGAGGATTCAGAGCCAGGCAAAACCAAAGCGGACTCAAACTGTCGCCCTGAAATATTCCCCGTTTAATCAATCTGTATTGATTAAACGGGGAATATTCCCCTGAATCGGTCGACATCCTGGATAGCGAAGGACTGTTTTCCATTGCCTCATACATGACTCAAGGAAGGTGCGTAGAGTTGCATCTATTTTATACAACTCCAACACCTTCATGAGCCATGTATGTGGCACAGAGTCATAGGCCTTCTTGTAGTCTATCCAAAATGTCGACAGATCCTTGCGGGATCGACGAACCTATTGGCTTATGGCCATGTCTATGAGGAGAAGCTCCTTAGTGCCACGGGACCCCTTCCTACATCCATTCTGAGAGGCAGACATAATTGAGTAAGTCTCAATGTGCTCATTGATCTTTACTCTCAGGATGGATGTAAGAAGTTTATAGACCGTCGACAAACAAGTAATTGGTCTACAGTTCTTGGGTTCCGCGGGACTACCAGTCTTATGGAGCAGGTGGGTAACGCCAGTTGTTAGAATCTGTGGTAGCGACCCAGACTCTAAGGATGACTGGAATTGAGATGCCAGGAGCGCGTGTGAGCTGCTATACCATTTAAGCCAGAAGTTATGCAGTCCGTCCGGTCCCGGAGACTTCCAGTTCGGTAATGGACGGACTGCTCTGGCTACATCTAGTGAAGTGATGGTGATTTCCTCCATTTGTGGTATGGCTTCACACACGCGCTCGACATCGCGCATCCAGCCACCCTCGGCATGACAGACAGGCACCGACCAAATGTTTCGCCAGAATGTACTCGTGGCAATGTCATCCGGGCGGCACACGTCCATCATACTTTGTTCAGGTCGCTCCCAAGCTCTGTACACCCACCTCTCATCGCTTTGGAACATGCGGTTTTGCGAGTATCGGTCAACCCGCCGCTTATACCGCCGAATACGGTTTGCCCATGCACAAACTTTCTGCTTCAGGAAGTCGATGCGCTTAGTGACACGGGACGTGTAATCTCGAGGGCTGATATCAGTCCCCGAAAACGCCCGTCTCACAAAGCGCATCACGCGTGGTCGTGTGTTGCCCTCCCTGAAGCAGTATAGTTTGCCGATGAGTGCCCTAGCCTCATCAATACGCCGCTCGATTCTGCACTGCCAGGCTGGTGCAGCAGGCTTTGGTCGTATAGCTTCGTCACCACTAGGGAACTTGACGTTCGCTATACGACATGCCGCAACAGCCCCGCAAAACAGGATCGAGTGCGTATCAACGAGGCTCTCGCTGCTTTCAAATATGTTCTGCAACAGCGAGTCCAAAGCACACACCAGCGCCCTATTCTTTTTGTGCATAGGTAACCGTGGTAATCGGGGCCTAAGGTCGGTCGGAGTTGATCTATACTCGCGAAGCGCATCCTCCAGTGCGCTCCTCAATCTTTCGTTGCACTGGCTACTTACCGTGACAACCCTATCATTTACCCCATCACTATCACTATTAGACCGCGGTGTGATTGCGCCATTGGCTGGCGCCTGTACCGCGGTCTGTGTCGGAGTCGAGATAATAAGGTTGCTTAGTACTTCTGAGCGCAGCCTATCAAATGTGGCATCGTCCAACCTGTGATTACGTTGGATGACCCGCACCTGATCCGACAATCGTTGGGCCGAGACGTTCACGGTTGGTTCTAGGTCCTGAAACAAAGACAGCATCCTGACACGGTACGCAGTGAGGTTAGTTCCGCCCTCTGTAGACCCATAGTATGCGCGCATGACGTTTTCATTCATGGACTGCGTCCATCTCATGCGCTGCACACAACCACCGGCAGCGGACCCGGCTCGGGGCCGGTTGGCCCCTAGGTCCCAAGCCTCTCGGTGGCCGGCTTCTCCCCTGCCGACGCACAGGTGTTGGCTACGTCGGCGGGGAGAAATACTCGTCGCTGGAACTCGACGCTACTGCAACCGCCGGTGAACATGGTGATCCGCTGTCCGGCGGCGGCGAGGCGGAGCTCAGCGACGGGTCCGGGGATGGTGGGCGTGCGCGTCTCGAAGCTGCTCTTGTGATCATCATCAAAAAATTATTTTTTCGTTCATCGGTATAGAATAGGAGATAGAGGTTTTTCAAGTGGCATGTGTCATCTGTCGGTCACATATATATTTTTTCCTTTCTCCATGTTTACTGAGATTTTGTTATTTTAATTATTATTATTTCGTTTATTTATTTTTTTAACATATAAATTATATTTTTAAATATTTCAATAAAACATTTAAAAAAACATTTGAAAATAGTAGCCCACCGGTATCGGGAACAGGGGCCAAGCTACCGGCGGTCAGGGCTCCAGAGAGAGGAACCTCCTAACAATACGAGCCGTGTCCAGAAGTACCACTTTCTGAATCAAGCCTTTGATCCAGCTGCCTAACGAGAGCCTCCTCAGGTGTTGGTCGAGGCTCGTAGCTATTAAGTCATTGGCTGATATGACTATCGGTACAATGATTGCGGAATCCACATCCCACATGTCGACAACCTCGCGAGCCAAGTCAATATACTTGATTTGTTTATCTTTCTCGGCTTTCACAAGGTTCTCGTCATGCGGGACGGTTATGTCTACAATCATTGCACGCCTCACTATTCGGTCCACCACCACTATATCAGGCTTATTGGCAACAATAGTCCTGTCAGTGATGATGGACCGATCCCAGTACAATGTGATATTTCCATTATCGAGAACTGGGTCGGGCGCATACCTGTAGTACGGCACCTCCGACTCCACAAGAGAGCATTTCAGAGCAAGTTGCTGATGGATAATCCTGGCTACAAGGTTGTGCCTATGCAAGTATTCTCCGTTAGCTAGACGAGAACAACCAGAGATAATGTGGCGAATTGATTCTCCCGGACGGTGACATGCCCGACATATGTCGACCGTGCCGTCCTTCACAATATATCTCCGGTAGTTCTTTGTCATGATAACTTCGTCCATAATTGCACAGACAAAACCTTCGGTTTCTCCAAACAGATCACCAAAACGCAGCCAGGCTACGGACGCTAGTTGGTCTACGTCCGACCCATGTAGGGCCCGGAAAAAGCGTCCGTGAAGCTCCTTACTCTGCCATACCGCCCTGCGATCGTTAGTGTCAAGCACCGCAGGTTTGCGCCAGTTCTCATTTGCCAAGGAGAGCGGAGTGAGTCCCTTGTCCACTGCCACTACATCTCGATGCATACCCACGTCGCCAGCTAGGAAATATTCCCTGAGACTACATATCTCGCGATTGTGGAGAGTCTTAGCATTTAAAAAGCCTCGACCTCCACACTTTCGCGGGATATACAGTCTCATTACCGACGACCGTTGATGATGCATTCGATATGCAGTAAGCAGTGTGCGGACCCGCCTATCCAGAGCTTCAAATTCCGTTTGAGTCCATTTGAGTACGCCGAAAGAGTACATCAATACCGGCATGACCCAACCGTTGAAGGCGCGCACCTTGTTTCCGCCTGATAGAAGGCTATTGAAGACCTTCTTCAGGCGGCCAAAGAAGCGCTCCTTCAACGATTGCTTCATGTCAGTAACATTGATACCAAACGCTTCCGACATACCCAAATACTTGTAAGTTTCAGTTGAAGAGAGAGATTTCAGGTTTATGGAATCCGAGAGTTGAGTTCCCACGGATCCCATAATCTCTCCTCGCTTTACATGCATGACCGCACATTTGTCCACACCAAACTCCATCCTGATGGCGTTACTGAAAGTTTCAGTTACCTTCAGTAGCTCCATCAGTTGCAGATTAGTGGGGGCAAAGAGTTTCAGATCATCCATGTAAAGGAGGTGAGATATAACCTGACCACCTCTCTTCAACCGATAGCCTAGCCCTGAATTCTCTAGCAGTGTACTAAGAGGATTCAAGGCTAGGCAAAACCAAAGCGGACTCAAACTATCGCCCTGAAATATACCTCGCTCGATCCTTACCGGTTCGCTATTCCTCTGGATATTTCGACATCCTGGATAGCGAAGGACTGTCCTCCATTGCCCCACACAGGACATCAGGAAGGTGCATAGCGTTGTATCAATTTTATACAATTCTAGCACCCTCATGAGCCATGTATGAGGCACCGAGTCGTAGGCTTTCTTATAGTCTATCCAGCATGTCGACAGATCCTTTCGGGAACGACGAACTTGTTGGCTAATGGCCATATCAATGAGGAGTAGCTCCTTAGTACCGCGGGACCCATTCCTGCACCCATTTTGAGAGGCAGACATGATGTTGTTGTTGTTAATATGACTATTAATCTTTGCCCTCAAAATGGATGTAAGAACTTTATAGACCGTCGGTAAACACGTGATCGGTATATAATTTTTAGGGTCCGCAGTACTACCTGATTTATGGAGCAGGTGGGTTATTCCTGTAGTTAAGAACTGGGGTAGCGACCCAGACTCTAAGGCAGACTGGAATTGAGACGCCAAGCAAGTGTGCGATCTTGTGAACCATTTAATCCAGAAATTGTGCAGCCCGTCCGGCCCTGGAGATTTCCAGTTAGGCAACGGACGGACTGCACAAGCTACATCTTGGGGGCTGATGGTGATTGCCCCCATTTCTGGTATCACATCGCACACGCGCTCGACCTCCCGAGTCCAATCGCCCTCAGTATGACTGACAGGGACCGACCAGATGCTGCGCCAGAATGAACACATGGCATCTTCATCCGGCAGGCACATATCAGTCACACCTTGGTCCGGTCGCTCCCAATCCCTATATACCCACCTTTCATTACTTCGGAATGTGCGATTCTGGGTGTATCGCTCCACTCGCCGCCTATACCTACGAATACGGCTTGCCCATGCATACACCTTCTGCTTCAGGAAATCGATGCGCTCTGTGACACGAGATATATAGTCTCGGGGATTGACATCAGTCCCCGAAAACGCCCGTCTCACAAAGCGCATCACTCTAGGGCGACTGTTGCCCTCCCTGAAGCAGGTCAGTTTGCCGATTAGCGCTCTGGCCTCACTGATACGACGCTCGATCCTGCACTGCCAAGCTGGTACGGCTGGTTTTGGTCGTGTAACTCTGTCATTGGTTATTTTGACATGAGCTACACGACATGCCGCTACAGCCGCGCAGTACATTATCGAGTGTGCATCAGTGAGGTCTTCGCAGTCATCAAAATGATGTGACAACTGCGAATCCAGAGCAGCCACCAGCGCCCTGTTCTTGTTATGCATGGGCAAACGAGGTAAACGTGGTCTAAGTTCAGGCGGCATGTAGCGATATTCCTGAATAGCACACTCCAAAGTACTCCTCAATTCGTCATTGCACTAGGTACTTACGTTTGTAACCCTGTCATTACTCTCCTCGTCAGCGTGGCTAGGAATCTGGGTTGACTGTTGTGGTGCCACAGTCTGCAACGAAGTAGCTATGGCTACACATTTCAGTTCGGAGGCGATCAAGTACACTATCATGCAACATACGGTTACGCTGGATGACGCGCACCTGATCCGACAGTCGTTGGCCTTATTATTATTATTATTATAAAGTTTTCTCTCTTATCTAGCGAATTTATGTATACCTCTACTTCACTTTTTTTGTTACTGACACCGCATACATTATGATGACATACTAGGCATGCCTTTTAAGTTCTGTCGTTTCCATATTTCCCGGCAATTTTGAATTTGGAACTGTTCTATATTCGATTGTGTTTTTCAATTTTGAATCTCAAAACAGTTGAAAGTATTAGGATTAATGCTATTATTTAGTCACAGCGTCGATTGGAATCTGTCAGGTTACGTACGAAAATTAAACTTTCTAAGGAAAATGTTGGTGCAATAATTTTCTACAACTTTAGAAGAGGCCTGACACGGCTTCAGTGTTTTGAAGAGCTAACATCTGTGTTCAGTGATGAAGCCCCATGTCTGCGGACTGTCAAACGCTGGTATTTAGAATTCCAGCGTGGACATACTAGTGTTAGTGACAAATCTCGCGAAGGACGCCCAAAATCCGCCTTCACTGAAGATTACATCATTGCTGTGAGACAACTAACTGTCGAAGACCGTCATGTGACGTATTGAGAGATAGAGGCTCTATTAGGCATCTCAGGGACAACCATTCAGAAGATTTTGCGTGAAGCGCTTGGTGTGTGAAAGCTAGTTTGCCGTTGGATACCGCATCTGCTTTTCGACGATCACAACGCGGCTCGCGTCAGATGGTGTAAGAAAACTCTGCAAAGGTTCAACCGAGGAGAGTCAAATCACGTCTACGACGTCATCAGTGGTGACGAATCTTGGATCTATGCTTACGATTCTAATTCCAAACAACAATCTACAATCTGGGTCTTTCAAGACGAGCCAAAGCCGACTAAAGTTGTTCGTTCTCGAAGCACTTCAAAGAAGATGGTGGCCACGTTCGTTGGAAAAACCGGCCATGTTGCGACTATTGCACTTGAAGATCGTAGAACGGTTAACGCAGAGTGGTATGCCTCAGTTTGTTTACCACAAGTCATCGCCGAACTTCGAAAATCTAACTCAAAGCGACGCATCATCCTGCACCACGACAACGCAAGCTCACACAGCGCTCGTCAAACGATTGAGTATTTGAAGCAGGAAAAAGTAGAAATTCTTGACCTCCATTCAGTCCTGACCTAAGCCCTAACGATTTCTTTATATTTCCTAAAATTAAGAAAAGTCTTCGTGGTCAAAGGTTCCAGTCCAGTGAAGAAGCAGTCGACGCTTTCAAGTCAGCCATTTTGAACACCCCCACTTTAGAGTGGAATAAATGTGGAAGTGTGGAGTGGAATAAATCGTCAAACACAGAAATACGCAAATCAAACGAGGAAATTGTTAAGTATATGTCTTTTATAAATAGTCCATTCGAAGATCTGAAAACTGAGGAGAGAGCGACAAGAACAGAGACAGTACTGTAGACGTTCCTTGTTGGGGCTTCTGGGACGTCTCGGGATCGATATGAATAAAAAAGACTAAGCGATTTAAGAGATCATTATATTAAGCGGGTGCTCTCAAGAAAGACTTTTACAGAACTGTCAGAAAAACAAATCAATCATCGTATGTCAATATTTGAACCTATTCTACATTCCTAATTCTTCAAAAGCTTTTTTATGATTAAATTGACTGAGGTCCCCGGAGGGTGAGCTATCCAAGGAGGTTGCATCACAGTACATAGAAAATCTGGAGAAAATGATTCAGGATTTGCAACAAAAATCAAGGTCCTCCGGAATAGAAATTCGCAACATCCCATTCTCAAATAATGAAAATAATACCAGTCTCACTAAGACAGTGTGTACTATTGGCGAAGCTGTTGGACTTTGTATATCTGAGTCTGAAATACGGGACATTTATCGTTGACCAGCTAAGTCACCTGCCTCTTCCGCTAGTCGGTAGGTAGAGAACTTTGCGATGATAGGACGGGCTATCATCGCAGAGTTCTCTACCGTTGAAAAAAACAGACGCTCATATCTTCTGTCCGTTCGTTCAACAAAAACAAAACAAGGGATGATAAACTGAATACTACGGTCTTAGGAATCTCAGGAGTACGCCAACCGGTCTACATCGCGGAACAACTCCCTACTAATATTAAAAAGCTGTTTTACCAGGCACGAGAATTTGCCAAACATAATGGCTTCAAGTTTTGCTGGATATCAAACGGAAATATATTCCTGAGAAAATTGGAAGGAGACAAACAAATAATAGTTAAGTCAGAAAAATGTCTTCACGAAGCTAATAATAAGTGACTGTATCTGAATTTAACTAACTTATGGTGTATTAAAAAAAACTGTCATCTTCTTATGTTAAATCGGGTTTTAAATGTAACTTACCATCATATATTTACTTAATCAACGTATACCTTTAACATACTTCTCATTTCTACTTATTAGAACATTACAAGCACCGTATATATACTAACTTCACACAAACACTCTTATCTCATACTTCATAAAAATCTCCTTAAAGCGCGATGTAAGCAATTCAATTCAAACCCAAATAAATCTCACGTGTCAAATCGTGCCTATGTTCTGCTATTTTCACTATCTCCAATGGCCATTTAATAATATAAACAACGAGCTTGACTCGTTAAACATAGGTAATTCATTTACTTGTAATCCTGAAGACTGTCTGAAGTTTCTAAAACCATCTGATAGCGATATAAAACTCTTACACTTAAACATACGTAGTATCAACAAACATTTTAATCAACTTCAGGTACTACTTCACCTAACTAAAATTCAATTCGATGTTGTAGTCTTGACGGAATGTTGGCTCAGCAAAGTTAGTAATTCACCGATTTTGCAAGGTTTTCAATTATCCTACTCTACTGAAATAAAATATAACCAAAACGACGGAATTAATATATACACTAGAGTAGGTCTTCATATATCTATGTGGGAACCTTCCTTTATGGGTGGGAATTGTTTAGTATGCCAAGCCGATAGCAAAAAAACATACCATCGTAGTAGTTTACCGATCCCCATCTTATAACTCCAAAAAAGTTTTGACTGCTTTATAAACCGCTTAGATAATATATATTTCAAACTCTCCGCTTGGCAAAATGTTGTCCTCGTTGGCGACTTAAATATAGACATTAAACCAAGCGGTAGAAGCGATCGGAGTCTCGAATATTTAACCCTCAACATATCTCATGGGCTGCTTCCAACTCACCTGTACCACACGGCTTGCCAACTGCCTTGATCATACACTTGTAAAGTCTAACTTACCCGTTACAACCCTGGTTCTGGACTCACACATTACAGACCATAAACCGCTCCTCCTGTCGATAGCCAACACCAACCCCGGATGTAAGACCAATCATATTTCTACTTACGTAAACTACGATGCGATTCAACTACGCTTACGAAATGTAGACTTTTCGTCTTTTTATAACATCGACGACCCCAACATACTAATGACAACCTTTATAACAGCTATAATGACAGCGATAAATAACCACACTACACAAACAAGTCCCCAGGAAATAAAAAATTATAAAGCCTTGGATAACCCCAGGGCTTTTAAATTGCATTAAAAATCGAGATAAATTGCACACCCAATCAAAAAAATCACCAGAAAATCTTATTCTTAAAATAACCTATACACGCTATCGGAATTTTCGTTATGGTTTACTTCGAAAATTAAAGATAGCATACGAGAAAAGCGAGCTTGAGAAAGCAAAAAATAACCCTAGAGCCATTTGGAAGACAATAAACAATAACCAATTCACAAAAATCTAAATCTACCCCCATTGAACTGCTAAAAATCCAAGACAACCCTAAATCCTCCTTAAATACAGTTTGTAACTTCTTCAGTAATATAGGTAAAAATCTTGCGGATCAAATTCTATCACAGTCTCATATCCCCCCAACCTTGGCTAACGATCCCATATCATTTACGGGAAATAAAGACCATCCATCACCATCCAATTCTCTTGTTTTACTGGAGATTGATGAAACCGAGGTGAAGAAGAAATAAATAATTTATCATTAATAAATGTATTCAGAAAGGTATCTTTCCAGATGCTCTAAAAAGAGCTATTGTTCAGCCAATTATAAAGGAGGGGACAGAAACTGTGTCAATAACTACAGACCTATCTCGGTTTTACGTAAGTGTAATGGTTTACTATAATCTGTAAGTTTGCTGAAATAAATTTATTATTATTATTATCTGTAAGCGAGATCTGTGACCCCATTGTTTGACTCCGTATTTCGGTAACGCCTGTGCACTCAAGGAGTACGTGCGATACCGTTTCCTCCTCCTCCTCCATGCATGCTATGCATAAAGGACTGTCCGTAATACCTATCGTGTGTAAGTGTTTGTTCAAGGATGGCATAGCCTCCCTGCCTGCAGCCGGGTGCCATGGGCCACCAGCGTTCCGCTTGTTTGTGGGTGTGTTCTTGTAGCCATGTGCGCAGCTGGACGAAAGGGAGTGGTACTATGGGTTTGACTCCAAAAGCCACAGTATCAGATCCCCTCGTGGCCAGCTCATCGGCCGTGTCATTTCCTAGTGATCTGCTGTGTCCTTTTATTCACTGCAGCTTCACAGTTTTGCGGTTGGTCACCGTGATGCGTTCTAGTGCATTGTGGCATTCTTGTATGAGTTTCGAGGTAGTGTGATGCTTCCTTAGGGATTGAAGGACTGAGGCGCTGTCGGATAGTAGGCGAATGTGGGTACTCCCCTGGCTTCTATGGTATGGACCACCAGGATATGTACAGTCAGCGTCAGAGAAAAGGAAACACCCCAAGACTTAAAGATTATCGCCCGAGCGACAGCGAGAGCATCACGTGACTCTTGCCCCTCCCCTGCCGCCCGCACCTATCTCTGCCCGAGCATCCACCGATCCCACTCAAATATTATTTCCATGTTTTTAATAATTATAATATGGTATTTTTTCGGCTTCTGGCCGACCCGTATACCAAGAATAACTTACAAAAAGACACTTTACGTGCGGTTGAGGATACGAACCCCCATCACCAGGCACCAGCCGATTATATAGACCGTCCCTACCAGATAGGCTATTGGCTCAGTTAGCAATCGAAACGAAAATTCGAATACCATTACTCCTTTTATAGAACAAGGTTGATAACGGTCTAATCTTCTAGATATTAAGGTTTAAATTTCAACTTCCACCACATGTGATAATACTAGCACCTTACCGTCTTGTTTTACAAAATGCAATACGCTAAATAAAATACACTAGAACTCCTCAATGAGCTAAATGATAAGGTTGATATAAGCATAAATTTCTTGTTAGTTGAATAGAATGTGCTTTTTTCCGATTGTTGCCTACCGTATTTTTACTTCAGAAACTTAACTGTTTTATGAACTGCAAGTTAAGGTTGAATTTAGAATACTTCTTCGCCTTAGTTACTAAACTGTGAGTCAGGGTATCTATAATTACTTTTCAAATCGTTTCGTTTCCGTGCTAATTCGCTAGTGTGTAATATCTTCGTCGTAATATTATACAATACATTAAGTTTTTGAACAGTTGATTTTATTATCCGATATTATGGTTCGATTAACAACTTTTTTGAAGGCTAAAATTGTTGTTCTCTGGGAACAGGAACAAAGCATAAAGAAAATAGCACGAGATATGGGCATAACGGTAAGATTTACGTTATACACATATATGTATTTATTGTTGCATTATTGCTTCCAAGTGATTTTTTATGTATTTTGAATATTATCATATTTATTACAGAGAAACACAGTTCGTAGATGGATACAAAGGTATCAAGCGACGGGTGATGTGAAGTGTGATCGCTAGGACCGTCGCCCAATTGCATATACTTTCTTTTTTTGGACGGGACTACTCTTAGTTCACCTCTAGAAGGGTGGTTACTACTCAACCGGGCTAGCCTGTGGTGGCCTCAGATATGACTCTAAAACCCCCAGCCAAGGCAAACAAATACTTAAACCTACAACTCTGCTCGCTGGGGGCACCTCCTGTGGGGTACGGGCCTCGGCTCAGCGGCATCGTTATCGGGAGGGCAGCAAGGGACAGGCTGGGTCATGTCAATATTATTTAGGGAGTTTAAAGTTAATGGCTCAGCGGCGCGGGCTGGCTCGTTAGGCAAAAGACGGGGAGCAATAACAACATTGCTATTATTACTACTGGAACGTCGCGCGGGGCCTTGGCGGCGAGGCCGGAAGGCGGCGGGTCGCGGTTTGTGTGCTTGTTTCAGAGAATGGTTTCCCTACAGCTCTCTTGGACAAGGGTAATGGGATCGTCGGGTTCGAGTAGGGTGTGCCGTGGACGGCGGATCCTACTGATCTGGGAGGGAGCGTATCGGGTAGCCGATGCGATTAATGGGTTCTGGTGCTTTTCAGCAGATTCGATGAAACGCTTTGTGAGGCGTTTCATGAACTGCTTGATGGTCGAGACTTTGAGATCGACATGGAGTCGCTCATTCCTAACGAACCACGGGGCACCCGCGGCCTTTCGGAGAAAACAGTTTTGGAGGGACTGCAACCTATGGATTTGCATATACTAATGAATCAGAGCGACAGCGTAATATCGTGGAAGTTCACTCAGTGGCACCTTTCAAACCTACGCGTTCAAGTGCTGAAACTTTTGGAGTTTCGCTTAGCACTGTTCGTCGACATCTACACGTTGCGAACATCCATCATTATAAACCGGCCAGAAAAATCAAGCTTACTGACGATCACCGCACCAACAGAGTAAATTTTGCTACTCATTATTTAAATTTCGACTGGGAAAATGAAATTGTTATATTTACCGACGAAAAATGCTTTATCTCAGATAAGGATAGACGAAAAATTTTATGGAGAAGAAGTGGGCAGAGGCTTAACCCTAAAAACGTATTAGACTTGAGAACAAGCGGGCGATTAACACTAGGTAAATAACATTCTTATTGAAATTATGTTTATTTCCAATTATAATTTTTAACATTTACTTGAATAACTTAATGCAAAAGGTTGACTGTTTTAGGTTAGTGGGGATGGATGTCTTCAATGGGCTCAGGTGAGCTTGTGGAAATAGGCGGTGTATGTAATGCTGCCGTCAGTGCGGGTCGCATATCCAGAGGGCCGAATTTACCTGGTTCAGGATAATTCTTCGGTGCATCGGTCCCGAATCGTGGAAGACTGGCTGAAGGCCCAAGAAGACATAACGGTATTTGAGTGGCCGTCTAAAAGCCTGGACTTAAATCCTATAGAGAACTTGTGAGAAAGTGAAATAAAGTAAAAAAAAAAATTGGATGAATAGGTAAACAAAACTTGAGAACTAATGCGAAATAGTGCTGCATGTTTCAATATGGTTTCGGGCCTGAAAATTCGACTTCAAGAAGTGATAGACAGTGACGGCCATCCTCTCCGTTATTAATAAGCAATTTACTCGGCAGATTGTGTAACTTATCTGATAGAATTGCATTGGAACGTCAAACAACGTTCATTGCAATTTTATTAGATAAGTTTAAATAAGTTTGCATACTTAATTCCCAATATTTGTGGGATCATTATCTCGTAGTTAATCAAAAATGAACAACCCTTATTATTATCAATCCAGTTACTCTTGTTTACAAGTAGTATAGGTTACTTCTAGGCAAGCGTGCTCCATCTTCGACCACATCATCGCTTACCATCAGGTGAGATAGTGGTCAAACGCGAGCCTATAAATAGTAAAAAAAAAAAAAACTTGTAATGTATTAACGATGCACATCTGACCTCACATATTTTTTTAATGTTGTGTTAGAGGGTTATCAGAAAATGTGACATACTGTTATAGTTTAGCAGCGGTTCTTCCTCTGTAATTCACAGACACAAATGGCAACATTTAATTTTTATAAAACAGATTTTATCCGATAAGATCTTAGAGTATAAAAAAATATATTTTCACAACTTTAAAATTAATCAGTGTCGTAGATATGTTGAAATTTATTCAATGTTAAACGTTGTAAACCACACCCATACTATTTATTTTGTGTTTAGTTAATATTCCAAGTAAATAACCCCAATTCAACACAGAAAACTGTATACTCAACCAGGCAGCGGATTCCATAAAGTTCTAGAAATGTAATTATAGAAATAAATTAATATTGGTTATGCAACATGCCAAGTTTTTCTGAAAAACCTCATATCTACTTTAACATTTGATTTTTTAAATAATAATAAATAACGAAAATCTCCTAATCAACGAAAATGAAAAAAACTAAAAAAGAAATAAAAACACCTCGACCGCGGAATTGAACAAGTGACCATCGTATTGCTAAGCAGCAGTCTTTACCACTAGACTAACACGCCATACAATATACGTTACGCTACAAAAAACTTAAACTCTTTGACGCCATTTCCAAAGGGGGTTCCTTTTATCTGAAGCTTACTGTACATTTCATTATTCAAATAACCGGATGACATCGCAGACTTGCAGCAGAAGCTGTACGGTCTACTTGATTTTTCTTTACACATCGGTAATCGGATGAACTTTGACAATACCTGCCTGAGTTTTGTTGTGTTTTATTCAACTTACAGTTCCACATTTCGAGAAAACGAACCAGAGGCTTTGAAACGACAAGCATTGTCAATATGGTCCGGTCAATTTAGACATCCGAGGGTACAAAAATTCGCACCCAGTTCAAAGTTGGTAGGGTTGTTCAAAACACCATCATTAATGAAATATAAAAAGTCCCATTAATAGTATATAAAAAACCCAAGATGCACAGTCTCGAACAAATGCAACACTCGAAACTGTCGTCAAAAACTGACATGTATCAAGTGTCATGTGTGAGTTGTGTGTAGTTATACTATATAAACAATTGTTTTTGCAAATTCAACTTTACACGGATCGCTTAAAGTTATTTTTACAAAGCAGTGCAGTATGGCGAGCGATGCGAGACTGTTTGAAACTTGCGCACAATTATACATTATGCGCTTGTTTTTTGCGGGCGTTTTTTTTACTGTTTTTGACCTGGAAAAAGAATACTCGGGATCAAAGGTCACAAAAACAGGTTTTTCGCGATTTTCAGCAAAACGGTAAGTTTTATCATAAAATTAGTTTTGACAAAATTTGTAGATCAGAAGAGAAAGAGCTGAGAATCTACACTGACGGATCAAATACAAGCACTGGAACCGGAGTTGGAGTTTACTCCAATGACCATAACATCAATATACCGCTAAGTAAACTCAACACCGTCTACCAGGCGGAATGCGTGGGCTTTATCCTGGCGGTCTTCGGAAACCCAGGTATCCTCTGTGAGATAGTTGGTAACACCAAGGCGTTGCTGGCCTTCCTTGGGGAGCTGGGGTGGATCGAATGACAAATTTGTCCCACCTGCAGGCAGAATACGCGCTTAGTCGTGGAGTTGCGAAAACGAGCCCGATTTACATACATACATACAGTAAGCTTCAGATAAAAGGAACCCCCTTTGGAAATGGCATTAAAGCGTTTAAGTTTTTTGTAGCGTAACGTATATTATATGGCGTGTTAGTCTAGTGGTAAAGACTGCGGCTTAGCAATACGATGGTCACTAGTTCAAATCCGCGGTCGAGGTGTTTTTTTTTTTAGTTTCTTTAATTTTCGTTGATTAGGAGATTTTCGTTATTTATTATTATTTAAAAAATCAAATGTTAAAGTAGATATGAGGTTTTTAAGAAAAACTTGGCATGTTGCATAACCAATATTAATTTATTTCTATAATTACATTACTAGAACTTCATGGAATCCGCTGCCTGGTTGAGTATACAGTTTTCTGTGTTGAATTGGGGTTATTTACTTGGAATATTAACTAAACACAAAATAAATAGCATGGGTGTGGTTTAGAACGTTTAACATTGAATAAATTTCAACATAGATTAATAGATTAATTTTAAAGTTGTGAAAATATATTTTTGTATACTCTAAGATCTTATCGGATAAAAACCTGTTTAATAAAAAATGAAATGTTGCCATTTGTGTCTGTGAATTACAGAGGAAGAACCAACATGCTAAACTATAACAGTATAGCAATATAAATCTTTCTCTTTTATCACATTTTCTGATAACCCTTTAATACAACATTAAAAAAATATGTGAGGTCAGATGGTGCATCGTTAATACATTACAAGACTACTTGTGAACAAGAGTAACTGGATTGATAATAATAAGGGTTGTTCATTTTTGATTAACTACGAGATAATGATCCCACAAATATTGGGAATTAAGTATGCAAACTTATATAAACTTATCTAATAAAATTGCATTGAACGTTGTTTGACGTTCCAATGCAATTCTATCAGATAAGTTACACAATCTGCCGAGTAAATTGCTTATTAATAACGGAGAGGATGGCCGTCACTGTCTATCACTTCTTGAAGTCGACTTTTCATGCCCGAAACCATATTGAAACATGCAGCACTATTTCGCATTAGTTCCCAAGTTTTGTTTACCTCTTTACCCAATTTTTTTTTTACTTTATTTCACTTTCTCGCAAGTTCTCTATAGGATTTAAGTCCAGGCTTTTAGACGGCCACTCAAACACCGTTATGTCTTCTTGGGCCTTCAGCCAGTCTTGCACGATTCGGGACCGATGCACCGAAGAATTATCCTGAACCAGGTAAATTCGGCCCTCTGGATATGCGACCCGCACTGACGGCAGCATTACATCCTTCAACACTTCAAGATATCGCTCACTGTTCATGCGACCGCCTATTTCCACAAGCTCACCTGAGCCCATTGAAGACATCCATCCCCACTAACCTAAAACAGTCAACCTTTTGCATTAAGTTATTCAAGTAAATGTTAAAATTTTTAATTGGAAATAAACATAATTTCAATAAGAATGTTATTTACCTAGTGTTAATCGCCCGCTTGTTCTCAAGTCTAATACGTTTTTAGGGTTAAACCTCTGCCCACTTCTTCTCCATAAAATTTTTCGTCTATCCTTATCTGAGATAAAGCATTTTTCGTCGGTAAATATAACAATTTCATTTTCCCAGTCGAAATTTAAATAACGAGTAGCAAAATTTACTCTGTTGGTGCGGTGATCGTCAGTAAGCTTGATTTTTCTGGCCGGTTTATAATAATGGATGTTCGCAACGTGTAGATGTCGACGAACAGTGCTAAGCGATACTCCAAAAGTTTCAGCACTTGAACGCGTAGGTTTGAAAGGTGCCACTGAGTGAACTTCCACGATATTACGCTGTCGCTCTGATTCATTAGTATATGCAATTAGACGACGGCCCTGGCGATCACACTTCACATCATCCGTCGCTTGATACCTTTGTATCCGTCTAAGAACTGTGTTTCTCTGTAATAAATATGATAATATTCAAAAAACACAAAAACCACTTGGAAGTAATAATACAACAATAAATATATGTGTATAACGTAAATCTTACCGTTATGCCCATAGCTCGTGCTATTTTCTTTATGTTTTGTTCCTGTTCCCAGAGAACAACAATTTTAGCCTTCAAAAAAGTTGTTAATCGAACCATAATGTCGGATAATAAAATCAACTGTTCAAAAACTTAATGTATTGTATAATATTACGACGAAGATATTACACACCAGCGAATTAGCACGGAAACGAAACGATTTGAAAAGTAATTATAGATACCCTGACTCACAGTTTAGTAACTGAGGCGAAGAAGTATTCTAAATTCAACCTTAACTTGCAGTTCATAAAACAGTTAAGTTTCTAAAGTAAAAATACGGTAGGCAACAACCGGAAAAAAGCACATTCTATTCAACCAACAAGAAATTTATGCTTATTTCAACCTTATCATTTAGCTCATTGAGGAGTTCTAGTGTATTTTATTTAGCGTATTGCATTTTGTAAAACAAGACGGTAAGGTGGTAGTATTATCACATGTGGTGGAAGTTGAAATTTAAACCTTAATATCTAGAAGATTAGACCGTTATCAACCTTGTTCTATAAAAGGAGTAATGGTATTCGAATTTTCGTTGAGATTGCTAACTGAGCCAATAGCCTATCTGGTAGGGACGGTCTATATAATCGGCTGGCGCCTGGTGATGGGGGTTCGTATCCTCAACCGCACGTAAAGTCTCGTTTTGTAAGTTATTCTTGGTATATGGTTCGGCCAGAAGCCGAAAAAATACCCACACGAACTCAGCGGCGCGGCGGGCGTCACGGCCAGTTACATTATGAATCTCTGCTTTTAACGCGGGCTCCTTGAACATCAACCAGCACCCGCCCCGCAGTCCTGGCTTTTACTCGTTTCCCTGCTTTTGCTGGGCGGTGCTGTTAGACGCCCTACCCTATGAAGATCTGCCATCTTCCCTCTCTGTAGTGCGCTTAGGGCAACTAGATCGAAGGTGGCCCCTTTCACCACAGCCGTAGCATCTAGGGCTGTACCCTTTAAATTGGTTGCGAACCGTAGCTGCTGCGACCTCCCTAACGCGGTGGGAACGATGATCCTGCCGCACAGCTTCCACCTCCAGTGCATGGGCCAAAGCGTCCTTAAGTGTCCCGTGGTACCCGAGCCCCACTGCAGCCCGAACCTCAAGGTCGCGGATGCCATCGATGAATGCCTGCACCAGGATCCCTTGAATAAGCGTAGATACAGACTGGTATACCTTCCGCACCGACTTCTCTACTTCCAGGGCCCACTGCTGCAGGTTCTCACCGCTGGGTTGCACGCAATCCCTAAGCTGCGCACGAAAAACGTGTTCCAGTTGAGCGTCACCATACCTCCTATCTTCCAACGCCTCAAGGAGCTGCTCGTAAGACACCTTTTTACCGAGAGCTTCCAGGACAGTTAATACCTGGTCACGCAAGCCCAGGGTGAGGGCAGTCATGGCCTGGTCTTTACTCCACCCTTTCGCCTTTATAACACCCTAAAACTATATGTATTTTGTAGGCCGACCAAGAAAACGTGGCATCGAACGGCGGCACTTTGAACTCACGTAGCGAAGATGTAGTGGCTGCGCAAGTAGCAATCCCATCTCCAAGTTTAAGGTTGCCCAACTCCTTCTTCACATCAGCAATGACGTCATCAAACTTGCTGATCCTGGTTTCAGCGTTTGACAAGCGGTTGTCATGATGAGCAACCTTATCGTTCACCTCTTTCATGTCTTTCCCGAAGGACGCGTGAAGTTATTTCATGAGGAGCATCTGTTCTTCCTAGCGGCGCGCCTGCTCCTCCTTGTCAAGCTTGAGCTGCTCTTCTAAGCGACGGGCCTGTTCCTCCTGTCTTTGGGCCTGCTCCGCCTTGTCGTGCTGCAGCTGTTCTTCCAAGCATCGGGCCTGCTCCTTCTTTTCGCGCTGCAACTGTTCTTCCAAACATCGGGCCTGCTCCTCCTGTCGTCGGGCTTGCTCCTCCTTGTCGCGCTGCAACTTTTCTTCCAAGCGTCGGGCCTGCTCCTCCTGTCGGCGGGCCTGCTCCTGCAGCATCATCAGAGCAGTTAAGTCTGGTGCTGATGATGCTGGAGCTGCTGTGGGTGGGCTAGCCTCGATGGTCGGTAGCTGCCCTTCCGACGTCAGCGGCGTTGCTGCACCAAAACGCCTCTGATCCGTCTTCTGCTGTCGTTGACTACGGATACGGATACCCTCCGTGTCGTCCTTTGGCAGAATCGGCATGATTTTCCCATTTCTGACACCAATTGTTACGAGCTTGGGGTTCGTGACAATAAAAACAGCCGATTTAGTACCCAAAACTGACATTTTAATTTACTACGCTAATTAGCATTTTAAAACACACTAATTATAACACACAATCGCACTACTGAACACTTCACTTCACTATAATTCGCAGGTGAAGATCGCTCTCGAAGTTATCGCTTGTATCGCCAATTCAGTATTGAATTCAGTCGCCGGATGCCCGCTCTTTATATACCGACAGTCATTTTTAGAGCCTTCTAGTATGGAAACTTCTGTTAAATACCGGTCCCGACTGACCAGTAGTGCTATTCTCTAACAACATTTTCGTATCTCGACAGTAGAATTCGAAGTGAGTTTCAAATGAAGATCTTTATGTTGTGTGCAATAAAGCTCACTTTGTGAGTTTTATCACTCAGGTGAAGCTCGATATCGAAATAGTTTCTTAGAGAATAGACTAGCTGTTGTCGAAACATCGAGAATGTTCTAGCATAGAAAAGTCTAGAAACATCATGACTCCTTTGATCAGATAAGTTTCCGCTACTTGATACTAGATGACGTTAGCAGCACGTAAATATCGTTATGTACCCAGCATTAATTCTGGCGCGTTTGTATGCACAAGTTCATTGGCATGTACAAGCCTTAAGTCGGAAGAAATTAGTATAGCAAAAAATCTTTTATTAACCTCAGTCAAGACAACAGGAAGAAAGATCACCTGAAAAAGAGATGAAAAAACGCAAAGAGAGCTAGAAGACATAATCACACTAATAAAACAGAAAGATCCTGAAGAGATGCCGATTTTGGTCGCCCGTGACCTAACCTAGTTGGCAATTTGCAATACAAACGAAAATAATTTGGTTCTGTTACTTTTTTTACATAATTATGTGTTATTTTTTATAATAAATTAAAAATGCGGGTAGCGGAGTGGCGCGTTGAGGAGTAGTTAGCTCGGTTTATATGCACAAGGTCATTGGCATGCATACAAGCCGATCTTGATGATTATTTTTGCGTTGGGTTTAGTTATAACTAACTACATTACATTTACATTGGACGTTGAATTTCGAAGATAAACCTCCTCAACTATAAATCAATAAAATCTAGTAAAGTGGCATTTTGTTTTTTTTTACTATTGATAGGCACGCGTTTGACCACTATCTCACCTGATGGTAAGCGATGATGTGGTCGAAGATGGAACACGCTGGTTAGGTGTATGTCAATCCCAAAGCAATGTAAATATTTAACTAAGCGCTGGTCTGTACTTGAACGGCAAATAGCACTACCACTCATTATGGGACCACTAAAAAGCGAAACATATAAGAATGTTTTTCCAAAAAATACAAGGTCAGAAATTTTAAAATGAATTGATTGTTTCCATGCGTTATACTTCCCAGAATTTGATCCTTATTAGCTACACTTTTGGATGGTGTAATAAAACAGGTTTTTTTTTCAGAATCAACCGGTTTGATCCCTGAGTAGGAATAAGTATTTTTTATAAATCCAATGATGCAGTTTTAGTTTTCATCAAAATCGGGCTCGAGACTCCTTTCAGTGTTTTACGATAATCCTCAGAGTTTCGGATTTGGCCATCCGAAACTATCGACAGTCGCGCGGGCCGATGTTAAGAAACTCTTGCCGAGGTCGGTCTGCGTCCATGACTTGGAAAGCACGCTAAGGGTGGTTGAAACCTGGTAAAATATTAAAAGCCTAACAAAAGTGGGATAGGTCGGACACGCTCTCATTTGGCTGGACACGCATCCTAAAAGCCTGACGGTGTCCGGCCTTATCCGGACGCTTGGCAAGCCTAGATACGCTAGTGTTTAACCACAGTTTCACCTAATGGCAAACGATTGTGGTTGACGTTGGGGCACGCTTGCCTAGAAGCTACTATACTATTTACTGGACTTAGGTAAAGATCCTCAAGTTATAGGTTGTATAATTTGTTATTTTATTAATATTTAATTTACTTTACGTTGTTATCCACAGAAAGTTGAAGTAGAAATGGGATGCTTCTGTAATACGGTATATAGAAAATTTACTGTGCTGGCCGGTTGCGCTGTCCTCACCAGCAGGCATGTCCTCACGACAGCAACCCCCACAGTAATGATGTTGAGGAGCTATGGTCATTTGAAGACATTGTACAATGTTCTGGGAGGCTGGTACGATACTGACGTTAATTCTTACAATTCCAGTATGTACTTCACGCCTAGTAGGATACATATTCACCCAAAGGTAAGATAATTTGGTAGTCTTTTAGTTTTGGAATTGTTTCTATATATTATTATTTATTTTATGACCACGCACTTCTATAACACCTTGTTCACAGGGGGGCTGAAAAGACCACTTTAGGAGAATCATATTAGAATCATAATATTAATCGCATAACAATCTGTCAAATTTAATTTTCATCTTTATCGCTAACGCGTTAGGTTCAAGATTGATTGGGATAATTTGACATTGATGGGAAGCGTGATTTGCTTTCTGATTCTGCTAAAATGGGCTTTTGAGACCCGCAGGACAGCGTGTTTTTTCTGACGCTACTATTAGGCCCTACCGAAGCTCGACTAGTCCAAAGTGAGCTCGCCACGCGGTCGCCTGTCATCGGGAGCGGCCGTGTACTCGATACATAAAAATGTGTTTCTTGTATGGTGAACGCGTATAGACCGCAGCGTTTGAAGGCCTTCTACACGGTGAACCGATGACGTGTGAAGAGTGCGGGATCCGCCAGACGCAGAGGCCCGGTCGATGCGACGACTCTTGGGGGAGGCATATGTTTAGCAGTGGACGTCTTTCGGAGTGATGATAGTGTAGTTTTCAAACTCATATCCTGAGTTATATCACTAACTGAAGTCTTTTGTTTTCAGTACAAATATGATTATGAAGTAAACGTTAGCCATCCCATACCCTGTATGTACGATCTTTCCGTCTGGACGGCTACACATACTTTTTTCGGGGGAACCTTTTGGAGCGTTAATGTTATAATCTGCCATCGAGCATCTTCGGGATGGTAAGTTAATTTAATGGCTATTACTATGTAGTTTTAGCTCGTGGATAAATAAGAACAGCTACAAGGCTCAATCTACAAATTAAGGTTGCCATCTTAACATACCGGGTTTCCTCCGTGCCTCGGAAAGTACGTTAAGTCGTTGGTCCCGTAACTCCTGAGTAAATAATAATATTTGGTCATGAGTTGCCGCTCAGGCTCCTTCTCAAATATATCTTTACTAAGCCATTGACTTGCCCCATAGGCAAAGTCCTTCCAATCACAACTTCGAGTAGTGATCCGTCGATGTGGACAGCATTTTAAAATTTGTTTATTTTTTATTTGTTTAAAGGCATGAGTTCGCTTCGTCAATTCCTCGACGGGCTGATATGAGTATCGTCGCTGGATTCCTTTTCATGAAAGCCTTTAAACGTCGCCCAGTGCCTTGGTTTAGGTTTATCATCAAAACATTCCAACACGTGTGGCCTTGTCCAAAGGTAATTTATTTAACTTATTACTTGTTTTTGCGTGCGGTTTCGTACATTTCAACACGGAACTTTCGATAAAAAGTTTCTTATGTTCTACTTTTGACCGTGGTCTACCCATGTGTCAAGTTTTATAAGTACAAGTCCGTTATGCCATGAAGACGTGAAGAGGTAAGAAACAAACTAACTTACTTTGGCATTTATTTTACGTGTTCCTATTGATATCCCATAAGTCTAGGGTATCAATTTCTTTTTTTGTACTTTATTAGTAAGAATTATATTCTTAATAATTAATTACGATCTAGCCTAAAAGAGTAATAAGCACTTTAACTCTAACTTAATATGTTACGTGATAGATTATGTTAAAACTAAGAATAGTGTCCATTTGCACTTTTACACAAGTCCGTAGCACTTTCTTAGAGTCTCATATAATTTATAAAAACACTATGTTCATGTGTCATATGTATAGCACTACATTGTTACTATTATTACACTATTTACTATTATTATACACTAATTCAAAAGGTTTAGTTCTTTTTAGTCTACGCACTAAGTCTGTGTTGTCTAGCAGTTGAATTGCCTCAACATTCACGTGTCGATAAGATAAGATAAGATAATATTGATGAAGATAATAATAATGATAATATTGATTGTTGATTATTGATGAAGTCTGTGTTCGTGTGCTTCAGCAAATTTTTGGATAATGGTGGTGACGAATTCCATTTTAAGGTCACGGTGGAGGTCGTCACTTCTTATGTATCAGGGTACATTGACAGCATCCCTGAGTACTTTATTTTGGAATTTTTAGATTATTTTGACGTTTTTTGTTTAGTACAGCCCCAAAGTTGGAGACCATACGTCCAAATTGGCATCAGAATATGCTTGTATAGGGTTATTTTATTATGTATTGATAGACAGGATTTCCTTCCGAGTAACCAATACATACTTTTATAACGTATATCGAGTTCCTGTTTCTTTTTGACATGAGCTTTCCAGCGCAACTTCGCGTCGAGAGTTATGCTGAGGTATTTGGCTGTATTAGCATGAGGCACTTGCATGCCATTTAAGTAAATTGGATGATAGTCCAAATGTTTGTTTGTGAAGTCAATGTGAATTGATTTTGACTCATTCAGTTTGATCTTCCATTTTTGTGTCCAGTCATAAACTTTGGTGCGACATCTAAAAACATGGTGGCGCAGACTTCCTTATTTTCAAGCGTTTTTTCAATGTTGTTCGTTATTCTATGTACCTGGTCTATTGTTGAGTGTTTTTCCCTGAAGCCAAATTGATGATTTGGAATAAGGTCTTTATCTTCTATTATTGGTTTTAACCGTTTCAACAACAGTTTTTCGAATAATTTTGATAACACGGGCAACAGAGAAATAGGTCTATATGAAATCTGTTGAAAATCCACACCGTGACACGAGATTTTTATATATTAGACTAGCTGACCCGCGCGGCTTCGCTCCCGTCAACTGGCTACTCTACCTGCCAACCCTTCCTACCTACTCTACCTACCTTCTTACCTACCCTACCTACCTACCCATTTTTGCTTTTAAACCGTCCCTGTATTCTGACGAACCAAACAAAAAAAGAATGATTAAGGTCCAGCCGTTCTCGAGCCGTTAGCGAGACTAACGAACATCAATTCATTTATATATATATAGATTAGATAACCTTAAAGTTATAGAATATCAAAAGGAACATGTTATATTACTTAGGATTTAGTTCTTATTCATATGATGACATTTTTAACATTAACATTTTATTTCCAGAGTGATTGGCATTGGTTCCATTGCGTTAAGGGGGAATACTGGGGCAGATTTGGATTTGACTCAGGCGGTGGTATGTACGGTGCGTACGCTTTGCACGGATGGCGCACTGATGGGATGATTGGAATGTGCTCGTTTTCTCTCAAACTGAGAGCCATGCAAACCACGCACTATTTCACTGCGATCGACACATATCCAAATCTGGATTTTATGTATGACGCATTTTTGGGTCTTCAAAAATCAGCATATTTAGACGCTCGTTTTGAAGACACGAAATGGGCAGCTCCAGTACCTTATTGGGGAGAATACATAGAAAATACGTACTATTTTGGTTATGAAACTTACTACCAGCTTGGTTACGTACCTAGATATCGACGTTGAACAATTTTACATTCAAGTAAAAGAAAAATACAACCTGTAACAGAATAAACGCAATACCTCTTAAGGGCCATTCTCGCGAAAAAAAAATCGACTGCCCCATACATTTATGTGCGCATAACTCGACAAAATTTACTGAACAGCAGATTTTTTTTTCGCGATTTCGGGATTGGTCCCATAGTGAAAGTTGTTCATAATGTCAGTACAATGGCCCCGTAAGAGGCATTGCGTTAATTCTGTAACACGTTGTATAATATAGCATTTTGTATGTTTTTATGCAATGAAACTTGCTCTTGTATCATCCTTTACTAACTTATAAGGAAAATATTATTGCTTTAATAATCATCCCTTCACACACTTGACTAGTTTTATTATTACAAAATCAACAAAAGTTAGCACTTGTATTTTATACAAAACCCTACTGTCTTTAGCGAAAACTTGAGATTTAGAGCTTATGGATCTATTACCTTAAGCAAAAGAACTTGTCAGTACTCAATATCTTTAATGCATTCCACATGTATTCTTAGGCAAACTTGAGCATTAATGCACCGCATTAACGATCATTGACCCACATCCATTTAATGACTCAAATCAAATCGTCTATTTCAAATAAACCATTTACGGGCACTATTGAATTGTCAAGGTCGGTCAGTCCAAAAAGATGAAGCTATTTGCACGTTCCAAAGCGTAGATCTCTATGGAGAAGAACGTGCAAGAAACTCCACGGACACTCTTTTAAAAATAATAAACTTCCCTTCAGAAATTATGACATAAAGCTGCCCTGAACCGACTTCTATCGTGAACCTTTACGTTCTGTAGTAATGAAATACGATTCATAATTTATTTTTCGGATATCTCCGAAGAGATATCAGACAAAAGTCAATGTCTTTATTGCATGTTTATCTGACCCTACCACAGACGGGGTGTAACTGAAAGGTGTAGTCGGAAAGGTTAAAAAAAGTAAATATAAAGTAAATTCCTAAAAAAAATAGGTTTCCCATACACACACCATCAGCTGATTTAAATTGGTATGATATGTAACATACATTTTTTTTACCATAACTTCCTTGAAGAAACTTTATCATTTGCATAAAATATGACTACATCTTTCATCATACTCTGTATAACAGAGGGAGTCCACAGTTAAAAACGGTGTATTTTGCGCTAGTGGAGTCCAAAATTAGATATACTTCATTGTGAAAATAGTTAGCAGAAGAGCTTTTGTCCTTCAAAAACGTACAATTCGTACCATGGTCCGCATTTTATCAATTTAGGCGTACTTACAGTACCAAGTCTTTATGTACTGGTACTTTTAAGTAATATGGCCCAGAACATACATGAATATGAGACTGCAGAAGAACGGCAGATAAGGAAAGACACTCGAAGACTGGACTTGAAGAATATTAATTTAAGTAATCTTATCCTAAGAATTGTTAAACACAGTTCACGACACATATAAAAAATGCTGTCTACAGTAGCGCTTTCAAAATAAAACTAAAAAAAATCCTATTGAATAAGTGTCTATATGCTGTAGAAGAACTGTAATTTTATTGCATTGTAATTTTATTGAATTTATTGTGATATATTGATCGAATTTGAAGTTTTATATTACTATTTTATCTATATGTTTACCTACATTATAAGCAAATAAATGATTTCTTTCTTTCATTTTTAATTTATTCTTGATAGACTGAAAGACTGATGTCTTTACTAATTTATCTTTAATTCATTATTTTATTGTTATTGTTTTAATTTTGAATATTTTTTTGTTTTTATAATACTGTAATCGTGTAATTGTATGTGTAAATTCAGATACCAGATACTTGTTTATGAATAAATGACTATGACTAAGACTATGACAGTAGTCCTCCATCGCAAGTGGTCTCGAGCTCCTGGCTTCACTTCACTCCACGTCATTCCGATGCTCGTCGCTTCTGCCAACACGGTACATCGCCAGGTTTGGCGGGGACGGCTACGCTTCCTTTACCCTTAAGAGGAAATATGGACGGCGAGACTTTGTATGTAAAAAGTAACAATTCGAGGTTTGGCTCTCGACTGTTTTCTCCTCCAATATTAGACCGATTTAAGAGATATTTCACAATCTGAATAAGAAGGATATACAGGGTTAGTTGTAAATTGTAAAAAAATATCAGCTGTTTTATACAAAATGCAATATTTATATTTCATTTTGTATGAAACAGCTGATATTTTTTTCGAGTTTTCTGTGTTGTTCTCAAAGTAAAAGTTGTTTATAATCATGTGTACTTTCACTGCCTAAGAGGTTGTTGGTGTTTTACAAATAGCCCTGTATACTGTGTCCCTATGTTTTCATTTTTGATAATTTATTAACCGTATAGGCACTAGAACCCTCACAAAGTGCTCAAAATTGTCGGATAAATCGCTGTCAACAGAGCCCTAGTGTACAAAAGAGATTAACAGAAACTTTGGCAGAAACCCATGTATTTTCAGTATCACATACAGGCTTACCGTTTCATAGAATGAATATATGGATTTGAATGCTACAATAGAATATAACAAATTATGTAACGGTAAGACATACATTAGACTGAGGGATATTACCTAAATTGATTTATACATAACCTCAAAATTGACCGTCAAAAATAATACTTGAAGGTACTGTAGACGTTCCAGGTTGGGGCTTCTGAAACGTCTGGAGTATTTTTATTCATATCGATATATGAATAAAAATACTTGTGGCGATGTAAGAGATCATTATATTAAGCGGGTGCTCTCAAGAAAAAAACTTTTACAGGTCTGTCAGAAAAACAAATCAATAATCGTATGTCAATATTTGAACCTATTCTAAATTCCTAATTCTTCTAAAGCTTTTTTTTATGATTAAATTGACGGAGGTCCCCGGAGGGTGAGCCATCCAAGGAGGTTGTGCCACAGTACCTACCTACTTATGTAACTCAAGGTAGACCCTCACAGATCATACAGTTCAATCAGATAAATAATAATAATAAAGATAAAGTAGATAGATTGTACTTTAATAACTATAGAAGAATTGTTGTATAACTGGTAAGATTTGACATTAAAAACAAAAATATCATGAATGTTAAAACAAACTTTACCTGTTTGAAATTGCTTGTAAAAGCCAATATAGGAAACTCCGTGACAAAGATAATTTAGAGCTTAAAGTACCACCTGCTGGCACGGCTTTAACGAGGAAAAGTTTTTTTAATGGCCCAAAGAATATTTAATAAGCTACCTTGCTCAATAAAAAGTTGAAATTTAGTAAATTTCAAGCGAAAATTATGTACTATATTAATACAAAAATGTTACTATAGTCTCAGTGTGTATTTTGATGACAGTTCTTTGACTGATATTTGTATACTTGTGACATGACTATTTATGCATGATGACTCAATAGCAATTCTAAGGACAATGTGAAGTTCTAAACATTTTTCGCTTAAGTAACTTATTGACATTAATTATCTTTTATTGACATTACTAAATTTCGTTAAATATTAACATACCTTTTAATAAATTACATTTTAATTATTTTTTTAAATTGACATTGATAGTACCTACTGAATTGTAATAGCTTAATTAAGAGGTATATTTGGCCTCCCATAAAAATGTTAATACATTTGTACGCCAAATGGCAAAACATAGAGAAACTATTTATTATCTATTGTAACATCTTACACACTATTGTAACGTATGTTTATAAATAAAGACTATTGATTGATTGATATATATTTAATTTTTTAATTTGAGTAATAAGTGACAGCTGTGTTGCCAAATATTGATTAACAAATCGAATTGATTAAAATCATCGAAACGATGCGAAATTAATTTAGTAAAAGCAATGCTATTTAAATTATATTTTATTTAAAGTGAGCATCTATTCTCGAATTAAATCGATTGTTATTTAATGAACAATATTTGCACGAAAGATGCTTTCCAAAATATACATAATACTTGTGCAATTGCTTTCGCCGTCTATTCGTCTATTTTATATCCCTTTTCGTATTTTTTCATGTGATTGTTGATTACCTTTCAACATTACATTCTCTTACTTTTTTATCTCATACCACCACCCGTGAAATACTTATCATTCAAGAGTCATTACGTCAAATCTGATTTACGTACCTAGTTTTATTTTTAGGTTTCCGAAAAAAAAGGAACCCTTATAGGATCACTCGGGTGTCTGTCTGTCTGTCTGTCCGTCTGTCACAGCCAGTTTTCTCCGGATCCACTGAACCGATTCTGTTGAAATTTGGTACACGTATGGACTTCTATGACCCAAACACGGACGCGGTACGTAAATCATTAAATTGTTAGTATGGGGGTCACTTTTGGGGGTCAAACTAGAAAATTAACAAAAAAAGATTTTTGAACAATATTGTGTGACATATCAAATGAAAGGGCTTACTGTGTGGGTTTTAATTATATTTTTTTAATAATTTTAAAATAAGTGATTTTCAAGAAATTAGACGAAAAATGACCATTCCCAAATTTTAGGCTCAGTAGTTTCGGAGATAAGGGGAGCCTTATCTTCGAAACTAATGAGCCTAAAATTTTGAAATAAATGAAGATAATAGATCTTTACCTAAAAATTACAGGAAAACCTATAAGAAGTCTGTAGTGTTAAAATAACATGTTAAAAAAAAAATCGTTCGAAACCCTTTGCACGCGAGTCCGACTCGCACTTGGCCAGTTTTTTTATCTAGTCTACTTAAGTTTGCACATATTTCTATTGTATTGCACTTATTTTATTGAATAAGAGATTTTTTTCTTCTTCACTAAATTGATTAACTCATTTACCTCATCATCATCGATTTGGGTTTATTGTATGGCAACACTGACGTAATACGTTTAATTGCTCTATTTTATGCGTTTTGTTTCCGTAACGGGGCTGCACTTGGATAGGTGGCGTGTCCTTCCTGACGCGTCTTGTAGTGATCATCGCCTGATCGTGTACGAATTTGTTCCTATGTTTACTCAAGGTTCGTCACACTTAATTGGGAAATTTTAGATATAAAAGTAAGGGCGCGAATTGGGAATTCTTTAGCTCACGTTTTGATTCTCATGCCAAAGACTTCACTCGCGATGGACTGTCAGCTGAGGAAAGTGCTGAGATAATGTCAGACACCTTCACTTACTGTGCTGACATTGCTATTGGTCGCGCATCTATCACCAATATTCGTAGCTGTGATTGGTGGAATGACTATCTTGTTGAACAACGTAAAAGCTATTGCAGAGCGCGCAGACAACTTAATACGTTTAAAAAACGTAAGGTTATCGGGGACCTCCTTAATCTTGCTGTAAGTACTTTTAGAGTTGCCAAGTCACGCTACAGAGCATCGGTTGAAAAATCTAAAGGTACTACGGTTACTCCGGAAAATTGTTGATAAACTTGATAAGGAGGGTCCGTGGTCTCCTTTGTACCACGAGTTCAAAGCTAATAGATCTGTCGACCTTGCGTACGTTCAGAACATTAAAGCAAATAATAAACATACCACTGGCATTGAAAAAACAACTGATGTTTTGCTTGATTCTCTTATACTAAATCCTTTTTGTTCGTTGCAAAGAATATTATTTTTCTCGTTCCATATAAATGTACTTTTCAATTATTTTCGAGAATATTGGAATCAACGAAATCGGTCTGTAGTTTTCCATGAACTCTCTATCTTGTTTTTTGAATAGTGGCTTTGTTATAGATTTTTTTAAGGAATTTGGGAAAGTACCTTCGCTAATACACAAATTTATAATGTAGCTCAACGGGAAACAAATTTCTTCAGCAACTGCTTTGATTATTTTTGTGCAGATGCCATCGTAACCGACACTGTTTGTGTTCTTAAGGGCTCGAATGATTTTTAACACAACGTTTGGTAAACATGGAGCCATAAACACAGAGTCTTTCCTATTTATAAAATTCTTAGTGACTCTGTCTCCTGAATTCATAATGGGCTGAATTTTGTCAGCAAAATAATTATTAAATACATTACAAATGCACTTTGGATCAGAGATTTCTTTGTTATTATTAATTATAAGTTTATTAATATTATTCTTTGGAATATTTAACTTTGACTGGTTTATAATTTGCCATGTAGTTTTCGATTTATTATATGATGTCTTTATTTTATGGGTATTTTGAGCTCGTTGAGTTAAATTAATAAATTTTTTAAAGAGCTTCGTATAATTTTTAAATTTTATTTTATTCTGATGAGTAGGTTTTAATCGGAACTGCCAAAGTAATTGCCGTTTTTTCACACTGCATCTTTTAATTCCACGTGACACCCATTTTTGTTTTTTATGGACATTAATAGAAATCCTAGTTTCGGGGAAGCACTGTTTGTATAGCAATGAGGAGATATCTGAAAACGAATTCAACGCTACATTTGGGTCATTTGCTTCATATACTTCTGAAAACGACAGACTCCGCAGATAGGCTTTAAATTTATTAATGTTATCATTACTATAATCACGTTTTCTCCTACTCCACCGATTAAAAGTACATATCATGCTTATTGGGCATTTCAGTAGTTGGGCTGTGTGATCCGATAACGCTAATTCCAATACTGACGATTGACAGCGCCTGTTAAAGTTATGCGCAAAATTGTCAATGCATGTTTTGCTCTTAAGACGAGTTGGTTGATAAAGCTCCAGTTTCAAGTTAAAAATTACTAACATATTTTCGAATTCTAATGACTGATTAGTTCTTTTAAGTATGTACATCTATATTAAAGTCTCCCGCTAATACAATATTGGAACGAAGTTCCTTATCGCGCGTTGTGAAAGGGAGCTAGACGGAAAAAATTCATACGAAAAGTTGTAACGACACTTTTTGCTATAGTTGTAAGCCGTGCGACGTGCGCGTGTTTCTCTGTCTGTCTCTCTCTCTCTCATAGATAGCAAGCCAGTTATTTTCGTTTCGTCTTTGTATTTCTGTTTACATTATATTTGTAAGGTAGGCAGGGTAGGCAGGGTAGGCAGGGTAGGCAGGATAGGCAGGATAGGCAGGGTAGGCAGGGTAGGTGGGTAGGCAGGGTAAGCAGGATAGGTTAGTTTATATTACATTATATTTGTTAATAATAATAAAATAAAAAATTACCTTAAAAAACAAATATTTCAATTCATTCACTAATTACTTCTCCGAACTTCGTTCCATCCGGGTGTCCCTTGACACCTCTCAAGTTTTTTTACAATCTGTTTTTATTAAAAATTGTAATATCTGTTCTAATTTATTAATACATTCATTGAAATTATTAGAGTTTGGTACTCTGTAAATACAAACACATACAATTTTATGGATAGTCAGTTCAATGGCGCAACATTCAAAGGCACCAATTGCAGATATTTTTGCTATTTTTGGCAGTTCTCTCCATTGGTGATCGGATCTCACTAGTATGCAAGCTCCACCTCTTTTGGTTTCATTTCGACTGAAACAGGCTGCTAGGCAGTAATTGTTCAGATTCAGATGTATTTCATATACATTCCATCATAAAGTGCTCCGTAATACATAAGACATCTACGACTATGTTTCTATCAAATAATTCATTTAAACAAACTGTAAGAGAATCGCATTTGGATAGCAGGCCTGCAATATTTTGGAGCATGATGTAAATATGTTTAGTCAAGAAAAAAATTATCTCCTGTTTTATTAGCGTCATTCAAACTTTGATATATGTCATCATTTTTCAAAATATCAATCATTAAGTCCAGCCGATCCTTAAATATAGTACATAGTCCAAGTTTATTTATTTTACCAGAATATTTGTTAAACATACTACAGTCATATTCCAGATTTAGGTTACTGTCCAGAAGGAACGCGTGTCCATGAGTCAATATATCCAAGTATAAAAGATTGTTATGTTAGTATGTTGCACTGCTTGAAGTAACTCTCGTATGTGAAAAATTATGTCATAATAATCATTAGTTCTCCTAAAGTCTTTTTCCCCAAGAAATATGATGCAAGAATCGTTCATGGTGTAATCTATTAACTTTGTTTGCAATATGAACTATAATTCGCTTATAACTAGATTTTGAAACATTTGGATTTGATGGAGGTACCCAACTTGCCAATCTCTCCCTCGGTGGGCGAGTCCGTCTCGCACTTGGCCGGTTTTTTTTGGCAACTATTAATCAAAAAAAGAAAACATAGGGACACAGTATACATCCTTTTTATTCAGTTCGTGAAATACCTATCTCATAAATCGGTCCAATATTGGAGGAGAAAACAGTCGAGAGCCAAACCTCGAATTATGACTTTTTACATAGGTACAAAGTCTCGCCGTCCATGTTTCCTCCATTGATATATAAAAAACCCAAGATACACACTCAGCATCTCAAAAACGTCCGCAAGAAATAAGCGCAATATGCGCAAGTTTCAAACAATCTCGCCTCGCTCGCCATAGTGCACTCTTTGTAAAAACAACTTTAAGCGATCCGCGTAAGGTTGAATTTGCAAAAAAAAATGCGCATCACTTGCCATACTGAACTGCTTTGTAAAAACAACTTTAAGCAATCCGTGTAAGGTTGAATTTGCAAAAAAAAATTGTTTATAGTATAACTACACACAACTGACACATGACACTTGATACATGTCAGTTTTTGACGACAGTTTCGAGTGTTGCATTTGTTCGAGACTGTGCATCTTGGGTTTTTTTATGTATCAATGGTTTCCTCTTAAGGATTCGAGTCCATAGCCTGTTTGGGAATGCGGTCGAGATCCCTCCGGAGCGTGTGGCCAATCCACCTCCACTAACGATGCTTTATCTGGCGGTCGATGGGGCTCTCGTGGCATTTCTCCAACAGCTCTACGTTAGAGATCGTCTATACGGGGGAATCAACTACAGGGTAACTTAAGGCGTGCAGGTGAAGCAAATTTTCGTCGGCATTTACTTAGAAATTACATGTGAAAAATAGGTAGTAATCTACATGATATGATACGTAATTTCGTTTAGCCAGAATTTATGTATCAGTAATCACCTCCAAATCGTTGAGATGAAACCATTTTACTCCTTCATTTTTAACAAAAGTCTAAAAAAAATATCTACGTTGGCAATTTGCAATGCAAACGAAAATAATTTGGTTTTATTACTTTTTTAAAATATGTGTTTGTTTTTTTTATAATAAATTAAAAATGCGGGTAGCGAAGTGGCGCGTAGAGGAGTACCTAGTTAGCTCCGTTTATATGCACAAGGTTATTGGCACGTATACAAGCCTTAATTCAATGAAAATATTTTAGAAAGAGACGTTACTCATTTGTCCACCAACTACCACCACCATGTGTAACCATGTTAATTATCAGTCAGTGTAAATTACTTAGAATAAGCCTATTAATAATTAATAAGAGCGCCTAGCAGCCAGTGCAGACTGGCCAATGGTCATGGTCATAACTGCGGAACCCGAACTCTGTGATTTAAATAAATGACCGATGCTGTGTAAGCCAAATAAAATCTGAATACCTACACACCGAGTTTTCTTTATTATTATTTGTACCTTATTCTATTCGTATCCAATTTAATATCTGATACCTACTTATTTTGTATTAAGGGACTTCGTGGCTAAATAAAACAGAAGACCGACTGAGTCTGAGCAACACTTGCCTAGGTCAATCTGTGGATAAGAAAATACTGCCCGATACATTAATGTGTGCATACCTCGACAATTCAGCTATTTTTAGGGTTCCGAACATCCGAAAATAACGGAACCCTTATAGGATTAGTCGGGTGTCTGTCTGTCTGTCTTTCCGTCTATCACAGCCAGTTTTCCCCGGATCCACTGGACCGATTCTGTTGAAATTTGGTATGCGTATGGACCTCTGTGACCCAAACACGGATGTTTTACGTAAAAAAATAAATTTTTAGTATGGGGGTCACTTTTGGGGGTCAAACTAGAAAAAAAAAACAAACTATATCGTGTGACATATCAAATGAAAGGGTGCTTACTGTGAGGTTATTTATATTTTAATTAATTATAAAATTAATTATATTTTTTTCATAATTTTAAAACAAATAGTTTTGAAGTTATTCAAGAAATTAGACCAAAAATGACCACTCCCACCTTATCTCCGAAACTACTGAGCCTAAAATTTTGATACCTAAAGATTACTGGAAAACATAAAAAAGGATTATAAGAAGTCTGTAGTGTTAAAATAACATTTTAAAAAGTTACACTGCACGCCAGTGACTCGCACTTGACCAGTTTTTTTTTTATTGTTGGTAACACATAGACTTCAGGTTTTACAGATGTTCGCGACGAAGCGTCACATATAGGTTTACATAACTCGCGTAATAGAATAAGATAGTTAAAGTATGAGTACTTTGTAATCAAATTAACTTCATATTTTGTTGTCGTTTTCTCCCAAACACAAGATGTTCTTGGGGAAATTATTTTCTTTAAATGAATAGATAGGTAGGGTTGTAACACACTCCTCTACACATTCCTGGTAAACCCCTAAAAGGGAATTTGATTATAACGTAATGATAAAGAAGGTACACAGGTATTGAACATTTCAGACATACCGACACAGGACAGTTATACAAAAAGGTAACAGGGTGGAAAGAAAAACCACCATTTACAGACACCTTCATTTACTAAACATACAGAAAGTCTAGGTATCCAGACTTTAGATAATCGGCACTAGAAACCTAGCGCTGAGCTCTATTCAGATATATAATAATAAACATCTTTATGGTCAGATGAGGCATAAAGCCACAATTTAGCACAATGTAAAAACACAGATTTTTTCCCCCTTCCGGGTTTCTGATCTTATAGTGCTTCCACCCTTAGAGGGGTGGCTTTGAAAGTTGTGTATCTGGATAGAGGGATGATGCACCTACCCTAAGACATATAGCACAACAGCCCTTAAGGCACAGCTTTTCGGGGAGTCAATTCTAAATAGTAGACAGGTTCACACTTATAGATACATTCGGTAGTTAAATGCAATCAACCTCTCAGTGGGCAGGGTTGAAGGGTTGATTTTCACCCCATTCGACGGGGAATTTTGGAGGCTTTACAGAGCGGTGCATCAACAGACTTAAAATAGACCTAGATATGGCTTAAATGTATGTCGGTTACTCATATTTAAAATAAAACTTAAACAGTTAGCGATTTATGGGTCTCGTTACGGTAAAGTAACACAGAACGTTAGTAAACAAATAAAAATAAAAATTCGTAGTCTTTGGCAAAGAAAATATTGAACTTTTGACTAAATGTAGTAAAATCGCGAAAAGTTTCCCTAAAACCGCTAGCTGCAGTGTTAACAGTAAATTCTGCATCTTCATTTATCCCTGGTAAGCAAACATCCCTAACCCCAATCTACCCCGAAGACAGCAAGTACAAATAGCAAGAAAGAAGAACGTTACACGTGTGGTACAGGAACCTCAGTATACAGGTACAGGACGTCAGCGCGGCTGTTCCACCCTGTATAGGCAATAGTTTTAAAATCATATTTTGAAATTATTTTTATAAGCTTTTATTTACTTTCACCTATCCCGGTGTCTGTTGGCCAATTTATCCTTTGGGTTAAAAGTTATTGGTCAAATTGTTGGTTAAGCATTCACTGACGAAGAGTGTTGTGGGCGAAACGTTCTTTGGATGAAAAGTTAATGGGTTAAAGATAATGTTGACCAACGGTTCATGGGCCAATCGACAGTTGGTAAAACGTTACAGTTTCAGTTTCAAGTGGCTTCCCATACGTCTTCGCCGGGATTCTCATATCTTATTTCTACTCTACAGTATTCTGTTCAATCCTACAACCCTTACCTTAAAGAACGATTCAAGTTCCTTCATGACACACATAATAGATATCTGAGGTCATCGCAAAATTTGAGACTAGAAATGCCGATGCATTCCACCACCTTCTATGAAAATTCTTTCACGATTCAAGCGGTGAGGTTATGGAATGCTTTGTCTGTGTCGATAAGGCGTGCTCAATCTTTGTCCATTATTAAAACTTTGGTCAAGAACCATTATCTCTCTCTTTAAAGCGTTTTTTACTATACTTCTCTGCTACTGTTTCATAATTATCATTGTTTAATTTTATCTATTTAGTATGTATTGATGTTTGTAAAAATAGTACACCTAAGACTACCTACAGCACTGTATCTCCTTTTCTCTTTAGAATCCATCCAAAGGTTGTCTTGAAAAGATCGCTTTTAGCGATAAGGCCGCCCATTGTGTCACCCCATGTAATGTCTCTCATCTATATTTTCTGTAACTTATATGGTGTACATAATAAAGAGTATTCTATTCTATTCAGTGTACCTATTGTGTGAGAATATTGTTATTGAGACTGAGTCTGAATAATAATTTGATTTAAAAGCAAATGGTTTTTCTATTGCGCAATAAACAACACTTCCCATAGTGCACTTTAGTTCCAATATCCTGGCTGATATAACCTACAGAGTTGTACTACCGCCCACATACCTATGTCAGAAAAGAATTGCACATTTTTAGTAAAGGAAGTATTATTATATAAGTAGACATAATTATGGGACTTGAAATAGGGACCAATTAGTTCAACCAGGTTTCAGAATGGCTAAAGTAGCCTCATCTTTCATTGGGTAGTGTTTAAAATGTTACAATAAAATACCTTATCATATATTAGAACTTAATTAGACAAAAATTAATTCTTGTAATAAACGCACATTATGCAGGCAAGCATATAGTTGAGGGATTAAATTGAAAATGAAAATGCTTAGCTCAACGCTGGTCCTGCTCCACAGCCACTAGAGCGCACAAACCAATCTGTCAACATTTGGAAACATTGTTGGACCGGTTGAAGATTGTAAGGACGCAATATTTTCATTTAATTTATTTGGTATGGTATAATTTCAGGCATTACAGGCACATGTGTGAGTACTGTATAACTTAAACTATAATTATCAGTTTTGGGTATGTTTTTGACTTGAATGTACTCTGGCGGTTGGGAGTGTCATGCTCACTCAAAAGTCTAATAGACGGTGGTGCACGCGTTGGATCATTTGGCTCCCTTCAAAATGGTTGAGCCAAATGGTGCTGGCGCATGCGTCATGTTCGTGAACGTGCGGCGTCAGCTGGGACTGGTCATTTCTCAACTGCCACGGTTTATTTCAACTATTTCTTTGAATTGTTTCTTTTTTACTCCGGACGCTTTTATCGCACGTCTTTGACATCGTTCTCACATATATGTATAATTTCAACATGAATGATGTAACCATAAGTTTTTAACAATTTATTATTTTTAAAAGAGTATCCGTGGATGTTTTTGCACGTTCTTGTCCATAGAGATCTACTCTTTCGAACGTGCAAATAGCTTCGTGTTTTTTGATCGTCCGACATTGAAAATTCAAAAGTGCCTGTAAATGGTCTAATTGAAATAAATGCTTTGAGGTTTTGAGACGTGACTGCTCGTTTGCTGTCTTAGATAAGAAGACTCGCGACTATTCCCGACAGTTTGAATGCCTTCATCGTCGAATATCCCGCGTGGGATTCGCTTCAGCTTGGCCAGAGCTTAAAAACACACTGTAACATGAATAAAGGTCTAAAACTTATAAAATTAAACAATTTATTAAAAAATAATTAAACTTTGGGTTAAAAAAACTGTTCCGTTTTCATATTTTCGCTGCTACACTCTCTGCCGTAGCAGTTGAACCAACAGAAGTTCTAGTTACATTGATATAGCTATACTTCCTTCGGCCAATTTTATCAATCAAACTTTTACCAAAGTTATAGATCGAAAACATTTTTCCTCGGCTGGCTGGAGATTTCAAGTTCTGGTAACGGGCTAAAGCATCCTTCATTTCGGCGTCAAAACTTAGCTTTACTTTAAAATAAACATTGTCATTATCCTTTGGTGTGAATTCCCCAGGTTTATAAAATCTTCTAGTCCCAATACCATTGCACAGAATAAAAAATCCACAAATTTTATCTGCGATTAGTTGACGCAAATTATCCATGTCCAACCTCAAATTAACTGCAAGGTCTTCTTTGATTGTTGAAAATAATCTAGATTTTATTTTGACAGCACTCAAATGATCGCTCATAAGCATGATAAGTCTACTTTTAATTTGAACAGTTGTAGCTTTTATAAAAATTTTGATGTTTTGAATGTTTTCTGTTTTATTTTTATTCTCATCCAGCGTGAAGTGTCCTAATTCATTTAAAAATATCTTTTTGACTTCATTTTCTGCAGAAGTGCTTAAATACTCTAATTCTGAGCTTACAACATCATGGATGGGTTTAGTTTGTTTTTGAACGTCTCTGACATACATTGCTACGTAGTTCCTAAAAGTGGCCACGGCAGTTCTATTCAAGTAATTGTAAGTTATTGTTAAGAAATCCCTTAGCTCGTCCGAACAAATTATAAAAGTACGGCATTGATTTTGATGATTTACTGTATCGCTGTTTTCTTGTTCAACCCCTTTGCCTGATGACGTTATGTTGGGTTGGCCGTGAATAAGATCCCGGTCTTGCTCGATGTGGTTTTCTTTTGGTTTTAAGTGACATGCTAATCTATAATCATCTAGTACTCTACGATTGTTTTTCAGTTTTTGCATTGACTTGCGTGAGCTCTTATCAAGATGTTTCATAAGATCTCCTGTAAACACACTTTTCCATTTACACTGCTTTTTTATAAGCAGAGCTAACATTTCATCCAACGTTGCTGTTATCAACCTATTCGTTAAATTTGACGTATTTTCTTTATCTAGCAATAACGTTATGTGATTCCTTATCAGTCTGTAGTTTTCGATCTTTTTTTTGAATGTGTCTGTTAGCTTTTTATTTTCTCTTACCGCTAGCTTTACTTTAGTCCTCCTTGCTTTTCCTGGCATGACATCTAATATGACTGTTTCATCTTTTCCATCTAATTTTAAACTATTGTCTGTTTCTATTTTTGTATGATTATGGTTTTCGCTGTCTTGTAGCATCGGTTTTAATTGTATCACTTTCAGTCTGATGGCGTTTTTAATCTCAGCAAATACGGTATGTTCTACTGTCCTCAATCTGGTGTCTCTGTTTTTGAAATGATGGTTGTCGTCTAAGAAAGGTTTTATGATTTTTTCTATAAAATTTATTACCATGCCTGCATCTGACAAATTTGCGTTGTTTTTGCCTGAGCTGGTTGACGCTATTAATAAAGTCCATAGTAAAAGAGAAACTGTAAACAAAACATTGAATATTATGACTTATATCACGTAATAAGCTACAAGAGAGTTATTTGTACTTAAAATTATATGTTAACGTTCAAGTACTAAGAATCATATGCCAGAAAGCTTGCTTAAACTGTTAAAAACTGTAAGAATAAAATAAATAAAAGATATAACTTGGGAATTAGCTGCTTCATTTTTAAACAATTATTTTGACTTGTGTAGATAACAACCATTTATATACACTTTTACAATTGATAAATATTATTTTAAAAAATTATGAATATCGATATTATATTAAAATACCTGCACTGAATGGAAGGGTTTTATTTGATTTTGTGTTTCTTCTCAGAATATCTAGACATATATGAAACACTGACCAGACCCAGTAAGTGTGTTTGTTTACTTAAACGGAAACAAATAATCGATATTTGCTAATCGAGTAGATCAGGGGTTTCCAAACTTTGCGTCGTGACTGCCCGGGGTGTCGCGCTGTTTTTCCAGAGGCGTCGCAAAACCGCCAAGGAAATAAAAAGCAAATGCTGCAATATGCAAATAAAATGGGAGCTTCCCGTTTTGAAAGATTCCGCATGCAAAATCTGTTGAAGATCTGAACTGAAGCCAAGTTTTCAATAAAATTGTTCAACCGTCTCATTGATTGTACGTACCTACTAGTTTTCCCATATGGAGCTACCACAAGTATCTTCTCTACAAGGCCGTCGCAAAAAAAACATTTAAAGGGAGACACACTATAAAAAACATTGGGCACCCCTAGAGTAGATATTGAATAGCTGCTAGTAGTTTAATAATAAATTTGTGATCCACCTCAACAGGTATCTACTGAACGTAGCTTCTAGTAAATTGAGTAAAAAGTGAATAGGTCTGAAGGTAGACCGATGACCTGGTGAAGATCGTGGGTAGCCGATGAATGCGAGACGCGCAGGACCGGTCGTTGTGGCGACGCTTGGGGGAGGCCTATGTCCAGCAGTGGACGTCTTTCGGCTGATATGATGATAATGAGGATCTCAAAACGATAACTTAATCTAAGATAACAACATCACACACGTCCAAAAACTATTTATTTTAAAATTGAATGATTCGTACCTTTCAACGGCGATACAAAATAGAGCATGACTAACTCTGGAACCCATTCCTATGCATTTTACGATGTCCATAACATTTCTGTAGCTTTATACAAATTTATATTGCGTTTTTGTTCAGAAACTTTATGAGAATATAATTCATTTTTACGATTAAACTATTTTTTTTTATTCGATTTTTGGGATTGCTTCACCGTGTTAACATGTGCATACTATTTAAAAAAATGGCGTTGCAGCACGGCCCGCTCGGTAGAAATCTCTTAATTTTTAGAGGCAAATAGAGTTGTCAGTTTTGTAAGTTCAGCTTTCCTGAAACAGATCATGGATTGAATTTTATCGATTGTTCTTCTTCTTTTTATCGTGTGGGCAGTAAGGTCCAACGACCCCACACACCCTAGTGTCAGAGTTTCTAAACCACCTCAACATGGTTTATATGACGACCGCCATTTGGCGGCTTTTACGTGCCTTCCGAAGCACGGAATCATTTTTTATCTGACAATCAGGTGATTCAAGCCTGCAATGTCCTAGTCAAACTGGAAAGAACTTTACAAAATATGCATCCCGTAGGAATCGAACCCACGACCACCGGGTCATAAGGCAAACGCCTAAACCACTCGACCACGGAGGCAGTTATCTTGACCGTTAAAATTGATGAACATCGGTCAATATCATTACAGTTTTAGCTTTTGACGTCGGTCGTAGAACTGTTGATCGACGTCGACTGATCCAGTCTAGCGGCGGCAGATCGGCGACAGATAAACGTGCAATAAGGATCACTAACCCACATACATTTATTGACTTTCTTAATATCAATAACTAAAATAAAGACATAAAGTTTTCCTTAGTCGACTTCAATCGCGATTCTTTACGTTCTTTGGTAATGAAACGGTTCATAATTTATTGTTGGGTATCTACGGTCAAGGTCAATATATAATAAAGGTACTGTATAGCAAGCTTATTTGGCGCCTACTATACCATAGATCAATTTTTGTGGACTCTTAAACTCAGTTTCTGGAATGAAAATTATCGCAGAATAAATAAATAAAAAAAAACAATCATTTATTTTAGATTACATTTTGACCGCGACTTTGTACGCGCATACCTCGTTTTTCCCATACCCGTAGTAAATTCGGGAAATCGTCTCTTAGTGCTCCCCTACACTCCCAAAGGAACCTACTTGCCAAATTTCAGCTTTCTACGACCAGTAGTTTCGACTGTGCGTTGTCTGTCAGTCACTCAATCAGTCAATAACGAGAGAATTTTATATATATACTAGCTGACCTGGTAAATGTTGTTTTGCCATATAAAATACACACAAAAAATTTCATAAAAATCGGTCAAGCCATTTCGAAGGAGTTTTATAACCAACACTGTGATCCGAGATTTTTATACATTAGAAAATTAGAAAAAGACTACCTTTCTTTACCGTCATAGTTGCATATAAGTATGTGTTATTATTTATCTTATAATATTATTTAGTATGAATTAGTGTATATTTATTTTAGTAACTAGCTGACCCGCGCAACGTCGTCTGCGTCACAATTTTCATTACTGCTCCGCTCCTATTGGTCTTAGCGTGATGATATATAGCCTATAGCCTTCCTCGATAAATGGGCTATCCAACACTGAAAGAATTTTTCAAATCGGACCAGTAGTTCCTGAGATTAGCGCGTTCAAGCAAACAAACAAACAAACAAACAAACTCTTCAGCTTTATATATTAGTATAGATATTTATGTATTGTATGTTATATTAAAGTTTATTGTTTTATTTGTAAGTACTTATACCTTTTACACACGCTGTCTACATATCTTTTATACAACTCTCCTTTCGCAGGTATGCTGGAAGAGATTTCTTTTGAAATAAGCAATACCTTTGTACCTATTTTTCTGTTTCCTTATTTTTATCATCCTATGTAATGTGTGTACATAAATTGTTAAAAAAAAAAGATAGATAGATGTTGCCCGCGACTTTGTTCGCGTGTACATACACGCTATCGTATAGTAAAATGATGTCGTTAGGTAAGATCGCTAAGTTCTTCTTCTTATCGTGTGGGCAGTAAGGTCTAACGACCCCACACACCCTAGTCAAGGGCCTGTGACATGGTTTATTTGACGACCACCATTTGCCAGCCGGAACCACCGGCTTACCTATATCGCTAAGATAAGATATACAAACAGTCAAATTCTAGCATTACTTGACCCTCTTAGAATGCTAGGCATTGACTATATCACCTCTTCTATTCAAAACGCCGACCAGCCCTAGTTATTTTTCGTAATGAGAAACGTATTAATGATAACGCTTTTCTATTCATATATCACGATGTTGAAGAAAGTTTCTAGGGTTGTCACGCGATAGAGCTACATAAAGTTGAAAAGGGAATCTCTATCCAGAAGAAAAGACTACCCCCGCAACGGAGAGAGGAGAGTTGAGATTCCGTTATCCGCACTTAGATTCCCATTCGCTCCGTTGTGCGTGGGAGTCCTGGCTAGGTTAGCCAGCGTAGTTGCGCACATAGGTTTTGCGGAGCGACTTCATCGTTCCGAGGATCTTTTCACGTCAGGTAGCAAAGGCCTCATTTACAAAATGAAGTCGGTGACTTATTTCTCGGTGTCGAAGCAACCTCTGCACACTGGGCTGTCTATGGCACCTATCATCATCATCATTACAGCCAACTGTTGTCCACTGCTGAACGTAAGCCTCCCCAAAGAGCGCCAACCATCGTGACGCATCGCCTATGTTGAAAAGATATTTTTTTCGTATTTATACCTATCATTATTCGGAGGGTATTTCTACTTAGATTGAGAAGTCGTTTAGTTAGTCGCATGAATAGGTTTGACATTGCCATTTTTGACTGCCTGTAATTTGTAGCCTGCGACCATTTACTGTCCTAAAGTTCAGTTGATCTCTGGCAAATTCATGTACGAATCTGTGAGAAAGTTAGAAGGAGAAGTGGGTACAGGTCCACCAGTACCGTCTCGGAAACTCTCTTCGCGAGTTTGTCTCTGATGTCATTGCCTGAGGATCTATAGTTCCCCATGATCCACTGGAGGGTGAAACCCTCAACGGATAATTTATGGCCCTGAGCTGGTCATGATGTATCATGGGCTCACTGGGAATTGAACAGTTTTTAGCCATGCCGGAGCAATCAGCCAAAATCTTATTTCAACTTCTATGACAGTTTGTTGAATATGTGTGACTTTCAACCGAGTGCATTTACAGTTTTTAGAAATTAAACATGTGAATAGAAATCATAAAGCTTAATCGGATGGTATTTATCATTTTCTTCCGTGGGCGTTTTTTTTTTTCATGGAAATATTATCTTTATTTTTCCCAAACACATTTGTAAATATTATCCATATTGATGGTCTGCTTGGTCGGTGGGTTCCCCGTTCACAGATGTAAGTAATGCTGAAGCAACGGGTCAACACAGGCTATCTTCTAAAATAACCTAACCATTTTCTTCATTGTGGTGTAACCTATCAGCAATTTTTAACAATATTCGTAAAATAATGCGCATTTGAGTGGCCTTCTTATATTATGTTCGCATTTTTCTTCTTTTTCGTCGTTCTTTCAATGCTGAGGTTCGCAACCACACACGACGCGTATCCTTGCGGTCTCCTGCTGCGTGGACCGCTCTGTGCATGCTGCCTCTAACAGCCTTCTTGATGGCGTCGGGCCATAAAAAAGGTCATATGTTTGCATATTTGAACCTTAATGTGCTGATATTATTTTACACTATATATATATATATTTTTTTTTTTTTTTTTTTTTTTTTTTATTCAGCACAGACAAACGCACAGCGACAAAGTAAACAGAAGTAATAGTAGGTACACAATTGCGCTGAGCGTGCCCATACCGAAAGGGTAACCATCTCAGCATTTGCTGGGCGTCAGACACCCAGCGCTGGTTTTCAGTTGGCACCCCACAGTGACACACGGACGAAGGTAAACACAATAAACATAGTACTTAATTAAATATTGATAAATAAAATAAACATAAATCGTAAATAAATACAGTAATATAAAAACTATAAAGTTAAAAGTAACATTTAAATCTGTGTAGTGTGTATCCAATAAATGTGTCAAACTGCCAACATGGCGCATCAGTCGACCAATGGCAAGCCACTGGGCCGGCTGACGTGGCATTTGTCACGTTCGGCGCGGCAATTATAATCAAAACCCTAAGTAAAAGTTAAAATAGCAACGACTGTCGCAGAAAAACGGAAAATGAAAGTGAAAAACGCGTGGATCCTGGCATTAGACGTAACGGGCTCATCATATTCAGTCTACCGACTACCCCCATATCACTGGAAATTAGGTACATTAGTAACTGGTGAGTATTTATAACAAAATTATTAAAATAGGTGATTAAATAATTGATTAAGATGAAATGTCAAATGAAAAAATTAATGTGTGATTGTAAATGATAAGATTAATAAATAAAATTTCAAATATTTTACTGAATTATATAAACGATTTATCAACATCGACATTATTGAATTCGTTTTGCGAAAACAAAATGAATTTCTTAAGATTTGCCTTAAATGTGTTTATATTTGTCAAGTCCCTAATGGGTGGGGGAATGTTATTCCAACATTTGGAGGCCGCATAACGAAAGCTTCCTCGGAAGGCTGCGGTACGGTGATGCGGGGTGGCCAGCTGCTGAGCACAACGCCTGGCTTTGCATTGCCGGTGACTATTTACCCACACAAGCTTCGAGTACAGGTATGACGGACATTTGTACTTAATGACGCCGAAAAGAAGACAGGCTAAGTGTAACTTCCGACGTGATTTCATCTTTAAAATATTATGCTTGTTTAGAAATGGTGTAATGTGGCTCCTTGGTGGTACGTTAAAGCAAAATCGCGCGCAAGCATTTTGAACCCGTTGGATTAGTCGTACGGTACGTGCCAGTAGTCGAGGCCCTACGACGGTATCGGCATAATTTAACTTAGATAGAACTAGACTCTCAACTAGAAGTACACGCAGATCTTCGCTTAAATATGGACGCATCTTATATAACACTTTTAGACGGTAGAAGCAGTTTCTAACACAATTTGCAATATGGGCTTCAAACCGTAATTCTTGGTCCATGATTAAGCCCAAATTTCTTGCTTCATAAACTCGATCAATACATTGGCCCAATACGCACACGTTTGCATGATTTGGATTTATTTTACTCAGTTGATTCTTAGACCCAAAAAGCATAAATTTAGTTTTGGCCGGGTTGAGTAATAAGGAGTTTTGTTTCGACCAGTCCACGATCCTGTCCAGGTCCTCATTTAACAATTTGACTGCGGCTTCATAGTCTTCAGGTTTAAAAGAAAGATATAATTGAATGTCATCAGCATAAATATGAAATTTAGAATTTTTGGGAACATTAACAATATCTGCAGTATACAAAATAAATAAAGGGGGACCCAGTATAGATCCCTGTGGAACACCTTTTGTTACTGGAGTCATATTTGAAAAAATACTGGATCCATTGGCATCTTGAATTTCAACCAGTTGTTTACGATTGCTAAGATAACTGTTGAACCATGCAACTGTCGGTGCATCAAAACCATAATACATCATCTTAGATAGCAAAAGTGATAAATTTATAGCATCAAATGCCCGGGAAAAGTCCAGTAGAACTAACAGGGTACAACATCCTTCATCTTGAGCCGATAAAATGTTATCCGTAACATCTAACAGAGCCGTTGCAGTACTGCGACCCTTCCTAAAACCTGATTGCGCCTCCGGTAGGATGTTATTTTGCTCAAGGTATGTAGATAATTGGGCATTTACTACTTTTTCAAGTACTTTTGATAAGAAGGGTAAAATGCTTATAGGCCGTAAGTCCTTTATAGTGCTTGGGTTTACGACTTTAGGTATAGGACGCACCACTGCAATTTTCCACAAGTCAGGAAAGGTTGATGTAGAAATTGAATTGTTAATAATAGAAGTCAGGATATCTAAGGTTTGTGGGAGGGTCATAAAAAACATGTCAAGCGTAATGTGGTCAAAACCCTCGGCATTAGATTTACATATTGATAAAAATTTGATAATTTCTGATTGGTCTACTTGATTAATAGAAAAAATACCTTTATTAAATCTGTGCGACTCATAAAAATCCAAACATGTTGCTGGCGCCGCACTATCACCAGGGACATTCAAGAAATAGGAATTAATCTCATCAGGGTCATTAATATGTGAGGGTAGTTCAGACAAACTTTTAAAGGGTAATAGGGTTGACTTTAGATTTTTCCATAGGGTTTTGGGCTGGCGTATTTTACTATTAATATTTTGTTTGAAATAAGCCACTTTTTCATAGTATAAGGACCTATTGACTAGACCTTTAAGCTCCTTATAATATAATATTTTGCTCTCTGACATAGAACTTCTACATTTAATATTTGCCTGGTTGCGCAGGCGCATCATAAACTTGATATTATCCGTGATCCATGGATATCCTGAGGATCCTTTCCTTAATAAATTTAGTCTTACGTGGAGCGTATTTATCAAAAAGCGAGGTGATGTTATAGTTAAGTTGATCCACCATTATATTTACGTCACCTGACGCAGCTGTTGCAAGCCAGTCCACTGAGACCAGGTCCTCCTCAAACTTGTCCATTGGTATGTTTTTCAAATTTCTACGAGTTACAGAAATTGGCGGTATTTTCTCCTTTTTAAAATGAAAAACAGCTGTAATAAAAGCATGCGCACCAAGCGCGCTGATCCAGTCCACCTCAATGTCGCGCGCCCTAGCATCCGTACACACGAGGTCTATAAGGGTTTCGCTAGTGGAAGTAAAATGTGTAGCAGATTGCACTAATTGACTTAGTTCGAGACTTTGAAGAAAAGTATTCAATTTCTTCGTTTTAGTGTCTGTTTGATTAAGCCAGTTAACATTAAAGTCGCCCAAGAGAATAATGTGTGTGCAAGAAGTTATAGAATTTATTGAACAAGTAAGCGTGTCTAGAAATAAATCTACATCCATCCAAGGGGGTCTATACGCAGTGCCGATTGCAATCTTGACACCATTTGTGCTCAGAACTAGCCACATTTGTTCAACTGATTCGTGAAGAGGGTCAACCGGGTGCGCATGGGTACGCACCTTTATCCCGCGCTTGATGTAAAACCCAACGCCCCCGCCGCGGCCACCGCGCACGCCCACCGGTCGCGGCGCGTGCCGCAGCCGGTACCCGGGCACGACGGGCGCGCGCCCCTCCTCACCCGTTCTAAGCCAAGTCTCATTTATGGCCATTAAACTGACATCATGATGCTCCATTGCAGCGATAAAATCATCATGGTTAGTTCCTAATGAGCCAGGGTTGAGAAATCCAATTTTAAAATACTTTGCGTTCATTACAATATATTAGTATAACCAATCATCACAATGCCACACAGAAAACAAATTCCTGCAATGAGATAACAATTAGTTAATGGGTTTTCGTAATAACAACAACAATTTAATTTTAATGTAACTTCGTCAAAAATACAAAACAATGTCAAAATAAGCAGACCCGCGACTAAAATGCCCTTAAATACATATATGTATAGTGTGTCAACTTGAAGTATAACTGTAGGAATATAAAATGTGGAAAATGGGGTGAATGCTTGTGAAAAATAAATAATATTATATGTGAAAGAATATAATAACAATTTGTAATGATGGGAGATGGATACCATCAAACCTGTGCCACTACGAAAAATGCCAACGAAAATAATGCACCCTTTAGGCTGGGTTAGCTGCAGCCAGAAAAATACACAGCAAATAATAACAAAAAATACAACAACAGACACAAAAAAAGCTAAAAAACAAACGTAGTAACGTGTAAAACAGCAAAGATGTAATTTAAAAACTATTTTTATACTAAATAATATGCCAATCAAACTGAACCATTGAGAAAAATTCGGTGCAAATCAAGGTCTGAACGAATACGATATGGAGCTACCCCATCCTCTTTCTTTACATATATGCGGCCGTCTTTGGTCCACACATACTTAAATTTATGCTTTTGCCCAGCCTCACGCGCATTAAAAAACAACCTTCCGTTAATCGGCGTCAGCCGCTCGTTCACATAGAACCGTCTCGTAGGCCCGCGCAAGTCGAGGTCCGCCGTGGTAAGGCCGCGTCGCACGCGCGCCGCTCGCAGCAGTTGATCGCGGGCAGCGCGGCGCGACAGTCGCACAGAGAGCGCGCGCGGCCGCGCCTGTTCCGCCCCGTCCGCCCCGCTGGTCGCGGTAAAATTGCGGCGCACCATACCGATACGCTCTGCATTAACTATTTCGCGCTCGTCGATGCTAACTCCCAGCTTCAAAGAGACCAAATGCACCAAATGTAGCGGGCTCTCATCTTTAGTTTCCGGTATACCGGTTATTATAACGTCATTAAGCAGAAAATCCTGATCGCGTTCATTCAACTGTAGCTTCAGCTCCGCGATAGTCTCCTCAAGGTGGTCGAAAGTTGAGGGCTCCTTCTCCTCAAAACGTCTCTCGAGATGGGAAACTTTGTCCTCAACCAGATTTATGCGTTCCCTGCATAGCCCGACATCAGCTTTTAAGCTCGCCATTTCGTCCCGAAACTGTCGCAACTCCACTCTCATGGCACTCAGTTCCTCACGAAAGCAGCGAATCTCATATGCTACGTTTAGCTCCCGAGTGTCTGTTGTTATTGGGGAGGGGGACTGAATTGACTGGCTGATTGCTGGTTCTACATTTACGTGCTCAGCCACTGCACTCTGGTTAACTGCTGGAGACTGAGTTTTAGCAGAAGGCTGGATTACACTGGCCTGGCTGTTAATTATTGCACCGTCAGATGGGCCTTTGACGGGCGTAGCTGAGTTGTCCTTTCTCGGAATCTTCACCTTACAATCCGGGCACAACCAATTAACCGAGACTTTTGTTGACGTAACGCCAATACAAGTGGGATGATAAGAACCAGGACACTTAGTGCAGCGAATACACTCAGCTCTGGCCACAAATTGACCGCAGCCACCACACTTCGCCATTATCGTCGACTGTTTTATTGCAGTTTACGATCTCAATATATAGTTATTTAGATTCACTAATTATTAATGTAAACAAAGCACACAGATAAGTACCACCAGCGAGTCACAGATGGCGTTAATAGACAGTATCTTTGTACGGCAAACTGTTAATTTTTAGGTCCTGTATCTTTCAGATAGATTGTTTATCAACACAACCCAACTTGCACTGTACACTGTTGCACCTTTATGTATGTTTTTATTGTTTTTAGCATTAAGTTTTTATTTATATAAAGTTTCGGGTAGGTGGTTTGCACTTTTGGTTTATTTTGGTTTGGTTTTTCTAGATTTTAGTAATGTTTTAATAATCACTGTCACTGCACTGCAATATATGTGAGTTATTGTATCTAGTTCAAGGTTTTTATCAATAAATATTCCAGTAAAGACGTTGTATTTATATTTTAAAACTCGAAAGTAAAGAAAACTAGTCAGCTGTTACCGACGTCCGTGTCGTCACCGTATATGAATGGTGCTATTCGTCAAACTACAAAGTTAGGAAACTACTTGACGAATCAAGTTGATACTGAATTCATTTCGAATCAGGAACGCAAATCGAAACGGTTTTAAGTTTTAAAACACAGTTAGACTTCCGATTAACTAATCTAATTCAACTCTTTTCGCGACTCCACGCGCGAGCAGCTGACGAAGTCCCTTGATAGATCAAGGGACTTCGTCAGCTGCTCGCGCGTGGTATGACGTGGCCCCTGGCCCTAGGCCCGTTAAGATTCATTATTGAGCACCTTAAGTTAAACTTAACAAATGTAAGCGCACGCCTGTTGACGAATATTTTAATCTTAACACCGCGATTCAAAAAATGAGATCAGATGCACGCCATCTATGGAATCTGAAGTTGAACAGTCAAAGTATAACTTCGAAGTTTGTTTTATTTTTATTACTAGGAATACAATCAGAACGATATTTTTAAGAATCACTTTTTTCAAGACGTTTTAAAAGTACCACTAATAACTAAAAATGTGTATGTGTGATATGTTTTGATGTAATTCTCATGGTGTCTTTAGTACTATTTGGGTCAATAGATGGCATTACGTAATAAGTTAATTTCATCTACATTGCCACAATTCTTATCTGGTTTATGTGTAAAAGTTATCTACATTGATTTTTTAGTTTTAAAAATAATTTACAATAAATAAAGATCTGTTAATTATCCTGTAACACCCTGGCCATAATATTTTGGCACAGATGAATGCAAAAAAAAAATACAACAATAACAAATTACTAATGTATGAAAATATTAGTAAGATTAAAAAAAGAAAGGAAATTAATAATTCAAAATAATCATAACTGTCTAGATTCGAACCCACATCGACTCGTTCGAAAGGCAGTTCAAACCGATGGTCTATGACTACTGTTGACGATTGATTGAAATAGCCGATCTTATTTATGTCATGGTTTTTCACTGCTCAGCTCCTTAAAATAATAGCGTGATGATAAACATTGCTAAGGTTAGACGCATTTGTTTCTGCAAAATTGCAATATGTTGTGGCTTCTTATAACAACTCCTCCAATAAACTGTTTGCAAAAATATAGAATAACTAGCACTTCGCCCGCGACTTCGTCTGCGTATACTTTAGGGGTGGCACGCAACTGCTTTTTCCCATATTCTCATTCTCGGAAATTCATCTTCATGATTCTTTATCCTGATAGTTTGTGATTCTTTGCTGTCCGTACTTTCAGCCCCGGAACTACTTCGACGTGTTTCTTGGTCTTCTGTTACTTGTTAATCTTAACCGCTTACAACTTCAGCCCAGGAAATACTGTGACATGTTTCTGGTACCCTGGTACATAATTAATCTTAAGCGCTCATAGTTCCTCTTCCCGGTAAAAACTTCGAATTTTTTCTGCTCTCCTGGTACTTTTGAATCCTTACCGCTCACAATTCTAGCGCCGGAAACATATCGACATATTTCTGATCTCCTAGTACTTATGAATCACTCACAATTCTAACCCCGAAATTAATTCGACATTTTTCTGTTCTCCTGGTACTTTTGAATCCTTACCCGCTCACAATTCTAGCGCCGGAAACATATCGACATGTTTCTGGTCTCCTAGTACTTATGAATCACTCACAATCCTAACCCCGAAAATATTTCGACATGGTTCTGGTTTCCTGGTACTTGCGAATCTTTAGCGCTCAAAATTTCAGTCAAAAAAACACTTCGACATATTTCTGAGCTCCTGTTACTTGTGAATCTATAGCGTTCGTTTTCCAATTTGAACATGCCGCCTGCCTGGACGACTATTAAACAAAAAAAAAAGCTAGCCCAAAAATACTTTTACATCGTTCTATTCTCCTGGTACTTGTGATTCTGAAGTACTAAGGCAGCAGCGGCTCTGGGTTTCCACTTCCTCCTCAGTCTCCATTAATCCACTTTGTTGCTTTCACACGTTTTTGGTCTCCTGGTACGTTTGAATCTTTAGCGCATACAATTCCAGCTCAAAAATTACTTTGAGCCGTTTCTGGTCTCCTGTTACTTGTGAATCTATAAGCATTTACAATTCCAGCCCTGAAAAAGTAGCGACATTCATATTTCTGTTTAACTGTTCAAAAAAAAAAAACAAAAAATATTCGAACCCAAAAATATTTTAATATCGTTCTGTTCTACTGGTTCTTGTAAATCTGTAGCGCTCATAATTCCAGCCCCGAAAATATTTCTTCATGCTTCTGATATCCTGGTGCTTTTGAATCCTAACCGCTCACAATTCCAACCCTGGAAATACTTCAACATGTTTCTGGTCACCTGGTACTTGTGAATCTTTAGCGCTAACAATTTAATGCCAAAGTTACATCGACATTTTTCTAGTCACCTGGTACTTGTGAATCTTTAGCGCTCACAGTCCCAGCCTCAAAAATACTTCGAGATGTTTCTGTTCTCTTGGTAGTTTTAAATCTGAAGTACTAAGGCAGCAGAAACTCTAGATTTCCACTTCTTCCTCTGTCTCTGTTAAGCCATGTAAGTTACCGGGTTAGAAAGTAGCCTATATTTGATTCCAGGATACGAACTATACGTGTGCCAAATTTCATCCGAATCCCTTCAGCCATTTTGGCCTGATTGAGGCACAAACATACAAACATTTTTGCTCAAAATACCTTGACATATATTTGGTCTCTTGAAACTGGTGAATCATTAGCGCTAACAATTTAAGGCCAAAAATACATCGACATGTTTCTGGTGTCCTGGTAACTGTGAATCTTTAGCGCTCACAGTCCCAGCCCCAAAAATACTTCGACATATTTCTGTTCTCCTGGTACTTTTGAATCTGATTAGTACTTCAGGCAGCAGAAACTCAAAATTTCCACTTCTTCCTCTGTCTCTGTTAAGCCATGTAAGTTATCGGGATAAAAAGTAGCCTATGTTTGATTCCAGGATGTGACCTATATGTGTGCCAAATTTCATCCAAATCCCTTCAGCCAATTTTGCCTGATTGAGGCACAAACATACAAACATACAAACATACAAACATACAAACATACAAACATACAAACATACAAACATACAAACATACAAACATACAAACATACAAACATACAAACATACAAACATACAAACATACAAACATACAAACATACAAACATACAAACATACAAACATACAAACATACAAACATACAAACATACAAACATACAAACATACAAACATACAAACATACAAACATACAAACATACAAACATACAAACATACAAACATACAAACATACAAACATACAAACATACAAACATACAAACATACAAACATACACATTTATAATATTAGTAGGATTTTTTTATGTCATTTTAAGCACGTAAAAACCCATATTTTTTTTTTGAAATCTATATCTATACGCTATCTATACTAATATATAAAGCTGAAGAGTTTGTTTGTTTGTTTGTTTGTTTGCTTGAACGCGCTAATCTCAGGAACTACTGGTCCGATTTGAAAAATTCTTTCAGTGTTGGATAGCCCATTTATCGAGGAAGGCTACAGGCTATATATCATCACGCTAAGACCAACAGGAGCGGAGCAGTAATGAAAATTGTGACGCAGACGACGTTGCGCGGGTCAGCTAGTATACCAATATATAAAGCTAAAGAGCTTGTTTGTTTGCTTGCTTGAACGCGCTAATCTCAGGAACTACTGGTCCGATTTGAAAAATTCTTTCAGTGTTAGACAGCGCATTTATCGAGGAAGGCTATAGGCTATATATCATCACGCTAAGACAAACAAGAGCGGAGCAGTAATGAAAATTGTGACGCAGACGAAGTTGCGCGGGTCAGCTAGTACTAATATATAAAGCTGAAGAGTTTGTTTGTTTGCTTGCTTGAACGCGCTAATCTCAGGAACTGCTGGTCCGATTTGAAAAATTCTTTCAGTGTTAGATAGCCCATTTATCGAGGAAGGCTATAGGCTATATATCATCACGCTAAGACCAATAGGAGCAGAGCAGTAATGAAAATTGTGACGTAGACGAAGTTGCGCGGGTCAGCTAGTGTTAAAATAAAATAAATACAAAAAAAATAACTGTTGGTGGGGAACGAACCATGTGCCAAATGTCGTTCTACGATACGATAAACTTTTTGAATATTGCTTTTCCTCCAAAGCACATATCGTGATAGTAAATAGTCTACCACCTATTCTCATACCTATTCTTTTTGAATACACACACAAAATTTCGTGAAAATCGATCGAGCCGTTTCGGAGGAGTTCGGTAACACACACCGTGACATGAGATTTTTATTAGATTGATTGATTGATAACTATGATCCAGTTTGTTAGTAGTATAATAACTTGATAACTAGTGTTAGTAATACAACCTTAATCTACTCGCCCCTTTTTTTTAATGATGGGAAATCATCAAATGACTCCTCCCGCTCTGGGTGAAGCAGAAGGGAGTGTCAGACTCTTACTGACTATAACCCATCCGTGTTCCTCCTAATGCTCTTTGCGTTCCAGGGCCGCGGTGACTCTTTCGAATAAATCCCGCAACCCTGGCAGGCATTGGCCCTAGCGGGCCCCGTCTTTTATGCTGACAGCTCTTTGAGGCGCGCGTGGAACACAGCGCGCCATCGACCCGGGCCTGGTTCTGATCAGACGGCGAGCCACCCAATGCTCGCCGTCCGCAGGCCCGCGCCTACGGTGGCCGAGAATCGTCCTGCGACTCCCGACGCCCAGGGCGTCTTCTTCTGTTGCGGCGGCTGGGGCGTGATGTTTCCCTCTCTCTCACGCGTTCGGCTTCCTCCTTCGCTAGCATTACTGCTTTACAGAAGGAGGTGACCGCTTCCCGCTCCGGACCATGGCTTGAAACAGGGCCGACCGCGACAGGTCGCCGCCGCCGATTGCCTCGACGAGGACACGACGGTGCTCCGCCCAAGCAGGGCAGACCTCCACCGTATGCTCCACCGTGTCCTCCGGGCGATCCTCGCAGTGTTGACATCCGGGCGTATCCTCCCGCCGTATTCGAAACAGGTACCTCCCGAAACAACCGTGTCCGGTGAGTACCTGCGTCAAACGGAAGGTAAGGATGCCGTGGCGCCGCTTTAGCCACTCCTCAAAAAGGGGACTTATCGCCGCAATTGTGGCGTGCCCAGCCCTGGGTTGCGACAGTCGTTGTCTCCATACTGCCATGAGATCCCGCCGGTGCTCCATCCGCCACGCTGCGATTGCCCGCGGCAGAGGAGTCTCGCCCCGGCGTAGCGCCTCCACGCGCCATTCGTAAATGAGCGCGAGGGAATCTACTCGCCCCCTACCTGACCCATGAATCGAGGTATCAATACTCATGTGAACAATACACGGACAGTCAAGTCAACAGCTATCATCAATCGATATACAACGTGTAACAGAATAAACGCAATACCTCTTAAGGTGTCATTGTACTTATCATTATGAACAACTTTTACTATGGGACCAACACTGAAATCGCGAAAAAAAAAACAACTGCCCCATACATGCAGCATGTAGGTTCCTTAGAGAGTGTAGGGGAGAGAGAGAAAGAGGATAAGAGAGGATTTCCCGAAAATCCTACGGCAACGGGAAATACCGGGATATGCGCGCATGAAGTTGCGGACAAAAGCTAGTCATACTTAAAACGCTGTTGCAACTAGACCGCACTCTGCTCAGAATTGACGCGCATCGCTTGCGCAGAGTAGCGTAGAAGCAATCAATGCGCGCCTCCGCAAACATAAGTGATGCACTATGCACTACAGTAGCGGGGTAGCTGCAACATCGTTCTAAGCCCATTATTGTATTGTAAAATAAATGTTCCATATAGTCAAACTCGCGTTAGCTGCTGTCATTGGTTGTGATGGCTGTCATTGGTTGTGATGGCTGTCATTGGTTGTGATGGCAGTCATTGGTTGTGATGGCCGTCATGGGTTATGATGGCTGTCATTGGTTGTGATGACTGTCATTAGTTGTGATGGCTGTCATTAGTTGTGATGGCTGTCATTGGTTGTGATGGCTGTCATTGGTTGTGATGGCTATCATTGGTTGTGATGACTATCATTGGTTGTGATGGCAATCATTGGTTGTGATGGCTATCATTGGTTGTGATGGCTGTCATTGGTTGTGATGGCTATCATTGGTTGTGATGGCTGACATTGGTTGTGATGGCAGTCATTGGTTGTGATGGCTGTCATTGATTGTGATGGCTGTCATTGGTTGTGGTGGTGATCATTGGTTGTGATGGCTATCATTGGTATCATTTTCAACAACCAATCGCATTACTCGACTTGCGTTTAATTTGTGACGCGTATATAATTCATTACCGGTACATGATGGACATCCAGCAACACGCACAAAACGTTTTGGGAACACATTCATTGTGCGTACAGCGAAGGTATTCCCTGCCAGATTCTGTTTTCCTGATAGCTGCAACCTGGAAGTCTTTATGTCAAGAGCAAATAGGTTACTTCTAGGCAAGCGTGCTCCATCTTCGACTACCGCTTACCATCAGGTGCGATAGTGGTTAAACACGTGCCTATCAATAGTTAAAAAAAAGACTAACATAAGTTATAAGTAAAATTCCTTGTGACTGTCTGAAATTAACGCTATTTTTTTAAAAAGGTTTTAATAAAACAAGTTTTAAGCAAATAGCGTTTTATTTAACAACATTACAATACGATTCAGAAGTCCTGAATAAAATCAACACACGTAGACACAATTAGTAGGTCACACAAACGTATTGCAGAAGCCCACATTTCAGCTTACACACTAATATTGCAACATTGGTATCACTTGCATTACAAAAACCCTTACATACATTTTTAAATATATTTTTCGTAACTATAATTTTTAAAATTCTGTCTGAATAGACTTATATTTATTTTAAAGTCGATGCTAGTTATATTTCTAGCAAGTTTATATTGAGCAAATGTGTAACTTTAACTTTTATTTCGTAAAGTTGATCAATAAAGTTTCCATATAAGATTGGGCGGTAATTTTCATCGAGTTTCGAAATCATCAAAGATGAAACGAGATCCCCTTTGATCGAGTTTTATTTCTCGATTTTTCCACAATATTTCCTTAGAGATTTAAAATAAGTAGTATAGACCATATTTTACATCGATAGCTAGAATATCTAAAACTTGTTTAAAACCATCTATAAGTAGATTTACATTTTTACATGACTACAGTAAAAATAAGTACCTACATAAATCATTTATTTTTAATCGTTAACGAAATTTTATATACTAAATTTAAAATACGTATCTATTTCTACCAGATACATATGAAAATTTAGTTGAAAAATAATATATAAAAGTTAACGTCAAATAAAAAACATAAAAAATATTAATTTTTATAAAATATATTACTATAAAATCAAATATTGTTGGAGTTACTACTTAAGTCTAAATCTACTTAATCGACTCGGAAAAACTTGTTTTTATCTTCATTCCTTATAACAAAATGTCGGTTATCAATAAAATACGATACATTTTCGCTTATCAATCACTTTTACAATTATTTGGACTCGTTATCTAATAAGTTTATATTTATATCGAGCAACGAACATACCTTACTATTCAATGGCGTTGCTTCACGAATGCTGCGATACAAATGTGACTAAAACATAAATAGCCTTTATTAAAATCCGCAAGTGCAACCGCGCGGCGTTTAGTCATGCGTTTAGCCATGTGTTATTCTTCCTCATATATATTGCGAATGCTCTTTAAATTTTGTTTAATAAGTAAAAAATAATAAATAGCAATAATTACAAAAACTAACCTAAATAAATTAAATTTTATTTCGTAAACTATGAGAGAGCAACTGAGCATTATTTTTTTTTTATTTGACTATGACCACCCTGGCGGTTAGGTCTGTTCGGCCGCGCGGTTCACACACGGCGCCTGTCTAGAGGGGACACTTCGGTTCCTAGCCCGTACGAAGGACTACTCTAGCAGGTTCAGCTTGCTGTTGGTCTTGCGCAGTTGTGCTCGCCAGGGTATAATCTTTGCTTTTTCTTCTTCTTCGTCCTCATGTTTTCCGTTGGATGTGGAATGACCTGTAAGTGTAATATGAACGCTTAAGTCATCTCATAATCATCATATCAGCCGAAAGACGTCCACTGTTGGTCATAGGCCTCCCACAAATGTCGCCACAATGAGTGGCAACCGCGTACCGGAAGACGCAGCGTTGGAAGACTTCTGACCTGGTGAGGATCGCGGGAAACCAACGGATGCGAGACGCACAGGACTTGTTGTTGGGGAGAACGTCTAAGTGCTAACAAAATAATATTGTGGCATTCTTATCAGCAACATAAACCGGTTGCTGTGTCTAAAATATCATAACAAGTTATTTCAGTAGTCGAGCAGACTTCATCACTATCTCGTATCTAAAATATTTTTAGTGCATATTGTAGATACTTAGGTTTGCTCGAGCTTTTAGATAACTTTGGCAAAATATTTTAAAATTCTACAGTCAATGGAATTATGATGATGATGCTGATGTAGGCATGCTTTTACTCCTACATTACAAGTCAGGTCTTCCATCGTTCACTCGACTCCACCTCGAATCATCAGAGGCTTAACCGTATAGTTCGGTAGTAGCACCAATTGGACCTTGACAGGCGAAACTCCGCCGGCTCGGTATTAGGTCCAATTGGACCTAAGAGTTTCGTCATACGACATCCTTATTATTAACGCTGTTATTGATAAAGCTACTTAAAAAATCGTATGTATGACTGTTAATTAAAACAATTGGATAAAAAGGTCATTTGTTAGCGCCAATAATTCTTTCGTATTTAATAAAACTGAGTGGTGACAAGTGACAAGCGACAATCTGACAATTCGATAATTTTGTACGTTTATTTCATATTTATTTTTGCTTTACTAAACAACACCTGTCACGGAATCGCAATATTAAACAGGGCCCTGATTGGCATGACTCATTGTTTTTTCATTGTAATGGCAAATGAGTTTGAAACTAAATTGTTTGAAGGAACATCACTCGATCTTAGAATAAGGGGATTAATCCCTAAATTGCTTCATATAAAACAGATCTTTATATTACAAACCGTTACAATGATCACTGGACAGTTTCGCTTCTGATGGTGCCCGCATGGGTTGCGCAGGAGTGTCGTAGCACATGCTGATGTTGTCTATGGACACGGCCCTCTGCGTCCCGCTCGGGTAGGCTCGCCACTCACCATTCGACTGACCATTCGTCTCTTCTACCTTAGGGGTGTATATGGAATTCCTGGAACGGTAAAGGAAATGGTAAGAATTATGGGAGAAGATAAAGGTCTTGGAATTGTTTGTTTCTCACGCACTGAACATAAAGAAAAAAATCTATACCTAAATGAGGGATATTTCAGCGACAAAAAACATTAGCACAACAAGATTAAATAACGAGTTAGTATTTAAACTAATAAGAAGATCCCGGAACTACTAAAACCCCACAAGATCCCAATTGATGCTCTAAGACATCTTCCTTGTATTTGCTGCGAACCAAAACCTCCCAGAGTTCGAACTCAAACACCTATGGCCTAGAGGCCCTTTATTCAAAGTAAGCTTTGTTGGTTCTTTTTGCTCTACCCCGTTGGAAACCTTCCATCGTTCAAGCTCAATCAAATTATTGTCACCTAAAAATACCATTATTAACTGGTATTCCCTACTAGCCCCTTCCCGTGCCCCACCCTATCCAAAACAAAACGGACCTCAACCTGTTCTCTGCCTCTTCTCTTCGCTGCAGCAGCTGCCTCTTCCAGGCAGGCACTGCCGCCGCCCTTCGCCTCTCCGCTTCCCCTGCCAGCTCCCTTTCCAGGTCCTTGCGAGCCTTCTCCGCAGCTCGTCGGGCCAGCATCTGTCGCTTCCAAGCTGGGATGACGTTGCCAGCTGCGTCACGCTCTGGGACCTGCGCACACCTCTGCCAATCGACCAGCCGTTTTTGATTGTTAAAGCTTGCACAGTCTAGTGGGGTGGTTTTTGAAGTTGATTTTTTAGGTGGGAAATGTGTCTTTGTGTGGGGTTCAGTCTTAGCTTCGAAAATAGCAACTGCCTGATCATTTTTCAATGGTCTTTGTGTTTCAATGTGTAACATAATAAACGCAATACTTCTTAAGGGATCATTCACTATGAACAACGTTAGCTAATAATTAATTCCTTCCTCCTGTGAAATCATCAAAAAGGAAATACCGCTTTACAAGTTGTTCTTACGCGGTTTCGTACGCGCAGCGACGCTATGGAACAAAACCCGAGATCGCAAAAAAAATCAGCTGTTCGTTACATTTTGTCGAGTTATGCGCACATAAATGTATGGGGCAGTCAATTTTTTTTTTGGCGATTTCAGTTGTGGTCCCATAGTGAAAGTTGTTCATAAAGATGACCCCTTAAGTGGTATTCTGTTCATTCTGTTACACGTTGTATGTGTTCCTATGAGTTAGCAATTTATAACCAAGAGTCTTGAAAATCGTGGTGATAAATTGCGGTTAGCCATGAACGCACGCGCAGAAAGTTGTTAAAGGCCTTTCTACATTTGAATCGTTTTGGCTTGTAGTTTTCGCTAGTTTAGATGGAAAAGAATTTGAATTATTGTGCGTTCACACTACCATGAAACGAGTTGATGAAGAGCTCTGGGTGCAATTTCTCTTCCGCAAATGCCTCAAGGCCAAAGCTTAGTAGAGCTCTATCAGAATAACAGCGCGGCGTTATGTTTTTAAATCTTGCAGGACATGCTGTGATCTGCACCGTTTTTTTTACTTGAGATGGTTTTGTTCTTGACTCTAGTCTAGGTAAGAGGTGTCAGAAACAAAGTCGACAATGGATTGACCTTGCCCAGAAGAAGCCTGTTCACTCTTACTTTGAAGAGGTTAGGGATTATTAGATATATTATTCTAAAACTTCACGGCCTCGCACAGGTCTTTTTATAGTGTTAGTTTTCTATCAAATAATTAAAACTGATCAATCATTCAATTACTTAACTTTTCTTTTATACTTTCTATTGTGTGAGTCCCAAATAAACATTTTATTTTTTCACAAAACGATACAAATGTCGATCATTCTTTCTGTAATAAAGATTGTATGACACAAGATGCCTGGCCGCAGTTACGCGTGTCGCAGAAGCTAAGGCTGAACTCAGACGGGGAAGCTATCTCAAAACAACATAATTCCCACTGATTTACACAATCATTGAGCAATCGTGACGAATTTTAAATAAGTGGGTATCATCAATTTCAAAAACCTAAGTTTTTGTATGCAACAATGTTGTTAAAAAAGTAATTAGTTTTGAAATGAAAGAATTATTGCGCAAATTAGACTGTGCTTGCTTTTTCATCTCAAGTTGTGCGCACACTAAAGATAATGTATACAAGCCACGGATACTATAAAGAGTTATTTTTAATGACCAGCCCAATTTAAATCAGGTATCCTACAAAGACATGATTTACATAAAATCACATGCCCAATCAAAGCAGAACCATTAAAAAATTGGACATAAATTTGGCCGTTCATTGAAAAATAACCATGTGGAGGTATAGACAAAACTACAGTTGAATAGAGTCAATTTATAGTCGACTTGAGGCGGTTTAGAAACTCTGACACTAGGGTGTGTGGGGTCGTTAGACCTTACTGCCCACACGATAAGAAGAAGAATAGACGACTGAAACAAAATAATGTGCGCACTAACTAAGATTATTAAAGTATGCAAGAGTGGATGCTATGGGTAATAATAACACTTACAATAAATCATAGAAAATAAGTGCATAAGTCTCTTTAACAATTGAAAAGAGCATCGTATAGTGTTAATTAACTGCGACAAATAGATCTACAAGTTGTATGAAATTAGAAATCATAATGTATTCTATAAAAACCTAATGATCAGTAGCGGTGGTGGTGGCCTACATAAATTTGATGATGATTAAAAGGATCTTGCAGTGTTTAATTAAATTAATATGCCTATATTTATTTTGACTATCAGTTTATCGTAAGTATATTCGCAATTTCCTGTCCAATTAATGCAACTTTTAGGCGTTAAGTATCGATAACACAAGGTAAGTAAAAATAATTTAAACTGAGGTTTTGATCTGAGTTTCCTCAGTTTTCAGTGACACAAGTGTTAAAAGTGCCTGTAACTGGTCTACTTATTTGAAATGAAAGATTTTGTATTTTGAGTTACTGTAAATACATTTTTATCAACGCTTTACAAATTACAGTCGAATGATGCCATTGACTGTTGAGATGAATTTAACCAATTTCCAACCACAGTTCAGTGGCAATTATTTTCTTCCTCCTGAAACTGAGCCCAAGGCGACGTCCTAACTGGACAACCACAACTATCTTGGATAAATCTTTTACTGTACAGGCTGCCCGTCTGTGGAATGCATTGCCAGTTCCAGTAAGACGCACTCAGTCGTTACACACTTTTTAAAAACTTGTCAAAGAACATTACCTATCGCTGTAATTATGTCCATTGCCGTCAGTTATTTTTACTGCCTGTATATTTTGTATTTATATATCTATTATACATATAGCGTATTATGTATGTATCTGTGTATCTATTTTGTTATATTATAATTACTTCTTTTTTTCTGTTTTTGTCACATCAACGACAGCCCCAATTTCATGTCCAGGCAAATACTGTCCATCCCAGGTTGCCTGGAAGAGATCGCGGAATGCGATAAGGCCGCCCATTGTATGTGTTTTAGTTTTAAGTTTCCTTTTGTATTTATTTTTTGGTGTACAATAAAGTATATAATAAATAAATAAATAACTGGGTAACGATCGTATGAGTTAATGATACAATGTCGTCGCACGACGAGTTTAAACACACATTTCTCTGTGTCCTAATTGAGCTTGCAAGTCATCGCGCGAGCACAGGAATCATTTTCATCGCGCGACGAAATCACAACGATCCTTAGCCAGTTAGGACAACGCCTTAGGGCGAGTTTTTTATCCCTGTAGTTAACTTAACCTAACCAATGGTCAGTAAACTTGTCCTAGTAACACAATCTTCAGCATTTAGGTATAGATAAAAACGTAGTAAATTTTCGTTTTAAAAAACTGAGCTCAATGTACTGAGTATTCTTTACTTGCCGACAATAATAATTAACAAACCCGATAATATGTTTCTTGTAGCATACAGTAAGTACATAAATACAGCTAGATCCACTGAGTTACCGGCTGGTTACGTAACACGCGATCCGAGGCGTGACCGTGACGATAACGGGATGCAGCTTGAGTGCTACCCCGTAACGTTTTGAGATACATTACACTGTGTTAGGGTTATAAAAACGAGGTTAGTTAATTCTTTAATTTTTTTTATGAGGCATTATTAAATGGGCTTTTTCCACTCTGGGTGGAGCGGGAGGGGGTGTCAGACTCTTTACTACATATTATAAAACAAAGTCCTCCGCCACGTCTGTCTGTCTGTCTGTTCGCGATAAACTCAAAAACTACTGCACCGATTTGCATGCTGTTTTCACCAATGGATAGAGTGGTTCTCGAGGAAGGTAGTATATAAATTGTCTAGAAAAATATTAGGGATCCTTAAGAAAATTGCAGCGCGGACAAAGTCGCGGGTGACGTACTAGTAATGCTATTATTGACTGAAACCGATCTGTGTTCCTTCAAAATGCTCTTTGTGTTCCAGACCCGCGATGAATCAATTAAACTGTTCCGTAACCCTGACAGGTACTGTCTTCCAAGGAACTAGCATTTGCCTTAGGGTGATGGGACCTACTTATGCCCAGTTTAACGAACCAAAATTAACACAAAACTTTAATTCCTACCATGAGCACAAAACAAATGCGAACACAACATCGCACTATCTAGCCAAAAGCAGGTGGCCTAAAACAGCCACTTTAGCAGAATCAGAAAGCACATCACGCTACCCATCACTGTCAAATTTTCCCAATCAACCTTGAACCTAATGCGTTAGCGTTACAGATGATAATGAAATTTGAGAGATTGTTGTGTGGTTAATATTATGATTCTACTAAAGTTGCCTTTTTAGACCCACAGTTCTGCCAGACTAACATATTAATTACACACTTAACAAAACACGACGTAGCTAATTAGGTACCCAAACATCATCAACCAATAAAACTTTCAAAAACCCAGAGACAGTAGTATCGCGATTACTAAGCATTAAGCAATCGCCATGTTTGAATTAGATTTCTTTTGAAAGTCGCCTAACACTTGACGGAGTAGGTATTCTTCATTGCACGGATATAAGTGTTCGACTCAACGTGAATAGTGCCGGCAAGTGATCGAAATGTTATGCCTTGGTATATTTACAGTGAGTTTCGCTTGCAGTCAGCATTATTTAAAGTAGGATTTCGTAAGCAGAATTCTACACTAATATTATAAAGAGTTAAGTATTGTTTGTTTGGGTTGTCTGTAGGTCTCTTTCGTATAATTATTATCTTTGGAAGTAAGTATATACTGATCTGATTACGCAGTCTTTCACTGCACTATCACCACCAAATATCTTTTTTTAGTCAACTTGAACTGTCCGAGTACTGGGCAAAAACCACCCCCATTCCTTCCTCTCTTAGTTAGGCTTCTTCACTGCTCTTTTTAAAGCAGGGTTTTTGTTTTTTAATATGTGTAGGCATACGTTTGACCACAATCTCACCTGATGGTAAGCGATGATGTGGTCGAAGATGGAGCACGTTTGCCTAGAAGCAACCTATTCACTCTTGTCTTAAAGACTCCCAGGTTGTAGCTATCTGGAAACACAGACTCTGGCAGGGAATTCCACTCCTTAGCTGTACGCACTATGAATGTATTCCCAAAACGTTTAGTGCGTGTCGGTGGGATGTCCACCATGTACCGGTTGCGCATCGCTGTTCGTCTTGTGGTCCGATGATGGAACGGGCTTGGCGGAATTAAATCATGCAATTCCGTCGCACACTCCCCAAAATGCAAGCGATAGAAAACCGACAGGCCAGCAACTCGGTGTCGATGCTCAAGACTTTGGAGCTTCGACTCGACGAGCATGTCATTACCGATGATCCTCTTGGCTCGTTTCTCAATTGACTCAAGGGCATCAAGCTGGTATTTGGCAGATCCCAAAGATGAGAGCAGTACTCCAAGATTTTGACAAGTTAACCTTTTTTTTTTAACGGGGGGAAATCCTCATGGATGTCCTCCACCCTGGGGCGGGTGGAGGGGTCTGGGGGCTCTTACTGACTTAAACCACCCCGGTGTTCCATCTCTCACCCACGCCGGGGATCGCGGGAACTTGCGACTTCCGTAATCCCCGGCTGGTGCCGGCCCGCCTCCGCGGGCTACCTCGGGTCTCGGGTTACAAGTTAACCTAACCTAACCTTCTGCAACTTTTCGAAAAAATCATATACTATGATATACAAATACCTAAATATTTTTTCACTTGAAACACTAATCCTGTGGGACAAGTCATGGGAACAACCACAGGAACAATCATTTCAAAAGATAAAGAATTTTCTCTATACATGGTGTCATTTTAGTCATCTTACAAAGGAAGACCACTTAATGTACCCGACATATACTACCTCTAGGCGCAATTATTTTAAAAATAATTGATTAAGAAGATAGGTACAATAAAAACAAATAATGCATTAGAATCATGAACCCTGTTAATAATATTTACTTATCAAAACAATGTCACCGTTCCATTCCGCGCCAACCTTGGAACACAAGGCAGGGACTGCGGTGGCTCCTGGATGTTTCAAACTACGTCATGCGTCATGATATTTTTTTTAGTATTCTGTATTCAGTATTTATTTATTTGTTAACATAGGTAAAGAAATACAGATCTTATGTTTGATTAACGGAGCACTATGTTACATTACAATTGAACAATTACATATTATTTAATACTTCAATTATGTCAGATCTAAATGAGGAATGATTAAAATGACAAAAATAAATTAGATCTATGTCAAAATAACAAAAATGTAAAAAAAAGCATGCCAATAGTACTCGTATTAATCATTGTAATTCTAAATTAATTCGTCATTTAAGTATTCGTCAATAGTGTTGTAACATTTATTAATTAAGATCAATTTAATTTTTTGCTTAAATTAAGCAAGATTTAATTATTATAAATGCGTGGAGCCATACCCAGGATACTTTTGCTTACTAATGCAGTTTTACACTTATAATTTACTCAAAGAATTTTTGTACTGACTGCGATAAAAAATAATAATAAAATTGATAGTTAAATTGTTCATAAATATCGTATTGTTTTCCTTATGAATGAATAGTAGTCATTGGATAGATGAAGTGGGATGCCGTTGTAAAACAACTAAAATGGCATCATGTATATCATCACCACACAAGCGAAAGCAATTTTATTTGCGTTAACAATTTTAACTAATAATAATAAATTCTTTATTCCGAGAAATATTTGTTACAAAGAATCTCCTTACTTATTTTTTAATTAAAATTAAATATACAATGCCAAAGGATTGCTTTGGCATTTGTACTAGGATTACCCTGTATCACGAATGCCGTCACCTTCTACAGTTGGTCTACTTCTAATTTTGGAGAAAACTAAATCGAACTAAACAAACTAAACTAAATCAAATAAAACTAAACAAAACTAATTATTAAATTAATTAACTATCCCAAACTTATTAATTCCGTGCACGAGAACGGAATGTTATCCAATTAGCATAGATCTCTTAATTAGGAGTGAACAATCTGGCAATGAGCTGGTAAAAAAGTGAGGAAGAATGTAAAACCGCTTAGCTTACACGGTTGAGTAGCTACGTATTATAACAATGTTCTGATGTTTGTTTGTTCGTCTTTTATTTTGTAGTAAGTGGTACCTGATATAAGCAGCTGTGACAGACGGTCAGACGAAGTTGCACTAGGTAATATGCATGAAAAAAAAATTGTTTTCTATACAGTTTATCTAAAATGTACAAAAATAGAATACTAACAATGAAAATAGAATCAAAATGAATCGAAAAATAAATGAGATATAATTATTTTAAACAAATATATCTGTCCCTCTCGCGAAAACGATGTTTTCTATGGCAGTTGTATAGACGTCGTGGACTCTGATGTCAAAGTTCATATCGGACTTCTCTTTCTAAATGTAATCTTTGAAGCTAAAACCTATTAAAGTTTGCGACAGTGATTCGTGCAGTAACAATACTGAATAGTGTCTCTCGGCGTTTGGACTTATTTTCTTGCACTTTGGCGGAATTCCAGATGGTGACACTTAATATGTTGTCCACTGTTTAACGTGTGCTCCTAATGGCAATGTATGACTACTTTTGTTAGCTTGGGTTTTACCTGTTAGAACAAATGTATGTGTTAATCCTTACTATCCTTACTAATATTATTAATGCAAAAGTAACTCTGTCTGTCTGTCTGTCGCGCTTTCACGCCAAAACGACTGAACCGATTTGAACGAAATTTGGTACACAGATAGTCTAGAGCCTGAGAAAGGACATTGGCTACTTTTTATCCCGGGAGTATTCCCGGAGGGATCACGCGGACGAAGCCGCTGGCAGAAGCTAGTGAATAAATAAGTAATAACTTCATCCCTGATGAAGGTATTTAAAAAATAATTTCATGATTGTTTACAAGCGCTAATAAGTACCTACTTCATTTTGCAAATCAAAAAAATCGCATGCATATTCAATTTTAAAAGCATGAATCGAAATGAAGTTGCTTATAATATGTAACGAAAAATTCTGACCAAAAAGAAACAACCGATTTGCCTAGCGTTTTCCCAACTATTTTGGGGAATGTCTTGGCTTCTTACTACCCGTACCGAAACGTGATTTACTCTTACGTGCCGATAACCAACCGACTTGAGCTTCTTAGTGTTACGTTAACATCTACCCTCAATTTTGGCCTTTTCATAAGCTCAGGTGGCTGCTAGAAAGTTGGGGATCCTAGCAAAGGTGAGACGATACTTCACGCCGGAATGGCTGCTCAAAATCTATCAAGCGCAAGTTCGATCGTGTATGGAGTACTGCTAGTCTATTCTGTAAGAAACTATTTCAATATCGAGCTTCACCTGAGTGATAAAACTCACAAAGTGAGCTTTATTGCACACAACATAAAGATCTTCATTTGAAACTCACTTCGAATTCTACTGTCGAGATACGAAAATGTTGTTAGAGAATAGCACTACTGCTCTCATATTTGGGACGGATCTGCCAAATTCCAGCTTGATGCCCTCGAGTCAATTGAGAAACAAGCCAATAGGATTTTCGGCTATGAAAGGCTCGTCGAATCGAAGCTCCAAAGTCTTGAGAAAATGATATTCATGAACATTTTAAGTATGATAAAAAGACGCATGAGGTAGTTTGAAACATCTAGAAGCCAGCACTGGTCGAGCATTATGTTCCAGGCACGCCCCGAAATGGAACGGCGACATTGTTTTGATACGTAAACATTATTAACAGGGTGTTTCGTAATTCTATTTCATTATTTATTTTTATGTTACCTATTATCTCAATGAATTATTTTTTTAAATAATCGCGCCTAGAGGTAGTTCATGTCGGGTACATTAAGTAGGCCGCCTTTGTAAGACGACTAAAATGTCACCGTCTATAATAAAATAGCATTGAACGGAAAATATTAATTTGACACAGACACAACACAAGAACAACAAACAGTAAAAAAGAGAACAATAATATAAAATAAAACCATACAGTCAAATTGTGCTGAGCGTGCCCATATTGAAAGAGTATCAACCACTAGTAACTCATCTACTCACTAAACTCGGCAAGTGTTGCGTATTCTTGAAGATCAACCGGAGCTGCTGTTTTTAATTAGCCACGAGCTCCAAAATCAAACAATACAGATAAAATTCAGTCACACATAGTGAACAAGGAAGTCCAAAATTAAAAAATAAAAGACAGTGAGCGGTAGCTTAGCTACAACATCATTTATGCAACATTAAAAATTATGGATGATAAGATTTGCAATATAGATCTAACTACTAACAGTGATCTAGGCTACGAGGTAATCTTGATGATAAATATAAAAATAGATGCAGTTTTTGTAACAAATAATGTAACAAGGCGGCACGAGTTTGACTCCTATTGACAGTATTGAATCGCATTAGTACATTGCAGACATGGGCTAAATGTATCACTAAAAAGAAAGGTTCAAATGTATCTCTCGATCACTGGGATCACTCCTTTGGATCTTTATATCCCTATGTATCCGTAGCTCACGCTGTTCAGCGTGGCTCGCTTAGTCGCTTCATCATCATCATCATCATATCAGCCGAAAGACGTCCACTGCTGGACATAGGCCTCCCCCAAGCGTCGCCACAACGACCGGTCCTGTGCGTCTCGCATCCATCGGCTACCCGCGACCTTCACCAGGTCATCGGTCCACCTTGTGGGAGGCCTTCCAACGTTACGTCTTCCGGCGAGTGAGACAGCAGCACACCTGCTTCTAAGCTGCCCGGTAGTCGCGGATTACAGGGCCAAGTACTTCGGTAACCCAGGTACCCTCAGTGAGATAGTTGGTAACACCAAGGCGTTGCTGGCCTTCCTTGGGGAGCTGGGGTGGATCGAATGACACATTTGTCCCACCTGCACGCAAAATACGCGCTTAGTCGTGGAGTTGCGAAAACCAGCCCGATTTACATACATACATACATACATACGTCTTCCGGTACGCGGTCGCCACTCCAGAACTTTTCGGCCCCATCGACCATCTGTTCTGCGAGCAATGTGCCCTGCCCACTGCCACTTTAGTTTGGCGATCCTTCGGGCTATGTCGGTAACCTTGGTTCTCTTGCGGATATCATAATTCCTGATTCGATCACGCAAGGAAACTCCAAGCAATGGCAATGGAGAGGGCAATCCCTCTCCATTGCCCTTTGAGTGACTTTGAGCCTTCTGATGAGGCCCATTAGTCGGTTCGCTCAACTCAATCCACTATATCAGTGAGAGTGATATATAATTTAACCTTAGAGGTATAAAAGAACGAGTGCATAGGTACATATGCGCTAGCCATACAGTTGCGAGACAGATAGAAAAAGACGCCGTGAGTGAGTGAGTTGTAAAAATACACTGATACATTCGGATGTGAACAGATACAAAGAGTGATTGATGGAAACGGATTGATTCAATGATCATTATCTATTTCTCCTGAGTTACCCATATCTTGTACATTGCAGTGTTTGTTTGCTGTAGGTCAATATAAGATATTTTTGGGACGAATCCGCCACATCATTCCCAACCGCCGCCACTCCTGAATGCCAGAATCAACACTGACGACCACAAGCAAACCGCCGAACAACCATCAATATACCTATTCTAGATAATATGTAAATCTATTGCAAATTCAACAGTGATCCACCACTACTTCATCAGGTCTTCGTCTTCTTATCGTGTGGGCAGTAAGGTCTAACGACCCCACCGACACCCTAGTGTCAGAGTTTCTAAGTCGCCTCAAAGGCCTCTGACATGGTTTATTTGACGACCGCAATTTGGCGGCCGGGACCACTGACTCATACGTGCCTTCCGAAGCACGGAATCATCTTTTTATCAGACAATCAGGTGATTCAAGCCTGCAATGTGCTTGCCAAACTGGAAACAACTTTAGAAAGTTTGTTTCCCGGGGGAATCGAACCCACAACCACCGGGTCACAAGGCAAACGCCTAAACCACTTGACGACGAAGGCAGTTTATTTTTTTGCTTCATTGGGTAATCCAACTATAACATCACGCCTATATTCTGTAGTGTCTATAGATAATTAGTAAGTTTATTTAGCCAAGCACCATTGTAGTTGGTACATCCCGAAGGTTAGAGAGAGGGTATAAGGGGAATAATGAAGAACATGAGAAAATTGTATTTACTTCTCTACTTCTTCTCTGATAAAATCCTTGAATTTCTGGAGCTGAAGCAAAACACGATATATTCCTCAAAAGGTAAAGCAGAACTAAACCTTAAGTACTCCCACATTTTCCCAGTTGTGTTTAAGTCCCATGAAATAGGAAGCGGGCATATTGCCATTAACCGGGCTCAAATGCAGACCCCGGGCTGCTAATGAAAAATCCAATATCACTTTACCCGACCCAAGATTTGAACTTAGGACTTTATGCCCAGCAGAAGGTACCACTTACAACCACTAGATCAACATAACCATTCCAATACAAAACGAAAGCTAATAAAAAGAACTGCTTTAAAATCACCACGATTACAGTCGTAAACGCAATTCAGATCCAATTTAAAAGAAGCGAAGTGAAATTACAACAAATACGGTTAATTATTAACAATATTTTGAAAAGATTAAATAAAGAACGTGACAGTGCGCACGACGCGGGAGCAGAGAAAGCGTGAAAACTTATACACTTCTCAGTTTGTATAAAAATATGGTATATTTTCATTGAAATCTTGCTAATTGATATACAAGGTTGGCAAAAACGAAGCAGTTTTTTTTGTACAAGTTAATGCCGAATTTCAATCTGTATTCTAACTTGTTTGTCGGATTCATTCCCATTCAGAGATTGACCCATGTTTCTGTTGGGGTTGACGCAACAGTTTTGTGTTTTCTTCTCGCAAGTCAAACGTCTTGCTATCACTAATAATAAAAACACTACAAAGAATAAAATAACCTTAATTTCGGAAGTCGGTGTTTTTGGTTTTGTTTCTTTGTTTTTTAACACCGACTTCCGTAATTATGATTATTTTATTCTTTGTAGTGTTTTGTTTGGAAGTTTTTTATTTTTCACTTTTAAGTGGTAATACTTAGACGACGTCTTCGTCAACGCAGAAATTGTAATAAGCAAAAATGCTCATAACATAAAAACTACTGAACCAAACTGAATCAAATATTTATGGAACCAAATGGCAAGTATGCTGCATCGAACTACAAAAGAATCACAGAAATCGGATCAGAAACCTCGGAGTAATCGGTGTACATACATAAAAAAAAACTACGAATTGAGAACCTCCTCCTTTTTTGGAAGTCGGTTAAAAATAGTAAACAGGTATTCGACGCAGTCACAACAGCGACAAACACAGAGTAAAAGATACGCCTAAACCAAGGTACCTACAATAAAATGCCACCTATTCTACTTAACCTCATCCCACCGGCCCCCTTCTACCATCGGACATCCAGACGCACTTCATCTCACCATCTCTACCTTGTTGCTATTCCACCAATTCGCACTAAGCGTTTCCAAACGTCTTTTATAATGCGCACAGCAAAAGAGTGGAACTCTCTGCCTGCGTCTGTGTTTCCGAACGCTTACAACCCTAATCTCTTCAAAGTTAGAGTGCACAGGCTCCTTCTGGGTAAGCTCGCTACATCGTAGACTTTGTCTCTGTCATCTCTGACCTAGACTAGAGTCAAGAGCAAACCCATCACAAATAAAAAAAAAATCTAATTAAATTCAATAAAATGGGAAACTATCATCTGAGTTGATTAGTTAAACACTACTTCAACTGTCCATTGAAAAATGCTTTAACTTATCTACGACTTGTAACTTATCATATTTCTTGGGCAGTTGCGAAATTAAGCGTGATGATTATTAAACAAGTTTTTAGGGTTCCGTACCCAAAAGGTAACCAACCGAACCGTATTACTAAACATCCGCTGTCTGTCTGTCTGTCGGCGGGCTGTATCTCAAGAACCGTAATAGGTACAGAGTTGAAATTTTCACAGAGTGCGTATTTCTGTTGCCGCTATAACATCAAACAATAAAAACTAAGATTTATGGTACGGAACCCTTCGTGTGCGAGTCCGACTCGCACTTGGCTGGCTTTTTGTAGTTAAGTATGTTATGGTAAAACCTGAGTGTCCGTGGAGTTTCTTGCACGTTCTTCTCCATAGAGATCTACGCTTTGGAACGTGCAAATAGCTTCACGTTTTTGACTGACCGACCTTGACATTTCAAAAGTGCCTGTAAATGGTTTATTTGAAATAAATGTTTTTGAATCTTTGAACGTCTATAATATTTTCTGTTTCGGCAATGCCAATGGCTATCAAAGTAAATGTCAAACACGGTTCTAGGTAATTTTGAATGGTCTATCTATCAAAATCGGTCGGATCAGTGAACAGGAGATCAGTCAGTCAAAAAGATGAAGCTAGTTGCACGTTCCAAAGCGTAGATCTCTATGGAGAACATATTAACTTTCATAATAGTACTGGGATATTGTAAGCAACTTTGTGTTTTATATTTTAAGTACAACTCCGTGATTGTGGTAATAAATTTACATGATATTATGGCGGGGAAAGTGAAACGTTAGTGCTTGCTGTTTCGCGGAAATTGTAAGAGTTTGTGATGGAATCAGGTCACTGTAACAGCAATGAGTTTTTATGAATTTGTTATGATTATCCATCCTGTACAATTACACCTTGGTTTTCTAGACATAACACGGCGGGAAGGTACTTTGGAACCGCTATACGTATTCCTTTTGTTATCTCTGGTGGAAATGCACTCTAATTACTGACAGAATGTACATATCTGTGTCCACGCCCTCTGAGTGCGATAAGCGTTCGATCCTGGAAACCTTGAAGACTGGTAATCGTCTGACCGAAATGAAGATTACAGCTATTTAAAATGTTTTTTTTAAACAGATTTTTAATTAATAATATTATAATGTTATAAAAACAGAAAAAAATACTTAACCTAACTATATACATATGAAGATACAAAAAACCAACTATAACCAAGTTTTAGGAACTAAAAGTGTAGCAGCGGAAGTGTCCATGTGGCAAAAAACGAAGTGACTTTTACTCGCAGAATGTTTGCCCGCAACTTCGTAGGCGCACATCCCGTTTTTCCCCGTTCCCGTAGGAATTTCGTCGCTCTTAGTGCTCCCCTACACTCCCCAAGGAACCTACATGCAAAATTTCAGCTTTCTACGACCAGTAGTTTCGGCTGTGCGTTGTCTGTCAGGCAGTCAGTCACTCACTCAGTAACGAAAGAATTTTATATATATTGAATGATGATTCAGAAAAGAAAGAATTTATTTATAATCTTGCCAACTTTTTTAAAGGCTTACTCATCAACACCTATTTATCAATATTTCTTATCCATATAATTATTTAATTTACCAACCGTAGCAAATAAAATATATACCCAGTCGAAAATAGTATCTTCGCAAGCAACATTAACCAAATATTACCAACTATTACGCCTTCAAATTAACCAAATATTAGGCATTAACTTCTGCCAGCGGCTTCGCCCGCATGGTCCCTAGGGAACATACTCCCGGGATAAAAAGTGCCTATATAAAAGCCTATGTCCTTTCTCAGGCTCTAGACTATCTGTGTATCAATTTTATTTAAATCGGTTCAGTAGTTTCGGCGTGAAAGCGCGACAGACAAACAGACAGAGTTACTAGCTAGTACTTTCGCATTTATAACATTATTACTAGCTTCTGCCAGCAGCTTCGCCCGCGTGATCCCCAGGGAACATATTCCCGGGATGAAAAGTAGTCTATGTCCTTTCTCATGCTCGAGACTATCTGTGCACCAAATTTCATTTAAATCGGTTCAGTAGTTTTGGCGTGAAAGCGCGACAGACAGACAGACAGAGTTACTTTCGCATTTATAATATTAGTAAGGAATAAGTAAGGATTTTGTAAGGAGATTGATAAGTTATTGAACATTTTTCTGCCTGGTCATTCTTTTTTTTTAATACAATTAAATATCAATGATTTACTAACACTAGAACATAAGCTGTTTCAAATAGTAACAAAATATGGATCACCGTTGTCCGAAATAAACGAATTATGATTTAATTTTTATTTTTATTTAATTCTATGCTCAATGAGTTTTACATGATAATTAAAAGTCGCTGTCGTTGTATCAGGATCAGCTTATTACTACTTTGAGGCATGATCTTAGTATAATGTCATGATACAGTGGGTAAGTTCGCCATTCTATACTCAACCACGGCAACTCCTGAGAGCCGGAATCAACAGTGGCTACAACCAGAAAAACGCTGAGTCAATGATTCTCGGCGAGTCCCGGGGAAACGATTCAACTGTCTTTGATCAACGATATTAATCAGAAAATGACAACCCGCAACACTATTTCCAACTACTGTAAATCTTGAAATCCAAAATAAACAATGAATTATTTTGGACGAGTACTGGAGAAACGATTCAAGTTTCTTCGTTCCCGAATCAATTAGTCTTCTTCTTTTCGAATCGATGGTGACCCTTAAATATTTTTTGCTCAGTAGGTGGCCACGTGGCGTGTGAACGTTCACAGCGGCATCAGTGGCGTTCATCAGGTCCTCAATGGTGCAGGTGTAAGGAAACTTGGGACATTCCAACAATTGAGCCATATTTTGAACGGGGGCTACGCACTCACACTTAGCTTCTAACGGATCAATGAAACCTCATTTTGCCAAGTTGTATTTGCAGCGGCCTACTTGGGTGCGCAAACGATTGAGCGCCCTCCATATTGGCCACTGCAGTTCACGTCCAGGCGGCAGGTGTTCCTGAGGTTTCAAAAAATCAGGTGGTGGAGTGCAGTTCTGCCCACAACTTGCGTCTTACTTTGGGTGGCTGGTCCTGGACAGCCAGTGTGCAGCGAAGAAAACTCTTCCGGCTCTTAAGTCTACCCGGGGCTGCTGTATGTTCGTAGAGGAGATGCCGGGAATCGGATTCTTGGTTTAGTTGGTTGGTTGGTTGGTGGTTGGTGGCTCGGTTGGATTGTTGGTTGGTCAATTCGTAATTATTTAACGAGGAGATGTAAGAATATGTACCCTACTGCGCACTATGGTAGGCGCCAGATAAATGTGTAATAACGGTCATTGATCCACATACATTTATTGACTTTCTTTATATCAAAAACAGAAATAATGACATAAAGCTGTCCTGAATCGACTTCTATCGTGATCCTTGACGTTTTCTAGTAATGAAAAACGGTTCATAATTTATTGTCCATGTATCTAAAAACCGGCTAAGTGCGAGTCGGATTCGCCCACCGAGGGTTCCGTACAAAGTAGTTACAAATTACTTTAAATAAAGATTATTTTTTTTATGATTTAATTACAAATGTGTAGTTTTCAGACCTTTCCCTATACTTGTAGTATAAGACGGTATTACTTGCCAAATTTCATAGTTCTAGGTCAACGGCAATTACCCTATACATTTTGGTTCCCTTGAGAGTGTCGAAATATACGTTTTTTTGCGGTATAAATGACCGTATCTTTTTTTTACGCTAACTTAGAAGTTTGATTTTTCACAGCTGCAAGGGGCCATAGACCTGATATATGGTTTTAATTTCGACTCGATACCTCCGCGCGTTCCCGAGAAAAACAGTCTTGACAGACATACGGACGGACATTAAAGTGATCCTATAAGGGTTCCATTTTTTCCTTTTGAGGTACCCTAAAAAGGGATATAAAGGAAAGGTCAATGTACTTTATTGCAAGTTTATCTGGCGCCTACTACAAAACAACTTGATAAAAGCCGCTAGGAATTCTGCCTACCCCGTTACGTAAACCGGTGATGTAATTATCTTCTGACCAATATTCCAGTTTAACTTGATTTAACCACAGACAAACGGAATCAACCATAGACCGCTTTACCGACAGTGTATAAGGCATGTGTACATGCCAATGACCTTGTGCATATAAACGGAGCTAACTACTCCTGTACGCGCCACTCCGCTACCCGCATTTTTAATTTTTTATGAAAAATAACACATATTTTAAAAAAGTAACAAAACCAAATTATTTTCCTTTGTATTGTAAAACAGTAGATATTTTTTTCTAGACTATTGTTAAAAAGTGAAGGAGTAAAATGGTTTCATCTGAACGATTTGAAGGTGATTTGATGATTTTTTTTCTTATTATGTGATACCGATACATACATTCTGGCTAAACAAAATTACGTATCATATCATGCAGATTATTACTACCTATTTTTTTTGAAGTGAAAACTTCTTTAGCGGCGTTGAGCACTTTTTCTGTAATGGGTATAAAATCTTAAACTCGCGTCAGGACACGTGACCTGATCGAAAAAGCGTAAGACGGACTCGCGTCAGGGTCACGTGATGCTGATCGAAAAAGCGTAAGACGGACTCGCGTCAGGGTCACGTGATGCTGATCGAAAAAGCGTAAGATCGAGGGGAAGGGAGAGGAACTAGTATCTCCCACTCTTTCTACCGTGCCTGAGTGTGCTGCTCCGCTTAGGCGGCACAGGGCGCTTGCGCGAATGTCCGTCTGTGTTTATGTACAGCGTGCCACGCGTATCCAAGGATACGAAATTACGGAATTACGAAATTATGGATGAAAGTTGATTTTTCTAAGAGATAAAAATTAATGTAATATATAAATAAATAACGATATAATATTATGAATAATAACATGTAAATTGTCATATTTGTGTACGATAGCGCAATAAATAAACATTGTATTCTACCTCATAAATGATAGTATTTTTGTACTTATAATTAAACACAACGTTAATACTAAAGTTTTCACTTCTGCCGGCACTCCCGGAGTGCTACCGGTGTTTTTTTTTTCAGATGTAATTTCTCAGTAAATTATTATTATTATTATTATTTATTACCAATTTTACTGGACATTATTACATAGAGTCTTAAATATATATCTTAATCCTAAGGATTACGAGCCTGAACTAGGAAATCCTGTGTTTCAGGCGAGAAGATCTAAAATAATTTAAAATTAACAAATAATCAAAAATATTCTATAGTACAATACAAATGTGTAAAAAAATCTGTGATATAGACAGTTAACAACTTAACTTCTAGATAACTAACTAAACTAGGTCTAAAATTGTATAAATCGTACAGTTTTTTAAATAACAAGGTACTTAAACTAGGTCAAGAATTGTATAAACAAAATCACTTTAGCACAACCAGTAAATTCTCTGTATCATCATAGGACATTTTTTGAAGAGTTTCCATAAGAATTCTCTTACAGTTAACTTTATTCAGGCTATAAATGTTTGCTTTCGCATTCAATCTATTGTAGAGGAAAGGACCAAGAAACATATAAAATTTTGATGAGAAAGCATGTTTGGTATGGTTTTGAGGACAGACTAAATCTTTACGTCTTTTGTTAGTGAACTCCGTGCTATATGTTAGATCTGCGTGCTGTTTTAATACAATACCCATTATAAATAACTGCCGGACTGTTAATACTCCACATTCCTTATATAGGAGGTTAGTAGGGAAAAGGAAAGGGCGGAAAGTAGATACTTTGAGAATTGCCCTCTGAGCTCTTTCGATAGTTAATAAAAATGGCGACGAAAAGATGCTTCATCTGCACGCTGTTTTTAAGCATCTCTCGAGAGAGCAGCCTTAAGTATGTAAGTGAATGCTACTGTACATTTTCTTTAGTATAAAATATTGTTCTTGAAGATAAAACTGGACAGAATTTCTGCTAAGGAATCTGTGTTTCCTGCGTCTGTATTTTCGAACGCATTCCACCCTAATCTCTTCAAAGTAAGAGTGAACAGTCTTCTGGGTCAGCTCGTTCCATCGTCGACTTTGTCCCTGTCACCTCTGACCTAGACTAGAGTCCAGCGCAAATCCTACTTAAATAAAAAATAAAACAATTTTTAAGAGCCTATCGTAATGTATAAAATTAATGTCACCTTCTACTTGGCTTGAATGTATCGCTAACAAAATCCGTATCTTTTCGAACGAATTTGGATGAATAAATTGTTGTTTTGTCGAAGTATCTCAGGTCGTTGAAAGATTCATGATCAGATTTGAAGCTGCTAACATCAGCCCGATTTAAAATACGATATTTTATGCTGGCTGTTATGCAACAATAAACGTATTAAGGCTGCTCTCTCGAATAATGCTTAAAACAGCGTGCAGATGAAGCAACTTTTCGTCGGCATTTACTGAGAACATCTGAAAAAAAAATAGGTAGTAATCTACATGGAGGATACGTAATTTGGTTTAGCCAGAACTTGTGTATCGGTATCACATAATAAGAAAAAAACCCACCACCATATCTATCTATCTATCTATCTACCTCCAAATCGTTGAGATGAAACCATTTTACTTCTTCATTTTTTAACAAAAGTCTAAATAAAAAATATCTACTGCTTTGCAATACAAACGAAAATAATTTGGTTTTGTTTAAAATATGTGTTATTTTTTTTAAATAAATTAAAAATGCGGGTAGCGGAGTGGCGCGTAGAGGAGTAGTTAGCTCCGTTTATATGCACAAGATCATTGGCATGTATACAAGCCTTAACAATACCATTTGATGGAAGAGCTGACTTCCAAAAACGTGCCGGTAACTCACACAGTCTTATTCGTTGAAACATCAAAGACAACTTAACAGCCTTGTCATTAAATTTGCCATCCGAAACATTCACATAATCGTTAAAAACTAAGTAAAAACTGCAACAATCTGAGGACGACTCACCGTTCACCAGTGAGGACATAATGGAATGTGGGACAAGACTACACGAGCGAATAAAAATGTTGTCGAACCGCGAAATGGTCTGACACCATTCTGACACCGATTGGTCTGACGTAAGACATTGCAGACTTATTATGTGTTGCGATAGTAAACGATAGTTATTAGTCATTAATTGTTGGTAAATTATAGTTTTAATACGCAGTTTGATTTATGGGTCTCACTTCTGGTTGGATCGTAACATTCGTAACTGATCGCCGTTCAATAGGAGTCAATTTAGAATTATTGATTGAATGCTAAATAATAAAAGTCACACCGGTCGAATTCAAGATTAAGCGACGCTTGCCGAGGTGAGTCTGTGGATGGGTGACCATCTTAACATACCGAGTTTCCTCCGTACCTCGGAAAGCACGTCAAGCCGTTAGTCCCGGCTGTCATTTTTAGATCTTTGGCAGTCGTTGCGAATAGTCAGAAGCCAGAAAATCTGACAGCAGTCTTGCCAAGGAGTACCGTGTTACCGAGTTTATGGGTTGTGGAGGTCTGGTAGGCAGCAGTCATAACAGCCGAAGACGTCCACTGCTGGACATAGGCCTCCCCCAAAGGGGGGCTTTGCCATAATCGCCACGCTTGGCAGGCGGGTTGGCGATCGCAGTGTATGGTGTTGCGTTTTACAGAGAACGCTGCTGCCCATTCTCTGGTGAGTCCCTTAGTCGCCTCTTACGACACCCACAGGGATGGGATGGTATTATTATTTTATGGCACCATACGGCACCGGCCGACACCATGCGGCATACCGTACGGCATCGGCCGACACAATGCGGCATACCGTACAGCACCGGCTGACACCATGCGGCATTCCAGGCAGCCGCTCCACGTAAAATACTGGTATTCAGCTGAATCCGGTTTGACTGGAAGCCGACCTCAATATAGTTGGGAAAAGGCTAGGCTGATGATGATGATCTGTGTTAGAGAGTGATATGTGTTTATTTTTTTGCTTGTTGAACATGTGATAAACTCAAACTCAAATCGTATATCTACACTTAATATTATAAAGAGGAAAGATTTGTTTTTTTGTTTGTTTGTTTGAATTGAATAGGCTCCGAAACTACTGGACCGATTTGAAAAATTCTTTTAGCATTGGATAGCTACATTATCAGGGAGTAACATAAGCTATATATTATCCCCGTACTCCCACGGGAACGGGAACTACGCGGGTGAAACCGCGTGACGTCCACTAGTTTCAAATAAACCATTTACAGGCACTTTTGAATTGTCAAAGTCGGTCAGTCAAAAACATGAAGCTATTTGCACGTTCCAAAGCGTAGATCTCTATGGAGAAGAACGTACAAGAAACTCCACATAAGAATCAATCTCTCTAGCCTTTCCCCATTTTATTGGGAACGGCATCCAGTTTAACAAGACACAGATGGATCATCATCATCATATCAGCCGAAAGACGTCTACTGCTAGACACAGGCCTCCCCCAAGCGTCGCCACAACGACCGGTCCTGTGCGTCTCGCATCCATCGGCTACCCGCGACCTTCACCAGGTCATCGGTCCACCTTGTGAGGCCTTCCAACGTTACGTCTTCCGGTACGCGGTCGCCACTCTAAAACTTTTCGGCCCCATCGACCATCTATTCTGTGAGCAATGTGCCCTGCCCACTGTTACTTCAGTTTGGCGATCCTTCGGGCTATGTCAGTAACATTGGTTCTCTTGCGGATTTCACCATTCTTGATTTGATCAGGCAAGGAAACTCCAAGCATTGCCCTCTCCATTGCTCTAAGCCTTCTGATGAGGCCCATTGTGAGCGACCACACAGCTGGATACTAGTATGTATTTTATATGGAGCAACTGTTAGACTTCCGCAACCCAGTAACTGGATAATACACACATAAGTACTCCTTGGCAAGACCCGTATCGACTATCAAAGCCGCGGAAAGCACTCAACTAACAGTCACTGTATATCCGTATACTAGCTTCTGGCAGCGGCTTCGCACAAGGGAATCTCTAGGGAACATATGTTTTCCGGATTATAATCTACCTCTGTGCCAAATTTCATGAATATCCTTTCAGGCGTGCTGACGTGAAAGCGTAACAAACATACATTCATCCATCCATCCATCCTCACAAACTTTCGCATCCTTACTAATATTATAAATGCGAAAGTAACTTTGTCTGTCTGTCGGTCTGTCTGTCTGTCGTGCTTTCACGGCAAAACTTCTGAACCGATTTAAATGAAATTTGGTACACAGATAGTCTAGAGCCTGAGAAAGGACACAGGCTACTTTTTACCCTGGGAGTATGTTCCCTAGGGACCACGCGGGCGAAGCCGCTGGCAGAAGCTAGTTTATGATATTAGTAAAGGCTTAAGATTTCTATGAACTATCACAAATATTTATGTTAATTTTGGTATACATATATCTATAAGCCTAAGTAGCCTGGAATAAAGAAGTTATGTTGTATCATCGAATACTTATATAATACGTCGTTTTCAAATCAAAACAAGACAGCATTTAGTGATGCGGTATTTATTCGAAAGAGTTACCGCGAGGGCTTTAGGAGGATAAATTTTAATCAGTAAAAGTCTGACACTACCTTCTGCTCCGCCCAGAGCTAAAGGAGTAATTTGATGATTTTCCATCCAAAAAAAAGACATTTCATTAGTCACTGGTGGGTGTATAGATACTAAATATTGTCCGCATTAAGTATCTACACACTCGCCAGGATGCGACTCAACCGCAAAATAATTACAACATCGAATAAAACTTACAAAGTCATTTCAACTGAATAGTGACGCAACAATGAATGACAAATCTATTTTTTGACAATCTCAAACAATGAAGATCGTTCTCATCTGCCATTCACTGTATCGTCACGACTCGGTTGTAAGGTAATTAGCAGATAGACTGCTGTTTTGTAGTGAGCAGTATTGTAATAGCGAAAGTACTGATGTTATGTCAGGGCTGTTATAAGCAGTACAAAGACGAGAGTTGAAAGAGGCGGGCATATTCTACTCCGTATCACCTAACCACTGAGAACTAATGATAACACGATTTGACAGTTACTGTGAAATCGTGTTGTGATTCATTCTCAGTTCGGGTTCGGGACTAATCGTAAGTCGGGTGTACGCGCGCGCATAGTATACGCGAATTTGACAGACTTCAAATAAATGAAAACAAATAGTTTTTGGCTACATTATTTAGTTGAGGACAAAGTCGTAGAACAAATGTTGGTCAGGGTCATGGTACAAAGTCAGGATTAAGAGGTTGTGGGTATTTTTTCAATTTCCCTGTATATCTCCCTTATTTTTTATTTTTTTTTTTGAAGATGGGAAATCATCAAATGACTCCTCCGGCTCTGGGCGGAGCAGAAGGGAGTGTCAAACTCTTACTGACTAAAACCCATCCGTGTTCCTCCTTGTCCTTTGTATTCCAGGGCCGTGGTGACTCTTTCGAACAAATCCCGCGATCCTGGCAGTTTTTTATCCCCCTACACTTGAGTTCAAAGTCAAAAGTCAGAAAGTCAATTATTCAAATCAGGCTTTGCCAGCACTTTTTGAACGTCAACGTTTACAAAATAGACAGTCTCCCAAAACGCCCGCCCGTCACCACTTCCTAGTGTTTTAGCTGGGAAGAAGAAGTGGCGCCACAAACTCCCCAGCAACACATCTGTCTGTTGACTTAGGTACTATACAGATCCAAAAAGCCAGAATCCATTTAAAACTGTGACCATGTCACACGTTACCCAGTTACTAGTTTATGGAGGTGTCATAGGCAGTTGCTAAATGTAACATACTGTTCTTCTTCTTCTCGTGTGGGCAGTAAGGTCTAATGACCTGAAATGACATACACTAGTATCAGAGTTTCTAAACCGCCTCAAGGGCCTCTGACATGTTTTATTTGACGACCGCCATTTGGCGGCCGGGACCACCGAGTTGTACGTGCCTTTCGAAGAACGGAATCATCTTTTTTTATCAAACAATCAAGTGATTCAAGATTGCAATGTCCTAGCCAAACTGGAAAACAATTTTACAAAGTATCCTTTGCGTGGGAACCCACGACCACCGGGTCACAAGGCAAACGCCTAAACCACTCGACCACGTAAATAAAGAAATAATGTATAAGTGTAGCGGCATTAATGCCGCCACAAGAAAAACCAACGGAGCAAATCTACATCGCAAAAAAAAGAACCGCGACGCCATTTATCCAACTAGCAGCGTACGTCGAAATTCTGCATCGCGCAAGCAGAGTTTACCGTGCGATTTGAACACATACATCAGCCCTAATATCAACTATCGGGCAGTTAACTAGCAGCAGGACACCAGACACAACAACCGTAAGAAAGGATAAATAAGAAAAAAGAAAAAAAAATAAGAATAGAAAGTAGGGTAAAAGTGGGAGTCCTAATCACAGGATTAATGATGATGGATAAAAGAAAGACACAGTATGAAGCATGGCAATACGAGAGGCATGTATTGCGAAAACTGGTATGGATGAGGATTAGATACAGAATAGGCGCCTATAAAGTTGGCGCAAGTAGTCCATAAAAAAAAAACTCGACCAGAGAGGCAGTTGTAAAATATATGTAGTTAGACTTGAAGAGGACCCCAAAATAGTTCGAAAAAGGCCAAGCATCTTAATTTTTTGCTGCACAGTTTCTGAAATAGATCATTTAATTTAATTCAGCAGGCTGTGACGCTTACTGAACTTAATTCTAAACCTTGAACTATTGTTACTTGTGCAATAATAACGACAAGGTAGTAAACAGAATTAATTATAACGTTCCAAGCACCTTTATAGCATTTACGAATACGGCCATGTACATCGATATGGTTCATTGGTCAACATAATTATTGGTCATTATAATTATTGGTCAATATAATTACTATGAGCTAGTTGGCAAAGTACTGGACCATATTGGTAACTAAGACCGTGGAAATTTAACAAAAATAACGTAGAATTATTGTGTCATATCTCAAACCTGCATTGATTGAATGGAATAAATTTGGTGGAATGAATTTTCGTCACTCAATCACGTCACTAGAGTTACGATTATTTTGTGATTGAGTTGTTTTTATAGTTCCTAATATACGTATGAAAAAAACCCTTAGGTAAAGAGCTAAGAGTACCATCCGAATTTACAATACAATTTATTTGACTGAATTTTATCATTTTGAAAAAGAATAAACCAAATTCAGGGTTCTTTAATAATAGATAACAGAAAAAACAATAACACGGCATGGTTGACACTTCCCGTGACCCAAGGGCTGGCAAGTACTGCCAGCTCTTGCTCAGTCTCTTGGGCGCATTACCAGCTGACAGCGTTGAGGACGAATTTTTGATGCTATAATATTTTAGTTAGTTTAGTGTATTTGTTAATTTTAGTTATTATTATTGTTAATTTATAAGAATTCTAAGTTTATAAAATAGCAAGTTAAAAATATGAATCGTTCAGAACCCTTTGTCCAACACGCACTTGATTCTATTACCAGAAACCGAAGAAAAGTTTGTGCAGAGGTCTAGGCAATCATAGTTTAATACGAGCGTGAAATAATAAAATTGAGGTCGACTCTAAGCTCAAAATTGAAAAACGTAACTCAATCTAGATCTATGTACATACTTTCACTTAATTAAGATTATTTTAAGCTAGAGATCATTTCTAAATGTAATGTGCATGAAATAACTCATCAACTTCTTTATTCCGGTGGGTGAATTTAAATGAAAATTAGTTCAGCTATAGCTTGGTTTCAAGTAAAAACTTATTTATTTATTTATCAATTTATGTACGTGAAAACTTATAAAAACACTAGCTCACCCGCGCAGCTTCGTCGATATTATAAATAAGTATAGACAACTCTCCTTCTGCCGCAGTCGGGTAAAAACTGTTGAGTACATGAGACATACGTTGGAGAGCCCCATGTGTTCATACACCTGCACTTTAGGGGACTTAATGCCACCTATGCTGCGAATAACATAGCCACCTGCTGAGCCCAAACAATCTAAGGAGGGAACCACCGACTTTAAAAGAACAAGAAGAAGATTCAAAACATTCACTCAAACATAACATAACAGCATGCCTGTATATGAAGGGTTACGTAGGGGGCCAAATCATTAATTCAAACAATTCATCATAGTTTATCAAGGACTGACTTAACATTCACAAAAATAACCAAAAGTTTACACCACTGCACCTGCACCTCGGTCTAGTAGAGAACGTGTAAGACTGTAAGTGAAGATAGGAATTATTAGGCCGTCTTGCGTGGTGGACAGGTCATATAAGACTGCGGTCGGTTTACGGTTCTGGTGGGCTACTCTCTAAGCCCGAAGTCCGTGGTTTCAGGCTTAGTTGCGGGCGTATTCTACTCCGTATCACCTAACCACTAAGAATTAATGACAACACGATTTGACAGTGACGGTAAAATTGTGTTGTCTTTCATTCTTAGTTCGGGTTCGGGACTAATCGTATCTCCGTAGGTGATACGGAATAGAATACGCCCGCAGCTAAGCCCGAAATCCGTAGTTTCTAGTTTCTACTTTTTATTTAAAAAGTAGCCCACCAGAAACGTTAACCGACCGCAGTCTTATATGACCTGTCCACCACCCAAGACAACCTAATAATTCCTATCTTCACTTACAGTCTTACACGTTCTCTACTAGTCAGTGGTTCAGTTTCCGGAACGAAAACAAGTGTGACAAATGCCAAACAAGCGTTAGCTCCGTTTGTTTGAATTAATATCCGACAGCCAATCGCATAACTTCTGAAACGAGCCAATCATTTCGTTTCAGATACCCAGAGACCCGACAAAACAACGCACAAGATAAGGAAAACCACCTGCCAAAAATCCTAATCAATTTTCACCACGACTGTACTAAGTTCCGTCAAAAGCGCGAATCACGCGCATTTCACGGCCGTTACACATTAGACGAGCGTTTGCAGAGATAGCTAGCAGAGGTGGAGGGGGGAGGAACTAGATCACTGGGTTACTGCAGTCGCTTCGAAGAAATGCGTACCGTACGCCAATCGTGATGGTAGCGGTGTTTTCTTGTTTAATTCTTTGATGAAATGCTGGTTTTTTTGTTATTTGTCGGTGGTATTGATAAGTTAAGCAACTTTACTCCAAACGGTTCAGTTGCCATGTTCAATAAATAACAACACAACGCTCAACTCAATCAAATTGGTTGACTTGAAAAACTTGAATAGACTTGGGGTAAATGATTTAGAATACAGGGGTAAGAGCATCTCGGATAAGTACTAATCTGCGTAGTCCTCAAGATCCATCTTATCAAGATTAATGTTTGGACCTTAAAAGAGACACTCATGTTCATGATATTTAAAAGTGATTCCTAAGTACCAAAAAACTATGTGTATATATCAACTATTAGAAAATCAAAACTAAAACGGATATGAGATCAGGCTAAAACACCTGCCTGCCAGGTTTGCGGAACCTGTTCGAAAGAGTCACCGCAGCCCTGAAACGGAAAGGGCATTATGAGGAACACGGATGGGTTTTAATCACTCTTTTTCTTCTTCTTATCGTGTGGGCAGTAAGGTCTAACGACCCCATACACCCTAGTGTCAGAGTTTCTAAACCGCCTAAAGAGCCCCTTACATGGTTTATTTGACGACCGCCATTTTGGCGGCCGGGACCACTAAAAGTCTGACACTCCCTTCCACTCCCCCCAGAGCGGAAGAAGTCATTTGATGATTTCCCATCCTTAATAAAAAGGCTAAAACACCAGCTGATACAGGTAAAAATTTTTAAAATCCAGCTAAGTAGCTGAGCAAATCTAGGTTCTGTCAAAAGTCATGGCTGATGTCGCGAATAGTTCAACGAAATTAGAACGAGCAATCAATTTGTTGACCTAAGATTTGACAACAACTAATCGGTTTGATATCTAGACGTTCTGAAATTAGGATTAGTCCACTTGTTGTTCGACAAAATCTTAATACCTTTCAGGTAGGAAACTTCAGCTAGCGTGTTTAAAACCTGAAATTGTTTATGAGGATAACTTGCTTTATTACTGTATTTTGAATGGGATTGCCACGTTCTGTAAACAGTTACAGAACGTGGCAATTAATGGATAGATGTATAGAATACGTTTATGTATACCATAACTGTCCAAAAAGTAAAATCTTAGCTACTAAATAAAGTTAATGCAGTCATTTTTCATCGTATTTTTATGAAGTCCTTGCTGGACGCATACAATTCACAAAAAACACCACCGTGTCAACGGCACCTCAAGAAGAATTTACTCGAAAAACACGTACGTGTATGTATGTGTCAGCGGTATTAAATGTGTAACAAAGTCTGTTAAACCTTCAAAACCTAACTCTTAGATAAACCTAATTCTATAAATTATAACTAAACTAAACTTTCTTCTTCATTATCAGCAAGATGGATAGATGACAGCACGATTTATGTTTGTTAACATATAAATTATTACTCAATTACACAGAGAAATGTTAATTAAAAGTTTCTAATTTTCAGAATTCAATAGTCTGGGAATAATAGATCGTGTCTTGTAACGCGTAACTCAACCGGTGTTACTACAATCCACTGATGTCCAAGAGATACATTCGCTAAAAGATTGTATGCACCTAATTATGCAACTACTGATCTCAAATCACTGATGTTTACTTTCAAAAATGACACTAGAGGAAACATATCCGCGAGATTTTCTTTATATAATAAATTACTGAAAAATAGCATCCACTCTTTTGCATACTTTGAAAAGACATCATAAACAAATAAACAAAGTTCACTGACCTGTTCCACAAAGTTCTCCGCAGTGAACCTCTTCGTGAACTCCGTGAAGGTCTCCTTATCCTGGAGGCTCTCCCGGCGCGCACGTTCCACTTTCAGCTTCTTGATTCCCGTGATATCCTTGGACATCTTCAGTTCCTCTATCAGGTCCGTTTTCGCGTTCTTGTATATTTCCGCGGCACTCGGTAAGCATTGCAGACTGACGGAGCGGGCTGGGGGAGGGCATGATAAGGTTTTCGTGGCTGGTGTTCTGAGTCTGACGGCTGTGAGTTCAGCACTGCTGATGGCGGCGAGGGGCTGGTGGCTGGTGACGGGCGGCTGCGGCGGTGGCGGCGGCACGTTGTCAGCCGGCACCGGCGGCGGCGGCGGAGGACGCGCCTCCGCCGCGCTATCATCCCGCTTGCACGGCGCCGTGATTGTTTTCAAATACTCCGACGGTTTGATAAGGCGGTCCGGCGCGTTGTGCGGGAACGCGGGCGGCACGAATGGTAGCGCGGCTTGCTTGTTGACGAGGTTGAGGCCGCGCGGTCGATCGTCGTCTGCGGACGCCGCCGAGCCGCGTCGCCCCGCTGCAAGATTTCAAGATGGCCGTCATTAGGGGGGAGAGAAAGTCCGCGCTTCGGCGCGCACGCACCCCGCGATGCACTGCGTGTAGGTACAGTCGGTTCCGCAACTGTTTAATACATCGATCCGATAATAATATTTGGATGATGTTTTAATTTTACATAAATTGATATGATCTTTTGTGGTTTACTAACAACAGCTTCGGCTCCGATTGTACACGCTGCAGGGCATGAGGATTTTTTATGTGGTTTAGAGATCTAATAACGAGTGACGGTTTATTCATTAACACAAAACACAAATAATTCAGTATTTCCCGAACTTTTTCTGACCCATAAAATATCGTAAAGTGATGATATGTGACATGTAGTAGATATTATGTTTCCTGTGTTCGCGACTTCACGTGCCAACGATCGCCACTCAACACTGCACATTATTACCGAGACATCTCAATGCTCAGATCGTTCGTTACGTGAATTTCTAAAACGTGTGTCATACAGTTTAATTTCATTTTATTTATTACGATATTTTCGTCTATAGTCCACGCCACGAGAATCTATAAATTTTGTAAACACACATTCAATTGTTTCAAATGTTTGTTTCATGTGTCAGACGCGTTCCAGTACCACAAAACATTAGACGACAGCTCTTTATATCGATAAAATATAACCCTACTAAGTGAAAATGCTCGTTAGTTTCGTACTACACGTGTGTTACTTCGAGTTGATTGAATTTGGGATTATTTGTTGCCGCTACGTAACTTAGTAGAAGTTCTTTGTTTACAAAATTTATAGCTTCTCGTGACGGGGACTATAGTTACACGTGTAATCTAATTTAATGGCTACATTGATCAGTTTTTCCCTAAATGTTTAGATCTGCAGGAGCGAATCCGAGGGTTGGGTCAGTGGGTAGCCTTAGGGGCGGGTTGTTTTTTACTTCACACTCGGGAGTATTAGTTATGATTTTTCAGTTTTAAATGTTGGTTGGTAGTTACCATCGAGGGTTTAAGACAGAGTGTTGTCTACCCTAATATTATAAAGAGGAAAGATTTGTATGTTTGGATCGAATAAACTCAAAAACTACTGGACCGATCTCAATAACTCTTTCACCATTAGAATGGTACATTATCCCTGAGTAACATAGGTTATAATATTTATTACTAAAAAAAATTAGAGATTCTTAAGAAAATTGTAGCGCGGACAAAGTCGCGGGCGGAGTGCGAGTTAATAATAAAAGTAATGTAGAATGTTCTACTGATGTCGATAGACTAAGCCTGAATTATTGAGTCCGCCTTTATACTTTAGAACATTAGTTTAGACTGTAAAATGGCTTTTGCTGTGGCCCATCAGTGGTCGTTATTTTTCCCCGATGGAAATAGTGAAATTTTCTAATGGTGAATACATTTTTCGGATCTACTGATCCAGAGAGACCACTGACAAAGATACTTTTATAATACAAGTTTACTAGCTTTTACCCGCGACTTCGTACGCGCCTGTCCCATGTTTTCGCGTTCCCGCAGGAATTTCGGGAAATCCTCTCTTAGTGCTACCCTACACTCCCCAAGGAACCTACATGCAGAATTTCAGCTCTCTACGACCGTAACGGAAGAGTTTTATAAATATTAATCGTACATGGGTAGGCCTACAAAAAATGCTTCACAACTAAGCATTAAAATCTGTGAGTGAACAATAAATCACCCGTATTTTCCCCACCTTAGGGTAAGATTTTGTTTAACAAATTTATATGGGACCACTTTCCAATAAAAGAAGAATTATCAAAATCGGACTACTCTGTAAAATATTATGCGTGGTCATACATTACAATCAGTGAGTGAATATTAAATCATCCCCCTGTTTTCCTACCCTTAGGGTTGGATTTTTTTCATATTTATATGGGACTTCCCTTTCCAATAAAAAAAGAATGATCAAAATCGGACTACTCTGTAAAAAGTTATGCGAGTTCATACTAAAAAAAAATATATACGCGTTGACTTTCGAACCTCCTCCGTTTTTTCGTCGGTTAAAAAGAAAAGAGTTTTCGAATCGCATCTACTGATCCAGAGATTACCAATGACAAATAAACTTTTATAACACGTTATGATTTCTTATTGATTTCAAGAGCCATACAACATACTATCGCCAGCCAGACCGCATCATAACATACATGAGATCATGTCGCACTTTCATATTGCTAAATCTTGTTGCTCGCTTTTTCACAACTCCGCCAGTAGCTGATCATAATTATAGTGATCTATACTATGGTCTGGTGCATCCTATCATTTTACGGATGAGTTTGTTTTCGTGTGGTTTCTGGTATGTTTAGAATTTAGAAGTATTGACTCCTAAATAATTTTTGACACTTAAGTAATCTCTTAGTTTTTTACATTATGTATTTAGAGGATATTCATTTATTACGTAAGACGATTTAGGGGGAGGGGGGGTAGGCCATGTCTCATTCTTTTCTTACAAGGTTGTGCGATCCCAGTACTGATAGTTCTTATGTAAGTAAGATCACAAAAATATTATGTATGTAGGTAAAGATGAATGATAAAACCAAAGTTTATAACTACCACAAAATAAAAAATACTAGTTCTTTTGGACGTACAAATAAACATCTCTAAAAATTCCTAAAGCTTTTTTTTATTTGTGATGGGTTTGCTCTTGACTCTAGTCTAGATCTGATATGACAGAAATAAAGTCCACGACGGAGCGAGCTTACCCAGAAGGAGCCTGTTCACTCTAACTTTGAAGAGATTAGGGTTGTAAGCGTTTGGAAACACAGACGCAGGCAGAGAGTAGTTTAAACTTGTAGTTAAGGGGCTGATGACTCGACAATTAAATAACTTCTAAGTACGACCTATCCCAACTGCGTTAGCGGTACAATAGGTCGTTATTGTTGACGGTAGCTTCAACCGTGAAGGCACCATTACCGCTCACACCGCGAAGTATAACGTTACGATCATCTGAGATACGATCATACCACAATGTAACAGTAACTAGACACTTTGCAATTATTATAAAACAGTTTAATATTCTACCACATCTAGTAAAAGAAAAAATATTGTTTTTATACAGGGAAATTTGTAAAAATTCCCAAATCCTCTTAATCCTGACTTCGTATCATGAACCTGAACAACATTTGATCTGCGACTTTTCAAAATTTGAAACATTTTCACTTCCATACAAAAAATATAAGCATAGTCTAAATTTTGCATATTCTTTATGAGGCGGCCATAAAGACCGCTGCCTGGCTGGCGGCGCGGGACCGGGTGCACGCGCGGGCGTAGTATACGCGAATTTTACAGACTTCAAATAAATGATAACACATTTTTTTTGGGTACATTGTTTAGTTGATGTCAAAGTCGTACAACAAATGTTGTTCAGGGTCATGATATGAAGTCAGGATTAAGAGGTTTTGGGTATTTTTTCAATTTCCCTGTATAATTGAGGCATTCGCACAAGACAAATAAAATAAATGAATAAGGAACTGTTTGAGCCGGCTTTGATATAAGAGCCACACAAGTCTATCGCAGGTTAAGCTATGTTTCTCATGGCCGAATCATAGACCATCCATTTCATACCAAGATTCTACCCTGCCGCGGTTTTCATTTATAAATCCTTTTTAAAATTAATACTTCATGTAACTCTAAGGTACAAATGTGGACTTATTGAACTGGATTTCTACGACCTTTGACTTCTTCTTCTTCTTATCGTGTGGGCAGTAAGGTCTAACGACCCCACACACCCTAGTGTCAGAGTTTCTAAACCGCCTCAAGGGCCTCTGACATGGTTTATTTGACAACTGCCATTTGGCGGCCGGACCACCGGCTTATACGGCTCCGAAGCACGGAATCATCTTTTTATCAGACAATCAGGTGATTCAAGCCCGCAATGTCCTAGCCAAACTGGAAACTACTTTAAAAAGTATGTTTCCCGTAGGAATCGAACTCATGACCACCGGGTCACAAGGCAAACGCTTAAACCACTCGACCACTGAGGCAGTTGACAACCAGAAGCTACTGGGTTGTACTGTTGAACTAGGCATGAGGACATCTTACACTGGTTTTTGTTACCACTGGCGTTGTTACAAATGTTACGTGATGATACTCAACTTGAATTAGGCTTTTATCAAAGTAGTAAAAATATCTAGTCTAGATTTAATGTCCTAAATTACCTATCATGAAATCTAAACCAGAGCATATTTTATGACAAAAACGCAATCACACTAAAATTCATGGAAAATCATTATATTTGCTAATTTCGCGAAACTGCTGAAGGTCGATAGTATTTAAGAGGTGATGAAACTTGAATGTTTTAATTACTTTTTACCTTTAAAAATTTAAATAAACAGTTATGTGGCAACACCGTTGAATATTCTACCAGTCTTGAACTGTAGACGACTTGAAAGGCAATCCTTATGAGATAATGTTAAGAGATTAGTAAGAGGAACTTGTGGTTAAATAATAACAGTAGCACGGATCGATGTTCAAGGTAAACTAACTCTTGCCGAGGTCGGTCTGTCTGTTAGGTACATACGAGACTCCTCCGTGCCTCGGAAAGTACGGCCTTGTCCCGGCTGTAATTTGCAGAACTTGGAAGGCCGTTACGTGCAGTCAGAAGTCAGAACATCTGTTCCCGTCTTGACAAGGGCTATCGTGTCACCCAGCTACTGGGTTGTTAAGGACAGACAAGCCGTAAAACACCGGCTTCACCCGGTTTTACTGTTAGCCGACCCCAACATAATTAGAAAAAAACTGGTCAAGTCAAGGGCGAGTCGGACTCGCACACGACGGGTTTCGTACCATAAACTTTAATTTTTGTTTTTTGTTTAGCGGCAATAGAAATACACAATCTGTGAAAAGTTCAACAGTCTACCTATTACGGTTTTTGAAATACAGTCCGCTGACAGACAGATGGACGGACGGACAGCGGAGGCTTAATAATATGGTTCCGTAAGTTACTCATTGGGTACGGAACCCTAAAAAGGTTAGGCAGATTGATTGATAAGAAATTAAATGAAGCAATCTCTACATATAATCTCTGCTTATCAGACTGCTTATCAGACTGCTTACCAGTAACTGGGCAAAACGGCGCCCCTTAGCAATACGAGTGTCAGAATTTCAGGCTTCTGACCTTCTGTAACGGCTAACGACTGTCAAAGACCTCAAAATGAAAGCCGGAACTAACAGCTTAACGTGCTTTCCGATACACGGTATGTTAAGATAAATCTAATATATAAAAATCTCGTGACAAGGTGTTTGTTACCGAACACCTCCGAAACTGCTTGACCGATTTTCATGATTTTGTGTGTATTTATCTATTTATTTTTTATTTGGCAAAAAACGTTTGCCGAGTCAGCTAGTAAATAAATAAAATTGTCGCCCATCCACGAACCGACCTCGAAGCGTTGACAGAACCGTGCAGCTATTATTATTTAGGCACGAGCTCCACGAGCTAGACTGTGCGTCCCGAATGAAATTAATGTATTGTATACGACACGGTTGGCGCAGTGGTTGAGCGATCGGCTGCTGCGCTGCGTGTCGCGGGTTCGATTCCCGCACGGAACAAATATTTGTATGGCCTACAGATAGATGTTCCGGATCTGGCTGTTTGTGTATGTGAGTTTGTATGTTTGTGAACGCACCCACGATACAGGAGAAATTCCTAGTGTGGGGCAACGTTTTTATTAAAAAAAAAAAAAAAAAAAAAACAATCTATTTCTGAACTCAAAGTTATAATATTTCAAAATGGCTGCCTATGTCTAAATGTCACTTGATGCCGAAATATACGGATATTATCAAATTGCTCACTTATGGGCGACGTAATAGATTCCCATTTAGCCCGACAATAGGGACTCGCGTGATCGTTTAGCACTTACGACAGTATTTTGTTAGTTATATAACTTAATGGGTTTATATTGCCAAGTGTTAGTTAATAAACTGCACCTTTATAAAAATAAAGATCTTTATAGCAAATTGAAAACTGGCCAAGCGCGAGTCAGACTCGCACACGAAGGTACCATCAACATCATCATCATATCAGCCGAAAGACGTCCACTGCTGGACATAGGCCTCCCAAAAGGGGGGATTTGCCATAATCGCCACGCTTGGCAGGCGAGTTGGCGATCGCAGTGTATGGTGTTGATTTTTACAGAGAACGCTGCTGCCCATTCTCTGGCGAGTCCCTTAGTTAGTCCCTTAGTCGCCTCTCACGACACTCACGGGAAGTGATGGGATGGTATTATTCTTTTACGGCACCATACGGCACCGGTCGGCACCATAAGGCATAAGGTACCATAAACCTTAATTTTAATATTTGTTGTTATAGCGGCAATAGAAATACACAATTTGTGAAAATTTCAACTATCTACAATAGGTAGATAGTTGAAATTTTCACAGATTGTGTATTTCTATTTGTAATTTAATTATAAAAAATATAGTCTTTATTTAAAGTAATTTGTAGCTACAAATTTGTTACGGAACCCTCGGTGGCCGAGTCCGACTCGCACTTGGCCGGTTTTTAGGGTTCCGCACCAAAAGGGTAACCAACGGAACCCTATTACAAAGCCTCCGCTGTCCGTCCGTCCGTCTGTCTATCAGCGGGTTGTATCTCAAGGACCGTAAATGAAATGAAATGAAATTATATTTATTTGCTAGAATATAGGTACATAGTAGCATGGTAAGATCATTTTTGTCTCACTATATTCGACTTATCAGTCGTGCAAATATTTCCAGAACATGCATAATAATATCATGAAATTCCATCATAGTTATAATAAAATTTACAGTCTTGCTTCGTTAATAAAGATTAGTTCATTGGAATATATAATATTATCTAACAGTTAAGATCGTTCATCAATTTATTAGTTACATTTATAAATAATGTCAAAAATAAGGCGTAATAAAGTAAACAGTTGAAATTTTCACAGTTTGTTTTCCTTTTGCAGCTGCCATACAAAAAACGTGTTTTTTTTTCAGTTTATGGTACGGAACCCTTTGTGTGAGAGTCCGACTCACACTTGGCCGTTTTTTTTATTTCGCGATTTCTTTGTTGATCTCATAGAACTTTACGTTTACAGGCTTAAGTTATAGCTGTTACGCCTAATACTTCGGGGATCATAGACTTGGTTTAATTTTATGTTGTTTTACTTTTAATAGGTATACGTACACCTCTGCTACCCTTTGAGAATTGCGTCGTGTGTGTTACTTCCTACTCAAGTATTTTTTTTTTATTTTTATGTGCCCGGTGCTCCAAATCTGCCATTTCTTTCAATAGAGTGGCCACTGGAGTCATAATGACGCTTTTATGTCCAATGGTCAACCACTGACCCTCCATTGAAAGAAATGACATAGAATCTTGTCAAAATCAACCATTATGAAATCAATGATAGACCATTCTGACACTATTGTAATAGCAGACTTGGGGCCCAGAAGACCGGCCAGCTTGCAGAATGCTGCCAGTCTTCTGGGCATGTTTCCGGATGACAGCGATGCGGAGGGATTCTTCGACGCCTGAGTGTATTTGTTTTTAACAGCTGATTTTTTTTCGCGATTTCGGCATTGGTTCCATAGTAAAAGTTGTTCATAATGATGAGTACAATGATCCCTTAAGAGGTATTGCGTTAATTCTGTTACACGATATATATAGAGTTAGGTTTATTAGTTATTTAGTACGTAAAGTATTGTTACATTTGTTTATTAAAGACTTATTTAAAAAAAAATTGTATTTTACTACCTGAATTACTATTAGAAAGCACACAAAACATTCCACTAAGCAATCTCTCAAACAGTAAACATAATGGTGATTTAATATTCAGGCGTCAGCTGAAACCGTTACACTCTGTTTGCTGAAACCAACTTGATTCGCTAATTAATGCACCGGTGAAACCAACTTAAACTAGGTATATGACTTCGCTGTCATGTCAACTTTATGTATACTAATTTTTTTTTTTTTGGTGTTTTTTACATTCTTTATTAAGAGGGGACTCTATTCAGTAACTCTTGGCCTTTCTCCATACAAACGTATTCCGCTGTATTCTTCGTGGATAATGTTGCTAGAGCAATGATTTTTTTTTCCGTAAAATCTAGATCGAATTAATACGTGCCTCTATAATTTTCTTTTTTCCAAAAAATAATTACTTAAACAATTATGACTATTCAAAAACCGGAAAAAACAGCCCGTTTTTACCGCTATGTTCAGACAAAATTGATAAGTTTTTAACAAAATAGAAAATAATAGAAGCATAGATATAGTCTTCTTCTAAATTTCGATATATAATTCTTATCGATCAGTCCAGTTTTGAAGAAGAAAACAGCGGAATACAAAACGTCTGTTGGTCAAGGTTTTTATCGGTAAAATCAGCCTCTGCTGAAGTTGTCGCTTTCGCACTTTACTTGATAGAGCGCAGCGCGACGGCATCGGCAATAGTTTCTTCAAATACCTATTTTTCAAATTCCTCGGGACTAGAGTCCCCTCTTAAGCAACTTGAATTTAAACTAAAGATTTTTCGACTAGTCAACATCGTAAATTATCCTAACTTATGAAAATTTCTAGCAATGATCTGAATTTAAGCAGGGAATTTACTAGAATAACTTGGCCGCGGGCAATGTCCGCCTAAGTTTGCTAATATTTTGTCTGTCTTATGCCAGTTTAGTGTGTGACTGTCGCAGACAGACAATCCTAATACACATTTTAGTCATCTTACAAAGGCGGCCCACTTAATGTTACCGACATAAACAACCTCTAGGCGCTATTATTTTTAAAATAATTCATTAAAATGATGGGTACAGTCATTGATATATAAAAAACCCAAGATGCACAGTCTCGAACAAATGCAACACTCGAAACTGTCGTCAAAAACTGACTTGGATCAAGTGTCATGTGTGAGTTGTGTAGTTATATTATAAACAATTATTTATAAGGCTGATTTTTTTTTATACACGGATCGCTTAAAGTTGTTTTTACAAAGCAGTTCAGTATGGCGAGTGATGCGCATTTTTTTTGCACATTCAACCTTACACGGATTGTTTAAAGTTGTTTTTACAAAGCAATGCAGTATGGCGAGCGATGTGAGATTGTTTGAAACTTGCGCACAATTATACATATTGCGCTTGTTTTTTGCGGACGTTTTTGAGATGCTGAGTGTGTATCTTACAGTAAAAATAAATAATGCAGATTTATGGAACACTGTTAATATTTTTTACGTATCAAAATAATGTCACTGTTCCATTCTGCGCCATCTTTGTAACACAAGGCTCGGACTGCGCTCGCTGGGCTTTTTTTAATAAATCATAGGTTCAAAAATGTCATTTTTATTTAATGGACTTGTGAGACGGCTGAAGTGGCACCGTGTATATAAAATTCTTCCGTTACTGAGTGATTGAGTGAGTGAGTGACTGACAGAAAACGCATAACCGACACTATTGGTCGTAATAAGCTGAAATTTGGCATAGGTACGTAGGTTCCTTGGGGATTGTAGGGGAGCACCAAGAAAGGATTCCCCGAAATCCCTACGGGAATGGGAAATAATTGGAATATGCAAACTCAAACTCAAAATTCTTTATTGTGAACTAAGTGTCGGGTAGGTACAGGACAGATGTTAACAAAAATAGGAAGGTTCTTATAACTTAGTTGCCTGTTTATGCGCTTTCGGAGTCGCGGACAAAAGGTAGTATACACATATTGACATAGCCGGCAGAAATATATTTTTTTATTCTTGAATATGCTCGCGTTTGAACACCATCCGAGGACGTTTACGAAGAGGTAACCTACTCACTCTTTCCGCGTGGAAGCATGCGGGGACTGCGCGGTGCCGGGAGGTGAAATCGGTGCTTTCGAGCTATCATTTATTTCAGAGATACGGCCTTAAGACTGTCAGGTTGCAGCTATCGGAAAACACAGATTCCGACCCTCCTTAATTAGCTGTACGTACAATGAAATTATTTCCAAAGTGTTGAGTGCGTATGGGATTTCTCCCATAGAGGATCGATGTACCGATGGCTGATGGCCATAATTAAGTAATTATACAAGTGAACAATTGATTGTTTTTTTTTGCAAATTGTGGACAATGCCTTCTCTAAAACCGCGTCTTCTTCAAGCTTTATAATACACTGCGTGGTCCCTAGGGAACATACTCTCGGGATAAAAAGTAGCCTATGTCCTTTCTCAGGCTGTAGACTATCTCTGTACCAAATTTTATTTAAATCGGTCCAGTAGTTTCGGAGCCTATTCATTTCAAACAAACAAATCTTTCCTCTTTATAATATTAGTATAGATATCTACCCATATCAAGTGAAAAAAAGAAATTCATACTATATAGTATGAACCAACGTATATACGTTGGTTAAACGAGGAAGTAAAGTCCGAATCTCACCGCACCCATCTTGGATAAGGGCGCCGTGCGGTTCCTAATAAGGGGTTCGATCAGCGGCCTGATTGTGCGCTTAGGAAACAAAGCGTCCCATACAATGTCGCGGGTTTTCTGTAATTGGCTGCGAGATGTGTTTTTGCTGTTATATTAAAAGATTAGATTTATTTTAAAAGCCTTACAAAATAAATTGAATAGTAAACTTTTTTCGCGAAATAATAAAAAAATAAATTTAAAATTTAAAACACTCCCGACAAAAAGAACTTAAAAAGTAAAAAAAAATATTATTGATCCTTTTAGTTTAACATAGTTAGTTAATATTCCTCATTTCCTTTCAAAATAGTGTACATTATTCTACTAGTCAAGCCCTTTCATTTGATACCCATATTGAGGGAGTTGTGGAAAAAAAAATGTAATTCGGCATTTTGTGGTGGCTGCCATCTTGGTTTTGAAATTTTTCATAGTGTATAGTATTCTACTAGTCAAGCCCTTTCATTTAATACCCATATTAAGGGAGTTGTGAAAAAATATGTAATCCGCCATTTTGTGGCGGCGGCCATCTTGGAAAAAAAATCATCAAACATAGCTAAGAACACTCCGGACTAATTCACCTTTTAAACAAAAAAAAAACAAAATCAAAATCCGTTCATCCGTTCGGGAGCTACGATGCCACAGTCAGACACACGCACAGACACGTAAAACTCGCCGTCGTTTTTGCATCGAGGTTTAAAAAACAACCTTCGTAGTCTACATTTATGTTCACAAAATTCGGCCTATGTCAAGCAGTGGACGTCTTTCGGCTGATATGATGATAATGATGAATGCCTACAGAATGACTTTTGAGCTCAATGAAATTGCACAGGGCCGAATGAAAGACCACGTTATGTCTATCTTATTACCTCAATTTTTCATCGACCGAAAACATACTCTACTCTATTACATTTCTGTTTTAAAGAAATCGGTTAAAAAATAAATAAAGCCATACTTTTTCATTAACAATAAAGTCAAGTGCAGCTGGCTCACGGTCGCTTTCTAACTGGTAAATAGTATGAATGTGGCAACACTGCACAGACTACGTCATTCTCTGTTCTATAATAGTACTAGCTTTTTCTCGCAACTTCGTACGCGTATATCCCAGTTTCCCCGTTTCCGTAAGAATTTCGGGAGGAATTATACATATAATCCTTCCTCTTGGATCACTATGTCTCTTTGCATAGTTTTTCATACAAAATCAATAGTCCAGATATCATACGTTACGTACGTAGGACCAGACTACGTCATTCTATGTTCTATAATAGTACTAGCTTTTGCCCGCTACTTCGTACGCACTTATCCCATTTTTTCCCGTTCCCGTAGGAATTTCGGGAGGAACTATACATATAAACCTTCCTCTTGAATTACTCTGTCTTTTCATTAAAATCCGTTGCGTAGTTTAAAAGATATACGCGCGTACAAACGGAAAAAGCGACTTAATTTGTTTTATACTATGTAAAGATTTAATACTTTAGATCTGGATAAGTCACAGAAAACGGAATAATGTAGGTAAAGGTAAAATCAAACGTAATGACGGCTCAGAACAATTCTAGCTGACAAGGGTGACAGGTGGGGTACTACTGCGCAACGAAATGCGATCTTCCGAGGCGTCATTAATAATTATTACTATTCCTTTATTTCAGGCAACATGGCCCATACAAAATACACTTATACAACACTAGTGGACGTCACGCGGTTTCACCCGCGTAGTTCCCGTTCCCGTGGGAGTACGGGGATAATATAGCCTATGTTACTCCCTGATAATGTAACTATCCAATGCTAAAAGAATTTTTCAAATCGGTCCAGTAGTTTCGGAGCCAATTCAATTCAAACAAACAAACAAATCTTTCTTCTTTATAATATTAGTGTAGAAAATATACTAATACATATAAAACATGAAAACACGAAGTCACGGCGTCAAGTTACGCTGCGCGATGTCACATAGCCTACCACGAAAACTTCGGTAGACCACACCGTTCGGCCAAAACTCTTCCTTAAGGAATCTGTCAAGATGTTTTGTCGGAAACCGCACTACAAACGACTTGAAGTTGGTGTTGTGACACGGCTCCAACTTCTAGACCCTCAAGGTCCAGCTGGTCTTCACCTTCATGTACTCCACGATATTCTCAATCTTCGTGGAGTGATATAGTCGGGACACATACAGCAACGTTGTAGGAATGGCTGGACGATAAATTTGAATTGACCAATTCACCTGTCCTGCTTAATGCCCGTTTTTACTGTCAGAACATCTAATGCGCATTTGACAAAATATTGTCAGTCATTGTAACATTTCAGAAACTGGATCTATAAAATTTTACGTGTTAACAAGTTCTTATGTTAATAAAAAGATTATTTTCTCTGACCTTATGATATGACTTTTGTTACATTTTGACTGCTTAACCGAAACATTGAAGTACCCAAGTTGTTTAGTTCAAGTATTGTTTGCATACATACCTACCATAATGTAACTAACACTTATTATAATAGATCCACACACTGCCATTATTATCGCTAGTTATGTAAAAGTCCCATGTACCATCAACTGAACACAAATCCTACATAAATGATAAATGATATTTATTTTGCAAATAGGTTACAAGTAACTCTTTTACACGTCAATTTTTTTTTTGACATATTTATCTAGATGAGGCCGGATGTTTCCTAGCTGACTACCCTGAGAAGAAACACCGAAACAAACTCAGAGGTCACAGTCTCTTTTGAAGTCCATACAATTGCCAATAACATATGAAAAACATGTAGGTTAAGGTCTGAGGTGGCCTTTTGAGGAAAGCACCACGCAGGTTTGAGTGGGCTTGTCCAGACAGTGCAAGCCTTTGTCAGTAATCGTGCAGCTCAACTCAAAACTTTGAGGAGCTCAACATGCTAAGAAAACCTAAATACAATTTTACACTGCTCACAATCTGGGAATTGAACCCAAGACCTCGTTCTCAACAGTAGCCTTTGCTACCTCTTGACCAACGAGGCGGTAAAATGAACACCAAGTGTGATATACTTAACCAAAAACCCAGTAACACTACCTGACCCGGGAATCGAACCCGAAACTTCATGCTCAGAAATAGCGCTTAATTTTCGCCCAACAAGAAAGTCTTGTAAAATTAACACCAAGTATGATCGAAGCCAATACCTCGTGTTGTACAGTGGCCTTCGCATCCAATACACACAACGCTAAGTATGGTATAGCCAAAAACCTAAAAAAAAATATACTCGAACTAGAAATCGAACCCAAGACTCACTCAGTAGTAGCGTTGACAATCACTAGACCAACGAGTCTCTCGTAAAATGAACAACAAGTATGATATAGCAACTTTGTGATTTAAGTACATAATAAGCACGTGTAGGCATTGCAGAATTTATACGAGTATTTCATAGCGGATATGACTAGAAAAGCAGTGTCATGATATCCGTTGAAAGCTTAAAAAGATAACATCTCAGCTAATATAATTATATCAAGACGTAAAATAGTTTGTCTGTCTTTTAGGAGGCATTCACTGTCGCTGTTCGCTATCACAGGTTTTTTTCCTTGCAAAAATGTACTTTTCCCACCACCTACACGAAAACGTCAGGTTATATGTCATGAAATCTAACCCTAAATTTATTGCCGGTTATAATGAAATTCAGTACAATATTATTGCACGGAGGTCAATAATGTGATTTGAATTTAAAGCGCTTATTCCACTACATGGTAATGTAATGAATGAATTTAAAGTGCTTATTACACTACACGGTATTTAGGGCTATACCATGTAGTGCAATAAGCGCTTTAAATTTACACCACCCTAAATCGAGATTTAGGGTGGTGTAACAAGAGTTAGGAAGTGAGGGACCCTAATTAAAGTGTCCGAAGCGGCCCGGTCTAGTTAGCTCCCTAACACCAATTTAACAAATTCCCAGCAAATGCAAGTCAAACTTCCCAATTTGGGGACAAAAATCTACTGATTCCCCACAAATTCGATATTTAGAATAATATCAGAAGAATAAAATCGATATGTAGAATACCCGCATTTTCCCCTCATCTTGACAACCCCCAATAAATCCCCAATCAACATAAGATTCCCGCAGTTTGGGTTATTTCCCATACATTGGCAACGCTGGTCACTTCACAACTGAGTTAGGGTCGAATCGACCGGCTAGTGTAATAAGCGGCTCCCTAGTTAGGGGCCACGCCCATCCTTGCCACCGGGCCCTGAATACCGTGTAGTGTAATAAGCGCTTAACTGCTGGCTGGCCGCGAGCGGTTCTCGTCGGTCTCCATAACTTGAAGACCGACGAAAACCGCTCGCGGCCAGCCACCACTCTTCATAACTCGCGAACAATTTTCTCGCAGCAGGTGTGAAAAGCAGAGTATGCTGGATAAAGGTGTCTTAGCCTTGGGCTAGCTTGAATCCTTTACTGTTTTCAGGATTATTGCATTTAAACTCTAAAATCCCTCGCTACGCTCAGGAGTTAACTTTTGGATCCTTCATTAGGTTCGGGATTCACTATGATGCCCGTGACATAGGGCACTGCTTTGTCACCTCGGTGCATAATCTACTATTTCTTGTAGCATAAGCCATGAGAGGGAAGCCATAAGCTGAAATAATTTTAAGTCTACATAGGTAGTAATGTTACTTAACTAACTTAAAAAGCAAAAAAGCAAGCTCAATAGTTTGGGTTTGTGTCCTGTTGCAAGAACTACCCACACATTAACATACATACAAATTATTAAGACAGTACTCCTCGATACGGCTCGTATAGTGAGGACGTTATTTAAAAATGACTAGCTTCTGCCAGCGGCTTCGCCCGTGTGGTCCCTAGGGAACATACTCCCGGAATAAATAGTAGCCTATGTCCTTTTTGCGCGACAGACCGACAGACAGAGTTACTTTCGCATTTATAATATTAAGTAAGGATAAAGTTGTAAGTATAGTAAAATGAATAAAGACAATGATATAATAATAATTATATTAATGACACATTATGACAAAAAAGTTTTTTAAACTGCAGGTCTCATATTTTCAGTCATGTTTTTATATTGTAAATAGCAGGTTAGGTACATGTTTTACCGTTAGGTGCCAGTGAAACTGAAAACCGTACCTAATCTCACCCAGTAATTTTAGATGCTAGCCCAAAACACCGCCACCTCAGACTAACCCATAGAAAATCGATTAGAAAACTTGATTAAAGTCAGATTATGCGCTTTTTCAGCTTGCACTAATTCTGCTTGAGATAGTCTCAACTATCTAAACTTATAATCTAATATTATAAAACGTTTTGGGAACACATTCATAGTGCGTACAGCTAAGGAGTGGAATTCCCTGCCAGAGTCTGTGTTTCCAGATAGCTACAACCTGGGAGTCTTTAAGACAAGAGTGAATAGGTTGCTTCTAGGCAAACGTGCTCCATCTTCGACCGCATCATCGCTTACCATCAGGTGAGATAGTGGTCAAACGTATGCCTAACTATAGTAAAAAAAGGTAGCAATTTTTGTGACTATCTTTTTCCCGCGATTTCGAACGTGCATTTCCCCATTTTTCCCGTTCCCGTAGGAATTTCAGGAAATATCCCTTTGTGCTCTCCTTCACTCCAGAATCAGAAAGCACATCACGCTCCCCATCGCTGTCAAATTTTCCCAATCAACCTTGAACCTAATGCGGTAGCGATAAAGGTGAAAATGAAATTTGACAGTTTGTTGTGTGGTTAATATTAAGATTCTAATATGATTTTAGTGGTCTTTTTAGATCCGCAGTTGTTTCGGCTGCGTTGTCTGTCAGCGATAATTTATTAACCGTATAAGCACTAGAACTCTCTCAAAATGCTCAAAATTGTCCGATAAATCGCTGTCAACAGAGCTCTAGTGAGCAAATTAGGCAACTATTCATAAAAAAAGATAACATAGGGACACATTACACATCCTTCTAATTCAGTTTGTGAAATATCTCTTAAATCGGTCCAATATTGGAGGAGAAAACAGTCGAGAGCCAAACCTCGAATTATGAATTTTGACATACAAAGTCTCGCCGCCCGTTTTCTCTTAATTGTAATTAATTATTACTGTGGTCAGTTCGATATAAACTACAAAGCTCAATTACATAACGGACTATGTAGGCGCCAGATGAACTTAAAGTACATTGACCCTTCGTAGATACCCGAACAATAAATTTTGAATCGTTTTTCATTACTAGAGAACGTAAAGGATCAGGACAAAAGTCGATTCCGGTTTATTTCAGTTTTTGATATTAAGAAAGTCAATAAATATATGTGGGTCAGTGACCGTTATTGCACATTTATCTGGCGCTAACCATACGCAAGTCTAGTTTCAAGTAGACATCGGGCCAGACTTAATGGGTCGCCGCTTAGCTTTCGCGTGTAATTAATGGTTTTCCACCACTTTCAACAGCTACAGTAAAACTGAGTAACATTGCACGGCAGTGTACTTAGTGTTTTATATCTAGCGATAGCGATCTGGTGGGTATTTTTCGCTTCACTAGCTGTGTGTGCGGACCGAAAACCAATACCGGGTAATTCTGGGGGTGAAATTATGCATGAATATTGACAACCCTTTGTATGGGATAAACTCGGTAAATTTAAAAAAAAAAATCAGTTCAGTCCCTTTTTGGTTCGAATAATGCGACTAATGTTTAGAGACAACCTTTTTCTTTAATTTTTAGAGGTTTACATTTATGACAGTTGGCAATCAACGGATTAACATTTTTATCGATATGTTATAGATAGGACAAGTCAACTAAAATCTCTGCGATCTTCAAATCCCACCTCAGACTTTAACCTACATGGTTCTCATATATCAGACCAATACATGAATTGTATGGACTTTAAAAGCGTCCATGACCAATGACTTTGTTTCGGCATTAATACCGCCACAAGAAAAACCAACAGAGCAAATCTACATCGCAACAAAAAGAACCGCGCCGCTATCTATCCAACTAGCAGCGAACTACTAGGTTAAATTAATGCTACTAGAGTAAGTCCTGCATCGCGCAAGCAGAGTTTACCGTGCGATTTGAACATATACATCAGCCCGAATATCAACTATCGGGCAGTTGCCCGCCAGACACAACAACTGTCTTATAGGAGGATCCTCCCTTTTCAATGGGGGTTTGCGGGACTTTACTCTCTGTTCCGCATACACTCTAAATATTCTCACAGAGCAGTCAGCTAGGAAATACTGGTCTGCTTGTTCAACCCGACCACAACTTAACGACGTGTAAAAGTGTTATTTTTAACCTATTTACAAAATAAATGATCATTTATGAATAGCCCGATTTGAGCACCTAATTCATTTTAAACAAAAAACTGTTTTACAAAAAAATATAACCGACTTCCAAATAAAAACACAACAAAGTAGTTTTAAAATAACTTTAACTTCGGAATTCGGTGTTTTTTGTTGGTTATTCGTTTTTTGAGATCGACTTCCGAAATAAAAGTTATTTTATACTTTGTAGTGTTTTTATTTGGAAATTGGATGTATTTTTTCACCTCTTAGTGGTGATACTTGGACGACATCATCGTCTACGCAGAAATCACATCATCCAAGTAAGTAAAAATGCTCATAAAATAAAAACTACTAAGCCAAACTGAATTATTTTTTACAGGACCAAATGGTAAGTATACCGCATCAATCTATGAAAAAATCTCTGAAATCGAATCAGAAACCTCGGAGTAATTAGTGTAACATAAAAAACCCAAACGAATTGAGAACCTCCTCCTTTTTAGGGTTCCGAAAAAAAAAACCGGAACCCTTATAGGATCACTCGGGTGTCTGTCTGTCCGTCTGCCACAGCCAGTTTTCTCCGGATCCACTGAACCGATTCTGTTGAAATTTGGTACACATATGAACTTCTATGACCCAAACACGGACTCGTTACGTAAATCATAAAATTTTTAGTATGGGGGTCAAAATAGAAAATTTAAAAAAAAGTTTTTTGAACAATTTTGTGTGACACATCAAATGAAAGGGCTTACTGTGAGGGTTTTAATTATATTTTTTTCATAATTTTAAAATAAATGGTTTAGAAGTTATTCAAGAAACTAGACGAAAAATGACCATTCCCCCCTCCTAATCTCCGAAACTACAAAGCCTAAAATTTTGAAAAAAATGGAGATAATAGATCTTTACCTAAAGATTACAGGAAAACTTATAAGAAGTCTGTAGTGTTAAAATAAAATGTTAAAAAAAATCGTTCCCTTTGCACGCGAGTCCGACTCGCACTTGGCCAGTTTTTTGGAAGTCGGTTTAACAAATAGTATAGAAAAAGAAGTATAGCTTCACGGAGATCTCAGAGAGACAGATGTCTCCATATTTTCGCAAGATCCAGTCAAAACCGGCCCCCTTCTACCATCGGACATCCAGATGCACTGCAACTTATGGTAAGTTGCAGTGCATCTGGATGTCTCTACCTTGTTGCTATTCCAATTCGCATCAGGCGTTTCCGAACGTCTTTTATAATGCGTACAGCAAAGGAGTGGAACTCTCTGCCTGCGTCTGTGTTTCCGAACACTTACAACACTTATCTCTTCAAAGTTAGAGTGACCAGGCTCCTTTTGGGTAAGCTCGATCGATCGTAGACTTTGTCTCTGTCATCTCTGACCTAGACTAGAGTCAACAGCAAAGAAAAAATAAACACAATTTTGGAAAAATCCCAACTCCCCACAAACAGCGAAAGAGCCGGTTTTAAAATGGAAAGTACAACACAATGTTCGAAGCAAAGCAAGTCGTATTTATTTTTATTGTTTCGTACAATCAGAACGTTACTAACAGCCCATTTCAGTAGAAAGTAAACGCATTTAATTATGCCAGCTTAATTTCTTTCTATTAATATTAATAGACGGTGTCAAATTTTCTAATTAAGACACAATTAGGTATTTAAATGAGGCTTATGTTAATTTTCTGGGTGTTTTTTTGTTTGTCTCTGGTTTTCATGCTGATTTGGTTTTGAAAGGAAAAAGAGTTTAGTAGTGTTTTCATGTTTCAATTAACTAGGTCAGGTTTTAGTGTGAAGATTCTGCAGTTTTTTTTTTGTATTTTTCGGTTTTACAATTTCTAGGGTTCCGTACCCGACTGGTATCCCACGGGATCCTATTACTAAGCCTCTGCTGGCCGTCTGTCCTTCTATACGTCCGTATACCGTAATAGGTAGAAAATTTCACAGAGTGTGTACTTAGGAGTCGTCCATTAATCAAGTGAGACTCGAAGGGGGAGAGGGGGCTAAAAAAAACCACGAAATATCACAAGGAGGAGTTCCAGTAGTGAGATATCACGTGTATTTATTTTTTCGTTGAACGCAAATTTTCCAGAATTAAATTAGATAATCCTGCATTCAAAGATAAATAATTTATTCTGATTTTTTAAAATACTTTCTTACAAAAAATACACGTGGTAGAGGGGGAGTGCTTTCGTATTAACCTCAACCAGTATCACCAGGGGGGAGGAGTCGCTAAAAGTTTGCTAAAAAAGCATCACGTGATTAATGATTGACGACCCCCTATTGCTATTGCCGTTTTAATAACAAATAATGAAAATTAAAGGCTTAATTAAGGTTTTTTTACAACACGAAATGCGTTTTTGTTTTCGGTATAGGCATGGTTCAGAACCCTTCGTGTTAGAGTACGACTCGCACTTGGCCGGTTTTTTTATGAAAAAAATAGTTTAACAATCAAATCAATTTTAGTTGGTACGAAGTTAACTCGGTCATCATCAAAAATATACGCAATTTTTTAATTTTTTATTATAAAATATGGTCCATGAAGGTTGATGACCAACTCATTTCTCACTAGGTACAATGGTTATCAGCTGGTTGAGTTAAGGCATAAGTGAGACAGCCTAACGCGTATTAAACTGTCTGATATCTTGAAATTACTTTTTTAGTTATTTTTCAAATGTTTTGCGCTCAGTTTTTTATATTATTATGAACAGTGTAAGCGAGTCGAGACAGTTTAAAATTAATAACTCAGAAACTAAGGCATTTGGAGGCGAATAGCGTAACGTTTTAAAGCTCTGGCCACACAGAGGCGAATCGGCGTTGCGGAGTACCTACGGGGCAAGATTCGCTAACACCAATTTATAATACATTTTTCAAAACCTTGAAAACATAATATATTTTTTTTTAAATATCGGAATAAACTGTTACACTATGAACAAACGACGTTTTGCATCAAGTGCGACAAAGCTAAACGAAAAATAGATATGTAACATGCTTTTGAGGTAATCGTTCGTTAAATCTAAACGAAACAAGAAACTAACACATCTGTATTAGACACAGTATCTGAAAAACTCATTATGCCCCCTTGCGTCTCAGTCGCGTAAAATAACACACGTTTTTTTAGGAAACATGTAAGTCACATAGGTAGCATTATTAATAAATTACCGTCAACAGATCTCTAAAACACACATTAATGTGTAAAATCACGAAATTCTATCAAAAACTTTCAAGTCTTTGGGTCAGCGCAGACTGGCCAGCAACCGCGCGAGCAAGCTCGAAGAAATTCTGAGCTGCGCTATAATGGACTCTATTTGAATTCAGTTTATTAATCAATGCATATCAATCTGTTCGAGTCTCTTCAAACTTGACAGGCAGATGTTTTGCTGCGGAATTTGTTGCTCCACTTCATCCCAGCTATAAGCATCGTATCCACTAGGCAAGATTTGATGCACTACACGTGACGCTCAACATGATCAGCAAAGTGCACAACAACACGCGACGTTGCCAGCAGGACGCGCAAAATTCACACAGTTACTAAAAAAAAGTTCGTCGTTGCCGTTCAACATGTTGAACAACATGTTGCGCACCATGTCGCATATCACATTCAAGTTTTGGGGGACTCTTAAAGAGTGCTAATTCACAGCCTGATTGGAATAAATGGCTTCATTTTAACTTGATTTTGCTGCACTGTCTGCGCTGACCTTTTAAAATCAGGAATTCATAGGGACTGTGCCCGGCGTAGTGTCATGACAACAACACTGATGCTTCTGTGCTGTCACCCGTTATGAGAACGTCCCGGTTGTGAACAATGCGATCTAGTGGCGCAAATTTGAAACTTTTACCTAATAAATATTTAACATGGATACTTCTTTGCCGCCACCTATGTTTCCGACAGGATCCCAGGAGGGCAACGTGGCGGTCGTGGACAATGCCATCTAGTGGTGCAAATTTGAAACTTTTGCTTTATAAATATTTGACATGGATACTTCTTGTGCTGCCACCTATAGTTCTCACAGGCTCCCATTAGGGGAACGTGCCGATCGTGGGCAATGCCATCTAGCGTTGCAAATTCAAAACATTTGCTTCATAAATATTGGACATAGACACTTCTAATGCTGCCACTGTGTTCGTGTACATTCCCAGTAAGGACAAAGCAGGTTCAAATCGAAAGAATAGTTTTCCGTTTTCCACTTACCTAACCGACTCCTGAGCTCCGAAGGTTTGAGCGCGGGTTCTTCCAGCACCACGGGTGGTGGGGGCGCGGGGGGTGCGGGCGGTGGTGGCGGCGGCGGGGGCGCCTCGTCGCCAGAACTGCCGCCTGACGATACACCTGATGGTACGAACAATTTTAAATATCGAAGCGATGTTACAAACAGTATTGATATAATTTATGGTAAAAAATTTAGATATTCTTTAACTAGCCAGTGTCCTTTGCATTTTTTTTTCTAAATACATCCAAGTTTTTAATCAGAATCTACAGATTCGTCAAAATATATTGTGTATTTGTTTTTAAGTTGACACTCGAATAAATTTTGATTATTGTATTGTATTACGTTTGGAAAACTTAAAAACAAGTCATGCTGGCTTATCCTACTAAAATGAAACCCAATTATAATTTTTCACTTTTATTACAAAGCAAATTATGGAAAAATAGCCATTGATATTTTGATGCATCAAGATTAGTCGACTAAAAGTGGCGGTTATTTTCTGAAAAGCATCGTTATTATAGTGTATATTTTGAGCCAACGTACCTGACGAGGCTGACGCGGCCTGGACTACTGTGGTCTCGTCGGAGACTGACGCTCGGCGACTGCCGGCGGCTGACGACAGGCGGCTGGCCTGTGGGGGGACAAACCTTTATTACAACTAACTATAGGCGAGGGCTGATCTCATTCTGAGAAGATGGCGTCGAGGAGGCAACGCCTCACCGTCCAACACGCTGGAATTCCGCCTGCATCACTGAACCTGTCCGTTCACTGAGTGAGCTCAGGACAGACGGTGGCCCAGTAACAACGTGCTGCAATGCATTATGCCTATACAGCCGTTTTGCACAGAAAGGGTTCTGGGTGGTCTAGTAACATCCATGTACTTTTTTTACTATTGATAGGCACGTGTTTGACCACTATCTCACCTGATGGTAAGCGATGATGTGGTCGAAGATGGAGCACGCTTGCCGAGAAGTAACCTATTCACTCTTGACTTAATGACTCCCAGGATTTAACTCCCAGGTTGTACTAACGGTGACCAGCAGCGGGATGGTTTTAGTGGGTAAGAATCCCAGACTTTCAACTACTCCCTTATTCAAGGATGCTTTTTCACTCCGAAAAGCATGCATTGTCTTCCCTCTTTTTCTAAATGACGGAGAATTAGAAAGTATAATAGAACCTTAACTTTCAGTTCAAAAGGATATTTTTTTCTACTGATAGGCACACGTTTGACCACTATCTCACCTGATGGTAAGCGATGATGTGGTCGAAGATGGAGCACGTTTGCATAGAAGTAACCTATTCACTCTTGACTTAAAGACTCCCAGGTTGTAGCTATCAGGAAATGACTCGACTCGAAAAGAAGAAGAAGCTATCAGGAAACCCAGACTCTAGCAGGGAATTCCACAAAGGTATCAATCAATACTGAACAAGAAGTAAACTTACAAAGTTCTGTGCCTTGTGTGTGAGTGCTGCCAGTTTGGTGGCTATCGTTGACTTGGTGTGCGCCTCTGATGGTGGAGTTACTTCCTCGTATGCTTTGCTTGCGCTATAAAAAATACAACTCATATTAAACAATGTTACTCGAACATTGCTGGTTTTTAAACAACCGGCGTACAATTTTGTGACATCTAAATGAACACCGGGATAAAAGCGGGTTGTTAAGTCCAATAAATTAAGTATTCAGGCGTTCATTTAGATATTTAGTGTTATTAAATACGTTAGATTGTGATCTAAATTTATTTTACCATTTCAATCCACAAGCAAAAACAATCTTAGAAGATCCAAAGAACATCCAAGATGGTTGTTGTTGTGGTCTTCCAAGATTGTTTTTATTGGCAATGTTGAGGTTGATGAAGCTGATTTGATAAAGCTGAGCCACAGGCCATACTGAAGAAGATACTGCGCGGGATTCGCACAGGACGATTGTTTCAACTAACTTTTAAAGAGCTGTTGAAACTGACGCAGAAGGACACTTGACCAGCAATCCAATACCAGAGTCTGCCAAAAGTGTGTGGAAATTGAAGTTTTTTTGACAGATTGCGGCTGAGATGCAAAAGCGCTCGTTGCTTAAAACTGGCCAAGTGCGAGTCGGACTTGCGTGCAAAGGGTTCCGAACGAATTTTTTTTTTAACAAATTATTTTAACACTATAGGTTTTTCTGTAATCTATAGGTAAAGATCTATAATCTCCATTTTTTTTATTTCAAAATTTTAAGGTCAGTTTCGGAGGTAAGGGGCATTTATTTTAAAATTATGAAAAAATATAATTAAATCCCTCACAGTAAGCCCTTTGATATGTCACACGATATTGTTCAAAAAAAAATTTTGAATTTTCTAGTTTGACCCTCAAAAGTGACCCCCATACTAAAATTTAATAATTTACGTAACATGTCCGTGTTACGGAGGTCACAGAATTCCATATGCGTACCAAATTTTAACAGAATTGATCTAGTGGATCCGGAGAAAACTGGTTGTGACTGACGGATAGACAGACAGACAGACACCCGAGTGATCCTAATAAGGGTTCCGTTTTTTATTCGGAACCCTAAAAATGAGTGGAATTGGCACTCTGATCTTCGTCTCAGTGTGGCCAGAGTTTAATGTTATCATCTAAATATTAATAGTTTATCAGGTGACTTACGTGTCAGTGTTATCTTTGGTGTTGTAGTCCACCACAAGCGCGGCGCTGCCGGGGCGGCTGTGACTGCCGGAGTCGCGGGAACTGCTCCTGATGAAGATAATGAAAGTTGTAAAGGAGAAACGGGTGGTGAAGAAGTGCCATTAGGATTGAGTACTTAAATATATAAGAGAAAAGGTGGACTAGTACTACCATCATCAACATAGGAAATACTAACCGGTTTCTAGATCAAAATTATTGACACGTCTAATTGGGGTTTGAATTTTCATCTATGGAAGCTGTCAAATTGATTTTCCCTGAAAAGTTGCAACGCGCAATGGAACTGGTATACTCGCAAATGGGTCCTTTTTTTAAGGATGGGAAATCAAATGACTCTTCCCGCTCTCGGCGGAGCGGAAGTGAGTGTCAGACTTGTACTGACTAAAACCCATCCGTGTTCCTCCTAGTGCCTGCCGCGTTCCAGGGCCGCGATGACTCTTTCTAACAAATTCCGACACTAAACAAACAAAGCCAAATTTTATTTCCGAATATGTCGGCAAGGTGGCACACTGTATATTTTGTGTTTGTTTGTCTTCCATTACTCAGGTAGCTATTTTTTTAATTAAAAAATCCCGAAACCAACCTTCGTCTCTGATGCTCCTCCCTGGGCAGGTAGATGTCCTCATAGTGATGATCACGCCTAGTGGCCTCAGCACCACTATCGCTATCAGAATGCTCCTGCGCAGTCGTGGCTTCTGCAGACCCGTGGATCTCTGCCTTGACTGCACAAAGGAGATCACGATGAGAAGATGTATGAAAGTCGATAGGATGAAGCGGGGTAATGAAGACGCATAAAGATTTTTAACACAAGAGCCAGGTTCTTTTGACAGGGACAATGATAAAGCAAATCCGAAGTTAATAGAAGATTGACGGAAAGAATAATAGTTTTTTTATATTTTTGATGATGCACGATACACAACACTGATAAAATAAGAAGAAATTGCATTTGAACATTGATAACAGCGATAGCAGCTACTCGCTACTGAAATTTCACGTGGACAAATCTTAATAGTTTGGACTTTTTAACCGACTTCCAAAAAAGGAGGAGGTTCTCAATTCGGCGGGTATTGTTTTTTAATGTATGTACACCAATTATTCCGAGGTGTCTGATCCGATTTCTGTAATTCATTTTTAGTTCGATGCAGTATACTTGCCATTTAGTCTCGTAACAATTTTATTTAGTTTGGTGCAGTAGTTTTTATTTTATGAGCATTTTTGCTTATTTCAATTTCTGCGTTGACGAAGACGTCGTCCAAGTATCATCACTTAAAAGTGAAAAATTAAAAACCAAAAATAACCTTAATTTCGGAAGCCGGTGTTAAAAAACAAAGAAACAAAACCAAAAACACCGACTTCCGAAATTAAGGTTATTTTATTTTTTGTAGTGTTTTGTTTGGAAGTCGGTTATATTCTTTTGTAAAAAGTTTTTTGACAATCATTAACGCTGATAAATGTAAGTATTTCTGGGTCTTCTTGTGGGTGCGACTCCGTAAGTAATCCTTGGAAACGAAAAGGGGTTTGCTTTTCGTTTCCAAGGATTGGGAGGAAGGAAGCTTTAGGAGTGATTTGAACATTGTTTTACAAAATAATTGAGAATGAGCTGAAGACAACAGACTTGCCTAGTGATGTATAAAGAAACAAAGCAAATATTTATACAAACTACAGGTTCTGTTTTATTCATAATTCTTCGATGGGTGATGATTTGGTGAAGGATTAACAAATGCACGACAATTTTGAAGGCTATATGGAAATACATCAGCAAATGAAAGACTGGATGCAGAAGGAGCAAGGCCAGGAGTTGTGACGCAGCTGGGACATCCAGCTTTGGACTGCGATAGCCCGAGTTGACATAAAAGCAAAAAATACAGTACTATCAGAATGATGAGAGAACACAGTTGAAGTATCAGAAATGGTTGATGAGTGGAAGCTAAGGCTAGTACCAATTCTGTAACTCCTTACCAGTCATTATGGAGTCATCCGGCTCTTCCGACTGTCTCGACCCTGGACAATAATGTAACTCTAACTACTGGTATGATTAAGTATCTAATAAATGGTTAATGTATCTTCCATTGAGACCAAAAATATATGGTTAACCTATGATTTACCACAGGAAATTCACTGTGACCGTTCTCTTTACGAATTTGTTTTGCAAAGATTCTGCGAATTCGCGAACCAACATACTTTCCCGAGTAGAGCTAATGGAATTAGAGTATGTCGTTTGGGTTCACTTACTCACAAAACTGATCCAAATCAAAATACGTATACTACACATAATATTGTATGAATTAACATTGTCTTCTACTCATCTCTGGTTTGTGCTCACTGCACTGCACATCACACACACCACAGTCGCTCTTCAAAATCTGAAAACTCAATACCTCCTCTTCTTATACCATGATGTTATCTTTCAACAGGTCCTTACCAGTCATAGCGGGCGCCTCCTGGCCCTCAGCCGGTACCCTGGGCCCCGGAGACCTCGTGTGGAACAGGTCCCGCACACGCTGGTACAACGCAGCAGGCGCTCCTGAGTTGCTGCTGTTGTTGTGCAAGAACCAGCCGCTTGCCGCGTTATCGGCGTCTGATGCGGAGCAGGCTAGGGAGAAAATATTGGCTGTTAGAGATGTCATTGAGATTTGGGGTTGGAAAAAGCACTAGAAGTCGTGATCCATAATTATGTGTCTTTGGATCAATTTCGGCTAATTCAAGAGTGTCTTTGGAGTTTCTTTCACGGCTATCTCCAAGGAGATCTATATTTTGGAATGTGGAAATAGCTTCAACTTTCTGACTGACTAACCAACTCGTGCGATGCGTGTGATTGGTTAATCTAGATACTAATATAATAATGTTGAAGAGTTTTTTTGTTTGAACGAGTTAATCTCTGAAACTAGCAATCCGATTTGGAAAATTATTTTTGTAAATAATAGCCACATTCATGAAGAAGGATATAGGCTATAAGGGAACGGGAAAAAACGGGATATGCGCGCGAAGTCGCAGGCAAAAGCTAGTTTGAAATAAATGCATCAAGTTTCAGTTATAGGTATGCCACAGCGCAGGCTTTTTAAGAAGTACAGTAGATGACATCTTTATCATTCTTATTGGAGTCTCTTTTTTTGTTAACTTGTGGCTCTCCAAAATCATAACTAATCACGTTATCGCTCTCCGCGACTTCGTAGGCCGGTTGCTAAGTCTTTACAACTAACTTTTGGTTAGCTCCTGACACTTGAATATTGTTTCAAAAGAAGTAAAAAAATATTTCCGATGCTAACGAATCATTTCGTTTCACAGCCTTCACAGTCCAATTTAGGAGAGCCCCGCAAAAGATAGCCTATTTCATTATTTTCCTTTTTGATTGATAGGTAAGAATTCACATAACATGCAGCCGCATTATGCGTCTCACTTATGGTTATATGAAACTAATTCTTCACGTCCAGTCAATCCAATCTATGATTAATCACCTTACACCTATAATTAAGTGCCTAGATTGCGTAAATTCTTCAGATTGGTGGAAAATTGCAGCATTATCGGATCATATGTTGCGTTATGTGGGTGTTATGAAGGAGTTACATTTTTAGGTGGATTGGGGTAACCAAGATTATATTAGCTAACGCTTTTATAATGATCCATAGTATCAAAAGTGAAAGGACCATTTTTGATTCAACAGATTTGAAAACCACTGGATGGACTATTGACGAAAATTCACTTCTTTCAAGAAAAATGTGCTTATTTCTTACGATCATCTGGACTATATCTCGATAAGCGTTTTTTTTTTAGAAATCTGTTCAGAAACATGGCTATTATTTCAAGCTCAGTCAGCAGATTCATCATCATCATCATCTACTTCACCCACTCCTGCGCATAGTTCTTTATTTTTCTGGGCCGATACCTAAGCTCCAATGCCAGAATCAGCAGATAGTGGAATATGAATGTTTGAGTCACGTCTAAGACTACTCAGCCGTCCATACGGGGATACCCAAAGCAGCAGTAAACGCACTAGTAGCTGGTATGGAGAGTGATTTATGAATATTCATATATAAATGCATTAACGACCCAGGATATCCAGCTGTTTGCGTAACACTATCGTTTGGATTTCCGACTGCTTGGGTGCGTTTGATTGTTCTTCCGTCTTCTCCATTTTTGTAATGCACTTATAACTTAAATAAATAATAGGTAACAAAAAGTTCAAATGTTTAATTTATTACTTCCTAAATAATTGTGTTAGTGCCTTAACCGCACTCTTGGCTCCGCAATATTGCAGTCATCAATTTATCCTGTTATGAGCTTTACTCTTAACTTTAATACTCAGCAATAGAATACTTTTAAAAGGGTTGTAGACAAATAACAATAAATTTAAAAAAAAATAAGATATATATTACATACACTACCTATAAAAGTTTATCCTGTTGCAAAATACATAATATACACGTAAAATAACTATACACGTAAAATTAATCACTGAACACACCGTATTCTAAATCAATAACGTCCACCCAGTCTTGTATCAAAGATCTCTTGACCACATCCATCTTGAATAGCCAAGCAATCAAAAACCACCCACCAATACAAAAATATTATTCACACAATAAACAGAAACGAAAATAAAAGCTATGTGCACCACACATTGCTAGTATTCTCTCTCTACTTTATTTATAAATTCGGGAGCGCGATAGGCACGTCTGCTCGCGAGCGCGTCAGGAAAGCAACTGCTCAATGGGGTGCAACAGTTACCTAAACCTGCGCTTGCGCTTCCTGGCGACTCACTTCCGTCATGTTTACAATTAGATCCGCTCGATTTTTCACGCGTTTGCTCGGCTAATGCAGTGGTGTATGGGTGGAGTGATTATACCTTAGTCATACTGCAAAAAATAGCCTAGGCTTTGGATATTTTTACTCTGCAAGTTGACTAGATACGATTAGAAGCTAAATTCAAAGTATATAAGTAGCTTTAGATAAAAGTAGAACCATAGCCTAAGTTTAATTTTAAAATTTTGGGTTTTCATGTCGGCAAAAATTACGAACTTCTTTGAGAACTTTCATCTTCAAATTAAACCTCTTGGAAGATGAATTTTTCTAAGTTATATAAGAAACTCTTGTGCAAAATTTCAGTCGTCTAGGTTCTAGTCTAAAACAATGCCACCTGGTCCTAGGCTGTGTTGTCTGTAAGTGAATTTAAAATAACCAAACTAGATTTTCCAAAAGATAATAAATACTATCTGCCAGCGGCTACGCCAGCGTGAAAGTCGAGGTAACACACTCCCAGGATGAAAATGTCTATTCTAGAACATGGTCAACTCTTGTGCCAAGTTTTAACCAAATCCGTACTGCTCTTTAGACATGAAAGGTAACAAACAGATACACAGAAAGGCAGACAGAGTTACTTTGGCAACTATAATATTATTATTGTTATCGAACCGTTCAATCCTTCAATAATAGAAAATAATTCATTTCTCGCCTCTGTAATAGAATTAGACACTGATTTTATGATTGCGTACTGAGATTTATAGTCGATGAAAAACGTATGAAGTAACAAAACCGGCCAAGTGCGAGTTGGACTCGCGCGCAAAGGGTTCCAAACGAATTTTTTTTTTTGTAATGTTATTTTAACATTATAGACTTCTTATAGGTTTTCCTGTAATATATAAGTAAAGATCTATTATCCTCATATTTTTCAAAAATTTAGTCTTAGTAGTTTCGGAGATAAGGGGGGGAATGGTCATTTTTCGTCTAATTTCTTGAGGAACTACAAAACCATTAGTTTTAGAAATATGAAAAAAATGTAATTAAAACTCTCAAAGTAAGCCCTTTCATTTGATATGTCACTCGATATTGTTCATAAAACTTTTTTTAATATTCTAGTTTTACCCCCAAAAGTAACCCCCATACTAAGAATTTAATAATTTACGTAACACGTCCGTGTTTGGGTCTCAGAAGTCCATATGTATACCAAATTTTAACAGAATCGGTCCAGTGTATCCGGAGAAAACTGGCTGTGATAGACGGACAGACAGACAGACACCCGAGTGATCCTATAAGGGTTCCGTTTTTTGTTCGGAACCCTAAAAAAGAGTGCCTATCGTTGAAAAATCGTTCTTGGAATAGTGGATAATTATTACGTATTTTCACACTTTGACTTACGTGAATTTTTCCGTACAGAATCAATTAAGTAGGTTTTATAACACTTCAGCTTATATATGATACTGGTGTTTTAATTTAAAATATAACAAACTAGCTTCTGCCAGCGGCTTCGCCCGCGTGGTCCCTAGGGAACATACTCCCGGGATAAAAAGTAGTTTATGTCCTTTCTCAGGCTCTAGACTACCTGTGTACCTTTCAATTAAATCGGTTCAGTACTTTTGGCGTGAAAGCGCAACAGACAGACAGAGTTACTTTCGCATTATAATATTAGTAAGGATAGTAAGGAAGTAAAGTATAAATGTAATTTTTGTGAGGTTTAGTGTGAATGTTTATATCTATACTAATATTATAAAGAGGTAAAGTTTGTGAGTATGTAGGGGGTAATCTCTGGATCTACTGAACCGATTTTGAAAATTCTTTTACCAATAGAAAGCCACGTTATTTGTGAGTGTCATAGGCTTTGTATCAGGGGTGGCCTTGATTTGCCCCAAGATCGACTTTTTACTGACGAAACCCTGTGCGATATACTAATTTCATAGATACTGGACTACTAGGTAAAGTTCAGACAGAGTACAATTATTATGTAGTACTAGTTTCAGCCAGCGGCTTCACCCGCTTGGTCCCAAGATCAATATTTTTATACTCCCGGGATAAAAAGTAGCCTATGTCCTTTCTCAGGCTCTAGACTATCTGTGTACCAAATTTAATTTAAATCAGTTCAGTAGTTTTGGTGTGAAAGCGTGACATACACACAGACAGAGTTACTTTCGCATTTATAATATTGATTAAGTAAGGATTTTCATTTTATTGACGTAACCTATTTAGTATTTACATACCTAGCCTTTTTTATATTTTTTGCCTTGCCGCTATCGACTGGACTAATAGCCGCGATCGACCAGTCGATCGCGATTGACCGGTTGGCCATCCCTGCTATATAACACGAAAAATACCACCCAGCGAAGTGGACACGGGTCAGCTAGTAGATAGTAAAGTAACGATCAATGTAATTTTTTCAATTCAAATGTCATGTACCTACTTTCTAAGTAGGTTATCTTGAGCGGTACTCACATCGGTGAAGTGAAACATCATAAAAAAATCAGAAGGGGAATTCTAGTATTTTTATGAAACATTCGCATTTAAAGTGTCAAAACACCTCTAATTTGACAACTTTTCAACATACTTCAAAGAAAGAGGTTGTTAAAATGTCAATAGCCTCTTACTTTGAAGTATATTGCGACTTGAACACTTGAATAAATGATTTCTTTCTTTCTTTCTTTTTCTTTCTTTCTTTCTTTCTTTCTTTCTTTATTTCTTTTTTCTTTCTTTTTATTTCTTTCTTTCTTTTTTCTTTCTTTGTTTCTTTCTGTAAATAATTGAATAACTGGCCTTCTGGATTTTAGTTTTAATTTTAAAGCAAGTCAGAAATCGTCAATCGCGTTCATTCGTTCGTTTATTTATACGAGTATATGACTTTGGCCAGCAGTGGGATAGCAATAGTTATTCTTAATGAACTATTTCCCACTATCAAAACTACACATGACTTCACGTTTTGCAATCAATGAAATAGTAAAAATCGCAAACCGGTCATACCACTATGATCTAGTCGGAAATACCTCCGCCTTTTATCGATCACGATCATACACAACCAGTTCTCAGTTCTCATCGCATCTCACCATCATAATAGTCAACAGAAAACCTGTTGCGTCTTCAGTAGGTAACTGTATGTATGTTACGTTAGTGTAAAGACTTGACTGCGGCGATTATCTATCTAGGATCTCGCTCGGACTCGGTATACACTGTTTTTTTGTTGGTCTATTGTAACCTACTGCTGGGTAAAGGTAAAGGCCTCCCCCATATCCTTCCAGACACTCTTTTCTTGGGCCACCTTGAACCAGCCTTTGCCGTGTGCATCAAGATCATCTCGCTACCACTTTCTGGGCCGGCCTCGACGACGTCGTCCACGACTTCGTTTCTATTGTGATACTCGGAATAAGCCTGTAGTACTAAGGCAACAGTGACTCTGGATTTCCACTTCCTTCTCAGTCTCTATTAAGCCGTGTAAGTTTCCGGGATAAAAAGTAGCCGTAGCACGGCTTATTCCGAATAAATAATACCTTAGGGTGGCTGTTTTAGAGTGGATAAACGGAATAAACCTCGTCCACCCTCTGGCACCCATTGCATTGAGACCTTTGGCCAGCGTTCACTATGCATGGTTGATGTGACCCGCCCAGTCCCAAATCAGCCTGGTACTTACTATGACAGTTAAAATAAGGTGGTGGTGGTGTCATTGGCCGTTTTCAGCAAGACATAGCTAACACCTAATTGTGATTCCTAAACGCAGCAAAACAGAAGCATTGCTGGTCGGCTGCTCACAACTGTAATATTACAACGGTGGTAAAAAATGTCACGACCCTGGGTTCATCATTGAACCAAATATGTCATTGGTATGTGATGACAAGAGAACAATGTGAGAATGATAAGCCATTGACATGTTTCAGGAAATCAAAGCATTTGGCAATAGGTCCTCCACTTCAGAAACAAAGTAAATATAACTCTGATATTAAATTAACAAATGCAACAACCAAATGTAATGTCTAAAAACATAACAGTCGGGTAATAAAAGCTGCTAAAGCGCACGAAAGTTCAAAAACATTAAGGCATTACAGGTGTCACATATCTAGTGAAAACGGTACAACAACAGTAACTTAGTAGCAGGTACTACAAAGTTGTGTAACACAACTTTAATACGTGCGTGCCGCAGTCAAGAACCGGCTTTACCGTCCGCGATCCGACCTTGCGACGTAATAAAGACCTCCGGTCCACTCTTACTTTCATCTCGAGACGCTAATCTCATATTGGAAAGCAAAAGTGCCTAATACAACCGCGTTATGATGAGAAATTTGGAATTTATTGCCGTTTTCTCATACATTATAATAGCTTTGAGAACCGTTATGATATGTATTTATTTATAGAAACCTTTTTTTTTGGTTTTGGTTGACTGCATGAAATAGTTTACTTTTTAAATATGGCTGATGTGTTTTGGTATTGGTGTCTGCTAGGTCAACTACAATTTGGTCATGTCTGTCGAAAAATTGGTGTTAAAATCATCCCACGCTCTTTTATGCCTACTTACTTTATATGTACCCACCCAAACTTAAATTCCTAAGAAAACGCATATTCCGAGAAATAGCTGTACGCTCAACGAAATAATACCCAATATGTTTAGTGCGTAGGTACTCCTTATTAACGTGAAGGAATATAAAATCTTTAACAATAGACGTAAGTTTCTGTACAGGATTCACGTCCAGTCTGTCAACTGGCTCCGAGTGAGCGGAGCGAGCTCACGGTGCATGCCAGGGAACTCATTATTACGTTTTACCAACAAATACATTGACGATTGCTAAATGCAACGTGTTTCGATGGTCGGACGGATATTTCTTTTTTCACGTTCTTCTTTACAACCAAAGAACCTGACAATTTGGAAAACTAAGATTTTATTGACCTACATTTTTAAACTATAATATGAATCCCCTGGTCCCTAAACTAGTATTTGCTTTTTCATAGGGACCAGACTTAATCAACTGGAAAAAAAACTCTGAAAAAAATTACCTGAGCTCTCCTCCCCGGAGGAGCTGTGATGCGTCACACTGGTGGATGTTGCCCTCTGCATGGGGTTCACGTACAGCCCGTCGGCGGGGCCGGAGCGAGCGGAGCTCACTGAGCCCGCGGTAGACGGGAGCGAGCCGCGTCGCTCCTGCACGGAGTTGCGCCGCTCTCGCTCCGGTGCATGCAGGTAGAAAGGCGAGCGAGTGCCGTTAATGTTGATGCAGTTGGGTAGGGCGCACTGAAATTTGAGAGTTTGGGGAGTTAGTTAAACAGTAATTTACAAAAAGTGATTTTTAGATGACATATGAATTCTTCCTTCCCTTTTTATCCCGCTGGTGCCTACATTTACTCATATTTTTAATAGCTTCTTTATACTGTTTAATAAGTTTGTATGCACCTGTGAATAATATTATCATATTAGAGATTACATTTTTTCTTCACAACAAGTAAGCGTAGAAAACGGTTAAGGAATATTTAAGATAAGACCAGCCTTTTCGATGCTTTATTAAAAAAAATCTTTTTTGTAAAAAACGGCATACTAAAAGTCGTTCAATTTTATGCAGAATATTACGAAAAAACATTAACATCGTCTAGAACGCATATTGTATAATTTAACATTATGAAATAGAAATGTTAAAGAAAACATTTAGTTACCAAATCCTACCACTTGCGTAACTAAACGACTCTGGCAATACAAAAGATAAATGTAAAAACAAAGTGAAGTATAACAAACACAACTTAGTGACAGTTGTCGATAACTGGAACTGGAAGGTCGCAGGTTCAACCTCACGTAGTCAAACAAATAGTTGTGATAAAGCGCCTATTGAATAGGATCGGAATAAAATCGATATGTGGCAGACCAGCATTTAAAATAATTATATACATTGCACAAATTTTTTTCGTTTATATTACTTCTACTTATTATTTCGTTTAATCACAAGTTTGATGCCACTAACTGCATGAGACTTCTTGAAAAATGATTTGTTTGGAACTTTTAGTCGTCTTTTGGGGTCAGGTTTTTTGATCCAAGTAATATATTTTTTTGGTATTTTTTTATTTACTTTATATCTGGTACAAATCACCACCTTCATCATGACCACGGTCTTCTGCAACCCTGTATATATGTTTTTATAAAAAATCTCCGTAATCAGTAAAAATTTAAAATATGCCATCAAAAAATGGAATTGGCCCGAAAAAGCTTTCATATTTTAAAACGCGTTCTGTTTTGTTTCTATAAAGAGCACTAGCAAGAATTCTGCGGGCTCTTTTTTATATTATAAAAGATGCTGTATTTCAGCTAGAACGACTTTGTTCCATCCATGATAAGTTGAGATGCCTTGAAAAGCACGTTGAAACTCTACAAAGCAAGGTTCAGATGGTTGTATACTCACTCGTGCCTCCCCCGGCGCACATGCGCAGGAGTGGATCGCTTTGTAAGACGAGAGCTGCTTGTTGTCTGCGCCAGCGGCGCCCGCCGCTACTAGCACGTTCAAGCACTGTCGAGAAGATGGTCTTAGTTGTAGAATATTTATTTATTGAAATAAAAAAAAAATATATATTATACAGTACAAGCTTTTGCACGCGACTTCGCACGCGTATATCGGGAGAAATTTCAGAAAATTTTAGTGCTCCCCTACACTCGCCAAGGAACCTACATGCTAAATTTCAGCTTTCTACGACCGATAGTTTCGACTGTGCGTTGTCTGTCACTCACTCACTAGTAATAGAAGATTTTTTTTTGTTCTAGGTCAGAAATGACAGATAGTAGGATAACATAACATAATTCCCAAGGAATTAGCAAATAATATTGTAAAAGAGCTGTATCTTAGTGAACAATGATGATAATTTTACTATCAGCTAGAACATAACGTACATTACACAAAATCTACTTCCAGTCTAACTGGCACCCTAGTACCAGTATTTTATATGGAGCGCATGCCGATCTGATCTACATAACCCAGTTACTGGGAAACGCGGTACCCCTTATGGCCGCAACACACGCTCGGGTTTGGTACGACGAAAGAAATTGAGTATTGAGAATTTTTAGGATTCCATACCCAAACAGTAACCATCGGAATGCTATTACTAAGCCTCTGCTGTCCGTCTGTCCGTCCGTCTTACTATCAGTAGGTGGACGGTTGGAATTTTCACAGATTGTGAAAATTTCAGTATGTATTGCCGCCATAACAACAAAATAATAAAAATTAAGTTTATAGTACGGAACCCTTCGTGTGCCAGTCCGACTCGCACAAGGCCGGTTTTTGAGTCCAACGACATAATGACAGCCGTGTGCACGTGTAGGCGTACGTGAAGCAAGTGTCCGACCCGATCGTCTGTAGCGAGAACGGACTTGGTTGGGGGATTTGGTACGCCGGACCAGGGGGCTACTCTCTAACGAAATCCGTAGTTTCAGGCTTAGTTGCGGGCGGGCGTATTCTACTCCGTATCACCTACAGACTTACGATTAGTCCCGAACCCGAACTGAGACACAGTAACTGTCAAATCGTGTTATCATTAGTTCTCAGTGGTTAGGTGATACGGAGTAGAAAATGCCCGCCCGCAACTAAGCCCGAAACTACGGATTTCGTTAGAGAGTAGCCCCCCAGATCCGAGCGTGTGTTACGGCCATTAGCAAGACTGGTGGGATTTCCGGCTTTATTATGACGCTTAGCAACCTAAAGTGTGTAAAAAAGTTATTCAAGAAAAGTTGCATCTTATTTTCAAAGCTTCTCTAAAATGCATTATGGGCTACTCGACTTATTATTTTGTTTTTTTTTGCATTAAGAGCTACTCATTATTTTCTTCTTTTTTTTTGTAACGGTGAAAAATCATCAAATAACTCTTTCGCTCTGGGTGGAGCGGAATGTTAGACTCTTGGTGACTAAAACCCATCCGTGTTCTTTCCAATACCCTTTGCGTTCCAGCTAGTGTATTCTGTAAACAACTATTTCGATATCGAGCTTCACCTGATTGACAAAACTCACAAAGTGAGCTTCATTGCACACAACATAAAGGTCTTTATTTGAAACTCACCTCGGATTCAACTGTCGAAATACGAAAATGTTGTTACAGAATAGCACTACAGGGCTGCAGTGGCTCTTTCGAACAAATTCCATGTTCAATTGCGCCAAAAACCCTGAGCTTGTTAAGCCAAAAAAATCTAACATTGACATTTTCCGTTACTTTTCCTCATAATTCAGCTGATATTCTTCCGATAGAATTATTTCCCATTGTGTCGAAATAATACGTGACACTGACCTCACTGAGCCAGCGTTATGTGTGACGAATAAAATTGTTATAGAATTGTTATAGAAGGAAGTGACCTGCGCTATTGTTTCGTTCGTCTGCCACCAGAGATCGTTTAAGGTCAATTTCAGTGATCCATGAAATGACTTAATAATTTTTCAGATGAATGTACGAGAATTGGGTCAAGAATTCCCAATAAGGCACCCAGCCTTATTGAGAATTCTGGACCCAATTCTTTGATTCATCTGAAATATTTGAGAGGGAAAATTGAACTCCCCAAACCCCTTCTGGGTTTGGGGAGTTCAATTTTCATTTTCGTGCTGTCTTAGATAAATTCAAATTACGAAAAAAAATGTTTGAAGTAATAAGCCACTTTCATGTCACACGGCAGTTCACGGCACAGTCTGAAAACGTTTATTTAATTTTCTAATTTGATCCTCAAAAGCCCGAATTTGGGTAACAGAAGTTCATTTTGTCTGTCAGTTTCTACTGAATCGATCCAGTAGACGTACAAAGGAGTTATTCTAAAAGGATTCCGTTTCGCAACACTTATAAGTTAAGTATTTAGATTATCTAAAACTACATCTAGGCTTCACCACAAAAGCACACCACCCCACAATCCATAATTTAAAAGAACATTGTTTATATTAATTTAATGCAAATTAGCACTCAAAGAAAGTGAGAGCAGAACCAATAGAGCCTGCTTACCATAAATAATCAATTTCCTAGCCCACTAAGATAAGACACTAGATGGTGGAGACCAGACAGCTATGAATGCAGGAAACTGAAAGACGTTGGATAGCCTATTTTTCGAGGAAGGCTATAGGCTGTATAACATCACGCTACGATCAATAGGAGCAGAGCAATAATGAAAAATGAGACGCAGACGAAGTTGCGCGGGTCAGCTTGCTTGTCGAAATTAATCATGTTAATTGTACTGTAATTTAAGGCCTAGTTTCTGGAGTACATCTTTTTCATTCATATCACACTTACACAGTATTCGCATCGTGTGTCTGATTTGTGACGCTTCGATAATTTCCTTACCGAAACCGGGACTAACAATTTTATACGTTAGGTCCAAAAATAATTTACTAAATTTTTTCAAACTGAAACACACACGTTGCTTTTTATGTGTCGGAAACAAAATGGCTAGATCAACAGTCAATAATAACAACGGTCTTTCCACTAACATAAAAGTAAAACCAAAACAAACAACAATAATTAAAACATTCCGCGCCACTATTCACTAATTAGGCACAAGTCACACTTCAAGTAAACAAAAGAAAATGAAAAACCAAACACGCATATCAGAACAGGGCCGGATTAGCCACATCTCTAAGTGTAACAAATGTTACAGGCCCCGCACTTGGAAACCATTCCTGGATTCTAACTTATTCTCTCCGAGAAGGGATGCTAAAGCCGTCCTATTGCCGTGTGAATAGTCAAAAAAAGTAACCTCTCCGGTGTAAGGTGTTCAACATTTTCGAGTTCGCATCGCTCGCTCCTGTCTCTAGGAAGTTGGAGTTAAACTTCAACCTTAAACTTTTATTTTCTTTGCATAAGTCGACAACATAGCATAGCTTCAGTTTCTAAATGAGTGATCAAAAGAAAACATAGGTTTACATAATCGAGATACTCTCTTGTTATGCTCACTTTAACATTCAAGGTTTTCATAACACTTCATGTGAACGATGACAAGGGAAGGGACGGCTTTGTTTAAAAACATTAATTAAGTTAGTGTTAGAAAGCTCAAAACAAAATTAGTTCCACAAAGGGGCCCTTAGGCCACACGCTCCGGCTTAATCCGGCCCTGTATCAGATCCATATCAAAGTACATACCTAGTTTTACTTTCATTGGCTTGACCGGTGTAAAGAATGAACAATTAAGTATGCGCGCCGAAAACACAGCATAGCAGACGCAACGATGTGTGACCGGTGAAAAGTGATACTTTCAAAACGTGAGCTTTGGCTGTTGTGGACATGTGTAGAAAGTGAACGCGGCTGTAACTTATGCTGATTCGGTTATAAGGTGTTTACAACTACACTTGTATTCATGTCATCACGAGAATACAATGGCTAATGCAGTTCTCAAAAGATAATCCAGTCAGAATTTTGTTAGTGCGGTGAAAAAAGTGAAAAAACACGCCAGGAAAACAGGGTTTCTTTTTTAAATACCAGCTGATTAAATCGAATTGAAGCAAAGATTGCAATGTGTCAAGATGGGAATTGTTTTTCGCGTTCATTTATCGGGTAGCCACTTTTCATGGATTCAATGATTTATAATTTTGATGCTGGGCGGATAACTGCCGATAAAATCGAATTGAAAAACTTCGTTATGAACTAAGGATAGTTTGACTACCACCTACAATTTATCACTCGTGTTTGAAACACAACGACAGTCAAAGATTTCTCTCAAATAACACGAGTTCAGGATTCATTTTCAATAGAACATAACAAGACAAGACCAAACAAACGTTGGGTGGACGTTGTGAAAGACGTGGTGACACACGAGTGAACAAACGGAAAAGACGTGGTGCATTGGTCGTCAAATACTAAGTCGTGATAAGGGCAATAGATTCATAACTAAGCAATGCCCGCCTAGAATCAAATGGATATGCTATAAAATCCACAAAAAGTCACTACCCTATAAACGACCCACAAAAGCAATTCTTTTTTTTTAAGTATTGGAAATCCCCAAATGACTCCTTCCGCTCTGAGCGAAGCAGAAGGGAGTGTCAGACTCTTCCTGACAAAAACCCATCCGTGTTCCACCTAATGCTCTTGAGTTCCAATTCCGCAATCACGCAAAACTATCCAACTACCACTCGATTGTCGATACTACCACGGATACTACTTTCCGCCTCGCTGCTTCCCTTCACTTAGGAGCATCCTCTTGTTCTCCTCATCGCTGACTGTGGCGAAGCTGTCAACAGCCTCGGGCACCACGGCCTGTCATGCAGTCGAAGTGCGGGTAGCATTGCGCGGCACGCAAACATCAACGACATTATCCGACGCGCTGTTGTCGCCAGCGGCGTTCCAGCCGTACTAGAACCCAATGGCTTGGCACGCGACGATGGCAAGCAACCGGACGGTATGTCTTTATTTCCATGGAAGATGGGTAGGTCTTTAGTGTGGGAAGCTACTTGTGTCAATACTCTTGCGCCATCCCATCTTCCTAGATCATCGCGCTGTGCTGGTACTGCCGCTGCGGCTGCTGAGAACCTCAAACGGCGGAAATATAATAGCCTTGTTGGCAATTATAGTTTTGAGCCGTTTGGGGTTGAAACTCTTGGACCGTGGGGTCCGAGTGCTCACGTGTTAAGTGTATAATCATCATCTATTTAGCCTTTTCCCAACTATATTGGGGTCGGCTTCCAGTCAAGCCGGATTTAGCTGAATGCCAGTATTTTACGTGGAGCGGCTGCCTACCAGACCTCTATAACCCATTCACGTGTTAAATGTATATAGTTTGTTATTTAAGTAAGTAAAGAGTTTCCTAGCACTTAATTTTGCAACAAAAACAAAAGAAATAAGACCTCTTGACATACTACAATCTTCACAATACGTTCGACATGTTACACAATACTTGGAAACTAGGAAAGGTGATAGAAAACTCGAGACAAAGGCATAATTAATACGTTGCTCCCTTGTTGCTCGAGTTAATTGTACCTGCGATGGTTTGATGCAGTTATGACGCACTTTCTATGGCAGGTGGTATCCCGAGAGTATGATGGAGTGTGCTCGATCGTTTGAAAATACTCATCTTCGTTTTTAAGACAAAGTGGCTATACATGGATGTTTCGGAATTTAAAAAATAGTAGCTAATAGTCCCCGCCACAAGAAGCTATAAATTTTGTAAACACACATTCTATTGTTTCAAAAGTTTGTCAGACGCGTTCCAGTACCACAAAGTATTGGACGACAGCTTGTAGCGGCGCCAATGCCGCCACACGAAAAACCAATGGAACAAATCTACATCGCAACAAAAAGAACCGCAACGCCATCTATCCAACTAGCAGCAAACTACTACGTCGAAATCCTGCATCGCGTAATCAGAGTTTACCGTGCGATTTGAACATATACATCAGCCCCAATAACAACTATCGGGTAGTTCCCCGTACCGGACACAACAATCGTTCAAACGGAGGATTGGACGATTGTTCATGTTCATTGTTGACTCCCTTTTCAATGGAGGTTTGTGGGACTTTACTCTCTGTTCCGCATACCTCTAAAAGCTCTTTACTTTCTGATAAAATATAACCCGACCAAGTGAAACTTCTCGTAACTCAGTAGAAGTTCTTTGTTTACAAAATTTATAGCTTCTCGTGACGGGGACCATATGGTGGTTTTATCATGGTTAGAGAATGAATGAAAGGCGACTATCAAAATTTACAGTGAACAGTACAAATATACAGTAAGTGTAAATCCAGATAGGATGTCTTAGAAGGATATACAAATATATTTTTGGTTAGGCTCTTCAAAAGTCAGGCACATAGTAATCACGTAAACAAAGTAAAAGGAGTATCAAGATGTAACTTAGGTATCATGTTCTACATAAATACTCGGACGAAAAACACCGAAATGACCAGCATACTTTAAGATCTTACCTCCAAATGATGGTTTTCTGCTGCATCATTGATGGGGCTCTTCCCGTGCCTGTCCAGGTGTAGCCTTGCGCCATGTCTGAGGAGCCAGCGAACTGTGCTCAGATGTCCCCTCGAAGCAGCGAAGTGCAGAGGAGTGGCTCCATCTCCATCCCTTGCGTTGGGATCCACGCCGCGTTCTACTATCTAGAACACAAAAGTATAAATTTTAGTTGTAACGTAACATTAAACTTCAAAGGATGCTAATTATATACGTACTAGGTTTTGCCCGCGACTTTGTAAGCTCAATCCCGTTTTATTACCGCTCCCAAAGGAATTATGGGAAATCCTCTCTTAGTGCTTCCCTTCTCCTTATCGTGTGGGCAGTGGTCTAACGACCCCACACACCCTAGTGTCAGAGTTTCTAAACCGCCTCAAGAGCCTCTGACATGGTTTATTTGACGACCGCCATTTGACGGCCGGGACCACCGGCTTATACGTGCCTTCCGAAGCACAGAATCTTTTTTTTATCAGACGATCAGGTGATTCAAGCCTGCAATGTCCTAACCAAACTGGAAACAACTTTACAAAGTATGCTTCCCGTGGGAATCGAACCCACGACCAGCGGGTCACAAGGCAAACGCCTACCACTTGACCATGGAGGCAGTTAACGGAGCAAGAAAAAGCTTTTTACGACCACAAGTCACAAGTCTGTCAGTCACTCAGTCATTTTTCAATAACGGAAGAATTTTATGTTAAAGGATAATTAAAAATGATTTTTGCAAACCATTTTTATCTCACGAAAATGAGTCTACAACAACCTCCTTAGTTACCATACTCATAATTAAATTATGATTAAAAAAAACTAAAAACAACCTACCTACCATGTTCGGACAAGCAAACGCTGATTGATTTGTAGATTTGAAACTAAGTATTTCATAAAAATCTAAATTTTATTCATTCACTGACAGACATGAGACTGACAACACATTAACTAAACTGTTGAGTCCTAAAACATGACTATTTGCACAAAAGGAAGCACTTAAGAAGCATAAAGATCATCATTTTTGCCGATGAAAAATCTCACGGGGCACATGGCTAAAAGCAGCATCCAAGTCATGCAATGCATAACTGCATGTAAAAATAAAATTGAAAACACAGCACCAAGATACACACTCAGCATCTCAAAAAACGTCCGCAAAAAACAAGCGCACAATGTATTATTGTGCGCTAGTTTCAAACAGTCTCGCATCGCTCGCCATACTGCACTGCTTTGTAAAAACAACTTTAAGCGATCCGCGTAAGGTTGAATTTGCAAAAAAAATTGCGCATCTATCACCATACTGCACTGCTTTGTAAAAACAACTTGCAGCGATCCGTGTAAGGTTGAATTTGCAAAAAAAAAATGTTTATAGTATAACTACACACAACTCACACATGACACTTGATACATGTCAGTTTTTGACGACAGTTTCAAGTGTTGCATTTGTTCGAGACTGTGCATCTTGGGTTTTTTATAATAACAGAGAAAACTAGCTCAACGAATATAAAGTGAAAACAATGAAAATGTGACACATGTCATGACAACTTAACACTTTATAAAGAGATTACAATCATTTTTACTCATTTAGTGCACTAACTATGATTCACGTTCATAAATTCTTGATATTTTCACTAAAAACGCAACCACAGCTCCGCCATTTTTTTCTCTGCCAGCTATCATGCGCATGCGCATTCAAATAAAATGATATGACGTTTAAAGATTTCACCACAACGTTGTAACAGTGATATCTAAGTCGTAAATATTGCAATGAATTTACTATGTTTAGGGTTCCGTGCGTGTGGTTAATAAACGTTCAGTTTTGTTACGGAGTTTGTGTTATTGTTGGTTTCGTGTATTATGGTTCAGAACTACGTATGGAATCGTGTAATCCAGTGATTGTAATATTTTTTTGATTTCATTATTATGGTGTATGACTTGCTTGATCAAATACGTAATCATTCGTAGTATTACCTACGTCATGCCTATGTCAATAGTGTAATTATCATGATACATTTGTTTTGACAGAATAATCTTCTATGCTTTGATGTCTATTATTTTTCTTAAGATTTAAGACATACATTGGGAAGAGTGGTATTCTATTATTCTTGTCCAAATATGGGGAGACCTTTTACCTATGGCGGTAAGACATTGCGTTGTTTTCTAAACTAGTCATGTTACTTCTTATAGGTATTCCTGTAAGCTAAGGCACTATTTTCTGATTGAATCCATCACAATAAACCTTTGCATTGCATGTTAGACAGATATTTATAAAGAAAATGCTCGTTCATGCAAGTAAATGTGTACAGTCAACAAGTTTAACTTTAACAAACTCATACATCCCACACTTCGCTAACTAAACGCGCACTTGACCAGTTATTCAGCATGTAATGGTCTCAGCGGCGTCAATCTTGCGGCTCGCTGTTTTCTAGCCGAGTGTTAAAGCCGACCGGACTAGAATATCTCTAAATGAAAGTCTGGTTTTAACAAGACTAAATCTAAAATCTATACTAATATATAAAGCTGAAGAGTTTGTTTGTTTGTTTGTTTGTTTGTTTGTTTGCTTGAACGCGCTAATCTCAGGAACTACTGGTCCGATTTGAAAAATTCTTTCAGTGTTAGATAGCCTATTTATCGAGGAAGGCTATAGGCTGTATATCATCACGCTAAGACCAATAGTTGCGGAGCAGTAATGAAAATTGTGACGCAGTCGAAGTTGCGCGGGTCAGCTAGTAATATATAAAGCTGAAGAGTTTGTTTGTTTGCTTGTTTGCTTGAACGCGCTAATCTCAGGAACTACTGGTCTGATTTGAAAAATTCTTTCGGTGTTAGATAGCCCATTTATCGAGGAAGGCTATATATGATCACGCTAAGACCAATAGGAGCGGAGCAAACGAAGTTGCGCGGGTCAACTTGTAAATTGATATAAGGGCAATGGAATGAGGATCACAAGATTATTCTCGTGACTAAATAGGTACAGATGGCAGCAGAGGAATAGCATACTGTTATTCTTAGAAAACACTTTAAAACTGTAAACCTTCTGCCATCTTGTAAATAATCTAATAGCCTGTTCTATTAATGCAGAAAGTTGCCTTGTCTAAATGCTTGCACAACTTAATATGCATGTATAAAACTGTAAAGTGCTCACTTCATAATTTTATGTGTGGTGCCAGTGCTTACAGTCTCAGTTATTACATGCAGTTTATCTAGATTTTATTTACTTACTTATCTAGAATGATCGGTGAAAATTATTGCTGTAACGGTGCGTAATTTTCTTGTAGAAAATAACCTCACAAGTCACTAGTAGTTTCTACTGTTTTGTAGGTATGTATGCTCAAATCTCACATTGTACACAAACACATGGACTGCGGAACACACATTATTCTACCGTCATAAGGAAAAAAAAACGACCAAGTGCGAGTCGGACACGCCCACCGAGGGTCCCGTACACATTTGTAGCTACAAATTACTTGAAATAAGGACTATATTTTTTATGATTTAATTACAAATGAATAATTTTCAGACGCGCCTTTTACTTGTAGTATAAGACGGTATTACTTGCCAAATTTCAAAGTTCTAGGTCAACGGGAAATACCCTATACATTTTGATTTGAGAGTGTCGAAATATAGGTTTTTAGCGGCATAAACGACCGTTTCTTTTTTTTTAACGTCAACTTAAAGTTTTATTTTATCACAGCTGCAAGGAGCCATAGACTTGAGTATATAGTTTTAATTTCAACTACCTATCCAACAAAGTGATCTTATAAGGGTTCCGTTTTCCCATTTGAGGTACAGAACCCTAAAAACGACGTATCTACACAAAACTAAGTAACCGATTTCCGACATTAAAAATATAACTGAAGGTCGGAAGTCGATTACTTCGTTTTGTGTAGATACGTCCTTTTATTTAATGCGTCATTGTTCTCCTTCCCTTATCTCATTTTATTTGGGGTCGTCGCAGCTTATCTCCATCTGTCATCCCAAGTATTTTATTAATCTTCGTCTTAGTAGTCATACCCTTTAAAGACTCATTACTTTTCTCATTTTTTATACCCTTTCTCTTAAAGCCATCGACACCACATTCATAATCATTCATACCATCTTCCATCACATTCATCAAAGCTTTTCTTACAAATAAATTAAATTACCCACAGTCAAAAAAATCCTATGTTTCAGGTACATATTTCAAGCATAGGTTAGTTATATTAATCAGTAAAATAATTGGACAAACTAATAAAACAATCAGAATTATCACACCAATCTACTGCGCGTACGCAGCTTAGCAGATTCAAACATTTCAAAAGTAACGATTACAAGAGAAAACATGAAGTAAACATTCAAGCAAGTACAAAATAAGACGATTACAACTATAGAAACTTAATTTCCGATCCATTCATCACAGTTGATCAGGAACTAGGAATTCCTGTGGCAGATCAGTGAATGCAGACGCGGAGCAATGTACTGCGTGACTGACATTGTGCATTTCCTTACGCATTGGCGATGACGGAGAAATTCGTCTCTTGGTTAAAGTCACAGAAGTAAGAACACTCCCTCCAACCTTCCCATGGCCCGACCAATAAATTTGTTATGCGGGCCGAATCTCGGGGCGGCTGCGGACATAGCACCCTTGGCCATCTTATTTTAAAGTCCGCAGGCGCTTCTTGATCCCTACAAATTAGCCGTCATGTGTCCCATAGTCACTCTCCCATCTGGGCGTGATACGAAACCACACTACAAATAAAGAAGACTTCGTCGCCGCCAGCTGGTATCCTTGAGCTCCTTTTGATAGTTAATTGCTGCTGCTGCTGCTGCTGCTGTTGTTGTTGGCGCTCCTCTCTTCCCGCTCCATTGCGCTCCGAGCGGCATGCCACCTTTGCGCGAACTCCCGCAGCCGTTCAAAGTTCGCCGGTGAGCTCACGAGGTCAGGGTAGTACACCGGACCGGCCTCACCACGGACAATCCCATCCATCATCTTAAGAACAACTATCTACAAAACAACAATTATCTTTAGAAGTAAGAACAGTTCTGGGCCCAAAGTCTGCTATTACAATAGTGTCAGAATGGTCTATCATTGATTTCATAATGGTTGATTTTGACAAGATTCTATGCCATTTCTTTCATCAATTATGAAATCAATGATAGACCATTCTGACACTATTGTAATAGCAGACTTGGGGCCCTGGTCTTAACCATCTAAGCGCCCCGAGCGAGTCATGCATTTGGCGCCCTTTTATATTTCAATATAATTATAAAATAACCTTTTTAGAAAAACTTTTACTTTCAGTACTTTTACAATTTTGTTTAAAACACCATTCCCTACAACTATGCCAAAATTCGTTTATACACGAATTCACAGCACGAACTATTTCCCCTACTTATTTGGCTTTTGTTGGATGAGCTATAATTTAAGTTTAGAAAAACTGCATTCGCCACTTGCAACAGTCACTGGTATTATAAGATTGTTAGCAGAATATGCAGCGATATCCAGGGATATATAATAGATAATTCTTGAAAATTTTGTTTTTTAATAAAGTTTCAAGGTTTCGATAGGTGTTGCCTGAATGTTTATGAGATTGTGTTGCCGACCTATCCTCGCATCAAATCACCATCAATGTCCGAAATTTTCTTTATATCGATAGAAAGAGTGTTACAAGAGTGTTTTTATTCGATAGATGAGTTCTTTCAAAAGTGTCCCTGTAAATTTTATACAATAAAGCACAGACATAATATTTAATTGATAAGTATATAAATTGACGAAATGTGGTAACCTAGTAATTCATATTTTTAGTAAAAACTTGTGCCTACTATTGCATGCTATTTATCCGTTTTTTGTTCGTAACCATAAAAAGGGTAACTATTGATATGTGCAAATAGAGATGTATGCAATTAGAACACAACATGTTGTGCTTTATCATCAGTCATCTGTCATAACAGCCAAAGACGTCCACTGCTGGACATAGGCTTACCCCAAAGGGGGGAGTTTGCCATAATCGCCACGCTTGGCAGGCGGGTTGGCGATCGCAGTGTATGGTGTTGCGTTTTACAGAGAACGCTGCTGCCCATTCTCTGGCGAGTCCCTTAGTCGCCTCTTACGACACCCACGGGAAGTGATGGGATGGTATTATTCTTTTACGGCACCATACGGCACCGGCCGGCACCATGGCGCTTTATCATACACTTGCCCAGTGTATGATAAAGAATTAAAACAAAATCAGAATTCAAACAGAAGTTGATGATAACTATATTGAAATGAAATTAGATCACATGAAATACGAGGAAGACAAAATTATTGACAAGAGATCAACGAATGATTCAGTAGGTAATACAGTACGTGACTACCTCTCGTTTCCTCGCCATGAGGTCATTCAACTCTCAGATGATTTTCACTAGCTTCGCTTAAATTTTTATTAAATACTAGTGGACGTCACGCGGTTTCACCCGCGTAGTTCCCGTTCCCGTGGGAGTACGGGGATAATATATAGCCTATGTTACTCCCTGATAATGTAGCTATCCAATGCTAAAAGAATTTTTCAAATCGGTCCAGAAGTTTCGGAGCCTATTCAATTCAAACAAACAAACAAACATACAAATCTTTCCTCTTTATAATATTAGTGTAGATGAATACGCTCGTCTCCATAACTCCGATAGGATTTCTTATAAGCAAAAAACTGGCCATGTGCGAGTCGGACTCGAGTGCAAAGGGTTCCGAACGATTTTTTTTTTTACATTTTTTTTAACACTATAGACTTCTTATAGGTTTTCCTATAATCTATAAGTAATGATCTATTAGCTCCATTTTATTTTTTCAAAATTTTCGGCTCCGTAGTTTCGGAGATAAGGGGGGTATGGTCATTTTTGTCTAATTTTTTGAATAACTTCAAAACCATTTATTTTAAAATTATGAAAAAAATAGGATTAAAACCCTCCCAGTAAGCCTTTTCATTCGATACGTCACACGATATTGTTCAAAAAATCTTTTTTTTTTTAATTTTCTAGTTTGACCCCCAAAAGTGGCCCCCATACTAAACATTTGATAATTTACGTAACATGTCCGTGGTTGGGTCATAAAAGTCTATATGTATACCAAATTTCAACAGAATCAGTCCAGTGGATCCGGAGAAAACTGGCTGTGACAGACGGGCAGACAGACAAACACCCGAGTGATCCTATAAGGGTTCCGTTTTTTGTTCGGAACCCTAAAAATGACGAACTTATTGTCACTTCATTCCCTATAAAACCCTATTTAGGAGATGAATTGTCAACAGTTCCTATTTTTCTTATGAAAGAACCCTCGTTTTTTCATAATTTAGTACTTCTGTTGTCTGTCAAAGAATGAATGAATGTAGGATTTATATTAGTCGTAAGTAGTTATGCTTTAAATACAACCTGTAACAGAATAAACGCAATACCTCTTAAGGAGTCATTGTACTCATCATTATGAACAACTTTCACTATGGGACCACCGTTGAAATCGCGAAAACAAAATCAACTCCCCCATACATTTATGTGCGCATAACTCGACAATATGTACTGAACAGCTGATTTTTTTTCGCGATTTTGGGATTGGTCCCATAGTAAAACTTGTTCATAATGATGAGTATAATGACCCCTTAACACTTTTAGTGCCCATCGGTGCCCATCACTCAGCATATGGGTCGAAGCATAATTTGTTCATGCCCACAACCCGCACCCGCGTCGTGCCCATCGGTGCCCATTACTCAGCACATGGGTCGAAACATAATTTGTTCGTGTGCACACAACTCGCATCCGCGTCGTGCCCATCGGTGCCCATCACTCAGCATATGGGTCGAAACATAATTTGTTTGTGTGCCCACAACTAAACCAGCTAAACCAACACAATCTCAAGATTGTTGTTCGGGATTGGCTTCTTAAGCAGTCTTATACTGCAACAGAGGCTCTGCTGCAGGTACCGACTTAGCTAAGTTAATCCTTCAGTCACACATTTTACACACACACAACACACACAGTCACACAACACAACCCACACCATATTTTATTTTGCTTGTCTACCCTGTTCTTTATTATTGGTAACATACAATGATTTTGTGGAACAATTTCTGAGAGGTGAGATGCTGGTGACCTGTAATACAGGTTTTAATTACCTACCACAGGCACCAGTGCTTCACGAACAATGTAATATGTGTTCTTGTGTATGCCAATAAATTATTATTATTATTTTCGTCGTGCCCATCGGTGCCCATCACTCAGCATATGGGTCGAAACATAATTTGTTCGTGTGCCCACAACTCGCATCCGCGTCCTCGACCCATATGACAATCCATATACTGAGTTCTGGGCACCGAATGTGTTAAGAGATATTGCGTTTATTCTGCTACAGGTTGTATATTGCTCTACACTTTAATGCAATTTCAAGATTGCATAAAGATTGCGTTGCTTCTTAGAGCAATAACAAATCTGAGTCTCCTATACTTTATCTTCTTATCGTATCTACATCTTATATTCATGAATTCTTTTTTTCATCATTTACAGACACTAGTTTAGTTTCAAAAAGCTAAGTCGATATTATGAGCAGAACGAAACTGATAGAATCTTCACTTAATGTCTCAATTAACTGTTGAGCTACAATAAAGTTGGAGCTATTAAAAAAATCATCATCTTTGATATAAAAACAAATTAGCAGATAGTCTCTCTCTCTCATTACTTAATAATATTTCACAAGAGATTGAATATTTTGATTCTGTTCTGAATAGTATTATTAATTTGCACATTGACACAAAGTATCACTTATTCACCTTGTGCACCTTCTTTTTTTTTAAGGATGGGAAATCATCAAATGACTCCTCCCGCTCTGGGTGGAGCAGAAGGGAGTGTCAGACTCTTACTAACTAAAACCCATCCGTGTTCCTCCTAATGCCCTTTGCGTTCCAGGGCCGCGGCGACTCTCTCGAACAAATCCCGCAACCCCGGCAGGCACTGGCTCTAGCGGGCCCCGTCCTTTATGCTGACAGCTCCTTGAGGCGCGCGTGGAACACAGCGCGCCGTCGACCCGGGCCTGGTTCTGATCAGACGGCGAGCCACCCAATGCTCGCCGTCCGCAGGCCCGCGCCTACGGTGGCCGAGAATCGCCCTGCGACTACCGACGCCCGGGGCGTCTTCTTCTGTTGCGGCGGCTGGGGCGTGAGGTTTCCCTCTCTCTCACGCGTTCGGCCTCCTCCTTTGCTAGCATTACTGCTTCGCAGAAGAAGGTGACCGCTTCCCATGCCTCCTCGTTCCGGACCATGGATTGGACCAGGGCCGGACGCGAGAGGTCGCCGCCGCCAATCGCCTCGACCTTGTGCACCTACAGTCAAGTACAGTAGATCGCAAGTCGGTGGTAACCTATATCTAACACTTTGCTCTGGAGTTGACCTAACGTAGTAAGGAGTATCAATAGATATCGAGAAACCTGCTAATACTGATATAGTTACCATTTCCGTGCAGGCTTTTGTGCCAATATTGTTAGTTAAAAGAATAATAAATGATAATAATATCTACTTGAGTTTGATTCATCCCTTTGAGTCTTCGAAGATTTCAATAACGCTATTGATAAGTCAGTCCAATAGTGCTATTCTATAAGAATCTCACTGAAAGCTTATATGATGAACTCTGATTTGATGTTGAAAACTCACTTAGAATAGAACAGAAAACATTTATTCAGCATAGACACAAACTAACAGCAACATAGACAAAGTGAACAGAAATAATAGTAGGTAATTCAAGGTCACTTTTTTTACTATTGATAGGCACACGTTTGACCACTATCTCACCTGATGGTAAGCGATGATGTGGTCGAAGATGGAGCACGCTTGACTAGAAGTAACCTATTCACTCTTGACTTAAATATCCCAGGTTGTAGCTATCTGGAAACACAGACTCTGGCAGGGAATTCCACTCCTTAGCTGTACGCACTATGAATGTGTTCCCAAAAGTTTAGTGCGTGTGGGTGGGATGTCCACCATGTACTACTACTGTCCACTGTGCACTTATCATGAAGTGAAATGTCAACATCCAATCAAGGTGAGATGTTTACAGAATAGTACAGCAGGTTGCTACGAACTAGTCAGACAAAATCTTAACTCACATAGTATAAAACAAAGTCGCTTTATTCCGTTTGTATGCTTATATCTTTTAAACTGCGCAACGGATTTTAATGCGTTTATTTAATTTTCATCAATAGACACAGTGATTGAAGAGGAATGTTTACATGTATAATTGGTCCCGAAATTGCTGCGGGAAAAATGGAATACGCGCTTACAATGTCACGGGCAAAAGCTAGTAAAAAATATAAAGAAGAAAAATCAACTCACCATCCACTTAACACAATCCAAGCAGCCGGTCTGCGCAGCCGCATGTATGGGCAGCATCCCATCCCTGGCTCTAGCGTCCAGCCTTCCACCAGCCTCTAGCACCAGGTACTTCAGGACCGCGAGGTGGCCCTCCTGCGCGGCCAGGTATACCGGCGTCACGTCATTGTCCATCGCCGTATTGGCACTGCGGAAGAAGAGGTTTGGTCAGTTTTGACGTATAGTATGTTTCCGAATTTTAACTGCCTCCGTGGTCGAGTGGTTTAGGCGTTTGCCTTGTGACCCGGTGGTCGTGGGTTCGATTCCCACGGGAAGCATACTTTGTAAAGTTGTTTCCAGTTTGGCGAGGACATTGCAGGCTAGAATCACCTGATTGTCTGATAAAAAGACGATTCCGTGCTTCGGAAGGCCGATGGTCCCGGCCGCCAAATGGCAGTCGTCAAATAAACCATATCAGAGGCCTTTGAGGCGGTTTAGAAACTCTGACACTAGGGTGTGTGGGGTCGTTAGACCTTACCGCCTACACGATAAGAAGTAGAAGTTTCCGAATTTGTAAATGATGGTGTGTGTTTTTGGAAAATGAGCTTTGAAACATACAGATAAGGTTCAGTCTGCGTGTAAGATTGTACAATATTTGGAAATTCTAATATCACGTAGATAGATAAGAGAGTAGTAATTTTATTTGCGCTAATTTAGTTTTCTATTTAGTAAAAAAAAAAACATATTTAAACCAACGAAAAAAACGTTTAAAAAACCGGCCAAGTGCTATTCGTACAATTATAATACAAACTCTGTAAAAATTTCACCTGTCTATCTATTACAGTTCTTGAGATATAGCCTGCTGACAGACAGACGGGCGGACGGAAAACGGAGGCTTAGTAGTAATAGGGTTCCATTGGTTACCCTTCGGATTTAAAGAACCCTAAAAAGCCTTCAAATTCAACTCGCTATTTATTTATTTATAATATACTTTATTGTACACCAAAATTAAAACACATTAAGGAAACCTTAAACTAAAAAAATATACAATTGGCGGCCTTATCGCATACCACGATCTCTTCCAGGCAACCTGGCATGGATAGGGATAGCCTGGACACGAAATGGGGTTGCACTTGGTGCAAATATAAAGTTAACAAATTTTTTAGAAAAAAAGCAATATATTATACTAAAATAGATACACAAATACATACATATTAAATATACATATTAAAAAGAAAATAAATGTCAATTTTTAAAAATCAACATCGAAAAAGTAATCACAGCGACAAGTAGTGTTCCCTAACAAGTCTCTTAAAAACAGGCGCTATGTCATCTCAGCAATAGTTTATGTCAAAAATTCGTCAAAATGTAGGGATTCAAGAGGTTTTATTCTTATAGTTTGCGACTCCGATGCTAATACGAAGGCTCCTTAAAAACATGAGCATTGCCCCTCTGATTACACAAAAAGATATGGTGGTAAGATATGGTGTACATCATCATCATCATATCAGCCGAAAGACGTCCACTGCTGGACATAGGCCTCCCCCAAGCGTCGCCACAACGACCGGTCCTGTGCGTCTCGCATCTATCGGCTACCCGCGACCTTCACCAGGTCATCGGTCCACCTTGTGGGAAGCCTTCCAACGTTAAGTCTTCCGGTACATAATAAAGCGTATTCTATTCTATTCTATTTAAAGAATTTGGTAGAGTGGACACTCTACCTAATTCAACAAACACAACAAAACAAACAAACACACACATCAAACAAAATAAAACAATGGACATTTGTCACCGGAAAATGGCAGACTCCGTAAGATCGTAATTATCGGTATATTATGAAAAAATCGTTTTGTATATAATACTAGCTGACCCGCGCAACTTCGTCTGCGTCACAATTTTCATGACTACTCCGCTCCTTTTGCTCTTAGCGTGATGATATAGCCTATAGCCTACTTCGATAAATGAGCTATCTAACACTGAAATCCCGCCGTATGGCGGCCAGTGCCGTATGGTGCCGTAAAATAATAATACCATCCCATCACTTCCCGTGGGTGTCGTAAGAGGCGACTAAGGGACTCACCAGAGAATGGGCAGCAGCGTTCTCTGTGAAACACAACACCATACACTGCGATCGCCAACCCGCCTGCCAAGCGTGGCGATTATGGCAAACCCCCCCTTTTGGTGGAGGCCTATGTCCAGTGGTGGACGTCTTTCGGCTGATATGATGATGATGAATACTGAAATAATTTTTCAAATCGGACCAGTAGTTCCTGAGATTAGCGAGTTCAAACAAACTCTTCAGCTTTATATATGAGTATAGAAGTATAGATATCCCATCCTAATTCAAAATAGATTCCGATATATCCGTGTCTTATTTAGAATTAATAGTTTACAATTTTATAATCTTACGGCGTTTGCCATATTCCAGTAACACATTCACTTGTTTGTTACATTTTTAAACCTTCAACTTTGTTCATCTCGATGTAAATCGCTGTGTTCTTGCCCGAAGCACTATCTAATAATGTGTTTAATTTGCCTTTCTACACTAATATTATACGAAGGAAAGGTTTGTATTCTTGTATGTTTAAAACGAAAAAACTCAAAAACTATTTGGTCGATTTTAATTAAGTTTTCAGTAATAGAAAGTTAAATTATCAAGGAGTAACATAGGTTATAATTTATCTATATCTATACTAATATATTAAGCTGAAGAGTTTGTTTGTTTGTTTGTTTGTTTGCTTGAACGCGCTAATCTCAGGAACAACTGGTCCGATTTGAAAAATTCTTTCAGTGTTAGATAGCCCATTTATGGAGGAAGGCTATAGGCTACATATCATCACGCTAATACCAATAGGAGCAGAGCATTAATGAAAATTGTGACACAGACGAAGTTGCGCGGGTCAGCTAGTTTTCGGTAAAAATAGAGATCCCTACGAAAAGTGCAATACTAAATTCGCGCGAACGAAGTCGCGGGCGTAGTGCTAGGAATTCATATTTAGTATAATTTTGTGATTAAAAACAGTCATAGCCTAGGGAGGCTTATGAAACAATAAAATGAGAATGTTTTGATTATAAAACAATTAAACTACTTTTCATTCAATAACAAGCAATATAATAATAAACATTTATTTCAGAATCTTCCATAATTTGTCAGTAACAATGTAAACTTATGAACTAGTGTTAGTAATATCACCTTTCAGTAACCTCTTAAATTATGAATATGCAAAAACAAAATATTGCATTTATCACAAAAAAAAATATGACAGCCTTCGTCTCAAATCAGCGCTAGCTTTCAATTTCAAGAAACATACCCTTCCCTTAAACAAATCCTTCAAGAGTTAATTTTACAGCTTTCCCTTAGCACCATTTTTCAAAACCACAGTATAAATAAACCAGAAAACAAAAACACAACACAAAACGCACTCCAAAAAAATCTATAAAATATTACAACTTGAAAACAAGTCTACAATTCTATCACGTTTTAAAAAAACACAAAAATGAGTTTAAAACGAGCAACATTTCTCACACCATCTTCGGATCGAAGATCTTACTAAATACAGATGCTTTAATAAAGACTAAATAAAAAGCTACGACCCAGTCTGACCTCCATATTTTAAACAAGACTTTCGAAATCACAAAACTATCTAGGTTCCGCCGGCGAACGAAATCAACAGCACTAGATTTAAATACTTGCATTTATAATGATTCAAAACACATTTTGCTAATTAGAAAGGATATTTTTAGGATTCTGTACGCAAGGGAAACCAACGGAACCCTATAAATTAAACCTCCGCTGTCCGTCCGTCCATCTGTCTCTCAGCGGGCTGTATCTCAAGAACCGTAGTACACAGTTGAATTTTTGACAGAGTGTGTATTTCTATTGCCGCTATTACAACAAGTACCTAATAAAAAATTAAGGGGAGCATACAAGAAACGTGTTTTTTTTTTCAATTTTTGGTACGGAACCCTTCGTGTGAGAATCTGACTCGCACTTGGCCAGTTTTTTTTATTATTGTAGTTAAACAGAGTATTTTTAGATCACTAATGATTTCTAAGGTACTTTGTCGGTCGTTTATCTGTCCGTTAACTACGAACCAATCAATGGCATTATGACAAATAGCCTAAGACAGAAAATTAAGAATACAATAAGCGAAATTAATAAAATTTTCTCAGAAACAATCCAAAACAAAACCAAAAGATACCATAATACTGAAAAAGTTTTATACATATTAATTAGCAACCCTACATATAAAAGAACCTTTGATTTGAAGAGGAGCTCGTGGCTAAAGAATACTAGCCGCACGGATCAATCGTCAAGGTTAAGCAACGATTGCTAAGGTTGGTCTGTGGATGGGTGACCATCTTAACATACCGAGTTTCCTCCGTGCCTCGGAAAGCACGTTAAGCCGTTGGTCCCGGCTGTTATTTGTATATCTTTGGCAGTCGTTACGGATTGTCAGAAGCCAGTAAATCTGACACCAGTCTTGCCAATAACTGCCGTATTACCCAGTTAATGGGTTGTGAAGGTCTGGTAGGCAGCCGCTCCACGTAAAATACTGGTATTCAGCTGAATCCGGTTTGACTGGGAGCCGACCCTAATGTAGTTGGGAAAAGGCTAGGCGGATGATGATATAAAAGAACCTTTGATTGAATTATCATAATCCAGTTAAAAAATTCTTCCGTTACTGACTGATTGAGTGACTGACAGACACCGCACAGCCGAAACTACAGGTCGGTGGAAGCTAAAATTTGGCATGAAGGTTCCTTGGGCAATGTAGAGCAGCACAAAGAGAGAAATTCCTACGGGAACGGGAAAACGAGCTACGCGCGTACGAAGCTAAGCTAGTCTTAATTAATCTTCTCGGTAAGTGCTTGTAATTTTATGGTTTTTAGAAAGTGGTTATGATATAGTGCAGGGTCCAATGAACGCTAACAAAGTACGTAGGCCTCTGGAAAGTCGAAGGAAACCATAAACACCCCATTTCCTTTTCAAAATGAATCAAATGGATATTTGCACTTTCATAGTTGCAACATTTGCAAGTAACATAGTAGTGGCCGAGAAAAGTATTATTGAGGGAATAATAGCTACCCGGTCGCCATTTTGTTTTTGTTTTTTTTTCATAATCACAGCTCACAATGAAACTTTTATGTAGGTACTAATTGACCCGCGCAACTTCGTCTGCTCCGCTCCTATTGGTCTTAGCGTGATGATGTAAAGCCTATAGCCTTGCTCGATAAATGGGCTATCTAAAACTGAAAGAATTTTTCAAATCGGACTAGTAGTTACTTAGATTAGCGCGTTCCAGCAAACAAACAAACAAACTCTTCAGCTTTATATATTAATATATAAGTATAGATAGATAATGAAACATTTATGTGTAGAGGACACTTCAACAAACAAAACATCTTCGGAACATGGTGCCCTAAAGTGTCACGCTGCCGAGATATTTCGAGGTAAAGTCGCTATGTGACAATCATTACTATAATTAAAAATGACTTAATTAAGTGCGGTTCTTATAGGTTTTCCTGTAATTTTTAGGCAAAGATCTATTATCTCCATTTTTTTTTTCAAAATTTTAAGCTCAGTAGTTTCAGAGATAAGGGGGGGAATGGTCATTTTTCGTCTAGTTTCTTTAATAACTTCACAACCATTTATTTTAAAATGATGAAAAAAATATAATTAAAACCCTCACAGTAAGCCCTTTCGTTTGATATATCACACGATATTTTTAAAAAACTATTTTTTTTCTAGTTTGACCCCAAAAGTGACCCCCATACTAAAAATTTAATCATTTACGTAACGCTTTCGTGTTTGGGTCATAGAAGTCCATACGTGTACCAAATTTCAACAAAATCGGTCCAGTGGATCCGGAGTAAACTGGCTGTGACAGACGGACAGACAGATAGACAGACAGACAGACACCCGAGTCCTATATGGGTTCCTTTTTTTTTCGGAATCCTCAAAAAAGATTGTGTGCTATCTAAATTCTTTCAGTAGGTTTAAAAAAAATATTTATCTATGCTAACAAACATTCATAATAGAATGCCTTCTTGCTCAATATCCCTAACAAGCATGCACTTTAGTGTATGTATATTGTCATTTACTTAGTACCACTTAAAGTTGCATCTTACACATTCTAAATGTCACAAACATTGAGAAATTGACCAATCGACTAAGATTCTCAGTAGTGTGAACTCCTTAGCTGCAGGTCACTGGCAGTCAAGTTAGTCTTTGGAACTTTGGAAGCGTCTGGCAAAAGTATAAAAAGGGGGTAAGTAGGTTAGGTTTGCATGGCAAATAATTTGACATTTTCGTGCAGCTGGTGATGTGAAAAGTAATTTTTCTTTCGTTCGGGAGTTAAAACGAGTGCAGTCAAAATGCGTTCCAAATTCAAATCTCATTATTGCCCGGCTGTGGCGGCAGCTTCGGGCGCGCGACCTACTCCTAGCAGTGGAGGCCCACGCGCGCCACCTCTTTTCGTGGCTAGAGCATAATTTTCTCGCAGTAGGTGTGAAAAGTAGAGTATGCTCCTCCGGGATAAAGTTGTCTTTGCCTTGGGCTAGCTTGAATCCCTCGCTGCATTCAGGATTCTCGTATTAACTCTCTCGCTTCGCTCGTGAGTCAAACTCTAAACTATAGAATCTTTCATTGTGTTCGTGATTCAATTTGACGCCCGTGACATAAGACACTGCTTTATCCGCTCGCTGCATAATCTACTATTATACTTTGTAGTTTTTTTTTATTCAGTTAACTTTACCTACTGTTACATTTGTAATTTTAAGAAGTACCTATGAAATTAGTAGATCGCACAGGGTTTCGTCAGTAAAAAGTCGATGTTGAGTCAAATCAATTTGGCCACCCCTGATATATAGCATATGACACTCACAAATAACGTGGCTTTCTTTATTGGTAAAGGAATTTTCAAAATCAGTTCAGTAGATGCAGAGATTACTCCTACAACCTCACAAACACACAAACTTTACCTCTTTATAATATTAAATATAAATTGGTTTAGAAACTCTGACACTAGGGTGTATGGGGTCGCGAGACCTTTCTGTCCACACGCGCGGTATAGATTGATCACGTGACATTTCAACAGCGTTTGTCAAACCCAGCCATTTTTGACGTTTTGAAAATCGCCCTTGCCACGCTACCGCTGACAAAATGTTACTTTTTTTTTTCGTTTTTGGCAACTGAGCCGGTTCCGACTATTCTGCCAGTGTCAAAAATGTTACTTGACTAGAGCCTCTGCTAGCTTTGAAAATCCTTCGGTAGACAGTGACATAAATCCGCAAAAACAAATGTCGAAAAGTCCACCACGTATCGAAATGTCATCTCTACTCAACCCTTTCGGTCTAACTGGATACAGCTGAGTACCAATACTTCTCATACCTAGATCACCTGTTTATCTGATCTCCACAGCCCAGTAGCTGGGTACGGTACTCCTTGGCAAGACTGGTGTCAGATTTTCTGGTTTCTGACTATTGTAACGGCTGGAAATGACACCCGCAACCGAAATTATCAACTGCCTCCCTAGTCGAGTGGTTTAGGCGTTTGCCTTGTGACCCAGTGATCGTGGGTTCGATTTCCAAGGGAAGCATACTTTGTAAACTTGTTTCTAGTTTGGCTAGGACATTGCAGGCTTGAATCACCTAATTTTCTGATAAAACGATGATTCCGTGCTTCGGAAGTCACGTATAAGCTGGTGGTCCCGGCCGTCAAATGGCGGTCGTCAAATAAACCATGTCAGACGCCCTTGAGGCGGTTTAGAAACTCTGACACTAGGGTGTGTGGGGTCGTTAGACTTTACTGCCCACACGACAAGAATAAGAAGACCGAAATTATTTATCGCTTGAGCTTCTAAACTAATTTTTGCTCCATATTTGTATCATAGTACTCACATCTCTATCGAAACTCATTTCTAACGAAACCATAATATCTATTACAAGTAGAAAATGAAAACAGAACGCTTCGGTATTCAAATAACAGATCTTTTACTTTATCTCACGCTCCACACTAGTGGATTGCATCTGCAAGGCCGCGGGAAATATATATTTATAAACAGCTGTTTCATTTTTACATATTGGCCGCTTAAATATAGTGCCCGCAAAATATTATTTGAGATTAAAATCGAATGTTACATAATTGACCTCTTGTATTGCACCTGTCCGTTGTTATTTGTAATGTTAGTGATGGTCAGTGTTAGATAAGGATTTTTATTGTGTATTGGCTAATAGTATTTAGTTAATAATCTATATTAATATATAAAGCTGAAGAGTTTGTTTGTTTGTTTGCTTGAACGCGCTAATCTCAGGAACTACTGGTCCAATTTGAAAAATTCGTCCAGTGTTGGATAGTCCATTTATCGAGGAAGGCTATAGGCTATTTATCATCACGCTAAGACCTATAGGAGCGGAGCAGTAATGAAAATTGTGACGCAGACGAAGTTGCGCGGGTCAGCTAGTATAAACATAAATGTAAAGCAAGATAATTCTCTAATGGGTTATGTATTCTGTCCGAGTAATCCATGGAATTAAATGACCCATAAGGGCAGATTTTATAAGATGAAAACATGACCATAAAATTACGTTGCAATATGTACGTAAGTATTTCAAATATTACGATAAAACTACGGTAATTTTGAAGTACAAAGTTGCAAGAGATAGTGTTTCATTTGGTCTCATCTGAAGCAAAGGCAAATAAGAAATGCTTTAAGCTCTGAGCCAAGAAGTGACGCTACTTCACTAGTACCTTGCCTTAGTAGTTTCTTTACCTTTGTGCTCTTTTCTCTGTACAAAATTATTTTTTTAAGTATATTGTGTATACATAAATAAATAAATAGAACAACAGATAAAGTCTTGCAGCATAAAATTAATAATGTAAATGAATTTTCTTATAATAAAGCAGTAAAATTGGTTATTGGTTTGCTGGAGTTAATATCTGGAAAAACTGAATCGATTACGAAAATTGTATCATCTGTCATTGAGTGCCGTATGTTCCTTTTATTCCGGAAAAAGTCACTGGTTCCTGGTGGAACAGGCCACTGAGATAAACCGTATTACCAATATTCCGAGATTCGAATTGAAATTGCCGGGATCCACCAAAGTCAAAGTCAAAACGTTTATTCCAATTAGGCCATTAAACGGCACTTTTGAACGTCATTCACATCTCAAATAATATAAAATACTAAAGTGACTCTACTGTCCATTCGGAAAGGTAGATTCTTATGGAGAAGAACGGACAAGAAACTCCATACTTACTCTTTTCAAATATACTTGTACAATATTTGGTATACAAAAATTGAGTTATTATATTTGAGGACCATGCACCTAGGGTATTCAGAGGTAGACTTATTAATTTTCTATATAAGTACATGATACTCACACATTTACAAATACACCCAGCATAAGATAGTTGTATCTGCAGTCGTTTTATCATCGGTTGTGTTCAAAATCCTTTATTTCAAATATACCATTTCTATCTTTTCAATCTTTTATTTCAAATAATCTTTTTTTATCAAAAATAGCTTCTGCCAGCGGCTTCGCCCGCGTGGTCCCTAGATAACATATTCCCGGGATAAAAAGTAGCCTATGTCCTTCCTCGGGCTCTAGACTATCTGTGTACCAAATTTCATTTAAATCGGTTCAGTAGTTATGGCGTGAAAGCGCGACCGACAGACAGACAGACAGAGTTACTTTGGCATTTATAATATTAGTAAGGAAGTAAGGATTACTAAGGATAGACACGCACTTTTGAATTGTCAAGGTCTGTCAGTCAAATAGATGGAACTAGTTGTGCGACAAGTTGTTCTGCAGCAAAACACGCTCACTAACCCTATCTCCAGCGCGGCAGTTGCACGTTCCAAAGATTAGATCGTGTGGAGAAGAACGTGCAAAACTTCAAAATCTTTAAAGGAGATGTTCATTTGGGCTACACTGCAACAAATGTTTACTATCAAGATAAATAACATCATTCCAAATCTTAGAAGCCCATCTCCTCCATTGTTTAACACAATCCCATGCTCGTGCCAGATTCGGCAACTGTTACAAAACATGGAGGTAATAACATGGTATAAGTTGTAAACATTAATTTGTTACTAGATTATGTTTTGTTATATAACAATTTTTTGTTATTAGGTTATTGTTCTGAATTCTCGTGCTGTTAATAATTTTGTTGTAATTAAAATTTTGTGCGTCATTAAGTTTGTAGGAGGTTTGGTTTTTAATTATTAAGGTTTGGTGAAGTGAATTATGTTTTGCTTTTGTATAAGTTACCTAACATATTTTTTAGGCCTTTTATTAATTTTTATTATGTAACTTGAGAAAAGTAACAGTCATAATTTAGAGTATTAGCGACTTTTAATCTTTCAGGTAACTGATAGATCTAAGATCTAAGTAATCAAGCCCTGGAAAAGTGGCATTCTAACTCACAAAGCAATTTCTGAAAATCGCTAATGCCGATTAGCGATTTTCAGAAATTGTAAGTTTCAGATTGACTAAATGACATTTCGATAGCGCATTTGGTCAATCCCTGGACACAATCTGTTTGTCAATAATTATCAATTTGCCTAATAGAGCCTTTTTTGCATTTATCTATGGAAGCTTTTGATAGCGTCGCCGTGTCGCGTCGTAGAAATTTTTCAATTTGGCATATTTCTGTCACTGACCCACGCAACTTCGTCTGCTCCGCTCTTATTGATCTTAGCGTGATGATATATACCCTATAGCCTTCTTCGATAAATGGGCTATCGAACACTGAAATAATATTTCAAATCGGACCAGCAGTTCCTGAGATTAGCGCGTTCAAGCAAACAAACAAATTCTTCAGTATATAGATTTTGGCGGATGCTCTCATGCTCAGAGAAATACTAACGGGAAAATAAACCTTAACAAAAAAAAACGGTGAAAGACTGACATTGAACGTTTAAGTATACAGATAAACGAGTGATCCCACAGGGGTTTCGTATTTCATTCAGACGTACGGAACCCTAAAAATCTATTAAAAAATCCGTCTATTTCCACAACTCTTCTAGAAATCAACGCCTCCGTTTTCAAGCTTCTTGCCTGCCACACAGGTACCTATGTCAAGTGATTGTTACGACAGCAATACATCGATCTCGCGATCTCACGTTTCACTTTTATTTTCTCTTTTCGCTTCGAGCGTTGCTAGGTAACGGCTTGGGAGGCTTGTGACGTCACACGCTCGCCTAGGGTCGAGTTGAATGGACTGTGTTATGTTTACGTGTTGTGATAATGTGATGTGGGAGAGCGATCTAGGCCGTGTCGTGGGTTAGGTCAGTTGCATTGCTATATAAAAAACCTAAGATACACACTCAGCATCTCAAAAACTTCCGCAAATAACAAGCGTAATATGTATAACTGTGCGCCATACTGCACTGCTTTGTAAAAACAACTTTAAGCAATCCGTGTAAGGTTGAATTTGCAAAAACAATTGCGCATCACTCGCCATACTGAACTGCTTTGTAAAAACAACTATAAGCGATCCGTGTAAGGTTGAATTTGCAAAAACAATTGCGCATCACTCGCCATACTGCACTGCTTTGTAAAAACAACTTTAAGCCATCCGTGTAAGGTTAAATTTGCAATCGTGGGTTTTTTATATATCAATGGTCAGTTGTTTTAATTTGAAATGAGAGGAGGATCTCATCATAGTCATATTCTGTCAACTAAAAATTGACAAAAATGTCGAAAATGTATGGAATGACAAGTGCTATCGAAATTTCACGTGGTTAATCTAAAACACTTGGAAGTTTTGATACTTAATCGCTATCGTTTAAAAAATACACTTTGACAAAACCTAATGACGTAACTGGCTTGTAGCTCTATTGTGAAACCGTATTAAATACGTACAATGTACTTGAAAGCTCCAAGAAACTTCAGTAAAAAAGCTTTATCAATCCTACTACATAAAATTCTTTCTTTACTGACTGAGTGACTGACAGACTGCCGAGAAACTTCTGTTCGTAGAAAGCTGAAATTTGGCATGTAGCTTCCCCACACACCATAGGGGAGGATTTCCCGAAATTCCCACGGGAATTGCGCGTACGAAGTCGTAGGCAATAGCTAATATTTTACTAAAACTTTGCGGTTTAAACTACAAAGAAGGTTTTCTACACTGAGATCTAAAGCGTATATTTGATGAAAAGTACCAAATGAATATGAAAAACTCATGTGACACGATGGCCAAAAACACTTTAAAGAAACATCCTCTAGAACACTTAACATTATTGCCTAAATTACATTACCTAACCAAAAGTTAACACTAAATAAATAAAGCTGAAAGCTAAAGTGTTCCTAGCTATCATTGCTCAATCACAGTCGTTGCGATAAGTGACATTATCGTTCACTTAAGTTTATATAATCTTAACAGCTCTATCGTGTGGAAATCCGAACATTTCAATACTCTCGATCGTAAACATTTTCTGTCTAGTATTACACTGCTAAATACAAGTACTAGGTTTTGCCCGGGACTTCTTACGCGCATTCCGTGTAGCCTATCTATAGCCTTCCTCATGAATGTGACAATCATATACAAAAAGAATTTTCCAAATCCGACTGGTAGTTCCAGAGATAAGCGCGTACAAACAAGCAGACTCTTCAGTTTTAATATTGAGGTACTAGCTGACCGGGCAAACGGTGCTTTTCCAAAAAAAATGGTTTGTCCAAAATATTGCCTACGACCTATTCTCAGACCTACCAAATATACACAAAAGAAATCATAAAAAAACGATCGAGCCGTTTCGGAGGAGTTCGATAACAAACACTGTGACACGAGATTTTTATTTAGATTATTATAGACTAGTGGACGTCACGCGGTTTCACCCGCGTAGTTCCCGTTCCCGTGGGAGTACGAGTATAATATATAGCCTATGTTACTCCCTGATAATGTAGCTATCCAATGCTAAAAGAATTTTTCAAATCGGTCCAGTAGTTTCGGAGCCTATTCAATTCAAACAAACAAACAAACATACAAACAAATCTTTCCTCTTTATAATATTAGTGTAGATTAGTATAGATTTCTTAAAGCTAAAGCAACAATTTATTTATATATTATTATGTATTACATTTCCTTTAAATGTTGAAACTGAATACCGATTTCTACATGATTTTCTAGAATTTCTACGATTTAAATTTATGATTCGAAGATGGCGTCAATATTTTGCATAATTTTATGAGATGCTGGGATCGGAATTTAGAAAATACGATAAACAATATTGCTTTTTATTTAACCCAGTATTGGTCTTAAACCATTCATTTACATACAGAACTTATATACCATCATAAATTTTGATCATACAGATTGCAAAAAACCTAACTACCGAGTAAGTCAAATTTCCCACCTTTTTTGGATGGGAAATCATTAATAGTAGTGACTCTTACTAACTAAACCCGTGTTCCTCCTAATGCCCTGCGTTCCAGAGCCGCGGTTACTCTTCCGAACAAATTCCGAAACCAAATCCTACACCTACGCAAATAATCATACCTATGTAATATTCTCCAGTTTTACACGCAATCTTGCAAACCTGGAGGTCAAACCTTTTTTTTATCGATGGGAAATCATGAAATGACTCCTCCCCCTCCTGCTCTGGGCGAAGCAGAAGGGAGTGTCAGACTCTTACTGACTAAAACCCATCCGTGTTCCTCCTAGTGCCCTTTGCGTTCCAGGGCCGCGGTGACTCTTTCGAACGAATTCTGCTACCCTGGCAGGGAGGTCATACCATAACAAAATAAATTTGATCGATACCCTTAGCTTTTAAAATGGCAAACTTATTTGAGCTAACGCTATTAAGAAACTTTAAAAAAAAATAAGATCTTCATGATCAATTGTTTGTTTCTTGACCTGTTTAACTAAAGCTCCGTATCTAGAACGAAAATTATATGAAAATCAATGTGACAAATGGACAAACGCGTGTTAGCTGATTTCATTGGTTGAATTAATTTCACTTGATTTGCGAATTAGTCCGACTTGACTTACTTTTAACACACAAGCACAATTGATATTTTTTTCTCCATTAACTGTTTGTGCATCAAATATTTTATTTAGAAGAAAAATCTTCAATAGGTACGAACAGATTACTAAGGGCCAGTTTAACCGATAAAACTGAAAGCGATCAACATTTCTCAACTGAGGTCAACGGCTTTCAGTATCAGCGCATCAGTAGATACGTATTTTTCAATGTTAGCTCTTGAACTCGGCTCAGATAAATGTGCTGATCATGTTCAATTTCATTGGTCAAATTGAACAAATTAATGGCAAAATTCGCCCTTAAATTGTTAACGGCTAAGTAAATTCATTAACTATTGTTTTCTAAAAGCACATAATATTTACCGTTCCCTGCCTGCATATGTATCAGCTTTACTTTTCAGCCTTTTGCCCTTCTTGTTCTTGCGCCCAAACAGTTTGCTTGTCACCCGACTGTAAGGCGGGGTTGCATGGTTTAATGTCATCTCACAACCCAACGAATAAAATTTAACCCTTCAAAACAAAAACAAACAATACCCAAATTATTATTTTTTTAATCTAAACAAGAAAATCACCTCATTTCACAATGTCACTATTTAACACTCATAATTATAAAAATAAAAAAGAATCCGTTTATTTTTGAAATTCGAATTTTCGAACGCGTCGTTTTGAAGTGCGCGGGCGCCGACCGCGGTTGCTTCGATCTCACTGGGAGCTTAAGGCTTGCGCGCGATTTCCACTTGAAACCAGCGAAAGTGGCCATTGTGTGACGGGTTTATTGGCCATCAATGTGTGCCAGTATTGTTTATGGATCGGTTTGTGTACCTATGTTAGTCTAGAATATTGACAGCTTTGCAATGGGAATGTTTTAGAGATCCGTCGCGGTTCAATGCTCAGGTTCTCTAAACATATAGGTATTGTTGTAAAGTTATTTGTTTATATTTTTGTTAAAAGAGGCTCTGGAAAGACTGATCTGAATAGAAGAATTCTAACACAGAAATGTACACTATCGCTTAGTGTCACAGACTACTTTTGATCTCAGATATATGAACGGGACAAAGCTAGTTTTGTTACAAAGCTTTTAAAAAGTTTTCACGCAAGTGATGCAAGTTACCAGTTTTTTTACGTAGGGTTTAAGTAATAAAATAGAAGACAATAATTCTTTTCTTTTATTTTTAAGCAACTTTCGCAAACTGTGAAAAATGTTTGGAAATTAAAGATTTTTTGACAAGCACTATGTTCAGTGTTTTGTCAGTCTTCTAAAAAAAATCATTACAACTTACATCTTTGGGCTCTAGTCAAAGTGAAAAGTCTATTAAAGATAAAGATATTCATAAGTCATATAATTATATTTGGAATTGACCAAGTGACATTTCAGAAGCGCGTGGTAACCCAATTCAATTATGACTCCTTCGACAAAATACCAACTTTTTCTTGAGTATCTTAAAAGTATAACATTTTTGGGATAACTCACGTGACAATTCGGTAGTGCACGTCAACTCCATTCCTTTTTAGATTCCGTGCCCAAAGAGTAACTAACTAGCGCAACTGTCCGTCCGTCCGTCCGTCCGTCCGTCAGCCGTCCGTCCGTCCGCCCGTCAGCCGTCCGTCCGTCCGTACATCGGATCTGTCTGTCAGCGGGCTGTATCTCAAGATCCGTAATAGTTAGGCAGTTAAAATTTTCAGAGTATATTTTTATTGCCGCTATAACAAAAAATAATAAAAATTGTATTAAATTACAAGAAACGTGTTTTCTTTTCGTTAAAGTTACGGAACCCTTCTTGTGGGAGACCGACTCGCACTTGACGCGGTTTTGACTTTTCGGCAACAATACTATCATTAACCTGTGAGCTTCCGGTCGCAATAGCCGTCGCGACGCAACAACAATTGAAGAATTTATTGTAAAAAAACAAACTTTGTTTTTTGGTCGATCGGGGGCCGTAGGATATTAAACACTGCGTTTTTTTAAAAAAAGAAGTTTAAATCGCGTGATTTGGTATGGCATGTGGGATGCCATTATGCGTCAATTTCAGTTGACGTCCAATGGCACACACGTGAGCCATCGAAAAATTGTCTTATCTTATTTCCGCTAGGAAAAATACTAATAAACAAAAAAAATCTTGTAAACGGTAGGAAATAAAACCATCCGATTACTACTTATCCATCTACCACGCTTTTCTCTTTAATGATTATGTGTGTAGGTTGTAAATAAAATCTTCAGTCTACTTTGTACGCGTAGATTGCCGAGTCATGGTACTCATCGAGTACGGGAAATATGGTATTACCAATGAAGTGTAGGAGTGTATAAATAAGAGTTTGCCGTTTAATGAAGCGAAGCGTAAATAATTTATAAATACAGCGTGTAACAGAATCAACGCAATACCTCTTAAGGGGTCATTGTACTCATCATTATGAACAACTTTTACTAGAAGACCAATCCCGAAATCGCGAAAAAAAATCAGCTGTTCAGTACATTTTGTCGAGTTGTGCGCACATATATGTATGGGGAGTCGACAAATTTCACTATGGGACGAACACCGTCCCATAGTGAAAGTTGTTCATAATAAAAAAAAAAAAAAAAAAAAAAAAAAAAAAAAAAGATGAGTTCAATTACCCCTTAAGAGGTATTGCGTTAATTCTGTTACAGGTTGTATTATGTGCTATGTAATTGTGTGTTTAATTTTACGCAAGTCAATCAGATTACTCTCAAATTGGAATACGTTTGGTTTTAAAAAGATCTATAGATTAAAATGAAAGAACATTGTGATAGGTTGACTGGTAGAGAATGCCTTGTTGCATTAAGTCTGCTTATGATATTTGAATCGTTAATAACATAAATTATTAACACAAAAAAAACATCAATCTTAAATCATATTTCTACAAGTTATTGATTAAATTGACTATTTTGCTTCCATTACACATACAACACACACATAATTAAATTTGAAATAAAATATAATTAAATAATATAACATTATAACCTCTTATCATTCAAAAAATCTTGTATAGAATAATAACATTTATCCAACATAAAAGGTGTACCACCTATTGCGGAATTTCTTGTGTAGAGTTACCGCGGTCCTAGAACGCAAAGGACAAGTGATGTTGGGCCAACGATGCTATAGTGGAAAATAGGTAGTCAAGCCCCGCGCTATATTTAAAATCAAAATCATTTTTTACCGACTTCCAAATAAGGAGGAGGTTCTCAATTCGGTGGTCGATTTTCATGATTCTTTTTTAGTTTGATGCGGTATACTTGCCCCGTAAAAATTTGATACGGTTTGGTTCAGTAGTTTTTATTTTATGAGCATTTTTGCTTATTTCAATTTCTGCGTAGACGAAGACGTCGTCCATATCACCACTTAAAAGAGAACAAAAAAAAATACATATAAACATAACCGACTTCCAAACAAAACTCTACAAAGTATAAAATAACCTTAATTTCGGAAGTCGGTGTTTAAAAAACAAAGCCAAAAACACCGACTTCCGAAATTAAGGTTATTTTATACTTTGTAGTGTTTTGTTTGGAAGTCGGTTACATTTTTTCAGATAGACTATTTACAGGCACTTTTGAATTGTAAAAGTCTTTCAGTCAAATAGAAGAAGCTAGTTCTGCCGCGCTAGCGACAAGAGCAGCAAATTGTTCTGCAGCAAAACACACTCACCGACGCTATCTCCAGCGCGGCAGTTGTTATAGTTTATGCAGAGAAAGAAATATAATAATGAAAAAACAGATAGAATTACCATAATTGATGTTGGCCATTATCCATCCATTAAAAGAAATTAAATACAATGTTATGAATAAATGAATTTTAAATATAAAAAGAGAACCGGTCAAGTGTGAGTTGCACACTCACACGGAGGGTGAAAAAAAAACACATTTTTATTATTTGTTGTTATAGCGGCCATAGAAATACGCACACACTGTCAAAATTTCAAGTGTCTACCTGTTACGCTTCTTGAGATACAGCCCGCTGACAGACAGACGGGCGGACGAACGGAGAGACGCAGGGACGGACGGATGGATAGATGGATGGATAGACGGACGGACGGACGGACGACGGACCGACAAATAGGGTCCCATTGGTTGCTCTTCAGGTACGGAACCCTAAAAACTAGAGTCTTTGAACTCTAGACAACAAGAATGAAGAAGTTGAACAACCAAGACGCATTTTATTATTATAAAAATAACGATCAAAACAAAGCTTTCTCAATATGAGGTTTTCAAAAAAATTAGATAACGCATCGAATTATATAAGTATCTTGTTAATTTTAGTGATCTGAGTGAATTCGAGTTGCTGGTTTTCTCTCGGTTGCATTTTGGGAGTGTGCGACAGGATTCAGACGACATTATCATACCCTAAGTCTAATCTAGCAAGACAACTTTGTGTGCTGGCAGTGATCTCAAATCCGTAATGTTATATTTATTATATAGTATTGTGTTATAATTATTATCTATATCTATACTAATATTATAAAGAAGAAAGATTTGTTTGTTTGAAATGAATAGGCTCCGAAACTACTGGACCGATTTGAAAAATTCTTTCAACAATGGATAGCTACATTATCAGGGAGTAACACAGGCTATATTTTATCCCCGTACTCCCACGGGAACGGGAAATACGCGGGTGAAACCGCGTGACGTCCACTAGTATTAGTATAAAAGTATTGTAAGGTGCATTTATATTGTTTAAGGTACGATGGGGTTGATGTATCTGTGTGGATAAAAACCCCCAAACTAATAATAAAGAATAAAAAAAGAAAAATAATTGCTTAGTATAATTTCGCCAAGCCCATTCCATCATCGGACCACAAGACGTGGGTACGTAAGGCGATGCGCCACCGGTACATGGTGGATATCCCGCCCACACGTACAAATGTTTTTAGAACACATTTATTGTGCGTACAGCTTCTTCTTCTTCTTATCGTGTGGGCAGTAACATCTAACGACCCCGAACACCCTAGTGTCAGAGTTTCTAAACCGCCTAAAAGGCCTCTGACATGGTTTATTTGACGACCGCCATTTGGCGGCCGGGACCGCAGGCTTATACGTGCCTTCCGAAGCACGAAATCATCTTTTTATCAGACAATCAGGTGATTCAAGCCTGCAATGTCCTAGCCAAACTGGAAACAACTTTACAAAGTATGTTTCCCATGGGAATCGAACCCACGACGAATGGGTCACAAGGCAAACGCCTAAACCACTGGACCACGGAGGCAGTTAGTTGCGTATAGCTACTATGCAGCAGCTTTTGCAATCAAAAGCCATGTAATACATAACAAAAGTTGCTTCCATTACATGGTACCTAACGAGTGCTTGTGAATAAGTGGGTGCTATAATTATTTCGTCTGGTATTAATTACGTATCGAAGTGTCATTTCTGTTCGTTTGCTGGTGCAAGTAACAAGCGTGTTGCGGATTTGCCCACTCAAGGAAAGAAAACAGGGAAAATAATCCGTGTATAAACGAATTTTGAAACTACTTAAAGTACTGATGGATGGGGTGAAGCTAACGGGTAGAGAAGGGGTTAAGGTCCCTTTTTTAGTTTTTCGTAAATAACTCGTAAAAGGTGGCTCATACCAAAAATTGTTTTATACATAAGTAATCTACATAAAATTTTCTACAATAAAGATTCTGTACACTTTTTCTATAGGATCAATATTTAACGAGATATGGAGGGAAGAAGATGGCCACTAAAAACAATTAGGTTTAGGGTGCAGATCTCATCTGCATCTGTAACCTTTTCATTGTTATGAGCACATATTTGCCGTTGCCAATAAATAAATTTGAGTCCAGTCTTGCCAAGAAGTACCGTGTTACCCAGTTAATGGGTTGTGGAGGTCTGGTAGGCAGCTGCTCCACGTAAAATACTGGTATTCAGCTGAATCCGGTTTGACTGGAATCCAACCCAAATTTAGTTGGCTAGGCAGATGATGATTTGCCGTTACCGAGTAATCTAAGCGCCTATTACGGTATAGCATACCGACGGGGATAGTTGAAATCCACGGAACTAACATTGGATAATTCCGCGTACCTATCTGACAAAATGTAGCCATACAATTTGTGTAAACTTAAATTAACAGATTTCTACTTATATACAATACTAGCTGATCTGGCAATCTGGCTGTTTTGCCATATAAAAAATAGCCTACGACCTATTCTCAGACCCACCAAATATATACTGAAAATTTCATGAAAATCGGTCAAGCCGTTTGGGAGGAGTTCGATAACAAACACCGTGACACGAGATTTTTATATATTAGACTAGGTTTTTTCAGTGACTTCGCCCGCGTGGTCCCTAGGGAACATACTCCCGGGATACAAAGTAGCCTATGTCCGTTCTCAGGCTCTAGCCTATCTGTGTACCAAATTTCATTTAAATAGGTTCAGTAGTTTTGGCGTGAAAGTGCGACAGACAGACAGATAGACAGAGTTACTTTCGCATTTATAATATTAGTAAGGATTAGTAAGGACAGACTATAATAGATTTAAACCTACTGTTAACAATACAAAGAACACATGAATTATTACTCTCCATGTTAAAATGAGGTCAAAAGCCGTTGAAATAAAAAAAAATATAAACTTGAAAACCTTCCCCTGTAAACCTACATGTAGTGCAGTTACGCGCACTTTACGTATGGTAGATTCGCGGATTTACACTATCTCCGATGATACGTATATGTAGATAGAAAGAAAAATTGTTTATTCCCAAACAAGGTATTGCCTTGTCTGTACAGACCAAAGATGCCATATTGCGTCATACGATTCACAAACACGATCATTTCCTCGGTCTAACAATACTCATTGTGCACTAGAATGTTTTAAAACACGAGATTCATTGAGGAAGAATTTCTTAAATTTTATTATAAAATATTATGGATTGATCGCTAGTGTTTATATACCTACACCTATGTATCTACTATGACGCTGCATAGTAGATAGGTGTAGGTATATCACAACACATACAAACAATACGAACTGCATTCAAAGAATTTTAAATAATCGCCTGTCTGAACCAGGAATCGAACCGTCTAAATGTGAAAAAATAACCACTATTTTTACTGTGCCAATCAAAAGACTCAATCGTATACATTATTTGTATTTCTTCTAAATAACATCTCATTATCATCTTTGAATGCAGTTCGTATAATATTTAAAATAAAAATTTTCATTCAGTATTTTTTTCTATCAAACTGGTGGCAAACTCTTGAAACACCCTGTATATCATAGACTAGTTGACCCGCGCAACTTCGTCTGCTCCGCTCCTGCTGGTCTTAGCGTGATGATATATAGTCTTCCTCGATAAATGGGTTATCTAACACTGAAATAATTTTTCAAATGGGACCAGAAGTTCCTGAAATTAGCGCGTTCAAGCAAACAAACTCTTTAGCTTTATATATTAATATATAGATATAGATAGATAGATTTTGTTTGAATAATGAAACATATTTTTTATTAAAAGGAGGCATATTAAAGGGTTTAGACTTATAATCATCGTCTTTTTTTCCTGCCCATATTGAAGACGAGTCGGCTACCATTCCTTAACGACTGCAAATAATTATCAGTATATTTTCATGGACTATCTGACATTCTACAACTCGGTAATTAGGTACCACGATAATCCTAGGTAAGCTTTGTTGTCAGACCCCAGGTAAGTTACATTTTGCGTTAATTTACTCCTCTTTTATCTACACTGATATTATAAAGAGGAAAGATTTGTTTGTTTGTTTGTACGTTTGTTTGTTTGTTTGAAATGAATAGACTCCGAAACTACTGGACCGATTTGGAAAATTCTTTCAGCAATGGATAGCTACATTATCAGGGAGTAACATAGGCATATTTTATCCCCGTACTCCCACGGGAACGGGAACTACGCGGGTGAAACCGCGTGACGTCCACTAGTTTTGAAATAAACATTTTGTTTCTTTCCTTACCAACCATACCTCAAAATCGCTCCCGCCTACAACCCAGACCACAATCGCGTGCGTTTCACTGGAACGTGACTTTGTCGGAACATGACAAGCGCTTTACATTTTACGAACACTTTCGCTCACAAGCCGCCGAATATTGACACTTTAATACGTAATCATGCTGAGAACCGTAGAATCGTAACTGTTACATATTTGTGCTGTTCACAGAGTACCGAAACGCTTCCATGGCCACTGCGAAGTAGGTACGACATCGCCAAACTTGTCATAAGCCGCTTGTAATGAGTATTCCAGTGAATGTTCTTTTGTTTAAAATAAACAGGAGCTATAGCGAACATTCTTGCGAGCGTTCCAGTGAGCATGTTGCATGCTGTATGCTTGCTGCATGCTGCATGCTGCATGCTTGCTGCATGCATGGTGTATACTTGTTTGTATGTTTGCATAGTTTTGTCATTTATCCCCATCGCCATTTCCCGCCACCATCGCTTCGTGGGGCTCCGTCGACTGGGCCCGAATGAAAAGTTATGGCTTGACTAGAATTTACCCGCATTGTTTTTGTGAACGCGGTGTAGGAGGCACATTGACAAAGGGGGAATTGTAACGTTTAGAAACTGTCACTTGATAAAATGTTTTTCTTGGTAATAAGTTTAATATGAACCAAACAATATGGAGATAAAGAATATTTGATTTGTTATTCTATGATATGAATATCGCAACTTTGAATTTTATTTGTAACAAAAAACGATGATTTATTCAAAGTGAGTATTCTGCGTATTGAGTATTCTATGAAAAGATACTACGAGTAAAATTTTATGTGAAACGAAATTCTATTAAACTATTTCCTATAAAACAACGTACAACCTTTTAAAACGCTGATAATATCGCCATTTTTTGAAGATTTTAGCAATATTTCTTGACTGCATCTTCTAGTTTTTGAGAAATGTAACAAAAAAAAAAACAGTCAAATACTCCATTACGTCGGCACGAATAATATTGGCAATGGTACCTCTCGTCAAGTCCGTAGTCTATGGTGTTGTTAAATCCTGAGCTCGGTTAGAGATATTGAGGTAGGCCTGTGTAACAAGTTGTGTTTTGTCGTGATACATGTGTTGCGTTACTTTTGTCCGTATGTGTACATTGTTCGTGTTTCTTTAATATAAACAGTTTCATAATATATTTCACCGAAGGTGAGACAGAGCATTTTGCCAGTTAAATTCCCTGCCGGAGTCTGTGTTTCCTGATAGCTACAACCTGGAAGTCTTTAAGTCAAGAGTGAATAGATTACTTCTAGGCAAGCGTGCTCCATCTTCGACCACATCATCGCTTACCTCAGGTGAGATAGTGATCAAACGCATGCCTATCAAAAGTTATTTTTAAGCCCTATAGGGTCTAGCAATAACAATTTGCCCAACTAGGGAATCAAACCAAGGGCCATTCCTAATGTTTGCGTCCACTTGGCTAACAAGGCAGTCATTTAGTTCATTTCGTACTATCGTTTCAGATAAACATAATCAGAACATAGTTATAATTAAAATTTGGCCTCTTACCAATGAAGCATGACTACGTTTCTTATCCCGTTTACGTAAAGTGATTCTTCATTAGAATTGTAGATGAAGAATCATTGTACGTAAACAATTATTAATCAATACTGCAAATCCACTTTGATTTATTCTGTTTCTTTATATTTTTTTTACTTTTTATTATTATTGTTGTATCTTTTAAGCACCTAACTTTCCTTTATTTTGTCAATAGACTTTACCCCTAAACTTAAGTTAGCAACTAAGCGGTAATCTAGCGTCTTTATTGTCAATGTTGTGTTTACATGTAATTGGCATATATATTAGAACATTACCGTACGATCTACCATTTGTATGTTTTATATGTATGTGCTGTAGGTGAACCTTAATAAATAAATTAATAAATTAAAAGAAAGTGTCCCCATACCACTTGATCTTAAAACCGATAGCAAAGTTAACTATATCATAACAATAACGCACTAAACAGCGGTTTGCGTGTTAACTGCAGACGTTTTTACTGCCGTTTAGCTATTAAACGACGCGTTGTTTAATAGAAACCGTCTATCAGGGTCAGAAACGAACAAGATCATTCATTTTATTGTAAGACGAGAGAAAATCTTGTCACAATACTCAGCCATTTTTTCTGGACGGCTATTGTTTGTCTACTCGTCGCTAGATGGCGCTGTAAGAAATTTCCTATTGTAGTGTAATGATGGATTTTAAAAAGTGCGTTTGTGGTTTTTTTAAGCTATTATGATATATCAGTAGTTCCCAATGCATACATTAGATGGACGTGATTGACTTTTGCTGGTTATTTAGGAAATTAAATGTTAACTTTTTTTAAATTTACGTTTACCTATGTTATGTACGTTCCTACGCTAATGATTTATATATCCACCTGCTGTCGACTGTGTTAACTGCCTATTTTTAACCATGATAAGGACGATTATCGTTTGGCTCGTTTCTATATTTTGCTTCATCAATATGTCTCATAATTTGACTAACCTCATGGTAACTTCAAACAACTTTTTTAAGTACTGAGTTACCAATTGTATTTCCATTTATATATGAAGGCTTGAAGGTGGTAATTATTAAGATTAAGTTTACGTTACTATACGTCAAAAACATTCGTGCTAGACCCTCAGTAGGTAGTTTCCAGTGTGTAAATTAGGCGGACGTGATTACATAACATAAACATTTTTATTTTCACTTCCACAAAGGTGCCTAACAAACTAATATTATATTAATAAACTAGTTGACTTGCGCAACTTCGTCTGCTCCGCTCCTATTGGTCTTAGCGTGATGATATATAGCCTTCCTCGATAAATGGGCTATCTAACACTGAAAGAGTTTTTCAAATCCGACCAGGAGTTCCTGAGATAAGCGCGTTCAAGCAAACAAACAAATAAACAAACTCTTCAGCTTTACATATTAGTAGTATATATATTAGTATAGATAGAAAAATACTCCTTTGTGGGATACTAGTATATCTGCACTAGAAAATCCTGTCACACAGATAACCAACCAAAAACAGTGTTCTTGTTACAAAATAATAAGACCTTTGGAAAACAAAACTAGTATAAAAATACATAACAATATCCTGAAGCAGTCGGGTATAAAGAGAAAATACATAATAATATCCTGAAGCAGTCGGGTATAAAGAGAAAAGTTTAAAATGAAAATAAAAAAAAATGATTTAAAAATTGTTGTGGTGTGGAGATCATTATGGTGTGGTGATTGACTTTTGCTGGTAACTTAGGAACTTAAACGTCAACTTTTTTTAGGCAAACAGAATTTATGTTAAGACACTCGTGATATAAATATCCGTGAGCTGCCTACTTTACTAATTGGCTAATATTTTTGCTATGATGACATGAGCATCATAGTAAAAATATAGCATATATATAGATACTAGCTGTCCCCCGCGGCTTCGCTCCCGTAAACTGGCAACTTTCTTATTTTTCTTTCATAAGAACCTTCTCCCGACAATAACAATTTAATAACAACAAAAAAAGAACTAGCGAAATGGGTCCAGCCCTTCACGCGTGATGCGATGACCAAGGGAAAGAGGGATTAGTTTTTATATATACTACTATATATATAGTAGTGGCATATGTATATATATAGTATGTGTATAATGTATCGTATATATCCCGTTACTACATTGCCCATTCTGAGTGCCCAGAACGTAGAACCTAACTAAAACTTCTGGAATGAATTTCAAAAATGAGTGCGACAAATTGTCAAATGGACTTTAGCTTCTGTGATTGATTAGAATCAGAATCAGAATCAAAAATATTTTATTTGTAAGAATGTAGTTTTACATAATATTGTGTTAATCTTTGTTTAAGTCCTAAACATTCTCCCACAACTTATGGCGTAGGTACAAATATTGAAAAATTCACTCTTAAATAAGTTAAATAAGTACAATTTGTTTTACGATTTGTGATTTAAATGTCAAATTGATTTTTTAGGTTAAATTAATTTACAACAGGATATCGCATCACTTGACTTGCATTTCAAATGTGATTGTGACGCGTCAATATTATTTTCCAGAACCCCAATTGCATAACCCTAAAATAACATATCCTTTCACAATTGAAAAGATCTCCAGATCCATTGCTTCACATGTTAAATATTCGTCTGCTCGACAACGTCAAGAGGAAATGCTGGCGGCTAGACTTTGATTTTCATATAATTTTCGTTCTATATACGGAGCTTTACAGGTCAAGAAACAAACAATTGATCATGAAGACCTTAAATTTTTATTAATTAAAGTTTTAAAAATCTCAAGAAAGATTCTTAAGAGGAATAGCTGGCGGACAGATTTTGTATGTAAAAAGTCATAATTCGAGGTTTGGCTCTCGACTGTTTTCTCCTCCAATATTGGACCGATGTAAGAGATATTTCACAAACTGAACAAGAAGGTAATATACTGTCTATTTTTTTTTCTTTTTTGATTAATAGTTACCAAATGTGTACACTAGGGCTCTGTTGACAGCGATTAATCGGTCAATTTTGAGCATTTTGTGAAAGTTCTAGTGCTTATACGGTTAATTAATCTTCAAAAAAGAAAACATAGGGACACAGTATATATCCTTCTTATTCAGTTTGTGAAATATCTCTCTTAAATCGGTCCAATATTGGAGGAGAAAGCAGTCGAGAGCCAAACCTCGAATAATGACATTTTACATACAAAGTCTCGCCGCCAGCATTTCCTCTTAAACACGCAACGAATTAGAGCGTTTTTTAATGCGTTTGACATTGCGTCAAAAGCATATGCGACCAATTGCATTCATGTTTGTATTACGCAATTAAGTAACATTTATAGCTTGTATGATACTCTTGAATACTATATGCTTACATTATTCATTCAGGAACCAATAAACAAGTTAATCTACAGTTTCGTTCCATTAATTATTCATGTACATTTAAATAATTTTACTAGGTCATCGGTAGAGGGTAACGTACCATGTCTATGTTAATTTACAAATCTACTGTCCCTATAATAGTAACAGATTACCGTGCAATACATTTTTTTCATGAAACCGAGGGTATACCTAAGAGCCTATGCACACGGCGTATTTTAAAGCGCCGCAATGCGACATTGAGACGTTTTACGAACGCGCGTTCACGGCGTTGTAGATGGCCATAAAAAGTAGTACTGTCAACGTCTGAATTTCATTTAAAACACGTTAGCGCGCGTCATGTGCACAGGTTCTAAAGTCAAGAAGACATACAGTATTTTCCGACCCTATTTTTATTTTCTTGTTCTAGCAAATTCCCTATAATAATTCAATTATCAAAAAATAATGCCAAGTCGTACATAAGTAGCACTTAATATTAAAGTACTATGGGTAAATCTAAATGAGACAATGCGTAGTGAAAAACATCTCTATATCATCATCTGCCTAGCCTTTTCCCAACTATATTGGGGTCGGCTTCCTGTCAAACCGAATTCAGCTGAATACCAGATCATCTTTAACTACTCTCCATACACATCCACTGACATAGCAAAAAAAAAACACCTAAACATACATCGAATCCACACGTAATACATCTATTTCCCTGTCATATATAACTTTCTCAAAGGAAATTGCAGAAATTATCTCGTCTTTTTCAAGATCTGACAGGCGACGCCACGGGGAAGGCGCTAGCGATGACGGTAATAATTTAATTGGCAAGAAAGTTTGTCATGGATACGAAGATTGTATATTATGTACTAATAACAGAGTTATGTATTCTATTGTGTTTGTTTAGATAGCGTATTGATGTTTGGGAAAATTTATGGAGAAGTGGTGAAATGTAGGAAGGAAACAGAACTGCCTAAAATTTGGTAAACATAGCATCATGCCTGTATTCCCAAGAAATAAGGCATTTGTTTTTTTATGGGACAAGTCCGCCACACTATTCCCAACTCCACTGCAACTCCTGAAAGCCCGAATCAACAGTGGCGTCTGCCAGAAAAACGCCGAGTTAATGAAGCTCGACGATCGAACATAACTGGCGACAAAATTTCGCCATCTATGTTCCAGTTGCATGTAATAAGGGGCGAGCTTATTACCAACCGAGTGCAAATTCAGATTACGAGCTGCTACTAAAAAACTCTAGATTGAAAAACTCAATAACACTTTGCTCGACTTGGAAACCGAACCAGGGGGGCTACTCTCTAAGCCCGAAGTCCGTAGTTTCGGGCTTAGTTGCGGGCGTACTTTACTCCGTATCACCTAAGGTCTTACGATTAGTCTCGAGCCCGAACTAAGAATGAATGACAACACGATTTGACAGTAACTGTCCAATCGTGTTGTTATTCATTCTTAATGCTTAGGTGATTCGGAATAGAATACGCCCGAAACTAAGCCCGAAACTACGGACTGTGGGCTCAGAGAGTAGCCCCCCAGGACCATAAGCTCAATAGGAGTGTTTGCGTTCACTGGACCTGCGAGGCAGGTAAAGTTAGCTGGATATGTAGTACAGTACCTAAGGGACCGCATTTTCACCAATGGCCCTTACAAAACTTGCTTCCTTCAATCGCGTTTTAAGATCTTTAAGAAGACAAATAATTCTCGTATTAATAAAAAAGCGTTCAAATTCAATTCACAATATTATTCCAGCAGCAATCAGTGTCAAAAAAAACCGGCCAAGTTTGAGTCGGAGTAGCCCACCGAGGATTCCGCACAAATTTGTAGGTACACATAACTTTGAATAAAGACTATATTTTTTTATAATTTAATTAAAAATATGTAGTTTTCAGACTTTTCCCCATACTTCTAGTATAAGATACTTGTAGATACTTGTAGATATAACGATATTACTTGCCAAATTTCATAGTTCTTGCCGACGGAAAATACCCTATAAATTTTGATTCCTTTGAGAGTGTCGAAATATACGTTTTTTGCGGCATAAACGACCGTATCTTTTTACACTAATTTAGAAGTTTGATTTTTTCACAGCTTCAAGGGACTGCAGATCTGAGTATATGTTAGTTTCAATTTCAACTCGATACCTCCACGCGTTCACGAGTTAAAGGGTCTTGACAGATAGACGAACGGACAACAAAGTGATCCTAAAGTTCCGTTTTTTCCTTTTGAGGTACGGAACCCTAAAAGTTGTCATTTTGTAGAGAAATTAAAGCTTTTTGACAGACTGCGACTGGTATGCGAATGCGAAGTAGGTACCTTAAAAATACAGTAATTGCCCCTCTGGTCTGTTCTACTAAATTTATTTTACATCAATCCTTAGTCCTTACTAATATTATAAATGCGAAAGTAACTCTGTCTGTCTGTCTGACGCGCTTTCACGCCAAAACTACTGAACCGATCTAAATGAAATTTGGTACACAGATAGTCTAGAGCCTGAGAAAGGACATAAGGCTACTTTTATCCCGAGAGTATGTTCCCTAGGGACCACGCGGGCGAAGCCGATGGGAGAAGCTAGTCCGTCGATAAAACAACCCTAATCTCTTCAAAGTTACAGTGAACAGGCTCCTTCTGGGTAAGCTCGCTCCATCGTAGACTTTGTCTCTGTCATCTCTGACCTAGGCTAGAGTCAAAAGCAAACCCATCACAAATTAAAAAAAAACTGGCCAAGTGCGAGTCTGACTCGCGTGCAAAGGGTTCCGAACGAATTTAATTTTTTTAACATGTTATTTTAACACTACAGACTTCTAATAAGTTTTCCTGTAATCTTTAGGTAAAGATCTATTATCTCCATTTTTTTCAAAATTTTAGGGTCAGTAGTTTCGGAGATAAGGGGGGGGAATGGTCATTTTTCGTCTAATTTCTTGAATAACTTTTAAATCATTTATCTTAAAATTATGAAAAAAATATAATTTAAACCCTCACAGTAAGCCCTTTCATTTGATATGCCACACGATATTGTTCAAAAATCTTTTTTTTTTTAATTTTCTAGTTGACCCCCAATAGTGACCCCCATAATAAAAATTTAAAAATTTACGAAACGCGTCCGTGTTTGGGTCATAGAAGTCCATATGTGTACTAAATTTCAACAGAATCGGTCCAGTGGATCCGGAGAAAACTGGCTGTGACAGACGGACAGACAGACAGACAGACGCCCGAGTGATCCTATAAGGGTTCCTTTTTTTTCGGAACCCTAATAAAGTAAAATACTCGTGATTTAATTATATAAAAACAATAAATGCTAATGAATTAAAACCAATTCATTTGTAAACGCAACACTGAAACCGAACGAGTTGCGATGCGTTTCAGAACGGAACGAACAGTTACTATGGCGTGAGGATATTGCCTCAGCTCATCATTATTATGTGCACTCCATTGAGCTAAATACTTTTAAAAGCTTTTAATATTTTAGTGGAACAATTTAACTAACTGGAATAATGTGAATTTAATGTATTGGAATAATTTAATCTAATGATTTTATCCTAATTTTAATTTACTGGAATGATTTTATCCTTATTTTAATTTACAGAAATGATTTTATCCTAATTTTAATTTACTGGAATGATTTTATCCTAATTTTAATTTACTGGAATGATTTTATCCTAATTTTAATTTACTGGAATGCTTTATCCCAATTTTAATTAACTGGAATAATTTTATCCTAATTTTAATTTAATTTTGTGAATATATTACATACTAGTGGACGTCACGCGGTTTCACCCGCGTGACAATGCTAAGAGAATTTTTCAAATCGGTCCAGTAGTTTCGGAGTAATTCAAACAAACAAACAAATCTTTCTTCTTTATAATATTAGTGTAGATTTTCGTTTTGTTATGTAAACCTAGTTATATGTGCATGCTGTGGTCTCCTATACCTGAAGGAGCACACGTAAATAATCCATTTTATCTCTGTATCTTAAATTATATCTGTTTATCCTTGGTGGGAGATCCAATTAAATAAATATCTAATCTCTTCAAAGTTAGAGTGAACAGGCTCCTTCTGGGTAAGCTCGCTCCATCGTAGACTTTGTCTCTGTCATCTCTGACTTAGACTAGAGTCAAGAGCAAACCCATCACAAATAAAAAAAAAAATATGATCATAATTCATTATGTCGATAATAGTCTCTAGGTCTAGCATATACCGAAGAATGATATTTTACCCGACAGCCTCAGAAGGAGGGTAATGGTTTTCGACAGCATGTACTCATGTACGGCAAGCACACCCTTTAGCCTAAATAGCTGGACAGATTTAAACAGAATAATGAGATATCATTAGATTGGTCTTGACGCTCTAAGTGACAGACTATTTGAATTTGGCAAAAAGAAAAAAATGGCAACCGCTTTTAAGTAAGTCGTATTTTTGCACTTGGTCTCATTAAAACTAGCATTTAAAAAACCGGTCTCTAATAGTGCACACGATACGATTTTGTCTGCGCAGACTTTGAACTCTGAACAAAAAAAGTCTGCACAGACTTGCAACAAAGTCTGTGCAAACAAATATCGATGTGACAGCTTTTTTTATTAACAGTTCAAAGTCTGCGCTGACATAAGTCGGTTTCGTGTGAACGCAGTTTACTGACCAGTCGTGATCAAAAGCAAAAAACCATAAATAAATAAACAAATTTCCTTTTAAACACACCCACCTGATAGTACTCGCAGGAACCGTCTTGGAGTACTTCAGCCTCGTAGAAGCAGACCTGGCAGGTCTCTCCCTCCTCGGACAGGTCGCCATCTTAGTTTTAATGACGTCACAGTTTTCCATCACTCAATGCATAGTTCGTTCGTTTTCGATATAATTGTTGAAAAACTTTTTCGATTTAAAAAAGTTCTGCGTGTGGTTTATTGTTTAATATTTTATTTTGAGTCGGTTTTAAAGCGTATGTTCAGCTGTAGCTGTTTTAAAGGAAAATAGTTAATAGAGATTTGTTGTACAAAAGTATTTTCAAAGATAAATAAGCTGAGGTGTTGAACTGAGTGCCAATTCTACAAATTTTTAAGCAATTTTCGCATTCACATGTCAGACGATATCTGTCAAAAATGTATAGAAATTAAGACTTTTTTGACAGATTGCGACTGAGTACGAATGCGAATAAGTAGAATTGTCCCTCAGAATGCAAAAAAATAACCCCTTAATTACCGAAAGGATTTTATTCTAGAAATTAACGTGTCAAATTGACAATCGTGCGCAACCTTCTGTAAGTAGCTATTGACAATTCATTCAACCAATTACAGAAGCCCATTTTACAATTCGACACATTGTTTTTGCGATCGTTTTAGCACATAGTTTCTTCCAGAAAACGTGAGAATAGTATCTATTTTTTGTTTGGGCAAATAAGACTAGCATAATTTAACAAGAATTCTAAGCGATAAGATGAATAATATTATACAAAGTGTAACAGAATGGACGACATACCTGAAAGGTGGTATTATTACCAACCAACAAAGACCAACCCTGAAATCGCGAAAAAATAATCAGCTATTCAGTTCATTTTGTCGAGCTATCCGCAATGTATGAGGCAGTCGATGTTTTTTTACATTCTGTTACACGTTTTTGATAATTTTTGACAGAATTTCAACGTTCAGGTTCAAAATGTCCAATTCTCAAAATGTCCAACGGTTTCAAAACGTCCAATTCTCAAAATGTCTAATTCACAAATCGTCCAATTCCCAAAATGTCCAATTCTTAAAATGTCCAATTCTCAAAACGTCCAATTCCCAAAATGTCCAACTCCCAAAATGTCCAATATTTGAGAATGTGGTAAATTTTCTTCAATAACTCATCAAAGCGCTTTTTTAATAAAAAAAAAATACAAAATACTGAAAGAATCAAAATATGTTTTATTTATAAGTAACAAATTAAGACCAGTACCTAAGCAACTTAGTTTTTATCTCAGGATGCGTTCAGTTTATGCACATTATTTTCATTTTCCCTTTTGTTTTTAAATAACTAATAAAATCAATATCCATATTTTAATATCGCAGGTACCTATTTGAATACAAGTTTTTAAACACAGTAACAAAGTTATTTAAATACCAGAAAACTTGGGAACAAAATAGCTCGATAGATGGTGTTGTTAGCGTTAGATCGCGATGTGGTTTTGGTTGCTATGGAAAAATTACAATAGCAATGAAGTCGGGGATAATTAAGAATTGGACATTTTGAACCTGAACGAATTTCCGTTCAGGTTCAAAATGTCCAATTCTCAAAATGTCCAACGGTTTCAAAACGTCCAATTCTCAAAATGTCCAATTCACAAATCGTCCAATTCCCAAAATGTCCAATTCTTAAAATGTCCAATTCTCAAAACGTCCAATTCCCAAAATGTCCAACTCCCAAAATGTCCAATATTTGAGAATGTGGTAAATTTTCTTCAATAACTCATCAAAGCGCTTTTTTAATACTTACGTCAAACAATAAATACAAAATACTGAAAGAATCAAAATATGACGAAAAACAAAAGTGTACGAACAAATAATTATCCGAAGGTCACAGATTATCTGTGACCTTCGGAGTCAGTACATCACCCACTCGCAGTTTAAAATTTTCTTTCCTAATAAAAAAAAACATAATATATTATTGTATAGTACCACGCAAGGATAGAGAATTATAGGAATTTAATTAATTATAATAATTTAATTAAAAAAATAATTCAATTAAAATAATTAAAGACTTTTAAAAATGAATTAAAAAGTGTACGAACAAATAATTATCCCCGACTTCATTGCTATTGTAATTTTTCCATAGCAACCAAAACCACATCGCGATCTAACGCTAACAACACCATCTATCGAGCTATTTTGTTCCCAAGTTTTCTGGTATTTAAATAACTTTGTTACTGTGTTTAAAAACTTGTATTCAAATAGGTACCTGCGATATTAAAATATGGATATTGATTTTATTAGTTATTTAAAAACAAAAGGGAAAATGAAAATAATGTGCATAAACTGAACGCATCCTGAGATAAAAACTAAGTTGCTTAGGTACTGGTCTTAATTTGTTACTTATAAATAAAACATATTTTGATTCTTTCAGTATTTTGTATTTTTTTTTTTATTAAAAAAGCGCTTTGATGAATTATTGAAGAAAATTTACCACATTCTCAAATATTGGACATTTTGGGAGTTGGACATTTTGGGAATTGGACGTTTTGAGAATTGGACATTTTAAGAATTGGACATTTTGGGAATTGGACGTTTTGTGAATTGGACATTTTGAGAATTGGACGTTTTGAAACCGTTGGACATTTTGAGAATTGGACATTTTGAACCTGAACGAATTTCAACACTCAACGACAATTGAGCGAGAAAAAAGCAACACACTAAAACAAATTCTATACAGTAGATCTTAAAAAAATAAAAGGCGTTTTAATTAACACGTTACAGTCGTAAAAAGGAGAGCAGTCAGTATCATGAATCTAAATAAAATATAGCCCAAGCAGAAAATTAATTAATTACGCAGAATTATTCCGCGAGACATGTTTATAACCCCTATTCTTTTGAAATAGAATCCACCTCCGCCTTTGTACAGTGTTTTTTTACTTGTGCATAAAGTTTTAATAAATAAATAAATAAATTAATTAATGTTATATCCCAATCTTCATATCGGTGAAGAAGTAAAGAAATTATAAGATTGATAAATCAATCAAATGATATATAAGAAAATACAATTTAAAATATTACAATTTAATGCTGAATCCATGGAAAAATTTACAAAGTAATATTTATCTGGGAGTTAAACGAGTTAAATTCTATAAAAATCCTCAGAAGCCACGAAAACCAACAAAAATTTCTGAAATAATCTTCATGCTCTTTACTCTTGTACTTTGTAGTATAATCTCCGGGTGCATCGTAAAAATCATTATTAAGATAGTCCATCTTCAATAAATAATGCAGAGAAAAAAAAACATTTGCACCAGAAACGCGAAACCGGTAATTACCTCTGTCAAATTATCGGCTCTCGAAAAATACTAACTTTTTTCTCATTGACAGCTTACTGGCAACACGAATCTACTCTTACGATAGGCGCATTTCAACACGCGATTAGCCAGACAAGGCATTTGTATCAACGGAATTGCTTGCTTGTATAATCTGTGGCGAAGAATCCGAAATCGTCCTGTCAGATTACGCGGTAGCGGTTTCAATTTGAATTCGGGATGACAGCTGTTCGAATGTCGGTTAGGTAGTGTTTTGTCAATTCGAATATTTTCATTTTTAAATGGAATGCTAATAGATGAAACATTTTTTTCAACACTATCTCGTGTGGCACCCTATAATTGTTTTAACCTTTTTGTGTATACACATAAACATAAACATAAACGTCTTTGATTTGATTTAAACCGCTATGTAAAATTATTTGTCGCCTATATTTGTTGCGAGTTTGATAAATCTGTCCACAAACTGTTTTGATAGCCTTTCGCTTTGATAACCGGTGTTTCTCGATTAAAATTAAATAATAGTGTGTTATCAATAGAAGACAGTAATTAAGATTTTTTTACGACCAATCGGAAATTTAAAACCATGTTAAAAAAAGAGTTCGTAGCTACTGAATTATTTTAATAATTATGTAATTTTCGCGTCACGCCGCCTATAATTTACTTTTACCAATAAAATATTTATTTATGTAAATTTTAAGATAAAAACAGATCGGTTTATAGCTCTGTTGTGCAATAATTGTAACAAATAGATACAAATGTGTCAAAAATAAGTGCCAAAATGTTTTTATTTTACATCATGACGCAGGTAGCGTCATGATTAGCGAAAGGATACATTAAACTGTTACATATTTTCCGCCATAAAATTAGTACCATTGATATAAAGCATCCGTTGAGTTTAAGTAGTTTGTACAAAATAAGGAGAATTAAGTCGAAAACGAAGTATCGATGTTTCATAATTATGATAACGAATTAAATGATTGAGCTAATAATTTTTTGGAGTACATAATTCAAATAGACATGTCATGACAAGTTTACATTTTGGCATGACTGGACGTTTATTAATAAGAGAATTTGTGAAAATACTGTTTAATTAATAAGTAATGCGAGCGTTAAATAAGAAAAAATACATAAAATACCATTTTTTCTGTGTCTTTCTTCTTATTAAATATAAAAAGAAAGACATATAAGAAGAAGTGTATACATACATTTTTAAATAAATAAATAAAATACAGTTATAAGGTAAGTCCTAAACCAAAACGACGTGACGTGTGTTTTTTTTTATTTTTTTATTAGTGATGTGTTTGCTCTTGTCAGAGAAACAGAGACAAAGTCTACGATGGAGCGAGCTTGCCTGTGCACTCTAACTTCGAAGAGATTAGGGTTGTTTTTCAGGTTTCCAGAAAATACTTGTATTTCATGTGTATAGTATTTTAATTTTTTAAACACCAGATTTATCGGTTTCATGTGCCAACTGCAGCTGCATTTAACGGATATTAATATATTTCCAGAGCGAAGTTATACTACCACATTTATTGCCATGAGAAGAAACGAATAACTTGACGATTACTTGATAATTAATTATTCTGAATTTATGGGATCTAGTACAGGATGTGACTGATTTATCTATGTCTATACTCAGGGCCGGCCTTAACCATCTAAGCGCCCTGGGCGAGTCATGCCTTTGGCGCCCTTTTATATTTTAATAAAATTATAAAAACTTATTTAGAAAAACCTTTACATCCAACCCCGATAGCTTCTCTCCCAACCATCAGTACTTTTACTATGTTGTTTAAACCACCCCCTACAAATATGGCAAAACTCACTTATACACGAATAATTTCTCCTATTTCGCAGTTTTGGTTTTCGCTTGATGAGCTACAATTTAAGTTTAGAAAAAACTGCGTTCGCCACTTGCAACAGTCACTGGTATTGTTAGCAGAATACGCAGCAATATCCAGAGATATGAGTGCTTTTTTAAATAAAGTTTAAGGTTTCGATAGGTGTTTCCTGAATGTCTTCGAGATTGTGTCGCCGATTTAAAATTTCATCGCACTAAAAATCACATTCAATATCTGAGTTATTCTTTATATCGAAATGAATTGGTAATCAAAATAGGTACTGTATGTCCCGGCGCCCGCCAGTTGCCAGCGCCCCGGGCGGCCGCCCGAGTAGCCCGGCCCTAAAGCCGCTACTGTGTATACTAATCATCAATCACTATAATAAAATTCTTCCGCTACTGACTGAGTGAATGACAGACAACGCACAGCCGAAACTACTGGTCGCAGAAAGCTGAAATTTAGCATGTAGCTTCCCTGCACCCCGTAGGGGAGCACTAATATATGTATTTCTCTAAATTCCTACGGGAACGGGAAAAAACGGGACATGCGCGTACGAAGTCGCGGGCAAAAACTAGTAATAATATTATAAAAAGGAATGATTTAGATGTTTGTTTGTTTGTACCGAATAGGCTCCGAAACTACTGAACCGATTTAAATGAAATTTGGTACACAAATAGTCTAGAGCCTGAGAGAGGACATAGGCTACTGTGTATCCCGGGAGTATGTTCCCTAGGGACCACGCGGACGAAGCCGCTGGCAGAAGCTAGTTAGCGATAAAAGTAGGCGGACTCCTGCGCCTAAAAACTCTCTGTACGCGAGTCAGACTCCCGCTTGTACAGTTTTCTTTTCAAGTACTCTACATGGGTTAGGAAAAGACAAGAAACGCCCAAAAATAAAGTAAGTAGGTACTTAAGCCTTCTTAATTGATCATATCAGTAACGTTACTTAGTTGTACACACTCACGCACAACCATCGCGCCACTAAAACATGCAATTAGATTACAAATATCCCAACTCCAGCACATTTGTGAAGCAAACGCGCATATTTCGCGCTGTCTCGCTTTCCTTCACTTTCGAGAGTTTATAGAGAATATGCTAATTTGAACCGAATTTGATTGCATCTACGCTAAGCTTGTGGCCATGAAACGAGCGGGCTTCTAGCAAAGTGACATTTATCAGCGACAGCGATTATCGAAACGTCAAAATGTTATGGATTGCGCACGTGTTAATTCGATAGCATATGTCACTAACATAGATTTATTATACATAACATATATTTGCCCCTATATTCAAGACATTTTCTCCACTCAGTCGACAACATTTTTTATAGATGCGAAATCATCAAAAATCATCCCGCCCTAGGCGAAGCAGAAGGGAGTGTCAGACTCTTACAGACTAAAACCCATCTGTGTTCCTCCTAATGCCCTTTGCGTTCCGGGGCCGCGATGACTCTTTCGAACAGATTTCGCAACATTGGCAGGAAAATTGGCAGTCAGTCATAGCTTGCCATTTATATATACATATAACCGAGGGATTTTATTCAGCTGTCACCTCACCTGTTAGGCTCTAGCCAAGTGACATTAGGTACGCGATAGCGTGGTGAAGACGTTTGTCAAAATGTTAAAAATATATGGGATTGACAAACACTGTCGAAATGTTTCGTGTGTGATTAATCCCATTTTGACATTTCAACAAGCGCATTTGTTGATAAAATGCCACTTTATATACAGCCTTAGGACTTAGATCATAGATGTTAGCCTTTCTAGCAATCATCAACTAAGTTAGCAATCAAAAATTATGGAGGTGGCCAAGCGGGGCGACATAATAATGTCGTCGCCCTCCATATCGCTCCGCTCACCTACCGCTCATTTCGTGGCCACAATCTAAGGCTAAATTTCACTAGAGTAACCAAGTAGCCACATCCGTTTTACGTTATCTGTGATCAACATTAGTTGATGGTCAGTTTGATTCATTGTGTCTATGGTGAGGAGTTAATGGGGTGTGTTTATACGCTCAGGTAGTCTTGAGGTAAGTTTTTAGTGAAATTGAGTGGATTAGGCAATATCAAGATATTAAATTCATAATCATGCGATTGTATTCTTATTGACGGCGAACTATTTTTGCTAGCAGGATGTTTTATAAAATTATTATTGACTAGCTGTCCCCCGCGGCTTCGCTCCCGTTAACTGCAACTTTCTTATTTTTTCTTTCATAAGAACCTTCTTCTGACAGTAACAAACACAACAAAAAAAGAATTAGCGAAATCGGTCCAGTCGTTCACGCGTGATGCGATGACCAAGGGAATTCATCAATTTTTATATATAAAAGATAGGCTGATAGTTTGGTCAACGATCAAACACGCTTACCTAAAAGTAACATATATTTACTCTTGACTAAAATATCCGATCCTTAATCACGTTGATATGCGACACTATAAATCTAATCATTGATTTAAACATTTAGAAAAAATGCGAGGTTAAAAATATCTGAAACGGTTATTTCTGTAAACCTAGTGTAGACTTCGGGAATTGATTCTAAAATACATTGTCAATTTATTTTAACACTACTTGAGTTGATGCAAAATGCGAAAAATCTATAGCTTTTTATGGCGTTCATAAAATTCAAAGTGCTAAGTACCAACATCAAGCTGTTAAGAAAAAAGAGCATGAAGAAAATAATTAATAAATAACAATCGTTAAGTTATTCAGTTGGATACCGTTGCGATCTGATCTATCGCTTGCTTAGTCTACCGAGACCACCAAGAAACTCTACATTCATTTCTTATGAGCATATTTTTCATTATCTGTGGTCGTTAAATTATACGTGGCTAGTGGCTACCGAAACTCAGCTTTGGAGAGGACTAAAGTTAGTTTTCTCTAATCATATAAAACATCGAAATTAACGCCTTTTATTATCGATACTAAAACCCAAAACCAATATAGAAAATTAAAGACGGTAATGATAATAAAGTTAAATTAAAGTCACCAAAATCTAAGAAGTCCAATTTGACAGCCGAGTAGAGAGGGATAGAAGATTGCTTTACCACTAAGTGCGAAAGAGATTTATTTTTATGTCTCTATCATACTTACTAGTAAAGCAATATTGTATCCTGCTGTCAAAACGGACTTCTTAAATTTTGGTGACTTAAGTGACCACCTTGGTTTCGCACGGATTCAAATTATATACACAAACTTTTGTTAATATTTCAGTGAAATCGGATTCAAAATCCGTTCTGTGGTGTGCAAAAGGAAGCGTTGAAACCTATAAACTATGTTTTATATTTTTGGAGATTAGATAAGCAGTAAAATCTCATAATAAAGGGATGAATTTGAGTTGAACAACATAATCTCGTAGTCCAGTTGCTAACCGAGAGCTTAGTCAAGTTTTATTGCCAACGACACATATTTTGTGTTCGGTTGCATCCCTCCTCAGGTGCCGCTGACACCTAAGTGGTGTTCTTCTCGAGTTGTATGCAACAACCACAAGAACTGAATAAAAATAGAGACGGCAATGAAAGTGCGAGATGAAGAAATTTTTCGCTGTGTTAACAAGTTTGAATAAGAAGCAAGCTAAGCTCAACAATCTAAAATAAAGTCTGTACTTTCATATGATCTTAAATTCAGGACCTCAGGAACACAGTAATTTCTTAGGAGAAATGGAAACTAAAGATATGAAGGGTAAACATTGAACAGTGGATAAAAATGATTCAATAACATTTCCTTAAGAGGAAAAGCGGGCGGAAAGACTTTGTATGTAAAAAGTCATAATTCGAGGTTTGGCTCTCGACTGTTTCCTCCTCCAAAATTGGACTGATTTAAAAGATAAATATTTCATAAAATGAGTAATAGGGATATATACTGTCTCTCCTTTTTTATGATATATTAACCGTATAAGCACTCAAAAAATGCTCAAAATTGACCGATAAATCGCTGTCAACAGAGCCCTAGTATACAAATTTGGCAACTATTAATGAAAAAAAGAAAAACATAGGGACACAGTATACATCCTTTTTATTCAGTTTGTGAAATATCTTTTAAATCGGTCCAATATTGGAGGAGAAAACAGTCGAGAGCCAAACCTCGAATTATGACTTTTTACATACAAAGTCTTTTCGCCCGTTTTTCCTCTTAAGTACCAAAACTGCTATTAGGTACATAAGCTGTTTTGTCTCAACAGTCAAATTCATAATTAGCATTATCTCATGAAGAATGCTTATTATTAATTTTATAATCAGCCCACCATAACATGTAGGTCAGGTCCCGGCGACACTACATCACAATGAACAATGGATATGCATTATATGCACTCTGACCCAGATATATGCAGAATCAGCTGTGAATATTGACCCGAAATCAATTAGACATTGTTCGTAACAGGTCAAGGACAATGTCATGACAGGTGCTATTGCTAAAACAATTTAAACTCAGCGAATTATGTATAAAAAGTTGGGTGCCCGAAATGGCGTGGCAAGACGGGGCCACAACAGACCACAATCCAGATGACCGGACGACTTGGATGCCCTTATCGAATTGGCAAAAAGTGGCGCAGAACTGGGAATGATGTAAAGATTGGAGGAAGCTTTTGTCCAGCAGTGGGACAGTATAAGCTAACTATAACAGTTAAGATTCTCTATCAATTTCAATTGCTGCCTTATTCTGCCCTATTTAGCATGTCTTTGGATAGTCCCCGTAAATTTAACCAGAACAGTGTCCTAAAAGGCCACTTTAGGAGAATCATAATATTAATAACACAAAAATCTGTCAAATTTCATTTTCATCTTTATCGCTAACGCATTAGGTTCAAGGTTGATTGGGAAAATTTGACAGTGACGGGTAGCGTGATTTGCTTTCTAATTCTGCTAAAGTGTCTTTTTTAGACCCGCAGGTCAACAAAATCATTTACAGGCACATCTGCATTTTCTAAACATAATGACTGTTGGTCAGAAAGTCGAAGCTTTATGCTCCTTCCTTAACGTAAATCTCTAAGAAGAAGAACGAGTCAATCACGAAAAGGTTTATTTACATTAAATATTAAAGTGACGTAGACACGTCACCCCCACCAACCCCCAAAAGAAAAAGAAGCTTAATCAAGTACTATAATACAACAAATTCCAAATACAAAATCAAAGTCCGACCACACAAATTTATCACGTTCACAGAAACCCGAACGAAATCACTTGAAAACGTATTTCCGTTCAGAAAATGGTTCAAGCACGAACTCACGCGCACATTGCACTCGAGACGAGTACACGGTGAGTAACATCTCACACGACTGACTGAATTACTACTAATGTGTAATACGGAGCTCTACTTATTAGGGGTGAGGAGGTTAGTGGTGAGCGGAGCGGTGAGCGGAGGCGGGAGCGATTTTGTTTCAAGACTTAATTTTATCGTTTTATCATTCTTTGTGTTTTCGATGCAGCCCTTATCGTTTCGTTCACACACCGTAGTCACCGTGGTATAATAGGTTTCTCAAATATCAACACTACTTACTGTCTTATCATTTCAGATCAAAATCATGAAATAAAAAAGTTATTAAATTTACTAGCTATTATGTAATGGGGGGTACTTATTATGCCATGAAAATTCGATTGTCAGCACAGCTATTGGAAGTAATTTTTAATGAATGAATTCGTGTACTCACAAACTGGTCTATTCACGAATAAATGTTCTCCATGTAACAAAACCCCGCGATCGTATTGCAATTTGCAATTTTATTTGCAATTAAAAACGTGAAGCGCATGCTCACGCTAAGGATACCCGCCCTAAAATAGAAAAATATCTTAGAAAACTTTGCTCTATGATTCAATTTTTTATTTATTACCATCAAAAATAATTATTTTTAAAAACTTTGCTCTATGGTTTCTAGAATAATCTAGTCTACCTACTCATCTTTATGGGCTAACAACCAAGTGTAATTACTGACAAATTAAACTTTTTGAAAATCGTTATCACTTATAGAATCTCATTTTGCCTAGGCCCTCTTGACTATATCATCATGGTCATCTCTGTCTGCCCGCCCGCTCCGCTCGTCACTAAGCCACCACCCGTATCAGTGCAACAGACCCACTTACTTATGGCTGCTTTCTTTGCAGTATATAATTATTTTTTATTTGCACTCAGACGGGTTTCCTTAAACAACCCGTTATTTTGCCATATGAGGAAATCATTGGCTTAATTGAAATTACCGTCAATTGGTAACGAGATAACGTTGGGTGGGATTTTTGTTAAGTAATAAGAATAAAATGTTACTCGATTTATTATTTATATCTGGCTATTTTCCGCAATATTTGGTCTTTCGGAAACAAATCGGTAATTGCAGAGATTACCTTCTACGAGCAAACTAAAACAATAAACAAACATCAATTTATTCTCTTAGCTCTCATATTCTAGCAGTTGCTAAGTTAGATGACGTTATCCAGTGATTTTACGTTTAACTTCATCCGATCATAACGTTTTTCAGAAAATCTCAGTACATAACAGAGCATACCATAACCATACCTAGTATATACAAAGTTTATGTGATGAATAGCAATTTTTTTAGTGAAACGATTAAACAAATAAATGACTTGAAAACTATTTTACATACATAATTATGAAATGTATACCAATCAACCTAAGATAGGCTCAACGAAATACTTGTAACAGAATGCACCCTTCACAATTAATTCCTTTAACTCAATCGAGCTTAAATAACCACACTCATCTCCCAACACATCAGCTAGAGCACATAGAGCAGTATTAAAAGTCGCTTTCGCCCGATTACGTTACCTACTAATGAATTATACCGTAAGTGGAATATTCTAAACGTTAGACAACAGTTTATCATGAAAGCAGTTCTCTTACAACACAAAAAAACGCCATACAGGTCAATCAATAAACGTAGAAAAGATTTAATTTGTACTGTCCCACATACACGTTCTAAATTAATTAAAAGATTCTTTTATTTTCTTGGCCCTTCTTTATATAATACAATAAATAAACGTTTTCCAGTATACGGCTTATCACACTATAACTGTAAAAAAATGGTCTACTCATTTCTTTTGGACTACACATATGAAGAAACGGAAAAAATGCTTATTTAAGATAAGATAAATGGAATATAGTACACTTAACATAATATGTTACACAACACAAACACACACATTTACATACACACATATAAGTAGTTTTCAGTCACATTTAATTTTCAAAATTGTTGTTACCTACATAAATATATGTTTTTCCTTGTTACGTTTAGTTATAACATAATTTTATAGCAGTAATACATAGGTAAGTACATAAATTGTAAAAATACATATTCTCAAATCCAAGGGGGATCGGAACTGTCACTCCTTCATACAGGTTATACAACCTAGTTAGGAGATCAGAGCTGCACCCACTGCATAATTGTAGCAAATTTGTAATTTCACCATGTTTAAATTATATACCCATGTACCGCCATTCTTGTAAAAAGATCAATAAAGAATTATTATTATTATTACCTACCCATTAAAGGACCAAACAAACCTAATAACAAAAAAAATATCACTTACTACCAATTACAAAACAGCGTTTAATAACGTTTAAAAACAAGTCATTATTACCTTTCCTAACTCCTCGCTCCGGAAACTCCGCGGCATTCGACTTGCTCAATGAAACCGCGATACTCGGTACGGGCTACGAAGGAGCTACAAATTGGCCCTAATTGTGATATGTCTTGCTTGCGATATTATCGCTTACGGTCGTGGACAGATTAACTTATATGTATTGCGAGTTTCTTAATGGTAAATGGCCTTAATGTGTAGTGTGGACTATGTTGCACATGCGAAATGCGTAATTTATACTTGTGTGTAATATTTTTGTTGAGAGTCGGTTGAAGTTGTTTGAAGGTAAAACTTTATCTGAACCATCTTCGCTCTTTTCGTCAGTAAATGATCTTTCACATGAGTTTTGTCAGTTTTATTCTGACACTCGAGAAATTAACAGTTCATTGTCACTCTTCCTCTTTTGTATCAGTACGTCTACCATGAGTTTTATCAATCTATACTCGCTAGCGACTGTAGTTTAAAACATGTATGAAAACTTTTAAAAAACAGTTAGTTTTTTTTCTGTGACCGGCCACCTTTTCACCCGTTATGTTACATTTTAATAATTGAAGAAATGGTCAATATTTTACCCAAATCTATGTTATTATAAAAAAATAGTTGAAAGTAAATTATAATAAAGTTATTTAAAAAAATATATTTTTGAAATGTTATTTCAATTTTAAATCGCGCTGTAATTGAGAGGCTGTATAGAAAGTCGTACAGAAGTTTTTTTTAGAATTTGAAGGCTCTCAGTTGAAAACGATTCGGAACGGCTGAAAAGTAATACTTTCAACCCGCTCCTTATACAACTTCAGGCCTACTTTCCGAGTCTGAGTAATGAAAAATACTTTACTATCTCTAAACGATCAAAGGCGAAAACACTAGCCCTGAATCAGAGTAGAAAACGCACAGAATCGTGCAACCCCGCGGTTTCCGTTAACATAATTTCTATAATTAGAAACGTAGGTGCAGTTCCAAGAAATAAAACCAATTGCTCATTGGTTTCACTTAAAATAAAAACATTGGTATCGTTGCTAATTATTATGCCAGTGCCAATAATTGTGCGGGTATAAATGGCTGTATAAAATCTTGTTGGAAAAATAATAACTTATATACTACTAGGTGACCCGCGCAACTTCATCTGCTCCGCTCCTATTATTCTCTCCTTATTGGTCTTAGCGTGATGATATATAGCCTATAGCATTCCTCAATAAATGGGCTATCTAACACTGAAAGAATTTTTCAAATTGACCCAGTAGTTCCTGAGATTAGTGCGTTCAAGCAAACTAACGAACTCTTCAGCTTTATATATTAGTAATAGATTTATTATTTACTAGCTGACCCGCGCAACTTCAACTGCGTCACAATTTTCATTACTGCTCCGCTCCTATTGGTCTTAGCGTGATGATATATAGCCTATAGCATTCCTCAATAAATGGGCTATCTAACACTGAAAGAATTTTTCAAATTGACCCAGTAGTTCCTGAGATTAGTGCGTTCAAGCAAACTAACGAACTCTTCAGCTTTATATATTAGTAATAGATTTATTATTTACTAGCTGACCCGCGCAACTTCAACTGCGTCACAATTTTCATTACTGCTCCACTCCTATTGGTCTTAGCGTGATGATATATAGCTCATACTTCCTCAATAAATGGGCTATCTAAAACTGAAAGAATTTTTAAAATCGACCCAGTAGTTCCTGAGATTAGTGCGTTCAAGCAAACAAACAAACTCTTCAGCTTTATATATTAGTATAGATTTTATAGCACACCAAAGATTAAACACAAAAGGAAACTTAAAACTAAAACACATACAACGGGCGGCCTTATCGCGGCTATGGTGGTATTATAATTTAAAAGCCTTGGCCTGAAAGATGTATATAAAAATACGAATTTTCTTGCAAGATTTCATCTCCTTTTTATCCCATACAGGGAAATCCTTACTTATTAATAATTAATAATAATTATTACATTATTATAAATCATAAATGCAAAAGTAACTCTGTCTGTCGGTCTGTCTGTCTGTCTGTCTGTCTGTCGCGCTTTCACGCCAAAACTACTGAACCGATTAAATACAATTTGGTACAGAGATAGTCTAGAGCCTGAGAAAGGACATAGGCTACTTTTTATCCCGGGAGTATATTCCCTAGGGACCACGCGAGCGAAGCCGCTGGCAGAAGCTAGTAATTTTCATAAATTCTTACTTATCGATCACTAGGCAACGTTAGTCAGTAAAAGTTTACTTCTAAACTTAGCGGTTTAGAATCTTCATTTTCCCTTTAAGATTTATATAAGGGGTTAATAACCTACCCCATTGCCAAACCTAGCGTGTATTACCACTGAAGTATTTTTATAGCCGACATAAATGTGTCACAGGACGGCTGCGCGGGCGCAGGCGTGAAGATCGCAGATGAGCGCTAGATCGCGGATAAGAACAATTAATCCCGCAACGCTTTCTCTACCCGTCGCACTGGGTACACGCTTACGATTTTCTTTTATTTTTGAGGTGATAACTATTAAATTAAATGGTTTTTAAATGGTTTCATTATTACTGACTAATTGAAATGCTTTATTCGATCTAAACTAAAATCTAAAAAAAAATAGGGATGGTTCCTGCTGAATAAAAGTATAATTCTACTAGCTGACCCGCGCAACTTCGTCTGCGTCACCATTTTCATTACTGCTCCGCTCCTATTTGACTTAGCGTGATGATATATATATAGCCTTCCTCGATAAATGGGCTATCTAACACTGAAAAAAAATTTCAAATCGGACCAGTAGTTCCTGAGATTAGCGCGTTCAAGCAAACAAACAAACAAACTCTTCAGCTTTATATATTAGTATAGATTTTTAAAATCATATTTTAATCCAGGAACTATCTAATTTAAAAAAAGAACTATTTTAAAAAATTGGACCCGTTTTTTTGCTTTATCGATTTATTGATTGTATCTTTGTTGTAATATTATTCTTGTCTTTTTTACTACAAGTATCGTCGAATAAATGTTTTCTGTTTTATTTTATGCTAGCACGCCCACGACTTCGTCCGCGTTGCAATTTTTCTTAAGGATCCCTATTTTTTTTCTGGTAATAAATATAGCGTATATTACTCAGGGATAATGTAGCATTCTTACAGTGAAAGAATTTTGAAATCGGTCCAATAATTTTTAAGTTTATTCATTACAATACAAATCTTTCCTCTTTATAATATTTGTGCAGATTTATAGAAACAGATGACCTCTTTATCCAGATATCTTTTTTATATTATATTTAAGTATCGTACCCTTCTATATTTACTGTAGTTTATACTGTGTAGGTACATAATAAAATGTATTCTATTCTCTCCCAACGATTATGTTAGAAGAACTACGGAAGATTTTTAGATACAAAAAGAATGTTAACTAATGAATATTCCGAAAGTTAGGCCACTTAGCGTTTGACCACACCCCCAAGGTGTTATAACGATGCGAGATTAATTACAGGTTAATTTGAGATAAAACCACGCCTTTATTGTAGAATTAACAATGTTAACATGGTTTTACTATTAAGATACCCCAGAAATAAAATTAATAAGTTAAGTTTTAGTTTTATGTCCGGTTGTAAACTCAAGTTAAAAATGACGAAAAAGAAATCATTGTTTCTCGAATTTAATAAAATACACCGACTTCCGAAATTAAAGTTATTTTTTAATCTGTAGTGTTTTTGTTCCAGGCGACTCTATGATCTTAAGACAAGTATTTATATAATTCATAAATGATAAAATTTTGAAAAATAATTAACTTTTTGATCTTTTAAAACCTAAGATAGACCAGAGAAGAAAGAGAGAGAGAGAAGAAGGTTATTTTTTTAAGTATTTGTTCTCTTTCTTTCTTATCTCTTGAATGGTTTCGCTTAAGTATGTATCCTTCTTTTTTGCTGATTGGAGTTTACAACACTTAAGCCTAGTTTCTCATATGAAAATTATTGTAACAAACGGACAACCGCGCGTTCTTCAGCCGTGTTAATATATTTTTTAGTTGAAGGATCGAAATATATTTTATTTAAAACCGGTGATGAAAGACAAAACAATGATACTTCACCAAAACTGCCTCGTCGTACTTAAGACATTGTCAGCATATGGCATGTTACGTAAAAGAAAGTCTATAGAAAGAAAAACTGTAACAATCACTCGTACCCATAGACTACATTCCGAAGTGTGCATGCCTGTTTAAATCGGCATGTAGTGTTGGATGCCACCCTGATACAGTGCGCCATCGTCCAATTATATTAAGTGACTTCGTTTGTAATGCGTGCGTTGATCTTAACTTTATGTTGTACTAGTGGACGTCACGCGGTTTCACCCGCGTAGTTCCCGATTCCGACTCCCCGTATCTATCCCCGTACTCCCAAGTACGGGGATAGTATATAGCCTATGTTACTCCCTGATAATGTAGCTATCCAATGCTAAAAGATTTGTTCAAATCGGTCCAGCAGTTTCGGAGCCTATTCAATTCAAACAAACAAACAAATCTTTCTTCTTTATAATATTAGTGTAGAAAAGACAATAGGAGGCTATCTGTATGCTGTAACATAATCATAAAGTAGCTAATTTTTCCACCAAAAAAAAACTATAAATACGGTTAAAAACTCGTACTCGGAGAGAGCTTAAAATGTACTTGCTTGATTTTTCTAAATTTGAAAAAACACTGATGTTTTTTTTCAAATTCAGAAAAATCAAGCGGTACCTAACGTCAAATTAATTATGAAAAAGATTCTTTAATACATATTATTGACGTATATATTTACTCCAAAACAAGTTACCACCGAGCTCCGATAGGAAAGATGATAAACACGACCAAAAAAATACAATTTTCACAAACAATTGTTTTTACAGTGACCCAATCTAACAGAAGTAGTAACAAAATGCCATGCAAGGACTTCACTCAAAAACTGATAACGAAAACTCAAAACAAGTGATGTGATTGGCTGTTGAAAATGCATCTAAAACCATCATATCTAAAATGCTTTTCACTACTGGCACTCTTAATTTTTCCATCATTTTCGTCTCAGAAACTTCACCTATCTCACTTCTAACGCCTGCATTCTTCCACTCTAGTAACCATCCCAGTATCTACCATCATGACCTAGCCAACACAAAACAGATTGCATCTCTCACAACCAAGCCACGCATACGCACCGAGAACCATCAGTAACAGTAGTTCGTGCCGTTAGCTCCCGTGACTGGTCAGTTACGGACAAGATCTCTGAGCAAAAAATCCTTACACGAACTGATGAGCAGTCGGAAAAACGAGGTTCCGTACATGAAGCAGGTTTAACAAAAAGCTGTGAAAAAGCAGCTACGTTTATAAGTTACTAGCACTTTGCCCGTGACTTAGTTTTCCTACTTCACACCTTTATGCGGGGTTTTCTATAATCCTTTCTCTGACGTCTCCTATTCATAATCTACCTCCGTGCCAAATCTCATCTTCAAAGGTGAAGTAGGTTTTGAGATTTTGTACATACCTATAGATTGTGATGCGTTTTTAGTCAAATATTATTGAAATGCTACTCATACTTTAACTTGGAGTAAGCCATCTTATTACGACGACTGCGACTCAATTGACGTCTATAATGATAAGGAATATGAAGTCATTGTAAGGGGTTATTGATCTCATAGTAAAACCAATACTTTGGCAATTTGGTGGTTCAAAAAAGTACGCTCTGACGCGCGTACGGGTTACGCTAAAGATCGCAGTTAATCTAAACGTCGTGTTTATCCTAGACTTTCTAAAAATGTCTTTGAGATTTCATTTACTGATAATTCTAAGGATTTAGATTCCTCCTCTTCCTCATTCCTCCTCTCTAGAATTTCCACCAGCATTATAGACACTCTTAAAACTGCAAAAATCGTAAATCAAAACGAAAAACTACTAATCATCGTCACTTACTCATAATGCCAATTTTCCTCAAACCGACTCCTAACATGTCGACTACCGATAAGTCTCGCTCAGTTGCGTCTGATCTCGCGGATCTGCGCACGCGCAATGAGCTGTGACCGCTTAATGAGTCGCGCTCGCGCATGATTTATTGCCAACTTCATAGCTTATGTCTTACATCAATCTTACTGCTGTGATAAATTTCATGAAGATGAGGATATGGTATGGTTTTCACCATGGTTAATGCTGTGAAGGAAATAAGGTCTTCAGTGGAACTGCCTCCGTGTTCGAGTGGTTTAGGCGTTTGCCTAGTGACCCGGTGGTCGTGGGTTCGATTCTCACGGGAAGAGCATAATTTGTAAAGTTGTTGTCCAATTTGGCTAGGACATTGCAGGCTTGAGTCACATGATTGTCTGATAAAAAGATGATTCCGTGCTTCGGAAGGCACGTATAAGCCGGTGGTCCCGGCCGCCAAATGGCGGTCGTCAAATAAACCATATCAGAAGCCCTTGAGGCGGTTTAGAAACTCTGACACTAGGGTGTGTGTGGTCGTTAGACCTTACTGCCCGCCCACACTATAAGAAGAGGTGGAACTGATGATCCTGAACTGGATTTAATGTAAATACAGTTTGAGAAACAAATTAATTGAAGTTATTTCCGCGTGACAAATATCAACTTTTTTGTGTGAATGGGATTGATTGAAGTCGGTTATTTTTAATTATTGGCATTATTTGACAATTATAACCATTTTGAAATGCTAGACAAACTGAGCTTCACGAAATGTGTTGTGATGGTGTTTTATTGAGTGTTATGATGGTGTGTTGCTATTGATGTATTGATCATTAACATCATCGTATCAGCCGAAAGATGTCCACTGCTGGATATAGGCCTCCCCCAAAAAGGGGGGTTTGCCATAATCGCCACGCTTGGCAGGTGGGTTGGCGATCGCAGTGTATGGTATTGATTTTTACAGATAACGCTACTGCCTATTCTCTTGCGAATCCCTTAGTCGCCTCTTACAACACCCACGGGAAGTGATGGGATGGTATTATACTTTTACGGCACCATACGGCACCGGCCGACACCATACGGCTGACAGCTGACGGCTTTCAGCTGATGTACGATGTATTGATATTTATTACACCGTCAAAATAACAGAACAATTGAGTGTTGATTGAGTTGTTTTAATTGTATAAACAAATATGCTCACGGCAAATCGGGCGTGGTGTTGGTTTGTAGATACACGCAATCGAGGCAGCTACGCGCGACCGCTTAGGGCAGCGCTAGGTCTCCGATGTTGTTAGTGTGTTGTAGTTATACAGTGTACTGAAGACACATCGGGCGTGGTGTTGGTGAGTCTGCACGCAGTCGAGATAGCCCCAAGGCCGCGTAAAGCAGTACTAGAGCTCCGTTATTGTTCTTGTGTTGTAGTTGTATATAAGTGTACTCACGACACATCGGGCGTGGTGTTGGTGAGTAGACGCACGCAGTCGAGGCAGCCTCGCGCGGCTGCGTAGTGCAGCGCTAGAGCTCCGTTGTTGGCGCGCCCCCCCGCCCCAGCCATGGCGCGCCCGCACCACCAGCCCTCGACAGCTAGACGACCGCTCCTGGAGAGATAGGTAGAATAATCTATAAATAACAGTTCTTCAGAAAACTGCGTAGGACTCGCAACCAGCTTGCGTATATGTACGTAACTAACAGAGGTACGAGACTATGTGAGTTGCTAGGGGGACCGATAGCCTGGTGAATGCTGCAGGAGTCCGCTGGATGCGAAACTCACCGAACACTCCTGGAATGCGTATGTCCAGCAGTGAAAAGACAAGAAGAAAGAAAGAAAAATGAATTTATTTGCACAAAAAAAAATACCTTACTAATAGAGAATATAATATTTAATACAGTATTGTGCCAAAAAGGCCCCACAACACTAGGCAACACTAGGTATTACCACCTAACGCTGATTTTCAGCTTGCTGCGCTCGATCGCGTAGTAGTCAGTGGAATTGGTGATGATGATGAAGACGTTCGAATCGTAGCTGGTGGTATTTTGTAATCTTGAGGGTTGCCCAATTTGGAAAAGGGGTGAGTTTATGCCATCAAGCCTACATTATCTGAAGGGTTAGACCTTAGACGGAACTGTACTCTGTACTTAAACGGTAATAAACACCCATATTTCGGTAGCCACATTTTATGTCTTTTGCAATAGGTAGTTATGGTAATAGGCTCCTATTACCATCAAATTCAAGCTCTAGCCTACGCACTGCGAAATTTTTAATGGAAAAACTATTTGTCCTGGGAATCAAATCGCATGCTTAGCTTGCATTGCTTCATAAACTTGACTGAACTAGTCCAGTCATTGTCATGTTTATGAAGCATGAGATACAAATCGGGAATAAAGTAGTTTATGTAATGAAAAGTTATTATATCATTTCTGTTATCCCTATCAGTGACAGGATGACTGTCAAATTAAGTAAGGATTATAGCAAACAATCTTGATTTTATTCGGATACTAGCTGACTCGGCAATCGTTGTTTTGCCATACAAAAAAAGTACCTAATCCTATATATATATATACCTATTTTCATACCTACCGAATACGCACACAAAATTTCATGAAAATCGGTCGAGCCGTTTCGGAGGAGTTCGGTAACTAACACCGTGACACGAGATTTTAATATTTTAGATGAAAGCACGCTGAACAAAAGACATCAACGCGCTCACTAGCTGGCAGCGCCATCTAGTAGGCAGAGGCTGAACTATTCGATCGACACGCTCTAGTGAGCACAAGCGTCTCTCTAGACACGAAGCAAACACCCATCGATGCGATTCACATCTAGTTTCCGCTACTTCATAACAGATGGCGCTGTTTTAATAAAACAGGTAAATGAGTTTTTTTTTTGTTAAAAATAATATTTTTGCCTATTTTTAACTATCTTGGATTTATTATTTAATTAAAACAAACGCATCAAAGAAGGTCACACTATAAAATAATTTATTATTTACTCTAAATTATGTTTCTTACACATACCAAACCAATTAAGACATCATCAATCAAAACGTGACAAGGGATTTCAAATTAACATTGACATTTTGAGGAATCATTAATTTCGAAGATATTTCTATAAATTGCGAAACTTGATCAAATATTATTTAATTTCTGACCTACAAAGCTGAAGAATTCCTGTCATTCATAAATCGTTTTTTTTTTTAATTTAAATCAAAATAAACTTTTTGATTTATTTATCACGTATCTGCCGGAAAGATACGTCACAAACAAATATGCATCTTTAAATATTAATGAATAACAAGTCAATTCCAAAGTCAGGCTATTCAACGATTTGAATTAAGCTTGTGAGGGCGTCAGTCCGGAGATTCGGACAGATTTTAGCTAAAATAATATTTTTAGAGCAATGGTGGTCAAGTGTTAATTATTGGCCGCGACTTCTAAGTTGAAGTTTGTTGGTAAACCCAGACAGGCGCTTTACTTTGTGTAAATTATTATATTACCATTGCTCTCAAAACCGGGAAAGAAAACACTGTGAGAGAGGAATACCTTACCCTGAACCACTGCTGCCCATAAATTCGGACACATATGACATCTACCAACTAACAAATAGCCCAGTGCCTCTCACAGATAGGACTCTTGTGTCCAGCATTGGGAACATTATTTTCTGCATATCTTGCGAAAATTTTGTCTTCCACATAAATTATTATATTAAGTAAGACCTTTGCCAAGCTGAGGGAAAGTAAGATAAATGTACTAAAAACTACGCTATGATTGTGTTCAGATCTAGTCACTCGATATTTTTGCAATCACGCTATTTAATATAGTTTACCACTTGAAATGGAGGTTTACACTTACATCACATATAAGTAACTAAGCTCTCCAATTACACATACACACACACACACACACACACACACATTACCAACGGTGACCGAGTAAGATGACGATGTCTTAATGGAACGGTGTGGCAAAATAATCCAATCAAATTACAATTAACCATGAAATTAGTTTAAAATCAAGATGTTTTCAAATAAAGCCTTTGTTAAGTATTTCATAAAAGACCTTGGATGGTTTAACCCATATTAAACAAAAGCGTGGAATGAAAGTTATATTTTTAGCTGTGAATAAAATCAACGTGCACAAATCCTTAGAACATTATGGCCGCTCAGCGAAGCCTGTGAAGCCCCCGGGAAGCTTCTATGCTTCCGGGGTTTTCTCATCTAGAAAGCCACACACAACGGATCGAATGGGGTCTCAGTGCGAAAAACTGAGTCCCTGCCCTAAACTCTGCTAATACAGAACGCGAATTCTCGTTATAATCATCATCAATAGCTTCTGCTCTTTTCCCATGTTACTTGGGGTCGGCAACCATTTTTCGTTCTTGTGATTCCTCAAACAATCTATCCGTCTATTCTTCTGTTCTCGCTGTATCCAACCATCTTATGCCCTTATTTTTCTATACTAGCTGACCCGCGCAACTTCGTCTGCGTCACAATTTTCATTACTGCTCCGCTCCTATTGGTCTTAGCGTGATGATATATAGCCTATAGCCTTCCTCGATAAATGGGCTATCTAACACTGAAAGAATTTTTCAAATCGGACCCGTAGTTCCTGAGATTAGCGCGTTCATTACTCCAAACTACAACTAACAAACTCTTCAGCTTTATATATTAGTATAGATAGATTTAAGGTCGGTGCAGCATTTCTTCTTCTTCTCCCAAAGAGGAATGATATCTATTTGCAGCCATCCATTCCTCTCCATCCATGAGCATTCATATTCACCACTCTTTTTAATCACATGCATTACCTCCGTCATCGTAACTTCATGACTCATGCAAACTAAATAAAAGCGAGATCCAGTCTAATAAACCACTACTATTAAAAAAACCACGGCTTTAAAAAGTGATATAAATCAAATTGAAATGAAATCTTTTTCAATTCAAATAAAAATAAAACACAACATAGTGCTATATCATTCCGCGAAATGATCTCCTAGCATCAGTTGCAAGAAGTAATTTTATACACCAGTAATAGTATCATGATTCGAAAAAGTTAAATTGCGATTTTAGACACTGTCATGTGTGAAATATATCTAATCAGTAGTTATTTACAAGCAGAATGTTGTTGCAGTTTTTACTGACGTTGCATGTTGAATCATTTGGATATCTTTTGTGATGAAACTTTCATGAGACGTTGCACAATCACTTATTATTTTTATTATGGTTTTCATTTGAACTTGCCAATTATTTTTCATAATTTTCTCTAAATTCTTATTTCTTAATTGTACACCATAATAATTTAAATTATAATCTATACTAATGTAATATATAAAGCTGAAGAGTTTGTTTGTTTGTTTGCTTGAAAACGCTAATCTCAGGAACTTCTGATCCGATTTGAAAAGTTCTTACAGTGTTAGATGGTAGTAAATGGACTATCCAACACTAAAATTATTTTTCATTTCTAACAAACTTCAGCTTTATAATATTACGCAGATATGAATTACAATAATTTTGTCTGTTTTTCTAAAAGCAGGTGCGATTATTATTTTCCCGGAACAACAATGTTTCACACAATTGTCAAAAAAAAAAACAAAATAAGCAAAAGTCTGACAAGTAATAAACAATACAAATGACTAGAAACCGCATTCTCGTGAAGAAGCCGAAATGTTTACAAGTTGAACAAACTTAGAGTCAATGACACTGTACATTTAATGAAGAATTAATAAATCATCCATACAGGATAATGTTATGTAAGATTCTCCTTTTGAATGCTTCAACTGTATAAGACTGTCTAGGGTGAATTCCAGCAATGAAACTAAATTTCGAGTTCAAGAGCCAGGCTGTCATTGTCAATATTCCGGAGCAACATTGAAACTAAGAGCTCAGTACGTCTACCATGAGTTTTATCAATCTACTAGTTGACCCGCGCAACTTCGTCTGCGTCACAATTTTCATTACTGCTCCGCTCCTGGTCTTAGCGTGATAATATATAGCCTATAGCCTTCCTCGATAAATGGCCTATCTAACACTGAAAGAATTGTTCAAATCGGACCAGTAGTTCCTGAGATTAGCGCGTTCAAGCAAACAAACAAACAAACAAACTCTTCAGCTTTATATATTAGTATAGATACACGCTAGCGACAGTAGTTAAAAAAAGTATGAAAACTTTTGAAAAACAAGTTTCTAATTTATTTTTTTGGTTGTTAACTAACAAGCAAGCAAGTTGCAAGTAAAACTTTAGTTAACAATTAAACAAATGAATTTAAAAAAAAAATATAAAAAAAAAATTTGGCTACTAGGTCGCCAATCCCGGCTGTCCCACAGTAACAAGCTGCTTGTATACAAGGTCACCATAAAACTAATCTGGACCTGCGGCATAGAACTCTACGGCAGTGCTAGACTTTTTAAATGAAGCAACTTTGTAAAAATGACTTTTAAAATTACTTAGGACATATTATTGCGAATTTTTAATTTAGACACTTGACATTAAATGAATCTGTTAATGACTGTGATATTTTTTTTTCACTTTTGTTTGTTTTTTTTTTATTATTAAAATTAAGTTTATTTGCATTGTTGACATTTTCTATTTATTTTATTATTGTACCTAATGATTTGCATGTAGTAAGGTAAAATGTAGCTTATCATATGTGTTTGTGTAAGTTATCTTATATTGTACCTATATTTTGAGCAAATAAACATGTGATTCTGATTCTGATTCCAACATCGAGATACTCCAGAGATTTCAAAATACTGCTCTAAGAAATCTCTCAAGTGCAGTGGTTCGTCAGAAACTCAGAAAGGAAAAAAAAACTAAAAAAATGTGTGAAAACTTTTAGCGTAGATTGATAAAACTCATGGTAGACGTACTGGAACTCGGTTTAGTTAGAGCGAACGCGTTTAGTTTCATTGGTGAAATTCTATCGTAAGCTCAAACTACCTAAACACTATAGTGACATTTCCTAATTGTACCACGCGACATATCCCGAAGGTTCGCCAAACTAAAGTAGCAGTGGACAGGGCACATTGCTCGCAGAACAGATGGTCGATTAGCAGAGGGCCGCAAACTTCTGGAGTGACTGCGTACCGGAATTGGAAGGCCTCCCACAAGGTCCGATGACCTAGTGAGGGTCATGCACGGGTAGCCGATGGATGCTCTCGCACAGGACCGGTTGTTGTGGCGACACGCGCGGGGAGGCCTATGTCCAGCAGTGGACGTCTTTTAGCTGATACGTCTTATGATGATGACTACGCCGTAAGTGCAAGGATTTGATTCATTCCTATGCTGGACTAGTACCTCTTCATAACATAGCTAGCGACCTGTCTTGGCTTCTCATGGTTGCAAATTGTATACATGAACCTTTTTAGTTAATCGCTCTTTTCTTTTCCGTCGAAAACCGTAACAATATCCGTTGCGTGATTTAGAAGTATGTAGAGAAACAAACTGAGGTAGACAGCGTCTGTGTTTAATACTATTTATACAAGAGAAGACATACTCTATTCTGAAAGGAAAGGAAAAGAAAAACAGCTTCTCAAACTCCCAACTTACCTACCACAGAAGTAAGCTACGCTATGAAATATTAAAAATTTCCAAAACTAAACCACAAAACAGTATATTTCTTGTTGAACATTCACTTCATAAACAACCGTATCATTTGTCATTCATTAAAATTCAGTTCTAGTTGTTTCTATGTATTTACGTAATCTTTTAGTTGTGTTTTAAAGTGTTACATGAAGAAGTGAATTCTTCAGCTGTATAATGGACTAGACTGCTCTGTGAAATATTTTTCATTACATAGTTGCTGGAATTTATGAGCTTAGTGGAATATGAAACACAAGCTAACCCGCACAACTTCGTCTGCGTCACATTTTTGATTATTGCTCCGCTCCTATTGGTCTTAGCGTGATGTTATATAGCCTATAGCCTTCCTAGATAAATGGGCTTTCCAACACTATAGGATTGTTTCAATCTGTACGTCTACCATGAGTTTTATCAAACTATACTCGCTAGCGACTGTAGTTAAAAAAATGTATGTAAAACTTTAAAAAAACAAGTTTCTAACTTATTTGTTTAAGCTGTTAACTAACAAGCAAGCAAGTTGCAAGTAAAACTTTACTTAACAACTAAAAAAACAAACTTATTTTTAAAAAGTTTTCGTATTTTCTTTTTAACTACATACGCTAGCAAGTATTGATTGATAAAACTCATGGTAAACGTACTGAACCAGGAGTTCCTGAAATTAGCGCGTTCAACCATACAAACAAACTCTTCAACTTTGTATTATTTGTATAGACGTTGTTTTCATTCAATACCTACTTTTTAAAAGCTTATTTATAAAAAATCATAAGACAAAAATACGACTATTATAGGCTTTAATATGTAGGAAGTTAAGTAGTCAGCAGACCAAAATAATGGACAAAAGGAACATTATTACATTTTATATTGTGCTCATCACACCATAATTTGCATTATGTTTTTATACGTGAGGATTTGTTATTGGCTTGCTGGTGACTACGGTTTCCTATTTTGTTTGTCTTTATTAGCTGTAAGTCCTCCATGTACTAAATAAATAAATAAATTATAGTAAGTAAAATCTTGTCGTCATCTGCCTAGCCTTTTCCAAGCTATATTGGGATCGGCTTCCAGTCAAACCGTATTCAGCTGTAGTATTTCACGTAGAGCGGCTGCCTACCAGACCTCCACAACCCATTATCTGGGTAACACGGTACTTCTTGGCAAGACTGGGGTCAGTTTACTGGCTTCTGACAATCAGTAAGTGAAATTTTGTAACGGGCTTTAATTTGCGCAAAATTCATCCTCACACAATTATTCAGGAACAATCTCAGAGAATGCTTTTCGGCAAAAATAGACAATATTTTTCACAAAAACCATTGCATTTTTTGGTTCAACAAATTCGCATGACCGGTGACCGCTTCATATTAAATACGATGGTTGTCAATAACTACGGAGGTACAGTCAACATTAAAAGTAACTGAGCATTAATAACTGCTGGAAATAGAAAGCTGAAATTTGGCATGTAGGTTCCTTGGGAATTGTAGGGGAGCACTAAGAGAGGATTTCTCGAAATTCCTACGGGAACGGGAAAAAATGGGATATGCGCGTACGAAGTCGCAGGCAAACGCTAGTTTTATATATATTGATTGATTGGTTGATGCATATAGTAACTCTCGTCTGTTTGTTCCATTTTTACGTCTTAACGGCTGAACGTATTTGTATCATCCAAACCTCACTCGCTGGTAGACCATGTCTTGGATTAGGATATAATAATAAATCAATCAATATATATGCCACCGGAAAATTGCACGAGTCCGTAAGATTGTAAGACATCTTTTATAGACTATAATTTCTCAAAATATTATGAAACAATTATTTTGTTTACAATAAATACCACCCAGATTCAATAGTTTCCAAAAAATCCGTGTCGTATTAAGATAAAATAGTTTACAATTTCACGCGATATTTTACAATATTACGGTGTTTGCAATTTTCCGATGACATATATAAAATTCTGCCATTATTGTCGATTGAATGAAGAAATTTTCACGCAGGCGAATCCGCTGGAAGAAGCTATTAGTTAGTTTGTTTATATATCACCGGATTTTAGCAAAGTCCGTAAGTTATTAATACATATTGCGACATTAAAAAACTCTCAGTTATGAACGTTTACAATTTTAAATACAAAAAAATCTTATGTTATTTCAAGATGCTTTACAATTATTTATGTTCATGTTCAGTTTAGTTAGTGTTATATTTATTTATTATTAATTTACCGTGTTTGCAATAACACGGTAAATTCTGACGTACCTTTTTGACGATATATTAACCGTATAAGCACTAGAACCCTCAGTAAAAAATGCTCAAAATTTTCCGATAAACCGCTGTCAACAGAGCCCTAGTGCATAAATTTGGCAACTATTCATGAAAAAATAAAAACATAGGAACACAGTATACATCCTTCTTATTTAGTTTGTGAAATATCTTATAAATCGGTCAAATATTGGAGGAGGAAACAGGCGAGAGCCAAACCTCGAATTATGACTTTTCCCATGCAAAGTCTAATCTCACAGTCAAATGCGGGCGCATTTGACGTTGCTTGTATCGGGTAGTTTCAGATTATTTTGAACATATGGCGCGCTTATAGTATCCCTTTCCGTGCCCAGAACTCAGCATATGGGTCGTCATATGGGTCGACGACGCGGATGCGAGTTGTGGGCACGAACAAATTATGTTTCGACCCATATGCTGAGTGATGGGCACTAAAATGGCACTAAAAGCGATATCTGCAGTTGACTGTACACTGTATGCCAGTATTAGTCACCCAGTAACATAGGGGACAGTGGACGACAATAGCGTAACGGTAGGCTACCCACGTATCCGGAGCTACTGGACAATTTCTAAATGTGACCTTTGATACGGATGACCTCATATAGGGAATTTAGTTTAATATTTTGTTGATGTATTTGGTATCTTTGTGTTGTGCCTTACCGTAGATTTTTGCCTGTATAGACCACTTGCTGTTGCCTGATCTTTCTGCGACCACTAGTTACGACTGTACGTTGTCTGTCAGTCTCTCACTCACTCACTCATAGTGTAACTCAGTAAGGGAAGATTTTAATATTTTAGGATTATTTACTTTATTAACAACTAGCGGACGTCACGCGGTTTCACCCGCGTAGTTCCCGTTCACGGGAACGGGAACTACGCGGGTGAAACCGCGTGAGTACAGGGATAAAATATAGCCTATGTTACTCGCTGATAATGTAGCTAACCTTTGCTGAAATAATTTTTCAAATCGGTCCAGTAGTTTTTAAGTTTATTCGTTACATACAAACATAAAAATCTTGCCTCTTTATAATATTAGTATAGATTTCAGATGATCGGTTTATCATTTGTGTTCCAAAATCTAGTTAAACATAGAATATGAGTAGCCCATCCGTTGTACCTTTGTATCGTAGGTTAGTGATCTTTTAGTTTTTGTTTTATCGGGGTGTACAATCAAGTCTATACAAATTAAATACATATGTGAATAATACTCGAAAAAAAATAATAACGTGAATGAATCAGCTAATTTTAGGTGATGGCAAAATAAAATAGTGTCTGCAAAGATATGGGGCATATCCTCGCCTAGCAGTGGGACACTACAGATAGTTGTACTTAAAAAAACATCAATAAACCACAAACAACAATATATTCAACACACCTGTGTTTGCTATCACTCAGCCGCTAAGCAAAGATCTACGCAGCTAATAACGACTCAGTCATCTTGCCAACACTTTCACTCTTAAATCTTACATCTCAAAACGTGTAAAAAGTATTTACCTAAAATTACCGGCGCGTAACGCAATCTGTAGCGTATCGAGGTCCTCTTCGTAGTCGTGGCACAACTCCATAGTGGAGTTCCTCGCCTCATGGATGTCGAACAACACTGCACCATCCCCTAACTTATCCGTCATCACACTCCGATAGGAACGAGTCCCGAAACTAGACGTCACCGAAGCACCTCTAGGAAACCTCCTCGGAGGCACATTCACAGTCTGCGAAGCCTGTACACCAGGCTTCTTCATCCTCCTCTTCATATACCGCCTCATCCGCAAAGACAACATCACACGAATCCGTATATGCCTCTTAATATTCCTATCGTATCTTAATTGCTCCTTCATTTTCTTATTCCGCTTTTTCCGATGCGGGATCTCGTCGATTCTTTCGAGTTGGATGTGGTTCCGCTCAATTAGCCGGTGAGAATCGAGGGTAGGGGAGCGGTTGAAGAAGTCTGAGTTGTTGTTCCGCCACGCTTTGCTGAGAGACCAGTTCTCGCCGCATGTTGGGGTTTTGACCTGGATGGGTTTCTCGTAGATGTCCTCCTCTAGAGCGAACATCCTTCGGGAGAGGAGGAAGTTGTCGATGTTTCGCCTGAGGGTGCTGTTTTGAGAACTGATCGTTGTGTTCACTAAGTTTGAAGTAAGAGTCTCAGAACTTTTCTGGAACGTGTTGCCGTAGGTCAGTTTCGGCGGCTCGGGGACTTCTCTTGTTTTTCTCTTCGCGATGGATATGATTCTCCGTCTCATCGCAGACATGTTCGTGAGCTCGCTCTTGAGCAGTGGTCCCTTCCGCTTGTCTGACGTCATATCCGGCGACCAGGTGCCGTTCTCCGAGCAGCTGCAGAAGTCCTTGATAAGCCGCGCTATAGCATTACAGTCGCCATCTTCTGAACGTTCCCTAGGCATTGTTCATCGCCCACGATCTCTTGTTCGTTATTTAACTGTCACTACTAAAGTAAGAGCACAGAAAATCACTGTTACCTACGAGTCAAGGGTTAATTTGGTTACACGGCCGTATTCTGTAACACTTCCGTATTCTCATCTTATTGTTACCGGTTGCGTAATCGGTAAACTCGACCGTCTCGCGAAGCAGGTCGCATTTTTTGTACGTGTATGTATAATTATGAGTTGTGGCCAAAACGATTAACGATGAATCTCTATTTACGATTTGATCGATTACTTAATCGATACTTGTGAACGTTAGGAGTTCATTAACTCTCAACTATGTGGGCTAAACGGTAGAAATTTGTTAACGAAAGCGGGATTATTTAAATGAGTAATTTCACTAAACAGATGGCGTTATGACTTAACTAGTTATAATTATTCTTAAGCGAGAAGATTTATGAGTGAATGTGATATAATATCCTTTTTAATTTTGTGAACGTTGGATAATAATTTTAGGCTTGTGAGCTGACATAATTTTATTTAAAGAAATATTAGGCAATAACTTATTATGAATACTTGTGTGTGTTTTAACACCGAAGTAATTTTATTTTTTTATAGTCCACAAAACTAGCCAAGTGCGAGTCGGACTTTCACACGAAGGGTTCCGTACCATAAACCAAAAAAAAAACACGTTTCTTGTATCCTCTCTCTTCTCCTTTAATTTTAATTTAATTTAATTTTTATTATTTGTTGTTATAGCGACAATAGAAATTCACTCTCTGTAAAAAAATCAATTGTCTACCTATTACGGTTCTTGAGATACAGCTCGCTGACAGACAGATGGTCGGACTGACGGACGGACAGCATAGGCTTAGTAATGGGATTCCGTTGGTTACCGTCTGGGTATGGAACCGTAAAAAAAAAATATTTATTTATTTTTTGGGATAACAACAGCTTCCAAATCTTAAATAGGTACTTATCTAAGATTACATGAGTAGCCAATAATAGTTATCCACGGCAGATAAATAGGGTGGATGAATATGCTATTTACAGTCTTAATACCTGTCAATATTAAAGATGATTGGGCAAAAAAAAATAACACTAAGTGCTTACTACTTTCTTTCACAACAACAAAAACTAACGAAATAATAACACCTTCACTAAACTCTTCAATTAAAGTTACTAATTCAATTAATCATGAGCTTCAAATTATCGTCCTAAAAACGAACAAATTACTCTTCAGTCGCCTGTGCCTGTCACCACGGTACCGTAATACCGCACGAATCGAGTTAAGTATCGCTTCCTACATATTTTATACCGATTATTTTTAACGATTACTTTTATCGATTAATTGGTAGGAACTAAACTAGTGCGGTATGTTATCTGGATTTTAATTTCTTGATGATGGTAGTTGACCGTACGTAATAGATAGTAGTAGAAGACCTCGTGATTAAAAATAATAACCGGTGCACGTTTCGAACCTCAATGTTAATGCGCACAGCAAAGGAGTGGAACTCTCTGCCTACGTCTGTGTTTCCAAACACTTACAACCCTAATCTCTTCAAAGTTAGAGTGAACAGGCTCCTTCTGGGTAAGCTCGCTCCATCGTAGACTTTGTCTCTGTCATCTCTGACCTAGACTAGAGTCAAGAGCAAACCCATCACAAATAAAAATAAAATAAATCGTTGCCGAGGGTGACCATCTTAACGTACCGAGAATCGAGTAGTAATGTCTCGGAAAGCACGTTAAACTGCTGGTCCCGGCTTTCATTGATCTTTTCATAGACACGCGTTTGACCACTATCTCACCTGATGGTAAGCGATGGTGTGGTGTGTGTGGTGTGGTGGTGTGGTGTGGCTGTGGTGTGTGTGGTGTGAGCGGTGGTGTGTGTGGTGTGGTGGTGTGGTGTGGCTGTGGTGTGTGTGGTGTGAGCGGTGGTGTGTGTGGTGTGAGCGGTGGTGTGTGGTGTGTGTGTGTGTGTGTGTATGTGATGTGGTGTGATGGTGTGGCTTGCCTAGAAGTAACCTATTCACTCTTGACTTAAAGACTCCCAGGTTGTAGCTATCAGGAAACACGCCACGTAAAAGCCAAATTACTTAACTGATTTTATGAAATTTAAATGGCATCAATCGAGGAGTTTATCCTTTTACATGAAACAAGAATTTTTCAAATCAATCTCGAGTAATGAGGTAACAAACAGAAAAAAAATACAACTGAATTGAGAACCTCCTTTTTCGAAAGTCGATTAAAAAGTGGACTAAAGGTAAAGGAGAACACCCTGCAGTGTAGGTTTACAATAATTATAATTTATGGTGATTTACTTTCTTCGGCAATTTTGATGTAGATGTTGGTTATATGTGTAATTTGATGGTTGTTTGTTTACACTTTTATTGTCTTCTTGATTTGGGCTGTAATAAGCACCTTGTCTTTGCCGTTATTTTTTTTTTAATTTGGTTTATGACTGCCGTGTTTTAAAAGCATTTCACTCTCTCATCATTGTCTTCTTTATTTTGCTTATTCTTATCTTCAGTAGTGATTTCTTTTTACCTCGATTTGAACACACTAAATATTCTAGTGACAGCTTCAACTACAGCGAATAAATTGTAAGATGGTACAACACTAATACTACCTTACCTATGATTTGATTATTATTTTAGAGTTACACTAGCTGACCGGCGCAACTTTGTCAGCGTCACTTTTTTCATTAATGTTTCGCTCCTTTTGGCTGTTGCATGATGTTATAGAGCCTATAGCCTGCCTCATGAATGTGGCTATCATTTACAAAAATAATTTTCCGAATCCGACTGGTTGTTCCAGAGATTAGCTCGTACAAACAAACAACTCTTAAGCTATATTATCATAAATATTACTCGGTACATACTAAAACAAATAAAATATAAATGCTTCACGAGTATGTTCCTCACAGAATATCGTGCTAAAAACGATTGATACGCTGGCAATAATTTATGTTTGCGCTTTATAATATGTAGTATATAGCGTACTTTATATATGTGTATATAGCGTTGGTCGCGCTCTGCAGCGCAAAGCGCTTTCTTTGTCATGTTGCATGCAAATGTAGTAATATACTTATTATGAGCTCTTTTACGAAATATGTGGCGAAGTATTGAAGAAATTACGTAAAATGTTTTTTTTTTTATGTTTAGTTATTTATGATATTAGATGTTATTTATTTATTTTATTTGTATTTTTTTTATTTATTGTAAAACAACACATTCAGACCTTTAAATAACATACACTTAATTTTAAGTTCAGATATAGAACATCTGTGTCTAAACTAGATATAAGGTATCTGTAATTCAGACATCAGCGCTTTTCTACTATTGTTATCGACACTATTACTATCTGTTTGTTCTTAATTTATCAAAGATAGGTTATCAAGAAAAAAAACTAAAAAAAAGCTACAATAGCATCTAGAAGTAGAAGATTCCATCAATGACTGCCTTTATTCACAAGATTGACCACCTTTGTACCCTTGAGCGTGAAAGGACCAGATTTTGTACTGCAACACCAATAAAAATAATTTAATACAGTATAAACAAACATTGATTTGTTAGTCAAGCCAAACATATTACAAGGAAAGACAGATTTTCTTCTCCTTCATAGACGACCTTTAACACTGAACTAATTCGGATCGTAAAATTAAGAATGACATTAAAATACCAACCGCTAAATATGTCAACACTTGATGCATGGAAATTGGATTTTTGATTGAAAACACAAACTCATGAATATAAATCAATGAATGTAGATCAAAATTGTTATTTTTATAGCAAAACATGATACATTTACATATTTATTAGTGAATTACTCATGTAGTAACATAATAAAAAACAAAATTCTTGATTTTTGAACTACTTATGCTGATGCGTAGCCTGTATAATACAGAAGCGGCAGTTTTATTACCTACATTGTATTCCGCAGTTTCAAATTTCGAATTTCTCCCAAATGACGCCATTTTGTTTGCAGAATATCACTGTACCTACTCATTATGCAAACCGCGGGCAACAAATTAAGTAATTATCGTAGAAACGAAAGGTAACAATTACTATGCGCATACGCTCATGATGCTACGTTTTGATTGGGTTCCCAACTTTTTCCATGTATTTTCTAACCATGTACATGTTTCTCAACTAGCAAACTATTGTTGCAGTAATTCCTGTAAGAAAGCATGTTGTTTACACAAACAAAAACAATAGAAACAGTTTGGGAAAGAGGCCACAACTCATATTTACAGTTACGTTCGATCATTGAATTTTTATCGATAGTAAGTGTTACAGAATACACCAATATAAACATCGTTATAATAACCAAAAATTACGTGTGAACATCCAAGAACCGATTAAAATAAATTAATTGTTTTGAATGAGTTTAAATATAAAGTCATAACAAAACACAAGAATTCAGCAAAAATTCATCTCGAGAACGCCGAAGAATTTTTTAACGCTTACGCAATAGACAGTTTCACATTCACTTCAACACGATACGATTAAAAAAAAAGTTAATTCACTTTCATACACGAAACACGTTCCTATAAATCATGATGAGCGTAGTCTATGGTATCGAAAAGCGCGCGAAAATTTGACGTTTAGTTTTTTTTTTCGAATGACGCGTCGCGTTCAGATACGCGCAATTGTGTTTTGATCACATATACTCGGTGCACGTAATTATGTACAGTTGACCATGTCGAATTGCGCGTGTGGAGCGACTGCCGCCGCGGGCACCGGCCTCGCTCTTTCTCCCATTCCTACATAAGTGATATGATGATCCACTATGCTGATGGAAATTAACGCGCCGCTTTACATTGTCACTGATTTTGACAGCTGATCGTTCATCGCACCATGACACGTTTCTGAACTGGTTCCCTGCTAACAAATAAGTTTACCTACATGCTCGCGAAAATAAGTGAAAATTACTAGAAACTTGTACCATTGCGTAATTATAGTAATTTCTCTGGTTTACACGCTACATTGAAGTTGAACTTGTGATTTGTTAGCGCATAATTTTTGTTGAGTTATTTTACTGAACATAACATGAATCCAATCTATGAGTATATGTGTATGTTTTCTTGGTAAAGGAAAAAGTTTTAGAATTATAACTTTGTAAACTTCTCCAGCTTTAAATGGTTATTTTAATTAGTGCTAATAGCGCTAATAAATCATTACAGGTGCTAATACACTGACACCTAATATTTCTACGATATTTTTCATCGCACACATTTCCACTTTCGCTTGAGTTTCCCGTCAACATGATAACAACCATTTTTACATAATTTTATTACAAAAAATATCCCACGTTAATTTAATAGAAAAATCCAATCTAGTAGTTACGACTATAACCACTAAATGTACCATCATAATAATAATTAATCCGGAAGCCGTTCACTGGTCTTTACATCAATTTGTAATTATTTTACACATAACACCAACACGCCTTCACAATGGCTATTTAAATCATAAACAAGAGTTGTAGCTGTCAAAATGTTGGCGCTAGTGTCGCAACGATGGCGTAAGATTTTAAGCACGTAACGATTACCTATATTATGCAAAGATGCGTTTTAGAGCGGAAATACATACCTAAGGCGTAAGGAAAATTCCTAAACGTTGTCGGAATTAGCTTAGCCGTCATGCTTCTAGACTCGAAGTTAGGCTGACATGCATTGTCACACAACCATGATTCTCTAATGATGTATTGACGTAGGTAAGTAAACATTTTTCTATGTGATACTTGTGCTGATCTTTGCACATTTTAGTTTGATTATTTTACCTAAATGTTAAATTGCTAAACAAAGACCTTCATAAAAGAACACAAGTTGTGAAAGATATGCCACCCCAAACTTAAAAAGGACCCACAGTCGGTAAAAGGATGGTTGATCTCTAAAATTGCAATGAACGAATCAAAAGCAGGGTGTCTTTAATGAGATCACTGTGGCAAGATTTTGAGCAAATTTTTAAACCGTAGACACCGAATGAGACTTTAAACAACTTGGTCGAAAAGTATATTCCATTCGTCTTTACCCATATTTCAAGTCAACACATCGCAAAAAGAGTGAAGATGGTATATTCCCATCCAGGTGAACACACGGATAAAATAACGAATAGGTGTCCAGCTAGTCTATTCTGTAAATAAATATTTCGATATCGAGCTTCACCTGAGTGATAAAACTCACAAAGTGAGCTGTATTGCAACATAAAGGTCTTAATTTAAAACTCACTTCGGATTCCGCTGTCGAGATACTAAACTGTTGTTACAGAATAGCACTACTGTAAACTTAGCGTAGCACCAATTTATTGTCCCCAATCAATTATAAAGACATCATTGACACAAGAGCTTTATCATTCCGTTACAAAATCAATAAATACGTCAAAATCTACAGCTAACTTGTGGCAGCTACCAATTTGGTTTGTTCGTGTTTACGTGCAACTATTCAACGTCTTTTTGCCACGGAGCATAGACTAATTTATTTAGAAAAAGTGTTTTTTGCTTGAAATGACGGAGATGACAGAGAGAATGTTATGCAATTATATTTTGTTTGTAGTTAAGTAATTGTTTGGTGAATATTTGTTAAAGAATGTTCACTACCTACTTTGTTTACAAGAATTATAATTTAGTACCTAATCTTGGGTTAAAATTCTTAATAATATAAAATAGAATTGCTGAATTTTATAACTGTGTCACATGTAAAAAAGCAGTGTTTGGGCGTAACGGGTAAATTAATATTAAGTTTTAGTAAAACAATGAAAATGTAAATGAAATAATTCGCGTTTATTTCTTAATCAAAACAAAGACAACAGAAAGGAAATTAACATTATATTAATTTGAACTGCAAAATATTCTATAGGTATACCTAACCAATATAGGTAATTGATAGATACAAACATTTTACCCGATTCCAAAAATAGTGCTTGGAACAACAATTATTTCTATGATCTGTTTGACATATATGTCAGAAGTCGAATTTCTACAGCGATTGAATTTCTCTCGATCAATTAACTTTAAAGTCATCTTGACCAACAGTTTTGGTACCACACACACAAGAAAATTGTTTAACCAGCATTTTTTATACACCATTGAAAGATATCCTGATTTCTATTGGATATACCTAGATAAGGTACAGAAGATCGCAATTTACAATCGAAAGTGTTTGGTCTTTAGATGCAAAAGTATCGGTCGATATAATCCAATACTAAAGAAAAGACTTTTGGATTTTAAATAACGTTACGTTTACAAATCTACATACGTACAGGTATGTACATATATCCAGTAAAATTACAGACACACAACAAGTACTCCTGTATTTGCGATGACTCTAGTAAGTGAATCCAGAAAGTTTACGACATCAGTTAAAATAAACATCCCGACTATCAATCCTATAAATAAATAAAATTCTTACGATATGGATGACTGACTAACTGACAAACCCACAGTGCCACAGTCGAGACTAGCCGCCCTACACTTGTAGGGGAGCACCAAAAGAGGATTTCCCGAAATTCCTAGGTAATTTCGGGATCTGCGCGTACGAAATCGCGGGCAAAAGCTAGTTTAATATGCCATAGTAAATATATGAGTATGTAGAATTAGAAAACCAGAAGCGTAAGCGCAAGTACTCGTACATTACGTGTACCTTACCAGTTTCCTCAGAGCTCTTAATCTGTTACACTTCCTCGAACGATGCTTATCACAGCGTGACAAACTAATTGACATGATATCCTATTTACGAGTATATATGGTAATCTGTTAATAGGGCTCATAAAAGAAAATAAAATGGAAAGGAAATGAGGGAATAAGTGAACCGTTTTTCAACAAGGTTGAAATTCATGTTGAAAACTGAAAATTTAATACAAAAATTCAGTTCTAATCGTGGTGACTTTATCTTGAAATATCTCTGCAACGTGACACTTTAGGGCACCATGTTCCAGATTGTTTTTGTTTGTTGAAGTGTCCTTTACCCTATATGCATGTTAGATCGTGCGCCGCAACTCTGGAAAAGGTCATAATGGCGTGGGAGGATATACCACAATGGTTTTATGCCCTTTGAAATGTCAAAGGGTCGATTATTTAGTAGTAGAAAAATAAAAAGGGGTTGGTTGAAACTGATATCATGGTTAAGGGTGCTATTACAAAATCGAGCGCTTGGCGCGGACTAAATCTATAGACCACGTTTCCCGAGATTTATAGTGATTGTAGCGCTGAATAAAACAATTGTATAAAAATATTGTTTAACATTTAAATAGACAATTTCTTTTTCAAGCAAGGTAACATAGTAACCTTAGTTATCAGTTACTTTTTGTTTGAATTTGGATCATATTTTCATAGAAAAAATAATCCAAATTCAAACGTTTCACTCTGTTCACGGAATTATTTTGGTGTATTACTGTATGAAATATAATAAAGCACTCCAAAGTAGAAGATACAGTTGTACCATAAACATTTTTACTAATGATTAAATTATTATATCTTCGATGCAACAAAGCATCAAAGATGCCTAAAGTAAAATTTTATGAAACATCCTTTGCAGAGACATGGTTTTTACTAATTTACGTAAACAAATTGAAATATTTATTTAAAGCACTCCCAAGAAAAAAAAAAACAAACTTTCTTGGGTATATATTTTTTTTTAATTTTTGGCTATATATAAACCATAAGAATCACACATCAAAACTCGAGTCAAACGCTCAAATCCAAGAAAAAATGTAAGAGCTCTCTTAAACTATTGTATAGTGCACACAAACAGCACAGCAAAGGGTTATGTCTCTTAACTATCCCATCTTTGTTTGTAGCAGTAAACTGAAAAGATTTTACATTTAAAACTAAACCAATGGACGATTCCATAATTTTAAGGAGATCTACAACTGCTTAAATAACGCAGCCTAGCAGTAAAAAATTTATCATACAAAAATTTTTTTCTTGAATAGTTAATAACGCTTATCTCAACTACATATTAAGAATTTGTTGGAGGCAAGTTAATTCATCATCATTTAAACACGACGAATTCCTACATGTCAAGTAAACGTGACCATCATAGTAAATAATCCATCACACGAAATGATAATCAATGCTAAGAACAAATATTCATACATTCAAATTCATTTAAAACCTGTCTTCGACGATTAATTAATCGATATTAATTCGTTTACCACGATAGACGTAGTCAGCCGTTCGACAGTGCGATTCTATAAACATTTCGAAGTGAAGATTTGGGTCACCCAAGCCTTCACTTCGACATGTTTATTGCTGTGTGACTTAAGGTCCTATGACCCCTAGCTGGGGCAGTAGTTCTCCATCGCGAGCGGTCTTGAGCTTCACGCTTCACTTCACTCCACGTCATTCCAATGCTCGTCGCTTCTGCCAACACGGTGCGTCGCCAGGTTTATCGGGGACGGCCATGCTTCCTTTTCCCTTGAGGATTCCAATCCATGGCCTGTTTTGGAATATGATCGGGATCCCTCCGGTGCGTGTAACCAATCCACCTCCACTTAAGACGCTTGATCTGGCGGGCGATCGGGCTGTCGTGGCATTTCTCCAACAGCTCTACGTTAGAGATCGTCTCGGGCCAGTAAATCCCGAGAAGACGGCGACGGCACCGGTTGACGAAGACCTGGATTTGGCGTGAGATGTCCTTGGTTACCTTCCACGTTTCGAACCCGTAAAGCAGCACGGATTTGACATTGGACCCGAAGATTTTGAGTTTGACTCATTATTGTCGTGTATAGTAGTATAATTATAGTTCAACTGTAGATATCGTTTGTCGAAATATAGAAGTCTCTTTTAAAATCAATGAAGTGAATGTTGGTGACTTGGTACTAATTTGTAAATTAGTATTGAAAACGCTATTATTACCAACGCTATTGATGTAAGAGTACCTATCCACCAGGGGCGGATCCAGGATTGTCGTTTAGGGGTGACTTGACCCCGCTGAGGATTGGTCATAGCAAAGTAAACAATAAAAAAAAAACCGGACAAGTGCGAGTCGGACTCGCCCACCGAGGGTTCCGTGCAAATTTGTAGGTACATATTACTTTAAATAAACACTGTATTTGTAATGATTTAATTACAAATGTGTAGTTTTCAGACTTTTCCTTATACTTGTAGTATAAGACGATATTACTTGCCCAATTACATAGTTCTAGGTCAACGGAAATTACCCTATAAATTGTTCCCTTGATTCCCTTGAGAGTTTGATTTTTTAAGCTTCAAGGGACTGTAGATCTGTTAAAATGGTTTTAATTTCAACTCGATACCTCTACGCGTTCCCGAGATAACGGGTCTTGACTGACGGACGGATGGACGCACAACAAAGTGATCCTATAAGGGTTCCATTTTTTCCTTTTGAGGTACGGAACCATAAAAAGCATATAACATTTTATTTTCCTTAACGCATAACAAGCCATCTTAAACTAAGTACTTTTCGTAAATTCCTCAATGACTTCGCTAGGTTGTAAGTTTACCAAATAAATTCTTACCTCCCCCCCTGGATCCGCCAATGTCATTCACTCACATCCCATTGAATCTATCTAGTCTTTTCCCAACTGTTGTTGTTTTTTGTTTTTTTTTTATTTGTGATGGGTTTGCTCTTGACTCTAGTCTAGGTCAGAGATGACAGAGACAAAGTCTACGATGGAGCGAGCTAACCCAGAAGGAGCCTGTTCACTCTAACTTTAAAGAGATTAGGGTTGTAAGCGTTTGGAAACACAGACGCAGGCAGAGAGTTCCACTCCTTTGCTGTGCGCATTATAAAAGACGTTTGGAAACGCTTAGTCCGAATTGGTGGAATAGCAATAAGGTTGGGATGGTAAGATGCAGTGCGTCTGGATGTCCGATGGTAGAAGGGGGCCGGTGGGATGAGGTCGTGGAGTTCTTGGGCACACTCACCGAAGTACAATCTGTTATCACGACTGCCTATTCAAACAAACAGCACTATCTCAAAACCGAAATCAGTCCACCATATTTTTTAACAAAATGCAGCAAGTTAAGAAAGATACACTTTAACTATCTTAATAACGCGTCTCCGTCTGACAATAAGTCACGCTTTGGCGAATGTTCCAAGAAACGACGTAAAATTAACATCGATGCGCAGACGCATACAAAAAGCGCGCTGATTACTTTTTATTTGTTCGAGCCGCTGCTAACTTGCCGGTTTCAGATTCATAGATAAGTTAATAATATATTGTTTTTCTTTTTATTTGTCTTTAGTGCAGTTTTGGTGTGAATTTCTGCTGTTTGAAATCATAAATCTTAGTTACTGTGGTTTGGTTTATAATTAAATAGCAATATTTTTTTTCCCCAGCCAATTACGATCAATACCAAGTTCGAACCAAAATTGAAAGGACATTCAAATAGCACTTTTCCATAAGACGATCTTTGTTTAAAAAACTGGCCAAGTGCGAGTCGGACTCGCGTGCAAAGGGTTCCGATCGAATTTAATTTTTTTAACATGTTATTTTAACACTACAGACTTCTAATAGGTTTTCCTGTAATCTTTAGGTAAATATCTATTATCTCCATTTTTTTCAAAATTTTTGGCTTAGTAGTTTCGGAGATAAGGGTGTAATGGTCATTTTTCGTCTAATTTCTTGAATAACTTCAAAACCATTTATTTTAAAATTATGAAAAAATTAAAACTAATATAATTAAAACCCTTATAGTAAGCCCTTTAATTTGATATGTCACACGATATTGTTAAAAAAACTTTTTTTTTAAATTTCTAGTTTGACCCCCAAAAGTGACCCCCATACTAAAAATTTAATAAATTATGTAATGTGTCCGTGTTTGGGTCATAGAAGTCCATATTTGTACCAAATTTCAACAGAATCGGTCCAGTGGATCCGGAGAAAACTGGCTGTGACAGACGGACAGACAGACAGACAGACACCCGAGTGATCCTATAAGGGTTCCTTTTATTTCGGAACCCTAAAAACCGGTCAAGTGCGTATCAGGCCACGCGCAGTGTAGGGTTCCGTAGTTGCACTCCACAATTGTAACGTTTTACAGGTTGAAAGACTATTATTCGTTAACTGGTAAACGCTACTTAGCTGTGATATATGTTATTATATCCTTCAAAAACAACCATTTAGCTAGCAGAGGGATGGGACACTTGACTCTAATAAAAATTAGCACTTTAAAGCTTAAGGCTGCTCTCTCAAGAAATTCTTAAAAGCAGCGTGCAGATGAAGCAACTTTTCGTCGGCATTTACTGAGAAATTACATCTGAAAAAATAGGTAGTAATCTACATGATATAATACGTAATTTGGTTTAGCCAGAATTTATGTATCGGTATCACATAATAAGAAAAAAAAACACCAAATCACCTCCAAATCGTTGAGATGAAACCATTTTACCCCTTCATTTTCCAACAAAAATGAAAAAATATATCTACTGCTTTGCAATACAAACGAAAATAATTTGGTTTTGTTACTTTCTTTAAATACGTGTTATTTTTTTATTAATAAATAAAATATGCGTGTAGCGGAGTGGCGCGTAGAAGGGTAGTTAGCTCCGTTTATATGCACAAGGTCATTGGCATGTATACAAGCCTTAATATTTCGCAAACGGATCCTTGTATGGAAACATGGTTTTTGCACACCCTCAATGTTTTTAAACGACACCCCACACCACGGGATAGACGATAAAAAAAAACATAGCCACTCTACGTGTTAACTTTTTTTCAAGATTTTGTTTTACCACTTTGTCGGCGTGATTAATATATATACCATACCAAATCTCAACTTACTAGTGCTAATCGTCTCTGAGTTAAACCACGGACAGATGGACGGACATGGCGAAACTATAACGGTTCCTTTTTAACTATGGAACCCTAATAAAAGCAACTGTTTTATTTGTTTCTGTAGCAAGTCTATCACTCACATACGCTCTCTTACTTTACTAAATACAGCTTCAATTAGCATCAAACTCACAGTAATGAGCACGATAATATTCAACTGATTACAATTTACTGTCACTTGATGAATACCGACTTCTACGACTCACACGACAATTCATTAGGCCACTTTATTAAATGGCCAACTCAAACGTAGACTCGACTACGAAGCCCCGGTGCGCGGGGTTCCAATTCCTATCTTCAGGGTTTAACGGAACCAAACATGAATGGGATGGAAATGGGATGACGGGAGCTTAGTTCGCTTGCTTTGCTCGCTTACTCAGCTCCTGTCAGCCCATTCGAATCTAACCTTTCCGTGTCGGGGTGCCTTAAATTCCCTCAAACCAAACCTAACATCGGACTCTGCATGAAATGGCCAATTATAGTAAGCGGCTGCTTATTTGACATTTACAACCAGACCCCCTCAGTACCCCTTAGCAAGATAGGTGTCAGATTTTGTGGCTTCTGACTGTCCGTAACGACTGTTAAATTATCTACAAATGACAGCCAGGTTAACTTTCCGAGGCATAGAGGTCTCAGTATGATTAAAGTTTAAATAAAATTTTATATTATGTCATTATTTTGACAGCTCAAATTTTGATAGCCTGCCATACCAAACCCTTAAAAATATTTTGGAAAAACTTCCTAAACTTTACAACATCCACGTCAAAACCTCATTTACTACTCTATAGCCCAATTCACATACCAGATAAGAATATCTGCAGCAAACTAATTATTACCTAATGCAAAAATAAACATTAATTTACTACATAACATGCTTCATTTTGTATCAGAAACCAAAAAATTAAGCCATTCATTATTTTTTCCTCCATCCATCTTTAATCTACTCCCAAAAGCGTGGAAGTAAATTAATGACTAACAATATGATAATAAAGTCATCATTCTTTGCTGCACTTTGCAGAGACGTTTTAAATGTTATGTCAGATACATACATGTTCTCAGAAGAACGAGATTAGCACACAATTGAAGTCAGACAATGAATTAGAAACGATAGCAACCCAGTTTTTAGTTCGTACTACCTGCTTTCATGTAAGTGTCTCATCTCACGAGGCGAGTGTGCAAAATTAACAGCTGTCAATATTGCAGAACAATGGTGTGGCAACTTCACAATTCGCAATTTTAGTAAATGATTTGACCGTATCCTGAAAGCCAACGTACATACTTAAAAAGCGCTCAAATTCAAGTCAAAACATAACGACAATCAAAGTCATTGCCTTTTTCAAATACAGATGTTTTTGACAGTTTCAGACTGCGACGTGAATGCGAACGCTCCTAAAAACACGAGAATTGCCTTTGGTTTTATGTTGCTAGTAAACTTAATAGATGCGTCTAAAAGCCTGTCTGCGAGTAATTGTGAAAACTGTGAAAATCGATTTTCATAGTATGTGCAATTGGGTATGTCATGCGGAGAAATGAGGAAAATGTGTTGAGGAATGAATATAAACGGCTAAACGAGTAGGATAAATCAAAAAACAATGGATGGACTGTGTGGAAGATGAGGTGGCTTAAAAGATGACTATTAAGATGACATGCATCTTAGATAAGCATGAAAGAAGACATTATAGTGCCGACATTAAAAAAATATCGGATTGAGGCTAATGGTTTTTATTACTCATACGTACATGGATAAAGATATGTGTTAAAAATCAATGCTTATAGGTTTTATAGACGATTATTCATATGACAATAATAAATGAATTATTTCAGACTGATTTCCATGAACAGAGAAAACACCAAATATGAAATGGAATTGTTTACTCATGTTTGACTGTGACTCGTGTACCCCAGCTCTAATAGATATTGCGGAAAAATAACAAAATGAATGCTATCAATGAGGCATGTTATGATAGTGGCTAGAATTAGCCTTTTTGTCTTTGCGATGGAATGTCTTTTACATAATCAATAAAGCGACAATAGAATAGAGTAGAACAGAATAGAATAGGACTCTTTATTATGTACACCATATAAGTTATAAAAAAAATAGATGAGGGAAATATAACACAGGGTGACACAATGGGCACAATAGACAGAGCCACCATTGTATGTAGGTTTGATGATGCATCTCAGCAGAAAGATAGGCAAAAAAAATGTTCATTTAAATATTACTTTCCTACGTATATATATTATATACTAGCTTTTGCCCGCGACGTCGTACGCGCACATCCCGTTTTTTCCCGTTCCAAAAAACTATCCTATCTTTTAAGTTGGATCAAATAACAGATAGTTGCAAAGTTTCATCAAAATCGGTTCAGTTGTATAGGAGTCCATCGCGGACAAACAACGTGACACGTGATTTATATATATTAAGATTTTTATTTCATCAAAAACATAAAAGTTGAAAAAGGGAGCCAAAATTTCACATCTCTTACATAAATCGGTTAAATATTGGAGGAGAAAACAGTCGAGAGCCAAACCTCGAACTATGAGTTTTTACATACAAATTCTCGCCGCCCATGTTTCATCTTAAACAAGGAGTTTATCAAAGGACTATACCTATGCATATATGTAAATAGATCCCACCTTTATTAAATCTACAATGATTTAATTTTGGAAGTGTCTGCCTTGCGGGTACTTACGCATGGGAAAAAGCGTGTGTTTATGTGTGTGAGTAACAGTTGTATAAAAATGGCACGGTCGTTATCACTCCGAAGTATTAACCGACTTCAAAAAAAGGAGGAGGTTATCAATTCGACTGTATTTTTTTTTATGTTTGTTACCTCATAATTACCGACTGGGTGAACCGATTTTCATGATTTTTTTTTTATTTGAAAGCTGGTGCTTCCCGTGTGGTCCCATTGCCACCACGTCAGGATCTGATGATGTAAACCCTGAGAAATCGAGGGCAACTCTCGAAAATTGTAGGCATGCATTTGGTAAAAACTTGATATTCGTGTGTATATCGGGTGATACTACAAAAGAATGAAAGTTTGGATCAGACCTGATGATGGAGACGACAGAGAGTCAAGGGAACTCCACATCGGTATGTAGGAACTACCAAGTGTTTGGGCTTATTTCATTCGTATTGACGAGACCTTTATACCGAAAGCACTTAGTTTTATTTTCATAACATAACATCACGCCGGTACGCTGTGAATGGGTACGCAGGTACCACTAAAAAGTGAAAAATAAAAAACTTTCTTACAAAAAATGTAACCGACTTCCAAAACAAAATACTATAAAGTATAAAATAACTTTAATTTCGGAAGTCGGTGTTTTTGGTTATTTCGTTTTTTTTGACACCGACTTTCGAAATAAAGTTATTTTATATTTTATACTGTAGCTATCCATGGCTGAAAGAATTTTTCAAATCGGTCCAGTAGTTTCGGAGCCTATTCATTTCAAACAAACAAACAAATCTTTCCTCTTTATAATATTAGTGTAGATAACATTACAGATAGGTAAAGTTTGTGAGTTTGTGAGGTTGTTGGGGGTAATCTCTGGATCTACTGAACCGATTTTGAAAATTCTTTTACCAATAGAAAGCCACGTTATTTCTGAGTATCATAGGCTATATAACCCGAAAAATACCGCTCAACGAAGTGAGCACGGGTTAAGTTGTTGAATAAACGAATACTTTAAATGAGCAGTGTAAGTATCGGTATGCGTATTTCAACAACATTCATTACGTTGTTGACATTGGCGGGCAGACGCATATTTCAAACAACTGAAGCAATGGACGAGGCGTTTCCTCCAAATTCCTTCAAATTGTTATAGAAATATGTTACGCATTTACATAGCATGTTTTGCATTCCAGTGTAGCGTTTTAAATTTTGTTATATTAAAATGCACTTTTGATTAAAATCCAAATTTCCCCTGGTATTTACCTACTCGTGTTTAGATAGGTCGTTAATATATAATATCTTTGGGCTCTGCTTATACCGTATCAAAACAATCCTAAAGATACATACAACGCCCCCAAAACAAAACAGTTATTTAATCATTATTACACTTTTAGCAAAGTAAACAATTATAGGAAAAACAATCCATAGGTATTTCACACGACTTCAACAAAATTACCCTAATTACATAAACTAACCAAAATAAAATCAAAAAACAAAATACGAACATTTTGACGCAAGCGTGCGACACAGCCGCATGTTTCCGCCGGAAGTTCTCCAGCAGCCATATTAAAAACAATAGTGTTAGCATAAACCACATCACTGCACTTTGAATTTCGAACACACTAAAATCACAGAGTAACGCACGAAGTCAGAAACTGCATTCTTTTTTTTAAGTTTATATTTGAATATTTTTTTTTTAATTATATTATATAGTGCCTGTATTACGCATGAACACTAAGCGGTAACTAAACAATACAATAATAGAATCGATGTAAACAAGTATGCGTGTGAAAGCAAGATACATACAAGTAATGTGCGCAAGAGTCGCTCACGACTTCACGAGTTAACATCCGAATGGCGGCGCTAGCGTCGCGAGAAATCATAGTGTAATGAAAATGAGTTTTCACATGTGATATTGTTTATTTTTCACATGGTAACTAGTAGTTATGTATTAACACTTATCGTTAATAGTCCGTAGTGTTAAGAGAATCAATAATGTGTTATTTTAACATTGATATGATTGGAATTGTCAGTAGTCACGCACAAAAACAATTAAATTCACGATCATGTTTGGATGAGTGTAACAATTAGGATAAATACCTCTATTTATAGGTAGTGTAATTGTTTATTTTGATTATATACTTTAATTGTTTAAAACATATTATTATGTTATGTTTTCAGGATAACTTATTTAGTAGGAACTTACATTTGATGACTCTCTTTAACTCTTACTATTTTGATCTCCACTAAAAACAAACGTTTTAAAGAAAAGAAGCAATACGCTATCAAAATCAAAACTCATTTATTCAAACTATGTTGTGAAACGATACTCGTTAAACAGTAAAAGTTTTACAAAAAACAGTCCCCCCGCAAGCCCGTCACCAATTCCTAGTACATTAATAAGGCATAAATGATAATGAGGCACGCAATTATCTACAACGCCTTTAGTTTCTAGATTTGGCTCAAAAGCATGCATGTCCAATCGTCCACACAAAAAAGAGGAAACACCAACCAAAAAACTGTAATCTCTACATCCAAATTACTCTGCGTGAATCACTCATGCGCAACTTTAAACACAGAATCATCAATCTCGAACGCATTCCTAGTTATTTAATTATTTACTTTAGGAACTCGTAGCTAAATAATAACACCCGCACGGGTCAGTCTTCAAGGTTAAGCAACGCTTGCCGAGGTCGGTCTGTGGATGGGTGACCATCTTAACATACTGAGACTCCTCCGTATCCCAGCTGTCATTTGTAGATATTTGGCGTTCGTTACGGATTGTCAGATGCCAGAAAATCTGACTCCAGTTTTTCTAAGTACCGTGTTGCCCAGTTAATGGGTTGTGGAGGTCTGGTAGGCAGTTGCTCCACGTAAAATACTGGTACTCAGCTGAATCCGGGTTGACTGTAAACCGACCCCAATATAGTAGGAAAAATGCTAGGCACATGATGACTCTCAACAATATACATAACTAGCTGACCCGTGCTCAGTTCGCTGGGCGGTATTTTTAGGGTTAATATATAGGCTATGACACTCACAAATAGCGTGACTTTCGATTGGTAAAAGAATTTTCTAAATCCTATCAGAAGATCCAGAAATTACCCCCTACAACCTCACAAACTTTACCTCTTATATAATACTAGGGAACATACTCCCGGGATAAAAAGTAGCTATGTTCTCAGGCTCTAGACTATCTGTGTACCAAACTTCATTAAAATCGGTTCAGTAGTTTTGGCGTGAAAGCGCGACAGACAGATAGACAGACCGACAGACAGACAGAGTTACTTTCGCATTTATAATATTAGTAAGGATTACTAGCTAATATATAATACTAGTGGACGTCACGCGGTTTCACCCGCGTAGTTCCCGTTCCCGTAGGAGTACGGGGTAGTATATTGCCTATGTTACTCCCTGATAATGTAGCTATCCAATGCTAAAAGAATTTTTCAAATCGGTCCAGTAGTTTCGGAGCCTATTCAATTCAAACAAACAAATCATTCCTCTTTATAATATTAGTGTATATTTATTAATACTAGCTTTTGCCCGCGACTTCGTACGCGCATACCCCGTGTTTCCCGTTCCCTTAGAAATTACGAGAAATCCTCTCTTAGGGCTCCCCTACACTCTCTAAGGAACCTACATGTCAAATTTCAGCTTTCTACGACCAGTAGTTTCGGCTGTGCGTTGTCTGCCAGTCACTCAGTCACTTAATCAGTCAGTAACGGAAGAATTTTATATATTAGGATAATCGTATAAATATAGATTATAATCATCAGCCTATTCCGAGTTGATGATTTTAATGATTACTCATATATTTAGATAATCCCCGAACAGGTTGACCATACGACATAGTGTGGACACTTTCTCAGACAACTTTTACTTTTTTTTACTCTACAGTTACTTAAAAGAATATCGATTAAACTGGTATCGGCTTTAGCTAAAGGGATCGAGTTACTTTTTATGGCGTTAAGTCCCTTTACTGAGGTTTTGATGATGTTATAAATAAGTTTAACTGTGGAATAAAGTGAAATTGCAACACAGAAACTTAATACTTTCAGAAGATATTTTTGTGCTGCAGTGTACTGACATAATCACATAAGCCTATTAAAATTTAACTTTTTATTGAGGAAAGAAAAATAAAAGACGAAGAAAGTGTTTGTGATTTGAATTTTTGATGTTTTACCCAAGCGTTATCATTATTAAAAAAATACATTATGTTCACATAAACAAACAAACAAAAGAAAAGTAAGAAAATTCTCAATAAAATAACATAAAATTAATACGCATACAAGCCGCGTGGCGGCGCTAGTGTGTTTGACAACTCTCGACAAACTAGCGCCGCCAAGCGACTAGACGCGTAAACGCGATATAATTTCCAGTAGCGTGAACACATTATACTGGCGCACGCGCATAACATAACAATGCCTCGTTTGTTACAATTGTTAGCTTCATGCGATAGATGGCATATACATACTAGCTTAGTATTTTCGAACACAACGGTTCCGTGGTTGGAAGTGTAGCAAGTACTCCTAGGTTTGGTTCCTAAGTTGGTCATAACTTTTAATATTATTGAGGTGACTCTGGTTTTTCATAAATGGGTAGGTAAATTAGCTGAGATCAATATCTCCCTCAGAAACGATTCTTGTAAAAAATGATACCTATTTCTACACGGATGAACAATTTGTTACGAGAATCATCCTGGAAGCTGACTCAGATTTTCCCATTTTTACCAAAAATCTAATTTACGTGCAAAAAAGACTTCGCCAAATAAACCAAGTCCAAGATTTTTAACCCAACTGTGGGTTAGGCTCGTCTTTGTACATAAGCTGACCCATTATATTTGCATCTATGTCAAGGCCATATCGCAAAATTGGCCATTTCATGATATGGCCGAGTTAGTTTAGGTAAAGTTTGAGGCAACTTAAGGACTCGGGGTTTCTTTAATCCCTACATATAAATAGTGGTGCCAAATTTCAACTGCGTTTTTACCAAATCAAGAATTTGAGGGGCTACGAAGTGTAGCTGGAAAACGGGAGGCCGTGGCTTCGCATACCGCACCGCAGATAGATATAGGATTAACTCAAAGTTACGATTGAAGTTACCATTACATGAAGTGGTCAAACATTTCATGAGATGGCCGGCCACATCATGAATTGGCCAAATTCTACGATATGGCTACAACATCGTCAACATTTTATAACATATACTGTACAATAGAGAATAAGATTTTATTCATACAATAATAAAATTCAGCCATCTTCAAACCACCATATCTACACTAATATTATAAAGAGGAAATATTTGTATGTTTGTAACGACTATACTCAAAAACCGCTGGACCGATTTCAAAAATTCTTTCACCATTAGAATGCTACATTAACCAAGAGTAACATAGGCTAATTTATTACTAGAAAAAATTAAGGATCCTTAAGAAAATTGCAGCGTGGACGAAGTGCTAGTATAAAATAAGAAACATCAATCTAGATTAGAAAACTGCAATACTAAACTGAACACTCTAGTTTACGAACATAGTCATACAAATAGTTTTCCGTGTAACTGACGGAGTGGTTATAAACAGCGTGGTTTAACTTGGAAAGTAGCCGGTTCAGTTAGTTTTTAATGTATGTTTAAACACACTTATTTAGTGATGGAAATTCATCTTCAATGTGAACCGGAATCGTTCAAAGTGTTAAGGAGTTATGCAGCAAAATAAACCGCTGAGAGATTCTCCATCATTTCGGACTGTCAACATGAGCAGTATCGATAAAATGTTCCACAGGATAAGTCGTGTCTAAATCAATACAGGTCAGTAGATCAATTGCAATTATTTTATAGTGTGGCGTAGATTTTTCGCGAAAAATTTGGTGGTCACCGGCAATATCGTATAACATCTTCGTGTTAAACATGAGGGGTCGCTGGCAGAGGTAGCATTTTCAATACCAATAGTAAGGTAAAAGTAAACTAATTATTACTCAAGAACTTTAAGGATCGAGGAAAATGTCGCTGCCAGGTGGAATAGTAATCACTGCTGCCGCTTCTTTGTTAATAATCTTTCAGAAAATCATTATTGTGCCAAAATCTATCTATACTAATATATAAAACAGAAGAGTTTGTTTGTTTGTTTGTTTGCTTGAACGCGCTAATCTCGGGAACTACTGGTCCGATTTGAAAAATTATTTCAGTGTTAAATAGCCCATTTATCGAGGAAGGCTATATATTATCACGCTAGGACCAATAGTAGCGGAGCAATAATGAAAAATGTGACGCAGACGAAGTTGCGCGGGTCAGCTAGTTACAAATATTCAGGTTAATTGAAACACTACAATTCCCTGTGGTCTTATTTGTCCCAAAGTCTTTTTTAAGTAAAGTTCAAGTCCTTCTACCGTTCGATTCTTATCTTATCACATGTCTCACTTATATTGCCAGAGAACATATTCCGTCATAGATTCGGGGTTTGTTGACCTTTCATTTCATTGATCAATACACACGATGCCATTTTTGTCGTCTTACAAAGACAGCCCACTTAATGTACCCGACATAAACTACCTCTAGGCGCGATTTTTTTAGGATAATAGCATCTACAATAAAAATAAATAATGTATTAGAAATTATTATTAAACACTGAATAATGTTTACGTATAAAACAATGGGAGTGTTGCGTGCTCTGCCAGCCCTAGCTAATCTAAAATTGTAACCCTGCAAGCTATATATGAAAGGCAAGGAAAGTAAAGTGGTCCTGCGACTTTTTACCTCCCACTCACCGCATGCACTCACTCGTGGTCAATGCGCGGGCGCAACACACATGCTTTAAACAATACGGAAGTGTGACTGAAACAACGTTTCTTTGATATCTGAGGAAGGTTTTACTCTGATAATGGACATAATATGGCTAACATAGATCTATACTAAAAAAACAGCTGTTCAGTACATTTTGTCGAGTTATGCGCACGTAAAAGTATGGGGTAGTCGATTTTTTTTCGCTATTTCAGTCTTGGTCCTATAGTAAAAGTTGTTTATAAGGATGAGTACAATAACCCCTTAAGAGGTATTGCGTTTATTCTATTACACGTTGTATAGTTTGTTTTGACGGTTATTTTAGTTTCTGTGTTCAACATTTCCATGCTTTCCCGATTCTTGTGTCTATTTCCTTTGGCATTATTTCAGTGAATAACACTTGTTGGCCCAAGTTCGTGTATTCTTTCACAAATAGAAAGAAGCCTTTTTTTTTAAGGATGGGAAATCATCAAATGACTCCTCCCGCTCTGGGTGAAGCAGGAGGGAGTGTCAGACTCTTACTGACTAATACTCATCCGTGTTCCTCCTCGTGCCCTTTGCGTTCCAGAGCCGCGGTGACTCTTTTAAACAGATTCCGCAACCCCGGCAGGCACTGGCCCTAGCGGGCCCCGTCTTCTATGCTGACAGCTCTTTGAGGCGCGCGTGGAACACAGCGCGCCGTCGACTCGGGCCTGGTTCTGATCGGACGGCGAGCCACCCAATGCTCGTCGTCCGCAGGCCCGCGCCTACGGTGGCCGAGAATCGCCCTGCGACTCCCGACGCCCGAGGCGTCTTCTCCTGTTGCGGCGGCTGGGGCGTGAGGTTTCCCTCTCTCTCACGCGTTCGGCCTCCTCCTTCGCTAGCAATACTGCTTCGCAGAAAGAGGTGACCGCATCCCATGCCTCCTCGCTCCGGACCATAGATTGAATCAGAGCCGGACGCGAGAGGTCGCCGCCGCCGATCGCCTCGACGAGGACACGGCGGTGCTCCGCCCAAGCAGGGCAGACCTCCACCGTATGCTCCACTGTGTCCTCCGGGCGATCCTCACAGTGTTGACAACCGGGCGTATCCTCCCGCCGAATCGGAAACAGGTACCTCCCGAAACAAAATAGAAAGAAGCCTGCTGATTACAAAGAAATATGATAGAATAAATCACAAAATTATCAGAAGACGTACGAAAATTGGGAAACTGATTAAGGAAACTGAAATATAGATTAAGTCTCCATCGTCGGTTTTGTTTAACTTTTAAACAATTAATTCCAATCTGTACTAATATATAAAGCTGAAGAGTTTGTTTGTTTGCTTGCTTGAACGCGCTAATCTCAGGAACTACTGGTCCGATTTGAAAAATTATTTCAGTGTTAGATAGCCCTTTTATCGAGGAAGGCTATATATCATCACACTAAGACCAATAGGAGCGGAGCAGTAATGAAAATTGTGACGAAGTTGCACGGGTCAGCTAGCCAATAATAAAACTAATCAATATACATCCTCGGACCCATTAACATAAGTCTAAGCTTAGTGTATTTTTAGCACTATAGATATCTAGCAGTTTTTATAATATTACTTATTGTCAGATGCTGGCATTCATTTGCAAATCGTCTTTCACTGCAGACAAATAAATTAGAATTCTAAACACGTTTATTAAGCAAAAATACAGTTTTTTTTTTTGCTTTTAGACTAGACAAGTACCAGATTTAAGAGTCTTTCTCTTGTATTAATTAGATACTTTGTCTCGCTTGTGGTTTTAATTTGTAATTGATATGAAAAGAAAGAGTGAATGTTGAGATGATCACTGATAGGACTTACTTCACAACAGTGTTGAAGAAGACATCTTGCTGCGTACATATATCATTTAAGGAAAAGAACGGTATTCTCGTCTTCATTTCATGTCGATGGTATATTTTCATAACTATGTTATTTGGGTATTGTATAGTGGCGTCAGCAGTGCCAGATTAACCCATAAGCAAATTACACAATTGCTAAGGGCATCACGTTTGGGGAGGCACCATCATAAACAGATCAACTACAGGAGTTAGAGGTACTTAGTTATTTTGGTCAAGTGAAATTTCGCAAATCTTCGGAAAAGTCAGCAAGGTGGTACAAGACCCAAAAGTCACTCTTAGAGACGTGTATTTACAAAAATTACTAGCCGACTTTGATTAGGAGTCTGCGCAAAAGATAAACTACCAGGTCTATGTGGATTTTAAAGACTCCAGTTAAAGAAAATCCTAGTCAAAAGGCAGAATGCTAAATATATGTCGAACTTGCTTTGCTTGCTCTTACAGCGTGTGTTCTTATCATTTCTTAACTTTTCTGTAATAAATAAATCGGCCAAGTAAGTCTTATTTCTGAATGAATTTGTAGATGGGGTGCTAAAATTTACTATGTTCATAATCAATGTTAATAAGTAAATAATTTTTATTAAATAAAAAGTTGGGGGTCCTAGCAAAGGTGAGACGGTACTTCACGCCGGAACAGCTGCTCAAGCTCTATCAAGCGCAAGTTCAATCGTGTATGGAGTACTGCTCTCATCTTTGGGACGGATCTGCCAAATACCAGCTTGATGCCCTGGAGTCAATTGAGAAACGAGCCAAGAGGATCATCGGTAATGATTGGCTCGTCGAGTCGAAGCTCCAAAGTCTTGAGCATCGACGCCGAGTTGCTGGCCTGTCGGTTTTCTATCGGTTGCATTTTGGGGAGTGTGCGACGGAATTGCATGATTTAATTCCGCCAAGCCCGTTCCATCATCGGACCACGAAACGAACGGCGATGTGCCACCGTTACATGGTGGACATCACACCGACACTACACGTTTTGGGAACACATTCATAGTGCGTACAGCTAAGGAGTGGAATTTCCTGCCAGAGTTTGTGTTTCCAGATAGCAACAACCTGGGAATTTTTAAGACAAGAGTGAATAGGTTGCTTCTAGGCAACCGTGCTCCATCTTCGACCGAATCATCGCTTACCATCAGGTGAGATAGTGTCAAATGTATGCCTATCTATAGTAAAAAAAATATATATATGTTTTGGTGGTTTGGTTTTTATTTTAAAGATCGGTACTAGCTGACTAGTGGATAGGGGGCACCACAGGCGTGGATTGCTTAGGGCATCAAGAAGTCTTAATCCGGCACTTTGCGTCAGAGAGAGAGAGTGCAGGTGAGTGGATATTTGAGATACTCCAACAGATGGGACATGGTTTGATCAGAATTTAAGAACCGCACTTGCACTGTGTATTAGTTTAAGATGGACTGATAATAATCCCCCATTTCATCAAGTTATTAACAAGCTTATAACAAGTTAAAAAAAAATATCGATCATAGCGTATTAACAATTTGAAGAAACACAAAGACTATGGCAAGTCGTGTCAAAGGGTCTACTTCTGAATGTTGGACGTTTTAGTGGTCCACAAAGCTTCTGTTTCATCTCCATAGAAGCTAACTTTATTTAAGGCATCATGATATCTATACTAATATTATAAAGAAGAAAAATTTGTTTGTTTGTTTGTTTGAATTGAATAGGCTCCGAAACTACTGGATCGATTTGAAAAATTCTTTTAGCATTGGATAGCTACATTATCAGGGAGTAACATAGGCTATATATTATCCCCGTACTCCCACGGGAACTGGAACTACGCGGGTGAAACTGCGTGACGTCCACTAGTAATAAAATAAAAATATTCGACTCTACATAAGTTCCTGAAATTTTGAAACCTAGGTCTCAAACTCAACTGTTCTCTTCCAAGTAGGTACTTTTGATACACTTGTAACTCGAGCCAGACCAAAAAACAACGACTAGGACGTGTTACCAACATGTATCTGGCCATATAAGCTGGAGAAAGGCACCACCACGTTCGAGTAACAGCTCAAACTTGTGTCGAACACTGAGCGACACCACACTCACTCATTATAATGTGTGATGCAACTCGTTACAGGCTAGCACTTAGCATGCCTGTCTGTTACCTAAGGTATTGTGTCAGGGTGTATGTGCTTGGTAATCAGAGAGCCCGGGAAATTGCAGTATTGATAATATCAGCCAGTAATTAGCAAATGGTAGGGAAATTACTGTTTGGACATTTGTTACATGTTGGGGGTGACACCAAGATTGCGCAATTTTTTTTTGCATTATATTACTTACTAATGGACGTCACGCGGTTTCACCCGCGTAGTTCCCGTTCCCGTGGGAGTACGTGGATAAAATATAGCCTATGTTACTCCCTGATAATGTAGCTATCCATTGCTGAAAGAATTTTTCAAATCGGTCCGGTAGTTTCGGAGCATATTCATTTCAAACAAACAAACAAATCTTTCCTCTTTATAATATTAATAATGTAGACTAGCTTTTGCCCGCGACTTCGTACGTGCATATCCCGTTTTTCCGTTCCCGTAGTAATTTTGGGAAATCCTCTCGTAGTGTTCCCCTACACTCCCTACATGCCAATTTCAGTTTCTGCGATCAGTAGTTTCGGCTGTGCGTTGTCTGTCAGTCACTGAGTAACGTAAGAGTTTTATATATTTAAAAACAATTAAAATCTGGACTTTTAAACAAAAAGACACTGAATTTTTACAAAAAAATATTGAAGTGCTTGCATCGTTTCTACTGGTTTCTACCATATTTTTCAGTTATGCCTAATAATGAGAATTATTTATTTCAGCACACAAAACTACAGAGACGAACTTAGGCACTTGTCTCACCGCTGCCGGCTATCAGCGAGGAGCGAGTAAACTTGAAACGAGTTGGCGAGCAGCGAGTAGCGAGTAAAAAGTTTCGATAGTTTTGTCGCTCGGCTTTATGCGAGTGCTTTTGTGCAACGGGCGATTACTCGCAATACTCGCTCCGGCCCGTACTATAGGTATAAATTACCGCTGGTTGGTGAGTTCTGACAGCCAAGCGAGCATCGCCGAGCGAGTGTCGCTGAGCGAGTAGAATCTTTGAAAGCTCTTGTCGCTGCGATCAACTAGTGGTAAGAGCCGGCTCGCCGGCAGTGTGAACAGTCAGCTATCGACTATTAATGTTTGTGTCTCTTTTACCCACACGAGATCTATATCTTTTGTCCCTTTCTTTAGCGAGCAAATAGTCGATAGGAAATCGCTTCCTCGCCGGCGGTGAGACAAGTGCCTTGATGCCATATGTAGGCATTCTCTACCAGTCAACCTTTGGGTGATGCAGAGAATAGTGGCAGGTGCAATATGGATAATTAAAAGCGATTGATAATAATTTTTTTTTTTTTATTTGTGATGGGTTTGCTCTTGACTCTAGTCTAGGTCAGAGATGACAGAGACAAAGTCTACGATGGAGCGAGCTTACCCAGAAGGAGCCTGTTCACTCTAACTTTGAAGAGATTAGGGTTGTATGCGTTTGGAAACACAGACGCAGGCAGAGAGTTCCACTCCTTTGCTGTGCGCATTATAAAAGACGTTTGGAAACGCTTAGTGCGAATTGGTGGAATAGTAACAAGGTAGGGATGGTAAGATGCAGTGCGTCTGGATGTCCGATGGTAGAAGGTGGGATGGGATTCTAATACAATTCAAATGAGTAATGTACATATGTACACGAAATCTTAAACAATAAGTTGTTTCTTACGAATGAACCTATTAGATTACTACGACTACATAATAGTGCAATCATAACTAATACCTACTATACCTCAAGAATTAAAATTTGTCGTTTGTAGGATAATCTCTTTTTTTACTATTGATAGGCATACGTTTGACCACTATCTCACCTGATAGTAAGCGATGAAGCGGTCGAAGATGGAGCACGCTTGCCTAGAAGTAACCTATTCACTCTTGACCAGGTTGTAGCTATCAGGAAACACAGACTCTGGCAGAGAATTCCACTCCTTAGCTGTACGACAGTAAATTTGTTGCCAAAACGTTTTTTGCGAGTGGCTGGGATGTCCACCATGTACTGGTGGCGCATCGCCGTTCGTTTTGTGGTCCGATAATGGAACGGGCTATCTCTAAATGTACTGACTGTTCTGATCCGATTTTAAGTTATTTCACTGCTAGAAAGCTACACTATCACAGTGCGATACGTAGGTATATCACGAAAATTGCGCGGTTTGCCTGTGGTAAACGCCAATGGGGATCCAAGTCTATACGGAAAAGCTGAATTTCAAAATAATGTCACACCAATGACAGCCCCATTTTGTGTTAAAGCAATTACTGTACATTCCAGGTTGCCTGGAAGAGATCGCGGAATGCGATAAGGCCGCCCATTGCACGTTATGTGTTTTAGTTTGAAGTTTTATTTTAATATTAATCCGGGGTAAAAAAAAATATTTTATTTTATTTGGATTTTTATTTTTTACTTTTATTTATGTTTAATTTATATTCATTTTAATAATTCTTATTTAGATTTTGACTATTTATTTTTTCTAACTTAAATTATTTTTGTTACCTTAACTTAATAAGTACATTGATTAATTGTTTTGACAACTTACTTTTTCTAATTTCATTTTTATTTTTCTCTGTTTTTAAAGTAATCTTGGTATTTATATTTTTAATTGGTCAAATCATAGGTAATATTATTTTTTACGTGCTAAATTGTAACTTGTATGGAAGAAAAAGAAGTCACTGACTCCTGAAATACAGGTACAGGTTTCACTGTTCCGAAAACTGCTTTTGTACTATTATTGTTAAGTAAGAAGGTTTTTTTTACAATTTATAGGCGCGCGTTTGACCACTATCTCACCTGATGGTAAGCGATGATGTGGTCGAAGATGGAGCACGTTTGCCTAGAAGTAACCTATTCACTCTTGACTTAAAGACTACCAGGTTGTAGCTATCAGGAAACACAGACTCCGGCAGGGAATTCCACTCCTTAGCTGTACGCACTATAAATGTGTTCCCAAAACGTTTAGTGCGTGTGGGTGGGATGTCCACCATGTACCGGTGGCGCATCGCCGTTCGTCTTGTGGTCCGATGATGGAACGGGCTTGGCGGAATTAAATTATGCAATTCCGTCGCACATTCCCCAAAATGCAACCGGTAGAAAACCGACAGGCTAGCGACTCGTCGTCGATGCTCAAGACTCTGGAGCTTCGTCGCGACGAGCCTGTCATTGCCGATGATCCTCTTGGCTCGTTTCTCAATTGACTCAAGGGCATCAAGCTGGTATCTGGCAGATCCGTCCCAAAGATGAGAGCAGTACTCCATACACGATCGAACTTGCGCTTGATAGAGTCTGAGCAGCTGTTCCGGCGTGAAGTACCGTCTCAGATTTGCTGGGATCCCCAACTTCTTTGCAGCCACTTGAGCTTTTGCCTCTACGAAAAGGCCAAAAAAAAACATAAAAAAACTGGCCAAGTGCGAGTCTGACTCGCGTGCAAAGGGTTCCGAACGAATTAATTTTTTTTAACATGTTTTAACACTACAGACTTCTAATAGGTTTTCCTGTAATCTTTAGGTATAGATCTATTATCTCCATTTTTTTCAAAATTTTAGGTTCAGTAGTTTCGGAGATAAGGGGGGGAATGGTCATTTTTCGTCTAATTTCTTGAATAACTTCTAAATCATTTATTTTAAAATTATGAAAAAAATATACTTAAAACCTTCACAGTAAGCCCTTTCATTTGATATGTCACACAATATTGTTCAAAAAACTTTTTTTTTAAATTTTCTATTTTGACCCCCAAAAGTGACCCCCATCCTAAAAATTTAATAATTTACGTAACGCGTCCGTGTTTAGGTCACAGAATTCCATATGTGTACCAAATTTCAACAGAATCGGTCCAGTGGATCCGGAGAAAACTTGCTGTGACAGACGGACAGACAGACAGACAGACAGACACCCGAGTGATCCTATAAGGGTTCCTTTTTTTTTCGGAACCCTAAAAACACTAACAACTACTCCAACGGCAAATAAATAACTCCAACGGTAAACAAAACATTACATCTAGCCATATATAATAACAAATACACAAATGCTGATTCTCAAATCACATACTGCAAATCAGACACGAACCATCACAAAACTAAGTGCTAGTAAACATACCAACAGACAATCAAATAACTACATTATTAGCTAAATAACCGGTTGTTTGTATCGTTACCATGTTGTTTGTATCGTTACCATGTTATTTGTATCGTTATTCGCAAAGTTTAGTAGGTCAGTGAGAATTGTCACTGTTATTGACACAAATCCGCACTTTCGTGGCGGCATCTTGTGATGTTCTATTGTTTTCTGTTGCAAAGCAAGTGTTGTTTTTAGTTCAAAAATGTGAGACTATGCATCGCGACCCCGAAGATACGTGCGGGTCGCAAGATGATTCATTGCAACCTGGGCCCCAAGTCTGCTATTACAATAGTGTCAGAATGGTCGATATCTCTCAGTGGTTGACCACTGGAAAGTCATACTGACGCTTTTATATCCAGCTCCGCTTTAACTCCATTGAAAGAAATGGCATAGAATCTTGTCAAAATCAACCATTATGAAATCAATGATAGACCATTCTAACACTATTGTAATAGCAGACTTGGGGCCCAGAATGAATGATTACTGTAGCAATGTCACCGGGAAATTGCAGACTCCGTAAGATTGTAAAAATCTTTATTAGATTATGATTTCCGAATCCTTACTAATCCTTACTAATATTATAAATGCGAAAGTAACTCTGTCTGTCTGTCTGTCGCGCTTTCACGCCAAAACTACTGAACCGATTTAAATGAAATTTGGAACAGAGATAGTCTAGAGCCTGAGAAAGGACATAGGCCTAGGACTTTTTATCCCGGAAATATGTTCCCTAGGGACCACGCGGGCGAAGCCGCTGGCAGAAGCTAGTAAAAAAAAAGGTTTTTATATAATATATCCCACCCAAATTCAATAGTTTCCTTCCAATAATATATCCGAGGCTTATTAAGAAAAAATATTTTACAATTCTACGACGTTTGCAATTTTCCGGTGACAGATACATAAAAATAGCTGTTTCCTGTATTTGGTAGAGTTATTCCAACATAAATGTAGGTACCTACTTTATAAAAAACTCGTTTTGTATACAATAAAACCCCACCTAAATTCTATAGTTTTCAATTATATGTCCGTGGCTTATTAAGAAAAAATATTTTACAATTTTACACTATATTTTACAATTCTACGACGTTTGCAATTTTCCGGTGACAGATACATAAAAATTGCTGTTTCCTGTATTTGGTAGAGTTATTCCAACATAAATGTAGGTACCTACTGATTTTCTATGTTTCTAATATTCAGTATTGATGTTCGAATTCATTCAGATTCTATACTATATTTATTTAAAAACTTCATGCATCAAACAGAAAAAAGGTACGTGGACTTTGTACCTTAGACATTCTCTATGGCAGGAGTATTTAAAAAATAAAATATTATTTCCTATTGATTAAAAGCCACCCTTTCTTTATGTTATATGCTCTCAATAAAATTTAAGCTGAAGTTTGAGAAGATTAAGAAACAAGCGCAATACACCAACAACACAACAACATTTAATCTATCTATCTATTTAGCCTATTTTGTCCCACTTGTGGGCAAAAGGCCTCCCTCTCCCCTTCCCAACGAACTCGACTCCTACCGAAAGGACTGGCCCGACATAGCAATTGATAGAGTTGTGTGAACACCACTTAAAACTAAAAAAGTACATCATCTCCTTATCATTTGGGCAGTAAGGTCTAACGACCCCACACACCCTAGTGTCAGAGTTTCTAAACCGCCTCAAGGGCCTCCGACATGGTTTATCTGATGACCGCCATTTGGCGGCCGGGACCACCGGCTTTTATACATGCAAAAAAGTACTTAATCATCTAAATAAACTGTAAAAATTAACACAAACGCCCATCACTCTACAGACTATGATAAATGTAGATAGATCGCATGTGATTACACCACGGAAACGGATATATATTGGATGCGCAAGAGTTGCTTAAACAAGACTTTTCCTCCTCTTTATAGTCGACATTGACTTTTACTTCGTTTATTTTAAGGATCTAGAATGAAATTACACCACTACACTGTTTTTCGAAAACGGCGATTCTCTTCAAAGTTAGAGTGCACAGGCTCCTTCTGGGTAAGCTCGCTCCATCGTAGACTGTCTCTGTCATCTCTGACCTAGACTAGAGTCAAGAGCAAACCCATCACAAATAAAAAATAAATAATAATAATTAGCTAGACTTTGCCACCTCTTAAGGCTCGTATACATGCCAATGACCTTGTGCATTTAAACGGAGCTAAATACTCCTCTTCGCGCCACTCCGCTACCCGCGTTTATAATTTATTATAAAAAAATAACACAAATTTTAAAAAAGTTACAAAATCAAATTATTTTCGTTTGTATTGCAAAGCAGTAGATATTTTTTTTAGACTTTTGTTAAAAAACTGAAGGAGTAAAATGGTTTCATCTCAACGATTTCGAGGTGATTTGGTGTTTTTTTTTTCTTATTATGTGATACCGACACATAAATTCTGGCTAAATCAAATTACGTATCATATCATGTAGATTACCACCTATTTTTTTTCAGATGTATTGTCTTAGTAAATGCCGACGAAAAGTTGCTTCATCTGCACGCTGTTTTTTAGCATTTCTCGAGAGAAGCAGCCTTAACATTTACAATACATTTGCTTACTTACTAGCATAGATATTATATGACCTGTAATATATTCTCTAGAATAAGTAAACGGTAATTAAAAATAAAACAGTTATTTGGGGTAACTATTGCAAAAATCACAATGAAACATTTCCTCATGGAATAAATCCCGAGATGTTCTTCAAGACACCTACCTATAAAGATTAAAGCTGCAGTTTATCGTGCAATTGCAGATTTAATCTTTATGGGTGACAAATGCAAGTTACTTGCCAATGATTTACAAAAAAAAAAACGGCCAAATGCGAGTCCGACTCGCACACGAAAGGTTCCGTACTATAAACCTTATTTATTATTATTTGTTGTTATAGCGGCAATAGAAATACAGAATCTGTGAAAATTTCAACAGTCTAAATATTACGATTCATGAGATACAGCCCGCTGATAGACAGACGGACGGCCGGACGGACAGCGGAAGCTAAGTAATAGGGTTCCGTTGGTTACCCTATGGATACGGAAACCTAGAAATGAAGCAACAAGACACTTTCATCGTCTTTCCTATAATAGACACAGTCTTGTTGAATATGCATAAGTTGCACCGGCTTGGCTTCATCATAATTCTCTTCAATCAATTTATTTGATGTCTGCGAGACATGTCTTCTCTTCTGTACTTCCCTTTTAGTCGTCATTTTAGTAATAACCTTAAGGGTGCTATTACAAAAGCGCTTGGCCCGGACTAAAGCTACAGACCGCGTTTTCCGAGATTGCGCTAGCGATAGCGCTGTATACAACAATTGTTTAAAAATATTGTTTTACATTTAAATAGACAATTTTTTTTCAAGCAAAGTAACAGGTAATAAAAAAAAATATAATGTCAGACGAAAAATTATCAGTAACTCTCTGTTTTACGGAATCATTTTTGGTGTACCTATTACTGTATGCAACATAATAAATTGAATAAAGTACTCCAAAGTAGAAGATGTAGTTGTACCATAAACATTTTTATTAATGATTAAATAAATTATTATATCTTCGATGTAACAAAGCATCAAAAGATGCCTAAAGTAAAATTTTATTGAACATCCTTTGCAGAAACAAGGTTTTTACTAATCTATATATATATAAATGAATTGCTGTTCGTTAGTCTCGCTAAAACTCGAGAACGGCTGGACCGATTTTAATAATTCTTTTTTTGTTGGATTCGCCAAAATACAGGGAAGGTTTAAAAGCAAAAAAAAGGCTATTTTTTTTTTTTAATTTGTCGCTATATTTATAAACTATAATCACACATCAAAACTGGAGTCAAACGCTCAAATCTAAGGAAAAATGTAATAGCCCTCTTAAGCAATTAAATCACACGGTGTAAATCAAACTTGAGACTGACCTAAGGTCAGACATAGGTGCTAACGATGATATCAAAAGTGAACTTTACACCACCAAGATTACATCCAGCATAATCACCTTCATTTTCTACTCAGTAAAAGTTACGGGTCGTCAAGTAATAAATAACTTTCGTTACATAACTTTAATATAAATAATTTACGGAACTCATTCGGTTGATGGGATAATTATGGTGCCATCGTGAGGTTATGGTTTTCTCTTCGATTTATCATAAATGTTGAGCAACTGTGGAATTGGTGGGTGATATCGTTGGGTGTGCATGGTTTTTTGGCTGATTTTAATAAGTGATATGTTACAGAAAGTTTAAAAAAAACTTTTTTACAAAAAATGTAACCGACTTCCAAAACAAAACACTACAAAGTATAAAATAACTTTAATTTAGGAAGTCGGTGTTTTTGGTTATTTCGTTTTTTGACACCGACTTCCGAAATTATGTATGTTTTGTTTTGGAAGTCGGTTACATTTTTTGTAAAAAAGTTTTTTATTAGCCCAAACACTTGGTAGTTCCTACATACCGATGTGGAGTTCCCTTGACTCTCTGTCGTCTCCATCATCAGGTCTGATCCAAACTTTCATTATTTTGTAGTATCACCCGATATACACACTAATATCAAGTTTTTACAAAATGCGTGCCTACAATTTTCGAGAGTTGCCCTCGATTTCTCAGGGTTTCCATCATCAGATCCTGACGTGGTGGCAATGGGACCACATGGGAAGCACCACCTTTCAAATAAAAAAAGAATCATGAAAATCGGTTCACCCAGTCGGTTAATTATGTGGTAACAAACATAAAAAAAACAGTCGAATTGATAAACTCCTCCTTTTTTTGAAGTCGGTTAAAAAATACAGTTAGTTTGGAAGTGAGAGTGTGATTTGTTTTTCGTTGGACTTTCATTCATCAAATACCTCGTCGTCTAATAGGTCTCAGTTCGCATTGCTTGCTTAACTGAATTTTCAGTAAATTTTTCCTGATAGCTACAACGAGTCTTTGTCAAGAGTGAATAGGTTACTTTTAGGCAAGCGTGCTCTATCTTCGACTGCATCATGGCTTACCACGTATGCCTGTCATAGTAAAAAAATAAAAGGTAACTTATTTTATACTTCTTAGTTGTCCAGTTTTTTTTTGCCTTTTTTTTTAATTGGGGCAAGCCCGCCACACATTCCCAACCACTGCAACTCCTGAAAGCCAGAATCAACAGTGGCGACCACCAGAAAAACGCCGAGCCAATGAAGCCCGACGAGTCCCGGAGAAACGATTTAACTGTCTTGGATCCTGCAACGAATTTAATCAGAAAAGTACAGCGGAGGAGTAGGAAAATAAATATATATATAATTTCCACTTCCCTCCATTTCAAGCAGGAGACAGAATAGAGCTAGGCCAATAGGCACCAAGGGACATATACAACTGGGTTAAGCCCAGTTGTCAAGCACCACGGATTATATATTAATTAAAAACTAATGGGTCCTAAATTGTGAGCTACTTTTGATTCCAGTAATAGGTATGGCAAAATCGCCTGAAAGCACGAAAATTTGTTCTGGTTTCTACAAGGTCCGTATAGTAGACTACTCCAGATGTAACCTGAATACTATCTAACATAATATTGCGTTCATCTTTTCTTTTTTTTTTGCTTACAAAATGATGATTAAATGGCATACTACCGGTACAAGTAATGCCTTTCATGAGGAGTTTTCTATTGAATTTTCATCTATTCCCAAGTATTTCTTTTAGGGTTATTTCTTAACAACTATAAGTGTTCTGCCGTAGCGTCCTGTGTTGTCCCGAATAAACCCGGATCTGCACGATACCAGCTTGATGCCCTTGAGTCAATTGAAAAACGAGCCAAGAGGATCATCGGCAATGACAGGCTCGTCGCGACGAAGCTCCAAAGTCTTGAGCATCGACGACGAGTCGCTAGCCTGTCGGTTTTCTACCGGTTGCATTTTGGGGAATGTGCGACGGAATTGCATAATTTAATTCCCGTTCCATCATCGGACCACAAGACGAACGGCGATGCGCCACCGGTACATGGTGGACATCCCACCCACACGCACTAAACGTTTTGGGAACACATTTATAGTGCGTACAGCTAAGGAGTGGAATTCCCTGCCGGAGTCTGTGTTTCCTGATAGCTACAACCTGGGAGTCTTTAAGTCAAGAGTGAATAGGTTACTTCTGGGCAAGCGTGCTCCATCTTCGACCACATCATCGCTTACCATCAGGTGAGATAGTGGTCAAACGCGCGCCTATAAATAGTAAAAAAAAAGAATAAAACAATTTGTTTTTTTTTGTAGCTGAGATCGGCTTTGTCTTTTGCCTTTAACACAAAACAGCTTTAAAGAATTTACAAGAGAAAGGAATTCAAAAACTGCAGGAAAGTCAAATGGATGCAGTTTACCGCGAGAGCTGGGAAGTGTTGCGGTCAGGTGACTAATGGCGCAATTTGGACCAATATCGCCGATCTTATACCGAGAAATGTGGTATTCTCAATATAGAAAAAATCGCTAGTAATGTGTCGAATAATGTTGTAATTAGAGGTGCTCAAATATTGGATTAGGAGAACTTGATTGTTGACTCATTCAAAGACGTGTAAGCATAGTGTGTATTTGTTTACTCTTGACGATTAGTTAAAAACTAAACAAATACATAACTAATTATATAATATTTTTCATCAAATTTTAGCCCTTTAACAAATGATTTGTACAACGAAATCTCTAGAAGTTTTATCCGTTTACGGAATTTTTTAGAAAGTCTCGATACTCCGGAGTGTCATAGACGATATTTTATCCTAAAAGATACAGTTCCTGTAAGATAAACCACGGAAGCAAAACTACGTAAAAAAACAAATTCAATACACCACAAATTAAGACATCAAACTGCACTCCATCAGACCACTCTACATCACAATCTGCATCACAAATCCGATCAGGTACATTATCTGGAAGCCGGCGTAATGTGTGCACAATCTCATCAGCGCACGCCGCGGCCCAGAATGCGGCGCGAGCGCAATGAGACATGTATTAGTGTCCGTTATGGTGAAATTGGCGTACAGCACATGCGCGGAGGAGATATAATACGATACAGGTGAAGGCAGAAGATTAATACGGGTAGTTATAGGAAACCAGGCCTAAAGACCTCTCCATCTTTGATGTGCAAATATGAATGGGATTTCTTAATTTCCTAGCTTCGAACACTGCTGTGTGTTCGGGTTCAACAGAGCTACGGTTCTCTCGTATTTTACGTGGAGCGGCTGCCTACTAGACCTCCATAACCCATTAACTGGGTACAAGGTACTCTTTGGCAAGACTGGTGTCAGATTTACCGGCTTCTGACTATCCGTAAACACTGCCAAAGATCTGCAATGACAGCCGGGACTAACGGCTTAATGTGCTTTCCGATGTACGGAGGAATTTCGGTAGGTATGTTAAGATGGTCACCCCATCTACAGACCAATCTCAGCAAGCGTTGCTTAACCATAAAAACTGGCCAAGTGCGAGTCGGACTCGCGTGCAAAGGGTTCCGAACGAATTTAAATTTTTTTAACATGTTATATTAACACTACAGACTTCTAATAGGTTTTCCTGTAATCTTTAGGTAAAGATCTATTATCTCCATTTTTTTCAAAATTTTAGGCTCAGTAGTTTCGGAGATAAGGGGGGGGGGAATGGTCATTTTTCGTCTAATTTCTTGAATAACTTCTAAATCATTTATTTTAAAATTATGAAAAAATATAATTAAAATCCTCACAGTAAGCCCTTTCATTTGATATGTCACACGATATTGTTCAAAAAACTTTTTTTTTTAATTTTCTTGTTTGACCCCCAAAAGTGACCCCCATACTAAAAATTTAATAATTTTCGTAACGCATCCGTATTTGGGTCATAGAAGTCCATATGTGTACAAAATTTCAACAGAATCGGTCCAGTGGATCCGGAGAAAACTGGCTGTGACAGACGGACAGACAGACAGACAGACAGACAGACAGACACCCGAGTGATCCTATAAGGGTTCCTTTTTTTTTCGGAACCCTAAAAATCGATCCGTGCGGTTATTATTACTGACGAGCTCCTTCTCCCTAAATCACTTACTTAATTGTCTTCTATTTCTAATTTCTCTTTCTATTTCATTACGATTATGTACTAGTGGGTTTTCTGCGTTTTCCTTCAATAATTCAAGTACAAGTAGCTATAAATCTTAAGCTAGAGAGCTTTAACTTGACAAGTGTATACAACAGGATGTTTGCTTATGTTTCACTTATAATTATGCAAAATATTGTGGTAAATAAATCAATTTAACGATTAGAGAAATTGAACATTTTGTCAGAATTAACTACGTCAATTAAAATAGTCGTTATGAATGAAATGAGAATGTTTCGTAAGTAATAAAACGAGTTATAATCAGTAACCAATTAAATTATATCAATTTTGACCGTCTCATATAATTTCGTTAACATTAATTGCATTATTTGAACTTAGGCCTTCATAATATTCTTCAGTATACATATAATATACAGGATATAAAATATTCCACACCAGACATTTCCTTAACAAATTCCCTTCAAATAGAATCTTGTCGTAATCAGCACATTTGGAAAAATTATTGGTTACGGTTGATTCTTAATTCTTCATTATAACACTAAATAACTTATTACATTATGTACTAACTAACCCGTGCCCACTTCGTTGGGCGGTATTTTTCGGGTTAATATATAGCCAATGACACTCACAACCCAGCAAACATTTTTGTCATATAATAAAACATTTACATGACCTGGAGTCTTATTAAAGTTATTTTACAGTATTTTTTTTAACTCTTCGTCATGTACTGGTGCATTATCTGTCCGAATGGTCATATAATTTTTTTGTCGTATAATAATGTCATATAGACGTTCTATCGACATTTTTTTACAACCGTCGTATAATAGAGTCTATCGCGACATTTTTAAGACTTACTTATACAACTTTTTGTCGTGTAAACGTTTTCGTAGTGTAAACGTCATAATACTGTCAATTTTGTCATATAATAACCTTTTAAACATCTGCTAAACGGATAATAATTGTTTACACGTAGTATTTATAACCATTATATATAAGTCGAATAAGTATTACGACTACAACCTGTATACATACTTAAGTATCACAAACATGATAATACGACCGCTATTTAATTAATACTCATATTAAAGGTTAACAATTACCTTGTATACAACTTCCACCATTTTGAAATCAAATTTATCATAATATATTTTATTGTTTGGTACAACATGGATCGAAAAAAACAGGAAAAGTATTAAAAGAAGTGGTGCTTTCAAAAGAAAAGTTAAAAACAAATGTCATTCGCTTCAAGCACGTAGTTTCTTTCATACAAAGTAATGTAGCTCAAGCTGAGAATAAGGAAAATGAAAAGGGTTCCGTATCACATTTGAAAGCAAAGGACAATGGGCAAAAATGTATGGAACGTGGTACCCGCTCCAATAGTCCTCATTAATATATCATTGAATAGACATTTTGATGCAGAAAAACGTCTACCATGGCGCCTGTCCCTATTCACGTTTGGAAAGCAGTAATCTCACTATCTATACTTATTATTATAAAGCTTTAATCTCAGGAACTGCTAGTCCGATTTAAAAAATTCTTTCAGTGTTAGATAGCCCATTTATTGAGGAAGGCTATAAGCTATATATCATCGCTACGCTACGACTAAAAGGAGCCGAGCAGCAGGGGTGAAACCACGGGGAACAGCTTGTGTTTTATAAATGATGAAGAATTTATTACAAACTACTTATATAAGTAAAATAAAGCTAGAATAACATGATATAACACATTTAGGATTCTATTATTAAAAGAAGTAAGAAAACAAGCATTCTTTAAATACAAAACATATATTTTATCAATAAGTGAGTAGATTTAAAACATTACATATCGGTATCAACTATAACAGCATTGAGGAAAGATGCCGGAGCAGTAAATCCCGTATGCCTCGCATAGCCTAAGTACCATACGATGGACACTATATGTGCACAAGTGCCGATCGTACGTCGCCCGGTTAAACATGTGCAATACTGTTGGACAATATTATTTGCACTGCTGATTAATATATAACAAAAATATGTTTTTACACGGACATGTCGCGACTGGATTCGTCCACGCAAAAGCCAGGCATCTTCGTGTATGCCATAGTCTGGCAGATCATCAAGTGCTCCCTCTCTGTACGTTTCAATTATATATAGACCATTTGATAAATGCTCGGCACAGTAAGATCTTGCCAGCTTGAGTTGGTATGTACCTAGCGCTAATAGAATTATATCCTCCTCCGTCATTGAAGGGAAGTTTTCAATCTGGCTCGCTTCCATCCTCTGAAAATCTACTCTTCTGTGGTTAAGCCGTTTTCTCTCTACATACATATGCAGAAGATTCGGGGTATCTATTTTCTGCCTTATTATATGGACGAATTCGTCTGCGTGTACGCTATCCACGATGGGTTGGTGGAAGTGATTCGTGATAGCTGCGGCAATCTTAAAATCAGTGAACATATTGGGCGGTGACTTATTAAAATATTTTTGCCGCAAGAGCTTAAAATCACGTTTAAACCGGCCATTTGCCACTTCCACAACCCACCGGCATAGCGTTACCGATCGAGCTTCGTTGGATTGTTCAGTGGTCAGCTGTGTCTCTTGGCGGTTCTTTGTTGGTGGGACATAGGATTCATACCCACATTCATCAATGAGGTCCAAGCTGTCCCTAAAACCTCGATCTAATATAAAAGCATCGTTTGTTCGGAGTAACCAATGTAATGGATGTTGTCCATCATTCATAATATCGCCCATTATTTGCGCATCTGTTTTTGTTGCAGCGTATGGACCTATTACATCCAATATATATCCATCAGTACATACAAGTAGGAAAGGTTTCAGTAGATTCTGAAACTTGTGTAAACTGTAGGATAATCTTTGGAATAAAAAGTTCGAGCTTTTATTTATGTAAATGTAAGTACCATCACCAATCAATAATAACTTATCATTATTTTCATTTCCAAATAATGCTTTTGGTATAGTTAGATTTTTTTCCAATAATTGTTGTCTGTCAATGTGATCCACTCCCAAATGCAGCCCGACATAATTGTTACTAAATGATAAATGATAAATGATAAATGATATTTATTTTTGCAAATAGGTTACAAGTAACTCTTTTACACGTCAATTTTTTTTTTGACATATTTGTCTAGATGAGGCCGGATGTTTCCTAGCTGACTACCCTGAGAAGAAACACCGAAACAAACTCAGAGGTCACAGTCTCTTTTGAAGTCCATACAATTGCCAATAACATATGAAAAACATGTAGGTTAAGGTCTGAGGTGGCCTTTTGAGGAAAGCACCACGCAGGTTTGAGTGGGCTTGTCCAGACAGTGCAAGCCTTTGTCAGTAATCGTGCAGCTCAACTCAAAACTTTGAGGAGCTCAACGAACCGACGAACAATACCAAAGTAAGGACATTTGGGTAAGCCGCATAATATACTCAAACTGCCAGACAGTCATGAAATCAATCCTTAAAATAACGACCTACATAGTCCTCACACTTACAATACATCATTTTTTTAAGAACCATGCAGATTAGTGTCTGAGATGGTCTTTAGAAGAAAGAACCACACAGATTTGAGTGAACCTGTCCAGTCAGTGCAAGCCTTTGTCAGTAGTCGTGTAGCTCAACTCAGATCCACATAGGAGCTCAACAACTCGACGAACAATACCAAAGAAAGGACATTTGTGTAGGCCGTACAAAGCACTCAAACCGCCAGACAAACATTAAAGTTACTCAATGAAAAATAAAAAATAATCCACATAGTCCCCATTCATAATAAAAATAATGATAATGTCAAAAGAATTATGTCAAATTGTATATGAAAAATTAAATTAAAATGTCAAATTGTATATAATAAAAAGAAAAATGTCAAATTGTATATAAAAAAAAAAAAAATTACAAAAGTCAAATTGTGTATAATAAAAGAAAATGTCAAAAGTAAAACTAAAAAATTGATAAAAAAAGAATGTCAATGTATAAACCAAGCAAATAAATATATATTGACAATAATAATAAAAACAGAGACTGCGCAAGTGTATTTTATTGGAACAGCTCAATCCCAAGCCTTTTTGTCTTCAAGATAATCTTTTATGGTGTAAAAAGCCTTCTGGCAAAGTTTACGCTTTACAAATGCTTTGAATTTATTTATGCTTAGATCTTGAATGTGACTTGGAAGTTTATTATAAAAGCGTATACATTGGCATCTAAATGAGCCCCCTATTTTTTTAAGCCTGGTTACAGGAACAACAAATTTGTGTTTATTCCTAGTGTTAACATTATGTATATCACTGTATTTTTTAAACATTTTTATATTTTTATGGGCATACAAAATATTTTCATAAATAAACTGAGAAGGGACAGTCATTATATTTATATCTTTAAATTTATCTCTGAGGGAGTATCTAGGACTTAATTTATAAATTGAACGAATAGCTCTTTTCTGCAAAACAAAAATTGTCTGGATATCGGCAGCATTCCCCCATAATAGAATACCATACGACACTGGGACACTGAGACACTCCCTCACAATAACCAATAAACGTTCGAGCTTTCGTCGTGACATGTTAAATAATGTCGCAAGTCTTTCATTTGGCTCCCCAGAACGCAGTTTTGTTAGATAAATACCTAATGCAGTTCTCGGCTCTCTACATCTTTCATTTAGTGCAGGTGTTTGTACCAATATATTATCAAACTCTTCGCACTTGCGTCCTGTCCAAAAGTGCATTTCTTCGTTGGTTAAAGCGCCTCTCGTGTTGAAGTCTAGCCGAGGTCCACGTTGTAAGGCCATTCTTAACATGTCACAAATGTCAGTAAACTGTTCTGTATTAAAATCATGAGTGACATTACATGTTTGAGGTAGCTCATCCCAAACGTTGTTCTCTAAGTGCTGTGTACACACTCTTGCACCATTTGGAATATAAAGCTTATATTCACAAAAGATGTGAGTTTTAATTGTTATTGGGATTCGATGGCGAGTTGCGTTTGGACAGTTGTTAAATATACAATGCCGTGGTGTGTTTGGAGCACGTGTATACTCTGAAACTTGAAATTCCTGAACATTTTGCACAGCTTCCGGCACAGCTTCCGGCACTGCTTCCGGCACTGCTTCCAGCATTGCATCCGGCACTGCTTCCGGCATTGCATCCGGCATTGCTTCTGGCACTGCATCTGGCATTGCTTCAGGCATTGCTACGGGCACGGCAGGGTTCGCATGTCTTCTCACTGCATTATCAGCGGACTGCCAACATCGGTGACACACACGTCGTGTGCCATCGAATACCACCTGAAAGTAGTAAAAATATGATTTAATATATATATTTTTTGGAACTAAGCTAAAAAACTGAGAAAACAACGTCACGTAAATACAAAATATTAAAGTGTCGATCGTAACCTAACAACACTTTTGTTATAGTAAGCGCAGATTCAACAAAGTCGTCGGGCCATAAATCATTTCTCTATGTCCATCTTGCTTGCACTTATAAAGCTTATGGAACGCTAATGCAAAATAATAGGGCATTGGAATAATAAAAGTGACTTTCGAAGGTCCGATGACTCCACACGTGCGCACAGTGTCCAGGTAGCTAATATCGAGTTAGAAAGGATAAGCCCTTTTCTTTGTACTGCTAACCATTATCTATTGTTATTGGTAATGACCGTCTTAAGTGGCAGCACCTGTGCTATACTTAGATTAAGAGTATAAACGGCACGGACGAAGGGATGATGAAATAAAACCACACCTTGATTATAATAATGGAAGTGCTTACCTCCAGAACAGCATGTTCATGAATAAACGCAGCGAACTCAGGGCGCGTTCTTGACAGATTAGTTGTCAAAACATGTTGTTGGTATCTTCTGGTATATAAAGCTCGCCGACACATTACACAGTTGAGACGTTCCATTGCGATATTCCAGTTCGAAAAGCAAATCAGTATAGTCCACAACACTAGCACAGGTCAGCGTTAATTAGAGCGGGTAACAAGTCCAGTAGGAGCGCAGGGGTCAGTAGTTAATAAAACCGAGTTATGAAAGCACAAAAGAAACTCAAACAGCAGCTAAACGTCGTCACGAGCGCAAAACGAACGAGCGACTGACGCAGGACGCGAACACGTCTGGTGTCAGTCGATCCCCTCCTCTCCCTCCCCCGCTGCTCTTGCACACACCCCGCGCTCAGGAGCAACGGGACTCGAGTTAAAATGAGGAGTGCATGGCAAAGTCTTACGTGAAAACGTTATTAATAGAAAACATGAACGGAAATGCCGAAAATATTACCTTGGTACTCATTTTCTTACATAAATAAGTGGTAACTAATATACTCGTATATGTATGTTTATCGCCGGGGCCACGAGACTGTCTAAACAGGTTACTGTGGCCCTGGAAAGCAAAGGGAAACTGAAGGAACAGGGTTTTTATTAGTTAGTAAGACTGTCGTTTATCTTCAAACGCAATCAGATTTGAGAGTGGCGGCTATAGTAAAAATTGTTCCTCTTGGTAAGACCTTTTAAACGACACTACAATCATATCTATTGGAGCCGGGTACCATTTTGCTCATTCTTCTTTAACCAATCAATTTAACCAAAATGCTACGAGTATATCGTGCAGTTCTTTTGCCGAAGTTCAGGACTCTTGTTCATTTTCCGAAGTTGAAGAGAGATATTCATCGTCCGAAAATGAAGATAATGTTGATAAAGAAGACACTTCAACCAAAAATTATGACTTCAGAAACCATTATAAAAAGTGGGCTGTTGATTTTAATATTCCACAAGTTGCATTAAAGCAATTAAATGTAATTCTGAACCAAAGAATGCCTTACAAGCGCCCTTGTATCGGTCCAATTTTGGAGGAGAAAACAGTCGAGAGCCAAACCTCGAATTATGACTTTTTACATACAAAGTCTCGCCGCCAGCTCTTAAAATTAGTCAGTTAATCATACATGACTAATTACAACATTCGCATTCGTCTTCTGGGAAATGATTATAGATAGCAAAATATTTGCAATCCGGGCACCAAAATAAACCGTAACGTAATAAATTATTAACATTGCTGTCTGTTAAAACAAAATGTAATGGTCTATTTCCACGGACTATCTGGATACCACATCCATAACAACGAGAACAGAAGATGAAATGAGTATTTGACCACAGCCATTTCAAATGTGCGCGTATCATTTCGATGAAGTCCATCTTTGATAAAAACTTATCAACATCCGCATAATTGTAGATCATTGTGGGGTTTAAGTCCCTAAAACAAAAATATTATTTAGACTTAACTAAGTTACGTGTCACACAAATACTTCCATCCTTAAAATATAAATTCTTTGAACTAAGCCGTCAGTAAGGCGTCGTTTCTATTATTTTACTGTTGACCCCTAAATCATCTATCATGGCGTACACATTAACAATGAACACGCAATTTATAGGTCTTGAAGTTATATAGTTGTCACATAACGCAATCACTTAATAAATTATTAATAAAAATAAGTGAAAACACTAAAATTTTAAAAGCGCATAAAAAAATTGCTACAAACTAACCTCACATTAATCAGTAAAATTAATTGCACAATGGTTTACAACTGGTGAAATGGTTTTATCACTTCAAATAACTGAGAAAAAATGCAATATTAACTCAGCTGTCAAAAACACTGCCATATTAAATTCACGTGAAATCTGTTATAGTATAATTCGTTCAATATTTAAGTTGCATCATCTTTAAACAGGTTAAATGACAATAACACAACGATTACATTATATAAAAGTCATATTGTACGACATTACTCGACACGTAGTCGAATACCCGACGCGACAGCTAACATTACATGACATGTAGTGAAATCGCCGACGTGTATATGACGACTATGCGACTAAGTAGGTTTTTACATGACTGCTACATGAAGCTTTTAGCGCCTTACGTTGAATAAAATGGGCCCTAATGCCGTCGAGTAAACGTCCTTATGACATTTATACGATTTTATTAAATAACATGAAGTTACCACGAAAACGTCTACTCAACGTCGTAAATGTTTGTTGGGAAATAACGTGGCTTTCTATTGGTAAAAGAATTTTTAAAATCGGTTCAGTAGATCTAGACATTATCCCCTACAACCTCACAATCTCACAAACTTTACCTGTTTATAACTAGCTTCTGCCAGCGGCTTCTCCCGCGTGGTCCCTAGGGAACATACTCCTGGGACATAAATAGCCTATGTGTTATGCCAGACTAAATCTACCTCTGTGCCAAATTTCATGAAGATCCTTTCAGGCGTTCTGACGTGAAAAACTAACAAACATCCATTCATCCATCCATCCTCACAAACTTTCGCATTTATAATATGAGTAGATAAAATGATAAATAAAATATAATGATAAAATGATGAATGATAATGAGTAGGATAAAGGTTATGCACAAAAGCGAACTCAACTCAAAGTTAAATTTTCTCCCAGCACACCTGAATCTATATCTTAATCTTCTGTCTATACTAATATATAAAGCTGAAGAGTTTGTTTGTTTGTTTGTTTGTTTGCTTGCTTGAACGCGCTAATCTCAGGAACTACTGGTCCAATTTGAAAAATTCTTTCAGTCTTAGATAGCCCATTTATCGAGGAAGGCTATAGGCTATATATCATCACGCTAAGGCCAATAGGAGCGGAGCAGTAGTGAAAATTGTGACGCAGGCGAAGTTGCGCGGGACAGCTAGTCGATCAATACAATCAATAAAAAATCAATCAATCAATTTATCATTTATCATTGTACGATGATAAAAGACTATGCTGTATATTTAGGTTCTTACGTTTGGTCGACGTCAGTGCAGGATCTGGTAAATGAAGAAACATTTTTTTTTCACTGGAGACAATTAAAAATATTTGCTGTTAAAGAAATTCCACAAGTACTATTTACGTTTTCGCCTGAATAATATAGCGATTACATTCAACGTGTAACAGAATAAAAGCAATACATATTAAGGGCTGATTGTACTCATCACTATGAACAACTTTTACTATGGGACCAATCCCGAAATCGTGAGAAAAAAATCAGCTGTTCACATTTTGTCGAGTTATGCGAACATAAATGTATGGGGAAGTCGACTTTTTTTCGCGATTTCAGTGTCGGTCCCATAGTGAAAGTTGTTCATAATGATGAGTACAATGACCCCTTAAGAGGTATTCTGTTACACGTTGTATATGTGTCACTTTTAGTTGCAAATCAACTTATTAAAAACTTCAGTCTCTAACAAAATAAAAAATACTACTGTGAAAAAACTTTTTTACATTTAAACGTTCCTGCAATGAAGTAAATATTTATTTATTGCTTATGCCTACCTATTTCTAAATTTATTGCTCAACATACGGGCCTAAATGAAGCAATATACCATCAACACACACTGTGTGCAAATGTATACAAAAGCGAATTCAAAGATTAGTTATGATATTAACATTGTAATAAAATTGTTGCTTATCGCTATAATTAGACTTTTATTACCTTCACGAATTTAGCAATATATTGCTCTTACAATATTCTGATTGTATGCAACACCTATACATGGTCAGAAATAAGTAAACAGTACGCATATCAATGTCCTAATCCTAATATATAAAACTAGTTGACCCGCGCAACTTCGTCTGCTCTGCTCCTATTGGTCTTAGCGTGATGATATGTAGCCTGCAGCCTTCCTCGATAAATGGGGCATAGCTTCCTTAGGGAAAGTACGGGAGCACTAAGAGTTTCCCGAAATTCCTACGGGATATGCGCGTACGAACGAAGTCGCGGGAAAAAGCTATTGATTGAATAAATAGAGATTTAAATAATAATAGCCACGAGCCTCGACCAACACCTGAACAGGCTCTGGAAGAGCAACTGGATCAAGGGCTTTGTTCGGAAAGCAGTACCTCTGGTCATGGCTCGTATTGTTAAGAGGTTTCTCTTTCTGGAGCCCTGACCACCAGTAGCTTAGACCTTTTTTTTAAGTATGGGAAATCATCAAATGACTCCTCCCGTTTTGGGTGAAGCAGAAGGGAGTGTCAGACCCTTACTGACTAAAACCCATCCGTGTTCCTACTAATGCCCTTTGCGTTTCAGGGCTGCGGTGACCCTTTCGAATAAATTCCGCAACCCCGGCATTGGCCCTAGCGGGCCCCGTCTTTTATGCTGACAGCTCTTTGAGGCGCGCGTGGACCACAGCGCGCCGTCGACGGTTCTGATCTCTGCGACTCCCGACGCCCGGGGCGTCTTCTTCTGTTGCGGTGGCTGAGGCGTGAGGTTTCCCTCTCTCTCACGCGTTCCGCCTCCTCCTTAGTAGCTTAGACCGCTAAAAAGGGGCGCTAAAAAGGCCACTTTCGGAAAATCATATTAGAATCATAATATTAACCACAAAGCAATCTGTCAAATTTAATTTTCATCTTTATCGCTAACGCATTAGGTTCAAGGTTGATTGGAAAACTTTGACAGTGACGGGTAGCGTGATTTGCTTTCTGATTCTGCTAAAGTGACCTTTTTGGACCCGCTTGTTCCCGACTACTAATACCAACATTATATAACACACATCATCCAAACATTACTTATTGCAATGTTATTCAAAACATCAGTCACAGTCGTCTATAAATACTGACAGTATGTACCATCAAGCATTATCTACAATGATTGGCATACGATTAACTTATTTATACCGCAAGCAATATTGCTCATGCGCAAGATGTAGGTATTATTAGAACGGCCTGTATATTGAAGCGTTACCTCAAATGACGAGTCATGACATAGTAACAAGTGAACATGGGCAATTTATGGATTATAGCACCGGATTTAGATATCTCCAGCGTGAAAGCTTTAAGATGGTATCTGCGTACTCCCATAGGAAAAGGCGACATTCTATGTCTCCATGCTGCTATTTTGCAGTATGGTGTCACCCGGGCCGTATGGTGCCGTAAAAGAATAATACCATTTTATCACTTCCCGTGGGTGTCGTAAGAGGCGATTAAGGGACTCACAAGAGAATGGGCAGCAGCGTTCTTTGTAAAACGGAACACCATACACTGCGATCGCCAACCTGCCTGCCAAGCGTGGCGATCTAGTGTCAGAGTTTCTAAACGGCCTCAAGGGCCTCTGACATGGTTTATTTGACGACCGTCATTTGGCGGCCGGCACCACCGGCTTATACGTGCCTTCCGAAGCACGGAATCATCTTTTTATCAGACAATCAGGTGATTCAAGCCTGCAATATCCTAGCCAAACTGGAAAACAACTTTACAAAGAATGTTGCTTCCCGTGGGAATCGAACCCACGACCACCGGGTCACAAGGCACCCGCCTAAATAACTCGACCACGGAGGCAGTTAACTTTGGTATTGTTCGTCGAATTTTTTCGACTTCTAAATTCGTTAGACTTCTCGAGTTGGGCTACACGATTACTGACAACGCGACGGTTGCAATGTCAAATGAAAGCATTTGCGACCAATTTCATTCACACAATTGCCATTCAACTTGGCAATGCCGCCAGTCTCTTGAGCACATTACCAGCTGAAAGCGTTGAGGACGAATTTTTCGATGTAACATTCCTGTTTGTTGTTACTTTAGTATTTTTGTTAATTTTAATTTTATTGTTTATAAATAAATCAATCCCCCGTTGTATTGATTTTTGTATACGCATTAAGCTATATTCCATTTAAGATAACGACATACGCCACCGACCTTGAGGCAACAACAACTTTTTCAATTAAGTTGTTAAGCATATAAATAATTAATTATATAAAATATCGTTTAGCAGTACGAGCTACATTGTGCTATAAGTACTAGTTATTGAGTAACTTGGTGTGAATGTCCATAGAAATTACTTACTTTTTTTCTGTATCCAATAGTAAAGTACCGCTAAGGCCAATAGGAGCGGAGCAGTAATGAAAATTGTGACGCAGGCGAAGTTGCGCGGGACAGCTAGTCGATCAATACAATCAATAAAAAATCAATCAATCAATTTATCATTTATCATTGTACGATGATAAAAGACTATGCTGTATATTTAGGTTCTTACGTTTGGTCGACATCAGTGCAGGATCTGGTAAATGAAGAAACATTTTTTTTTCACTGGAGACAATTAAAAATATATTTCTGTTAAAGAAATTCCACAAGTACTATTTACGTTTTCGCCTGAATAATATAGCGATTACATTCAACGTGTAACAGAATAAAAGCAATACATATTAAGGGCTGATTGTACTCATCATTATGAACAACTTTCACTATGGGACCAACACTGAAATCGCGAAAAAAAGTCGACTTCCCCATACATTTATGTTCGCATAACTCGACAAAATGTGAACAGCTGATTTTTTTCTCACGATTTCGGGATCAAGTACAATGACCCCTTAAGAGGTATTCTGTTACACGTTGTATATGTGTCACTTTTAGTTGCAAATCAACTTATTAAAAACTTCAGTCTCTAACAAAATAAAAAATACTACTGTGAAAAAACTTTTTTACATTTAAACGTTCCTGCAATGAAGTAAATATTTATTTATTGCTTATGCCTACCTATTTCTAAATTTATTGCTCAACATACGGGCCTAAATGAAGCAATATACCATCAACACACACTGTGTGCAAATGTATACAAAAGCGAATTCAAAGATTAGTTATGATATTAACATTGTAATAAAATTGTTGCTTATCGCTATAATTAGACTTTTATTACCTTCACGAATTTAGCAATATATTGCTCTTACAATATTCTGATTGTATGCAACACCTATACATGGTCAGAAATAAGTAAACAGTACGCATATCAATGTCCTAATCCTAATATATAAAACTAGTTGACCCGCGCAACTTCGTCTGCTCTGCTCCTATTGGTCTTAGCGTGATGATATGTAGCCTGCAGCCTTCCTCGATAAATGGGGCATAGCTTCCTTAGGGAAAGTACGGGAGCACTAAGAGTTTCCCGAAATTCCTACGGGATATGCGCGTACGAACGAAGTCGCGGGAAAAAGCTATTGATTGAATAAATAGAGATTTAAATAATAATAGCCACGAGCCTCGACCAACACCTGAACAGGCTCTGGAAGAGCAACTGGATCAAGGGCTTTGTTCGGAAAGCGATACCTCTGGTCATGGCACTTATTGTTAAGAGGTTTCTCTTTCTGGAGCCCTGACCACCAGTAGCTTAGACCTTTTTTTAAGTATGGGAAATCATCAAATGACTCCTCCCGTTTTGGGTGAAGCAGAAGGGAGTGTCAGACCCTTACTGACTAAAACCCATCCGTGTTCCTCCTAGCGCCCTTTGCGTTCCAGGGCCGCGGTGACCCTTTCGAATAAATTCCGCAACCTCGGCGGGCACTGGCCCTAGCGGGCGCCATCTTTTATGCTGACAGCTCTTTGAGGCGCGCGTGGAACACAGCGCGCCGTCGACCCGGGCCTGGGAGGCTACTCTCTAACGAAATCCGTAGTTTCGGGCTTAGTTGCGGGCGGGCATTTTCTACTTCGTATCACCTAACCACTGAGAACTAATGATAACACGATTTGACAGTTACTGTGAAATCGTGTTGTCATTCATTCTCAGTTCGGGTTCGGGACTAATCGTAAGTCTGTAGGTGATACGGAGTAGAATACGCCCGCCCGCAACTAAGCCCGAAACTACGGATTTCGTTAGAGAGTAGCCCCCCTGGTTCTGATCTCTGCGACTCCCGACGCCCGGGGCGTCTTCTTCTGTTGCGGTAGCTGAGGCGTGAGGTTTCCCTCTCTCTCATGCGTTCGGCCTCCTCCTTAGTAGCTTAGACCTTTGGGCGCTAAAAAGGCCACTTTAGGAGAATCATATTAGAATCATAATATTAACCACAAAGCAATCTGTCAAATTTAATTTTCATCTTTATCGCTAACGCATTAGGTTCAAGGTTGATTGGAAAACTTTGACAGTGACGGGTAGCGTGATTTGCTTTCTGATTCTGCTAAAGTGACCTTTTTGGACCCGCTTGTTCCCGACTACTAATACCAACATTATATAACACACATCATCCAAACATTACTTATTGCAATGTTATTCAAAACATCAGTCACAGTCGTCTATAAATACTGACAGTATGTACCATCAAGCATTATCTACAATGATTGGCATACGATTAACTTATTTATACCGCAAGCAATATTGCTCATGCGCAAGATGTAGGTATTATTAGAACGGCCTGTATATTGAAGCGTTACCTCAAATGACGAGTCATGACATAGTAACAAGTGAACATGGGCAATTTATGGATTATAGCACCGGATTTAGATATCTCCAGCGTGAAAGCTTTAAGATGGTTTCTGCGTACTCCCATAGGAAAAGGCGACATTCTATGTCTCCATGGTGCTATTTTGCCGCATGGTGTCACCCGGGCCGTATGGTGCCGTAAAAGAATAATACCATCCCATCACTTCCCGTGGGTGTCTTAAGAGGCGACTAAGGGACTCACCAGAGAATGGGCAGCAGCGTTCTCTGTAAAAATCAACAGCATACACTGCGATCGCCAACCCGCCTGCCAAGCGTGGCGATTATGGCAAACCTTCCCCCTTTGCGGGAGGCCTATGTCCAGCAGTGGACGTCTTTCGTCTGATATGATAATGATGAAATGAGAGGAATATGTAGGCCGTCATTATTACGGATATATTTCATGATTCTCTGGCAGTTCGAATACTTCATTCGGCCTACCGTAATGTCTTTACTTTGGTATTGTTCGTCGAATTTTTTCGACTTCTTAATTCATTAGACTTCTGAGTTGGGCTACACGATTACTGACAACGCGACGGTTGCAATGTCAAATGAAAGCATTTGCGACCAATTTCATTCATTCAATTGCCATTCAACTTGGCAATGCCGCCAGTCTCTTGAGCACATTACCAGCTGAAAGCGTTGAGGACGAATTTTTCGATGTTATATTCCTCTTTGTTGTAACTTTAGTATATTTGTTAATTTTAATTTTATTGTTTACTAGTGGACGTCACGCGGTTTCACCCGCGTAATTCCTGTTCCCGTGGGAGTACAGGGATAATATATAGCCTATGTTACTCCCTGATAATGTAGCTATCCAATGCTAAAAGAATTTTTCAAATCGGTCCAGTAGTTTCGGAGCCTATTCAATTCAAACAAATAAACAAACAAACAAATCTTTCTTCTTTATAATATAAGTGTAGATAAACAAATAAATCCCCCATTATATTGATTTTTAGGGTTCCGAAAAAAAAAGGAACCCTTATAGGATCACTTGGGTGTCTGTCTGTCTGTCTGTCCATCTGTCACAGCCAGTTTTCACTGGACCGATTCTGTTGAAATTTGGTACACATATGGACTTCTATGACCCAAACACGGACGCGTTACGTAAATTATTAAATTTTTAGTATGGGGGCCACTTTTGGGGGTCAAACTAGAAAATTAAAAAAAAAGTTTTTTGAACAATATCGTGTGACATATCAAATGAAAGGGCTTACAGTGAAAGTTTTAATCATAATTTTAAAATAAATGATTTAGAAGTTATTCAAGAAATTAGACGAAAAATGACCGGGGGATGGTCATTTTTGAAAAATGACGAAAAATGACCATTCCCCCCCTTATCTCCAAAACTACTGAGCCTAAAATTTTGAAAAAAAATGGAAATAATAGATCTTTACCTAAAGATTATAGGAAAACCTATTAGAAGTTTGTAGTGTTAAAATTACATGTCAAAAAAAAAATTTCGTTCGGAACCCTTTGCACGCGAGTCCGACTCGCACTTGGCCAGTTTTTGTATTACGCATTAAGCTATATTCTGTTTAAGGCAACGACATACGCCAGCGACCGACCTTGAAGAAAAAGAACACGCACTCGCTTAACACCCGCGCGACCCAAAATTCAGTAGTTTTTTGTACTTACCTTTTTATTCTATGACTTTAAAAAATAGCCGTATATCAAAATGTAGATATTTAAATGGTCTTTGAGATAGTATAAATTCCATTAAAATACGCTCGGCAGTTTTGGTCTGATTGTCGTTTTTATGTCCGTGTTAGACATAACTTTATAAATTAATTACACTATGTTGAACTAATGAAACTCAAATTTTTCATATATCAAATAATTAAGAAAATAGTGTTATCTATACTAATATATAAAGCTCAAGATTTTGTTTTTTTGTTTGCTTGAACGCGCTAATCTCAGGGACTACTGGCCCGATTTGAAAAATGCTTTCAGTTTTGGATAGATAGCCCATTTATCGAGGAAGGCTATAGGCTATAATATCATCCCGCTAAGACCAATAGGAGCGGAGTAGACGAAGTTACGCGGATCAACTAGTATCAAATAATTAAGAAAGTAATGTTATGTGACATAAATGTTTTCCAAAAAAATACGACCAGCCGTTTAGACGTGATTCTCATTTCAAAATCAGCTACTTTCAGGTATCTCCGACTTATCTTTTTTTTTAAACTTATTTCAGACTACAGTCCATAAATTATTTAGGTGTTGGTAACAATGATGCTTTCGTCAGTAGGTTAGTATTGTTAGTTTTCATAAATGATTTATTTATACCTACGATAGTCGGACTCGCGTGCAAAGGGTTCCGAACGAATTATTTTTTTTTAACATGTTATTTTAACACTACAGACTTCTAATCTAGACCAAGATCTATTATCTCCATTTTTTTTTCAAAATTTTAGGCTCAATAGTTTCGGAGATAAGGGGGGGAATGGTCATTTTTCGTCTAATTTCTTGAATAACTTCAAAACCATTTATTTTAAAATTATGAAAAAAATATAATTAAAACCCTCACAGTAAGCACTTTCATTTGATATGTCTACGATACTGTAAAAAAAAAAACTTTTTTTTTTAATTTTCTGGTTTGACCCCCAAAAGTGACCCCCATACAACAAATTTAATAATAATCTACGTAACGCGTCCGTGTTTGGGTCATAGAAGTCCATATGTGTACCAAATTTCAACAGAATCGGTCCAGTGGATCCGGAGAAAATTGGCTGTGACAGACGGACAGACAGACACCCGAGTGATCCTATAAGGGTTCCTTTTTTTTCGGAACCCTAAAAATACCTAAAAATGTCCTTTGGCGAGGTTTCAAAAAGTCTTATTTATAAAATTTCCTTGTCTATAACAAGTTTCTTTCTTCAATGGTTTAGGCTAGCGGCCTCTAGTTATACGGTTATTCACGGAACTGTTTTTTCTAAGAAGATTACTCTTACAAATCTTACATAACCTCAGCTGATTATTAATAAGGCTCTCTTTATTATTCATATTTTTTAATAAACTGTGAATAATTTCCGGGCTTTCTTTTTTAAAATAATAGATTAGAAAAGGTTCGTTATGTACCTACCTACGTACCGGTAGTTTATTTTTAATACTGGTTCCATCAGCAGGAAATTGTGCGTGAAATGTGAATTTAAGCGGATTTGTTATGGAAAATTGATTATTATTAATTATGAAGTTATTTAGTAGAGCCTGTTACTTTTTCATTAATGAACTGAAGGCCTTGCAAAAGATCCTCCACTGTCGCAAATTGAAATGGTTTCGAAACGTACCACCGAAATATACCCAGGATACAAAATGTGAAACGTGTAATGCGTGTGATTTTTAAACACTGGACCAAGCTAGGTATGGAAAAAAATCTTTTTTTTTACTATATATAGGCACACGTTTGACCACAATCTCACCTGATGGTAAGCGATGATGCGGTCCAAGATGGAGCACGTTTGCCTAGAAGCAACCTATTCACTCTTGTCTTAAAGACTCCCAGGTTGTAGCTAGGTCAGGCCAGGTTGTATTCCAATTATGTGAAAAAGACGTTTAAATCTTATATGTACGTTGTGTATGTGATATGTTCTTACATTGCGAAAAAACTAGTTACTTTTAGGCCATATGTTTGGTACGAAAATCAAACCACGTCCCGTCACGTGGAGTAAAACTATGTCTACAGAACCATCGGGTGCTTCAAGAAAATTCATCAGATAGATAACGCAGAATAGTGGTCGCGTTCAGTATTTTACCGGCGCTTGACAATTTGACCGATATCTCGCGACCAGCCTAAGACTTGAAGAAGGAGTTCCGATCTAGGCCTCCTTGCGGTTTCAGCGACAGCAGTTAACCGATCGACCATCATTATGTGGTCGTACGATCGTGTATTCACTTAAATATTCAGGTTGGTACATCAGCAAGCAGAATTTCGAAATCAATTTCTTTATTATTTTTTAAGCTTACGAAGGTTCTGAACAGACGAACTGCAATGTCGCACTGACACTACATCGAAACATTATTACTACACTGAAAATTAAATTATACGAAACATTATACTGCACTCTAACTACAACCGGGCTGTAATTTTGTTTTATTCGGTTCATTTTCAGCAGTTGTAATTTCACAAAACTGCATCCGAACTACTATTCTGTAACACATTCAGTGCCAAGAACTCAGCGTATGGGTCGAGCAGTGATTCGTTATGTGCCCACAACCCGTATCTGAGTCGTTGTTTTAAGTAGCTATTTGTGACTTGTGTTCATGCGCGGGTTGTGGGCACACGAACGAATTGTTGTTCGGCCCATGTGTTGAGTGCTTGGCCCTAAAAATGTAAAAACACTTTTGCACTTGGCACTGAAAGTGGTAACTCGCTTTGCAAACGCTTTTGTCTTCTTTTTATAATTTAATGAAGCTAAGTCAATAAAAATCAAAGTGAAGAAACTTCGTCAGAGCCTAGAGCCCTAGTTACCTACCTGAATGCAGGAGGGATGATGATAATGATGGTCCTTCGCAAGCCTATCAGGGTTGCAGCACCCTAGGTGCCATACCAGAGACAAAGGTGATCGTCTTTAGGACATTGCTAAACTCAATCCCAAATAATTTTCCAATGACCTTTGTCACTAAAGAGTTCAACAATGGCGTGTATAAGTATCGAGAAAACATTCGACACGCGTTTAAAGCAAACTCTAATAGCGAAAGTGACATATTGTCATGACATGATGTCACGCGACATAGCACCCATGACATAAAGTTACACCATAGACACAAAAACTCTACGATTTCTTAATCCATTATAGACTAATTGCATTGAATTGAATCGCTGAACTGTTGAATATTGCATTCTCTTGTTATTTTTATGACTTGGTTTAAGAACTAGCAATTCACCCGCGACTTCGTTCTTTCTTCGTATTTATCGTAGCGAACTCTTAATATTTCCAAAAATAAATTATAGCTTAAGTTACTAAGGAATAATGTAGCATTCTAAAGATGAAAGGATTTTTTAAATCTGTCCAGTAGTTTTTAAGTTAATTCGTTACAAACATACAAAAATAGAAATCTTTCCTCTTAATAATATTAGTGTAGATACCTGTGTTTGCCGTTAGCTGATCTTTAATTGCTGATCTTACTTAGCTTTGCAGCCTCGATTTTATGAATCGATGCTTGGGAAATAACAATTGAAGGAGGTATTTTTTTTAATTTGTACATTCACATTGTGGTCGCTCAAAATGGGCATCATCAGAAGGATTAAAGTCATCCAAACGGCAATGGAGAGGTGCAATGCTCGGAGTTTCCTTGCGCGATCAAATCAGGAATGATGATATCCGCAAGAGAACAAAGGATACCGACATAACCCGAAGGATCGCCAAACTAAAGTGGCAGTGGGCAGGGCACATTGCTCACAAAACAGATGGTCGATGGGGTCGAAAAGTTCTGGAGTGGCGACCGCGTACCGGGAGATGCAGCGTTGGAAGGCCTCCTACAAGGTGGACCGATGACCTGGTGAGGGTCGCGGGTAGCCGATGGATGCGAGACGCACAGGACCGGTTGTTGTGGCGACATTTGGGGAGGTCTATGTCCAGCAATGGACGTCTTTCGGCTCATATGATGACGGTGATGACATTTACATTAATAAATTAAGAACAGACTTGCAAAAGCTGAACGATGAAAAATTTAAACAAAAAAAAATTGGTAAAATGCAAGGGCCACCTAAACTAGACAAAGAGCGCGTATTTCAGGAGTCAATGTTCTTTCTGATTTAATATTGGTGGTATTTTGGTTACATAATGGGATAAAAGACGTGCGAAGTGTAAAGACTATGTAAAATTTATGCTGAGCTGAGGCCCTCTTAGCTCTATATACCTATACTAGCTGACCCGCGCAACTTCGTCTGCGTCATAAAATGTAATTATTTACGACATCACATTGGAAACCTCAAAAATAACAGTATTTCTCCACTATTTAATGGATGTTATTTTACATATAAACCTTCCTCTTCAATCACTCTGTCTATTAAAAAAAACTGCATCAAAATCCGTTGCGTAGTTTTAAAGATTTAAGCATACATAGGGATATAGGGACAGAGAAAGCGACTTTGTTTTATAGTGTAGTGTAGTGTAGTGTAGTGTAGGTTTCTATAGTGTTATCCTAATACTAGTTGACCCACGCAACTTCGTCTACTCCGCTCCTATTGGTCTTACCGTGATGATATATAGTCTATAGCCTGCCTCGATAAATGGGCTATGTAACACTGAAATAATTTTTCAAATCGGACCAGTAGTTCCTGAGATTAGCGCGTTCAAACAAACAAACTCTTCAGCTTTATTATAAGTACTAGCTGACCCGCGCAACTTCGTCTACGTCACAATTTTCATTACTGCTCCGCTCCTATTGGTCTTAGCGTGATGATATATAGCCTATAGCCTTCCTCGATAAATGGGCTATCTAACACTGAAATAATTTTTTAAATCGGACCAGGAGTTCCTGAGATTAGCGCGTTCAAGCAAACAACAAACAAACTCTTCAGCTTTATATATTAGTATAGATATAGATAAAAGACTATTATTATAGATAAACATAGATTTAAAATTCTTCAGAATAAAAGTTTGACATGTTGGTTCCTTGGGGAGTGTAGAAGGGCCCTCGGCGAGGATTTTCCGAAATTCCTACGGGAACAGGAAAAAATGGAATATACGTGTACGAAGTGTGTTGAGAGATTCGTCATGTTCTGCTTATAAATGCAATTATTTTATGCTTTTCAATACTTTTTTAAATAACGCATTTAGGTAAATAGCCAACATTTAAAAGCCGCTTGTTATTTTTCCGGAAACTACGCTATAATTGTTTCCCGATTTTAAATATTTCAATTAAGTTTTTAATTAAATTCAACCATCAAAGGCACCGATTCTCGTATTCAAATTCAAAATAAACTTAGTTAATTTACCAGCGCTTGCGCAATCGACCGGATGGTGCGGCGACATTGAAAGTTTCACGCACTTTTTTAAACTTGTGCATAACGACCGGAGAACCTTGATATAATAGCAGAGATTCCTTTCTAGAGCTTACAGCTTTTTTTTAAGAATGTGAAACGAATATCAATGTGAGTTTTTTAATAAAAAAGATTAGGAAGACGCGTCAGGATTGTTTGCCTTTGTTTGGCTACCTGAACCTTTCTAGTACCTATGAATATAAATTGTTACATCATTATGATGCAAATTTTTTTCTTTTAATTTTTGTTATGTATTTGAGCCATATTTGAGCCATATTTGAACCATATTTGAGCCATATTTGAGCCATATTTGAGCCATATTTGAGCCACATGTATTAAGACGAGCGCTTATCCTGCCGAAAAACTGTCACGCAGTTTGGTGGGTGTACATGATGTGTTAAAATGTTTGTTCCAAAATCATCATCTGCCTAGCCTTTTCCCAACTACATTGGGGTCGGCTTCCAGTCAAGCCGGATTTAGCTGAATACCAGTATTTTACATGGAGCGGCTGCCTACCAGACCTCCACAACCCATTACTGGGTAACACGGTACTTCATGGCAAGACTGGAATCAGATTTACTGGCTTCTGACTATCCGTAACGAATGCCAAAGATCTACAAATGACAGCCGGGACCAACGTGCTTTCCGAGGCGTTGTTTGTTCCAAAATAAATCACTTTTTTTTATCAAATTACTCCTTCCACTCTGCGCGGAGCAGAAGACCTTTTTCTTCAGAGTGTCAGAGTCTTACTGACTAAAACCCATCCGTGTTCCTCCTAGTGCCCTTTGCGTTCCAGGGCCGCGGTGACTCTTTCGAACGAATTCCGCAACAGAGCATAACAGCTTATACCGTTAAAATTATTATGTGAAATATTATGGTGCGAACGTGTGAGTTAATTAAACATTTTAACCGTTCATGTTATGCTGTAATTAGTAAGTCTTACGTGTGTATTTCAACTGTGCAATATTATTTCATAAGGGTGTATAGGTATAACTTAGAATAATAAGAGATATAGGTATTTATTTCGACAGCCTCATTATTTTTGATACTGAAATTTTATTTGTTAATTATTGATGAATTTGTTTCATTGATGCTAAGTAACGTTACTTGGACAAAGTGCCAAATATACATATACTAGCTCGCGACTCGCGACTTACGGGGAAAAACGAGATATGCGTGTACGCATAGTAATGAGTATACGCATATCCCGTTTTTCCCCGTTCCCGTAGGAATTTCGGGAAATACTCCCTTAGCAGCAAATTTCAGCTTTCTGCGACCAGTAGTTTCGGCTGTACGTTAGCTATCTGTCAGTCACTCAGTCAAGTTTAATTTAAATGTTTTTTTTTTTAATTAATTTCCAAGAGTAAGGCTGCCTGTCCATATGCGCAAAGCGAGGCAGCGGAGCGGAGAAATATTAACCAATCATGTCAGTCAAAATTTCAGTGACTCACGTGGTGCGGAGATTTTATGCAATTCCATTGGTTAAAATTTGCTCCGCTGCCTCGCTCCGCTGTAATGGACAGGCACCCCAAAGGCTTGCGAGTTCATATCAAACACCGCAAGAAGTAAAACCTCTTAATAACAGCTACGTAAATTAAAAACATAACACTAGCAGAACCACAGACTAGCAGAGTTTCATCGCAATTAAACAAAGTACGGAGCAGCTAAAAACGTTGTAGCACGCTCCAGTTACTGGCCATAGTTATGATAGGGTTGGCAGGGCCTACCGCAGCCGGATAGCCTAACATATCCGCCAGTTGAGCCGGGTATTTAAGTAAAAATTCCTTAATATCTACAAACACATCTTTTGACGTGAAAACGTCTTATAAATCGATGAGCACCGGCTGCGCGCACGAAAAAGTGTCACGGTCACGTTCCGCACAATTGTTTTCTTATGACGTTATCACGTAAAATTATCGTCCGTAAAGCGATTTTACATACAACCATTTTTTTTCCTCATATAGAAAGCTACTTATGAAACTTCCGCCAGTAGCACGGTTCCAATAGGGTAGTGAAAAAATACGTGTCGAATATTTTTTGGAAATATATCTGACAGACTAATTAGATTTTTTAATCCACTACTCTGTTGGTTCTACCGAGCCAATGTAGTACCCGCAAGAAACTCCAGGGTTACTCTTACTTTTCAAAAATATTACAGTGTTAATAGAGCTGAGGGGACAAAGTAAACATGTCGACAAATTACCTGCTTAACAAAACGTAATATAAAATATAGAAGATTTTATGAAAATTTATTAACTTTATTGCACACCATAGTACTCTGGTAAAATTTAAAAACAGACAAATTTAGCCTAAATCGTGTCCAAAAGCCAACCATGTCCGGCTTTAACCGGACGCCTCGTGACAGCCCTATTCATGATGCTTAGAATCAACCACATCGCAGTCATCGCACACGTCTTCAACGTTTTTGTACCACTGCAATTATTGCGCATATTTATTTGCATGTGGTCGGGTTGGAATAGCTGATAAGGTTTCATGATTATTTTATTGTGATTTATATGAAAGTAAAATTAGTAAAAAATGGACCAAGTGCGAGTGGGACTCGCACACGAAGGGTTCCGTACCATAAACCTTCATTTTTATTATTTGTTGTTATAGCGGCAATAGAAATAAACAATGTGTGAAAATTTCAACTAACTATTACGGTTCTTGAGATACAGCCCTCTCACAGACAGACGGATGGACGGACCGACGAACGGACGGACGGACAGCGGAGGCTTAGTAATTGGGTTCCGTTGGTTAAACTTTGGGTAGGTAGGTTTCGCGATTTTAAAGATTTTCTGATAGTTCCGATAACTGTCAGATTATGCAATTTTAAACTACGTCTTGTCAAGCAATTTGATTAAACGATCACCAATCTTATCAACTAGGTAATTGAGTCACAGCCTCACATGATTTGAGTCAACTGTCAACAAATAATGGTATCTGGTGGCAACAAAAGCCTGATCAGTCGGTCGATTCTGTAAACTATTTTTATCTTACCCTGAAAACTCAGGTGCCGTATGGTGTGGACCGGTGCCGTATGGTGCCGTAAAAGAATAATACCATCCCATCACTTCCCGGGGGTGTCGTAAGAGGCGACTAAGTGACTCGCCAGAGAATAGGCAGCAGCGTTCTCTGTAAAACTCAACACCATACACTGCGATCGCCAACCCGCCTGCCAAGCGTGGCGATTATGGCAAACCCCCCAAATAATGACAAGCACAACAAAAAAATGACCCCTAGTGCTTGGTAGCCCATCTACCCTTAACTCTGGATCGATGACCTGGTGAAGGTCGCAGGTAGCCGATGGATGCGAGACGCGCAGGACCAGTCGTTGTGGCGACGTTTGGGGGAGGCCTATGTCCAGCAGTCCACTGCTGGACATAGGCCTCCGGTAGTCTTTCGGCTGATATGATGATGATGATGAAAACTCAGGTTGAGGGAGTTTAAACTGTCATTTCACTTTGGTTAGATGGATTGACAGCTCACTAACGTTCACTACACCCAAGTTTCACGGTGATATTTTGACAGAATGGCACCACCGGTTTATTTGAAGTATGTCAGATAGATTACTAACAATAAAACAAAAAACAACAACAACACACAACAATGCACACACACACACACACTACACTGCGCTGCCATATATGCACACTTAACAATGTTAGTACTATATACTGGGAAGATGTTATGAAATCACACGACTTCCAAAGAAGCCTTGAGGTAACCTACTCTATGCTCAACTAAAAAAAAAACAGACACAAATATCGACGAGAAGTCTACCCAATCTAAACCAAAGAGATGGCGAAGGAGGTTTAACCTTAATTCATAGACAAAAAAGCAACAATTAAGACGTAAAAATTAACATTTGCTCACTAATGGCTAACTCCGAACACCCAGTTACCCAACTGACCGAGCAAAGTGGGAGACGCATCAAAATCTAACGTTTTCGCGCAATTATTCGTTGAATTTTGAAAATGGAACAGTTTTGCTTGAAATGTGCAAAATTCATTGCACGAGCACTAAATGCTCATGCTATGAATCTACTTAGATACATGTTCGAGCTCGACTTGATTATTTACATAAGACCTTTATTGTAATACCTGTGTTCCCAGTTAATGATTGATTGATATTTTGCGATAGCTGTCACTGTTAAATATTTAATCCGGAAAATCATTATGCCTTTTAAGTGTTCTTCAGTGTTCGTTTAGTTATCACAATACGTATAACACACGCACACACGTATATGTTATAACTTGATACTGGAAAAAATTATGTCTCTTCCACAAGCCATTTTAACGAAGAGTTTTTCAGCAAGCTTTGAAACATAATTGTATGTAACCGAGTGAAGTGATTGATCTCAAGGGCAATTGTCGTATTTTTAGGGGTCCGTACCTCAAAAGGAAAAAACGAAACCTTTATAGGATTACTTTGTTGTCCGTCCGTCCGTCTGTCTGTCAAGACCCTTTATCTCGGGAACGCGTGGAGGTATCGAGTTGAAATTAAGATCAGCTAGTCTATTCTGTAAGTAACCATTTCGATATCGAGCTTCACCTGAGTGACAAAGCTCACAAATTGAACTTTATTACACACAACATAAAGGTCTTATGTTTATACTCACCTCGGATTCCGCTGTCAAGATTCGAAAATGTTGTTACAGAATAGCACTACAGGTCTACAGTCCCTTGAAGCTTTGAAAAAATCAAACTTCTAAGGGAATCGATTATAGGGTATTTTCCGTTGACCTAGAACTATGAAATTTGGCAAGTTATACCGCCTTTATTTATTTGGTAACTCAACAGCTTATAATATATTTTACATGAAATTATAAATATTCATCTCATCTCAGTGCAGTTTCGTCAAAGTCAACGTCTTATACTACAAGTATAGGAAAAAACAGAAAACTATACATTTTAATTCAATCATAAAGAACATACACTTTATATAAAGTATTATGTACCTACATTTAAAGTAACTTGTACGGAACCCTTGGTGGGCGAGTCCGACTCGCACTTGTCCGGGTGCGTTCGCATAAGCGTCACAGTCGTACACTGTAGTTGCGGTCATATTCTAATCCGTATCATCTACGGACTTACGATTAGTCCCGAACCCGAACTAAGAATGAATCTATACTAATCTATACTATAATATATATCTATACTTAATATATAAAGCTGAAGTTTGTTTGTTTGTTTGCTTGAACGCGCTAATCTTAGGAACTACTGGTCCGATTTCAAAAATGATTTCAGTCTTAGATAGCCCATTTATCGAGGAAGGCTATAGGCTATATATCATAACGCTAAGACCAATAGGAGCGGAGCAGTAATGAAAATTGTGACGCAGACAAAGTTGCGCGGGTCAACTAGTGACAACATAATTTCATAGTAACTGTCAAATCGCGCTGTCATTAATTCTTAGTAGTTAGGCGATACGGAGTAGAATACGCCCGCAACTAAGGCCGAAACTACGGACTTCGGGCTTAGAGAGTAACCCCTAGATTACAATCCAATTTTCAGACAAAAATCATCAAAATATAACAAGTACAGTTAGGTAAGCATGTATTAAACACTAGCTGACCCGCGCAACTTCATCTGCGTCACAATTTTCTTTACTGCTCCGCTCCTATTGGTCTTAGCGTGATGATATATAGCCTATAGCCTTCCTCAATAAATGGGCTATCTAACACTGAAATAATTTTTCAAATCGGACCAGTAGTTCCTGAGATTAGCGCGTTCAAGCAAACAAACAAACAAACAAACAAACTCTTCAGCTTTATATATTAGTATAGATGACTGACAGCTTATCCGTTTTTACGGGAAGTAACGCGTGATACGCTCTATAACTATCGATACCTGGATCAGCAGTAACGATACATTAAACACGTCAACTCTGATTTATTGATTGGCAATACAACTGTTTTTAATGTGCACCAATTTTGAAAACATGACGTATTGTTCTCAATTGATTGGACGCAACAATGTAGAGCGCATTCATCGATTGAAACACATTTAGTTTGGATGCTTACCAAGACTTACTGTACCTAGATTAAAGTTCATTGGAACTATTTTATAATAATCTTGATTAATAATAAATAAATAACCTTCTACCATCGGACATCCAGACGCACTGCATCCCTGCCTTGTTACTATTCCACCAATTCGCACTAAGCGTTTCCAAACGTCTTTTATAATGCGCACAGCAAAGGAGTGGAACTCTCTACCTGCGTCTGTGTTTCCAAACGCTTACAACCCTAACCTCTTCAATGTTAGAGTGAACAGGCTCCTTCTGGGTAAGCTCGCTCCATCGTAGACTTTGTCTCTGTCATCTCTGACCTAGAATAGAGTCAAGAGCAAACCCATCACAAATAAAAAAAAAACTTTTATTTCACCAATATACTATAACAATTCGCTAATATACAATAAAAAAATATAACGAAGACTTTTGTCATCAATTAATCTTTTATAGTTAGTTTAATCGCTCACGTGCTTACTTTGGATGTAGCAGATACTTAAGTACCTTCCTAATTTTACTAATCTGTCCTTAAGTAAAAAAAAAAAAATTAGTAGCTGGTTGAGGGATCTATTAATAAATCTAATTAACATACGTAATAAAATCAATAATAACAAATCATAGACAATCGTTACGCTCTCAATTATACCTATTACGAAATCGAAACAAACAAACATAAAGTTTTTATTTCCGACACACTAATTGATTGTTTATTTTATTAATAAACGCAATAGTAACAGCTACCGAAAACGGTTTTAACGCGTTTAAAATAACGAGTAACTGTTACGTGATTTATGTAACGTGCATGTCATGTCATCATGTGCGTTGTTTGACGACGAACCTGACGTCATGTTATGTGTTGTCAGGTGTAAACTTTGACACATTTTTAAGTGTCTAGGTATGCAGGTATAGGCTTGAAATGCGCTAGTGGTGTGACCTTGTGTTAAATTCTATTTTGAATATAACCAAATGCAATCTGAGCTTCAAAAGGTTAACTTTAATTTTATTCATAAGAGATTCTCACATATAAATAAAATCAGGTGAAATGTGTACAAAATGTAGGTATGGAATGATTGGACAGAATCCCTTTCATTTCTATGGACACTGAAGGCAGCCCTTAATAATCGGATAGTTCTCGTTTTTCTCTTGAGTTTTCTACATGGACATTTTTCTAATTAATTATAGGAAAATCCGAAGGCTATTACAAGAAAATAATGCTGTAAACTGCGTAAAATGGTTTCGAAAACTAATAATTGTAAACGTAGCCACTGATTAATGAAATTGTGAAAAGCGTTCGAAAATATACTTATCTAAATGTTTAGTTTTCCTCTTACAAATGAAAGTAAAGCATAAAGCTTTACTGCTTGTCATTCACTTAATAAGCACCCACTAATAAGCAATAGCAAACCGGGAAAATGCATTACCATGCATTAAACAGTTTTATGATATTACTAGTTTACCCGCGCAACTTCGTCTGCTCCGCTCCTATTGGTCTTAGCGTGACATATAGCCTATAGCCTTCCTCGATAAATTGGCTTTCTAATACTGAAAGAATTATTCAAATCGGACCAGTAGCTCCTGGGATTAGCGCGTTCAAGCAAACAAACTCTTCAGCTTTATATATTAGTACAGATAGATTATGCGCTTTGAGACCAAATCTAAACAAAATGTATGTATGAAACTTTAGTAGGTATATTTTTCTAGAATACGTAGTTTTTTTTTCTTTTCTCTTTAAAATCCATCCAAAGGTTGTCATGAAAAGATCGCTTTTAGCGATAAAGCCACCCATTGTGTCACCCTATGTAATGTTTTCCTCATCTATCTTTTCTGTAACTTATATGATGTACATGATAATGAGTATTATATTCTATTCTATCTTCAAATACTGTATTTGACTTTTGGTAAATTCGTTTTTCATTTTATCAGTGCTCAATGTTTCTTTCAACAACAAGGTCGTGAAAAAATCGTCGCAAAGTTTTAGGTACCTACTTTGGTCTGGATTTGGACACCGGTAAATACAGAAACTTATCTTATTACAATATTTTTGTTACTGAAAATAATATGTTTCATAAATGAAGAAGTAAAATACAGAAAGAAATAACTTATTGAAAGAAATTAACACGCGTATTCAGAAAATGTAAAACATAACGCGACTTCAGCATAATTAATAATAACACAAAAACAAAGCTTATAAAAATATATAAACAAAATCACTTACAGGTCAAGATCAAATCCAAAACAATATCAATTCAATTAGTAACAATTTCACAGCACTAAAAAGTTTTCAGGCACTGGCACAGCAATAAAAAAAAACTACGAAAAAAATAAAATAACAATCATGGCCGCGCTTCAATTTGCGCGGGAGACGCGTGGTCGCGGTGTCTGGCGACGTTCGAATGCGTTCACATGCGCGAACGGAGATTATCTCGCGGTAGTATCGTACTATATTATGTTACGTAGCAGTTACCGTACGTCTTTACACTTTACCGGAGTTACGGTAATATTTGATTTTTGATACACATTATGGGTCATTCTCTTGATGACTAAGACTTCTGCTTTAGAAAATGATACCTATAGCTGAGAGAACGTTTTGTTTTTTGCAATGTTGGTGCCTTCTTTATGGAATTGGAGAGGAAATAATTATTTTGTCTGCGGATAAACAACTTCGGGTTCTTCTGATACTCTAAAAATAATGAAGAAATAATAATAGAAACATAAACAATAAGGAAAGCCCGCATCGAATCAGGAAAAAGTAATCAAATAACTTTGACAAAATCCTGGAAAATAAGTTCTAACTAATTAGGATTACGTGTGTACATGTTTTATGCAGAAATAACAGCGCGCAGCGTCATTAAATAAATACTTTCTCTTGATCATGGCAGGTGAGTAATAAAATGTGATGGCAATAAACTACGACTGAATAACGATGAAATCGACCCATTGTCTATGGTTAATTCATTTAAACTGTCATCCGGTTTTTAAATTGAGAATTTGTCAATCTCTACTTTGATGCATTGCTAGTTATTGTTTGACGGGAGTTTTGGCGGGATTTTAACGCGTGAAGTTTATTGCGATTTAATTATTCGCAAATTGATTCTTAGTGAACATTGTGTTGTAATATCAGCGTAGTTTAGGTCTCAAGTGTCCAGAAAACTGGTCAATAAGTGGAATCATTGAAACAGTCGCGATCTCGGTAAAGTGGAGCTGAGAATTTTATTGTAGCTTGTGCCCTCGATTTCGTACGCAAACTTCCCGTTCCCGTGAGAATTTCGGGAAATCCTCCCTTAGTGCTCTCCTACGCTAGGCTTTCCAAGGAACCTGCATGCCAAATTTCAGCTTTCAACGAGCTGTAGTTTCGGTTGCGCTTTGTCTGTCAGTCACTCAGTAACGGAAGAATTAGGATTTTGATTGACTACCTCAGCGAAGCTTACTGACAAGGCTGACTCAATAGATTTGCTGCCAAATACTCCAGCAAACATTAGAATGTGTTACAGGGATCATAAGAATGCAAAAAAAAGTGATTTAATAAAAAAAACAACTAAAGACTGTACTTCAAGGCCTCAGTAGCCATCATCTCATACCATCAGATATCATCAATTTTTAATAGGTACAGAAACCACGGTTTTAACAAAACAAAATAGGTATTATCAGTACCATTTAATAAACATAGTATACATTCTGAAACTAAAAGGTTCCACCTTGACCAATTTTCGATCTTCGTAAATAAATATTTTTACTTTCGATACGGGTTAATCAGTAGAAATATTTTGCAAATACAATCGAATCGGTAGCTTCGTTATTTTATCATCATCATCATCATATCAGCCGAAAGACGTCCACTGCTGGACATAGGCCTCCCCCAAGCGTCGCCACAACCAAGACCACTGGTTGACCACTGGAAAGTCATAATAATGACGCTTTTACATCCAGTGGTCAAACACTGACACTCCATTGAAAGAAATGGCATAGAATCTTGTCAAAATCAACCATTATGGAATCAATGATAGACCATTCTGACACTATTGTAATAGCAGACTTGGAGCCCAGGTCATCGGTCCACCTTGTGCCTTCCAACGTTACGTCTTACAGCACGCGGTCGCCACTCCAGAACTTTTCGGCCCCATCGACCATCTAATCTGCGATTATTTTAATTCGTTATTTTACACCCATTAATTTTGAAACGATCTAATCTGCCTTTTTCTAATATTAGTAAACAGATGTAGAACTTTAAAGAAGAAAACCAGCCAAAAGCGAGCCAGACTCTCACAAATGAAGGGTAAACCGAAAAAAAACACGTTCTTTGTGTGGGAGTCTTAAATTTTTAAAATAATTTTATTTTTATTAATTGTTGTTTAAGCGGCAATAGAAATACACACTCTGTGAACATTTCAAGTGATTACCTATTATGGTTCTTGAGTCACAGCCCGCTGACAGAAGGACTGACGATGGATGGACGAACGGACGGTCGGACAGCGGAGGCTTAGCAATAGGGTTCCGTTGGTTACCCTTCGCGTACCTGATGGGTAACCAACGGAACCTTATTACTAAGCCTAAAAAAGGAGAGCGTAAGAATCGTATCGTAACGTTCTGCTGTCCCTGACTGGGTGGTATGTTGGTGCGAACGAATTAAACAACCGTTTTGCTTCAAAGCATAAGTACCCTCAGTAATAAACTTACTACGTGTGGAATACTCCAAGTTCCACAAATAATATAATATAAATTAGAACGATTGAAAGTAAAACACAGGGTTTATATCTGGGTACATCCAACGCTCAGTGATCACAACCCGCGCACCTCGATGGTTGACATTGACAGCAAAAGTGCCCGCCACCCACCTTGTCAGGGTTGCCCTCACCGCCCGCTTTATGCACATTTATTTAAATCAGTTTAATTAATTTATAACAGAATACCACACTACGTACATACAGTTCACTAGGACTACCCCCATGGGAAACAGGCGTGAGGTTATGTCCCTATGTACATATATTTGTAACATAAATGGATACATAAAACGCAACCCAAGTCAAGTAAAAGCTAGCCAGTGAAGTCTAGTAAAAGTAATTTAAACATACAACCACTCCAACGACTTACTAACCTGTTTACAACTTGTAAACCGTGAAAATAAATACACATGGCAACCCATGCATAACATAGTGTATCATTATTGCATATTATAAACATCTAATTATGCATCTAAACCTAGTGGTCTGGCGATCACAAGCTCGGTTGCCGATTGGACGCGTTGTGTTTGATTCTCACGCATGGGAAAGTGTCAGTCAAATGCCCCTACAATTTATATGGGCATAACAAAATTCAAAATATTTTAATTTACACTAGTGGACGTCACGCGGTTTCACCCGCGTAGTTCCCGTTCCCGTGGGAGTACGGGGATAATATATAGCCTATGTTACTCCCTGATAATGTAGCTATCCAATGCTAAAAGAATTTTTCAAATGTGTCCAGTAGTTTCGGAGCCTATTCAATTCAAACAAACAAATCTTTCTTCTTTATATCTTTATAATATTAGTATAGATAGAATCTCAGAGACTCACTTATAAAACGTCAGGAATTATGATTTAATTTAATTTCAATTAAACTTTAAATCAAGTTCATAAGAAATACCATTTTCATAGTTTTCATATTATCATACTAATCTACTGAAGTTTTCCCATTTAGGAATCGGTATCCGGTTTACCTGGTTGCAGTTTAATGCCAGTACTTTACTAAGATCCACTGCCTTTCTGTAGTCCACAACTGAACAACACTATACCTGGTTGACTGGTTGTGAATTTCTGGTTGAATGCAAGAAAAACCTAATTCTCTTTGGATAAAAGATTTAAAAAAAATGTTCTCCTGAACTCTCAACGATTGTTGCAATCCTCGTTAAATATTTGTTGTTATAAACATCCGGAATATTTACAAAAAGAAAAAATAAACACTGAACCTTACTGATGACGCTTGCATTTACAAACTAACAATGTCCAAGAATTAAAACACAAACCAACAACGACAATGCCGATTGTTGCAATTGTTGCACTATGTAAACGACAACATGGCGATTTTTGGAACAATAGGCCGATGAACAGAAATCCGTGTTTATATTCTCACAGATATCGCGAAGACGCAGCGTTGGAAGGCCTCCCGCAAGATGGACCGATGACCAGGTGATAGTCGCGGGTAGCCGATGGATGCGAGACGCACAGGACCGGTTGTTGTGGCGACACGCGCGTGGAGGCCTATATGCAGTGGACGTCTTCCGACTGATATGATGATGGTGGTGAGATATCGCGAGCCCTGCTGGTGGTAGAGGCAAATTTCACGCCGCAGCCGCCGCTGAAGAGGATGCCCTGGAGTCAAAGGGTGATTTCCGGCCACCCGTAAACGCGGGCTTGTGGACGACCAGCAATCGGTAGCTCGCCGTCCGAAAAGGACTAGCTGGTCGATTCTGTAAACATGACGAAGTGAAGGCTTGGGTGAAGTGATCACGAAGTGAACTTTCAATTCATGTTATCTGATGAAATGACACACTGCAGGACACTGCAGGAGGCCGAACGTGTGAGAGAGGGAAACCTCACGCCCCAGCCACCGCAACAGAAGAAGACGCCCCGAGCGTCGGGAGTCGCAGGGCGATTCCCGGCCACCGCAGGCGCGGGCCTGTGGACGGCGAGCTTTGGGTGGCTCGCTGTCCGATCAGAACCAGACCCGGGTGTTGTGTTCCATGCGCGCCTCAAAGAGATGTCAGCATAGAAGAAGGGGTCTGCTAGTGCCAGTGCCTGCCAGGGTTGCGAAATTTGTACGAAAGGGTCACCGCGGCCCTGAAACACGGATGGGTTTTAGTCAGTAAGAGTCTGACACTCCCTTCAGCTTCACCCAGAGCGGGAGGAGTCATTTGATGATTTACCATCGATAAAAAAAATGGCCCGGGTCGATGGCGCGTTGTGTTCCACACGCGCCTCAAAGAGAAAGAAAGAAAGTTCGGAAGAGTGACTGCGGCCCTTGGACGCAAAGGGCATTTAGAAGCAACATGGGTGGGTTTTAGTTAATAAGACTAACTTCGCTCACTCTTGCGTCAGAGCAAGAGTGAGCTAAGTCATTTTAATGAATCCATAAAAAAGAGCCTTGTTTGTACTGCGGCAGAAGTGGAAGCGGGGAAGCCACATATGCCGCTGGCACGTGTGGAAGATGGGGTTAAATGATGTTAAAGTCGAGACCCAGGCCACTGGCCATAGGCAACCATGAGCTATGTGGAACGACGCCGGTTCAAAATTCAAAGTGTTTAGCAAATAAATAATTTGATTTGTTTTTTTTTTATTTGTGCCGTTTTAGTCGTCTCACAAAGGAAGAACACTTAATGTACTTGACATAAACTACCTCCAGGTGCGATTATTTTTTTAAATAATTCACTAAGATGATAGGTACAACAACGACAAAAATGTATTAGAATTATGAAACAACCAGTTAATAATATTTATGTATCAAAATAACGTCGCCGTTCCTTCCGCGTCGTCCTTGGAACACAAGGCTGAGACTGCGGTCGCTCCTGGATGTTTCAAACTACGTCATGCGTCATGATAATGAATAATGTATATTTGTTAATAATTCCCATACGTTCATAAATATCGTTTTTCTTTTTTCATAATGAATGAGTGGTAGTTATTGGATAGTTGAAGTGGGCTACCGTTGTAAGACCAATAAAATGGCATCGTGTATAATTTCACATATGAGTCATCATCATCATAACAGCCAAAAGACGTCCACTGTTGGACATAGGCCATCTTCAAAGGGTGCCATAATCGCCACGCTTGGCAGGCGGGTTGACGATCGCAGTGTATGGTGTTGAGTTTTACAGAGAACGCTGCTGCCCGGTGGTGAGTCCCTTAGTCACCTCTTACGACACCCACGGGAAGTGATGGGATGGTATTATTCTTTTACGGCACCATACGGCACCGGCCGACACCATACGGCACATACGAGTAAGAAAACAAAAATGTATATCACAATCATTGATATATAAAAACCCAAGATGCACAATCTCAAACAAATGCAACACTCGAAACTATCGTCAAAAACTAACATGTATCAAGTGTCATGTGTGAGTTGTGTGTAGTTATACTATAAACATGATATAAACTTGATATCTCAAAGGCCTTCGACAGGGTCTGGCACGATAGCCTTATTAATAAGTAAGTAAGCTTCCTTCCTTCGGACTGTGTGATTGGATTGCAGATTTCCTGAGGGATCGGTCTATCCGAGTGGTCTGCTCGTCTGGACTACTGGATATTAATGCCGGGGTTCCTCAGGGGTCGGTACTCTCGGCAACATTGTTCCTGCTGCATATTAATGATCTGCTAAAACCCGGTACCTTTGGGTATGCAGACGATAGCACTGTTGCTGAGAGATACGTGTCCGACGCACGAGCTGGTGGGTCGCAGATCCGGTCTCTCCGGGAGGCTATGCCAATCTGGTCAAGTTCAATGCTGCTAAGACCCAAGCGTGTCTATTTTCCGCTAAAAGGAGCCAATTCCACCCAGCTCCATCTTTTCGTGGTGTAACCGTGCCGATAACCGACCGACTTGAGCTTCTTGGTGTTACGTTAACATCTACCCTCAATTTTGGCCCTTTCATAGAGGCGAAGGCTCAAGTGGCTGCCAGAAAGTTGGGGGTCCTAGCAAAGGTGAGACGATACTTCACGCCGGAACAGCTGCTCAAGCTCTATCAAGCGCAAGTTCGATCGTGTATGGAGTACTGCTCTCATCTTTGGGACGGATCTGCCAAGTACCAGCTTGATGCCCTTGAGTCAATTGAGAAACGAGCCAAGAGGATCATCGGTAATGACAGGCTCGTCGAGTCAAAGCTCCAAAGCCTTGAGCATCGACGTCGAGTTGCTGGTCTGTCGGTTTTCTATCGCTTGCATTTTGGGGAGTGTGCGACGGAATTGCATGATTTAATTCCGCCAAGCCCGTTCCATCATCGGACCACAAGACGAACGGCGATGCGCCACCGGTACATGGTGGACATCCCACCCACACGTACTAAACGTTTTGGGAACACATTCATAGTGCGTACAGCTAAGGAGTGGAATTCCCTGCCAGAGTCTGTATTTCCAGATAGCTACAACCTGAGAGTCTTTAAGACAAGAGTGAATAGGTTGCTTCTAGGCAAACGTGCTCCATCTTCGACCACATCATCGCTTACCATCAGGTGAGATTGTGGTCGTGGTCAAACGTATGCCAATATATAGTAAAAAAAAAAACATTTGTTTTGCAAATTCAACCTTACACGGATCGCTTAAAGTTGTTTTTACAAAGCAGTGCAGTATGGCGAGCGATGCGAGACTATTTGAAACTTGCGCACAATTATACATTATGCGCTCGTTTTTTGCGGACGTTTTTGAGACGCTCAGTGTGTATCTTGGGTTTTTTATACATCAATGATCACAATCATCATCTTCCTGCCCTTATCCCATGCTACTTGGGGTCGGCGCATCACGTTTTTTTCTTCCATTCTGTCCTATCAGCCGTCACGCTATCACTAACTCCCTTTTCTTTCATATCGCTCCTCACACAATCCATCCATCTTTTCTTCGACCTTCCTCTCCTTCTCCATCCATCCACATTTATATTCATAACTCTTCTAGTTACATGCGTTTTATCCCAAATGTATATCTATACTTAATTTACAAAGGTGAAGAGTTTGTTTGTGTGTTGGCTTGAACGCGCTTATCTCAGGAACTGCTGGTCCGATTTGAAAAATTCTTTCAGTGTTAGATAGCCCGTTTATCGAGAAAGGCTATATATCATCACGCTAAGACCAAAAGGAGCGGAGCAGACGAAGTTGCGCGGGTCAACTAGTATCACAATATAATACTTATTTCTCAACGATTCTACTCTCATGTGTGACGATTTCGTCAACAACTTCGTTAGTACAAGAAATCAAACGTCATCCAACTCTTTCTTTCAAGATTATGTAGATTACCTTGAAATACGTGTAAATTAAATAAGGCAATTCATCTTGTCGCGGTAAAAGTAAAAGTCCCTTGACATGACAAAATTTCGCTTTTACATAAATTGGTAAAATTCAATTTCATATCGTTGACGTTGCTCGCTTCATTGAAATATTTTAAGCTGTATTTAAGTTAGGATGAATATGTTGAAAACTATCCACTTTTTTATATCAAATAGGCACAGATCATTTCAGGTATTCTATGTTCAAAAATTAGTCATCATTTTTAATGGAAGTACATCCCAGCCACGAGCACAAAACGTTTTGGGAACACATTCATAGTGCGTGCAGCTAAGGAGTGGAATTCCCTGCCGGAGTCTGTGTTTCCAGATAGCAACAACCTGGGAGTCTTTAAGTCCAGAGTGAATAGGTTACTTCTAGGCAAGCGTGCTCCATCTTCGCTTCATGCACCACATCATCGCTTACCGTCAGGTGAGATAGTAGTCAAACGCGTGCCTATCAATAGTAAAAAAAAAAAAAACTTAAAAAAACCTGTGGTTGCTGTGAGATACTTTTTTTAGAAGGGAAATCAGCAAATGACTTCTCCCTGCGAGACTTCTCGTCTACTGAGTAAAACTTTCGAAATGCCCTTTGCGTTCAAATTCCGCAACCCTGGCTGCTTAGTTGCTACTGGTTGCTGTTAGATACATGGAGAACAAAGTATTTGTTTCGTGTGTTTGTAATCTTGGGGTTTGGATCGATAAACATCTGTCTTGGGGACCACAGCTCCAGGATGTAATCCGCGAAATCTTTGCATCTGCCAGGTCCCTTCGACGATTGCGGAACTTCCTTCCCTTCCCACTGCCACTAAAACTGCGCTTGCACAGTCCCTTCTGTATCCCATCCTTGACTATGCTGATGTTAGTTATCTCGATCTCACTCAGGCACAACTAGATAAACTTGGGCGTCTTCAAAACCTATGCATAAGATTTATATTTGGCCTGCGCAAATATGATATCATTTCTGAATTTCGGACAAAACTCAAGTGGCTTCCCATACGTCTTCGCCGGGATTCTCATATTTTATTTCTGCTCTACTGTATATCACACACATAATAGATATCTGAAGTCATCGGAAAACTTGAGACTAAAAATGCCGATGCATTCCAACGATTAAATGAACTCGGTGAATCATTATATGTAAGTGCTGAACGTTTGTAACAAACAAAATTATTTTTAACAACGGAACTCACAAAGCATATCCTTTTTTTTGTTTCCTTACTGCACATTCGAAAGTGGAACCCTCAAATTGTTCGACTCATTCCTACTTAGCATGCAAAATACCTACAAAACTTCCAAGCTAATTAATTACATGGCAAAAGACTAATTAATTCCGAATAAATTACATATTTATTACAGAAAACATTTCACTCGGAAATAAATTCAAGTTATTTTGATGAATTTCAAGAACACATCTGTGGTGGCCATCTTACTTAAGAAATTCAAATGAGGTTGGTATTACGTTAGGTCGAAAGCGAAAATGACGATTTTCTAATATTTCTCTAGATCATAAATATCGGATTGGAAGGTGTACTGGTGAGGAGAAGCTCTCTGACCCTACGACTTTTTCTTTTGTTTGCTTTTTTTGCTAAGTTTTTTTTTCAGACAGTATACACACACACAGTAGCACAGTAACAGTAGTAGTAGTGGTACAGTATTATTGTCAGTAGTTGTACTCTGTCTGACTAAAGAAAAAGAAAGACTTCTTTAGCCAAAATCACAACAGTAATGAAGCCACTTCAAATCACTAACAATGTTTAATCTCTTCTGCTGCTCTTTTTGCACTAACACCTACATCATGACAGACAACCATTTTTCACCATTTCTGTCAACCAAGAAGGGTATCAAAGTGTTTTTCAGGTAATTACGGTGTTATCTTCGGGGTAAGTTGTCACGTTATCTTACCTTATTATTTACATAAATCGAGAGGAATCATTGCCGACTATTCAGATTTAGCTTAGAACTAAAACGAACTTTGGGTACGGGTAACTGTTAATTTAACCGCAAAACTGCTATATTTTAACCTAAATTAGATCAGAAATCTTTAAATAACAACCCTAAAGAATATTAAAGACTACTCTCGACGGACCACTTAAAACAGTAGCCACTAGAAACCAAACTAACCACACCTTATTACCCCACCCAGTCCACCACCATAATCCCACCATTTAACGCAATTGCACACCACCGCGTCGTTTAACAGCACTTATTAGAAAACTCGAACCACTTCTGTGCGTGAGTGTACTTCTGAAGAAAGCGACCCTGCGCGACCGGTTGCGCGGGATGCGCAGGTACAGTAAGCACTTGAGTTTGTGAATGTACGCTGTATCCGTTATTGATTTTAGTTTTTATTTTGTTTGCTGAACAGCTGGTAAATGAACGACCTTGCCTTACTAGGTTTGTGTCAAATGAAAATGAAATTATTTATTCTTTTCATTGGATGGACATCGGGAGTATCAAGTTAGTGGACAAGATAAAATAGGTACATAATAGGCCCAGCTATATATTTAGTTTGGTTCCAACAAAAAAATCTAGCGGTGTAGGGTGGGGAGGTAGTTTCTGGCTAACCCCATGAGAAATGGCAGGAGTATCTGGTTCATATGTGTGTGTAGAAAACGGCGTGACAAGACATGCCATTCCAATAAACATAGGGCCTAAAGTAAGTAAAAGCGATAAAGATTAATAGAAACCACCAAAACGTCATTTTTTATTGTTCCGAACATCCGTGAAAACGGAACCCTTATAGGATCACTCGGGTGTCTGTCTATTCGTCTGTCTGTCTGTCCGTCTGTCACAGCCAGTTTTCTCCGGATCTACTGGACCGATTCTGTTGAAATTTGGTATACATATGGATTTCTGTGACCCAAACACGGACGCTTTACATACATAAATAAATTTTTAGTATGGGGGTCACTTTTGGGGGTCAAACTAGAAAATTAAAAATATAAGATTTTAAAACTGTATTATGTGACATAGCAAATGAAAGGGCTTACTATGAGGGTTCTAATTATATTTTTTTCATAATTTTAAAATAAATAGTTTTGAAGTTATTCAAGAAATTAGACCAATAATGACCACTTCCCCCTTATCTCCGAAACTACTGAGCCTGAAATTTTGAAAAAAATGTAGATAATAGTTCTATACCCAAAGATTACAAAAAAACCTATAAAAAGTCTGTAGTGTTAAAATAACATGTTAAAAAAATGAAATTGGTTCGGAACCCTTTGCACGCGAGTCCGACTCGCATTTGGCCAGTTTTTTGTGTTCAGAGTTCAAAGTCTGCATCATATGGACCCACTATTACGAACTGTCCACATGATAAAAGACTTATCTGCGCAGACTTTGAACTCTGAAAAAAAAACCATTTATATTACTACACCGACGTGTTGTGTGGACGGTCCACTACACTGATATATTCAATATGACTGTCACTTTGTCTAGTAAAACCCGTGTAGTTCTAAATTCAAATGTTTATAATTACTTGTAAAGTCACTAGGGTAGGTACTATACTAGTTATTTCAATGTAAGAACCTTACTAATATTTGCATAACAGTAACTCTCTGTCAGTAATTGTAGGCTCAGCTCCAAGTTAGCGGCGGCTGTCAAGTAATTAGACCATAGAGCCGATACCCCTGCTATTAGGTATACCATAGACCATACCAACGGGATACTGTACGGAGGCTGAGGAAAACGAACAACCTATTTATTAGGCGTAGAATAAAAGTAATATTGGTTATTTGAAACGGGCTGCAGAAGCAGAAAATAAGCCTAGCTATTTTATTATTTTTGTTTAAAATGTCTGTTTGTTGTGTTGTGTTATTACTGCTTACTTTTTTAAATATAAATATCACATGGCTTCGCCCCTGTGGCCTTTCCCACGGGAGTCGTGCATTTTTCCTGTATAAAAAGCCTATGTCACACCGCGATAGTCTAGGCTTCTACAAGTGAATATCAAGCCACACTATTCTGCTCACTCGCTGCGTCTTGAACGCGTACAAAAGCGTTTTCTTTGGCACCTGGCGTTTTCTAGTGGAATTACCAAAAAGGTACGTTCATACAGTAACCGACTGAAGCACTTTAGAATGGTTTCACTGGAAGAGCGCCGACGCATTAATGACGCAATGTTTGTGTGCAAAGTAATGGCCCATAAAATTGACTGTCCACAAATATTGCAACTTTTTAATTTCCGTGCCCCCTCAAGAATTCCTCGCAGTCAAATAACACCTCTCTGCCCACCACAGAGAAGAACAGTTCTAGGCGCTAATTCTCCATACGCGAGGTTCTGCAGGGTCATTAATAGCTGTAGTGATGTAATCGATTTACACTTTGACAGATTGGGCAAATTGAAAGCCAATCTTCATGAAAATCTCCAATAGTGACCTTACATTAGCTCTGAAGGGAAATGTGTTCAATGTATTCCCTATGAACACATTAACATTAACTTAAGGCTAGATTAGTCTAATTTATATTTTTTTGTACAACTTCCTTATGCATGCGGTGTTTACCTTTAAGTGATTGTTGCACTGATGTATAATAATTTATTGCATGTATTTTTAACATTAAACCAGTGTGAACAATTGTTGGTGAACCAATAAATAAATAAATAAATAAATGAATTTTCGTAATCGAATCAGTAGGTTTGGCGCCACCTACGCAATTTAACGTCGGGCCCACTAAATAAGCTGTACCCAATTAACTTAACTAAAAATGATATTTATTTTGCAAATAGGTTACAAGTAACTCTTTTACACGTCAATTTTTTGGCATATTTATCTAGATGAGGCCGGATGTTTCCTAGCTGACTACCCTGAGAAGAAACACCGAAACAAACTCAGAGGTCATAGTCTCTTTTGAAGTCCATACAATCGCCATTAACATATCTGAGGTGGCCTTTTGAGGAAAGCACCACGCAGGTTTAACGCTGGCAAACTGGCAAATGTATTAATGTTTACAACTAAATCAAAACATTGCGAAATTTAAAACGGTTCGACAACCCTTGCATAGTTTCAACTTTTCTTGGCTAGTTTTAATGGAAAAAATACTATGTAGGTACTTACTCACGCACCGAATAGTTATGTATTACTCGTTAATTAAAATATAACCATGTTAACTACGCTACATTATAATATAACTTATTATATAATATAAAAAATACCGGTTTGGAACTATATCACATAAATATTTATAGTTGGATTCAATTTCTAATTAGATTACGTGTTCTTCAAGTAATAAGAACTTTTATTTTTCGGATCGCACATAATTAGATGTAGTAAACGAATTATACATTATGTGATGACATTATTAAAGACGCTATATATTATTAGTATAGTGTGGGATTCCCTGCGGCACGATGGATCGATGATTTGAAGATGGTGGCTGGCAGCGGATGGATGCGGACTGCTCAAGACCAGGATGGTTGGCGCTCTTTGGGAGAGGCTTACGTTCAGCAGTGGACAGCAATTGGCTGATATGATATCATTACTAGGTGTATTATATGGTAATGAATTTGAAAGAAAAAATTTTGCAAACAAATTGTAACTGAATCATTTGTACCCTAAAGTATGTTAGTAAAGAAAAATGTAAAGATGGCTAAGTGTGAGACGGACTCTCATACGAAGGCTTCCGTATCATACACCGAAAAAACCACGTTTCTATTATGGGAGCCATTTTTAATTTAATTTATTTTTTATTATTTGTTGTTACAGTGTATTGGTCTTCGATCATTGTGGCCCACATCTCTCAGATACTTCAAGGTTTACTTATCTTAAAAACTCTTTATTCAATTTTCTCTTGTCTTCAGCATAAGTGGTTGCACAATGCAAAATATCAACGCATCCATCTGTGCCACTTGAAGCCAAACTAAATAGAATTTAATGAGCGTTCTTTCAAACAAAGAAAGTATTTAGATTATATTTCTATTAGAACGCAACAGCCTAAGAGAACAGATACAGTATAAACACTCGATTAACTCAGAACAATAAGTTATTGTGACTTGATACTGTTATTATTTTAGCATAATTACACACGCAAATAAAATATTAGAATTATTATTTAATCTTTCCTAAGAAAATTTGATCAACTTAAGATTAAAAAGGGATCTTTGGTTGAGTTGAGAGGTCGGTCGAACGTTTGTATTATTTCGGCTTGGTAACCGGAACTGCTACTTAGGTAGGCAGACTTAGGTATCATATAAAAATGAATTAATTAAATCTTACATATCTTCACCATAAGTCGAAATACTGGACAGAGGGGTCCCCCAAGCGTCTCCATATTGACTAGGATATTTAAGAGGGGACTCTAGTCCCTAATTTGAAAAATGTGTATTTGAAGAAACTATTGCCGGTGCCGTCGCGCTGCGCCCTATCAAGTAAAATGCGAAAGCGACAACTGCAGCAGTAGCTGATTTTACCTATAAAAACCTTGACCAAAAGACGTTTTGAATTCCGCTGTTTTCTTCTTCAAAACTGGACTGATCTATAAAAAATATAAATCAAAATTTAGAGGAAGACTATATATATGCTTCTATTATTTTTTATTTTGTTAAAAACTTATCAAATTTGTCTGATAGTCGTCTGAATTTGACTGTAAAAACGGGCTATTTTTTCGGGTTTTTGGATTGTCATAATTCTTTAAGTAATTATGTTTTGGAAAAAAGAAAATGAAAATAGAGGCACGCATTAATTCGATCTAGATTATTTGGAAAAAAAATCATTGCTCTAGCAGCATTATCCACGAAGAAAACAGCGGAATGTGTTTGTATGGAGAAAGGCCCAAGAGTTACCGACTAGAGTCCCCTCTTAATAACGCAATGAATTGAACTAAATCATTTCAATGAAACATGAGCAGCATTGTGCTTGAAATGTTTGTCTGTAAATGTTCTTTGTCTTTCTCTAGTAGGTAATTCTGATCCTTGGACTCGTAGGTACGCTGTCGCCCTGCTGTGGGAAGCAGGGCGACAGCGTACCTACGCGACCTATGCGACTTTTTTGTTTTAGAAGTGCCAATGTATGTCGGTCAATGTGAAATACAATATTTTGAAATAAAATAAATTTTCGGAAAAAATGCCGAACATCTCAACACCTTGCCATCTTAACCCACAACCCTCATTCAACTTCATCAATTCCTGTATTTCAGGTTCTCCTATCTGTCTGTACCCAATTCAATTAACTTTCTTGTCAAAGCAAGTCATAATCATGTTAACAAGAACATCTTGCCGGGCCGTTACCATACGTTGATAAAATAAACAAATTATAATGGAATTACGTATGATTCTGGAACGCACCGGCTCCTCCGTCTACAGTTAGGGCGAACGGGACCCCAAGTGTGTGGCCATCTCAACGTATAACTTATTTATAAGATATAACTACAGCATCACGCGTCGTTTCACTTGTTGGGTGGGTAGATCAAGGCTGTGGCATAGTGAAATAGTTTTATTTTTAAATCATCTGTTGCCGATGTCCATCTTATAGAAATTGGTTATTGATACGCACGCCATCATTCACGTGCAGCTCGGATAAAAATAAAAATCTCATCCCGACTGCACAAAAATGTTAATAGAAACTATTGAGAATAGTAACCAATTTATAATTGTTAACTACAATCATAAATTGGTAACTATTCTCAATAGTTTCTATTAACATTTCAATATTTTTTAAATACATCGGCAATACTACAGCCAAATGTTTTAAAAGTAAGCTTACAAAAAATAATTTACTAAAAAAACCGGCCAAGTGCGTTTCGGACTCGCACACGAGGGGTTCCGTATCATATAACTTATTTTTTTTATTTGTTGTTATAGCGGCAATAGAAATACACAAATTCTAAAAATTTAAACTTTCTACCTATTACGGTTCATGAGATACAGCCCGCTGACAGACAGACGGACGTTGCGTTGGTTACCCTTTGGGTACGGAACCCTAAAATACCTACAAAAATCAAGTAAGTTTTTTCGCTAAATAAATATAATTATTTTTATATTAATATATATATTAATTATATAATATATTATTAATTGATATGATGAATCACATTTTCGCGATCCAACTCTACAACCCAGAACATTCACGAAGCGCCACCTATTATTTCGCGTTTGAACTAAACTGACAAACAAGATCCCCTACTTGACACTAGATGGTGCTAAACACTTTCTTCCTCAACGTCCTACAAAAGTTGATCCAATAAAGTACTTGAGTTAAATAATACCATTTATAGAACTAGAAAGTGATTGAATAATGTAAAATAATAAAAACAAATTGCTTTGATTGATAATAATATTGGTCAAGAAGCCGCTTTTCCATGTTGCTGGCAGGTAATTGAAAATCGAGTGAAAAGCGTTTTCGATACGGTCTAACGAGTCAACAAACTAGTACTTTCGTCGGTCAGCTGCCCTTAACATTATGGGCTATTACCTCGGCGATATTAGCTATAAACAAGTCAGCTGTAAACGCACTAATGTTCTTTATTACTTGTTAAAATGTTCATGTTTCTTGCAAATAGCCGTTGACACAGTTTTAACGTTATTTTTGTGGCGGTTACTGTTAATTTTATGGTTATTCTTGTTTGAACTCTTATTTAACGTCAGACTATTCGTCTTGCCCCTTCATAAAGTTGCCCCTATGATAAGAGTTAACTGGGAGTACCTAGGTAATTATTATCTAATTAGTAATTGAATTTAGAACACGACTTTAAGGTGGTAAAGAAATCAATTAATTCTATGGTTTTAGGTCCTAGACAACTCCATAAAAACACACAAACACACAAACTTTGAAAAACAGGCACAGGCGTAATTTTATGTAGGTTGTAAGCATTTATCTGTTGTATACCTACATTCCTTATCTAAATTAGGTTAGGTACGTTGGTTCATCAGTTCCAAAGAACTAACTAGGTGCGTACCTAAGTACTAGAAGCGATTGATAGACAGTCTCATAAGAAAGAACTAACTGTAGGTATTGCGAATTATTTACAGTTTACTCAAAAAGATTCTAACCCTCATGAAGCCTTTCAAGACAAAACAATAATTCAACATATGAAAAACTAGTGGACGTCACGCGGTTTCACCCGCGTAGTTCCCGTTCCCGTGGGAATACGAGAATAATATATAGCCTATGTTACTCCCTGATAATGTAGCTATCCAATGCTAAAAGAATTTTTCAAATCGGCCCAGTAGTTTCGGAGCCTATTCAATTCAAACAAACAAACAAATCTTTCTTCTTTATAATATTAGTGTAGAAGTGTAGATGTAGATAAAACAGGAGGACTGTCACCAATTCACCTTGCCTTTCTCCATCTGTCACTCTCGATTTATCTGAAATTAGAACATTCTGAGGGCACCTATCGGAATTGGGTGTCTCGGGTAAGCGTTACCCAAGACTACTTTTAAGTTGATTGATGGGGATTTTTTTACTTGCACTATAGTGTACCCACAGTTTTTGGCCTGCCCCATCCATTATTATTTAAATTACCGACACTTTTTAACCAAAAACTGTCAAATAAATTGAAGGCAACGCCTGTCAGTTACAATAGCTCAACACTAATGTACCTACTGCGAAACATCATTAGCACCCAGTTTTTTACCAGTCCACCGGCTGGCACCAGCAACGGCAGTAACACACCACTTTGTAACATATTTGTCGATACAAACTCGCAACCAATAATAGACAGCTAGATATTATTTATGCTATACTGGCATGCGTTCTAGCATAATAAATAAGTGCCATATCGGTGTTAAATATTTAAAAGCAAGGAAACAAGTCAATGGACACAGAAATTGCATTTGTGAAACTGCCTGAAAATTAATTTATGAAAACGAGACCGTGATTTGTTGCCAAGTAGAAATGAACGGAAGCTAAAAGTAGAAGATGTAACTTACCTATACCTACCTAGGCTTGATGTTGACCTAAAGTAACTACAAAATATTATTGAACATCTAGACGAATAAATTCGCGGAATTATTTACAAACGCGTATAAAAACAAAATAAATCATTGGGCATCAAAAAAATTCATCCTCATTGCTGTCAATGGAAAAAGTGCTCAACACTGGCAGCATTGCCGCGTGAATAGAGAAGATAAAAGTCACAAAACGTGCCATGTGACCAACTGTTTTTAATTTAAATCGTCTTCTTACCGAATAGGGAATATGCATGCGATTTTTTTATTTGCAAAATGAAATACTTATTAGCTCTAATAAACAATTATGAAATTATTTTTTAAATACCTTCATCAGCGATGAAGTTATAAAGCTTAAAAGTTTACAATTAGAAAGAGAAGTCCGACATGAATTGTGACGTCAAAGTTCTTGGCGCCTATACAGCTGCCATAGAAAACAGCGTTTTCGCGAGAGGGACAGATATATTTGTTTAAAATAACTAAATCTCGTTTGTTTTTCGAGCAATTTTGATTCTATGTCCACTGTTAGTATTATATTTGTGTATATTTTTGGGTAAACTGTATAGATAATAGATATTTTTTTCGTGCATATTCCCTGTTCTTTCTAAGCAAAATAACAATACCTATACTTAAAAACGTGCACGGCGTTGATTACGCCATCTAGTGGTGCACATTCGAAACTTTACTGTTAAGAATACTTGACGTCAGCCACCTAGGTTCAGTCCCGACACGTTCCCAATGATATCATAACTAATTGTTTGAGTACCTAATCAGTTAAACATTTATTCTGATTTATTTATTGAAATAGTGCAAGTATTGAGTCTCTTTCAACGTACCTACGCTATTACTTATAAAATAATGTGGCATCTTCAGAAATTAAATCAACTCATCGCTCGGGAAGGGTATATAAATCATTAAAAATTATATATATATTTATTTTATTTGTGATGGGTTTGCTCTTGACTCTAGTCTAGGTCAGAGATGACAGAAACAAAGTCTACGATGGAGCGAGCTTACCCAGAAGGAGCCTGTGCACTCTAACTTTGAAGAGATTAGGGTTGTAAGCGTTTGGAAACACAGACGCAGGCAGAGAGTTCCACTCCTTTGCTGTGCGCATTATAAAAGACGTTTGGAAGCGCTTAGTGCGAATTGGTGGAATAGCAACAAGGTAGGGATGATAAGATGCAGTGCGTCTGGATGTCCGATGGTAGAAGGGGGCCGGTGGGTTGAGGTCGTGGAGTTCTTGGGCACACTCACCGAAGTACAATCTGTAGAAGACCGACAAGCAGGCAACCTTACGGCGATGAGCCAGGCTATGTAGCTTAGCATCCACCAGTTTTACGTCACCGATGAGCCTCTTAGCTCTGCGTTCCACCGAGCTTATTTGCGTTAATTTCAACGCAAATAAGTCAAAAATGAAAGCAACACGTTTTCGTTGCGTTACAATTGTAATTTTCTGGCTGTTAGATTATCTTCGATAGTTGTCGCTTTAGCTACGGTCTACCAATAGTTAACAAACTACATTGTTCCATGAAGATTTTAATATCTATATTTTAATTACGTTTAAAATATTTGCGGCTATGATTGAACCTTCACGCGCCTGAGATGAAGAGAAGAGCAAACGAGTTACCTGAGCACTGTCATCTACAGTAATCCTTACTATCCTTACTTCCTTACTAATATTATAAATGCGAAAGTAACTCTGTCTGCCTGTGGCGCTTTCACGCCAAAACTACTGAACCGATTTAAATGAAATTGGTACACAGATAGTCTAGAGCCTCAGAAAGGACATAGGCTACTTTTTATCCCAGGAGTTTGTTCCCTAGGGATCACGCGGGCGAAGCCGCTGGCAGAAGCTATTAATATTATAAAGAGGAAAGATTTGTATGTTTGTAAAGAATAAACTCAAAAACTACTGGACCGATATCAATAATTCTTTCACATTTACAATGCTGTATTATGCCTGAGTAACATTGGCTATATTTATTACTTGAAAAAAGTAGGGATCCTTAAGAAAATTGCAGCGCGAACAAAGTCGCGGGCGAAATGCTGGTCAAGTACCTATATGTGTTTTCTTTCATTCTTAAGCTGTCACGTTTTTACAGTTTACTCAAAAATATTCGCATCCTCATTAAGCCTTTCAAGACAAAATAATTCAACATCTGAAGAATAGAACAGAATTGGACAGTCCCTATGTCCCTACTAGTTCCTAGTCTTACTGTACATTCGTCTCTTCATCCAATATGTTTAAGGAATCTAAAAATTCAAGCTTTATGTCGAGCACCTATCGGCTCAATGACTAGGAGTATGGGTCTTGGTTGGGTAGACAATAATTGTGGGTGGGTAGCACCCAGTAGCGTAGCTAGCATGGGTGACACCCGGGGCGGATAATGTGGAATCAACCCACAAATGAACTTCCCCCCCTCCCAAATAATTCTGAGTTGCACCTTTGGCCTTTCGTTCTAGTGACGGCAATCGCAAACCATTTTTCGAAAGGGGTGAAGGTGTGCCATTTGCGCTGAAGGTTTTTCAAAAATTTTCGCACCCTGCTCCCGACAGGTTTCATTGCGTCAAACGTTCAGGGGTGCCACCCGATAGTGACAAAAACCAGTCAACGAGCGGTTGGGTGTCACCCCTAAGCGGGTGTCACCCGGTGCGCGCCGCCCCCCCGCACCCCCCTCGCTACGCTACTGGTAGCACCCACCTAAGAGACCCACTTGAGTTTAAATTCACCCAAGAAGGAATGTTAAAAAATATTGTAATATAGAGTTAGTAACAATAGTTTTGCCTTGCTCAGCCATTGTTATTCAAAGACTTACGTTTTGTAACCAGGAGGCTAAAATTCATACTTTGAATGTGTTCAAATTCTATTGGCAATATTATCTCTCGACAATCAATGTGTGAAACTTGTCAATGTAGAAGGAATATAGAGGTGTTTGCGACTCCAATGCGAAAAATACGAGAATTGCTCCACAAGTTCTCTTAGACAGAGTAAAATGAGTCCAATTCATAACGAACAGCACGGCGCCAAATCAGTTGGCACTGTTTACAGCATTGTATAATCGAGTAAAATCAATTCGATCCGATAAAGTCGGACAACTTTTCTTTTTTAATTTCGTACGGACGACACGGTACACTAACAGTGCGACTTATTGATGAACTTGCCCAATGTAGTAAACAGAATAGATTTCAATTGTATGATTGGACATTATTTTGATTCACGAGTTGCTTTAGAAACTATATTTAAAATCATCTTATACTTAGATATTTCTAAGCAAATGCTGATGAACGCCTTAAAAGTTTGTGTCTCCAGCATCTTTCCTCTTAATTATCTCTACAGATTATTATATTAATTGTAAGGAAAGACAGAAAGAAAAGAAAGAAAAATGTTTATTTGAAACTCGCACAAGACATATATAACAATCAATACATATAAAAGTAAGTTAATTAAAACTAACCGTAAGCGGCATCTTAAAATTAATCTGTGCGAAGCCAAAAAGGTCCCTGTCTCAGCTTATGCTGCGATATTTAAGGGAGTGACCACGTGGCAATCCAGTAGCGTAGGTATGTCCATCTCATCATCAGTTTTAATAAAATAAATAAATGTCAATATGTCTCGTTAGTCTATGGCTTGATTCACTTATAATACCACAACCATCAATCACACAACACTATACTCAAATACGTACCTACCCGTCAAAATGCTACGGAACGCTCGTCACATTACAAAGCAATGTATTCCACCGCGTGGATGAACGGCAGTTTTCCCCGGAAAAACTTATGATAAAAAGATACAGAGTACGGGTGTAACGCACTGCTGCCATTCTGCTGACGTTATTGACAGCTAGCCTCGCTCACACGCGAAATAACAAGCTAAGAACACTTTGTTACGATTTGCTGTCATGTTGATTACAGTTTAGGAGAGACATCTTCGTTTTAATGGTTGTTTTGATTAACTGTGCTAGATAATATATTCATGCTTTTTTAACCATATGCTTTAAGCAGATTCTTTATTCAAATGTCCTGTAGAGAATTTGACTTTAGAATCCACTAATCAGTATTTTAAGCTAAGCATATGGTTAAAAAAAATCTGACTGCCAACTAAATTAAATATTTGTAAGCCAACTACTGTGGCAGGACACAGAGACCCATTATAATTGTTCTACACTTTTTGACCTGTGTTCACAAATAAACGTATTTAATTTAATTCTTAAAGCAACGTTCACATTTTGTAACTTAGACGCAATCTGTCAAAAATGTATCTATAGAAATTGAAACTTTTTTGACAGATTGGAACCTAGAACTTGAAATTAGTAGAATTGGAATAAGTTGAAAGAGCGAAAAAACAAGATGCAATAGAAATTAACTGATTGTTATTTTCTTTTGCATCTTGTATATTTTCGCTCTTACAATTACGTCGACTTAGAACTTATTACCTGTCTACCTCTTGGTTAAATATACGGGGTCTATGTTTAGGCCCCTTTATTCATAACCACAGTGGTCTTAGTGCGAGTTTTTTAACGTTCTCGATCGCGTTGATGGTGACAATAACGGAAAACCTTTTTTTTTCTATACATTTTGACATAAGCGAACGATTACGTTAACGCGATCGAGTGCGTTAAAAAACTTACACTAAGCCCTCAGATGAGCACGTGAGCAAAACAGATTGAGGAGAGCAATGATACATGACAAAAAGTTTCATGTAACTGGGACGCGTAGCAAGATTCAAGTACCTTTACCAAAATATAAAATTTGCGCTTTTAATTGTACCGTACCCAAAGGGTGAAGTCGGGATCATTTACTAAGCATACAGCTGCACTGTCTCTTTGTGCGCCTTATGGAAAAGAATAGAAACTTCTTATAACTCTTTGTTATGTACATGACGTGTCAGAAGAAGAAAAGTTGACTGGTAGAGAATGCCGTGTTGCATTAAGTCCGCTCATGTAGGCTCACCCCTATTTTTACCTACATATAGTTTAAATACCTAATTAAATAAAACATAACAGGAATAAACAGAAAGCTCCTAGCAACTTTCTCGCTCCGTTCCTTACAACAACATTTTAGAAACACATTCATAGTGCGTACAGCTAAGGAGTGGAATTCCCTGACAGAGCCTGTGTTTCCTGATAGCTACAACCTGGGAGTCTTTAAGTCAAGAGTGAATAGGTTACTTCTCGGCAAGCGTGCTCCATCTTCGACCACATCATCGCTTACCATCTGGTGAGATAGTGGTGCCTATCAATAGTAAAAAAATATGTGGGCGATAAATAAATTCAACATCTTAATCAGGCTTTTAATAACAAAGAAGTACTTACAATCAAACAATCCGTAGAAAGGCGACAAAATAAATGGCAGTAATAAATATAACGCGTGGATACTCTGCGGACGGTAACGTACAATACATAACCATCATAGCAATGGCAATAACGAACGATAAATACCGAATCGCGTTAAAACGCCTCATATAAGAGATAATACAAACGTTTATATATCTGTCATGCATGTCAACATCACTGCCTCGACGAGAGCGATTCATTAATTATTTTATCATTCTGTTGGGCATCGCACAAGAAATATTCATAAGCATTAAAGGCTCGTATCTACTACTAGGCAACATTTGAGTGCGACATGATGCACAACATTTTTCTCATCATGTTGAATGGCAATGAGGAACTTATTTTCAGTAACACCTTGTCAATGTTGCGCGTCTGCTGGCAACGTCGCGCGTTGTCGTGATGAACATGTTGGGCGTCACGTGTTGTGTGTCAAATTTTGCCTAGTGGTTACGAGGCTTATCTTATCAGAAATTATGCTAGAAAACTGGAGATGTCATTAAAAACTGCCTAAGGGCCGATTTTTCAATAGTCAGATAAATGATATCAGAGGAATAAAAATGGCGGTTTGACAGCGTTTACATTGAAAATGTGTCAAACATCCATATTTATTCTTCAGTTAAAAGTTATCAGACTATTGAAAAATCAGCCCTTAGACAGTTGAAGTGCCATACCTAGTTTGGAAGTATTAGTTCCACTTACTTTGAAGAACTAAGCGTTTCCAAACGTCTTTTATAATGCGCACAACAAAGAAGTGGAACTCTCAGCCTGCGTCTGTGTTTCCGAACGCTTACAACCCTCATATCTTTAAAGTCAGAGTGAATAGGCTCCTTCTGGGTAAGCTCGCTCCATCGTAGACTTTGTCTCTATCATCTCTAACCTAGAATAGAGTCAAGAGAAACCCATCTCAATTAAATAAACTCAGATCACGTTGAGTCGCCCCCAGCGACATTGACATCCTGCATCATTGACAATTGACATCGCCATATAGAGAAGTGTTACTTACACTGACGTTTTTTATTAGGGCACAGACAATCAAAAGGATGTCTGTTTCTTGAAGAAACAAGAGGCTTACTTTCAACTTGCAGTAACTTGAGCCATACTGAAGGCAAATAAAGAAAGAAAGCATAACGCGTACTATAACAAGAAAATAAAATAAAAACCAAAATGAATAACCTATAGGTACTAGTTACTAGTAGGAAGATCATAAAAGAAAACTGGCCAAGTGCGAGTCGGACTCGCGTGCAAAGGGTTCTGAACGAATTAAATTTTTTTACATGTTATTTTAACACTACAGACTTCTAATAGGTTTTCCTGTAATCTTTGGGTAAAGATCTAGTATCTCCATTTTTTTCAAAATTTTAGGCTCAGTAGTTTCGGAGATAAGGGGGGGGAATGGTCATTTTTCGTCTAATTTCTTGAATAACTTCAAAACCATTTATTTTAAAATTATGAAAAAAATATAATTAAAACCCTCACAGTAAGCCCTTTCATTTGATATGTCACACGATATTGTTCAAAAAACTTTTTTTTTAATTTTCTCGTTTGACCCCCAAAAGTGACCCCCATACTAAAAATTTAATAATTTACGTAACGCGTCCGTGTTTGGGTCATAGAAGTCCATATGTGTACCAAATTTCAACGGAATCGGTCTAGTGGATCCGGAGAAAACTGGCTGTACAGACGGACAGACAGACAGACAGACAGACAGACACCCGAGTGATCCTATAAGGGTTCCTTTTTTTTTTCGGAACCCTAAAAAAAGAAGGGATGGAGTATCTGTAAGGAAAGTAAGGCGAAAGTGCAACCACTGACAAAAAGTACATTAACCTTGGTCCACGTACAACTAAACTTAATGTTATATGATTAAATATCTACGTAATTTTAACGAGGGCCACATATTCTGCATTCGTTACTCTCTCAATAAATACATATTATTATGTTACATATCTTAATGAGCTATGTAACACGCAATACCAGAATGTTTGGATTCCGACAATCATCATGACGAATAATTGCATTCTAGTGTTGCCACCATTTATCTGCACACACATATAATAATAATATACACCTTGCAATGGCAACACAGTTATTTAAAGTTTATCTAGCTTTCTATTCGTTTTATGTAAGTTTTAAATAAATACAGTTCCTGGTTTTCTTTTCGTAAAAAAGTCGTTATTTTTCTTTCGTCAGAAGGCCTAGCACGAATATTTTTAACGTAACGTAAAATTTTACCATAGCTACAATCATAGATATAATAAATAAGTGTTGTTTTTTTTATATTTCTATTTCTACAATACTCATTTTGGACGTTGTATTTATATTCATATTTTTGAATGATATAAATTGTTTATGTCCCAAATTATTAAACCAAAATACTATGGGGTTGTATTTTTTCACATTCACAATTTACTTACGTTAACTTACTATACGTCAAAATATTCGTGCTAGCCCCTCTTAGAACTTCTCTTAGAACTATTAGGTACTTTTTACATCTTGGAACAGATATTCATAAACATTTTAGCATAACTAGCCAGGTATGCTCAAATGCTACTGCTAGAAATCTTGCTCAAATTGCTTGTCACAGATTTCGTCCATGCGCACTCTATTTGCAGCGCTTCGCGATTACAAAGAACGTTAGTCATCTAAGCCTGAGGTCAGGCAGGATTCCTATTAACCATTCCCGACTCGAGGTATTCAAGAATATACTATCTCTTTGACAAATTTTATCCAGTACGTCTACCATGAGTTTTATCAATCTACACTCGCTAGCGACTAAAGTTAAAAAAAAAATGAAAACTTAAAAAAAACATGTTTCTAATTTATTTGTTTAGTTGTTAATTAACAAGCAAGCATTGTTACAAGTAAAACTTCAGTTAAGAACTAAACAAATAAATTAGAAACTTGTTTTTTAAAAGTTTTTATACATTTTTTTAACTACAGTCGCTAGCGCGTATAGATTGATAAAACTCATGGTAGACGTACAGATCCGTCCAGGCATTCTGCATGATTGAGTAATAAAAATCCATTCATTAATCCATCCAAATTTTCGCATATAGAATACTTAGTATTAAGATTACACCTCTAATCATCTTATATTACTCTAATTATCTTTTCAGAAATACTTGTAAAGTAGCTAAAGCCCTGTTCATAAGCAACAAGATCAAATTGGCAGATAATAAAATAAAGACAGTTTGGAAAGTTATCAATAATGAAACTAACAGAAATAAAGTACGAAACACTGACTATTTACTAGAGACTGCGCATGGTGCCATAAGCTCTAATTTAGAAGTAGCTCAAGAATTTGTAAAATTTTTCACTGATATACCATCAAAAACAACTGAAGCTTTAAAGTCTTCACCCGAGGTCTCATTTGATTTATTAAGAGCAAACATTCCAGGTTGTACGGTTGAATTCCAATTCAAACATATCAACCCTATGACAGTTATTAAAGCTTTCCGGCAAATCAAAATTAAATTGACTGAAGACATATGGGGAATGTCTATCAAAGTGTGCACGTCCATATTTGAGACCATAGCACCATACTTGGCACTAATATTTAATTTATGTGTTGACCAAGGGGTCTTTCCGGATATAATGAAATATAGTAGGGTGATACCACTTTTTAAATCTGGAGATAATAAAGATACTAATAATTATAGACCTGTATCTGTATTGCCGGTTTTCAGCAAAGTGTTTGAAAAAGTAATGCTCAATCAAATGCTCAATCATTTTAACACCAATAAAATCTTACACGAACAACAGTATGGTTTTACCAAAGGTCGTTGTACGACTGACGCTGGAGTCACGTTGTTAAAACACATTTATACAGCGTGGGAAGAGGCGCAAGATGCCATAGGAATCTTTTGTGACCTCTCCAAGGCATTTGATTGTGTAAATCACGAAACCTTGCTCCTAAAACTAGAACATTACGGACTGGGTAAACTTGCAGTCAGTTTAGTAAGGTCTTATTTAAATGACAGACAGCAGCAGCAAGTTCAAATAAATGGTGTCAATTCACGGGGTCTGAAAGTTAAAATGGGGGTACCACAAGGCTCAATATTGGGTCCGTTCCTCTTTCTGGTATACATTAATGATCTTCCCCATCTTTTAAAAAATCAAACTCAAATGGTGTTATTTGCAGACGATACGTCCTTAATTTTTAAGATAGATAGGCGTGCCACAAGTCTTGACGATGTAAATAACGCCCTTCAGCAGGTCCAAAATTGGTTTACTGCTAATAATTTAGTTTTAAATGAGAAAAAAACAAAGTGTATCAGATTTGCATTACCGAACGTGAAAAGTATTAATTGTGACATAGTATTGAACCAAGAGAAACTTGAATTCGTCGATGACACAGTTTTCTTGGGGATCACGCTTGACTCAAGGCTACAATGGGGTCCTCATTTAACATCTCTTGCGGGACGGCTAAGTTCAGCAGCATATGCTGTCAGAAAAATCCGTCAATTTACTGATATAGATACCGCGAGGCTGGTCTATTTTAGTTACTTTCATAGTATCATGTCTTACGGTATCTTAATATGGGGACGTGCTGCAGACATCGAGTCTATATTTATTCTGCAGAAAAGAGCTATCAGAGCCATTTACAATCTCCGCCGGCGCGATTCCCTAAGGGAACTGTTTAAGGATATTAACATCATGACGGTACCTTGTCAATACATATATGAAAACATTATGTATGTTCGGAAAAATCTTCATCTTTTTAGTAAAATTAGTGATAGGCATAATTTTAATACTAGAAATCGGAACAAATTAGATCAACCCCGATTCAGATTAGCTAAAGTACACACTTCTTTTATGGGGTACTGTGTTAAATTTTATAATAAAATACCACTTAATATTCTCGAACTGAATGAGAGAAAATTTAAAACATGTATAAAACGCACATTATGTAGACAAGCATATTATAAACTGGAAGATTATGTCCTTGATAAAAATGCTTGGCTAAATGCCGGTCCTGCTCCACAGCCACAGCAGCATGGGTCCACTTGTTAGGTTTTCGATAATTGGAAGAAATGCTTACCCTTTTTTTGTTCTCCTATACAATCATTTATTTATCATTTCTTTGCATTATTGTATTAGCAAAGTATACACAATAAAGCAGCCTTCTTTTTTTTTCTTTTCTTATTTACTTGAAACCATAGTTTTGTATAACGTAGAAGCATATTTTCAATTTTTTGTAAATGTGAGCACTATGGAGCCATTTACATATGTAATTATAGATTTCGTTATTAAATTAGTTTGACATGAACGAGCGTGGCAGTTGAGAGCTTGTCATGCTCACACAAATGTTTTGCTGATGGTGGCGCGTGTTTTGGATCATTTGATTCCCTTCAAAATGGTTGAGTTAGATGGTGCTGATGCACGCGTCATGTTCGTGAACGGGCGCCGTCAGTTGAAACTGGTCATCTCTTACCTGCCACTGGCTTATTTTAATCTGTACCTGCATTTTGAATTGTTTATATGTTTTCTTGTTCTTTGCATTGTCCTCACATATAGAAGCAATCAATGTTAATGTTAACAAGATTTTTGTAACACATCACATGGTTTAAAAGAGTGTCCGTGGAGTTTCTTGCACGTTCTTCTCCATAGAGATCTACGCTTTGGAACGTGCAAATAGCTTCATGTTTTTGACTGACCGACTTTGACAATTCAAAAGTGCCTGTAAATGGTTTATTTGAAATATACGATTTGATTGATTGATTTGATTGATAGCCTGTTTTTTGTATTTGTGATGGGTTTGCTCTTGACTCTACTCTAGGTCAGAGATGACAGAGACAAAGTATACGGAGCGAGCTAATCCAGAAGGATCCTGTTCACTATAAATTTGAAGAGATTAGCGTTGTAAGCGTTCGGAAACACAGACGCAGGCAGAGAGTTCCGCTCCTTTGCTGTGCGCATTTTAAAAGACGTTTGGAAACGCTTAGTGCGAATTGGTGGAATAGTAACAAGGTAGGGATGGTAAATTGCAGTGCATCTGGATGTCCGATAGTAGAAGGGGGCCGGTGGGATGAGGTCGTGGAGTTCATGGGCACACTCACCGAAGTACAATCTGTAGAAGAACGTCAAGCAGGCAACCTTGCGGCGATGAGCCAAGCTGTGTAGCTTGGCATCCACCAGATAATCTTCGGCTGATAATGATAGTTCTACAAAGTGTTAGGTACACATAAACAGTGTTAACATGAACGCTACAAAACTGCTTGTCGGGAAATATCTGACGTGCTTATTAGTAAAATAATTAATAACTTGTTTGTAAGCTGTTGCATATGGTAATTCATACATGAATAGGGCGTCAATAGTAGGGCTTGCACTTTTCCAGTTTAAAAGTTGGTATTTTGAAGGTATTTCTAATTATTTAACACAATGGCAATGGAAACTAAGAGCTAAAAAAATGGGGTCCCGAAACACTACCCCGTGAAACACCTAAGTTTTTCTTCAAGTTTCGCTCTTATTAGGGTTCCGAACAAAAAATCCCTTATAGGATCACTCGGGTGTCTGTCTGTCTGTACGTCTGTCACAGCCAGTTTTCTCCGAATCCACAGGACCGATTCTGTTGAAATTTGGTATACATATGGACTTCTGTGGCCCAAACACGGACGTATTACGTAAATTATTAAATTTTTAGTATGGGGGTCACTTTTGGGGGTCAAATTAGTAAATTAAAAAAATAGTTTTTTGAACAATATTGTGTGACATAGGTATCAAATGAACGGGCTTACTGTGAGGGTTTAAATTATATATTTTTTCATAGTGTTAAAATAAATGGTTTTGAAGTTATTCAAGAAATTAGACGAAAAATGACCATTCCCCCCCCTTATCTCCGAAACTACTGAGCCTAAAATTTTGAAAAAATGGAGATAATAGATCTTTACTTATAGATTACAGGAAAACCTATAAGAAGTGTATAGTGTTAAAATAACATTTAAAAAAAAATTCGTTAGGAACCCTTTGCACGCGAGTCCGACTCGCTCTTGACCGGTTTTCTTTTAGTAGATATTGCTTGGATTTTAGCTACAAACTATTCAAGATTCAAAACATTCATGACAAATTAAGTCAAAGGATAAATAGTTAACTCAACTAAGATTGTCCTGATCCAGTATGAATCAAAAGCTAATTACAAATCATTACGGCAAAAGTGTCAATTCAGCAAACTCGGAAAGCTATTGTACCCACAAAATTAAGTTTGTGTCAAAGAGTTGGGACACCACTTTTGGTTTTAATAGTAAGTTCAAATTTACCTTTATTCCGAAGTACACTCAACCCTCAACTGGTCTTAACAATTAGTCTTTCATAACATCGTAGCCATCGTAGGATATTAGCCTTTTGCAAGAAGCATTCAGTGCATTTGATGTTCATCGGAGCGTGCATACGCAACGGAATAAAGGCGACGCTTGTTTCACGCGAGCTGTGATTTCTTAGCCGTGTTTTCTGCATACAATGAAAGGTTCGTCACGAGACTCTTAATCTTTGTATGGGTGGTTAGGCAGAGGTAAACTAGGGCTTGGAGATAGATAAATACTCTTTATTGTACACCATAAAAAATAAACTAAGGACTTAAAAAATAATTGGCTGTCTTATCGCTAAAAGAGTTGGATACAGTAGCGATATGGATGGTTCGAAAAGGAGCACTGGTGTGTTCGTTTTTGCTTAGTCATATGTCAGTAAAAAAATAATTATTATAACACTGCATACATTAATTAACGTGCCCAACTGCCTTTACATTCGGTTTTGGAAATGATTTATCTAGAAAAAAGATTAAGATTGGCTGTTGAAAATTAATTAGACCAATAACAGCGGCTAACGCGCATTGAAGAAGTCTTTAAATTAGATATTCGATCATTTTACTTTCATAAACTGGACATTAGACACAAAAAACCGAAAGTTACATAGGGCGATAATAATTCAAAAAATTTCTCAAATTCTTACATTCAAGATTTTAATCTAACTCTCGTCCCTGCTGATCCGGTACTAATTGACAGCTCTTTCACTTTGTTTTTACAAAGTAGTATGTAAATACACGCAACAGCAAGACGTAGGTAGGTACTTTTATCACGAGACAACAATAAAAGGTAGTTTACATATTATATATACTTGCAAAACATGAGGAGAAAAGTAATAATGACGTCAAAAGTGGTGAAACAAATGCGCATCTGATTAAAACAAAAGATGTATTACACCACAATAGTAACCAGTCTTAGAATGATATGCCTCAAACTTGAGTTTCAAGACTTTCAAGTGATGATTCTGTTATATCAATTCATATTGTATATTTGCACACAATATGACTTTTGAGATAGCACATGCGCCACGATAAAAGGTGAAACCATAAGTTATTGCAACTTATTATTCACAATGATAACTTCTATGAAAAAAGACCCCTTTGCAAAGCATTGGTACTTTTGTTCCTTAATTTATTAATAACTAGTGGACGTCACGCGGTTTCACAAGCGTAGTTCCCGTTCCCGTGGGAGTACGGGGATAATATATAGCCTTTGTTACTTCCTGATAATGTAGCTATCCAATGCTAAAAGAATTTTTCAAATCGGTCCAGTAGTTTCGGAGCCTATTCAATTCAAACAAACAAACAAATCTTTCATCTTTATAATATTATATTATATATATATAGTATAGACTAGCTGACCCGTGCCCACTTCGTTCTGCAGTATTTTTGGGGTTAATATATAGCCTATGACACTCACAAATAACGTGGCTTTCTATTGGTAAAAGAATTTTCAAGTAGATCCAGAGATTACCCCTACAACCTCACAAAATCACAAACCGTTCACGTAGGATTTTCGGGAAATCCTCTCTTAGTGCTCCCCTACCATCTCGAAGGAACCTACATGCCAAATTTCAGCTTTCTACATCCCGTAGTTTCGGCTGTGCGTTGTCTGTTAGTCACTCAATCACTCAGTAACGGAAAAAAAATATATATATATATATGAATTAGTATATTATATTATCTGTGGTATTAGTATAGACTAGCGACAGGGCCCGGCATCGCACGGGTGCAAATTATAAACACAAACCTTCTCTTGGTAAAAACCGTATCAAAATCCGTTGCTGTCTCTGTATGTTTCTCTGCTTGTATCTTCGAAAAAAAAAATTACGCCCGCACTATAACTAGAAAATGGTCGATAGTTGATCGCTTCCTCGTCGACAGTGAGACGGCATGTTACGATTTAATCATTGTCTATGTTCTAAAAAAAAATGTTCTGCCAATCAGCACTGTTCATCTAGATCTATTCATTCGCCGTGTGAAAGAAGAGCCTTTACGTGAGCATGTGCAATAAGATGCACAATACCTACACGCTTTCCGAGTAAGTAACAACAAGTTCATTAATATTGCTCACCACGTGTTGCGCTTATGATAATTATTAGAGACCGGTGCCAGATGGACAGATTACTGTTTTACACGAGAAGAATTTGATAGAACTATAGATTCTTCGTAAGTAGGTATTATATAATGTACCTAGATACCAAGAACCCATAGATTCGATCGACATACCATCAACATGATAATGATGCGCCGACTGATACGCATTGTCGGGATTGGGAATCGCACAATATTTAACGAAACCGGTTTCTGTTCGGTTTGAGGAACGTTTTTTTATTTATTTACTTTGCGTGGATTTACATCTATCTACTTTTATTAAATTGGATGTCATTGAGTTGTACCTGCTGTGTCAACTGTTTTCTACTGTTTTTTTTTTTTTTATTTATGTATTTTTTTTTTCGTTGTTATCAACACACTTATCTATCACTTGACACCAAATTATTATTCATGTTGTATTGTTTACTACACACTATAATATATTTATTTAACTGTATATTTAATATTTAAAAACTGATTCACATCCGTATACTCAACGTAAGGTTCAGTTGAAAACCAGCGTCAGGCAGCTCCTAGTTGTCTGGCATTTTGCTGAACTGGACCTATTTGGCGCAGCCGCGGGGCACACAATATAATTGATTTAGAATTAAGTTTCCTTTTTTTATTTGTACCGACATTGTGTGTATCTGTGTGTGCCAAATAAACTTGTTTTCTTTCTTTCTTTCTTTCTTAACATCACTACATTCTTTTGAAATGGACTCTACGTACTGTCATAATTTTACCAAGTTTCTTAATTTGAAGCTTCTCTTTATAATCTGAAGAGTTTATTAAACTAAATAATCCTTCTTCTTCTTATTCGCGTCGCTTGCACGACAGTCATTTAGATTTGTGTGTCCCAAAACATTGCTACTTCTACGACATCGTTGGTGAATGAATCCTCAAAATTTAAAGTCACAAGTCGGTATGGGCCTGTGATGCGGGGGAATGATGAAAATGCCGGCAGAAAACATGACATAAGATGTGTAAAATATAAGATGGCTTGAAAAGGAGTGACTATTGAGATGACGAAAGATAGAGAGTAGCTAAGAAAGAACAATTTTGAACGGATCCCAAAAAAAAATTGGGCAAAAGGCAAGAGAATAATTTAATAAAGCCGTACAGTATGTTCATGGTTTGAACAAACTACATTCTATGAATCATAATCCCTACAAGGTCTATTGTAAGAAAAGTAAAAAAATTACAATTATCATGAACGTACGGCTCGTTTCCCATACATTCTATTCTTCATTACGTACGATAACACCTGGTACAATTACTTACTTTTTTCAATACTGTATGAGTACCGTTATTCTTATTGGTGTGTCTATTTATAACATTACATATTTCCAATGAAAAGTATTTCAAGCATTTTCTTAATTTTGCACTTCTTTTTATAAACTAGCTGATAACAAGTACAGGTTTTAACAAGACCAGGTATAATTAAATACTCTTTATTAAAAATACGTAGGTTTTAAAATGTTTTACGAGCGGAAGATTAATATTATGTAGATCAGTAAGTATATTCCTAGATGAGATTTAAGAAACTTTACAGAAAAAACCATTTCATTGGAACTTTCAAGAAAGAAATGTTAAAAAACACTCACCCAAAGTTTCCGGGATAGCAAATAGGATGACAAACATGCATATTCGGCGTCCTCTTCCCGCTGAAATGGTGTCCGCCATTGAAGATCACTTCCGAGCAGCAAGGTGACGAGCATCTCCCGCTGTCCGTGCACTCAGAACCACAGCAGGACCTGGATCCATCAGTACTGCACCAGTGGTCTTCACAAGGAAGAGAGTATCGCCACTCGGGGGATGGGACTCGGTAGCTGTATCTCCGGTCCCAGTGCATCGAGCTCAAGTCCGTGCATCTCTCCACATAGGCCCCAGCCAGCTGCTCCATGTACTGCTTGTACAACCGCTTCTGCCTCTGCGTCTGCGACACGTGCAGGCGGAGCACGTTCAGGAAGCACATCTTCACAGCGCGCAGGATCCGGGGGAGCTCGCCCGCACTTTCCACCAACCGGTACGTCGGCATATGCTCGACTACCAGAAACGCACGGAGCACACGTCCGCGGAATCTCAGAGAAAACAGATTTTACTGTCGCTACTGGACCGCATTGCAAACGCGTCGTTAGAAAAGAATTCAACCGTGATTTATTAATTTCCCGTTTGCTTTTGTAATCTGCTTGATGTTTGTTTCTGTTAACTCGATTGTTTCTAATATCGTTTGTTATCTTTTGTTGCAAAAGTTAACAAAGATGCTGTTTTGTGTTGTCGAAAGGTTGTTACATTTTAAATTTCGCGCCAAACGTCACGGTTCCATGTGAATGGGCGCGAGTGCGCGGGAGCGCGGTTCGTGTCTGATGGCGTACTGCGCCTGCGCGGACGGCGCGACCGCCATAATCGCTTTACGTCAAATTAACTCGCATTTCCCCGAGAGGTGAAAAAACGGAACAGTTTACGGAGAAAATACGGCGCTGCTGAAAATAATTGGGGTTATAAGCCGTAGCCAAATGCGACCTGACGCCGTCGCCATCGTCGGTGCTATTTTGATTAAACGCAACCGTGTTTTGCAATTGTTTTACGTAAAGTTAATAAAAAAGGCAAAGGCGTCAAATGAAGTAAATAATCTATTTATTTATTCATTTCCTTTATTCTTATTTCTAATGAGAAATCACAACTTATAAATAAAGACGTTAGGTACAATATACAACGGTAGGTAGGTGGGCACATAAAAGGAACAAAACTCCACATAAAAGCACAATAAAATATATTCATTTGTATATACTATTAATACAGCTTTTAATAATTAATACTTTAAATAAAAGTAAGTAGTCATTTAAAAGGTTCAGGTGGCTCTGCGAAACAAGGCAGAGTTTGGATCAGTAATAATTTCCCTTTTATATAAAACTAGGTAGGTAATAGAATATTTGCAATAGTTTTTTGGTGTAGGCACCATAACATAACAAGCTATCTGTGCTATATTTACTTAATCTATGACAAGTAGAAAACATAAAGCCTTATTCTAACCCTATAGTTATACTCAATAGGAGATTCTTAATTCAAAATTTTTATGTACTTATGCATAGTTTTTTTTTTATATAAATAAGTGCCATAGTTTAGTTTTTACGTCTACATACGAAAGATAAACGTGAGGTATTTTTTTAACTGCCTGCGACAAAGTCTACAAGGAGGCCTATATTTGACCTGTATCTCTTTTACGAGCTTTTATTTAGCTTCACTGGGTGCAAGCTGGACAAATTTCTCGTGGTCTATCAAGTTAGAACCTTCTGTACTCGCTCCATTCTCAAGACCATCATCAACATTATTATTTTTAAGGTCATCCGAATCACACTTGACAATAACTTTATTTTTCGCAAATACTTTGACTACTGACAGACAATTCTCAAAAGCATTAACAACTTTTTTATATGTTTTCAAACAAACTGATCCCTTAAACCTATGTTCCAAATATTCCATAAATTCATTTTTATTATCCATAAACAAATATGTGTTGTAGATAAATGTAGCATTATAAGTATCATGGTAAACCGTACAAGGAAACTTTGCACCACACATTTTATTTAAATAATTCATATGCTGCAAACAATGCTCGAATTCTGCCAAATTATGAACAAGTGTGGTATCATACTTTTCTTTTAAATCAACTTCTTTAAACAAGAACTGCAAACCATTATAAAAAGTTGATGCTTCTTTTGCGGTATCAGATACTGCCAATTGTTGGCCATTCTTTTTTAAATGATCTACTAATCTAGATACCGGACCTAGCATTACATAAGAAAGAAGAACGCAGTAAGCGACTTTGATAAAGTCCTCATTTTTCTTATAAACGTAGTACACCAGAGTTAAAATAAGAATCCAGGATTCCTTAGGCACATCTTCAAGTGGTTTCTTATAATCATATCCAGGTAGAACTTCTTCAAGAAAGTGTTCGAAAGCCTCGGACTCTTTCATTAATAACTGTAGTTTCTTACCAACGCGATGTTTCGTAAATATGTCTCTATTGGATATTGGTTTATCCCAATGTGTTTCAATTTCCTTTATAGAAGTTTTATTGCCTTCCCTCCCAAGAAAAGTTATCGTTGAATCTTGAGAGTTTTTCAGAAGACAATGGCTGTAAACAATTATATCCATAGCTGCTAGTAAAGCATCGGGACGATATCTGGCGTTAATTACCAAAGAGCCACATATTAGTCCTCTCTTCTTTAGATTGATGTAAGGAACCGCTATTCTGCTGTTGGAGACACCTTTCGCAAACCATTTTTTGTCATCTTTGAACATACCATGACCTCTTTCTCTTTGAAAATACTTCACAGCAAGGGTGCATAACGGATATAAGTATATAGTCTGAATTTTCTCATAAACCTCCTTAAAAACTTTATTTTGGTCTTCATCATCAATAGCCATTGACACTGTATTGATTGCATTCGCTTCTTTTTGACGTTTGACCCACCGAACTACTGGTGTTATCATGTCCGTTTCATCGTCACCAATTATTTCAGCTAGCTTTTCTAAGTAGTCACCACTCTCGTTCAACAAAGCCAGCAATATTGGCATTTTACTATAAACACCAATAGCATTTTTAACTTTGTCATGCTCGTAGATCGTACATTTTATTTTTGCCACACCTTTGTTATGTTCTAGAGAATTCGGTGTAATGCACGACACACCGAAACAACTGTACTCCACGTTATTTGTTAGAACTGGACATTTTAATTTTTTAGCGACTGCCACAATGGCTTCAATAGAATCGTATTCACACACAAAGTACTTTATACCCATTTCTTCTAAAACTTGTTTTTGGACGTCGTTAACGAGAAGGGGTTGGAAATAACCCGCCATGTCCATTCGTTGAGTACCATTTCTTTCACTAATGATGCTTTGATGTATTTCTATTCGTTTGGCTATATCATGTTTTGTAGCTCCACTGAAGATTACGTAGCATTTGACACCATTGTCTACGAACATGCTAAGTGTGTTTATGATTAAGTCTGCGTACCTATCGCAGTCTGGTCCGAGAACGAACTGGCAGCCGCTGTTTTTGTACGTGTCTCTGAAGAAGCTCACTCACTCACTCACTCAATTCTTTATTGCGTTCCATATGTATAACATAGATGGTATATACAAGTTTAGAGAACAATATGGACCCTGTCGGGCACAGCAAAAATTAGGAGAGAGGAAGACGGCTAAGTAGCATTTCAAGGTATTCAATATTTTCAAAAATTATTTTAAATGTAGAATTGTATGTATAAATATGGATATATTTATTAGGTCCGAGTTTGTATTATAGGAAAAAAAAAAATGTCTAAACGTAATCGGTAAATAAATGTCAAATTGTATGTATCATTATGTATATATGATGATGCTGTCTCCATCGATGAGGAGTTCGCAGTCGCTAAGAGTGTGTGATGAAGACAAGTTCTTTTTCTGGATGTACCGCCGTAACGATGTGAACTTCATCTTGATGTAGAAATATCTGGAATGAAGATAATATAATGAATAAATATTTTGCTGTGAACAGCCATTGTTTTGGCAGAAGAGGGTTTAAAAATACATTGTTATGATTGGGAAAGAACAGGGACAAACAAAGGTTTCTCTATAATATCTCATCTCTCATGGTCGCCTACCACTATAAATAAATATGAGTAACTTTTTCTGGGAACGCCAAGGATCCCGTAACATTGGTACCTCAAAATGCCAACTAATATTATAACTGCGGCATAGATGAACGAATCCTGACGAATTTTTGGCACGGATTTGGACGGACGGAGGACTAATTAATCTAAATTAATGTCAAAAGATAATATACTTCTAGATTTCCTACTCACACGGTGACAAGAAACATTATGAAAACGCCTGAGCAAACAACGATGGTGGTCCATCTGGTCAATGGCCCGTTCCATCTATTTTTATTACCGAGAGGCGACTGAGTGACCTATTAAGAGGAAATGCTGGCGGCGAGACTTTGTATGTAAAATGTCATAATTCGAGGTTTGGCTCTCGACTGTTTTCTCCTCCAATATTGGACCGATTTAAGAGATATTTCACAAACTGAATAGGAAGGATATACTGTGTCGCTATGTTTTCCTTTTTGATGATTTATTAACCGTATAAGCACTAGAACTATCACAAAATGCTCAAAATTGTCCGATAAATCGCTGTCAACAGAGCCCTAGTGTACAAATTTGGCAACTATTAATCAAAAAAGGAAAACATGGAGACATAGTATACATCCTTTTTATTCAGTTTGTGAAATATAACAGTCGAGAGCCAAACCTCGAATTATGACTTTTTAGGGTTCCGAAAAAAAAAGGAACCCTTATAGGATCACTCGGGATGTCTGTCTGTCTGTCCGTCTGTCACAGCCAGTTTTCTCCGGATCCACTGGACCGATTCTGTTGAAATTTGGTACACATATGGATTTCTATGACCCAAACACGGACGCGTTACGTAAATTATTAAATTTTTAGTATGGGGGTCATTTTTGGGGGTCGAAATAAAAAAAAAATTTTTGAATATATCGTGTATCACATCAAATGAAAGGGCTTACCATGAGGATTTTAATTATAGTTTTTTCATTATTTTAAAATAAATGGTTTTGAAGTTATTCAAGAAATTAGACGAAAAATGCCAATCCCCCCCTTTATCTCCGAAACTACTAAGCCTAAAATTTTGGAAAAAATGGAGATAATAGATCTTTACCTAAAGATTACAGGAAAACTTATTAGAAGTCTGTAATGTTAAAATAACATGTTAAAAAAAATAAAATCGTTCGGAACCCTTTGCACGCAAGTCCGACTCGCACTTGGCCAGTTTTTACATACAAAGTCTCGCCGCCAGCATTTCCTCTTAAACACTCTTTCTACAGACAAGGTCAAATTTAAATTATTTTGTCGCGGAAGTGCGCAGACTTTATAATTTAATGATGTTTCGTGAACTGCAAATGTAAGTTTATAATTGCTTTTTTTATGTGATGAAACACCTAACGATTTTATCGAAGACTTTTTCCTTACTTGTGCTGCGAGACCTAAGCATGTTGCCTTTTACGATTTTAGGTCAACGGGAAGTACCCTTATGGGTTAGATTTGATTTTCATTGAAAAACAATCTGGCTCATAACAATAAAATATTTAAAGGAAAACCGGTTCTTAATCTCAATTTTATCTAGCACTCAGATCTCAGTCTCACTCAGTCTTAAAATCTAATCTGTTCTGATACGAAAAACTGTAATAGTAGTACCATTATATGTATTAAGACTAGCGTATTGCGACGTCGTACGCGCATGTCCCATTTTTGCCTTCCTCGTAGGAATTTCGGGTCGAATTATACATTATCCTTACTAATCCTTACTAATATTATAATCGCGAAAATAACTCTGTCTGTCTGTCTGTCGCTCTTTCACGCCAAAGCTACTGAACCGATTTCAATTAAATTTGGTACACAGATAATCTAGAGCCTGAGAAAGGACATAGGCTACTTTTTATCCCGGGAGTATGTTCCCTAGGGACCACACGGACGAAGCCGCTGGCAGAAGCTAGTCCCTATCCTTACTTCCTTCCTAATATTATAAATGCGAAAGGAACTCTGTCTGTCTGTCTGTCGCGCTTTCACGCCAAAACAACTGAACCAATTTAAATTAAATTTGATACATACACAGATAATCTAGAGCCTGAGAAAGGACAGAGGCTACTTTTTATCCCGGGAGTATGTTCCCTAGGGACCACGCGGGCGAAGCCGCTGGCAGAAGCTAGTATACATATAATTCTTCCTTCTGAATCACTCTGTATATTGATGAAACCCCCATTTAATCCGTTGCGTAGTTTAAAAGATAGGTACTTGTAACACTTTGTTTTATACTATGTTAAGATACCTAACTGAAGTGTACGCACGATAATGTTATTCAATTAGGTACAGACGCCTGTACATCAAGCTACAAAAATCTGTAAAATTCCTTTAATAGATTTTCAACTTTTTCGCGAAAGCGATTAGGTTCAAGATTGCTTGATGTGCTAGCGTCTGTACAATTAGCATAGCAATTAATAAATAAAACACACTGACTCATTCAATAACAAATATAGATGGCTATATACTTATACTATGATAGTGACGGTGACGAATCATTTGAACACACGTCACACTTCATCCGATCCAAAGCCGAGAAACCTCGGTTCGAAGTAGCCATAGTACTACTTAGGTACAGTAAATACAGACTGCGTTCGACAGGTTCATTTCCAATTTTGACGGTTCTAGAAACTCGAAATCGGTTTCGGATCGAATTCTGTGTCTGTTTTAGCACTTACTTTTTGTCTACTTAGGACAACTCTAAAGATCAACAGCCATGAAGATAAAGCATAACAAAATATTTAACATAGGTAAACATAGGTACTGGTCTACCGATTTAATATACCTATCACTTCCATGTGTTTTAACGATCAAAAGTTATTTTATGAATACAAAATTAAAAACAAAAATAAAAAACATACTTATTAACGGAAATGAAAGTGTTATCTTACCTCTATATTGTTACTGCTCCAAAGATAACTCGAAGTATGAGCACTCCAAAGTACGAGCTGATAAACTGGGGCGTCCTGCGTTCACAAAACACAGAACCACATTGACTCCGAAATGACGCAAGAAACTTTATATTAGTCATGTTCTATGCATTTTGTAGCTATGTAGATGAATATACACCGCTGTAGGACACATCATTGTTCCAGCAGAGTCCCGACCATAGACTCTGACTAGACTAATGCTTTTTTTTTCTTGCAAACTAAAAGGCTTTTAGAAATTTTGTAGAAATATTCCATCGTAATCGGTGACCTAGTGTACCTACAGCCATTCTTTTTATCATTATTATGGCTAATTATTTTTTTTTATAAAGCACCAGTTACTTCCTTACAAGTCAGGTGTTTTATTTTTGGTATAAAAAATCTTCTGTGAAACACAGACCACAGCAAGTACAAACAACATGAGCGATAGAAAATCCTCGAAGTAAAAATACGAACTGGATTTACGTTATTATGTGCCCAAAATTATTCTTATATTATATTCCTTTGTAAAACATAATTCAAAACATAAAACCATTCATACAACGAATTTACAAATACAAATTTATCAAATATGCAATGGTTTTACAACACGATAAAGGTAAGTTTTTTTTACAATATTTTGAAATTTCAAAATAATGTTCGAAGTTCTGAACGTAGCTACAAATACCGTCCGTGATGTCTATGGATCACTGACGTCCCGCTAGGTAATATGTGTTCTGTGCTGACGTCACAGCCCGACTGTCGTTATGTCAACTGCAAGTCAACTGTCATTGAGAATTCGTAACAATCTTTGTTTTTGTTTTGATTGCTCGATTCCGCCAAATTTTAAATAATTTATCTGAAAAATCAATGAAATATGTCAACAATCTGAAAATATCATGTTTTTCGATTCATACAAAAATATTGATACAATTATAAATGGAACAAGAGAAGAGAAGCGAGCGGGAAGCTATAGAAAAATTTGATATAAAGTTAAAATCTAAGCCAAAGGATGGTGTCATACTACAGCTCCATCACACGGTTCGTGATTCAAATGGGGAATGCCGCAGAATACGATTCTCCACCGGCGTGTTCGACGACAGCCATGACAAACTGGCGTGTGCGGACAACGCCGGTAACATTTTTATTTTGGACTTTTCCGACCTAAAATTCTGGAAATTGCCCGGAAAAGGGCCGTGCACTGCCTTACAATTCGTGCCGAATAGACAGGACACGCTGATAGTTGCCATGGCGAAAAAGTACGAGATGAACTTCCTGGACACGGAAAGTGGAAGCATCTCTCTCACATTGCCGGGCCACACAGCACCAGTAAGACATATTTCCTTCTCTAACCATGTCAAAACAAAAAATCTTCTGACAGCGAGCCCTGTAGAAGCCATCCTGTGGGAGCTACGCAACTATACCAAGTATTTCACCCTGAACACATACTTGGGTGCTCAAATCCAACAAATAATGTTCTCCCCCGCTGGAGACTACCTTGTGGCATGTTTTCAAAATGACACAGTACAGATTTGGAAACATGAGAACATGAAATCAGTGAAACAGATAATACCAAGTGAATTGAAGCACATGAAAAGCATTGCTTTCACTATGAATGGTCGTGCTATGGCCATGGCTGGGCTCGCAAACATGTTGATACTCTTCAGTATGGATACTTGGAAGGCCCTCAAGTCTATAAACATGTCTAAGTACAACATATCTGGTGCTCATCAAATAGCCTTTATCCCGCAGTTATTTGATGGTGGAGCGAACAAAATCCTCGCAATATTGAGCAGTGATTGTATACTTTACTTACTAGATTTAGAATCGTTAAACATAATACATGTTATCCATCCAGAATCTTCAGGTATTCGTAGGTTTGTTGTCAGTCCGACAGGAAAATACTTCCTATGTATACTGCAACTTGGTGAAGTCAATATCTACAATTGTTCATATGTGATGGATTCAGTTCAGAACTGTCAAAATGTTGTGGTAGAAAGCATGAAGAAGGAGATCCCAGGTACTTCCACATTTAAAGCTGCTTCCCAGGAACTGGCACATTCAAAATCCCAAATTGAACAAAAGATGCGAATTTGTATGGATAGTGCTAGATTGAGGAGAATATTGATGCAGTATGGTGAATACCCTGATAAATTCCGCTCCATCATCTGGAGGTCCTTGTTGGATTCTCCACGGAATAAGGCTGCTTATGCTGCGCTCATTGAAAAAGGCATTCATCCAGCTTACAAAGATATAGAGAAGCAGTTTACTATCCATAGTGCGGTAACACTGAAAAGCCTGAAACGTCTGTTGTCCTGCCTTTCGCACTGGTGTCCATTATTTGGTGTGATGAAGTTCCTTCCTGGTTTTGTATTTCCATTTGTGAAAGTACTACAAAAAGATCCTCTGTTGCTATTTGAATCTGTGGCCAGTGTCCTATGTAATTATTGTCAGCTATGGTTTGAGTATGCTCCTTTCCCTCCAATAAGTGTGCTGGCCATCGTAGAAAACATTCTGGCTGAGCATGATCAGGCACTGTTGAATCATTTCTGTGATGTTGGCATCACAAGTCAAACTTATGCTCTGAAGATATTAGAAACAGCTTTTAGTGAGGTACTAACATGCTCCGAGTGGCTGATACTGTGGGACCATGTACTTAGTAATGAGCCAGCATTCATTCTCATGGCTGTAGTGTCATACAACATTGTGCAAAGAAATGCATTGAAGAGGCTAAAGTCTCATGACCAACTTGAAAATTTCTTCCACATGCAGAACCCTATCGACAAGAAAACATTCCTCAAGAAAGCTTATTTGCTACTTAATGAGACACCAGAAGAAATACACCCCAGAAGATTTTTCAAACCCTTTGTGTCACTGGAAAAAGGAGGATGTTATCAGCAATTCACAGGATACCCAAAAGCAACTATTTGCCTCAAATTAGCAAAAAAGGACAGGAGGAAAGTTTCAAAGACTGAAAAGTACACTTTAAAAGAATTGACGGCAAAGACTCAAGAAAAGGAAATTAATAATAGATCAAAACATGATTCGCCTGATTTTAATTCAGTTAATAGCGATGAGGAAAGTATACAGGATGTCCGGTTTGAAAAACATAGGAAGGCGAAAAAGAAAAGTCGTGACACTGTACTGAACCGAGGGGACTGCTGCACAAGAGAAGAATTGATTGAAAGTATAATATATCCTGCTACAATACATTTACAGAGAAATAAAATTGCGGAATTAAAAGCATATAAAAAGGACAAAGAAGCTAAGCATTCAAAAGCAAGAACAAAAAAGAAAGAATACAAAACTGAATCATTAGAGAAAGAAGTCGAAAAATTAATAAGAACTTGTACTAATTCGGATTTGTCTGATACTTGACTGACTGTGTTGCAACTACATTAAATGTGTAATATAGGATGGTAACAAAATAACATAGTATATTTAAATATTAGTTTATTGTATCACTACTTGCTAGTTAGGTTCTGCATTAAACAATTTGATTTGTACTAAGATGAGTTGTTATTCTTTTTTAGAAGGTCTTGGTATAGTTGACTTGATGTGACTGAACTTCTTCCTCGATGAACTGAGGCTAGGGCTTGCTTCCATGTTCGATCGCGGGGTACGTATTGGTGTTACAATTTTTGGCTTGAATAGGCCTGTAAAAATGGTAAGAAGAGGGTAGTTAATCTATACTAATATATAAAGCTGAAGAGTTTGTTTGCTTGAACGCGCTAATCTCAGGAACTACTGGTCCGATTTGAAAAGTTCTTTCAGTGTTAGATAGCCCATTTATCGAGGAAGGCTATAGGCTATACATCATCACGCTAAGACCAATAGGAGCGGAGCAGTAATGAAAAATGTGACGCAGACGAAGCTGCGCGGGTCAGCTAGTGACATTATAAATAGACCCCGCAGGTAGTTATTTCAATTTATTCTTCGTCTGCATCACATTTTTCATTAATGCTCCGCTCCTATTGATCGTAGCGTGATTTTATATAGCCCATAGCCTTCTTCGATAAATGGGCTATAAAACTTTTTTTTTTCAATTCGAACCATTAGTTCCTGTGATTAGCGCGTTCAACCAAACAAACAAACTCTTCAGCTTCTACTTTTTTTCTACGAACCTGTAAAAGTAACGTCGAAAAGCACTGAAAAGCCCCGATTTAATTTGTTTGCCTTTTTTATAGCTAGTTTATTTACGAAATCACGCCCTATGGCTGGCAAGACATGTTATCATTTATCAAAGTACAAATTATTCAGAAACTTACTATTTAGTTTACTTTTCGCATCTTGTGCTGTAGCCTTATCAAGGTTCATACTCGGCGACTCCTTCTTCCCTTTGAACAGATTAGGGGATATGCGGCGCAGTCGAGAGGATAACTTGCTTTCTTTCTGGCCCGACTTAGGCGCTAAATTGGATGTGGAAGCGCTTTCAAACCGCTTCAAGTGGCTTTTTGTGAAGTCTTCCTTGACCATCCCTATCCCGGACAGATTTGGACTTGATGCAAATTGAGCTTTGGAGGATTCTGGACACTGTAAATAGAACAAAAGTTTAAAAATTGATGGCACGGTTGGCGCAATGGTTGAGCGATTAGCTGTTGCGATACGTGTCGCGGGTTCGATTCCCGCACGGAACAAATATTTGTATGGCCTACAGATAGTTCCGGGTCTGGCTGTTTGTGTATGTGAGTCTATATGTTTGTTAACGCACCTACGATACAGGAGAAATTCCTTTTATGGAGCAACGTTTAAATAAAAAAGGAAAGAAAGAAAGAATTACAGTTCTTCACCAGAAATGAGTGGTTGCTCTAATAAGGACCGCTTGAGAAAACCAGAGTTATATTTTTACTAGAGAGTCAGTTGCTGACTTGAAGTAAAATATATTCTTTACATAATTATGATAGTTACCCCGGGTTAAAACTAACTCGGAGTAAAATAAAACTTGAGAGGTGTCAAGGGACACCCGAATGTAACGAAGTACCTTTCGATTAATTAGTGAAGGAATTGTAATAAAATTTTATTATTTTTAAGTAATAATAATATATTTTATAAAAAAAAGAAAATAATAATATTTTTTTATTATTAACAAATATAATGTAAACAGAAATAGAAAGACGAAACGAAAATAACTGGCTTGCTTTCTATGAGAGAGAGAGAGACAGACAGAAACACGCGCACGCCGCACGGCTTACAATTATAGCAAAAAGTGTCGTTACAACTTTTCGTATGAATGTTTTCCGTCTAGCCCCCTTTCACAACGCGCGATAAGGAACTTCGTTCCAAAAATACACTGGTTTGTGCACGTAGGAGTACCCACCCGCAAAATTCAGAGTCAAAAACGATTGTTATAGGAGTAGTGAGTAGAGAGCCACTTACACTCACCTTTATGGTTTTCACATTTTAACAATAAAAAATTCGTTAAAATGTGTTTTCCGACCAATTTTTAGTCACTCGCTTGCCGGTATTTTTAAACTAGTTATTTACCAATAGTCAAGATAAATATTAATCAAAAAACGCACATTAACAAAATTTTGGTGGCCATAAGTTTAACGAATGGGTAACGAACGTATAAAAACTCGCCCTTCGTGACAATCTAACGGATTTGACAGCAAAATACAACATTGCTTTACTAGTAGGCATGAAAGAGACATGAATACAAGTCACAAATTAGAAAAATAAAAAAACCGTATGTAAAACTTTTTTGAACGAAAGCTGTTACCTAATGGAATTTAAAAATATCGTTTACATATAATTTAGAACGTCTATTTAATTTCCTTCATTTTGATACCCTACACGATAGGATGGGTTAAAAAAATAACAAATTACAATTTGGCGCCAAAAATCCGCCATATTGCTTTTTAAAACAATGAAATGAATCTAACGACACCATATTAGTCGAAATACATCCAACCATTTGGAAGGTATTAGGTAATTTTACAAACCAAACATACAAGATACGCGCGAAAAACATAACCTTTCCTTGGCAGTCGGGTAATAAATCTCTTTCGCACTTAGTGGTAAAGCGACCCTCTATCCTTTTCTCACGAATATAGTTATATTTTTCTTATCTACCTTCAACAACGATATCTTGGAAACGTCCAGCGTCAGCGAAGACATCGAGGAGTCATGCTTGCCTTCCTCCATGAACTCTCTAATGACATATGTCAGCTTGTTATGGAGCTCTTCGGCCGCCTTCTCGGCTGCTATCAAACTTTCCAGTAGGGTGCTTTGAGTAGCTTGGATAGGACTGAAAATGTTAAGGCATAATATAGGGTAATAGTTGTTATATTGGGAATTATTTTGAGTATTTTTAAAATGCCTGGATAGGTAATTATGTAGGTAACTGCCAGATGGTTGCGGAATTTATTCGAAAGAGTCATCGCGGCCCAGGAACGCAAAGGAGGAACACGGATGTGTTTTAGTCAGGAAGTCTGACCCTCGCTTCCGCTCCGCCCAGAGCGGAAGGAGTCATTTAATGATTTCCCATCAAAATGAGATCAGAATCTATGCGGAATTATCTGCTGTAGGTATAACTAAGTTTCTATTTCACATTACCTTGATGTTTTGTTTCGAACCCTGAAACTGCCAGGAGTGGATGAAAGGGTGTATGTGCTCTGTCTGCGGCACATAATCTGCTAGAAATTCAAATAACTTTGTATTATAGCTACAATATCGAGTACATACATAATAGGCTATACAACCCATAATATACTGTGATTTTTATTTGATATGATGATGATGATTGGCCTCTAGGCCTTTTACTCAAGCTTAATTGCGCCAAGAACTTTATATTGGGGTCGGCTTCCAGTCAAACAGGATTCAGTATTCAGCTGTAAAACAGTATTTTAAGTGGAGCGACTGCCTATCTGACCTTGTGGAAGTCACCCAGCAAAGCCAAAAGCCTAGAAGCCAAAGTTTGTAAAAGAGGTTTAAAAATAAACAAAGTTTGCAATCATACCTTCTTATCCTTGCTCTCATCAGCAGACGTTTCAGCCCGGTCAACTTTCTGCAAAGGCCCAGGATCAGGCAGCGGTTGATCACATTCCTTTTTAATTGCCGTGAGGGTATCCAAAGAGCGGTACCGCGTAGGCGTCTCGTTTTTAATCGGGAAGTCCCTGGAAATGAAAAAGAAGTTCGACTCTGTTCAATGTTTGTAAGCTTTCTTATATTTAGCGTGCATGATTCTAAACAAGATTTTATTATTAGGAATGCTACTTACCTCCCTGGTGTTATGAATTGAATTTAGCTAATGAGGTAAACTAAATCATTGCGTGGTTTTGTTTTTTTTAAGAAGAATCAGAAAACTGTACTAAAAATTCACCTCATGATCATTGTCAGCCTATAGCAGTCCACTGTTGAACATAGGCCTCTCCAATCGCACGCTACGGTCTCGCCACGGTACGCCACGTTACCTGTCTTAGATAACCCGCTTAAGATAAAAGCACACTGACGTTGAGTCAAAGGTTTATAATAATATAGAAGTTGGGGATCCTAGCCAAGGTGAGACGATATTTCTCGCCGGAATAGCTGCTCAAACTCTATCAAGCGCAAGTTCTATCGTGTATGGAGTATTGCTCTCATCTTTGGGACGGATCTGCCAGATACCAGCTTGATGCCTTGAGTCAATTTAGAAACGAGCCAAGATCTATCATTGCCCATGATCCCATCGGCAATGATAGGCTCGTCGCTACGAAGCTCCACAGTCTTGAGCATCGACGACAAGTTGCTAGCCTGTCGGTTTTCTACCGGTTGCATTTTGGGGAATGTGCGACGGAATTGCATAATTTAATTCGTCCCGCCCGTTCCATCATCAAGCCCGTTCCATCATCGGACCACAAGACGAACGGCGATGCGCCAGCGGTACATGGTGAACATCCCACCCACACGCACAAAACGTTTTGGGAACACATTCATAGTGCGTACAGCTACAGAGTGAAATTCCCTGCCGGAGTCTGTATTTCCTGATAGCTACAACCTGGGAGTCCTTAACTCAAGAGTGAATAGGTTACTTCTAGTTTAAACCGAGTTGAACGAAAGCGCGCGTCTTTATCTAATTGAAATATGCATTAGTCCTATGCATGGAGTCCTATCCACAACGTAATACATATTTCAAAATTCAAGGGTCAATAACTCAATTTGCTATGTAAATTATTTTAAAATTGAACCTTTGCCTTTGCGTCAGTCTGTATGCCTTATACATTGACTTACCGTTTCTCCGGAGTCTTCAGTTCAATCATGCTCGCAGACTTGTTTTCAATAGCTTCCTTATGACCTTCAGCATCCGAATCGTTTTGGTGCTTGATGCATCTGATCATCTCATGGAGCTCTTTTGAAAGACGTTCGCGGTGACTCTTCGGGAGAGAGCCGAGTAGGGAGCATCCAAATTCCTAGTAAAGGAATTTTTATCATGATCAAAAATAAAGAAATTAAGGGGAAATAAGTCATCAGGTAATTATATTTTTTTCATAATTTTAAAATAAATGGTTTAGAAGTTATTCAAGAAATTTGACGAAAAATGACCATTCCCCCCACTTATCTCCGAAACTACCGAGCCTAAAATTTTGAAAAAAAATGGAGATAATAGATCTTTACCTAAAGATTACAGAAAAACCTATTAGAAGTCTGTAGTGTGAAAATAACATGTTAAAAAAATTAAATTCGTTCGGAACCCTTTGCACGCGAGTCCGACTCGCACTTGGCCAGATTTTTAATTTAAACGTTTATCATACTGCAATAAACGCTCACTTTAAAATAATAAATGAACCTTTCTTTCCTCTTCCCTTTCTTTTTTATGCAAATAAAAAAGAAGTTACGTATCTAAAATTAACTCTGCTTTAATGACTTTATCCGAACCGTAACTATCGAGTAAAACATTCTTACACAACCATATGAAATGCCACGAAACCATTGTGGAGGTAGGTAGGTTCTTCCCGGCGGCCAGAGCAAATCCGAGTGTCTCGCTATTCGGGAATTCCCGGGCGGTAGTTGATACCATATGGCCATAGATAATGATTAATACTAGCGTACCATGGCCGATAGAATAATTTCAACAAAACGGACGTGGTTTTATCTTATAGGAAACCCATTGAGGCAATCTTTAACTAGTTATTTCCGACCAATGTATAGATATGCATTGCATAAGTAATTAGGTATAGTACTAGTAGTAGCCAGAAGGTACTTGAGAACTTAAGATACAAAGCATACTTATGTATAAAGGTGACTACTAACCCATTGCATTTCTAATGGTAATAGAAATGCAATCAGCCACCAACCCCGAAATCGCGAAAAAAAAAATCAGCTGTTCAGTATATTTTGTCGAGTTATGCGCACAGTATGGTGGAGTCGGCTTTTTTTTCCCGGTTTCAGTGTTGGTCCCATAGTGAAAGTTGTTCATAATGATGAGTTCAATGACCCCTTAAGAGGTATTGCGTTTATTCTGTTACAGGTTGTATATATTAACCTGAAAAATACAGCCCACGAAATGGCCACGGGTCAGCTAGTCATCTATACATATATCCTCCTCCTTGCGTCGTATTCCTAAGTGCTGAGGGTCATGACCTCCCTTCTGTATCACTTTCACACGTATGATGTTTCTCCACCTGTTTCTGTCCCTGGCGGTGTGGAGGGCGTTGTGAACGGTAGTGTCAAGGGCGGTGCGAATCTGGTCAGACCAACGTATTGGACTGCGTCCACGAGGTCTTTTTCCATCTACTTTGCCGGTTACGATGAGCTTCTCAAGGTAGCCACTTTCTTTCCTCGCAATATGACCGAAGTCTAGGACTCTGCGCAGACACTCAGCTGACAGTCGCGAGATTTTCAGTTCTCGCAATATGGACACGTTAGTCCGAAACGCCCTCCAAGGAATACGGAGCATCTTTCTCCAGCACCACATCTCAAAAGCGTCAATGCGTTTGCGGTCTGCAGCTCTCAGTGTCCAAGTCTCAGCGCCATACGAAAAAGATCGAGAAGACTAAAGTCCGTACCAGTTTAGTTTTAGTTTTTGCGGAAATGGTAAATTTTTCCAAGCTGAGACATGGCGCTCTTAGCCATGCCAATTCTCCTGCGCACTTGCATCTGCGCACTGCGCATCTATATATATGTTATGGTTAATAGCCGAAGTGCGGCTACATCTAGTTTTAGCCGGCTACAACTAGGTGCAGCCGGCTACAACTAAGTGCAGCCGGCGACATGCGGTTAAACTTAGATGTATCCTACTTATCTTCGGTTAGAACTAGATTTAGCCTTCATCATAGCCTCTAGAACTAGGTGCAGCCGCACACCGGTAGTTAAACTTAGGTTTTAACGTATCCTTTTTATCATCGGCTACAACTAGGTTTTGAATTCAGCATTTTGGTTTTGTATTGAGATTCTTATCTTGCGTTTCCCGATTGATTCGACTGAGTTTTTTTTGTACTTTCCTTATTATTCTATGACTTTAAAAAAATAGCTGTATATCAAAATGTAAATAATTAAAATGTCTTTAAGATAGTGTTAATTCCAATAAAATACGTCCGGCGGTTTTGGTCCGATGGTAGTTTTTATGTCCGTGTTACACATAACTTTACAAATTAATTACACTATGTTGAACGAATATAAGTCAAAATTTTCATATATCAAATTATAAAGAAAATAGAATATATTATTATATAATGTAAATATATAAATTAATGAATAACTTTATTTAATTTAATTGTATGTCTTATATGTTTTGTGTTGTTCTTTGAAATTTTGTGATAATAATGAAGTCTTACGTTACTTGACAATTAGTAAAATAATAAAAAAATTGTAATAGTCAAATTTTAGATACAAATTTTTCTGAAAATTACGACTAGCAGCAGTTTAGACGTGATGCCTATTTTAAAATCCGCTACTGAGTTGTATCAAAGGTTACAAACAGACATATGTACAGACCTACAGTTTTATTAGCATGAAATTATGAAAGGGAGGTTACTATTTCATTGAAAATAAGACTAAAAACAGACATTTAAATTAAAATTACAAAATTTACGTATGTATTTTCTTTGTGACATCATTGTTTTAAGTCCTACCTTGTCCAATTGTTTCCCGCCAGTGATGCCAGAAACCTGCCAAATGCCGCTGTTCTGCTGGTTAGAGGAAGTCGGGCAGGAGCACGACAAGCTGGGGCTTTCCAGCACCACGTGAAGACCGGACAACTGGAATGATTAAGTATCTTGTAAATGTTTATCAGATTCATGAACCTCAAAATTGGCGGGTTTCTCTTATTTGTTGTAGAAAGGAAGCGGAAAACCACAGATTTATTAGTCAGTCTGACGTATCGCTGAAATGGACCTTTTTAGTGCAGCCGTGAGACACACACTAGTTTCTGGCATACCTTTTTATTTTTATTATTTTTTATTTCTATGCTCCGTGCGTGTTTCATGAATGTGCTAAATAATTTTTATTTTTTCTTTTATTATTACAATTTTCAGGTTTAAAGTTTAATCTGTTACTCCCTGTACCAACCACACTACCTACTATTCATGGGCGTTCTAGGGGGGCGACCGTTTTGTATGCCGTAAGGGGTCATACGACGAAAATAAAATCTCTAATAAACAGGGTGGAATTTGTAATGCCACCTGAAGGAAAGTACCTACTCTTAATACTGTAGATAGAAAATTTTACTGAAAGTAAACATTCCTTTATTTTTGAAAAACTGCATTCAAAGATTTTCGAACTCCACCCTGTATATTGGGCTTAAAAATAAACAAAGTGAATTCTCAAAGTGAGCCTTCATGGCCAAATTCGAAACTATGAAGAATATCGAAAAACACTGAAAAGAGTCTCGTGCCCGAATTTGATAAAAACTAAAACTAAATAGAACCGCTTGGTTGGTGGGAAAAAAAAATACCTGTAGTCTTGCACCACCCAGAAGTGTAGCTAATAAGGATCAAATTGTAGAAAGTAGTAACACATGGCAAACTAAAGGAAAGAGTTCATTTTTAACAAAAATACTATTTAATTTTCAAAAAAAAAAGTTTTTTTTTGTTTTTCAAAAAACAAGACACTACAAAGTATAAAATAACTTTTCTGTTCTGTTTTGGAAGTCGGTTATATTTTTGTAAAAAGGTTTTTATTTTACACTTTTTAGTGTCACCTGCGTACCCATTCACAGCGTACCGGCGTGATGTTATGTTATGAAAATAAAACTTACTAAGTGCTTTCGGTGTAAAGGTGTCGTCAATACGAATGAAATAAGCCCAAACACTTGGTACTTAGTTCCTACATACCGATGTGGAGTTCCCTTGACTCTCCATCGTTCTGTCGTCTCCATCATCAGGTCTGATCCAAACCTTCATTGTTTTGTAGTATCACCCGATATACACACGAATATCAAGTTTTTACCAGATGCGTGCCTACAATTTGCGAGAGTTGCCTTCGATTTCTCAGGGTTTCCATCATCAGACCCTGACGTGGGGGCAATGGGACCACCTCGGCAGCATACCCTTCCATATAAAAAAAGATTCATCGAAATTGGTTCATAAACGACGAAGTTATCCGCGAACACACATTAATAAAAATATATATATGTATATACACGCGGTCGAATTGGAGAACTACCTTCTTTTTTATTTAGAAGACGGTTAAAAATCAATAATGCCGATTAGTTTTCATCAACATCGGACCCGAGGATCTACAGCTGCAACATTGGATTTTTGAAAAAAATATCAGTTAATTACGGTTTAGGTAGGTAAATAGGTTAAGTCAGAAATTTTAAAACTAATATGTTCAAAATGAGAGCTTTCCTTTACTGCTAGCAAGCAAATCGAATAAAATCATACATAACACAAATTATTATTTTTTCCGTGCGGGAATCGAACCGACTACACATAGTTGGACCTGACACGCAGCTAGCCGCTCAACCACTGTGCCCAAACGAGGTAAAACTTTGATTGTGTTGGTATAATAATTAGCAATAATAGGAATAGACAGTTATTGCATTTAAGTAAATAGTGCAATTAAGTTTTAATGTTGGTTAAGAAGTCACTACTTGCAGCGCTTGCAGCTTTCATGCTCCAATAATTTCGACAAAAATAGAAATTTAACCAATCACACTAACAGTGCGTGTTAGCATTTTACTATCTCTTATTGGTAATAAAAATTCTAATTAAGTACCTCATTAAATGCACGAGACGAGTAACGTACTTACATTTTAGGCAAAGCGGGGAATTCTTTCAGATGGCCCGCAGACTATGTCCGGAATATCATCAAACGACTCCTCCCACTCTGGATGGAGTGGGAGGGAGAGTCAGACTCTTACTGACTTAAGCGCTTATTCAGGGCCCTAAGTCCCGATTTAGGGTGGTGTAATAAAAGTTATGGACCCAAATTAGGGTGACCGGAGCGGCCCGGTCTAGTTAGCTCCCTAATTCCCTTACTACCGGGCAGTGTAATAGCGTTTAGGGAGTTAGGGAGCAGTGTTGCTAACGCCAATTTAACAAATTCGTTGAAAATGCAAGGCAAATTCTCCAATTTAGGGACAAAAAATCTACTGACTCCCCACAAATTCGATATTTAAAATAATATCAGAAGAACAAAATCGATATTCAGAATCCCCGCATTTTCCCCACATTTAGTCAACCCAAATAAATCCCCAATCAACTTGAGATTCCCCGCAGTTCGGGGAATTCCCCACAAGTTGGCAACGCTGATCACTTCACAACTGAGTTAGGGCCGAATTGACCGGCTAGTGTAATAAGCGGCTCCGTAGTGAGGGGCCACGCCCACCCTTGCCACCGGGCCCTGAATACCGTGTAGTGTAATAAGCACATGAAACCAATCCGTGTTCCTTTTTAGGGTTCTGTAACTAGTGATAAAAAGGAACCATTATGGTGTGACTGAAGTCTGTCCGTCAGTCACAGCTGGATATCTCAAGAACTACTAATGCTATCAACTTGAAATTTGGAATAGTTTTAGATGACGTTTGACCAACTATTTGGAAACAAGATTTTTTTTTTTCAACAGCTACTGAAAGGGATTCTTAAAAAAATGAATTGGGGCTACTTTTTTTAGGGCTCATGGTTTTTGACTTTTGACAAAAAATGTAAAAATTTGACCCTCCCGTAAAAAAAAATATTTAGGCATCTTTTGATGCTTTGTTACATGGAAGATATAATAATCCAATCAATAATAAAAATGTTTATGGTACAATGTATGTATCTTCTACACTTTGGAATGCTTAATTCAATTTATTATGTTTTATACACCAAAAATAATTCCGTAAAACAGAGAGTTACTGATATAATTTTTGTCCGAAATTATATTTTTTATTTATGAAAATATAATCCAAATTCAAACAAAAAATTACTAATAATTAGAAAAAAAACATTGTCTCTCTCCTTAATCGTCTTTACTTGGGTTCTTTGCTATATTGTTTATATGTATTTATCTATGTAATTATTGTATATATAAATAGTACACCTAAGACTACCTGCAGTACTGTCACACCTCTCTTTAAAATCCATCCAAAGGTTGTCTTTAAAAGATCGCTTTTAGCGATAAGGCCGCCCATTGTGTCACCCTATGTAATGTTTTCTTCATCTATTTTTTTTTTCTGTAACTTATATGGTGTACATAATAAAGAGTATTCTATTCTATTCTACTCAATGAAACGCAGCTTGAAAAAAAAAATTGTCAGTTTAAATGTAAAATAATATTTTTAACCAATTTTTGTATGCAGTGACAATCACTATAAATCTCGTGAAACGCGGTCTGTAGCTTTAGTCCGCGCAAAGCGCTCGATTTTGTAATAACGGTTTGAGCCCAGTAGGTGGCCCAGCACCAGTGGCATTCGTTAAGTCCTCAGTGCTGCAGCTAGGTGAGACGGCACTTGGGGCACCGCACTCAGATTTGTGCAATTACATAATATTTAAGCCAATTTACACAAACCTGTAATGTATTATACTTACAAACTCAAATTCCTCATGAATCACTACGTCCATTGATGAAAACCGTATCAAAATCCGTTCGATAGTTTTTGAGTTTATCGCGTACAGTCAGACGCGACGGAGGACATTCATCATTTCAGAAAAGAGTTCAAACCACTTCATCAACCAACCACAACAATCCATTCATAATTATTGGGTAGAGGTGTAAAGCTTACCTATTCATAAACAAAATTCTGCAGTACTTCCCTGTTCCAGGCACCAAACATCTAGATATTTATAGCTAGGTACTGTTTGTTTTCATCATATCAGCCGAAAGACGTCCACTGCTGGACACAGGCCTCCCCCAAGGTTTGCCATAATTGCCACGCTTGGCAGGCGGGTTAGCGATCTCAGTGTATCGTGTTGAGTTTTAGAGAGAACGCTGCTGCCCATTGACTGGCGAGAATCTGCGAGAATTCTGTTTGTTTTACCTGACAGTTAATAACAACACTCCTCATCCCGCCATCCTGGCTGACGTTCCCGTCGCTGGAGTCCAGAGACTTGACGCTGAATCCCAGGCATTGTAGCAGGGCACACAACTCCACCACATCCGTGTATGCTTCCTAAAAACAGTCATCCGTTTGGTCACTGGGTCGTCTTTTACGTAAGAGGAAATGCTGGCGGCGAGAATTTGTATGTAAAAAGTCATAATTCGAGGTTTGGCTCTTGACTGTTTTCTCCTCCAATATTGGACCGATATAAGAGATATTTCACAAACTGAATAAGAAGAATATATACCTACTGTGTCCTTATGTTTTCCTTTTTGATGATTTATTAGGTAACCGTATAAGCACTAGAACTCTCACAAAATGCTCAAAATTGTCTGATAAACCGCGCAACAGAGCCCTAGTGTACAAATATGGCAACTATTAATCAATAAAGGAAAACATAGAGACACAGTGTACATCCTTGTTCTTATTCAATTTGTGAAATATCTCTTATATCGGTCCAATATTGGAGGAGAAAACAGTAGCGAGCCAAACTTCGAATTATGACTTTTTACTTACAAAGTCACCATTACCTCTTGACGTCAGATCGTCATCCTAATTTATGAAACTCGTCCGTTACTGAGTGAGTGACTGACAGACAATAAACAGCCAAAACTACTGGTCGTAGAAAGCTGAAATTTGGCATGTCGGTTCCCTGGGGAGTGTAGGGGAGCACTAAGAGAGAATTTCTCGAAATTCCTACGGGAACGGGAAAATAACGGGATATGCGCGTACGAAGTCAAAACACTAACGGGCGGGCAGAACTTTAACGATAAAAAAGTATTGGCTTCTCTTTGTCTCATTTGAATAATTGACTATTGATTAAAAGTTCCAGAAATTCTGCTTAATTACAGCCTCCCTTTGGTATACGTCGCATTTTATCCAGGGACCGAAAGGTTAATCCGTATGAAGGTTTTAACCGGGTTAATTTTTAGGATTAGGTTAAAAAACCCGCAATAAAGGTTAACCCGTATTATAGGGTTAATCAGCTTATAAGAACCGGTTTCTACGTAAGGTGCATTTTAGTACATAAAACATCTACAAGAAAGTGACAGAGATAACTACCAGGCGGTCTTTGATCGTGTTCCGACACGACTCTAAGTAGTCACCGCGCAGGATGCATTGAACTTTCAGCCTTATTAGTGTTTTGCTGTTGCAACTCACAGGTTCTGTCTCTTTCATTCAGATTAATCAGCAATATTTTATAGATTAACTTTAATAGTATACAGGTTAACCCGTATAAAGGTTAATCAAACAAAGAGCTTAAACGTCTAACCGGTTCACCTTTTAATCCGATTAATGGGCCCTTGATTTTATCCTTCACCTCCTTTAAATAAACTTTGTAGGAGTAATATTGACCGAAGAGAATATTTAACTGCTTGAAAAAAATTGTGAAAAATCAACTTTTCAATTCAATACGGTTTTCACATTATGAAGTCTCTACAATATTAAAATTACTTACATTTTCAACAATCTGCGACATTTTGTTCCAATAAATAACAAGCTACTGGAAAAAGAACCAATAACCACTTAGTAAAACACAAAAAGCACCAAAAAATCTTATTTTTGCAATTTAGGATCACTTTGTCTTCACTTATTTTCGGTTATAAAACAGCTGCTTCACTACCGCTTTTAGCAATAAAAGTATTTGCCATCATTGTCATTTATATGCAAATAACTTTATTTTTGTAAACTACCCTCAATCTCGTAATTATAAAAGTGCATTTGTAAAGTAAGTTAAGTCTGAACTGTGCTTTACTGAATGTTGTCATGATTTATTTACGCATGATAAACATCATTTTAGTATTTTTTTTTTAATTAAACCTAGGTTTTAAAACCAGACAATTATTGTTTCGTTTGTTTTTAATTTTAGGTTTGACTAGGGACTGATTAGCTTTTACTAACCTGCCTGCCCATAAGGAAAGTGCACGGCGTTGACCATGCCATCTGGTGGTGCAAATTTTGAAACGTTTACGTTAAGAAGATTTGACATTGACACTTCTGTGCTGCCACCTATAGTTCCTGCACGCTCCGTTTAGGGGAACGTGCACGAAGTAGACTGTGCCATCTAGCATCGCAATTTCGAAACTTACAAGTAAAATATACTTAAAAATGACACTTAAGTATGTGCTGCCACCGATATAATGGTTTCTGCACGTTCCCTATTAAGCAGCATACTTGTTTTATCTGTAATGTTTGCCACTACCAATGTTTAGGGTTCCAAACAAAAACCGGAATCATTTTAGGATCACTCGTGTGTCTGTCTGTCCGTCTGTCACAGCCAGTTTTCTCCGGATCCACTGGACAGATTCTGTTGAAATTTGGTACACGTATGGACTTTTGTGACCCAAACACGGACGTGTTACGTAAATTATTTAATTTTTAGTATGAGCCTAAAATTTAGAAAAAATTGGAGATCTTTACCTAAAGATTACAGGAAAATCTGTAAGATGCCTATAGTGTAAAAATAACATGTTAAAAAAATCGTTCGGAACCCTCGAGTTCGACTCGCACTTGGCCAGTTTTTTTATCAGGAAGTTTCTTAAAACAAATGACTATTTTACAGTAAATTTTATTAAAAATAATTCAAATACAATTTCTAAGTTATTTTTCAGAGATACCATTCATTATTTTACATAATGAGTACCATCTCCTAATATCCGAGTGCCTTAATCATTGCAAAGACCAAACAATGTTAACAAAACTAAACTTTATTTGAAAACAGCATAAAACCAACAATCTGTACAATGAAAAATGCACTCAAACAATGTAAAAATAAGGCATTTAGTTATAAGTCATGTAGCGCGGCGTCGCTGAGAACTTGGCGTACGACTTGATGACTTTGTTGACGGCTTCCAGGAAGTCTTTCTCGGTTGCTACCTTACGGCGAGCGCGAATCGCGAACATGCCTGCTTCCGTGCATACAGACCTGAAAAATGAAAATAAAATGGTTAGAGAAGTTGGCTTTTTTGGCCAACACCATCCTGAACGTGCTCAGCCACAAGCTGGACAGCCTCCTTCTGGGGCACTGGGTTCAAGCACAAGTGCGTGTGCCCGGGGCCCACGCACGTAAATACTTAAATTATTTTTTAAATGTACCTAACATAGTTTTTAAGTCGTACTACTAACAATATTATGGACCAAGTATTTTATCGCCAATTCGAAAGTATTTTGGTAGCAAACGTAATTATCAATTCAACTTGACAACGCATTAAAATAGAGTTGCACACCAAGGGCGTGAAAATTCAGTATAATTATGCAGCAGACATCTTTAAGGCGACCAAAGGTGTATGAAATAATTATAAAATCAACGGCCAATCTTAACGGGGACTAGTCATCGTGGGAGATATAGTGCACATGTGTGTGCCCAATCGTAGATCCACCGCCTTTTCCATCACTCTTACAGTTAAATGCGACGGCAACCCAAATCAAATCGTATATTTCAAATAAACGATTTACAGGCACTTTTGAACTGTCAAAGTCGGTCAGTCAAAAACATGAAGCTATTTGCACGTTCCAAAGCGTAGATCTCTATGGAGAAGAACGTGCCAGAAACTCCACGGACACTCTTTTGAACCATGTGATGTATTACAAAAATCTTGTTAACATTATCTTTGATTGCTTCTATATGTGAGGACAGGAAAATATAAAACAATTCAACCCTCCCGACAACGATGCCGCTGAGCCGAGGCCCGTACCCCACAGGGGGTGCCCCCAGCGAGCAGAGTTGTAGGTTTAAGTATTTGTTTGCCTTGGCTGGGGGCTTTAGAGTCATATCTGAGGCCGCCACAGGCTAGCCCGGTTGAGTAGTAACCACCCTTCTAGAGGTGAACTACGAGTGGCACCGAACAAAAAAAAAAAGAGAAAAAAAAACAATTCAAAATGTAGGTACAGATTAAAATAAGCCATTGGCAGGTAAGAGATGACCAGTCTCAACTGACGGCGCCCGTTCACGAACATGACGCGTGCATCAGCACCATCTAACTCAACCAGGCAGAAGGGAACCAAATGATACACGCCACCATCCGCAAAACATTTGTGTGAGCATGACAAGCTCTCAACTGCCACGCTCGTTCATGTCAAACTAATTTAATAACGAAATCTAAAACTAATTACAAATGTAAATGGCTCCACAGTGCTCACATTTACAAAAAATAGACCGACACCGGAGATCTGGCGCAGGACCGACAGACTAACATGCTCTCCGAGGCACGGAGATTAATTCCTAATAGGAAATCCCAATAACACATTTTGTTCGACCTGGGAATCGAACTCGGGACTCTACGCTCAGCGTGAAAATAAAAATTATACCACAGCAACGTACTACCACAATCAAAATTTACGACCCACCCCGTATCATCATCATCATATCAGCCGAAAGGCGTCCACTGCTGGATATAGGCCTCCCCCAAATTGGCAGGCGGGTTGGCGATCGCAGTGTATGGTGTTGCGTTTTACAGAGAACGCTGCTGCCCATTCTCTGGCCAGTACTTTAGTCGCCTCTTACGACACCCACGGGAAGTGATGGGATGGTATTATTCTTTTACGGCACCATGCAGCACCGGCCGACACCATACGGCCCGACACCCCGTATGTTCAAATCCAATTTAAATTTCAACCAAATCTGTTGCAGTTTTACATGGATACACACCTAATTTCAGCACCAGTAGAATTAGGACACAGCCTAGCCAGCAGGTCGAACCGGATGTCCCTCTCCACGCTCATGGAGCGCGCGTGGATCCTGAAGATGTGCGCCCTGCCCTCCAGGTCGGGCAGACCGAACTCCACCTTGCGGTCCAGGCGCCCGGGCCGCATCAGCGCCGGGTCCAGCGTGTCGGGCCTATTCGTGGCCATCAGGACCTGGGTAAAGGAGGTTGTTTAATAAATTTTATGTTTACAAGTGCCCAGAAAGAGGTGGCGAGACGACCTGGATGCGTGCTGTGAGGGCTGATTCGAGATGGAGAATTCCTGGAAGGATTTGGCCAGTACGGGCTACTTAAAGTGGTACAACATGGGCTTTTAAAAAAAATTGTTAATATGAGTATTGAAACCTGGAAAACTGCAGTGGTATAATGTAAAATATTTTAGTTTAGTCTGCTGAGAATCTTTTTGAAAACCAAAAATTAACTGACTGATGATCTGATCTGACAGTTGGTAGAGTTGTCTTGTAGAGAATGCCTTGATGCAATCAGTCCACTTATATACCAATTAAAATCAAAGCTACAAAAGTCAGTCTCAACTTAATTTAATTTTCTTCTCAAGAATGTGTAATGATTAGCCACACTCTTGTTCTTATGTAAATTCTATTGAGAACGTCGCGGCATTTCGTCTAACTACAGTCTATTTACCACAATCATAGTAAAAAATATTGTGGCTCATAAAATTAGCGCAAAAATTGTTTGATAACACCAATTTGACATACCTTGATGTTACCACGAGGATCGAAACCATCGAGCTGGTTGATCAGCTCCAACATAGTTCTCTGAACTTCGTTGTCACCACCAGCGCCGTCGTCGAATCTAAGTACACATTTAAATATTAATACAACTGTATAAAATTCTCTTATCAGTATTTAGTTAGAGTACCCCAAGTTCCCATACACCTGTACTTTGGGGGATTTGATGAATGCAACCGATGCTGCAATTAGCGTAGCCACCTACTGGGCCCAAACGGTCTAGGGAGTTGTCCATCGATTCGAAAAGAAATATTTAGTCTATTAATACAATTTAAAAGTATTTTGAACGAACCAAACACAAACGGATCCACAACAGAATAAGAAATCAGTAATAAAAGAAAAAAAACTATGTATCTACACTAATTTTATAAAGAAGAAAGATTTGTTTGTTTGAATTGAATAAGCTCCGAAACTATTCTTTTAGCGTTGGATAGCTACATTATCAGGGAGTAACAAAGGCTATATATTATCCCCGTACTCCCACGGGAACAGGAACTATGCGGATGAAACCGCGTGCCGTACACTAGTTTCTTTATAAAGAATGTTTCTAATCTTAGTACGAATTCAGGTACAAATATCCGCCGGTCCAACTTCCAACATTGAGTGACAATTAAGTGAAGTGAACTGTCATCATTACATCTTTGTATGGTTTCACAAGTCACTTCATGTTCGCTTCTACTTATATAATGAGATATTTACAGAATCATACTGTCGTTCTGTTCTCGAGGCGAAAATATGAAGGGCCCATAAAGACTGCACGTATCTCACCTGGCACCACCGATGGCGTCAATTTCATCAAAGAAGATGAGACAGGCCTTCTTGCTTCTCGCCATCTCGAACAGTTCTCGCACCATCCGAGCACCCTCGCCCACGTACTTCTGGACCAGCTCCGAACCTAAAAACAAAGGAATATCCTAATATATAAAATTCTTCTATCACAGACTGATTGAGATTAGACAAAAACTGTGTTTCATTTTTATATCGGCGGATTATGATACGTCAGTTCTATTAATACAGAAACGATTTTTTTATGTTGTAAGACCACAAGGTCCTACAATGGGTAAGATATTTTGTTCTGCAAGGCGTAGCTTTGTCAAAAAGCTTCTGTTGACAAAGATGTTCATCGCAGATATTTATGTACAGTTTATTCTAGGGGAGGCGTATCAGGAAACTGCCTAGGCTTATGGACAGACTTCTTTCTTAACTCCCCAAGTAAGACCTACTTTGTGCCAGTTTTTGTTACCCACTGATTAAAAATGATGGGCACCTAAATTTTGTTAGTGTGCGTTTTACGAGCACTTAATTATTTATTAGTGTATGACCAATTTTTGTTGACCCATATTCAAATAAACTAGCTGACTCGCGCAACTTCGTTTGCGTCACAATTTTCATTACTGCTCCGCTCCTATTGGTCTTAGCGTGATGATATATAGCCTACAGCCTTCCTCGATAAATGAGCTATCTAACACTGAAATAATTTTTCAAATCGGACCAGTAGTTCCTGAGATTAGCGCGTTCAAGCAAACAAACAAACAAACTCTTCAGCTTTATATATTAGTATAGATATATAAAGCTGAAGAGTTTAGGAAGTAGCAGAGGAAGGCTATAGGCTATATATCATCACGCTAAGACCAATAGGAGCGGAGCAGTAATGAAAAATGTGACGGAAACGTAGTTGCGCGGGTCAGCTAGTTAGTATAGATATAGATAATAATAAATCTTTTATTTCACTCTTCACAAAGGCTCACATCGGTATAAATTTACATTTGTTACAAATATAAGCAAAATAACACAATGCAAAACATATATGATCCTTTGTGAGAGACTGGAGTCCATACTAGGATAGGGTGAGGCCTCACCTCCAATTTGTGTCGAAAATAACTGTTGGTTAATAATAACTAAAAAACAATATTTGTACTACTAGCTGACCCGCGCAACTTCGTCTACGTCACATTTTTCATTCATGCTCCGCTCCTATTGGTCGTAGCATGATGTTATATAGCCTTCCTGGCTATCAAACACCAATTTTTTTGATTCAGACCAGTAGTTCTTGAGATTAGCGCATTCAAACAAACAAACATACTTTTCAGCTTTATAATATTAGTATAGACAAGTTTAGTGTGTGTTGAATACTCTATGAAAACTGGCCAAGTGCGAGTCGGACTCGCGTGCAAAAGGTTCCGAACGAATTTAATTTTTTTAACATGTTATGTTTACACTACAGACTTCTAATAGGTTTTCCTGTAATCTTTAGGTAATGATCTATTATCTCCATTTTTTTTTCAAAATTTTAGGCATTTTTCGTCTAATTTCTTGAATAACTTCAAAACAATTTATTTTCAAATTATGAAAAAAATATAATTAAAACCCTCACAAGAAGTTCTTTCATTTGATATGTCACACGATATTGTTCAAAAAACTTTTTTAATTTTCTAGTTTGAGCCCCAAAATTGACCCCCACACTAAAAATTTAATAATTTACGTAAAGTGTCCGTGTTTGGGTCATAGAAGTCCATATGTGTACCAAATTTCAACAGAATCGGTCCAGTGGATCCGGAGAAAACTGGCTGTGACAGACGGACAGACAGACACCAGAGTGATCCTATAAGGGTTCCTTTTTTTTTCGGAACCCTAAAAATCATCGAAATTTCGAGCCAAGAAGTTGGTATACTCACCAATAACCCTAATGAAGCAAGCATCAGTTCTGTTGGCGACTGCTCTCGCACACAAAGTCTTGCCGGTTCCGGGGGGCCCGAAGAGTAACACACCCTTGGGAGGCTCGATACCAAGCTTCACGAATTTCTCGGGCTGTAAGAAAATATACAAATTACTAGCTTCTGCCCGCGTCATCGTACGCGCATGTCACGTTTTTGCCGCTCACGTAGGAATTTCGGGAAATCCTCCCGGTGCTCCCATACACTTCCCAAATCCCAAGGAACCTACATGCCAAATTTCAGCTTTCTACGACCAGTAGTTTCGGCTGTGCGTTGTCTGTCACTCAGTAACGGAAGAAATTTATATAAACTGATAGGTTATACTAAAATATAAATATTGTTGCTATAGATGAAATGGAGAACAGTAGTGCTATTCTGTAAGAACATTTTCGTACCTCGACAGTGAAATCCGAGGTGAGTTTCAAATTAAGACCTCTATGTTGTGTGCAATAAAGCTCATTTTGTAAGTTTTGTCACTCAGGTGAAGCTCGATATCAAAATAGTTGTTTACAGAATAGACTAGCAGTAATTTTTAAGGTCAATGTAATAGGAGCGCAAATCTACGGGCTGATCCTTATGAACCCTCACTGGAAAACCCAATAACAACTTGCTCGACTTAGGGCTTAGTTGCGCTTGCGACCATTATACCTGCGAGCCAGGTGTGTAGTGAATAATCAAAATAGTAACCATGCCATAACAAGCCCTCAATAAAATCCATTTATTTAAGGATGAGAAATCATCAAATGTCTCCTCCAGCTCTGGGTGGAGCAGAAGGGAGTGTCAGACTCTTACTGACTAAAACCCATGCGTATTCCTCCAAACGCCAGCCGCGATCCAGGGCCGCGGTGACTCTTTCGAACAAATTCCGCAACCCTGGCAGCAATAAATTTATCCTGCCTTGCAATTTAGTTTCCAAACATGAAAACGATTGCAAGCGTTAGGAAAAATAACCTTTATACCTGCCAATTAAGTTCGCTTTTTTTTTTCAGCAGTCACAACTTACTGTCATACTGAAAACAACTTATTTACACTGTTCTAGAGCAGGTATTTTTTTAAGTTCAAGAACCAAAGATTGGAATATGGAACACGCTAACTCACATGTAAAAGCGGAGTCTCCACGACTTCCCTAAGCTTCTCAATCTGCTCCTTGCAGCCTCCGACGTCAGAATACGTCACGTCCGGTTTTTCTTCAACCTGCATCATGGTCACCGTTGGGTCAATCTTCGGCGGCAGGGGAATGTGGATCTGGTATTTGTTGCGGTCGACACTGGTAGGAATGAAGAAGGTTTTTAGTAAATTTTTAGAGGAATTTGCTATCTAGGATTGCTATTCTTGTGTTTTGAGAAGGTATTAAGTTAACTAAAACATGGTCACACACGGTCATGTTTGTCTTGTCACAAGTATGGCTAATGCTGCGTAAAGACTGACGAAAGGTAATATGAGACGTAACATTAAATGAAAGAATTTGCCGTCCAAATTATTGCAATGTAACATTTTGTTACAAATATGGACGGCAAATTCTTTTATTTCATTTTGCTTTTCATGTTTCTTTCTTTTTCTTTTTTTGCTGTTGATAGGCACGCGTTTGACCACTATCTCACCATTCATCAGTCTACGCAGTATAATGCTTCGTCTTAATACAAGGAGACCGCTTATTCGCGCTTAGGTCAATTTATTTTTAGTTTGACGACTTATCTGTAATAATATCAATTCTTGGACCTAAGTTCATGTATCATCATCATATCAGCCGAAAGACGTCCACTGCTAGACATAGGACACCCCCAAAGGGGGGGGGTTTGCCATAGTCGCCACGCACTGTTGGCAGGCGGGTTGGCGATCGCAGTGTATGGTATTGCGTACAGAAAACGCTGCTGCCCATTCTCTGGTGAGTCCCTTAGTCGCCTCTTACGACACCCACGGGAAGTGATGGGATGGTATTATTCTTTTATAATTTTACTCATGCTTAACATAATAAAACAAAGTTTCTACCATTCCTTAGAACTAGAACTACATAAGTGTGGTTCAAGGAAATAATCTAATATGAAACTCAAACATATGAGACTTACACAATGAACCTGAGTATGCTCTCGGAGAGGTCTATAGAAGTTGCCAATGCTTTAAAACAACGACCAAAATAACCCTCCTTGATTATAACTGGGACAGCGAAAATATTTGTGGACTTGTCTTTAATAGCCCACCCAAGGAAGAAAAAACAGGGGAATAATCCGTGTACAGGGAACGTACAGAAACTATAGGTGGCAGCACAGAAATGTCACTGTCAAGTATATTTCACCTATGAAATTCGAAATGGCAACGCTAGATGGCATAGTCTACTTTGCGTATGTTCCCCTAAACTGAGCGTGCAAGAACCGCAGTTGGTAGCACAGAAGCGTCAATGGCAAGTATTCTGACCCTTAAAATTTCGAATATGCGACACTAGATGGCATAGTCAACGCCGTGCACGTTCCCGATAATCGAATTTTGATATAATTGTAGGGAATAGCCTAGTTTCCACCTTCAATAAATTACAAATCTATTTAATCCGTCAGTTAGAGTATTGAAAAATAATGGATACGTATTTTTTATTTTTGTAAATCAATGAATATTGACAAAGATAAAACGCATCAAAACTCGGGAGAGGGGGCTGGTGACGACACGTCGCTAGTAAAAATTGTACTATCGTAGTGACGTCACGCAAGTTTTCAACGCACTGTATCTTCATTTTTAATTTACGCGAAAAAAGAAAAACTATGTGTCCAATATTTTTTGGACAGCTATCTGACGGACTAATTCGTTTTTTTTTTCAGTAAAATACCCTATGGTATTTTAAACAACATACTAAAAGTACTGATGTGTGGGGGTGAAGCTATCGGGTTCAGAGAACCTTCTAACCTAGCCTGTCCGAGTCGGGGTGCCCAAGTCCCGAGTTCGCTTCGCTCGCTCTGGCACCCATAGTAAAATATCTAGCGCACTGATTGGTAGTTTCAAACTCAATGAGTTGATTTTGTAGACAAATAGAATAGAATGCATTTATTTGTCAGAATATTGTACAAACCCCACCATGGGAGTTTAACAACCAATCAGAAGCCACATTCAAAGATGATGGACTCTGCTTATATGCCCCCGCGTCCCTGGATTGCATTGCATCCATTTACTTACAATTATAAGTGGTTTTCAAGAGCAAGTTATGTTTTGGAACAACGTCTTCTAGAGTTATCAAGTTAAAAAATATTTAGGTACTTACTACTACTATCCCAATGAAAACACATTTTTTTAATAAATGATTTTTTCAGGTCACCATAGGGAGCGTGCAGAAACTATTGGTGGCAGCACAGAAATGTCACTGTCAAGTATGTTTCAAGTATAAAATTCGAAATAGCTACGCTAGGTGGCACAGTCTTCTTCGCACACGTTCCCCTAAACCGAGCGTGCAGGAACCACAGGTGGCAGCACAGAAGTGTCAACGTCAAGTATTCGAACACCTAATACTTCGAATATGCGACACTAGATGGCATAGTCAACACCGTGCACGGTCCCTATAGTAGAGCTCTTTGACAGTGACCAGTCTCTTATCTTATTCATATTAAGGATACAAAAATTGAGATAGAATCTTAAAACGTCACATCTTATTATAATGATGAATTGCAGGATGAGAACAAGACCACAAATAAATTCGTCATGTCGCACATATTATATTAAAACACTTTCAAAACAACAAAAAGCTTGCTAATTTCATAAACACTGGCAGTTCTACTTAATAAGCATTAGCAACTCATATAATTATCTCAGCGAGGCGTAAAAAAATGTTTCAAAATGGCACTAACTCTACGGAGCAAAAAAAAACTATGGTAAGCGCCAGATAAATTTGCAATAAAATACATTGACTTTTCCTTAATATCTCTTCATAGGTACCCAAAAAATAAAATCTGAATTTTTCGTTACTAGAAAATTTAATTGTAAAGGATCACGAATTAACGATAGATTTCCAGTCGAGTCGATACTGTATGTCTATATTACCGTTTTTAGGGTTCCGAACAAAAAACGGAACCCTTATAGGATCACTCGGGTGTCTGTCTGTCTGTCACAGCCAGTTTTCTCCGGATCCACTGGACCGATTCTGTTGAAATTTGGTACACATACGGACTTCTGTGACCCAAGCACGGACGTGTTACGTAAATTATAAATTTTTTAGTATGGGGGTTACTTTTGGGCTCAAACTAGAAAATTAAAAAAGAAAGTTTTTGAACAATATCGTGTGACATATCAAATGAAAGGGCTTACTGCGAGAGTTTTAATTATATTTTTTCATAATTTAAAAATAAATGGTTTTGTAGTTATTCAAGAAATTAGACGAAAAATGGCCCATTCTCCCCCCCTTATCTCCAAAACTACTGAGCCTAAAATTTTGAAAAATATGGTGATAATAGATCTTTACCTATAGATAACAGGAAAACCGTCTAAGAAGTATAAGAAGTCTGTAGTGTTAAAATAACATGTTAAAAAAAAAAAATTCGTTCGGAACCCTTTGCACGCGAGTCCGACTCGCTGTTGACCGGTTTTTTAAATAAAGAATTTCAGTCAATGTAGATGGGTCAATGATCGCTATTTCCAACTTATTTGGCGCCTACCATTAATACAGTAACTGCGAACAATTATGTAGTACTTAACATAATACCTGTTTGTCTATCATGGCTTAGCTGTTTGATGATAGGAAAAACGTAACTTAAACCTAATATTATACTGCATTACTACATTAGTAAAAATTTTCTACATGACCAAAAGATTAACTAAGGCGGTACCTAAGGTGAGGAGCGGGAGGGGGGCTGTTGTTACCCGTCAGCCACTGAATGACTACGACCCGTCGCCACAACCCTCCCGCACCTCAGGGAATACAGTAGCATAGTTCAATGGTTAAAGCACAAGTAGAATCAATCCTAATGGCATCTCGGAACATATCGCGAGTCGCTGTACAGTAGCAAATATGATAACGTGATGATTAAGGTACTGCGCGGAAAAGAGAACTTCACAGAAGTCATTAAGTTTGAATCTACCACATTTATGAATGATAGGTGGCCAATTAGCCAACCCAATTGAATGAAGTGATAAAATAAATAATTTTAAAAAATATCCAAAAAATACATATAAAACATAAACTTACCCAACCCTCATGCCTTCTTCAATGTCAGTAGGAGCGACCGAATCAGCGAGGTCCACCACAAACTTGGCAAACTGTTTGACGTTGATAATGTACTTCGGGTCGTTTGAGTCTGCATTGATGATCTTTGTGCATCTCGCTACCTGTGATAAGCATTATAATTAACAGACTATTCTATACTTTAATAAAGTTAGATACAACATAAGTGTATTTATCTTCTAATTATTGGGGTTCCCTAAGCCTTCACTGTCCGTCCGTCTGTCTGTCAGTGAGCTGTATCTCAACAACCGTAATCGGAAGACAGTTGAAATTTTCACAGTATGTATGTTCCTATTGTCGCTTTAACAAATAATAAGTATTAAATTGAATTGAAAATTAAATAGGCTCCCATACAAAAAATGAGTTTTTTTTTTTTGGTTTATGGTGCGGAACCCTTCATGTGAGTACAACTCCCACTTGGCTGGTTTTTTATTTAGTAAATCATTTATTTTTTGTATTCATAATCTTACAATCAATTTTAGACCAGATGTGATCTGTAGTGCTATTCTGTAACAACATTTTCGTATCTCGACAGCGGAATCCGAGGTGAGTATCAAATTAAGACCTTTATGTTGTGTGTAATAAAGCTCACTTTGTGAGTTTTGTCACTCAGGTGACTCGATATCGAAATAGTTATTTACAGAATAGACTAGCTGTACCTTTCAGAGCAAAATCCACATCTACAACGTGTAACAAAATAAACACAATACCTCTACCGTCTATAGTGTTAAAATAACACGATAAAAAAAAAAATAGTTCGGAACCCTTTGCACGCGAGTCCGACTCGCACTTGGCCAGTTTTTTTGTTGTGTTCGTCATTGTCAGGGCAAGGTTTGTATGAAAGAAAAATTTGGAAAAAATAAAATTGTTTGACTGTAAAGTCGGTTTACGGACGAAAATTTTACGCGATAACGTCATAAGAAAACAATTGAATTCTTAACAAACAAGCCGAACGCTTAGGCCGATCGTGCCTCTCTATCGCTTGTTCCGCGCTCTAGCTTGTACGTTCGGCTCAGGCAGAACGTGACACGTTTTCGTGCGTGCAGCCGTCGTTCATCGACTAATAATACGTTATCACGTCAAAAAATATATCCGGGTGAAACCCGTTCGGGCCCACTCATAGATATACAGTTTTTTATATTTCTATGGGCCCACTCATCATCATCATCATCATCAATCATATCAGCCGAAAGACGTCCACTGCTGGATATAGGCCTCCCCCAAGCGTCGCCACAATGACCGGTCCTGCGCGTCTCGCATCCATCGGCTACCCGCGACCTTCACCAGATCATCAGTCCACCTTGTGGGAGGCCAACGTTGCGTCTTCCGGTACGCGGTCGCCACTCTAGAACTTTTCGGCCCCATCGACCATCTGTTCTGCGAGCAATGTGCCCTGCCCACTGCCACTTTTTAGTGTATTATATATCCAGTATTGCCCTTTGAGTGACTTGTCATAAAGAAAAATACACTGTACAACTAAACTAACTGAAATTGTGGTTCAAGTTTTTTACAAACACAAAAACTTTAATGTGTCAGCTAAATGCAATGAACCTCGGTATTCTCTAGGAGGGCTTGAAAGATCTTGCTTGGTTTTTTAAAGCAACCTCTCGTCTGGTCTCCATAGGATATTTTAAAATATTTTAAAAATGTCTGTGGATCTCAGGCGTTATCCTAACTGGCTAACGATCGTACGAGTTAACGATGAGATTTCGTCGCACGATGAAAATGATTCCTGTGCTCGTGCGATGATTTGCAAGCTTCAATTAGGGCACTCTAAAGTCTAAAGAAATATGTATGTTTTAACTCGTCGTGCGACGAAATAGCATACATAACTCGTATGATCGTTAGCCAATCAGGACCACGCTCATCGTTTGTTTGCCTTCATCCCAACTTACTTTATAATAAACCTAATAGAATGTACAACATATTGTGAACAAGTGCGAGTCCGACTCTCACAATGGGTTCCGTACCATAAACCGAAACACGTTTCTTGTATGGGAGCCCCCTTTATTTTATTATTTAACTGAATTTGTTTTTATAGCGGCAATAGAAATACATTCTCTGTGAAAATTTCAAATGTCTACCTATTACGGTTCATGAGATACAGCCTGCTGACTGACAGACAGACGGACGGACAGCGGAGGCTTAGTAATGGGTTCCGTTGGTTACCCTTTGGGTATGGAACCCTAAAAAGCAATGATTTCAAACAATGCTTAAATTCATACAAAGGTTACAATGATTTCTCTTCAATCTATACTTAATATATAAAGCTGAAGAGTTTGTTTGTTTGTTTGCTTGAACGCGCTAATCTCAGGAACTACTGGTCCGATTTGAAAAATTCTTTCAGTGTTGGATAGCCCATTTATCGAGGAAGGCTATAGGCTATATATCATCACGCTAAGACCAATAGGAGCGGAGTAGTAATGGAAATTGTGACGCAGACGACGTTGCGTGGGTCAGCTAGTGTATTTATATTTGTTTGTTTATTACAGTTTGATTTGCTGATGAGGCCACAAAAACCTATGACACAGATATTTTCGTAATGTTAGTCATAAAAAGACTTGCTAGCAACAAAATCATTCTTTTATTTTTTATACTACCTAAAAATTACCAAGTATGTAATAGATTTTGGAGCAAGCAACACTTTAAGTAAAAGCAGGCTATTCTTTTACAAGATTCAGAAAGTAACATAAAATAACATCAGCCGATCATGTTACTTGATATAAAATTTGACAAATGACAAAACTGTGTCTTGTAAAACTTTTTCCAGACAGAATGACAGAAAAGTGATAAATGCCTTGTCCTTCACATGAGGTCTGGAGTAGAGGTGATCGGGTCACATGGCACACTACACTGACAAGAGGAAGAAGATGACTGTGACTATGTGGAGGACCTCATGGCCACAGAAGCTGAGGGAGACCAAAGGCGGAAGGACAACGTAACCATTAAATGAACCAAAATCAAAATGAAACCGTAAATATAAATTCATAGAAATAGGAAAACTGTGTTTTCTTGCTTTATTAGCAACAAATTAATTGAACAAGAGCTGAAAAAGAAGACACTAGATTGGCAGGAATCTCCATTTTCTTCAATAGTTAATTTTTGAAAGTTGTAAACAAAATTTTCTTGTATTGTTTTTATTTATGATACTATTGATGTTACGGAAATATAAAGTAAACAAAATATATAAAAGTTAGATACCTGCAAGGGTTGCTCATTCTGAAGGGTCTGCTTGTCAGCTGCTAGATCCCATAAGGCAGGTGGGGCCAACCCTGTATCAGACTCCTTAATACCTGTTAACTCATTAACCCTCTTCATCACAGTCTGTATACCATCTTCGACCTCCTTGATGATTTTCGTGTATTGTCCTTGGCCCTACAATTCGAATAGAGCCATTAAAAAAAACGTAAAGAATTGAAAAAGTGCCAGTCATCAAGATCCTTTCTCTATATCTGAAATATTGATATTTTACTTACGTATGATTTGAGAAGAGCTATATCACCTTCATCGAGAGCTGAAATACATAAAGCATGATTATTTCTTCTGAAAATACAGCGCTAACTCATTCATCATGGGTCATGGAGTAGCTTACTACAAGTAGTTCATGCAGCTATTCTTACTTACATTTGATTTCTTTTTCCGGCTCCTCTGTAGCATCTTTGAGTTTTCGCATATCATCTCCTAGATGGTCAGGCATTTTCGAGTATTTGTAATAAATAAACTAATATTTTGTAAAATCAGCACAAAGACGAACGCTCGTCCGTCACCAAATCAATAATTTGTTGTCACTCCTTTTTACGCTTTCATATTAGATTTGACCGGCAATAAAATATTTTTGTAACTTAGTGTCACACATAGAGAGTTTGCAAAATATAGCGTGTACAGAAACGCAGTGCAATAATTTTCCAATTCACGCAGACGACCAAGGTGATTTTTGAGAGGAATATTGTGTGACGAGCCAGTAACAGGACTCACAGAATTTTATTCTTTTTTTTATTCTTGCTTTTACTACAAGAATAAGGTGCACTATTATTTACTCACTGTTTACTTGCACTAAAATTTTGATAAAAAAAATACATGAAAGCAATATTTTAATGTCTGCATGTAAGGAACCAACCGAACTTAGCGATGACAAGCAAAATACAAGATGCGTTCAATTTATGAAAATATTTTGGAATTTTCTTTTCTTCTTTTTATTTCTTTATGTTATTCTATTAGAGAGACAAACTAAAAATCTTTTTTAACTTATAAATTCATCTTAAAATGAATTTTATGAACAAAAAAATAAAATTTTTATTTTCTTGTAAAATCAAACGCACGAATGCATTGACAATGTTATGTACCGTGCGCCACCTGACAGTTAATTTCAGTACTAAAATTTTGTATTCGTAGTGCTGAATGGAGAATCACATTTTTTCGTGTTTTCCATGAACATATTCTTCTGAATTAGCGAATATTTTCTTTTAGGTAAGTGTGAAAAACTATGATACGAAACTTTATTTGATTTGGCTGTAATTTATTTGAAAAGAAATGGCTGCTTCAGTCGTCCCTCCGGTTATGACCCACAACCTAATGTCAAAGCCCGGTTTCATTTAACATTTTCATAGTATTACGCACTGTTTTACATTTAATCGGATGCGGTTATTATGCATTGGATAATTGCTGAACTGAGTTGAACGAGCGTTTGAAATATAGGCGGTAAGTAAGTCCGACTGAATGCGTGATGTCCCCGGTATGCGATTCGTTCACTATTCTAGTTTTTCAACACAAAAATCTTGGTTTTTATCTTAACCTTATCTTGTATGTTATCGATCAATCGTGGATCATCTTCTTTCAAAAAAATAATGTGTGAATTCAATGCCACACCATTGCTATGTTTTGCATTCTCAGAAAAGTGAGTATTGTAATGTTCTTTGTCTAAAATTATTTATTAATTATACGCAACGTGCTTTGTGTTTGGTTCTGCCTTTTAAAAACAATACACATTGTTTATTACATCAGTTGTGGTAAAATTTTGTATGGTTAATTCTTATCAGAAATATGTGATGATAACCTTATTTGTTTAACCTTTCAAAAGGAATATTTATTAGTTTCATTGAGGCCTCTGGTCCATACACCTCTGATACTCTGGTATGTATTTTATGAAATTATTTCTTTGAAAATAGTTCCGTATCAAAAGCACTAATCACGCTGTATGTTTATAGTGCTTATCATTTTCCAATAAGATATAAAAACACTGACTGATTGATTGATTGATCTTTATTTTATTAACAGAATCCAACCATTTATGGTTTCTTCCTCTGTAAATGTAACATTTTGGCCAATAGTAATAAATCCATGTGGTATCAAATACTTAAGATTTTTTTATTGATTTTTAAAAGTTACACAGTCATGTTGATTCAAATGTTACTATGTTCATCTCATGTGTATAAAATAATGCCAACATTACTATAAACCACAAGCAACATATACATGAACACTTGTTCTATACCTATTTGTGTACACAACTGTCCATAGCCAAATGATAATGGTGTTGCTCAAAATTTACTATAGCTGCACACGTCACAAATGTTTGTATATGTACGATTACACTTCACGTGGGATGCTTTCTAAAAATAACCATTGACAACATAGACTAATGAAAGCACAACACACTTTCTGTGCAAATAGGTTTTTTAATAAATAAATTTATTTTTTATTTTTATTGTTGTGTATAAAATACATTGAAATGGTGAAACTATTATTTTTTAAAGGACATAGTGTAGTGTGACAATGATTTTCATAAATATTTTTGGACGTACTGTGGACTTGTGTTTTTTGCTCTGTAATGTTTGATTTTAGAAACTTTTTCTTCAAGGTAACTAGGTAACAATTGTGTGCATTTTTTATTTTATATATTTTAATTGTGATCATTTTGAACCTATTCTTCTTTAAAATTTAACTTTTAATTTTCGCTTTCATCTTAGCCAAGACAAAGATGTAGTCAAAATTAAACAAAGAATAATACAGACCTTGAACTGGTTTTCTTTGATGAATTAATCCAAAAATAAACTCGCATTAAACCTGCAATTTGTAACAATACACACAATAATTGGCTATGGGTAATTGAGCAAATAGGTTTATCAACTAAGTGCAATCAGCAATTACTCACTGATATGGAATTCCACTTTTGTTTTCTAGTAATGGCCATTTTTGATAGGCCTTGTATATTCTATTGTTTAGTTACTAACTCAATTTTGATAGCTTAGAATTAATTCCAGAAATTAGTGAAAAAAAATAGCATTATAAAGTGCAATAATTCATACTTCTTCCTAACATGATAATAATTTTTAGACATAGTGTGATGTTATTACTAGCATTGTTAATTTTCTTTGACAAAAATGCATGATTAATTTCCTGGACACTCAACACTCAAACTAATCATGAATTACAGATGTTGTTTCTATGTAGGTGAATGCTAATAGAAAATTTATGTAATTGCATGAAAATCTTGCGTGTCATTTTGGCGAGAATTTAACGACTTGTTCCCGCATTCATCAATGTTTACGACGAGCGCTCGACGCCCTTGTGTACTTAGGGAGGGCGAACTTTGATTAAATTCCAGAAATAATGTCTTCATCTTCATGTTAACACATTTATCTTTGATTATTTTTTAAATGTGGTGTTGGTTATCTGGCCTTCGAGAGGGAGAGGGCCTTAATTCATTACGCGCGTCCAGATCGGGTTGGTTGAAGTCTCAACATCTATCTCTTTGATTGGTTCTAGTTGATGCTCTAATTTATTCACCACTAATAGGATTGTAGCATGAGAAAAACCTTGCACCAACTATTTTGTGCTACCAAAACACGCGGTTGCCTGAGATCGCACTGACGAACCTTGAACGACCACTGCTCTATAATAATTATATGCAGGTACTTATTAAAACGCAGATGACTACACTATTGCGGCCTCCCTTATTTGTGGACGACGACCTGGTGAGGTTCGCTGGCGTCCGCTGGATGCGTGAAGCACAGAAGCGATCGATGTGGCGACGTTATAGAAAGCCTATCTTCGACAGTGGCTGAAAAGGAAATGATTTTTTTTTTCTATTTCATGTAGTGCTGCTGGCGAGTTGGCGAGATGCACACAGCCACTGCAGATGGGCAGTTCCGGAGTACCAACGGCGCAACACACGGACGTGACAAGGTCGCCATATTGGATGCTGGCTCTCAATATGGGAAGGTAATTAATTATGATATAGTTATGAAGGACTTGTATCACCGGAAAATATCGCGTGAAATTGAATACTATTTTTTCTAAATAAGACACGGATAATTGGAATCTATTGATTACAATTTTACATAGTCTACAATCAAGATTTGTATTTATATAAAATATCAAGATTTATTACAATTTTACATAGTCTGCAATTTTCCGGTGACCTAAGTAATCTCTAACACTACTAATGTCCATATCGAGGACTAACTTGTAGTATTAATATGCACATGTTTAGTCAAGCCAGATTATTATATGACATTATTTTTAGATACCCTTACTGAAATTAGATTTATTTTGAATTGTTGTTATTCGTTGGATGATTTTTTCCAATTTGTCCTAACAGTTTCTTGCTCGTCTAGAGATGTCTAACACATATCTTACGTCCCACGTGCATCTTTTCTCAAAGAAGACTAGTTACATACGAATTTCTCTGGAAACTGCAAACTAATGAAAACGCAGCGTGCGTACATTTCAAAGCGCCACTCGGTCTGTACGTCTACCATGAGTTTTATCAATCTATACTCGCTAGCGACTGTAGTTAAAAAAATGTATGTAAACTTAAAAAAAAAACAAGTTTCTAATTAATTTTTTGGTCCATAACTAAAGTTTTACTTGCAACTTGCTTGCTTGTTAGTTAACAACTTAAACAAATAAATAAGAAACTTGTTTTTTTAAAGTTTTCATACATTTTTTTAACTACAGTCGCTAGCGAGTATAGATGGATTAAACACATGGTAGACGTACTGAACAGTATGGAAGATATTTCCGCGTTCACATCTCACACATGATACCTGAGGGCCATTTATAAGCAACGTTTGCATTCCCATTCCAGTTGCAATCTGTCAAAAATAACTGACCAAGTGCGAGTAGGACTCAAACGAAGGTTTCGTCCGTACCAAAATCCGAAAAAAAAAGACTTTGTTTTTTTAGTTAACTTGAGTTTTATTACTTTTTGTTATAGCGGCAATAGAAATACACACTAAAAATTTAAACTGTCTACCTATTATAGTTCTTGAGATACAGCCCGCTGACAGACAGACGCACAGCGGAAGCTTAGTACGGAATAGAGTTCCGTTGATTAACTTTCGGGTACGGATTCCTGAAAACCTAATTTTTCATGAATTTGTGATAGATTAGACATGAAACGACTGAGACGCGAATGCGAACTTTGCTTGAAATAAAACTGGCCAAGTGCGAGTCGGACTCGCGTGCTAAGGGTTCCGAAAGAATTTAAAAAAAAAATGGGTTATTTTAACGCTATAGACTTCTTTATAGGTTTTCCTGTAATCTATAGGAAAAGATCTATTATCTCCATTTTTTTTTTTAATTTTAGGCTCAGTAGTTTCGGAGATAAAGGCAGGGAATGGTCATTTTTCGTCTCATTTTCTGAATAACTTCAAAACCATTTCTTTAAAATTATGAAAAAATATGTTTAAAACTCTTACAGTAAGCCCTTTGAAATGTCACAATATTTTTCAAAAAACTTTATTTTTAATTTTCTAGTTTGACCCCTAAAAGTGAACCCCGTACTAAAAAAAATAATGATTTACGTAACGAGTTCGTGTTTGGGCCACAGAAGTCCATATGTGTACCAAATTTCAACAGAATCGCTCCAGTGGATCCGTAGAAAACTGGCTGTGACAGACGGACAGACAGACACCCAAGTGATCCTATAAGGGATCCGTTTTTTTTTTTCGTAAAACTGGCACTCTGGTGTACATAGTAACTATAATAAGTAGTACAGTTCAAATTAATCAATATTACCCCACACTTGCTATCGTGTTTTATAAGGTCAATGCCAACTAATCAATTTATCTAAAGTCATATTTCATAACTTTACAGTCCTAAGCGATAAGATGTCCGCAATTAAAACTACCGTTTGCATAATTATTTAAAGGAATTTCGTAATAATTAGCAGCAGTTTTATTTAGAAATGAAATGAGTGAGGTAATCCTACTCATCATCATCATCATCATCATATCAGCCGAAAGACTTCCACTGCTGGACATGGGCCTCCCCCGAAAGGGAGGGTTTGCCATAATCGCCACGCTGGCAGGCAGGTTGGCGATCGCAGTGTATGCTGTTGAGTTTTACAGAGAACCATCTTACCATCCCTACCTTGTTGCTATTCCACCAACTCGCACTAAGCGTTTCCAAACGTCTTTTATAATGCGCACAGCAAAGGAGTGGAACTCTCTGCCTGCGTCTGTATTTCCAAACGCTTACAACCCTAATCTCTTCAAAGTTAGAGTGAATAGGCTCCTTCTGGGTAAGCTCGCTCCATCGTAGACTTTGTCTCTGTCGTCTCTGACCTAGACTAGAGTCAAGAGCAAACCCATCATAAATAAATGCGAAAGTTTGTGAGGATGGATGAATGTTTGTTACTCTTTCACGTCTGAACGCTTCAATGGATCTTCATGAAATTTACACACCACGTCACAGTGGTAGATTATAGTCTGAAATGACACATAGGAGCCGCGTGCGACACCTAGTTTCTTTTTTTTTTGCTGTATTGGGACATAAAATAGTTACAAATTACAATATAAGTGTGACAGAATAATATTAAAAACTAGGTAAACATGTAACCCACACCAATGTCCGCAAAATAATGGTTTAAAGCATAAATTTTAGCGTGCGTTGATAGTTAGAAATAAATTTTGGCAGTGCAGTGGAAAAATTAATATTTTTCCCTGTACAAAAAACAGCTTTGTTGAATGTACGTATATTCCTAATTGATTACTAGCTAGCGATACTCGTAATTTACACGTGGTTCCAAAAATAAGGAAACGGAAAATAAAAACCGACACGAAGTTTCGGAAGTTTGAGTTAACTCAAACTCGTGCCGTAATCGCGGTAATTTTATGTCGGTCGGCACTCCATCGGTTTCCCATTATTAAGTTTCGTTCATTCATGAAACGTGTTAAATCAAAGTAGGTAGGTACTAATTAAATTACATCACACCATGTCGGGTGATTATAATAAAATTAGAAACCTCTATAATAAACCTGCAAGAAAAAAGTGCTATAAATTAGTCTGGATGTAAGCCTGATTCATGGCAATAGGCTTGACACCTTATTACATAGTATTTAGTAAAAAACTGGCCAAGTGCGAGTCCGACTCTCACACGACGCGTTCCGTACCATAAACCGAAAACAACACGTTTCTTGTATGGGAGGCCCCTTTAATTTAATTTAATTTTTAGGGTTCCGAAAAAAAAACGGAAACCTTATAGGATCACTCGGGTGTCTGTCTGTCTGTCCGTCTGTCACAGCCAGTTTTCTCCGGATCCACTGGACCGATTCTGTTGAAATTTGGTATAAATATGGACTTCTATGACCCAAACACGGGCGCGTTACGTAAATTATTAAATTTTTAGTATGGGGGTCACTTTTGGGGTTCAAACTAGAAAATTACAAAAAAGTTTTTTGAACAATATCGTGTGACATATCAAATGAAAAAGGGCTTACTGTGAGGGTTTTAATTATATTTTTTTCATAATTTTAAAATAAATGGTTTTGAAGTTATTCAATAAATTAGACGAAAAATGACCATTCCCCCCCCCCCTTATCTCCGAAACTACTAAGCCTTAAATTTTGAAAAAAAAATGGAGATAATAGATCTTTACCTAAAGATTACAGGAAAACCTATTAGAAGTCTGTAGTGTTAATATAACATTTAAAAAAAATTAAATTCGTTCGGAACCCTTTTCATTTTTTGTTGTTATAGCGGCAATAGCCACACTGAAAATTTCAACAGTCTACCAATTACGGTTCTTGAGATACAGCCTGCTGACAGGCAGACGGATAGCGGAGGCTTAGTAATAGGGTTCCGTTGGTTACCCTTTGGGTACGGAACCCTAAAAACTTAGTATTATTGACTAATTGTGGGAGTACTAAAGATACAACTCTGCTTAACCCTGGGGGGACTAGCGTAGTGATAGAATAAAAATACTCTTTATTTTACACAATTAAAAATGACATTCGGATTTTACAAATAGGTTAGCAATAGGCGGTTTTATCGCTAAAAGCGTGGACGACGGTATTTTTACAGACAGCCTTTGAATGAATTTGTAAGAGAAAGGATAAGTGGGTGGTAATATCCCTTTTTTGGTTTATGTTCTATTGCTGCCTTGTATTCCAACAGACCAGGGCCCCAAGTCTGCTATTACAATAGTGTCAGAATGGTCTATCATTGATTTCATAATGGTTCCATCATTCTGACACTATTGTAATAGCAGACTTGGGGCCCTGAGCGGTAATGTGGCGCTCGTATTAAGAAAGTGACCTAACTCAAAGTTCCTGTAACTTCTGATTTTTAACTGACGAAAAAACGGAGGAGGTTCTTAACTCGACGCGTATATATATATATATATTTTTACTAAAAACTGACTTAAAAAGCCTGATCTAAAACCATTTGGTGGAAAATAGCCAGTATTATAATTAGAAAAAGGACAGCCTATACATCGACCTAATTTTCGTGCATCGGCCACTGAAGAGAACACTATCCCTTTTTCGAAGATTAATGCTTATTTCCAAAGTGCAATTTTTGAGTTTGGTCACTTTCATTCCAATGAATTATGTTATGTTTTGTTGTGGGTTCAAAAATAAAAAGTTTGAATAAGATTTCTAATTAAACTTTGTTTAATACCAGTAACGTAAACGCTCTACCATTACATTTTTTGGAAGACTACAACACATCAAGTGGCATAGAGTAGAACATTTTTTTTATAGATGGCCAGTGACATTTGTAGCTAAAGTATGCCATTATAAAATTAATAACCCAACATTATGTTCAACTATCTTAACCATAAACAATTTCCACAGGTAATAGACCGTCGTATCCGCGAGCTATGCGTGGAATCGGATATCCTTCCACTGGATACGCCAGCGTACCATCTGAAGGAGGCTGGGTACCGCGCCATCGTCATATCTGGCGGACCTAACTCCGTGTACGCCGAGGATGCGCCGAGATACGACTCCGATATATTCAAGATCGGTCTGCCTGTCTTAGGTATGTTGGTTTCTTCATACTAAAACATGTTGCTGTTAAACTGAGACAGGTCCCTTGGTATAGTAGCCGGCAAGAGACTTCAGCACAGATGAATGCAGCGGGGTGATCTCGCCAATGTTCGGTGGGCGAACGAAACTTGCAAGCCCTATAGTCGATGAGCTTTGACTGACGAAGTAATAACGTGCGTCAGAGCTGTCGTCGTCTAAGGCTGCCATCAGACGGACTGCACCGCAGCAACCGCACGTCGATATATTCAACTGCATGCATGTTGTACGTTCAACTTCGTACAGTCGTGATAACAACTTCACACGGTCGGCTGCAATCGTGTGGAGTAGATATTAACTGCACACAGTCATGACTTCAACTTCTCGCGGTTGGGTACAGTCGACGCACGCTATTCATTACTACCGGCATACAGTTAGTCAAAGCGCGCCGGTCGCGTCGAAGTGTCGAACGTTTAAGTTGGATAGTGAATCCTATTCCGAGTACATAAGAGTCGTTAAAGAACGTTAGGGTGCCGTCAGACGAACTGCATTGCAGCAACTACATGCAACTTACAACTGCATGCAGTTGAATATATCGACTACGTGCAGTAGCTGCGGTGCTGTCCGTCTGATGGCAGCCTAACCGACCAATGGAGAGCGTGCTCTCCACTCGTGCCGGTTATTGTAGCTGAGTGGCGAATGACTGACACGTCACCACACCCCTCCCGCTCTTCTAGCTACCTCAAGCACCATCTCAGTTAAGCGGTAGGCCTATAGTAACACAGATGAAGCTCTGTTTTACCTGACTATCGAAATCTTAAAAGAGGGATATGTTTTTCTTTAGTAGAAACTTCAGAAAGTTTTGTGCTTACTTAGATTATATTCCAGATTTGTCCATGTTTATTTATACGTTTTGTTATAATAGGCACAAACGCGCCGCTCTTAAATGCTAATACGAAAATAACTTCATATACCAGAATAAATCAAAGATTAAGTAAATAAATGTGTCATTCATGAATATCGAGAACAAAAACATATTACGTAGAAAAATAGCTCAAATACTTAATATTATAAATGCGAAAGTAACTCTGTCTGTCTGTCGCGCTTTCACGCCAAAACTACTGCAACGATTTAAATGAAATTTGGTACACAGATAGTCTAGAGCCTGAGAAAGGACATAGGCTACTTTTTATCCCGGGAGTATGTTCCCTAGGTACCACGCGGGCGAAGCCGCTGGCAGAAGCTAGTTATAGATAAATAGAAAAATAGCCGACTATTAATTAATATTAACGGCACATAAAAACGATGAGAACTTTCTCGTTATTATATGTAGCGGCATCAATGCCGCCACAAGAAAAACCAACGGAGCAAATCTACATCGCAACAAAAAGAACCGCGACGCCATCTATCCAACTAGCAGCGAACTACTACGTCGAAATCCTGCATCGCAAACAGAGTTTACCGTGCGATTCGAACATATACATTAGCCCGAATATCAACTAGCAGTTGCCCGCCAGACACAACTGTCTGGTAGGAGGATCCTCCCTTTACAATGGAGGTGTGCGGGACTTTACTCTCTGTACCGCATCTCTCCAAATATACACCAACATAATAAACAAATAGCGTAAATATACAGTTGTAAAATAACTGTAAAAACAAATTTTAGTTTTTATTCCAATATAATTTATCGCGGTAATGGGACAATTTGTATGTGCGTGTTGACAAGAATCCGGTTCGAATTAAATATTAGTCGCTTCGTGTGACCGCGGTCGCGTGTTTTGTTTATTGTGTTGTATTTCATGCAATTACTATGAAAATGAGGAGGAGAGACAGTTGAGGGAAAATACGCGCAGGAAAGATTTTAAAAACAGATTAATACCCCAACTTAATATTGTGAAACATAGTCCTCAATATCAAGCAGTGTGGATATTTAACAGGTTGCCATTGAACTTAAAATCTATAATTTATAAAAGCTCATTTAAGTCGAGACTCAAGGCATTCCTATTGGACAAATGTCTGTATTCGTTGGATGATGACATTTCCACATTTTAATTTTATTTTTATTTACACTAGTCACAAAAATTAAGGGATATAAAAAAAATTCCAAATTTTTGGGTGATTTTCAGCAAGCTGTAACTCCGAGGAAAATGGTCGTACAGAAAAAATAAAAAAAGCAAATTGTAGCTCCAAGTGTCTAGTTTTCAGATATGACCATGAAAAATTTTTGTCATGTCCAGGTTTGGAGAAATCCTAAGAAAAGTACCGAAAAAATTTTTTTCAAAATTTTTTCCCGTCTAAAAAAAGGTCCACACAAAAGGTACACACAGGCTTCAAAAAATTTTTTTTGATTGTTTCGTTCAAAAGCACTTTCAGAGAATTTAATACTCTTTAATTGGGCGTATTCAAAAAGCCTGTACGACGATTTGCCGCGGAGTTATCGTCAATCAAAGCAAAAAAGATTTTTTATGCTTTGATATTCAATAACTCCGGAAATAATGATCGTACAGGAAATCGAAGGAGGGTTTTGAAAACTGCACGATATTTTCTATAAGAAAATGTAGACATCTTTAAGAAAAAAAAATTTTTTTGAATTGAAAACTCGGACTGAAAAAAAGACAAAAATTTGCATAATTAAGGATATTTGGATAACTTGGTATAACTATGGATAACTTGGTATAACTATGGATAAAATGGATGAACGAGGGATATCGTCGGTAATTTTTTAACCTCAAAGTGTCCCCTAAAATCCCTCAAAAATTCAAAGCGCTGCGATTTTTTTTTTCATTGTGCCCCGAAGCTTCAAATTCTTTGTTTTTGCAAAAATCACCATTATGAGCAATTTTGTGATTTTCATTCATTTTTTTAATGAAAAAAATTTTTTTTTTCACTAAAATCTTTATTTTTTTGATTTTTTACAAAATTTGAAAAAAAAAAAAACTATTTTTTTTCCGAAATTTTCTCGATTTTTTTCGACTGCTATTTTACCGCCGGCATTTCGCAACGTGAAATTCGACGATGCATCAACATGCAAGAGCGCTTACGAGCTGTGATTCGGAACAGAGGTGGCAATACACGGTACTGAACTGTTACTGCTGTGCGTACAGAGGTCCTTCAACAGCTGCAGACAGGCAGACAGACAAACACACAGAAACACACACAGGCACACACACAGACACACACACACACACACACAGAAGCGTAAATCCGACCGAGCAACCTCCACGTGGTACACTTTGGGTAACGCTAATGCCGGCGGTAAAACAGCAGTCGAAAAAAATCGAGAAAATTTCGGAAAAAAATTTGTTTTTTTTTTTAATTTTTAAAAAAATCAATCTCTTTAATCAAAAAAATAAAGATTTTAGTGAAAAAAAAATTTTTCTTTAAAAAAATGAATGAAAATCACAAAATTGCTCATAATGGTGATTTTTGCAAAAACAAAGAATTTGAAGCTTCGGGGCACAATGAAAAAAAAATCGCAGCGCTTTGAATTTTTGAGGGATTTTAGGGGACACTTTGAGGTTAAAAAATTACCAACGATATCCTTCGTTCATCCATTTTATCCATAGTTATACCAAGTTATCCAAATATCCTTAATTATGCAAATTTTTGTCTTTTTTTCAGTCCGAGTTTTCAATTCTAAAAATTTTTTTTTTCTAAAATATGTCTACATTTTCTTATAGAGAATATCGTGCAGTTTTCAAAACCCTCCTTCGATTTCCTGTACGATCATTATTTCCGGAGTTATTGAATATCAAAGTCAAAAAAAATCTTTTTTGCTTTGATTGACGATAACTCCGCGGCAAATCGTCGTACAGGCTTTTTGAATACGCCCAATTAAAGAGTATTAAATTCTCTGAAAGTGCTTTTGAACGAAACAATCAAAAAAATTTTTTTGAAGCCCGTGGACCTTTTTTTAGACGGGAAAAAATTTTGAAAAAAATTTTTTCGGTACTTTTCTTAGGATTTCTCCAAACCTGGACATGACAAAAATTTTTCATGGTCATATCTGAAAACTAGACACTTGGAGCTACAATTTGCTTTTTTTATTTTTTCTGTACGACCATTTTCCTCGGAGTTACAGCTTGTTGAAAATCACCCAAAAATTTGGATTTTTTTTTATATTCCTTAATTTTTGTGACTAGTGTATATTAGATAATTGTGAATGAATTATTAATTTTCAATGTTATTTTATTGTTACTATTTTTTTATATTATTTTCTATAATTTATTAATAAATTTAATTGTGAAATGAGTTATTTTTAGTGTTTGTTTGTTTGTTTGTGACTTTTGTAATTTTATAGAATATAATTTCAAACGCAATGTGAATTGTTCCTTAAATAAATAAATATTGTTTGTTTGTTTGTTTGTTTGTTTGGTATAATTATTTCGCTTAAGGCCAGGTAGACCGAGCGAAGTAGGTATCCAACGTTTCCATACTTTACGCGAAGCGAGCCGTGCGCTAACGTCGACGGCGTGAAGCCATAATAATTTATTATTAAAAGAATTAAACTATTATGCAAAATTTAACCAGAAATTATTCTTCTCTATGTTATCAACCTTTCTTAGATATGGTTTTTGGAAGTATAATTTTAATAAGCTTAAAAAACAATAAGAAAATCATCAAAAATAGTTGAATTTTGCCTCCTCTTCGAATTTTTTTTTTTGATCGAGCGAAGTTTTCGATATTATGTTTTGAACCAGAAATTATCAAAGTATATAAAGTAAACTTCAATACGTATTTTTTTGGCTTTTAGCAATCTCTATTTATTTGTTGATTATTGATTCAAAGTGATGGAATATTGGGAATACCTGGCCTTAAATGGATCTTTTGTACATTCTTCGATTGACGGGACAATGCATTGGCGTGAATAATGAAAGGTATATTTTAGCAAGCGCTTGCTTGGTGCTCAAAGAGACAAGCTGTGAACCAACTTGAATCATTTATCCATCTATCTTAAATCTTCTCATACATACTTTGCAAGATGTAGAGTCAAGAACAAACCCATCTAAAATAAAAAAAGATGAAAACTGTTAAAGCACATAAAAAGGAGTAAGGGCTTTTTCCACAGACTAACTCAAAGACTGGCTCTTAAACCACCGCTCTTAGGCACACAGTCAAGGGTTTTTCGCGCTTGTGCGGAAAAATCGCCGGGCAGCCCCCACGATTTTTCACAAAATAATCTGTTTATCTGTAAAAAAAACAATTATTATTTCTAGTAAGTATGTTGTTGTTTTCAATAAAAAAGTTGTTGGATGCACGGGCATTTGTTATTGCCGTCACTCGACTTCATAACGGTCTCGTCTACTTAGCCCACTTGCATCAAAACATTTTCCTTCTTGCTCACTAACTTGATAATGTCCCGCAGGAATATGCTACGGCATGCAGATGCTGAACAAAGAGTTCGGCGGCTCGGTGCTTCGGAAGGAGGCACGCGAGGATGGGCAGTACGAGGTGGAGGTCGAGACCACGTGTCCATTATTCAAGTGAGTTGACTAGCCATTTAAAGAAAGAAAATGCGAAGAAATTCGTTATGTAAGCCAGGCCCGGCGGCATTAATCGGCGCAGCCGAGCGGTAAAATCGAATATATGTAGAAGAATGTTCGAAGAAAATGCCGCTCGATTTTCTGTAATGTTGCTACGGGTCGGCTTTGTTGTTCGACAAATACTGCCGAACCGACATGTGTGCCCGCTTACGTGTGTTGTAACCCTTACTCGGATTCATAGAGGATTTCGGATTGCTTACAGTGAGATAAGCCTTTAATCCTACAACTTGTAGCCCTGTATAAGGACTTTCACCGTCCTAGCAGACAGAGAATTCAATAGGTGAGTATATAGGCTTCCCACTGAAAACTGTCGACCTAGAACAGGCCGCGAGAATATACTTAAAGCAGGCATAAAAAAACTGGTCATCATGGCGACCCTAGAATAAGCCTTCATCCAGCAATATTTGGCTGAAACGCAAAAAAGAAACTGTTTTTTTTTTTATTTAACATGCGTCTCTCCTTTTTCTTTCAGTCGTCTAGAAAAGCTACAGCCAGTACTTCTGACACACGGCGACAGCGTACAGAAGGTGGGCGAGAGGTTCCGCGTCGGCGCGCAGTCTTCTAACCATCTCATCGCCGCCATCTACAACGAGCAGATGCGTCTGTATGGCGTGCAGTTCCACCCGGAGGTAAATATGAGAGGAACCTTCCCTACATTATTACTAAAAGTCTAGAATAGCAGCCAGTACTTCTGACACACGGTGACAGAGTGCAGAAGGTGGGCGAGAGGTTCCGCGTCGGCACGCAGTCTTCTAACCTACAAAAAAGATAACATGAGGTTCGAGCACTGGCATCCAGAAATCGCTGGTCCATATTAGGCTCTTATTAAAAGTAAGCATCATATATGCCATATGATACAAGTCTTGCAAAACATTCCTTAAATCGACTCATCACTCAAAATAGCCATCTAAAATCTTCAGTTGATGCTTTTTAGTCAACTTCTACCATTCTTTAGGAAAAACTTTACAATAACAAAGGAGGACCGGCAATTTAGCCTATTGACTACTTTTATGTATTCTGTATTCTAGACGTATTAAATGCATTGTTTTATCTCATTTTTTCACTAATTATTTCTTTCTACTTAGAAAAAATTGCATAGAATAAAAAGCCTCCTGCCTGGGCTCCATAAATTCTTGCCTGTCCTCCTGTCGCCAGTTATATTTTTTGAAATTCCTATTTATCTCATTTGCAGGTGGACCTAACCCCCAAAGGCAAGCAGATGTTGTCAAACTTCCTGTTCGACATCGCGGGCCTGTCGCGCTCCTTCACGCTGCGCTCGCGCCGCGACGCCTGCCTGCACTACATACGGGAGACTGTCGGCGATCATAAAGTTCTCGTGAGTATACCATCACGGGATTACCGACCTGTGTCTAGATTTGTGCGTGTAGGTGGACATCCCACCCACACGCACAAAACGTTTTGGGAACACATTCATACTGCGTACAGCGAAGGAGAGGAATTTCCTACCAGTCTGTGTTTCCAGACAGCTACAACCTGGGAGTCTTTAAGACAAGAGTGAATAGGTTAATTCTAGGCAAACTTGCTCCATCTTCGACCACATCATCGCTTACCATCAGGTTTCCGTCAGATTCTTCATTTCGGCCGATTTGAATCAGACATCCTGGTAAAAAATGGTACTGGAATATTGGAGCAAAAAATACCTACGGGACTCTGCCTAATACGATGGTCAAACTAAGTAAAGAAACACCTAGATATACCCAAAATAAAGTGATTCGGGAGAGCCAAATCACTTTTCTAAATCTAGGCAAAATCTTCTCATATATTATGCTGACTCATTTCCTATTCAGAAAGATTAATTATTGTTCATCTTTTCTATGTACAGACGCCAGCACATCAAGGTACCCCGAAACAGTCAAATTTTCCCAATCAACCATTAACTTAATGGTTTGTCGATAAAGTTGAAAATCTATTAAAGACATTTTACAGATTGTTGTAGCTTAATGTGCTGGTGTCTGTACCAATATCATGGAAAAAAAAGATTATAATGTTTAAATTATTCAATAATCACTGTTATTTGTCAGGTGTTAGTAAGCGGTGGCGTAGACTCCACGGTGTGCGCGGCGTTACTTAGAACCGCTCTCCGCGAAGATCAGGTCATCGCCTTACACATTGACAATGGTAAGTTTTTATCAACATTTTACCCCTAAGCTTACCACAATTTTGATGTCATCTGCTATTGATCATAGTTTGATATCGGCGCAGCATGGCTTATTCTTACAACATAGTATTTTACACTTTAGTTCTGAATAAGATACTATGATCATCATCATCGTCATAACAGCCGAAAGACGTCCACTGCTGGACATAGGCCTCCCCCAAAAGGGGGTTTGCTATAATCGCCACGCTTGGCAGGCGGGTTGGCGATCAGTACTAGTTACTATGATGACAGTAACCTATTCAGAACTATTGATGACTAGGTTTATTTTAATTATTTCTATGAATTGTTTCTTTTTTACTGTGGACGCTTTTATCCTGCAAGTCTTTTACGTCGTTCTCACATAATATATGTGTAATTTCAACATGAATGATGTAACCATAACTTTGTAACAATTTACTATTTTTAAAAGAATGCCCATGGAGTTTCTTGCATGTTCTTCTCCATAAAGATCTACACTTTGGAACATGCAAATAGCTTCATCTTTTTGATCGACCGAACTTGACAATTCAAAAGTGCCTGTAAATGGTGTAATGGATCATTGCCCAAATGATATAAATATAGTAACTGTTAGCTGTAACTCATGCTCAAGTAAAACAAAGAAGTTTTTATATTTGGCAGCTTCTTCTTAATTAAGACACAATTTTCCTAATTTTTACTGCTAATGACATTGTAATTTCACTCATAATAACATAGTATGAAGTCAACAAAAGATTCCTTTTACTGTCATTGTTTTAATGCAGGCAGTCCTTAATAAAGGAAAACTTCTGACTTTGAAGACAGAAAAAAGAACTGCATGTATTCCTTTTGTTCCATGACAAATGTTTTTCTTTTTCATTGTCAAACAATGTCACATTGAGTCAACATAAAAAAGATACAAATTCCGTTTTCTTTACTTCTCTTGGCGTCCATCCAAAATTGTGCAGTTAATTAATCAGCCATTACTTTGAATATTTAGAATTAGCTGGCCCGCGCAACTTCGTCTGCGTCACATTTTTCATGAATGCTCCGCTCCTATTGGTCGTAGCGTGATGTTAAATAGCCTATAGCCTTCCTCGATAAATGGGCTATCTAACACTAAAAGATTTTTAGGGTTCCGAAAAAAAAACGGAACCCTTATTGGATCACTCGGGTGTCTGTCTGTCCGTCAGTCTGTCACAGCCAGTTTTCTCCGGATCTACTAGACCAATTCTGTTGAAATTTGGTACACATATGGACTTCTATGACCCAAACACTGACGCGTTACGTAAATCATTAAATTTTTAGTATGGGTGTCACTTTTGGGGCTCAAATTAGAAAATTACAAAAAAAGTTTTTTGAACAATATCGTGTGACATATCAAATGAAAGGGCTTACTGTGAGGGTTTAAATTATATTTTTTTTTTCATAATTTTAAAATAAATGGTTTAGAAGTTATTCAAGAAATTAGACGAAATATTACCATTCCCCCCCCTTATCTCCGAAACTCCTGAGCCTAAAATTTTGAAAAAAAAATGTAGATATTAGATCTTTACCTAAAGATTACAGGAAAACCTATTAGAAATCTTTAGTGTTAAAATAACATCTTACAAAAAATAAATTCGTTCGGAACCACGCGATTCCGACTCGCACTTGGCCAGTTTTTTCTATTCGAACCAGTAGTTCCTGAGATTAGCGCGTTCAACTAAACAAACTCATAATCAGTAATATTAGTAATGATTAAGAATGAAATGATTTTGTTTGCAGGTTTCATGCGTAAGAACGAGAGCGCGAAGGTGGAGAGGTGTCTCAGAGAGCTTGGCGTGCGCCTGCATGTTGTCAATGCGGCTCACCAGGTAGGCTTCGTAATGACTACTGATCGGCGTATGTACTGCTATTTTGGGTAAATGAACCGCTATGATAGTGTAAATATGGAAATGCCCCGGGATTGAATATCGATGTATGAAATGAAGTTAAACTGTTTGTCTGCTAAAACCCGGTACCTTTGGGTATGTAGACGACAGCACTGTTGCTGAGAGATACGTGTCCGACGCACGAGCTGGTGGGTCGCAGATCCGGTCTCTCCGGGAGGCTTTGGTTGAGCGCTTGAACTTGTCCTTACAGGCTGTCTCAGAATGGGGCGATGCCAATCTGGTCAAGTTCAATGCTGCTAAGACCCAAGCGTGTCTATTTTCCGCTAAAAGGAGCCAATTCCACCCAGCTCCATCTTTTCGTGGTGTAACCGTGCCGATAACCGACCGACTTGAGCTTCTTGGTGTTACGTTAACATCTACCCTCAATTTTGGCCCTTTCATAGAGGCAAAGGCTCAAGTGGCTGCCAGAAAGTTGCGGGTCCTAGCAAAGGTGAGACGGTACTTCACGCCGGAACAGCTGCTCAAGCTCTATCAAGCGCAAGTTCGATCGTGTATGGAGTACTGCTCTCATCTTTGGGACGGATCTGCCAAATACCAGCTTGATGCCCTTGAGTCGATTGAGAAACGAGCCAAGAGGATCATCGGTAATGACAGGCTCGTCGAGTCGAAGCTCCAAAGCCTTGAGCATCGACGCCGAGTTGCTGGCCCGTCGGTTTTCTATCGCTTGCATTTTGGGGATTGTGCGACGGAATTGCATGATTTAATTCCGCCAAGCCCGTTCCATCATCGGACCACAAGACGAACGGCGATGCGCCACCGGTACATGGTGGACATCCCACCCACACGCACTAAACGTTTTGGGAACACATTCATAGTGCGTACAGCTATGGAGTGGAATTCCCTGCCAGAGTCTGTGTTTCCAGATAGCTACAACCTAGGAGTCTTTAAGACCAGAGTGAATAGGTTGCTTCTAGGCAAACGTGCTCCATCTTCGACCACATCATCGCTTACCATCAGGTGAGATTGTGGTCAAACGTATGCCTATATATAGTAAAAAAATAAATAAAAAAAATATCATGAGTATGCACAAAAACAAATCAAACTACTAATTTCGGGTACAAACTGGTCCCGGGCGGTGCTGATGACTGCCATAGTACTTACTGTTCCCAGGATTTAAAAGGCATATTATATTCATGTTAGGATAACGATGACTAAATCCCGGGAATAGCACTGCCTCTGCCGATCTTTGATAATGACTTAACTAATATTGTGAAAAATCATGGAAATAAAATGCGCACTCACAAGGCAATGTAATCAGTAAGATAGGATCGCACACATTTGTTTGAGAATGTGAATTAAAGTACACGGCAAAAACATACTTTCTGCACGCAAACAAGGAAGAAGCAGTGTACAGGTAGTACCCAACTGATATGGCTTACCGATGTACCTGCGCAGAAGACGAATTTTCAAAGCGCGGGAAATGCTATTGACCAATCGGCATGCTCCACGCAACGCGCTTCTTTTTCCTGTACCGCTATTGGTCGGCAGCTGCCGCCATGTTAGCGCGCGCCGCGTGGCATGCACGTGACGCGCGACTGAGACGGAACTAACAGCTGCAGTGTATTATGAACCTTATATTAGTGATCAACCTTATTGATTGTAAGTTTGCTTTCTTTCGTTAATCTTCGGGGCCAAACTTTATTTTCTGTGCGAGCGAAGATTCACGACGCGCCTTATCAGTTGGGTACTGCTGTACTAGGTGCAATTCCCAGTTAGTTTTTGTATTAGATATTTTTCAGACTTTGCTTCTGACTTTTATTTGTACACCTTTGACCGTTGTTATGGGTAACAACGGTCAAAGGTGTACAAATAACAGCGAAATGTTGGTTCCGGCTGTCATTACTACACCTTTGCAAAAGCACGTTAGTGTACGGCCCCAGCCCGAGTAAAAAAGCGTTCAGCGTTGCGTGCAAGCGATGAAAGAGCGTTTACCAAGTGGCCTTAGTGCACGCTTAGAGCGTTCGTGTGAGCCGGTCACTTAGAAGAAAATGTTTGGTTAAAATATTTTTATAACTCGGGACAAGGTCCAAGTAAGAAATTAAGTTGTTTTGGGGAGGGGAAGGGGAGTTTTCGACATTGAATGAAACTTTGAGATTAAATGAAGATAAGTTCTATGAGTACAATAGGATGACGGTGGCAACTTTTGACATGGCACGCACGCTTCCGTCACCGCTATAAACACAAACTGGTTTGAACTTGCATGTGACGCCACGCTCGACGCTCCAGTCGCCGCAAGCAAGCGCGCTCCGCCGCCCGCGCCTCTGGCCGCCACTCAGGACACTCGCGGTTGTTTGTATATGTTAAACACGAACGCCGCATGTCCCGCCCCGCCGAACGCTCGTGTTGAGCGTGCGCTCAGGCCGTACACTAAAGCCATTGGGTTAAGCGGGCTTTCCGAGGCACGGGATAGGGAGCGTGCAGAGACTATAGGTGGCAGCAGTGAAGTGTCAATGTCAAGTGTTTGTAAGCTAAAAGTTCCGAATTGACAACACTAGATGGCACAGTGTTCGCCTTGCACGTTCCCTATTCTCGGTCCCGCCGCGGCAAGCGTTTCTCAACCTGAACGATCGACCCGTATAGTTGCTCAAGCTTGATGTTTTGTGATGTTTGTCCTCAGTTCCGACAAGGCAGCACGGTGGTGCGCGAGGCGGGCGGCCGGACCCGCACGACGCCGCTGCTGTGCCACACCAGCGCGCCCGAGGACAAGCGCAGGATCATCGGCGACGTCTTCATCCGCATCGCCGAGCAGGCTGTGCACGATCTGAACCTGCAGTGAGTAATGTTACCCGCACAGTTCCCACAAGGCAGCACAATGTGCAGCTATACTGCCATAATTTAGGTGTATTATGCACACCATTCGAACCCACCAGTGTTCCTCCAAATGCCCTTTGCGTTCCAGGGCCGTAAGCACTGGCCCTAGTGGGCCCCGTCTACTACACTGACATCTCTGTGGCCTCACAGAGTGTCATGGCGCGCAGTGTTCCACGCGCGCCTGCGCTTGGCCGTCGACTCGGGCCGTACGCCATCCGCAGGCCCGCGCAGTAGGTGATTTGATTTGATTTGATTTGGCCGTGTATGGCCCTGCTCGTTCCGACGCCCGGGGCTTCTTCTGTTGCAGCGGCTGGGACGTGAGGTTTGCCTCTGCCTCAGGCGTTCCGCCTCAATGACTGTATTATATAAACTCGACGACTTGTTTCAGAGAAGACCAAGTCCTCCTGGGGCAGGGCACGCTGCGGCCGGACCTGATCGAGTCGGCATCGTCGCTGTGCTCCAACAACGCGGCCACCATCAAGACGCACCACAACGACACGGAGCTGGTGCGGGCGCTGCGGGCGCGCGGCCGGGTCGTGGAGCCTCTGCGCGACTTCCATAAGGACGAGGTACACAAGTGTCTCGCTAAGGCCGGCCATATAACGGCAGCTTGAGTCGAGATCGATTACAAGTGAAGCGACTGTGTAGTGAATTACAGTATTCTATTTGCATACATACATGAAACCGCTTCAGCAGTTGCGACTTCTCCGGACAGTCATCAGCACGGTGACATTTTATCGTGGGGTCAGTCAGTTGGCAGGCACACACTGACTTCTACAGCTATCGACTGTTCTAACGCATCGCTCCCCTCCACCCGCGCTCTTCACACCCCCTCTGATTCGCGCGCGAGCTTCCCGTCGCCTGACTGATGAATAGAATACTCTTTATTATGTACACCATATAAGTGTTGGGGTGACACAACGGGAGGCCTTATCGCTAAAAGCGATCTTTTCAAGACAACTTGTGGATGAATTTTAAAAAGAAAAGTAATGACAGTACTGTAGGTAGTCTTAGGTTGGTTGGTTGGGTGGGGACTGATCTAGCAGTTGAAACTGACTGATGGAGCGGTTATCAATGGCAGCTTTAAGGAGTTGACTATGACTGCACGAGTGTTCCGTGTCTTTTGATCACTGGCTAACTGCTCGAGCAGCCCGTGTAAGCCCGCCCTATAATCGACATCGTTTTGAGAAGTAGGTACATAAAGTTTTATTTTGTATCATTACATATTCAATAAAATGTCTTCTGCGTTGTGTTTGGATATGAGCTGATCCTTAGGAATTTGTCCATTGTAAACCAGAGTTTAGAAGTTGGTGGTTTCACACCTCGCGCTTTGAAAAATCCGTACAGTCGTCTTGTCTCCGGTCTTGCGCCTGATCGCTCGGGGGCCATGTCGAATTGACAGCCCATCTAGTCGCACACGCTTGTACACTATAATATCGCCTGTGTACTCGTAGTGGCCATCGTGACTGAAATTGGTCGAAAGATGATTATTATTATTATTATTCCGATCGTGTTCATAGCTATGCTTGTCCCCTAGGTCCGCGCGTTGGGTATGGAGCTTGGTCTGCCGCCGGCGCTAGTGGAGCGGCAACCGTTCCCGGGGCCCGGCCTGGCCGTGCGCGTGCTGTGCCAGGAGGAGCCCTACGCCGAGCGGGACTTCGCCGAGACACAGGTAACGAACGCAAACCCAAAGTGACTGTTCTCGTGACCAAAGGGCTGCCATTCAGGGCACACGGCACTTTACCCAATGACAGAATTGAGGATGAATTGTTTTTTTAGTATTAAGTCGTTTAATTAAGGTGATATTAACACACTCCCTTCACAGGTCATAGTAAAGATAATGGTGGAATACGCGTCAATGTGCGTGAAGTCGCACGCGCTGCTGGGCCGCGTGGCCAACGCCAGCACGGCGACCGAGCAGGCGGAGCTCAAGCGCATCTCGTCCAAGACGCCCGTGGCCGCCACGCTGCTGCCGCTCCGCTCTGTTGGAGTACAAGGTACGGTACACCAGGGTACAGCTTAGAGCTATGCCACTCGGACGTTGACTGTTGCAGTATCACACAAACAAATGCAATGACGCAACGCAACGCAATGCTCTTCACCCTACGTTGCCGCTCTAACGTCGCAGTGCAGTTCTCTCCCCCTCTCTGCTTCGTGTCTCAGGCCCCTTGTCCGTTGCGCGCGCGTTCTGTCGACGCACGTCGTCTTAACGTATCGTGCGTGTGGCATGTGGTCCTAATTGTATGTAAAACAGCTTAGCTCAATTTCATACTCGAAAGACCTTTTATTCTATCCAATCAATGAGGGTTTTCAGGAAAATTTACTCCACAAGTTGGCGCCACATAGGCGAGAGGTCCTCTTAAAGGTTGTCTTGAAAAGATCGCTTTTAGCAATAAGGCCGCCCATTGTGTCACCCTATGTAATGTTTCTCATCTATCTTTTCTGTAATTTATATGGTGTACATAATAAAGAGTATTCTATTCTTAATTGAAAAAGTGACTTTGACATTAACATGACGTCGATGTCAACTTATTTTTTTTTTTTTGTGTTTTTTTTGTACTTTATTAGTAAGAACAAAATTCTTAACAATTGATTACGATCTAGCCTAAAAGACTAATAAGCAATTTAACTCTAACTTAATATGTTACGTGATAGATTATGTTAAAACTAAGAATAGTGTCCATTTGCACTTTTACACAATCCGTAGCACTTTCTTAGAGTCTGATATAATTTATAAAACACTATGTTCATGTGTTATATTTATAGCACAACATTGTTACTATTATTCATTCACTTTGTACACTACACTACACTAATTCAAAAGGTTTAGTTCTTTTTAGCCTACGCACTAAGTCTGTGTTGTCTAGCAGCTGAATTGCCTCAACATTCACGTGTCGATGAAGTCTGTGTTCGTGGGCTTCAGCAAATTTTTGGATAATTGTGGTGACGAATTCCATTTTAAGGTCACGGTGAAGGTCGTCATTTCTTATGTACCAGGGTGCATTGACAGCATCCCTGAGTACTTTATTTTGAAATTGTTGAATTATTTTGATGTTGCTTTGCAAGCAGAAACAAGTGTTTTGATAGGTGTTTGGGACTGACGCCTCAGTGCTGCCACCTGGTGCTCGACATTCCAGAAAAACCTAATTCAGAAGATATTGCTGACTTTTCCAAACACCTTATATACATGTTTACTAAAGTAAGAAAGGGCCTGCTCAATACCACAAACCACGGCTGCTATCATCCAGCTGATACTGATCTGCCATATACACCAGGTAGTATGGTCTAGCTGTAGTCTGTAATCTTCGAATTATAGGCGGAACAGTTATATTGTGCGCGCAAGCAGTAATTTCAATGACATTTGCAAGGAATATGATTTGGATCCATTCACAATGAGTGTGAATTCAGCGAGAAGGTGCTTAAGCCTCAAATTCTTTAAGTAGCAAGTATTTATGTAACTAAATAATTCTAAGTTTAATTTAAGCGGTGTGTTTTCATTCACACCATAATTTACATTATGTTTCTATTCGTGAGGATTTGTTATTGGCTTGCTGGTGACTACGGTTTCCTATTTTGTTTGTCTTTATTAGCTGTAAGTCCTCCATTTACTAAATTAATAAATATATAAACAGAGCGACCGAGCGATAAAATATGTTGTTTTGTAGGTGACTGCAGAACATACAGTTACGCGGTAGCTCTCTCGACGGAGCGCTATCCACCCGACTGGAAGGACATGCACTACCTCGCAAAGCTCATACCGCGCGTATGCCACAATGTTAACAGGTTCGTCATTACTTGATATTATTGTGTTAAATTTTTACTGCATTATACTCTTTCTGGGATAGTCTGGTAAAAACGCGCTCCATGCTTTGGACGCTCAAAACCGTTCTGACGAGAGATGGATTATGATTCAACAGTGGGCTTTTGATGTAACAGCAGAGTACTTAAAAAACTTCTGTAATAAATGGACAAGTCTGCCGCGCAAGTGATATCAGCGGAATGAGCTCACAATGGATCAATATCTAACTCAGTTTTGTCAAAAATTGGCTGATATCGCTAGCGCAGCAGAAGTGTTCTTTTGTATGTTCTCTCCTAACTTTTTTACTGTTTCATTCAGCTTAACTGTATAGTATCAGGGGGCTAGCTACTCTCTAAGCCCGAAGTCTGTAGTTTCGGGTTTAATTGCGGGCGTATTCTACTCCGTATCATCTAACCACGAAGAATTAATGACAACAAGATTTTTCAGTTACTGTCAAATCATGTTGTCATTCATTCTTAGTTCGGGTTCGGGACTAATCGTAAGTCCGTAGCTGATACGGAGTAGAATACGCCCGCAACTAAGCCCGAATCTACGGACTTCGGGCTTAGAGAGTAGCCCCCCAGAACCGTTGAATCATTTATTTTTCAAGTTTTTTCAATAAGATACTTATATTCTTGTGTTGGCAGGCCCCTCTTTTCCACACAACGAAAACGCGTTCATCACGTGATATGTGCTAAAAGACAGACTGAACAAGTGATTGACGGTTCTGCTTTCAAAAGAAGAAGGACAGACCTGAGTGTTGGTGTGTTTTTTCTTAACTAATAAAAATATTTGTGTCGCCAGGGTTTGCTACGCTTTCGGAGGCATAATCAAGGAGCAAGTGACAGACATCACGCCTACCTTTCTCACACAACAAGTTATCTCAACTCTACGCCAGGCGGATGACCTTGCCACACAGGTAAAAACCTTCTTACTGATATTTGCTATTTTTTGTTTTTCATGATTTAGTACACGCAAGACGGAGCGAATGGGAGTGTAAGCGCTGAAAACGGGGCCCTCTCATAGTTTAGTTAATATTTTTTCTTTTCCTTGTAAAACAGAGAAACATGTATAAGAAAATGGTAAACAGTCCTTCCCTATCCAGGATGTAAATCGATTCAAGGGAATGTTTTACTAGGTCTGAGAGTTGAATTCTCTCAGATTCCATAATCTCCCCTTTACATGCATGACTGCACATTTGCCCACACAAAATTCCATATTGATGGCACTACTGAAGGTTTCAGTTACCTTCAGTAGTCGCAAATTGTTGGGGGCAAACAGTTTCAGATCATACAAGTAGAGAAGGTGAGATATGGCTTGACCACTTCTTAACCTAAATCCTCGAGCAGTGTGCTTGTCAGAGCCAAGCAAAACCAAAGTGGACTCAAACTGTCGCCCTGAAATATGCCCCATTGAATCCATGCAGGCTCATCATTCCCTTGAATCGATTTACATCCTGGATAGCGAAGGACTGTTTACCATTTTCTTATACATGTTTCTCTGTTTTACAAGGAAAGTACATAGAGTTACATCTATTTTAAACAACTCCAACACCTTCATGAGCCGTCTTTGTGGCACAGAATCATAGGCCTTCTTGTAGTCTATCCAACATGTCAACAGATCCTTGCGGGATCGACGAACCGAACGGACTGCTTTCGCCACATTAGTGTCAATATTACAATTTTTTCAATTTCTGGTATAGTTTCACACACGCGCTCGACATCACGCATCCAGCCACTCTCGGCGTGATTGACGGCCCACCGCTTATACCGCTAAATACGGTTTGCCCATGCACAAACTTTCTGCTTCAGGAAGTCGATACACTCTGTGATGTGATACGGGACGTGTAATCTCGAGGAGTAATTCCAGTCCGCGAAAACACTGCCCGCCTCACAAAGCGCATCACACGTGGTCGTGTATTGCCCTCTCTGTAGCAGTATAGTTTGTCGATGAAGTGCCCGAGCCTCATCAATACGCCGCTCGATCCTCCACTGTCAGGCTGGTGCAGCAGGCTTTGGTCATATAGCTTCGTCACAACTAGAAGCTTGACGATTGCTATACGACATGCCGCACAGCTCCGCAAAACAGGATTGAGTGCGTATAAACGAGACTCGCTGAGATTATTGTTCATTATTCTTAGGCTTGCGTTTGACCACAAGCCTTCACTTCGACATGTTTACAAAATCGACCAGCAGGTGGCAATAAGCTTCTTTTGTCTCGTTTCGTTTAGTGATATTTTATCGTGACGTTTTTTCTCTCGTTCCCAGGTGTTAGTATCGAGCGGCTACGCGTCCCGCATCGCGCAGATGCCGGTGGTGATGATCCCCATCCACTTCGACCGCGACGCGGCCGTGCGCGCGGCGTCGTGCCAGCGCTCGCTCGTGCTGCGCCCCTTCATCACGTCCGACTTCATGACCGGCATCGCCGCGCTGCCAGGCTCGGATGCTATGCCGCAAGATGTGAGTACACTTCTTACTTACCCAGTTAGTTAGTATCGAGCGGCTACGCCCATATGATGATCCCCATCCACTTCGACCGCGACGCAGCCATGCGCGCGGCATTTCGTTGCGGGGTCCAAGATAGTTAAACTTGAATCTTCGTTTCTCCGGGACTCGTCGATCTTCATTGACTCTGCGTTTCTCTGGTGGTCGCAATTTGTGATTCTACCTCTCAGGAGTTGCAGTTGTTGGGCACAGTGTGACGGCCTTGTGCCCTACTCCACAAACAGCAACTAGAGACGTCATTGTTCATAATATTCTTCCATGCACAATGAGTTTAAGTTTTGGCTGTCATAACCAGTCAGAAATATCACAGGCCGTCAATAATTTCGATGAGAAAACTGTGATACTCACTGATATGCTTGGTTTGTATCGAGGCGGGAACGTACGGATTGGCTTGAAAGAGAGAGACGCCTATGCTCAGCAGTGGGCGAAGACGGGCTGTGTATGATGATGATGCTGAAGATCCTTTTGTCTTAGCCAATACGCGTTGTTATGTTTCTAATGATACGTGTTCGCCAACAGGTCGTGGACAGGATGCGCAAGGAGCTGCTGGGCGTGCCGGGCATCTCGCGCGTGCTGTACGACCTGACGCCCAAGCCGCCCGCCACCACCGAGTGGGAATGATCGCGTCGCCACTAACACTTTTATATATTTTTTTACTGAACGAACGCACCCGCGGGCAGTGGCCGCCGCCATATTGTTTTATTTCATCTAAGGCAACGACTCGACTATACGGAAACTAACGTTATAGGAAATAACTTACGGGAAGCTTCTTGACTTATGCTATCGTTATTCAAGTGCCTAATTAGTGCGGTATCGATCTCGTTTATTGCCATTTCTGTTTCCAAATACTCCCCGCAAATTCTATCTTCACGAAATGTAAATTCACGAGATCGATCTATCCCACAACTGTTATTAATTTTAAACTTTTTAAACTATCGTTACTATTGGGCGTTCGCCTTACACATGACTATTTAATACGAATTTTCGGTTAAACATAACGTTGATTTTATTTTGTTATTAGTATTTTAGCTGTATCGAGTTTTAATTTATCAATTCTAAGTTTCCATGGTCGCCCCACTGCCCGGTATAAAGAAGTTTTTGTAAATACATTGGTGTCACATGTTATAATATTAGCTCCACTGATCAGTTTTGTAACATGTAGTAATTTATTGTCAAAGGCTGTGTAAAAATTTATAAAAAAGCCCACAATTATTCCGCGCGACAAGATTGTTATAAATGGATCTTGTATGAAATCGAAGACACATTGTGTTTTATGGAATGGTTCAGTGTTATTGACTGGAAGTTTCATAATAAAAATTATATTATGCTTTATTTTCATATTGGATTTTATTTCAAAACCTTTTATCACAATTTCATATAAATATTTAAAATAACACAAAATCAATACAATAATCAGTCAGGGTTAAAATATATCAAAACAAAAAGCATCAACTATCAGGCACCAATAAGTTAATATTCTTGCCTGAAGAAACCTGTCCTCCTATGAAGGTTTCCTCTTCACCTCGGATGGACAGGCCCTCAGAAAGTGCTACTTTCTTTTCCCTCATCATTGGTGCTTTCACCCAGCGAGAGCTACGGCAGTTGCTACAAGGATGGAGAGGAATAAGATCTAGGGAAACAGTTCTGTTATTACAATCAGCACATTTGAAGAACCTCTTGAATGAATCCAGGACTTTCAGAGGATGCCTTTCATCCTTGCATATTTGTGCTGCTGAGAAAGCTGTGTACTTGCATTTCACACATCTCACAGCTTTGCAAGCAAGCTTGAAAGTATTCAGCATCTTCTCTTCCATTTGTTCTTTTTTCTCAAGTTTCTGGAAGTACTTCTCTTGTTCATCATCCTCATGCTCCTTTATCAAGTTCTGATGAGCTGATGTTGCTTCTAGAATTTTCTTGAACCTCTCAGACATCACTGTCTTAGGTTTCTTCAGTTGTGACCTTGAAGTATCATCATCATCAGATTTCGTGCCATCATTCTCATCACTACCAGAGCCATTCAACTTTTCTAGAGCCCTCTTCTTACCAGCCTGCGTTCCTTTAATATTATTTGGGTCTGCCTTAGCAAGACCTCCATTTTGTTGGATCAATCTGAATGCATTTGCTTTGGCTCGTTCTGCAGACTTTTGGCCGTATGTCATGTTTAAATCTATGGTGCCACTGCCTTTGAGCCCAAAAGTACCTCCTCTGCTGAGTTTAGGAGAGCTTCCTACTCTTTCAGCCAAGCTTGGTGACTTTGTGCTTTGTGGGCTGGATGTGAGCTTGTTAAGACGCTCTGTGTCACTTGTCCTTTGAGCTGCAGGGCTATGCAATATAGTGTTGTTCTTCATGGGACCTGCCCCCTGTGGAGCCCTGTTCATCATAAACTTGTCTCCTTCAGACTTATGGTACTCACTCAAAGACATCAATCTGTTATTATCCCTCTCTTTCACTTTAGCAGTGTTGCCGGAGGGTAAAGCTGAGTAAGCTTTTCCACCATAAATTACAGTGCTTTTACCAAGAACTTTATTTTGTAAGCTAACAAGTCCTTTGCCCATAGTAGATGACTGAAGTTCTTGTCTTCTGGAGTATTGTTGATACTCCTGCTTCACATGATAAATGCACACATCACATTGGCTTAAATTAACAAATGCTGTACATTTCTCACCATTTTTCTTTTTACTCTTGCAAACACCAAGATCCTTAGACTGTCCCAAGATCATCACTCTGTCAGGATTCTCAACACTGAGACTGGCCTGTTCAGCACTGTTTTGTGATCTATCCAAAACATTTGGATTTAGAACAGCTACTACGGTACCTTCTGGAGTTTTCCATAAATCATTGTAAGCTTTTCGAAATAAGAACATAGAAACTGTCTTGAAATCATCTTTTAGGTCACAGAGAGTCCATATCAGGAATTGATTACCTTTTGCAGACTTTTTGGCTGCACTTTTTCTCACAATTACACCGCCTATCACCCAGTCCTTGGAAAGATCTTCATTTTCCACATGTCTTTTCACTCGTAACATATTTACAGCCTCTCTACCCTGCATACGATCCAAGAGTGCTGTACTTGATATCAATGGTTTAGTAATTCTAATACCAAATACCGGATCAGTATAAATGTCTGCCGACTCTTTGTTCTTCTTGGTTTCAGGTGCACAAAATGTATTTTTGTTTACCTGTTCAGCTGGCTTTTTGGTTTTGAAATTATTATTTCTAGCTATTTTCACGTCCATGTTGGTTTGTCGTAACCTCGTCTCGAAATCAAGCCTTTTGTCTCTCAGTTCGTGTTCCTGGTTGTCTAATATCTTCTTAACCTCGGAACCATAGTTGCTGTACTTACGTTCAGTGTAATTTTTTTGCTCCTCATCATCTGATGAATCTGTATCGCCATTGTGGATAGCAGAACTCTTGACAGGCTTACTTTCATCAGGCTTCTCTTCAACTTCCACGTTGCTGCTACTAGGTTGGAAGATATCAACTTCGCGGATTGAAGCTTCCTTCGTATCGTCATTTCCAGCGTCGTTTAAGTCCGCACACAGTAGTTCTTCTAATTGTGCAAGTTCATCATTCTCGTCCATGGTTTTCGATGGTAAAATTTGTAATTTTTAGCAGAAATCACTTAAAAAAATGATACTCAGCAATATTGGCGCGAAAGTTTTACGTAAACAGTTGAGTACATAGTTGACATTGACAGCACAGATAGCCTTCACATCTGACATGTAACAAGACGTTCAGAAATGCCGAAAACGATCTCGAAAGAAAGCAAGTTGGCATCACTAATAATCGTTACCATTTATTATTCAACACAACGTAATCAACTTTAAAAAAAAAAAAAAAAATTAAAAAATTAAAAAACACGCCTGCCATGTCCAAAAATTAACTAAAAAATTAAAAACAAGCATTGGCCCAAACATTTAAAACTGAAAAACAACTTTTTTATTGCAGTCGGGGGACCATTAATACATGGAGAAATATTACAGAGTACCTACTGTCCCCCGACTACAATAAAAAAGTTGTTTTTCAGTTTCAATTATTTGTGGGTAGCCATGGACCATGGCTGTCCTAAAATTATTCTTTAAATTTTCAATATAAGCGAACGAGTGCATATTGAATACTACTGTTATATATTTTTGTTATGTACTAAGCAAGCTCTAGATGATGAGCAAATTCAGGTCAGCAAATTTTCATGTAAATAAAAAAATATTTCCGTGTTTTTTATGATCCATGGCTACCCCATTATATTTTTTTAGTTTTGACTAGCCTATGTTATCCGGGATACCACAACGCTTCTAACGATACCACATACATCGAAATCGATTAAGGCGTTTAGGAGTTACGATGGAATAAAGAAACTCACAAACAAACATACATACATACATGAACCCTGAAAACATAACACTCCTTTTTTTAGGCAGTCGTGTAAAAATACTTGTAGTTCCATTCCATGTAAATAATTTCATTTTCAATCTGTGAGCCTTTGAGTTCTGTTTCTGTGATTAAAAAAACTAACAAAAAAAAAATGTTTCTGCTTGACAGAACAATATTTTTGTGTCTGTCACTGCAGTCTGTCATATTTTTGTGATTTCGAGAATTTCTCTCAGGACCCGTGCCGGATTTATTGGAAGTAGTCTAATTTAATTAAACATTTTGTAAGTTTGAACAAACCATCTATTAACAAGTCAAGCCAAGAACATTGCAGGTTTATAAATCATAATGGCGGGTATGTAATTCTTTACCAGGTGTGTGTCTCATGTTTATTTGCAAAGTTATTTTGCGTTTATTTATAATTTTAATATTTAGACAATCAAGGGACACCGGCAGCCTATAGTCCAGCTAAAGATGAGGCGCCAAAACAGGAAGCGCCTAAAGAGGGTGCTGGAAGTACTAATGAGCCGGTTGCGGAAGGAGCAACGGCAGGATCACCACAGTCAGAGCAAACACCTCCTCCTTCCGAAGAAGAGTGCCAGGAGATCATTATAGTGAACGAGAAGACTGAGGAATTGGACCTGAACCACGGCAGAATCGGAAAAATTGAGAATCTTGAGCCTTTGAAGAACTTACAGAGGTGAGTCATCTTATCAACTTGTTTTTTTGAGTGGTCATGAGGGACTTTCACTTTTTCTTAGTCATTCATATATTAATAAGCAAAGGACAACAAATTATATCTGTTTTACTATGTGATCAAATCTTGATCATGTTTTGAACAAACAAAATATATGTGGAAAAGTGTCCAAACCATATCAGTGTTTGACATGGTAAGATGAATGTGTTTTCAAGTATAGTTTTAACTGTTGTTCAAGATCTTATCAGTGTTCCGTTGAGTGGATAGATAATGACTCTGTTCTTGAGCAGAGCACCAATTCTACTCATTTTCAAGCGACATTTGCTTAACTCTGTCACTATCGGTCAAAAAGGTTAGGAAAATGATGTTTTATTGACAGATTGCGACTCGAGATGGGCATGCAAATGTTGCTTGAAAATGAGTAGGATTGGCCCTCAGGTCATAATAGGTATAACTGTGCTGTCATCACACAAAAGTCATTCATTCAAATTAGACTGAGAGCCAGCAGTTTTCAATGTCAAAGTTTACATAAGGACAATCCGCCAAAACACCAATCAGGTTTTATCAAAATTTTGTCCAAAATCCCAAATCTAATCCCATTCTTTTCGATTTTGTTAAAAAGTTAACCTTTAAGGGGTAAAACTTAAATACGTATGTGCTTCACAGCAATAACAAACTAACATTATGGTCTCATTACCTAAAGGAACATAATAATACTTACATACACTTATACGTAACACACGTATGTACACTTATGTACTGATTTAGAAACAATAAACAAATTTATTATTTTTTTTTATTAATAATACCCAAAATTTCGAAAGCAATAATTAGTCATAATAAGAAAATATTAATAGACAAAAAAATATTACAGTAATTAGCTGTAGCACTTCAAAGCACATCAAAACAATACAATTTGTTATCATGTGTTTGGTTATCAAATTAGACACCCCATGTTTATTGGATAAAGGTGATTTCATATGGACATTTTTTTAAGCAATTATTGCTCAGCAATACAATGATCAGATAGATCAATCTGCAATGTGTAGCAAGTAATGTGCCAACTTTTTCGGCAATATTGTTACTTATTGCTCCATATATTTCATACTAGCTTCTGTCAGCGGCTTCGCCCGCATGGTCCCTAGGGAAGATATTCCCGGGACAAAAAGTAGCCTATGTCCTTTGTCAGGCTCTAGACTATCTGTGTACCAAATTTCATTTAAATCAGTTCAGTAGATTTGGTGTGAAAGCGAGACAGACAGAGTTACTTTCGCATTTATAATATTAGTAAGGATAAGGATTGCTCAATGTCGCTGTGACGGAACTGCCGAATTTCCAGTGGGGATGGATAGTAATTTTTAGGGTTCCGAAAAAAAAAACGGAACCCTTATAGGATCACTCGGGTGTCTGTCTGTCTGTCCGTCTGTCACAGCCAGTTTTCACCGGATCCACTGAACAGATTCTGTTAAAATTTGGAACACATGTGGATTTCTATGACCCAAACACGGACGCGTTACGTAAATCATTAAATTTTTAGTATGGGGTTCACTTGGGGGTCAAACTAGAAAATTAAAAAAAATGTTTTTTGAACAATATTGTGTGACATATCAAATGAAAGGGATTACTGTGAGAGTTTTAATAATGATTTTTTTCATAATTTTAAAATAAATGGCTTAGAAGTTATTCAAGAAGTTATACAAAAATGACCATTCCCCCCCCCCTTATCTCCGTAACTACTGAGCCTAAAATTTTGAAAAAAAATGGTAATAATAGATCTTCACTTAATGATTACAGGAAAACCTATTAGAAGTCTATAGTGCTAAAATAACATGTTAAAAAAAATTCGTTCGGAATCCTTTGCATGCGAGTCCGACTCGCACTTGGCCAGTTTTTATTGCCCGTGTAAACACACTATAAGTAAAATAAGTGTACAGGTAAACACCTACAGTCAACTAACAACTCGACGGCACGGTTGGCGCAGTGGTTGAGCTATTGACTGCTGGGCTGCGTGTCGCGGGTTCAATTCCCGCACGGAACAAATATTTGTATGGCCAACAGATAGTTGTTCCGGGTCTGGCTGTTTGTGTATGTAAGTTTTATTTATATGACTGTAAACGCACCGACAATACAAGAGAAATTCTTAGTGTGGGGCAACGCTTTATTAAAAAAAAAACTAAACAAAAACAAATACCTTAGTCATTGATATATAAAAAACCCAAGATACACACTCAGCATCTCAAAAACATCCGCAAAAAACAAGCGCAATATGTATAATTGTGCGCAAATTTCAGTCTCGCATCGCTCGCCATACTGCACTGCTTTGTAAAAACAACTTTAAGCAATCCGTGTAAGGTTGAATTTACAAAAAAAAATGCGCATCACTCGCGATACTGAACTGCTTTGTAAAATCAACTTTAAACGATCCGTGTAAAGTTGAATTTGCAAAAAAAAACTGTTAATAGTATAACTACACACAACTCGCAGATGACACTTGAGACATGTCAGTTTTTGACGACAGTTTCGAGTGTTGCATTTGTTCGAGACTGTGCATCTTGGGTTTTTTTATATATCAATGACCTTAGTGCAAATTGTGTGCCATAAACATTGGCATTTGACCACAATAAATGATATCACTCATCACTGTCACTATTTACTGGTCACAAGATAATAATCAATAAAAAGGTCAGTGAACTGCTCCCACTTAATCAGTAATATGTTCAATGAATTGTATCTCCCATGCCGGATTAACAATTACTGTGCTGTCTAAGGTCGATGTTGATGTTACAATACTTACAATAGCGCTTGTTATTCGTGCGCGTCTTTCAAATGAGTGTGTTGTTTTTTACGACGTTTTCTAAAAATGAAACCTACCTAAATCGATTTATCGCTCCGACGCTCCCGAAACCCCCTGCATACTAAATTTCATGAAAATCATTGGAGCCGTTTCCGAGATTCATATTAAAAATATACATTATATACAAGAATTGCTCGTTTAAAGGTCTAATACCTTTAAACGATAGATTACTGTTTCTTTGGTTCTGTACTCAAGGAGGTCCTACGTTTTAGTCTATCGTCAGTGAAGTTCTAACAGTGCGTAAGTAATTTTTGGCGGGTTTTAAAATTTGAATGCCATTCGATGAAGATAGTTCACGGGCTTTCATTCTACCAATCAGAATGGAGATAGCTGACCCGACTGATTTTAAATTCTTTTTCCAAACATGTATACATCAAGGGTTGCTAACGAATATTTTATAGTTTTGTTACTCTCCTGTAAAGTAGACTTTTGAAGTGAAAACTTCTTTAGCGGCGTTGAGCACTTTTCTGTAATGGGTATAAAATCTTAAACTCGCGTCAGGGTCACGTGACCTGATCGCAAAAAGCGTAAGACGGACTCGCGTCAGGGTCACGTGATGCGAAAAAGCGTAAGATCGAGGGGAAGGGAGAGGAACTAGTATCTCCCACTCTTTCTACCGTGCCTGAGTGTGCTGCTCCGCTTAGGCGGCACAGGGCGCTTGCGCGAATGTCCGTCTGTTTATGTACAGCGTGCCACGCGTATCCAAGGATACGAAATTACGGAATTACGAAATTATGGATGAAAGTTGATTTTTCTAAGAGATAAAAATTAATGTAATATATAAATAAATAACGATATAATATTATGAATAATAACATGTAAATTGTCATATTTGTGTACGATAGCGCAATAAATAAACATTGTATTCTACCTCATAAATGATAGTATTTTTGTACTTATAATTAAACACAACGTAATTTTTTGTTGTTTTTATGGTTCGTTTTGTTTATGTCAGGAACTGTGTCAAGATTGACATCTGTCACTGACAGTCGCTGTCGCGGCCACACGTCAGTGTCTTTTTGTTTATTTTGTTGTCGGTGGTTTGTCTATGATGTGACCGCGACAGTAAGGATGTATTATTTACATGTTTTCACTTCTGCCGGCACTCCCGGAGTGCTACCGGTGTTTTTTTTTTGACTTACGCGCTGTTAGAACTTCACTGACGCTATGCCAATGTTTGTCATTTCAAAGACATGGGTTTATACTTCAAACATTCCTTAATTATAGGTCATCAAAGATTTTATTTCAATGGCTTAGAGTATGTATTGGACATTTCCTACTTTATTTAAGAACAGCTGACGCGCGCAACTTCATCTGCGTCACATTTTTCATTAATGCTCCGGTCCTCTTGGCCATACCTTGATGTTATTTATAGCCCAGGAAGGCTTTATTTTTTTACTATTGATAGGCACGCGTTTGACCACTATCTCAACTGTTGGTAAGCGATGATGTGGTCGAAGATGGAGCACACTTGCCCAGAAGCAACCTATTCTCTCTTAGAGATATCCTCGATAATTGGGCTATCCAACACTAAAATATTTTTTCAATTTGAACCAGTAGTTTCTGAGATTAGCGCGTTCAACCAAACAAGCAAACAAACTCTTCAGCTTTAAAATATAAAAAGTAGCTGTCGTTTGATGAATTTTGGCGTCGATTTGGATTGTACTTGGGAGAAGGACACGCGATACCTTTTATCCCGGCACTAAATTCCCGTGGTCTAATTTCCAAATTTCACGAAAGCGAAGTCACTAGTCAAATAAATATAATCAAGATGTTCAAGTAATTGAAGTACTGTCGCATCCTCTTTGTCTCAATCTACGTTAATATACGAGAATTAACCGCGCTAATGGAGAAAAGCAATTCCATTATTAACAATTAATTGCCAACTACGTAGCTAGTCTAAAGGCGATAGTTTATTAGTGAGTTACAGTGTATGTTGCATTACCAACATAAAGCGCTGCAGCTTTTTCAGAATTTTTGAATTTCGAGGTAGTTGTAAAAGGGATAGAAGCTTTGTGGCATAGCTACTCGGCCGCCATTTTGTTTTTCAAATTCACAGCGCACGGTAACACATGTATGTGTAAAACTGGCCAAGTGCGAGTCGGACTCGCGGGCAAAGGGTTCCGAACGAATTTTTTTTTTAACATGTTATTTTAACACTACAGACTTCTAATAGGTTTTCCTGTAATCTTTAGGTAAAGATCTATTATCTTCATTTTTTCAAAATTTTAGGCTCATTAGTTTCGGAGATAAGGGGGGGCGAATGGTCATTTTTCGTCTAATTTCTTGAATAACTTCAAAACCGTTTATATAAAAATTATGAAAAAAATATAATTAAAACCCTTACAGTAAGCCCTTTCATTTGATATGCCACACGATATTGTTCAAGTATTGAGATATTGTAAAAGTTATTTTATTTTATTTTCTAGTTTGACCCCCAAAAGTGACCCCCATACTAAAACTTTAATAATTTACGTAACGCGTCCGTGTTTGGGTTACAGAAGTCCATATGTGTACCAAATTTCAGCAGAATCGGACCAGTGGATCCGGAGAAAACTGGCTGTGACAGACGGGCAGACAGACACCCGAGTGATCCTATAAGGGTTCCGTTTTTTTTTCGGAACCCTAAAAATATGAGCAACATGGTGCCCTAAAGTGTCACGTTACGACTACGATGACTATAGTAAAAAAAAAACAGGCCAAGTGCGAGTCGGACTCGCACACGAAGAGTTCCGTACCATAAACCTTATTTTTTAGTTATAGTGGCAATAGAAATACACAATCTGTGAAAATTTCAACTGTCTACCTATAACGGTTCTTGAGATACAGTCCGCTGACAGACAGACAGACGGACGGACGGAAAGCGGAAGCCTTGTAATAGGGTTCCGTTGTTTACCCTTGGCTTGGAACCCTAAAAATGAAGTTATTGCGTGCTTATATGCATTAGATTAAATTCAAATAATAATTCCCAGCTTTATTCAATTATTTATATAAATTAAAAACAAAGCCAGCTCACATACAAAAAAAAATGGAACAACAAACTCTTTGTTACTTAAACAGACAAAGGATTAAATTCTATTGCACCCCTAAATTTTGTAAGTCCATTTCAATTCAACTGGACCTGGTCACTTAAAAATCAACTTAAAATACATACACAGTGTTTGAAGCCATCGCCACTAACTCAAGTCGATACTTGAGTTAGTGGCGATGGTTTCAAACTAACTCGAAAATAAACTGCGCTAATAGAAAAACAATTCCATTATTAGCAATGAATTACCGCTTACGTAGCTAGTCTCCGGTCGGTAGTTTATTAGCGAGTAACAGTGTATATTGCATTGGTTTAAGCTATTTTACTGGATAGAATAATTAAAATTCTATTTAGTTCGTCCGTTAGATTTTCAAAAAATATTGGACACGTATTTTTTACCATATCAAATCGATAAAAATAATAAAGATATAGCGCCTCAAAATTTTAGAGAGAGGGCTGATGACGTCATATCGCTGGTACAAATTGTACCATCGTAATGACATCACTTGTGTTTTCAACGCACTGTCTCGTTTTCATGTTTTGATTACGTGAAAAAAAGAAAAAATACGTGTCCAATATTTTTTGGAAATCTATCTGACGGAATAATCTATACATATAATAAAATCGTAGACTAACCGTGTCTGTACATTGAATATTTTTGCATGAAATTTACACAAAAAAGTCAAGAAAAAGATATAAAACACAAAAATGCAATTTTTGAAATTTTTGTCTGTTTGTCTATGCGTTTGTGGGAGCATCACGCATAAACCACAGATTGGATTCCAAATCTAAGTACTTAATTATAGATATAATTAGATTTTTTCAGTAAAATACCCTATTGAACTATTTTACCAAAAATGTTCCGTCACTGTATTAAGATTTCACTATTGTCAGTGACAAAGTAACTGCTTCGTTTTTCTCTTGATCGCAAGCGGGACTGCTGATCGTGGGTTCCTGTGTTAGGTTCACAGGTCGGGCATAAAGTGTTATTGGGTTATTCAATTATAAATGTCTGTGACAGCCCGTAGTTTGAAAGTTGTTGATGGGACACCCCAGTGCCTCAGAAAGCACGTTAAGACGCTGGTCCTGCGTCAGATCTCTCTCCGGTCGTGTCAGATTGTTGGCGGGTTCTTATCGGACCGATTATGAGAGTAATGGAAGAGGTGAACACTACACAAGTGTGTGCACTTGTGCAGTATAATATCTCCCGCGCCGATGGCTAGTCTCCGTTGAGATTGGCCGTCAAGGTCGAAATTGGCCGCCAAGGTCGACATTGGCCGCCAAGGTCGAAATTCGCCGCCAAGGTCGAAATTCGCCGCCAAGGTCGAAATTGGATCAAACCGAATCCACAATTACTCTAATTAAGCCATAATTATTCTATTCTAGTTCCATTTTTTTATCTTAACATAAAAACACCATTGTCCTTATTTTCAGACTGTACTTGAGATGGAACCTTATCAAGAAAATCGAGGGTTTGAGCACGTTGAGCACACTGGTGGAACTTGAGCTGTATGACAACCAGATTGTGGTCATCGAGAACTTGGATGGTCTCGTTAATTTAGAGTAAGTTCTCCTCTATTTATATTAGCTTGGTTCTAAATTTCTCCTAAGGGTGGACAGATGACAGTGGAGATGGATGGAGTAATCGTCTTTATACGGACAGCGCTGAACTTAGACCTATCTTTGTGGCAATGACGACACGTTTGGCGCAGTGGTTGAGCGATTGGCTGCTGCGCTGCGAGTCGCGGGTTCGATTCCCGCACGGAACAAATATTTGTATGGCCTACAGGTAGTTGTTCCGGGTATGGCTGTTTGTGTATGTGAGTTTGTATGTTTGTGAACACACCAACGATACAGGAGGAATTCCTAGTGTGGGGCAACGTTTTTAAAAAAGAAAGAAAGAACAAAGAATCCGTTTTAGAGGCCCATACCCAGCTGTGAATGTCTTGCTGAACTAATGCTTGCATTTTGGGGAATGTGCGACGGAATTGCATAATTTAATTCCGCCAAGCCCGTTCCATCATCGGCCCACAAGACGAACGGCGATGCGCCACCGATACATGGTGGACATCCCACCCACACGCACAAAACGATTTGGGAACACATTCTTAGTGCGTACAGCTAAGGAGTGGAATTCCCTGCCAGAGTCTGTGTTTTCTGATAGCTACAACCTGGGAGTCTTTAAGTCAAGAGGTAACTTCTAGGCAAGCGTGCTCCATCTTCGACCACATCATCGCTTACCAACAGGTGAGATAGTGGTGAAACGCGTGCCTATCAACAGTAAAAAAAAAAATTCTTTGACTGATGACAGCAGTTTTGCAACTTTTCCTTTACGCACAGTCATTCGAAAAGACGATGACAGAAACTCTGTTTCCGCTATCACTCTCTACCCGACAACGACACAGATACAGATTTTTAACAAACTTTCCTTCATTTCCAGGATGCTAGACTTATCATTCAACAGAATCAAAGAGATCAATGGCTTACAGAACCTGCTGAAGTTGAAGAAGCTGTTCCTCAGTTCCAACAAGCTGTCGGAAATCAAGAACGTCAATCACTTGCCCAAGTTGGAGCTGCTTGAGTTGGGAGATAACCGGTTGCGGGTGAGTTTGGATACCTTTCATTTCTAGACTTCGCACTACTGTTAGGCTCAATCAAATCAAATCGTATATTTCAAATAAACCATTTACAGGCACTTTTGAATTGTCAAGGCTGGTCAGTCCAAAAAGATGAAGCTATTTGCACGTTCCAAAGCGTAGATCTCCATGGAGAAGAACGTGCAAGAAACTCCACGGACACTCTTTAAAAATAATAAATTGTTACAAAGTTTTATCTACATCAAGTTGAAATTATACAAACATGTGAGAACGATGTAAAAGACGAGCAGTATAAAAGCGTCCGGGAAAAAAGGAACAATTCAAAGAAATATTTAAAATAAACCATGGCAACTGAGAAATGACCAGTCACAACTGACAGCGCCCGTTCACGAACATGACGCCTGCGCTAGCACCATTCGGCTCAACCATTTTGAAGGGAGCCAAATGATCCAACGCATACGCCACCATCAGCCAGACCTTTGTATGAGCATGACACGCCCAACCACCAGGGTACATTCAAGTCAAAAACAAACCTAAAACTGATAGCTATAGCTTAAGTTTAAGGTACACAGTACTCACACATGTGCCGTTAAAATGGATGAACTTTACATCGTCGCGCCATGTTAAGTTTCAGATTGACATTTCCGTTCCCCGGCGGTGTAAATTGAGCCTTAGGCTGCGTTTCTACTAGAGATGTGCGAGGATGTGTAGCAAGGGATTTTTTTGTTAAGAACCGTTGATTTATAAAAAACCCAAGATGCACAGTCTCGAACAAATGCAACACTCGAAACTGTCGTCAAAAACTGACATGTATCAAGTGAGATGTGTGTAGTAATACTATAAACATTTTTTTTTTGCAAATTCAACCTTACACGGATCGCTTAAAGTTGTTTTTATAAAGCAGTCTTCTTCTTATCGTGTGGGCAGTAAGGTCTAACGATCCCACACACCCTAGTGTCAGAGTTTTAAACCGCCTCAAGGGCCTCTGACATGGTTTATTTGACGACCGCCATTTGGCGGCCGGGACCACCGGCTTATACGTGCCTTCCGAAGCACGGAATCATCTTTTTATCAGACAATCAGGTGATTCAAGCCTGCAATGTCCTAGCCAAACTGGAAAACAACTTTACAAAGTATGTTTCTTCCCGTGGGAATTGAACCCACGACCACCAGGTCACAAGGCAGACGCCTAAACCACTGGACCACGGCGGCAGTTGAAGCAGTGCAATATGGCGAGTGATGCGTAATTTTTTTTGCAAAATCAACCTTACACGCATCGCTTAAAGTTGTTTTTACAAAGCAGTGCAGCATGGCGAGCGATGCGAGACTGTTTGAAACTTGCGCACAATTATAGATATTGCGCTTGTATGTTGTGGACGTTTTTGAGATGCTGAGTGTGTATCTTGGGTTTTTTATATGTCAATGTTAAGAACCAATAGAAGCGCTTCATTTACCTAGCTTCGCTCAGCGCGATCCTTATGACAAAATCTAAAGCCTGTAACCATTGGAATATGAACAACTAGCTGACGCCCGCGACTTCATCCACATAGATATCGGATATCACGCTACAAAGCCCCCCCCTCTCATTTCCACCCGTAAAGTTAAAATTTTCCTTTCTTAGCGAATGTTACGTTATAAAATCGATGGTGACTTTACCTCGAAATATCAAGGCAACGTGACACTTTAGGGCACCATATTCCAAAAATTTTTTATTTGTTGAAGTGTTTCTACCTGTAGCTGTACCTGAGTTGCTTCTGTACTTGAGTTTCTACCTGTGTTAGATAGTGCGCCGCAACTTTAAAAAAACAAAGACAAAATTGCGGTGGGGGGGGGGCTATGTCACAAAGTTTCTATCCCCTTTCAGCATTCTAAACTTAATATTATAGTGTTGGCTGTGCGTTGGAAGTTAGTCAGACCCACCGACATTATAAGTATAGATATACCATAGAAGCATTAAACAGTGGATAACCTACAATTATAAATCTATATGTGTCTGTGTATGAGCTGTCCGAATCCCTGTAATATTACTTTTTAAAACAGCAGAAATATCAATTGATATTATTCTTCTTCTTAGCGTGTCTATAATTGATAATTGATTATTAATTCTTCATCATCATATCAGCCGAAAGACGTCCGCTGCTGGACATATAGGCCTCCCAGAGTGTCGCCACAACAACCGGTCCTGTGCGTCTCGCATCCATCGGTTACCCACGAACCTCACCAGGTGGGAGATTATTATTAATTATTCTACTTGTATTAAATGTTTCAGGAAATTAAAAACCTAGAAGGCCTGAAAACCCTCACGCAGCTTTATCTCGGCAAAAATAAAATATCGAAAATACAAAACTTGGACGAATTAACAAACCTCGAAGTATTAGTTCTGCAGAGTAATCGCATAACGAAAATAGAAAATTTGGGCGAACTAAGGAATTTGGAGCAGCTTTATATATCTGAGAATGGAATCTCTGTTGTAGAGAATTTGGAAAGCCAGGTCAAGTTGCAGACTTTGGATTTGGCTAACAATAGGATCACTGTCATTGAAAATGTTAGACATATGACCGACTTGGAAGAACTATGGGTGAGTTTCACTTTTAAATGGTTTTTTAGCATGGTTAGACGTTGAACTATACGTGATCATCATCGTCATATCAGACTGTCAGCCGCTCCTGTGCGAGAGCATCCATCGGCTACCCGAGCCAGGTTTTGGAAATTAACTGATTTTCTTACCTGCTAGTAATCAAAATTTTGTGGAATTATGAATCATTGGGACCTGTAATTTTAGTCATTTAATATCAGGATGGTCTAAATTCCATTGAATATGACGTAGGATTCTCTCCTCTCTTTTAAATCCATTCCCAATCTAATAATCTTTAAAAAAGCGCTTCTATCGATAATGCCGCCCATTGTGTCATCCTATAGAATAGAAAAGAATTGAATATTTTTATTTCAGACGGAGTCCATAGAGTTAGTAACAATTTTACTTAAATTCTAGTGTTAGTAGGGTACATACAGATAAAAATATACAATTAAAATTCAGCGTGGAACTGCATCCACCTCCGCAACATAGGGGAATCTCACCGATCTGCGAATACACAGAATACTGTGTATGTTTTCTTCTTCTAACAATTCTGTAACTTATATGGTGTACATAATAAGGAATATTCTCTATTCCATTGTATTCTCACTGCTGGAAAACGGGCCTTGTCTCTGTAAGAGGGATTGGGTTGTAATTTGACATCTACAAACTCAGTCAGGGCTTATGAGGTACATGTAAAATATTATGTTCAAATAATTCGTTCTTGTCTAGCACACATTGATTTTGTCACGATAGAAATACTCTTTTTCGTACACTATAAAAACACTGTAGGAGCTCAATAAATTGGAGGGTGTAACAATGGGTGGTTTTATCGTTATTTTGCTTCGTCGTTCTGAAGGATATTGGGATAATGAAGTTGGTTGGTTGGTTGGTTGGTTTATTGAAGATAACTATGATCCATTTTGTAAGTAGTATAATAACTTATAGCTAGTGTTAGTAAAACAACCTTAATCTATTCGCCCCCTGCCTGACCACCCAGTAAAATTGATAGAATAATCTGGAAACTAACACCTTCATTTTGGCGTTTTAAAGATTGTGTCAAAAGTCTCATACAATCTCGTGTCTGCGTCGTAAGTTATTGAAGGTCAAATGTCACTTAAATCGGTTTCTCGCGATTGTCTCGGTTTGTATAGCTCCAATGTTCAAAACAATACCTATAATCAAAATTGTAGAGCGTAAAATTTGCAACAATTTTCGTAACAAACATTTTGTCACGAAAGATTTACCATATTTTATGCTAATTTGACTGAACTAATAATAAATTACGCTATGACGGTAATATTCATTTCATCATCATCATCATCATATCAGCCGAAAGACGTCCACTGCTGGACATAGGCCTCCCCCAAGCGTCGACACGACGACCGGTCCTGCGCGTCTCGCATCTATCGGCTCTCGCGACCTTCACCAGGTCATCGGTCCACCTTGTTGGAGGCCTTCCAACGTTGCGTTATTCGGTACTCGATCGCCACTCCAGAACTTTTCGGCCCCATCGACCATCTGTTTTGCGAGCAATGTGCCCTGCCCACTACCATTTTAGTTTGGCGATCCTTCGGGCTATGTCGGTAACCTTGGTTCTCTTGCGGATATCATCATTCCTTATTCGACCACGCAAGGAAACTCCAAGCATTGCCCTCTCCATTGCCCTTTGAGTGACTTTGAGCCTTCTGATGAGGCCCAATATTGATTTATTCTTTACCATTTCCAGCTAAACGACAATCAGATCCCGGACTGGTCGTCAGTGGACTACCTGAAAGAAAACAAGAAGCTGGTCACGATATACCTGGAGCGTAACCCTCTGGCCGCCGACCCCGCCTACCGCAGGAAGCTGAAGCTAACCCTCCCCTCACTGCAGCAGATCGACGCTACTCTGTGTAGATAAGAATTTTTCTTTCTTTTTGTAGTTTTGTGGGGTGGTGTTACCATGAAAAATAATGTATTTATTTCTGGTTTACTGTGGCCAAAATATATTATTATGAAAAAATAACAAAAGTATAGATATTAAATACCAGAAAAAGTATTTCTCTATAAATAAGAGCATTTCAATAGTTTATTTTGATAAACGCAGGTGCAATGAGAAATGCTTACGCTTATTAAATGACATTTTTCGACTCACTTGTGAAGTAAAATAAATATAATTTCAAAAAAGAGACTTTGTGAAATGGCTTCATGGCTTGCGGATGCGTAATGTGTGAATCTAAAACCAGTGCAATATGAAATCAGCCATTTTATTGCAAAATCATATATTTGTCTCATCATAGGTGGCCCAAATGCGAAGCACTTCATAATCTTCACACTGTCGCGTGTACTCGAATGAAAGATAATTTAAATTAAAGATAATTAAATAAACGCCATATTTAAAAAGGGTTCATTATAAACAGTTTTTATAATCGGAACAAAACCGAAAAAAAAATTGATGTTCCATTTTGTCGAGTAAGGGACTACGAACTGTTATTCAGGTTATGCCCATAGAAAACAACGATTTTGTATGGAGACGCTTAGCGTTCTGATGTTCAACTTTTCGCGGCAAATAAGTATAAAATGAGGACAAATGTGTTATTATCATGCGAGTGCTATAGATAGAGTTCAGGGCTGTTACTACAAGTTTACTTACGACGCTGTACGCGGCTGATAGAAGCAGAACTGTATAAGTGTGACCAAAATCGTTCAGCGAAACGTGAATGGAGCTGAATAAGTGTGAGCACAGAAATGTATGGAACAGTAAATATTTTTTTTCGCGATTTCATAGTTTGTCCCATAGTAAAAGTTATTCATAATGATGAGTAAAATGATCCCTTTTAACGTATTGCGTTTATTTTATTACTTGGTGTGTATTTATAACACAAATATATAATTTAACACCACTCCAAGTAGTCAATTTGGTATGTATAGTCACCAAAATCTAAGAAGTCCGATTTGACAGCTGAGTAGAGAGGGATAGAAGATTGCTTTACCAATAAGTGCGAAAGAAATTTATTTTTATGTCTCTTTCATACTTACTAATAAAGCAATGTTGTATCCTGCTGTCAAAACGGGCCTTTTATTTTTTGACAACTTAAGCAGAGATGATGCGTTATCACTTAAAGTCTGTAATTCAATTGTTTGTGGTAGAATGTTGTTTGTGTATGTATTTTTATGTAAACACTAGTTTTAGACGTAGTAGTACCTAGTATTGATATCAAGTGTCGCTGTATTAATTATTAAATAACTAGATAATTTTTACAATAAGTAAGGTTTTTATTTATTTGTGGTTTCAAAATAAAATTTTGTAAACAATTTGCAGTGACTCAAAATTTTAATAATTTACTTTCGTTGTGCTCTATTTGTTAGAAGATATATTAAAAATATTTGAAGAACCCTAAGGTTACAAAATAAAAAGCTATTATACTAAATAATTTGAAAATCTCGCAGTAGTATATTCTTCCTGTAGATATCATGATCAGTGTTTTAATAAAATGCGTGTCCAAAAAATAATAAATATAAGTGCCTATATCAAATTGTCCAAATTCAAGTAATACCTAAAATTGTAGAATGTTACAGTAACTCCCAGTTTGTGAAAATAAATTTCTTGCAGTTTAAAGTCACCAAAATCTAATAATTCCGATTTGACAGGAGAGGGATAGATGATTGCTTTACCACTAAGTGCGAAAGAGATTTATTTTTATGTCTCTTTCATACTTACTAGTAAAGCAATGTTGTATCCTGCTGTCAAAACGGGCCTTTTATTTTTTGACAACTTTAGCGCGTAAGTTTGTGTTTGGTTGTTAATAATACAACATTTATTCGACAAATCACAGCACTTTACGCGCGCTTGACTATAGGGTATTTTACTAGGTATCAAAATTATCAAATTCTATTTAGTCCGTCCGTTAGATCTTCAAAAAATATTGAATACGTATTTTTTGCTATTTCAAATCGATAAAAAATGATAAAGATAAAGAGCATCATTATTCAAGAGCGGGGCTGGTGACGTCACTTCTAAGTTAAAAGTGTACCATCTTATGCCTGGTGCCAATATTCAACGATTAGTAAAAACACAAAACAAAACACAAAAGAACAACACAAAAGGTACGATTTGTTTTTGAGTTACGAATAATGATCGTTACTAAGCATTCCTAAAAAAAAATTGCGTCATCTACCGGCGACGAACTACTCTCGGTTACCAACTTACCGAGTCCCTCCGACGCCACTTGGTTAAGACTATTGTTATTGCTTGAGTTATGACCGACCCCTGTCGTAAATCCATTGTTTGAATTTTTTTGTGAAAGTTTTATGTCCGTACCTATTAACAGAATGATGTATTTGTTTCTAATAGTTACTAACGTCCGGCAATAACCCTTTTGTAATCCGCTCCAATAATACATACCTGATGAGCAGATGTGGATAAATTTCTACCAGTAAACTTTGTACAGACGGTTTATCTAGCCGAAATGTAATTTGGAATTCGCTATTATTCAAGATATTATAATGGTCGACTCTAGTTTTGTAATTCCTTCGATTAGAACTACTTTCTTCATCTGATTAAGAATTACTCCAGTCCGATAACCTTTTTCAATCACTTAATTCACTATCTGAACGAGACATTTTATAATTATTTACAGTTGTTAGCACAAAATAAGTAAAACTTGTAGAGACAACCGACAAACAACCGACCGAAATCGAGCGGTAAAATATTTCTTAACTACTCGTAACTTTGAGAGCTCGTTGACCTTTCCTTTTTTCTATAGGCACGCCATAGCCCGACATTGCATACATATGGCCGTAATTCGAAACCCACCCATCCGTACGTAGCAAGCTGTCGGTAACTTAACTAACGAGACGTTTTTTATAGGCACGTTTTTGAATCACGCCTCGATGAAAATACTACTATCCGTAAGGAAAACGAGTCGTTTCTTATTTATAGGCACCGGGCATTAGTGACGTCATGCGAGTTTTCACCTCACTGTATAGTCTTCATTTATTGTTTTTGTGATACGTGTTCAATATTTTACGGACTAATTAGATTTTTTCAGTAAAATACCCTATTTTGAGATAACTTTCGTTAAAGAAACTGGAGGTTAAACCCTAATATCAATGTTAACATTTCAAAATTGAATAGAAAATAAATAAATAAATTTAATGTACTTATTTGAATATGATCAACGTTTTTTATGCATATTCGTCTAAACTGACAATCCAATTAAAAACTAAAATATAATAACCAGCCAACCAAACACAACCTGTAACAGAATTAACGCAATACCTCTTAAGGGGTCATAGAACTCATCATTATGAACAACTTTCACTACGGGACCAACACTGAAGTCGCGAAAAAAAAAAATCGACTCTCCCATACATTTCTGCACGCATAACTCGACAAAATGTACTGAACAGCAGATTTTTTTTTTCGCGATTTTAGGAATGGTCCCATAGTAAAAGTTGTTCATAATGATGAGTACAATGACCCCTTAAGAGGTATTGCGTTTATTCTGTTACACGTTGTAATATTTATCTATATCTATACTAATCTGTACTAATATATAAAGCTGAAGAGTTTGTTTGTTTGTTTGCTTGAACGCGCTAATCTCAGGAACTACTGGTCCGATTTGAAAAATTATTTCAGTGTTAGATAGCCCATTTATCGAGGAAGGCTATAGGCTATATATCATCACGCTAAGACCAATAGGAGCGGAGCAGTAATGAAAATTGTGACACAGACGAAATTGCGCGGGTCAGCTAGTTTATGATAAAACTAATTCTAAGCATTTATATAACAGTTGTACCAATAAACAAGGATTTGAGTATAGATTTTGTACCGGATGTAGTGTATGTATTTGTAATTCATATTTTGATGTTGTCGTAGATTCCGTTTGTGTATGTAAAATGACTATGTAGTTTAGCGCCCCAGCAGTCAAAAGAAGTGATTTTAGAATAGCTGAATTCATTAATTTTAGTATAGTAAGCGCCAAATAAATGTACAGTAATGGTCATTGACCTTTAATATCAAAAACAGAAAAAAGACATGAAGCTGTCCTGAATCGACTTCTATCGTGATCCTTTACGTTCTCTAGTAATAAAATACTGTTCATTATTGTTCGGGTATCAGCGAAGGGATATTAAGGAAAAGTCAATGTATTTATTGCAAGTTTATCTTGCGTTTACCATAATTCATAAAAATTTATCGATGATAATCTTTGGGCGGTTGAAATAAGGGCTCGAATCAGACGGTAGTTTGAGGAGAACTACCATACGTCTTGCATGGTCAGGAGGTTCCTGTCCCTGGAACCCTAACCACCGGAGGCTTGGGCCCTGCTCCCTACTTCGGCACATACCTACTTTTAATGTGTCGGTAAGTTCTGAAAATTTAAAAATTAATAACGGAGTAAAATTAAAAGCATATCACATAAAAAATATTTTTTTTTTTAACTTTTCAAAGCTTTTTTCTAATTATTGCCACATTGTTACAACCAATATTAACAAAAACTCAGTAATTTGTACACTCTGCTATTTTAAAACCACAACTTTTGAATAAAACTTCACCACAATAAGTTCCTATATGTCTGTCTGTATGCCCGTAGTTTGTAATGAATAATTTATATTGTATTATTTATATATGAACACATGTCATAGCAGCTTAATGTTAAATGTTAAACAATAAAACATGTTAAAACAATTATTTGGATTTCAAATAAAATTTCGTAAATGATCTTTACCTCGTAAAAATGGTAAAATTCTGGGTCATCCTGATTCCAAGTCTAGGGCTAAGATCCCAGAGCCAACAGATGATACTTATATCCTCAGTTGTGTGGGATAGAGCAGTGGTCTCGAACGTCATAGAGCGAGATCGGTAGAATTCCAGCTAAAAGCGGGATATTTGTACCCAAAATCGGTATTGTGACAAAAAAAAATACAATATCCAAACAAATTCGTTTATTTATTGAATAAACACATTTTGATATTTCCATCAGTGGTCTCGAACCTACCGAAAAATCGGTAGGTTCGAGACCACTGGGATAGAGTAGTATTATAAACAGTACAAAAAAAAAGGTATGCATGTGAACAGAAAAATTGCAAACGCCGTTAGATTGTAAAATATCGCGTGAAATTGTTAACAATTTTTTTTTTGTTTTGGAAAATTTGGATGGGATTTATTGTATACAAAACGATTGTTTCATAGTTTATCGAGAAATTATAATCTCATAAAGATTTATTACAATCTAACGGAGTCTGCAATTTTCCGTTGACATGAATAATTATGTTAAAAGTACAGATTTTGATACTGAGAAGTTAAGAGGAAATGCTGGCAGCAAGACTTTGTATGTAAAAAGTCATAATTCGAGGTTTGGCTCTCGACTGTTTTCTCCTCCAATATTGGACCGATTTAAGAGATATTTCACAAACTGAATAAGAAGGATATATACTGTGTCCCTATGTTTTTCTTTTTGATGATTTATTATCCGTGTAAGTACTAGAACTCTCACAAAATGCTCAAAATTGTCCGATAAATCGCTGTCAACAAAGCCCTAGTGTACAAACTTGGCAACTATTAATCAAAAAAGGAAGAACATAGAGACACAGTATACATCCTTCTTGTTCAGTTTGTGAAATAATCTCTTATATCGGTCCAGTATTGGAGGAGAAAACAGTCGAGAGCCAAAACTTGAATTATGACTTTTTACATACAAAGTCTCGCCGCCAGCATTTCCTCTTAAGTAAGGACTGGAGCCTCTGGGCTGTTTGTCCATTTTTAAATAGTATAGCTTCACAAAACAGCACTGCAGAATCATTGTTTTCAGGCAGTCACGGACTCTCGCACCACTCTGTCAAAACCCAAGGAGAACATTCAGGGAGCGCTACGTAACTCCTCCGCGATACTTTCTAAGGTCAACTTTAAAATGTAAATAACTACTGCTAATAAATATAAAAAACTAGATTTTTCAAGACTTTTTTTTGTAGTTTAGAAAGGTTAAATCTATACTAATATATAAAGCTGAAGAGTTTGTTTGCTTGAACGCGCTAATCTCAGGAACTGCTGGTCCGATTTGAAAAATTCTTTCAGTGTTGGATAGCCCATTTATCGAGGAAGGCTATAGGCTATATTTCATCACGCTAAGACCAATAGGAGCGGAGCGGTAATGAAAATAGTGATGGAAAAGAGTGAGTGACAGGCGAAGTTGCGCGGGTCAGCTAGTTATTTAATAAAGGTAAACAAACTTGATGTGTTTTTTTACACAAATACATATTAAAAAATAAACTACTGCTTAAAATAATGGTTCAATTGGTTTAATAATCGTTATTGTAGCATTAAACATTGGTTTTTAGTTGCATTTTATTTTTAAACTACGTTTTCAAATTAAAAAAGATACATCAAAATTGTTGCCTTTATTTAACCACTTAAAGTTTTCTATACAACCTGTAACAGAATAAACGCAATACCTCTTAAGGGGTCATTGAACTCATCATTATGAACAACTTTCACTATGGGACCAATACTGAAATCGCGAAAAAAATTCGACTTCCCCAAACATTTCTGTACGCACAACTCGACAAAATGTACTGAGCAGCTGTTGTTTTTCGCGATTTCGGGATTGGTCCCATACTAAAAGTTGAGTACAATAACCCCTTAAGAGGTATTGCGTTAATTCTATTACACGTTGTATAGTAACTTCATTTCACAGCTAATCATTCGTTTGCACGAGGCCCCGTTTGGTGGCCCTGCTCGCCACCCCTTAAGGCCGCCACTGGCTATATGGTAGCGCCAGATAAAATTATCTATACTAATATATAAAGCTGAAGAGTTTGTTTGTTTGTTTGCTTGAACGCGCTAATCTCAGGAACTACTGGTCCGATTTGAAAAATTCTTTCAGTGTTAGATAGCCCATTTATCGAGGAAGGCTATAGGCTGTATACCATCACGCTTAGACCAATAGGAGCGGAGCAGTAATGAAAATTATGACGCAGACGAAGTTGCGCGGGTCAGCTAGTACTAATATATAAAGCTGAAGAGTTTGTTTGTTTGCTTGAACGCGCTAATCTCAGGAACTACTGGTCCGATTTGAAAAATTCTTTGTGTTGGATAGCCCATTTATCGAGGAAGGCTATAGGCTATAATATATCATCACGTTAAGACCAATAGGAGCGGAGCAGTAATAAAAATTGTGACGGAGACGAAGTTGCGCGGGTCAGCTAGTCTATACTAATATATAAAGCTGAAGAGTTTGTTTGCTTGAACGCGCTAATCTCAGGAACCACTGGTCTGATTTGAAAAATTCTTTCAGTGTTGGATAGCCCATTTATCGAGGAAGGCTATAGGCTAAATATCATCACGCTATGACCAATAGGAGCGGAGCAGTAATGTAAATTGTGGCGAAGACGAAGTTGCGCGGGTCAGCTAGTCTATCTATACTAATATATAAAGCTGAAGAGTTTGTTTGTTTGTTTGCTTGAACGCGCTAATCTCAGGAACTACTGGTCCGATTTGAAAAATTCTTTCAGTGTTGGATAGCCCATTTATCGAGGAAGGCTATAGGCTATATATCATCACGCTAAGACCAATAGGAGCGGAGCAGTAATGTAAATTGTGACGAAGACGAAGTTGCGCGGGTCAGTTAGTCTATACTAATAATATATAAAGCTGAAGAGTTTGTTTGTTTGCTTGAACGCGCTAATCTCAGGAACTACTGGTCCGATTTGAAAAATTCTTTGTGTTGGATAGCCCATTTATCGAGGAAGGCTATAGGCTATAATATATCATCACGTTAAGACCAATAGGAGCGGAGCAGTAATGAAAATTATGACGCAGACGAAGTTGCGCGGGTCAGCTAGTACTAATATATAAAGCTGAAGAGTTTGTTTGTTTGCTTGAACGCGCTAATCTCAGGAACTACTGGTCCGATTTGAAAAATTCTTTGTGTTGGATAGCCCATTTATCGAGGAAGGCTATAGGCTATAATATATCATCACGTTAAGACCAATAGGAGCGGAGCAGTAATAAAAATTGTGACGGAGACGAAGTTGCGCGGGTCAGCTAGTCTATACTAATATATAAAGCTGAAGAGTTTGTTTGCTTGAACGCGCTAATCTCAGGAACCACTGGTCTGATTTGAAAAATTCTTTCAGTGTTGGATAGCCCATTTATCGAGGAAGGCTATAGGCTATATATCATCACGCTATGACCAATAGGAGCGGAGCAGTAATGTAAATTGTGGCGAAGACGAAGTTGCGCGGGTCAGCTAGTCTATCTATACTAATATATAAAGCTGAAGAGTTTGTTTGTTTGTTTGCTTGAACGCGCTAATCTCAGGAACTACTGGTCCGATTTGAAAAATTCTTTCAGTGTTGGATAGCCCATTTATCGAGGAAGGCTATAGGCTATATATCATCACGCTAAGACCAATAGGAGCGGAGCAGTAATGTAAATTGTGACGAAGACGAAGTTGCGCGGGTCAGTTAGTCTATACTAATAATATATAAAGCTGAAGAGTTTGTTTGTTTGCTTGAACGCGCTAATCTCAGGAACTACTGGTCCGATATGAAAAATCTATAAACTAATATATAAAGCTGAAGAGTTTGTTTGTTTGTTTGTTTGTTTGCTTGAACGCGCTAATCTCAGGAACTACTGGTCCGATTTGAAAAATTCTTTCAGTGTTGGATAGCCCATTTATCGAGGAAGGCTATAGGCTATAATTATATCATCACGCTAAGACCAATAAGAGCGAAGCATTAATGAAACATGTGACGTAGACGAAGTTGCGCGGGTCAGCTAGTGTGAAATAACGGTCATTGACATTACATTTTTTTTTTTAGTTTTGTTTTCCCACTGCTGGCAAGGGCCTCCCCCATATTTTTCCAGCCAACTTTATCTGGTGCCTTCTCCGGCCAATCCGTCAGAAATGAGTCCAAATCGTCACGCCAGCGTTTTTAGGCCTGCCTCGGTTGCGACGTCCGTCTTCAGGCACCCACTGCGTGGCGATCTTGGCACAACTGTCCTCGTGCATCCTGTAAATGTGGCCCGCCCAATTCCACTTTAGCCTCGCTGTTTATCTCCAACATCAGCGATAGGTAAAAACCTGTCTTGGAGGTATGTGTGTAAAATAAAATAAATAATGTCTTACATTAGTCTTACATTTATTGACTTTCTTAATATCAAAAACAGAAATAAACACAAAAGCTGTCCTGAATCGTGATCCTTTACGTTCTCTACTAATGAAAACCGGTTCATAAATTATTGTTCGGGTAGTTTTGTAAGCCTTTCTGCATGCAAAATCTGTTGAAGATCTGATCTGTAGCCAAGTTTGCAATAAATTGATATTGGTCTAACACTTATTGAGCACACAGTTTTATAAATATTTTTAAGTGACTCTTAATCAGAAAAGCAAATTCTTCCGTCTCATTAATTTAACGTAGGTATCGACTAGTTTGGCGAAATGTAGCTACCACAAGTATCTTCTTTCACAAGGGCGTCGCAAAAAAAAACATTTAAAGGGAGTTACACTATAAAAAACATAACCCTCCTCCTGGCGCTGTCGGGTAATAAGATTAGGAACCCCTGACCTAGGGAGCGTTCAAGTATTACGTAGCGAATTTGGAGGGAGGGGGGGGGGTCTTGTAAAACGTTACAGGGGCGGGAGGAGGATTTTTGAACTACGCGTTACGTAACATTAACAAAGGTATTTTATCGACTTTCCGGTACTTTACGCCAGATAATTGTGACTTTTAGGTAAAAATGGTCACTTGGTGGTTACGTAACGTTTTACTAGGGGGAGGGGGGAGGCACAGAATAACGTTACGGCGCGTTACATGGGGGTAGGGGGGGTCAAAAATCTCCAAAAATTGCGTTATGTAATACTTGAACGCTCCCCTAGCTGATTCCTACATTCAGGAGTGTCATAAATAGCTAAACACATGGTTAGGTTAGTTTTTGAGTTAAGTTTTAAGGACAATAAAAGCCGTACCGAAACTGTGCTTTGAGAAAATTAAAAAGGATTGTCGTAACTAATCATTAGCATCAGCAGTCCACTGCTGAAAAAAAAATTAACTTACATCTATACTAATATAAAAAGCTGAAGAGTTTGTTTGTTTCTTTGTTTGCTTGAACGCGCTAATCTCAGGAACTTATGGGCCGGATTGGAAATTTCTTTCAGTGCTAGATAGCCCATTTATAATAATAACTAGTGGACGTCACGCGGTTTCACCCACAGAACAGATAAAGGAGGTCCTTTATCTGTTCTGTGGTTTCACCCGCGTAGTTACCGTTCTCGTGGGAGTACGGGGATAATATATATAGCCTATGTTACTCCGTGATAATGTAGCTATCCAACGCTAAAAGATTTGTTCAAATCGGTCCAGTAGTTTCGGAGCCTATAAAATTCAAACAAACAAACAAATCTTTCTTCTTTATAATGTTAGTATAGATAATAATACGAAGTTGCGCAGGTCGGCTAGTCTCCAATAAATAAATCTGTCGATTCTCGGCAATCTCATCCAGGTGCTACTAAAAACTACCGGTCTCTTACTTAATTCTCTTGTACCCCTAAGATAAACAATGTTATCACTTATCACCATTCATATTTATAAAGAGATCAATCGTTATCACGGTCTCTCTCATTTTATAACCTCAAACAGTGTCATTCAATCGAGCAGTAATCGCGAAGTCCCCTTTAATTTTTATCAAACTAAAAAATCGTTAAAAACTTTCCCTGGTTCATCGTTACAAGGACCTGGAGGGTCTTGACCTTGACAACTGGTATAGTGGTATAGTCTACTGTCGCGCCGGCCGGCCAGCAAACCGGCTAGTTCACTTGCCCAGTGGATACATTACCATAACAACTTAGAGATACGCGTTGAAAACACATTCCGATTGTCACTCGATCAACGAACACGTATTAAAATGAAATCTTTCATCGAATATTCGCCGAGTTCCGATTTTCCTATTGAAAATCTACCCTATGGCGTCTTTACTTCGCCTCGCAATGTAAGTACAATTTTGTCGTATGATTTTTTTTCTAATAACTTTTAAATATCTGGGTATTTGAAATTGGTTTTTATGTTCTAGGGAATAAGAGTCATGTATGTGAAATTTTTGTTCAGAGTATTGACCATAAGCAGTCTTCTTTTTGACATTGTAAACTGGTATAACACTACCCAATTAAGAAGTACTGCCGCTTGATAGCGAACGTGTAGAATTTACATATAGTTTAATTTGGCAGGGTTGTCACAATTTTATCATGTAGTTGAGCTAAGTTTGGTTTTTGCATATTTTTAATGATTATTTTTATGTTTTAGACCGAAAAACATATTGGAGTGGCAATCGGCGAGCTGATTTTGGATCTGAACGTAATCTCAAACTTATTTGATGGACCTCTTCTCAAATCCAAGCAGAATGTTTTTAAGGTAAACAAGTCTGGCCTTTTATTATACTTACATACTTTAATGTAGATAGATATGTAAGTACTTAGTATGTCCATGCACCTAGCTTTTGTTATTGTAGTTTTATAAAACAACAAGTAAGAATGCATTATACCATATCATTTTCTTTAGTTCATTACCTACTGATTAGCATATTAGAATGTTAAAGTGTAGGCTCAAGGACCAATAACTTATTGGTCCTTCATAGCATTTTTTATAACTACAATCTACACTAATATTATAAAGAGGAAAGATTTGTTTGTTTGTTTGTTTGAAATGAATAGGCTCCGAAACTACTGGACCGATTTGAAAAATTCTTTCAGCAATGGATAGCTACATTATCAGGGAGTAACATAGGCTATATTTTATCCCCGTACTCCCACGGGAACGGGAGCTACGCGGGTGAAACCGCGTGACGTCCACTAGTAACTTATAAAAAAAAAGGTTTTTCATAAAATAAAGCCATGTCATGCTAATAACTTGAAGTAAGGTACTAGCAAGAACTTGTAATCAGCAGAGCTTAATTAATTGATTACATTTGAATATAGTGTAAACAAGTCTTACCCATATATTTTACTAGCTTTTGCCCGCGACTGCGTACGCGCAGATCCCGTTTTTCCCGTTCCCATTTCCCCGAAATTTCGAGAAAGACTTAGTTCACCCCTACACTCCCCAAGGAACTTACATGCCAAATTTCAGCTTTCTAAGACCAGTATTTTCGACTGTGCGTTGTCTGTCAGCAACTCATCAGTACTCGGAAGTCATCATCATCATCATATCAGCCGAAAGACGTCCACTGCTGGACATAGGCCTCCCCCAAGTGTCGTCACAACAACCGGTCCTGTGCGTCTCGCATCCATCGGAAGTATTGTACTTACATAAATTTATTGATGAGCTTTAGCTTAGGCAGTAGTACCTTTGAGCTTTGTAGGGAGACACTTGTAATAAGTTGTTCAACAGAAGCTACCTGTTATAACTTTGTAGTGTTTTTTTATTTGGAAGTCGGTTGTATTTTTTTGTAATATGTTTTTTATTTTTCACTTTTTACTGGTACCCCATATTTAACAACACTGGATATCGCAGGAAAGCAAAACACGCAAATTCGTTTACTTGGATGACAAAAAACCGTCATCCAAGTAAACGAATTCCAGCTATTTTGATTTAAAAGCCAAACTTCCAAACCGATTTTGATAAAATTTCTATGGGACCAATCAGGAATATCCTTCCAGTTAAAACAAGAATTTCTCCTTTTTTTGAAGTCGGTTAATAAGGTTTGCTGGGAGAAAACTTAACTTTGAGTTTTCAAGTTTGAGTGCTCATCGAGTCTTTCGGGACATCAGCAAACAACTTGTCGACTGTTCACGTGACCAGATGGCTGGGCTTTTCTTCGGCCAAAGAATAAGCATTGTCATTCCACGCGGCAATGCTGCCAGTGTTCTGGTCACTTTTGCCACTAACAGCGATGTGTTAAACTTTTTTATGCCCATTACACTATGTTGAACAAATAAAACTCAAATTATCATATATCAAATTATTAAGAAAATAGTCTAATGTAACATATATTTCATTCAAAAAAAAACTTGAGAGGTGTCAAGGGACACCCGGATGGAACGAAGTTCCTTTCGATTAATTAGTGAAGGAATTGTATTTTTTTTTAAGTTAAGTATAATAATATATTTTTTTTTATTATTAACAAATATAATGTAATACAAACTTAATCAGTAGGTTCAATTTTAGTAATAATTGGCTTGTCAAAATAACTGGCTTGCTTTCTATAAGAGAGAGAGAGAGAGAGAGAGAGAGAGACAGACAGAGAAACATGCGCACGCCACACGGCTTACAATAGCTTACTATAGCAAAAAGTGTCGTTACAACTTTTCGTATGAATTTTTTCCGTCTAGCCCCCTTTCACAACGCGCGATAAGGAACTTCGTTCCAAAAATTACAACTAGCCGTTCGGACGGGATGCTCATTTTAAGATCAAGTCGAAGCCAGCTCCAAATCTCTGCGTGAGTGAGTCTTCTCTGTAAGTCATAACAACATCATCAGCCTAGCCTTTTCCCAACTATATTGGGGATCGGCTTCCAGTCAAAACGGATTCAGCTGAATACCAGTATTTTACGTTTAGCGGCTGGCTGCCTACCAGACCTCCGCAACCCATTCACTGGGTAACACGGTACTCCCTGGCAAAACTGGTGTCAGATTTTCTGGCTTCTGACTATCCGTAACGACTGCCAAAGATCTACAAATGACAGCCGGGACCAACGGCTCAACGTGCTTTCCGAGGCACGGAGGAGTCTCGGTATGTTAAGATGTTCACCCATCCACAGACTAACCACGGCAAGCGTTGCTGAACCTTGAAGGTCGACCCGTGCGGCTGTTATTATTTAGCCACGAACTAGATAACGGCGAAGAACAATAAACTACACTTTCGATTTTCTTTAGAGGTGTGATCACATAGGTACAAACTCGACACACCTCCAATATTATGTTAGTACAATAAAAACAAGTTTAAAAACTTCCACGAGACTTGAATATATGTAAATTATGTTAGATCGGCAACGTCAACTTGTTTACGATTTACATAAGATTTCTTGTTTGTTGCAAACTGGTTTAATATTATTACGCTATATGTTGCAATAAGTAATCTTATAAAATATATGCTCTCATTAAGAATCATTTGATATAATTGGAATATAAACTTTTATCTTGTGTGAGAGCTAACTAACTAAAAGAAACTATTAATATGGGTTAACCACTCAGCATCCGTCAGCCACCGAGGGATAAAATCATTTTTAAACGTTAGAATCCATAAGTCCCTACAAAGACAAGACGCGTACAAATAACGTTTAAATCGCGCGAGTGTCCCGAAAGGGGCTTACGGATTCTGACGGGTGGGGCGATTTTGTCCCGAAAGGTACTGACGGATCCTGAGTGGTTAAATTATTTTCCAGTGGTGTGTAGGGGTACCACTTCGTACTTGCTTCGGCAGTACATATACTAAAATTGGAACGATACAGAGAAGATTAGCATGGCCCCTGCGCAAGGACGACACGCAAAATCGTGATGGGCACGCCACAATCTTGGCGATAAGTCGCCTCTTTGAGGAGTGGCTGGGGCGGCGCCACGGCGTCCTCACCTTCCGCCTGACGCAGGTACTCACCGGGCACGGTTGTTTCGGGAGGTACCTGTTTCGGATTCGGCGGGAGGACAACACTGCGAGGATCGCCCGGAGGACACAGTGGAGCATACGGTGGAGGTCTGCCCTGCTTGGGCGGGGCACCGCCATGTCCTCGTCGAGGCGATCGGCGGCGGCGACCTCTCGCGTCCGGCTCTAGTTCAATCTATGGTCCGGAGCGAGGAGGCACGGGAAGAGGACACCTCTTTCTGCGAAGCAGTAATGCTAGCGAAGGAGGAGGCCGAACGCGTGAGAGAGAGGGAAACCTCACGCCCCAGCCGCCGCAACAGAAGAAGACGCCCCGGGCGTCGGGAGTCGCAGGGCGATTCCCGATTTTTTATACTTATAAAACGTCAAAAACTAGTGCGCGGTTCGAATGAGCTGGTTCCTATTGAGAAGAAACTCCATGGTTACTCTTAAAAATAAAGACTAAACCGAGAATGTCTCAAAAACCGCGTTTTTGGATTCCTTTAACTGTAAGCAACCCTTGTAGTGTCGCCATATCCCTTGTATGGCGTTCGTCTTCATTTATGTTGGCCATAGGTCATCATCATCTGCCTAGCTCTTTCCCAGTTATATGGGGTCAGCTCCCAGTCAAACCGGATTCAGCTGAATACCAGTATTTTACGTGTATCGGCTGCCTACCAGACCTCCACAACCCATTAACTGGGTAACACGGTACTTCTTGGTAAGACTGGAGTCAGATTTTAATGGCTTCTGACAACGTAACAACTGCCAAGGCCATCTACAAATGACAGCCGGGACCAACGGCTTAACGTGTTTTCCGAGCCACAAAGGAAACTCGGTATGTTAAGATGGTCACCCATCCACAGACCAACCTTGGAAAGCGTTGCTTAACCTTAAAGATCGACCTATGTGGCTGTTATTCTTTAGCCACGAGCTCCTCCATGTTATGTTGGCCATAGGTATTTTCTCGTAGATTTTCGGTTCTACAGTCAACAGCATATCTGTAGTTAACACTTACAACACAAAAATCGACCTGAATGCTACGACATAAAAGTGCTATCAATATCAATTTGTGGCTCATGTACTGTTATTTTATTGGTGCATTTATATCACTTTATTAATATTTTAATTTCAGGAACAAACGCTCAATGCCTTCATGGCGCTCACACGTCCACATTGGGTGGAAGCAAGATCTACGCTACAGAAACTGCTAGACGCTTCTAATCCCACACTACAGAATGATGATCTTAAACAAAGGTACGGTTTTACGATTTTTCATATAAACACCACTACAGGGCGAAGGCCTTATACAGGGAAACCATGAACATGATGAACAAGCTAGTTTATTGTACTTGCTTGAGGTGGATTTGTGATTTTGGTTCAATTTTTACTGTTATTCCAAGGCCGTCGCCGCGTCGTTGAAGTCGACCGCGGCGCAGGTGGTGTGACGATCTCACCACGTTGGCCAGGTCAGAGAGATTTGGAAGGAGAAAGAGGAGGCCTTTGCCCAGCAGTGCCACAAATGCAAGCTTCCAAACGTCTTTTATAATGCGCACAGCAAAGGAGTGGAACTGTCTGACTGCGTCTGTGTTTCCAAACGCTTACAACCCTAATCTCTTCAAAGTTAGAGTGCACAGGCTCCTTCTGGGTAAGCTCGCTCCATCGTAGACTTTGTCTCTGTCATCTCTGACCTAGACTAGAGTCAAGAGCAAACCCATCACAAATAAAAAAAAGCAAAAAAAATTGTACACTGTAAAGTTAATATTTATTTATTTATTATATACTTTATTCCACTTATTGCTTCCCTTCACCGAATATTTTCATAACTTAGCCAACTGTTCACTGGCATATTGTATCTTTCTCTTACAGCTTATAGGCTAACATCCTAGTTACCACACGACCTCGTTATGGTCTTTTGATTTCTTTTATTTTGATCTACAGGGCTTTTGTAAAACAAAGCGAAGCACAGATGCACGTGCCAGCCGACATCGGCGACTACACAGACTTCTACTCGTCGCTACACCATGCGACCAACGTTGGGATCATGTTCAGAGGCAAAGACAACGCGCTGTTTGACAACTGGTAAGTAAAAAAACAAAGCGAAGCACAGATGCACGTGCCAGTCGACATCAGCGACTACACAGACTTCTACTCGTCGCTACACCATGCGACCAACGTTGGGATCATGTTCAGAGGCAAAGACAACGCGCTGTTTGACAACTGGTAAGTAAAAAAACAAAGCGAAGCACAGATACACGTGCCAGTCGACATCAGCGACTACACAGACTTCTACTCGTCGCTACACCATGCGACCAACGTCGGGATCATGTTTAGAGGGAAAGACAACGCTCTGTTTGACAACTGGTAAGTAAAACAAAGCGAAGCTCAGATGTACGTGCCAGCCGACATCGGTGACTACACAGACTTCTACTCGTCGCTACACCATGCGACCAACTTCAGGATCATGTTCATAGGCAGCAAAGAAAATGCACTGTTTGACAACTGGTAAGTTAATGAAAGTGAAGCACAGATGCACGTGCTTGTACACATTGGGGACTACACAGACATCTATTCGTCGCTACACCATGCGACCAACGTCGGGATCATGTTCAGAGGCAAATACAACGCACTGTTTGACAACTGGTAAGTAAATAAAAGTGAAGCACAGATACACGTGCCGTTAGGGAAACACAAAGTGCAGTATCCGTCGAACATGAGAAATTATATTCAGAGGAAAAGACGACGCGCTCTAAATTATTATTATTTATTTATTTACTTAGGGAAAACAAACAGTTACACAAAAATGTTACAATACAAGTGTTTAAAAATACAAAATAACATATGTGTAACCCACGACGTAATCCACATTTTAAACACAATATTATATTAACGGCACTATTTATACACGAGAAACACTGAACAAATTACAAATAAAAAATGATAAAAAATTGATAAATATTTAAAAACATTAAAATTCACAATTTCTTTTCAACAAATTAAATAAAAATTCAAATAAAATCGAAAAACAAAATTAAAAGTCAGAATTTAAGTTTTAATGAAATTCAAAATTAAAATGAAAATGAACATTATTTAAATTAAATACAAAAAAATAAATTTAATACAAAATAAAAAATTATATTGGAATTATATTAATTACAGAAGAATATTAAAATCACAATTAAAAACAAACAAAACCCTGCAGTAAAATAGAAAAGCAATGTCAATCACCAATTAATTGGATTAAAGAGATCTTGAATTTGTTAGCAGACAATCCAAACAAGTCCAAGTCTCCAAAAACTGTATTAAAATTGTTTGCCATACGACTTACATATTTATGTAAGACAATCTCCAGAAAATCTTAAAATTATAAAATGTTGTGTGAGCGAGCCACCTATTAACTTCGCTGGCTGTGCGGTCTAACTAATAACATTAACTATTTTCTTAGGAAGCAGCTGCCAGTCGGCTACCACGGTCGCAGCAGTTCTATCGTCATATCCGGAACACCTATAACTAGGCCATATGGTCAGACCCTTCCTGTTGAAGGTAAACAAAAACCTTTACTATTTCCCGAAACAATGTTTTCAACACTTCTTTGAATAAGTAAATTTTTGTTCTGTGTCAATACTTGAAAACAGTAGATAATTTTAGAATTTAAAAAAAAAAATACTATGAAAGTATTTTCTTCAGCTAGCAGATATGTATGCATACGTTTAAAGTAGTCTATCCCACATATTTTATTAGCGAGAAAATAAGTAAGTCTGCCGGCTCTGGGATTGTAAACATCATTATGAAGTATGGAGCCAGACCGTGAAAATTTTAATCGCGAAAATAAAATCGGCGTTCAGTACATTTCGTCAAGTTATGTTCACATAATGTATTGGGCAGTAGATATTTTTCCCGATTTTGGGGTCGGTGCCAGAGTAAAAGTCGTATAGCAACTTCTTTTCTTAAGACCTGGCCTTCCAAGGCCGAAAAGGCAATAAGTGCACATTTACCTTTGTACATGAAATCTAAAAAGTATCCGACTTGCTAACAGGAGCGGCCCCGCACTTCGGTCCCTCTCGCCTGATGGACTTCGAGCTAGAGATGGCGGCCTTCGTGGGAGGCCCGCCCACTGCCCTCGGACAGAGAGTCACCGCCAAGGAGGCTGAGGAGCGCATCTTCGGACTGGTGCTTATGAATGATTGGAGCGGTATGTATTTGCCAGCAGTCGTAGAAACAGCAATAGTAGAATGAGAACTGTATCAAAGCTGAACCCCCGTTAATTTACAAAGGAAAGAAGAACAAGCATTTCTCTGTCACCTCTGACCTAGACTAAAGTCAAGAGCAAAACCCATCTGAAATAAAAAAAAGCAGAAGGAAATGATTTGTTTTTTCAGAATCTTTTCAATCAGTAACTTTATTTTAGCTTGAGCGCTCAAAAGCGTTGCATCTTTAGTTGGACAGTCTCCGCAAAAAAACCCACCATCACAGTTAAACCAAAAAAAGCCTGAACTAATTTTTATCTTTTTATCCGTCCCCAGCTCGCGACATCCAGAAATGGGAGTACATCCCTCTGGGCCCCTTCACAGCAAAGAACCTGGGCACCAGCATATCTCCCTGGATCGTCACCATTGAAGCCCTCAGACCTTACCTGGTGGACAACTTCCCACAGGACCCTAAGCCGTTCGCATATCTGAGACACGACGATAAGTTCAACTTTGATATAAAGTTGGAAGTCGATTTGAAGTGTGAGTGTTGTTTGGTATTTCCTGTTAGTTATGAACCGTGGTCCCAGAGACAGGACCATGCGGCGACATGCGCGGGGAGGCCTATGCCTAGTAGTGAACATCTTCAGGCTGAAATGACGACTATGATATTAGTTGCAAAAGTAATGCGACAGAAGACGCAGCATTGATAGGTCCCCCACTAGGTGGACAGGTGACCTGGCTGGGTTCGTGGGTAGCCGATGGAGGCTCTCGCGCAGGAGCGGTTGTTGTGGCGACACGCGCGGTGCCCGTCGTCCAGCAGTGGAAGTCTGCAGGCTGATATGATGACAATGATGAAAGCAACAGATCCAAGGTTACAGTGAAGATCTGTGTTTAGTGGTAAAAAACACAAATATCTGATATGTGGATCAGTCATCATAAAAAAACTATCGGTCCTAAAAGACGACCTTGTGGTACACCTGTAGGCTTTTGACTACCACACCATGGCGTCTGGTAATTTTCTCGATTTTTACCCCACCCTGCCGCAGAAAGTAGACTTAAGTTCTTGATGCCTATAAAATGTATCTTTAAACTAATAATTTTATTTGACAGCCGAAAAGTCCCCAGTGACCACAACGATCTGCCGGTCAAACTTCCGCTTTATGTACTGGACGGTGAAGCAGCAGCTGGCTCAGCAGACCGTCACCGGCTGCAACCTGCGAGCTGGCGACCTGCTCGGCTCTGGAACTATTAGTGGAGAGGTTAGTAAGTAGAAGGAAAACAAAGATAGAAGTTTCTGACCTACGTTGAAGACAATGATCTCCTGATCTCCTCAGTGACCGTCAGTATGGCTTTCGCCGGGAACGGTGAACTAGAGATCTTCTTGTGTATATCACGCACTGCTGGGGCGAAGCCATCGAGAAACACTGCGAAGCACTTGCTGTATCGCTTGATATCTCAAAGGCTTTTGACAGGATTTGACACGCAAGTCTGCTCAGCAAGCTTCCTACTTATGGCCTCCCAGCTGATTTTTGTAGCTGGATATCAGACTTCCTTAGTGAACAGTCGATCTGAGTAGTCGTTGACGGCTGCTCCTTTGACCTCATCGCTTTTGATGCCGGAGTTCCTCAGGGGTCTGTTCTCTGTGCAACTCTTTTCCTGCTGCACGTCAATGATCTACTTCAGCTTGGTATTATTGGGTACGCAGATGACAGTACGGTTTAAGCTTTTCCGAACGTCTTTTATAATGCGCACAGCAAAGGAGTGTAACGAAGAACGGAAAAGTGTAAAGCTGTTGGTCGCGGTTGTCATTTGTAGATCTTTGGTAGTCGGTTTGTCATCAGGAGCCAGAAAACACAGCAGTATTGCTCAGGGTCTACAGTGTTACGCAGTTACCGTTAGTTTAGTAAAATACTGGTATTTAGTTGGCAGTTAAGACTAGTAGTCGACCACAACGTAGTTGAGCAAGGCTAGATAATGATGATGAGTTTGTCTGGGTCTTATTAGAGAGCTCGGAAGCGCTTAAAATAATGAGGGCTACCGTTTTTGTACTCACCAGTTGACGCCACTGTCGAGTATGGTCCCAAATCATGGCAATAAAGTTGTTATTACGCGCATGTGAACAAAGTTAGAAGAAAAATGTATGAGACCGTAAACGTGCGATTTAATCCTTTCTAATATTATAAATGCGGAAGTAACTCTGTCTGTCTGTCTGTCGCGCTTTCACGCCAAAACTACTGAACCGATTTAAATGAAATTTGGTACACAGATAGTCTAGAGCCTGAGAAAGGATATAGGCTACTTTTTATCCGGGGAGTATATTCCCTAGGGACCACGCGGGCGTAGCCGCTGGAGATAAGATAATAATATACATATTACCTAGAAAAAAGAAAGTTCAATGCTGTGGTCGGTAGAAACGTAACTTAATCTGCTATAGTCAGGCTGTTTTAGTAAAATATTCACAAAAATCGAAACAAATAAGTGAATAAACTCGAGTCAAAAGCCAACCAAAAGTGAAATTTGACATTCCGACGACCTCACGCTACACTAGCGCCTCTAGCGGTGAATTCAAACGCGATAGCCCTCATTGAATTGACCGAAATAGGTCCATCTTTTTGGGAGCTATGGCACGCTTTAAAGTTAGGTAGTTTGTGTTTTTTGACAGTTTTGCGAGTGAAATGGTACAATTTATCCTCTTTTTTTTCGGACAACAACAGAGCAAAAAATAGCGACACTTTTTTCTTGTAATAAACTTGTCTTAATACTATTTTCTTCCAACTCTACAGGTAGCTGACTCCTTCGGAAGCATGCTGGAACTATCATGGAAGGGAACCAAGCCCCTTCGCCTCCTGTCAGGAGAAGAGAGGAAGTTTATTCAGGATGGCGACACCATCACCCTTCGCGGCTTCTGCGTTGATGACAATGGAGTCAGGATCGGCTTCGGAAAGTGCGAAGGGAAACTTTTGCCTGCCATACCTTTTGATGAATAAATCTTTTAACTGCGATTCTAAAGAGGTCACTTTAGTATAAAAATAATATTGATCATTCACCATAATCATCTGCCTAAACTTTTCCCAACGAGTCGACTGCCAGTCACACCGGATTCAGCTGAATACCAGTATTTTACGTGGAGCGGCTGCCTACCAGACCTCCACAACCCATTAACTGGGTAATACGGCAGTTCTTCTGACAGTCCGTAACTACTGCCAAAGATCTGCAAATGACAGCCGGGACCAACGGCTTAACGTGCTTTACGGAGGAGTCTCGGTATATTAAGATGGTCACCCATCCACAGAGCCAACCTTGGCAAGCGTTGCTTAACCGTAAAGATCGATCCGTGCGGCTATTATTCTTTAGCCACGCGTTCCTCAATATTAATTTCATTCACCAATCTGTCAAATTATTTTCATCTTTATCGCTGAAGCATTAGGTTCAAGGTTGATGGGGTAAATTTGACAGTGTTGATGTGCTGGCAGATTTTACTAATGTGGCCTTTTTACTTAGAACCGCTGTGCAAACTATGATGTGCCTTGTATAACCGTTTTTGTTGAAAAATAAATATATGATAACATTCTATAGTTGTTTTATTCTGAATATTTTGTTTCAACTTGTTTTAGAACTTTCTATATTATCCAAACTAATAAAATCAAGAGGTAAAGCTTTATTGTTTGTTTGAACTGCGACTGGCATCTTGAAAAAAAAAATCTTTGGGCTACCCTACCCAATCTTATTGCTTTATACACCGTGTAACTGAATAAAAGCAATACCTTTTAAGGGGTCATCGTACTCATCATTATGAACAAATTTTACTACGGGACCAACCCCGAAATCGCGAAAAAAATCAGCGGTTCAGTACATTTTGTCGAGTTATGCGCACGGAGGTACCGGGGAGTCGACTTTTTTTCGCGTTTTCCGTGTTTGTCTCGTAGTAAGAATTGTAATAATAATAATAATAATCATTTATTTGTTTGAATATGGTACAATGGTCTTAAAATTATTTAGTGGTATCATCATATTCTGCCAATTGTGGCGTGCAAATTTCAATATTAAGTGCATACAGATAAAGGATTAACATAGATTGATTGCAATTGAATTAAAATAACAAAATTTCAGATGTCTTGGTTAAAAGTAAAATCATAAAACACACACAAATGTCAGAGAGTAAGAATAGATGTCAAAGTATATAAATTATTACAATTGAAATTTGTTCATAACGATGAGTACAATGACCCTTTAGGAGGTATTGCGTTAGAAGTCACATATATCAAACTACTAGTGATGCATAAATTAACTTGTTAGTAAGAATTTCATTGTTGTATTAATAATTAATGTTCAAAACGTGTGTTTGCAGTTTTCGTTTTTGTCCAAAATGTTTTAAAGAATCAATAATCTATATATATAAAAATGAATTGCTGTTCGTTAGTCTCGCTAAAACTCGAGAACGGCTGGACCGATTTTAATAATTCTTTTTTTGTTGGATTCGCCAAAATACAGGGGAGGTTTAAAAGCAAAAAAATAAATGGGTAGGTAGGTAGGATTAGGGTTGGAGTAGGGTAAGAGTTATATTATAGATGAAAATTGTGACGCAGACGAAGTTGCGCGGGTCAGCTAGTAGTTAAATAAAAATAAGTAAACTTTGTATTGAATACATTTATTTTAAAATACGTGATATTTACAAAAGTATCGATATGTTCCTGTTTTCAACACTACTTAAACCAGGTATTTTTGGGTCGTGGCGTGTGGTGAGCGTTTTTAATCGCGTCGCGTCTCAATGGCTAAGTGGATTTTGATGTAACTTGGTACACGGGTAGATAATATCCTGTATTAGGCCATAAGATATTTTTATATAATAGTTAATTAATTGATAATATCTATGTATAGCCAAGACTATTAAAGGAAAATTTAATTAAACATTTCCGATATTTTATAAATGCATAACTTATATTTAACTTAGATACAGTTAGAGATATATATACTTTTCTTATAGTCTATCGTATACAGTATACGATGAGATATAAAATCACAGAGTTGACTAAATGACCACCCCATATAAACTGATGATATAATGGTTTTTTTTAATATACCTATAACTAGGTATTTAATGAATATTACAAAAGAGTAAAAAAACTAAATTTAAGTATAGTAACATGGGTTCTAAAGTCACCAAAATCTAAGAAGTCCTATTTGACAGCTGAGTAAAGAGGGATAGAAGATTGCTTTACCACTAAGTGCGAAAGAGATTCAGTAAAGCAATACTGTATCCTGCTGTCAAAACGGGCCTTTTATTTTTTGATAACTATAATTGTAATAACTAGCGAAACTTGGCAAACCTGATGAGTAGGGTAGGTATCATCAATATCTAATACAAGAAACTGGACTGACTATACGCAACCTGTGATCTTAGAAATATTTATTGATTTAATAGTAGATTATGCACCGAGGGGATAAAGCAGTGTCTTAAGACACGGGCGTCATATTGAATCCCGAACTTAATTCGGAGGATCCGCAAGTTAACTCCCGAGCGTAGCGAATGAGTTTAGACGCAGGAATGTTACGGAGCTTCGACTCCGACTCCGATATGTCGGAACTTCCGATTGATCTTACACCTCCGGTTCCGATACTTTTAAATCGGAGGTTTATAGAGTCAATTCATTTGATTTAATTATCTAACTGTTATAAAAATGTGGTTATTTTTGTTTGTGACACCTATATCGTATAGGTTTATTATTTTTTTATTGAAATTAAAGAGGCTGACAGATTAATGTTTCTACTATTTTATTTTATTGCCTGCTCCTAAGTCTTAACACATATTTCCTATGCCATCATTTCCAACTACGCCTCCGACTCCGACTCCGAAAAGCCAAATTTAAAAACTCCTACTTCGGTTCCGATAAAACCACCAGGGTAACATCCCTAGTTTAGAGTTTAACGCACTAGCAAAGCGAGGCATTTAACACACGAATCCTGAATGCAGCGAGGGATTCAAGCTAGCCCAAAGCTTAGACACCTTTATCCCGGAGGAGCATACCCTACTTTTCACACCTACCTACTGCGAGAAAAACGCTATGGTGTCGAAATCTAAACACGTTTCGCTAGCTAATTTTATTTGACACTGTACAGTACCTTTTGACGGCCATTGTCACATATATGTGACTAACGGAAGCCCACCCCATACGCCAATGTCACCAAAAATACAGTGAAAATGGCTTGGCGAGGGGGATACGCCGAAGCGTTATGCTTTGGCATTTGAAAGGTTAAGGCGGCGTCCTAATTGACTAACAAACAAACACACACGCAAGCTTCAATTAAGACACTCAAAGAAATGTTTCGTTAGTTTCCTAATTGAAGCTTGCAAATCATCGCGCGACAAAATCATATCGTTAACTCGTACGTCGTTAGTCAGTTAGGACGACATCTGCGAAAGAGTCACCGTAGCCCTGGAACGCGACGGGCATTAGGAGAAACACGGATGGGTTTTAGTCAGTAAGAATCTGACATTCCCTTCTGCTCCGCCCAGAGCGAGATAAGTCATTTAATGATCCTTAAAAAAAAGTTAGTACGACGCCTAACAGTCCACACTTTTCTATTTGCTGCCACCAGGCCATTCTTCCCAGACAGTCGGCTGAGTGGACACGAAATAAGGTACTTGCTCTTGTTCAGAAGTAGGTCTGTTACTGTCGCTCGAAGATCGCTGGCAGCCGATGATAACGTGGTCCCTTGCATCGTCACTGGAAATAGAATTTGATAGTGGTCAAACGACTTGGAAGCGTTCATGACAGATTGGCTCGGAGCAACACACCGTGAAGAGTGGAAGGCTATGGGGGAGACTTTTGCCCAGCAGTGGGTCAATATAGGTTCAAAATAAAAAGCCGGCCAAGTGCGAGTTGGACTCGCCCACCGAGGGAAGTCTGTAGTGTTAAAATAACATGTTAAAAATATTAAATTCGTTCGGAACCCTTTGCACGCGAATCCGACTCGCACTTGGCCAGTTTTTTGCGGCATAAACGACCGTATCTTTTTTTACACTAACTTAGAAGTTTGTTTTTTTCACAGCTGCAAGGAGCTATAGACTTGAGTATATGGTTTTAATTTGAACTCGATACCTCCACGCGTTCCCGAGACAAACGGTTTTGACAGACAGACGGACGGACGGACAAAAAAGTGATCCTATTAGGGTTCCATTTTTCCTTTTCGAGGTACGGAACTTTAAAAGTGGTCAAACGAGTGCTCATCAGTAGCAAAAAAAAAACTGGCCAAGTGCGAGTGGGACTCGCGTGCAAAGGGTTCCGAACGAATTTTATTTTTTTAACATGTTATTTTAGCACTATAGACTTCTTATAGGTTTTCCTGTAATCTATAGGTAAAGATTTAAGGCTCAGAGGCCCAAAAAATATAATTAAAACCCTCACTTTCATATCAAATGAAAGGGCAGTGAGACACGATATTATTAAAAAACTTTTTTTTATTTTCTAGTTTGGCCCCCAAAAGAGACCCCCATACTAATAATTTACGTAACACGTCCATGTTTGGGTCACAGAAGTCCATATGTGTACTAAATTTCAACAGAATCGGTCCAGTGGATCCGGAGAAAACTGGCTGTGACAGACGGACAGACACCCGAGTGATCCTATAAGGGTTCCGTTTTTGTTCGGAACCCTTAAAAACACATCATTTTGAAGTAGTTGTAGTTTATCATTGAAAGAATTTGTAATAGTAGTTTTGTCAGCTTTTATTAAATCACTAAGCTATCGCCAGTCTTTTGGGCTCACTTCCAGACTCCAGTCGACGCGATAAAGACGAATTTTTTCGACGCCATTTTAGTTAGGAGTTTTTCAAATTCAAATTATTTTGTTGTTATTTTAGTTTAGTTTTATTTTAAGTGTATATAGTTAAAATATTAATTTCTTTAATATTTGCAAAAAATCTAAGCTGGAAATAAAGCATGTTTGACGATTTGTTACATTTTCATTTTAGGATCAGTAGCGAAAGAACGTAAGAATGTGCAATTATAATTATAATGTATACCTTGGAAGGTAGGATATAGATCTAGAAATATTTTTTTTTACTTTAAAGTATGTTTATATAGGTATCTATAGGTACCTACGAATATTATGCTGAAGAGTTTGTTTGTTTGGTTGAACGCGCTATCTCAGGAACTACTGGTTTGAATTGAAAAAATATCGGAGTATCAATGAAAATTTTTACAAAAACGGAATTTTTTAGGATCACTTGGGTGTCTATCTGCCTGTCAGTCTGTTTTCTCCGGATCTATTGGGCCGATTCTGTTGAAATTTGGTATACATATTGAGTTCTGTGACCCAAACACCGACGCGTTATGTAAATAATAAAATTATTAGTAAGGTCAAACTAGAAAAAAATTAAAAAGTTTTCAAACTGTATCGTGTGACAAATCAAATAAAAGGGCTTACTGTGAGGGTTTTAATTATATTTTTTTTTTTATAATTTTAAAATAAATAAATTTGAAGTTATACTAGAAAATAGACCAAAACTGACCATGCCCGCCCTTATCTCCGAAACTACTGAGAGTAAATCTTTTGAAAAAAAAAATGCAGATAATAGTTCTATACCTAAAAGTTACAGGAAAACCTATAAGAAGTCTGTAGTGTCAAAATAACATGTTAAAAAAAATTACATTAGTTCGGAACCCCTTGCACGCGGGACTGACTCGCAGTGGCCACTGTTTTTTCTCTTATATGTTGCACACAAAGTTGCGCGATGACCCCCGCAACTTCGTCTAGTGTTTAACCACTCAGGATCCGCTAGTCACTTTCGGGACAAAATCGCCGACGTTCGCGCGATTTATACGTTATTTGTAGGCGCCTCGCGTTTATTTTCACTTGGCCCAATAGTGACTTACAGATTCTAACGTTTAAAAATGATTTTGCCCCTCGGGAGCTGACGGATGCCGAGTGAATAAATAAGGAGACAATCAAATCTCAATTAAGTACTTACACATAGTTATATTTCTCAGGGCAGTATTTGCAGAAGTACTGCTTACTAGTTGATCTATCTGGCTGTAATCAAAAAGATACGGTTACGTTAAGTCTCAGTTTTAACAAACAAATATACACGTGCGTTTTTTGTAACACAACATCATCATCTGCCTAGCCTTTTTCCAACAATATTGGGGTCGGCTTCCAATTAAACCGGATTCAGGTTCCAACCCATAAACTGGGTAGCACGGTACAGTAGTACCCAACTGATATGACTTACCGATGCACCTGCGCAGAAGATGAATTTTCAAAGCGCGGGAAATACCATTGACCAATCGGCACGCTCCACGCAACGCGCTATTTTTCCTGAACCGCTATTGGTCGGCAGCTACTGCCATGTTAGCGCGCACCGCGTGGCATGCACGTGACTTGCGAGTGAGACGGAACTAACAGCTGCAGTGTATTATTAACCTTATAGTAGTGATCTAAGGTTGATTGTAAGTTTGCTTTCTTTCGTTAATCTCCGGGCCATACTTTATTTTCTGTGCGAACGAAGATTCACGACGCGCCTTATCTCTTGGGTACCACTGTACTCCTTGGCAAGACTGGAGTCAGAATTTCTGGCTTCTGACTATCCGTAACAACTGCCAAAGATCTACAAATGACAGCCGGGACCAACGGCTTAACGTGCTTTCCGAGGCACGGAGGAGACTCGGTATGTTAAGATGGTCACCCATCCACAGACCAACCTTGGCAAGCGTTGCTTAACCTTGAAGATCGACCCGTGCGGCTGTTATTATTTAGCCATGAGCTCCGCTATTTTGTTACACAACGTGTTGTAGAATAAACGCCATACCTCAAAAAGGGTCATTGTACTTGTCATCGTGAAAAACTTTCACTATGGGACCAACACTGAAATCGCAAAAAAGAACGACTGCCCGATACATTTATGTGCGTATAATTTAACAATTGTACTGAACAACTAAGTAAAGTTTTATTCGCGTAGCCGGGGTTGGCCTGAAGTAAAAGTTGTTAAAATGAGTATGACACCTTTTTATGTATTGCGTTTAATACGCTACTCATATAAATATTTCTTTTCATTTTTAAATGATTTCATATGAGTGCGTATGACATCCACACCATACAAAAATACAAGGTGTAACCATTAATATATAAAAACCCAAGATACACACTCAGCATCTCAAAAACGTCTGCAAAAAACAAGCGCACAATGTATAATTGTGCGCTAGTTTCAAACAGTCTCGCATCGCTTGCCATAGTGCACTGCTTTGTAAAAACAACTTTAAACGATCCGTGTAAGGTTGAATTTGCAAAAAAAAATGTGCATCACTCGCCATACTGCACTGCTTTGTAAAAACAACTTTAAGCGATCCGTGTAAGGTTGAATTAGCAAAAAAAAAATTTTATAGTATAACTACACACAACTCACACATGCCACTTGATACATGTCAGTTTTTGACGACAGTTTAGAGTGTTGCATTTGTTCGAGACTGCATCTCGGGTTTTTTATACATCAATGTGTGTAACAGAATAAACGCAATACCTGAAAGTCGGTACTCATCATTATATTCGTGACAATCTAAGAAGTCGGATTTGACAGCAGGGCTACAACCGTCGAGTTGGCCCCGAACAGTAGCGTAGCGAGGGGGGGCGGCCCGCACTGGGTGACACCCGACCGTTTTCGTTGACTGGTTTTTGACGCAATGAAAACCTATCGGGATTTTTTTTTTCAACCTATTCTGTCCTACTACTGAGCAAAGGTCTTCCTCATTGCCTTCCACTCTTCCCGGTGTATTGCCTTCTCCGACCAATCCTACATGAACGCCTCCAAGTCGTCACGCCAGCGTTTCCTAGGCCTTCCTCGGCGACGACGCCCGTCCTCTGGCTCCCACTGCGTAACGACTCTGGTTGGCCCCCTTGATGCATCCTACATATGTGACCCGCCCAATCCCACTTCAACCTAACAGATTTGTTGCCCACATCGGCGATCCCTGTTTTGGATCGGGGGTGGGGCTTTTCTGATTCCTATTTAAGTATTTATTGTTTTTAAGTATTTAAAGGTTTTATTGTCTTTTGATCAATCATAATTGATCAAAAGACAATAAAACCTTTCCGAGATGAAGTGCAAAAATTTCTGTAGTTCTTGAGGTTTTCTGCATTTAAGGTGACACTCGACCGTTCGTTTAATCTTTGTGACTCGTCGTCAGGTGTTGCTCCTAAACGGGTGACGTAATGAAACCCGTGCGAGGGTGGGTTGTAAAAAATTCGATCAAAAATGGCTTGTGACAGTCACAAGCCATTTTTGGCATTTTTGACGGCAGTCACAATATGACTGCCTTCACCAAAACGAAAAGCGAACTCCTAATTATTGGGGGGAGGGGATTAATTTGTGTGGTGACACCACATTATCCGCCCTGGGTGTCACCCAAGCTAGCTACGCCACCGGCCCCGAAGTAAATGTCGTTCATAATGATGAGCACAATGACCGTTTTTAAGGTAAAAAATGAGGTATAAGTGTGATGAACTGATGACAGTTCATTGCAAATTTTTAAATTACCTTCTTAATAACTTTAATATTGAAGTACCGCCTGACAAATTTATCTTCGTCTCCGTTTGAAGTCGGCGCCTCCATAAGTCGCGACTTCTTTTGTTTCTTCTTTCCCTTCAAAGCCTTTACAACGCCTATGGGTCTCATTTTCTTTCTGTTGTACAGGGGAACGGAATCATCTTTCGCTAATAATCCTTGACCAGGCTGAAAAATAAAAGATATAATAGTAGCTTTTTGCGACTTCGACTACCTGGGCCCCAAGTCTGCTATTACAATAGTGTCAGAATGGTCTATCATTGATTTCATAATGGTCGATTTTGACAAGATTCTATGCCATTTCTTTCAATGGAGTGGACCACTGGATATAAAAGCGTCATTATGACTTTCCAGTGGTCAACCACTGACACTCCATTGAAAGAAATGGCATAGAATCTTGTCAAAATCAACCATTATGAAATCAATGATAGACCATTCTGACACTATTGTAATAGCAGACTTGGGGCCCAGGTAGGCCGTAGCAAAACATAACCTGGCGAAATGGGGTCATAGACCCGTCGGATACTTAATGTGAGTGTAGTGCCCCTGTTCAGTACGTCTACCATGAGTTTTATCAATCTATACTTACTCGCTAGCGACTGTAGTTAAAAAATGTATGAAAACTTAAAAAAAAAAAACAAGTTTCAAATTTATTTGTTTAGGTTTTTTACTAATACTTAAGCAAACAAGTTGCAAGTAATACTTTAATTAACCACTGAATAGATAAATTAGAAACTTCTTTTTAAAAAAGTTTTCATACATTTTTTTAGATTGATAAAACTCATGGTATACGTACAGAACGTGAGCCACACGTTGGAAAGCCCCAAGTGCCCATTCACCTGTACTTTGGGGGATTTAATCATGCCACCAAAGCTGCAATGAACGTCACCACTTTACAGTACAGGGTCCAACCAAAGAAACTAAGGAGTTGACCATTGAGTCGAAAAGAAATTCTTAAGAAATTCCAAGTCTTGTAATAAACAAAACAAAAATAATTTACAAATTTAAAACACAAATATAGTAAACTCTATGGCGTCAGTGAGTGCGATAATTTCTATATATCTTACTGCTCACACCCTTGTGATCCGAGCCGCCATTTAGCTTAAATCGTATTATTCTGCCGTCCAAAGAAAAAGGGGAGCATCTGGGTTTTTATGCAAAAATTAGTTATTTACATATTCTGAATTAGTAAAACAAGGCGGCAAGGCGCTTCTAGTAATATTTTGAATATATTTCTATGAGCTTTTATGTTTGAGTCAAGTCTTGACAAAAGTTTTGTTTCAACAATCAAATGTTCAACATCACAATAAGTATTTTTTTTATTTTATTTTTTTATTTGTGGTGGGTTTGCTCTTGATTCTAGTCGAGGTCAGAGGTGACAGAGACAAAGTCTACGATGGACCAAGGTTACCTAGAAGGAGCCTGTTCATTCTAACTTTGAAGAGATTAGGGTTGTAAGTATGGAAAACTTAAATCTATTTTTTTAGGCCACTCCCTTTTGCTTATGGCGGCACTATAATGCATGCAAGCAAAACAAATAAAAAGAATAAGTACATTAGCCATTTTTACATTATAAGATTTCAAACTGATGAAGTCATCTCCCATTTTCTCATCATCTGACTCAATTTCGACGACAGGAACCGGGACTTCTATTGTCTCAACATCGCTATCGCTGGATATCTCCACTTCTTTACTCAAATCCTTGGTTATTTCGCCTTCCTTACTTAAATCCTTGATTATTTCTTGTTCTTTACTCAAATCCTGGGTTATTTTGCCTTCCTTACTCAAATCCTTGATAATTGCATCTTCCTTACTTGTTGAGTCTTTGACCATTTCATTGTCTTTACTCAAGAGCTTGATCATTTTCAGTATTTCTGAGTCAGACACCTCATCCTCAGCATCCCCAGATTCCTCTTTGATTTCATTTTTTAATTTAATTTTTTTATTGGGATCTGACTCTATATTGATGAAGTCCGATGTGTGGCTGTCATCGTCATATTGGATGTAGAAGTAATTTAACAGTAGATAGCTACCTAATGAGGACTGTAAGTTTTTTTCGGATTTTGTTTGCTCTTCTATTAGTGTTTTACTTATCTGAAATATTATTTTTTTTATTGAATCATTTTTGCTTTGTGGCAAGAAAAAAGTCTACTATTTAGTCTAGTTTTATTGTTTATAAAAACTTTATGCACAAGAAATTACTGCACAGCCAAAGGTGACTAGGGTGCTGCAGACAAAACATAGCACTAAATTTACCTGTCCATTTTTGTTGAATATATCCAACAGCGTGCTCTGAGCCGTTTTACTTTTCTCTAATAATTTATTGCATTTTAGTAAAACTGGTGCACATTCATAGCAGACGTAATTTGGTAGACCTCCTAATGATTTCTGAAAGAAACAAATATTATAATTCAAGATTTTTCATCCAAATTATCTACCTTTGTGAAATTATGCTGATCTGAGACAGTTTTGGCAGGTACAATGTTTTTTTTTATCAGTTGATGTTGTACCAATAAACTCTTCTTTATTTTCTTCTATGAACCTTTTAAAACTTTGGGTACTTACAGTAAAGTCAGCCATAGACTGCATAAAAGTCCCCAGGTGAGTATTTTGTAAACTGTTTAGCTTGACGTCTGTGGCCAAACATATTCTGCATGCTTCCACATCAGATGCATTGAGATTTATGGTCTTTTCCTTCACCTCATCCATTTTGAAGCTCTAAAATATGCAAAAAATACATTTGAATTGGTCAAATTATTGTACTTTTCATTAGCAATCGTTATTTTGTTGACAATAAAAATATTAGGTAAGTGCTTGCTGTGTCACCTGTAAGCATATTACAACTCTAGTTTAAATAAGCAATCAGATAAACCGGTGAGACACAGCTGTTTACACTTTACAGGCTAACAAGTAAGTATAAAAAATGTAATTCATTAATGATGATGAAGAAATTACCTCAATTTTTTTTCCAATTACCTATTCTATTCTACTATTCTGCCAGTGTCACGTTGGGAACCTTAAAGTTACCAAAACAAAAGTCACATAAGGGAGGTAAAAAATGATTTTTTATTTACTTAGATGCAGGTACGTATGAAGTAATCATTTGCTCTCACACAATACATAAGACGTAGTAATTAAGTAAGACCAATGGGTAAGGCTGAATTCTAAGTTATGCCAAGTTATTTCAAAGACATCTATAGTTTTCACCTTAAAAAATAACAAATTGCAGTCCTAAACAATTGAAATGCTACCTGTTATGTTATGTAGCATCAAACATGCTGTTATATTTATTTATTTCGAGTTTGACGTTTGACAGTTCCGTTCATTTGTTTTTGACAGTTCGCATTCGCATTCAACTTTTTTTTTCTGTCTTCGCACGGTTTGTGCATTTAGCCAATGTCACGTTTGGTTTACTTGGTTTGAAGATAATAAAGTTAGGGAAACGAAATAATAAATAATAGTGTTAGATAGCCCATTTATCGAGTAAGGCTATAGGCTATATATCATCACGCTAAGACTAATAGGAGCGGAGCAGTAATGAAAAATTGTGACGCAGACGAAGTTGCGCGGGTCAGCTAGTTTATTATTATTATTTTTTTTATTATACACTTTATTGTACACCAAAAGAATGAACAAAAAGGAAACTTAAAACTAAACACATACAATGGGCGGCCTTATCGCATTCCGGTCTCTTCCAGACAACCCAGATCAACATTATATCTATCATAGATATATAATTCCGATATCTATGATCGTACTCCTCTTCTCCATACTTCATGGTGAGAGGGAATAGGTTGACATAAACAGACTCGATCAATTTACTAGCGGCTCCACCCGCGTGAAAGTTGGTTATTCATTCCCAATTTTTTAGGTCAATTTTATTGACCTAAAAAAGGCTTTCGACACAGTTTCTCATAAAATCCTATTATTAAAGCTAAAAAGCATTGGTATCACCGGAGAAATGTATAATATCCTTTCCTCGTACCTAGACAATAGGAAACAAATAGTTAAAATAGGAAATGCGATGAGTGGAGAATCTCCCATAGAATTTGGTGTTCCCCAAGGATCTCTGCTATCCCCCCTCTTATTTGCTATTTACATAAATAACATTAAAGATTTAGGCTTAATTGGACAACTGACTTTGTACGCCGATGATACTTGCCTATTTTACTTCGGAAACAACATAAATAACATTGTAGCTGACGCTCAAAAAGACTTGGACATATTGTATAACTGGTTTAGCTCCAATTTACTTACTATAAACGCATCAAAAACATCGTACATGATATTCTTAGCTAAAAATAAAAAAATCTCTGACCACCCAGCCTTACACATAAACAACACTAAAATCAACAAAAGTAATTGTGAAAAATACCTCGGACTTAGATTAGACTACAAACTCACTTGGCAAGCACACATTGATTACATAAGATCGAAAATAACATCGCTAATGGGATCAATGCGCGGGTACATTAATAACATTCCAAAAAAAATTCGCTTCAACATTTACAACTCATTGATTCGCTCACACATAAATTATCTTATCGAAATCTGGGGATGTGCTCCAAAATCTGCAATTAAAGATCTACAAATAGCACAAAATAAAATAATTAAACTTCTATTCAACTACGATTATCATACACCTACATCTGAACTATACAAAAACACCAAACTAATGAGCATTCATCAACTTTACACATTCAATTCCTGCATTCTCATTAGAAAAATTCTTAACAAAACCATACACACACAGTTATCCTTCAACACGAAAACATCCAAATACAGCCAAAGAAACCCTAACCAAATACAGACGCGTCCCCCGCGAACGCAATATGGCAGGAAAAACATAAAGTACGAAGGCGTCCAGCTGTATAATAATCTACCAGCAGATATTAGGAACACATCCTCTTTTAATGTATTCAAAGCTAAACTCAAGCAGTACGTCAGTAACAACATAAAACTTCTAAGTTGATAATATCAATGTCGACATCGTACCTACCTACATTAAGAAAACAAAACTGTTAGCTACTGGACTACACTAACCTTAGTAATGTATTTATTCGCTAAGTGAACAATGTATGTTCTTTTAGAGTAAATAAAGAATCTTTAAACCCAAGGGGACACACTACCTGTGTGCCAGGTTTCAGCAAAATCCATTTAGCCGTTGAGATGTGACGCGATTCCTCTTACATCATTGCATGAAAAACCAAGCTTTATCAAGAATTAGGACCTGTTACAGCGAACCTCAGTACCCTCAGTACGATAGAGAGATTAACAGACACACTTTACATTCGTAATACCTACCTATTATTTAATATTTTATTTTTTCAGCCTATTCTGTTCGACTGCTGAGCAAAGGCCTCCCTCAAGTCCTTTCAGATATTTTTGTCCCGAGCCACCTCAAACCAACCCTGGCAGTAGGCGTCTAAGTTTTTTGCTATGTGTTCCTCGGCCGACCTCGGCACCTATTAATAGTTTTTTTTAAGGGATTCGAACTTTTTTCTATGGGAGCTGGAATAGCGCCCCACTGCCATTTTGATTTTTAAGATTCCGAACAAAAAACGGAACCCTTATAGGATCACTCGGAGACTGGAGGGACTGACGAGGATATTACTTCACGGATTGCCAAAGCCCGAGCTGCCTTCGCGCAGCTAAGACCTGTTTGGCAGTCACGGAAACTGACCCGAAGAATTAAAATCAAAATTTTCGGGTCTAATGTCAAATTTATACGGGTGTGAAACATGGAAGGTGATAAAGGAAATCTCACGCAAAATCCAGGTCTTTTTCAACCGATGTCTTCGTCGCATACTCGAAATTTACTGGCCTGAGACCATCTCTAACGTAGAGCTGTTAGAGAAATGCCACGAGAGCCCGATCGACCGCCAGATCAAGCGCCGTAAGTGGAGGTGGATTGGTCACACGTTCCGGAGGGATCCCTCTAGGTAAAAGGAAACGTGGCCGTCCGCGTCAAACCTGGCGACGCACCGTGTTGGCTGAAGCGACGAGCATCGGAATGACGTGGAGCGAGGTGAAGCGTAAAGCTCAAGACCGTTTGCGATGGAAGTCTACTAGCTGTGTACGCCCTCTGCCCCAGCTAGGGGACATAGGATCTTAAGTAATAGGATCACTCGGGTGTCTGTCAGTCTGTCTGTCTGTCTGTCTGTTAGAGCCAGTTTTCTCCGGATACACTGGACCGATTCTGTTGAAATTTAGTACACATATAGACATCTGTGACCCAAACACGAACGTGTTACGTAAATGATTAAAATTTTAGTATGGGAGAAACTTTTGGGGTCCACCTAAAAATTAAAAACAAAGTTTTTTGGAAAATACAGTGTGATATATCAAATAAAAGGGCTTATTGTGAGAGTTTTAATTATATTTTTTCATAATTTTAAAGATAAATGGTTTTGAAGTTATTCAAGAAATTACACGAAAAATGAGCATTCCCCTTATCTCCGAAACTGCTGAACCTAAAATTTTGAAAAAAGGAGATTATAGATCTTTACCTATAGATTACAGGAAAACCTATAAGAAGTCTATACTGTGTAAATAACAAATGTTAAAAAAAAATTCGTTCGGAACCCTTAGCACGCGAATCCGACTCGCACCTGGCCAGTTCTTTTTTTTTCAAAATTGCGGCGCACGAACTAACATGCATATAAGGGTAGAGCACACAAACAAAAAAAAATATTAACAACGTGGTGCCCTAAACTGTCACGTTACCGAGATATTTGAAGGCAAATTCACTATGTAAGAACAATGAAAATCATTAAACACCGGCCAAGTGCGAGTCAGACTCGCGTGCAAAGGGTTCCGAAACAATTTCATTTTTTTAACATGTTGTTTTAACACTACATACTTCTTATATGTAGGTATTCCTGTAGTCTTTAAGTATAGAACTATGATCTGCATTTTTTTCAAAAGGGTTTGAACTTTCTTGTATGTTAGGTGGCCGTCGTCATTTTGATATTTTTTCAAAATCGTGGCGCACGATGTAACATGCATGTACGGGTAAAGGATATTTAAACCAACCAAAAATGTTAGCAACATGGTGACCCAAAATGTCACGTTGCCGAGATATTTGAAGGTAAAACACCATATTATGAGAACAATGAAAAACATTAAAAATTAACTTATCACGCGCTTACATGCAGTAAGTAGATTGTTTTGTAATAATATTTCTAGGCTTGATTTAACCATTTATATAAATTAAACACTATTTTTTTGCGAAGTTCTTAATAAAGTGGTTTTCACGTGGCTTTATTTTTACTTTATTCCTAAAAATGATTAAATGAAGCTGAAAACTATTATTTGAATTTAATCTAATGCATATAAGCAGATAATTTTTAATGATAATCATGATGTCACATGGTGACTTTACTTCGAATTACCTCAGGAACGTGACACTTTAGGCAAGACAAGACAAGACATTTACTTGTAGAAACATGAGTATACATAAAAGGAATACAGGTTGTTCATAAACAAAAAACATCAGTCATGTTCGGCCTTTGTGGCATACAAAATATTGGTAAAAAGTCATTAAAAATTAAAATTATCATTAAATTGTCAAACACACTATTAATCGAATTTAAATAATACACTTGTATTAAATTGTCTTAAAGTCTAACTATAAATAATCAAATTATCAAAATTATAAAATGTCGCAAAATAAGAAGTCATTCAAAAAAAATTAAAATTATTATTACACTGTCAGACAAACTATAAATTAAATTTAAATAATAAATTTGTATTGAATTGTCCTATAGTTTAATTATAAATAATCAATTATAAAATGTCACTAAATATTTGTTAAATAATAATAAAATATTACACTGTCATTTAAAAAATCTGAAATACTGTATTACGCTTTCCAAATTAGATATAATTTTAGCCGCCTTTTTAGTATGTGTGCGCTTAGTTCCCTCCATTTCTTTGGAAGTTTATTAAATATTAAAGGTGCAATGCAAAATACACTTTTACCACCATGTTAATTACATTTTTTCGCTTGCGACTTCGTTCGCGCGGAGTTAGTAGGTACTCCACAAACTTCATCTCCTATTTAATTAGTCTTCTCTCTTTAATGGCTAACGTGTAAATTACTTATTAATAGACTAAACGAAGGGCAGTTCGCTCAAACCGCGACATTTTTTTTACTTAGAGCATTTTTATACCCGTCGTAACTTTTAAACGAAAGATCCGATTTGCATAATTTAAAGTGTAATTTACGTACCTATACATAACCAACCTAAATTGCTAAACCATTTAAATGGGTAAGGATTAATATCATGATACCAAAATCACCACTATTCCATTCCACCCGAGTTTTGATCGAATAATTTAAACAAAAAGCGGTTATTGAGACTTTTTTGTGGATATTGATGTCCTCTATAAAACTGTTTACACACTCTGAGTACATCACTTTTTTTTTAGTTGTGTTGGGTTTGCTCTTGACTCTAGTCTAGGTCAGAGATGACAGAGACAAAGTCGATGGAGCGAGCTTACCCAGAAGAAGCCTGTCCCCTCTAACTTTGAAGAGATTAGGGTTGTAAGCGTTTGGAAACACAGTTACAGGCAGAGAGTTCCACTCCTTTGCTGTGCGCATTATAAAAGACGTTTGGAAACGCTTAGTGCGAATTGGTGGAATAGCACTTAGCTCTATTGTCAATAGATTCCCCAGTGTACGCGATATAAGGATTTTTTTGGGTATTTTTTTCACACCTTGGGTTACTTTATCGAAGTTTTCATACGGATCCTAAACTTTTTTGAAAATACTCTGTAGCCTATGTTCACCAGGGATAATGTAGGATTGTAATGGTGAAAGAATTTTTCAAATCGGTCTAATAGTTTCGGAGCCTATTCAATTCAAACAAACAAATCTTTCCTCTTTATAATAATAGTGTAGATGAAAAAACTGGCAAAGTGCGAGTCGGACGCGCGTGCAAAGGGTTCCGAACGAATTTCATTTTTTTCAACATGTTTTTAACACTATACACTTCTTATAGGTTTTCCCGTAATAATATCTCCATTTTTTTTTCAAAATTTTAGGCTCAGTAATTTCGGAGATAAGGGGGGAACGGTAATTTTTCGTCTAATTTCTTAAATAACTTATAATTTTGTTTTTTAAATTATGAAAAAAAATATATAAATATAACCCTCACAATAAGTCCTTTCATTTGATATGTCACACGACATTGTTCAAAAAACTATTTTTTTTTAATTTTCTATTTTGATCACTAAAAGTGACCCCCATACTAACAATTTAATCATTTACGTTACGCTTCCGTGTTTGGGTCACAGAAGTCCATATGTGTACCAAATTTCAACAGAATCGCCCCAGTGGATTCGAAGAAAACTGACTGTGACAGATGGACAGACAGACAGACACCCGAGTGATCCTATAAGGGTTCCGTTATTTGTTCGGAACCTTAAAAAATATGATTAAAACTCGCCCTTTCATTTGATATGTCACACGATACAGTATGGAAATCTTTTTTTTTTTAATTTTCTAGTTTAACCCCCAAAAGTGACCCACCCCCATACTAAAAATTTATTTATTCACGTAACGCGTCCATGTTTGGGTTATAGAAGTCCATATGTGTACCAAATTTCAACAGAATCGGTCCAGTAGATCCGAAGAAAACTGGCTGTGACTGGCGGACAGACAGACACCCGAGTGATCCTATAAGGGTTCCGTTTTTTACGGATGTTCGGAACCCTAAAAATGAAGTTGTCACGCGCTTTTATGCAGAAGATTGTATTCTAATAATAGATCTCGGCTTGATTAAACCATTAACACTGCGAAGTTCTTAATAAAGTGGTTTTCACGTGTTCTTATTTTTACTTTGTTCCAATAAATTATTAAATGAAGCTGCGCACTATTATTTGAATTTAATCTAATGCATACAAGCACATAATTAAGTATTTTTTATAGTCATGTTTGTCACGTGGTGACTTTACCTCGAATTATCTCGGCAAAGCATGTTCCAAATACAAACAATTTTTCAAAATGGTGGCGGGGGGGGGGGGGGGCTAAGCCACAATTGGTTTAAAGCCCTTTAATACTAAAGAAAATATACATTTCTGAAAATGAGGATAGACGGTGACCCCCAAACTACACAATTCCCTGTATCTTGGGGGTCAGATTTGTGACGTAATAGAGGTAAATATCGTTAGTCTCATTTGATATAAATGCAATAAGATTATTAAGGTAGGTTAGGCCGATTAATAAAAAAATAAAGCTTTGGTCATTTAACATTAGACATTTAATTAATATTTAAAAACCTAGAGTCTAACTACATAAGACGACATTACAATAATTATTCATTCTTGTTACGTAATTGCAAACACGGGCCCCCTACCCATTCCATTCGCCAGAACCCAGAACCCAATAATCATGGAGTATAGAAACGAGGAGGACTATCTCTGTGTATGAAAAGTGACCGTCGAAATGCTTTACAATCGCAGACATTCATACCATACCCTGCAGCTACGCTAGCGCCATTCTGGAAGGTTTTTGAAGTGTTACTTACAGCTTACAGCTGGACACTTTTAACTTGTCACCCATATAAGATCGTTCTCCTCTCTATACTACATGCAATAATAAAAAATAAAAAAAATATTTCTGACAAAAAAGTCCATATATAGGCAAGGTGGTGGCGATGTTTGCGTAACAGAGACATGACAGGAATTTGACATAACTTGTGTCAAATCATTGTCAAACGCAAACCTTACACATACGTTAAACCGTATGTCAAATCCTTTATCAAGGTCAAATCATATCCCCAAATGTCAGATATGTGATTGAGTTCAGCCTATAGATAATACACTATTATGATAGCTAGTTCGGCCGATAAAGAAGAGAAACCTAATATGCGGTCAGCTGAACATTATGCTGTCATACTTAAATATAGTTATCTCCCTCACTTCTACCAGTGCCTCGGATGCCAATTCGGTCGGTTCCCCATCCGGGGGTAAAAAGTGGGTGGCCGAAGGGGAAGCGACGTCGGTCCCCTTAAACTTATGGCATAGTACTCCTGAGACTGCCACCGTGGGCTATGGACCCCACGCACAAGTCTTTGTGGCACTTTGCATCTTCTCTGTAACAAAAAAATTAGATTAGCGTTAACAAAACACATTTAATAGTACTTACCCACAATTTGATGTACCTAATAGGGAAGATGCAAATACAGAATTTATGAGAATTTTGTTAGTAAAATGATAAAAAGTATAAAATATAGGCCATTGCAACGTTTTTATTAAAAATATTGAATTAAAGTAACGTGAAACAGAACGTATTTAAAAACAACAATCAGCGTTTAGTGACGTCACTGCTGTTATGACAACGAAAAGGCAACCTTATGTCTTTGAGTTAGGACAGTTCATGACAAGTGTCAGACAGGAGTGACTCATCTTCCTTTTTCGGGCGAAATGTCAAACTGTCAGTTTAAAACCGAAATTATGAAAAGAAAAGCGGTTTATTTTTTAAAAATTGTATGGGCTATTTTACATAGAATTCTAATGGAAGCAAGATGAAAAACTTGCATGTTCCCTGCATAAAAGTGGGTAGGTACTGACGTGGTACCTACTGACCGGTGTAGGTAACAGGTTTTAGTGTACCATTCGCAGCGAGCATGTTACGTTACACCGTGTCCTAAAATGTGTGTAACATGTTCGTTTCGAACTCTTCGCTCGCCCGTGCTCCAGCCAGGGGGTCTACTCTCTAAGCCCGAAGTCCATAGTTTCGCCCTTAGTTACGGGCCTTTCCTACTCCGTATCAGATAAGGACATACGATTATTCCCGAATCCGAACTAAGAATTAATGACAACACAATTTGACAGAAACTGGAAATGGTATTTTTTTATTTTTTAATTTGACAGAAACTATAAAATTGTGATACGGAGTTGTGAGAAAACGTCCGTGTAACTAAGGCCGAAACTAAAGACCTCGGGCTTAAAGAGTAGCCCCCCAGATTCGCAAGACACTCTCGGTCAATATGTCTGACGACGAGGTTGTGTTGGGATCTTTGATTCTACTAAATTATTGTTTAATGCAAATGAGTGCCTTCTTTTTCCCACGCCATTTATCCAAGAATCGACGCGTATGGCACGTTGCGCTCGTGACGACTTGTCGCGGCATAGGTACCTACCGACTAAACCGCGTAACACTCAAAGGGATTCGCCAAAAAACAAAAAGCTCTCGAAACGAGCGACTCGTTGCTCGCGTGTTCGTGCTCGTTTCCACGTATTGACTGCTCGCTTTGTAACATGTTACATTACGCCCCGTATCACCGGTCAGTACCAACCTTTATCTATACTTAATATATAAAGGTGAAGAGTTTGTTTGTTTGCTTGAACGCACAGATAAAACGTTTACAAATTGAATGTTTACTAATAAAATCCTAAACTATGATTTAAATACTATTATCATTGGTCAATGTTAGAATTTTTCGTCGCAAGAGAAATCAGCTGGAAAGGAACAAAACAAAAAAGTTAAAATATTTTATGAACACTTACAAATTATTGAAGCCCATCGGACAGTTTTTGCAGTTGAATCTATTGGCGTGTTTTGTTTCGGTGTGATAGTCCATCGCTTGATTACTGGAGAAATAAACTAGACACACCCCGCATTTGAGAATTCCATGGATCTGTTAATTAACAATCTATGTATATCTATACTTCTAGTATACTTATATCTTATAAGTCCGATTTGAAAAATTATTTCAGTGTTAGATAGCCCATTTATCGAGGAAGGCTATAGGCTATATCATCACGCTAAGACCAATAGGAGCGGAACAGACGAAGTTGCGCGGGTCAACTAGTCATTCAAATATGAGTAGACTTTTCATTACGGAAGTACAACACACAACTTGAAACGAAATAAACGTTAAGTCTTAAGTCATTGTTCTCATCATTATGTACAACTCTTATTAAGGGACCAACACAGAAATCGAGAAAAAATTCGATTGCCCCATACATTTGTGTGAGCTTAACTCGACAAAAAAACTTTGAAGCCTCAGGCATGGCTAAAAACACAAGAGCTCACTAGATCTAAGCGCCTACATGCTTAGGGAGGGCGTCGCTGCGGGCAGAACAGCTAAAGTGGGTGATAAGTGAGTGATAGACATACGAGCAAGAACGCGTACTTATGGCTGGACGACCTTTTACACTCGTGTGTCACCCGAAGTACGCGTACTTATAAACAAGACGCATATAGAAAAAGGTTGTCGAGCCATAAGTACGCGTACTTGCTCGTACGTCTATCAACCACTATAGACGTACGAGCAGGTACGCGTACTTACGGCTCGACGAGCTTTTTCGCTCGTGTGTCACCCTAAGTACGCGTACTTAAAATTTTAAAAACAAGACGCGTACCTAGAGAAAAAGTTGTTCGAGCCATAAGTACGCGTACTTGCTCGTACGTCTATCACACACTTAAGAAAGGGCTGCATCTTGTATATTTAGGCACTTAGACTAGGGTTGTGGAGATCGGAATGTTCTTGAAGTAAATCGGCATTCGAAAACGACTTTTTGCAAACACTGCATTCTGATCCGGGTTTTACGGTACATTTTAGTTCCTTACTGTGTCTCCATAGTGTTACTTGTTCGTTAAACTGTAACAAAAAAGTGAGGGCTAATTAATGTTCGTTAAAAAAAATAAAGGGCTTATTAGGTACTGTTTAACTAGCTGCAGCTCGCGGCTCCGCCCGCGTTTCCTATCCTATAAGTACTTTCCCGCTTCATATATGATAGTCGTTATACCTATTCTAATCCTAATACATAAATAAAATTCTTCCGTTACTGAGTGAGCGGCTGACAGACACGCACAGCCGAAACTGCTGGTCGTAGAAAGTTGAATTTTAGCATGTGGGTTTCTTGGGGAGTGTAGGGGAGCACTAAGAGTAGATTCCTCCAAATTCCGAAATTCTTACGGGAACGGAATGAAACGGGATATGCGCGCACGAAGTGGCGGGCAAACTCCTGTGACGTCACAAATCATTTGATTTCAGAGGGCTTAGTGTAAGTTTTTTAACGCACTCGATCGCGTTAACGTACCTAAACGTTTGCTTATGTCAAAATGTATAGAAAAAAAAGGTTTTCCGTTATCGTCACCAGACGGCGCTTATTCAGTTTCAATACAAATTGACGTTTACGCTAACGCGATCGAGAACGTTAACAAACTCGCATTAAGACCACAGTACAATTTTTAACGACAAGTGACGTCACACGAGTTTTCAACGCACTGTATCGTCTTAATTTTTTGTTTACGTGAAAAAAGAAAAATACCTGTCGGATATTTTTTGGAAATCTATCTGACGAACCATTGATAAAAAAAAACCCAAGATGCCACAGTCTCGACCAAATGCAACACTCGAAACTGTCGTCAAAAACTGACATCTATCAAGTGTCATGTGTGAGTTGTGTGTAGTTATACTATAAACAATTATTTTTTGCAAATTCAATCTTACACGGATTGCTTAAAGTTGTTTTTACAAAGCAGTGCAGTATGGCGAGCGATGCGAGACTGTTTGAAACTAGCGCACAATTAATACATATTGCGCTTGTTTTTTGCGGACGTTTTTGAGATGCTGAGTGTGTATCTTGGGTTTTTATATATCAATCTGACGGACTAATTAGATTTTCTTAGTCCACTGCCGTATTGGTATAAGTAGTTACGAAATAATGTCATCACATTACCGGTATCTTGGAAACAGTGAAATCACGTTGAATGTCTATAAATTCCGACCAAATATTTGACTCTGTACTTTCCCTCAGTTTTCTCTTCAAACCTTTCTTCTGCGGTCGCCTGAAACCTTGAAATTTACTTGATATTCCTTTGGTACACTGAAAAATGAAGCAAAAACATTAGTCACAGGTGCTGCGAGTACTGTTAAGCGAAGGAGGAGGCCGAACGCGTGAGCCGAACCCACGCCCCAGCCGCCGCAACAGAAGAAGACGCCCCGGGCGTCGGGAGTCGCAGGACGATTCCCGGCCACCGTAGGCGCGGACCTGCAGACGGCGAGCATCGGGTGGCTCGCTGTCCGATCAGAACCAGGCCCGGGTCGACAGCGCTGTGTTCCACACGCGCCTTAAAGAGTTGTCAGCATAGAAGACGGCGCCCGCTAGGGCCAGTGCCTGCCGAGGTTGCGGAATTCGTTCGAAAGAGTCACCGCGGCACTGGAACGCAAAGGGCATTAGGAGGGACACGGATGGGTTTTAGTCAGTAAGAGTCTGACACTCCCTTCTGCTTCACGAAGAGCGGGAGGTGACATGAGACATTTTGATGATTTCCCATCATTAAAATAAATATATATATATATACGCGGTCGAATTGAATACCTCCTTCTTTTTTAGAAGTCGGTTAAAAAAAATAAACAAGGGCGCTACTTTAAAATAATCAATCATTTTTTTCTCGTGGTAAATACACATATGTATACACCGTTAAATTTTGATCGTTTTAATCCCGTGGAGGGTCGATACGGTACATGAAACACTGTCGATTTGTAAAGATAAAATAAAAAAATACAATATTTTTTTCTAAATCGCGAATTAATATACGCATGTACGAAATTAATATCTTTAGGTAAACGAGTCATCGACCTTTTAGGTAGTTGTCGGTCATTGCGTACTAACTACCTACAGGTCATTGAACTCGCCCCGCTGACGTTTACTTAATGAAATTAATTTCGTACATGCGTAAATTAATTCGAGTTAAAAAAAGTACTTTATTTTTAATTTTATCTTTTCAAATTGATAGTGTTTCATGTAGCGAATCGACCCTCCACGGGATTAAAACGATCAAAATTTAACGGTGTATAATTTTACCCCTTTAGAGAGTAGGTAAAGTTTAGTCTAAATTAATCAAAATCAAATTGTCTTTATTATTAATTAACAATTATTTATTAATTAGAACAAAATTTCGTAAAACACTCCCGATGGTTTTGGTGCGATGTTGTTTGTTTTTGTCCACGTTAGACATGACTTTTTCAAATTAATTAAGTTCACTTTGTTTTACAAACATAATTTAATATATTCACATCAAATTATTAAAAACCAGTGGACGTCACGCGGTTTCACCCGCGTAGTTCCCGTTCCCGTGGGAGTACGGGGATAATATATAGCCTATGTTACTCCCTGATAAAGTAGCTATCCAATGCTAAAAGAATTTTTCAAATCGGTCCAGTAGTTTCGGAGCCTATTCAATTCAAACAAACAAACAAACAAACAAATCTTTCTTCTTTATAATATTATTATTATAATTGTAGATAATGAATACCTACATTAGTTTTTTCGTAGACTGGCCTTTTAGAGATGATGTTTAATTAAGAATCATTAGGAGAATCTGCCCCTTAAGAACCTAATGTACGTGGCGTATTTTTAACGCGCCATTCCGCGCCAACGACGGGCGTTTTACGAACGCACGCTCACAGCGCTGCCGGAATGTACAATAAATATACCAAAACTTTTTTACAAAAATATATAACCGACTTCAAAACAAAACACTACAAAGTATAAAATAACCTTAATTTGGGAAGTCGGTGTTTTTGGTTGATTTTTTGTTTTTAACACCAAGTTCTGTTTGGAAGTCGGTTATATTTTTTTGTTAAAACTACCACTTTTTAGTGGTACCCATTCACAGCGTACCGGCGTGATGTTATGTTATGAACTGGGGTCTATTTAATAAAACTAAGGTATCGTGAATACGAATGAAATAAGCCCAAATACTTGGTAGCTCCTACATGCCGATGTGGAGTTCCCTTGACTCTCTGTCGTCTCCATCATCAGGTCTGATCCAAACCTTCATTGTTTTGTAATAGTATCACCCGATATTCACACGAATATCAAGTTTTTACCAGATGCGTGCCTACAATTTTCGAGAGTTCCCCTCGATTTCTCAGGGTTTCAGTCATCAGATCCTGACGTGGTGGCAATGGGACCACCTCGGCAGCATACCCTTTCACATAAAAAAAGATTCATCGAAATCGGTTCATAAACGATGAAGTTATCCGCGAACACACATAAAAATATATATAAATATACGCGGTCGAATTGAGAACCTCCTTCTTTTTTAGAAGTCGGTTCATCGAATTCGTAAACGAATTCCAGCTATTTTGATTTAAAAACTAAACTTCTGAACCGATTTTGATAAAATTTCTACGGGACCAATCGGGAAGTATATCCTTTTAGATATTATAGAATTTTTCAAATCGGTTCATAAATGACGGAGTTATGAGGTAACAAACAAAAAAATACAACCGAATTGAGGACCTCCTCCTTTTTTTGAAGTCGGTTAAAAAGCAGTCTGTCTGCGGCTTCATTTCGTTTAGAGCGCGTTAGTGCGCGTCATCTGCGCAACGTCGGTGTGTAAAGGTCCTATGAATAACTTAAATTTTAAGCACATACCTTTTTTAGTTTTTCTTTCACCATATGTGGTACCAAGCTTATGAAGTCTTCATCATCTGAAACTTCTATTGGCGTTTATTATAGGCGTTTCCACTTTTATTTCTTCTACACTGTCATCAAGCTCAGCTTTATCTGTATCTGTCTTTTCATCTTCTGTTTCAGGTTTACCAGTTTCAATTTGTTTAGCGGGAATGGATTCTGTTTGATTAGATTCTGATGCGTTGTCGTGTAGAATGTAGTCGTAGTTTAATAATAAACAGCTACCTAGTGAAGATTCCAAGTTCTTTTCTGATCTTTTCTGTTCTTTTAGGTGAGTTTTAGTTAACTGAAAAATTAAAATTACTTATTAGCTGATATTGTGTTGCGATACTTGGGCCTAATAGAAAGCAATGGATGATCACTTTATCGCCAACTATATCCACAGACTTAGTTTTTATTTACCCTAAAACTGAAAAGGGAAACCAGATCAGTATGAACAACTTTTATTATGGGACCAATCCCATAAAATACTGCTACATACATTTGTTTTCAAATTAATAAAATGTATGGAGTTGCAGACTCTTTCAATACCCAAGTTCTTATTGTTAACTCTGTAATTTATCTTACCTGCCCATTTTTGACAAAAATGTCGAGAAGTGTAGCCTGAGTTGTCTTGGTTTTCTCAATTAATTTACCACATTTTAACAAAATGGGTGCGCATTGATAGCAGACGAAATTTGGGAGACCAACACAAGTATTCTGAAAGGAAAATATTAGGTATTTTTAAATGGTACGGTACCTATAATATTATAATTAGGATCATCTACATTTGAACAACAACCCCGAAATCGCGAATCTGCTGTTACACATTTGTACATTTAGTACATTTTGTTCATTCTGTTACACATTCTTAGTAATGTGTGTGAAAAGTTAATATTTATCAGATGTTACGTCACTTTAATAAAAATTCCATCTTTCATGAGCAACAGTACGGTTTCACCAAAGGGCGTTGTACTACTGACGCCCTAATAAAGAACATTTTAACGCCTGGGAAGAGTCGCAAGACGCCATTGGAATATTCTGTGACCTCTCGAAGGCGTTCGATTGCCTTAACCATGAGACATTTCTGCTGAAATTTGAGCACTATAAGATTAAAAATACAGCCCTTGATTTAGTTAGATCATACTTGATACACAGACAGGTTAAAGTTCAGGTAAACGAATTCATGGTATTTAAAGCAGGCAGTAAATGCTATAACACAATTCCACCAGTTTTGCTTTGTGGCAGATCTCTAAAAAGAGTTGCACATTTTAAATATTTGGGTCATTGGGTTTCAGACGACTTGAAAGACAACGTGGATGTCGAGCGGGAGCGCAGGTCGCTGGCTGTTCGGTGTGGGATGTTGGCCCACAGGTTTGCACGTTGTACGGCTCAGGTTAAGGTGACTCTTTTCAAAGCCTACTGCCAATCCTTTTACACGTGCAGCCTGTGGGTGAACTTTACACAGAGGGCATATAGTGGCCTGCGCACACAATATAACAACACGTTCCGGGTGTTGATGGGGCTGCCGCGTTTTTGTAGCGCGTCCGGCATGTTCGCCGACGCGAACGTCGATAGTTTTTCGGCCATTATGCGCAAGAGGTGCGCATCTCTGTTGCGCCGTGTTCGCGCCAGCCCCAACATCTTCCTTAGAACGTTAATTGAAAGGTGGGACTCTCCGATCTTGGGGCGGTGGATACGACTGCACGCAGTCAAGTAGACATTCCCCAGGATCGGCGTGCCTCATTCATGTTGCAATAAGTAGGTATTAAATATTACTAACACTAGTTTATAAGTTTACATTGTTACTAACAAATTATGGAAGAGATTCTGAGAATAAATGTTTATTATTATTATTCTCTTTATTTGTTATCCTTACATACTAATTTACATTTTTAAATATTTCTTAAAAACAACACATTATAAAAAAAACATTTAAAAATATAAAAAATAGTAGTCCGCCGGTGTCGGGAGCAGGGTCCAAGCTACCGGTGGTTAGGGCTCCAGAGAAAGGAACCTCCTCACAATACGAGCCGTATCGAGGAGTACTGCCTTCTGTATCAGGCCCTTAATCCAACCGCGTAACGCCAGCTTCGACAGATGGTCGTCGAAGCTTTTGGCCATCAGGCCATTGGCCGTAACGACTATTGGCACAATGACAGCTGAGTCCACATTCCACATGTCGACAACCTCGTGAGCTAAGTCGAGATACTTGATTTGCTTCTCTTTCTCAGCCTTCACGAGGTTCTCGTCATGCGGGATGGTAACATCAATTATCATTGTGCGGCGCGCTAATCGGTCTATCACCACTATATCAGGCTTATTGGCTACAATAGTCCTATCAGTGATGATAGACCGATCCCAGTACAACGTGACATGGTCATTTTCGAGAACTGGGTCGGGCACATACTTGTAATATGGTACCTCAGAATCTACAAGTTTGTATTTCAAAGCAAGTTGCTGATGGATAATCCTGGCCACTTGGTTGTGCCTGTGCAAGTACTCGCCGTTAGCCAGACGAGAACAACCGGAGATAATATGTCTGATGGACTCACCCGGACGGTGGCATGCCCGACACACGTCCACTGTCCCGTCCTTCATAATATGCCTCCGGTAGTTATTCGTCAAGATAACTTCGTCCATAATCGCACAGACAAAACCTTCAGTTTCCCCGAAGAGATCACTGAAACGTAGCCAGGCCACGGACGCTAAAAAATCTACATCGGACCCATGAAGAGCCCGATAGAAGCGCCCGTGAAGCTCCTTGCCTTTCCATACCTCCATGCGGTCATCTGTGGTAAGTATCACAGGTTTGCGCCAGTTCTCTTTAGCCATGGACAACGGGGTGAGCCCCTTGTCCACTGTGACCACATCTCGGTGCATACCCACATCAGCTTTGAGAAAATATTCTCTGAGACTGCACATCTCGCGGTTGTGGAGAGTCTTGGCGTTTAAAAAGCCTCGACCTCCACACTTCCGCGGGATGTACAGTCTCATCACCGACGATCGTGGGTGATGCATCCGATTTGCGGTCAACAGTGTGCGGACTCTCCTATCCAGGGCGTCGAGTTCGGTTTGAGTCCATTTGAGTATGCCGAAAGAGTACATTAATACTGGCATGACCCAACCGTTGAAGGCGCGCACCTTATTTCCGCCCGACAAAAGGCTATTCAAAACCTTTTTCAGGCGACCAAAGAAGCGCTCCTTCAACGATTGCTTCATGTCAGCAACATTAATGCCCAATGCTTCTGACATACCCAAATACTTGTAGGTTTCGGTCGAGCTGAGGGATCTAACCTGTATAGAATCCGAGAGTTGAATTCCCTCAGATTCCATAATCTCCCCTTTCTTTACATGCATGACTGCACATTTGTCCACACCAAATTCCATCCTGATGGCACTACTGAAGGTTTCAGTTACCTTCAGTAGCTCCATCAGTCGCGAATTGTTGGGGGCAAAGAGTTTCAGATCATCCATGTAAAGAAGGTGAGATATGGCCTGACCACCTCTTCTCAACCGATAGCCCAGACCTGAATCCTCCAGCAATGTGCTTAGAGGATTCAGAGCCAGGCAAAACCAAAGCGGACTCAAACTGTCGCCCTGAAATATTCCCCGTTTAATCCATACAGGCTCATCATTCCCCTGAATCGGTCGACATCCTGGATAGCGAAGGACTGTTTTCCATTGCCTCATACATGACTCAAGGAAGGTGCGTAGAGTTGCATCTATTTTGTACAACTCCAACACCTTCATGAGCCAAGTATGTGGCACAGAGTCATAGGCCTTCTTGTAGTCTATCCAACATGTCGACAGATCCTTGCGGGATCGACGAACCTGTTGGCTTATGGCCATGTCTATGAGGAGAAGCTCCTTAGTGCCGCGGGACCCCTTCCTACATCCATTCTGAGAGGCAGACATAATTGAGTTAGTTTCAATGTGCTCATTCATCTTCACTCTCAGGATGGATGTAAGAAGTTTATAGACCGTCGACAAACAAGTAATTGGTCTATAGTTCTTGGGTTCCGCGGGACTACCGGTCTTATGGAGCAGGTGGGTAACGCCAGTTGTTAGAAACTGTGGTAGCGACCCAGACTCTAAGGAAGACTGAAATTGAGATGCCAGAAGTGCGTGTGAGCTGCTATACCACTTAAGCCAGAAGTTATGCAGCCCGTCCGGTCCCGGAGACTTCCAGTTCGGTAATGGACGGACTGCTCTGGCTACATCTAGTGGAGTGATGGTAATTTCATCCATTTGTGGTATAGCTTCACACACGCGCTCGACATCGCGCATCCAGCCACCCTCCGCATGACAGACGGGCACCGACCAGATGTTTCGCCAAAATGTACTCGTGGCAACATCATCTGGGCGGCACACGTCTGTCACACTATGTTCAGGTCGCTCCCAAGCTCTGTATACCCACCTCTCATCGCTCTGGAACATGCGGTTTTGCGAGTATCGGTCAACCCGCCGCTTATACCGCCGAATACGGCTTGCCCATGCACAAACTTTCTGCTTCAGGAAGTCGATGCGCTCTGTGACACGGGACGTGTAATCTCGAGGGCTGATATCAGTCCCCGAAAACGCCCGTCTCACAAAGCGCATCACGCGTGGTCGTGTGTTGCCCTCCCTGAAGCAGTATAGTTTGCCGATGAGTGCCCTAGCCTCATCGATACGCCGCTCGATCCTGCACTGCCAGGCTGGCGCAGCAGGCTTTGGTCGTATAGCTTCGTCACAACTAGGGAACTTGACGTTCGCTATACGACATGCCGCAACAGCCCCGCAAAACAGGATTGAGTGCGTATCAACGAGGCTCTCGCTGCTTTCGAAGATGTTCTGCAGCAGCGAATCCAAGGCACACACTAGCGCCCTATTCTTTTTGTGCATAGGCAACCTTGGTAATCGGGGCCAAAGTTCGATCGGGGTTAACCTATACTCGCGAAGCGCATCCTCCAGTGCGCTCCTCAATTTATCATTGCACTGGCTACTTACCGTGACAACCCTATCATCTACCTCATCACTAACATTAACGGGCCGCGGTGTGATTGCGCCACAAGTTGGCGCCTGTACCGCGGTCTGAGTCGGGGTCGAGATGATAAGGTTGCCGAGTACCTCTGAGCGCAGCCTATCAAGTGCGGCATCGTCCAACCTGTGATTACGTTGGATGACCCGCACCTGATCCGACAATCGTTGAGCCGAGACGTTCACGGTTGGTTCCAGGTCCAGAAACAGAGACAGCATCCTGACACGGTACGCAGTGAGGTTAGTTCCCCCCTCTGTAGACCCGTAGTATGCGCGCATGACGTTTTCATTCATGGACTGCGTCCATCTCATGCGCTGCACACAACCACCGGTAGCGGGGACCCGGCTCGGGGCCGGTTGGCCCCTAGGTCCCAAGCCCCTCGGTGGCCGGCCTCTCCCCTGCCGACGCACAGGTGTTGGCGACGTCGGCGGAGAGAAATACTCGTCGCTGGAGCTCGACACGACTGCAGCCGCCGGTGACATTGGTGATCCGCTGTCCGGCGGCGGCGAGGTGGAGCTCAGCGACGGGTCCGGGGATGGTAGGCGTGCGCGTTTCGATGCTGCTCTAGTCAGCATTATTCAAGCTTTTATCATTCCGTTATTTCATAGGTATTTCAGTGGCATTTTTGTGACATATGTCAAAACGTGTCCGGTCATAGAATATTTTTTCTTCTTCCTGCATTTTTTACTTTTTGGATTATTTATAGGTTTTAGTGGTTATGTTCCAAATCTTGAGAGTTTCTTTTACTTAATTATGGATTTGTACGGACTAAAAGTATTAATAAAACGAATAAATTGGAGAACAAAAACAAAGCTTGAACTGACAGCCAGAGTTGCCAGCTTATTATTATTATTATTAAATCACTAGAGTCTGAAATGACAATGGGCGTTCCTCAAGGCTCAATAATGGGTTCCTTCCCTTTTTTAGTTTATTTTAATGGTTGGTCACTTCAAAATCAAAGACGGTGTTATTCGCGGATGATACATCATTGATATTTAAAATAGAGCGACGGTCACAAAATCTTGACGACAGACGTCAATAACTCTATTCATCTGGTCCAAAATTAGTTTACGGCAAACAACTTGGTACTAAATGGAAAAAAAACAAATGTGCGTTTATAAAGATTAAAAGTATTAGGTACTTACAGTGAAGCCAGCAATAAACTGCATACAAGTCCCCAGATGAGAATCTTGCAGACTGTGCAGCTTCACGTCTGTGGCCAAACATATCCTGCAAGCTTCCATGTCAGATGCATTGAGGTCTCGAGACATTTCCTTTTCCGTTTCCATTTTTAAGCCCTATAAATTACAAACATTGGATTTTTAATTGCTGTATTAATAATAACACTACAGACTTCTCTCAGTAGTTTCGGAGATAAGGGGGGGAATGGAATTAATAATATGCCCCATTCCAATTGAAATGTCTAACGGGGCCTCTGCGAATTGGCTTCGGCACCTCGTACGCCTATCAAAGGACCGGGTCTCCAGGGACCCGAGAAAGTGAAAAACAATTAATAATATTTTGTTCATAAAAGACAACTCTTGGTCCACAGTAGGTGTTAGTAACGCTTAATACTATGTTAGTAAATATCTAAATCTAGGTACACTAATATTATAAAGAGGAAAGATTTGTATTTTTGTTTGTTTAAACTACTGGACGGATTTCAATTTTTTTTGCCGTTACAAAGCTGCATTATCACTGAGTAACATAGGTTATAGAATATCTACAAAAAAGTTAGAGATCCCTATGAAAACTTCGATAATGTAACCCAAGGTGTGAAAAAAAATACCAAAAAAATCCTTATTACGCGTATGCTGCGGAAACTATCGAGAATAGAGGAAAGTCATGTACTGCTATTTTATAGAGGACATCAATACCTATAAAAAAATCTGTAAGGACATATATCTAACTATTATGGTTAACTCACAATTACCGCTTTTTTTTCAAATTATTCAATCAAAACCGGGCTGGAATGGAATAGTGGTGATTTTGGTATCATGATATTAATCCTTATCCATTTAAATTATTTGATAATTAAGGTTGGTTACATGTACATGCAAATTACACTTTTAATTATTAAAATCGGACCTTTCGTTTAAAAGTTACGACTGTTATAAAAATAAGTAAGAAAAATGTTGCGGTTTGAACGAATTGCCCTACGTTGAGCCTATTCAAAAGTAATTTACACATTACCCTAATAAGAGAGTAGAGGGAAGATGTAGTTCGTTGAGTAAAAAATGGATAAAAATCAATAGTTACTGACTGATTGACTGACAGATAACGCACAGCTGAAACTACTGGTCGTGGAAAGCTGAAATTTGGTATGTAGCTTTTCTACACTCTGTACGGGAGCACCATGCTGGATTTCCCGAAAGTCCCACGAGAACGCTAAAAAACGGGATAAGCGCGTACGAAGTCGTGGGTAAAAGCAAGTTATTCTCCCTAAAAATAAATAATTTTAGTTAAATTAGACGTTAGCACGTCATGCCTGCCCACACACACACACACTGCACAGTGACCACTGGGCAAAGGTAAGTTGGGCTATAGTTCAAGAGAGTACCTCTAGCTACATAGCATTTTTTAATGGGACAAGTGCCCCATAGTATTCCCATACCTTGAACTCCTAAGAGCCTGTCTGGCACAGCAGCGAGACCCACGTTTTATGTTTAAAAAGCAGTAAGTAGGTATTATTTATTGTTTACGTTCTTTTTACAAAAAAAAAAAGTGTTGTGTGCGTTTGTACTAAATAAATGGTTTTTTCGTTCTTTTAAGTTCAAATATTAAATATGTACTTAAATAAATTATTTGTACAGAGTACCCACAAACTATAAAGGCTAAATATATAAATTATTTATAATACAGGGTTACTTGGGAGACAATGCACGTATGTAGGAAAAGCAAGATAAGACTAAGAAAATATTTTTTTTAGTTTTACCATGATACGAACAAACAATTCTAAAGTAAAGTACTTAAATCATAGTCACTCACTACTTTCGATACTTGACAGCGAGATGTTGATCTAATCTAAAACTGCATTATATATTTTTGAAAAATTTAACTCTTTCGTTAAGTTTGCCATGTGCTATTATTAACTTCCCAGAATTTGATCTTTAAAAGCGACACTTTTCTTATAAATTCACCCTGTTTAACGTTTAACAGAATAAACGCAATAAAAATCAGCTGTTTAGTACATTTTCTCGAGTTACACGCACATAAATGTATAGGGCAGTCGATTTCTTCCGTATGTGTGTCCGTGACATCACGCCAGGCCCTGTCATAACACCAGCGCTGTGATATTTATTATTAAATATCGCAGCATATGCTGAGACAGGGACCTTTTTGGCCTCGCACAGATTAATTTAAGGATGCCGCTTAACTGTGTATATATATTTTATAACTGTTATTTTTACATTTTTTTTTTTAATTTTATGTGTCTTGTGCGAGTCCCAAATAAACATTTTTCTTTCATTCTTTCTTTCTATTTATTCTTTCCGATTTTTTCTCGCGATTTCCGAGTTGGTCCCGAAGTAAAAGTTGTTCGTATTGATGTCCTCTTTTCAGGTATTGCGTTCATTATATTACAAGTTGTATAACGTTCGTTAAAAAGTGTGTGTAAAGGATCTCTAAGTTACATTCATGTTCATAAACTGATTAAACCAAACGCATTGTTTTCAGTTTGTCTATGCTATGACAACGCAAAACCCCGAAACAAAAAAAAAATTAAGAAAAAATTGTCACTACCTATTTCCGTATCAAATTATGAACTTAACAAAGCATCTAAGTCTTATGTTACACAAAGTGTAATGCAAGAAAGTGAATGAGTATTATTAATTAACATTATTAAGAATCGATTAAATACCTAATAGTAATACAGAAACTCCCGCCTTTTTTTTCATAGGTAGTGATGTGCAGAACCCACAGAACGCCTGCAGCTACGATCCTTACCTTTCTCATCTTTCTTCGTTTACGACCATATATATTAATAGTTGACCCGCGCAACTTCGTCTGCTCCGCTGCTATCGGTCTTAGCGTTCCTCGATAAATGGGCTATCTAACACTGTAAGAATCTATCAAATCGGACCAGTAGTTCCTGAGATTAGCGCGTTCAAGCAAACAAACAACCTGTTCAGCTTTATATATTAAGTATAGATTAGTAAATTAGTATACTAGTCGACTCGCGTTATTCGTCTACTCCGCTCCTATTGGTCTTAGCGTGATGATATATAGTCTATAGCCTTCCTAGATAACTGGGCTATCTAACACTGAAAGAATTTTTCAAATCGGACCAGTAGTTCCTGAGATTAGCGCGTTCAAGCAAACAAACAAACAAACTCTTCAGCTTTATATATTAGTACTAGCTGACCCGCGCAACTACGTTTGCGTCACATTTTTCATTACTGCCCCGCTCCTATTGGTTTTAGCGTGATGATATATAGCCTATAGCCTTCCTCGATAAATGGGCTATCTAACACTGAAAGAATTTTTCAAATCGGACCAGTAGTTCCTGAGATTAGCGCGTTCAAGCAAACAAACAAACTCTTCAGCTTTATATATCAGTATAGATAGATTAAAAATAGATAGGTACGTAATTATATGATTTAATAATAAAAAAATAAAATCTCACCGTATTTTGAAGCACAAACTAAACGTCACAAAACGACCGGCCCGGCAGACTGAAACACACCCTCGGTTCTGTGTCTGTCTCAAAACATCACACGTGCGAAGGTTTAGAAAGTAGGTAGGCGTAGGACCCGTAGGACCAACAATGTATTTATTGCCTTAATTGTTCAACATTGTTTTAAATTACCATTCTTCGGATCTTTCTTGCAGCCAGATGTGGGACTTAATATTGTGTTTTACGTTCGCTATGTTTATAAAAGGGTATTTCGGTGTTTTTCAAAGAAAATATATAGCGTCTTTCTTAGAAAAAATACGACGCAGTTGGGCACCAAGCTGAGCACCTGTGTGGCTCGCTTTGTGTGGAAAATGCAGTAGGTATTGAGATCCTTCAAGACTCGTACATTCAATGTGTTTGATTTATATTAAAAATACATTTGTTACTCAATTTCAAACTTAATTGATGGCCTTTGCCATATTAATTATCAAATTGTAAAAACTGCAGTGTACTGGTGCAGTGCCATGACTGAGGGGGAGGAAGACAAATCTGCGCGCGCAGGAGGGCGGAACACGGTGCTTGCACAAATACGATGACATGAATCCTTTTTCAATACTTAAAGGTAGGTAGTGGTTTTTAGGTAAGCTGGCAGGTGAATTGTATTTGATTTAGTGTACGACACCTGTCACACGCTCCTAAATGTACCTACGCGAAGCTTGTGCAGGAGTTCCAAGCTTTACATTCACCCAGGGAGTGTTTTGCAGCCCTTTTTCCACACAGTCTTTGAAACTCGTGGTGCAAGCACAAAACTTGCTGGTTATGGAAATTATTTCTGAAATAAATAGCTAAATTTCTGAGTACTAAGTAATTAAAGATCTGACGCACTAACGGTCTAGCTAATGAGGTGGTGTGTTAGTTCACTATGCCCGCTGTTTCTATGTACTTATTTTGTCGCTGTATTATGTTGTAGGTACAGGTGTACCTACGAATTCCGTGCTATTCAAGTTTCACTCGTGGTTTCATTATCAATCAATCGAACAAGTCTACGAACTCACAAGAAGTCCTCTGTTACACGAAACGAATCAAATTATGTTAAAACACGTCATCCATCAAACTTCAAAGCAATAAAATACTTCGATGAACAGAATGAGTTGGCTGTCCCCAGTGTCCGCGTCTGATTCTGGTGTACGACGAGTTCGCGCTCGCTGTGCACGGCAGCACGCGTGACGAGTAACAACACACCGGTGCCGAACGTATGGAGCGGCCTTGAAGCAGCGGAAGGATAGGCATTATTGAGAGACTTCATCGAATTCAAACGCGAGCCTATGAATAGTTAAAAAAAGTGATGTTACGCGCCAGAATTAATGCTGGGTACATAACGACATTTACGTACGTCTCGAACCCCAAGCTCGTAACGATAATATCAGCACCAGTGCTACTTTAGTACAAAAACCTCCTTTCATATAAATAGAATGCGGCATGCCGCATGCTCAAGGTGGATTGAAGTTGATCCTTACCAAACCAATATACACCGTACCGTAAACATAGTTTTGGTTTTTACAACAGTTGATCAAACGACTATTAACCAACGCTATAAAAGCTACATTACTAAAAAAAACAATTTGCCTCGCTTTAGGGAAATCCCCTGCCACGGTTACTCAACATTTTCCTCAATAACTGGTACAAGACATCTGACTCGATCACTCGACTGACCGGTACAATCTGGCATAATCGACACCGCAAACTAAATCCGCATACTTGTTTTTTGTATGCAAATTTCCTTAACAATTCCACAAAATGTTTAGTATTTAATAACGTCCCGTCATCCCGTGTTAACCTCATTCAAGCATCGAATCATCCTTCGAGCAGAAATTAGTTTTTTAGGGTTCCATACCCAAAAGGTAACCAACGGAACAATGCGAACGGAGCGATGCGTCACGAAGTCAAACTGTTGCTAAACTAATAATATTTTGAACTGTTTTGCTGTGCAATCAGTATTTTTGGGATGGTTATTGGGATGTTTTTTTTTTTTAAATGAAGTGTTTTTTGATTTGCAGTTAAATAGTACCCAAAGGCAAATATTATTATTGTTACCGGTTTATTTAACATACGAGTGCACGACTTGCGGCCAAAAGTGCAAACATATGGTGAGTTTGAACTTCCACAAAAAAGTCGGCTTACCCAGTATGAAAAAAAAGAAGAAAGTTAGTGAAGAAACCGAGAGATTCGTAGAAATACCAACAATAACTGGGTAATGGTAGTTTGATATGCAGTCGATCCATGTAAAATATTAGTATTTAGCTGCATCCAGTTAGTTAGACTGAAAGCCAACCGCAACATAGTTAAAAACAGCCAAGGCAGAAGAACTTTGGAAGTAGGCCAGTGCAGTCGGACTTGCTTAAAAAAAAAAAAAAATTGTCGGCTGATAATATCTGCAAGCCCCAAACTCAACTACGTCGAATCACATGTTTAAACGAGCATGTGAAACCGGCATTAGCACAATGGATTTAAAAGACATGTGTTCAAAACTACTACTGGTTTCTGCATTTTACATTTCACATAATCTGTGCACAAAATTGTCATTTGTCATTTTGCTGCGCTAATCGTTTCACGACTTTTGTTTTCTTGTCTCAAAATAATCCCAAATAAGTTCACGTGTTCCATTATCTACGTAAAAATCCAGTTACGGGATCGAAATATACAATAACATATATTAAGTTATCAATTCTGTTGTGGTACATGGTTGTACGGTCACAACAATGGAGAACCTTGATCTTAGCAATAACAAAAACGTGTCTCTTAGTTTGATAGCAGAGTACGGCGGCTCAGATTCTGATTCGGACGATACGGAGACTCGTTCGAATGATAATGCGACGGATTCGGATGCTGCGGATTTGACGGAGATGGTGTTGAAGAATAATATAATAAATGCGTGTGCTCACGGGCCGTTGTCGAGGCCGAGCGGCCGTGACGAGGCGGATGTCAGCAGACACATGATCATCGACAGCGCAGAAAGCGGCGTGGTGGAGTACGAGGTGACGGAGTACCGCGACGCGGACAGCGACTCCGACAGCGAGTCCACGAGCGCCTCCAGTGACAGCGACGTCGACTCCGTGAAGGACATCGAAGAGGTCTCCAGTGGGTGAGTACTTACCTCTTACTGTTACGACACGTTTTCAATGTTTACAACATTTAGAATGCAAGATAAACTGTTAAAACTTAGCTTTTACTTACACAGATGTTTTTATGTATGTTCTGTTGAAGTAAAGGTAGATGAAAATCTTGCTATATTTTGGAAAGTAGGAGGTATGATGAAATTTTTATTTGGCCATTTTTATTTTTCTTTTGTATTAGGAATTAAGAGATTAGAAATCATTGTTATAGCAATGACTTTAAAATGCATTTGAATATAGTAGCTGTATTATAGCTTGAGATGTCAGATATTTTTTTATATGCTAAAGTGCTTAACAGAAGTCGCAGAGTTTTCAGGTTGTGGGTTCTGTGATTAAATAATAATAGACTCATGTGAAAAAGTTTGCCTGGAAAAGTACCATATTATCTGCCATCAAATAGAATAACTAAATTTTTCGGCAGATTATGTTGTAACAATTATTGTAGAATTTTAAATTTCATGAAGTTTTCACCCATTTACATCAGAAAACATTCAAGTTTCATCTTCTTATGTAATCAGTCTATTTCAAAACAGCTCTTTGTACTATACGCGCAAGAGGAAGCCAAGGAAAGGCATGAGACTATTATATTATTCTAGTGAATTTATGCCTATTCCAGTGGTAGCCTAAATTGAATATGTTTCGATTGAATACTACATTGTCGTCAAAGAGAATGCATGACATATTTAAAATGGGTTTTTAAAATATTAACTTGACAACAGTTTACGCATGCACATTCTACGAAACCTTACCTACAGCACTCAACCCTGGTCTTTGACAATTCAGCAGAGATCCAAGTTAGAGGTTTGCCAGCGAGCAACAGATCACAGCATTCTGGGAGTCAGATTAATGGACTGCGAAAACAATGCTGTACTCCAAAACCTAAATCACTGACATCACCCAAAAAGCAGCCAAGTTAAAATGGAACTGGCCCGGACATCACATGTTCACGTCTGTCGAATATCAAATAGTTTATGGGCTAAACCACTGTGTGGGTCTCAAAAAAGGTCCATCAACATCATGGGAAACCCAAGCGAAGACGGCAGGACGTTTGACACTTACCAATACCGGAGGAATGGAAGGAAGACAGGGAGGCCTTTGTCCTGTAGTGGGACACTATGGACTGAAAATAAGAAATAATAACAAATTTAAAAAAATTATGCTCCAAGTAGTTTGTAAGTTACTTAATCCTTAATTAAAAATGTGTATTTATTCCACCCATGCTTAAAATACGCGATTGGAGAAGGACTAGCGGACACCGACGCAACTTACATAGGTACATACATGCATAATTAAGTACGTAGACACCAAGTCACAAAGATTTGAAGGAGCCTTTCTGACTGTCACAGCAGGGACCAATGAAGGAGCTAATTTTTTTTTTTAGGAAATTAGATTCTGAATTAATGTGTATTAATTACACTATTTTATAAAAAAATTATTTACAGATTTATTGACTGCAATACCAGATGAAACTCTAGGTTCCAAAGCCTATCATATTCTTAGCCAATAAACCCATTTATTCTTCATTTGATATTTGCAAGTCAAATAAGAAAATGATGCCTCAAAAATTCCAGCAGAAACAATTAAAATGACTTTTTCTAGTTCATAAGTGTAAACAACAATATTATAAACAAGTTTTACATTATTATGATAGAATAATCATAATATTCTTAATTAAGTACCAATTGGTTTGATTAAGTACTTTATAATCCATTATTTGAATACAGACATTGTTTCAAATGAGAATCTGCTTAAAAGAGAGATAAGGGTAAATTGCATGTTTACAGTATGTCCGTTTATCACTTAGTGTAATGTCATTGTTATTGCCTAGATTGATTAGGTATCATGCATAGTCTGGGTGTCCTAGTGTGTTCATGGAGTTTAAAGCTAGACTGGTTAAAAAGACTGATTCTTTCTATAAATGAAAGATTTGTATTTTCTGAAGAAGTTGTTTACTCTGAGAATAAAAAGCCCATAATGTCACTAATGTTGTCTCTCAAAAAGCATAATGTGTTGTCACGACGTGACTGACACTGGCAGAATAGTCGGAACCAGTCAGTTGCCATAAAAGAAAAAAAAACATTAAATTGTCTCTGAGAGTAATTTTATTCTATCGTACTGACATTAACGGGGCATAATTATGTTATGTTCCTTTAGATATTTCTGACTAGCTTTCTCCATGGCTTCGCCCACGGGAATATCTAAAATCATCCCAAAAGGGATAAATTCTAGGATAAAAAGTATCCTATCCAGTGCATGATTTACTTGTATGCCAAGTTTCACCCATATCCATTGAGCCTTTAAAATGTGAAGAGGTAACAGAGTTACTTTATGGAAATATGTATGGAAAGTAAAAATTGTTTTATCCATAAGCAATAATTTATTGTATCCTCCATATCTGTGTGTGTATGTGTTGTGGGACACCCCCTTCAAAAACAAAGCTACATTATAATATGTGCATATTTATTTCCAGAGAGGACGAAGGTCACAACAGAAAACATGACATTCCGAAAGTGAATGGTGAAATGGGTCTGGATGACTTGCCACCAATAGAAGACCTTGCCATCAGCCTGCCAGCCCAGGAAACCGCCAAGATTGGAACCATTGCCAGCATAGTCGATAGATTAGGTAAAAATATTTTATTTTTATATTTGATTGGCTTGCATTTGACCACAATGTCATGTGTTGAAAAGATGATGTGAATGACGATGAAGAATGCTTGCCTAGAAGTAACCTAGTCAACTCTTTGACTGAATTAAGGCAGAAATTCTTTTTGAAATAGAGCTTCCGAGATTGTTGCAGACTACAGCAGTATTTGCGTTCTATTCTAGACAGGCAGCGTTTCAGCTCTTCCTTAGCTAAATAAGACGAATTCGAAACAATTTTTTATAACCTAGTTTCTTTGCCGACCGTACCATGCTAACTCAGTGCCAATCTGTACCATCGCGGGATCAGAAGTCAGGCTTGGGAAAACACTAGACACAAATCTATCAATAGATACAAAATTCTTCCGTTATTGAATGACTAAGTTACTGACAAACATAGCCGAAACTACTGGTCGTAGGAAGCTGAAATTTGGCATGTAGGTTCCTTGGACATTGTAGGGGAGCATTAAGAGAGGATTTCCCGAAATTCCTACGGGAACGGGAAAATGCGGGATATGTGCATACGAAGTTGCGGGCAAAAACTAGTACATTATAAAGCTGAAGAGTTTGGTTGATTGAACGCGCTAATCTCAGGAACTACTGGTTCGAATTGAATAAATATTTTAATTTTGAATAGCCCATTTATCGAGGAAGGCGATAGGCTTTATAACATCACGCTAGGACCACAAGTAGCAGAGCATTAATGAAAAATGTGACGCAGTTGAGCGAAGTTGCGCGGGTCAGCTAGTAAAATCATATTTCTTATCTGTAGCTAAATGGTCGCGGGGATTTCCCGATAAATAAATCTAAAAACGTTTCCAACACGGACGGAACTCATTGTCGGTTCAGGATATTTTGGTGATGAATATGATTCATTATTCGTATTTACATAATGTTTTGACATAATGGTGTTCTTTTCAAGACAATGGTCGTATTGATGACCGTTTTCCATTTGAAGCTCGCTGCCTAAGTACTTTAAGTTGGCATTATTTTTCAAACCGTTAAATCATATTTATTTTCGATCAGGCCTCCGCTCTGTAAGAGGCCAGAGTGCCGTAGTCTCATCATCTTCATCATAAGAGTGAGTGTGTTTAGAGTGCTGTTGCCTCTGCATCGGTTCTGTAGCGCGTCATTTGTGTTCGCTGAAGCACGTACCGACGGCTTCAATGCTGTACGCAGTGGTCTCGAACGTCATAGAGCGAGATCGGTAGAATTCCAGCTAAAATCGGGATATTTGTACCCAAAATCGGTATTTGACAAAAAAAATACAATATTCAATCAAATTCGAGATTCGAAGAGCGGCCTCGCTGCTGAACAGACTCCAGGGCAGCCCCAGCAGTATTCATGACAGCCGGTTGGTGCGGTCGCTTATCACCTGTACATTACATTGTCGAGGTTTATTAATTAAGTACTAACATAGGTTTAAGAATATTGTAACTAACACAATAGATCCTTGTTACCTTGATCCTTGTGCAATTAATGAATTAATAATAATATCAGCCGAAAGGCGTCCACTGCTAGACGTTGGCCAAGCCCCTTGTCAAAAGCAAATAATTTCATGTAATTTTTTTATGGCGTTGCCCAGTTATTACCCATGAGGTTGTGGAGGTCTAGTAGGCAGCCGCTTCACGTTAAATACTGGTATTCAGCTAAAATCCAGTTTGACTGGAAGCCGACCCCAATATAGTTGAGAAAAGGCTAGACTTTCACTATGGGACCAACACTGAAATCGCGAAAAAAAATTGACTCCTCCATTGCGCGAACTCGACAAAATGTACTGATCAGCTGGTTTTTTTTTGCGATTTCGGTATTGGTCCTATAGTTAAAGTTGTTCATAATGATGAGTACAATGACCCCTTAAGAGGTATTGCGTTTCTTCTCTTACACGTTGTTTCTGGTCATCTGAATTTTTTGACATTGCTAATCGTTCAGACAATATTTCGACTTGAATTTGAACGTAGCTTAAGTACGAAAATTGACCTTCAAGCCTAAACTTCTCGTAAAATCATGTAGTTTAGAGAAACATCGATTTTATCGCAGACGTCGCGTACAAGTCACGGCGACTGCCCTTGGAGCGCGAGCTTTTTTCCATGACCTCCATTGATTTCCGCATCGTTTGCAATCGATAAATGTACGACCTTTCTCTGAACGAGTTGTTTCCGATTAATGCCTTTTTTGTCTAACAATTTTATAAGTAGCACTAGCTGACCCGCGCAACTTCGTCTACGTCACAATCTTCATTACTGCTACGCTCATATTGGTCTTAGCGTGATGATAAATAGCCTATAGCCTTCCTCGATAAATGGGCTATCTAATACTGAAAGAATTTTTCATTTCGGACCAGCAGTTCCTGAGATTAGCGCGTTCAAGCAAACAAACAAACTCTTCAGCTTTATATATTATATTATATATACATATATATAAGTAGCATAGACAGTGAGCACGCAATTAATTTCTAAGATTTTGAAACATATAAGATTTAGTTGTGATAAAGTTAGAAAGCATTGCATGGTCTGTTGGCTTAGTGGCTGGGAGACGCTGCTACTGTCTCGGATTTGATTGCCGTGCGGAAATATTTTGGACTGCAGATCAACATATTTAATGGTCCGACGTTGGTCTGCAGAGCGACAAATTCTCTCAGGGGTAGCACTTGACTTTGGCCCGCGTGCTACCCTTTAAATCCGGTGATCATTGCCGAGATACAAAATGTATAAGGCGCCATTCATTCACATAACTCGGCAGTCGCGCGTTTGCCCGCGCTTTTTCAAATTATAATTTTAACTTTGCGCATTTTTGTGATCTTACGTAAGAACTATCGAGACTCCCTCCCACCCACCCCTAATCCCCTGACCGAATTTTGATCACAGTGGCCAATCTCGGCGGAGACTAGCGTGTGCGCGTACACGGGTGCAATCTCTTGTTCTTTTACTATCATAGTACAATGGGACAGCAATTGGCGCAGGACCAACGGCTTTACACGCATTCCGACACACGTGGGTGTCACAAATTCCTAATGGAAAAATCCAATTACATTCTTACATAATATTTAAATCCTATCGTAACGTTAGCTTGTTAAAATGTTATCATCTTAAAACTAATGTTCTTTATTGAATGTACAGTGATAGTTCGTGCCGCCCCCGAGACAGCTGCCGTAGACTTGGACACCGTGCTGTTCTTGGATAATGGCTCCAAAGCATTGGGAAGGGTCTTCGATGTTTTTGGACCCGTAAGTATTAACTTAAGTTTGCTTACACTGTCTGGACAGGTCCACTCAAATCTGTGTGGAACTTTCTTCTAAAACACCTCCATAGACCAATACATAAATTAAGCAGTTATTTACGTTGTCGAGAACACGAATTTTTTAAAAATTCCATGAAACAAGTTGGCACATTAGCCCATATGAAAATTCTGGCGCATTCGAAGCACACTGAGTACGTCTTTCCTTTTTTTCCAGCCATGCGATAATGTGTCTTGGCTTAATTTCAAACTTAAGCATGTTCCACACGGATGTAATCCAAGGTGACCTTGGTGGGAGCTTGATTTCCTTCCCCAAATTGTGTTTGAATTTGGATTGCATCTGCCGTCTACTTGGATGGCAACAAGCAAGGTCACCTTGGATAGGACGCTGGATTTGATCGGTGGGGAACATGCTTTAGCGTGACACAAATAGACTCAATACTTTTCACATAACCCCACGGGGTCAAAAAACTGATTAGGACAACAGCCAATTTGCTAGCCTTTCAAAAATGGTGATACTTAAACTAGGGTACAATAAAATATGCTTGGCGATCATCCAGCGGGCATATTGTCTTCAATTTCTCGTTAATATATAAGGCACTTTCATGTCATAATGGCAATAATTATTCGAAGTAGGTATAAGGGGAAAAATCGCATAAAAATTCGAATACGTTGTACGAAAGTTTGCAAGTTAACTTTGAATATACGGCGACGCCCTTGAAGTTTCATAAGCAAGCTAATATTTATTTATGAGTATGTATGAATGAGATTTATTTTTATGGCTATCTATTACTACAGATGGGCTTTAATGGTGGTTATTATCATAATGATAGGCTTCAGCATTACTGTTTTTATAAAGTACGACGTTATGTACGAATGGTGATGATGTGACGTGCCAGGGATTGTCTTACAGTGGAATAACCTCTTAATATTGTCATCTCGAATGAACGAGTAATGAGGGCATTTTTATCCCAATTACTGTGCAAAAGTTTCCTGACTCCAGTCTTTCCATGAAGTACCGTGTTACCCAGTTAATGGGTTGTGGAGGTCTGGTAGGCAGCCGCTCCACATAAAATACTGGTATTCAGCTAAATCCGGCTTGACTGGAAGCCGACCCCAATGTAGTTGGGAAAAGGCTAGGCAGATGATGACTGTGCAAAAGTTTCGTTTTATTTTGCGGCCTGTTCAGACCTACGCAATATTCGCTAACTAGAGCCGTAGCGTAAATCGAGTGGGTATGCCGTAATCCTACTGCTCAAACCTAAGACGATATCGCTACAGCTATAGGTAGCGACGCTACTTAACGCGTCGCCACCATGGCAGAATCTGGGGGGCTACTCTCTAACGAAATCTAGTGTTGTCATGCATTCTCAGTTCGGGTTCGGGACTAATCGTAAGTCTGTAGGTGATACGGAGTAGAATACGCCCGCCCGCAACTAAGCCCAAAACTACGGATTTCGTTAGATAGTAGCCCCCCTGTTCCCAAAAATAAGCTGAAACATACCAACAAGGCGTCTACATAAGGGCTTAGTGCGAGATTATTAGCGTACGCGATCGGATGAACGTAAACGTTCGCTTGTGTGAAAATGTAGGTATGAAAAAAAAGGTTTTCCGTTATTGTCACCAGACGGCGCTTATTCAGTTTCATTACAAATTAACGCTTACGCTAATGCGATCGAGAACGTTAGAACAGTCGCACTAAGACCACTAGGCGGTATAACGATAGTGGTTTTGCCCGTTTCGCTGTAGCCGTGGAACTCCATACAAAATATCCGGCGGGATACCGCGCGAAATTTATCGCTGTCGCTCTGGGTAGCGAGTTTGTGTGTTTTGTTAGCCATTTAATGGGTTTTAGAGGTCTGGTAGGCAGCCGCTCCACGTAAAATACTAGTAATCAGCTGAATGAGATTTGACTGGGAGCCATGGAGTTGGGAAAAGGGTAGGCTGATAATGATGCTCTCTGGTAGAGAATATTACCTCGTAGTCTAAACAGGCCTTTATGCCTGATTGATTGACTGATTATTTTGACTGATTCATTGACTGATTGATTGACTGATTATTTTGACTGATTGATTTACTGATTATTTTGACTGATTCATTGACTGATTATTTTGACTGATTGATTGACTGTCTTTTTTGACTGATTGATTGATTGATTATTTTGACTGATTGATTGACTGTCTTTTTTGACTGATTGATTGACTGATTCTTTTGACTGATTGACTGACTGATTGATTGACTGCCTTTAATTTGGCTGTTTCCCTGTCATGCTCCTAAAGCCACTAATATGTGTGTTTGCGCTGAAGTCCGTTAGCTAATATAATTATGTAATGTTTCCGCAGGTAACAGAGCCGCACTACTGCGTGCGCTTCAACTCAGTGGAGCACGTGCGCGAACGCGGCGCGCAGCCCGGCATGGATGTGTTCATCGCGCCGCAGAGCCAGCACACCAACTATGTATTCCTCTCCGAGCTCATGAAGTAAGACAACATATTATATAGACTAGCTATTGCCCGCCGCGACTTCGTACGTGCATAAACCGTTCCCGTAGGAATTTCGGGAAATCCTCTCTTAGTGCTCCCCTACACTCCCCAAGGAACCTACATGCCAAATTTCAGCTTTCTACGACCAGTAGTGTCGGCTGTGCGTTGTCTGTCAGCCACTCAATCAGTCAGTAACAGAAGAATTTTATATACTAGGATTTCAGTCGCGGTGACCAATCTAAATGGGGTTTAGTCAAGTGATTTACTTTTCTAAGGCGAGTATCCATAGCGAGGGATGTCGGTCAAGAATCATCGATTGCTCTGAGCGGGGCTAGTTAAATGAAGCGTTGCTATTGGTTCTTAAGAGCCCTATCACAGAATTGCGTTTTAATTCACAAAACTGCTGACTCATTGCATTATGTAGAAATTAGGCAGTTGCTATTACGTTTATTGTTTACTAGTTTCTGCTAGCGGCTTCAACCGCGTGGTTCCTTGGGAACATACTCCCGGGGTAAAAAGTAGCCTATGTCCTTTCTCAGGCTCAGGCTCCTCTCTGTACCAAATTTCATTTAAATCGGTACTGTAGTTTTGGTGTGAAAGCGCGACAGAGACAGAGTTACTTTCGCATTCATAATATTAGTATGGATTAAGGTGAAAAAACTACTAAAAATAATAATGTTTTGACTTAGTATTGATTGATTTGAATGGGTTTTTTTTTACGGATATTCCATTCTTATTTCAAATTTCTGAGGCCGCTATGAACGAAACAGCCAAGGAATATTATGATATATTTTTCATTTCATTTGATTAGTACAGTAGATCAATCCACGAGCTCGAAAAAGTGCCGTCGCGCTTTTCATGAGAAACGGAATTTTGGCTTTTTACAAATAGATAAGAGAAAAATGCGAAAAGTGAGGCCGCTATGTTCAATACTTATAACTTTTCTCAACTACCCAATAAGCCAAAGTTGTCTAAATATTTCTGTTTCTGAGGATAAGAAAGCCAAAGATTATTTTACGCAAAAACACAGTCAAATTGTAATAGGCCTCTTAACAAACATATCTCTCACTACTTTGCTATCCATCCTTGCACATGGTGCAAACGCAGCCTTAGTCAAGTAAATGACTTTGCTGAACCCCATTTAGATGCCCCTAGTTGGGGCAGAGGGCGTCCAAAGCAGTCCTCCATCAAGATCGGTCTTGAGCTTCGCTTCACTCCACTCCACGTTGTACCGATGCTCGTCGCTTCTGCCATCACGGTGTGTCGCCAGGTTTGAAGGGGACGGCCACGCTTCCTTTTCCCTAAAGGATACCTGTCCATGGCCTGTTTGGGAATGTGATCGGGATCCCTCTGGAGTGTGTGACCAATCCACCTCTTCTTACGATGATTGATCTAGCGGTCGATGGGGCTTAAGGACGGTGTCGCCAGGTACGCAGGAAATATTATAGTGCTCAAGAGTTTGGTGCAAATACAGGTGCACTGTACTCTCATAGTTTATAAGCAAGTTTCATAGATAAAAAAACAAAGCCTTCCTTCTGTGGCAGTCAGGTTAAAATCACATAATAATGGTTGTATCTTGCGACAAAACCCAATTATCGATATCATGTTCTTGTCTATTCACAAAGGAGTGTATGAGTACTATTAAGTGGATGTTCGTGAGAGAATCATGGTATATTTAGATGAAGTTGCCACTGCGTTGTTGGTCTCGTGGTCGTAAACCGCGACTGCCGTGCCAGTGGTCCTGGGTTCGATTCCCAAGGTCGGGCAAAAATTGGGTTTTCGATTAGGACTGCGATTTCACGAGAATTATACTGATATTCGTATTTGGGGAGTTAAGAAAGAAGTCTGTCCATAAGTCTAGGCAGTTTTCTGATACGCCTCCCCTAGAGTACTATATAAATATCTGCGATGAACATCCTTGTCGATTGAAGCTTGTCGACAAAGCTACATGTTGCAGAACAACTAATCTATAACTATCATCTCATGTGAATCAACTAGTTTATTGCCAGAACCTTTCTATTTGTTGGCCGCGTTTTCTCCCCCAGGCCACGGTACCCTACAAGCCCCCCTTAGGCACCGTACGTTTGTTTGGGATTGAAAAGAATAATAATATGGTCTTCAGTGAAGTATAGCTTTCTGGCAGTCGATAAGTTCGTTATCAGATCAGAAATTGTACCTTTTATTGGTCATTTTCTTGGTTTATTTGATTGGTTCATATTACTTTATCATAACTTTACTTTATGCATAGTAGTAAAAATATAACTGTACAAAGGCATACTTGAAACTTTCTGTCTCTAAGGCTTATAACTAATATAATTTTCAGAATAAAAGGCTCCGACGCATCGTGGTTGCACGACGTGGAGCCTCCCCCGCACCAGATCGAATACTCTGACGACGAGGAAGAACGAAAAGCTAACCGAGCCCGCAAAGAGCAGCGCAAAGAGAAGACAGAGGCTTCGGAGGACGGAGAGACCTCCAAGAACATCAGGAAACTAGCACGTAACCAAAGACCCTCCGAGTCCAGCAGCCGCTTCGGCAGCGGCCCCAGCCGGGGACGCAACCCATTCTCAGCAGGATCTAGGAGAAATAATAATCCCAACGCGTTCCCGCGTGTGGGCAGACCCTGGCCCAGCAATATTGGATTGAGGACGCCTCCCCCACACCCCAATGGCGACCCAAGCGGAGCTCACGGACCCTTCAGTGCACCCCCGAACTTCACAGGACCTCCGATGTTCCCTCCTCCGTTCAATCCCAGCACTCCTCCTCCCTTCATGGGCAACATGTTCCAGTTCGGCGCCAGCAGGATGGCGGGCAGCCCCATGCCGCCGCTGCCGCTGGGCGTGCTGCCGCCCTTCCGCCACAACATGGCGGTGTTCGGCTCGGGGTACTGCCCGGTGTCCGGGCCGCACCCGCAGTGGGTCAACAACGGCCCCCCTCCCCCTCCCGGAACCTAATGCGCAACACTCTATTGATAAGATCTATCTCATAATAATTAGTCGATAGTTAGTGCAGTAACATGTCTAACAATACTAAAGTGTGGTTATCCAAAAATAAATTTATATTTATATGGAATAAACAATGAATACTACAGTATTCTGTGTTTGATTTGCATCTAAAAGACCAATCAGGACAAAATTCACAGAATACACTGACTTTTATAACATAAGGTAATATTTATTTATTCTAGCCCCAGAAATACGTTTGACCATGATTGACATCCAAATTCCTTCATCCGTTTTTACGTGATTGTGGCACAAGCTTTCACATTATAAATTACTAGTGCACGTCACGCGGTTTCACCCGCGTAATTCCCGTTCCCGTGGGAGTACGGGGATAAAATATAGCCTATGTTACTCCCTGATAATGTAGCTATCCATGGCTGAAAGAATTTTTCAAATCGGTCCAGTAGTTTCGGAGCCTATTCATTTCAAACAAACAAACAAATCTTTCCTCTTTATAATATTAGTGTAGATAATACTTATTAGTAGGATTCGTATCAAGAGCTTATCGAAAACTGAGCTTATGAAAATAAACTTTTCATATTCATTTCTACGAATACTTCTCGCCATGCCCTGCGCTGAACATCACGTAAGTGCTAACTTGAATCACTCTGATCCCACTAACGTTAATGTCCGTAACTTAGGTAATAAATTTTTCTACATCCATTTTTACGCACGAACGTGTTTAAAAATCCCAATAAGTTCGGATTGTTTTCGGACGTTGGAACTACACGCACATACGTACGACTAACTCGCATCCAGTATGTGCGCTCCCTTAGTTCTTGGAAGGTTAGGATCGTTCGTGCGTGTCCGTACGTGTACGCACGAGTAAAATTCGTACGAAAACGCGTCCAAACTGAGCCAGCCCCGTACACAGCACGCCTCGGTCTAATATAAATAAGAAAGAAAGAAAAATATTTATTTGGGACTCGCACAAGACATATATATCAATCAATACATATAAGCGGCGTCTTAAAATTAATTTGTGCGAGGCCAAAAAGGTCCCTGTCTCAGCATATGCTGCGATATTTAAAAAATAAATATCACAGCGCTGGTGTTATGACAGCGCCTGATGTGATGTCACGGACACACATACGGAACACAACACTAAATCATCCCTAAGTAATGTAAAGACGACACTGCTTTCTACGAATGGTGCCCTTAGAGGCCTTAGACAACCTCCAACAAATTGTGTGTACTTAAATATAAAAATCAAACCCAAATATAATTTTGTGATTTCTTTATTAAATATTTCATGTTAGAAATTAACTAACGATCGAATTTCATAATGTTAAAATAAAAAAAGTTTTTAATAATAAAGATTACATCTAAAAAATACTGCTCTCGGACTATGCAAACATAAACGTATACATCTGCTGCCCTAACTGACGATTCGTCAAAGTAAACTGGTTAAACATATAATAATTTTGCACTCAAATGATCACAACGTAAAATGATGAACATTTCACAAAATACAGGAATATAAAACGTTCATTAAAACTAAACATAATATACTATTTGTCTAAAAACTATCCGGCCGTAAAATATTTTATGATTTTACGGCAATTTTTATGGATACATTCTTTTGAGGAGAAATTACAACACATAGCACAATTTTAGTGATATTTCTTTGGTCTCATGATGAAATTGTTTGTTTATATTATAATTATGTCAATATCGCTCCAGTTTCGCTCGGATATCGCTTCGATCAATTTTGAAGCATTTTTTTCTATATGAGTGTAAGTAGATGTGTAGTGTGGTGTAGTAGTGGTGGGTACCGAAATCAGAGCTACATCAACATTAGGATCCGTCGGGTTTACAGGCTGTTAGTACAACTAAGACTTAAAATGCTGCCAAATAGCTGCTTAATAATTGCACTTCTCTTTGAACACATATAGAGTTTGGTGGTAGCGCTGTATTTAAATGCTTTCACGTTACTGGGGAGGTAAGCTACGAAATATCACGTGTGCCTGTGCTATGTGTAGTACAGTAAAACATAATTATGCTAAAGCAACTTATTTCAATTTTGAAGGAGTGATGGGATATAAGAATAATCTCATGCCGGTGTCCTTAAAATAAAGCCTTAGGGACCGGCACACAATTTTTTTTATAGTCATAGACTAATAGAGTTGGAAGCTTAACACGAGTTCCATTGATGATCAGACTTTTAGTGCCAAGCACTCAACATATGGGTTGAACAATAAACCCGCATCTGAGTCGTCGCTATAAATGACTTGTGTTCATGCGCGGGTTGTGGGCACACGAACGAATTATTGTTCGACCCATATGAGTGCTTGGCACTAAAAGTGTCATGATAATAGCCGACAAGTCAATTAAACAAGTTTTACGATGTCAAGTATTTAAGACAAACGCGGTACCTGAGCCGCTAAGAATCCAAGTGGGTTGCTTTCCACCTAGTTGTCAATTAGTACGTTAAATAATAACCAAACTCATGTTAAACCACCAGATTTTACAAAAGATTTGCATTTCCATGTACAATAACTAATATTTTTAGACAGCGTATACTTGTAAAACAATACAATTTCTTCAAATATCCGTTTACAAACAATAATTTTGCAACACATCGCACCAATACAAAATAAATATAAATGCAATTCATGCTCTCGATTCTAACGTCCGATTATAACCGTCATTTCGCCAAAACTTATGACCCAATCAGTATCTACATATATGTTTAGCTCTTCTTTTATCTTAGACTGAACTCGAAACACTTGAAACATCTCCTTTTTGAGTCAAATTTTAAGAATAACAAAGTGAGAGCGTTATAAAATGCTCTGTAAAGTTAAAATTTATAATACCGAAATTTCATGCACCTCGGTTTTTAGACAGAAATCGATGCGTCAGTTCGATCGTATAGTAGCCGGCACGAGCACAGATGAAGGCTGCCTGTCCATTACAGCGGAGCGGAGAATCGGAAAATATTAACCAATCATGTCAGTCAAAATGTCAGTGACTCTCGTGGTGCGGAGACTTTATAATTCCATTGGTTAAAATTTCTCTGTTTCTCCGCTCCTCCGTAATGGACAGGCACCCGAATGCAGCAGGGTTGATCTCGCCAATGTGCGGTGGGCGAACGAAACTTGCAAGAGCAGTAGTCGATGAGCATTGACTGACGAACCAATAACGTGAAGCGTCAGAGCTGTCGTCGTCTAACCGACCAATGGCTAGTGTGCTCACAACTCGTGCCGGTAGAATAGCTGTTGAAAATTTATTCAAGTAAGCAGTTATCACGCGTTTTATAATTTGTCGCATTATTTTTTCGATCATTTTTGTTTCAGAAACTAGGTTTTGCCTTTCATTAAAACTTGGCAACTTTTTGCCTTGATTCTAGATTAAAATCGATTACCATTTTGACCTAAATTACCACATACACATCAATCTTCTAATTATTGCTTTTCTTCTATTCATAAAATGCAGATATATGTAGATAATGACTGTCAAACCTCGAAGGGAACACAAAAACTTAACGACAACGGAGCCAATAGGCGTTTGTAAACACAACTTAAAACACAGCTTACTATTCTATTACGACATGTGACAGGAGTAACTGATTACTGTATCAACTTATCTTAGTTTCGTTATAAAAATACAGATTCCTATATTAAAATAATTCTCAATAAGCTTAGCTTGCCGTCTGAGACTCATGGGTACATGCCTCTTCAGGGCTTCATTTATGTCAAAATGTTCACAATTATATAAGTGGGTGGGACTCGTTGGTGAGACGCCTCTGACGTTGCGAATGGAGCTAACTCCCACGGATATAATGCAGAAGTCAGGCGTAAGTACGCGCAACTTGTCTCAACCTGTCCAGTTACAGACTTTGCGATAAGTAGCTAGCGATTCGTCGCACCAACCAGTACAAACCCCAAACGATACACGTTAACAGAAAACGAATCCGAGCAGTCTTCCATTAAATACGTAAAAATACATCGCAATGATACTTAAACAAATCGACGACTATCACTAATAGTGAATACTAAAAAGATATACTCAAAGTTTGATCATAATATAAACTTAATTCTAAACGATTAAAGAAATGTTACGTTTCTTCTACTTCATTAATTCAAGGGTTATAGTTTGTATCGATTACAAGTTAGGAACTATATCTACTACTGTACAGATTATAAAGAAAATAATGATTATGATTTTTCATAATAGTGAGTTTAATACTTTTTATTATTACACCGACATTATAATATGTATGCAGACTTCTACATTAGTCTCGGTCGAACATAACGAGGAACTAAAATGTGTTTGTTCGAAAAATATCCTATGAGTCGGCGTCGACTGTCTCACAGGCCGCACCGCCGACTACAGCTGTCTTTAAAATGTGGTTATATTGCGTACTATCATTACACATACTACTACAATACGTTATTTATCCATTGCTTTTACAGGCAAAACTATTAAAGAAATATATTGTTAATATGTCAATACAATATGATTCTGCTAAAAATATGTAGCTTATTCGTATCACTTGTTCGTGTGGTGTTGTCGAGTTAATATTTAGAATATTAAGTTTTATATTCATCTAAGACACTACGTACTACATTCTAATATTCACAGAGATTGATACAGTTAAGAATATGGAAAAGGCGAAACAGCGTGTGCCCTGCTACACAACGACTAACTATAAAATAAAACAGAAAATTAACATTAAAATAGACAGCCAATCAGATGCTACGTCCGTACAAGCACTGCTCAAAAATATTTCCTACTCACGTAATGGAAGTCAGTCTCTCGTTACATTAAAAAATCAGATCAATCGAGAGATTTCGCGCGATAAAAAAATAGAAATACTTTTGAGGAGTGTCAAATAATAGCCGGTTCACATACCGCCGCGTGTCATCCTGGTATACATAGACCTGTGGCGGCCGCGGTGGTGTGCGTACCGTCCTAAACGATTAAACAGTGAAGGCAACGTTAAGTGCACATTATATAAATATCGCGTATCTAAATAGTGTCACTGTTACAATTATTACTCAGTAAATATGCTGCCTCTATGTAGATATTCGCAAAATACACATCTATACGTAAAACTTTTTGTTTTGGAATGTACTGTGCCGGAGTTTCAACTATTTTCGTGAACACTGAAGTAATTATTTCCTTTATTAATTTTACTTCTTACTGTGTACTCGTGGTTGTAGTTGCATTGTAAATACTGTTTTCGAAAAATCATTGGGAGTAGGCACCATTTTGTGGCATCTATGTATTTCTTGTAAAGTGCAATCCATTTCCATATATTTTAATCATTCAGAGGTCATATAGGAGACCCGAATTGTGATGAAAATACTATGCTATTGCTGCTATTTTTATTGAATATATGTTTTCCCCACAGTACATCCGAAAACAATATTGTGACAATTAATATTTTGTTCTGATAAGTATACAAGTCGTCTAATTGAGTATCACGATTAAAATTATGTAAAGCTTATGGCATTAAGGTTCATTAGTCGACCAATAAAATAAATATTTCATCACCACCAATTCTAAATGCATTTTTGACAGTCACTTGAGTTTTTTTTAATAGTTATAAATGAATATCATTGTAGTAGCATTACTATGTTTAGGAAGACTTTTATGTAAAACTTTTGAAGAGACTAAGTTTATTTTAATGTGAAACATAAATTGGCGCGCCGTGGCAGTAAAACCAAATCGTATGCCGCGACGGAAACGACGCTGCCATGTCGTGATGCGTCGCCTGATACGGACGGCGAACTTTGGAACTGATTTATAAGATTTTTAATAATTATGAATTCTAATATTAACATAGATGTTTCACATCTGCCTGGCGTCTCGTGACGGCTATTTTTTTAAGTGATCCTTTCGAAGAGTTTCTTACATTTGCATGCATAATCAGTTAAGACATAAACTTCACTTTTATTCATCTTCTATCTAGAGTGCAATGGAAGAATTTAAGTGTCATCACTTGTTAAGGCTCTTCAGACAAAGCACTGACATAGAAAGTCCCAAGTCTGACCTCATACAATATGTGATTGTGACGAAGAATTTGAAATTAACTGTCTCGAGTTAATTTTGCGGAAGCACGACCTTCGACAACTTATCATTTTGATTTTATTTCATTTGACTGCGCCATTTTTTATATAGCCAGCCTAATTATTACATCCAACTTGAAATCCCGCCATGTATTCTCAGTGACCACTTAATTCCGAAGTGAATGCTACCACAATAATAATAATATTATAATAATGTCTACCCCATATTGTTTTGATATCTTTCCTACGACACCTCTAAAAAGCTGCAATTTTGAATTTCCCAAATGCAGATACACATAAATTGCAATGAAAAAAAAAAGGACAGAGACAAACACTTTTTAACACAATAGGGTGTTACGTAAAGTAAAACATGATCCGCAAATTGATTTTTCATCAAAAATCGCAACATATAATTACTATAAACTTGCATTGACTCTCAATCTGAGATCTCGCAAAATATAAAACTTATAGAACCTTCATTACTCACTCACATCCTTGTCTAAATAACAGTCTGCAGCAATAGGCTCATATCATTCCCGTACCTTTCCGAAGTATACGGGGTAGACGAAAATGGGTGTGAAATCTTATGTGTTCTCGACCGGCCTGATGGTACAGTCGCCTACGGTTGTGATGGGCGTGATGGTGACCGAGGAAGGCGTGGACGACGACACGGTGCTGGTCTCCACGATCTGTTCCATCTTCTCTTCCTTCTCGTCATTATTGGGTGGCAGTTTGACGATCTGGCAGTCCCCTACGGTCATGATCTGCGTCTCCATGGCGACGGGCGGCACGGCGTCGTCGGGCTCCACGCGCGAGTCGTCGTCGTCGGACGAGGAGTCGGACACGTCGATGGTGCGGTCGCCGGACTGCTCGGCCAGCAGGCTCTGCTCGGCGTCGGCGCCGCGCTCGGCGTCGGCGCTGCTGACGCCGTACGAGCCGTACGCGAGCGGGTTGTAGATCATTTCCGTCAGGTAGGAGAAGTCGCCGAAGGGTAGGTTGGTCGCGTTGTAGTTCTCGTTGGGTCGTCCGTCTGGAAGACCAAACGGTTTTATTTGAATATTTTTTTGAGAATTATGAGGGTTTTTTTATTAGTTCTGGGTGCAGATTTTCGTTCATGCATCGCTCGGATATTCACAGTCAGTGTTTTGTGCATTGGTTGGGATTAGGAAGCATGCTAAAGCAAACAAAACGTGTAAAATACATACATATTCTGGTAATATTTACCTATCTGCTGTCCACAATACAAGATTAATATAATAGGGCCGATTTTTCAATAGTCCGAGAACTTTCACGTAGGGAATAAAAATGGCGGTTGGACAGCTCAGTATGTTTTTTTTTTTTATTTTTACTTGAGATGGGTTTGCTCTTGACTCTACATAGTTTAGGTCAGAGGTGGCATTGATGGAGTGAGCTGCCATATTTATTCTTCCATTAAATATATCTTTATATTAAAAAAAATGCCCTTCATAGTTAGTAACTATTAGTATTGTTAGTTTATGCAGTCCGAGCTTTACAGCGAGTTATTTTTACGTTATAGGTTTTACTTTTTGGCGAGGGTTTAACTAATCTAAGACATCATAACGTTGTGTTGTTTGTACATTTAAATGACAAGACTTTGTTCGAAAAACGTTATCTTGATGTGACAAGTAAAGTGACTATACAGGGAAATTGAAAAAATACCCAAAACCTCTTAATCCTGACTTCATATCATGACCCTGAACAACATTTGTTCTACGACTTTGAACTCAACTAAATAATGTAGCCAAAAACAATTAGTTTTCATTTATTTCAAGTCTGTTTATTTCGCGTATACTACGCGCGCGCGCATTCAGTCCCGCGCCGCCGGCCGCCTCATAAAGAATATGCAAAATTTAGACTATGTTTAAATTTTTTGTATCGAAAAAAATGTTCCGAATTTTGAAAAGTCGTACAACAAATGTTGTGCAGGGTCATGATACGAAGTCAGAATTAAGACGTTTCGGGTATTTTTTCAATTGCCGTGTATTGAATAACTTGTAACATTGATATCCTCAAATGCTGAAGAAAGCAGTTGAAGTTGATTTTCTTACAAGTTTTTAACTCAAAATACTCAATTCGGATGTGTTAAATCATTCTGAGTAGAAATCACGGAAGTTTTTAACAATTTTTACCGGGTCTGTAGACTGAGATATGATGAGAGCATTGTACATACTTAGTTAGATTGACTCTACTGAATCACAACTTATCGAGATTGAGAAAAACAAATCTTATTTCACAGCCATACGCTATACCTTACTGAATGGTCGAGTAAAAGAGCTCTCTTTTATGGAACTGTTTTCGTGACAGCGACTCTATTACACAATTTTTCTGTGATACCATAGGGAACGTGCAGTAATCATTGTCAAATATGTTTTACCTATAAGTTTCGAAACTGCAACGCTAGATGGCACAGTATACTTCGTGCACGTTCCTCTAAACGGAGCGTGCAGGAACTATAGGTGGCAGCACAGAAGCGTCAATGTCAAGTATTCTTAAGAGAAAATGCTGGCGGCGAGACTTTGTATGTAAAAAGTCATAATTCGAGGTTTGGCTCTCGACTGTTTTCTCCTCCGATATTGAACCGATATAAGAAATATTTCACAAACTGAATTCTGAATTCTTTTTTTTATTAATAGTTGCCAAATTTGTACACTAGGGCTCTGTTGACAGCGATTTATCGGACAATTTTGAGCATTTTGTGAGAGTTCTAATGCTTATACGGTTAATAAATCATCAAAAATGAACATAGGGACACATTATATATGTCCTTCTTATTCAGTTTGTAAAATATCTCTTAAATCGGTCCAATATTGGAGGAGAAAACAGTCGAGAGCCAAACCTCAAATTATGACTTTTTACATACAAAGTCTCGCCGCCAGCATTTCCTCTTAACCTTAAAGTTTCGAATATACAACACTAAATGGCATAGTCAACGCCGTGCACATTCCCTATAGTACTTCCCAAGGTCATTTACAACTGCCAAACGAGTTAGTTTGTCCTTAAATTAAGATACAATTTCACCAGTAACCTTATTAAACCCAAGCCAATGTTAGAACTAATACCGATTAGTACCGACGTTGGTTCCCAATTTAGTCAATGAGTTACTGTCATGCCTCAAAAGAGAGTGGTACTAACAAATCTTGTTCACGAGCCCGTACTGCATCGGTATATCCATATCCATACCTAAGGACAGAGTTGCGTTAGCTGGCGGTAGCGTTGGACCTAAACTCTAGAACCTAATTTTAATGTTTTAGATTGTTGTTTGTATGTGTCACCGGAAAATTGCAAACGCCGTAAGATAGTAAAATATCGCGTGAAATTGTTAACTTATTTTTCCATTGATATATAAAAAACCCGAGATGCACAGTCTCGAACAAATGCAACACTCGAAACTGTTGTCAAAAACTGACATGTATCAAGTGTCATATGCGAGTCGTGTGTAGTTATAGTATAAACAATTTTTTTTTTGTAAATTCAACCTTATACGGATCGCTTAAAGTTGTTTTTACAAAGCAGTGCGGTATGGCGAGCGATGCGATACTGTTTGAAACTAGCGCACAATTATACATTGTGCGCTTGTTTTTTGCGGACGTTTTTGAGATGCTGAGTGTGTATCTGGGGTTTTTATATATCAATGTATTTTTCTCAATAAGGATGTATGGATATATTGGAAACTATAGAATTTGTGTTCAAAAAGATATGCTGAAAATATATCGAGAAATTATAATTTCAATTAGATTTATTACAATCTAACGGAGTTTGCAATTATCCGGCGACATATTTATTTCTTTTGGTCTGTCTTTGAGAAGGAATGTTTTCACTCTGCTGAAATATGACAAGCTAGCTTTATTATTAAACTGATTAAAATATGTTGCCATTGTTCTTTGTCTTAATCTTTTTATGCGATCAAGGGCACATTCATAGTGAATAAAAACATAAAATTATTATTTATTTATGACTGCTTTCTGGTTTTTTCCTTTGATCTTGATTTGATTTCACTTAAAACGCCTTGTTCAATAAATTATAACTATTATATTTAAATGCTGGAAGTGAATCCTTAATTTAGAAGGCTATTTCAAGGTCTGCTTTTAAAATAATAATTCAATAATAATAAATAAATCATTGCCATGCAGCAAGAACCAGGCACATAATTTATATTGATGGAAGCCCATAATAAACGGAAAAACTAATGATCAAAGCCAGAGAATAGGTCCAACGCAATAAAAAAGCATAATGCATATAGGCTACATTGTATGGTCATACCTTTGTAGTTTTTCATCTATTTTTTTTTACATAATATTTTATTGTTGCTGTACAAATACACAACAGCAGCAATTATTTAATCACAATGAATGTTCAAGGTTAAATAAAAATAAAATATTGTTTGATACTCAAACCATAGTAATTTTTTTTTTCTATAAATTCGCCTCAACAGCATTGAAACGATATATCAAAACATGATGCAATACTTGTTGCTATATAGATAACTAGATATGACCACACAACATACACATACACAAAAATTGCAACAAAACACACACAGACAAAAAAATTAAACAAAAACACATGTGAGTGAGTAACACACAACACAATAACGGTAGGATATTATTCATGACAAAAACATTCCGCTCGTGACTCAAAGTCAAAGTCAAATGATTTATTTCAACTAGACCAATAAAGGCACTTTTGAACGTCAAATTAAAATAAAATAAAATATTATAGTGACTCTAGTCGTCCTCAGACTCAGAACAAATTATATAGATTTCAATAATTATGTACTTAAATAGTGCAATTTTGTCTGGAGATATTATAAAGTCCCATTAAAATAGACGAAAAAATTTTGACACAGCGTTCATTACGTTTAACCAAAGATATCTAACCAAAAAACACTGATTAAAGTGATTTTATTTTGACCTAAAATAATAAATTACCGGCACACTAGAATAAACACATTCACTATGGGTAGGTACTTTACTCGTGTTTTTCTTATTCTTGTTTTTATCATTGTCCTTATTTTGCTGGTTTGAATGATATCTAAGGCCCTGTCCGCACTACGATTTTATTCGCGCAGATTTTTTTCCGCAATTCTGTAACACCAGAATCTTATGCGTATTCGCACTGGCCGAAAAAAATCTGTGATTTGATGCAAATTCAAGGTGTAATCCCGATGACAAAATATAATTCGCGCGAATAAAAATCGCAGTGCGGACAGGGCGTAACAGTTTCTCCATCTATTTTATTTAATGGGAGACCTTATAATTAATACTAGCAAAAAGAGCAGGGGACATGGTAGGTTAAAATTTATTGTGGACAAAGAATTATTCAGTGTTTTGGGAAATAAATTAGGTTTTGACTCTTAATACTAATAAACCACTGTCATTATGATAAAAATCTTAACGATAGATTTGTCAAGACATGAGAAATGTTACTAAGATGATGGTTATATTTTTTTAATTAAATAAATAAAATCTCATCATGGTGTCTTCAAAACAGCAAATGTAGTCATCATGTTATTTTCAAAACTAAAAGCTGTATCAAATTATTTTTTAGGAAACATCAGTCTAAAATGAGAGTGGTTTATTAACATATTTCTGGCTTTTTATCACCAAATTATTCAAAACTAAAGTGAACACAAATAATATATGAACAATTTAAGGACATCCACCAAACAATATATATAAAATTCTTCCGTTACTGATTGATTAAGTGACTGACAGACAATGCACGCCGAAACTACTGGTTGTAGAAAGCTGAAATTTGGCATGTAGGTTCCTTGGCGACTGTAGGGGAGCACTAAGAGAGGATTTCCCGAAATTCCTACGGGAACGGGGTATGCGCGTAAGAAGTCGCGGGCAAAAGCATATAAAAATCTGATTCTCTGCCTTTTTTACTGTGAGTTTTCAAGGCTACTTAGACAAGACAAGACAAATTAGATTTTTCCTGTAAAATATCCTATTTTAGATCTAGGCGAAAGTGGAAAGATGAACTTGAATCTTAAGGAACTGCTGCTCTGAAGGACTGGCCCGCAGTGGCAGAGGGCAGACATGTGTGGAAAAGGGTGAGGGGCGTCTTTACCCAGTCAGCTGCGACACGGTGGGGCTCGGGCCCATCACCGTGCCGCCCGTCAGCACGCAGCCTTCAGTCCGGTCGGCTACAGTGGCTACACATACCTTGGCAGGTAGACAGCTGCGACACGGTGGGGCTCGGGCCCATCACCGTGCCGCCCGTCAGCACGCAGCCTTCAGTCCGGTCGGCTACAGTGGCTACACATACCTTGGCAGGTAGACAGCTGCGACACGGTGGGGCTCGGGCCCATCACCGTGCCGCCCGTCAGCACGCAGCCTTCAGTCCGGTCGGCTACAGTGGCTACACATACCTTGGCAGGTAGACAGCTGCGACACGGTGGGGCTCGGGCCCATCACCGTGCCGCCCGTCAGCACGCAGCCTTCAGTCCGGTCGGCTACAGTGGCTACACATACCTTGGCAGGTAGACAGCTGCGACACGGTGGGGCTCGGGCCCATCACCGTGCCGCCCGTCAGCACGCAGCCTTCAGTCCGGTCGGCTACAGTGGCTACACATACCTTGGCAGGTAGACAGCTGCGACACGGTGGGGCTCGGGCCCATCACCGTGCCGCCCGTCAGCACGCAGCCTTCAGTCCGGTCGGCTACAGTGGCTACACATACCTTGGCAGGTAGACAGCTGCGACACGGTGGGGCTCGGGCCCATCACCGTGCCGCCCGTCAGCACGCAGCCTTCAGTCCGGTCGGCTACAGTGGCTACACATACCTTGGCAGGTAGACAGCTGCGACACGGTGGGGCTCGGGCCCATCACCGTGCCGCCCGTCAGCACGCAGCCTTCAGTCCGGTCGGCTACAGTGGCTACACATACCTTGGCAGGTAGACAGCTGCGACACGGTGGGGCTCGGGCCCATCACCGTGCCGCCCGTCAGCACGCAGCCTTCAGTCCGGTCGGCTACAGTGGCTACACATACCTTGGCAGGTAGACAGCTGCGACACGGTGGGGCTCGGGCCCATCACCGTGCCGCCCGTCAGCACGCAGCCTTCAGTCCGGTCGGCTACAGTGGCTACACATACCTTGGCAGGTAGACAGCTGCGACACGGTGGGGCTCGGGCCCATCACCGTGCCGCCCGTCAGCACGCAGCCTTCAGTCCGGTCGGCTACAGTGGCTACACATACCTTGGCGGGGCAGCAGGTAGTTCTTGGGCGGGCGGCCTCTCTTGCGCTTGAGCAGCAGCTGCTGGCCCGACGGCGTCAGCTGCGACACGGTGGGGCTCGGGCCCATCACCGTGCCGCCCGTCAGCACGCAGCCTTCAGTCCGGTCGGCTACAGTGGCTACACATACCTTGGCGGGGCAGCAGGTAGTTCTTGGGCGGGCGGCCTCTCTTGCGCTTGAGCAGCAGCTGCTGGCCCGACGGCGTCAGCTGCGACACGGTGGGGCTCGGGCCCATCACCGTGCCGCCCGTCAGCACGCAGCCTTCAGTCCGGTCGGCTACAGTGGCTACACATACCTTGGCGGGGCAGCAGGTAGTTCTTGGGCGGGCGGCCTCTCTTGCGCTTGAGCAGCAGCTGCTGGCCCGACGGCGTCAGCTGCGACACGGTGGGGCTCGGGCCCATCACCGTGCCGCCCGTCAGCACGCAGCCTTCAGTCCGGTCGGCTACAGTGGCTACACATACCTTGGCGGGGCAGCAGGTAGTTCTTGGGCGGGCGGCCTCTCTTGCGCTTGAGCAGCAGCTGCTGGCCCGACGGCGTCAGCTGCGACACGGTGGGGCTCGGGCCCATCACCGTGCCGCCCGTCAGCACGCAGCCTTCAGTCCGGTCGGCTACAGTGGCTACACATACCTTGGCGGGGCAGCAGGTAGTTCTTGGGCGGGCGGCCTCTCTTGCGCTTGAGCAGCAGCTGCTGGCCCGACGGCGTCAGCTGCGACACGGTGGGGCTCGGGCCCATCACCGTGCCGCCCGTCAGCACGCAGCCTTCCATGTCTGGAATGAAATAAAGGTACATAATGTAAGTACTGTAGTGAATAGACATTCCTATAGGTATAGAGACAGGTTAAGAGGTAGTAGTGATAAAGTTTCATGAAACAATAGCTTGTGGCTAAGCTACGAAGGTGTACAAGTTTTGCTTTGTGTGAAAATGTAGACGGAATCTTCCCAGCGATTGACAATCGTGCTCCCAACGGGGACGCGTGTCTGGGAAAGAAATGAACCGAGCAGCTAATAGTAGTAAAAGTAAGAGCAACGCGAGGGTAACCAGCAGTGTGATTCTGTAAATGTGTCACTCACTATGCTTGGGTGAAGTGATCACGAAGTGAGCTGTCATTCCATTTGTGTAGTGGATAATTTTAGACCACATATTGACAAAAGCTTATGTAGATTGAGGGCATTGCATTACGAGATTGATGCATTTCAGCTAGTAAACAGTTTGAGGAAATATTGGTTCGTTTCCGCTAACTACATTTTCTTTTTTTATTCTAGCTTAAGAGCCTAAGTAAATAATTTTGTGGCGCGATTTAGCATCCCTCTCCCCGAGCGCACGGCACAGTCTCCTCGTACTCCCGCATCGAAAGTTAAAAAAATTGAATATAGCGACACCCCGTCAACTAATGCAAACCGCCAAATGATTCAGGGTTACTCGCAAGCAAATTATATTATTAACATATATCGATACTCTTATTAACAACCTTTTTAAAGATAGAAAAAAAATTATATTCAAAGTAGATAAATAGTAATGTTATTCGTGTTATATCATCATCTGCCTAGCCTTATCCCAACTATATACTGGTCGGCTTTCAGTCAAACCCGATTAAGCTGAATACGTATTTTACGTAGAGCGGCTGCCTACCAGACCTCCACGTCCACAACCCATTAACTGGGTAACACGGAACTTCTTGGCAAGCCAGGAGTCAAGTTTATTGGCTTCTGACTGCCAAAGATCTACAAATGACAGCCGAGACCAACGGCTTAAAGTTCTTTCCGAGGCATGGAGGAAAATCGGTGTGTGAAGATGGTCACCCAACCACAGAATAACCTTTGCAAGCGTTGCTTTACCTTGAAGATTGACCCGTGCGGTTGTTATCCTTTAGCCACGAGCTCCTCCATTCGTGTTATATAAGGCGGTCAAATTGGATGTTCAACTTTATTTTGCCACCAAGCTAAGGCCAAGAATTGCAGTTCAAAGGCCCCCATTCCCCATTTTGTTTTCGAGAGTTTTCAAGATATTGATCATTATATTAACTTCATTCGAAAGTTCTAATACAATTTTATTGAAGGCCTTCCAAATCATATTCATCGCTGATGGTATGTAATAATGTAAGAGCCTATGCACACGGCGTATTTTTACCGCGCCGACGACGCACGTTTTGCGAACGCGGGTCCACGGCGGTTATAGGTAAAAGAACCAAAAAGCAGATCGTCGCTTTTGCACGATTCAAACGCGCGTACAAAGCGATACAAACGCGCGCGACAAGCGCATTCAAAGTACGTGTGTATCGAGTTTGTTTATTAAGTGGGGACTTTAGTCCCGAGGGATTTAAAGAAACTATTGCCGATGCGTCGCACTGTGCCCTGTCAAGTAAAATGCGAAAACGACAACTGCATCAGAGGCTGATTTTACCTAAAAAAACCTTGACCAAAAGACGTTTTGTATTCCGCTGTTTTATTCTTCAAAACTGGACTGATCCATAAAAATTATGTATCAAAATTTAGAAGAAGACTACATCTATGCTTCTATTATTTTCTATTTTGATAAAAACTTATCAAATTTATCTGATAGTCGTCTGAACATGGCGGTATACGTTTGTATGGAGAAAGGCCCAAGAGTTACCGACTAGAGTCCCCTCTTAACTGTCGGAGAAAGGTGTGGGGGAGAGGCACTGCATGGTTTACTTGTCACTCACACGACATCCGATAGCAGTTGGAATTTTTCCACCACCTTTTATGATTGGGCAATGGTTTAAAAGTTGTATTAAAATGACCATCACTCAATCTTGTTTCGCTCGTGAATGGGTTAATCCAATAATGTCGCATATTTTTTATACTTTCAGTAATAAAGCCAGCGTAAGCAGTGCTGTCTCGTCAGACTCCATTTTACTACTGTTGAGGAGTCTAGTGAAAACACAGAGATTTCTGTATAAAAATACATACGCGCGACTGCAGCGCAATTATACCGTCTATCGCCGTATCAGCGCGTTTGTATCGATATAAATAGGTCTACGATTACAGCGCCACAAAATTTTTGTATACAAAAATTAACCATCGGCGCCTGAACTTTGTTTAAAGCGCGTTAGCACGCATCATCACGATCGATCGATGACGCCTTACACACGATAGGCTTCTCGTGATTTTCAGCAAAACGGTAAGTTTTATAATAAAATTAGTTCAGACAAAAATTGTAGATCATTTAAATAATTATCTATAAAAATGGCTGGATACTTCTTTCCTAAGAGCCACCGTTTCTGAGATACTCGTATATCGATACAAAAGTTGGAAGAGTTGTAATCGTCATAATATGCACACGTTTCCACACCACCTTGAACGATCACTCAGGTCTCTAAGAGCTTTGAATCTACACTGACGGATCAAAGACAAGCACCGGAACCGTAGTTGGAGTTTACTCCAATTACCTTAACCTTCGACTATCCAGACCGCTAGGTAAACTCAACACCGTCTATCAGGCGGAATGCGTAGGCTTTATCCTGGCGGTCTATGCCATAGAAGCCAACGGAGTCACGGATACCCACATTCGCATACTCTCCGACAGCGCCTCAGTCCCTCAATTCGTAAGGAAGCATCACACATCTCGAAACTTATACAAGAAATCCGTCAATTTACTGATATAGATACCACGAGGCTATGGTCTATTTTAGTTATTTTCATAGTGTCATGTCTTACGGTATCTTATTATGGGGACGTGCTGCAGACATCGAGTCACATACAGACATAGCTCTTTTCTGCAGATTTTATTCTGCAGAAAAGAGCTATCAGAGCCATTTACAATCTCCGCCGGCGCGATTCCCTAAGGGAACTGTTTAAGGATATTAACATCATAAAGGTGTCAATACATATATGAAAACATTATGTATGTTCGGAAAAATCTTCATCTTTTTAGCAAAATTAGTGATAGGCATAATTTTAATACTAGAAATCGGAACAAATTAGAACAACCCCGATTCAGATTAGCTAAAGTACACACTTCTTTTATGGGGTACTGTGGGGTACTATATAGACAAGCATATTATAAACTGGAAGATTAAAATGCTTGGCTAAATGCCCACAGCCACAGCCGCATGGGTCCACTAGTTAGGTTTTTGATAATTGGAAGAAATGCTTACCCTTTTTTTGTTCTCCTATACTATAATTTTACTTATTATTTCTTTGCAATATTGTTATTAGCAAAGTTACACAATAAAGCAGCCTCCTTTTTTTTATCTCTTAGATACTTGAAAACCATAGTTTTGTGTAATGAAGAAGCATATTTTCAATTTTTTGTAAATGTGAGCACTATGGAGCCATTTACATATGTAAAAAAACTTTTTTACAAAAAATGTAACCGACTTCCAAAACAAAACACTACAAAGTATAAAATAACTTTAATTTCGGGAGTCGGTGTTTTTAGTTTTTTTCGCTTTTTGACACCGACTTCCGAAATTAAAGTTATTTTATACTTTGTAGTGTTTTGTTTTGGAAGTCGGTTACATTTTTTGTAAAAAAGTTTTTTATTTTTCACTTTTTAGTGGTACCTGCGTACCCATTCACAGCGTACCGGCGTGATGTTATGTTATGAAAATAAAACTTAATAAGTGCTTTCGGTGTAAAGGTCTCGTCAATACGAATGAAATAAGCCCAAGCCCTTGGTAGTTCCTACATACCGATGTGGAGTTCCCTTGACTCTCTGTCGTCTCCATCATCAGGTCTGATCCAAACTTTCATTTTTCTGTAGTATCACCCGATATACACACGAATATCAAGTTTTTACCAAATACGTGCCTACAATTTTCGAGAGTTGCCCTCGATTTCTCAGGGTTTCCATCATCAGATCCTGACTAGGTGGCAATAGGACCACACGGGAAGCACCAGCTTTCAAATAAAAGAAGAATCATGAAAATCGGTTCATCCAGTCGGTTAATATGAGGTAACAAACATAAAAAAAAATACAGTCGAATTGATAACCTCCTCCTTTTTTTGAAGTCGGTTAATTAGTAATAGATTTTGTTACTAAATTAGTTTGACATTAAGGAGCGTGGCAGTTGAGAGCTTGTCATGCTCACACAAAGGTTTTGCTGATGGTGGCGCGTGTTTTGGATCATTTGGTTCCCTTCAAAATGGTTGAGTTAGATGGTGCTGATGCACGCGTCATGTTCGTGAACGGGCGCCGTCAGTTGAGACTGGTCATCTCTTATCTGCCACTGGCTTATTTTAATCTGTACCTACATTTTGAATTGTTTATATATTTTCTTGTTCTTTGCATTGTACTCGCATATAGAAGCAATCAAAGTGAATGTTAACAAGATTTTGTAATACATCACATGGTTTAAAAGAGTGTCCGTGGAGTTTCTTGCACGTTCTGCTCCATAGAGATCTACGCTTTGGAACGTGCAAATAGCTTCATGTTTTTGACTGACCGACTTTGACAATTCAAAAGTGCCTGTAAATGGTTTATTTGAAATATACGATTTGAGTTGAGTTAAAAAAATGCCACAATGCACTAGAACGCATCGTGGTTACCAACCGCAACACTGTGACGCTGCAGTGGATAAAAAGACAGCCGATCACAAGGAAATGACGCGGCTGATGAGCTGGCCAGGAGGGGATCTGATACTGTGGCTGTTAGAGCCGAACCCATAGCACCACTCCCCTTCGGCCAGCTGCGCACATGGCTACAAGGACACACCCACAAACAAGCGGAACGCTGGTGGGCCTTAGCACCCCGCAGCAGGCAGTCCAGGGAGGCTATGCCATCCTTGATCAAACACTTACACACGATAGCTATTACGGACAGTCCTTTATGCAGAGCATGCATGAAGGAGGAGGAAACGGTATCGCACGTACTCCTTGAGTGCACAGGCGTTACCGAAATACGGAGTCAAATACGTCCCAGAACTCGCTTACAGATGTTTTTACACACCGGGAAAACTAATCTGTTTTTGGAGGGAGGTTGGCTGGTTGGGTTATTGGCTCACGCACAATGATCCAACATCAGGACTATGTGCGGAAACCAAATCCTAATAGATAGATCGATAGATAGATACCGTTTTGCTGAAAATCGCGAAAAACACGTTTTTGTGACTTTTGACCCCAAGTAATTTTTTTTCCAGGTATCGGATCGATGAGGCCTTTTTAGATTTCATTTATCATAGTGTTTTGAACAATCCTACCAATTTTGAGCTGGGTGCGATTATTGTAACTTCACTCCTGTTTTTTGGTCTAATTTGACCGGACTAATACCTATTGATTGGTTTTAGAACTAATATTTTAATTCTGTACCGCAACAACATTATAAATCAAATAATAAACATCAAATCATCTAAATAAAGGCGTCAATGTCTAATAGAATCACGAATAAGTATGTTTGGGGCTAGAATTATGAGCAGTAGAGACTACAAGGAGGTCAGAATCATGAAGGAGTAAAATTTTCGGGACTGACTACTATTTATTTACTCTTCATTTCTTTTTAAAGTAGGTGTTGAGGCCTCTGGCCTCATTTCCCTCTTTATGATTATGGGTTATACATTTTTTGAATTATTCTCACTTCCCTCTTGACCTAGTTCTGAAATTCACGCAGATGAAGTCGCAGGCAGAAGCCAGTTTCTAAACTCAAATTTTTTCATAAGCTGGCAAGTTTAATTACTTGACATATTGATCTTTGACGTCTTTCAAAGCACGAAATAAATTAATTTATTTTAGCCTGTTTCTTAAGATAAATTTAGAGATAAAAGCTATAAAAATAGACACTCCAGTCCAGAAAAAAAATGCTATAGCTGTATTACTTTACGTCAGTTAAAAATAATGTTTGTGGATGTTCTATACACAAAAGTGAAAGTGATGATTTTATCATGATTTGCCGGTGTTATTAGCCACTATTAATTTCCTGTGATATGAATCCTTCGTTGCGTTCAGGTATGTTCCCAAACGTTGTACTTTATCCAGTTTCAGTCTTTTATTTCATACCATTTTATACATCATTTCAATGTTGGCACGAATAGAAAATAACTACGATTATATATTGTTCAAAGTCACAAAATTACAGTGAAAATAATTTTATAGCACGAATTTTAATAAATTACAACTTTAAGCTGCTGAACTATGTAAAATATTGTAAAAAAAATATTTAAATTACGAAAATCTGACAGCTCGGATCTGCCAAAAAGTGACATAGGTGCTACGTTGACAAGGTCCACGGACCATCTAAATTGATCTGAATCGACAGTGATGCAAATACTTTTAAAAGGCAAAAGATGAGATGGCGATAGAATGAGGGCGGCTCGGAATAAATAACGTAAGTGCCAAAATTAATTTTCGTGTTTTATAACATAAAAGTATAACGAAATCAAAATATGTTAAGAATTTAGCTAGATAAGATTATTTTCTATGTTTAAAAGTAGTTTTCATAAAATCAATACAATGCATTACGCCATGAAAATGAAAATGGCAAAAAGACAGACCGAACTTTGCAATTTTTTTGTATCGAGAAAATTTCTTCGTATCGTGTATTCCTTTAGAATTTAGGTAGATTATAAAGCCAAGAAACATGAACCGAAATATCAAAACCCTATTATAGGTACTTTACGAGAAAAAACAATTCTCAAAACGGCCTTATTATTCGCATAGCCCCTTAACTTACAATCTACATATTTCTTCAGATTCATAGTTTAAAATTGACAACAGCTTACCCATGGAAGTCTTAGGCGGGCGGCCGCGCTTCTTCTTGATCTTCGGAGTGAGCGGCAGCGGAGTCTTGCGCGGGCGGCCGCGGCCGCGCCGGGGCGGGTCCAGCAGGTTGTCGGGGTTGATCTCGTTGCGCACGGGCTCCAGCGTGGCGTTGAGCACGACGGGCGTGGCGCGCGGCGGCAGCATGACGTCCCCCGAGGGCGTGAACACGAGGTGGCCGGACTCGCGGTGCGTGGTGCGCACCATGCCCGACATCACCTCCGAGTTGTTCTCGCGCTTCGACGACGGGGTGTCGCTTGCCATGTCGACGGTCGGGTCTTCCTGGAATTTGAGGATTGAACAATTAGAATGTGCTAAACACAGAACTAAAGAAAGGAAAATATTTAATTAGCCTATGTAGCCATATATGTTAGTAGCTAAATGTGTAATAGCTATGTTGCAAAGGTACGAGTGCGGTACAGTTACATTTTAAACATATTTTTGCGACAAGATAGGTTGTTACCGGACTTTCCTGTGGACAGCCTTAACAAGAATTAAAGCCAGCCAGAACGTATACAAACACTTAAGTTAAAGCACACCAGCTGTGGAATACAACCTCGGCTTAAGGCTTCGCAGGGGGAAGAATAGTTAGGGACAAGATAGATCGAAACCGGCTCAGCATCACAAGGTGGCTCGAGCAAGGGTCGGGGTTGACATAGATGATACGGCGGGCCATGTGGTCGAAGATGGTACACACTTGCCTAGAAGTACCCTCACTTTTGGCATTAAAACCCTTATAAAAAGGAGGTTGATCCAGCTTACCTTCTCGCAGATCTTGGTGTGCACGCGCAGCTTGTCGGAGCGCGCGAAGGACCGTCCGCAGCCGCCGCACGTGAAGGGCCGCTCGCCCGTGTGCGTCAGCTTGTGGCGAGACAGGTGCGACGAGCGCTGGAACCTGGACACAACAAGTTGCTTAGTGTTTAAGGCCGTATCTTTGAAATAAATGATAGCTCGAAAGCACCGATTTCATCTCCTGGCACCGCGCAGTCCCCGCACGCTTCCATGTGCAAAGTCCGAAATATCGAACCTAGCGCCACAACATCAAATTAATTCAAACCGCCAACTGATTCAGTGTTGCCCGCACGCAAACTTCATAAACTTCTTCTGTCAAAATATTAACATAAATCAGCACTCTTATAAACAGTGATTTTAGACGTAGATAAAATACAATTTTATAAAATATTGAGCGACGAAAAATATTGATTTGTTTTAATACTCATTTTTTACAATCGTTGGTAAATTATATCATGTTTTGTATGGCCCCAAATTATTTTGAAAACTACTAATTCAGTTGACTATTTAAGAACATGGCCATAATTGTGCGATAGAGACAGTACTAGAGACTTTTAAGCATACGGAAGATATGGAGCAGACCAGTTGTATAAAAGTTATATTTTAATCGAAATTGAAATATGTACACAAGTTATGAAAACGAATGAAAAGATAAGTAGTCAATTTTTTCGCGTGGCTTTACTCACATAGCCTTTTCCACAGAAACCGTGCATTTTCCGGAGATTGTTTTGTATCAGTGAAAAATAAATCGAACGTCCTGTAAACATCGAGCTCCTAGGCATGGAGTTGACATCCAGTCTCAACTTCGGCGCCACCATCGTGTACAAAGCCCAAACCGCTGCCAAAAAGCTGGGCATCCTAAATAGGGTGAAGCGATACTTCAGGTCTGGACAGCTTTTAACCCTATATAAAGCGCAAGTCCGATCCTGCATGGAGTATTGTAGCCACCTTTGGGATGGCTCAGCTAAGTATTAGCTTGCCGCACTTGACTCGGCGGTGGAACGCAGAGCTAAGAGGCTCATCGGTGACGTAAAACTGGTGGATGCCAAGCTGCATAGCTTGGCTCATCGACGTAAGGTTGCCTGCTTGTCGGTCTTCTACAGATTGTACTTCGGTGAGTGTGCCCAAGAACCCCACGACCTCATCCCACCGGCCCCCTTCTACCATCGGACATCCAGACGCACTGCATCTTACCATCCCTACCTTGTTGCTGTTACACCAACTCGCACTAAGCGTTTCCAAACGTCTTTTATAATGCGCACAACAAAGTGGAACTCTCTGCCTGCGTCCGTGTTTCCAAACGCTTACAACCCTAATCTCTTCAAAGTTAGAGTGAACAGGCTCCTTCTGGGTAAGCTCGCTCCATCGTAGACTTTGTCTCGGTCATCTCTGACCTAGACTAGAGTCAAGAGCAAACCCATCACAAATAAAAAAAATACACTTCTGGACACATCTATTGGCCCACCTTGTATTTTCAGTTTCGTTTGATCCTAGCTAAAATTTTATATTAGGTCGAGCAAAAAGTTTTTATGCAGTTTTGAACCTGGCACATTCACAATTTCATTCAATAGTCTTTTTTTGAATTTCGAACACAGAATTTAAAGAAACAAAAGACAATTTTGGAGCCTGTTTGTTGATATCAAACAATCGAATACTAAGAAAACTTGGTTTTATTGGTTTACTTGGATTTAATTCTTGAAAAAGTGATTGATATCTTTGGTTTTGCAACAAACATTACTTATTCTTAACATTAAGGTGAGGTTCTATCAATAATCTATGGATACTTCACCTGAAGTCGCCGCCCAAGCTGTGGCACTTATTCAGGCCGGACACAGCCAAAGAAACGTGAGTGCTCAACTTAATTTAAGTCGATCTGCGGTCCGAAATGTTTATCGGAGGTAACTAGAGACTGGCGGCTTTGTTCGTCGCCAAGGAAGGCCACGATCTCGGGTCACAAGTGAAAGGCAGGATCGATTCATCGTGACGACCAGCTTGTGAAATCGTCACCTTACCTCCATTGAGATACAAAACCAACTTCGCGACTTCCACGGAGTATCTGTGAGCGCTCGAACTGTTCGGAGAAGGTTAAAAGAACGCGATATGGTACCACACAAGCAAGCTAATGGGCCCAAACTAACGCGAGCCCACCGAACAGCGCACCTTCATTTCGCACGCAGTCATTTAAATTGGACACAGCAAGATTGGAGCCGTGTACTCTTTTCTGATGAGTCTAAAATTGTGTTACATGGCTATGATGGAAGGAAGAAGGTCTACCGACGTAAGGGACAATGACAGAGCGTTTCGCACAATGCTGCTTTGAAGAGAGGGTTGCTTATGGCGGTGGCTCATGGACTGTCTGGGGCGGTATATTCGCGAGCGGCAAAACTCAACTTGAGGTTGTTACAGGAGCACGGCTGCCAACATTAAATGCTGAAAGGTACATTCGTGAGTACTTAGAACCTCACGTGATACCATACGCGGACTATGTGGGCCCAAATTTCCTTTTTATGCATGATAATGCAAGAGCCCATGCGGCCGGCATCGTCAGGGAATATCTTCGGGATGTGAACATCACAGTTATGGACTGGCCAGCCAGAAGCCCAGACATGAACCCCATTGAGCAAATGTGGGGCGAGCTAAAAAGACGTGTTAGGGCTTGTCAGCCAGTTGCCCAGACGATGCAGGAGTTGAAAACTGCCATAGAAGAGGAATGGGAGATGATCCCTCAAAATTTCATAGAGCGGTTGATAAACTCTATGCCTAATCGTATGAGAACTGTGGTAGATGCCCATGGAGGCAACATGCGTTATTAAATTAAACCTTTATTTGATAAAACATGTTTTTTATTCAAAAATCAATTGCCTTTAACAAGGCGCATATCCGACTTGTTAGGCGCAGCTCTATGTCGTATGGTATTCTGAATTCAAATTTAAAACAATACGGTCGAAAAAGATGGTAAAATGTATCAGGTTTAAAACTGCATCAACAGTTTTTGTTCAATCTAGCAATCATATTTCGGTAGGGGCCATCGAAACCTTAACTCTAAGGTGGGCCAACAGATGTGTCCAGAAGTGTATATATTTTTAACTCTTTATCATATTAGTTGAGTTCAATACCTAGTTAACCAGTCATCATCATCATCATCATATCAGCCGAAAGTCGTCCACTGCTGGACATAGTTAATCAGTATTAGACCCTAAATGCCGTATGGTGTCGGCCGGTGCCGTATGGTGCCGTAAAAGAATAATACCATCCCATCACTTCCCATGGGTGTCGTAAGAGGCGACTAAGGGACTCGCCAGAGAATGGGCAGCAGCGTTCTCTGTAAAACTCAACCATACACTGCGATCACCAACCCGCCTGCCAAGCGTGGCGATTATGGCAACCCCCCCCCCCCTTTTGGGGGAGGCCTATGTCAATCAGTGGATGTCTTTCGGTTGATATGAGACCCTAAATGTGATGCAATGACCCTTCCAGTAAAGTTCCATCAGAAGTATACATGAGCACCGCTGCTATTATATGCGGCATTCCAAATCCGGGGCTGTAGGATAACCCTGGTGGTTGTTTCATCCACGGAACATCTTCAAGACTTATCCCAAATCATGGAAAAATACTTGTATTAAACTACTTGACCGTCACTGGAAGCTTTCATATGAGATGGCATTTCCGTTTCCCATCGATTTCTTACCAGTTTTCGTACTTTTATCCCCTCTTTACTTCCGGCTCAGTGGCACCACCTGGTGGTTGCGGGTAGTTTTTAGTTTTCGTAAAAAAGTGGCACGCCATTTTTGTTCACACGCTTCGCGAGCATGTCAAAATAACTACAAATATTACAAAAACTGGGGTGGACAGCAAATTTCGTAAAATCTGTTGTTTCTCCTCAAAAGATAATTTATTTAGGGATACTATAGAAACCATGGGAAAATAAAAAGATCCTACCAAAAGAAAAGATTCAGGACATAATTACAAAGATAAATCAGGCTATCAGGATAAATCAGGCGAACAAGACCGGTTAACTTTAAAGGAGTTGCAGAAAATAGTGGGACTTATAAATTTTGCCAGTTTTGTTGTCCCTCGGGGTCGGCCCAATCATCGACAGTTACTAATGTTCGTAAATTCGCTGCCAGTCCTGCCATCAAAGACCTACCCACTACCACAAGGTGTCTTAGAGGAACTAAACTGGTGGGCCCAAAATTGTCAAAGGTCAACACCCCTTCAGTACCCTCCTCCAATCTACACTAAAAACCTACGAAGTAGCCTGGAAGCGCTGGACGTCGTGGTGCCGTAATAAAAACCTTGACTTAATGAATCCCATTGGTTCACAATTAGCGCAGTTTTTATGTGATTTATATTTAATTGATAAGTTGTCGTATAACTCAGTACTTTTACATAAATCGGTAATTTCTACACTATGTAACGCTGAAACTTCAAGTCAGTTAAGTTCACACGTTCTAGTAAGACATGTTTTAAAATCTATTGCCCTTAAAAATCCAAAGGTCATAAAGCCTCCAGTTTGGGATATTGATAAATTAATTTCATTTTTGAATAATTACACAATTAATTCAAATAATCTATTTCAAACATCACGTCATACTGGAATTTTGTTGTTGCTTTGCTCTGGTAGGCGAATACACGATCTAACTCTACTTAATATCGATCCTAATCATTGCATAAGATCTGATAGCAGTATAATATTTTGGCCTCGGTTTGGCTCTAAAACTGACAGCACTAATTATAGGCAATCCGGCTGGAAATTGCTTTTAAATACCGATAGCTCTAACCTTAACCCTATATACTGGACAGAAAAAACTATATATTATATAACGACAGACGTAAAGCGGCAAAATCAACTAATTTATTTATTACGATTAGAGGTGTGGCTAAACCTGCTTCACGTACAGCCATTGCAGGATGGGTAAAGACCTTGTTTTGGGAAGCTGGCATTGCAGCCACACCAGGTAGCACCCGGTCTGCTGTAGCCTCCAAAAGCTGGTTTCAGAATTATCCTCTCGACGAAATCTTGGCACGTGGAAATTGGCGTTCAGCTAATACATTCCAGCAGTTTTATAAACGAGAAATAATGAGAAGTACTGATTCACAAAACGTCACACAATTGTTCAATCCAATTGATTAACATTGCTAAATAAAAATGTTGTTTACCTAGAACAGATATTCTTAAATTGGTTGTTTGTGATTAAAATTTATGATTTCTTATTAAAAAAAATGTTAATTATATTTCTAAGTTACACATAGTAGTTATAGATAAAGTTTCTAGAAAGTACACTTATCTATGTACTTTCATTTAATTGCTTTATACGTATATTTAAATAAATGCACAAATTATTAATTACAACTTTGTTTAAATTCTCTTCTATCTCTCTTCTTTCCTGCTTTATCACATTGGCCTACAGTACAGCACCAGGCGATAACAAACAGATCTCATAAGAAAGCTTTCAGTGGGGTAAGTATTTTAATGTGCGTTTTATTTCAGGTAAAACGCTGATATTGTATTGTACTGTTTTTGTCTTCGTAAACTATACCTACCAAGACTTTTGATAGGTTGGAATGGTGGAAAAATGTTAACATTATTCTGATGTTTGTAATGTTTATTGTCGTAAAAGCGAAAGAAATTTAGCGTTTTAAACAAATTTGGAAGGTAAAAATTAAAAAATAATGTATAATTTTTTCGCCGACTTTATGAGAAGGCTTGATTTACATACTGTTTTATTGGCGATATATCTAATGAGACGTTGATAACTGAAATGCGTCATAACTAACTTAAGGCTTTGAAATTACGTCATTGTCAATTAAATTGAACTTGCTAATATTTTATTTTTACAAAAATATGTCTGTGGTACGAGATGAAGTAAGGCTGAAATGATGAGGGATAAAGAGTCAAAAAATATCAAGAGCCCAGAATTATGATAAATTAAAATTGGCCTAACAACTATTACAACATCACATTGATTTCGATTTATAACATTAGTAGGATTAAATATTTTTCATTTATTTCTGGTAGGTACTTCTAAAACCCACGCAGAAAAGTCGGGGTAAAAAGCTAGTATTTACTTAACACATTTTTCACAATTGAAACGCGACTCCATAATTTTCCCTAGGCTTGTTGCCTTTGACATTTTACACATTCTTGACACATTGATGTTTGACGTATTTCAATCCTAAAATGAAAACATTTATTTTAGCGTGTGTCTTGAGTTAAAATGTAAGAATAACGCTGTATAAACAGACACTCCAATATAGAAAACATAATGTTTACCCAATATCGCTCTGTGAGATGAGAACATTGGAGGATACAGTACGTATGTACAAGTAAAGGTGATGACTTGGAGACGTTATTTTCTTCAAGCCGTTGCTATTCATTTCCTGGTAAACGAGTCCATTGTCGCCTTCAGGTAGGAAGTCCCAACGACGTTGTACTTAATTTAGTTTTGCTCTTTTATTTCATACCAATTTTATACTTATTTAAAAAATTAGTGTGGATAGAAAAATATTGCGTTTTATATTGTTCAAGGTCATAAAAATACACATTCACATGGTGCAGACATTTTTTAACACTAAATTTATCTATAAACGGCTAAACTATTAGCATTTACTGTAAAAAAATATATTGAAATTACGAAGATCTGACAGCTCCGATTTGCAGAAAAGTGATACAGGTCCTGCCTGCAAGAGCTCCACCGAGCATCTGAAGAACTGAACAAATGAGAGAGATGCAAATACTTTTGCAAGGCAAAAGATGAGATGAAGATAATAAGAGTGTAGCTCGGAATAAAAAAACGTAAGTGCCAAAATAAATTTTCGGATTTGATAACATAAAAGTATTATTATATCGAAATCTGTTCAGTTGAAACCTCGATAAGGTTATTTTATATGCTATAAGGTTATTTTTATAGGATCAATCTAAAGCGTTGCGTCTTGTAGCTAAAAAAAGTGAAAAGATATTTCGAACTTTGTGATTTTTTTCTATCGAGAAAATTTCTTCGTATCGTGTATTCCTTCAGTTGGATACTAGATCATAAAGTCAAAAAGCATATACCATAATCTCACATCCCTGTGCGAAGTACCTAACAAGATACGTTAAAACGAAAAACGGCTTTATTCTAAAGGTATCCTCTTAAGAGCTCCTTTATACCCACACAACCATGAAACAGTAGGCCGACAAACTATATATAAATAAATATCGTAAACTGTAAGTGGTAGCCACACGCGCGCGTCATGGCCGTTTTCAGCTACCAGAAGAAGTCTTCAGACTAAGCCCCAAGTTGGAGCTGGACCGTCGCCCGATTAGCCAGACCCTAAAAGGCAGCGCACGCTTGTCTCATACCTTTATCGGAGTATAGTCTTGTGATACAGAGCACCTTTTTGCGTTCCAGGGCCGCGGTGACTCTTTTGAACAATTACGTAACCCTGGCATGCACTAGCCCTAGCGGGACCCGAGGCGCCTCTAACGCATGATATTGGTACTACTGTAGTAGTAGTATTAATAATTTAAGGAAATTGTGCTAATTCTACAGCCGTTCAAAGAAAAAGGGACGCATCCACCCAATTTAGCATTTAGTTATTTACATTTTGTAATTTTTATTTTCATATGCCCTTTTTTTTCGCGAATTACACTAATGACAAATGTTCAACTCTTCAGATATATTTTTGATGTGAAACATTTAATGTGGGGTCGTTAGGCCTTACTGCCCACACGATACGAAGAAGAAGATGTCGGGATGCATCCAATACGCCACCTGTTACGGACGGCAAACTTCGGAACTAAAATACGTGTGAAAACAGTTCTAACATTATTGATTTTTCACATCTGCGAGGCGTCCCGTGACGGCTATTTTTTTTTAAGATGCCCAAGATCCTGTTTTGTTTAGATGCACCCTTTTTTCTTGTGGCAGTTATTATTATTGAACCTTTACCTACGAGTTGCCCTTTTTTTCGCGCCCCTTTGAACAACTATATCTTCGGTTGGGCTTGGAGTTTTAAATTCAAGATTTTTTTTATTGTGGGTTTTTATTTTTCCGTAATATTGCTATATTTGTCCCTCAAGGTACACATAATTTTAGCGTGAACTGTTTTGTGTTTTATTTAGACCTAAATACATATTTACTGTATGTTAAGAATTGAACCTGTGGTGCTCAGTTTCTTGGATGGCTTGAACGTCGTAATGTAAGTTATAACTTATTGTTAATTTTGTTAATTTAGTTAAGTTTCTCTTTAAGTGAACTGTAATTTGTTCTTTGAGAAAATAATGTATTCAAATCGAAGGTAGCCCGAAAAAAAAAAGTCGACTTTATAGGTAAAGACAGAAAGTAAACAAGAAAATATATTTAAAATCTTAATCCTATTTTACTGACAGACAACGTACAGTCGAAGCCCGAGACTACTGGTCGTAGAAAGCTGAAATTTGGCATGAAGGTTCCTTGTGGAGTATAGGGGAGCACAAAGAGGATTTCCCGAAATTCCTACGCGAACGGGAAAAAACTGGATATGCGCGTACGAAGTCGCTGGCAGAAGCTAGTCTACACTAATATTATGAAGAGGAAAGATTTGTTTGTTTGTTTGTTTGAAATGAATAGGCTCCGAAACTACTGGACCGATTTGAAAAATTCTTTCAGCAATGGATAGCTACATTATCAGGGAGTAACATAGGCTATATTTTATCCCGGACTCCCACGGGAACGGGAACTACGCGGGTGAAATCGCGTGACGTCCGCTAGTCTACACTATCTACACTAATATTATAAAGAGGAAAGATTTGTTTGTTTGTTTGAAATGCTCCGAAACTACTGGACCGATTTAAAAAATTCTTTCAGCAATGGATAGCTACATTATCAGGGAGTAACATAGGCTATAAATTATCCCCGTACTCCCACGGGAACGGGAACTTAGCGGGTGAAATCGCATGACGTCCGCTAGTGATAAATAATTACCTGAGATCGCACACATCACACACGTGGGGACGTCCCTCCTGCGCGTCGTTGGTCGCGGAGTCCGACACCGAGCCGCTGGAGTCTGTCTCCTCATCATCGTCCAAGTTCTTGTTGCCGCCTTTCTCTGTTCGAAATAATTGTATGTTAGATTTAGGTCTATGGGTCTAAAAGATTAATAAGGTGATGACTGATGACGGTGAGTTTTTGTACTATATTTATTTCTGTCCGAGTGTCTGTAAGCAAATCTTACCACTTTAATTTGACACATTTCCCGGTTTTCGATTGAGCTGAGAGACCGGCCAAAAAGGGATTAGCTAATTTTTTTTTTGCGAAATCGACTTATATATATGGTTAGAATCGGTTTTCGATTTCGATTCTAACCATATATATAACGCACCTTTAGTAATATAAAGGCTTAAAACAAAAAAGTAGTTTTTTGGGAATACGTGTTTAAAGATTCTGAATTATTACATTCCGGCTTATTTTTCTAATAAAATGCTTAGTATTTTAGTTATAAATGTGATTTTAGTCAGATTTATTCTTCGATACCTAGATTATAAGTGAGAGAGACACAAACATAGTTACTGAGTCGTTAATGTTCTTTTTCTCCCTCTGTCAGCGGTAGCCGGTAGATAATTTCGTTTTGTGCTCTTAGCATTCAAAATGAAACTTTACAAAAATTTTGACTTGATTTTTTTATATTCGTAAGGGTGCGAAAGTCCATTTTGCAAAAAATAATGTCGCTTATCCCTTTTTGGCTGTAAGGCTTATATATATGGTTAGAATCGGTTTTCGATTTCGATTCTAACCATATCTATACTAATATATAAACCTGAAGAGTTTGTTTGTTTGCTTGAACGCGCTAATCTCAGGAACTACTGGTCCGATTTGAAAAATTCTTTCAGTGTTGGATAGCCCATTTATCGAGGAAGGCTATAGGCTATATATCATCGCGCTAAGACCAATAGGAGCCGAGCAGTAATGAAAATTGTGACGCAGACGAAGTTGCGCGGGTCAGCTAGTAATTATATAAGTCGATTTCGCAAAAAAAAAAATGTCGCTTATCCCTTTTTGGCCGTAAGGCATCGATTATTTAATTTGGATGCCACCTGAATCCGGTTTGACTGGAAGCTGACCCCAATATAGTTGGGAAAAGGCTAGGCATGATGATGATGTAATTTGGATGATAATGCATCCTCAACGATTAAAATAATGATGGAAAAAATTAAATTAGCAAAAAAAAATTTTATTTTTTCAAGACACTAGTCTAAGAACTTTTCGTATCAACAAACACGCGTTTAAAGAATTTGGTAAAATTATAAAACCAAATTTTAAATTATGTAGTTACCTTGTCACCCTGCTCGCTATGGCAACACTGTCAGATAAACGTCTGCGTTGACGATCAGACCCACAGATTTTTTATTTTTATTTTATTTTATTAATTTTAGGAAAACTTACAGCTAATACAAAACAATATAAAGTATCAATATGTAAAAAATGGCCATTTACAAGTTTTCACATATATGTTGAGTTAATAATAAAAACAATTTCACGAAAACAGCTAGCACGCTAATAAATTCGTTCAACGCACAAGAAAGAAAAACAACAATAACTCAAAACGGTGATCAAGCACCAAAGAAACGATCATTTTGTAGATCTTCGGCAGTGGCGTAGATGATGATGAGATGATGACAAAAAAAAAATCAACAATATCGATACCTAAATAAAGCTCACCGTCAGAATCATCCTGGTCGTTATTGGTTGGTTTCTGCAGTACTGCCAACTGCACCACTTTGATGCCGCCGTGTTTCGTGTCCTCGTGTTTGGTTGACTCATTGCTGGTAGCGCCTGAGGACAAAGATATAAGGAACCTTGTTAGAATGAGGGCCACCGTTTTTGTACTCACCAGTTGGCGCCACTGTCGAGTGAGCTGCTTAAAGTAGTTATTACGCGCATTTGAACAAAGTTAGAAGGAAAATAATTTATGATGCCGTGAACGTGGAATAAATACAACATTGATATCGTCACAGTGTGACGCGGACCCATCATAATGAAGAAAAAAGGACATAATTACATATTTCGAATAAAAAAAGTTCAATGCAGTGGTCGGGAGAACCGTAACTTAATCTGCCATATTCAGGCTGTTTTAATAAAATTTTCACAAAAAAAAACAAAACAAATAAGTAAATAAACTCTTGTCAAAAGTCAAACAACAATGAAATTTGACATATCTCAAATCTCTACGACCAGCGCCTCTAGCGGCGAATTCAAACGTGATAGCCCTCATTGGGCTTCCTCCCTGATCTTTATGGTCCTCATATAGCTTATTGTGAATGCGAGGACTACGTAGGAGTCATGGGCGCCGGCAGGACCATTTTCAAGGGGGTGCACCTTAAAATAACCCGTCTCGAATAGGATAGGTTTTCTTTGGCCCAGAACTAAAGAAGACGGATACAAGGCCAAACGCGAGGGAGCTCGAAGTACGTCACCTCGGATTTGCTAGGTCTGTTTTACTACATTCCGCTTGTCAATTATTTTTTTATATCTTCGTGTTTATTATTTTATTGAAAAGCGGAGGGGTACAAGTGCGCCCCCTTGCACCCCCATCCCGGCGCCCATGTACGTAGGTAACGAGTATATTAAGGGTAGATTTCATAATGGTGTCGCAGTTTGCGTACTTTATTTATGCGACCAATCAAATATGTGAAGGGCAGGTATTTAATAAAAGCTGTAATGAATAGAAATAAGCTTGCCTACAAACTAAAAACCGATCAAGTGAGAGTCGGAATCTCACACGAAGGGTTCCGTACCATAAACCGAAAAAAAAAAAAAATCTGGCCAAGTGCGAGTCGGACTCGCGTGCAAAGTTCAATGGTTCCGAAGGAATTTAAATTTTTTCAACATGTTTTTTAACACTATACGACTTCTTATAGGTTTTCCTGTAATCTATAGGTAAAGATCTATTACCTCCATTTTTTTTCGAAATTTTAGGCTCAGTAGTTTCGGAGATAATGGTAATTTTTCGTCTTATTTCTTGAATAACTTCAAAACCATTTATTTTAAAAATATGAAAAAAAAATGTAATTAAAACTCTCACAGTAAGCCCTTTCATTTGATGTAACACAATATTGTTAGAAAAACTTTTTTTTTAAATTTTCTAGTTTGACCCCCATATTAAAAATTTAATCATTTAAGTAACGCTTCCGCGTTTGGGTCACAGAAGTCCATTATGTGTACCAAATTTCAACAGAATCAGTCCAGTGGATCCGGAGAAAACTGGCTGAGACAGAAGGACAGACGGACAGACAGACAGACCAGACTCAACCCCTATAGGATCCCTTATAGGATCACTCTGACACCTGAGTGATCCTATAAGGGTTCCGTTTAATGTTCAGAACCCTAAAAACCGTTGCTTAACCTTGATGATTGATTACGTACTTTAAATGAAGACTATAAGTATTTTTTTATGATTTAATTACAATGTATAGTTTTCAGATTTTTCCCTATACTTGTAGTATAAGACGGTATTACTTGCCAAATTTCATACTTCTAGGTCAACGGAAAATACGGAAAATCTATTTAATCCTTGCTATTTTTACTTAATATTATAAATGCGAAAGTAACTCTGTTTGTGTCTGTCTCGCTTTCACACCAAAACTACTGAACCGATTTAAACGAAATTTGGTACAGAGATAGTCTAGAGCCTGAGAAAGGACATAGGCTACTTTTTATCCCGGGAGTACGTTTCCTAGGGACCACGCGGGCGAAGCCGCTGGCAGAAGCTAGTCTATATATAAAAATCTCGTGTCACGATCTATGTTCGAGATAAACTCTGAAACTTCAGAACCGATTTTGATCGAATTCCTGACTATCTGTTATTTGATCCAACTTAAAAGATACGATAGTTTTACGGAACGGGAAAACGGGACACGGGAAAAAAAGGGTTATGCGCGTACGAAGTCACGGGCAAAGCTAGTAATTATATATATTTATCGTTTAATATTGCGAAATTACATCAGTCTGAGTACACAATTCATTTTACTATTACTATAATAAACTACACAGAACCAACTAATACCTAACTACAATATACGAAGCAAACTATAAACTACGTCGAACTGCAGAAAGCTTTCAAAAGCTCGGTTAGTTTCCAGTTCCGACAAAATTCATCAGTTTTATGCAAACATAGAACCGCCCGAGAGCTACATGAAACCAACAAGCAACTGGGATCCCAACTACATAGAACTAACTACGTAGAACTAACTACGCCAGAGCTTCAAAGCTCGAGTAGTTATCGATTCCGGGCATTCTGAACAGCCTTTGCAGTTAGGTATATACTACAATGAACTAGGTATGTATTGGGGAGATCCTCTTTCATTAGAACCTCGTTTGAGGTTTAGAAATTGAATGGCGCGTTATGAGTAGAAAATACATTAACAATGCTCACTTATTTATAAAAAAGAATAACCACTTGCTAAGTTCAAATACTAATTTAGCAGAATCTATTAGGGCTTTATTACTCTACTAAGGACAAAACAAATTCCAAAGAAAAACAAACAAACAAATTTCGAAAAAGGAATTATAACAGGCCTTAAATATAAACTCTTTTGCATTCAAAATGTCAACTCCAATCAAAGTGGCCCAAAAAAAGGCAACTTCATAAATAAAGAACCAATTTATAAAATGTACTCTAGAGAATTTAAATTTAGAATCCGCTAATCAGAACGAATTAATATGCTTTTTTTTCCATGAAAAGCCTGTAATTTTATCAGATAGACAGAGGTAAGTCGGCCGTCAAGCCAATGTTTTGATATTTATGTAAAAGTAATTTAATTAAGAATACAAGTTCTTAATAGGAGTATTAAGTAATTAGATGTGATTCAGATACAAGAGTGAGTGCAGATAAAAGAGCATTTTTAACTCAAGTCGCGAAAAAGTGAGTTACGAAAATGTTTTCCTTACAGGTTTCACTATAACACATCGTAAATAAACATATTATGTAATAGTACCTTTACCCGTCGTTACAGAACACAGAACCGTCAGCCAATTAACAACTACGCAGAACTGCAATCCCTCAAAGCTCTGCTAGTTTCAAATTCTCGGAATATTCATTAGTCTACAGAGGGGAAATGTTTTGTACCGAACCCCTACTCTGATACGTTACAGGTAAAGCTTCGCTTTTCAATTTAACATCACGGCTGTATTCCTCGAATAGAGGGTAGACAGAGGGGTTTAATACAAAAGATAAAATAATAAATATACTACCAGCGATATTGACCCGGCAATCAACTAAGTTACTAGAAATAGTGCATTCACTACTATAAAAAACTACGTGAACAAATAATTATTTCAAAGCTAAAAATAAAATAGAACCGACTTATGAAAAAACTAGCTGACCCGCGCGCAACATCGTCTGCGTCACAATTTTCATTACTTCTCCGCTCCTATTGGCATTAGCGTGATGATATATAGCCTGTAGCCTTCCTCGATAAATGAGCTATCTAACACTGAAAGAATTTTTCAAATCGGACCAGTAGTTCCTGAGATTACCGCGTTCAAGCAAACAAACTCTTCAGCTTTATATTTTAGTATAGACTAGCTGACCCGCGCAACTACGCCTGCGTCACAATTTTCATTACAGTAGTGCTATTCTCTAACAACATTTTCGTATCTCGACAGTAGAATTCGAAGTGAGTTTCAAATGAAGATCTTTATGTTGTGTGCAATAAAGCTCACTTTGTGAGTTTTATCACTCAGGTGAAACTCGATATCGAAATAGTTTCTTACAGAATAGACTAGCTGCTCCGCTCCTATTGGTCTTAGCGTGATGATATATAGCCTATAGCCTTCCTCGACAAATGGGCTATCTAACACTGAAATAAATGAAATGTTTTCAGCTAGGGTGTAGTCACCGAAACTGTGCGGAGATGCATACTGCCTAGACTCTAGCGGAGATGTGTGCTGGCTAGGGTGGAGAAGTGCGCTGACTACACTGCACGCCGCACAAATCTGGTCTCCGCTGTGCGCCATCGTCAGCTTGCGAGGCAAAGCTCACATCTCCACCTTGTACCGCGACCCAGCTCAATCTCAGTGAGGAACATGTCACATCTTCGCTTCCATCGCACCATACAAATATGATACATCGCCGCTTAGTGGTATCCACATAAGCTGAATGGAGACGAGATGTGTGATTAACGAAACTCTATTGGTTTTTGAAAACACATCTCCGCCCCGCTCGTCTAATCTCCGCTTTGGTGGAGTCCGGGTCTAATTCTTCTATTCTATCCTTGTCTAAAACGTCGTTTGTACGGGATGTCGCAAGTTCACTATGGCGTGACGTCACAAAGACACAAAGATGCTGTCTCTGTTTACCACAGATTTCAAAACAATCACAACTCACATTTTCTTTTATCTCTCAAGGTTTTGAGAAATGTAATAGGTAGAGAAAACCAGTGAAATACCCAGTGCTTTTGGAGTTGTTCTTCTATTCTATTCTTGTCCAAAACGTCGTTTGTACTGGATGGCACAAATTCACTATGGAGTGACGTCACTCGCAATCAGTGCTGTCTCTGCATTTTTTATTTATAAAACGATCACAATTCCGTCGATTATTGAGATTGTTAAACATTTTTTTTTTACTCCTTGCTTATTTTCTGGATTACGGATATTTTTATTTATTACTAGCACTACTTCGCCCGCGCTTACGTTCGCGCGGGTTTAGAATTGCAATTTTCGTGAGGATCTCTATTTTTTTTAGTAATTTATATAGCCTATGTTACTCAGGGATAATGTAGCATTCTAATGGTGAAAGAATTTTTGAAATCGCCTCAGAAGTTTTTGAGTATATTCGTTAATAAAACACAAAAATACAAATAATTCCTTTTTATAATATTAGTGTAGATGTAGATTTGTCGATATTGTTGCCTTTCGCCAAAAAATTTAAATCGACCTCGTATAGTTTAGCCACGTTTCGCCATAAACAAATTGTCTACACAAAAGATTAATCATACAGTGATCCAGTTCAAAAACACTTAATCATAAATCTTAGTTTTTTTACCTCGCCACGTGCACGTTAACCACTTCTAGTCAAATTACGACTCAAAACGATTAAGTATGCTAAAGATCTTTAATCTAACATCTACAACTACAGGAGAATTAATTATGATGTAATTCATATAACGATATGAATGAATCAGGAAGTTGTGGTCCGTCTCGGTTGGCAACGAGTTTTAGTATGTGGAGCATTTTAGGAACCGGTTTTGAGTGTGATGATGGAGGAAAATTGAGCCTAATGATGGAAGCTGACACATCGTGAGAAAAACTGGATTTCAACCCTCGAATAGCACCCTATGCTATATTTTCCTTATATATCTTTTCTGTAACTTATATGGTGTACATAATAAAGAGTATTCTATGTATGAAAAAAATATTTATTATCTGTACAATTTTTTCTAAAAATATACAAAACTATAATATAAACAGTGAAAATAGAATCAAAATTGCTCGAAAATTAAACGAGATATAAATATTTTAAACAAATAGGTATATCTGTCCCTCTCGCGAAAACGCTGTTTTATATGGCAGCTGTATAGGCGTCATGTAATTTGAAGTCAGAGTTCGTATCGGACTTCTCTTTCTAATTGTAATCTTTGAAGCTTTATAACTTCATCGCTGATGAAGGTATTTAGAAAATAATTTCATGATTGTTTACTAGAGCTAAAACGTATTTTATTTTGCAAATAAAAAAATCGCATGCATATTCCCTATAGCAATACTTAATTACCTATCTTTCTGTCTCTACAATTCTATATATTACAAGGGGAAAGATTTTGTATTTTTGTATGCAACGAATAAACTTAAAAACCGCTGGACCGATTTGAAAAATTCTTTCAGCATTGGATAGCTACATTATCAGGGAGTAACATAGGGTATATTTTATCCCCGTACTCCCAAGGGAACGGGAAATACGCGGATGAAACCGCGTGATGTCCGCTAGTAAATATTATAAAGAGGAAAGATTTGTATGTTTGTAACGAATATACTCAAAAACTACTGGACCGATTTCAAAAATTCTTTCACTATTAGAATGCTATATTATCCCTGAGTAACATAGGCTATAATTTATTTTCGAAAAAAAAAATCGAGATCCATAGAAAAATTGCAACACTAAACCGGCGCGAACGGAAGTCGCAGGCGAAGTCCTAGTCTTCAATAAACTGTAGTAATATGTGGAGTATTTTGGAAACCGGTTTTGGGTAGAATAATGATGGAGGAACATTGAGCTTAATGATGGATGGGGACACCGTGAGAAAAACGGGAAGCAAATTGTATAACTAATAAAATCGCAATCGAATTAAGATGCAGATGCATTGCTTCATATGTTTAAAAAAAAGTATCACCACTTAAAAGTGAAAATAGTCGGTGTTTTTGGTTTACCTTCTTTGTTTTTTAACACCGACTTCCGAAATTAAGGTTATTTCATTATTTGTAGATGTTTTGTTTGGAAGTCGGTTATATTTTTTTGTAAAAAGTTTTTTTTTTCACTTTTAAGTGGTATTACTTGGACGACGTCTTCGTCAACGCAGAAATTGAAGCTAAATGTTCATAAAATAAAAACTACGAAACCAAACTGAATCAAATTTTTATGGGACCAAATGGCAAGTATACTGCATCGAACTAAAAAAGAATCACATAAATCGGATCAGAAATCTCGAAGTAATCGGTGTAAATACATAAAAAAATACCCAACGAATTGAGAACCTCCTCCTTTTTTGGAAGTCGGTTAAAATCGTCTGCTCGACAGCGTTAAACGCGCAATAAATATGGTTGCAATGTCAAAATGTAAACGTATGCAGTCGATTATAATAAATCTATACTAATATATGAAGCAGAAGAGTTTGTTTGTTTGTTTGCTTGAACGCGCTAATCTCAGGAACTACTGGTCCGATTTGAAAAATTCTTTCAGTGTTAGATAGCCCATTTATCGAGGAAGGCTATAGGCTATATATCATCACGCTAAGACCAATAGGAGCGGAGCAGTAATGAAAATTGTGACGCAGACGAAGTTGCACGGGTCAGCTAGTTTATTATAATAACCCGCAATTTCTTAAACAATGCTTAACAATTTATCTATGTCTACTCTTTCTATAATAAAAAAAAGCCGCACGGGTCTTTGAGGTTAAGTGATGGTTGCCGAGGTTAGCCCGTGGATGGGTGAACATCCATTACATACGACACTCCTCGGAGACCACGTAACAGACAATTAGGTAATATTAAAGATTTCGGGGGTATTTTCCTTAAGGTGTGTCAGCAGTTATCATTTTCCTCAATCATCATATTACTCAGAAACGGTTGCCAAAATGCTCCACTTACATAAAACTCGTTCAAAATTCATGCCTTAAATAAGCAAAAATATATAATCTGCCTAGCCTTTTCCCATCTACATACACGATGCCATTTTACTCGTCTTACAAAAAAAAAATTGCTCCTAGAGGTAGTTAATGTCGGGTACATTAAGTGGGCCGCCTTACCCACTTAATGTACCCGACATAAACTACCTCTAGGAGAATTTTTTTTTTTAAATAACTCGGTGAGATAATAGGTTCAATAAAAATGAATAATGCATTCGATTTATGAAACACCCTGTTAATAAAGTTTACGTGTCAAAATAATGTCACCGTTCCATTCCGCGCCCTTCTGGAACTCGAAGCTTGGACTGCGCTCGCTCCTGGATGTTTCAAACTACGTAATGCTTCATGATAGTGAATAATATTTTCATTTTCTAAGTAGTTCAAATGTTCATAAATATAATTGCGTCGTTGTAGTACGAGAAATAACTAAGTGCAAATAGCTAGTTTCGAGATAATCGCGTTTTAAAGATTTTTTGTTCTTATGATCGGTATAACACATTAACGCTTATAGCTACAAAAATGCTTCCTATGAACAAAAGATTGATATTTTTACCTTGCATTCTAATATTTAGGAAATCATGTGAATGTTTTAACCGTTACTGAAAAATATAATAAAAAGTAAGATAGTTAATTTTAGCATACTCAAAAAAAGGTATTTTAGGTTAGTTAGTTAACTTTTTGTGTTACTTAATTAATTCTTGGTACAGCTGTATTGTATGCGAAAAGTAACTAAGTAACATTAGTGAGCGCAGTGCAGCTCCGGTAATTGAGAAAACGTTAGTACAAAACATTGTCATAAATTACTCAAGTACCGTTAGTTAATTTTCATCAACTGACTTTTTGCCTTAACAAGTAGTTATGTACTTCTCTGACATTCTCGAATTATTTGAAATAATATGGGTTTAAAAACACTTTGACATCATTAAAGCTAGAGACAAACTGGTCCCACGTACGCAACGTATGCAACACATTATGATATCTGGACTCTTGATTTTATATGAAAAACTATGCAGTAGAAACAAACTTATCGCATGCAACGCGAGATACGATACGATACAAAAGCGTTGCATACGTTGCGTACGTAGGACTAGTGTGTTTCTCGCTTAAGTCATTTCGGCTAAAAATGACAGTTAGTGATTTCTCGCACTACGACGACGATTTGTTCTTTAACTAATGTATACTAGGTAGACATTGGATAGATGAAGTGGGGTGCCGTCGTAAGACGCCAAAAATGTCACCATGTATATTGGAGTGGACTTCCAGTATAACCCGATGCAGCTGAATACCAGTGTTCTACGTGGAGTGACTGACTACCTGACCTTCACAACCCAGTAACTGGGTAACACAATACCCCTTGGCAAGACAGGTCAGATTTTTGAACTATACAGGGTTATTTGTAAAACACCAACAACCTCTTAGGCAGTGAAAGTACCTGCCAGGGTTGCGGAATTTGTTCGAGAGTCACCGCGGCCCTGGAACGCAAAGGGCACTAGGAGGAACACGGATGGTCAGTAAGACTCTGAAATTTTACTCCTTCATTTCCTAAAAAATCCCATAGAAATATAAAAAAAAAAACAGTAAAAAAACATATTTACTGCTTTGCAATACAAACGAAAATAATTTGGGTTTGTTACTTTTTTTAAAATGTGTTATTTTTTTTATAATATTTAAAAATGCGGGTAGCAGAGTGGCGCGTAGAGGAGTACTTAGCCCCGTTTATACGCACAAGGTCATTGGCATGTATACAAGCCTTAAGTTATTATTATGAATCGATTTAACAGACCGTTGGCGAAATATAATACAAAATAATGCAGTTTGACTTTCCTCTGACTTCTGATGAATAAGGAAATAGCTTCATCGCAGCAAAATTATAATAAGTTAATGCCGCAAGACATATGTCATCATTTTAAGACTAAATTGCTTTTCATCAATTAAATAATTGAGTTTATTAAGAGCTAGAGATGGTAGACCGCGGACTATGCGAATAGCAAAGATCTGAAATTACCAACTATTTTATTGGTAAAAAAAAATATTGATTTAAACATGAGTAGGTAAGGATACTTATGATTATAATTTAGCACTTTCCATTAATTAATTTCAAGCGTTAAAACATATTTGTTCTTTAAAACTTTGTTAACATATTTCTAGATAGAAATCTAGTCATACTACCTAATTGTGTATCTAGACAAAGACTATTTTTTTACCGTCTATATTTTTTATAAAAGAACCGTTTCTTGCAACTTTTGAACTCGCCGCGATTTGTTTTGTTTTTTTTTTCAGCCATTATTTTTAATAACTGTGTTTTTCCATAGACAATATAAAAAGTTTAATAAAACGAATGTTAGCCTTCCCGCGCAATTTGTACAAGACAGATCTAAGAAGGATACAGATTGTTATGACGCGTATTGTTAATGGCGTAACTACCTGTTCTTAGTACTATAATCATTTTAATTTAGAACTCGAGTCAGCCGCGCTAGGTCGTCGCCAAAAGTACAAAAACCAGTTATACATTTCGACATTTGTCTCACGTTTCAACTAAATATAGCCCTAACGTACTTTTTACCGTGCTAAGTAGACCGTACAAGTAATTTTCATAGAAAATTAATCAAACAGAACTTTGTTCAAGTCATCATAATTTGAAAAAGATAAAAGCTTCTTTGTTTGTCTCGGTACGTTCACACGGAGCGAACATTTTTTATTGTCTATTTTATACAAACTAAATATTATAATAATACTTGCAACGTCGGTTTTTACATTGTGAGTCATGGTTTAAAAAAATAAGACTATCAGATTTTAGTAAAGGTAACGAAAACGTTTATAATATTGCTGTAACTATCATTTTAATGATTCAACTGTCGACCAAAAAAATCGTTTCACACAACTTGTTATAATTTTGTTCCGATTTAGTAAAAATTATATAAAAATATGCGGGCGAAGTTGTATAAAAAACTAGTCGAGGTATGTAAATGTGAACAATGGTAGAGTTAAAACAAATAAACATATACCACAATAGTTTATAACAGTGTGGGCCCATGATTGTGCAAAACGTTGTGAAAGGAAATTATACTAAATTATTGTCTTGCGAGCGATCTATTGTCGGGTTTCTTACTACAATATCGGCCGATGGCTCCGTTTGATATAAAACCTTTTTATTGCTTTGCATTGTAAAATAGAACCATATTTATTTTGATCTAGATTAGTGCTAAGCCAGTTCCTATACATTTTGCAGAGCCTGGGGTCGCAATCTACATATTATTTGATCGATGGGACTAGGTAGTGATTTAAACATGTTCTGAAAGTCACAGATAATCAATCAATGGTCAGATTACATAGATACGGTGTGCATACAGGAACCATAACATTTACAGATAATTTATTGAACTTTACCTTTTTTTTATTTTTTCATCAGTATGTTAATGTATTCTGAGTTACTTTTTAATGACCAATCACAGCGTGAACCTACATGAGATTAGGTATAATAATTTTGCCATTATTATACATTTTTTCTCCTTTAATATTTTTTTGTAATTAATTTCATCGCATAAATTATAAAACAGTGATCTTGTTTTTTTTTCTTTCAACATCAAAAAGTAATAATTTTACGCCCACGATAAAATTGCTCTGACGTCTTTATTAAGGATATTGTTAAAAAAACTGACATTAAATTAGAACAAAAAAAAATTGTCATAAAATGTGAAACGTCTAATTAGGTACAATGAGTAACCGGTTTTATTAATTAAATGTATTAACATATGTATTGATAAGCAAACGAGATCAATAAAATGGTATACTTACAATTAAAAACAAGAAATATTAGCATTATAAAGTCGAAAAATAAAATCTAATTTAAAACGTAATTATTAAACTTTCGATTTTTTCGATCAAGAACAAAAATCAATATAATTATTCTCAGTGACATTTCAAAATGAAAAAGTTAAACATGAATAAAACAATATTGCATTCTTTATTTTTTTTCTCCAATATTTCTCGAAATGACAAGGTTTTAATTTCGCAAGTTGATATTCCGCATTTTTTAAATAAAGAATCCACGCTTTTACAACTTAAATGTCAACTTGAAAAGAAATCGGATGACTAAGGGCAAGAGAATTCGTTTTATATAATTTTCGAAACGTGTTTTTGCTCAAAATAATTTGTATGTTTCGGAATTTCGAACAACGCCCTATTCTAAAATAAAAACATGATTTTGTTCGAGAGCCTGTATTCGATATTCGAAAATGGCGTCGACTAAAATTATAATTATAAAAAGTAGCATTTTATTTTGCTGGCAATAAATACGCAGGTGCATGGCATACTCATTCGCATTGTTAATGTTTTCATTATGTGGCCGCTGAATGAATAACAAACATTGTAATATAAATAGTTTAACTTTATAAATCGTATTGTTATTCGACGGAAATAATTACTAACGATCCAATCTAAAACATCGTTGTGTAAATATACATAAGTACTACAAGGACACATTCCATTTAGAAACTAACATTCAATAACTCCTAAGATATTAAAAATATAAATCAGTATTTTATATCAATATTAAAAATATAAATCTAAAATGCCAAGTTAAAACAAGCTAGATCACTTTTAAAGAACGGAAACAGAAAAATGATCATTTGGGTCAGAAACCATTTTTTAGGGTTCCGAAAAAAAAGGAACCCTTATAGGATCACTCTGGTGTCTGTCTGTCTGTCCGTCTGTCACAGCCAGTTTTCTCCGGATCCACTGGACCGATTCTGTTGAAATTTGGTACACATATGGACTTCTATGACCCAAACACGGACGCGTTACGTAAATTATTAAATTTTTAGTGTGGGAGTTATTTTTGGGGGTCAAACTAGAAAATTAAAAAAAAAAGTTTTTTGAACAATATTGTGCGACATATCAAATGAAAGGGCTTACTGTGAGGGTTTTAATTATATTTTTTTCATAATTTTAAAATAAATGGTTTTGAAGTTATTCAAGAAATTAGACGAAAAATGACCATTCCCCCCCCTTATCTCCGAAACTACTGAGCCTAAAATTTTGAAAAAAAAAAATGGAGATAATAGATCTTTACCTAAAGATTACAGGAAAACCTATTAGAAGTCTGTAGTGTTAAAATAACATGTTAAAAAAATTAAATTCGTTCGGAACCCTTTGCACGCGAGTCCGACTCGCACTTGGCCAGTTTTTTTATTGAATACATTTATAATGTTACACAACTTACACATACTATCTAGAGCTATGTATTAGACAAAGTGGCCATAATTTATTTTGAAAATGACATCATAGCATATTTTATTATGAACTCAGTCTTGCACAAAGAAGGTTAAAATATGCTTTTTTATTTTACTTGTTAATAAATGATTATATTTTTTATTTTGCCTTTGCAACGAAGCTAAAAAAAGGTAGAATTGCAATAAAAACAAATCAAATCCTGATATAAAACCTGCAAGAAAGGATTTTTGATAACTTTTAAAAACATTCATGAATATTTATGACCATAAGTTGCAGAAACGATTTTATAATATAATAATATATTTTATTATTGTTATAATTTAGGGTTCCATTTATGACAGAATGTTTTATAATAATTAGGATCAGGAATTGTCTATTAACACATAGAATTACTACTAAAGTAATTTTGTACAAAGTGTTAAAATCTAGTGCACGAAGGTCTTTAAAACTCGTTTGATTTGGCTTTCCATTCAGCTTGGCAATTGCAAATGTCTATGAATTTTTGCTTTTTGAAAACTTTCAGCTTTTGTCAGGTCTTCATTACGCAATAACAATGGCTGAACTTTCAGATAACGGATCAATACGGATGTCTGTCTAATTTAGATACTTGTACTAAAACAAAGCGTTAAAAAAAAATCACGAAATCACCTACAAATCGTTGAGATGAAACCATTTTACTCCTTCATTTTTTATCTAAAGTCTTAAAAAAAATATCTACCGCTTTGTAATATAAATTAAAATAATTTAGTTTTTTTACTTTAAAAAAAAATGTTGTGTTATTTTTTTTATAATAAATTAAAAATGCGGGTAACAGAGTGGCGCGTAGAGGAGTAGTTAGCTCCGTTTGTATGCACAACGTCATTGGCATGTATACAAGCCTTAAATCATTTTCCGTGTCAGTACTTCTAGTAAAATAACAAAAACTTGATACAACGGAAAGAATCTAAACGTTTTTTATATTTGCGATTAAAAAAAATCTTTTTTTACAAAACCGGCATCTCGTTATAACACGCAAAAAATAATGAACCCATATTCTGAGAACCTCGTTTTAGCTTTTTATTTTTAAGTGAAGGGAAATATAAATCACGATTTTTTATTACCATGCCCGGCTAACTTCAGACATTTGGTCGTGACATTCAAAATTTAATTTAAAATATAAAAACAAAATAATCATTAAGTTAAAACAAAATTAGTGTTTTTTATAATAATAATAATTGAAAATATCTTTTGTGGTACGGCGCTACGCTTTGTTAATTTCAACTCGTATAAATGGAAAATAATGTGGTTTTTATTTATATTTTTTATGAAACCTACCTAATTCGACTTCAATGGTAAAGACGAAGGTCGGGCATTACATTTTATGATTAGGTACCTACTTAAAAAGTCATTACATAAATATGAAAATACGGGATAAAAAAATCTGAATAAACATTTTTACAACAAACGTAAAAGAAAAAGAACAATATACTTAAAAATATGCTCTGGAAACCATACCTAAATGTCGTGTTGAGTTCAAAGACCTACTGTTTAAATTGTATGTAAGTTCCTTGATCAAAACTATGATCAGTATTTTTTTTCTCTCTTATTTTTTTTATTTCAGCTAGTTGCTCTTGACTCTAGTCTAGGTCAGAGATGACAGAGACAAAGCATTTTAGCTGTTTGTTTTAACAAAATTATTACAGAGTAATTAAATCATTTGACAAAGATTACATAACCTTTGAGAAACCAGGGTCGCTACTCACGGGGAAGGATGTTTACATAAGTATTCATCACTTCTTATAATGTTAAATAAATAAATAAAAGGTGTTGACGTCAAACTGATGAGGTAGACTGCTGTCGTAGTTTTATTGTTCCAAATAGGTTAAACGACCCCCATTTATGGTCAGGGGTTTCTTTGTCACGCGGGTTTACACCACACCACACTTCAATAAATCTGCACGCCTTAACTATCTTAGGGTTAAGCCATAAATACACTAGGGGACAACCACAGCAACTACGTGGAATGGCCCTAGACACAAGTCGCGCGTGCGCTTGCTCTCGGAGTGGCAGCAAGCAACATGTCCCGCGTCACGTAAAAGGTTGCGCGGCATGTTGCAGGTCACTGGGCAACACGTAGATATGAGTGTTGCGCGTCAGGTTGAAGAACATTTTGTCCCCTAGTGTATCTTTGGCTACGTGGAAGGTCTCGAGACACAATATGTCGCGCGTGCGCTCGCTCTCAGAGCGCAAGCAACATATCCAGCGTCATGTAATATGTTGCGGGTCACTGGGCAATACGTAAATTGGAGCGTTGCGCGTCAGGTTGAGGAAAATTTTGTCCCCTAGTGTATCTTTGGCTTTAATTCTAAGATACACTAGAGGACAAATGCAGCGACATGTTACGGTACGTGTCCCTCGGCAACTACGTCGAACATTCTGAGACACATGTCGCGCGCTCTCGGAGCGGCAGCAAGCAACATGTCCCGCCGTCACGAAAACTGTTGCCGGGCATGTTGCGCGTCACTGAGAACACGTAGATTTGAGCGTTGCGCGTTAGGTTGAGGAAAATTTTGGTCTCCTAGTGTATCTTTGGCTTTAATTCTAAGATACACTAGGGGACAAATGCAGCGACATGTTACGGAACATGTCCCTTGCCAACTACGTCGAATATCTCGAGAAACACGTTGATTTGAGCGTTGCGCATCAGGTCGAAGAACATTTTGTCTCCTTTTTTTTAAGGGTGGGAAATCATCAAATGACTCCTCCCGCTCTGGGCAGAGCAGAAGAGAGTGTCAGACTATTATTGATTATAACCCATCCGTGTTCCTCCTAATGCCCTTTGCGTTCCAGGGCCGCAGTGACTCTTTCGAACAAATTCCGCAACCCTGACAGGACATTTCGTCCCCTGGTGTATCTTTGGCTTTAGTTTCCAGTCTTACCGAATGCAGCTAAATACCAGCATTTTACATTGCGCAGCTGCTTGCCTGACCTTGACAAACCCATGAACTGGGCGATGCGATACCCCTTGGCAAGCCTGGTGTCAGGTTTTTTTGGCTTCTGATTACCCGTCACGAATGTCAAAGATCTACAAACGACAGTCGGTACCTAAAGCTTTAAGCTTTCCGAGACGCGGAGGAGTCTCGGTACGTAATGGATGACCCATCTATCCACTGACTTCGGCAAGCCACGCTTAACGTTGTAGAACCCATGAGGCTTTTATTATTTAGTCACAAGTTAATCCCACACCGCATTTATAAATAAAAATAAACACCTATTTTAAAAGATTAAAAAAGGTACTTAATGTTTGACTTAAGTGGTAGGTATCAAGCCACCAAAAATATATACATATACAATAAATCTAATATATAAAAGTCTTGCGTCACAGTGTTTGCTATCGAACTCCTCCGAAACGGATTGACCGATTTATATGAAAATTTTTGTGTATTTGGTAGGTCTGAGAATAAGTTGTGGGCTACTTGTCTACACTAATATTATAAAGAGGAAAGATTTGTTTGTTTGTTTGAATTGAATAGGCTCCGAAACTACTGGACCGATTTGAAAAATTCTTTTAGCATTGGATAGCTATATTACCAGGGAGTAACATAGGCTATATATTATCCCCGTATTCCCACGGGAACGGGAACTACGCGGGTGAAACCGCGTGACGTCCACTAGTTATTTATATGGCAAAACAACGTTTGCCGGGTCAGCTAGTATATTATATAATACTAGCTGACTCAGCAAACGTAGTTAAAAAAAATACCCTACCACCTATTCTCATACCTACCTAATATACACACAAAATTTCATGAAAGGAGTTCGGTAACAAACATCGTGACACGAGATTTTTGGAAGTTCCTTATCGCGCGTTGTGAAAGACGGAAAAAATTCATACGAAAAGTTGTAACGACACTTTTTGCTACAGTTGTAAGCCGTGCGGCGTGCGCGTGTTTCTCTGTCTGTCTCTCTCGTAGAAAGCAAGCCAGTTATTTTCGTTTTGTCTTTCTATTTCTGTTTACATTACATTTATTAATAATATAAAAAAATATTATTATAACTTAAAAAAAAAAATTGTTACAATTCCTTCACTAATTAATCGAAAGGAACTTCGTTCCATCCGGGTGTCCCTTGACACCTCTCAAGTTTTGTTTATATAATAGATTCTTCAGTCAGTTCCAATAATACTAACTCACTTTAACTCGAATTTAATGCAAGTCAATACAACATTGCATATTAATATATGCTAATCATTCCATTAAGTTCTTAAATGCAAAAATATTTTAGATCAACGAAGGCTGGAATAATATTTAGTACAGTCAAAAGAGACCAGTACATTCGTTTCTTCGCGAGTAAAAACTGCGAATGCGACAGATGACAGTAATTCATTATTCATATTAACATATTATTCCGTCAGAGCATTTGAGGATTTGAGCCATCATTGCCTCGTTTTTTACGAAAGAATTTATTGGCGAACAACTAAAATAAAACATCTTAAAAGACAAGAAACACAACATAATTTTGGATCAACGAAAAGCATAGTAACAAACACCTGCATATTTTTTTTTTTAACCATGGATCCGCATCATTTTCAATAATAATTCCTGCAACACGTTATCTAAAACCATATCCATAGATGAATGGACTGAGCAATACCGTCACAAAATCGACTACTCTGTAGCAAGAGACAACGCAACTCTGCGGCTCATAGAAAGCAACTGTGCATCATAAGCTGTCGCTTCACCTTATTCGATAACCTCAGTTGAGATTCCGAACGAGTGATGAACATTTTTGTCCATGTTCATCACTCACACAAGGTCATGGTGAATACCCATGTAGCACCCACTCCTATCAAGATCGGAGGCTACACTCGATGTTGTAGACGGGTAGACAAACGGTCCAGTTTGGTAGGGCTAACTTCGAGAAAGAGGTCAACCGTCGAATCCAAATCGGATGGTTAAATGGTCTATGGGGCCGAAAAATTCTGGAGTGATGACCGCGTACCGGAAGACGGAGCATTGGAAGACTTGTGGGACGCAATCCCACAAGGTGGACCAATGACCTGGTGGGGGGTGTTGGTAGCCGATGAATGCGAGACGCACAGGACCGGTTGTTGTGGCGACATATTTGGGAGGCCCATGTCCAGCAGCTACGGTACGCTTAGTCCATTCGTCATTACTTGAAACAAAAAAAAAAAACATTTTTCAAAGACTTACCAGGCGAAGTGACCTTGTGGCGCTCATCAGTCTTATTATCATCTTGGAAGCGTACAGTCATGGGTTTCTTCTTAGCCCTGAGCCTGTCATCATCGGGAGACAGGATCGAGGTCCGCTTTTTAGGACGCTCCTCTTCTACGTTCATCTTCACATCCGTGGTTGATGAAGCTGCCACTGTTGGGGGAAAGGATGCTGTATACTCTTTATAAGAAAAGTTTCTGTTAATAAAACGGAGGGTAGATGACTAAAAAAATCTAATTAGTCCGTTAGATGGATTTCCATAAAATATTGGACACGGATTTTTTATTTTTCACGTAAACAAAAAAATTAGACGATACAGTGCGTTGAAAACTCGTGTGTCGTCACATGTAAGTACACTCTTTAATAAAGAATAGTGACGTCAAAAGCTCCCACTCCTGATCTTTAATGCGTTTCATCTTCGTCAATTTTTATCCATACTAATATACCTGTATCTATACTAATAATATATAAAGCTGAAAAGTTTGTTTGTTTGCTTGAACGCGCTAATCTAAGGAACTACTGGTCCTATTTGAAAAATCTTTCAGTGTTAGATAGCCCATTTATCGAGGAAGGCTATATATCATCTAACGCTAAGACCAATAGGAGCGGAGCAGACGAAGTTGCGCAGGTCAACTAGTCGATTTGATAAAGCCAAAAATACGTGTCCAATATTTTTCGATAATCTAACTGATGGACTAAACAGAATCATATTTTTGACCCAGGAATCATCCCTATTACAAGGTTAGATCTAACTAAGCCCAGCAGGGTTACTAGTAGATCTGAGCCCAGAAGTGTACCCGTAAGTGATACGGAGTAGAATACGCCCGAAACTACGAACTTGGAACGCACAGGGCATTTGGAGGAACATAGATGGGTATTAGTCAGTAAGAGCAGTGTAACTAGAAATGGTGTAGTTAACTACATATTAGCAACTAACTCTGAGGTGAGAGATATCTCTGGTTTGCCTTAGTCGGCCTTAAAATTTCAAACTCATCAGGTGAGATAGTGGTCAAACGCGTGCCTATAAATAGTAAAAAGAAAAATACCCTGAATGTGTGGCCGTCAGTCGCAATCAATCACGAATCCACAGTTGAACAGATCTATTCTGTCAAAGTCTCACCGTGTAAACTTAGGTGGAGTGAGCATGAAGAGAACTGTCATTCCATCTTGTTTGTATGGATTGACAGCGAGGGCCGGCCTTTTTTTAAATTTGAGATGGGTTTGCTCTTGACTCTAGTCTAGGTCAGAGATCAGAAAGACAAAGTCTACGAGCGAGCATACCCAGAAGGAGCCTGTGCACTCTAACTTTGAAGAGACTAGAGTTGTAAGCGTTTGGAAACACAGACGCCGGCAGGGAGTTCCACTCTTTTGCTGTGCGCCTTATAAAAGAGTTTTGGAAACGCTTAGTGCGAATTGGTGGAATAGTAACAAGGTAGGGATGATAAGATGCAGTGCGTCTGGATGTCCGATGGTAGAAGGGGGCCGGTGGGATGAGGTCGTGGAGTTCTTGGGCACACTCCCCGAACAGGCAACCTTACGGCGATGAGCCAAGCTATGTAGCTTGGCATCCACCAGTTTTACGTCACCGATGAGCCTCTTAGCTCTGCGTTCCACCGAGTCAAGCGCGGCCAGCTGATACTTAGCTGAGCCATCCCAAAGGTGGCTACAATACTCCATGCAGGATCGGACTAGTGCTTTGTATAGGGTCAAAAGCTGTCCAGGCCTGAAGCATCGCTTCACCCTATTAAGGATGCCCAGCTTTTTGGCCGCGGCTTTGTACTCGATGGTGGCGCCGAAGTTGAGACCCGATCAGACACAGGAACAGATGCACCCCGACCTTAACCATCTAAACGCCCTGGGCGAGTCATGCATTCAGCGTCCTTTCATATTATATAGAAAATATTTACACCCAACCCCAATAGCGTCACCCACTCCCATCATTATTTTTAAGATGTTGTTTAAAACACCATTCCCGTCAAATATGGCAAAATTCGCTTATTAACGAATTATTTCCCCTATTTGGCAGTTTTTGGCATTCATTTGGTGAGCTATAATTTAAGTTTAGAAAAAAAACTGCGTTTGCCACTTGCACAAGTCACTAGTATTGTTACGATTTGTTAGCAGAATACGCACGGATATCCAGGGATGTTATTCTTTTCAAAGGTTTCTATAGGTGTTACCTGAATGTCTTCGAGATTGTGTTGCCGACCTAAAATTTCATAGCACAACAAATCAACGTCAATGTCTGAATTTTTCTTTATATCGAAAGAAATAGCAGCGCCCTGTATGACCCGGCGCCCTCAAGCCGCTACTGTTGACAGCTCACTTCATGATCATTTCACCTAAGCCTAAACGGTGAGATGTTTACAGAATCGCACTGTAGGATGGGTTTTTTTAATGATGGGCAATCGATAAATACGCAAAAGACTCTTACTGACTAAAACCCATCCGTGCTCCTATGCCCTTTGCGTTTCAGGGCCGCGGTGACTCTTTTGAACAAATTGCGCAACAGGATGGGTATACAGGTACGACCAGGAGTATGACAGGTGTAACTTTTAACCCCACCTGGTACGACGTTCCCGTATCCTACATTATTTTTCAAAATGATGCCGATTTCCAACTTCCACGCGGGAGAAGTCATGGACAAAAGCTAGGTAGCTTCTAACCAAGATTTAAGGTTTAATCTTAACTCTAAAAGCAATAGAAGAGGGCTTTTGCCCACCAGTGAGACAGCACTGGCTAGTAACAATAATAATAATATCTTATCATCAACTCACCCTGATCATGCTCAGTCTGTATACTAGCAACGACTCGTTCCCCAACAATATTCCCACGGGACGCGTGCATAGCCTCTTCCATCTCCCTCGCAGCAGCTGCCAATATATTGTTGACAGCAGTATGAGTGGTCGGCGGATCCTCGCGACGTCGCCGCCGGATCTCTTCAGCACGCATCATGGATTGCTGGTACATGTGTATCTAGGAATTATTGGTGATGTAAGGTAATGTCTGGATGATGGTTAGTCAAGCTCTGGTAGGGTTTAATAAGCGTTAGGTAGGCCGCAGTGGGAGTTTGAGGGTTGGAGGTGATCCCAGTTTTCGCCCAATGGTTTTTGATATGGATTTCAGGGTTTTTGTTCTGATATTTTGGCAGTAAACATTGATACACAGTTCACTAGCTATACTCATCAAATTGGCCTTGATAAAGCATTTGTCTTTGGTATTTTCACCTTCATACTAGCAGAAGGTTATAAGAACATTGGTATGTGCATAAGTTTTTTTTTCGCCGCATGTCTCCGTAGTAACTTGATACAATCTATATTGAAATTCGCTCATAAATTAAACCAAAACTAGTTGCGATTCCAATCAAACTATATTTCACTAATTATCTCATCAATCTGAGTGGACATCTAAATAATTAATTTTGTATAAAACGACCAAAATCGTTCGAGACACATTGATTATAAATAATGTGTAATTTATTATCACGATTTTATTAAAATAGATCGAGACTCAATAATGAATCAATTCTGTTACTTAACTAAGAAACTGAAACAGGAAATGCTTTTTATTACTTTTTATATTGAACCATAATAGGTAGGTAATTATGTGAGTTTTACATTGTTCTAGGAGTAATGGAAATACATAAATACAATGTATTAGCGGCCTTATCATACCCGCATGTTATAAAAAGTAGACGGGAGGAGAGGTTACTGCCCCTAAGTTGAAGCCAGACAGGTAGGAAGAAAAACGTAAGTACTGAGGTGGTAAAAATGTCGATCGTCTCGTCTACCTCCCACGACCCGATTGGTAGAGTAATGACCGAATGAAATTCTCAATTGTAAGACAATTTAATTTGGGGGCCGTGATTAATACGTGTGCTCAAAAAGTTGACCCCCGTCAATGAAAATCTCAATTTTTTAATTTGGAGTATAATCAAACCAAGGCATAGACAACGTGAGTCTTTGAAAATCTCACGTGACAGGGAAGGGGTCTCCACCACATCTCACTAAGGAGGGGAGGTCAGTTACAAGGAGTTTTGTAGCAACAGAAAAATGCAAGATGTCCACGAATTCGGGGTTAAGACTTGAGATCTTGTCAAAGGCGAGCGTAGCGAAGAACTTGATAGCAGAGCTTCTGCAAGTACTCCCGTAGTCCCCGATTAGGGCTGCTTACACATAATTTGCCGACCCCGGACAAAAACTTAAAAAACTCCGGACATTTGGGTGAAATTGAGGTCTTTCCCCGGACGCAACCAAAAAATGTTCACCCTGTTAAATAAAAACTTTACATTTTTTTTAATCATTAGCTAGCTTTGCTATGTAAACCACAGCGTTACTAATTAAATATCAACTCAAATTAAATTATACACTCTTCTTTTTCTCACGTATTTTCTGGTTACAAAAAAAAATAACTAGGAACATTGTTCTTTTGGCATCAAACAACAATTTATAATAACAAGTTTTTTGTTGTTTTATTAATATCAATAATCAAAAATAAGCAACATGAGTCCTTAGTAGAATGTAACTCAGACGCGGATTTAGGATCTCGCTCAAGACGGGGGGCAAATATTTGTCTGTTAGAGCTAATTTCATTGTCTCAACGCTTTCACAGTTGTTTAATGGTGTTTTAACAAAAATATCCTAAAGCGCCCGGGTTTTAACTGGACCTTCTTAAAAACTCCGCCCGGACGCTCCCCGGACGCCCTCCGAACTACGACAAATCCGGGGAAACCCGGACGGATGGCAGCCCCGGTGCAAGTTTGACTTTAGTACTTTAGGGAACACGAGGTAGCTTTAGCCAGGAAGTCAGATCGACCCCTCCGTCCGCTGATATTGGGTTGTAAATCCTCATAAATGTGATTTACAACCCAATACCAAAAAAACTGGCCAAGTGCGAGTCGGACTCGCGTGCAAAGTGTTCCGAACGAATTTTTTTTCAAAATGTCATTTTAACACTACAGACTTCTTATAGGTTTTCCTGTAATCTTTAGGTAAAGATCTTTTATCTCCATTTTTTTTTCAAATTTTAGGCTCAGTTGTTTCGGAGTTAAGGGGGTATATAATGGTAATTTTTCGTCTAATTTCTTGAATAACTTCTAAACCATTAAAATATATAATTAAAACCCTCACAGTATGCCCTTTCATTTGATATGTCACACGATACTGTTCAAAAAACTTTATTTTTTTAATTTTCTAGTTTGATCCCCAAAAGTGACCCCCATACAGCAAATTTAATGATTAACGTAACGCGTCCGTGTTTGGGTCATAGAAGTCCAGATGTGTACCAAATTTCAACAGAATCCGTCCAGTGGATCTGGAGAAAACTGGCTGTGACAGACGGACAGACAGACAGACAACCGAGTCCGGGTCCGAGTTTTCGGAGCCCTAAAAATCGAAGCGCAAGTTTACGCTAATTCTCGCGACTGTAATGTACCCACAGGGTCCTAAGGGTGCGTTTCCACCAGAGATGAGCGAGGATTCGTAGCGACGGATGTGTTTGTTACGAACCGATAAAATCGCATCTTTTATCTAGCCTGTAGCGAGGCTAGCTAACGGCCCGGAAAACTCTGATCCGGAAGCGGAACTATGTGGTATACTAGTAAGTTTTGAAAGAGAAATTCATTTTCTCGTAAACACGTGTATTCCAATAAAATAACAACGTGATATTTTGTTTTTATTAAAAAATAATATGTTTATGGATAATTTTCAACACACGTAATAGTAATTCAACGAAAATTTCCACCGCATTCTAGATATAAAGATATGCCGTTGAAAATAGACTTTATCGCGAAATTATTGTAAATTTTTACTTCCAAACTCAAAGTTATCTAAAAACAAAATATTTATCTTGAATTTTAATATTGTTTAATATTATTAAATGGTGATAATATAATGATTATTATAAATAGCCTACAATCACATTTTTTGCACACCAATTTTAATGACGTTAATAAAATTGGGCAGTCACGTGAAAATAGTTGTACATACCTACATTTTTAATTTTCAACATGACCATCGGATTTTCTGAAACTAGCCAATTTATTTTGGCCTTGGAAAAACATTATGTTAATTGTTGACTGGGTAACTAAATTATTAATTAAAATGTAACATTACTGGCCACTTCAATTACCGAAACTTAAATTAATGTAAAAAAAACTACTGCTTGGTTTTTCCAAAATCTGATAAAAAACCATATTCTTTATTTGAAATGTACCGACATTTTTAAATTGCCAGTGTGAAATGGCATAAAATACAATAACTGTTTATGAATGTACCCCACAGTTATGTACAGTCACCTAGAATGACGGCACGCCAAATAATAAATGACTAAGATTTCTCGTTATTACAATTGCATGTTAATTTAATAATTTAAATTGTGTTTCATACACGTGTAAGAACAGCGCTTTTAATTGGTATATTACACTAGAAAATAATAAATGGCCATGTAAGTCTTTATGTTTGCGGTAATCTCGAAAAATCTGGGCTGGTTTTGATGTGTTTGTCACTGTAGAAAGTCTATTGTTGTTAGAGAATAACAATCTACTGATGAGTCACTAGCTCACTATTTCCTGTTCTTTATTAGTTTTTTTTTTTTAATTTGTTTTAAATATTGTTTTTTTTTTGCATGGCATCACACAAAAAGTACAAACCCATTATAGGAACAAAAATATCATTTAATTATTACAATCATAATTAAATATGTGATTATATTGATATTAAAAAAGTGGTTTTCTTTGCTATTGAGTACCTACAAGAATACTATTATGTTTCATCATGATGATGAAACAACATTTTCTATTTTGCAAAATTCGTTATAAATTATTAATAGCCGGATTTTACATGTTTTTTGTCATAACTACGTCAAACATAAACTATAAAAACTATTACGCAAACAAAGCACACAAAAGTACCTTTGCATACACATATTTATTCTTTTAGATTCGAAATTTAAATAACTATTGACAGTATTATAATAGTGTTCAAGGCTACTTTTTTTAAGAACAATAATAATTTTAAGACCAAAATAGGCAAAGGAAATACCCAAATAGTCAGCACTTAGCAAATAAAAAAAGTTGAATTACCATGACTCAACGAGTTAACTCGAAATTACGTCATAATATTTATTTAATGATAAAATATCTGATTAACAAGTACACTTGTAACAGGTACAAGCCTTCAAGTGTTTTTTTTAATTTGCCCTTTTTTATCAGCACAACTGAGCAGTTTGTTAGGTTCTAAGTACTATTTCATGATGATTGACAAAAAATGTACAAAACTAAACAAAAATGTATATGGTTACACTATTTTTTTTACTGCTGCTAGTAAGTAGCTTCCAAAATTAAACCTAAAAATAATAATCATGGTGAGTTCCATTAAGGCAATTATTTTTAATTGATCTTAAGTGCTTTGCGGAACCTCCTTAAAATAAAAATGAATCAACAGGACTTATTAAAAAACTACTTGTATGCACAATTATTATGTAAACTTGTCTAAGATAGTAAATAGTATCATTTCCATAATTTTAGGAAGAGGCTTCAATTTTTACCCTTTGGAAATAAAACCATAAAAAGTCAATTTTCCCTCATAAAATATCCATGCCATGGGCTTGAATACAACCTACAATAAATCTCATAAATGTGTAAAAAAAAAAAAAAATATCTTCATTAAAAATTATTCCACATTTAACTTACAACTTTTATCTAAAATCCGTTAACCAAAATCAAAACTGTAAAAGTACGGAAAATATTTTTGTTTTTGCCAATTAGCACCTAAAAGAATTAACAGCATCATGAGAAAATGTCTCATTTAAAAACTTGGAACACTTTTACTTGGAATTTTTATTTTTTTTATTTTAGTATCTATTCACTCTAGTATACATGCAGGTACATTTTACGTAAGGAGTTCATTATGCATAACAAAATCTATTCTATTGCTAACATTTTTATACAGGCTAGATACAGCCAATGATATGCAAATAATAATGCTTATGTGAAAAAAATTAGTATATGTATAAACAGACAATGCCTAGCAGCTAGACTTAGGTTTGTAATAATGTTAAATTTTTATAGCTCTACGCATATCTAGCTGGACCACCTGTTATCTAATTGTTAATTTGATAACAAGCCATAAAATTCACAGTATTAAGTTTTCTTTCAACTTTAATTACCTTCATTTGAATAGAAATAACGTAAATGAAGAATTTAATTATAAATGTAATGATTTCATTTATTTTTTGCACACATTTTTTAGGAAACCACTGGGAGTTATGAGCCTTATTGTATTCCCGAGATCGACATTTACTGCCAAATGCAAAGGTGTAATGAATGAAACCAGCCAACCACCAAACATGAACCTTTTGGTACAATTGTAAGACCAGCATTGATGAGTAATAATGTTAAAATAGGCAAAGGAAGCCTCACCTGTTTCAGCCTCTCCACATCTGTCCTAGCTTGTGAGTATGTGGGCTGTGCAGAAACGGTAGTCGCAGGATATGATGGATACTCCAAGTTCACATTCAACATCTGTGCAGCATTGTCTCTAGCCTCATACGCAAGTCCCCGGATCTCTAGCTCTGACGCTGTGTGCATCAGAGACTGCAGGTCCAGTTCTTGGACATCCACCGAGCCCTTGTACATAAACTCTACAAGGAGGTTGATCTCCGAAAAGGGGATCCCCTTCAGAATCACTATTGGATGTTGACATGGGTTGTCCCTAGCAAAAGACAAGAATTATTTGTATCATACATGCTCTGTAATTTGAATATAATACCCTATCTCATTATTTATTAACCAGACATATTTTTCTTCTGTTATCACAAGATAATAAAAGTAATTACTGCAAAAATTCGACTCCTATGACATTTATGTAACATTACTTATGTAAATACATTAATTAAATAGAATTATATTTTAAAATTGCTCATTAAAACCCAGGCTGAGTGCAAAGTATACTTTGCTCATGTCTGTATACATTACATGGTATTATAAATAACTTCACTAGAAAAAATAATGATGTCATAATGACCAAATGGAACAGATTTAAAATGATGTGTAATAAATACACAATTTTGTAAATGGAAACCTAATACGAATGCGTTTAGCAATGTAAAATGCGAGCACTTACTTGAATATCTGTTCGAAATACGGACTGCATGCTGAGAGCACGAGCTTGTGTGCCTTCAGGGTGCCGTCGCGGCAGGAGAGCGTCACGTCCGCGAGCGCCGACGACGAGTAGATGGTCGTGAACAGCTGGCTCAGGTTCTGCAGGTGGTTGTTCCACTTCAAGTGGAACGTCTTATCGCTCACCAGCCCCTGCATCTGCACCACCACATACACTTTTCAATCACAAATCACACTTCTTCACGACTGATGGATAATCGACAGAAAACCGACTCTGCTGCGACCGCTACATAAAATTATAATTATTACAACTTATTTTTAGAACGATGCCCGTAAAAAACACTATACGTACGCGGTATGACAGTGTAATATACCGTAGGTACGCGCCGCCGACGGAATTTAGAGCTATAAAATTTTATTTATATTTTATTCGGCAAAACGGAATTCCGTCAAAAATCATGCCGGTGAGAATTTCTTACCTCGCAAATCTTTTTACCGACTTCTCGATATTTCACAAATAACACCGAAACATTTCACAAAATTAATACAATAATTATGTTACACAGAAAGCCGTGTCGTAAAAAACAGAGTGGGGCACGCCGTGGCCCCCTCCTTGCCCCGGCCCCCTCGCACACAATCAATATACGGAATATGAGAGCGCGGCGCGCCCCCTCGCCCCCCGCATGCTTTATTATACCGTAATTAATATACAACTTTATAAATTGTATTATAGGTGTATCTTCTGTGTAGGAATGTGTTTAATTTTACAGATACAGTTTTAATATTAATTACATAGGTGCGTACCTACACAGATAAAACGCTGCGCTAAAATAACAATACACATGAATAAATTGGAAATACACTAGCACGTACCGTGGTGTTTTATTGACATAAACATTGAATCAAAAATGTAACTGATTGACTTTTAGTTTGTTTTTGGTTCTTATTAAACAAAACAAGCTTTAAAATTACCACTATTTAAGTATTTTTTTGAGTTTTCAACCCAATTTCGTGCCCCTTCCTTTAAATAAATTAGATGGAGTAGGTAGGTAGTACATTGTTAGTTAGTATAGGTGAGACTGTGTGCGTGAGTACTTCAATCTCTTTCACGTCGGCATGCATACAGTGGTGTGTTGTGTACACAGGTACACTGTATAATGTGTACACATACACAACCACTACATGCGCAAAAGGGAGAATAGAGGCTGACGGATTCGGATAGTTTTGTTTTTATTAGATTCCATCCTTCCGTCTACACGTTGGAATGAGTAATGTATTTAACATTTTGTATGACATTGTGATGAACCATTAATAAAATGTGAAGAACAGCATATTTATTGTGGGGCTTGAACGAAAATATTTGAATTTGAACATATATGTAACTACATACGTAGTTATCTATTCTTTCTATAGCAATATGGTTGTTGTACCTTTAGAACTCTCTATCTATGTAGGTATACGAAGTAGGTAGATGCGAGTGTGGGCGAGGTTTAATAAATTAATAATGTACAATATAGGTGTATTGTACCTTGTGAGAGAGCGGTACAGGTATAGTACGGGGAGAATATAGGAAGGAATTCATGAATGTGTGCTCTTTTCTGAGACGGCTCGTATTCGGTGCCGTTTTTCAAAAATTTTTGCAGAATTGCAAGCATAACATTCTGCAACTAATTGCATATGAAATTAACATGTTTGTTTAGCATGGTTGTTCGTTTATTTGTGATTCAAAGTTAATCAATAAGGCCGAAATGCATTCATTAGACTGACTATATAATTGTGAAAGTAATGAAATACCATACCCAAATAGTTTGATAAAGGCCTCAGGTGCCTGAAACGTAGATCATTTAGGGAAGCGTATGCCCCGAAGTTTTGAATTACTTTATTAAATTTTTTGGGTAAAAACATGTAAAATAATTAACGTAGCTATTGATTAATTCGAAGTCACTATAGTATCAAAACCTTGATTTAAATTTCGAAATAATTTCCTTTTTCGATACTGACTACGAGAATATCTTCGGTAATGAACCGACTTTAAACGCGCCATAGCGCATGGTTTTTTTTTTATTCCAGTGCTCATGGATAAAGTTCGATTCTAAAATTCATGTCCTCTACGCAGAATCGTGTGACATAGTGACAGATGTTGGTTTGGCATAGAAGTTATTTATCTAGTTTAGACTAGCTAAAAAATAACTCTTAAGTTTCCAGAAGGTATAAAATAACTTTCTAAAAAAAAAGGAAAAATATCAGTCATATCATAATCTTATACATACTATGCGAGGTACACACACAGAGCCGATTAAGTCGCCGGCTACTGCTTCCCCGCTTACTTCTCCACACAGATTTGACAGACAATCACTAAAGTCATTTTAGTCGCCAGCAACTTGAAGTCACGCGTCCATTCCTCACAGATTTTTACATCGTTGAGTGGGTAACAGACGTAAGAGCAAGGTACGTGTACTAGGAACGTGTACTTAGGGTAACACACGAGCGAAATAGGTCGTCGAGCCGTAAGTATGCGTACTTGCTCTTACGTCTATCACCCACTAAAATCTGCGAGGAATAGACGCGTGACTTTTAAACCACTTTCAAGTTGCTGGCGACTAAAGTGACTGCGTGTGTACCTAGCATTACATGGATTTGGTTGCAAAAGTGGGAACTGTCAGGCACACCTCTAACTGTCACTGTCAGTCCTTAACGTCAACGGCAGGTTAACGCTGACAGCTGAGTTGTCTCGCGTCATATTTCACTTTTCACAAATTCACATTGTGTGTGTTGCCGGAACACGATTCGTTCATATCAATTTTAATCATTGTTGGTGTCGGCGACTTTGCAATTTATTATACATTGAAACCTTAAACTAGCACCACGTATTAACTTGATCCCTAGAAGAACGACTTGCTAATATCGAAGTATCTCGTGTTCTATTACGAGACTGAAAAGTATTTTCTTAGCTGAAAATGGAAAAACTACCGACATTAGTTATTCAAAGCGACAATATTAAATATACTGATGATTACATTTATTCGGACTACGAATATGAAGAAACCCTGGTGACTAAAAAAGGCTGCGACGTGACGGTAAGCATGTTTTTGTTGATAATCATGTGAATGCATTTCGCGGAATTTGCTTTCGACGCGCTATTGATTTGATGTTCCAGAAGGAACAGGTTTGCTACTATAATTGTACAAAGATACACCTGTAAAGCCAATTAGAAACACATTATAAACATGCATGTGGTGTTCCAATAAGAACCTAATTCATAATATTTGATTATAGTACTGACTCAATCCAATTTGCCTATGCTGTGTTATCAACGTGTAATAATGACATCTTAGTAAAGAGAATTTTAAGCTTTTTTACTTATCATGAGTTGTTAATCCATAGTACTACAAAACAAGGCTAAATTATGACTGTAAATGCTGTTGAGAATAAATGTCATGTTCTATGTATTGTGATGATTCAAATAAGCCGCCAATCAAGAGATCAGGCTAATTAAACACATTAAGTCATTGTGTAAATTATCCCTTTTCAATTTAACACATTTTACTTATAAGATACAACTGCCATTGTTAAAATTAGAAGGATTTATTCCAAAATGGGATCTACCGGACTAAAATTACAACATTGAAATTCAGTAATCACAAAACATTCTGATTATGAAACATTTTGATCAAGAGCAAAATCTTTGAAAATTTTAGAAGTAAATGTTAACTCTTTTGCTGAGTTTTCATGTCTACCATCTCTAATTCAAACTTTTATTTATAAACTAGTGGCCTACCTAGACTTCACATAGGTGCAAATAATATAAACAAACCTTGTTTATTGCCAATGTATGGTTTACTAACTAATTTAAAGTATTTTATAAGAATTTACTTATGCCTTGAAATTTAAATTCCCTGAAAAATGGGGTAATCCTACCTTATCATTTATGAGTTACCCCCCAATTTCTGAATAGAGAAATTTTTGAAACTACTTTAGCCTGAAAACCACCACTCCACTCCACTCCAGTTTGGTCCACTTTTTGGTCATTTATCATTTTTTTATCTCCGCTTTGATATTGAAGTAGGCTTTAACATGTTCTTAACTCCAAATTGTTCATTACAGAAATGAGTCCTTAGTTATTATAGATAGATACACTATAGTGTATGGTGCCCAGGTCATAAAACTGGAAAGCCATATACAGAGAACATGCTAGCTAATTTTGCTAGACTTTTAGTTTAGGGTAAAATCTAAGAAGGCCTTATCCTATTCAAGATTGCGTTTCTTTAAAATAATATTTAGTAGTATTATTGGAAGTAAATCCAGGCTTTTTGATTTGTGAAAATAACATCTTCTTTAGTTATAATGAAAAAACAAAATTGGATGATTAAATTTTCTTTATTACCTATGCAATTTTTAGTGAAAATCTGCTAAAATATTCAAAGTTTAACAAAAGCCTGACCCAGGCTGGACACAGTCTAATTTGGCTGGACATGCATCTTAAAAACCAACTATGTTCGGCTTTATCCGGAAGTCTAGCAACCCTAGCTGTGTGTCCTATGCTACTATTTATCCTAGATAATTGCACAGTTCCTCTGCAGAGTGGAGCTCTGAATAAAGGCCACTTAGACATAAAAAAACAGCAAGTCTGTACTTTGATCACATAAATTATCTCATAAAATGATCAATACATATAACTCAATGCAATTTAAATGTATATTAATTTTATTCTATGTAGTGTCATCTATCTGTCTGTAGTTAGACCTTTTTGTATTGTAGACACGCAAGCTGTGTGATTCATGGGTTTTTCAAACAGTAAAAACTGGCCAAGTGCGAATCTGACTCGCACACAAAGGGTTCCCTACCATAAACCTTAGTTTTTATTATTCGTTGTTATAGTGGCAATAGAAATACACAACCTGTGAAAATTTGAAAACTGTCTACCTAATACGGTTCTTAAGATACAGCCCACTGACAGACAGCAGACGCTTTGTAATAGGGTTCTATGAGTTACCCTTTGGGAAAGGAACCCTAAAAATGGAGATTCCCTTATCTCCTGAATCTATTGTCTAAAATAAATTTCTTAGTTCCATTAGTTTTGGCTGTGCATTGAAATGTCAGTCAGTGCGGCCTTACTAAAGACAGCCTCCTCAGACGTAAGGCAAGGGTTCTCGTTTGTCTCCGATCTTCAGTGTTTGTGTGGCTCACTCTGCAGTTCATGTCTACCTTAAATCTTAAGTCGCATGCCCACTGTCACCTGTACATTGTGAGGACCTAATGGCCGCGTCACCGAATGATGTTACCGAAAAATGGTACAGTTTGATCAAATTTCTAGGTTTTTCTTAACATGCCCATAATTTTCAAACTGCAGGGGATAGATTTTTTTTCAGATTTTTCTCGTGATGGTTATGATCAATCCTGTCACCCCGTTTCGGCTTGACGTTGAGTTCTGGGAGACACCCTGTATATTATAGGAATACCTATAAGTAATCTATGCTTTAAAAGTAACATGCAGAAATCTATAATGACGACTCCTGATGGTTGTCAATGAGTACCCTAGTTTTTAAGAGTCCCACATGTCCCCAGGCTCGTCCGATCCGCAAGTCGCTGAGCATCCGCACGGACCGGCGCGTGGGCAAGGTTGGCGTGATGCTGGTGGGATGGGGCGGCAACAACGGCTCCACCTTCACGGCCGCCGTGCTGGCCAACAAGTACCAGCTGTCCTGGAACACTAAGAACGGGAAGATGGATTCTAACTGGTAAGTGAGCTGTTTGAAAACTAGAATATAATATATTCGACCAGCATCTTAGAATGCTCTCTTTAGGCAGCTTTGCGGCTATGCCAAGTTGATGCAAGTTGACCCGTAATACAATCAAAGTGCTTGATTCAAATATGAGCAGTATCTTACCTGGGCACGGCTCGTATTATAATTTGTTAGTAATTTCTCTGAAGTCATGACCGTAGCTTGCATGTTGCCAGTGATGACACACGGAACTGAAACGTGGTCGCTTACAATGGGCCTCATCAGAAGGCTCAAAGTCACTCAAAGGGCAATGGAGAGGGCAATGCTTGGAGTTTCCTTGCGTGATCGAATCAGGAATGATGATATCCGCAAGAGAACCAAGGTTACCGACATAGCCCGAAGGATCGCCAAGTTAAAATGGCAGTGGGCAGGGCACATTGCTCGCAGAACAGATGGTCGATGGGGCCGAAAAGTTCTGGAGTGGCGATCGCGTACCGGAAGACGTAACGTTGGAAGGCCTCTCACAAGGTGGACCGATGACCTGGTGAAGGTCGCGGGTAGCCGATGGATGCGAGACGCACAGGACCGGTCGTTGTGGCGACGCTTGGGGGAGGCCTATGTCCAGCAGTGGACGTCTTTCGGCTGATATGATGATGATGACCGTAGCTTAGACCCGGTCCCCGATAACGGTGGGCTACTTTTTTATATTTTAGGGAATGTATATAGAAAATGTATAAACGCACGTATAATCCGTGCCCAATAATATATAATTACTAGTACTTCGAATGAGATTGGCATTCAAAATTCTGCGCGAAGCCCAGGCTACTAGCTCATGTTTTCACATTTTTAACCGACGAAAAAACGGAGGAGTTTCTCAAGTCGACGCGTATATGTTTTTTTTTATGTATGAACACGCATAACTTTTTACAGAGTAGTCTGACTTTGATATTTTTTTTTATTGGAAAGGGTATACTTCGAGTGTGGTCCCATATAAATTTGGAAAAAAATTCTAACCTTAAGGGTAGGAAAACAGGGGATGATTGATTGTTCACTCACTGATTGTAATGTATGACCACGCATAACTTTTTACACAGTAGTTCGATTTTGATAATTCTTTTTTTTATTGGATAGGGTATACCTCGAAAGTGGTCTCATATAAATTTGTAAAAAATAATCCTACCGTAAGGGTGGAAAAATAGGGGTGATTTATTGTTCACTCACAGATTTTAATGCTGAGTTGTGTAGCATTTTTTGTAGGCCTACCCATGTCAGTAGTAACTAGTAGATTATTGCCACAAAAAATTATAAATTGGAACCTCTGACCCCACCCTTATAAAAGCTATAGCAATGTATAAAATGCACCGTATAAAATGCTGGTACTCAGTTGTTTTCCGTTAGACTGGAACCCGACCCCAATAATTGGGGGTAATTTAGGTAAAGGGTGGGGCAAAGGTGAGATGAGACAATTGATCGTATCCTCTTTAACAAAGCCAATCAGAATTCATAATTCTATTTATAACTTTTTCATCACTTAACGCAATTAAAGCTACTTGCTCGAACGTCCAACGGCACGTAATTAAAAGGGACGAAGCCGTATAACTTCTAATGTAATAGGATTTACAACTTTCATTGGCAGGTTGGATCTGTAGTTTTAAATGGGAACGGTGTCCCATAATTTATATCATCATAATTAGTCTATGTTCCCGGTGCTGGGGTAAGGGCCTCCTCTCTGCGGAACCTTTTTAGGGTTCCGTACCTTAAAAGGAAAAAACGGAACCCTTATAGGATCACTTTGTTGTCCGCCCGTCTGTCTGTCAAGACCCTTTATCTTGGGGACGCGTGGAGGTATCGAGTTGAAATTAAAACCATATACTCAGGTCTACGGTCCCTTGAAGCTGGGCAAAAATCAAAGTTCTAAGTTGACGTAAAAAAAAGATACGGCCGTTTATGCCGCAAAAAATGTATATTTCGACACTCTCAAACTATGAAATTTGGCAAGTGATACCGTCTTTTACTACAAGTATAGGAAAAAGTCGGAAAACTATACATTTGTAATTAAATCATAAAAAATATAGTCTTCATTTAAAGTACCTAATAAATGTACCTACAAATTTGTACGGAACCCTCGAGGACTCGCACTTGAACCGTTTTTTATTTTTATTATTGACTAGCTGACCCGCGCAACCTTGCCTGCGTCACATTTTTCATTGTTGCTCCGCTCCTATAGGTCGTAGCCGTCATGTTATATAACCTATAGTCTTCCTCGAGAAATGGGCTATCCAAAACTAAAATACTTTTTCCATTCGAACCAGTAATTCCTGAGATTAGCGCGTTCGACCAAACAAAAAATCTTCCGCTTTATAACAGCAGCAGCTTTTTCCACCTTACTGCCCACACGAGAAGAAGAACACTAGCACTTCGCTCGCGACTTCGCCCGTGCTGCAATTTTCTTAAGGATCCCTAACTTTTAGGGTTCCGAAAAAAAAAACGGAACCCTCATAGGATCACTCGGGTGTGTCTGTCCGTCTGTCACAGCCAGTTTTCTCCGGATCCTCTGGACCGATTCTGTTGAAATTTGGTACACATATGGACTTCTATGACCCAAACACGGACACGTAAATTATTAAATTTTTAGTATGGGGGTCAAACTAGATAATTAAAATAAATAGTTTTTTGAACAATATCGTGTGACATATCAAATGAAAGAGCTTACTGTGAGGGTTTTAATTATATTTTTTTTATAATTTTAAAATAAATTGTTTTGAAGTTATTCAAGAAATTAGACGAAAAATGACCATTCCCCCCCCCCTTATCTCCGAAACTACTGAGCCTAAAATTTTGAAAAAAAAAATGGATATAATAGATCTTTACCTAAAGATTACAGGAAAACCTATTAGAAGTCTGTAGTGTTAAAATAACATGTTAAAAAATTAAATTCGTTCGGAACCATTTTGCACGCGAGTCCGACTCTCACTTAGCCAGTTTTTTTCTAGACGAACTATATACTTAAACCAGTTAAACCTTCCTCGAGAACCACTCTATCCATTGGCGAAAACAGCATTAAAATGGTAGTGATAGTGATATAGTACAGATTAATGTACCCTATCCATTCACGCATATAAATATACTAGCTGACCCGCGCAACTTCGTCTGCATCACATTTTTCATTACTGCTCCGCTCCTTTTGGTCTTAGCGTGATGATATATAGCCTTCCTCGATAAATGGGCTATCTAACACTGAAAGAATTTTTCAAATCGGACCAGTAGTTCCTGAGATTAGCGCGTTCAAGCAAACAAACAAACTCTTCAGCTTTATATATTAAAAAATATATAGATATAGAATATAGATTACAACAACCCCGAAAGTTACGTTACGTTGCGTTACGTTAGTCCTGAAAATTACGGTACGGTACCTAAATTAAGCGTTGTGTATGGACTTTCCCATTTTGAGCTTTATTAAATTAGGAATCTTCAAATATGAAGGGAAACGCGCAAATTCTATGACAATATTTATCTCTTGTTGTGGAATTCCGAGAAACATTCATTTTAGTTGTTTACTTCATAAATGTGGAGTTCAATTATAGCTGTTTTTTGTAGTTTGGTAAACAGTTTTGAGTAATAAACAAAGCTTGCTTACTTCAAGCAAATTGTTTTAGAAAGGACTCGTCTGGAGAAAAAGATACCACAACTTCAATTTCTATCGCCGAGTAGTATTGCTGTTCCCAATCTGGATTATCTCCTTTAAAGTCACCAAATACCACGCAAAAGATTACATTGGTGGGGGATTTCGTTTTATAATACCTAGATACTAGCTTTCGTACGCGCATATCCCGTTTCTTCCCGTAGGAATTTCGGGAAATCCTCTCTTAGTGGTCCCCTACCTCTCCCCAAGGAACCTACATGGCAAATTTCAGCTTTCTACGACTACTGGTCGTTTCGGTTGTGCGTTGTCTGTCAGTCACTCACTTAGTAACGGAAGAATTTTATATATTAGGATTGATTTATCTATAGTGATAATACCGATTACTTCCTGATATAGAAGTTATATTGTCCATTGTAACAGGTGGGGGTCAATCACGCAAGCGTCGACAGTCCGCCTGGGTATCGACGAGAAAGGCAACGATGTCCACGTACCGATGTGTCAACTACTGCCGATGGTACACCCTGATGATCTAGGTAAGTTTTTTTATTAATTATCTTCACTTTCGTGACAGGTTTTTTTATTGTATTTCGCAACAACACGTAAGTCCCTTGAGACTAAACCTTTGGACTCATTAGTAATATTCACACAGCCATTTTTGTACTAACAAAAGATGTAGCTTGTTTGTTTTTGTGGATGGGAGATCATCAAATGACTCCTCCCGCTCTAGGCAGAACGGAAGGCAGTATCAGACTTTTACTGACTAAAACCCATCCGTGTTTCTCCTATTGCGTCCGTGTTCCTCCTTCTGACCATCCTTAACGACTGCCGAAGATCTACAAATGACTGCCGCGACCAACGGCTTAAAGTACTTCCCGAGGTACGGAGGAGTTTCAGTATGTAACGATGGTAGCGTTGCTTAACCCTGAAAATCGACCCATGCGACTGTTATTCTTTAGCCAAACGTAACTCGGTATTCTAACAATAAATCTCCTTCCCTGTAGTGATCGACGGCTGGGACATAAGTCCCCTGAACCTGGCGGAGTCTATGGTGCGCGCCAAAGTCATCGACTTCGATCTCCAACAGAAGCTGAAGAAGGAGATGTCTCACATGAAGCCAAGGCCAGCCATCTACGATCCTGACTTCATCGCTGCTAATCAGGTATGTGGTTCAGTTTTTAGCCGACTTCCAAAAACGGAGGAGGTTCTCAATTCGGTGGGTATTTTTTTTACACCGATTACTCCGAGGTTTTTGATCCGATTTCCGTGATTCTTTTTTAGATCGATGCGGCATACTTGCTATTTGGTCCCGTAAAAATTTTAATCAGTTTAGCTCAGTAGTTTTTATTTTGTGGGTATTTTTGTTTATTTCAATCTCTGCGTAGGCGAAGACGTCGTCCAAGTATCACCACGTAAAAGTGAAAAATAAAAAACTTTTTTGTAGTTTTTTGTTTGGAAGTCGGTTATATTTTTTAGTAAAAAGTTTTTTTTTACATTTGAAATTCAAAGTTTTTCTAAAAATATGCGTTTACGTGAAAAAGATCCCTTTGCATTAAAAATTGAATTAATGAAAGTAGAAAACGCAGAGTTCGAAACATTTTTCATGGTCTCATCTTCATGTTGGCTAGAATACAACTGAACGAGACGCACCAGGCAATTTAGTCTAGTAAGATTTTATGCAGCTATAATTTGATTACATAAGGAAAACGCATGCCGAATCCTACGATACGGTAATTCGAAGCCAATTTGCCACAATTCAGCTCATGGAGTAATCTTCAGAGTCAGCGATTATTCATGGTCACCTGACAATCGCATGAATGAGTGCGCCTACGCATGTGCTTTTAGTTTGAATCAAGCTGATTCTTTAGTTGGACCTCGAACTTGGACGAAACAAAACAAATCATAAAATGACAGTGTCTTTTCTTAAGAAAAAAAATTGGTTGTCTAGTCGGTTTATGGACGATAATTTTACGTGATAACGTCATAAGAAAACAATTGAATTCATAACAAACAAGCTGAACGCTTAGGCCGATCGTGCCTCTCTATCGCTTATTTCGCGCTCTCGCTCTCGGAACGTGACACTTTTTCGTGCGTGCAGCCGGCGTTCATCGTTCAATTTAATTTAAATTTTGACATTGAATACTTTCTTTTTTATATTGCTTTGTTAAACTGATTTTGTACGCCTTAAATGGCAAAACATGTAGCAACCTCATCATTATTTATAAGACCTGTATGCTGTACTCATGTTTTACAAAATAAATATCCATCTATCTGTCTATCTTTCTATCGATTTATAGACGTTATCACGTCAATAACTATGATCAGCAATCTGCACCTTTGGTCATATCACATTGTCGCCTTCATTTTTGGCATTGGGCTGACGTCGATACAAATTCAGTCAGCTGCTCAGCAGTCGAATATATTGTAAGAAATTAGTCGACTGATGAGCAGTTGAATTAATAACATGTATAGACGGCAGCACAATATATAATCCTTCTGCTGGGCAAAAGCCCGGCCTCCTTCAAGTCCTCGCGAAAAGCGTCCCAGAAGTAATTTCGACACGTTATTTTGACCCTTACAATGATGGAATGATAATTTAGTTATTATAGACTTATGGATATAATAATCGATAGGATCGTGGGAACTGGCTCAAAAAAATAGAGCCCTGCGCTCATTAGTGGGCGAAGTCGGGCAGTGGAGGATGATAATAAGGGTGAGACCAAACGAACGTAATTTTGTGAGCTGTGAGTTGCGTAAAATGAGTCGGCGGAATTCGGTTTCATACTTAAGTCCAAACTCATTTTGCTTCACCGAGTGGCACAAACAGGACTTTTGTATGAAACCGAATGCAGCGTAAATTCCGCCGACTCATTTTACGCGACTCACAAAATTACGTTCGTTTGGCCTCACCCTAAGAATCGATTAATACTGTTAAGTTGGGTAGAAAATATGTCATTCTAAAAAAATGGTCAAGAGCGAGTCGGACTCTCACACCGAGGGTTCCGTCCCATCATATAATACGGTTTTTTTTTTAATTTTCATCGGCTAGGCCATTGATATATAAAAAACCCAAGATGCACAAATGCAACACTCGAAACTGTCGTCAAAAACTGACATGTATCAAGTGTCATGTGTGAGTTGTGTGTAGTTATACTATAAACATTTTTTTAGCAAATTCAACCTTACACGGATCGCTTACAGTTGTTTTTACAAAGCAGTGCAGTATGGCGAGAGATGCGAGACGATGCGGTCAATTTTTTAAAATTTATCGTCAAATGTCGAAAACCATGCGGCCTAAAAAAAAAACTGGCCAAGTGCGAGTCGGACTCGGCCCACCTTGGTTCCGTACAAATTTGTAGCTACAAATTACTGTAAATAAAGACTATAAGTACCTATTTTTTTATGATTTAATTACAAATTATAGTTTTCAGACTTTTCCCTATATTTGTAGTATAAGACGGTACTACTTGCCAAATTTCATAGTTCTAGGTCAGTGGGAAATACCCTGTGCATTTTGATTCCCCTGAGAGTGTCGAAATATACGTTTTTTGCGGCATAAACGACCGTATCTTTTTATTACGTTAACTTAGAAGTTTGATTTCACAGCTGCAAGGAGCCATAGACCTGTGTATATGGTTTTAATTTCAACTTGATACCTCCACGCGTTCTCGAGATAAACGGTCTTGACAGACAGACGGACGGACAACAAAGTGATCCTTCTGTATTTTCTTTTTGAGGTACGGAACACTAAAAAAAGAAAAAATGTTTGTGCAAATAGCGTTCTTTCATATGAGACCCCACATGCCTTAATAGCCCCATTTCGAATTTTAAAGAAACCCTCTTAGTCGCTGTTGCAAAAAAAAAAAATTATTAATTCTATTCCAAATTTCAAGTTGATAACATCAACAGTTCTTGAGATATCCAGCTGTGACAGACGGACATATTTAGTTACACCATAAGGGGGTTCCTTTTTACCATTATGGTACGGAACCCTAAAAATGGCTAGATAAAATTTCGCATTCCACAGTTTTAGGAATGTTCTCTAGATAAACTGTTGCTATGTGAACTCCCATAGTTCATTGACTAGCCGCTATTCGCTGTATACCGTTGTATGCATAATGTCGCGAATTTGTCGTGGTCATTTAAATAATTAAAATCGGCGATAAGCTCGGGCTGACAAGAATTCTCAACATCTATACTAATATTATAAAGAGGTAAACTTTGTCCGTCTTATTACAAAACAAGATCTTAATTTAGTACGGGGATTAACACTAGCTTTATGACTAAATAAAACGTTATTATAAAATTAAGTTTATCACTAGTTCCTGAACTAACTATGGTACCAAAGTTAGTATGCCGAGACCCCTAGTTTAACTTCGTTGCTAATTTATTTGAGGTTAGCGTTGATTAATATTTTGTGTTTTTCTATGTAAAAACTGGCCAAGTGCGAGTCGGACTCGCGTGCAAAGGGTTCCGAACGAATTTTATTTTTTTAACATGTTATTTTAATACTATAGACTTCTAATAGGTTTTCCTGTAATCTATAGGTAAAGATCTATTATCTCCATTTTTTTCAAAATTTTAGGCTCAGTAGTTTCGGAGATAAGGGTGGGAATGGTCATTTTTCGTCTTTCTTTAATAATTTTAAAACCATTTATTTTAAAATTATGAAAAAAAATATAATTAAAACCCTCACAGTAAGCCCTTTTATTTGATATGTCACACAATATTGTTCAAATAACTTTTTTTTTAAATTTTCTAGTTTGACCCCCAAAAGACCCCCATACTAAAAATTTCCGTAACGTGGCCGTGGTTGGGTTACAGAAGTCCATATGTGTACCAAATTTCAACAGAATCGGTCTTCTGGATCCGGAGAAAACTGACTGTGACAGACGGACAGACAGACAGACACCCGAGTGATCCTATAAGGGTTCCGTTTTTTTTTCGGAACCCTAAAAATCTTTAACAATTTAAATTAATACTAGCTGACCCGCGCAACGTCGTCTGCGTCACAATTTTCATTACTGCTCCGCTCCTATTGGCCTTAGCGTGATGATATATCCTATAGCCTTCCTCGATAAATGGGTTATCTAACACTGAAAGAATTTTTCAAATCGGACCAGTAGTTCCTGAGATTAGCGCGTTCAAGCAAACAAACAAACAAACAAACTCTTCAGCTTTATATATTAGTATAGAAGTATAGATGAATTGAATTGATGGATTTGGAAGATTTGGATATGCTGTATAGTCTCGGCGATCTTAAAGACATCGTCATCGTGTGAATCCTTTTGAATTGAGTATGCCAGAATGCCATTTTTGTTTCTTATCTGTGGATATTATTTAAACAATACTAAAAATCGGCGATAAGCTAGGGCTGACAAGAATTCTCAACATCTATACTAATATTATAAAGAGGTAAACTTTGTGAGGTTGTGGAGGGTAATCTCTGGATCTACTGAACCGATTTTGAGTGTCATCCTTACTTCCTTACCAATATTATAAATGCGAAAGTAACTCTGTCTGTCTGTCTGTCTGTCTATCTGTCTATCTGTCTCTCTCGCTTTCACGCCAAAACTACTGAACCTATTTAAATGAAATTTGGTACACAGATAGCCTAGAGCCTGAGAAAGGACATAGGCTTTTTATCCCGGGAGCATGTTCCCTAGGGACCACGCAGGCGAAGCCGCTGGCAGAAGCTAGTTGGCTATATTTTATCCCAAAAAATACCGCCCAAAGAAGTGGGCACGGCTCAGCTTATTTTTTTACACTTTGTGAAGTCAATAATTGTTTTCTTAATTGAAAAGTATGTGGTGTTAGTGGCTAGAACGTAGTTTATCTCTTTTATAATACATAACTAAATACCTTGAACTTAAACGTTTATAGTATAGTGCTCTTAAGTGCTATATTTTTCCTCTAGAACTGGTTCTATTTATTGTTTAACACGCAAGCTAATTTAAATAAAATAATTGTATAATGATATAAATTATCATACAGTGTGCTATAATTTGCCATATTGTGTCGGCCGATGTCGTTTGGTGCCGTAAAAGAATAATACCATCCCATCACTTCCCGTGGGTGTCGTAAGAGGCGACTAACGGACTCACCAGAGAATGGGCAGCAGCGTTCTCTGTAAAACTCAACACCGTACACTGCGATCGCCAACCCAAGCGTGGCGATTATGACAAACTCCCTCCTTTGGGGGAGGCCTATGTCCAGCAGTGGTCGTCTTTCGGCGGATATGATGTGCTATAATATGTGTGATGTTGCATTATTTTAGATATACGCATCTAAAATTCCGTGTGTCTTAAGAATAAACATAGTAAAATATCTTCTAAGTTCTATCCGTTAAGTTTATTTATTTTTGCGCATTAAGAAAATCGTTTTCTGACGTCCTACGTAATCAATAAATTTAATAAAACACTTCCGTTACTGAGTGACTGACAGAAAACGCACAGTCGAAACTACTCGTAGAAAATTAAAATTTGGCATGTATCTGTCACCGGAAAATGGCAAACCCTGTAAGATTGTAAAATTACACGTAAATGTAAACTATATTTTTTTTATATAAGACAAGGCTTTCTTAGAAACTATTGAATTTGGATGGGATTATTATATACAAAACGGTTTTTTCATAATATATCGAGAAATTATAATCTAATCAGTCTGCCATTTTCCGGTGACATATCATCATCATCATATCAGCCGAAAGACGTCCACTGCTGGACATAGGCCTCCCCCAAGAATGGGGGGTTTGCCATAATCGCCACGCCGGTGACATATCCTTGGGGATTATAAAAAAACTGGCCAAGTGCGAGTCGGACTCGCGTGCAAAGGGTTCCGAATGAATTTAATTTTTTTAACATGTTATTTTAACACTACAGACTTCTAATAAATTCTTGTAATCTTTAGATAAAGATCTATTATCTCCATTTTTTTTTAAATTTTAGGCTCGGTAGTTTCGGAGATAAGTGGGGGAATGGTAATTTTTCGTTTAATTTCTTGAATAACTTCAAAACCATTTATTTTTAAATTATGAAAAAAATATAGTTAACACCCGCACAGTGAGCCCTTTCATTTGACATGTCACACAATATTGTTCAAAAAACTTTCTTTTTAAATTTTCTAGCTTGACCCCCTAAAGTGAACCCCATACTAAAAATTTAATAATTTACGTAACGCGTCCGTGTTTGGGTCGCAGAAGTTCATATGTGTACCAAATTTCAACAGAATCGGTCCAGTGGATCCGGAGAAAACTGGCTGTGACAGACGGACAGACAGAGACCCGAGTGATCCTTTTTTTTTCGGAACCCTAAAAAAGGGATGTGCGTGTACGGAGTCGCAGGTAAAAGGTAGTTCTCAATATAATAATATTCTCTTAATAGAATGTAACCCCAAATCCTAGTTCCTTTTTGACTTTGGCTGACTGACCATAAACAGCGTCCTATATAATTTTAAACAGCTATTTCAGTATCAAACATGCGCTTGCGCAACTCTAAACATTTCCTCAACTGAATTATTAATAACAATAGATATTTATCGTAGAACAAACTAACAATTACTACCTTTGAGTACAGTGGGCCGTACGTTTACGTAACGAGTATAACCTGGCCTCGCAACCTGTTGAAACTCCGTACGTTGCTACGTCAGCTCAAAATGTTTCCACGGGTGGCAAATATTACTACGGCTACTTTAGTTCAGGGTTCGAGGATATAATATTAATGGATATATATCCGATATATATTAAATGTTTATTGTTTTGTTACCTAAGTGTAGGTATGATCATTGACTAATTAGAATTTATAAAAAGGGTTTTATGTTTTTGAGTTGATTTTGCCTGATCTATAAGATTTTATGTTTTTTACTTGATTTTGCCTTATGTAAAAGAAGATAAGTCCGAGTCGGACTCGCACACGGAAGGGTTCCGTATCATAAATCTTATTTTTTATTATTTCTTGTTATAGCGGCAATAGAAATATACAATCAGTGAAAAATTCAATTGTCTACCTATTTCGGTTCTTGAGATACAGCCCGCTGACAGACAGACGGACGGACGGACAGCGGAGGCTTAGTAATAGGGTTCCGTTGGTTACGACTGCTCCATACATTCTTGTGTGAGCAGATTTTTGGTTTAAGCGTACTGTTAAATATCGCTACGGCTGCGGACAACCCTGAAAGATCGCAGCAAGCGGTAGTTCTCAGAAATAGACCACACTTACGTAACGTGACGTCGAATGCGTCACATATGCGCGTGTGTGCGTGACGCGCAGTGACGTCATTCTGGCGTGTATGGTATGATTTTATGGCATGATGGTGTATGGTGTGACTGTATTGTTGTTAACTGTGTTCATACGAATACCTGTTCGATTTAGTCGAGTATTTTTAAAGGAGCCTTTTCTGTGGATGGGGGATCACCAAATGACTCCTCCCGCTCTGGGGGGAGAGAGAGAGGGAGTGTCAGACTTACTGACTAAAACTTTTTAACAAAAAATAACTTTAATTTCGGAAGTAGGGGTTTAATTTTTTTGTTAAAAAGTTTTTATTTTATACTCTTTTATAATCTACTAATTACTACTACCACGGGTAGGCCTACAAAAAATTCTACACGACTCAGCATTAAAATCTGTGAGTGAAAAATAAGTCACCCCTATTTTCCCACCCTTAGGGTAGGTTTTTTTTTACAAATTTATATGGGACCACTGTCGAGGTATTATCCAATAAAAAAAAAGATTATTAAAATCGAACTACTCTGTAAAAAGTTATGCGTGGTCATACATTACAATCAGTGAGTGAACAATCAATCATCCCCTGTTTTCCTAACCTTAGGGTTGGAATTTTTATATAAATTTGGAAAAAAACAAAAAAAATATACGCGTCGACTTGAGAACCTCCTTCGTTTTCTCGTCGGTTAAAAACCCACCCGAGATCCTTCAAATATGCCCTTTGCGTTGGGCCGCGGTAACTCTTCCGAACAATTCTGGAGATTTATTGGGGAAGTTCTACCACTACTTACACCTATTTGACGCCAAGCAGCTGTGTGTCGTTTTAAAGTTTATGGGTGCCGCTGTGGGTATAATTATTATAAGATGCGCATGATTTCTATTTCGTTCTTGGGATTGCAATGAATTTGCGATGCTTCAGTTACTTTAGTGGTCCATTAGCGGAGGCCACGGCCCTCCCAAAAATTTCACGACGTTCTTATTTCATTACTTTCATCTTCTTAGCGAGTCGTTGGCAGATATATAGTTTGTATTCGACTTCTTCAAAAGGAGGTTAATGTTATTGAATACCTTGATCTTGCTCCGTAAAACGGTCAAGGTTAAGGGGCTCCACACACTGGACGCAGATCGTGCGGGCGCGACCGATGTGTTTTTGTTTTATTTGCGGATCATGCTATTCCGAAGGGACGGGAATAGCGCTCCGGATTCCAGCCATATTATGTGGAACCTGTATTTGAAACTAGCTTCTGCCTGCGGCTTCGCCCGCGTGTGCCCTAGGGAACATACTCCCGGGATAAAAAGTATCCTATGTCCTTTCTTAGGCTCTAGACTATCTGTGTACCAAATTTCATTTAAATCGGTTCAGTAGTTTTGGCGTGAAAGCGCGACAGACAGACAGACAGATAGACAGACAGAGTTACTTTCGCATTTATAATATTAGTAAGGAAGTAAGGATTAGTAAGGATAATAGTTATTTTACTGAAACAGTCCTTGAACTTCGTTGCAGAATATTGAGGAATGGCTGGTTCGTAATGAGTTAATGGTTCCCCGCTATTTCAAAAACTGTGTTTTTTTTTTCCAATCAACTCTGGTATTACCTATCTAGGTTCTTGGAACTCCCATATAATTCCGATGTACGCTAGACCTTGTAAATAATTACGGCTCTGTATACACTGAAAATTATCGGGGCTAATAGGTATAAATGCACTAGCGTCAGCCATTGTCATGGTCGCGAGTACAATGAGTAGGGCACCGCGGGACGAGCGTATTTCTAAACTGCCTTACGAGTACAAAATCAATGGAGAGATCTATTTTAAAACATGCATTGGCGCCTCATTTGGTAGGGTATAGACAACTGAAGTAAGGTATCTTAAATCAGGGCTGTTGATTTGCTCTAACGAAATAAATAAATAGTATCTATATTTTGATGGAAGTGGGAAAATGATTAATATAAGTTGTTTTTAAAAAAAAAATCTCAATTTTTTTCATTAAATTTTTATTGAAATAGGGGATAAATATTTTGTGACAATTGAATTGTATAACGTTCTTTTTTCGGTTTTGGGTTGTTGTCTTAACTGCTTTAGAGGCTAATATGTATCCCGAAGGCTTTAATTAGTTAAGTCCCATCAGCCTCTAAATCTGCCAACGATAGTAGCTTAACTGCAGGGTTGGTGCCAATGAGCCAGGAATCTATGGCAGCCGTTATCGCTCCTACGCACTAGCGGTCAGCCGCGGGGGCAGCCAACCGCGCCTTTCCAGTTTAAGCAACCGCTTGTCATTTAATGGCGGTTAAGTGCGTACAATCACTAGTGGTTGCATATTAAACAGGAAAGCGGCCAGCCGCGCGGTTAGCCGCCCCCGCGGCCAACCGCTAGTGCGTAGGAGCGCTTACGGGAAGTAAGAATCTCTCGATTCCCAAATGATAAGGCTGTAAGTGTAGGAACTATCTGATGAAAAATTCACGAAAAATGCCATTAGTAAATCCGTGTACATTTTCATATTGAATCGCTTCAAAATTTACTGTAAACCGACATTTAAAAAACCTGGAAAAAGGCCAGGTTGAAATTGATTCAGTTTGTACGATACATCATACATATTGTGCCACAATATCATATCAATATACCGCACAGGAAAACATCCGACAGGGGTTGACAAAGGTACATTGACTTTGGTCGCCATTCAAAGAGACAGGTTCAAAATGAAAAGCATTTAGTTGAAAGGATTTGTTGCGCAAACGACAGGGAAATGGGAAGAGGGGTAGTCTGGGGGAGGAGGTGCCCTTGACATCATTCGCCATATTGATGCGTCCAGAACAGGGCTGGATGGAAATATTCGCGAGTAATGCATTTATGAGCAATTTATTAATATGAAGGTTTAAATATGGACGAAGATGCAAAGTTATTATAAAATTTCGGTTTAGTTTGGCTGACTAGCTGGCTAGTGGCATGCGGCAGTCTGGAAGAACCCCACGCACAACGAATCTAATGGAGGAATCTAAGTGCAGACAATAGTCTTTCATACAATAATTTCGAAAGTTTGATCAAAAATTAAAAACCGGCCAAGTGCGAGTCGGACTCGCACACGAAGGGTTCCGTATCATAAACCTTAATTTTTATTATTTGTTGTTATAGCGGCAATAGAAATATACAATCTGTGAAAATTTTAACTGTCTACCTATTTCGATTCTTGAGATACAGCCCGCTGACAGTCAGACGGACGGACAGTGGAGACTTAGTAATTGGGTTTCGTTGGGTAAGGACCCCTAAAAATTATAAATGAGTTGTCTCTGGCATCGACCTCATGGTTTCTTTATGGCCTGCAGACCAGCTTCATAAATTCATCAAACAGAATCGTCCACTTTATTAAAATTTACAGCTAAGCAACAACATTTACCTAAAATCCTGAAGACCTTCCATCTCTTTATTGGCTACTGCAAAGGTCTCGGTCAGTACCAAGAGTATTATTTATAAAAATCAAAAATAGATACCCCTGTCGATTTTGCGTAGCACTACCCTCTTTTGGACATACGTATGGTATACAGTATTGTATAGGATAACTCTATGACCTGCATGCAAGTATTGACTTGAACTAGGGCTGCCATCCGTCCGGGTTACCCCGGATTTGTCCTAGTTTGGAGGGCGTCCGGGGAACGTCCGGGCGGGGTTTCCAAAAAGAGGGTAAAATCCGGACTCTTTTTTTTGTGTCCGAGGAAGCTCGATTGATAAAAAAGTTAAATCCTTACTAATTACTTTACTTTACTATTATTATAAATGTGAAACTAACTCTGTCTGTCTGTCTGTCGCGCTTTCACGCCAAAACTACTGAACCGATTTAAATGAAATTTGGTACACAGATAGTCTAGAGACTGAGAAAGGACATAGGCTACTTTTTATCTCGGGAATTTGTTGCCTAGGGACCACGCGGGCGAAGCCGCTGGCAGAAGCTAGTATTGTAAATGTGAAACTAACTCTGTCTGTCTGTCGCGCTTTCACGCCAAAACTGCTGAACCGATTTAAATGAAATTTGGTACACAGATAGTCTAGAGACTGAGAAAGGACATAGGCTACTTTTTATCCCGGGAGTATGTTGCCTAGGGACCACGCGGGCGAAGCCGCTGGCAGAAGCTAGTGTAGAAATAAATTGAAACAAATCTTAGTTAAGCCGTAAGCCACATTTCAGCTAATTTGGCAAAAAAGGTTTTTATTTAAAAGGGTGAAATTTTTTTGGTTGCATCCGGGGTAAACTCATTTTTACCCCAATGTCCGGGGTCGGCAAATTATGTGATGGCAGCCCTTACTTGAACGCATCCCAGAGGCGCACTATATGATTATAGTTAGGTATGGAAATTATGTATATTTTGCTAATGTTAACTATACTGTACTGCGGGTATGTAGATCTAAGTAATTTTATGTACTGCTAACGTACATATTGTTTTCCGTATTAATTTACATATTAAGGAGTATGGTAGTAAGTTGATAGTATGCATCGTCTTATGAATATTTTAGTTGATTGAATCTGTTGGGAATTAAACAAGATCTGAAGATAGTTATATGGTTTTCCTTAGTTTTCCTTCTAAAACATTTGTCAATTGTTTTGCAAAAACAATTTTTATTGTGACCATTTTTGTTGTGACTGATTAAAAAGCTATTCAAATTGTGTTGATGTGTGTCTTTATTCAAAATGTGATCATTTTTTAACCGACTTCAAAAAAAGGAGGTTCTCAATTCGGTTGTATTATTTTGTTTGTTTATTACCTCATAACTCCGTCATTTATGAACCGATTTATGTTATTATATATATATATAATATTATATAAATATTGTTTTATCTGAAAGGATATACTTCCCGATTGGTCCCATTGTCACCAAGTCAGAAACTGATGATGAGATGAAAATCGATTTCTAGTTTCCTGGACTGGTTCCATTTCAATTTGGAGAAGATCTGATGAAGATCTTCGGAGGTAGGCAACGGAACTCTTCAATAAATTGATAGCAAATGGATCGGGATTGCTGAAATCGCATGTCTTTTTATTGTTTACACCAGTTCTTAACATAACATCACGCCGGTACGCTGCTAATGGGTACACAACCCACTTCCAAAAACAAAACATTACAAAGTAGAAAAAAACTTTAATTTCGGAAGTCCGTGATTTTGGTTATTTTTTTTTTGACATTGACTTCCGAAATTAAATTTATTTTGTGGTGTTTTTTCTTTATAAAGCGGCTTATTACTACATAGTATAAAAAGTAGCTTCCCGCTGTCTGTCCCTATGTATGCTTAGATCTTTAAAACTACGCAACGGGTTTTTTTATAGATAGAGTGATTCAAGATAAAAGAAAAAGAAGATAAAGTTTTTGATAGGAGAGAAAAATCAATATTTCGTGATCAAGTCGTCAAAAATATCGATTTCCGGGAACTTTCATGGCGTACGCTGGCTAAACCTTAAGAGATATAAAATAATTATGTTCTAGAGAATTGTAGTTCTTATAAAAAGCTAGAGAAAAGTCCGCGATGGCATATGTCTATCTGAGGTAGACTCACAGTAACTTTTAGTATATTTTTATCTTTTTTATCTTTATAGTATATCATTAAAATGAATAATTTAGAAGATATCACAGAATTAATACGCGCGATTGAAAATATCATTCTCAGCGAAACATAAATGGCGCCGCGGTGTAACAGTTGGTCACTTTAACCATTTTCATCTTGCAATATTTTAGCCGGCTACGGCAAAGCAAGAAGGAGGGTTATGGTTTTTTTTCCTTTTTACAGTTATCGTTAGGGATATCCTGTGAAATAAGTTTGACTCACTGGTTCGGCATGAATGCTGAAGGAAACTAGTTACTATGATGATGATGACTCAGCGATAACGATTCAGCTGCTAACAAGTTAAGTTAAGTTTTTTCATACGTGTATAACCCATTTTTCTCGTTGCCGTAGGAATTTCGGGACGAATTATATGTACATTATAAACCTTCCCCTTGAATCACTCTGTCTATTGATAAAAACCGCATTAAAATCTGTTGCGTAGTTTAAAAGGTATAAGTGTACCGACGGAATAAGCGACTTTATGTTATATATATCATACTATACTTATATTATATATACATATATCATTTATCTCGAACACTTGTTCCATGTAAATTTGTTAGTAGTATAACTTACGTAACTATGTTAGTACTTATAATTAATTAAGTACAATGTTCTTAAACTAATTCATATATTTTCCTGCAGCATTAGACCCGCAGTTGTGCATACGGGTCCAATACTCCAGGAAAACTCCGTCTGGCCTATCCCCAATCACCTTCAGGATACCATTAGCACTCCCACGAATCCTGCGTAACAAAGATGCCGTTCTTTTTCGCATGATTGCTGAAAAACTATATGTAAATGCGAAAGTTTGTGAGTATGGATGTTTGTTACTATGTCACGTCAGTACGACTGAAAGGATCTTTTTTTTTTTTTTTTTATTTGTGATGGGTTTGCTCTTGACTCTAGTCTAGGTCAGAGATGACAGAGACAAAGTCTACAATGGAGCGAGCTTACCCAGAAGGAGCCTGTTCACTCTAACTTTGAAGAGATTAGGGTTGTATGCGTTTGGAAACACAGACGCAGGCAGAGAGTTCCACTCCTTTGCTGTGCGCATTATAAAAGACGTTTGGAAACGCTTAGTGCGAATTGGTGGAATAGTAACAAGGTAGGGATGGTAAGATGCAGTGCGTCTGGATGTCCGATGGTAGAAGGGGGCCGGTGGAATGAGGTCGTGGAGTTCTTGGGCACACTCACCGAAGTACAATCTGTAGAAGACCGACAAGCAGGCAACCTTACGGCGATGAGCCAAGCTGTGTAGCTTGGTATCCACCAGTTTTTCGTCACCGATGAGCCTCTTAGCTCTGCGTTCTACCGAGTCAAGCGCGGCAAGCTGATACTTAGCTGAATTTTTTTTAGATCTTCATGAAATTTGGCACAGAGGTAGATTATAGTCTGGAATAACGCATATGCGATATATATCTCGGCAGTATGTTCCCTAGGGATCACGCGGGCGAAACCGCTGGCAGAAGCTAGTAAAGATATAATTTTAAGTACCTGACGTATCTATTCATATTAGTGCTAGTGACTCACTGATAATGTTTGTAAGTATCGTGCTTATGTTAGAACTAATATTATGAACTGATAAGGGAAATATACCTACCGTTATTTTCATGGGCGGCGAGACTTTGTATGTAAAAAGCCATGATTCGAGGTTTGGCTCTCGACTGTTTTCTCCTCCAATCTTGGACCGATATAATAGATATTTCACTAACTTAATAGAAGGATGTATACTGTGTCTCTATGTTATTATTATTATATACTTTATTGTACACCTCATAACAAGCACAGGAAAAACGCTTATAAAAATTTGTGTACAATGCGCGGTCTTATCGCACAGGGCTATCTCTTACAGACAACCTTTGGATGGACTGAACTAAAGAAGTTAGATTTAGGGCGAGCCATGTTTTCCTTTTTTGATTAATAGTTGCCAAATTTGTACACTAGGGCTCTGTTGACAGCGATTTATCGGACAATTTTGAGCATTTTGTGAGAGTTCTAGTGCTTATACGGTTAATAAATCATCAAAAAGGAAAACATAGAGACACAGTATATATCCTTCTTATTCAGTTTGTGAAATATCTCTAAAATTGGTCCAATATTGGAGGAGAAAACAGTCGAGAGCCAAACCTCAAATTATGACTTTTTATATACAAAGTCTCGCCGCCAGCAAATCACTTAGAAAATTATTCCTTTCCGTACTTAATGGCACTTTAATGTTATTCTAAGCTAATGTCTTTAAGTAATGGATAGTTGAATAAACTGTCAAGCTTATTTATTAAAACTTTATGTACAGTCGTAAGGTAAACATAGGCGGCCTTAAGAGGAAATGCTGGCGGCGAGACTTTGTATGTAAAAAGTCATAATTCGGGGTTTGGCTCTCGACTGTTTTCTCCTCCAATATTGGACCGATTTAAGAGATATTTCACAAACTAAATAAGAAGGATATATACTGTGTCTCTATGTTTTCCTTTTTGATGATTTATTAACCGTATAAGCACTAGAACTATCACAAAATTCTTAAAATTGTCCGATAAATCGCTGTCAACAGAGCCCTAGTGTACAAATTTGGCAACTATTAATTAAAAAAGGGAAACATAGAGACGCAGTATACATCCTTCTTATTCAGTTTGTGAAATATCTCTTACTAGTGGACGTCACGCGGTTTCACCCGCGTAGTTTTCGTTCCCGTGGGAGTATAAGTATAGCCTATGTTACTCCCTGATAATGTAGCTAGCTAAATCCAACGCTAAAAGAATTTTTCAAATCGGTCCAGTAGTTTCGGAGCCTATTCAATTCAAACAAACAAACAAATCTTTCTTCTTTATAATATTAGTGTAGATATGGGTCCAATATTGGAGGAGAAAACATTAGAGAGCCAAACCTCAAATTATGACTTTTTACATACAAAGTCTCGCCGCCAGCATTTCCTCTTAATGCTATAAGGAATTCTCTACTAGACCTATGATAGGGCAATCTATTTATCTTTGGCAGTAGTCCAGAAGCTCGCATCCTAAGATTATGAAAAACATGCATGTTGCTATTATGATTTATGTTGGTAATTAATTTTAACAAATAGTAACACTTATATCTGCGCAACTTCGTCTGCGTCACAAATTTCATTACTGTTCCGCTTCTATTAGTATTGGCGTGATGGCCTATAGCCTTCCTCGATAAATGGGCTATCTAACACTGAAATAATTTTTCAAATCGAACCAGTAGTTCCTGAGATTAGCGCGTTCAAGCAAACAAACAAACTCTTCAGCTTTATATATTAGTATAGATGAGAAATATTTAGATAGGTAACGTTTATTGGTATATTGCCAGGTAACAATAATCTCAACATAATTTAGTTGTGGCAACATTTTATTGCTCAATAAGAAATGTTGAGTAGATTAGTATTTTAATATCTATAAAACGGCTGTTAACAATATTATATTGTCATTTGACGCTTCCTTATGTACGGCCAACTTCTGGGCTGATTGCCAAGATTCACTTTCTGAAAATGTATTTACATTTTCACTTAGTCTAAATAATATTTTCATAGACAATGCATGTCTATGAAAATATTATGTGTTTAGTTTTGAACATATAAAACTTATAATACCACGGTCAAATAATATTGTCTTTGTTCTTGCACGTGGCATAGTCTACAGTCCTAGTCTATTTATTTAGACCTGTAGGTACAGCTAATGTTTACAGAATTAGCTCAATACGTTTAAACAGCATGAGGCTAGGCAGGTTGCTAGAAGTTTACGTTCACAATTATTCACAGGAGCTTACCACGAGCCTCGCTTTATAAGCTTATTCATTGTTTATAAACAATATATAGACTAGTAATAGTGTTATATTATTAATTATATATCAAGCCATGTGTCGGGCTTGATACACGTGGAGCCACCATTGTGTTGAAACTTCTTTTTTCAAAACACGTGGCTGCCTGTTGATCATAAGCGGCCAGTATGTTTACAAAGACCGATTGTCTATAAACGGCCTACAGTGGAATAATAAAATGTTACATTGCCTTCGACGGCCTGTTTATAAAACAGTGTCATTTCGCGAGTTCCGATTCTTCGATATTTGAAAAATAAACCGCCTATGATCGTGTTCTAGATTCAAATATAGGCGCTAAAATATGATGATTTGAAGTTTTGAAGAAAATACTCTTGTCTCTTGACTGTCAAGCAAGCAAGAAGATACCAAATTCACTTTTTTTTGTATTTCTTCAATGATTCCCGTAACTTATGTAGCTGCTATCATGACCTTGTCCAAAGTTAGAAACCAACCATACAGTTTTTGAGAACAGCTGAAATCCGAACTAAAACCCGATTTCTGAATTCAGGAACGGTTAAAAGAATTGTAACAAATGAAAACTTGTCATAATTTTTTAAATTGTAGTTTGACATGTATTTTGTATCAAATACAAATAGTTGCTTTCCATCACGAGAAATTGTGGTCAAATGTGGGAATTCCAATTTTTTTTTTTTATAAAAAAAACAGGAACTACGGGACAGTGGCATCATCTTAAGGAGAATTCTACAGGAAGAAATAAAACGCACACTAATTACAGCAATTAGATCCGCGATATAATAAATACACATAATTCGCTCACACAAATATATCTCCCTAGCCATAGCCCAGTAATTGGCACACCCACCGTAAGGGATTGCCAAAAACCCGATGTTGCTATGGGAAGCCACAGATTATTGTGATAGAAAGCGCTGAAAATAGTATCAAATCGATTACCAGCCTTGAGGAGATAGTCTATGGTATGTTGACAATTTGACAGTCGACGCGTGTATGTAATAACTCTAAAAGAGTACAATGTAGTATAGATTTTTCCAGTTGATGTTGAAATAGTCGCCACGTGTGATGGTTCTAAAATGAATATACTCCCGGCGCACCCTGGACTGGGACTGTTACCCGGCGCATCTCCCTTTATGATTTTCAAACCAGGAAGTCAGGATGAACAGTTTTTACTTTATATCTATGGATAATACAATGTTGTCTATGTAGTTCGTTTCCGAAGAGATAAGCTTTTGATCAGAATGTCTTTGCCTATCTTTTGGCAATTTTCATTTCAGACCACCTGAATGTAAAATGTACTGGTAAAAAAAAAATACAATGAAAGCAGTTTTAGTGTCAGAGCAATTTTATGCTTTAAGGCTTCTACTTTGGGCAAAGACCTGCCTTTTACATTTCCAAGACCCAGTTTCTCGAACATTATTTTTTTACAATTGATAGGCAACGTTTGACCAATATCTCACCTCATCAGGTGAGATAGTGGTCAAGCGATGATATGCGGTCGAAGATGGAGCACGCTTGCCTAGAAGTAACCTATTCACTCTTGTCTTAAAGACTCCCAGGTTGTAGCTATCAGGAAACAAACTCAGGCAGGGAATTCCACTCCTTAGCTGTACGCACAACGAATGTGTTCCCAAAACGTTTTGTGCGTCTGGGTGGGATGTCCATCATGGTGGCGCATCGCTGTTCGTCTTGTGGTCCGATGATGGAACGGGCTTGTCGGATTATTGTGACAAATTGACAAAGCGAATTATCAAGCTGTGAATGGTCCAATGAGTTTTCGACACTCAATCGCATCATATGACTTGCGTTTATTATGCGACCGGTACATATTATTTTTTCTTAAACACTTTGGGAAAGATCGTCCGTCCGTACGTCTTTCCTGTAAAAAGTCCCGATTGCCTCGCCACGTATAATAATACTAGATTTTGCCTGTGACTTCGTACGTGCATATCCCTTTTTTCCCCGTTCCCGTATAGCCTAAGAGCTTCTTCATGAATGTGACTATCAATAATCATTTATATTTGTGTAACATAGGTGGTAAGTACAGTTTTTAAATTAGTTCATAGTTCGCTATGTTATGCCAAAAAGCGTACAAATCTAATTGCATGCGAATTAAGATAAAAAAATAACAGTAAATATTAAGTACAACAATTATCATATACAAAAATAAAGTTCCAGAGATTAGTGTATTCAAACAAACAAACTCTTCAGCTTTAAGCGCATTTCAGACTACGCTATAATATAATAGCATATATTATATAGTTCATAGCACTACAATATCGCTCACCATACATTTATTTAGAACACGTTCGCACTTAGCTATAATTTAGTAATTATTGGCTTGCTTGAAATGCTGTACTATATAGCAGAATAGCATATCGTAGTTTGAAATGTGCTTTATTAGAATAGAATAGAATAGAATAGCATTTATTTGCAAATATGGGTAATACATAATAGGTAGTAGTAGGTATACATTAGAGTTCTGCCATATTTCACCATTCGGCATGCAAACATTTTCATTACTTATACAAAATTGTTAAAATTAAAATTCTCATTAAAACATTAAATTAATTATTACATTAATGATAAAACATTTTCATAAAAGGTACAGCATTAAAGTACTAAATATATAGACTTAAAATAAAATATCCTAACTAAGATAAGGCGTCAAAAAATTCGTCCGCATCGCTGTCCACCGGAAGTGAGCCCAAAAGACTGGCGGCATTGCCACGTTGTATGGCAATGCTTATGATTAGATTATTAAAATTCAAATTGTCATGAAAACCATTAACTTAATTATTACATTCAATAAAAAAAAATATTAAAATACAAATTGTCATTAAGAAAAATCAACTTAATTATAATATAACAATATACGTACATTAAATAAAATTGTTAAAAAATTAAATTTTCATTAGCAGTATAAGTCAATAAGAATAAAAATCGTGGTCGTACATAAATAATCAAACAAACATTAAAAATTCCAGGTCATAAATAATATGTAACATTCCTTAAGCAAACCATTAATTAATTAATTAATTAATTAAAATAACAGGTATTTAGAAAAAGGTTTTGTCCGTTAAAAACTCAGTTACACTGTAGTACGTTTTATCTACTAATAATTTTCGAAGTCTACTTTACCCGCACTAGCTTTTGCCCGCAACTCCGTACGCGCATATCCCGTTTTTTCCCGTCCCCGTAGGAATTTCGGGAAATCCTCTCGTAGTGCTCCGCTACACTCCCCAAGGAACCTACATGCCAAATTTCAACTTTCCACGACCAGTACGTCTACCATGAGTTTTATCAATCTATATTCGCTAGCGACTGTAGTTAAAAAAAAATATGAAAACTTAAAAAAAAACAAGTTTCTAATCTATTTTTTTAGTTGTTACCTAAAGTTTTATTTGCAACCTGCTTACTTGTTTGTTAACAACTTAAACAAATAAATTAAAAACTTGTTTTTTCAAAGTTTTCATACAGTTTTTTAACTACAGTCGCTAGCGAGTATAGATTGATAAAACTCATGGTAGACGTACTGTAGTTTCGGCTATATGTTGTCTGTCAGTCACTTACTCAGTAACGGAAGAATTTTATGTAGTACGATTATTTTTAACTTGAATCGCAGCATACATGAATGTTTCGCGAAAATGTCAATCGATTCCTTATCAATACGTATTACGTATGAGGAAAATTATTGGCTATTCACAATATTACAGTTAGTAAACTTATCACGGCAGGAAATTGGTGCTGTATAAATTATGTATGGCGGCCATGCTTCGACCTTGATTTTGGACTGCAGAACATTTATTTTGTAAAACTTCTATCTACACTTCTACACTAATATTATAAAGAAGAAAGATTTTTTGTTTGAATTGAATAGGCTCCGAAACTACTGGAAAGATTTGAAAAATTCTTTTAGCATTGGATAGCTACATTATCAGGGAGTAACATAGGCTATATATTATCCCCGTACTCCCACGGGAACGGGAAGTACGCGGGCGAAACCGCGTGACGTCCGCTAGTAAATCATAAAGTAAAAATAATACGGGGGCTTGTTCAATCTTTTGGCAATACAGGCGTAGGTATTATTGTGTTATGATAGACCCATTTATCAATGCATAATCTCTTCAAAGTTAGAGTTGCATTTTGGGGAGTGTGCGACGGAATTGCATGATTTAATTCCGCCAAGCCCGTTCCATCATCGGACCACAAGACGCACGGCGATCCGCCACCGGTACATGGTGGACATCCCACCCACACGCACAAGACGATTTGGGAACACATTCTGGAAGTGGAATTCCCTGCCAGAGTCTGTGTTTCCAGATAGCTACAACCTGGGAGTCTTTAAGACAAGAGTGAATAGGTTGTTCTAGGCGAGCGTGCTCCATCTTTGACCACATCATTGCTTACCATCAAGTGAGATAGTGGTCAAACGTATGCCTATTTATAGTAAAATAAAAGAGTGAACAAGCTTCTTCTGGGTAAGCTCATTCCATAGTAGACTTTGTCTCTGTCACCTCTGACATAGACTAGATTCCAGAGCAAACCCATCTCAAGTTAAAAAAAACTCTTGTCATACAAAGAATTCTTACGGCCCGCTTAGGCTTGTCCACTGTGAATGAGTATATTATAATTAAATAAATAATAATACAATATAATTAATTAGTCCGTCAGTTAGATTATCAAAAAATATTTGACTCGTTTTTTTTCTTTTGTTACGTAAACCAAAATAAACGAAGATACGACGCTTTTAAAATTCTCAATACGTTACGCCGTGGTATAAATTTTAGTGCGTTCTGACGTCACGAGCCCCCACTTCCGAGTTCTGATGCGTTTTATCTCTGTCAATATTAATTGATTTACAAAATCAAAAAAAAAGTGTCCATTATTTTTCGGTACTCTAACTGACGGACTAAATAGATTTGTAATTTATTGATATTGATGGTTGAAACTAGCCTATTTATTGCTGTTATAACATTTTCACTATCGGGCTTGCTAAATGGACCCAGTAGTTGCAGTATGTTGATTTGTGTAAATACTATTTCTTCCCATAACGTCAAGCCTTTTATGATGCCCGCTGGAAAAGCCGGAGTAGTAGTAATGATAAGGCGAGAAATTACTTTTTAGACGTTTCACCTTTTTTTCTGCCAAAATGGTCTACTGAACTAACTAAGGGTGACTAAGGAAAACTGATGTTTACCCATATTTGATATTTTGGAGATGAATACCTAATTCATCTCCAAAACCTTCGTTTAAGTACGAAGGTCGTTTAAGTACGAAGCATCGACGACGAGTTGCTAGCCTGTCAGTTTTCTACCGATTGCATTTTGGGGTATGTGCGACGGAATTGCATAATTTGATTCCGCCAAGCCCGTTTCATCATCGGACCACAAGACGAACGGCGATGCGCCACCGGTACATGGTGGACATCCCCACGCGCACAAAACGTTTTGGGAACACATTCATAGTGCGTGCAGCTAAGGAGTGGAATTCCCTGCCGGAGTCTGTGTTTCCTGATAGCTATAACCTGGGAGTATTTAAGTCAAGAGTGAATAGGTTACTTCTAGGCAAGCGTGCTCCATCTTCAACCACATCATCGCTTACCATCAGGTGAGATAGTGGTCAAACGCGAGCCTATAAATAGTAAAAAAAAATAATCATATCAGCCGCAGATGTCCACTGCTGGACATAGGCCTCCCCCAAGCGTCGCCACAACGACTGGTCCTGCGCGTCTCGCATCCATCGGCTACCCGCGACCTTCACCAGGTCATCGGTCCACCTTGTGGGAGGCCTTCCAACGTTACGTCTTCCGGTACGCGGTCGCCACTCCAGTACTTTTCGGCCCCATCGACCATCTATTCTGCGAGCAATGTGCCCTGCCCACTGCCACTTTAGTTGGGCGATCCTTCGGGCTATGTCGGTAACCTTGGTTCTCTTGCGGATATCATCATTCCTGATTCGTAACTTATGTAAAAATGTAATAGTGGGATCGAATTAAAGGGAAGTGGAAGAATTCATAGGGCAAGTTTTGTCCGTCGCTGTCTTCAGGACAAGTGCACAAAACACTGGCAGCGTTGCCACGTTGAATGGCAACGCTGATTCTTTGGCCGGAGAAATGGCCAGCCCTCTTGTTACGTGAAGAGTTGACTAACTGCTTGCTGATTTCATTCATTCAACCCCAAACGGCTCTTCCCCATAAGCGTATTGTATTTGCGCCTTTTGAGATTGCATTCCCAAATAGTTATACAACAATTAGATTAATTATACATTCGTCTTGTTTGCAGGCGGACCGAGCCACCAACCTGATTCGTGGCACGAAGTATGAGCAGTACTTGCAAGTCCGCGCCGATATCAAGGACTTCCGCGACAAGAACAAGCTGGATAAAGTCATCGTGCTCTGGACTGCTAATACTGAGAGGTATGCTATAAAACCCCCGCTACTAGGTATGCTTACGCCTGCGGCTTCATCCGCGTCAAAGTGGGATATTATCACAAGGGAACATACTCCCCGGATAAAAGTGAGATAAAAGCATAACAAAAAAACTCATATCCACATTCGGATAAAAAAAAAAAACTAAAGTTTGGCGCTAGTATTCCAATGAACCATTAGGGACAAAGAAATGCAATCATTATTAGTATCGAAAATTGAAATATCAGAAATCTGGGCGGAGCGGAAGGGAGTATCAGAATCTTACTGACTAAGACCCATCCGTGTTCCTCCTAATGCCCTTTGCGTTCCAGGGCCGCGGTGACTCTTTCGAACAAATTCTGCAACAGGCGTTTAGTTTAGGTCTTAACACGACCATTTCGCTTAGGTAGTTTCATCTGTCTAGCCTTTCTATACTGGAGTCGGCTTCCAGTCAAACCAGATTTAGCTGAATACCAGTATTTTACGTGGAGCGGCTACCTACCAGACCTCCACAACCCATTAACTGGGTAACACGGTACTTCATGGCAAGACTGGAGACAAATTAACTGGGTCTGACTATCCGTAACGACTGCCAAAGTTCTACAAATGACAGCCGGGACCAACGGCTTAACATACTTTCCGAGGCACGGAGGGACTCGGTATGTTAAGATGGTCACCCATCCACAAACCAACCTTGAATATCGACCCGTGCGGCTTTTATTAGGTATCTAGCCACTCACAAATCTTAAAAATAACTCATCATCATCATCATCAGCCGAAAGACCTCCACTGCTGGACATAGGCCTCCCCCAAGCGTCGCCACAACGACCGGTCCTGTGCGTCTCGCATCCATCGGCAACCCCGACCTAAACCAAGGAAAATCATCATAATTTTATGCGGACTGTACAGATTACAGCAACAGTTTTATTTCTATGTCAGCATTTTGTATACTTCAATGTCAAGAATCGAAGTTCAATGTATGATACTTATACAAAACGTTATTGACCTCTTGACAAAAACGCATGGCTAGTAATATTTTTTGTTAGTGACACTTAAAATAGACGAGTTCAATGTTCTAATTAGTACTGAGTAAGTATGTGACGCGTCAGGTATTTGTAATACGTAAAGATTGTTTGATTTGTCACATTGTATAACACATGAAAGGAACAAATAACGATTTTCCTGATCAATAATGTTTAATAGAAAAAAGATAGATAGGTAACAAGGTAAAGCACACGCAAACACACAATGTAGGCACATAACAGGGAAATTTAAAAAATACCCAAAACCTCTTAATAACCTGAACAATATTTGTTCTACGACTTTGACCTCAACTAAACAATGTAGCCAAAAACAATTTGTTTTCATTTATTTGAAGTCTGTAAAACTCGCGTATACTACGTGCGCGCGCACCAAGTCCCGCGTCGGCCAGGCGGCGGCCTTTCGTCGGCTGCCTCATAAAGAATATGCAAAATTTAGACTATGTTTATATTTTTAAAAGAAATTTTGAAAAGTCGTACAACAAATATTGTTCAGGTTCATAATACGAAGTCAGGATTGGGGATAAGAGGTTTCGGGTATTTTTCAATTTCCCTGTATAAGGACACTTACTTTTAAAACAATAAGATTGTGTGCTGTGCCAAATAGGTTAATGCTACACTTCCAAAATGGTCAGCCTCGACCATCCTTCTCAAACTGGCCACACATGTTCCGGGAAAACTGCGAATGTGACCGACCGGCAATAAAGCCAAAGCCACAAACGAAGCCCATCAATTTTTTTTGGCTTCAGTTCTTCGTGGAACAGTAAAATGTATCAAGGTATTTGAAACAAGAGAAGAACATTGCTGAATCTAAAAATTTATCATCTCCTTGATGATTACTTACCTGCACAGAAAAAACCTTCTGTATTTGCTGTTCCCTCAGTCGATACTGATAATTTATATATACTTTATTGTACACCAAAATTAAAACACATTAAGGAAACCTTAAACTAAAAAAATATACAATTGGCGGCCTTATCGCATTCCGCGATCTCTTCCAGGCAACCTGGAATGGATAGGGATAGCCTGGACACGAAATGGGGTTGCACTTGGTGCAAATATAAAGTTAACAATTTTAGAAAAAAAGCAATACAATATACTAAAATAGATACACAAATACATACATATTAAATATACATATTAAAATGAAAATAAATGACAATTTTTAAAAATCAAAATCGAAAAAGTAATCACAGCGACAAGTAGTGTTCCCTAACAAGTCTCTTAAAACAGGCAGCGATTGCGCGCGCTTAATTGACACCGGCAATGCATTCCACAAACGGGCAGCTTGGACTGTAAAAGACTTGTCCAAGAAAGTAGTAGAATGCATTGGCATTTTCAGTCTCAAGTTATCCGATGACCTAAGAAATTTCGTGTGAAAGTCGCAAAGAAACTGAAATCGTTCCTTCAGGTAAAGAGGAGTGGAAGGGGAAAAGAGCACATTATACAATAAGGGCAGTATATGAGAATTCCGGCGAAGGCGAATTGGCAACCACTTGAGTTTAACACGGAATACGGAAACAGGGTCATATTTGCGCAAACCAAATATGAACCGTATGCAAAAATTTTGGAGGCGCTTAAGTTTATCAAGTTGCACTTCAGTAAGGTCAAGATAGCTGACAGCTGCATAATCAAGGAGCGCAAACTCTTCTACTACCCAAGAAGAAGAGTTTGCGCAAGCGCAATCTTGGTGGCAGTCGGTAGAAAATTACGAATTCTTCTTAAAGATTCGGCAGATGCGAATAGCTTGCGGCTTACTTCCTGTAGCTGGGCAGTCCAAGAGAAGTTCTTGTCAATAAAAATCCCCAAATTCTTTAGAAAGAAAGAAAAATTGTTTATTCCGCCCAAACAGACGCACATTAAAAATACACAAATAATAAAAACAACTATAAAACAAAATAAGAGACAAACATTCGTCCGTAAAACCACTGCCAGCCTGTGTCAGGGACGGGCATTATAAAAAAGTCATAACTGTCGCGGTCATGTCATAGACAAACAATGGATAACAAAAAAAAAAAAGATATTGACATGTGTGGCCACGACAGTGACTGTCAGTGAGTGATGGATGCAAGATGGATGTCAATCCTGACACAGTTCCTGACACAAACAAAACAAACCATAAAAACAAAACAACAAACAAAAAACTTAATTTAATTAAACCTAAAACTACAAAGTTACTTTAGTTAAGTTACTTTCTCACTAACGGGAATAAGAGAGTTGTCAAAAGTAACTTGGGGTAAAATCGTCCAGTCAATCCTTGAGACCGTCCTTGAACTGCCCACCACTAAAACCTGAGTCTTTATGGGGTTCACCGTAAGTCCGTACCTCTTGCTCCAGTCGCATATACGGGCCAGATCACGGTTTAGGGTCAAGATAGCCTCAGACAGACTTCCAAGAGGAGCTCGTGTGTAAATCTGAAGATCATCTGCATAAAGGTGGTAGGAAGAAGTTAATTCGTTGGAGATAGAGTTAATAAACACTGCGAAAAGTAAAGGAGATAATTGTTGTGAATAGACTTAATGTCCGACATGTTCAATTTCCTTACTTAATATTATAAATGCGAAAGTAACTCTGTCTGTCTGTCTGTTTGTCGCGCTTTTACGCCAAAACTACTGAACCGATTTAAATGAAATTTGGTACACAGATAGTCTAGAGTCTGAGAAGGGAAATAGGCTGGCTACTTTTTATCCCGAGAATACGTTCCCTAGGGACCACGCGGGCGAAGCCGCTGGCAGAAGCTAGTTTAATATAAAGGAAATAAGCCCAGAAGAGGGCTTACAATTAATTACGTATTATATAAGCATAGGTACATTTAATTTTTATAATTAAAAATAATAAGCCTAAATATTTTTTGTATCTTCGGCACTTACACCCTTTAGTGTAAATCTAACTTCCAATTGACTGCACAAAATAGACTCAATTTCTACTATTTGTTTCGTGGTAGGTTCTGCGAGGTGCTCCCGGGCGTGCACGATACGTCAGACAACCTGGAGCGCGCGCTGCAAGCCAACAACTCCGAGATATCGCCCTCCACCATATTCGCAATGGCTGCTATTGACGAGAACGTGAGTACTTATATGTACTTATACCTATTACATTTTGTCATTTATTGACCTATTATTCTTATTCAATTCATAGTATAGTACACCTACAAACACAGACCTAATCAATATATACATAATCTATACTAATATATAAAGCTGAAGAGTTTGTTTGTTTGTTTGGTTGAACGCGCTAATCTCAGGAACTACTGGTTCGATTTGAAAAATTCTTTCAGTGTTCGATAGCCTATTTATCGAGGAAAGGCTATAGGCTATATATCATCACGCTAAGACCAATAGGAGCGGAGTAGTAATGAAAATTGTGACGCGGACGAAGTTGCGCGGGTCAACCAGTGATACATACAATTTGACATTTATTTACCGATTACGTTTTGTCATTTTTTATTTGTTTTCCCTATTATACAAACACCGACCTAATAAATATATTCATTTACTAGCTGACCCGCGCAACTTCATCTGCGTCACAATTTTCATCTATAATATAACTCCTACCCTACTCCTACCCTACTCCTACCCTACTCCTACCCTACTCCTACCCTACTCCTACCCTACTCTTTAGGGGGATGAAAAATAGATGTTGGCCGAGTCTCATAGATACCGGATAAGCACAAAAAATTTCATCAAAATCGGTCAAGCCGTTTCGGAGGAGTATGGCAACGAAAACTGTGACACGAGAATTTTATATATATTCATTTATTAGTCATAATAATACATACAATTCGACATTTAAAATATTTTTTTAAAATATTGAATACTTTTAAATGCTACCTAGCCGTCTTCCTCTCTCCTATTTTTTGCTGTGCCCGACAGGGTCCATATTGATCTCTTGTTCATACCATCTATTTTATACATATGGAACGCAATAAAGTATTTAGTATTGAGTACTTGTACATGCTGGGAAATAAAAACATTATATTCTATTCCGAAGGCCTCACTCCCTCTTTTACGTGAGTGGTGTTTGCCCAACAATGCACCATTCTATCCTTTGCTAGTTCGGTCAGTCTTTTCGGAAAGTGTCGAGTTCGAGCCATCTTCGCCTTGGTTTACCGCGATGGGTTCTGGACTCATTAATTCTCTATTTCATTTAATTGATTAGTTAACTTCATCTTGACTCAACTCAAGACCGAGAAATATGGCATTCTCTGTAGAAGTCCTTCCCTCAAACAACTGATACATTTTTTTTTCGTTAATTAGAATTTTATTAATACTTAGATACTGTAAAACTTGAGAAATATAAGGCCTTTTTTATTTATTTAATCTTGACCAGATGTAATATTTCCGACGATGTCCGGTTATGGTAGCCAATCGCGATGGAGACTAGCCGAAAACCATGGTATAGTACAGAAGCGTGTGCGCAAACATAGTGCACTCTGTATTCTTTTACTATCATAGTACCGATGGGACGGTAACCGACACGAACGTCGAAAGATCTAACGCAGGAATAACGGGCTTTACGTGTTCCGAAGTACGGTGGTGTCACACAAACGCTGCACCGCCTACCAATCTCCGGGGTTACTACAGAGAAATTCCTAATGGAACAAACACAGTATCACTTTTTGCGCGAACTGTGACTCGGCTGTGTGCTTGTGATCAATCCCTCAATCATGCCGGCAAAGTTAAAAGGGAGTCGCTTGTCTTGGTATTGTGATTTGAAGAGGAGGGATGGAACGCATGTAACTAAAAGAGGTATGAATATACATAAATGTGAATGGATGGAGAGGAAGAGGAAGGCCTAAGAAAAGATGGATGGATTGTGTGAGGAGCGATATGAAAGAAAAGGGTGTAAGTGACACGGTTACGGCTGATAGGACAGAATGGAAGCAAAAAACGTGTTGCGCCGACCCCAAGTAAAATGGGATGGGCAGGAAGATGATGATGATTTATGAGACGTTTTATTAACATAATCTGTTTTGATTCCAGTGCATATACATAAACGGCTCGCCCCAGAACACACTAGTAGCCGGTGTGGTCGAACGCGCAGAGTTGCGCGGAGTCTTCGTCGCCGGGGACGACTTTAAGTCCGGACAGACCAAGCTGAAGTCTGTGCTGGTCGACTTCCTCGTGTCTGCTGGTACGTAAAAAACTGAAGAAAGAAACTTATTCATTTGGCACACACGGATACACACAATGTAGGTACAATAAAAGGAAACTAACTTTAAAAACAATAACATTGTGTGCCCCGCGGCTGCGCCAAATAAGTCCAGTTAAGTGCAGTTCAGCAAAATGCCAGATAATTAGGTGCTGCCTGACGCTTGGTTCATGGGTCGGTTCTGATGGGCTGATGCGTGATGGCGTGATGACACATTGGCGGATCCAGGGCGGGGAGGCTAAGCGGCTCGAGCCCCCTCCCCAAAAGACCGAGATATCCTAACGAAGTCTGAGAAAAAGTAATCTAAAACCCCTGGATCCTCCGCTGCTTCATCAAAAGGGTTAAAGTCACCCAAAACTCAATAGAAAGGGCTATGAAGCTTCCGGCATTTGTTTATACTGGGAAGGTTTAGGTAGTTAGAAAACTGGCCCAGTGCGAGTCGGACTCGCGTTCACAGGGTTCCGAACAAATTTCAATTTTTTAACATGTTTTTTTTTTTACACTGTAGACTTCTTATAGGTTTTCCTGCAATCTGTAGGTAAAGATCTACTATCTCCAATTTTTTCAAAATTTTAGTCTCAGTAGTTTCGGAGATAAGGGGGAAATGGTCAGTTTTCGTCTAATTCCTTGAATAACTTCAAAACTATTTATTTTAAAATTATGAAAAAATATAATTAAAACCCTCACAGTAAGCCCTTTCATTTGATATGTCACACGATATTGTTCAAAAAAGTTTTTTTGAAATTTTCTAGTTTGACCCCCAAAAGTGACACCCATACTAAAAAAAATATAATTGACGTAACGCTTCCATGTTTGGGTCACAAAAGTCCATATGTGCACCAAATTTCAGGGATGTTAAGATGCAGTGCGTCTGGATGTCCGATGGTAGAAGGGGGCCGGTGGGATGAGGTCGTGGAGTTCTTGGGCACACTCACCGAAGTACAATCTGTAGAAGACCGACAAGCAGGCAACCTTACGGCGATGAGCCAAGCTATGTAGCTTGGCATCCACCAGATTTTCGTCACCGATTAGCCTCTTAGCTCTGCGTTCCACCGAGTCAAGCGCGGCAAGCTGATACTTAGCTGAGCCATCTCAAAGGTGGCTACAATACTCCATGCAGGATCGGACTTGTGCTTTATATAGGGTTAAAAGCTGTCCAGGCCTGAAGTATCGCTTCACCTATTTAGGATGCCCAGCTTTTTGGCAGCGGTTTTTTGTTCGGAAACCTAAAAAATATTAAAAACTTAGTTTCTAACTAAAATGCAACTGACAACCAATGTAAATACAACCATACCGATTACTAAATCAATTTAACCATTATTTTAAGCGGTAGGTTGTTTGTTTAAGGGGCTATGCAAATAATAAGGTCGTTTTGAGAATTGTTTTTTCTCGTAAGGTACCAATAATAGGGATTTGATATTTCGGTTCATGCTTTTTGACTTTATGATCTACCTAAATTCTAAAGGAATACACGATACGAAGAAATTCTCTCGATAGAAAAAAATTGCAAAGTTCGGTCTGTCTTTTTGCCATTTTCATTTTTATGGCGTAATGCATTGTATTGATTTTATGAAAACTACTTTTAAACATAGAAAATAATCTTATTTAGCTAAATTCTTAATATATTTTGATTTCGTCATACTTTTATGTTATAAAATCCGAAAATTAATTTTGGCACTTACGTTATTTATTCCGTGCCGCCCTCAGTCTATCGCCATCTCATCTTTTGCCTTTTAAAAGTATTTGCATCACTGTCGATTCAGATCAATTTAGATGGTCCGTGGGCCTTGTCAACGTAGCACCTATGTCACTTTTTTGCAGATCCGAGCTGTCAGATTTTCGTAATTTAAATATTTTTTTTGCAATATTTTACATAGTTCAGCAGCTTTAAGTTGTAATTTATTACAATTCGTGCTATGAAATTATTTTCACTGTAATTTTGTGACCTTGAACAATATATAATCGTAGTTATTTTCTATTCGTGCCAACATTGAAATGATGTATAAAATGGTATGAAATAAAAGACTGAAACTAGATAAAGCACAACGTTTGGGAACATACCTGAACGCAACAAAGGATTCATATCACAGGAAATTAATAGTGGCTAATAACACCGGCAACTCATTATAAAATCATCACTTTCACTTCTGTGTATAGAACATCCACAAAAATAATCTTTCACTCACGTAAAGTAATATAGCTATAGCATTTTTTTTTCTGGACTGGAGTGTCTATTTTTATAGCTTTTATCTCAAAATTTATCTTAAGAAACAGGCTAAAATAAATTAATTTATTTCGTGCTTTGAAAGACGTCAAACATCAATATGTCATGTAATTAAACTTGCCAGTTTACGAAAAAAATTGAGTTTAGAAACTGGCTTTTGCCCGCGACTTCATCTGCGTGAATTTCAGACCTAGGTCAAGAGGGAAGTGAGAATAATTCAAAAAATGTATAACGCATAATCATAAAGAGGGGAATGAGGTCAGAGGCCTCAACACCTACTTTAAAAGAAATGAAGAGTAAATAAATAGTATACAGTCCCGAAACTCCTTCATGATTCTGACCTCCTTGTAGTCTCTACTGCTCATAATTCTAGCCCCAAACATACTTATTCGTGATTCTATTAGACATTGACACCTTTATTTAGATGATTTAATGTTTATTATTTGATTTATAATGTTGTTGCGGTACAGAATTAAAATATTAGTTCTAAAACCAATCAATTGGTATTAGTCCGGTCAAATTAGAACAAAAAACAGGAGTGAAGTTACAATAATCCCACCCAGCTTAAAATTGGTAGGATTGTTCAAAACACTATGATAAATATATATATATATCTATGTATCATGTTACACATGTTTATACAAATAAATGCATCTTTATCTTTATCTTTATCTTTAAATGAAATCTAAAAAGGCCTCAACGATCCTGGAAAAAAATTACTTCTGGTCAAAAGTCACAAAAACGTGTTTTTCGCGATTTTCAGCAAAACGGTATCTTAGGATTTGGTTTCCGCACTTAGTCCTGATGTTGGACCATTGTGCGTGAGCCAATACTCCAACCAGCCAACCTCCCTCCAGAAACAGTAGTGCTATTCTGTAACAACATTTTCGTATCTCGACAGTGAAATTCGAGGTGAGTTTCAAATTAAGACCTTTATGTTGTGTGCAATAAAGCTCACTTGTGAGTTTTGTCACTCAGGTGAAGCTCGATATCGAAATAGTTACTTACAGAATAGACTAGCTGATAAGTTTTCCCAGTGTGTAAAAACATCTGTAAGCGAGTTCTATGACCCTATTATTTGACTCCGTATTTCGGTAACGCCTGTGCACTCAAGGAGTACGTGCGACACCGTTTCCTCCTCCTCCATGCATGCTCTGCATAAAGGACTGTCCGTAATAGCTATCGTGTGTTAGTGTTTGTTCAAGGATGGCATAGCCTCCCTGGACTGCCTGCTGCGGGGTGCTAAGGCCTACCAGCGTTCCGCTTGTTTGTGGGTGTGTTCTTGTAGCCATGTGCGCAGCTGGCCAAAGGGGAGTGGTACTATGGGTTCGGCTCCAACAGCCACAATATCAGATTCCCCGCCAGCGCATCGGTCTCGTCATTTCCTTGTGATCCGCTGTGTCTTTTTATCCACTGCAGCGTCACAGTGTTGCGGTTGGCCACCGTGATGCGTTCTAGTGCATTGTGGCATTCTTGTATGAGTTTCGAGGTGGTGTGATGCTTCCTTAGGAATTGAGGGACTGAGGCGCTGTCGGAGAGTATGCGAATGTGGGTATCCGTGACTCCCCTGGCTTCTATGGCATAAACTGCCAGGATAAAGCCCACGCATTCCGCCTGATAGACGGTGTTGAGTTTACCTAGCGGTCTGGATATTCTGATGTTAAGGTCATTGGAGTAAACTCCAACTCCGGTTCCGGTGCTTGTCTTTGATCCGTCAGTGTAGATTCTCAGCTCTGAGATCTGAGTGATCGCTCAAGGTGGTGTAGAAACGTGTGCATATTATGACGATTACAACTCTTCCAACTTTTTGAATCGATATATATCTCAGAAACGGTGGCTCTTAGGAAAAAAGTATCTAGCCATTTTTATAGATAATTATTTATCTGATCTACAATTTTTGTCTGAACTAATTTTATGATAAAACTTAGGTACCGTTTTGCTGAAAATCGCGAGAAGCCTATCGTGTGTAAGGCCTCATCGATCGATCGTGATGATGCGTGCTAACGCGATTTAAACGAAGTTCAGGCGCCGATGGTTAATTTTTGCATACAAAAATTTTGTGGCGCTGTAATCGTTGACCTATTTGTATCGATACAAACGCGCTGATACGGCGATAGACGGTATGAAAGCGCTGCAGTCGCGCGTATGTATTTTTATACAGAAATATGTTTTAACCAGACTCCTCAACAGTAGTAAAATGGAGTCTGACGAGACAGCACTGCTTACGCTGGCTTTATTACTGAAAGTATAAAAAATAAGCGACATTATTGGAACAACCCATTCACGAGCGAAAGAAGATTGAGTGATGGTCATTTTAATACAACTTTTAAAACATTGCCCAATCATAAAAGATGGGGAAAAATTCGAACTGCTATCGGATGTCGTGTGAGTGACAAGTAAACCATGCAGTACCTCTCCCCCACACCTTTCTCCGATAACTAAGAGGGGACTCTAGTCGGTAACTCTTGGGCCTTTCTCCATACAAACGTATTCCGTTGCTAGAGCTATGATTTTTTTCCAAAAAATCTAGATCGAATTAATACGTGCCTCTATCATTTTTTTTCTAAAACATAATTACTTAAAGAATTATGACTATCTAAAAACCCGAAAAAACAGCCCGTTTTCACCGCCATGTTCAGACGACTATCAGACAAATTTGATAAGTTTTTGTCAAAATAGAAAATAATAGAAGCATAGGATGTAGTCTTCTTCTAAATTTTGAAACGTAATTTTTATAGATCAGTCCAGTTTTGAAGAATAAAACAGCGGAATACAAAACGTCTTTTGGTAAGGTTTTTTAGGTAAAATTAGCCTCTGATGCAGTTGTCGTTTTCGCACTTTACTTGACAGAGCACAGTGCGACCCATCGGCAATAGTTTCTTTAAATACCTATTTATCAAATTCCTCGGGACTAGAGTCCCCTCTTAATAAACAAACTCGATACACACGTACTTTGAATGCGCTTGTCGCGCGCGTTTGTATCGCTTTGTACGCACGTTTGAATCGATGCAAATGCGACGATCTGCTTTTTGGTCCTTTTACCAATAACGCCGTGGACCCGCGTTCGCAAAACGTGCGTCGTCGGCGCGGTAAAAATACGCCGTGTGCATAGGCTCTTACATTATTACATACCATCAGCGATGAATATGATTTGGAAGTTCTTCAATTGTATTAGAACTTTCGAATGAAGTTAATGTAATGATCAATGTCTTGAAAACTCTCAAAAACAAAATGGCGGCCTTTGAACTGCAATCCTTGGCCTTAGCTTGATGGCAAAATAAAGTTGAACATCCAATTTGACCACTTTATATAACACGAATGAAACATGGAGGAGCTCGTGGCTAAAGAATAACAGCCGCACGGGTCGATCTTCAAGGTAAAGCAACGCTTGCCAAGGTTAGTCTGTGGTTGGGTGACCATCTTAACACACCGAGTTCCCTCCATGCCTCGGAAAGCACGTTAAGCCGTTGGTCTCGGCTGTCATTTGTACATCTTTGGCAGTCAGAAGCCAATAAACTTGACTCCTGCCGTGTCAAGAAGTTCCGTGTTACCCAGTTAATGGGTTGAGGACGTGGAGGTCTGGTAGGTAGCCGCTCTACGTAAAATACGTATTCAGCTTAATCGGGTTTGACTGGAAGCCGACCAGAATATAGTTGGGTGTAGCTGTAGGCAGATGATGATATAACACGAATAACTTTACTATTTGTCTACTTTGAATATTTATTTTATTCTTTCTTTAAAAAGGTTGTTAATAAGAGTATCGATATATGTTAATATAATTTGCTTGCGAGTAACCCTGAATTATTTGGCGGTTTGAATTAGTTGATGGGGTGTCGCTATATTCGATTTTTTTAACTTTTGATGCGGGAGTACGAGGAGAGTGTGCGGTGCGCTCGGGGAGAGGGATGCTAAATCGCGCCACGAAATTATTTACTTAGGCTCTTAAATGTGTTTGTGTAAAAAGTCACATCAAGGCTTACCCCGATTTAACTACCTAAATCTTTCTAGTGTAGTTCGTGTTCATGTTGCCTACACTGTTACATGTTTTGTTCGCAGGTTTGAAGCCAGTTTCCATCGTGAGCTACAATCACCTGGGTAACAATGACGGCAAGAATCTCTCGGCTCCAAAACAGTTCCGTTCCAAAGAGGTAAGTAATTAATAAGAACACAGACTATGGGAGCGTTCAAGTATTACGTAACGCGTTTTGGAGATTTTTTACCCCCCCTCCTCCTAGTAAAACGTTACGTAACCACCTAGTGACCATTTTTATTTAAGTCACGATTATGCGGCGTAAAGTACCGGAAAGTCGATAAAATACCTTTGTTAATGTTACGTAAGTAGTTCAAAAATCCCCCTCCCGCCCCTCTAACGCATCGTAACTTTTTACAAGACACCCCCCCCCCTCAAATTCATTACGTAATACTTGAACGCTCCCTACTCCATATCTAACTTTGAACACTAGGGACAATGTGAGTTTTAGGTGATGCAAATGAAACATATTTTATAAGGCGAAAAAACAAGGCAATTGAAAGAAATATTCAAATTAGCCAGAAAATAGGCCTATAATAATTTTAGGTATTTAGTCATCATCATCATATCAGTCTGCAGACGTCCACTGCTGGACGGCGGCCCTCCTGCGCGTGTTGCCACAAAAACCGCTCCTGTGCGAGAGCATCCATCGGCTACCCACGACCCTCACCAGGTCATCGGTCCACCTTGTGGCAGGCCGTCCCCAAGTGTCATCACAACAACCGGCCCTGTGCGAGAGCATCCATCAGCTACCCGCGACCCTCATCAGGTCATCGGTCCACCTTGTGGCAGGCCGTCCCCAAGTGTCATCACAACAACCGGCCCTGTGCGAGAGCATCCATCGGCTACCCGCGACCCTCACCAGGTCATCGGTCCACCTTGTGGCAGGCCGTCCCCAAGTGTCATCACAACAACCGGTCCTGTGCGAGAGCATCCATCGGCTACCCGCGACCCTCACCAAGTCATCAGTCCACCTTGTGGCAGGCCTTCCCCAAGTGTCGCCACAACAACCGGTCCTGTGCGTCTCGCATCCATCACCTACCTGCGACCCTCACCAGGTGATCGGTCTACCTTGTGGCAGGCCTTCCCCAAGTGTCGCCACAACAACCGGTCCTGTGCGAGAGCATCCATCGGCTACCCGCGACCCTCACCAGGTCATCGGTCCACCTTGGGGCAGGCCTTCCCCAAGTGTCGCCACAACAACCGGTCCTGTGCGTCTCGCATCCATCACCTACCTGCGACCCTCACCAGGTGATCGGTCTACCTTGTGGCAGGCCTTCCCCAAGTGTCGCCACAAAAACCTGTCTTGTGCGAGAGCATCCATCGGCTACCCGCGACTCTCACCAGGTCATCGGTCCACCTTGTGGCAGGCTTTCCCCAAGTGTCGCCACAATAACCGGTCCTGTGCGAGAGCAAATAGAAATGATAGGAAAAACTTACCATCAGCTTAAGTGATCTTCTCAGGCTCTTTTGTAGCAATTTCTTCAGGAGTAGTCAGCGTTTCAACTTTAGTTGATTCGGTAGAAACTGAAGCAACCAACGGAGATATAGGCGCTTCGGTCTCAGTAACCAACTGCCCCGCTTCTGTCGTTGATACAGCCTCAGTTGCTTCGGGTTCTTGTACTGTTGTCTCTTTCACTGCTTCTGTGACAGTTGTTTCAACAGTTGCTTCGGAAATTGTTGTTTTATCAGTTGGTTTCTCCGTTTCAGTAGCGGGTGAGACTTCAGTTGTCTTCACAACTTCAGTTACTGGGTCGGTTGGTCGGTCCTGTGCGTCTCGCAACCATGGCCTACCCGCGATCCTCACCAGGTCATCGGTCCAACTTGTGGCAGGCCTTCCCCAAGTATCGCCACAATAACTGGTCCTGTGCGAGAGCATCCTTCGCCTACCCTCGACTCTCACCAGGCCATCGGTCCACCTTGTCGGTCCGGTATATATTAATGTTAGGAAATTAATGATTTATTAATCTGTTATATTTGCAGATCACAAAGAGCAACGTGGTGGACGATATGGTGCAGTCCAACGACATTCTGTACAAGCCGGGGGAGAAGCCGGACCACGTGGTCGTTATCAAATATGTGCCCTATGTCGGTGAGTCGTGCTGCCAAATATACAGGCCGAATCGGAGAATTGGATATTTCATGATGTGGCTGAGTTTAGGTTTGAGATGGCACATTATTTAAAATGGCCGACCACTTCATCAAATGTCCATCGATCAACGATTTGTCTACGACATTTATAACACGGAAAATTGTGGTAATCTGGACAGTTGATTTCCCTGATTATGCGTGAAGTCCCGAATAGCCAAATCGGGACACAAAGTTCTGATGGATTAACACATAAACCTTGTTTCCAGGTGACTCAAAACGTGCCATGGACGAGTACACGTCAGAGATCCTGCTGCACGGCACCAACACCATCGTGGTGCACAACACTTGCGAGGACTCTCTGCTGGCAGTGCCGCTCATACTGGACCTAGTGCTCTTGGGCGAGCTGTTCGCTAGGATGTCCTTCCGCGACGCCGACCGCTGTGAGTATCAACTGTGTTCACACCATGTCACTATAGAGTACACAACACTTGCGAGGACTCTCTGCTGGCAGTGCCGCTCATACTGGACCTGGTGCTCTTGGGCGAGCTGTTCGCTAGGATGTCCTTCCGCGACGCCGACCGCTGTGAGTATCAACTGTGTTCACACCATGTCACTATAGAGTACACAACACTTGCGAGGACTCTCTGCTGGCAGTGCCGCTCATACTGGACCTGGTGCTCTTGGGCGAGCTGCAATAATTAAAAAAAAAAAATCGAAGATTATAATAGTTCTTTATTTTTCCGCAGCCTACCAGAGCATGCACGCAGTGCTGTCCAGCCTGGCGTACTTACTGAAGGCGCCGCTGGTGCCCAACGGCTCGCCCGTCGTCAACGCGCTGTTCAAGCAGCGCGCCGCCATCGAGAACATCATGCGCGCCGCGCTGGCGCTGCCGCCCAACAACTACCTGGGGCTGGAGCACAAGGTAATATAGAATAGTACTAGTAACTAGCAGAGCATGCAGTGCTGTCCAGCCTGGCGTACTTACTGAAGGCGCCGCTGGTGCCCAACGGCTCGCCCGTCGTCAACCGCCATCCAGAAGATTTCAGCAAGCGCCTTTTTCGGAAGAGCCTATTTCGCCAGATAGTTTTAACTTAGGTGTCTTTGAGTCGAAAGTGACAAACAACGGCTCAACGGGCTTTCCGAGCCACGAAAGGGTTTCGGTATGAAACGGAGCACTCATCCAAGAACGCAACAGAGCAAACTTAATTGATCAACTTTTGTGCTAAGCCAGGAGCTCTTTATACTGCCGGGACGCGCCCGCCGCCAGGTGTACTGGTGGTCGCAAGAGCTGGCGACACTGCGTCAGGCATGCGTTGCTGCACGGCGCCGGTACACCAGGCACCGCAGGCTCCGCATCCGCCCTCCGGATGCGCAGGTCAGAGAGGCGGAGCTGTACGAGGAGTACAGAGTGGCGAAAACCGCCCTCCGAGCGGGGATCCTGCAGGCCAAAGATCTGGCTCGCAAGGAGATGCTGGAGTCTCTGAACGGGGACCCGTGGGGAAGACCTTACAAAATGGTGCGGAATAAGCTCCGCACCTGGGCCCCCCCATTGACGCAGAGTCTCCGGCCCCAGCTGGTGGAGGACGTGGTGAGCGCTCTGTTCCCCTCGCGAGGGGAGCATACTCCCCTATGGCCTATGGCTCCGCCGCCTGCGATGCCCGATGCGGACTACACCGATGACGACGATGACGATGCTCCTGAGGTGACTGAGGTAGACCTGAGAGTGGCGGTTAACAGGCTGAAGGCCAAAAATACCGCCCCAGGACCCGACGGCTTACCTGGAAAAGCCTGGGTCCTGGCCTTGGAGGCTCTTGGGCCTCGACTTAGAGGGCTCCTAAGCGCATGCATGGAGAGGGGCCAGTTCCCACTTCGTTGGAAGACGGGGAAACTGGTCCTCATCAAGAAGCCAGGGCGCCCTGCGGACTCTCCGTCCGCATATCGGCCCATCGTGCTGCTCGATGAGGTGGGCAAGCTCTTTGAAAGAGTAATTGCAAACCGCCTCGTCGAGCACCTAGTGAGGGTGGGGCCGGATCTGGCGGAGAACCAGTTCGGTTTCCGCACGGGCCGCTCGACGGTGGACGCCATCATGCGCGTGAGAGCCCTCTCGACGGGGGACGCGGTTTCTCGGGGCGGGGTCGTCTTGGCGGTGTCTCTAGACATTGCCAATGCCTTCAACACCCTGCCCTGGAGTTGCATCAGGGAGGCACTTCGGTATCACCGGATGCCGACCTACCTCCGTCGCGTAGTCGAGGCTTACTTGACGGACAGAGCCGTCATCTACCCCGGTCACCTGGGAGAGTGGAACCGGCGAGAGATGTCGTGCGGTGTTCCACAGGGTTCGGTTCTGGGGCCGCTCCTGTGGGACATCGGCTACGACTGGGTGCTGCGCGCCGACCTCCCTAGCGGCGTCAGCGTGGTCTGCTACGCTGACGACACGCTGGTCCTGGCGCAAGGGGGATCGCACCAGGCGGCGGCCGACACTATGATACGCGGGGTTGCGATAGTCGTTGAGAGGATCCGGCAGCTGGGTCTCGAGGTGGCCCTGCACAAATCCGAAGCCATGTGTTTTCATGGTTCTCGGAACAGGCCACCATTGGGATCCCAAATAACGGTAGGAGGGGTTCACATCGGCGTCGGATCGACGATGACGTACCTGGGTCTCGTCCTTGACAGCCGGTGGAACTTCGTCGAGCATTTCCGACGTTTGGCTCCCAGACTGGGGCGAGCCGGGGCTGCCTTCAAGCGGCTTCTGCCTAATCTAGGGGGTCCAAACGCCTCCTGCCGGAGGCTTTATGCGGGGGTCGTGCGGTCCATGGCCCTTTATGGGGCACCGGTGTGGGCGCCTACTTTGAGGAAGCGACCTGCCCGTTACCTCAATGCGTCCCAGAGGGTCATGGCCATCCGGCTGGCCCGGGGATACCGCACGGTCTCTGGCGAGGCGGCGAGCCTCCTTGCCGGACTGCCGCCATGGGATCTAGAGGCGAGAGCCCTCGCGCTCATTTACGAATGGCGCGTGGAGGCGCTACGCCGGGGCGAGACTCCTCTGCCGCGGCAAATCGCAGCACGGCGGACGGAGCTCCGGCGGGATCTCATGGCGGTATGGAGACAACGACTGTCGCAACCCAGCGCTGGGCACGCCACAATTGCGGCGATAAGTCCCCTCTTTGAGGAGTGGCTAGAGCGGCGCCACGGCGTCCTTACCTTCCGTTTGACGCAGGTACTCACCGGACACGGTTGTTTCGGGAGGTACCTGTTTCGAATACGGCGGGAGGATACGCCCGGATGTCAACACTGCGAGGATCGCCCGGAGGACACGGTGGAGCATACGGTGGAGGTCTGCCCTGCTTGGGCGGAGCACCGCCGTGTCCTTGTCGAGGCGATCGGCGGTGGCGACCTGTCGCGGTCGGCCCTGTTTCAAGCCATGGTCCGGAGCGAGGAGACTTGGGAAGCGGTCACCTCCTTCTGCGAAGCAGTAATGCTTGCGAAGGAGGAAGCCGAACGCGTGAGGGAGAGGGAAGCCTCACGCCCCAGCCGCCGCAACAGAAGAAGACTCCCCGGGCGTCGGGAGTCGCAGGGCGATTCTCGGCCACCGTAGGCGCGGGCCTGCGGACGGCGAGCATTGGGTGACTCGCCGTCTGGTCATAACCAGTCCCGGGTCGACGGCGCGCTGTGTTCCACGCGCGCCTCAAAGAGCTGTCAGCATTAAAGACGGGGCCCGCTAGGGCCCAATGCCTGCCGGGGTTGCGGGATTTATTCGAAAGAGTCACCGCGGCCCTGGAACGCAAAGGGCATTAGGAGGAACACGGATGGGTTTTAGTCAGTAAGAGTCTGACACTCCCTTCTACTTCACCCAGAGCGGAAGGAGTCATTTGATGATTTCCCATCCTTAAAAAAAAAAAAAAAAAAAAGGAGCTCTTTATACTAAGATTATTACCGTCGTGTCACGTATTTCTATAATAACTCTATGAACGTGTCTCCACACGGCAATATAATCGCGGCAATTCGAAGAGTGACAAAACGTCAACTCGACGCGATTCTCTCGCTCGTGGAGACGGCCCCTTAGACACGCCTATAAAGCTCGCATCTCCTTGAAAATACCATCGCTAATGATATATCGATGTTCTCAGGTACCCTTCCTCATGAAGGACCTCCACAGCGGTGCCCTCTTCGACTCATCGCCGAACAAGAAGCAGAAGGTAACCCACGCGAATGGCGACCATTGAGCGTCAGCAGCCGCCACCAGCCGCCATCATATACCTTCCACCGCCATCATATACCCTCCACCGCCATCATATACCCTCCACCGCCATCATATACCCTCCACCGCCATCATATATCACTTGCACCACGGCACAAAACTATTCATGAGCAGTTCTTCATCATTTCTCTATACTGGCTGAATTGAATTTAGAATCTTAGATGATTATCAAGTTTTGGGAAAGTAAACTCAATGGCTTGTATGATAAAGTTGAAGTTTTATTGAAACGAAAATGTTAACCTAGATTTTTTCTATTGAAAATGTTAATTAATGGTTGTTCAAAAATGAACCTTGACTTGTTAACGGTAAAGTAGATAGTTGAGTTTGTGGCATATCATTTTCTCAGATTCTGAATTCAAGTCTAACCTGCATCGGTGATCATTTACTATAGGAAAAGAGATCTATCTGTGTAAAGTATATGTGTAGAAAAAATGTGTATTTTTCCCTACTTAGACTTACTTCGTAAACAAATTTATGGCGTACTGGAATTTCGAGTTTGAGTAAAAGGAATTATTTTTGTGTAATTCTTCCAATTAATTTATTAGAATGATTATGATCTTCAAATATATGACTTAAGTGAAAACTCTAGCTTTTGGTGTACCCATATTTGTTTACAAATAAGAAAAAATATAGAAAAAAAAATACTAAGTATATCTAGTATATTGAAAATAAATTATGTTATTTACGAACTTACAAACGAGTGCTTTCGGTGCTTGTATTATTATTTATTAGAAAACATTGATATATAAAAAACCCAAGACATACACTCAGCATCTCAAAAACGTCCGCAAAAAACAAGCGCATTGTGCGCAAGTTTCAGACAGTCTCGCATCGCTCGCCATACTGCACTGCTTTGTAAAAACAACTTTAAGCTATCCGTGTAAGGCTGAATTTGCAAAAAAAATGTTTATAGTATAACTACACACAACTCACACATGACACTTGATACATGTCAGTTTTTGAAGACAGTTTCGAGTGTTGCATTTTGTTCGAGACTGTGCATCTTGGGTTTTTTATATTTATATCAATGTTAGAAAAGTATTATTTATTTACTTACGTTATCTGCTCTTGATAGTATTATTTAATTATGTACTACCCGCACCCTCGCTTTAGTTTCAATTATTTTGGTTAAGTTCTGTGATAAGTTGTGATCAACGTTCGTACTGATAAGTAAGACGGTAAACTAAACAAATGTTTATTTATATACAGATGTATATGATACATCTATACTTCTTTACCAGTTATTGTCCTCCTATGTCTTATACCAGCGAATTTTTTGAAAATGTACTGTTGTGAAGTGAACTTTGTAACTGCTTTAACACTTTAAGGTTCAATGTCGCTTGCACGTGTGGGCTTGACTAATGTGGCCGTTTAATGGGCTCAATCCAAAGGCCTGTTCAGAGCTGTGTGGAATTCGCTACCCAAAGTAGCGAAAGAATTTCGCGCCGTATTCCGACAGGGATTTAGTATAGAGTTCCGCGGCTAAAGCGTATAGCGATACTGCCCAAGTAGACGGTATTTTTTAACTTGCTTCTCGAAACCAGTCCCGCCACATCGGTGACAGGACATTAAATAGGTTCGCAAGTAAGTTTCGCTGCCTATAGCAGTAGCGATATCCGCTTAAGCTTTCGCTACCGCTTGGGGTAGCGAATTCCGTGTATGTCTGAACAGGGTCTTGTGAAGTTTAAATTTTCTGCAAGTTTTTTTGTCAAAGATTGTATAGCAGTTGCGAAGTCGACTATACGCACCTAGGTCATTCTAATATCTTTCTTAACCTTTGGAGTATTTTATATATAAAATAAAAATAAATATTTATATTATCATCATCATTTATGATTCGTTCCATTGTTCTCTATGGATAACCAAAAATTGTGTCAAAGTTACTAATTTATTTCATCTTATAACTATGACATTCCATTTCAGTTTAGAATCTCGCATTACAGTATTATAGATGCGTAAAACGTCCATTTAATTTATTGAGCACCTGTACTGCTGTGTTAAGCGCAAAAGTGGTTTCTCAAGAAAAAACGCAGAATTGATTTTGATGATACTTAAAAAAAAATATGTATCCAATGAACTTAATCTTTAACATATTTAGAACTTAAGTTTTCCCTATCTCAGTTTTAAAAGGAAACTAAATTGGAAAAACTTCAATTTTCTTCAAACTCGCGAGCACTAAAATACCGCTTTTGCCCTTATGATGGCATTAATATTTATTTATGAATTTCATTGATATAATCTCAGTATTTTGCTAAGTTTACGAATGTACTGTACGAAAGCATTTACTTAGTTATGTGATTACAGATTCTAAGCACACGATCATATAATGGTACATTATGCTTATGTTGGACAGCATAATGTCTCGTCCTATAGGGAACGTGCAGGCATCATAGGTGACAGCACAGAAGTGTCAATCTCAAGTATTTATACGGTAAAAGTTTCGTTCTTGCGCCACTAGATGGCTCTCTCCACGCCCGGCATGTTCTCCCAATGAGGGCTACCATTTTTGTACTCACCAGTTGGCGCCACTGTCGAGTAAAGTTTTTAATCATAGAGGTTATTACGCGCATGTGAACAAAGTTAGAAGGAAAATAAAAATCAAAACAAATAAGACTTATTTGTTACTTACTTAGTAATTAAACTCGCGTCAATAGCCAACCAACAGTGAAATTTGACATTTAAAGCCTCACGCTACACTAGCGCCTCTAGCGGCGAATTCAAACGCGATAGCTCCTCATTGAAGCGTGTAGGAAGGACTAGAAGTGTCAATGTCATGTATTCATACGGTAAAAGTTCCGAATGTGCAACGCTAGATGGCACGGTGATCGTCGTGCACGTTCCCTATAAATTAGACGTCGATGTTCAATATTTAGCTATCTTGTTTTGAAACTGGTTTCAAATGGGAATAGTAATGAGTTATTGTATCAGTGTGCGATTATGTTGAAATAAAATGGTTTTGTAATGGATGTGTGGTTTTTATTTGAAAAATGTCTTGTGTTATCTCTACTCACCGTAAGTAACTGCCACCGTGGTCGAGTGGTTTAGGCGTTTGCTTTGAGACCCGGTGGTCGTGGGTTCGATTCCCACGGGAAGCATACTTTGTATAGTTGTTTCCAGTTTGGCTAGGACGTTGCAGGCTTGAATCACCTGATTGTCTGATAAAAAGATGATTCCGTGCTTCGGAAGGCACGTATAAGCCGGTGGTCCCGGCTGCCAAATGGCGGTCGTCAAATAAATCATGTCAGAGGTCCTTGAGGCGGTTTAGAAACTCTGACACTACGGTGTGTAGGGTCGTTAGACCTTACTGCCCACACGAGAAGAAGAAGACCGTAAGTTTAGTTTAAGTGAAGCACAAAGTGAGTTTGACTAAACATATACAGGTGATGTTTTTATGTGTGCCTTCAGGGCTAAATCTGAAACTATAAGGAATATTGAAAAACACTGAAAGGAGTCTCGAGCTCGATTTTGATGAAAAGTAAAAATGCATCATTTTTTTTTGGATGGGAAATCATCAAATGACTCCTCCCGCTCTTGGCGGAGCAGAAGGGAGTGGCAGACTTTTACTGACTAAAACCCGTCTGTGTTGAACCCTAATGCTCGCCGCGTTCCAGGGCCGCGGTAACTCTTTCGAACAAATTCCGCAACCCTGGCAGGCACTGGCCCTAGCGGGCCCCGTCTACTTTGCTGACATCTTTTCGAGGCGCGCGTGGAAAACAGCGCGCCTTCGACCCGGGCCTGGTCCTGATCGGATGGCGAGTCACCCAACGCTCGCCGTCCGCAGGCCCGCGCTTACGGTGGCCGGGAATCGCTCTGCGATTCCCGACACTCGGAGAATCTTCTGTCGCGGCGGCTGGGGCGTACGGTTTCCCTCTCTCGCACGCGTTCGGTCTCCTCCTTCGCAACACTGCTTCGCAGAAGGAGGTGACCGCTTCCCATGCCTCCTCGTTCCGGACCATGGATTGAACCAGGGCCGGACGCGAGAGGTCGCCGCCGCCGATCGTCTCGACGAGACACGTCGGTCCTCCGCCCAAGTAGGGCAGACCTCTACCGTATGCTCCACCGTGTCCTCCGGCCGATCCTCGCAATGTTGACACCCAGGCGTGTCCTCCCGCCGAATCCGAAACAGGTATCTCCCGAAACATCCGTGTCCGAAAACTGCATCATTGGATTTTTGAAAAATCGTTGTCCCTACAAAGGAATCGAACCAGATTTTGAAAAAAAAACACGCGAAACTTAAATACAAATTTGTTAAAAATGAGAGCTTTCTTTTCGTTTGCCATATGTTATTACTTCCCAGAATTTGATCCTTATAAACTACACTTTCGGATGGTGTAATAATAATACAGGTTGTTTTTTTTCAAAATCAACCGGTTCGATTCCTGGGTAGGAACAATGATTTTTCAAAATTCCGATGACGCAGTTTTAGTTTTCATAAAAATCGAGCTCGAGACTCTTCAGCGTTTTTCGATATTCTTACTAATATTATAAATGCGAAAGTAACTGTGTCTGTTTGTCGCGCTTTCACGCCAAAACTACTGAATCGATTTAAATGAAATTTGGTACACAGATAGTCTAGAGCCTGAGAAAGGACATAGGTTACTTTTTATCCCGCGAGTATGTTCCCTAGGGTCCACGCGGGCGAAGCCGCTGGCAGAAGCTAGTTCCTTATATTTTCGGATTTGGCCCTGAAGGCACACTTAAAAAATTCACCTGTATAAGTTTACCTAGATAACTTGCATGTTATAACAGTAACTGTATTGATTAGATACTTAAAATAAATGTATTTACAGGTATGTATTTGAAACCGTTAAAAATATAGAAATTGAACTGCGGTCATTGATATATAAAAATCCAAGATACACACTCAGCATCTCAAAAACGTCCGCATAAAACAAGCGCACAATTTAAAATTGTGCGCTAGTGTCAAACAGTCTCGCATCGCTCGCCATACTGCACTGCTGTGTAAAAACAACTTTAAGCGATCCGTGTAAGGTTGAATTTGCAAAAAAATTGTTTATAGTATAACTACACACGACTCACACATGACACTTGATACATGTCAGTTTTTGACGACAGTTTCGAGTGTTGCATTTGTTCTAGACTCACATCTTGGGTTTTTTATATATATCAATGACTGCGGGTCTAAAAAGGTCACTTTAGCAGAATCAGAAGAATCGCTACCCGTCACTGCGAAATTTTCCCAATCAATCTTGAACCTAAAGTTCTAGCAATAAAGATGAAAATGAAATTTGACAGATTAGCATAGTCGGCCTTATAATGTTCCCACTGTTGGGACTCAGGCCTCCTCTCTAGGAGAGATTGTTGTATGATTAATATTATGTTTCTAATATGATACTACTAAAGTGGTCTTTTTAGACCCCCTGTTGTTATTACTATTCCGACATCCATAAATTTATATGCATGAGTGTACACCTCCCACACAGCTCAATACCATCGACAACTTACTTTGGCGGGTTATACGCGGAGAAAGAAAGCTAATTAATTACAATAATAATGATTCTTTATTGGTACAAAAATAGTTTACAGAACAGTGAAACCCTGAATTCTGAGCTAGGTAGAGTACCTGTATTTCAAGAGCCAGTGACTTCTTCTATAAAAGTAACACTTTAGCGTGTAAAATTTGATACTACCTATGATTTGACCAATTAAAAATATAAACACCTACCAAGATTACTTTAAAGACTAAGAAAAAATACAAATAAAATTAGAAAAATTAGGTTGTCATAAAAATGGTAAATAAAAAAAATCGCAATTAATTGTACCAAATAAGAATTAAATAATAATAAATTAATTTAAATAAAACTTTAAAATAAAATTCAAAATAAAATCAAAGTAAAATCAAAATAAAATAAAATAAGTAAAAATAAAAATCAATAGAAAGTCAAGCTGGTGTGTGTGGGGAGTACTAAAAAGTTTTTGTGTTCTTATTTAATTTGATTGCACTAGACTTTTAGTCGCGTAGTAGTCCTGTGTCAGTAGCCTGATAATTTTTTTGTTTCGCGAGTCATTAGGGAATTTATACTTAGGATTTTGTTCAGCTTATTGTAGAGATAGATGGCAAGAAAAGACTGTCGTCGCCTAGCAGACACCGCGCGGCTGGTGGCAACTGGCAACGCACAGGTAAGCAGACGTGGGCTGTATGTGTGGATGATAGTGCGCTTTTTATATTTTTGGGAAATATGTGGTGTAAGACCATGCTGCTTGAGAACAACCTGCAAAATAAAATTTTGTCTCACTGTAAGCACTTTACACTTCTCATATAGGACTTTGGTGGGATCTCTTATTGGGACAAGCCCGCCACATATTCCCAACCACTGCAACTCCTGAAAGCCAGAATCAACAGTGGCGACCACCAGAAAAACGCCGAGCCAATGAAGCCCGACGAGTCCCGGAGAAACGATTTAACTGTCTTGGATCCTGCAACGAATTTAATCAGAAAAGTCCAGCGGAGGAGTAGGAAAAAAAAATATAATTTCCACTTCCCTCCTTATCAAGCAGGAGACAGAATAGAGCTAGGCCAATAGGCACCAAGGGATATATACAACTGGGTTAAGCCCAATTGTCAAGCACCACGGATTATATATTAATTAAAAACTAATGGGTCCTAAATTGTGAACTACTTTTGATTCCAGTAATAGGTATGGCAAAATCGCCTGAAAGCACGGAAATTTGTTCTGGTTTCTACAAGGTCCGTGTATCTAACATAATATTGCGTTCAGTTTGCCAAAGAATACACTCCCATAAGATGTGGTGTGCGGATTGTTCGTATTCATAGTCGGCTGTAGAACATTGACATAAAGGCGAGGCCACAAGCCTAAAGGAAAATAATTTACTCTTAAAGATGAAGATGCGTCAAATATGAATAACTATCGGCCCATATCACTTGCGACCGTAATGGCAGAGGTGCTTGACGGCCTGCTTAATAACATATTACAACAGTTCATAAAGCTGCGTGATGCCCAGTTCGGTTTTAGAGCTGGGCTTTCAACGGAAAGCGCGATTGTATGTCTTAAGCAGGCCGTCAGGTACCTACTACACTGATAGGAGGACGCCAGTGTATGCGTGCTTCCTTGATTTGTCAAAAGCATTTGACACAGTCCTTTATGACAAACTCTGGCACAAGCTGGTGGGAGGTAACAGCGCTACTGAAAACATGGTACCGAAGGCAGCGGAACCAGGTGAGATGGGCCGATAGTCTGTCGGAGTCGTATAGCATGGAGTGTGGCGTGAGGCAGGGGGGACTTACCTCTCCTCTGTTGTTCAATCTATATATTAATGACTTAATCGGTGAGCTCAGCAACACACATACTGGTTGCTACATCGACAATGTGTGCGTGAATAATATTAGCTACGCTGACGATATGGTGTTGCTGGGCCAGCCGGTGGGTTCCATACGCAAATTGTTGAGTAGGTATATGTGAGGCTTATGCGGTGGAGCACGGATTAAAATATAACGCTGTTAAGAGTGAAATACTACTTTTTAAGGGTCCGAATAGTGCCAAGGTACCAATCCATGTTCCACCTTTTAAGCTAAATGGTGAGGCTCTTAGGATGGTGACCAGTTTTAAGTACTTAGGGCACATAGTTACGGCAGACCTGAAGGATGATGCGGATGTGGAACGCGAGTGTAGGGCATTGGCGGTCAGGGGGAATATGCTTGCCCGTAGGTTTGCAAGATGCTCGGTAGAAGCAAAGATTACGCTCTTTAAGGCATATTGCCAGTCTTTCTACTCGAGTGGACTATGGGTGAACCATACCCGCCGGGCAGCCAATGTCTTGCGAGTTCAATATAATAATAAGACTGTAGTGCATCCAGAATGTTCGCAGAGGCGCGGACAGATGGATATCATGCGATTATACGCAACAAGGTCGCCTCTATTTTCTACCGCGTGAGAGGTAGTAGCAACAGTATACTGAAGATGATTGCTGGCCGCCTTGACTGTCCTATGCAATATAGATGGATGAGGACGACAATGGGCATTTGAATTCTGTTGTAAGTATATAATAAATGAACTATAATTTTAATAAATGACTAATTCTTATAAAATAATGACTCTTTTAAAATGTATTCTGAATGTTTGTTTTTTTTTATACAGTTTAATTTTAACTTTAATTTATTAGATATCTATTGACATTTTAATTATTGAATTGTATTTTAATGTTGTAATGTGTATATGGATTATTCTGAATTAAATAAATTATTATTATTAAAGTTGCCATGACCTGTGAGAAATTGGGCAACACAATGATCCACCTCCAGCCATGTCCTATCAAGCCGCTCACGAACGGATGGAAAAAACTGGTGGAGGTGACGGCCTTTAATGGAATTTTCCCACCTACATTGCCATTCGGATAAAAGTTCCTCCCAGACGTCAGTCTGGGGTTTTAGTAATCTACAGATCTTGGCACGGTCGCGTTGCGGTAAAAACTCTGGGTCCGTGATCTTTTTAGCGTAGTAGTACATTGCAGCACGCTGCTGCACCTCTAGATCGACTGGGAGAACACCCGCCAGCACTGGTAAGGCTTCAGTACTAACCGTCCTATACGCCTTGCATAAGAATGTCAAAGCCAAACGCTGGCTTTGCAGCAATTTACGGCGTACCGCCCCTATGGTGGCCCTGTCAGCCCAGACAGGTGCCCCGTAGCACATACAACCCAAGTAAGTAGCCCCATAGATAGTCTTTAAGGTTTGAAATGAGAGACCCCAAGTAGCTTTGGATATTCTCGTCAAGGCGTAGTTCTTTTTTGCTTTTTCACCTACTGTTTTTATACGATCAATAAATGAAAAGTTCCTTTCTAGTAGCATACCGAGGTAGCACACGGATTCTTTTCTTTTAACGGGTACGTTATTAAATTTAATACAAGGCCAGGATTTTAGATTTCTTTTAAAATAAGTTGATAGGATTTATGCGGTGCAAAGGTCAGACGGTTTCGATCACCCCACTGTGATATTAAACGTAGACATGTGTCAGCCAAGTTCTCGAGTCCAGCCCGAGTGCTTGCCTCAATGAGCAGTAAGCCATCGTCCGCGTAACCGGTTAATGAACAGCCGCATGGGAGCGGAAGCGCGAGGAAATCATCGTAGCCAAAATTCCATACATATGGACCGATAACTGAGCCCTGAGGACATCCCATGGTTAGAGACTTAGAAATGGAATGATGTCCAAGTTTGAGTTTTGCGGAGCCGTTTAGAAAATACGAAAAAATCAGATTATAGATATTTTTGTAGCAACCACGGGTTTTCATTTTAAGTAGTAGCATCGGCCACCATGCGTTATCAAAAGCGCCAGATATGTCGAGAAAGATTCCAACCACGTATTTATGTTCCGATAAGTTAACAATTTTACGGACAGAGAGAGCCGCGTAGACTGTGGTTGTACCAATAGTGAAACCAAATTGATTAATATGAAATTTAGGTCCATTCGGTAGCAAGCGCGGAACGATTAGTCGCTCTAAGAGTTTCCCCAAAGATGGAAGTAGTGTTATGGGCCGCTAGGACTTAGGGTCAGAGTGGCGATAAGCCCCCGGGCTTATCGCCACTCTTCGGAATAATGCGTATAAAGCCTTGTCGCCATATTCGAGGAAAAATACCTTCTGCAATGCATCGGTTATATACGGATAAGATCGCGTCGCCCGCTGTTTTACACGCTTCTATAATCATTCTATTAGATATTTTACCTTCACCGGATGATTTTTGGAGAGGTAGTCTCTTGACAACGTTTATGAATTCGTCAGTGGATGGAAGGTCTGACTCCGGTGATTCAGGTGGCACCGCGGCCCACGCTCTAATCTGTTGGTGGTATTCATTATCATTTACTGATGAATCGTCTGGTATTAGAGAATCAAGCAAAACATCAGTTATTTCTTCAATGCCGGTGGTATGTTTATTATTTACTTTAATGTTCTGAACGTACGCAAGGTCGGCAGATCTATTAGCCTTGAACTCGTGGTACAAAGGAGACCACGGACCCTCCTTATCAAGTTTATCAACAATTTTCCGGAGTAAATTACCCTTAGATTTTTCAACCGATGCTCTGTAGCGTGACTTGGCAACTCTAAAAGTACTTAAAGCAAGATTAAGGGGTACCCCGAAAATCCTACGTTTTTTAAGCTTATTAAGTTGTCTGCGCGTTCTGCGATAGCTTTTACGTTGTTCAACAAGGTAGTCATTCCACCAATCACATCTACGAATATTGGTCATAGATGCGCGACCAATAGCAATGTCAGCACAGTAAGTGAATGTCTGACATTATCTCAGCACTTTCCTCAGCTGAAAGTCCATCGCGAGTGAAGTCTTTGGCATGACAAGCAAAAAGTGAGCTAAAGAATTCCCAATTCGCGCCCCTACTTTTATATCTAAAATTCCCAATTTAGTGTGACGAACCTTGAGTAAACATAGCAACAAATTCGTACACGATCAGGCGATGATCACTATAAGACGCGTCAGGAAGGACACGCCACCTATACAAGCGTACGTCTGCACTAGAAAGTGTGACGTCAATACAAGATTCGGCCATTTGGCTACAAAAAGTAGGCGGTGCGTCTGGGGTGTTATGAATTGATAAGTTCATCTCAGCAATAAAATCTTCAACGGCACAACGTCGTTCGTAATCAGTGGCCCGAACTTTGCCATACCACAGGGAAGAAGATGCATTCACGTCAGCACCCACTATAACTTTGCAGCCCGAGAGCGACCGCAAGACGTGACGGAGATTATGTATATGTGGAGTAACTGGGTCTGAATATTGAAAGTAGCAGCTCACAACGTAAACCTTAAAGGTAGGTGATGATACTTCCGCCACGGCGCAATGGGGCGTCATGAGATTACATATAGATGTTACAGTAAAGCTCGAAGAACGCGCAATATAAATTCCGGCTCGCGCCCTGCAATCCAGCTGAACTACCTTGTGACGTAAGCGCGCGTTTTGATATTGTTCCTGAACAAGTACCTACTATGTCAAGGTTATAATCCACAATCAATTTATCCAGCTCAGATGTCGCCACCCTATCGTTATGGAGATTTAATTGTCCTATGGTTAAACTATCCATTTTTAGTAATTAGTGTTTAGGATTAATTGTTCGAGTTTCAGTTTGTAAGTAGTACACTCTTGAGATCCACAGCGATGATCACACGGTTTTTTAAAGCGTTTACACGCCACGCAAGTCGGCTTGAAATTTACTTCGTCCTTATGCGGGCAATCATTTGTTTCGTGTGCCTCCGAACAATTAGCACAAGTCGGTTCTTTATTAAGGCACTACCTCTACCAGCTTGATTGAGCGCGTGGGCGCATTGTACAGTTTCATACAGCAACTTTTATCAAAATACTATCGGCGTCGCTCAGGTTTTATTTTTGTCTGCTCTTTTTTTTCAAACGCAACCGACGATAATTCTTAATTTCTTTTATTACCAACAAACAGACTAATATTTAAGAAAATAAAAAATCAATATAAGTTTATTTATTAATTTAAACTTCATGAACAATAGTTGTACATAGGCGGACTTAATGCAACGAGGACTTCTCTATTAGACATAACATCGTCAATAAAGCGGCAGGTAGCCCAATCAATAAATAATTTATCCTTGGTAGAAACTAAGTGTTTACGTACTGCGGAATATAATTCGATGCCTATCCACTTACGACCGTTGTCTAACGAGCGCCTACGGATAATTTTAGGAGACTTAATAAAGTCATCCTCTTTCATTTGAAGCTCATCTTTAATATTTTGGCGGTATAGCGCGATCAGAAAAGCGCCATCATCCATTGAAGATGGTACATCCTTAACTAATACTCGAGGGCGTCTACCTTTTGGTTTTTCTAGTCGTAAACCAGCGGCCTTAATTGCGTCCACGGATTCCAATTTTTTAAGCTGATGTTCACCAGCGAGTTAGCAACACGTAGAACAACACCGGATTTCGCGGTTTTTTTTCACGCCTATAATTTGAAAACCGTCATCACAGGGCTTAATTGCTTTCATAAGCGCTTGTTTTGTGGCGGACGAAGTGCTATAATCAGCTGATCCAGCTGCGGTCGGATAAGCCACCACACACGGCAATGGTGGACGGGATTCCATAATTGCTGGAGCTACTTTTGGCAAACGTAGTTTTAACGAGTCCGCATACGAAATTTTACAATTGTTATTTTTATTATTATTGACAGGATTGGGATTGACATAGTTATTCGGCTTGATTTTTTCTAATTCGCTTTCCGTATTGGCTAACTTCGTTTCGTTGCATGATGATTTTATGGCCAGCATAGAAACGATGGCCGTGACACGTTGTGTCATATCCATGATGGCAGATTTATTTGCAACGTTAATGCGAGAGCCCTGATCATTGACTAAGTCGTTAATTTTTGACAGGTAGGCTGACGCCTCAGAAACTAAGTCGCAGTAATCGGTATTGCTCACATTACTGATATTTAAAATCGGCGAGGATTTTTCCACGGTTTCGAAAGTTTGATGAACCCGTTTTGACCTATCATCGGGCGAAATGTATGATGGAGACATTTCGCTGAACAAGCGTTTCGAATTAGCGGAGGTCGCCACGGGCGACCTTTGGGTTTTTGTATTTCGACGAAATATATCTCCGCCACGATCTGGAGGGTCATCAGTTGTTGACATCATGAATTACGTTATAACAACACGGATGAATTAAAAAAATCAAAAGAACTAAACAAATAATAATATCCGTACATTGCAGGATATTAAGCAAATAGAAAAGCTATGTTTAACTCAACCCGATAAAAGACCAGAAGGGTCAACTCCATGTTAAATTCTTTACATTATTTTCTGTCTCTCGAGTAGCGCTTTATTTGGTTCTGTTTACAAGATTAATTTGTGATATAACTATGGACATAAATGTACAAGAAATCTTCCATTGTAATTCAACTAATCACTTTTTCGAACAAATACCTCCAAAAACCAATAGGTATAAATTTATCATGTATACATTTTAATATCAGATCGGTCATTAAAAACTTTACTAAATTGCAACAAACCATTAATTCATGTAAGTATCCACTAGACCTTATAATTTTAACAGAAGTGGGTATCTCAGACAGTATAGTTAACTTGTATAACTTACCTGGTTATAAATTGTACTCACAATTGCGTAGGAGCCAAAAAGGCGGTGGCATTATCATGTACGTCCGGAATCATATTAAGTTTACATTAATTGAACAAAAAACTAAGACCTTTGAAAATCTAACAGGCTACCTAAAACTAGATTCACATGAAAACGCAATTGTCTCTGCAATCTACCTATAGGCCACCGTCTACAAATAAAAGTCTATTTGTCACAGAGCTTGCTAATCACATTACTAAGTTTGATTTAAAACAAAATTTACTCCTTATTGGTGATACGAACATTGATCTGAAAGTAAGCTCAGCATACAAGGATTCATATTTAAGAACACTAAGCGAACATGGATTGTTGTGTGGAATAACAGATTACACTCGAATTGAAACTAGAAATGATTTAATTACTAAGTCGTGTATTGACCACATATTTGCACGTTTTCCCACACTACATCCGTTCGCGGCGGTGCTCGATGTCGTACTGGCTGACCATCGAGGCATTATCTTTACCTGCGTTGACCAGTTGTTTGGAGTTCCTAAGTGTATACAGAGTGTTAAAAAAAATCTTTTAATTACGATATTTTTTACAAAGAACTTATAAATGTTGAATGGACTAAAACAAAAAGTATGAGTTCTCCTAGCGACATTTTAAGTTTTATTTATGAATCTTTTCAAAATGCCGACAAGTCTGCAAGTAATAATAAAACAAGTAAATTGACTGGTAAGTACTCGAAACGTTTTACTGTACCTTGGATTGATGGGAATATTGCCCGGCTTTGCGATAAAAGAGACAAATTATTTAGTGAATGGAAAAGTAATTTAAATAACGCAAAAATAAAATTAGAATATAATAAAATTAGAAATAAAATTCACAAAATATTAGAAAACAAAAGAAACAAATATTATATACAACATATTAGTGATAATTTAAAAAACATAAAAAAACTTTACAATATTTTAAATCAAATGTTAGGGAGAGAGACCTTGTCACTTGACACGGCCATTCTTAGGGCTTTTGATGCGCAAGGAATTTCTACCAAAACCATTGCTGACAACTTTGCGAATTGTTTTGACAGAGCGGTTAAGGACATTATTCCTAACTGTAATATAAAACTAACAGACCCTACAGCTACCCGTATACCTTTGGATTCTAGTATGCTGTTTAAAAAAGCCTCGGCCAGCAGTGTTCATAAAATTATTAAACAGTTAAACTCAAGAAAAGCTCCAGGTCCAGACAATATTAAAATTTCCGACATTAAAATGATAGATGACAGTATATCCAACCCTATTGCTGACTTAATTAATCGAAGCATTGAAACTGGTGTATACCCAGATGATCTAAAAATGGGGTGCATAAGGCCAATCTACAAAAGGGGTAAAAAAAACGATTTTTCAAACTATCGTCCAATAACTTTGCTCTCGTCTATTGATAAAATAGTGGAAAAATATGTTTGTGAACAAATTCATGCATTTTACAAGCAGCACGACGTGATTAACCCGTATCAATTTGGTTTTCAAGCTGGCAAAAGCACCACGAACCTCTTGTCAAATTTCACCGATGAAGTCAATAAACAACTAAATGAGAAAAAATATGTTCTTGCTCTCTTTATTGACTTCTCACGTGCTTTCGACACTCTTATTCATGGTCAACTGGTTGATAAATTGGACGACTGCGGAGTACGTGGTCCATTACTCGACTGGTGTAAAAGTTATCTTAAAAATAGAACATTTACTGTAAAAATTGACAACACCTGTAGTGAACGCGTGGATATAACAGAGGGAACAGCTCAGGGCTCCGTATTGGGCCCATTGCATTTTTTGTCGTATGTTAATGACATGAGTAACTGCATAACACATAGTAAATGCTATCAATTTGCGGATGACACTTGCCTTGTTATTGCTAACAAAAATCCTCAAATAGCATGTGAACGCTTACAACTCGACCTGGATGCTCTAACAAGGTGGTGTCACGATGCTGGCCTAGTGCTTAATGCAAGCAAAACTAAGCTTTTGCTTATTAAATCTCCATACGTTAAAGAATTGCCCTTACGGAACTTAATAGCCCATGACCATGACTGCTTGCATGCGGTCAATGTAATCAATTGTAACTGCCCTAAAATAGATGTTGTCAATACGCAAACATATCTCGGAGTAGTTATAGACAATAAGTTTACCTGGAGTCATCACATAGAACGTGTTTGCGATAAACTTAGGCAATTTCTTGCTAATATAACAATATTAAAGAACCGTTTGCCCTTCAAAGTGAAGATTATGCTATATCACGCACTGGCTGAATCCTACATCCAGTATGCCCTTAGTAGTTATGGTCGTACCTACAAAACCTATCTTGATAAGATCTACAAAATTCAAGTTAAAATTTTAAAAACTGTAGTATCACCCAAAATTAAAAATCTATTTTACGACGATATAAATGGCCTCTTTAAACACTGTAAAGTCTTACCAGTTCATACCCAAGTTAATTTTTTATTATTAAAAGAACAATTTTTCAATTTATCTTTAAGAAACAAAATCGAACATCCTGTACGCACGCGGGCAATTTCTGAGAATAGGCTTCGTACGCAGCGCGCCAACAATACGTATGGCGAGCGAACTACTGGTTATATTTTGACTGAGACTTATTAACAGTCTACCCTCAGAAATAAATAATTGTATAACAGATAAAAATATCAAATTTAAGCTTAAAGAATATTATTTAAGTATTATTTAGCGTTTTTATTTATATTGATAGACTCCTAATAGCACGGGTTTAAACCTTCGTGGTTTTTGGGTGCTATTTTATAGAAATAATCCTGTACTGTGTTTTGTTTGATTGATAAATAAAGGAAAAAAAAATAGATAACGATCGATTAAGTTATTTCGCGTTACCCACGCACAAGAAAAATAAATGCACTTACCGAAGACTGGAGAAATTTACTAATTACCAGTAAATAAATAAACAGACACCTTGAAAAACTTATAAAACACGCACTTACTACACTATAGCACCGCTAGGAACAATTCACAAGCCTTAAAATGAACACACAACGTGAATTCCGAATTTACAATACGGAGCGATAATATAATAAACACCGCAGTGCGCGCGAGTGGGGAGGGAAGTGAGACTTTGGTGGGATATCTGAAGGGTCTAAAAGTCATGACTTTAAGTAAGGATCTTTGGGCCCTTTCGAAGTGTATCATAAAAAGTCTTGCAAACACCACCCCAAACAGTAATGCAATAACCCAAGACCGACTGCGCGAGCACTAAGCGAGCTAAGTTTGCTACGTGTCTCAGTTTTTGGAAAGCCCAAATAAGTTTTTTTTATACGCGTTGTTGTCATGTCAATGTGCTGTCGCCAGCCGAGCTTTTCATCAACTATCACACCAAGATATTTGACGTGTGTAAACTTTATTATGGCTGTGCATGGGCATTCCACAGAAGAAGCCAAGTTGTAGTCATGAAGTTTGGTTTGATTAAAAATCAAACCAAACTTCATGACTACAACTTGGCTTCTTGACTTTGGAGAAAGAGAATTGGAGATATGTTGATTTAGAAAGGTTCAAGGTTAGATCTTAGCCAATGGCAAATTTTATGCAGTCCCAGCTCAGCAGATTGTCGAACTTCGTCCCAGGTATCCCCATGAAATACTAATGCCGTGTCGTCAGCGTAAGTAAATATTTTCCAGCTTGTAAGTGGTAGTTGACACAGGTCATTTATATAGATCAAGAAGAGACTCGGGCCGAGAATACTGCCTTTTGGGACGCCATAGGTAACCCATGCATCAGAACTAACATAATCTTTGATTTTTACTTTTTGCGTCCGGTCGGTAAGAAAGTCCTTAAAAATTTGGAGAGCAATACCGCGTATACCGATCCTCTCCAACTTGTCGGTGTCGAAAACTTTTGCCAAGTCAAGAATTATTAACACATTTCTGTTTCTGATCTAGCTTAAGTGTGACGTGATCTACTAATTCACTTACAGCGTCTTCTGTGCTCTTTCCCGACCTAAAGCCAAACTGGCCATCAGCCAGGATCTTGTGGTGTTGCAAAAAGTTTGTAAGCCTGTACAAGTACCCAAAATCCAAAATTAGTACTCCAGTAGTTTACGAGATATCCCATGCCATTGGTGGGGTGGCGGTAGTCACGGTCTTAAAATTTAATTTCAAGATTTCCCAAATTTATGCAAAAATTAGAATTAGTACTCCTAAAGAAGTTATAGTGAATAAAAATTCAGATTCCTAAGCGTTGTATTTTAAGAGGAATCACGTTTATCCAACAAGGCTTACCAACTGTCTTGATCATATCATGATTAATACCCCCGATTCTGCTTCGACCTTTGTTTTTGACTCAACCGTGACTGACCACGCCTCTGTTCTCTTAAACCTTTGTTTATTATTTTTATTTATTTATTATTATTATTTTTTTATATATCTGACTATGTAGGTCAATTCGTTGTTTTTTTATATACATTTCTATCATTATCAGTATCATAGTGTGCTAGCTAACAAGTTATAAATTTTGTGTTATGTACCGAAGTACCAATTCTTTTGCTAGAGTACCAATTGAGTACTAATTATTTACCAAATATGGAAGCGATTGGCGTTGGTGGACCCGTGGTAGTCACGGATATAAATGCAACAATTTTTAGACGGTAGATAATAAGACACGTAATCTGATTAATCTTCTTTATTTTCAGTTAAGCATAGAATAGTTACAGTATCCCAATTTCTCCAGTCTAATTTGACAGTATGTCTCAATCACGCACCAATTTCACAATGAAACCTTTAAGTAACGTACAATATTGGTGTTTCACAATACAAGTATAAACGGCCGAAATTAAATACAATAAATCAACATACCTTATGTAAAAATCTATGTTTTATTATTCCTTACCGTAAACGGGGAATATTACATGCGAGTAACTAAAAAATACTTAAAAACTAAGATACATAGTTTTGTTCTAAGTTGCGAAATGTAACCGTTTAACAATTCCTCTTATAACTAATATAATTGTTAAAATGTCACTTGTCATGCAGTTAGTAAGATTTTATACATATTACAAAATTTTTGGTAATAAAACATTTATCTTAGAGTTCAAACTTAACGTTTGACATACAACGTGACGTTATAATCGATCATAATATTCAAAATGACAAAAACATGAGAACTTATTGTAACAATGCAACATCTAACGCTGTGATGTCCGGAGTCCGGAGGAAGATCCTCGGATACGTGGAATGTTAACTAATTACATCTAAAGCGTTAATAGTACCACAATACTGTCGCTTACCAATAATTAAATACTTAACAATATAAATTATACAAAAGAACCTATACAGGCAGACAGCGAGGCCGCAGCCGACAACACAATAGCACATGTTCATAATCATTTAATATCGCAACACATCGATAAAATACAATAGAATGGGCAACGACAACACAGATACAGTAAGTATGGCCAGCGAGTACCATCCGAGGCCGGAAGAGGGATGGGTGACCGCGGGAGACACCGACGCGTGTCTGTACAACTATAATATAATATCGGTGCAAAATGTCTAATAGATAGGTACTACGCACTATTTAGAATAGTTTGTGGACACTTGAGCTCTGCGCCGCGCACGCGATCCATTACGATCATATTTTTATATAATAAGTCTTTTCTTCTACATTAACAATAATTTGTTATAATATAACCGATGTATTTTACGAGTTTTTTTTCATGTTAATTTGTTTATAATGTACACGATTTTAAATTTGTTTCAGTGCTCAATATTATATATTTTTTATTTTAAAATTCGTTGGCTACCTAACGAGTGGTGATAGCTATGTAGGACAACAGAATCTACATTAGGGAATGGAATATATGTTACAGTCAGTGGCACGAAAAGTGACCAGCTTGAGGAACGATTGGAGAACACTAGGATAAATAATACGATCAAGAGTTTGGTAACTTTCTGTGCCATTAATTGTAGTATTATTATAGCGTTGAACTGGCGCGCAGCAGTTTTGATACTTTAGTTTTATGTACACGCTGTTTAAAAAATAAATAAGTATTGATACAATAATTTAATAGATTAATAAGTGAATTTACAGTTGTACATTGACTACTAAACAACCAGCTGTACAAGTTTAATTAAAAACGAAATTGAACAAAACTAGTAGTATATGCAATGTTAAGATGCTGCGCGCCACCCCACGCTTCGTATCATAGCTACGAATCTAGCTTATCTCTAGGTAACTAGGGAATACACTAATGTTTGATAAGGGTTATAAATACGTTCCTGAGACCGGTCGGTCATCAAAATTTCAACTACTTTTAATTCCTTACGTGCCTTTCATTGAGCAGTTCACCTGTCTCGCATAATTACAATATAATACGACTACTATATATTTTATTGCTCAAAAAACATAATGATTTGATAGAAAACGCGGTCGTGGTCGACGAGGCTGCCCGTAGCTCGGTACGTCACGGTACGTCACGTTACGTCACGTGACGTTTGGAAGAGGCTCGAGTGACAGCGGAGTCGACCGACCGCGCCACCCTTCTCTCAGAAAGGTACAATAGACTACTACAATAGTTTCAAAAATATTAAGTCTTATAATATTTTCTCGTATAGTACAATACATAGATGAATAATTTGTTTAATTTATGTACAGAAGCGTATGCCCGTCGCTAGCCGGGTTTATTATAATAAGTGATCTAAATTTTTATAATAGGAAATGGTGAATCGCTGCTCCCTACCTAAGTCCAAGCATTATGTTCCACTGACGCGCACATTATATTATGAGCACCAACATTGGCTACTTTACACAGCATCCTTAGCCCTCATTTATTTAAATCTTTAATCAAATCATGTATATTTTTAAGCTGTAGAAGAATTTTTGTCCATTGTATGGTGGTATCGCATCGATCAATTCCTTGAAGCAATAAATTAATTCAGATCTAAATGTTTATACATTTTTTCAGTGATATTAGGTGGAATGTTAATAATATTTATAAAGGACAATAATAAAATACATGATAGCCATAATAATACATATTCATATGATTTTTTTGTTATTTATTATAAATAAATAAAATAATACTTAAAATCGTGTTTCGTTAATTCTGGATCAACTATAGGAATGTTTTTTTTAAAACGGTTTTCTATAATTTTATAATCGTAATTTGTGTGTCACAAAGTTTTGGTTTTTTGTCTGTGTTATCTTTCAAAATTAGTTGTAATAGGATTAATTTCAACGGTGGATAGTATAATACAGCTTAATGACAACGATATTTGCTATCAATGCCTAAAAATGTTAATATTTTATGTGATAGTGCCCTTGAAGCGATTCTGATACATTCTATACATTTTTTCGTGAAATAAGCGAATATCATACTTATATGAAGCCATTGACACCTAACATACTTGTGCTGTAATTGGCACTTTATGTGCGTTATCATTCTTCAAATAGATATAAACATACCAGTTTACTTGCTAATTTAATATTCTAATTTAGTAATTCCACGAAAAGGGTAATTTATTTTATATTCGGGATTTAATTTTACGACTCCAAGCAAGTACGACTTTTGCAAACGTTACTTAGAAGTCATCCCAAGTATTTTACATATATTTTATGTACAAGATTATCTTTAACAATACTTCGAGTACCGTTGGTAAAACAAATTACTGAACATGATATTATTTACTAAATAAACTTGCTATCAGATCAGTATTTTAGTAGAAAGTATTTTTTGTAAATATTTATCGTTCAGACATTATTTTTCCGGCAGTACTACTGTCGAGCCCATTTTATAATAAAGGCGTGATAATTTTATCTTTACAATATGTTTTCTAATGCCTCTTCTACAACCCAATGACAGCCTATCATTCTGACTCAGGCGCCATATTTTAACTAATTTACAATACACACACTTTTGAGAGACAAGAACGACGCTTGAAGCTCTATCTACACAGCTCTGAGTCTTATTACCGTTGACACTAACAAGGATATGATTGCCAAAATTTTAATGCATTGTTGGATTTTCAACTCTCGGTTGTCCGCCTAGCGTTAAAAATACCACAGTGCGCTTTTATTTTAGCATTCATTTACGAGGAGTCATGTAGTGTAAGTGCCATAAGCTTTTCGGGTCCAGGTCACGAAAGGCCTAGGTTCAGACTGACTCAGGGTCAGACAGATACAGGGTACGAAAGGCCCGGGATCCGAAAGTCCCTGGTTCTAAGGCTCCGAAAAGCCCCAGATCCTGACCCATGCGGGATCCGAAAGTCCCTGGTTCTGAAAGACCCCGAAAAGCCCCAGATCCTGACCCATGCAGATAGACTTCAAATCATCACTGGCCCTTCACAAAAAGGCAAATACATTTCAAATTGAACCAAAATCCCTATCATCAATGGCTTCTACTGGCATAGTCGCTCAGTGCGTATCGGATCAGAACCGCTTGCTGGGCGCCTGCCGCTTGTGTCAGTTGAG